>CM077289.1:33152173-38152173 GCA_039654925.1 Anguilla pacifica
TTGCATTTATGGCACTTCATTTCTTTCAAAATTATGAATATTAACTAATCTAAGTTAGTATTGTAAATGGTACAAATGTCTTGCTTCATTTAAGCCATTTTTCAAGTCTCTGTGGGTTCACATCTGGAGTTATAAAGCTTTAAATAGGGTACCACCTAAATGGGCGAGGATTGGCCAGATTTGGAAAGGGGTTAAGAATGCAGCCTTCTGAGTACCTTTGCATAGTCATACCGGTGCAAAATTGGTGTTAAACAAGTCACCCTTTGAGGTGGATATATGGGCTTTGTAGCTATGTGTACTGTCTTTTGTAGTCCATGGTGCCTTCATATAGCAAACAAATAAAAACTTACCATTGGTTTATGGTGAGCAACAATCACAAAGCGTTTTACAATTATTCTTCTTATCAGTTTAAATGATGGGTGTTTTTTCTTATTAACCAGACATTTACTGTGCTTGCCATTGTTCTAATGAAGGTGATTTCATAGGTTTCTGTCCACGGTCTGTCTTTTGCAAGTTGTATTTATTATTCCATAGATATTTGGCTATTAACATTTGGCTTTTCTGTTTGTTTTATAGGCAAGCTGGAACAGAAAGTCTTGAGCAAACAAGTGAGTAGCTACTAACTGTTGTTTGAAATACTGGTCTGTCTGAATAATTTTATAGAGCCATGCATCTGTAGGAACAGTATGTGTGCATTATTTTGAATGTATTGTCAGTTTTTTGCAACCTACCATTCCTTACAATTAAATGTATAACTAAAAAAGAATCTCTGATATACTATCGTTTGAAATAACATAAATGGGGTATTTTGTAAAACACACTACATTTGCAAAAATATGTGAACACCCCTTCTAAAGCCCTATTCGCACGGGACTAGTATTACCTGGGGACCTCGTGTGATTTAGAAATTACCCCCCCACGTCTGTGTTTCGTGCGGCACATTCGCACGGGATAAGCGAATCTGTATTTTACTCAAATTTACTCATAGACGCCGCATTGACTGCTTCGGCCCGTTGCTGCGATACGTCAGCGTCGCCGTCATATTGGACCAGGCAAGACTGGCCTGAAAACAAATAGAAGTAAACGGGGGAGCTGCGGTTTTTGTGGATAAAAAGCACTATAACGTTTACATTCTCAATCGATTTCAATGAGTCATTTTTATATTCAAGGGTTTATGATCTACGTGGAGTACAAAAAAAGTTTTATCTCCAGTTACTTAGAATCTCTATAGTTAGGCTATAGTCGCTGCTAGACGCTCAAGAGAGGAGTGTGTAGGTAGGTAACAAGCAAAGCTAGCCTTACAATCAAGGTTATTTGATGCTTACAATCCTACTCAAGTTAGCTAGCAATGCATTTATTACTTTCTAGCCAGCTTGCCAGGTTAAAATTAACTGTGGCAATTCCTTATGACAATGAATTATTTTCCACCACGTAAATAATTCAGTTCATGTAAACCTAACGTTGATACACACTCCTCTCTTGAGCATCTAGCAGCGATTATAGCCTAACTATCGAGATTCTAAGTAACTGGAGATAAACCTTTTTTTGTACTCCACGTAGATCATAAACCCTTGAATATATAAATGACTCATTGAAATCGGTTGAGAAATGTAAACATTATAGTGCTTTTTATCCAGAAAAACCGCAGCTCCCTTGTTTACTTGTAGGCTATTTGTTTTCAGGCCAGTCTTGCCTGATCCAATATGTCGGCGACGTTGACGTACGATCCAAAGGCCAATGCGGCGTCTATGTATTAGAGCCCGACCGATGCCAGAATTTTGGGTCCGATGCCGATCCCGATTTTGGAGAGTCTTAGCCCACCGATTACCGTTGTTTTGACCGATATTTTGCCGAAAAGTGCAACATTTTCAAATCAATTTGAAAAACTTATATTTTATTAAAGTTTCTATATTTAAGAACATTTTACTTATAAGCAAACAAATAAAAATAAACACACAAAGAACTTTTTAGATAAAAAAGTAAAAGATGATATTAAATTAAATATATATATATATTAGCACCACCTTAAAGTGTGAAATCAAAATAACTCCACACCTTGCTTTTACTCCTTTCTTTTCCAGCCATCTATAAAAAAATAATTAAAAAAAAAATCAGTTTTCCAGTTTCAAACATGTATTTTTATGAATTTTATTATTATTGTTGTTATTAATTTGTTATTATTTCTTAGTATCTATTCTCAGTACATTAATTATATTTTCTTATTTTATTCCTACTACATGATCTCAAAGAGTAAGACTATCTAGCGAGCTTCCCTGTCCATAAGAATTCGGTGGTGAAAATAACTACAATGCACTCTGACGCGTGACTAGATGACACACTCGCTCGCAATAACGCATTAACTATTGACACAGCCTCATTATTTCTCATTATATATCCTCAGTAAGTTAAATGAATTATATTTTCTTATTTTATTTCTACTACATTATCTCAAAGAGTAAGACATTATCTAGCGGAGCTAAAGAGTGAATCAAGTGTAACGTTAGATGAAAGTAAATTGACTGAATGAAATACGTGGAAAAAAAGTACAATGCGCTTTCGTGCAGGTTACCCGCGCTAACTGTTGGTTGATTCACGTCTCCAACAGCAATCCTTCTCTCATGTTATCACGACAAAGCTAGATAACATGGCTTAAAATGATCCATGTTAGAAGTGTTTTATCTGCGTTTTTACTGTCTGGTTAGCTTGCTACAATGACGCGTGACTAGATGACACACTCGCTTGCAATAACGCGTTGGCTATTGACACAGTATCATGTAGTAGCTAATATCATTATCTCAAATAAAAAACAAATGTGTGATGCATTCAATCACCATTTTATTTTGGCTGGTTATTTATTTGAGAATACAGCGATGTCCTCTGGAAATGTAGATCCTACGCTGCTTATGTGCTCACTGCCACTTCATAAAGGCAAAAGTAGGTTTTTCGAATAATTCAAAATGGCGGAAAATCTATTATGACGCGTTTTAACGGCAATGAGTGCATTGGAATCGGCATGACCCAAGGATTCAGGAGAAACAATCCCCGAAACTCTAGGGCAAACGGTTCAAAAGTTATAAGCAAAAATGTACCTTGAAGTTTGGCCTGTTGGTGGCGCTACAGAGTTCGATGGATTGACCCCAAATTTGAGGCCTGGATACATTGGACTGTCCTTTATCAATGTGCCAAATATCATAAAAAACTACCAATGGGTTCTATGGGCTGCCATAGACTCGCATTGCAGAAAGTATAATAATAATAATAATAATAATAACTAGACAATTCCTGCAGAAATTGTGAAGTGTGGTTGCCGCCAACGCAAAGTCGACTTTCTGCTGAACAAAGTGAACAGTGGTAGGTAGTTGCTATGATGTTTGAGGCGGTTGCTAGGGTGTTGCTAGGTGGTTGCTATGGAGTTCAACGCAGTTGCTAGGATTTGCTAGGTGGTTGATATGGTGTTCCAGGTGGTTGCTAGGGTGGTGCTAGGTGGTTGCTATGGAGTTCCAGGTGGTTGCTATGGAGCTCCAGGTGGTTGCTAGGGCATTGCTAGGTGGTTGCTAGGGTAATCTAAGTGGTTGCTAGGATGTTGCTACGGTGTTGCTAGGCTGTTGTTATGGTGTTCCAGGTGGTTGCTAGGATGTTGCTAGGTGGTTGCTATGGAGTTATAGGCGGTTGCTAGGAGGTTGCTATGGAGTTATAGGCGGTTGTTAGGGTGTTGCTAGGCAGTTGTTATGGTGTTCCAGGTGGTTGCTAGGATGTTGCTAGGTGGTTGCTATGGAGTTATAGGCGGTTGCTAGGGTGTTGCTAGGTGGTTGCTAGAAGGTTGCTACGGAGTTATAGGCGGTTATTAGGGTGTTGCTAGGCAGTTGTTATGGTGTTCCAGGTGGTTGCTAGGGTGTTGCTAGGTGTTTGCTAGGGTATTCAAGGTGGTTGCTGTGGAGTTCTAGGTGGTTACTATGGTGTTGCTAGGTGGTTGCTATGGAGTTATAGCCGGTTGCTAGGGTGTTGCTAGGGTATTCTAGGTGGTTGCTAGGATGTTGCTAGGTGGTTGCTATGGAGTTATAGGTGGTTGCTAGGGTGTTGCTAGGTGGTTGCTAGGGTATTCTAGGTGGTTGCTAGGGTGTTGCTAGGTGGATGCTATGGAGTTCTAGGTGGTTGCTATGGTGTTGCTAGGTGGTTGCTATGGAGTTATAGGTGGTTGCTAGGGTGTTGCTAGGCAGTTGTTATGGTGTTCCAAGTGGTTGCTAGGGTGTTGCTTGGTGGTTGCTATGGAGTTATAGGCGGTTGCTAGGCTGTTGCTAGGTGGTTGCTATGGAGTTATAGGCGGTTGCTAGGGTGTTGCTAGGCATTTGCTATGGTGTTCCAGGTGGTTGCTATGGAGTACTAGGTGGTTGCTATGGTGTTGCTAGGTGGTTGCTATGGAGTTATAGGCGGTTGCTAGGGTGTTGCTAGGCATTTGCTATGGTGTTCCAGGTGGTTGCTAGGGTGTTGCTAGGTGGTTGCTATGGAGTTTGAGGTGGTTGCTAGGGTGTTGCTAGGTGGTTCTATGGAGTTCTAGGTGGCTGCTATGGAATTCTAGGCGGTTGCTATGGTGTTCTAGGTGGTTGCTATGGAGTTCTAGGCAGTTGCTAGGATGTTGCTAGGTGGTTGATATGGTGTTCCAGGTGGTTGCTAGGGTGGTGCTAGGTGTTTGCTATGGAGCTCCATGTCGTTGCTAGGGCATTGCTAGGTGGTTGCTAGGGTATTCTATGTGGTTGCTAGGATGTTGCTAGGTGGTTGATATGGTGTTCCAGGTGGTTGCTAGGGTGGTGCTAGGTGGTTCTATGGAGTTCTAGGTGGTTGCTATGGAATTCTAGGCGGTTGCTATGGTGTTCTAGGTGGTTGCTATGGAGTTCTAGGCAGTTGCTAGGATGTTGCTAGGTGGTTGATATGGTGTTCCAGGTGGTTGCTAGGGTGGTGCTAGGTGTTTGCTGTGGAGCTCCATGTCGTTGCTAGGGCATTGCTAGGTGGTTGCTAGGGTATTCTATGTGGTTGCTAGGATGTTGCTAGGTGGTTGATATGGTGTTCCAGGTGGTTGCTAGGGTGGTGCTAGGTGTTTGCTATGGAGCTCCATGTCGTTGCTAGGGCATTGCTAGGTGGTTGCTAGGATGTTGCTAGGTGGTTATGGAGTTATAGGAGGTTGCTAGGGTGTTGCTAGGTGGTTGCCTGGGTATTCTAGGTGGTTGCTAGGAGGTTGCTATGGAGTTCTAGGCGGTTGCTAGGATGTTGCTAGGCAATTGTTATGGTGTTCCAGGTGGTTGCTAGGGTGTTGCTAGGTGGTTGCTAGGGTGTTGTAAGGTGGTTGCTAGGGTGCTGCTTGGTGGTTGCTAGGGTATTCTAGGTGGTTGCTAGGGTGTTGTAAGGTGGTTTCTATGGTGTTGCTAGGTGATTGCTATGGAGTTATAGCCGGTTCCTAAGGTGTTGCTATGCATTTGCTATGGTGTTCCAGGTGGTTGCTAGGGTGTTGCTAGGTGGTTGCTAGGTTGTTGCTAGGTGGTTGCTATGGAGTTATAGGCGGTTGCTAGGGTGTTGCTAGGTAGTTTCTAGGGTTTTCTAGGTGGTTGCTAGGATGTTGCTAGGTGGTTGCTATGGAGTTATAGGCGGTTGCTAGGGTGTTGCTAGGTGGTTGCTAGAAGGTTGCTACGGAGTTATAGGCGGTTATTAGGGTGTTGCTAGGCAGTTGTTATGGTGTTCCAGGTGGTTGCTAGGGTGTTGCTAGGTGTTTGCTAGGGTATTCAAGGTGGTTGCTGTGGAGTTATAGCCGGTTGCTAAGGTGTTGCTAGGCATTTGCTATGGTGTTCCAGGTGGTTGCTAGTGTGTTGTTAGGTGGTTGCTATGGAGTTCTAGGTGGTTGCTAGGGTGTTGCTAGGTCATTGCTATAGAGTTATAGGCGGTTGCTAGGGTGCAGCTAGGCAGTTGTTATGGTGTTCCAGGTGGTTGCTAGGATGTTGCTGGGTGGTTGCTATGGAGTTATAGGCGGTTGCTATGGAGTTCTAGGTGGTTGCTAGGGCATTGCTAGGCGGTTGCTAGGGTATTCTGAGTGGTTGCTTGGATGTTGCTAGGTGGTTGCTATGGAGTTATAGGCGTTTGCTAGGGTGTTGCTAGGCACTGTTATGGTGTTCCAGGTGGTTGCCAGGTTGTTGCTAGGTGGTTGCTATGGTGTGTTCCAGGTGGTTGCTAGGGTGTTGCTAGGTGGTTGCTATGGAGTTCTAGGTGGTTGCTATGGTGTTGCTAGGTGGTTGCTATGGAGTTATAGGCGGTTGCTAGGGTGTTGCTAGGCATTTGCTATGGTGTTCCACGTGGTTGCTAGGGTGTTGCAAGGTGGTTGCTATGCAGTTCTAGGTGGGTGCTAGGGTGTTGCTAGGTGGTTGCTATGGAGTTCTAGGCAGTTGCTATGGTATTACAGGTGGTTGCTAGTTAGTTGTTAAGTAGTTGCTATGGAGTTCTAGGCGGTTGCTATGGAGTTCTAGGTGGTTGCTATGGTGTTGTTGGTGGTTGCTATGGAGTGATAGGCGGTTGCTCGGGTGTTGATAGGCATTTGCTATGGTGTTCCACGTGGTTGCTAGGGTGTTGCATGGTGGTTGCTATGCAGTTCTAGGTGGTTGCTAGGGTGTTGCTAGGTGGTTGCTATGGAGTTCTAGGCAGTTGCTATGGTGTTCCAGGTGGATGCTAGTGTGTTGTTAGGTGGTTGCTATGGAGTTCTAGGCGGTTGCTAGGGTGTTGCTAGGTCTTTGCTATGGAGTCATAGGCGGTTGCTAGGATGTTACTAGGGGGTTGCTATGGAGTTCTAGGCGGTTGCTAGGTCTTTACTGAGTCCAATGACGCGACCCATAGTTCTCTAGGACAAACGGTTCAAAAGTTATGAAATATCAAACATCGGCCAATCAGGAAGGGGGGCAAGGCTGATCTCCACCAATGGACAAAGGACTCTCTACCATGTCCAATGAGGCATTGCACAATTTGTGGGCAATTTTTCCCCATAGAGATGAATGGCAGAATGTTCAAATCTAGAGAGAGACCAGAGTACTGCTGCTAGAAGACAGACCATTGTGACATCACAGGGGTGAGAAGACAGAGCATTGTGACATCACAAGGCTGAACATTCCGCCATTCATTCTCTATGGGGCAAAATTGCACACAAAAATTCAAATTTTTCAAAAACCGTGCAACGAAACTTTCCACAAAGTAACAGCACACCATTCCCGATCAAGCCGCTCGATTTGACACATTGCACGTGCGTGTGGTGTGAAAACTCTGGGAGGAGTAGCGGTCCAAAATATTGGCGGAATAATAATAATAATAATAATAATAATAATAACTAGACAATTCCTGCAGAAATTGTGAAGTGTGGTTGCCGCCAATGCAAAGTCGACTTTCTGCTGAACAGAGTGAACAGTGGTAGGTAGTTGCTATGATGTTCTTGTGGTGACTATGGTGTTTTAGGTGGTGTCTAGGGTGTTGCTAGGAGGTTGCTATGGAGTTTGAGGCGGTTGCTAGGGTGTTGCTAGGTGGTTCTATGGAGTTCTAGGTGGTTTCTATGAAATTATAGGCGGTTGCTAGGGTGTTCTAGTTGGTTGCTATGGAGTACTAGGCAGTTGCTAGGATGTTGCTAGGTGGTTGATATGGTGTTCCAGGTGGTTGCTAGGGTGGTGCTAGGTGGTTGCTATGGAGTTCCAGGTGGTTTCTATGGAGATCCAGGTGGTTGCTAGGGCATTGCTCGGTGGTTGCTATGGTATTCTAAGTGGTTGCTAGGATGTTGCTAGGTGGTTGCTATGGAGTTATAGGCGGTTGCTAGGGTGTTGCTAGGCAGTTGTTATGGTGTGCCAGGTGGTTGCTAGGGTGTTGCTAGGTGGTTGCCAGGATGTTGCTAGGTGGTTGCTATGGGGTTATAGGCGGTTGTTAGGGTGTTGCTAGGCAGTTGTTATAGTGTTCCAGGTGGTTGCTAGGGTATTCTAGGTGGTTGCTACGGTGTTGCAAGGTGGTTGCTATGGTGTTGCTAGGTGGTTGCTATGGACCTATAGCCTGTTGCTAGAGTGTTGCAATGCATTTGCTATGGTGTTCCAGATGGTTGCTAGGGTGTTGCTAGGTGGTTACTATGGAGTTATAGGCGGTTGCTAGGGTGTTGCTAGCTGGTTGGTAGGGTTTTCTAGGTGGTTGCTAGGATGTTGCTAGGTGGTTGCTATGGAGTTATAGGCGGTTGCTAGGATGTTGCTAGGCAGTTGTTATTTTGTTCCAGGTGCTTGCTAGGTTGTTGCTAGGTGGTTGCTATGGTGTTCCAGGTGCTTGCTAGGGTGTTGCTATGGAATTCTAGGTGGTTGCTATGGTGTTGCTAGGTGATTGCTAGGGAGTTAAAGGCGGTTGCTAGGGTGTTGCTAGGCATTTGCTATGGTGTTCCAGGTGGTTGCTAGGGTCTTGCTAGGTGGTTGCTATGCAGTTCTAGGTGGTTGCTAGGGTGTTGCTAGGTGGTTGCTGTGGAGTTATAGGCAGTTGCTAGGGTGTTGCTAGGCAGTTGTTATGGTGTTCCAGGTGGTTGCTAGGGTGTTGCTAGGTGGTTGCTATGGTGTTCCAGGTGGTTGCTAGGGTGTTGCTAGATGGTTGTTATGGAGTTCCAGGTGGTTACTAGGGTTTTCTAGGTATTTGCTATAGAGTTTCTAGGCAGTTGCTATGCTGTTGCTAGGTGGTTCTAAGTGGTTGCTAGGGTGTTGCTAGGTGGTTGCTCCGTCTTTACTGAGTCAAATGAGGCGATCCATAATTCTCTATGACAAACGGTTGAAAAGTTATTAAATATCAAATGTCGGCCAATCAGGAAAGGGGGCGAGGTTAATTTACACCAATGGACAATCGACTCTCTAACACGTCCAATGAGGCATCCCACAATTTGAGGGCAATTTTGCCCCATAGAGATGAATGCTGAATGTCCAAAGCCAGAGAGAGACCAGAGCACTGCTGCTAGAAGACAGACCATTGTGACATCACAAGGCTGAGAAGACAGCATTGTGACATCACAAGGGTGAACATTCCACCATTCATTCTCTATGGGAAAAATTCCCCCAAAAAAGTCAAATTTCTCAAAAACCGTCCACCCAAACTTTTCACAAAGTAATAGCACACCATTCCCGATCAAGCCGCTCGATTTGACACATTGCACGTGTATGTGGTGCGAAAACTCTGGGAGGAGTAGCGGTCCAAAAAACTGGCGGAATAATAATAATAATAATAACTAGACAATTCCTGCAGAAATTGTGAAGTGTGGTTGCCGCCAACGCAAAGTCGACTTTCTGCTGAAAAGAGTGAACAGTGGTAGGTAGTTGCTATGATGTTTGAGTCGGTTGCTAGGGTGTTGCTAGGTGGTTTCCATGGAATTCTAGGCGGTTGCTAGGGTGTTCTAGGTGGTTGCTATGGAGTTCTAGGCAGTTGCTAGGATGTTGCGAGGTGGTTGATATGGTGTTCCAGGTGGTTGCTAGGGTGGTGCTAGGTGGTTGCTATGGAGTTCCAGGTGGTTGCTATGGAGTTCCAGGCGGTTGCTAGGGCATTGCTAGGTGGTTGCTAGGGTAATCTAAGTGGTTGCTAGGATGTTGCTAGGTGGTTGCTATGGAGTTATAGGTGGTTGCTAGGATGTTGCTAGGCAGTTGTTATGGTGTTCCAGGTGGTTGCTAGGATGTTGCTAGGTGGTTGCTATGGAGTTATAGGCGGTTGCTAGGGTGTTGCTAGGTGGTTGCTATGGAGTTATAGCCAGTTGCTAGGGTGTTGCTAGGCATTTCTATGGAGTTATAGGCGGTTGCTATGGTGTTGCTAGGGTATTCTAGGTGGTTGCTAGGATGTTGCTAGGTGGTTGCTATCGAGTTATAGGTGGTTGCTAGGGTGTTGCTAGGCAGTTGTTATGGTGTTCCAGGTGGTTGCTAGGGTATTCTAGGTGGTTGCTAGGGTGTTGCTAGGTGGATGCTATGGAGTTCTAGGTGGTTACTATGGTGTTGCTAGGTCGTTGCTATGTACTTATAGCCGGTTGCTAGGGTGTTGTTAGGCATTGGCTATGGAGTTATATGCGGTTGCTAGGGTGTTGCTAGGGTATTCTAGGTGGTTGCTAGGATGTTGCTAGGTGGTTGCTATGGAGTTATAGGCGGTTGCTAGGGTGTTGCTAGGCAGTTGTTATGGTGTTCCAGGTGGTTGCTAGGGTGTTGCTAGGTGGTTGCTATGGTGTTCCAGGTGGTTGCTAGGGCATTGCTAGGTGGTTGCTAGGGTATTCTAAGTGGTTGCTAGGATGTTGCTAGGTGGTTGCTATGGAGTTATAGGCGGTTGCTGGGGTGTTGCTAGGCAGTTGTTATGGTGTTCCAGGTGGTTGCTAGGGTGTTGCTAGGTGGTTGCTAGGATGTAACTAGGTGGTTGCTATGGAGTTATAGGCGGTTGCTAGGGTGTTGCTAGGTGGTTGCTGTGGAGTTCTAGGTGGTTGCTAGGGTGTTGCTAGGTGGTTGCTAGGATGTTGCTAGGTGTTTGCTATGGAGTTATAGGCGGTTGCTAGGGTGTTGCTAGGTGGTTGCTAGGAGGTTGCTATGGAGTTATAGGCGGTTGCTACGGTGTTGCTAGGCAGTTATTATGGTGTTCTAGGTGGTTGCTAGGGTGTTGCTAGGTGGTTGCTAGGGTGTTGCTAGGTGGTTGCTAGGTGGTTGCTATGAAGTTATAGGCGGTTGCTAGGTGGTTGCTAGAAGGTTGCTATGGAGTTGTAGGTGGTTGTTAGGGTGTTGCTAGGTGGTTGCTAGGGTATTCTAGGAGGTTGCTATGGAGTTCTAGGTGGTTACTATGGTGTTGCTAGGTGGTTGCTATGGAGTTATAGCCGGTTGCTAGGGTGTTGCTAGACATTTGCTATGGAGTTATAGGCGGTTGCTAGGGTGTTGCTAGGGTATTCTAGATGGTTGCTATGATGTTGCTAGGGTGTTGCTAGATATTTGCTATGGAGTTATCGGTGGTTGCTAGGGTGTTGCTGGGGTATTCTAGGTGGTTGCGAGGATGTTGCTAGGTGGTTGCTATGGAGTTATAGGCGGTTGCTAGGCTGTTGCTAGGCAGTTGTTATGGTGTTCCAGGTGGTTGCTAGGGTGTTGCTAGGTGGTAGCTACAGTGTTACAGGTGGTTGCTAGGGTGTTGCTAGGTGGTTGCTATGGTGTTCCATGTGGTTGCTAGGATGTTGCTAGGTGGTTGCTATGGTGTTCCAGGTGGTTGCTAGGGTGTTGCTAGGTGGTTGCTATGGTGTTCCAGGTGGTTGCTAGGGTGTTGCTAGGTGGTTGCTATGGAGTTCTAGGTAGTTGGTATGGTGTTGTAGGTGGTTGCTATGGAGTTATAGCCGGTTGCTAGGGTGTTGCTAGGCATTTGCTATGGTGTTCCGGGTGGTTGCTAGTGTGTTGTTAGGTGGTTGCTATGGAGTTCTAGGCGGTTGCTAGGTTGTTCTAGGTGGTTGCTAGGGTGTTGCTAGGTCGTTGCTATGGTGTTATAGGCGGTTGCTAGGATGTTGCTAGGGGGTTGCTATGGAGTTCTAGGCGGTTGCTAGGTCTTTACTGAGTCTAATGACGCGACCCATAGTTCTCTATGACAAACTGTTCAAAAGTTATGAAATATCAAACATTGGCCAATCAGGAAGGGGGGCGAGGCTGATCTACACCAATGGACAAAGGACTCTCTACCATGTCCAATGAGGCAGTGCACAATTTGTGGGCAATTTTTCCCCATAGAGGTGAATGGCAGAATGTTCAAATCTAGAGAGAGACCAGAGTACTGCTGCTAGAAGACAGAGCATTGTGACATCACAATGGTGAGAAGACAGAGCATTGTGACATCACAAGGGTGAACATTCCACCATTCATTCTCTATGGGAAAAATTGCACACACAAATTCAAATTTTTCAAAAACTGTGCAACGAAACTTTCCACAAAGTAATAGCACACCATTCCCGATCAAGCCGCTCGATTTGACATATTGCACGTGTATGTGGTGTGAAAACTCTGGGAGGAGTAGCGGTCCAAAAAATGGGTGGAATAATAATAATAATAACTAGACAATTCCTGCAGAAATTGTGAAGTGTGGTTGCCGCCAATGCAAAGTCGACTTTGTGCTGAACGGAGTGAACAGTTTCTGTAGTATAAGCAGAGACAGGGCATTGTGTACCTGCTATAACATCACTACAACGAGTTGATTTGCGACACATATATTCAGAGCTAAATTATCCTTTCATCAAAATTTGAGATCTCAGTGTTTTACTTGCGGTATGCGGTGACGAGTGACGGCGAATCACAAAGCTAGCTGGCATGTTCAGAGGGTCTTGGAAAAACCCTAAGTCTGACGTGTAATGCAGACTGATGTGTAATGCAGTTATAACGAGACCAAAGTTTCCAACTCGCTGGAATATAAAACGGTATTACAAAAGGAAAATTTGACATATTATACATTGTTAGAAAGCTTATTCTGTCACCTATTAGATCGATGATGTGTAGATCAAGCCAGATTGTACTACAAAGTTCGACAACACCCAAAGCAACATGTGTGGTATTACAAGCCCACTGAAGACCGGATCAGAAGCTGGTGCACACGTGTTGTTGACGGCGTTGTTGCACTCTTTAGTACAGTCTGGCTTGTTTGAGAATTCGTTTATTCAGTAGGTGAGAGCATAAGCTTTCTAACCAGGTATAACAGCACGTCTAATTTTGGTTTTGGAATATGGTTTTTTTAGGTCAACCGAAAGTGTTTTAATCGTCGCATTCAATGCATGCACTCTTTGTTAGCACTAGTAGCATTCAAAGACGCTGCATTTGACGAAACGTTGTCAACGATTTCGCGTAATATCTTGTGAAATACTATTATTTTTGAGGAAATCTGGGTATGCCTAAGTCATATGTTTGTTGATATACCTAGCTGACAGCGTTTTCATTTGTAATTTTGCATTTGGAATACCGTTTTTATCGCGTGCACTTCCGCATTAAGCTATATCCACTGTGGTGGCTAAGTCGCCAGGAAACCTCGTTTGAACAACACAATCCGTGCATGTACGTGTTCGTCAAGGTTTTATCTACATTGTGGTATGAATCATTTGAAGTTTACGAATGTGTGTTTTCTGTAATTACGACGAAAATGGAGATATGCACCGCATCTGGATTCTAAATTTCCTGTAGATGAAGCAGGTTAAAAGTGCATCACGTGTGCTAAGCCGACCAATGCTGTGACTTCACCGCTCACATATGTATGACGTCACGTTTTACATTCATCCCTATGGGGAAAAATTGGCCATAAAAAGTCATATTTCTCAAAAACCGTGCAGCGAAACTTTCCACAAAGTAATAGCACACGATTCCCAAAGAAGCCGGTCAATTTGACATATGGCACGTGTATGTGGTGCGAAAACTCTGGGAGGAGTAGCGGTCCAAAAAATGGGTGGAATAATAATAATAATAATAATAATATGTGCGATAATAATAGTGTGATTGCCTAAGGCAACCACACTAACTAGACAATTCCTGCAGAAATTGTGAAGTGTGGTTGCCGCCAATGCAAAGTCGACTTTGTGCTGAACGGAGTGAACAGTTTCTGTAGTATAAGCAGAGACAGGGCATTGTGTACCTGCTATAACATCACTACAACGAGTTGATTTGCGACACATATATTCAGAGCTAAATTATCCTTTCATCAAAATTTGAGATCTCAGTGTTTTACTTGCGGTATGCGGTGACGAGTGACGGCGAATCACAAAGCTAGCTGGCATGTTCAGAGGGTCTTGGAAAAACCCTAAGTCTGACGTGTAATGCAGACTGATGTGTAATGCAGTTATAACGAGACCAAAGTTTCCAACTCGCTGGAATATAAAACGGTATTACAAAAGTAAAATTTGACATATTATACATTGTTAGAAAGCTTATTCTGTCACCTATTAGATCGATGATGTGTAGATCAAGCCAGATTGTACTACAAAGTTCGACAACACCCAAAGCAACATGTGTGGTATTACAAGCCCACTGAAGACCGGATCAGAAGCTGCTGCACACGTGTTGTTGACGGCGTTGTTGCACTCTTTAGTACAGTCTGGCTTGTTTGAGAATTCGTTTATTCAGTAGGTGAGAGCATAAGCTTTCTAACCAGGTATAACAGCACGTCTAATTTTGGTTTTGGAATATGGTTTTTTTAGGTCAACCGAAAGTGTTTTAATCGTCGCATTCAATGCATGCACTCTTTGTTAGCACTAGTAGCATTCAAAGACGCTGCATTTGACGAAACGTTGTCAACGATTTTGCGTAATATCTTGTGAAATACTATTATTTTTGAGGAAATCTGGGTATGCCTAAGTCATATGTTTGTTGATATACCTAGCTGACAGCGTTTTCATTTGTAATTTTGCATTTGGAATACCGTTTTTATCGCGTGCACTTCCGCATTAAGCTATATCCACTGTGGTGGCTAAGTCGCCAGGAAACCTCGTTTGAACAACACAATCCGTGCATGTACGTGTTCGTCAAGGTTTTATCTACATTGTGGTATGAATCATTTGAAGTTTACGAATGTGTGTTTTCTGTAATTACGACGAAAATGGAGATATGCACCGCATCTGGATTCTAAATTTCCTGTAGATGAAGCAGGTTAAAAGTGCATCACGTGTGCTAAGCCGACCAATGCTGTGACTTCACCGCTCACATATGTATGACGTCACGTTTTACATTCATCCCTATGGGGAAAAATTGGCCATAAAAAGTCATATTTCTCAAAAACCGTGCAGCGAAACTTTCCACAAAGTAATAGCACACGATTCCCAAAGAAGCCGGTCAATTTGACATATGGCACGTGTATGTGGTGCAAAAACTCTGGGAGGAGTAGCGGTCCAAAAAATGGGTGGAATAATAATAATAATAATAATAATATGTGCGATAATAATAGTGTGATTGCCTAAGGCAACCACACTAATAATAATAAATAATATGTGCAATAATAATAGTGTGTTTGCCTAAGGCAACCACACTAATAATAATAATAAATATGTGCAATAATAATAGTGTGTTTGCCTAAGGCAACCACACTAATAATAATAATAATAATAAATATGTGCAATAATAATAGTGTGTTTGCCTAAGGCAACCACACTAATAAATAAATATGTGCAATAATAATAGTGTGTTTGCCTAAGGCAACCACACTAATAACTAGACAATTCCTGCAGAAATTGTGAAGTGTGGTTGCCGCCAACGCAACGTCGACTTTGTGCTGAATAGAGCGAACAGTTTCTGTAGTATAAGCAGAGACAGAGTATTGTGTACATGCTATAACATCACGGCAACGAGTTTATACATACAGTTTATTGCATACAGCTTCTGTGAATAAGCATCGGCTGGTAGCCAGTACTAGTAACTTCTGTTATAACGAGGGGTGCATCAACAAGCAAGCGGAGTTTTTGTACTGTAGCAAACGCGTTGGGGTGAGAAAGCGTTGCTTTCACAGGCTGAATGCGTAATGCGGTTATAAAGAGACGAAAGTTTCCAACACGCTGGAATATAAAACGGTATTACAAAAGTAAAATTATATATTATACATTGTTAGAAAGCTTATTCTGTCACCTATTAGATCGATGATGTGTAGATCAAGCCAGATTGTACTACAAAGTTCGACAACACCCAAAGCAACATGTGTGGTATTACAAGCCCACATCGTTTTCTGAAGTAAGACCGGACCAGAAGCTGCTGCACACGTGCTGTTGACGGCGTTGTTGCACTCTTTAGTACAGTCTGGCTTGTTTGAGAATTCGTTTATTCAGTAGGTGAGAGCATAAGCTTTCTAACCAGGTATAACAGCACGTCTAATTTTGGTTTTGGAATATCGTTTTTTTAGGTCAACCGAATGTTTTTTAATCGTCGCATACAATGCATGTAGTCTTTGTTAGCATTAGCATTCAAAGACGCTGGACCTGACGAAACGTCGTCAAAGAATTTGCGTAATATCTTGTGAAATACTGTTATTATTGAGGACTTCTGGGTATGCCTAAGCCATATGTTTTGTTGATATACCTAGCTGACAGCATTTTCATTTGTAATTTTGCATTTGGAATACTGTTTTATCCGTTCACTTCCGCGTTCAGCTATATCCTTTCTGGTGGCTGGTGAGGACGTACAGCGGACCGCATCACGTGTGCAAAGCCGACCAATGCTGTAACTTCATAATTCACATTTTTATGACGTCACCGCCCCATTCATTTTCAATGGGAAAAATTAGCCATAAAAAGTAATATTTCTCAAAAACCGTGCAGCGAAAATTTCCACAAAGTAATAGCCATCGATTCCCAAAGAAGCCGGTCAATTTGACATATGGCATGTGTATGTGGTGCGAAAACTCTGGGAGGAGTAGCGGTCCAAAAAATGGGTGGAAAGAAATAAAAATAATAATAATAATAATATGTGCGATAATAGTAGTGTGATTGCCTAAGGCAACCACACTAATAATAATAATAATAATAAATATGTGCAATAATAATAGTGTGTTTGCCTAAGGCAACCACACGAATAATAATTAAAGCCGCAAGCGGCGTTGGGAGGGGTCCAAGCATTGGCACCATCGCGCCCCCTATGGAGAGATTTTAAAATGGCTTTGTCCTCATGATCATATGCCTTCACCCAACATATCTACTGAATATCATGATGATTGTATAAAATATTGATGATTTATGGCCAATATTGTGCTAAGAGAAGCTGTCGGATGACTTAGTTGCGTCGCCATGGATGTGCCTGGCCGCTTCCCGTAAAGGCCTTTACTATGTCGTAACACTTAGATGGCCCGGCGTGTATGCACAGCTGCACTGTTTCTGCGCTGCAACTAAAAAAGGCGTCACACTAGTGTTGTCACGATACCAAAATTTTGACTTTGATACTGATACCAGGTTTAGTATTACGATACTCAATACTGAAATGATACTTGAAACTGAAAGGATGTTAATTCGATACTCGGTACCTAACGATACTGAAATTACCTTAGTAGATGAGAAACGTAATGTCCACAAGGGTTGACCTCATTTTCGAATTCATGGTTTTTTAACAGCCTGGTTCATTAACAACCTTTAAGTTGAAGCCTCTTCAACATATTAATATGCATAGGCCTATAGTGTTACAACACTGAACAATAGAAAAATATGTTAAATATATTTCAAAAATTAAACAGTTGTAAAGTAAATAATCTTTAAAACAGGTCTTTCACCTTTAAATTGATTTAAAAACAGCATATTTTAATAACAATACAGCATCTATCTATAATAAAATATTTCCAAATTGGAACACCTATTGCTACTGAAGTGAACTGAGTCAAAGCTTGCGCTGTATCAAGGAGCTGAGTGCACAAGCGCAAGTCACCTCACTTGGCAACCTTAGTTGCTACTGCCTTCTAGCGAAGATTCTGACAAATTACACTTTTCATCCTCTCAATGAGTAATGCGGGAGACAGTTTTCCCTGGCTTTTACATTTGAATCAAAACTACCAAACGTCAGAATATTCTAATACCGAACCGTTTATTTTTCTTTTTTTCTTTTTTTAAGTACCGAGAAAGTGCTGAAGTTTTGGTATACCGTGCAACACTACGTCAGACACATATTCCAATCCATTGCTCAGCTTAGCAGAGAATGCACATTTCAGAGCGCCACAGAGACAGATAGAATAATAACACATAAATGCACATTTCAAATAATAAATACGACATTGAGAAAAAACGGAAATAAAAGACGTAATATCAACTCGCGATCTGCGTGCTGTGCGCAAAGTAGCCTACCGTTTTATTCATTTAGACATTGGCAGATAAGAAAAATTTTGGTTACGCTGACCTATAAAACGCTATTCCAAAAGCAAAATCAGACATGTTATACATCGTTAGAAAGCTTATACTCTCACCTACTGAATAAATGAATTGTCAATCAAGCCAAATTGCACTAAAAAGGGCGACAACGCAGTAAGCAACAGGTGTGGTATTACGCACAGCTATTATTGAAGATAGCCGACCCTGGCGTCACAGATGCGCGTATATTTCGCTAACGGATTGTCCAAGACAATATATGACCACTCATTCGCAAAAGGGACATCTCTACGCGTAAAACCAATGGTAAGAGTGTACATTTATTCAATGTTTAGTCCCACATATTGACTATAGAATGACATGGTATAATTTTTAAAAAAATTTTCTCGTTTATTTCGTTTTTCAGTGAGCAGCGTTGTCACTGCTGTATTGGCATATTTTAGGGCTAATGTCGGGTTTATCTTGTTGCTACGAAATATTACATTACATTACAGCCATTTGGCAGACGCTCTTATCCAGAGCGACGTACAACAAAGTGTATAACCATAACCAGGAACAAGTGTGTCGAAAACCCTAGAGAGAAGTACCGTTCCAAGGGAACAACCGCATAGTTCAACTTGGACCCTGTAGGTTAAACTGATTAACACTAACACATACAAGAACAGCAACAACGCAGTCCATGCAAAAATACAAGCAATAGTTAAGACGAGTGCATTAACTAAGTCACCTACGAAACAGCTAACTAGTTACAACCCTAATCTTAGTCAATTTAGAGATTAAATTGAGAATACGATTTCTCTCAGCATAATGACGGATTTAAAGACTAAACGAACTCACCTGATATTGTCTTCAAATGGATCTATGCCAAAGAAAAGTAATGATTCATCCTCTCAAAAAGCTTTTACTTACAAACTTTTAGTAGCAAAAAATGAAATACCAACTCGCCATCGATGCTACCTACGCGCAGAGTACCGTGTTATTTATTCAGACACTGGCAACTACAGCATAAATTGCGTCTTTTGTTTATATTCAATATTAGTAATTGCAGCGAGAAACAGCAGCTGTAGACACAAGATAGTTTATATTATGGTAGCAACGGAACGAAGCGGACTACATATGTATTACCGTCATTGTTTTATTATACCAGCGTGTTTTCGCGCGTTTGCACAGGAACTCAAAACCTACCAATAAAATGGATTAGCTATTTCTCAGCATAATGACAGATTTAAAGACTAATCGAACTCACCCGATACTGTCTTCAAATGGATCCATGCCAAAGAGAAGTATTTTTTACAGTCTCTGGTTCAGACCCTCCCCTCGCTGATAAAAACAAGACCCTACGGTGTCGGATTACTTGCTTCGCCATGGATGTCGCTTGCCGTAAAGAAGATTACTAGATGTCGTAACGCTTAGATTTGGAGCTCCAGCTTTTCCGCACCCCACCTAATAAAGTCCAAATGGCGGGCAAACCATATGGCGGACATAGGTGGTCCCAAAAGCAAAGTTGTAGAGCACATTCAGATGCATCGGTCGATGAAGTTTTGTGTTGATCGGACTTATGGTGTGGCAGTTATGGCCTTTTACGCAAAACCCTTTGTTGTAGCGCCACCATGTGGCCGACATAGGTGATTTTTAGTGCCTGAGTAGTGGGGGGCCATAGGAACCCGCCTGCCAAATTTGGTTGCTCTAGGACTTATGGTTGCTGAGCCTCAGACACTTTTAGCGGAGAAAAATAAGAATAATAAGAATTAAAGCCGCAAGCGGCGTTGGGAGGGGTCCAAGCATTGGCACCATCGCGCCCCCTATGGAGCGATTTAAAAATGGCTTTGTCCTCATGATCATATACCTTCACCCAACAAATCTACTGAATGTCATGATGATTGTATGAAATATTGATGACTTATGGCCAATTTTGTGCTGAGACGCTGTCGGATGACTTAGATGCGTCGCCATGGATGTGTCCTGGCCGCTTCCCGTAAAGGCCTTTACTAGGTTTTAACACTTAGATGGCATGTCGTAACACTTAGATGGCCCGGTGTGTATGTACAGCTGCATCGCTTCCATGGCGCAACTAAAAAAGGTGTCACACTAGTGTTGTCACGATACCAAAATTTTGACTTTGATAACGATACCAGGTTTAGTATCACGATACTCAATACTGAAATGACGCTTGAAACTTAAACGATGCTAATTCGATACTCGGTACCTAACAATACTGAAATTACCTTAATAGACCAGAAACGTAATGTCCACAAAGGTTGACCTCATTTTCAAATTCATGGTTTATTAACAACCTGGTTCATTAACAACCTTTAAGTTGAAGCCACTTTAACATATTAATATGCACAGGCTTATAGTGTTACAACACTGAACAATAGAAAAATATATTAAATATATTTCAAAAATTAAACAGTTGTAAACTGAATAATCTTTAAAACAGGCCTTTCACCTTTAAATAGATTTAAAAACAGCATATTTTAATAACAATACAGCATCTATCTATAATAAAATATTTCCAAATTGGAACACCTATTGCTACTGAAGTGAACTGAGTCAAAGCTTGCGCTGTACCAAGTAGCTGAGTGCACAAGCGCAAGTCATCTCACTTGGCAACCTTAGTTGCTACTGCTATCTAGCGATGATTCTGACAAATTACACCTTTCATCCTCTCAATCAGTAATACGTGAGACACATTTACCTGGCTTTTACATTTGACACAAAACTACCGAACATCGGAGAATTCTAATACCGAACAGTTTCTTTTTTAAGGACCGAAAAAGTGCTGAAGTTTCGGTATACGGTGCAACACTACGTCAGACACATATTCCAATCCATGGCTCAGCTTAGCAGAGAATGCACATTTCAGAGCGCCTCAGAGACAGATAGAATAATAACACATAAATACACATTTCAAATAATAAATACGACATTGAGAAAAAACGAAACAAAAGACGAGATATCAAGTCGCGACCTACGCGCAGAGCAGTCTACCGTTTTATTTATGTAGACACTGGCATATAAGAACATTTTCAGTCACGCTGACCTATAAAACGCTATTCCAAAAGCAAAAACAGACATGTTATACATCGTTAGAAAACTTATACTCTCACCTACTGAATAAACGAATAGTCAATCAAGCCAAATTGCACTAAAAAGGGCGACAACGCCGTAAGCAACAGGTGTGGTATTATGCACAGCTATTTTTGAAGATAGCCCCGGCGTCTATATTTCTCAAACGGATTGTCCAAGACAATATGTGACCACTCATTCGCAAAAGGGACAACTCTACGCGTAAAACCAGAGGTAAGATTGTATATTTATTCAATGTTTAGTCCCAGATATTGAATGTAGAATGACATGGCATAATTTTAAAATAATAACACATAAATACGCATTTCAAATAATAAAGACGACATTGAGAAAAAACGAAACAAAAGACGAAATATCAACTCGCGACCTGCGTAGTGCTCGCAGAATAGCCTACTGTATTATTTATTTAGACACTGGCATATAAGAAATTTTCGGTTACGCTGATCGATAAAACGCTATTCCAAAAGCAAAATCAGACATGTTACACGTCGTTAGAAAGCTTATACTCTCACCTACGGAATAAATGAATTGTCAATCAAGCCAAATTGTACTAAAAAGGGCGACAAAGCCGTAAGCAACAGGTGTGGTATTATGCACAGCTATTTTTGAAGGTAGCCACAAATGCGCGTCTATTTCACAGACGGATTGTCCAAGGCAATAATGCTCACTCAGTCGCAAAAGGGACAGCTCTACGCGTGAAACCAGATTGTATATTTATTCAATGTTTAGTCCCAAATATTGACTGTAGAATGACATGGTATAATTTTTAAAAACTTTGTCTCGTTTATTTCGTTATTCAGTGAGCAGCGTTTTCACTGCTGTATTGGCATATGTTAGGGCTAATGTCGGGTTTATCTTGTTGCTACGGAATATTACATTACATTACATTACATTACAGGCATTTGGCAAAGCGACGTACAACAAAGTGTATAATCATAATCAGGAGCAAGTGTGTCGAAAACCCTAGAGGGCAGTAGCCTACCGTTCCAAGTGCAGGGAACAACCGCATAGTTCAACGTAGACCCTGTAGGTTAAACTGATTAACACTAACACAAACAAGAACAGCAACAACGCAGTCTATGCAAAAATACAAGCAATAGTTAAGACTAGTTAAGTCACCTACGAAACAACTACCTAGTTACAACCCTAAGCTTACAGTCAATTTAGAGATTAAATTGAGAGTACGATTTCTCTCAGCATAATGACGGATTTAAAGACTAAACGAACTCACCCGATATTGTCTTCAAATGGATCCATGCCAAAGAAAAGTAATAATTCATCCTCTCAAAGCTTTACCATACCGTATTATTTATTTAGACATTGGCAGTGTACAGCATAAATAGCGTCTTTTGTTTATATTCAATACTAGTAATTGCAGCGAAAAACTGCAGCTGTAGACACAAGATAGTGTGTTATGTTATGGTAGCAACGGAACGAAGCGGACTTTATATGTGTTACCGTTTTGTATTACTGTTTTACTATACGAGCGTGTTTATTATAAGACTAAACGAACTCACCCGATATTGTCTTCAAATGGGTCCATGCTCAAGAAAAGTAATTATACATCCTCTCAAAAAGCTTTTACTAACAAACTTGGTAGCCTAGCATACACTCTGCCTGGCACTGTGTTCAGACCCTCCCACCACTGCTAAAAACTAGACCATATGGTGTCGGATTACTTGCGTCGCCATGGATGTCGCTTGCCGTAAAGAAGTTTACTCGATGTCGTAACACTTAGAATTTGGAGGTACAGCGCTACCGCACCCCACCTAATAAAAAAGTCCAAATGGCGAGCAAACCATATGGCGGACATAGGTGGTCCCAAAAGCAAAGTTGTAGAGCACATTCAGATGCATCGGTCGATGAAGTTTTGTGTTGATCTGACTTATGGTGTGTGAGTTATGGCCTTTTAAAGTATTACCCTTTGTTATAGCGCCACCATCTGGCCGACATAGGTGATTTGTAGTGCGTGAGTAGTGGGGGGCCATAGGAACCCACCTCCCAAATTTGGTTGGTGTACAACTTATGGTTGCTGAGCCTCAGACATTTTAGCGGAGAAAACTGCCACGCCCCAACTAAAAAGTTAAAATGGCGGGCAAACAATATGGCAGACATAGGTAGTGCCAATGGCAAAGTGATAGAGCACGTTCAGATGCATATGTCGATGAAGTTTTGTGTTGATCTAACTTATGGTGTGGGAGTTATGGCCTTTTAGGCCTAACCCTTTGTTATAGCGCCACCATATGGCCGACATAGTGCCTGAGTAGTGGGGGGCCATAGGAACCCACCTGCCAAATTTGGTTGCTCTAGGACTTATGGTTGCTGAGCCTCAGACACTTTTAGCGGAGAAAAATAATAAGAATAATAATCCTAACAGATACAATAGGGTTCCACCAGCTTCGCTAACAAATACAATAGGGTTCCACCAGCTTCGCTGCTTGGACCCCTAATAATATGTGAGATAATAGTAGTGTGATTGCCTAAGGCAACCACACTAATAATAAATATGTGCAATAATAATAGTGTGTTTGCCTAAGGCAACCACACTAATAATATGTGCAATAATAATAGTGTGTTTGCCTAAGGCAACCACACTAATAATAATAATAATATGTGGGATAATAATAGTGTGATTGCCTAAGGCAACCACACTAATAATATGTGGGATAATAATAGCGTGATTGCCTAAGGCAACCACACTAATAAATAATATGTGCAATAATAATAGTGTGTTTGCCTAAGGCAACCACACTAATAATAATAATAATAATAATAATAATAATAATAAATATGTGCAATAATAATAGTGTATTTGCCTTAGGCAACCACACTAATAATAATAAATATGTGCAATAATAATAGTGTGTTTGCCTAAGGCAACCACACTAATAATAATACGAACGATTACAATAGGTGCCCTGCACCTTCGGTGCTTGGCCCCTAAATATAGCTGCGAGCAGCAATGAAGGGGCCAAGCACGACAGGGGCACCAGGCACACAAGCAACCAGAACAACTCCTGAACAAGACACCAGTCCATCGCAGGGCGAGCGGCCTAACCCTCTACCATTCTGCAAAGTTTTGTAAAAACCGACCAGTTGGTTATAGAGGCCGCCATAGACTTCCTTGGCAGAAAGCATTTGAAGCATTTGTCAAGAAGTTTAATTTGTGGAACTCTAGGACAAAAAATGTCTAATTTGCAGAAGATCCAATGGGCAGGGCTTATGGGTCCTTATTGGAAACTTGTTACCCTTGACGAGTTGCACGTATGTGCAAAATATCATGACTGTAGCTCAAATGGGGCAGGAGATATGCTTGTTCAAATTTATGCAAGAAAAACACCTTAGCTCGTTATAGCGCCACCATACAGCCAATCAGCTTCATATTTGCTCCCAGGCCATTTGGAGTACCCCTATACAAATGTGCCGAGTTTCAAAAAATTCGGCGCAGCGGATATGCCTAAACAGAAAATGAGCTCTCTAGCACCACCATTTTGTTTGATCAGGCCAAAAAAGGAGGGATGGACTCCCCTTATGTCTCCTAGTACGACTGTGAAGTTTCGTGGTGTTAGGTCAATCCGTTCAAAATTTACACACCTTTATGTTATAAGCCACGCCTTCCTCAATATTCATTGGCTCATGGAGGCCACATAATTTGATCAATCAAAATTCTGTGAATAATTTTTGGTCAGCACCATCTGTAGATCATACGTACCAAATTTGGTGGTGATCAGATCAACGCCCTAGGACTAGTTCGCAAAAGTAGGTTTTTCAATTAATTCAAAATGGCGGAAAATCTATTATGACGCGTTTTAACGGCAATGGGTGCATTGGAATCGGCATGACCCAAGGATTCAGGGGAAACAATCCCCACAACTCTAGGAACGGTTCAAAAGTTATAAGCAAAAATGTACCTTGAAGTTTGGCCTGTTGGTGGTGCTACAGAGTTGGATGGATTGACCCCAACTTCGATGCCTGGATTCATTGGACTGTTCTTTATCAATGTGCCAAATTTCATAAAAAACCACCTTCGGTGCTTGGCCCCTAATAATACTAACGATTACAATAGGTGCCCTGCACCTTCGGTGCTTGGCCCCTAATAATAATAATAATACTAACGATTACAATAGGTGCCCTGCACCTTCGGTGCTTGGCCCCTAATAATAATAATAATACTAACTATTACAATAGGTGCCCTGCACCATCGGTGCTTGGCCCCTAATAATATTCATAAAAATACATGTTTGAAACTGGAAAACTGATTTTTTTAAATTAATTTTTTATAGATGGCTGGAAAAGAAAGGAGTAAAAGCAAGGTGTGGAGTTACTTTGATTTCACACACTTAGATGGTATTAATCTATATATTTAATTTAATATCATCTTTTACTTTTTTTATCTGAAAAGTTCTTTGGGTGTTTTTTATTTTTATTTGTTTACTTATAAGTTAAATGTTCTTAAATATAGAAACTTTAATAAAATATGTTTTTCAAATTGAAAACGTTGTACTTTTTGACAAAATATCGGTCAAAACATCGCTAATCGGTGGGCTAGGACTCTCCAAAATCGGGATCGGCATCGGTCGGGCTTTAATTTGTAGTGAAATACGTGAATTTGTTGTGATTTACAGAAATGCATAATTTAGACATTTTGGGTAGATTTGGAGACGCTGGGAACACTGCTTAGTTTTTGCTTTATAGTTCTTTAGTAGTTCTACATATCCACCCATAGAATTTATGAACTTGTGGTCAAGACTTTTTTGATCTGGGACATGTATAGTTTAACCTGTTGTATATATACAATCTACCAGTATTTCATTGCGAACTAAAAAATGAGCAAATTCATTTTGGATTTTTTGCCTAGAGAATTGCATTTGTGGCACTTTATTTTGAATTAATATGAATATAAACTAGTCTAAGCTAGTATTGTAAATGTTACAAATGCCATTTTTCAAGTCTCTGTGGTGTTCACATCTGGAGTTATAAAGCTTTAAATAGGGTACCCCCTAAATGGGCAAGGATTGGCCAGATTTGGCATGTGCGCTAAGGGGTTAAGAAAGCAGCCTTCTGAATACATTTGCATGGTCATACCAGTGCAAAATTGGTGCACAATCTACATGGAAAAGGTCTATTTTCATTCCAGCTCAATAATTCACTATATCGGCCGCCATATTGGTAATCGGTGAATTTTTCCCCTCCAATATCGGTATCGGTATCGGTATCGGTCTCAAAAATCACATATCGGCCAGCTCTAGTTCTGGAACACTGGTCCGTGTGCAGCTTGATTTTTAGCCTACTGGATTATTTTGCACTAATGTTTGGCAGTCGGTTCAAATTCGAACTCTCAGAATTCTAAAAGGTAGCCAGGTCAGTATGTTCAGTGGACACTTGATGATAAATCAGGCCTTCTAACTTTTAAGTCCCGAACCAGAGCCCTAGAAACAGTATTGCTACAACTTTGTTCCAGTGGGCCAGTTTTTTAGGACAATAGCGGCTCATGGAGATGCTCAATAGTTCCAAACATTGGGAGCAAGTAGCTGCAGCGGCATAGAGTAGTGTTTTGTCTGTGATGCTCATTTTAAAGGTAAGAAGTTAAAATCAACAGAATTTTGATACTGGTCTTATTTTAATAAATTTGACAATGTGAGTTATAGCATGTAAGCTTGTTATTTTTCACCAAATTAGATTTACCCAATGTTAACAGGTAACATTAGCTATGATAATGGATTAAGTTAGTAACACTTAACAATCAGTATTGGTTTCAACTTGTTACGTTCTATATATGGCATTTCATGCATAATGTTACTAAATTAGAGACAAAAGCTTCTCAACGCGTTTAGGAAAAAAAGCAATTTATTAGTGAAATATAACACTCATAAATGTGGAGTGTGTTGTGTTGTAGTCTGGTGAGTGGTGGTAACCCTCATAGGAGAGTCAATACATATTCTCCACATACATCTTTGTGAATACATTTTCAGTTATCTGACAAAAACATCATGGTTTGGGCTTGGTACCTTAGTTTCCGTGAAGACAAATCTTAATGCAGTCACATTGCAGATGATTCTGTGCTTCCAACTTTGTGGCAACAGTTTGGGGATGGCCCTTTCCTGTTCAGCATGACAATACCCTTGGGCATACAGCAAGGCCCATATAGAAGTGGATGTCAGGGTTCGTACGGTCATGAAAAACCTGGAAAAGTCATTGAAATTTAAAATGCAATTTCCAGGCCCTGGAAAAGTTATGGAAAATAATATTTTTTGAAATGTTTTGGAAAAGTAATGGAAATATAGCTAAAGTTGCATCAAATACAATTTCTAATTAATCCAATCATAAAAATAGCATGTATAGTAATAAAACGTAAATTGGCACGTAACCGCGGTATTTTGGTGGTGTGAAAAGTTAATTCGGTCTGGCTCAATCTGTTTACAGGCACGCCCAACAGGCACGCTTCTGCTAATGTAGCAGTTAGTAAACGTAGGCCCTACTGTGCCAACAATATGCCAGGGAAGTGCAGCTTCAATAATATATCAGGGCTGGAAATTAACTTTTTTACTTGGTAGCACTGGTGCTCCCAGTTTCTAAAAGTTAGGAGCACCCACCAAAATGAAAAAAAGGTTGCACCAGAACAATTATTTGCACTCGCACAAATGCTCCCAATTATATTTCGAAGTCGCACAGATTAAATTTCGGGAGCATATGCGACCAAAATGGTCGCAATTTCGAGCCCTGTTTGAGACATTGACAAAAATGTTAAACTATTCAAATTAAAATATGAAAGAATGTATCTAAGTGTGTCTGTCTGGTGTTTATTTGTTTTAGAGAGGCACCATATGTTTCAGATGCAGACCTAATTTTACTTAGTGTTACAGTAAATAATTTTAAATCGTCCCGCTGAGATAAAGTCATTTGTTTTGGTCATGGAAATTCAGTTAAAGGTTGTGGAGAAGTCATGGAAAAGTCATTGAAAATCATTGGTGAAAAAGTGTATGAACCCTGGGATGTGCTGAGATTGGTGTAGAGGAACTTGCACAGAGCCCTGGCCTCAACCCCATCCAACACAGAGCTCTGGCCTCAACCCCATCCACCACCTTTTGGATCAATTGGAAAGCTAACTACAAGCCAGGCCTAATCGCCCAGTTGGTGCCCAACCTCACTAATGCTCTTGTGGCTGAATGGAAGCAATTCCCTGTAGCAAGGCTCCAATGTCTAGTATAAAACTTTCCCAGAAGAGAAGAGGTTGTTATAGCGGCAAATGGTGGACCAACTCCACATCAATGCCCATAATTTTGGATGAGATGTCAAATGTCCACATATAGTCACAGGCTGATGTTTGCGGGGCACCTTTTTTTTTCAAGGCACAGTGTGTGCCATACAGTTCACAGGCCTGCATTGCTTTGTGATTTTTGGCTGGACCGTAACAGTGGGGCCAGCCCTACAAACGTGAATGTCTGTGACTGAGTGATGAAGTTACACCATTGGTCGGCCGGATCAGGTGTGTTAGATCCAGCAATATACAAGGTTTTAACCTGGTCTTGTTTTAACTCAAGCTGATTGACTCAATCTTTTCAGATTAATTTTATGCACATGCCAAATTATGTGCTTGTGGTCAAGAGGTTAATATCAGACTCTGAGGTTGCATTAACACAGGATTCTGCATTTTTTACACTGATAAGTAGAGCCAATATCCTGGGAGAGAATACCCTGTATTCTATAAATGCAAATATTGGTCTGACATTTTTTCTGTTTATTGATCATAGTATTTACACAGCCATCGGTAGCATTGCGAAATTCAAAGAAAAAGTGCTTAGTCTGAAAGAAATGTGGATGTCATGTCATGCTCTTTAGCTAGCTTTATTAAGATAATACATTTGTTTTCTGTGCATGTCATCATTGTACTGTGGCCAATGAAAACTTTGGAACATCAAAAAGAAAACTGTGCCTGGTAAAAAAAAAAAAAAGAAGGGTTGTAGCAGTGGCAGAGGCGAGCTGTATGATCCCCCTCTCACCCTCAGACACACGCAAACACATGCACACACTGAACCATTAGGCCTAGATATTTTACACTAGACAATGTGTTGGCTTGTGCGACTTGGGCAATTGGGAAAGTAGTTCAAGGTAGACATCAGAACCATGAACAGGGCTCAGTCCGGACAATGTTTGGCTGTAGGCTGGTCAAAACATTAAGCCAGGCCGATAGCTTGCTTCGGTGTACACAACGCATCAGACTAAAAAGCACAAAAAAGAAGCATAATTCGGCACAGTGGCTTACTTTTAGTTGGCTAGACTGTGTTTAAGCCTACTATGCGTATGTTATTAATTTACAGATTTCCCAACTCATTACTGGCGTAGGAGTTCACCTGCCAGCTAGCTAGGTTGCATGTATTGCTACAGCCATAAACTGCATAAAGTTTAACTATAAAAGTCAGCTTACAAAAAAATCCACCAGTTACCGTCTTGACACTTCTGCTCTCCTCAAAATCTCAGAACCTACAGGGGCCATTGTGCGATGAATGTCCCCAATCTACGACAGTGCCCTCGCTACCCCATGGAATGCTGCGTTTTTGGAACGTAGGACATTTCAAAGTCTGTATTTTACACTAAATATATGTAAAATACTAAACTAATTAAATAATGTTTTTTTTTTGGACTATACTGACATGTTTGATTACCAGATACATATTCATGCAAGCAAACATCTAACAAAGTGTTTAAGTTTGATTTTATAATAGTGTCTTTGTTAAATTGCAGTCAGGTGATGATTCTCAGCCTCTAATGTTCCTTGGCATTTAGTGTGGTTGCTTCCACAAACCATTGCCTGTTCTCTTGCATATTTTTTTATTCTTATTCTTTTAAAAAATTTTCTGCATAAATTTCTGCAGGCTACTCCTCCTACAGCTTTTAAGCTAGACATTCCATTCCAGCTTCATAATACTCTGCTTGGTTCAGAGCAGTGTGCTTGTTTCTGAAATTCCAAATATTTTTCCAAATATTGGATGTTTTTTTGAGAAAATTCCAATAGAGAATTAATGGGGAATGAAAAGTAAATTACAATGATGGCAAATTTTGGGCCATAGTAAATGTAATGATACTTCAGCAAACAGGACAGAGAAAATTGAGAATCCGCCATTTCATACCTGCAAAGCAGCAATAACCATATACTTATAGTTGTGGCAGTGTAACAGTAATATAACAGTCAGGCACCAAACATTTATAGAACCGGAATGGATTCACAGATTTGCACAAGTTCTTGTGGAGAGGTTGGTCATGAGCCAAAGGAGAGGTCACGTGTTTGTGTGAGGGTGTGTGCGTGGATGCATGCACATGTGCAGTCGCAGCTATTGCGGATTCGCGCTTGTTTTAAACTGACTCAAAAGAAACACATAATATCCGCAAGAGAAACCATGGTGCAGCAGGTTGCTAAAATACGATGACTACTTCACGCGCATTTATTTTTATTCTTATATGTATTTCCAGTGTAACTGGCATGAAAATATGACTGTAAACCCCTTAGTTTGCTAGAAAAAGGCATGGGGTTCTCCATTACACCCGTTGGGGAAATTGAGAGGTGCGGTGCACTGGACGCCAGATTGGTTTCTGCAACTTCGACAATCGAAGCAAGCGGTGACGTGTGTTCCATATCATAGAGTTCCATATCATAGCGGCTCCCATAGGAATCCATGAAACTGGTAAATGGAAGCTGTCTCCAGTTTTTTATATCTCCTATATATCTTTTATATCTCATAAACACATTTTCAACGTACATATTAAACAATGTGTCTTAATTTTACTTTTGGAATGGTGTTTTATAGCTCAGCGTAACTGAATGTTTTGTCTCATTATAGCTCCATTACACATTCAGTCTGTGGTAGCAGTGAAAGACACTGCACCTGACAAAATTTTATCGATAACTTTCATCATTTTTAGTGGTCCAAGCAGCGAAGCTGGTGGAACCCTATTGTATCTGTTAGGATTATTAGGGGTCCAAGCAGCGAAGCTGGTGGAACCCTATTGTATCTGTTCGGATTATTATTATTATTATTCTTATTTTTCTCCGCTAAAAGTGTCTGAGGCTCAGCAACCATAAGTCCTAGAGCAGCCAAATTTGGCAGGTGGGTTCCTATGGCCCCCCATTACTCAGGCACTAAAAGTTACTTATTTCAGCCAGATGGTGGCGCTATAACAAAGGGTCATGCGTAAAAGGCCATAACTCCAACACCATAAGTCAGATCAACACAAAACGTTATCGACCTACGCATCTGAATGTGCTCTACAACTTTGCCATTGGGACCACCTATGTCTGCCATATTGTTTGCCCGCCATTTTGACTTTTTAGTTGGGGCGTGGAAGTTTCCTCCGCTAAAATGTCTGAGGCTCAGCAACCATAAGTCGTAGACTAACCAAATTTGGCAGGGGGGTTCCTATGGCCCCCTACTACCCGATCACTAAAAATCACATATGTCGGCCAGATGGTGGCGCTATAACAAAGGGTCATGTTTAATAGGTCATAACTCCCACACCGTGAGTCAGATCAACACAAAACTTTATCGACCGATGCATCTGAATGTGCTCTACAACTTTGCTGTTGGGACCACCTATGTCCGCCATATTGTTTGCCCGCCGTTTGGACTTTTTTTATTAGTTGGGGTGCGGAAGAGCTGTAGCTGCAAATTCTGTGTTACGACATCTAGTAAACTTCTTTACAGCAAGCGACATCCATGGCGACGCAAGTAATCCGACACCGTAGGGTCTAGTTTTTATCAGCGAGGGGAGGGTCTGAACGTCGGGGAAGCAATGGAAGACAGTGCCAGCCACAGTGCATGCTAGGCTATTAAAGGTTTGTTAGTAAAAGCTTTTTGAGAGGATGAATAATTACTTTTCTTTGGCATGAATCCGTTTGAAGACAGTATCGGGTGAGTTCGTTAAGTCTTTAATGGTCATTATGGTGAGAAATAGCTAAACCATTTTATTGGTAGGTTTTGAGTTTCTGTGCAAACGCGCAAAAACACACTGGTATAATAAAACAATGATTGCAATACATGTATAGTCCGCTTCGTTCCGTTGCTACCATAAGATAACAGACTATCTTGTGTCTACAGCTGCAGTTTCTCGCTGCAATTTCTAATATTGAATATAAACAAAAGACGCAATTTATGCTGTAAATCGTATTCTCAATTTAATCTCTAAATTGACTGTAAACTTAGGGTTGTAACTAGGTAGTTGTTTCGTAGGTGACTTAACTCGTCTAAACTATTGCTTGTATTTTTGCATAGACTGCGTTGTTTCTGTTCTTGTTTGTGTTAGTGTTAATCAGTTTAACCTACAGGATCCAAGTTGAACTATGTGGTTGTTCCCTGCACTTGGAACGGTAGGCTACTGCCCTCTAGGGTTTTCGACACACTTGTTCCTGGTTATGGTTAAACACTTTGTTGTACGTCGCTCTGGATATGAGCGTCTGCCAAATGCCTGTAATGTAATGCAATATTCCGTAGCAACAAGATAAACCCGACATTAGCCCTAAAATATGCCAATACAGCAGTGAAAACACTGCTCACTGAATAACGAAATAAGCGAGACTAACTTTTTTTTAAAGAAATTATACCATGTCATTCCACAGTCAATATCTGGGACTAAACATTGAATAAATATACAGTCTTACCACTGGTTTTACGCGTAGAGATGTCCCTTTTGAGGCTGAGTGGTCATATATTGTCTTGGACAATCCGTTTGTGAAATATACGCGCATTTGTGATAACTGGGTAGGCTACCTTCAAAAATAGCTGTGCGTAATACCACACCTGTTGCTTACGGCGTTGTCGCCCTTTTTAGGACAATTTGGTTTGATTGACAATTAATTTATTCAGTAGGTGAGAGTATACGCTTTCTAACGATGTATAACATGTCTGATTTTGCTTTTGGAATAGCGTTTTATCGGTCAGCGTAACCGAAATTTTTCTTATCTGCCAATGTCTAAATAAATAAAACGGTAGGCTACTTTGCGCGCAGCACGCAGATCGCGAGTTGATATTTCGTCTTTTTTTTCGTTTTTTCTCAATGTCGTATTTATTATTTGAAATGTGTATTTATGTGTTATTATTCTATCTGTCTCTGTGGCACTCTGAAATGTCCATTCTCTGCTAAGCTGAGCAATGGATTGGAATATGTGTCTGACGTAGTGTTGCACGGTATTCCAAAACTTCAGCACTTTCTCGGTACTTAAAAAAAAAAAGAAAGAAAAAGAAACGGTTCGCTATTAGAATTTTCCGACGTTCGGTAGTTTTGAGTCAAATGTAAAAGCCAGGGAAAATTGTCTCCCGCATTACTGATTTAGAGACTGAAAAGTGTAATTTGTCAGAATCTTCGGTAGATGGCAGTAGCAACTAAGGTTGCCAAGTGAGGTGACTTGCGCTTGTGCACTCAGCTCCTTGATACAGCTTTGACTCAGTTCACTTCAGTAGCAATAGGTGTTCCAATTTGGAAATATTTTATAATAGATAGATGCTGTATTGTTATTAAAATATGCTGTTTTTAAATCTATTTAAAGGTGAAAGACCTGTTTTAAAAATTATTTGGTTTACAACCCTTTAATTTTTGAAATATATTTAACATATTTTTCTATTGTTCAGTGTTGTAACACTATAGGCCTATGCATATTAATATGTTGAAGAGGCTTCAACTTAAAGGTTGTAAATAAACCATGAATTCGAAAATGAGGTCAACCCTTGTGGACATTACGTTTCTGATCTATTAAGGTAATTTCAGTATTGTTAGGTACCGAGTATCGAATCAGCATCGTTTAAGTTTCAGGTATCATTTCAGTATTGAGTATCGTGATACTAAACCTGGTATCAGTATCAACGTCAAAATTTTGGTACCGTGACAACACTAGTGTGACGCCTTTTTTAGTTGTGGCGTTGAAACACTGCAGCTGTACATACACGCCGGGCCATCTAAGTGTTACGCCATAGTAAAGGCCTTTGCGGGAAGCGGCCAGGACACATCCATGGTGACGCAACTAAGTCATCAGACAGCATGTATTAGCACAAATTTGGCCATAAGTCATCATTTTTTTACTACGTCAGACACATATTCCAATCCATTGTTAATCATGATATTCAGTAGATATGTTGGGTGAAGGTATATGATCATGAGGACAAAGCCATTTTAAAATCGCTCCATAGGGGGCGCGATAGTGCCAATGCTTGGAGCCCTCCCAACGCCGCTTGCAGCTTTAATTTATTTTATTAATTGTAAGAATTGTGATTTTCCCCTTCGACATCAGAGGCCATCTGACAGCTTGGCCTCCGGGGCTCGACAGTTAAACTTGTGCAGACGCCCCCCATAATAGCTCCAACTCCATTACTTTGTTCCATCGTCCTTCCAGCACCCCCTTGCAATCTGAGAACGCCCCCGTTGAGAAACCCTATGCAAGACCATTCACTTTGACTGGAATGAGAGGTAGTTGTGTAGTTCCTGGGTCTTCCTCCTTATTGTCTTTATAATCAAGTGTGTCTTGGCGATACATCTGAATTTTATTTTGTTGTAATTCCATTTTGAAAGGCTTGTTTTCCATTTCTGTTATCTTGGTTGTAAAAACAAGTTCATGTTTTTTAATATTTCTGACTGCTCATCAATTTTGACTTTTACTAGAGAAGCAGTAGTAAAATAAATTACTAAATTAATTTCATTTAGGCCAATGATTTAAAATCTCACACCATCTCTGGCAAAATGCTTAATCGTCTTTTCCAATGGTCGGTTCTTTAAGAATACGTAACCCTCTCTGAATGCATCCTGCTCTGTAATATTTACTGAGGGTTTTGGTGTGTGTTTCTAGTCTTATTTCCAGATAAAGGAGTCTATTTTTAAGTTCTGTTAGTGAGCACATAACCATTCCCTGACTAGGGATTATTGATTAATTATTTTTCTGCCATTTACGCAAGTCTGAGCCAGTAATTTTAGATTTATTTATTTATTTGCTGACAAATAAGGTTTTATCTACAACACATTTTGGTTCTTTTCTTTTTCAAAAAAATATGACAAGAATCGGAACCAGGATTCAATAAGAACTCGATTTGATTAAAACATTTGGATTGGTAACCGGAATCGATGAAATCTAAACTGTATCCAACCCTTTTTTTCATACTACTTGTCATACCGAGTTTAATGGTTCTTTTTGCAATTTCCTCAGGAAGTGGATGAAATGCTGGATATTGCTTCGAATGCTGAGGCTGGCAAGAACCTTTTCAGAAGCTTTGGAGATAATGGTAATGTATAATATTTCACGGATTTGAAAGGGCTTTAATATTCTCGTGACCTGCCTACTTATAAGTGACCATGAAAGCAGATCATCCCTTTTCATGACAATTAAGACCAGGGGTGCCCAGACCTTTTTGGTTTGCGATCTACTTTTTCAATAACCAGCAGAACGTCATCTACCCCGGGGGGGGGGGGGGTCTGTTGGGTGGTAGTTTAACCAAAAAATAAATAAATAAATCATTGGACTGCACACAATGTTATTAAACCGCTAGGAAAAACTAATTAAGTTGAAGATGTCATACATACTTAATTGCGTGCAACATGCCTATAATTTATTTATTCAGTAAATATATCCAACTATTTATTTTTGTCTACATTTTTTTGTGTTTGTGTAATAGTTCTATATCTAGCGTTGGGCTGAGCTACTAGCTTAACTAGCCCTTGTTTTCCAGTACTGTGTTTGTAGTTTCTGTTTCTAAAATCCAGTAGCTACAATTGTAGGCTAGCTGGATTGGCATAAAAGTAAAATCATTGGTGTAATGATCTATGTACACCAGTCAGTGTACTCATCGATAGATATTAGCCTTCTCTGTCTCCCAAACTTTCTCAATAAAAGAGTAGGTGAAGCTTCCTTTCCCTTATATGCACCTATACTGTGGAACAGCCTATTTCTACACATCAGAGAGGCACCAACAGTAGTTCGTTTTAAAAATCAATCGAAAGCACATCTGTCAGGTAACGCGTAGTTGATTTGGGTTATTGCAGAGACTGAACAATGTATAGGCTACAGCCATTGATTGGCCTCACAAGACAAATGGTGGCTGGTTTTTAAAAGAAGTAGCATGTGGTTCCTTTTTGGATTGCTCATAATTTTAAGCTGGGAGTGTACTTGCTGCCGAAACTAAATTTAATTTAGCATGTTTATACAAACTTGTGCGCATCCTTTCTGGTGTCAGTGTGTTGGTCTGAAATATCACGAGTGGCGGCATTGGCTGCGACCTGTCTGATTGAGTGGAGGAACATACAATCTTCTCTGCATGTGCAAACATCTCAGCTCATTCGGCTAGCAGGTATGTGTGCACAATGTGGTGTTTTGTTTTCTCCACAAATGCATCATTTAGTTTGTATGAACTAGCCAAAGTTAGTTTTCACAGCAGGTATACTCCCATCTTTATTGTCATTTTCTTTTCTGGAAAGCATTTGAAACATAATGTGTGAAGTAATCTTCCTTTTATTTTTCTAGGTTTGATTTCCTATACAGAATACCTGTTTCTGTTGACTATTCTTACAAGTAAGTTCTAAATAATTATCTGTGAAATTATCTAACCTGCTGACATATTTCTTGCAGTTTTTTTGTGGTAAGTTTTATTTTATTATTTTTATAATTTTTTTATTTTAATGATCAGTGAAGGCTTCTCCAGGTAGGAAAATTAATCCTTGCTACTTCAACATTTCATCAAATTCAAAGCTCAATTCATTATTTTGATTAATTTCTTAGGTAACAGTATACACACTGTTACCTAATTTGGCTTCTGAGTAATTGATACCAGTAGGCAAGACACTGCTGATTATTTACAAGCTTATTTAGTGATGTCATTATTGTATTTCTCTCATCACAAATTTATGTACTTTTCACATAGAAAATATTGTGTGCAGTGTTTCATCTACCATTACCACCGCTGCAGGAATTTAATGCGGTGTTACTCTAAAGAACCAGATTGTTCTCCAGTGTTACATCATCGAATCTCCCAGATGTCTGATCCAATCTACTCCATTGCAATAGAATTGTTTATATAGCTGGGTTTTATGTTGTACAAATAATTTTATTTGATTTAAAACATGATTTTCTAGCTTGCAATGTATACTGAACCCTAAACAACTTGGAATTAACTTGGAATTGGTTATTGCATTACCTACCCTCAAATAGCTGTGTTGATTAGGCCTATATTTCCCTTAGAAATATGATCTGTGTATATATCCACACTTGTCTTCGCCCAGTATTAAGTCTGACAGTACAGGTGCATTAACCCCTTTGCGCAGATAACAAATCTGGCCAATCCACACCCAGTTAGGTAGTGTTCTATTTAAAGCTTTAGAACTCCAGATGTGAGTATCAAGGTGGACTTGGAAAATGGCATAAATAACGCAAGACACTCGTTACAAGGTGTGACTTGACTTGCTGGCATACCTGCATGGATTTTTAAACCAGCAACCAATTTCTAAACATTATTTTTAGTTTTAGTTAGTTTTAGTTTTAGTTTATTGCGAGATTGGATGATTTGTGGTTTTGTATGCACCTGTTTTAAAGAAATCCATGTTTAAAACTGTTTATCTAAGTTGTGTACAAATATAAACAAATTGTAGGGGAGAGTGGCCATAAATATAATGCTTGCTAAATGTAACATGGTCAATATGATAAAAATGTGATAACCAGCAAGCTAGGTTAAACTGTTCTGGAAGTAATTTTTGAGTATAAGGCTTTATTTTTATTTACATTTCAAATGGTGTTTAATATTTTTTAAAGGAAAAATTTTACTCATCAACATGTTTGACTTTTTAAGGTAGTTAAGTGTTTAATGTTAAATGTGTTCAGCTAATTTTCAAGTGATTAATGAAAAAGAAATAGCTACCTGGCCACAGGCATTTAGGATAAGTACATACTAGACTGGTCAGTATGGTAGGTTATTTGCTTAGTAAAAGCTTACCTGGGTGTTAAGAAACAAACGCCGACATCCTGAAATTGCTCAACTTAGACATTCAGTGCTCCTGCAACCAAAATATGAGTCGAAACAACAAACTCTGTGTTCTTGCATGATTAGTCGACAATGCACAAAGACTATGCCAAATACAGTGTTTCTAAGTGGCATCATTGTTGCGTACGTCATCCATTCAAATAGAAACCCCTCCCTGCTGTCTCATCTGCAACTACACCCCCCAAGCATGACACACTGGACAAAAGTGTCTGTCTTCTGTCATAGCAAGAAAATAAACCCAACAATAGCCTGAAAGTATGCCACTACAGTGGTGAAAAATGCTGATCACTGAATAGCGAAACAAACAAGAGGAATTTTTGTGGAATTATACCATGTCATTGTATTATCAATGACTGTGACTAAATATGGAATACATATGCAATGTTTCCATTGGCTTTACATGTAAAGATGTCCCTTTCAAGATTCAGCAGTTTCCTACCTGGGAATCAAACCTGTGACCTTTAAGTTTTTTGGCCAGCTCCTTACCCATCATACTACACTGCTGCTCTGTGATGCTCATATGTGGAGTTATAAAACTGTTTCCCCTTTCTCCTACCCCCTAGTGGTATGGAGATACAAAATGGGGATAAAGCAAAGATTTATTTAAAAAATAGGCTACAAACACACTGCAAATTCAAACTCAGCGCCTGCAGCTGACTCATTTCTGGCCAACAACGCAACTTTTTCCCTTTTTAGAGCTCAGGGCAGTAAATGGAAGTAAAATAAAAGGTGACTCCCATCCCCCAATCACTTATTACACAAACCCACATCACAAAACAAATTTTTAAAATAAATACTTTCTACGCTTACTTGGTCTTGTTTATTTTTATTCATGAAAAATATATAACCTTTCAGCATTCAGAACAGCACCACAGATTTCTGAAAAAATCATTCAAGCAAACTCACTGGTTGAATTTGTGGTAATATCTGTCTCCCTGATTTCTGTCAGCACCCCACAGAGCTTTTGGTAGTGAGTTGGTGTATTGTGTTAGAGTATTTAAAGGAGCAAAAGGTCATTTGAAACCCATCTAGTGAACTGCAGTCGCAACCCAAAGCAGGACACTGCCTCACTAGCTGCTCTCGATCAAACTGAGGCCCCGTAAGTGGTTGCTGATGTTCTCTCACACCCTGTGTCTTTGTGCACGGTGGTGGTACAGTGCTGAACTTAGTGAGATAGGCAGCTGGTTATTGTAAAATCACAATCGATAAGTAATTAATAATTTATTTATATTGCAACTTTGCAATGTATTATAGCAATACTACTGCACAACACAACAGCTAAGCTAGTTATTGTTACCCAGACACCCAGGTACATTATTACCTAGGTGCAGATATTGTTACAGAATGGGAAAATTCAACATCCATGACAACACTAGTTACCTAGGGTATGTAGCTTATAAATCTGCATTCAGCACAACACGGCTGCTTTTTGAACTGCTAGAAGTTGTTAACGTCTGCAAACGGCTATGTAGGAAATTCTTTATTAGGAATAACCCCTTGAGATGTACCATCTCGTTTTCAAGGGGGTCCTAAACGACAATAATACAATATAAACACAATTAAACAAAACATTTAACAAAAAACAAAATAAGATAATTAAACAATACCAAATGTGACAACAGACAAACAAGCAAAAAAAAAAAAAAAAAAAAAACAGTAAATATCAAATGATAAGACATGCAAAATCAGAAGATCATACTCCAAGCAGAGCATGAAAATGGATCATTCATTCATAGATTATTGAAAAGTATTAATTATTAGTGTCAATTATTAGTGTCAGTGATAGCATTGGGTAATAAAGTTGTAAAACATAATTATAATTATAGAGGTGTTATTGTGGACATGTACATCTGATCCTATAATAAGAAGACAGGGCATTTTTGAACAAGAGAAAAGATGATATGGATCGATTATTTACAGGTAGATTATTCCAATCAGAGGGAGCTTTAAACATAAAGGCTTTCTTAGCTATTGACTTTGAGACTGCAGGAACAGAAAAAAAGAGCTGTACAGAGTGTCTCAGTTGATAATTAGATGAGAAAGGTACCATAAACTGTTTTAAATAGGGAGGGTAATTAAAATGTATACATTTAAAAATAAACTGCAGCCAATGTCGCTGTCTTCTTATAATGGGAGAAGGCCAATTAAGAGTTTCATACATTGTACAATGATGAGTTGTGAGGGGACAGCCAAGAACAAATCTGCAGAGTTTATTGTAAACAATATTGAGTGAAAGAAGATTAGTTTTGGATGCAGCCTGATATACAACATCTGCATAATCCAAAATTGGTAAGATGAGTTGTAAGGCAAGCTTCTTTCTAACAGTAAATGAGAAGCAGTTTCTGGATCGGTAAAGAACCCCAATACTGAAGTTCATTTTCTTCACAGTACTATTAATATGCCATTTAAATGAGAGTTCAGAGTCAAGCCATAGTCCCAGGTATTTGGTGTGTTCAACTCTTTGCAGTGGCGTGCCATCAAGACAGACAATAGCACATGAATAGGCTTTAGATTTGGATTTAATGCTTTGACGATTACCAAAAAACATAGTGTGAGATTTAGTTTTATTGAGTAGTAGTTTATTAGCTGTGAGCCAGTGTTGCAAGGTATTAAAATCAGACTGCAAAGCTGATTCAATCTGTAATAAATTAGTTTTAGATGTGTAGATTACCATATCGTCCGCATAAAGCTGAACACAGCATTCAGAACAAATTGAAGGGATATCATTAATAAAAATGGCACGCCTCGTTGTTGTACTAATGTATCAGATTTGCTTCCTTGTATGACGATACACTGTTTTCTGCTATGAAGATAGGAATTGAACCAAAGTAAAGCATTACGTGACAGACCAACAGAGTAAAGTTTATCTAAGAGAAGGTAGTGGTCAACCAGATCAAAAGCCTTGGTCAAATCAATGAAAATGGAACCTGTTAATTTACTATCATTAGATGCAGAAAAAATATCGTTTGTAAGTTTTAACAAAGCAGAAGTTGTGGAATGATTTGATCGAAAGCCAGATTGAAAAGGTGATAAGATATTGTACTTATTGAGATAATATGACAATTGATCATATATTAGTTTTTCAAATACCTTTGCAATAGCACAAACGATTGAAATTGGTCTATAGTTATTGAGTTCAAGTACATCGCCCCCTTTGTGCAAGGGAGTGATACGTGAACATTTCCATATGGCAGGTATTTCACAATTAGATAAAGACATGTTAAAAAGATCACAAAGAGGGTACATGAGAATATGGGACGATAATTTGAGAAATTTGGTTTCAATGCCATCTAACCCAGGACCACTACTCACTTTTAGATCATTAATGACATCATGGACCTCGGCAGGTGTTATTCGCCTGAAAGAGAAGGAGCTGTGACTAGACAGTACATTGTTAAAATCACCAATAGAAGGATCAGGCATTATGGAAGAGCAGACCGAGGAGAAATGCTGATTAAATGCTTGAGCGACTGAACGTGGATCATGCAATATAACATTGTTAACTCTTATCTGATTAGGTAAAGTTTTATCAGATGAGTTAGTTAGAGTTTTTATTTTATTCCAAAATTGTTTAGGGTTTTTAAAGTCATGAGCAAGAGATTCTTTATAATAACTGGATTTGGCATTTCTGGTCATAGTTTTGCTCGTATTTCTCAGCTGTCTGTACTTTTCCCAGTCAGCAGGATCCTTGGACTTTCGAAATGTGGCCCATGCAGTATCTCTCTGCCTGAAAAAAGTTATAAGTCATTAATAAATTGATCTATATTCATTTTCTTATATTGCCTGATTTTAATTAGTTTGGGTGGCAATTTTGGTAGTTTAATTTTCCAAATACAGTACACAATTGCATGATCACTGAAGCAGTCAGACATAACCCCTGCTTTTAAAAATCTATGTGGGTGTGATACCAGTATCCAGTCCAGCAGAGATTGACATGTAGGTGTAACACGAGTGGGCTCACTAATTAACTGAGTTAGATTCAGATTTCCAAAAATGTTTTTTTCTTTACTAGAAGATTTAACAATCCAATTCTTATTAAAGTCACCTAATATAATAATTTCATTTCTGCAGGTAATAGAATTTATAGTAGAAATGATACAGTTAAAGGATTCAGCAGGTGCAGAGGGAGGTCTATAAATGTTTCCAATAGTTAAATACTTATTCTCATGCAGAGTTACCTTTACAAATATACACTCAAAATGTAAAGGCTCAACGTGAGGGATAATTAGCTCAGAGACCAGATTAGAGGACACATATGTGGCTACGCCACCACCCCTAGAGCCTCTGTCGGCTCTATACAAGACATAGTTTGTAAGTTTAATTTCATTGTTAGATATTCTGTTAGTGAGCCAAGTTTCTGATAAAGTAATAACATTAGGTTTGTATTGTTCAACCCAAACTCGAAGTAAATCAATTTTTGGTAGAAGGCTTCTGATATTCAGATGAATTATTTTCAGTCCTTTAACACCATCCAATTTGACACTTGAAGTTTAAAAGGATACTATCACTGACCAAACATAGCAAAACAAAGCAGATCCAAAGAAATAGGTTGTAAGGCATAAAGATACCAAATAAATAATCAGTTACAGCAAAACACACAGACAGGATGACCAGACAAAACACATAACAAACACACACACAAAAAACAAAAAAAAGAACCCAAGACAGGCCCATTGACCTTTGACCCCATAGGCCCAAGGATTTTTGTGAATAAGCCAGAACCACTTCCACTCTGAGCTTCTGTCTGTTTCAATGAAGATAAATATATGTAGCTCAAAAAACTAGATTAGTAATTCATAAACAAAATGCTAGTGCCTTAGATAGGAAATTATAAAGGCTGCTTCGTAGGCTATAACTATAATAATAAAATAATTCATTAGAGGAATTGTTGCAATACCTTGTTGGTTTAATTAAGAGGAAGAAAGAAAAGAATAAAGAAAGAAAGAAAATCGTTCACCATTGGAGAAAAGTATAATCTACCTCAAGTAGACGGGGGAAATATATATATACTTCCTCATAGTACAGCCCGTACGACGTTTTACGACACTAAACTTCCGCTTTACGGTAACTATATATAAACAAAACACGAACCTGTTCACGGCAAACCATACCAGTGAACAGGTTGGATGTAAACATCACAGCAGTAGCAGCCAAAATAACAGAAAAGGACTCATTTCATCAGTTAATTTCGAAAAATCCCCAACTGTATCTCGAAGGAGTGTCGTCATGGTTCATAATGGGAAGTTTTCATAAACTTTGTGACGGATAGCTGGCTAAGGTTAGCCAGTAGCTTCGGAAGAGACTTATGCTGGAGAGTTCACGGAGGACATGAAGACAGCTTCAGCAGCTTTGTGGTCACTGAATAGTTGTTCATTGCCGTCAACCAACACACTCAGTGTGCAGGGATAACGAAGGGAGTACTTTAGTTTAAGTTCCCGAAGTCTCCGTTTGACCGGGTCGAAGGACCGACGTCTCTTCGTCAGGTCAGCGCTGTAATCAGGGTATATGAAGATGTGGTTCCCGTTGTAGATCAGCTCTTTTTTTTCCCGGGCAAGTCGAAGCATCTTTACCTTATCCTGAAAGTGTAATAGCTTTATCAAGATAGGCCTCGGATTGGATCTGTCATTCCGTTGGACAATAGGAGTGCGATGAGCCCTCTCGATAGCCGGCGGAGTTGGGAAGTTGTCTTGCCCAAGAAGCTGTGGAATCAAACGGGCCATAAACCTAAGCATGTCACGGCCTTCTGCGAATTCGGGTACTCTGACAAAGCGGAGATTTGCAGACCTACTCCGGTTCTCCAGATCCTCAACTTTATCCATTAGATAAGAGTTATCTTTTTCAAGTTGTTTGACCCGAGTGGAGAGATCATTCATGTTGTCCTCATTTGCTCCTACAAGCTGTTCCAGTTGTGAAACATGTTCTCCCAGTGTAGATAAGGAGCCCTCAATACCATTTAAAGTGCAAAGAATGGGATCCACTTTAGTATCAAAGTAAGTCATCATATCTGTTTTGATCTGTTGGATGGCATCAGATAGGGTTTTCATCTGGTCTTGATCCATTGTTTGGCAACTTGGCTTGGAAGTTGGTAAAAGTAGAAATAATCTGTCCTTTTTGCTAAACAAAGTTAAGCAGCTTTTAAGTAATTTAGAGCCACAAGATTGTTAGATGTGACTATGTATAATTAAGGAGGCATGAAACACTACAAATTTCAAAAGGAAAAGACAAACAGACCTTAGCTCAAGTCAGCTTACTCACTCTGCGGCCATCTTGATCTGTATGTCTTTACACACTAGTACTATGTAGCTCTGATGTCATAATTTAGGAAAATATAAGAGATCATTCATGTTGTCCTCATTTGCTCCTACAAGCTGTTCCAGTTGTGAAACATGTTCTCCCAGTGTAGATAAGGAGCCCTCAATACCATTTAAAGTGCAAAGAATGGGATCCACTTTAGTATCAAAGTAAGTCATCATATCTGTTTTGATCTGTTGGATGGCATCAGATAGGGTTTTCATCTGGTCTTGATCCATTGTTTGGCAACTTGGCTTGGAAGTTGGTAAAAGTAGAAATAATCTGTCCTTTTTGCTAAACAAAGTTAAGCAGCTTTTAAGTAATTTAGAGCCACAAGATTGTTAGATGTGACTATGTATAATTAAGGAGGCATGAAACACTACAAATTTCAAAAGGAAAAGACAAACAGACCTTAGCTCAAGTCAGCTTACTCACTCTGCGGCCATCTTGATCTGTATGTCTTTACACACTAGTACTATGTAGCTCTGATGTCATAATTTAGGAAAATATAACAAATGTTCAGGTGAGTTAGCCTGTCAGTTCTATCTGACTAATGTGTAAAATATCATAGTAGAATATTATTTTTTAGTCCTGATATGTTACTTAGCTTACCTGTTGATAAGAATGGTAGTCAACACTGAGTCAATATTCAAGCTACTCAGTCTACGTTCTCTCAGGACATCTGCAATGTTAGATCACTCAGAGGCCTGCTCAGCTGTGATACATTGGCTGTAAACTCTCAGCAGGCTCGACTTCCTCCAAAGCCAGCCAAGGGTACAGGTCTGCCAACTTTGCATTCTGCCTGATGGTTATTAGTCAATCTGTTGGGTTTATGACCTTCATAGAGACCCATCCACAGCCTGACAATGGAGTCACAGCAAGAATATTCCTTGGAAGTGGAATAATAGTTTGTAGGCAACCATCACAGTACAGTCTGGGGGTCCACACGACTTCTCCAGGAGCTCTCCCCACACCAGGTGCTCATGCCCAGATGGGACCACAACAGCTTGAGTCTCGCCGAGCAGAATTTGTGGAGGACCTTTCATGTGGGGCGTTAGCATGCAGTCCATAGGCACCCAATCGACCAGCAGGGGATGCTAGATCATGATGAATGTGGGCCCTAACCACCTGAGCACTCCCATACCCTGGGCAACACAATCTAAAATTGCTCACCACCCTATGAAGCTATCAGCCACAGCTGTTGCTGACACCACAGTCAGAGCATGGTGCCTTAACAAAATGTACTTTCTTTCTTTTGATTTGTTGATGAATGCTATTGAGTGGTCGTGTATAGTGTTTTGTGACATTGGTGATCAAATGCGGGGGGAATCAATTCTCAAACCTACCAATTTTCAATTTTGAAAGATTCTGCATGGAGGAATGGTCAAAGATCCCCCAGTACCATTGCTAATCTCAAAAAACATGCAAAAAGTTGCATAATATCACAATTCATAACATGATTTGGTTGGTGACAATTCAATATTTATTGAAATTGGCAATGGTAGCACCAACCAAATGAGACCGTTTGAAGTCACTGCAGTTGCCTTTTCTAATTGTTTTTCTGTTTTTATGATTACAATTTTTCAGAGCCGCACACAGGATTCCAAATTGCTTTCAAAATGCTCGATGTTGATGGCAATGAACATGTGGAGAGAAAGGAATTTTTGAAGGTATGCTCTTTCTATGCATTTGCAGTTTCACTTTGTGTACATGCAAGTCTAAAATTCAATTCAAGATGATGTTGAGTTTTAATCTGTTTTTGATTTTTTAAATCTGTTTTTCATCAGTGAAAAATTGGCCAAAAATGATTGATAGTTATTGATAATTTTCCATTGAAGTGGTTTTCTAGCTTACTTACATTTCAGGCCCTTGCACAATGACTAAAGCTAACAACTTGCTTCTCTCACTTGATCATTTGATTCTTTAAAGGCCAATGATTTGTACTATTGATTGTTAAAGATGACATAGCTGGCTGGTTCACAAATTATATTTGTTAATTATTTTGATAATTAAATGTTATACAAATATCAGCATGACATAAAAGGAATGTGGTAATTGTGCTTTTTGGTTGAGTGGTTAATTCACAACAAACAAAACTTTTGGAATTAATCAGAAAGGGTTTTTTTATTAAAAACTATTTTTTATCATTTGCTAACATCAATACCTCTTGGAAGAAATTAGGAATTCAGTGACTTCATGATTCTTTTACTTTCATGTATTTGTGCGCAAAGTACTGAATGATGCTGTATTTATTTTATTGTATTTAATAAAATGTGAATGGATGAACAGTATATTTACTTTAACCTTGATTATTTTTAACCAAAAATTATGAGTTTATGGTTAATCTTAGTCAAGATTAAAGAAAATATGTTTAACCATAAATTGTGAATGATACTTTTGATCAATTATAAATCGTTATTTTTTTGCTATTTCTGGCCTTCCATTGGATAAATAAGATGACCAAGAGGTATGTATGGTAATCATCCAAGAATTCATTATATCTGAGTGTTCATTGGATCATTATGCGCCTATACTTTTTCAAGAATTTTTCATTGTGCTTTTTCTTCATAAGACAGTATGTTTAATCAAATGTAAGATGTTTTAAAAATAATTAATTCCTTTTACCTTTTCCCTGAAGCTGAAAAACATCATTGGGAAGAAGAAAGAAAAAGTTCAAAAGGAAACTTCTCATGTAAGTAATCACCTTGACTTTAGTTTGTATTTTGCTCCAGCGACAATATTTGTGTATCCTATTCTATGTGTTTTGCAGGCACACGGCTCAGCTGCATATGCTTATTTTGTTTTTTGTTTATAATTATATTTCTTCATTTGTTTCACAGTTTATTATGTTCTTAGGTAGGTCAAAATATGTTTTTCTGTAAAGTTGAACTTGTGATTGTGAGGATTGTTTTATTTGGATTATGGTTGCAATCACAACAGACAAGATACTGGTGTGCCAGTGTGGCAAGCATACTTGTCCTTGAGTCCATACAACAGAAGGGCTTTGCTTAAAGTGCAACCTTCAGCGATTCAATGGATGACAAAGAATCATTCACCCCCTGGCCTTTTGGACCTTATTCCTCCTGAGTTGAGAAGGACAACAGGTCAGTGAAAGAATCGGGGAAGAAGGGGTGGCGTCCAGAAATGACTGCGGCAAAGATACACAAGGCCCCCGCTTCCATCCCCACTTTATTATTAGTGTTGAATAATAATACATTTATTTTTGTCATCAACTGAACAAAGTTTACAAGCTTTTGAAACAGCTGGCAGTCTGATCCAAAAGTGAAAGTGACACAAAATCTCACTGTACCAAACACAGTTTGAGAATGGCCGCAGGTTTTGTATTGCCTGTAAAACAATGTTTATATATTCCAACAGCTTTAATAGTAAATGGCAATAGAATATGTAAGTAGCTTGTAATGTTCATATTTTATTACTCAAGCAGTAAAGACACGTAATCCATTAGAATAGTGCTATTCATATCCTCCTCGATTGGGTCTATTGAATGGAAACATTGCATGGAAATAAAATCATCATCTCCAGAAAGCACACTAACTTTCACCTCCTGAACCATCATCTTTCTCAATAGAATGAAAAATAACTTGAACTGCCTTTGGTAATGATTTCTTGAAAACACGTTTCTGAAGCATTAAAACTACAAGGAAGTGAATTCTCCGTGGACAGCTTGTGTTTTCAGCAGCTACTACTCGAGGTAACTAAACAGTGTAAACATAGTGAAAGTTGGCATGGTTTTCAAATGCAGCTCTGGCTTTAATGTCATTAGATTTTGACGTATTTGAGAGTCACAAGTCTCCCTTGCATTAAAAAAAACTAAAATGATCCTACGTTCACCTACGTCATACAGCACACCTTTCCGCAGGAAATTATGTCCTTAAGAACCAAATGAATTTTGTCTGGTAGCTTTAACATCCATTTTGAAGAAATTATTTGAGAGAATTTTGATCTAGCAACTCACTAGGTCCATAGGTAGTAAACATGTCCGCTATCAGTTTACATACAGACGGGGCCATAGTACAGAGGACATGGTGGGTACGTTAACACACCTGATAATGACGAATCTTGGCAAACCTAAAACATTTTCTAGGGCTCTCTTTTTGGATTTTTCATCTGCATTTAATACTATGCAGCCATCTGCAGCCTACTGACAAAGATGATTCAACTTCGGATCAACCCATTCATCATCATTCATTTCTCACAAATAGACAACAAGTGGTTAGGGACAACCAAACATTTTCAAACCATATTATTACCAACTCCGGAGCACCCCAGGGATGTGTGCGTTCACCCCTGCTCTTTACACTTTATACAGATAATTGGACAACCAATATTTCAATCACATTCATAATAAAGTTCTCAGATGAACAACATTATTGTCGCTGCTTGAGACTAAAGATGATTCCATTCTTCATCAGTATTGCACTGACAGATTAGTGGAGCGGTGTGAGCAGAATTCTCTTATTATTAATTTAAAGAAAAATAGGAAATTATATTTGGTATTCCATTTGAATCTTATCCTTCCCAGTCACAATTCATAATATGCAGATTAAACAAGTTACTTCCTAGAAATATCTTGGTATATATGTGGATGCTACCTTGTCTTGGAGGATTCATATAGATTACATTTGCAGCAAGGTACAGCAGCACATCTATTTTCTTAGAAGGTTAAGGTCATTTGAGGCAAACAGCCAGATTTTGTTTTTATTTTTTTCCATCTATAAAACAATTTTTAATCACCATTTGGTACAGCTGTCTTTCTGTACAGCTTAAAGTTAGGTTGTCCAGACTTTTACGAGTATACTCACAGATTGAGATTGTTGGTCAGTATTTCAAGTCTAGCTGGTGGTATTTCATCTGACCCTTCCCATGTTTTATTTGGAGAATATCATCTTATGTAATCTAACAGACGCTACAGGGTCCCACAAATTACACTTAGGTGGCTGCGGAACTCATTCATTACAGTCTATCAAGCTACTAAACAAAAATATGGGCTGAGGATAGGCCGTGGACAAGTGAATTTTGTTGGGGAAATACTATGCATTTGTGGGGATGGGCCATGGGCAGGTGCAGTGGGTCAGGGCCTGTGCACTTAAGATGGGTAACTGTGTACGTTTTATAATGATCTATTATTAAAGACGTGTGTTACCACAGTTTGTGTTGTTTTTTATTTAACTGTATTAATGTATGTCTGTTCCCCTGTATTGAAAGCAGGAGTACGGTTTGTGATGCAAGACGAATTTCAGAGAAAACTGACTGTAAAGTTTAACCTAATCTAATCTGATATGGCAACTGAACACATTTCTTGTGTATGAAATAATTAGGGTTGAGCTGAATACTCGGATGAAAGAGTATTCGGTACGGATAATGTACTTTTTACGAGCACGAGTACCATCCGAGTAAAATGTGTCAATATTTGTACTCGTGATAGGCCAGCCGTCACACAGAGCTCCTCCTCTACACAGAGCCTATACAAAGTTCACTGTTGCTGCGCCACACAACACAGTCTTGCCATCGTCACAGCCACTCTGTCCACAGCGATCTATTATCTATTGTCATATATTCTCAATAAAATAAAGTTTGCAATTCTCAGATTCAGATCAACACATTATTCTCACCATAGCTGAACACTCATTTACTGGACATTCACACAAGCACACATTACTGATTACAAACGGACATTTCTAGCTTCTAGCTTGCTACAGTGGGGCTATCTAGCCAGTTAGCTAGCTGCTACAGTGGGGCTAACTAGCCAGTTAGCTAGCAACTACATGATATTGGCATGTACTTGTATTTCCTAACATTTAGCAATCTCATACACACACTCTACTCGCATCATTGACATCCTAGCATTCTTAAACATCCACTGTACTAATGCAATATCACCTTTGTGCAAATTTAGACGTCGTCGCTCACCTGAAATCACAAGACATACAGTACAACCTGGTTAGCCAACTGTAACCTGGCGCGCTCTGTCTACTACCGTCTTCACACTGTCAGTTCATTTAAAAAACTAATAAAACCAGAGTAACGATAACAGCATCTTTTACTGCTACCACAGAGTGAATGCGATGATAAGAAAATTTTCGGTTACGCTGAGCTATGAAACGCTATTCCAAAAGCAAAATTAGACATGTTATACATCGTTAGAAAGCTTATACTCTCACCTACTGAATAAATGAATTGTCAATCAAGCCAGTCTGTACTAAAAAGGGCGACAATGCCATAAACGACACGTGTGGTATTATGCACAGCTATTTTGGAAGGTACCCAAGCATCACAAATGCGCGTATATTTCACAAACGGATTGTCCAAGACAATATATGACCACTCAGTCTCAAATGGGACATCTCTACGCGTAAAACCAATGGTAAGGTTGTATATTTATTCAATATTTAGTCCCAGATATTGACTGTAGAATGACATGATATCATTTTTTAAAACTTTGTCTCGGTTATTTCGTTATTCAATGAGCAGCGTTTTCACTGCGGCATTGGCATATCTTAGGCCTATTGTTCGGTTTATCTTGTTGCTATGACGGAATACGTTTTTTGAGTGGTGAAAGAATATTTTTATGAATGCCCAAATAGACAATATTGTCCATTATGTCATGGGTGGAGAGTGTAGTTGCAGATGAGACTGCAGGGAGGGGGTGCGTGTTAAATGAACGACCAGAGCGACAATGGTGGCACTGCTAAACTCCATATTCGGCATTTTTGTCGTGTATCGTCTACTAATGAAACTAAAACAAAGCGTTTCTGTTTTTAACTCATACTTCGGTTGCAGTAGCACTGAATGTCTGAGTTCAGTAATCTCGGCACACCGGCATGTCAACCACTAGGGGCTTTGCGCTAAGATGTTAAATACCAACTTCCGCCCACTTCTGGTTTAAGCACCGCCCATTCCGAGTACGGATATGGATACAGATAATTTAGTTGGTTGAACAGATACAGATAATGGTGTACTCGCTCATCCCTACTTATTAAATGGATGACCTACGACAATGGAGGTGCTTAGAAACTCCGTATTTGGTATGCACTTTGCTTTTTCTCATAGCATATGAGTGGAAGTTTAGCACTTGCTTTGTTGGTGCTGTGTTTATCGGGGAAAATGCTTTCCATAAAAGATACTGCAGTAGTGACAAAGGGCATATTGTTAAATCATTTATGATTTGATAATTTTTTATATTTTTGTCATTTTCGCGGATTGCAGGTCTGAGCTCGCAGCAAGGTAAACTCAAGTGGCCTGATTGTTTCTAAGTAAATTTTGTTTGTGTGATAACTAACCATTATGAACACATTTTGTACATAGAAGCTCTCCGAAAGGACAGCATTTGACTGAAATACAGGGCTTAGTCAAAAAGGGAGAAGATGCGTAAATAAAAAATATTTGTTTTGTGGGGTTCCAAAGGATGCCTCCCTCAATGGAATTAGCATTTGGAAGTGGAATATGGCTGGGAAAAAGATATACACAATATTTCAATTTGGAGCGGTTTGGTGCAATTTGGAGCGGTTTTCGGGAGATTTGGCCCCACCTTTAGGAAATTGGTTGTCAAATTTGACTGCTTTGTTCAATCCACTCCATACTTTTTTCCTGGTGATATACATCCTGGGGTACAATTGGAAAAAGAAATCTTGTTTTGTCCGCAATCAAAAGCATATATAATCACTGCAGAACAAAGAAAATACAAACCAATTTTTTTTATTTCTTCGTTGTTTTTCAGAATAAATATTTCTTGTGTTTACGGTGTGAGACTCCCATAGGATCAAGGAATTTGGTCATTTTGTGGCAATTGTTTTCATTTCAAGCTTTTAACCATGTCTGTACTGTATATAATTTTGGAGATAATGGGGTTTATCCATTCAGTCGATTCAGGGATCGCTCCAGTCCTGTCCTTTACTCCATGGTCATGGACTGCTTCAGCCCTGTTCCTCCCCTGCCCATGCCATGATGCTGTCTGGAGCTCCAGATCCATCATCCGGCTCCTCTAAACTGCACTATTCTAACTATACCATTTGGTCTTCTACTATTCCTCTTCGCTTACACCTCAGCTGTAACCTGCTTAAACCTATTTTCTGTCTGCTGCTTTACACCAGGCTGGCCAGTGAATGATGGGCTCCCCATCTATAGCTGGGGTTCTTCTCGAGATTTCAAGTTTTTTACGTTATGTACTTGCTATTTGGGGGTTTAGGCCTGGTGTTTGCTCTGTTTGCTCTTTTTGCTCTGTCTCTTGCCTTGCTACTCTGTAGAGACAGTTCTCGGTAAAAAGCGCTATACAAATGAAATTTGTATGAAATGAATTTAAGGGGGTTAACCATCATTTTCGCACAGGTCGATCATTTAACAAGCATCCCCTCCCTGCAGTCTCATCTGCAGCTACACCCCCATCCATATCACACTGGACAATAGTGTCTATCTGGGATTCATAAAAATATGAAGACATGCCAATACAGCTGTGAAAATGCTTCTCACTGAATAATGAAAACCAAAACAAAACATTTTCTACAATTATACCAAGTCATTCTACTGTCAATATCTGTGACTAAATATGGAATAAATATATCACCTTACCATTGCTTTTACATGGAGAGAAGTCCCTTTCAAGAATGAGTGGTCATATCCGGACAATCTGTTAGTGAAATATATACTCAATTGTACCTTCCAAAATAGCTGTGCGTAATACCATGCATGCTATTAACAGCGTTGTTGCCCTTTTTAGAAAATTCTGGCTTGACTGACAATTATTTTATCCAGTAGGTGACAGAATAAGCTTCCTAACAATGTAGAACATGTCTAATTTTACTTTTGCAATAGCGTTTTATAGCCCAGCATAACCGAAAGTTTGGTCTCATCATCGCCACCTTACGCATTGACTATTGTGATAGCAGTAGAAGACACTGCACCCGGCAAAAGGTAATTGTTGAGTTCCGTCATATTTCAGAAAATATCATTATTCTTGAGGACTTAAATATTATTATTCTTGAGGACTTCTGAGCAAAGCTAAGCCATGTGTTTGCTGATAGTTCGATCTGACAGTTTTCTCAAGTAAGTCAGAAGAAGAGTACAACCACATGATTCTCTGGAGGAGGGCAATGCCTATTGGACACAGATAAGATTTCACCTTGTTATGTAAGTATTACTGCTTAGAATATTTTGGTTATATATGTTATTTTTTAAATTGAGTGTCTTTAAATAGGTTAGTGGTAATTTATAATGAGGATATTTCATACTGTAACATAAGCGTGTTTATGTTTCATGCACCGGATTAGTCGTGAAGTTGGAACGTCGACAGAACGTTTCGATGGACGATGGAATGTTGTTGTAATGTCGTCACATCCCCATACAAGAAAACATTACATACAGTCGAGTACAGAAAAACATACGAGAGTTAATGATTACACATTTAGGTATGTGTACCCCATTGTGTCACGGTTTATTTGCATTTTTAAACATCTGACATCAATATTTAATCTTAAACATCATGAGGCAAATTTATATGATTTTTAATAGACAGAAAGCATTTTATTCATTTTTGGAGAGTTTTTGGAAATGTTTCTAGACCTCCAGATATTTTACACTCCTGTACTGATGGAAAGCTTGTAATTCCCACTTGAAAATGATGCAAAAGTGAGTTTCTTGAGTCTAAACAGTTGATTTGTAGTGAAATACATGATTATGTTGCGATTTACAGCAATGCATAATTCAGACATTTTGGATAGATTTGGAGACACTCAGTGCATTTACATGCACAGTTGAAATCGATCTATATTAATAGCTCGATTTGGCCAAAGATGAGATTTAATTGGATTGTTGTTGTCCCAATGTAAATAAATAATGACTCTGAAATAATTGATTTATTGACCGAGGTGTGTCTGACGAAGGCTTCTTATAAATCCTGCTTCCTCCAATTTTGTCACAACTTTTATTTTTATTACTTTTATTAGCCTTTATTGACTGCCATACAAGGTTAATGTGAAGTAGCTAGCACAATCGGACAGCACTCACCCATAAAAATGTACTTTGAATGGTACTTGCTCAATCGAACGGTAAATGTGAAAAACACTTGATTATAGTCAGCGGCACCAAAATTTTCTGTCACACCCTCAATAAACGGCAAAAGTCCCAGTAGAAGATTGAATTAAATCTTTTAAAGTTATGTATTTTCTGAAACGTTATCGATTCCGATTGGCCACCGTGAGCGTATAGTTGCTATGTAAATTGCAGAAAATGCGCAGAACGCCTAGGCCAATTTTTGGCCTATTGAAGCGTATACATGGCGCAGTAAATCAACCCTGAACTGCATTATCTAGGTATGTTAGTCCGACTCGACTTCAGTCGGACTACAGTGTTTACATGATTTTTAAAAGTCCCTTTTTAGCCGGACTAAAACAATAAATTGACTTTTTCAAACATCATGTAAACCCACTCACTGGGTACGTTGCTTTTTTTTTGCTTCATAGATCTTCAGTAGTTCTGCATGTCTACCCATAGATTTTACGCACTTGTGGTCAAGGAGTTTTTGATCCAGGACATTGTCAAATATGTAGTGCTTAGATTTTGGCCTTAGAGAGGGAAATAGTGAATATGATACAAAATTATATTGTATATAAGAATGTGGCCTGCCCTCCCCGCCACAAGCATCAAAGCAAATGTGATTGGAGCAATTTAAAATCCTCTGATGCCTTAATCTAGGCAGGCAATATGGGTCTCACCTCCTGCAGAGTTTGTCTCAGAAGAGACACCGGAAGACACAGGACACCATATCGGTGGTCTGAGACTTTGTGGATACATGCCTAACATTTCTCTTTAAGTTTGAATGCAATCATTAAGTACGCCAGTGCTTGTCATAAATGAGTCCTCCTTTCTCTCCTCCTTAACTCTGCATCACCCAATCAGGGCATACATCCTCAATCCATGCTGGGTAAGGTATTTATAATGGCCACAGAAAAAAGTTTTGTGTGTTGCGGAGAAGAAGAGTTTTTTTTTTTTTTTTTAATTTGGTGGTGGTTCCTTGGTTGTTTGTTTTTAGCTGGTTTTCTTTCATCCTGTGGTGCTTAAACTGGAAGTGGGAAACACTTTGGCAAGGTCTGGATTATCTGTCTCTCTCTTTTCTGGTAAACAAATCAATTGTTTAATGTTTTGTATAATGTCTTCTGTTTTGTAATTTAGAAGTAGTGAGCTTGCATTCAATAAAGAATGTATGATTTCAATTTATTAATCTAATTGACTGCTTTGTATTGAATTCAATTATTTAATCTTAAAACCTGACATAGAGCTTGTTTTGACTTGTTGATTGAATCCACCAGTTCACTGTATACTGACCTGTCAATGAATTTGGAGATAATTCTCATGTTCCACAATAATTATAAAATTAAATCACATATAATATATGCCATATGTAGGTTAAGTGAGGAGTTCTAGCATGCAAGTATCACTTGTGTTCAGTATTCAGAGTGCTGAACATTTTAGCTAGGGCATTGACTGTTGGAACGGCTGGATTCAGAACATGAACATTTATCAAATTAATCTTTGCTTGTCCCACAACATGTATATTTTAACCTGCTCAATATATGCAATCTCAGTATTTCACTGCAAACTAAAAAAGAACAAGTTAATTTCTTCTGTTTTGCCTAGACAATTGCATTTGTGGCACTTCAGTTTATATTCATAATTTAGGAAGAAATAATCTGTTAGTATTGTAAATGGTACAAATGTCTTGTTTCATTTAAGCCATTTTACAAGTCTCTGTGATGCTCACACCTGGAGTTATAAAGCTTTAAATAGGGTATCCCCTAAATGGGCAAGGATTGGGCAAATTTGGCATCTGCACAAAGGGGTTAAAGGGGTTAAAGTGATTTGTTGTAGCAGACAGGTGTATGGTCTTTGTAGTGGAATTTCTGAGCAACTCAGTAAAAAGAATTCTGCCGGTTTTCCCCTATTCAAAATATCTTCTTGACCATGAGTGGTAATGACATTCTCTGAACATCAGAAATTTTAAATAAAGTATAGAAGCCAATTAATTAGGATAATTTTTTCTTATATTATCTTTTTATAATAAAAATACTGGGCAAAGCAATACATGATCAAGCTGATCATAAAATTTCCACTAGTGAGATATGTTAAACTTTAATTATTTTAGTAAGAGCTAATGCATATAGGAATTTGTAATGACTATGACTTGTGTAACTCAAATGCTAATCATTTCTTCATTTTTGTTTTATGTTGATATCACTCGTTATGATAGTATGTTTTATTACATATTACATTTATTATGACAAACAAAATCCATAATTTGTGCCAGTACTGTAGCTATCATTTTAACTCCCCTTGGTTAATATAAAAAGATTGTTCAAGTTGCATTTGTCATTCTTTCTCATTACAGGCAAGTGTAAGAAAAATAACTAAATACAGGGACCACAATGCAGTCTGTTTGAAACCAGCCATAAACAATTACAAATATGGAGACAGTTTTAATAAAATACAAGAATTTAAATGATTTTTTTAAAAATTTAAGACGATGAACAATAAATGCAAAGTATGCATTTTTCTTGCTTGTGAGACTTGTATCAAAGTCAAATTAGAGAGCATAGATCCACTAAAACCACTGATTGGCTTTTGAATAGGCTATATCATGCAAACATTGCCTGGGAGAGTCCCAAAATGAGCAATCTGATGTATAATGGGATGAGACTTATGCCGTAGACATGGTCTGAACAGGCAGATGGAGAAGGATGCAAAAGCCAGACCTGACTGACCCAAAAATTCCGATGAGCTGCACCACAATGTGTTATTGACTGACACAACCCCATCAATTCCCTTCCCTCCCACTTCAACGCAAAATTACCAAACTGCTTAGGTGCTTTCCGAGTGAATATACCGATGAAAATACCACTTTCCCAGCCGACCAAAAGATAGAGCCCAGTTTTAGGACCAAGCAATTTTAATGAGTTGGTAGAATGAGTAGTTGGTGGAACTGGATGTTTTCACTTTTTCTGGTTTTGATAACTACCAAGCCAATTATCTGGCTAGATTTTTTTGCCATCTGCCCTTTTGTCAACAAATATCCATCTGCCTTCCTCTTGGGTATGGTTGGAAAAGTGGCTGGGATTTCTTTGGATATTCAGCAGCCCTTTTTTCCCCAAGATGGAAACACTTTTAGCGTTGAACCAGTCAAGCCTATATACTCTGACTTAGTGCTGCTATATAAAACCAATTAAGGGCTTCAGTTGATCTCATTTATTTTGAAACCAACTTTTTAAACGCTTATTTCATTGTAAAGATAAATTAAGTGTATACTCATTTCCTATGTTTTTTTTCCAGAAGCATTTTTCAGATGATGATGTGAACACAACCTTGCAAGCATTCTTCTTTGGAAAAATGGGAAAGCACAAGCTTCAGTACAAAGAGTTTTGCAGGTAACACAACTTTTTAAGGAACTGCAATGACTTTGTAAAAGATAATAAGCATATTTGGTTTTACATGCATCTGGAACAATATTGTCTTATATTAGTATCTGTTTGTATACGTTGACCCCATTTCCATTTTTTTCCCCATCAGCCAAAGATATGTGTATGAAAATATAATCAGATACACCATAAAAATAGATGTTATATTAGCAAGTTCCTGGTTCAAGTTCGTTACTATCCTGCAAGCAATGAGTAGGAGTCCCTAATGCAACGATCAGGACTCACCGGCTTCCCACCCATGGACACTGCCAATTGTGTTCGTAGGAACGTCTGACCAAGCCGGAAGTACCGCTGCCGGGGATTGAATCAGAATCAAATGCAAGAACAAATGGACACACAAAATCATGAATGCAATCAGTGGTCATACACAAAATCTAATTGGCAAACAAACCAGAAAGGATAGACGGGAATTGGAATCAAACAAAAATTGGGTCAATTCAAGAACCAGAAAGACGAAACACACATGCAACAGAGACAAATATAAACAAACTTGCAACGGGGTAATAAAAGTGAACTTGCTTGTAATAAAATGATGAAATGAAAGGTATGTTGCCTTGATGATCACAGCAAAAGTGATTGGTGGACATTGCTAACCCAAATAACCTCTCACTTTTGGCCATTTAGTGCTACAAAGGAAAAGAAAATTGTAAATCTGAATAAAGCATTTCAGAGTTCAATATTGGCCAATATTGGCCAATATTCAATATGTGCTGTATCGAGAAGGAAATTTAATTCATATATCAAATTTTCAAATATTTTCATTTTCATTCTGACAGTTGTGGACTTAGGCATTAAAGGTGTCAAAGTTTCTCAAAGTGCTGAAAATTGTTTTAATAATTGAGACACTTAACTTTTTTGGAAATACATTTAGAATTTCAGAAATGTGAAATTTGAATTGATCTCATTGAATCACGGATATAATTAATACCAAAACACCATATGACCAAAAGTATCTGGAGACCCCTTGGTCTGTGGTTGTTTTTCATGCTTTTGGCAAGGCCCCTTAGTTCCAGTATAGGCAAATCTTAATGATACAGCGTACAATCACAGTCTAGACAATTCTGTGCATCTCCAACAGTTTGGGGAAGACCCTTTTCTGTTTCAGCATGACAATGCCCCCAGGCACACAGCGGAATATAGAAATGGTTTTGTTGAGAACAGTGTGGAAGAACTTGGCCTGCACAGAGCCCTAAACTCAACACCATCCAACATCTTTGGGATAAATTGAAAGGCCAACTATAAGCCAGGCCTAATTGCCCAGTCAGTGCCCAACCTCATTAACCCTCTGGGGTCTAAGGGTAAAATGAGGCACACTGGTGATTGTGCGATGCTCTGACATTTGTGTAAATTTCATCAACTTTATATACAGTGATTCCAAAGTGTTTCACATCTTTGTTTTCAGCACAAACTCAGCTGCAATAATATGGCAGCAGTAAGTAGGTCATAATCATGTGTGGATTGTAAACTGCTCTAAAAACACACAAACTGTAAACAGTAGTTTTGAACATGCACAGGAATGTTGTAATAAAACACACTAAACAATTGTGACTAAGACTTTTGGTCACTGAAATGTGTTCATCAAGGTCTTGGGTATCAAAAGATGACTAAATATTTTAGCAAATCCAATGAGAAGTATAAAATTAATTGCTGAAAGTTAGTGTTGTGACAACTATTTTTCAACACCAGGTGAGAATGGGAGGGCAAATGGCCTTTCTGTAATGAATATGCATTGGGTAGGGCGACCTGTCAGCTAAGTAGGCTATTCACACCTGGCCGCATGCCTCCCCACCACCAAGACAAAGACTCAGTGAGCCATTTAGAAGACAGAAACAAAGACATCTTTTGATTTTCAGAACATTTATTGAAGCAAACTATAGGCATGGAAGATGAGATGAGACTGGTGTACTCTTGCGACGCCTGCGTGGCCTCTTAGCTAGTGGTGAACTAGGCTGTGTTTCCTGATCAGCATCTCTGTAAATATGATAAAAACAAAATTGTTAGGAAATGTGACATCAAATCAAACTTTATTTATATAGCACATTCCCTTCAACAGGTGAAAATTATATGTTCTTTACAAAAAAGGGGCAAACCACTAACTAATGAAAACAAAACTTGAAATGTGACATGGTTACATCATATACAAACAAAGAATTATTAGTGAATATTCCTACAAACACACAGAGAATGTAATACAGCACACATTTACAAATAATGCAAGCTATCAACGAAACAACATTAGCTAAACTAAATAAACATTGATATTCCAGCTCAACTACACGCAACTCATCAATAACAATGTATCAATCTGAAGTAGACTAGGTCTGTTTAGCTAAGTGGTTATTATATTGCTATTTCCCGAATTTACTTACAGTATGCTAATATCGATTGTGCGAGGACATCAGTTTTAGAATCCTAGCCACGCCACGGGCTATTTATTACCAATGTGATCGAAAAACATACAGTCTACCTGATACTTCTAACACAAACAGACGCAGAGAGCCTAGCCTATAATTTTGAGATGCAATAGTTCGAATCGCGCATATTTACAAACGCGCATATTGCTGGATATTCCTACAAACACACCGATACGTTGCAATACAGTACACATATTTACCAATATGATCATAAGAAATATACTTACGCATGAAGTTGATCCTCAGCTGGATCAGTTCGCTGTTCGAAATGACACCGCTCTTCATCAGTGTCGGCTTCCGGACGGACCATTTTCCAAAATTAAACGAAATGTTCACCTCAAAAGAAGTGAATTAGGCGACACTTTGACATTCTATCCCGCTTTCGCCTTGGCATTTCTTGGCATTTCTCACATGGATCTCGCATCGCCCCTCCTTTAGTCTCCTTCTATGGAGAGTGATTATAATGTTGTTAACATGTGAATGCGATTTGGGCGGACATCCTGCTGAGCGAAATTCACATAGTAATGAGTAAAGTTTAGCGAAGCATACATGGTCTAATTAATCAAATTTAAACATTTTAAAACAATTCATATTATTTGCCAATGGGCGCATTGGAAAGTCGCGATTCTAAGGTTTCTGTCAATGTTTTTGTTGCGCTCGTATGATAACAGCACGTGACGTTAATCATCCAAATAGAAACGAAAGTTAATTTCATCTTGCCGAGCTTCGCCGGCGGAGCTCTCGACCCCAGAGGGTTAATACTCTTCGGGCTGAATGGAAACAAATCCCTTCAACGCAACAACATCTAGTATAACTCCTTCCCAGAAGAGTGGAGGTTGTTATAGCAGCAAATAGTGGACCAACTCCGTATTAATACCCATAATTTTGACAAGATGTTGGATGTCACATACTTTTGGCCATGTAGTGTATATTTACACATTGGAAATTTTGTCTAGTATAGGTCAGTACTACTATGCTTTTTATAGTAAATTTTTTGCCAACTGTACAAATAATTTGGTGATTAAAACTCTTTGTAGATTCATGGAAGACCTGCAAGCTGAAGTGCAGGAGATGGAATTCCTGCAGTTCTCCAAGGGAATGGACACTATGAGGAGAGAGGACTTTGCAGAGTGGCTCTTGCACTACACAAATGCAGAGGACAATGAAGCCTACTGGGAGAACATGCGGAAGAGGATTCCTGCTGGCCAGGTAAAATTCTTCAGAAGGGATTCAATTCGTTTAAAAAAAATCCCTATCAGATCATACAATACATAATATATATATGCCAAATTATAATAATAATAATAAAAACTAGACAATTCCTGCAGAAATTGTGAAGTGTGGTTGCCGCCAATGCAAAGTCGACTTTGTGCTGAACGGAGTGAACAGTTTCTGTAGTATAAGCAGAGACAGGGCATTGTGTACCTGCTATAACATCACTACAACGAGTTGATTTGCGACACATATATTCAGAGCTTAATTATCCTTTCATCAAAATTTGAGATCTCAGTGTTTTACTTGCGGTATGCGGTGACGAGTGACGGCGAATCACAAAGCTAGCTGGCATGTTCAGAGGGTCTTGGAAAAACCCTAAGTCTGACGTGTAATGCAGACTGATGTGTAATGCAGTTATAACGAGACCAAAGTTTCCAACTCGCTGGAATATAAAACGGTATTACAAAAGTAAAATTTGACACATTATACATTGTTAGAAAGCTTATTCTGTCACCTATTAGATCGATGATGTGTAGATCAAGCCAGATTGTACTACAAAGTTCGACAACACCCAAAGCAACATGTGTGGTATTACAAGCCCACTGAAGACCGGATCAGAAGCTGCTGCATACGTGTTGTTGACGGCGTTGTTGCACTCTTTAGTACAGTCTGGCTTGTTTGAGAATTCGTTTATTCAGTAGGTGAGAGCATAAGCTTTCTAACCAGGTATAACAGCACGTCTAATTTTGGTTTTGGAATATCGTTTTTTTAGGTCAACCGAAAGTTTTTTAATCGTCGCATACAATGCATGTAGTCTGTTAGCATTAGCATTCAAAGACGCTGGACCTGACGAAACGTCGTCAAAGAATTTGCGTAATATCTTGTGAAATACTGTTATTATTGAGGACTTCTGGGTATGCCTAAGCCATATGTTTTGTTGATATACCTAGCTGACAGCGTTTTCATTTGAAATTTTGCATTTGGAATACTGTTTTATCCGTTCACTTCCGCGTTCAGCTATATCCTTTCTGGTGGCTGGTGAGGACGAACAGCCAACCGCATCACGTGTGCAAAGCCGACCAATGCTGTAACTTCATAATTCACATTTTTATGACGTCACCGCCCCATTCATTTTCAATGGGAAAAATTGGCCATAAAAAGTCATATTTCTCAAAAACCGTGCAGCGAAAATTTCCACAAAGTAATAGCCATCGATTCCCAAAGAAGCCGGTCAATTTGACATATGGCATGTGTATGTGGTGCGAAAACTCTGGGAGGAGTAGCGGTCCAAAAAATGGGTGGAATAATAATAATAATAATAATAATAACTAGACAATTCCTGCAGAAATTGTGAAGTGTGGTTGCCACCAATGCAAAGTTGACTTTCTGCTGAACAGAGTGAACAGTGGTCGGTAGTCGCTATGATGTTCTGGTGGTGACAATGGTGTTTTAGGTGGTGTCTAGGGTGTTGCTAGGTGGTAGCTATGGAGTTTGAGGGGGTTGCTAGGGTGTTGCTAGGTGGTTCTATGGAGTTCTAGGCGGTTGCTATGGAATTCTAGGCAGTTGCAAGGGTGTTCTAGGTGGTTGCTATGGAGTTCTCGGCAGTTGCTAGGATGTTGCTAGGTGGTTGATATGGTGTTCCAGGTGGTTGCTAGGGTGGTGCTAGGTGGTTGCTATGGAGTTCTAGGTGGTTGCTAAGGCATTGCTAGTTGGTTGCTGGGGAATTCTATGTGGTTGCTAGGATGTTGCTAGGTGGTAGCCATGGAGTTATAGGTGGGTGCTAGGGTGTTGCTAGGCAGTTGTTATGGTGTTCCAGGTGGTTGCTAGGGTGTTGCTAGGATGTTGCCAGGTGGTTGCTATGGAGTTATAGGCGGTTGCTAGGGTGTTGCTAGGTGGTTGCTAGGGTATTCTAGGTGGTTGCTAGGAGGTTGCTATGGAGTTATTGATGGTTGCTAAGGTGTTGCTAGGCAGTTATTTTGGTGTTCCAGGTGGTTGCTAGGGTATTCTAGGTGGTTGCTAGGGTGTTGCTAGGTGGTTAGTAGGGTTTTCTAGGTGGTTGCTAGGGTGTTGCAAGGTGGTTGCTATGGAGTGCTAGGCAGTTGCTATGGTGTTCTAGGTGGTTGCTAGGGTGTTGATAGGTGGTTGCTAGGGTGTTGCTAAGTGGTTGCTGTGGAAATCTAGGTGGTTGCTAGCGTGTTGCTAGGTGGTTGCTGTGGAGTTCTAGGCGGTTGCTAGGGTGTTGCTAGGTGGTTGCTATGGAGTTCTAGGCAGTTGCTAGGGTGTTGCTAGGTGGTTTCTAAGGAGTTCTAGGTGGTTGCTAAGGTGTTGCTAGGTGGTTGCTATGCAGTTCTAGGCAGTTGCTGGGGTGTTCCTAGGTGGTTGCTATGGAGCTTTAGGCAGTTGCTAGTGTGTGAATAGGTGGTGCTAGTGTGTAGTTAGGTGGTTGCTATGAAGTTCTAGGTGGTTGCTAGGGTGTTCTAGTTGGTTGCTAGGGTGTTGCTATGGAGTTCTAGGCAGTTGCTAGGGTGTTGTAGGTGGTTCCTAGGGTGCTGCTAGGTGGTTGCTATGGCGTTCTAGGCAGTTGCTAGGGTGTTGCTAGGTGGTTGCTATGGAGTTCTAGGCAGTTCCTAGGGTGTTGCTAGGTGGTTTCTACGGAGTTCTAGGTGGTTGCTAGGGTGTTGCTAGGTGGTTGCTATGCAGTTCTAGGCAGTTGCTGGGGTGTTCCTAGGTGGTTGCTATGGCATTCTAGGCGGTTGCTAGGGTGTTGCTAAGTGGTTGCTATGGAGATCTTGGTCGTTGCAAGGCTGTTCTACGTGGTTGCTAGGGTGTTGCTAGGTGGTTGCCATAGAGTTCTAAGCGGTTGCTAGGGTGTTGCTAGGTGGTTGCTATGGAGTTCTAAGTAGTTGCTAGGGTGTTCTAGGTGGTTGTTAGGGTGTTGCTAAGTGGTTGCTATGGAGTTCCAGGTGGTTGCTAGGGTGTTTTTAGGTAGTTGCTATGGAGTTCTAGGCGGTTGCTAGGCTGTTGCTAGGTGGTTGCTATGCAGTTCTAGGTAGTTGCTAGGGTGTTGCTAGGGGGTTGCTATGGAGTTCTAGACGGTTGCTAGGTCTTTACTGAATCCAATGAAGTGACCCCTAATTCTCTATGACAAACGGTTCAAAAGTTATGAAATATCAAACATCAGCCAATCAGGAAAAGGGGCGAGGTTATTCTACACCAATGGACAAAGAACTCTCTACCAAGTCCAATGAGGCATCCCACAATTTGTGGGCAATTATGCCCCATAGAGATGAATGCTGAATGTCCAAAGCCAGAGAGAGACCAGAGTACAGCTGCTAGATGACAGACCATTGTGACATCACAAGGCTGAGAAGACAGCATTGTGACATCACAAGGGCGAACATTCCGCCATTCATTCTCTATGGGAAAAATTCCCCAAAAAACGTCAAATTTCTCAAAAACCGTCCACCCAAACTTTCCACAAAGTAATAGCACACCATTCCCGATCAAGCCGCTCGATTTGACACATTGCACATGTATGTGGTGCGAAAACTCTGGGAGGAGTAGCGGTCCAAAAAATGGGTGGAATAATAATAATAATAACTAGACAATTCCTGCAGAAATTGTGAAGTGTGGTTGCCGCCAATGCAAAGTCGACTTTGTGCTGAACGGAGTGAACAGTTTCTGTAGTATAAGCAGAGACAGGGCATTGTGTACCTGCTATAACATCACTACAACGAGTTGATTTGCGACACATATATTCAGAGCTAAATTATCCTTTCATCAAAATTTGAGATCTCAGTGTTTTACTTGCGGTATGCGGTGACGAGTGACGGCGAATCACAAAGCTAGCTGGCATGTTCAGAGGGTCTTGGAAAAACCCTAAGTCTGACGTGTAATGCAGACTGATGTGTAATGCAGTTATAACGAGACCAAAGTTTCCAACTCGCTGGAATATAAAACGGTATTACAAAAGTAAAATTTGACATATTATACATTGTTAGAAAGCTTATTCTGTCACCTATTAGATCGATGATGTGTAGATCAAGCCAGATTGTACTACAAAGTTCGACAACACCCAAAGCAACATGTGTGGTATTACAAGCCCACTGAAGACCGGATCAGAAGCTGGTGCACACGTGTTGTTGACGGCGTTGTTGCACTCTTTAGTACAGTCTGGCTTGTTTGAGAATTCGTTTATTCAGTAGGTGAGAGCATAAGCTTTCTAACCAGGTATAACAGCACGTCTAATTTTGGTTTTGGAATATGGTTTTTTTAGGTCAACCGAAAGTGTTTTAATCGTCGCATTCAATGCATGCACTCTTTGTTAGCACTAGTAGCATTCAAAGACGCTGCATTTGACGAAACGTTGTCAACGATTTTGCGTAATATCTTGTGAAATACTATTATTTTTGAGGAAATCTGGGTATGCCTAAGTCATATGTTTGTTGATATACCTAGCTGACAGCGTTTTCATTTGTAATTTTGCATTTGGAATACCGTTTTTATCGCGTGCACTTCCGCATTAAGCTATATCCACTGTGGTGGCTAAGTCGCCAGGAAACCTCGTTTGAACAACACAATCCGTGCATGTACGTGTTCGTCAAGGTTTTATCTACATTGTGGTATGAATCATTTGAAGTTTACAAATGTGTGTTTTCTGTAATTACGACGAAAATGGAGATATGCACCGCATCTGGATTCTAAATTTCCTGTAGATGAAGCAGGTTAAAAGTGCATCACGTGTGCTAAGCCGACCAATGCTGTGACTTCACCGCTCACATATGTATGACGTCACGTTTTACATTCATCCCTATGGGGAAAAATTGGCCATAAAAAGTCATATTTCTCAAAAACCGTGCAGCGAAACTTTCCACAAAGTAATAGCACACGATTCCCAAAGAAGCCGGTCAATTTGACATATGGCACGTGTATGTGGTGCAAAAACTCTGGGAGGAGTAGCGGTCCAAAAAATGGGTGGAATAATAATAATAATAATAATAATATGTGCGATAATAATAGTGTGATTGCCTAAGGCAACCACACTAACTAGACAATTCCTGCAGAAATTGTGAAGTGTGGTTGCCGCCAATGCAAAGTCGACTTTCTGCTGAACAGAGTGAACAGTGGTCGGTAGTTGCTATGATGTTCTGGTGGTGACTATGGTGTTTTAGGTGGTGTCTAGGGTGTTGCTAGGAGGTTGCTATGGAGTTTTAGGCGGTTGCTAGGGTGTTGCTAGGCAGTTGTTATGGTGTTCCAGGTGGTTGCTAGGGTGTTGCTAGGTGGTTGCTAGGGGATTCTAGGTGGTTGCTCGGGTGTTCCTAGGTAGATGCTATGCAGTTCTAGGTGGTTGCTATGGTGTTGCCAGGTGGTTGCTATGGAGTTATAGCCGGTTGCTAGGGTGTTGCTAGGGTATTCTAGGTGGTTGCTAGGATGTTGCTAGGTGGTTGCTATGGAGTTATAGGTGGTTGATAGGGTGTTGCTAGGCAGTTGTTATGGTGTTCCAGGTGGTTGCTAGGGCATTCCAGGTGGTTGCTAGGGTGTTGCAAGGTGGTTGCTATGGTATTGCTAGATGGTTGCTATGGACTTATAGCCAGTTGCTAGGGTGTTGCTATGCATTTGCTATGGTGTTCCAGGTGATTGCTAGGGTGTTGCTAGGTGGTTGATAGGGCATTTTAGGTGGTTGCTAGGGTGTTGCTAAGTGGTTGCTATGGTGTTCCAGGTGGTTGCTAGGATGTTGCTAGGTGGTTGCTATGGAGTTCTAGGTGGTTGCTAGGGTGTTGCTTGGCATTTGCTATGGTGTCCCAGGTGGTTGCTAGGGTGTTGGTAGGTAGTTGCTATGGCATTCTAGGTGGTTGCTATGGTGTTGCGAGGTGGTTGCTAAGGCATTCTAGGCAGTTGTTAGGGTGCTCTAGGTGGTTGCTAGTGTGTTGTTAGTTGGTTGCTATGGAGTTCTAGGCGGTTGTTAGGGTGTTGCTAGATGGTTGCTATGGAGTTATAGGCGGTTGCTAAGGTATTTTAGGTGTTTGCTTCAGTGTTGCTAGGTGGTTGCTATGGTGTTTCAGGTAGTTGCTAGGGTGTTGCTAGGTGGTTGCTATGGAGTTCTAGGTGGTTGCTAGGGTGTTGCTAGGTGGTTGCTATGGAGTTCTAGGTGGTTGATAGGGTGTTGCTAGGTGGATGCTATGTTGTTATAGCTGGTTGCTAGGGTGTTGCTAGGCATTTGTTATGGTTTTCCAGGTGGTTGCTAGGGTGTTGCTAGGTGGTTGCTATGGAGGTCAGGCGGTTGCTAGACTGTCCTAGGTGGTTGCTAGGGTGTCGCAAGGCGCTTGCTATGCAGGTCTAGTTGTTTAGTAGGTTGTTGCTAGGTGGTTGCTATGGAGTGGTAGGCAGTTGCTAGGATGTTGCTAGGGGGTTGCTATGGAGTTCTAGGTGGTTTCTAGGGTGTTGCTAGGTGGTTGCTATGGAGTTCTGGGTGGTTGCTAGGGTGTTGCTAGGTGGTTGCTATGGAGTTCTAGCTGGTTGCTAGGGTGTTGCTAGGCATTTGCTATGGTGTTCCAGGTGGTTGCTAGGGTGTTGCTATGTGGTTGGTAGGGTTTTCTAGGTGGTTGCTAGGATGTTGCTGGTGGTTGTTAGGCAGTTGTTATGGCGTTCCAGGTGGTTGCTAGGTGGTTGCTATGGTGTTCCAGGTGGTTGCTAGTGTGTTGTTAGGTGGTTGCTTTGGAGTTCTAGGTGGTTGCTATGGTGTTGCTAGGTGGTTGCTAGTGTGTTGCTAGGTCGTTGCTATGGAATTACAGGCGGTTGCTAGGATGTTGCTAGGGGGATGCTATGGAGTTATAGGCGGTTGTTAGGATGTTGCTACGTGGTTGATATGGTGTTTCAGGTGGTTGCTAGGGTGGTGCCAGGTGGTTGCTATGGAGCTCCAGGTGGTTGCTAGGGCATTGCTAGGATTTTCTATGTGGTTGCTAGGATGTTGCTAGGTGGTTAACATGGAGTTATAGGCGGTTGCTAGGGTGTTGCTAGGTGGTTGCTAGGGTATTCTAGGTGGTTGCTAGGACGTTGCTATGGAGTTATAGGCGGTTGCTAGGGTGTTGCTAGGCAGTAGTTATGGTGTTCCAGGTGGTTGCTAGGGTGTTGCTAGGTGGTTGCTAGCGTATTCTAGGTGGTTGCTAGGAGGTTGCTATGGAGTTATAGCCGGTTGCTAGGGTGTTGCTAGGTGGTTACTATAGAGTTCTAGGTGGTTGCTTGGATGTTGATAGGTGGTTGCTATGGAGGTATAGCCAGTTGCTAGGGTGTTGCTAGGCAGTTGTTATGGTGTTCCAGGTGGTTGCTAGGGTGTTGCTAGGTGGTTGCTAGGGTATTCTAGGTGGTTGCTAGGAGGTTGCTATGGAGTTATTGATGGTTGCTAGGGTGTTGCTAGGCAGTTTTTTTGGTGTTCCAGGTGGTTGCTATGGTGTTGCTAGGTGGTTGCTATGGAGGTACACCCGGTTGCTAGGGTGTTGCTAGGCATATGCTATTGAGTTATAGGCGGTTGCTAGGGTGTTGCTAGGCATTTGCTATGGTGTTCCAGGTGGTTGCTAGTGTGTTGTTAGGTGGTTGCTATGGAGTTCTAGGCGTTTGCTAGGGTGTTCTAGGTGGTTGCTAGGGTGTTGCTAGGTCGTTGCTATGGAGGTATAGGCGGTTGCTAGGGTGTTGTTAGGAAGTTATTGTGTTCCAGGTGGTTGCTAGGATGTTGCCAGGTCGTTGCTATGGAGTTATAGGCGGTTGCTAGGGTGATGCTAGGTGGTTGCTATGGAGTTCTAGGTGGTTGCTAGGGCATTGTTAGGCGGTTGCTGGGGTATTCTAATTGGTTGCTTGGATGTTGCTAGGTGTTTGCTATGGAGTTATAGGCGGTTGCTAGGGTGTTGCTAGGCACTGTTATGATGTTCCAGGTGGTTGCTAGGTTGTTTCTAGGTGGTTGCTATGGTGTTCCAGGTGGTTGCTAGGGTGTTGCTAGGTGGTTGCTATAGAGTTATAGGCGGTTGCTAGGGTGTTGCTAGGCATTTGCTATGGTGTTCCACGTGGTTGCTAGGGTGTTGCAAGGTGGTTGCTATGCAGTTCTAGGTGGTTGCTAGGGTGTTGCTAGGTGGTTGCTATGGAGTTCTAGGCAGTTGCTATGGTGTTGCAGGTGGTTGCTAGTGTGTTGTTAGGTGGTTGCTATGGAGTTCTAGGCAGTTGCTAGGTTGTTCTAGGTGGTTGCTAGGGTGTTGCTAGGTCATTGCTATGGAGTTATAGGCGGTTGCTAGGATGTTGCTAGGGGGTTGCTATGGAGTTATAGGCGGTTGCTAGGTCTTTACTGAGTCCAATGACGCGACCCATAGCTCTCTATGACAAACGGTTCACAAGTTATGAAATATCAAACATCGGCCAATCAGGAAGGGGGGCGAGGCTGATCTACACCAATGGACAAAGGACACTCTACCATGTCCAATGAGGCATTGCACAATTTGTGGGCAATTTTTCCCCATAGAGATGAATGTTAAATGTCCGAAGCCAGAGAGAGACCAGAGTACTGCTGCTAGAAGACAGAGCATTGTGACATCACAATGGTGAGAAGACAGAGCATTGTGACATCACAAGGCTGAACATTCCGCCATTCATTCCCTATGGGGAAAAATTGCCCACAAAAATTCAAATTTTTCAAAAATCGTGCAACGAATCTTTCCACAAAGTAATAGCACACCATTCCCGATGAAGCCGCTCGATTTGACATATTGCACGTCCATGTGGTGTGAAATCTCTGGGAGGAGTAGCGGTCCAAAAAATGGGTGGAAAGAAAGAATAATAATAACTAGACAATTCCTGCAGAAATTGTGAAGTGTGGTTGCCGCCAATGCAAAGTCGACTTTCTGCTGAACAGAGTGAACAGTGGTAGGTAGTTGCTATGATGTTCTGGTGGTGACTATGGTATTTTAAGTGGTGTCTAGGGTGTTGGTAGGTGGTTGCTATGGAGTTTGAGGCGGTTGCTAGGGTGTTGCTAGGTGGTTCTATGGAGTTCCAGGCGGTTGCTATGGAATTCTAGGCGGTTGCTAGGGTGTTGTAGGTGGTTGCTGTGGAGTTCTAGGCAGTTGCTAGGATGTTGCTAGGTGGTTGATATGGTGTTCCAGGTGGTTGCTAGGGTGTTCTAGGTAGTTCCTATGGAGTTCTAGTTGGTTGCTAGGGTGATGCTAGGTGCTTGCTATGGGAATCTAGGCAGTTGCTAGGTTGTTGCTAGGTGGTTGCTATGGAGTTCAGGGCGGTTGCTAAGGCATTCTAGGTGGTTGCTTGGATGTTGCTAGGTGGTTGCTATGGTGTTCCAGGTGGTTGCTATGGTGTTGCTAGGTGGTTGCTATGGAGTTCTTGGTGGTTGCTAGGGTGTTGCTAGGTGGTTGCTATGGAGTTATGGCTGGTTGCTAGGGTTTTGCTAGGCTTTTGTTATGGTGTTAGAGGTGGTTGCTAGAGTGTTGCTAGGTGGTTGCTATGGAGTTCTAGGTGGTTGCTAGGGTGTTACTAGGTGGTTGCTATGGAGTTATAGCTGGTTGCTAGGGTGTTGCTAGGCATTTGCTATGGTGTTCTAGGTGGTTGCTAGGGTTTTGCTGGATGGTTGCTATGGAGTTCAAGGTGGTTGCTAGGGTGTTGCTAGGTGGTTGTTATGAAGTTATAGCTGGTTGCTAGGGTGTTGCTAGGCATTTGCTATGGTGTTCCAGGTGGTTGCTAGGGTGTTGCTAGGTGGTTGCTAGGATGTTGGTAGGTGGTTGCTATTGAGTTATAGGCAGTTGCTAGGGTGTTGCTATGTGTTTGCTAGGAGGTTGCTATGGAGTTATAGGCGGTTGCTAGGGTGTTGCTAGGCAGTTATGCTGTTTCAGGTGGTTGCTATGGTGTTGCTAGGTGGTTGCTAGGGTATTCTAGGTGGTTGCTAGGGTGTTGCTAGGTGGATGCTATGGAGTTCTTGGTGGTTACTATGGTGTTGCTAGGTGGTTGCTATGGAGTTATAGCCGGTTGCTAGGGTGTTGCTAGGCATTTGCTATGTAGCTATAGACGGTTGCTAGGGTGTTGCTAGGGTATTCCAGGTGGTTGCTAGGATGTTGCTAGGTGGTTGCTATGGAGTTATAGGCGGTTGCTAGGGTGTTGCTAGGCATTTGCTATGGAGCTATAGACGGTTGCTAGGGTGTTGCTAGGGTATTCTAGGTGGTTGCTAGGATGTTGCTAGGTGGTTGCTATGGAGTTATAGGCGATTGCTAGGGTGTTGCTACGCAGTTGCTATGGTGTTCCAGGTGGTTGCTAGGGGGTTGCTAGGTGGTTGCTATGGTGTTCCAGGTGGTTGCTAGGGTGTTGCTAGGTGGTTGCTAGCGTATTCTTAGTGGTTGCTAGGATGTTGCTAGGTGGTTGTTATGGAGTTATAGGCCGTTGCTAGGGTGTTGCTAGACAGTTGTTATGGTGTTCCCAGTGGTTGCTAAGTGGTTGCTAGGATGTTGCTAGGTGTTGCTCGGTGGATGCTATGGAGATTTAGGTGGTTGCTAAGGTGTTGCTAGGTGGTTGCTATGGACTTATAGCCGGTTGCTAGGGTGTTGCTAGGCATTTGCTATGGAGTTATAGGCGGTTGCTAGGGTGTTGCTAGGGTATTCTAGATGGTTGCTAAGATGTTGCTAGGTGGTTGCTATGGAGTTATAGGCAGTTGCTAGGGTGTTGCTAGGCAGTTGTTATGGTGTTCCAGGTGGTTGCTAGGGTGTTGCTAGGTGGTTGCTATGGTGTTCCAGGTGGTTGCTAGGGTGTTGCTAGGTGGTTGCTATGGAGTTCTAGGTGGTTGCTATCGTGTTGCTAGGTGGTTGCTATGGAGATCTAGGCTGTTGCAAGACTGTTCTAAGTGGTTGCTAGGGTGTTGCTAGGTCGTTCCCATAGAGTTCTAAGCGGTTGCTAAGGTGTTGCTAGGTGGTTGCTATGGAGTTCTAAGCAGTTGCTAGGGTGTTTTAGGTGGTTGCTAGGGTGTTGCTAGATGGTTATGGAGTTCCAGGTCGTTGCTAGGGTTTTCTAGGTATTTGCTATAGAGTTCTAGGCAGTTGCTATGCTGTTGCTAGGTGGTTGCTATGGAGTTCCAGGCTGTTGCTAGGCTGTTCTAGGTGGTTGCTAGGGTGTTGCTAGGTGGTTGCTCCGTCTTTACTGAGTCCAATGACGCGATCCACAATTCTCTATGACAAACGGTTGAAAAGTTATTAAATATCAAATGTCGGCCAATCAGGAAAGGGGGCGAGGTTAATTTACACCAATGGACAATCGACTCTCTAACACGTCCAATGAGGCATCCCACAATTTGAGGGCAATTTTGCCCCATAGAGATGAATGCTGAATGTCCAAAGCCAGAGAGAGACCAGAGCACTGCTGCTAGAAGACAGACCATTGTGACATCATAAAGGTGAGAAGACAGCATTGTGACATCACAAGGGTGAACATTCCACCATTCATTCTCTATGGGAAAAATTCCCCCAAAAAAGTCAAATTTCTCAAAAACCGTCCACCCAAACTTTCCACAAAGTAATAGCACTTCATTCCCGATCAAGCCGCTCGATTTGACACATTGCACATGTATGTGGTGCGAAAACTCTGGGAGGAGTAGCGGTCCAAAAAATGGGTGGAATAATAATAATAATAACTAGACAATTCCTGCAGAAATTGTGAAGTGTGGTTGCCGCCAATGCAAAGTCGACTTTGTGCTGAACGGAGTGAACAGTTTCTGTAGTATAAGCAGAGACAGGGCATTGTGTACCTGCTATAACATCACGACAATGAGTTGATTTGCGACACATATATTCAGAGCTTAATTATCCTTTCATCAAAATTTGAGATCTCAGTGTTTTACTTGCGGTATGCGGTGACGAGTGACGGCGAATCACAAAGCTAGCTGGCATGTTCAGAGGGTCTTGGAAAAACCCTAAGTCTGACGTGTAATGCAGACTGATGTGTAATGCAGTTATAACGAGACCAAAGTTTCCAACTCGCTGGAATATAAAACGGTATTACAAAAGTAAAATTTGACACATTATACATTGTTAGAAAGCTTATTCTGTCACCTATTAGATCGATGATGTGTAGATCAAGCCAGATTGTACTACAAAGTTCGACAACACCCAAAGCAACATGTGTGGTATTACAAGCCCACTGAAGACCGGATCAGAAGCTGCTGCACACGTGTTGTTGACGGCGTTGTTGCACTCTTTAGTACAGTCTGGCTTGTTTGAGAATTCGTTTATTCAGTAGGTGAGAGCATAAGCTTTCTAACCAGGTATAACAGCACGTCTAATTTTGGTTTTGGAATATCGTTTTTTTAGGTCAACCGAAAGTTTTTTAATCGTCGCATACAATGCATGTAGTCTGTTAGCATTAGCATTCAAAGACGCTGGACCTGACGAAACGTCGTCAAAGAATTTGCGTAATATCTTGTGAAATACTGTTATTATTGAGGACTTCTGGGTATGCCTAAGCCATATGTTTTGTTGATATACCTAGCTGACAGCGTTTTCATTTGAAATTTTGCATTTGGAATACTGTTTTATCCGTTCACTTCCGCGTTCAGCTATATCCTTTCTGGTGGCTGGTGAGGACGAACAGCCAACCGCATCACGTGTGCAAAGCCGACCAATGCTGTAACTTCATAATTCACATTTTTATGACGTCACCGCCCCATTCATTTTCAATGGGAAAAATTGGCCATAAAAAGTCATATTTCTCAAAAACCGTGCAGCGAAAATTTCCACAAAGTAATAGCCATCGATTCCCAAAGAAGCCGGTCAATTTGACATATGGCATGTGTATGTGGTGCGAAAACTCTGGGAGGAGTAGCGGTCCAAATAATGGGTGGAATAATAATAATAATAATAATAATAATAACTAGACAATTCCTGCAGAAATTGTGAAGTGTGGTTGCCGCCAATGCAAAGTTGACTTTCTGCTGAACAGAGTGAACAGTGGTCGGTAGTCGCTATGATGTTCTGGTGGTGACAATGGTGTTTTAGGTGGTGTCTAGGGTGTTGCTAGGTGGTAGCTATGGAGTTTGAGGGGGTTGCTAGGGTGTTGCTAGGTGGTTCTATGGAGTTCTAGGCGGTTGCTATGGAATTCTAGGCAGTTGCAAGGGTGTTCTAGGTGGTTGCTATGGAGTTCTCGGCAGTTGCTAGGATGTTGCTAGGTGGTTGATATGGTGTTCCAGGTGGTTGCTAGGGTGGTGCTAGGTGGTTGCTATGGAGTTCTAGGTGGTTGCTAAGGCATTGCTAGTTGGTTGCTGGGGAATTCTATGTGGTTGCTAGGATGTTGCTAGGTGGTAGCCATGGAGTTATAGGTGGGTGCTAGGGTGTTGCTAGGCAGTTGTTATGGTGTTCCAGGTGGTTGCTAGGGTGTTGCTAGGATGTTGCCAGGTGGTTGCTATGGAGTTATAGGCGGTTGCTAGGGTGTTGCTAGGTGGTTGCTAGGGTATTCTAGGTGGTTGCTAGGAGGTTGCTATGGAGTTATTGATGGTTGCTAAGGTGTTGCTAGGCAGTTATTTTGGTGTTCCAGGTGGTTGCTAGGGTATTCTAGGTGGTTGCTAGGGTGTTGCTAGGTGGTTAGTAGGGTTTTCTAGGTGGTTGCTAGGGTGTTGCAAGGTGGTTGCTAGGGTGTTGCAAGGTGGTTGCTATGGAGTGCTAGGCAGTTGCTATGGTGTTCTAGGTGGTTGCTAGGGTGTTGATAGGTGGTTGCTAGGGTGTTGCTAAGTGGTTGCTGTGGAAATCTAGGTGGTTGCTAGCGTGTTGCTAGGTGGTTGCTGTGGAGTTCTAGGCGGTTGCTAGGGTGTTGCTAGGTGGTTGCTATGGAGTTCTAGACAGTTGCTAGGGTGTTGCTAGGTGGTTTCTAAGGAGTTCTAGGTGGTTGCTAGGGTGTTGCTAGGTGGTTGCTATGCAGTTCTAGGCAGTTGCTGGGGTGTTCCTAGGTGGTTGCTATGGAGCTTTAGGCAGTTGCTAGTGTGTGAATAGGTGGTGCTAGTGTGTAGTTAGGTGGTTGCTATGAAGTTCTAGGTGGTTGCTAGGGTGTTCTAGTTGGTTGCTAGGGTGTTGCTATGGAGTTCTAGGCAGTTGCTAGGGTGTTGTAGGTGGTTCCTAGGGTGCTGCTAGGTGGTTGCTATGGCGTTCTAGGCAGTTGCTAGGGTGTTGCTAGGTGGTTGCTATGGAGTTCTAGGCAGTTCCTAGGGTGTTGCTAGGTGGTTTCTACGGAGTTCTAGGTGGTTGCTAGGGTGTTGCTAGGTGGTTGCTATGCAGTTCTAGGCAGTTGCTGGGGTGTTCCTAGGTGGTTGCTATGGCATTCTAGGCGGTTGCTAGGGTGTTGCTAAGTGGTTGCTATGGAGATCTTGGTCGTTGCAAGGCTGTTCTACGTGGTTGCTAGGGTGTTGCTAGGTGGTTGCCATAGAGTTCTAAGCGGTTGCTAGGGTGTTGCTAGGTGGTTGCTATGGAGTTCTAAGTAGTTGCTAGGGTGTTCTAGGTGGTTGTTAGGGTGTTGCTAAGTGGTTGCTATGGAGTTCCAGGTGGTTGCTAGGGTGTTTTTAGGTAGTTGCTATGGAGTTCTAGGCGGTTGCTAGGCTGTTGCTAGGTGGTTGCTATGCAGTTCTAGGTAGTTGCTAGGCTGTTGCTAGGGGGTTGCTATGGAGTTCTAGACGGTTGCTAGGTCTTTACTGAATCCAATGAAGTGACCCCTAATTCTCTATGACAAACGGTTCAAAAGTTATGAAATATCAAACATCAGCCAATCAGGAAAAGGGGCGAGGTTATTCTACACCAATGGACAAAGAACTCTCTACCAAGTCCAATGAGGCATCCCACAATTTGTGGGCAATTATGCCCCATAGAGATGAATGCTGAATGTCCAAAGCCAGAGAGAGACCAGAGTACAGCTGCTAGATGACAGACCATTGTGACATCACAAGGCTGAGAAGACAGCATTGTGACATCACAAGGGCGAACATTCCGCCATTCATTCTCTATGGGAAAAATTCCCCAAAAAACGTCAAATTTCTCAAAAACCGTCCACCCAAACTTTCCACAAAGTAATAGCACACCATTCCCGATCAAGCCGCTCGATTTGACACATTGCACATGTATGTGGTGCGAAAACTCTGGGAGGAGTAGCGGTCCAAAAAATGGGTGGAATAATAATAATAATAACTAGACAATTCCTGCAGAAATTGTGAAGTGTGGTTGCCGCCAATGCAAAGTCGACTTTCTGCTGAACAGAGTGAACAGTGGTCGGTAGTTGCTATGATGTTCTGGTGGTGACTATGGTGTTTTAGGTGGTGTCTAGGGTGTTGCTAGGAGGTTGCTATGGAGTTTTAGGCGGTTGCTAGGGTGTTGCTAGGCAGTTGTTATGGTGTTCCAGGTGGTTGCTAGGGTGTTGCTAGGTGGTTGCTAGGGGATTCTAGGTGGTTGCTCGGGTGTTCCTAGGTAGATGCTATGCAGTTCTAGGTGGTTGCTATGGTGTTGCCAGGTGGTTGCTATGGAGTTATAGCCGGTTGCTAGGGTGTTGCTAGGGTATTCTAGGTGGTTGCTAGGATGTTGCTAGGTGGTTGCTATGGAGTTATAGGTGGTTGATAGGGTGTTGCTAGGCAGTTGTTATGGTGTTCCAGGTGGTTGCTAGGGCATTCTAGGTGGTTGCTAGGGTGTTGCAAGGTGGTTGCTATGGTATTGCTAGATGGTTGCTATGGACTTATAGCCAGTTGCTAGGGTGTTGCTATGCATTTGCTATGGTGTTCCAGGTGATTGCTAGGGTGTTGCTAGGTGGTTGATAGGGCATTTTAGGTGGTTGCTAGGGTGTTGCTAAGTGGTTGCTATGGTGTTCCAGGTGGTTGCTAGGATGTTGCTAGGTGGTTGCTATGGAGTTCTAGGTGGTTGCTAGGGTGTTGCTTGGCATTTGCTATGGTGTCCCAGGTGGTTGCTAGGGTGTTGGTAGGTAGTTGCTATGGCATTCTAGGTGGTTGCTATGGTGTTGCGAGGTGGTTGCTAAGGCGTTCTAGGCAGTTGTTAGGGTGCTCTAGGTGGTTGCTAGTGTGTTGTTAGTTGGTTGCTATGGAGTTCTAGGCGGTTGTTAGGGTGTTGCTAGATGGTTGCTATGGAGTTATAGGCGGTTGCTAAGGTATTTTAAGTGTTTGCTTCAGTGTTGCTAGGTGGTTGCTATGGTGTTTCAGGTAGTTGCTAGGGTGTTGCTAGGTGGTTGCTATGGAGTTCTAGGTGGTTGCTAGGGTGTTGCTAGGTGGTTGCTATGGAGTTCTAGGTGGTTGATAGGGTGTTGCTAGGTGGATGCTATGTTGTTATAGCTGGTTGCTAGGGTGTTGCTAGGCATTTGTTATGGTTTTCCAGGTGGTTGCTAGGGTGTTGCTAGGTGGTTGCTATGGAGGTCAGGCGGTTGCTAGACTGTCCTAGGTGGTTGCTAGGGTGTCGCAAGGCGCTTGCTATGCAGGTCTAGTTGTTTAGTAGGTTGTTGCTAGGTGGTTGCTATGGAGTGGTAGGCAGTTGCTAGGATGTTGCTAGGGGGTTGCTATGGAGTTCTAGGTGGTTTCTAGGGTGTTGCTAGGTGGTTGCTATGGAGTTCTGGGTGGTTGCTAGGGTGTTGCTAGGTGGTTGCTATGGAGTTCTAGCTGGTTGCTAGGGTGTTGCTAGGCATTTGCTATGGTGTTCCAGGTGGTTGCTAGGGTGTTGCTATGTGGTTGGTAGGGTTTTCTAGGTGGTTGCTAGGATGTTGCTGGTGGTTGTTAGGCAGTTGTTATGGCGTTCCAGGTGGTTGCTAGGTGGTTGCTATGGTGTTCCAGGTGGTTGCTATGGAGTTATAGCCAGTTGCTAGGGTGTTGCTAGGCATTTGCTATGGAGCTCCAGGTGGTAGCTAGGGCATTGCTGGGTGGTTGCTATGGTATTCTAAGTGGTTGCTAGGATGTTGCTAGGTGGTTGCTATGGAGTTATAGGCGGTTGCTAGGGTGTTGCTAGGTGGTTGCTATGGAGTTATAGCCGGTTGCTAGGGTGTTGCTAGGCATTTCTATGGAGTTATAGGCGGTTGCTATGGTGTTGCTAGGGTATTCTAGGTGGTTGCTAGGATGTTGCTAGGTGGTTGCTATCGAGTTATAGGTGGTTGCTAGGGTGTTGCTAGGCAGTTGTTATGGTGTTCCAGGTGGTTGCTAGGGTGTTGCTAGGTGGTTGCTAGGGTATTCTAGATGGTTGCTAGGGTGTTGCTAGGTGGATGCTATGGAGTTCTAGGTGGTTACTATGGTGTTGCTAGGTCGTTGCTATGTACTTATAGCCGGTTGCTAGGGTGTTGTTAGGCATTTGCTATGGAGTTATAGGCGGTTGCTAGGGTGTTGCTAGGGTATTCTAGGTGGTTGCTAGGATGTTGCTAGGTGGTTGCTATGGAGTTATAGGCGGTTGCTAGGGTGTTGCTAGGCAGTTGTTATGGTGTTCCAGGTGGTTGCTAGGGTGTTGCTAGGTGGTTGCTAGGGTATTCTAGGTGGTTGCTAGGAGGTTGCTATGGAGTTATTGATGGTTGCTAGGGTGTTGCTAGGCAGTTTTTTTGGTCTTCCAGGTGGTTGCTAGGGTGTTGCTAGGTGGTTGCTAGGGTATTCTAGGTGGTTGCTATGGTGTTGCTAGGTGGTTGCTATGGAGGTACACCCGGTTGCTAGGGTGTTGCTAGGCATATGCTATTGAGTTATAGGCGGTTGCTAGGGTGTTGCTAGGCATTTGCTATGGTGTTCCAGGTGGTTGCTAGTGTGTTGTTAGGTGGTTGCTATGGAGTTCTAGGCGTTTGCTAGGGTGTTCTAGGTGGTTGCTAGGGTGTTGCTAGGTCGTTGCTATGGAGGTATAGGCGGTTGCTAGGGTGTTGTTAGGAAGTTATTGTGTTCCAGGTGGTTGCTAGGATGTTGCCAGGTCGTTGCTATGGAGTTATAGGCGGTTGCTAGGGTGATGCTAGGTGGTTGCTATGGAGTTCTAGGTGGTTGCTAGGGCATTGTTAGGCGGTTGCTGGGGTATTCTAATTGGTTGCTTGGATGTTGCTAGGTGTTTGCTATGGAGTTATAGGCGGTTGCTAGGGTGTTGCTAGGCACTGTTATGATGTTCCAGGTGGTTGCTAGGTTGTTTCTAGGTGGTTGCTATGGTGTTCCAGGTGGTTGCTAGGGTGTTGCTAGGTGGTTGCTATAGAGTTATAGGCGGTTGCTAGGGTGTTGCTAGGCATTTGCTATGGTGTTCCACGTGGTTGCTAGGGTGTTGCAAGGTGGTTGCTATGCAGTTCTAGGTGGTTGCTAGGGTGTTGCTAGGTGGTTGCTATGGAGTTCTAGGCAGTTGCTATGGTGTTGCAGGTGGTTGCTAGTGTGTTGTTAGGTGGTTGCTATGGAGTTCTAGGCAGTTGCTAGGTTGTTCTAGGTGGTTGCTAGGGTGTTGCTAGGTCATTGCTATGGAGTTATAGGCGGTTGCTAGGATGTTGCTAGGGGGTTGCTATGGAGTTATAGGCGGTTGCTAGGTCTTTACTGAGTCCAATGACGCGACCCATAGCTCTCTATGACAAACGGTTCACAAGTTATGAAATATCAAACATCGGCCAATCAGGAAGGGGGGCGAGGCTGATCTACACCAATGGACAAAGGACACTCTACCATGTCCAATGAGGCATTGCACAATTTGTGGGCAATTTTTCCCCATAGAGATGAATGTTAAATGTCCGAAGCCAGAGAGAGACCAGAGTACTGCTGCTAGAAGACAGAGCATTGTGACATCACAATGGTGAGAAGACAGAGCATTGTGACATCACAAGGCTGAACATTCCGCCATTCATTCCCTATGGGGAAAAATTGCCCACAAAAATTCAAATTTTTCAAAAATCGTGCAACGAATCTTTCCACAAAGTAATAGCACACCATTCCCGATAAAGCCGCTCGATTTGACATATTGCACGTCCATGTGGTGTGAAATCTCTGGGAGGAGTAGCGGTCCAAAAAATGGGTGGAAAGAAAGAATAATAATAACTAGACAATTCCTGCAGAAATTGTGAAGTGTGGTTGCCGCCAATGCAAAGTCGACTTTGTGCTGAACGGAGTGAACAGTTTCTGTAGTATAAGCAGAGACAGGGCATTGTGTACCTGCTATAACATCACTACAACGAGTTGATTTGCGACACATATATTCAGAGCTAAATTATCCTTTCATCAAAATTTGAGATCTCAGTGTTTTACTTGCGGTATGCGGTGACGAGTGACGGCGAATCACAAAGCTAGCTGGCATGTTCAGAGGGTCTTGGAAAAACCCTAAGTCTGACGTGTAATGCAGACTGATGTGTAATGCAGTTATAACGAGACCAAAGTTTCCAACTCGCTGGAATATAAAACGGTATTACAAAAGTAAAATTTGACATATTATACATTGTTAGAAAGCTTATTCTGTCACCTATTAGATCGATGATGTGTAGATCAAGCCAGATTGTACTATAAAGTTCGACAACACCCAAAGCAACATGTGTGGTATTACAAGCCCACATGGTTTTCTGAAGTAAGACGGGACCAGAAGCTGCTGCACACGTGTTGTTGACGGCGTTGTTGCACTCTTTAGTACAGTCTGGTTTGTTTGAGAATTCGTTTATTCAGTAGGTGAGAGCATAAGCTTTCTAACCAGGTATAACAGCACGTCTAATTTTGGTTTTGGAATATCGTTTTTTTAGGTCAACCGAAAGTTTTTTAATCGTCGCATACAATGCATGTAGTCTGTTAGCATTAGCATTCAAAGACGCTGGACCTGACGAAACGTCGTCAAAGAATTTGCGTAATATCTTGTGAAATACTGTTATTATTGAGGACTTCTGGGTATGCCTAAGCCATATGTTATGTTGATATACCTAGCTGACAGCGTTTTCATTTGAAATTTTGCATTTGGAATACTGTTTTATCCGTTCACTTCCGCGTTCAGATATATCCTTTCTGGTGGCTGGTGAGGACGAACAGCCAACCGCATCACGTGTGCAAAGCCGACCAATGCTGTAACTTCATAATTCACATTTTTATGACGTCACCGCCCCATTCATTTTCAATGGGAAAAATTGGCCATAAAAAGTCATATTTCTCAAAAACCGTGCAGCGAAAATTTCCACAAAGTAATAGCCATCGATTCCCAAAGAAGCCGGTCAATTTGACATATGGCATGTGTATGTGGTGCGAAAACTCTGGGAGGAGTAGCGGTCCAAAAAATGGGTGGAAAGATAGAATAATAATAATAATAATAACTAGACAATTCCTGCAGAAATTGTGAAGTGTGGTTGCCGCCAATGCAAAGTCAACTTTGTGCTGAACGGAGTGAACAGTTTCTGTAGTATAAGCAGAGACAGTGCATTGTGTACCTGCTATAACATCACTACAACGAGTTGATTTGCGACACATATATTCAGAGCTAAATTATCCTTTCATCAAAATTTGAGATCTCAGTGTTTTACTTGCGGTATGCGGTGACGAGTGACGGCGAATCACAAAGCTAGCTGGCATGTTCAGAGGGTCTTGGAAAAACCCTAAGTCTGACGTGTAATGCAGACTGATGTGTAATGCAGTTATAACGAGACCAAAGTTTCCAACTCGGTGGAATATAAAACGGTATTACAAAAGTAAAATTTGACATATTATACATTGTTAGAAAGCTTATTCTGTCACCTATTAGATCGATGATGTGTAGATCAAGCCAGATTGTACTACAAAGTTCGACAACACCCAAAGCAACATGTGTGGTATTACAAGCCCACTGAAGACCGGATCAGAAGCTGGTGCACACGTGTTGTTGACGGCGTTGTTGCACTCTTTAGTACAGTCTGGCTTGTTTGAGAATTCGTTTATTCAGTAGGTGAGAGCATAAGCTTTCTAACCAGGTATAACAGCACGTCTAATTTTGGTTTTGGAATATGGTTTTTTTAGGTCAACCGAAAGTGTTTTAATCGTCGCATTCAATGCATGCACTCTTTGTTAGCACTAGTAGCATTCAAAGACGCTGCATTTGACGAAACGTTGTTAACGATTTTGCGTAATATCTTGTGAAATACTATTATTTTTGAGGAAATCTGGGTATGCCTAAGTCATATGTTTGTTGATATACCTAGCTGACAGCGTTTTCATTTGTAATTTTGCATTTGGAATACCGTTTTTATCGCGTGCACTTCCGCATTAAGCTATATCCACTGTGGTGGCTAAGTCGCCAGGAAACCTCGTTTGAACAACACAATCCGTGCATGTACGTCTTCGTCAAGGTTTTATCTACATTGTGGTATGAATCATTTGAAGTTTACGAATGTGTGTTTTCTGTAATTACGACGAAAATGGAGATATGCACCGCATCTGGATTCTAAATTTCCTGTAGATGAAGCAGGTTAAAAGTGCATCACGTGTGCTAAGCCGACCAATGCTGTGACTTCACCGCTCACATATGTATGACGTCACGTTTTACATTCATCCCTATGGGGAAAAATTGGCCATAAAAAGTCATATTTCTCAAAAACCGTGCAGCGAAACTTTCCACAAAGTAATAGCACTCGATTCCCAAAGAAGCCGGTCAATTTGACATATGGCACGTGTATGTGGTGGAAAAACTCTGGGAGGAGTAGCGGTCCAAAAAATGGGTGGAAAGAAAGAATAATAATAATAATATGTGCGATAATAGTAGTGTGGTTGCCTGAGGCAACCACACTAACTAGACAATTCCTGCAGAAATTGTGAAGTGTGGTTGCCGCCAATGCAAAGTCGACTTTCTGCTGAACAGAGTGAACAGTGGTAGGTAGTTGCTATGATGTTCTGGTGGTGACTATGGTATTTTAAGTGGTGTCTAGGGTGTTGGTAGGTGGTTGCTATGGAGTTTGAGGCGGTTGCTAGGGTGTTGCTAGGTGGTTCTATGGAGTTCCAGGCGGTTGCTATGGAATTCTAGGCGGTTGCTAGGGTGTTGTAGGTGGTTGCTGTGGAGTTCTAGGCAGTTGCTAGGATGTTGCTAGGTGGTTGATATGGTGTTCCAGGTGGTTGCTAGGGTGTTCTAGGTAGTTCCTATGGAGTTCTAGTTGGTTGCTAGGGTGATGCTAGGTGCTTGCTATGGGAATCTAGGCAGTTGCTAGGTTGTTGCTAGGTGGTTGCTATGGAGTTCAGGGCGGTTGCTAAGGCATTCTAGGTGGTTGCTTGGATGTTGCTAGGTGGTTGCTATGGTGTTCCAGGTGGTTGCTATGGTGTTGCTAGGTGGTTGCTATGGAGTTCTTGGTGGTTGCTAGGGTGTTGCTAGGTGGTTGCTATGGAGTTATGGCTGGTTGCTAGGGTTTTGCTAGGCTTTTGTTATGGTGTTAGAGGTGGTTGCTAGAGTGTTGCTAGGTGGTTGCTATGGAGTTCTAGGTGGTTGCTAGGGTGTTACTAGGTGGTTGCTATGGAGTTATAGCTGGTTGCTAGGGTGTTGCTAGGCATTTGCTATGGTGTTCTAGGTGGTTGCTAGGGTTTTGCTGGATGGTTGCTATGGAGTTCAAGGTGGTTGCTAGGGTGTTGCTAGGTGGTTGTTATGAAGTTATAGCTGGTTGCTAGGGTGTTGCTAGGCATTTGCTATGGTGTTCCAGGTGGTTGCTAGGGTGTTGCTAGGTGGTTGCTAGGATGTTGGTAGGTGGTTGCTATTGAGTTATAGGCAGTTGCTAGGGTGTTGCTATGTGTTTGCTAGGAGGTTGCTATGGAGTTATAGGCGGTTGCTAGGGTGTTGCTAGGCAGTTATGCTGTTTCAGGTGGTTGCTATGGTGTTGCTAGGTGGTTGCTAGGGTATTCTAGGTGGTTGCTAGGGTGTTGCTAGGTGGATGCTATGGAGTTCTTGGTGGTTACTATGGTGTTGCTAGGTGGTTGCTATGGAGTTATAGCCGGTTGCTAGGGTGTTGCTAGGCATTTGCTATGTAGCTATAGACGGTTGCTAGGGTGTTGCTAGGGTATTCCAGGTGGTTGCTAGGATGTTGCTAGGTGGTTGCTATGTAGTTATAGGCGGTTGCTAGGGTGTTGCTAGGCATTTGCTATGGAGCTATAGACGGTTGCTAGGGTGTTGCTAGGGTATTCTAGGTGGTTGCTAGGATGTTGCTAGGTGGTTGCTATGGAGTTATAGGCGATTGCTAGGGTGTTGCTACGCAGTTGCTATGGTGTTCCAGGTGGTTGCTAGGGGGTTGCTAGGTGGTTGCTATGGTGTTCCAGGTGGTTGCTAGGGTGTTGCTAGGTGGTTGCTAGCGTATTCTTAGTGGTTGCTAGGATGTTGCTAGGTGGTTGTTATGGAGTTATAGGCCGTTGCTAGGGTGTTGCTAGACAGTTGTTATGGTGTTCCCAGTGGTTGCTAAGTGGTTGCTAGGATGTTGCTAGGTGTTGCTCGGTGGATGCTATGGAGATTTAGGTGGTTGCTAAGGTGTTGCTAGGTGGTTGCTATGGACTTATAGCCGGTTGCTAGGGTGTTGCTAGGCATTTGCTATGGAGTTATAGGCGGTTGCTAGGGTGTTGCTAGGGTATTCTAGATGGTTGCTAAGATGTTGCTAGGTGGTTGCTATGGAGTTATAGGCAGTTGCTAGGGTGTTGCTAGGCAGTTGTTATGGTGTTCCAGGTGGTTGCTAGGGTGTTGCTAGGTGGTTGCTATGGTGTTCCAGGTGGTTGCTAGGGTGTTGCTAGGTGGTTGCTATGGAGTTCTAGGTGGTTGCTATCGTGTTGCTAGGTGGTTGCTATGGAGATCTAGGCTGTTGCAAGACTGTTCTAAGTGGTTGCTAGGGTGTTGCTAGGTCGTTCCCATAGAGTTCTAAGCGGTTGCTAAGGTGTTGCTAGGTCGTTGCTATGGAGTTCTAAGCAGTTGCTAGGGTGTTTTAGGTGGTTGCTAGGGTGTTGCTAGATGGTTATGGAGTTCCAGGTCGTTGCTAGGGTTTTCTAGGTATTTGCTATAGAGTTCTAGGCAGTTGCTATGCTGTTGCTAGGTGGTTGCTATGGAGTTCCAGGCTGTTGCTAGGCTGTTCTAGGTGGTTGCTAGGGTGTTGCTAGGTGGTTGCTCCGTCTTTACTGAGTCCAATGACGCGATCCACAATTCTCTATGACAAACGGTTGAAAAGTTATTAAATATCAAATGTCGGCCAATCAGGAAAGGGGGCGAGGTTAATTTACACCAATGGACAATCGACTCTCTAACACGTCCAATGAGGCATCCCACAATTTGAGGGCAATTTTGCCCCATAGAGATGAATGCTGAATGTCCAAAGCCAGAGAGAGACCAGAGCACTGCTGCTAGAAGACAGACCATTGTGACATCATAAAGGTGAGAAGACAGCATTGTGACATCACAAGGGTGAACATTCCACCATTCATTCTCTATGGGAAAAATTCCCCCAAAAAAGTCAAATTTCTCAAAAACCGTCCACCCAAACTTTCCACAAAGTAATAGCACTTCATTCCCGATCAAGCCGCTCGATTTGACACATTGCACATGTATGTGGTGCGAAAACTCTGGGAGGAGTAGCGGTCCAAAAAATGGGTGGAATAATAATAATAATAACTAGACAATTCCTGCAGAAATTGTGAAGTGTGGTTGCCGCCAATGCAAAGTCGACTTTGTGCTGAACGGAGTGAACAGTTTCTGTAGTATAAGCAGAGACAGGGCATTGTGTACCTGCTATAACATCACGACAATGAGTTGATTTGCGACACATATATTCAGAGCTTAATTATCCTTTCATCAAAATTTGAGATCTCAGTGTTTTACTTGCGGTATGCGGTGACGAGTGACGGCGAATCACAAAGCTAGCTGGCATGTTCAGAGGGTCTTGGAAAAACCCTAAGTCTGACGTGTAATGCAGACTGATGTGTAATGCAGTTATAACGAGACCAAAGTTTCCAACTCGCTGGAATATAAAACGGTATTACAAAAGTAAAATTTGACACATTATACATTGTTAGAAAGCTTATTCTGTCACCTATTAGATCGATGATGTGTAGATCAAGCCAGATTGTACTACAAAGTTCGACAACACCCAAAGCAACATGTGTGGTATTACAAGCCCACTGAAGACCGGATCAGAAGCTGCTGCACACGTGTTGTTGACGGCGTTGTTGCACTCTTTAGTACAGTCTGGCTTGTTTGAGAATTCGTTTATTCAGTAGGTGAGAGCATAAGCTTTCTAACCAGGTATAACAGCACGTCTAATTTTGGTTTTGGAATATCGTTTTTTTAGGTCAACCGAAAGTTTTTTAATCGTCGCATACAATGCATGTAGTCTGTTAGCATTAGCATTCAAAGACGCTGGACCTGACGAAACGTCGTCAAAGAATTTGCGTAATATCTTGTGAAATACTGTTATTATTGAGGACTTCTGGGTATGCCTAAGCCATATGTTTTGTTGATATACCTAGCTGACAGCGTTTTCATTTGAAATTTTGCATTTGGAATACTGTTTTATCCGTTCACTTCCGCGTTCAGCTATATCCTTTCTGGTGGCTGGTGAGGACGAACAGCCAACCGCATCACGTGTGCAAAGCCGACCAATGCTGTAACTTCATAATTCACATTTTTATGACGTCACCGCCCCATTCATTTTCAATGGGAAAAATTGGCCATAAAAAGTCATATTTCTCAAAAACCGTGCAGCGAAAATTTCCACAAAGTAATAGCCATCGATTCCCAAAGAAGCCGGTCAATTTGACATATGGCATGTGTATGTGGTGCGAAAACTCTGGGAGGAGTAGCGGTCCAAATAATGGGTGGAATAATAATAATAATAATAATAATAACTAGACAATTCCTGCAGAAATTGTGAAGTGTGGTTGCCGCCAATGCAAAGTTGACTTTCTGCTGAACAGAGTGAACAGTGGTCGGTAGTCGCTATGATGTTCTGGTGGTGACAATGGTGTTTTAGGTGGTGTCTAGGGTGTTGCTAGGTGGTAGCTATGGAGTTTGAGGGGGTTGCTAGGGTGTTGCTAGGTGGTTCTATGGAGTTCTAGGCGGTTGCTATGGAATTCTAGGCAGTTGCAAGGGTGTTCTAGGTGGTTGCTATGGAGTTCTCGGCAGTTGCTAGGATGTTGCTAGGTGGTTGATATGGTGTTCCAGGTGGTTGCTAGGGTGGTGCTAGGTGGTTGCTATGGAGTTCTAGGTGGTTGCTAAGGCATTGCTAGTTGGTTGCTGGGGAATTCTATGTGGTTGCTAGGATGTTGCTAGGTGGTAGCCATGGAGTTATAGGTGGGTGCTAGGGTGTTGCTAGGCAGTTGTTATGGTGTTCCAGGTGGTTGCTAGGGTGTTGCTAGGATGTTGCCAGGTGGTTGCTATGGAGTTATAGGCGGTTGCTAGGGTGTTGCTAGGTGGTTGCTAGGGTATTCTAGGTGGTTGCTAGGAGGTTGCTATGGAGTTATTGATGGTTGCTAAGGTGTTGCTAGGCAGTTATTTTGGTGTTCCAGGTGGTTGCTAGGGTATTCTAGGTGGTTGCTAGGGTGTTGCTAGGTGGTTAGTAGGGTTTTCTAGGTGGTTGCTAGGGTGTTGCAAGGTGGTTGCTAGGGTGTTGCAAGGTGGTTGCTATGGAGTGCTAGGCAGTTGCTATGGTGTTCTAGGTGGTTGCTAGGGTGTTGATAGGTGGTTGCTAGGGTGTTGCTAAGTGGTTGCTGTGGAAATCTAGGTGGTTGCTAGCGTGTTGCTAGGTGGTTGCTGTGGAGTTCTAGGCGGTTGCTAGGGTGTTGCTAGGTGGTTGCTATGGAGTTCTAGACAGTTGCTAGGGTGTTGCTAGGTGGTTTCTAAGGAGTTCTAGGTGGTTGCTAGGGTGTTGCTAGGTGGTTGCTATGCAGTTCTAGGCAGTTGCTGGGGTGTTCCTAGGTGGTTGCTATGGAGCTTTAGGCAGTTGCTAGTGTGTGAATAGGTGGTGCTAGTGTGTAGTTAGGTGGTTGCTATGAAGTTCTAGGTGGTTGCTAGGGTGTTCTAGTTGGTTGCTAGGGTGTTGCTATGGAGTTCTAGGCAGTTGCTAGGGTGTTGTAGGTGGTTCCTAGGGTGCTGCTAGGTGGTTGCTATGGCGTTCTAGGCAGTTGCTAGGGTGTTGCTAGGTGGTTGCTATGGAGTTCTAGGCAGTTCCTAGGGTGTTGCTAGGTGGTTTCTACGGAGTTCTAGGTGGTTGCTAGGGTGTTGCTAGGTGGTTGCTATGCAGTTCTAGGCAGTTGCTGGGGTGTTCCTAGGTGGTTGCTATGGCATTCTAGGCGGTTGCTAGGGTGTTGCTAAGTGGTTGCTATGGAGATCTTGGTCGTTGCAAGGCTGTTCTACGTGGTTGCTAGGGTGTTGCTAGGTGGTTGCCATAGAGTTCTAAGCGGTTGCTAGGGTGTTGCTAGGTGGTTGCTATGGAGTTCTAAGTAGTTGCTAGGGTGTTCTAGGTGGTTGTTAGGGTGTTGCTAAGTGGTTGCTATGGAGTTCCAGGTGGTTGCTAGGGTGTTTTTAGGTAGTTGCTATGGAGTTCTAGGCGGTTGCTAGGCTGTTGCTAGGTGGTTGCTATGCAGTTCTAGGTAGTTGCTAGGGTGTTGCTAGGGGGTTGCTATGGAGTTCTAGACGGTTGCTAGGTCTTTACTGAATCCAATGAAGTGACCCCTAATTCTCTATGACAAACGGTTCAAAAGTTATGAAATATCAAACATCAGCCAATCAGGAAAAGGGGCGAGGTTATTCTACACCAATGGACAAAGAACTCTCTACCAAGTCCAATGAGGCATCCCACAATTTGTGGGCAATTATGCCCCATAGAGATGAATGCTGAATGTCCAAAGCCAGAGAGAGACCAGAGTACAGCTGCTAGATGACAGACCATTGTGACATCACAAGGCTGAGAAGACAGCATTGTGACATCACAAGGGCGAACATTCCGCCATTCATTCTCTATGGGAAAAATTCCCCAAAAAACGTCAAATTTCTCAAAAACCGTCCACCCAAACTTTCCACAAAGTAATAGCACACCATTCCCGATCAAGCCGCTCGATTTGACACATTGCACATGTATGTGGTGCGAAAACTCTGGGAGGAGTAGCGGTCCAAAAAATGGGTGGAATAATAATAATAATAACTAGACAATTCCTGCAGAAATTGTGAAGTGTGGTTGCCGCCAATGCAAAGTCGACTTTCTGCTGAACAGAGTGAACAGTGGTCGGTAGTTGCTATGATGTTCTGGTGGTGACTATGGTGTTTTAGGTGGTGTCTAGGGTGTTGCTAGGAGGTTGCTATGGAGTTTTAGGCGGTTGCTAGGGTGTTGCTAGGCAGTTGTTATGGTGTTCCAGGTGGTTGCTAGGGTGTTGCTAGGTGGTTGCTAGGGGATTCTAGGTGGTTGCTCGGGTGTTCCTAGGTAGATGCTATGCAGTTCTAGGTGGTTGCTATGGTGTTGCCAGGTGGTTGCTATGGAGTTATAGCCGGTTGCTAGGGTGTTGCTAGGGTATTCTAGGTGGTTGCTAGGATGTTGCTAGGTGGTTGCTATGGAGTTATAGGTGGTTGATAGGGTGTTGCTAGGCAGTTGTTATGGTGTTCCAGGTGGTTGCTAGGGTATTCTAGGTGGTTGCTAGGGTGTTGCAAGGTGGTTGCTATGGTATTGCTAGATGGTTGCTATGGACTTATAGCCAGTTGCTAGGGTGTTGCTATGCATTTGCTATGGTGTTCCAGGTGATTGCTAGGGTGTTGCTAGGTGGTTGATAGGGCATTTTAGGTGGTTGCTAGGGTGTTGCTAAGTGGTTGCTATGGTGTTCCAGGTGGTTGCTAGGATGTTGCTAGGTGGTTGCTATGGAGTTCTAGGTGGTTGCTAGGGTGTTGCTTGGCATTTGCTATGGTGTCCCAGGTGGTTGCTAGGGTGTTGGTAGGTAGTTGCTATGGCATTCTAGGTGGTTGCTATGGTGTTGCGAGGTGGTTGCTAAGGCGTTCTAGGCAGTTGTTAGGGTGCTCTAGGTGGTTGCTAGTGTGTTGTTAGTTGGTTGCTATGGAGTTCTAGGCGGTTGTTAGGGTGTTGCTAGATGGTTGCTATGGAGTTATAGGCGGTTGCTAAGGTATTTTAGGTGTTTGCTTCAGTGTTGCTAGGTGGTTGCTATGGTGTTTCAGGTAGTTGCTAGGGTGTTGCTAGGTGGTTGCTATGGAGTTCTAGGTGGTTGCTAGGGTGTTGCTAGGTGGTTGCTATGGAGTTCTAGGTGGTTGATAGGGTGTTGCTAGGTGGATGCTATGTTGTTATAGCTGGTTGCTAGGGTGTTGCTAGGCATTTGTTATGGTTTTCCAGGTGGTTGCTAGGGTGTTGCTAGGTGGTTGCTATGGAGGTCAGGCGGTTGCTAGACTGTCCTAGGTGGTTGCTAGGGTGTCGCAAGGCGCTTGCTATGCAGGTCTAGTTGTTTAGTAGGTTGTTGCTAGGTGGTTGCTATGGAGTGGTAGGCAGTTGCTAGGATGTTGCTAGGGGGTTGCTATGGAGTTCTAGGTGGTTTCTAGGGTGTTGCTAGGTGGTTGCTATGGAGTTCTGGGTGGTTGCTAGGGTGTTGCTAGGTGGTTGCTATGGAGTTCTAGCTGGTTGCTAGGGTGTTGCTAGGCATTTGCTATGGTGTTCCAGGTGGTTGCTAGGGTGTTGCTATGTGGTTGGTAGGGTTTTCTAGGTGGTTGCTAGGATGTTGCTGGTGGTTGTTAGGCAGTTGTTATGGCGTTCCAGGTGGTTGCTAGGTGGTTGCTATGGTGTTCCAGGTGGTTGCTATGGAGTTATAGCCAGTTGCTAGGGTGTTGCTAGGCATTTGCTATGGAGCTCCAGGTGGTAGCTAGGGCATTGCTGGGTGGTTGCTATGGTATTCTAAGTGGTTGCTAGGATGTTGCTAGGTGGTTGCTATGGAGTTATAGGCGGTTGCTAGGGTGTTGCTAGGTGGTTGCTATGGAGTTATAGCCGGTTGCTAGGGTGTTGCTAGGCATTTCTATGGAGTTATAGGCGGTTGCTATGGTGTTGCTAGGGTATTCTAGGTGGTTGCTAGGATGTTGCTAGGTGGTTGCTATCGAGTTATAGGTGGTTGCTAGGGTGTTGCTAGGCAGTTGTTATGGTGTTCCAGGTGGTTGCTAGGGTGTTGCTAGGTGGTTGCTAGGGTATTCTAGATGGTTGCTAGGGTGTTGCTAGGTGGATGCTATGGAGTTCTAGGTGGTTACTATGGTGTTGCTAGGTCGTTGCTATGTACTTATAGCCGGTTGCTAGGGTGTTGTTAGGCATTTGCTATGGAGTTATAGGCGGTTGCTAGGGTGTTGCTAGGGTATTCTAGGTGGTTGCTAGGATGTTGCTAGGTGGTTGCTATGGAGTTATAGGCGGTTGCTAGGGTGTTGCTAGGCAGTTGTTATGGTGTTCCAGGTGGTTGCTAGGGTTTTCTAGGTGGTTGCTAGGGTGTTGCAAGGGGGTTGCTATGGAGTTATAGCCGGCTGCTAGGGTGTTGCTAGGCATTTGCTATGGTGTTCCAGGTGGTTGCTAAAGTGTTGCAAAGTGGTTGCTATGCGGTTCTAGGTGGTTGCTAGGGTGTTGCTAGGTGGTTGCTATGGTGTTCCAGGTGGTTGCTAGGGCACTGCTAGGTGGTTGCTAGGGTATTCTAAGTGGTTGCTAGGATGTTGCTAGGTGGTTGCTATGGAGTTATAGGCGGTTGCTGGGGTGTTGCTAGGCAGTTGTTATGGTGTTCCAGGTGGTTGCTAGGGTGTTGCTAGGTGGTTGCTAGGATGTTGCTAGGTGGTTGCTCTGGAGTTATAGGCGGTTGCTAGGGTGTTGCTAGGCGGTTGTTATGGTGTTCCAGGTGGTTGCTAGGGTGTTGCTAGGTGGTTGCTATGGAGTTATAGGCGGTTGCTAGGGTGTTGCTAGGTGGTTGCTATGGAGTTATAGGCGGTTGCTAGGGTGTTGCTAGGGTATTCTAGGTGGTTGCTAGGATGTTGCTAGGTGGTTGCTATGGAGATATAAGCGGTTGCTAGGGTGTTGCTAGGCAGTTGTTATGGTGTTCCAGGTGGTTGCTATGGTGTTGCTAGGTGGTTGCTATGGAGTTCTAGGTGGTTGCTATGGAGTTGCTAGGTGGTTGCTATGGAGGTATAGCCGGTTGCTAGGGTGTTCTAGGTGGTTGCTATCGTGTTCCAGGTGGGTGCTAGTGTGTTGTTAGGTGGTTGCTATGGAGTTATAGGCGGTTGCTAGGGTGTTGCTAGGGTATTCTAGGTGGTTGCTAGGGTGTTGCTAGGTGGTTGCTATGGAGATATAAGCAGTTGCTAGGGTGTTGCTAGGCAGTTGTTATGGTGTTCCAGGTGGTTGCTAGGGTGTTGCTAGGCAGTTGTTAAGGTGTTCCAGGTGGTTTCTATGGTGTTGCTAGGTGGTTGCTATGGAGTTCTAGGTGGTTGCTATGGAGTTGCTAGGTGGGTGCTATGGAGTTATAGCCGGTTGCTAGGGTGTTCTAGGTGGTTGCTAGGGTGTTGCTAGGTGGTTGCTATGGTGTTCCAGGTGGTTGCTAGTGTGTTGCAAGGTGGTTGCTATGGAGTTATAGGCGGTTGCTAGGGTGTTGCTAGGTGGTTGCTATGGTGTTCCCGGTGGTTGCTAGGGTGTTGCAAGGTGGTTGCTATGGAGTCATAGGCGGTTGCTAGGGTGTTGCTAGGCGGTTGTTATGGTGTTCCAGGTGGTTGCTAGGGTGTTGCTAAGTGGTTGCTATGGTGTTCCAGGTGGTTGCTAGGGTGTTGCTAGGTGGTTCTATGGACTTCTAGGTGGTTGCTAGGGTGTTGCTAGGTTGTTGCTATAGAGTTATAGGCGGTTGCTAGGATGTTGCTAGAGGGTTGCTATGGAGTTCTAGGCGGTTGCTAGGTCTTTACTGAGTCCAATGACGCAACCCATAGTTCTCTATGACAAACGGTTCAAAAGTTATGAAATATCAAACATTGGCCAATCAGGAAGGGGGGCGAGGCTGATCTACACCAATGGACAAAGGACTCTCTACCAAGTCCAATGAGGCATTGCACAATATGTGGGCAATTTTTCCCCACAGAGATATATGGCAGAATGTTCAAATCTTGAGAGAGACCAGAGTACTGCTGCTGGAAGACAGAGCATTGTGACATCACAATGGTGAGAAAACAGCATTGTGACATCACAAGGGTGAACATTCCACCATTCATTCTCTATGGGAAAAATTTCCCAAAAAAAGTGGAATTTCTCAAAAACCGTGCACCGAAACTTTCCACAAAGTAATAGCACACCATTCCCGATCAAGCCGGTCGATTTGACATATTGCACATGTATGTGGTGCGAAAACTCTGGGAGGAGTAGCGGTCCAAAAAACTGGCGGAATAATAATAAAAATAACTAGACAATTCCTGCAGAAATTGTGAAGTGTGGTTGCCGCCAATGCAAAGTCGACTTTCTGCTGAACAGAGTGAACAGTGGTAGGTAGTTGCTATGATGTTCTGGTGGTGACTATGGTGTTTTAAGTGGTGTCTAGGGTGTTGGTAGGTGGTTGCTATGGAGTTTGAGGCGGTTGCTAGGTGGTTCTATAAAGTTCCAGGCGGTTGCTATGGAATTCTAGGCGGTTGCTAGGGTGTTGTAGGTGGTTGCTGTGGAGTTCTAGGCAGTTGCTAGGATGTTGCTAGGTGGTTGATATGGTGTTCCAGGTGGTTGCTAGGGTGTTCTAGGTAGTTCCTATGGAGTTCTAGTTGGTTGCTAGGGTGATGCTAGGTGCTTGCTATGGGAATCTAGGCAGTTGCTAGGTTGTTGCTAGGTGGTTGCTATGGAGTTCAGGGCGGTTGCTAAGGCATTCTAGGTGGTTGCTTGGATGTTGCTAGGTGGTTGCTATGGTGTTCCTAGGTGGTTGCTATGGAGTTCTTGGTGGTTGCTAGGGTGTTGCTAGGTGGTTGCTATGGAGTTATGGCTGGTTGCTAGGGTTTTGCTAGGCTTTTGTTATGGTGTTACAGGTGGTTGCTAGAGTGTTGCTAGGTGGTTGCTATGGAGTTCTAGGTGGTTGCTAGGGTGTTGCTAGGTGGTTGCTATGGAGTTATAGCTGGTTGCTAGGGTGTTGCTAGGCATTTGCTATGGTGTTCTAGGTGGTTGCTAGGGTTTTGCTGGATGGTTGCTATGGAGTTCAAGGTGGTTGCTAGGGTGTTGCTAGGTGGTTGTTATGAAGTTATACCTGGTTGCTTGGGTGTTGCTAGGCATTTGCTATGGTGTTCCAGGTGGTTGCTAGGGTGTTGCTAGGTGGTTGCTAGGATGTTGGTAGGTGGTTGCTATTGAGTTATAGGCAGTTGCTAGGGTGTTGCTATGTGTTTGCTAGGAGGTTGCTATGGAGTTATAGGCGGTTGCTAGGGTGTTGCTAGGCAGTTATGCTGTTTCAGGTGGTTGCTATGGTGTTGCTAGGTGGTTGCTAGGGTATTCTAGGTGGTTGCTAGGGTGTTGCTAGGTGGATGCTATGGAGTTCTGGGTGGTTACTATAGTGTTGCTAGGTGGTTGCTATGGAGTTATAGCCAGTTGCTAGGGTGTTGCTAGGCATTTGCTATGGAGCTATAGACGGTTGCTAGGGTTTTGCTAGGGTATTCTAGGTGATTGCTAGGATGTTGCTAGGTGGTTGTTATGGAGTTATAGGCGGTTGCTAGGGTGTTGCTAGGCATTTGCTATGGAGCTATAGATGGTTGCTAGGGTGTTGCTAGGGTATTCTAGGTGGTTGCTAGGATGTTGCTAGGTGGTTGCTATGGAGTTATAGGCGGTTGCTAGGGTGTTGCTACGCAGTTGCTATGGTGTTCCAGGTGGTTGCTAGGGGGTTGCTAGGTGGTTGCTATGGTGTTCCAGGTGGTTGCTAGGGTGTTGCTAGGTGGTTGCTATGGAGTTCTAGGTGGTTGCTATGGTGTTGCTAGGTGGTTGCTATGGAGTTAAAGCTGGTTGCTAGGGTGTTCTAGGTGGTTGCTAGGGTGTTGCTAGGTGGTTGCTATGGTGTTCCAGGTGGTTGCTAGGGTGTTGCTAGGTGGTTGCTATGGAGTTCTAGGTGGTTGCTATGGTGTTGCTAGGTGGTTGCTATGGAGTTATAGCCGGTTGCTAGGGTGTTCTAGGTGGTTGCTAGGGTGTTGCTAGGTGGTTGCTATGGAGTTCCAGGTGGTTGCTAGGGTGTTGCTAGGTGGTTGCTATGGAGTTCTAGGTGATTGCTATGGTGTTGCTAGGTGGTTGCTATGGTGTTCCAGGTGGTTGCTAGTGTGTTGTTAGGTGGTTGCTATGGAGTTCTAGGCGGTTGCTAGGTTATTCTAGGTGGTTGCTAGGGTGTTGCTAGGTCGTTGCTTTGGAGTTATAGGCGGTTGCTAGGGTGTTGCTAGGAGGTTGCTATGGAGTTCTAGGCGGTTGCTAGGTCTTTACTGAGTCCAATGACGTGACCCATAATTTTCTATGACAAACGGTTCAAAAGTTATGAAATATCAAACATCGGCCAATCAGGAATGGGGGCGAGGCTGATCTACACCAATGGACAAAGGACTCTCTACCATGTCCAATGAGGCATTGCACAATTTGTGGGCAATTTTTCCCCATAGAGATGAATGGCAGAATGTTCAAATCTAGAGAGAGACCAGAGTACTGCTGCTAGAAAACAGAGCATTGTGACATCATAAAGGTGTGAAGACAGCATTGTGACATCACAAGGGTGAACATTCCACCATTCATTCTCTATGGGAAAAATTTCCCAAAAAACATGGAATTTCTCAAAAACCGTGCACCGAAACTTTCCACAAAGTAATAGCACACCATTCCCGATCAAGCCGCTCGATTTGACATATTGCACGTGTATGTGGTGAGAAAACTCTGGGAGGAGTAGCGGTCCAAAAAACTGGCGGAATAATAATAATAATAATAATAAATAAATATGTGCAATAATAATAGTGTGTTTGCCTAAGGCAACCACACTAATAATAATAAATATGTGCAATAATAATAGTGTGTTTGCCTAAGGCAACCACACTAATAATATGTGCAATAATAATAGTGTGTTTGCCTAAGGCAACCACACTAACTAGACAATTCCTGCAGAAATTGTGAAGTGTGGTTGCCGCCAATGCAAAGTCGACTTTGTGCTGAACGGAGTGAACAGTTTCTGTAGTATAAGCAGAGACAGGGCATTGTGTACCTGCTATAACATCACTACAACGAGTTGATTTGCGACACATATATTCAGAGCTAAATTATCCTTTCATCAAAATTTGAGATCTCAGTGTTTTACTTGCGGTATGCGGTGACGAGTGACGGCGAATCACAAAGCTAGCTGGCATGTTCAGAGGGTCTTGGAAAAACCCTAAGTCTGACGTGTAATGCAGACTGATGTGTAATGCAGTTATAACGAGACCAAAGTTTCCAACTCGCTGGAATATAAAACGGTATTACAAAAGTAAAATTTGACATATTATACATTGTTAGAAAGCTTATTCTGTCACCTATTAGATCGATGATGTGTAGATCAAGCCAGATTGTACTACAAAGTTCGACAACACCCAAAGCAACATGTGTGGTATTACAAGCCCACTGAAGACCGGATCAGAAGCTGCTGCACACGTGTTGTTGACGGCGTTGTTGCACTCTTTAGTACAGTCTGGCTTGTTTGAGAATTCGTTTATTCAGTAGGTGAGAGCATAAGCTTTCTAACCAGGTATAACAGCACGTCTAATTTTGGTTTTGGAATATCGTTTTTTTAGGTCAACCGAAAGTTTTTTAATCGTCGCATACAATGCATGTAGTCTGTTAGCATTAGCATTCAAAGACGCTGGACCTGACGAAACGTCGTCAAAGAATTTGCGTAATATCTTGTGAAATACTGTTATTATTGAGGACTTCTGGGTATGCCTAAACCATATGTTTTGTTGATATACCTAGCTGACAGCGTTTTCATTTGAAATTTTGCATTTAGAATACTGTTTTATCCGTACACTTCCGCGTTCAGCTATATCCGTTCTGGTGGCTGGTGAGGACGAACAGCCAACCGCATCACGTGTGCAAAGCCGACCAATGCTGTAACTTCATAATTCACATTTTTATGACGTCACCGCCCCATTCATTTTCAATGGGAAAAATTGGCCATAAAAAGTCATATTTCTCAAAAACCGTGCAGCGAAAATTTCCACAAAGTAATAGCCATCGATTCCCAAAGAAGCCGGTCAATTTGACATATGGCATGTGTATGTGGTGCGAATACTCTGGGAGGAGTAGCGGTCCAAAAAATGGGTGGAATAATAATAATAAATAAATAATATGTGCGATAATAATAGTGTGATTGCCTAAGGCAACCACACTAATAATATGTGCGATAATAATAGTGTGATTGCCTAAGGCAACCACACTAATAAATATGTGCAATAATAATAGTGTGTTTGCCTAAGGCAACCACACTAATAATAACTAGACAATTCCAGCAGAAATTGTGAAGTGTGGTTGCCGCCAATGCAAAGTCGACTTTGTGCTGAACAGAGTGAACAGTGGTCGGTAGTTTCTATGATGTTCTGGTGGTGACGATGGTGTTTTAGGTGGTGTCTAGGGTGTTGCTAGTTGGTTCTATGGTGTTCTAGGCGGTTGCTATGGAATTCTAGGCGGTTGCTAGGGTGTTTTAGGTAGTTGCTATGGAGTTCTAGGCAGTTGCTAGGATGTTGCTAGGTGGTTGATATGGTGTTCCAGGTGGTTACAAGGGTGGTGCTAGGTGGTTGCTATGATGCTCTAGGTGGTTGCTAGGGCATTGCTAGGTGATTGCTAGGGTTTTCTATGTGGTTGCTATGATGTTGCTAGGTGGTTGCTATGGTGTTATAGGCAGTTGCTAGGGTGTTGCTAGGCAGTAATGGTGTTCCAGGTGGTTGCTAGGATGTTGCTAGGTTGTTGCTATGGAGTTATAGGCGGTTGCTAGGGTGTTGCTAGGTGGTTGCTAGGGAGTTATAGGCAGTTGCTAGGGTGTTACTAGGCAGTTGTTATGGTGTTCCAGGTGGTTGCTAGGGTGTTGCTAGGTGGTTGCTAGGGTATTGTAGGTGGTTGCTAGGTTGTTGCTAGGTGGATGCTATGGAGTTCTAGATGGTTGCTATGCTGTTGCTAGGTGGTTGCTATGGAGTTATAGCTGGTTGCTAGGGTGTTTCTAGGCATTTGCTATGGAGTTATAGGCGGTTGCTAGGGTGTTGCTAGGGTATTCTAGGTGGTTGCTAGGATATTGCTAGGTGGTTGCTATGGAGTTATAGGTGGTTGCTAGGGTGTTGCTAAGCAGTTGTTATGGTGTTCCAGGTGGTTGCTAGGGTATTCTAGGTGGTTGCTAGGGTGTTGCAAGGTGGTTGCTATGGTGTTGCTAGGTGGTTGCTATGGAGTTATAGCTGGTTGCTAGGGTGTTGCTAGGCATTTGCTATGGTGTTCCAGGTGGTTGCTAGGGTGTTGTAGGTGGTGGTTATGGAGTTCTAGGTGGTTGCTAGGGTGTTGCTAGGCATTTGCTATTGTGTTCCAGGTGGTTGCTAGGGTGTTGCAAGGTGGTTGCTATGCAGTTTTAGGTGGTTGCTAGGGTGTTGCGAGGTGGTTGCTATGGAGTTCTAGGCATTTGCTATGGTGTTACAGGTGGTTGCTAGTGTGTTGCTAGGTCTTTGTTATGGAGTTATAGGCAGTTGCTAGGATGTTGCTAGGGGGTTGCTATGGAGTTCACGCAGTTGCTAGGGTGTTGCTAGGCAGTTGTTATGGTGTTCCAGGTGGTTGCTAGGTTGTTGCTAGGTGGTTGCTATGGTGTTCCAGGTGGTTGCTAGGGTGTTGCTAGGTGGTTGCTATGGAGTTCTAGGTGGTTGCTATGGTGTTGCTAGGTGGTTGCTATGGAGTTATAGGCGGTTGCTAGGGTGTTGCTAGGCATTTGCTATTGTCTTCCAGGTGGTTGCTCGGGTGTTGCAAGGTGGTTGCTATGCAGTTTTAGGTGGTTGCTAGGGTGTTGCTAGGGGGTTGCTATGGAGTTCTAGGCGGTTGCTAGGTCTTTACTGAGTCCAATGATGCGACCCATAAATCTCTATGACAAACGGTTCAAAAGTTATGAAATATCAAACGTCGGCCAATCAGGAAAGGGGGCGAGGTTAATTTACACCAATACTGAACGGACTCTCTACCATGTCCAATGAGGCATTGCACAATTTGTCGGCAATTTTGCCCCATACAGATGAATGCCCAGTGTTCAAAGCCAGAGAGAGACCAGGGTACAGCTGCTAGAAGACAGAGCATTGTGACATCACAAGGCTGAGAGGCTAGCATTGTGACATCACAAGGGTGAACATTCCGCCATTCATTCTCTATGGGAAAAAACTTTTTTTTTTGCCCAAAAAAAGTGGAATTTCTCAAAAACCGTACACCGAAACTTTCCAAAAAAGTAATAGCACACCATTCCCGATGAAGCCGCTCGATTTGACATATTGCACGTGTATGTAGTGCGAAAACTCTGGGAGGAGTAGCGGTCCAAAAAATGGGTGGAATAAATAATAAATAATAATAATAATAATATGTGAGATAATAGTAGTGTGATTGCCTAAGGCAACCACACTAATAAATAAATAATATGTGCAATAATAATAGTGTGTTTGCCTAAGGCAACCACACTAATAATATGTGCAATAATAATAGTGTGATTGCCTAAGGCAACCACACTAATAATAATATGTGCGATAATAATAGTGTGATTGCCTAAGGCAACCACACTAATAATATGTGAGATAATAGTAGTGTGATTGCCTAAGGCAACCACACTAATAATATGTGAGATAATAGTAGTGTGATTGCCTAAGGCAACCACACTAATAAATAATATGTGCGATAATAATAGTGTGATTGCCTAAGGCAACCACACTAATAATAATCCGAACAGATACAATAGGGTTCCACCAGCTTCGCTGCTTGGACCCCTAATTAAGCCACGTCATCGCATTTTGTGCAAGAAAATGGCCATGCTCTGCCACACAAAGGTGAAGAGTGTTTTTGTGTTTCACCTGGTGCCCAGCCCACATCCATGATGTAGAAGTAGTATACTTACTTTTACGCAAGCAAGTCAAAGCCCCATCTCCAACCCTCTTCTTGATTGACGGGTAAGTATTATGTGTTCAAACAATCTAATTCAACTGGCTGAATTACCCTGCTCATTTCAAACCGCCTGCAGTTGAGTTTTGACAGCTTGAACAGTGTTCACCCCCCCCCCCCCCCCCCCCCATATTAATGTAGTTAGAAATCTGTTTTAGTCTTTCCTTGTTCCATTCCAGTTCCATTTTTTATATTGTTATTTGGCTCTATATTTGGCATTTTAGCAGTTTAGTAGTAAATAGCTAGTTGTGACATTAGTATTAGTTTTTATAGTTTGTTTGTTATTGAGATTTAGGTAGTTGGGATAGTTTTTCTAATTGTATGTACAGTAACTTTTCTAATTGTAATAGTCTCTGCTACAGTTATTGCAGTATTTTCCTGCTTTAGTAAGATTGCTACTGCAGTTCAATGTTCAAAGTGAAAACTTTAAATTTAGGTCAAAGTGAAACCTTTCTACTTTTCATGGATCATAATTTAGTTGATGTGGTTCCTTACCAGGTGAGTAAAAAAAGAAAAGATTAAAAAATGTCAAGAATGCAACAATTTTATCATTTGTTTGCCTACACCGTAACCACACGCAGCACTGAGTCTAAATAAATTTGCTGTTCTGTAGGAAAGGATAATTCATAATAATTTCCCAACATACTAAAATAGCAGATACAGCTAGCTTGGTCTACATTAGGTCCCTATTCAGAACAATGACAGACACGGGATTTGCCTCACTGGCCCCCCTAGGGGAAAATGACATTGTTCAGTCGCTCCTCCGTCCTCCCTCCTTCCCTGTACGCTCTCTATCTCGACCCCAGTTCTTTTAAAATTGCAAAGGGGCAGGGACAAGCCATAAGCTGGTGTTGCTGTACTCTTCGAGGTCACTTTACAGTTTAGCCATGTATGATCATTGCCACTGGCGCTTATTACATGTACTGTAATGGTAGTTTGCAACAAGCGACAAACAATTTGTTGTTACCTCTATCATCGTTGTGCCCATAGGTGAAACTCATTGCACTTTTACCCCATTGCTGGCTCAGTTGTCATGGCAATAGTGTTATTTCCACCAGTATGTTAGATTGCAGAATCTTGTGTACGTGGCCATAAGTATTTCAAATGTACAAGCTGTAGATGTTGCTTTAAAGTGACAATCTCAAGGATTTCAGTTTCGTTCTCTATGGCGGTGCCAATGGCGAGAAGCGGTAATTGCAGGTGTGTTTTTGGACCTCACTTCCCATAGATCCAACCGGATCCAACCAGTGTCGCCTGTGTGACGTCAGTCAGTTGGCACGCCAACTATAACACTTACTATTTACTGAATAAAAAACGGTTGTTATAAAAGTAACTAACTCAAGATGTCTTTACACTGCTGAGCCAAGGGTTAAAATGCCGTAGCAAACCTGGGGAAGAATTAGTGATGATCAATTTCTGCAAACGTTCTTTATCCACCTTTTGCCCGGTATGAACATCTTTACACTGCAGAGAAGAATTTGCGGGATTCGCTGTGGCTCGTGCAATTATGTATCTCGTGCACAATAAGCAGTCGTTTTCGTGAATGATTGTTGTGTGGTATTTTTGAAACAACTGCCTTGCAAAATGTTACCCCTGGTGTTTGTTTTTGCTAGCTAAACTGTTCGAGAATAAAGCTGAGCTGGGTGTTAAATTAGCAATCAGAACAAGAAGAATAAAACAAAAACAAAGGAGATTTCATCAAAAAGGGTATAAAGGCTGAAGGAACATATGAGGAAACGTAATAAAATAATAACAATGCTAATCCATACTGCCGTATTCTTTTATTTAGTTTTCTTCTGCATGACGTCTTCAGAAATCAGACCCGGCTCTGCTCCACATACCCCGGCTTTATTCCGAACATTATAATATATTGATGAACTCAATGGCAATGTAAATAACGGTAACGTTAAGGCCAGTTCAGATCAATGATTCGCAACGAGGCAAAATGGTTTTAGGATGTTGCAGAGAAAATTGCAGCGGTGTGAACTGGCTAGTAGCAGAGCCGTTGCCTGCCCTGAGGTTTTAAAAGACCGTCCTTGTCAAATCGCCAAGTGCAGTTTTAGAACGTTTACAATCAGACGTCTTGGAATTTTTCAAGTTGCACCCAGTCTCGTTGCGAATCATTGATCTGAACTGGCCTTAAATTAGCTACACTGCAACGTTGCAACAAGGTAGCATTGCATTCGAGAGACGGTTTGCGAGGTCGGTACCGGTCGGTAGCGTTAGCTAGCGTTTTTTTCTAATTGTTAACCGAAATTAGATTGTGTTAATTACATTAGCTAGCTAGCTAACGCAACGTTACCTGATATGAGAGATGGATACTGTGCGCAACGTTGTCTAAACTAATGTTGTCTGTCTTGATCTTCCGGTCGCTAGCGTTAGCTGTGCAAATAGCTATGTAATTTAGTAAAGCTACATCGTCATTAAATGTAATACGAAATCTACATCAACAAATAATATGATCTTTCATGTTACACAAAAACTTTTTAGGGTTCTATAACTCCCCCAACCCCCCCTTTCTCTGTTATTGTAACGCATGCAGACACCGGAAAAAACAGTACGCCGCTCACACACAAATGAGTTGAAGAGCGAGCCTGTTGCGTTAGCTCTGCCTACTCTCTCTGGCGGACCAACCACTCATGGTGGTTGATGAAAAACGCGTCACTAACTGTGCGCCGCTTGTGATTTTTTCCCGGGAATGTCGCCACAGACACCAAATTTTTTAATCATGAATTATGATAATAATAATAGTATAAATTAATATAAAAATAGGCTCAATCACCATTGTGTTACCCAATGCAGCGATAGATAGTGACTTAAAAGGCATTTATTTTAATGAAAATCTTCGAGATTATTACTTTAATTATGCTGAGCAATGTCACGTCGTCAGCTAACTTTCTGGTGGTGTAAAACGGCACATTTTTGTCTTTATTAATTACATTCTGACTCATGGATTGGCGAGATTAACAGTATGGATGTAAGCAATATGCCGCGGGATATCATTTAAAAACCTTAAAAAACAAAAACAACATCCTAGCATAAATACAGAAATTTTGGTGGTCAGTAAAATACATTTCAAAAGGGGCCAGGCGGTGATTCCGCCAGGGCATTTAAAAAATTATTTTTATGTGTTTTTAGTAGAAGTAGAAGTTCTGGAAAAGGTGCAAAGATTGGGCACTGGTACGTTACCTTGAAGCATTCTGGTTTTGGAAAAATCACATCCTCCTCTGAATTCTTATAATTCTTATTACTTATTACTTATTACTTTTGCTAGAGACTTCCGGTTATGGCGTAGTGCTGGTGAGAGGCATCTTTGTGTGGCTGCAAGGCTAATTTATTGAATCGATTATTTAGAAGACCACAAATAGCTTAAACTCCACATATACTTAACAGTAGACTACCAGTAAACACCATGGTGGGGAAATCCCAGAAAACAGATCAGCAATACCCAGCAACATCGAAAATACCAGTGCCTACTTCGCAAGCTAATGCTAGCTCAACTACTGCTAGCAGAGACGCCATGACAGAGACAACGGCCGAGTGAAGTCCTCAGCACCATACGCTCGATGCAAAGCGACTTCTCAAAGAAATTTGAGGATGTGCTGGCGGGAATAAGTGGACTCGGGTGATTTACAAAACCAAGCTAACAGGATTACAGGAGCAGAAGAAAGAATTGGAAGGGCTGAGGACAATTTAAACTCCATGCACAGCGCTATCAAAAAGCTACAGGAGAAATGCGCCACATTGGAAATGAAAGTAGAAGACCAGGAAAACGGGGTGTCACAACAACTTAAGGCTCATCAGCCTCCCCGAAAAAGCTGAGGGTCAAGACGTGTGCATTTTTAGAAAGATGGCTACCAAGATGGCTACCAAGAGCCCTCCGCACCGACACCTTCCCCACCCCACCCATCATTGAGAGAACGCATCAGGCCAGGATCCAAAACCAAGAGCGGTGATTATGAGGTTCCTTAACTACAAAGAAAAGGAGAACGCTATGTGAGCAGCCCGGAGACAGAGAACAGCGCAGTTTGAAAACCACAACGTTCAATTCTACCCAGACCATTCAGCGGAGACTCACCGACAGCAGAAGCTCTTTGACGCAGTGAAAAGGCAGCTTCAATCCATGGGGCTCCGATACGGAATGTTCTACCCGGCTATCTTGGTAATCACACACAAAGGTCAGCGACATTCATTCAAGACAGTCCCCGATGCAGAGATGTTTGTCCAAGGAATACAGGAAGAGACCAGGCCCACACCAGCGCCAAACGATAAGTAGGATAAACAGAAGCTTCTGCATCGTGGCTATGCCTTTGCTGTAACAAGGTAAATCTATGTCACAATGACTGACAGTCTAAACACTATGCCCACTAATGTCAACAGCTGAGAGGCAATGCTGTTTGTATATTTGAAATGATTAGTTCCTGAAAGGGTGTTTAAAGATGATTTATGTTACTCTAACGTACAAACAAGAACTAATTTGGTTCATTATAATGGTAATGTGATCCTAGTTTGTTTTAATCTGGATCCTTTTATTTTTCACTATAGTTAGGGTACTCTATGTTGTTCTGTCTTTCTTTTTCCTTTCACAACAGCCTATTTTTCTATAGTCTTCCTAAAGTTATACCCAAGCGGTAAGATAAGATACATTTCATGTTCTCAGAGAATCGTTCAAACGGTCTGAATATTTAATATTTCGGTGGAGCCCACAGAAGAATGGGACTATTCAAGCTCTTACGCTACACTGCTCCTCACTATGAGGATCAGGCATGTAGAATAACCAAAGTCTATAGTTACCTAGGGGGTTACATTCATGTATTTCATTTGGGGAAGTACATGGAGGATTTCAGGGTTTTTTGTTTATTGTATATATGGGATTATTGTCCCTTTGTTTGTTTTTTTTGTTTGTTTTGTTTTTCTCCTTGATAAAAAGAGCAGTAGTGCTGATTTTCTTATGGTGTTCTGCTATATAATTGGCTTTATACTAAATGGCAGGTAAATCAGAGATTAAGATCACTTCCTGGAATGTCAGAGGATTGAATAAGCTTGTGAAGCTAAAACAGGTACGACGCAGAATTAGACTACTTAAATCCCAAATTATTTTCCTCTAGGAATCGTATTTGACTGATATAATCAAAGTTAAAAAAAAAAAGATGGCATGGGCAAGTTTTTGCAGCTCCATTTAACTGCCAACCCAGAGGGGTTATTATTTTGATTCACAAATCAATGCCATTCAGGCTTAGCCATGAAATAATAGACCCGGCAGGCAGATACATTATTTTGGAAGGAACATTATTAGCAGCCCAAATTACTCTGGTCAATGTTTATGGACCTAATGAGGACAGTCACACATTTTTTAGGAACCTATTTCTTACTATATCCTCCATTCCTGGACAATATATAATAGGCGGTGACAAGACTACGGCTCTCCCTATTGCATCTGCCTTATGATGGGGGGGGGGGGCGCTTCAAGTACCTAACCTACAATGGTATTACTGGGCAGCGCAGCTGCGCACAGCCATGTTTTACTTTCCCCCTCAGACCCTCCAGCATGGCTAGCTTTTGAACGCACTACAACATCAGGTCTACCACTCCAGTCATATCTTTACTCTGCTCATGTTAAAAAAACTCAAGAAACAGACAAAAAGCCCATTTGTTAAAAATACCCTTTCTGTTTGGCATGAAGCACCCAAACTCTCCCAGTTTTCCTTGATATGGGGAAATGATAACTTTTACCCTGGTAGAGCTGATGTTGGATTCAAACAATGGGCTGGCAAAGGTTTGAGCAAAGTAACTGACTTGTATATGGAGGGAAAACTAATGATCTCTGATCAGCTGGTTAGTAGATATGCCATCCCTAGAAACCACTTCTTTAAATACCTACAGTTAAGGAGCTTCATAATATCACAGACCCACTCCTTAGAGGAGCCATCCATGTCAGCTATAGAGAGAACCACTCTAAGTAGTATGGATATTCAAGGCCAATTGTCAGTATTTTATGATATGCTGCGGTCCAAATCTAAGGACAATTCACACTCAAGACTCAATGCTTGGAGAGATGATCTAAAAATAGATATTACAGAGAATGAGTGGGAAAATGCTTGTTTAAAAGCACAAACACAGGCTATCAACACAGCACTGAAACTGATGCAATATAAATGGCTATTCAGAACCTATGTGACACCTGTAAAACTTCATCAGTATAATCCTAACATTCCTGACTGAGATAAAATTGTACTGTACCAAATGCAGTGATAATGTTGGTACTCTGTTGCTGCACTGTATGTGGGAATACCAAAAAATCCAGTTGTTCGGGAAAGACGTAGTCAACCTGATCTCACGAATAGCTGCTATAGAGATCCCTCTTGAGGCGAAGCTCTGTATATTAGGTCTCTATCCTGATCACTTCGCACCAGGCCGCAAGCCAGTGGCCTTGATTAATATGTGCCTGATTCAGGCTAGGAGAGTGATTGCGCTGAGGTGGAAAAATATGGACGGCCCTACACCTGCAATGTGGTTACAGGAAATGGCGTCCTGCCTTGCTTTGGAGAAGTTAACCTCTGTGGTCAGAGGGAAATTAAATAAATTCAGGGAAATATGGGACAATTTTATGCAATTCCTGGAAAGTGATCAGGCTGAAATTAATGAGTGAAATTGATAAATAAAATGACAACACCCATAAAAAAGTACTATAACACTTATTAATATATGTATGTATGTATATATATATATATATATATATTACTAATAAAAAAATGTTTTCTTTTTTTTCTTTCTCTTTTTCCCTGAATATTTCATGTTAAGGGTGGGGGGAGGGGGGTGTTTATAAATGTCAATGTTTGCATGACTATGTTTTTTCGATGCAAAAAACCAGTAAATATAATGTTAAAAAGATTTTTTTTTTTAATTTAAAAAACTTTTGCTAGTTCCCTAAGCACACCATTTGACCACTATCAAAATAAGCAAATCGTTGGCCTATAATTAAAGCTTAATGGAGGTCCATTGCCTACTAATGGTTGCTAGGGTATGACTGGACTGTCGCCACTCCATTCTGAGCAGCCCATAGTCATGCAGCATTTGCCCACCTTGCCATATTGCTAGTCTGTCACTGCCTAGTACCAGTTCACGGGAGGTGCTTTTTTTTAAAATTTAAAATGCAGGAAAATTTAAATGGTTGTTGAGGCCAAGTTGTTCATCTGATGGAGTAGGATCCCAGTAAACACAAAGACATTGTGACAATGTTGTGACAACATTGTGGGCACCAAAGCAATACGTTGTCACAACAGATGCGATGCTTGGCATTGTGGCCGAAGAGTTCAATCTTGGTTCCATCAGACCAGAGAATCTTGTTTCTCATGGTCTGAGAGTCCTTTAAGTACCTTTTGGCAAACTCCAAACGGGCTGTCATGTGCCTTTTACTGAGGAGTGGCTTCCAGCTCTAGAAGGAGTCTTGGTGGTTCCAAACTTCTTCCATTTAAGAATGATGGAGGCCACTGTGTTCTTCATGACCTTCGATGCTGCATAAATTTTTTGTACCCTTCCCCAGAGCTGTACCTCGACACAATCCTGTCTTGGAGGTCTACAGACAATTCCTTCGACTTCATGGCTTGGTTTTTGCTCTTTCAACTATGGGACGTTATATAGACAGGTGTGTGCCTTTCCAAATCATGTCCAATCAATTTAATTTACTACAGGTGGACTCCAATCAAGTTGTCGAAACATTGATCTCAAGTATGATCAATGGAAACAGGATGCACCCGAGTTCAATTTTGAGTGTCATGACAAAGGGTTTGAATACTTATGTAAATGTGATATTTCAGTTTTTTTATTTTTAATAAATTAGCAAAAATTTCTAAAAACCTGTTTTTGCTTTGTCATTATGGGGTATTGTTTGTAGATTGAGAATAAAATTGAATTTAATCGATTTTAGAATAAGGCTGTAACGTAATAAAATTCGGAAAACGTTAAGGGGTCTGAATACTGCATGTGCTGCGTTTGGCCTGAGTGATGCCAGTGCTAGCGAAAAAACGGATTGGCTGAAAATCTCAAAAGTCCACAAAAGATAAAAAAACGAGAAACTACAGTCAACAAAAGTGATAATATGAATAGAGAATAATTTAAATAAATAAACAAAATTAAAATACAAAACACCACTGGAACTTCAGTTGGTTACACCAACAAATGTAGGCTACATAGCCTATATAAATTTACATCCTGAATAATTTGCAAATTGACATTTATTAAAACCAGCTGTCTAACGTTTTATGCAATCATACACAGCCAGGACCTCATCAGTCATCACCACCAATTGCCTTTCATTCAAGTTTCATACTGTATCTACCAGTTGGCGCCGCACACTTTCCCAGAGTCTTAGGTTAGATTAAGACTGATATTGCAGAATAAATGTTACAGTTGCTAAAAATAGAAGCTTAGCAGTAGCTTCTATTTAGTTAGTCATTGATCTAAGTGAATTCACACCATGTGAGAGTTGGCTGTGTGTGGGAAAGATGTTGTGCTGACTGGAGCTAGTAACTTTGCTGATTAAAAGGCGTTCATTCTATTAGAGGCATCTTTACCTAATAGTATCTAGGTGGGAGAAAATAAATATAGTTTCTCTGATCTGTTAATCTGCACTGTTGTGAGCACCTATGTTTTTTCAGAAGGTGTAAGTGTTTATTCGAGTTAGAGCTGGAGTGGGAGGACTAGAACGTGAATACTATATTCGACAATTGAGTGTTTTATTAATGGTGAAGTATGCAAAAATGACTCGAATGACTCAAAAACTTGATTTATTTTGATGTACTGGCTTGAATGTATGGATTCATTTTAATGAATGGAACTTCTCAACACTATTGTCTTATCATAGTTTGGGGCAGTCTGGGGGTGTGGTGTGGTTGGCGTTAACACCAGGTGAGAAATAATACACGTATCCCAGCCAATCAGAATTTCGTATTCAGCCAAAGCATTGTGTATTGGTTTTGTTGGCATGCAACATTTGTGAAATGAAAATAAAATTATTTGTCATATTCAACACCGATTTTGTTTATTGACACAATACACTAAGCATTAAGACTTTATTATTCTGGAAAAACTTGGATACTGATGTGTGTTGTTAGGCATTCATTTATTTTCTATACAATCAGTGGTGCCACCAGGCCAGGGTACATTCTAAAAGTAGATTCTTCCCCTTGCTTGAAATCAATTTGGAATCGAGCACAGTTTGCGATCCCTCGATCTGTGAAGTAATTGAAAATCACCATCCCTAATTGACAATCATGCAGAAGTTGATTCTACAAAATTAACATAATTTACACATGGTTTTACCCTGTTCACTGCAGATAAGTCCCTCTCACAGTTCACTCTGGATACTGGAACTGTAAGAGCTGGCTTAGGTTGGGGCAGAGTTGTCTCAGCTCATGCTCAGAGATCATCTCCTTCATGCCCTGCAGCTGAGACGTGTCTTTGTAGGATGGATAAAATGTTTTCAGTTTGCAGAAGTGCAAGTCATTTCATACAAATGTTTTTTTAATGCATCAATACTTTTTCTACATTTGACTGGGGTGCTCCGTAATCTTTGTGTCCTTAATAAGACCCACCAAAGCAATTTCCACCTGCTTTGCACTACTCTTGAATAAAGCTTTACAACTTGGTGGCAACACACAGCAGATAGAGATTATCCGGTGAAGGGTACCATTAAGACTATGGGCTCTATTTTTCAGTATCAATGGTGCATGGGCACAGTCAGTGGCATAGTGCATGGCCCATTCCCTGTCTTGGAAAAATAGGTGAATGCACCTGCTAAAAGCCTATTTTCCCATTACCACATAAAAATGACATTGTATAACCATTATGGCATAGCTATAAGAAAACTACACATTTACATTCCAGAGATTCAGTTAACAAAAACTAAATAGTACATCCACGATCTTTTAAACATTTAGTCCATGTCAGAATTGAGTAGTCCCATTGCGACCTGCTAGCCTACCGATATATGGACACAGATAAAAAGCCCACAATGATAAGGTGTGGTGTGGAGACATCAACAGTGTCTTCAAGGCACTCCTCTGTGTTGCTGCTGCTGTGACACCATAGTATCAGTCTTTTCCTTTTCTATTGTCAGGGTATCAGGACTGGCAAGAGAGTGGGGGTTCCTTGGACTATTTTTGGCAACATACAGTGCTTTTTCCCATTATTGTTGCAGTTGCTCTTGTGAAATGAAAGGCAATTAATTGCCCACAGTGTTCCTACCATGTTGTGCACAGTGTGCGGGGGCTCTGTCTCCTGTGACAGGAAGCCAGACAACCCAGGACAAAGTGCTGTGGGGATCTTTTAGCTGCCGAGTAGGGTATTGCCATATTCCCTGTTCGATTCATATTTGGTGTCATTTGGGGGATGGCAGGAGAGGACTGTGGTATTTGTAGGTTTAGGCCTTATCACTCACCACAACATACAAAGAGGGAATAATTAATGACAGCACTGCATGTGCAAAGTGCAATCAGTCCATTTAAGGGAACTTTCTTGGCTGTGTTTACAGTCCATAGGATTGCCAATCTATTTAAACCCAGGCATGGGGCAGACATGTCCATTGGTACAGTATGCATAAACACCTATGCTTGCGGAAAGGGACTTAGCCAGACACGGTTATACATTTGAAAGTTGTGGTCAGGATATCGGGGAGGCTGCCAGTTTTACCTCTAAGAACACCAGTTTGGCTACTGGCAGTCCCTTGGCAGCGGAGGGAGGCACAGTGCAGGATACGGAAAAGATGACCGAAGGTGTCCTACCATCTTGTTTCTTCCACACGTGGATCCCCATTAAATATGCCTGTCTCATCTCTGGCCTGGGGTCAATACCGGACACTGGATGTGCACCTTCTCTGGGCAGATGGGCTGACAGGTCCCTGGTATGCACCCAGTCTGTTACCATTCCACCACTCCAGATGTCGGAGAAAGACTTTTTGTGGATGATGTCTGTGTGAGCTTGGGCGGGTCATGACCCGGGGTGGGCAGACCAGGGTGTGGAAGCTGATGTTCTAACTGTGCTTGCTTTGGAGAAAAGACAAAACTCTGGCGGAGACGGTGAGGGCCCAGGGGGACATAAAGTGGTTGGGTGTTGGCTTCCTGGTCTGTTTTCCACGGGGTCCCTTTGAAGCCCTGACAGGACCGCGACTTTCTTTGGAGCCTGTCCTCTGACTGAGCACTGCTGTGTGGCTCTCCAGATGTGGTGGGAGGACTGGTATTGTTAGAGGTAGTGTCCAGTATTCTCTGTAGGTGGTGATGCACACAGGTCCACAGAGCCCACCACTTCTGCCTGCGTAGCTGCGAGAGTGTCCCCAGATTCCAAAAGGGGAGTCAGGGGGGTCCACAGTGGGTGGTGCAGCGTTCTCTGTGTGGACTGGTGCTACGAAGTCCACAGAGCCCACCACTTCTGTTACCAGTCTAAATGCACAGTCCATAGGTTGTGGATTGCCTCCTAATCCAGTGTGTCCATGGTATGAAGCCTCCCAGCAAGTTCTGGCCTCTGTGCCAACAACTGATGCCATTGTGAGACCATGTCCTGCAGTTGTTGATCCCACTTTGACCTGGGTATGCTGGCAGGTCAGGATGGGTGAGGAACAGAGGCAAGGAGGGTAACAGAGACATCTGTCTCTTTATCTGGTATCTTCTATAGAAAATGTTATGAACTTGTCTTAGGGTTTACCGCAACTTACTCAATAGCATAAATTGCTATGCTATAGGACTATCTTGGTTGGAACCTCCAATATGTGGGACAAGAAAGGATTAATTAAAAATGTGTTTATTTTCTGAATCCAGCTGTTCCTACAGTCAATATCCTTGTTAAAATGTTCAGCACTCTGAATACTTAACACAAGCGATATTGCGTGCTAGAACCCCTGGCTTAACCTACATATAAGATATGTTGTATGAGATTTAATTTAATAATTCTGTTTAAAATGAGAATTATCAATTCAATCGCCAAATTCATTGATAGGTCAGTGTACAGAAAACTGGTGGAATCATCCAACAAGTCAAAACAAGCTCTATTTCAGGTTTTAAGATTAAATAATTGAATTCAATATGAAGCAGTCAATTAGATTAATGAATTGAAATACATTCTTTATTGAATTCAGGCTCACTACTTCTAAATTACAAAATAGAAGACATTATACACTATACAAATCATTAAACAATTGATTTGGAGATACCAGAAAAGAGAGAGACAGATAAGCCTTACCTTGCCAAAGTGTTACCCACGTCCAGTTTAAGTGCCACAGGATGAATGGAAACCAGCTAAAAACACACAAGGAACGAACCACCACCAAGATAAAAAAAAAGAAAAAAACTCTTCTTCTCCTCAGCTCTGAAGCTGCAACACAGCACAACTTTTTCCTGTGGCCATATTAACCCCTTAGCGCACATGCCAAATCTTGCCAATCCTTTCCCATTTAGGGGGTACCCTATTTAAACCTCTATAACTCCAGATGTGAACATCACAGAAACTTGAAAAATGACTTAAATGAAGTAAGACATTTGTACCATTTACAATACTAACACAGATTAGTTTATATTCATAATTTTGGAAGAAATAAAGTGCCACAAATGCAATTGTCTTGACAAAAAATCTAAAATTAATTTACACTTTTTTAGTTTGCAATGAAATACTGAGAGATTGCATATATACAGCAGGTTAAACTATACATGTGCTGGATCAAAAACTTCTTGACCACAAGTTCATAAAATCTAAGGGTGGATATGTAGAACTACTATAGATGTATGAAGCAAAAACTAAGCAGTGTACCCAGCGTCTCCAAATCTATCCAAAATGTCTAAATTATGCATTGCTGTGAATCACAACATATTCACGTATTTCACTACAAATCAACTGTTTTGACTGAAGAAAATCACTGTTGCATAATTTTCAAGTCGGAATTACAAGCTTTCAGTCAGTACAGTGGTCTAAAATATCTAGGGGTCCAGAAACATATCCAAAATCTCTCCAAAATTAAATCAAATGCTTTTTTCCATTATAAAACATATAAATGAGCCGCTTATGAAGTTTTAAGATGGAACATTGCTATCAGGTTAAAAAAATAATGCAAAAATATTGTCACACAATGAGGTACAGTACCTAAATGTGTAATTAACTCTTGTATGTATTTCTATACTTTGTACTTTCGTATGTTTTCTTGTATGGGGATGGGACGATGACATGAAAACAATTTTCAACCGTCCACCACGTTTTGGCAATGTTCCAACTCTCACATCATCACTGTTGCATGCTTCACAAAAACTATTACACTACTAACTAACACTTACATTACAGTGTGAAATATCCACATTATATAATACCACTAACCTATTTAAAGACATTCAATTTCAAAAATAACGTATATAACCGAAGCATTTTGAGCAGTAATACTTACATAGCAATGATGAAATCTCATCTGTTTTCAGTAGATGGAGACAGAGACAGGAAATCAATGATATAGTTCTATCCGCTCCTGTCTTACACCAGAAAACTGTGTCAGCTAGGTCTATCAGAAAAAATATGGCTTAGCTATGCTCAGAAGTCCTCAATAATAATAGTATTTTCCGAGAAATCTCGAAAAATCGATGACATGGTTTCGTTAGCAGCCTCTTTGTTTTACTGCTACCACGTGAATGCGTAATTGAATGCGATAAGAAAATCTGTGGTTACACTGACCTATAAAACGCTATTCCAAAAGCGAAATTAGACATGTTATACATCATTAGAAAGCTTATACTCTCACCTACTGAATAAATGAATTGTCAATCAAGCCAGACTGTACTAAAAAGGGCGACAACACCGTAAACAACAGGTGTGGTATTACGCACAGCTATTTTGGAAGGTACCCAAGCATCACACATTTCCCAAACGGATTTTCCAAGACAATATATGTCCAATCAGTCTCAAAAGGGACATCTCTATGTGTAAAACAAATGGTAAGGTTGTATATTTATTCAATATTTAGTCCCAGATATTGACTGTGGAATGACATGGTATTATTTTTAAAAACTTTTTCTCGTTTATTTCGTTATTCAGTGAGCAGCGTTTTCACTGCTGTATAGGCATATCTTAGGGCTATTGTCGGGTTTATCTTGTTGCTATGACAGAATACGATTTTTTAGTGGTGAAAGAATATTTTTATGAATGCCAAGATGGACAATATTGTCCATTATGTCAAGGGTGGGGGGTGTTTTGTAGATGAGACTGCATGGAGGGGGTGTGTGTTAAATGAACGACCAGAGCGACAATGGTGGCACTGCGATACTCCGTATTCGGCATAGTTGTCGTGTATCGTCTACTAATGAAACTAAAACAACGCGTTTCTGTTTTTAACTCATACTTTGGTTGCAGTAGCACCGAATGTCTGAGTTTAGTAATCTCGGCACGCCGGCATGCAGACCACTAGGCGCTTTGGGCTAAGAGGTTAAATAGCTTACCCAGCACGACTTGAGGATGTTTGCCCTGATTGGGGCAAGTTAAGGTGTAGGAGAGAAGGGAAATAGGGTGAGACTCATTTATGACAAGGACTGGCCTACCTAAAGATTGGATTCAAACTTATGCCGCGTTTCCACCGCAAGGACCAGGGTCTAAATTAAGTTCCGGGGACATTATTTTACCCCCCAAAAAGTGCCTGCTCGGGGGGTAGTACTTTCCAAAAGTACAGGAACTTTGGGGGTGGGGCTTGCGGCGCTGAGCATTTCTGATTGGTCAAGTACTCGCAGCATTTTATTTCACTCGCCATTTTTAAAAATCTGCAGCCGCAAACCGTTTGTTTTTTGTTCATTATGCTTCGACACATCAACATGGAGTTACAGAAGAAATCATAGGACAGTTGGACCAACGACGAAGTCTAAATCATTACACTGAGTTTTCAAATCAACATTAGTACAACTGCATTATGCGTTTTTCTTCATTGTTGTGTTCTTCATTAGAGTAAAGATTAGATGAGGACAGTTTGCCATTACAGTCTGGTTTCACTAAGCTATATATTAGCTATGCTGTTTGTATTGTGGACGTAGAATTACTTCATCATAATTATGGCTGGAGTAGGCCTAGTCGTCACGGAAAATGGCTGGAGCACTCACAGCAAAGTTGTTTAAAATCGTGGAAAATTGAAAGAGGCATAAATCAGGGAGTGTTTTTTTTTTTTTTACTAATTTATTAATTGAACCGATAGAGCTTATGCGCGAAAGTGAGAAATGACTGAAATAAGACGCGCAACTGTAGCAAGAGTAACAAATGCTTGAAGTCCACAAAAATATGTGGAAAGTTAGCACGAGTAATAAATATGAACAATGCATTGATAGGCTGGTGCACTGGTGCATCAGTCCATCACAGAAAGAAATGTTTTTTTTTGTTTTTAACATAACATTGTTAGAAACAGCATCCTGAAATTGCATTAGGCTACTAAATAAAACAGCGTTACAGTGTGCCCGTTTAAAACAGCCGTCGCTTTTTCATACGTCAGCGGACTAATTTGCCTAATCTTCGCGGGTCTTTAGACCGCAGTGGAAACACACAACAGTGGGCTGAAGGAACATTTTAGTTCCTTGAAAAGTAGTTCCTGGGACTTAAAGTTCCAGGTAATTTGGGTGGAAACACAGCTTTAAAGTAAAGGGAAATGTTAGGCATTTAGCCATGCAGAGTCTCTGACCCCTGATGGTGTCCTGTCTCTTCTGGTTTGTTGCTTCTGAGACAAACTCTGCAGGAGGTGAGACCCATAGATTGTCTGCCTAGATTAGGGTATCAGAGAATTTTAAATTGCCCCAGTCACATTTGCTTTGATGCTTGTGGACGGGAGGGCAGGCCACATTCTTCGAAACAATATAATATTGTATCAAATCCACTGTTTCCCTCTCAAAGACATAATCTAAGCACTACATATCTGACAATGTATTCAAAATGGCGGAAAATCTACCTGATTCACCTTTTCATTCAAAGTGGCAAAGTGAGGAGAGGCATTCATTGACTTTGGTTTCGTGTCTCTAGGCTAAACAGGGTGGGAGTTATGCCCTTTCAGTTTGTATTTTCACTTGAGCGCTATAGCACCACCAACTGCCCAATCGGTGCCAAAATTGCTCCTGCTGTAGAGCACGCAACCTTCGACCACAAGTTTTGCAAAAAGTTACCAGACACAATTGCCGGACATGAGCGAGACTTTGGAAGATATGATAAATATAGCTGCAAGCAGCAATACACAAGGTCTACACGAAGACATCACCAGGGGTGGTCAAATCCATTCCTCCTAGGCTGGGGTGTATGTTGGTTTTTGTTGTCACCAATTATAATTGACATGTTAGCTAATAACCTGAATGCATTTAATGCTGGTTTCACTGTAGATTAGACCATAATAAGATTTTTAATTTGGGACACAGCAACAGCCATCTGTTCACAAATGTTGCGTTGTGCACTTATGAAAAATGCAGCTGAATTAATATAGCTGCTAGCGGCAATTGGATGGTTCAAGCCCTGTTATTTGAAATCATTCAAATTATCATACATTGTTATCATTCTGAGGTTGGACACAGCATGCTTAGAATGTGATTTTGTCGGTTTTTATAGTAGTTATATACAGTGAGCACCATAATTCATTGGACAGTGACACATTTTTTGTTATTTTGGTTCTGTACTCTAGCACTTTGAGTTTGAAAGGATACGATGACAATGAGGTTGAAGTGCAGACTGTCAGCTTTAATTTGAGGGTATTTTCATACATATCGGATGAACCGTTTAGAAATTATAGAACTTTTTGTGCATAGTCCCCCCCATTTTCGGGCATCAAAAAATGTTGGACAGTTTAACATAATGTAGAATAAAGTAATCATTTTTAATATTCAGTCGCATATCCTTTGCATGCAATGACTGCTTGAAGTCTGTGACGCATAGACATAACCAGACGCCGGGTATCTTCCCTGGTGATGCTCTGCCAGGCCTGTACTGCAGCCATCTTCAGTTCCTGCTTGTTTCGGGGACTTTTTGCCTTCAGTCTCCTCTTCAGCATGTAAAATGCATGTTCAGTTGGATTCAGATCCAGTGATTGACTCGGCCAGTCAAGGATTTTCCACTTTTTGGCCATCAAAAACTCCTTTGTTGCTTTAGCAGTATGTTTCGGGTCATTGTCTTGTTGCATGATGAAGTGCCGTCCAATGAGTTTGGAGGCATTTGGTTTTATGTGAGCAGAAAAAATATTTCTGTAGACTTCAGGATTCATTGTTCTACTTCTGTCTGCAGTCACATCATCGATGAAGACAAATGAGCCCGTTCCACTGGCAGCCATATAGGCCCAAGCCATAACACCCCCTCCACCATGTTTCATGGATGTGGTGGTATGCTTTGGATCATGGGCATTTCCTTTTTTTCTCCACACTTTCCTCTTTCCATCACTCTGGTACATGTTAATCTTTGTCTCATCTGTCCACAAGACTTTGTTCCAGGGCTCTTGGGGCGCTCTTTTCGGTGCTTTTTAGCAAACTGTAATCTTGCCTTTCTGTTCTTCAGGCATGTCAGTGGTTTGCATCTTGTAGTGTACCCTCGGTCCTGCTGGTGTAGTCTTCTACATATGGTAGACTTTGACACATTTACACCTGCATCCAGGAGAGTGTTTTTGATCTGTTAGGCTGTTGTCAGGGGGGTTTTCTTCACCATAGAGAGTATTCTCCGGTTATCCACTACAGCGGTCTTCCTCTGTCTACCGGGTCTTTTGACTTAATTGAGTTCACTGGTTGTTTTTTTCTTGTTATGATGAACCAAACTGTTGACTTGGGCATGCCAAGGGTTTTTGAAATTTTCCTGATTGATTGATTTTCATTTCTGAGCCTTATGATGGCCAGCTTTATTTGCATCGACACTGCTGTCTTCCTCATGTTGTCACACCCCAACAACAATTTCCAAAGGCAATTGGAAATCTCTCACAGAAACCTGGATCACTCCCGATAACACCGCCACCCCAGCTGCACTGTCTGCGGGATACTCCTTCTCGCACACCCCCAGGGCCTCTGGCCGAGGCAGGGGTACCGGTTTGCTCATTTCCTTGTCCTGGAAGTTCTGTGTCCTCCCCAGTCCTAACCCTACTTCCTCCTCCTTTGAATTTCATGCAATTACTGTAACTCATCCCTCAAAATTTCACATTATTGTTCTATACCGTCCTCCAGGTCCACTCGGCTCTTTCCTGGACGAGCTGGACACTCTCCTGAGCTCCCTCCCTGAGGATGCCACTCCTGCTATTCTACTGGGAGACTTCAACCTCCCACCAGAGACCTCCCAACTGTCCAGGGTTGCCTCACTCCTCCAGTCTTTAGCCCTGTCCCTGTCCTCTTCCCCCCCCACACACAAGGCTGGTAACCAACTAGACCTTGTATTCACCAGAAGCTGCTCCATTCCCCAACTTACAGTGACTTCCTTCCATGTCTCGGACCACTTCTTTCTTTCTTTCTCCCTCTCCTATTTACTCCCCCTCAATTCATCCAACAGCTCACCCACAGTAACTTTCAGGAGAAATCTCTCTACTGTCACAATCCTCCCTCATCTCCACTGCTCTGTCTACACTTCCCCCTCCTGCGTCTTTCTCTAACCTGCCAGTTGATCTTGCCACCTCCACCTTCAACTCCTGCCTCTCCCCGTCCCTCGACTCACTTTGTCCTCTTGTCTCCAAACCAGCACGCTCCTCACCCCCCTGTCCATGGCTGACTGAGTCACTACGCTCCAGCAGAACATCACTGCGGGCTGCAGAGAGGAAGTGGAGGAAATCCCGATCCTCTGATGACCTGACCGCATATCATACCCTGCTGGCGGCTTTCACATCTGCCCTCACGTCAGCGGAAGCCTCATTTTTCCAATCTAAGATCAGTGCATGTGTCTCTAATCCACGCAAACTATTCTCCACCTTCTCTTCCCTCCTCATACCTCCTCCACCCCCACCTCCCTCTTCCCTCTCCGCAGATGACTTTCTGGCTGCCTTTGAAGGAAAGGTGGCTACAATCCGGAACTCCTTCGCCCATCCAGTGAGCCCCCCAACCCCCCGGGACAAACCCACAGCCACACTGACCTCCTTTGAGATGCTGGAGGACTCTGATGTATTACAACTCATCACCTCTCATCGTGCAACCACCTGTCCACTTGACCCCATCCCATCTAAAGTTCTCCAATCCATTTCCAGCGAGTTCCTTCCCTATCTGTCCTCCATTGTTAATTCCTCTCTCTCCTCTGGTCATGTTCTCTCTGATTTTAAGATGGCTCGTGTTACCCCACTTCTCAAAAAACCCACCTCAGACCCCTCCGATGTAACAAATTATCGACCCGTATCGCTTCTACCCTTTCTGTCCAAAACCCTTGAACGAGCAGTTCTTAAACAACTAACCTCTTTTCTCCATCAGAACAACCTGCTAGACCCTCACCAGTCTGGCTTCCAATTCGGGCACTCAACAGAGACTGCGCTCCTAGCTGTGACGGAGGCACTTGCCACTGCAAGAGCCTCACGCCTCTCCTCTATCCTGATCCTTCTTGACCTGTCTGCAGCTTTCGACACGGTCAACCATAAAATACTCCTCTCCACCTTGGCTGGGATGGGAATCGCCGGGACTGCCCTGTCTTGGTTCGCTTCCTATCTTGCAGATAGGACCTGCCAGGTCACCTGGAAGGGGTCTGCTTCTGCTTCTCATCCACTTGTTACGGGAGTGCCACAGGCATCTGTACTGGGTCCTCTGCTGTTCTCATACACCAGATCTCTTGGTTCAGTAATTAATTCACATGGCTTCTCCTATCATTGTTATGCAGATGACACACAACTCTTCTTTTCTTTCCCCCCCTCGGCCACACAGGTCAATGATAAGATCTCTTCCTGCCTGGCTGACATCTCCACCTGGATGGCCAGCCACCATCTGAAGCTCAACCTCAACAAAACTGAGCTGCTCTTCTTCCCGTGAAAGACCTCCTTACTTCTTGAGCTCTCAATCACGGTTGATGGCACCACAGTGACTGCCTCTCACTCTGCCAAGAGCTTGGGGGTGGTCCTGGATGACCAACTGGACCTCAAGGAGCACATCAAGCCAACATCACGGTCCTGCAGATTCCTTCTGTACAACATCAGAAGGATTCGACCATACCTGACGACGCACTCCACCCAGCTGCTCGTCCAGGCTACCGTGACCTCTCGCCTTGATTACTGCAACTCTCTCCTCGCAAGCCTGCCAGCTTGTGTCATACAGCCACTACAGATGATTCAGAATGCCGCTGCCCGACTGATCTACAACCTTCCCAAATTCTCCCACGTCACTCCTCTGCTGCGATCACTCCACTGGCTACCGGTCGCCGCCAGGATCCGGTTCAAAGCCCTGACCCTTGCCTACACTGCTGCCAACAGGACAGCCCCCATCTACTTGCAGGACAAGACTCGATTCTATGTGCCTGCTCGACCACTCCGCTCTGCGGCAGCAGGGCGCCTTGTAACCCCTCCCACCCGCCCAAAGGGATCACAGAGCTTCTCTACCCTAGCTCCCCAGTGGTGGAACGAACTCCCCGTCCCTCTCCGAACCTCCCCCTCACTACCCATCTTCCACCGTGGCCTGAAGACTCATCTCTTCAGACTATACCTAGACTAACCACCACCACGCTGTATATTTCACTCTTTTTAAAAAAAAAAAAATAAAAAAAAAACAACCCCTTTTCATGACACTTGTTACATGTTGCCCCATCCCAGCACTTTTTGGTAATTTGTATTTGTCCTAATACTGTAACTTATTCTGCTGCCTAGTTGGCTTTGCAGTGGTTAGGTCAGAATAGTGTTCACTGTGTGAACTGTGTTCTTGGCTAGAAATAGCTGTACAAAATAAGTATTTTACCTTACTGAACCTGTGTTTAGCAATTGTCTATTACCATGAAATGCACTTTTTGTATGTCGCTTTGGATAAAAGCGTCTGCCAAATGAATGTAATGTAATGTAATTGAAAGTCTAGAGTCAAGACTAGACATCAACAGCTCTCTTCTGCATTCACTAACGACACAAATGAATATACCTGCCTAACGAAACACATCTGTGAAGCCAATTCAACAAATACTTGTAGTACCTTAAAATGGGGGGACCATGTACAAAAGGTGCTGTCATTTCTAAACGGTTCATCCGATATGTATGAGAATACCCTCAAATTAAAGCTGACAGTCTGCACTTCAACCTCATTGTCATCGTATCCTTTCAAACTCAAAGTGCTAGAGTACAGAACCAAAATAACAAAAAATGTGTCACTGTCCAATGAATTATGGTGCTCACTGTAGTTGTGTAGTTTTTACAGCTGACTCAGTAATCCTGCTTTGTGAAGCAGGGCCTAGAATAGCTAAAGACCAAATGAGGAAAAACACAAAATAGCTGCACCAGCACTACAGAGTTGCTACCGTATAATTTTCCCACGCGCTAAAGGGTACACTAGGTGTAAAGATTATCATGACACTGCCAAGTTACTGTTACCATACCATTCCTGTTGCTAAAAATTCTATTTTCAATATCTCTGACCACCGCACCTCTTCGCTTGACATTTGCTTGTCGCGCTCGAGGGTGCGTCCTCAATGGAGGTGTGGGTGGGGTTGAGAATGAAGGCAGTGTGAGTGTGGTTTACAAACACAGTCTACAAGGGCCGCAAAATCCTACGTAGTATACCTTTAAATGCAATGACTGTATCACATCTATGACCCATTGACATCACCAATCTTTGGTATCTTCTTTTGAAATACTTTTCCCATCGTTCACTACAGCTGCTTTCAGTTGATCTTTGTTTCAGGGGTTTTTGTCTTAAATTTCCTCTTCTGCTAGTGAAATGTATGTTCAACTGGATTTAAATTAGGTGACTAACTTGGCCAGTCCAAAACTTTGCCCTTTTTCCCATTGATGAATGATTAGCTTGCTTTGGCAATGTGTTTGGGGTCATGTCCTTGCTGCAGGATAAAGCACTGGCTAATGAGGTTGGAGAAATTTCAGTGTACATAGCCAGACAAAATCAGTACAATTCTGAATTCATCCTACTGCTGTCATCCTCCATTACATCATCAATAAAAACGAGTGAGCATGTTCCAGAAGCAGCCAGACATGCCCAAGCGATGACACTGCCTCCTTCATATTTAACAGACCATTAGCTGTTCCTTCCTCTCTCCACACGTTTGGCTATCCATCATTTTGGTAAAGGTTTATTTTGGTATCATCTGTCATTAAAATTTGGTTCCAGATCTCTTGTGGGTCATATGCTTATTTTAATCTGGTCTTTCAATTCTTCTTTCTTGTGTACTGTTATAATTATGACCTGTAGTGTGTTTATTTCTGAGTTCACAGGTGGTTTCTTGGTGGTTTCCAGGCTGTCCAAACTTCTGTACTTGATATCTGAAGAAAAACACGTTTTTAACAGACAAAAATTCCAAGTTACTCACACATACAAAGCACTACACGTCATTAACACTTGAAAAAGGTCGGCCTGCCATTAAAAGTAGTGATATTAAAATTAGGCCAAACTACAATTAACAATATTGGCTACCATAGCTAACACAAATGAAACATGCTGACCACATTCAGCATTTCAGACATGCTGGCCACATTTGAATGACCACATTCTCTGCACATGGTAAGATGAAAAAACACAGGGTGAAGTCACTTTAAATAATTTAGGAGGCATTGGGTAGCAGCATTGATTTGAAAGACTGCATGTTTCATTTGTGTTAGCTAAGGTAGCGAATATTGTTTATTGTAACTTGGCCTAATTTTGATATCACTTCTTTTAAGTAGTGTTTTTCTTCAGATATCAAGTACAGCCTGGAAACCACCAAGAAACCACTTGTGAACTCAGAAATAAACACATAATTTTGATATCAGTACTGGCAGGCCTAAATTTTGCAAGTGTTAATGAGTGCTTTGTGAGTAACTTGGCATTTTTGTATGTTGAAAATGTGTTTTTTATGAGATATAACATCTTTTTGCTAAGTGTTCTGAGAAACTGATACCAGTAATGCCAGTGGCAGCTGGTGACTCAAAAAATTGGGGAGGACAGGAAGAAAACCAACCCACGGCATCATGTTATTTTACACTAGTTGGCTACTTATCTCTACTTTCTTATGTTCAAGTTATGTTATTATGTTCAAATGTAGCAATAATCTAAAATCAATACGCTACAAAATCCAGCATTCTAAAGCAGTTTAAACATTATTCTTTCGCTTTGAATTTTTGTTACATCCCCTTCCCTTTTAAATGTCCAATTTCACAATTGATGGCAACGTTGAATCATATTTCTAGTTACTACTGCTAGCTTTATTTACGGTTGCCAGCCATCACGAAGATCGGAATCGTCCCTTATTTGGACAGTAGAATAGGCATTATGCATTTAACTCATGGCTACGGGACGCACTTTCACCCATATGTTTGTGAACGATTGCGTTTATAGTAACCGCTGTTTTGAATACAATTCAATAGTTAGCTAGCTAGCTAGCTGGGATAACAAGCATGCCGTGAGACCATTCTGACCTAAAACCAATAATTTTAATATTGGCTAGGTGACAAGTGACGGCGAACCTGTCATAAAGCTAGCTGGCATTCAAAACCCGTTTCAGAGGGTCTTAGAAAAACGTTATGTCTACATTGCGTGATCACAACATTTAAAAAGTAAGACAGTGCTAGGGAGATGAATTTGATTGACTTATGGTTTCATGCAGTTTTATTAAATAATGTAATGACAAAAATGACCAAAATTGGTGCTAACTGTATGGTATAAAATGAGAAGGAACTATTTTTTCTTGATAGAATCGTTGTTTTCATAGAATTAACGACCAGAGCAGAGGTTTTTGCTTAACAACGGTGCAAATGGAACTACCAACCAGATTTTTGCTTCCCAACATAAAATAATATTCCCAAACGCCCGCGGAAGAATATATCACTTTCAGCTGATTAAATTGATAAAAAATCAATAAATATAAAAGTAACTAACCATATATAGTCATTGTTGGTAACCCGTTGTATAAGTGGAATAAACCCCTCCGGGCTGTCCCGTTATTGGAAAATAATGTAGCCTACTTCGGGGCTGGTTAAGCGACCCTACATTATTTTCCAATAACGGGACAGCCCGTCGTGGTTTATTCCTTACATATCATATTACAACACAAAGGATGAATATAAAAAAGGGGCCATGTGAAGGAGAGGGAAAGACACATCTAATCACTGCGGGCTCTGAATGGGAATGAACCTCGTGTGTGCATAATGTGTCACTAGAATTAGCATTTTTGATCATGGTTATCTGTGGAGCTGGTCGTCCAGCAGTCTTGATCCTCACTTGCTGCGTAATCCAAACTGTGGGATGGCTGTGACAACAAATAATCCACAAGATGTTCTTCCCCATCCCACTCTGTGTCTGCGTCCATGCCTCTCTGTGACCCTGTGACCCTCTGTCACTCACGCGTTAATTGCCTCATTAGCAATAGCAGCACCACTCTCCTCAATATCCATTCTCACTGTTAGCTCAGTCCTTCAGGGCAGCTACAACAACCTAACTGTTGTGTTGGCTAACGCAAGTAGCTAGCTACTGCTCGATAAAAAAGGGAAACGTAAATCTGAAAAAAGGAAATTGACAACCTCCTCTGGTTGAAAAGGCTTAAATAAAATGTAATTTTTTAGTGATGTGTTTTCAAAGTAGTTCACAGTTTGCACGTTATAATACAATACAGTGGTAGAGAATTGAAGATGAAATTTGGAAATTATCATTGGACCAATGCAATATTGTATTCTGGTTGTTGATTGGTTAGGGAGGACGTTCTCCCTTGGAGCATCATTTTACGTGTCTTGGCCAATAACAGATTAGCATGAAAAAAAATGAAGTACATTAAATTGATATGAGATCCCGCCCTAAGGAGGACAGCAGGAGCCCGTCCTCCTCTGCCCCCCACCACCACTTCACACAGACTGCCCTTTCCCCTCTTGCCTGCCCTGCAGGTGTAGCTGTTGAAGCATTTTAATCAGAATTTCAATAATAGATTTTTTCCAAAGAAGAGATAAAAAATACTTTATAAATGATACTGAGATTTCGTAATGTTGTACGTCGCTCTGGATAAGAGCGTCTGCTAAATGCCTGTAATGTAATGTAATGGTTTATTGGTTTAATGGTTTAACCAATTACTCTTTTATATTTTGATCTCCCTCTTGCCTCTCAAAAATAGAGGAGGAGCAACCTCCTCTGCCTCTATGGACCAGCCTCCTCTGAGTAATGCATGTAATACTAATTGTTTGTTTGTCGGTAGATAGAGAACAAGGCGTGGTAAGATGAATGTAGAAATGTGGCATTTGCTGAAAAGAACGTTTTCTACAGTAGCCAAGTGAAGGAATATAGTTAGTAGAAACACTGCAGTGGTCAGCTGTTGTAACTTTTTAAGAAAATCACTAAATGTGCCATCATGTAATGCATGGCTGGCCTTGTGTGACTTTTGCTAAACATATGCATTGAAGATTCTGTTATTCTGATAGCTGCAAAAGCATTAGTTTAGGACAGCATACCTGCCATCCCAATGCCCAGTTTCTGTGCTGTCCTTCTAAATGTATTCTCCTGTCATCTCAGCATGGATTAGTTATGTTTCAGTTCTCTTATCTTGATGATTGTTATCATTTTTGCCTTATAACTCTTAATTTGAACTACACAGATGGAAAAAAAGGCTACTAGAAGAGTGCACTCAGTAGATCTCCGCCAGGCATGTTAGCTTGCTGATGCAACAATAGAGGCTACACAATCAATGCAACCAGACAAATACAATATTACAAGTTTTTACCACGTGCCACTGAGAATCCCAAAAACGCCGATTCAATGAAGTAACGCTAAAGGTGGTGACATGTTAGCTAATTTCATTCATATCAGCCACGATGTGTTACACAGAGCTAACGTTGACGTTATAATCTGGCACTTTCGTTTCAAATCTGGACAGGAACAATCTGGACAGAAACAATTCCACCTCGCCTGGTGGAGATAAAAATCAAGGCTAGACACTCACAGCTTTTGTGTGAATAATCCATGCAAAAGGAAACACCTGACAGTCATCCATTAACTTTTGCACCACTAAAAATTGGGGTACTAACACAAAAACAGCTGTTTCTCTGAAATGGCTAAATAAATAAAAGTTAGTTGTCTTTACATTTGTTTCACATTAATATTTTGATCTCAAAACCAAATGCCTTAAATATACAGCAAAAATAACAAATTTCACTCTACCGTTCCCATGCTTTTGAAGGACACTGTTTACAACAATATATAAGGTGTATACAGTTATTTCCACCGTCTTGTCTTTTTTCTCCTTTGCAGAGCATTTCTTTTGAAGAGTTCAAATCTTTTTGCCTCTTCACAAACAACCTGGAGGACTTCGCCTTTAGTGTGAAAATGATCAGTGAAGCCAACCGTCCAATTGGAATGGGTAACTCGTCTCTGAATATCATCTTACTGTACAGAGAATTAACAAGACATTATACTTCCATGCAGTTGTATCTCTCTCTCTCTCTTTTTCTTTTACTTACAGCGGAATTCAAAAGAGCTGTAAAAATTGCAACGGGCCATGAGCTTTCTGAAAATGTTCTAGATACTGTTTTCAAGATATTTGACCTCGATGGTGATAACTGCCTTAGTCACAAAGAGTTTATTGGAGTGATGAATGACAGAATTCTCCGTGGGCTGAAGGTAAAAATACACCCTAAAATCAACATTTACCGTTCTGTTTTTACAGTGTTGAATCTGTATGAACTTCAGAGTTACAGGCTGACCTGTCAACCAAACAAGACATGAGCCCAGTAGTACATAAATCAGTTATACCATGGTACTTGCTGAAATTCATGATTTCATTGACCTTAAAAAGAGCTCCAATTCTGAATTTCAGTTAAAACCAGGCTTATAGTCAGATGAGAGGTTTTTTGCCATTTACACCAGCAGTGTATTTGATGTCAGAAGAAGAATATAGAATAAAGGTCATCATACTAACAGTTAATTATGAATAATAATATAATGAATAAATTTGAAATAGGATGTCTTTTATCCTCTGGGGGTGTTGCAACTACTGGTCCTGGGGGTCTTGTTAATGTCAGTAGTACCATGAACTTCATAGTACTGTTATCCATGCAATGAAGGATTTACAAAGTAGTGACAACAGGGGTATGGAGAAATGTGACACATTTCTGGGGAAAAAATACACTACATGACCAAAATATGTGGACATCTGAACGTCTCATCCATATGTGATTGTTGAACATCTCATTCCAAGACCATGGGCATTAATCCCCTTTGCTGCTATAACAGCCTCCATTCTTCTCTTCTAGTGGAAGGCCACTAGATTTTGGAACATGACTGCAGGGATTGACTTCCATTCAGCCACAAGAGCATTAGTGAGGTCAGGCACTGATCTTGGGTGTTAAAGGGGAATTGCACTTTATAAGTATAAGTATTATACTTCTGCTTCTCATGACTGATATTGTGCTTCTAATGAATGTGTTGCCCTTCATTTTTCAATTAGTTATTTCATTTTAAATGTCTAACATTAGAAACCAAGGTCCATAGTAGTACGGTTTCCGTTTTTTTCTTCGATTTCGTTTCGCGGCAAAATCGAGAAGAAGCAAAGCAAAACATTCCGTTAACTTAGCGTTGAAATCGAACAAACTAACGTCTGCTAGCTTTTATTTGATGCGATATCGGTAATAATGGGGTGAATTGTACTCGGTTGTTATAATGCCCCCGTTAAACTTGACTTGAAAGCACATTTTTATAGTTTTCCACGCAATACAACTTTGTGCCAGACATGGCTGGATGTAATCAGACACCCCAACAGAAGTTTGCAAACGAGGACTAAGGGTATGCAGTGACCGCTTTGAAGGCACCGACTACCAAGGCGATCGTCTGAAGCCTGGAGCTGTACCCACCGTTTTCCCATCGTTGGTCGAACCGCTCAAGGTAGGTACTGTGCGGGCTGGTTAACGTTATCGCATCTGTCTGTGATATATAGGATGTATACCACCAGATGCCGTTTGTCCTGGGAATAGCCTGTGGTTCCTCAATCTCGGCCCGCTCCTGACTTGCTCTTGCTCTTGCACAATCAGCCTGCAAATTAGCCACCTCTTCTTCTGTGTATTCTGGCTCAAATTGATAGGGCACAACAATCCCATGATCAAAAACAAAATCTCATTCGTCCTCAGACATTTTCGGTTTCGCTAGCTAGTAGTTATACAACACTATTTCTACGACCAACCTAATGTTATTGTCTGCAGGTACGCCCACATCAGAAGTCGCGTAATGATATGCATCCTCGAGTTCGACACTAAACTGCCTGGGTCTGCTTCCTGCATTTATAAAGGAAAACAACAAAACAGCATTAAATATTAACATAATGAAATAACGAATCGAAAAATGAAGGGCGACATTCATTAGAAGGACAATATCAGTCATGAGAAGCAGAAGTGCAATTCCTCTTTAAGGCCTGGCTCGCAGTCGGTGTTCCAATTCATCCCAAAGGTGTTCAACGGGGTTGAGGTCAGGGCTTTGTGCAGGCCAGTTAAGTTCTTCCATACCAAACTTGGCAAACCATTTCTTTGTAGACTTTGCTTTGTGCACGGGGACATTGTCATACTGAAACAGGGAAAGGCCTTCCCCAAACTGTTGCCACAAAGCTGAAAGCATGCACTTCTCTAAAATGGCATTGCATGCTGTAGCATTAAGACTATTATTCCTCCTCCACCAAACTTTACAGTTGGCACTATGCATTCGGGCATGTAGCATTCTCCTGGCATTCGCTAAACCCAGATTCATCCATCAGACTGCCAGATAGTGAAGCGTGATTCATCACTCGAGAGAACGATTTTCCACTGCTCCAGAGTCCACTCCAGGCGAGGCTTGGAATTGTGCATGGTGACCTCAGGCTTGTGTGCGGCTGCTCAGCTGTGGAAATCCATTTCATGAAGCTCCCGACAAACAGTTTTTGCATTGATGTTGCTTCCAGAGGCAATATGGAACTCGGTAGCAAGTGTTGCAACTGAGGACAGACTATTTTACATGCTATGTACTTCAGCACTGGGCAGTCACATTGTGTGGGCTTGTGTGGCCTACTGCTTCGTGGCTGAGCTATTGTTGCTCCTAGATGTTTCTACTTCACAATAACAGCACTTATAGTTAACGTAACATGATGACGAGAACAAGCCATTCAGACCAACACTGATCGCCATTTTCTTGACTAAATTGTACCTAGTGCTCTGATTACCTACAGACTAGATAGTAAACTAACACCTTATCAAGCCTGGTCTTGAAAATCCCCAGAGATTCTGCCTCTATTATGTGACCTGGCAGGACTTCTAGTTGACTTTTGGAAAGGTGGCATCCTATGAGAGCGCCATGTTGAAAGTCACCGAGCTCTTCAACACAACCCATTCTACTGCCAATGTTAGTTCATGGAGCTTGGCTGTATGCTTGATTTTTTGCACCTGTTAGCAATGGGTGTGGCTAAAGGAACCAAACCCACTAATTAGACAGGGTGTCTACATACTTTTGGCCATATGGTGTATACTGTAGTCATTTATATGTTGTTTATATGTTGTAAAAAAGCATTTTCTCTGGACAATTGTATGAAATATGACTTCTATATATTAAAATATAGGTCATTACCTGCATTGGTTTTTTGCACGGCCTTCTTTGCTCATCATTATGAAGGGTGTGAAAATTTAATTGTGAGTGTGTAAAAGCTACAATACTGTGAAAATGAGAATGGAAAATTTGTTTATAGTGAGTGATGTTTTTCTACAGGTGCAACATCAGCATGGTATCACTGGATACTGGCGGTGTGTAAAGCGAGAGACCCTGAAAGGTGCACAAGAGGCCCTGAGACAGACAGGGAGTCCCTTCTAAGTGCTATTTACAGAAATTGTGGCCTGTTGTATTTATATCACCATTGTTACCCTTCACAATGTATGCATATCTTGTATGTAAATTTGTTAACTCACAGAATAACATTGCTTGTTAAAATTTAGTTTCTCATTAATGCCACAAAATATAGGACTACTGTCTTCTGTAGAAATAATTTGCCAGGTTCTGTCCTTGTTTTCTCATAAAGATTTAATTAGTATTATACAATAATTTTTGTGCTTTTTAATTTGGGAAATTCTGGGTCTTTGGTATTGTTTTTTGAATCAGATAGATTGCCAACAGTCAAAATAAATATTTCAATCTTGAATTTCTGTGGCTGATCATTTATAACAGTCTATTTTGAAAGGTATGATCTATCCACATTCCATCCTGTCAAAATAAGGCTGATTTTTTACAGCTCTGACTGCTATGCATACATTTTTGAATTATTTTATTTGATAAAATCCATGCCTAGTTTTAATTGTTCAACTTGGAAAAAAATGCATGCCCATTTTTAAGCATGTATTTTTAGAAACATTTTGCTCATTTTGATACCAAGCAAATAAAGGAAACTGCTCTTAGTGCCACATTCTTTTTTTGAAACCACAGTTCTAGATATGATAGATTTTAATTGTATTCATTTGCCATCCACACACCAATTGACTCCCATTAAGTCTTTCCAATTTCTCCAGAATGTTCACAAGCAAGGTAACCTCTTAGCTGACATCAAGATTCTTTTACTCTAAAAATAATAATTAATATACAATGAGATAAAAAGGAATTCAAGAAAGACTTCCAAAGTGGACTGATTTTAAGGTGAATGTTGTCCATTTGTAATCTATCTTTCTCACTGAAATCATTGATGATATTGTTAAGAAATGGTTTTATAACGCGCCCCAGCGCCACCGTCAATGACTGTAGGTCGTGCTGTTCGTCGGGGCTGAGGTCGAGCAGGGACTGCAGGGCTGGCTCTTCCAAGGCGAGCGCCAGGTGAGTCGCCGTCTCGCTCGAGCTCCAGCCATTATGTTGGGCAGCGAGCTGGACCTGGGCCAAGTACAGCTGCAGCCGTGCTGCACCGTTGAACCTCAGAAGCTTCGGCGGCATTTTCAGCGTTGCGGGGGCGTGCACGGGCGTGCCGTTGTTGCTCGCCGGAGGATGAGTGGGCCGCTCAGTGCTGGAGCCGTCGGGCCGCTCGGGAGCTCGCTCTCGGCTTGCTGCGGGTCCCTGCCACACCGGGCTCATTGCCCCCCTCGCTGCAGTCTCCGCCTTTCACCGGCTCCGCTCCCCAGCTCCCCGATGGTCTCCTCCAGCTCCCTAATCTCTCTCAACAGAGCTTGCTCCATTCCGCTTCTGACACCAATGTGGCGAGTTTGACAAAATGGAGGCAGAGACAGGAGTTGAAGTTTTACGAATTGCTCGCACAGAGCTTCGGTTTATTTTACCAGTCCTAACAAGGATTATTGGTTTGCTTCTCAAAGGGTTACAGCACATAAACACAACACAAACTGACCCACCTTGCTCGGAGTCTCCCCTTATATTACCTGGGCTATGCAAATAAGTTTACTTCCGGTGCGGTCGCTGATTGGCTGCCTAGTGCTAACTTTTTAGCCAATCGCAGCCGCTATTGCCTCTACCCAGCTCCAAGCTGCGACACATACACAAGACGAGGGGCAAGGAACACGGGAAACTCAACAACTACAAGAGACGCGACACACAACAAAACTGTACAAGCACACGTAACACGGATATTTACACTTTTAACACACAAAAGCACACTAACTACACCTAGCTACACACAGCTATACACAAGCAAATATTTACATGGCGACGGCAATCGTAGCGAACTGCCTAGCTAGCTACCCCAGGGTCGCCACAATATCTTGTAATCATTCCAAAGACAGCATTCCATGTGCTAGCAAGGGCACTGGTGTCATGCATTGGGGATATTCATTGCCCATTGCCTCCTGCAGCTGTTGAGATTTTGACGAGAGCAAAAGTGTCAAGGCGGTAACGCGTAGATTTTATTGTGAGGTGATTTTTAGCTGGCCAGAATGGTTAAACTTTATGCAGGTTACGGTTGTAGCACCTACCTAGCTGGCAGACAACCTAGCTAGCCTACATAGCCAGCAGGCCAATTCCTAGCCCAGTGATGAGTTTGGAAATCTGTACAATGAAAACGTGTTTTTCATCAGATATCATTTATTTTGGTCCTGTGTTTGTTATGAGTAAGGGATAATAGTAATTCATATACAAATGTAGGTTATGGCAGATAAGCATAAACATAAATGCATGCAAACACACATACCTACATTCTGAAAGAAACACACAGGCAAGGATTCGATCATATTTCCTTTCCCATAAATGAAAGTGTATGTATATATTTTTAAATGGAAGTGTTTTTAATGGGCTAAAAATAGTTTTAAAAAAAATCTCATTACCACCTTTGTTCAGTTTCTCTCTTGATCCGTACCTCTCTTTTAGAAGCAAATTATAACCTTTGCAAATATGTAAGGAAGACCACAAAACCGTCCAATCATATAACGCAACCGATTTAAGGTGGACCGGAAATTTCGAATCAGGAGCTGCGAATCGGGAGCCAACTTCAGCGTCGTTCATCCTCAGTGGTTTGGTGGCCTGTTTGGGCATGGCTGTGGTGGAGCATTTGTACTACCACATGCGTTTGCAAGTGTTTCAATAAATGTGTCACTGTCTAAAAGTGTTTGGACAAGTTCTCTGGCTCTGTCAGCCATTGCGTACCATTAAAAAATAAGGGCGAAGCATGTTCACCACAAAGCATACAGTAGCTGAAATTAAAAGCGAAGATCGTTCAGAAACAGCACGGCTCACATTAACAAACCCAGGCAAACCCCAGGAAGCCCCATAAGAACCGGACCAAATATGTGCCTGTGTTAAAATCGGAGAGCTAGCGACATTTCACTGTCTCACTTGTTATATTCACATCAAAATTCTTACAGAATATAATAATATAATTTTCAGTCTCAATCCAGTTAAAAAATAATTTGGATTGCACTGATTATGTCTTAATAAAGACCCAATGGGATGCCCAAATATATGCCTGTTCCGAATGATATATATATATGTATATATATAATTTCTGATATATATACATTGAAACCGACATATATATATATATATATATATGTCAGTTTCAATGTATATATATCGGTTTTGATGTATAAATATCAAATATGATATATATTTATCGTTTTCAATGTATAAATATCAAAAACTATATATATATCGGTTTTGATGTGTATATATATCAGTTTCAATGTATATATATCAAAAATGATGTATATATATAAGACTTCATTAAATATTTCCTGTTTGGCCCCTCATATATATACATATATATACGCTTTCATCGGATGCACGCGCGTTGCCAAGGTTATGCGCTTGGCCCTAAGTTAACTTCCGGCCTGTGTTTGTTTATTATTGGGTTTGTGTTTACTGGCTAATATGGTACCGATTACAAACGGAGTGAAAGTTAAACTGATGAGCAGACTGACGTTGGGCTCAGGTTGTTGTGCTGTGGGGTGCAACCTGGAACAAATGCCATTTCGAAAACTTGTAAAAATACATTATTTAACTTTGTAACCCCACTAGGGAATTGTGAAACAAATTGCTTGAATCACTGCGATTATTATAGCTGGTGCTTGCCCATTGTTACTTCGTATTTTTGAGAAATAACTGCACATCGTTACCTATTGAAATTTAAGTCCTGTAAAAATACACATAATAAACTGTATAAATAAATAAACCAACTTCATACATACACATTTAGTAATACTAATACCGGCTTATTTACTATATCAACTTTAAGACTAGCAACACGCTCGTAATTATCTCATCGTGACCCATTAAAGCCAATGGCGCAGACATTGCTTCATACTTCCAAACTGCCTTCCCAACGGCTATTTTGCATCCTGCGACTTGAGTTACAACAGTGAATATGTACGGAATCCTAGACGTGCTGATAGGGACCACCCTTTCTCATATTAACCTCAAATACGCAAGACAGGACACTTGTACAGTATGCTAGCAAATTTATGTTAAGTTCCATTCATTTATATAGGGTTGTGGATACATGTCCCCTTAGCAACAAAAAGCTAGCGCTGGACCACCTCTGACTTATTTGCGGCACAGAAAAAAAAACGTGAAAGTGTTGAAAAAATAACCACGGGAGGATAACAAGGACATTTTTTCCTACTTAACTAGGTACAGGTTGTTACCGATATTTCACCTGTTTCATATATAGTTGCAAATCAGTTTACGTTTTCCTGTCTGTCGAACGAAGGTGGTCGAATAGGTGCTCTCACTGTAGCACTGACTTTGTTTCAGGTAACAAACTCATGATAAGCGATATCTAATAGCTAGCTGACCAGTAACAAGCCTTCAATAGTTATGAACAATTAGCTAACTAAATTGATTGTAGCTAGCTAGCTAGCTAAATGTAGCTAACACTGTATAAATTATACACAGAAACGTTAGATCAATGCTAGTAGTTGATACGCTATAGCTACGTTTTGAACAAACGTTATTACATTACATTACATTACAGGCATTTAGCAGACACTCTTATCCAAAGCGATGTACAACAAGTGCATTAGTTCCAGGTGCAGAGGTGCAAAAGAAACACACTAGAGCGAAGTAAAGATCGTAGTGCCAGAAGTGACCACATAGATCAGGACTCCAACCCTGTAGAGTAACCTGTTCAGCAAACAAACAATCCTGCCAAGTACAAACTAGCACTGAAATCACAATTTCCTAATCAGAATCAGACAAACAATCCTGCCAAATAAAAACTAACGTGCTCGTATTAGCCTAACTAGGTACATTGAGCTAAACTATAGGCTAGGGAGGGGTGGGGAGAGGTGCAGCCTGAAGAGATGAGTCTTTAGTCTGCGTTTGAAGGTAGTCAGATTCTCTGCTGTTCTGACCGCCACGGGGAGGTCATTCCACCAGCGAGGGGCCAGGACAGACAGCAGACGGGAGCGGGAAGTACAGACACGAAGAGGGGGAGGTGCCAAGCGTCCAGAGGTGGCAGAACGGAGAGGTCTGGCTGGTGTGTAGGGTCTGATGATCCTCTGGATGTATCCAGGTGCTGACCCCTTAGCTGCCTGGTATGCAAGCATCAAGGTCTTAAATTTGATGTTATGATAGCTGTTTCCAATGACTTGACAGCGTTACATTGCCTGATAATTTTTTGTTGTGGTAACCTAGCAAGATGACCCAAACTATTAAGAGCCACAATGTTTTTCCATCAATGCATGCTATACAAATAATACCTACAGTAATTGCATTGGCTACACATGCTGCCCAGCACTAGCCCAATCGTTTTTAAGCAATATCATAGAAAAAGTGCACTTTTTACACAGGAATGTGCATGTAACCCAGAACAGTTATGGATTATGCAAGGAATGTATGATGCTCTGCAAGGTGCAATACTGTCAACAGTCATCTGTTTCTGTCGCTTGTTTTTCTGGTAGTGTAACATTATCGCATTTGAGTTTGGCCAAGTAATGGTACTTTTCTTCGACTGGTAACCCCAAATAATACTGGCTTGCCATAGTTTTAACTAGCTAGCTAACATAATTTACTTATTTATTTTGCTTGTTATCAGAAATAGTCTAAAGGGACTCTGTTGTTCTTGATTGTTTGCGGAAGTCTGCCGGAAGTTAAGTTAAGGCCAGAACAACGCACATGCGCAGTAACGTTTGTTTATGTTGTTACCGTTGAAAGCGTCTATATATATAGAGTATATATATATATATATATATATATATATATACATATAGAGTATATATTATATATATATATATATATATGCGCCTGTATCTGATGTTTTTATTGGCTGATGTACCTAAATGTCCAATGGGGAGATGTATTCTATGTGGTTCTGGAGCATTTACGATGATGTAATCAGGCAGGAAACAGAAGAAGAAGGAAAAAATTCAAAATCCAGTTTGGGTCTTTATTGTGTTAATATGTGAAGTTATTTGTAAATTCTGTTGAAATGGGTTCAGAGGGTGTTTTTAAGGGCTGAGAGTCTGTGGTCATTGTGGCTATTTCTGTAGGGAATCTGAAAAGTGCCAAACTCTCAGTGCTGTCTGAACGTCGGGGAAGCAATGGAAGACAGTGCCATCCAGAGTGCATGCTAGGCTACTAAAAGTTTGTTAGTAAAATCTTTTTGAGAGGATGAATTATTACTTTTCTTTGGCATGGATCCATTTGACGACAATATCGGGTGAGTTCGTTTAGTATTTGAATCTGTCATTATGCTCAGAAATAGCTAAACCATTTTATTGATATGTTTTGAGTTTCTGTGCAAATGCACGAAAACACGCTGGTATAATAAAACAATGACGGTAATACATATATAGCCCGCTTCGTTCCGTTGCTACCATAACATAACAAACTATCTTGTGTCTACAGCTGCAGTTTCTCGCTGCAATTACTAATATTGAATATAAACAAAAGTCAATTTATTCTGTAGTAAATAATACTACTTAAATAATACGGTACTCTGAGTGCAGTATGCAGGTGGCAGGGATGGTGAGTTGATATTTCGTTTTTTGCTACTAAAAGTTTGTTAGCAAAAGCTTTTTGAGAGGATGAATCATTACTTTTCTTTGGCATGGATCCATTTGAAGACAATATCGGGTGAGTTTGTTTAGTCTTTGAATCCGTCATTATGCTGAGAGAAATCGTAGCCTATTCTCAATTTAATCTCTAAATTGACTGTAAGCTTAGGGTTTTAACTAGGTAGCTGTTTCGTAGGTGACTTAGTTAATGCACTCGTCTTAACTATTGCTTGTATTTTTGCATAGACTGCGTGCTGTTCTTGTTTGTGTTAGTGTTAATCAGTTTAGCCTACAGGGTCCAAGTTGAACTATGCGGTTGTTCCCTGCACTTGGAACGGTACTTCTCTCTAGGGTTTTCGACACGCTTGTTCCTGGTTATGGTTATACACATTGTTGCACGTCGCTCTGGATAAGAGCGTCTGCCAAATGCCTGTAATGTAATGTAATGTAATATTCTGTAGCAACAAGATAAACCTGACATTAGCCCTAAAATATGCCAATACAGCAGTGAAAACGCTGCTCACTGAATAACAAAATAAACGAGACAGTTTTTAAAAAAAATTATACCATGTCATTCTACAGTCAATATCTGGGACTAAACGTTGAATAAATATACAATCATACCATTGGTTTTACGCATAGAGATGTCCCTTTTGCGACTGAGTGGTCATATATTGTCTTGGACAATCCGTTTGTGAAATATATGCGCATTTGTGATGCCTGGGTAGGCTACCTTCAAAAATAGCTGTGCGTAATACCTGTTGCTTACGGCATTGTCGCCCTTTTTAGTACAATTTGGCTTGATTGACAATTCATTTACTCAGTAGGTGAGGGTATAAGCTTTCTAACGATGTATAACATGTCTGATTTTGCTTTTGGAATAGCATTTTATAGGTCACCGTAACCGAAAATCTTCTTATCTGCCAATGTCTAAATAAATAATAGGTAGGCCACTCTGCGCGCAGCATGCAGGTCGCGAGTTGATATTTCGTCTTTTGTTTTGTTTTATCTCAATGTCGTATTTATTATTTGAAATGTGTATTTATGTGTTATTATTCAATTTGTCTCTGAGGCGCTCAGAAATGTGCATTCTCTGCTAAGATGAGCAATGGATTGGAATATGTGTGTGCGACGCCTATTTTAGTTGCGGCGCGGAAGCGCTGCTGCTCTGCATACACGCCGGACCATTTAAATGCTGTTTTATACTTTTACGTAGTCTGCATAGTTTCCGTTGTGTGCGGCACACGCGAAGGGCCAAATCATTTGTGCGGCATATTGCACAGGTTGTGCAGGCCACGTAATTACATTTTGTTACTGACTGTTATTGTTCAAAAGACAACACCTTCATTCATATTTCCAAACCTACTAAATACTGCACCAATGACCATAAAAATGCTCAGCTAGATGTAACTTGTTGCAACGAAGACAGTCACCTGACAAAAGCGCTTTTAGTCACATATTTAACGTTGCCTATCGGTTTTGTGAATCAACTGTTATAACCTGTTAGTCAAAGCCGTATGCCAGTGACCTCATGTCAGCAGTCAACCAATCATCATCTTTACGGTGTATGCAGGCACTGGTTACTAACTACGTGCTTTTAATTTCTTGAGGAGGTCTGCGTCTTCAACTCGGCCGTGGTCTGCAACCGTCGCACATGTCCTGGAATTCTTCGGTAGCCTACTGAAAATTGTAGTACTTTAGGTCATAAGTTTCACATAATTCTGGCACATGTTGCCATTTAGCTAGCTCCTGATAATAGATTATATGTTTTTCTTGGCAAAAACTGATATTAGTCGATGAGAGAGAATGGAGGCCTGAATTGTTCAACCAGTTTTTGTTTGCTGAACATCTGTACAGTACATTTCAGAACAGATAACCTAAGCCTACATTGTGCTATGTCCTGCACTGCAAATTTTACCAGAAGAGGGCATCATTTACCGTACTGTAACTGTAGGCTAATTAGCTTTGTGCAGTTTTCAGAGGACAAAATATACTTGCGATCATCCACTGGTTTTGCTCACTGTCATTATCCTATCCTGATTGATTGTGACTGACAGCAAATCTCTTCCTTTGAAACTGCACATCAGTATCACCACAAAAGAGGATAGAACCATTTAGGAGGCTAAACAACATTTTCTGAGCTCAAAATATAACAGAACCTTTAGCAGAATTATTTTCAGACTGTGGTGAAATGTGGAAAGATTGATCAAACCGCAAAGCTAAATATTTATTCAGAAATATTTTTTGCCAGGTTTCACGACCTGTGGAAATGTAACCAGAACTGGCCCAATTACACAAGAAGGAATGACTCACTGGGTCAATATTTGTAGACCATTCAGCCTTCCAGATATTTGTGCCAGTCAAGCCTAACCTACATGCATTGCTAAATATAAATAAATTAAACGTACACCTGTATGCACTTCCTACAATTAGATAAATGCCCATCGTGCAGTGTCAGTGTAGGCCAGTGGTTCTCAAACTTGGTCCTGGAGGCCCCTGTGTATGCTGGTTTTTGTTCAAACCACAACTGCAATCCCAGAATTTTAACAAGCTGTTAATTTTTTTAAATTGGCTGAATTTCATACTTTAGAGGGATTATTTACTCTCTTAAACCACATTATGCCAGAAATAGCTATGCATGCCATGAAGAATAAAATTCCCATGTTCATATTATGCTATATTGAGCTATATTGCAGACAATTACATAAAACAGGTATTTTTATCAAATGAAAGACTAGGGTTAATTGATAGGTTCCTAATTTTGGTTGTTGAACTCATGTTTAACTTCTTAAAAAGTTTCCTAAACTTATTAGTACAGTGCAGGTTTGGCATTTTATTTGATTTGTCTTTGAATTTTTCATTGTCTTCCAGATGGCTCTTTTTAGTGGTTAGGTATCCAGTTTTGTTTCCTCATAAAGATGTTTTCGTATTAGTGACCTTGTTGTAATTGCATTAGTGGGCCTTTAATTTGGAATTAACATCATGGTAATTGGTGTGCATGCAAAAAGGAAGTAGTTGAGATGTACTGTAAGATTGCTAAAAACACGGTGGGAATGCTATTTTTAAGCAAAGCAAAATGTTATTTCTTTGTTTAGCACTTGGCTGATATGGGCACTAGGTTTGTTAATGTTTCATTTCATATTGTGATTAATATTGCTTGGCATTATTATTTATAGTTATGGTTATAGTTATGTATAGTTTTGGTAGATGTGTAAGTGAGTATTTGTCACTGTATTTGGCCGGAAACATACTGTACGCGAACGCAGATGACAACACCAGGCCGACGCACTGCAAATGCTGAGTATGTTTTGGGTTTCTCATTACAAACACATTGCAAAAATAAATGATATCTGAAGAAAAACAAGTTTTCAACATGCAAAAATGCCAAGTTACTGACACATACAAACCACTAAGTCATTACCACTTGCAAATTCTGGGCCTGCCATTAAAAGTACTGATACCAAAATAATGGCAAGTTACAATGAACAATATTGTAACTTGCCATTATCTTACCTAACACAAATTTAATTTGCTGTATTCCAAAGCAATGCTGCTGCCCAGTGCTTCCTTAATTATTTCAAGTAACTTGGCCCACTATGTCTTTTGGAAACGTGTCATTATGAAATTTAAAAATTTGGAAATACAATGTATATTTTATAAAATATAATCACGTTATTGTGAAAAAGACAATCATGAGGTGACAATTATTTAATCATTTCTAAATAAAATGAAGTATTTATAAAATTATTAACCAATATAATTATTTATATATTTATTTATATAATTCCATATTTATTTATTTCATTTTGGCACGTTTAGTCCTCCATATGTGCCGATGCCAATTAATGAACCAAGATACACCAGCACCATGGGTGAGGAGGAATGAACTGGCAGAAGATTAGCCTAGTAACCAAGTCTGGTAGCCTGGTCAGCAGACTGGTTTATTTGATTGAACGAAATCCAAAGTTTCCCAGTAAATATTGCATTTATTTTGACAATTTAATTTACCTTAACACATTGCAATGTTTTTCAACTACACTCCTGGGGTTTTTTTTTTTTTTCCAATACGATACAAAAAGCAAAGATTATTTCAAATTTCCAAGTTTCCACAGAAATTAAAACCCCATTTATTTCATGTGTAACTATAAATAAACAAAATGATTTTAAAGAGAACTAAAAAAACAAAAAGTCAAATTAAGAAAATTAAACCTTTTAAAAAGTATGAATAACTGTTCATTACCTTACACAATTAATTTTGATCGATGCGTATGAGCAGGTCTTTCTCATCAGAGGTAAATTTGTCTTCTAAAATCCGCCATTGTGGTGGAGACCACATAGAGACTAATATATAATTCACTATGTTACCTCAATACTGTTATTGTCCAATGTTACGGGCGGAGATGTGTTGTGTTAATCAAACAAAATTCTGTTAAGAGAGTCGCTGTTTGGTGATGTGAGACTCCTGCGACTGTTGTTTTTTCCTGGTTCTGTGGAGCTTAAAAATAAAACGACATCGCGTTTTCTTTGCAGTCAATAAAGTCTCACTGTTCTTTTATTTCCCATGACTCCTACACTGTCACATTAAAGAATGGAAGATGGCACTCTGACTGGTTGATTGAATGTTACGCCCAAGACTCATGTATCAATTAATTAAGCCACTATGTTCATCTCTTGAACCTTGTTATTTATTTTGCCCTCAAATTGTCTGCTATAAAAGATTCACTAGCAAAAGTGGATCTGACCATGCCCTTAATGAAATTGAGCATTTTAGGCCATACGCTAGTTCCTTAAAATACAGCCCTAGAACAGGGACATTGTGATTTTATTGGAATAAGAGTAGCTCTCCGCCTGATTTAAAGGAGGTCTCAGCCAAATGTCTACGTGTACTGAGTGCAGAGATATAGCCTCAAACTAATGTGCATGCTCCAGGCACCTGCTTTACTAAAGACGACAATGTGCAATGCTTGCAGTGTGTGGTCGGGTGTCAGACAACGGTTGGCACTTTGAATACAAAAGCAGGGGCCGGTTGTTACTACTTGGCCTAGAAGCTCTTCAAGAGAGAGTAACATACTTGCTGGCAAGCTAACCACTCAGTTTACTTTCCTGCTTAAGTTCTATTGTCTGGCAAGGAGAATTGTATGATTGACATTGTTGACATTCCCCCATAAGTGAGAGAGAGCTGATACAGATATTCCCCACATCTGTGTGAATATATTTCAATAAATTATCATAGAAAATAAAATGATCGTATATCCATTTTTTTGTTATTTCTCTTAATAATATATCAAACGTGAAATGCACCAGACCTGTTTTATGACCAGTGGAAGTAACAAAAATGATGAATTAAACATTGAATCGATTAAAATGCTATTAAATTAAAAATTGAATCAAATAAAATTCAATTTAATTAAATATTGCATCAAATACTATATTTAATTAAATTGCATTTATTTTATGCAATATTTAATTTAATAACATTTTATTTGATGCTATATTTAATTTGCTTGCTGTTTAATAAATTTGATACACTGTAATTACAATTGACACCGCTTTTATCAATTCACTGCTGCTTTCACTACCATGTTTATCAATTCGATGGCAATTACATTTTCACCAAGTGTCAATCAAATTAACCCTCCCACTGTTGTTTGCGTTATCCAGCCGAAGTCTCTTGAAAAATTCTGAAGCCGTGAGTTGAACCCAACAACCAAAGGAGTGGGGTGGGGGGCGGGGGGAGACTGATGTCTCCCGAGAGTTGGCAACACTGCTATCCAACCGCAGGACGTGCACAGACCTGTTTTTGCGCATAGTATGGATAAGTGGCCATTATGAAAAATATGTCTGCCGTGTGATTTCAGCGTGTATGAAATTTTGATAAAACAAGCTTTAGGTGACTTATTATTATTAGCTGGTTAGCTAGCTATGCACACATAACGGTTAGGTAGCTCCATATGCCTGACAAAAGTTGCTGTATGTCAATTACTGTCACACAGGTAAGCAGTTAGGGTAGGCTAGCGCCATGTTTGCAACTTTAACCTACAATAGTAGCTAACTAGTGTCCACTGTAGCTGTGAATGTTAGCTAGCTTGTGACTTTAGTTCCCAGTCAATCACTGTTGCACTTAATAGCATCCTGGGCTTGCCCATGAACATATCTTGGTTGAACCAACACATCCAATTGTGAATATATGACAATCAGTTTATTCTCTGTTCGAAATAAGGGGGAGCAAATACCTTATGTTTGCGATCGCAATCTCCCATCTCTTAAACCATTCTAGAAACAACCCTGGTTCTGAGATGGCCCTATTAGAAGGCCAAACTATGTGAATATTAGCTGTGCTGCTGGGTGAATTTCCCCTGTTCTAATGCCTTGTGTAGGGATGGTTGAAAGGGCCAAAAATGTCCAAATGCAAGAGAAAACAGAAGAAAAAAACAGCCAACTGTGAACTAAAATTGCAAGCTAGCTAACATTAACAGCTACAATTGGCAAAGGTTACTTCTGTACCTGTGGCGCTAACGTGGTACCTTAACTGCTTACCCCATTATGTGACAGCTGATATAGGCTGTCAATTGCTGGCACAATACCTAACTGCTATGTGCGCTCAGCTAGGCATCGCAGTCGATCCGTAGCCTATGTTGACGCAGCAAACTCACTTGTTCTAACTGTTTTTATTCATATGAATGATGATATGATAATAATGAAATGTAAAGAATTTTTGAGCTCAATGCCAAACACAATGAAGTCACACACCAAACATTTTCCATAATCAGGGCTGGCCCGTGGTGTAAATGCTCTATGCGGTTGTTTAGGGCTACAACCGCTAGGGAGGGGCCACACGACCACGAGGGGGGGGGCCACACGATCCAGTGTTTATCTAAGGTAAATAACATTATTTTCGTAATTACGTTATTCATCCCCTATCGCGGAACTGGTGGCTCCCCCCCGGCTCGACAGAATCCATATAATCCAGATAGTCCGGCAAGAGCTGTCAAGCACCAAATGCATAGACCTAGGCTATGTCGGTGGGTGAGATCTTTTGGTTGACAGTCTCTAAAAACATGAAACTGCCATCAAATTGATATTAGTATGATAATTAGTATGATAACGTATTAATGTAAGCCGCAATGAATTGATTAAAGCGGTGGTGATTGGATTTGCTGTCCATCAGATTGATTAAATTGTAATCATATTAAATACTGCATCAAATAGAATGCAATTAAATTAAATATAGCATTAAATAAAATGCAAATAAGTGCAATATTGTATTTGATTCTACATTTATTTTAATTTAAATTCAATCAATTCAACATTTAATAATTTTCTGATTTTGCAATATTTTATTTGATTGCATTTTATTTGATTCAGCATTTCACTGCAGTTTAATCGATTCAGCGTTTAATTCATTATTTTTGTTACTTCCACCCCTACTACTTGACTTGTCATTTTAGTGGAATAAAGGCAGAAGTAGCCTACGTGGGTCTGAAAAAGCAATTTGCAGTATTATCAGTTCAACTGCCAGTTAAAAGTGAAATATTCTCAATAAAGGGTTGTCTCCAAGTCTACTGTCTACAATTTGTTTTTGCATTGCATCACTTAGTGTCTACCACAGGGGTCAGTTACCTCAATTCGCCCTGTCAATCTACTCTAAGAATGGACTTAAATGGTTACAGTAAACAGTTTGTCAAGACTTTGTGTTGTTCTTTTTAAAACACATGCTTGTGATGCTTGAGTAGCAATCAGACCAAAGCATATAGATTGCCCAGGGTTTATTGTAGGCATGAGTGGTTACGTACCAGTAGTGACTCGTGGGGTCTAGAAGAAAGAAGGCAAGCTTTTTTATCTCAGTTTTTTAGGACTAGTTCTGCCTAGGTATGTGCCTAACCAAGGCAGTCCTAGTGCTACCCAGTTTTACTGCTATTCTAAGGTAATGCAGACACCAAAACTGCATTCAAACAATTTTGTATGAAATTTTTAATAGTCCAAGTTCCCACACTCACTGAAATCCAATGAATGATTTAAAGAGCACATTTACTTAGATTCTACTGCCACACAGCCACCATTTCAGACCAAGCTCAGTCAGCTGGCAAATGCCACCTACAGTTGAAACCAAAAGTTTGCATACACCTAGGCTAAAGATATTCAAATTCAGTTATTCACAGCTCCCAGAGGTGGGTAGTAACGCGTTATATTTACTCCGTTACATTTACTTAAGTAACTTTTTGAATAAATTGTACTTGTAAGAGTAGTTTTAATGCAACCTACTTTTCACTTTTACTCGAGTATATTTGTGAAGAAAAAATGTTACTTTTACTCCGTTATATTCGGCTACATTCCGCTCGTTACTTTTATTTTTTACCCATTTTTTCTTCAATGCACGTTCTGTTCGTTTCATTCTCTCAGAAAGACTTCAGCCAAAGAGGCTGACTGGTCTTTGCTTTGGCTCTGTCATAGCCCCACATGACTCCGTTTCACCAATCAAACGTAGCCAGTCACAGCACACAGGAGGATGAGTGGGCGACAACAATGGCTGAGACAACGGCGGGTGATTCGTTTGAGGCAGAACACCCCTGACCTCACGTTCAAACTACGTTTTACTTACAGACTACCAAAAACAGTAGTTACATTATGCGCTGCCTTCTTTGTCTGCCTAGAAATGTGGACATTTCAGCCTACAAGAACTCAACTTCGAACTTGAGAAAATATGTGGCGGTAAATTGTAGGTTAGTTTTGACTGTGGATAGCTAACTATTTGACTGAGTGGTCATTTATTGTCTTGGACAATCCGTTTGTGAAATATACGGGCATTTGTGATGCCTCGGTATCTTCCAAAATAGCTGTGCGTAATACCACACGCATTGTTTACGGCGTTGTCGCCCTTTTTAGTACAGTCTGGCTTGATTGACAATTCATTTATTCAGTAGGTGAGAGTATAAGCTTTCTAACGATATATAGCATGTCTAATTTTGCTTTTGGAATAGCGTTTTTTAGGTCAGCGTAACCGAATTTTTTTTAATCATCGCATTCACTTATGCATTTACACTGTGGTAGAGTAAAAGACGCAGCACGGAACGTGGTCAAGGTTTATTCGTAATTTCTTGGGAAATACTATTATTATTGAGGACTTCTGGGCATAGCTAAGCCGTATGTTTGCTGACCTAGTTGACATCGTTTTCTGGAGCAAAACAGAAGCGGATTGAACTGCACTGTTGATTTACGGTCTCTGTCTCCATCTACTGAATACAGGTAAGATTTCATCATTGCTAGGTAAGTAGACTATTATTGCTCAAAATACTTCGGTTATATACGTTATTTTTTTAATTGAGTGTGTTTAAATAGGTTACTGGTATTAATGTGGATATTTCACATTGTAATGTAAGCATCAGTTAGTAGTGTAATAGTTTTTGTGAAGCATGCAACAGTCATGACGTGAGCGCCGGAACATTGCATAGCATACATAACGTGTGTTTACGCTAAACCGGAAGTTCTGCACATATTCCGCGCAAGGCATCATGGGACTTTGGAATATCGTGGAGAAGTGCATCATAAGGTACAATAATGGTGCTACAAAGCATTATGTTTCCCACATATAAAGTTTCTGTTTGAATTTGAGCAGGCTCCTCTTTGTTGTGATGATGAGACTATTTTAATGGATAAATCCCTGTAGCCTCATTGATATTTTGTCTGTCAACGGAGGGTTCACCCCAACAAACTGACGGGGTATACAGACTTAATAGAGTCCAACAGAAAGCGAAAATCCTCCTCTTCTGACGAACCTCCTGTGTATTGTTTTATTTAAAGGGATATGATTTTGGCCATATTTGAATTTGCACATGGCTATTTTATATTTTGTTTATTTCTATTGGACAAGCATTTACAATTTCATATTTTGGATATTTAGATTTTTACGTTCATCTTGCTCTTCTTATTTCAACATTAAATCAGATTATATGAAGTAACTCAGTACTTGAGTAGTCTTTTCACGAGATACTTTCTTACTCTTACTCAAGTAATTATTTGGATGACTACTTTTACTTCTACTTGAGTCGTTATTATTTTAAAGTAACAATACTTTTACTTGAGTACAGGTTCTAGCTACTCTACCCACCTCTGACAGCTCCATACATTTCATGTTACCATACATTTCTTTTGGCAAGCCAATTCGGGCATATACTTTGTTCACATCAGAGGTAAGTTTTAAAACAATTGATTAGAGACAGATCTATTTCAGCTTTAATTCACTATATCAGAATTCCAGTTGGTCAAAGGTTTACATACACCAAGTTCACCAAGTCTCTTTAAACAGCCTGTAAGATTCCAGAAATTGATGTAATAACTTTTTAGAAGCTTCTGATTTTTCTGGCCAATTGTCATAATTAGGGGTTAATTGGGAGTTCACTGGCACCTGTTGTTCTATTTAAGGGCCTACCTTAAATAGTACTAATATTTCATATTAATATAATATTTAATATTTAATACTAGAGCCACTGCCTTTTTGCCCTTGATACCATGGGAAAATCCAAGCAACTCAGCCAAGACCTCAGAAAGAAAATTGTGGGCCTCCACAAGTCCAGTTCCTCTTTATTAGCAATTTCCAAACAACTGAAGGTACCATGAGCATCTGTACAAACAACTGTATGGAAATATAAAAATATTGGGACCAAACAGACACTGCATCGTTCAGTAAGGAGGCACAAATGAACTCCCAGGGCTGAACAAACTTTGGCCTGAAAGGAACTGGTGAAGGAGTTGGAGGCATCAGGTACCAAAGTATCTGCATCCACCATTAAGTGAATCCTACATCACCATGGCCTGAAAAGCTGTCACGCAAGGAAGAAGCCCCGACTCCAAGACCAGCATAAAAAAGCCAGGATGAAGTTTGCAGGTGATCACCAGGACGAAGACCTAGCCTTTTGGAGGAGTGTTCTCTGGTCAGATGAAACAAAAATTGAACTGTTTGGCCACAATGATCAGCACTATATATGGAGGAAAAAGGATGAGGCTTTTAATCCAAAGAACACCATCCCAACTGTGAAGCATGGGGGTGGCAGCATCATGTTGTGAGGGTGTTTTGCTGGAAAAGGGACTGGTACACTTCAGAAAATAGATCATGAGGAAGGAGCATTGTCTAGAAATACTGAAGCAACACCTCAAGACACCAGCTAGAAAGTTAAAACTTGGTCCCAACTGTGTCTTCCAGCAGGACAATGATCCTAAGCACCAAAGTTGTAACAAAATGGGTTAAAGACAACAAACTGGAAGTACTGGAGTGGCCATCACAAAGCCCTGACCTGAATCCCATAGATAATTTATGGACTGAACTTAAAAAGCATGTCCGAGCAAGGAGGCCCACAAACACCAGTTACACCAGTTCTGTCAGGAGGAATGGGCAAATATTCCGGCAATGTATTGTGATAAGCTTGTTGAAGGCTACCCCAAGCATCTGATTCAAGTTAAGCAATTAAAAGGCAATAACACCAAATACTAACAAAGTGCATGTAAACTTTTGATGCATTGAAAATCTGATATAGTACATAAAAGCTGAAATAAATATGTCTCTTAGCTATTATTTTAAAATGACCTATTATGGAAATAAAGTAGATACCCTAATTGACTTAACACAGGAAATGGTAACATGAAATGTATGGAGTTGTGAAAAATTGAGTTTGAATGTCTTTAGCCTAGGTGTATGTAAACTTTTTTCATCAGATATCATTTCTTTTTGTACTGCATTTGTTATGAGTTAGTAATAACAGTAATTCATATAAAGGTGGGCTATGAGAGACATGCATACACATTACATGCATGCTAACACACATTCTAGCTGAAAGAAACGCATAAGCATGGAGTCAGTCATTTTCCCTTTACCATGAATGACAAAGAAATGAAAGTGTATGTCAAATTTTTAAATGGAAGCATTTTAATGGGCTATTGTACACGACAGACCTACTAATTGCCTGTATGTTGGTAGAGGACATAAAATGAATTAATTTAGAAATGTGGCATAACAGCATGGCGACAGTAGCCAAGTTAAAAAGTATGGAACAGTAGAAACAGCAGAATGATCCATTTAACATTGTCACTTAAGAAAATCAACATGCCTGCTGTGAAGAAGTCCTTATCTTACACCAGTTTTTGTATGGCCGGTAATAACGTTACCTACTGGACCAAAGTGCAACGCTGATTTTAGTGTTTATTAATTTCACAGCCGTCTCCAGTAGTAAAATTATGCAGTCGGTCTGTCGTGTTGTTAGCAAAGGTAGCTAACATTAAACTCTGTTAAAATGCTGAAAGCGGAACTGTCTAAAGTGTGGGTCTATTTTATTTGTATTACAGAAATATACATGAGTTTCCTGCAAATATTATGCGGATGCAAAAGCAATAATTTAAATGTTTTATTTTTAGTTACCCAGCAAGGCAGTGTAATGAGTGAGGAATTTTCATGAGTTTGAGGGAAAATTCGAACCTGGCCTGTCACACATCCAAAACTGTTGCAAATAGACGCACCACCCAGTGAGCTACTAGTGAAGGAGACGTAGGTACAGCAAAAAAGTTGCTCTTTTAAATGAGCGCACTTCTAGCATGTGCATCCTACGAGTCATTAGCAAGGTAGCTAATGTTAAACTCGGCCAAAAAGCCAAAAGCAGAACTCTCTAAAGCATGGATGTACCTTATTATTTTTGTGCTTATTAATTTCACAACCGTCTGCAGTACTAACCTTATACATGCGGTCTGTCATTTCATTAGCAAGTTAGCTAACATTAAACTTGGTTAAAATGCTGAAAGCTGAACTGTGTAAAGTCTGGGTGTATTTTATTTGTATTTCATAAATATAAATGAGTTTCCTGCAAAGATTATGGAGATGCAAAAGCAATAGTTTAAATGTTTTATTTTTAGTTACCCTGCAAGCCTGTGCAATGAGTGAGGGATTTTCATGAGTCCAAGGGGAGATTCGAACCTAGCCTGTCAGTCATCCAAAAGTGTGACAGACAGACACACTACCCAGTGCTGGGGGACAATAGTTTACTTCGGGGGGAAGAAGGAAAAATGGAGGGAAGAAGGGAAAAGAAAAAAATGAAGGAAAAGAAGAGGAATTAAAGCTGAAAACGGCGTTGGGAGGGGTCCAAGCATTGGCACCATCGCGGCCCCTATGGAGCGATTTTAAAATGGCTTTTTCCTCATGATCATATGCCTTCACCCAACATATCTACTGAATATCATGATGATTGTATAAAATATTGATGACGTACGGCCAATTTTGTGCTAAGAGATGCTGTCGGATGACTTAGTTGCGTCGCCATGGATGTGTCCTGACCGCTTCCCATAAAGGCCTTTACTTTGTCGTAACACTTAGATGGGATGTAGTAACGCACATATGACCTGGCGTGTTTGTACAGCTGCAGCGCTTCCATGCTGTAACTAAAAAAGGCGTCACACTAGTGTTGTCACGATACTGAAATTTTGATTATTATTTTGATTTAATTATTTTGATTTAATTTTGCTTTAATTAATACTGAAACGATACTGATTCAATACCCGGTACCTAACGATACGGAAATTACCTTAATAGATGAGAAACGTAATGTCCACAAGGGTTGACCTCATTTTCAAATTCATGGTTTATTAACAACCTGGTCCATTAACAACCTTTAAGTTGAAGCCTCTTTAACATATTAATATGCATAGGCCTATAGTGTTACAACACTGAACAATAGAAAAATATGTTAAATATATTTCAAAAATGAAACAGTTGTAAAGTAAATAATCTTTAAAACAGGTCTTTCACCTTTAAATTGATTTAAAAACAGCATATTTTAATAACAATACAGCATCTATCTATAATAAAATATTTCCAAATTGGAACACCTATTGCTACTGAAGTGAACTGAGTCAAAGCTTGCGCTGTATCAAGGAGCTGAGTGCACAAGCGCAAGTCACCTCACTTGGCAACCTTGGTTGCTACTGCCTTCTAGCGAAGATTCTGACAAATTACACTTTTCATCCTCTCAATCAGTAATGCGGGAGACAATTTTCCCGGGCTTTTACATTTGACTCAAAACTACCGAACGTCGGAATATTCTAATACCGAACCGTTTCTTTTTTTTTTCTTTTTTTTTAAGTACCGAGAAAGTGCTGAAGTTTTGGTACACCGTGCAACACTACGTCAGACGCATATTACAATCCATTGCTCAGCTTAGCAGAGAATGCACATTTCAGAGCGCCACAGAGACAGATAGAATAATAACACATAAATGCACATTTCAAATAATAAATACGACATTGAGAAAAAACGGAAATAAAAGACGTAATATCAACTCGCGATCTGCGTGCTGCGCGCAAAGTAGCATACCGTTTTATTTATTTAGACATTGGCAGATAAGAAAAATTCTGGTTACGCTGACCTATAAAACGCTATTCCAAAAGCAAAATCAGACATGTTATACATCGTTAGAAAGCTTATACTCTCACCTACTGAATAAATGAATTGTCAATCAAGCCAAATTGCACTAAAGAGGGCGACAACGCCGTAAGCAACAGGTGCGGTATTACGCACAGCTATTATTGAAGATAGCCGACCCAGGCGTCACAGATGCGCGTATATTTCGCAAACGGATTGTCCAAGACAATATATGACCACTCATTCACAAAAGGGACATCTCCACGCGTAAAACCAATGGTGAGATTGTATATTTATTCAATGTTTAGTCCCAGATATTGACTGTGGAATGACATGGTATAATTTTTTTTAAAAGTTAGTCTCGCTTATTTCGTTATTCAGTGAGCAGCGTTTTCACTGCTGTTTTGGCATATTTTAGGGCTAATGTCGGGTTTATCTTGTTGCTACGGAATATTGCATTACATTACATTACAGGCATTTGACAGACGCTCCTATCCAGAGCGACATACAACAAAGTGTATAACCATAACCAGGAACAAGTGTGTCGAAAACCCTAGAGGGCAGTAGCCTACCGTTCTAAGTGCAGGGAACAACCGCATAGTTCAACTTGGACCCTGTAGGTTAAACCGATTAACACTAACACAAACAAGAACAGCAACAACGCAGTCTATGCAAAAATACAAGCAATAGTTAAGACGAGTTCAGACTAAGTCACCTACGAAACAACTACCTAGTTACAACCCCAAACTTACAGTCAATTTAGAGAGTAAATTGAGAATACAATTTCTCTCAGCATAATGACGGATTTAAAGAATAAACGAACTCACCCGATATTGTCTTCAAATGGATCCATGCCAAAGAAAAGTAATGATTCATCCTCTCAAATAGCTTTTACTAACAAACTTTTAGGAGCAAAAAATGAAACACCAACTCGCCATCGATGCTACCTACGCGCAGAGTACCGTGTATTTATTCAGACACTGGCAACTACAGCATAAATTGCGCCTTTTGTTTATATTCAATATTAGAAATTGCAGCGAGAAACTGCAGCTGTAGACACAAGATAATTTATATTATGGTAGCAACGGAACGAAGCGGACTACATATGTATTACCGTCATTGTTTAATTAGACCAGCGTGTTTTCGCGGGTTTACACGAAACTCAAATACTATCAATAAAATGGTTTAGCTATTTCTCAGCATAATGACAGATTCAAAGACTGAACGAACTCACCAGATATTTTCTTCAAATGGATGCATGCTCAAGAAAAGTAATTATTCATCCTCTGAAAAAGCTTTTACTAACAAACTTTTGGTAGCCTCTTCCAGTGCTACCCCGACGTTCAGACCCTACCCTCACTGACAAAAACTAGACCCTACGGTGTCGGATTACTTGCGTCGCCATGGATGTCGCTTGCCGTAAAGAAGTTTACTCGATGTCGTAACACTTAGAATTTGGAGCTCCAGCTTTTCCGCACCCCACCTAATAAAAAAGTCCAAATGGCGGGCAAACCATATGGCGGACATAGGTGGTCCCAAAAGCAAAGTTGTAGAGCACATTCAGATGCATCGGTCGATGAAGTTTTGTGTTGATCAGACTTATAGTGTGACAGTTATAGCCTTTAAAAGAGTGATCCTTTGTTATAGCGCCACCATCTGGGCGACATAGGAGATTTTTCGTGCGTGAGTAGTGGGGGGCCATAGGAACCCACCTACCAAAGTTGGTTGGTCTACAACTTATGGTTGCTGAGCTTCAGACATTTTAGCGGAGAAAAATAAGAATAATAATAATTAAAGCCGCAAGCGGCGTTGGGAGGGGTCCAAGCATTGGCACCATCGCACCCCCTATGGAGCGATTTGAAAATGGCTTTGTCCTCATGATCATACACCTTCACCCAACATATCTACTGAATATCATGATTATTGTATAAAAAATCGATTACTTATGGCCAATTTTGTGGTAAGAGACGCTGGCGGATGACTTAGTTGCGTCGCCATGGATGTGTCCTGGCCGCTTCTCGTGAAGGCATTCACTATGTCGTAACACTTAGATGGCCCAGCGTGTATGTACAGCTGCAGCGCTTCCATGCTGTGACTAAAAAAGGCGTCACACTAGTGTTCTCACGATACCAAAATTTTGACTTTGATACCGATACCAGGTTTAGTATCATGATAATTGATACTGAAACAATACTGATTCAATACTCGGTACCTAACGATACTGAAATTACCTTAATTGATCAGAAAGGTAATGTCCACAAGGGTTGACCTCATTTTCGAATTCACGGTTTATAAAAAACCTGGTTTATTAACAACTTTTAAGTTGAAGCCTGTTCAGCATATCAATAAGCATAGGCCTATAGTGTTACAACACTAAACCATAGAAAACTATATTAAATATATTTCAAAAATTAAACAATTGTAAAGTAAATTATCTTTATACAGGTCTTTCACTTGAAAATATATCTAAAAACAGCATATTTCAATAACAATACAGCATCTTCCTTTAATAAAATATTTACAAATTAGAACAGCTATTGCTACTGAAGTGAACTAAGTCTAAGATTGCGCAGTATCAATCACGAAAAATGCACAAGCGCAGGTCACCTCACTTGCCAACCATCTAGCGAAGATTCTGACAAATTACACTTTTCATCCTCAGTAATGCGGGAGACAATTTTCCCTGGCTTTTACATTTGACTCAAAACTACCGAACGTCGGAATATTCTAATACGGAACCGTTTCTTTTTTAAGGACCGAAAAAGTGCTGAAGTTTTGGTATACCGTGCAACACTACGTCAGACACATATTCCAATCCATTGCTCAGCTTAGCAGAGAATGCACATTTCAGAGCGCCACAGAGACAGACAGAATAATAATGAATACATTTTAAAAAACGAAACAAAAAACGAAATATCAACTCGACAACCCTGCTAGCATGCGTGCTGTGCGAAGAATACCTTATTATTTATTTAGACATTGGCAGAGTACAGCATTTGCGTCTTTTGTTTATATTCAAGAGTAATTGCAGGGAGAAACTGCAGCTGTAGACACAAGACAGTTTGTTATATTATGGTAGCAACGGAATGAAGCGGACTACATATATAGGCTATATTTACCGTCATTGTTTTATCATACCAGCGTCCTTTCGCGCGTTTGCAGAGAAACTCAATTACTATCAATAAAAATGGTTTAGCTATTTCTCAGCATAATGACGAAAATAATTTTCAACCGTCCACCTCGTTTTAGCAACGTTCCAACACTGTCGTCGTCACTGTTCCATGGGTCACAAAAACTATTACACTAACGCTTGCATTGCAGTGTGAAATATCCGCATTATATAATGCCACTAACCTATTTAAAGACACTCAATTTCAAAAATAACGTATATAACCGAAATATTTTGAGCAGTAATACTTACATAGCAACATGACATTTTATCTGTGTTTAGTAGTATAGAGACAGAAAATCAATGACAAAGTCCTATCCGCTTCTGTTTTGCGTCAGAAAACGATGTCAGATAGGTCTATCATCAAAGAAATGGCTTAGCTATGCCCCGAAGTCCTCAATAATAATAGTACTCTCCAAGAAATTATGAAAATCGTTGACAACGTTTCGTTAGGTGCATCGTCTTTAATGCTACGCCACAGTGAATGCGCAAGTGAATGCGAGAAGAAAATCCTTTACGCTGAACTATAAAACGCTATTCCAAATGCAAAGTCAGACATGTTATACATCGTTAGAAAGCTTATTCTCTCATCTACTGAATAAATGAACTGTCAATCAAGCCAAATTGTACTAAAAACGGCGACAACGCCGTAAGCAACAGGAATCACAAACGGATTGTCCAAGACAATATATGACCACTCAGTCGCAAAAGGGACATCTCTACGCGTAAAACCAATGATAAGATTGTATATTTATTCAACGTTTAGTCCCAGATATTGACTGTAATATGAGATGGTATAATTTTTAAAAAAACTTTGTCTCGTTTATTTCGTTATTCAGTAAGCAGCGTTTTCACTGCTGTATTGGCATATTTTAGGGCAAATGTCGGGTTTATCTTGTTGTTACGGATTATTAGCCTACATTACATTACAGGCATTTGGTAGACGCTCATACCCAGAGCGACGTACAACAAAGTGTCTAACCATAACCAGGAACAAGTGTGTTGAAAACCCAAGAGGGCAGTATCCTACCGTTCCAAGTGCCCCAAGACCGTCCCCTCACTGATAAAAAAACTAACCCTACGGTGTCGGATTACTTGCGTCGCCATGGATGTCGCTTGCCGTGAAGAAGTTTACTAGATGTCGTAATCGTTTAGATTTGGAGCCACAGCTCTTCCGCACCCCACCTAATAAAAAAGTCCAAATGGCAGGAAAACAATATGGCGGACATATGTAGCCCCAATAGCAAAGTTGTAGAGCACATTCACATGCGTCGGTCTATGAAGTTTTGTGTTGATCTGACTTACGGTGTGGGAGTTATGACCTTTTAGGCAAAACCCTTTGTTATAGCGCCACCATCTGGCCGACATAGGTGATTTTTAGTGCCTGAGTAGCGGGGGGCCATAGGAACCCACCTGCCAAATTTGGTTGCTCTAGGACTTATGGTTGCTGAGCCTCAGACATTTTAGCAGAGAAAGCTTCCACACCCCAACGTAAAGGTTAAAATGGCGGGCAAACAATATGGCGGACATGGGTGGTGCCAATGGCAAAGTTGTAGAGCACATTCAAATGCATAGGTCGATGAAGTTTTGTGTTGATCTAACTTATGGTGTGGGAGTTATGGCCTTTTACGCAAAACCCTTTGTTATAGCGCCACCATCTGGCCGACATAGGTGATTTTTAGTGCCTGAGTAGTGGGGGGCCATAGGAACCCACCTGCCAAATTGGGTTGCTCTACGAGTTATGGTTGCTGAGCCTCAGACACTTTTAGCGGAGAAAAATAATAAGAATAATAATAATAAAAATAATAATAATAATTAAAGCCGCAAGCGGCGTTGGGAGGGGTCCAAGCATTGGCACCATCGCGCCCCCTATGGAGCGATTTAAGAATGGCTTTGTCCTCATGATCATATACCTTCACCCAACATATCTACTGAATATCGTGATAAGCAATGGATTGGAATATGTGTCTGACGTAGTAAAATATTGATGACTTATGGCCAATTTTTGCTAAGAGACGCTGGCGGATGACTTAGTTGCGTCGCCATGGATGTGTCCTGGCCGCTTCCCGTAAATGTCTTTACTATGTTGTAACACTTAGATGGCATGTCGTAACACTTAGATGGCCCGGTGTGTGTGTACAGCTGCAGCGCTTCCATGCTGCAACTAAAAAAGGCGTCACACTAGTGTTGTCACGATACCAAAATTTTGACTTTGATACCGATGCCAGGTTTAGTATCATGATAATTGATACTGAAACAATACTGATTCAATACTCGGTACCTAACGATACTGAAATTACCTTAATTGATCAGAAACGTAATGTCCACAAGGGATGACCTCATTTTCGAATTCACGGTTTATTAAAAACCTGGTTTATTAACAACCTTTAAGTTGAAGCCTGTTCAGCATATCAATAAGCATAGGCCTATAGTGTTACAACACTAAACCATAGAAAACTATATTAAATATATTTCAGAAATTAAACAATTGCAAAGTAAATAATATTTAAACAGGTCTTTCACTTTTAAATGAATCTAAAAACAGCATATTTCAATAACAATACAGCATCTTCCTATAATCAAATATTTACAAATTAGAACACCTATTGCTACTGAAGTCAACTGAGTCTAAGCTTGCGCTGTATCAACCACGAAAAAATGCACAAGCGCAAGTCACCTCACTTGGCAACCTTAGTTGCTACTGCCTTCTAGCGAAGATTCTGACAAATTACACTTTTCATCCTCTCAATCAGTAATGCGGGAGACAATTTTCCCTGGCTTTTACATTTGACTCAAAACTAACGAACGTCGGAATATTCTAATACCCAACCATTTTTTTTTTTTTTTTTTTTTTTTTAAGTACCGAGAAAGTGCTGAAGTTTGGTATACCGTGCAACACTACGTCAGACACATATTCCAATCCATTGCTCAGTTTAGCAGAGAATGCACATTTCAGAGCGCCACAGAGACAGATAGAATAATAACACATGAATGCACATTTCAAATAATAAATACGACTTTGAGAAAAAACGGAAAAAAAGACGTAATATCAACTCGCGATCTGCGTGCTGCGCGCAAAGTAGCCTTCCGTTTTATTTATTTAGACATTGGCAGATAAGAAAAAATTTGGTTACCCTGACCTATAAAACGCTATTCCAAAAGCAAAATCAGACATGTTATACATCGTTAGAAAGCTTATACTCTCACCTACGGAATAAATGAATTGTCAATCAAGCCAAATTGTACTAAAAAGGGCGACAACGCCGTAAGCAACAGGTGTGGTATTACGCACAGCAATTACTGAGGATAGCCGACCCAAGCGTGACAGATGCGCGTATATTTCGCAAACGGATTGTCCAAGACAATATATGACCACTCATTCGCAAAAGGGACATCTCTACGCGTAAAACCAATGGTAAGATTGTATATTTATTCAATGTTTAGTCCAAGATATTGACTGTAGAATGACATGGTATATATATTTTTAAAAAGTTAGTCTAGCTTATTTCGTTATTCAGTTAGCAGCGTTTTCACTGCTGTATTGGCATATTTTAGGGCTAATGTCGAGTCTATCTTGTTTCTACGGAATATTGCATTACATTACATTACAGGCATTTGGCAGACGCTCTTATCCAGAGCGACGTAGGCTACAACAAAATGTAAAACCATAACCAGGAACAAGTGTGTCGAAAACCCTAGGGAGCAGTAGCCTACCGTTCTAAGTGCAGGGAACAACCGCATAGTTCAACTTGGACCCAGTAGGTTAAACTGATTAACACCAACACAAACAAGAACAGCAACAACGCAGTCTATGCAAAAATACAAGCAATAGTTAAGACTAATTAAGTCACCTACGAAACAACTACCTAGTTACAACCCTAAGCTTACAGTCAATTTAGAGAATAAATTGAGAATACGATGTAAAGCATAAATTGCGTCTTTTGTTTATATTCAATATTAGAAATTGCAGCGAGAAACTGCAGCTGTAGACACAAGATAATTTATGTTATGGTAGCAACGGAACGAAACGGACTATACGTGTATTGCCATCATTGTTTTATTATACCAGTGTGTTTTCGCGCGTTTGCACAGAAACGCAAAACCTACCAATAAAATGGTTTAGCTATTTATCACCATAATGACAGATTTAAAGACTAAACGAACTCGCCCGATACTGTCTTCAAATCCATGCCAAACAAAAGTAATTATTCATCCTCTCAAAAAGCTTTTACTAACAAACCTTTAATAGCCTAGCATGCACTCTGGCTGGCACTGTCTCACTTTCCCCAACGGTCAGACCTTCCCCTCACTGATAAAAACTAGACCCTACGGTGTCGGATTACTTGCGTCGCCATGGATGTCGCTTGCCGTAAAGAAGTTTACTCGATGTCGTAACACTTAGAATTTGCAGCAGCAGCTCTTCCGCACCCCACCTAATAAAAAAGTCCAAATGGCGGGCAAACCATATGGTGGACATAGGTCGTCCCAATGGCAAAGTGATAGAGCAGGTTCAGCTGCACAAGTTGATGAAGTTTTGTGTTGATCTAACGTATGGTGTTGGAGTTATGGCCTTAAACGCAAAACCCTCTGTTATAGCGCCACCATCTGGCCGACATAGGTGATTTTTAGTGCCTGAGTAGTGGGGGGCCATAGGAACCCACCTGCCAAATTTGGTTGCTCTAGGACTTATGGTTGCTGAGCCTCAGACACTTTTAGCGGAGAAAAATAAGAATAATAATAATCCTAACAGATACAATAGGGTTCCACCAGCTTCGCTGCTTGGACCCCTAATAATCCTAACAGATACAATAGGGTTCCACCAGCTTCGCTGCTTGGACCCCTAATAATCCTAACAGATACAATAGGGTTCCATCAGCTTCGCTGCTTGGACCCCTAATTACACTTTTCATCCTCTAAATCAGTAATGCGGGAGACAATTTTCCTTGGCTTTTACATTTGACTCAAAACTACCGAACGTCGGAATATTCTAATAGCGAACAGTTTATTTTATTTTTATTTTTTTTAAGTACCGAGAAAGTGCTGAAGTTTTGGAATACCGTGCAACACTACGTCAGACACATATTCCAATCCACTGCTCAGCTTAGCAGAGAATGCACATTTCAGAGCGCCACAGAGACAGATAGAATAATAACACATAAATACACATTTCAAGTAATAAATGCGACATTAAGAAAAAACGAAACAAAAGACGAGATATCAAGTCGCGACCTACGCGCAGAGCAGCCTACCGTTTTATTTATGTAGACACTGGCATATAAGAAAATTTTCGGTTACGCTGACATATAAAACGCTATTCCAAAAGCAAAAACAGACATGTTATACATCGTCAGAAAGCTTATACTCTCACCTACTGAATAAATTAATTGTCAGTCAAGCCAAATTGCACTAAAAAGGGCGACAACGCCGTAAGCAAGAGGTGTGGTATTACGCACAGCTATTTTTGAAGATAGCCCAGGCGTGACAAATGCGCGTAGCCTATATTTCTCAAACGGATTGTCCAGGACAATATATGACCACTCATTCGCAGAAGGGACAACTCTACGCGTAAAACCAGTGGTAAGATTGTATATTTATTCAATGTTTAGTCCCAGATATTGAATGTAGAATGACATGGCATAATTAAAAAAAAACTTTTATGTTGTTGCTACGGAATATTATATTACATTATAGGCATTTGGCAGACGCTCTTATCCAGAGCGACGTACAACAAAATGTTTAACCATAACCAGGAACAAGTGTGTCGAAAACCCTAGAGGGCAGTAGCCTACCGTTCCAAGTGCATGGAACAACCGCATAGTTCAACTTGGACCCTGTAGGTTAAACTGGTTAACACTAACACAAACAAGAACAGCAACAACGCAGTCTATGCAAAAATACAAGCAATAGTTAAGACGAGTGCATTAACTAAGTCACCTACGAAACAGCTAACTAGTTACAACCCTAACCTTAGAATAAATTTAGAGATTAAATTGAGAATACGATTTCTCTCAGCATAATGACGGATTTAAAAACGAACCCGTTATTGTCTTCAAATGGATCCATGTCAAAGAAAAGTAATGATTCATCCTCTTAAAGCTGTACCGTAGCGTATTATTTATTTAGACATTGGCAGAGTACAGTATAAATTGCGTCTTTTGTGAATATTCAATGTTAGAAATTGCAGTGAGGAACTGCAGCTGTAGACACAAGATAGTCTGTTATCTTATGGTAGCAACGGAACGAAGCGGACTATATATGTATTAGGCTACCGTCATTGTTTCATAATACCAGCGTGTTTTCGCGCGTTTGCACAGAAACTCAGAACCTATCAATAAAATGGTTTAGCTATTTCTCAGCATAATGACAGATTCAAAGACTAAACGAACTCACCCGATACTGTCTTCAAATAATGTCTGACACTGTCTTCCACTGCTTCCCCGACGTTCAGACCGTCCCCTCACTGACAAAAACTAGACCCTACGGTGTCGGATTACTTGCGTCGCCATGGATGTCGCTTGCCGTAAAGAAGTTTACTCGATGTCGTAACCGTTTAGATTTGGAGCCACAGCTCTTCCGCACCCCACCTAATAAAAAAGTCCAAATGGCGGGCAAACCATATGGCGGACATAGGTGGTCCCAAAAGCAAAGTTGTAGAGCACATTCCGATGCATCGGTCGATGAAGTTTTGTGTTGATCTGACTTACGGTGTGGGAGTTATGACCTTTTAAAGTATGACCCTTTGTTATAGCGCCACCATCTGGCCGACATAGATGATTTTTAGTGCCCGAGTAGTGGGGGGCCATAGGAACCCACCTCCAAAATTTGGTTGGTCTACAACTTATGGTTGCTGAGCCTCAGACATTTTAGTGGAGAAAACTGCCACGCCCCAACTAAAAAGTCGAAAGGGCAGGCAAACAATATGGCGGCCATAGGTGGTGCCAATGGCAAAGTGATAGAGCACGTTCAGGTGCATATGTCGATGAAGTTTTGTGTTGATCTAACTTATGGTGTGAGAGTTATGGCCTTTTACGCCATACCCTTTGTTATAGCGCCACCATCTGGCCGACATAGGTGATTTTTAGTGCCTGAGTAGTGGGGGGCCATAGGAACCCACCTGCCAAATTTGGTTGCTCTAGGCCTTATGGTTCCTGAGCCTCAGACACTTTTAGCGGAGAAAAATAATAATAATAATAATAATAATTAAAGCCGCAAGCGGCGTTGGGAGGGGTCCAAGCATTGGCACCATCGCGCCCCCTATAGAGCAATGTTAAAATGGCTTTTTCCTCATCATCATATGCCTTCATCCAACATATCTAATGAATATCATAATGATGATGTAAAATATTGATGACTTATGGCCAATTTTGTGCTAAGAAACGCTGGCGGATGACTGAGTTGCGTCGCCATGGATGTGTCCTGACCACGTCCCATAAAGGTCTTTACTATGTTGTAACACTTAGATGGCATGTCGTAACACTTAGATAGCCTGGTGTGTATGTACAGATGCAGCGTCTCCATGCCACAACTAAAAAAGGTATCACACTAGCGTTGTCTTGATACCAAAATTTTGACTTTTATACCGATATCAGGTTTCTCCACCCTAGCTCCCCAGTGGTGGAACGAACTTCCTGTCCCTCTCCGAACCTCCCCCTCACTACCCATCTTCCGCCGTGGCCTGAAGACTCATCTCTTCAGACTATACCTAGACTAACCACCACCATGCTGTATATTTCACTCTTTAATAAAAAAAAATTAAAAAATTAAAAAAAACACCCCCCCCCCCTTTTCATGTCACTTGTTACATGTTGCCCCATCCCAGCACCTTTTGGTAATTTGTATTTGTCCTAATACTGTAGCTTATTCTTCTGCTTAGTTGGCTTTGCAGAGGTTAGGTCAGAATAGTGTTCACTGTGTGAACTGTGTTCTTGGCTAGAAATAGCTGTACAAAATAAGTATTATACCTTTCTGAACCTGTGTTCAGAAGTTGCCTATGACCATGATATGCACTTTTTGTACGTCGCTTTGGATAAAAGCGTCTGCGAAATAAATGTAATGTAATGTAATGTTTAGTATAACAATAATTGATACTGAAACGATACTGATTCAATACTCGGTACCTAACGATACAGAAATTACGTTAATTGATCAGAAACGTAATGTCCACAAGGGTTGACCTCATTTTCGAATTCACGGTTTATTAAAAACCTGGTTTATTAACATCCTTTCAGTTGAAGCCTATTCAACATATCAATAAGCATAGGCCTATAGTGTTACAACACTGAACCATAGAAAACTATATTAAATATATTTCAGAAATTAAACAATTGCAAAGTAAATTATCTTTAAACAGGTCTTTCACTTTTAAATAAATCTAAAAACAGCATATTTCAATAAGAATACAGCATCTTCCTATAATAAAATATTTACAAATTAGAACACCTATTGCTACTGAAGTCACCTGAGTCTAAGCTTGCGCTGTATCAACCACGAAGAATGCACAAGCGCAGGTCACCTCACTTGCCAACCTTAGTTGCTACTGCCGTCTAGCGAAGATTCTGACAAATTACACTTTTCATCCTCTCAATCAGTAATGCGGGAGACAATTTTCTCTGGCTTTTACATTTGACTCAAAACTACCAAACGTCGGAATATTCTAATAGCGAACCGTTTCTTTTTTCTTCTTTTTTTTTTTTTTTTAAGTACCGAGAAAGTGCTGAAGTTTTGGAACACCGTGCCACACTACGTCAGACACATATTCCAATCCATTGCTCAGCTTGGCAGAGAATGGACATTTCACAGCGCCACAGAGACAGACAGAATAATAACGCATAAATACGCATTTCAAATAATAAATACGACATTGAGAAAAAACGAAACAAAAGACGAGATATCAAGTCGCGACCTACGCGCAGAGCAGCCTACCGTTTTATTTATGTAGACACTGGCATATAAGAAAATGTTCGGTTACGCTGACCTATAAAACGCTATTCCAAAAGCAAAAACAGACATGTTATATATCGTTAGAAAGCTTATACTCTCACCTACTGAATAAATTAATTGTCAATCAAGCCAAATTGCACTAAAAAGGGCGACAACGCCGTAAGCAACAGGTGTGGTATTACGCACAGCTATTTTTGAAGATAGCCCAGGCGTGACAAATGCGCGTAGCCTATATTTCTCAAACGGATTGACCAAGACAATATATGACCACTCATTCGCAAAAGGGACATCTCTACGCGTAAAACCAGTGGTAAGATTGTATATTTATTCGATGTTTAGTCCCAGATATTGAATGTAGAATGACATGGCATAATTTTAAAAAACTTTGTCTCGTTTATTTCCTTATTCAGTGAGCAGCGTTTTCACTGCTATATTGGCATATTTTAGGGCTAACGTCGGGTTTATGTTGTTGCTACGGAATATTACATTACATTCCATTACAATACGGGCATTTGGCAGACGCTCTTATCCAGACTGACGTACAACAAAGTGTATAACCATAACCAGGAACAAGTGTGTCGAAAACCCTAGAGAGAAATACCGTTCCAAGTGCAGGGAACAACCGTTAGTTCAACTTGGACCCTGTAGGTCAAACTGATTAACACTAACACAAACAAGAACAGCAACAACGCAGTCTATGCAAAAATACAAGCAATAGTTAAGAGTGCATTAGCTAAGTCACCAACGAAACAGCTAACTAGTTACAACCCTAAGCTTACAGTCAATTTAGAGATTAAATTGAGAAAACAATTTCTCTCAGCATAATGACGGATTTAAAGACTAAACGAACTCACCCGATATTGTCTTCAAATGGACCGTATTATTTATTTAGACATTGGCAGACTACAGCATAAATTGCGTCTTTTGTTGTTTACATTCAATATTAGAAATTGCAGCGAGAAACTGCAGCTGTAGACACAAGATAGTTTGTTATGTTATGGTAGCAACGGCACGAAGCGGACTATATGCATTACCGTCATTGTTTCATTAGACCAGCGTGTTTTCGCGCGTTTGCACAGAAACTCAGAACCTATCAATAAAATGGTTTAGCTATTTCTCAGCATAATGACAGATTCAAAGACTAAACGAACTCACCCGATACTGTCTTCAAATAATGTCTGGCACTGTGTTCCACTGCTTCCCCGACGTTCAGACCGTCTCCTCACTGATAAAAACTGGACCCTACGGTGTCGGATTACTTGCGTCGCCATGGATGTCGCTTGCCGTAAAGAAGTTTACTCGATGTCGTAACCGTTTAGATTTGGAGCCACAGCTCTTCCGCACCCCACCTAATAACAACGGCCAAATGGCGGGCAAACCATATGGGGGACATAGGTGCTCCCAATGGCAAAGTTGTAGAGCACATTCAGATGCATCGGTCGATGAAGTTTTGTGTTGATCGGACTTACGGTGTGGCAGTTATAGCCTTTAAAAGTACGACCCTTTGTTATAGCGCCACCATCTGGTCGACATAGGTGATTTTTCGTGCCTGAGTAGTGGGGGGCCATAGGAACCCACCTACCAAATTTGGTTGGTCTACAACTTATGGTTGCTGAGCTTCAGACATTTTAGTGGAGAAAACTTCCACGCCCCAACTAAAAAGTCTAAATGGCGGGCAAACAATATGGCGGACACAGGTGGTGCCAATGGCAAAGTTGTAGAGCACGTTCAGATGCATAGGTTGATGAAGTTTTGTGTTGATCTACCTTATGGTGTGAGAGTTATGGCCTTTTATGCAAAACCCTTTGTTATAGCGCCACCATCTGGCCGACATAGGTGATTTTTAGTGCCTGAGTAGTGGGGGGCCATAGGAACCCACCTGCCGAATTTGGTTGCTCTAGTACTTATGGTTGCTGAGCCTCAGACACTTTTAGCGGAGAAAAATAATAATAATAATAATAATAATCCTAACAGATACAATAGGGTTCCACCAGCTTCGCTGCTTGGACCCCTAATAATCCTAACAGATACAATAGGGTTCCACCAGCTTCGCTGCTTGGACCCCTAATAATAATCCTAACAAAAACAATAGGGTTCCACCAGCTTCGCTGCTTGGACCCCTAATAATCCTAACAAATACAATAGGGTTCCACCAGCTTCGGTGCTTGGACCCCTAATTAAAGCCGCAAGCGGCATTGGGAGGGGTCCAAGCATTGGCACCATCGCGCCCCCTATGGAGCGATTTTAAAATGGCTTTGTCCTCATGATCATACACCTTCACCCAACATATCTACTGAATATCATGATGATCGTATAAAACATTGATGACTTATGGCCAATTTTGTGGTAAGAGACGCTGGCGGATGACTTAGTTGCGTCGCCATGGATGTGTCCTGGCCGTAAATGCCTTTACTATGTCGTAACACTTAGATGGCATGTCGTAACACTTAGATGGTCCGGCGTGTATGCACAGCTGCAGTGTTTCTGCGCTGCAACTAAAAAAGGCGTCGCACTAGTAATGGCACGATACCAAAATTTTGACTTTGATAGTGATACCAGGTTTAGTATCACGATAGTCAATACTGAAATGATACTTGAAACTTAAACGATGCTCATTCGATACTCGGTACCTAACGATACTGAAATTACCTTAATAGATGAGAAACGTAATGTCCACAAGGGTTGACCTCATTTTCGAATTCATGGTTTATTAACAACCTGGTCCATTAACAACCTTTAAGTTGAAGCCTCTTCAACATATTAATATGCATAGGCCTATAGTGTTACAACACTGAACAATAGAGAAATATGTTAAATATATTTTAAAAATTAAACAGTTGTAAACTAAATAATGTTTAAAACAGGTCTTTCACCTGTAAATAGATTTAAAAAGCAGCATATTTTAATAACAATACAGCATCTATATATAATAAAATATTTCCAAATTGGAACACCTATTGGTACTGAAGTGAACTGAGTCAAACCTTGCGCTGTATCAAGGAGCTGAGTGCAAGCGCAAGTCACCTCACTTGGCAACCTTAGTTGCTACTGCCTTCTAGCGAAGACTCTGACAAATGACACTTCATCCTCTAAATCAGTAATGCGGGAGACAATTTTCCCTAGCTTTTACATTTGACTCAAAACTACCGAACGTCGGAATATTCTAATACCGAACCGTTTCTTTTTTTTTTTTTTTTTTTTTAAGTACAGAGAAAGTGCTGAAGTTTTGGTATACCGTGCAACACTACGTCAGACACATATTCCAATCCATTGCTCAGCTTAGCAGAGAATGCACATTTCAGAGCGCCACAGAGACAGATAGAATAATAGGCACATAAATACACATTTCAAATAATAAATAAGACATTGAGAAAAAACGGAAATAAAAGACGTAATATCAACTCGCGATCTGCGCAAAGTAGCCTACCGTTTTATTCATTTAGACATTGGCAGATAAGAAAAATTTTGGTTACACTGACCTATAAAACGCTATTCCAAAAGCAAAATAAGACATGTTATACATCGTCAGAAAGCTTATACTCTCACCTACTGAATAAATGAACTGTCAATCAAGCCAAATTGTACTAAAAAGGGCGACAACGCCGTAAGCAACAGGTGTGGTATTACGCACAGCTATTGTTCAAGATAGCCGACCCAGGCGTGACAGATGCGCGTATATTTCGCAAACGGGTTGTCCAAGACAATATATGACCACTCATTCACAAAAGGGACATCTCTACGCGTAAAACCAATGGTAAGATTATATATTTATTCAATGTTTAGTCCCAGATATTGACTGTAGAATGACATGGTATAATTCTTTTTAAATAGTTAGTCTCGCTTATTTCGTCATTCAGTGAGCAGCGTTTTCACTGCTGTATTGGCATATTTTAGGGCTAATGTCGGGTTTATCTTGTTGCTACGGAATATTGCATTACATTACATTACAGGCATTTGGCAGACGCTCCTATCCAGAGCGACATACAATAAAGTGTTTAACCATAACCAGGAACAAGTGTGTCGAAAACCCTAGAGGGCAGTAGCCTAGCGTTCCGAGTGCAGGGAACAACCGCATAGTTCAACTTGGACCCTGTAGGTTAAACTGATTAACACTAACACAAACAAAAACAGCAACAACGCAGTCTATGCAAAAATACAAGCAATAGTTAAGACGAGTTAAGTCACCTACGAAACAACTACCTAGTTACAACCCTAAGCTTACAGTCAATTTAGAGATTAAATTGAGAATACGATCTACAGCATAAATTGCGTCTTTTGTTTATATTCAATAGTAGAAATTGCAGCGAGAAACTGCAGCTGTAGGCACAAGATAGTCTGTTATGTTATGGTAGCAACGGAACGAAGCGGACTATATATGTATTACCGTCATTGTTTCATTATACCAGCGTGTTTTCGCGCGTTTGCACAGAAACTCAGAACCTATCAATGAAATGGTTTAGCTATTTCTCAGCATAATGACAGATTCAAAGACTAAACGAACTCACCCGATACTGTCTTCAAATGGATCCAGGCTCAAGAAAAGTAATTATTCATCCTCTCAAGAAGCTTTTACTAACAACCCTTTAATAGCCTAGCATGCACTCTGGCTGGCACTGTCTTCCAGTGCTTCCCCGACGTTCAGAGCTTCCCCTCACGGATAAAAACTTGACCCTACGGTGTCGGATTACTTGCGTCGCCATGGATGTCGCTTGCCGTAAAGAAGTTTACTCGATGTCGTAACACTTAGAATTTGCAGCAACAGCTCTTCCGCACCCCACCTAATAAAAAAGTCCAAATGGCGGGCAAACCATATGGCGGACATAGGTGGTCCCAATAGCAAAGTTGTAGAGCACATTCAGATGCATCGGTTGATGAAGTTTTGTGTTGATCTGACTTACGGTGTGGAAGTTATGACCTTTTAAAGTATGACCCTTTGTTATAGCGCCACCATCTGGCCGACAGAGATGATTTTTAGTGCCCGAGTAGTGGGGGGCCATAGGAACCCACCTCCAAAATTTGGTTGGTCTACAACTTATGGTTGCTGAGCCTCAGACATTTTAGTGGAGAAAACTGCCACGCCCCAACTAAAAAGTCGAAAGGGCAGGCAAACAATATGGCGGCCATAGGTGGTGCCAATGGCAAAGTGATAGAGCACGTTCAGATGCATATGTCGATGAAGTTTTGTGTTGATCTAACTTATGGTGTGAGAGCTATGGCCTTTTACGCCTAACCCTTTGTTATAGCGCCACCATCTGGCCAACATAGGTGATTTTTAGTGCCTGAGTAGTGGGGGGCCATAGGAAGCCACCTGCCAAATTTGGTTGCTCTAGGACTTATGGTTGCTGAGCCTCAGACACTTTTAGAGGAGGAAAAAAAATAAGAATAATAATAATTAAAGCCGCAAGCGGCGTTGGGAGGGGTCCAAGCATTGGCACCATCGCGCCCCCTATGGAGCGATTTTAAAATGGCTTTGTCCTCATGATCATATGCCTTCACCCAACATGTCTACTGAATATCATGATGATCGTATCAAATATTGATGACTTATGGCCAATTTTGTGCTAAGAGACGCTGTCGGATGACTTAGTTACGTCGCCATGGATATGTCCTGGCCGCTTCCCGTCAAGGCCTTTACTATGTCGTAACACTTAGATGGCATGTCGTAACACTTAGATGGTCCAGCGTGTATGCACAGCTGCAGTGTTTCTGCGCCGCAACTAAAAAAGGCGTCACACTAGTGTTGTCACGATACCAAAATTTTGACTTTGATACTGATACCAGGTTTAGTATTACAATACTCAATACTGAAATGATACTTGAAACTTAAACGATGCTAATTCGATACTCGGTACCTAACGATACTGAAATCACCTTAATAGATGAGAAACGTAATGTCCACAAGGGTTGACCTCATTTTCGAATTCATGGTTTATTAACAACCTGGTTCATTAACAACCTTTAAGTTGAATCCTCTTCAACATATTAATATGCATAGGCCTATAGTGTTACAACACTGAACAATAGAAAAATATGTTAAATATATTTTAAAAATTAAACAGTTGTAAACTAAATAATATTTACAACAGGTCTTTCACCTTTAAATAGATTTAAAAACAGCATATTTTAATAACAATACAGCATCTATATATGATAAAATATTTCCAAATTGGAACAGCTATTGCTACTGAAGTGAACTGAGTCAAAGCTTGCGCTGTATCAAGGAGCGGAGTGCAAGCACAAGTCACCTCACTTGGCAACCTTTGTTGCTACTGCCTTCTAGCGAAGATTCTGAAAAATTACACTTTTCATCCTCTCAATCAGTAATGCGGGAGACAATTTTCCCTGGCTTTTATATTTGACTCAAAACTACCGAACGTCGGAATATTCAAATACCGAACCGTTTGTTTCTTTTTTTTTTTTTTTTTTAAGTACTGAGAAAGTGCTGAAGTTTTGGTATACCGTGCAGCACTACGTCAGACACATATTCCAATCCATTGCTCAGCTTAGCAGAGAATGCACATTTCAGAGCGCCACAGAGACAGATAGAATAATAACACATAAATGCACATTTCAAATAATAAATACGACATTGAGAAATAACGGAAATAAAAGACGTAATATCAACATGCGATCTGCGTGCTGCGCGCAAAGTAGCCTACCGTTTTATTCATTTAGACATTGGCAAATAAGAAAGATTTTGGTTACGCTGACCTATAAAACGCAATTCCAAAAGCAAAATCAGACATTTTATACATCGTTAGAAAGCTTATACTCTCACCTACTGAATAAATGAATTGTCAATCAAGCCAAATTGCACTAAAAAGGGCAACAACGCCGTAAGCAACAGGTGTGGTATTACGCACAGCTATTAATGAAGATAGCCGACCCTAGCGTCACAGATGCGCGTATATTTCGCAAACGGATTGTCCAAGACAATATATGACCACTCATTCGCAAAAGGGACATCTCTACGCGTAAAACCAATGGTAAGATTGTATATTTATTCAATGTTTAATCCCAGATATTGACTGTAGAATGACATGGTATAATTTTTTAAAAAGTTAGTCTCGCTTATTTCGTTATTTAGTGAGCAGCGTTTTCACTGCTGTATTGGCATATTTTAGGGCTAATGTCGGGTTTATCTTGTTGCTACGGAATATTGCATTACATTACATTACAGGCATTTGGCAGACGCTCCTATCCAGAGCGACGTACAACAAAGTGTTTAACCATAACCAGTAACAAGTGTGTCGAAAACCCTAGAGGGCAGTAGCCTACTGTTCTAAGTGCAGGGAACAACCGCATAGTTCAACTTGGACCCTGTAGGTTAAACTGATTAACACTAACACAAACAAGAACCGCAACAACGCAGTCTATGCAAAAACACAAGCAATAGTTAAGACGAGTTAAGTCACCTACGAAACAACTACCCTAAGCTTACAGTCAATTTAGAGATTAAATTGAGAATACGATTGACAGCATAAATTGCGTCTTTTGTTTATATTCAATATTAGTAATTGCAGCGAGAAACTGCAGCTGTAGACACAAGATAGTGTGTTATGTTATGTTATGGCGGCAACGGAACGAAGCGGACTACATATGTATTACCGTCATTGTTCTATTATACCAGCGTGTTTTCGCGCGTTTGCACAGGAACTCAAAACCTACCAATAAAATGGTTTAGCTATTTCTAAACATAATGACAGATTTAAAGACTAATCGAACTCACCCGATACTGTCTTCAAATGAATCCATGCCAAAGAAAAGTAACTATTCATCCCCTCAAAAAGCTTTTACTAACAAGCGATTGGTAGCCTCGCATGCACTCTGGCTGGCACTGTGTTTCATTGCTTCCCCGATGTTCAGACCCTCCCCTCGCTGATAAAAACTAGACCCTACGGTGTCAGATTACTTGCGTCGCCATGGATGTTGCTTGCCGTAAAGAAGTTTACTAGAGGTCGTAACGCTTAGATTTGGAGCTCCAGCTTTTCCACACCCCACCTAATGAAAAAGTCCAAATGGCGGGCAAACCATAGGGCGGACATAGGTGGTCCCAAAAGCAAAGTTGTAGAGCACATACAGATGCATCGGTCGATGAAGTTTTGTGTTGATCTGACATACGTTGTGGGAGTTATGGCCTTTTACGCATATCCCTTTGTTATAGCGCCACCATCTGGCCGACATAGGTGATTTTTAGTGTCTGAGTAGTGGGGGGCCATAGGAACTCACCTGCTAAATTTGGTTGGTGTACAACTTATGGTTGCTGAGCCTCAGACATTTTAGTGGAGAAAGTTTCCACGCCCAAACGAAAATGTTAAAATGGCAGGCAAACAATATGGCGGACATAGGTGGTCCCAATGGCGAAGTTGTAGAGCAGGTTCAGCTGCACAAGTCGATGAAGTTTTGTGTTGATCTAACGTATGGTGTTGGAGGTATGGCCTTAAAACCAAAACCCTTTGTTATAGCACCACCATCTGGCCGACATAGGTGATTTTTAGTGCCTGAGTAGTGGGGGGCCATAGGAACCCACCTGCCAAATTTGGTTGCTCTAGGACTTATGGTTGCTGAGCCTCAGACACTTTTAGCGGAGAAAAATAATAAGAATAATAATCCTAACAGATATAATAGGGTTCCACCAGCTTCGCTGCTTGGACCCCTAATAATCCTAACAAAAACAATAGGGTTCCACCAGCTTCGCTGCTTGGACCCCTAATAATAATAATAATAATAATAATAATAATAATAATAATCCTAACAGATAAAATAGGGTTCCACCAGCTTCGCTGCTTGGACCCCTAATAATCCTAACAGATACAATAGGGTTCCACCAGCTTCGCTGCTTGGACCCCTAATAATAATAATAATAATAATCCTAACAAAAACAATAGGGTTCCACCAGCTTCGCTGCTTGGACCCCTAATAATAATAATCCTAACAAAAACAATAGGGTTCCACCAGCTTCGCTGCTTGGACCCCTAATAATAATAATCCTAACAGATACAATAGGGTTCCACCAGCTTCGCTGCTTGGACCCCTAATAATCCTAACAGATACAATAGGGTTCCACCAGCTTCGCTGCTTGGACCCCTAATAATAATCCTAACAGATACAATAGGGTTCAACCAGCTTCGCTGCTTGGACCCCTAATAATAATAATAATAATAATCCTAACAAAAACAATAGGGTTCCACCAGCTTCGCTGCTTGGACCCCTAATAATCCTAACAGATACAATAGGGTTCCACCAGCTTCGCTGCTTGGACCCCTAATAATAATAATAATAATAATAATAATCCTAACAAAAACAATAGGGTTCCACCAGCTTCGCTGCTTGGACCCCTAATAATCCTAACAAAAACAATAGGGTTCCACCAGCTTCGCTGCTTGGACCCCTAATAATCCTAACAGATACAATAGGGTTCCACCAGCTTCGCTGCTTGGACCCCTAATAATCCTAACAAATACAATAGGGTTCCACCAGCTTCGCTGCTTGGACCCCTAATAATCCTAACAGATACAATAGGGTTCCACCAGCTTCGCTGCTTGGACCCCTAATAATAATAATAATAATAATAATAATCCTAACAAAAACAATAGGGTTCCACCAGCTTCGCTGCTTGGACCCCTAATAATCCTAACAAAAACAATAGGGTTCCACCAGCTTCGCTGCTTGGACCCCTAATAATCCTAACAGATACAATAGGGTTCCACCAGCTTCGCTGCTTGGACCCCTAATAATAATAATCCTAACAAATACAATAGGGTTCCACCAGCTTCGCTGCTTGGACCCCTAATAATCCTAACAAATACAATAGGGTTCCACCAGCTTCGCTGCTTGGACCCCTAATAATCCTAACAAATACAATAGGGTTCCACCAGCTTCGCTGCTTGGACCCCTAATAATCCGAACAGATACAATAGGGTTCCACCAGCTTCGCTGCTTGGACCCCTAATAATAATAATCCTAACAAATACAATAGGGTTCCACCAGCTTTGCTGCTTGGACCCCTAATAATCCTAACAAATACAATAGGGTTCCACCAGCTTTGCTGCTTGGACCCCTAATAATCCTAACAAATACAATAGGGTTCCACCAGCTTCGCTGCTTGGACCCCTAATAATCCTAACAAATACAATAGGGTTCCACCAGCTTCGCTGCTTGGACCCCTAATAATCCTAACAAATACAATAGGGTTCCACCAGCTTCGCTGTTTGGACCCCTCAAAATGAAGAAGAAAGGAAAATTGAAAAAGTTTAGGATTTTTCTCTATGTGTTTTCATGTAGCAATTTTCTAAAACAAATATGCAGAATTATTGAAAATCACTACATTTTTCTTTTTAGGGTAGGAATGCAGAGGTAATGAGTTTGATCCCCACCTGAGACATATATAAATCTGATTTTATCGATCATACAAACTCTTTCTCTTTAGTTATTTTATACTTTATTATTTTTATCTATGGTAAACAGACTAATTTTGTATGTATTGTGTAATAAAGTAGCCCTAATGTGTTCCCTTTGATTAAACAGTAAAGGCTCTTAAACAATTAATATCTATCAACTATATCAGAAGTTAAACACTTTTATTTAAATAACTTTGAAAAAATAAATGAGAAAACACAGTATAGCTCTTAAACAAATTATAACCACAAGTATATGACTGTACAAAAATATAGCATGAGGAGATCTTATAAAATGTCACAAAGTATCAATACGAAGGATTCATTTTAAACTATTCACAAGATTTAAAAAAATGTTATATCCATCCATCCATTATCTATACTGCCCTACAAAGCCTAACTGCAGTAACTACGCAAAGGGTAAAACTGAGAAAAATGGCTTTAAAGTATTTTAACTGGCCAGCCAAATGGGTTATAGTTATATCAGTGATATTGCACTAATTGTACATGTATTCATGAGGTATTTTTTATGCCCAAAAACCATGACTGCTGATTTGACCTTTGACCCCAAAAATGTAGTTACTGCACTCTGCCTTTGCATTGCCTTAAATGGTTCTAAGAGCAATGCAAAAGCAAAGTGCAGTAACTACAATGTTCTCAGCTTTTATATTGTGTTTTCAGTGAACAAAAACTATTTTGATACTGATTTTGTTATAATTGTATTTAACAGTATTTAACAATTCTACATATGGATTTGTGCATGGTTAATTAAGTCTGGACAAATTGAGAATTTTAGAAGTCATATTTTAGTCTTAATATCATTTCATTTCACTTTTTTACTTATTCACCTATCTAGACAATTATTTTCCTATCAATTAAACTTTGCATCATCATCTTCAATTTCACCATCGTTGTCACCGCCACCACTTTTGTTGCCTTGATGAAAATCACATTAATAATTTTCATTATCCTTATCTTTACTATTTAACATAATGAATAAATACAAGGCTACACTGATTCACAGTAAAATTTGTTTATTATATTACATGTTTTAAACAGCGGCGACTTGTGAGCTGAAAATTGGTGCAGCGCAAAACTTTCCTTTAAACTAATCATTGATCTCAAACTGTTTTAATTCATTTTCAGTGATTAACAAGCATGCAAACGATCTGACTAATCAATTGGAAAGTGACACACAGCTTCTTCGCATTGTGTTAGGGCGATCAAATGATAAATGTGATTTAGAAAAATCCGTTTTAATCACTAAGCAGTGGCAGAAACTTCCCTGATTTTCCTTGAGTATCAATACAATTAATCCACAAAATAGGCTACTCAATACTATCATATATAGCCAGCTCTGCCCAAATAGGCAGTTTTAGCGAGTAGCCTAGGGCTTATAGCCTACATTTATTTTCATTTGCAGTACGAAATTGTGCACATTTTTAATCAACATTATTTGCGGATACATGCACTTCTTTCTCCGCACTCGGTATTCATGGCAAATATCCACAATGCGTAGGCTAGATTGTAAACAATCTTGAAGTGCATGACATGGCATCGGCGATGATGTGAAGTTACAGATGATAATGTTACAGCTTTCAGGGAGCAGGTAAACTAACGCTAGCTAACTAAACATCTCCCGTCAGTCAGCATATATAGCGAGACTGACAGGTGTTTTATAATGTGATTGCTAGTTTCTCAACGCTTAATGTCATCGTTACTTAGCCTACCTGGGTATTTTCTTTTCAACACCAGTTCCACTATCCTCTTTCCCCTGGATAGTGCCATCTTAAACAGCTTTGTTGCGTGAGGTTAGATGGGTGAAATCGGCTGGTGGTAGAATCCCAAACAGTCGCGTGAGGTAACTTAGATGGGTAGAGCGCGAAATCGACCGGTAGAATCCCAAAGCAGACCGCAGTAACTTCACTTACTGCGGTCTGCCATGGTTTTCAGTCGGGTTTTGTAGTTACTGCAATTTTTATACAGTTTTTTCTCTAAAATAAAGCAAAATTGAACTCTGAAACTTCGTCACAAGATAAAACAGATATCAAGAAGTTCATTTTTAGTTATAACTCAATTTCGAACAAAAATGTAGTTACTGCGGTTAGCCTTTGGACGGCAGTATACCCGCTTATCCTGAGCAGGGTCGCGGGGGGTAATGGAGCCTATCCCAGTGTGCATTGGGTGAGAGGCAGGAATACATTCTGGACAGGCCGCCCGGTTGTAGATCAGGTGCTAGGTACCACAGCTTCAGGTCGCTCCGCAGCCTCTAGTATTCTCACAGTGAAACTGCAATCGTCTTCTGGTCTGCCAACGGGATGTCTTGCCTTGTCTCTACGGGGATTGAGCCAGAGGATCAGCTGAAGCAGGCAGGACGGCACAAGGAGTGATCACAGGCAGGACAGCACATGGACTGATTACAGTGCTGGTGGGAGCAGGTGCAGGACCAGCTGCAGCAGATCCACTCTGATAGTACAGGGTATATGTAGACGGTGTGAAAAACACACACATACATGCACGAATGCACACACACAAACACTGTCAATTGAAAAATAATCCCGGTGGACTCGAAATGTGCTAGGAGTAAGAAGGCATACAAATACAATCACACAAAAGACAGCAGCTAATGTCATTTCATAATATGCCACAATGGCTTCAATTATTATATATAAATTAAACAATATGTGATCCAAAGATAAATTGCATTTAATACAAAACCATGTAATTAAATCATGTGCGCTCCAACAAACCTGAGCAGACTTCTTGGCCAAATTAAGGTTTGGCATTGCAACAGCATTACGTGTCCCACCAGGTCAAGCTTTTACAAACTGGGAGAGAATGATGTGAGAATATGGGGAAATATATATTTTTTTTAATTTTGAGCAGTAATACTTACATAGCAATGATGAAATCTTATCTTTGTTAAGTAGATGGAGACAGAGACAGTAAATCAATGATACTGTTCTATTCGCTTCTGTTTTGCTCCAGAAAATTATGTCAGCTAGGTCTATCAGCAAACATATGGCTTAGCTATGCCCAGAAGTCCTCAAAAATGATATTATTTTACAAGAAATTACGAAAAATTGTTGACTGTGTTTCGTTAGGTGCAGTGTCTTTTACTGCTACCACAGAGTGAATGCGATAAGAACATTTTCGTTTACGCTGACCTATAAAACGCTATTCCAAAAGCAAAATGTTATACATCGTTAGAAAGCTTAAACTCTGACCTACTGAATAAATTAATTGTCAATCAAGCCAGACTGTAATAAAAAGGGTGACAACGCCGTAAACAACACGTGTGGTATTACACACAGCTATTTTGGAAGGTACACAGGCATCACAAATGCATGTATATTTAGGGGTCCAAGCAGCAAAGCTGGTGGAACCCTATTGTATCTGTTAGGATTATTATTATTATTATTATTATTATTATTATTATTATTATTAATAATAATATTTTTTTTTCTCCGCTAAAATTGTCTGAGGCTCAGCAACCGTCCTAGACCAACCAAATTTGTTAGGTGGGTTCCTATGGCCCCCCACTACTCAGGCACTACAAATCACCTATGTTGGCCTGATGGTGGCGCTATAAAAAAGGGTAATGCTGAAATGGACATAACTCCCACACCATAAGTCAGATCAACACAAAACTTCATCGACCGATGCATCTAAATGTGCTCTACAACGTTTTGCTATTGGGACCACCTATGTCCGCCATATTGTTTGCCCGCCATTATTAGTTGTGGCGCGGAAGTGCTGCAGCTCTACATATAAGTGTTACGACATGCCATCTAAGTTCCTTCATGGCAAGCAGCTAGGAAACATCCATGACGACGCAACTAAGTAATCCGAAGCAATGGAAGACAGTGCCAGAGTGCGTGCTACTAAAAGTTTGTTAGTAAAAGCTTTTTGAGAGGATGAATAATTACTTTTCCTTGGCATGGATTCATTTGAAAACAATATCGGCTAAGTTTGTTTAGTCTTTGAATCCGTCATTATACTGAGAAAAATCATGTTCCGTCATAGCAACAAGATAAACCCAAGATATGCCAATACAGCAGTGAAAACGCTGCTCACTGAATAACGAAATAAACGAGACAATGTTTTTAAAAATGATACCATGTGACATTCTACGATCAATATCTGGGACTAAATATAGAATAAATATACAACCTTACCATTGGTTTTACACGTAGAGATGTCCCTTTTGAGACTGATTGGTCATATATTGACTTGGACAATCCCTTTGTGAAATATACGCCCATTTGTGATGCCTGGGTAGCCTACCTTAAAAAATAGCTGTTCGTAATACCACACCTGTTGTTTACAGCGTTGTCACCCTTTTTAGTACAGTTTGGCTTGATTGACAATTCATTTATTCAGTAGGTGAGAGTATAAGCTTTCTAACAATGTAGCCTATAACATGTCTGATTTTGCTTTTGGAATAGCGTTTTATAGGTAAGCGTGACCGAACATTTTCTTATCATCGCATTCACTCTGTGGTAGCAGTAAAGATGCGGCACCTAACGAAACGTTGTCAACCATTTTTCATAATTTCTTGGAAAATACTATTACTATTGAGGACTTCTGGGCATAGCTAAGCCATATGTTTGCAGATAGACTATCTGCAAACATATGGCTTATCTGACATCGTTTTCTGGAGCAAAACAGAAGTGGATAGGACTGTATAATTGAATTACTGTTGCTGTCTCTATCTACTGAACACAGATAAAATTTCGTCATTGCTATGTAAGTATTACAGCTCAAAATATTTCAGTTATACATTATTTTTTAAATTGAGTGTCTTTAAATAGGTTAGTGATTATATAATGTGGATATTTCACAATAATGTAAGCGTTAGTAGTGTAATAGTTTTTGTGATGCATGCAACGGTGATGACGAGAGTGTTGGAACATAGCCAAAACATGGTGGACGGTTGAAAATTGTTTTCATATCGTCCCATCCCCGTCCGTCATTATGCTGAGAAATAGCTAAACCATTTTTATTGATAGTATTTGAGTTTCTCTGCAAACGCATGGAAACACGCTGGTATAATCAAACAAAGACGGTAAATATAGGCTAGCCTATATATATATAGTCCGCTTTGTTCCGTTGCTGTCATAATATAACAAACTTTCTTGTGTCTACAGCTGCAGTTTCTCGCTGCAATTATTAATATTGAATATAAACAAAAGACACAATTTATGCTGTAGTCTGCCAATGTCGAAATAAATAATACTGTAGTGTGTTATAATCAAGGATGTACAAAGTTAGGGAGGTATACAGCTTTAAGGAGGGTGCACTGCTGCCTGGGAAATGTGGGTGGAGTTTAGGGACAAGACGACCCTTCCTCTGTGTGTATTTAGTCTGTGAATTGAGCTGTGAGAGTAAGAAGTGTCTGTCTAGAGGGCGTAGAGAAGACGAGTTTACGAAAGTTGGCTTGGTTTGTAAGGCGTGGTTGTGGCCGACAACAGCTCTAATAAATGCACAATTCGTGTAAACTGTATCGGAGACTCTTTAATAGTAGCAAATGCTGCAACTGGTGTCAGAAGAAAACTAAATCGTACATTCGGTAAACCAGTGGGCTAACGCTAACTTTTGCTGGGCATTGTCTTGTTAGCTTTGGCTGTTTTTCCTGCTGTGAGATGGAGCATTCAGTGCGTATTAAGATGAAGGAGGAGGGCAGGGATACCTACACGGGTGGACAATGTGTGGCCTGGGACGGTCGTCAGAGGGGCACCGAGGGGAAACGAGAGCCGACACCCATGGGTTTAGCCGCTGCCAGGGGCTCAGAAGTTGGCCACTGCTTCGCGCCCCGTGCCACACCGACGGCGGGGAAGGTGGGTGGAGCTTCTGATGCACAGATGTAAACAAAGATGGCAGCGCCCTGGAGCTGCATAAAAACACCTAAATATGCCAAATTGGACTGGGAGGTTTTCCAGGCCCAATTCGAGCTATTAGCACGGGCGAGCGGTTGGTCTGATGAACAGAAAGCCCTCCAACTTGCTCTGTTTAACAGATGACGCGCTATCCTGCCTGCTGCTTTTGGATCCTAGCAAGCAGGCTAATTATGGCGTGTTATCCGGCGCGCTGGGGCGGCGTTTTTGGACGAGCAGAGCTCCTGCGGTCTGAGCTGCATGGCCGACAAAGATGTGCGGGTGAGCTGCTGCGGACTCTGGCTAATGACATCGAAAGTTTGACGAGACGGGCGTACGCACACATGCCATCTACTGTGCAAACTGAGCTAGCCCGCGACCAATTCATCAGGGCGCTCCCCCCAGCTGACCTACGTGTCCATACCCAGCTGGCTCACCCACGCACCCTGCCTGAAGCTCTGGAGTATGCGCTGGAGAGGGAGATGGTGATGGGAGCAGCGCAGCACGGCGCGGTTACGGACGCCTCCCCAATAGTCAGATGCAGAGGAGTGCGAGATTGCTGTCCAGAAACCGGCGTGGCTGGAGGAGATGACTGAAATGATCAGGCGGCTGGCCCTGCCTCCAGGCGCCAGCAGTAACGGCCACAGACACAGACTCACCTCTGCTGGGGCTGTGGCCAGGCCGGACACTTGGTAAGGAATTGCCCTGCCTTGGCTAAAATGACGGGAAACTACATGGGGGCACAATAGGCGGGACGCTGCGTACCTCCACACCAAGGTCCCGTTCACCACCCATGCAAACCAGCCATGCCACACAAAGAAGCAGGGGCAGGGGGCAGGCAGGAAGTTGTCATGGTGGGGAGGACTTCTATTTCAGACTTTTGCCATGTAGTGAATATGAGGCCGCAGGACCCGCAGCGCATGAGGGAGCTGGCAGCGGGAGCCCACAGATGCTGTGTGGGGGATGTGAGTATGCGGGCCATTTGCGGATACCCAGTACACCCCAGCCTGAGTCCTAGCTACTGCCCAGTGGCAGTAGTGCAGGAGAGCTATGAGGGTTCGCCTGGCAGCAAGAGGGGGAGCATGGCAGCTTTGCGGGAGATCTGGCAAAGGAGTGCCAGTGACCTGGATGCGCAACAGCAGGAGCAACTATGGCAGCTGCTGATTGAATTCCAGGACTGCTTCTCTTGTGAAGAGGAGGAGCTGGGACAGACCTCTCTTGTGCAGCACTCTATCGATACAGAGGATGCTGTGCCCATACGGCAGCGCCCACGGCACCTCCCCCTGGGCCAACAGGAAGCAGCAGAGCAGGCTCTAGTGAAAATGCAGCGTACAGGCATAATAGAGCCCTCTGAGAGCCCCTGGACATCACCGGTGGTCATGGTGCCAAAGAAAGGGGGTGAGTGGCACTTCTGCGTGGATTATAGGAGGCTTAATGAGGTCACCAAGAAGGACTCATACCCCCTTCCACGCGTGGATGAATGCCTGGATCTGGTGGCTAGTTCCTCCTGGTTCTCTTCACTGGACTTAAGGAGTGGCTACTGGCAAGTCCCGCTAGCTCCTGAAGCGCGACCCAAGACCGCGTTCTGCACAGTGAGGGGACTATGACAGTTTAAAGTGCTTTGCTTTGGCTTGTGTAATGCGACGGCCACATTTGAGCGCTTAATAGAGAGGGTGTTAGCTGGGGTTCCGCAGGCTGAATGGCTGTTTTTTTTGGATGACATTCTGCCCCACGGCAGCTCATTTGATTCAGCGGTGGCAGCACTGCGCAGGGTGCTGGAGAGGATCAAGGGGGCGGGGCTGAAGCTACACCCCAACAAGTGCAGGCTACTGAGAAGGGAGCTGACCTTCCTGGGGCACCGGGTAGGCAACGAGGGGATTGGAACTGCAGAGGAGAAGGTGCGCGCTATATGGGAGTGGCCCACCCCTACAGACCAGAGGGGGTTAAAAAGTTTTTTGGGTTGGCCTCCTATTACAGGAAGTTTGTGCATGGGTTTTCATGCATCGCGGCCCCCTTGCACAAGCTACTGCAGAAAGACCAGGAGTTTATATGGGCAGAAGACTATGAAACGGCTTTTCGCACACTGCAGCAGGCCCTGACAAGCGCCCCCATCCTGGCGCCCCCTGACCCCCAATTACCCTTTGGCTTGGACACTGATGCGAGCGGGGAGGGGGTAGGCACGGTCCTGTCACAGGTATGGCTGGAGGGGGAAAAACATTGTGGCTTATTATAGCAAAGCAATGAGCAAAGCTGAGCAGCGGTATTGTGTAACTCGCAGGGAGCTGCTGGCTGTAGTCTTTGCCAGCAGATACATTAAGTATTATCTGTGCGGCCGGTCCTTCACCGTACACACTGATCATGCCTCTTTGCAGTGGCTGATAAAGGAGCTCGATGGCTGGAGGAGTTACAATGCTACAAGTTCACGGTGACCCACCGTGCAGGGGAGCAGCATGGCAACGCAGACATGCTGTCTCGTCGGCTATGCAGCACAGAGGGCTGCTGATATTGTGACCGCAGGGAAGCCAGGGAACATGAGCTGGTCCTGGGGGCGGACAAACAGGACAGAGAAGGGTGCGGGGCGGCCATCCGGGAGAGTAGAATGCTACAGGGGGTGGACACTACAGACTGGTCTGTGGAGCAGAGACAGGATCCAGACCTGCAGCCTGTGATGCTGTGGGTGGAAGCGCGGAAGCGACCGCCATGGGAGGAGGTTGCAGCCCTCTCTCCATAGACAAAAGGGCTGTGGGCCAAATTCTGGACCCTGCGGATGCTAGATGGGGTCCTCCAACGAGCCTGGGTGGAGCCAGCAACCGGGGAGAAGAGGTGGCAGGTGGTGGTGCCCAGAGGAATGCAGGAGGCGGTTCTCAGAGCAATGCAAGGCTCTACAGGCTCGGGTCACTTTGGTGTGACGAAGACGCTCCGCCGCCTGCATCTAGTCTTCTACTGGAGGCGACTGAGGGGGGACGTAGAGGACTTTTGCAGGTGCTGCGACCTCTGCACAGCTGGCAAAGGCCCACAGGGCCAGTCGAGGGCCCAGCTACAGCAGTTTCTGGTGGGGGAGCCCATGCAGCGGGTGGGTGTTGATGTGGTGGGGCCATTTCCCCGCACAGCATGGGGGAACTGCTTCATACTCACTGCGATGGACTACATTACATTACATTACAGGCATTTAGCAGACGCTCTTATCCAGAGCGACTTACACAACTTTTACATAGCATTTTTACATTGTATCCATTTATACAGCTGGATATATACTGAAGCAATTTTGGTTAAGTACCTTGCTCAAGGGAACAACGGCAGTGTCCTACCCGGGAATCGAACCTACGACCTTTCGGTTACAAGCCCAGTCGCTTACCCACTGTGCTACACTCCGTTCGGACTATTTAACTAAATGGCCGGAGGCCTATGCACTGCCAGACCAGGAGGTCGAGACCGTAGTTAACGCCCTGGTTAAGGGGATGTTCAGCAGGCTGGGGGTCCCTGAGTCAATCCACAGCTACCAGGGGAGGAATTTTGAATCCCAGGTTTTCTCCACCATGTGAGCGACTAGAGATCACCAAGACCCGCACAACACCCCTCCACCCCCAGAGCAATGGATTAGTGGAGCGATTTAACCCTGGCAGAACAGCTATCCATCCTAACATCCGCCCATCAGCTCGATTGGGATGTGCAATTACCCCTTGTCCTCATGATGTGCCGCTCGGCGGTCCATGACTCAACTGCATGCACACCGGTCCTCCTCATGTTGGGCAGGGAAATGACGACCCCTGTGGAGCTGGCCTTCGGACGACCCCCAGATGCACCATCTGCTCCTGCGGGGCCAAGCTACACCTGACAGCTTCAGGATCGCTTGGAAACCGCACATGCATATGCCCGGAGGCAATTGCAGAGCGCGGGGCTGCGGCAGAAAAGAAATTCTGACCTCCGCGCCAGGGGGCGACACTTAGCAGCCGAGGAGCTCGTTTGGGTCCACGCTCCGACCTGAAAGAACTGTATCGGAGACTCTTTAATAGTAGCGAACGCTACAATACAGTACTCTGCGGGCAACACGCAGGTAGCATGGATGGCGAGTTGATATTTCGTTTTTTGTTTCGTTTTTTTCTATCTATTCTATCTGTGTCTGAGGCGCTCTGAAATGTGCATTCTCTGCTAAGCTGAGCAATGGATTGGAATATGTGTCTGACGTAGTGTTGCACGGTATACCGAAACTTCAGCACTTTTTCGGTACTTAAAAAAAAGAAACTGTTCGGTATTAGAATTTTCCGACATTCAGTAGTTTTGTGTCAAATGTAAAAGCCAGGGAAATGTGTCTCACGCATTACTGATTGAGAGGATGAAAGGTGTAGTTTGTCAGAATCTTCGCTAGATGGCAGTAGCAACTATGGTAGTGCGCTTGTGCAACCTCGTTGATACAGCGCAAGCTTTGACTCAGTTCACTTCAGTAGCCATAGGTGTTCTAATTTGGAAATATTTAATTATAGGAAGATGCTGTATTGTTATTAAAATATGCTGTTTTTAGATCTATTTTAAAGTGAAAGACCTGTTTAAAGATTATTTAGTTTACAATTGTTTAATTTTTGAAATATATTTAATATATTTTTCTATTTTTTAGTGTTGTAACACTATAGGCCTATGCTTATTAATATGTTGAACAGACTTCATCTTAAAGGTTGTTAATAAACTAGGTTGTTAATAAACCGTAAATTCGAAAATGAGGTCAACCATTGTGGACGTTTCTGATCTATTAAGGTCATTTCAGTATTGTTAGGTATAGAGTATCGAATCAGTATTGTTTAAGTTTCAAGTATCGTTTCAGTATTGAGATACCAAACCTGGTATCGGCATCAAAGTCAAAATTTTGGTATCGTGACAACACTAGTTTGACACCTTTTTTAATACAAACAGTAATTGTTGCCGTTCTCGTTGTATTAGTGTTAATCAGTTTAACCTTCAGGGTCCAAGTTGATCTATGCGGTTGTTCCCTGTACTTGGACCGGTACTTCTCTCTAGGGTTTTCGTCATACTTGTTCCTGGTTATGGTTATACACTTTGATGTACGTCGCTCTGGATAAGAGCGTCTGCCAAATGCCTGTAATGTAATGTAATGGTGCGGAAGCGCTGCAGCTCTACATACACGCCGGGCCATCTAAGTGTTACGACATAGTAAAGGCCTTTACGGCAAGCGGCCAGGACACATCCGTAGCGACACAACTAAGTAATCCGACAGTGTCTCTTAGCACAAAATAGATAAGTGATCAATATTTAATACAATCATCATGATATTCAGTAGATATGTTGGGTGAAGGTATATGATCATGAGGACAAAACCATTTTAAAATTACTCCATAGGGGCGCAATAGTGCCGATACTTGGACCCCATCCAATTCCGCTTGCGGCTTTAATTCACAAACGGTTTGTCCAAGACAATATATGACCACTCAAAAGGGACATCTCTAAGCGTAAAACCAATGGTAAAGTTGTATATTTATTTAATATTTAGCCCCAGATATTGACTGTAGAATGACATGGCATCATTTAAAAAAAACTTTTTCTTGTTTATTTCGTTATTCAGTGAGCAGCGTTTTCACTGCTGTATTGGCATATCTTCGGGTTATTGTCGGGTTTATCTTGTTCCTATGATGGAATATGATTTTTGAGTGGTGAAAGAATATTTTTATGAATGCCAAAATAGACAATGTTGTCCACTATGTCATGGGTGGGGGGGTGTAGTTGTAGATGATACTGCTGGGAGGGGGTGCGTGTTAAATGAATGACCAGAGCGACAATGGTGGTGCTGCGAAACTCCGTATTCGGCACAGTTGTCGCGTATCGTCTACTAATGAAACTAAAACAACGCACACGTTCTTTGCCTTACTGCAACAATGGTCCTTGCATTGCAACCTGTTCAAGAGGCTCCACGAGTAATGTCACTGCTACATGAGATGATGATGCGCGCCTCAACCAGAGTGCCGTGCACGAAGTTTAGCTTGAACTGTGTGCGCTATTTGAACATAAAGTGAGCGTTTCCTACTTTGTTAAGTGTTTAGAGATATACAGAAACTCAGTAATTTGTTCAGATAGTGTCAAACAAGCAAGGATTAATTAAGAATATGTTTATCTTATGAATCCAGCGGTTCCAACAACAAATTCCTTGTTAAGATGTTCAACACTCTGAATACTGAACTAAGTGATACTGCATGCTAGAACCCCTCACTTAACCTACATGTAAAATATATTTTATTTGATTTAATTTAATACTTATGTTTAAAATTAGAATTATCAATTAAATCACCGAATTCATTGATAGGTCAGTCTACAGTGCACTGGTGGAATCAACCAACAAGTCAAAACAAGCTCTATTCCAGGTTTTAAGATTAAATAATTGAATTCAATAAGAAGCAGTCAATTATATTAATTAATTGAAAACATACATTCTTTATTGAATGCAGGCACTCTACTTCTAAATTACAGAAGACATACAGCAAAACATTAAACAACTAACATAGAAATACCAGAAAATAGAGAGAGAGAGACGGATAAGAGAGAGAGACAGAGAAACGGATCAGCCAGACCTTGCCAAAGTATCACCCACTTCCAGTATAAGCGCCACAAGGAAACCAGCTAAAAACACACAACCAAGGAACCACCACCAAAATAAAAAGAGGAAAACTTCTTCAAGGCTCCGACACCAACGCAACACAACCCTTTTCCTTTACCCAGCATGGCTTGAGGATGTTTTGCCCTGATTGGGTGATGCTGAGTCAAGGTGTAGGATACAAGGGAAGGGGGGTCAGACTAATTTATGACAAGGACTGGCCTACCTAAAGATTGAATTCAAACTTACAGAGGACATGGGAAAGGGAAATGTTAGGCATGTAGGGTCTCCGACCCCCAATATGGTGTCCTGTGTCATCTGGTTTGTCTCTTTGGAGGGGGTGAGACCCATAGATTGTCTGCCTAGATTAGGGTATCTAGTGGATTTTATATTGCCCCAATCACATTTGCTTTGATGCTTGTGACGGGGAGGCCAGGCCACATTCTTATTTACTGTTTCCCTCTCTAAGGCCAAAATCTAAACACTACAAATCCTACAATAGCGAGTACTAATATCATTCATGTGTTAGCTTGCCTGTAGTCACCATTGCGACAGGATACGATGATTTGTCATGCTATCTGCCATGAGCATTAAGAGTATTCAGTTACAATAAGATGGCGGCGCCCGTTAAAGGGTAACTCATGTTTCTGTAGATGGGGTCATTTCTATGTTCCCAGGGTCCTATGTTCCCCAAATTTATATGGCACATAATGGGAAAATGACAAAGGGTCCTATGTTCCCAGGGTCATATGTTCCCCAGCTCTACATGAAATCGTATCTGTGTTCAGTAGATAGAGACAGAGACAGTAAATCAATGATTTTCTGTCTTACTCCAGAAAACGATGTCAGCTAGGTCTATCAGCAAACAAATGGCTTAGCTATGCTCAGAAGTCCTGAATAATAATAATATTTTCCAAGAAATTATGAAAAATTGTTCACAATGTTTCGTCAGGTGCAGTAGAACTTTGGACCCTGGGAACATAGATATGCTCCCCTGTAGACATGTGCTAGTTCGATTTGTCTCTTTAAGATTTGTCTCTAAAGTAATGTGCATTTTAAGCATTATATTGCTTACTATATTTAGCTAGTTTAGATAAGGTTTATTGTGCGGAAGGCATTTACCTTCTACCAAAGGATTTACATGATTTACAGTGTAAGCTATTTAAATGCTGTTATTTAGGTTTTTGATTGATAAAAAACAATCTCTCTCAATCTCTCTCTTGCACTCTCTCTCTCTCTCCAATAATAACAATAAATATGTTGTTAATAAATTATACATATCATTTATTTGTTTAATCACAAATAAAAAATATTTCATTAATCACATGTCGTTTTCCTGCACCTGTCTTGCACGTCCACAGACGTCCAAAAAATCTCCTAGCCAGATGTTCAAATATTGAACTGCACGTCTACGTCGAAGAGGGGTCGTAGTCAGACGTCCAGATACTGAACCTGATTTACACATCGTGCAGACATACAGATATGGTCCTGGACCGACCGACACAATAGACATGATCTGCACGTCTGGCAGACGTCTCATGTTTGCTGGAAAATACAGCCAGAAAACAATGATAATTACAATTTGACTGGACACGTGTACAATTTAATCCCATTGCCCAGAGAGATGAAGCTCCTCCTTGGGATTCTCAATGAACCCCATAACAAAGGGTTCTGTCTCCTTTGTTTTTTGGAAGTATGGATGCTTAGCCCATCAGTTACAGTCCCCCCCCTCATCCAATCACAGCACTTGGAGGTGATGTCATGCTATATGACTGGTGGTGCTGATGCTGCTGAGCTCTTCATCTGAGCAGCAAGACACAGCGAGAGTAGGTGAGGGTTGCATGCACCACTTAGGAGGGGGTAAGTCAGCACCAAAAAAAGAGTCATTTGAGGCGTAAGGAATTAGATTTAGTCGCAGGGAGGAGAACATGTTTATCTCCATTAATCTCCAACTCCATTAACTTCAAATCCTGTAAAGTGAAGATGTATGTGAATACAGGTTCGCGTATACTTGCACTGGCTGCTGTGAAAAAGGGAAAAAACTGTTTATTATGACACAATATGACCATTGGGAATAACCGAGGATAGGCAGTTTCAATGATGGAAAAGATGAACACTTTATTTTACAAAGCAGACAAAGACCGCTATGAAAAGAAAAGACATACAAACTAACAAACTAGGACAAAGAAAAGGAACACTAAGTGAGTATTGATGAATGGCCAAATATTCTGTACAGCAAAGAACTGTTAAGCAGATTCTCCCCTAATGTTTCTTTGGACTTCCCTTAAATCCAATCCTGAGAAAGCCTTCCATGCCCCACAGCTCACAAATGGTTTGCCCAAATAAGGTCTGGACACGAATAGGCCGGTAACATTTGCCGCACCAAGAAACCCCCCCCCCCCCACTCCTCCTGGAAGAGAGAACCTGCACTTCCCCCTTCCTCTGTGGACACAGGAGAACCATCAAAATCCAGTGACAGTAATAAGATACTTTGTACGATGGCACGTGATCCTATGATTTTACCTATCAATTCTCCAAATACTTCTTTATGGGAGTACATGGTGGTGACCCATCTGTGACCCAGACACGTATGTAGGCATACCTATGTATAAATATACTATGCTTTACATACTTGTGATCATAACCCCATATACCATCTCATACCCATTCAGTGTGCTTGAATATGTATGATGTTATTCACAGTCCCCCACATTTATCATATCATCCTTAGTTATCCGCATGCAAATACATATGATGCATTCTTTCAGTCCATGGTAGTAGTTTTGTCTGACCCAGGAGAGCCTGGGCCATTGTCCATGGATTGCAGAGCAGCAGTTTATGGCCCCCAATTGAAGTTCTTGATCCTCCACCTGGTATGGCCACAGCTCCAAGAGCGTAATATCTTGTCATCGGATTCCTCCAACTCTTCCAGAAGGATAAGCCATTTGAAGATTTCTTCTCCTCGATAAATGGGGCCGCAAAAGACAGTCCCATGCAGCTTAAAGCTGCTGTCCCCATCCTGGGGCATTTTATGGCTCCACTCAGCTCCACTCATGTACGGCAGTGGAATTTTACAACTCCACCAGTGTGCGCGCAATGGAAGAATATGTCTCGTTGTGACGGGACAACAGAGTTGATTGGGAAAATTGAAATTTTACCTTACACATACAAACAGCCTTGTTACTTTTGATATTATTTCAAGCTGAAAATACTCATGTTTGTTAAAAAAAGATCATTGCTTTCACAGTCTCATGTGAATGCCGTTGCACGTATGTGCATTCCAATGGAAATATTTTCTCTCTACTTTTGTTGAAGTCATAACAAATGCATCCATTGCAGCTGGGCTGTTGCTTGATCTTCATGTGCATGTTCACTTTAGAGATTTATGAGTGTCTTGCTGCCACTGTCAGCTGCATTTCTTTTGCATAGACATGGTTTGAAAGGTTACTAAATGTAAAATTAGGACACCTTTTGTCACTAATGACCTGCCCTTTTCAGCCACATGAATACATTATGTTCCTGAGTGATTTAAATACATGGCTAAGAGCCTGAACCATGCATAGGTGGCAGTAAACTAAGAGTACGAAGCTGGACCATCTGAACTTATGTCACGATTTGATGTCCCTTTGACTGAAACGTAAATCTGACGTATACTGGGATGGCAGGTATGCCATCCAGCCAAGTTACGCCTTGGCAGGGCGGCATGCCCCATACCTATACAGCACCGAGAGTTTGGCACTTTTCAGGGTTCCCCACAGAAATAACCACAACAGCCACAGACACTCAGCCCTTAAAAACATTAAATTCTGTACAACCCAACAGACAGAATTCACAAACAACTTCACATGTCCACACAATAAAGCCCCAAACCAAGGGGATTTTGAGTTTTTTCCTTCTTCTTCTTCTTGCCATTATCCCACAAACAAAATGTCTCCCTATTGGACATTTTACCAACACCAGCCAATTTTACCTACACAGGCCAATCAAAATCTCACATACACAGGCAAAATAGCCATATCTTTTTAGCCTGAAACATTTCCAGTCTTAACAGCTAGTCTGTTTGTGGCCTAGTGGTCAAAGTTACAGTCTATACACTACAAAGTTGCTGGTTCAAGCCCAGCCAGGAACAAGTTTCTTTAATCTGGGTTTTTCCTCAATAATAATTGTCTATTAATTCTCAAATATTTTTGCTTTTGCACCACATCTACCCGGCGTTCACGAACGTATACACTGCATTATGACATACCATCTACACGTTCAGTTAACCGGCTACAATATTGCAAAGCCATATGGACTCAACAGTAGCTCTTCTATTATCACCAAAGAAATTTCCAAGTTTCAACAGCTAGTCTGTGCGTGGCCTAGTGGTCAATGTTATAGTCTATGAACCATGAAGTTGCCAGGAACGAGTTTCTATAACCTGGTTTTTTCCACACTAATAATTGTCAATTCATTCTCAATTATTACATTACATTACATTACAGGCATTTAGCAGACGCTCTTATCCAGAGCGACGTACAAAAAGTGCATCAGTTCAAAGTGCAGAGGTGCAGAAAAAGTGGTATGCAGGGTTAACAGTTTAAATAATTGCTTGCAGAACAAAAACAAAGAAATAGTATAAACTAAGATAAACTAATGATATCAATTAAACAGGAGTAACAAAGAAAAATTTCCTGTACCCTATATAAAAATTTGTATACACTAGACTTAATAATAATTGAGTGGCACATATTTAGAACTTTTTTTGTAATAAAAAAAAGTTTATATTTATGGCTGCACGCCATAATGTGTATTCCAAATTTGCTGTATAGTCTGTTCAAATGGGTTTAAAAAAAAAAAAAAAAAAAAACGAATTAAGCAATCTGAACATGTGGTAATCTGTATTTTTACATTGTTTTTAGTTTGTAATTACGTACTTTGCACTGTACTTGCATCGCTATGGACTAACATGTCAACAAAATACCTAGCCTAAACTAAATTGGGGTCGGTTTTCAAAATGCTTGGTCTGATTGAAGCGGTAGCTCTGCTTGGAATATCTGGGCCATGCAAAGATGAGTAGAGGCTTCGTTGAATTAAAAAAAATCATTTCCTCCTACTTTCAGGTCCGTGTGCAAAACGTCTTTTGCATCACATCTACCCGGCTTTCACCAAACATATACACTGCATTATGACGTACCATGACGTTCAGTTTACCGGCTACAATATTGCAAAGCTATATTGACTCAAAGGGAGCTCTTCTATTATCACCCAAGAAATTTCCAAGCTATATTTCAATAGCTATAGATTCAAACAGAGCTCAGCAGTGCTTACTGGCCTATGTTCTTTAAAACCACGGACAGGTTTGACTATGACATTTCACGCATTGAATAGTTATGTTGTGGTATTTCACACATGGAATGGTTATGTACTGCCAAAGTTACGCACTAGAAAGCCCGAGGTTGTAGGATCATATCTTATTTTATATTTTACATTAACGTTTTCTTACACTTATATTTGCTTTAGCAAAAGTCACTCACGGCCAGCCATTTCATGACGGCAAATGTATTGATTTTCTTAAAATTACACAAGCTGACCATTGTGCCTTTTCTACTAACTATATTTCTTCACTTGGCTACTGTAGAAAACATTCTTATCAGCAAACGCCACATTTCAATTCAATCAATTTTTATTTGTATAGCACTTTTAACAAAGGAGCTTTGTCACAAAGCAGCTTTACAGAGAACCGGCCCCCAAAGAGTAAGCCTAGGGCAACACTGGCAAGGAAAAACTCCCTGACTGATAGCAGGAAGAAACCTTGAGCAGAACCGGACTCAGAGGGGGAACCCATCTGCTGTGGGCAGGCACCGGTTTGTTATGGAAAATCAACAGTGGCAGGAGGCGGGGGTGCCCAGCTGATCTAGCTGGTCTAGGGCTGGAGCTCTGGGCCAGGGGGGGTGCTCAGCAAACTTGAGCTAGAGCTCCGGGCAGGTGCCCAGAGCCGAGGAAAACGAGAAAAAAAAACATTGTTAGGGGGTTCAAATGGTAGATTAGCAAGCAGAGCAGAAGAGACAGAGGTGCCTCCGTGCGATAAGGAAAACCCCGGCAGAAAAAGGCTATGGCAGCATAGCTAAGGGAAACAGAGGCAGGGGCCAACAATGAGGACAGGCTTGAGACAGTCATCGTCAGACCATGACCGGTTCAGCTTAACACAGCACTACCAATGATGATCCAGTGACAGCACTAACCGCTCAGTCCATCAGAGACTCTATAGCTATGCCCACCACCCACTCCTGCCCCTCAAATATAGGAGAGACTAAAAAGATAAGTTTTGAGCCTAGCTTTAAATAAGGTGATAGTGTCTGCGCCCCGAACATGGGCAGGCAACTTGTTCCACAGGAGGGGAGCACGAAAGGAGAAGGCTCTACCACCTATGGTACTTTTAGCTATTCTTGGAATAACAAGCAGCCCTGCACCCTGCGAACGGAGCATTCGTGAGGGAATATAAGGAAGAAGTAAATCGTTTAAGTACAAAGGGGCAAGCCCATATAAGGCTTTAAAGGTAAGAAGTAGTATCTTATAGTCTATTCGGGATTTAACTGGCAACCAGTGAAGCGATGCTAACACTGGGCTGATGTGCTCGAATCTCCTTGTTCTAGTGAGAATATGAGCTGCTGCATTTTGAATTAGCTGGAGCCCTTTCAGAGAGGAATTTGCACATCCAGACAAAAGAGCATTGCAGTAATCTAATCTTGAAGTAACAAAAGCATGAACTAGCTTTTCTGCATCATGTAAGGACAGTATTTTCCAAAATTTTAAGATATTTCTCAAGTGATAAAAAGCAACCCTAGAGATGTTTTTAATATGTATATCAAATTCAAGATCTGGATCAAAGGTAACACCAAGATCTTTGATTACAGCACTTCAAGTAATGGAGATTCCATCAATGTTAAGCATATAGTCAGATAGTTTGCATCTCAGGGACTTGGGCCCAACTACCATTATCTTGGTCTTACTGGAGTTTAGCAAGAGAAATTTTTGGGTCATCCATTCCATTATGTCTATAAAATAGGCTTTGATCTTTGACAGCTGGACAACTTCATCAGGCTTAACTGATAGATACAACTACATTTCTAAAGTCATGTTACCTCGCCCTGTTCTCTATCTACCCACATACAAACAATTATTAAGTATGCACTGTCAATGACATTTAAAATCATAACTACTAGTACTGAACATAAGAAAAGTACATCAGTGCAATAGATTTCCTACGCATTCCTACACATTTCACACGTTACTTCACCCACCACTTTAACGAATGATTTTTTATGCCGTCTGTTATATATACCATTCAATAAGGAAACGCATCTCGATCATGGTCATGTAACGAATGCCGATGACATCGGTGGTTGCGTAGCCTAGGCGCAGCCTAATTAAGGTAAATGAATTTCACCTGGGGGGCTCCTCGGAGGTACTTGATAAAACCGAGAGATGGCTTGGAGTTCTGATCTTGGTGCTCCTGTCCTGTGTGTTTTTTTTTGGCGGCGTGTCGTTCCGTTTGAACGATGGCTCAGTGATAAGTGTTTGTGATTCCCTCTCTTGCTCTCCCTTTTAGAATGTGTTCTTAATTGTCTGTTTTCAGGTTTTTATTATTGTCTGCCTTCCGTCTATATTGTGTTCTCCCCGGTCGGCCTTAGTCAACTCACGTGTGCTGTGTATTCGTGTGCTGTATTTGTACCAGCTGATTATTATTGTAGTGCTGTCATCCTCACTTGTGTACTTATATTGCAACTATTTATTATTGTAGTGCCATAATCCTCACTTGTGTATCTGTAGTACAATCTCACTTGTGTGCGTGCCCAGACGTAATGTTACTGGGGAAATACCAATCCACTATATCCTGTGACTAGCTCTTTTTAATAGTAGCCTAAATAAAATATATTCTTTGCCATACGTTTTCCTTCAGTCATTGTTCTTCCCCCTCCGGACCTTACCGGATAAACAAAGGTGGTGGCAGCAAACGTTACCCGTTATATGTTGTAAATCAGAGGTCCGCTACAGTCACTTCATTTACTTCGCACTATAATCTGTGATCATGTCAAACTTCACCTACATGCCCATTCTGCTAAAAACATATTGTTTCAACAACTCAATTTCATAATTTCTCTCGTACTATTGTTGTTTTATCATATGCAAAGATTGCTGGGACACATGCGTCTGCTCCTATTCTCCACTATCAAGTGCTCCAGTTCTACTACTTCCAATTCTCACGTAAGGTCAGTGATGTAGCTAAGCAAAAAAGCGAAGAGGACTCCTACCTGCAAATAAACCGATCAAAATGCCTTATAAACCTTACAAACACTAAAAGTGCATCTCGACGAAATAACAGGAGCAGGACAGAAGAGTACACAAGTTAATACCTCGGGAGCTCTAATTCTACGAGCTTGCTGATAATTTTGTCAATCAAGGCTCGTAGGGTGGCCGTGAAATCAGTGAGTACATACACTGGGCATATTTCAGCTGCGTTTCTCATGCGTTTATACTTATGCCACCGCACGCTTTGTCACAGCCATTGTTTTACATATATAGCAAAGCGAAAGTGCTCAACGGTACACGTTCATCAGACTGTACAAATTCACACAAGGACAGCCATAATCCACAACTGTTTCTTAAACGGTTACTTTGCATTTTTACACCCAGCTCCACTCTGCTATTCATCATGAATCATGTCCTCAACTTGGGCCCCCCTACTTTGTATCAGATTTGTATTATGGGCCTCAGGTAGGGTATAAAAGGTGCATACAGTCAATACTTGTGGGCCCCAGTTCTGCCAGTTCTGCTCTTCCTGTGTTTGTGTTTAATCTGCATTCTTTTGGTCTTAATAAATGAGTGTGATCTGCTTGGCTTGTCTCTTGCTGAAATTGGTGCAGTATTTATTCTCCTTGAAAGAATCAATACCATTGGGCTCAGAGTAGCCTCTCTTGCTCTCCTCTTCCGAATCACTGACCATATTTATATCAGTTAGGTGAAGATACACCTTAGTCATGCTGAGATTTTTTCCAAATTTAAAGGAAAACAACAATAATGCCTCATTGGGTGTGTCATTTTCTCGTGCTAACACTGTAGCTCAGGGGTTCTCAACATTTTTTCCACCAGCGCCCCACCCCAAGGCTCAGGTTTGGCTGTACATCGCCACCACCCCCTCCCACCCACCCATATTGAATGGAGACGTGAGGTGGTTATATTGATTTTTGTGTTTTAATTTATAACAAATATATCAGACTTACAGGTCAAGCATATCGTTTGAACTGGATTAAACTGGATAATTTAATAATTTATGATGCACACGTGTAACCAACCAATGAGTAGTCGTGTCATATTTTGCACATACACGTGGCCTTTAAATCCAATGGTCATAATCAGGAGAGCTCATTTTTCATACAGAACAGTAGAAGGCTAAAAACATAGGCCTAACCACAACTGGGAACAAACTTAAATGACCTTCACACCCAAACTAATGTGATCCCTGAGGTTGGTGGGCTACTGCTAATTTGTAGATGTCCGGTTTCAATTTAGTAAGCTTCAGCCAAAGAGCACCAGATTTCGACAGGTTGGACAGGACCTGACTGAACCCCTGCTCAACCAGATAAGAAGTTGGGAACACGAGGAGAAGCAGCCTGGTTTGCTCCCACAGTGCTGGGTAGCACTGCACGTAGGAAGGCCACAGGACATCGATTCCACAGGTGGTGAATGAAGCACAGGCCTCATCATCAAACTGAAGGTCGGGTAGCTCCTCCTGAATGCTGGGATCAGTGATGATGGCATCGACGGTGAAATATGGGAACATGGAGATCGCGGAGGTCTTGGAACCGAATCTCCATGTCATCCTTCATGTTCCCAAGATGGGCTAAGTAGCTGGTCTTCCTGCACTGTGTCACTGATCTGAAAGGATATGAATTACACAGGCAGGCAGGTAGGCATTTTGGGGCTTGTATTGGTTTATAAAATGTAGTGGAGCCAGTTGCTATTTCAAGAATATATCAAGGCTGTGAAAAATGATGATACCTTTTAGCTGTTTGTAGCCAGTAGCCTAGGCCTATACAAATTGTAACATTGTTGCAACAACATGCTGAACCACTTTTATTTATTTCTTATTATTAGGGGTCCAAGCAGCGAAGCTGGTGGAACCCTATTGTATCTGTTAGGATTATTAGGGGTCCAAGCAGCGAAGCTGGTGGAACCCTATTGTATCTGTTAGGATTATTAGGGGTCCAAGCAGCGAAGCTGATGGAACCCTATTGTATCTGTTAGGATTATTATTAGGGGTCCAAGCAGCGAAGCTGGTGGAACCCTATTGTATTTGTTAGGATTATTAGGGGTCCAAGCAGCGAAGCTGGTGGAACCCTATTGTTTTTGTTAGGATTATTATTATTATTAGGGGTCCAAGCAGCGAAGCTGGTGGAACCCTATTGTTTTTGTTAGGATTATTATTATTAGGGGTCCAAGCAGCGAAGCTGGTGGAACCCTATTGTATCTGTTAGGATTATTAGGGGTCCAAGCAGCGAAGCTGGTGGAACCCTATTGTATCTGTTCGGATTATTATTAGGGGTCCAAGCAGCGAAGCTGGTGGAACCCTATTGTATCTGTTAGGATTATTATTTAGGGGTCCAAGCAGCGAAGCTGGTGGAACCCTATTGTATCTGTTAGGATTATTATTAGGGGTCCAAGCAGCGAAGCTGGTGGAACCCTATTGTATCTGTTAGGATTATTATTATTATTATTAGGGGTCCAAGCAGCGAAGCTGGTTAGGGGTCCAAGCAGCGAAGCTGGTGGAACCCTATTGTATTTGTTAGGATTATTAGGGGTCCAAGCAGCGAAGCTGGTGGAACCCTATTGTATCTGTTAGGATTATTATTATTATTAGGGGTCCAAGCAGCGAAGCTGGTGGAACCCTATTGTTTTTGTTAGGATTATTATTAGGGGTCCAAGCAGCGAAGCTGGTGGAACCCTATTGTTTTTTGTTAGGATTATTATTATTATTATTAGGGGTCCAAGCAGCGAAGCTGGTGGAACCCTATTGTATCTGTTAGGATTATTATTATTATTATTAGGGGTCCAAGCAGCGAAGCTGGTGGAACCCTATTGTATCTGTTAGGATTATTATTATTATTATTATTTTTCTCCGCTAAAAGTGTCTGAGGCTCAGGAACCATAAGGCCTAGAGCAACCAAATTTGGCAGGTGGGTTCCTATGGCCCCCCACTACTCAGGCACTAAAAATCACCTATGTCGGCCAGATGGTGGCGCTATAACAAAGGGTTAGGCGTAAAAGGCCATAACTCTCACACCATAAGTTAGATCAACACAAAACTTCATCGACATATGCATCTGAACGTGCTCTATCACTTTGCCATTGGCACCACCTATGGCCGCCATATTGTTTGCCTGCCCTTTCGACTTTTTAGTTGGGGCGTGGCAGTTTTCTCCACTAAAATGTCTGAGGCTCAGCAACCATAAGTTGTAGACCAACCAAATTTTGGAGGTGGGTTCCTATGGCCCCCCACTACTCGGGCACTAAAAATCATCTATGTCGGCCAGATGGTGGCGCTATAACAAAGGGTCATACTTTAAAAGGTCATAACTCCCACACCGTAAGTCAGATCAACACAAAACTTCATCGACCGATGCATCGGAATGTGCTCTACAACTTTGCTTTTGGGACCACCTATGTCCGCCATATGGTTTGCCCGCCATTTGGACTTTTTTATTAGGTGGGGTGCGGAAGAGCTGTGGCTCCAAATCTAAACGGTTACGACATCGAGTAAACTTCTTTACGGCAAGCGACATCCATGGCGACGCAAGTAATCCGACACCGTAGGGTCTAGTTTTTATCAGTGAGGTGACGGTCTGAACGTCGGGGAAGCAGTGGAAGACAGTGTCAGACATTATTTGAAGACAGTATCGGGTGAGTTCGTTTAGTCTTTGAATCTGTCATTATGCTGAGAAATAGCTAAACCATTTTATTGATAGGTTCTGAGTTTCTGTGCAAACGCGCGAAAACACGCTGGTATTATGAAACAATGACGGTAGCCTAATACATATATAGTCCGCTTCGTTCCGTTGCTACCATAAGATAACAGACTATCTTGTGTCTACAGCTGCAGTTCCTCACTGCAATTTCTAACATTGAATATTCACAAAAGACGCAATTTATACTGTACTCTGCCAATGTCTAAATAAATAATACGCTACGGTACAGCTTTAAGAGGATGAATCATTACTTTTCTTTGACATGGATCCATTTGAAGACAATAACGGGTTCGTTTTTAAATCCGTCATTATGCTGAGAGAAATCGTATTCTCAATTTAATCTCTAAATTTATTCTAAGGTTAGGGTTGTAACTAGTTAGCTGTTTCGTAGGTGACTTAGTTAATGCACTCGTCTTAACTATTGCTTGTATTTTTGCATAGACTGCGTTGTTGCTGTTCTTGTTTGTGTTAGTGTTAACCAGTTTAACCTACAGGGTCCAAGTTGAACTATGCGGTTGTTCCATGCACTTGGAACGGTAGGCTACTGCCCTCTAGGGTTTTCGACACACTTGTTCCTGGTTATGGTTAAACATTTTGTTGTACGTCGCTCTGGATAAGAGCGTCTGCCAAATGCCTATAATGTAATATAATATTCCGTAGCAACAACATAAAAGTTTTTTTTAAACTATGCCATGTCATTCTACATTCAATATCTGGGACTAAACATTGAATAAATATACAATCTTACCACTGGTTTTACGCGTAGAGTTGTCCCTTCTGCGAATGAGTGGTCATATATTGTCCTGGACAATCCGTTTGAGAAATATAGGCTACGCGCATTTGTCACGCCTGGGCTATCTTCAAAAATAGCTGTGCGTAATACCACACCTCTTGCTTACGGCGTTGTCGCCCTTTTTAGTGCAATTTGGCTTGACTGACAATTAATTTATTCAGTAGGTGAGAGTATAAGCTTTCTGACGATGTATAACATGTCTGTTTTTGCTTTTGGAATAGCGTTTTATATGTCAGCGTAACCGAAAATTTTCTTACATGCCAGTGTCTACATAAATAAAACGGTAGGCTGCTCTGCGCGTAGGTCGCGACTTGATATCTCGTCTTTTGTTTCGTTTTTTCTTAATGTCGCATTTATTACTTGAAATGTGTATTTATGTGTTATTATTCTATCTGTCTCTGTGGCGCTCTGAAATGTGCATTCTCTGCTAAGCTGAGCAATGGATTGGAATATGTGTCTGACGTAGTGTTGCACGGTATTCCAAAACTTCAGCACTTTCTCGGTACTTAAAAAAAATAAAAATAAAATAAACGGTTCGCTATTAGAATATTCCGACGTTCGGTAGTTTTGAGTCAAATGTAAAAGCCAAGGAAAATTGTCTCCCGCATTACTGATTTAGAGGATGAAAAGTGTAATTTGTCAGAATCTTTGCTCGATGGCAGTAGCAACTAAGGTTGCCAAGTGAGGTGACTTGCGCTTGTGTACTCAGCCCTTTGATACAGCGCAAGCTTTGACTCAGTTCACTTCAGTAGCAATAGCTGTTCTAATTTGTAAATATTTTATTAAAGGAAGATGCTGTATTGTTATTGAAATATGCTGTTTTTAGATATATTTTAAAGTGAAAGACCTGTATAAAGATAATTTACTTTACAATTGTTTAATTTTTGAAATATATTTAATATAGTTTTCTATGGTTTAGTGTTGTAACACTATAGGCCTATGCTTATTGATATGCTGAACAGGCTTCAACTTAAAAGTTGTTAATAAACCAGGTTTTTTATAAACCGTGAATTCGAAAATGAGGTCAACCCTTGTGGACATTACCTTTCTGATCAATTAAGGTAATTTCAGTATCGTTAGGTACCGAGTATTGAATCAGTATTGTTTCAGTATCAATTATCATGATACTAAACCTGGTATCGGTATCAAAGTCAAAATTTTGGTATCGTGAGAACACTAGTGTGACGCCTTTTTTAGTCACAGCATGGAAGCGCTGCAGCTGTACATACACGCTGGGCCATCTAAGTGTTACGACATGCCATCTAAGTGTTACGACATAGTAAATGCCTTCACGAGAAGCGGCCAGGACACATCCATGGCGACGCAACTAAGTCATCCGCCAGCGTCTCTTACCACAAAATTGGCCATAAGTCATCAATTTTTTTATACAATAATCATGATATTCAGTAGATATGTTGGGTAAAGGTGTATGATCATGTATGTTGGGTAAAGGTGTATGATCATGAGGACAAAGCCGTTTTCAAATCGCTCCATAGGGGGTGCGATGGTGCCAATGCTTGGACCCCTCCCAACGCCGCTTGCGGCTTTAATTAGGGGTCCAAGCAGCGAAGCTGGTGGAACCCTATTGTATCTGTTAGGATTATTCTTATTATTTTTCTCCGCTAAAAGTGTCTGAGGCTCAGCAACCATAAGTCCTAGAGCAACCAAATTTGGCAGGTGGGTTCCTATGGCCCCCCACTACTCAGGCACTAAAAATCACCTATGTCGGCCATATGGTGGCGCTATAACAAAGGGTTAGGCGTAAAAGGCCATAACTCCCACACCATAAGTTAGATCAACACAAAACTTCATCGACATATGCATCTGAACGTGCTCTATCACTTTGCCATTGGCACTACATATGTCTGCTATATTGTTTGCCCGCCATTTTAACTTTTTAGTTGGGGCGTGGCAGTTTTCTCCGCTAAAATGTCTGAGGCTCAGCAACCATAAGTTGTACACCAACCAAATTTGGGAGGTGGGTTCCTATGGCCCCCCACTACTCAGCCACGAAAAATCACCTATGTCGCCCAGATGGTGGCGCTATAACAAAGGATCATACTTTTAAAGGCTATAACTGCCACACCATAAGTCCGATCAACACAAAACTTCATCGACCGATGCATCTGAATGTGCTCTACAACTTTGCTATTGGGACCACCTATGTCCGCCATATGGTTTGCCCGCCATTTGGACTTTTTTATTAGGTGGGGTGCCGAAGAGCTGTTGCTGCAAATTCTAAGTGTTACGACATCGAGTAAACTTCTTTACGGCAAGCGACATCCATGGCGACGCAAGTAATCCGACACCGTAGGGTCTAGTTTTTATCAGTGAGGGGAAGGTCTGACCGTCGGGGAAAGAAAGACAGTGCCAGCCAGAGTGCATGCTAGGCTTTTACAGGTTTGTTAGTAAAAGCTTTTTGAGAGGATGAATAATTACTTTTATTTGGCATGGATTTGAAGACAGTATCGGGTGAGTTCGTTTAGTCTTTAAATCTGTCATTATGGTGAGAAATAGCTAAACCATTTTATTGGTAGGTTTTGCGTTTCTGTGCAAACGCGCGAAAACACACTGGTATAATAAAACAATGATATCAATACACGTATAGTCCGCTTCGTTCCGTTGCTACCATAACATAAATTATCTTGTGTCTACAGCTGCAGTTTCTCGCTGCAATTTCTAATATTGAATATAAACAAAATACGCAATGTATGCTTTAAATCGTATTCTCAATTTAATCTCTAAATTGACTGTAAGCTTAGGGTTGTAACTAGGTAGTTGTTTCGTAGGTGACTTAACTCGTCTTAACTATTGCTTGTATTTTTTACATAGACTGCGTTGTTGCTGTTCTTGTTTGTGTTAGTGTTAATCAGTTTAACCTACAGGGTCCAAGTTGAACTATGCGGTTGTTCCGTGCATTTGGAACGGTAGGCTACTGCCCTCTAGGGTTTTCGACACACTTGTTCCTGTTTATGGTTAAACACTTTGTTGTACGTCGCTCTGGATAGGAGCGTCTGCCAAATGCCTGTAATGTAATGTAATGCAATATTCCGTAGCAACAAGATAAACCCGACATTAGCCCTAAAATATGCCAATACAGCAGTGAAAATGCTGCTCACTGACTAACGAAATAAACGAGACAATTTTTCTTTTAATTATACCATGTCATTCTACAGTCAATATCTGGGACTAAACATTGAATAAATATACAATCTTACCATTGGTTTTACGCGTAGATGTCCCTTTTGCGAATGAGTGGTCATATATTGTCTTGGACAATCCGTTTGAGAAATATAGACGCCTGGGCTATCTTCAAAAATAGCTGTGCGTAATACCACACCTGTTGCTTACGGCGTTGTCGCCCTTTTTAGTACAATTTGGCTTGATTGAAAATTCGTTTATTCAGTAGGTGAGAGTATAAGCTTTCTAACGATGTATAACATGTCCGATTTTGCTTTTGGAATAGCGTTTTATAGGTCAGCGTAACCAAATTGTTTCTTATCTGCCAATGTCTAAATAAATAAAACGGTAGGCTACTTTGCTCGCAGCACGCAGATCGCGAGTTGATATTACGTCTTTTTTTCCGTTTTTTCTCAATGTCGTATTTATTATTTGAAATGTGCATTCATTTGTTATTATTCTATCTGTCTCTGTGGCGCTCTGAAATGTGCATTCTCTGCTAAGCTGAGTAATGGGTTGGAATATGTGTCTGATGTAGTGTTGCACGGTATACCAAAACTTCAGCACTTTCTCGGTACTTAAAAAAAAAAAAAAAAAAAACGGTTCGGTATTAGAATATTCCGACGTTCGGTTGTTTTGAGTCAAATGTAAAAGCCAGGGAAAATTGTCTCCCGCATTACTGATTGAGAGGATGAAAGGTGTAATTTGCCTGAATCTTCGCTAGAAGGCAGTAGCAACTAAGGTTGCCAAGTGAGGTGACTTGTGCTTGCACTCAGCTCCTTGATACAGCGCAAGCTTTGACTCAGTTCACTTCAGTAGCAATAGGTGTTCCAATTTGGAAATATTTTATTATAGATAGATGCTGTATTGTTATTAAAATATGCTGTTTTTAAATCTATTTAAAGGTGAAAGACCTGTTTTAAAGATTATTTAGTTTACAACTGTTTAATTTTTGAAATATATTTAACATATTTTTCTATTGTTCAGTGTTGTAACACTATAGGCCTATGCATATTAATATGTTGAAGAGGCTTCCACTTAAAGGTTGTTAATGAACCAGGTTGTTAATAAACCATGCATTCGAAAATGAGGTCAACCCTTGTGGACATTACGTTTCTGACCTATTAAGGTAATTTCAGTATTGTTAGGTACCGAGTATCGAATTAGCATCGTTTAAGTTTCAAGTATCATGTCAGTATTGAGTATCGTAATACTAAACCTGGTATCAGTATCAAAGTCAAAATTTTGGTATCGTGACAACACTAGTGTGATGCCTTTTTTAGTTGCTGCGCAGAAACACTGCAGCTGTGCATACACGCCGGACCATCTAAGTGTTACAACATAGTAAAGGCCTTGACGGGAAGTGGCCAGGACATATCCATGGCGACGTAACTAAGTCATCCGACAGCGTCTCTTAGCACAAAATTGGCCATAAGTCATCAATATTTCATACGATCATCATGATATTCAGTAGATATGTTGGGTGAAGGCATATGATCATGAGGACAAAGCCATTTTAAAATCGCTCCATAGGGGGCGCGATGGTGCCAATGCTTGGACCCCTCCCAACGCCGCTTGCGGCTTTAATTATTATTATTATTTTTCTCCGCTAAAAGTGTCTGAGGCTCAGCAACCATAAGTACTAGAGCAACCAAATTCGGCAGGTGGGTTCCTATGGCCCCCCACTACTCAGGCACTAAAAATCACCTATGTCGGCCAGATGGTGGCGCTATAACAAAGGGTTTTGCGTAAAAGGCCATAACTCTCACACCATAAGTTAGATCAACACAAAACTTCATCAACCTATGCATCTGAACGTGCTCTACAACTTTGCCATTGGCACCACCTGTGTCCGCCATATTGTTTGCCCGCCATTTAGACTTTTTAGTTGGGGCGTGGAAGTTTTCTCCACTAAAATGTCTGAAGCTCAGCAACCATAAGTTGTAGACCAACCAAATTTGGTAGGTGGGTTCCTATGGCCCCCCACTACTCAGGCACGAAAAATCACCTATGTCGACCAGATGGTGGCGCTATAACAAAGGGTCGTACTTTTAAAGGCTATAACTGCCACACCGTAAGTCCGATCAACACAAAACTTCATCGACCGATGCATCTGAATGTGCTCTACAACTTTGCCATTGGGAGCACCTATGTCCCCCATATGGTTTGCCCGCCATTTGGCCGTTGTTATTAGGTGGGGTGCGGAAGAGCTGTGGCTCCAAATCTAAACGGTTACGACATCGAGTAAACTTCTTTACGGCAAGTAACATCCATGGCGACGCAAGTAATCCGACACCGTAGGGTCTAGTTTTTATCAGTGAGGGGACGGTCTGAACGTCGGGGAAGCAGTGGAACACAGTGCCCCACATTATTTGAAGACAGTATCGGGTGAGTTCGTTTAGTCTTTGAATCTGTCATTATGCTGAGAAATAGCTAAACCATTTCATTGATAGGTTCTGAGTTTCTGTGCAAACGCGCGAAAACACGCTGGTCCAATGAAACAATGACGGTAATGCATATAGTCCGCTTCGTGCCGTTGCTACCATAACATAACAAACTATCTTGTGTCTACAGCTGCAGTTTCTCGCTGCAATTTCTAATATTGAATATAAACAAAAGACGCAATTTATGCTGTAGTCTGCCAATGTCTAAATAAATAATACGGTCCATTTGAAGACAATATCGGGTGAGTTCGTTTAGTCTTTAAATCCGTCATTATGCTGAGAGAAATTGTTTTCTCAATTTAATCTCTAAATTGACTGTAAGCTTAGGGTTGTAACTAGTTAGCTGTTTCGTTGGTGACTTAGTTAATGCACTCGTCTTAACTATTGCTTGTATTTTTGCATAGACTGCGTTGTTGCTGTTCTTGTTTGTGTTAGTGTTAATCAGTTTAACCTACAGGGTCCAAATTGAACTAACGGTTGTTCCCTGCACTTGGAACGGCATTTCTCTCTAGGGTTTTCGACACACTTGTTCCTGGTTATGGTTATACACTTTGTTGTACGTCACTCTGGATAAGAGCGTCTGCCAAATGCCTGTATTATAATGGAATGTAATGTAATATTCCGTAGCAACAAGATAAACCCGACGTTAGCCCTAAAATATGCCAATATAGCAGTGAAAACGCTGCTCACTGAATAAGGAAATAAACGAGACAAAGTTTTTTAAAATTATGCCATGTCATTCTACATTCAATATCTGGGACTAAACATCGAATAAATATACAATCTTACCACTGGTTTTACGCGTAGAGATGTCCCTTTTGCGAATGAGTGGTCATATATTGTCTTGGACAATCCGTTTGCGAAATATACGCGCATCTGTGACGCCAGGGTCCGCTATCTTCAATAACAGCTGTGCGTAATACCACACCTGTTGCTTACGGCGTTGTCGCCCTTTTTAGTGCAATTTGGCTTGATTGACAATTCATTTATTCAGTAGGTGAGAGTATAAGCTTTCTAACGATGTATAACATGTCTGATTTTGCTTTTGGAATAGCGTTTTATAGGTCAGCGTAACCAAAATTTATCTTATCTGCCAATGTCTAAATAAATAAAACGGTAGACTCCTTTGCGCGCAGCACGCAGAGCGCGAGTTGATATTACGTCTTTTATTTCCGTTTTTTCTCAATGTCGTATTTATTATTTGAAATGTGCATTTATGTGTTATTATTCTATCTGTCTCTGTGGCGCTCTGAAATGTGCATTCTCTGCTAAGCTGAGCAATGGATTGGAATATGTGTGTGACGTAGTGTTGCACGGTATACCAAAACTTCAGCACTTTCTCGGTACTTAAAAAAAAAAAAAAAAAAAGAAACGCTTCGGTATTAGAATATTCCGACGTTCGGTAGTTTTGAGTCAAATGTAAAGGCCAGGGGAAATTGTCTCCCGCATTACTGATTGAGAGGATGAAAAGTGTCATTTGTCAGAATCTTCGCTAGAAGGCAGTAGCAACTAAGGTTGCCAAGTGAGGTGACTTGTGCTTGCACTCAGCTCCTTGATACAGCGCAAGCTTTGACTCAGTTCACTTCAGTAGCAATAGGTGTTCCAATGTGGAAATATTTTATTACATATAGATGCTGTATTGTTATTAAAATATACTGTTTTTAAATCTATTTAAAGGTGAAAGACCTGTTGTAAATATTATTTAGTTTACAACTGTTTAATTTTTGAAATATATTTAACATATTTTTCTATTGTTCAGTGTTGTAACACTATAGGCCTATGCATATTAATATGTTGAAGAGGCTTCAACTTAAAGGTTGTTAATGAACCAGGTAGTTAATAAACCATGAATTCGAAAATAAGGTCAACCCTTGTGGACATTACATTTCTCATCTATTAAGGTAATTTCAGTATCGTTAGGTACCGAGTATCGAATTAACATCGTTTATTTTTCAAGTATCATTTCAGTATTGAGTATCGTAATACTAAACCTGGTCTCACTATCAAAGTCAAAATTTTGGTATCGTGACATTACTAGTGTGACGCCTTTTTTAGTTGCGGCACAGAAACACTGCAGCTGTGCATACGTGCCGGACCATCTAAGTGTTACGACATAGTAAAGGCCTTCGCGGGAAGCGGCCAGGACATATCCATGGCGACGTAACTAAGTCATCCGACAACGTCTCTTAGCACAAAATTGGCCATAAGTCATCATATTTTATACGATCATCATGATATTCAGTAGATATGTTGGGTGAAGGCATATGATCATGAGGACAAAGCCATTTTAAAATCGCTCCATAGGGGGCGCGATGGTGCCAATGCTTGGACCCCTCCCAACGCCGCTTGCGGCTTTAATTATTATTATTATTATTATTATTATTATTCTTATTATTTTTCTCCGCTAAAAGTGTCTGAGGCTCAGCAACCGTAAGTCGTAGAGCAACCAAATTTGGCAGGTGGGTTCCTATGGCCCCCCACTACTCAGGCACTAAAAATCACCTATGTCGGCCAGATGGTGGCGCTATAACAAAGGGTTTTGCATAAAAGGCCATAACTCCCACACCATAAATCAGATCAACACAAAACTTCATCGACCTATGCATCTGAACGTGCTCTACAACTTTGCCATTGGCACCACCCATGTCCGCCATATTGTTTGCCCGCCATTTTAACTTTTACGTTGGGGCGTGGAAGCTTTCTCTGCTAAAATGTCTGAGGCTCAGCAACCTTAAGTCCTAGAGCAACCAAATTTGGCAGGTGGGTTCCTATGGCCCCCCACTACTCAGGCACTAAAAATCACCTATGTCGGCCAGATGGTGGCGCTATAACAAAGGATTTTGCCTAAAAGGTCATAACTCCCACACCGTAAATCAGATCAACACAAAACTTCATAGACCGACGCATGTGAATGTGCTCTACAACTTTGCTGTTGGGGCTACATATCTCCGCCATATTGTTTGCCTGCCATTTGGACTTTTTTATTAGGTGGGGTGCGGAAGAGCTGTGGCTCCAAATCTAAACGATTACGACATCTAGTAAACTTCTTTACGGCAAGCGACATCCATGGCGACGCAAGTAATCCGACACCGTAGGGTCTAGTTTTTATCAGTGAGGGGACGGTCTGAACGTCGGGGAAGCAGTGGAAGTCAGTGCCAGACATTATTTGAAGACAGTATCGGGTGAGTTCGTTTAGTCTTTGAATCTGTCATTATGCTGAGAAATAGCTAAACCATTTTATTGATAGGTTCTGAGTTTCTGTGCAAACGCGCGAAAACACGCTGGTCCAATGAAACAATGACGGTAATGCATATAGTCCGCTTCGTGCCGTTGCTACCATAACATAACAAACTATCTTGTGTCTACAGCTGCAGTTTCTCGCTGCAATTTCTAATATTGAATATAAACAAAATACGCAATTTATGCTGTAGTCTGCCAATGTCTAAATAAATAATACGGTCCATTTGAAGACAATATCGGGTGAGTTCGTTTAGTCTTTAAATCCGTCATTATGCTGAGAGAAATTGTTTTCTCAATTTAATCTCTAAATTGACTGTAAGCTTAGGGTTGTAACTAGTTAGCTGTTTCGTTGGTGACTTAGTTAATGCACTCGTCTTAACTATTGCTTGTATTTTTGCATAGACTGCGTTGTTGCTGTTCTTGTTTGTGTTAGTGTTAATCAGTTTAACCTACAGGGTCCAAATTGAACTAACGGTTGTTCCCTGCACTTGGAACGGCATTTCTCTCTAGGGTTTTCGACACACTTGTTCCTGGTTATGGTTATACACTTTGTTGTACGTCACTCTGGATAAGAGCGTCTGCCAAATGCCTGTATTGTAATGGAATGTAATGTAATATTCCGTAGCAACAAGATAAACCCGACGTTAGCCCTAAAATATGCCAATATAGCAGTGAAAACGCTGCTCACTGAATAAGGAAATAAACGAGACAAAGTTTTTAAAAATTATGCCATGTCATTCTACATTCAATATCTGGGACTAAACATCGAATAAATATACAATCTTACCACTGGTTTTACGCGTAGAGATGTCCCTTTTGCGAATGAGTGGTCATATATTGTCTTGGACAATCCGTTTGCGAAATATACGCGCATCTGTGACGCCAGGGTCGGCTATCTTCAATAACAGCTGTGCGTAATACCACACCTGTTGCTTACGGCGTTGTCGCCCTTTTTAGTGCAATTTGGCTTGATTGACAATTCATTTGTTCAGTAGGTGAGAGTATAAGCTTTCTAACGATGTATAACATGTCTGATTTTGCTTTTGGAATAGCGTTTTATAGGTCAGCGTAACCAAAATTTATCTTATCTGCCAATGTCTAAATAAATAAAACGGTGGACTACTTTGCGCGCAGCACGCAGATCGCGAGTTGATATTACGTCTTTTTTCCGTTTTTTCTCAATGTCGTATTTATTATTTGAAATGTGCATTTATGTGTTATTATTCTATCTGTCGCTGTGGCGCTCTGAAATGTGCATTCTCTGCTAAGCTGAGCAATGGATTGGAATATGTGTCTGACGTAGTGTTGCACGGTATGCCAAAACTTCAGCACTTTCTCGATACTTAAAAAAAAAAAAAAGAAACGCTTCGGTATTAGAGTATTCCGACGTTCGGTAGTTTTGAGTCAAATGTAAAAGCCAGGGAAAATTGTCTCCCGCATTACTGATTGAGAGGATGAAAAGTGTAATTTGTCAGAATCTTCGCTAGAAGGCAGTAGCAACTAAGGTTGCCAAGTGAGGTGACTTGTGCTTGCACTCAGCTCCTTGATACAGCGCAAGCTTTGACTCAGTTCACTTCAGTAGCAATAGGTGTTCCAATTTGGAAATATTTTATTATATATAGATGCTGTATTGTTATTAAAATATACTGTTTTTAAATCTATTTAAAGGTGAAAGACCTGTTGTAAATATTATTTAGTTTACAACTGTTTAATTTTTGAAATATATTTAACATATTTTTCTATTGTTCAGTGTTGTAACACTATAGGCCTATGCATATTAATATGTTGAAGAGGCTTCAACTTAAAGGTTGTTAATGAACCAGGTAGTTAATAAACCATGAATTCGAAAATAAGGTCAACCCTTGTGGACATTACATTTCTCATCTATTAAGGTAATTTCAGTATCGTTAGGTACCGAGTATCGAATTAACATTGTTTATTTTTCAAGTATCATTTCAGTATTGAGTATCGTAATACTAAACCTGGTATCACTATCAAAGTCAAAATTTTGGTATCGTGACATTACTAGTGTGACGCCTTTAGTTGCGGCACAGAATCACTGCAGCTGTGCATACACGCCGGACCATCTAAGTGTTACGACATGCCATCTAAGTGTTACGACATAGTAAAGGCCTTCGCGGGAAGCGGCCAGGACATATCCATGGCGACGTAACTAAGTCATCCGACAGCGTCTCTTAGCACAAAATTGGCCATAAGTCATCAATATTTTATACGATCATCATGATACTCAGTAGATATGTTGGGTGAAGGCATATGATCATGAGGACAAAGCCATTTTAAAATCGCACCATAGGGGGCGCGATGGTGCCAATGCTTGGACCCCTCCCAACGCCGCTTGCGGCTTTAATTATTATTATTATTATTATTATTATTATTATTATTCTTATTATTTTTCTCCGCTAAAAGTGTCTGAGGCTCAGCAACCATAAGTCGTAGAGCAACCAAATTTGGCAGGTGGGTTCCTATGGCCCCCCACTACTCAGGCACTAAAAATCACCTATGTCGGCCAGATGGTGGCGCTATAACAAAGGGTTTCGCGTAAAAGGCCATAACTCCCACACCATAAGTTAGATCAACACAAAACTTCATCGACCTATGCATCTGAACGTGCTCTACAACTTTGCCATTGGCACCACCCATGTCCGCCATATTGTTTGCCCGCCATTTTAACTTTTACATTGGGGCATGGAAGCTTTCTCTGCTAAAATGTCTGAGGCTCAGCAACCATAAGTCCTAGAGCAACCAAATTTGGCAGGTGGGTTCCTATGGCCCCCCACTACTCAGGCACTAAAAATCACCTATGTCGGCCAGATGGTGGCGCTATAACAAAGGTTTTTGCCTAAAAGGTCATAACTCCCACACCGTAAGTCAGATCAACACAAAACTTCATACACCGACGCATGTGAATGTGCTCTACAACTTTGCTATTGGAGCTACATATGTCCGCCATATTGTTTGCCTGCCATTTGGACTTTTTTATTAGGTGGGGTGCGGAAGAGCTGTGGCTCCAAATCTAAACGATTACGACATCTAGTAAACTTCTTTACGGCAAGCGACATCCATGGCGACGCAAGTAATCCGACACCGTAGGTTAGTTTTTTTTATCAGTGAGGGGACGGTCTTGGGGCACTTGGAACGGTAGGATACTGCCCTCTAGGGTTTTCAACACACTTGTTCCTGGTTATGGTTAGACACTTTGTTGTACGTCGTTCTGGGTATGAGCGTCTGCCAAATGCCTGTAATGTAATGTAGGCTAATAATCCGTAACAACAAGATAAACCCGACATTTGCCCTAAAATATGCCAATTCAGCAGTGAAAACGCTGCTTACTGAATAACGAAATAAACGAGACAAAGTTTTTTTTTAATTATACCATCTCATATTACAGTCAATATCTGGGACTAAACATTGAATAAATATACAATCTTATCTTTGATTTTACGCGTAGAGATGTCCCTTTTGCGACTGAGTGGTCATATATTGTCTTGGACAATCCGTTTGTGATTCCTTTTGCTTATGGCGTTGTCGCCGTTTTAATACAATTTGGCTTGATTGACAGTTCATTTATTCAGTAGATGAGAGAATAAGCTTTCTAACGATGTATAACATGTCTGATTTTGCATTTGGAATAGCGTTTTATAGTTCAGCGTAACGGAATATTTTCTTCTCGCATTCACTTGCGCATTCACTGTGGCGTAGCATTAAAGACGATGCACCTAACGAAACGCTGTCAACGATTTTCATAATTTCTTGGAGAGTACTATTATTATTGAGGACTTCGGGGCATAGCTAAGCCATTTCTTTGCTGATAGACCTATCTGACATCGTTTTCTGACGCAAAACAGAAGCGGATAGGACTTTGTCATTGATTTTGTGTCTCTATACTACTAAACACAGATAAAATTACATGTTGCTATGTAAGTATTACTGCTCAAAATATTTCGGTTATATACGTTATTTTTGAAATTGAGTGTCTTTAAATAGGTTAGTGGCATTATATAATGCGGATATTTCACACTGCAATGCAAGCGTTAGTGTAATAGTTTTTGTGACCCATGGAACAGTGACGACGACAGTGTTGGAACGTTGCTAAAACGAGGTGGACGGTTGAAAATTATTTTCGTCATTATGCTGAGAAATAGCTAAACCATTTTTATTGATAGTAATTGAGTTTCTCTGCAAACGCGCGAAAGCACGCTGGTATAATAAAACAATGACGGTAAATATAGCCTATATATGTAGTCCGCTTCATTCCGTTGCTACCATAATATAACAAACTGTCTTGTGTTTACAGCTGCAGTTTCTCCCTGCAATTACTGTTGAATATAAACAAAAGACGCAAATGCTGTAGTCTGCCAATGTCTAAATAAATAATAAGGTATTCTTCGCACAGCACGCATGTTAGCAGTGTTGTCGAGTTGATATTTCGTTTTTTGTTTCGTTTTTTTAAATGTATTTATTATTTGAAATGTGTATTTGTGTTATTATTCTGTCTGTCTCTGTGGCGCTCTGAAATGTGCATTCTCTGCTAAGCTGAGCAATGGATTGGAATATGTGTCTGACGTAGTGTTGCACGGTATACCAAAACTTCAGCACTTTTTCGGTCCTTAAAAAAGAAACGGTTCCGTATTAGAATATTCCGACGTTCGGTAGTTTTGAGTCAAATGTAAAAGCCAGGAAAAATTGTCTCCCGCATTACTGAGGATGAAAAGTGTAATTTGTCAGAATCTTCGCTAGATGGCAGTAGCAACTAAGGTTGGCAAGTGAGGTGACCTGCGCTTGTGTATTTTGCGTGGTTGATACTGCGCAATCTTAGACTCAGTTCACTTCAGTAGCAATAGCTGTTCTAATTTGTAAATATTTTATTAAAGGAAGATGCTGTATTGTTATTGAAATATGCTGTTTTTAGATATATTTTAAAGTGAAATACCTGTATAAAGATAATTTACTTTACAATTGTTTAATTTTTGAAATATATTTAATATAGTTTTCTATGGTTTAGTGTTGTAACACTATATGCCTATGCTTATTGATATGCTGAACAGGCTTCAACTTAAAAGTTGTTAATAAACCAGGTTTTTAATAAACCGTGAATTCGAAAATGAGGTCAACTCTTGTGGACATTACCTTTCTGATCAATTAAGGTAATTTCAGTATCGTTAGGTACCAAGTATTGAATCAGTATTGTTTCAGTATCAATTATCATGATACTAAACTTGGTATCGGTATCAAAGTCAAAATTTTGGTATCGTGAGAACACTAGTGTGACACCTTTTTTAGTCACAGCATGGAAGCGCTGCAGCTGTACATACACGCTGGGCCATCTAAGTGTTACGACATGCCATCTAAGTGTTACGACATAGTAAATGCCTTCACGAGAAGCGGCCAGGACACATCCATGGCGACGCAACTAAGTCATCCGCCAGCGTCTCTTAGCACAAAATTGGCCATAAGTCATCAATTTTTTATACAATAATCATGATATTCAGTAGATATGTTGGGTGAAGGTGTATGATCATGAGGACAAAGCCATTTTCAAATCGCTCCATAGGGGGTGCGATGGTGCCAATGCTTGGACCCCTCCCAACGCCGCTTGCGGCTTTAATTATTATTATTAGGGGTCCAAGCAGCGAAGCTGGTGGAACCCTATTGTTTTTGTTAGGATTATTATTATTATTATTATTATTATTCTTATTATTTTTCTCCGCTAAAAGTGTCTGAGGCTCAGCAACCATAAGTCGTAGAGCAACCAAATTTGGCAGGTGGGTTCCTATGGCCCCCCACTACTCAGGCACTAAAAATCACCTATGTCGGCCAGATGGTGGCGCTATAACAAAGGGTTTTGCGTAAAAGGCCATAACTCCCACACCGTAAGTTAGATCAACACAAAACTTCATCGACCTATGCATCTGAACGTGCTCTACAACTTTGCCATTGGCACCACCCATGTCCGCCATATTGTTTGCCCGCCATTTTAACTTTTACGTTGGGGCGTGGAAGCTTTCTCTGCTAAAATGTCTGAGGCTCAGCAACCATAAGTCCTAGAGCAACCAAATTTGGCAGGTGGGTTCCTATGGCCCCCCACTACTCAGGCACTAAAAATCACCTATTTCGGCCAGATGGTGGCGCTATAACAAAGGGTTTTGCCTAAAAGGTCATAACTCCCACACCGTAAGTCCGATCAACACAAAACTTCATAGACCGACGCATCTGAATGTGCTCTACAACTTTGCTATTGGGGCTACATATGTCCGCCATATTGTTTGCCTGCCATTTGGACTTTTTCATTAGGTGGGGTGCGGAAGAGCTGTGGCCCCAAATCTAAACGATTACGACATCTAGTAAACTTCTTTACGGCAAGCGACATCCATGGCGACGCAAGTAATCCGACACCGTAGGGTTAGTTTTTTTTATCAGTGAGGAGACGGTCTTGGGGCACTTGGAACGGTGGGATACTGCCCTCTAGGGTTTTCAACACACTTGTTCCTGGTTATGGTTAGACACTTTGTTGTACGTCGCTCTGGGTATGAGCGTCTGCCAAATGCCTGTAATGTAATGTAGGCTAATAATCCGTAACAACAAGATAAACCCGACATTTGCCCTAAAATATGCCAATACAGCAGTGAAAAGGCTGCTTACTGAATAACGAAATAAACGAGACAAAGTTTTTTAAAAATTATACCATCTCATATTACAGTCAATATCTTGGACTAAACATTGAATAAATATACAATCTTATCATTGGTTTTACGCGTAGAGATGTCCCTTTTGCGACTGAGTGGTCATATATTGTCTTGGACAATTCGTTTGTGATTCCTGTTGCTTACGGCGTTGTCGCCGTTTTTAGTACAATTTGGCTTGATTGACAGTTCATTTATTCAGTAGATGAGAGAATAAGCTTTCTAACGACGTATAACATGTCTGATTTTGCATTTGGAATAGCGTTTTATAGTTCAGCGTAACGGAATATTTTCTTCTCGCATTCACTTGCGCATTCACTGTGGCGTAGCATTAAAGACGATGCACCTAACGAAACGTTGTCAACGCTTTTCATAATTTCTTGGAGAGTACTATTATTATTGAGGACTTCGGGGCATAGCTAAGCCATTTCTTTGCTGATAGACCTATCTGACATCGTTTTCTGACGCAAAACAGAAGCGGATAGGACTTTGTCATTGATTTTCTGTCTCTATTGGGATGGCAGGTATGCCATCCCGCCAAATTACGCCTTGGCGGGGGCATGCCCCATACCTATACAGCACCGAGAGTTTGGCACTTTTCAGGGTTCCCCACATACTACTAAACACAGATAAAATGTCATGTTGCTATGTAAGTATTACTGCTCAAAATATTTCGGTTATATACGTTATTTTTGAAATTGAGTGTCTTTAAATAGGTTAGTGGCATTATATAATGCGGATATTTCACACTGCAATGCAAGCGTTAGTGTAATAGTTTTTGTGACCCATGGAACAGTGACGACGACAGTGTTGGAACGTTGCTAAAACGAGGTGGACGGTTGAAAATTATTTTCGTCATTATGCTGAGAAATAGCTAAACCATTTTTATTGATAGTAATTGAGTTTCTCTGCAAACGCGGGAAAGGACGCTGGTATAATAAAACAATGACGGTATATATAGCCTATATATGTAGTCCGCTTCATTCCGTTGCTACCATAATATAACAAACTGTCTTGTGTCTACAGCTGCAGTTTCTCCCTGCAATTACTCTTGAATATAAATAAAAGACGCAAATGCTGTAGTCTGCCAATGTCTAAATAAATAATAAGGTATTCTTCGCACAGCACGCATGCTAGCAGGGTTGTCGAGTTGATATTTCGTTTTTTGTTTCGTTTTTTAAAATGTATTCATTATTATTCTGTCTGTCTCTGTGTCGCTCTGAAATGTGCATTCTCTGCTAAGCTGAGCAATGGATTGGAATATGTGTCTGACGTAGTGTTGCAGGGTATACCAAAACTTCAGCACTTTCTGGGTACTTAAAAAAAAAAAGAAAAAGAAACGGTTCGGTATTAGAATATTCCGACGTTCGGTAGTTTTGAGTCAAATGTAAAAGCAAGGGAAAATTGTCTCCCGCATTATTGATTGAGAGGATGAAAAGTGTAATTTGTCAGAATCTTCGCTGTAAGGCAGTAGCAACTATGGTTGCCAAGTGAGGTGACTTGGCTTGTGCACTCAGCTTCTTGATACAGCGCAAGCTTTCACTCAGTTCACGTCAGTAGCAATAGGTGTTCCAATTTGCAAATATTTTATTATAGATAGATGCTGTATTGTTATTTAAATATGCAGTTTTTACATCTATTTAAAGGTGGAAAACCTCTTTTTAAGATTATTTAGTTTACAACTGTTTACTTTTTGAAATATATTTGATATATTTCTCTGTTGTTTAGTGTTGTAACACTATAGGCCTATGCTTATTGATATGTTGAACAGGCTTCAACTCAAAGGTTGTTAATAAACCAGGTTTTTAATAATCCGTGAATTCGAAAATGAGGTCAACCCTTGTGGACATTGAGTTTCTGATCTATTAAGGTAATTTCACTATCGTTAGGTACCGAGTATTGAATCAGTATCGTTTCAGTATTAATTATTGTGATACTAAACTTGGTATCGGTATCAAAGTCAAAATTTTGGTATCATGACAACACTACTGTGATGCCTTTTTTTGTTACAGCATGGAAGCGCTGCAGCTGTACAAACACGCCAGGCCATATGTGCGTTACGACATGCCATCTAAGTGTTACGACATAGTAAAGGCCTTCACGGGAAGCGGCCAGGACACATCCATGGCGATGCAACTAAGTCATCCGACAGCGTCTCTTAGCACAAAATTGGCCATAAGTCATCAATATTTTATACGATCATCATGATATTCAGGAGATATGTTGGATGAAGGCATATGATCATGAGGAAAAATCCATTTTAAAATCGCTCCGTAGGGGGCGCGATGGTGCCAATGCTTGGACCCCTCCCAACGCCGCTTGCGGCTTTAATTATTATTATTTTTCTCCGCTAAAAGTGTCTGAGGCTCAGCAACCATAAGTACTAGAGCAACCAAATTCGGCAGGTGGGTTCCTATGGCCCCCCACTACTCAGGCACTAAAAATCACCTATGTCGGCCAGATGGTGGCGCTATAACAAAGGGTTTTGCGTAAAAGGCCATAACTCTCACACCATAAGTTAGATCAACACAAAACTTCATCAACCTATGCATCTGAACGTGCTCTACAAGAATATTCCGACGTTCGGTAGTTTTGAGTCAAATGTAAAAGCCAGGAAAAATTGTCTCCCGCATTACTGAGGATGAAAAGTGTAATTTGTCAGAATCTTCGCTAGATGGCAGTAGCAACTAAGGTTGGCAAGTGAGGTGACCTGCGCTTGTGTATTTTGCGTGGTTGATACTGCGCAATCTTAGACTCAGTTCACTTCAGTAGCAATAGCTGTTCTAATTTGTAAATATTTTATTAAAGGAAGATGCTGTATTGTTATTGAAATATGCTGTTTTTAGATATATTTTAAAGTGAAATACCTGTATAAAGATAATTTACTTTACAATTGTTTAATTTTTGAAATATATTTAATATAGTTTTCTATGGTTTAGTGTTGTAACACTATATGCCTATGCTTATTGATATGCTGAACAGGCTTCAACTTAAAAGTTGTTAATAAACCAGGTTTTTAATAAACCGTGAATTCGAAAATGAGGTCAACTCTTGTGGACATTACCTTTCTGATCAATTAAGGTAATTTCAGTATCGTTAGGTACCAAGTATTGAATCAGTATTGTTTCAGTATCAATTATCATGATACTAAACTTGGTATCGGTATCAAAGTCAAAATTTTGGTATCGTGAGAACACTAGTGTGACACCTTTTTTAGTCACAGCATGGAAGCGCTGCAGCTGTACATACACGCTGGGCCATCTAACGCCGGGCACCCACCGCACGCGTATCGACCGCGAGCGCACTACGCGCGTATTACGCGCGTAACTGAAGCGTAGTTGAAGTACTGTTATTACAACGGCAGCGGGCGACGTCGTCTCCACCAGATGCGAACGCGTCGCGAACCGGCTGCGAAGCTCGCGCGACACAAGCGAACTGAAGCGTAGTTTTTCGCTTCTGTTCTATTTTTTCGGCTTGTCGCGCGTCACGATGGCCTGTTTATACACAGAAATATGCTCTAAAATGCTAGGTATACATGCTCTGATTTATATTTCATCCTTATATGACTGGGGGTGTGTCCCTAGTTACCTCCCAGATATTTTATAAGCAGCTAAAAAAATACAAGCCTTTTCGTTTTTGTATTGTCCTTGCAGAAAAAAAAAAAACTGGAACCTGGGGAAAAGGCAAACTTAGTTTCGCTATCTTATTTTGCGGAGGGGGTGGGGTAAATTTGAAAATACACCACAGAAAGACGTAGCCTATTGAATGACGTAGAAGTGAATGCACCGAGCAGCGGTTTGTTAGCTCGAGTGTTGGAAGGTAGTTTTTAACCAACCATTGCTCAGCCTATTTGACTTCTCCGATGTCTTCGTTCGCCGTGATTAGCTGATTTTACTAAATCTGATCCTATGTTTTGACGTGAATGACAAGACGACACCGGAATTCCCAATGGTTGATTACGGATTATTTATTATTATTATTATGATCATTACATATTCTTCGTGAAATTGGCACGCTTGTTAACCAAGCAAATAAATTAATACGGTTTGAGATTGATTATTATGCAGGCTACGTTGCGATTTAAGCTTATGGTAATTCTTTAAAGCGTTTACTTTCTCACGTATTTACGTGTGTTAAAAAATATTACCGAATTAACAGACTGAAAAAGGTCTCTCACTAAGTATTCACTTACCCATAATCAATAGTCCTGAACAAACGTGAAATACACGATGTAATCCCACAGCAGACTGCAGTGGGGAATATAGAGCTTTAAGCAAGCCTTTGCGCGACACAAACGGAACCAGTGGAGACAGGCTACGCGCCGCGCCGTGCTGCTTCGCCGTGCTGCTTACGCGACGCTTACGCGACGCGTGCGGTGGGTGCCCGGCGTAAGTGTTACGACATGCCATCTAAGTGTTACGACATAGTAAATGCCTTCACGAGAAGCGGCCAGGACACATCCATGGCGACGCAACTAAGTCATCCGCCAGCGTCTCTTAGCACAAAATTGGCCATAAGTCATCAATTTTTTATACAATAATCATGATATTCAGTAGATATGTTGGGTGAAGGTGTATGATCATGAGGACAAAGCCATTTTCAAATCGCTCCATAGGGGGTGCGATGGTGCCAATGCTTGGACCCCTCCCAACGCCGCTTGCGGCTTTAATTATTATTATTATTATTATTATTATTCTTATTATTTTTCTCCGCTAAAAGTGTCTGAGGCTCAGCAACCATAAGTCGTAGAGCAACCAAATTTGGCAGGTGGGTTCCTATGGCCCCCCACTACTCAGGCACTAAAAATCACCTATGTCGGCCAGATGGTGGCGCTATAACAAAGGGTTTTGCGTAAAAGGCCATAACTCCCACACCGTAAGTTAGATCAACACAAAACTTCATCGACCTATGCATCTGAACGTGCTCTACAACTTTGCCATTGGCACCACCTGTGTCCGCCATATTGTTTGCCCGCCATTTAGACTTTTTAGTTGGGGCGTGGAAGTTTTCTCCACTAAAATGTCTGAAGCTCAGCAACCATAAGTTGTAGACCAACCAAATTTGGTAGGTGGGTTCCTATGGCCCCCCACTACTCAGGCACGAAAAATCACCTATGTAATGTAATATTCCGTAGCAACAAGATAAACCCGACGTTAGCCCTAAAATATGAAAAGAAACGCTAAAAGAAAAGAAACGCTTCGGTATTAGAATATTCCGATGTTCGGTAGTTTTGAGTCAAATGTAAAAGCCAGGGAAAATTGTCTCCCGCATTACTGATTGAGAGGATGAAAAGTGTAATTTGTCAGAATCTTCGCTAGAAGGCAGTAGCAACTAAGGTTGCCAAGTGAGGTGACTTGTGCTTGCACTCAGCTCCTTGATACAGCGCAAGCTTTGACTCAGTTCACTTCAGTAGCAATAGGTGTTCCAATTTGGAAATATTTCATTATATACAGATGCTGTATTGTTATTAAAACATACTGTTTTTAAATCTATTTAAAAGTGAAAGACCTGTTGTAAATATTAATTAGTTGAGGCTTCAACTTAAAGGTTGTTAATGAACCAGGTTGTTAATAAACCATGAATTCGAAAATTAGGTCAACCCTTGTGGACATTACGTTTCTGATATATTAAGGTAATTTCAGTATTGTTAGGTACCGAGTATCGAATTAGCATCGTTTAAGTTTCAAGTATCATTTCAGTATTGAGTATTGTGATACTAAACCTGGTATCAGTATCAAAGTCAAAATTTTGGTATCGTGACAACACTAGTGTGACGCCTTTTTTAGTTGCGGCGCAGAAACACTGCAGCTGTGCATACACGCCGGGCCATCTAAGTGTTACGACATGCCATCTGAGTGTTACGACATAGTAAAGGCCTTTACGGGAAGCGGCCAGGACACATCCATGGCGATGCAACTAAGTCATCAGACAGCGTCTCTTAGCACAAAATTGGCCATAAGTCATCAATATTTTATACAGTCATCATGATATTCAGTAGATATGTTGGGTGAAGGCATATGATCATGAGGACAAAGCCATTTTAAAATCGCTCCATAGGGGGCGCGACGGTGCCAATGCTTGGACCCCTCCCAACGCCGCTTGCGGCTTTAATTAGGGGTCCAAGCAGCGAAGCTGGTGGAACCCTATTGTTTTTGTTAGGATTATTATTATTATTATTATTATTATTCTTATTATTTTTCTCCGCTAAAAGTGTCTGAGGCTCAGCAACCATAAGTCGTAGAGCAACCAAATTTGGCAGGTGGGTTCCTATGGCCCCCCACTACTCAGGCACTAAAAATCACCTATGTCGGCCAGATGGTGGCGCTATAACAAAGGGTTTTGCATAAAAGGCCATAACTCCCACACCATAAGTTAGATCAACACAAGACTTCATCGACCTATGCATCTGAACGTGCTCTACAACTTTGCCATTGGCACCACCCATGTCCGCCATATTGTTTGCCCGCCATTTTAACTTATACGTTGGGGCGTGGAAGCTTTCTCTGCTAAAATGTCTGAGGCTCAGCAACCTTAAGTCCTAGAGCAACCAAATTTGGCAGGTGGGTTCCTATGGGCCCCCACTACTCAGGCACCAAAACTCACCTATGTCGGCCAGATGGTGGCGCTATAACAAAGGATTTTGCCTAAAAGGTTATAACTCCCACACCGTAAATCAGATCAACACAAAACTTCATAGGCCGACGCATGTGAATGTGCTCTACAACTTTGCTGTTGGGGCTACATATCTCCGCCATATTGTTTGCCTGCCATTTGGACTTTTTTATTAGGTGGGGCGCGGAAGAGCTGTGGCTCCAAATCTAAACGATTACGACATCTAGTAAACTTCTTTACGGCAAGCGACATCCATGGCGACGCAAGTAATCCGACACCGTAGGGTCTAGTTTTTATCAGTGAGGGGACGGTCTGAACGTCGGGGAAGCAGTGGAAGACAGTGCCAGACATTATTTGATGACAGTATCGGGTGAATTCGTTTAGTCTTTGAATCTGTCATTATGCTGAGAAATAGCTAAACCATTTTATTGATAGGTTCTGAGTTTCTGTGCAAACGCACGAAAACACGCTGGTCCAATGAAACAGTGACGGTAATGCATATAGTCCGCTTCGTGCCGTTGCTACCATAACATAACAAACTATCTTGTGTCTACAGCTGCAGTTTCTCGCTGCAATTTCTAATATTGAATATAAACAAAAGACGCAATTTATGCTGTAGTCTGCCAATGTCTAAATAAATAATACGGTCCATTTGAAGACAATATCGGGTGAGTTCGTTTAGTCTTTAAATCCGTCATTATGCTGAGAGAAATTGTTTTCTCAATTAAATCTTTAAATTGACTGTAAGCTTAGGGTTGTAACTAGTTAGCTGTTTCGTTGGTGACTTAGTTAATGCACTCGTCTTAACTATTGCTTGTATTTTTGCATAGACTGCGTTGTTGCTGTTCTTGTTTGTGTTATTGTTAATCAGTTTAACCTACAGGGTCCAAGTTGAACTAACGGTTGTTCCCTGCACTTGGAACGGCATTTCTCTCTAGGGTTTTCGACACACTTGTTCCTGGTTATTGTTGTACGTCACTCTGGATAAGAGCGTCTGCCAAATGCCTGTATTGTAATGGAATGTAATGTAATATTCCGTAGCAACAAGATAAACCCGACGTTAGCCCTAAAATATGCCAATATAGCAGTGAAAACGCTGCTCACTGAATAAGGAAATAAACGAGACAAAGTTTTTTAAAATTATGCCATGTCATTCTACATTCAATATCTGGGACTAAACATCGAATAAATATACAATCTTACCACTGGTTTTACGCGTAGAGATGTCCCTTTTGCGAATGAGTGGTCATATATTGTCTTGGACAATCCGTTTGCGAAATATACGCGCATCTGTGACGCCAGGGTCGGCTATCTTCAATAACAGCTGTGCGTAATACCACACCTGTTGCTTACGGCGTTGTCGCCCTTTTTTGTGCAATTTGGCTTGATTGACAATTCATTTATTCAGTAGGTGAGAGTATAAGCTTTCTAACGATGTATAACATGTCTGATTTTGCTTTTGGAATAGCGTTTTATAGGTCAGCGTAACCAAAATTTATCTTATCTGCCAATGTCTAAATAAATAAAACGGTAGACTCCTTTGCGCGCAGCACGCAGATCGCGAGTTGATATTACGTCTTTTTTCCGTTTTTTCTCAATGTCGTATTTATTATTTGAAATGTGCATTTATGTGTTATTATTCTATCTGTCTCTGTGGCGCTCTGAAATGTGCATTCTCTGCTAAGCTGAGCAATGGATTGGAATATGTGTCTGACGTAGTGTTGCACGGTATACCAAAACTTCAGCACTTTCTCGGTACTTAAAAAAAAAAAAAAAAAAAAAGAAACGCTTCGGTATTAGAGTATTCCGACGTTCGGTAGTTTTGAGTCAAATGTAAAAGCCAGGGAAAATTGTCTCCCGCATTACTGATTGAGAGGATGAAAAGTGTAATTTGTCAGAATCTTCGCTAGAAGGCAGTAGCAACTAAGGTTGCCAAGTGAGGTGACTTGTGCTTGCACTCAGCTCCTTGATACAGCGCAAGCTTTGACTCAGTTCACTTCAGTAGCAATAGGTGTTCCAATTTGGAAATTTTTTATTGTATATAGATGCTGTATTGTTATTAAAATATACTGTTTTAAAATCTATTTAAAGGTGAAAGACCTGTTGTAAATATTTAGTTTACAACTGTTTAATTTTTGAAATATATTTAACATTTCTCTATTGTTCAGTGTTGTAACACTATCGGCCTATGCATATTAATATGTTGAAGAGGCTTCAACTTAAAGGTTGTTAATGAACCAGGTTGTTAATAAACCATGAATTCGAAAATGAGATCAACCCTTGTGGACATTACGTTTCTCGTCTATTAAGGTAATTTCAGTATCGTTAGGTACCGAGTATCGAATTAGCATCGTTTAAGTTTCAAGTATCATTTCAGTATTGAGTATCGTAATACTAAACGTGGTATCAGTATCAAAGTCAAAATTTTGGTATCGTGACAACACTAGTGTGACGCCTTTTTTAGTTGCGGCGCTGAAACACTGCAGCTGTGCATACACGCCGGACCATCTAAGTGCTACGACATGCCATCTAAGTGTTACGACAAAGTAAAGGCCTTGACGGGAAGCGGCTAGGACATATCCGTGGCGACGTAACTAAGTCATCCGACAGCGTCTCTTAGCACAAAATTTGCCATAAGTCATCAATATTTCATACGATCATCATGATATTCATTAGATATGTTGGGTGAAGGGATATGATCATGAGGACAAAGCCATTTTAAAATCGCTCCATAGGGGGCGCGATGGTGCCAATGCTTGGACCCCTCCCAACGCCGCTTGCGGCTTTAATTATTCTTATTTTTCTCCGCTAAAAGTGTCTGAGGCTCAGCAACCATAGCTCCTACAGCAACCAAATTTGGCAGGTGGGTTCCTATGGCCCCCCACTACTCAGGCACTAAAAATCACCTATGTCGGCCAAATGGTGGCGCTATAACAAAGGGTTTTGCGTAAAAGGCCATAACTCCCACACCATAAGTTAGATCAACACAAAACTTCATCGACCTATGCCTCTGAACGTGCTCTACAACTTTGCCATTGGCACCACCTATGTCCGCCATATTGTTTGCCCGCCATTTAGACTTTTTCGTTGGGGCGTGGCAGTTTTCTCCGCTAAAATGTCTGAGGCTCAGCAACCATAAGTTGTAGACCAACCAACTTTGGTAGGTGGGTTCCTATGGCCCCCCACTACTCACGCACGAAAAATCTCCTATGTCGCCCAGATGGTGGCGCTATAACAAAGGATCACTCTTTTACAGGCTATAACTGTCACACTATAAGTCCGATCAACACAAAACTTCATCAACCGATGCATCTGAAGGTGCTCTACAACTTTGCTTTTGGGCCCATGTCCTATGTCCGCCATATGGTTGGCCCGCCATTTGGACTTTTTCATTAGGTGGGGTGCGGAAAAGCTGGAGCTCCAAATTCTAAGTGTTACGACATCGAGTAAACTTCTTTACGGCAAGCGACATCCATGGCGACGCAAGTAATCCGACACCGTAAGGTTAGTTTTTTATCAGTGAGGGGACGGTCTTGGGGCACTTGGAACGGTAGGATACTGCCCTCTAGGGTTTTCGACACACTTGTTCCTGGTTATGGTTAGACATTTTGTTGTACGTCGCTCTGGATATGAGCGTCTGCCAAATGCCTGTAATGTAATGTAGGCTAATATTCCGTAACAACAATTACGGAACCATAAGGCGTAGAGATGTCCCTTTTGCGACTGAGTGGTCATACATTGTCTTGGACAATCCGTTTGTGATTCCTGTTGCTTACGGCGTTGTCGCCGTTTTTAGTACAATTTGGCTTGATTGACAGTTAATTTATTTAGTAGATGAGAGTATAAGCTTTCTAACGATGTATAACATGTCTGATTTTGCATTTGGAATAGCGTTTTATAGTTCAGCGTAATGGAATATTTTCTTATCGCATTCACTGTGGCGTAGCATTAAAGACGATGCACCTAACGAAACGTTGTCAACGATTTTCAGAATTTCTTGGAGAGTACTATTATTATTGAGGACTTCGGGGCATAGCTAAGCCATTTCTTTGCTGATAGACCTATCTGACATCGTTTTCTGACGCAAAACAGAAGCGGATAGGACTTTGTCATTGATTTTCTGTCTCTGTACTACTAAACACAGATAAAATGTCATGTTGCTATGTAAGTATTACTGCTCAAAATATTTCGGTTACATACGTTATTTTTGAAATTGAGTGTCTTTAAATAGGTTAGTGGTATTATATAATGTGGATATTTGACACTGCAATGTAAGCGTCAGTGTAATAGTTTTTGTGACCCATGGAACAGTGATGACGACAGTGTTGGAACGTTGCTAAAACGTGGTAGACGGTTGAAAATTATTTTCGTCCCATCCCCATCCGTCATTATGCTGAGAAATAGCTAAACCATTTTTATTGATAGTAATTGAGTTTCTCTGGAAACGCGCGAAAACACACTGGTATAATAAAACAATGACGGTAAATATAGCCTACATATGTAGTCCGCTTCATTCCGTTGCTACCATAACATAACAGACTATCTTGTGTCTACAGCTGCAGTTTCTCGCTGCAATTACTAATATTGAATATAAACAAAAGACGCAATTTATGCTGTACTCTACCAATGTCTACATAAATAATACGGTACTCTGAGCGTATGAAGCAGTTATCATGGATGGCGAGTTGATATTTTTTGCTACTACAAGTTTGTTAGTAAAAGCTTTGAGAGGGTGAATCATTACTTTTCTTTGGCATGGATCCATTTGAAGACAATATCGGGTGAGTTCGTTTACTCTTTAAATCCGTCATTATGCTGAGAGAAATCGTATTCTCAATTTAATCTCCACATTGACTGTAAGCTTAGGGTTGTAACTAGTTAGCTGTTTCGTAGGTGACTTAGTTAATGCACTCGTCTTAACTATTGCTTGCATTTCTGCATAGACTGCGTTGTTGCTGTTCTTGTTTGTGTTAGTGTTAATCAGTTTAACCTACAGGGTCCAAGTTGAACTATGCGGTTGTTCCCTACACTTGGAACGGTAGGCTACTGCCCTCTAGGGTTTTCGCCACAATTGTTCCTGATTATGGTTATACACTTTGTTGTACGTCGCTCTGGATAAGAGCATCTGCCAAATGCCTGTAATTTAAGATGTAATGTAATATTCCGTAGCAACAAGATAAACCAGACATTAGCCTTAAAATATGCCAATACAGCAGTGAAAACTCTGCTCACTGAAGAACGAAATAAACGAGACAACGTTTTTTTTTAAATTATTCCATGTCATTCTACAGTCACTATCTGGGACTAAACATCGAATAAATATACAATCTTACCACTGGTTTTACGCGTAGAGATGTCCCTTTTGCGAATGAGTGGTCATATATTGTCTTGGACAATCCGTTTGCGAAATATACGCGCATCTGTGACGCCAGGGTCGGCTATCTTCAATAACAGCTGTGCGTAATACCACACCTGTTGCTTACGGCGTTGTCTCCCTTTTTAGTGCAATTTGGCTTGATTGACAATTCATTTATTCAGTAGGTGAGAGTATAAGCTTTCTAACGATGTAGGTTTTGCTTTTGGAATAATGTTTTATAGGTCAGCGTAACCGAAAATTTTCTGATCTGCCAATGTCTAAATAAATAAAACGGTAGGCTGCTCTGTGCGTAGGTAGCGACTTGATATCTCGTCTTTTGTTTCGTTTTTTCTCAGTGTCGTAATTATTATTTCAAATGTGTATTCATGTGTTATTATTCTATCTGTGCTCTGAAATGTGCATTCTCTGCTAAGCTGAGCAATGGATTGGAATAGGTATGTGTCTGACGTAATGTTGCACGGTATACAGAAACTTCAGCACTTTCTCGGTCCTTAAAAAAAAAAAAAAAAGAAAAAGAAACGGTTCGGTATTAGAATTTTCCGACGTTCCGTAGTTTTGCGTCAAATGTAAAAGCCAGGGAAGTGTGTCCCCCGCATTACTGATGGAGAGGATGAAAAGTGTAATTTGTCAGAATCTTCGCTAGATGACAGTAGCAACTAAGGTTGGCAAGTGAGGTGACGCGCGCTTGTGCACTACTCGTTGGTACAGCGCAAGCTTGGACTCAGTTGACTTCAGTAGCAATAGCTGGTCTAATTTGTAAATATTTTATTATAGGAAGATGCTGTATTGTTATTGAAATATGCTGTTTTTAGATCTCTTTTAAAGTGAAAGACCCGTTTAAAGATAAATTACTTTACAACTGCTTAATTTTTGAAGTATATTTAATATAGTTTTCTATGGTTTTGTGTTGTAACACTATTGGCCTATGCTTATTGATATGTTGAACAGGCTTCAACTTAAAGGTTGTTAATAAACCAGGTTATTTAATGCACCGTGAATTCGAAAATGAGGTCAACCCTTGTGGTCATTATGTTTCTGATCTATTAAGGTACTTTCTGTATTGTTAGGTACCGAGTATTGAATCAGTATCGTTTCAGTATCAATTATTGTGATACTAAACCTGATATCGGTATCAAAGTCAAATTTTTGGTATCAAGACAACGCTAGTGTGATACCTTTTTCAGTTGCGGCATGGAAGCGCTGCAGCAGTACATACACGCCAGGCCATATAAGTGTTACGACATGCCATCTCAGTGTTACAACATAGTAAAGACCTTTATGGGAAGCGGCCAGGACACATCCATGGCGACGCAACTAAGTCATCCGACAGCATCTCTTCGCACAAAATTGGCCATAACTCATCAACATTTCATACAATCATCATGATATTCAGTAGATATGTTGGGTGACGGCATATGATCATGAGAAAAAAGCCATTTTCAAATCGCTCCATAGGGGGCGCGATGGTGCCAATGCTTGGACCCCTCCCAGCGCCGCTTGCGGCTTTAATTATTAGGGGTCCAAGCAGCGAAGCTGGTGGAACCCTATTGTATCTGTTAGGATTATTAGGGGTCCAAGCAGCGAAGCTGGTGGAACCCTATTGTATCTGTTAGGATTATTCTTATTATTTTTCTCCGCTAAAAGTGTCTGAGGCTCAGCAACCATAAGTCCTAGAGCAACCAAATTTGGCAGGTGGGTTCCTATGGCCCCCCCACTACTCAGGCACTAACAATCACCTATGTCGGCCATATGGTGGTGCTATAACAAAGGGTTAGGCGTAAAAGGCCATAACTCCCACACCATAAGTTAGATCAACACAAAACTTCATCGACATATGCATCTGAACGTGCTCTATCACTTTGCCATTGGCACTACATATGTCTGCCATATTGTTTGACCGCCATTTCAACTTTTTAGTTGGGGCGTGGAAGCTTTCTCTGTTAAAATGTCTGAGGCTCAGCAACCATAAGTCCTAGAGCAACCAAATTTGGCAGGTGGGTTCCTATGGCCCCCCACTACTCAGGCACTAAAAATCACCTATGTCGGCCAGATGGTGGCGCTATAACAAAGGGTTTTGCCTAAAAGGTCATAACTCCCACACCGTAAGTCAGATCAACACAAAACTTCATAGACCGACGCATGTGAATGTGCTCTACAACTTTGCTATGGGGGATACATATGTCCGCCATATTGTTTGCCTGCCATTTGGACTTTTTTATTAGGTGGGGTGCGGAAGAGCTGTGGCTCCAAATCTAAACGATTACGACATCTAGTAAACTTCTTTACGGCAAGCGACATCCATGGCGACGCAAGTAATCCGACACCCTAGGGTTAGTTTTTTTATCAGTGCGGGGACGGTCTTGGGGCACTTGGAACGGTAGGATACTGCCCTCTAGGGTTTTCAACACACTTGTTCCTGGTTATGGTTAGACACTTTGTTGTACGTCGCTCTGGATATGAGCGTCTGCCAAATGCCTGTAATGTAATGTAGGCTAATATTCCGTAACAACAAGATAAACCCGACATTTGCCCTAAAATATGCCAATACAGCAGTGAAAACGCTGCTTACTGAATAACGAAATAAACGAGACAAAGTTTTTTTTAATTATACCATCTCATATTACAGTCAATATCTGGGACTAAACATTGAATAAATATACAATCTTACCATTGGTTTTACGCGTAGAGATGTCCCTTTTGCGACTGAGTGGTCATACATTGTCTTGGACAATCCGTTTGTGATTCCTGTTGCTTGCGGCGTTGTCGCCATTTTTAGTACAATTTGGCTTGATTGACAGTTCATTTATTCAGTAGATGAGAGTGTAAGCTTTCTAACGATGTATAACATCTCTGATTTTGCATTTGGAATAGCGTGTTATAGTTCAGCGTAATGGAATATTTTCTTATCGCATTCACTGTGGCGTAGCATTAAAGACGATGCACCTAACGAAACGTTGTCAACGATTTTCATAATTTCTTGGAGAGTACTATTATTATTGAGGACTTCGGGGCATAGCTAAGCCATTTCTTTGCTGATAGACCTATCTGACATCGTTTTCTGACGCAAAACAGAAGCGGATAGGACTTTGTCATTGATTTTCTGTCTCTATACTACTAAACACAGACAAAATGTCATGTTGCCATGTAAGTATTACTGCTCAAAATATTTCGGTTATATGCGTTATTTTTTGAAATTGAGAGTCTTTAAATAGGTTAGTGGTATTATATAATGTGGATATTTCACACTGCAATGTAAGCGTCAGTGTAATAGTTTTTGTGACCCATGGAACAGTGATAACGACAGTGTTGGAACGTTGCTAAAACGTGGTGGACGGTTGAAAATTATTTTCGTCCCATCCCCATCCGTCATTATGCTGAGAAACAGCTAAACCATTTTTATTGATAGTAATTGAGTTTCTCTGGAAACGCGCGAAAACACGCTGGTATAATAAAACAATGACGGTAAATATAGCCTACATATGTAGTCTGCTTCATTCCGTTGCTACCATAACATAACAGACTATCTTGTGTCTACAGCTGCAGTTTCTCGCTGCAATTACTAATATTGAATATAGACAAAAGACGCAATTTATGCTGTACTCTACCAATGTCCACATAAATAATACGGTACTCTGAGCGTATGAAGCAGTTGTCATGGATGGCGAGTTGATATTTTTTGCTACTACAAGTTTGTTAGTAAAAGCTTTGAGAGGATGAATCATTACTTTTCTTTGGCATGGATCCATTTGAAGACAATATCGGGTGAGTTCGTTTACTCTTTAAATCCGTCATTATGCTGAGAGAAATCGTATTCTCAATTTAATCTCCACATTGACTGTAAGCTTTGGGTTGTAACTAGTTAGCTGTTTCGTAGGTGACTTAGTTAATGCACTCGTCTTAACTATTGCTTGCATTTCTGCATAGACTGCGTTGTTGCTGTTCTTGTTTGTGTTAGTGTTAATCAGTTTAACCTACAGGGTCCAAGTTGAACTATGCGGTTGTTCCCTGCACTTGGAACGGTAGGCTACTGCCCTCTAGGGTTTTCGCCACAATTGTTCCTGATTATGGTTATACACTTTGTTGTACGTCGCTCTGGATAAGAGCGTCTGCCAAATGTGTACCCCGCATTACTGATCGAGAGGATGAAAAGTGTAATTTGTCAGAATCTTCGCTAGATGACAGTAGCAACTAAGGTTGGCAAGTGAGGTGACGCGCGCTTGTGCACTACTCGTTGGTACAGCGCAAGCTTGGACTCAGTTGACTTCAGTAGCAATAGCTGGTCTAATTTGTAAATATTTTATTATAGGAAGATGCTGTATTGTTATTGAAATATGCTGTTTTTAGATCTCTTTTAAAGTGAAAGACCTGTTTAAAGATAATTTACTTTACAACTGCTTAATTTTTGAAGTATATTTAAAATAGTTTTCTATGGTTTTGTGTGGTAACACTATTGGCCTATGCTTATTGATATGTTGAACAGGCTTCAACTTAAAGGTTGTTAATAAACCAGGTTATTTAATGCACCGTGAATTCGAAAATGAGGTCAACCCTTGTGGTCATTATGTTTCTGATCTGTTAAGGTACTTTCTGTATTGTTAGGTACCGAGTATTGAATCAGTATCGTTTCAGTATCAATTATTGTGATACTAAACCTGATATCGGTATCAAAGTCAAATTTTTGGTATCAAGACAACGCTAGTGTGATACCTTTTTCAGTTGCGGCATGGAAGCGCTGCAGCTGTACATACACGCCAGGCCATATAAGTGTTACGACATGCCATCTAAGTGTTACAACATAGTAAAGACCTTTACGGGAAGCGGCCAGGACACATCCATGGTGACGCAACTAAGTCATCCGACAGCGTCTCATCGCACAAAATTGGCCATAACTCATCAACATTTCATACAATCATCATGATATTCAGTAGATATGTTGGGTGACGGCATATGATCATGAGAAAAAAGCCATTTTCAAATCGCTCCATAGAGGGCGCGATGGTGCCAATGCTTGGACCCCTCCCAACGCCGCTTGCGGCTTTAATTATTATTATTTTTCTCCGCTAAAAGTGTCTGAGGCTCAGCAACCATAAGTACTAGAGCAACCAAATTCGGCAGGTGGGTTCCTATGGCCCCCCACTACTCAGGCACTAAAAATCACCTATGTCGGCCAGATGGTGGCGTTATAACAGAGGGTTTTGCGTAAAAGGCCATAACTCCCACACCATAAGTTAGATCAACACAAAACTTCATCAACCTATGCATCTGAACGTACTCTACAACTTTGCCAGTGGCACCACCTTTGTCCGCCATATTGTTTGCCCGCCATTTAGACTTTTTAGTTGGGGCGTGGAAGTTTTCTCCGCTAAAATGTCTGTGGCTCAGCAACCATAAGTTGTAGACCCACCAAATTTGGTAGGTGGGTTCCTATGGCCCCCCACTACTCAGGCACGAAAAATCACCTATGTCGACCAGATGGTGGCGCTATAACAAAGGGTCGCACTTTTAAAGGCTATAACTGCCACACCGTAAGTCCGATCAACACAAAACTTCATCGACCGATGCATCTGAATGTGCTCTACAACTTTACTATTGGGACCACCAATGTCCGCCATATGGTTTGCCCGCTATTTGGCCGTTTTTATTGGGTGGGGTGCGGAAGAGCTGTGGCTCCAAATCTAAATGGTTACGACATCTAGTAAACTTCTTTACGGCAAGCGACATCCATGGCGACGCAAGTAATCCGACACCGTAGGGTCTAGTTTTTATCAGTGAGGGGACGGTCTGAACGTCGGGGAAGCAGTGAAACACAGTGCCAGACATTATTTGAAGACAGTATCGGGTGAGTTCGTTATGTCTTAAAATCGGTCATTATGGTGAGAAATAGCTAAACCATTTTATTGGTAGGTTTTGAGTTTCTGTGCAAACGCGCGAAAACACGCTGGTATAATATAACAATGACGGTAATACATATGTAGTCCGCTTCGTTCCGTTGCTACCATAACATAAACTATATTGTGTCTACAGCTGCAGTTTCTCGCTGCAATTTCTAATATTGAATATAAAGAAAAGACGCAATGTATGCTGTAAATCGTTTTCTCAATTTAATCTCTAAATTGACTGTAAGCTTAGGGTTGTAACTAGGTAGTTGTTTCGTAGGTGACTTAACTCGTCTTAACTATTGCTTGTATTTTTGCATAGACTGCGTTGTTGCTGTTCTTGTTTGTGTTAGTGTTAATCAGTTTAACCTACAGGGTCCAAGCTGAACTATGCGGTTGTTCCCTGCACTTAGAACGGTAGGCTACTGCCCTCTAGGGTTTTCGACACACTTGTTCCTGGTTATGGTTAAACACTTTGTTGTACATCGCTCTGGATAGGAGCGTCTGCCAAATGCCCGTAATGTAATGTAATGCAATATTCAGTAGCATCAAGATAAACCCGACATTAGCCCTAAAATATGCCAATACAGCGGTGAAAACGCTGCTCACTGAATTACGAAATCAACGAGACAAATTTTTATTTTTTAAATTATACCATGTCATTCTACAGTCAATATCTGGGACTAAACATTGAATAAATATACAATCTTACCATTGGTTTTACGCGTAGATGTCCCTTTTGCGAATGAGTGGTCATATATTGTCTTGGACAATCCGTTTGTGAAAAATACGCGCATATGTGACGCCTGGGTCGGCTATCTTCATAAATAGCTGTGTGTAATACCACACTTGTTGCTTACGGCGTTGTCGCCCTTTTTAGTGCAATTTGGCTTGATTGACAACTCATTTATTCTGTAGGTGAGAGTGTAAGCTTTCTAACGATGTATAACATGTCTGATTTTGCTTTTGGAATAGCGTTTTATAGGTCAGGGTAACCGAAAATGTTCTCATCTGCCAATGTCTAAATAAATAGAACGGTAGGCTGCTCTGCGGCCAGCAAGCAGGTCGCGAGTTGATATTTCGTCTTTTGTTTCGTTTTTTCGCAATGTCGTCTTTATTATTTGAAATGCGTATTTACGTGTTATTATTTTAAAATTATGCCATGTCATTCTACATTCAATATCTGGGACTAAACATTGAATAGATATACAATCTTACCTCTGGTTTTACGCGTAGAGTTGTCCCTTTTGCGAATCAGTGGTCATATATTGTCTTGGACAATCCGTTTGAGAGATATAGACGCCTGGGCTATCTTCAAAAATAGCTGTGCGTAATACCACACCTGTTGCTTACAGCGTTGTCGCCCTTTTTAGTGTAATTTGGCTTGATTGACTATTCGTTTATTCAGTAGGTGAGAGTATAAGCTTTCTAACGATGTATAACATGTCTGTTTTTGCGTTTGGAATAGCGTTTTATAGGTCAGCGTAACCGAAAATGTTCTTATATGCCAGTGTCTACATAAATAAAACGGTAGGCTGCTCTGCGTGTAGGTCGTGACTTGATATCTCGTCTTTGTTTCGTTTTTTCTCAATGTCGTATTTATTATTTGAAATGTGCATTCATGTGTTATTATTCTGTCTGTCTCTGTGGCGCTCTGAAATGTGCATTCTCTGCTAAGCTGAGCAATTGATTGGAATATGTGTTTGACGTAGTGTTGCACGGTATACCAAAACTTCAGCACTTTCTCGGTACTTAAAAAAAAAAAAAAGAAACGGTTCGGTATTAGAATATTCCGACGTTCGGTAGTTTTGAGTCAAATGTAAAAGCCAGGTAAAATTGTCTCCCGCATTACTGATTGAGAGGATGAAAAGTGTAATTTGTCAGAATCTTCGCTAGAAGGCAGTAGCAACTAAGGTTGCCAAGTGAGGTGACTTGCGCTTGTGCACTCAGCTCCTTGATACAGCGCAAGCTTTGACTCAGTTCACTTCAGTAGCAATAGGTGTTCCAATTTGGAAATATTTTATTATAGATAGATGCTGTATTGTTATTAAAATATGCTGTTTTTAAATCTATTTAAAGGTGAAAGACCTGTTTTAAAGATTATTTAGTTTACAACTGTTTACTTTTTGAAATATATTTAACATATTTTTCTATAGTTCAGTGTTGTAGCACTATAGGCCTATGCAAAGTAATATGTTGAAGAGGCTTCAACTTAAAGGTTGTTAATGAACCAGGTTGTTAATAAACCATGAATTCGAAAATGAGGTCAACCCTTGTGGACATTACGTTTCTCATCTATTAAGGTAATTTCAGTATCGTTAGGTATCGAGTATCGAATTAGCATCGTTTAAGTTTCAAGTATCATTTCAGTATTGAGTATCGTAATACTAAACCTGGTATCAGTATCAAAGTCAAAATTTTGGTATCGTGACATATCCATGGCAACGTAACTAAGTCATCCGACAGCGTCTCTTAGCACAAAATTGGTCATAAGTCATCAATATTTCATACGATCATCATGATATTCAGTAGATTTGTTGGGTCAAGGCATATGATCATGAGGACAAAGCCATTTTAAAATCGCTCCATAGGGGGCGCGATGGTGCCAATGCTTGGACCCCTCCCAATGCCGCTTGCGGCTTTAATTATTATTATTATTATTTTTCTCCGCTAAAAGTATCTGAGGCTCAGCAACCATAAGTACTAGAGCAACCAAATTCGGCAAGTGGGTTCCTATGGCCCCCCACTACTCAGGCACTAAAAATCACCTATGTCGGCCAGATGGTGGCGCTATAACAAAGGGTTTTGCATAAAAGGCCATAACTCCCACACCATAAGTTAGATCAACACAAAACTTCATCGACCTATGCATCTTAACGTGCTCTACAATTTTGCCATTGGCACCACCCATGTCCGCCATATTGTTTGCCCGCCATTTTAACTTTTACTTTGGGGCGTGGAAGCTTTCTCTGCTAAAATGTCTGAGGCTCAGCAACCATAAGTCCTAGAGCAACCAAATTTGGCAGGTGGGTTCCTATGGGCCCCACTACTCAGGCACTAAAAATCACCTATGTCGGCCAGATGGTGGCGCTATAACAAAGGGTTTTGCCTAAAAGGTAATAACTCCCACACCGTAAGTCCGATCAACACAAAACTTCATCGACCGACGCATGTGAATGTGCTCTACAACTTTGCTATTGGGGCTACATATGTCCGCCATATTGTTTGCCTGCCATTTGGACTTTTTTGTTAGGTGGGGTGCGGAAGAGCTGTGGCTCCAAATCTAAACGATTACGACATCTAGTAAACTTCTTTACGGCAAGCGACATCCATGGCGACGCAAGTAATCCGACACCCTAGGGTTAGTTTTTTTATCAGTGCGGGGACGGTCTTGGGGCACTTGGAACGGTAGGATACTGCCCTCTAGGGTTTTCAACACACTTGTTCCTGGTTATGGTTAGACACTTTGTTGTACGTCGCTCTGGGTATGAGCGTCTGCCAAATGCCTGTAATGTAATGTAGGCTAATAATCCGCAACAACAAGATAAACCCGACATTTGCCCTAAAATATGCCAGTACAGCAGTGACAACGCTGCTCACTGAATAACGAAATAAACGAGACAAAGTTTTTTTTAAATTATACCATCTCATATTACAGTCAATATCTGCGACTAAACATTGAATAAATATACAATCTTATCATTGGTTTTACGCGTAGAGATGTCCCTTTTGCGACTGAGTGGTCATATATTGTCTTGGACCATCCGTTTGTGATTGCTGTTGCTTACGGCGTTGTCGCCGTTTTTAGTACAATTTGGCTTGATTGACAGTTCATTTATTCAGTAGATGAGAGAATAAGCTTTCTAACGATGTATAACATGTCTGATTTTGCATTTGGAATAGCGTTTTATAGTTCAGCGTAACGGAATATTTTCTTCTCGCATTCACTTGCGCATTCACTGTGGCGTAGCATTAAAGACGATGCACCTAACGAAACATTGTCAACGGTTTTCATAATTTCTTGGAGAGTACTACTATTATTGAGGACTTCGGGGCATAGCTAAGCCATTTCTTTGCTGATAGACCTATCTGACATCGTTTTCTGACGCAAAACAGAAGCGGATAGGACTTTGTCATTGATTTTGTGTCTCTATACTACTAAACACAGATAAAATGTCATGTTGCTATGTAAGTATTACTGCTCAAAATATTTCGGTTACATACGTTATTTTTTAAATTGAGTGTCTTTAAATAGGTTAGTGGCATTATATAATGCGGATATTTCACACTGCAATGCAAGCGTTAGTGTAATAGTTTTTTGTGACCCATGGAACAGTGACGACGACAGTGTTGGAACGTTGCTAAAACGAGGTGGACGGTTGAAAATTATTTTCGTCATTATGCTGAGAAATAGCTAAACCATTTTTATTGATAGTAATTGAGTTTCTCTGCAAACGCGCGAAAGCACGCTGGTATAACAAAACAATGACGGTAAATATAGCCTATATATGTAGTCCGCTTCATTCCGTTGCTACCATAATATAACAAACTGTCTTGTGTCTACAGCTGCAGTTTCTCCCTGCAATTACTATTGAATATAAACAAAAGACGCAAATGCTGTAGTCTGCCAATGTCTAAATAAATAACAAGGTATTCTTCGCACAGCACGCATGCTAGCAGGGTTGTCGAGTTGATATTTCGTTTTTTGTTTCGTTTTTTTAAATGTATTTATTATTTGAAATGTGTATTTGTGTTATCATTCTGTCTGTCTCTGTGGGGCTCTGAAATGTGCATTCTCTGCTAAGCTGAGCAATGGATTGGAATATGTGTCTGACGTAGTGTTGCACGGTATACCAAAACTTCAGCACTTTTTCGGTCCTTAAAAAAGAAACGGTTCCGTATTAGAATATTCCGACGTTCGGTAGTTTTGAGTCAAACGTAAAAGCCAGGGAAAATTGTCTCCCGCATTACTGAGGATGAAAAGTGTAATTTGTCAGAATCTTCGCTAGACGGGAGTAGCAACTAAGGTTGGCAAATGAGGTGACCTGCGCTTGTACATTCTTTGTGGTTGATACAGCGCAAGCTTACACTCAGTTGACTTCAGTAGCAATAGGTGTTCTAATTTGTAAATATTATATTATAGGAAGATGCTGTATTGTTATTGAAATATGCTGTTTTTAGATTTATTTAAAAGTGAAAGACCTGTTTAAAGATAATTTACTTTGCAATTGTTTAATTTTTGAAATATATTTCATATAGTTTTCTATGGTTTAGTGTTGTAACACTATAGGCCTATGCTTATTGATATGTTGAACAGGCTTCAACTTAAAGGATGTTAATAAACCAGGCTTTTAATAAACCGTGAATTCGAAAATGAGGTCAACCTTTGTGGACATTGCGTTTCTGATCAATTAAGGTAATTTCAGTATCGTTAGGTACCGAGTATTGAATCAGTATTGTTTCCGTATCAATTATCATGATACTAAACTTGGTATCGTTATCAAAGTCAAAATTTTGCTATCGTGACAACACTAGTGTGACGCCTTTTTTAGTTGCGGCATGGAAGCGCTGCAGCTGTACACAGACACCGGGCCATCTAAGTGTTACAACATGCCATCTAATCTAAGTGTGACAACATATTAAAGACCTTTACGAGAAGCGGCCAGGACACATCCGATGCCAACGCAACTAAGTCATCCGCCAGCATGTTTTAGTAAAAATTTGGCCATAAGTCATCAATATTTTACTATGTCAGACACATATTCCAATCCATTGTTCATCATGATATTCAGTAGATATGTTGGGTGAATGTATATGATCATGAGGAAAAAGCCATTTTAAAATCGATCCATAGGGGGCGCAATGGTGCCAATGCTTGGACCCCTCCCAACGCCGCTTGCGGCTTTAATTATTAGGGGTCCAAGCAGCGAAGCTGGTGGAACCCTATTGTATCTGTTAGGATTATTAGGGGTCCAAGCAGCGAAGCTGGTGGAACCCTATTGTATCTGTTAGGATTATTCTTATTATTTTTCTCCGCTAAAAGTGTCTGAGGCTCAGCAACCATAAGTCCTAGAGCAACCAAATTTGGCAGGTGGGTTCCTATGGCCCCCCCACTACTCAGGCACTAACAATCACCTATGTCGGCCATATGGTGGTGCTATAACAAAGGGTTAGGCGTAAAAGGCCATAACTCCCACACCATAAGTTAGATCAACACAAAACTTCATCGACATATGCATCTGAACGTGCTCTATCACTTTGCCATTGGCACTACATATGTCTGCCATATTGTTTGACCGCCATTTCAACTTTTTAGTTGGGGCGTGGAAGCTTTCTCTGTTAAAATGTCTGAGGCTCAGCAACCATAAGTCCTAGAGCAACCAAATTTGGCAGGTGGGTTCCTATGGCCCCCCACTACTCAGGCACTAAAAATCACCTATGTCGGCCAGATGGTGGCGCTATAACAAAGGGTTTTGCCTAAAAGGTCATAACTCCCACACCGTAAGTCAGATCAACACAAAACTTCATAGACCGACGCATGTGAATGTGCTCTACAACTTTGCTATGGGGGATACATATGTCCGCCATATTGTTTGCCTGCCATTTGGACTTTTTTATTAGGTGGGGTGCGGAAGAGCTGTGGCTCCAAATCTAAACGATTACGACATCTAGTAAACTTCTTTACGGCAAGCGACATCCATGGCGACGCAAGTAATCCGACACCCTAGGGTTAGTTTTTTTATCAGTGCGGGGACGGTCTTGGGGCACTTGGAACGGTAGGATACTGCCCTCTAGGGTTTTCAACACACTTGTTCCTGGTTATGGTTAGACACTTTGTTGTACGTCGCTCTGGATATGAGCGTCTGCCAAATGCCTGTAATGTAATGTAGGCTAATATTCCGTAACAACAAGATAAACCCGACATTTGCCCTAAAATATGCCAATACAGCAGTGAAAACGCTGCTTACTGAATAACGAAATAAACGAGACAAAGTTTTTTTTAATTATACCATCTCATATTACAGTCAATATCTGGGACTAAACATTGAATAAATATACAATCTTACCATTGGTTTTACGCGTAGAGATGTCCCTTTTGCGACTGAGTGGTCATACATTGTCTTGGACAATCCGTTTGTGATTCCTGTTGCTTACGGCGTTGTCGCCGTTTTTAGTACAATTTGGCTTGATTGATTGATAGTTGATAGTTAATTTATTCAGTAGATGAGAGTATAAGCTTTCTAACGATGTATAACATGTCTGATTTTGCATTTGGAATAGCGTTTTATAGTTCAGCGTAATGGAATATTTTCTTATCGCATTCACTGTGGCGTAGCATTAAAGACGATGCACCTAACGAAACGTTGTCAACGATTTTCATAATTTCTTGGAGAGTATTATTATTATTGAGGACTTCGGGGCATAGCTAAGCCATTTCTTTGCTGATAGACCTATCTGACATCGTTTTCTGACGCAAAACAGAAGCGGATAGGACTTTGTCATTGATTTTCTGTCTCTATACTACTAAACACAGATAAAATGTCATGTTGCTATGTAAGTATTACTGCTCAAAATATTTCGGTTACATACGTTATTTTTGAAATTGAGTGTCTTTAAATAGGTTAGTGGTATTATATAATGTGGATATTTGACACTGCAATGTAAGCGTCAGTGTAATAGTTTTTGTGACCCATGGAACAGTGATGACGACAGTGTTGGAACGTTGCTAAAACGTGGTGGACGGTTGAAAATTATTTTCGTCCCATCCCCATCCGTCATTATGCTGAGAAATAGCTAAACCATTTTTATTGATAGTAATTGAGTTTCTCTGGAAACGCGCAAAAACACGCTGGTATAATAAAACAATGACGGTAAATATAGCCTACATATGTAGTCCGCTTCATTCCTTTGCTACCATAACATAACAGACTATCTTGTGTCTACAGCTGCAGTTTCTCGCTGCAATTACTAATATTGAATATAAACAAAAGACGCAATTTATGCTGTACTCTACCAATGTCTACATAAATAATACGGTACTCTGAGCGTATGAAGCAGTTATCATGGATGGCGAGTTGATATTTTTTGCTACTACAAGTTTGTTAGTAAAAGCTTTGAGAGGGTGAATCATTACTTTTCTTTGGCATGGATCCATTTGAAGACAATATCGGGTGAGTTCGTTTACTCTTGAAATCCGTCATTATGCTGAGAGAAATCGTATTCTCAATTTAATCTCCACATTGACTGTAAGCTTTGGGTTGCAACTAGTTAGCTGTTTCGTAGGTGACTTAGTTAATGCACTCGTCTTAACTATTGCTTGCATTTCTGCATAGACTGCGTTGTTGCTGTTCTTGTTTGTGTTAGTGTTAATCAGTTTAACCTACAGGGTCCAAGTTGAACTATGCGGTTGTTCCCTGCACTTGGAACGATAGGCTGCTGCCCTCTAGGGTTTTCGCCACAATTGTTCCTGATTATGGTTATACACTTTGTTGTACGTCGCTCTGGATAAGAGCATCTGCCAAATGCCTGTAATTTAAGATGTAATGTAATATTCCGTAGCAACAAGATAAACCAGACGTTAGCCTTAAAATATGCCAATACAGCAGTGAAAACTCTGCTCACTGAAGAACGAAATAAACGAGACAACGTTTTTTTAAAAAATTATTCCATGTCATTCTACAGTCACTATCTGGGACTAAACATTGAATAAATATACAATCTTACCATTGGTTTTACGCGTAGAGATGTCCCTTTTGCGAATGAGTGGTTGTATATTGTCTTGGACAATCCGTTTGCGAAATATACGCGCATCTGTGACGCCTGGGTCGGCTATCTTCAATAATAGCTGTGCGTAATACCACACCTGTTGCTTACGGCGTTGTCGCCCTTTTTAGTGCAATTTGGCTTGATTGACAATTAATTTATTCTGTAGGTGAGAGTATAAGCTTTCTAACGATGTAGGTTTTGCTTTTGGAATAATGCTTTATAGGTCAGCGTAACCGAAAATTTTCTGATCTGCCATTGTCTAAATAAATAAAACGGTAGGCTGCTCTGCGTGCAGCACGCAGATCGCGAGTTGATATCTGGTCTTTTGTTTCATTTTTTCTCAGTGTCGTAATTATTATTTGAAATGTGTATTCATGTGTTATTATTCTATCTGTCTCTGAGGCGCTCTGAAATGTGCATTCTCTGCTAAGCTGAGCAATGGATTGGAATAGGTATGTGTCTGACGTAATGTTGCACGGTATACAGAAACTTCAGCACCTTTTCGGTACTTAAAAAAAATAAAAATAAAAATAAACGGTTCGGTATTAGAATTTTCCGACGTTCCGTAGTTTTGCGTCAAATGTAAAAGCCAGGGAAATGTGTCTCCCGCATTACTGATCGAGAGGATGAAAAGTGTAATTTGTCAGAATCTTCGCTAGATGACAGTAGCAACTAAGGTTGGTAAGTGAGGTGACGCGCGCTTGTGCACTACTCGTTGGTACAGCGTAAGCTTGGACTCAGTTCACTTCAGTAGCAATAGCTGGTCTAATTTGTAAATATTTTATTATAGGAAGATGCTGTATTGTTATTGAAATATGCTGTTTTTAGATCTCTTTTAAAGTGAAATATCTGTTTAAAGATAATTTACTTTACAACTGCTTAATTTTTGAAGTATATTTAATATAGTTTTCTATGGTTTTGTGTTGTAACACTATTGGCCTATGCTTATTGATATGTTGAACAGGCTTCAACTTAAAGGTTGTTAATAAACCAGGTTTTTAATGCACCGTGAATTCGAAAATGAGGTCAACCCTTGTGGTCATTATTTTTCTGATCTATTAAGGTACTTGTACTCTGTATTGTTAGGTACCGAGTATTGAATCAGTATCGTTTCAGTATCAATTATTGTGATACTAAACCTGATATCGGTATCAAAGTCAAATTTTTGGTATCAAGACAACGCTAGTGTGATACCTTTTTCAGTTGCGGCATGGAAGCGCTGCAGCTGTACATACACGCCAGGCCATATAAGTGTTACGACATGCCATCTAAGTGTTACAACATAGTAAAGACCTTTACGGGAAGCGGCCAGGACACATCCATGGTGACGCAACTAAGTCATCCGACAGCGTCTCATCGCACAAAATTGGCCATAACTCATCAACATTTCATACAATCATCATGATATTCAGTAGATATGTTGGGTGACGGCATATGATCATGAGAAAAAAGCCATTTTCAAATCGCTCCATAGAGGGCGCGATGGTGCCAATGCTTGGACCCCTCCCAACGCCGCTTGCGGCTTTAATTATTATTATTTTTCTCCGCTAAAAGTGTCTGAGGCTCAGCAACCATAAGTACTAGAGCAACCAAATTCGGCAGGTGGGTTCCTATGGCCCCCCACTACTCAGGCACTAAAAATCACCTATGTCGGCCAGATGGTGGCGTTATAACAGAGGGTTTTGCGTAAAAGGCCATAACTCCCACACCATAAGTTAGATCAACACAAAACTTCATCAACCTATGCATCTGAACGTACTCTACAACTTTGCCAGTGGCACCACCTTTGTCCGCCATATTGTTTGCCCGCCATTTAGACTTTTTAGTTGGGGCGTGGAAGTTTTCTCCGCTAAAATGTCTGTGGCTCAGCAACCATAAGTTGTAGACCCACCAAATTTGGTAGGTGGGTTCCTATGGCCCCCCACTACTCAGGCACGAAAAATCACCTATGTCGACCAGATGGTGGCGCTATAACAAAGGGTCGCACTTTTAAAGGCTATAACTGCCACACCGTAAGTCCGATCAACACAAAACTTCATCGACCGATGCATCTGAATGTGCTCTACAACTTTACTATTGGGACCACCAATGTCCGCCATATGGTTTGCCCGCTATTTGGCCGTTTTTATTGGGTGGGGTGCGGAAGAGCTGTGGCTCCAAATCTAAATGGTTACGACATCTAGTAAACTTCTTTACGGCAAGCGACATCCATGGCGACGCAAGTAATCCGACACCGTAGGGTCTAGTTTTTATCAGTGAGGGGACGGTCTGAACGTCGGGGAAGCAGTGAAACACAGTGCCAGACATTATTTGAAGACAGTATCGGGTGAGTTCGTTATGTCTTAAAATCGGTCATTATGGTGAGAAATAGCTAAACCATTTTATTGGTAGGTTTTGAGTTTCTGTGCAAACGCGCGAAAACACGCTGGTATAATATAACAATGACGGTAATACATATGTAGTCCGCTTCGTTCCGTTGCTACCATAACATAAACTATATTGTGTCTACAGCTGCAGTTTCTCGCTGCAATTTCTAATATTGAATATAAAGAAAAGACGCAATGTATGCTGTAAATCGTTTTCTCAATTTAATCTCTAAATTGACTGTAAGCTTAGGGTTGTAACTAGGTAGTTGTTTCGTAGGTGACTTAACTCGTCTTAACTATTGCTTGTATTTTTGCATAGACTGCGTTGTTGCTGTTCTTGTTTGTGTTAGTGTTAATCAGTTTAACCTACAGGGTCCAAGCTGAACTATGCGGTTGTTCCCTGCACTTAGAACGGTAGGCTACTGCCCTCTAGGGTTTTCGACACACTTGTTCCTGGTTATGGTTAAACACTTTGTTGTACATCGCTCTGGATAGGAGCGTCTGCCAAATGCCCGTAATGTAATGTAATGCAATATTCAGTAGCATCAAGATAAACCCGACATTAGCCCTAAAATATGCCAATACAGCGGTGAAAACGCTGCTCACTGAATTACGAAATCAACGAGACAAATTTTTATTTTTTAAATTATACCATGTCATTCTACAGTCAATATCTGGGACTAAACATTGAATAAATATACAATCTTACCATTGGTTTTACGCGTAGATGTCCCTTTTGCGAATGAGTGGTCATATATTGTCTTGGACAATCCGTTTGTGAAAAATACGCGCATATGTGACGCCTGGGTCGGCTATCTTCATAAATAGCTGTGTGTAATACCACACTTGTTGCTTACGGCGTTGTCGCCCTTTTTAGTGCAATTTGGCTTGATTGACAACTCATTTATTCTGTAGGTGAGAGTGTAAGCTTTCTAACGATGTATAACATGTCTGATTTTGCTTTTGGAATAGCGTTTTATAGGTCAGGGTAACCGAAAATGTTCTCATCTGCCAATGTCTAAATAAATAGAACGGTAGGCTGCTCTGCGGCCAGCAAGCAGGTCGCGAGTTGATATTTCGTCTTTTGTTTCGTTTTTTCGCAATGTCGTCTTTATTATTTGAAATGCGTATTTACGTGTTATTATTTTAAAATTATGCCATGTCATTCTACATTCAATATCTGGGACTAAACATTGAATAAATATACAATCTTACCTCTGGTTTTACGCGTAGAGTTGTCCCTTTTGCGAATCAGTGGTCATATATTGTCTTGGACAATCCGTTTGAGAGATATAGACGCCTGGGCTATCTTCAAAAATAGCTGTGCGTAATACCACACCTGTTGCTTACAGCGTTGTCGCCCTTTTTAGTGTAATTTGGCTTGATTGACTATTCGTTTATTCAGTAGGTGAGAGTATAAGCTTTCTAACGATGTATAACATGTCTGTTTTTGCGTTTGGAATAGCGTTTTATAGGTCAGCGTAACCGAAAATGTTCTTATATGCCAGTGTCTACATAAATAAAACGGTAGGCTGCTCTGCGTGTAGGTCGTGACTTGATATCTCGTCTTTGTTTCGTTTTTTCTCAATGTCGTATTTATTATTTGAAATGTGCATTCATGTGTTATTATTCTGTCTGTCTCTGTGGCGCTCTGAAATGTGCATTCTCTGCTAAGCTGAGCAATTGATTGGAATATGTGTTTGACGTAGTGTTGCACGGTATACCAAAACTTCAGCACTTTCTCGGTACTTAAAAAAAAAAAAAAGAAACGGTTCGGTATTAGAATATTCCGACGTTCGGTAGTTTTGAGTCAAATGTAAAAGCCAGGTAAAATTGTCTCCCGCATTACTGATTGAGAGGATGAAAAGTGTAATTTGTCAGAATCTTCGCTAGAAGGCAGTAGCAACTAAGGTTGCCAAGTGAGGTGACTTGCGCTTGTGCACTCAGCTCCTTGATACAGCGCAAGCTTTGACTCAGTTCACTTCAGTAGCAATAGGTGTTCCAATTTGGAAATATTTTATTATAGATAGATGCTGTATTGTTATTAAAATATGCTGTTTTTAAATCTATTTAAAGGTGAAAGACCTGTTTTAAAGATTATTTAGTTTACAACTGTTTACTTTTTGAAATATATTTAACATATTTTTCTATAGTTCAGTGTTGTAGCACTATAGGCCTATGCAAAGTAATATGTTGAAGAGGCTTCAACTTAAAGGTTGTTAATGAACCAGGTTGTTAATAAACCATGAATTCGAAAATGAGGTCAACCCTTGTGGACATTACGTTTCTCATCTATTAAGGTAATTTCAGTATCGTTAGGTATCGAGTATCGAATTAGCATCGTTTAAGTTTCAAGTATCATTTCAGTATTGAGTATCGTAATACTAAACCTGGTATCAGTATCAAAGTCAAAATTTTGGTATCGTGACATATCCATGGCAACGTAACTAAGTCATCCGACAGCGTCTCTTAGCACAAAATTGGTCATAAGTCATCAATATTTCATACGATCATCATGATATTCAGTAGATTTGTTGGGTCAAGGCATATGATCATGAGGACAAAGCCATTTTAAAATCGCTCCATAGGGGGCGCGATGGTGCCAATGCTTGGACCCCTCCCAATGCCGCTTGCGGCTTTAATTATTATTATTATTATTTTTCTCCGCTAAAAGTATCTGAGGCTCAGCAACCATAAGTACTAGAGCAACCAAATTCGGCAAGTGGGTTCCTATGGCCCCCCACTACTCAGGCACTAAAAATCACCTATGTCGGCCAGATGGTGGCGCTATAACAAAGGGTTTTGCATAAAAGGCCATAACTCCCACACCATAAGTTAGATCAACACAAAACTTCATCGACCTATGCATCTTAACGTGCTCTACAATTTTGCCATTGGCACCACCCATGTCCGCCATATTGTTTGCCCGCCATTTTAACTTTTACTTTGGGGCGTGGAAGCTTTCTCTGCTAAAATGTCTGAGGCTCAGCAACCATAAGTCCTAGAGCAACCAAATTTGGCAGGTGGGTTCCTATGGGCCCCACTACTCAGGCACTAAAAATCACCTATGTCGGCCAGATGGTGGCGCTATAACAAAGGGTTTTGCCTAAAAGGTAATAACTCCCACACCGTAAGTCCGATCAACACAAAACTTCATCGACCGACGCATGTGAATGTGCTCTACAACTTTGCTATTGGGGCTACATATGTCCGCCATATTGTTTGCCTGCCATTTGGACTTTTTTGTTAGGTGGGGTGCGGAAGAGCTGTGGCTCCAAATCTAAACGATTACGACATCTAGTAAACTTCTTTACGGCAAGCGACATCCATGGCGACGCAAGTAATCCGACACCCTAGGGTTAGTTTTTTTATCAGTGCGGGGACGGTCTTGGGGCACTTGGAACGGTAGGATACTGCCCTCTAGGGTTTTCAACACACTTGTTCCTGGTTATGGTTAGACACTTTGTTGTACGTCGCTCTGGGTATGAGCGTCTGCCAAATGCCTGTAATGTAATGTAGGCTAATAATCCGCAACAACAAGATAAACCCGACATTTGCCCTAAAATATGCCAGTACAGCAGTGACAACGCTGCTCACTGAATAACGAAATAAACGAGACAAAGTTTTTTTTAAATTATACCATCTCATATTACAGTCAATATCTGCGACTAAACATTGAATAAATATACAATCTTATCATTGGTTTTACGCGTAGAGATGTCCCTTTTGCGACTGAGTGGTCATATATTGTCTTGGACCATCCGTTTGTGATTGCTGTTGCTTACGGCGTTGTCGCCGTTTTTAGTACAATTTGGCTTGATTGACAGTTCATTTATTCAGTAGATGAGAGAATAAGCTTTCTAACGATGTATAACATGTCTGATTTTGCATTTGGAATAGCGTTTTATAGTTCAGCGTAACGGAATATTTTCTTCTCGCATTCACTTGCGCATTCACTGTGGCGTAGCATTAAAGACGATGCACCTAACGAAACATTGTCAACGGTTTTCATAATTTCTTGGAGAGTACTACTATTATTGAGGACTTCGGGGCATAGCTAAGCCATTTCTTTGCTGATAGACCTATCTGACATCGTTTTCTGACGCAAAACAGAAGCGGATAGGACTTTGTCATTGATTTTGTGTCTCTATACTACTAAACACAGATAAAATGTCATGTTGCTATGTAAGTATTACTGCTCAAAATATTTCGGTTACATACGTTATTTTTTAAATTGAGTGTCTTTAAATAGGTTAGTGGCATTATATAATGCGGATATTTCACACTGCAATGCAAGCGTTAGTGTAATAGTTTTTTGTGACCCATGGAACAGTGACGACGACAGTGTTGGAACGTTGCTAAAACGAGGTGGACGGTTGAAAATTATTTTCGTCATTATGCTGAGAAATAGCTAAACCATTTTTATTGATAGTAATTGAGTTTCTCTGCAAACGCGCGAAAGCACGCTGGTATAACAAAACAATGACGGTAAATATAGCCTATATATGTAGTCCGCTTCATTCCGTTGCTACCATAATATAACAAACTGTCTTGTGTCTACAGCTGCAGTTTCTCCCTGCAATTACTATTGAATATAAACAAAAGACGCAAATGCTGTAGTCTGCCAATGTCTAAATAAATAACAAGGTATTCTTCGCACAGCACGCATGCTAGCAGGGTTGTCGAGTTGATATTTCGTTTTTTGTTTCGTTTTTTTAAATGTATTTATTATTTGAAATGTGTATTTGTGTTATCATTCTGTCTGTCTCTGTGGGGCTCTGAAATGTGCATTCTCTGCTAAGCTGAGCAATGGATTGGAATATGTGTCTGACGTAGTGTTGCACGGTATACCAAAACTTCAGCACTTTTTCGGTCCTTAAAAAAGAAACGGTTCCGTATTAGAATATTCCGACGTTCGGTAGTTTTGAGTCAAACGTAAAAGCCAGGGAAAATTGTCTCCCGCATTACTGAGGATGAAAAGTGTAATTTGTCAGAATCTTCGCTAGACGGGAGTAGCAACTAAGGTTGGCAAATGAGGTGACCTGCGCTTGTACATTCTTTGTGGTTGATACAGCGCAAGCTTACACTCAGTTGACTTCAGTAGCAATAGGTGTTCTAATTTGTAAATATTATATTATAGGAAGATGCTGTATTGTTATTGAAATATGCTGTTTTTAGATTTATTTAAAAGTGAAAGACCTGTTTAAAGATAATTTACTTTGCAATTGTTTAATTTTTGAAATATATTTCATATAGTTTTCTATGGTTTAGTGTTGTAACACTATAGGCCTATGCTTATTGATATGTTGAACAGGCTTCAACTTAAAGGATGTTAATAAACCAGGCTTTTAATAAACCGTGAATTCGAAAATGAGGTCAACCTTTGTGGACATTGCGTTTCTGATCAATTAAGGTAATTTCAGTATCGTTAGGTACCGAGTATTGAATCAGTATTGTTTCCGTATCAATTATCATGATACTAAACTTGGTATCGTTATCAAAGTCAAAATTTTGCTATCGTGACAACACTAGTGTGACGCCTTTTTTAGTTGCGGCATGGAAGCGCTGCAGCTGTACACAGACACCGGGCCATCTAAGTGTTACAACATGCCATCTAATCTAAGTGTGACAACATATTAAAGACCTTTACGAGAAGCGGCCAGGACACATCCGATGCCAACGCAACTAAGTCATCCGCCAGCATGTTTTAGTAAAAATTTGGCCATAAGTCATCAATATTTTACTATGTCAGACACATATTCCAATCCATTGTTCATCATGATATTCAGTAGATATGTTGGGTGAATGTATATGATCATGAGGAAAAAGCCATTTTAAAATCGATCCATAGGGGGCGCGATGGTGCCAATGCTTGGACCCCTCCCAACGCCGCTTGCGGCTTTAATTATTAGGGGTCCAAGCAGCGAAGCTGGTGGAACCCTATTGTATCTGTTAGGATTATTAGGGGTCCAAGCAGCGAAGCTGGTGGAACCCTATTGTATCTGTTAGGATTATTCTTATTATTTTTCTCCGCTAAAAGTGTCTGAGGCTCAGCAACCATAAGTCCTAGAGCAACCAAATTTGGCAGGTGGGTTCCTATGGCCCCCCCACTACTCAGGCACTAACAATCACCTATGTCGGCCATATGGTGGTGCTATAACAAAGGGTTAGGCGTAAAAGGCCATAACTCCCACACCATAAGTTAGATCAACACAAAACTTCATCGACATATGCATCTGAACGTGCTCTATCACTTTGCCATTGGCACTACATATGTCTGCCATATTGTTTGACCGCCATTTCAACTTTTTAGTTGGGGCGTGGAAGCTTTCTCTGTTAAAATGTCTGAGGCTCAGCAACCATAAGTCCTAGAGCAACCAAATTTGGCAGGTGGGTTCCTATGGCCCCCCACTACTCAGGCACTAAAAATCACCTATGTCGGCCAGATGGTGGCGCTATAACAAAGGGTTTTGCCTAAAAGGTCATAACTCCCACACCGTAAGTCAGATCAACACAAAACTTCATAGACCGACGCATGTGAATGTGCTCTACAACTTTGCTATGGGGGATACATATGTCCGCCATATTGTTTGCCTGCCATTTGGACTTTTTTATTAGGTGGGGTGCGGAAGAGCTGTGGCTCCAAATCTAAACGATTACGACATCTAGTAAACTTCTTTACGGCAAGCGACATCCATGGCGACGCAAGTAATCCGACACCCTAGGGTTAGTTTTTTTATCAGTGCGGGGACGGTCTTGGGGCACTTGGAACGGTAGGATACTGCCCTCTAGGGTTTTCAACACACTTGTTCCTGGTTATGGTTAGACACTTTGTTGTACGTCGCTCTGGATATGAGCGTCTGCCAAATGCCTGTAATGTAATGTAGGCTAATATTCCGTAACAACAAGATAAACCCGACATTTGCCCTAAAATATGCCAATACAGCAGTGAAAACGCTGCTTACTGAATAACGAAATAAACGAGACAAAGTTTTTTTTAATTATACCATCTCATATTACAGTCAATATCTGGGACTAAACATTGAATAAATATACAATCTTACCATTGGTTTTACGCGTAGAGATGTCCCTTTTGCGACTGAGTGGTCATACATTGTCTTGGACAATCCGTTTGTGATTCCTGTTGCTTACGGCGTTGTCGCCGTTTTTAGTACAATTTGGCTTGATTGATTGATAGTTGATAGTTAATTTATTCAGTAGATGAGAGTATAAGCTTTCTAACGATGTATAACATGTCTGATTTTGCATTTGGAATAGCGTTTTATAGTTCAGCGTAATGGAATATTTTCTTATCGCATTCACTGTGGCGTAGCATTAAAGACGATGCACCTAACGAAACGTTGTCAACGATTTTCATAATTTCTTGGAGAGTACTATTATTATTGAGGACTTCGGGGCATAGCTAAGCCATTTCTTTGCTGATAGACCTATCTGACATCGTTTTCTGACGCAAAACAGAAGCGGATAGGACTTTGTCATTGATTTTCTGTCTCTATACTACTAAACACAGATAAAATGTCATGTTGCTATGTAAGTATTACTGCTCAAAATATTTCGGTTACATACGTTATTTTTGAAATTGAGTGTCTTTAAATAGGTTAGTGGTACTATATAATGTGGATATTTGACACTGCAATGTAAGCGTCAGTGTAATAGTTTTTGTGACCCATGGAACAGTGATGACGACAGTGTTGGAACGTTGCTAAAACGTGGTGGACGGTTGAAAATTATTTTCGTCCCATCCCCATCCGTCATTATGCTGAGAAATAGCTAAACCATTTTTATTGATAGTAATTGAGTTTCTCTGGAAACGCGCGAAAACACGCTGGTATAATAAAACAATGACGGTAAATATAGCCTACATATGTAGTCCGCTTCATTCCTTTGCTACCATAACATAACAGACTATCTTGTGTCTACAGCTGCAGTTTCTCGCTGCAATTACTAATATTGAATATAAACAAAAGACGCAATTTATGCTGTACTCTACCAATGTCTACATAAATAATACGGTACTCTGAGCGTATGAAGCAGTTATCATGGATGGCGAGTTGATATTTTTTGCTACTACAAGTTTGTTAGTAAAAGCTTTGAGAGGGTGAATCATTACTTTTCTTTGGCATGGATCCATTTGAAGACAATATCGGGTGAGTTCGTTTACTCTTGAAATCCGTCATTATGCTGAGAGAAATCGTATTCTCAATTTAATCTCCACATTGACTGTAAGCTTTGGGTTGCAACTAGTTAGCTGTTTCGTAGGTGACTTAGTTAATGCACTCGTCTTAACTATTGCTTGCATTTCTGCATAGACTGCGTTGTTGCTGTTCTTGTTTGTGTTAGTGTTAATCAGTTTAACCTACAGGGTCCAAGTTGAACTATGCGGTTGTTCCCTGCACTTGGAACGATAGGCTGCTGCCCTCTAGGGTTTTCGCCACAATTGTTCCTGATTATGGTTATACACTTTGTTGTACGTCGCTCTGGATAAGAGCATCTGCCAAATGCCTGTAATTTAAGATGTAATGTAATATTCCGTAGCAACAAGATAAACCAGACGTTAGCCTTAAAATATGCCAATACAGCAGTGAAAACTCTGCTCACTGAAGAACGAAATAAACGAGACAACGTTTTTTTAAAAAATTATTCCATGTCATTCTACAGTCACTATCTGGGACTAAACATTGAATAAATATACAATCTTACCATTGGTTTTACGCGTAGAGATGTCCCTTTTGCGAATGAGTGGTTGTATATTGTCTTGGACAATCCGTTTGCGAAATATACGCGCATCTGTGACGCCTGGGTCGGCTATCTTCAATAATAGCTGTGCGTAATACCACACCTGTTGCTTACGGCGTTGTCGCCCTTTTTAGTGCAATTTGGCTTGATTGACAATTAATTTATTCTGTAGGTGAGAGTATAAGCTTTCTAACGATGTAGGTTTTGCTTTTGGAATAATGCTTTATAGGTCAGCGTAACCGAAAATTTTCTGATCTGCCATTGTCTAAATAAATAAAACGGTAGGCTGCTCTGCGTGCAGCACGCAGATCGCGAGTTGATATCTGGTCTTTTGTTTCATTTTTTCTCAGTGTCGTAATTATTATTTGAAATGTGTATTCATGTGTTATTATTCTATCTGTCTCTGAGGCGCTCTGAAATGTGCATTCTCTGCTAAGCTGAGCAATGGATTGGAATAGGTATGTGTCTGACGTAATGTTGCACGGTATACAGAAACTTCAGCACCTTTTCGGTACTTAAAAAAAATAAAAATAAAAATAAACGGTTCGGTATTAGAATTTTCCGACGTTCCGTAGTTTTGCGTCAAATGTAAAAGCCAGGGAAATGTGTCTCCCGCATTACTGATCGAGAGGATGAAAAGTGTAATTTGTCAGAATCTTCGCTAGATGACAGTAGCAACTAAGGTTGGTAAGTGAGGTGACGCGCGCTTGTGCACTACTCGTTGGTACAGCGTAAGCTTGGACTCAGTTCACTTCAGTAGCAATAGCTGGTCTAATTTGTAAATATTTTATTATAGGAAGATGCTGTATTGTTATTGAAATATGCTGTTTTTAGATCTCTTTTAAAGTGAAATATCTGTTTAAAGATAATTTACTTTACAACTGCTTAATTTTTGAAGTATATTTAATATAGTTTTCTATGGTTTTGTGTTGTAACACTATTGGCCTATGCTTATTGATATGTTGAACAGGCTTCAACTTAAAGGTTGTTAATAAACCAGGTTTTTAATGCACCGTGAATTCGAAAATGAGGTCAACCCTTGTGGTCATTATTTTTCTGATCTATTAAGGTACTTGTACTCTGTATTGTTAGGTACCGAGTATTGAATCAGTATCGTTTCAGTATCAATTATTGTGATACTAAACCTGATATCGGTATCAAAGTCAAATTTTTGGTATCAAGACAACGCTAGTGTGATACCTTTTTCAGTTGCGGCATGGAAGCGCATAGGGGGCGCGATGGTGCCAATGCTTGGACCCCTCCCAACGCCGCTTGCGGCTTTAATTAGGGGTCCAAGCAGCGAAGCTGGTGGAACCCTATTGTATCTGTTAGGATTATTAGGGGTCCAAGCAGCGAAGCTGGTGGAACCCTATTGTTTTTGTTAGGATTATTATTATTATTAGGGGTCCAAGCAGCGAAGCTGGTGGAACCCTATTGTATCTGTTAGGATTATTAGGGGTCCAAGCAGCGAAGCTGGTGGAACCCTATTGTTTTTGTTAGGATTATTATTATTATTATTCTTATTATTTTTCTCCGCTAAAAGTGTCTGAGGCTCAGCAACCATAAGTCGTAGAGCAACCAAATTTGGCAGGTGGGTTCCTATGGCCCCCCACTACTCAGGCACTAAAAATCACCTATGTCGGCCAGATGGTGGCGCTATAACAAAGGGTTTTGCGTAAAAGGCCATAACTCCCACACCATAAGTTAGATCAACACAGAACTTCATCGACCTATGCATCTGAACGTGCTCTACAACTTTGCCACTGGCACCACCCATGTCCGCCATATTGTTCGCCCGCCATTTTAACTTTTACGTTGGGGCGTGGAAGCTTTCTCTGCTAAAATGTCTGAGGCTCAGCAGCCATAAGTCCTAGAGCAACCAAATTTGGCAGGTGGGTTCCTATGCCCCCCCACTACTCAGGCACTAAAAATCACCTATGTCGGCCAGATGGTGGCGCTATAACAAAGGGTTTTGCCTAAAAGGTCATAACTCCCACACCGTAAGTCAGATCAACACAAAACTTCATAGACCGACGCATGTGAATGTGCTCTACAACTTTGCTATTGGGGCTACATATCTCCGCCATATTGTTTGCCTGCCATTTGGACTTTTTTATTAGGTGGGGTGCGGAAGAGCTGTGGCTCCAAATCTAAACGATTACGACATCTAGTAAACTTCTTTACGGCAAGCGACATCCATGGCGACGCAAGTAATCCGACACCGTAGGGTCTAGTTTTTATCAGTGAGGGTAGGGTCTGAACGTCGGGGAAGCACTGGAAGAGGCTACCAAAAGTTTGTTAGTAAAAGCTTTTTCAGAGGATGAATAATTACTTTTCTTGAGCATGCATCCATCTGAAGACAATATCTGTTGAGTTCGTTTAGTCTTTGAATCTGTCATTATGCTGAGAAAAATCTAAACCATTTTATTGATAGTATTTGAGTTTCGTGTAAACGCGCGAAAACACGCTGGTATAATTAAACAATGACGGTAATACATATGTAGTCCGCTTCGTTCCGTTGCTACCATAATATAAACTATCTTGTGTCTACAGCTGCAGTTTCTCGCTGCAATTACTAATATTGAATATCAACAAAAGACACAATTTATGCTGTAGTTGCCAGTGTCTGAATAAATAACACGGTACTCTGCGCGTAGGTAGCATCGATGGCGAGTTGGTATTTCATTTTTTGCTTCTAAAAGTTTGTTAGTAAAAGCTATTTGAGAGGATGAATCATTACTTTTTTTGCATGGATCCATTTGAAGACAATATCGGGTGAGTTCGTTCAGTCTTTAAATCCGTCATTATGCTGAGAGAAATCGTATTCTCAATTTAATCTCTAAATTGACTAAGATTAGGGTTGTAACTAGTTAGCTGTTTCGTAGGTGACTTACTTAATGCACTCGTCTTAACTATTGCTTGTATTTTTGCATGGACTGCGTTGTTGCTGTTCTTGTTTGTGTTAGTGTTAATCAGTTTAACCTACAGGGTCCAAGTTGAACTATGCGGTTGTTCCCTGCACTTAGAACGGTAGGCTACTGCCCTCTAGGGTTTTCGACACACTTGTTCCTGGTTATGGTTATACGTTTTGTTGTAGCCTACGTCGCTCTGGATAAGAGCGTCTGCCAAATGCCTGTAATGTAATGTAATGCAATATTCCGTAGCAACAAGATAAACCCGACATTAGCCCTAAAATATGCCAATACAGCAGTGAAAACGCTGCTCACCGAATAACGAAATGAACGAGACAAAGTTTTTTAAAACTTATACCATGTCATTCTACAGTCAATATCTGGGACTAAACATTGAATAAATATACAATCTTACCATTGGTTTTACGCGTAGAGAAGTCCCTTTTGCGACTGAGTGGTCATATATTGTCTTGGACAATCCGTTTGTGATTCCTGTTGCTTACGGCGTTGTCGCCGTTTTCAGTACAATTTGGCTTGATTGACAGTTCATTTATTCAGTAGATGAGAGAATAAGCTTTCTAACGATGTATAACATGTCTGATTTTGCATTTGGAATAGCGTTTTATAGTTCAGCGTATCGGAATATTTTCTTCTCGCATTCACTTGCGCATTCACTGTGGCGTAGCATTAAAGACGATGCACCTAACGAAACGTTGTCAACGATTTTCATAATTTCTTGGAGAGTACTATTATTATTGAGGACTTCGAGGCATAGCTAAGCCATTTCTTTCCTGATAGACCTATCTGACATCGTTTTCTGACGCAAAACAGAAGCGAATAGGACTTTGTCATTGATTTTCTGTCTCTGTACTACTAAACACAGATAAAATGTCATGTTGCTATGTAAGTATTACTGCTCAAAATATTTCGGTTATATACGTTATTTTTGAAATTGAGTGTCTTTAAATAGGTTAGTGGCATTATGTAATGCGGATATTTCACACTGCAATGCAAGCGTTAGTGTAATATTTTTTGTGACCCATGGAACAGTGACGACGACAGTGTTGGAACGTTGCTAAAACGAGGTGGACGGTTGAAAATTATTTTCGTCATTATGCTGAGAAATAGCGAAACCATTTTTATTGATAGTAATTGAGTTTCTCTGCAAACGCGCGAAAGCACGCTGGTATAATAAAACAATGACGGTAAATATAGCCTATATATGTAGTCCGCTTCATTCCGTTGCTACCATAATATAACAAACTGTCTTGTGTCTACAGCTGCAGTTTCTCCCTGCAATTACTCTTGAATATAAACAAAAGACGCAAATGCTGTAGTCTGCCAATGTCTAAATAAATAATAAGGTATTCTTCGCACAGCACGCATGCTAGCAGGGTTGTCGAGTTGATATTTCGTTTTTTGTTTCGTTTTTTTAAATGTATTTATTATTATTCTGTCTGTCTCTGTGGCGCGCTGAAATGTGCATTCTCTGCTAAGCTGAGCAATGGATTGGAATATGTGTCTGACGTAGTGTTGCACGGTATACCAAAACTTCAGCACTTTTTCGGTCCTTAAAAAAGAAACGGTTCCGTATTAGAATATTCCGACGTTCGGTAGTTTTGAGTCAAATCTAAAAGCCAGGGAAAATTGTCTCCCGCATTACTGAGGATGAAAAGTGTAATTTGTCAGAATCTTCGCTAGATGGCAGTAGCAACTAAGGTTGGCAAGTGAGGTGACCTGCGCTTGTGCATTTTGCGTGGTTGATACTGCGCAATCTTAGACTCAGTTCACTTCAGTAGCAATAGCTGTTCTAATTTGTAAATATTTTATTAAAGGAAGATGCTGTATTGTTATTGAAATATGCTGTTTTTAGATATATTTTAAAGTGAAAGACCTGTATAAAGATAATTTACTTTACAATTGTTTAATTTTTGAAATATATTTAATATAGTTTTCTATGGTTTAGTGTTGTAACACTATAGGCCTATGCTTATTCATATGCTGAACAGGCTTCAACTTAAAAGTTGTTAATTAACCAGGTTTTTTATAAACCGTGAATTCGAAAATGAGGTCAACCCTTGTGGACATTACCTTTCTGATCAATTTCAGTATTGTTAGGTACCGAGTATTGAATCAGTATTGTTTCAGTATCAATTATCATGATACTAAACCTGGTATCGGTATCAAAGTCAAAATTTTGGTATCGTGAGAACACTAGTGTGACGCCTTTTTTAGTCACAGCATGGAAGCGCTGCAGCTGTACATACACGCTGGGCCATCTAAGTGTTACGACATAGTAAATGCCTTCACCAGAAGCGGCCAGGACACATCCATGGCGACGCAACTAAGTCATCCGCTAGCGTCTCTTACCACAAAATTGGCCATAAGTCATCAATTTTTTATACAATAATCATGATATTCAGTAGATATGTTGGGTGAAGGCGTATGATCATGAGGACAAAGCCATTTTCAAATCGCTCCATAGGGGGCGCGATGGTGCCAATGCTTGGACCCCTCCCAACGCCGCTTGCGGCTTTAATTATTATTATTATTATTATTATTCTTATTATTATTTTTCTCCGCTAAAAGTGTCTGAGGCTCAGCAACCATAAGTCCTAGAGCAACCAAATTTGGCAGGTGGGTTCCTATGGCCCCCCACTACTCAGGCACTAAAAATCACCTATGTCGGCCAGATGGTGGCGCTACAACAAAGGGTTATGCGTAAAAGGCCATAACTCCCACAGCATACGTTAGATCAACACAAAACTTCATGGACCTATGCATCTGAACGTGCTGTACAACTTTGTCATTGGGATCACCTATGTCGGCCGTATTGTTTGCCCGCCATTTTGACTTTTTCGTTGGGGCGTGGCAGCTTTCTCCACTAAAATGTCTGAGGCTCAGCGACCATAAGTTGTACACCAACCAAATTTAGCAGGTGAGTTCCTATGGCCCCCCACTACTCAGACACTAAAAATCACCTATGTCGGCCAGATGGTGGCGCTATAACAAAGTAATATGCGTAAAAGGCCATAACTCCCACACCGTAAGTCAGATCAACACAAAACTTCATCGACCGATGCATCTGAATGTGCTCTACAACTTTGCTTTTGGACCACCTATGTCCGCCATATGGTTTGCCCGCCATTTGGACTTTTTTATTAGGTGGGGTGTGGAAAAGCTGGAGCTCCAAATCTAAGCGTTACGACATCTAGTAAACTTCTTTACGGCAAGCGACATCCATGGCGACGCAAGTAATCCGACACCGTAGGGTCTAGTTTTTATCAGCGAGGGGTGGGTCTGAACGTCGGGGAAGCAATGAAAGACAGAGCCAGCCAGACTGCATGCTAGGCTACCAAGAGTTTGTTAGTAAAAGCTATTTGAGAGGATGAATAATTACTTTTCTTTGGCATGGATCCATTTGAAGACAGTATCGGGTGAGTTCGATTCGTCTTTAAATCTGTCATTATGCTGAGAAATAGCTAAACCATTTTATTGGTAGGTTTTGAGTTCCTGTGCAAACGCGCGAAAACACGCTGGTATAATAAAACAATGACGGTAATACATATGTAGTCCGCTTCGTTCCGTTGCTGCCATAACATAACACACTATCTTGTGTCTACAGCTGCAGTTTCTCGCTGCAATTACTAATATTGAATATAAACAAAAGACGCAATTTATGCTGTAAATCGTATTCTCAATTTAATCTCTAAATTGACTGTAAGCTTAGGGTAGTTGTTTCGTAGGTGACTTAACTCGTCTTAACTATTGCTTGTATTTTTGCATAGACTGCGTTGTTGCTGTTCTTGTTTGTGTTAGTGTTAATCATTTTAACCTACAGGGTCCAAGTTGAACTAGGCGGTTGTTCCCTGCATTTGGAACGGTAGGCTACTGCCCTCTAGGGTTTTCGACACACTTGTTCCTGTTTATGGTTAAACACTTTGTTGTACGTCGCTCTGGATAGGAGCGTCTTCCAAATGCCTGTAATGTAATGTAATGCAATATTCCGTAGCAACAAGATAAACCCGACATTAGCCATAAAATATGCCAATACAGCAGTGAAAATGCTGCTCACCGACTAACGAAATAAACGAGACAATTTTTCTTTTAATTATACCATGTCATTCTACAGTCAATATCTGGGACTAAACATTGAATAAATATACAATCTTACCATTGGTTTCACGCGTAGATGTCCCTTTTGCGAATGAGTGGTCATATATTGTCTTGGACAATCCGTTTGTGAAAAATACGCGCATATGTGACGCCTGGGTCGGCTATCTTCATAAATAGCTGTGTGTAATACCACACTTGTTGCTTACGGCGTTGTCGCCCTTTTTAGTGCAATTTGGCTTGACTGACAACTCATTTATTCCGTAGGTGAGAGTGTAAGCTTTCTAACGATGTATAACATGTCTGATTTTGCTTTTGGAATAGCGTTTTATTGGTCAGCGTAACCGAAAATGTTCTCATCTGCCAATGTCTAAATAAATGAAACGGTACGCTGCTCTGCGGCCAGCACGCAGGTCACGAGTTGATATTTCACCTTTTGTTTCGTTCTTTCGCAATGTCGTCTTTATTATTTGAAATGCGTATTTACGTGTTATTATTTTTAAATTATGCCATGTCATTCTACATTCAATATCTGGGACTAAACATTGAATAAATATACAATCTTACCTCTGGTTTTACGCGTAGAGTTGTCCCTTTTGCGAATGAGTGGTCATATATTGCCTTGGACAATCCGTTTGAGAAATATAGACGCCTGGGCTATCTTCAAAAATAACTGTGCTTAATACCACACCTGTTGCTTACGGCGTTGTCGCCCTTTTTAGTGCAATTTGGCTTGACTGACTATTCGTTTATTCAGTAGGTGAGAGTATAAGCTTTCTAACGATGTATAACATGTCTGTTTTTGCTTTTGGAATAGCGTTTTATAGGTCAGCGTAACCGAAAATGCTCTTATATGCCAGTGTCTACATAAATAAAACGGTAGGCTGCTCTGCGCGTAGGTCGCGACTTGATATCTCGTCTTTTGTTTCGTTTTTTCTCAATGTCGTATTTATTATTTGAAATGTGTATTTATGTGTTATTATTCTATCTGTCTGTGAGGCGCTCTGAAATGTGCATTCTCTGCTAAGCTGAGCAATGGATTGGAATATGTGTCTGACGTAGTGTTGCACCGTATACCGAAACTTCAGCACTTTTTCGGTCCTTAAAAAAGAAACTGTTCGGTATTAGAATTTTCCGATGTTCGGTAGTTCTGTGTCAAATGTAAAAGCCAGGGAAATGTGTCTCACGCATTACTGATTGAGAGGATGAAAGGTGTAATTTGTCAGAATCATCGCTAGATAGCAGTAGCAACTAAGGTTGTCAAGTGAGATGACTTGCGCTTGGGCACTCCGCTCCTTGATACAGCGCAAGCTTTGACTCAGTTCACTTCAGTAGCAATAGGTGTTCCAATTTGGAAATATTTCATTATAGATAGATGCTGTATTGTTATTAAAGTATGCTGTTTTTAAATCTATTTAAAGGTGAAAGACCTGTTTTAAAGATTTAGTTTACAACTGTTTAATTTTTTTTTTTCATATATTTTTCTATTGCTCAGTGTTATAACACTTTAGGCCTATGCATATTAATATGTTGCAGAGGCTTCAACTTAAAGGTTGTTAATGAACCAGGTTGTTAATAAACCATGAATTCGAAAATGAGGTCAACCCTTGTGGACATTACGTTTCTGATCTATTAAGGTAATTTCAGTATCGTTAGGTACCGAGTATCGAATTAGCATCGTTTAAGTTTCAAGTATCATTTCAGTATTCAGTATCGTGATACTAAACCTGGTATCGGTATGAAAGTCAACATTTTGGTATCGTGACAACACTAGTGTGACGCCTTTTTTAGTTACAGCATGGAAGCGCTGCAGCTGTACATACACGCCGGGCCATATATGTGTCACGACATCCCATCTAAGTGTTACGACATAGTAAAGGCCTTTACGGGAAGCGGCCAGGACACATCCATGGCGACGCAACTAAGTCATCGGACAGCGTCTCTTAGCACAAAATTGGCCATAAGTCATCAATATTTTCTACAATCATCATGATATTCAGTACATATGTTGGGTGAAGGCATATGATCATGAGGAAAAATCCATTTTAAAATCGCTCCATAGGGGGCGCGATGGTGCCAATGCTTGGACCCCTCCCAACGCCGCTTGCGGCTTTAATTATTCTTATTATTTTTCTCCGCTAAAAGTGTCTGAGGCTCAGCAACCATAAGTCGTAGAGCAACCAAATTTGGCAGGTGGGTTCCTATGGCCCCCCACTACTCAGGCACTAAAAATCACGTATGTCGGCCAGATGGTGGCGCTATAACAAAGGGTTTTGCGTAAAAGGCCATAACTCCCACACCATAAGTTAGATCAACACAAAACTTCATCGACCTATGCATCTGAACGTGCTCTACAACTTTGCCATTGGCACAACCCATGTCCGCTATATTGTTTGCCCGCCATTTTAACTTTTACGTTGGGGCGTGGAAGCTTTCTCTGCTAAAATGTCTGAGGCTCAGCAACCATAAGTCCTAGAGCAACCAAATTTGGCAGGTGGGTTCCTATGGCCCCCCACTACTCAGGCACTAAAAATCACCTATGTCGGCCAGATGGTGGCGCTATAACAAAGGATTTTGCCTAAAAGGTTATAACTCCCACACCGTAAATCAGATCAACACAAAACTTCATAGACCGACGCATGTGAATGTGCTCTACAACTTTGCTGTTGGGGCTACATATCTCCGCCATATTGTTTGCCTGCCATTTGGACTTTTTTATTAGGTGGGGTGCGGAAGAGCTGTGACTCCAAATCTAAACGATTACGACATCTAGTAAACTTCTTTACGGCAAGCGACATCCATGGCGACGCAAGTAATCCGACACCGTAGGGTCTAGTTTTTATCAGTGAGGGGACGGTCTGAACGTCGGGGAAGCAGTGGAAGATAGTGCCAGACATTTTTTGAAGACAGTATCGGGTGAGTTCGTTTAGTCTTTGAATCTGTCATTATGCTGAGAAATAGCTAAACCATTTTATTGATAGATTCTGAGTTTCTGTGCAAACGCGCGAAAACACGCTGGTCCAATGAAACAATGACGGTAATGCATATAGTCCGCTTCGTGCCGTTGCTACCATAACATAACAAACTATCTTGTGTCTACAGCTGCAGTTTCTCGCTGCAATTTCTAATATTGAATATAAACAAAAGACGCAATTTATGCTGTAGTCTGCCAATGTCTAAATAAATTATACGGTCCATTTGAAGACAATATCGGGTGAGTTCGTTTAGTCTTTAAATCCGTCATTATGCTGAGAGAAATTGTTTTCTCAATTTAATCTCTAAATTGACTGTAAGCTTAGGGTTGTAACTAGTTAGCTGTTTCGTTGGTGACTTAGTTAATGCACTCGTCTTAACTATTGCTTGTATTTTTGCATAGACTGCGTTGTTGCTGTTCTTGTTTGTGTTAGTGTTAATCAGTTTAACCTACAGGGTCCAAATTGAACTAACGGTTGTTCCCTGCACTTGGAACGACATTTTTCTCTAGGGTTTTCAACACACTTGTTCCTGGTTATGGTTATACACTGGCTGTGTCCCAAACCGCATACTTCCATGCTCCGAGTGCGCATAACGAGCATGCCTCCATCTTGGAGTGCGAGTCCAAACCGAAGTTCGGTAGTGCGGAGCACGGATAAAGTACCCGGATGCGCACTCCATTTGATCAAAATTTGAAGTGTGCATCCGTGCATGCTCCGACTGGGAAAAATACCATAATTCCTTTCGCGAAAACGGTCAAAACAACGGTAATGGCGGATGACAGTCTAGTGTAGGCTACTCTCTCGGATTGGAAACTGAAATCATGTCATAGGAAAATGGTACACAGGAGTTGGTGTAAATAAAGTGGTACCGTGTTAATGAATAATGCAATATGTAAAGTATCAGTTGTTTTTTTTAGTTTAAAGATATGTAGTTTTAACGAGTGTAACGAGCTATATTGAATACATCGGTGCTAATCGTCGGGTCCCGTTTTGAATTATAAACTGCCGTTTTATCCTCGCCACTGCCCATCTTTTCATTTAATTTGAAATACACCCCTTGCCTATGGAGTAGCCACCACAAACATGACCGGTTCCATAAATGTTGCCTAACTGAGTACCCAGTTGTGCGCACACAGGTGGTATACAGCGCGAAAATAATGAAAAAAACAGACACGACTGTTTACAATGAAATGGCAACTTTATTATGGGGTTGACAGTACACTGAAAGCTATCCAAACTGCAATTAATATTTTCCAAGCTATCGTTGCCTTCCACTGCTCTTCTGACAGCAAAAAGGAGAATTCAATTGAAGTGGCTAGCTCGCAAAAAGTTGCTGATACTAGCCTACTGGTTAGTCTAGAACATAATATTTCAGTAGCCTACTACTTCAGTGTGAGCATCTGTCGGCCGGGTTCGTTCGGTAGACAGAAAAACATCCGATTTTCAACTGTAGTCTATATAAAAGGCGAAATATAAGTAACAACCTGTACCTAGTTATGTAGAAAAAAACGTCCTTGTTATCCTCCAGAGGTAATTTTTTCAGTACTTTCGCGATTTTTTTCTGTGCCGGGAAATAAGTCAGAGGTTGCCCAGTGCTAGCTTTAGCTGCTAAGGGGACGTTTATCGAGCACTGCATAGAGATAAATGGAACTTGTCTTTACTTGAGATCGTAGAAGTGTCCCGTCGTGTGTATTTCAGGTTAATATGAAAAAGGCTGGTCCCTACTAGCATTTCTAGCGATCCGTTACATATTCACAGTTGTAACCCAAGTAGCAGGAAGCAAAATAGCCATTAAGAAGAAGCGACATTTGCACTACTTAATTTTCGCGATTGTGGAATTAATTAGTAGGCTATATCAATATAATTAAAATGTATATATATATTAAGTTGGATTTTTCCCATTTAGACAGGTATGTGTAATTTTTACAAGACTTGCATTTAAATAGGTAACGGAGTCCAGTCCGCTTGAATAAATATTAAATGAATGCGGTAACATTTCAGTGGTCGATAATATGTTCTCTCACTCTCACGTTATTCCCCTCATGTTTATTACCGGAATTTTACCGATAGTTACGGCAAAGGTTAAAGGTTATGGGTCAGATGTCGTCACGAAGTGCATCCCACTCATTTAACTGTTTCTCCGTGCTACCGCACTTCCATGGTTCGGAGTGCGTAGTCCCAAGCCTTGCCTGGAGTGCATATTCCGGAGCACGGTAGTGTGGAGCATGGAAGTATGCGGTTTGGGACACAGCCACTTTGTTGTACGTCACTCTGGATAAGAGCGTCTGCCAAATGCCTGTATTGTAATGGAATGTAATGTAATATTCCGTAGCAACAAGATAAACCCGACGTTAGCCCTAAAATATGCCAATATAGCAGTGAAAACGCTGCTCACTGAATAAGGAAATAAACGAGACAAAGTTTTTTAAAATTATGCCATGTCATTCTACATTCAATATCTGGGACTAAACATCGAATAAATATACAATCTTACCACTGGTTTTACGCGTAGAGATGTCCCTTTTGCGAATGAGTGGTCATATATTGTCTTGGACAGTCCGTTTGAGAAATATAGGCTACGCGCATTTGTCACGCCTGGGCTATCTTCAAAAATAGCTGTGCGTAATACCACACCTGTTACTTACGGCGTTGTCGCCCTTTTTAGTGCAATTTGGCTTGATTGACAATTCATTTATTCAGTAGGTGAGAGTATAAGCTTTCTGACGATGTATAACATGTCTGTTTTTGCTTTTGGAATAGCGTTTTATAGGTCAGCGTAACCGAACATTTTCTTATATGCCAGTGTCTACATAAATAAAAGGGTAGGCTGCTCTGCGCGTAGGTCGCGACTTGATATCTCGTCTTTTGTTTCGTTTTTTCTTAATGTCGCATTTATTATTTGAAATGTGTATTTATGTGTTATTATTCTATCTGTCTCTGTGGCGCTCTGAAATGTCCATTCTCTGCTAAGCTGAGCAATGGATTGGAATATGTGTCTGACGTAGTGTTGCACGGTATTCCAAAACTTCAGCACTTTCCCGGTAATTAAAAAAATAAATAAATAAATAAACGGTTCGCTATTAGAATATTCTGACGTTCGGTAGTTTTGAGTCAAATGTAAAAGCCAGGGAAAATTGTCTCCCGCATTACTGATTTAGAGCATGAAAAGTGCAATTTGTCAGAATCTTCCCTAGACGGGAGTAGCAACTAAGGTTGGCAAATGAGGTGACCTGCGCTTGTGCATTCTTTGTGGTTGATACAGCGCAAGCTTACACTCAGTTGACTTCAGTAGCAATAGGTGTTCTAATTTGTAAATATTATATTATAGGAAGATGCTGTATTGTTATTGAAATATGCTGTTTTTAGATTTATTTAAAAGTGAAAGACCTGTTTAAAGATAATTTACTTTGTAATTGTTTAATTTTTGAAATATATTTCATATAGTTTTCTATGGTTTAGTGTTGTAACACTATAGGCCTATGCTTATTGATATGTTGAACAGGCTTCAGCTTAAAGGATGTTAATAAACCAGGCTTTTAATAAACCGTGAATTCGAAAATGAGGTCAGCCTTTGTGGACATTGCGTTTCTGATCAATTAAGGTAATTTCAGTATCGTTAGGTACCGAGTATTGAATCAGTATTGTTTCAGTATCAATTATCATGATACTAAACTTGGTATCGTTATCAAAGTCAAAATTTTGCTATCGTGACAACACTAGTGTGACGCCTTTTTTAGTTGCGGCATGGAAGCGCTGCAGCTGTACACAGACACCGGGCCATCTAAGTGTTACAACATGCCATCTAATCTAAGTGTTACAACATAGTAAAGACCTATACGAGAAGCGGCCAGGACGCATCCGATGCCAATGCAACTAAGTCATCCGCCAGCATGTTTTAGCATAAATTTGGCCATAAGTCATCAATATTTTACCATGTCAGACGCATATTCCAATCCATTGTTCATCATGATATTCAGTAGATATGTTGGGTGAATGTATATGATCATGAGGAAAAAGCCATTTTAAAATCGCTCCATAGGGGGCGCGATGGTGCCAATGCTTGGACCCCTCCCAACGCCGCTTGCGGCTTTAATTATTAGGGGTCCAAGCAGCGAAGCTGGTGGAACCCTATTGTATCTGTTAGGATTATTATTATTATTATTATTATTATTATTCTTATTATTATTTTTCTCCGCTAAAAGTGTCTGAGGCTCAGCAACCATAAGTCCTAGAGCAACCAAATTTGGCAGGTGGGTTCCTATGGTCCCCCACTACTCAGGCACTAAAAAGCGCCTAAGTCGACCAGATGGTGGCGCTATAACAAAGGGTTTTGCGTGAAAGGCCATAACTCCCATACCATAAGTTAGATCAACACAAAACTTCATCGGCCGATGCATCTGAAGGTGCTCTACAACTTTGCCATTGGCACCACCTTTGTCCGCCATATTGTTTGCCCGCCATTTTAACATTTTCGTTTGGGCGTGGAAACTTTCTCCACTAAAATGTCTGAGGCTCAGCAACCATAAGTTGTACACCAACCAAATTTAGCAGGTGATTTCCTATGGCCTCCCACTACTCAGACACTAAAAATCACCTATGTCGGCCAGATGGTGGCGCTATAACAAAGGGATATGCGTAAAAGGCCGTAACTCCCACAACGTATGTCAGATCAACACAAAACTTAATCGACCGATGCACCTGAATGTGCTCTACAACTTTGCTTTTGGGACCACCTATGTCCGCCCTATGGTTTGCCCGCCATTTGGACTTTTTTATTAGGTGGGGTGTGGAAAAGCTGGAGCTCCAAATCTAAGCGTTACGACATCTAGTAAACTTCTTTACGGCAAGCGACATCCATGGCGACGCAAGTAATCCAACACCGTAGGGTCTAGTTTTTATCAGCGAGGGGAGGGTCTGAACGTGAGAGTGCATGCTAGGCTACCAATAGTTTGTTAGTAAAAGCTTTTTGAGAGGATGAATAATTACTTTTCTTTGGCATGGATCCATTTGAAGACAGCATCGGGTGAGTTCGATTAGTCTTTAAATCTGTCATTATGTTGAGAAATAGCTAAACCATTTTATTGGTAGGTTTTGAGTTCCTGTGCAAACGCGCGAAAACACGCTGGTATAATAAAACAATGACGGTAATACATATGTAGTCCGCTTCGTTCCGTTGCTGCCATAACATAACACACTATCTTGTGTCTACAGCTGCAGTTTCTCGCTGCAATTATTAATATTGAATATAAACAAAAGACGCAATTTATGCTGTAAATCGTATTCTCAATTTAATCTCTAAATTGACTGTAAGCTTAGGGTAGTTGTTTCGTAGGTGACTTAACTCGTCTTAACTGTTGCTTGTATTTTTGCATAGACTGCGTTGTTGCTGTTCTTGTTTGTGTTAGTGTTAATCAGTTTAACCTACAGGGTCCAAGTTGAACTATGCGGTTGTTCCCTGCACTTGGAACGGTAGGCTACTGCCCTCTAGGGTTTTCGACACACTTGTTACTGGTTATGGTTAAACACTTTGTTGTACGTCGCTCTGGATAGGAGCGTCTGCCAAATGCCTGTAATGTAATGTAATGCAATATTCCGTAGCAACAAGATAAGCCCTAAAATATGCCAATACAGTAGTGAAAACGCTGCTCACTGAGTAACGAAATAAACAAGACAAAGTTTCTTTCTAAATTATACCATGTCATTCTACAGTCAATATCTGGGACTCAGCATTGAATAAATATACAATCTTACCATTGGTTTTACGCGTAGAGATGTCCCTTTTGCGACTGAGTGGTCATATATTGTCTTGGATAATCCGTTTGTGAAATGTCGGCTACCTTCAAAAATAGCTGTGCGTAATACCACACCTGTTGCTTACGGCATTGTCGCCCTTTTTAGTACAATTTGGTTTGATTGACAATTCATTTATTCAGTAGGTGAGAGTATAAGCTTTCTAACGATGTATAACATGTCTGATTTTGCTTTTGGAATAGCGTTTTATAGGTCAGCGTAACCAAAATTTTTCTTATCTGCCAATGTCTAAATAAATAAAACGGTAGGCTACATTGCGCACAGCACGCAGATCGCGAGTTGATATTTCGTGTTTTTTTTCCCGTTTTTTCTCAATGTCGTTTTATTATTTATTATTTATTATTTGAAATGTGTATTTATGTGTTATTATTCTATCTGTCTCTGTGGCGCTCTGAAATGCCCATTCTCTGCTAAGTGTTTGACGTAGTGTTGCACGGTATACCAAAACTTCAGCACTTTCTCGGTACTTAAAAAAAATAAAAAAATAAGAAAGAAACGGTTCGGTATTAGAATATTCCGACGTTCGGTAGTTTTGAGTCAAATGTAAAAGCCAGGGAAAATTGTCTCCCGCATTACTGATTGAGAGGATGAAAAGTGTAATTTGTCAGAATCTTCGCTAGATGGCAGTAGCAACTAAGGTTGCCAAGTGAGGTGACTTGCGCTTGCGCACTCAGCTTCTTGATACAACGCAAGCTTTGACACAGTTCACTTCAGTAGCAATAGGTGTTCCAATTTGGAAATATTTTATTATAGATAGATGCTGTATTGTTATTAAAATATGCTGTTTTCAAATCTATTTAAAGGTGAAAGACCTGTTTTAAAGATTATTTAGTTTACAACTGTTTAATTTTTGAAATATATTTAACATATTTTTCTATTGTTCAGTGTTGTAACACTATAGGCCTATGCATATTAATATGTTGAAGAGGATTCAACTTAAAGGTTGTTAATGAACCAGGTTGTTAATAAACCAGGTTGTTAATAAACCATGAATTCGAAAATGAGGGCAACCCTTGTGGACGTTTCTGATCTATTAAGGTAATTTCAGTATTGTTAGGTACCGAGTATCGAATTGGCATTGTTTAAGTTTCAAGTATCATTTCAGTATTGAGTATCGTGATACTAAACCTGGTATCAGTATCAAAGTCAAAATTTTGGTATCGTGACAACACTAGTGTGACACCTTTTTTAGTTGCGGCGCAGAAACACTGCAGCTGTGCATACACGCCGGGCCATCTAAGCGTTACGACATGCCATCTAAGTGTTACGACATAGTAAAGGCCTTTACGGGAAGCGGCCAGGACGCATCCATGGTGACGCAACTAAGTCATCCACCAGCGTCTCTTAGCACAAAATTGGCCCTAAGTCATCAATATTTTATACAATCATCATGATATTCAGTTGGGTGAAGGCATATGATCATGAGGACAAAGCCATTTTAAAATCACTCCATAGGGGGCGCGATGGTGCCAATGCTTGGACCCCTCCCAACGCCGCTTGCGGCTTTAATTATTATTCTTATTCTTATTATTATTTTTCTCCGCTAAAAGTGTCTGAAGCTCAGGAACCATAAGTCCTAGAGCAACCAAATTTGGCAGGTGGGTTCCTATGGCCCCCCACTACTCAGGCACTAAAAATCACCTATGTCGGCCAGATGGTGGCGCTATAACAAAGGGTTTTGCGTAAAAGGCCATAACTCCCACACCATAAGTTAGATCAACACAAAACTTCATCGGCCGATGCATCTGAAGGTGCTCTACAACTTTGCCGTTGGCACCACCTATGTCCGCCATATTGTTTGCCCGCCATTTAGACTTTTTCGTTGGGGCGTGGCAGTTTTCTCCGCTAAAATGTCTGAGGCTCAGCAACCATAAGTTGTAGACCAACCAACTTTGGTAGGTGGGTTCCTATGGCCCCCCACTACTCAGCCACGAAAAATCACCTATGTCGCCCAGATGGTGGTGCTATAACAAAGGATCATACATTTAAAGGCTATAACTGCCACACCATAAGTCCGATCAACACAAAACTTCATCGACCGATGCATCTGAATGTGCTCTACAACTTTGCTTTTGGGACCACCTATGTCCGCCATATGGTTTGCCCGCCATTTGGACTTTTTTATTAGGTGGGGTGCGGTAGCGCTGTACCTCCAAATTCTAAGTGTTACGACATCTAGTAAACTTCTTTACGGCAAGCGACATCCATGGCGACGCAAGTAATCCGACACCGTAGGGTCTAGTTTTTATCAGTGAGGGTAGGGTCTGAACGTCGGGGAAGCACTGGAAGAGGCTACCAAAAGTTTGTTAGTTAAAGCTTTTTCAGAGGATGAATAATTACTTTTCTTGAGCATGCATCCATTTGAAGACAATATCTGGTGAGTTCGTTTAGTCTTTGAATCTGTCATTATGCTGTGAAATAGCTAAACCATTTTATTGATAGTATTTGAGTTTCGTGTAAACACGCGAAAACACGCTGGTATAATTAAACAATGACAGTAATACATATGTAGTCCGCTTCGTTCCGTTGCTACCATAATATAAACTATCTTGTGTCTACAGCTGCTGTTTCTCGCTGCAATTACTAATATTGAATATAAACAAAAGACGCAATTTATGCTGTAGTTGCCAGTGTCTGAATAAATAACACGGTACTCTGCGCATAGGTAGCATCGATGGCGAGTTGGTATTTCATTTTTTGCTACTAAAAGTTTGTTAGTAAAATCTATCTGAGAGGATGAATCATTACTTTTCTTTGGCATGGATCCATTTGGAGACAATATCGGGTGAGTTCGTTTAGTCTTTAAATCCGTCATTATGTTGAGAGAAATCGTACTCTCAATTTAATCTCTAAATTGACTGTAAGCTTAGGGTTGTAACTAGGTAGTTGTTTCGTAGGTGACTTAACTATTGCTTGTATTTTTGCATAGACTGCGTTGTTGCTGTTCTTGTTTGTGTTGGTGTTAATCAGTTTAACCTACAGGGTCCAAGTTGAACTATGCGGTTGTTCCCTGCACTTAGAACGGTAGGCTACTGCCCTCTAGGGTTTTCGACACACTTGTTCCTGGTTATGGTTTTACATTTTGTTGTAGCCTACGTCGCTCTGGATAAGAGCGTCTGCCAAATGCCTGTAATGTAATGTAATGCAATATTCCGTAGCAACAAGATAGACTCGACATTAGCCCTAAAATATGCCAATACAGCAGTGAAAACGCTGAATAACGAAATAAGCTAGACTAACTTTTTAAAAATATATATACCATGTCATTCTACAGTCAATATCTTGGACTAAACATTGAATAAATATACAATCTTACCATTGGTTTTACGCGCAGAGATGTCCCTTTTGCGAATGAGTGGTCATATATTGTCTTGGACAATCCGTTTGCGAAATATAGGCGCATCTGTCACGCTTGGGTCGGCTATCTTCAATAATAGCTGTGCGTAATACCACACCTGTTGCTTACGGCGTTGTCGCCCTTTTTAGTGCAATTTGGCTTGATTGACAATTCATTTATTCAGTAGGTGAGAGTATAAGCTTTCTAACGATGTAGGTTTTGCTTTTGGAGTAATGTTTTATAGGTCAGCGTAACCGAAAATTTTCTGATCTGCCAATGTCTAAATAAATAAAACGGTAGGCTGCTCTGCGCGTAGCTCTCGACTTGATATCTCGTCTTTTGTTTTGTTTTTTCTCAGTGTCGTAATTATTATTTGAAATGTGTATTCATGTGTTATTATTCTATCTGTCTCTGGGGCGCTCTGAAATGTGCATTTTCTGCTAAGCTGAGCAATGGATTGGAATAGGTATGTGTCTGACGTAATGTTGCACGGTATACAGAAACTTCAGCATCTTTTCGGTACTTAAAAAAAATAAAAATAAACGGTTCGGTATTAGAATTTTCCGACGTTCCGTAGTTTTGCGTCAAATGTAAAAGCCAGGGAAATGTGTCTCCGGCATTACTGATCGAGAGGATGAAAAGTGTGATTTGCCAGAATCTTCGCTAGATGACAGTAGCAACTAAGGTTGGCAAGTGAGGTGACGCGCGCTTGTGCACTACTCGTTGGTACAGCGCAAGCTTGGACTCAGTTCACTTCAGTAGCAATAGGTGTTCTAATTTGTAAATATTATATTATAGGAAGATGCTGTATTGTTATTGAAATATGCTGTTTTTAGATTTATTTAAAAGTGAAAGACCTGTTTAAAGATAATTTACTTTGCAATTGTTTAATTTTTGAAATATATTTAATATAGTTTTCTATGGTTTAGTGTTGTAACACTATAGGCCTATGCTTATTGATATGCTGAACAGGCTTCAACTTAAAGGATGTTAATAAACCAGGCTTTTAATAAACCGTGAATTCGAAAATGAGGTCAACCTTTGTGGACATTACGTTTCTGATCAATTAAGGTAATTTCAGTATCGTTAGGTACCGAGTATTGAATCAGTATTGTTTCAGTATCAATTATCATGATACTAAACCTGGCATCGTTATCAAAGTCAAAATTTTGGTACCATGACAACACTAGTGTGACGCTTTTTTTAGTTGCGGCATGGAAGCGCTGCAGCTGTACACACACACCGGGCCATCTAAGTGTTACGACATGCCATCTAAGTGTTACAACATAGTAAAGACCTTTACGAGAAGCGGCCAGGACACATCCGATGCCAACGAAACTAAGTCATCCGCCAGCATGTCTTAGCATAAATTTGGCCATAAGTCATCAATATTTTACTACGTCAGACACATATTCCCATCCATTGTTCATCGTGATATTCAGTAGATATGTTGGGTGAAGGTATATGATCATGAGGAAAAAGCCATTTTAAAATCGCTCCATAGGGGGCGCGATGGTGCCAATGCTTGGACCCCTCCCAACGCCGCTTGCGGCTTTAATTATTATTATTATTATTATTCTTATTATTTTTCTCCGCTAAAAGTGTCTGAGGCTCAGCAAACATAAGTCGTAGAGCAACCAAATTTGGCAGGTGGGTTCCTATGGCCCCCCACTACTCAGGCACTAAAAATCACCTATGTCGGCCAGATGGTGGCGCTATAACAAAGGGTTTTGCGTATAAGGCCATAACTCCCACACCATAAGTTAGATCAACACAAAACTTCATAGACCGACGCATGTGAATGTGCTCTACAACTTTGCTGTTGGGGCTACATATCTCCGCCATATTGTTTGCCTGCCATTTCGACTTTTTTATTAGGTGGGGTGCGGAAGAGCTGTGGCTCCAAATCTAAACGATTACGACATCTACTAAACTTCTTTACGGCAAGCGACATCCATGGCGACGCAAGTAATCCGACACCGTAGGGTCTAGTTTTTATCAGTGAGGGGACGGTCTGAACGTCGGGGAAGCAGTGGAAGACAGTGCCAGACATTATTTGAAGACAGTATCGGGTGAGTTCGTTTAGTCTTTGAATCTGTCATTATGCTGAGAAATAGCTAAACCATTTTATTGATAGATTCTGAGTTTCTGTGCAAACGCGCGAAAACACGCTGGTCCAATGAAACAATGACGGTAATGCATATAGTCCGCTTCGTGCCCTTGCTACCATAACATAACAAACTATCTTGTGTCTACAGCTGCAGTTTCTCGCTGCAATTTCTAGTATTGAATATAAACAAAAGACGCAATTTATGCTGTAGTCTGCCAATGTCTAAATAAATTATACGGTCCATTTGAAGACAATATCGGGTGAGTTCGTTTAGTCTTTAAATCCGTCATTATGCTGAGAGAAATTGTTTTCTCAATTTAATCTCTAAATTGACTGTAAGCTTAGGGTTGTAACTAGTTAGCTGTTTCGTTGGTGACTTAGTTAATGCACTCGTCTTAACTATTGCTTGTATTTTTGCATAGACTGCGTTGTTGCTGTTCTTGTTTGTGTTAGTGTTAATCAGTTTAACCTACAGGGTCCAAGTTGAACTAACGGTTGTTCCCTGCACTTGGAACGGCATTTCTCTCTAGGGTTTTCGACACACTTGTTCCTGGTTATGGTTATACACTTTGTTGTACGTCACTCTGGATAAGAGCGTCTGCCAAATGCCTGTATTGTAATGGAATGTAATGTAATATTCTGTAGCAACAAGATAAACCCGACATTAGCCCTAAAATATGCCAATATAGCAGTGAAAACGCTGCTCACTGAATAAGGAAATAAACGAGACAAAGTTTTTTTAAATTATGCCATGTCATTCTACATTCAATATCTGGGACTAAACATCGAATAAATATACAATCTTACCACTGGTTTTACGCGTAGAGATGTCCCTTTTGCGAATGAGTGGTCATATATTGTCTTGGACAATCCGTTTGCGAAATATACGCGCATCTGTGACGCCAGGGTCGGCTATCTTCAATAACAGCTGTGCGTAATACCACACCTGTTGCTTTCGGCGTTGTCGCCCTTTTTAGTGCAATTTGGCTTGGTTGACAATTCATTTATTCAGTAGGTGAGAGTATAAGCTTTCTAACGATGTATAACATGTCTGATTTTGCTTTTGGAATAGCGTTTTATAGGTCAGCGTAACCAAAATTTATCTTATCTGCCAATGTCTAAATAAATAAAACGGTAGACTACTTTGCGCGCAGCACGCAGATCGCGAGTTGATATTACGTCTTTTATTTCCGTTTTTTCTCAATGTCGTATTTATTATTTGAAATGTGCATTTATGTGTTATTATTCTGTCTGTCTCTGTGGCGCTCTGAAATGTGAATTCTCTGCCGAGCTGAGCAGTGGATTGGAATATGTGTCTGACGTAGTGTTGCACGGTATACCAAAACTTCAGCACTTTCTCGGTACTTAAAAAAAAAAAAAAAAAAGAAACGCTTCGGTATTAGAATATTCCGACGTTCGGTAGTTTTGAGTCAAATGTAAAAGCCAGGGAAAATTGTCTCCCGCATTACTGATTGAGAGGATGAAAAGTGTCATTTGTCAGAATCTTCGCTAGAAGGCAGTAGCAACTAAGGTTGCCAAGTGAGGTGACTTGTGCTTGCACTCAGCTCCTTGATACAGCGCAAGCTTTGACTCCGTTCACTTCAGTAGCAATAGGTGTTCCAATTTGGAAATATTTTATTATATATAGATGCTGTATTGTTATTAAAATATACTGTTTTTAAATCTATTTAAAGGTGAAAGACCTGTTGTAAATATTATTTAGTTTACAACTGTTTAATTTTTGAAATATATTTAACATATTTTTCTATTGTTCAGTGTTGTAACACTATAGGCCTATGCATATTAATATGTTGAAGAGGCTTCAACTTAAAGGTTGTTAATGACCCAGGTTGTTAATAAACCATGAATTCGAAAATAAGGTCAACCCTTGTGATCATTACATTTCTCATCTATTAAGGTAATTTCAGTATCGTTAGGTACCGAGTATCGAATTAACATCGTTTATTTTTCAAGTATCATTTCAGTATTGAGTATCGTAATACTAAACCTGGTATCACTATCAAAGTCAAAATTTTGGTATCGTGACATTACTAGTGTGACGCCTTTTTTAGTTGCGGCACAGAAACACTGCAGCTGTGCATACACGCCGGACCATCTAAGTGTTACGACATGCCATCTAAGTGTTACGACATAGTAAAGGCCTTCGCGGGAAGCGGCCAGGACATATCCATGGCGACGTAACTAAGTCATCCGACAGCGTCTCTTAGCACAAAATTGGCCACAAGTCATCAATATTTTATTTTATATATTTCATGATATTCAGTAGATATGTTGGGTGAAGGCATATGATCATGAGGACAAAGCCATTTTAAAATCGCTCCATAGGGGGCGCGATGGTGCCAATGCTTGGACCCCTCCCAACGCCGCTTGCGGCTTTAATTATTATTATTTTTCTCCGCTAAAAGTGTCTGAGGCTCAGCAACCATAAATACTAGAGCAACCAAATTCGGCAGGTGGGTTCCTGTGGCCACCCACTACTCAGGCACTAAAAATCACCTATGTGATTTTTGGCTTGGACACAGTCTATCACTCTGCCCTCAGATTTATCACTGGCGATAGTTACGGTACCCACCACTGTGTCCTCTATGCCAAGGTGGGTCTGTCTTCTCTGGCAGTGAGGCGTGATAAACACTGGTTTTTGTTTATCTTTAAGGCCATTGTCGGAATGCTTCCACCTTATATTACACGGTTGTTAGAGTGGCGCTCTGGACCCTATCAAACCCGATCAAATGGCTTGCTTATGCTTAAGGTCCCTAGGGCTCGATCAGAAATTGGGAAGTCAGCATTCCATTTTAGTGCCCCATCCTCCTGGAATGAGCTCCAACAGTTGCTGAAAATCAGCTCTCTACCAACTTATGGGCAGTTTAGATCACTGGTTTTGAACATTCCTGTCTCTGAGTGTATCTGTTTTTGATCTTATCTGTGCTGATTTTATTTATTTTATTATTTTATTTTTATTTTATTTTATTTTATTATTTTTTATATTTTACTGTATTTTATTCTAGTTATTTTATTATTTACTATGTTAGTTACTGTTGCTATATTCTATGATCTTTTATTACACTTATTGTGTTTTAATTGTGTTTGTAATCTCGGCTACATTGAAAATGAGGGCCTGGCCCTCAATTGTACCTCCGAGAATTTAAATAAAGGTTCTAAAAATGTCGGTCAGATGGCGGCGCTATAACAAAGGGTTTTGCATAAAAGGCCATAACTCCCACACTATAAGTTGGATCAACACAAAACTTCATCAACCTATGCATCTGAACGTGCTCTACAACTTTGCCATTGGCACCACCTATGTCCGCCATATTGTTTGCCCGCCATTTAGACTTTTTAGTTGGGGCGTGGAACTTTTCTCCGCTAAAATGTCTGAGGCTCAGCAACCATAAGTTGTAGACCAACCAAATTTGGTAGGTGGGTTCCTATGGCCCCCCACTACTCAGCCACGAAAAATCACCTATGTCGACCAGATGGTGGCGCTATAACAAAGGGTCGTACTTTTAAAGGCTATAACTGCCACACCGTAAGTCCGATCAACACAAAACTTCATCGACCGATGCATCTGAATGTGCTCTACAACTTCACTATTGGGACCACCTATGTCCGCCTTATGGTTTGCCCGCCATTTGGCCGTTTTTATTAGGTGGGGTGCCGAAGAGCTGGATCTCCAAATCTAAACGGTTACGACATCTAGTAAACTTCTTTACGGCAAGCGACATCCATGGCGACGCAAGTAATCCGACACCGTAGGGTCTAGTTTTTATCAGTGAGGGGACGGTCTGAACGTCGGGGAAGCAGTGAAAGACAGTGCCAGGCATTATTTGAAGACAGTATCGGGTGAGTTCGTTTAGTCTTTGAATCTGTCATTATGCTGAGAAATAGCTAAACCATTTTATTGATAGGTTCCGAGTTTCTGTGCAAACGCGCGAAAACACGCTGGTATAATGAAACAATGACGGTAGCCTAATACATATATAGTCCGCTTCGTTCCGTTGCTACCATAAGATAACAGACTATCTTGTGTCTACAGCTGCAGTTTCTCACTGCAATTTCTAACATTGAATATTCACAAAAGACGCAATTTATACTGTACTCTGCCAATGTCTAAATAAATAATACGCTACGGTAAAGCTTTAAGAGGATGAATCATTACTTTTCTTTGACATGGATCCATTTGAAGACAATAACGGGTGAGTTCGTTTACTTTTTAAATCCGTCATTATGCTGAGAGAAATCGTATTCTCAATTTAATCTCTAAATGTATTGTAAGGTTAGGGTTGTAACTAGTTAGCTGTTTCGTAGGTGCCTTAGTTAATGCACTCGTCTTAACTATTGCTTGTATTTTTGCATAGACTGCGTTGTTGCTGTTCTTGTTTGTGTTAGTGTTAACCAGTTTAACCTACAGGGTCCAAGTTATGCGGTTGTTCCATGCACTTGGAACGGTAGGCTACTGCCCTCTAGGATTTTCGACACACTTGTTCCTGGTTATGGTTAAACATTTTGTTGTACGTCGCTCTGGATAAGAGCGTCTGCCAAATGCCTATAATGTAATATAATATTCCGTAGCAACAACATAAAAGTTTTTTTTAATTATGCCATGTCATTCTACATTCAATATCTGGGACTAAACATTGAATAAATATACAATCTTACGACTGGTTTTACGCGTAGAGTTGTCCCTTTTGCGAATGAGTGGTCATATATTGTCCTGGACAATCCGTTTGAGAAATATAGGCTACGCGCATTTGTCACGCCTGGGCTATCTTCAAAAATAGCTGTGCGTAATACCACACCTGTTGCTTACGGCGTTGTCGCCCTTTGTAGTGCAATTTGGCTTGACTGACAATTAATTTATTCAGTAGGTGAGAGTATAAGCTTTCTGACGATGTATAACATGTCTGTTTTTGCTTTTGGAATAGCGTTTTATAGGTCAGCGTAACCGAAAATTTTCTTATATGCCAGTGTCTACATAAATAAAACGGTAGGCTACTCTGCGCGTAGGTCGCGACTTGATATCTCGTCTTTCGTTTCGTTTTTTCTTAATGTCGCATTTATTATTTGAAATGTGTATTTATGTGTTATTATTCTATCTGTCTCTGTGGCGCTCTGAAATGTCCATTCTCTGCTAAGCTGAGCAATGGATTGGAATATGTGTCTGACGTAGTGTTGCACGGTATTCCAAAACTTCAGCACTTTCTCGGTACTTAAAAAAAAATTACAATAAAATAAACGGTTCGCTATTAGAATATTCCGACGTTCGGTAGTTTTGAGTCAAATGTAAAAGCCAGGGAACATTGTCTCCCGCATTACTGATTTAGATGATGAAAAGTGCAATTTGTCAGAATCTTCGCTAGACGGGAGTAGCAACTAAGGTTGCCAAGTGAGGTGACTTGCGCTTGTGCACTCAGCTCCTTGATACAGCGCAAGCTTTGACTCAGTTCATTTCAGTAGCAATAGGTGTTCCAATTTGGAAATATTTTATTATAGGTAGATGCTGTATTGTTATTAAAATATGCTGTTTTTAAATCTATTTAAAGGTGAAAGACCTGTTTTAAAGATTATTTACTTTACAACTGTTTAATTTTTGAAATATATTTGACATATTTGTCTATTGTTCAATGTTGTAACACTATAGGCCTATGCACATTAATATGTTGAAGAGGCTTCAACTTAAAGGTTGTTAATAAACCATGAATTCAAAAATGAGGTCAACCCTTGTGGACATTACGTTTCTCATCTATTAAGGTAATTTCAGTATCGTTAGGTACTGAGTATCGAATTAGCATCGTTTAATTTTCAAGTATCATTTCAGTATTGAGTATCGTAATACTAAACCTGGTATCAGTATCAAAGTCAAAATTTTGGTATCGTGACAACACTAGTGTGACGCCTTTTTTAGTTGCGGCGCTGAAACACTGCAGCTGTGCATACACGCCGGACCATCTAAGTGTTACAACATAGTAAAGGCCTTGACGGGAAGCGGCCAGGACATATCCATGGCGATGTAACTAAGTCATCCGACAGCGTCTCTTAGCACAAAATTGGCCATAAATCAACAATATTTCATACGATCATCATGATATTCAGTAGATATGTTGGGTGAAGGCATATGATTATGAGGACAAAGCCATTTTAAAATCACTCCATAGGGGGCCCGATGGTGCCAGTGCTTGGACCCCTCCCAACGCCGCTTGCGGCTTTAATTATTCTTATTTTTCTCCGCTAAAAGTGTCTGAGGCTCAGCAACCATAAGTCCTAGAGCAACCAAATTTGGCAGGTGGGTTCCTATGGCCCCCCACTACTCAGGCACTAAAAATCACCTATGTCGGCCAGATGGTGGCGCTATAACAGAGGGTTTTGCGTTTAAGGCCATAACTCCAACACCATACGTTAGATCAACACAAAACTTCATCAACTTGTGCAGCTGAACCTGCTCTATCACTTTGCCATTGGCACTACCTATGTCTGCCATATTGTTTGCCCGCCATTTTAACTTTTTAGTTGGGGTGTGGCAGTTTTCTCCACTAAAATGTCTGAGGCTCAGCAACCATAAGTTGTACACCAACCAAATTTGGGAATTGGGTTCCTATGGCCGCCCACTACTCGGGAACTACAAATCACCTATGTCGGCCAGATGGTGGCGCTATAACAAAGGGTCATACTTTAAAAGGCCATAACTCCCACACCATAAGTCAGATCAACACAAAACTTCATCGACCGATGCATCTGAATGTGCTCTACAACTTTGCTATTGGGACCACCTATGTCCGCCATATGGTTTGCCCGCCATTTGGACTTTTTTATTAGGTGGGGTGTGGAAGAGCTGCTGCTGCAAATTCTAAGTGTTACTACATCAAGTAAACTTCTTTACGGCAAGCGACATCCATGGCGACGCAAGTAATCCGACACCGTAGGGTCTAGTTTTTATCAGTGAGGGGAAGGTCTGACCGTTGGGGAAAGTGAGACAGTGCCAGCCAGAGTGCATGCTAGGCTATTAAAGGTTTGTTAGTAAAAGCTTTTTGAGAGGATGAATAATTACTTTTGTTTGCCATGGATTTGAAGACAGTATCGGGTGAGTTCGTTTAGTCTTTAAATCTGTCATTATGGTGAGAAATAGCTAAATTATTTTATTGGTAGGTTTTGCGTTTCTGTGCAAACGCGCGAAAACACACTGGTATAATAAAACAATGATGGCAATACACGTATAGTCCGCTTCGTTCCGTTGCTACCATAACATAAATTATCTTGTGTCTACAGCTGCAGTTTCTCGCTGCAATTTCTAATATTGAATATAAACAAAAGACGCAATTTATGCTTTACATCGTATTCTCAATTTATTCTCTAAATTGACTGTAAGCTTAGGGTTGTAACTAGGTAGTTGTTTCGTAGGTGACTTAACTCGTCTTAACTATTGCTTGTATTTTTGCATAGACTGCGTTGTTGCTGTTCTTGTTTGTGTTAGTGTTAATCATTTTAACCTACAGGGTCCAAGTTGAACTAGGCGGTTGTTCCCTGCATTTGGAACGGTAGGCTACTGCCCTCTAGGGTTTTCGACACACTTGTTCCTGTTTATGGTTAAACACTTTGTTGTTCGTCGCTCTGGATAGGAGCGTCTGCCAAATGCCTGTAATGTAATGTAATGCAATATTCCGTAACAACAAGATAAACCCGACATTAGCCCTAAAATATGCCAATACAGCAGTGAAAATGCTGCTCACCGACTAACGAAATAAACGAGACAATTTTTCTTTTAATTATACCATGTCATTCTACAGTCAATATCTGGGACTAAACATTGAATAAATATACAATCTTACCATCGGTTTCACGCGTAGATGTCCCTTTTGCGAATGAGTGGTCATATATTGTCTTGGACAATCCGTTTGTGAAAAATACGCGCATATGTGACGCCTGGGTCGGCTATCTTCATAAATAGCTGTGTGTAATACCACACTTGTTGCTTACGGCGTTGTCGCCCTTTTTAGTGCAATTTGGCTTGACTGACAACTCATTTATTCCGTAGGTGAGAGTGTAAGCTTTCTAACGATGTATAACATGTCTGATTTTGCTTTTGGAATAGCGTTTTATTGGTCAGCGTAACCGAAAATGTTCTCATCTGCCAATGTCTAAATAAATGAAACGGTACGCTGCTCTGCGGCCAGCACGCAGGTCACGAGTTGATATTTCGTCTTTTGTTTTGTTTTTTCGCAATGTCGTCTTTATTATTTGAAATGAGTATTTACGTGTTATTATTTTTAAATCATGCCATGTCATTCTACATTCAATATCTGGGACTAAACATTGAATAAATATACAATCTTACCTCTGGTTTTACGCGTAGAGTTGTCCCTTTTGCGAATGAGTGGTCATATATTGCCTTGGACAATCCGTTTGAGAAATATAGACGCCTGGGCTATCTTCAAAAATAGCTGTGCTTAATACCACACCTGTTGCTTACGGCGTTGTCGCCCTTTTTAGTGCAATTTGGCTTGACTGACTATTCGTTTATTCAGTAGGTGAGAGTATAAGCTTTCTAACGATGTATAACATGTCTGTTTTTGCTTTTGGAATAGCGTTTTATAGGTCAGCGTAACCGAAAATGCTCTTATATGCCAGTGTCTACATAAATAAAACGGTAGGCTGCTCTGCGCGTAGGTCGCGACTTGATATCTCGTCTTTTGTTTCGTTTTTTCTCAATGTCGTATTTATTATTTGAAATGTGTATTTATGTGTTATTATTCTATCTGTCTGTGAGGCGCTCTGAAATGTGCATTCTCTGCTAAGCTGAGCAATGGATTGGAATATGTGTCTGACGTAGTGTTGCACGGTATACCGAAACTTCAGCACTTTTTCGGTCCTTAAAAAAGAAACTGTTCGGTATTAGAATTTTCCGATGTTCGGTAGTTCTGTGTCAAATGTAAAAGCCAGGGAAATGTGTCTCACGCATTACTGATTGAGAGGATGAAAGGTGTAATTTGTCAGAATCATCGCTAGATAGCAGTAGCAACTAAGGTTGTCAAGTGAGATGACTTGCGCTTGGGCACTCCGCTCCTTGATACAGCGCAAGCTTTGACTCAGTTCACTTCAGTAGCAATAGGTGTTCCAATTTGGAAATATTTTATTATAGATAGATGCTGTATTGTTATTAAAGTATGCTGTTTTTAAATCTATTTAAAGGTGAAAGACCTGTTTTAAAGATTATTTAGTTTACAACTGTTTAATTTTTGAAATATATTTCATATATTTTTCTATTGCTCAGTGTTGTAACACTTTAGGCCTATGCATATTAATATGTTGCAGAGGCTTCAACTTAAAGGTTGTTAATGAACCAGGTTGTTAATAAACCATGAATTCGAAAATGAGGTCAACCCTTGTGGACATTACGTTTCTGATCTATTAAGGTAATTTCAGTATCGTTAGGTACCGAGTATCGAATTAGCATTGTTTAAGTTTCAAGTATCATTTCAGTATTCAGTATCGTGATACTAAACCTGGTATCGGTATGAAAGTCAACATTTTGGTATCGTGACAACACTAGTGTGACGCCTTTTTTAGTTACAGCATGGAAGCGCTGCAGCTGTACATACACGCCGGGCCATATATGTGTCACGACATCCCATCTAAGTGTTACGACATAGTAAAGACATTTACGGGAAGCGGCCAGGACACATCCATGGCGACGCAACTAAGTCATCCGCCAGCGTCTCTTAATAAATAAAACGGTAGGCTACTTTGCGCGCAGCACGCAGATCGCGAGTTGATATTACGTCTTTTTTTTCCGTTTTTTCTCAAAGTCGTATTTATTATTTGAAATGTGCATTCATGTGTTATTATTCTGTCTGTCTCTGTGGCGCTCTGAAATGTGCATTCTCTGCTAAGCTGAGCAATGGATTGGAATATGTGTCTGATGTAGTGTTGCACGGTATACCAAAACTTCAGCACTTTCTCCGTACTTAAAAAAAAGAAAAAAAAAATGGTTCGGTATTAGAATATTCCGACGTTCGGTAGTTTTGAGTCAAATGTAAAAGCCAGGGAAAATTGTCTCCCGCATTACTGATTGAGAGGATGAAAAAGTGTAATTTGTCAGAATCTTCGCTAGAAGGCAGTAGCAACTAAGGTTGCCAAGTGAGGTGACTTGCCCTTGTGCATTCTTCGTGGTTGATACAGCGCAAGCTTAGACTCAGTTGACTCCAGTAGCAATAGGTGTTCTAATTTGTAAATATTTGATTATAGGAAGATGCTGTATTGTTATTGAAATATGCTGTTTTTAGATTTATTTAAAAGTGAAAGACCTGTTTAAATATTATTTACTTTGCAATTGTTTAATTTCTGAAATATATTTAATATAGTTTTCTATGGTTTAGTGTTGTAACACTATAGGGCTATGCTTATTGATATGCTGAACAGGCTTCAACTTAAAGGTTGTTAATAAACCAGGGCTGCGTTTCCCAGAGTCTCCTTAGCGCTACGTGCGTCGTAAGGTATACCTTAAGTTCTTCCTTTAGCTCTCGAGCTGTTTCCCAGCGTCTCCTTAGCTAAGGTATACCTTAATTAAGGTATACCTTTAAAAGGGTGGTCTGAGGCACTCGTAAGCTGTCCCTTAGCGATGCGATCCGCGGTTTCAGCCTTATTATGCCAACATTTTGCTTTTCAAATCGACAGTTGTACTACAGTGCGCATCTAGTAGCACATCTGCATGCGAAAATTACATAGATAGTTTAATATTAACTTTACGAAAATTAATTATCAATCAACGTTTCTGTGCATAGCACGTCATGAGAATGTTGTCGTTTCACCTGTCTATTTCCATAAGGATGGCAATTAAGTATAGGGCCTATCCAGAATACTAATCCAATTTGTGAAGAAAAAAAAAAGTTTTTTTTATTTATACGTAGTGGCGCTAACTGAGGATATGGCTTTTCCGACTGCATACCCCGTAGAAATTAGTTCGTTTGTGTGTGAGTCAATGATCACACTGACTTGGAACAAACTGCCGGTTTATTAAGAATATAAAACCTATGTGTGCAAAGCCAACGTTGAGTGAGTCTACTTGCATGACCGATCTAGAGCACGTTGATTGGCCTAGCCATAAACACACATACAGGTACGGTGGCTCATAATAAACAAACATAGCCAAATGATCTACATCCCCTTCCTTTAGCTTACACCTCCTATATAAAACAAAATAGCACTGGGTAAATATCAACATTACGGAACATTTTTCTTAGCATGTTGTTTTACGATTTTCGGTAAACAACCCAATAATGATTGGGTTTAACCAATATTCTTGGTTAAACTTAAGATTATCCAACAGCAAATTAAGGTGGATGAGCAAATCACTTTAACAGGTAGACCTATTCATAAGGCACCCGGTATAGAATTCATCATGATCAATTTCCACAGACGCGCTTTTGCCTTTCATCTACGATCATTTTTGCATTTCAGAGAAAAGTTCGCGGGAATCAGTGGATATGCTGCTACAGTTGCCTATGGATTGTGTGACAAAAACAAATTAACATTAGACCTTTGTTTCAATAAGAACAAAATAATTCACCCATATGTAGCTTATATCCTTTTCCCTGGGCTTCCACGAAGTCCCAGACTATGGCTTATATGTCCCGATTGATGCTTTTTATTTTATCCTTTGCAGTCTATATGTATGTATTTATTGAAACTACCACAAGGTCTCGTCTTAACTGACTCTTAAAGAGATTAACAGATGATCTCTATTAGGCATAGCTTCCTCTTCTGCAATATTAGATTGATGTAAAATGATTATGACAACATTTGTTATATTAAAACGTCATTCACAAGCCTTTACAAGTGAGACAATCGATTCGCTTGGCATCGATTGATAAACTTTTCAGCACCACATTGAAGGCCAGCTCCAACTTACGATGTACCTTTGAGTTGTCCCTTAACAGTTGCCTTAAGGTATAGTTTGGGAAACGCTCGTAAAAAAGCGGTATTCCCTTTGAAAGGTATACCTTAAGAACCTTCGTAAAACGTTAAGGTACATCGAAACTCGGAAACGCAGCCCAGGTTTTTAATAAACCGTGAATTCGAAAATGAGGTCATCCCTTGTGGACATTACGTTTCTGATCAATTAAGGTAATTTCAGTATCGTTAGGTACCGAGAATTGAATCAGTATTGTTTCAGTATCAATTATCATGATACTAAACCTGGCATCGGTATCAAAGTCAAAATTTTGGTATCGTGACAACACTAGTGTGACGCCTTTTTTAGTTGCGGCATGGAAGCGCTACAGCTGTACACACACACCGGGCCATCTAAGTGTTACGACATGCCATCTAAGTGTTACAACATAGTAAAGACATTTACGGGAAGCGGCCAGGACACATCCATGGCGACGCAACTAAGTCATCCGCCAGCGTCTCTTAGCAAAAATTGGCCATAAGTCATCAATATTTTACTACGTCAGACACATATTCCAATCCATTGCTTATCATGATATTCAGTAGATATGTTGGATGAAGGCATATGATCATGAGGACAAAGCCATTTTAACATCGCTCCATAGGGGGCGCGATGGTGCCAATGCTTGGACCCCTCCCAACGCCGCTTGCGGCTTTAATTCTTATTATTCTTCTCCGCTAAAAGTGTCTGAGGCTCAGCAACCATAAGTCGTAGAGCAACCAAATTTGGCAGGTGGGTTCCTATGGCCCCCCACTACTCAGGCACTAAAAATCACCTATGTCGGCCAGATGGTGGCGCTATAACAAAGGGTTTTGCGTAAAAGGCCATAACTCCCACACCATAAGTTAGATCAACACAAAACTTCATCGACCTATGCATCTGAACGTGCTCTACAACTTTGCCATTGGCACCACCCATGTCCGCCATATTGTTTGCCCGCCATTTTAACTTTTACGTTGGGGCGTGGAAGCTTTCTCTGCTAAAATGTCTGAGGCTCAGCAACCATAAGTCCTAGAGCAACCAAATTTGGCAGGTGGGTTCCTATGGCCCCCCACTACTCAGGCACTAAAAATCACCTATGTCGGCCAGATGGTGGCGCTATAACAAATGATTTTGCCTAAAAGGTCATAACTCCCACACCGTAAATCAGATCAACACAAAACTTCATAGACCGACGCATGTGAATGTGCTCTACAACTTTGCTGTTGGGGCTACATATCTCCGCCATATTGTTTGCCTGCCATTTCGACTTTTTTATTAGGTGGGGTGCGGAAGAGCTGTGGCTCCAAATCTAAACGATTACGACATCTAGTAAACTTCTTTAGGGCAAGCGACATCCATGGCGACGCAAGTAATCCGACACCGTAGGGTTAGTTTTTATCAGTGAGGGGACGGTCTGAACGTCGGGGAAGGAATTGAAGACAGTGCCAGACATTATTTGAAGACAGTATCGGGTGAGTTGTTTAGTCTTTGAATCTGTCATTATGCTGAGAAATAGCTAAACCATTTTATTGATAGGTTCTGAGTTTCTGTGCAAACGCGCGAAAACACGCTGGTATAATGAAACAATGACGGTAGCCTAATACATATATAGTCCGCTTCGTTCCGTTGCTACCATAAGATAACAGACTATCTTGTGTCTACAGCTGCAGTTTCTCGCTGCAATTTCTAACATTGAATATTCACAAAAGACGCAATTTATACTGTACTCTGCCAATGTCGAAATAAATAATACGCTACGGTAAAGCTTTAAGAGGATGAATCATTACTTTTCTTTGTCATGGATCCATTTGAAGACAATAACGGGTGAGTTCGTTTACTCTTTAAATCCGTCATTATGCTGAGAGAAATCGTATTCTCAATTTAATCTCTAAATTTATTGTAAGGTTAGGGTTGTAACTAGTTAGCTGTTTTGTAGGTGGCTTAGTTAATGCACTCGTCTTAACTATTGCTTGTATTTTTGCATAGACTGCGTTGTTGCTGTTCTAGTTTGTGTTAGTGTTAACCAGTTTAACCTACAGGGTCCAAGTTGAACTATGCGGTTGTTCCCTGCACTTGGAACGGTAGGCTACTGCCCTCTAGGGTTTTCGACACACTTGTTCCTGGTTATGGTTATACACTTTGTTGTACGTCGCTCTGGATAAGAGCCAAATGCCTGTAATGTAATGTAATGTAATGTGATATTCCGTAGCAACAAGATAAACCAGACATTATCCCTAAAATATGCCAATAGCAGTGAAAACGCTGCTCACTGAATAACGAAATAAACGAGACAACGTTTTTTTTTTTTAATTATACCATGTCATTATACAGTCAATATCTGGGACTACGCATTTAATAAATGTACAATCTTACCATCAGGTTTACGCGTAGAGACGTCCCTTTTGCGAATGAGTGGTCATATATTGTCTTGGGCAATCCGTTTGTGAAATATAGACGCAAATGTGACGCCTGCGTCGGCTACCTTCAATAATAGCTGTGCGTAATACCACACCTGTTGCTTACGGCGTTGTCGCCCTTTTTAGTACAATTTGGCTTGATTGACAACTCATTTATTCAGTAGGTGAGAGTATAAGCTTTCTAACGATGTATAACATGTCTGATTTTGCTTTTTGAATAGCGTTTTATAGTTCAGCGTAACCAAATTTTTTTCTTATCTGCCAACGTCTAAATAAATAAAACGGTAGGCTACTTTGCGCGCAGCACGCAGATCGCGAGTTGATATTACGTCTTTTTTTCGTTTTTTCTCAATGTCGTATTTATTATTTGAAATATGCATTCATGTGATATTATTCTATCTGTCTCTGTGGCGCTCTGAAATGTGCATGCTCTGCTAAGCTGAGCAATGGATTGGAATATGGTTCTGACGTAGTGTTGCAAGGTGTACCAAAACTTCAGCACTTTCTCGGTACTTAAAAAAAAAAAAAAAAAAAGAAACGGTTGGGTATTAGAATATTCCGACGTTCGGTTGTTTTGAGTCAAATGTAAATGCCAGGGAAAATTGTCTCCCGCATTACTGATTGAGAGGATGAAAAGTGTAATTTGTCAGAATTTTCGCTAGAAGGCAGTAGCAACTAAGGCTGCCAAGTGAGGTGACTTGCCCTTGTGCACTCCGCTCCTCGATACAGCGCAAGCTTTGACTCAGTTCACTTCAGTAGCAATAGGTGTTCCAATTTTGAAATATTTTATTATAGATAGATGCTGTATTGTTATTTAAATATGCAGTTTTTAAATCTATTTAAAGGTGAAAGACCTGTTTTAAAGATTATTTAGTTTACAACTGTTTAATTTTTGAAATATATTTAACATATTTTTCTATTGTTCAGTGTTGTAACACTATAGGCCTGTGCATATTAATATGTTGAAGAGGCTTCAACTTAAAGGTTGTTAATGAACCAGGTTGTTAATAAACCATGAATTCGAAAATGAGGTCAACCCTTGTGGACATTACGTTTCTGATCTATTAAGGTAATTTCAGTATCGTTAGGTACCGAGTATCGAATTAGCATCGTTTAAGTTTCAGGTATCATTTCAGTATTGAGTATCGTAATACTAAACCTGGTATCGGTATCAAAGTCCAAATTTTGGTATCGTGACAACACTAGTGTGACGCCTTTTTCAGTTGCGGCGCAGAAACACTGCAGCTGTGCATACACGCCGGACCATCAAAGTGTTACGACATGCCATCTAAGTGTTACGACATAGTAAAGGCCTTCACGGGAAGCGGCCAGGACATATCCATGGCGATGTAACTAAGTCATCTGACAGCGTCTCTTAGCACAAAATTGGCCATAAGTCATCAATATTTTATACGATCATCATGATATTCAGTAGATATGTTGGGTGAAGGCATATGATCATGAGGACAAAGCCATTTTAAAATCGCTCTATAGGGGGCGCGATCGTGCCAATGCTTGGACCCCTCCCAACGCCGCTTGCGGCTTTAATTAGGGGTCCAAGCAGCGAAGCTGGTGGAACCCTATTGTATCTGTTAGGATTATTATTTTTTTTTTTCTCCGCTAATAGTGTCTGAGGCTCAGCAACCATAAGTCCTAGAGCAACCAAATTTGGCAGGTGGGTTCCTATGGCCCCCCACTACTCAGGCACTAAAAATCACCTATGTCGGCCAGATGGTGGCGCTATAACAGAGGGTTTTGCGTTTAAGGCCATAACTCCAACACCATATGTTAGATCAACACAAAACTTCATCAACTTGTGCAGCTGAACCTGCTCTATCACTTTGCCATTGGCACTACCTATGTCTGCCATATTGTTTGCCCGCCATTTTAACTTTTTAGTTGGGGTGTGGCAGTTTTCTCCACTAAAATGTCTGAGGCTCAGCAACCATAAGTTGTACACCAACCAAATTTGGGAAGTGGGTTCCTATGGCCGCCCACTACTCAGGCACTACAAATCACCTATGTCGGCCAGATGGTGGCGCTATAACAAAGGGTCATACTTTAAAAGGCCATAACTCCCACACCATAAGTCAGATCAACACAAAACTTCATCGACCGATGCATCTGAATGTGCTCTACAACTTTGCTATTGGGACCACCTATGTCCACCATATGGTTTGCCCGCCATTTGGACTTTTTTATTAGGTGGGGTGCGGAAGAGCTGCTGCTGAAAATTCTAAGTGTTACGACATCGAGTAAACTTCTTTACGGCAAGCGACATCCATGGCGACGCAAGTAATCCGACACCGTAGGGTCTAGTTTTTATCAGTGAGGGGAAGGTCTGACCGTTGGGGAAAGTGAGACAGTGCCAGCCAGAGTGCATGCTAGGCTATTAAAGGTTTGTTAGTAAAAGCTTTTTGAGAGGATGAATAATTACTTTTGTTTGCCATGGATTTGAAGACAGTATCGGGTGAGTTCGTTTAGTCTTTAAATCTGTCATTATGGTTAGAAATAGCTAAACCATTTTATTGGTAGGTTTTGCGTTTCTGTGCAAACGCGCGAAAACACACTGGTATAATAAAACAATGATGGCAATACACGTATAGTCCGCTTCGTTCCGTTGCTACCATAACATAAATTATCTTGTGTCTACAGCTGCAGTTTCTCGCTGCAATTTCTAATATTGTATATAAACAAAAGACGCAATTTATGCTTTACATCGTATTCTCAGTTTATTCTCTAAATTGACTGTAAGCTTAGGGTTGTAACTAGGTAGTTGTTTCGTAGGTGATTTAACTCGTCTTAACTATTGCTTGTATTTTTGCTTAGACTGCGTTGTTGCTGTTCTTTTTTGTGTTAGTGTTAATCATTTTAACCTACAGGGTCCAAGTTGAACTAGGCGGTTGTTCCCTGCATTTGGAACGGTAGGCTACTGCCCTCTAGGGTTTTCGACACACTTGTTCCTGTTTATGGTTAAACACTTTGTTGTACCTCGCTCTGGATAGGAGCGTCTGCCAAATGCCTGTAATGTGATGTAATGCAATATTCCGTAGCAACAAGATAAACCCGACATTAGCCCTAAAATATGCCAATACAGCAGTGAAAATGCTGCTCACCGACTAACGAAATAAACGAGACAATTTTTCTTTTAATTATACCATGTCATTCTACAGTCAATATCTGGGACTAAACATTGAATAAATATACAATCTTACCATTGGTTTCACGCGTAGATGTCCCTTTTGCGAATGAGTGGTCATATATTGTCTTGGACAATCCGTTTGTGAATAATACGCGCATATGTGACGCCTGGGTCGGCTATCTTCATAAATAGCTGTGTGTAATACCACACTTGTTGCTTACGGCGTTGTCGCCCTTTTTAGTGCAATTTGGCTTGACTGACAACTCATTTATTCCGTAGGTGAGAGTGTAAGCTTTCTAACGATGTATAACATGTCTGATTTTGCTTTTGGAATAGCGTTTTATTGGTCAGCGTAACCGAAAATGTTCTCATCTGCCAATGTCTACATAAATAAAACGGTACGCTGCTCTGCGGCCAGCACGCAGGTCGCGAGTTGATATTTCGTCTTTTGTTTCGTTTTTTTGTAATGTCGTCTTTATTATTTGAAATGCGTATTTACGTGTTATTATTTTTAATTATGCCATGTCATTCTACATTCAATATCTGGGACTAAACATTGAATAAATATACAATCTTACCTCTGGTTTTACGCGTAGAGTTGTCCCTTTTGCGAATGAGTGGTCATATATTGCCTTGGACAATCCGTTTGAGAAATATAGACGCCTGGGCTATCTTCAAAAATAGCTGTGCTTAATACCACACCTGTTGCTTACGGCGTTGTCGCCCTTTTTAGTGCAATTTGGCTTGATTGACTATTCGTTTATTCAGTAGGTGAGAGTATAAGCTTTCTAACGATGTATAACATGTCTGTTTTTGCTTTTGGAATAGCGTTTTATAGGTCAGCGTAACCGAAAATGCTCTTATATGCCAGTGTCTACATAAATAAAACGGTAGGCTGCTCTGCGCGTAGGTCGCGACTTGATATCGTCTTTTGTTTCGTTTTTTCTCAATGTCGTATTTATTATTTGAAATGTGTATTTATGTGTTATTATTCTATCTGTCTGTGAGGTGCTCTGAAATGTGCATTCTCTGCTAAGCTGAGCAATGGATTGGAATATGTGTCTGATGTAGTGTTGCACCGTATACCGAAACTTCAGCACTTTTTCGGTCCTTAAAAAAGAAACTGTTCGGTATTAGAATTTTCCGATGTTCGGTAGTTCTGTGTCAAATGTAAAAGCCAGGGAAATGTGTCTCACGCATTACTGATTGAGAGGATGAAAGGTGTAATTTGTCAGAATCATCGCTAGATAGCAGTAGCAACTAAGGTTGTCAAGTGAGATGACTTGCGCTTGGGCACTCCGCTCCTTGATACAGCGCAAGCTTTGACTCATTTCACTTCAGTAGCAATAGGTGTTCCAATTTGGAAATATTTTATTATAGATAGATGCTGTATTGTTATTAAAGTATGCTGTTTTTAAATCTATTTAAAGGTGAAAGACCTGTTTTAAAGATTATTTAGTTTACAACTGTTTAATTTTTGAAATACATTTCATATATTTTTCTATTGCTCAGTGTTGTAACACTTTAGGCCTATGCATATTAATATGTTGAGGAGGCTTCAACTTAAAGGTTGTTAATGAACCAGGTTGTTAATAAACCATGAATTCGAAAATGAGGTCAACCCTTGTGGACATTACGTTTCTGATCCCAACGCCGCTTGCGGCTTTAATTATTATTTTTTTTCTCCGCTAAAAGTGTCTGAGGCTCAGCAACCATAAGTCCTAGAGCAACCAAATTTGGCAGGTGGGTTCCTATGGCCCCCCACTACTCAGGCACTAAAAATAACCTATGTCAGCCAGATGGTGGTGCTATAACAAAGGGTCATACTTTAAAAGGTCATAACTCCCACACCATGAGTCAGATCAACACAAAACTTCATCGACCGATGCATCTGAATGTGCTCTACAACTTTGCCATTGGGAGCACCTATGTCTGCCATATTGTTTGCCTGCCATTTGGACCTTTTTTTTAGTTGGGGTGCGGAAGAGCTGGATCTCGAAATCTAAACGGTTACGACATCTAGTAAACGTCTTTACGGCAAGCGACATCCATGGCGACGCAAGTAATCCGACACCATAGGGTCTAGTTTTTATCAGTGAGGGGACGGTCTGAACGTCAGGGAAGCAGTGGAAGACAGTGCCAGACATTATTTGAAGACAGTATCGGGTGAGTTCGTTTAGTCTTTGAATCTGTCATTATGCTGAGAAATAGCTAAACCATTTTATTGATGGGTTCTGAGTTTCTGTGCAAACGCGCGAAAACATGCTGGTATAATGAAATAATGACGGTAGCCTAATACATATATAGTCCGCTTCGTTCCGTTGCTACCATAAGATAACAGACTATCTTGTGTCTACAGCTGCAGTTTCTCGCTGCAATTTCTAACATTGAATATTCACAAAAGACGCAATTTATACTGTACTCTGCCAATGTCGAAATAAATAATACGCTACGATAAAGCTTTAAGAGGATGAATCATTACTTTTCTTTGACATGGATCCATTTGAAGACAATAACGGGTGAGTTCGTTTACTCTTTAAATCCGTCATTATGCTGAGAGAAATCGTATTCTCAATTTAATCTCTAAATTTATTGTAAGGTTAGGGTTGTAACTAGTTAGCTGTTTCGTAGGTGACTTAGTTAATGCACTCGTCTTCACTATTGCTTGTATTTTTGCATAGACTGCGTGGTTGCTGTTCTTGTTTGTGTTAGTGTTAACCAGTTTAACCTACAGGGTCCAAGTTGAACTATGCGGTTGTTCCCTGCACTTGGAACGGTAGGCTACTGCCCTCTAGGGTTTTCGACACACTTGTTCCTGGTTATGGTTATACACTTTGTTGTGAAAACGCTGCTCACTGAATAACGAAATAAGCTAGACTAACTTTTTTTAAAAATTATACCATGTCATTCTACAGTCAATATCTGGGACAAAAACATTGAATAAATATACAATCTTACCATTGGTTTTACGCATAGAGATGTCCCGTTTGCGAATGAGTGGTCATATATTGTCTTGGACAATCCGTTTGCAAAATATACGCGCATCTGTCACGCCTGGGTCGGCTATCTTCAATAATAGCTGTGCATAATTCCACACCTGTTGCTTACGGCGTTGTCGCCCTTTTTTAGTACAATTTGGCTTGATTGACAATTTATTTATTTATTTATTTATTTATTTATTATTCAGTAGGTGAAAGTATAAGCTTTCTAACGATGTATAACATGTCTGATTTTGCTTTTGGAATAGCGTTTTATAGGTCATCGTAACCAAAATTTTTCTTATCTGCCAATGTCTAAATAAATAAAACGGTAGGCTACTTTGCGCGCAGCACGCAGATCGCGAGTTGATATTACGTCTTTTTTTCCGTTTTTTCTCAATGTCGTATTTATTATTTGAAATGTGTATTCATGTGTTATTATTCTATCTGTCTCTGTGGCGCTCTGAAATGTGCATTCTCTGCTAAGATGAGCAATGGATTGGAATATGTGTCTGACGTAGTGTTGCACGGTATACCAAAACTTCAGCACTTTCTCGGTACTTAAAAAAAAAAAAAAAAGAAACGGTTCGGTATTAGAATATTCCGACGTTCGGTCGTTTTGAGTCAAATGCCAGGGAAAATTGTCTCCCGCATTACTGATTGAGAGGATGAAAAGTGTAATTTGTCAGAATCTTCGCTAGAAGGCAGTAGCAACTAAGGTTGCCAAGTGAGGTGACTTGTGCTTGCACTCAGCTCCTTGATACAGCGCAAGCTTTGACTCAGTTCACTTCAGTAGCAATAGGTGTTCCAATCTGGAAATATTTTATTATATATAGATGCTGTATTGTTATTAAAATATGCTGTTTTTAAATCTATTTAAAGGTGAAAGACCTGTTGTAAAGATTATTTAGTTTACAACTGTTTAATTTTTGAAATATATTTAACATATTTGTGACGGGTGCTGGAGAAAAGGTCCGCAAGTCGGAAATCTTGAAATCGCGCTAGGAGGCAAAAAAGGTTTTTAAATTTTTTTTTACTGTTTTCCTTTTTTTTCTTATTACGAAAGTTAAAGTGTTGAAGAAGTCACTCAATAGAATAAACAACATTTTTAGGGTCACTAAATACTTATAATTTGTCAGCAAAGTCGGCTTGTTTTAGTGATTCTAACAGCCGGGTTTTGGAGGCGTGATGGGGGTGCAGTTTAATTAGCATGTTTGATTTCGTTGGCTCTTGTCACTTTGTTTCGGTCAAGCCACCGCCCATAAATAAAGCCGTGTGGTAGTAGCCTATGTTTGTTTACTGTGTGAGGTTGCTACAATGGCGGACGCTCAATCAGTAGGTGAGAGTATAAGCTTTCTAACGATGTATAACATGTCTAATTTTGCTTTTGGAATAGCGTTTTATAGGTTAGCGTAACCGAACATTTTCTTACCATGGTATTCGCTCTATATGGTACTATTAAAAGACGTTGCACCTAACGAAACGTTGTGAACGATTTTTCGTAATTCCTTGGAAAATACCATTATTATTGAGGACTTCTGGGCATAGCTAAGCCATATGTTTGCTGATAGACCTATCTGACATCGTTTTCTGGAGCAAAACAGAAGCGAATAATTGTTATTGATTTGCTGTCTCTGTCTCCATCTACTGAACATAGATAAGATTTCATCATTGCTATGTAAGTATTACTGCTCAAAATATTTCGGTTATTACGTTATTTTAGAAACTGAGTGTCTTTAAATAGGTTAGTAGTATTATATAATGTGGATATTTCACACTGTAATGTAAGCGTTAGTTAGTAGTGTAATGTTTTTTGTGACGCATACAACAGTGATGAGGAGAGTGTTGAAACATTGCCAAAACGTGGTGGACGGCTGAAAAATGTTTTTATATCGTCCCATTCCCATACAAGGAAACATAGTAGATGTATACTTTAACCCGCAATCTCCCAGTATTTCATTGAAAACTAAAAAAGGAGCAAATTTATTTTAGATTTTTTGTCTTGACCATTGCATTTGTGGCACTTTATTTCTTACAAAATTATGAATATAAAGTAATCTAAGCTAGTAATATAAATGGTACAAATGTATTGCTTCATTTAAGACATTTTTCTAGTCTCTGTGGTGTTCACATCTGGAGTTATAAAGCTTTAAATAGGGTAACCCCTAAATGGGCAATGATTTACAGGTACTCTAGTAGGGGAGTGGTTGGGGTGGAGTTAACTAGCTATTGTTCCCACCCATTATCTCCCTGTGAGAAGTGCGAAAAGTTCAAGATCTTTCAAGGGGATTTTCTCTGCTACTTGATTTTAGGAGTACCAACATTCAAATAAGCATATCTTCTTCAACTATTTTCAGATTCCAATGTATGACACATCATTTGAAAGCTTATAATCTGAACTTTCATGATCTGTAAAAAACTGAAAAATGACCTTGCCCTACTTGCGGACCAAAACACCAGCACCTGTCACATTTTTCTCTTGTTCAGTGTTGTAACACTATAGGCCTATTCATATTAACATGTTGAAAAGGCTTCAACTTAAAGGTTGTTAATGAACCAGGTTGTTAATGAACCATGAATTTGAAAATGAGGTCAACCCTTGTGGACATTACGTTTATCATCTATTAAGGTAATTTCAGTATCGTTAGGTACTAACGAATTAGCATTGTTTAAGTTTCAACTATCATTTCAGTATTGAGTATCGTAATACTAAACCTGGTATCACTATCAAAGTCAAAATTTTGGTATCGTGACATTACTAGTGTGACGCCTTTTTTAGTTGCGGCGCAGAAACACTGCAGCTGTGCATACACGCCGGACCATCTAAGTGTTACGACATAGTAAAGGCCTTGACGGGAAGCGGCCAGGACATATCCATGGCGACGTAACTAAGTCATCCGACAGCGTCTCTTAGCGCAAAATTGGCCATAAGTCATCAATGTTTCATACGATCATCATGATATTCAGTAGATATGTTGGGTGAAGGCATATGATCATGAGGACGAAGCCATTTTAAAATCGCTCCATAGGGGGCTAGATAGTGCCAATGCTTGGACCCCTCCCAATGCCGCTTGCGGCTTTAATTAGGGGTCCAAGCAGCGAAGCTGGTGGAACCCTATTGTATTTGTTAGGATTATTATTAGGGGTCCAAGCAGCGAAGCTGGTGGAACCCTATTGTATCTGTTAGGATTATTATTAGGGGTCCAAGCAGCGAAGCTGGTGGAACCCTATTGTTTTTGTTAGGATTATTATTATTATTATTATTATTATTCTTATTATTTTTCTCCGCTAAAAGTGTCTGAGGCTCAGCAACCATAAGTCCTAGAGCAACCAAATTGGGCAGGTGGGTTCCTATGGCCCCCCACTACTCAGGCACTAAAAATCACCTATGTCGGCCCGATGGTGGCGCTATAACAAAGGGTTTTGCGTAAATGGCCATAACTCCCACACCATACGTTAGATAAACACAAAACTTCATCGGCCGATGCATCTGAAGGTGCTCTACAACTTTGCAATTGGCACCACCTATGTCCGCCATATTGTTTGCTCACCATTTTAACTTTTTCGTTTGGGTGTGGAAACTTTCTCCGCTAAAATGTCTGAGGCTCAGCAACCATGAGATGTAGACCAACCAAATTTAGCAGGTGAGTTCCTATGGCCCCCCACTACTCAGACACTAAAAATCACCTACGTCGGCCAGATGGTGGCGCTATAACAAAGGGATATGCGTAAAAGGCCATAACTCCCACAACGTATGTCAGATCAACACAAAACTTCATCGACCGATGCATCTGAATGTGCTCTACAACTTTGCTTTTGGGACCACCTATATCCGCCCTATGGTTTGCCCGCCATTTGGACTTTTTTATTAGGTGGGGTGTGGAAAAGCTGGAGCTCCAAATCTAAGCGTTACGACATCGAGTAAACTTCTTTACGGCAAGCGACATCCATGGCGACGCAAGTAATCCGACACCGTAGGGTCTAGTTTTTATCAGTGAGGGGAAGGTCTGACCGTCGGGGAAAGAAAGACAGTGCCAGCCAGAGTGCATGCTAGGCTATTAAAGGATTGTTAGTAAAAGCTTTTTGAGAGGATGAATAATTACTTTTGTTTGGCATGGATTTGAAGACAGTATCGGGTGAGTTCGTTTAGTCTTTAAATCTGTCATTATGGTGAGAAATAGCTAAACCATTTTATTGGTAGGTTTTGCGTTTCTGTGCAAACGCGCGAAAACACACTGGTATAATAAAACAATGATGGCAATACACGTATAGTCCGCTTCGTTCCGTTGCTACCATAACATAAATTATCTTTTGTCTACAGCTGCAGTTTCTCGCTGCAATTTCTAATATTGAATATAAACAAAAGACGCAATTTATGCTTTAAATCGTATTCTTAATTTAATCTCTAAATTAACTGTAAGCTTAGGGTTGTAACTAGGTAGTTGTTTCGTAGGTGACTTAACTCGTCTTAACTATTGCTTGTATTTTTGCATAGACTGCGTTGTTGCTGTTCTTGTTTGTGTTAGTGTTAATCATTTTAACCTACAGGGTCCAAGTTGAACTATGCGGTTGTTCCCTGCATTTGGAACGGTAGGCTACTGCCCTCTAGGGTTTTCGACACACTTGTTCCTGTTTATGGTTAAACACTTTGTTGTACGTCGCTCTGGATAGGAGCGTCTGCCAAATGCCTGTAATGTAATGTAATGCAATATTCCGTAGCAACAAGATAAACCCGACATTAACCCTAAAATATGCCAATACAGCAGTGAAAATGCTGCTCACTGACTAACGAAATAAACGAGACAATTTTCTTTTAATTATACCATGTCATTCTACAGTCAATATCTGGGACTAAACATTGAATAAATATACAATCTTACCGTTGGTTTTACGCGTAGATGTCCCTTTTGCCAATGAGTGGTCATATATTGTCTTGGACAATCCGTTTGTGAAAAATACGCGCATATGTGACGCCTGGGTCGGCTATCTTCATAAATAGCTGTGTGTAATACCACACTTGTTGCTTACGGCGTTGTCGCCCTTTTTAGTGCAATTTGGCTTGATTGACAACTCATTTATTCCGTAGGTGAGAGTGTAAGCTTTCTAACGATGTATAACATGTCTTATTTTGCTTTTGGAATAGCGTTTTATAGGTCAGCGTAACCGAAAATGTTCTTATATGCCAGTGTCTACATAAATAAAACGGTAGGCTGCTCTGCGCGTAGGTCGCGACTTGATATCTCGTCTTTTGTTTCGTTTTTTCTCAATGTCGTATTTATTATTTGAAATGTGTATTTATGTGTTATTATTCTATCTGTCTCTGAGGCGCTCTGAAATGTGCATTCTCTGCTAAGCTGAGCAATGGATTGGAATATGTTTCTGACGTAGTGTTGCACGGTATACCAAAACTTCAGCACTTTCTCGGTACTTAAAAAAAAAAAAAAGAAACGCTTCGGTATTAGAATATTCTGACGTTCGGTAGTTTTGAGTCAATTGTAAAAGCCAGGGAAAATTGTCTCCCGCATTACTGATTGAGAGGATGAAAAGTGTAATTTGTCAGAATCTTCGCTAGAAGGCAGTAGCAACTAAGGTTGCCAAGTGAGGTGACTTGTGCTTGCACTCAGCTCCTTGATACAGCGCAAGCTTTGACTCAGTTCACTTCAGTAGCAATAGGTGTTCCAATTTGGAAATATTTTATTATATATAGATGCTGTATTGCTATTAAAATATATTGTTTTTAAATCTATTTAAAGGTGAAAGACCTGTTGTAAATATTATTTAGTTTACAACTGTTTAATTTTTGAAATATATTTAACATATTTTTCTATTGTTCAGTGTTGTAACACTATAGGCCTATGCATATTAATATGTTGAAGAGGCTTCAACTTAAAGGTTGTTAATGAACCAGGTAGTTAATAAACCATGAATTCGAAAATAAGGTCAACCCTTGTGGACATTACATTTCTCATCTATTAAGGTAATTTCAGTATCGTTAGGTACCGAGTATCGAATTAACATCGTTTATTTTTCAAGTATCATTTCAGTATTGAGTATCGTAATACTAAACCTGGTATCACTATCAAAGTCAAAATTTTGGTATCGTGACATTACTAGTGTGACGCCTTTTTTAGTTGCGGCACAGAAACACTGCAGCTGTGCATACACGCCGGACCATCTAAGTGTTACGACATGCCATCTAAGTGTCACGACATAGTAAAGGCCTTCGCGGGAAGCGGCCAGGACATATCCATGGCGACGTAACTAAGTCATCCGACAGCGTCTCTTAGCACAAAATGGGCCATAAGTCATCAATATTTTATACGATCATCATGATATTCAGTAGATATGTTGGGTGAAGGCATATGATCATGAGGACAAAGCCATTTTAAAATCGCTCCATAGGGGGCGCGATGGTGCCAATGCTTGGACCCCTCCCAACGCCGCTTGCGGCTTTAATTATTACTATTGTTGTTATTATTATTATTCATAATAATAACAATAACAATTATTGTTATTGTTGTCGTTGTTTTTAAATCTTACCTTTGCAAAGTGAGGAAACTGAACAAATTGTCTCCTGGTGATGTTTTGTTTGTATAGCTCCAGTCTGCCAATGGATCTCCAGATGACAGCCTGGGTTTGGAGGAGCATTATCCCATACCCCTGAAGCTTCTGGGTCACTTTGTTCATCTTATCAAAGATGTCGGCCAGATAAAAGATTTCGCATCTTCTGGACTGAAGGCTGTTCCACAGCTGGGGGGTGACCTCTGCTCAGGAACTCCAGGACTGTGTCAAACAATTTGCACATTCTTGCCTTTCGACAGCCACCTAACCTATGCGGAGCAGCAGGCATTCAAATGCCTCATTGCAGAGAATTACAGAGCTGCCGAAACAATCTGTCATTCAGGGGATGGGCTTTCATTTTGTTTAATGCCTTGACTCCTACCTGAAGAGAATCATGGAGCTAAGGGGAAATCTTTTTGGCGACATGAGGGGGCCCCATCAGTAGCACATGCGGTTACGTTGGTGGGCGAAATGTTTTTCGCCTGGCAATAATCATTAAGAGCCTGGAATATTGTTTCCCCCTTGCCATCAGTTTCCAGGTACTTTTCGAACAGAATCTCCTCCCATGCTTTGCCAGAAAAGGCGAACCAAACATAGGCCATTAGAAGGGCATTGCTGTCTGCAGTAGTTCTCTATAGAACTGCAAACTGTTTTTCACAACTGGTCTTCAGTGTCAAAAGCCATTTCATCTGTGTTGATCGCTTCTTTGATTACTGGAAGGACCAACTTTTCCCCTATGTTGAATGGGGGCCCACACTTACCTATCAGCAGCGAAATGTTTTACGATGCTTCTAGACCACTGGCATCTTTAGTCAATTTTTGGGAGAAGAGATTGCTGATTTTTCCCTGTTTGATGAACCTCTCCTTCAGGGCTCTGCAAAAGTCTAAGTCTTCACTCACCTTTTCTGGGTGAATTTTTATTATGTGCTCTTTTAGGCGAGAGGGTTTCATCACCTCATTTGAAAAAACCTGCCCTCAGACTAAGCATAGAGGTAGCTGTGGGTTGGACGGAGACAGAATAAACCCGAACTGTAAGTACTTGATACAACACTGACTGCACTTTTTCTTTTGAACTTTTTTTGTTTACTTCTGTATGTGATTATTATTCAATAAAAACTTTATTGTTTGATACCCGTGTGCAATTAGTGATTGAATTAATTTATTCCAAGCCCATAAGCCCACAAGTAGCATGAATGTCTGCCAATGAAGCTCAAAATTTTCAATTTGCTTAAATCTGATTGTTAGATTGACTCACAGAAACTCCAGTAACGCTCCCCTCCATCCCACGAATGCCCACTGTAGCTAAATGTGTAAACCTGTGACGATGTGTTATGCCTCAACTTAAAGTGCTGTTGGAGATGTCAAATTAGGCTTGTCATTTATCATTGGAAAGCTTTGTAGGTTAATCAAGATGTTACCAAAAACAAGTAAGATGACCGTTAGCCCATGAAGAAGCAGATCAAAAGTTTGTAGTAAAAACAGGAAGATTTATTACGCAGCCGGCTACGGGAACAACTCAGAGAGAAAGTTCAAAGTAGTATTGGTGGGTGATTACATTTATACAGTTCCAGTAGATTGGTATTTGCATATAGAGGAATTCTATTGTTGAAAGGGAGCACTGCCTCTGATTGGTGATAAGGAGCGGTGCTCCTTCTGATTGGACCATTCAAATCCATAATGGTCATGGGGGGCTCGCCCCCCCCCCGCCCCCCGGGGGGGCCCAGCGGAAATTCCCAGGAGGGGAAACCTCGAAACCGACAGGAAGGGAGGCCCATATGGTCATGGGGGTGGCCCTTCCTCCGGGACTTAGAATACACAACTGAGACTTGGAATACACAAAACTGTCTGTTTCCCAACAGTCCCCCCTTTTTGACCCAACATGAAGCATATGGCGAGGTCAACTTGGTTGGCTTACAGGAAATCATGACAGTATTGTCAATTGGTTAGTTACACCTCTTACATATAGAACCCAGGCCTAAAATCCCCTTGTGGCACGCCTATGGCAACCGTGGCAAGGAAAAACTTCCAGATTTTAATATGAAGAAACCTTGAGCAGAACCCGGCTCACAAGGGGAAACCCATCTGCTGCTGGCCGGCACTGGGCGGACAGTAAAGGAGGTTGACCAATATTCTAAAAGTGTAGTATGCATGATATATGAGAACCCGCTGATAAGAGTAAGGCCGGCTGAATAATGTAAGAAAACAAAAGAAAGAATTCTACAAGCGTCGTGTACAAGGCCTATTACCAGGTACAGGCACCTCTACTTACAATGTGACAATACACACAAATACTACCTTCTAGCCATTGGGTCACATTTGTTGCCTTTTAGCTGTATTTTGTTATTTTGGTTTAACACCCAGCTATCAAGTGCTGGAGCAGAGGTGTTTACTGGTGACAGCAGGAGTGATTAGAATAGAGATAATGGTAGAGGTGTCAGTTGGATTAGTGCAGTAGGAAATGTTAGGCATTGAGTAGTTTGGTTAGAAAGTAGTCCTCCTTTTGTCACCAATATTGTGCCATTCGCTATGGACCCAGTGGCTAGCTTTCACATTTACTATATACAACATTACAACAAAACAAAAAGTACAACATAAAAAATGTCCTTTGTCAGGCCATTATCCAGATCCAACTTCCGCCTGCCGCGTTGGTGCACATCTTGTCCTGTAAATATGTGTCTGAATGGAGAGATAGATAGCCCCCAGGGGCTATAAGGGTAGACGGGGATTATTGTGCCCCATGTTGGGTCTCACCCTTGTATTTTTCCAACTATTTAATGCGGAACCACACCGGAGTTCCAGTCACTGGGTGCAGCTGATGGAATTGTGAGCCTGTGTGGTCCAGACCAAATTTGGATAAAATGTCATCGGATTATGTTTTTCACCAGGATCCAGGTTCATCCAGGCATGTTTCTTTGTCCTCAGCCGGGTCAGGTCCAGTTCTGTGAACCTGTGAAAGACACTTGGGACACAAGCCTGCAATATTCGCTCAAACGGTCACTCATTACATGCAATTTCCCACCAAAATCACCAGGAGTCCTCATGTGTCGACCTGTAAGGATCAAAGGGTGGAAGCAAATGTTAATTACTGGGTGTTAATTACTCGGTCCCGCTTTCACGGAGAGGAGCACCGCTGGTGGCTAAAATGGAGAACAAATGATTAGTCAGTTTGAATTGATTAGTTGGTTTCTTGTACCAATCCCCCATTTTGTATTGGGGGTTCCTGCACTAGTCAGGAATCTTCTATTCACAAGCTCAAATATCACCAGTCATTTAAAATCCTTCCTCAATTCTCCACATACAAGTATTTTCAAACACGTTTCTGCCAAATCCCTACTTGCAATTTCCCTGTAAATCTCACTGGCTATCCAGTGCCTAACTTCCTGCCGTGTTTGGGCAAGGTCCTCAGCGTCTCCCGCAGTACTGCAGTAAAGGCAGTATACTACCTTGCACCAAAACCCTTCTCTTCCGTTCAATACTTCCGTATTTTATTTCCATCTTTCACACGTACTCAAACCTTCCAATGCTACATACTAGTTCCTCCATCTCTGGTGTATTTACATGGCCTCGGTTGCCCTTGGTAACCCCACCAATCACCCACAGGTACATTCACGGTATTAACAAAAGTCTCATGCAAGATACTACTTTGAGAAGTGAAAATGATCCATTACCTCAATGTCAGCTTGAAGCCAACATTGCTCAGCATGTATTTTATATGAGAAACAGTGGAAAGGATGGCGTTAGGATCTGCCACTAGGGGTCAATCATATTTGTGCTACCTTTTTAAAATTTATTTATTTATTTATTTATTTATTTATTTATTTATTTTTACTCCCTTATCTTGGGCTCATAAATTAAGGATATTTTAGGGGCTTATGGTGTCCACATCCTTATGCTATTTCATAAAATATATATATGCAGCCCATGCCCAATAGATCACTACAGTCTCTCAAAGCTTAACCAATTTCTCCACAATGCTTTGTTTCTAAAAATGGGAAGACTACCATCAATTACCACGGTCAGGAAATCACCACTGTCTCTACTCAATTCATTCCCTGAATTACCATAAGCTGAGTACAGCAGCGTATCTCTAAAGGCCCATTCTCACCTTGTTCCCTAGCAGAGAACACATAGCAGCCTTCCTAACCTTTTGCACTTAACCTGTCTTTCACCATTTTTAGTCACCGCAATTGAAAACTCTTCAGAGATCTGTAGATTAGTCATTATTAATTCTTTTAACCTTACTCCATTATTTCAGGCTCGTATAGTGTCCGCAGTCCTTAGGCTATTAGACCGGAACCTCAATCAGTTTATACTACTATCTATGATCATTCTATTATATTGCATAGATAATATATTCTGTCGACTATATTGTGTACACTTCATATCACTCTGTATCTAGATATAATAAATATATAATTATAAGTGTGCGTTACTGGCCAACACTTAACATACGATCAAGAACAATACGAACACGAAACAATAAAGACTCAGAACAATGTCAAACAACAATAATGACCCAAAACAGTATCGAAAACAGGACAATGACGTGATTCACGTCGGACACGAGTAAGCTTCTTAGGAAAAGCGACTATAATAGCCCGCTCACCTAATACTCCAGGTACGGTACAAGCTTCGTCCCCTGGACTGAGGGCCAAAAACTCAGCCTGCCTCAGCACAAACTCACAAAAACCTAAGTGAGAGACTACTCCCTTGTCTCTCACTCTAGGCCGAGGCGCAAAAACTCACTCTCCCCGGGACATAAAAACGCAGACAAGAGTACGCTTCGTAGGTATTTCTAAACCTACTACCCAAGATATGAAAATAGTTTGTCACTTTGGACCGCGGGTTGAAATGTCAACCTGCCGCGGTAACGTACTCACAGATACTCAAGCTAGAGACACTCCCTTGTCTTTAACTCTGAGCCGGGGCGCAAAAACTCACTCTCCCCGGGACATGAAAACACAGACACGATATACGCTTCCCAGGTCCACATGACCCGATAACCAGCCGTGAAAATAATTAGTCACTCTGGGCCGCGGGCCAAAAACTCAGCCTGCCGCAGCTACGCAACCACGTATTCACCTTTTTGGCATGAAAACTCACTCTCCTAGGTTAGGATGAACTTCACCCTGTCACAATATAGCTATATTCCAAAACATATACAGCGCTGGTACATTCAGACATTATCTGATACAAAATCAGTTAAACATCACATCACAGTAGACACGTTACAAAAAGACGCAGCTTTTAGCTACAAACAATTAATTGCTTCTACACCGGTCAAGTAATTGTATAGGTTACGTACCACTGGGTGGAGCGTTCCAGACCTCCGTAAGTTTGCCTTCCAATCGCCTAACTATATGGTGGTAGAACAAAGTACTCACTCCTCTTGCATCGGTCGGGGAACCCACGGAGGTCCGGAAACGAATCCACCCTGCTCGCAGCGGCAATTTGTAGGTTAATCAAGATGTTACCAAAAACAAGTAAGATGACCGTTAGCCCATGAAGAAGCAGATCAAAAGTTTGTAGTAAAAACAGGAAGATTTATTACGCAGCCGGCTACGGGAACAACTCAGAGAGAAAGTTCAAAGTAGTATTGGTGGGTGATTACATTTATACAGTTCCAGTAGATTGGTATTTGCATATAGAGGAATTCTATTGTTGAAAGGGAGCACTGCCTCTGATTGGTGATAAGGAGCGGTGCTCCTTCTGATTGGACCATTCAAATCCATAATGGTCATGGGGGGCTTGCCCCCCCCCCCCCCGCCCCCCGGGGGGGCCCAGCGGAAATTCCCAGGAGGGGAAACCTCGAAACCGACAGGAAGGGAGGCCCATATGGTCATGGGGGTGGCCCTTCCTCCGGGACTTAGAATACACAACTGAGACTTGGAATACACAAAACTGTCTGTTTCCCAACAGCTTATAGTGTCCTCTTCAGGATAAAATAATTGTTTCTCAAACTGGAATGAACAGGGAAGGGCCACAATGGTGTAAACAGCTATCTCAAAAGGTTTATAGGCATTGAAAATGAGTTATTTCACAAACAGATTGTTCAAGACAACAAAATATGAATCTTAAGAGGGACATCTCTATGCAAAAACCATTGGTAGGATTGTGTATTTATTCCATATTTAATAGTTGATATCAATACCAGTATGACCTGGTATAATTACACAAGAATTTCACTTATTTTGCTATTCAGTCAGCAGAATTTTTCATGGTTGTGTTAGCATACCTTTCTGCTATTGTTAGTTTTGTCTTGTTGCTGTGATAGAATACTAATTTTTGGTAGTGAAAGAATATTTTTATGAACTACCAGATGGACGTTATTGCCCAGCATGTGATGCTTGGGGGGTATAGTTGCAGATGAGAATGCAGAGAAGGGGTTTTTGTTAAATGGACAACCTATGTGACAATGGCGAAACTTAAAAACTCTGTATTTAGCATTGTTGTAGTGTATCGAGAACTAATAAAGCTAAAACACAAAGTTTGTTATTTATACTCATAGTTTGGTTGCAGGAGCAATGAATGTCTGAATTGAGCAATCTAGGCATGCCAGCGTGCAGACCACTAGGGGGCTTGCATAACGGGGTTACATCAAGCTGAGAGAAACTACTCTACCACCAACCAAGAGTGTCTAGTCATTATATGGGCATTGGAGAAATGGCAGTATTACCGAGAGGGAAAATCTTTCACAGTGGTGACTGACCACTCTTCCTTTATGTGGGTCTTTAAGAATTCAGGGGTAATTATGCTGTTGTGCCATACAGGTATTGTGCTAAAAATGTAGTATGTAGGTACAGAAAAAAAATAGCATAGGATTCATAAAACATGCACGGCCTTCCATTTTCTGTGTCTCCGTGAAGTATCAGGTGAAGAAGGCCAATTGTTTGTAAATTATATGTGCATGCCTGTTCATGTGAGCATAAGAACATACCCTAGCAATCCCATAAAAGGTATGCTGACTTCAGAGTCATGTGCAAACATCAACCATTCACTGCTCTCCATAAACATATGTGCTTGGTTCCTAAATATGCGCTCTCTTGCCAAGGGAAAGTTAAGCAGCAATTTCTAATGTTGCATTTTACTGCATACCTGTGGGTCTTTATATATTGTCAGCAATCATCATCATCCATCAATCCATTATCTGTACCCACTTATATGGACAGGGTCACAAGGGGTGCTGACGTCAGCGTGCACTGGGCAAGAGGCAGGAACATGCCAATCTACTGAAGGGCTCACACACCATTCACTCACACACCTATGGGCAATTTAGAGTTTCCAATACTACCCAGAGCACCACCATGCTCACCCATCATCATCATCAGGCACTTATATCAGTAAACGAAATAAATGACATCTGTTGCCAACAAGTTTATCAAGAACTGAAATTAAAAAGTGAGTTTTGAAAAAGCGAAAGCTAAATGAAATCTAGGAAACCACTCTTAAAACAAAAACAAATGAAGTTGAAAAAAATCAATAGCCAACATAGGCCTATAATTGTATAAACATTTTGTTGATAATAAGAAGTCTAAATACTTAAATTGACTTTGCATAAATAATAAAGCATCCTAAATAGATACCTGTTCTGCATATATGCCTTTACGCTTGTTAACAATCACACATAGATTCTGATTGTACCTACACCAAATTCAGATAAGAATAAATGATGAATGCCAAAATATTTCTGGAAATGTTCTTTCACACAGTTTACAATGATCTGATTGTACACATATCATGACTGAGGCCCGATGACACTGAAGTTGTGGAGGTCATATACACACCAGCCAGACCTCTCCGTTCTGCCACTTCTGGACGCTTGGCACCTCTCCCTCTTCGTGTCTGTACTTCCCGCTCCCGTCTGCTGTCTGTCCTGGCCCCGCGCTGGTGGAATGACCTCCCCGTGGCGGTCAGAACAGCAGAGAATCTAACTACCTTCAAACGCAGACTAAAGACTCATCTCTTCAGGCTGCACCTCTCCCCACCCCTCCCTAGCCTATAGTTTAGCTCAATGTACCTAGTTAGGCTAATTCGAGCATGTTAGTTTTTTATTTGGCAGGATTGTCTGATTCTGATCAGGAAATTGTGATTTCAGTGCTAGTTTGTACTTGACAGGATTGTTTGTTTGCTGAACAGGTTACTCTACAGGGTTGGAGTCCTGATATATGTGGTCACTTCTGGCACTACGATCTTTTTCGCTCTAGTATGTTTCTTTTGTACCTCTGTACCTGGAACTAATGCACTTGTTGTACGTCGCTCTGGATAAGAGCGTCTGCTAAATGCCTGTAATGTAATGTAATGTAATATAATTCAATAGTCTAATGTAGATATTCTTGTGCTGTAACTGTATAAATATGCAGTACATTAACCTTTGTTTCACAAACTACATGTGATTTTCAGATTTCTGAGTAAAACATGAAATAAAGGTATAAATGTGTTATTTTTTCTATTTTTCTCCCTGTTGTGATGACTGAGAGGTGCTTAACTTACAAAGCCCCCTTTCCACCATAGGCCCGAACGGTTCTGAGCACGGAGAGGAACGGTTCCAATGTTGTTTCCACCTGGAAACGGTTTGGTGCGGAACACTTACAAACCGTGCCCAGTATGATATTTTCAGCACGGTCAGACAACCGTGCTCAGTCCAGCAGAACCGTTCGGGTGGGCGGACTTAATGACGTAGGGATTCATGGATTGGTTTCACATTACGTCAGTTTTGTGACTCTGCATACGGTCTCTTCACATCCTCTTCTGTAAGCTAGGTCGGTAGAGAAGCTAATAAAAATAAAAATGCCACTCAAAAATCTTATTCCGTCATAGCAACAAGATAAAACTGACAATAGCCCTAAGATATGACAATACAGCAGTGAAAACTCTGCTCACTGAATAATGAAATAAACGAGAAAAAGTTTTAAAAAATGATACCATGTCATTCTGCAGTCAATATCTGGGACTAAATATTGAATAAATACATAACCTTACCATTGGCTTTACACGTAGAGATGTCCCTTTTGAGACTGAGTGGTCATATATTGTCTTGGACAATCCGTTTGTGAAATATACACGCATTTTGTGATGCCTGGGTACCCTCCAAAATAGCTGTGCATAATACCACACGTGTCGTTTACGGCGTTGTCGCCCTTTTTAGTAGTCTGGCTTTATTGACAAATCATTTATTCAGCAGGTGAGAGTATAAGCTTTCTAACGATGTATAACGTCTAATTTTGCTTTTGGAATAACGTTTTATAGGTCAGCGTAACTGAAAATTTTCTTATCATCACATTCACTTACGCATTCACTCTGTGGTAGCAGTAAAAGACACTGCACCCAACGAAACGTTAATGATTTTTCGTAATTTTTTGGAAAATACTATTATTACTAAGGACTTCTGGGCATAGCTAAGCCATATATTTTCTGATAGACCTATCTGACATCGTTTTCTGGAGCAAAACAGAAGCAGATTGAACTGTATCGTTGATTTACTGTCTCTGTCTCCATATACTGAACACAGATAAAATGTCATCATTGCTATGTAATGTGCTATGTAATTGCTAATATTTCAGTTATACACATTATTTCTGAAATTTTGAAACTAAGTGTCTTTAAGTAGGTTAGTGGTATTATATAATGTGGATTTTTCACACTGTAATGTAAGCGTTAGTTAGTAGCGAAATAGTTTTTGTGATGCATGCAACAGTGATGGTCAGTGGAGGATACGCTAAAAAGAAAAAACAAAAACAGACCAAAATACACAGAACCCTCGTCCATATCGTCAGCCAACGAAACATAACAAAAACCAAACAGAATGGGAAGCGACGACAACAACTGGCGCATATTTATACACAACGGAATGCCGTCGCTGATCCACCGCGTCACTTTCTGTTGTCACTAGTTTTTCTTAGACAATTCCTAGTCCTGGTTTTAGCAGCCCGACAGATGGAAACAGAAACGGTAACTGTTCCCACGAGTCCTGAGCAGCACGGAGCGGCCCTGGTAACAGTTCGGCCCTACGGTGGAAAAGCACCTTTATAGTGTTTTGAGGCTAGAAGCATTTCTAGCTCCTGCACAACCTCACCCTCCCACTCCCCTTCCAACAACCCAACAGAATCCTTGAGTGAATCTCCCAGTCACCAAGCTCAAAAAATGGAAACAACAACAGAATGGGACATTTTATTTGTATAGTGATACACAAGAAGGGTTATAAAAATGGCATTCTGTTCTGCAGCTGTACATTGCTGCCAAAGGCCTATTTACAAAATACTGATTATAGGGTGGGGGGAACTGTGAACAGTTTTGTGAATGAGAAATGTTATTCTCTGAAGGCATCTTATGTGTGTCTGTAGACCAAATTAAAATTAACTGAAATGTATTCACATTCCCCTCATCCTGATAAAAAACATTTTAGACAATTTGATTCATTTAAAACAAAATAGTATGAATGCTGATTTACTGCTGATTAAATACATGTCTGGTCGAATGCCTCATATACATGCAGGCAGTTTTGTAATAATATTTGCCTCTGATTGAAGACAAGTCTCAAATCCTTGTATGAAGAAGTTTTTCTTTGGTCAGTGCAGACATCATGAGCAGTACAAGTGTGCAAAGCATACATACTATATTATAATATATTATATTACACAATCAGATTTGGAACCTTGACTAAATCTACAGGCAAAAGAAGTCCTCCTGAAATGTAACTGCTCATTGTCTTGTGGTTTTTCTAAGACAGGGAACACAGGCTAATTGAAAAGGAGAGAGAAAGAATCATGTTTGTCACATGAAAACTTTTCAACAAAGTAAGAATATGCTAATCATGGTATAATCAGTTGCAGTAATACTAGCCAAACTGGAAAATGACAAATAAATGCATGGATCCAAATAAAATCAACTTAAATGTATGTACATTGCAAGATATCTAGAGATGTCATCTACATTGAATGTACAAATTAAGCCCTTCACAAAAGATATGGCAGGCTTCAAGACAACACAGATATTATCCAGTTTGCAGTGTGATTTATAAAATAAGCATGGTGTGCTCTGTCACATACAATTTGAGTCTGGTGTCCTAAACCTTGTGTCCAAACCTACCTTCCAGAGTTCTTGTTCATTAGTTAACAGACTGGGGTCCAATGAGCTGATGAGAGAAAAAATTTGAGTCTGTCCCCATTCTGATGGCCATGGCCTCTTCTTCAAGCTGAGGGAAAGGGGAATAGGTATGAGGTCCTGCAGAACTGATCTTAACCACTCTTACACACCTACCCAAAGGGCGCTAAATGATGCTAAATGTTCATCTCAAATAATATGTACATACATGTATGTGTAAATACACAATTCAGACATGTATCCAGGTGTGTGCTTGTGTCAATGGTTTATATAAGGTGTGAAGAAAAACGTTGAAAACAAACCGTATTCCAACAGTAATGGATTCTGTAATGGATATGTTCCCAGAATGCTGCGGGATGCTTTCTACTGGCATGGATTAGCTGTACACATATACTTATAAGGCAAGACCAATGCCTATAATGACAATGTTACCTATGACTTATCAAAATCTTGATGTGTGTTTGGAAAGATGTGTAAAGGAAAATTCAGAAAATGCTTCTATTTAGTTACAGAAGATGTTCCTGTTTCTTTATGCATTTTAAGTAGTTACAGACCTGATGTCAAAAAATCTTTAGCAATGCAATTATTGCATTGTTATAATTTGATTTAAAAACCCCAGTCTCAATTAGTAAAACCAATAGAGATAACAAGAAATAAAGAAATAGCAAGGCAGTTCCCTTCCCCAAAGGAGGGTTCAAACTGACACCCCAGGTTGATGATTATGGTATTTTATAAACCAATAACTGTCTGCAACAAGTCAAACAACTACTAACACTTCAGTGATGGTACTGATATTGCTAAAATCCCCCTCTGATACTTAAACAATCAATCTGCTCTTTGTATACAGCAGTCAGGGCCCTCAAGGCCCTCGGAGAAGGCCTAAGATATTTTTAAATCTACTTTTAAATAAGTGTATTAATTCCAATTTATAATTCATTCATTATATTTTGTATTGATTTATATTTGAAAAACATGAAAACAGAAATGTTTCTAATACAAAATTAATATTCCCACCCTGCTCAGTTTGTGTTGGAAACAAATGGTTAATAAGGAAGAGAAAAAAATTCCCCGCAGTGTTCCTATCAGGATTTTGCCTTGGCAGTTTCTGGGTAGAAAAATAATAAATACGATATTGAGAAACTGAGCAAAATCAGACATGTTATACATTGTTAGAAAGCTTATACCCTCACCTACTGAATAAATGAATTGTCAAGCAAGCCAAATTGGTCTAAAAAGGGCGACAATGCCGTAAACAACAGGTGTGGAATTACCCACAGCTATTTTTGAAGGTAGCCTACCCATAGGCATCACAAATGCACGTATATTTCACAAACGGATTGTCTAAGACAATATATGACCACTCAGTCTCAAAAGGGACATCTCTACACGTAAAACCAATGATAAGATTGTATATTTATTCAATGTTTAGTCCCAGCATAATGACGGATTCAAAGACTAAACAAACTCACCCGATAGTGTCTTCAAATGGATCCATGACAAAGAAAGGTCATTATTCACCCTCTCAAAAAGCTTTTACTAGCAAACTTTTAGTAGCAAAAAACGAAATATCAACTCGCAATCCCTGCTACCTGCGTACTGCGCTCAGAGTACCGTATTATTCAGACATTGGCGGACTGCAGCATAAATTGCGTCTTTTGTTTATATTCAATATTAGTAATTGCAGCGAGAAACTGCAGCTGTAGACACAAGATAGTTTATGTTATGGGAGCAACGGAACAAAGCGGACTATGTATTACCGTCATTGTTTTATTATACCAGCGTGTTTTCGCACGTATGCACAGAAACTCAAATACTATCAATAAAATGGTTTAGCTATTTCTCAGCATAATGACAGATTCAAAGACTAAACAAACTCACTCGATACAGTCTTCAAATGGATCCATGCCAAAGAAAAGTAATTATTCATCCTCTCAAAAAGCTTTTGCTAACAAATTGCTTCCCCGAAGTTCAGACCCTCTCCTCACTGATAAAAACTAGACTCTACGGTGTCGGATTACTTGCGTCGCCATGGTCTTCTAGCCGCTTGCCGTAAAGAAGTTTACTAGATGTTGTAACACTTTAGATGTGGAGCTACAGCTCTTCAGCACCCCAACTAAAAAAAAATCCAAATGGCAGGCAAAGAATATGGCGGATATAGGTGGTCCCAATAGCAAAGTTATAGAGCACATGCGGATGCATTGGTCGATGAAGTTTTGTGTTGATATGACTTACGGTGTGGGAGTTATGACCTTTTAAACATGACCCTTTGTTATAGCGCCACCATCTGCCCGACATGGGTGATTTGCAGTGCCTGAGTAGTGAGGGGCCATAGGAACCCACCTACCAAACTTGGTTGGTCTACAACTTATGGTTGCTGAGCCTCAGACATTTTAGCGGAGAAAGCTTCCATGCCCCAACTAAAAAGTCAAAATGGCGGGCAAACAATATCAGACCTGCCAACCTTAGGAAAATATTTAGAGTACCACAATAGTCAGTGTAACGCTTAGTTCACATGCTTTCGCACGTACCGCTTCACTTTGCACGCACACACGCACACATAAACCTTTCTTCATAATTCTAGTTTTTACTGTTGAAGTGATCAGGCAAAATTGTATAATTTGACCTGATTCTAAAATATCACTTGCACTGCACTGGACTATATTATGATATACTTGCAAGTCAAAAATTTGAGTACACCTGCTTAAAACAATTTTTTTTCATGATTAATATTTCATTATATGATATGGTTGTCTGTTTGTATAAGCACACATAAGTGAATTGCATTCAATTATTTAGTAAAAATGGAAATAATTAATTTTGTATATTGTTTTCATTTTCAAGTATTTACAGAAACTTACGTTGTAATGTAAAAAAAAAAAACTTATGTTGCGATGTAAAACAGTCAAATATGAATAAACCAAGTTCCTGTTCATGATTTCCATTTTTATTTAATAATTAAATAATTGCTTATATCAGCTTATATAGGCACACATCATATAGGCCTAATGAAAAAAAAGTATTCAATTGAAAAATTATTTAGGAATGTACGCCTTTGTAACTAGAGGTTTAGCTAAATTATTACCTGAAGCTCCTTGGTGGCTAATGTCAAAATCATAATTGCACAATGTGCAAAATGCATGGTGCGAAGTTTTGAGGGGCGGAGGCACGGCCATTGCTCCTGATATTTTGCAAGGAACTTCCGGGGGGCATGGACTCACTTCTTTTTAGTAGGCCTGCTGCTCTCTCTCTTATGCCATATTATGAAGGATCTCCTTGTTTGTATCCTCGTCATCTGACGTCATGATTATTTTCTAACTGCAAGGCTGGCCGGGCGACTGGCTGCAATAATAGGAATTATTTGCAACGTCAGCAGTCTGTAGTCAAACACATTTGCAATGGTCACTTTGCTCCACAGTGTGAACAGGGAGTCTCCGTAGCATTTGAGTTACTGCAGCTAAATTACTCCATCAGTTATTCACACGTCTCGTAACGAGGCTAAATCGTATGCGAGCTACTACTACGGCTAACTATATATAAAAATTTATCTCATTAGGATATACCCCTTGAAATGCATCATTGTGTGAAGTTACAGAACATGTTTTAACGTTTTATATGTTACGGTCACATTTTTGTGCTTGATTATTACTCCCCACTTCCCATTTTACCTCAGCAATGCAGCGTTACGCCTCGGTGGATAATGAAGTACCGCTGCGTAACAGTGGATGTTGAGTGGGTCGGGGAGGGGTTACAGAAACACAAGCACAAGGTCGTAGCATCTTGTTCAATCCGAGGGATGTAGTTTAAATACCGAATAAATGTACGGTATTGTTTTGTATTAATTGATTGTTTTCCGTAATTCAATTACAATAATATTTTTTTTTTTTTTTGCGTAGTTTCAGCTGGCATTTCGTACCTGCGTATTTTGACCAAAAATTGCATGGTTGGTACACAAAATGCGTGCAGGTTGGCAGGTCTGCAATATGGCGGACATAGGTGGTCCCAATAGTAAAGTTGTAGAGCACGTTCAGACGCATAGGTCAATGAAGTTTTGTGTTGATCTAACTTATGGTGTGGGAGTTATGGCCTTTTACGCATGACCCTTTGTTATAGCGCCACCATCTGGCTGACATAGGTAATTTGTAGTGCCTGAGTAGTGGGGGGCCATAGAACCCACCTACCAAATTTGGTTGCTCTAGGACTTATGGTTGCTGAGCCACAGACACTTTTAGCAGAGAAAAATAAGAATTACAGTAATAATTAAAGCCGCACGCGGCGTTGGGAGGGGTCCAAGCATTGGCACTATCGCGCCCCCTATGGAGCGATTTTTAACCCTCGTATTATGTTCAAATTAACTAACAACTTTTATGTTTGGGGTCAATTTGACCCCAGCAATATAAACCTGCAGAAAATAATTGTAACTGAAAGTGTTACAGAAGTTTCTCTCTCAGCTACTTTAGGCCTTCCTACTGACCATCTTAATAGCCCAGTAAATAAAACATGACTCCCCCCATCCTCCCCTTATACATCAAGTATTGATTTTATATGACTATTGTGAAATATGCAAATAACTGTACAATCTCATTCATTGACCTAAAATGGAAAACAAAGTATGTTTTGGTGTTTGCAGGGCTTTATGTTGGTATTAAGTGCTCATTACATTACATTACAGGCATTTAGCAGACGCTCTTATCCAGAGCGACTTACACAACTTTTACATAGCATTTTTACATTGTATCCATTTATACAGCTGGATATATACTGAAGCAATTTTGGTTAAGTACCTTGCTCAAGGGTACAACGGCAGTGTCCTACCCGGGAATCGAACCTGCGACCTTTCGGTTACAAGCCCAGTTCCTTACCCACTGTGCTACACTCCGTCCATTAAAAAAGAAAAATAACATTTGGAAAGAAACACACCTTTTATTACCAAGCACAGTAACATTTTATGTTCGGGGTCAGTTTGACCCAAGGAAAAAATATGAAAAATGTCAAACATTTAGGTTTAGGTTCAGAAAACACTTCAGAACATCAATAAGTAACATATGACAGTTATTCAATAATGAAGAAACACCACTAAAAAGTAAATGAATCACCAGAATTGAGTATTGATAAAAAATGAACATAACAGCTCAACTAGGTACCCGTGGGTATCAATTCTTCATTCAGACGAGAGAGCTGCAAGTTTGTCACACTCATGTTGACGCTGCCTTGTTTCCCTGTCATCAAAGCGTATGTGGGAGAAAACATGAAATGTCTCCAGAGACATTGTGGCTGGAAAAATTGCCCTACCAGTGTCAGCATTCCAAAGGCTTGCTGTTGCTTCACCTTTTGACTTGTACACTCCTGCCAAAATAAGCAACCCAATATAGCATTGCTAGTGGGTCACATCCAGCTCCTTCCAATTGTCACCATACACACGCCTCCCCTCTAAGTTTGTCATCTCAAGAATATCCTTCTGCATTGATGGTGTTACAAAGAGTTCAAATGCAGACTTTATGTCTTGTACATGACTGCTAGCATATCTGGTGGGGCCTGGAACCATTTTGATGACATTAGCAGCACTAAGTCTACCCTGTTTTTCAACTGGGGATCTGGACCATAGTAGTTCTCCATTTTTGGAAGTGAACATGTCAGTTCTTGGTGGTTGAGAGATGACGGGGGTTTCTTGGGGGTTGAGAGATGACAGGAGGGTTTATTGGTGGTTGAGAGGCGATAGGAGGGTTTCTTGGTGGTTGAGAGATGACAGGGGGGTTTCTTGGGGGTTGAGAGATGACAGGAGGGTTTCTTGGTGGTTGAGAGATGACAGGAGGGTCTTTTGTTGGTTGAGAAACAAAAGGAGGGTCAGAATGTGCTATCTCAAAGGCTTCATTCTCATCATCAGAGGAGGATGCCACATAGTCAGGGTCCTCCTCAACATTATCCTCAGTCTCAGATATATCCTCATCTAAATCACTTTCACCCTCCAAGATCTGTGACAGAACCTCAGTGGCAGAAAATATACGACTCTGTCTGGTGGTCATTTTCAAAAGCTTTAGTTGAGGCATAAATGCAAAGAGAAATGGTTTAGAGGGCTGTGTGTGCAGCCCTTATTATAAGTTTGCCCCCGCCCCCATGTTGCGAGAATGATCAGAGATTTCGTGGGAACTATGTTTTCTCCTCACACACACACGGACACGCCTGCTTGCTCTCTCTCTCTCTCTCTATCTCTCTCACACGCACACACACACACAAATTAATGTGAAAGTGCCCTCAGCCAACACAGCAAAAACAAGATCAAAATGATGGTTTGATATAACAATAGAGTTTGGGGTCAAAATGACCCCAACAACACCGATGCGTACAACATGTGTACAGGACATTGAAAATAATTTTTTCAGTTAATTTCATGTTTGCCATGTTTTCCCCATGAAGTTAGGAAAACTCATGAAATATCTAGCTGAAAAAAGTATGGTAACCATATTTTTAGAGACAGTAAACATTGAATGGGGTCAAATTGACCCCAAACATAAAAGGAGGGTTAAATGGTTTTGTCCTCATGATCATATACCTTCACCCAACAAATCTACTGCATCGCCATGGATGTCTCCTAGCCACTAGGCGTAAAGGCCTTTACTATGTCGTAACACTAAAGGCTGTTTTATATTTCTGCATAGTACAAGTAAAAATGGGTCTGTGTAGGGGTTGTGCGCAATGTGCGGCATATGCGACAGTTGCAACCACGGCCACGTAGAAGACACAGACCTCCTCAAGAAATTAAATGCGCTGTATTGGCATTTTTTAGGGCTAATGTCGGGTTTATCTTGTTGCTACGGAATATTACATTACATTACATTACAGGCATTTGGCATTCGCTCTTATCCAGAGTGATGTGCAACAAAGTGTATAATCATAATCAGGAACAAGTGTGTTGAAAACCCTAGAGAGAAGTACCGTTCCAAGTGCAGGGAACAACCGCATAGTTCAACTTGGACCCTGTAGGTTAAACTGATTAACACTAACACAAACAAGAACAGCAACAACGCAGTCTATGCAAAAATACAAGCAATAGTTAAGACGAGTTAAGTCACCTACGGAACAACTACCTAGTTACAACCCTAAGCTTACAGTCAATTTAGAGATTAAATTGAGAATAGGATTTAAAGCATAAATTGCGTCTTTTGTTTATATTCAATATTAGAAATTGCAGCGAGAAACTGCAGCTGTAGACACAAGATAATTTATGTTATGGTAGCAACGGAACGAAGCGGACTATACGTGTTTTTCCATCATTGTTTTATTATACCAGTGTGTTTTCGCGCGTTTGCACAGAAACGCAAAACCTACCAATAAAATGATTTAGCTATTTCTCACCATAATGACAGATTTAAAGACTAAACGAACTCACCCGATACTGTCTTCAAATCCATGCCAAACAAAAGTAACTATTCATCCTCTCAAAAAGCTTTTACTAACAAACCTTTAATAGCCTATCATGCACTCTGGCTGGCACTGTCTTTCTTTCCCCGACGGTCAGACCTTCCCCTCACTGATAAAAACTAGACCCTACGGTGTTGGATTACTTGCGTCGCCATGGATGTCGCTTGCCGTAAAGAAGTTTACTCGATGTCGTAACACTTAGAATTTGCAGCAGCAGCTCTACCGCACCCCACCTAATAAAAAAGTCCAAATGGCGGGCAAACCATATGGCGGACATAGGTGGTCCCAATAGCAAAGTTGTAGAGCACATTCAGATGCATCGGATCCATCGTCGATGGAGTTTTGTGTTGATCTGACTTATGGTGTGGGAGTTATGGCCTTTTAAAGTATGACCCTTTGTTATAGCGCCACCATCTGGCCGACATAGGTGATTTGTAGTGCCTGAGTAGTGGGGGGCCATAGGAACCAGCTTCGCTGCTTGGACCCCTAATAATCCTAACAAATACAATAGGGTTCCACCAGCTTCGCTGCTTGGACCCCTAATAATAATCCTAACAGAAACAATAGGGTTCCACCAGCTTCGCTGCTTGGACCCCTAATAATCCTAACAAATACAATAGGGTTCCACCAGCTTCGCTGCTTGGACCCCTAATAATAATCCGAACAGATACAATAGGGTTCCACCAGCTTCGCTGCTTGGACCCCTAATAATAATAATAAGCCTAACAGATACAATAGGGTTCCACCAGCTTCGCTGCTTGGACCCCTAATAATAACAATCCTAACAGATACAATAGGGTTCCACCAGCTTCGCTGCTTGGACCCCTAATAATAATAATCCTAACAGATACAATAGGGTTCCACCAGCTTCGCTGCTTGGACCTCTAATAATAATCCTAACAAATACAATAGGGTTCCACCAGCTTCGCTGCTTGGACCCCGAATAATCCTAACAAATACAATAGGGTTCCACCAGCTTCGCTGCTTGGACCCCTAATGATAATCCTAACAAATACAATAGGGTTCCACCAGCTTCGCTGCTTGGACCCCTAATAATCCTAACAGATACAATTGGGTTCCACCAGCTTCGCTGCTTGGACCCCTAATGATAATCATAACAGATGTAATAGGGGTCCACCAGCTTCACTGCTTGGACCCCTAATAATCCTAACAGATACAATAGGGTTCCACCAGCTTCGCTGCTTGGACCCCTAATAATAATAATAATAATACATTTTATTCATGCTGTACTTTTCAATATCCATAGGTCATAAGTGTAGCACAATTTTTAAGTGTACCGCAGCTCACTTGCAGATTATTTTCACTATAAATTATTTGTATTTCACACTTTCATGTGACACTTAGTGCTCTATTTTCCAGAATCAATGTCACACAAAACATGGGCTCAGTCAATGGCACGGCACATGGGTGCACTGGGTATGACTCGTGAATGTTGGCACTTTCAAACCAGAAGTGAGGAGGGCACAGCACAAAATGTGGGGTGCACCTGGAAACAAGGCTGCGTTATACGAAATATATTACCAGTAGGAGTGGTGCAGCTGGATTTGTTAAGAGCTAAGCAAACAACCTATTTTCATTCCCTTTAAGAGCCGTGCACATTGCACAGGGTGTACTGCCAATTTCAGTATTCTACAGCTGCAATGGAAGGCAAGGATATTGATTTAGTGATCAGACGTTTCTCACAAGACGTTCTTTGGTGGGAGTTGGCCTGTCATTTAAAAAACAATTGAGCCAGAATGAATCTCATTGAAAGAATTTGTTTGCATTTGTTTGAATTTTCATCAATCAGAATGAAAACATTGCCTAAACGTTTATTGTGGGGCTGTTTTAATGTCTCATTAAACCTGTAGCTAAATAGCTTATATGGGCTATTCATTAACTAAGTAATAATGACAAGAGTATCTTGAAGTTTTATTAAACAAAATAAAACCAGGGAAGACTATATAAAGCCTGTGATCCCGTTCACAACCGTAAAATGACTTGGTGTTGCTCAGATGAAAGGAAAATTATAACACAGGAGTCCATCATTAATTCATGACAATGGCATGGATTAACCATGGCTTAAAGTTATTCAACACTTAATGTTAGATAGATAAAAGTGGATTATTTATTTATTTATTTTTCTTCTCTGGTTTATGCTGCTAGTTGTCCCGAGACACCTGCATGTTTTTATATTGTGGTCTTGGTGCCTCCTTCTGGGCAGTAACTAACTCTAGATGTAGGGAGAGATAGGGTGAAAGTTAGGGGGTAAAAATGTGGCAAGTTTGTCTGCCACCGTTGCCAACTGGTTAAACACTTCGAGAGCAACATTCTTAATCTTGATTGCCAGCTTGCTGGACTCCACAGTTCTCAATGAGCAGAGTTCCAGGAACTGAGTAGTGTGTCCTTTAAGGAATAGGTGTGCCTTTACACCACAGCTGGGAAGGGGGGAGAATCCAGAGCAGGCAGGGAGAGAAAGTCGGGTGACAGTGGGGCGCAGGAGCAGAACAAGGTGTGCACACCACACAGGGGCAACATCTTCAGAGGTTGTGGTGTCCAACCCATTCCAGCCCTTGCAGGAATTGGAGCTGGCTCTTGACTCTTAGAGTGGGAGGACTGATGAGCCCACTTGGCACCCAGATGGCCACATCCTCCTGGAAAAGGGAGTTAGTGATAGTGGGGGACTCGATCATTAGGGGGATAGACCGCATAGTCTGTTTACACAAAAAGGAATCTTGTATGTGTTTCCTGTTGGTGCCCAGGTAGGAGCTCTCCTGGAGCATGCAGGCAAGCTCCTGGCCAGAGCGGGGAGGGATCCAATGGTTGTGGATCACGTGGGAACTAATGACATAGGTAAGGGTAGGTTTGAGGTTCTGCAGAACAAATTTGTGGAGCTAGTAGCAAAGAATAAGAGCAGAATCTCCACGGTAGTTTTTTCTGGAATACGACCTGTACCACGTGCAAGTAGAGGGAAGCAAAGTTTATTTGGAGGTTTAACACGTGGCTACAAACCTGGTGTAGGAAAGAGGGGTTTATGGTGCCACTTCTAGGACAGGGGTGAACTATACAAGCGCGATGGGCTGCACCTGAACCAGAGGGGTACTGCTGTACTGGGCCAGCTTATGCTTAAGGTAGCACAGGATTATTTAAACTAGGGACTTAGTTGGCAGGGAGGGTTACAAAGTGAAAAGGGTAGGGAAGTGCAGAGTGCTAGGATGGCAGCTGTCAGGGTTTCCTATAATAGTGTGAACACTAATGAAGTCTATTTAAAGCAAAGTTGTAGTATTTGTGGCTTGGGATGGCGGCGGGTGAGGGAACAGGAGAGGATATTTAGAAGTAATAATCTGAAATGTCTTTGTTTAAATGCTACAAGTATAAAAAATACATTTTTGGAACATGAGGCTGCTCTGAATAGTGGGGACTTTGACATAGTTGAGATTACAGAGACATGGCGTGGGGAGGAGGTTGGAGATTAATATAATATAAAAGGGTGCAAACTCATTAGGAAGGATAGATCCAGTAAGATATGGGGGTGTAGTTCTCTATGTAAAAGAAAATTTTAATGTGCAGAAAATTCCAGAAATTGACCAGTTCATGCCTAGTGAAGATATCTGGATAAAGCTCATTGGGGGACATGAAAAGGGCCTTACGGTGGGAGTGTGTTACCGGCTGCCAGCTTCAGACAGTAGTGTGAATTAAACACTGTTTGGAAAAATGAAACAAGCTTGTCAGTAATTGTGAGACTATTATTATGGGTGACTTCGATTACCCTGCTATTAATTGGGAAATACTGACAGGACAAGGAAAAAGTGAGGAAGAATTTTTAGATGTTATAAATTACCTTTTTTGGCATAGCATGTCAATCAGCCGATAGAGGGAAATCAATACTGGATCTGGGGCTATGTAATGATCTGAACAGAATTTGTAGCATAGAGGTAATTGAGCCATTTGGGACTATCGATCATTCTGCAATTAGATTTGATGTATTATAGCAAATTAACATCGACTTTATGGCCAGATTTTTAAATTCTAGAGGAGCCAATTTCAACAAGAAGCAAGAAAATTGAAATAATATTGACCAGGTGAAACTTGTTAACTGCAAGTCTATGAATGAAAAGTGTAGAAGGTTCAAAAAGATTATTTTTGAAGTGTAATGCAAATTTATTTAAAAGGGAGGGAAACGTAAGTTTGAAGAAGCACACTCCCCAATGAATGAACAAAGCCAAACAAGAGAGTTTGATGGAAAAAAACTGTGTATGATATACAAAAATGACAGCACTGAGAGGAATAAGGCTGAATAATGTAATATGCATGCTAAGATTAAAAAAGAACTACGGGAAGCCAAGAGGCTCTTTGAAAGGCAAATCGCCCAAGATGCAAAAAGTAATCCTAAACGTTTCTTTCAATACTATAGTAGGGAAAGGAAAGTCAAAGAGGATATCAGGTGCATCAGGAATGAAGAAGGAGCATTGTTTTCTAAGAATAAAATGTTGCTGATGCCTTAAATAGTTATTTTGTTTTAGAGAAGATGTTACTAAAAGACCGGAAGCCATTCAGTATTCAGGATGTCTTATCAAATATTGAAATAGAGGATAAAAAATTACTGGATGAATGACTTAAACTAAAGACAAATAAAGCAGCAGGCCCTGATGGCATATACCCAAGAGTACTCAAAGAGTTAACGGAGATCATTTTTAAACCACTAGCAGGTATTTTTAGACCGTCCCTAGAAACTAGAGAAATACCTGAGGAAGCAAGGTAATATTACATGACATTACAGGCATTTAGCAGACACTCTTATCCAGAGTTACTTACATTGTATCCAATTATGCAGCCAGATATATACTGGAGCAATGCAGATAAAGTACCTTGCTCAAGGGTACAACGGCAGTGTCCTACCTACTGGGGAATCGAACCTGCGACCTTTAGGTTACAAGACCAACTCCTTAGTCATTATACTACACTGCCACCCTATGATATAATACCAATATATACGAAAGGGGACTGTACTGATCTGTACTGTCTCTCCCCTTCCAAGTTCCCCCACAGCCCCTGGTCTCAGTGGTTGCAGTGCCGGACACCCAGAGGCCTCCTCAGACGCCTGGGCGGGAGTGCTGGCATTGTGGGCAGCCCGACCATTTCCGCAGGAACTGTCCTCTGATGGAAGTGGGGCAAGTGGTGTGGGTCGCTGGCTCGCCAGCCCTCTCCCCTAGTCAGGAGGGGATTTACCGGATACCGGTAAGGATTCAAGGGGGTACATGCCAGGCTTTGCTTTTTTCGGGGTGTAAACAAACCATGATTCACCAAAGCATGGTTCGGCTCAAGACATTGGTGGAAGCATCGTGGGTGTCAATAAGCCGTGTTCATGGGGATATTCACGATTACCCAGTGGTGCCAGTGGAAATTCGATACGGGGGAAAAAGCATAGAGTAAAGGCTGTGATTAGCTCCCGCTTGTCGCATCCCATTTTATTGGGTATTGATTGGCCGGGGTTTAATAATATAATGAAAGGTTACATGGGGAAGCGATCAAGACCGATAGAAATCTGAGAGCTATGTGATGTGTTCAGTGGTGACGCAAGGTTGTCCGACGCTGCTGAGGGAGAAGCGGGGTCAGGAGAACCTCGTGAGAGCTTTCCTGAGTTCAGGCATCTCCAGGAGGACTTTCTGCTCAAGCAGTCTCGGGATGATACTTTACGCTTTGCCTTTGACCAAGTGATAGCTATTGATGGTCATCGGGCATGCCCTGGCACCGCTCTAGTTCACCCTTATTTTTATATTATTAAAGATAGGCTATACCGAGTGAGTTGTGACACTCAAACCAGAAAGAAAAACACCCAGTTGTTGGTACCAAAGAGCCATCGGGAAATGCTTTTCCAGGCGGCTCACCATAATATGATGGCTGGTCACCTGAGTAGGCTAATGGCCTGCTTCTAATGGCCAGGCATTCGGGGCGAAGTGCAGAGGTGGTGTGCATCTTGTCCCGATTATCAGTTAGTAAATCCTGTGGCTACAACAAAAGCAACGTTGCGAACATTACCATTAATGGAGGTCCCATTTGAACGGTTGGGGATAGACCTCATCGGGCCATTAGACCAAAGAGCACGTGGGCATCGCCTTGTATTAGTTTTAGTAGACTACGCAATGCGATAACTGGAAGCAGTGCCGCTGTGTGGTACTGTTTCCAATAAATCCACAAATAAATGCAGCTGATGCACAAATCAATGTAGCAGATCCACAAATAAATGTAGCTGGTTCACATTTGTGCATTTCCTGTCGCTTGGATTTATTCATGGATTTTTGAGACAATCTGTGTGACACAATTTACGAAAAATTCACAGATATACGTTTTGTTCACATGAGTCTAGTCTAGCAAATCAGATTTTAACCCCTTAGCGCACATGGCAAATCTGGTCAATCCTTGCCCATTTAGGCGTACCCTATTTAAAGCTTTATAACTCCAGATGTGAACACCACAGAGACTTGAAAAACGGCTTATATGAAGCAAGACATTTATACCATTTACAATACCAAGTTAGATTATTATTTCCAAAATTATGAATATAAACTAAAGTGCCACAAATGCAATTGTCTTGGCAAAAAATCAAAAATGAATTTGCAATGAAATACTGAGAGATCCCATATATACAGCAGGTTAAACTATACATGTCCCGGATCAAAAACTCTTGGACCACAAGTTCATCAAATCTAAGGGTGGCTATGTAGAACTACTAAAGTTCTATGAAGCAAAAACTAAGCAATGTACCCAGTGCCTCCGAACATATTCACATATTTCACTACAAACTCAGTTTTGCATCATTTTCAAGTGGGAATTACAAGCTTTCCATCAGTACAGTGGTCTAAAATATCTAGGGGTCCAGAAACATATCCAGAATCTCTTCAAAAATGAATAAAATGCTTTTTGTCCATTGAGCCCCTTATGAAGGTTTAAGATGAAACGTTGACATCAGATTTTAAAATAATGCAGAAACATTGTCTCACAATGCAGTACAGTACCTAAATGTGCAATAATTAACTCATATGTATTTCTGTACTCTACAGTATGTAATGTTTTCTTGTATGGGGATGGGATGACATGAAAACAATTTTTAACCATCCACCACGTCTTGGCAATGTCACGTCATCACTGTTGCATGCGTCACAAAAACTACTAAGCTAACAACGAACGCTTACATTACAGTGTGAAATATCCTTATTATAAAATACCACTCACCTATTAAAAGACACTCAATTTCAAAAACTAACGTATATAACCGAAATATTTTGAGCAGTAATACTTACATAGCGATGAAGTGTTATCTGTGTTCAGTAGATAAGTAAGGAAGTAGGAGACAGAGACAGTACATCCATCCTGTCATCCTCTCCTGTTCTGTCTGACTCCAGTAAATGGTGTCAGCTAGGTCTATCAGTAAACATATCGCATAGCTATACTCAGAAGCCCTCAATAATAATAATATTTTCGAATAAATTACAAAAATCATTGATAATGTTTCGTCGGGTGCAGTGTCTTTTACTGCTACCACCGAGTGAATGACGTAAGTGAATGTGATTATGAGAAAACTTTCGGTTACGCCGAGCTATAAAACACTATTCCAAAAGCAAAATTAGACATGTTATACAACGTTAGAAAGCTTATTCTGTCACCTATTGGATCGATTAATTGTTGATCAAGCCAGACAAAGCGTAAAGTATCATCCCGAGACTGCTTGAGCAGAAAGTCTTCCTGGAGATGTATGACTGCCAAAAAGGGTGACAATACCGTAAACGTGTGGTATTATGCACATCTATTTTGGAAGGTACCCAGGCGTGTGCGCGTATATTTCACAAATGGATTATCCAAGTCAATATATGACCACTCAGTCTCAAAAGGGACATATCTCAGTGTAAAACCAATGGTAAGTTTGTACATTTATTCAATATTTAGTCCCAGGCATTTACTGTAGAATGGCATGGTATAATTCTTTCTTTAATTGTCTTGTTTATTTTGTTATTCAATAAGCAGCATTTTCATTGCTGTATTGGCATATCTTTGGGCTATTGTTGGATTTATCTTGTTGCTGTGACGGAATACGATTTTTGAGCGGTGAAAGAATATTTCTGTGAATGCCCAGTTAGACAATTTTGTCCATTATGTCATAGGTGGGGGGGGTGTTGTAGATGAGACTGCAGGGAGGGGGTGCTTGATAAATGAACGGCGCTGCAAAACACCGTATTGGCATAGTTGCCGTGTATCGTCTACTAATGAAACTAGAACACAGAGTCTCTGTTTTCAACTCATACTTTGGTTGCAGGAGCAATGAATGTCTGAGGTGAGCAATCTAGGCACGCCTGCCGACCACTAGGGGGATTATGCTAAGAAGTTAATAACAATTGCAAACCAGTCTAATTTAATTGCTCCAATCTGTTCATACTATATAATTAAGGAAAATGCTGTTTCTAAGAACAAATGAAATTCTATAGTATGACAGGCTGCATCCATTGGGTTTTGTTTAAAGAAATACCCATGCTAATTTATTTTTTTAACAAAGAGGAGAATATGCTCTCATAACACTGTTTAAAAAGTTAAAGTTGTCATCAAGGTTGTGATTAATGTCATTATAAACATCCATGCGACATTATTTTTCACAAATCTAAACACTTCTTTCACCGAACATATAGCATTTCCTGGTTCTGTTTGTCTCGCTTCTGCTCGCACAAGGCATTAGTAGGCCTTTGCCATACACTCAACGAGTTGTTCAGTAGGCAACTCAAGTTTTCGCACCAATTTAATCTTTCAGTTCATTTCAGTCATTCAATACATTTCGTTCATTTGAGTAATTTGAGTCATTCAGTTCATTTGCATCATTTGAGTCATTCAGTACATTTTGTTCATTTGAGTCATTCAGTACATTCAGCACAATCAGTTCAACTTGTTAATTTGAGTCCTTCAAACTTTGAACAAATTGAAGGAAACAAATAAAAGACCAGTCTGACGGGCCTCCGCTCCAGCACAGTAGTACACAAGCAATCATTTATTTAATGACATAAGCACTATTTGCAATCCCTACAGTGCAGATACTAAAAAAATCCCATAGGCATATGCCAGTTGCTTACATTTTGCCAATTTATTGTCTTTAGTGACGAGAGTCATGCAGCGGCTGAAGGAAGAACCCAACTCGGTCGTGCAAGCTCATTCTCGCACTTAAGTGAAAAACTGCTCAGAAATAAGTCACCTTCTGTCCTTTGTAGGTGAATTTCTACATAGCATACACCATTGATAGGCTTTTCAAAGATGTTTGTGCAACACTCAGCCTGCATTTAAAAATAAAAGGTGCGCAAGTAAGGTGATGCAAGTTGTGAAATCGTTTGCATCATTGGTGTCAGGTGTGTCATGTGTACTTATTCCAACCAACGCTAAGCATGCGTAACTATGTGGTTATTGACGTAGGATCTGATTAGTGTGGTTGCCTTAGGCAAACACACTATTATTATTGCACATATTTATTAGTGTGGTTGCCTTAGGCAAACACACTATTATTATTGCACATATTTATTATTATTATTAGTGTGGTTGCCTTAGGCAAACACACTATTATTATTGCACATATTTATTATTATTAGTGTGGTTGCCTTAGGCAATCACACTACTATTATCTCACATATTATTATTATTATTATTATTAGTGTGGTTGCCTTAGGCAAACACACTATTATTATTGCACATATTTATTATTATTATTATTCCGCCAGTTTTTTGGACCGCTACTCCTCCCAGAGTTTTCGCACCACATACACATGCCATATGTCAAATTGACCAGCTTCTTTGGGAATCGATGGCTATTACTTTGTGGAAAGTTTCGCTGCACGGTTTTTGAGAAATATGACTTTTTATGGCCAATTTTTCCCATTGAAAATGAATGGGGCGGTGACGTCATAAAAATGTGAATTATGAAGTTACAGCATTGGTCGGCTTTGCACAAGTGATGCGGTCCGCTGTACGTGTCCTCACCAGCCACCAGAAAGGATATAGCTGAACGCGGAAGTGAACGGATAAAACAGTATTCCAATGCAAAATTACAAATGAAAACGCTGTCAGCTAGGTATATCAACAAAACATATGGCTTAGGCATACCCAGAAGTCCTCAATAATAACAGTATTTCACAAGATATTACGCAAATTCTTTGACGACGTTTCGTCAGGTCCAGCGTCTTTGAATGCTAATGCTAACAAAGACTACATGCATTGTATGCGACGATTAAAAAACTTTCGGTTGACCTAAAAAAACGATATTCCAAAACCAAAATTAGACGTGCTGTTATACCTGGTTAGAAAGCTTATGCTCTCACCTACTGAATAAACGAATTCTCAAACAAGCCAGACTGTACTAAAGAGTGCAACAACGCCGTCAACAACACGTGTGCAGCAGCTTCTGGTCCGGTCTTACTTCAGAAAACGATGTGGGCTTGTAATACCACACATGTTGCTTTGGGTGTTGTCGAACTTTGTAGTACAATCTGGCTTGATCTACACATCATCGATCTAATAGGTGACAGAATAAGCTTTCTAACAATGTATAATATGTCAAATTTTACTTTTGTAATACCGTTTTATATTCCAGCGAGTTGGAAACTTTGGTCTCGTTATAACTGCATTACACATCAGTCTGCATTACACGTCAGACTTAGGGTTTTTCCAAGACCCTCTGAACATGCCAGCTAGCTTTGTGATTCGCCGTCACTCGTCACCGCATACCGCAAGTAAAACACTGAGATCTGAAATTTTGATGAAAGGATAATTTAGCTCTGAATATATGTGTCGCAAATCAACTCGTTGTAGTGATGTTATAGCAGGTACACAATGCCCTGTCTCTGCTTATACTACAGAAACTGTTCACTCCGTTCAGCACAAAGTCGACTTTGCATTGGCGGCAACCACACTTCACAATTTCTGCAGGAATTGTCTAGTTAGTGTGGTTGCCTCAGGCAACCACACTACTATTATCCCACATATTATTATTAGTGTGGTTGCCTTAGGCAAACACACTATTATTATTGCACACATTTATTTATTATTATTAGTGTGGTTGCCTTAGGCAATCACACTACTATTATCTGACATATTATTAGTGTGGTTGCCTTAGGCAATCACACTACTATTATCCCACATATTATTATTATTATTCTTTCCACCCATTTTTTGGACCGCTACTCCTCCCAGAGTTTTCGCACCACATACACATGCCATATGTCAAATTGACCGGCTTCTTTGGGAATCGATGGCTATTACTTTGTGGAAATTTTCGCTGCACGGTTTTTGAGAAATATGACTTTTTATGGCCAATTTTTCCCATTGAAAATGAATGGGGCGGTGACGTCATTAAAATGTGAATTATGAAGTTACAGCATTGGCCGGCTTTGCACACGTGATGCAGTTTTAACCTGCTTCATCTACAGGAAATTTAGAATCCAGATGCGGTGCATATCTCCATTTTCGTCGTAATTACAGAAAACACACATTCGTAAACTTCAAATGATTCATACCACAATGTAGATAAAACCTTGACGAAGACGTACATGCACGGATTGTGTTGTTCAAACGAGGTTTCCTGGCGACTTAGCCACCACAGTGGATATAGCTTAATGCGGAAGTGCACGCGATAAAAACGGTATTCCAAATGCAAAATTACAAATGAAAACGCTGTCAGCTAGGTATATCAACAAACATATGACTTAGGCATACCCAGATTTCCTCAAAAATAATAGTATTTCACAAGATATTACGCAAAATCGTTGACAACGTTTCGTCAAATGCAGCGTCTTTGAATGCTACTAGTGCTAACAAAGAGTGCATGCATTGAATGCGACGATTAAAACACTTTCGGTTGACCTAAAAAAACCATATTCCAAAACCAAAATTAGACGTGCTGTTATACCTGGTTAGAAAGCTTATGCTCTCACCTACTGAATAAACGAATTCTCAAACAAGCCAGACTGTACTAAAGAGTGCAACAACGCCGTCAACAACACGTGTGCAGCAGCTTCTGATCCGGTCTTCAGTGGGCTTGTAATACCACACATGTTGCTTTGGGTGTTGTCGAATTTTGTAGTACAATCTGGCTTGATCTACACATCATCGATCTAATAGGTGACAGAATAAGCTTTCTAACAATGTATAATATGTCAAATTTTACTTTTGTAATACCGTTTTATATTCCAGCGAGTTGGAAACTTTGGTCTCGTTATAACTGCATTACACATCAGTCTGCATTACACGTCAGACTTAGGGTTTTTCCAAGACCCTCTGAACATGCCAGCTAGCTTTGTGATTCGCCGTCACTCGTCACCGCATACCGCAAGTAAAACACTGAGATCTCAAATTTTGATGAAAGGATAATTTAGCTCTGAATATATGTATCGCAAATCAACTCGTTGTAGTGATGTTATAGCAGGTACACAATGCCCTGTCTCTGCTTATACTACAGAAACTGTTCACTCCGTTCAGCAGAAAGTCGACTTTGCATTGGCGGCAACCACACTTCACAATTTCTGCAGGAATTGTCTAGTTATTAGTGTGGTTGCCTTAGGCAATCACACTACTATTATCTCACATATTATTATTAGTGTGGTTGCCTTAGGCAAACACACTATTATTATTGCACATATTTATTTATTATTATTAGTGTGGTTGCCTTAGGCAAACACACTATTATTATTGCACATATTATTTATTATTAGTGTGGTTGCCTTAGGCAAACACACTATTATTATTGCACATATTATTATTTATTTATTATTATTATTATTATTATTATTCCACCCATTTTTTGGACCGCTACTCCTCCCAGAGTTTTCGCACCACATACATGTGCAATGTGTCAAATCGAGCGGCTTGATCGGGAATGAAGTGCTATTACTTTGTGGAAAGTTTGGGTGGACGGTTTTTGAGAAATTTGACTTTTTTGGGGGAATTTTTCCCATAGAGAATGAATGGTGGAATGTTCACCCTTGTGATGTCACAATGCTGTCTTCTCACCTTTATGATGTCACAATGGTCTGTCTTCTAGCAGCAGTGCTCTGGTCTCTCTCTGGCTTTGGACATTCAGCATTCATCTCTATGGGGCAAAATTGCCCTCAAATTGTGGGATGCCTCATTGGACGTGTTAGAGAGTCGATTGTCCATTGGTGTAAATTAACCTCGCCCCCTTTCCTGATTGGCCGACATTTGATATTTAATAACTTTTCAACCGTTTGTCATAGAGAATTGTGGATCGCGTCATTGGACTCAGTAAAGACGGAGCAACCACCTAGCAACACCCTAGCAACCACCTAGAACAGCTTAGCAACAGCCTGGAACTCCATAGCAACCACCTAGCAACAGCATAGCAACTGCCTAGAACTCTATAGCAAATACCTAGAAAACCCTAGCAACGACCTGGAACTCCATAACAACCATCTAGCAACACCCTAGCAACCACCTAAAACACCCTAGCAACTGCTTAGAACTCCATAGCAACCACCTAGCAACACCTTAGCAACCGCTTAGAACTCTATGGGAACAACCTAGCAACACCCTAGCAACCACTTAGAACAGTCTTGCAACAGCCTAGATCTCCATAGCAACCACCTAGAAACACCATAGCAACCACCTAGAACTCCATAGCAACCACCTAGCAACACCCTAGCAACCACCTGGAACACCATAGCAACCACCTAGCAACACCCTAGCAACCACCTAGAACACCCTAGCAACCAGCTTTAACTCCATAGCAACCACCTAGCAACACCATAGCAACCACCTAGAACTCCATAGCAACCACCTAGCAACACCCTAGCAACCACCTGGAACACCATAGCAACCACCTAGCAACCCCCTAGCAACCACCTGGAACACCATAGCAACTGCGTAGCAACACCCTAGCAACCGCCTATAACTCCATAGCAACCACCTAGCAACATCCTAGACACCACCTAGAATACCCTAGCAACACCCTAGCAACCGTCTATAGCTCCATAGCAAATGCCTAGCAACACCCTAGCAACCGCCTATAACTCCATAGCAACCACCTAGCAACATCCTAGCAACCACCTAGAATACCCTAGCAACACCCTAGCAACCGTCTATCGCTCCATAGCAAATGCCTAGCAACACCCTAGCAACCGGCTATAACTCCATAGCAACCTCCTAGCAAACACATAGCAACACCCTAGCAACTGCCTATAACTCAATGGCAACCACCTACCAACATCCTAGCAACCACCTAGCAACACCCTAGCAACCACCTGGAACACCATAGCAAATGCCTAGCAACACCCTAGCAACCAGCTATAACTTCATAACAACCACCTAGCAACACCCTAGCAACCACCTTGAACTCCATAGCAACCATCCAGCAAAACCCTAGCAACCACCTAGAACACCATAGCAAATGCCTAGCAACACCCGAGCAACCAGCTATAACTCCATAGCAACCACCTAGCAACACCCTAGCAACCACCTAGAACTCCATAGCAACCACCTAGCAACACTCTAGCAACCACCTGTAACACCATAACAAAAGCCTAGCAAAACCCTAGCAACCAGCCATAACTCCATAGCAACCACCTAGCAACACCCTAGCAACCACCAAGAACTCCATAGCAACCACCTAGCAACACCATAGCAACCACCTGGAACACCATAGCAACCACCTAGCAACATCCAAGCAACCACCTAGAATGCCTCAGCAACCGCCATGAACACCATAGCAACCACCTAGCAACAACCTAGCAACTGCCTAGATTCCCATAGCAAGCACCCTAGCAACCAACTAGAACTCCATAGGAACTACCTAAAACACCCTAGCAACCACCTGGAACACCATATCAACCACCTAGCAACATCCTAGCAACTGCCTAGAACTCCACAGCAACCACCTACAACACCCTAGCAACCGCCTAGAATTCCATAGCAACCGCCTGGAACTCCATAGAACCACCTAGCAACACCCTAGCAACCGCCTCAAACTCCATAGCAACCACCTACCAACACCCTAGACACCACTTAAAACACTATAGTCACCACCAGAACGTCATAGCAACTACCTACCACTGTTCACTCTGTTCAGCAGAAAGTCGACTTTGCATTGGCGGCAACCACACTTCACAATTTCTGCAGGAATTGTCTAGTTATTATTATTATTATTATTCCACCCATTTTTTGGACCGCTACTCCTCCCAGAGTTTTCACACCACATACACGTGCAATATGTCAAATCGAGCGGCTTGATCGGGAATGGTGTGCTATTACTTTGTGGAAAGTTTCGTTGCACAGTTTTTGAAAAATTTGAATTTTTGTGTGCAATTTTTCCCATAGAGAATGAATGGTGGAATGTTCACCCTTGTGATGTCACAATGCTCTGTCCTCTCACCATTGTGATGTCACAATGCTCTGTCTTCTAGCAGCAGTACTCTGGTCTCTCTCTCGATTTGAACATTCTGCCATTCATCTCTATGGGGAAAAATTGCCCACAAATTGTGCACTGCCTCATTGGACATGGTAGAGAGTCCTTTGTCCATTGGTGTAGATCAGCCTCGCCCCCCTTCCTGATTGGCCAATGTTTGATATTTCATAACTTTTGAACAGTTTGTCATAGAGAACTATGGGTCGCGTCATTGGACTCAGTAAAGACCTAGCAACCGCCTAGAACTCCATAGCAACCCCCTAGCAACATCCTAGCAACCGCCTATAACACCATAGCAACGACCTAGCAACACCCTAGCAACCACCTAGAACAACCTAGCAACCGCCTAGAACTCCATAGCAACCACCTAACAACACACTAGCAACCACCCGGAACACCATAGCAAATGCCTAGCAACACCCTAGCAACCGGCTATAACTCCATAGCAACCACCTACAACACCATACCAACTACCTAGAACTCCATAGCAATCACCTAGCAACACCCTAGCAACCACCTGGAACACCATAGCAACCACCTAGCAACACCCTAGCAACCACCTGGAACACCATAGCAACCACCTAGCAACATCCTAGCAACCACATGGAACACCATAGCAACCACCTAGCAACACCCTAGCAACCACCTGTAACACTATAGCAACCACCTAGCAACACCCTAGCAACCACCTGGAACACCATAACAACTGCCTAGCAACAGCCTAGCAACCGCCTATAACTCCATAGCAACCACCTAGCAACATCCTCGCAACCACCTAGAATACCCTAGCAACACCCTAGCAACCACCGATAACTCCATAGCAAATATCTAGCAACATCCTAGCAATATCATAGCAACCATCTAGAATACCCTAGCAACACCCTAGCAACCGCCTATAACTCCATAGCAAATGCCTAGCAACACCCTAGCAACCGGCTATAACTCCATAGCAACCACCTAGCAACACCATAGTAACCACCTAGAACTCCATAGCAACCTCCTAGAATACCCTAGCAACCACCTAGCAACACCATAGCAAATGCATAGCAACACCCTAGCAACCACCTGGAACACCATAGCAAATGCCTAGCAACACCCTAGCAACCGGCTATAACTCCATAGCAACCACCTAGCAACACCATAGCCACCACCTAGAAATCCATAGCAACCACCTAGCAACACCCTAGCAACCACCTGGAACACCATAACAACTGCCTAGCAACACCCTAGCAACCACCTATAACTCCATAGCAACCACCTAGAAACATCCTAGCAACCACCTAGAATACCCTAGCAGCACCCTAGCAACCGCCTATAACTCTATAGCAACCACCTAGCAACACCCTAGCAACCACCTGGAACACCATAACAACTGCCTAGAAACACCCTAGCAACCGCCTATAACTCCATAGCAACCACCTAGCAACATCCTAGCAACCACTTGGAACACCACAGCAAATGCCTAGCAACACCTTAGCAACCAAATTTAACTACATAGCAACCACCTAGCACTGTTCACTCTTTTCAGCAGAAAGTCGACTTTGCGTTGGCGGCAACCACACTTCACAATTTCTGCAGGAATTGTCTAGTTATTATTATTATTATTATTATTATTATTCCGCCAGTTTTTTGGACCGCTACTCCTCCCAGAGTTTTCCCACCACATACACGTGCAATATGTCAAATCGAGCGGCTTGATCGGGAATGGTGTGCTATTACTTTGTGGAAAGTTTCGGTGCACGGTTTTTGAGAAATTCCACGTTTTTTGGGAAATTTTTCCCATAGAGAATGAATGGTGGAATGTTCACCCTTGTGATGTCACAATGCTGTCTTCACACCTTTATGATGTCACAATGCTCTGTATTCTAGCAGCAGTACTCTGGTCTCTCTCTAGATTTGAACATTCTGCCATTCATCTCTATGGGGAAAAATTGCCCACAAATTGTGCAATGCCTCATTGGACATGGTAGAGAGTCCTTTGTCCATTGGTGTAGATCAGCCTCGCCCCCATTCCTGATTGGCCGATGTTTGATATTTCATAACTTTTGAACCGTTTGTCATAGAAAATTATGGGTCATGTCATTGGACTCAGTAAAGACCTAGCAACCGCCTAGAACTCCATAGCAACCTCCTAGGAACACCCTAGCAACCGCCTATAACTCCAAAGCAACGACCTAGCAACACCCTAGCAACCACCTAGAATAACCTAGCAACCGCCTAGAACTCCATAGCAACCACCTAACAACACACTAGCAACCATCTGGAACACCCTAGCAACCACCTAGAACACCCTAGCAACCTCCCAGAACTCCATAGCAACTACCTAGCAACACCCTAGCAACCACCTAGAACTGCATAGCAACCACCTACCAACACCATAGCAACCACCTAAAACCCCATAGCAACCACCTAGCAACACCATAGCAACGACCTAGCAACAGCCTAGCAACCACCTGGAACACCATAACAACTGCCTAGCAACACCCTATCAACAGCCTATAACTCCATAGCAACCACCTAGAAACATCCTAGCAACCACCTAGAATACCATAACTGCCTAGCAACACCCTAGCAACTGCCTATAACTCCATAGCAACCACCTAGCAACATCCTAGCAACCACCTAGAATACCCTAGCAACCACCTAGCAACACCCTAGCAACCACCTGGAATACCATAGCAAATGCATAGCAACACCCTAGCAACCACCTGGAACACCATAGCAAATGCCTAGCAACACCCTAGCAACCGGCTATAACTCCATAGCAACCACCTAGCAATACCATAGCCACCACCTAGTAATCCATAGCAACCACCTAGCAACACCCTAGCAACCACCTAGCAACACCCTAGCAACAACCTGGAACACCTTAGCAACCACCTAGCAACATCCTAGCAACCACCTGGAACACCATAACAACTGCCTAGCAACACCCTAGCAACCACCTAGCAACACCCTAGCAACCACCTAGAACTCCATAGCAACCACCTAGCAACACCCTAGTAACCACCTCTAACACCCTAGCAACTGCCTAAAACAGCATAGCAACCACCTAGCAACGCCCTAGCAACCGCCTAGAACACCCTAGCAACCACCTAGCAACATCCTAGCAACTGCCTAGAACTCCATAGCAACCACCTAGAACACCATAGCAACCGCCTAGAATTCCATAGCAACCACCTAGAATAGCCTAGCAACTGCCTAGCAACGTCCTAGCAACCATCTGGAACACCATAGCAACCACCTAGCAACACCCTAGCAACCACTTAGAATACCCTAGCAACCACCTGGAACACCATAGCAAATGTCTAGCAACACCCTAGCAACCACCTAGAACTCCATAGCAACCACCTTGTAACGCTCTAGCCACCACCTAGAACTCCATAGCAACCACCTAGCAACACCCTAACAACCACCTAGAATACCCTAGCAACCACCTTGCAGCACCCTAGCAACCACCAAGAACACCCTAGCAACCGCCTAGAACTCCATAGCAACAACACAGCAACACCCTAGAAACCACCTATAACACCATATCAACCACGTTGAATACCCAAGCAACCACGTAGCAACACCCTAGCAACCACCTAGAACTCCATAGCAACCACCTAGCAACCGTCTATAACTCCATAGCAACCACCTAGCAACAGCCTAGCAACGACCTGGAACACCAAACAATTGCCTAGCAACACCCTAACAACCGCCTATAACTCCATAGCAACCACCTAGCAACATCCTAGCAACCACCTGGAGCTCCATAGCAACCACATAGCAACATCCTAGCAACTGCCTAGAACTCCATAGCAACCACCTAGAACACCCTAGCAACCGCATAGAATTCCATAGCAACCGCCTAGAACTCCATAGAACCACCTAGATCACCCTAGCAACCGCCTAGAATTCCATAGCAACTGCCTAGAACTCCATAGAACCACCTAGAACACCCTAGCAACCGCCTAGAATTCCATAGCAACCGCCTAGAACTCCATAGCAACACCCTAGACACCACCTAAAACACCATAGTCACCACCAGAACATCATAGCAACTACCGACCACTGTTCACTCTGTTCAGCAGAAAGTCAACTTTGCATTGGCGGCAACCACACTTCACAATTTCTGCAGGAATTGTCTAGTTATTATTATTATTTTTATTTCTTTCCACCCATTTTTTGGACCGCTACTCCTCCCAGAGTTTTTGCACCACATACACGTGCAATATGTCAAATCGAGCGGCTTGATCGGGAATGGTGTGCTATTACTTTGTGGAAAGTTTGGGTGGACGGTGTTTGAGAAATTTGACTTTTTTTGGGAAATTTTTCCCATAGAGAATGAATGGCGGAATGTTCACCCTTGTGATGTCACAATGCTCTGTCTTCTCACCTCTGTGATGTCACAATGGTCTGTCTTCTAGCAGCAGTGCTCTGGTCTCTCTCTGGCTTCGGACATTTAACATTCATCTCTATGGGGCAAAATTGCCCACAAATTCTGGGATGCCTCATTGGACTTGTTAGAGAGTCCTTTGTCCATTGGTGGAAATCAGCCTTGCCCCCCTTCCTGATTGGCTGATGTTTTATATTTCATAACCTTTGAACCGTTTGTCATAGAGAACTATGTGTTGCGTCATTGGACTCAGTAAATACCTAGCAACCGCCTAGAACTCCATAGCAACCCCCTAGCAACATCCTAGCAACCGCCTGTAACTCCATAGCAACAACCTAGCAACACCCTAGCAACCACCTAGAACACCCTAGCAACCGCCTAGAACTCCATAGCAACCACCTAACAATACACTAGCAACCACCTGGAACACCATAGCAACTGCTTAGAACTCCATAGCAACCACCTAGCAACACCCTAGCAACCACCTAGAATAGCATAGCAACCACCTTGCAACACCCTAGCAACCACTTGGAACACCACAGCAAATGCCTAGCAACACCTTAGCAACCAAATTTAACTACATAGCAACCACCTAGCAACACCATAGCAACCACCTAGAACTCCATAGCAACCACCTAGCGACACTCTAGCAACCACCTGGAACACCATAGCAACCACCTAGCAACACCCTAGCAACCACCTGGAACACCATAACTGCCTAGCAACACCCTAGCAACCGCCTATAACTCCATAGCAAACACCTAGCAACATCCTAGCAACCACCTAGAATACCCTAGCAACCACCTAGCAACACCCTAGCAACCACCTGGAACACCATAGCAAAAGCATAGCAACACCCTAGCAACCACCTGGAACACCATAGCAAATGCCTAGCAAGACCCTAGCAACCGGCTATAACTCCATAGCAACCACCTAGCAACACCATAGCAACCACCTAGAAATCCATAGCAACCACCTAGCAACACCCTAGCAACCACCTGGAACACCATAACAACTGCCTAGCAACACCCTAGCAACCGCCTATAACTCCATAGCAACCACCTAGAAACATCCTAGCAACCACCTAGAATACCCTAGCAACACCCGAGCAACCGCCTATAACTCTATAGCAACCACCTAGCAACCACCTAGAATAGCCTAGCAACTGCCTAGAACGCCATATCAACCACCTAGAACACCCTAGCAACCACTTAGAACAGTATAGTAACACCCTAGCAACACGATATCAACTTCCTAGTAACACCCTAGCAACCATGTAAAACACCATAGCAACTACTTAGCAACACCCTAATAACCGCGCAAAACACCATAGCAACTACCTAGCAACACCCCAGCAACCACCGAGAACACCCTAGCAACCACCAAGAACACCCTAGCAACCGCCTGGAATTCCATAGCAACCACCTTGTAACACCCTAGCAACTACCTAGAACTCCATAGAAACCACCTAGCAACACCCTAGCAACCACCTAGCAGCACCTTAGCAACCATCAAGAACACCCTAGCAACCACCTAGAACTCCATAGCAACCACCATGTAACACTGTAGCCACCACCTAGAACTCCATAGCAACCACCTAGCAACACCCTAGCAACCACCTAGAACTCCATAGCAACCACCAAGCAACACCCTAGCAACCACCTGGAACACCATAGCAACCACCTAGCAACACCCAAGCAACCGCCTAGAATGCCGTAGCAATCGCCCTGAACTCCATAGCAACCATCTAGCAACACCCTAACAACCGCCTAGAACTCCATAGCAACCACCTAACAATATACTAGCAACCACCTAGAGCACCCTAACAACTGCCTAGAACGCCTTAGCAACCACCTAGCAACACCATAGCAACCACCTAGAACTCCATAGCAACCACCTAGCACCACCCTAGCAACCACCTAGAATAGCCTAGCAACTGCCTAGCAACGTCCTAGCAACCATCTGGAACACCATAGCAACCACCTAGCAACACCCTAGCAACCACCTGGAACACCATAGCAAATGTCTATCAACACCTTAGCAACCGCCTGGAACTCCATAGCAACCACCTTGTAACGCCCTAGCCACCACCTAGAACTCCATAGCAACCACCTAGCAACACCCTAACAACCACCTAGAATACCCTAGCAACCACCTTGCAGCACCCTAGCAACCACGTAGCAACACCCTAGCAACCGCCTAGAACTCCATAGCAACCACCTAGCAACCGCCTATAACTCCATAGCAACCACCTAGCAACAGCCTAGCAACGACCTGGAACACCAAACAATTGCCTAGCAACACCCTAGCAACTGCCTATAACTCCATAGCAACCACCTAGCAACATCCCAGCAACCACCTAGAATACCCTAGCAACACCCGAGCAACCGCCTATAACTCCATAGCAAATTCTTAGCAACACCCTAGCAACCGGCGGTAACTCCATAGCAACCACCTAGCAACACCATAGCAACCACCTAGAAGTTCATAGCATCCACCTAGCAACACCCCAGCAACCACCTAGAATACCTTAGCAACCACCTGGAACACCATAACAACTGCCTAGCAACACCCTAGCAACCGCCTATAACTCTATAGCAACCTCCTACCAACTATCTAGAACACTCTAGCAACCACCTAGCAACACCCTAGCAACCACCTATAACTCCATAGCAACGACCTAGCAACACCATTGTAACCACCTAGAACTTCATAGCATCCACCTAGCAACACCCTAGCAAACACCTTGAATACCCTAGCAACCACCTGGAACACCATAGCATCCACCTAACAGCACACTAGCAACCACCTGGAACACCATAGCAAATGCCTAGCAACACCCTAGCAACCAGCTATAACTCCATAGCAACCACCTAACAACACTATAGCAACCACCTAGAACGCCATAGCAACCACCTAGCAACACCCTAGCAACCACCTGGAACACTATAGCAACCACCTAGCAACACCCTAGCAACCACCTGGAACACCATAACAACTGCCTAGCAACACCCTAGCCTAACCTGGAACACAATATCAACCACCTAGCAACATCCTAGCAACTGCCTAGAACTCCATAGCAACCACCTAGAATACCCTAGCAACCTCCTAAAATTCCACGGAGACCACCTAGCAACACCCTAGCAACTGCCTCAAACATCATAGCAACTACCTACCACTGTTCACTCTGTTCAGCAGAAAGTCGACTTTGCGTTAGCGGCAACCACACTTCACAATTTCAGCAGGAATTGTCTAGTTATTATTAGTGTGGTTGCCTTAGGCAAACACACTATTATTATTGCACATATTTATTATTATTATTATTCCGCCAGTTTTTTGGACCGCTACTCCTCCCAGAGTTTTCGCACCACATACACATGCCATATGTCAAATTGACCGGCTTCTTTGGGAATCGATGGCTATTACTTTGTGGAAATTTTCGCTGCACGGTTTTTGAGAAATATGACTTTTTATGGCCAATTTTTCCCATTGAAAATGAATGGGGCGGTGACGTCATAAAAATGTGAATTATGAAGTTACAGCATTGGTCGGCTTTGCACACGTGATGCGGTCCGCTGTACGTCCTCAGCAGCCAACAGAAAGGATATAGCTGAACGCGGAAGTGAACGGATAAAACAGTATTCCAAATGCAAAATTACAAATGAAAACGCTGTCAGCTAGGTATATCAACAAAACATATGGCTTAGGCATACGCAGAAGTCCTCAATAATAACAGTATTTCACAAGATATTACGCAAATTCTTTGACGACGTTTCGTCAGGTCCAGCGTCTTTGAATGCTAATGCTAACAAAGACTACATGCATTGTATGCGACGATTAAAAAACTTTCGGTTGACCTAAAAAAACGATATTCCAAAACCAAAATTACACGTGCTGTTATACCTGGTTAGAAAGCTTATGCTCTCACCTACTGAATAAACGAATTCTCAATCAAGCCAGACGGACCTAAAAAGGGCAACAACGCCGTCAACAACATGTGTGCAGCAGCTTCTGGTCCGGTCTTACTCCAGAAAACGGTGTCATCTTGTAATACCACACGTTGCTTTGGGTGTTGTCGAACTTTGTAGTACAAACTGGCTTGATTGAGAATTCATTTATTCAGTAGGTGACACAATAAGCTTTCTAACTATGTATAATATGTCAAATTTCTCTTTTGTAACACCGTTTAAAATCCCAGCGTATTGGAAACTTTGGTCTCATTAGAGCTGCATTACGTATTTATTCTGTTGTAGCAGGGAAAGCAACGCTTTCTCACCCAACGCGTTTGCTGAAGTCCACAACTCCACTTGCATGTTGTTGATGCACCCCTTGCTGCAACAGAAGCTAGTAGTACTGGCTACCAGCCGAACCTTATTCACAGAAGCTGTATTTAAAATTAGTTAAAATGCAACTATTTTAACACATATTTCTCGCCTCATTTTCGTTCTTGGAAATTCGGCTCGGCTAACACGTAATAGGCTACTCTGTCTATGAGTTGGTCTCAGAGATAACAGATTACACTCTGAATTACAGCCAAATGAAATGTTTTTAGTTGTGTGGTTAAAATGAGCTGATATTCACGCAACATCATACGTCAATCAAATTAATCTCCCTAGCCCCGTCTTGCTTTTTTTAAATGGTGCGATCACGCAGTGTAGACGTAGGGTTTTTCCATGAGCCTCTGAACATGCCAGCTAGCATTATGATTCGCCGTCACTCGTCACCGCATACCGCGAGTAAAACACTGAGATCTCAAGTTTTTATGAAAGGATAATTTAGCTCTGAATATATGTGTCGCAAATAAACTCGTTGCCGTGATGTTATAGCATGTACACAATACTCTGTCTCTGCTTATACTACAGAAACTGTTCGCTCTGTTCAGCACAAAGTCGACTTTGTGTTGGCGGCAACCACACTTCACAATTTCTGCAGGAATTGTCTAGTTATTATTTATTATTTATTCCACCCATTTTTTGGACCGCTACTCCTCCCAGAGTTTTCGCACTACGTACACATGCAATATGTCAAATCGAGCGGCTTGATCGGGAATAGTGTGCTATTACTTTGTGGAAAGTTTCGGTACACGGTTTTTGAGAAATTCAACTTTCTTTGGGCAAAAAAAAAGGTTTTTCCCATAGAGAATGAATGGCGGAATGTTCGCCCTTCTGATATCACAATGCTGTCTTCTCACCTTTGTGATTTCACAATGCTCTGTCTTCTAGCAGCAGTACTCTGGTCTCTCTCTAGATTTGAACATTCTGCCATTTATCTCTATGGGGAAAAATTTCCCACATATTGTGCAATGCCTCATTGGACATGGTAGAGAGTCCTTTGTCCATTGGTGGAGAGCAGCCTTGCCCCCCTTCCTGATTGGCCGATGTTTGATATTTCATAACTTTTAAACCGTTTTTCATAGAGAACTATGGGTCGCGTCTTTGGACTCAGTAAAGACCTAGCAACTGCCTAATACTCCATAGCAACGACCTAGCAACACCCTAGCAACCACCTAGAATAACCTAGCAACCGCCTAGAACTCCATAGCAACCACCTAACAACACACTAGCAACCACCTGGAACACCATAGCAAATGCCTAGCAACACCCTAGCAACCGGCTATAACTCCATAGCAACCACCTAGCAACACCCTAGCAACCACCTGGAACACCATAGCAACCACCTGGCAACACCCTAGCAACCACCTGGAACACCATAGCAAATGCCTAGCAATACCCTAGCAACCGGCTATAACTCCATAGCAACCACTTAGCAACACCCTAGCAACCACCTGGAACACCATAGCAACCACCTAGCAACACCCTAGCAACCACCTGGAACACCATAACAACTGATATCAACACCCTAGCAACCGCCTATAACTCCATAGTCACCGCCAGAACATCATAGCAACTACCTACCACTGTTCATTCTGTTCAGCAGAAAGTCGACTTTGCATTGGCGGTAACCACACTTCACAATTTCTGCAGGAATTGTCTAGTTAGTGTGGTTGCCTTAGGCAAACACACTATTATTATTGCACATATTTATTAGTGTGGTTGCCTTAGGCAAACACACTATTATTATTGCACATATTATTTATTATTATTATTATTATTATTATTATTCCACCCATTTTTTGGACCGCTACTCCTCCCAGAGTTTTCGCACCACATACATGTGCAATATGTCAAATCGAGCGGCTTGATCGGGAATGGTGTGCTATTACTTTGTGGAAAGTTTCGGTGCACGGTTTTTGAGAAATTCCACTTTTTTTGGGAAATTTTTCCCATAGAGAATGAATGGTGGAATGTTCACCTTTGTGATGTCACAATGCTGTCTTCTCACCTTTGTGATGTCACAATGCTCTGTCTTCTAGCAGCAGTACTCTGGTCTCTCTCTAGATTTGAACATTCTGCCATTCATCTCTATGGGGAAAAATTGCCCACAAATTGTGCAATGCCTCATTGGACATGATAGAGAGTCCTTTGTCCATTGGTGTAGATCAGCCTCGCCCCCCTTCCTGATTGGCCGATGTTTTATATTTCATAACTTTTGAACCGTTTGTCATAGAGAACTATGGGTTCCGTCTTTGGACTCAGTAAAGACCTACCAACCGCCTAGAACTCCAGAGCAACCCCCTAGCAACATCCTAGCAACCGCCCAGAACTCCATAGCAACTACCTAGCAACACCCTAGCAACCACCTAGAACTGCATAGCAACCACCTAGCAACACCATAGCAACCACCTAAAACCCCATAGCAACCACCTAGCAACACCCTAGCAACCACCTGGAACACCATAGCAACCACCTAGCAACACCCTAGCAACCACCTGGAACACCATAGCAACCACCTAGCAACAGCCTAGCAACCACCTGGAACACCATAACAACTGCCTAGCAACACCCTATCAACCGCCTATAACTCCATAGCAACCACCTAGAAACATCCTAGAAACCACCTAGAACACCATAGCAACCGCCTATAACTCCATAGCAACCATCTAGCAACACCCTAACAACCGCCTAGAACTGCATAGCAACCACCTAGCAACACCCTAGCAACTGCCTAGAACTCCATAGCAACTGCCTAGAACTCCACAGCAACCACCTAGCAACACCCTAGCAACCACCTAGAACTGCATAGCAACCACCTAGCAAGACCCTAGCAACCACCTGGAACACCATAGCAAATGCCTAGCAACACCCTAGCAACCGCCTTTAACTCCCTAGCAACCACCTAGCAACACCATAGCAACCACCTAGAATTCCATAGCAACACCCTAGCAACCACCTGGAACACCATAGCAACCACCTAGCAACACCCTAGCCACCGCCTTTAACTCCCTAGCAACCACCTAGCAACACCATAGCAACCACCTAGAATTCCATAGCAACACCCTAGCAACCACCTGGAACACCATAGCAACCACCTAGCAACAACCTAGCATCCACCTGGAACAAAATAACAACTGCCTAGCAACACCCTAGCAACCGCCTATAACTCCATAGCAACCACCTAGCAACATCCTAGCAACCACCTAGAAAACCCTACCAACCAGCTAGCAACACCCTAGCAACCGCCTATAACTCCATAGTAACCACCTAGCAACATCCTAGCAAACACCTAGCAACACCCTAGCAACCATCTGGAACACCATAGCAAATGCATTGCAACACTCTAGCAACCGGCTATAGGTCCATAGCAACCACCTAGCAACACCATAGCAACCACCTTGCAACACCCTAGCAACCACCTAGAATACCCTAGCAACCACCTGGAACACCATAACAACTGCCTAGCAACACCCTAACAACCGCCTATAACCCCATAGCAACCACCTAGCAACATCCTAGCAACCACCTAGAACACCCTAGTAACCGCCTATAACTCCATAGCAACCACCTAGCTACATCCTAGCAACCACCTAGCAACACCCTAGCAACCACCTGGCACACCATAACAACTGCCTAGCAACACCCTAGCAACCGCCTATAACTCCATAGCAACCACCTAGCAACATCCTAGCAACCACTTAGAATACCATAGCAACCACCGAGCAATGCCCTAGCAACCACCTGGATCTCCATAGAAACCACCTGGAACTCCATAGCAACCACCTAGCACCACCCTAGCAACCACCTGGAACACCATATCAACCACCTAGCAACATCCTAGCAACTGCCTAGAACTCCATAGCAACCACCTAGAACACCCTAGCAACCGCCTAGAATTTCATAGAAACCACCTAGAACTCCATAAAACCACCTAGCAACACCCTAGCAACCGCCTCAAACTCCCTAGCAACCTCCTAGCAACACCCTAGACACCACCTAAAACACCATAGTCACCACAAGAACATCATAGCAACTACCTACCACTGTTCACTCTGTTCAGCAGAAAGTCGACTTTGCATTGGCGGCAACCACACTTCACAATTTCTGCAGGAATTGTCTAGTTATTATTAGTGTGGTTGCCTTAGGCAATCACACTATTATTATCGCACATATTATTATTATTATTATTATTATTCCACCCATTTTTTGGACCGCTACTCCTCCCAGAGTTTTTGCACCACATACACGTGCCATATGTCAAATTGACCGGCTTCTTTGGGAATCGTGTGCTATTACTTTGTGGAAAGTTTCGCTGCACGGTTTTTGAGAAATATGACTTTTTATGGCCAATTTTTCCCCATAGGGATGAATGTAAAACGTGACGTCATACATATGTGAGCGGTGAAGTCACAGCATTGGTCGGCTTAGCACACGTGATGCACTTTTAACCTGCTTCATCTACAGGAAATTTAGAATCCAGATGCGGTGCATATCTCCATTTTCGTCGTAATTACAGAAAACACACATTCGTAAACTTCAAATGATTCATACCACAATGTAGATAAAACCTTGACGAAGACGTACATGCACGGATTGTGTTGTTCAAACGAGGTTTCCTGGCGACTTAGCCACCACAGTGGATATAGCTTAATGCGGAAGTGCACGCGATAAAAACGGTATTCCAAATGCAAAATTACAAATGAAAACGCTGTCAGCTAGGTATATCAACAAACATATGACTTAGGCATACCCAGATTTCCTCAAAAATAATAGTATTTCACAAGATATTACGCAAAATCGTTGACAACGTTTCGTCAAATGCAGCGTCTTTGAATGCTACTAGTGCTAACAAAGAGTGCATGCATTGAATGCGACGATTAAAACACTTTCGGTTGACCTAAAAAACGATATTCCAAAACCAAAACTACACGTGTTATACCTGGTTAGAAAGCTTATGCTCTCACCTACTAAATAAACGAATTCTCAATCAAGCCAGACGGACCTAAAAAGGGCAACAACGCCGTCAACAACACGTGTGCAGCAGCTTCTGGTTCGGTCTTACTTCAGAAAACCATGTGGGCTTGTAATACCACACATGTTGCTTTGTGTGTTGTCGAACTTTGTAGTACAATCTGGCTTGATCTACACATCATCGATCTAATAGGTGACAGAATAAGCTTTCTAACAATGTATAATATGTCAATTTTCTCTTTTGTAATACCGTTTTATATTCCAGCGAGTTGGAAACTTTGGTCTCGTTATAACTGCATTACACATCAGTCTGCATTACACGTCAGACTTAGGGTTTTCCCAAGACCCTCTGAACATGCCAGCTAGCTTTGTGATTCGCCGTCACTCGTCACCGCATACCGCAAGTAAAACACTGAGATCTCAAATTTTGATGAAAGGATAATTTAGCTCTGAATATATGTGTCGCAAATCAACTCGTTGTAGTGATGTTATAGCAGGTATACAATGCCCTGTCTCTGCTTATACTACAGAAACTGTTCACTCCGTTCAGCACAAAGTCGACTTTGCATTGGCGGCAACCACACTTCACAATTTCTGCAGGAATTGTCTAGTTATTATTATTATTATTCCGCCAGTTTTTTGGACCGCTACTCCTCCCAGAGTTTTCGCACCACATACACGTGCAATATGTCAAATCGAGTGGCTTGATCGGGAATGGTGTGCTATTACTTTGTGGAAAGTTTCGGTGCACGGTTTTTGAGAAATTCCACGTTTTTTGGGAAATTTTTCCCATAGAGAATGAATGGTGGAATGTTCACTCTTGTGATGTCACAATACTGTCTTCACACCTTTATGATGTCACAATGCTCTGTCTTCTCACCATTGTGATGTCACAATGCTCTGTCTTCTAGCAGCAGTACTCTGGTCTCTCTCTAGATTTGAACATTCTGCCATTCATCTCTATGGGGAAAAATTGCCCACAAATTGTGCACTGCCTCATTAGACATGGTAGAGAGTCCTTTGTCCATTGGTGTAGATCAGCCTCGCCCCCCTTCCTGATTGGCCAATGTTTGATATTTCATAACTTTTGAACAGTTTGTCATACAGAACTATGGGTCGCGTCATTGGACTCAGTAAAGACCTAGCAACCGCCTAGAACTCCATAGCAACCCCCTAGCAACATCCTATAAACCGCCTATAACACCATAGCAACGACCTAGCAACAGCCTAGCAACCACCTAGAACAACCTAGCAACCGCCTAGAACTCCATAGCAACCACCTAACAACACACTAGCAACCACCCGGAACACCATAGCAAATGCCTAGCAACACCCTAGCAACCGGCTATAGCTCCATAGCAACCACCTACAACACCATACCAACTACCTAGAACTCCATAGCAACCACTTAGCAACACCCTAGCAACCACCTGGAACACCATAGCAACCACCTAGCAACACCCTAGCAACCACCTGGAACACCATAGCAACCACCTAGCAACATCCTAGCAACCACATGGAACACCCTAGCAACCACCTGTAACACTATAGCAACCACCTAGCAACACCCTAGCAACCACCTGGAACACCATAGCAACCACCTAGCAACACCCTAGCAACCACCAGGAACACCATAACAACTGCCTAGCAACACCCTAGCAACCACTTATAACTCCATAGCAACCACCTAGCAACATCCTAGCAACCACCTAGAATACCCTAGCAACACCCTAACAAACGCCTATAACTCCAAAGCAAATGCCTAGCAACACCCTAGCAACAGGCTATAACTCCATAGCAACCACCTAGCAACAAAATAGTAACCACCTAGAACTCCATAGCATCCACCTAGCAACACCCTAGCAACCACCTAGCAACACCCTAGCAACCACCTAGAACACCATAATAACTGCCTAGCAACACCCTAGCAACCGCCTATAACTCCATAGCAACCTCCTAGCAACCACCTAGCAACACCCTAGCAACCGCCTATAACTCCATAGCAAACACCTAGCAACATCCTAGCAACCACCTAGCAACACCCTAGCAACCACCTGGAACACCATAACAACCGCCTAGCAACACCCTAGCAACCACATATAACTCCATAGCATCCACCTAGCAACATCCTAGCAACCACTTAGAATACCCTAGCAACCACCTAGCAATGCCCTAGCAACCACCTAGAACTCCACAGCAACCACCTAGCAACACCCTAGCAACCGCCTATATCTCCATAGCAACCACCTAGTAACATCCTAGCAACCACCTAGCAACACCCTAGCAACCACCTGGAACACCATAACAACTGCCTAGCAACACCCCAGCAACCGCCTATAACTCCATAGCAACCACCTAGCAACATCCTAGCAACCACTTAGAATACCCTAGCAACCACCAAGCAATGCCCTAGCAACCACCTGGAACACCATGGCAACCACCTAGCAACACCCTAGCAACCACCTGGAACACCATAACAACTGCCTAGCAACACCCTAGCAACCGCCTATAACTCCATAGCAACCACCTAGCAACATCCTAGCAACCACCTAGAATACCCTAGCAACACCCTAGCAACCGCTTATAACTCCATAGCAAATACCTAACAACACCCTAGCAACCGGCTATAAGTACATAGCAATGACCTAGCAACACCATAGTAACCACCTAGAACTCCATAGCATCCACCTAGCAACACCCTAGCAACCACCTTGAATACCCTAGCAACCACCTAGCAACACCCTAGCAACCACCTGGAACACCATAACAACTGCCTAGCAACACCCTAGCAACCACCTATAACTCGATAGCAACCACCTAGCAACATCCTAGCAACCACCTAGAATACCCTAGCAACACCATAGCAACCGCCTATAACTCCATAGAAATGCCTAGCAACACCCTAGCAACCGGCTATAACTCCATAGCAACCACCTAGCAACACCCTAGCCACCGCCTATAACTCCATAGCAACCACCTAGCAACATCCTAGCAACCACCTGGAACACCATAACAACTGCCTAGCAACATCCTAGCAACCACCCATAACTCCATAGCAACCACCTAGCAACATCCTAGCAACCACTTAGATTACCCTAGCAACCACCTAGCAATGCCCTAGCAACCGCCTGGAACTCCATAGCAACCACCTAGCACCACCCTAGCAACCACCTGGAACACCATATCAACCACCTCGCAACATCCTAGCAACTGCCTAGAACTCCATAGCAACCACCTAGAACACCCTAGCAACCGCCTAGAATTCCATGGAAACCACCTAGCAACACCCTAGCAACAGCCTCAAACATCATAGCAACTACCTACCACTGTTCACTCTTTTCAGCAGAAAGTCGACTTTGCGTTGGCGGCAACCACACTTCACAATTTCTGCAGGAATTGTCTAGTTAGTGTGGTTGCCTTAGGCAATCACACTATTATTATCGCACATATTATTTATTTATTATTATTATTCCACCCATTTTTTGGACCGCTACTCCTCCCAGAGTTTTCGCACCACATACACATGCCATATGTCAAATTGACCGGCTTCTTTGGGAATCGATGGCTATTACTTTGTGGAAAGTTTCGCTGCACGGTTTTTGAGAAATATGACTTTTTATGGCCAATTTTTCCCATTGAAAATGAATGGGGCGGTGACGTCATAAAAAATGTGAATTATGAAGTTACAGCATTGGTCGGCTTTGCACACGTGATGCGGTCCGCTGTACGTGTCCTCACCAGCCACCAGAAAGGATATATCTGAACGCGGAAGTGAACGGATAAAACAGTATTCCAACGCAAAATTACAAATGAAAACGCTGTCAGCTAGGTATATCAACAAAACATATGGCTTAGGCATACCCAGAAGTCCTCAATAATAACAGTATTTCACAAGATATTACGCAAATTCTTTGACGACGTTTCGTCAGGTCCAGCGTCTTTGAATGCTAATGCTAACAAAGACTACATGCATTGTATGCGACGATTAAAAAACTTTCGGTTGACCTAAAAAAACGATATTCCAAAACCAAAATTAGACGTGCTGTTATACCTGGTTAGAAAGCTTATGCTCTCACCTACTGAATAAACGAATTCTCAAACAAGCCAGACTGTACTAAAGAGTGCAACAACGCCGTCAACAACACGTGTGCAGCAGCTTCTGGTCCGGTCTTTCTTCAGAAAACCATGTGGGCTTGTAATACCACACATGTTGCTTTGGGTGTTGTCGAACTTTATAGTACAATCTGGCTTGATCTACACATCATCGATCTAATAGGTGACAGAATAAGCTTTCTAACAATGTATAATATGTCAAATTTTACTTTTGTAATACCGTTTTATATTCCAGCGAGTTGGAAACTTTGGTCTCGTTATAACTGCATTACACATCAGTCTGCATTACTCGTCAGACTTAGGGTTTTTCCAAGACCCTCTGAACATGCCAGCTAGCTTTGTGATTCGCCGTCACTCGTCACCGCATACCGCAAGTAAAACACTGAGATCTCAAATTTTGATGAAAGGATAATTTAGCTCTGAATATATGTGTCGCAAATCAACTCGTTGTAGTGATGTTATAGCAGGTACACAATGCCCTGTCTCTGCTTATACTACAGAAACTGTTCACTCCGTTCAGCACAAAGTCGACTTTGCATTGGCGGCAACCACACTTCACAATTTCTGCAGGAATTGTCTAGTTATTATTATTATTATTCCGCCAGTTTTTTGGACCGCTACTCCTCCCAGAGTTTTCGCACCACATACACGTGCAATATGTCAAATCGAGTGGCTTGATCGGGAATGGTGTGCTATTACTTTGTGGAAAGTTTCGTTGCACCGTTTTTGAAAAATTTGAATTTTTGTGTGCAATTTTTCCCCATAGAGAATGAATGGCGGAATGTTCAGCCTTGTGATGTCACAATGCTCTGTCTTCTCACCCCTGTGATGTCACAATGCTCTGTCTTCTAGCAGCAGTACTCTGGTCTCTCTCTAGTTTTGAACATTCTGCCATTCATCTTTATGGGGAAAAATTGCCCACAAATTGTGCAATGCCTCATTGGACATGGTAGAGAGTCCTTTGTCCATTGGTGGAGATCAGCCTTGCCCCCTTTCCTGATTGGCCGATGGTTGATATCTCATAACTTTTGAACCGTTTTTCATAGAGAACTATGGGTTGAGTCATTGGACTCAGTAAAGACCTAGCAACCCCCTAGCAACATCCTAGCAACCGCCTGTAACTCCATAGCAACGACCTAGCAACCCCCTAGCAACCACCTAGAACACCCTAGCAACAGCCTAGAACTCCATAGCAAACACCTAACAACACACTAGCAACCACCTGTAATACCATAGCAACTGCCTAGAACTCCATAGCAACCACCTAGCAACACCCTAGCAACCACATGGAACACCATAGCAAATGCCTAGCAACACCCTAGCAACCGGCTATAACTCCATAGCAACCACCTAGCAACACCATAGCAACCACCTAGAACTCCATAGCAACCACCTAGCAACACCCTAGCAACCACCTGAACACCATAGCAACCACCAAGCAACAACCTAGAAACCACCTGGAACACCATAACAACTGCCTAGCAACACCCTAGCAACCGCTTATAACTCCATAGCAACCACCTAGCAACATCCTAGCAACCACATAGAAAACCCTAGCAACCACCTAGCAACACCCTATCAACCACCTGGAACACCATATCAACTGCCTAGCAACCGCCTATAACTGCATAGCAACCACCTAGCAACATCCTAGCAACTACCTTGAATACCCTAGCAACCACCTAGTAACACCCTATCAACCACCTGGAACACCACAACAACTGCCTAGCAACCGCCTATAACTGCATAGCAACCACCTAGCAACATCCTAGCAACTACCTTGAATACCCTAGCAACACACTAGCAACCGCCTATAACTCCATAGCAAATGCCTAGCAACACCCTAGCAACCGGCTATAACTCCATAGCAACCACCTAGCAACACCATTGCAACCACCTTGCAACACCCTAGCAACCACCTAGAATACCTTAGCAACCACCTAGCAACACCCTAGCAACCACCTGGAACACCATAACAACTGCCTAACAACACCCTAGCAACCGCCTATAACTCCATAGCAACCACCTAGCAACATCCTAGCAACCATCTAGAAAACCCTACCAGCCACATAGCAACACCGTAGCAACCGCCTATAACTCCATAGCAACCACCTAGCAACACCCTAGCAACCACCCGGAACACCATAGCAACCGCTTATAACTCCATAGCAACCACCTAGCAACCAGCTGGAACACCATAACTGCCTAGCAACACCCTAGCAACTGCCTATAACTCCATAGCAACCACCTAGCAACACCCTAGCAATCTCCTGGAACACCATAACAACTGCCTATCAACACCCTAGCAACCGCCTATAACTCCATAGTCACCACCAGAACATCATAGCAACTACCTACCACTGTTCATTCTGTTCAGCAGAAAGTCGACTTTGCATTGAGGGCAACCACACTTCACAATTTCTGCAGGAATTGTCTAGTTTGGACTTACTGTTATTAGCCTGCTGGCTAAAGCATGGTAAGCTAAGTAGTTACTAAAGCAAGTGAACTGTAGAAAGGCCTGTATGGTATTGCTGGCTAAAACACTAAGATAAGTACCCCATTGTATCTGCATAGGGTGAACACTAGCAACATCAGCTGCCCTGGCTGACCATTGACAGCACTGCCATTCCTCCTGGTTGTCAAGCACCTAATTCACTCCCTTTCATTTTTGGGACCTTGCGGGAGTTAATACTTTTAAAGCACAAACTAACTATGGAAGACAAACCAACAACGGATTTTTTTCTAAACAAAATGTATAATTTTTGTGAGCTGATAAACTGTTTCAGGTTTAGGTAAGCTATAAATAGAGGAATTATTTTCCAATAAGCTTCTGCATAGAAATACAAGCAGTAGTTTTTAAAATTTATTTCTGACATGGGCTTACAACAAAACTGAATTTGCTATGGTGCACAAGGATACAACACTTAGTTTGAATAATTTTTTGTTAGATTCTTGTTACTTTTTCCTTTTTAAGGCAATAAAACATTGTAAATACACCAGATAATAAGACAAACATACATTTTGACCTTAGTGCTCTCATGTATTTATCCATTATCATGCATAGTTAGTTTGTAAATACTTGGTTTGGGAAGCGGGGCATGGTTCTAGCAATTTAGCCTAGACACCTGAGAAATAGCCTACTTGCCACATCAAAACAAAATACTTCAAGGCACTCACTGGGCAAGTGCATAAAGGCATATTTGATGCAGTAAAATAGAGTCTCTGCAGTGTAATCTGGGGCATTGTAGAACTCAAGGAAAATGTTCACTGATATTAAGCTTGAATTGAAATACTCAGACTACAGGGAAATTTTCAGATTCACCTACATCGATGGTGCCATCCCGTTAGTTCATGTAATGTATGCTCTCTTGGCTCAGAAACCATTTCTCTCCTAACTGCATGTGCAAAGCTTTGCAATATATAGTTTTGAATGGTATTGGAAATCCAATTGTCTCTTCACTGGAGCCATTCACGAGCTCTGGGCAAAGCATACCTCCGCTACATCAGAAGTTGCCAGTGAACTCGATCATGGTTCCAATGGCCTCACAGTGGTAGTCCATTAATGGCTAAGGAATTTGATAGATCTAAAAAGCAGTTCTGAAACTTTCCTGGCAATTTGCTGATCTCTCAATCTGATCAGGGAGTAAGTAATTGATTTGTTGTTGAGGGATAAAGCACTCTATGCTGGCCAAATTTTGTCGTCACTTTATGCCAATTTTAAAAACCCTCCGTTGTAAGCAAACTTTCCATCAATGTGCTGGAACCCCTTTACTCTCACGCTTTGTAGCAGAAAAAGCAAAAAGCACAGTCCAAAAGTGGCCTCCACCACTTTGAAAACCAGCTTGCCTGAAACGATTGCTCTAAAATTACAAATCTTCTTCCAGGAGAAAATTTGGCTGACATGGCTCGCCAATTCTAGCTGGTGTCGATCTGAAAGTTTCCACCAAATTTGCAGTCTCCGGCACCACTAGCTAAGACTCCTCAATAGGGCTCCGCGGTGGCAACGTCACTGGTGACGTCATATTTTTACTAGCAGAACGGAAGTCAGACACGGAAATGCGCATTTTGGCTTAGCGCCTATTGTCATAATGGCTGCACTACCAACTTCCAACCTAAATGCTAATATAAATCCAGAGATTTTAACACCCGATGAGGTACCAGGGGCACAATTTACTGCTGAGGTTGAGTTTCATAGTGTTGTGCAACTGAAACGATGGTTAAAGTGCCGTGGAAAGAAAGATGAGTTAATCAATAGCTTCTTCGCATTGTGTTAGGGAGATTAAATGATAAATTCAAGCTTAATTAAATACTAAAGTAAAACCCGTTTTAATCACTAAGCAGTGGCGGAAACTTCCCCTGATTTTCCTTGAGTATCATTACAATTAATCCACAAAATAGGCTTCTCAATACTATCATATATAGCCAGCTCTCCCCAAACAGGCAGTTTTAGCGAGTAGCCTAGGCCTTATAGCCTACATTTATTTTCATTTGCAGTACAAAATTGTGCACATTTCTAATCTAATCAATTGCGGATACGTGCACTTCTTTCTCCACACTTGGTGATTAAAATGGATTTTTAACGGATAAATTGAATTTATGATTTAATCCCCCTAACACGGTATGAAGACGCTGTGTGTCAGGCTACTTGCCATTTGATTAGTCTGATCGTTTGATAATAAAGGAAAATTAATGAAAACAGGTTGAGATCAATTATTAGTTTAAAGGAAAGTTTTGCGCCCCACCAATTTTAAGCTCAGGGTGGGATCAGGGTGATCATCAGTTGTTCCATTGCCTCCAACAAAATGTTTTGTGCAAATGAACGTGCTTTTATTCACCTTTTTCACACTCAGTTGCACTTTTGGACGGCCACAAGCCCTAATCCAATGCTGACAGTTCTCCAGTTGCGTCTTGGGTTTAGGGTAGTTTATAAATCCTACACCCGCCATAAACGTTTGGTCTGTGTACCGACTGTCGCTATTGCATGTCGCATAACAGCAATGTTTAAATATAAACCATGATTTCTTACAAAATTTCTTACTGAAAGCTTGCAACGTTACCAATTCTGGTGCCTTCTCCATAGACGTGTGTACTAATGCGACTGCTTTGTTGTCCGACTTCCGGTTATTGAGTGTCACCGGATGTTACGTTGAAGAGCTAAAAATAGCTTCGCCGCGGAGCGCTATTGCTTCTCGCTGTGGTGGTGGTTGGTCTTGCCTCCAAATCTGAAGCAAATTGAGAACATTTTCTTCAGACTGGCTATGGTTTGGGTATTGGAAGACATCCACATCCTCTTGTTCTGTTGTTTTGGCTACCTTTGGGCTGCTTGAAGAGAAAAACTCTGATATCCTTTTATTCACTATTTTGGACTCACTATGCCACTCCCTGTGACCTGATGTCATATGCTACTGCATCATGATTTTTGAACCAAGGCACAACCACCCTTGACTACAGTCATTCCAATAATTTCTTGTAAAATATTCAATTTGCTAGTTAAAAAGAAACAAAAATGTTCAGTAAAAATATTATTTGCAATGTGTTCCACTCTTGGCCAGCAGGTACATGTGTGCATATGTGTGCATGGTCAACTTTTTTCAAATGCTGTGAGGCGATGGGCAGCTATGTGGATTAAATGGAAGGCAAAACCCTAGATGTGAATCATGTTATCCTGTTGCCTCATGCAGGACACAACCTGTAAAGCAGCATCTGTACCAAATGATCAAATGCTACACAGTTTTCCATGCCAATGCCGTCGATTGTCTGTAAAACAGAAATTAGTCTTGACAATATTTTCACCTGTAGCATACATTTCTTTGCATACCAGTAATCCCGTTAGTTGTGTTACCGTCCAAATCGACTAGGTTTACAACAACATGATAACAATTCTGTGAATTCTGTGTAAACCAAAAACCTGCACCCACACTGAACCTTTTCAGATAAGACTGGACACCCTTTGCTGTGTGTGTGCATGTGTCATACAGGTGAGGTTGCATCTACTGTGTTTTTCATGTGTGTACGCGTGTGCATGCTGCATACATGGGTGCATGTGTAGTACAGGCATTGCTGTACTTGCTTTCTTAGATAAGTGGGCATGTGCGTGTTAAACGATGCTGTACCTGCTCTCTTAGATAGGTGTGCATGCAGGGCCCAAGGCCCCTCAGAGTTAGCCCTACTATGAAGCACCAGATGGACAGTCCTGCTTCCACTGCTGCTAGCAGTGCACTGGGAAACCACAAGGCCAGAGTGGTGTCCTGTAAGTAGATAGTTGGTTTAAGTCATGCACACACAGATAAAACCCAACACAATTTCTCCAGTCCAATGAACCCATTAGATGTCCCATCATAATCCACAGTGCAGTTTTAAAATCAAATACTCCAACTGCACCCCACACATTAAAAAAATACCATATCCATTTTTGTTTTCAACCAAATTAGTTATACTTTAGCTGGATTAATTTCAGGATAATTGACTTGGACTTGGCCACATTTAAGGCCTAAGCAATGCAAATGAAAAAAACACATCTTGGGGCAATTAAGCATTAAGCAAACCTTCGAAACATAGGACCACCTGGAGGAGACTCACGTAGATGCGGGTGGTGTCAAAGGGGCAGTCTGTCATGAAGGACGAGTGGGGGCTGATGGGAAGGCCAGTGGAGTTGCAGCCCACCATAAGACTGTGACCGTTCCCTTCAATGGTGAGAGTGATAGCCAGGAGCAGACCCACACAGCAGGCAGTAGACAACAGGGCATTCAGGAAAGATGATACCAGAAGACCCACATGCTAAACGGGGTAAATGAAGAATTTGTTTAAAACATTGTTTTGGCACTCATCACATGTCTCATGTCTTAATAAAGATTTGCATATCCAAGGAAAAATGTAATTCAATGAAATTCAGAATACAGGACAGCAATTCCCTTGGACAAATTTTCTGGAATATAGGTTTTCACTCAGGAAAACATCTCTTTCTAAGCAAACTATTCTCAGCCTCTTTTATGAATCATATACTGAAACACTTTGAACATTTTCTCATACTTTCTGTTAAACTGGTAGCCCCAATATTGTTTATCACATAAGACTGTGACACTGGAAAACTCCCAAAATCGCTTTCCTAAACAACTGTATAAAATCAATTGCACATTTCCCCTAAACTAAGAAAACCCTGTCTTGCTCTATGCTTTTCCACAATCATTTTTAATATCTTGCAAGTTTAATGAAGAGTTGTTATCAAGGATGTACAATATTATTAAAATACTTTACCATTTTCCAAATAGAGAGATTTTTAGACACCAAAACAGCAATGATGCCAGTTGCAATACTCTGAAAATAACAATTAGTGAAAATTAGTGACAAGACAGAAATGGGCATAAACAACGTTTACAATGATAACGCATTTTACAATGGTTATTTCTGTGCCTACCACCCCAGGAAAATGTTTACCGCAATACTAGTTATACCAAGGAGTTCAAAATTAAAATTAACACAATTATACAAGCCATAAATCTACCATCTAAGACATATACGTTCACTGACCAGCAGTCCTGAAGTCGCAGATATTACGTTGGCAGCAGAGTATTCGGTTGTGATTTTATCGTTCGGTTTAGAAATATGACGCAAAATGCAGCCATGAACAATTGCACCCAAGAGTAAGTTTATGTGGCCAACGAAAATCAGTGTTATTCCTTTCTTCATTAGTCGTCGCGGCCCCTTGAGTTTATCTGAAAAAATAAAATAAAATAAAATAAAACATGATAGTGTAGCCACTTGGAATGACAATGAGTAAAAAGCCTACTAATGCTAGGCTGGCATTTCATTCCACTTGAAAAAAGAAAAAAATGAATGCCACGGAAGCATTTGAACGGATTTATACATACGGTTATATTGAAAGGTATCAGTTTCCGCACTATATCTGATTTTAAATAAAACAACAATGAGGTTAAAGTGCAAACTGTCAAGTTTATTTTTATGGTATTTACATCCATATCAGGTGATCTACCTATAGGAATTACAACCCTTTTTCTACATAGTCCCTCCATTTTAGGGGAGCAAAAGAAACAATATTGCTCCCCTAAAATTTATATAAAGTAGGGGAGAGTCACTATGAATGTAACAGTTTTTGGATTTTGCTCATTTACTCAGAAACTATTTAGCCTAGCTCTATGAAATTTTACTTCCGTGGCAGTAGTCATTAGCCACTTCAATTACATTCATACGTTAATCGAGTCAGATATAATTAAAACTAAAATACTGGCAGTCCGATGTTACATTCATACCACCGAGTATGATTGTAACAGAGATGCAGAATAATTGCAACAGTAATTAAAAATGCCCTATGATGTGCGTACGCAGATTTTTTCTGCACATACTATTGTTAATCAAGGAAACACATTTTCAATGGTAAAGTGAGACTAGCCACATTCTTGGCTAGTCTCACTTTACATTCTTCATGAAGCATGGGGCATTATTCATGAGAAAAGACTATGTAAACACGCAAGCAACTTTTTAACTTACCATATAGTGAGTTGTGGTAACATCCAAATTGAAGAGGAAAGCTGCTTTTACTTGTTTCTCAACACAAAGGTAAGCTTGTACAAACCAAATAGTCGACCATACAGACCAATCTGGTCCATGCTTATTATAAATGCCGGTGACCAAGTGACGGTTTCTTTTATATTAACTACTTGGAGCATACTGAAAATGAGGCTATGCAAATTAGCCGAACACATTTACCATTAGACACTGAACTAACTTAAAAATTCAAACACGTTGACGAGTAAAATAAATTTCTTAAATGAATATTAACCATTAACCATTTAATAAGCCTAGGGTCTCCCCAAAAGGACACTACATGTAAATGGTTTTTAACAGCATAGTGTCCCTAATCTCCAAGTCTGGAGCCCTGACCTCCCAGGGTACCAACCCCCTCGTTTTCTCTTTAGAACGCATTCTGTAAACATGTATCAGAAAAAAGAAGAATAACGTTGTTTGTTATAGCAACTCAGAAGCGGAATAACTGTTCCAGCAGTTACATGTATACAGGAGGGGACACCTAGCGTCAAATTTCTGCTAGAATATACACTCCGACAATTATGTTAACTTTTCTAGGACAGATAACTTTTTTAAATGAAGTAGGCTAGCCTATGATTTGATATATCGTAAATAGAAATAAAGCCTAATAGCCCAAATTACTCCTGGAACAGATTACTCCTTAGCTCCCTTAACATTTTGGAAATACTTCCACTAAAAGTACAGTGTTCCGTTCCTTTAGGTGGTAGAGGACTGAATTGCGCATGTACAAACCTGAAATGACTAGGGAGGCGCATTGAACCCAAGTTATGTTACGTTTATCGAGCGTTACATTTATGGAAACTCTCCCATATACTGAAAAACAAACAACGTAATGTTTCACACCGAGCATGCTCTTAAATTTGTGGCAGAACATTTTTAGTTCGTGGAATGATGCTTACATAAAACAATGCCACTTATAACCACAGCACACAGCATTTATGGAAATAAAGTAAGTTTACGCAAAACATACTCACCGAATCCACACATTTCGTCCGCTTAAGAATCATACAAATTTTCAGAAGTTATGAGAGGTAAAATGTTTTGCCTGAAAATAATTTTCTCCTTTTGTCTTTCTTTTTTCCCTAGCTGTACAAAGTCGCAAGTCATCCGTGACGTGGTAAATTTTACCTGAGATGCGGAAGTGAGCAAAAAATATCAAAGGTCATGCAATGAAAATTTAACCTCACATTTACGAACACATTAAATCAGACAGATGCAAAATAATAAACGCTTTAAGGAATTTGCTTCTATTATCACGATATGCTAGATTAGCACAAAGACGAATGACCACGAAATGTACAAAGCAATTTGTTTAATATTATTATGTATTCGTTCTAAGATGCTAAATTTATCTCCCATGTGACAACTTGATCGTTAATAACTACCCCCGTGTGGACAAGGTTGTGGAATTGTGGAAAACTTGATCAGGGTGGATAAAAGGAAGACTGGTATAGAGTTCTACTCAACCATTACATTCATGTATTATACATTTAAATGGGAAGGATTTCTGCGTAATTAATGCCTTTAATGTTTGAGTCATTTGTCTAGATCGAAAATGTTAGTCAGATCTCTTGTCGTGGGGCCTTTTTAAATCTTGCCGTACCATAGTGAATAAGTGTTGTACATACACCTAGTGGCTATTTAATTAGCATACCTATCTAGTACAGGGTAGGAACCCATTTTGCCTCTGTAACAGCCTGAATTCTTCATGGCATGGATTCTACAAAGTGCTGGAGCATCCCATAGAGATTTTGGTCCATGCTGACTCAATAACATCACACAGATCCTGAAGAATATTTACACATTCATGCTGCAAACATCCCATTCCACTTTATCCCAAAAGGTGCTCTACTGGATTGAGATGTCGGGGCTGTGCTGGCCATTGCAGTATAGCGCTTTTTTAAAATTATTTTTTACAGAGAACTGTCACAAACACGCTTTACAGAGTAGCAAGGATGGATCCGTGGCTGTTTCTGCCAAATTCTAACCCTACCATTTGTATGTTGCAGCAAAAATCAAGATTTGTCAGATCAGACCTTTTTGCAATCTTTAGTCAACCAGTTTCGGTGATCACTTGCCATCTTCCTGTTCTTAGCTGACAGGAGTGGAACCCAGCATGGACTTTTGTTGCTGTCGCCCATCCACTACAAGGTTTGATGCGCTGTGCTTCCAGAGATGTCCTTCTAAATACCACTGTAGTTATTTGAGCATGTGTGGCCTTTCTGTTAACTTGAACAAGTATGCCCATTCTGCTCTTGACATCTCTCATTAACAAGGTGTTTTTACCAACAGAACTGGAGTTTAAATTATTTTTTAAAAATCAAATTATCAGGGTTAAATGACAGAACAGAATAGACATAACACAGAAATAGACACATAAAAGAGAGTAAGGTTGGAAATGTAATTATGCAAATACACGCTTTGAGCTACGCAAAGTCGAAATTTCACGCATAGTTGTGTTCTAAAATGTGTCACCTGAAATTCTTAACGCAAAGCTGCACTTTCAAGTGTCACAGCAAGAATCCTTTTAGCTGTCTAACAACAGGCTGAAGCCATCTTCTTCCATTTGTGCTTTCTTCCGCTCAGTGTTTTGAAACTGTCCTGGATCGCCCTCTTGAGGACTCGGGTTTATTACCTCCACATGGACTTGAGAACGCACTTTGAGTATGTGCAACTGAGCCATATGTCTGCAGTGCAATGGCCTCGCATTGTCATTTGCGTTTGTGTACTTGCGAAGGGTATGTTTCTGGCCTAGACCTTTCAGCCTTCATCCTGTTGTTACCAGGGGACTCCCAAGTATCAGTATCTGGAGACCAGAGCATGGGGTGTGGTGACAGCAAGGGGTGTGTGGAAAGCAATGGGCATGTTGACAGCATTTTTCTATTGGTCGATAATTTAGTTACACACATGCTATCCAATCCAAAGCACCCTCCAGAGAAGTAGGCATATCAAAATAAATTGTTTCTGTGCATACACATCTTGGTACCTGTATAATCACAGAGAACCAATACATTCATAACAAACACATGCTGTTTAGACATACAAACCTTCAGCTACCAATAATTTAGTTCATTGAAGGCTTGAAGTGGAATAAATAAGTGTGGTACTCGTGAGCAAAATGTAGAAGTCGTGGTACAGCATCGGTTGTTTGATTTATACCATGTGATGTGGGTGTTGTATAACATGTTCCGTAATAAAATGTATTCTTGTTGTATCATAACTAAAATAGGATTTATAACCATTCACTGTTTCAACCTGCAACTTATTTAGACACAATTGTTGTCGTTACTGTTGTTGTAAAAGCCCAATCTGACTTTGATAACCTCATTCATATTGCCAGTATTACACATTACTCCTGCAGAATTTTGGTAGGTTCAGCCTTATATTGCAAACATGAAATTATTGGTGCTTTTATTACAAAGCAGAGCCATAACTGCATTTTCTTTATGTTGATGGACTTCTCTTTTCTGTTAAGTTCAATATTGATTTTCTTTGGTTTGATGATACTGATATAATAAAATTGATGTTTGAAACTTAAGTATTAATCATTTGATTCATTGCTCAGAATAAAGTGTGCATTTTAGCCTGCTTCTATTGCTCACACCTGTGTCTACTATGTGTAACAGATTTAACAACCTTGATGTTTAATTCTTTATCTATGCATATTACATTTAATAACCTAATCATTTGTGGTATGTATCACACACTATTCCACAAATCTGATCATATTCATTTGTATTTAAATACCTCAGCATCCTATTGTAGCTACACAAAGTATTACATTGAGGAACCAACAGGGCACTTTGTTACAGGGCAGAAGGCTACATCAACCAATCACTACATTGGATGCACACGCAAAATTACATTTATACTGGTGCACTCATTTAAAACACCCACATTTTGGTATTCCTGTATTTTCTTCTCTGTTAGCTCATGTCTGCCTTTGACATTTTTGTATGATTGAAAAGTGAGTTTTGAGCCCACTTCAGACTCATGAAAACCTTTCTTTTCACTCATTACACTGCCTTCCTGGGTAACTCAAAATATAACAATAACGCTTCTGCTTTTGCATCTGTATAATCTCTACAGGAAACTTATTCATATTTCTGAAATATACTTAAATAAGTGTGGTACTCATGTGAGTATTTATTTACTAAATCCAACTATTTCTTCCTTCAGCCTACTTCATAATACTGCGTACAACCACTAGCGAACATTTTGTGTCTGCGTGTGTGTACTACATTTCTATACGTAGGCTAGTGTTCACTGTAAACGTGAACAGTACTACTAACTCAAAAATATTGTGAATACTACAATCAAAACCTGCTACATAATTAACCCAACAATAAACTATTAGGTTTTCTGAACGAGTAATCTATTTTTATTTTGGTGTGCCTCAGTATTTCCAAGTAAACACAACTACTCCAATCATTACTTTTGAGTATATAGAGGGACATATCCTGACGTCATCTACATCACGTTTTCAGAAAAATCCATCCAATATGGCTACCCCTCCAATCGAGAAGGTTCCTGCTGAAGGTAGTTACTAGCTACGTGGAGAAAAGTGGTAATTAACATTAAGTTAATGCACAAAACTTGTCAGAACTATGTTGGTTGCAGTAACGGTATATAAGGATATTATATTTAAAAATGTTTGATTGTTAGACTTTTTAAATTCCATTTTTTACTTTCGAGATAATGTACCGTGTGCAACAGGAGGCAGTTTCCCATTTCTTCGTGCCCATTTTTAAATTCGACTAACTTATCTGCAGTGCAGACCTTTCTCCATAGTCGAACGGTAGTTATGGTGAAAATAACATTATGTCAGCAACGTTAGCTGATAACTCCTTTATTCAGTCGTCGACAGTCATTATTTTTCAAAGTATGTTGCTGCTTTTTCTGTTAAGCGCTCTGATCTGGTAAGTTAACAAATTTCACTTAGCTATACTTAGCTAGCTAGCTAACCTTATGTTAACCTCATGTATACAAATGTCTGCCCGCCTTGTCAAGCTTGTTAGTTGTGAGCCAGTATCTATGTTAAATGCTTGATGGTTAAGTCTATTTTGGAAGTGTTTTTCTGTCTTTCATTTTTCCCACGGCGCTGCGCAGGATGCCGCCGTGAGCTTTGCATCGCAAATTGTGGTCACTCACTCACTCACGGATGACCTTTGTAAGTGGGTCTGGACGGTTTCGTGCTTGTTATTTTTAAACCTTAAGCTGAAGTAATGTTAGCTAGTTTGCTTTTATGCAGTTCTTCACTAAACCACCAAAGGGTGGCCTTGTGTTATGGTTTAATATGTTGGTTATATTACATATTCTATAATTTAATTATTTTTTTACTAAAATAGTGATGGCAGCTGAGCATTTTGTTACTGTAGCTTTAGAATTATACCTACATATAATGTTAACATTTAGGGATTTCAAATTACTACTTTGCCACTCAATTTGAAGTCCAAGAACATGGTTACTATTTTGCTAGACATTTAATTTTACATTATAGGGAGCTTGTGACCAAAATTTAAACTGTAAGAGCAACCTATCCAGTCAGGATAGTTTACTCCAGTGAGCCTTGGCTTGATGGGAAAGGAAGTGTGCTAACTTGTGCCTACTTCCATCAACCGAAAATTCAGGAGGCTTGAGGTCCTCTTGTTTGGTTTTTGCTGAGAGGGTCTCGCATTCAACATGACATCTTTGTGCCCACGTGGGTACTATTATGAACTGCGGTGCATAAATAGGGTTTCAGTGTAATACTGTGTCGCAATTCAATCACCAATCAATTGTATTTGCATTAAGTTGTAAAGTTCTTATTGTTGACTGGTTTAATATTGTTTGTTTATTCTGTTGCCACAGGATCAAATTATCAACAGTGTTGAGGAGCATTGACCTTTATTTTAATGGTTATCTATTGGTTTAACCATTATCAAGTGGAATTCTATCTTATACTAAACAGTTGCCATTGAAATTGTAGTGAGCAGATTATTCAATGGAGTGGAAGTGCAAGTTGTGTACTTGAAGTTTAACAATGAAGTTCTATGCCTAGGACTGTATTTGACTAGATGGACCACATTTGTAAGTTGGAGAAATTCATTGTAAATGTTGGTATTTTCCTAAGCTATGTTGACAATCAGAAAAAAATATGCTGCCCTTGTCCTTTAAGAGGATTTTATTCTCGTATTGATTGATTTACTTTCATACAACTTCTTGATACAAGGATTAATTGTATGTAAAGGGTGATAAAAAAAGGTGTTTTGCATTAAAATAATTCATGGATTTGTCCTTCATCTGGGGATGGCAGAACCCCAGAAGTTCCTGCTATGTGTATATGTTGCCACAAATGTTGCCATGAAACTCACCCTGACTGAGCGGCCAAAGTCAGTGGAAGAACTAATAAACACAATGAAAGAGAAGTTCAAGCCAAGACTGGACTGTGAATTTACCCTGCTCTATGAAGATCCTGACTTTGATGGACAACTCAGCTGTCTGGTGGACATTGAAGAGTTGCCAGAGAAGGGCACGTTGAAAGTTGTCCGATCAGAAACTGATACCAGCTCATGTGCAAGTTCCGATACTGACATACTCCTCCATGTGCCTGTAACTCAGCGTCAGAAGAACTGGCCTGATGCTTTCCCTATGCCTACTTTTTCCTATGAAGTGGAGCATATACTTGAGGAGGGGAACACTGTTTTCAAGAGATCTGGAAAGAAACTGAAGTTAACCAGGGCCCAAAAGCACAACATCTTGGAGAACATGGCCGCAACAATGCATAGCTAAACCTTACCCAAATGACTGGGAAGTGGGGAAGGCAGCTGAAGCTCTGGTTACAGCTCATCCATGTCTCAGAGAGCCTGGAAGTGAGAGTGGATGGTACAGGTGGAAGGTCAGCTTGAAGTTCAAGATGGGGAATTATTGTACCTAGCTGGCCAGATCTGGGTGTATGGAGGTGTCTGTCAATGTAGGCAAAAGGAGCAGAAACAACTGTGACAGTGAGTCCCCCCACTCCAACATAAAGAGACCCAGACGGGATAACTACCTTCCAAACTTCCCCAGAGGAGAAAACCAGACCAGTTTGGAACAAATGCGACTACAGATGCTGCATGAAGTTGAGAAGAGTGAGAGAAACCTGCTGTTGATAGAATCGCTTATGCAAATGAACTTTGCCCTTCATAGCCAGGAGATAGTTCAGGGAAATCCACTGGTGAGGGTCTTCTTGGAGAACTGGACGGCCCTTAAAATTGAGTCACAGGTAATAAGACTTGTCTTTCTCTACCCATCTTTTTCTCAGTCTCTCTCTATTCTGACCCCTACATAACTCACCTTTCTTATTAGGGCCCCTCCAGGAAATGTTGAATGAAAATAATTCATTTTAACAGGAAAACGAACTAATTTTTCAGTTGAATCAATTTAATCAATTATTGTTCTTTACACACTCGCTTGTTTGTATTCGTGTTTGTTTGCAGGTTTGTGCCGAGTTCCAGAGTATAACAAATGTCAACTTACGGAACCAGTTCTATGCTTGACCTACATACACCGCGATTGGTGGCCTTGTACAGGCAGAAGGCTACACGCACAGGCAGGATAGCAGAGGCACTGAGTGACATCCTAAAGGTTTATGATCTACAGGTGAGTTGAAAAGGCCATTTGTGCCAATGACAGCTACGTGCCCTCCCGTTATACCTGTGGAAGCAGGACCCACAGTTCTTCCAGACATGGAATATAAGTATCTCATAAAAAACACGTTTTCAACGTACAAAAATGCCAAGTTACTCAAAAGTATTGATATCAAAATGACGCCAAGTTACGGTACTACAAACAATATAGGCTATCTTGCCTCACCGAAATAACATAAGATGTAGTCTATTTCAAAGCAATGCTACCCAATATTTCCTCAATTCTTTCAAGTCACTTGGCCCTGTGTGTATAAGCATGCAGTACATGGACAGGCCAAACATATGTGTGGATGGCTCTCTCACAGTCAAGATTGATTGAATAGGCGTGTATATGTCCAATTTGTATTGGTATGTATGTATTTCGCTGCCCAGCCTTTCTGTTGTGTGAATGATAGTATGTTTCTTGGTATAAGTGTGTGTTCGTAAATGTGAATGTAACATGCTGCGAGGGAAATGTCCCCATGGGGTAAAGAAGTTCTCTATGTATGTATGTATGTACAATATGTATTTTACATGCAGTATTTATTGTACGTAGCAAATATACAATAACTTGCACATGTACTCAAATTCAGTTCAGAAGCAAGTATAAACATGTTTTCTGGAGAAATATGCTTCCTGTAGTTACTCAGCAGCAGTTTTGTACATTAATTTCAATGTGTTCTATGAGGCAATTCGAAATATTTGACTCTTTGATCTGACACAAAGTTTGCATGACATTGTAAAATGGTAAGATTACAAAACACAGGGCCAAGTGACTTGAAAGAATTGAGGAAATATTGGGTAGCATTGCTTTGAAATAGCCTACATCTTATGTTATTTCGGTGAGGCAAGATAGCCTATATTGTTTGTAGTACCGTAACTTGGCGTCATTTTGATATCAATACTTTTGAGTAACTTTGCATTTTTGTACGTTGAAAACGTGTTTTTTATGAGATATCATTTCTTTTTGCAAAGCGTTTTATTATGAGAGTGAGAAATGCGAAGTGACCCTGTAAGAAACGGTTGTGGATTATGGCTATCGTTGTGTGAATTTGTACACTCTGATGAGCGTGTACCGTTCAGCAGTTTCGGTTTGCTATATATGTAAAACAGTGGCTGTGAGAAAGCGTGTGGTGGCGTAAGCATAAACGCATCAGAAACGCAGATGAAATATGGCCAGTGTATGTACTCACGGATTTGACGTCCATCCAACGAGCCTTGACTGACAAAAGAATCAGCAAGCCCGTAGAATTATAACTCCCTAGGTCGCAACTTGTGTAGCGTTCTGTCCTGCTCCGTTGTGTGTTATTTCCTGGAGATGCACTTTTAGTGTTTGTAAGGTTTATAAGGCATTTTGATAGGCTTATCTGCAGGTAGGAATCCTCTTCGCTGTTTTGCTAAACTAGAACCGGAAAACCTGATAGTGGAGAATAGGAGCAGACGCATATGTCCCAGCAGGCTTTGCATATGAGAAAATAACAACATTTTGAGAGAAATTAGGATGAAATTATGAAATTGCGTAGTTGAAACAATATGTTTTTAGCAGAATGGGCATGTTGGTGAAGGTTGACATGATCACGGAGTATAGTGCGAAGTAAATGGAGTGACCATGAGCGAGCTTATATTCCTTATCGAACGGTATATATAACAGTCGCTATAAAGCGTAAAATGGAGGGTTAAGTAACATATGAAATCTATTGCACTGCTGTGTTTTTTCATGTTCAGTACTAGTAGTTATAATTATGAGTGAATCATGATTTTAAATGAAATGTATTAATGGGGAGTTGCAGAACGTACATACGTAGTAATTGTTTGTATGTGGCTAGATAGAGAACAGGGCGAGGTAACATGAATGTAGAAACGTGGCGTTTGCTGATAAGGTTTTGTACGGTAGCCAAGTGAAGAAATGTAGTTAGTAGAAATGGCACAGCGGTGAACTGGTGTAACTTTTTAATAAAAGGAATACATTTGCCGTCATGAAATGCATATGGGTGGCCATGAGTGAGTTTTGGTAAAGCAAATATAAGCCTAAGAGAACGTTAGTGTAAAAGAGGAAATCATCTGCCTGAGGACGAGGCAGGATTCAATCGTTCAACTGGAGGTTTACCAGTGTGTCACTCTGTTAGGACAGCACCATGACATAGCTATGCAATGTGTGAAATATCATTAGCAAACCTGTCCGTGGTTTTAAAGAAGAACACAGGCGAGTAAGCACAGAAGAGCTCCCGTTGAAGCCATATGGCTTTGCAATATTGTAGCCGGTTAACAATTGAACGTGCGGACGGTACGTCGTAATACAGTGTATACGTTCGGGGAACGGCTGGTAGATATGGTGCAAAAGCAATAATTGATAAGTAGTAGACAATTATTAGTGAGGGTAAAAGCAGGTTAAAGAAACGCATTCCTAGCTGGGCTTGAACCTAGGACCCTGTGTTCCCAAGACTGTAATCCTACCCGCTAGGCCACCGGCGGACTAGCTGTTTGTACTGAAAAAGTTTCAGAGTAAAAAGATATGGGTATTTTGCGTGTGTATGCGAGTTTTTCATTGGGTCGTGTACGTGAAGATTTGGCGGGTGTCGGGAAAATGTCCAATGGGCAGACATGTTATTAGTGGGATAGGCGGCAGGAAAAATAAGAATGAGAAGAAGAAGAAGAAAGAGAAGAAGAAGAAGGAGGAGAAAACACAAAATCCCCTTAGTTTGGGGCTTTATTGTGTGGACATGTGAAGTTGTTTATGAAATCTGTCTGTTGAAATAGGGTCAGAATGTACAGAATTTAATGTTTTTAAGGGCTGAGTGTCTGTGGCTGTTGTGGTTATTTCTGTGGGGAACCCTGAAAAGTGCCAAACTCTCGGTGCTGTATAGGTATGGGGCATGCCCCCGCCAAGGCGTAACTTGGCGGGATGGCATACCTGCTATCCCAATGCAATGCATTCACAGAACTTTCAATATCAATGAGCTTAGTGTGTGCTTTCCAAGCTTGTTCCTTCAAGTAACCTTGGATCCTCTGTATATTCCAGGTGGACGAGCCAGACATCACCAACACTCCTGTTGCTCTCCTCACATTGGTCATCGAGAACACTACAGATTCAGTTCATTTCTGTCCTGCAAGCACTGTTATTGTATCATTTTTTATTGATATCATTATCAGCGATGTCCCCTGGTTGGCTGATGCATTTGCATTGTTATTTGACTTAATGTATGCATTACATTTAGTCTACCCCAAGAAGCTCGTCCACACCTTTACCTTCATCCAAAAAGTACTGATGGGTCTTGATGATGGTAAACCACTGAAACCCTGCCTAATGAAAAATGACCTCTTATTGAAAGAGTGAGCACAGTTGTGCATGTGTGTGCACTTGCTTGGATGCATATACAGTGTGTATGTCATGCTCAATAACATTATTGGCACTCCTCCCTAAACAAACCAAGTATATTGTTGCTGTGAGCATTTGAATGAAACAGTTTATTTTCAACATTGCAACATTTATCATTAAAACTAACAGTTAAACTAACATTTGCCAAAATTATTTAAATGTGTTACAATTACATAAGGGTTAAGTAGTGTTATATTTGATAACATGGGTTGTGATGTAATTTTCATTACGTCTGCCTCACCAATACCAATCTACCTCAGTTTGCTAATGTTTGCAAATTACATAATGTTTATTGCATACAGTAGTTTTTTTACTAAAAATTGGTGATCTTGAATTCCTGTCCGTGAACTAATGTGAGATGTGCGTTTACAAAAGACTTGATTTCTTTTAATTGATTTTTTGTTTATTTATTCATTTGTGTTTCATGTTTTAAATCCCATTTGGAGTTTGTTTTATGGCTTGATGGGCAAGGTTTTAAATACATTTTATTGTTGTTGAAAGAAATCAGGCCATCAGTTTTAGATAAAGCACTTTTAAGACTGCCTTAAAGAAACCTTGGGAGGTTTAATTTGTATGCATTGTCACTTTTTGCATAAACGGGTAATATTTGTGACCTAAATCTCTGATACTAAACTGATGCGAGATGGGTCTTAGCAAAAGGAAAAGGCTTTTTCTTCCTGTAGTCCCCCCCCACCCATGTACAATTAGCGCTATGTTCCTAGTTCCCTAACAGTTCCTGGGTACTTGAAATGCAGAGATGCACACATTCACACACAACCACACCCATACTTGCATAGTAACCACACACTCATAAATGTACAATCTTGCATGGAGACACACTTGTACACAACCACACACATACTTGCACAGATAAACACACAAAACTGCACACGCAATCACACCGATACACACTCGTACACAACCACACATACTCACAGACGAACACACAAAACCACATACACAATCACAGATACACACTCGTACACAACGACACATACTCACAAACGAACACACAAAACCACACAATCACAGATTGATACACTCTCATACACGTCAACATATTCACAAACATAAACAAAAAAACACTCAATCACATCGATACAAACTCCTAAACAACATACTCCCAAACATAAATGCAAAGAAACCACATGCGCAATCACAGTGATACACACTCGTACACGACACACACTCACAAACAGACACACAAAACCACACACACAATCACAGATACACTCATACATGACCACACATACTTACAAAGATAAACACACAAAACCACACATGAAATCATATTGATACACACTCATACACGAGACATACCCACAAACACACAAAACCACATACACAACCACACAGATACACACTCATACACAACCACACATACAAAGATAAACACACAAAACCACACACACAATCACACAGATACACACTCATACAAAACCACATGTACTCACAAAGATAAACACACAGAACCACACACACAATCACTGTAGGAGCCATTATGTTGTTAAAAAAGCATTATGACATTTATTTATTTTGTTCTACATTTAAGTTGAAATTATAATGGGATTTATTATGCATTTGTTATTTATTGTTTCGTGTGCATTAATTATTGTATGAGTGTGTCCCTCTATAGGTGAATGGGGAATACATTATATTTAAGATGGTGTGGTGACGCGGGCCGGCAGGAGTAGACGGGTGCGAGCGGAAACGGTCATTGAACGTGTTGTTGGCACTACCAAAGGGGACTTGGAAGCTGGGAAAGTTTGGAATGGACTTTAAATTTGGTTTTGTTTATTATTGCAGTTTTATGTTAATTTGATTTGTAAATAAATTCAACAATAGCAACAACAATGATACGTTTTTATTTCAATTACAACACGCGTCAGACAACTGCACCCAACTCCCAGTGAAGTGGATAAAAGTGGGAAAAACGTTTTACTGGAACATAGGAGACAAAAGAACAGAAACGGAACTTATTTTTACCACTACAATCACATTGATACACATACACGACACATACTCGCAAACATTACAGTTTTTTACAATCGCTTGATTCACAAGCTTGTGCTCATTGTTCAAAACCTTAGACACAGCACTCAAAACAGTCACCACTTGTAACACAGGCTGTCCTCTGTTCAAAAACTTGCATTGTGCATTCATATCATTGAAGAAATCTTGCGCTTGCACAATCATTGTTTAAAATAACTCATATATTGTGAAATACCATAGGAACATTAGTTTAGATCAACCACACAAAAGATACCGATAGCTTCACTGTTTAGTTGTTTGTACAAAATAAAATACTTCTTTTATGTTTCGATATGGTTCTACATAGAAGGAGTAGTAGAGAGCATACAAGAGACACTGTGGAATCATTGAACAAAATGAAATTTATTTATGAAATACAATCACAACATAGGTTTGTTGAATAACAACAAAAATAATTATATATATATATATATAAATATATTTCTGTCGACCCTGTCTTGTGGTTTTCATCCACATCGCAATGGATTTTTGGGGGAGAACATCGGGGGAAAAACCTTTGGGCATGGCGAATCCAGGCCTGGCATTGTTCTGCCGTGATATCATTGCATGCTTGATCCATGGCCTGGAGGAGGGTGGCGCAATCGTGAGGGCGCCGATTATAAACCTTCCACCTCCATGCAGAGAAAAATTTCTCAATTGGGTTGAGGAAAGGAGAGTATGGGGGCAAGTACAGGGTGATAAACTGTGGATGGGCCTGAAACCATGCTTGAACTTTTTCAGCATGGTGGAACCTTACATAATCCCATACAATTACATAGATCAGTCCGTCAGCTTGAGAGACCTGATGTAGCTCATCAAGAAAGGTTACAAGGAGAGCTGCATTATATGATCCGATGAGGTCTGCGTCCCACCACACCATCCTCAGATATAGCCGCACACATGGTGATGTTGCCCCCACGTTGTCCAGGTAGATGGATGGTTGCCCACTGGCCGATTAAATTCCGACCTCTCCTCCTTGTCTTGGCCAGGTTGAAGCCTGCCTCATCCAAAAAGAGGAATTTGTGATGGTTCTCATCAGCATCCAGCTCCATCACCCTCTAAAAAGAAATTGATACAGAATTACCTTATAGATTACAGTAAAATGATGTAGATACATTTAGAATTTTTCGCAACAGGAATCTTGAAACTGAACATACCTGAACATGCTCAGTCTGCTGTTGCTTCACTCTGTCAGCATTTCTCTCAAAAGGCACAAGGTATAGCTGTTTTATAGATACCTGGTGCCTTTTCAGCATGCGTGCAATTGTCGGCTGACTGATGGCCTCCACACTGTTGAAAACATTGTTATTTTCATTGATGTGCTGTTGGATTTCATGAAGGCGAATGTCATTTCTTTCCCGAACCAAATTGACCACAGCCCGCTCCTGTTGGTCAGTCAGAATTCGGCCTCTGCCTCCCCCAATTGGCCTTGTCTCAATTCTGCAGGGAAAATGAAGAACAAATTCAGTCACATCACCTAGTCTGGTGCGCAGCAGCATGCAATATAAAGTAATTTGACAATTGAGAGTAATGTATAGTGCATGGTAGAGACTTACCGGTTCTCATGGCGAAAAGTTCTGATGATTGAGGCAAAGGTTGATCTTCTGAGATTTGGTTGGATCATTGTAGCTTCCGCAATCATTGTCATGCCATGATTTATAACATGGTCTACAACCATTGCCCTGATTTTATTGGACACTCTTTGCCTTTGCTGTCTCAGTCTGTGGTCTTGTCCTCTACCACGTCCCCCCACACCTCTCAAACGAGGCCCATGGCCACCTCTCAGAAGGGGTACTTGTCCCCTGTGTGGTGGACATTACCTTAATTTCCCCCGGTCGGTGAGAAGAGTCCAACAGACTTACACACAATATTCAGTTCCGATACCTTTATTCGGCCAAATAGGAGAATCCACACAGTGCAACAACGCCTCTGTATGAAAGCTCTCCGAACAGGTGAAAAGTCCTTCATTTTATACAGTTGAAAGTGGGTGAAAGGCGTGTTCTGCATGTAGTGCAGTTTTGCAGCTCGTCTCTGATTGGTTAAAAACATTGGATTTCTGAGAAACTGACTTGTTTAGAAGTTCTGACTTCTTCAAGGCTAACATGTCACAGTGACTAAAAACAATGATACAGTACAGAGACAGGCTTCTGTGGAAAACAGAAACACGCACAGGAGGGGCTATGCACTCCCAATACTTCTCAGTTAGACAGAAAAGCAATTTAAAAAGAAAGTCATATAAAAGCAAGTAAATATACGTAAACAGTAATTTCTTATTATTCCCTTACACCTGCCATCCCTTTGTCCACCACGGCCACCACGTCCACCATGTCCTCCTCCGCCTCTCACTGCTCTTACTGCTCTATCCTGACCTGGATCACCTGCCTGCTCCATGTTGTCACTATGTTGTTGTAGGTGGATACTGATCCTTTTAACTCTTACTACAAGGTGAAATCAATCATCAGAAACGAATTGTCTTTATTGGAAAAGCAATGGCAAAGGCCTGCATACATACTGTCAAATCTGAAAACATTGTCTGGAACAGTGGTACATGGGACCATAGAAACAGTGTCTGATAAAGGATGATGATGAAATATTACATCCATAGATAATGTAATCTAATTGGTTCATGTTCCATGGTAATTGGTATTAATTGTTGTATTAATTTATAGTTAGATGCATTGTAATGAATGAAAAGACAGTCATTTCAAATGTAATGTGTGAATTGCATTTTGAAATAGTAATTATTTAATGTTAAGTTGTGTCATATTGTGCAAAAACAGAAAACGGGCTTCACTCCCAAAATTTGTTTGAAACTTTCAGAGTGCTGGTCCAAAAAGTGTAAATCCGTAAAGTTGAAAAAAAGGGCCGCACTTAATCTGCATAATCTGATTTTATTTTTTATTTTTGTCAGAAGGTCTCAGCACAGACGCATTTCGGTGCAGTGCCTTCTTCAGTGTGCTTATTTACAAAGTGTTCATTCAAGGTTTAAATACCCACACCCATAGACACACCCTCATGATCAACCAATGATAATTCATCAAGTGTCATTCAAGGAAATGATCTCCACCCATAAATCCAATCTTATAATTGACCAATTATGTTGACTCATACTTGACAGGCTATCACATAAGAACATCAACACAGATTGCTGAAATATCAACATCATCAGATGGACAAGCAACAGGTTTGATTTATAAAAATAAAAATAAAAAACAATAGATTTATTTAAAAAAAACAGGTAAGAGACAGGTCCTCATTCATACCATTAGGTACGACCGTATTTAAAGTGAAGATATACCAGGCCTCCCTCTTCAAAAGGCGGTCTCACGATCTCCCCCTCTAGGATATTGATTAACAACCTCCAGGCCCATGAACCTCAATGAGTTGGCTGCATTGCCTGCAGCATTAAAATGTCTGGCGACTGATGACCTTTCATCTTTTCTCTTAATGGCATATTTATGTTCGCAGATTCTAGTTTTGAGTTGTCGTTTTGTTTTCCCTACGTAACATAAACCACAAGGACACGTCAACAGATACACCACGAATGTAGATAAACACGTTACTCTGCCCTTTACCTTAAATAATTTATTGGTATTAGGCTGTATAAAACATCTCTCTGTGAGCATGTTAAGAAAATTTTTGGTTAAGACCTATCTGACATCGTTTTCTGGAGAAAAACATAAGCAGTTAGACTGTATCATAGATTTACTGTCTCTTGTCTCTATTTACTGAACACAGATAAAATTTCATCATTGCTATGTAAGTATTACTGCTCAAAATATTTTGGTTATATACGTTATTTTTGAAATTCAGTGTCTTTAAATAGGTTAGTGATATTATATAATGTGGATATTTCTCACTGTAATGTAAGCGTTAGTTAGTAGTGTAATAGTTTTTGTGATGCAAGCAACAGTGATGATAAGAGTGTTGGAACGATGCCAAAACGTGGTGGACGGTTGAAAATTGTTTTCATATCGTCCCATCCCCATGCAAATGAACATATGAGAGTACAGAGTATAGAAATACATACAAGAGTTAATTATTACACATCTAGGTACTGTACAGCATTGTGTGACAATATTTTTGCATTATTTTGAAATCTGATATCAATATTTTGTCTTAAACCTTCATAAGGGGCTCATTTATATGCTTTACAATGGCAAAAAGCATTATATTCCTTTTTGGAGAGATTTTGGACATGTTTCTGGACCCCTAGCTATTTTGGACTGCTGTACTGATGGAAAGCTTGTAATTCCCACTTGACAATGAAGCAACAGTGATTTTCTTGAGTCAAAACAGTTGATTTGTAGTGAAATACGTGAATATGTTGTGATTTATAGCAATGCATAATTTAGACATTTTGGATAGATTTGGAGACGCTGGGTACACTGCTTAGTTTTTGCTTCATACATCTATAGTAGTTCTACATATCAGATGTAGATTTTATGAACTTGTGGTCAAGAAGTGTTTGACCTAGCACATGTATAGTTTAACCTCCTGTATATATGCACTCTCTCAGTATTTCATTACAAACTTAAAAAGTGCAAATTTATTTTTGATTTTTTGTCAAAACAATTGCATTTGTGGCACTTTATTTCTTCCAAAATTATGAATATAAACTAATCTGCGTTAGTATTGTAAATTGTACAAATGTCTTGCTTCATTTAATCCATTTTTCAAGTCTCTGTGGTGTTCACATCTGGAGTTATAAAGCTTTAAATAGGGTACCCCCTAAATGGGCAAGGATTGGCAAGATTTGGCTTGTGCCTTAAGGGGTTAAATAAGTCAGTTGTTATTGGCAATTTCAGAGCCTTACTGTATTCTCAGAATGCCCATGCAATGCAGTGTGCATTTCACTCGTGTAAATTGTCCACACACTTCTTTCACAATTGTTTTTAATGCCAGCTGACTAATGACTTTCTCACATTTGTGTCCAGTATAAATGACTATAAAATGCTTCGTAACATTCTCGAACAACTGTATTTTAAACCTTATTTACCCCATCACTTTTTACCCATATGGATAGGGAGCTTGATCAACATTAGATCAATATTCAACTGAAGATGTGAATACAAACGTGGTGGAAAAAGTAACATTTAATTCACATTAAAAGTTTATATAAAAATACATTTTCATAGTAATACCAATAATAACATGGTTAAAGAGACTTTACAAGAGATCTCAATTAAAGTGATGCTCATGAGCTAAAAGCGGTCCCTGCATGAAAAATTCTACATAATGCATACAATATATGAAACATACAATTTCATTTTGATGGTAAAAAAAAGTAAAATATGTTTAGCCTTTGATAGTCTCATATAGCCTCTTTATCATTGTCATGTGCTAAAATTGCAGAAATTTCTTTGTTAGTGAAAGAAAGTCTGAAGTATAGTCTGATTAAGTCATCCAAATCCGGCATTGCAGACTTGCATTTGTCAAGTTCATTTCACTAAATATACAACTTCTTTTATATTTTCTACTTACAATAAATACTGAATGTAAAATAAATATTGTACATACGTACATAGAATACTTCATTATCCCCATGGGGACATTTCCCTCACAGCATGTAACATTTACATTTACAAACAGACATTTTTACCAAGAAACATACAATCATTCATGCAACAGAAAGACTAGGAAGCTAAATACATACATACAGGTTAAAATTAGACATATTGAAGCCTATTCAATCAATCTTGACTTTTACAAACCAATCCGCACATATGTTTGGCTTGTTCATCGACTGTATGTACACACAGGGCTAAGTGACTTGAAACAATTTAGGAGACATTGGGTAGCATTGCTTTGGAATACAGCTTCTTTAATTTCTGTGAGGCAAGATAGCCTATATTGTTTGTAGTACAGCAACTTGGCATCATTTTGATATTAATACTTTTAATGGTAGACCTAGATTTAGCCAGTTGAATAAATGACAAATAGACAGTGCTTTGTAAATATGGCATTTCTGTACGTTGAAAACGTGTTCTCTTTCATCATCTCGTTTCGAGATCCACCTATGGGGAATGACATCCGGTCATGACTCCTCAGAAGCATCCAATTGCACCAAGTCTGGCTCTGAGAGACAGTAGCACGTCCAGTGCTACAGGAGGCACCACCCTCCTGTAAGAGCATATAGGACGCTGCAGCGCTACTATTCATCAGTTGACATTCGCTTCTCACGATCATCCAAACTGAGCTCACAGCCTCGACCTTGCATCTCGCAAGAACCTTATAGCTTAACATATCCTTGGATTGTCCTCCGCCGGACGTGAAAGGTTCGAGAGTTCGGTCAGTGCTATGAAGCTTGCTAGCTTGCTGCCCTTACTTGCTAGCTCCCTTCTGTATCGGGCAGCCCACGCCTTTGATACACCTCCCTGCTCCTGCTAACATCGAACAGGACTGCTAGCTAGCCATGCTAGCCTGTTAGTGCTTAAAGCCAGCCACCCACGCTGCCTTTATTCGCTTAGCCAGCCTGCTAGCTCCCTGCTACATGGCTCTTTCTAAGCCCGTCTCTCTTGAATTCTCTGAAAAGCTACGCTCGCGAGCCTGCTCGGCTGCTTGCGGTTCTCTCATCGCTGCCAAAGATACCCATCCTCTCTGTATCATGTGCTTGGGTTTTCAACATGCCCAGGAGGCCCTTGACACTCTGGAGAGTTGCAGCCACTGCCTGGCTTTGCCCAGGAGGCTGCAGTGGCGGAGACTGAGAGTCACTGCTACCCACGGCAACGACCTCGGTCAGGAGGACTCTGATAAAGAGTACGATAGCACCACGGCCCCTTGGCCCCTGCAAGGCCCTCCGACCTTGAGCTGGGCTGACCAGTCCGACCCAGACATGTTGGGCCTTCCCCTCTCCCTCTCCGGTACCCCTATACTGGAGGGAGAGGCGCTTGAGTCGGAGCACGACAATGCGCCAGTTGCATGTAGTGACTCAGGCGAGGAGGACGCCATTCCTTCCGCCCAGTTAGTACCAGCTATGGGGACGGCTAACACCCCAACCCCACGCTGTGTTTCTGGAGATGTGTGAGTGGGCCACCGCCCGCCTCCACATCGAATGGCCAGCTCTCCAGAACCCCGCCGATGAGGAGCAGGATGTTTACAACGGGAAATTCCTAGGCCCTCCCCCGGGCCCTCGGAAACAGCATTTCCCAGTCCTTCCTGCCTGTGCTAAACATGAGGCACCACTGAAAGGACCCCCTTGACTTCAAGCATGGCTTTTCCGGCCTAGAAGTCAAAGACATGGCTGCCCACGCCATGGGGGAACCCCTGGCTGTCGAACCCTCCGTAGTTTGACACCTGAACCTCATGCAGGGAGGGCTTTTGGCGCCACCAAAGCCCACCCTACCAAATAAGATGGACCGTTTCACAGCCTCCATTCAACAGGCTTCCTACAGGTCCTAGCCCTCGTTATTCGAGCCCTTAATGTCTCCTCTCTACGAAGTTTACCAAGCCGAGCTGATTGAGGAGATGGGGGAACAGCTTGAGAAGGTGAGCCCTTCCCCCATACTCTGGCAAGTATTGTCACTATTAACGACCTGGTTCTGCGCAATGCTCGCCAGTGTGTCCAGGCCTGTGGTTGCTCCATGGCCCTGGCTGTAGCTGGTGAGCAGGCCCTGTGGCTTAATCTCTCTGGTCTGCCTGACAGTGAGAAGAGGCGCATCACAGGTGCCCCAGTTGAGCCAGGCCAGCCTCGTTTCAGCCCTGCGCTGACTCTCATGCAGCAGCGGTGCAATGATAAAAAGAAAGAGGATGAGGCCATCAAACTCTGCCTCCCCCGAACAGCTACACCTCAGCTGCCGCATCCCACGCATCCCCCACAGCCTCTGGCTGTGAACCGCCGTGCCCAACCGGGCCAGGGCAGAGCCAAGCCCCAGGGAAAAACCCTAGGCCAGCAGGGTAACCCCCCTCCCAGGCCTTGGGGTAACATGACCTTTGCTGCGGCTGCAGCGAAGAAACTATCACCCACCCCCCCGAGCCCAAGCGGAAGTGGCCTGCCTGACCGGCTTCCCCTGCTGGGGGGGGCTAAGTCCACGTTCTGGGGCGACCAGCCCCATGGACACATGTTCATCTCCCCTCTCCAAGAAGAGGAGACTTCAAGTTCAGCGGGGCGGCCCCTCTCCCCCCAGGGGTTCCTACCCCTACGTTCGCTGTGGTCAGGGCACCAGTTCCCGTGTCCCCCAGCCTCAGTCCCCCCTCTCAATGTCCCGAGAGGGAGACTCTGTTCTAGCCACACAGGTAGTGTTACCCACATTCAGTGTGCAGAACAATACCAGGCCATTTCTAATAACGGCTTCCGCCCTGAAAGGCCAAAAAATAAAAAATCGTGTGAGATGATTCTCTTTAAAACACAGGAGACCTCCCCTGGTTTTGCCACTAGGTGGAGCGCCGACATCATTATTCAATTTGGCCTCACTTGGCCAAATTTCCCCGTGGTCCCCCACACTGGCAGAGGCACTCACGAGCCACATTGTAGCTTGGCAGGCTGCGTCAGCCCCAGAATGGGTCCTGAGCACAATAGCCAAAGGCTACAGACTCCGGTTCAGAGTGAAACCACCACGTTTCAACTGAGTCATTTACTCTCGAACCAAAGAGAGTACGGCCCATGTTTTAGAGGAGGAAATCCTGGTTCCAAAGAAGGACAGTTCTCTACGTCCGATCTTGGATCTCAAGGTACTGAACAAACATTTGAGGCAATACAACTTCAAAATGTTAACGTACAGCACTCTTCTACGCTCAATACGTCAGAATGATTGGTTCACATCAATCGATCTGAAAGATGCCTTTTTCCACCTGGGCATCTATCCCCTTCACACAAAATTTCTCTGCTTCGCCCACCGCGGTATTTGCTACGAATACACGGTTCTACCCTTCTGCCTCTCCCTAAGTCCACGGGTGTTCTGTCTTTATGTAGAGGTGGGTCTGGCTCCGTTGAGACTAATGGGAATCAGAATTCTGACTTATATCGACGATTAGCTCATCATTGCCAATTCGAAAGTCAGAGTTGTGCAGGACACACAGCTAGTTCTGACACATCTGTCATCTCTTGGTTTCAAAGTGAACCTCCCCAAGAGCAATCTCTCTCCATTCCAGAATGTAACATTCTTGGGACTGGACCTAAACTCTGTGTCGATGCGAGCTCGGCTAACAGCAGACCACATCTTATCACTCAGATTCTGTGTCTCTCAGTTCAAACCGGGCTCGAGAGTACAGTATCGCACATACCTTCGGCTGCAAGGGCTGATGGCTTCAGTCTCTCAGATTCTTCCACTGGGGCTATTAAGAATGAGGGGCTTTATGAGGTGGATTTCATTCCTCCACCTCAGCCCTGTGGGCAATCTCCATCACTGCCTCTCGGTGACACATGAGTGCTACCAAACTGCGTCACTGGGAAAGCACAGACTTTTACACTCAGGGAACTCCTCTCGGGATCGTTCTCATGAGGAAAATCGAGCCACTTAGGAGGGATGTATTGTGAATGGGACGTGGCCAATCCAGCTATGCTCAGCTCACATCAATTATCTGGAGCTACTAAGCATTTGGATAGCTCTCAGATATTTTCTCCCCCGTCTAAGGGGACATCATGTGCTAATCCGCTGCGACAACACAACTGTGGTTGCATATGTCAATCGGCAAGGTAGCATGCGCTCCCTCCAGCTCCACTGTCTAGCCTACAGACTGCTGGTCTGGAGCAGCCGTCACTTTCTGTCGATACGCGCGACCCATGTTCCAGGCATTCTGAACACGGGCGCGGATCTGTTGTCAAGGAAAACCCACTTTACGGGGAATGGTGGTTGCATCCACAGATTGTGGAAATACTGTGGCAGAGATTCGGCCGTGCAGCTGTAGTTCTCTTCACTTTGCATGGAAATGCCTGCTGTCCAATGTATTTCTCGCTACGGGACGAGAACGTACCTCTCGGCGTGGATGCACTGGCCCACCCATAGCCCGATGTGCTCCTTTATGCGTTTCCCGTTATAATTGATGTTTGACACAGTTATGTGAGGTATGCGGTAGTTCTGCGTAATTTATATTCGGGATACAGTAAAAGCAAACTGGAAATCGCCTTCCGCACTTTTTGTCAGGGTAAAATAACAGGTTCTCCTAATCGTCCCTTTAGCTTTTTCAGACTGCCATAATTTTACTCTGCGGTTCTTCAATTCCACAAAAAGACCAGGAATACTACACATAGACTAATTTATGGCGCATGGTTCGCATCTGGAGGGCACACTTCGCTGCTCCGCTAGCAGTAACTTTGAAGGAAAGCAAACGGTGGCTGTACCACTGCAATATTAGCTAATTTAAATTTTCATGCAAGTCCAAGTTTTCATTCTATTTATTCTTGTCATTTTGCGATTAGCCTATGTGGAAATGACGATAAGAGTCGAATTAATCAGTTCAACAGCAAATTGTTTACGACGTGTGCATGTTTTCTGCTGTTGTTACCAGTTATTTGTGGAATGTGAATGCATTCTGCCGCCACGGATGTCAAGACATGAAAGTGAATGTTCGCATAAAAATATAATGAATGTCTTTGAGAGGATATATAAAAACAGTTACAATCTGTATATTGGCCTGTTATATCCTGTTTGTTGCATAACAACAGTCCAAGTCAAACTACCAACGAGAGTTTTGCTTGACAATAATATGCCCAAACTGCTGCGGAAGAATATTTCAATTTCAGGTGATTATTAAGTCGATAAAAATCAATAAATACTAAAGTAACCATATATAGTCATTGTTAGTAACCCATTGTATAAGTGGAATAAACCCCCCCGGACTGTCCCGGTTATTGGAAAATAATGTACTTCCGTGGTGGTATGGGGTTACAGAAGAAATCATATGACAGATGGACCGATGATTTTTCATACGTCAGTGGGCTAATTTGCCTAATCTTCGCGGGTCCTTAGACCGCAGTGGAAACGCACACAACAATGGGCTGAAGGAACCTTTTAGTTCCTTGAAAAGTAGTTCCTGGGACTAAAAGTTCTGGGTACTTTGGGTGGAAATGCGGCTTTATTTATTTAGGTCGGATCTTTCAGACAGCAAATATTTCACTATCCGTGGCCGATCTGAAATTTCACTTACCAAATGAACATGTAATAAACATCAAATTTGAGGGGAATATAAGGAAGAGACAATGAAAGACAATATGCTTGACCACCAAAAATGGGCTATAGCAGTATCCACCTGATTTTGTGTGGGTATAATGAAGAGACACAATTCAAGTTAATGACAAGTTTAATATCAGACTGAATATATTGAAGCCATCAAGCTCTTAAAAAAACTCCAGCACAAAAAAGACAGAACAAGGACCAGAGAAACAGAAATATAAAAACATCGAGAGGGGGATTGCAGCGCTATCATCAAAATTAGCAACACAGTTTTAAACCTACAAAACACCGTTAGATTTAAAAACCAGAATAGTTTCAATGGCATTTTAAGCTATTAAACAAACTACATTATTATAACATTACGTGGACTAGTTTAATTATAATTACTTTTTTAGTAAAACTTTGTGACGTTGTTGTTGCCTCAAAACGGTTGGTAATGGATCCCCTTACGCTAGCTAGCTAGCTAAAGTTGGCTAAGTAATGAGCCGGCATCTGGGCTCTTCTCCTGTGCTAATGTATATTAATAGCACACCTGGTCGTGCCTTAGTAGCTACTTTATTAAATGTCACAGAATTAACAATATAGCTATTTTATGTCAATTTACTTCAAGTGACAGCTTACCTGAAAACCAGTAACGTTACGACAACTTCTGAATATGAAGAGAAAGTGACAGTTTGAAGAGTGAGCGTCTCTCCTTCTCGAGTGCTGGTTGTGGTCGCAAGCGAGCAACTGGTGAGAGTGGGCGCCTCTCTTTCCTACAGCACTGGTTGCGGTGGTGGCAAATTAAGTATAATAGTCAGTGGGCCGACCTATCTGAGACGTTTGAAATAGAGCACAGGGATTAGAAGAAATCCGCCTATGGGCCGATGCTTGTCAGACATTATGAATAAAATGCGACGTTACAATCTCAGGTGGACACCTATTTTTATACAGTCTATGCTTTGTCCATATTTTTCCCACGGAGCGCAGGAACTGCCGCTGTGGGCTATGCATGGCAAATTGTGGTCACTCACTCACGGACGATCTGAGAGGGACGTTTAGTTGGACGCGTGCGCAGGTGGTGCTTCGTCTTTGCAATTCCTAAAATCATTGCATGCGCAGGTGGCGCTACCAATGCCTTTCTTTGCATTTCCTAAAATCATCGCCTAACGTTACTTCAGTTAATCCTAACATGTTAGCACCTCTATCTGTCTGCATCTCCCAAAATCACCACTTCGAACGGCACGAGATTTTTACACACAGCTTTATTGCCTAACGTTACTTAAGCTAATCCTAACATGTTCGCGTTTCGCCTACTTTAGTTAGCCTAATCACGGCGTATGGATCGCCTACTTTAGTTAACCTAGTTAGCGCATATGGATGCCATCCTGAACGCATGAGTAGGACCTAAGGACACACAGCTAAAACCACTGATACAGATGTATGGAAACACAGAGGACAACAAATAACGTTACAGAGGTGAGGACATGCCATAGCTACCTAGCTATATAGGAAGTACAGTTGCCCCGTGGGTCTGGACGGTTTCGTGCTTGTTATACAGTCTATTCGTGCATTCAGACGGTCCTCGTCAACATGTAAAGTCAGAAATTTATCACGTGACCAAGTCGTATTTACAAGGTGTTTGCGTTCGGGCGGTCATGGCAACAGGTAAATTTATCTCATGAACAATATGTATGTCCGCTGGGGATGTAAAGGAAGTGGACCAATGCGACCACCCACTGTTGGTCACATGATAAATTTCCGACATCACCAGAGTCATCCACAAAAACTGGGGGAATACCTAAACAAATAATATTTAGAACAAGGAAGTAGCCTAACATTTATTATAGTCTAGTTTACAGCTATAAGTAGTTAAGCTAATTAGATTTAGCAATTATTTCTTGTTGTTTACTTACTGATAGGGCATAATCACTATCATGCCATTAACAGAAGGTACTTGGTACATGTAGGCTAACTGTTAACAATCATTTGCACACATTATGATCGAGAAATGAAAATTATACAGATATATTTACCATTAACCTGATACATTTATTCTATGTTTGCCAGTTGTCCACCATGTGTTGAAAGCAAGGTGGGGTCAGTGAAACGTCACAACATGTAAACTCGGGTATCATGGAACTTGTCATGATCGAAGGTAGAGCTGAGTAACTTTCAGGCCGATTGACCAAGAGGGAGCGTGGCGATGGGCGTGGCCTATCACATAAAGGCGCATAACTCCCGAATGGATTCACAGATTTGCACAAGTTTTTGTGGAAAGGTTGGTCATGAGCCAAAGAAGAGGTCACGTGTTTGTGTGAGGGTGCGTGTGTGTGGATGCATGCACACATGGATGCACGCACATGTGCGGTCGCAGCTATTGCGGATTCGCTCTTGTTTTAAACTGACTCAAAAGAAACACATAATATCCGCAAGGGAAACCATGGTGCAGCAGGTTGCTAAAATACAATGACTACTTCACGCGCATTGATTTTTATTCTTATATGTATTTCCAGTGTAACTGGCATGAAAATATGACGGTAAACCCCTTAGTTCGCTAGAAAAAGGCATGGGATTCTCCATTACACCCAATGGGGAAATTGACAGGTGCAGTGCACTGGACGCCAAATTTGTTTCTGCAACTTCGAAAATCGAAGCAAGCGGTGACGTGTATTCCTTATCATAGAGTTCCATATCATAGCAGCTCCCATAGGAATCCAAGGAACCCGTAGCCTAAATGGAAGCTGTCTCCAGTTTTTTATATCTCGATCTCATAGAAAACACATTTTCAACGTACAAAAATGCCAAGTTACTCACACATACATAGCATTGTCTATAACTCATTCATTCAAACGGGCAAAATTTAGACCTGCCATTAGGGTTGGGCCGATGGACGATGGCATCGTCCATCGCCGATGGCTGACAGTCATCGACCACTGAGCCCAACATCGTGTTTTAAGGAATTTGTGATTTACTAATGGAAAAACAGCTTATTTAATCACAATATTCACCGCCCAGTGAAAGCATATTTTAATTTAGGCGCCGTGCAAACATAAAATAATTTTAAAATCTACCTGGTTTGCACCTGCCTTTGTAAATCAGGGGGTGAGTCTTTATTTGTATCGCAAAACTGAGGATTAAAACTTATCTACAGGGTGAACTCTCCCGTTCTCTCATAGGAACCTAAATTTCAAAAAGGTAGGCGTCGGACTCCTACAAACTACCAAACATGAAGCAAAGTGCTACACCTGTCTTAAACAAATAATTCCTAATCGTTATATTGTCATTAACCCTTTTTTTCACCATGCCTCGCCCTGCACATTTAACTGAGAGTTAGTTCATGTTTAGGAAAAATATAATCAATAAATGATTAATATTGTAATAATTAGAGGAAACTCTTGCTGATTTAAGCCAGTCAGCCACCGCACGCGTAGCGGGCGCAAGTGCACGACGCGCGTATTATGTGCGTAAGTGAAGCGTAGTTGAAGTACTATTATTACAACGGCAGCGGGCGACGTCCTCCACACCAGGCGCGAACCGGGTGCGAAACTTGTGTGGCACAAGCGAATTGAACCGTAGTTTTTCGCTTCTGTTCTATTTTTCGGCTTGCCGCGTGGCATGATGACCTGTTTGTACACAGAAATATGCTCTAAAATGCTAGGTATACATGCTCTGATTTATATTTCATCCTTATATTACAGGGGGTGTGACCCTAGTTCCCTCTTGCAGTAGTGGAGAACAAGATAAAACCAAATAAACACCAGATATTTTATAAGCAGCCACCAGCCACCTTTTCGATTTTGTATTGTCCTGGCAGAAGAAGAAAATTTAAACTGGAACCTGGGAAAAAGGCAAACTTAGTTTCGCTATCTTATTTTGTGGAGGAGGTGGGTAAATTCAAAAATACACCACAGAAAGACAAAAGTATTGAATGATGTAGAAGTGAATGCAATGAGCAGCGGTTTGTTAGCTTGAGTGTTGGAAGGTAGTTTTTAACCAACCATTGCTCAGCCTATTTGACTTCGCCGATGTCTTCGTTCGCCATGCTTTCAAAAAGGGCTTGTTAATAAAAATAATATAATCCACAGAGCTTTAAAAGAGCAGATTATTTAGTGGTCTTGCCGATGAAAATGCACCTATTTTATAAATGAAGTTGTAAGCAAGCCTTTATTGCACTTGTACTTCAAAGCTTCCGGTGTTTATGGCGTTGTGGTGTTCATATCCGTTCAAGTTTAAACTGTTACGCTATCTTTTTGATGATTAGCTGATGTTACTAAATCTGATCATTTAAATGTTTTGACGTGAATAACAAGATGACACAGGAATTCTTAATGGTTGATTACGGACTATTTAGGGGTCCTACGAAGTAGGATCCCTATTGTATTTGTTAGTATTATTAGGGGTCCTACGAAGTAGGAACCCTACTCTTTTTGTTAGTATTATTAGGGGTCCTACGAAGTATTGTTTTTGTTAGTATTATTATTATTATTATTAGTATTATTATTATTATTATTATTTTCCTGGAAATGGTCAAATAACTCAAAAAGTCCTTGACCAAAAATGATATAAATTACCAGGTCGAATCTAGAGACCATGAGTAACTATGCCAGAAAGAATGACCATGATTCGTCCGTAGGTGGCGCTATAGTAATCGATTCAAAACGCGAATTTCAAAATGCTGGCATTTCCACCCCGTTTGATGAAAATTCATGAAACCAGGTGTACTTGTGTCATTCCTCATGAGGAACAAATATGTCTCAAGAACCCATAAAGTCCGCCTTGATGGATTTTCCTGCAGATTGAAAATTATAAAACCTATAAAAAGTTTCTTCTAAAAAACCGGAAGTCCGATTGGTCCATAATTGTCCATGTACGTGTATGGTGCATGTCTCCCTATAGGGTGTTAACTGCTAAGAGATCCATTCCAAGATGGCGGAGAAACTGGTATTTTAAAAAAACTAAATTTGGCCACAAATTTCAAATGCCTACAACTTTTTATAACAATAATCTAGGGACTTGAAATGAACAGGTCATGCAGAGGGAACCACCATGTTGTACCGTGTCGAAGTAGTTGCAGATATCTCAAAAAACAAGGAAATTACAGGCATTTGATATTTTGGAGGGAAGCTAATGCTAATGCTAATATTATGCAAATTTTAAGTGCTTATAACTTTTTACAACAATAATCTAGGGACTTGCAACGGACTGGGCATGAAGAGGGCACTACCATGTTGTATCATGTCGAAGCAGTTGCAGATATCTAAAAAAACATGGAAATTACAGGCATTTGACATTTTGGCAGGAAGCTAATGCTAATATAACGCTTTAAAACTCATCTTCTCATGAACGCTTTACCTGATTCCGTGACCATCGCACATGTGTTCTCTTGGGTATTTTCTCCATCAAGGGTGATATGGACAAGTCGTGTCGTTAAATATCACGTTATTTGTGACGTGACAAAGTTAGCACTTTATGCTAATGCACATTCATATTTCGAAATAATGTTTCTCATGAACCAGAAGTTGGACCGTCTCACGCACGGGTATGTAGATTGTCCAAAATCCTGAAATCTATGCCACTTGGACTCTTTTCTCCTTCGCCTTGTATTTACCCGGATTGGACATGTTCGTAGGGCCCCGCATTGCTGCGTGCAGCTATATTTAGGGGTCCTACGAAGTAGGAACCCTAATGTTTTTGTTATTATTAGTGTGGTTGCCTTAGGCAAACACACTATTATTATTGCACATATTATTTATTTATTAGTGTGGTTGCCTTAGGCAATCACACTATTATTATTGCACATATTATTAGTGTGGTTGCCTTAGGCAAACACACTATTATTATTGCACATATTTATTATTATTATTATTATTATTATTATTATTATTATTATTATTATTATTATTATTATTATTAGTGTGGTTGCCTTAGGCAATCACACTACTATTATCTCACATATTATTAGTGTGGTTGCCTTAGGCAATCACACTATTATTATTGCACATATTATTAGTGTGGTTGCCTTAGGCAATCACACTATTATTATCGCACATATTTATTATTATTATTCCACCCATTTTTTGGACCGCTACTCCTCCCAGAGTTTTCACACCACATACACGTGCCATATGTCAAATTGACCGGCTTCTTTGGGAATCGTGCGCTATTACTTTGTGGAAAGTTTCGCTGCACAGTTTTTGAGAAATATGACTTTTTTTGGCCAATTTTTCCCATTGAAAATGAATGGAGGCGGTGACGTCATAAAAATGTGAATTATGAAGTTACAGCATTGGTCAGCTTTGCACACGTGATGCGGTCCGCTGTACGTCCTCACCAGCCACCAGAAAGGATATAGCTGAATGCGGAAGTGAACGGATAAAACAGTATTCCAAATGCAAAATTACAAATGAAAACGCTGTCAGCTAGGTATATCAACAAAACATATGGCTTAGGCATACCCAGAAGTCCTCAATAATAATAGTATTTCACAAGATATTACGCAAATTCTTTGACGACGTTTCGTCAGGTCCAGCGTCTTTGAATGCTAATGCTAACAAAGACTACATGCATTGTATGCGACGATTAAGAAACTTTCGGTTGACCTAAAAAAACGATATTCCAAAACCAAAATTAGACTTGCTGTTATACCTGGTTAGAAAGCTTATGCTCTCACCTACTGAATAAACGAATTCTCAAACAAGCCAGACTGTACTAAAAAGTGCAACAACGCCGTCAACAACACGTGTGCAGCAGCTTCTGGTCCGGTCTTACTCCAGAAAAAGACGTCATCTTGTAATACCACACATGGAGCTTTGGGTGTTCTCGAACTTTGTAGTACAAACTTGCTTGATTGAGAATTCATTTATTCAGTAGGTGACACAATAAGCTTTCTAACTATGTATAATATGTTAAATTTTGCTTTTGTAACACTGTGTAATATCCCAGCGTATTGGAAACTTTGGTCTCATTAGAGCTGCATTACACATTCAGTCTGTTGTAGCAGGGACAGCAACGCTCTCTCACCCCAACGCGTTTGCTAAAGTACACAACTCCACTTGCATGTTGTTGATGCACCCCTTGCTGCAACAGAAGCTAATAGTACTGGCTACCATACTTATTCACAGAAGCTGTATTTAAAATGAGTTAAAATGCAACTATTTTAACACATATTTCTCGCGTCATTTTCGTTCTTGGAAATTCGGCTCGGCTAACACGTAATAGGCTACTCTGTCAATGAGTTGGTCTCAGAGATAACAGATTCGACTCTGAATTACAGCCCAATTAAATGTTTTTAGTTGTCTGGTTAAAATGAGCTGAAATTCGCGCATAATCATACGTCAATCAAATTAATCTCCCTAGCCCTGTCTTGCTTTTTTTAAAGAAAATGGTGCGATCACGCAGTGTAGACGTAGGGTTTTTCCAAGACCCTCTGAACATGCCAGCTAGCTTTGTGATTTGCCGTCACTCGTCACCGCATACCGCAAGTGAAACACTGAGATCTCAAATTTTGATGAAAGGATAATTTAGCTCTAAATATATGTGTCGCAAATCAACACGTTGTAGTGATGTTATAGCAGGTACACAATACCCTGTCTCTGCTTATACTACAGAAACTGTACACTCCGTTCAGCACAAAGTCGACTTTGCATTGGCGACAACCACACTTCACAATTTCTGCAGGAATTGTCTAGTTAGTGTGGTTGCCTTAGGCAAACACACTATTATTATTGCACATATTTATTAGTGTGGTTGCCTTAGGCAATCACACTACTATTATCCCACATATTATTAGTGTGGTTGCCTTAGGCAAACACACTATTATTATTGCACATATTTATTTATTATTATTAGTGTGGTTGCCTTAGGCAAACACACTATTATTATTGCACATATTTATTAGTGTGGTTGCCTTAGGCAATCACACTATTATTATCGCACATATTATTTATTAGTGTGGTTGCCTTAGGCAATCACACTATTATTATCGCACATATTATTATTATTATTATTATTCCACCCATTTTTTGGACCGCTACTCCTCCCAGAGTTTTTGCACCACATACACGTGCCATATGTCAAATTGACCGGCTTCTTTGGGAATCGTGTGCTATTACTTTGTGGAAAGTTTCGCTGCACGGTTTTTGAGAAATATGACTTTTTATGGCCAATGTTTCCCCATAGGGATGAATGTAAAACGTGACGTCATACATATGTGAGCGGTGAAGTCACAGCATTGGTCGGCTTAGCACACGTGATGCACTTTTAACCTGCTTCATCTACAGGAAATTTAGAATCCAGATGCGGTGCATATCTCCATTTTCGTCGTAATTACAGAAAACACACATTCGTAAACTTCAAATGATTCATACCACAATGTAGATAAAACCTTGACGAAGACGTACATGCACGGATTGTGTTGTTCAAACGAGGTTTCCTGGCGACTTAGCCACCACAGTGGATATAGCTTAATGCGGAAGTGCACGCGATAAAAACGGTATTCCAAATGCAAAATTACAAATGAAAACGCTGTCAGCTAGGTATATCAACAAACATATGACTTAGGCATACCCAGATTTCCTCAAAAATAATAGTATTTCACAAGATATTACGCAAAATCGTTGACAACGTTTCGTCAAATGCAGCGTCTTTGAATGCTACTAGTGCTAACAAAGAGTGCATGCATTGAATGCGACGATTAAAACACTTTCGGTTGACCTAAAAAACGATATTCCAAAACCAAAACTACACGTGTTATACCTGGTTAGAAAGCTTATGCTCTCACCTACTGAATAAACGAATTCTCAATCAAGCCAGACGGACCTAAAAAGGGCAACAACGCCGTCAACAACACGTGTGCAGCAGCTTCTGGTTCGGTCTTACTTCAGAAAACCATGTGGGCTTGTAATACCACACATGTTGCTTTGTGTGTTGTCGAACTTTGTAGTACAATCTGGCTTGATCTACACATCATCGATCTAATAGGTGACAGAATAAGCTTTCTAACAATGTATAATATGTCAAATTTTACTTTTGTAATACCGTTTTATATTCCAGCGAGTTGGAAACTTTGGTCTCGTTATAACTGCATTACACATCAGTCTGCATTACACGTCAGACTTAGGGTTTTTCCAAGACCCTCTGAACATGCCAGCTAGCTTTGTGATTCGCCGTCACTCGTCACCGCATACCGCAAGTAAAACACTGAGATCTCAAATTTTGATGAAAGGATAATTTAGCTCTGAATATATGTGTCGCAAATCAACTCGTTGTAGTGATTTTATAGCAGGTACACAATGCCCTGTCTCTGCTTATACTACAGAAACTGTTCACTCCGTTCAGCACAAAGTCGACTTTGCATTGGCGGCAACCACACTTCACAATTTCTGCAGGAATTGTCTAGTTTATTATTATTATTATTCCACCCATTTTTTGGACCGCTACTCCTCCCAGAGTTTTCGCACCACATACACATGCCATATGTCAAATTGACCGGCTTCTTTGGGAATCGATGGCTATTACTTTGTGGAAATTTTCGCTGCACGCTTTTTGAGAAATATGACTTTTTATGGCCAATTTTTCCCATTGAAAATGAATGGGGCGGTGACGTCATAAAAAATGTGAATTATGAAGTTACAGCATTGGTCGGCTTTGCACACGTGATGCGGTTGGCTGTTCGTCCTCACCAGCCACCAGAAAGGATATAGCTGAACGCGGAAGTGAACGGATAAAACAGTATTCCAAATGCAAAATTTCAAATGAAAACGCTGTCAGCTAGGTATATCAACAAAACATATGGCTTAGGCATACCCAGAAGTCCTCAATAATAATAGTATTTCACAAGATATTACGCAAATTCTTTGATGACGTTTCGTCAGGTCCAGCGTCTTTGAATGCTAATGCTAACAAAGACTACATGCATTGTATGCGACGATTAAGAAACTTTCGGTTGACCTAAAAAAACGATATTCCAAAACCAAAATTAGACTTGTTGTTATACCTGGTTAGAAAGCTTATGCTCTCACCTACTGAATAAACGAATTCTCAAACAAGCCAGACTGTACTAAAAAGTGCAACAACGCCGTCAACAACACGTGTGCAGCAGCTTCTGGTCCGGTCTTACTCCAGAAAAAGACGTCAGCTTGTAATGCCACACATGTTGCTTTGGGTGTTCTCGAACTTTGTAGTACAAACTTGCTTGATTGAGAATTCATTTATTGAGTAGGTGACACAATAAGCTTTCTAACTATGTATAATATGTCAAATTTCTCTTTTGTAACACCGTTTAAAATCCCAGCGTATTGGAAACTTTGGTCTCATTAGAGCTGCATTACGTATTAATTCTGTTGTAGCAGGGAAAGCAACGCTTTCTCACCCAACGCGTTTGCTAAAGTACACAACTCCACTTGCATGTTGTTGATGCACCCCTGGCTGCAACAGAAGCTAGTAGTACTGGCTACCAGCCGAACCTTATTCACAGAAGCTGTATTTAAAATTAGTTAAAATGCAACTATTTTAACACATATTTCTCGCCTCATTTTCGTTCTTGGAAATTCGGCTCGGCTAACACGTAATAGGCTACTCTGTCTATGAGTTGGTCTCAGAGATAACAGATTACACTCTAAATTACAGCCCAATTAAATGTTTTTAGTTGTGTGGTTAAAATGAGCTGATATTCACGCAAAATCATACGTCAATCAAATTAATTTCCCTAGCCCCGTCTTGCTTTTTTTTAAGAAAATGGTGCGATCACGCAGTGTAGACGTAGGGTTTTTCCAAGAGCCTCTGAACATGCCAGCTAGCTTTATGATTCGCCGTCACTCGTCACCGCATACCGCGAGTAAAACACTGAGATCTCAAATTTTGATGAAAGGATAATTTAGCTCTGAATATATGTGTCGCAAATCAACTCGTTGTAGTGATGTTATAGCATGTACACAATACTCTGTCTCTGCTTATACTACAGAAACTGTTCACTCCATTCAGCACAAAGTCGACTTTGCATTGGCGGCAACCACACTTCACAATTTCTGCAGGAATTGTCTAGTTTATTATTATTATTCCGCCAGTTTTTTGGACCGCTACTCCTCCCAGAGTTTTTGCACCACATACACATGCCATATGTCAAATTGACCGGCTTCTTTGGGAATCGATGGCTATTACTTTGTGGAAATCTTCGCTGCACGGTTTTTGAGAAATATGACTTTTTATGGCCAATTTTTCCCATTGAAAATGAATGGAGGCGGTGACGTCATATAAATGTGAATTATGAAGTTACAGCATTGGTCGGCTTTGCACACGTGATGCGGTCCGCTGTACGTGTCCTCACCAGCCACCAGAAAGGATATAGCTGAACGCGGAAGTGAACGGATAAAACAGTATTCCAAATGCAAAATTACAAATGGAAACGCTGTCAGCTAGGTATATCAACAAAACATATGGCTTAGGCATACCCAGAAGTCCTCAATAATAACAGTATTTCACAAGATATTACGCAAATTCTTTGACGACGTTTCGTCAGGTCCAGCGTCTTTGAATGCTAATGCTAACAAAGACTACATGCATTGTATGCGACGATTAAAAAACTTTCGGTTGACCTAAAAAAACGATATTCCAAAACCAAAATTAGACGTGCTGTTATACCTGGTTAGAAAGCTTATGCTCTCACCTACTGAATAAACGAATTCTCAATCAAGCCAGACGGACCAAAAAAGGGCAACAACGCCGTCAACAACATGTGTGCAGCAGCTTCTGGTCCGGTCTTACTCCAGAAAACGGTGTCATCTTGTAATACCACACGTTGCTTTGGGTGTTGTCGAACTTTGTAGTACAAACTGGCTTGATTGAGAATTCATTTATTCAGTAGGTGACACAATAAGCTTTCTAACTATGTATAATATGTCAAATTTCTCTTTTGTAACACCGTTTAAAATCCCAGCGTATTGGAAACTTTGGTCTCATTAGAGCTGCATTACGTATTAATTCTGTTGTAGCAGGGAAAGCAACGCTTTCTCACCCAACGCGTTTGCTGAAGTACACAACTCCACTTGCATGTTGTTGATGCACCCCTTGCTGCAACAGAAGCTAAGAGTACTGGCTACCAGCCGAACCTTATTCACAGAAGCTGTATTTAAAATTAGTTAAAATGCAACTATTTTAACACATATTTCTCGCCTCATTTTCGTTCTTGGAAATTCGGCTCGGCTAACACGTAATAGGTTACTCTGTCTATGAGTTGGTCTCAGAGATAACAGATTACACTCTGAATTACAGCCCAATCAAATGTTTTTAGTTGTGTGGTTAAAATGAGCTGATATTCACGCAAAATCATACGTCAATCAAATTAATCTCCCTAGCCCCGTCTTGCTTTTTTTAAATGGTGCGATCACGCAGTGTAGACGTAGGGTTTTTCCAAGAGCCTCTGAACATGCCAGCTAGCTTTATGATTCGCCGTCACTCGTCACCGCATACCGCGAGTAAAACACTGAGATCTCAAATTTTTATGAAAGGATAATTTAACTCTGAATATATGTGTCGCAAATAAACTTGTTGCCGTGATGTTATAGCATGTACACAATACTCTGTCTCTGCTTATACTACAGAAACTGTTCGCTCTGTTCAGCACAAAGTCGACTTTGCATTGGCGGCAACCACACTTCACAATTTCTGCAGGAATTGTCTAGTTAGTGTGGTTGCCTTAGGCAAACACACTATTATTATTGCACATATTTATTTATTATTATTATTCCGCCAGTTTTTTGGACCGCTACTCCTCCCAGAGTTTTTGCACCACATACACATGCCATATGTCAAATTGACCGGCTTCATTGGGAATCGATGGCTATTACTTTGTGGAAATCTTCGCTGCACGGTTTTTGAGAAATATGACTTTTTATGGCCAATTTTTCCCATTGAAAATGAATGGAGGCGGTGACGTCATAAAAATGTGAATTATGAAGTTACAGCATTGGTCGGCTTTGCACACGTGATGCGGTCCGCTGTACGTGTCCTCACCAGCCACCAGAAAGGATATAGCTGAACGCGGAAGTGAACGGATAAAACAGTATTCCAAATGCAAAATTACAAATGAAAACGCTGTCAGCTAGGTATATCAACAAAACATATGGCTTAGGCATACCCAGAAGTCCTCAATAATAACAGTATTTCACAAGATATTACGCAAATTCTTTGACAACGTTTCGTCAGGTCCAGCGTCTTTGAATGCTAATGCTAACAGACTACATGCATTGTATGCGACGATTAAAAAACTTTCGGTTGACCTAAAAAAACGATATTCCAAAACCAAAATTAGACGTGCTGTTATACCTGGTTAAAAAGCTTATGCTCTCACCTACTGAATAAACGAATTCTCAAACAAGCCAGACTGTACTAAAGAGTGCAACAACGCCGTCAACAACACGTGTGCAGCAGCTTCTGATCCGGTCTTCAGTGGGCTTGTAATACCACACATGTTGCTTTGGGTGTTGTCGAACTTTGTAGTACAATCTGGCTTGATCTACACATCATCGATCTAATAGGTGACAGAATAAGCTTTCTAACAATGTATAATATGTCAAATTTTACTTTTGTAATACCGTTTTATATTCCAGCGAGTTGGAAACTTTGGTCTCGTTATAACTGCATTACACATCAGTCTGCATTACACGTCAGACTTAGGGTTTTTCCAAGACCCTCTGAGCATGCCAGCTAGCTTTGTGATTCGCCGTCACTCGTCACCGCATACCGCAAGTAAAAGACTGAGATCTCAAATTTTGATGAAAGGATAATTTAGCTCTGAATATATGTGTCGCAAATCAACTCGTTGTAGTGATGTTATAGCAGGTACACAATGCCCTGTCTCTGCTTATACTACAGAAACTGTTCACTCCGTTCAGCACAAAGTCGACTTTGCATTGGCGGCAACCACACTTCACAATTTCTGCAGGAATTGTCTAGTTAGTGTGGTTGCCTTAGGCAAACACACTATTATTATTGCACATATTATTATTATTATTATTTTTATTTCTTTCCACCCATTTTTTGGACCGCTACTCCTCCCAGAGTTTTCGCACCACATACATGTGAAATACGTCAAATCGAGCGGCTTGATCGGGAATGGTGCGCTATTACTTTGTGGAAAGTTTCGTTGCACGGTTTTTGAGAAATTCCACTATTTTTGGGAAATTTTTCCCATAGAGAATGAATGGTAGAATGTTCAGCCTTGTGATGTCACAATGCTCTGCCTTCTCTCCCTTGTGATGTCACAATGCTCTGTCTTCTAGCAGCAGTACTCTGGTCTCTCTCTAGATTTGAACATTCTGCCATTCATCTCTATGGGGAAAAATTTCCCACAAATTGTGCAATGCCTCATTGGACATGGTAGAGAGTCCTTTGTCCATTGGTGTAGATCAGCCTCGCCCCCCTTCCTGATTGGCCGATGTTTGATATTTCATAACTTTTGAACCGTTTGTCATAGAGAACTATGGGTCGCGTCATTGGACTCAGTAAATACCTAGCAACCGCCTAGAACTCCATAGCAACCCCCTAGCAACATCCTAGCAACTGCCTACCACTCCATAGCAACCACCTAGCAACACCTTAGCAACCACCTAGACCTGCATAGCAAGCGCCTAGAGACACCCTAGCAACCACCTAGAACAGCCTAGCAACCGCCCTGAGCTCCATAGCAACCACCTAGCAACACCATAGCAACCAAATAGAACTCTATAGCAACCACCTAGCAACACCCTAGCTACCACCTGGAAAACCATAACAAATGTCTAGCAACACCCTAGCAACCAGCTATAACTCCATAGCATCCACCTAGCAACACCCTAGCAACCACCTAGAACTCCATAGCAACCACCTAGCAACACCATAGTAACCACCTAGACTCTATAGCATCCACCTAGCAACACCCTAGCAACCACCTAGAATACCCTAGGAACCACCCAGCAACACCCTAGCAACCACCTATAACTACATAGCAACCACCTAGCAACACCCTAGCAACCACCTAGAACTGCATAGCAACCACCTTGCAACACCCTAGCAACCACCTGGAACACCATAGCAAATGCCTAGCAACACCCTAGCAACCGGCTATAACTCCATAGCAACCACCTAGCAACACCATAGCAATCACCTGGAACACCATAGCAACCACCTAGCAACACCCTAGTAACCACCTGGAACACCATAACAACTGCCTAGAAACACCCTAGCAACCGCCTATAACTCCATAGCAACCACCTAGCAACATCCTAGCAACCACCTAGAATACTCTGGCAACACCCTAGCAACCGCCTATAACTCCATAGCAAATGCCTAGCAACACCCTAGCAACCGGCTATAAGTACATAGCAACGACCTAGCAACACCATAGTAACCACCGAGAACTCCATAGCATCCACCTAGCAACACACTACCAACCACCTAGCAACACCCTAGCAACCACCTGGAACACCATAACAACTGCCTAGCAACACCCTAGCAACCACCTATAACTCCATAGCAACCATCTAGCAACATCCTAGCAACCACCTAGAATACCCTAGCAACACCCTAGCAACCGCCTATAACTCCATAGCAAATGCCTAGCAACACCCTAGCAACCGGCTATAACTCCATAGCAACGACCTAGCAACACACTAGCAACCGCCTGGAACACCATAGCAAATGCCTAGCAACACCCTAGCAACCAGCTATAACTCCATAGCAACCACCTAGCAACACCATAGCAACCACCTAGAACTCCATAGTAACCACCTAGCAACACCCTAGCAACCATCTGGAACACCATACCAACCACCTAGCAACACCCTAGCAACCACCTGGAACACCATAACAACTGCCTAGCAACACCCTAGCAACCGCCTATAACTCCATAGCAACCACCTAGCAACACCCTAGCAACCACCTGGAACACCATAACAACTGCCTACCAACACCCTAGCAACCACCTATAACTCCATAGCAAATGCCTAGCAACACCGTAGCAACCGGCTATAACTCCATAGCAACCACCTAGCAACACCATAGTAACCATCTAGAACTCCATAGCAACCACCTAGAATACCCTAGCAACCACCTAGCAACACCCTAGCAACCACCTGGAACACTATAACAACTGCCTAGCAACACCCTAACAACCGCCTATAACTCCATAGCAACCTCCTAGCAACCACCTAGCAACTGCCTATAACTCCATAGCAACCACCTAGCAACATCCTAGCAACCACCTAGCAACACCCTAGCAATCACCTGGAACACCATAAAAACTGCCTAGCAACACCCTTGCAACTGCTTATAACTCCATAGCAACCACTAGCAACATCCTAGCAACCACTTAGATTACCCTAGCAACCACCTAGCAATGCCCTAGCAACCACCTGGAGCTCCACAGTAACCACCTGGAACTCCATAGCAACCACCTAGCAACCACGTGGAACACCATATCAACCACCTAGCAACATCCTAGCAACTGCCTAGAACTCCATAGCAACCGCCTAGAATTCCATGGAAACCACCTAGAACTCCATAGAACCACGTAGCAACACCCTAGCAACCGCCTCAAACATCATAGCAACTACCTACCACTGCTCACTCTGTTCAGCAGAAAGTCGACTTTGCATTGGCGGCAACCACACTTCACAATTTCTGCAGGAATTGTCTAGTTATTATTATTATTATTATTCCGCCAGTTTTTTGGACCGCTACTCCTCCCAGAGTTTTCGCACCACATACACGTGCAATATGTCAAATCGAGCGGCTTGATCGGGAATGGTGTGCTATTACTTTGTGGAAAGTTTCGGTGCACGGTTTTTGAGAAATTCCACGTTTTTTGGGAAATTTTTCCCATAGAGAATGAATGGTGGAATGTTCACCCTTGTGATGTCACAATGCTGTCTTCACACCTTTATGATGTCACAATGCTCTGTTTTCTGGCAGCAGTACTCTGGTCTCTCTCTAGATTTGAACATTCTGCCATTCATCTCTATGGGGAAAAATTGCCCACAAATTGTGCAATGCCTCATTGGACATGGTAGAGAGTCCTTTGTCCATTGGTGTAGATCAGCCTCGCCCCCATTCCTGATTGGCCGATGTTTGATATTTCATAACTTTTGAACCGTTTGTCATAGAAAATTATGGGTCACGTCATTGGACTCAGTAAAGACCTAGCAACCGCCTAGAACTCCATAGCAACCTCCTAGCAACACCCTAGCAACCGCCTATAACTCCAAAGCAACGACCTAGCAACACCCTAGCAACCACCTAGAATAACCTAGCAACCGCCTAGAACTCCATAGCAACCACCTAACAACACACTAGCAACCACCTGGAACACTATAGCAACCACCTAGCAACACCATAGCAACCACCTAGAACTCCATAGCAACCACCTAGCAACACCCTAGCAACCACCTGGAACTCCATAGCAACCACCTAGCAACACCCTAGCAACCACCTAGAACACCCTAGCAACCGGCTATAACTCCATAGCAACCACCTAGCAACACCATAGCAACTACCTAGAACTCCATAGAGACTCCTCCCAGAGTTTTCGCACCACATACACGTGCAATATGTCAAATCGAGCGGCTTGATCCCTAGCAACCGCCTATAACTCCAAAGCAACGACCTAGCAACACCCTAGCAACCACCTAGAATAACCTAGCAACCGCCTAGAACTCCATAGCAACCAGCTAACAACACACTAGCAACCACCTGGAACACTATAGCAACCACCTAGCAACACCATTGCAACCACCTAGAACTCCATAGCAACCACCTAGCAACACCCTAGCAACCACCTGTAACTCCATAGCAACCACCTAGCAACACCCTAGCAACCACCTAGAACACCCTAGCAACCGGCTATAACTCCATAGCAACCACCTAGCAACACCATAGCAACCACCTAGAACTCCATAGCAACCACCTAGCAACACCCTAGCAACCACCTGGAACACCATAGCAACCACCTAGCAACACCCTAGCAACCACCTAGAACACCCTAGCAACCAGCTTTAACTCCATAGCAACCACCTAGCAACACCATAGCAACCACCTAGAACTCCATAGCAACCACCTAGCAACACCCTAGCAACCACCTGGAACACCATAGCAACCACCTAGCAACCCCCTAGCAACCACCTGGAACACCATAGCAACTGCGTAGCAACAACCTAGCAACCGCCTATAACTCCATAGCAACCACCTAGCAACATCCTAGCAACCACCTAGAATAACCTAGCAACACCCTAGCAACCGTCTATAGCTCCATAGCAAATGCCTAGCAACACCCTAGCAACTGCCTATAACTCCATAGCAACCACCTAGCAACATCCTAGCAACCACCTAGAATACCCTAGCAACACCCTAGCAACCGTCTATAACTCCATAGCAACCACCTAGCAACACCATAGTAACCACCCAGAACTCCATAGCATCCACCTAGCAACACCCTAGCAACCACCTAGAATACCCTAGCAACCACCTAGCAACACCATAGCAACCACCTGAAACAGCATAACTGCCTAGAAACACCCTAGCAACCGCCTATAACTCCATAGCAACCCCCTAGCAAACACATAGCAACACCCTAGCAACTGCCTATAACTCAATAGCAACCACCTACCAACATCCTAGCAACCACCTAGCAACACCCTAGCAACCACCTGGAACACCATAGCAAATGCCTAGCAACACCCTAGCAACCAGCTATAACTTCATAACAACCACCTAGCAACACCCTAGCAACCACCTTGAACTCCATAGCAACCATCCAGCAAAACCCTAGCAACCACCTAGAACACCATAGCAAATGCCTAGCAACACCCTAGCAAACAGCTATAACTCCATAGCAACCACCTAGCAACACCCTAGCAACCACCTAGAACTCCATAGCAACCACCTAGCAACACTCTAGCAACCACCTGTAACACCATAACAAAAGCCTAGCAAAACCCTAGCAACCAGCAATAACTCCATAGCAACCACCAAGCAACACCCTAGCAACCACCAAGAACTCCATAGCAACCACCTAGCAACACCATAGCAACCACCTGGAACACCATAGCAACCACCTAGCAACATCCAAGCAACCACCTAGAATGCCTTAGCAACCGCCCTGAACTCCATAGCAACCACCTAGCAACAACCTAGCAACTGCCTAGATTCCCATAGCAAGCACCTAGCATCACCCTAGCAACCAACTAGAACTCCATAGGAACTACCTAGAACACCCTAGATACCACCTGGAACACCATATCAACCACCTAGCAACATCCTAGCAACTGCCTAGAACACCACAGCAACCACCTACAACACCCTAGCAACCGCCTAGAATTCCATAGCAACCGCCTGGAACTCCATAGAACCACCTAGCAACACCCTAGCAACCGCCTCAAACTCCATAGCAACCACCTACCAACACCCTAGACACCACTTAAAACACCATAGTCACCACCAGAACATCATAGCAACTACCTACCACTGTTCACTCTGTTCAGCAGAAAGTCGACTTTGCATTGGCGGCAACCACACTTCACAATTTCTGCAGGAATTGTCTAGTTATTATTATTAGTGTGGTTGCCTTAGGCAATCACACTATTATTATCGCACATATTATTATTATTATTATTATTCCACCCATTTTTTGGACCGCTACTCCTCCCAGAGTTTTTGCACCACATACACGTGCCATATGTCAAATTGACCGGCTTCTTTGGGAATCGTGCGCTATTGCTTTGTGGAAAGTTTCGCTGCACGGTTTTTGAGAAATATGACTTTTTATGGCCAATTTTTCCCCATAGGGATGAATGTAAAACGTGACGTCATACATATGTGAGCGGTGAAGTCACAGCATTGGTCGGCTTAGCACACGTGATGCACTTTTAACCTGCTTCATCTACAGGAAATTTAGAATCCAGATGCGGTGCATATCTCCATTTTTGTCGTAATTACAGAAAACACACATTCGTAAACTTCAAATGATTCATACCACAATGTAGATAAAACCTTGACGAACACGTACATGCACGGATTGTGTTGTTCAAACGAGGTTTCCTGGCGACTTAGCCACCACAGTGGATATAGCTTAATGCGGAAGTGCACGCGATAAAAACGGTATTCCAAATGAAAAATTACAAATGAAAACGCTGTCAGCTAGGTATATCAACAAAACATATGGCTTAGGCATACCCAGAAGTCCTCAATAATAACAGTATTTCACAAGATATTACGCAAATTCTTTGACGACGTTTCGTCAGGTCCAGCGTCTTTGAATGCTAATGCTAACAGACTACATGCATTGTATGCGACGATTAAAAAACTTTCGGTTGACCTAAAAAAACCATATTCCAAAACCAAAATTAGACGTGCTGTTATACCTGGTTAGAAAGCTTATGCTCTCACCTACTGAATAAACGAATTCTCAAACAAGCCAGACTGTACTAAAGAGTGCAACAACGCCGTCAACAACACGTGTGCAGCAGCTTCTGATCCGGTCTTCAGTGGGCTTGTAATACCACACATGTTGCTTTGGGTGTTGTCGAATTTTGTAGTACAATCTGGCTTGATGTACACATCATCGATCTAATAGGTGACAGAATAAGCTTTCTAACAATGTATAATATGTCAAATTTTACTTTTGTAATACCGTTTTATATTCCAGCGAGTTGGAAACTTTGGTCTCGTTATAACTGCATTACACATCAGTCTGCATTACACGTCAGACTTAGGGTTTTTCCAAGACCCTCTGAACATGCCAGCTAGCTTTGTGATTCGCCGTCACTCGTCACCGCATACCGCAAGTAAAAGACTGAGATCTCAAATTTTGATGAAAGGATAATATAGCTCTGAATATATGTGTCGCAAATCAACTCGTTGTAGTGATGTTATAGCAGGTACACAATGCCCTGTCTCTGCTTATACTACAGAAACTGTTCACTCCGTTCAGCACAAAGTCGACTTTGCATTGGCGGCAACCACACTTCACAATTTCTGCAGGAATTGTCTAGTTAGTGTGGTTGCCTTAGGCAATCACACTATTATTATCGCACATATTATTATTATTATTATTCCACCCATTTTTTGGACCGCTACTCCTCCCAGAGTTTTCGCACCACATACACATGCCATATGTCAAATTGACCGGCTTCTTTGGGAATCGATGGCTATTACTTTGTGGAAATTTTCGCTGCACGGTTTTTGAGAAATATGACTTTTTATGGCCAATTTTTCCCATTGAAAATGAATGGGGCGGTGACGTCATAAAAATGTGAATTATGAAGTTACAGCATTGGTCGGCTTTGCACACGTGATGCGGTTGGCTGTTCGTCCTCACCAGCCACCAGAACGGATATAGCTGAACGCGGAAGTGTACGGATAAAACAGTATTCTAAATGCAAAATTTCAAATGAAAACGCTGTCAGCTAGGTATATCAACAAAACATATGGCTTAGGCATACCCAGAAGTCCTCAATAATAACAGTATTTCACAAGATATTACGCAAATTCTTTGACGACGTTTCGTCAGGTCCAGCGTCTTTGAATGCTAATGCTAACAGACTACATGCATTGTATGCGACGATTAAAAAACTTTCGCTTGACCTAAAAAAACGATATTCCAAAACCAAAATTAGACGTGCTGTTATACCTGGTTAGAAAGCTTATGCTCTCACCTACTGAATAAACGAATTCTCAAACAAGCCAGACTGTACTAAAGAGTGCAACAACGCCGTCAACAACACGTGTGCAGCAGCTTCTGATCCGGTCTTCAGTGGGCTTGTAATACCACACATGTTGCTTTGGGTGTTGTCGAACTTTGTAGTACAATCTGGCTTGATCTACACATCATCGATCTAATAGGTGACAGAATAAGCTTTCTAACAATGTATAATATGTCAAATTTTACTTTTGTAATACCGTTTTATATTCCAGCGAGTTTGAAACTTTGGTCTCGTTATAACTGCATTACACATCAGTCTGGATTACACGTCAGACTTAGGGTTTTTCCAAGACCCTCTGAACATGCCAGCTAGCTTTGTGATTCGCCGTCACTCGTCACCGCATACCGCAAGTAAAACACTGAGATCTCAAATTTTGATGAAAGGATAATTTAGCTCTGAATATATGTGTCGCAAATCAACTCGTTGTAGTGATGTTATAGCAGGTACACAATGCCCTGTCTCTGCTTATACTACAGAAACTGTTCACTCCGTTCAGCACAAAGTCGACTTTGCATTGGCGGCAACCACACTTCACAATTTCTGCAGGAATTGTCTAGTTAGTGTGGTTGCCTCAGGCAACCACACTACTATTATCCCACATATTATTATTATTATTATTATTATTGTTTCTTTCTTTCCACCCATTTTTTGGACCGCTACTCCTCCCAGAGTTTTCGCACCACATACACGTGCCATATGTCAAATTGACCGGCTTCTTTGGGAATCGATGGCTATTACTTTGTGGAAAGTTTCGCTGCACGGTTTTTGAGAAATATGACTTTTTATGGCCAATTTTTCCCCATAGGGATGAATGTAAAACGTGACGTCATACATATGTGAGCGGTGAAGTCACAGCATTGGTCGGCTTAGCACACGTGATGCACTTTTAACCTGCTTCATCTACAGGAAATTTAGAATCCAGATGCGGTGCATATCTCCATTTTCGTCGTAATTACAGAAAACACACATTCGTAAACTTCAAATGATTCATACCACAATGTAGATAAAACCTTGACGAAGACGTACATGCACGGATTGTGTTGTTCAAACGAGGTTTCCTGGCGACTTAGCCACCACAGTGGATATAGCTTAATGCGGAAGTGCACGCGATAAAAACGGTATTCCAAATGCAAAATTACAAATGAAAACGCTGTCAGCTAGGTATATCAACAAACATATGACTTAGGCATACCCAGATTTCCTCAAAAATAATAGTATTTCACAAGATATTACGCAAAATCGTTGACAACGTTTCGTCAAATGCAGCGTCTTTGAATGCTACTAGTGCTAACAAAGAGTGCATGCATTGAATGCGACGATTAAAACACTTTCGGTTGACCTAAAAAACGATATTCCAAAACCAAAACTACACGTGTTATACCTGGTTAGAAAGCTTATGCTCTCACCTACTGAATAAACGAATTCTCAATCAAGCCAGACGGACCTAAAAAGGGCAACAACGCCGTCAACAACAGGTGTGCAGCAGCTTCTGGTCCGCTCTTACTCCAGAAAACGGTGTCATCTTGTAATACCACACATGTTGCTTTGGGTGTTGTCGAACTTTGTAGTACAATCTGGCTTGATCTACACATCATCGATCTAATAGGTGACAGAATAAGCTTTCTAACAATGTATAATATGTCAAATTTTACTTTTGTAATACCGTTTTATATTCCAGCGAGTTGGAAACTTTGGTCTCGTTATAACTGCATTACACATCAGTCTGCATTACACGTCAGACTTAGGGTTTTTCCAAGACCCTCTGAACATGCCAGCTAGCTTTGTGATTCGCCGTCACTCGTCACCGCATACCGCAAGTAAAACACTGAGATCTCAAATTTTGATGAAAGGATAATTTAGCTCTGAATATATGTGTCGCAAATCAACTCGTTGTAGTGATGTTATAGCAGGTACACAATGCCCTGTCTCTGCTTATACTACAGAAACTGTTCACTCCGTTCAGCACAAAGTCGACTTTGCATTGGCGGCAACCACACTTCACAATTTCTGCAGGAATTGTCTAGTTAGTGTGGTTGCCTCAGGCAACCACACTACTATTATCCCACATATTATTATTAGTGTGGTTGCCTCAGGCAACCACACTACTATTATCCCACATATTATTATTATTAGTGTGGTTGCCTTAGGCAATCACACTACTATTATCTCACATATTATTATTATTATTTTTATTTCTTTCCACCCATTTTTTGGACCGCTACTCCTCCCAGAGTTTTCGCACCACATACACGTGCCATATGTCAAATTGACCGGCTTCTTTGGGAATCGCGTGCTATTACTTTGTGGAAAGATTCGCTGCACGGTTTTTGAGAAATATGAGTTTTTATGGCCAATTTTTCCCATTGAAAATGAATGGGGCGGTGACGTCATAAAAAATGTGAATTATGAAGTTACAGCATTGGTCGGCTTTGCACACGTGATGCGGTTGGCTGTTCGTCCTCACCAGCCACCAGAAAGGATATAGCTGAACGCGGAAGTGAACGGATAAAACAGTATTCCAAATGCAAAATTTCAAATGAAAACGCTGTCAGCTAGGTATATCAACAAAACATATGGCTTAGGCATACCCACAAGTCCTCAATAATAACAGTATTTCACAAGATATTACGCAAATTCTTTGACGACGTTTCGTCAGGTCCAGCGTCTTTGAATGCTAATGCTAACAGACTACATGCATTGTATGCGACGATTAAAAAACTTTCGGTTGACCTAAAAAAACGATATTCCAAAACCAAAATTAGACGTGCTGTTATACCTGGTTAGAAAGCTTATGCTCTCACCTACTGAATAAACGAATTCTCAAACAAGCCAGACTGTACTAAAGAGTGCAACAACGCCGTCAACAACACGTGTGCAGCAGCTTCTGATCCGGTCTTCAGTGGGCTTGTAATACCACACATGTTGCTTTGGGTGTTGTCGAACTTTGTAGTACAATCTGGCTTGATCTACACATCATCGATCTAATAGGTGACAGAATAAGCTTTCTAACAATGTATAATATGTCAAATTTTACTTTTGTAATACCGTTTTATATTCCAGCGAGTTGGAAACTTTGGTCTCGTTATAACTGCATTACACATCAGTCTGCATTACACGTCAGACTTAGGGTTTTTCCAAGACCCTCTGAACATGCCAGCTAGCTTTGTGATTCGCCGTCACTCGTCACCGCATACCGCAAGTAAAACACTGAGATCTCAAATTTTGATGAAAGGATAATTTAGCTCTGAATATATGTGTCGCAAATCAACTCGTTGTAGTGATGTTATAGCAGGTACACAATGCCCTGTCTCTGCTTATACTACAGAAACTGTTCACTCCGTTCAGCACAAAGTCGACTTTGCATTGGCGGCAACCACACTTCACAATTTCTGCAGGAATTGTCTAGTTAGTGTGGTTGCCTCAGGCAACCACACTACTATTATCCCACATATTATTATTATTATTATTATTATTCTTTCCACCCATTTTTTGGACCGCTACTCCTCCCAGAGTTTTCGCACCACATACACATGCCATATGTCAAATTGACCGGCTTCTTTGGGAATCGTGTGCTATTACTTTGTGGAAAGTTTCGCTGCACGGTTTTTGAGAAATATGACTTTTTATGGCCAATTTTTCCCATTGAAAATGAATGGGGCGGTGACGTCATTAAAATGTGAATTATGGAGTTACAGCATTGGTCGGCGTTGCACACGTGATGCGGTTTTAACCTGCTTCATCTACAGGAAATTTAGAATCCAGATGCGGTGCATATCTCCATTTTCGTCGTAATTACAGAAAACACACATTGGTAAACTTCAAATGATTCATACCACAATGTAGATAAAACCTTGACGAAGACGTACATGCACGGATTGTGTTGTTCAAACGAGGTTTCCTGGCGACTTAGCCACCACAGCGGATATAGCTTAATGCGGAAGTGCACGCGATAAAACGGTATTCCAAATGCAAAATTACAAATGAAAACGTTGTCAGCTACGTATATCAACAAACATATGACTTAGGCATACCCAGATTTCCTCAAAAATAATAGTATTTCACAAGATATTACGCAAAACCGTTGACAACGTTTCGTCAAATGCAGCGTCTTTGAATGCTACTAGTGCTAACAAAGAGTGCATGCATTGAATGCGACGATTAAAACACTTTCGGTTGACCTAAAAAAACCATATTCCAAAACCAAAACTACACGTGTTATACCTGGTTAGAAAGCTTATGCTCTCACCTACTGAATAAACGAATTCTCAATCAAGCCAGACGGACCTAAAAAGGGCAACAACGCCGTCAACAACATGTGTGCAGCAGCTTCTGGTCCGCTCTTACTCCAGAAAACGGTGTCATCTTGTAATACCACACATGTTGCTTTGGGTGTTGTCGAACTTTGTAGTACAATCTGGCTTGATCTACACATCATCGATCTAATAGGTGACAGAATAAGCTTTCTAACAATGTATAATATGTCAAATTTTACTTTTGTAATACCGTTTTATATTCCAGCGAGTTGGAAACTTTGGTCTCGTTATAACTGCATTACACATCAGTCTGCATTACACGTCAGACTTAGGGTTTTTCCAAGACCCTCTGAACATGCCAGCTAGCTTTGTGATTCGCCGTCACTCGTCACCGCATACCGCAAGTAAAACACTGAGATCTCAAATTTTGATGAAAGGATAATTTAGCTCTGAATATATGTGTGGCAAATCAACTCGTTGTAGTGATGTTATAGCAGGTACACAATGCCCTGTCTCTGCTTATACTACAGAAACTGTTCACTCCGTTCAGCACAAAGTCGACTTTGCATTGGCGGCAACCACACTTCACAATTTCTGCAGGAATTGTCTAGTTATTATTATTCTTTCTTTCCACCCATTTTTTGGACCGCTACTCCTCCCAGGGTTTTTGCACCACATACACGTGCCATATGTCAAATTGACCGGCTTCTTTAGGAATCGTGTGCTATTACTTTGTGGAAAGTTTCGCTGCACGGTTTTTGAGAAATATGACTTTTTATGGCCAATTTTTCCCCATAGGGATGAATGTAAAACGTGACGTCATACATATGTGAGCGGTGAAGTCACAGCATTGGTCGGCTTAGCACACGTGATGCACTTTTAACCTGCTTCATCTACAGGAAATTTAGAATCCAGATGCGGTGCATATCTCCATTTTCGTCGTAATTACAGAAAACACACATTCGTAAACTTCAAATGATTCATACCACAATGTAGATAAAACCTTGACGAACACGTACATGCACGGATTGTGTTGTTCAAACGAGGTTTCCTGGCGACTTAGCCACCACAGTGGATATAGCTTAATGCGGAAGTGCACGCGATAAAAACGGTATTCCAAATGCAAAATTACAAATGAAAACGCTGTCAGCTAGGTATATCAACAAACATATGACTTAGGCATACCCAGATTTCCTCAAAAATAATAGTATTTCACAAGATATCACGCAAAATCGTTGACAACGTTTCGTCAAATGCAGCGTCTTTGAATGCTATTAGTGCTAACAAAGAGTGCATGCATTGAATGCGACGATTAAAACACTTTCGGTTGACCTAAAAAAACGATATTCCAAAACCAAAATTAGACGTGCTGTTATACCTGGTTAGAAAGCTTATGCTCTCACCTACTGAATAAACGAATTCTCAAACAAGCCAGACTGTACTAAAGAGTGAAACAACGCCGTCAACAACACGTGTGCACCAGCTTCTGATCCGGTCTTCAGTGGGCTTGTAATACCACACATGTTGCTTTGGGTGTTGTCGAACTTTGTAGTACAATCTGGCTTGATCTACACATCATCGATCTAATAGGTGACAGAATAAGCTTTCTAACAATGTATAATATGTCAAATTTTTCTTTTGTAATACCGTTTTATATTCCAGCGAGTTGGAAACTTTGGTCTCGTTATAACTGCATTACACATCAGTCTGCATTACACGTCAGACTTAGGGTTTTTCCAAGACCCTCTGAACATGCCAGCTAGCTTTGTGATTCGCCGTCACTCGTCACCGCATACCGCAAGTAAAACACTGAGATCTCAAATTTTGATGAAAGGATAATTTAGCTCTGAATATATGTGTCGCAAATCAACTCGTTGCAGTGATGTTATAGCAGGTACACAATGCCCTGTCTCTGCTTATACTACAGAAACTGTTCACTCCGTTCAGCACAAAGTCGACTTTGCATTGGCGGCAACCACACTTCACAATTTCTGCAGGAATTGTCTAGTTATTATTATTATTATTGTTTCTTTCTTTCCACCCATTTTTTGGACCGCTACTCCTCCCAGAGTTTTCGCACCACATACACGTGCCATATGTCAAATTGACCGGCTTCTTTGGGAATCGATGGCTATTACTTTGTGGAAAGTTTCGCTGCACGGTTTTTGAGAAATATGACTTTTTATGGCCAATTTTTCCCCATAGGGATGAATGTAAAACGTGACGTCATACATATGTGAGCGGTGAAGTCACAGCATTGGTCGGCTTAGCACACGTGATGCACTTTTAACCTGCTTCATCTACAGGAAATTTAGAATCCAGATGCGGTGCATATCTCCATTTTCGTCGTAATTACAGAAAACACACATTCGTAAACTTCAAATGATTCATACCACAATGTAGATAAAACCTTGACGAAGACGTACATGCACGGATTGTGTTGTTCAAACGAGGTTTCCTGGCGACTTAGCCACCACAGTGGATATAGCTTAATGCGGAAGTGCACGCGATAAAAACGGTATTCCAAATGCAAAATTACAAATGAAAACGCTGTCAGCTAGGTATATCAACAAACATATGACTTAGGCATACCCAGATTTCCTCAAAAATAATAGTATTTCACAAGATATTACGCAAAATCGTTGACAACGTTTCGTCAAATGCAGCGTCTTTGAATGCTACTAGTGCTAACAAAGAGTGCATGCATTGAATGCGACGATTAAAACACTTTCGGTTGACCTAAAAAACGATATTCCAAAACCAAAACTACACGTGTTATACCTGGTTAGAAAGCTTATGCTCTCACCTACTGAATAAACGAATTCTCAATCAAGCCAGACGGACCTAAAAAGGGCAACAACGCCGTCAACAACAGGTGTGCAGCAGCTTCTGGTCCGCTCTTACTCCAGAAAACGGTGTCATCTTGTAATACCACACATGTTGCTTTGGGTGTTGTCGAACTTTGTAGTACAATCTGGCTTGATCTACACATCATCGATCTAATAGGTGACAGAATAAGCTTTCTAACAATGTATAATATGTCAAATTTTACTTTTGTAATACCGTTTTATATTCCAGCGAGTTGGAAACTTTGGTCTCGTTATAACTGCATTACACATCAGTCTGCATTACACGTCAGACTTAGGGTTTTTCCAAGACCCTCTGAACATGCCAGCTAGCTTTGTGATTCGCCGTCACTCGTCACCGCATACCGCAAGTAAAACACTGAGATCTCAAATTTTGATGAAAGGATAATTTAGCTCTGAATATATGTGTCGCAAATGAACTCGTTGTAGTGATGTTATAGCAGGTACACAATGCCCTGTCTCTGCTTATACTACAGAAACTGTTCACTCCGTTCAGCACAAAGTTGACTTTGCATTGGCGGCAACCACACTTCACAATTTCTGCAGGAATTGTCTAGTTATTATTATTATTATTCTATCTTTCCACCCATTTTTTGGACCGCTACTCCTCCCAGAGTTTTCACACCACATACATGTGCAATGTGTCAAATCGAGCGGCTTGATCGGGAATGAAGTGCTATTACTTTGTGGAAAGTTTGGGTGGACGGTTTTTGAGAAATTTGACTTTTTTGGGGGAATTTTTCCCATAGAGAATGAATGGTGGAATGTTCACCATTGTGATGTCACAATGCTGTCTTCTCAGCCTTGTGATGTCACAATGGTCTGTCTTCTAGCAGCAGTGCTCTGGTCTCTCTCTGGCTTTGGACATTCAGCATTCATCTCTATGGGGCAAAATTGCCCTCAAATTGTGGGATGCCTCATTGGACGTGTTAGAGAGTCGATTGTCCATTGGTGTAAATTAACCTCGCCCCCTTTCCTGATTGGCCGACATTTGATATTTAATAACTTTTCAACCGTTTGTCATAGAGAATTGTGGATCGCGTCATTGGACTCAGTAAAGACGGAGCAACCACCTAGCAACACCCTAGCAACCACCTAGAACAGCTTAGCAACAGCCTGGAACTCCATAGCAACCACCTAGCAACAGCATAGCAACTGCCTAGAACTCTATAGCAAATACCTAGAAAACCCTAGCAACGACCTGGAACTCCATAACAACCATCTAGCAACACCCTAGCAACCACCTAAAACACCCTAGCAACTGCTTAGAACTCCATAGCAACCACCTAGCAACACCTTAGCAACCGCTTAGAACTCTATGGGAACGACCTAGCAACACCCTAGCAACCACTTAGAACAGTCTTGCAACAGCCTAGATCTCCATAGCAACCACCTAGAAACACCATAGCAACCACCTAGAACTCCATAGCAACCACCTAGCAACACCCTAGCAACCACCTGGAACACCATAGCAACCACCTAGCAACACCCTAGCAACCACCTGGAACACCATAACAACTGCCTAGCAACACCCTAGCAACTGCCTATAACTCCATAGCAACCACCTAGCAACATCTTAGCAACCATCTAGAATACCCTAGCAACACTCTAGCAACCACCGATAACTCCATAGCAAATATCTAACAACACCCTAGCAACATCATAGCAACCATCTAGAATACCCTAGCAACACCCTAGCAACCGCCTATAACTCCATAGCAAATGCCTAGCAACACCCTAGCAACCGGCTATAACTCCATAGCAACCACCTAGCAACACCATAGTAACCACCTAGAACTCCATAGCAACCTCCTAGAATACCCTAGCAACCACCTAGCAACACCCTAACAACCACCTACAACTCCATAGCAACCTTCTAGCAACCACCTAGCAACCGCCTATAACTTCATAGCAACCACCTAGCAACCACCTAGCAACACCCTAGCAACCACCTGGAACACCATAGCAACCACCTAGCAACACCCTAGCAACCACCAGGAACACCATAACAACTGCCTAGCAACACCCTAGCAACCACTTATAACTCCATAGCAACCACCTAGCAACATCCTAGCAACCACCTAGAATACCCTAGCAACACCCTAACAAACGCCTATAACTCCATAGCAAATGCCTAGCAACACCCTAGCAACAGGCTATAACTCCATAGCAACCACCTAGCAACAAAATAGTAACCACCTAGAACTCCATAGCATCCACCTAGCAACACCCTAGCAACCACCTAGCAACACCCTAGCAACCACCTAGAACACCATAATAACTGCCTAGCAACACCGTAGCAACCGCCTATAACTCCATAGCAACCTCCTAGCAACCACCTAGCAACACCCTAGCAACCGCCTATAACTCCATAGCAAACACCTAGCAACATCCTAGCAACCACCTAGCAACACCCTAGCAACCACCTGGAACACCATAACAACCGCCTAGCAACACCCTAGCAACCGCCTATAACTCCATAGCAACCACCTAGCAACATCCTAGCAACCACTTAGAATACCCTAGCAACCACCTAACAATGCCCTAGCAACCACCTAGAACTCCACAGCAACCACCTAGCAACACCCTAGCAACCGCCTATAACTCCATAGCAACCACCTAGTAACATCCTAGCAACCACCTAGCAACACCCTAGCAACCACCTGGAACACCATAACAACCGCCTAGCAACACCCTAGCAACCGCCTATAACTCCATAGCAACCACCTAGCAACATCCTAGCAACCACTTAGAATACCCTAGCAACCACCTAACAATGCCCTAGCAACCACCTAGAACTCCACAGCAACCACCTAGCAACACCCTAGCAACCGCCTATAACTCCATAGCAACCACCTAGTAACATCCTAGCAACGACCTAGCAACACCCTAGCAACCACCTAGAACAACCTAGCAACCGCCTAGAACTCCATAGCAACCACCTAACAACACACTAGCAACCACCCGGAACACCATAGCAAATGCCTAGCAACACCCTAGCAACCGGCTATAACTCCATAGCAACCACCTACAACACCATACCAACTACCTAGAACTCCATAGCAACCACCTAGCAACACCCTAGCAACCACCTGGAACACCATAGCAACCACCTAGCAACATCCTAGCAACCACATGGAACACCATAGCAACCACCTAGCAACACCCTAGCAACCACCTGTAACACTATAGCTACCACCTAGCAACACCCTAACAAACGCCTATAACTCCATAGCAAATGCCTAGCAACAGCCTAGCAACCGCCTATAACTTCATAGCAACCACCTAGCAACATCCTCGCAACCACCTAGAATACCCTAGCAACACTCTAGCAACCACCGATAACTCCATAGCAAATATCTAGCAACACCCTAGCAACATCATAGCAACCATCTAGAATACCCTAGCAACACCCTAGCAACCGCATATAACTCCATAGCAAATGCCTAGCAACACCCTAGCAACCGGCTATAACTCCATAGCAACCACCTAGCAACACCATAGTAACCACCTAGAACTCCATAGCAACCTCCTAGAATACCCTAGCAACCACCTAGCAACACCCTAACAACCACCTACAACTCCATAGCAACCTTCTAGCAACCACCTAGCAACCGCCTATAACTTCATAGCAACCACCTAGCAACCACCTAGCAACACCCTAGCAACCACCTGGAACACCATAGCAACCACCTAGCAACACCCTAGCAACCACCAGGAACACCATAACAACTGCCTAGCAACACCCTAGCAACCACTTATAACTCCATAGCAACCACCTAGCAACATCCTAGCAACCACCTAGAATACCCTAGCAACACCCTAACAAACGCCTATAACTCCATAGCAAATGCCTAGCAACACCCTAGCAACAGGCTATAACTCCATCGCAACCACCTAGCAACAAAATAGTAACCACCTAAAACTCCATAGCATCCACCTAGCAACACCCTAGCAACCACCTAGCAACACCCTAGCAACCACCTAGAACACCATAATAACTGCCTAGCAACACCGTAGCAACCGCCTATAACTCCATAGCAACCTCCTAGCAACCACCTAGCAACACCCTAGCAACCGCCTATAACTCCATAGCAAACACCTAGCAACATCCTAGCAACCACCTAGCAACACCCTAGCAACCACCTGGAACACCATAACAACCGCCTAGCAACACCCTAGCAACCGCCTATAACTCCATAGCAACCACCTAGCAACATCCTAGCCACCACTTAGAATACCCTAGCAACCACCTAACAATGCCCTAGCAACCACCTAGAACTCCACAGCAACCACCTAGCAACACCCTAGCAACCGCCTATAACTCCATAGCAACCACCTAGTAACATCCTAGCAACCACCTAGCAACACCCTAGCAACCACCTGGAACACCATAACAACTGCCTAGCAACACCCCAGCAACCGCCTATAACTCCATAGCAACCACCTAGCAACATCCTAGCAACCACTTAGAATACCCTAGCAACCACCTAGCAATGCCCTAGCAACCACCTGGAACACCATAGCAACCACCTAGCAACACCCTAGCAACCACCTGGAACACCATAACAACTGCCTAGCAACACCCTAGCAACCGCCTATAACTCCATAGCAACCACCTAGCAACATCCTAGCAACCACCTAGAATACCCTAGCAAGACCCTAGCAACCGCATATAACTCCATAGCCAATACCTAACAACACCCTAGCAACCGGCTATAAGTACATAGCAATGACCTAGCAACACCATAGTAACCACCTAGAACTCCATAGCATCCACCTAGCAACACCCTAGCAACCACCTAGAATACCCTAGCAACCACCTGGAACACCGTAACAACTGCCTAGCACCACCCTAGCAACCACCTATAACTCGATAGCAACCACCTAGCAACATCCTAGCAACCACCTAGAATACCCTAGCAACACCATAGCAACCGCCTATAACTCCATAGAAATGCCTAGCAACACCCTAGCAACCGGCTATAACTCCATAGCAACCACCTAGCAACACCCTAGCAACCACCTAGAACACCATAATAACTGCCTAGCAACACCGTAGCAACCGCCTATAACTCCATAGCAACCTCCTAGCAACCACCTAGCGACACCCTAGCAACCGCCTATAACTCCATAGCAAACACCTAGCAACATCCTAGCAACCACCTAGCAACACCCTAGCAACCACCTGGAACACCATAACAACCGCCTAGCAACACCCTAGCAACCGCCTATAACTCCATAGCAACCACCTAGCAACATCCTAGCAACCACTTAGAATACCCTAGCAACCACCTAACAATGCCCTAGCAACCACCTAGAACTCCACAGCAACCACCTAGCAACACCCTAGCAACCGCCTATAACTCCATAGCAACCACCTAGTAACATCCTAGCAACCACCTAGCAACACCCTAGCAACCACCTGGAACACCATAACAACCGCCTAGCAACACCCTAGCAACCTCCTATAACTCCATAGCAACCACCTAGCAACATCCTAGCAACCACTTAGAATACCCTAGCAACCACCTAACAATGCCCTAGCAACCACCTAGAACTCCACAGCAACCACCTAGCAACACCCTAGCAACCGCCTATAACTCCATAGCAACCACCTAGTAACATCCTAGCAACGACCTAGCAACACCCTAGCAACCACCTAGAACAACCTAGCAACCGCCTAGAACTCCATAGCAACCACCTAACAACACACTAGCAACCACCCGGAACACCATAGCAAATGCCTAGCAACACCCTAGCAACCGGCTATAACTCCATAGCAACCACCTACAACACCATACCAACTACCTAGAACTCCATAGCAACCACCTAGCAACACCCTAGCAACCACCTGGAACACCATAGCAACCACCTAGCAACACCCTAGCAACCACCTGGAACACCATAGCAACCACCTAGCAACATCCTAGCAACCACATGGAACACCATAGCAACCACCTAGCAACACCCTAGCAACCACCTGTAACACTATAGCTACCACCTAGCAACACCCTAACAAATGCCTATAACTCCATAGCAAATGCCTAGCAACAGCCTAGCAACCGCCTATAACTTCATAGCAACCACCTAGCAACATCCTCACAACCACCTAGAATACCCTAGCAACACTCTAGCAACCACCGATAACTCCATAGCAAATATCTAGCAACACCCTAGCAACATCATAGCAACCATCTAGAATACCCTAGCAACACCCTAGCAACCGCCTATAACTCCATAGCAAATGCCTAGCAACACCCTAGCAACCGGCTATAACTCCATAGCAACCACCTAGCAACACCATAGTAACCACCTAGAACTCCATAGCAACCTCCTAGAATACCCTAGCAACCACCTAGCAACACCCTAACAACCACCTACAACTCCATAGCAACCATCTAGCAACCACCTAGCAACCGCCTATAACTTCATAGCAACCACCTAGCAACCACCTAGCAACACCCTAGCAACCACCTGGAACACCATAGCAACCACCTAGCAACACCCTAGCAACCACCAGGAACACCATAACAACTGCCTAGCAACACCCTAGCAACCACTTATAACTCCATAGCAACCACCTAGCAACATCCTAGCAACCACCTAGAATACCCTAGCAACACCCTAGCAACAGGCTATAACTCCATCGCAACCACCTAGCAACAAAATAGTAACCACCTAAAACTCCATAGCATCCACCTAGCAACACCCTAGCAACCACCTAGCAACACCCTAGCAACCACCTAGAACACCATAATAACTGCCTAGCAACACTGTAGCAACCGCCTATAACTCCATAGCAACCTCCTAGCAACCACCTAGCAACACCCTAGCAACCGCCTATAACTCCATAGCAAACACCTAGCAACATCCTAGCAACCACCTAGCAACACCCTAGCAACCACCTGGAACACCATAACAACCGCCTAGCAACACCCTAGCAACCGCCTATAACTCCATAGCAACCACCTAGCAACATCCTAGCCACCACTTAGAATACCCTAGCAACCACCTAACAATGCCCTAGCAACCACCTAGAACTCCACAGCAACCACCTAGCAACACCCTAGCAACCGCCTATAACTCCATAGCAACCACCTAGTAACATCCTAGCAACCACCTAGCAACACCCTAGCAACCACTTGGAACACCATAACAACTGCCTAGCAACACCCCAGCAACCGCCTATAACTCCATAGCAACCACCTAGCAACATCCTAGCAACCACTTAGAATACCCTAGCAACCACCTAGCAATGCCCTAGCAACCACCTGGAACACCATAGCAACCACCTAGCAACACCCTAGCAACCACCTGGAACACCATAACAACTGCCTAGCAACACCCTAGCAACCGCCTATAACTCCATAGCAACCACCTAGCAACATCCTAGCAACCACCTAGAATACCCTAGCAACACCCTAGCAACCGCATATAACTCCATAGCCAATACCTAACAACACCCTAGCAACCGGCTATAAGTACATAGCAATGACCTAGCAACACCATAGTAACCACCTAGAACTCCATAGCATCCACCTAGCAACACCCTAGCAACCACCTAGAATACCCTAGCAACCACCTGGAACACCATAACAACTGCCTAGCAACACCCTAGCAACCACCTATAACTCGATAGCAACCACCTAGCAACATCCTAGCAACCACCTAGAATACCCTAGCAACACCATAGCAACCGCCTATAACTCCATAGAAAGGCCTAGCAACACCCTAGCAACCGGCTATAACTCCATAGCAACCACCTAGCAACACCCTAGCAACCGCCTATAACTCCATAGCAACCACCTAGCAACATCCTAGCAACCACCTGGAACACCATAACAACTGCCTAGCAACATCCTAGCAACCACCTATAACTCCATAGCAACCACCTAGCAACATCCTAGCAACCAATTAGATTACCCTAGCAACCACCTAGCAATGCCCTAGCAACCGCCTGGAACTCCATAGCAACCACCTGGAACTCCATAGCAACCACCTAGCACCACCCTAGCAACCACCTGGAACACCATATCAACCACCTCGCAACATCCTAGCAACTGCCTAGAACTCCATAGCAACCACCTAGAACACCCTAGCAACCGCCTAGAATTCCATGGAAACCACCTAGCAACACCCTAGCAACCGCCTCAAACATCATAGCAACTACCTACCACTGTTCACTCTTTTCAGCAGAAAGTCGACTTTGCGTTTGCGGCAACCACACTTCACAATTTCTGCAGGAATTGTCTAGTTATTATTATTATTATTATTCCACCCATTTTTTGGACCGCTACTCCTCCCAGAGTTTTCGCACCACATACACGTGCCATATGTCAAATTGACCGGCTTCTTTGGGAATCGTGTGCTATTACTTTGTGGAAAGTTTCGCTGCACGGTTTTTGAGAAATATGACTTTTTATGGCCAATTTTTCCCCATAGGGATGAATGTAAAACGTGACGTCATACATATGTGAGCGGTGAAGTCACAGCATTGGTCGGCTTAGCACACGTGATTCACTTTTAACCTGCTTCATCTACAGGAAATTTAGAATCCAGATGCGGTGCATATCTCCATTTTCGTCGTAATTACAGAAAACACACATTCGTAAACTTCAAATGATTCATACCACAATGTAGATAAAACCTTGACGAACACGTACATGCACGGATTGTGTTGTTCAAACGAGGTTTCCTGGCGACTTAGCCACCACAGTGGATATAGCTTAATGCGGAAGTGCACGCGATAAAAACGGTATTCCAAATGCAAAATTACAAATGAAAACGCTGTCAGCTAGGTATATCAACAAACATATGACTTAGGCATACCCAGATTTCCTCAAAAATAATAGTATTTCACAAGATATTACGCGAAATCGTTGACAACGTTTCGTCAAATGCAGCGTCTTTGAATGCTACTAGTGCTAACAAAGAGTGCATGCATTGAATGCGACGATTAAAACACTTTCGGTTGACCTAAAAAAACCATATTCCAAAACCAAAATTAGACGTGCTGTTATACCTGGTTAGAAAGCTTATGCTCTCACCTACTGAATAAACGAATTCTCAAACAAGCCAGACTGTACTAAAGAGTGCAACAACGCCGTCAACAACACGTGTGCACCAGCTTCTGATCCGGTCTTCAGTGGGCTTGTAATACCACACATGTTGCTTTGGGTGTTGTCGAACTTTGTAGTACAATCTGGCTTGATCTACACATCATCGATCTAATAGGTGACAGAATAAGCTTTCTAACAATGTATAATATGTCAAATTTTACTTTTGTAATACCGTTTTATATTCCAGCGAGTTGGAAACTTTGGTCTCGTTATAACTGCATTACACATCAGTCTGCATTACACGTCAGACTTAGGGTTTTTCCAAGACCCTCTGAACATGCCAGCTAGCTTTGTGATTCGCCGTCACTCGTCACCGCATACCGCAAGTAAAACACTGAGATCTCAAATTTTGATGAAAGGATAATTTAGCTCTGAATATATGTGTCGCAAATCAACTCGTTGTAGTGATGTTATAGCAGGTACACAATGCCCTGTCTCTGCTTATACTACAGAAACTGTTCACTCCGTTCAGCACAAAGTCGACTTTGCATTGGCGGCAACCACACTTCACAATTTCTGCAGGAATTGTCTAGTTAGTGTGGTTGCCTTAGGCAAACACACTATTATTATTGCACATATTTATTATTATTATTATTATTATTATTAGTGTGGTTGCCTTAGGCAAACACACTATTATTATTGCACATATTTATTATTATTATTATTATTATTATTATTATTATTATTATTATTATTATTATTCCGCCAGTTTTTTGGACCGCTACTCCTCCCAGAGTTTTCGCACCACATACATGTGCAATATGTCAAATCGAGCGGCTTGATCGGGAATGGTGTGCTATTACTTTGTGGAAAGTTTCGGTGCACGGTTTTTGAGAAATTCCACTTTTTTTGGGAAATTTTTCCTATAGAGAATGAATGGTGGAATGTTCACCTTTGTGATGTCACAATGCTGTCTTCTCACCTTTGTGATGTCACAATGCTCTGTCTTCTAGCAGCAGTACTCTGGTCTCTCTCTAGATTTGAACATTCTGCCATTCAACTCTATGGGGAAAAATTGCCCACAAATTGTGCAATGCCTCATTGGACATGGTAGAGAGTCCTTTGTCCATTGGTGGAGATCAGCCTTGCCCCCCTTCCTGATTGGTCGATGTTTTATATTTCATAACTTTTGAACCGTTTGTCATAGAGAACTATGGGTTGCGTCATTGGACTCAGTAAAGACCTAGCAACCGCCTAGAACTTCATAGCAACCCCCTAGCAACATCCTAGCAACCGCCTATAACCCCATAGCAACGACCTAGCAACACCCCAGCAACTGCCCAGAACTCCATAGCAACTACCTAGCAACACCCTAGCAACCACCTAGAACTGCATAGCAACCACCTAGCAACACCATAGCAACCACCTAAAACCCCATAGCAACCACCTAGCAACACCCTAGCAACCACCTGGAACACCATAGCAACCACCTAGCAACAGCCTAGCAACCACCTGGAACACCATAACAACTGCCTAGCAACACCCTATCAACCGCTTATAACTCCATAGCAACCACCTAGAAACATCCTAGCAACCACCTAGAACACCATAGCAACCGCCTATAACTCCATAGCAACCATCTAGCAACACCCTAACAACCGCCTAGAACTGCATAGCAACCACCTAGCAACACCCTAGCAACTGCCTAGAACTCCATAGCAACTGCCTAGAACTCCACAGCAACCACCTAGCAACACCCTAGCAACCACCTAGAACTGCATAGCAACCACCTAGCAAGACCCTAGCAACCACCTGGAACACCATAGCAAATGCCTAGCAACACCCTAGCAACCGCCTTTAACTCCCTAGCAACCACCTAGCAACACCATAGCAACCACCTAGAATTCCATAGCAACCCCCTAGCAACATCCTAGCAACTGCCTACCACTCCATAGCAACCACCTAGCAACACCTTAGCAACCACCTAGACCTGCATAGCAAGCGCCTAGAGACACCCTAGCAACCACCTAGAACAGCCTAGCAACCGCCCTGAGCTCCATAGCAACCACCTAGCAACACCATAGCAACCAAATAGAACTCTATAGCAACCACCTAGCAACACCCTAGCTACCACCTGGAAAACCATAACAAATGTCTAGCAACACCCTAGCAACCAGCTATAACTCCATAGCATCCACCTAGCAACACCCTAGCAACCACCTAGAACTCCATAGCAACCACCTAGCAACACCATAGTAACCACCTAGACTCTATAGCATCCACCTAGCAACACCCTAGCAACCACCTAGAATACCCTAGGAACCACCCAGCAACACCCTAGCAACCACCTATAACTACATAGCAACCACCTAGCAACACCCTAGCAACCACCTAGAACTGCATAGCAACCACCTTGCAACACCCTAGCAACCACCTGGAACACCATAGCAAATGCCTAGCAACACCCTAGCAACCGGCTATAACTCCATAGCAACCACCTAGCAACACCATAGCAATCACCTGGAACACCATAGCAACCACCTAGCAACACCCTAGTAACCACCTGGAACACCATAACAACTGCCTAGAAACACCCTAGCAACCGCCTATAACTCCATAGCAACCACCTAGCAACATCCTAGCAACCACCTAGAATACTCTGGCAACACCCTAGCAACCGCCTATAACTCCATAGCAAATGCCTAGCAACACCCTAGCAACCGGCTATAAGTACATAGCAACGACCTAGCAACACCATAGTAACCACCGAGAACTCCATAGCATCCACCTAGCAACACACTACCAACCACCTAGCAACACCCTAGCAACCACCTGGAACACCATAACAACTGCCTAGCAACACCCTAGCAACCACCTATAACTCCATAGCAACCATCTAGCAACATCCTAGCAACCACCTAGAATACCCTAGCAACACCCTAGCAACCGCCTATAACTCCATAGCAAATGCCTAGCAACACCCTAGCAACCGGCTATAACTCCATAGCAACGACCTAGCAACACACTAGCAACCGCCTGGAACACCATAGCAAATGCCTAGCAACACCCTAGCAACCAGCTATAACTCCATAGCAACCACCTAGCAACACCATAGCAACCACCTAGAACTCCATAGTAACCACCTAGCAACACCCTAGCAACCATCTGGAACACCATACCAACCACCTAGCAACACCCTAGCAACCACCTGGAACACCATAACAACTGCCTAGCAACACCCTAGCAACCGCCTATAACTCCATAGCAACCACCTAGCAACACCCTAGCAACCACCTGGAACACCATAACAACTGCCTACCAACACCCTAGCAACCACCTATAACTCCATAGCAAATGCCTAGCAACACCGTAGCAACCGGCTATAACTCCATAGCAACCACCTAGCAACACCATAGTAACCATCTAGAACTCCATAGCAACCACCTAGAATACCCTAGCAACCACCTAGCAACACCCTAGCAACCACCTGGAACACTATAACAACTGCCTAGCAACACCCTAACAACCGCCTATAACTCCATAGCAACCTCCTAGCAACCACCTAGCAACTGCCTATAACTCCATAGCAACCACCTAGCAACATCCTAGCAACCACCTAGCAACACCCTAGCAATCACCTGGAACACCATAAAAACTGCCTAGCAACACCCTTGCAACTGCTTATAACTCCATAGCAACCACTAGCAACATCCTAGCAACCACTTAGATTACCCTAGCAACCACCTAGCAATGCCCTAGCAACCACCTGGAGCTCCACAGTAACCACCTGGAACTCCATAGCAACCACCTAGCAACCACGTGGAACACCATATCAACCACCTAGCAACATCCTAGCAACTGCCTAGAACTCCATAGCAACCGCCTAGAATTCCATGGAAACCACCTAGAACTCCATAGAACCACGTAGCAACACCCTAGCAACCGCCTCAAACATCATAGCAACTACCTACCACTGCTCACTCTGTTCAGCAGAAAGTCGACTTTGCATTGGCGGCAACCACACTTCACAATTTCTGCAGGAATTGTCTAGTTATTATTATTATTATTATTCCGCCAGTTTTTTGGACCGCTACTCCTCCCAGAGTTTTCGCACCACATACACGTGCAATATGTCAAATCGAGCGGCTTGATCGGGAATGGTGTGCTATTACTTTGTGGAAAGTTTCGGTGCACGGTTTTTGAGAAATTCCACGTTTTTTGGGAAATTTTTCCCATAGAGAATGAATGGTGGAATGTTCACCCTTGTGATGTCACAATGCTGTCTTCACACCTTTATGATGTCACAATGCTCTGTTTTCTGGCAGCAGTACTCTGGTCTCTCTCTAGATTTGAACATTCTGCCATTCATCTCTATGGGGAAAAATTGCCCACAAATTGTGCAATGCCTCATTGGACATGGTAGAGAGTCCTTTGTCCATTGGTGTAGATCAGCCTCGCCCCCATTCCTGATTGGCCGATGTTTGATATTTCATAACTTTTGAACCGTTTGTCATAGAAAATTATGGGTCACGTCATTGGACTCAGTAAAGACCTAGCAACCGCCTAGAACTCCATAGCAACCTCCTAGCAACACCCTAGCAACCGCCTATAACTCCAAAGCAACGACCTAGCAACACCCTAGCAACCACCTAGAATAACCTAGCAACCGCCTAGAACTCCATAGCAACCACCTAACAACACACTAGCAACCACCTGGAACACTATAGCAACCACCTAGCAACACCATAGCAACCACCTAGAACTCCATAGCAACCACCTAGCAACACCCTAGCAACCACCTGGAACTCCATAGCAACCACCTAGCAACACCCTAGCAACCACCTAGAACACCCTAGCAACCGGCTATAACTCCATAGCAACCACCTAGCAACACCATAGCAACTACCTAGAACTCCATAGAGACTCCTCCCAGAGTTTTCGCACCACATACACGTGCAATATGTCAAATCGAGCGGCATGATCCCTAGCAACCGCCTATAACTCCAAAGCAACGACCTAGCAACACCCTAGCAACCACCTAGAATAACCTAGCAACCGCCTAGAACTCCATAGCAACCAGCTAACAACACACTAGCAACCACCTGGAACACTATAGCAACCACCTAGCAACACCATAGCAACCACCTAGAACTCCATAGCAACCACCTAGCAACACCCTAGCAACCACCTGTAACTCCATAGCAACCACCTAGCAACACCCTAGCAACCACCTAGAACACCCTAGCAACCGGCTATAACTCCATAGCAACCACCTAGCAACACCATAGCAACCACCTAGAACTCCATAGCAACCACCTAGCAACACCCTAGCAACCACCTGGAACACCATAGCAACCACCTAGCAACACCCTAGCAACCACCTAGAACACCCTAGCAACCAGCTTTAACTCCATAGCAACCACCTAGCAACACCATAGCAACCACCTAGAACTCCATAGCAACCACCTAGCAACACCCTAGCAACCACCTGGAACACCATAGCAACCACCTAGCAACCCCCTAGCAACCACCTGGAACACCATAGCAACTGCGTAGCAACAACCTAGCAACCGCCTATAACTCCATAGCAACCACCTAGCAACATCCTAGCAACCACCTAGAATAACCTAGCATCACCCTAGCAACCGTCTATAGCTCCATAGCAAATGCCTAGCAACACCCTAGCAACTGCCTATAACTCCATAGCAACCACCTAGCAACATCCTAGCAACCACCTAGAATACCCTAGCAACACCCTAGCAACCGTCTATAACTCCATAGCAACCACCTAGCAACACCATAGTAACCACCCAGAACTCCATAGCATCCACCTAGCAACACCCTAGCAACCACCTAGAATACCCTAGCAACCACCTAGCAACACCATAGCAACCACCTGAAACAGCATAACTGCCTAGAAACACCCTAGCAACCGCCTATAACTCCATAGCAACCCCCTAGCAAACACATAGCAACACCCTAGCAACTGCCTATAACTCAATAGCAACCACCTACCAACATCCTAGCAACCACCTAGCAACACCCTAGCAACCACCTGGAACACCATAGCAAATGCCTAGCAACACCCTAGCAACCAGCTATAACTTCATAACAACCACCTAGCAACACCCTAGCAACCACCTTGAACTCCATAGCAACCATCCAGCAAAACCCTAGCAACCACCTAGAACACCATAGCAAATGCCTAGCAACACCCTAGCAAACAGCTATAACTCCATAGCAACCACCTAGCAACACCCTAGCAACCACCTAGAACTCCATAGCAACCACCTAGCAACACTCTAGCAACCACCTGTAACACCATAACAAAAGCCTAGCAAAACCCTAGCAACCAGCAATAACTCCATAGCAACCACCAAGCAACACCCTAGCAACCACCAAGAACTCCATAGCAACCACCTAGCAACACCATAGCAACCACCTGGAACACCATAGCAACCACCTAGCAACATCCAAGCAACCACCTAGAATGCCTTAGCAACCGCCCTGAACTCCATAGCAACCACCTAGCAACAACCTAGCAACTGCCTAGATTCCCATAGCAAGCACCTAGCATCACCCTAGCAACCAACTAGAACTCCATAGGAACTACCTAGAACACCCTAGATACCACCTGGAACACCATATCAACCACCTAGCAACATCCTAGCAACTGCCTAGAACACCACAGCAACCACCTACAACACCCTAGCAACCGCCTAGAATTCCATAGCAACCGCCTGGAACTCCATAGAACCACCTAGCAACACCCTAGCAACCGCCTCAAACTCCATAGCAACCACCTACCAACACCCTAGACACCACTTAAAACACCATAGTCACCACCAGAACATCATAGCAACTACCTACCACTGTTCACTCTGTTCAGCAGAAAGTCGACTTTGCATTGGCGGCAACCACACTTCACAATTTCTGCAGGAATTGTCTAGTTATTATTATTAGTGTGGTTGCCTTAGGCAATCACACTATTATTATCGCACATATTATTATTATTATTATTATTCCACCCATTTTTTGGACCGCTACTCCTCCCAGAGTTTTTGCACCACATACACGTGCCATATGTCAAATTGACCGGCTTCTTTGGGAATCGTGCGCTATTGCTTTGTGGAAAGTTTCGCTGCACGGTTTTTGAGAAATATGACTTTTTATGGCCAATTTTTCCCCATAGGGATGAATGTAAAACGTGACGTCATACATATGTGAGCGGTGAAGTCACAGCATTGGTCGGCTTAGCACACGTGATGCACTTTTAACCTGCTTCATCTACAGGAAATTTAGAATCCAGATGCGGTGCATATCTCCATTTTTGTCGTAATTACAGAAAACACACATTCGTAAACTTCAAATGATTCATACCACAATGTAGATAAAACCTTGACGAACACGTACATGCACGGATTGTGTTGTTCAAACGAGGTTTCCTGGCGACTTAGCCACCACAGTGGATATAGCTTAATGCGGAAGTGCACGCGATAAAAACGGTATTCCAAATGAAAAATTACAAATGAAAACGCTGTCAGCTAGGTATATCAACAAAACATATGGCTTAGGCATACCCAGAAGTCCTCAATAATAACAGTATTTCACAAGATATTACGCAAATTCTTTGACGACGTTTCGTCAGGTCCAGCGTCTTTGAATGCTAATGCTAACAGACTACATGCATTGTATGCGACGATTAAAAAACTTTCGGTTGACCTAAAAAAACCATATTCCAAAACCAAAATTAGACGTGCTGTTATACCTGGTTAGAAAGCTTATGCTCTCACCTACTGAATAAACGAATTCTCAAACAAGCCAGACTGTACTAAAGAGTGCAACAACGCCGTCAACAACACGTGTGCAGCAGCTTCTGATCCGGTCTTCAGTGGGCTTGTAATACCACACATGTTGCTTTGGGTGTTGTCGAATTTTGTAGTACAATCTGGCTTGATGTACACATCATCGATCTAATAGGTGACAGAATAAGCTTTCTAACAATGTATAATATGTCAAATTTTACTTTTGTAATACCGTTTTATATTCCAGCGAGTTGGAAACTTTGGTCTCGTTATAACTGCATTACACATCAGTCTGCATTACACGTCAGACTTAGGGTTTTTCCAAGACCCTCTGAACATGCCAGCTAGCTTTGTGATTCGCCGTCACTCGTCACCGCATACCGCAAGTAAAAGACTGAGATCTCAAATTTTGATGAAAGGATAATATAGCTCTGAATATATGTGTCGCAAATCAACTCGTTGTAGTGATGTTATAGCAGGTACACAATGCCCTGTCTCTGCTTATACTACAGAAACTGTTCACTCCGTTCAGCACAAAGTCGACTTTGCATTGGCGGCAACCACACTTCACAATTTCTGCAGGAATTGTCTAGTTAGTGTGGTTGCCTTAGGCAATCACACTATTATTATCGCACATATTATTATTATTATTATTCCACCCATTTTTTGGACCGCTACTCCTCCCAGAGTTTTCGCACCACATACACATGCCATATGTCAAATTGACCGGCTTCTTTGGGAATCGATGGCTATTACTTTGTGGAAATTTTCGCTGCACGGTTTTTGAGAAATATGACTTTTTATGGCCAATTTTTCCCATTGAAAATGAATGGGGCGGTGACGTCATAAAAATGTGAATTATGAAGTTACAGCATTGGTCGGCTTTGCACACGTGATGCGGTTGGCTGTTCGTCCTCACCAGCCACCAGAACGGATATAGCTGAACGCGGAAGTGTACGGATAAAACAGTATTCTAAATGCAAAATTTCAAATGAAAACGCTGTCAGCTAGGTATATCAACAAAACATATGGCTTAGGCATACCCAGAAGTCCTCAATAATAACAGTATTTCACAAGATATTACGCAAATTCTTTGACGACGTTTCGTCAGGTCCAGCGTCTTTGAATGCTAATGCTAACAGACTACATGCATTGTATGCGACGATTAAAAAACTTTCGCTTGACCTAAAAAAACGATATTCCAAAACCAAAATTAGACGTGCTGTTATACCTGGTTAGAAAGCTTATGCTCTCACCTACTGAATAAACGAATTCTCAAACAAGCCAGACTGTACTAAAGAGTGCAACAACGCCGTCAACAACACGTGTGCAGCAGCTTCTGATCCGGTCTTCAGTGGGCTTGTAATACCACACATGTTGCTTTGGGTGTTGTCGAACTTTGTAGTACAATCTGGCTTGATCTACACATCATCGATCTAATAGGTGACAGAATAAGCTTTCTAACAATGTATAATATGTCAAATTTTACTTTTGTAATACCGTTTTATATTCCAGCGAGTTGGAAACTTTGGTCTCGTTATAACTGCATTACACATCAGTCTGGATTACACGTCAGACTTAGGGTTTTTCCAAGACCCTCTGAACATGCCAGCTAGCTTTGTGATTCGCCGTCACTCGTCACCGCATACCGCAAGTAAAACACTGAGATCTCAAATTTTGATGAAAGGATAATTTAGCTCTGAATATATGTGTCGCAAATCAACTCGTTGTAGTGATGTTATAGCAGGTACACAATGCCCTGTCTCTGCTTATACTACAGAAACTGTTCACTCCGTTCAGCACAAAGTCGACTTTGCATTGGCGGCAACCACACTTCACAATTTCTGCAGGAATTGTCTAGTTAGTGTGGTTGCCTCAGGCAACCACACTACTATTATCCCACATATTATTATTATTATTATTATTATTGTTTCTTTCTTTCCACCCATTTTTTGGACCGCTACTCCTCCCAGAGTTTTCGCACCACATACACGTGCCATATGTCAAATTGACCGGCTTCTTTGGGAATCGATGGCTATTACTTTGTGGAAAGTTTCGCTGCACGGTTTTTGAGAAATATGACTTTTTATGGCCAATTTTTCCCCATAGGGATGAATGTAAAACGTGACGTCATACATATGTGAGCGGTGAAGTCACAGCATTGGTCGGCTTAGCACACGTGATGCACTTTTAACCTGCTTCATCTACAGGAAATTTAGAATCCAGATGCGGTGCATATCTCCATTTTCGTCGTAATTACAGAAAACACACATTCGTAAACTTCAAATGATTCATACCACAATGTAGATAAAACCTTGACGAAGACGTACATGCACGGATTGTGTTGTTCAAACGAGGTTTCCTGGCGACTTAGCCACCACAGTGGATATAGCTTAATGCGGAAGTGCACGCGATAAAAACGGTATTCCAAATGCAAAATTACAAATGAAAACGCTGTCAGCTAGGTATATCAACAAACATATGACTTAGGCATACCCAGATTTCCTCAAAAATAATAGTATTTCACAAGATATTACGCAAAATCGTTGACAACGTTTCGTCAAATGCAGCGTCTTTGAATGCTACTAGTGCTAACAAAGAGTGCATGCATTGAATGCGACGATTAAAACACTTTCGGTTGACCTAAAAAACGATATTCCAAAACCAAAACTACACGTGTTATACCTGGTTAGAAAGCTTATGCTCTCACCTACTGAATAAACGAATTCTCAATCAAGCCAGACGGACCTAAAAAGGGCAACAACGCCGTCAACAACAGGTGTGCAGAAGCTTCTGGTCTGCTCTTACTCCAGAAAACGGTGTCATCTTGTAATACCACACATGTTGCTTTGGGTGTTGTCGAACTTTGTAGTACAATCTGGCTTGATCTACACATCATCGATCTAATAGGTGACAGAATAAGCTTTCTAACAATGTATAATATGTCAAATTTTACTTTTGTAATACCGTTTTATATTCCAGCGAGTTGGAAACTTTGGTCTCGTTATAACTGCATTACACATCAGTCTGCATTACACGTCAGACTTAGGGTTTTTCCAAGACCCTCTGAACATGCCAGCTAGCTTTGTGATTCGCCGTCACTCGTCACCGCATACCGCAAGTAAAACACTGAGATCTCAAATTTTGATGAAAGGATAATTTAGCTCTGAATATATGTGTCGCAAATCAACTCGTTGTAGTGATGTTATAGCAGGTACACAATGCCCTGTCTCTGCTTATACTACAGAAACTGTTCACTCCGTTCAGCACAAAGTCGACTTTGCATTGGCGGCAACCACACTTCACAATTTCTGCAGGAATTGTCTAGTTAGTGTGGTTGCCTCAGGCAACCACACTACTATTATCCCACATATTATTATTAGTGTGGTTGCCTCAGGCAACCACACTACTATTATCCCACATATTATTATTATTAGTGTGGTTGCCTTAGGCAATCACACTACTATTATCTCACATATTATTATTATTATTTTTATTTCTTTCCACCCATTTTTTGGACCGCTACTCCTCCCAGAGTTTTCGCACCACATACACGTGCCATATGTCAAATTGACCGGCTTCTTTGGGAATCGCGTGCTATTACTTTGTGGAAAGATTCGCTGCACGGTTTTTGAGAAATATGAGTTTTTATGGCCAATTTTTCCCATTGAAAATGAATGGGGCGGTGACGTCATAAAAAATGTGAATTATGAAGTTACAGCATTGGTCGGCTTTGCACACGTGATGCGGTTGGCTGTTCGTCCTCACCAGCCACCAGAAAGGATATAGCTGAACGCGGAAGTGAACGGATAAAACAGTATTCCAAATGCAAAATTTCAAATGAAAACGCTGTCAGCTAGGTATATCAACAAAACATATGGCTTAGGCATACCCACAAGTCCTCAATAATAACAGTATTTCACAAGATATTACGCAAATTCTTTGACGACGTTTCGTCAGGTCCAGCGTCTTTGAATGCTAATGCTAACAGACTACATGCATTGTATGCGACGATTAAAAAACTTTCGGTTGACCTAAAAAAACGATATTCCAAAACCAAAATTAGACGTGCTGTTATACCTGGTTAGAAAGCTTATGCTCTCACCTACTGAATAAACGAATTCTCAAACAAGCCAGACTGTACTAAAGAGTGCAACAACGCCGTCAACAACACGTGTGCAGCAGCTTCTGATCCGGTCTTCAGTGGGCTTGTAATACCACACATGTTGCTTTGGGTGTTGTCGAACTTTGTAGTACAATCTGGCTTGATCTACACATCATCGATCTAATAGGTGACAGAATAAGCTTTCTAACAATGTATAATATGTCAAATTTTACTTTTGTAATACCGTTTTATATTCCAGCGAGTTGGAAACTTTGGTCTCGTTATAACTGCATTACACATCAGTCTGCATTACACGTCAGACTTAGGGTTTTTCCAAGACCCTCTGAACATGCCAGCTAGCTTTGTGATTCGCCGTCACTCGTCACCGCATACCGCAAGTAAAACACTGAGATCTCAAATTTTGATGAAAGGATAATTTAGCTCTGAATATATGTGTCGCAAATCAACTCGTTGTAGTGATGTTATAGCAGGTACACAATGCCCTGTCTCTGCTTATACTACAGAAACTGTTCACTCCGTTCAGCACAAAGTCGACTTTGCATTGGCGGCAACCACACTTCACAATTTCTGCAGGAATTGTCTAGTTAGTGTGGTTGCCTCAGGCAACCACACTACTATTATCCCACATATTATTATTATTATTATTATTATTCTTTCCACCCATTTTTTGGACCGCTACTCCTCCCAGAGTTTTCGCACCACATACACATGCCATATGTCAAATTGACCGGCTTCTTTGGGAATCGTGTGCTATTACTTTGTGGAAAGTTTCGCTGCACGGTTTTTGAGAAATATGACTTTTTATGGCCAATTTTTCCCATTGAAAATGAATGGGGCGGTGACGTCATTAAAATGTGAATTATGGAGTTACAGCATTGGTCGGCGTTGCACACGTGATGCGGTTTTAACCTGCTTCATCTACAGGAAATTTAGAATCCAGATGCGGTGCATATCTCCATTTTCGTCGTAATTACAGAAAACACACATTGGTAAACTTCAAATGATTCATACCACAATGTAGATAAAACCTTGACGAAGACGTACATGCACGGATTGTGTTGTTCAAACGAGGTTTCCTGGCGACTTAGCCACCACAGCGGATATAGCTTAATGCGGAAGTGCACGCGATAAAACGGTATTCCAAATGCAAAATTACAAATGAAAACGTTGTCAGCTACGTATATCAACAAACATATGACTTAGGCATACCCAGATTTCCTCAAAAATAATAGTATTTCACAAGATATTACGCAAAACCGTTGACAACGTTTCGTCAAATGCAGCGTCTTTGAATGCTACTAGTGCTAACAAAGAGTGCATGCATTGAATGCGACGATTAAAACACTTTCGGTTGACCTAAAAAAACCATATTCCAAAACCAAAACTACACGTGTTATACCTGGTTAGAAAGCTTATGCTCTCACCTACTGAATAAACGAATTCTCAATCAAGCCAGACGGACCTAAAAAGGGCAACAACGCCGTCAACAACATGTGTGCAGCAGCTTCTGGTCCGCTCTTACTCCAGAAAACGGTGTCATCTTGTAATACCACACATGTTGCTTTGGGTGTTGTCGAACTTTGTAGTACAATCTGGCTTGATCTACACATCATCGATCTAATAGGTGACAGAATAAGCTTTCTAACAATGTATAATATGTCAAATTTTACTTTTGTAATACCGTTTTATATTCCAGCGAGTTGGAAACTTTGGTCTCGTTATAACTGCATTACACATCAGTCTGCATTACACGTCAGACTTAGGGTTTTTCCAAGACCCTCTGAACATGCCAGCTAGCTTTGTGATTCGCCGTCACTCGTCACCGCATACCGCAAGTAAAACACTGAGATCTCAAATTTTGATGAAAGGATAATTTAGCTCTGAATATATGTGTGGCAAATCAACTCGTTGTAGTGATGTTATAGCAGGTACACAATGCCCTGTCTCTGCTTATACTACAGAAACTGTTCACTCCGTTCAGCACAAAGTCGACTTTGCATTGGCGGCAACCACACTTCACAATTTCTGCAGGAATTGTCTAGTTATTATTATTCTTTCTTTCCACCCATTTTTTGGACCGCTACTCCTCCCAGGGTTTTTGCACCACATACACGTGCCATATGTCAAATTGACCGGCTTCTTTAGGAATCGTGTGCTATTACTTTGTGGAAAGTTTCGCTGCACGGTTTTTGAGAAATATGACTTTTTATGGCCAATTTTTCCCCATAGGGATGAATGTAAAACGTGACGTCATACATATGTGAGCGGTGAAGTCACAGCATTGGTCGGCTTAGCACACGTGATGCACTTTTAACCTGCTTCATCTACAGGAAATTTAGAATCCAGATGCGGTGCATATCTCCATTTTCGTCGTAATTACAGAAAACACACATTCGTAAACTTCAAATGATTCATACCACAATGTAGATAAAACCTTGACGAACACGTACATGCACGGATTGTGTTGTTCAAACGAGGTTTCCTGGCGACTTAGCCACCACAGTGGATATAGCTTAATGCGGAAGTGCACGCGATAAAAACGGTATTCCAAATGCAAAATTACAAATGAAAACGCTGTCAGCTAGGTATATCAACAAACATATGACTTAGGCATACCCAGATTTCCTCAAAAATAATAGTATTTCACAAGATATCACGCAAAATCGTTGACAACGTTTCGTCAAATGCAGCGTCTTTGAATGCTATTAGTGCTAACAAAGAGTGCATGCATTGAATGCGACGATTAAAACACTTTCGGTTGACCTAAAAAAACGATATTCCAAAACCAAAATTAGACGTGCTGTTATACCTGGTTAGAAAGCTTATGCTCTCACCTACTGAATAAACGAATTCTCAAACAAGCCAGACTGTACTAAAGAGTGAAACAACGCCGTCAACAACACGTGTGCACCAGCTTCTGATCCGGTCTTCAGTGGGCTTGTAATACCACACATGTTGCTTTGGGTGTTGTCGAACTTTGTAGTACAATCTGGCTTGATCTACACATCATCGATCTAATAGGTGACAGAATAAGCTTTCTAACAATGTATAATATGTCAAATTTTTCTTTTGTAATACCGTTTTATATTCCAGCGAGTTGGAAACTTTGGTCTCGTTATAACTGCATTACACATCAGTCTGCATTACACGTCAGACTTAGGGTTTTTCCAAGACCCTCTGAACATGCCAGCTAGCTTTGTGATTCGCCTTCACTCGTCACCGCATACCGCAAGTAAAACACTGAGATCTCAAATTTTGATGAAAGGATAATTTAGCTCTGAATATATGTGTCGCAAATCAACTCGTTGCAGTGATGTTATAGCAGGTACACAATGCCCTGTCTCTGCTTATACTACAGAAACTGTTCACTCCGTTCAGCACAAAGTCGACTTTGCATTGGCGGCAACCACACTTCACAATTTCTGCAGGAATTGTCTAGTTATTATTATTATTATTGTTTCTTTCTTTCCACCCATTTTTTGGACCGCTACTCCTCCCAGAGTTTTCGCACCACATACACGTGCCATATGTCAAATTGACCGGCTTCTTTGGGAATCGATGGCTATTACTTTGTGGAAAGTTTCGCTGCACGGTTTTTGAGAAATATGACTTTTTATGGCCAATTTTTCCCCATAGGGATGAATGTAAAACGTGACGTCATACATATGTGAGCGGTGAAGTCACAGCATTGGTCGGCTTAGCACACGTGATGCACTTTTAACCTGCTTCATCTACAGGAAATTTAGAATCCAGATGCGGTGCATATCTCCATTTTCGTCGTAATTACAGAAAACACACATTCGTAAACTTCAAATGATTCATACCACAATGTAGATAAAACCTTGACGAAGACGTACATGCACGGATTGTGTTGTTCAAACGAGGTTTCCTGGCGACTTAGCCACCACAGTGGATATAGCTTAATGCGGAAGTGCACGCGATAAAAACGGTATTCCAAATGCAAAATTACAAATGAAAACGCTGTCAGCTAGGTATATCAACAAACATATGACTTAGGCATACCCAGATTTCCTCAAAAATAATAGTATTTCACAAGATATTACGCAAAATCGTTGACAACGTTTCGTCAAATGCAGCGTCTTTGAATGCTACTAGTGCTAACAAAGAGTGCATGCATTGAATGCGACGATTAAAACACTTTCGGTTGACCTAAAAAACGATATTCCAAAACCAAAACTACACGTGTTATACCTGGTTAGAAAGCTTATGCTCTCACCTACTGAATAAACGAATTCTCAATCAAGCCAGACGGACCTAAAAAGGGCAACAACGCCGTCAACAACAGGTGTGCAGCAGCTTCTGGTCCGCTCTTACTCCAGAAAACGGTGTCATCTTGTAATACCACACATGTTGCTTTGGGTGTTGTCGAACTTTGTAGTACAATCTGGCTTGATCTACACATCATCGATCTAATAGGTGACAGAATAAGCTTTCTAACAATGTATAATATGTCAAATTTTACTTTTGTAATACCGTTTTATATTCCAGCGAGTTGGAAACTTTGGTCTCGTTATAACTGCATTACACATCAGTCTGCATTACACGTCAGACTTAGGGTTTTTCCAAGACCCTCTGAACATGCCAGCTAGCTTTGTGATTCGCCGTCACTCGTCACCGCATACCGCAAGTAAAACACTGAGATCTCAAATTTTGATGAAAGGATAATTTAGCTCTGAATATATGTGTCGCAAATGAACTCGTTGTAGTGATGTTATAGCAGGTACACAATGCCCTGTCTCTGCTTATACTACAGAAACTGTTCACTCCGTTCAGCACAAAGTTGACTTTGCATTGGCGGCAACCACACTTCACAATTTCTGCAGGAATTGTCTAGTTATTATTATTATTATTCTATCTTTCCACCCATTTTTTGGACCGCTACTCCTCCCAGAGTTTTCACACCACATACATGTGCAATGTGTCAAATCGAGCGGCTTGATCGGGAATGAAGTGCTATTACTTTGTGGAAAGTTTGGGTGGACGGTTTTTGAGAAATTTGACTTTTTTGGGGGAATTTTTCCCATAGAGAATGAATGGTGGAATGTTCACCATTGTGATGTCACAATGCTGTCTTCTCAGCCTTGTGATGTCACAATGGTCTGTCTTCTAGCAGCAGTGCTCTGGTCTCTCTCTGGCTTTGGACATTCAGCATTCATCTCTATGGGGCAAAATTGCCCTCAAATTGTGGGATGCCTCATTGGACGTGTTAGAGAGTCGATTGTCCATTGGTGTAAATTAACCTCGCCCCCTTTCCTGATTGGCCGACATTTGATATTTAATAACTTTTCAACCGTTTGTCATAGAGAATTGTGGATCGCGTCATTGGACTCAGTAAAGACGGAGCAACCACCTAGCAACACCCTAGCAACCACCTAGAACAGCTTAGCAACAGCCTGGAACTCCATAGCAACCACCTAGCAACAGCATAGCAACTGCCTAGAACTCTATAGCAAATACCTAGAAAACCCTAGCAACGACCTGGAACTCCATAACAACCATCTAGCAACACCCTAGCAACCACCTAAAACACCCTAGCAACTGCTTAGAACTCCATAGCAACCACCTAGCAACACCTTAGCAACCGCTTAGAACTCTATGGGAACGACCTAGCAACACCCTAGCAACCACTTAGAACAGTCTTGCAACAGCCTAGATCTCCATAGCAACCACCTAGAAACACCATAGCAACCACCTAGAACTCCATAGCAACCACCTAGCAACACCCTAGCAACCACCTGGAACACCATAGCAACCACCTAGCAACACCCTAGCAACCACCTGGAACACCATAACAACTGCCTAGCAACACCCTAGCAACTGCCTATAACTCCATAGCAACCACCTAGCAACATCTTAGCAACCATCTAGAATACCCTAGCAACACTCTAGCAACCACCGATAACTCCATAGCAAATATCTAACAACACCCTAGCAACATCATAGCAACCATCTAGAATACCCTAGCAACACCCTAGCAACCGCCTATAACTCCATAGCAAATGCCTAGCAACACCCTAGCAACCGGCTATAACTCCATAGCAACCACCTAGCAACACCATAGTAACCACCTAGAACTCCATAGCAACCTCCTAGAATACCCTAGCAACCACCTAGCAACACCCTAACAACCACCTACAACTCCATAGCAACCTTCTAGCAACCACCTAGCAACCGCCTATAACTTCATAGCAACCACCTAGCAACCACCTAGCAACACCCTAGCAACCACCTGGAACACCATAGCAACCACCTAGCAACACCCTAGCAACCACCAGGAACACCATAACAACTGCCTAGCAACACCCTAGCAACCACTTATAACTCCATAGCAACCACCTAGCAACATCCTAGCAACCACCTAGAATACCCTAGCAACACCCTAACAAACGCCTATAACTCCATAGCAAATGCCTAGCAACACCCTAGCAACAGGCTATAACTCCATAGCAACCACCTAGCAACAAAATAGTAACCACCTAGAACTCCATAGCATCCACCTAGCAACACCCTAGCAACCACCTAGCAACACCCTAGCAACCACCTAGAACACCATAATAACTGCCTAGCAACACCGTAGCAACCGCCTATAACTCCATAGCAACCTCCTAGCAACCACCTAGCAACACCCTAGCAACCGCCTATAACTCCATAGCAAACACCTAGCAACATCCTAGCAACCACCTAGCAACACCCTAGCAACCACCTGGAACACCATAACAACCGCCTAGCAACACCCTAGCAACCGCCTATAACTCCATAGCAACCACCTAGCAACATCCTAGCAACCACTTAGAATACCCTAGCAACCACCTAACAATGCCCTAGCAACCACCTAGAACTCCACAGCAACCACCTAGCAACACCCTAGCAACCGCCTATAACTCCATAGCAACCACCTAGTAACATCCTAGCAACCACCTAGCAACACCCTAGCAACCACCTGGAACACCATAACAACCGCCTAGCAACACCCTAGCAACCGCCTATAACTCCATAGCAACCACCTAGCAACATCCTAGCAACCACTTAGAATACCCTAGCAACCACCTAACAATGCCCTAGCAACCACCTAGAACTCCACAGCAACCACCTAGCAACACCCTAGCAACCGCCTATAACTCCATAGCAACCACCTAGTAACATCCTAGCAACGACCTAGCAACACCCTAGCAACCACCTAGAACAACCTAGCAACCGCCTAGAACTCCATAGCAACCACCTAACAACACACTAGCAACCACCCGGAACACCATAGCAAATGCCTAGCAACACCCTAGCAACCGGCTATAACTCCATAGCAACCACCTACAACACCATACCAACTACCTAGAACTCCATAGCAACCACCTAGCAACACCCTAGCAACCACCTGGAACACCATAGCAACCACCTAGCAACATCCTAGCAACCACATGGAACACCATAGCAACCACCTAGCAACACCCTAGCAACCACCTGTAACACTATAGCTACCACCTAGCAACACCCTAACAAACGCCTATAACTCCATAGCAAATGCCTAGCAACAGCCTAGCAACCGCCTATAACTTCATAGCAACCACCTAGCAACATCCTCGCAACCACCTAGAATACCCTAGCAACACTCTAGCAACCACCGATAACTCCATAGCAAATATCTAGCAACACCCTAGCAACATCATAGCAACCATCTAGAATACCCTAGCAACACCCTAGCAACCGCATATAACTCCATAGCAAATGCCTAGCAACACCCTAGCAACCGGCTATAACTCCATAGCAACCACCTAGCAACACCATAGTAACCACCTAGAACTCCATAGCAACCTCCTAGAATACCCTAGCAACCACCTAGCAACACCCTAACAACCACCTACAACTCCATAGCAACCTTCTAGCAACCACCTAGCAACCGCCTATAACTTCATAGCAACCACCTAGCAACCACCTAGCAACACCCTAGCAACCACCTGGAACACCATAGCAACCACCTAGCAACACCCTAGCAACCACCAGGAACACCATAACAACTGCCTAGCAACACCCTAGCAACCACTTATAACTCCATAGCAACCACCTAGCAACATCCTAGCAACCACCTAGAATACCCTAGCAACACCCTAACAAACGCCTATAACTCCATAGCAAATGCCTAGCAACACCCTAGCAACAGGCTATAACTCCATCGCAACCACCTAGCAACAAAATAGTAACCACCTAAAACTCCATAGCATCCACCTAGCAACACCCTAGCAACCACCTAGCAACACCCTAGCAACCACCTAGAACACCATAATAACTGCCTAGCAACACCGTAGCAACCGCCTATAACTCCATAGCAACCTCCTAGCAACCACCTAGCAACACCCTAGCAACCGCCTATAACTCCATAGCAAACACCTAGCAACATCCTAGCAACCACCTAGCAACACCCTAGCAACCACCTGGAACACCATAACAACCGCCTAGCAACACCCTAGCAACCGCCTATAACTCCATAGCAACCACCTAGCAACATCCTAGCCACCACTTAGAATACCCTAGCAACCACCTAACAATGCCCTAGCAACCACCTAGAACTCCACAGCAACCACCTAGCAACACCCTAGCAACCGCCTATAACTCCATAGCAACCACCTAGTAACATCCTAGCAACCACCTAGCAACACCCTAGCAACCACCTGGAACACCATAACAACTGCCTAGCAACACCCCAGCAACCGCCTATAACTCCATAGCAACCACCTAGCAACATCCTAGCAACCACTTAGAATACCCTAGCAACCACCTAGCAATGCCCTAGCAACCACCTGGAACACCATAGCAACCACCTAGCAACACCCTAGCAACCACCTGGAACACCATAACAACTGCCTAGCAACACCCTAGCAACCGCCTATAACTCCATAGCAACCACCTAGCAACATCCTAGCAACCACCTAGAATACCCTAGCAAGACCCTAGCAACCGCATATAACTCCATAGCCAATACCTAACAACACCCTAGCAACCGGCTATAAGTACATAGCAATGACCTAGCAACACCATAGTAACCACCTAGAACTCCATAGCATCCACCTAGCAACACCCTAGCAACCACCTAGAATACCCTAGCAACCACCTGGAACACCGTAACAACTGCCTAGCACCACCCTAGCAACCACCTATAACTCGATAGCAACCACCTAGCAACATCCTAGCAACCACCTAGAATACCCTAGCAACACCATAGCAACCGCCTATAACTCCATAGAAATGCCTAGCAACACCCTAGCAACCGGCTATAACTCCATAGCAACCACCTAGCAACACCCTAGCAACCACCTAGAACACCATAATAACTGCCTAGCAACACCGTAGCAACCGCCTATAACTCCATAGCAACCTCCTAGCAACCACCTAGCGACACCCTAGCAACCGCCTATAACTCCATAGCAAACACCTAGCAACATCCTAGCAACCACCTAGCAACACCCTAGCAACCACCTGGAACACCATAACAACCGCCTAGCAACACCCTAGCAACCGCCTATAACTCCATAGCAACCACCTAGCAACATCCTAGCAACCACTTAGAATACCCTAGCAACCACCTAACAATGCCCTAGCAACCACCTAGAACTCCACAGCAACCACCTAGCAACACCCTAGCAACCGCCTATAACTCCATAGCAACCACCTAGTAACATCCTAGCAACCACCTAGCAACACCCTAGCAACCACCTGGAACACCATAACAACCGCCTAGCAACACCCTAGCAACCTCCTATAACTCCATAGCAACCACCTAGCAACATCCTAGCAACCACTTAGAATACCCTAGCAACCACCTAACAATGCCCTAGCAACCACCTAGAACTCCACAGCAACCACCTAGCAACACCCTAGCAACCGCCTATAACTCCATAGCAACCACCTAGTAACATCCTAGCAACGACCTAGCAACACCCTAGCAACCACCTAGAACAACCTAGCAACCGCCTAGAACTCCATAGCAACCACCTAACAACACACTAGCAACCACCCGGAACACCATAGCAAATGCCTAGCAACACCCTAGCAACCGGCTATAACTCCATAGCAACCACCTACAACACCATACCAACTACCTAGAACTCCATAGCAACCACCTAGCAACACCCTAGCAACCACCTGGAACACCATAGCAACCACCTAGCAACACCCTAGCAACCACCTGGAACACCATAGCAACCACCTAGCAACATCCTAGCAACCACATGGAACACCATAGCAACCACCTAGCAACACCCTAGCAACCACCTGTAACACTATAGCTACCACCTAGCAACACCCTAACAAATGCCTATAACTCCATAGCAAATGCCTAGCAACAGCCTAGCAACCGCCTATAACTTCATAGCAACCACCTAGCAACATCCTCACAACCACCTAGAATACCCTAGCAACACTCTAGCAACCACCGATAACTCCATAGCAAATATCTAGCAACACCCTAGCAACATCATAGCAACCATCTAGAATACCCTAGCAACACCCTAGCAACCGCCTATAACTCCATAGCAACCACCTAGCAACATCCTAGCAACCACCTAGAATAACCTAGCAACACCCTAGCAACCGTCTATAGCTCCATAGCAAATGCCTAGCAACACCCTAGCAACTGCCTATAACTCCATAGCAACCACCTAGCAACATCCTAGCAACCACCTAGAATACCCTAGCAACACCCTAGCAACCGTCTATAACTCCATAGCAACCACCTAGCAACACCATAGTAACCACCCAGAACTCCATAGCATCCACCTAGCAACACCCTAGCAACCACCTAGAATACCCTAGCAACCACCTAGCAACACCATAGCAACCACCTGAAACAGCATAACTGCCTAGAAACACCCTAGCAACCGCCTATAACTCCATAGCAACCCCCTAGCAAACACATAGCAACACCCTAGCAACTGCCTATAACTCAATAGCAACCACCTACCAACATCCTAGCAACCACCTAGCAACACCCTAGCAACCACCTGGAACACCATAGCAAATGCCTAGCAACACCCTAGCAACCAGCTATAACTTCATAACAACCACCTAGCAACACCCTAGCAACCACCTTGAACTCCATAGCAACCATCCAGCAAAACCCTAGCAACCACCTAGAACACCATAGCAAATGCCTAGCAACACCCTAGCAAACAGCTATAACTCCATAGCAACCACCTAGCAACACCCTAGCAACCACCTAGAACTCCATAGCAACCACCTAGCAACACTCTAGCAACCACCTGTAACACCATAACAAAAGCCTAGCAAAACCCTAGCAACCAGCAATAACTCCATAGCAACCACCAAGCAACACCCTAGCAACCACCAAGAACTCCATAGCAACCACCTAGCAACACCATAGCAACCACCTGGAACACCATAGCAACCACCTAGCAACATCCAAGCAACCACCTAGAATGCCTTAGCAACCGCCCTGAACTCCATAGCAACCACCTAGCAACAACCTAGCAACTGCCTAGATTCCCATAGCAAGCACCTAGCATCACCCTAGCAACCAACTAGAACTCCATAGGAACTACCTAGAACACCCTAGATACCACCTGGAACACCATATCAACCACCTAGCAACATCCTAGCAACTGCCTAGAACACCACAGCAACCACCTACAACACCCTAGCAACCGCCTAGAATTCCATAGCAACCGCCTGGAACTCCATAGAACCACCTAGCAACACCCTAGCAACCGCCTCAAACTCCATAGCAACCACCTACCAACACCCTAGACACCACTTAAAACACCATAGTCACCACCAGAACATCATAGCAACTACCTACCACTGTTCACTCTGTTCAGCAGAAAGTCGACTTTGCATTGGCGGCAACCACACTTCACAATTTCTGCAGGAATTGTCTAGTTATTATTATTAGTGTGGTTGCCTTAGGCAATCACACTATTATTATCGCACATATTATTATTATTATTATTATTCCACCCATTTTTTGGACCGCTACTCCTCCCAGAGTTTTTGCACCACATACACGTGCCATATGTCAAATTGACCGGCTTCTTTGGGAATCGTGCGCTATTGCTTTGTGGAAAGTTTCGCTGCACGGTTTTTGAGAAATATGACTTTTTATGGCCAATTTTTCCCCATAGGGATGAATGTAAAACGTGACGTCATACATATGTGAGCGGTGAAGTCACAGCATTGGTCGGCTTAGCACACGTGATGCACTTTTAACCTGCTTCATCTACAGGAAATTTAGAATCCAGATGCGGTGCATATCTCCATTTTTGTCGTAATTACAGAAAACACACATTCGTAAACTTCAAATGATTCATACCACAATGTAGATAAAACCTTGACGAACACGTACATGCACGGATTGTGTTGTTCAAACGAGGTTTCCTGGCGACTTAGCCACCACAGTGGATATAGCTTAATGCGGAAGTGCACGCGATAAAAACGGTATTCCAAATGAAAAATTACAAATGAAAACGCTGTCAGCTAGGTATATCAACAAAACATATGGCTTAGGCATACCCAGAAGTCCTCAATAATAACAGTATTTCACAAGATATTACGCAAATTCTTTGACGACGTTTCGTCAGGTCCAGCGTCTTTGAATGCTAATGCTAACAGACTACATGCATTGTATGCGACGATTAAAAAACTTTCGGTTGACCTAAAAAAACCATATTCCAAAACCAAAATTAGACGTGCTGTTATACCTGGTTAGAAAGCTTATGCTCTCACCTACTGAATAAACGAATTCTCAAACAAGCCAGACTGTACTAAAGAGTGCAACAACGCCGTCAACAACACGTGTGCAGCAGCTTCTGATCCGGTCTTCAGTGGGCTTGTAATACCACACATGTTGCTTTGGGTGTTGTCGAATTTTGTAGTACAATCTGGCTTGATGTACACATCATCGATCTAATAGGTGACAGAATAAGCTTTCTAACAATGTATAATATGTCAAATTTTACTTTTGTAATACCGTTTTATATTCCAGCGAGTTGGAAACTTTGGTCTCGTTATAACTGCATTACACATCAGTCTGCATTACACGTCAGACTTAGGGTTTTTCCAAGACCCTCTGAACATGCCAGCTAGCTTTGTGATTCGCCGTCACTCGTCACCGCATACCGCAAGTAAAAGACTGAGATCTCAAATTTTGATGAAAGGATAATATAGCTCTGAATATATGTGTCGCAAATCAACTCGTTGTAGTGATGTTATAGCAGGTACACAATGCCCTGTCTCTGCTTATACTACAGAAACTGTTCACTCCGTTCAGCACAAAGTCGACTTTGCATTGGCGGCAACCACACTTCACAATTTCTGCAGGAATTGTCTAGTTAGTGTGGTTGCCTTAGGCAATCACACTATTATTATCGCACATATTATTATTATTATTATTCCACCCATTTTTTGGACCGCTACTCCTCCCAGAGTTTTCGCACCACATACACATGCCATATGTCAAATTGACCGGCTTCTTTGGGAATCGATGGCTATTACTTTGTGGAAATTTTCGCTGCACGGTTTTTGAGAAATATGACTTTTTATGGCCAATTTTTCCCATTGAAAATGAATGGGGCGGTGACGTCATAAAAATGTGAATTATGAAGTTACAGCATTGGTCGGCTTTGCACACGTGATGCGGTTGGCTGTTCGTCCTCACCAGCCACCAGAACGGATATAGCTGAACGCGGAAGTGTACGGATAAAACAGTATTCTAAATGCAAAATTTCAAATGAAAACGCTGTCAGCTAGGTATATCAACAAAACATATGGCTTAGGCATACCCAGAAGTCCTCAATAATAACAGTATTTCACAAGATATTACGCAAATTCTTTGACGACGTTTCGTCAGGTCCAGCGTCTTTGAATGCTAATGCTAACAGACTACATGCATTGTATGCGACGATTAAAAAACTTTCGCTTGACCTAAAAAAACGATATTCCAAAACCAAAATTAGACGTGCTGTTATACCTGGTTAGAAAGCTTATGCTCTCACCTACTGAATAAACGAATTCTCAAACAAGCCAGACTGTACTAAAGAGTGCAACAACGCCGTCAACAACACGTGTGCAGCAGCTTCTGATCCGGTCTTCAGTGGGCTTGTAATACCACACATGTTGCTTTGGGTGTTGTCGAACTTTGTAGTACAATCTGGCTTGATCTACACATCATCGATCTAATAGGTGACAGAATAAGCTTTCTAACAATGTATAATATGTCAAATTTTACTTTTGTAATACCGTTTTATATTCCAGCGAGTTGGAAACTTTGGTCTCGTTATAACTGCATTACACATCAGTCTGGATTACACGTCAGACTTAGGGTTTTTCCAAGACCCTCTGAACATGCCAGCTAGCTTTGTGATTCGCCGTCACTCGTCACCGCATACCGCAAGTAAAACACTGAGATCTCAAATTTTGATGAAAGGATAATTTAGCTCTGAATATATGTGTCGCAAATCAACTCGTTGTAGTGATGTTATAGCAGGTACACAATGCCCTGTCTCTGCTTATACTACAGAAACTGTTCACTCCGTTCAGCACAAAGTCGACTTTGCATTGGCGGCAACCACACTTCACAATTTCTGCAGGAATTGTCTAGTTAGTGTGGTTGCCTCAGGCAACCACACTACTATTATCCCACATATTATTATTATTATTATTATTATTGTTTCTTTCTTTCCACCCATTTTTTGGACCGCTACTCCTCCCAGAGTTTTCGCACCACATACACGTGCCATATGTCAAATTGACCGGCTTCTTTGGGAATCGATGGCTATTACTTTGTGGAAAGTTTCGCTGCACGGTTTTTGAGAAATATGACTTTTTATGGCCAATTTTTCCCCATAGGGATGAATGTAAAACGTGACGTCATACATATGTGAGCGGTGAAGTCACAGCATTGGTCGGCTTAGCACACGTGATGCACTTTTAACCTGCTTCATCTACAGGAAATTTAGAATCCAGATGCGGTGCATATCTCCATTTTCGTCGTAATTACAGAAAACACACATTCGTAAACTTCAAATGATTCATACCACAATGTAGATAAAACCTTGACGAAGACGTACATGCACGGATTGTGTTGTTCAAACGAGGTTTCCTGGCGACTTAGCCACCACAGTGGATATAGCTTAATGCGGAAGTGCACGCGATAAAAACGGTATTCCAAATGCAAAATTACAAATGAAAACGCTGTCAGCTAGGTATATCAACAAACATATGACTTAGGCATACCCAGATTTCCTCAAAAATAATAGTATTTCACAAGATATTACGCAAAATCGTTGACAACGTTTCGTCAAATGCAGCGTCTTTGAATGCTACTAGTGCTAACAAAGAGTGCATGCATTGAATGCGACGATTAAAACACTTTCGGTTGACCTAAAAAACGATATTCCAAAACCAAAACTACACGTGTTATACCTGGTTAGAAAGCTTATGCTCTCACCTACTGAATAAACGAATTCTCAATCAAGCCAGACGGACCTAAAAAGGGCAACAACGCCGTCAACAACAGGTGTGCAGCAGCTTCTGGTCCGCTCTTACTCCAGAAAACGGTGTCATCTTGTAATACCACACATGTTGCTTTGGGTGTTGTCGAACTTTGTAGTACAATCTGGCTTGATCTACACATCATCGATCTAATAGGTGACAGAATAAGCTTTCTAACAATGTATAATATGTCAAATTTTACTTTTGTAATACCGTTTTATATTCCAGCGAGTTGGAAACTTTGGTCTCGTTATAACTGCATTACACATCAGTCTGCATTACACGTCAGACTTAGGGTTTTTCCAAGACCCTCTGAACATGCCAGCTAGCTTTGTGATTCGCCGTCACTCGTCACCGCATACCGCAAGTAAAACACTGAGATCTCAAATTTTGATGAAAGGATAATTTAGCTCTGAATATATGTGTCGCAAATCAACTCGTTGTAGTGATGTTATAGCAGGTACACAATGCCCTGTCTCTGCTTATACTACAGAAACTGTTCACTCCGTTCAGCACAAAGTCGACTTTGCATTGGCGGCAACCACACTTCACAATTTCTGCAGGAATTGTCTAGTTAGTGTGGTTGCCTCAGGCAACCACACTACTATTATCCCACATATTATTATTAGTGTGGTTGCCTCAGGCAACCACACTACTATTATCCCACATATTATTATTATTAGTGTGGTTGCCTTAGGCAATCACACTACTATTATCTCACATATTATTATTATTATTTTTATTTCTTTCCACCCATTTTTTGGACCGCTACTCCTCCCAGAGTTTTCGCACCACATACACGTGCCATATGTCAAATTGACCGGCTTCTTTGGGAATCGCGTGCTATTACTTTGTGGAAAGATTCGCTGCACGGTTTTTGAGAAATATGAGTTTTTATGGCCAATTTTTCCCATTGAAAATGAATGGGGCGGTGACGTCATAAAAAATGTGAATTATGAAGTTACAGCATTGGTCGGCTTTGCACACGTGATGCGGTTGGCTGTTCGTCCTCACCAGCCACCAGAAAGGATATAGCTGAACGCGGAAGTGAACGGATAAAACAGTATTCCAAATGCAAAATTTCAAATGAAAACGCTGTCAGCTAGGTATATCAACAAAACATATGGCTTAGGCATACCCACAAGTCCTCAATAATAACAGTATTTCACAAGATATTACGCAAATTCTTTGACGACGTTTCGTCAGGTCCAGCGTCTTTGAATGCTAATGCTAACAGACTACATGCATTGTATGCGACGATTAAAAAACTTTCGGTTGACCTAAAAAAACGATATTCCAAAACCAAAATTAGACGTGCTGTTATACCTGGTTAGAAAGCTTATGCTCTCACCTACTGAATAAACGAATTCTCAAACAAGCCAGACTGTACTAAAGAGTGCAACAACGCCGTCAACAACACGTGTGCAGCAGCTTCTGATCCGGTCTTCAGTGGGCTTGTAATACCACACATGTTGCTTTGGGTGTTGTCGAACTTTGTAGTACAATCTGGCTTGATCTACACATCATCGATCTAATAGGTGACAGAATAAGCTTTCTAACAATGTATAATATGTCAAATTTTACTTTTGTAATACCGTTTTATATTCCAGCGAGTTGGAAACTTTGGTCTCGTTATAACTGCATTACACATCAGTCTGCATTACACGTCAGACTTAGGGTTTTTCCAAGACCCTCTGAACATGCCAGCTAGCTTTGTGATTCGCCGTCACTCGTCACCGCATACCGCAAGTAAAACACTGAGATCTCAAATTTTGATGAAAGGATAATTTAGCTCTGAATATATGTGTCGCAAATCAACTCGTTGTAGTGATGTTATAGCAGGTACACAATGCCCTGTCTCTGCTTATACTACAGAAACTGTTCACTCCGTTCAGCACAAAGTCGACTTTGCATTGGCGGCAACCACACTTCACAATTTCTGCAGGAATTGTCTAGTTAGTGTGGTTGCCTCAGGCAACCACACTACTATTATCCCACATATTATTATTATTATTATTATTATTCTTTCCACCCATTTTTTGGACCGCTACTCCTCCCAGAGTTTTCGCACCACATACACATGCCATATGTCAAATTGACCGGCTTCTTTGGGAATCGTGTGCTATTACTTTGTGGAAAGTTTCGCTGCACGGTTTTTGAGAAATATGACTTTTTATGGCCAATTTTTCCCATTGAAAATGAATGGGGCGGTGACGTCATTAAAATGTGAATTATGGAGTTACAGCATTGGTCGGCGTTGCACACGTGATGCGGTTTTAACCTGCTTCATCTACAGGAAATTTAGAATCCAGATGCGGTGCATATCTCCATTTTCGTCGTAATTACAGAAAACACACATTGGTAAACTTCAAATGATTCATACCACAATGTAGATAAAACCTTGACGAAGACGTACATGCACGGATTGTGTTGTTCAAACGAGGTTTCCTGGCGACTTAGCCACCACAGCGGATATAGCTTAATGCGGAAGTGCACGCGATAAAACGGTATTCCAAATGCAAAATTACAAATGAAAACGTTGTCAGCTACGTATATCAACAAACATATGACTTAGGCATACCCAGATTTCCTCAAAAATAATAGTATTTCACAAGATATTACGCAAAACCGTTGACAACGTTTCGTCAAATGCAGCGTCTTTGAATGCTACTAGTGCTAACAAAGAGTGCATGCATTGAATGCGACGATTAAAACACTTTCGGTTGACCTAAAAAAACCATATTCCAAAACCAAAACTACACGTGTTATACCTGGTTAGAAAGCTTATGCTCTCACCTACTGAATAAACGAATTCTCAATCAAGCCAGACGGACCTAAAAAGGGCAACAACGCCGTCAACAACATGTGTGCAGCAGCTTCTGGTCCGCTCTTACTCCAGAAAACGGTGTCATCTTGTAATACCACACATGTTGCTTTGGGTGTTGTCGAACTTTGTAGTACAATCTGGCTTGATCTACACATCATCGATCTAATAGGTGACAGAATAAGCTTTCTAACAATGTATAATATGTCAAATTTTACTTTTGTAATACCGTTTTATATTCCAGCGAGTTGGAAACTTTGGTCTCGTTATAACTGCATTACACATCAGTCTGCATTACACGTCAGACTTAGGGTTTTTCCAAGACCCTCTGAACATGCCAGCTAGCTTTGTGATTCGCCGTCACTCGTCACCGCATACCGCAAGTAAAACACTGAGATCTCAAATTTTGATGAAAGGATAATTTAGCTCTGAATATATGTGTGGCAAATCAACTCGTTGTAGTGATGTTATAGCAGGTACACAATGCCCTGTCTCTGCTTATACTACAGAAACTGTTCACTCCGTTCAGCACAAAGTCGACTTTGCATTGGCGGCAACCACACTTCACAATTTCTGCAGGAATTGTCTAGTTATTATTATTCTTTCTTTCCACCCATTTTTTGGACCGCTACTCCTCCCAGGGTTTTTGCACCACATACACGTGCCATATGTCAAATTGACCGGCTTCTTTAGGAATCGTGTGCTATTACTTTGTGGAAAGTTTCGCTGCACGGTTTTTGAGAAATATGACTTTTTATGGCCAATTTTTCCCCATAGGGATGAATGTAAAACGTGACGTCATACATATGTGAGCGGTGAAGTCACAGCATTGGTCGGCTTAGCACACGTGATGCACTTTTAACCTGCTTCATCTACAGGAAATTTAGAATCCAGATGCGGTGCATATCTCCATTTTCGTCGTAATTACAGAAAACACACATTCGTAAACTTCAAATGATTCATACCACAATGTAGATAAAACCTTGACGAACACGTACATGCACGGATTGTGTTGTTCAAACGAGGTTTCCTGGCGACTTAGCCACCACAGTGGATATAGCTTAATGCGGAAGTGCACGCGATAAAAACGGTATTCCAAATGCAAAATTACAAATGAAAACGCTGTCAGCTAGGTATATCAACAAACATATGACTTAGGCATACCCAGATTTCCTCAAAAATAATAGTATTTCACAAGATATCACGCAAAATCGTTGACAACGTTTCGTCAAATGCAGCGTCTTTGAATGCTATTAGTGCTAACAAAGAGTGCATGCATTGAATGCGACGATTAAAACACTTTCGGTTGACCTAAAAAAACGATATTCCAAAACCAAAATTAGACGTGCTGTTATACCTGGTTAGAAAGCTTATGCTCTCACCTACTGAATAAACGAATTCTCAAACAAGCCAGACTGTACTAAAGAGTGAAACAACGCCGTCAACAACACGTGTGCACCAGCTTCTGATCCGGTCTTCAGTGGGCTTGTAATACCACACATGTTGCTTTGGGTGTTGTCGAACTTTGTAGTACAATCTGGCTTGATCTACACATCATCGATCTAATAGGTGACAGAATAAGCTTTCTAACAATGTATAATATGTCAAATTTTTCTTTTGTAATACCGTTTTATATTCCAGCGAGTTGGAAACTTTGGTCTCGTTATAACTGCATTACACATCAGTCTGCATTACACGTCAGACTTAGGGTTTTTCCAAGACCCTCTGAACATGCCAGCTAGCTTTGTGATTCGCCGTCACTCGTCACCGCATACCGCAAGTAAAACACTGAGATCTCAAATTTTGATGAAAGGATAATTTAGCTCTGAATATATGTGTCGCAAATCAACTCGTTGCAGTGATGTTATAGCAGGTACACAATGCCCTGTCTCTGCTTATACTACAGAAACTGTTCACTCCGTTCAGCACAAAGTCGACTTTGCATTGGCGGCAACCACACTTCACAATTTCTGCAGGAATTGTCTAGTTATTATTATTATTATTGTTTCTTTCTTTCCACCCATTTTTTGGACCGCTACTCCTCCCAGAGTTTTCGCACCACATACACGTGCCATATGTCAAATTGACCGGCTTCTTTGGGAATCGATGGCTATTACTTTGTGGAAAGTTTCGCTGCACGGTTTTTGAGAAATATGACTTTTTATGGCCAATTTTTCCCCATAGGGATGAATGTAAAACGTGACGTCATACATATGTGAGCGGTGAAGTCACAGCATTGGTCGGCTTAGCACACGTGATGCACTTTTAACCTGCTTCATCTACAGGAAATTTAGAATCCAGATGCGGTGCATATCTCCATTTTCGTCGTAATTACAGAAAACACACATTCGTAAACTTCAAATGATTCATACCACAATGTAGATAAAACCTTGACGAAGACGTACATGCACGGATTGTGTTGTTCAAACGAGGTTTCCTGGCGACTTAGCCACCACAGTGGATATAGCTTAATGCGGAAGTGCACGCGATAAAAACGGTATTCCAAATGCAAAATTACAAATGAAAACGCTGTCAGCTAGGTATATCAACAAACATATGACTTAGGCATACCCAGATTTCCTCAAAAATAATAGTATTTCACAAGATATTACGCAAAATCGTTGACAACGTTTCGTCAAATGCAGCGTCTTTGAATGCTACTAGTGCTAACAAAGAGTGCATGCATTGAATGCGACGATTAAAACACTTTCGGTTGACCTAAAAAACGATATTCCAAAACCAAAACTACACGTGTTATACCTGGTTAGAAAGCTTATGCTCTCACCTACTGAATAAACGAATTCTCAATCAAGCCAGACGGACCTAAAAAGGGCAACAACGCCGTCAACAACAGGTGTGCAGCAGCTTCTGGTCCGCTCTTACTCCAGAAAACGGTGTCATCTTGTAATACCACACATGTTGCTTTGGGTGTTGTCGAACTTTGTAGTACAATCTGGCTTGATCTACACATCATCGATCTAATAGGTGACAGAATAAGCTTTCTAACAATGTATAATATGTCAAATTTTACTTTTGTAATACCGTTTTATATTCCAGCGAGTTGGAAACTTTGGTCTCGTTATAACTGCATTACACATCAGTCTGCATTACACGTCAGACTTAGGGTTTTTCCAAGACCCTCTGAACATGCCAGCTAGCTTTGTGATTCGCCGTCACTCGTCACCGCATACCGCAAGTAAAACACTGAGATCTCAAATTTTGATGAAAGGATAATTTAGCTCTGAATATATGTGTCGCAAATGAACTCGTTGTAGTGATGTTATAGCAGGTACACAATGCCCTGTCTCTGCTTATACTACAGAAACTGTTCACTCCGTTCAGCACAAAGTTGACTTTGCATTGGCGGCAACCACACTTCACAATTTCTGCAGGAATTGTCTAGTTATTATTATTATTATTCTATCTTTCCACCCATTTTTTGGACCGCTACTCCTCCCAGAGTTTTCACACCACATACATGTGCAATGTGTCAAATCGAGCGGCTTGATCGGGAATGAAGTGCTATTACTTTGTGGAAAGTTTGGGTGGACGGTTTTTGAGAAATTTGACTTTTTTGGGGGAATTTTTCCCATAGAGAATGAATGGTGGAATGTTCACCATTGTGATGTCACAATGCTGTCTTCTCAGCCTTGTGATGTCACAATGGTCTGTCTTCTAGCAGCAGTGCTCTGGTCTCTCTCTGGCTTTGGACATTCAGCATTCATCTCTATGGGGCAAAATTGCCCTCAAATTGTGGGATGCCTCATTGGACGTGTTAGAGAGTCGATTGTCCATTGGTGTAAATTAACCTCGCCCCCTTTCCTGATTGGCCGACATTTGATATTTAATAACTTTTCAACCGTTTGTCATAGAGAATTGTGGATCGCGTCATTGGACTCAGTAAAGACGGAGCAACCACCTAGCAACACCCTAGCAACCACCTAGAACAGCTTAGCAACAGCCTGGAACTCCATAGCAACCACCTAGCAACAGCATAGCAACTGCCTAGAACTCTATAGCAAATACCTAGAAAACCCTAGCAACGACCTGGAACTCCATAACAACCATCTAGCAACACCCTAGCAACCACCTAAAACACCCTAGCAACTGCTTAGAACTCCATAGCAACCACCTAGCAACACCTTAGCAACCGCTTAGAACTCTATGGGAACGACCTAGCAACACCCTAGCAACCACTTAGAACAGTCTTGCAACAGCCTAGATCTCCATAGCAACCACCTAGAAACACCATAGCAACCACCTAGAACTCCATAGCAACCACCTAGCAACACCCTAGCAACCACCTGGAACACCATAGCAACCACCTAGCAACACCCTAGCAACCACCTGGAACACCATAACAACTGCCTAGCAACACCCTAGCAACTGCCTATAACTCCATAGCAACCACCTAGCAACATCTTAGCAACCATCTAGAATACCCTAGCAACACTCTAGCAACCACCGATAACTCCATAGCAAATATCTAACAACACCCTAGCAACATCATAGCAACCATCTAGAATACCCTAGCAACACCCTAGCAACCGCCTATAACTCCATAGCAAATGCCTAGCAACACCCTAGCAACCGGCTATAACTCCATAGCAACCACCTAGCAACACCATAGTAACCACCTAGAACTCCATAGCAACCTCCTAGAATACCCTAGCAACCACCTAGCAACACCCTAACAACCACCTACAACTCCATAGCAACCTTCTAGCAACCACCTAGCAACCGCCTATAACTTCATAGCAACCACCTAGCAACCACCTAGCAACACCCTAGCAACCACCTGGAACACCATAGCAACCACCTAGCAACACCCTAGCAACCACCAGGAACACCATAACAACTGCCTAGCAACACCCTAGCAACCACTTATAACTCCATAGCAACCACCTAGCAACATCCTAGCAACCACCTAGAATACCCTAGCAACACCCTAACAAACGCCTATAACTCCATAGCAAATGCCTAGCAACACCCTAGCAACAGGCTATAACTCCATAGCAACCACCTAGCAACAAAATAGTAACCACCTAGAACTCCATAGCATCCACCTAGCAACACCCTAGCAACCACCTAGCAACACCCTAGCAACCACCTAGAACACCATAATAACTGCCTAGCAACACCGTAGCAACCGCCTATAACTCCATAGCAACCTCCTAGCAACCACCTAGCAACACCCTAGCAACCGCCTATAACTCCATAGCAAACACCTAGCAACATCCTAGCAACCACCTAGCAACACCCTAGCAACCACCTGGAACACCATAACAACCGCCTAGCAACACCCTAGCAACCGCCTATAACTCCATAGCAACCACCTAGCAACATCCTAGCAACCACTTAGAATACCCTAGCAACCACCTAACAATGCCCTAGCAACCACCTAGAACTCCACAGCAACCACCTAGCAACACCCTAGCAACCGCCTATAACTCCATAGCAACCACCTAGTAACATCCTAGCAACCACCTAGCAACACCCTAGCAACCACCTGGAACACCATAACAACCGCCTAGCAACACCCTAGCAACCGCCTATAACTCCATAGCAACCACCTAGCAACATCCTAGCAACCACTTAGAATACCCTAGCAACCACCTAACAATGCCCTAGCAACCACCTAGAACTCCACAGCAACCACCTAGCAACACCCTAGCAACCGCCTATAACTCCATAGCAACCACCTAGTAACATCCTAGCAACGACCTAGCAACACCCTAGCAACCACCTAGAACAACCTAGCAACCGCCTAGAACTCCATAGCAACCACCTAACAACACACTAGCAACCACCCGGAACACCATAGCAAATGCCTAGCAACACCCTAGCAACCGGCTATAACTCCATAGCAACCACCTACAACACCATACCAACTACCTAGAACTCCATAGCAACCACCTAGCAACACCCTAGCAACCACCTGGAACACCATAGCAACCACCTAGCAACATCCTAGCAACCACATGGAACACCATAGCAACCACCTAGCAACACCCTAGCAACCACCTGTAACACTATAGCTACCACCTAGCAACACCCTAACAAACGCCTATAACTCCATAGCAAATGCCTAGCAACAGCCTAGCAACCGCCTATAACTTCATAGCAACCACCTAGCAACATCCTCGCAACCACCTAGAATACCCTAGCAACACTCTAGCAACCACCGATAACTCCATAGCAAATATCTAGCAACACCCTAGCAACATCATAGCAACCATCTAGAATACCCTAGCAACACCCTAGCAACCGCATATAACTCCATAGCAAATGCCTAGCAACACCCTAGCAACCGGCTATAACTCCATAGCAACCACCTAGCAACACCATAGTAACCACCTAGAACTCCATAGCAACCTCCTAGAATACCCTAGCAACCACCTAGCAACACCCTAACAACCACCTACAACTCCATAGCAACCTTCTAGCAACCACCTAGCAACCGCCTATAACTTCATAGCAACCACCTAGCAACCACCTAGCAACACCCTAGCAACCACCTGGAACACCATAGCAACCACCTAGCAACACCCTAGCAACCACCAGGAACACCATAACAACTGCCTAGCAACACCCTAGCAACCACTTATAACTCCATAGCAACCACCTAGCAACATCCTAGCAACCACCTAGAATACCCTAGCAACACCCTAACAAACGCCTATAACTCCATAGCAAATGCCTAGCAACACCCTAGCAACAGGCTATAACTCCATCGCAACCACCTAGCAACAAAATAGTAACCACCTAAAACTCCATAGCATCCACCTAGCAACACCCTAGCAACCACCTAGCAACACCCTAGCAACCACCTAGAACACCATAATAACTGCCTAGCAACACCGTAGCAACCGCCTATAACTCCATAGCAACCTCCTAGCAACCACCTAGCAACACCCTAGCAACCGCCTATAACTCCATAGCAAACACCTAGCAACATCCTAGCAACCACCTAGCAACACCCTAGCAACCACCTGGAACACCATAACAACCGCCTAGCAACACCCTAGCAACCGCCTATAACTCCATAGCAACCACCTAGCAACATCCTAGCCACCACTTAGAATACCCTAGCAACCACCTAACAATGCCCTAGCAACCACCTAGAACTCCACAGCAACCACCTAGCAACACCCTAGCAACCGCCTATAACTCCATAGCAACCACCTAGTAACATCCTAGCAACCACCTAGCAACACCCTAGCAACCACCTGGAACACCATAACAACTGCCTAGCAACACCCCAGCAACCGCCTATAACTCCATAGCAACCACCTAGCAACATCCTAGCAACCACTTAGAATACCCTAGCAACCACCTAGCAATGCCCTAGCAACCACCTGGAACACCATAGCAACCACCTAGCAACACCCTAGCAACCACCTGGAACACCATAACAACTGCCTAGCAACACCCTAGCAACCGCCTATAACTCCATAGCAACCACCTAGCAACATCCTAGCAACCACCTAGAATACCCTAGCAAGACCCTAGCAACCGCATATAACTCCATAGCCAATACCTAACAACACCCTAGCAACCGGCTATAAGTACATAGCAATGACCTAGCAACACCATAGTAACCACCTAGAACTCCATAGCATCCACCTAGCAACACCCTAGCAACCACCTAGAATACCCTAGCAACCACCTGGAACACCGTAACAACTGCCTAGCACCACCCTAGCAACCACCTATAACTCGATAGCAACCACCTAGCAACATCCTAGCAACCACCTAGAATACCCTAGCAACACCATAGCAACCGCCTATAACTCCATAGAAATGCCTAGCAACACCCTAGCAACCGGCTATAACTCCATAGCAACCACCTAGCAACACCCTAGCAACCACCTAGAACACCATAATAACTGCCTAGCAACACCGTAGCAACCGCCTATAACTCCATAGCAACCTCCTAGCAACCACCTAGCGACACCCTAGCAACCGCCTATAACTCCATAGCAAACACCTAGCAACATCCTAGCAACCACCTAGCAACACCCTAGCAACCACCTGGAACACCATAACAACCGCCTAGCAACACCCTAGCAACCGCCTATAACTCCATAGCAACCACCTAGCAACATCCTAGCAACCACTTAGAATACCCTAGCAACCACCTAACAATGCCCTAGCAACCACCTAGAACTCCACAGCAACCACCTAGCAACACCCTAGCAACCGCCTATAACTCCATAGCAACCACCTAGTAACATCCTAGCAACCACCTAGCAACACCCTAGCAACCACCTGGAACACCATAACAACCGCCTAGCAACACCCTAGCAACCTCCTATAACTCCATAGCAACCACCTAGCAACATCCTAGCAACCACTTAGAATACCCTAGCAACCACCTAACAATGCCCTAGCAACCACCTAGAACTCCACAGCAACCACCTAGCAACACCCTAGCAACCGCCTATAACTCCATAGCAACCACCTAGTAACATCCTAGCAACGACCTAGCAACACCCTAGCAACCACCTAGAACAACCTAGCAACCGCCTAGAACTCCATAGCAACCACCTAACAACACACTAGCAACCACCCGGAACACCATAGCAAATGCCTAGCAACACCCTAGCAACCGGCTATAACTCCATAGCAACCACCTACAACACCATACCAACTACCTAGAACTCCATAGCAACCACCTAGCAACACCCTAGCAACCACCTGGAACACCATAGCAACCACCTAGCAACACCCTAGCAACCACCTGGAACACCATAGCAACCACCTAGCAACATCCTAGCAACCACATGGAACACCATAGCAACCACCTAGCAACACCCTAGCAACCACCTGTAACACTATAGCTACCACCTAGCAACACCCTAACAAATGCCTATAACTCCATAGCAAATGCCTAGCAACAGCCTAGCAACCGCCTATAACTTCATAGCAACCACCTAGCAACATCCTCACAACCACCTAGAATACCCTAGCAACACTCTAGCAACCACCGATAACTCCATAGCAAATATCTAGCAACACCCTAGCAACATCATAGCAACCATCTAGAATACCCTAGCAACACCCTAGCAACCGCCTATAACTCCATAGCAAATGCCTAGCAACACCCTAGCAACCGGCTATAACTCCATAGCAACCACCTAGCAACACCATAGTAACCACCTAGAACTCCATAGCAACCTCCTAGAATACCCTAGCAACCACCTAGCAACACCCTAACAACCACCTACAACTCCATAGCAACCATCTAGCAACCACCTAGCAACCGCCTATAACTTCATAGCAACCACCTAGCAACCACCTAGCAACACCCTAGCAACCACCTGGAACACCATAGCAACCACCTAGCAACACCCTAGCAACCACCAGGAACACCATAACAACTGCCTAGCAACACCCTAGCAACCACTTATAACTCCATAGCAACCACCTAGCAACATCCTAGCAACCACCTAGAATACCCTAGCAACACCCTAGCAACAGGCTATAACTCCATCGCAACCACCTAGCAACAAAATAGTAACCACCTAAAACTCCATAGCATCCACCTAGCAACACCCTAGCAACCACCTAGCAACACCCTAGCAACCACCTAGAACACCATAATAACTGCCTAGCAACACTGTAGCAACCGCCTATAACTCCATAGCAACCTCCTAGCAACCACCTAGCAACACCCTAGCAACCGCCTATAACTCCATAGCAAACACCTAGCAACATCCTAGCAACCACCTAGCAACACCCTAGCAACCACCTGGAACACCATAACAACCGCCTAGCAACACCCTAGCAACCGCCTATAACTCCATAGCAACCACCTAGCAACATCCTAGCCACCACTTAGAATACCCTAGCAACCACCTAACAATGCCCTAGCAACCACCTAGAACTCCACAGCAACCACCTAGCAACACCCTAGCAACCGCCTATAACTCCATAGCAACCACCTAGTAACATCCTAGCAACCACCTAGCAACACCCTAGCAACCACTTGGAACACCATAACAACTGCCTAGCAACACCCCAGCAACCGCCTATAACTCCATAGCAACCACCTAGCAACATCCTAGCAACCACTTAGAATACCCTAGCAACCACCTAGCAATGCCCTAGCAACCACCTGGAACACCATAGCAACCACCTAGCAACACCCTAGCAACCACCTGGAACACCATAACAACTGCCTAGCAACACCCTAGCAACCGCCTATAACTCCATAGCAACCACCTAGCAACATCCTAGCAACCACCTAGAATACCCTAGCAACACCCTAGCAACCGCATATAACTCCATAGCCAATACCTAACAACACCCTAGCAACCGGCTATAAGTACATAGCAATGACCTAGCAACACCATAGTAACCACCTAGAACTCCATAGCATCCACCTAGCAACACCCTAGCAACCACCTAGAATACCCTAGCAACCACCTGGAACACCATAACAACTGCCTAGCAACACCCTAGCAACCACCTATAACTCGATAGCAACCACCTAGCAACATCCTAGCAACCACCTAGAATACCCTAGCAACACCATAGCAACCGCCTATAACTCCATAGAAAGGCCTAGCAACACCCTAGCAACCGGCTATAACTCCATAGCAACCACCTAGCAACACCCTAGCAACCGCCTATAACTCCATAGCAACCACCTAGCAACATCCTAGCAACCACCTGGAACACCATAACAACTGCCTAGCAACATCCTAGCAACCACCTATAACTCCATAGCAACCACCTAGCAACATCCTAGCAACCAATTAGATTACCCTAGCAACCACCTAGCAATGCCCTAGCAACCGCCTGGAACTCCATAGCAACCACCTGGAACTCCATAGCAACCACCTAGCACCACCCTAGCAACCACCTGGAACACCATATCAACCACCTCGCAACATCCTAGCAACTGCCTAGAACTCCATAGCAACCACCTAGAACACCCTAGCAACCGCCTAGAATTCCATGGAAACCACCTAGCAACACCCTAGCAACCGCCTCAAACATCATAGCAACTACCTACCACTGTTCACTCTTTTCAGCAGAAAGTCGACTTTGCGTTTGCGGCAACCACACTTCACAATTTCTGCAGGAATTGTCTAGTTATTATTATTATTATTATTCCACCCATTTTTTGGACCGCTACTCCTCCCAGAGTTTTCGCACCACATACACGTGCCATATGTCAAATTGACCGGCTTCTTTGGGAATCGTGTGCTATTACTTTGTGGAAAGTTTCGCTGCACGGTTTTTGAGAAATATGACTTTTTATGGCCAATTTTTCCCCATAGGGATGAATGTAAAACGTGACGTCATACATATGTGAGCGGTGAAGTCACAGCATTGGTCGGCTTAGCACACGTGATTCACTTTTAACCTGCTTCATCTACAGGAAATTTAGAATCCAGATGCGGTGCATATCTCCATTTTCGTCGTAATTACAGAAAACACACATTCGTAAACTTCAAATGATTCATACCACAATGTAGATAAAACCTTGACGAAGACGTACATGCACGGATTGTGTTGTTCAAACGAGGTTTCCTGGCGACTTAGCCACCACAGTGGATATAGCTTAATGCGGAAGTGCACGCGATAAAAACGGTATTCCAAATGCAAAATTACAAATGAAAACGCTGTCAGCTAGGTATATCAACAAACATATGACTTAGGCATACCCAGATTTCCTCAAAAATAATAGTATTTCACAAGATATTACGCGAAATCGTTGACAACGTTTCGTCAAATGCAGCGTCTTTGAATGCTACTAGTGCTAACAAAGAGTGCATGCATTGAATGCGACGATTAAAACACTTTCGGTTGACCTAAAAAAACCATATTCCAAAACCAAAATTAGACGTGCTGTTATACCTGGTTAGAAAGCTTATGCTCTCACCTACTGAATAAACGAATTCTCAAACAAGCCAGACTGTACTAAAGAGTGCAACAACGCCGTCAACAACACGTGTGCACCAGCTTCTGATCCGGTCTTCAGTGGGCTTGTAATACCACACATGTTGCTTTGGGTGTTGTCGAACTTTGTAGTACAATCTGGCTTGATCTACACATCATCGATCTAATAGGTGACAGAATAAGCTTTCTAACAATGTATAATATGTCAAATTTTACTTTTGTAATACCGTTTTATATTCCAGCGAGTTGGAAACTTTGGTCTCGTTATAACTGCATTACACATCAGTCTGCATTACACGTCAGACTTAGGGTTTTTCCAAGACCCTCTGAACATGCCAGCTAGCTTTGTGATTCGCCGTCACTCGTCACCGCATACCGCAAGTAAAACACTGAGATCTCAAATTTTGATGAAAGGATAATTTAGCTCTGAATATATGTGTCGCAAATCAACTCGTTGTAGTGATGTTATAGCAGGTACACAATGCCCTGTCTCTGCTTATACTACAGAAACTGTTCACTCCGTTCAGCACAAAGTCGACTTTGCATTGGCGGCAACCACACTTCACAATTTCTGCAGGAATTGTCTAGTTAGTGTGGTTGCCTTAGGCAAACACACTATTATTATTGCACATATTTATTATTATTATTATTATTATTATTATTAGTGTGGTTGCCTTAGGCAAACACACTATTATTATTGCACATATTTATTATTATTATTATTATTATTATTATTATTATTATTATTATTATTATTATTCCGCCAGTTTTTTGGACCGCTACTCCTCCCAGAGTTTTCGCACCACATACATGTGCAATATGTCAAATCGAGCGGCTTGATCGGGAATGGTGTGCTATTACTTTGTGGAAAGTTTCGGTGCACGGTTTTTGAGAAATTCCACTTTTTTTGGGAAATTTTTCCTATAGAGAATGAATGGTGGAATGTTCACCTTTGTGATGTCACAATGCTGTCTTCTCACCTTTGTGATGTCACAATGCTCTGTCTTCTAGCAGCAGTACTCTGGTCTCTCTCTAGATTTGAACATTCTGCCATTCAATTCTATGGGGAAAAATTGCCCACAAATTGTGCAATGCCTCATTGGACATGGTAGAGAGTCCTTTGTCCATTGGTGGAGATCAGCCTTGCCCCCCTTCCTGATTGGTCGATGTTTTATATTTCATAACTTTTGAACCGTTTGTCATAGAGAACTATGGGTTGCGTCATTGGACTCAGTAAAGACCTAGCAACCGCCTAGAACTTCATAGCAACCCCCTAGCAACATCCTAGCAACCGCCTATAACCCCATAGCAACGACCTAGCAACACCCCAGCAACTGCCCAGAACTCCATAGCAACTACCTAGCAACACCCTAGCAACCACCTAGAACTGCATAGCAACCACCTAGCAACACCATAGCAACCACCTAAAACCCCATAGCAACCACCTAGCAACACCCTAGCAACCACCTGGAACACCATAGCAACCACCTAGCAACAGCCTAGCAACCACCTGGAACACCATAACAACTGCCTAGCAACACCCTATCAACCGCTTATAACTCCATAGCAACCACCTAGAAACATCCTAGCAACCACCTAGAACACCATAGCAACCGCCTATAACTCCATAGCAACCATCTAGCAACACCCTAACAACCGCCTAGAACTGCATAGCAACCACCTAGCAACACCCTAGCAACTGCCTAGAACTCCATAGCAACTGCCTAGAACTCCACAGCAACCACCTAGCAACACCCTAGCAACCACCTAGAACTGCATAGCAACCACCTAGCAAGACCCTAGCAACCACCTGGAACACCATAGCAAATGCCTAGCAACACCCTAGCAACCGCCTTTAACTCCCTAGCAACCACCTAGCAACACCATAGCAACCACCTAGAATTCCATAGCAACACCCTAGCAACCACCTGGAACACCATAGCAACCACCTAGCAACAACCTAGCAAACACCTGGAACAAAAAAACAACTGCCTAGCAACACCCTAGCAACCGCCTATAACTCCATAGTAACCACCTAGCAACATCCTAGCAACCACCTAGAAAACCCTACCAACCAGCTAGCAACACCCTAGCAACCGCCTATAACTCCATAGTAACCACCTAGCAACATCCTAGCAACCACCTAGCAACACCCTAGCAACCATCTGGAACACCATAGCAAATGCATTGCAACACTCTAGCAACCGGCTATAGGGCCATAGCAACCACCTAGCAACACCATAGCAACCACCTTGCAACACCCTAGCAACCACCTAGAATACCCTAGCAACCACCTGGAACACCATAACAACTGCCTAGCAACACCCTAACAACCGCCTATAACCCCATAGCAACCACCTAGCAACATCCTAGCAACCACCTAGAACACCCTAGTAACTGCCTATAACTCCATAGCAACCACCTAGCAACATCCTAGCAACCACCTAGGAACACCCTAGCAACCACCTGGCACACCATAACAACTGCCTAGCAACACCCTAGCAACCGCCTATAACTCCATAGCAACCACCTAGCAACATCTTAGCAACCACTTAGAATACCATAGCAACCACCGAGCAATGCCCTAGCAACCACCTGGATCTCCATAGAAACCACCTGGAACTCCATAGCAACCACCTAGCACGACCCTAGCAACCACCTGGAACACCATATCAACCACCTAGCAACATCCTAGCAACTGCCTAGAACTCCATAGCAACCACCTAGAACACCCTAGCAACCACCTAGAATTTCATAGAAACTACCTAGAACTCCATAGAACCACCTAGCAACACCCTAGCAACTGCCTCAAACTCCATAGCAATCTCCTAGCAACACCCTAGACACCACCTAAAACACCATAGTCACCACAAGAACATCATAGCAACTACCTACCACTGTTCACTCTGTTCAGCAGAAAGTCGACTTTGCATTGGCGGCAACCACACTTCACAATTTCTGCAGGAATTGTCTAGTTAGTGTGGTTGCCTTAGGCAATCACACTATTATTATTGCACATATTATTATTATTATTATTCCACCCATTTTTTGGACCGCTACTCCTCCCAGAGTTTTCGCACCACATACACATGCCATATGTCAAATTGACCGGCTTCTTTGGGAATCGATGGCTATTACTTTGTGGAAATTTTCGCTGCACGGTTTTTGAGAAATATGACTTGTTATGGCCAATTTTTCCCATTGAAAATGAATGGGGCGGTGACGTCATAAAAATGTGAATTATGAAGTTACAGCATTGGTCGGCTTTGCACACGTGATGCGGTTGGCTGTTCGTCCTCACCAGCCACCAGAACGGATATAGCTGAACGCGGAAGTGTACGGATAAAACAGTATTCTAAATGCAAAATTTCAAATGAAAACGCTGTCAGCTAGGTATATCAACAAAACATATGGCTTAGGCATACCCAGAAGTCCTCAATAATAACAGTATTTCACAAGATATTACGCAAATTCTTTGACGACGTTTCGTCAGGTCCAGCGTCTTTGAATGCTAATGCTAACAGACTACATGCATTGTATGCGACGATTAAAAAACTTTCGCTTGACCTAAAAAAACGATATTCCAAAACCAAAATTAGACGTGCTGTTATACCTGGTTAGAAAGCTTATGCTCTCACCTACTGAATAAACGAATTCTCAAACAAGCCAGACTGTACTAAAGAGTGCAACAACGCCGTCAACAACACGTGTGCAGCAGCTTCTGATCCGGTCTTCAGTGGGCTTGTAATACCACACATGTTGCTTTGGGTGTTGTCGAACTTTGTAGTACAATCTGGCTTGATCTACACATCATCGATCTAATAGATGACAGAATAAGCTTTCTAACAATGTATAATATGTCAAATTTTACTTTTGTAATACCGTTTTATATTCCAGCGAGTTGGAAACTTTGGTCTCGTTATAACTGCATTACACATCAGTCTGGATTACACGTCAGACTTAGGGTTTTTCCAAGACCCTCTGAACATGCCAGCTAGCTTTGTGATTCGCCGTCACTCGTCACCGCATACCGCAAGTAAAACACTGAGATCTCAAATTTTGATGAAAGGATAATTTAGCTCTGAATATATGTGTCGCAAATCAACTCGTTGTAGTGATGTTATAGCAGGTACACAATGCCCTGTCTCTGCTTATACTACAGAAACTGTTCACTCCGTTCAGCACAAAGTCGACTTTGCATTGGCGGCAACCACACTTCACAATTTCTGCAGGAATTGTCTAGTTAGTGTGGTTGCCTCAGGCAACCACACTACTATTATCCCACATATTATTATTAGTGTGGTTGCCTTAGGCAAACACACTATTATTATTGCACATATTTATTTATTATTATTATTATTATTATTATTATTCCGCCAGTTTTTTGGACCGCTACTCCTCCCAGAGTTTTCACACCACATACACGTGCAATGTGTCAAATCGAGCGGCTTGATCGGGAATGGTGTGCTATTACTTTGTGGAAAGTTTCGGTGAACGGTTTTTGAGAAATTCCACGTTTTTTGGGAAATTTTTCCCATAGAGAATGAATGGTGGAATGTTCACCCTTGTGATGTCACAATGCTGTCTTCACACCTTTATGATGTCACAGCAGCAGTACTCTGGTCTCTCTCTAGATTTGAACATTCTGCCATTCATCTCTATGGGGAAAAATTGCCCACAAATTGTGCAATGCCTCATTGGACATGGTAGAGAGTCCTTTGTCCATTGGTGTAGATCAGCCTAGCCCCCATTCCTGATTGGCCGATGTTTGATATTTCATAACTTTTGAACCGTTTGTCATAGAAAATTATGGGTCACGTCATTGGACTCAGTAAAGACCTAGCAACCGCCTAGAACTCCATAGCAACCTCCTAGCAACACCCTAGCAACCGCCTATAACTCCAAAGCAACGACATAGCAACACCCTAGCAACCACCTAGAATAACCTAGCAACCGCCTAGAACTCCATAGCAACCACCTAACAACACACTAGGAACCACCTGGAACACCATAGCAACCACCTAGCAACACCATAGCAACCACCTAGAACTCCATAGCAACCACCTAGCAACACCCTAGCAACCACCTGGAACTCCATAGCAACCACCTAGCAACACCCTAGCAACCGGCTATAACTCCATAGCAACCACCTAGCAACACCATAGCAACCACCTAGAACTCCATAGCAACCACCTAGCAACACCCTAGCAACCACCTGGAACACCATAGCAACCACCTAGCAACACCCTAGAAACCACCTAGAACACCCTAGCAACCAGCTTTAACTCCATAGCAACCACCTAGCAACACCATAGCAACCACCTAGAACTCCATAGCAACCACCTAGCAACACCCTAACAACCACCTGGAACACCATAGCAACCACCTAGCAACCCCCTAGCAACCACCTGGAACACCATAACAAGTGCGTAGCAACACCCTAGCAACCACCTATAACTCCATAGCAACCACCTAGCAACATCCTAGCAACCACCTAGAATACCCTAGCAACACCCTAGCAACCGTCTATAGCTCCATAGCAAATCCCTAGCAACACCCTAGCAACCGCCTATAACTCCATAGCAACCACCTAGCAACATCCTAGCAACCACCTAGAATACCCTAGCAACACCCTAGCAGCCGTCTATAGCTCCATAGCAAATGCCTAGCAACACCCTAGCAACCGGCTATAACTCCATAGCAACCACCTAGCAACACCATAGTAACCACCCAGAACTCCATAGCATCCACCTAGAATACCCTAGCAACCACCTAGCAACACCATAGCAACCACCTGAAACAGCATAACTGCCTAGCAACACCCAAGCAACTGCCTATAACTCCATAGCAACCTCCTAGCAAACACATAGCAACACCCTAGCAACTGCCTATAACTCAATAGCAACCACCTACCAACATCCTAGCAACCACCTAGCAACACCCTAGCAACCACCTGGAACACCATAGCAAATGCCTAGCAACACCCTAGCAACCATCTATAACTTCATAACAACCACCTAGCAACACCCTAGCAACCACCTTGAACTCCATAGCAACCATCCAGCAAAACCCTAGCAACCACCTAGAACACCATAGCAAATGCCTAGCAACACCCTAGCAACCGCCTATAACTCCATAGCAACCACCTAGCAACACCCTAGCAACCACCTAGAACTCCATAGCAACCACCTAGCAACACTATAGCAACCACCTGTAACACCATAACAAAAGCCTAGCAAAACCCTAGCAACCAGCCATAACTCCATAGCAACCACCTTGCAACACCCTAGCAACCACCAAGAACTCCATAGCAACCACCTAGCAACACCATAGCAACCACCTGGAACACCATAGCAACCACCTAGCAACATCCAAGCAACCACCTAGAATGCCTTAGCAACCGCCCTGAACTCCATAGCAACCACCTAGCAACAACCTAGCAACTGCCTAGATTCCCATAGCAAGCAACTAGCATCACCGTAGCAACCAACTAGAACTCCATAGGAACTACCTAGAACACCCTAGCAACCACCTGGAACACCATATCAACCACCTAGCAACATCCTAGCAACTGCCTAGAACTCCACAGCAACCACCTACAACAACCTAGCAACCGCCTAGAATTCCATAGCAACCGCCTGGAACTCCATAGAACCACCTAGCAACACCCTAGCAACCGCCTCAAACTCCATAGCAACCACCTACCAACACCCTAGACACCACTTAAAACACCATAGTCACCACCAGAACATCATAGCAACTACCTACCACTGTTCACTCTGTTCAGCAGAAAGTCGACTTTGCATTGGCGGCAACCACACTTCACAATTTCTGCAGGAATTGTCTAGTTATTATTATTATTATTGTTTCTTTCTTTCCACCCATTTTTTGGACCGCTACTCCTCCCAGAGTTTTCGCACCACATACACGTGCCATATGTCAAATTGACCGGCTTCTTTGGGAATCGATGGCTATTACTTTGTGGAAAGTTTCGCTGCACGGTTTTTGAGAAATATGACTTTTTATGGCCAATTTTTCCCCATAGGGATGAATGTAAAACGTGACGTCATACATATGTGAGCGGTGAAGTCACAGCATTGGTCGGCTTAGCACACGTGATGCACTTTTAACCTGCTTCATCTACAGGAAATTTAGAATCCAGATGCGGTGCATATCTCCATTTTCGTCGTAATTACAGAAAACACACATTCGTAAACTTCAAATGATTCATACCACAATGTAGATAAAACCTTGACGAAGACGTACATGCACGGATTGTGTTGTTCAAACGAGGTTTCCTGGCGACTTAGCCACCACAGTGGATATAGCTTAATGCGGAAGTGCACGCGATAAAAACGGTATTCCAAATGCAAAATTACAAATGAAAACGCTGTCAGCTAGGTATATCAACAAACATATGACTTAGGCATACCCAGATTTCCTCAAAAATAATAGTATTTCACAAGATATTACGCAAAATCGTTGACAACGTTTCGTCAAATGCAGCGTCTTTGAATGCTACTAGTGCTAACAAAGAGTGCATGCATTGAATGCGACGATTAAAACACTTTCGGTTGACCTAAAAAACGATATTCCAAAACCAAAACTACACGTGTTATACCTGGTTAGAAAGCTTATGCTCTCACCTACTGAATAAACGAATTCTCAATCAAGCCAGACGGACCTAAAAAGGGCAACAACGCCGTCAACAACAGGTGTGCAGCAGCTTCTGGTCCGCTCTTACTCCAGAAAACGGTGTCATCTTGTAATACCACACATGTTGCTTTGGGTGTTGTCGAACTTTGTAGTACAATCTGGCTTGATCTACACATCATCGATCTAATAGGTGACAGAATAAGCTTTCTAACAATGTATAATATGTCAAATTTTACTTTTGTAATACCGTTTTATATTCCAGCGAGTTGGAAACTTTGGTCTCGTTATAACTGCATTACACATCAGTCTGCATTACACGTCAGACTTAGGGTTTTTCCAAGACCCTCTGAACATGCCAGCTAGCTTTGTGATTCGCCGTCACTCGTCACCGCATACCGCAAGTAAAACACTGAGATCTCAAATTTTGATGAAAGGATAATTTAGCTCTGAATATATGTGTCGCAAATGAACTCGTTGTAGTGATGTTATAGCAGGTACACAATGCCCTGTCTCTGCTTATACTACAGAAACTGTTCACTCCGTTCAGCACAAAGTTGACTTTGCATTGGCGGCAACCACACTTCACAATTTCTGCAGGAATTGTCTAGTTATTATTATTATTATTCTATCTTTCCACCCATTTTTTGGACCGCTACTCCTCCCAGAGTTTTCACACCACATACATGTGCAATGTGTCAAATCGAGCGGCTTGATCGGGAATGAAGTGCTATTACTTTGTGGAAAGTTTGGGTGGACGGTTTTTGAGAAATTTGACTTTTTTGGGGGAATTTTTCCCATAGAGAATGAATGGTGGAATGTTCACCATTGTGATGTCACAATGCTGTCTTCTCAGCCTTGTGATGTCACAATGGTCTGTCTTCTAGCAGCAGTGCTCTGGTCTCTCTCTGGCTTTGGACATTCAGCATTCATCTCTATGGGGCAAAATTGCCCTCAAATTGTGGGATGCCTCATTGGACGTGTTAGAGAGTCGATTGTCCATTGGTGTAAATTAACCTCGCCCCCTTTCCTGATTGGCCGACATTTGATATTTAATAACTTTTCAACCGTTTGTCATAGAGAATTGTGGATCGCGTCATTGGACTCAGTAAAGACGGAGCAACCACCTAGCAACACCCTAGCAACCACCTAGAACAGCTTAGCAACAGCCTGGAACTCCATAGCAACCACCTAGCAACAGCATAGCAACTGCCTAGAACTCTATAGCAAATACCTAGAAAACCCTAGCAACGACCTGGAACTCCATAACAACCATCTAGCAACACCCTAGCAACCACCTAAAACACCCTAGCAACTGCTTAGAACTCCATAGCAACCACCTAGCAACACCTTAGCAACCGCTTAGAACTCTATGGGAACGACCTAGCAACACCCTAGCAACCACTTAGAACAGTCTTGCAACAGCCTAGATCTCCATAGCAACCACCTAGAAACACCATAGCAACCACCTAGAACTCCATAGCAACCACCTAGCAACACCCTAGCAACCACCTGGAACACCATAGCAACCACCTAGCAACACCCTAGCAACCACCTGGAACACCATAACAACTGCCTAGCAACACCCTAGCAACTGCCTATAACTCCATAGCAACCACCTAGCAACATCTTAGCAACCATCTAGAATACCCTAGCAACACTCTAGCAACCACCGATAACTCCATAGCAAATATCTAACAACACCCTAGCAACATCATAGCAACCATCTAGAATACCCTAGCAACACCCTAGCAACCGCCTATAACTCCATAGCAAATGCCTAGCAACACCCTAGCAACCGGCTATAACTCCATAGCAACCACCTAGCAACACCATAGTAACCACCTAGAACTCCATAGCAACCTCCTAGAATACCCTAGCAACCACCTAGCAACACCCTAACAACCACCTACAACTCCATAGCAACCTTCTAGCAACCACCTAGCAACCGCCTATAACTTCATAGCAACCACCTAGCAACCACCTAGCAACACCCTAGCAACCACCTGGAACACCATAGCAACCACCTAGCAACACCCTAGCAACCACCAGGAACACCATAACAACTGCCTAGCAACACCCTAGCAACCACTTATAACTCCATAGCAACCACCTAGCAACATCCTAGCAACCACCTAGAATACCCTAGCAACACCCTAACAAACGCCTATAACTCCATAGCAAATGCCTAGCAACACCCTAGCAACAGGCTATAACTCCATAGCAACCACCTAGCAACAAAATAGTAACCACCTAGAACTCCATAGCATCCACCTAGCAACACCCTAGCAACCACCTAGCAACACCCTAGCAACCACCTAGAACACCATAATAACTGCCTAGCAACACCGTAGCAACCGCCTATAACTCCATAGCAACCTCCTAGCAACCACCTAGCAACACCCTAGCAACCGCCTATAACTCCATAGCAAACACCTAGCAACATCCTAGCAACCACCTAGCAACACCCTAGCAACCACCTGGAACACCATAACAACCGCCTAGCAACACCCTAGCAACCGCCTATAACTCCATAGCAACCACCTAGCAACATCCTAGCAACCACTTAGAATACCCTAGCAACCACCTAACAATGCCCTAGCAACCACCTAGAACTCCACAGCAACCACCTAGCAACACCCTAGCAACCGCCTATAACTCCATAGCAACCACCTAGTAACATCCTAGCAACCACCTAGCAACACCCTAGCAACCACCTGGAACACCATAACAACCGCCTAGCAACACCCTAGCAACCGCCTATAACTCCATAGCAACCACCTAGCAACATCCTAGCAACCACTTAGAATACCCTAGCAACCACCTAACAATGCCCTAGCAACCACCTAGAACTCCACAGCAACCACCTAGCAACACCCTAGCAACCGCCTATAACTCCATAGCAACCACCTAGTAACATCCTAGCAACGACCTAGCAACACCCTAGCAACCACCTAGAACAACCTAGCAACCGCCTAGAACTCCATAGCAACCACCTAACAACACACTAGCAACCACCCGGAACACCATAGCAAATGCCTAGCAACACCCTAGCAACCGGCTATAACTCCATAGCAACCACCTACAACACCATACCAACTACCTAGAACTCCATAGCAACCACCTAGCAACACCCTAGCAACCACCTGGAACACCATAGCAACCACCTAGCAACATCCTAGCAACCACATGGAACACCATAGCAACCACCTAGCAACACCCTAGCAACCACCTGTAACACTATAGCTACCACCTAGCAACACCCTAACAAACGCCTATAACTCCATAGCAAATGCCTAGCAACAGCCTAGCAACCGCCTATAACTTCATAGCAACCACCTAGCAACATCCTCGCAACCACCTAGAATACCCTAGCAACACTCTAGCAACCACCGATAACTCCATAGCAAATATCTAGCAACACCCTAGCAACATCATAGCAACCATCTAGAATACCCTAGCAACACCCTAGCAACCGCATATAACTCCATAGCAAATGCCTAGCAACACCCTAGCAACCGGCTATAACTCCATAGCAACCACCTAGCAACACCATAGTAACCACCTAGAACTCCATAGCAACCTCCTAGAATACCCTAGCAACCACCTAGCAACACCCTAACAACCACCTACAACTCCATAGCAACCTTCTAGCAACCACCTAGCAACCGCCTATAACTTCATAGCAACCACCTAGCAACCACCTAGCAACACCCTAGCAACCACCTGGAACACCATAGCAACCACCTAGCAACACCCTAGCAACCACCAGGAACACCATAACAACTGCCTAGCAACACCCTAGCAACCACTTATAACTCCATAGCAACCACCTAGCAACATCCTAGCAACCACCTAGAATACCCTAGCAACACCCTAACAAACGCCTATAACTCCATAGCAAATGCCTAGCAACACCCTAGCAACAGGCTATAACTCCATCGCAACCACCTAGCAACAAAATAGTAACCACCTAAAACTCCATAGCATCCACCTAGCAACACCCTAGCAACCACCTAGCAACACCCTAGCAACCACCTAGAACACCATAATAACTGCCTAGCAACACCGTAGCAACCGCCTATAACTCCATAGCAACCTCCTAGCAACCACCTAGCAACACCCTAGCAACCGCCTATAACTCCATAGCAAACACCTAGCAACATCCTAGCAACCACCTAGCAACACCCTAGCAACCACCTGGAACACCATAACAACCGCCTAGCAACACCCTAGCAACCGCCTATAACTCCATAGCAACCACCTAGCAACATCCTAGCCACCACTTAGAATACCCTAGCAACCACCTAACAATGCCCTAGCAACCACCTAGAACTCCACAGCAACCACCTAGCAACACCCTAGCAACCGCCTATAACTCCATAGCAACCACCTCGTAACATCCTAGCAACCACCTAGCAACACCCTAGCAACCACCTGGAACACCATAACAACTGCCTAGCAACACCCCAGCAACCGCCTATAACTCCATAGCAACCACCTAGCAACATCCTAGCAACCACTTAGAATACCCTAGCAACCACCTAGCAATGCCCTAGCAACCACCTGGAACACCATAGCAACCACCTAGCAACACCCTAGCAACCACCTGGAACACCATAACAACTGCCTAGCAACACCCTAGCAACCGCCTATAACTCCATAGCAACCACCTAGCAACATCCTAGCAACCACCTAGAATACCCTAGCAAGACCCTAGCAACCGCATATAACTCCATAGCCAATACCTAACAACACCCTAGCAACCGGCTATAAGTACATAGCAATGACCTAGCAACACCATAGTAACCACCTAGAACTCCATAGCATCCACCTAGCAACACCCTAGCAACCACCTAGAATACCCTAGCAACCACCTGGAACACCGTAACAACTGCCTAGCAACACCCTAGCAACCACCTATAACTCGATAGCAACCACCTAGCAACATCCTAGCAACCACCTAGAATACCCTAGCAACACCATAGCAACCGCCTATAACTCCATAGAAATGCCTAGCAACACCCTAGCAACCGGCTATAACTCCATAGCAACCACCTAGCAACACCCTAGCAACCACCTAGAACACCATAATAACTGCCTAGCAACACCGTAGCAACCGCCTATAACTCCATAGCAACCTCCTAGCAACCACCTAGCGACACCCTAGCAACCGCCTATAACTCCATAGCAAACACCTAGCAACATCCTAGCAAACACCTAGCAACACCCTAGCAACCACCTGGAACACCATAACAACCGCCTAGCAACACCCTAGCAACCGCCTATAACTCCATAGCAACCACCTAGCAACATCCTAGCAACCACTTAGAATACCCTAGCAACCACCTAACAATGCCCTAGCAACCACCTAGAACTCCACAGCAACCACCTAGCAACACCCTAGCAACCGCCTATAACTCCATAGCAACCACCTAGTAACATCCTAGCAACCACCTAGCAACACCCTAGCAACCACCTGGAACACCATAACAACCGCCTAGCAACACCCTAGCAACCTCCTATAACTCCATAGCAACCACCTAGCAACATCCTAGCAACCACTTAGAATACCCTAGCAACCACCTAATAATGCCCTAGCAACCACCTAGAACTCCACAGCAACCACCTAGCAACACCCTAGCAACCGCCTATAACTCCATAGCAACCACCTAGTAACATCCTAGCAACGACCTAGCAACACCCTAGCAACCACCTAGAACAACCTAGCAACCGCCTAGAACTCCATAGCAACCACCTAACAACACACTAGCAACCACCCGGAACACCATAGCAAATGCCTAGCAACACCCTAGCAACCGGCTATAACTCCATAGCAACCACCTACAACACCATACCAACTACCTAGAACTCCATAGCAACCACCTAGCAACACCCTAGCAACCACCTGGAACACCATAGCAACCACCTAGCAACACCCTAGCAACCACCTGGAACACCATAGCAACCACCTAGCAACATCCTAGCAACCACATGGAACACCATAGCAACCACCTAGCAACACCCTAGCAACCACCTGTAACACTATAGCTACCACCTAGCAACACCCTAACAAATGCCTATAACTCCATAGCAAATGCCTAGCAACAGCCTAGCAACCGCCTATAACTTCATAGCAACCACCTAGCAACATCCTCACAACCACCTAGAATACCCTAGCAACACTCTAGCAACCACCGATAACTCCATAGCAAATATCTAGCAACACCCTAGCAACATCATAGCAACCATCTAGAATACCCTAGCAACACCCTAGCAACCGCCTATAACTCCATAGCAAATGCCTAGCAACACCCTAGCAACCGGCTATAACTCCATAGCAACCACCTAGCAACACCATAGTAACCACCTAGAACTCCATAGCAACCTCCTAGAATACCCTAGCAACCACCTAGCAACACCCTAACAACCACCTACAACTCCATAGCAACCATCTAGCAACCACCTAGCAACCGCCTATAACTTCATAGCAACCACCTAGCAACCACCTAGCAACACCCTAGCAACCACCTGGAACACCATAGCAACCACCTAGCAACACCCTAGCAACCACCAGGAACACCATAACAACTGCCTAGCAACACCCTAGCAACCACTTATAACTCCATAGCAACCACCTAGCAACATCCTAGCAACCACCTAGAATACCCTAGCAACACCCTAGCAACAGGCTATAACTCCATCGCAACCACCTAGCAACAAAATAGTAACCACCTAAAACTCCATAGCATCCACCTAGCAACACCCTAGCAACCACCTAGCAACACCCTAGCAACCACCTAGAACACCATAATAACTGCCTAGCAACACTGTAGCAACCGCCTATAACTCCATAGCAACCTCCTAGCAACCACCTAGCAACACCCTAGCAACCGCCTATAACTCCATAGCAAACACCTAGCAACATCCTAGCAACCACCTAGCAACACCCTAGCAACCACCTGGAACACCATAACAACCGCCTAGCAACACCCTAGCAACCGCCTATAACTCCATAGCAACCACCTAGCAACATCCTAGCCACCACTTAGAATACCCTACCAACCACCTAACAATGCCCTAGCAACCACCTAGAACTCCACAGCAACCACCTAGCAACACCCTAGCAACCGCCTATAACTCCATAGCAACCACCTAGTAACATCCTAGCAACCACCTAGCAACACCCTAGCAACCACTTGGAACACCATAACAACTGCCTAGCAACACCCCAGCAACCGCCTATAACTCCATAGCAACCACCTAGCAACATCCTAGCAACCACTTAGAATACCCAAGCAACCACCTAGCAATGCCCTAGCAACCACCTGGAACACCATAGCAACCACCTAGCAACACCCTAGCAACCACCTGGAACACCATAACAACTGCCTAGCAACACCCTAGCAACCGCCTATAACTCCATAGCAACCACCTAGCAACATCCTAGCAACCACCTAGAATACCCTAGCAACACCCTAGCAACCGCATATAACTCCATAGCCAATACCTAACAACACCCTAGCAACCGGCTATAAGTACATAGCAATGACCTAGCAACACCATAGTAACCACCTAGAACTCCATAGCATCCACCTAGCAACACCCTAGCAACCACCTAGAATACCCTAGCAACCACCTGGAACACCATAACAACTGCCTAGCAACACCCTAGCAACCACCTATAACTCGATAGCAACCACCTAGCAACATCCTAGCAACCACCTAGAATACCCTAGCAACACCATAGCAACCGCCTATAACTCCATAGAAAGGCCTAGCAACACCCTAGCAACCGGCTATAACTCCATAGCAACCACCTAGCAACACCCTAGCAACCGCGTATAACTCCATAGCAACCACCTAGCAACATCCTAGCAACCACCTGGAACACCATAACAACTGCCTAGCAACATCCTAGCAACCACCTATAACTCCATAGCAACCACCTAGCAACATCCTAGCAACCAATTAGATTACCCTAGCAACCACCTAGCAATGCCCTAGCAACCGCCTGGAACTCCATAGCAACCACCTGGAACTCCATAGCAACCACCTAGCACCACCCTAGCAACCACCTGGAACACCATATCAACCACCTCGCAACATCCTAGCAACTGCCTAGAACTCCATAGCAACCACCTAGAACACCCTAGCAACCGCCTAGAATTCCATGGAAACCACCTAGCAACACCCTAGCAACCGCCTCAAACATCATAGCAACTACCTACCACTGTTCACTCTTTTCAGCAGAAAGTCGACTTTGCGTTTGCGGCAACCACACTTCACAATTTCTGCAGGAATTGTCTAGTTATTATTATTATTTCTTTCCACCCATTTTTTGGACCGCTACTCCTCCCAGAGTTTTCGCACCACATACACGTGCCATATGTCAAAATGACCGGCTTCTTTGGGAATCGAAGGCTATTACTTTGTGGAAAGTTTCGCTGCACGGTTTTTGAGAAATATGACTTTTTATGGCCAATTTTTCCCATTGAAAATGAATGGGGCGGTGACGTCATAAAAATGTGAATTATGAAGTTACAGCATTGGTCGGCTTTGCACACGTGATGCGGTTGGCTGTTCGTCCTCACCAGCCACCAGAAAGGATATAGCTGAACGCGGAAGTGAACGGATAAAACAGTATTCCAAATGCAAAATTTCAAATGAAAACGCTGTCAGCTAGGTATATCAACAAAACATATGGCTTAGGCATACCCAGAAGTCCTCAATAATAACAGTATTTCACAAGATATTATGCAAATTCTTTGACGACGTTTCGTCAGGTCCAGCGTCTTTGAATGCTAATGCTAACAGACTACATGCATTGTATGCGACGATTAAAAAACTTTCGGTTGACCTAAAAAAACGATATTCCAAAACCAAAATTAGACGTGCTGTTATACCTGGTTAGAAAGCTTATGCTCCCACCTACTGAATAAACGAATTCTCAAACAAGCCAGACTGTACTAAAGAGTGCAACAACGCCGTCAACAACACGTGTGCAGCAGCTTCTGATCCGGTCTTCAGTGGGCTTGTAATACCACACATGTTGCTTTGGGTGTTGTCGAACTTTGTAGTACAATCTGGCTTGATCTACACATCATCGATCTAATAGGTGACAGAATAAGCTTTCTAACAATGTATAATATGTCAAATTTTACTTTTGTAATACCGTTTTATATTCCAGCGAGTTGGAAACTTTGGTTTCGTTATAACTGCATTACACATCAGTCTGCATTACACGTCAGACTTAGGGTTTTTCCAAGACCCTCTGAACATGCCAGCTAGCTTTGTGATTCGCCGTCACTCGTCACCGCATACCGCAAGTAAAACACTGAGATCTCAAATTTTGATGAAAGGATAATTTAGCTCTGAATATATGTGTCGCAAATCAACTCGTTGTAGTGATGTTAGAGCAGGTACACAATGCCCTGTCTCTGCTTATACTACAATAACTGTTCACTCCGTTCAGCACAAAGTCGACTTTGCATTGGCGGCAACCACACTTCACAATTTCTGCAGGAATTGTCTAGTTAGTGTGGTTGCCTTAGGCAATCACACTATTATTATCGCACATATTATTATTATTATTATTATTCCACCCATTTTTTGGACCGCTACTCCTCCCAGAGTTTTCGCACCACATACACATGCCATATGTCAAATTGACCGGCTTCTTTGGGAATCGATGGCTATTACTTTGTGGAAATTTTCGCTGCACGGTTATTGAGAAATATGACTTTTTATGGCCAATTTTTCCCATTGAAAATGAATGGGGTGGTGACGTCATAAAAATGTGAATTATGAAGTTACAGCATTGGTCGGCTTTGCACACGTGATGCGGTTGGCTGTTCGTCCTCACCAGCCACCAGAAAGGATATAGCTGAACGCGGAAGTGCACGGATAAAACAGTATTCCAAATGCAAAATTTCAAATGAAAACGCTGTCAGCTAGGTATATCAACAAAACATATGGCTTAGGCATACCCAGAAGTTCTCAATAATAACAGTATTTCACAAGATATTACGCAAATTTTTTGACGACGTTTCGTCAGGTCCAGCGTCTTTGAAGGCTAATGCTAACAGACTACACGCATTGTATGCGACGATTAAAAAACTTTCGGTTGACCTAAAAAACGATATTCCAAAACCAAAATTAGACGTGCTGTTATACCTGGTTAGAAAGCTTATGCTCTCACCTACTGAATAAACGAATTCTCAAACAAGCCAGACTGTACTAAAGAGTGCAACAACGCCGTCAACAACACGTGTGCAGCAGCTTCTGATCCGGTCTTCAGTGGGCTTGTAATACCACACATGTTGCTTTGGGTGTTGTCAAACTTTGTAGTACAATCTGGCTTGATCTACACATCATCGATCTAATAGGTGACAGAATAAGCTTTCTAACAATGTATAATATGTCAAATTTTACTTTTGTAATACCGTTTTATATTCCAGCGAGTTGGAAACTTTGGTCTCGTTATAACTGCATTACACATCAGTCTGCATTACACGTCAGACTTAGGGTTTTTCCAAGACCCTCTGAACATGCCAGCTAGCTTTGTGATTCGCCGTCACTCGTCACCGCATACCGCAAGTAAAACACTGAGATCTCAAATTTTGATGAAAGGATAATTTAGCTCTGAATATATGTGTCGCAAATCAACTCGTTGTAGTGATGTTATAGCAGGTACACAATGCCCTGTCTCTGCTTATACTACAGAAACTGTTCACTCCGTTCAGCACAAAGTCGACTTTGCATTGGCGGCAACCACACTTCACAATTTCTGCAGGAATTGTCTAGTTATTATTTATTATTTATTCCACCCATTTTTTGGACCACTACTCCTCCCAGAGTTTTCGCTCTACATACACGTGCAATATGTCAAATCGAGCGGCTTCATCGGGAATGGTGTGCTATTACTTTGTGGAAAGTTTCGGTGCACGGTTTTTGAGAAATTCCACTTTTTTTGGGCAAAAAAAAAAAGTTTTTTTCCCATAGAGAATGAATGGCGGAATGTTCACCCTTGTGATGTCACAATGCTGGCCTCTCACCATTGTGATGTCACAATGCTCTGTCTTCTAGCAGCTGTACCCTGGTCTCTCTCTGGCTTTGAACACTGGGCATTCATCTGTATGGGGCAAAATTGCCCACAAATTGTGCAATGCCTCATTGGACATGGTAGAGAGTCCTTTGAGTGTTGCTGTAGATCAGCTTCGCCCCCCTTCCTGTTTGGCTGATGTTTGATATTTCAGAACTTTTGAACCGTTTGTCACAGAGAACTACGGGTCGCGTCATTGGACTCAGTAAAGACCTAGCAACTGCCTATAACTCCATAGCAATGACCTAGCAACATCCTAGCAACCACCTGTATCTCCATAGCAACGACCTAGCAACACCCTAGCAACCACCTAGAACACCCTAACAACCGACTAGAACTCCATAACAACCACCTAAAAACACACTAGCAACCACCTGGAACACCATAGCAACAGCTGAGAACTCCATAGTAACCACCTAGCAACACACTAGCAACCACCTGTAACACCATAGCAACTGCCTAGAACTCCATTGCAACCACCTAGCAACATCCTAGCAACCACCTAGAACTGCATAGCAACCACTTTGCAACACCCTAGCAACCACCTGGAACACCAGAGCAAATGCCTAGCAACACCCTAGCAACCGGCTATAACTCCATAGCAACCACCTAGCAACACCATAGCAACGACCTAGAACTCAATAGCAACCATCTAGCAACACCCTAGCAACCACCTGTAACACCACAGCAACTACCTAGCAACACCCTAGCAATGACCTAGAATACCTTAGCAACCACCTAGAAACACCCTAGCAACCGGCTATAACTCCATAGAAACCACCGAGCAACACCATAGCAACCACCTTGCAACACCCTAGCAACCACCTAAAATACCCTAGCAACCACCTAGCAACACCCGAGCAACCACCTGAAACACCATAACAACTGCCTAGCAACACCCTAGCAACCGCCTATAACTCCATAACAAATACCTAGCAACACCCTAGCAACCAGCTATATCTCCATAGCAACCACCTAGCAACACCATAGCAACCACCTAGCAACACCCTAGCAACCACCTGGAACACCATAGCAACTGCCTAGAACCCTGTAGCAAACACCTGGAAAACCCTAGCAACCACCTAGCAACACCCTAGCAACCTCCTATAACTCCATAGCAACCACCTAGCAACACCCTAGCAACCACCTGGAACACCATAGCAAATGCATAGCAACACCCTAGCAACCGGCTATACCTCCATAGCAACCACCTAGCAACATCCTAGCAACCACCTAGAAAACCCTAGCAACCACCTAGCAACACCCTAGCAACCGCCTATAACTCCATAGCAAGTGCCTAGCAACACCCTAGCAACTGGCTACATCTCCATAGCAACCACCTAGCAACACCATAGAAACCACCTAGAATTCCATAGCATCCACGTAGCAACACCCTAGCAACCACCTAGAATACCCTAGCAACCACCTGGAACACCATAACAACTACCTAGCAACACCCTAGCAACCGCTTATAACTCCATAGCAACCTCCTAGCAACCGCCAAGAACACCACAGCAACCAGCTAGCAACACCCTAGACACCACCCAAAACACCCTATCAACTGCCTTAGAACAGTAATCCAACTACTTAGCATGGTTCACTCTGTTCACCACAAAGCCGACTTTGCATTAGCGGCAACCACACTTCACAATTTCTGCAGGAATTGTCTAGTTATTATTATTATTATTCCGCCAGTTTTTTGGACCGCTACTCCTCCCAGAGTTTTCGCACCACATACATGTGCAATATGTCAAATCGACCGGCTTGATCGGGAATGGTGTGCTATTACTTTGTGGAAAGTTTCGGTGCACAGTTTTTGAGAAATTCCACTTTTTTTGGGAAATTTTTCCCATAGAGAATGAATGGTGGAATGTTCACCCTTGTGATGTCACAATGCTGTCTTCTCACCATTGTGATGTCACAATGCTCTGTCATCCAGCAGCAGTACTCTGGTCTCTCTCTAGATTTGAACATTCTGCCATATATCTCTGTGGGGAAAAATTGCCGACATATTGTGCAATGCCTCATTGGACTTGGTAGAGAGTCCTTTGTCCATTGGTGTAGATCAGCCTCGCCCCCCTTCCTGATTGGCCAATGTTTGATATTTCATAACTTTTGAACCGTATGTCATAGAGAAATATGGGTTGCGTCATTGGACTCAGTAAAGATCTAGCTACCGCCTAGAACTCCATAGCAACCCTCTAGCAACATCCTAGCAACCGCCTATAACTCTATAGCAACAACCTAGCAACACCCTAGCAACCACCTAGAACAACCTAGCAACCGCCTAGAACTCCATAGCAACCACCTAACAACGCACTAGCAACCACCTGGAACACCATAGCAAATGCCTAGCAACACCCTAGCAAACGGCTATAACTCCATAGCAACAACCTAGCAACACCATAGCAACCACCAAGAACTCCATAGCAACCACCTAGCAACACCCTAGCAACCACCTGGAACACCATAGCAACCACCTAGCAACACCCTAGCAACCACCTGGAACACCATAACAACTGCCTAGCAACACCCTAGCAACCGCCTAGAATACCCTAGCAACACCCTAGCAACCGGCTATAACTCCATAGCAACCACCTAGCAACACCATAACAACCACCTAAATCTCCATAGCAACCACCTAGCAACACCCTAGCAACCACCTGGAACACCATAGCAACCACCTAGCAACACCCTAGCAACCACCTAGAACACCCTAGCAACCGGCTATAACTCCATAGCAACCACCTAGCAACTCCATAGCAACCACCTAGAACTCCATAGAACCACCTAGCAACACCCTAGCAACCACCTGGAACTCCATAGAACCACCTAGCAACACCCTAGCAACCACTTGGAACACCATAACAACCGCCTAGCAACACCCTAGCAACCGCTTATGACTCCATAGCAACCACCTTGCAACACCCTAGAAACCACCGGGAACACCATAGGAACCACCTAGCAACACCCTAGCAACCGCCTATAACTCCATAGCAACCACCTTGCAACACACTAGCAACCACCTGGAACACCATAGCAACCACCTAGCAACACCCTAGCAACCACCTAGAACACCCTAGCAACCGGCTATAACTCCATAGCAACCACCTAGCAACTCCATAGCAACCACCTAGAACTCCATAGCAACCACCTAGCAACACCATAGCAACCACCTGGAACACCATAACAACTGCCTAGCAACACCCTAGCAACCACCTGGAACACCATAACAACTGCCTAGCAACACCCTAGCAACCGCTTATATCTCCATAGCAACCACCTAGCAACATCCTAGCAACCACCTAGAATACCCTAGCAAGACCCTAGCAACCGCCTATAACTCCATTGCAACCACCTAACAACACACTAGCAACCACCTGGAACATGATAGCAACCACCTAGAACACCCTAGAAACCGGCTATAACTCCATAGCAACCACCTAGCAACACCATAGCAACCACCTGGAGCTCCATAGTAACCACCTGGAACTCCATAGTAAACACCTAGCACCACCCTAGCAACCATGTGGAACACCATATCAACCACCTAGCAACATCCTAGCAACTGCCTAGAACTCCTTAGCAACCACCCAGAACACCCTAGCAACCGCCTAGAATTCCATGGAAACCACTTAGAACTCCATAGAACCACCTAGCAACACCCTAGCAACTGCCTCAAACATCATAGCAACTACCTACCACTGTTCACTCTGTTCAGCAGAAAGTCGACTTTGCATTGGCGGCAACCACACTTCACAATTTCTGCAGGAATTGTCTAGTTATTATTATTCTTTCTTTCCACCCATTTTTTGGACCGCTACTCCTCCCAGAGTTTTCGCACCACATACACGTGCCATATGTCAAATTGACCGGCTTCTTTGGGAATCGATGGCTATTACTTTGTGGAAAGTTTCGCTGCACGGTTTTTGAGAAATATGACTTTTTATGGCCAATTTTTCCCCATAGGGATGAATGTAAAACGTGACGTCATACATATGTGAGCGGTGAAGTCACAGCATTGGTCGGCTTAGCACACGTGATGCACTTTTAACCTGCTTCATCTACAGGAAATTTAGAATCCAGATGCGGTGCATATCTCCATTTTCGTCGTAATTACAGAAAACACACATTCGTAAACTTCAAATGATTCATACCACAATGTAGATAAAACCTTGACGAAGACGTACATGCACGGATTGTGTTGTTCAAACGAGGTTTCCTGGCGACTTAGCCACCACAGTGGATATAGCTTAATGCGGAAGTGCACGCGATAAAAACGGTATTCCAAATGCAAAATTACAAATGAAAACGCTGTCAGCTAGGTATATCAACAAACATATGACTTAGGCATACCCAGATTTCCTCAAAAATAATAGTATTTCACAAGATATTACGCAAAATCATTGACAACGTTTCGTCAAATGCAGCGTCTTTGAATGCTACAAGTGCTAACAAAGAGTGCATGCATTGAATGCGACGATTAAAACACTTTCGGTTGACCTAAAAAAACGATATTCCAAAACCAGAACTACACGTGTTATACCTGGTTAGAAAGCTTATGCTCTCACCTACTGAATAAACGAATTCTCAAACAAGCCAGACTGTACTAAAGAGTGCAACAACGCCGTCAACAACACGTGTGCAGCAGCTTCTGATCCGGTCTTCAGTGGGCTTGTAATACCACACATGTTGCTTTGGGTGTTGTCGAACTTTGTAGTACAATCTGGCTTGATCTACACATCATCGATCTAATAGGTGACAGAATAAGCTTTCTAACAATGTATAATATGTCAAATTTTACTTTTGTAATACCGTTTTATATTCCAGCGAGTTGGAAACTTTGGTCTCGTTATAACTGCATTACACATCAGTCTGCATTACACGTCAGACTTAGGGTTTTTCCAAGACCCTCTGAACATGCCAGCTAGCTTTGTGATTCGCCGTCACTCGTCACCGCATACCGCAAGTAAAACACTGAGATCTCAAATTTTGATGAAAGGATAATTTAGCTCTGAATATATGTGTCGCAAATCAACTCGTTGTAGTGATGTTATAGCAGGTACACAATGCCCTGTCTCTGCTTATACTACAGAAACTGTTCACTCCGTTCAGCACAAAGTCGACTTTGCATTGGCGGCAACCACACTTCACAATTTCTGCAGGAATTGTCTAGTTATTATTAGTGTGGTTGCCTCAGGCAACCACACTACTATTATCCCACATATTATTATTATTATTATTATTAGTGTGGTTGCCTCAGGCAACCACACTACTATTATCCCACATATTATTATTATTAGTGTGGTTGCCTTAGGCAATCACACTATTATTATCGCACATATTATTATTATTATTATTATTCCACCCATTTTTTGGACCGCTACTCCTCCCAGAGGTTTTGCACCACATACACGTGCCATATGTCAAATTGACTGGCTTCTTTGGGAATCGTGTGCTATTACTTTGTGGAAAGTTTCGCTGCACGGTTTTTGAGAAATATGACTTTTTATGGCCAATTTTTCCCCATAGGGATGAATGTAAAACGTGACGTCATACATATGTGAGCGGTGAAGTCACAGCATTGGTCGGCTTAGCACACGTGATGCACTTTTAACCTGCTTCATCTACAGGAAATTTAGAATCCAGATGCGGTGCATATCTCCATTTTCGTCGTAATTACAGAAAACACACGTTCGTAAACTTCAAATGATTCATACCACAATGTAGATAAAACCTTGACGAACACGTACATGCACGGATTGTGTTGTTCAAACGAGGTTTCCTGGCGACTTAGCCACCACAGTGGATATAGCTTAATGCGGAAGTGCACGCGATAAAAACGGTATTCCAAATGCAAAATTACAAATGAAAACGCTGTCAGCTAGGTATATCAACAAACATATGACTTAGGCATACCCAGATTTCCTCAAAAATAATAGTATTTCACAAGATATTACGCAAAATCGTTGACAACGTTTCGTCAAATGCAGCGTCTTTGAATGCTACTAGTGCTAACAAAGAGTGCATGCATTGAATGCGACGATTAAAACACTTTCGGTTGACCTAAAAAAACCATATTCCAAAACCAAAATTAGACGTGCTGTTATACCTGGTTAGAAAGCTTATGCTCTCACCTACTGAATAAACGAATTCTCAAACAAGCCAGACTGTACTAAAGAGTGCAACAACGCCGTCAACAACACGTGTGCAGCAGCTTCTGATCCGGTCTTCAGTGGGCTTGTAATACCACACATGTTGCTTTGGGTGTTGTCGAACTTTGTAGTACAATCTGGCTTGATCTACACATCATCGATCTAATAGGTGACAGAATAAGCTTTCTAACAATGTATAATATGTCAAATTTTACTTTTGTAATACCGTTTTATATTCCAGCGAGTTGGAAACTTTGGTCTCGTTATAACTGCATTACACATCAGTCTGCATTACACGTCAGACTTAGGGTTTTTCCAAGACCCTCTGAACATGCCAGCTAGCTTTGTGATTCGCCGTCACTCGTCACCGCATACCGCAAGTAAAACACTGAGATCTCAAATTTTGATGAAAGGATAATTTAGCTCTGAATATATGTGTCGCAAATCAACTCGTTGTAGTGATGTTATAGCAGGTACACAATGCCCTGTCTCTGCTTATACAACAGAAACTGTTCACTCCGTTCAGCACAAAGTCGACTTTGCATTGGCGGCAACCACACTTCACAATTTCTGCAGGAATTGTCTAGTTATTATTATTCTTTCTTTCCACCCATTTTTTGGACCGCTACTCCTCCCAGAGTTTTTGCACCACATACACGTGCCATATGTCAAATTGACCGGCTTCTTTGGGAATCGTGTGCTATTACTTTGTGGAAAGTTTCGCTGCACGGTTTTTGAGAAATATGACTTTTTATGGCCAATTTTTCCCCATAGGGATGAATGTAAAACGTGACGTCATACATATGTGAGCAGTGAAGTCACAGCATTGGTCGGCTTAGCACACGTGATGCACTTTTAACCTGCTTCATCTACAGGAAATTTAGAATCCAGATGCGGTGCATATCTCCATTTTCGTCGTAATTACAGAAAACACACATTCGTAAACTTCAAATGATTCATACCACAATGTAGATAAAACCTTGACGAAGACGTACATGCACGGATTGTGTTGTTCAAACGAGGTTTCCTGGCGACTTAGCCACCACAGTGGATATAGCTTAATGCGGAAGTGCACGCGATAAAAACGGTTTTCCAAATGCAAAATTACAAATGAAAACGCTGTCAGCTAGGTATATCAACAAACATATGACTTAGGCATACCCAGATTTCCTCAAAAATAACAGTATTTCACAAGATATTACGCAAATTCTTTAACGACGTTTCGTCAGGTCCAGCGTCTTTGAATGCTAATGCTAACAGACTACATGCATTGTATGCGACGATTAAAAAACTTTCGGTTGACCTAAAATAACGATATTCCAAAATCAAAATTAGACGTGCTGTTATACCTGGTTAGAAAGCTTATGCTCTCACCTACTGAATAAACGAATTCTCAAACAAGCCAGATTGTACTAAAGAGTGCAACAACGCCGTCAACAACACGGGTGCAGCAGCTTCTGTTCCGGTCTTCAATGGGCTTGTAATACCACACATGTTGCTTTGGGTGTTGTCGAACTTTGTAGTACAATCTGGCTTGATCTACACATCATCGATCTAATAGGTGACAGAATAAGCTTTCTAACAATGTATAATATGTCAAATTTTACTTTTGTAATACCGTTTTATATTCCAGCGAGTTGGAAACTTTGGTCTCGTTATAACTGCATTACACATCAGTCTGCATTACACGTCAGACTTAGGGTTTTTCCAAGACCCTCTGAACATGCCAGCTAGCTTTGTGATTCGCCGTCACTCGTCACCGCATACCGCAAGTAAAACACTGAGATCTCAAATTTTGATGAAAGGATAATTTAGCTCTGAATATATGTGTCGCAAATCAACTCGTTGTAGTGATGTTATAGCAGGTACACAATGCCCTGTCTCTGCTTATACTACAGAAACTGTTCACTCCGTTCAGCACAAAGTCGACTTTGCATTGGCGGCAACCACACTTCACAATTTCTGCAGGAATTGTCTAGTTATTATTATTATTCTTTCCACCCATTTTTTGGACCGCTACTCCTCCCAGAGTTTTCGCACCACATACACATGCCATATGTCAAATTGACCGGCTTCTTTGGGAATCGATGGCTATTACTTTGTGGAAATTTTCGCTGCACGGTTTTTGAGAAATATGACTTTTTATCGCCAATTTTTCCCATTTAAAATGAATGGGGCGGTGACGTCATAAAAATGTGAATTATGAAGTTACAGCATTGGTCGGCTTAGCACACGTGATGCACTTTTAACCTGCTTCATCTACAGGAAATTTAGAATCCAGATGCGGTGCATATCTCCATTTTCGTCGTAATTACAGAAAACACACATTCGTAAACTTCAAATGATTCATACCACAATGTAGATAAAACCTTGACGAAGACGTACATGCACGGATTGTGTTGTTCAAACGAGGTTTCCTGGCGACTTAGCCACCACAGTGGATATAGCTTAATGCGGAAGTGCACGCGATAAAAACGGTATTCCAAATGCAAAATTACAAATGAAAACGCTGTCAGCTAGGTATATCAACAAAACATATGGCTTAGGCATATCCAGAAGTCCTCAATAATAACAGTATTTCACAAGATATTACGCAAATTCTTTGACGACGTTTCGTCAGGTCCAGCGTCTTTGAATGCTAATGCTAACAGACTACATGCATTGTATGCGACGATTAAAAAACTTTCGGTTGACCTAAAATAACGATATTCCAAAACCAAAATTAGACGTGCTGTTATACCTGGTTAGAAAGCTTATGCTCTCACCTACTGAATAAACGAATTCTCAAACAAGCCAGACTGTACTAAAGAGTGCAACAACGCCGTCAACAACACGTGTGCAGCAGCTTCTGATCCGGTCTTCAGTGGGCTTGTAATACCACACATGTTGCTTTGGGTGTTGTCGAACTTTGTAGTACAATCTGGCTTGATGTACACATCATCGATCTAATAGGTGACAGAATAAGCTTTCTAACAATGTATAATATGTCAAATTTTACTTTTGTAATACCGTTTTATATTCCAGCGAGTTGGAAACTTTGGTCTCGTTATGACTGCATTACACATCAGTCTGCATTACACGTCAGACTTAGGGTTTTTCCAAGACCCTCTGAACATGCCAGCTAGCTTTGTGATTCGCCGTCACTCGTCACCGCATACCGCAAGTAAAAGACTGAGATCTCAAATTTTGATGAAAGGATAATTTAGCTCTGAATATATGTGTCGCAAATCAACTCGTTGTAGTGATGTTATAGCAGGTACACAATGCCCTGTCTCTGCTTATACTACAGAAACTGTTCACTCCGTTCAGCACAAAGTCGACTTTGCATTGGCGGCAACCACACTTCACAATTTCTGCAGGAATTGTCTAGTTAGTGTGGTTGCCTTAGGCAAACACACTATTATTATTGCACATATTTATTATTATTATTATTATTCCGCCAGTTTTTTGGACCGCTACTCCTCCCAGAGTTTTCGCACCACATACATGTGCAATATGTCAAATCGAGCGGCTTGATCGGGAATGGTGTGCTATTACTTTGTGGAAAGTTTCGTTGCACGGTTTTTGAGAAATTCCACTTTTTTTGGGAAATTTTTCCCATAGAGAATGAATGGTGGAATGTTCACCCTTGTGATGTCACAATGCTGTCTTCACACCCTTATGATGTCACAATGGTCTGTCTTCTAGCAGCAGTACTCTGGTCTCTCTCTAGATTTGAACATTCTGCCATTCAACTCTATGGGGAAAAATTGCCCACAAATTGTGCAATGCCTCATTGGACATGGCAGAGAGTCCTTTGTCCATTGGTGTAGATCAGCCACGCCCCCATTCCTGATTGGCCGATGTTTGATATTTTATAACTTTTGAACCGTTTGTCATAGAGAATTATGGGTCACGTCATTGGACTCAGTAAAGACCTAGCAACCGCCAAGCAACACCCTAGCAACCACCTAGAACTCCATAGCAACCATCTAGCAACCACCTAGAACTCCATAGCAACCACCTAGCAACACCCTAGCAACCACCTAGCAACACCCTAGCAACCACCTGGAACACAATAGCAAATGCCTAGCCACACCCTAGCAACCAGCTATAACTCCATAGCAACCACCTAGCAACACCCTAGCAACGTCCTAGAACACCCTAGCAACCACCTAGCAACACCCTAGCAACCACCTAGAACTCCATAGCAACCACCTACTAACACCCAAGTAACCACTTCTAACACCCTAGCAACTGCGTAAAACAGCGTAGCAACCACCTTGCAACGCCCTAGCAACCGCCTAGAACTCCCTAGCAACCACCTAGCAGCACCCTAGCAACTACCAAGAACACCATAGCAAACGCCTAGCAACACCCTAGCAACCAGCTATAACTCCATAGCAACCACCAAGCAACACCCTAGCAACCACCTAGAACTCCATAGCAACCACCTAACAACACCCTAGCAACAACCTGGAACACTATAGCAACCACCCAGAATGACTTAGCAACCGCACTGAACTCCATAGCAACCATCTAGCAACACCCTACCAACCACCTAGAACTCCATAGCAACCACCTAAGAACACACTAGCAACCACCTAGAGCACCCTAACATCTGCCTAGAATGCCTTAGCAACCACCTAGCAACACCATAGCAACCACCTAGAACTCCATAGCAACCACCTAGCAACACCCTAGCAACCAACTGGAAAACCATAGGAAATGCCTAGCAACACCCTAGCAACCACCTATAACTCCATAGCAACCACCTAGCAACATCCTAGCAACTGCCTAGAACTCCATAGCAACCACCTAGCAACACCCTAGCAACCAGCTATAACTCCATAGCAACCACCTAGCATCACCCTAGCAACCACCTAGAACTCCATGGCAACGACTTAGCAACATCCTAGGAACCACCTGGAACACCATAGCAACCACCGGGAACACCATAAGAACTGCCTAGCAACATCCTAGCAACCACCGGGAACACCAAAGCAACCGCCTAGAATTCCATTGCAACCACCTAGCAACACACTAGCAACCACCTAGAATAGCCTAGCAACTGCCTAGCAACGTCCTAGCAACCATCTGGAACACCATAGCAACCACCTAGCAACACCCTAGCAACCACTTAGAATACCCTAGCAACCACCAAGAACACCCTAGCAACCGCCTAGAACTCCATAGCAACAACACAGCAACACCCTAAAAACCACCTATAACACCATATCAACCACGTTGAATACCCAAGCAACCACGTAGCAACACCCTAGCAACAGCCTAGAACTCCATAGCAACCACCTAGCAACCGCCTATAACTCCATAGCAACCACCTAGCAACAGCCTAGCAACGACCTGGAACACCAAACAATTGCCTAGCAACACCCTAGCAACCGCCTATAACTCCATAGCAACCACCTAGCAACATCCTAGCAACCACTTGGAATACCCTAGCATCCACCTAGCAATGCCCTAGCAACCACCTGGAGCTCCATAGCAACCACCTAGCAACATCCTAGCAACTGCCTAGAACTCCATAGCAACCACCTAGAACACCCTAGCAACCGCATAGAATTCCATAGCAACCGCCTAGAACTCCATAGAACCACCTAGATCACCCTAGCAACCTCCTAGAATTCCATAGCAACCGCCTAGAACTCCATAGCAACACCGTAGACACCACCTAAAACACCATAGTCACCACCAGAACATCATAGCAACTACCTACCACTGTTCACTTTGTTCAGCAGTAAGTTGACTTTACATTGGCGGCAACCACACTTCACAATTTCTGCAGGAATTGTCTAGTTATTATTATTATTATTCCGCCAGTTTTTTGGACCGCTACTCCTCCCAGAGTTTTCGCACCACATACATGTGCAATATGTCAAATCGAGCGGCTTGATCGGGAATGGTGTGCTATTACTTTGTGGAAAGTTTAGGTGCACGGTTTTTGAGAAATTTGACTTTTTTTGGGGAATTTTTCCCATAGAGAATGAATGGTGGAATGTTCACCCTTGTGATGTCACAATGCTGTCTTCACACCTTTATGATGTCACAATGCTCTGTTTTCTAGCAGCAGTACTCTGGTTTCTCTCTAGATTTGAACATTCTGCCATTCATCTCTATGGGGAAAAATTGCCCACAAATTGTGCAATGCCTCATTGGAAATGGTAGAGAGTCCTTTGTCCATTAGTGTAGATCAGCCTCGCCCCCATTCCTGTTTGGCCGATGTTTGATATTTCATAACTTTTGATCCGTTTGTCATAGAGAACTATGGGTCGCGTCATTGGACTCAGTAAATACCTAGCAACTGCCTATAACTCCATAGCAAATGCCTAGCAACACCCTAGCAACCGGCTATAAGTACATAGCAACCACCTAGCATCACCATAGTAACCACCTAGAACTCCATAGCAAGCCCCTAGCAACATCCTAGCAACTGCCCACCACTCCATAGCAATCACCTAGCAACACCCTAGCAATCACCTAGAACTCCATAGCAACCACCTAGCAACACCCTAGCAACCACCTGGAACACCATAGCAACCACCTAGCAACACCCTAGCAACCACCTGGAACACCATAACAACTGCCTAGCTACACCCTAGCAACCACCTATAACTCCATAGCAACCACCTAGCAACATCCTAGCAACCACCTAGAATACCCTAGCAACACCCTAGCAACCGCCTATAACTCCATAGCAAATGCCTAGCAACACCCTAGCAACCGGCTATAAGTACAAAGCAACCACCTAGCAACACCATAGTAACCACCTAGAACTCCATAGCATCCACCTAGCAACACCCTAGCAACCACCTAGAATACCCTAGCAACCACCTAGCAACACCTTAGCAACCACCTGGATCACCATAACAACTGCCTAGCAACACTCTAGCAACCACCTGTAACTCCATAGCAACCACCTAGAATAGCCTAGCAACACCCTAGCAACCGCCTATAACTCCATAGCAAATGCCTAGCAACACCCTAGTAACCGGCTATAACTCCATAGCAACCACCTAGCAACACCATAGCAACCACCTAGAACTCCATAGCAACCACCTAGAACACCCTAGCAACCGCCTAGAATTCCATGGATACCACCTAGCAACACCCTAGCAACCGCCTCAAACATAATAGCAACTAGCTACCACTGTTCACTCTGTTCAGCAGAAAATCGACTTTGCGTTGGCGGCAACCACACTTCACAATTTCTGCAGGAATTGTCTAGTTATTATTATTATTCTTTCCACCCATTTTTTGGACCGCTACTCCTCCCAGAGATTTCGCACCACATACATGTGCAATATGTCAAAACGACCGGCTTGATCGGGAATGGTGTGCTATTACTTTGTGGAAAGTTTCGGTGCACGGTTTTTGAGAAATTCCACTTTTTTTGGGAATTTTTTCCCATAAAGAATGAATGGTGGAATGTTCACCCTTGTGATGTCACAATGCTGTCTTCTCACCTTTGTGATGTCACAATGCTCTGTTTTCTAGCAGCAGTACTCTGGTCTCTCTCTAGATTTGAACATTCTGCCATTCATCTCTATGGGGATAAATTGCCCACAAATTGTGCAATGCCTCATTGGACTTGGTAGAGAGTCCTTTGTCCAATGGTGTAGATCAGCCTCGCCCCCCTTCCTGATTGGCCGATGTTTGATATTTCATAACTTTTGAACCGTTTGTCAAAGAGAACCATGGGTCACGTCATTGGACTCAGTAAAAACCTAGCAACCGCCTAGAACTCCATAGCAACCCCCTAGCAACATCCTAGCAACCGCCTATAACTACATAGCAACGACCTAGCAACACCCTAGCAACCACCTAGAACACCCTAGCAACCGCCTAGAACTCCACAGCCACCACCTAACAACACACAAGCAACCACCTGTAACACCATAGCAACTGCTTAGAACTCCATAGCAACCACCTAACAACACCCTAGCATCCACTTAGAACTCCATAGCAACCACCTAGCAACACCCTAGCAACCACCTAGAACTCCATAGCAACCACCTAGCAACACCCTAGCAACCACCTGGATCTCCATAGAAACCACCTGGAACTCCATAGCAACCACCTAGCACCACCCTAGCCACCACCTGGAACACCATATCAACCACCTAGCAACATCCTAGCAACTGCCTAGAACTCCACAGCAACCACCTAGAACACCCTAGCAACCGCCTAGAATTTCATAGAAACCACCTAGAACTCCATAGAACCACCTAGCAACACCCTAGCAACCGCCTCAAACTCCATAGCAACCTCCTAGCAACACCCTAGACACCACCTAAAACACCATAGTCACCACAAGAACATCATAGCAACTACCTACCACTGTTCACTCTGTTCAGCAGAAAGTCGACTTTGCATTGGCGGCAACCACACTTCACAATTTCTGCAGGAATTGTCTAGTTAGTGTGGTTGCCTTAGGCAATCACACTACTATTATCTCACATATTATTATTATTATTATTATTATTTTTATTTCTTTCCACCCATTTTTTGGACCGCTACTCCTCCCAGAGTTTTTGCACCACATACACGTGCAATATGTCAAATCGAGCGGCTTGATCGGGAATGGTGTGCTATTACTTTGTGGAAAGTTTGGGTGGACGGTGTTTGAGAAATTTGACTTTTTTTGGGAAATTTTTCCCATAGAGAATGAATGGCGGAATGTTCACCCTTGTGATGTCACAATGCTCTGTCTTCTCACCTCTGTGATGTCACAATGGTCTGTCTTCTAGCAGAAGTGCTCTGGTCTCTCTCTGGCTTCGGACATTTAACATTCATCTCTATGGGGCAAAATTGCCCACAAATTCTGGGATGCCTCATTGGACTTGTTAGAGAGTCCTTTGTCCATTGGTGGAGATCAGCCTTGCCCCCCTTCCTGATTGGCCGATGTTTTATATTTCATAACTTTTGAACCGTTTGTCATAGAGAACTATGGGTTGCGTCATTGGACTCAGTAAAGACCTAGCAACCGCCTAGAACTCCATAGCAACCCCCTAGCAACACCCTAGCAACCACCTAGAACACCCTAGCAACCGCCCAGAACTCCATAGCAACTACCTAGCAACACCCTAGCAACCACCTAGAACTGCATAGCAACCACCTACCAACACCATAGCAACCACCTAAAACCCCATAGCAACCACCTAGCAACACCCTAGCAACCACCTGGAACACCATAGCAACGACCTAGCAACAGCCAGGCAACCACCTGGAACACCATAACAACTGCCTAGCAACACCCTATCAACAGCCTATAACTCCATAGCAACCACCTAGAAACATCCTAGCAACCACCTAGAATACCATAACTGCCTAGCAACACCCTAGCAACTGCCTATAACTCCATAGCAACCACCTAGCAACATCCTAGCAACCACCTAGAATACCCTAGCAACCACCTAGCAACACCCTAGCAACCACCTGGAACACCATAGCAAATGCATAGCAACACCCTAGCAACCACCTGGAACACCATAGCAAATGCCTAGCAACACCCTAGCAACTGGCTATAACTCCATAGCAACCACCTAGCAACACCATAGCAACCACCTAGAAATCCATAGCAACCACCTAGCAACACCCTAGCAACCACCTAGCAACACCCTAGCAACAACCTGGAACACCTTAGCAACCACCTAGCAACATCCTAGCAACCACCTGGAACACCATAGCAACCACCTGGAACACCATAACAACTGCCTAGCAACACCCTAGCAACCACCTAGCAACACCCTAGCAACCACCTAGAACTCCATAGCAACCACCTAGCAACACCCTAGTAACCACCTCTAACACCCTAGCAACTGCCTAAAACAGCATAGCAACCACCTAGCAACGCCCTAGCAACCGCCTAGAACTCCCTAGCAACCACCTAGCAACATCCTAGCAACTGCCTAGAACTCCATAGCAACCACCTAGAACACCATAGCAACCGCCTAGAATTCCATAGCAACCACCTAGAATAGCCTAGCAACTGCCTAGCAACGTCCTAGCAACCATCTGGAACACCATAGCAACCACATAGCAACACCCTAGCAACCACTTAGAATACCCTAGCAACCACTTAGCAACACCCTAGCAACCACCTGGAACACCATAGCAAATGTCTAGCAACACCCTAGCAACCACCTAGAACTCCATAGCAACTACCTTGTAACGCCCTAGCCACCACCTAGATCTCCATAGCAACCACCTAGCAACACCCTAACAACCACCTAGAATACCCTAGCAACCACCTTGCAGCACCCTAGCAACCACCAAGAACACCCTAGCAACCGCCTAGAACTCCATAGCAACAACACAGCAACACCCTAGAAACCACCTATAACACCATATCAACCACGTTGAATACCCAAGCAACCACGTAGCAACACCCTAGCAACCACCTAGAACTCCATAGCAACCACCTAGCAACCGTCTATAACTCCATAGCAACCACCTAGCAACAGCCTAGCAACGACCTGGAACACCAAAAAATTGCCTAGCAACACCGTAACAACCGCCTATAACTCTATAGCAACCACCTAGCAACATCCTAGCAACCACCTGGAGCTCCATAGCAACCACATAGCAACGTCCTAGCAACCATCTGGAACACCATAGCAACCACCTAGCAACACCCTAGCAACCACTTAGAATACCCTAGCAACCACATAGCAACACCCTAGCAACCACCTGGAACACCATAGCAAATGTCTAACAACACCCTAGCAACCACCTAGAACTCCATAGCAACCACCTTGTAACGCCCTAGCCACCACCTAGAACTCCATAGCAACCACCTAGCAACACCCTAACAACCACTTAGAATACCCTAGCAACCACCTTGCAGCACCCTAGCAACCACCAAGAACACCCTAGCAACCGCCTAGAACTCCATAGCAACAACACAGCAACACCCTAGAAACCACCTATAACACCATATCAACCACGTTGAATACCCAAGCAACCACGTAGCAACACCCTAGCAACCACCTAGAACACCATAGCAACCACCTAGCAACCATCTATAACTCCATAGCAACCACCTAGCAACAGCCTAGCAACGACCTGGAACACCAAACAATTGCCTAGCAACACCCTAACAACCGCCTATAACTCCATAGCAACCACCCAGCAACATCCCAGCAACCACCTGGAGCTCCATAGCAACCACATAGCAACATCCTAGCAACTGCCTAGAACTCCATAGCAACCACCTAGAACACCCTAGCAACCGCATAGAATTCCATAGCAACTGCCTAGAACTCCATAGAACCACCTAGATCACCCTAGCAACCGCCTAGAATTCCATAGCAACCGCCTAGAACTCCACAGAACCACCTAGAACACCCTAGCAACCGCCTAGAATTCCATAGCAACCGCCTAGAACTCCATAGCAACACCCTAGACACCACCTAAAACACCATAGTCACCACCAGAACATCATAGCAACTACCGACCACTGTTCACTCTGTTCAGCAGAAAGTCAACTTTGCATTGGCGGCAACCACACTTCACAATTTCTGCAGGAATTGTCTAGTTATTATTATTATTCCGCCAGTTTTTTGGACCGCTACTCCTCCCAGAGTTTTCGCACCACATACATGTGCAATATGTCAAATCGAGCGGCTTGATCGGGAATGGTGTGCTATTACTTTGTGGAAAGTTCGGGTGCACGGTTTTTGAGAAATCTGACTTTTTTTGGGGAATTTTTCCCATAGAGAATGAATGGCGGAATGTTCACCCTTGTGATGTCATAATGCTGTCTTCTCAGCCTTGTGATGTCACAATGGTCTGTCTTCTAGCAGCAGGGCTCTGGTCTCTCTGACTTTGGACATTCAGCATTCATCTCTATGGGCCAAAATTGCCCTCAAGTTGTGGGATGCCTCATTGGACTTGGTAGAGAGTCCTTTGTCCATTGGTGGAGATCAGCAATGCCCCCCTTCCTGATTGGCTGATGTTTGATATTTCATAACTTTTGAACTGTTTGTCACAGAGAACTACGGGTCGCGTCATTGGACTTAGTAAAGACCTAGCAACTGCCTAGAAATCCATAGCAACCACCTAGCAACATCCTAGCAACCGCCTGTAACTCCATAGCAATGACCTAGCAACACCCTAGCAACCACCTAGAACATCCTAGCAACCGCCTAGAACGCCATAACAACCACCTAACAACACACTAGCAACCACCTGTAACACCATAGCAACTGCCTAGAACTCCATAGCAACAACCTAGCAACACCCTAGCAACCACCTAGAACTGCATAGCAACCACCTTGCAACACCCTAGCAACCACCTGGAACACCATAGCAAATGCCTAGCAACACACTAGCAACCGGCTATAACTCCATAGCAACCACCTAGCAACACCATAGCAACCACCTAGAACTCCATAGCAAGCACCTAGCAGCATACTAGCAACCACCTGGAACACCATAGCAACCACCTGGAACACCATAACAACTGCCTAGCAACACCCTAGCAACTGCCTATAACTCCATACCAACCACCTAGCAACATCCTAGCAACCACCTAGAAAACCCTAGAAACTACCTAGAAACATCCTAGCAACCACCTAGCAACACCCTAGCAACCACCTGGACCACCATAGCAAATGCATAGCAACACCTTAGCAACCGGCTATAACTCCATAGCAATCACCTAGCAACACCATAGAAACCACCTTACAACACCCTAGCAACCACCTAGAATACCCTAGCAACCACCCAGCAACACCCTAGCAACCACCTTTACAACACCCTAGCAACCACCTAGAATACCCTAGCAACCACCTAGCAACACCCTATCAACCACCTGGAACACCATAACAATTGCCTAGCAACAACCTAGCAACCGCCTGTAACTCCATAGCAACCTCCTAGCAACCACCTAGAACACCCAGGCAACCACCTAGCAACACCCTAGCAACCTCCTATAACTCCATAGCAACCACCTAGCAACATCCTAGCAACCACGTAGAATACCCTAGCAACCCCCTAGCAATGCCCTAGCAATGACATGGAGCTCCATAGCAAACACCCTAGCACCACCCTAGCAACCACCTGGAACACCATATCCACCACCTAGCAACATCCTAGCAACTGCCTAGAACTCCATAGCAACCACCTAGAACTCCATAGCAACCACCTAGCAACACCCTAGCAACCACCTGGAACACCATAGCAAATGCCTAGCAACACCCTAGCAACCGCCTATAACTCCATAGCAACCACCTAGCAACAGCCTAGCAACCACCTATAACTCCATAGCAGCCACCAAGCAACACCCTAGCAACCACCTGGAACACCATAACAACTGCCTAGCAACACCCTAGCAACCACCTATAACTCCATAGCAACCACCTAGCAACATCCTAGTAACTACTTGGATTACCCTAGCAACCACCTAGCAATGCCCTAGCAACCACCTGGAGCTCCATAGCAACCACCTAGCACCACCCTAGCAACCACCTGGAACACCATATCAACCACCTAGCAACATCCTTGCAACTGCCTAAAACTCTATAGAAACCACCTAGCAACACCCTAGCAACCGCCTCAAACATCATAGCAACTACCTACCACTGTTCACTCTGTTCAGCAGAAAGTCGACTTTGCTTTGGCGGCAACCACACTTCACAATTTCTGCAGGAATTGTCTAGTTAGTGTGGTTGCCTCAGGCAACCACACTACTATTATCCCACATATTATTATTATTATTATTATTCTTTCTTTCCACCCATTTTTTGGACCGCTACTCCTCCCAGAGTTTTTGCACCACATACACGTGCCATATGTCAAATTGACCGGCTTCTTTGGGAATCGTGTGCTATTACTTTGTGGAAAGTTTCGCTGCACGGTTTTTGAGAAATATGACTTTTTATGGCCAATTTTTCCCCATAGGGATGAATGTAAAACGTGACGTCATACATATGTGAGCGGTGAAGTCACAGCATTGGTCGGCTTAGCACACGTGATGCACTTTTAACCTGCTTCATCTACAGGAAATTTAGAATCCAGATGCGGTGCATATCTCCATTTTCGTCGTAATTACAGAAAACACACATTCGTAAACTTCAAATGATTCATACCACAATGTAGATAAAACCTTGACGAAGACGTACATGCACGGATTGTGTTGTTCAACCGAGGTTTCCTGGCGACTTAGCCACCACAGTGGATATAGCTTAATGCGGAAGTGCACGCGATAAAAACGGTATTCCAAATGCAAAATTACAAATGAAAACGCTGTCAGCTAGGTATATCAACAAACATATGACTTAGGCATACCCAGATTTCCTCAAAAATAATAGTATTTCACAAGATATTACGCAAAATCGTTGACAACGTTTCGTCAAATGCAGCGTCTTTGAATGCTATTAGTGCTAACAAAGAGTGCATGCATTGAATGCGACGATTAAAACTATTTCGGTTGACCTAAAAAAACATATTCCAAAACCAAAATTAGACGTGCTATTATACCTGGTTAGAAAGCTTATGCTCTCACCTACTGAATAAACGAATTCTCAAACAAGCCAGACTGTACTAAAGAGTGCAACAACGCCGTCAACAACACGTGTTCAGCAGCTTCTGGTCCGGTCTTCAGTGGGCTTGTAATACCACACATGTTGCTTTGGGTGTTGTCGAACTTTGTAGTACAATCTGGCTTGATCTACACATCATCGATCTAATAGGTGACAGAATAAGCTTTCTAACAATGAATAATATGTCAAATTTTTCTTTTGTAATACCGTTTTATATTCCAGCGAGTTAGAAACTTTGGTCTCGTTATAACTGCATTACACATCAGTCTGCATTACACGTCAGACTTAGGGTTTTTCCAAGACCCTCTGAACATGCCAGCTAGCTTTGTGATTCGCCGTCACTCGTCACCGCATACCGCAAGTAAAACACTGAGATCTCAAATTTTGATGAAAGGATAATTTAGCTCTGAATATATGTGTCGCAAATCAATTCGTTGTAGTGATGTTATAGCAGGTATACAATGCCCTGTCTCTGCTTATACTACAGAAACTGTTCACTCCATTCAGCACAAAGTCGACTTTGCATTGGCGGCAACCACACTTCACAATTTCTGCAGGAATTGTCTAGTTAGTGTGGTTGCCTTAGGCAAACACACTATTATTATTGCACATATTTATTTATTATTATTATTATTATTCCGCCAGTTTTTTGGACCGCTACTCCTCCCAGAGTTTTCGCACCACATACACGTGCAATACGTCAAATCGAGCGGCTTGATCGGGAATGGTGTGCTATTACTTTGTGGAAAGTTTGGGTGGACAGTTTTTGAGAAATTTGACGTTTTTTGGGAAATTTTTCCCATAGAGAATGAATGGCGGAATGTTCACCCTTGTGATGTCACAATGCTGTCTTCTCACCTCTGTGATGTCACAATGCTCTGTCTTCTAGCAGCAGTACACTGGTCTCTCTCTAGATTTGAACATTCTGCCATTCATCTCTATGGGGAAAAACTGCCCACAAATTGTACAATGCCTCATTGGACATGGTAGAGAGTCCGTTGTCCATTGGTGGAGATCAGTTTTGCCCCCCTTCCTGATTGGCCGATGTTTGATATTTCATAACTTTTGAACCGTTTGTCATAGAGAACTATGTGTCGTGTCATTGGACTCAGTAAAGACCTAGCAACCGCCTAGAACTCCATAGCAACCCCCTAGCAACATCCTAGCAACCGCTTATAACTCCATAGCAACCCCCTAGCAACATCCTAGCAACCACCTGTAACACCATAGCAACTGCCTAGAACTCCATAGCAACCACCTAGGAACACCCTAGCAACCACCTAGAACTGCATAGCAACCACCTTGCAACTCCATAGCAACCACCTAGAACTCCATAGCAACCACCAAGCAACACCATAGCAACCACCTGGAACACCATAACAACTGCCTAGCAACAACCTAGCAACCACCTGGAACACCATAACAACTGCCTAGCAACACCCTAGCAACCGCATATAACTCCATAGCAACCACCTAGCAACATCCTAGCAACCACCTAGAAAACCTTAGCAACCACCTAGCAACACCCTAGCAACCGCCTATAACTCCATAGCAACCACCTTGCAACACCCTAGCAACCACCTGGAACACCATAGCAACCACCTAGCAACACCCTAGCAACCACCTAGAACACCCTAGCAACCGGCTATAACTCCATAGCAACCACCTAGCAACTCCATAGCAACCACCTAGAACTCCATAGCAACCACCTAGCAACACCATAGCAACCACCTGGAACACCATATCAACTGCCTAGCAACACCCTAGCAACCACCTGGAACACCATAACAACTGCCTAGCAACACCCTAGCAACCGTCTATAACTCCATAGCAACCACCTAGCAACATCCTAGCAACCACCTAGAATACCCTAGCAACACCCTAGCAACCGCCTATAACTCCATAGCAACCACCTAAGAACACACTAGCAACCACCTGGAACACGATAGCATCCACCTAGAACACCCTAGCAACCTGCTATAACTCCATAGCAACCACCCAGCAACACCCTAGCAACCACCTGGAACACCATAGCAACCACCTAGCAACACCCTAGCAACCACCTAGAACACCCTAGCAACCGGCTATAACTCCATAGCAACCACCCAGCAACTCCATAGCAACCACCTAGAACTCCATAGAACCACCTAGCAACACCCTAGCAACCACCTGGAACACCATAGCAACCACCTAGCAACACCCTAGCAACCACCTGGAACACCATAACAACCGCCTAGCAACACCCTAGCAACCGCCTATAACTCCATAGCAACCACTTTGCAACACCCTAGCAACCACCTGGAACACCATAGCAACCACCTAGCAACACCCTAGCAACCACCTGGAACACCATAACAACCGCCTAGCAACACCCTAGCAACCGTCTATAACTCCATAGCAACCACCTAGCAACTCCATAGCAACCACTTAGAACTCCATAGAACCACCTAGCAACACCCTAGCAACCACCTGGAACACCATAGCAACCACCTAGCAACACCCTAGCAACCACCTGGAACACCATAACAACCGCCTAGCAACACCCTAGCAACCGCCTATAACTCCATAGCAACCACTTTGCAACACCCTAGCAACCACCTGGAACACCATAGCAACCACCTAGCAACACCCTAGCAACCACCTAGAACACCCTAGCAACTGGCTATAACTCCATAGCAACCACCTAGCAACTCCATAGCAACCACCTAGAACTCCATAGCAACAACCTAGCAACACCCTAGCAACCACCTGGAACACCATAGCAACCACCTAGCAACACCCTAGCAACCACCTGGAACACCATAACAACTGCCTAGCAACACCCTAGCAACCGCTTATATCTCCATAGCAACCACCTAGCAACATCCTAGCAACCACCTAGAATACCCTAGCAACACCCTAGCAACCACCTAGAACTCCATAGCAACCACTTAGCAACACCCTAGCAACCACCTGGAACACCATTGCAACCACCCAGAATGCCTTAGCAACCGCACTGAACTCCATAGTAACCATTTAGCAACATCCTAACAAGCACCTAAAACTCCATAGCAACCACCTAACAACACACTAGCAACCACCTAGAGCACCCTAACAACTGCCTAGAATGCCTTAGCAACCACCTAGCAACACCATAGCAACCACCTAGAACTCCATAGCAATCACCTAGCAACACCCTAGCAACCACCTGTAACACCATAGCAAATGCCTAGCAACACCCTAGCAACCACATAAAACTCCATAGCAACCAGCTAGCAACATCCTAGCAACTGCCTAGAACTCCATAGCAACGACCTAGCAACATCCTAGCAACTGCCTAGAACTCCATAGCAACCACCTAGCAACATCCTAACAACTACCTAGAACTCCATAGCAACCACCTAGCAACATCCTAGCAACCACCTAGAACTCCACAGAACCACCTAGCAACACCCTAGCAACCGCCTCAAACTCCATAGCTACCACCTAGCAACATCCTAGACACCACCTAAAACACCATAGTCACCGCAGAACATCATAGCAACTACCTACCACTGTTCACTCTGTTCAGCAGAAAGTCGACTTTGCATTGGCGGCAACCACACTTCACAATTTCTGCAGGAATTGTCTAGTTATTATTATTATTATTATTATTATTCCGCCAGTTTTTTGGACCGCTACTCCTCCCAGAGTTTTCGCACCACATACACGTGCAATATGTCAAATCGAGCGGCTTGATCGGGAATGGTGTGCTATTACTTTGTGGAAAGTTTCGGTGCACGGTTTTTGAGAAATTCCACGTTTTTTGGGAAATTTTTCCCATAGAGAATGAATGGTGGAATGTTCACCCTTGTGATGTCACAATGCTGTCTTCACACCTTTATGATGTCACAATGCTCTGTTTTCTAGCAGCAGTACTCTGGTCTCTCTCTAGATTTGAACATTCTGCCATTCATCTCTATGGCGAAAAATTGCCCACAAATTGTGCAATGCCTCATTGGACATGGTAGAGAGTCCTTTGTCCATTGGTGTAGATCAGCCTCGCCCCCATTCCTGATTGGCCGATGTTTGATATTTCATAACTTTTGAACCGTTTGTCATAGAAAATTATGGGTCACGTCATTGGACTCAGTAAAGACCTAGCAACTGCCTAGAACTCCAAAGCAACGACCTAGCAACACCCTAGCAACCACCTAGAATAACCTAGCAACCGCCTAGAACTCCATAGCAACCACCTAACAACACACTAGCAACCACCTGGAACACCATAGCAACCACCTAGCAACACCATAGCAACCACCTAGAACTCCATAGCAACCACCTAGCAACACCCTAGCAACCACCTGGAACTCCATAGCAACCACCTAGCAACACCCTAGCAACCACCTAGAACACCCTAGCAACCGGCTATAACTCCATAGCAACCACCTAGCAACACCATAGCAACCACCTAGAACTCCATAGCAACCACCTAGCAACACCCTAGCAACCACCTGGAACACCATAGCAACCACCTAGCAACACCCTAGCAACCACCTAGAACACCCTAGCAACCAGCTTTAACTCCATAGCAACCACCTAGCAACACCATAGCAACCACCTAGAACTCCATAGCAACCACCTAGCAACACCCTAGCAACCACCTGGAACACCATAGCAACCACCTAGCAACCCCCTAGCAACCACCTGGAACACCATAACAACTGCTAGCAACACCCTAGCAACCACCTATAACTCCATAGCAACCACCTAGCAACATCCTAGTAACCACTTAGATTACCCTAGCAACCACCTAGCAATGCCCTAGCAACCACCTGGAGCTCCATAGCAACCACCTAGCACCACCCTAGCAACCACCTGGAACACCATATCAACCACCTAGCAACACCCTAGCAACCGTCTATAGCTCCATAGAAAATGCCTAGCAACACCCTAGCAACCGCCTATAACTCCATAGCAACCACCTAGCAACATCCTAGCAACCACCTAGAATACCCTAGCAACACCCTAGCAACCGTCTATAGCTCCATAGCAAATGCCTAGCAACACCCTAGCAACCAACTATAACTCCATAGCAACCACCTAGCAACACCATAGTAACCACCCAGAACTCCATAGCATCCACCTAGCAACACCCTAGCAACCACCTAGAATACCCTAGCAACCACCTAGCAACACCATAGCAACCACCTGAAACAGCATAACTGCCTAGCAACACCCTAGCAAACACATAGCAACACCCTAGCAACTGCCTATAACTCAATAGCAACCACCTACCAACATCCTAGCAACCACCTAGCAACACCCTAGCAAGCACCTGGAACACCATAGCAAATGCCTAGCAACACCCTAGCAACCAGCTATAACTTCATAACAACCACCTAGCAACACCCTAGCAACCACCTTGAACTCCATAGCAACCATCCAGCAAAACCCTAGCAACCACCTAGAACACCATAGCAAATGCCTAGCAACACCCTAGCAACCAGCTATAACTCCATAGCAACCACCTAGCAACACCCTAGCAACCACCTAGAACTCCATAGCAACCACTTAGCAACACTCTAGCAACCACCTGTAACACCATAACAAAAGCCTAGCAAAACCCTAGCAACCAGCCATAACTCCATAGCATCCACCTAGCAACACCCTAGCAACCACCAAGAACTCCATAGCAACCACCTAGCAACACCATAGCAACCACCTGGAACACAATAGCAACCACCTAGCAACATCCAAGCAACCACCTAGAATGCCTTAGCAACCGCCCTGAACTCCATAGCAACCACATAGCAACACCCTAGCAACCATCAATAACTCCATAGCAACCTCCTAGCAACCACCTAGAATACCCTAGCAACCACCTAGCAACACCCTAGCAACCACCAGGAACACCATAACATCTGCCTAGCAACACCCTCGCACCCGCCTATAACTCCATAGCAACCACCTAGCAACACCATAGCAACCACCTAGAACTCTATAGCATCCACTTAGCAACACCCTAGCAACCACTTAGAATACCCTGGCAACCACCTAGCAACACCCTAGCAACCGGCTATAACTCCATAGCAACCACCTAGAATACCCTAGCAACCACTTAACAACACCATAGCAACCACCTGGAACACCATAATAACTGCCTAGCAACACCCTAGCAACCGCCTATAACTCCATAGCAAATGCCTAGCAACACCCTAGCAACCGGCTATAACTCCATAGCAACCACCTAGCAACACCTTAGCAACCACCTAAATCTCCATAGCACCCACCTAGCAACACCTAGCAACATCCTAGCAACCACTTAGCAACCACTCGGAACACCATAACAACTGTCTAGCAACACCCTAGCAACCGCCTATAACTCCATAGCAACCACCTAGCAACATCCTAGCATGCACTTAGAATACCCTAGCAACGACCTAGCAATGCCCTAGCAACCACCTAGAGCTCCATAGCAACCACCTGGAACTCCATAGCAACCACCTAGCACCACCCTAGCAACCACCTGGAACACCATATCAACCACCTAGCAACATCTTAGCAACTGCCTTGAACTCCATAGCAACCACCTAGCAACACCCTAGCAACCGCCTATAACTCCATAGCAACCTCCTAGCAACACCCTAGACACCACCTAAAACACCATAGTCACCACCAGAACATCATAGCAACTACCTAACACTGTTCACTCTGTTCAGCAGAAAGTCGACTTTGCGTTGGCGGCAACCACACTTCACAATTTCTGCAGGAATTGTCTAGTTATTATTATTATTCCACCCATTTTTTGGACCGCTACTCCTCCCAGAGTTTTCGCACCACATACATGTGCAATGTGTCAAATCGAGCGGCTTGATCGGGAATGAAGTGCTATTACTTTGTGGAAAGTTTGGGTGGACGGTTTTTGAGAAATTTGACTTTTTTGGGGGAATTTTTCCCATAGAGAATGAATGGTGGAATGTTCACCCTTGTGATGTCACAATGCTGTCTTCTCACCTTTATGATGTCACAATGGTCTGTCTTCTAGCAGCAGTGCTCTGGTCTCTCTCTGGCTTTGGACATTCAGCATTCATCTCTATGGGGCAAAATTGCCCTCAAATTGTGGGATGCCTCATTGGACGTGTTAGAGAGTCGATTGTCCATTGGTGTAAATTAACCTCGCCCCCTTTCCTGATTGGCCGACATTTGATATTTAATAACTTTTCAACCGTTTGTCATAGAGAATTGTGGATCGCGTCATTGGACTCAGTAAAGACGGAGCAACCACCTAGCAACACCCTAGCAACCACCTAGAACAGCCTAGCAACAGCCTGGAACTCCATAGCAACCACCTAGCAACAGCATAGCAACTGCCTAGAACTCTATAGCAAATACCTAGAAAAGCCTAGCAACGACCTGGAACTCCATAACAACCGTCTAGCAACACCCTAGCAACCACCTAAAACACCCTAGCAACTGCTTAGAACTCCATAGCAACCACCTAGCAACACCTTAGCAACCGCTTAGAACTCTATGGGAACGACCTAGCAACACCCTAGCAACCACTTAGAACAGTGTTGCAACAGCCTAGATCTCCATAGCAACCACCTAGCAACACCATAGCAACCACCTAGAACTCCATAGCAACCACCTAGCAACACCCTAGCAACCACCTGGAACACCATAGCAACCACCTAGCAACACCCTAGCAACCACCTGGAACACCATAACAACTGCCTAGCAACACCCTAGCAACCGGCTATTATTCCATAGCAACCACCTAGCAACACCTTAGCAACCACCTAAATCTCCATAGCATCCACCTAGCAACACCTAGCAACATCCTAGCAACCACTTAGCAACCACTGGGAACACCATAACAACTGTCTAGCAACACCCTAGCAATGGCCTATAACTCCATAACAACCACCTAGCAACATCCTAGCAACCACGTAGAATACGCTAGCAACCACCTAGCAACACTATAGTAACCACCTAGAACTCCATAGCAACCACCTAGAATACCCTAGCAACCACCTAGCAACACCCTAGCAACCACCTGGAACACCATAACAACTGCTTAGCAACACCCTAACAACCGCCTATAACTCCATAGCAACCTCAAAGCAACCACCTATTAACTGCCTATAACTCAATAGCAACCACCTAGCAACATCATAGCAACGACCTAGCAACACCCTAGCAACCACCTGGAACACCATAAAAACTGCCTGGCAACACCCTAGCAACCGCCTATAACTCCATAGCAACCCCCTAGCAACATCCTAGCAACCACCTATAACTCCATAGCAACGACCTAGCAACACCCTAGCAACCACCTAGAACAACCTAGCGACCATCTAGAACTCCATAGCAACCACCTAACAACACACTAGCAACCACCTGGAACACCATAGCAAATGCCTAGCACCACCCTAGCAACCGGCTATAACTCCATAGCAACCACCTAGCAACACCTCAGCAACCACCAAGAACTCCATAGCAACCACCTAGCAACACCATAGCAACCACTTGGAACACCATAGCAACCACCTAGCAACACCCTAGCAACCACCTGGAACACCATAACAACTGCCTAGCAACACTATAGCAACCGCCTATAACTCCATAGCAACCACCTAGCAACATCCTCGCAACCACCTAGAATACCCTAGCAACACCCTAGCAACCGCCTATAACTCCATAGCAAATGCCTAGCAACACCCTAGCAACATCCTAGGAACCACCTAGAATACCCTAGCAACACCCTAGCAAATGGCTATAACTCCATAGCAACCACCTAGCAACACCATAGCAACCACCTAGAACTCCATAGCAACCACCTAGCAACACCCTAGCATCCACCTGGAACACCATAGCAACCACTTAGCAACACCCTAGCAACCACCTGGAACACCATAACAACTGCCTAGCAACACCCTAGCAAACGCCTATAACTCCATAGCAACCACCTAGTAAGATCCTAGCAACCACCTAGAATACCCTAGCAACAACCTAGCAACCGCCTATAACTCCATAGCAAATGCCTTGCACCACCCTAGCAACCGGCTATAACTCCATAGCAACCACATAGCAACACCACAGCAACCACCAAGAACTCCATAGCAACAACCTAGCAACACCATAGCAACCACCTGGAACACCATAGCAACCACCTAGCAACCACCTAGCAATGCCCTAGCAACCACCTGGAACACCATAACAACTACCTAGCAACACCCTAACAACCACCTATAACTCAATAGCAACCTCATAGCAACCACCTAGCAACAGCCTAGCAACCGCCTATAACTCCATAGCAACCACCTAGCAACATCCTAGCAACCACCTAGCAACACCCTAGCAACCACCTGGAACACCATAACAACAGATAGCAACACCCTAGCAACCACCTATAACTCCATAGCAACCACCTAGCAACATCCTAGTAACCACTTAGATAACCCTAGCAACCACCTAGCAATGCCCTAGCAACCACCTGGAGCTCCATAGCAACCATCTAGCAACACCCTAGCAACCACCTAGAACACCCTAGCAACTGCTTAGAACTCCATAGCAACCACCTAGCAACACCTTAGCAACCGCTTAGAACTCTATGGGAACCACCTAGCAACACCCTAGCAACCACCTAGAACTCCACAGCAACCACCTAACAACACACTAGCAACCACCTAGAGCAACCTAACAACTGCCTAGAATGCCTTAGCAACCACCTAGCAACACCATAGCAACCACCTAGAACTCCATAGCAACCACCTAGCAACACCCTAGCAACCAACTGGAAAACCATAGCAAATGCCTAGCAACACCCTAGCAACCACCTAAAACTCCATAGCAACCACCTAGCAACATCCTAGCAACTGCCTAGAACTCCATAGCAACCCCCTAGCAACATCCTAGCAACCGACTATAACTCCATAGCAACCACCTAGCAACACCCTAGCAACCAGCCATAACTCCATAGCAACCACCTAGCAACACCCTAGCAACCAGCTATAACTCCATAGCAACCACCTAGCATCACCCTAGCAACCACCTAGAACTCCATAGCAACGACTAAGCAACATCCTAGCAACCACCTGGAACACCATAGCAACCACCTGGAACACCATAACAACTGCCTAGCAACACCCTAGCAACCACCTAGCAACACCCTAGCAACCACCTTGCAACACCCTAGCAACCTCCGAGAACACCCTAGCAACCACCTAGCAACACCCTAGCAACCACCTAGAACTCCATAGCAACCACCTAGCAACACCCTAGTAACCACCTCTAACACCCTAGCAACTGCCTAAAACAGCATAGCAACCACCTAGCAATGCCCTAGCAACCACCTAGCAACATCCTAGCAATTGCCTAGAACTCCATAGCAACCACCTAGAACACCATAGCAGCCGCCTAGAATTCCATAGCAACCACCTAGCAACACCCTAGCAACCACCTAGAATAGCCTAGCAACTGCCTAGCAACGTCCTAGCAACCATCTGGAACACCATAGCAACCACCTAGCAACACCCTAGCAACCACTTAGAATACCCTAGCAACCACTTAGCAACACCCTAGCAACCACCTGGAACACCATAGCAAATGTCTAGCAACACCCTAGAGACCACCTAGAACTCCATAGCAACCACCTTGTAACACCCTAGCCACCACCTAGAACTCCATAGCAACCACCTAGCAACACCCTAACAACCACCTAGAATACCGTAGCAACCACCTTGCAGCACCCTAGCAACCACCAAGAACACCCTAGCAACCGCCTAGAACTCCATAGCAACAACACAGCAACACCCTAGAAACCACCTATAACACCATATCAACCACGTTGAATACCCAAGCAACCACGTAGCAACACCCTAGCAACCGCCTAGAACTCCATAGCAACCACCTAGCAACCGCCTATAACTCCATAGCAACCACCTAGCAACAGCCTAGCAACGACCTGGAACACCAAACAATTGCCTAGCAACACCCTAGCAACCACCTATAACTCCATAGCAACCACCTAGCAACATCCTAGCAACCACTTGGAATACCCTAGCAACCACCTAGCAATGCCCTAGCAACCACCTGGAGCTCCATAGCAACCACCTAGCAACATCCTAGCAACTTCCTAGAACTCCATAGCAACCACCTAGAACACCCTAGCAACCGCATAGAATTCCATAGCAACCGCCTAGAACTCCATAGAACCACCTAGATCACCCTAGCAACCGCCTAGAATTCCATTGCAACCGCCTAGAACTCCATAGAACCACCTAGAACACCCTAGCAACCGCCTAGAATTCCATAGCAACCGCCTAGAACTCCATAGCAACACCCTAGACACCACCTAAAACACCATAGTCACCACCAGAACATCATAGCAACTACCTACCACTGTTCACTTTGTTCAGCAGGAAGTCGACTTTACATTGGCGGCAACCACACTTCACAATTTCTGCAGGAATTGTCTAGTTATTATTATTATTATTCCGCCAGTTTTTTGGACCGCTACTCCTCCCAGAGTTTTCGCACCACATGCACGTGCAATATGTCAAATAGAGCGGCTTGATCGGGAATGGTGTGCTATTACTTTGTAGAAAGTTTCGTTGCACGGTTTTTGATAAATTTGAATTTTTTTGGGAAATTTTTCCCATAGAGAATGAATGGCGGAATGTTCACCCTTGTGATGTCATAACGCTGTCTTCTCACCTTTGTGATGTCACAATGCTCTGTCTTCTAGCAGCAGTACCCTGGTCTCTCTCTAGATTTGAACATTCTGCCAATCATCTGTGTGGGGAAAAATTGCCCACAAATTGTGCAGTGCCTCATTGGACATGGTAGAGAGTCCTTTGTCCATTGGTGGAGATCAGCCTTAACCCCCTTCCTGATTGGCCGATGTTTGACATTTCATAACTTTTGAACCGTATGTCATAGAGAACAATGGGTCGCGTCATTGGACTCAGTAAATACCTACCAACCGCCTAGAACTCCATAGCAACCCCCTAGCAACATCCTAACAACTGACCACCACTCCATAGCAACCACCTAGCAACACCCTAGCAACCACCTAGACCTGCATAGCAAGCGCCTTGCGACACCCTAGCAACCACCTAGGACAGCGTAGCAACCGCCCTGAGCTCCATAGCAACCACCGAGAACTCCATAGCAACCACCTAGCAACACCCTAGCAACCACCTGGGCAACCATAACAAATGCCTAGCAACACCCTAGCAACCAGCTATAACACCATAGCATCCGCCTAGCAACTCCCTGGCAACCACCTAGAACTCCATAGCAACCACCTAGCAACACCCTAGCAACCACCTAGAACTCCATAGCAACCACCTAGCAACACCCTAGCAACTACCTGAAACACCATAGCAACCACCTAGCAACACCCAAGCAACCACCTAGAATACCTTAGCAACCGCCCTGAACTCCATAGCAACCATCTAGCAACACCCTGACAACCGGCTAGAACTCCATAGCAGACACCTAACAACACACAAGCAACCACCTGTAACACCATAGCACCTGCCTAGAACTCCATAGCAACCACCTAGGAACACCCTAGCAACCACCTAGAACTGCATAGCAACCACCTTGCAACACCCTAGCAACCACATGGAACACCATAGCAAATGCCTAGCAACACCCTAGCAACCGCCTATAACTCTACAGCAACCACCTTGCAACACCATAGTAACCACCTGGAACACCATAGCAACCACCAAGCAACAACCTAGCAACCACCTGGAACACCATAACAACTGCCTAGCAACACCATAGCAACCGCCTATAACTCTACAGCAACCACCTTGCAACACCATAGCAACCACCTGGAACACCATAGCAACCACCAAGCAACAACCTAGCAACCACCTGGAACACCATAACAACTGCCTAGCAACACCCTAGCAACCGCCTATAACTCCATAGCAACCACCTAGCAACATCCTATCAACCACCTAGAAAACCTTAGCAACCACCTAGCAACACCCTAGCAACCGCCTATAACCCCACAGCAACCACCTTGCAACACCCTAGGAACCACCTGGAACACCATAGCAAATGCCTAGAACTCCATAGCAACCACCTAGCAACACTCTAGCAACCACCTAGAACTGCATAGCAACCACCTTGCAACACCCTAGCAACCACTTGGAACACCATAGCAAATGCCTAGCAACACCCTAGCAACCGCCTATTACTCCATAGCAACCACCTAGCAACACCATAGCAACCACCTAGAACTCCATAGCAACCACCTAGCAACACACTAGCAACCACCTGGAACACCATAGCAACCACCTAGCAACAACTTAGCAACCACCTGGAACGCCATAACAACTGCCTAGCAACAACCTAGCAACCACCTTTATCTCCATAGCAACCACCTAGCAACATCCAAGCAACCACCTAGAAAACCCTACCAACCACATAGCAACACCCTAGCAACCACCTGGAACACCATAGCAAATGCCTAGCAACACCCTAGCAACCAGCTATTACTCCATAGCAACCACCTAGCAACACCCTAGCAACCACCTAGTAACACCCTAGCAACCACCTGGAACAACATAGCAAATGCCTAGCAACACTCTAGCAACCAGCTATAACTCCATAGCAACCACCTAGCAACACCCTAGCAACCATCTGGAACACCATAACAACTGCCTAGCAACACCCTAACAACCGCCTATAACTCCATAGCAACCTCCTAGCAACCACATAGCCACCACTTAGAACTCCATAGCAACCACCTAGCAACACCATTACAACCACCTAGAATACCCTAGCAACCACCTTGCAGCACCCTAGCAACCACCAAGAACACCCTAGCAACCGCCTAGAACTCCATAGCAACATCACAGCAACACCCTAGAAACCACCCATAACACCATATCAACCACGTTGAATACCCTAGCAACCACGTAGCAACACCCTAGCAACCGCCTAGAACTCCATAGCAACCACCTAGCAACCGCTTATAACTCCATAGCAACCACCTAGCAACAGCCTAGCAACGACCTGGAACACCAAACAATTGCCTAGCAACACCCTAGCAACTGCCTATAACTCCATAGCAACCACCTAGCAACACCCTAGCAACCACTTGGAATACCCTAGCAACCACCTAGCAATGCCCTAGCAACCACCTGGAGCTCCATAGCAACCACCTAGCAACATCCTAGCAACTGCCTAGAACTCCATAGCAACCACCTAGAACACCCTAGCAACCGCCTAGAATTCCATAGCAACTGCCTAGAACTCCATAGAACCACCTAGCACACCCTAGCAACCGCCTAGAATTCCATAGCAACCGCCTAGAACTCCATAGAACCACCTAGAACACCCTAGCAACCGCCTAGAATTCCATAGCAACCCCCTAGTACTCCATAGCAACACCCTAGACACCACCTAAAACACCATAGTCACCACCAGAACATCGTAGCAACTACCTACCACTGTTCACTCTGTTCAGCAGAAAGTCGACTTTGCATTGGCGGCAACCACACTTCACAATTTCTGCATGAATTGTCTAGTTATTATTATTATTGTTATTATTATTATTATTTATTTTTATTTATTTATTTTTTCCTGGAAATGGTCAAATCACTCAAAAAGTCCTTCAGCAAAAATTATATAAATTACCAGGTCGAAACTAGAGACCATGAGTAACTATGCCAGAAAGAATGAACATGATTCGTTCATAGGTGGTGCTATAGTAACCAATTCAAAACGCAAATTTCAAAATGCTGGCATTTCCACCCCGTTTGATGAAAATTCATGAAACCAGGTGTACTTGTGTCATTCCTCATGAGGAACAAATATGCCTCAAGAACCCATAAAGTCCGTCATGATGGATTTTTCTGCAGATTGAAAATTTGGTAAAACCTATAAAAAGTTTCTTCTAATAAACCGTAAGTCCGATTGGTCCGAAATTGCCCATGCATGTGTATGGTGCATGTCTCCCTATAGGGTGTTAACAGCTAAGAGATCCATTCCAAAATGGTGGAGAAACTGGTATTTAAAAAAAAAAAATTTGGCCACAAATTTCACATGCTTCTCAGGCACAGGTATGTAGATTGTCTAAAATCCTGAAATCTATGCCCCTCGAACTCTCTTCTCCTTCGCCTTGTGCTTACCCGGCTTGGACATGTTCGTAGGGCCCCGCATTGCTGCTTGCAGCTATATTTATTATTATTATTATTAGTATTATTAGTATCATTATTAATTATTATTATTATGAGCATTATATATTCTTCATAAAGTTGACACGCTTTGTTAACCAAACAAGTAAATGAATACAGTTTGAGATTGATTATTATGTAGGCTACGTTGCGATTTAATCTTATGGTAATTCTTTAAAGCGTTTATATATTTTTGATTTGATTTGAAGTACGCAATCTTTTTCCCTATCCAGTTTCATCAAGTTTCGGTAGCTTCAGCACAAACTTTCTCATGTATTTACATGAGTTAACAAAATATTACCAAATTAACAAACTGAAAAAGGTCACTCACCAAGTATGTAGGCTACTTACCCATAATCAACAGTCGTGAACAAACGTGAAATACATGATGTAATCCCACTGCAGACTGCGAGAGCTACTAGGAATATATATGTCAGGGAGATGGGGGGTTAGGACCCAAACGCAGAGGAGGAAAAACTCAAAAAACTCCAAAGGGTAGGAAACAAAGACTTTACTGACAACTCCAGGACAAAGGGAACAAAAAGATTCGCAGGGCAACTTTAACTAAACAAGGAAAAACTTCAAAAAACACAGGAACAAAGAAAACCCAAAAAACACAAGGAAACCAGAACATGGGCAGGAATACACGGGGCAGGAAAATGCGCGACCAGACACAAACAGACTAACAAACCAACCGACCACAAACCAACAGGCAGACAACAAGCAAGCAGGCTACAAGCAGGCATAAGGCAGGCGAGGAACAGGCAACAAACCAGCAAGGATCCAGCACCTGAGTCAGGGAAAAGGGGGGACTTAAATAGACCTGACGCAGACGAGACACAGGAGGGCACAATGAACAATCAGGCCACAGCAAGGGAAGGGAACACGAGACAATAAACAACTAATAATGAGATAATTGGAAACAATAAAACAATTAACAGGACACAAAGCAGAGGTGCCGCCATCTGGCGGCCCAACCAGGGATAACAGGGGGAAGACACAGAACCCTGACAATATAGCTTTAACCAAGCCTTTGCGTGACCCAAACGGAACCTGTGCAGACACACGACGCACCGCTGCGCTGCTTCGCATCGCTTATGCTACGCGTGCGGTGGGTGACCGGCTTTACTGTCACATCCTGGATGTGAAAAACACCAAGAATGCGAACTCCAGACTTGAGATCTTGTAAAGTCCGCACTTGCCTCTGTTGATGCTTGTTACAACAGAGGCTAGTACTGGCTACGAGCCGATACTTATTCACAGAAGCTGTATTTAAAATGAATTAAAATGCAGCTATTTTAACACCTATATCTCGCCTCATTTTCGTTCTAGGAAGATTTTTTTTTTTAATCGCTGTATAAATGAACATAAAACTAAATACGAACTCAAAACATATGTCTCTCATTTCTATCATTCAGTATCTGAGTACTCAGGTTATTTGAAAGTGTTATAATGCCCTGCCCTAAGGTAAAAACAGATTCGCGGGCTGGTCGCGTGGCATAATCTTTATAGACGCTTTCATCAGACGCACGCGCGTTACCAGGGTTACGCGCTTGGCCCTAAATTAACTTCTGGTCAGTGTTTGTTTATTATTGGGTTTGTGTTTACTGGCTAATATGGCACCGATTACAAACGGAGTGAAAGTTAAACTGATGAGCAGACTGACGTTGGGCTCAGGTTGTTCTGCTGTGGGGTGCAACTTGGAACAAATACCATTTCGAAAATTTGTAAAAATACTGTGGCGGTTTCATGAAGAAGCTGAGACGGAGACAGGCTTGGCTGTTTTCGAATCGCTCCCGGGAAGCTTCGCTTTATTTGTGACATCACTTCAAAACTGTAATTCCTAGACTGACCATCATAGCTGGGCGAAGCCTGCTTTTGTCAAACCCCGTTCGCCGTGATTGGCTGCCCAGGCAAACAGGACTAACCAATCACACAGCCTTAACGTCACATCACACAAAGGTCGGACAATTTACATACAGCGGGAAACAGCAGCACGAGACACGCAAGACAGGGACAGGCAGGGACTACAACGACAGTAGTGGCTAGTTGACTAATGACAGAAACGTGACGGTGCAAATCATAAACCCGAGGGGCTGCTAGCGCTACGTAAGCGATTCCTAGCAGGCTACACACATTTAAAATAACGAGTATTTACACGATCGCGGAGTGGGACAATTTAACCGCTATACAAGCTAACAATTATTTATTTACACACAGGCAAGATCGCCACAATACATTATTTAACTTTGTAACCCCACTAGGGAATTGTGAAACGAATTGCTTGAATCCCTGCAATTATTATAGCTGGTGCTTGCCCATTGGTACTTCATATTTTTGAGAAATAACTGCACAACGTTACCTATTGAAATGTAAGTCCTGTAAAAATACACATAATAAACTGTATAAATAAATAAACCAACTTCATACATACACATTTAGTAATACTAATACCGGCTTATTTACTATATCAACTTTAAGACGAGCAACACGCTTGTAATTATCTCATCGTGACCCATTAAAGCCAATGGCACAGACCTTGCTTCATACTTTCAAACTGCTTTCCCAACGGCTATTTTGTGTCCTGTGACTTGAGTTACAACAGTGAATATGTACGGATTCCTAGACGTGCTGATAGGGACCACCCTTTCTCATATTAACCTCAAATACGCAAGAGAGGACACTTATACAGTATGCTAGCAAATTTATGTTAAGTTCCATTCATTTATATAGGGTTGTGGATACATGTCCCCTTAGCAACAAAAAGCTAGCGCTGGACCACCTCTGACTTATTTGCAGCACAGAAAAAAAAACGTGAAAGTGTTGAAAAAATAACCACGGGAGGATAACAAGGACATTTTTTCCTACTTAACTAGGTACAGGTTGTTACCGATATTTCACCTGTTTCATATATAGTTGCAAATCAGTTTACGTTTTCCTGTCTGTCGAACGAAGGTGGTCGAATAGGTGCTCTCACTGTAGCACTGACTTTGTTTCAGGTAACAAACTCATGATAAGCGATATCTAATAGCTAGCTGACCAGTAACAAGCCTTCAATAGTTATGAACAATTAGCTAACTAAATTGATTGTAGCTAGCTAGCTAGCTAAACGTAGCTAACACTGTATAAATTATACACAGAAACGTTACATCAATGCTAGTAGTTGATACGCTATAGCTACGTTTTGAACGAACATTATGATACCTGTTTCCAGTGACTTGACAATGTTACATTGCCTGATCATTTTTTTGTTGTGGTAACCTAGCAAGATGACCCAAACTAATAGAGCCACGATGTTTTTCCATCAATGCCTGCTATACAAATAAATACGTATAGTAATTGCATTGGCTACACATGCTGCCCAGCACTAGCCCCATGTTGTGTCTCATGTGATCATCGTTTTTAAGCAATGTAATAGAAAGGGTGCACTTTTTACACAAGAATGTGCATGTAACCAGAATAGTTATGGATTATGCAAGGAATGTATGATGCCCCGCAAGGTGCAATACTGTCAACAGTTATGTGTTTCTGTCGCTTGTTTTTCTGGTAGTGTAACGTTATCGCATTTGAGTTTGGCCAAGTAACGGTTCTTTTCTTCAACTGGTAACCCCAAATAATACTGGCTTGACATAGTTTTAACTAGCTAGCTAACATAATTTACTTGTTATTTATTTTGCTTGTTATCAGAAATAGTCTAAAGGGACTCTTGTTAGGGGTCCAAGCAGCAAAGCTGGTGGAACCCTATTGTATTTGTTAGGATTATTAGGGGTCCAAGCAGCGAAGCTGGTGGAACCCTATTGTATCTGTTAGGATTATTATTAGGGGTCCAAGCAGCGAAGCTGGTGGAACCCTATTGTATCTGTTCAGATTATTATTATTATTATTATTATTTTTTTTTTTTTCTCCGCTAAAAGTGTCTGAGGCTCAGCAACCATAAGTCCTAGAGCAACCAAATTTGGAAGGTGGGTTCCTATGGCCCCCCACTACTCAGGCACTAAAAAGCATTATACAATCATCATGATATTCAATAGATATTTCGGGTGAAGGCATATGATCATGAGGAAAAAGCCATTTAAAAATTGCTCCATAGGGGGCGCGATGGTGCCAATGCTTGGACCCCTCGTAACGCCGCTTGCGGCTTTAATTATTCTTATTTTTCTCCGCTAAAAGTGTCTGAGGCTCAGCAACCATAAGTCCTAGAGCAACCAAATTTGGCAGGTGGGTTCCTATGGCCCCCCACTACTCAGGCACTAAAAATCACCTATGTCGGCCAGATGGTGGCGCTATAACAAAGGGTTAGGCGTAAAAGGCCATAACTCCCACACCATAAGTTAGATCAACACAGAACTTCATCGGCCGATGCATCTGAACGTGCTCTACAACTTTGCCATTGGCACCACCTATGTCCGCCATATTGTTTGCCTGCCATTTAGACTTTTTCGTTGGGGCGTGGCAGTTTTCTCCGCTAAAATGTCTGAGGCTCAGCAACCATAAGTTGTAGACCAACCAACTTTGGTAGGTGGGTTCCTATGGCCCCCCAGTACTCAGCCACGAAAAATCACCTATGTTGCCCAGATGGTGGCGCTATAACAAAGGATCATACTTTTAAAGGCTATAACTGCCACACCATAAGTCCGATCAACACATAACTTCATCGACCGATGCATCTGAATGTGCTCTACAACTTTGCTTTTGGGACCACCTATGTCCGCCATATGGTTTGCCCGCCATTTGGACTTTTTTATTAGGTGGGGTGCGGTAGCGCTGTACCTCCAAATTCTAAGTGTTACGACATCTAGTAAACTTCTTTACGGCAAGCGACATCCATGGCGACGCAAGTAATCTGACAACGTAGGGTCCAGTTTTTATCAGTGAGGGGAGCGTCTGAACGTCGGGGAAGCAATGGAAGAAAAAAGTGTGTTACTAAAAGCTTTTTGACAGTATGAATATTTACTTTTCTTTGGCATGGGTCCTTTTGAAGACAATATCTGGTGAGTTTGTTTAGTCTTGAAATCTGTCGTTATGCTGAGAAATAGCTAAACCATTTTATTGACAGTATTTGAGTTCTGTGTAAACGCGCCAAAACACGCTGGTATAATAAAACACTGACGGTAATACATATGTAGTCCGCTTCGTTCCATTGCTACCATAATATAAACTATCTTGTATCTACAGCTGCAGTTTCTCGTTGCAATTCCTAATATTGAATATAAACAAAAGACGCAATTTATGCTGTACTCTGCCAATGTCTTAATAAATAATACGGTACTCTGAGCGTAAGAAGCAGTTAGCATGGATGGCGAGTTGATATTTTTTGCTACTACAAGTTTGTTAGTAAAAGCTTTGAGAGGATGAATCATTACTTTTCTTTGGCATGGATCCATTTGAAGACAATATCAGGTGAGTTCGTTTACTCTTTGAATCCGTCATTATGCTGAGAGAAATCGTATTCTCAATTCAATCTCTAAATTGACTGTAAGCTTAGGGTTGTAACTAGTTAGCTGTTTCGTAGGTGACTTAGTTAATGCACTCGTCTGAACTATTGCTTGTATTTTTGCATAGACTGCGTTGTTGCTGTTCTTGTTTGTGTTAGTGTTAATCAGTTTAACCTACAGGGTTAAACTGATTAATTTGTCTCCCGCATTACTGATTTAGAGGATGAAAAGTGTAATTTGTCAGATTCTTCGCTAGATGGCTGTAGCAACTAAGGTTGCCAAGTGAGGTGACTTGCGCTTGTGCACTCAGCTCCTTGATACAGCGCAAGCTTTGACTCAGTTCACTTCAGTAGCAATAGGTGTTCCAATTTGGAAATATTTTATTATAGATAGATGCTGTATTGTTATTAAAATATGCTGTTTTTAAATCTATTTAAAGGTGAAAGACCTGTTTCAAAGATTATTTAGTTTACAACTGTTTAATTTTTGAAATATATTTAACATATTTTTCTATTGTTCAGTGTTGTAACACTATAGGCCTATGCATATCAATATGTTGAAGAGGCTTCAACTTAAAGGTTGTTCATGAACCAGGTTGTTAATAAACCATGAATTTGAAAATGAGGTCAACCCTTGTGGACATTACGTTTCTGATCTATTAAGGTAATTTCAGTATTGTTAGGTACCGAGTATCGAATTAGCATAGTTTAAGTTTCAAGTATCATTTCAGTATTGAGTATCGTGATACTAAACCTGGTATCAGTATCAAAGTCAAAATTTTGGTATTATGACAACACTAGTGTGACGCCTTTTTTAGTTGCGGCTTAGAAACACTGCAGCTGTGCATACACGGTGGGCCATCTAAGTGTTACGACATAGTAAAGGTCTTTACGGGAAGCGGCCAGGACACATCCATGGCGACGGATCTAAGTCATCCGACAGCGTCTCTTAGCACAAAATTGGCCATAAGTAATCAATGTTTTATACAATCATCATGATATTCAGTAGATATGTTGGGTGAAGGCATATGATCATGAGGACAAAGCCATTTTAAAATCGCTCCATAGGGGGCGCGATGGTGCCAATGCTTGGACCCCTCCCAACGCCGCTTGCGGCTTTAATTATTGATTGTTTGCGGAAGTCTGCCGGAAGTTAAGTTAGGGCCAGAACAACGCACATGCGCAGTAACGTTTGTTTATGTTAACGTTGAAAGCGTCTATAGCTATCGGTGGGAAAAAATCAGGTAAAACAAAGCATCATAGAGTAAATTAACAGAGAATGTGCAAGATGGACAGAAGGGCGCTGGTGGTAGCAGCAGCGGCTATTGGGTTGCTTTACATGAAAGCTGAGGAGGAGGCAGCTGAGCTGAGGCGTCAGGTCCAGAGGAGGAGGCGAAGGAGGATGGCGAGGCTACATGCTATGTTGGCACTTGTTTGCTGTGTAAGTGCGCCACCCTCTGTCAAATAAGTACTTAGCAAGCTAGCTGCTTTGTTCAATGTAAATGTCAATGTAAAGAATGAGCGGGAGCTTACTTTAATATCAGTGACTTCCAACAACTTCATTAAGCTGTTTATCATTATCAGTTGTTAACATCTAATGGAATAAACACAACAATGAACAAAAAGTACAACATTTAATGGAATAAAAACAATGACCAAAATAAAACTGAAGTAACTGAATACGGTATAACACAACATTGTCTAATGTTGTTGTAGGGAAAATTGAGATGCCCCATGATTGTGATGACTTCACTATCAAGGTTGGGCCAGATGTGTCCTCCAAACTCTCGATGCTTCATGATAAAATATATCACAAGTATAATTATATACTCATATAATCAATATATAATCCATTAAACCTATATCAGTAGTTGTAGATAAGCTTATGGAAACGCAAGAAACCACAGTACCCACTGTAGAAAAAGAGCAAGAGAATGCAGTAGTCTTAGAAGTCAAATTTATATATTTAGTCACTCAGCAGAAAAGAACTAGTCACTGAACAGATAAACACTAACCAAAAAACTAATCATATACTGTCAAAATATAGCAGAGAACTATAATCCAAAACTAACAATAATCCAATGCTAGATAAGTGCTAGAAAACTAATATTTTACAGTGACCCCTATGTAACCTGAATACATAATGGGAAAAGTACAGAACAAAGACCACTGGTTCTCAAGAGAAAGTTGGGGTAGCTTCCCACACTGTCGGTATCTCTTAAGATCCAAGAGAGTCAGTTTGGTGCCAAGTGGGTTAGTTGGTAGACGTTTGAAATGACACCGCGCGGTGCCATGAAAGAGAAGGTAAAAGAAAGTTGGGGTAGCTTCCCACACTGTCGGCATCTCCTAAGACCCAAAAAAGTCAGTTTGGTGCCAAGTAGGTTAGATAAGAGACGTTTGAAATAACACTACATAATGCCATGAAAGAACAGGTGGCTGGGAATTATGTAAATGTATAAAGGGGTCAGGGAGTTTGTGGAATACATTTTGTGTATAAAAGGATTGTAAAACTGACAATCGAGGTTCAATTCGGCAGAATTGTTCCGGTTTTGTTGTGCACGTGCACCGGTGCAAATAAAGTCTATACTTTTCTGAAGAGCTTGCTGTTGTGCTGTCTTTTCCCTCGTGAAGTTGTTTTCTACAGATTGGACTCAGAATTCTGTCGGTTCCTAGACACGACATTGTTTTAATAGGATCAAACTCCACTTAAGCGATGTGCTGAAGTCAACCATCAAGTGCCCATCCTCAAGGTGGTCTTCTCTGATGCTGGCACAAAACCAGCCTTTAGACTCGCCAAAGAGACCATCAGCTTGCTGCACCAGATTCTGCCAAGAGAGAAAAGCCATGGTTGGAGCCACGAGATAGAGGTGCACATGTTTCTGGACTGGCTTGCTTGCGGTGCCTCTTGCCGAGTGACCTCTGATAACTTCGCCATGCCAGTGGCCATAGTCTGTAGGGCTGTACACCATGTGGTGGAGGAAATGATGACCATTCTCCACAGGATCATCCATTTCCCTAAGCCAGATGAGATGGGAGAGGTAGGTGCAGGTGCCATTGATGGGTGCCACATCCGCATATGCCCACCTGCTGCGCCACAAAAAGGTGTTACATCAACCGAAAGCTCTTTGTTAGTGATTTTGCAGGGCATCTGTGATAGCACCGGAAAATTCCTTGATGTGTATGTTGGCAACACGGGGTCTGTGCACAATGCCCTTGTACTACGGAGATCCCTGATGTACAAAGACTCCCTTTATCCTCCGGCTGGCCACTTCCTTCTCGGAGATGGTGGATATCCGTGCCTTCAGCATCCCGTGGCTGTCATCACGCCATATCGACAGCCTATAGCTGGTAAGAATATTTATTAAATCAAAAGTTCTCAACGCACGCACACACACACTAAATAACATAACATTACTAAACAACATAACTAAATATTGTTTCTACATCATTATACCTCCAGGACACGTTGAGGCCCGGTTCAACCACCATCATGCCAAGGCGAGGTGCGTGATAGAGCGCACATTTGGCATGCTCAAAACCCGCTGAAGGGCCATCTTCCTAAGGGCTCTGAAGATCCGTCCTCTGTTTGCCTTCGTGTGTGTGCATATTGTCCCGGCACACTGGGCAGAGAGATAGCAAGCCAAGCAATATCAATACACTGCTGAAATTAATTAATTAATTGGGAAAGACTTCGTTGTCAAACGGGCAGTAAAATCTCTCCGTAATAACCTCCCAGTGTGGCGGGCAACTGAGAAAAATACACATGGCTTGCTTAAATGTACAAAGAAATGATAAGTAATGTTACCACAACGCAGCTGCAGGAAGACGCTGCTGGCTTCAGGGCACTGCGTCTTCACCCGGTCGCCCTCCTTATCGACTATGGCGTTCGGGGGGTCACGGAAAGCAGTCGCTAGCTAGCGCTAGCTGCGTCCAGCTTCGTTGGTCCAGGTTTTTCTAAAAGGTTCTAAAAATGTTCTCCAGCTATGGGCTTGTGCCGTATGGTTGTTTCAATTAAATGACGGTAAACTTGGTTTGACACGCAAAATGCTAGAGCTATGAGAGGTACGTGAAAAATCTTTCGGTCATGCCTTCCTCAGCATGCGGCCATCTCGGTCCTTCGCCCAAAAGCAAGCTCCTTCTGCCTTGCGCCAGAACCCCAAGTGCTAAATAAGGAATTCACCCCCCCTACTTCCAGGTCACGGGGTCAAACCACTTCAAGCAAGCCGGAGACATTTATAAACCCACTAATTCTAAAAAGGTGGGATTTTAACTAAATAACTAACCAAAAATAAAGAAAATACCAATGGGCTTATCTAGGACCTGAGATCGAATAGCACTCTTACTAGATAATATGACGATCTCTTAAAGGGGAAATGGCATGTCCGTAACAATATCTATCTATATATATATATATATATATATATATATATATATATTTTTTTTTTTTTTTTTTTGCATTTTTATTAAGTTATGTTTGGAATCTCAGCCTAGTTACCAATTGCTGCAAGTTAGATGTTGAATAGAAACTGCTTATCAAATTAAAGCTCTGACCCTCAGCTTTGCAATGGTGTCTCCTTTGTCCCCTTCTCCGCAATCGCACTATGTCTTCTGTCAGGGCTGAACGTAGGAGTTTACCAGCTCTCTTGTATATTAACCACAGCCTTTACTCATTTGATTATCTTTACGAAGGGTGTCTACTTCTTATGTTATCAACATACATACCAATACCATAGTTTAACATTATTAGGGGTCCAGGCAGCGAAGCTGGTGGAACCCTATTGTATCTGTTCGGATTATTAGGGGTCCAAGCAGCGAAGCTGGTGGAACCCTGTTGTATCTGTTAGGATTATTATTATTATTATTATTAGGGGTCCAAGCAGCGAAGCTGGTGGAACCCTATTGTGTTTGTTAGGATTATTAGTGGTCCAAGCAGTGAAGCTGGTGGAACCCTATTGTATTTGTTAGGATTATTAGGGGTCCAAGCAGCGAAGCTGGTGGAACCCTATTGTATTTGTTAGGATTATTATTATTATTAGGGGTCCAAGCAGCGAAGCTGGTGGAACCCTATTGTTTTTGTTAGGATTATTATTCTTATTATTTTTCTCCGCTAAAAGTGTCTGAGGCTCAGCAACCATAAGTCCTAGAGCAACCAAATTTGGCAGGTGGGTTCCTATGGCACCCCACTACCCAGGCACTACAAATCACCTATGTAGGCCAGATGGTGGCGCTATAACAAAGGGTCATACTTTAAAAGGCCATAACTCCCACACCATAAGTCAGATCAACACAAAACTTCATCGACCGATGCATCTGAATGTGCTCTACAACTTTGCTATTGGGACCACCTATGTCTGCCATATTGTTTGCCCGCCATTTTGACTTTTGTATTAGTTGGGGTGCGGAAGAGCTGTTGCTGCAAATTATAAGTGATATGACATCCAGTAAACTTTTTTATGGCAAGCGACATCCATGGCGACGCAAGTAATCCGACACCGTAGGGTCTAGTTTTTATCAGTGAGGCGAGGGTCTGAACGTCGGGGAAGCTTTTTGAGAGAATGAATAATTACTTTTCTTTGGCATGGATCCATAAATCTTTCATTATGGTGAGAAATAGCTAAACCATTTTATTGGTAGGTTTTGGGTTTCTGTGCAAACGCGCGAAAACACGCTGGTATAATAAAACAATGATGGCAATACATGTATAGTCCGCTTCGTTCCGTTGCTACCATAACATAACAAACTATCTTGTGTCTACAGCTACAGTTTCTCGCTGCAATTTCTAATATTGAATATGAACAAAAGACGCAATTTATGCTGTACTCTGCCAATGTCTAAATAAATAATACGGTACTCCGAGCGCAGGTAACAGGGGTGGCGAGTTGATATTTAGTTTTTTGTTACTAAAAGTTTGTTAGTAAAAGCTTTTTGAGAGGATGAATCATTACTTTTCTTTGGCATGGATCCATTTGAAGACAATATCGGGTGAGTTCGTTTAGTCTTTGAATCCGTCATTATGCTGAGAGAAATCGTATTCTCAATTTAATCTCTAAATTGACTGTAAGCTTAGGGTTGTAACTAGGTAGTTGTTTCGTAGGTGACTTAACTAGTCTTAACTATTGCTTGTATTTTTGCATAGACTGCGTTGTTGCTGTTCTTGTTTGTGTTAGTGTTAATCAGCTTAACCTACAGGGTCCAAGTTGAACTATGCGGTTGTTCCCTGCACTTGGAACGGTAGGCTACTGCCCTCTAGGGTTGTCGACACACTTGTTCTTGGTTATGGTTATACACTTTGTTGTACGTCGCTCTGGATAAGAGCGTCTGCCAAATGCCTGTAATGTAATGTAATGTAATATTCCGTAAAAACATTTGCCCTAAAATATGCCAATACAGCAGTGAAAACGCTGCTTACTGAATAACGAAATAAACGAGACAAAGCTTTTTTTAATTATACCATCTCATTCTACAGTCAATATCTGGGACTAAACATTGAATAAATATACAATCTTACCATTGGTTTTACGCGTAGAGATGTCCCTTTTGCGACTGAGTGGTCATATATTGTCTTGGACAATCCGTTTGTGATTCCTGTTGCTTACGGCGTTGTCGCCGTTTTTAGTACAATTTGGCTTGATTGACAGTTCATTTATTCAGTAGGTGAGAGTATAAGCTTTCTAATGATGTATAACGTCTGATTTTGCATTTGGAATAGCGTTTTATAGTTCAGCGTAACGGAATATTTTCTTATCGCATTCACTTGCGCATTCACTGTGGCATAGCATTAAAGACGATGCACCTAACGAAACGTTGTCAACGATTTTCATAATTTCTTGGAGAGTACTATTATTATTGAGGACTTCGGGGCATAGCTAAGCCATTTCTTTGCTGATAGACCTATCTGACATCGTTTTCTGACGCAAAACAGAAGCGGATAGGACTTTGTCATTGATTTTCTGTCTCTATACTACTAAACACAGATAAAATGTCATGTTGCTATGTAAGTATTACTGCTCAAAATATTTCGGTTATATACGTTATTTTTGAAATTGAGTGTCTTTAAATAGGTTAGTGGTATTATATAATGCGGATATTTCACACTGCAATGTAAGCGTTAGTGTAATAGTTTTTGTGACCCATCGAACAGTGATGACCAGAGTGTTGGAACGTTGCTAAAACGTGGTGGACGGTTGAAAATTATTTTCGTCCCATCTCCATCCGTCATTATGCTGAGAAATAGCTAAACAATTTTTATTGATAGTAATTGAGTTTCTCTGCAAACGCGCGAAAACACGCTGGTATAATAAAACAATGACGGTAAATATAGCCTATATATGTAGTCCGCTTCTTTCCGTTGCTACCATAATATAACAAACTTTCTTGTGTCTACAGCTGCAGTTTCTCGCTGCAATTACTATTGAATATAAACAAAAGACGCAATTTATGCTGTAGTCTGCCAATGTCTAAATAAATAATACGGTACTCTGAGCGTAGGAAGCAGGTAACATGGATGGCGAGTTGATATTTTTTGCTACCAAAAGTTTGTTAGTAAAAGCTTTAAGAGGATGAATCATTACTTTTCTTTGGCATGGATCCATTTGAAGACAATATCGGGTGAGTTCGTTCAGTCTTTAAATCTGTCATTATGCTGAGAGAAATCGTATTCTCAATTTAATCTCTAAATTGACTGTAAGGTTAGGGTTGTAACTAGTTAGCTGTTTCGTAGGTGACTTAGTTAATGCACTCGTCTTAACTATTGCTTGTATTTTTGCATAGACTGCATTGTTGCTGTTCTTGTTTGTGTTAGTGTTAATGTTAATCAGTTTAACCTACAGGGTCCAAGTTGAACTATGCGGTTGTTCCCTGCACTTGGAACGGTAGGCTACTGCCCTCTAGGGTTTTCGACACAATTGTTACTGGTTATGGTTATACACTTTGTTGTACGTCACTCTAGATAAGAGCGTCTGCCAAATGCCTGTAATTTAAGATGTAATGTAATATTCCGTAGCAACAAGATAAACCCGACATTAGCCCTAACATATGCCAATACTGCAGTGAACACGCTGCTTACTGAATAACGAAATAAACGAGATAAAGTTTTTTTTAATTATACCATCTCATTCTACAGTCAATATCTGGGACTAAACATTGAATAAATATACAATCTTACCATTGGTTTTACGCGTAGAGATGTCCCTTTTGCGACTGAGTGGTCATATATTGTCTTGGACAATCCGTTTGTGATTCCTGTTGCTTACGGCGTTGTCGCCGTTTTTAGTACAATTTGGCTTGATTGACAATTCATTTATTCAGTTGGTGAGAGTATAAGCTTTCTAACGATGTATTACATGTCTCATTTTGCTTTTGGATTAGCGTTTTATAGGTCAGCGTAACCGAAAATTTTCTCATCTGCCAATGTCTAAATAAATAAAACGGTAGGCTACTTTGCGCGCAGCACGCAGATCGCGAGTTGATATTTCGTCTTTTGTTTCGTTTTTTCTCAATGTCGTATTTATTATTTGAAATGTGCATTCATGTGTTATTATTCTATCTGTCTCTGTGGCGCTCTGAAATGTGCATTCTCTGCTAAGCTGAGCAATGGATTGGAATATGTGTCTGATGTAGTGTTGCACGGTATACCAAAACTTCAGCACTTTCTCGGTACTTAAAAAAAAAAAAAAAAAAGGAACGGCTCGGTGTTAGAATATTCCGACGTTCAGTAGTTTTGAGTCAAATGTAAAAGCCAGTGAAAATTGTCTCCCGCATTACTGATTTAGAGGATGAAAAGTGTAATTTGTCAGAATCTTCGCTAGATGGCAGTAGCAACTAAGGTTGCCAAGTGAGGTGACTTGCGCTTGTGCACTCAGCTCCATGATACAGCACTAGCTTAGACTCAGTTGACTTCAGTAGCAATAGGTGTTCTAATCTGTAAATATTTTATTATAGGAAGATACTGTATTGTTATTGAAATATGCTGTTTTTAGATTTATTTAAAAGTGAAAGACCTGTTTAAAGATAATTTACTTTGCATTTGTTTAATTTTTGAAATATATTCAATATAGTTTTCAATGGTTTAGTGTTGTAACACTATAGGCCTATGCTTATTGATATTTTGAACAGGCTTCAACTTAAAGGTTGTTAATAAAACAGGTTTTTAATAAACCGTGAATTCGAAAATGAGGTCAACCCTTGTGGACATTACGTTTCTGATCAATTAAGGTAATTTCAGTATCGTTAGGTACCGAGTATTGAATCAGTATTGTTTCAGTATCAATTATCATGATACTCAACCTGGCATTGGTATCAAAGTCAAAATTTTGGTATCGTGACAACACTAGTGTGACGCCTTTTTTAGTTGCGGCATGGAAGCGCTGCAGCTGTACACACACACCGGGCCATCTAAGTGTTACGACATGCCATCTAAGTGTTACAACATAGTAAAGACCTTTGCAACTAAGTCATCCGCGAGCGTCTCTTAGCACAAAATTGGCCATAAGTCATCAATATTTTACTACGTCAGACACATATTGCAATCCATTGCTTATCATGATATTCAGTAGATATGTTGGGTGAAGGTATATGATCATGAGGACAAAGCCATTTTAAAATCGCTCCATAGGGGGCGCGATAGTGCCAACGCTTGGACCCCTCCCAACGCCGCTTGCGGCTTTAATTATTATTATTATTGCATTTCTTTCTGTTTACTGACTACTGACAAAGCTTTTTTCAAAAAACTTCATTTTTAACAAACTCCACATTTCCCTCTTTTTCTTTTAAAATTTTTCAACTAGTCTCTCAAAAAGGGCAAGGCATCTGTCTGCCCTTGTAGCTGCTGCTCCCTTCCTCTTCTTTTCCCTCCGCTCTCTGTCCTCTTCCTTCTCCGTTTGCTCCTTTAGGAGGTCAATCACTGTGTCACTAGCCCTCTTCCTGGCTCCTGGCCTGACTCTGCCTTTGTCAGGGGCAGAGGATGGGGAAGCCATAACACCACCGGCAGTGGGTGTTATGTTTGCAGCTACTACCAGGGGCAGACTAATGGACAGCTGCCCCTGGAGTACTGCATCCATAACACCATACCACTGCCAAGTGGCAGCAGTAACCCCTCCTGCCTCTACCCCTTTCCCTGTTGATGGGTCCCTCAGCTCCTGAAGACAAGGCAAAGTTCCAGCTTAAGTCCCAGAGTTGCTAGGACCTTATACCTGTTTTTACCTGTTTTTATGATAAATTACCTTGTATTTGTCTTTTAAATTATTCCACTTCTTTTTGGCCTGCTTTGTGCTGATGCTTAATCCAGCCTGACTCACAAAGACTCTGGGAAAAGCACATAGGGAAATAAATTAAAACAGAAATAAATGTAAACAGAAAAGAATAAATTGGGAAATAATTAAATATGAAAATAAATTAATACAAAAATAAGTAATTTGTCAAATAAATAAATGCATTTTATTTATTTATTTTTGTATATCTGTGCATTATTTATTTTCAAATTAACCTGCACATTTATTTGATCATTGAGCCTTTTATTTCTACATTTCTTTCTTTATTATTTCATTTATTTATTGAGTCATTTATTTATTTAGCCTTCCATAGCTTATGAATTCTGTCTTCTGAAATGGGGTCAGAATGTACAGAAATTTATGTTTTTAAGAGCTGTGGAGGAAAACCTCTTAGGTTCGATGGGTGAGTCGGCGATATAAGAAGAAAGACTAGAAAACTATGATTTCTTCTAATACTCTTATTTTCTTCTTATCTTTTTATTTCCCATAGGCCTATGGGAGGTCTCCAGTACCATAAAGACACACAGGGAGCTCTCCGAATTACATTTTACATCCTTTTTTATACAATCAGATCTCCCTCTACCATGATGTATCTTCCCTCCAAAACAACCAATCCCAGCCTAGGTCACACTTATGTTTCACCAGCTAGTTTAACAATAACTATTATATAATTTTCAATTTCAATAAATGACAGATATTTCAACACACACACTTACAGAGGTATGTATATGCATGACTTGAATAACTAAGTATTTGTAAATAAGTATTTGTTCTCATGATTAACAATTGTTTAATCTTCAGGTTCCAATGTACATGCACTTTAAATGCATTCAATACATGCAGTAATCCAAATGAAATGTTTAACTCATATACAAACACACCAGCATATTCTAACAGAATATGTGTATATTATTACTGTTGCTGTTATTATTTGATTTTCATTTATTCATTTTAATAGAATATAATCTATACAATAACTAGATATAGCAAAACAGTTATTTCTAGGTCGGTGTGTCCTTTCTCTTCTCTTGCAACTCAAAGGTCTTCTGCACAATACTGTTTCCCAACATAAGTTACTTACAAAATTCCAATAACTAAATGTTTACAATTTTCCTCCTGCAACTGGGATTCAAAGATTCTCTAAATCGTATGCATCAGTGTAAAAGAGGCCACGGTCTTTCCTTAGTTACAACTTCTTAGACATAACATAGAACACCTGCTATTCTTCATCAACCTTCACATAATCACATATATTTAACTATATTCTTGATCAATACAATCTTTAATAAGCAGAAATGTAAAAACATTAAAAGTCTATAGGAGAAGCATACTTCCACAGAGCTGAGAGTCTGTGGCTGTTGCAGTTATTTCTATGGAGAACACTGGAAAGTGCCAAACCCTCGGTGCTGTATAGGTATGGGGCCATCCCATTGGCGATTTTAGACTCTTTTTAGGGGTGCTCAAGCACGCCTAAATTTCATCTCAGCACCCCTAAAAAAATTATTATTATTATTATTATTATTATTTTCTGAAATCATTTTAGATTTAGATTTTGCGAACTTGTCTGAGGGCTTAAATGCTTGTAAATTGAAAATCAGCACCATTCTACACTTCCTACCCTCTAGTGATGGGCAAAACATTTCTTTTCAGTATACTGAATCAGTAGAATCAGCTGTTGGATCTTGTCGACCGGAAGGGAGCATTTATAGACAGTGCATGTTCCTACAGAATATATTTAATAGCTAAAGAACCAAACACTTTCTTTCCCTGTTTTTCATAAAATGTTTTCGTTTCGATTTTATTCTACACAATTTGAAACAACACAGTTTGAAAGAATGTGTTTCATGTGGCCATTTCATTTCACTACATTTCCCAAAATGGGTTGTTTGAACCCTACATGCTGATTTCTTTACCGTGACTTGTTCGAACGGCTGCTTGAAATAGAAAATGCTGATATGCGTTGCCTAAGTAGATCACGTTTTCTCATAAAATGTAGTCGATAAAATAGTAGTCTTGGCTAGCCTACTTCAAGACATGTTAAAAAAATTATTGTTATTTCATTGAAAATAAACAGCACACTTGACAGTGATGTTTGATTATTATCCATTTATTATCCATTATTCCATACTGTACCCACTCTCCTCCCCAGAGACTCCACGCTCCTTGCATTCGCTACAGCAAGAGGAACAAACTGGTGTTATGTTGTTCGCGAACGATTCGGGCAAGTGTACTGTTGTGTTGTTCGCGAACGATTTTGGCAAGAGTACTGTTGTGTCGTTCGCGAACGATTCGGGGAAGTGTATGGTTGTGTTGTTCGCGAACAATTCGGGCAAGTGTACTGTTGTGTTGTTCGTGAACGACACTGGCTAGTGTTGTATCGTTCGCGAACAATTTGGTTTCGCGGACAACTGATTTGTTCCCTGAGTCTGCAAACGATAGTAAGTCAGTGAACGACCAGTTTACGTTTGCGAACGAATCATTTCACAGTGATTCAGTACAGTTCGTTCACCTAAAAGATTTGTTCTTTTGAACGAATCGTTCGCGAACGACACAACACTGTACCCACCCCACCCCTAGTTTCAAACTGAGCTTGCGAGATGTTGCTAGGTAGTGAATTTAGGATTTCATGGCGCAGAAAAACAGAAGTTGAGACGTTAGCAAATAAAATTGCTGAATGTTCTGACAGAGAACGTTGGGTCTGTGAAACATTACAGCCCCATTTAGTTATGTCCACTTTTTCTCTTTAACTCAAAGAGCTCTGACAAGTTTTGGATTTTGAACTCACCTGTATGAGTTTTCGAAAGTTAAACTTACAGTAATTCATTGTGTTGACTATTTGAGACTTTTGTCAGATCTGTACGTGTTGATTGAACTTGGGTTTGTAAGTTATCAGTTAAAAAAAGAAAGAAAGAAAAAGGCGGGGGTACGGAGCTCCCTAAGGGTCATGGTGGGGATTTGTTTTGAGCTATTTTTGCGTTCCCTTGCAATACTTTTGCATTCCCTCGCAATACTTTTGCGTTACCTCGCAACATAGCATAGGGGCGACATAGCTCAGGAGGTAAGAGCGGTTGTCTGGCAGTCGGAGGGTTGCCGGTTCGATCCCCCGCCCTGGGCATGTCGAAGTGTCCCTGAGCAAGACACCTAACCCCTAATTGCTCTGGTGAATGCGAGGCATCAATTGTAAAGCGCTTTGGATAAAAGCGCTATATAAATGCAGTCCATTTACCAATACATTTTGCGTTACCTCGCAAAGTTTGACATTCACGGTAGTTACACGCAGGCTACCTTTCCGTGCAACTGGTAATTCATCTTGCCCTGGCTCTACATTTTGGACGGTGTAGTGGCAGGCACCCTTTTGTAATGTCTAATGTTGATAAAAACAGAATGTCATTGCTTGCAGTGACTTGTTAACGTTGTTTTGTTAAAGGTGTTATGTAAGGAATAAACCACGACGGGCTGTCCCGTTGTTGGAAAACCCTCTGAAACGGGCTTTGAATGCCACCTAGCTTTATGATAGTATGACGTCTGGGGGGCTGTTCCGGCAGCTCCCAGAATGCATGGTACACGGATTTTTGTAAATAGTTTGTGTGGGACTGTAAATTGTAAATACGTGTAAATAGTGAATTTATCGTGTGTAAGTATGTATTCTTGTGCTAGCTGAATTGCGTTTGTTGCTTTTAGTTTAGTTTTATAAATGTTACCCTGAGCGAACTAGCGGTGCTGTACAGGTGGGCTTCTCTGCTGTTCACTATGGCTAAGAGAGAATCTGAGGATTGTCTTACTTTCTGGGTTGTTCTTCAATGAAGTTTAATTGAGTTTTGAGCTGCCTCAGAGTATGCTACTTGATAGAGCCCTGTTTTGCTACAATAGATTTGCTGCCACCTAGCCAACATTAAAATTCTTGGTTTTATGTCAGAATGATCTTACAGCATGCTTGTTATCCCAGCTAGCTTGCTTTTAACTTGAAACTGTGAGTTACAGTAATGCAGAAATGTGTGTTTGTTCAGCTAGGTAAGGAAAGTTTTATTGCGTTGATAATGTAAAATAATTCTTTGTTTTAACTCACAGTATTAAGCTGAAACAACAAGTGATTAAAAGTTCAATCAACTTTGACAACTTAAAAAACAATATTGAGACAACTAGAACATTGTAGTTAAATCAACTTTATGAACTTTAATTTCTGAGTTGAAACAAAGGTAATCTTCAAGTTGAGTTGACTTGCATTTTCAAGGCAGCAGGTGAACTTGCATTTCCAAATTAAACCAACTGGAAATGTCTTACAGTGTGTGCAGCTGATTCAATGTATTTGGATGTATCAACATAATTCTAGCTAGCTAGCTAGCTAACGGCTAACGTTAGATCATCTCTGAGTTTGTAAATTTGCTAATTTCAGATTTTAAACATGGCAGTGCGTGAATGTCATTTGTGTGGGTACTGTTAAAGTTAACATTGTTTGTGTGGGTCATAGAGTTATAGCAAAGTCGATTTAAGACTTAGAAAGTCTCTGGTTGTAGTTCCATGGTGAGAATAGTGTCAAAGAACGTTAGCTGACGTTGTTCGCTAGCTAGATTAGCTCACTGAGCGAGTCTGCTTGCATTGCACACTTGCCAGCTAACGAGCTAACTGATGCACTTTATTATTTTAGTCAAAGTAGTCTTTTATTTACTTTGGAAAGTTATGATCATTATGATTGAGTCTTTGCCTCTGGTTTCATTAACTGACTGTGGGTCCTCTCTAAAACAGGTGTATTATATTAAAATCTGTGATTCTTCATTCTGAACCATTATTATTATACACTACAATAGACCACCCAACTAATTAGGTTGCTTCTAAAGGTAACATTGTGTACCCTAGTTGAATTGAGGTTTGCCAAAGTGAAAGGGGTTGAATACTTTTGCAAACAGCATATTCCATTTTTTATTTCCTTAAAAAATATGTTGTGGTGTAAAACTCATGTTAGTTACTAGTAATTCATTAAAAGTATTGTTGTAAATTAAATATCATATATAGAACATTAAAGCCGCAAGCGGCGTTGGGAGGGGTCCAAGCATTGGCACATGGCCCTATGGAGCGATTTTAAAATGACTTTTTCCTCATGATCATATGCCTTCATCCAACATATCTACTGAATATCATGATGATCGTATAAAATATTGATGACTTACGGCCAATTTTGTGCTAAGAGACGCTGTCGGATGACTTAGTTGCATCGCCATGGATGTGTCCTGGCCGCTTCCCGTGAAGGCCTTTACTATGTCGTAACACTTAGATGGCATGTCGTAATGCACACATGGCCTGGCGTGTTTGTACAGCTGCAGCGCTTCCATGCTGTAACAAAAAAGGCATCACACTAGTGTTGTCCCGATACCAAAATTTTGAGTTTGATACCGATACCAAGTTTAGTATCACAATAATTAATACTGAAACGATACTGATTCAATACTCGGTACCTAACGATACTGAAATTACCTTAATAGATCAGAAACTCAATGTCCACAAGGGTTGACCTCATTTTCGAATTCACGGATTATTAAAAACCTGGTTTATTAACAACCTTTGAGTTGAAGCCTGTTCAACATATCAATAAGCATAGGCCTATAGTGTTACAACGCTAAACCATAGAAAACTATATTAAATATATTTCAACCTTAATAGATCAGAAACGTAATGTCCACAAGGGTTGACCTCATTTTCGAATTCATGGATTATTAAAAACCTGGTTTATTAACAACCTTTGAGTTGAAGCCTGTTCAAAATATCAATAAGCATAGGCCTATAGTGTTACAACACTAAACAACAGAAAAATATATCAAATATATTTCAAAAATTAAACAGTTGTAAACTAAATAATCTTTAAAACAGGTTTTTCACCTATAAATAGATTTAAAAACTGCATATTTAAATAACAATACAGCATCTATCTATAATAAAATATTTGCAAATTGGAACACCTATTGCTACTGACGTGAACTGAGTCAAAGCTTGCGCTGTATCAAGGAGCTGAGTGCAAGCACAAGTCACCTCACTTGGCAACCTTAGTTGCTACTGCCTTCTAGCCAAGATTCTGACAAATTACACTTTTCATCCTCTCAATCAGTAATGCTGGAGACAATTTTCCCTGGCTTTTACATTTGACTCAAACTACCGAACGTCGGAATATTCTAATACCGAAGCGTTTCTTTTTTTTTTTTTTTTTTTAAGTACCGAGAAAGTGCTGAAGTTTTGGTATACCGTGCAACACTACGTCAGACACATATTCCAATCCATTGCTCAGCTTAGCAGAGAATGCACATTTCAGAGCGCCACAGAGACAGATAGAATAATAACACATAAATGCACATTTCAAATAATAAATACGACATTGAGAAAAAACGGAAATAAAAGACGTAATATCAACTCGCGATCTGCGTGCTGCGCGCAAAGTAGTCTACCGTTTTATTTATTTAGACATTGGCAGATAAGATAAATTTTGGTTACGCTGACCTATAAAACGCTATTCCAAAAGCAAAATCAGACATGTTATACATCGTTAGAAAGCTTATACTCTCACCTACTGAATAAATGAATTGTCAATCAAGCCAAATTGCACTAAAAAGGGCGACAACGCCGTAAGCAACAGGTGTGGTATTAAGCACAGCTGTTATTGAAGATAGCCGACCCTGGCGTCACAGATGCGCGTATATTTCGCAAACGGATTGTCCAAGACAATATATGACCACTCATTCGCAAAAGGGACATCTCTACGCGTAAAACCAGTGGTAAGAATTTATATTTATTCGATGTTTAGTCCCAGATATTGAATGTGGAATGACATGGCATAATTTTAAAAAACTTTGTCTCGTTTATTTCCTTATTCAGTGAGCAGCGTTTTCACTGCTATATTGGCATATTTTAGGGCTAACGTCGGGTTTATCTTGTTGCTACGGAATATTACATTACATTCCATTACAATACAGGCATTTGGCAGACGCTCTTATCCAGAGTGACGTACAACAAAGTGTATAACCATAACCAGGAACAAGTGTGTCGAAAACCCTAGAGAGAAATGCCGTTCCAAGTGCAGGGAACAACCGTTAGTTCAACTTGGACCCTGTAGGTTAAACTGATTAACACTAACACAAAAAAGAACAGCAACAACGCAGTCTATGCAAAAATACAAGCAATAGTTAAGACGAGTGCATTAACTAAGTCACCAACGAAACAGCTAACTAGTTACAACCCTAAGCTTACAGTCAATTTAGAGATTAAATTGAGAAAACAATTTCTGTCAGCATAATGACGGATTTAAAGACTAAACGAACTCTCCCGATATTGTCTTCAAATGGACCGTATAATTTATTTAGACATTGGCAGACTACAGCATAAATTGCGTCTTTTGTTTATATTCAATATTAGAAATTGCAGCGAGAAACTGCAGCTGTAGACACAAGATAGTTTGTTATGTTATGGTAGCAACGGCACGAAGCGGACTATATGCATTACCGTCATTGTTTCATTGGACCAGCGTGTTTTCGCGTGTTTGCACAGAAACTATCAATAAAATGGTTTAGCTATTTCTCAGCATAATGACAGATTCAAAGAGTAAACGAACTCACCCGATACTGTCTTCAAATAATGTCTGGCACTGTCTTCCACTGCTTCCCCGACGTTCAGACCGTCCCCTCACTGATAAAAACTAGACCCTACGGTGTCGGATTACTTGCGTCGCCATGGATGTCGCTTGCCGTAAAGAAGTTTAGTAGATGTCGTAATCGTTTAGATTTGGAGCCACAGCTCTTCCGCACCCCACCTAATAAAAAAGTCGAAATGGCAGGCAAACAATATGGCGGAGATATGTAGCCCCAACAGCAAAGTTGTATAGCACATTCATATGCGTCGGTCTATGAAGTTTTGTGTTGATCTGATTTACGGTGTGGGAGTTATGACCTTTTAGGCAAAATCCTTTGTTATAGCGCCACCATCTGGCCGACATAGGTGATTTTTAGTGCCTGAGTAGTGGGGGGCCATAGGAACCCACCTGCCAAATTTAGTTGCTCTAGGACTTATGGTTGCTGAGCCTCAGACATTTTAGCAGAGAAAGCTTCCACGCCCCAACGTAAAAGTTAAAATGGCGGGCAAACAATATGGCGGACATGGGTGGTGCCAATGGCAAAGTTGTAGAGCACGTTCAGATGCATAGGTCGATGAAGTATTGTGTTGATCTAACTTATGGTGTGGGAGTTATGGCCTTTTACGCAAAACCCTTTGTTATAGCGCCACCATCTGGCCGACATAGGTGATTTTTAGTGCCTGAGTAGTGGGGGGCCATAGGAACCCACCTGCCGAATTTGGTTGCTCTAGTACTTATGGTTGCTGAGCCTCAGACACTTTTAGCGGAGAAAAATAATAATAATTAAAGCCGCAAGCGGCGTTGGGAGGGGTCCAAGCATTGGCACCATCGCGCCCCCTATGGAACGATTTTTAAATGGCTTTTTCCTCATGATCATATGCCTTCACCCAGCATACCTACTGAATATCATGATGATCGTATGAAATATTGATGACTTATGGCCAATTTTGTGCTAAGAGACGCTGTTGGATGACTTAGTTACGTCACCATGGATATGTCCTGGCCACTTCCCGTAAAGGCCTTTACTATGTCGTAACACTTAGATGGCATGTCGTAACACTTAGATGGCCCAGCGTGTATGTACAGCTGCAGCGCTTCCATGCTGTGACTAAAAAAGGCGTCACACTAGTGTTCTCACGATACCAAAATTTTGACTTTGATACCGATACCAGGTTTAGTATCATGATAATTGATACTGAAACAATACTGATTCAATACTCGGTACCTAACGATACTGAAATTACCTTAATTGATCAGAAAGGTAATGTCCACAAGGGTTGACCTCATTTTCGAATTCACGGTTTATAAAAAACCTGGTTTATTAACAACTTTTAAGTTGAAGCCTGTTCAGCATATCAATAAGCATAGGCCTATAGTGTTACAACACTAAACCATAGAAAACTATATTAAATATATTTCAAAAATTAAACAATTGTAAAGTAAATTATCTTTATACAGGTCTTTCACTTTAAAATATATCTAAAAACAGCATATTTCAATAACAATACAGCATCTTCCTTTAATAAAATATTTACAAATTAGAACAGCTATTGCTACTGAAGTGAACTGAGTCAAAGCTTGCGCTGTATCAAAGGGCTGAGTACACAAGCGCAAGTCACCTCACTTGGCAACCTTAGTTGCTACTGCCATCTAGCAAAGATTCTGACAAATTACACTTTTCATCCTCTAAATCAGTAATGCGGGAGACAATTTTCCTTGGCTTTTACATTTGACTCAAAACTACCGAACGTCGGAATATTCTAATAGCGAACCGTTTATTTTATTTTTATTTTTTTTAAGTACCGAGAAAGTGCTGAAGTTTTGGAATACCGTGCAACACTATGTCAGACACATATTCCAATCCATTGCTCAGCTTAGCAGAGAATGCACATTTCAGAGCGCCACAGAGACAGATAGAATAATAACACATAAATACACATTTCAAGTAATAAATGCGACATTAAGAAAAAACGAAACAAAAGACGAGATATCAAGTCGCGACCTACGCGCAGAGCAGCCTACCGTTTTATTTATGTAGACACTGGCATATAAGAAAATTTTCGGTTACGCTGACATATAAAACGCTATTCCAAAAGCAAAAACAGACATGTTATACATCGTCAGAAAGCTTATACTCTCACCTACTGAATAAATTAATTGTCAGTCAAGCCAAATTGCACTAAAAAGGGCGACAACGCCGTAAGCAAGAGGTGTGGTATTACGCACAGCTATTTTTGAAGATAGCCCAGGCGTGACAAATGCGCGTAGCCTATATTTCTCAAACGGATTGTCCAGGACAATATATGACCACTCATTCGCAGAAGGGACAACTCTACGCGTAAAACCAGTGTTAAGATTGTATATTTATTCAATGTTTAGTCCCAGATATTGAATGTAGAATGACATGGCATAATTTAAAAAAAACTTTTATGTTGTTGCTACGGAATATTATATTACATTATAGGCATTTGGCAGACGCTCTTATCCAGAGCGACGTACAACAAAATGTTTAACCATAACCAGGAACAAGTGTGTCGAAAACCCTAGAGGGCAGTAGCCTACCGTTCCAAGTGCATGGAACAACCGCATAGTTCAACTTGGACCCTGTAGGTTAAACTGGTTAACACTAACACAAACAAGAACAGCAACAACGCAGTCTATGCAAAAATACAAGCAATAGTTAAGACGAGTGCATTAACTAAGTCACCTACGAAACAGCTAACTAGTTACAACCCTAACCTTAGAATAAATTTAGAGATTAAATTGAGAATACGATTTCTCTCAGCATAATGACGGATTTAAAAACGAACCCGTTATTGTCTTCAAATGGATCCATGTCAAAGAAAAGTAATGATTCATCCTCTTAAAGCTGTACCGTAGCATATTATTTATTTAGACATTGGCAGAGTACAGTATAAATTGCGTCTTTTGTGAATATTCAATGTTAGAAATTGCAGTGAGGAACTGCAGCTGTAGACACAAGATAGTCTGTTATCTTATGGTAGCAACGGAACGAAGCGGACTATATATGTATTAGGCTACCGTCATTGTTTCATTATACCAGCGTGTTTTCGCGCGTTTGCACAGAAACTCAGAACCTATCAATAAAATGGTTTAGCTATTTCTCAGCATAATGACAGATTCAAAGACTAAACGAACTCACCCGATACTGTCTTCAAATAATGTCTGACACTGTCTTCCACTGCTTCCCCGACGTTCAGACCGTCCCCTCACTGATAAAAACTAGACCCTACGGTGTCGGATTACTTGCGTTGCCATGGATGTCGCTTGCCGTAAAGAAGTTTACTCGATGTCGTAACCGTTTAGATTTGGAGCCACAGCTCTTCCGCACCCCACCTAATAAAAAAGTCCAAATGGCGGGCAAACCATATGGCGGACATAGGTGGTCCCAAAAGCAAAGTTGTAGAGCACATTCCGATGCATCGGTCGATGAAGTTTTGTGTTGATCTGACTTACGGTGTGGGAGTTACGACCTTTTAAAGTATGACCCTTTGTTATAGCGCCACCATCTGGCCGACATAGATGATTTTTAGTGCCCGAGTAGTGGGGGGCCATAGGAACCCACCTCCAAAATTTGGTTGGTCTACAACTTATGGTTGCTGAGCCTCAGACAATTTAGTGGAGAAAACTGCCACGCCCCAACTAAAATGTCGAAAGGGCAGGCAAACAATATGGCGGCCATAGGTGGTGCCAATGGCAAAGTGATAGAGCACGTTCAGATGCATATGTCGATGAAGTTTTGTGTTGATCTAACTTATGGTGTGAGAGTTATGGCCTTTTACGCCTAACCCTTTGTTATAGCGCCACCATCTGGCCGACATAGGTGATTTTTAGTGCCTGAGTAGTGGGGGGCCATAGGAACCCACCTGCCAAATTTGGTTGCTCTAGGCCTTATGGTTCCTGAGCCTCAGACACTTTTAGCGGAGAAAAATAATAATAATAATAATAATAATCCTAACAGATACAATAGGGTTCCACCAGCTTCGCTGCTTGGACCCCTAATTAAAGCCGCAAGCGGCGTTGGGAGGGGTCCAAGCATTGGCACCATCGCGCCCCCTATGGAGCGATTTTAAAACGGCTTTGTCCTCATGATCATATGCCTTTACCCAACTGAATATCATGATGATTGTATAAAATATTGATGACTTAGGGCCAATTTTGTGCTAAGAGACGCTGGCGGATGACTTAGTTGCGTCACCATGGATGTGTCCTGGCCGCTTCCCGTAAAGGCCTTTACTATGTCGTAACACTTAGATGGCCCGGCGTGTATGCACAGCTGCAGTGTTTCTGCGGCGCAACTAAAAGAGGTGTCACACTAGGGTTGTCACGATACCAAAATTTTGACTTTGATACTGATACCACGTTTAGTATTACGATACTCAATACTGAAATGATACTTGAAACTTAAACGATGCTAATTCGATACTCGGTACCTAACGATACTGAAATTACCTTAATAGACGAGAAACGTAATGTCCACAAGGGTTGATCTCATTTTCGAATTCATGGTTTATTAACAACCTGGTTCATTAACAACCTTTAAGTTGAAGCCTCTTCAACATATTAATATGCATAGGCCGATAGTGTTACAACACTGAACAATAGAGAAATGTTAAATATATTTCAAAAATTAAACAGTTGTAAACTAAATATTTACAACAGGTCTTTCACCTTTAAATAGATTTTAAAACAGTATATTTTAATAACAATACAGCATCTATATACAATAAAAAATTTCCAAATTGGAACACCTATTGCTACTGAAGTGAAGTGAGTCAAAGCTTGCGCTGTATCAAGGAGCTGAGTGCAAGCACAAGTCACCTCACTTGGCAACCTTAGTTGCTACTGCCTTCTAGCGAAGATTCTGACAAATTACACTTTTCATCCTCTCAATCAGTAATGCGGGAGACAATTTTCCCTGGCTTTTACATTTGACTCAAAACTACCGAACGTCGGAATACTCTAATACCGAAGCGTTTCTTTTTTTTTTTTTTTTTTTTTTTTAAGTACCGAGAAAGTGCTGAAGTTTTGGTATACCATGCAACACTACGTCAGACACATATTCCAATCCATTGCTCAGCTTAGCAGAGAATGCACATTTCAGAGCGCCACAGAGACAGATAGAATAATAACACATAAATGCACATTTCAAATAATAAATACGACATTGAGAAAAAACGGAAAAAAGACGTAATATCAACTCGCGATCTGCGTGCTGCGCGCAAAGGAGTCTACCGTTTTATTTATTTAGACATTGGCAGATAAGATAAATTTTGGTTACGCTGACCTATAAAACGCTATTCCAAAAGCAAAATCAGACATGTTATACATCGTTAGAAAGCTTATACTCTCACCTACTGAATAAATGAATTGTCAATCAAGCCAAATTGCACAAAAAAGGGCGACAACGCTGTAAGCAACAGGTGTGGTATTACGCACAGCTGTTATTGAAGATAGCCGACCCTGGCGTCACAGATGCGCGTATATTTCGCAAACGGATTGTCCAAGACAATATATGACCACTCATTCGCAAAAGGGACATCTCTACGCGTAAAACCAGTGGTAAGATTGTATATTTATTCGATGTTTAGTCCCAGATATTGAATGTAGAATGACATGGCATAATTTTAAAAAACTTTGTCTCGTTTATTTCCTTATTCAGTGAGCAGCGTTTTCACTGCTATATTGGCATATTTTAGGGCTAACGTCGGGTTTATCTTGTTGCTACGGAATATTACATTACATTCCATTACAATACAGGCATTTGGCAGACGCTCTTATCCAGAGTGACGTACAACAATAACCAGGAACAAGTGTGTCGAAAACCCTAGAGAGAAATGCCGTTCCAAGTGCAGGGAACAACCGTTAGTTCAACTTGGACCCTGTAGGTTAAACTGATTAACAATAACACAAACAAGAACAGCAACAACGCAGTCTATGCAAAAATACAAGCAATAGTTAAGACGAGTGCATTAACTAAGTCACCAACGAAACAGCTAACTAGTTACAACCCTAAGCTTACAGTCAATTTAAAGATTTAATTGAGAAAACAATTTCTCTCAGCATAATGACGGATTTAAAGACTAAACGAACTCACCCGATATTGTCTTCAAATGGACCGTATTATTTATTTAGACATTGGCAGACTACAGCATAAATTGCGTCTTTTGTTTATATTCAATATTAGAAATTGCAGCGAGAAACTGCAGCTGTAGACACAAGATAGTTTGTTATGTTATGGTAGCAACGGCACGAAGCGGACTATATGCATTACCGTCACTGTTTCATTGGACCAGCGTGTTTTCGTGCGTTTGCACAGAAACTCAGAACCTATCAATAAAATGGTTTAGCTATTTCTCAGCATAATGACAGATTCAAAGACTAAACGAATTCACCCGATACTGTCTTCAAATAATGTCTGGCACTGTCTTCCACTGCTTCCCCGACGTTCAGACCGTCCCCTCACTGATAAAAACTAGACCCTACGGTGTCGGATTACTTGCGTCGCCATGGATGTCGCTTGCCGTAAAGAAGTTTACTAGATGTCGTAATCGTTTAGATTTGGAGCCACAGCTCTTCCGCGCCCCACCTAATAAAAAAGTCCAAATGGCAGGCAAACAATATGGCGGAGATATGTAGCCCCAACAGCAAAGTAGTAGAGCACATTCACATGCGTCGGCCTATGAAGTTTTGTGTTGATCTGATTTACGGTGTGGGAGTTATGACCTTTTAGGCAAAATCCTTTATTATAGCGCCACCATCTGGCCGACATAGGTGATTTTTGGTGCCTGAGTAGTGGGGGGCCATAGGAACCCACCTGCCAAATTTGGTTGCTCTAGGACTTAAGGTTGCTGAGCCTCAGACATTTTAGCAGAGAAAGCTTCCACGCCCCAACGTAAAAGTTAAAATGGCGGGCAAACAATATGGCGGACATGGGTGGTGCCAATGGCAAAGTTGTAGAGCACGTTCAGATGCATAGGTCGATGACGTCTTGTGTTGATCTAACTTATGGTGTGGGAGTTATGGCCTTTTATGCAAAACCCTTTGTTATAGCGCCACCATCTGGCCGACATAGGTGATTTTTAGTGCCTGAGTAGTGGGGGGCCATAGGAACCCACCTGCCAAATTTGGTTGCTCTACGACTTATGGTTGCTGAGCCTCAGACACTTTTAGCGGAGAAAAATAATAAGAATAATAATAATAATAATAATAATAATAATCCTAACAAAAACAATAGGGTTCCACCAGCTTCGCTGCTTGGACCCCTAATTAAAGCCGCAAGCGGCGTTGGGAGGGGTCCAAGCATTGGCACCATCGCACCCCCTATGGAGCGATTTGAAAATGGCTTTGTCCTCATGATCATACACCTTCACCCAACATATCAACTGAATATCATGATTATTGTATAAAAAATTGATGACTTATGGCCAATTTTGTGGTAAGAGACGCTGGCGGATGACTTAGTTGCGTCGCCATGGATGTGTCCTGGCCGCTTCTCGTGAATGCATCTACTATGTCGTAACACTTAGATGGCATGTCGTAACACTTAGATGGCCCAGCGTGTATGTACAGCTGCAGCGCTTCCATGCTGTGACCAAAAAGGGGTGTCACACTAGTGTTCTCACGATACCAAAATTTTGACTTTGATACCGATACCAGGTTTAGTATTATGATAATTGATACTGAAACAATACTGATTCAATACTCGGTACCTAACGATACTGAAATTACCTTAATAGATCCGAAAGGTAATGTCCACAAGGGTTGACCTCATTTTCGAATTCACGGTTTATAAAAAACCTGATTTATTAACAGCTTTTAAGTTGAAGCCTGTTCAGCATATCAATAAGCATAAGCCTATAGTGTTACAACACTAAACCATAGAAAACTATATTAAATATATTTCAAAAATTAAACAATTGTAAAGTAAATTATCTTTATACAGGTCTTTCACTTTAAAATATATCTAAAAACAGCATATTTCAATAACAATACAGCATCTTCCTTTAATAAAATATTTACAAATTAGAACAGCTATTGCTACTGAAGTGAACTGAGTCTAAGATTGCGCAGTATCAACCACGAAAAATGCACAAGCGCAGGTCACCTCACTTGCCAACCTTAGTTGCTACTGCCATCTAGCGAAGATTCTGACAAATTACACTTTTCATCCTCAGTAATGCGGTCGACGATTTTCCCTGGCTTTTACATTTGACTCAAAACTACCGAACGTCGGAATATTCTAATACCAAACCGTTTCTTTCTCTTTTTTTTTTTTTTTTAAGTACCGAGAAAGTGCTGAAGTTTTGGAATACCGTGCAACACTACGTCAGACACATATTCCAATCCATTGCTCAGCTTAGCAGAGAATGCACATTTCAGAGCGCCACAGAGACAGATAGAATAATAGCACATAAATACACATTTCAAATAATAAATGCGACATTAAGAAAAAACGAAACAAAAGACGAGATATCAAGTCGCGACCTACGCGCAGAGCAGCCTACCGTTTTATTTATGTAGACACTGGCATATAAGAAAATTTTCGGTTACGCTGACCTATAAAACGCTATTCCAAAAGCAAAAACAGACATGTTATACATCGTCAGAAAGCTTATACTCTCACCTACTGAATAGATTAATTGTCAGTCAAGCCAAATTGCACTAAAAAGGGCGACAACGCCGTAAGCAACAGGTGTGGTATTACGCACAGCTATTTTTGAAGATAGCCCAGGCGTGACAAATGCGCGTAGCCTATATTTCTCAAACGGATTGTCCAGGACAATATATGACCACTCATTCGCAGAAGGGACAACTCTACGCGTAAAACCAGTGGTAAGATTGTATATTTATTCAATGTTTAGTCCCAGATATTGAATGTAGAATGACATGGCATAATTTAAAAAAAACTTTTATGTTGTTGCTACGGAATATTATATTACATTATAGGCATTTGGCAGACGCTCTTATCCAGAGCGACGTACAACAAAATGTTTAACCATAACCAGGAACAAGTGTGTCGAAAACCCTAGAGGGCAGTAGCCTACCGTTCCAAGTGCATGGAACAACCTTATAGTTCAACTTGGACCCTGTAGGTTAAACTGGTTAACACTAACACAAACAAGAACAGCAACAACGCAGTCTATGCAAAAATACAAGCAATAGTTAAGACGAGTGCATTAACTAAGTCACCTACTAAACAGCTAACTAGTTACAACCCTAACCTTAGAATAAATTTAGAGATTAAATTGAGAATACGATTTCTCTCAGCATAATGATTGATTTAAAAACGAACCCGTTATTGTCTTCAAATGGATCCATGTCAAAGAAAAGTAATGATTCATCCTCTTAAAGCTGTACCGTAGCGTATTATTTATTTAGACATTGGCAGAGTACAGTATAAATTGCGTCTTTTGTGAATATTCAATGTTAGAAATTGCAGTGAGGAACTGCAGCTGTAGACACAAGATAGTCTGTTATCTTATGGTAGCAACGGAACGAAGCGGACTATATATGTATTAGGCTACCGTCATTATTTCATTATACCAGCGTGTTTTCGCGCGTTTGCACAGAAACTCAGAACCTATCAATAAAATGGTTTAGCTATTTCTCAGCATAATGACAGATTCAAAGACTAAACGAACTCACCCGATACTGTCTTCAAATAATGTCTGACACTGTCTTCCACTGCTTCCCCGACGTTCAGACCGTCCCCTCACTGATAAAAACTAGACCCTACGGTGTCGGATTACTTGCGTCGCCATGGATGTCGCTTGCCGTAAAGAAGTTCACTCGATGTCGTAACCGTTTAGATTTGGAGCCACAGCTCTTCCGCACCCCACCTAATAAAAAAGTCCAAATGGCGGGCAAACCATATGGCGGACATAGGTGGTCCCAAAAGCAAAGTTGTAGAGCACATTCAGATGCATCGGTCGATGAGGTTTTGTGTTGATCTGACATACGGTGTGGGAGTTATGACCTTTTAAAGTATGACCCTTTGTTATAGCGCCACCATCTGGCCGACATAGATGATTTTTAGTGCCCGAGTAGTGGGGGGCCATAGGAACCCACCTCCAAAAGTTGGTTGGTCTACAACTTATGGTTGCTGAGCCTCAGACATTTTAGTGGAGAAAACTGCCACGCCCCAACTAAAAAGTCGAAAGGGCAGGCAAACAATATGGCGGCCATAGGTGGTGCCAATGGCAAAGTGATAGAGCACGTTCAGATGCATATGTCGATGAAATTTTGTGTTGATCTAACTTATGGTGTGAGAGTTATGGCCTTTTATGCCTAACCCTTTGCTATAGCGCCACCATCTGGCCGACATAGGTGATTTTTAGTGCCTGAGTAGTGGGGGGCCATAGGAACCCACCTGCCAAATTTGGTTGCTCTAGGCCTTATGGTTCCTGAGCCTCAGACACTTTTAGCGGAGAAAAATAATAATAATAATAATAATAATAATAATAATCCTAACAGATACAATAGGGTTCCACCAGCTTCGCTGCTTGGACCCCTAATAATAATCCTAACAGATACAATAGGGTTCCACCAGCTTCGCTGCTTGGACCCCTAATAATAATCCTAACAGATACAATAGGGTTCCACCAGCTTCGCTGCTTGGACCCCTAATTAAAGCCGCAAGCGGCGTTGGGAGGGGTCCAAGCATTGGCACCATCGCGCCCCCTATGGAGCGATTTTAAAATGGCTTTGTCCTCATGATCATATGCCTTCACCCAACATATCTACTGAATATCATGAAATATATAAAATAAAATATTGATGACTTGTGGCCAATTTTGTGCTAAGAGACGCTGTCGGATGACTTAGTTACGTCGCCATGGATATGTCCTGGCCGCTTCCCGCGAAGGCCTTTACTATGTCGTAACACTTAGATGGCATGTCGTAACACTTAGATGGTCCGGCGTGTATGCACAGCTGCAGTGTTTCTGTGCCGCAACTAAAAAAGGCGTCACACTAGTAATGTCACGATACCAAAATTTTGACTTTGATAGTGATACCAGGTTTAGTATTACGATACTCAATACTGAAATGATACTTGAAAAATAAACGATGTTAATTCGATACTCGGTACCTAACGATACTGAAATTACCTTAATAGATGAGAAATGTAATGATCACAAGGGTTGACCTTATTTTCAAATTCATGGTTTATTAACAACCTGGTTCATTAACAACCTTTAAGTTGAAGCCTCTTCAACATATTAATATGCATAGGCCTATAGTGTTACAACACTGAACAATAGAAAAATATGTTAAATATATTTCAAAAATTAAACAGTTGTAAACTAAATAATATTTACAACAGGTCTTTCACCTTTAAATAGATTTAAAAACACTATATTTTAATAACAATGCAGCATCTATATATAATAAAATATTTCCAAATTGGAACACCTATTGCTACTGAAGTGAACTGAGCCAAAGCTTGCGCTGTATCAAGGAGCTGAGTGCAAGCACAAGTCACCTCACTTGGCAACCTTAGTTGCTACTGCCTTCTAGCGAAGATTCTGACAAATTACACTTTTCATCCTCTCAATCAGTAATGCGGGAGACAATTTTCCCTGGCTTTTACATTTGACTCAAACTACCGAACGTCGGAATATTCTAATACCGAAGCGTTTCTTTTTTTTTACTTTTTTTTAAGTACCGAGAAAGTGCTGAAGTTTTGGTATACCGTGCAACACTACGTCAGACACATATTCCAATCCATTGCTCATCTTAGCAGAGAATGCACATTTCAGAGCGCCACAGAGACAGATAGAATAATAACACATAAATGCACATTTCAAATAATAAATACGACATTGAGAAAAAACGGAAAAAAGACGTAATATCAACTCGCGATCTGCGTGCTGCGCGCAAAGGAGTCTACCGTTTTATTTATTTAGACATTGGCAGATAAGATACATTTTGGTTACGCTGACCTATAAAACGCTATTCCAAAAGCAAAATCAGACATGTTATACATCGTTAGAAAGCTTATACTCTCACCAACTGAATAAATGAATTGTCAATCAAGCCAAATTGCACTGAAAAGGTTGACAACGCCGTAAGCAACAGGTGTGGTATTAAGCACAGCTGTTATTGAAGATAGCCGACCCTGGCGTCACAGATGCGCGTATATTTCGCAAACGGATTGTCCAAGACAATATATGACCACTCATTCGCAAAAGGGACATCTCTACGCGTAAAACCAGTGGTAAGAATTTATATTTATTCGATGTTTAGTCCCAGATATTGAATGTAGAATGACATGGCATAATTTTAAAAAACTTTGTCTCGTTTATTTCCTTATTCAGTGAGCAGCGTTTTCACTGCTATATTGGCATATTTTAGGGCTAACGTCGGGTTTATCTTGTTGCTACGGAATATTACATTACATTCCATTACAATACAGGCATTTGGCAGACGCTCTTATCCAGAGTGACGTACAACAAAGTGTATAACCATAACCAGGAACAAGTGTGTCGAAAACCCTAGAGAGAAATGCCGTTCCAAGTGCAGGGAACAACCGTTAGTTCAACTTGGACCCTGTAGGTTAAACTGATTAACACTAACACAAACAAGAACAGCAACAACGCAGTCTATGCAAAAATACAAGCAATAGTTAAGACGAGTGCATTAACTAAGTCACCAACGAAACAGCTAACTAGTTACAACCCTAAGCTTACAGTCAATTTAGAGATTAAATTGAGAAAACAATATCTGTCAGCATAATGACGGATTTAAAGACTAAACGAACTCACCCGATATTGTCTTCAAATGGACCGTATAATTTATTTAGACATTGGCAGACTACAGCATAAATTGCGTCTTTGTTTATATTCAATATTAGAAATTGCAGCGAGAAACTGCAGCTGTAGACACAAGATAGTTTGTTATGTTATGGTAGCAACGGCACGAAGCGGACTATATGCATTACCGTCATTGTTTCATCGCGCGTTTGCACAGAAACTCAGAATCTATCAATAAAATGGTTTAGCTATTTCTCAGCATAATGACAGATTCAAAGACTAAACGAACTCACCCGATACTGTCTTCAAATAATGTCTGGCACTGTCTTCCACTGCTTCCCCGACGTTCAGACCGTCCCCTCACTGATAAAAAGTAGACCCTACGGTGTCGGATTACTTGCGTCGCCATGGATGTCGCTTGCCGTAAAGAAGTTTACTAGATGTCGTAATCGTTTAGATTTGGAGCCACAGCTCTTCCGCACCCCACCTAATAAAAAAGTCGAAATGGCAGGCAAACAATATGTCGGAGATATGTAGCCCCAACAGCAAAGTTGTAGAGCACATTCACATGCGTCGGTCTATGAAGTTTTGTGTTGATCTGATTTACGGTGTGGGAGTTATGACCTTTTAGGCAAAATCCTTTGTTATAGCGCCACCATCTGGCCGACATAGGTGATTTTTAGTGCCTGAGTAGTGGGGGGCCATAGGAACCCACCTGCCAAATTTGGTTGCTCTAGGACTTATGGTTGCTGAGCCTCAGACATTTTAGCAGAGAAAGCTTCCACGCCCCAACGTAAAAGTTAAAATGGCGGGCAAACAATATGGCGGACATGGGTGGTGCCAATGGCAAAGTTGTAGAGCACGTTCAGATGCATAGGTCGATGAAGTTTTGTGTTGATCTAACTTATGGTGTGGGAGTTATGGCCTTTTACGCATTACCCTTTGTTATAGCGCCACCATCTGGCCGACATAGGTGATTTTTAGTGCCTGAGTAGTGGGGGGCCATAGGAACCCACCTGCCAAATTTGGTTGCTCTACGACTGATGGTTGCTGAGCCTCAGACACTTTTAGCGGAGAAAAATAATAAGAATAATAATAATAATAATTAAAGCCGCAAGCGGCATTGGGAGGGGTCCAAGCATTGGCACCATCGTGCCCCCTATGGAGCGATTTTAAAATGGCTTTGTCCTCATGATCATATGCCTTCACCCAACATATCTACTGAATATCATGATGATCGTATAAAATATTGATGACTTATGGCAAATTTTGTGCTAAGAGACGCTGTCGGATGACTTAGTTGCGTCGCCATGGATATGTCCTGGCCGCTTCCCGCGAAGGCCTTTACTATGTCGTAACACTTAGATGGCATGTCGTAACACTTAGATGGTCCGGCGTGTATGCACAGCTGCAGTGTTTCTGTGCCGCAACTAAAAAAGGCGTCACACTAGTAATGTCACGATACCAAAATTTTGACTTTGATAGTGATACCAGGTTTAGTATTACGATACTCAATACTGAAATGATACTTGAAAAATAAACAATGTTAATTCGATACTTGGTACCTAACGATACTGAAATTACTTTAATAGATGAGAAATGTAATGTCCACAAGGGCTGACCTCATTTTCGAATTCATGGTTTATTAACTACCTGGTTCATTAACAACCTTTAAGTTGAAGCCTCTTCAACATATTAATATGCATAGGCCTATAGTGTTACAACACTGAACAATAGAAAAATATGTTAAATATATTTCAAAAATTAAACAGTTGTAAACTAAATAACATTTACAACACGTCTTTCACCTTTAAATAGATTTAAAAACAGTATATTTTAATAACAATGCAGCATCTATATATAATAAAATATTTCCAAATTGGAACACCTATTGCTACTGAAGTGAACTGAGTCAAAGCTTGCGCTGTATCAAGGAGCTGAGTGCAAGCACAAGTCACCTCACTCGGCAACCTTAGTTGCTACTGCCTTCTAGCGAAGATTCAGGCAAATTACACCTTTCATCCTCTCAATCAGTAATGCGGGAGACAATTTTCCCTGGCTTTTACATTTGACTCAAAACAACCGAACGTCGGAATATTCTAATACCGAACCGTTTTTTTTTTTTTTTTTTTTTTTAAGTACCGAGAAAGTGCTGAAGTTTTGGTATACCGTGCAACACTACATCAGACACATATTCCAACCCATTACTCAGCTTAGCAGAGAATGCACATTTCAGAGCGCCACAGAGACAGATAGAACAATAACAAATGAATGCAGATTTCAAATAATAAATACGACATTGAGAAAAAACGGAAAAAAAGACGTAATATCAACTCGCGATCTGCGTGCTGCGAGCAAAGTAGCCTACCGTTTTATTTATTTAGACATTGGCAGATAAGAAAAAATTTGGTTACGCTGACCTATAAAACGCTATTCCAAAAGCAAAATCGGACATGTTATACATCGTTAGAAAGCTTATACTCTCACCTACTGAATAAACGAATTTTCAATCAAGCCAAATTGTACTAAAAAGGGCGACAACGCCGTAAGCAACAGGTGTGGTATTACGCACAGCTATTTTTGAAGATAGCCCAGGCGTGACAAATGCACGTAGCCTATATTTCTCAAACGGATTGTCCAAGACAATATATGATCAATCATTCGCAAAAGGGACGTCTCTACGCGTAAAACCAGTGGTAAGATTGTATATTTATTCGATGTTTAGTCCCAGATATTGAATGTAGAACGACATGGCATAATTTTTAAAAAAACTTTGTCTCGTTTATTTCCTTATTCAGTGAGCAGCGTTTTCACTGCTATATTGGCATATTTTAGGGCTAACGTCGGGTTTATCTTGTTGCTACGGAATATTACATTACATTCCATTACAATACAGGCATTTGGCAGACGCTCTTATCCAGAGTGACGTACAACAAAGTGTATAACCATAACCAGGAACAAGTGTGTCGAAAACCCTAGAGAGAAATGCCGTTCCAAGTGCAGGGAACAACCGTTAGTTCAACTTGGACCCTGTAGGTTAAACTGATTAACACTAACACAAACAAGAACAGCAACAACGCAGTCTATGCAAAAATACAAGCAATAGTTAAGACGAGTGCATTAACTAAGTCACCAACGAAACAGCTAACTAGTTACAACCCTAAGCTTACAGTCAATTTAGAGATTAAATTGAGAAAACAATTTCTCTCAGCATAATGACGGATTTAAAGACTAAACGAACTCACCCGATATTGTCTTCAAATGGACCGTATTATTTATTTAGACATTGGCAGACTACAGCATAAATTGCGTCTTTTGTTTATATTCAATATTAGAAATTGCAGCGAGAAACTGCAGCTGTAGACACAAGATAGTTTGTTATGTTATGGTAGCAACGGCACCAAGCGGACTATATGCATTACCGTCATTGTTTCATTAGACCAGCGTGTTTTCGCGCGTTTGCACAGAAACTCAGAACCTATCAATAAAATGGTTTAGCTATTTCTCAGCATAATGACAGATTCAAAGACTAAACGAACTCACCCGATACTGTCTTCAAATAATGTCTGGCACTGTCTTCCACTGCTTCCCCGACGTTCAGACCGTCCCCTCACTGATAAAAACTAGACCCAACGGTGTCGGATTACTTGCGCCGCCATGGATGTCGCTTGCCGTAAAGAAGTTTACTAGATGTCGTAATCGTTTAGATTTGGAGCCACAGCTCTTCCGCACCCCACCTAATAAAAAAGTCCAAATGGCAGGCAAACAATATGGCGGAGATATGTAGCCCCAATGGCAAAGTTGTAGAGCACATTCACATGCGTCGGTCTATGAAGTTTTGTGTTGATCTGACTTACGGTGTGGGAGTTATGACCTTTTAGACAAAACCCTTTGTTATAGCGCCACCATCTGGCCGACATAGGTGATTTTTAGTGCCTGAGTAGTGGGGGGCCATAGGAACCCACATTCCAAATTTGGTTGCTCTACGACTTATGGTTGCTGAGCCTCAGACATTTTAGCAGAGAAAGCTTCCACGCCCCAACGTAAAAGTTAAAATGGCGGGCAAACAATCTGGCGGACATGGGTGGTGCCAATGGCAAAGTTGTAGAGCACGTTCAGATGCATAGGTCGATGAAGTTTTGTGTTGATCTAACTTATGGTGTGGGAGTTATGGCCTTTTACGCAAAACCCTTTGTTATAGCGCCACCATCTGGCCGACATAGGTGATTTTTAGTGCCTGAGTAGTGGGGGGCCATAGGAACCCACCTGCCAAATTTGGTTGCTCTACGACTTATGGTTGCTGAGCCTCAGACACTTTTAGCGGAGAAAAATAATAAGAATAATAATAATTAAAGCCGCAAGCGGCGTTGGGAGGGGTCCAAGCATTGGCACCATCGCGCCCCCTACGAACCGATTTTAAAATGGCTTTTTCCTCATGATCATATGCCTTCATCCAACATATCTCCTGAATATCATGATGATTGTATAAAATATTGATGACTTATGGCCAATTTTGTGCTAAGAGACGCTGTCGGATGACTTAGTTGCATCGCCATGGATGTGTCCTGGCCGCTTCCCGTGAAGGCCTTTACTATGTCGTAACACTTAGATGGCATGCCATAATGCACATATGGCCTGGCGTGTTTGTACAGCTGCAGCGCTTCCATGCTGTAACAAAAAAAGGCATCACACTAGTGTTGTCAGGATACCAAAATTTTGACTTTGATACCGATACCAAGTTTAGTATCACAATAATTAATACTGAAACGATACTGATTCAATACTCGGTACCTAACGATACTGAAATTACCTTAATAGATCAGAAACTCAATGTCCACAAGGGTTGACCTCATTTTCGAATTCACGGATTATTAAAAACCTGGTTTATTAACAACCTTTGAGTTGAAGCCTGTTCAACATATCAATAAGCATAGGCCTATAGTGTTACAACACTAAACAACAGAGAAATATATTTCTGAAATATATTTCAAAAATTAAACAGTTGTAAACTAAATAATCTTTAAAACAGGTTTTTCACCTTTAAATAGATTAAAAAACTGCATATTTAAATAACAATATAGCATCTATCTATAATAAAATATTTGCAAATTGGAACACCTATTGCTACTGACGTGAACTGGGTGAAAGCTTGCGCTGTATCAAGAAGCTGAGCGCACAAGCGCAAGTCACCTCACTTGGCAACCATAGTTGCTACTGCCTTACAGCGAAGATTCTGACAAATTACACTTTTCATCCTCTCAATCAGTAATGCGGGAGACAATTTTCCCTTGCTTTTACATTTGACTCAAAACTACCGAACGTCGGAATATTCTAATACCGAACCGTTTCTTTTTTTGTTTTTTTTTAAGTACCGAGAAAGTGCTGAAGTTTTGGCATACCGTGCAACACTACGTCAGAAACATATTCCAATCCATTGCTCAGCTTAGCAGAGAATGCACATTTCAGAGCGCCACAGAGACAGATAGAATAATAGCACATGAATGCACATTTCAAATAATAAATACGACATTGAGAAAAAACGGAAAAAAGACGTAATATCAACTCGCGATCTGCGTGCTGCGCGCAAAGTATCCTACCGTTTTATTTATTTACACATTGGCAGATACGAAACATTTTGGTTACGCTGACCTATAAAACGCTATTCCAAAAGCAAGATCAGACATGTTATACATCGTTAGAAAGCTTATACTCTCACCTACGGAATAAATGAATTGTCAATCAAGCCAAATTGTACTAAAAAGGGCGACAACGCCGTAAGCAACAGGTGTGGTATTACGCACAGCTATTATTGAAGATAGCCGACCCAGACGTGACAGATGCGCGTATATTTCGCAAACAGATTGTCCAAGACAATATATGACCACTCATTCGCAAAGGGACATCTCTACGCGTAAAACCAATGGTAAGATTGTATATTTATTCAATGTTTAGTCCCAGATATTGACTGTAGAATGACATGGTATAATTTAAAAAATAAAAATTTGCCTCGTTTATTTCGTCATTCAGTGAGCAGCGTTTTCACCGCCGTATTGGCATATTTTAGGGATAATGTCTGGTTTATCTTGTTGCTACGGAATATCACATCACATTACATTACAGGCATTTGGCAGACGCTCTTATCCAGAGCGACGTACAACAAAGTGTATAACCATAACCAGGAACAAGTGTGTCGAAAACCCTAGAGGGCAGTAGCCTACCGTTCCAAGTGCAGGGAACAACCGCATAGTTCAACTTGGACCCTGTAGGTTAAACTGGTTAACACTAACACAAACAAGAACAGCAACAACGCAGTCTATGCAAAAATACAAGCATTAGTTAAGACGAGTGCATTAACCAAGTCACCTACGAAACAGCTAACTAGTTACAACCCTAACCTTACAATAAATTTAGAGATTAAATTGAGAATACGATTTCTCTCAGCATAATGACGGATTTAAAGAGTAAACGAACTCACCCGTTATTGTCTTCAAATGGATCCATGTCAAAGAAAAGTAATGATTCATCCTCTTAAAGCTTTACCGTAGCGTATTATTTATTTAGACATTGGCAGAGTACAGTATAAATTGCGTCTTTTGTGAATATTCAATGTTAGAAATTGCAGCCAGAAACTGCAGCTGTAGACACAAGATAGTCTGTTATCTTATGGTAGCAACGGAACGAAGCGGACTATATATGTATTAGGCTACCGTCATTGTTTCATTATACCAGCGTGTTTTCTGGCGTTTGCACAGAAACTCAGAACCTATCAATAAAATGGTTTAGCTATTTCTCAGCATAATGACAGATTCAAAGACTAAACGAACTCACCCGATACTGTCTTCAAATAATGTCTAGCACTGTCTTCCACTGCTTCCCCGACGTTCAGACCGTCCCCTCACTGATAAAAACTAGAACCTACGGTGTCGGATTACTAGGCCATAGGAACCCACTTGCCAAATTTGGTTGCTCTAGGACTTATGGTTGCTGAGCCTCAGACATTTTAGCGGAGAAAACTTCCACGCCCCAACAAAGAAGTTAAAATGGCGGGCAAACAATATGGCGGACATAGGTGGTGCCAATGGCAAAGTTGTAGAGCACGTTCAGGTGCATCGGCCGATGAAGTTTTGTGTTGATCTACCTTATGGTGTGGGAGTTATGGCCTTTTACGCAAAACCCTTTGTTATAGCGCCACCATCTGGTCGACATAGGTGATTTTTAGTGCCTGAGTAGTGGGGGGCCATAGGACCCCACCTGCCAAATTTGGTTGCTCTAGGACTTATGGTTGCTGAGCCTCAGACACTTTTAGCGGAGAAAAATAATAATAATAATAATAATAATTAAAGCCGCAAGCGGCGTTGGGAGGGGTCCAAGCATTGGCACCGTCGCGCCCCCTATGGAGCGATTTTAAAATGGCTTTGTCCTCATGATCATATGCCTTCACCCAACATATCTAGTGAATATCATGATGATCGTATGAAATATTGATGACTTATGGCCAATTTTGTGCTAAGAGACGCTGTCGGATGACTTAGTTACGTCGCCACGGATATGTCCTGGCCGCTTCCCGTAAAGGCCTTTACTATGTCGTAACACTTAAATGGCATGTCGTAACACTTAGATGGTCCGGCGTGTATGCACAGCTGCAGTGTTTCTGCACCGCAACTAAAAAAGGCGTCACACTAGTGTTGTCACGATACCAAAATTTTGACTTTGATACTGATACCAGGTTTAGTATTACAATACTCAATACTGAAATGATACTTGAAACTTAAACGATGCTAATTCGATACTCGGTACCTAACGATACTGAAATTACCTTCATAGATTAGAAACGTAATGTCCACAAGGATTGACCTCATTTTCAAATTCCTGGTTTACTAACGACCTGGTTCATTAACAACCTTTAGGTTGAAGCCTCTTCAACATATTAATATGCACAGGCCTATAGTGTTACAACACTGAACAACAGGAAAATATGTTAAATATATTTCACAAATTAAACAGTTGTAAACTAAATAATCTTTAAAACAGGCCTTTCACCTTTAAATAGATTTAAAAACAGCATATTTTAATAACAATACAGCATCTATCTATAATAAAATATTTCCAAATTGGAACACCTATTGCTACTGAAGTGAACTGAGTCAAAGCTTGCGCTGTATCAAGGAGCTGAGTGCACAAGCGCAACCCTCACTTGGAAACCTTAGTTGCTACTGCCTTCTAGCGAAGATTTTGACGAATTACACTTTTCATCCTCTCAATCAGTAATGCGGGAGACAATTTTCCCTGGCTTTTACATTTGACTCAAGACTATCGAACGTCGGAATATTCTAATACCGAACCGTTTCTTTTTTTTTTTTTTTTTTTTTTTTTACCGAGAAAGTGCTGAAGTTTTGGTATACCGTGCAACACTACGTCAGACACATATTCCAATCCATTGCTCAGCTTAGCAGAGAATGGACATTTCAGAGCGCCACAGAGACAGATAGAATAATAACACATGAATGCACATTTCAAATAATAAATACGACATTGAGAAAAAACGGAAAAAAGACGTAATATCAACTCGCGAAATGCGTGCTGCGCGCAAAGTAGCAAACCGTTTTATTTATTTAGACATTGGCAGATAAGAAAACTTTTGGTTACGCTGACCTATAAAACGCTATTCCAAAAGCAAAATCAGACATGTTATACATCGTTAGAAAGCTTATACTCTCACCTACTGAATAAATGAATTGTCAATCAAGCCAAATTGTACTAAAAAGGGCGACAACGCCGTAAGCAACAGGTGTGGTATTACGCACAGCTATTATTGAAGATAGCCGAACCAGGCGTGACAGATGCGCATATATTTCGCAAACGGATTGTCCAAGACAATATATGACCACTCATTCGCAAAAGGGACATCTCTACGCGTAAAACCAATGGTAAGATTGTATATTTATTCAATGTTTAGTCCCAGATATTGACTGTAGAATGCCTTGGTATAATTTTTTTTTAAAAGTTAGTCTAGCTTATTTCGTTATTCATGGAGCAGCGTTTTCACTGCTGTATTGGCATATTTTAGAGCTAATGTCGGGTTTATCTTGTTGCTACGGAATATTGCATTACATTACATTACAGGCATTTGGCAGACGTAGGCTACAACAAAATGTATAACCATAACCAGGAACAAGTGTGTCGAAAACCCTAGAGGGCAGTAGCCTACCGTTCCAAGTGCAGGGAACAACCGCATAGTTCAACTTGGACCCTGTAGGTTAAACTGATTAACACTAACACAAACAAGAACAGCAACAACGCAGTCTATGCAAAAATACAAGCAATAGTTTAGACGAGTTAAGTCACCTATGAAACAACTACCTAGTTACAACCCTAAGCTTACAGTCAATTTAGAGATTAAATTGAGAATACGATTTACAGCATAAATTGCGTCTTTTGTTTATATTCAATATTAGTACAGGCATTTGGCAGACGTAGGCTACAACAAAATGTATAACCATAACCAGGAACAAGTGTGTCGAAAACCCTAGAGGGCAGTAGCCTACCGTTCCAAGTGCAGGGAACAACCGCATAGTTCAACTTGGACCCTGTAGGTTAAACTGATTAACACTAACACAAACAAGAACAGCAACAACGCAGTCTATGCAAAAATACAAGCAATAGTTTAGACGAGTTAAGTCACCTATGAAACAACTACCTAGTTACAACCCTAAGCTTACAGTCAATTTAGAGATTAAATTGAGAATACGATTTACAGCATAAATTGCGTCTTTTGTTTATATTCAATATTAGAAATTGCAGCGAGAAACTGCAGCTGTAGACACAATATAGTTTATGTTATGGTAGCAACGGAACGAAGCGGACTACATATGTATTACCGTCATTGTTTCATTATACCAGCGTGTTTTCGTGCGTTTGCACAGAAACTCAAAACCTATCAATAAAATGGTTTAGCTATTTCTCAGCATAATGACAGATTCAAAGACGAAACGAACTCACCCGATACTGTCTTCAAATAATGTGTCACTGTCTTTCACTGCTTCCCCGACGTTCAGACCGTCCCCTCACTGATAAAAACTAGACCCTACGGTTTCGGATTACTTGCGTCGCCATGGATGTCGCTTGCCGTAAAGAAGTTTACTAGATGTCGTAACCGTTTAGATTTGGAGCCACAGCTCTTCCGCACCCCACCCAATAAAAACGGCCAAATAGCGGGCAAACCATATGGCGGACATTGGTGGTCCCAATAGTAAAGTTGTAGAGCACATTGAGATGCATCGGTCGATGAAGTTTTGTGTTGATCGGACTTACGGTGTGGCAGTTATAGCCTTTAAAAGTACGACCCTTTGTTATAGCGCCACCATCTGGTCGACATAGGTGATTTTTCGTGCCTGAGTAGTGGGGGGCCATAGGAACCCACCTACCAAATTTGGTTGGTCTACAACTTATGGTTGCTGAGCCACAGACATTTTAGCGGAGAAAACTTCCACGCCCCAACTAAAAAGTCTAAATGGCGGGCAAACAATATGGCGGACATAGGTGGTGCCAATGGCAAAGTTGTAGAGCACGTTCAGGTGCATCGGCCGATGAAGTTTTGTGTTGATCTAACTTATGGTGTGGGAGTTATGGCCTTTTACGCAAAACCCTCTGTTATAACGCCACCATCTGGCCGACATAGGTGATTTTTAGTGCCTGAGTAGTGGGGGGCCATAGGAACCCACCTGCCGAATTTGGTTGCTCTAGTACTTATGGTTGCTGAGCCTCAGACACTTTTAGCGGAGAAAAATAATAATAATAATAATAATAATAATCCTAACAGATACAATAGGGTTCCACCAGCTTCGCTGCTTGGACCCCTAATAATAATCCTAACAAAAACAATAGGGTTCCACCAGCTTCGCTGCTTGGACCCCTAATAATAATAATCCTAACAAATACAATAGGGTTCCACCAGCTTCGCTGCTTGGACCCCTAATAATAATAATCCTAACAGATACAATAGGGTTCCACCAGCTTCGCTGCTTGGACCCCTAATTAAAGCCGCAAGCGGCGTTGGGAGGGGTCCAAGCATTGGCACCATCGCGCCCCCTATGGAGCGATTTGGAAATGGCTTTTTTCTCATGATCATATGCCTTCACCCAACATATCTACTGAATATCATGATGATTGTATGAAATGTTGATGAGTTATGGCCAATTTTGTGCGAAGAGACGCTCTCGGATGACTTAGTTGCGTCGCCATGGATGTGTCCTGGCCGCTTCCCGTGAAGGCCTTTACTATGTCGTAACACTTAGATGGCATGTCGTAACACTTATATGGCCTGGCGTGTATGTACAGCTGCAGCGCTTCCATGCCGCAACTGAAAAAGGTATCACACTAGCGTTGTCTTGATACCAAAAATTTGACTTTGATACCGATATCAGGTTTAGTATCACAATAATTGATACTGAAACGATACTGATTCAATACTCGGTACCTAACAATACAGAAAGTACCTTAATAGATCAGTAAAATAATGACCACAAGGGTTGACCTCATTTTCGAATTCACGGTGCATTAAAAACCTGGTTTATTAACAACCTTTAAGTTGAAGCCTGTTCAACATATCAATAAGCATAGGCCAATAGTGTTACAACACAAAACCATAGAAAACTATATTAAATATACTTCAAAAATTAAGCAGTTGTAAAGTAAATTATCTTTAAACAGATATTTCACTTTAAAAGAGATCTAAAAACAGCATATTTCAATAACAATACAGCATCTTCCTATAATAAAATATTTACAAATTAGACCAGCTATTGCTACTGAAGTGAACTGAGTCCAAGCTTACGCTGTACCAACGAGTAGTGCACAAGCGCGCGACACCTCACTTACCAACCTTAGTTGCTACTGTCATCTAGCGAAGATTCTGACAAATTACACTTTTCATCCTCTCGATCAGTAATGCGGGAGACACATTTCCCTGGCTTTTACATTTGACCCAAAACTACCGAAGGTCGGAAAATTCTAATACCGAACCGTTTATTTTTATTTTTATTTTTTTTAAGTACCGAAAAGGTGCTGAAGTTTCTGTATACCGTGCAACATTACGTCAGACACATACCTATTCCAATCCATTGCTCAGCTTAGCAGAGAATGCACATTTCAGAGCGCCTCAGAGACAGATAGAATAATAACACATGAATACACATTTCAAATAATAATTACGACACTGAGAAAAAATGAAACAAAAGACGAGATATCAACTCGCGATCTGCGTGCTGCACGCAGAGCAGCCTACCGTTTTATTTATTTAGACATTGGCAGATCAGAAAATTTTCGGTTAGGCTGACCTATAAAGCATTATTCCAAAAGCAAAACCTACATCGTTAGAAAGCTTATACTCTCACCTACAGAATAAATTAATTGTCAATCAAGAGAAATTGCACTAAAAAGGGCGACAACGCCGTAAGCAACAGGTGTGGTATTACGCACAGCTATTATTGAAGATAGCCGACCCAGGCGTCACAGATGCGCGTATATTTCGCAAACGGATTGTCCAAGACAATATATAACCACTCATTCGCAAAAGGGACATCTCTACGCGTAAAACCAATGGTAAGATTGTATATTTATTCAATGTTTAGTCCCAGATAGTGACTGTAGAATGACATGGAATAATTTAAAAAAAAACGTTGTCTCGTTTATTTCGTTCTTCAGTGAGCAGAGTTTTCACTGCTGTATTGGCATATTTTAAGGCTAATGTCTGGTTTATCTTGTTGCTACGGAATATTACATTACATCTTAAATTACAGGCATTTGGCAGACGCTCTTATCCAGAGCGACGTACAACAAAGTGTATAACCATAATCAGGAACAATTGTGGCGAAAACCCTAGAGGGCAGTAGCCTACCGTTCCAAGTGCAGGGAACAACCGCATAGTTCAACTTGGACCCTGTAGGTTAAACTGATTAACACTAACACAAACAAGAACAGCAACAACGCAGTCTATGCAGAAATGCAAGCAATAGTTAAGACGAGTGCATTAACTAAGTCACCTACGAAACAGCTAACTAGTTACAACCCAAAGCTTACAGTCAATGTGGAGATTAAATTGAGAATACGATTTCTCTCAGCATAATGACGGATTTAAAGAGTAAACGAACTCACCCGATATTGTCTTCAAATGGATCCATGCCAAAGAAAAGTAATGATTCACCCTCTCAAAGCTTTTACTAACAAACTTGTAGTAGCAAAAAATATCAACTCGCCATCCATGATAACTGCTTCATACGCTCAGAGTACCGTATTATTTATGTAGACATTGGTAGAGTACAGCATAAATTGCGTCTTTTGTTTATATTCAATATTAGTAATTGCAGCGAGAAACTGCAGCTGTAGACACAAGATAGTCTGTTATGTTATGGTAGCAACGGAATGAAGCGGACTACATATGTAGGCTATATTTACCGTCATTGTTTTATTATACCAGCGTGTTTTCGCGCGTTTCCAGAGAAACTCAATTACTATCAATATAAATGGTTTAGCTATTTCTCAGCATAATGACGGTTGGGGATGGGACGAAAATAATTTTCAACCGTCCACCACGTTTTAGCAACGTTCCAACACTGTCGTCATCACTGTTCCATGGGTCACAAAAACTATTACACTGACGCTTACATTGCAGTGTGAAATATCCACATTATATAATACCACTAACCTATTTAAAGACACTCAATTTCAAAAATAACGCATATAACCGAAATATTTTGAGCAGTAATACTTACATAGCAACATGACATTTTATCTGTGTTTAGTAGTATAGAGACAGAAAATCAATGACAAAGTCCTATCCGCTTCTGTTTTGCGTCAGAAAACGATGTCAGATAGGTCTATCAGCAAAGAAATGGCTTAGCTATGCCCCAAAGTCCTCAATAATAATAGTACTCTCCAAGAAATTATGAAAATCGTTGACAACGTTTCGTTAGGTGCATCGTCTTTAATGCTACGCCACAGTGAATGCGATAAGAAAATATTCCATTACGCTGAACTATAACACGCTATTCCAAATGCAAAATCAGACATGTTATACATCGTTAGAAAGCTTATACTCTCATCTACTGAATAAATGAACTGTCAATCAAGCCAAATTGTACTAAAAACGGCGACAACGCCGCAAGCAACAGGAATCACAAACGGATTGTCCAAGACAATGTATGACCACTCAGTCGCAAAAGGGACATCTCTACGCGTAAAACCAATGGTAAGATTGTATATTTATTCAATGTTTAGTCCCAGATATTGACTGTAATATGAGATGGTATAATTAAAAAAAACTTTGTCTCGTTTATTTCGTTATTCAGTAAGCAGCGTTTTCACTGCTGTATTGGCATATTTTAGGGCAAATGTCGGGTTTATCTTGTTGTTACCGAATATTAGCCTACATTACATTACAGGCATTTGGCAGACGCTCATATCCAGAGCGACGTACAACAAAGTGTCTAACCATAACCAGGAACAAGTGTGTCGAAAACCCTAGAGGGCAGTATCCTACCGTTCCAAGTGCCCCAAGACCGTCCCCTCACTGATAAAAAACTAACCTTACGGTGTCGGATTACTTGCGTCGCCATGGATATCGCTTGCCGTAAAGAAGTTTACTCGATGTCGTAACACTTAGAATTTGGAGCTCCAGCTTTTCCGCACCCCACCTAATAGAAAAGTCCAAATGGCGGGCAAACCATATGGCGGACATAGGTGGTCCCAAAAGCAAAGTTGTAGAGCACATTCAGATGCATCAGTCGATGAAGTTTTGTGTTGATCGGACTTATAGTGTAACAGTTATAGCCTTTAAAAGAGTGATCCTTTGTTATAGCGCCACCATCTGGGCGACATAGGAGATTTTTCGTGCGTGAGTAGTGGGGGGCCATAGGAACCCACCTACCAAAGTTGGTTGGTCTACAACTTATGGTTGCTGAGCCAGACATTTTAGCGGAGAAAACTGCCACGCCCCAACGAAAAAGTCTAAATGGCGGGCAAATAATATGGCGGACATAAGTGGTGCCAATGGCAAAGTTGTAGAGCAGGTTCAGCTGCACAAGACCATGAAGTTTTGTGTTGATCTAACTTATGGTGTGGGAGTTATGGCCTTTTACGCAAAACCCTTTGTTATAGCGCCACCATCTGGCCGACATACGTGATTTTTAGTGCCTGAGTAGTGGGGGGCCATAGGAACCCATCTGCCAAATTTGGTTGCTCCAGGACTTACGGTTGCTGAGCCTCAGACACTTTTAGCGGAGAAAAATAAGAATAATAATCCTAACAAATACAATAGGGTTCCACCAGCTTCGCTGCTTGGACCCCTAATAATCCTAACAGATACAATAGGGTTCCACCAGCTTCGCTGCTTGGACCCCTAATAATCCTAACAAAAACAATAGGGTTCCACCAGCTTCGCTGCTTGGACCCCTAATAATAATCCTAACAGATACAATAGGGTTCCACCAGCTTCGCTGCTTGGACCCCTAATAATAATCCTAACAGATACAATAGGGTTCCACCAGCTTCGCTGCTTGGACCCCTAATAATCCTAACAGATACAATAGGGTTCCACCAGCTTCGCTGCTTGGACCCCTAATAATCCTAACAGATACAATAGGGTTCCACCAGCTTCGCTGCTTGGACCCCTAATAATCCTAACAGATACAATAGGGTTCCACCAGCTTCGCTGCTTGGACCCCTAATAATTATCCTAACAGATACAATAGGGTTCCACCAGCTTCGCTGCTTGGACCCCTAATAATAATCCTAACAGATACAATAGGGTTCCACCAGCTTCGCTGCTTGGACCCCCAATAATCCTAACAGATACAATAGGGTTCCACCAGCTTCGCTGCTTGGACCCCTAATAATAATAATCCTAACAGATACAATAGGGTTCCACCAGCTTCGCTGCTTGGACCCCTAATAATAATCCTACCAGATACAATAGGGTTCCACCAGCTTCGCTGCTTGGACCCCTAATAATAATAATCCTAACAGATACAATAGGGTTCCACCAGCTTTGCTGCTTGGACCTCTAATAATAATCCTAACAAAAACAATAGGGTTCCACCAGCTTCGCTGCTTGGACCCCTAATAATCCTAACAAAAACAATAGGGTTCCACCAGCTTCGCTGCTTGGACCCCTAAATATTAATGTATTAATTGTTATCCAATGAAATTAGTGATTTAGCAGGGGGGTTAAACACTTTGCAAGGCACTGTATGCATGCCACATTCTCATTAGGGGCTGAGCCCCCCCTAAAGTTCTGATCCTAGAATCACCCCTGGGCCATCCCCATGATTTTTCATATAGGGATTCAGTTTTTTGCCGAAAATAAGGTCTGTGGTGAACGTAAGCCTAAGAGAGCTCCACGTTTTGTTCTAAGAGATAAATTACACCCATTAATATCACCACCGTGGATTTCGAAGCTCTTATGTGCTTTTAGAAAGTAAGTTGCTATTTTGAAACTACAACAATGGTCGCTTTCTGGCAACCGCCACTCAAGTTTCAATACTAGCCCTCTTGCACGTGACAACCGTTGTAGTTTCAACATAGCAACTTTTTAGCAACTTACTTTTTTAAAGCACATAACTGTTTCTAAATTCACGGATGATATATTATTGCGTGTAATGTATTTCGTAGAACAAAACGTGAAACTGTCTTCGGAATACGTTCGTCAAATACCTTATTTTCGGCAGAAAACGAAATTCCTATACGAAATCTGACGTGCATATCTCTGGAGGGAACCAATGGCGGAAGAAACGTTCGGGATTGGCCTACAAAATACGTCATCATTGTAACACTCTATTTGGGTAGCGATTGGTGCTGTCGAAAGTCTGTCTTTCGTCATACCATGTAAAGAAATGTGTGGCTGACGTTAGTGATGAGAGAATGGCCTCTTTCTGTGCATTCGACAGTCGCCATTATTTGGCTGCAGGGTTAGACACGAGACACATTTAGTTCGGAAATATTGGTATTGTGAACGCTTTTCGCGTATGTTTTGCGGTAATACTAGCCTTTATTTACACGTGTGCTTACGATTGTGTCAGCCAGGAGCTTTATCTTCCGACAGAAAAAGCACATCAATTATAGCTAAATTAGCTAGCGGGTTATAGGCTAATAGGTAGCTAGCTAACGTTATCAAGCCATTGATTTAGCTAATCCTCACATAGGAAGCTATCTTGATAATAGCTTTAACCGTGTGCATTTCGGTTAATAAGATGGCTGTTTGCTAACCAAAAATCTACTAACCTGGAAGTGAACGAATTGAGAAGAGCTCAGCTTCTGCCTAACTGTTACGAAGCAAGTGCGCTTTATGGAACGCGACTTTTGGCCAGTTGGCTAGTCATTGAGGATTGATCTGCTTGCCTGTGAATACGTGAAGGACTGCTGTCAAGAAGCCCCTTGGAAGGAGTGGAAGAACTGCTTACCGCGTCCGAACTGACAAAATTGATCTCATCAACAAACGAAGGTAATAATTGTTGAGGAAAGTACTTAACTAGCTAATCGGGTGTTTTCTTACTTACAACACAAGTAAACTAGTTATAAAAACGGCTATGTAGCATGTACCCCTTGTTGAAAACAGCATTAGGCCCCTGATCCTCAGTACGTTATTACCACGAGAGAAAGTAGCTAGCTAGTATAATTTCTTGATGTGTATTATTAGCTTGGTTCTTCGTTAAAACATTTGAAGCGCCGGCAGTGGCTGACCAGTTAGCCAGATAGCTAGACAAACAACCGACTGCATGTTATCTAGACTCGTTATGCTAAATTGCCTGCAAAATGTACTTGTGACTAGTAGATACTATCATTTTTCTAGGAGTCGAGCGTGGCAACGTTTCACCTGGCTAGTCTACAGTTTTTCTTGAAATAATGTGGCTAGCTAGGTGAATTTACTTTGTATTAGATTAGTTTACCTAGCTTGTCGAAGATTCGGTACTTTGGTGTGTTTGTGCAACTGTAAACCGCTTTAGTACCACCCTTTGAGTTCGAGTGATTTCGCTAGACATTTCGATTAATTTGTGCTTTTTGTGAACCCACTTGCTTGGGATCAGCAGGAGCTAATAACAAGCGCGAAATGTTAGCTAACAAGTCTCAATGACGATGTGCAGTAGAACCGTTTATGCCTGTCCATTTGTCGACTGAAGTGTTTCGAACTCGTACACTTCAGTCCATTGACATTGTGGAGAACTTGTTAGAGAGAACTGCTTATTTATGAAAACAGTAGAGGTTTCCAAAGTTAAATCAATTCAAATGGGTCATTCAGTTACGGAACGAATACAAGTATGCGCAAGTGTGGTCCTCTGTTTAGGAACGTTTCCCCAAATAGAGCTGAAACTGGAGTCGCCTCATGCATTTTTCAGGCAGCCTGTTGAAACAGCGACGCCAATAGAAACATATGGGAACCACATCAGAACCAGGAAGTGCAATTTTTCGCTCAACAGACATGCTCAGTTGTGTTCCCCAAATCACGTGGACAACGAGGATAGCGCAGACCAGAGACTGTAAAAAAATATCGACAAAGCTACTGTGACGTCACCAATTGACTCTCCGTGGGTCTCTAAAACACGTTTTGAAGTTCGGGCGCGGCCATTTTCTCGATTTGGAGCCAAAACCATAGAGTTAATCGATCTTGGGATTTTTACAATTTGATTGACAGTCCGGTGCGGAAAAGCCCATCAACCTGAACGAACGATTTCAGAAAGAACTTGAGGCTAGCTGACTGTCTGCCGTTATGTTTTAAAATATATTATCTGATGTTTACGAAGTTTAATTTCTATCCGTGACTGTACTGTGTCATGTAATCACGTTATATGTATGACATTAATAATACAATTATGTTCAGTTACCTTCAATTTATGTTTCTCAGCAAAACGAATATGCTTAGCTAGCATATCAGTTTGCCAGTGAGCTAGGTAGGCTATCCGTGGTTAGTTCACGCATTAGCAATATGAACCACAGGGGAAGAACATTGACTACACTGATGGTCAATCAATCAGAGATGTGTAGGCTACTGGTGATTTGACTAGGCTAATTTTTGTATAACTGTTTGGTAGACCTGCTGTTAACCGAGCAAGTTATCGTCGTAGGTTTTCGCCAGAGTCAGTTAATGAGCTAGTAACTGCTACTAGCTACTCCATCGCCGTTTGTGGTGTTCACTTGCTGGGTGACGCTAGCTGACCGATCGTTCGCAAATCACTTTCTACCGAATAAAAATTAACACTGTCAGCGGTGATTAACAAATCTACCAAGTATTTTAATAACTGATCTGCAGGCGTGTAAATATGACAACGCACTTTGTACAGCAAGTTTTCCACCTGGTGCATGAAGACAAAAATAATGTAGCCTACATTGAATTTCTAATTATTATAATATTAGGCTATTATTTTTTTCTTGTAAATCATCAAAACCAATGGAGAAAAGCCAATGTACGCAAAGAGCCCCCAGGACCGATTCTGAGAACCACTGTCTTAAATGCTTAGCTTGTCGGTCTCTTAAATGCTAAAAACATGTTCCTTTCTAAATGCCAAGATGGTTAATTTCGTTAAATTCTGTGTGTGTGATTTCATCGTGTGTTGTATGTTATTCAGCAAATGAACCTTGAGACTCTTAATTCGCTTCATGAAACTGAACATTTTGCAATGTTTATCCCAAAATCTGGATTATAGTAGCTTTGTCACATGCGTGAAGCATGGCCCAGGTAGACATTTACGGAATGTACACGACTGACAAGCCGTCAAACACGTTTGACAGATTGAATATTTGCCGCCATACACGCCATAATGAAATCACCACGAAATGGGATGCCTGCATTTTCGGACTTAGCACAGGCGGACCGTGGCCGGAGCCGCAATGTCAAGGCCAAGAGGCGCCACCGCCCACCCCAGTCACCATAGACTGTAGCCCCTCCTGTAGCTCAGTCCTCCGCAGTAATCCGGAAGTGACGCAAGCTGTACCTCATTGGTCCAGAACAAATATTGGCGCTGTGCCCAAATGAGGCAATAAATCATGAAATGACCCATGGACAGTCATAAGACGAATAAAATACACCTATTATGAGTATTTGTTCTTGTGAGAGAAAATTATTGACTTTGTATTTTGATCGCATTTGTACCGTAGACTTACATGGAAACCGGATATGAAAACACCTATACTGGAGCCATCCGTAGTGGCGCTAGTGAGCAACCAGGAACTACAACACCAGGAAATGAGCTTCAAAAACGAAGTCTGGTTTTGGCCGCTTGGCGCAGACATAGCTTGTAAGTGAAAACGTCACCAAGCCACTCCCCTCGTTTTCCCGCAAATCTGTCAATGGGAAAATGAATGGGGCAATTTTCAATAAGCGATATTTTTAGTGACAAGTCGGGAACCAGTTAGCTATTGGTATGCGGTACTCATGACATATATGACTCATGAAATATAATATCAGCAGCACGATTGACCCATGAGAAGTACAAGGTACAACGTTGTGTACGTTTAGTACGCTTAGGAACTACACATACCGGTACTGTGCTCATGACGCACGCTTATGTTGTCACGGCTCAGCTGGAACACGCTTGCGCCCTTTTACTTCGTGTCACTTTGATATCGTATTTTAATTTAACATTACTGGAAATAACATATTTGTTACTATTAAGTTATATTGTTTATTTCACATCATAACTCTACGGTCGTGATGACAACAGGATTTCCTTTCAGGGATCTATAAAGTACAACCATAGACCGTATAAAAGTACAACCTAACCTAACTAGCTTAAGACGTAATTTCAAATGGAATATAACGTCATATATATTTTTATCTCAACACAACAACAATATAGCTAGCCAGCATGGTTTTCGATAAATTACCGACAATATATTTACTACTTACTATGTTTTAATAGACAATTTCTAATATATAGTTTTATCTCTTGCCTACTGCACCTGTCTTGTCTAAGTGCACTGTGATTCTGATTTTCACAATGTGTGTATTCCTTTGTAAGTGCTGTGAGCAGACTGAAAGTCTGTTACACCGAAGCCTTGCGAAACGAAGTTTCGTTACATCGTGTACTGTACAGCATATGGTTTGTAATGACAAATAAACCTGACTTTGACAGCTAGCTAGCTACCTGCTGATCCACCCCTTCCTAACGTTAACGTTGGCTAACCAAAACTTTATAAACGATATCTTTCATGCTGGCGCTGACAGACCCGCTAATCTACCCTGGCTGTATATGACCTGCTCTGCATGGTTGGATTTGGAATGATTTTCTCCCTTAACATTATTGTCCTGACCGTTGAAAAAATGCGTTATGCGGTGTCACTGGTTAGCTTTTGTCGTGGGTATAGCTAGCTAGCCACCGGTGTTGGGTGCAGTTGGCCCTATCTGCTGGTCCAGAGTCAGTTATTTTCTTCTCCTACTAATGGTTAAAGTTAGGACCTGGGAAGGGAAACCAGATCCCAGACCAGCAGTTAGGGGCAGCCAAGGCACCGCACTTGGCGGGTAGACTTACAAGCACACATGGTTGTGACGTGTATCCGTGCGACTGATTGATTTAGTGTAGTTCAGGACCACCAGCACATCCGTAAATCGACATAAATCCGTTTTCTTCCCTCCAGAGATTGAAATAAATATAACCAAGCATATGCTTGGTTATATAATGATGGTCCCAAAAAAACGTGAGAAATCTTTTGTTTTTAATCGCTATAGATATTTTACAATCAATGATTTTTTAAAAGTCATTAGGATTTTAACATTGGGCTGTGACATCACGAACCAGACGCCCCCTGGAGGCAATTTGACTTACAAGCTCAATTTGCTAATATAAAGAATAATTTTTAAAAATCCTATCTTTGTCTGTGCGGTAGGAAAAAAATATTTTACTTCGGAAAAATTATATGAAAAAACGTTATATTCAATATTATAGATGTAATCAAGGTATAAAAAGACTAGCTATTCTCCATGCAGTCATTCATGGACATCGAGGTGTTACAGGTAATGTATTTTAATTTTACGTGGCTGCTCTTAGAAATTTCCTGTTTTTTTTATCGAGTCCAGTAGGTGTTCATAAATTTTGTAAGGTGATGCAACTTTTGCAGGCGCTACTTAATAGGCGGGCAAATATGTAAAAATAAATTGCACATTCCAGCAAATCAGAATTGAATCTTCAGCCAAGCCGTTGTATATTGGTTTTGTTGGTAATATTTGTGAGTTGAGAGAATTCTTTATTGTATCATCTACTGATTACGCTTGAAGCAATTGGCTTAGCATTAAGTCTTTATTATGACAAAAAATACAATACAATCCTTAGTCACAGCTTTATTTCTTGATCTATTTAATTCCAGACTTGGGCTCTGTCCGAATAGTCAAAAAAATTACGTCCTATGTCTTTTCCTAACCACTTTTCCTTGACCTCGATGGAAAACGTCATGAGGTCAAGGAAAGATGTGAAGGAGAATTCATAAGGACTTCAGAAAAGACAACTGCGGTGCTAAGAGAATCCGACTGCACTTACATTAGTCTACGTAATTATGCGACGACGGATGTTATTGACGTGGGTCTGCCGTGGTGAAACTACAATGTTCCGAAGATGGACTACTTAAAGCACATTTTAGATACTTCGCCCCGTGCGTTCTTACCGTGTTGTTTCATTTAGGCTATATTATCGTGGACAACCTGGTGAAAAATATTACTTCATTACCAAGGTTGGTATTGAAATAAAAAAGGAATATGGGCTACCAGTCACAAAAGTGATACGAAATGGCTGTCACTAGGGCTGGGCCGGTTATTTCATAATCGTGCGATTGACGGTCATCGACACACGCAAAAAATCCCTCATAATCGCCATTTGTTAATGTTTTTCTAAAATGTATACTTTTTCATAATGTTGTTGCCAAAATAATCTATCTTTCCTATAAATATACATAAATTATTAGGGGGGGTGAAATATAAGCCGGACAATGACAAATGGAAAGCTCTGACCAACAGTGTAACCAAAATAATTCAACCGTCGCAGTCAGAAAGACAGGCAATGGCTGTCTGTTTTATTTTGTTTTAACATAGCCTACTTTGTCTAGTACTATAAAAATAAACATTTTACTTAGGCCTATTTTATTTCTAAAACATTTGGAAATGTTCAATCTTTACTCTGTTTAAAGAAATAAGTGTTAATAAAGGGTTCATTCTATTCTACTTATGCTGCTTTTTTGTAAACGAAAAGACCGTTGGTTTGACCAAAATAAATTCATTTTATTTAATTTGACTGTCGCTAATTAAAAGCGCATTTTCATCTCTTAACAGGCAATGTCGATCAGTTTTATTTTGTTTCATTTATTAACACTGTTACTACTTAACTAGAAAGGTTACAGTTCCTTAAGGAATTGTGTGGGCTTGCTTCAAATTCCAACTGGCACTGTCCTCAAGCCTCAATGCATTTCAGTGAGGGCGCATAGCTCAGAAGTACGAAACCATCCAGACCCACGGCGCACCGTAGTGTTACGTATACAGCCGGGGATCAGTAAGTAGCGATTATGTTAGTCATATTAGTCATATCCTAAAAGTGTCATGAGTAAAACTTGGTTAACTATATAGCTAGATAGCTATGGCATGTATGTCCGTATGTCCATGCATCTGTATCAGTGGTTGTAGCTGTATGTCATTAGCTCCCACTCGTGTGCAGGATAGCATCCGTACACAGGTTGTAGCTGTGTGTCCGTAGCTCCTACTAATGCATGCAGGATAGCATCCGTACACGCAAACTAGGTTAACTAAAGTAGGTGAAATGCTAACATGTTAAGATGTTATCTTCTGTACACAGGGTCCAAAATTAACTTTTTGACTCACCGGCCAAGGTGGCTGTTAGATGAAAAAATCCACCGGCCAAGCATATTTTTTACCAGCCAAAATAATAAATTGCCTTTTTGTGTCACATTTGTTTCAGTACATTTCATTGAGATAATAAGGTATTATGTTGAATACAAACTTAAAGAGGAGGCCAGAGCAAAATTTGAAGCAAAATTATTTTAATATATTGATCAACAGTTAATCAATTCAAGCCATTAATTTTAATCAACTTAAACCTCCTCATCAGACTCCTCACTGATTCTATTGTTTTCCATGAATAATTCAAAACCTATAGTAACTTATCTTAAAGTAAGCTCTTACATCAGCACTAAGTATATCTTTGAGAATTGTACGCATGTGCGTCTGTGTGTGTGTGTGTGTGTGTGTGTGTGTGTGTGTGTGTGTGTGTGTGTGTGTGTGTGTGTAACGTGTCTGTGCGAGTGTGTATATACAGCTGGAGCTTGGCTGTGTTTACATATGGCACCTCCACCTTAATATCCCGTCCACCCTGCCCCCAACCTCGCCCGTCTACTGCTCTTTGAACCCATACAGACCTCATTTCTCTCCTTATCGGAGGTGTGGACATTACTCCTCACTCTCTACCCTCTTTGCACGGTCCATGAAGTCTGGCCTCCTGCTCCTGACAGAGTCCGGATGCCACGGCATCACAGCTTTTGTGGGATCATACTCCGTGATCTGTGGAGAGGACAGCTGGACCATAAGAAGATCTGACAGTGTATCAGACCTTAGGACGGACCGCCAATCGCTTTTCACCTGTTTCATGGTATTATTATTAGAGCCCGACCGATATATTGGTTTGGCCGATATCGGCCATTATTTGACTTTTTTTGACGACATCGGGATTGGCAGTTATGCGGCCGATGTGTCCCGATTTTTAAATAAGTATAATAAACAAATAAAACATTGATTATTTATCTGTACTTGTCTGTTCGAACGTTGTAATTGCCATTTACTAGAATGATCCAGTAGAGGGAGCTCTAATACAAGTGTGAACTGCAGCAGCTGACCCGCTACTTCTGTAATAAGACGTTTGTCACTCGTGCCTCATCCAATATTCTCCACTGCAAGACGTGTCTGCACAGATTCGATTTCCGCAATAAAGGTATGTATTAGTGAAAGTTTTTAATTAAATGCGTTTATACCACCACTATGTTTATCAATCCTCATTATCAAGCGAGCGAGCTAGCTAACATATTTGGTTCACTTTAGCAAGCTAGCTGGCTAGCAAGCCTTTATGAAGTGGCAGTGAGCACATAAGCAGCGTAGGATCTACATTTCCAGAGGACATCGCTGTATTCTCAAATAAATAACCAGCCAAAATAAAATGGTGATTGAATGCATCACACATTTGTTTTTTTTTTTTATCTGAGATAATGATATTAGCTACTATGTTATGCTGTGTCAATAGCCAACGCGTTATTGCAAGCGAGTGTGCCATCTAGTCACGCGTCATCGTAGCAAGCTAACCAGACAGTAAAAACACCAATAAAACACTTCTAACGTGGATCATTTTAAGCCATGTTATCTAGCTTTGTCGTGATAACATGAGAGAAGGATTGCTGTTGGAGAAGTGAATCAACCAACACTTGCAGGAATCAACCAACACGCGCGGGTAACCTGCACGAAAGCGCACTGTAGTTTTTTTTCACTACCGAATTCTTATGGACAAGGCTCGCGTTACGTATTTCATCCAGTCAATTTAGTTTCATCTAACGTTACACTTGATTCACTCATTAGCTCCGCTAGATAAAGTCTTACTCTTTGAGATCATGTAGTAGGAATACAATAAGAAAATATAATTCATTTAACTTACTGAGAATAAATAAGAAATAATGAGGCTGTCAACAGCTAATGCATTATTGCAAGTGAGTGTGTGTCATCTAGTCACGCGTCAGAGCGCATTGTAGTTTTTTTCACCACCGAATTCTTAGGGACAGGGAAGCTCGCTAGATAAAGTCTTACTCTTTGAGATCATGTAGTAGGAATAAAATAAGAAAATTCATTTACTGAGAATAGATACTAAGAAATAATAATAAAAAATTAATAACAACAACAATAATAATATTCATAAAAATACATGTTTGAAACTGGAAAACTGATTTTTTAAAATTAATTTTTTATAGATGGCTGGAAAAGAAAGTGGAGTTATTTTGAATTCACACCACTTGAAGATGGTGTTAATATATATTTAATTTAATCATCTTTTACATTTTTTATCTATCAAAAAGTTATTTGTGTGTTTATTTTTATTTATTTGTTTGCTTGTAAGTTAAATGTTCTCAAATATAGAAACTTTGATAAAATATAAGTTTTTCAAATTGATTTGAAAATGTTGCACTTTTTGACAAAACATCGGTCAAAACATCGGTGGGCTAGGACTCTCCAAAATCGGGATCAGCATCGGACCCAAAAATCTGGCATCGGTCGGGCTCTAATTTACAGCATAGCAGAGTCTTACAAAGAATCTGACAACAATCTACAATGTCTTGGAATGCTTTAAACAACAAAATAAATTAAAATAATAATAATATCAAAGTTTTTTCACTCTACGGGGTGCTTGGCTGTACCGAGGACGAGGTGCTTGGCTGCACTTCGTCGACCCGAGGCTCAGCTAATGTTGTTGACTCAGTGGAGCTGCGAATGTTACCATTTAGGGCTGTCACTTTTTATTCAAAATTCGAATTCTTGTTCGAATCAATGCCTAAGTTAATCCGATAATGAAACAACTTTTGGTTATGCTGAGATATAAAACACTATTCCAGAAGCAAAATTAGACATGTTATACATTGTTAGAAAGCTCTCACCTACTGAATAAATAAATTGTTAATGAATGTTTGTTTGCGATTATGAAATGGGATGGGATTGCAAAAGGAGAGCAAGCCAAGGCATGTTAAGTTAGGGTAGCCTACATTATCCGCGTCCATTCCGCTGGAGTATAAAATTACATAAAGATTCAAATTAATTCGAATGAATTCCATTTTATTTGTTATTCGTTCGAATGTCATTTTGGGAAAAAAGTGACAACCCTGTTAGCAGTCTCTTCCTCATCGCCATCACCTCCAGTATTTGCCCGTCTGAATTAACTGTCTAAGGTTTTTTGGCTTTTATCTGTCCTCCTTGACATTATCCCTAAATGTCACAAAGGAAGTAGGCTATCTGTGTTGCTGACTGTTTGGCTAGCTAGCTAAGTTAGCTAAATGACCACGTTGTAGTGCACATCAGTGTCATCAAGCTAATGTTATTAATAAACAAGTGAAGTCGTTATTTCAGTGGCGATTAAGTTATGTAATGTTACAATGTATCGAACGTTACATTGATTCTACTAGTTTAACGTTACCTACACACTGCTTAAGTTAATATAAAAAGAATGTACTTACTGACGAGATGAAGTGATAACGCAGTTTGTAATGAGGTTAGTTATCCTACTAAATAAGAAATGGTCGCTTGCTAGGTAATGTTAGCTTGTGATAGTTGATAGTGATAGATGTCGCTGGTGAGCTTTCCAACCAAGCTGCCCCACTGTAACTGTAGTTTAAAACACATCTTAAAAATACATTTAAAAAAAAAAGAAAAAACATTCCTCGATGCTTAGGCGCTTGCAATACACTGGCGGAAACTGTGCTTAGGATCACTGTCCTGCTTGGAAGACCCAGTTTTAACTTTCTAGCTGATTCCTTGAGGTTTTGTTTCAGTATTTCTAGATAATTCTCCTTCCTCATGATGCTGTGTATTTTCTGAAGTGCACCTGTCCCTTTTCCAGCAAAACACCCCCACGACATGATGCTGCCACCCCCATGCTTGACAGTTGGGATGGTGTTCTTTGGATTAAAAGCCTTACTCTTTTTTCCTCCATACATAGTGATGATCATTATGGCCAAGTTCGTTTTGTTTCATCTGACCAGAGCACACTCCTCCAAATGGCTCGGTCTTCATCCTGGTGATCACCTGCAAACTTCATTCTGGATTTTTTATGCCGGTCTTGGAGTAGGGGCTTCTTCCTTGTGCTACAGCCTTTTTAGGCTAATGCAATGTAGAATGCGATGCGATTCTTTTAATGGTGGATGTAGATACTTCGGTACCTGATGCCCAGGCCTCTACGCTAACTTTTTTCCCAAGGAGTACATGTGCTCCTAAATGAAAAAACTTAGGAGCACACAGAAATTTAGGAGCACAGTGGAAAAATGTTCAAGTAACACAGAGTTTATTAACAAACAATTTATTACATACATATTTATACTGCACGTGCATGTGTGTGTGTTACTAGTCATAACTGAACTGAGCCATTTTGGCATTTATTATCTTTCTGGATATCCAGAATTGCATTCTTACTAGTAAAAATGATGCCACTTTCAGATATCTAAAACTGCATTCTGGATAGGAAGAATTACAATTATGGATATCCACAATATTTATACAAATGTCCGCAATTGTATTTTTCCTAGTAAAATTGCAGTTGTATGTATCCAAAATGACATTTTTACTTGTCAAAAAGTATTTTTGGATATTCAAAATTACATTATGGATATTTTATTTTATTTTTCGGATTTTTTACCTTGATTTACCCAGGGTAGGTTCGCTGAGCACAGATTCTCTTTTTCAGGAACGCCCTGCTCCACACTCTTACACATTCACACCTGGGAGCTGCCCAGTACAACCACAGTCCTCTATTGTTGGCCACTGAGCGGCTCCACTGGAGGGAGAGAACATTTATTAGCCAATTAAATCGGGATGATTAGGTGGCAAGTTTTTGCGAGAGCCACATCTGGGATTTTAGCCAGAACACCGGGGAACCCTCTACTCTTTGCGAATAGTGTCATGGGATCTTTAATGACCACAGGGAGTCAGGATCTCGGTTTAACGTCTCATCCGAAAGATGGCATCTCCTACAGCACAGTGTCCCCGTCACTGCACTGGGGCATTGGGGTTTATTTGACCAGACAGAAGATTGCCCCCTGCTGGCCCACCAACACCACTTCCAGCAGGAACTCAGTATTCCCTGGTGGTCTCCCATCCATGTACTAAACAAGCCCACACTAGGTTAGCTTCAGTCAGTCGGCAGGAGCAGAATGCATGGTGGTATGGCTGCTGGATATCTGGGATGGTTTTTCATTTTGTATATCTAATTAAAATTATGACTAGTGACACTGGATTGTAGATATCTGCAATGGGAGTTTTTCCTAGTAAGAATTCTATTGCAGATATCCAGAATGTCATTGTGGATATCTGAAATGTTCTTTTTGACTAGGAAGAATTGAATTACGGATATCTGCAATACATATCCAGTGTTTCCTGTGGAATTGATCTCTTGGTGTGGTGGTGGGTGCCCGGGGGGGGGGGGGGGGGGGGGGGGCGTGTAGCAAAGGCAAAAAAGTTTAAGATTGAAAACCTCTTGAGACTTCTTAAAGGTTTTTTTTTTTATTTATTTAAATCTATCTTATAGCTCTGACAAGCTCTTGATACAAGGAATAACAGTTTGCAAGAGCTAAAAGGTAGTTTTAGAGTTTACATGCACTGTCCATGCAAAAAAAAAAAAAAGGAAAAAGTGAGAAAAATGGCTTTAAAGATTCTGTTCTGTTACATTCTAATTCTGCTGAGAAGCATGATACAAAATTTCCTAACTAACTTAGATGCTTGATTAATGTCTTTTTTATTAGCTAGTTTAATCTGTATTCATTTCTGGACACTGCAGTAGCTTGTGAGACTGCTCTTCTCGTTATAATCATAATCGTCATTAGAATGCAGCCCTCTTTGTCAGCTGTAGCAACTGTATATATATATTAATTCGCGCTGTTTTGGCGATTTGCCAACAATTTGCGGCCGCGACATCTGACGGGCTTCTCCAGGTCCCCATTTTAATCAGATGTATTGCACCATTATAACAGTAGCTCTAGATTTAAAAAAAAATGGTAGGCACGTAGCCTACGTAGCTCAACTGGAACAGGTTCCGCTTTGGCTCAAACAAACACTGTTTATTTTCAGATAACGTTACATATTTATCATATTTATTTTTTACTTGTCCGATCAGACAACTGCATGAGGCATTCCACTTGCCCGAACAGAGTTAGGATCCGCCAGTTGTCATCACCGAATGATAGTTAACGCCAGTGCTTCAGATGGGCAGGAGCTGTCGGGACTTGTATATGAGTACCGACTCTTCTTTTGATTACCAACATTAATTTATTTTAAACAGTATGTATTTTGAGGAGTAGGTACCGGCACTTATTTTGGTCCAATTAAAACACTGGTTAACACTATGGTATTTTTGTAATATTTGAAGCGTCGCTACCTACCTTTTCCTTGTCTTGGCTGAAGAAAAAAAAAGTGACGCTTTGACAGACAAGACAAGTCTTCCGACCGCAGAAAGGAGCAAGCACGGAGCGCGTGGCCTAGGCTCTTTTTGAAAATAAGTATGTGGACGCGACAGTATGGATTTGAAAGCGCGTTTAGGCAGAAATATTTTGAAAGTTTAACATTTGTAATTTATGAATTTAACACATAGGCTATATACAGTGTGTGTGTATATATATATATATATATATATATATATATATATATATATGTATGTATATATATATATATATGTATGTATATATTTATATTAATTTTTTTATTTGTATTATGGTGTGGTGGCAAGGATTTCGCCGTGGCGTGGTGCCACGGCAAAATCCTTGCCACCACACCATAATACAAATAAAAAAATTTGTAATTATTTGTGTGCAATTATGATGTGAAAACCAGTGGAGGACTATGGAAGTGGAAGACCCTAGTATCTATTCTAGACACTAGGCATGGGCCTTAAAATATTGACAAAGATTTTTAAAACATTTAAATAGATTTTTTGAAAATTTGACACATTGAAAATAGCTTTTAAAACATCGACACAGCTTTTTAAATAAAATATTGCAAGAGCTTTTTAAAACATTTGAAAGTTTTTTTTTTTTTTATAAAAAGGAGTACCATGGTGGTTGAACGTGACACTTCCCAGTTGTCTTTAGGCAACAACAAAACAAATGTGCATAATTTTTTTATTATTCAGTCATTTCAATGTGCTTAAAAACATATTTTTCTAAGCCTAAATTTCCCACTATAAAAATTCACCCGAACCATCTGGGCGTGGTAATAAGAACTGTCAGTTAGCTATGATTGACAGACCGTGCCCCGTTACCATAGCTACCCCCATGATATGTGCTCTTTTTGGGAGACTGAATTTTCACAAGCTAGCTAGCTTAGTAGTATATCAAGTATCGATAGATAGCTAAGGTAAAGACGTTGACTTATATCCAATTATAATTTTTACTATCTAGCTAGCCAAGTTAAGATAAAAGCACGACTATAACGTCCTCATAAAAGCAAACTAGCAAGCTAACGTTATCGATAATATTGCCTTATGAAAGCAAACCTCCTAGCTAGCTAACGTTAGCTACCTAGCTAACTGAATATAACCAGAAATAATCTAAAGGCACTCTAATTTAAGTGAACCTAACATTAGTCAAATATTTGCATTGTCTTGCCTGTAAGCCAGCGGCGCAAACTATGGGTCTCGAGTTATCCATGGTTCTCAAATGATTTAGAATTAGCTATCACTGCAATCTGACTGACATAAAAACTCACCTCAAATTTGCGAACACGCCATTGTTTTCATAAGTGTCTTCAACGTGTAAATCAACAGTAAATATCATTAGATTAGCGTTGTTATTAGTAGGCAATCAGGTACTTACTTTGAATGACACTGTATATGCTCCAATATGTAGTCCCTTCAGGAAATTGCGATCTTGATATTGCAATAATTAATGCAAATTCAACCAAACTCCGCAATATAGGGACCAAATATGCTCCCACAGGATAAATGAACATCAACTCGGAGGTAGCTACAAATTCCTGGTTGATTTTAAAAGTTAATTAGATTGAATGTAACATTATATAGAGTAAAACCTGGAAGGTAACAGACATGGAGATAACTGACCTGCTTCAACTGATCAAGAGATAGTTGAATGGTGTAGTCATTGAATCAAGTGTTAGTTTTGGATTGGAACAAAAACAATCTAAGGGGGTATTCTAGGACTGGAGCTGAATACCACTTCAGTAATTGATTTAAATATTTTTATTACATCATAGCAAATTAATTAAACAACTTTCCCATGTCTGAATATTTTGCATTATTTGGTGTTGGAAAAACCCCCAATAAATGTTACAATACACTCTGGTTTGTTTGATAACTTGAATAAATAACATTCTTTATTTCAAATGTGTAATAATGAGGTTCAAATTTAATTCACATTACATGTCAAGTTAAAGCACAGTAGAAAGAGAATAGACCTTAAATGGACATTTACATTTTAGTCATTTAGCTGACGCTTTTAAGCGACTTCCAAGTAGGTGCAACCAAGATAATATCAAGTCTGGTCAACAATCTTAGACATTATTTACGGAGTGCTACAGTCAAGTGGGTAACCTGAGAGCATAGCTAAATGTGCTGCACAGTGGGCCCAGCACTGGCAGACAACTTTAGCTGTGTCACATTGAGATTATACTGCACAGTGGACTCAGCACTGGCAGACAACTTTAGCTGTGTCACATTGAGGCTGTACTGCACAGTGGGCTCAGCACTGGCAGACAACTTTAGCTGTGTCACATTGAGGCTGTACTGCACAGTGGGCTCAGCACTGGCAGACAACTGTAGCTGTGTCACATTGAGGCTGTACTGCACAGTGGGCTCAGGAGAGTGAGTGATTGAGTATTGACCTGCAAAAAAGAAGATATAATTAAAGCCGCAAGCGGCGTTGGGAGGGGTCCAAGCGTTGGCACCATCGCGCCCCCTATGGAGCAATTTTAAAATGGCTTTGTCCTCATGATCATATGCCTTCACCCAACATATCTACTGAATATCATGATGATCGTATGAAATATTGATGACTTATGGCAAATTTTGTGCTAAGAGACGCTGTCGGATGACTTAGTTACGTCGCCATGGATATGTCCTGGCCGCTTCCCGTCAAGGCCTTTACTTTGTCGTAACATTTAGATGGCATGTCGTAGCACTTCGATGGTCCGGCGTGTATGCACAGCTGCAGTGTTTCTGCGCCGCAACTAAAAAAGGCGTCACACTAGTGTTGTCACGATACCAAAATGTCGACTTTGATACTGATACCAGGTTTAGTATTACGATACTCGATACTGAAATGATACTTGAAACTTAAACGATGCTAATTCGATACTCGGTACCTAACGATACTGAAATTACCTTAATAGATGAGAAACGTAATGTCCACAAGGGTTGACCTCATTTTCGAATTCATGGTTTATTAACAACCTGGTTCATTAACAACCTTTAAGTTGAAGCCTCTTCAACATATTAATATGCATAGGCCTATAGTGTTACAACACTGAATAATAGAAAAATGTTAAATATATTTCAAAAATGAAACAGTTGTAAAGAAAATTATCTTTAAACAGCTCTTTCACTTTAAAATAGATCTAAAAACTGCATGTTTCAATAACAATACAGCATCTTCCTATAATAAAATATTTACAAATTAGAACACCTATTGCTACTGAAGTCAACTGAGTGGAAGCTTGCGCTGTATCAGGGAAGTGAATGCACAAGCGCAGGTCAACTCATTGGCAACCTTAGTTGCTACTGCCATCTAGCGAAGATTCTGACAAACTACACTTTTCATCCTCTCAATCGGTAATGCGGGAGACACATTTCCCTGGCTTTGACATTTGACGCAAAACTACCGAACGTCGGAAAATTCAAATACGGAACCGGTTTTTTTTTTTTTTTTTTAAGTACCGAGAAAGTGCTGAAGTTTCGGTATACCGTGCAACACTACGTCAGACACATTCCAACCCATTGCTCAGTTTAGAAGAGAATGCACATTTCAGAGCGCCTCAGAGACAGATAAGATAATACATATTTCATATAGCCTAATAAATACGACATTTAAAAAAATGAAACCAAAAACGAAATATCAACTGGACATCCCTGCTAGCATGCGTGCTGTGCGACGAATACCTTATTTACTTAGACATTGGCAGACTGCAGCATTTGCGTCTTTTGTTTATATTCAATAGTAATTGCAGCGAGAAACTGCAGCTGTAGACACAAGAAAGTTTGTTATATTATGGTAGCAACGGAATGAAGCGGACTACATATATAGGCTATATTTACCGTCATTGTTTTATTATACCAGCGTGTTTTCGCACGTTTGCAGAGAAACTCAATTACTATCAATAAAAATGGTTTAGCTATTTCTCAGCATAATGACGGATGGGGATGGGACGAAAATAATTTTCAACCGTCCACCACGTTTTAGCAACGTTCCAACACACTCGTCATCACTGTTCCATGGGTCACCAAACCTATTACGCTAACGCTTACATTGCAGTGTCAAATATCCACATTATATAATACCACTAACCTATTTAAAGACACTCAATTTAAAAAATAACATATGTAACCGAAATATTTTGAGCAGTAATACTTGCATAGCAATATGACATTTTATCTGTGTTTAGTAGTATAGACAGAAAATCAATGACAAAGTCCTATCCGCTTCTGTTCTGCGTCAGGAAACGATCTCAGAAAGGTCTATCAGCAAAGAAGTGGCTTAGCTATGCCCCGAAGACCTCAATAATAATAGTACTCTCCAAGAAATTATGATAATCGTTGACAACGTTTCGTTCGGTGCATCGTCTTTAATGCTACGCCACACTGGATGCGCAAGTGAATGCGATAAGAAAATATTCCGTTACGCTGAACTATAAAACGCTATTCCAAAAGCAAAATCAGACATGTTATACATAGTTAGAAAGCTTATACTCTCACCTACTGAATAAATGAATTGTCAATCAAGCCAAATTGTACTAAAAACGGTGACAACGCCGTAAGCAACAGGTGTGGTATTACGCACAGCTATTGTTGAAGGTAGCCGACCCAGGCGTCACATGTGCGCCTATATTGCACAAACGGATTGTCCAAGACAATATATGACCACTCATTCGCAAAAGGGACATCTCTACGCGTAAAACCGATGGTAAGATTGTAGGCTATATTTATTAAATGCTTAGTCCCAGATATTTACTGTATAATGACATGAAATAATTTTAAAAAACGTTGTCTCGTTTATTTCGTTATTCAGCGAGCAGCGTTTTCACTGCTGTATTGGCATATTTTAGGGCTAATGTCTGGTTTATCTTGTTGCTACGGAGTATCACATTACGTTACATTACAGGCATTTGGCAGACGCTCTTATCCAGAGCGACGTACAACAAAGTGTATAACCATAACCAGAAACAAGTGTGTCGAAAACCCTAGAGGGCAGTAGCCTACCGTTCCAAGTGCAGGGAACAACCGCATAGTTCAACTTGGACCCTGTAGGTTAAACTGATTAACACTAACACCAACAAGAACAGCAGCAACGCAGTCCATGCAACAATACAAGCAATAGTTAAGACGAGTGCATGAACTAAGTCACCTACGAAACAGCTAACTAGTTACAACCCTAATCTTAGTCAATTTAGAGATTAAATTGAGAATACGATTTCTTTCAGCATAATGACAGATTGAAAGACTAAAGTAGCAAAAAATGAAATACCAACTCGCCATCGATGCTACCTACACGCAGAGTACAGTGTTATTTATTCAGACACTGCCAATTACAGCATAAATTGCGTCTTTTGTTTATATTCAATATTAGTAATTGCAGCGAGAAACAGCAGCTGTAGACACAAGATAGTTTATATTATGGTAGCAACGGAACAAAACGGACTACATATGTATTACCGTCATTGTTTTATTATACCAGCGTGTTTTCGCGCGTTTACACGAAACTCAAATACTGTCAATAAAATGCTTTAGCTATTTCTCAGCATAATGACAGATTCAAAGACTGAACGAACTCACCAGATATTGTCTTCAAATGGATGCATGCTCAAGAAAAGTAATTATTCATCCTCTGAAAAAGCTTTTACTAATAAACTTTTGGTAGTCTAGCATGCACTCTGGGTGGCACTGTCTTCCAGTGCTTCCCCGACGTTCAGACCCTACCGTCACTGATAAAAACTAGACCGTACGGTGTCGGATTACTTGCGTAGCCATGGATGTCGCTTGCCGTAAAGAAGTTTACTAGATGTCGTAACACTTAGAATTTGGAGGTACAGCGCTACCGCGCCGCAATTAATGAAAACGTCCAAATGGCGGGCAAATAATATGGCGGACATAGGTGGTCCCAATAGCGAAGTTGTAGAGCACATTCAGATGCATCGGTCGATGAAGTTTTGTGTTGATCTGACTTATGGTGTGGCAGTTATAGCCTTTAAAAGTGTGATCCTTTGTTATAGCGCCACCATCTGGGTGAAATAGGTGATTTTTCGTGGCTGAGTAGTGGGGGGCCATAGGAACCCACCTACCAAAGTTGGTTGGTCTACAACTTATGGTTGCTGAGCCTCAGACATTTTAGCGGAGAAAACTGCCACGCCCCAACGAAAAAGTCTAAATGGCGGGTAAACAATATGGCGGACATAGGTGGTGCCAGTGGCAAAGTTGTAGAGCACGTTCAGATGCATAGGTCGATGACGTTTTGTGTTGATCTAACTTATGGTGTGGGAATTTTGGCCTTTTACGCATTACTCTTTGTTATAGCGCCACCATCTGGCCGACATAGGTGATTTTTAGTGCCTGAGTAGTGGGGGGCCATAGGAACCCACCTGCCAAATTTGGTTGCTCCAGGACTTATGGTTGCTGAGCCTCAGACACTTTTAGCGGAGAAAAATAAGAATAATAATAATAATAATAATCCGAACAGATACAATAGGGTTCCACCAGCTTCACTGCTTGGACCCCTAATAATCCAATTTAATAAAGTGTAATTTCCTTATTAAAGCTATATTTAACAAACAATGACCTATATGTTATACAGCCATAACAGGCTCTTATAAAACTGAGTCAAACAAACAGTCATATCTAGCAAAATGTTTTTTGATATCAAAACTGTTATTCATCCTTATTCTGAACTGCATTGAACGATCTACATGAACCTCCACACCACCCCTACCTGACGGTCACTGAAGTGGATTATAAACTGAAAAATGTTTTCGTAATTAGGGGTCCAAGCAGCGAAGCTGGTGGAACCCTATTGTATCTGTTCGGATTATTATTATTATTATTATTATTCTTATTTTTCTCCGCTAAAAGTGTCTGAGGCTCAGCAACCATAAGTCCTAGAGTAACCAAATTTGGCAGGTGGATTTCTATGGCCCCCCACTACTCAGGCACTAAAAATCACCTATGTCGGCCAGATGGTGGCGCTATAACAAAGGGTTATGCGTAAGAGGCCATAACTCCCACACCATAAGTTAGATCAACACAAAACTTCATCGACCTATGCATCTGAACGTGGTCTACAACTTTGCCATTGGCACCACTTATGTCCGCCATATTGTTTGCCCGCCATTTTGACTTTTTCGTTGGGGCGTGGCAGTTTTCTCCGCTAAAATGTCTGAAGCTCAGCAACCATAAGTTGTACACCAACCAAATTTGGGAGGTGGGTTCCTATGGCCCCCCACTACTCAGGCACTACAAATCACCTATGTCAGCCAGATGGTGGCGCTATAACAAAGGGTCATACTTTAAAAGGCCATAACTCCCACACCATAAGTCAGATCAACACAAAACTTCATCGACCGATGCATCTGAATGTGCTCTACAACTTTGCTTTTGGGACCACCTATATCCGCCCTATGGTTTGCCCGCCATTTGGACTTTTTTATTAGGTGGGGTGTGGAAAAGCTGGAGCTCCAAATCTAAGCGTTACGACATCGAGTAAACTTCTTTACGGCAAGCGACATCCATGGCGACGCAAGTAATCCGACACCGTAGGGTCTAGTTTTTATCAGCGAGGGGAGGGTCTGAACGTCGGGGAAGCAATGAAACACAGTGACAGCCAGAGTGCATGCTAGGCTACCAAGAGTTTGTTAGTAAAAGCTTTTTGAGAGGATGAATAATTACTTTTATTTGGCATGGATCCATTTGAAGACAGTATCGGGTGAATTCGATTAGTCTTTAAATATGTCATTATGCTGAGAAATAGCTAAACCATTTTATTGGTAGGTTTTGAGTTCCTGTCCAAACGCGCGAAAACACGCTGGTATAATAAAACAATGACGGTAATACATATGTAGTCTGCTTCGTTCCGTTGCTGCCATAACATAACACACTATCTTGTGTCTACAGCTGCAGTTTCTCGCTGCAATTACTAATATTGAATATAAACAAAAGACGCAATTTATGCTGTAAATCGTATTCTCAATTTAATCTCTAAATTGACTGTAAGCTTAGGGTAGTTGTTTCGTAGGTGACTTAACTCGTCTTAACTATTTCTTGTATTTTTGCATAGACTGCGTTGTTGCTGTTCTTGTTTGTGTTAGTGTTAATCAGTTTAACCTACAGGGTCCAAGTTGAACTATGCGGTTGTTCCCTGCACTTGGAACGGTAGGCTACTGCCCTCTAGGGTTTTCGACACACTTGTTCCTGGTTATGGTTAAACACTTTGTTGTACGTCGCTCTGGATAGGAGCGTCTGCCAAATGCCTGTAATGTAATGTAATGCAATATTCCGTAGCAACAAGATAAGCCCTAAAATATGCAAATACAGCAGTGAAAACGCTGCTCACTGAGTAACGAAATAAACGAGACAAAGTTTCTTTTTAAATTATACCATGTCATTCTACAGTCAATATCTGGGACTCAGCATTGGATAAATATACAATCTTACCATTGGTTTTACGTGTAGAGATGTCCCTTTTGCGACTGAGTGGTCATATATTGTCTTGGATAATCCGTTTGTGAAATGTCGGCTACCTTCAAAAATAGCTGTGCGTAATACCACACCTGTTGCTTACGGCGTTGTCGCCCTTTTTAGTACAATTTGGCTTGATTGACATTTATTCAGTAGGTGAGAGTATAAGCTTTCTAACGATGTATAACATGTCTGATTTTGCTTTTGGAATAGCGTTTTATAGGTCAGCGTAACCAAAATTTTTCTTATCTGCCAATGTCTAAATGAATAAAACGGTAGGCTACTTTGTGCGCAGCACGCAGATCGCGAGTTGACATTACGTCTTTTTTCCGTTTTTTCTCAATGTCGTATTTATTATTTGAAATGTGCATTCATGTGTTATTATTCTATCTGTCTCTGTGGCGTTCTGAAATGTGCATTCTCTGCTAAGCTGAGCAATCGATTGGAATATGTGTCTGACGTAGTGTTGCACGGTATACCAAAACTTCAGCACTTTCTCTGTACTTACTGTAAAAAAAAAAAAAAAAAAGAAAAGAAACGGTTAGGTATTAGAATATTCCGACGTTCGGTAGCTTTGAGTCAAATTTAAAAGCAAGGGAAAATTGTCTCCCGAATTACTGATTGAGAGGATGAAAAGTGTAATTTGTCAGAATCTTCGCTGTAAGGCAGTAGCAACTAAGGTTGCCAAGTGAGGTGACTTGCGCTTGTGCACTCAGCTTCTTGATACAGCGCAAGCTTTGACTCAGTTCACTTCAGTAGCAATAGGTGTTCCAATTTGGAAATATTTTATTATAGATAGATGCTGTATTGTTATTAAAATATGCTGTTTTTAAATCTATTTAAAGGTGAAAGACCTGTTTTAAAGATTATTTACTTTACAACTGTATAATTTTTGAAATATATTTGATATATTTTTCTATTGTTTAGTGTTGTAACACTATAGGCCTATGCTTATTAATATGTTGAACTGGCTTCAACTTAAAGGTTGTTAATAAACCAGGTTTTTAATAAACTGTGAATTCGAAAAGGAGGTTAACCCTTGTGGACGTAAGGTTTCTGATCTATAAAGGTATTTTCAGTATTGTTAGGTACCGAATATTGAATCAATATTGTTTCAATATCGAGTATTGTGATACTAAACCTGGTATCGGTATGACAGTCAAAATTTTGGTATCGTGACAACACTAGTGTGACGCCTTCTTTAGTTCAGCATGGAAGCGGTGCAGCTGTACATACACGCCGGGCCATGTATGTGTTATGACATCCCATCTAAGCGTTACGACATAGTAAAGGCCTTTACGGGAAGCGGCCAGGACACATCTATGGCAACGCAACTAAGTCATCCGACAGCATCTCTTAGCACAAAATTGGCCAGAAGTCATCAACATTTTATACAATCATCATGATATTCAGTAGATATGTTGGGTGAAAAAGCCATTTTAAAATCGCCTCATAGGGGGCGCGACGGTGCCAATGCTTGGACCCCTCCCAACGCCGCTTGCGGCTTTAATTAAAATTGTTCCTCGTCTTCATTAACTACTTTATGCAATGAACCCCTAATGAATTAAAAAAATAAATAAATAGGCTAAATAAAAATAAAACAAAAACAACTACAGAATGTAAGGCTACAAATCTGACATGTTTTGTTGATTGTTTAATACTTTTTCTTCCATCTTTGTTGAAGCTCCACTTTCCCTGTATGTTTGACTTTCATAATTTTGGGTGAATTTAAAGAATAGATCGAAAAGCTTCCCTGGATGGAATACATCTTCAGCTATCATGCCTTTACTCAAACTTACTCTCAAAAACATTTTTTCCTGTGGAGTTGATCTCTTGGTGTGGTGGTTGGTGTCCGAAGGGGGGGGGGGGGGGGGGGGGGGTTGTCCTCTTGAGACTTCTTAAAGTTTTTTTTAAAAATATCTAAATCTATCTTTTAGCTCTGACGAGCTCTTGATACAAGGAATAGCAGTTTGCAAGAGCTAAAAAGTAGTTTTAGATGTACTTTAAAACCATAAAAGGTTTGTTAACCGTTGTATTGTTTGTAAATATTGAAGCAAAATAGGCCTGTATTTTGAGGTTTTTTGTGGTGGGGTGAGAACAATTAAAAGAGCACATTGTCCATCTAGAAGTTCTATCTTCAAGAATAGAGGACTATATAACAAATTGATACTCAAGAAAAGTTACATATTGCACTTTCAAATTAACTCAATTACCATGACAAAATAGTACTTAGAATGTTTTATCTTTTCATTTAACAATATAATTTGAGCTGGGTCCACATTCAAAGCCCTCTGTCTCTCTGTCTCTCTCACACTCAATGACAGAGTTTACATGCATTGTCCATGTAAAAAAGGAAAAAGTGAGAAAAATGGCTTTAAAGATTCTGTTCTGTTACATTCTAATTCTACTGAGAAGCATGATACAAAAATTTCCTAATTAACGTAGATGCTTGATTAATGTATTTTTTATTAGGTAGTGTTATCTGTATTCATTTCTGGACAATGTAGCAGCTTGTGAGACTGCTCCTCTCGTTATAATCATAATCGTCATTAGAATGCAGCCCTCTTTGTCAGCTGTAGCAACTGTAGCCTAACTCTCAGTTTTGCTAGCGTACTACATTCACAAAACCTTAAAAATAAACACTTTCCCTTTCGTTTTCATGGAAAAAAATCACCATGTTGTAGTATGGAAATGGAAGTAGTTGAATTACTCAAACATTTTAAATGCCCTAAAAAATAAATATATATATATTTTTTTTAATGCGCGCTGTTTTGGCGATTTGCCAGCAATTTGCGGCTGCGATATCGGATGGGTTTTTCCAGGTCACCATTTTAATCAGATGTATTGTACCATTATAACAGCAGCTCTAGATAAAAGGGTAGGCGCGTAATGTATCTCGACTGGAACAGGTTCAGCTTCGGCACAAACAAACAGTTTATTTTCAGATAACGTTACATATTTATCACATTTATTTTTTACTTGTCCGATCAGACAACTGCATTCCACTTGCCCGAACAGAGTAAAGATCCGCCAGTTGTCACCACCGAATGATAGTTAACGCCAGTGCTTGAGATGGGCAGGAGCTGTCGGGACTTGTATATGAGTACTGACTCTTCTTTTGATTACCAACATTAATTTATTTTAAACAGTATATATTTTGAGGAGTAGGTACCGGTACGCATTTTGGTCCAATTCAAACACTGGTTAACATTATGGTATTTTGGTCATATTTGAAGCGTCACTACCTACTGTTTCGTTGTCTTTCGGTCGCTGAAGAAAAAAAAGTAACGCTTTGAAAGACAATGCGACCTTCGTGCGCTGCAAGTTTTCCAACCACCTCGGAAAGGAGCAAGCACGGAGCGCGCGGCCTAGAAAATAAATATGCGGACGCGACAGTATGGTTTTGAAAGCGCATTAGGCAGAAATATTAATAAAGTTTGACATTTTTAATTTATGAATTTAATATATAGGCTATATACAGTGTGTGTGTGTGTGTGTGTGTGTGTGTGTGTGTGTGTGTGTGTGTATATATGTGTATATATATGTATATAATATATATATATATATATATATATATATATATATATATATATATATATATATATATATATATATATATATATATAAATTTTTTTTTTAATGTATAATTTTTTATTTTATTTCATTATTTTTTATTATGGTGTGGCAGCAAGGATTCTGGCAGCAAATCCTTACCAGCGGAAACTTTGGATTATACACTTTGTTGCACGTCGCTCTGGATAAGAGCGTCTGCCAAATGCCTGTAATGTAATGAAATGTAATGTAATATTCCGTAGCAACAAGATAAACCTGACATTAGCCCTAAAATATGCCAATACAACAGTGAAAACACTGCTCACTGAATAACGAAATAAACGAGACAATTTTTAAAAAAAATTATACCATGTCATTCTACAGTCAATATCTGGGACTAAACATTGAATAAATATACAATCTTACCATTGGTTTTACGCATAGATGTCCCTTTTGCGAATGAGTGGTCATATTGTCTTGGACAATCCGTTTGTGAAATGTACGCGCATTAGTGACGCCTGGGTCAGCTATCTTCAAAAATAGCTGTGCGTAATAGCACACCTGTTGCTTATGGCATTGTCGCCCTTTTTAGTGCAATTTGGCTTGATTGACAATTCATTTATTCAGTAGGTGAGAGTACAAGCTTTCTAACGATGTATAACATGTCTGACTTTGCTTTTGGAATAGTGTTTTATAGGTCAGCGTAACTAAATATTTTCTCATTTGCCAATGTCTAAATACATAAAACGGTAGGCTGCTCTGCGCGCAGCGCGCAGATCGCGAGTTGATATTTCATCTTGTTTCGTTTAATCTCAATGTCGTATTTATTATTTGAAATGTGTATTTATGTGTTATTCTTCTATCTGTCTCTGAGGCGCTCTGAAATGTGCATTCTCTGCTAAGTTGAGCAATGGATTGGAATAGGTATGTGTCTGACGTAATGTTGCACGGTATACTGAAACTTCAGCACTTTTTCGGTACTTAAAAAAAAGAAAAAAAAAAAGAAAAGAAACGGTTCCGTATTAGAATTTTCCGAGGTTCAGTAGTTTTGCGTCAAATGTAAAAGCCAGGGAAATGTGTCTCCCGCATTACCGATTGAGAGGATGAAAAGTGTAATTTGTCAGAATCTTCGCTAGGTGGCAGTAGCCACTAAGGTTGGCAAGTGAGGTGACCTGCGTTTGTGCATTCTTCGTAGTTGATACAGCGCAAGCTTAGACTCAGTTCACTTCAGTAGCAATAGCTGTTCTAATTTGTAAATTTTATTATACGAAGATGCTGTATTATTGAAATATGCTGTTTTTAGATATATTTTAAAGTGAAAGACCTGTTTAAAGATAATTTACTTTACAATTGTTTAATTTTTGAAATATATTTAATATAGTTTTCTATGGTTTAGTGTTGTAACACTAGTCCTGTGCTTATTGATATGTTGATCAGGCTTCAACTTAAAGGTTGTTAATAAACCAGGTTTTTAATGAACCGTGAATTCGAAAATGGTCATCCCTTGTGGACATTACGTTTCTGATCTATTAAGGTAATTTCAGTATCGTTATGTACGGAGTATTGAATCAGTATCATTTCAGTATTAATTATCGTGATACTAAACCTGGTATTGATATCAAAGTATAATGTTGGTATCGTAGTGCAGTAGTAGTGCCAGTGATTATAATGTTTAAAATCTGAGATCTTTGGTATTTTATACAGATTTTGTGGTGAACTCCACCCACTTCCAGTTTCCTCAGAATAAAAAACAAATTTTTTTGATTTAATCGGCAGCCACCTGTCATGTGTCATTGATGTTCGATTTCACCCCACCCCACCCCTTGTAATGGGTCATTTAAAGATTTACTGTGCACTTAACAATGACTTTGATTGAAAATAGATGTAAAAATTCTATTTAAAACGCTTGATTTGATTGATATTCCTGAGCGTTATCATGAGTAGGCAAATTAATCTTTTCAAATATGTGTTTTAAATATATAAAAAAGAATGAAAATGCATGTTTTGATATATAGGATGTTAATTTTCTCTGTTCAAATTCTTAATTTTGTGAGTTGTTTTTCAAAAATATAATTCATCTAATTTGTTGATACAGATAGTAATTCATGCACAAATTAATTCAGATAATTCAGCATTTCATTAATTCAAAATGTATAGATTGCTGTAACCTGTTCTACCTCACCCGTTTTACCCAAAATTCTGTTTGAGGGCACATGCCCCGGTTGTATTGCCTTTAACTAGGGAGAGATGCCAGTTTTAATTAGACTACTTATGATAAAAAAGCACTGTCAACTACACAAGTTTAATTCTTAGTTTTCTCAGCTCTAGCTGGCTGACAGACTTTGTGTTACTCAGAAGTTCTTGCAGTGTAAGGCGGGAATTGGAGCTCTACAGTTTTCATGGGGCTTGCTACAGAATGATACTGATGACTTGAAATACATTTCCGGTTCTGCAGTTGTCCATTTTAGAAATCCCATTAACTTTGAGTCCTGCTGATTTTAAGTTAATGATGAAACTCAATTGAACCAAACTTGTCACAGGGATGATGGAAATTTATGGTGATGGATTTATTTTTGCTCAGTATATATTATTTTAACCACGAATTTGACATTATTTTTTGCACTTTACAGTCCTGCATTTAGTAATTGCCTTTGCACCACCACCCAAAGCCTTTTCCAGCTTATTTGATCTTGTGTTGTTGAATCTACAGCCATCTTTGAGGCAATTAACTGTCTTGGAAATAAGTTATTACTGAGTAAGTTACATTTTTGCCAGACAAATCTTTGCCAAAAAAGGGAAATGTCGTCATTCTTTTTAGAGAACGTTTCAACCTACTTAACCTCTTACCGCAAAGCCCCTAGTGGTCAGCTTGCCGGCGTGCCGAGATTACTGAACTGTTACATTCAGTGCTACTGCAACCAAAGTAAGAGTTAAAAACAGAACAGCTTTGTTTTAGTTTCATAAGTAGACAATACATGACAACTATGCCGAATACAGAGTTTCGCAGTGCCACCAATGTCACTCTGGTCGTTCATTTAACACGCACCCCCTCCCTGCTGTCTCATCTGCAACTACACCCCCCGCCCGTGACATAATGGACAATATTGTCTATCTGGGCATTCATAAAAATATTCTTTCACCACTCAAAAATTGTATTCCGTCATAGCAACAAGATAAACCCAACAATAGCCCTAAGATATGCCAATACAACAGCGAAAACGCTGCTCACTTAATAACGAAATAAACGAGACAAAGTTTTCAAAAATGATACCATGTCATTCTACAGTCAATATCTGGGATTAAATATTGAATAAATATACAACCTTATATATATGGGCATCTATGAAATCTGGGTACCTTCCGAAATAGTCGTGCATAATACCACACGTGTTGTTTACGGCGTTGTCGCCCTTTTTAGTACAGTCTGGCTTGATTTGACAATTCATTTATTCAGTAGGTGAGAGTATAAACTATGTATAACGTGTAATTTTGCTCTTGGAATAGTGTTTTATCGGTCAGCGTAACCTTTTTTTTTTTTTTTTTTTTTTTTACGTCGCATTCACTTACGCATTCACTCTGTGGTTGCAGTTAAAGGTGCTGCACCTAACAAAACATTGCCAACGATTTTTCATAATTTCTTGGAAAATACTATTATTATTGAGAACTTCTGGGCATAGCTAAGCCATATGTTTGCTGATAGACCTAGTTGACATCGTTTACTGGAGTAAGACAGAAGCATCATTAATTTACTGTCTCTGTCTCTATCTACTGAAAACAAATACGATTTCATCATTGCTATGTAAGTATTACTGCTCAAAATATTTTGGTTATATATGTTATTTTTGAAATTGAGTGTCTTTAACCCCTTAGCACACATGCTAAATCTGGCCAATCCATGCCCATTTAGGGGGTACCCTATTTAAAGCTTTATAACTCCAGATGTGAACACCACAGATACTTGAAAAATGGCTTGCATGAAGCAAGACATTTGTACCATTTACAATACTAGCTTAGATTACTTTATATTCATAATTTTGGAAGAAATAAAGTGCCACAAATGCAATTGCCACAAATAGGCAAAAAATCTAAAATGAATTTGCTCATTTTTTAGTTCACAATGAAATACTGGGAGATTACATATATACAGCAGATTAAAGTATATATGTCCTGGATCAAAAACGTCTTGACCACAAGTTCATAAAATCTGAGGGTGGATATGTAGAACTACTAAAGATCTATGAAGCAAAAACTAAGCAGTGTGTACCGATTGTCTCCAAATCTACCCAAAATGTCTAAATTATTGATTTTGGATATGTTTCTGGACCCCTAGCTATCTTAGACCACTGTACAGACAGAAAGCTTTTAATTCCCACTTGAAAATGATGCAACAGTGCGTTTCTTGAGTAAAAGTAGTTGATTTGTAGTGAAATACGTGGATATGTTGTGATTTACAGCAGTGCATAATTGGGTAGATTTGGAGACACTGGGTACACTGCTTAGTTTTTGCTTCATAGATCTTTAGTATCCACCTTTATAGATTTTATGAACTTGTGGCCAAGAAGTTTTTGATCCAGGACATGTATACTTTAACCTGCTGTATATATGCAATCTCTCAGCATTTTAGTTTTAGTTTTATTATTTTTGCACAATTTAAAAAATACACAAAAATGACAAAGATAACAAATAATATACAGTTCAGGGAGAGGCAGGAAACCCAGTGGGCTTATTTGAAGCCTCCACCTAAATAATGTTAAAATTTCACAATGTTAAGAACTAAAAAAGAGCAAATTCATTTTATTAGTTTTTTGCCTAGAAAATTGAATTTTTGGCACTTTTTTCTTCCACAATTATGAATATAAAGTAATCTAAGCTAGTATTATAAATGGTACAAATGTCTTGCTTCATTTAACCCATTTTTAAAGTCTCTGTGGTGTTCACATTTGTAGTTATAAAGCTTTAAATAGGGTACCCCCTAAATGGGCAAGGATTGGCCAGATTTGGCATGTGCACTAAGGCGTTAACAGAATGTCTTTTTTTGTACTCTGAAATTTGAATCAAGTCCTGCAATCCTCCTTACTCAATGTTCATTGCAGTAGCTATGTGATGAGTTCACAGTATACATCCTTGAGGTGATATGGGTAGAATTGCAGTTCCTTGTTGAAGTAACATAGGCCATGCATTTGTTATAGTGATTCAGAGCTCCAGAAGAACAGTGAGAAGTGGAGAACAGTTGCAAGTGAGAGAGAGAGAGGGCAAGGGCTACGGAATCCCACCAGAAACCATGTCGGAAGGAGAAGGGAAACCAGCCCTGCCCTCAGCCCCAGAGGCCAAGCCAGAGACAGTCACCTCGGCCCCCATCGCCCAGGGTGTGTCTTCAGTTTCCCCACCTGTTTCAGCTGTAGGCCAGGGGCCTCCAGCCACTGCTACAGAGGATGAGGAGGAGGAGAGCGAGGATGAATCAGAGATCCTGGAGGAGAGCCCATGTGGACGCTGGCAGAAACGGAGAGAGGAGGTGCAGCTCTCTGAATTGCTCTTTATTTAGCCATGGTAATTTAAGTCACCCAGCGTGGTCAAGTTTGCACAATCATGTCCCCTGCCACAGGTGAACCAGCGTAATGTGCCCGGAATTGACAGTGCCTACTTAGCCATGGACACAGAGGAGGGTGTGGAGGTGGTGTGGAATGAAGTCATGTTCTCTGAGAGGAAGAATTTCAAGCTGCAGGAGGTAGGACACAGTGCACCTTCACATGGGATTTGCAGTTGCACTCTTGCAGTATTGTGCCTAACCAAGGTGGTCCAAATTGATTAACTAACCTATTCAGTCAAATTAGTACTTATTATATGCTTTTATTATTCTATAATTATATAGGCTTCAGGGCTAATAATCAGCCGTGGTGCATGTTTTTTCACCAGTCAGAGCATCACGGTGACATAAATCCCCTGAAATAGAATAAATTAAAATGTGATCACTGACGACGCTCAGTACTTTCTGAAAAATACACTGACTACCACAATTCATGAGACGCTCAAAACTGGCATATATAATAGCATATGCAGTGTATATCGAAAGTGGGGGGGGGGGGGGGGGGTAATATTGTGACTATATTTCAAGGGATGATGGACAGCCCTATAGTGAACGTGCATGCACAGGTTCACACTATTATACTGCAATACGGCTTGTAGGGTGTGCTATTTGCAAAATATTATTTGCATAGACTACATAAGGCCAAATTCTACTAAATTTCACTGGAACCCTCAGAAAGCTTCCCTCTAACAGTCCTGAGAAGTACACCCTCCTCAATCCAAGATTCTTAAAAATAATCAAATATGAAAATGCAAAAAGTGTATGAAAGATATTTGACCACACCATTTTTGGAAATATACAAATTGAAAAGGGACCCATGTAGATAATGTGCATCTCATTTCATACAACTACCATGCAAGGTTGTGCTACAGCACCACTTCAAAATTGCAATATTCAGATCATTATTGCTGATGTGCTCTTGCATCCAATACACACCATATTTGATATGCACAATATTTTGATAAGGTTTGCAGAACATGACAGAAGTAAGTTGCTGCAATGGGTTTTGGCTAAACAACAGTGACTTTTCTGATAGAATTTAGCTCAAATACAGAGACTGCATTCCGTCTCTGTCAGCCCCTCTCCCCTCCCCCTTAGTCACACTCTGATGGGAGCTGAAAGCAGGCCATGAATTCCCCTCCAACCCCCCCCCTCCCTACACACACACACAACTGTAGTGTGTAGTTCCTGAGCCTTACCATACAGCTATATTTTGTTTTCTGCAAGTATAATGGCCCTGTAAATTGTTTTGTCCATTAGGTAAATAACAAAATTGCCATTGGGATGGCAGGTATGCCATCCTGCCAAGTTACACCTTGGCGGGGGCATGCCCCATACCTATACAACACCGAGAGTTTGGCACTTTTCAGGGTTCCCCACAGAAATAACCACAGACCACAGACACAGACACTCAGCCCTTAAAAACATTAAATTCTGTACATTCTGACCCCATTTCAACAGACAGATTTCATAAACAACTTCACATGTCCACACAATAAAGGCCCCAAACTAAGGGGATTTTGTGTTTTCTCCTTCTTCTTTCTTCTTCTCATTCTTATTTTTCCTGCCACCTATCCCACAGCATGTCTCCCTTTTGGACATTTTACTGACACCAGCCAAATCTTCACCTACACGACCCAATCAAGAACTCACATACACACGCAAAATACCCATACCTTTTTACTCAAACATTTTCAGTATAAACAGCTAGTCCGCCTGTGGGCAAGGTTACAGTCTTGGGAACATAGGGTCCTAGGTTCAAGCCCAGCTAGGAACGCGTTTCTTTAACCTGCTTTTACCCTCACTAATAATTGTCTACTACTTCTCAATCATTGCTTTTGCACCATATCTACCCGCCGTTCACCGAACGTATACAATGCATTATGACGTATCGTCTGCACGTTCAGTTATTAACCGGCTACAATATTGCAAAGCCATATGGATTCAACAGGAGCTCTTCTGTGCCTACTCGCCTGTGTTCTTCTTTAAAACCACAGACAGGTTTGCTAATGATATTTCACGCATTGCATCACTATGTCAAGGTGCTGCACTAACAAAGTCACAGACTGGTAAACCTCCGGTTAAAGGATTGAATCCCGCCTCACCCTCAGGCAGATAATTTCCTCTTTTACACTTTTTCTTTTAACATACTCCCCATGAATGTTTGAATACATGCATAGAGTTTAAAGTGTTTACCTCATCCGATCTTTTGGATAGTAATGGCTCCGATTGCATTAGTTTGATAGGGGACAGATGTAGATTACCTGACCACTCTTTGTTGTTTTTAAAATTCAAAGTTTGTGATGGCATGGAGGATGGGTGCACTTCTGAGCTTGCTGTAACTCCAATTAAGAGTCTGCCTAGAGTTTTCCCTGATAGTTTCCTCTCTTCTGACAGGTGTCGTTTTGATTTATTGGAGCTTATTTACAAACTTGAACATTGTCAGAAAACACAAGCTAATATTGACATGTTGTATGAATTATTATGTGATATGTTATCTAAAGAAATGGTTAAATGTTTACCTGCAAAATCGGCCCTTGGGAGTAAGGGTAATGCATACCTTAAAATAGGTAGATCTAAACTGTACTGGAACTTGGAGCTCAAAAAACTATGGATTGATAGAAAAACAGCTGAAAATGAGTTCCTAAAGTGTAAAGATCAAATGACTAAAAGACTCTTAAAGGAAAAATTTAGGCAAACTCAATTTTCTTTTGACAAGAGATTACGATTCTATAAAAGGAAATTCAGGAGAGGACAAGCTTTACACCTAGACCAATTACAATGCAGCAATCCACAACAGTTTTGGAACAAAATAAATAAATTGGGCCCTAGGAGATCAACAGAAATTCCAATGGAAATTGTGTTAAGTAATGGTGATCCTGAGAATAAAAAAGAGCTTTTTCTCAGAAAATGGGAAAACGATTTTGCAGACTTTCACTACTTTCAGGAAATCATATTCCACCGGTTTTGATGATACTTTTCTAAAAGATACATGTAATGCAATTTATGAGTTGGAGAAAACCATGAATCAATCTGGGTACATCCCAAATCAATTCTTGAATAATAATATCACAAGGGAGGAAGTAAAGTGTGTTGTAGACAGGGCAAAGTTAAAGAAAGCATCAGGGGTAGAGGGAATCCCAAATGAAGTCCTAAAGTCTCCATCATTACTAGCGGTGTTATGCTGTCTGTTTCAAACTTGCTTTGAAGATAGCATCATTCCTTCTGTGTGGTATAAAGCTATTATTAAACCGATCCCAAAGTCAGCTAAGAATGATCCAAGGGTTCCCCGTAACTATAGGGGCATCAGCCTTTTAAGTACAGTTTATAAATTATACTCAAACATTTTAAATAACCAGTTAATTCAGTAATTGGAAATGACAGAATATCTTGTTGATGAGCAGAATGGATTTAGGAAAAGTAGAGCTTGCATCAGTCATATCTATTCAGTATCATCTGTACTTAGAGCCAGAACAGAGGAAGGAAAATCTACATTTGTTTGCTTTGTCGACTTCCAAAAGGCCTTTGATTGGGTCAATAGGGATCTGCTTACCTTCAAGCTTATTAAAGCTGGGATTGATGGTAAATTCTACAAAGCAATTAAAACTTTATACAGTTCTCCAGTTGCCTGTGTAGAGATAAATAGCATGTTTACTGGATGGTTTCCTACTCCCTTTGGAGTCAAACAAGTTGACATTCTTTCTCCAACTCTGTTTGCTTTATATGTGAATGATTTGGCTCAACAAATTAAGGATGCAAACCTAGGTGTAAGTCTGGAGGATACAACACCTGGTATTTTACGCTATGCAGATGATATAGCCCTTATTGAATCAGAAGTTGACTTACAAAATATGTTAAACCTTGTGAACTTATGGTGCTCTAGATGGAGATTAACAATAAATCAGAGTAAAATCCAGATAATGCATTTCAGGAAAAAGGGTACAGCAAGAAGTACACATCACTTTTGGACCATCACCACTAGAATATGCTAGTGTGTATAAATACCTGGGGTTTGCTCTGGATGAATTTATGACCTATGAGGGGGGACAAAATCCCTAGCGACTTTGGCTGGGAGAGCGTTAGGCTCAGTGATTAATAAATTAAAAGTGTGCAAAGATCTTGGTTACTCAACATATTCACAACTTTGATGCCTGTGTTTCTCCTGTCCTGAATTATGCTGCTGGCATATGGGGCTTTAAAGAGTCCAAAAATGCCAATTCTATTCAGAACAGAACCATACGTTGTTTTCTGGGTGTACATAAATTTGCTCCAGTTCTAGCTATTCAGGTTGATATGGGGTGGGTGCCTGGTCCTATACGACAAAAATGTGAGATGGTCCACCTGTGGAACCGCCTGATCAGTATGCCAGAGGATAGGATAACCAAAAAGGTCTTTCTTTGGGATAAATTACACCGCACCCCATGGACTAAAGAACTTGATGCAATTTTTGAGGAGGCTGATTTACAATATATTTACAGAAATAACTTAAGGTGTAATATTAACATGATTAAATATAAGCTTTTATCCAACTTTGAAGAAAAGTGGTCTAATGATATATTGCTGGAACCAAAATTAAGAACTTATATTCATGCTAAGCAAAACTATGGCCCTGAACCATATGTTATGGCATACCTAACCAGAAGCCAAAGGTCCCTGGTTGCCCAGTTACGAACCGGTATCTTTCCTCTGGCTATTGAAGTAGGAAGATTTAATGATGTAATTGAAGAGAAAAGACTATGCCTGTTATGTGATCTGGGTGAAATCGAAAATGAATCCCACTTTATGCTGTACTGCACATATTATGATGATCTAAGAGCACCAATATTCCATGAAATGTCCGTACGTAATCCTGAAGTGTTTTGGGGGGGGGGGGAGTGATGAAAAATTGGAATGGCTATTTAAGTTTGACGTTTTTAAAATGACTAACTTTGTTTCAAAAGCCTGGAAGAAGGCAAGATGGATTGTTAGTTTAGTCTCTAATGAGGTGTTATTTATGAAATGATTTTGAATATGTTGCAAAAAAAAAAAAAAAAAAACTTGGAAAAGAAGATAAGAAGGTTTGATTCTGGAGACTATACTCTTGTGTACAAGGTATATATATCAGATATGTGTAGCATTTTAATAGGTCTAGGACTTACTCTGGATCTGGTATATGCAAAATGTTGGTGTCATATAAGCCCATGTGGGCTGGGCATCCATGTGATGCATGACACAATAAAATTCATTCATTCATTCATTCATTCATTCATTCATACATACAATTACTACGTATGTACGTTCTGCAACTCCCCATTAAAACATTACATTAAAATCATGACTCACTCATAATTATAACTACTAGTACTGAACATGAGAAAAGCACATCAATGCAATAGATTTCACACGTTACTTAACCCTCCACTTTAGCAGCTAAAGTTTTATAGCCACTGTTATATATATTGTTCGATAAGGACACTAGGCTCGCTCATGGTCACTTCATTTACTTCGCACTATAGTCTGTGATCATGTCAACCTTCACCTACATGCCCATTCTTCTAAAAACATATTGTTTCAACTACGCAATTTCATAATTTCATCCTGATTTCTCTCACACTGTTGTTATTTTCTCATATGCAAAGCCTGCTGGGACATATGCGTCTGCTCCTATTCTCCACTATTAAGTTTTCCGGTTCTCCACTAAAACAGCAAACAGGATTCCCACCTGCAGATAAGCCTATCAAAATGCCTTATAAACCTTACAAACACTAAAAGTGCATCTCCACGAAATAACAGACAACGGAGCAGGACAGAAGGGTACACAAGTTGCGACCTAGGGAGCTCTAATTCTACGGTCTTGCTGATTCTTTTGTCAATCAAGGCTCGTTGGATGGCCGTCAAATCCGTGAGTACATACACTGGTTTTCAACGTACAAAAATGCCAAGTTACTTACCGTCTATAACTCATTCATTCAGACTGCCAAAATCCAGGCCTGCCATTAAAAGTTTTGATATCAAAATGATGCCAAGTTACGGTACTACAAACAATATAGGCTATCTTGCCTCACCGAAATTAAATAAGATGTATTCCAAAGCAATGCTACCCAATATTTCCTCAGTTCTTTCAAGTTACTTGGCCCTGTGTGTGTAAAAGCATGCAATACATGGACAGGCCAAACATATGTGTGGATGGCTTTCTCACAGTCTAGATTGATTGAATAGGCATCTATATGTCCAATTTGTATTGGTATGTATGTATGTATGCCCAGCATTTCTGTTGCGTGCATGATTGTATGTTTCTTGGTATAAATGTCTGTTCGTAAATGTGAATGTAACATGCTACGAGGGAAATGGCCCCATGGGGATAAAGAAGTTCTCTATGTATGATGTACAATATGTATTTGACATGCAGAATTTATTGTACGTAGCAAATATACAATAACTTGTACATTTACTGAAATTCAGTTCAGAAGCAAGTAGAAACATATGTTTCCTGGAGAAATATGCTTCCTGTAGTTACTCACCAGCAGTTTTCTACATAAATTTCAATGTGTTCCATGAGGCAATTCGAAATATTTGACACTTTGATCTGACACAAAGTTTGCATGACATTGTAAAATGGTAAGATTACAAAACACAGGGCCAAGTGACTTGAAAGAATTGAGGAAATATTGGGTAGCATTGCTTTGGAATAGATCTTATTTAATTTCAGTGAGGCAAGATAGCCTATATTGTTTGTAGTACCGTAACTTGGCGTCATTTTGATATCAAAACGTTTAATGGCAGGCCTGGATTTTGGCAGTCTGAATGAATGAGTTATAGACAGTGAATGTCTTGTATGTGTGAGTAACTTGGCATGTTGAAAACGTGTTTTTTATGAGATTTCTATATTCATTACACTGACATTTCATGAAACACTTCGTAAAGACGATGTCTTTAAAAAATTGTTTTGATGTGTTCCAGGGGTCAGGGGCGTGTGTTTATCTGTGTGTGTGTGTGTGTGTTGTGATGGCACGTATAGCATCCAGCCAAGTTACAGCACCGACACTTTGCCACTTTTCAGGGTTCCCCACACAAATAACCTCAACAGCCAGACTCTCAGCCCTTAAAAACATTAATTTCTGTACATTCTGACCCCATTTCAACAGTCAGAAGTCATTAACAACTTCACATGTCCACACAATAAAGGGGATTTTGCGTTTTCTCCTTTTTTTCCTCCTCCTTTTTCCTGCCTCCTAGCCCACAAAGAATGTGTCTCCCCATTGGTCATTATGTACACCAGCTAATCCTTCACCAACGCCGGCCAATCAAAATGTCACATACACACGCAAAATGGACACATCTTTTTACCCAAGAAAATGCCAGTCTCTACTAGAGCCCGACCGATGTATCGGTTTGGCCGATATATCGGCCATTATTTGACTTTTTTGACGACATCGGGATCGGCAGTTATGCAGCCGATGTGTCCCGATTTTTAAATAAGTAAAATAAACAAAAAAAAAAACATTGATTATTTATCTGTACTTGTCATATCATCTTTTACATTTATCTAAAAAGTTCTTTGTGTGTTTTTTTATTTTTATTTGTTTGCTTATAAGTTAAATGTTCTTAAATATAGAAACTTTAATAAAATATAAGTTTTTCACATTGATTTGAAAATGTTGCGCTTTTTGACAAAATATCGGTCAAAACATCGGCAATCGGTGGGCTAGGACTCTCCAAAATCGGGATCGGCATCGGACCCAAAAACCTGGCATCGGTCGGGCTCTAGTCTCTACAGCTAGTCAGTTTATGGCTCAGTGGTAATGTCACAGTCTTCAAATCATTGAGTCACAGGTTCAAATCCCATCTGAAGCAAATTTCTTATACATGCTTATTCACTAATAATTGTCTTATTTCTCAACTACTGCTTTTGCACCACATCTACCCGCCTTTCACCAGACGTATACACTGCATTATGACATACCATCTACACATTCAGTTAACCTCCTACAATATCGCCAGGCCATATGGATACAACCAATGCTCAGTTATGCTTGCTGACCTGTCGTCTTCTTTAATACCACGGACACATTTCACCTAGAAAATTCACACTTCTGGACAGCTACATGATGGTGGTGCACTGCCAATGTAATTGACTGCAAAGCACAAGGTTGGACGATCGAACCCGCCTCGTCCTCAGGCAGATCTTTTCATATCTTAAACTAACATTTTATTACACTTATTAGTTAGCAATATAATTGTCTTTTGCTTCTGAACTATTGCTTTTGCACTTATCAAAATATCTGAATCTTCAATGCAGACTGAAGTGACCATGGCCAGCCAGGGGTTTCATGACGGTAAATGTATTGATTTTCTTAGTTACACCAGCTGACCATGGTGGTGTTTCTACTAACTATATTTCTTAAGTTGGTTACTGTAATAAACGTTCTTATCAGCAAAGGCCACATTTCTATGTTCATGTTACCTCGCCCTGTTCTCTATCTACCCACATACAAACAATTACTACGTATTAACTGTCTGCAACACCTCATTAAAACATTACATTTATAAACATGTTTCATTCATAATTATAACTACTAGTACTGAACGTCAGAAAAGTACATTTATACAACAGTTCCGCTGCGCTATTTCACGCATTACTTCAACAACTAATTTAACATGTAACTAGTAATACTGTCTATTTTATATACCTTTCAATAAGGAAACTCATCTCACTCATGGTCACTTTTCTTTGCACTATAGTCTGTGATCGTGTCAGACTTCACCTACATGCCCATTCTGCTAACAACATATTGTTTCAACTACTCAATTCATCATTTGTCCTCATTTCTCTCGTACTACTGTTATTTTCTAATATGCAAAGTTTTCTGGGACATATGCGTGTGCTGCTATTCTCCACTGTCTAGCTAAGCAAAGCAGCGAAGAGGAGTCCTACCTACAGCTAACCGTATCAAAATGCCTTATAAACCTTGGAAACACTGAAAGTGCATCTCAACAAAAGAATAGAAAACTGAGCAGGACAGAAGGATACACAAGTTGCGACCTACGGAGCTCAAATTCTACGAGCTTACTGATAATTTTGTCAATGAAGTCTTGTTGAATAGCTGTCACATGAGTGAGTACATACACTGGGGACATTTCTGTTCATTTTCTAAAGGTGCAAGCTTCTTTTTTACTTATGCCACCGTACCCTTTGTTACAGCCATTGTTTTACAAATATATCAAAGCGAAAGTGCTAAGTGGTTTGTCATACTGTACAAATTCACACAAGGATAGCCATAATAATCCACAACCGTTTCTTAAAGGGTTACTTTGCATTTTTGCACCCAGGTCCGCTCCGGTGTTCATCACGAATCATGTCCTCAACTTGCCCTCTCCCAAAATCTCGCTCTGCCTCACAGTCAAATCAGTCTACATCTGGCACTGCCTAATCTGTACGCGTGTTCGCATGTATGTGTATGCATAATTCTACATTTATATGCATTACTGTTCTCACTTTCTTATAACAAACACTTTGCACTGAGAAATGAGATCTCTCAAAAATGTTTTCAACGTACAGAAATGCCAGGTTACTCACACATACAAAAGCACTGTGTAGAACTCATTCATTCAAATTGGCTAAATCTAGGCCTGCCATTAAAAGTTTTGATATCAAAACGACACCAAATTACTGTACTGCAAACAGTATAGGCTATCTTGCCTCACCGAAATTAAAGAAGCTGTATTCCAAAGCAGTGTTACCCAATGTTTTCTAAATTGTTTCAAGTCACTTGGCCCTGTGTTTTTTTAATCTTATGATCTTAGTGTCATTACATGCCTCATGCAAGACATTTAAATGAATGTACAGAACTGCTGGTGAATACCTACAGAATGCATATTCCTCCAGAAAACATATCTTTATGCTTGGTTATCAAGTTCATTTTACTAGATGTACCAAACTCAGTGCTGTATAGGTATGGGGGATGCCACCCTGCCCAGGCGTAACTTCCATCCCAGTATGTGTGTGTGTAATATATATATATTGGGATGGCAGGTATGCCATCCCGCCAAGTTACGCCTTGGCGGGGGCATGCCCCATACCTATACAGCACCGAGAGTTTGGCACTTTTCAGGGTTCCCCACAGAAATAACCACAGCCACAGATACTCAGCCCTTAAAAACATTAAATTCTGTACATTCTCACCCCATTTCCACAGACAGATTTCATAAACAACTTCACATATCCACACAATAAAGCTCCAAACTAAGGGGATTTTTGCATTTTCTCCTTTTCTTATTTTTCCTGCCGCCTATCCCACTAACAACATGTCTCCCCATTGGACATTTTACATTTTACCGTATACGGTAACGTATACACTGCATTATGACGTACCGTCTGCACGTTCAGTTATTAACTGGCTACAATATTGCAAAGCCATATGGATTCAACGGGAGCTCTTCTGTGCTTACTGGCCTGTGTTCTTCTTGAAAACCATGGACTGGTTTGCTAATGCTATTTCACGCATTGCATCACTATGTCATGGCGCTGCACTAACAAAGTCACAGACTGGTAAACCTCCGGTTGAAGGATTGAATCCCGCCTCGCCCTCAGGCAGATAATTTCCTTATACACTAACGTTTTCTTACGCTTATATTTGCTTTACCAAAACTCACTCATGGCCACCCATATGCATTTCATGACGGCTAATGTATTCCTTTTATTAAAAAGTTACACCAGTTCACCACTGTGCCATTTCTATATTTTTCCACTTGGCTACCGTACAAAACCTTCTTATCAACAAACGCCACGTTTCTACATTCATGTTACCTCGCCTGTTCTCTATCTAGCCACATACAAACAATTACTACGTATGTACGTTCTGCAACTCCCCATTAAAACATTACATTTAAAATCATGACTCACTCATAATTATGAGTACTAGTACTGAACATGAGAAAAGCACATCAGTGCAATAGATTTCACACGTTACTTAACCCTCCACTTTAACGGCTAATGCTTTATAGCGACTGTTATATATACCGTTCGACAAGGAAACTAAGCTCGCTCATGGTCACTTCATTTACTTCGCACTATGGTCTGTGATCATGTCAACCTTCACCTACATGCCCATTCTGCTAAAAACATACTGTTTCAACTACGCAATTTCATCATTTCTCCTAATTTCTCTCACACTGTTGGGGCGACAGCTCAGGAGGTAAGACCGATTGTCTGGCAGTCGGAGGGTTGCCAAGTCAAACCCCGCCCTGGGCGTGTCGAAGTGTCCTTGAGCAAGACACCTAATCCCTAATTGCTCTGGCGAATGAGAGGCATCAATTGTAAAGCGCTTTGGATAAAAGCGCTATATAAATGCAGTCCATTTACCATTTACTGTTGTTATTTTCTCATGCAAAGCCTGCTGGGACATATGCGTCTGCTCCTATTCTCCACTATTAAGTTTTCCGGTTCTAGCTTAGCAAAACAGCGAAGAGGATTCCTACCTGCAGATAAGCCTATCAAAATGTCTTATAAACCTTACAAACACTAAAAGTGCATCTCCACAAAATAACAGACAACGGAGCAGGACAGAAGGGTACACAAGTTGCGACCTAGGGAGTTATAATTCTACGGGCTTGCTGATTCTTTTGTCAATCAAGGCTCGTTGGATGGCCGTCAAATCCGTGAGTATATACACCGGCCATATTTCACCTGCGTTTCTGATGCGTTTACACTTACGCCACCGCACCCTTTGTCACAGCCACTGTTTTACATATATAGCAAACCGAAACTGCTAAACGGTACACGCTCATCAGACTGTACAAATTCACACAAGGATAGCCATAATCCACAACCGTTTCTTACAGGGTCAATTTGCATTTCTCACTCTCATAATAAAACGCTTTGCAAAAAGAAATGGTATCTCAATACAATACCAATACAAATTGGACATATACACCCCTATTCAATCAATCTTGACTGTGAGAAAGCCTTCCACACGTTTCACCTGTCCATGTAGTACATGCTTATACACACAGGGCCAAGTGTCTTGAAAGAATTGAGGAAATATTGGGTAGCATTGCTTTGGAATACATCTTATTTAATTTTGGTGAGGCAAGATAGCCTATATTGTTTGTAGTACCGTAACTTGGCATCATTTTGATATCAATACTTTTAATGGCAGGCCTGGATTTTGGCAGTCTGAATGAATGAGTTATAGATGGGGTATGTCTTGTATGTGTGAGTAACTTGGCATTTTTGTATGTTGAAAACGTGTTTGAGATTTTTATATATATATATATATATATATATATATAAAATGTGTATATACACTGTTTGATGTGTTGTGTGTTCAGAGATGCTCTTCTGCCAAGGCTCCAGAGTGCGACCATTTTGGTTGAAACATGCGACCAAAAATCTGTCAAGTGGTACTAAACATTTTCCTTGGTCGCACCGGTGCGCCTGACATTTAGCAGGTCTGTCTGTGTGTGTGTGTGTGTCTGTAGCGTTATTTTTTTCCCACCCGCATTCTGCGAAGACCCGCCCCTACTCTGCCTCTGATTGGCTCTGACTGTGATATTCTTCTTCGCTGAATGCGGGTGGGGGGAAAAAAAAGGAATGTGTGTATTAGTGATGTGCGGATCGCAGTTATATCCGCGGGCATCGCGGTTAATCCGCTGATTGGGCGGGCCGAGTCATAAAAATTAACATTCTGATTAAAAGCGGATGGGTTGTGGGTGGGTGAAATAATACATCATTAATGAGGAAAATATTAATTACATTCTCTAAAATGTGAACATATTTTAAGCTCCATTTTTCATCAGGCACGAATTAGCAGACTAGACTCTCATTGCGTTGTCCATTTGTCTTAAGCAGCAATGGAGGCAAAAAAGATCCATGTGAAAATTAAAAAAGGAGAATTTAAAAAAAAAAAAAAAGAAGGGCAGAAAAGTTCCGTGTGGGAGCTATTTAGTGAGATACTTACCCAGCACTTGACTCGTCATGGTTTTGTCATATGCAACAGCTGCAAAATAATGAGAAATAACGGTAAAGTGTGATCGGGTATTAGGGCCACATTGAGGGGGGGGAAAAAATCGGAGATTTCGAGAATAAAGTCGGAATTTTAGGCTACGTGGGGAAATATCAGAAGAGCAGCCTGCCGCCTACGTTAAAATGAGGAACGTGGAGCATCTTGTGAGGTTATACTTTAGTATAGGTTTCACAAATAACGAGATACTTAATCTTTTAGCACATCAGCACCACATTATCATAACAGGATTTTGAAAAGATTTTTGTGCAAGAAACTTTTCTATTCAGAAAAAAGAACCACACTGACTTGGAGGAAATTGCAGGTTCAGGCTGCCATTAGACTGTCCTCTCGCCCGTTTTGTTGGTTGCTGGTAATATATTTTCCTAAAAATAATGGGGTTTTTTCCCCCTCAATTTTACGATTTTATTCACGTAATATGATTTTTTCTCATTAAATTATGACTTTATTCTCATACTATTGTGACTTTTTTCCCTCAATTACGACTTCATTCTCGTAATATTGCGACCTTATTCTCGAAAATCTCCTAATACTCATAAGCCGCGTTTCCACCGCAGGAACTTTACCCCGGAACTAGGAACCTTTTGAGGAACTCAGTGCGTTTCCACCGCAGGAACTAGGGTCTAAATTTAGTTCCGGGGGCTTTATTTTACCCTCAAAAAGTTCCTGCTCGGGGGGTAGTACTTTCCGAAAGTACAGGAACCTTTTGGGTGGAGCTTGCAGCGCTGAACATTTCTGATTGGTCGAGTACTCGCAGCATTTATTTGTGTTTATTTTCAACCGCCATGTTTAAAAATATGCAGCCGCAAACCGATTTATTTTCATAATAACTTCAAATCAAACTTGTATGTTATGCGGCGCAGTAGCCTAGTTTTGGTTATAGCCTGCCAACGTCTTTGAATTATAACGTGTGCTCTTCTGTTCTTTTCTTGCTTTAGTATTCGTTTTATAAAATGCTAAGCATTCGTGCTGGGACAGCATATTACGTACCAAAACATTCAAACGGATTAATTCGGTTGCTGAATATTTTCTTCCGGATTTTCTTTGTTAGCCCGTTGTAATTGACTCAAAACGTTTGATACAGTTATGTGAGGTATGCGGTAGTTCTGCGTAATTCACATTGGTGATACAGTAAAAGCAAACTGGAAATCACCTTCCGCACTTTTTGTCATGGTAAAATAACAGGTTAAGCTTTTTCAGACTGCCATGATTTTACTCTGCCATTCTTCAATTCCACAAAAAGACCAGGAAGACTATGGGCTAATTTATGGCGCATGGTTCGCATCTGGAGGGCACACTTCGCTGCTCGGCTAGCAGTAACTTCGAAGGAAAGCAAACGGTGGCTGTACCACTGCTAATTAAAATTTTCACGCAAGTCCGAGTTTTCGTTCTATTCTTGTCATTTTGCGATTAGCCTATATGGAATTGACGATGAGAAGGTAATAAAACAGCAAATTGTTTACAACGTGTGCATGTTTTCTGCTGTTGTTGCCAGTTATACTGGAAATGTGAATGCATTCTGTCGCCTCGGATGTCAAGACATGAAAGTGAATGTTCGCATAAAAACATAATGAATGTGTTTGAGAGGATATATAACAGTTACAATCTGACTATCGGCCTGTTATATCCTATTTGTTGCATAACGACGGTCCAAGTTCAACTACCAACGACAGTTTTGCTTGACAACGGTAAAATATGCCCAAACGGCTGCAGAAGAATATTTCAATTCCAGGTGATTAAATCGATAAAAATCAATAAATACGAAAGTAACCATATATAGTCATTGTTGGTAACCCGTTGTATATACGTGGAATAAACCCCTCCGGGCTGTCCCGGTTATTAGAAAATAATGTAGGCTACTTCGGTGGTAGTATGGGGTTACAGAAGAAATCATAGGACAGATGGGCCGACGACAACTTCGCTTTTTCATACGTCAGTGGGCTAATTTGCCTAATCTTCGCGGAACTTTAGACCGCGGTGGAAACGCAGGCAACCATTGTTTGAAGGAACCTTTTAGTTCCTGGAAAAGTAGTTCCTGGGACTAAAAGTTCCGGGTAATTTGGTGGAAACGTGGCTATAGTCATAGGGGTGCAGGTCTCTAAATTGAAGAAAATAATGAGCTTGGATGGGTGGTGGGTGGATGATGCGATTCGGATGACATCAGAGCCAATCCGCGCATCACTAATGTGTATGTGTGAAACCGCGCCCTGTACTCCTCCGGGAGCAGCGCACACTTTTGTTTGAGTTATTTGAGTTTGATTTATTTATTTGAGTTTGTCAAGCACTTTAAACATCAGCACTTTTTAAGTTTATTTTTTAAACAATTGAGGTTATTGCGATTTCTTGTTTGTGCTGTGATTTAAATAAAGAAAGAACATTTATCTGCACCTTTATTCCTGTTTACAATCATTTACATAATGTGTTAAGAAATTACCAATGTGTATGGGAACTGACAAAAAAGGTAATGCTTAATGTATTATTGCGGCGCCAAAAGGTGCGGTGAAAAATTTTGAGTGCACCTAAATTATGTGCTGGTGCACCTAAATTAAAAAATTTAGGTGCACCAGTGCAACCAATGTAAAAAGTTAGTCTGGAGCCCTGTCTTCTGCATACCTCCGTTGTATCAAGTGGTTATTTCAGTTACTGTTGCCTTTCTATCAGCTCGAACCAGTCTGGCCATTCTCCTCTGACCTCTGCCATCAACAAGGCGTTTTTGCCCAGAGAACTGCCACTCACTGGATATTTTCTCATTTTTGGACCACTCTCTGTAAACCCTAGAGATGGTTGTGCATGATAATCCCAGTAGATCAGCAGTTTCTGAAATACTCAAACCAGCCGGTTTGGCACCAACAACCATGCCACGTTCAAAGTCACTTAAATCACCTTTCATCCCCATTCTGATGCTTGGTTTGAACTTCAGCAGATCGTCTTGACCATGTCTAAATGCATTGAGTTGCTGCCACGTGATTGGCTGATTAGATATTTGCATTAACGGGTGCAGTTTGCAGTTGAACAGGTGTACCTAATGAAGTGGCCAGTGAGTGTATATATATATAGCGCTCTCCACCACCATCCTCAAAACATCAAATGAGGGAATGTCTTTTGGAAGAACATTCCATCCCTCCAGTGGATTTCCAGAGACCTGTATAATCTAGCCCAAGGCAGAGTAAAGCTGTTCTGGTGGCTCATGGTGGCCCAACACTTTAAGACACTTTATTTTGCTTTTTCCTTTAATTTGTCACCTATCTATCTGTGTATATACATGTAATGTTAACAGGAAAATGCCAGGAAGATCCAGAGGCAGAAGACAAATATTGTGTTGTCTAGCAAGTGACACCATCTTAAAATTGCCCCACAACTACAGAAAGAACTCTGTGCAGCTATTGCAGTGGTTCTCAAACTCTATCCTGGGGGACCACTCTGTATGCTGGTTTTCATTCCAACCTCAACTGCAATGCCAGAATTTTAACAAGGTATTAATTTTTCTTAATTAGGTGCTTTTCCTGTTTTAGAGCTTGGGTCCCCAGCCTAATCCAGAAAGGGCCAGCACACACCTGATTCTACTGTAACAATGTTTAACTATACACAGGAACTTTGGGGCCTCTGGCTCTCTGGCCACGTGACTGACTCTCTGCCGAGTCTCGTTCATCATTAACTTTTTTGGTAAACCAAGATATAATGAAGTGCCTGTCCCCTTCCTCTTGTGACCATGCAATAAACTCTGCTCAATCAATTAAGCATCAGCTTGGGGCAAGGAACATCCCCTTTTGGAGGAATGGGAAGCTTGAACATTAACGCAGTAATCAATGGTGTATCTATCTGTTTCATTGGCCACTCCAATACCACAAGCCAATCAAATGTTTGTGTTGTCAAAATAATACAACAATCACATTACACACGAGATCACACATGGGGTTATGTCGCATCAGTGACTTTTGAGGATGAACTCATTCAGAAAACATTGCCTAACCGACCGGACGCACATCCCCTTGCTGGACTTTGCTGCATTTCCCAGCTTGCTGGAGACCTGCCTGAGTTGGCCTGCCACTGTCCACAAAATAAACCAAGCTGGTTTATTTCCCATCGACAGCTGTTTGAGGAACACGTATCTATATACTTTTCCTCTGTATCTCCCTTGTGGCCGGGCCCAAGTGGAAGACTTTCGCACATCCGTCGTCTTGACTGGAACCTGTTGCGTCCCTGACTTCAAGTCTCCCAGGTCTCTGCACACCTGCCACGGACCCCTGGGACCAGCTGACGAGCTAAACAAGCATTACCTAACGGAATTAAGGACTGGCCTCCCTTAGTATCACCGTTAAGTATTGAAACGAATTTCATTTAACACTGACATCAAACTATAGGATAGTGTGAAATTTTAAATACCTGATTAGGTTTTTTTTTTACCGTTGTTGTTTTGTTTGCTGTGTGTATGTTTGTTGGCAATAGCTAATTCCCTGACCTTGTAGTTTACGTTGTTAAAACTTTGAGACTGATATAAGAAATTAACCATGTAACATAAAGTAGCGTTTCACCAACCACTAGTACGAATTAACCTTCGTTAAATGGTAGTATTGCCAACCTCTTATGTTTAGCCATTGCAAAAGCATCATTTTCTCTTGTTTGAAGCATATGATCTTATTCATCATATTATACAAATCATTGTTTTCAATTAGCCTGTTACCAACTCATTATCATAATCAATAAATGTATATTCTTTATTTCTAAACCGTTGTCTTATTTCAATAAGTTGGGCTCTACTGACATACCGATTTCTGATTGGTTGTTGAAACTCAATTTATCTGAGTAAACCTCACTACACTACTAATCAAGGTGCTTAGCCTTTGCTATAGTCTCTAGAGTCTTCGCTATGTGCTGTTAACAAGAAGAAAAGACTCCAGTGGGCCAACCACCATCAACACTGGATCAAAAAGATTCGGAAAAGGCACATGCACATAATGGCCTACTCAGAATATGACCGGGATAAAGGACCATTATTCAAAATACTAAAGAAAAGATATTAAAGAACGCAAGTACAAAAACAGCTATGCAAATTTCTCAGTGTAAGTGTCTGCTGAATCCCTGAAATGTAAGCTCGGTTTGAGGTGAGGGAGCAGTGCTGTTGTCTGTAAAAATTCTGTCATGTACATCGTTTTGAGTCCTTGCATCAGCATTGTAGAAACTGGTCTGTGTTCGGCAGTCTTTTTAGAGGCTATTTCTGAAGTGGGCCTGTTGTCTATGACCTATAGAGAGGAACTACAAACAGGAAGCCAAGCGGGTGAATGCATCCTCAGGGTTACATAAAATAAGTTTCATAATCAGTAATGTGAAAATGAAATGGTAGTTTTGTTTATAACCTTTTTTGACCTTCTTTGCCAAACAGGAAAAAGTCAAAGCAGTTTTTGACAACTTGATCCAGTTGGAGCATCTCAATATTGTGAAGTTTCACAAATACTGGGCAGATGTGAAAGAAAACCGAGCACGGGTAAGTATAGCCACAGTGAGATGTGCTGTGGAGGCCTGTTGGGTTAGATTTGAGTTTGGACGTCAAAAGGAGATTTGAGTTCATGTTGTATGTTATCCAGTACATATGTATAGTATGTACAGTATATATTTTCATGGAACAATTTTTTTTTTGAAGCAGACCTGATAATGGAGTTAAGGGCCATTACTGGTAAGCATGTGTGTGACAGCTTGACTGCATAAAAAAAGCAGGGTCATGATGAGGAATATCTTCTGTTCCAACAGGTCATTTTTATTACAGAGTACATGTCTTCAGGAAGCTTGAAACAGTTTCTGAAAAAGACCAAGAAAAACCACAAAACGATGAATGAAAAGGTATGCATTTTTTATGTACAATGTTTTAGTCCAATATAGAGTAAGTGGAGCTGGGTTTTCTGACAAAAAAAAGTAATTGCGTTGTGCTCAAAAGAAAAAAAGCACAAGAAATTTTAGCACAGATTTGATTTTAGTAAAAGCATTGATTCTCTCTGTCAGTTGTACACCTGCAGGCTGTGTTTCAGCAGAATAAACAGCCTCCTGGTTTTGTTTCCTTTTAGGCATGGAAGCGCTGGTGCACTCAGATCCTGTCAGCTCTCAGGTCTGTCACATTCTGTCACTGTCAGTCATTTCCAGAGTATGTCTTACAGAATGTCCCCTTAGGGTAATTATGGGAGAAAATTGCTCCGTTTCAATTCTGACCTCTCAGATCTTTCTTATATTTGACTTGATGTCATGTTAATCTTACCATAATATAACCTGAGTGTAATAACCATTTTTAGGAAATGATCCTCACTATCATTCAGAAAATTAGGGACAAAGTGTCCATTTTCATAGACAGGAGACTCCCCCATGGCAGACGCTGGTTGAAGTTTTCCCATTTTGTATATCCTGTCTCGTTGCTCCTCATTACATGGCAATTGAATGTTCTGGCGCGTTTTCATGGGATTCTTTCATTTTTAGCTGGGCTTCTTAAAGCTTTTTTGCGACAAGTTGAAATTTTGCCCAAGAATGAAACTGCAAAAAATATGCAAATAACTTCCAATTACTATAAAACGGAACACTTTAGTTTCACCATCAAATTGGACATAAAATACATGACTTTGCTAAGCTGAGGTTTATTTAGCTCTGATCCATTCAGTTTCCACAAAAAGCTAACTAGAGATTTGTGACACATCTTTGAATTTATTTGGAAAGTACCCTTCAGTCTTGATTGATACAAATTTTACATTTAATAACATTCAGCCCCTCAAATAATTGAAGTGATTCGTGACATGAAAATTATCTTTAATGGTTTTTTCTGTTTTTGTCGTGGAATGACGTCAGTACTGTACTGACGTGTACAGTACTGTCTACTGTCAAGTTGCACACTCGCGGGGCATGGGAAACCCTGAAATTGTTGAAATCGACTTTTCAGGGTTTCCCACAGAAATGCATACACAAAAAGAATTTGGATTCAACTATATACTGTACAGCAATGCAATCATATGGAAGGATATCACAGGCAAAATTCAAATGAAAATGTAAAATGGCAGTGTAATCCTACATTTGTATTTCAATTTCCTACTTGTATATGTGCATGTCTCAATTCAAATACAGTATTTCCATTTGCCATTTCTTAACTGACACCAATACTGTAGTTTTAGAGAAGTAGCACTTGATTTAGTCAACACAACAAACATATTTCACATAGAAAAATAAATAATTATCAACTAAGATAAATAAAAATGAATAATGTCAATGCTCAAGCAGGCAAATATACCAGAGCCACAAGTACTCAATAAATACCCTGTGCAAATGGAAACATCCACATGGAATTATGTGGACAAGCAGTTAAGGTGAGCTGTAGACCAAGAATTTACTAAGTGAAGTCCAAAGTGATATGAATGCCAGCGATGTTAGGAGGTATGTGGGAAACTGTAAGGAAATGCTAATTTTGTACAACCCCAATTCCAAAAAAGTTGGACGGTCAATGAAATGCAAATAAAAACAAAGCAGTAATTTGTAAATTTACTTTGACTTGTATTCAAACAAAAACAGTATAGAGACAAGGTATTTCATGTTTTACGTAATCAACTTGTATGTTTGATATATGTTTATTATGAAATTTATGCTTGAAACACTTTCCAGAAAAGTTTGGACAGGGGCAATTTAGGACTAATAACAATGTGACAAGTTGAAATATCACGGTGATGTGATACAGGTGATGTTAAACAGTTGAGGCAATCGTGTTATAGTATATAAGGAGCCTCCAAGAAAGGCCTAGTCCTTCATGAGGCCTAGTCCTCCATTCCAAGAATGGGTCGAGGCTCGCCAATTTGCCAACAGAATAATCCAGCACTTTGAGAACAACGTTCCCCAAAGGCAAATCGGTAGGATTTTGGGCATTTCACCCTCTACAGTGCACAATGTAATTAAAAGATTCAAGGAATCCAGTGAAATCTCAGTGTGTAAAGGGCAAGGCCGAAAACCACTTCTGAATACGCGTGATCTCTAATCCCTCAGACGTCACTGTCTTAAAAGTCATCATGCGTCTGTAATGGATATCATGACGTGGGCTCGGGAATACTTCGGTAAACCTTCGTCAGTCAACACCATTTGCTGCTACATCTACAGATGCAAGTTAAGGCTTTACTATGCAAAAAAGAAGCCATACATCAACACTGTCCAGAAGCGCCGCCGACTTCTCTGGGCTCGGTCTCATCTAAGATGGATAGTAGCACAGTGGAAGCGTGTTTTGTGGTCCGACGAGTCAACATTTCAAATAGTTTGGACAAAACGGCCGTCGTGTTCTCCGGAGAAAAAGGACCATCCAAGCTGTTATCAGCGTCAGGTCCAGAAGCCAGCGTCTGTCATGGTATGGGGGTGTGTCAGTGCCCATGGCATGGATAACTTGCACATCTGTGAGGGCACCATTAATGCAGAAAGATATGTGGGGCAACATATGCTGCCATCCAGACGCCGTCTTCTGCGGGACATCCCTGCATTTTCCAGCAGGACAACGCCAACTCACATTCTGCCCGGATTACAAGTGCATGGCTGCGTAAGAAGAGAGTGCAGGTGCCAGACTGTCCTGCCTGCAGTCCTGACCTGTCTCCGAATTGAGAATGTGGCGCATTATGAAGCGCAAAATGCGGCAATAAAGGCACCGTACAATTGCTCAGCTGAAGACATGCATAATGGAAGTATGGGGGAAAATTCTGCTTGCTAATCTTTAACCCCTTAGCGCATGTGCCAAATCTTGCCAATCCTTGCCCATTTAGGGGGTACCCTGTTTAAAGCTTTATAACTCCAGATGTGAACACCACAGAGACTTGAAAAATGGCTTAAATGAAGCAAGACATTTGTACAATTTACAATACCAATGCAGATTAGTTTATATTCATAATTTTTGATGAAATAAAGTGCCACAAATGCGGTTGTTTAGACAAAAAATCAAAAATGAATTTGCACCTTTTTTAGTTTGCAATGAACTCCTGAGAGATTGCATATACAGCAGGTTAAACTATACATGTGCTGGATCAAAAACTTCTTGACCACAAATTCATATCAAATCTAAGGGTGGATATGTAGAACTTCTATAGATTTATGAAGCAAAAACTAAGCAGTGTACACAGCATCTCCAAATCTATCCAAAATGTCTAAATTATGCATTGCTGTAAATCACAACATTCACATATTTCACTACAAATCAACTGTTTTGACTCAAGAAACTCACTGTTGCATCATTTTCAAGTGGGAATTACAAGCTTTCCGTCAGTACAGTGGTCTAAAATAGCTAGGTGTCCAGAAACATATCCAAAATCTCTCCAAAATTGAATAAAATGCTTTTTGTCCATTATAAAGCATATAAATGAACCCCTTATGAAGGTTTAAGATGAAACATTGCTATCAGATTAAAAAATAATGCAAAAATATTGTCACAATGCGGTACAGTGCCTAAATGTGTAATAATTAACTCTTGTATGTATTTCTGTACTCCATACTCTCGTACGTTTTCTTGTATGGGGATGGGACGACATGAAAACAATTCTCAACTGTCCACCACATTTTGGCAATGTTCCAACTTTCACATCATCACTGTTGCATGTTTTACAAAAACTATTACACTTCTAACTAAGGCTTGCATTACAGTGTGAAATGTCCACATTTTATAATACCACTAACCTATTTAAAGACACTCAATTTCAAAAATAACGTATATAACCGAAGTATTTTGAGCAGTAATACTTACATAGCAATGATGAAATCTTATCTATGTTCAGTAGATGGAGACAATGACAGTAAATCAATGATACTGTTGTATTCGCTTCTGTTTTGCACCAGAAAGCGACGTCAGCTAGGTCTATCAGCAAACATGGCTTAGCTATGCCCAGAAGTCCTCAATAATAATAGTATTTTCCAAGAAATTATGAAAAATCGTTTCCCACGTTTCGTTAGGTGCAGTGTCTTTTACTGCTACCACAGAGTGAATGCGTAAGTGAATGCGATGATAAGAAAGTTTGGTTACACTGACCTAAAAAATGCTATTCCAAAAGCAAAATTCGACATACATTGTTAGAAAGCTTATACTCTCACCTACTGAATAAATGAATTGTCAATCAAGCCAGACTGTACTAAAAATGGCGACAACGCATGTGGTATTACGCACAGCTATTTTGGAAGGTACCCAGGCATGACACATGCGCGTATATTTCACAAACTGATTGTCCAAGACAATATATGATCACTCAGCCTCAAAGGGGACATCTCTACGCGTAAAACCAATGGTAAGGTTGTATATGTATTCAATATTTAGTCCCAGATATCGACTGTAGAATGACATGGTATCATTTTTTAAAACTTTCTCGTTTATTTCATTATTCAGTGAGCAGCGTTTTCACTGCTGTATTGGCATATCTTAGGGCTATTGTCGGGTTTATCTTGTTGCTTTGACAGAATTAGATTTTTTAGTGGTGAAAGAATATTTTTATGAACGCCAAGATAGACAATATTGTCCATTATGTCATGGGTGGGGGGTTTGGTTGTAGATGAGACTGTAGGGAGGGGGGGTGTATGTCAAATGAACGACCAGTGCGACAATGGTGGCGCTGCGAAACTTAGTATTCAGAATGGTTGTCGTGTATTGTCTACTAATGAAACTAAAACAACGCGTTTCTGTTTTGAACTCATACTTTGGTTGCAGTAGCACTGAATGTCTGAGTTCAGTAATCTCGGCATGCCGGCGTGCCGACCACTAGGGGCTTTGCGCTAAGAGGTTAACCAACTGGTGTCTTCAGTGCCCAAACGCTTAATAAGTGTTATTAAAAGAAATGGTGATGTTACACAGTGGTAAACACTTGACTGTCCCAACTTTTTTGGAGCGTGTTGCAGTCATCAGATTTGAAATGAGTATTTCAAAAAATAATTAAATTCACAAGGTAAAACATCAAATAATGTTCTGTTGTAGTGTTTTCAATATAGTACAGGGTGAATAGAATTACATTCACTCCTTTTTGTTTTATTAGCATTTTCCTTACTGTCCCCACTTTTTTGGAATTGGGGTTGTACTCTACATGGCCAAAAGTATGTGCACGCCCCTTCTGATTAGTAGGTTCGGCTACTTCAACCACACTAATTGCTAACGGGTGCATAAAATCAAGCATATAGCCTCCATTGACCCACACTGGCAATAGAATGGGTCATACTGAAGAGCCCAGTGACTTTCAACATGGCACTGTCATAGGATTTCACCTTTCCAAAAAGTCAGTTTGTTTCTGCCCTGCTAGAGCTGTTCCGGTTAACTGTAAGTGCTGTTATTGTAAAGTGGAAACGCCTAGGTGCAGCAACAGCGAAGCTGTTGGCCATACAAACCCACAGAACGGGACCGCTGTGTGCAGAAGCACATAGTGTAAAAATCGTCTGCCCTCAGTTGCAACACTCACTACTAGGGTTGGACCGATGTAAAAATTTTCAAACCGGTTTGATGTTAAGCCAAATACCAGACCGGACCGGTAATACCGAATTTTACCACTAGGCGCACGTGAATCAGCCGCTCCCGAGTGGAACATAATGTGAGCCCATGAATGAGTGTAGCAGCTTTAACCGTTGTCAATTAAAACTCTGGTTGGTAGTTCTATCTGCACCGTTGTTAAGCAAAAACCTCTGGTCGTTAATTCTATGAAAACAATGATGTTATCAAGAAAAAATAGTTCCTTCTCGTTTTATACCATACAATTAGCACCAATTTTGGTCATTTTTGTCATTATATTATTTAATAAAACTGCATGAAACCATAAGTCAATCAAATTAATCTCCCGAGCACTGTCTTGCTTTTTAAATGGTGTGGTCGCGCAGTGTATACATATCGTCTTTCTAAGACCGTCTGAAACGGGTTTTGAATGCCAGCTAGCTTTATGATAGGTTCGCCGTCACTTGTCACCTAGCCAATATTAAAATTCTTGGTTTTAGGTCAGAATGGTCTCACGGCATGCTTGTTATTCCGGCTGGTTAGCTAGCTAACTATTGAATTGTATTCAAAACAGCGGTTACTATAAACGCGATCGTTCACAAACATACGGATGAAAATGCATCCCTAGCCATGAGTTAAATGCATAATGCCAATTCTACTGTCCAAATAAGGGACGATTCCGATTTGTAAAGCTAGCAACAGTAAGAAATGTGATTCAACGTTACCATCAATTGTGAAATTGGACATTGAAAACAGGAGGGGATGTAACAACAATTCAAAAGCGAACATTGCTGTTTAAACTGCTTTAGAATGCTGGATTTTGTAGCACATTGATTTTAGAACTGTTAAAAGCCCAAGGTGTCCCTTTACTGAGAAATAATGCCCACCCTTGGACCAATCAGAATCAAGTATTCAGCCGTTGTATAATGAAATTGGATCTCCTTGTTGCTGGCCTCGGCACTAAATTGCGCACGGCCTGTCAATCTTTTTTTTGCACTCAGACGCTAGTGGCTCCGTTTATAAACAAACATAATATCATGTTAATCACATTGTCACATTGTTTATTACTAATACAATACAAGTTTGATTTAGCACTGTTGGCAGAGGTTGCTGATGTAGGCTACTTTTCAATTTGCCAGTAGGCTACGTCTCATGACAAATGCCGGTTCAGTCGGTTCGCATAAAATCAAACCGGTTTAAGCTCATACACCGGACCGGACCGGCAAAACTGGAAACTGACCCAACCCTACTCACTACCGAATTCCAGACTGCCCCTTGAAGCAACGTCAGTACAAGAACTGTTTGTTGGGAGCTTCATGAAATGGGTTTCCATGGTCGAGCAGCTGTACCCAAGCCTAAGATCACACGTGCAATTCCAAGCCTTGGCTGGAGTGGTGTTAAGCACACTGTCACTGGACTCTTGAGCAGTGGAAAAGCATTCTCTCGAGTGATGAATCGTATTGACTATCTGGCATTCTGACAGATGAATCTGGGTTCGGCAAATGGAAAATACTACTTGTCCAAATGCATATTGCCAACTGTGAAGATTGGGGAGGAGGAATAGTCTGATGCTGTTTTTCATGGTTTGGCCTTTGCCCTTTAGTTCCTGTGAAGTTTTCATGCTACAGCATACAATGACATTCTCAAGAATTGTGTGCTTCCAACTTTGTGGCAGTTGTTTGGGGAAGGCCCTTCCCTGTTTCAGCATGACAATGCCCCCATGCACAAGTTGAGGTCCTTAAAGAAATGGTTTGCCGAGTCTGGTGTGGAAGAACTTGACTCACTTGAACAGAACCCTGACCGCAGCCCCATCAAACACCATTGGGGTGAACTGGAACGCCGACTGCGAGCCAGGCCTTATCGCCCCGCATCAATGCCCAACCCCACTAATGCTCTTGTGGCTGACTGGAAGCAAATCCTTGCAGCCATGTTTCAAAAAATAGTGGAAAGCCTTCCCAGAAAAGTGGAGGCTGTTATAGCAGCAAAGGGCAGACCAACTCCATATTAATGCCTATGGATTTGGAATGAGATGGAGGTCACCACTTCCTATAAAAGTGTTTAGCATTGTCATAAATGGGCTGGAGTTGGGGTAGCCATCCAAATCAAGGGCCTTGCTGGAGGATAAGGATGTAAGTTTGTAATATTTTAACTAAAATTTAGAGACTTTGTGTAGTGCGAAACGCCATATGGTGATAATGACCCTGCTGCAAATTTGCACCAATCAAAATTTGACTCCCCATTTGGGATGCACTGATTGATTGGCCACCAATCGTTATCTGCTGATAATACTGCAGTCGGCCATTGGCCAATAGTTTGAAACCAGCCGATGGTCAGCTATAATCAATCAAAAGGAAGAAATAGTCCATTGTTTAATTGTAGTTCAAGAGGTGGTTTTCATTTGCCTGTCAGATACAAAATAATTTAACTTTTTTTTCCATATTCCATAATCTCCTGTAATTGTACAGACCTGGTGGGCATCCAGGCAACAAAATTTTTTAAAATGACAAAAATAATGCCAAATATCTATTCATTTGGAAGTCAGTAATCATTTAGCTTGGGAGCCTCTGCGGGGCACTGTTCTGAAATGAGTCAACCTCTGTGTTGTTGCTTGAGAAAGTTGACGTGATAGTGTCACTGCAGTGCGCTCTCAATGAACTGTATAAGAACTTGTTCTTATACAGTTCATTGTTTTCTACGCTGCTGTCAGTCCTACTAAAATGTGATCGCAGTCCCCTTTACTTGTCCCTGCTGAGTGAAGTGAAAATAAGTTTCTTATATTTAATATTGGCTTGTGCAACTGCAGTCTCACTTGTATGTCTCTTGTTTGCACTGTCAACGTAACGTTACCGCATTGTGTCCGTATGGTTGTACGTTGTCGTAAAATTTCTTATTACAGTGAAGAATCCCTGACTTGTTTACATTATGGACAGATGTTACTGCAAGCAAATTGTATCGCTGTTACCCCTCACAGCACTTGACACAAGCAACGGCGGAAAGTTTTTTCTAAATGCAGTGACTGGATTTAGCCTTTTTTTCCAAAATGGTATTTCTCAATAAAATTGTGCTGCTGTGGTAACACCTTTCATACGGTTGCCGGTTAGGCACTCTTCACGGTGAAAATTTTAGGACAGCGCTTCTGGCATTGTGTCGAAAGTGCTGTGATGGTTACAGCTATAGATTTCACTTCCATTCACCTCTTTCCAGAACGTAAACTAGCTAGGCATTCTTCACAGTAAGAAGAAATTTTACGACAACATGAGCATGGCCTAAACGAGAGAACTCTAATGCAGGCAATGGACAACCAAGTATTAAACGTTATCTCCTATATTCATGATGCGCTAATATTTTGTGAAGGTTAGTGGAAATTATCATTAATGGACAAGGTGCATAAAACCTTGGTTAAAGCTGCCAGCTGTGTCCCTATTTTTGACTCCAATGGCAATTCCTCAGACCTAGCATATCCCTGGCACATTAATCTAATGTAAATTAATTTGATCTCATTTATTTTTACAAAATGTTCTAAAAATATTCTTTGTCACAAGTTTGTAACATTGTTAAAGATGCTCTGTATGCAGTTGTGGAGTTTTTATAATGTGGCAGAGGTTACACCGCTTATTTTTATGCAATAAACACAGTATAATCAATCCTTTTCTTGTGATCATTTTAAACCTTGCATATGCAGAGCATACAGATATTTGAAAGCAAATATTAATTGCAGACTGCCTGTTACACCATCCAACCATGTCAATATACCACCCTGCATGTCGTGTCTGTTTAGAGGTTTTTCAGTGCTTACCACCAGGCCTGAAAAAAATTATATGGGAAGCACTGATATTTCAGGAATGCACTTTCAGTTGGATGAATGACAAGAAATGTCAAAAAATAAATGTTGCATTACTTTAAATTTGTGTAATTATTTGTGTTCATTACAATGGCTAGATTTTAAATAATTGTTCATGAAACTTATGGAAGTACATCCACCAATCAATCGGTGTCTGTATTGGCCAATGTTTCCCCCAAATAATCGGAATCTGTATCGGACTGAAATTTTCATATCAGTGCATCCCTACTTCCCATCATACCCTTATGTCAATATTAGTAATTAAAGGCAAGTTTAAAATTGGCAGCATTGCTAGCGTCTAAAGTGTTCCGAGTGTAACATCGTTTTGCTTGTTTGCTGTAACTTCTGTCCAGAATGTAGATAAACAAGTTAGGGACTCTTCACAGTCTCTTCAAATTATTTGTGGATGTTCCAGCTTCAGGTCAAATCAGAAAACAATGTCAGCTCGGTGTATCAGTGATAAATGCCTTAGCCATGCTCAGAAGTTCTCAAGAATATTTTCCAAAAGATGTTGGAAAACAACGCTTGCGTCTCGCCGGGTGCATGTGTTTTACTGCTATCACAGAGGCAGAATGCGTAAGGCGGCGTTGATGAGACAAAACTTTCGGAAATGCTGGGCTATAAAACGCTATTCCGAAAGTAAAAGTATATATGTTATACATTGTTGGAAATCTTATACTGTCACCTACTGGGTAAAATCAAGCCTGAATGTACTAAAAAGGGCGACAGCATGTGTCGTTTTATGCACAGCTGCTTCAGAAGGTAACCAGGCATCACAAATAAGTACATTTCACACAGATTGTCCAAGGCAATATATGACCACTCAGTTTTGAAAGGGACAACTCTACACGTAAAACCAATGGTAAGGTTGTATATTTGTTCCATATTTAGTTGCAGATATTAATAGTAGAATGGCCTGGTCCAATTACACAATTCATGTATATATTACTATTCTGTGAGCATCGTTTTGGTGGCACTTAGAAACTCCGTAATTTACCTAGTTGTCCTGTATCACCTTTGAATAAAGTTGAAAGACAGAGCTTATTGTCTCCACTTATAGTTTGATTGTAGGAGCTCTAAATGTCTGAGTTTAGCAATCTCAGGATGCCGGCGTCCTATAAAAATCCCCCTGTCTTAAATAAAACCTGTTATCTACAAAATTATATGCACTACAGTATGGGTTAAAACTTGAAATAAAGTGCACATTTATACCAGAATGACCAAATCCCCTGTTGATAAATATACAAAGCATATTTATTATGGAAAAACAACAACAAAAATTGTTTTGTATTTTCTTTATTCTGTAGTGATTATATGTACTTATGATACTGGATGAAACCGGATTTCTTTCCAATTGTATGCAACACCAGGATAAAAGTTTGTAGTGGATTGAACAAAGCAGTAAAATTTGTGTTTTCTCTAAGGTGGGCCCAGATGCCTCTCCAAAGTGGGATTGTTTGCATATCTTTTTTGTTCAGCCATCTTCCACTTACAGAACCTAATTCTGTTTCAGGTGGTATCCTGTGGATATTTTTGGCTGGACCGCAACAGCGGGGCCAGCCCTACAAATGCGAATATCTGTGACTGACTGAGTGACTGAGTGAGTGAAGTTACACCATTGGTCGGCTGTATCACGTGTTAGGTCCAGCCATATTCTAGGTTTTAACCTGGTCTTGTTTATTTACCCATTCCCTCTTTTTGGCTAAGTTCTGTATTTCAGTCAAAGGGTCGTTTTGGAGAGCTTCTACAAACTCCTAACATAATTATTATGTACAAAATGTGTTCATAATAATTTCTTATCACACACACTAATTTAACTTAGAAACAGTCAAACAACTTGGTTTTACCTTGCTGTGTGCTACACAATTCTGATCTCCAGAGCAGGGAAAGTGCTTAAAATGATCAGATTTTATTTTACTTATCCAATAATCTGGCTGTCATTGATACATTGTGCCCTGTCCTGTTTACACAGTTGCATTTATGAAATAAGTGCACTTTGAGACCCAGTGAAACTAGACCAAGAGCATGGATGGTAGACGAGCAAGGGCTAACTCATTTAATTTGATGCAATGCTATTTGTTGAGCTGTTTTGTAGCTTGCAAAGGTGTACCGGTGGATTTACGGAAGCAATGGGCCTCATTCACCAACCGCTCTTAAGAAGAATTTTCTTCTTAAAACACACTTACGCAGTTTTCACGAAGATTCTGATATTCACCAGTGTTTTCTTATTTGGGATTTGTTCTTAGGTAAGAACAGAATCTACGCACACTCAAGAGCCACACTTGCGCACATTCAAGTGCTGTAAGTTTGTGCATAATAATTGGTTATTGCATTTTTTTTGAGGAAATATTGGGAAGCATTGCTTCGGAATACATCTTATTTAATTTCGGTGAGGCAAGATAGCCTATATTGTTTGTAGTACCGTAACTTGGCGTCATTTTAATATCAATACTTTTAATGGCAGGCCTGGATTTTGGCAGTCTGAATGAATGAGTTATAGACGGTGTATGTCTTGTATGTGTGAGTAACTTGGCATTTTTGTACGTTGAAAACGTGTTTTTTATGAGATATCATTTCTTTTTGCAAAGTGTTTTATTATGAGAGTGAGAAATGCGAAGTCACCCTGTAAGAAACGGTTGTGGATTATGGCTATCCTTGTGTGTATTTGTACAGTCTGAGCGTGTACCGTTTAGCAGTTTCAGTTTGCTATATATGTAAAACAGTGGCTGTGACAAAGGGTGCGGTGGCGTAAGTGTAAACGCATCAGAAACACAGGTGAAATATGGCCAGTGTATGTACTCACAGATTTGACGGCCATCCAACCGTTGACAAAAGAATCAGCAAGTCCGTAGAATTAGAGCTCCCTAGGTCGCAACTTGTGTACCCTTCTGTCCTGCTCCGTTGTCTGTTATTTCGTGGAGATGCACTTTTAGTGTTTGTAAGGTTTATAAGGCATTTTGATAGGCTTATCTGCAGGTGGGAATCCTGTTTGCTGTTTTGCTAAGCTAGAACCGGAAAGCTTGATAGTGGAGAATAGGAGCAGACGCATATGTCCCAGCAGGCTTTGCAGATGAGAAGATAACAGTGTGAGATAAATTAGGAGAAATGATGAAATTGCGTAGTTGAAACTATGTTTTTAGCAGAATGGGCATGTCAGTGAAGGTTGACATGATCACAGACTATAGTGCGAAGTAAATGAAGTGGCCATGAGCGAGCTTAGTTTCGTTATCGAACGATATATATAACAGTCTGTATAAAACATTAGTCGTTAAAGTGGAGGGTTAAGTAACGTGTGAAATCTATCGCAGTAATGTGCTTTTCTCATGTTCAGTACAAATAGTTATAATTATGAGTGAGTCATGATTTTAAATGTAATGTTTTAATGGGGAGTTGCAGAACGTACATACGTAGTAATTGTATGTGGCTAGATAGAGAACAGGGCGAGGTAACATGAATGTAGAAACGTGGCGTTTGCTGATAAGGTTTTGTACGGTAGCCAAGTGGAGAAATATAGTTGGTAGAAATGGCACAGCGGTGAACTGGCGTAACTTTTTACTAAAAGGAATACATTTGCCGTCATGAAATGCATATGAGTGGCCGTGAGTGAGTTTTGGTAAGGCAAATATAAGCGTAAGAAAACGTTAGTGTAAAAGAGGAAATTATCTGCCTGAGGGCGAGGCGGGATTCAATCCTTCAACCAGAGGTTTACCAGTCTGTGACTTTGTTAGTGCAGCAACATGACATAGCTAGGCAATGCGTGAAATATCATTAGCAAACCTGTCCGTGGTTTTAAAGAAGAACACCGGCCAGTAAGCACAGAAGAGCTTCTGTTGAATCCATATGGCTTTGCAATATTGTAGCCGGTTAATAACTGAAACGTGCAGACGGTACGTCATAATGCATTGTATACGTTCGGTGAACAGCGGGTAGATATGATGCAAAAGCAATGATTGAGAAGTAGTAGACAATTATTAGTGAGGGTAAAAGCAGGTTAAAGAAAAGTGTTCCTAGCTGGGCTTGAACCTAGGACCCCATGTTCCCAAGACTGTAACCTTGCCCACTAGGCCACAGGCAGGCTAGCTATTTAGACTGGAAATGTTTCAGAGTAAAAAGGTATGGGTATTTTGCGTGTGTATGCAAGTTTTTGATTGGGTCGTGAAGATTTGGCTGGTGTCGGTAAAATGTCCAATGGGGAGACATGTTGTTAGTGGGATTGGCGGCAGGAAAAATAAAAATGAGAAGAAGAAAGAGAAGGAGAAAACGCAAAATCCTATTAGTTTGGGGCTTTATTGTGTGGACATGTGAAGTTGTTTATGAAATCTGTCTGTTGAAATGGGGTCAGAATGTACAGAATTTAACATTTTTAATGGCTGAGTGTCTGTGGCTGTTGTGGTTATTTCTGTGGGGAACCCTGAAAAGTGCCAAACTCTCGGTGCTGTATAGGTATGGGGCATGCCCCCGCCAAGGCGTAACTTGGCGGGATGGCATACCTCCCATCCCAATTGCTGAATAATATTATGACATGTGACCTTTTAATCCTGTATCATTGGTGGCTCAGATGGCTTGTGTGACTACAAGAGGCTGTAGAACCTGGGAGGTCAAACCTGTTTTGGTGATTTTTTTATAAACCAAATTTTGACAGTTTGTTTTCCATTTATAATGTCGTAAATGCTACAGTATAATAAAATAACATAAAACACTAACTTGCCAGAAAATAACTCCATGTAATCGCTGTCGAGGGATACAAATCATCACACACTGGTAGCTGGTTGGGAACACGGAATCGAAAAGGTGCATGTCTCCTTTTCACTGTAATTAAAAAAACACCCATTTGTAAAACTAATGCTTTATACGACACTAGACAAGATCTTGAAGATTTAAATTTAAAAATCTTGTTCAAACTAGTATTTAAAATATATTAAAGTCTGAATAAGAACCTATTAACTGAAACCTTTCGCAATGAATATTTCTTGTAATGAAAGTGTATGTTAGGGATTGATCATCCCTGGATGATGGTAAGTAGCAGAGGAGACAGCGTTTTCCAAAACCAGTGCGTTTGCTTTTATTTTATTAGCAGGCGGGAAGCCAGTGAATTAACATATATACAGTGAACAGTACAAAAACTGTTCAGAAAAAAGAAAATAGCCTGGCAACATATGCCCATTTATGTCCTCTGACCGTGCACACAATATCACCCTCCTGCTCTTGGCATGTTCAACATAAAAACTAGACTCAGGTGTGGAGCCTAATGCAGCCCTTTTATAACTGCAGCTCCTACCATTACCCCAGTTAGAAATTAAACATTACAAAATGCACATAAATGTACATAAATAATAGTAATCAAATACAAATATCAAACACAATATTTTACATTTCAATAGTAAATAGGGTTCTCATCAGCGTGTAAATACTCTGTATAACACTGATCGCTAGATCCCCCTACTACAATGGCACAGCCCATTATGAATAAATGTGAATACAGATTATTGTTACACGATACTGGCAAACAATAAATACTGAATTAAAGACAGTAACGTCTGTGTGTTTTGTGTTTGAGAAACCGTAAAACATCAAAATAACAAGCATTAAGATGTTATTTGTGAATACCGGTGGGGCCTTCCCGGTACTCTAAATGCATGCACAAACCTGGATCACAATGATTGAAACGGGACTGAAATACGGGTGAAATGTTAACATTGAGAAAATCCAAACAGACATGTAACTACAATAATTATGTGTGCACTACAAGGTGTTACAATTGCCAGCATTTAGACGCCCACAATGATTGCAGCACTGATTGTCTTTCGTGACACGGCTCACTCCCTGACAGAGTAGTGGTGTGACGTTCGTGAACGATTCATTCTTTTTGAATGAATTTTTTTGGTGAACGAATCGTATTGACTCATCTCCATGGAAAGATTCATTCATTTGGATAAGCTCTCAGTAAGTTGCGAACTTACCATTCACTGAAGCTGCAGATACTCCTGTTGAACTATTTTCACTTTTGGGCTGCGTGCTAGCGATTATCCAGCGACAGCATTGATCCGCTGGAGTGGGGCGTGCTCTACGAGCTCCTCTCATCTGTGTGATCAGAAGCAATAGTCCCTAAACTGAAAGCAGCGGCAAGGTTGAAGAACAGATGTGAAGGGACCGGATCTGCAATGAGCTAGCTACGCTGCTGCTGGATCCGTACCGCTCTCCCACACCCAAACGTCTTCGTATTGCAAGGACAGTCACTTGCATGTGTAAAATGAAAGTGATTGGCTTACAATTTAACCAAGCTCTTTGACTGCATGATATATTGCAGCCTAAATAAAATGTGAATGAAAGAGTATATTTTTAGTAGCCATTTCCCAACGGATTCTGTATCATTAAAGCTACACATTCATTAGTCCCCCACGGCTAAATAGTGTGCTCTTTTAATAAAATAGCCTATAGGTTATATTGTTATAATCAGTCCTTTGTTGGTTGCAAATAATTTTGTAATGTCTGTCTCCTAACTTGCGCACCTTTTATTTTTAAATGGAGCTAAATGTTGCGCAAATGTCTGTGAAAAGCCTAACAACAGTGTATACTATGTAGAAATTCAGTAGGTGACTTATTTCTGAGCAGTTTTTTGTCACTAAAGACAATACGTTATCAAAATGTAAGCAATTGGCATAAGCAGGATTTTTTAGTATTTGCACTGTAGGCATTGAAAATACTATTTTTGTCATTAAATAAGAAATTGCTCGTACACTACTGTGGAGTGGAAGCCCGTCAGACTGGGCTTTTGTTTGTTTCTTCCAGTTCATTCAGAGTTTGAAGGACTCAAATGAACGTGATGAACTAAATGTACTGATAGACTCAAATAACTGAAATGTACTGAATGACTCGAATGCCCAAAATGAACTGATTGTGCCGAATGTACTGACTCAAATGAAGGAAATGTACTGAATGTAGCCTGCTGAAAGACTAAAATGTATGCATGGGCAAACCTGGATAACAATGATTGAAACGGGACTGAAATGCAGGTGAAATATTAACATTGAGAAAATCCAAACAGACATGTAACTAAAATAGTTACGTGTGCACTACAAGGTGGCCGAAGTGAACTGATTGTGCTGAATGTAGCCTACTGAAAGAGGCTTCAAACAAATGAAACTACCTGAAAGATTTAACTGATACGAAAACTCAAAAATAAGCTCACTGAAAAAGAACGACTTGAGGAGTGTAGGCATACTAATGGCTGCTACGAGCAGCAGCAACACAACACAAACAGGAAATGGTATGCTTTGCGAAAGAAGTGTTTAGGTTTTTGAAAAATAGTATCACTGGGATGTTTACAATGACGTCAATGGCAATGTTGATGATTAGAACATTTTAAACAGTATTGTGTATGTGGCATACTTGCTGTATTTGGTAAAAAATAAAATTAGCACATGGACCATTTCTCTGTGCAAAACCCAATCTGTATCTGTATAGCATTCTATTATTCTATTCTATTCTATTATTTTGCTTGTGCTGGAAAAACAACGTTGCCCTTAATTATACAGTACGAACAGATTGTAGCAATGAAATTAGACTTATTTGTAATTCATAGTAAACAATTATATGACGTGTAGGACTTCACAGCAAATGTCTATGTCAACAACAAAAAAACAAGATAAATAGAAATATCTGAATATAAAATATGCATGCAATCCAAGTTAAAAATATAAGGAATAAAGGCAGCTTATGGAAAGATCAACAAATGAAAAATAACAGCCAAGAAAAAAGAATAAGTAATTAAGAATAATTAAAACAAATAAGAACTTTAATAAAGCGTGAGTGATTAAAATAAAAATGTATGTAAAAATTATATAAATAATCAATTTATTTAATTCAACTTTAACTTTAGGCAATGGTGGCATGTGACATCAAATTTCATTGTGGTCTAATCATAACCAAGGTTGTTTGTATTAAAAATGTGATTAATCTATCTCTAGTTGTATTTTCAGAATTAAGCCAAACACGAAAGCCGTTAGTTATTTCCCTGCTCTCTCTCATGTTCGGCAAAAGTGATTTTTTTTTTTTAAAAACTTGGTAGAACCAAACTGAAGCAACGTAGGAGGCGCACTGCAGTCTGGGGAAAATAAATTATGTAAGTATGATTCATTTAGATGACCTGACTCAAACCTACTGATTCATTTTAATGAATCGAACTTCCCAACACTGTGACTGTGTAATAATGTCTTCAATGCAATTACATCATTATAATGACCCCATTGATTTTGTTGCAGCGTTAAGTGTTGGCACCAATGCTTGTAAACAGTCAAATTACCATAATATTTTCTGACTTCAAAAGCGTAACATCAGTGCAATTTTAATAGCTCTTTCTACTCTTAATTGTTTATTTGTTTATTAAATGACCTGTTAAAGTGTGTCCAGATGTCAGTTTTTTTTGTTTGTCTGTCAAATGCCCATGGTGATTACATAGCAAACCCCCCTGGTGATTACATAGCAAGCAGAATGTTAGGTTAAAAACAGCAGTCCAATTTAATGTCCTTTTTAAAACCAAGGTTCAGACAGAGAAGCATGCATAACATACACTACCCAGAGCACTTCAAGAGACGAGTCTGTTTCAAGATTTAGTCTGTGGATGCAGCAATGGCATGCTAATGCTGGTTCAGCTGCAACTGCAGAGAAATCATGCTTTAAATGAAAGCAGCACTGACCCAAGAGAGGTGACTGGTGAATAACATTAATCGCGCAACACTGAAGAGGAGACTGATAAGGAGCTAGCCTACTGTAGTTGTTCGAGAAACAAGGGAAGTGAAGGTGACCATAAAACTGATTACTCTTACTTGCTTGTTGTGATAATTAATACCTGTCAGCTAGCTAACTAATAAAAACTTATTCATGTAAGTTGGGTGAAGTTTTGGATATTTTTACTCAAACTCAATAATATAGGTCTGACACAATGACTTCAAATTTAGGACAGTTTAAGTTAGACTCCAAAAAATTAAAAAAAAAAAAAAAAACAGGCCGTTTGTGCCATTTTCTTCACATCCCCACTGCCAGACAATAGTCAGGTGTTAATGCCTAAGTGCAAACTTGTCTCTCTCCTCTGGCCTGCTATTTAGCAACTGAATGATGGAGGAGGCGAGGAGGAATATTATTGGCTGATTCTTATATTCTCTGAGCATCAAACTTTATCAGTGGATAAAACTATACTCACATTGTCGGCTACTGTAGGCTATTGTGGTACTGTCACAACAAATTTGATTCGGGCTGCACAAATGATCCGGGTGACGTAATGACATTTTAAAACAGCTGTCATAGCCATTGTTACGTACTTAAAGTTTTGTTACAGTGTCCGCTCCTATGCCGATGCTGCCAGCCTTGCTACATTCTGTGGTGATAAAGATTCTAAAGCCGCGTTTCCACCGCAGGAACTTTACCCCGGAACTAGGAACCTTTTGAGGAACTCAGTGCATTTCGACCGCAGGAACTAGGGTCTAAATTAAGTTCTGGGGGCTTTATTTTACCCCCAAAAAAGTTCCTGCTCGGGGGGTAGTACTTTCCAAAAGTACTGGAACCTTTGGGGTGGGGCGCAAGCGCTGAAAATTTCTGATTGGTCGACAACTTGCAGTGTTTTATTTCAACCGCCATTTTTTAAAATCTGCAGCCGCAAACCAATTTATTTTCATCATAACTTGTACAAAACAAAAATCAAACTTGTATGTTATGCGGCGCAGTAGCCTACTTTTGGTTATAGCCTGCCAACGTCTTGGAATTATAACGTGTGCTCTTCTGTTCTTTTCTTGCTTTAGTATTCGTTTTTATAAAATGCTAAGCATTCGTGCTGGGACAGCATATTACGTACCAGAACATTCAAACGGTTTAATTCGGTTGCTGAATATTTTCTTCCGGATTTTCTGTTAGCCCTTTGTAATTGAATCAAAACGTTTGATACAGTTATGTGAGGTATGCGGTAGTTATGCGTAATTTACATTGGTGATACAGTAAAAAGCAAACTGGAAATCACCTTCCGCACTTTTTGTCAGGGTAAAATAACAGGTTAATTCTAGTAATTGTCCCTTTTGCTTTTTCAGACTGCCGTAATTTTACTCTGCCATTCTTCAATTCCACAAAAAGACCAGGAAGACTATGGACTAATTTGTGGTGCATGGTTCGCATCTGGAGGGCACACTTCGCTGCTCGGCTAGCAGAAACTTTGAAGGAAAGCAAACAGTGGCTGTACCACTGCTAATTAAAATTTTCACGCAAGTCCGAGTTTTCGTTCTATTCTTGTCATTTTGCGATTAGCCTATATGGAATTGACGATGAGAAAGTAGTCAATTCAACAGCAAATTGTTTACAACGTTTGCATGTTTTCTGCTGTTGTTGCCAGTTATTTGTGGAATGTGAATACATTTTGTTGCCTCTGATGTCAAGACATGAAAGTGAATGTTCGCATAAAAACATAATGAATGTGTTTGAGAGGATATATAAAACAGTTACAATCTGGCTATTGGCCTGTTATATCCTATTTGTTGCATAACAACGGTCCAAGTTCAACTATCAACAACAGTTTTGCTTGACAACTAAAATATGCCCAAACGGCTGCGGAAGAATATTTCAATTTCAGGTGATTAAATCGATAAAAATCAATAAATACAAAAGTAACTATATATAGTCATTGTTGGTAATCCGTTGTATATAAGTGGAATAAACCCCTCCGGGCTGTCCCGGTTATTAGAAAATAATGTAGGCTACTTCGGTGGTAGTATGGGGTTACAGAAGAAATCATAGGACAGATGGACCGACGACAACGTCGCTTTTTCATACGTCAGTGGGCTAATTTGCCTAATCTTCGCGGGACTTTAGACCGCAGTGGAAACGCAGACAACAATGGGCTGAAGGAACCTTTTAGTTCCTTGAAAAGTAGTTCCTGGGACTAAAAGTTCCGGGTACTTTTGGTGGAAACGCGGCTGAAGACAACTCAGCAATTTCTCTGCTTTAATGGGTTATTTTCCAGGCTGAAATGCGATCGTATTAGTAAACGGCTACACATTTCATCTAACTTGCAAGTAGTTGGCTATCTCTCTGAATATGAATTAAATGTTTTTAACAGAAACTAATAATAATACATGAAAAAAGTTGTCTCTCTTTGCAGTGGTTTGGGCTGGAAACAAGCTGTAAGAGCGGAATAAGTGCCCGAAGTGAAGCACAACACTTTTTTTTTTTTTTTTTGTCAGTGACATTTCCTTCTGACGTCTGCGATGGTGATCACGACCATGACATTTATTTTGAGTGAGCTGTGGCTGCTGTAGCCCCCATTGTTCTTATTTGCACAGTGTTGGAGGCTTTATTGGTGGCTCTGCCAAATGTTATGCATGCATAGGTAATTAAACTATCATCATATCACCCAGCCCTAGAAGTTATGAAAATAACTCATTTCACTTGCTTTCTTGAAAATTTTGGAGCAAATGGAACATTAAAAAATGTATTTGGGTTTTTCACTAATGTTTTTTATTACCTCATCAATTTCTGCGCCCAGAGCGACATAATTTCATAAAAAATACGAAACCAGGTTTAAAAAAAGCATTTTCTTGAAATAAAGGACACAACTGAATCAGTTCCAACAGTTGTATTTCTAAATTATAGGGATTTTGTTGTATGGGCTTAGGGACAAATGTATCAAGGCACATTACCGGCATACTGAGAAAAGCATGCAAAATGCAACAAAACAAAAAATTGAAAAATGATTGAGAAATACAGAGTCAGTTTATTTAAAGTCTCAATTTCAATGAAAAACTGAATATATGTCAGCTGTTATCTCTGCAGAATTTTCGGTACATGGTCAGATGCAAATGTGTTGCTCTCTCCTCTCCTCACCCGCTGTTGAGCAACTGAATGTCCAACGCTTGGATACAAATTGTGTTCGCACATACAATCACACAAATTTAATTCATTGCAATCGTGTGATGGAGTTGATAATCTTAAAAATGCAGTAATTTTAAGCAAAAATATTTAAGAAAAGTCATGGAGGGAGGAGGGTAGCTATTGCATTTAATGTTGGAGTAATTTTAATGTTAAAGTCTAAAGTATTTGCTATCTGACTGTAGGGGAGACCGAGGTGTTCTGCCCCATTTAGTCTTTTTCGTGATTATTAAGAGACTGCTTGCTCAAGAATGACAGCATTTCCAAATAAACAACCTCATACTGTCTTAACTTTTGGTGATTATTTAATTCAATTCAAATGACTGCTCCTTGGGATTTCTTGTACCCATAGGTGGGGTCAGTTGTGTTGATAAGCGATTTATTACCATTTTAAAAACATTTCAGGCATCATGACACATGTTTTCTTTGACCCCTGCCAGTGAAAACATTTGAATACAAAATCTAAAAACTAATTTTTATTCAAAATATTGTGGTGTCAGGTTTCACTTTTCCCTTATTCGCTTGTTGCTGCTTTCTCTTGTCTACGCACACTTTTGCTGTAATCTCTCAATGATGCCTTGGGGGGAAAAAAACTATTTTCTACACATTAAAATATTTTTAAAATAATTTTAAATTTATTTCAATAATTCAATATTTCTTTACTTCTCCTAATAAATTCAAAATGAAAAATATAGCCGCAAGCGGCGATTCCGGGGTTCAAGCCAACATGGACTGTTGAAAGCTGCAAAGTGCAATAAGACCTAGTCAGAATTAGAGTAATTGTAATAGTCAAGTCCATTTATACATACAAGGAATTTGACTTGACACAATATGTTCATTCTCAATGAATGAATGAAAAGGTTTAATTGCACAACAAACTAACAGTAGCATAGGACCATCATCATCATGTCATACAAGAACTAAGTAAAAAATAAATTCCTGTTTGATTGTGTCTGCATGAAAACTATTTAATGATAGGTATTGGGTTTGGGAAAAGGGAGCCTTCAACACACTTATAATTAATGGCTATATTTCTGTTTGTAATTGTTATTTATTTTACTGGTACACTCGAGGTGCCACATAATACCAGGATATACCCATATATACTCATTCGAGCTAAGTCCAGTTCCAATTTACATTCTTGAATGGTCATTTTTAGATGTGAAGCACCTTTATGACCGGCAAGGTCACTAACTCACTCAGTCAGTAACTCAGTCAGTTAATTAATGGTTCTTGAGGCAAATTTGTAGAGTGAGGACAGATGGATGGCTGTAGCAAGTTTTGTGTAAATCGGACTCACGGCGTAGGAGTTATAATCTTCAACCTTTGCCCATAGACTGGGGGCGCCCCCTATTGGGCGATTTCAATATAGTTTTACACACGTGGTTCAACAGTGTTATGAAACATATCCTGCGAGTTTTGTAATGATTGGACAAACAATGTTTGATTTGTAGTCTGTTATGCCACGCCCATTTTTTGCATTTGTAGCGCCCCTAGTGGTCGATTTGAATCAAACTTTCAGGGTATGTTTCAGGTACTTATGTGGACACATCCTGCACGTTTTGTGATGATTGGCCCAACGATTGTTGACTTTAGTAATGATCCACAGAAAATTTGGTAGCAGTCGGACCTACGGTCAAAAATGTGTTTTTCAACAAGACCAGGTTAACCCTCTGGGGTCGAGAGCTCCGCCAGCGGAGTTCGACAAGATGAAATTAACTTTCGTTTCTATTTGGATGATTAACTTCACGTGCTGTTATCATACAGACGCAACAAAAACATTGACAGAAACCTTAGAATCGCGACTTTCCAATGCGCCCATTGGCAAATAATATGAATTGTTTTAAAAGTTTTGAATTTGATTAATTAGACCATGTATGCTTCGTTAAACTTTACTGATTACTATGTGAATTTCGCTCAGCAGGAAGTCCGCCCAAATCGCATTCACATGTTAACAACATTATAATTACTCTCCATAGGAGACTAAAAGAGGGGCGATGCGAGATCCATGTGAGAAACGCCAAGTCTGCGAAAGCGGGATAGAATGTCAAAGTGTCGCCTAATTCACTTCTTTTAAGGTGAACATTTCGTTTAATTTTGGAAAATGGTCCGTCCGGAAGCCGAAACTGATGAAGAGCGGTGTCATTTCGAACAGCGAACTGATCCAGCTGAGGATCAACTTCATGCGTAAGTATATTTCTTATGATCATATTGGTAAATATGTGTACTGTATTGCAACGTATCTGTGTGTTTGTAGGAATATCCAGCAATATGCGCGTTTGTAAATTCCCACACTACGAACGATTCGAACTGTTGCATCTCAAAATTATAGGCTAGCCTCTCTGCGTCTGGTTGTGTTAGAAGTATCAGGTAGACCGTATGTTTTTCGATCATATTGGTAATAAATAGCCTGTGGCGTGGCTAGGATTCTAAAACTGATGTCCTCGCACAATCGATATTAGCATACTGTAAGTAAATTCAGGAAATAGCAATATAATAACCACTTAGATAAACAGACCTAGCCTACTTCAGATTGAGGCATTGTTATTGATGTGTTGCGTGTAGTTTATCTAAACTAAATAAACATTGATATTCCAGCTCATGTTGTTTCATTGATAGCTTGCATTATTTGTAAATGTGTGCTGTATTACATTCTCTGTGTGTTTGTAGGAATATTCACTAATATGCGCGCTTGTAAATTCCCACACTACGAACGATTCTAACCATTGCTTCTCAAAATTATAGGCTACCTCTCTGCATCTGGTTGTGTTTGTTTGGTTCTTTGTTTGTATATGATGTAACCATGTCACATTTCCTAAGTTTTGTTTTCATTAGTTAGTGGTTTGCCCCTTTTTTGTAAAGCACATTTAATTTTCACCTGTTGAAGGAAATGTGCTATATAAATAAAGTTTGATTTGATGTCACATTTCCTAACAATTTTGTTTTTATCATATTTACAGAGATGCTGATCAGGAAACACGGCCGAGTTCACCACTAGCTAAGAGGCCACGCAAGCATTGCAAGAGTACACCAGTCTCATCTCATCTTCCATGCGTATAGTTTGCTTCAATAAATGTTCTGAAAATCAAAAGATGTCTTTGTTTCTGTCTTCTAAATGGCTCACTGAGTCTTTGTCTTAGTGGTGGGGAGGCATGCGGCCAGGTGTGAATAGCCTACTTAGCTGGCAGGTTGTCCTACCGAATGCATATTCATTACAGAAAGGCCATTTGCCCTCCCATTCTCACCTGGTGTTGAAAAATAGTAGTCACAACACTAACTTTTAGAAATTTATTTTATATTTCTCATTGGATTTGCTAAAATAGTTTGCCATCTTTTGATACCCAAGACCTTGATGAACACATTTCAGTGACCAAAAGTCTTAGTCACAATTGTTTAGTGTGTTTTATTACAACATTCCTGTGCATGTTCAAAACTACTGTTTACAGTTTGTGTGTTTTTAGAGCAGTTTACAATCCACACATGATTATGACCTACTTACTGATGCCATATTATTGTAGCTGAGTTTGTGCTGAAAACAAAGATGTGAAACACTTTAGAATCACTGTATATAAAGTTGATGAAATTTACACAAATGTCAGAGCATCGCACAATCACCAGTGTGCCTCATTTTACCCTTAGACCCCAGAGGGTTAAAACCTAGTATATGGCTGGACCTAACAGTGTTTCCTCTATGATTTTTTTCAGCGGGGGGGGGGGAGGGTTTTGTTGTACCTGAGTGATGCGCGTGCACCGCCGCCGCCGTCAGGGTGAATATCAATACGTCATTTAAAAATATGAAATAAAATGACACTTGACTGCAAAACAAACATTAGAACATATTTATTGACAACCAGTAAGAACATTATAGTATAGTAGTAGCCACCACTGACGTTACATATTTTAGAACTAGACGGCATGTCTTTCCCTTCAAAACTTCAGGGCATAGCTATGAACCTTGAGCCCCTCTCTAGCGAAAGTAACGTTAGAGTGAGAGCACATTATCGACCACCCGAGGGTGGGTGTGTATCGACCACCTGAACCGCTAGTGTATTTACTTCATAATTTATTAGAGAGAACTGGACATCGTTACCTATTAAAATGTAAGTGCTGTAAAAATACACATAATAAACTGTCTAAATGTGAAAAACCAACTTCATACATATACATTTAGTTATATTAATACAGCCTTATTTACGATGTCAACTTAATTCCGTGCGTGTTGCTTGTCTTAATCTCGTCGTGACCCACTAAACCCAACGGCGCAGACGCTGCTTCATAATTTCAAACTGCTTTACTAACGGCTATTTTGCGTCCTGCGACTTGGGTTACAACTGTGAATATGTACGGATTTCTGGACGTGCCAATACATTCATTTATATGGGGTGGTCGATACAGGTCCCCTTAGCAACCAAAAGCTAGCGCTGGGCCACCTCTGACTTATTTGCCGACGCTGAAAAAAATTGTGAAAGTACTGACAAAATAACCACTGGAGGATAACAAGGGCATTTTTTCCTACATAACTAGGTGCAGGTTGTTAGCGATATTTCGCCTATTTCATATATAGTTGCAAATCTGTTTACGTTATCTAGCTAACGTTAACTGGAACATTATTTCACAATATATTATTAATATTAATAAGAATTAGTTGGCCATGAACATCAATAGAGAATACATTGCGAATGTTTATTTAAACTGTAAAATCTATCTAACGTTAGCTAGTTACATCTACCTTTTTTCTTGTTCTCCGGTAACGTAATCCTCTGCCTTGTTTGTCACTCTGCCTGAGGAGAAAATGCTGTACTCGCTTGTTTATTTGGTTGTCATGACACACGTGATCCGGCCGACCAATGGTGTAACTTCATCACTCAGTCACAGGCATTTGCGTTTGTAGGGCTGGCCCCACTGTTGCGGTCCAGCCAAAAATTCAAAATGGTGGAAAAATCTAGTCACATGGGTTTTAGTTGTTCTTGAGGCAAATTTGTAGAGTGAGGATAGATGGATGTCTAGCAAGTTTCGTGTAAATCGGACTCTCGGCGTAGGAGTTATGACTTTTCAAAGTTCCAAATTTTGACCTTTAATTGAATCCTACAGACAAAGAACCATGTAAGTCCATTGTTTCAATTTCTGAATAATCAACCCTCTCTTATTTTAGGCCTGTGTAAATCACATTATTAATGTTTTGTATTGAATATATAGAACACACACTTCCTTCTTACTGTCAGATTTGTTTTTATTTTGCTAAATGAAAAAAAAATGGAAGTTATTAGAACTTGTATTTTTGGAATGTGGAAGAACAGTATAAGTCCCATGCATAATAGCAGCGTGAACCATTTGAATTAAGACCCTATTATTCCTGTCGCCTTCATGTTTGTCAGGAAATCTAGGTTAAATGCAATACAATACTGACTTCTAGATTAAAATCGCCTCTTATATGAGACAGCATAAAACTCAGTGAAAAGCTGCATTTTCCTTTCCTCCGTTACTTTGGAGCATTCCCTCGCACACGTATTGGCACACACCTTCCCCTTGACAGCAAACAGAATAAAATGTAACGTTAGCTACACAAGATAGCTAGCAACATTGACATATTGTAGATATAATTACAGGTTTATTAAGATTGCTAGCTAGCTAACTGTATCATAATTTGATAAAACGTAACAGCTAACATGATCACTTTGATCAGGCAACAACTGTTGTTAGCAGGTTAGCTAGCTAGTTACAATGTTTCATATACGGTTCTTCCACGTACCTCTTTGGGTGGACTTTTTCCCTCATTCGGCTCTCCTTTTCTGTTTACATATGGTTTCCCCGCATCCCTCAAGGTCTTGTGTTTTCGGTCCATCCATTCATTAGGGGTCCAAGCAGCGAAGCTGGTGGAACCCTATTGTATCTGTTAGGATTATTATTATTATTATTATTATTATTATTTTTCTCTGCTAAAAGTGTCTGCGGCTCAGCAACCATAAGTCCTAGAGTAACCAAATTTGGCAGGTGGGTTCCTATGGCCCCCCACTACTCAGGCACTAAAAATCACCTATGTCGGCCATATGGTGGCGCTATAACAAAGGGTCATGTTTAAAAGGTCATAACTCCCACACCGTAAGTCAGATCAACACAAAACTTCATCGGCCGTTGCATCTGAATGTGCTCGACAACGTTGCCATTGGGACCACGTATGTCCGCCATATTGTTTGCCCGCCATTTGGACTTTTTTATTAGTTGGGGTGCGGAACAGCTGGAGCTCCATATCTAAGTGTTACGACATCTAGTAAACTTCTTTACGGCAAGCGACATCCATGGCGACGCAAGTAATCCGACTCCGTAGGGTCTAGTTTTTATCAGTGAGGGGAGGGTCTGAACGTCGGGGAAGCAATGGAAGACAGTGCCAGAGTGCATTCTAGTCTATTAAAGGTTTGTTAGGAAAAGCTTTTTGAGAGGATGAATCATTACTTTTCTTTAGCATGGATCCATTTGAAGACAATATCAGGTGAGTTTAGTCTTTGAATCCACCATTATGCTGAGATAAATCGTATTATCAGTTTAATCTCTAAATTGACTGTAAGCTTAAGGTTGTAACTAGGTAGTTGTTTCGTAGGTGACTTAGTCTTAACTCGTCTTAACTATTGCTTGTATTTTTGCATAGACTGCTTTGTTGCTGTTCTTGTTTGTGTTAGTGTTAATCAGTTTAAAATACAGGGTCCAAGTTGGGACACTTGTTCCTGGTTATGGTTATACACTTTGTTGTACGTCGCTCTGGATAAGAGCGTCTGCCAAATGCCTGTAATGTAATATAATGCAATATTCCGTAGCAACAAGATAAACCCGACATTAGCCCTAAAATATGCCTATACAGCAGTGAAAACGCTGCTCACTGAATAACGAACTAAACGAGACAAAGTTTTTAGAAATTATGCCATGTCATTCTACAGTCAATATCTGGGACTAAACATTGAATAAATATACAATCTTACCACTGGTTTTACGCGTAGAGATGTCCCTTTTGAGACTGAGTGGTCATATATTGCCTTGGACAATCCGTTTGTGAAATATACGCACATTTTGTTATACCTGGGTAGGCTAACTTCAAAGATAGCTGTGCGTAATACCACACCTGTTGCTTACGGTGTTGTCGCCCTTTTTAGTACAATTTGGCTTGATTGACAATTCATTTATTCAGTAGGTGAGAGTATAAGCTTTCTAACGATGTATAACATGTCTGATTTTGCTTTTGGAATAGCGTTTTATCGGTCAGCGTAACCGAAATTTTTCTTATCTGCCAATGTCTAAATAAATAATACGGTAGGCTGCTCTGCGTGCAGCACGCAGTTCGCGAGTTGATATTTCGTCTTTTGTTTAGTTTTTTCTCAATGTCCTATCTATTATTTGAAACGTGTATTATTGTTATATCTGTCTCTGAGGCGCTCTGAAATGTGCATTCTCTGCTAAGCTGAGCAATGGATTGGAATAGGTATGTGTCTGACGTAATGTTGCACGGTATACCGAAACTTCAGCACTTTTTCGGTACTTTAAAAAAACAAAAAAAGAAACAGTTCGGTATTCGAATTTTCCGACGTTCGGCAGTTTTGCGTCAAATGTAAAAGCCAGGGAAATGTGTCTCTGGCATTACCGATTGAGAGGATGAAAAGTGTAATTTGTCAGAATCTTTGCTAGATGGCAGTAGCAACTAAGGTTGGCAAGTGAGGTGTCGTGCGCTTGTGCATTCTCCGTAGTTGATACAGCGCAAGCTTCGACTCAGTTGACTTCAGTAGCTGTAGGTGTTCTAATTTGTAAATATTTTATTATAGGAAGATGCTGTTTTGTTATTGAAATATGCTGTTTTTAGATCTATTTTAAAGTGAAAGATCTGTTTAAAGATAATTTACTTTACAATTGTTTCATTTTTGAAATATATTTCATATAGTTTTCTATGGTTTAGTGTTGTAACACTATAGGCCTATGCTTATTGATATGTTGAACAGGCTTCAACTTAAGAGTTGTTAATAAACCAGGTTTTTAATAAACCGTGAATTTGAAAATGAGGTCAACCCTTGTGGACATTACGTTTCTGATCTATTAAGGTAATTTCAGTATCGTTAGGTACCAAGTATTGAATCGGTATCGTTTCAGTATCGAGTATCATGATACTAAACCTCGTATCAGTATCAAAGTCAATATTTTGGTATCGTGACAACACTAGTGTGATACCTTTTTTAGTTGCGGCATGGAAGCGCTGCAGCTGTAAATACACGCCGGGCCATCTGAGTGTTACGATATGCCATCTAAGTGTTACGACATCCCATCTAAGTGTTACGACATAGTAAAGGCCTTCACAGGCAGCGGCCAGGACACATCCATGGTGACGCAACTAAGTCATCCGACAGCGTCTCTTAGCACAAAATTGGCCATAAGTCATCAATATTTTATAAAATCATCATGATATTCAGTAGATATGTTGGGTGAAGGCATATGATCATGAGGAAAAGGCCTTTTTAAAATCGCTCCATAGGGGGCGCGATGGTGCCAATGCTTGGACCCCTCCCAACGCCGCTTGCGGCTTTAATTCACTTGTTTTTCTTTTCTTTCCTAAATTTCGCCTATTAAGGTCCAGAGCAAACATGCATACAGCTTGTACTTCCATTTTGGCTTCTGGACATATATGGTTTTTCCACGTCAGACTATTTTAAAGTTCCATATAACAGCCCCAATATACAAAGTGGGCATCACACGATCACGTGACAGGGCTATCTCAATTTTTTATATTTTGAACTTATACGGTTGTTCGTCGCAAGGATTCAATTATAGCCCTCCCATCAGACCTATTTGGGTCATATTTCTTGTGCAGCAGTTGCACACTACTTCCAATCAATGGGCAGAATTTTTAATGTCCCTACCGTTTACCGTCTCACAGGAATTTGCGCAAACATTTCTGAAGAATATTAATAATAAACCAGCACAAAAACAATAGGGTTTCAGCCCTTCGGGCTTGAACCCCTAAAAACATTTTACTTCATGCTTAGTGCAGACATAGGGGAGAGTTTGTAGTTTTTGGATTTTGCTCATTTACTCAAAAAATATCTAGCCTTGCACTGTGAAATATTACTTCAAACAGCTCTGACATCAGTAGTCAATACTCGTTTCAATTTCGTTCATAACTTAATTGAGTCGGATAAATTATGCTGGATTTTTACTACCATTAAACTTATTATTACTACCAAAACTTCCAGGTAACCTACTGCAAAATGACATGAAGACAATGTAGTGATCTGTGAATTAACTTATTACATTACAGGCATTTAGCAGACGCTCTTATCCAGAGCGACTTACACAACTTTTACATAGCATTTTTACATTGTATCCATTTATACAGCTGGATATATACTGAAGCAATTTCGGTTAAGTACCTTGCTCAAGGGTACAGCGGCAGTGATTCAATTATTTACATCTATTAAATCTGTATACAATACCCCATAATGACAAAGCGAAAACTAGAAATTTTTGTAAATTTATTAAAAATAAAACTGATATCACATTTACATAAGTATTCAGGCTCTTTGCTATGACACTCAAAATTGATCATACTTGAGATGTTTCTATAACTTGATTGGAGTCCACCTGTTCTATTGGCATGATTTGGAAAGGCACATACCTGTCTATGTAAGGTCCCACAGTTGACATTGCATGTCAGAACAAAAACCAAGCCATGAAGTCGAAGGAATTGTCCGTAGACCTCCGAAACAGTATTGTGTCGAGGTACAAATCTTGGGAAGGGTACAAAAACAATTCTGCAGCATTGAAGGTCTCGGAGAACACAGTGGCCTCCATCATTCTTAAATGGAAGAAGTTTGGAACCACCATCATTCTTAAATGGAAGAAGTTTGGAACCACCAGGACTCTTCCTAGAGCTGGCCCTCTGACCAAACTGAGCAATCGGGGGAGACAGGCCTTTGTCAGGGAGGTGACCAAGAATACGATGGCCACTCTGACAGAGCTCCAGAGTTCCTCTGTGGAGATGGGAGAACCTTCTATCAGGCCTTTATGATAGAGTGGCCAGACAGAAGCCAGTCCTCAGCAAAAGGCACATGATAGCCCGCTTGGAATTTGTCAATAGGCACTGTCAGACCATGAGAAACAATATTCTCTGGTGTGATGAAACCAAGATTGAACTATTTGGCCACAATGCCAAACGTCACGTCTGGAGGAAACCAGGCACAGGCTCCTGAGACCTAACCAATACCATCCCTACGGTGAAGCATGGTGGTGGCAGCATCATGCTGTGGGGATGTTTTTCAGCGGCAGGAACTGGGAGACTAGTCAGGATTGAGGGAAAGATGAACGGAGCAAAGTACAGAGAGATCCTTGATGAAAACCTGTGCTCAGGACCTCAGACTGGGGTGAAGGTTCACCTTCTAACAACCCTAAGCACACAGCCAAGACGCTGGAGTGGCTTTAGGACAAGTCTGTGAAAATAGCAGCAACGCTCCCCATCTAACCTGACAGCTTGAGAGGATCTGCAGAGATGAATGGGAGAAATATCTCAAATACAGCTTGTAGCGTCATACCGAAGAGGACTCAAAGCTGTAATCGCTGCCAAAGGTGCCTCAACGAAGTACTGAGTAAAGGGTCTAAATACTTGTGTAAATGTGATATTTCAGTTTTTTTAAAATAAATTTGCAAAAATTCCTAAAAATCTGTTTTCGCTTTGTCATTGTGGGGTATTGTATGTAGACTGATGAGAATAAAAATTAATGTAATCCATTTTATAATAAGGCTGTAACATAACAATGTGGAAAAAGTGAACGGGTCTGAATACTTTCTGAAGGTACTGTATTTTACAGCACGTTTCTAAAATATATTTTCCTCTTGTTTCCCGTTAAAGAGCAGCAGCAATTTGACCACAAACTACTGTTAAACTGCTGCTGATAGTTTGTTTGATCCCACGGTCAAAGTGTTAACAGTCAGATATGGCTTTGAGTGCTCATATTTGCCACCTGGTGATGGTTGTACAAAGTAGTTCCTGTGGAAAAAAATAATAAAAAATTGCCTCTCTTGGGGATCTCTCAGGGCGCTGCACCAAAAAATCCCTAAACCACTATACTTTTTTTATTGAAAAACTCCCTTACAGTTCTTTTCACAATGGACCAGTCTCTCAAAGCAAAATCCTTCAGTCTTATTGAGTGTTGAACTGTATGTTTGATTGGAGGCAGTTATCTGTCTCCATGTTCTTCTGGGACCCTGATCTTTGTTTTAAAAACTGGACTCTTATTCACATATGCTGTCTTCTGTTTTCCAGCTATCTGCACTCATGTGATCCACCAATCATTCACGGGAACCTGACCTGCGACACCATCTTCATCCAGCACAATGGGTTGATCAAGATTGGCTCAGGTGCATAAGCAAGTGCACATAACAAATGAGCTGCTTTTCTGAGTGCCAAAAAGAAAGAAGGAAGTAACCCATTTCTATTTCTTTCAGTGGCCCCGGACACCATCAACAACCATGTCAAAACCTGTCGGGAGGAGCAGAAGAACCTGCACTTTTTTGCACCAGAATATGGAGGTAGTCTCTGAACACCTTTCATCAAAAGGCACACCTTTCATCTCTCCATAAACGGAACTTCTTTTTCATCACTGTAATTATCCTTTTGCCATTTTTACAGCTGTAGCAGATGTCACTACAGCGGTTGATATTTATTCCTTTGGAATGTGCGCCTTAGAGGTGAGAAATCCAAGGGGTGGTCCAGATTGGCATGGGGGTCAGTTAATATCTGAGTAGTGCAAGTGCCATGTAGTGTAAGAAAATACATATATATATTTTTTTACTCAAATATGCATTTGTTTTGTTTTTGTTTTATTCAGTGGTTTTCATGTACTGTAACAGCGCTGGCTCAGCTGTTAGTGTGAAAAAAAACACTGCCTCATCTTTTCGTTTTAAGGCAGTATAATTCAACAAAAGGTTTGCAATTCATAAAACATGTTTAGTTAAGGAGGTTACCTGGTGAAAACAGTAGGCTCTTGCAGAAGAGTAATGGATGATTAGGGAAAGCTGGGATAACTGTGTAGTATAATGGTTTGCATACTATGCTTGTAACTCAAAGGTTGTGGGTTTGATTCCCAGCTGGGGTCCTCCTGTTGCACCACTAAGCTGGGTACTTAACCTGAATTACTGCTTTAAAATATCCATCTGTATAAATGGATTGTTAAAATGGATAGTTAAAAATGCTACCTGTTTGAGTCACACTGGATTAGAGCATCTCTCAAATGCCAGCATGTAATAAAATGTCATGAGAAGAGTAGGCTCTCAGAGAAAAACTTGCAGAGCCCTGGTTCTCGTATTCTGTACTGTGGCTTGTTTTATAGATGGCTGTGCTGGAGATCCAAAGCAATGGAGAGTCTTCATATGTATCACAGGAAGCCATTAACAGTGCCATTCAGTCCCTGGAGGACCCACTTCAGAGAGTAAGTGAGATGCACACAAACACATGGACACATATATACAGTGCAGTTCATAGGTATTTTGGCTCTGTTCTCCAACACATTGAATTTGAAATGAGACAATGAATATGAGGTTAGCTTGCTGATGCAGGCCCCCTTGTGGCCAGGACGCTGGCATCCTGAGATTTCTCAACTCAGACATTCATTGCTCCTGAGACCAAACTGTGGGAACAAGCTGTGTTTTAGCTTTGTTAGTACCCAATACATGACAGCTATTCCAAATACTGGAATATCATCGCGTAGGTTGTTCATTTAAGCACCTCCCTCCCCCCATCACATTTTCAACTACACAGACAAAGTTTGACATATTGGATAATAGTGTCTATCTGCAGGTTCATAAAAATAATCTTTCTCCACCAAAAATTTGGATTCCATCATAGCAACAAGATGAAGCCAACAATAGCCCGGTATAGGTATAGGTATGCAAATGCAGCGGTGAAAAATGCTGCTCACTGAATAGCAAGATAAACATTACACCACATTATTATACTATCAATATCTGCTACTAAATATGAAATGAGTATAATAATAAAACATTTTATTAATCAAGGGCTTTTCTGAACACTCAAGGTCACCTTACATGGTATTAAAATGGTTAGAAAAATGACAAGACACTACACATAAAGTACATGATATTAAAAACAGTTAAAAAAGACAAAACACAGCACTTACAGGACATGGTATTTGAAAAGAAATAAATAAAAATAATTAATAAATAAAAGTGCGATGGGGGTGGGGTTCGGGGTGGGGAGTGGATAGCGATGTCCTGTTCATGTGAAAGCTAGAGTGAAGAGGTGAGTTTTTAAAATATTTTTTTATAAGTGGAGAGAGTCTCAGCATTATGAATGTGGGGAGGCAGCGTGTTCCAGAGTTTGGGTGCTGCACAGGAGAAAGCCTGATCACCAAGAGTGGAGTGGTGGGATGGGGGCAGTTAAGTCTTGCAGAGGAGGGCAGAGCAAGTGAGTGGGTTCGTAGTCCAGGAGAAGATCAGTGAGGTAGGCCAGAGCTAAACCATGGAGTGCACTGCACGTTAGCAGGAAGGTTTTTAACTGTATTTGGTATTTTACTGGCACCCAGTGTAGTTTGTGCAGGATTGGTGTGAGATGTGATCGTACTTTTTTGTGTGGGTCAGTAGAATATATAATCTTACCATTGATTTTACGTGTAGAGTTGTTGCTTTCAAGATTCAGTGGTCATTAATTGTCTTGGAAAATCCGTTTGAGAAATACACACCCAAATACCAAGCAATTATACCATCTTAAATGGTTATGCGCTTGCTGTTAACACTGTTTTGACCCTTTTACTTAATGCTGGTTTGATTGACTCTTATCTAGTTGAGTATAGTATAAGCATTCCATAAGGCATTTGTCATTGGAAGCTTGTAACAATAACAGTGATTGAAGGCCGAGCGCAACAGCACAAGTGGCAAGAACACCATTGGCATATTATATGTAGGAAGGACTTCACTAGACTTAAGGTTTTTGTTTCGTAACTAACACCCAGTTTTCCACTGAAAACCTGATGTTTAGCCAGTGAGAAAGCAGGCCAGCACAGGCTTTTGTGTTTTTTTTGTTTTTTTTGTTATTGAAAGAATTGTTTAAAAATATTTCTCGGCCGTTTGTGAATGCAAAAAAAGCATTAAAAGGACACAACAGCAAAGAATTCACAGATTTCAGTTTTCCTGACCTGTCCTTAATGTCTTGTTAATGTTTTATGTTGTCTAATTTGAGTAGTGAGCCTGCATTCAGTAAAGATGTACGATTTCCATTGATTATTCTAATTGTCTGCTTCTTTAATAATTCAATTATTTTTTTCTTAATACCTGATAATAGAGTTTGTTTTGACTTGTTGGTTGATTCCACTTGGTTAGTGCAGACTGTCCTATGAACAAATCTTGGCAATTTCAATAGCTGGCAATTGTCATTTTGTTTCTAAATATTTTTTTTTTCTATTGTCTTTCATGAAGTTCGCTAATTTCTAATGCGGGCGTTTAATGCACTGTAGTGTAAGCGTTCATAGGTGGCTAAGCAATGTGTTAAGTTTGATGCATTGATTTTCCAGTAAACTAGAACATCGCCAGCATTTTCCTGGCAGTGGAATATTTTATTGTAATCTTATTGTACATAATGTGGGGTATTAGTATCTCCTGGACTATACTTGCCACTTGGGCATGCAAAATGCTTATTCAGATTTACTGTGTGCAGATACATGCTAGATGAATGTAAAATTTCCCTTTTGAGTGATCATAAATGGTACTATTTGTGAAAAGTTCCCATCCCCATGCAACAAAATATTACATACTAAAGAGTACAGAAAAAACATCCAAGAGTAAATGATTATATATTTAGGTAAATTTATGTGATAGATCCTTGTAGCATTTTTGTCACATTCCATTCTACAGCTACTTTACTTCAGGCTGGCATGTGGAGGATGGGCTCCCCCTCTATAGCCGGGTTCCTCTTGAGATTTCTTCCCATTAGGGAGTTATTTCTCGCCACCGTTTATGGGTTTTCTCCCCACTGGGAGTTTTTACCTTATGGTACGTCCATTACACCTTATGTAGTTGCTGTTTGGGGTTTCAGATATGTTTGCTCGCTCTGCTTTTTTTGCTCTGTTTCCTGCCTTGCTACTCTGTAAAGTGTCTTTGTGACAGTTCCCTGTAAAAAGTGCTATACACATTAAAAAAATTAATCGAATATGCTTTATAATGGACAAAAACATTTTATTCATTTTTCAGGTGTTTTGGGTATGTTGCTGATGAAAAGATAATTTTCACTTGAAAATGATACAAAGGTGAATTTTGTAAGTCTAAACAATTCATTTGTTGTGAAATATATGATTGTTTCTGTTTTACAACAATGCACAATTTAGATATTTCGGGTAGATTTGGAGACACTAAGGGACACCAGGATGCACTGCTTGCTTATTGCTTCCTAGATCTTTAATTCAGCATATCACCTTCAGATTTTGCACACTTGTGGTCAAAGAGTTTATGATCTGGGACCACGTGTAGTTTTACCTGCTATATGTATGTGATCTCTTTCTATTTTATTTCAAACTGAAGGAGAATGTCATTTTTGCATTTTAGCCAAAATAATTTAATTTGTGACACTTTATTTTTACCTAAATTATGAATATCTAAAGTTGGTGTTGTAAATGGTACAAATGTATTGCTTCATTCAAACCATTTTCCAAGTGTCTGATCCTCACATCTGTTGTTATAAAGCTTTAAATAGAACACCCCCGAAATGTGTGAAGATTGCCCAGATTTGGTATCTACGCAAAGGGGTAAATGATTGAAAGTTTCATCTTCAATGCACTAGAATATTCTCTATAATGTACGTCGGATGAACTGACGGTGAAACGACTGCAAATTACGGAAGAAATTAGTCTGTGCAAATAATGTTCTTTTAAATACTTTTTATTGTAAATACCTTTTTCCAATTTACTTTTGGCTGTTGGTTTTACTAGTTAAGTTAGCCAGCTGCTAATGCAGGTTGGCTTGCTTGCTAGGTTTTCCAGTGGCCAAATTTTTTTTTTTTTTTTGACTTATGTTTTTTCATCCAGCAGTAGCTAGCGCTACAACAAGCTTTGGTTTTGATGAACAGCTCAGCAAACTGTAACTGCTGTAATGGATTAATGCTACTGCTAACAAAGCATTTCAGGGCAATGTGAGTGAGGGGGTCACAGAGGGGCAAGAAAGTAGAGAAATTTCCAACTTGTATTAAATAGCATTATGCAGTGGGTTGGTTTTTCTCCTGGCCTTCCCAATGTTTCGAGTCACAAAGCATCACTGGTCCAGACATAGCATTAATGACCCTGAACAATGATTGTAAACTAAACTCAGAGTTTTCCCTGATAGCAGACACAATGGAATATGTAGTTATTTTTAAAAATGCTTCACTTAGGCAATGGAAAAGTGACCATCGGTGTATCTATGAGTTTAGGATAATTTATTTCTCAGAATTAAATTTATGTTCTCAGAATTTGAAAACCTGTTACAAAACTTATTGTAAAGGGTTCCACATGCTAATCCTAGCATTAATGTAATGGGCTTGCAGGGAGTGTCTTTGACTTCGCAGTTTTTCATGTTTATGATGATATGCATTTGTATTTGCAATTGACATAATGGCTTCCACCCTGTGTACATGTTGAGTATTTGATGTAATGGGGTGTGTTTTTACAGCATACAATGGGTGTTTGTGTTTATTTTAGGAATTCATACAGAAGTGTCTGGAGGCAGACCCTAGTAAGCGGCCGACAGCGAAGGAGCTGCTGTTCCATCAGGCGCTGTTTGAAGTGCCGCAGCTCAAGCTGCTGGCTGCCCACTGCATTGTCAGTTATCAGCGTGAGTACCCAGACCATATACGTAGATATGCGTGCGCACATACACATACCCAGTTCTCACCTCGTTTTCTACTATTCCTTGTCCCACTGTTCTACCTTCTGCTCCAGTCTTTTTTTTTAATGAAACCTTCATTTTGCCATAAAACTTCATTAAGATTAAAAATCTCTTTCAAGAGTGTCCTGGCCAAGACAGGTAGCAGCAAATATAACATGGTTGCAGACAGACAATATAAAAACTAATTATATTCTATAAAGATGTCAGAACACAAGGCAAAAAAAATACATGATGAAAAAAACAGGAGAAAGACTATCTCGGATGTGAAATAAACAAGCACGAAACCATCCAGACCCACGGTGCACCTGTACTCACTATATAGCTAGCTAGCTATGGCCTGTCCTCACCTCTGTAATGTTATTTGTTGTCCTCCGTGTCTATACATCTGTATCTGTGGTTGTAGCTGTGTGTCCTTAGCTCCTACTCATGCGTGGAGGATAGCATCCGTACGCGATAACTAGGTTAACTAAAGTAGGCGAAACGCTAACATGTTAGGATTAGCTAAAGTAACGTTAGGTGATAAAGCTTTGGTTAAAAATGTTGTGCCGTACCACCTGCGCATGCGTCTTACTAAACGTCCTACTAAACGAAGCACCACCTGCGCGTGTGTCCCACAAAATGTCCCTCAAATGTCTTCCGTGAGTGAGTGACCGACCACAATTTGCCATGCATAGCCCATGGCGGCAGTCCTGCCTGTGCGCCGTGGTAAAAACCGGAAAGCCATAATTCGAGTACAGGACCACACAGAGGCAAGTAACTGACCTAGAACATCAACAGCCTGTTGAACCTGCCTCAGAATCTCATTTTTACAAAGAAACTGAATCAATATCATTGCCCTGAAGGGCAATCATAGATTTAGGGTTTGGTGATTTTTTTCTTTGAGTTTGTGTACGAGTTTTACTTTGACTACATACTAAACAAGTTTCAGATCGTGAAGGGTGCATTGTAGAGTATTAAAAGCAAGTTATTGCTGGCGGGAGCTAGAGGTGTAATACCTTCAGCCTGCACACGCTGTGATTTGCCTGATAAAGGATTTTCAAATATGCAGACAGTTTGTTCTGCCAGTCCTATACTGAGAAGTCTATGCTTCATTATTATATGATCCACAGTGTCAAAAGCTTTGGATAAATCGGTGAAAAGGGGTGCACAGTTATGTCTTTTTTCTAAGAAAATGATAAAATCATTGACTACCTTCAAGGCCTCTGTTTCTATACTGTGTTTTTTTCCTAGGACTAGATTGACAATGAGATAAAATATTGTTAATAACTAAAAACTGAAATTGCTTTCTCGCAAGGGATTCCAGGATCTTAGTCAAGACAGACAATTTGGAAATGGGCCTGTATATTATCTCCTCCTTTTAACACAGGAAGAACAGGGCAATTTCATTTGAATTTCAAATAATAAGAAATTAGATGTGTTAAAGGCAGTGTAATAAAATCAGCTGCTAACTTGAAGTAAGGCCCCAAGGTTAACAGGACCTGCTGATTTTCTGGTATCTAAAATTTTAAGAGCTTTTTGTATCTCTGAGACAGTAACCGGATTACAATTAAAAGACCCTCCAGCAATTACGTGACCATGAGGACATACAGTGGAGGATTCATTAGGAGTATGGTTGAGAGAGTAAAATCAGAGGCATTAAAGTTCTCATTGAAGCAATCAAGCATTTTGGTTTTAGCAGGGATCATGTGAGAGTCTTTGACAATGGATGGTGGAAGCTCTATACCAGTTTTATTTCCAGAGTTTCAGAGTGCTTGGGTTGTTGAAGTTATTTGATGTTTCGGTAAGAAAGTGCTTAGCTTTGGCTTTCTTCATAGGAACTGTGCGCTTCATAGGAAATGTGTTGCGCAGTTGCCTGAAAAGCAGCCAGTCAGATTCTAGACCTGAACTTTGGCCCAGGCCAAGTTGCACTTATGAAGAAGGTTGTGTAACCTAGAAGTGAACCAGGCATTGTTTTGGACTTCACTCTGTATGTTCTGAGAGGAGCATCAGGGTTTCCACCAGTGTATTGTAAGCCCGGCGGCCCGCCGGGCCTAAGTATCGGGGAATTAAAAAAAAAAAAAAAAAATTTTAATGTATTTTTAAGATGTTTTTTAAACTACAGTTACAGTGGGGCGGCTTGGTTGAAAAGCTCACCAGCGACATCTGTTGGTTAAAACATGAACGCACTGTAGGAAAGCAGGTCTGAGGTCAGTGTGCTTTACCCTCATTGTGCGCAGAGTGACGTTAAACACTTGATGCTTTCAACTAACACAAGCTAACGTTACCTAGCAAGCCACCATTTCGTATTTAGTAGGCTAACTAACCTCGTTACAAACTGCGTTATCACTTCATCTCGTCGGTAAGTACATTCTTTTTATATTAACTTAAGCAGTGTGTAGGTAACGTTAAAATAGTAGCATGAATGTAACATTCGATATATTGTAACATTACATGACTTATTCATTGCCATCGAAATAACAACTTCACTTGTTTATTAATAACGTTAGCTTGATGACATTGATGTGCACAACAACATTGTCATAAAGTTTTTCCCGACCGTGAAAAGTGCCTGACTTGTTTACATTTTGGACAGATGTGGCTACATAGTAAATCCATCGTTGTTTCCATTGCAGCACTTTCGACACAAGTAATATCGGAAAAATCCTAAAATTTCTTCTTATGGTGAAAAGTGCCTGACCGGCAACTGTAAAAATGTGTTAAAACAGTGGCAAAATTAGGCTATATCTAGAAATACCATCTTTGGGGAAAAAACGCTACGGTTAAGGGTCAGGCACTCTTCACGATAAGAAGAAATTTCAGGATTTTCTCGATATTGCTTGTGTCTAAAGTGCTGCGACGGAAACAACGATTGATTTACTGAGGAGCCACATCTGTCCAAAATGTAAACAATCAGCCAGTTTTCATGGTTGGGAAAATTTTATGACAACGTGGTCATGTAGCTAACTTAGCTAGCTAGCCAAACAGTCAATAACACAGATACTTACTTTATGCCAATTAGGGATAATGTCTAGGAGGAAAGGTACCCTACTGTAAAAGCCAAAGAACCTTAGACAGTTTTTCAGATGTGCTCAGCATTCCAAGGCTTGTTGTAAGATTCAGTAGTCAATCAGGACTTGAATACAAGTTTTTTGTAGAGTGCAAAAACCTTGATATTATTTATTTCAATTTAATTTCTTTTGTTGTTGAAATGTGCCCAGCATTCCATGGCTGTAAGAATCAGTAGCCAGGTTTTTTTTTTCAAGTTTTTTGTAGAGTGCAAAAACTTTGATATTATTTATTGAAATTTAATTTAATTTCTTTTGTTGTTGTTGAAACCACAGCATTCCAAGACTGTACATTGTTGTCAGATTCTTTGTAAGACTCTGCTATGCTGTAAATAGTTGTTGATTTTTTAAAATGTGTGTTGAATAAATTACTTATTTATAACAACATTTACATTACGTAGTCATATTTTCAAATCTCCAGTCAGCTTTTAGCACTGACTTAATGTAGGGCCCTATGGAATCTGTGGGCCCCGTCAAAAGATACTTGCCACTGGGCCTAGCAACTTTTCTGGGGGAAACCCTGAGCATGCTTGTAAATTTAAATAAAACCATCATGAAAGAATTGTCATGCAATTTCAACATCAGCAGTAAGCTTAATTCTCTCCCAGTCCCACAAAATGTTTCATATTGCACTTTATAATGATACGTGGTTTTATACATGATAGCCTTGTTTTTGGGAATTTTTGCAGTTTCTAACTGTGGCAATAACACAGTGATCACTAGTGTAGTCAGCCAAGTATCAGCCATGAGTAGTCCTCATCCATGAAGTCATGTTCAATCAAATCAGCACAGTTGTGCAGAAGATAGGACAGAAAGATAGGGCAGATGGGCTTAGCGGAGGAGGGGACACTGTGAGCCCATAGCAGTAGAGAAGAGCAGCAGACAGGGCAGGGTGGAGGACATACTGGAGCAAAGTCAGAGCAAGTGAGGGCGAGAAGCAGTAAGGAGAAGAGAGCCAAGATCCAGTAGAGTTAGCGCAGCAAGCAAGCAGCAGCCAAGCACCATTCAACTCTGACGCAGAGCGGAGAGCTCCCCACTGAACTGGCTGCACAGTGGGAGAATTTTTTTTCTCATCAGGTTGGAGTCGTTGTTTGGCTGTTTGAGGATTTGGGTGATCAGCAAAAATATGAAAACCAGTCGAATGTGACCAAAATTCTAGTGAATCTTCTAAATATCTTTAAAGACTGGGAAGATTAAAACATATTGGACACAACAAAAAAAACAGAACACGAAGACTGGACAGACAAGCAAACTGACTTGCCATCCTGGACTGTATTTTAAAGAGAGTAAATTGATACAGAGAATGTAAAATAGATCATACTTGGGAATGTTTTTGGGAATAACTAAAGAATTATTTTTAAAAAACTTGCACATTAAGAGAAATGATTGCCACAATAGGTGTGATGTAATGCCTTGGGAAAGGTTTTGTCCACAGAGAGAAAATAAGCCTAATTTCAGGGGGACAAAATGGGGATAAAAGTTAAATGCAAGCTTTGTAATGTATGTAGAACACGTTCATGTGGCATTACCAAAGCTATGCTTAGTCATATCGGAACTATACACCAGCAAGAAAGTAGTAACAAGCCCAACACCCAGAAAAGGTACCACACTATTACCATTTTTATACTTTCAGTAAGACGATGATCCCAAGCATATTTCAGAATCAACGAAAAAATGGATAACTGACTAGAATTACTGTTTTGCAGTGGCCATCTCAGTCTTTGAATTTCAACCCCATTGTAGGGGTTCAAGACTGAATGCGGCCCCTGTGCCCAAAAGTTCTCAGATTCTATGTGGATTGCTACATATTTCCAGGGGTGAACAGGAACGAAGTACATTTACTAGAGTACAGTAGTTAAGTACATTTTTCGAGTATCTGTACTTTACTTGAGTATTTATTTTTTTGGAAACTTATGACTTTTACTCCAGTACATTTGAAAGATAAATATTGTACTTTTGACTCCACTGCATTTCTATGAAGGTTGTCGTTACTTTGAAGCATAGCTTTGAAGTCAACAGTTGAATATTTTTTTATTTTGTAAAATGCGATTGGCCACATGCTGTGTTCCTCACAGGAGAAAAACCAATCACAGTAGCCTATTCCTAATACGCTGTTGGTCAAGTTCAAAGTGCTTGCTTGTTGCACCAGTGGTGGAACAGTTCAATTTGAACTTGGCAGCGGTAATTATGGCGACAGCAGAAGATTAGGATGATTCTTCGCCACCAGAGCACCCATGGCCATATCTCAAGTCCATGCTTGAGATTTGTGAAATTCAAAAAGATTCATATTGTTTTAAATGTTTGCTCTGCTTATCGCGCACGAACTACATCGCTGCAGTCAAAAACTTGCCGTCCAACCTGAAAAAGCATGTCGAGGTATGTAAACGTTAGCTAACGGTAGCCCATTTGCTAATTATGAAGTTGTCTGAGCTTGTAGTGGTTTCAGTTTTTATGCTAGGATTGGTCAGATGAAATTTTATGGAATTTGAGCGAAGGGTCATCCAACTGTTTCACATTTCAGACAATGCTATCTATCATCAGGGGATAAATTGGGGGTGGACGCGGGTGGACGGTGTCCACCCACCTTTGGTAAATAAATCATTTTGACTGGCAGTTTTACAAATAACTGACAATCCAGTCCATTTAGGCTCCAGTCCATGTGTTCCCTCTAGCCAGTTACTCGCTCAATCAATCAAAAATCTGAAGAAAAAAAACTCAGGAGGAACAGTCGTTTACAGTCGACAGCACTGAAAGAAAAATATTATTGATTGTCTTGATTGATTGGAAGCGGACGCGGTAGGTAGTTTCATTAAATGTAATTTCATCTATGCAACATTTTAAAGAGAGGTGAATGAACAGCCCCCACGAACGCCGGCTATTATTAATGGCAACTTTGATTGCTTAAGCAAAATCAGCAGGTTGCTGGTCAGCAGCTAAGCTAGGATTTGAATATTTCCCACATACATAATGTTTTATTCAGCGGCGACTGGTGAGCTGAAAATTGGTGGGGCGCAAAACTTTACTTTAAACTAATCATTGATCTCAACCTGTTTTCATTAGTAATTTTCCTTTATAATCAAGCATGCCAATGATCGGATTAATCAAATGACAATAGCCTAACACACAGCGTCTTCATACCGTGTTAGGGGGATTAAATCATAAATTCAGTTTATCCGTTAAAAATCCGTTTTAATCACCAAGTAGTCTACACTTAACTAATAAGATACACCAGTCTGTTATCTACTAGGCCTATGTTAGCTCTCAGAATAACCAGCAAAAACAAAACCTGCACTTCAGTTGTGTCTAGCCTACGCATTGCAGATATTTGCCGTGAATACGAGTGTGGAGAAAGAAGTGTATCCGCAAATAATGTTGATTAAAATTTCATACTGCAAATGAAAATAAATGTAGGCTATACGACCTAGGCTACTCGCTAAAACTGCCTATTTGGGGAGAGCTGGCTATATATGATAGTATTGAGTAGCCTATTTTGTGGATTAATTGTATTGATACTCAAGGAAAATCAGGGGAAGATTCCGCCACTGCTTAGCGATTAAAACAGATTTTTCTAAATCGCATTTATCATTTAATCTCCCTAACACAATGCGAAGAAGCTGTGTCCCTTTCCATTTGATTAGTCAGATGTTTGCATGCTTGTTAATCACTGAAAATTAATTATAACAGTTTGAGATCAATGATTAGTTTAAAGGAAAGTTTTGCACCTCACCAGTTTAAGAAAGATGGATAAAGGAGGAAAAAGTGAGGACAAGAGGAGGATGACCGATTATTTGTGTGGGTAGAACAAAATCTCAGCATTAATGACACTCAATAAACTTGAAATATAGTATGTAAAAGCTTGCATCAATAGAGTATAAATTATTTTTAAAACATTGTTTTCCTTAATTACAATTATGTGCACAATACATTAAAGATAGAACTGTTTTGAGCTGAGACATTCATTGGTTTGTACCTTTTTTCACCCACCTCTCACCGGATCTCAGGGTCCACCCACCTCCCAAATCCCAATTTAACCCGTCTATCATGTGTTGCTATCTAATAACAGTAAAAATGCATCTGTAAATGAGCTTCTGCAAATGCATTGTAGAAACAATACAACAGTGCGTTGGCATTAAAAATAAAATGTACTTTTGAATACTTAAGTATTTTTAAAAGCAAGTACTCCAGTACTTTAACTCAAGTAAAAATTTGACTGAACAACTTTCACTTGTAGTGGGGTAATATTTGACCAGGGGTATCTATACTTTGACTCAAGTAATGGGGTTATGTACTTTGTCCACCACTGCATATTTCTTGATCATTTTACACCATCACATATTATCCCTTCTATACTTGAATATATACTGTATAGTACAGTATATTTCTGCTATACACGTTAATATTTATTTGTATTGTTACCCTTGCTGTGATGTCTTTTCAGATTGTACATGAATGGCTGTATGTTTCTAGGCATTTATACTCTGCTTTTTCATATTTTGCATTTCAAAGCACCAGTTCTAGCAAAGCTAGCTAATGGTAATAACATTGGTTTGGTAATTAGGTAGGTAACTAATTCTTATCAACGGCTAACTTGATCACTCAAGAATCACTAATTCTTATTTTCTAATAAGTGGACAAACATTGAGTGAAGGAAGTAATCCTCTATGCTGTCAAAGCCTAAGCAGGCAGGCTGCGACTTATAGCCTTCTGCAAACAAAGACAGTGGGAAAGAGTATGATGTTGGAATTTTAACTAAAATAATGGTGATGAAGATAAAGTTAACCAACGACAGATTCAGGAGGTCCTTCTTGTAATTAAATAAAACAACTGGTGGGGAAGAGGTACAAGTTCAGTCTTCAAAAATGTAAAGTCCAATGTATGAGTTTATTTAGTTTTCAGAGACAAAGAAGTGTTGTTCTTAGCCTATGAGATTCATTTAATCACCATTCATTTAATCGCATTGGCCACCAATTGCATTTATGGCCAATCATGGGCTGGGATCAGGTAGTCCATACCAAGACTGACCATGTGAGCCTCCTCCAACTTTGCTGTCCTTGGGTTCCCAAATGCTCTTGATTTATACCCCAGTTCGGGTCTGTCTCCTTTTGCTTACATTTCAACAGACACATGCTATGGTGAAACAGCGTAAAAGTAGATATATAGGCTATTAAAATAAACATTCAGCGCTTAGTGAAATACATTTACCAACTTACCTAAGATCTCTATGATATTTTATATAATTGCTTATATAATTACTTGTTATATTAGTCAGCTTTTTGAATCATAACCCAGCAATGTGAATTCCATCTATACATGTACACCCTAACCTGCCTTTGTGGCAGGCTGAACACTTCCAGTTCTGCCCTAACAGCATCTTAATTAAAAATGATTCCAGTCAGGATTGAATCACTCATCTATTGAATATACCACATGAAACATTAGCAGATATGTATTCTACTAAAGTGTTTTTTGTCCTCTCACTATTGTTTTTGTCCCTTTTAGATATGATTCCGGAAAATGCTTTAGAAGAAATTACCAAGAACATGGATCCAAACCTTGTAATCGTTGAAAGCAAGGAAAGGGTTCAGCTGAAGTGAGTGTTCTGTGACATTAAAATTTTTCTCATAAGCTATTTTCAATTTTTTTCTTATTAGTTGTTGTCGTTGGCCAGCTCATCAGATTTTAAATCTGTGCTTAGATGGAACTGTATACCTGCTGTATTGCCATATTTATATTTTTTAAATTTAAAGAATAGGTTTGGTATTTAGGACCCTAGGCCCTGTATGTGGATAGTCTGGGATGATCAAAATGCTAATTTTGCTTTGGTATTGAGATCACAACCCCTTCAGATCCTCAGACATGGCTCCAATGGGAATACAGTGGGGTAATTTTTGCAGCCTCCAAAAACCATGATAAATGGGGGTTTTTTTTGTAAATGGATGCTTATGCATGTCCTACTATGTTCTCATGAAAAAATGGTCACAAACAGCATTGTATCAAAAAGCTATGGCATTGGACGTTGGAAGTTGCATTCTTCTGGTCCTTATTCTTGCTTCATCCACACAGTTAGCCTTCTACCTATATTGCATACCCAAAATATGGTGGTGCTGCAGCATGAGTCCAATACTGAAGCAATCAGCCAAATTATGGTCTGTACTATTCCCAATCATCCTCGACTATCTGAAAATAGAGCCTAAAGTCCTAAATACCAACCCTATCCTTTAACTTTTATTTAACCAGGAAGACCCCTTTGGGTTTGCAATCTTTTCAAAGGGGGATGTGACATAACACAATTAACGAAGACAATTGACAGAACCAAAGTTAAGAATAGTTGTGTAAAACTGGAATTATAAGCAGAGGTTAAAAGCAGGAGCACACATCACTTTGACATGAATGACACATTGAAAATCACAATTAGAGTAGAGGGAGTCCATAGTCTAAAGCAGATGATAAAGTGGCTACAGTGAATTTTCCAAAATGTCTTAAAACCTTCCTCCAAAAGCTGTTATTTTGAAGTCATCAGGAAGTGAGGAATGAGACCACGAAAACACTTGCCATTTTATTTTGCCTACATTGAGTAGTACAAGTGAACTTTCATGAGTGCTGACTGAATACAATTAAAAGCATTCTGTGGAGTACTTTGAAGGCTTGTGAAAGGGCAGGAGCCATGCAATACAGAAATGTGTTACCTGCATTGTAATTGCATTGGGTATCGTTAAAATTTTCTTGACATAAAAGGAAAATAGTATAGGAGCCAAGATGGAGCTGTGAAACCCATTTCTTAATTTCTAAGGAGGGGGACCTAGGTCCATCTACAAAAACACATTGTGTACTGTTAGAAAGGTAATTGGCAAACCAGTTAGATGCTGCAGATCCAAAGCCAATCTCTATCCAAGGCTTAGTCTGTATCAAAAGCCTTGGATAAATCAATTGATAGGGTAGTGCGATGTGTATTTATTATCGAGAGCTTGGACAATATCATTACGTACTGGAGATACTGCAGTGATGGTACTATTACCAGATCTGAAGCAAGACTGCACTTGGAAAGCATATTGGCAAGCATGTTTTTATTATGTAAGACACAGCAAGGACCACAATGGAAATAAGTCTTGTGACTTTCTTGTGTCATCATTGATGCTCTTTTAATTGTGCATGTACATTGGTGTTTGCAACCATGTAATTGTCCTTTTAAAGTGAATCGTCAAATGAATAAACTAAACTAAAAAAAAGATCCAAGTACCGACCAGACATTTCAAAATTTGTGCACGAATGGAGTTTTCAAATGGAAGATAATTATTCAGTAAGTGAGCACATCAGCTGCTTTCGAATCATTTGGTAACATGTTCAAGAAAAGAGACAGGTTGAAAATGAGCGAGAGCTTCAGCAATAGATCCAGTCGACATGTCATACACTCTCCAGGCCCAACCCCCAATGGGGAAAATGTTGGTGGAGTTTCCATAGGAAATCAGTGAAGTGGAAGGGGTTATAGGTCTTTAAATTAGGGCTAGTACTATATTAAAATCATTGAAATTTTCAAAATGTTGGCCTACTGCTCCACAAACAATTTAAAAACCCGATTTGCGATTCTATTCTTTGCCAAGAAATCTGTGGCTAGCAACAATGAATAGCACTAGCCCACAAAATGACTGTTAACATTGCTTAATTGTTCTAAATGCTAACAGTTATACATAAGAGACTGTAAATAGTCTGCTAGCTACTGTTTTTCTACTTTTCATGGAAATTAATGATATTGTAGTAGAAGAAAAATATACTGGGTGCTCTGTGGTAAACAAGACTATGCGAAAACATATATATAGTAGGTGCTCTTAGAACATAGGGAACAAACGCATGAAGAATAATAAGTCCAAAAAGAATTAAAAAGCGTTCTAGGCACTCATGTAGTAATCCAATGAGGAGAGCAGGAAAAGGGTAAAGTTAAAAAGCCTTTATTATAATGGCTAAATAAACTAAAAACCCAACATGTTTCCATCGAGAACCGATCTTCATCAGGGCATACGTGGCAAACAGGTGAGGCCTTACCTATGTAGACAATGTTTAAACAAGGTAGAGGTCACATGGTGGAGTAAGCTAAGCATAGGAAAGCAAAATGAATGTGAGAAATATATATACACAATGAAAAAATAAAATAAATCGATAGAAATATATGTATATGTAGCATACATATATGCAAACAATAATAAACTCACAAGAGAAAATCACAAAAAATACATGAAATCAATATCCTCATTAAGGCCTGGATAATTTAAAGCATCAAAGGTATGTATCCAAAAAGTTTCCCTTTGGCTGAGTTTTCGTATTCTATCGCCCCCTCTAATGGAGGCTTTAATATGCTCAATGCCTTCAATTTTTAAAAGGGAATCATTGCTGTTGTGGGCCTCTGCAAAATGTCTCGCTATGGGGTAGTCCTTATTAAGTTTTCTGATGGCATATTTATGCTCCGCAAGGCGGTTCTTAAGGCGTCTTTTGGTAAAATAAATCCTGTTAATCCTTTTTATAATTGCATTACTTGGTATGGTCGCTACATTGATGATTTATTGTTTGTATTCGACGGAGATGAGAATCAGTTGTTGGACTTTCATTAATATCTCAACTCCATCAATGAGAATATTAAGTTGCCCATTGAATATTCACAACAGAGCATTGATTTTTTGGATCTTACTAATTCAAAAGATGAAGATGGGTTGGTACATACTAATATTTTAAGAGAAAAGACATCACGCAACACCATTTTGAGAGCAGATTCTTTTCACCCCCCGCATCTAAAGAATAATATACCCTATGGTCAATTCCAGCGGCTACACCACATATGTGGTAGGGAAGAGGTTTTTGAAGAACAGGCTAACATCATGTCCAAAAGATTCAAGGACAGAGCCTGCAAACCTGCGGTCATTGCGCAGGCGCGCGACAGAGCGCATTCCCTCAATCGTACTGATCTTCTTAGTAAAACTGCACGTCACACACATTCTCAATCTCGCACTTTTTTTGTTACTAAATATAGTACCCATGCAGAACACATTAAACACATTGTTAAATACAATTAATCCATCATTGAAAGTGACTCAATACTCCGTAATGTTTTCCCGGAACCCCCACTGGTTTCTTTCAGACGCGCTCCCACATTGAGGGACAAGCTCAACAAGTCCATAGCTATCTCCGTTGGAGAAAAAAGAGACTTGGCTCCAGAAACCAACTGGCACATAAAAATGCATGAATTGTAACCACTGTGACAATGTGCTGCAAACCAAAGTTTTTACTGATTTTAAAACCCAGAAAACATGCACACACAGATTTTATTAATTGCAATACCACTTTTGTTGTGTACCATCTGACTTGCCCTTGTAATAATGTTTTTTACGTAGGGCGTACCAAAGGACCGTCTTGCTGAGCATAAATATGCCATCAGAAAACTTAATAAGGACTACCCCATAGCGAGACATTTTGCAGAGGCCCACAATAGCAATGATTCCCTTTTAAAAATTGAAGGCATTGAGCATATTAAAGCCTCCATTAGAGGGGGCGATAGCGTACGTAAACTCAGCCAAAGGGATACATACCTTTGATGCTTTATCCAGGCCTTAATGTGAGGATATTGATTTCATGTCTTTTGTGATTTTCTCTTGTGAGTTTATTATAGTTTGCATGTATGTATATGCTACATATACATATATTTCTATCCATTTATTTGTTTACTTTTTATTTTTTCATTGTGTATATAAATTTCTCACATTCATTTTGCTTTCCTATGCTTAGCTTACTCCACCATGTGACCTCTACCTTGTTTAAACATTGTCTACATAGGTAAGGCCTCACCTGTTTGCCACATATGCCCTGATGAAGATCGGTTCTCGATCGAAACATGTTGACTTTTTAGTTTATTTAGCCATTATAATAAAGGCTTTTTAACTTTACCTATTCCTGCTCTCCTCATTGGATTACTATATGAGTGCCTAGAACGCTTTTTGGTTCTTTTTGGACTTACTATTAGGGGTCCAAGCAGCGAAGCTGGTGGAACCCTATTGTATTTGTTAGGATTATTATTATTATTAGGGGTCCAAGCAGCGAAGCTGGTGGAACCCTATTGTATTTGTTAGGATTATTAGGGGTCCAAGCAGCGAAGCTGGTGGAACCCTATTGTTTTTGTTAGGATGATTATTATTCTTATTATTTTTCTCCGCCAAAAGTGTCTGAGGCTCAGCAACCATAAGTCGTAGAGCAACCAAATTTGGCAGGTGGGTTCCTGTGGCCCACCACTACTCAGGCACTAAAAATCACCTATGCCGGCCAGATAGTGGCGCTATAACAAAGGGTTTTGCGTAAAAGGCCATAACTCCCACACCATAAGTTAGATCAACACGAAACTTCATCGACCTATGCATCTGAATGTGCTCTACAACTTTGCCATTGGCACCACCCATGTCCGCCATATTGTTTGCCCGCCATTTTAACTTTTACGTTGGGGCGTGGAAGCTTTCTCTGCTAAAATGTCTGAGGCTCAGCAACCATAAGCCCTAGAGCAACCAAATTTGGCAGGTGGGTTCCTATGGCCCCCCACTACTCAAACACTAAAAATCACCTATGTCGGCCAGATGGTGGCGCTATAATAAAGGGGTTTGCCTAAAAGGTCATAACTCCCACACCGTAAGTCAGATCAACACAAAACTTCATAGACCGACGGATGTGAATGTGCTCTACAACTTTGCTATTGGGGCTACATATGTCCGCCATATTGTTTGCCTGCCATTTGGACTTTTTTATTAGGTGGGGTGCGGAAGAGCTGGACCTCCAAATCTAAACGATTACGACATCTAGTAAACTTCTTTACGGCAAGCGACATCCATGGCGACGCAAGTAATCCGACACCGTAGGGTTAGTTTTTATCAGTGAGGGGACGGTCTGAACGTCGGGGAAGGAATTGAAGACAGTGCTACCCAGAGTGCGTGCTACGATACCAAAAGTTTGTTAGTAAAAGCGTTTTGAGAGGATGAATAATTACTTTTTTTTGGCATGGATCCATTTGAAGACAGTATCGGGTGAGTTCGTTAAGTCTTTAAACCTGTCATTATGGTGAGAAATAGCTAAACCATTTTATTGGTAGGTTTTGAGTTTCTGTGCAAACGCGCGAAAACACGCTGGTATAATATAACAATGACGGTAATACATATGTAGTCCGCTTCGTTCCGATCCTACCATAACATAAACTATATTCTGTCTACAGCTGCAGTTTCTCGCTGCAATTTCTAATATTGAATATAAACAAAAGACGCAATTTATGCTGTAAATCGTATTCTCAATTTAATCTCTAAATTGACTGTAAGCTTAGGGTTGTAACTAGGTAGTTGTTTCGTAGGTGACTTAACTCGTCTTAACTATTGCTTGTATTTTTGCATAGACTGCGTTGTTGCTGTTCTTGTTTGTGTTAGTGTTAACCAGTTTAACCTACAGGGTCCAAGTTGAACTATGCGGTTGTTCCTTGCACTTGGAACGGTAGGCTACTGCCTTCTAGGGTTTTCGACACACTTGTTCCTGTTTATGGTTAAACACTTTGTTGTACGTCGCTCTGGATGAGAGCGTCTGCCAAATGCCTGTAATGTAATGTAATGCAATATTCCGTAGCAACAAGATAAACCCGACATTAGCCCTAAAATATGCCAATACAGCAGTGACAACGCTGCTCACTGAATAACGAAATAAACGAGACAAAGTTTTTTTTTAAATTATACCATGTCATTCTACAGTCAATATCTGGGACTAAACATTGAATAAATATACAATCTTATCATTGGTTTTACACGTAGAGATGTCCCTTTTGCGACTGAGTGGTCATATATTGTCTTGGATAATCCGTTTGTGAAATGTCGGCTACCTTCAAAAATAGCTGTGCGTAATACCACACCTGTTGCTTACGGCGTTGTCGCCCTTTTTAGTACAATTTGGCTTGATTGACAATTCATTTATTCAGTAGGTGAGAGTACAAGCTTTCTAACGATGTATAACATGTCTGATTTTGCTTTTGAAATAGCGTTTTATAGGTCAGCGTAACCGAAAATTTCCTCATCTGCCAATGTCTAAATAAATAAAATAGTAGGCTGCTCTGCGCGTAGGTCGCGACTTGATATCTCGTCTTTTGTTTCGTTTTTTCTCAATGTCGTATTTATTATTTGAAATGTGTATTTATGTGTTATTATTCTATCTGTCTCTGTGGCGCTCTGAAATGTGCATTCTCTGCTAAGCTGAGCAATGGATTGGAATATGTGTCTGACGTACTGTTGCACGGTATACCGAAACTTCTGCACTTTTTCGGTACTTAAAAAAATAAAAATAAACGGTTCGCTATTAGAATTTTCCGACATTCGGTAGTTTTGTGTCAAATGTAAAAGCCAGGGAACTGTGTCTCCCGCATTACTGATTGAGAGGATGAAAAGTGTAATTTGTCAGAATCTTCGCTAGATGGCAGTAGCAACTAAGGTTGGCAAGTGAGGTGACCTGCGCTTGTGCATTCTTCGTGGTTGATACAGCGCTATCTTAGACTCAGTTCACTTTAGTAGCAATAGCTGTTCTAATTTGTAAATACTTTATTATAGGAAGATGCTGTATTATTATTGAAACATGTCGTTTTTAGATCTATTTTAAAGTGAAAGACCTGTTTAAAGATAATTTACTTTACAACTGTTTAATTTTTGAAATATTTAATATATTTTTCTATGGTTTAGTGTTGTAACACTATAGGCCTATGCTTATTGATATGTTGAACAGGCTTCAACTTAAAGGTTGTTAATAAACCAGGTTTTTAATAATCCGTGAATTTGAAAATGAAGTCAGCCCTTGTGGACATTACGTTTCTGATCTATTAAGGTAATTTCAGTATTGTTAGGTACCGAGTATCGAATTAGCATCGTTTAAGTTTCAAGTATCATTTCAGTATCGAGTATTGTGATACTAAACCTGGTATCAGTATCAAAGTCAAAATTTTGGTACAATGACAACACTAGTGTGACACTTTTTTTAGTTGCGGCATGGATGCGCTGCAGCTGTACATACACGCTGGGCCATCTAAGTGTTACGACATGCCATCTAAGTGTTACAACATAGTAAAAGCCTTTACGGGAAGCGGCCAGGATACATCCATGGCGACGCAACTGTCATCCGACAGCGTCTCTTAGCACAGAATTCGCCATAAGTCATCAATTTTTTATACAATCATCATGATATTCAGTAGATATGTTGGGTGAAGGTATATGATCATGAGGACAAAGCCATTTTAAAATTGCTCCATAGGGGGCGCGATGGTGCCAATGCTTGGACCCCTCCCAACGCCGCTCACGGCTTTAATTCTTAATGATGTTGTAGCTGATGTGGTTCCTTACTGGGGAGGATTCAGTAAGATAGAAGATGTCAGGGAATTATACGACAGGTCACTGAGTTGGATTATTTGTATTAGGGCAGCACTTTTGTATGGTTGATTTAAAATGTTTTTTTTTCCTCCTTTTTTTTTTTTAACATCTTTTAATTTATTCACATAAAGAATCTAAAACTCAGTATGTGGCCAGTAATCTTTGGTAAACAGAAACCCAGGAAGAGCTTTCTATTTCCCAGGAAGGTATGAGATGTTTTCAGTATGCCAAGTGAGTTGCAAAAAATGTGGTAAATGCACCACCCATGAAAATGTTTTGGAATTTGTTACTGTATATAGCCAAGTTATTTTTTCTATGTTTTGTATTAAGTTAGTTGCCTGAGAAGGATTGGGATTCTAAATATGCATTACATTAAACTACATTTCATTACTGGCATTTAGTAGATGACCGTATCCAGAGTGACTTACTCTGATTTAATCTCTGATTTAAAAAAATCTAATTGATTTTTTATTTTTTTAAATAGCTTCCATTTATACAGCTGGATATTTACTGAAACAATTCAAGATTAGCACCTTGCTCAAGGGTACAACAGTTGTGTCCTACTCGGGAATCAAACTTGCAACCTTTGAGCTTATAGGCAGTTACTTATCCGTTACACTGCCACCCAAGAGTGCAACACCTGGGCAGGCTCTGTGACACAAACCCACGATCAGATGGTTACAATACTGACTCCCTTCTTATTTGGCCATAAAGCCGCGTAATCCATATATTCCATAATTCCTTCACTGTCATTTCAATTGTCGCATCTGTAATTATTACTTTAGACAGCACGCTCATCTGAAATTTAAAAATTGAATATAGGGTCATTTACTAATTGGTCTTGTTTGAGTATATATGTTGGCAAGGGTGATTTGCATCTTATTTGCTTCCTACCTCAATGGTGGCTCTTTCGAGATTGAATGTAGGGATGCAGTTTCAGCACTTATACTGGTGTTGTTCTGGGTTCAGTCCTTGGCTCTCTTCTTTTTTGATACCAGGTCTCTTGGTATCAAAAATCCTCCCATGGCCTGTTTTATTACTGCTACGCTGATGACAGGCAACTTTTTTCTCTCTCCTTACTTCTGATACTCTGGTCTTAGCATGCATGTTTGGCAATATTCTACAAATGGTCTGCAAGACATTTTGAGCTGGATGGAAAACCTGCTTTAGTTCAACTCAGTTTAAAATGAGTTGCTACAGTTCCGGTAAAGTTCTCCTCTTGCTTGACCTATCACTCACCCTGGACAGTACCACAGTGTCAACCTGTTCCTCAGCTAAGAACCTTGGACCCTTGGAATGATACTGAACACCAACCACCAACTCAGTTCTTGACCCAGCTGCTGTCTGGTCTACTGCAACTGCCTCCTTGAGATGTGAAGTGTAATGTAAATGACATCATAAGCAGATGTTGTAGTCAAGTAGAAAAACCAACAAAAAAAGTATCCGTGGACTGCATGGCCACAGCCGCCTGGCAAGGAAGAGAGGCAAACAGTCCTCGCATTGACATAGACCAGGTGTTCGCAATCTAGTAATTAAGTTGAGCACTGCCAGTACCGCAGCTGTAAACAAGAGAACAACCCCACCAGCAAGGGGCACAGAGGAGCACAGAAGACACCAGTTTGATATCCCTATCCAGTGTCCTTGGAAAACCAAGCAGCCACCACAAGCAAAAATACATGCAAATGAAGATAACTCCACATGGGGAAATATTACCTAGGAAAACACGTCAGAATAGACTCCAAGGGTGGGACACGCCAGCATCCTGGAGCGCTGTCACCCATAGGAAATTATTTTCTTTGTAAGAAATTGTTTTTGGTGCCTCACACTTGTGTTGTCTCAATCTTGTAATGATTGTGGCCAATCAATAGTTATAATATGCTAGACAAAAGATACTAGATACCATTGCACACATTTTATAGAAGCCTGGCTCTATATATTTCTGTGGGAAAGAAGCTCCTTAGTTAAATGGACTGCATTTATATAGCGCTTTTATCCAAAGCACTTTACAATTGATGTCTCTCATTCACCAGAGCAATTAGGGGTTAGGTGTCTTGCTCAGGGACACTTCAACACGCCCAGGGCGGGGATCGAACCGGCAACCCTCCGACTGCCAGGCAACCGCTCTTACCTCCTGAGCTATGTCGCCCCCTTAATTTTTTTTAATTTTAAAAATAAAAAAATTAGTTACTTAATTTTATTTATTATGAATAATGTTCATTCAGAGTAGGTTCATTCAACTGTTCATGCAGGCACACACTGAGGGAGGGGGCAGGTGGCCAGAGGTTACAGAACAAGGAATTTTGGCTTTGGATGGTAAGAGTGGTCCCTTTAACTACCAAAGTTAGCACTAACACTTTGCATTTAGCAAAACCTTAGGAGGTCATTGAAAAGACAACCAGCAGCGTTCTCGATATGCTGTTGAGTATGACCTACTGCTGGCCAGGAGGGACAGAGGGAGGGAGTCACGAAAAGGATATCCTGAGAGTAACGGGACAGTGTAAGGAGAGAACAGTGAGAAAGAAAGGAAATGAGAGAGTAGAGCAAACAGGCCTCTAGGCGCAATGGCTTGGGACAAAGCATCTGCCAAAACATTTTTGTCAATCAGCAGATCATATACATGTTTTGGTTCCAGTCTTAACACATTTTAGGCTAAGATTTTGAATGCGTACAGCACGATTTTCCAAAAAGACATTCTTTCAAAGGCAAAGCTCATGCAAAGCTAATTATAGCATTTATCTTCTTAGTTGCTCGGTGCCTTATTCTTCTTTCTTGGAAGCAACAAGGGCTACCTAATTGTTCCAGGTCGATTAAAAACACTATTTTTTGACATTATAAAAAAGATAATTCCCTTAAAGGCATGCTATACGGGATTTTTTATTTGAAAATATTATAAAATAACTACACTATATCTATGATGCACTGGCAAATTCCGTCTTTATACATTTAGCTGGTTTTGTGCACCTTTAACCTGTATTTATTATTCTAAAATGTGTTCAGGACATTTTTGGGCCTGGCACTCTTTTCTGTGTGGGGAGGGAGCATGGCTATAGAGCCCGTGGTTTGTGATCAGATTCCAAGAAAGTTTTTGTTGCTAGTTTGCTGCATTGGCAGATGCTGTGTCTAGTTACAGCGAAGCAAAAATGCAAGCCGACGGGGCTTGTTCAAAAACTAGAGTCAACCTTGCAATTACTTTTCTTTGGTGGCATCAACTGAAGTATACCAAGGGGGTGAAAAGTGATGCGGAGTTGGTTTCTGTTGGACCTGTAAGTAAAGTTACATTTAGCTAGTTACCTTATGCAGCCTGATGCCTGAGGTTGGGTGGCTTTTGCATTTAATTATGTTCTTATATCAAGATGCCCCCTCCCCCCACACCCCTTCATGGGAACTGCTGTTACTGTTATAGTTGCAACCTATATACCTAACGTTATGTGTAGCCAGCCAACTTCACTAACAAAGGTGACAAAGTTTGCAACAACCTTGAAAAGGCTTACGGAGCTTGGAGTAAAATCCAGAACAGCTCTTATCAGTACATGTTCCAGATTTGGGAGGGTTCCGAATTTTACTCAGTGCAGTAATCCTGCTAACTCCTGCTTCGTGAAACATGCCCTAGAATAGCCAAACACCAAATGAGGAAAAACACTAAATAGCTGCACCGGTACTCCGGAGTAGCTACCATACAATGTTCCCACGCACTGAGGGTCGCACTCAGTGTAAAGATAGTTATAACACTGCATAATTACTGTTACCATCTATATGGAATCATTCATGTTGCTGAAAATGCTATTTTCAATATCTCTGACCACCTCACCTCTTCGCTTGATTTGCTTGTAGCGCTCGAGGGCGTGTCCTCAGCGGAGGTGTGGGTGGGGTTGAGGACTGAGAATGTTGTGAGTGGGGTTTACTACCAGAGTCTACAAAGGCTGCAAAATACTACATAGTATACCTCTAAAGGTTCTGCACAAAACTTTGATAAACTTCGATAAACTATTCTTTTTATCCTTCTAATTGAATTAATTATTTATTTATTAATTATTGGTTATTATTGTGCTCATGCCCATCTACCGACGCTGGTTAAGTATGAGCAGTTCAGAGACTCGTTCGGCACAAAGAGAGAAGAGGAAACCGGGGGAGGGTACAGAAATAACTACAAAACAGGATTGCTTCTAATAAGGCAGCTACTTTATTCTGTTTTTATCAGAATATAGTAACTGTCATGTCATTCACAAATGGTTGTTACTTGTAACAAAAACGAAAGCACAAATGCCTCCTGGTAAAGTACTATTTGAACACGTGCTCACTAGCTACATTTTCGTTGCACTATTATTTTGGATTTATTTACCTCAAACTCTCTGAACAAACAGTCCTTGCTGCCTGTGTCTCATCAACCATTGTCTCCTCTTTCTTTTTTCTTTTTTTTTTTAAGAGAAGCGGCTAATTTTTAAGATTCATATTAAAGCAAACAATCGTTATTTTCTGTCAAGTTAGCGATGTATATGTTATTTGATTATACTGTAGCATGTATGACATTATACATGAAAAATAAACTGTTAAAATATGTTTTGTTAGAAATCACCAAAACTGGTTTGACCTTCCTACTATAGGCTGTAACCTAGTGAGATGGGGTGAAAACTAAACTCACATATTGAATAAACTGTATTCTCATTGTAGGCTATTGTCACACCTTTGATAAACTGGCAATGAATACATCAAACCAAGATGCACTTCATGGGAGAAAAGTATGTGAACACCTGATATCCAGCATCTCATACAAAATTATGGGCATTCGTATGGAGTTGGCCCACCCTTTGCCGCAGCCTCCACTTTTTAGTGAGGTCAGGCATTGATTGGGCAGTTAGGCCTGGCTCACATTTGACTTTCCAATTGATCCCAAAGTTATTGAATACTGACCTTGCTGTGTGCCCAAGGGCATTGTCATGCTGAAACAGGGAAGGGCCTTCCCCCAAATGTTGGGGAAGCACAGAATCATCTGGAATGTAATTATGTTCTGTAGCATTTAGATTGGCCTTACACTGGAAACAAAGGGGTCTAGCCCAAACCATGAAAAGCAGCTTCAGACTAAGAGGTGTCCAGATACTTTTGATCCTATAGAGCAGGGGTGGGCAATGAGGGCCGTATCTGTTTCTGGTTTTCATGCCAACTTCTGGCATTAATTACTTAATTACCCCTAACATGTACGCCATCTGGCATTTCACCTGCATTTCTTGAAAAGTTCATGAAGGACAGCCAAAGACTGTTCTTGTGTCTGTATATGAGATGTTTTACTGTGATCTAGTCTACGAGTGAACCAGTGTTGGTGTGTACAGCCAATTAGCTCATTTAGCCAGAGTAATTGGTGGAAACAAAAACCTGCAAACACACCGGCCCTCCAGGGCTGGAATTGCCCACCCCTGCTATAGAGTATTTGAGGAAAGGGATTTTAATGATGTTATTAAAACAACAACAAAAGACCGCAGACACTGTACATAAAGCACTACAACATTAGAATGAATAACGTGCACTCTTTGCTCAATTAAATTTCAATTGGACCACCTTGCAATTCCACCACTTGGCACAACACTTTGTCCAGATAGTCAATGTATATGATAATGAGCTCTGTGGTCAGAGAGGAACACACCTTTAAGCACTTGGACTCACGTGTCAACGCAACCCAGGTGCATGTGCTCTTTCCACCAGCCGGCGCAACCGAGACCGATACGCTTCTTCGGTGGACTGAATGCCACAAACACTATTGTCTACCATTTCAATTTTCAAAATTCCTTGCTCTATCGTAACTTGTACCAAAACTATTTTGGACTGGCCTCAATAATCAGCAAACAAAATCTCCTCTCTTTTAAAACAAAAACTTATAATTGACAGCCGAAGCAAAAATTAATTATCTTTTAGATTCAAACTGGAAGTAATCCTCCCTCCAACACAACTGGATAAACAAAAAAACAAAAACATACTCTGTGTCTCTGTGGCACTATGCGCTAAATCTAAACGCAACCAATCAAAGCACAAATTCTCTGAACCACATACAGCCGAATAAAGGGGATAAAGGACTGATTAAGAAACTGTTAATCCCAACAGTCATCCCTCCGCTGCTACCAACTGTAACAGTTGATTGGCCAAAATCGGTACAAGATAGACAAGATACGAGGTACCAAAAAGTTTATTACAATGAAAATAATCACACCAGTGACAGACATCCAACATAAAAAGTCCACAAGATGTGAGGTGTAATGCAAATGGAGTGTGACTGAATGCATGTATGTGTACAAAAGAAAAAATCCAACAAGAAAAAGAAAAGCCAACAAATACAGTTAAGCCCAAAATTATTCATACCCATGCCAAATTTTGAGTTATAGTGAATTTTTATTTGATGAATAGGTTTCTTCTGGCTGGAAATTACATCATAAGGTGACGAAAGATGGTAAAACATTGTGTTAATGATATTAATGAAAAATGTTACCTATTTCTATGTTTTTTTGTTTTTTTTTTACATTTTTACAAAAAATGCCATGTCCAAAATTATTCGTACCCCTTGAAATTGTCACAAATTTTTGAGGAAATGCAAGCTTCTATACCATTCCAAATGGTCCTGGTAATTTCTATCATGTTCTAAAGCATTCTAATCAACTATAAATTGAGAACAGCTGATGCAGTTGTTCTCTAGTCAGTTTCTAGTCAATTGCAAGTCATGGCTGAAACCAAAGAGCTTCGTGAGGACCTCCAATTGCTCATTGTGGCTGCTCACAAGAAGCCAGGCAGGAATGGGCCAGGCAACCTTGTCAAAGTAAATGGCATCATAAGAAAAGAGGACTACATTAAGATTCTGGTGGAAAACATCAGGCAGTCTGCAGAAAAACTTGGCCTTCTTATGTCATTTCCAGCCAGAAGAAACCTATTCGTCAATTAAAAATTCACTATAACTCTAAATTTGGCATGGGTATGAATAATTTTGGGCTTAACTGTAAGTATTTTCAGACTCCACAGCGGTTGTGTGGTGGTGAGGAAAAGATTGCTGTGGAGCCTTTTTGCATTTTTCTTTTTGCCAGCAACACCTGCTTACTGATGTCATTGTACACAGAGTGACAACCGCTCTTCTTATCAATGCAGGCCTGGTGTTAGCACTCAAGTAATTAAGCTGAGCACTGCCACTACCACACCTGTAAATGATAAGCTTGCAAATGCATAATGGACTTTGTGTAAAATGTATTTACTGGTTGGGATTTGGTTTCTGACATATTTTTGCTCGTTTCAAACAACTTTGCCAAGCAATCCTCATAATTGTCTCAGGTATTTACAGTGTTAAAATAAATATGTAGTGTTGCCCAGTGCTGTAGCCACAACTGGGGCACACATCTGTATAATTCCTGTCTGCAACAGACTGATTGACAGACTATGAATCTCTTCAAAATGACCATTTCTGGCCTTGAATTTTGTTATTTTTAAGGCAAGGCCTAAATGGCATGGGCCACCAAGGCAGAAGCCACTAAGGCCATATTCAGATGTAATATTGAGGGCATCAAGGCCAAAATTCTCTCTGTAAAAGAACTTATCCCATTCAGACAATCAAAAGTCACAAGAGGAAGGAGCTTACTAATGGTATTTGATTTTCCAAGTGAAAATAAGTACGCAGAGAACAAACAGCATTTCTTCAAATTTTTATGCACAGAGAAATAAAACTGTTAATGTGGCATGTGCAATAGTTTGGATATACTGTCAGTTAGTATTTGGAAACACCTCCACAGGCAAAAAATCACAGCTTCCAAACATTTCTTACAGCCAGCTATTAGTCTTTCTGTTCTCACTTTTGCATTCCGCCCCCACTGTTCCTTGCTGAAGCCTTTTAGTTCAGAACTATTCTTAGGTCCTCTTGCATGCACTGCATGTTTTAGATCTCCTCAGAGATTTTCAATACTAAGAGATAACTTCAATAAGTGCAACACTATATGGGCTGAGCTCTGTTAGTACAACAAAGGAGGAAATAATCAAAAGGTAAATTCTGCGTAAGTTTCTGTACACAGAGAGTTGTCTTTGTGGCATTAGCTTGCCAGGTCTTATAGCAGAAGCAGAGACCCTAGGGTATATGTATGTTCAACAAACAAAATGACCTGCATCTACTTCAGACAAAACCAGCAGTTGGTGTGGCGATCAAAGTCAGATATATCAGTGTAACTAATTTGGCACATTTTAGTCCATTTTCCACAGGACTGTAGGAACTAAAAAGTAGACCGGAACTATCTACATCGGGAACTAAAACTGTTACTGTAGCACATTCGTGTTTACTTCAGGGGACCAGGAATTACCATTCTTTGTGAAGCTCACAAACTCCAGTGGTTACTCTAGGTATTGCAGTTTAGCAAGCCTCTGGTGCCAAAAAAAGACAATTCCCCCTTGAAGTCCATTCAAAACTACAGATTTAACCACTTTTCAACTCTTAATATTTATAATAACGAATTGATATCCAGGCGCCAAGTTATTTTTTTAATTTAATTTTTTTCTGTGCCCCCCAGAAGCTATAAGATTTATTTAATTCCAATTTGGTCTGCATCGTTTTACGTCACAGTGCGCCCACCTGCTTACACGGGCACACCTACACATGGAGTATGAGGCTCTGATTGACTCATCAGTTGACTAAGCTGAAAAACTAGGGTTGAACTGAGAGTTGCTTGCACAGAACCGATCAGAATATGCTGAGTATTAAAGGCAGTCTGTGCTGGATTTTTTACTTGAAAATATTATAAAATAACCATGCTAAGGTATATCTATGATGCACTGGCAATCTATGTCTTTACTTAGTTTAGGTGAATTTGTGCACATTTTGCCTATATTTGTTATTCTGAAATGTGTTTGGGATGTCTCTGGGCATGGTGCTCTTTTCTGTGTGGGGAAGGGTGGGAGTGGCTACGGAGCCTGTGGTTTGGGACCTGTAAGTAACGCTACTTCTAGCTTGCTAGTTACATTAGGCAGCTGGATGCTTGAGGATAGCTAGCTTTTGTATCCAATTGTGTTCTCCCAAGATGTCTTCCCCACTGTGGGAACTGCTGTTATAGTTGCAACATAGCTAGCTCAGTAATTAGCCATTATTTAATTCAATCAAGAACTGAATTGATACAGTATATATGCTATCTAGCTACGTGTAGCCAACTTCACTAACAAAGTTGCAAACAAAGACTCGTCCTCATCAGTGTTCACTGATAATAAAACGCAGCATAACTGCCTAGGTATTGGTAGTTCACCTGCATTCATTTCAGTCATTTATTTCTAACTTATTTCAATCCATCCATTTATACCTCAGGAATATATAATATATAAAATGGTGTAATATAAAATATGTATACAATGCATTGTGTGTGCATTTTCAAACCGGGTATTTGGGTTTGATTACATTCTTATTCTATGGGTTTCAAGTACAGGCTTGGTACAGTGCTAGTTTGTAAGTAAGTAGTAAGCATAGTTTGACTGAATGACCAATTCTTGTTGTTATGCATTCTTGGATCTTTTATGTTTGGAAATGAGTTCTGGATCTCCTGTTGTGTTTAATACATTTAATTTTTTTTAGGCTTTCCCAGTTTCCTGCTCTTGAGTTGGATAAGTTCCTGGAGGATGTGAGGTGAGGAATCCCCATCTGCCTTAGCTAATAATTAATAACCAGGCTTACTACAACCACTAGAGGGCAATAATCTTAGTAATGTTAATAATCCACACACCCTAAAAGCTGTTAAGTTTTAGAAAGTGAACAAAAAAATGTGTGTAAATAAAAAAATTTTAAAAGAATAATTTAAAAAAGAAACATAACCAAACAAACATTACTCAAGCCCAACATATAACATTTGTTAGAACCAATTTATTTAACTGATCTTCAGATGAAGTTTAAGGCCACTGACTCAGCAGTTCTAATGTGCATCAGTCTTATAACCATACAAAAATAAGGTAAAATACGCGAAGGCAAATGACGCAATTGCTATCCAAAACACACCAAGCATGAGTTTGAAGAGCTAGTCTCCACTGGTAAGTGGCAAACGGCGAGTAACTGGAGACGAAACGGCCAATCAGATGACAACCCAGAAAGATGAAACGCACGCTACAGAGGCAAATGTAAACATAACTTAAGACAGTGGAAATAATATACGTCCAAGCGAAAGGCTGTAATTTGGAAAGAATAACCTGTCAAACAATGTGCCAAGTTGCATAAGTTTTACTCATGTGGTTGGACCCATAAATTTAGCTGCAAGAAGAAATACATGGGGTCCAAGCAAAAGGCTATAATTTAGAAAGAATGGTCATGTTACATACTGTCCAACAATGTTGCATACCTGTAAGTGTCACTCAAGTGGTTAGGCCAAAACAGGGGACAGAGGAAAGTGGATAGTAACATTCCAAAATGTGGCCAATCCAAGATGGCAGTGACACACAATGTACAGCATTTTTGTGATACGCCACACCTCTATAAATTTTTATTGGCTTACTACGACCAGGTTTTTTGGATATGAGCATAGCCAATTTCAGGGATTTGCATGCAACACTGAAAAGTGCAGTACCTCCACATAACCAGTGGGAAATTAAGTAGTATAAAGTTGGATTTTATTGAACTACTGCATCATGGTTTTATACATAAGGCACTATTTATTGAACTTATTTTAATGATCGTAAGACCATTTTATGAATGAGGCCCCAGGTTTGTTTTTATCTTTCATATAGCTGATCACGCAATGTTTAGTAGATGCCGCGCGATAAATTGCACTGGTAGAAACTTGTAGAGTAAGAGCAGCATTCACAGTCCTTTTAATTTATTTTAAAAATAATCAGAATGGTATGAGTGGGAATTGTAGTGGTTTTGGAACTTTTTCACACTGGTATACTATGAAACCAGAAACTGGGCCATGCCTGAAGTGCACTTTATTTGTAGATTTTAGTGTTAGTTAGAACCATACTGCTGAACATTTCCAAGGAATTTTAAGTTAAAGGTCTTTTCTGCAAAAACTACCCCCCCCCCACCGCCATCTCACCAAAAAAGAAAATAAGAAATTTTGCAATTGTCCAAGCTTATTAAAAACCTACTATATTTGTTTGTTAAGTAATTAATTCATGGTGTTGAGCAACTGAAACTCTTATAAGAAATAGTACTTTGTGATATACTGTATGAAAATTTTAACGCTCAGTATCTCAAAACTGTTAGAATGACAAATGGCACCCTGTAATTTTAAGGTCTTTATGTCTAAGTGCTAAGTTTATTTATCAGGGTATGACCATTATCTGTGTTCTGGCCCATTTGTGCCCCCTTGCCTTGAAATCAACAGGAATGGGATCTACCCTCTCACGGCATTCGGGATGCAATGCCCACAGCAACCCCAGCAGGAGGCTGTTAAGTCACCTATTGTACCACCTTCTGTCAAAACCCCCACACCAGAGCCTGCAGAGCTGGAGACCAGGAAGGTGAGGAGATAGGAATGACACTGGAGAGGTAGAGCAGAAGAAAGAAACATACTCTGAAAGTGCAATTTTGGTTTCTCTTTGGGTAGAGCAAATGCTGGAAATTATCAAGACGATTTCAGATGGGTGTTGAAACTGTGAAATTAAGCTGTGATCAATGCAGAAACCCTGAGCTTTCACTTCACTTTTTAAGGTCCTTCAAATGCAGTGCAATATCGAGCCAGTTGAAGAAGGGGCTAAGCATCATGTAAGTTTCGCTTGGCAATATGGAAATGGATTCTTTTTAACGGAGTACTGCAGTTGAAAAGAAATGAGTTTATAAGTGGGATTTGTAATTATCATGAGTCATATAGTATTTTAGTGATCTACACTGAACAAAAATATAAACGCAACACTTTTATTTTTGCAGCCATTTTTTAATGCGTTTAAATAACACCTCAAAGATTTGTTCTATGTGCACAAAGATATTTTTTCTCTTAAATTTTGCCCACAAATTTGTTTATATCACTGTTAGCTAGCATTTCTCCTTTGTCAAGATAATCCATCTCCTGCACAGTTGTGGCATATCAAGATGCTGATTAAAGGCCATGATCACTACACAGGTGTTCCTTATGATGGGGTCAATAAAAGGCCACTCTAAAATGTTGAATTTTTTTGTTGTTCAACACCATGTCACAGATGCCTCAAGAGTTAAGAGATCATGCAGTTGGCATGCTGACTGCAGGAATGTCCTGTAGAGCTGTTCCCAGAGTAATGGGTGTTCATTTCTCCACCATAAGCCACCTCCAGCTTCATTTCAGAGATTTTGGAAGTTTGTCCAACAGGCCTCACAACCGCAGACCACGTGTAACTACGCCAGCCCAGGACCACCACATCCAACTTCTTCACCTGCTGGATTGCCTGAGGCCAGCCACACGGACAGCTGATGAAACAGTTGGTTTACACATCTGTAGAATTTCTGCACAAACTGTCAGAAATCGCCTCAGGGAAGCTCATCTGCGTGCTCAACGTCCTCACCGGGGTCTTAATTTGTCTGCAGTTCGGTATCACAATCAACGTGAGTGGGCAAGAGCTCACCTTCGGTGGCCACTGGAACGCTGGAGAACGGTCCTCTTCACTGATGAATCGCGGTTTCAGCTGTACAGTGCAGATGGCAGGCAGCGTGTATGGCATCGGCTGGGTGAGCGGATTGCTGACGTCAACGTTGTGAACAGAGTGGCCCATGGTGATGGTGAGGTGTTGGTATGGGCAGGCATATCCTATGGGCAGAGAACTCAAGTGCATTTTATCCATGGCAGTTTGAATGCACAGAGATATCCTGATGTGATCCTGAGGCCCATTGCTGTGCCATTCATCCACCACCATCACCTCATGTTTCAGCATGACAATGCACGGCACCATGTTGCAAGGATCTATACACAATTCCTCAAAGCAGAAATATTTCCCAGTTCTCCCATGGCCTGCATACTCACCAGACATGTCACCCATTGAGCATGTTTGGGATGCTCTGGACCGGTGCATACGACAGCGTGTTCCAGTTCCCACCAATATCCAACAACTTTGTACAGCTATTGAAGAGGAGTGGGACAATATTCCACAGGCTACAATCAACAATTTGATCAATTCAACACAAAGGAGATGTGTTGCGTTGCGTGAGGCAAATGGTGGCCACACAAGATACTGATCAGTATTCTGTTCATTTCATGGTATCTTCTTTTTTGGGGAATCTGTGACTAACAAATGCATATCTGTATCCCCCATCACATGAAAGCAATAGATAAGTGCTTAATGAATCTATTTCAGTTGACTGATTTACGTTTATTACCTTTGAACTCAGTAAAATCTTAGAAATTGATAAGTGTTGCATTTATATTTTTGTTCAGTGTATTTACAGTGATCTGCATGATGGTCCGTCACTGAACACATATTTCCCTTTGCTCATCAAAATAATTCATAGGTTATGTGGGCTTAGCCTTAGTCAGATCAAGTCACTGAAGCATGTCATCATTCTATTAATGATGACATTCTGTGGGAACATGGATATAGATTTAAAGGAATATTTCACTTGTGTTATACCAAAGTAATTTTGTGGACCTTACCCATTGTATTTGCATAGTGTAAAGACTAGCAACATCAGTTGTCCCTGCTGACCATTAATGGCATTGCCGTTCATCCCAGCTGTCTGGCTCCCAATTCACTCTTCCATTTTTGCGACCTCGCCAAAATTAATACTAAAACTACGGAGACTAGTAGATTTATAAAAGAGATTACTAATGTCAAACGGTGTCTGTTTTTTTGAGCTGACAATCTGTTTCTAGGTTTAGGTTAGCAATAAATGGTGAAACTATTTTCAGATTGGCTACGGCATAGAAATACAGTAAGCGGTAGTTAGTTTTTTTTTTTTTTATGCACGTGCCCACGTGAATGTTATTGTGCTCAAGGATACCTCGTGTAACAAAACTTTTTTCGGATCTTCTTTTTTTTAATAAGGTAATAAAATTTGAAAAATACATAATTTTTTTTTTTTTTTTTTTTTTTTTAAACTTGGTCCATTCGATGTTAGTACTTTTTATCAGTCTATTATGCTCTGTAGTTTCTTGGTGCTTTAAAACTATTAATTTTGGCGAGGTCACAAAAATGGGATTTGGGGACAATGGGAAGAACAGCAGTGCTGTTAACGGAGCTGTAAGCTCCCCAAAATTACTTGTTCTACCAAAGTGAAATATTCCTTTAAATTGGGATAAACTGCAAACGTGTTCAGTCAATACCGCAGTCTGTCTTGTCGAACTATTACACATTCTTTCCAAATGTTAATTAACTTCTGTCTAACAGCTTACCTTATTGCTGAAATTGGAAGATAAGCTGAACAGACATCTAAGCTGTGATTTGTTACCAAGTAAGTATCTTTGTGTTGGAAAAATGTCAATAGGTTTTGTGTATAGCTTTTCCAGGTAATGACTTGGATTTGCTCTAACCAATCACGTTTTTTAAAAATGCTATTCTATATTGTACACTGTCTCAGAATGTAAGGACTTTATTTATATAATGGAAAGTAATGGAATGGAGTAATTTTTTTTATTTGGTGCCCAACACGGGTTTGAACCTGTCCAATTCCTACCTTAATTTGGAAAGTCCAGTTATCTGCAACCGCAGATCCGATCATTGCTTATGCATGTATATGCATTTGGTTTTTATATAGAATTTAAATGTATTAATTCAGACGTGTGTTTGTAGGGGTGGCACTGACTGACTGAATGCATTGTCTGATTCTTTAGATGAGAATGTGCAGGAACTGGCTGTGGAGTTGGTTCAGCTGGGGTTTATCAGTGAGGTAAGTGAGTCACCAACATCACCTACAGGCTGCCTGATTTTCATTTATGGGCCTGTTTTAAGACAGTTTGCAGTGAGGGTACAGTGTTCCAGAAATGGAGGTTGATCATTGCAGTATGTTTGAAATATCTGGAAGGGAACAGTGATGTTTTGTGAATTTCAGAATGTTTCATTTTTTTGGCCTTAGAATTGGTTGGCAAGTTTCATTAGGTTATGTTAAATTTACAGAGAAAGGGGATTTCCAGCTCAAAACATTAACCTCATTTAACAAGGTGTAACTGATTAAGTCAGTGATTCAGACTGGCCAAAGCAATCTCTGAACAGAAATGTCAAATCCGTTTTATTTGTATGGCACTTCTTATAGAAAACTGTCACAAAGACACTTTTTAGAGTGGCAGAAAAGGACAAAAACTAGACCTGACCCCCCCGAATAGCAAGCACATGAGGTAAAAATAAAAACTCCCCAGTAGAGGGAGAAACCCTCAAATGGTGGTGAGAATAAACTTTCTGATAGGAAGAAATCTTGGTAGGAACCTGGCTATAGAGGGGGAAGGCCATCGTCAAGTGGCTGGCCTGCTGTGCTGTAGGGGACAAATGGATGTAAAAGAAAAGCAGCGGTGCATGTCTTCCGAGCAAGGGACAGGGCTGGAATGAACCTGTGAACTCTGGATGAGGGAGAAAGCTGGAGCAGACCACAAACTCAGGGCGAGGCAGGGCACCAGCCCCAGGGACAAAGAAAAAGAGAAGGTTCGGTACTGTAGGTTATCAACACACAACAGAGCAAGTGTACACTCTGTGCCAAAAAACTTGGATTAACACTTATAAAGAAGTTCCAACCAGCTGCTATACAATCCTCAGCCACCGGTTTATAACCTATGATGGCTAAACCTATTTTACCCTACATGCCAGCCAGATTCCTCCATTCTGCTACCTCAGGACGCCTGGCACCTCCCCCTCTTCGCACCTGCACTTCCAGAACACGTCTCCTGTCTGTTCTGGCCCCACGATGGTGGAATGACCTCCCCGTGGAGGTCAGAACATCTGAGACACTGACCCATTTCAAGCGACGACTGAAGACTCACCTCTTCAGGCTGCACTTCTCCCCATCCCTCCCTACCCCCCTGTAAATGACTGTAAGCTTAGGGTTGTAACTAGGCAGCTGTTTCGTAGGTGACTTAGGTGCATTAACTGTCTTAACTACTGCTTGTATTTTTTCCATAGACTGCGTTGTTGCCGTTCTCGTTGTGTTAGTGTTAATCAGTTTAACCTTCAGGGTCCAAGTTGAACTACGCGGTTGTTCCCTGCACTTGGACCGGTACTTCTCTCTAGGGTTTTCGTCATACTTGTTCCAGGTTATGGTTATACACTTTGTTGTACGTCGCTCTGGATAAGAGCGTCTGCCAAATGCCTGTAATGTAATGTAATGGCTAAGGCAGCCACTACTCCTGCTGGAGTCTCAACCCAATTTCATTTTATGTTCTAACCCTGACAATGAAATCATGGACAAGGCTAAGCTGCCTTCCTCCCTTTGTGCCATAGCCCAGAACAGTGTGCTGGACTAGGCTGCAAAGGGAACATCTGTTCCTGCTGGTTTGAGGGGAAGCACTGCTATGATGCCCTAGCCTGCTCAGCAGTCTAGACATCAGAATCTACCTTCCTAAACTCCATGATTCAACTTGACTATTTGTCAGCGTCAAGTGTCCCCAAACCACCTCCCTCTATACCTGCTCTCCCTGACTAAACAGTACAGCCAGCTCAGTTGACAACAACTCTATGGTCCTGATTTACCCCTCCCAGACATCTTCACTTAGTTTGAAGAAGTAACTTTTGAGCCTACACTTTGACAAAAGCCTGCACATTGATGAGGAGATTGTTCCATAAAACAGGAGCTCTGTAATAGAAGGCTCTACTTCCATTGTAAGTTTAGATATACTTGTCATTTTCGCATAGCCAACATATAGAGAATCCTAGAGGAGGGTAAGGAATGAGTAACTCATTATGATATTCTGGAGCCAAACCGTTTAAGTTAACAGCAGAATCTCTGTAAATCCTCAATTTTACGGGCAGCCAATGAAGTGTTTTAAGCACTAGACTGATATGTTCTCAATTCTTAGTTCTAGTAAGAACCCTAGCGACTGCAATTCTGTGCAAGTTGGATGTTCAGATAATATCTATTGGGTGCAGATTAGCCAACCCACAGCTTCAATGTGATTAAAAAAACAAATAACATGATCATAATGAAGCTGTTGCTGATTGGCTGTCTTATCAACACCCCAGTAGCTATGTGATGTTTTTTTCTGGAAGGATTTCACATGACATTTGGTTGTTTACTGCCGCATCCGGTATAATTGAAGGAAAGTTTGCTTGTATGCCCATGGCAGGAATTTTTTGTATTATGCTTTGCAAAACCACAGTTCAATATATTATGCAACCCTACAATGTCCTTCAATGAACAAATAAATCATGACCATTTTAGGCGAATAATAACAAAAAATTTTTGATCTGGGTGCAGTTTAACAAAAGTATGATCAAGATTGGATCTCAAGATTCATTATTTTAAATTGTGAAAGAAATGAAGAAAATTTCCTAAAGCAGCTCTGCCAGAATTGATTTATTTAAAGAGAAGACTATATTTTTGATTTGTTGCACAAATGTTATTACTTCACAATGACTGCCCCATCTCTCTCTCTCTCTCTCTCTGTCTCTTCCTCTCTTCCTGCAGGGGGATCAGATGCGACTGGCTTCAGTTCTAGAAGAGGCCTTCACAAAGTTCTATAGCCGCAACGGTTCTCTGAACCCAGTCACTGTGTCATCCTAGCAGAACTGCATTCAACCCCACCCTAAGCATAGTGGCTAGGTCCCTCTTCCCTCCCCTCATGTCTCAAGGCATGGTATCGCAGAGGGTGGTGGGATCTGTCCTATCTGTCCTCTTGAAGGGGTGGGGTGGGAGTAGGGGAGGGGTACCTGCCTCCAGCTTTTTTTGTTCTCAGTGTAGACTTCCACTTCTGTTTTGAAGGGAAAACAGAAAAAAGCTAAACCCAGCACAGTTCTAATTAATGTCAGTATTACCATCTCTTTAAAAAAAAAAAAAAATATGATCTGTGTTATGGATCAATAGCTGTTTGTTCTTGATCACACCCTTTTTATTGTCACAAACAATAGGTATGGAATCTCTGCTGAATTATCTTCATACCATCAACCTTTGGTTTGCAGTTCAGTTTTGTGTTCTTTCTCTCCCTCTCACTTAGTTTAGTTATCACTGCCCTAATTCTCATGAATCTGTTCCCTTTTGAACAGATTCATGAGGTCATGTTATAAAAAGTGTCATCTTTTTTAATCTATTGTATTTTGTATGAATAAAATGTTTACTGTGGTCTTAACCACATACACAATGAGTCTGAGCCAATATTGGAAAATGGGAGGTAAGCACAGGCTTTAATGAATTAGTCATCTGTTCAGTCTGTCGATTATGTAGATAATTCATATCTACAGGAGAGTTTTCGTTTTCTCTGAATATAGGTTTTAAATTTATAGCAGTTCATAATTTACCTAAATTTTCTGGAAAAAAACTACTTAAGTTGGCCTTTGTTTCTGTTAAGCAGATCTTAAAATGTATTTATCCTGTGCAAAATATCTAGATATCTTCAGTTAAATCTTAATACTTCAAGGCTTTTTAAATATGGTTGTGTTGCATCTTGTTCTTGATATTAAATTTCTTTGAGGGGCTGCCTGTTAACCGCTTAGCGCACATGCCAAATCTGGCCAATCGTTGCCCATTTATGGGGTACCCTATTTAAAGCTTTATAACTCCAGATGTGAATACCACAGAGACTGGAAAAATGGCTTAAATGAAGTAAGACATTTGTACCATTTCCAATACTATAATGCTTAGATTAGTTTATATTCATAATTTTGGAAGAAAATGCTACGAATGCAATTGTCTAGGCAAAAAATCAAAAATAAATTTGCTCTTTTTTAGTTTGCAATGAAATACTGGGAGATTGCATATATACAGCAGGTTAAACTACATGTCCTAGATCAAAAACTCATTGACCATAAGTTTATAAAATTTAAAGGTGGATATGTATAAATACAACAGTTATATGAAGCAAAAACTAAGCAGTGTACCCAGCATCTCAAAATCTATCCAAAATGCCTAAATTATGCATTTCTATAAATCGCAGCATATTCACATATTTCACTACAAATCAACTGTTTTGACTCAAGAAACTCACTGTTGCACCATTTTCACGTGGGAATTACAAGCTTTCCATTAGTAGAGTGGTCTAAAATATCTAGGGGTCCAGAAACATCCAAAATCTCTCCAAATATGAATAAAATGTTTTTTGTCCATTATAAAGCATATAAATGAGCCCCTTATGAAGGTTTAAGATGAAACATTGATATCAGATTAAAAAATAATGCAAAAACATTGTCTCATAATGTGGTACAGTACCTAAATTTGTAATAATTAACTTGTATGCATTTCTGTACTCTACAATATGTAATGTTTTCTTGTATGGGGATGGGATGACATGAAAACAATTTTAAACCATCCACCACATCTTGGCAATGTTCCAAGTCTCATGTCATAACTGTTGCATGCATCACAAAAACTACTAAGCTACCAACGAACGCTTACATTACAGTGTGAAATATCCTCATTATAAAATACCACTAACCTATTTAAAGACACACAATTACAAATATAACATATAATCAAAATATTTTGAGCAATAATACTTACATAGTGATGATGAAATCTCATCTGTGTTCAGTAGATAGACAGGGACAGTAAATCAATGATGCCATTCTCTCCGCTTCTGTCTTACTCCAGAAAACGATGTCAGTTAGGTCTATCAGCAGTCATGGCTTGGCTATGTTCAGAAGTCCTCAATAATAATATTTTCCAAGAAATTACAAAAATATTGTTGATAACATTCCATCAGGTGCAGTGTCTTTTACTGCTACCACAGACTGAATGTGTAAGTGAATGCGATGATGAGAGAACTTTTGGTTACGCTGAGCTATGAAACGCTATTCCAAAAGCAGAATTAGACATGTTATACATCGTTTGAAAGCTTATACTCTGACCTACTGAATAAATGAATTGTCAATCAAGCCAGACTGTACTAAAATGGGCGACAATGCCGTAAACAACACGTGTGGTATTACACACAGCTATTTCGGAAGGTACCCCGGTGTCATATTTCACAAACGGACTGTCCAAGACACTCAGTATGACCACTCAGTCTCAAAAGGGACATCTCTACGCGTAAACCAGAGGTGGGTAGTAACGCGTTATATTTAGTCCGTTACATTTACTTAAGTAACTTTTTGAATAAATTGTACTTGTAAGAGTAGTTTTAATGCAACATACTTTTCACTTTTACTCGAGTATATTTGTGAGGAAAAAATGTTACTTTTACTCCGTTATATTCGGCTACATTCCGCTAGTTACTTTTATTTTTGTTTGTTTCTTTCTTTCTCTCAGAGAGACTTCAGCCAAAGAGGCTGACTGGTCTTTTCTTTGGCGCTGTCATAACCCCACATGACTCTGTTTCACCAATCAGACATAGCTAGTCACAGCACACAGAAGGATGAGTGGGCGACAACATGTCTAATTTTGCTTTTGGAATAGCGTTGTTTAGGTCAACGTAACCGAAATTTTTCTTATCATCGCATTCACTTATGCATTCACTCTGTGGTAGCAGTAAAAGACGCAGCACGGAATGTGGTCAACGATTATTCATAATTTCTTGGGAAATACTATAATTATTGAGGACTTCTGGGCATAGCTAAGCCGTATGTTTGCTGATAGACCTAGCTGACATCTTTTTCTGGAGCAAAACAGAAGCGGATTGAACTGTATTGTTGATTTACGGTCTCTGTGTCCATCTACTGAACACAGATAAGATTTCATCATTGCTATGTGAGTAGGCTATTATTGCTCAAAATACTAAGGTTATATATACGTTATTTTTGAAATTGAGTGTGTTTAAATAGATTACTGGTATTAATGTGGATATTTCACACTGTAATGTAAGCGTTAGTAGTGTAATAGTTTTTGTGAAGCATGCAACAGTCATGACGTGAGCGCTGGAACATTGCATAGCATACATAACGTTTGTTTACGTTAAACCGAAAGTTCTGCACATATTTTGCACAAAGCATCATGGGACTTTGGAATATCGTGGAGAAGTGCATCATAAGGTACAATAATGGTGCTACAAAGCATTATGTTTCCCACATATAAAGTTTCTGTTTGAATTTGAGCAGGCTCCTCTTTGTTGTGATGATGAGTCTATTTTAATGGATAAATCCCTGTAGCCTCATTGATATTTTTTCTGTCAACGGAGGGTTCACCCCAACAAACTGACGGGGTATACAGACTTAATAGAGTCCAACAGAAAGCGAAAATCCTCCTCTTCTGACGAACCTCCTGTGTATTGTTTTAAAGGGATATGATTTTGGCCATATTTGAATTTGCACATATATTTTGTTTATTTCTATTGGACAAGCATTTACAATTTTATATTTTGGACATTTGGATTTTTACGTTCATTTACATTGCTCGGCTTATTACATTAAATCAGATTATATGAAGTAACTCAGTACTTGAGTAGTCTTTTCACGACATACTTTCTTACTCTTACTCAAGTAATTATTTGGATGACTACTTTTACTTCTACTTGAGTCATTATTATTTTTAAGTAACAATACTTTTACTTGAGTACAGTTTTTGGCTACTCTACCCACCTCTGGCGTAAACCCAATGGTAACGTATATTTATTCAATATTAAGTCTGAGATATTGACTGTAGAATGACATGGTATAATTTTTGAAAACTTTGTCTTGTTTATTTCATTATTCAGTGAGCAGCGTTTTCACTGCTGTATTGGCATATTGGGTATTGTTAGGTTTTTCTTGTTGCTATGACAGAACACGATTTTTGAGTGGTGAAAGCATATTTTTATGAATGCCCAGATAGATGATATTTTCCATTATGTCATTGGTGGGGGGTGTAGTTGCAGATGAGACTGCAGATAGGGGGTGCTTGCGAAACTTCGTATTCAGCATAGTTGTTGTGTATCGTCTACTAATGAAACTAAAACAAAGCGTTTCTGTTTTGAACTCATACTTTGGTTGCAGGAGCAATGAATGTCTGTGTTGAATAATCTAGGCACGCCGGCGTGCTTACCACTACGGGGTGTGCGCTAAGAGGTTAAACAACGTTAGAAGATATTTTAGATTTTTCAAATTATTGACTGGTTTGTGGCACATCAGTAATGTTTAAAATAGAATCACCCTGATTTTTATAGGCCAATTTGTGACTATATGCTGATGTGTAATTTGCTTGAAATTGGATACATTCTTTTCAAAGAAGCTGGTGACGGAAAGTGCTTTTTTCAGGAACAAGAGTGAAAGTGTGCATTCCAGAGAAACTGATCAGCCACAGTAACCTGCCTAATGATTTTTTATTTTTTAAGTAATTTAGGAAATGGCAAAGCACAGAAGTGTTTATCCAACTTTCTGCTATTGCCAACTTACTTTAAGTGTAACCCTAACTTATTGTAAACTATGATGGCCACCAGTGACTCTACTTGTGTTTCTGATCAAAGGTCCTAATAACTATAGTATTTCCTCATTAGTATTTTTACTGTTCTCTCTTCAAGAAGCATTTGTTCTCTTAGGTCTGGCAGAAAGTGGATTTGAAGGCTACAGTGGATGGACATATCTTGCGTTCACCCAAACTGTCCCACTGGGGGATTTGTGAATCGCCAGGCTTGTCTTTGGACTGCTTCTGTAGCTCAACTTTTTTTGTATTCTGTCGAAGTAAATACTGTATTACAGCTTTCAAAAGTCGTGTGTGTGTTTATTTCTTAACTGAAATTATATTGAGTTTTCAGGTAAACCATCAGTTACCTCTGGGTTGCTGGGTCATGCCCTGAACATTATTTACAACATGACAACCTATGAAAAGCGTACAGCTGAATATAGATGTAGACAGGCATCCCTCTTAACTTCAGGTTGGTAGTGGGCTGTCATAATAGCTTCAAGTGTTGCTTCAAGAAGCATAAAGTATCAATGTCACTCAACTGGTTTGATTTTTGTGACCAATTGTTAGCAGACTGAGAATGCCATTTCTGCTACAGCAGTTGAGGGCTATATTATGGTGAGAGGTTTATACCACTGCTAAAGGATTTCAGTTGTCTTAAACAGTGCAATTTCCTTCTAAAGCTTTTTCTGTAGGTCTTTCCCACACTCTTCGTCAGGACCTGGGAGCTTCATGCAGTTATAAATGCCTTGAAGTTGTGCCTGTAGATCTTTGAGCTCGTTGACTGCCTGAGATGGACTTGGTAGTTCTGGTCCAGTCTCAGCATCAACAGAGTTGCTTTGAGAAGCCCTTAACTTCAGCAGCATAGTCCTGGATGGCGTGATCTGTGGGATTTGTCATGATGACCTGGTTGTGTAGATGCCCAAATAAAATTAACAAAAACATACACAAAATACACAAATGACAAATTATTTGTTAATGTAAGAAATCAAGAAGGTTATCATACTAATATTGTCAGGAAGGACAAACATCGAATAGTCTAAAAGTAAGTATTTTGTATAGTTCCGTGGAATTCTAAATGTCTCTCTGCCTGCCACCTGGCATCGTTATAAATTTGAAACAAAAACATCTTTGCCCACCTGTAGAGAGAGCAGGTTTTTCCTGCCTCCTGTATTGGAATCTGGTCTTGATTGATTTTCATCACAAATTGTCATGATCCAGTTCAGATCTTATGAAACTAAAGTAGGGGTGCATCGATCATGAATTTTTATGGCTGATTCCAGTAGCTGATTTTTAATTTTTTTAAAACTTATTAAAGCCAAATCAGCCGATAGCTTTTTTTTTAGGCAACAGGTAACAAAGAAGACATAAGATTGTTTACTTGCTCTATAGGTTACCAATACATTCAAATACTTTATTATTATTATTATTATTATTATTATTATCATTATCATTATCATAATATTATTATGGTTAATAATAATAATAATAATAATAATAATAATAATAATAATAATAATATTAGCCAGCAGCCATACATACCACCATGCACATCACCATGCACCCTGCTACTGCTGAATGGCTGAAGCTAAGCAAGTGTGGGCTTGGTTAATAATTGGATGGGAGACCACCAGGGAAAATAAGTTTCTGCAGGAAGTGGTGTTAGTGGGCCAGCAGGGGGCAATCCTCCCTCTGGTTGAATAAACCCCAATGTAGTGGGGGACTGTTGGAGATACCTTCTTTCGGATGAGACATTAATCAGAGTTCCTGACTCACTGGTCATTAAAGACCCCATGACACTCGTCCCAAAGAGTAGGGGGTTCCCCTGTGTCCTGGCTAAATTCCCAACCTGGATTTCTCAAACTTCCCACCTAATCATCTCCTGATTTAATTGGCTAAAAATGTTCTCTCCCTCTCCACCTTGGCTAATGCGTGGTGAGCTTTCTGGTACAAAATGGCTGCCGTGCATCACCTAGGTGGCTGCTACACATTGATTGTGGGTGAGGTGAGTTCCCACTCATCACTGTAAAGCACTTTGAGCGTTAGGAAAATTGATATACAGTTGAGGCCAAAAGTTTACATGCACCAAGGCTAAAGACATTCAAACTCAATTTTTCAAAAAGACGACTCCACACATTTCATGTTACCATACATTTCTTGTGTTAAGTCAATTATAGCATCTACTTTTATTTCCATAACACTTATTTAAAAATAAAAACTAAGAGACAGATTTAATTCAGCTTTTATGTACTACATCAGATTTTACAGTGGATCAAAGGTTTACATACACTTTTTATTTGGTGGCATTGCCTTTTAATTGTTTAACTTGAATCAAATGCTTGGGGTATCCTTCCACAAGCTTCTCTCAATACTTCGCCAGAATTTTTGTCCAATCTTCCCGACAGAACTGGGGTAACTCAGTCAGGTTTGTGGGCCTCCTTGCCCGGACACACTTTTTCAGTTCATTCCACATGTGATGGACACTCCAATACTTTCACTTTGTTTTGTTTAATCCATTTTGTTACAACTTTGGATGTATGCTTAGGATCATTGGGCCTCATTCACCAATATCTTCATAAGTTTTTTCTTTAATTTGTTCTTAAGAAAAGTCTACGTCAGATTCACGACGTGTTCTTAAACCGCAGATCCCCATAAAAGAGCATGAGACTGCAGGGCCGTGTGCACACACAAATCAAAAAGAAAAGTTGAGAGCGAATGAAGTCAGTAATGCCCAAACGAAAATCTAAAGAGACTCCAAACGTAAGAAAAACTTCAGTAGTTCTGAAGTGGAGGTTTTGCTGCGGGAAGTGAACAGCAAACGACCAGTCATATTTAGTAGCTTCAGTAGTGCATATAAAATAACACAAAAAAGATGCATGGGATGATATTACTCGTTCAGCACTCACTGTATCCGGAGAAGGGTGCACAACTGATGAAGTAAAAAAATGGTTAGGGTTAGGGCAGTAACCTGCATCGGAGTAAACCCGTCGCTGCACAAAATATTGCACAAAAAATGTATTGCCAGTCATTTTGGTGTCACCCCCCTAGTGACGTTCTTTTCTTCAACATGTCCATGTGTTTAAAAAGTGTTACTTAAGTGCTAAGTTTGTATTCAAAATTTGGGGGTTTCATTGCATAATTGAAATCCCCAAAAATAGAAGGTCACTACAATGGTTTGATTTTTATCATTTACTCCCGCTGAGGCAACCACCCTCTGAGGCAGAACCTGGCACCTTAATGCTTTGTAAAATAATTATTAAAAAATATTATAAATGATAAAAATATTATTGTAATTTAAATCCTATAATATAATACAGCTGTAGAATTGAAGAAAACGCAATAACCAATTATTTTGCACAAACATGTCAGCATTCAAATGTGCGTAAGTGTGCTCTTGAGTGTGCGTAAATTCTGTTCTTACCTAAGAACAAATCCCAAATAAGAAAACATTGGTGAATGTCAGAATCTTTGTGAAAGCTGCATAAGTGGGTTTTAAGAAGAAAATTCTTCTTAAGAACGGTTGGTGAATGAGGGCCATTGTCCTGCTGGAAGACTCAGTTGCGACCAAGTTTTAACTTTCTAGCTGATGTCTTGAGGTGTTGCTTCAGTATTTCTAGATAATCCTCCTTCCTCATGATGCCATCTATTTTCTGAAGTGCACCAGTCCCTTTTCCAGCAAAACACCCCCACAACATGATGCTGCCACCCCATGCTTCACAGTTAGGATGGTGTTCTTTGGATTAAAAGCCTCACCCTTTTTTCTCCATACCTAACACTGATCATTATGGCCAAACAGTTCAATTTTTGTTTCATTTGACCAGAGAACACTCCTCTAAAAGGCTAGGTCTTCGTCCTGGTGATCACCTGCAACCTTAATTCTGGCTTTTTTTATGCCGGTCTTAGAGTAGGGGCTTCTTCCTTGTGCGACACCCTTTCAGGCCGTGGCGATGTAAGATTCTCTTGTAATGGATTGCATTTATATAGCGCTTTTATCCAAAGCGCTTTACAATTGATGCCTCTCATTTACCAGAGCAGTTAGGGGTTGGGTGTCTTGCTCAAGGACACTTCGACACGCCCAGGGTGGGGATCGAACCGGCAACCCTCCGACTGGCAGACAGCCGCTCTTACCTCCTGAGCTATGTAGTTAACCTAGTTAGTGCCTACGGATGCTTTCCTGCACGCATGAGTAGGAGCTACGGACACACAGCTACACCCCGCGTACGGATGCTATCCTGCACGCATGAGTAGGAGCTAATGACACACAGCTACAACTACCGATGCGGATGTATGGACACATGGAGGACAACAAATAACGTTACAGAAGTGAGGACATGCCATAGCTAGCTAGCTATATAGTTAGCCAAGTTTTACTCAGGACTCTTTGGATATGACTAATCCCTGGAACATAATTGCTACTTGCTGATCCCCGGCTGTATATGTAATGCTACGGTGCGCCGTGGGTCTGGACGGTTTCGTGCTTCTTCTGAGCTATGTGCCCTCGTTGAAATGCATTGAGGCTTTAGGACAGTGCCAGTTGGAATTTGAAGCAAGCCCACACAATTCCTTCAGGAATTGTAACCTTTCTAGTGATAATTGGCCTTCTCGGTTCAAATGAAAACATTATAAACCTGCAACCTCAAAGGACTGTGCTGTACTGTTTGAAGAAGCTCCTTAAAAAACCTTAAACTCTAAGGAGGTTTGCCATATGGAAAGTGGGAAACTATCATCCACACTACATATAAGAGCGAGTTATTTTGAGAATATGAGGAATAATTTCAAACATCACAATTTCTAGGATGATACGTGAACCACAGTGTTGTATAACTAATTCTGCAGCACAGCTACAACAAGGATTACATCTTTTGAATCACAAACCGGAGACTTGGCTGTGTAATCTTGTGCATTCTCTGTATCCATTGCACAAGAGGCTGATCAGGCAGCCATATGATCGATCTCTCTTCTCACCCATTGAAAATGGCGGTGTAGCATTGTCCTTGCATTTACTGTCATTGTGTTATAGTTGTGATCAAGCATATGATGAACGACACTACTGAGCATGCCTGAGCACAAAAAATTGAACTCCTAGCTTGGATGTGCTCCCTATAGGTTAGCCTACTATTGGCCAAGCTATCTTTACAAATTTCATACTCTTAAGTTAATGGAGTTGCTCTGTTATCCATAATATTGGCTCATGTTTATGTACCTCCTTATTTTATCAAAGCATCTCTGGTTGGGAGAAAAGGCAGGAGTTAGCAGGGTTTCCCCCAGAAAAGTTGTTAGGCCCGGTGGCAAGTATCTCAAGGCTCCAGAGTGCGACCATTTTGGTCGCACATGCAACCAAAAATCTGTCAACATTTTCATTGGTCGCACCGGTGCGCCTGACATTTAGCAGGTCTGTCTCTGTGCGTTACGACGGAGTATTAGGGCCACATTGAGGGCGAAAAAATTCTGAGATTTCAAGAATAAGGTTGTAATATTACGAGAATAAAGTCATAATACGAGAATAAAGTAGGAATTTTAGGTCACGTGTTATTTTAGATGGGAAATATCAGAAGAGCAGCCTGCCGCCTGCGTTAAAATGAGGAAGGTGGAGCCATCTTGTGAAGTTATACTTTAGTTTATAGGTTTCACAAATAATGAAATACTTAATCTTTTGGCAAATCACCATCAGCACCACATTATCACTGTGTCTATTCCGAAGAAAAAACCACACGGACTTGCAGGAAATTGCAGGCAGCACTCAGGCTGCCATTAGACTGTCCTCTTGCCCGTTTTGTTGGTTGCTGGTAATATATTTTCCAAAAATGATGTTTTCATATCAATCTCAATAAAATCCTTCATTGCAACTACGGCCTGGTCATTGGATCCCCACCAACAGGCAAAGCCAGAGTTCTGACGGACTCTCCACAGTGATTTGAACCATCCATTCACCAGCACAGTAAACTATTTTTCACTTACCATTGGTTTTACGCGTAGAGATGTCCCTTTTGCGACTGAGTGGTCATATATTGTCTTGGACAATCCGTTTGTGATTCCTATTGCTTACGGCGTTGTCGCCGTTTGTAGTACAATTTGGCTTGATTGACAGTTCATTTATTCAGTAGGTGAGAGTATAAGCTTTCTAACGATGTATAACATGTATGATTTTGCATTTGGAATTGCGTTTTATAGTTCAGCGTAACGGAATATTTTCTTATCGCATTCACTTGCGCATTCACTGTGGCGTAGCATTAAAGACGATGCACCTAATGAAACGTTGTCAACGATTTTCATAATTTCTTGGAGAGTACTATTATTATTGAGGACTTCGGGGCATAGCTAAGCCATTTCTTTGCTGATAGACCTATCTGACATCGTTTTCTGACGCAAAACAGAAGCGGATAGGACTTTGTCATTGATTTTCTGTCTCTATACTACTAAACACAGATAAAATGTCATGTTGCTATGTAAGTATTACTGCTCAAAATATTTCAGTTATATACGTTATTTTTGAAATTGAGTGTCTTTAAATAGGTTAGTGGTATTATATAATGTGGATATTTCACACTGCAATGTAGCCTTAGTGTAATAGTTTTTATGACCCATGGAAGGGTGATGACGAGAGTGTTGGAACGTTGCTAAAACGTGGTGGACGGTTGAAAATTATTTTCGTCCCATCTCCATCCGTCATTATGCTGAGAAATAGCTAAACCATTTTTATTGATAGTAATTGAGTTTCTCTGCAAAGGCGCGAAAACACGCTGGTATAATAAAACAATGACGGTAAATATAGCCTATATATGTAGTCCGCTTCATTCTGTTGCTACCATAATATAACAAACTTTCTTGTGTCTACAGCTGCAGTTTCTCGCTGCAATTACTATTGAATATAAACAAAAGACGCAAATGCTGTAGTCTGCCAATGTCTAAATAAATAAGGTATTCTTCGCACAGCACGCATGCTAGCAGGGATATCGAGTTGATATTTCGTTTTTTGTTTCGTTTTTTTTAATGTCGTAGGCCTATTTATTAGGCTATATGAAATATGTATTATTATTTCGTTTTTTTCTATCTATTCTATCTGTCTCTGAGGCGCTCTGAAATGTGCATTCTCTGCTAAACTGAGCAATGGATTGGAATATGTGTCTGACGTAGTGTTGCACGGTATTCCGAAACTTCAGCACTTTTCCGGTACTTAAAAAAAAAAAAAGAAACGGTTCGGTATTAGAATTTTACGACGTTCGGTAGTTTTGTGTCAAATGTAAAACCCAGGGAACTGTGTCTCCCGCATTACTGATTGAGAGGATGAAAAGTGTAATTTGTCAGAATCTTCGCTAGATGGCAGTAGTAACTAAGGTTGGCAAGTGAGGTGACGTGCGCTTGTGCAGTCTTCGTGGTTGATACAGCGCAAGCTTAGACTCAGTTCACTTCAGTAGCAATAGCTGTTCTAATTTGTAAATATTTTATTATAAGAATATGCTGTATTGTTATTGAAACATGCAGTTTTTAGATCTATTTTAAAGTGAAAGACCTGTTTAAAGATAATTTACTTTACAACTGTTTAATTTTTGAAATATATTTAATATAGTTTTCTATGGTTTAGCGTTGTAACACTATAGGCCTATGCTTATTGATATGTTGAACAGGCTTCAACTTAAAGGTTGTTAATAAACCAGGTTTTTAATAATCCGTGAATTCGAAAATGAGGTCAACCCTTGTGGACATTACGTTTCTCATCTATTAAAGTAATTTCAGTATCGTTAGGTACCGAGTATTGAATCAGTATCGTTTCAGTATTAATTATCGTGAGACTAAACTTGGTATCGCTATCAAAGTCAAAATTTTGGTATCGTGACAACACTAGTGTGACGCCTTTTTTAGTTACAGCATGGAAGCGCTGCAGCTGTACAAACACTCCAGGCCATATGTGCGTTACGACATCCCATCTAAGTGTTACGATATCCCATCTAAGTGTTACGACAAAGTAAAGGCCTTTACGGGAAGCGGCCAGTACACATCCATGGCGACGCAACTAAGTCATCCGACAGGGTCTCTTCGCACAAAATTAGCCATAAGTCATCAACATTTTATACAATCATCATGATATTCAGTAGATATGTTGGGTGAAGGCATATGATCATGAGGAAAAAGCCATTTTAAAATCGCTCCATAGGGGGGACGATGGTGCCAATGCTTGGACCCCTCCCAACGCCGCTTGCGGCTTTAATTATTATTATTATTCTTATTATTTTTCTCCGCTAAAAGTGTCTAGGGCTCAGCAACCATACGTCCTAGAGCAACCAAATTTGGCAGGTGGGTTCTTATGGCCCACCATTACTCAGGCACTAAAAAACACCTATGTCGGCCAGATGGTGGCGCTATAACAAAGGGTCATGCGTAAAAGGCCATAACTCCCACACCATAAGTTAGATCAACACAAAACTTAATCAACCTATGCATCTCAACGTACTCTACAACTTTGCCATTGGGACCATCTATGTCCGCCATATTATTTGCCCGCCATATTGACTTTTTAGTTGGGGTGTGGAAGCTTTCTCCACTAAAATGTCTGAGGCTCAGCAACCATAAGTCCTACCCTACTAACAAAATGTGGTTGTGGCGACGTACTATTAACGTCTTCTATTGGTCTCGTAACGTCCGCGTTACGTCTCAATTTACGTAGTATTACCGTAAAAACGTAAGACCAGCGCCCCGTCGCTGCTACGTCGCAAAACAACGTTGTGTATACGTAATAGTTACGTCCTTACAACTTTACGTTTGACAATGTAATAGAATAACCTTACCCCGACGTTGTGATTACGTCGCCAGGCAGTCATCCGTCGTAACGTTATAGATTTACGTCGCTGACACGTTGTTTAAACTTCTTTATTACGTTATTTACCTTTCCACAACGTTGCGGATTGGTCACTTACTTACTAAACCCTGACCATACATTTTGATTTTGTGTGTTAAAAAAAGGTATATCATGGTGTTGTAATTTTGATCTCCATTCTATCCTACCAATGAAATGCCATTGCTTCTGTAATTCATATCTTCAAAATTTAAGATACTTTAAGTGCAGCAATAAAAAATGTACACATCAAGCCCGAATAGAAAGCCTTTATTGTCATTGTATAGAATACCATTGAGATCAGGTTCAAGTTACATTTCTAGGTAGGCAATATTTGCAAGCATAATTATGGTACAGAAGATGAGACAAACATACATAACTAGATACATAAGGGCAAAGGGTAGTATCAGGACAGTAATAACCATAGACCAATGATTTCAGCATTAATAGTGTTGAGTATTTTTGTCTTTTTCAAGGGGTGAACTACATTTAAGTTAGGATCACCTTGGAATACAGTCACTCTTGTCTCAGGCATGTCTTGAGTGGGGAAGGCTGGACCTCGGGTTCTTCACTGGGGCAACAGTCATAAGGCCATGTGTGGGAGCTGAAAGGATATGAAATTGGACCAAGTAAGAAAAATACATTGAGTAACACACGCAGCTGGCTAAAATCGTAATTGTGTTTTGACAATGACAAACAGTCAATGAGCAAAGAGCTGTTTCCATATAATATCCATAACTACCTTCATTCTGATCTTGTGCTCTAGTTTCCATTTGAGCTGTTGGGCCAAATGTAGAGAACTCTGCAAAAGAAAATCAATTTAAGTCAGTATTTGGTGAAAATACAGAGAAATACTCTTGATTAATATTGATTACACAATGCACTGGCGCAAAGCCAATTTTTTTTTTTTTTAAGGCCACCATTACACCAGGTATAGAGTAATAATGCTAGAGGATTTTGACGAAAAAAAGTTGAGTTTGTATTTCTAATGGAAATAATGTTTAGCTAAATGCTTTCAAAAGAGCGCAAAAATAGCTTTCAAAAAAGGCGCCAACAATGCAAATATGATATCTAACAGAACACTAACTCAAATTAGTCCCAAACAGACGCCAGGTCTGAACAGACGCCATTTCACCTACTAACTTAAAGCATTAGCAACATTAAGCTAGAACTGCAAACATGCATGTTGAAAGTAGGACTCCATCATTACATTGCAAATACTACTAATTGAAAAGGTCTCCAATGCATTCAGTTCTTCTTGTTAGCTTTTACGGTGGTTGGCATCCAGTATTGCATTAATACATTCAGTTAAAAATATAAAGGCATAATGAAACGCTTACCTGCTCTTGAACGCCGTCAAACCCAGATTTTCCCACGGAGAATTTGAAATCACAACGACCTTCTTCGAAGAGCACGTCACAGCAACATGCGCATGTGATTGGATATACCGTCTTCTTCTTGTTTTACAGCGGTTTTACACAGCTTATTGGTGAATTACCGCCACCTTCTGCTCCGGAGTGTGTATCAGACAATAGATTTACACTCAAAAATCCCTTCACCCTAAATAATTTTTTATCCTCCATGCTTTACACCGAGTCCTACTATAAAATCCCTATCCATGTCAGCCACCCTAGAACCCTATACCTGCATATCCATCATATCCTATATTTAAATAAATAAATAAATAAATAAATAAATAATAAACCCTGCATTGGATTTAACGTGTTAACGGTCCAAGCGTAAACGCGCAGACTGATAGACAGGTATACTGTAAACCAATACGTCATTTACAAACGTTCTGACAACCTACCAGTAACGTTTCAAATTAAGTAAGGATGAGGACTGTGATATAACGTAATTGTTACGTTATTAAATTACATCGTATTTACGTAATTCTATAACGTTACTGCAACGTTGCAGAACAGTCTCCATGAGGACTGGTTATTTTGTGACCATAGAGCAATGTTGTCACAACGTCACCTGTTGGTAATGTTGCAACTTACCAAATTACGACCAAAGTGTAACGTTGTCATTACGTAGTGTGTTTGTAGGGTAGTGCAACCAAATTTGGCAGGTGGGTTCCTATGGCCCCCCACTACTGAGGCACTACAAATAACCCATGTCGGCCAGATGGTGGCGCTATAACAAAGGGTCATGTTTAAAAGGTCATAACTCCCACACTGTAAGTCAGATCAACACAAAACTGCATCGACCGATGCATGTGAATGTGCTCTACAACTTTGCTGTTGGGACTACATATGTCCGCCATATTGTTTGCCTGCCATTTGGACTTTTTTATTAGGTGGGGTGCGGAAGAGCTGTGGCTCCAAATCTAAACGGTTACGACATCTAGTAAACTTATTTACTGCAAGCGACATCCATGGCGACGCAAGTAATCCGACACCGTAGGGTCTAGTTTTTATCAGTGAGGGGAGGGCCTGAACGTCGGGGAAGCAATGGAAGACAGTGCCAGCCAGAGTGCATGCTAGGCTATTAAAGGTTTGTTAGTAAAAGCTTTTTGAGAGGATGAATAATTACTTTTCTTTGGCATGGATCCATTTGAAGACAATATCGGGTGACTTTGTTTAGTTTTTGAATCCATCATTATGCTGAGAGAAATCGCATTCTCAATTTAATCTCTAAATTGACTGTAAGCTTAGGGTTGTAACTAGGTAGTTGTTTCGTAGGTGACTTAACTATTCTTAACTATTGCTTGAATTTTTGCATAGACTGCGTTGTTGCTGTTCTTGTTTGTGTTAGTGTTAATCAGTTTAACCAACAGGGTCCAAGTTGAACTATGCGGTTGTTCCCTGCACTTGGAACCGTAGGCTACTGCCCTCTAGGGTTTTCGACACACTTGTTCCTGGTTATGGTTATACACTTTGTTGTACGTCGCTCTGGATAAGAGCGTCTGCCAAATGCCTGTAATGTAATGTAATGTAATATTCCGTAACAACTAGATAAACCCGACATTTGCCCTAAAATATGCCAATACAGCAGTGAAAACGCTGCTTACTGAATAACGAAATAAACGAGACTAAGTTTTTTTTAAATTATACCATCTCATTCTACAGTCAATATCTGCGACTAAACATTGAATAAATATACAATCTTACTGTTAAAAAGGCTGTCCTGTTCCTTTAAGAGGTGGGGACTGATTAGCCAATCACTGGCCTGAAGCGGGAGTGCCTCCTGAATCTCACGAGAAGAAAATTAGAGGAGAAAAACGGGCCCCCTGGTACAGCATAGCCGAACGCAAGTTCACAAGAACTTTTTGCTTAACGGTTTAATACCACAGTTCTCTGTTCTGTTTTCTGAAATAAGGCTAGTTAAGGTGTTTTGTGCGTTCATGAAACCGTAAGTTGCCTTCCGGGTTTCCGGGCCGTTGCATTTACTGTTTAGAATTGTAACTAAGCGTTGTGCCGTTGTAATCGGTTTAAGCCTGTTTACCATGTGCATTGACTAATGCTAGATGGCGTAAAGATTATTAATAATGCTTAGGATTTTATATAGTAAATAGATCACCTTTTTGTGAGGTATTTATGTTTATGGATGCATAATGGAAGCGAAATTAGTATTATTAGTTAGTTTATCGCCAGTGCCATTAAGTAAAGTACGTTAATCTGGGGAGTTGACCTACTTTTGGTCAGCTGCGCATGCGCATTTAGCGCCCATGTGCCTTGCACGCGGAGGTGCTGTAGTCTCGTGTACCGTATGCGAATATCGCTTCTTACGGTGAAGCCACACTATACGCGGCCCCGCCGCGCGGCGGAGCCGCCTCCATTCATTTTCAATGAGGGGTGGCGGCCAGGCCCCGCAATGCATGTTGGGATTGCCGGCGGCGCGGCCAGAGGCTGCGAGGCGGCGAGGGAGATGGAAAAAATTCAACTTTGACCCCCTCGCCGCGTCGCGGTAACCAATCTGATTTGATCTAATGATCCGTCAAGTAAATTGTCCCCATGTTTTTCTAATTTTAGTTCCACATTCTATCGTTCCACAATGGAGGACCTAACTCCTAATTTCCGTATCGTGTTTCCCGACTTAATAAAATCTCCTACAGAGACATTGATAAGAGGAACGCAGCGTGGAGAAAAGTCTCTGAAATTGTCGGTGGCTCTGCAATGTAGTTATCGCCGTTAGCTACTATCACTGAATAAAAATCATTTTGCAGTAACCTAGCTCTGAAAAATGTTAATAGGCTGCCTAGCTAGGCTGTCTAATGTCTAGCTATAGTTAGTAACAACAAACAATAACAAACAAAAAAAAAATCTTCCTAATGTATTAGTTGCTAGTTGTTCGTTTCTACCAGCCACCTAGCTAGCTAACCAGATATAACTTTGAAGGCATTATCTGGCTAATTAGCCAGACAATGTTTTTGTTGTTGGTTGTTACTCACTAGCTAGACATTAAACAGCCTAGCTAGGCAGCTGACTAACATCTTTCAGATCTAGGTTACTGCAAAAATGATTTTTATTCAGACATGACAATGAATATTAAACCCGGTCAACATTTAACGAACACAACTGTCTGTCAAATATATGTGACACGCCCACAAACAGCCGATTGTGGGGACGCGGCGCGGCGACAGGCGGCAGTCGCCGCGTATAGTGTGGCTTCACAGTCGCCGCGCCGCGTCCCCACAATCGGCTGTTTGTGGGCGTGTCACCTATTTTTGACAGACAGTTGTGTTCGTTAAATGTTGACCGGGTTTAATGTCGTGTTTCATATTCATTGTCCTGTCTGAATAAAAATCATTTTTGCAGTAACCTACATCCAAAAGATGTTAGTCTGCTGCCTAGCTAGGCTGTTTAATGTCTAGCTGGCGAGTAACAACCAACAAAAACATTGTCTGGCTAATTAGCCAGATAATGCCTTCAAAGTTATATCTGGTTAGCTAGCTAGGTGGCTGGTAGAAACGAACAACTAGCAACTAATACATTAGGAAGATTTGTTTTGTTTGTTATTGTTTGTTGTTACTCACTATAGCTAGACATTAGACAGCCTAGCTAGGCAGCTTATTAACATTTTTTCAGAGCTAAGTTACTGCAAAAATTATTTTTATTCAGACTGGACAGTGATAGTAGCTAACGGCGATAACTACATTTCAGAGCCACCGACAATTTCAGAGACTTTTCTCCACGCTGCCTTCCTCTTATCAATGTCTCTGTAGGAGATTTTATTAAGTTTGGAAACCCGATACGGCAATTACGAGTTAGGTCCTCCATTGTGGAACGATAGAATGTGGAACTAACATGAGAAAAAAATAGGGACAATTTACTTGACGGATCATCAGATCAAATCAGATTGGTTACCGCGACGCGGCGAGGGGGTCAAAGTTTAATTTTTTCCATCTCCCTCGCCGCCTCGCAGCCTCTCGCCGCGCCGCTGGCAATCCCAACACGCATTGCGGGGTCTGGCCGCCACCCCTCATTGAAAATGAATGGAGGCGGCGCCGCCGCGCGGCGGGGCCGCATATAGTGTGGCTTCACCGTTAGGCAGAGAGGGATCTGGGGAGTGTATTTTATAGGTTATCTTACAGACTGTAGGTTAAGTAGATTAATAGTGAATATGCATGTTATGTTTAGGTAGATATTATTGGCAACATGTATATTGGAAAGGGTCTATTATGTACAGCTAATTATGTATTTTGAATATGAAGTTTTGTGTTGATCTAGCTTATGGTGTGGGAGTTATGGCCTTTTACGCATGACCCTTTGTTATAGCGCCACCATCTGGCCGACATAGGTGATTTTTAGTGCCTGAGTAGTGGGGGGCCATAGAAACCCACCTGCCAAATTTGGTTGCTCTAGGACGTATGGTTGCTGAGCCTCAGACACTTTTAGCGGAGAAAAATAATAAGAATAATAATAATAATAATAATAATTAAAGCCGCAAGCGGCGTTGGGAGGGATCCAAGCATTGGCACCATCGTGCCCCCTATGGAGCGATTTTAAAATGGCTTTTTCCTCATGATCATATGCCTTCACCCAACATATCTACTGAATATCATGATGATTGTATAAAATGTTGATGACTTATGGCCAATTTTGTGCGAAGAGACACTGTCGGGTGACTTAGTTGCGTCGCCATGGATGTGTACTGGCCGCTTCCTGTAAAGGCCTTTACTTTGTCGTAACACTTAGATGGGATATCGTAACACTTAGATGGGATGTCGTAACGCACATATGGCCTGGAGTGTTTGTACAGCTGCAGCGCTTCCATGCTGTAACTAAAAAAGGCGTCACACTAGTGTTGTCACGATACCAAAATTTTGACTTTGATAGCGATACCAAGTTTAGTCTCACGATAATTAATACTGAAACGATACTGATTCAATACTTGGTACCTAACGATACTGAAATTACCTTAATAGATGAGAAACGTAATGTCCACAAGGGTTGACCTCATTTTCGAATTCACGGATTATTAAAAACCTGGTTTATTAACAACCTTTAAGTTGAAGCCTGTTCAACATATCAATAAGCATAGGCCTATAGTGTTACAACGCTAAACCATAGAAAACTATATTAAATATATTTCAAAAATTAAACAGTTGTAAAGTAAATTATCTTTAAACAGGTCTTTCACTTCAAAATAGATCTAAAAACTGCATGTTTCAATAACAATACAGCATATTCTTATAATAAAATATTTACAAATTAGAACAGCTATTGCTACTGAAGTGAACTGAGTCTAAGCTTGCGCTGTATCAACCACGAAGAATGCACAAGCGCACGTCACCTCACTTGCCAACCTTAGTTACTACTGCCATCTAGCGAAGATTCTGACAAATTACACTTTTCATCCTCTCAATCAGTAATGCGGGAGACACAGTTCCCTGGCTTTTACATTTGACACAAAACTACCGAACGTCGGAAAATTCTAATAGCGAACCGTTTATTTTTATTTTTATTTTTTTAAGTACTGAAAAAGTGCTGAAGTTTCGGTATACCGTGCAACAGTACGTCAGACACATATTCCAATCCATTGCTCAGCTTAGCAGAGAATGCACATTTCAGAGCGCCTCAGAGACAGATAGAATAATAACACATAAATACACATTTCAAATAATAAATACGACATTGAGAAAAAACGAAACAAAAGACGAGATATCAAGTCGCAACCTACGCGCAGAGCAGCCTACCGTTTTATTTATTTAGCAACAAGTGTGGTATTACGCACAGCTATTTTTGAAGATAGCCGACCCAGATGTCACAAATGCACGTATATTTCACAAACGGATTGTCCAAGACAATATATGACCACTCATTCGCAAAAGGGACATCTCTATGCGTAAAACCAGTGGTAAGATTGTATATTTATTCAATGTTTAGTCCCAGATATTGACTGTAGAATGACATGGCGTCATTTCTAAAAACTTTGTCTCGTTTATTTCGTTATTTAGTGAGCAGAGTTTTCACTGCTGTATTGGCATATTTTAGGGCTAATGTGGCTACGGAATATTGCATTACATTACATTACAGGCTTTTGGCAGACGCTCTTATCCAGAGCGACGTACAAGAAAGTGTATAACCATAACCAGGAACAAGTGTGTCGAAAACCCTAAAGGGCAGTAGCCTACCGTTCCAAGTGCAGGGAAGAACCGCATAGTTCAACTTGGACCCTGAAGGTTAAACTGATTAACACTAACACAAACAAGAACAGCAACAACGCAGTCTATGCCAAAATACAAGCAATAGTTAAGACAAGTGCATTAAATAAATCACCTACGAAACAGCTACCTAGTTACAACCCTAATCTACAGTCAATTTAGAGATTAAATTGAGAATGCGATTTCTCTCAGCATAATGACGGATTTAAAGACTGAACGAACTCACCCGATATTGTCTTCAAATGGATCCATGCCAAAGAAAAGTAATGATTCAACCTCTCAAAAAGCTTTTACTAACAAGCTTTAATAGCAAAAAACGAAATACCAACTCGCCATCGATGCTACCTACTCGCAGAGTACCGTATTATTTATTCAGACACTGGCAACTACAGCATAAATTGCGTCTTTTGTTTATATTCAATATTAGTAATTGCAGCGAGAAACAGCAGCTGTAGACACAAGATAGTTTATATTATGGTAGCAACGGAACGAAGCGGACTACATATGTATTACCGTCATTGTTTTATTATACCAGCGTGTTGTCGCGCGTTTACACGAAACTGAAATACTGTCAATAAAATGGTTTAGCTATTTCTCAGCATAATGACAGATTCAAAGACTAAACGATATTGTCTTCAAATGGATGCATGCTCAAGAAAAGTAATTATTCATCCTCTCAAAAAGCTTTTACTAACAAACTTTTGGTAGCCTAGCATGCACTCTGGCTGGCACTGTCTTCCAGTGCTTCCCCGACGTTCAGACCCCACCCTCACTGATAGAAACTAGACCCTACGGTGTCGGATTACTTGCGTCGCCATGGATGTCGCTTGCCGTAAAGAAGTTTACTAGATGTCGTAACACTTATAATTTGGAGGTACAGCGCTACCGCGCCGCAACTAATAAAAACGTCCAAATGGCGGGCAAATAATATGGCGGACATAGGTGGTCCCAATAGCAAAATTGTAGAGCACACTTCGATGCATCGGTCGATGAAGTTTTGTGTTGATCTGACTTACGGTGTGGGAGTTATGACCTTTTAAAGTATGACCCTTTGTTATAGCGCCACCATCTGGGCGACATAGGTGATTTGTAGTGCCTGAGTAGTGGGGGGCCATAGGAACCCACCTACCAAATTTGGTTGGTCTACAACTTATAGTTGCTGAGCCTCAGACATTTTAGTGGAGAAAACTTCCACGCCCCAACTAAAAAGTCAAAATGGCGGGCAAACAATATGGCGGACATAGGTGGTCCCAATGACAAAGTTGTAGAGCAGGTTCAGCTGCACAAGTCCATGAAGTTTTGTGTTGATCTAACGTATGGTGTTGGCGTTATGGCCTTAAACGCAAAACCCTTTGTTATAGCGCCACCATCTGGCCGACATAGGTGATCTTTAGTGCCTGAGTAGTGGGGGGCCATAGAAACCCACCTGCCAAATTTGGTTGCTCTAGGACTTATGGTTGCTGAGCCTCAGACACTTTTAGCGGAGAAAAATAAGAATAATAATAATAATAATAATAATCCGAACAGATACAATAGGGTTCCACCAGCTTCGCTGCTTGGACCCCTAATAATAATAATCCTAACAGATACAATAGGGTTCCACCAACTTCGCTGCTTGGACCCCTAATAATAATAATCCTAACAGATACAATAGGGTTCCACCAGCTTCGCTGCTTGGACCCCTAATAATCCTAACAAAAACAATAGGGTTCCACCAGCTTCGCTGCTTGGACCCCTAATAATAATAATGATCCTAACAGATACAATAGGGTTCCACCAGCTTCGCTGCTTGGACCCCTAATAATCCTAACAGATACAATAGGGTTCCACCAGCTTCGCTGCTTGGACCCCTAATAATAATCCTAACAGATACAATAGGGTTCCACCAGCTTCGCTGCTTGGACCCCTAATAATAATAATAATAATAATAATAATAATCCTAACAGATACAATAGGGTTCCACCAGCTTCGCTGCTTGGACGCCTAATAATCCTAACAAAAACAATAGGGTTCCACCAGTTTTGCTGCTTGGACCCCTAATAATAATAATGATCCTAACAGATACAATAGGGTTCCACCAGCTTCGCTGCTTGGACCCCTAATAATCCTAACAGATACAATAGGGTTCCACCAGCTTCGCTGCTTGGACCCCTAATAATAATCCTAACAGATACAATAGGGTTCCACCAGCTTCGCTGCTTGGACCCCTAATAATAATAATAATAATAATAATAATAATAATAATCCGAACAGATACAATAGGGTTCCACCAACTTCGCTGCTTGGACCCCTAATAATCCTAACAAATACAATAGGGTTCTACCAGCTTCGCTGCTTGGACCCCTAATAATAATAATCCTAACAGATACAATAAGGTTCCACCAGCTTCGCTGCTTGGACCCCTAATAATAATAATAATAATAATCCGTACAGATACAATAGGGTTCCACCAGCTTCGCTGCTTGGACCCCTAATAATAATAATCCGAACAGATACAATAGGGTTCCACCAGCTTCGCTGCTTGGACCCCTAATAATAATAATAATAATCCGAACAAATACAATAGGGTTTCATCAGCTTCACTGCTTGGACCCCTAATAATAATCCTTACAGATACCATAGGGTTCCACCAGCTTCGCTGCTTGGACCCCTAATAATAATAATAATCCGTACAGATACTATAGGGTTCCACCAGCTTCGCTGCTTGGACCCCTAATAATAATGATCCTAACAGATACAATAGGGTTCCACCAGCTTTGCTGCTTGGACCCCTAATAATCCTAACAGATACAATAGGGTTCCACCAGCTTCGGTGCTTGGACCCCTAATAATAATAATAATAATAATCCTAACAGATACAATAGGGTTCCACCAGCTTCGCTGCTTGGACCCCTAATAATCCTAACAGATACAATAGGGTTCCACCAGCTTCGCTGCTTGGACCCCTAATAATAATAATAATAATAATCCTAACAGATACAATAGGGTTCCACCAGCTTCGCTGCTTGGACCCCTAAATAGTGGCACCCATAACTTTGTCCACCCATAATTTCTACACAGCAAGCAAATTAGCTGAACACACACAACATTAAACACTGAAGTATTGTAACTTATAAAGTCAAACCTGTTGATAAGTTCAATAAATTTTTTAACAAATATTAAACGCCCTTTAAAAGATCCCCCCAGAAGGGACTATGTGTAGATGGTTCTCAACACCATTTAAGCTGCTTTTCCAGCGCATGGTACCGGCTCAACTCGACTCTACTCAACTTTTTTGGTTTTCCATCAGGCAAAAGTTGTGGATAGTACCTGGTACCTGGTACTTTTTTTGCTATCACCTCCGTTGAGGTTCCAAGCGAGCTGAGGCGATACCAAAAGATGACGTGAAAACACTGCAGACCACTGATTGATCAGAGCAATGCGTTTCATGCTGCATCGCTATGACGTTAGATGGGGGTACTATCTGCAGTGGAAAACGAAGTACCTGGTACCAAAAGCGAGTAGAGTCGAGTTGAGCCAGTACCATGCGGTGGGAAAGCGGCTTTATTGTCCCTAATCTCCAAAATTGAAGACCTCTACATGACATCCCTGGGGACCAACCCTCTCGTTTTCTCTTTAAATGGCATTCTGTAAACACATAACGGAAAAAACACGGGTTTGTTATAGCAACTCAGAGGTGGCATATTTGTAACAGCTGTTATCTTTATTCCAATGGTATACATCAGGTTTTTTTGGTCAAACAATTCCTGCTAAAATTGACTCCGAAAACCTTTTCAAGGACAGATGACTGCTTAAAATGATTTGATTTATTGTAAATAAGACTAATGCTTTATATTTGAAAATTACTTCCAGAAAAGATGTTTACTTAACTTTCTCAAAACTGTTTTTTTTTTTTTTAATGTGTCCCTCAAAGGTTGTCGAATTGCTCTGTTCTTTTGGCACTTGATGGAGAACTGAATTGTAATCCTGAAATGGCTACTGTAGCAGCAGTGTACAAAAAGTTATTGACCATGTTACATTTATGATGCATTACATTTATATCGACTTTCCCCTACACTGTCACATTTTGCTGCATTCGGTAGTGCTGTGAATATTCAGATGCCTATACAAATGACATTCTAGGTTGTTAGGGTTGATAGTTCATCCAAAACTGCCAAAAAATCACGGAAAGCACTAAAAATGAAGGAAATGGGGAAAGTAACGGAACAGCCAAAAAAAGGCAAAAATCACAGACAGCAGATGGTAAAATATTAATGAATGATCAAGCTGTTACTTTGAGGTTAGTTATAGATTTAGTAGAAAGATGAATGCATGATAAAGCTGTAATGTTACCTATATAGAAGCAAGTTTCCATAGAAAAGATTTCTGTAACTTATACAAGAAAGCATTGGTACAAAAAATGTGGGCTCATGATGTAACATTAGTTATTAATAAGAAAGCATCAGTATATTGTGTTGGGAATATTCTCCCTTGTGGAAGCAAGTTGGGACCGGTAAAGTAATATACTGATAACCACTCTCCGATTGAAAAGATTTAATTACGATGATCAAAGGGAGACTTGCTACAGTGCCTTGACAACTGTTCGACCGAATCTCAGCGACACAGCTACAAGTGAGCGTTTAAGTATTCTAGTCAGAGGTGTGATAATTGCCAAGTGTGAACATTCCCAGGAAGTAATATACATTGCACCCACACTTCCCTGGGAAAGCTAATTTGGTCTACTGCTGGTGACACCCCTTTCATCTGCGGTGTTTATACATCCTTACAAACAAAGATTGAACTCTATATGTGGCCATCTGTCTCTAACAGTGGGAAGCTGTTGCAGTGTGTGTGTGTGTGTGTGTATGAATGTGTATTGAGAATGAAGTTAAAACACAAAAAAACTACTTAATCAGACTAAAACAATCAATGATGGTTATAATAAGTATAGCCTTAATTGTTCAAACCTATCAGTTGGTACTGAGTGAATCAACAATTTTGTTTATGTTTATCCCATTTTAGTACAAGGATGCATGTGTTCTTACAGGTTATATGCACATTTACTGTTACCTGAACTTAACTCTTAACAGAGGTTATGTTTAACTGTATAAGTTGTTGAACATCATTTGTGTTCATTATTTTTATACCCACAGATGTTACATTAATACTTTTTCATTGCTATTGTGTAGTAATTTTTCTGCCACTATATGTCATTTGGTGAGTTCTGGTGTATTTAGGCCTACTAGCTACATAGCATATGCTTCACATAACCTCTGAATAATGCATACAACCTGATGAAACTTTCATTCCCATATTTTTCTCAAGTAAACAATGCATATTGTAGCCTATAGAACTGACATCAAATGAAGTATGTGCCTCAAACTTAAAATACCAGCAAGCAATTGTATGGTTGTATTGGCTTCCATTGTGTTTATAGCTTTGCTCATGAATAAAATTTCAAAGTTCACAGCATGACTTGGTCATCAAGGTCACCAAATGAAGATAGATGTTAGTGCGTTGAATAGATATTTGATTTTCCATCATTTGTTGTGTTGAGCTAATTTAAACCAAATATTACATTCTAACCTTTTCGAGCAAAATTGAAAACACAATGTAACAAAATGTTCCAAATTTTAATTGTCTCATTCAAAACAGAATTAACAAATACATTTTTCCCTTAAAAAGTACAAACATTCGATAAACTGTATCCATTCCCCATTATGGATTCAACTTTTAAAATTCTCAGCGCAATAATAGTCACATTTCTCAATACTTTTGTTGGAAACAACAGCAATTTTCAGGAAATGTCAGCTAATATCAGATAAATGGTAAATGGACTGCATTTATATAGCACTTTTATCTAAAACGCTTTACAATTGATGCCTCTCACTCACCCATTCACACACACACTCACACACTCATGGTGACAGGCTGCCAGGCAAGGTACCAATCAGCTCATTGGGAGCCATTAGGGGTTAGGTGTCTTGCTCAGGGACACTTCGACACGCCCAGGGCGGGGGATCAAACTGGCAACCGGCAACCCTCCGACTGCCAGACAACCACTCTGACCTCCTGAGCTATGTCGCCCCCAAAGATAAATCTTTTCTACCCTGTTACGTATCACTACTTCTGAAGCCTAGATGTCAAAAGTCACACATACCAACAGCAGAAATGAATGCAAAGTTCTTGTTGATGAATGAACCATCATTGTAAGAAGAACATTTAGAAGGGGACATGTTTTTGGAGACTGACAAGATCCTTTGAGGCACATGCACGATTATCTTTATGAGCGCTACAGAGAAGAAATAGGGCCATTTACCTCTAGTAATTAATAGTTGTGTATGTTGCAAGTTCTGAGCGACGCAAGCCCTAACGGTCATACTCTGTATCGAGCAATCAGGAAAGTGTACCTTTCATTCAAAAGTGTGTTCATCAGATTTCCTGACCATGCAAGAATGAACACTATTAAGAAAGGTTTCTATGCAAATATCATTTGCAAAAAGGATTCACATTGGTGCTATTTAGACTACATAGTCAATAATTAAGAAATATTTTCATAGTGTCTCCAAATGTATTGTGAGGTTAACCACTAACCTCAATTCTACTTGAAATTATACTTGAAAATGTAGAATTTCAATAAAGAGGTTTGCAATATATTTTTTATCTTTAACTTTGACCCGCTGCCTGCTCCTTTTGTAGCTGCTGTCACATGTGCTGTCAGAAATATAATTTGATGTTTCAGTGTGGTGACATTATCATAAAGCAGATGAATGAACGCCTTCTGTTGGCATAGACCTATTTAATTTATCAGCAATTATCTGCCGGGCTTCCTGTCTCATTTTGGCCAATCTGGCTGTGTTTGATTTGCTAGTTAGGATTGCTTTTTCTGGATGAGACCTTGATGGTATAAAATAGGTGAAAAGTATTCCATCTCCAGCGTTGGCATATTTTCATGATCTACGATCCCAAAACAAACATAGGTTATGTTAAGAGAGTTCTATGATACATGATCCCACAAAATGTGAGTATCAAGTCCCTTTGAGTCTATATAAGGAGTATGATCCTATTTTTGGTTCCAATTAATCTCTCCTTTAGAGCAGAGTGCAATTATCCAAGATGATTAAACCCTGGGCTAACTAATCAAATGGCTTCTGTCTGTGAAATTGAGTAAGCCCAAATTTAATTAATGAGAGATTACGATACTCTTCAAATTATCACAGTGAAACAGGGCTCTGGTCTGGTGTGGTCTGACTTTGTTTATTATTGATTGATTGAAGCAATTTCAACATCATTGGTTATGAAAAATCACCAGGCAGAACTCATTTGGCGAGAGAGAGAGAATATGATGTGGGCAAAAGTTGGCTGAAAAGTTGTGGGTTTTTGGTTACATTTATTTTGCCTTTTTTGATTTAGTTTTAGTTTAGTTTTTAGTTTAGTCTCATGGTAAACAATTACAATGTGCAGTTTATCCTGCCTGGAATAGGGTTACGGCGACCCAACCCTAGAGCCAGAGCTGGGGATGGTGTCCGCAGGCAAACACCTGGTGGCTGAGCAGCCCACGTATCTCAGCCAGGCCCAGCCTGAAAAGACTACGTGGGACATCCGTGTGGGTTCAGGGTAGGGGTTGGGTGCATTGCCCATCGAGCAGTGTGCAGGAACAGGGTAGATCCGAGTGTCATCTGCCCAGCGAGGTAACGTGGAACGTTACCTCACTGGTGGGGAAGGAGCCGGAGCTGGTGTGTGAGGCTGAGAGGTACCAACTAGATATAGTTGGGCTCACCTCTACACACAGTGTTGGCTCTGGAACCAAACTCCTAGATAGGGGGTGGTCTCTCTCCTACTCGGGAGTTGTTCAGGGTGTGAGGCGCCAGGCGGGAGTGGGGATACTCAGAAGTCCCTGGCTGGTGGCTGCTCAGGTGGAGTTTACTGCAATGGATGAGAGGGTCGCCTCAATGCTACTGCATGTGGCAGAGGAAAACTTTGACTGTTATTTACACTTATGTGCCTAATAGCAGTTCAGATTATTCAACCTTCTTGGTGAATGTGGGAGGGGTGCTGGAAAAGGCCCCACCTACTGACTTTATTGTCCTACTATGAGACTTCAATGCTCACGTTGGCAATGACTGGGAAACAATGAGGGGCGTGACTGGGAGGAACGGCCTCTCTGATCTGAAGGCATGGTTTGTCCATAACAAACACCATGTTTGAACAAAGATGCGTACATGGTACCAGAACACCTTGGGCCAAAGGTCGATGATCCACTTAGTAGTTGTTTCCTTAGACCGGAGCAGAGCTGTCAACTGATTACTAGGGATGTATCCGAATCCGGCAGGGGGGGGTGTATCTGCAACTGGCAGATACAGCTTTTTAGCTGTATGTGTTAATTTCCTCTATTTAAAAAAACCCAGTCTAAATATTGAAAATGCCAACGTTTTACCTTGTATTTCAGTCAATATTCATCCATTTAAGATGTAACATGCTGAATGTATCAGCCATAGGTCTTGGCTGTCAAATGAACACAAAATATAATCCAGATTTTCATGGTAACAGTTGCCACCAAGGGAAAATGTGAGGACATCAGATGGTTTGCAGTCTATGCAAACTTAGTTCAGTAGGGGAAATAAAATAAAACAGGCAAAAAAGTTCATGTATTACTGTTATGTAATTACTGTTGTAAAGTAGTAATCCATGTTTCTCTAGTGAACTGCAGTAACGTTAACACATCAAGAAACGCGAATGCAGCATGCATCATTGGAATTTACGATTATTCCCTTCAACTGAAGGATATTTTTCTATATCTTTACTGTAAATAGTTTCTATTTCCAATGCAAAACAGAATCTTTCGATTTATAAATCATTTTTTTCAGTTTCTGATTGTTCAGTGTTCCGCAGTTAAAGAGGGGGCAGGTGGTGGGGTCCAGACAGTTCATAAAACTTAGTTTAGTTAAAAATTAAAAAAAGAGAGAGAGAGAGATGAAAAGTACAGTATGATGATGTGGAAATATATTTCATAATTAATTATATGCCAATATTAAATCAATTTGATATTTTGAAGGCGCAACAATTGCATTGGCAATGAATATTAGGTTAGATAATACAACATTAGCCTGATTTAACGTGACTTCCGGTATAAACCACGCCCACTTCCGGTCTTCTATCCGAATACAGATACAGAGACAGGTAATTTTGTTGGTTGAACAGATACTGGTACAGAAAATGACGTCTCTCCACACCCCTACTGATTACCATCTGATGGTGAGTTGGATCAGATGGTGGGGGAAGCTGCCAGGAGACCAGGTAGGCCCAAACGTGTTGTGAGGATCTGCTGGGAATGCCTGGTAGAATAACCTGTCTTGAATGATTTCAACTTTCACCTCCGAGAGAGCTTTTCCCGTATCCCGGAGGAGGTTGGGGACATGGAGTCTGAATGGACCCTGTTAAAAAACCCCTGTTGTGGAAGCAAGTGCCGGAGGTTGAGTTCAAAAGCTGGTTGGTGCATGTCCTGGTGGCAACCCAAGGACCCATTACATTACATTACATTATAGGCATTTAGCAGACGCTCTTATCCAGAGCGACTTACACAACTTTTACATAGCATTTTTACATTGTATCCATTTATACAGCTGGATATATACTGAAGCAATTCCGGTTAAGTACCTTGCTCAAGGGTACAACGGCAGTGTCCTTACCCGGGAATCGAACCTGCGACCTTTCGGTTACAAGCCCAGTTCCTTACCCACTGTGCTACACTCTGACCCATTGCTGGACTCCAGTTGTGAGGGAGGCTGTCAAGCTGAAGAAAGAGGCATCCCAGGCCTGGTTGGCACTGGGAACCTCTGATTCCGCAGACAGGCGGCAGGTGAAAAATGATGCGGCTGCGGCAGTGGCAGAAGCAAAAGCCGGGGCATAGCAGGAGTTTGGAGAGGCCTTGGAGAAGGACTTTCGGTCAGCTGTGGATGTTGTTGGTGTGTCTCAGTTGACACAAATTCTCAAAATTGTGTGGAAGTCAGGGACAGTGCCATTGGAGTGGCAGAACGGGATGGTAGTCCCCATTTTTAAGAAGGGGGACCGGAGGATGTGTACGAATTATCGAGGAATCACACTCCTCTGCCACCCTGGGAAAGTCTATGCTAAGGTGTTGGAAAGGAGGCTTTAGCCGATTGTCCCTCCTGAATCTGGGGTTTGACTATGTGGATTTCATCCAGGCCAGAATTTGCCTATCCAGTCTACATGTGTTTTGTGGATTTGGAGAAGATATATTATCATGTGCCCCGGGGTATCTTGTGACAGGTGCTGCAGGTGCCATTCGGTCCCTGTATACTCAGAACAAAAGTTGTGTTTGCATTCTCGCCATTCAGTCAAGCTTGTTCAAAGTGGGTGTTGGACTCCGCCAAGGAGGGGGGGGGGGGGGGGGTTTGTCTCCCCTCCTGTTCTTGGTTTTCATGGACAAGATCTCAAGGCGCAGCCGAGGTATGATGTGTGTCCAGTTTGGGGACATAGAAGTGGTATCTCTATTGTTTGCAGATGATGTTGTTCTCTTAACCTCATCATGCGCGGTCTGCAGCTGAGTGTGATGTGGTTGGGATGAGCATCAGCACCTCAGAGGCTCTGTGGCTATGGTCCTTTCCTGGAAAAGGATGGTTTACACCCTTCAAGTAAGGGAGGACCAACTGCCCCAGCTAGAGGAGTTCAAGTATCTTGGGGTCTTATTCACAAGTGAGGGAAAAAGGGATTCGGAGATCAACTGCCGTCTAGGTGCAGTGGCCACAGTAATGTGGGCATTGTATCGGACAGTGGTGGTGAAAAAGGAACTGAGCCGAAAGGCAAAGCTCTCAATTTACCAGTCAATCTTGGTCCCTACTCTCAACTATGGTCATGAGCTATGTGTAGTGACTGAAAGTGTGAGATCGCGAATACAAGTGGCTGAAATGGGGTTTCTCTGTAGGGTGGCAGGGATTACTCTCCTTGATAGGGTGAGGAGCTCAGCTATCCGGGATGACTTCAAAGTAGAGCTACTGCTCCTCCGCATTGAAAGGAGTCAGTTGAGGTGGTTCGGGCATCTGATAAGGATGGCTCCTGGGTGCCCCCCTCTGGAGGTGTTCCAGGCATGGCCACTAGGGAGGAAACCCAGGGGCAGACCTTGGACACACTAGAGGGATTATATCCAAAGGCTGACCTGGGATCGCCTTGGGATCCACTAGGATGAGTTGACGGAAGTCGCTGGGGGAGGGACATCTGGGCTGCTCTGCTTGCCCCTTTGCCACTGCGACCCTGATCTGGACTAAGTAGTCAGAGAATGAATGGATGGATGAATGTTTTAGTTTTTTTTTCACCCAAATCTCATGAGGGTGACGGAACAAGGTTTTTCATTTATTATTCTTTTCATTATTTATTTTTTGGGCTGTAACGCTCTCTCTCTCTCTTCATATGTAAATAAACCCTGGAATATTCCATAATTCCTACACCTCTCTGTGTCCGACTCCTCATGCCCAACAAAGGGATGCATCGCGCGTGACACATGCATCTTGTGGAAAGAAAATGCGAATTTTTTACACCGTTTTTTGGAAGTAAAATGCATTGAGTTTAAGCCATAATTTTGACCTTTTTACCGGGCTATCCTCGTGTGCGAGTGCTGTATTGTGATGTGTAATTGTAATTGTATTGTACAATAGGATTCAAAACTGAAACTTATCTATGAGAAGTCTACCTGTTTAATGATTATATACTACACTGACACCAACGTGTATACTGGACATTATATGGTTGAGAAGTAATGACTTTACCACTATCATTTCTTATACATAGATTTATTGATTATGTCTGTTCAAGCAAGTTTCAGTTACAATATACAATACTGTGCTGTCCTTTCTAGGACTAATGTTCATTTCTGAAGTATTGCAGCATACATTCCCTGCAAAGCCACTAGGCTTAGTTGCTTTTTTGTAACAAACATAGCATTTTCACCAACCACAAAGCTTAATTGTGTCTTTTTGTTTCATGAGACTTCATAACAGCCATCAGAAAGCCAGTTTCAATACCATATCTAAAAGATAGTCCATGATACTGAACAAGCAATCGTTGAATTAAACAGCATGACTTAGATCCAGATAGTTTCATGGACGTTGTAATGGTCATCTCACAAACCAGGTCTGTATCACCTCAAATGTACAAAAAAGGCTGAGGGGTTACAACAGTTACAGATTTGTATCTGTAAACATGGTGTGCTCTTTTCTCACTGTGCTGAACCCTTTGATTGTGTCCACAAACTCCTCATCATCCATAAACTGGAAGGAGACAAAGAAGAAAAGAGTAAAATTTCTGCCTGAAGCTGTAATAAACAAACTAAGATCAAATCCATACTTTTCCTTCACTTTGACTTATATATAAATTAAGAAATAAATGTAGTTTTGCACATCAATTTGAATAATTGCTGGACCTGGCAAACTATTTGGGAAGAAAAAACTATTGAATTGTAAAGCAAAGAAAAGGGATGTGGATCCATACCAGGATTTGTCACACTCAAGACCTAGTTTTGTATGACTGTAGTGTGTTTTTATCTAGATGGTCTTTTAAAACTGGTGTGAGTGGTCTCCCTACAGAAAAACTGCATGCCCTGACAGCCAGGCAATGGGTCAACAACAATCAATCTTACCAGGCCACTATCATGACCCCGCACAACAGAGCTCCATATCCCATCCTCCATCAGAAACTTCCTGTCCTGTGCGTCAATGAGCTGGCTGACACTGCGGTGCAGGGAATTCTGGGAGTGGGCATGACTCAGCTGGCAAGGCCCATGGAGGGCAAACATGGTATTGCGGTCATCAGAAACACTGCCTGACACAATCTTGTTTTCTGTCACCCCCTAGGGGAGAAAAGTGCAGAAAAAGAGAGTTAAGCCACGTGTTGAAACCAGTTAATCCATAAAATAGTCATGTTTTCACCAATTGCCAAATGCACTACTTTAACATGCAGTGTATTTCACACTTATATTGTAGTCCTTGACTGTGTCCTACTCAAAAAATGTGAACAAAAGTGGCACTGGTTTTCCACTTACACTGCATTCCTACTATCTCAAACTCCTCTAAACTGAAGTCAGTATCTGAAAGTGCTTATCTCAGGCTAATTTGAGTCAACCCCTTAAACACCACCCCATACACATACACAGCTCCCCTTCACATGTACCACATTTGAGCACCAAAATCTGAATTTGCTTAAACTGCCACGAGTCTAATTTCGTAATTAAGTCGATTGTGCGTGTGTGTTTCAAGTCTGAATAGCCCATTTCATGTGCATTCAGTGGAAGCAAACTGCAGTTAACCAATTGATCAAATGAGGGTGTTATTGTTTAAGAAGAGACTGACAACCAGGGCAACTGAAACCTCTTCTCTATAGGCAACACTTGCCAATTATGTACCAGCTTGCAGGGCTGCAGGCCCAAAAAAGTTGATTTTTGTAGTTTGAAACCATTCTCAGAGGCTATACAAACGTAATATATACACCATGCACAAACATGCTGAGAACCGATGACTCTCTGAATAAAGTCTGTCTCAATAGTCCATCTGAAAACCTGCAATGCTTCTCACTACATGGTGATATGAGTATCAACACCATAAATTCTACATGACTACAGAGTAACTATAACACAACAATAACACAATAACAACAATAGATAAACTACAGTAATAGATATTCCATGTTTATGACTTTGTGTCAACTAGAGTATCACATTTTATTTAAAAATAAGACTAACGGTAGTTAATCTTGCCTTATTTTATATAAAACCTTATATTTAATAAAACATGGAAAACATGGATGGAATTTTAAGCTAACTATATGTAGCCATTGTCTTTGCAGTTAGAAAGACAATGGCTACATTTAAAAAAATTAACCCAAAACTCAGACAACAGCGCATATTTTAGCCCACAGTGAAATACTGCACATTCAGGGTGAATTGCGAAGGTTTTTGAAATTGTTCTATGCTCCTTACCTCCGTATGCAATGTGAATCCTTTAAGAGTGACACTGCTTGAGGCATTAGTTGTGTCCGGGACTGTGTCAAACTGAAAAGAGAATCCATGTGTAAATAAATAAAATAAAATAAATGTTCGTATGAGTGAGGGTACTGAGGCATAACCATCTTAATCTAGCTGAGATGCTGTCAAAGAGCAAGGGTGCATGAGGGTAAATGATGATAATTTGGAAAATGTGGCATGTAGAATAAACTGGTTACCAAGGTACAAAATATAACTGTAGAGGAGACTAAGCAGACAATAGGCCTATTTCACAAGATGGCGACCAAAACCGGATGTAGGGATACTTTGTTTCCGGTTGCCGTTGCTACGGACGCAAGTCCATTTCTGACAGCGAAAAATTGAGCCTAAACAGCGACGTGTTCTCACAGTCCCTAATAGCTCTGCCAAAGGTCACTATGTCCGATGTTATCCGCATTGTCGAAGCATTGCCAGTGAATGTTAAGCGGTCTAAACTAGACAAGCGCTATAAATTCTTTTTTGAGAAGTTTATATTCGGTTATGAAGGTAAGTATAACGTTAGCTCTGGTTCGCCAGAAAGCTAAATAGCTAGCTTGCTAACCACAGCAAGTTAGCTGATTAAAGAGATATTTCACTTCGACATAACATAAATTATTTTCTGGTGGCGACTCCATTGTGTTTTCGTAGCGTGAAGCAACATCTGCTGTCCGTTAACAGCGTAGATCTGTTCCTCTCGGTTGTCCCGAAAATGAATTATTAGGGAGCCTGACAACTGTGAGGAAAAGCGATTCTGTTAACGTTGACGGTCAGCAGGGGAGGCGCTATGTAAGTACAATGTGTTAGGCTCCACACAATTACTTATGTTATACCGAAGTGAAATATCTCTGAACTAAGTTTTGTACTACCGTTACTATTTTGTGACATGTTGTTTGTGCTGTACTTGTTCTAATAAAGATTTATATTGCTTGTCAAATCGCCTGTGTAATGTAGTGTTCAGTTCACTACCGAGCTGTTTGTTTTCATCGCTGATAAAAACTACGCACACATTTTTAAATCAGCTGATATATCTTAAGTAGGCTTGTGGCGATGTCCGTCAATACATTTTGTAATTACAATTAACAACTAAAATAAACGTGCATCTGCAGTTTCAACATTGAATATCCAAATATGTGCTTGCTAACAAGCTAGCTGGCTAAAACATAATTTGCTAATCATAACATAAAATATAGCTAGCTAACTGATTTTATGACATTCTTCAGTAACAAGTACGACATGACTGAAACCGCGTTAGTGGTGAATGATAAAAAAACCAAAATAAAAAACGAAGGAGGGTAGGGGACTCAGACATTTAGATAAATGTATGTGAGGAGAAAAGTTCAGTATCGAGTGTAATCTTATTCACAAAGCAGTAGCTAACTAGCTAGCTATCGTAATGAGTTAGTTTATGTTAGTTTGCAACATTATGACAGTCATGCTACCTAGCAAGTTTTTTTCTTAGTTTGCAGTAAATCTGTGGGAAAGCTGTGAAAGGGCAAATAAATTCTTTTTCGAATTGGTACACAGGGGAACTCTACGAAACATTGCCCTACTGCCATTGTTTTGGTGGCTATTAAGATAACTGGAAATGAGAGACCCCTACATCCGGTTTACATACCCGGAAATGTGAAATAGGCCTATCCTAACATAATGAGAAAAGTAATCAGAATCAACATTTAAAAGGAATAAATAATACATATTCAAAATAAATTATTTATTTCACCAGATTTAAAAGTGGAATCAAAGTCAAACTGAATTTTGTTTTCACAGAACTTTCTCTCCAATAGCCTAAAACATTATCTTACATCTATCAGAGTATATACACTACATTTCCAAAAGTATGTGGACACCTGAACATCACACCTATTTGTACTTGTTAAAAAGCCCCCTTTAAAAACCATGGGCATTAACGTAGAATGGACCCCCCCCCCCCCTTTGCTGCTGTAACAGCCTCCACTCTTCTGGGAAGGCTTTCCAGTAGATTTTGGACACACTGAGGTCATATATTGCCTTGGACAATCCGTTTGTGAAATATACGCGCATTTGTGACGCCTGGGTACCTTCCAAAATAGCTGTGCGTAATACCACGTGTGGTTTACAGCATTGTCGCCCTTTTTAGTATGGTCTGGCTTGATTGACAATTCATTTATTCAGTAGGGGAGAGTATAAGCTTTGTAATGATACATAACATGTCTAATTTTGCTTTTGGAATAGCGTTGTATAGGTCAGCGTAACCGAAAGTTTGCTCAACATTGCATTCACTTACGCATTCACTCTTGCCTCTTTCCACCAACGTGAACCTAGTTCTGGTTCTGGGCTGGTGCTAGTGCCGGTTCGCAGTTGGTTCAACTTGCAGATCTTCTAAGAACCGATTTGCTTTTCCACGGGTTAGACAGCCACGTCATTACGTCATTGTATACGTCTGTATACGTCTCCACTTTCCCAGCAACATTGCTACCTATTAAAATGTATGTCCTGTAAAAATACACATAATAAGCTGTCTAGATGTTAAAAAAAAATTTAAAAAAACAACTTCATACATATACATTTAGTTATATTATTACAGCCTCATTTAGTCGCTCCAGTTTTTCACGATTAGGAATTTTCGGAATTCAACACAACATCAAAATGCTGCATTTTCCCCAAGGCTGCATAATTCGTAAAAATAATTAGCCGTTCTAGGAATTGGGAAAAATGTGGCGTTTTGTTCAAGTTGTGTTGAATTCCGAAAATTCTGAATCGCGAAAAACTGGAGGGACCTCTTATTTACTATATGAACTTTAAGACAAGCAACACGCTCGGAATTATCTCATCGCGACCCATTAAATCCAATGGCACAGACGTTGCTTCATAATTTCAAACTGCTTTCCTAACGGCTATTTTGCATCCTGCGACTTGGGTTACAACAGTGAATATCAGATTCCTAGACGTACTGATAGCGACCACATCGCAAGACAGGACACTTAAACTGTATGGTAGCAAATTTATGTAAAGTTCCATTCATTTATATGGGGAGGTCGATACACGTCCCCTTAGCAACCAAAAGCTATAGCGCTGGACCACCTCTGACTTATTTGCCTGCACAGAAAAAAATTGCGAAAGTACTGAAAAACAAGGACATTTTTTCCTACATAACTAGGTACAGGTTGTTACCAATATTTCGCCTATTTCATATATAGTTGCAAATCAGTTTACGTTTTCCTGTCTGTCGAACGAAGGTGGTCTCACTCTACCTGGCGGTCACAAAGTTTTAGTTGGTCTCAGTTGGTCACTATAATCCCGCCCCCAGCCCCTGACGTAAGCGGGTCTTGGTTCTAGACCAGCTAAGAGTTGGTGCCGCTTTGGAACCAGTTTTCCCGGCCGAGAGCCAGTTCTTTTGCTGTCGAAAACGCAAGAACTGGTTCGCGATTAGGCACCGGCTCCGAACCGGCCCTCGAAATGCCTTGGTGGAAAAGGGGCATCAATGATTTTTCGTGATTTCTTGGAAAATACTATTATTATCGAGGACTTCTGGGCATAGCTAAGCCATAGGTTTGCTGATAGACCTAGCTGACATCGTTTTTTGACGCAAATCAGAAGCGGATAGGACTTTGTCATTGATTTACTGTCTCTGTCTCTATTTTACTGAACACAGATAAAATGTCATATTGCTATGTAAGTATTACTGCTCAAAATATTTCAGTTATACATGTTATTTTTGAAATTGAGTGTCTTTAAATTGGTTAGTTGTATTTTATAATGAGGATATTTCACACTGTAATGTAAGCGTTCTGTAATGTAAAAAACATTTGCTAAAAACCTGTTTTCACTTTCTCATTATGGGGTATTGTGTGTAGATTGATGAGAATAAAAAATTTCATTAATCAATTTTAGAATAAGGCTGTAACATAACAAAATGTGGAAAAGGTGAAGGTGTCTGAATACTTTTCTGAAGGCACTGTATCTTCCAGCTTCCTCTCTCATTTTGGCCGCTCTGGCTGTATCTGATTTGCTAGTTAGGATTCCTTTCTCTTGATGAGTTCTTGATCTTTAGAGGTGAAAAAATGTGCCCAGCTCCACTGTTACCATAATGGGCTCTATCTTACACCTGGCGCAAAGCAGCGCCAAGCGCAACGCAAGTGTCTTTGCTAGTTTCAGACCAACGCAGTTGTCATTTTCCCATCCAGCGCCCACATTGTTTAAATAGCAAATGTACTTGCGCCCATCTGAGCGCTCATGGGCGTGTTGGTCTTAAAATGAGGTGTGGTCAGGCGCATTGTTGGCGGAATTTCAATAGCTTTTTGGTCACATGACCTACACACCTCAAACTACTTTCAGAGTGTCCACTGACCATGCATACATGATGCACAGCCTTTGCTTTGTCCATTTTCATCTCATGCTATTTTATATGAATCTTCAAAAAGCTGTTGAATTTCCAAAATTTGAAATATTCATATAAAATAGTGTGAGATGAAAATGGACAAAGCAAAGGCTGTGCAACATGTGTCAGTACTTGGTGAGCAATCCAATAGTGATTTGGGGTGTCTAGGTCATGTGGCCAAAAAGCAATTGAATTTCCTAGCTTTGAAATATTCATATAAAATTGCATGAGATTAAAATGGACAAAGCCATGGCTGTGCAACATGTGTCAGTACTCAGTGAGCAATCCAATAGGGATTTGGGGTGTCTAGGTCATGTGACCAAAAACCTATTGAAATTCCTAGCTTTGAAATATTCATATAAAATTGCATGAGATTAAAATGGACAAAGCAAAGGCTGTGCAACATGTGTCAGTACTCGGTGAGCAATCCAATAGGGATTTAAGGTGTCTAGGTCATGTGACCAAAAAGCTATTGAAATTCCTAGCTTTGAAACATTCATATAAAATTGCATGAGATTAAAATGGACAAAGCAAAGGCTGTGCAACATGTGTCAGTACTCGGTGAGAAATCCAATAGGGATTTGGGGTGTCTAGGTCATGTGATCAAAAAGCTATTGAAATTCATAGCTTTGAAATATTCATATAAAATTGCATGAGATTAAAATGGACAAAGCAAAGGCTGTGCTACCTGTGTTCATTGTTTGTGAACACTTTAAAAGTGGTTTGAAGTTTCTAGGTCCTTTTGTCCAGAAGCTATTGAAATTGAAAGAATTTGTAACCTGTAATTTGTTGACGGTCCCTAACCACTTGCACTGACTAAGTGGAAAGTAGGGAAGAGTTGGGGAAGTAAGACGATACGAGACTGGGTGTTTGAATATCTGTCTGAATGTCTGAATATCCAACGTTGTAAAGACCATTGCATTGTGTCTCTAAAGTACAAAGCAGGAAAGGGTCGGCGAGACTGGGTGTCCGAATATCTGTTGAATATCCAACTTGAAACCAACTTCACCCCGGTGATTATCCACCGTTAAATTAGAAAAAGTGGATTTAGACACACCCTAAATGCACTTGCGCCATGCGCTTTAGACCGTGCGATTAGAACCCAATATCTACAACCCCAAAACAAAATAAAAAACCAACATATGTTTTCATTATGAGAGTTCTAAAAATATTACTTTATTTAATACGTGTTACATGTGTAACGACCCCTCCGTTCCTTCTGTCCTGCTGGTTGTGCTGTTGTCTTCTCCTCTTGCCTGCAGAGGCATGGCCTTTGGAGTGGAAGCAGTAATTAACACCTGTGGTGAGGAGGGGCTTGGCAGCATATATGGCTGGACGGGATGGCAGTGTGGGAGATCCCTTCTCCCTGCGTACTTTTGGTGGCGGCTCCTAGCTTTCTGTTATTGTATTTTGGTTTTACGCTCAACACGCATGCAGCCTATTTCCACACATCCACTCCCTACATTACTGATTCCACTGATTCACTCACGCCCCATGATTTGACTTTAGTGGCTAAACTTACTTTCTAATAAATTTATCATTTGTTACTCCTTTAAGCTCGCGTGTGTCTCCCCTTTGTTGCGGCCCCACAGCCAGGCTGTAACACATGAAAGGTCAGCACCACCTCCCTTTTGTCTATATTAGGAGTATGATCCTGTTTATAGCCCCCTTTATAGCTTAGTGGGTACATGCAGTTAGCTGAGATGACTCAATCCTTGACTAAATAATCAAATTGTAGTTCACGTTCACGAAAAGGAATGAATTCCAGTAATCACTTAAAGGGGAATTTCACTTTATAACACTTCTGGGGTCATTTTCACATCTACCCGGGCTTTTGTGTGCACCTCAGACAGTTTTTAGGTTGCTTGCTTCAATATTTAGATATACCTGTGTAAGCAAAAACCCCCCCATCCAATAGAAGACCATTTAACATTAAACTCCACGTTAGACTCATTGTAAACACACATCCCTGCTTCTCATGACTGATATTGTCCTTCTAATGAATGTGTCACCCTTCATTTTTCGATTAGTTATTTCATTTTAAATGTCTAACGTTAGAAACAAAGACCTATTTTTTTAGCGCAAGTCCACATAGCAGTACAGTTTCCGGTTTTTTCTTCTTCTATTTCGTTCCGCGGCAGAAGAAGAAGAGAAGAAGCGAAGCAAAACATTGCGTTAACTTAGCGTTGAAATCGAACAAACTAACGTCTGCTATCTTTTGTTTGATGCGATATCGGTGTAATAATGAGGTGCATTGTACCCGATTGTAATAATGCCCCCATTAAACTTGCCTTGAAAGTACATTTTCATAGTTTTCCACACGATGCAACTTTGTGCCAGTCATGGCTGGATGTAATCAGCAGAGGTGGGTAACCCGGCTTCAAAGAGTAAAAAGACTGACGATGTGTTTTCTCCACCACCATGCACTAAACCAGCTGATTCTAATTAGCATAACTCTTGCATGATAGGAGAACTAATTATTGTAATCATCAAGTTATATGATATTATCAAGTCCTGAATATACATGAAATTCGACTACTATTTCACTTCCAGACAATGAGAGCTCTACAATCAAATCTGACGCCACCACTACGCTTCAAACTGAGCAATCCAGTACATCCTCACTGAACTATGGCCCGTCAAGGAGGTCCCTCAACTTCAGGCATCAACCCAGCTATGGACTAACAGTCACGTCAGAAGGTAAGCTAGGCTATGTGCAATGCATTGAGATGAGATTCAAGATTCAATACTTTATTGCCACATCAACATATAGTTGTTAGGAATTTTCTGTAGTGCAGTGCTCTGTAGAGACAAAATAACGTAGGCTACAAACATTCAGAGCAAAAACAAAAAGAAACAAATTAATAGTAATAGGCTAATAGAAATAGTAATAATTAATACCTAACAAGGTAAACAAACAGTGTTACTGTGCATTCATAATGCAGATGGCAGTGGCATTCCTAGAGTTTCTGGCCTTGAGGGCTCAAAAATGGATAACGTCTTGATTTTTGGGCAGAACTATTGTCATACGATTGGCTAAAACCATGTTTTTTTGTTGATGTAGGAAAGCCTGCAAGAATCCATTGCAGAGATGAAAATAGGACCTTCACTTCCACCTGTGTCTGCCTCTACCTCACTGTCCAAGCGCCCTTTTATGAAGTTAGCTGCATCTTTTCCGGGCATATCAATGCAAGCACCAACAGACAAGATAGACGTTGGACCTCCTGCCTCGCCTGTAGCTGGCTCAATCCCAAAATCCAAGCACTTCCGTAGGAAACTGGTAGCCTCATTCCTGGACACAAGTGTCAGCTCGGTAGAAACACCTAAAGACAAATCAGACTTACGTTACCATCCACTCAGCACTGCTTCAAGTTCAGGCGATATCAGGAGGTCTGATTCTGCCAGTTCAGAAAGGGCTACATGGCAGGAGAAGAAGTGGAACGTAAATGAGTCTAACTTGATGGCATTATTCCAGACCTGTTTGCAGTGAGGACAAGAAATTGTTGAAAAGAATAAAACAACAACAGCAAGCATGGTCAAGATATCATGGCGGTGTATCAACAATCACACTGGAGAGTGGAGTTCTTGTCCATCCCTGCGAGGCATGCCCGAAAACAACTTGTTAGTAGCTTCGGCTATTCTTTTCACAGGCGCGACCTACTCTGACATTTCCGATTGGTCAAGATTGATGAACCTTCAAATTCCCATGGCATCCATTTTCTATAGCCTGGTGGCTCAGGGTAACAAGAAGGCCAACAGAGAACTTCTGCGTTAGATCAAGTCCATTACTAATCACTTGTGGTTTGCCTGCTCATCTTGTGGTGGAGATATTGAAGTATAAGCATTAACTATAATATCTTTAACCCCTTAGCGCACAAGACAAATCTTGCCAATCCTTGCCCATTTAGAGGGTACCCTATTTAAAACTTTATAACTCCAGATGTGAACACCACAAAGACTTGAAAAATGGCTTAAGTGAAGCAATTTGTACAATTTACAATACTAACACAGATTAGTTTATATTCATAATTTTGGAAGAAATAAAGTGCCACAAATGCAATTGTCTAGACAAAAAATCAAAAAATGAATTTGCACTTTTTTAGTTTGCAATGAAATACTGAGAGATTGCATATATACAGCAGGTTAAACTATACATGTGCTGGATCAAAAACTTCTTGACCACAAGTTCATAAAATCTAAGGGTGGATATGTAGAACTACTATAGATGTATGAAGCAAAAACTAAGCAGTGTACCCAGCGCCTCCAAATCTATCCAAAATGTCTAAATTATACATTGCTGTAAATCACAACATATTCATGTATTTCAGTACAAATCAACTGTTTTGACTCAAAAAACTCACTGTTTCATCCTTTTCAAGTGGGAATTACAAGCTTTCAGTCAGTACAGTGGTCTGAAATATCTAGGGGTCCAGAAACATATCCAAAATCTCTCCAAAACTGAATAAACTGCTTTTCGTTCATTATAAAGCATATACATGAGCCCCCTATGAAGGTTTAAGATGAAACACTGCTATCAGATTTTAAAAATAATGCAAAAATAGTCACACAATGCGGTACAGTACCTAAATGTATAATAATTAACTCTTGTATGTATTTCTATACTCTGTACTCTCGTATGTTTTCTTGTATGGGGATGGGACGAAATGAAAACAATTTTCAACCGTCCACCACGTTTTGCAATGTTCCATCTCTCATGTCATCACTGTTGCATGCTTCACAAAAACTATTACACTACTAACGCTTACATTACAGTGTGAAATATCCACATTATATAATACCACTAACTAAAATACAACTAACCAATTTAAAGACACTCAATTTAAAAAACAACGTATATAACCAAAATATTTTGAGCAGTAATACTTACATAGCAATTATGAAATCTTATCTATGTTCAGTATATGGAGACAGAGATGGTAAATCAATGATACTGTTCTATTCGCTTTTGTTTTGCTCCAGAAAACGATGTCAGCTAGGTCTATCAGCAAACATATGGCTTAGCTATGCCCAAAAGTCCTCAATAACAATAGTATTTTCCAAGAAATTATGAAAAATCGTTGACCACGTTTCGTTAGGTGCAGCATCTTTTACTGCTACCACAGAGTGAATTCTTAAGTGAATGCGATAAGAACATTTTCAGTTACGCTGGCCTATAAAACGCTATTCCAAAAGCAAAATTAGACATGTTATACATTGTTAGAAAGCATATACTCTCACCTACTGAATAAATGAATTGTCAGTCAAGCCAGACTGTACTAAACAACACGTGTGGTATTACGCACAGCTATTTTGAAAGGTGCTCAGGCATCACAAATGCGCGTATATTTCCCAAACGGATTGTCCAAGACAATATTTGACCACTCAGTCTCAAAAGGGACATCTCTACGCGTAAAGCCAACGATAAGGTTGTATATTTGTTCAATATTAGTCCCAGATATTGACTGTAGAATGACATGGTATCATTTTTAAAACCTTTTTCTTGTTCGTTTCGTTATTCAGTGAGCAGCGTTTTCACTGCTGTATTGGCATATTTTAGGGCTATTGTCGGATTTATCTTGTTGCTGTGACAGAATACGATTTTTTAGTGATGAAAGAATATTTTTATGAATGCCAAGATAGACAATATTGTCCATTATGTCATGGGTGGGGGGTGTAGTTGTAGATGAGACTGCAGGGAGGGGGTACGTGTTAAATGAATGACCAGAGCGACAATGGTGGCGCTGTGAAACTCCATATTCAGCATAGTTGTTGTGTATCGTCTAATAATGAAACTAAAATATTGTGTTTCTGTTTTTAGCTCATACTTTGGTTGCAGTAGCACCGAATGTCTGAGTTCAGTAATCTCGGCACGCCGGCGTGCTGACCACTAGGGGCTTTGCGCTAAGAGGTTAATTTATATAGCACCTCATAAACTTTATTGACCACCAGTCAACACCAGTCAATCCTATAAATTGATTTCACTTGTACTTTTATTATTACAGTACAATTCAGTTTCATTATTTGAGTGAGGTTTACTCATGGAGCCTAAACATTTTTTGTCTCTGTTTTGAGATGAGTTGAATGTGCCTGTAGAAAAAAGAAAGTAGCCTAATACTTACCTGATTGCCTGTGGAAATAAGAATTTAACATTGTACATCGAACTGCGTCCTAGCCCAGCTTTGCCTCTTAGCCATTTTCTGACATGAAATCTTGCTCATTCTAACCAAGATTATGACCGTGACACATGGTGACACGATATGTTCCTGAGAATATCACATATCTACCTGTAATGATTACAGCTAGATATGTGACATTCTCAGGAACATAATACTGCATGTGTCACGGTCACATCCTGGTCAGAGTTAGAGTTAGAGGAGTCAACAAGTATGCAATGAATGTAGTAGCCAGTGTAAATTTAGCTTTGAATGCTGTAATTTTACTGGAATAACAAGGTGCAGATTACAGTTAGATTGCACCTTGTTATTCCAGTAAAATCTCTACTGAAGGTCGTCTGGGGAATGTAATTTTTGTTACATACTTTTCAGGAGAACCAAAATACTGCACAGAATTCTTCAAACAAGCAAAGACCTGGGTGGTAAAGAGGATCTCTGAGGAGAAGACATACCAGTTCAGGGAAGAATTGGTCAGGCCAGCCATCAAGCAGCGGGAGAATGACAGCATAATATATAAAGACGCAGCATCGTCCAGAGTGACAACTCCAGGCCTGCCTAGCAATATTGCACCAGTTGACAAGCCAGACAAGGCAGAGCTCTTGGAAAAGCACATAAACTGCTTCAGACCAACTACCTAAGACAGGGAAATAGGCTAGTTAAAGTAAAGCCCCTATGTGAGTAGCTGTGGTCACCATTACTTTTCTTTTTCCTCCCACCCGCCACCAAACCACCCCAGTCCCTTCCCATCCACCCTATCCCAGCCCCCCCCCCCTCCCATGCCCCTCTAACCCATCCACCCAACCCACCCCACTGGCCACAACAAATTTTCTGTTTGTTAGTCACTTATGTGCATTGAGGGATTTTGGTTACTATTTTTTATTTTCATTTATTGTGTAAGGGCAAAAAACAAGGAAAACATGTTTTTGTAATTCTTCTTCAGGTGCCTTGCACATTGCACGCTTGGGCGAACATGGCTTCCCACATCGAACGATCCCTCGCAGAGTCAATGATGTCTCGTACACTTAAGTCTGTTAGTTCTTTCACATCGTCCATATATTTTCTTCTTTGCCCTCCTCTTCCAAGTTTCCCTGGCATACGGCCTTGTAGTGTAAGACATTGTATTTCTCCCTTTCTGATGACATGGCCCAGGAATTTAAGTTTTCTCTCATTTAATGTTCTCATTAATGATGTTTTTGTGTGGGCACGTTGGAGTACTGCCTCATTAGTTACCCTATCTCTATATGATATTTTCACCATTCGTCTAAGGAACCATAGTTCTACAGCTTCTAAGTTTCTATGGAGTTCTGGTGTTATAGTCCATGTTTCTGAAGCACACAGCAAGATTGACCAGATGTAGCATTTTAGTAACCTGAGCCTTGTCATAGAAATGTGTCTATTGGTAAAAAAGGGTTTCATTTTTTGGAAGTTTGTTTTAGCAATGGCAATTCTTTTTATTTCTATTTTGCTTCTAGAATCAGGTGATATGAAGCTATTAAGGTAATTGAAGCTGGTCTTTTGCTCAATCACTTGGTTACCTGTGTACAATTGGCAGTTGGAAGAATCTTTCTGTTTTGATATTATCATACATTTGGTTTTCTTACAGTTAGACCGAATTCTGCACTTGTTCGTACTACTTTGTCTAGGAGGATTTGTAGGTCTTCTGCAGAACTTGCTATTAGGGTGGTATCGTCTGCATATATTATATTGTTTATGTTAACACATCCAATTTTTATCCCATCTATGTCTTCTATTTTTCTGAGAATCATTTCACTATATATATTGAATAATTCCGGTGAGGCAACGCATCCCTGTCTAACTCCTCTTTGAATTTTAGTCCAATTTTTAGTACAATGTTCTCTTATGAGAATTTATTCCTCTAATAAGTTGTGAGCATCCTCAACTTCCTTGAATCCCACATAGCTTGCATTCGGATCAGGGTATTTGTTTATGAACTGCTGCCACAACACAAGATTGGAGTACCCGTCGTTGGCCACGACCCAGACATTCTCCCTTCAGAATCCACTCCAGAGTAAACCTGTACGCCACCAGCCTGTACTGACTAGAGAGACATAAAATACAAGTTCAGAATATAAAGGGGTCATTTTATCTCACCTATGAGGAAGTTCACCTATGGCAGTTTGTCCTGGAGATTAGGTAACCAATTAGGTTTGTTTCCCAACCCTGCTCCTGGAGTACCCCCTGACAGACATTTTTTGTTCCAATCCAGCAACAATAAAATTCTCAGAAAAATGTTTGAAAACTGATAATGTTCCAAGCTAACACCTTATCAGAAGGTACCTAGACTACCAGACCAAGCTATTACTTTCATTGCAGTTAAACAAGGACACAGCAAAAAAGTTTATGCACCCCAAAAGTCTGAGTGAAATTACACATACATTTCAAGCTGATCCATGTCTTGGAAAAATACCCTGTATGCAAAAATAGACAGGTAGTGAGCATAATCTCTAAATTTGGAAATCGTATAATCCACTAATGTTCTAATTAACAACAACAATGGCATGCTACTGCTGCTATATGTTAATTTACAATTTGGCTTTTTTGTATTGATATTTTATATTTTACCTTTTTTTGTAGACCTATTCTATACATTTTAGTTAGGCAGCAGTGTAGCACAATGGGAAGGAGCTGATCTTGTAACCTAAAGGTCCCAGGTTTGATTCCTGGCTAGGACACTGCTGTTGTACCCTTGAGAAAGGTACTTAACCTGCTTTACTTCAGTATATATACAAGAGCACAGAAAAAAGTTTATGCACCCCAGAAATCTGAGTGAAATTACACATAAATTTCAAGCTGACCCATATATATGGTTTTTACTTGAGATTTAAGATTGATGATTTCTGTGAAAAAATTACTAACGTGCGTGAACATGTCAACAATACCTGTCATTGACATTGATGTACAGTTACACAGTGTACGTAGTGTTGCAAAGCTTTTTAAACCAGCAAAGCTTGGCAAGACCCCTGGACCTGATAATATCAGTGGCAGGGTGCTTCAATCTTTTGCTCTGCAACTTAGTGGGATTTTTTCAAATCCTCTTCACACTGTCTCTTCAAATGCAGACAGTACCCAAAATATGGAAACATTGTCCCAGTAGCTACAAAAAGAAGCCCAACGTCCTGAATGATTTTAGACCAGTAGCTCTCACATCTTTGGTGATGAAAAGCTTTGAGAAACTGGTTAAGTGCGAGTTACTGAAACAGGTGGAGGCCAGTTAGATCCACTTCAGTTTGCCTGTTGGGCTGGTAGAGGTGTCAAGGATGCCACACTCACTCTCTTACATCTTCCATTTCAACACCTGGGGGCCCTCCAAAACTCAAGGCTCTTTTATTTATTGACTTTTCTTCAGCATCTCACACTATCCAGCCATATCTACTTGCTGAGAAACTGCTCTCTAATTTTAACATAAACTACAAGCATTGTTTCTCCTGAGTTTTTCCATTGGGTTCAACAAGAAAATTAATCAGGAGAAACAATACTTGTAGTATCTATTGCATATCTTGCAGAAGCATGGTGGTTTAAGGCTCATTTGATACCTTGGACCCTTGATGACTTAAAGCCATTTAGCCAACAAATGTGTTCCATACTGTATCAGCATAATTTACAGCTGAATCTAGTCCCACTCCAATTCCCATCGAGATCCATTCAAATGCAAAGAGTTTTTGTATCGCTTGTAGGACAACCTGAAAATAATATATCCAGACTCTGATGATGTTGATAGGTCATAGACATCAGAAAGTCATGGCACGCAAATGATATGCAACCAAATACAAAACATGACTCTTTTATTTGACATTATGTTAATTTGTCCACTGTATAAGTGAATTTCCCTGTTTCTAGCTTTTCCCCAAACAGTTCACTGCAACAAAAGTAAACAAGCAAATGGTGTCACTGGAGGTCTCAGGAGTGCATTTGTTTAATTCTTGCTAATTTTCTGACCAATAATTTGTTGTTAAGACCATTAAAAGCTTAATTGTTTTGTCATTTTGGGCTTGGCCCATTTGTTTTGCCCAGGAGTATGTATATATATATATATATATATATATATATATATATATATATATACAGTGGCGTGGATTGGGGCGCAGCCCCGCAGTGCTCCTCCCAGCCTAAAATGCGTCAGCTCAAACCTGCCACCAGACCAGCTGTTCAGGACCCGGGACAGCGCCATGATAGGAAGCCCAGCCGCAGGACCCTAGAGAGCGGCAACCTGGAAATTTCCCAACTCCCTCACTTGCAATCAACACACCTGAAAGCAATGAGGAGACACAGCTTCCGCCACTTCAGGGAAATCAGTTGGGAGCATAAAAGAAGGCCCGGCCCTCCCTTAAGGAGAGTTTTTTGTGGTTCCAGCGAAGCATTTAATCCTTCTGTCTGATTTTTGTTTATGTGTCAGAATCCGGTTGAGACGCAGGACTGCATCCCTCTTCCAGCTTGAAGAGGGACTTTCTAAGCTGTATCCTGGACAACATTACCCAAGTTTTTGTGACGTTTGTTTAATCTAGAAAAGACCTAGTATGAGAACTAGTATAAGAAGTATGAGCACATTACACCAGTGCTAGCGTAGCTTCACTGGCTACCCATTAAGCATAGGATAGATTTCAAGGTTTTGCTCCTGATTGTTAAAGCTCTGCATGGACGTGCACCTGTGTACATAACTAACCTGCTCCTACCTTATAAGCCCACAAGGTCACTCCGATCCCAAGATGCAGGCTACTTGGTAGTTCCAAGAATTTCCAAAAATCTAAAAGGTAGTAGGTACAGAGCCCCACTACCGTAGAACCGGCTTCCAAAATTTATAAAGGAGTCAGATTCAGTCTCAATATTTAAATCTAGATTAAAAACGCACCTCTATGCTCAGGCTTATAATCAGTTATAGTCTGGAGACAGGGTGGGAGAAGCCTGTAGTCATAGAGCTTTGTGGGGTGGCAATCCTTTCCTTAATGTCACCTGTCAATCAGCTGTGACCCGACTATACATAGGCTGGCTCTTGATAAGCGGGTATGGTTGTCCCCCCCCCTCATGACTGCATGGGCTCTCCATCCCTAGTAGCTATGCAGCCATATATTACTCCTGGTGGGGTCCCCCCAATGCATACTACTGCCACTTTACCCACTGTCTGTTATATTGCAAATTCCCTAATTGCCGTTTCTACCCTCTTCCCCACGCTGCCGGTGGGGCTCTTGCCCCAATCTTCGAGAGTGCTTCGAGAGTCATCTGACCCACCTCTGCGGTCAAGCCCCTCTTTCATCATTTCCTCCACCCTGCCCACATCTGTTGCCACCTGCTGCTCCCCATCACCGCCACCCGGCCCCACCCATCATCTGAGCCACGTCATCAACTGTATAAAACTGTTGGACATGTCGGCACCCTGAGCCAACCTGAGGAGGGAGGTTTCTTCCCATCTGCCACAGGGAGTTTTTCCTTGTCACTGTTACCTTAGGCTTGCTCCTGTGGGGGTTTAGGCCAGGGTTGTCTGTAAAGCGTATTGTGACAACTGCTGTAAAATACACTATACAATTAAAATTTGATTGATTGATTGAACTTTGGTTTTTGAGACCAGGGTTTTTTTTGTTTGTCTTCGACATTTGTTAAATAAAAAGCCGTTTGGACTATTTTTCCCCAAACCTCTGGTCTGTGTATTTCTGTGCCGCCCCGCTTGCACTGTCACGCCCAGTGCGGTGCCAAAAAATATATATATGTGTATGTATATATATATATATACATATATATATATATATATATATATATACATACATTACTGTTCAAAAGTTTTAGAACACCTCCATTTTTCACTCTATTTACGCATTTAATATACTCCAGTTTATTGAAATTTACGCAGTCTCAATGTACTCTGAAATTAAAGCATAGAACAAATAAACAATTGGAGATAAAAAAAGATATGGAATTGTTCTGTTTAACACAATTTATTCTAATTTTTTGACTCATCAAAGTAGCCATCTTTTGCAGATATAACAGCTGAACACACTTGTGGCATTTGTTCTGCAATGGAAATCAAGTATTGTTCAGAAAGATCTTCCGAACACTGTTGCAGAAGTTCCACAAATGTGTTGCACTTGTAGGTTGCTTTGCTTTCACCATTCTGTCCAGATCAACCCAAACCTGCTCCATGAGGTTTAAGTCCAGAGACTGTGCTGGCTATTCCATTATTTGAAGCCTACCGTCTTGTTCTTTTCTTCTAAGGTATTTTTGACATAGCCTGGAGGTATGTTCTGTGTCGTTATTTTGCAGTAGGATGAACCCCTGACCAACTAGGCGTTGACTAGTGGGTATTGCATGACACTGCAAAATGCTGTGGTAGCCCTTTTGGTTGAGGGTGCCAGTCACTCTGCAAGTCGCCAACTCTGGGTCCAGCAAAAGAGCCTCAGACATTCATGCTTCCTCCTCCATGTTTGACAGTTTGTGTCACAGACTGAGGAACCATCCTCTCACCTACTCAACGGCGTACAAAAACACTGCATGATGAACCAAAGATTTAAAATTTTGATTCATCGGTCCATAAGACCTTCTTCCAGTCTTCAGTAGTCCACCGCTGGTACATCATGGTGCAGGCAAGCCTCTTTTCCTTATTTTGCCATTTTAGCAATGGCTTTCGTACTACCACTCAACCTGTCAAACCTGCAGCTGGAAGTCTTCTCTTCACAGTTGAAACTGAGACTTCTTTACTTCGACCACTGTTAAGCTGTGCTTGAAGCTGTTGTCCTGTGAGCCGCCTATCACACTGTTGACTCTCAGAAACTTGTCTTCTGATTCTGTTGTGGCATTGGGTCTGTCGGACCTCTTCCTGTCAGAGTTTACTCCAGTTTCCAAGTGCCTTTCGATGATGTAGGAAACTGTACTCACTCACCTTGGCTTTCTTTGCAATTTCTCAAAAGGAAAGACCTTCACTTTTCAGGGTTATAATGGTCTGTCTGTCTTCCTTTGTTAATTGCCTTTTTCCTCATCATTATGGTAGCAATATACTACTTCCTGCAGTGAAATATTGTCCAAATAATGCTTTGGAGGGTGTAGTAATACAGTCTGTTCCAACACTGATTTTATACAGCCAGAGGGTTTGTAAGTAATCAACAAAAATTGGGACACCTGTAGGAATTGTTTGCATCAATTTTCAAAGTTTAATTTTCTTCCATTGCTGCAGAAAAGCTGCAAGCTGTTAACCCATTACTTGTTCCCTGATAAAGGCCTTCTTTATAATTCTGAAATTTACATTATTTTTCAGTTTTTGGTAACCTAAACTTTTTTTTTTTAAACCTCCGGCAGTTTACCACTTACCTTTGTACCATTTCGTGGCCTTCACTGGACTTAAACTGCTTAAATTTCAATAAAACTGGAAAAATGGGGGTGTTCTAAAACTTTTGACCAGTAGTGTGTGTCTATGTCATAATAATAATAATAATAATAATAATCCATTTATTTAATATAGTGCTTTTCATAGACTCAAAGACGCTTTACAACACAGGGAATACAAGCATAATTATCAAAAAAAAAAAAAGACAAAGATACAAAGATAGAGTAAAAACACATACAATACAGAAAATGTAGGACCAGTGTTGCAGCGGTGGTAGGAGGGGGTGTGATGGACAGAGGGGGAAGACAGACATCAAGGGAAGGCTAGGGAAAAGAGGTGGGTATTTAGGCGTGATCTGAAGGAGGTGAGTGAGTCTGAGGTACGGATGTCAGGGAAGAGGGCATTCCAGAGTTTGGGGGCGGCAACTGAGAAGGCGTGGTCGCCAAAAGAAAGTCGCTGAGAGGGGATGGTGGTGAGGAGGCCAGCAGTGGATGAACATAACTGTCTGGGTGGCTGGTAGGGGAGCAGGAGGTCAGAGAGGTATGTGGGTGCGAGGCCATTTAGGGATTTATAGACTAGGAGGATGAGTTTGAATGTGATGCATGATGTGATTGGGAGCCAGTGTAAATCTTTCAAGACAGGGGTGATGTGAGACCAGGAAGGTTGTGTGGGAGAGTATTCTTGCAGCCGAGTTCTGAACCAGTTGCAGTTTGTGTAGGAGGCGGGAGGGAAGACCAGTGAGGAGTGCATTACAGTAGTCCAGTGCTAGATATGAATGCATGGATGAGTTTTTCTGCATCGGGATGGGTGAGGGAGGGTCTAAGTCTGGAGATATTGCGTAGATGGAAAAATGAAACCTTGACAGTGTTATTGATGTGCTTTTCAAAGGAGAGGGATGATCGAGTATGACACCAAGGTTGCGGACCAGGGGGGAGGTGGAGACTGGGGTACCATCAATGGTGAGAGAGAGGTCGTGTAGTTTTGTGAGCTGGGGTTTTGGTCCGATGAGAATGATTTCAGTTTTTTCACAGTTGAGTTTGAGAAAATTGTGTTGCATCCAGGATTTGATGTGTGTCAGGCAGTTTTCAATGATGGCAGTAGGGGGCTGATTAGTGGATGTAGAGCTGATATAGATTTGGGTGTCATCTGCATAGAAATGGAAATTGATACCAAAGCTGTGGAGGATGGGGCCATGGGGAAGCATATAGATGATGAAGAGGAGGGGACCAAGAACAGAGCCTTGTGGGACACCCTGAGTGACAGTGGCAAGATCTGAGGTGTGACCGTGGATAGATATGAATTCTGACCTATTTGTAAGGTATGAGTGAAACCAGTTGGGAGATGGGCCAGTAATACCTAGGTGGGGTGAGACGGGTGAGGAGGATGTTGTGGTTAACTGTATCAAAAGCGGCAGAGAGATCCAGGAGGATGAGAATGCTATATGCACCAGAGTCAGAGAATATGAGGAGGTCATTTACAACTTTGGTGAGGGCTGTTTTCTGTGCTGTGATGGGGTTGGAAGCCAAACTGAAGGGGCTCAAAGAGGTTATTGTCGGACATATAAGAACAGAGTTGGGAAGCAATAACTTTTTCCAGGAGTTTGGAAATAAATGGGAGGTTGGAGATGGGACGTTACTTGGAGAGGGTGTTTGGGTCCAGGCCCGACTTTTTAAGGACTGGGCTGACGGCAGCAGTTTTGAAGATGAAGGGGACAACACAGTGGGTCAGGGACAGGTTAATGAGCTTGGTGATGTAAGGGCAGAGAATAGGGAGACAGGTTTTAATCAGGGCAGTGGGGGTGGGATCTAGGGAGCAGTCAGTGAATCACAGTCAATCTGGGTGAAGGTAAAACCGGGGGGGAGAAGTTGCGGTGAAGGTAGTAGTAGTTGGGAGTGGTTCATCTAAAGGGGGTGTGGATGAGGTGAGAGTGTGGTGTATGTTGGTGATTTTGGTAGGGAAGTACTCTAGGAAGGAGTTGCAGAGTGATGTGGAGCCAGATGTAGTATTATTTTCAAGGAAATGTATATATATATATATATATCTATATTAGGGCTGTCAAAGTTAATGTGGTAACGCGTTAATGTGAATTCGTTTTAACGCCACTAATTTTTTTAACGCGTGTTAACGCACGTTCTGTTATGATGAACATTTGCCCAACCCTTATGCTGCGTTCAAGACAACTCGGAACTAGTAAAAAATGAGGTACAACTTGTGAAAAAAGCAACTGAACGGTCGTAGAACTCGAATTATAGGTCAGAAATTCAAGCATCATTTCTCAGCTCTGACTTTTCCGACTTCTGGATTGGTGACGTCACATTAAGATAAATGGCGGCATTTGTAGTTCGTGGTAAGAAAGAAAAATTGTGTATTTAGGCTTTTCATGCATTTTCATTTGGGTGTGTGATTATGTGATATGCGTTAGTATCGTTTATGTTTCCCATTCATTATAGCAATATGTGAAATTTAAAAGTTACGATATCCATCGGCAACTTTTTTCGCAAGCCAGCTTAGCTAGAAAATGTTATTTTGCTCAGAAATAAATGCTGCAAATGATATAACGAAACACCTGGCTGACAGTGATATATTTACATTTCAGTACTACTACAGCCTAACTAGTTTCGCGGTTTCACTCTATTTACGCATTTAATATACTCCTTAACAATAAAATAAAGCAGCGTTTTCTGTGGGAATCCATGTTTTCCCAAGTAAAACAGCGCAAACACAGTCTTTCATTGTCTGGGCATATTGTTCAGAAGAAGGGAGCTGCCCTGTCGTCCGACAATGTAAACAGGCTTGTCTGTTTAAGCAACTGGCTCGGTGCAAAGAAACAGAAGTATAGCCTAACTGTTGTATCCAAAGAAATGGAAGTATAGACTAACTGCAATATCCTAGTATGAGTCCTAGTTCTGTATTATACTCCCGTTCCACTGTTTTCTGCTCACTTTATTTATTGTTTGTTTTATTTTGTATCATCCTGTTTTGATCCCACATAGTAGAAGATGATGTTTTTGTGAGCCTTTATTTTCCCCATGTGAGGCTGGACACAATTACGTTGTGTTATTTGCTTTAGAAGTGCAAGGGATCCAGGGAATGATCTTTGAGAAATGGAAAATTTAGCAGACCAATGTACCTGTTGTACAATGTGTCTGTTGTTGCGATGCATTGAGGTCCATCGTTTTGTGTTAATGCTTAAAAAAACGGGATGTTTTAGTGAACCTTTTTTAAGCGTAAAGTTGGACACACTACATTGTGTGAGTACTCATATTACTACGTAATGTTAAATTTAGCAGGTCAATATGCCAATCTGTTGTTGCCTGTTGGGCTTGAGTGTGCCATGTTATGATTTGAGCATATTTTGTTATGCTAAATGCAGTACCTTCAAGGGTTTCTGGACAATATTTGTCATTGTTTTGTGTTGTTAATTGATTTCCAATAATAAACATACATTTGCATAAAGCAAGCATATTTGTCCATTCCCATGTTGATAAGAGTATTAAACACTTGAAAAATATCCCTTTATGGTACATTTTGAACAGATAAAAAATGTGCGATTAATCGCAATTAACTATGGACAATCATGCGATTAATTGTGATTAAACATTTTCATCGATTGACAGCCCTAACATATATATAAATCTGTCTCTAATCTATTGTTTTAAAATGACCTCTGATGTGAACAAACTAGATGCCCTAATTGACTTGCCAAAAGAAATGTATGGTAACATGAAATGTGCGGAGTTGTCAAAAACTGAGTTTGAATATCTTTAGCTTAGGTGTACGTAAACTTTTGGCCTTACCTGTATATATATCCAGCTGTATAAATGGATACAAGATAAATTCTATGTAAAATATGTGTAATCGCTCTGGATCAAAGAGCGTCTGCTAAATGTAATGTAATGTAATGCTTTGCAATTATGAGGTTTGAATCTTTGATGGAGCTATTGTCACTAATGTTACCATAATGGGGAAGGAGCATTGGACAACACTGTTGACAGAGGCAGTCAAACATTCGATTACAACAACTGACAAGGACAAGAATCTTGATCCCGGTGCATTCCACACTTTCTTTTTCACAGCATTTGACAATAGACTATTGTTAAAATGTGTGGGTCTACAGGCTACAAGTACCACTGTATAAGCTATGTTAATGTTGACAGTCACCTTCCAAAACTGTAGAAAAATCCCATCACATCATGTAATCCCCAACGTTACTATATGAAATTATTTTTCTCGTCATTATGCTGTATTATTGGGGTGTTATTTGGCCTGTTTCGTAATTTTGGGGGAGCTGCAATCGGGGGAGAAGTTGGGAGAAATGGGAGAAACTTCCAGAAGAAGTTTCTCCATGAGAAACAAGATTCTCTGGTCTGATGAAACCAATATTGAACTCCTTGGCCACAATGCCAAGCATCATGTCTGGAGGAAACCAGGCACCGCTTGTCACTTGACCAATATCATCCCTACGATGAAGCACGGTGGTGGCAGCATCATGCTGTGGGGATGTTTTTCAGCGGCAGGAACTGGGAGACTAGTCAGGATTGAGGGAAAGATGAACAGAGCAAAGTACAGAGAGATCCTTGAAGAAAACCTGCACCACAGTGCTCAGGACCTCAGACTGGGGCGAAGGTTCACCTTCCAACAGGACAACGACCCTAAGCACACAAGGAAGACAACACAGGAGTGGCTTCGGGACAAGTCTGTGAATGTCCTTGAGTGGCCCAACCAGGGCCTGGACTTGAACCCAATCAAACATCTCTGGAGAGACCTGAAAATAGCTGTGCAGCAACACTCCCCATCCAACCTGACAGAAAAAGAGTGGTAGAGACTTTGGCAACTATATTTGAACGCGGGCTTAAATGGGTTAATATACAATTTTTAGCAGAGTAAATAAAAGTACGTAACACTCGATCAGTGTCCTCATCAAAGTTTTTATCTTTGATTAATGGTGTTAGACCATTAATCATGTTTGTCCCATTAATGTATGCTTGTGGGTCACATAAAGTTTAGCCAAATAAGTACAATTTCTTATTTAAATAAGTAGAATTTCTTTTACAATGTAAAATTATTTTAAAATTGTATTTTGAACACAATTTTCTAAACAAAATGATAATAATAATTTGTTTTATTAATGCACTTTTCCATACACCTAAAGCACTGGATGCAGACAATTGTTCAAACATCCAGTATAGTCATTTTTACAATTTTAGGTGTAACAGCTGAATTGCGCTTTATTTCTACTATATTGGCATTTCACTTTAATGTGACACAAGATTTGAATGACCACATTCTCTTCAGATGGTAAGATGAAAAAACACAGAGCCATTAAATAATTTAGAAAACATAGGGCAGCATTGCTTTGGAATATAGCTTCTTTAATTTGTGTAAGCTAAGCAAGTTTTAATTAATGGCTTATAGACTGTGCTTTGTAGCTATGCGTGAGTGACTTGGCATTTTTGTACATTGAAACTATGTTTTTGGTGAGATATCGTTTCTTTTTGTAATGTGCTTGTTATGAGTAACTGATAATAATGCATATAAATGTATAGATCATAAGATCTGGAGAGACACATGCATATACATACATAGCCTACAAGTTAAATTGTACATTATAACTGTTAGCTGGGGTATGGGTAATAGCTTAGGCAGGTAAGTTTCATGATTGGTGACAAAGAAAATGATAACCTTAAATATCATTTCCCCACTATTACCCCCTGAAGTGATCATTTTTCTTTTGAATGCTTGTAGAGAAGTAATCCTTCTTCGACTCAGTGCATGTACTATTGTCATTAGTGAATAGGGTTGCCAGTTTATCCAGTTTGTGGTATTGACCAGGCAATTTAATTTAAGTAATTGATGGAAGAACCAGTACTTAGTAATGAATTTTCACGTCTGGGACTCCCTGATCTTACATCGGTTTCGAGGTGGTTTCCCCCTGTCATGGCAGTTCCGAGGGGATTCCCCCGGTTCAACATCTCCATTGTTTGGAAGCTAGGTAGCTAACATCAACATTATGGGTGGTGGGTGGAAACTGCTAGCAGCTAACTGGCTTACTGTAGTTAACTTTTAACAATAGTTAAATGCACTGGCTAGCTAGTTAGTGTTCAGTATTTTTTAGTTTTAATAGTTGGCAGCACAGTAGGCTGCTAGGTAGTGTGCTGATGTAAATATCCGAAGAATAGGCCTATTTCACATTTCCGGGTATGTAAACCGGATGTAGGGGTCTCTCAATTCCGGTTATCTTAACAGCCACCAAAACAATGGCAGCGACGAAGAGCTTTTTTTGTTTCGTAGCGTTCCCCTGTGTACCAATTCGAAAAAGAATTTATTTGCCCTTTCACAGCTTTCCCACAGATTTACTCCAAACTAAGAAAAAAACTTGCTAGGTAGCATGACTGTCATAATATTGCAAACTAACATAAACTAACTCATTACGATAGCTAGCTAGTTAGCTACTGCTTTGTGAATAAGATTACACTCGATACTGAACTTTTCTCCTCACATACATTTATCTAAATGTCTGAGTCCCCTACCAACTCCTTAGTTTTTTATTTTTGTTTTTTTATCATTCACCACTAACGCGGTTTCAGTCATGTCGTACTTGTTACTGAAGAATGTCATAAAATCAGTTAGCTAGCTATATTTTATGTTATGATTAGAAAATTACGTTTTAGCCAGCTAGCTTGTTAGCAAGCAGATATTTGGATATTCAATGTTGAAACTGCAGATGCACGTTTATTTTAGTTGTTAATTGTAATTACAAAATGTATTGACGGACATCGCGACAAGCCTACTTAAGATATATCAGCTGATTTAAAAATGTGTGCGTAGTTTTTATCAGTGATGAAAACAAACAGCTCGGTAGTGAACTGAACACTGCATTACACAGGCGATTTGACAAGCAATATAAATCTTTATTAGAACAAGTACAGCACAAACAACATGTCACAAAATAGTAACGGTAGTACAAAACTTAGTTCAGAGATATTTCACTTCGGTATAACATAAGTAATTGTGTGGAGCCTAACACATTGTACTTACATAGCGCCTCCCCTGCTGACCGTCAACGTTAACAGAATCGCTTTTCCTCACAGTTGTCAGGCTCCCTAATAATTCATTTTCGGGACAACCGAGAGGAACAGATACGCTGTTAACGGACAGCAGATGTTGCTTCACGCTACGAAAACACAATGGAGTCGCCACCAGAAAATAATTTATGTTATGTCGAAGTGAAATATCTCTTTAATCGGCTAACTTGCTGTGGTTAGCAAGCTAGCTATTTAGCTTTCTGGCGAACCAGAGCTAACGTTATACTTACCTTCATAACCGAATATAAACTTCTCAAAAAAGAATTTATAGCCCTTGTCTAGTTTAGACCGCTTAACATTCACTGGCAATGCTTCGACAATGCGGATAACATCGGATATAGTGACCTTTGGCAGAGCTATTAGGGACTGTGAGAACACGTCGCTGTTTAGGCTCAATTTTTCAATTTCGCTGTCAGAAATGGACTTGCGTCCGTAGCAACGGCAACCGGAAACAAAGTATCCCTACATCCGGTTTTGGTCGCCATCTTGTGAAATAGGCCTATTGCTAGTTAGACTAGCTACTAGAGAAGCAGCTAGTTAGCTGTCCAGTCTGTTTTTGATGATGCCATATATATATATATATATATATATATATATATATATATATATATATATATATATGCCAGTGCTGGCTGGCTAGCTACACTTTAGTAGCATTAGCAAAGAGCGTAAAGGAAACTAGTTTCATTCTTCATTTTTACAGAACTGAGCTGAAGCTAGCTAGCCGTGCAGCCGGTTTAAAGAGCAATTGCAGTCACTGTTTCAGCCTGGCTCTGCCTACTACACAGTTCTGAAAAATGTATCCTGGGGTGGGTGAAGTAGCTGTGTCCATCGTGTTTTATATGCAAATTATTTTACAGCGTAGGCGCATGAAACTCGGATCAAACTGTCAAACATGCGGTTGCAGAACAAATATGAACCAGCAATTACATGGCCTATTTTTCGTCTCAAATGTTTTCAGAAACATATTTAGTGGACCATTTAGGTGGAATATGAGAGAGTTTATGAACAGGCCATTATGTTCCTCCGGTTTGAGAAGCGTTGGGCCAAAACCACTCTAGCCAATCAGATGTCAGCACTGTTCCATCGTATTAAAAAGTAAAACGAATCATTTGTGAGTGCCACCAATTTTCAGAGTAGATATCTTGATTGACATCTGCATGACATTGTAGTATCTCCAAAGAGGTGCTCAAATATCAGGATTGGGGCAAGGCCCGAATGGAATGCAGAAAGCATTTTTCAAACATTAGAGGGCTGGAACAAGACATTTTTTGACCATTTCTTTTCGGATAAAATTATATTCGTTCAGAAATGTTTAAAGGGGAATTGCACTTTATAACACTTCTGCTTCTGATGACTGATATTGTCGTTCTAATGAATGTGTCACCCTTCATTTTTCGATTAGTTATTTCATTTTAAATGTCTAACATTAGAAATAAAGACCGATTTTTTTAGCGCAAGTCCACATTTTTGTACGGTTTCCGGTTTTTTCTTCTTCAATTTCGTTTCGCAGAAAATCGAGAAGCAAGAAGCAAAACATTCCGTTAACTTAGCGTTGAAATCGAACAAACTAATGTCTGCTAGCTTTTGTTTGATGTGATATCGGTGTAATAATGAGGTGCATGTACCCGGTTATAATGCCCCCGTTAAACTTGACTTGAAAGCACATTTTCATAGTTTTCCACGCAATGCAACTTTGGGTGTAATCAGACACCCCAACATCACAGCCGAAGTAGTTCGCAAACGAGGACTAAGGGTATGCAGTGACCACTTTGAAGACACCAACTACCCAGGCGACCGTCTGAAGCCTGGAGCTGTACGTACCGTTTTTCCATTGTTGGTCGAACCGCTCGAGGTAGGTACTATGCGGGCTGGCTAACGCTATCGCGTCTGTCTGTGATACATAGGATGTCTACCACCAGTTGCCATTTGTCCAGGAAATAGCATGTGGTTCCTCAATCTCGGACCACTCCTGACTTGCTCTCGCACGATCAGCCTGAAAATTAGCCAGCTCTTCTTCTGTGTATTCCGGCTTGAATCGATAGGGCAGAACAATCCCATGATCAAAAACAAAATCTTCGTCCTCAGACATTTTCGGTTTCGATAGCTAGTAGTCATATAACACTATTTCTACGACTAACCTAATGTTATTGTCTGCAGGTACGCCCACATCAGAAGTCGCGCAATGATATGCATCCTAGAGTTCGACACTAAACTGGCTGGGACTACTTCCTGCATTTGTAAAGGAAAACAACAAAACAGCGTAAAATATTAGCATAATGAAATATCTAATCGAAAAATGAAGGGCGACTCATTCATTAGAAGGACAATATCAGTCATGAGAAGCAGAAGTGTTATAAAGTGCAATTCCCCTTTAAATAATAGCACAGATTAAAATGTTTCATTCTGAAGTAGGCATATAAATATGTTTACAGTTAATAAAAAGTGATAAAGAAGCTGAGAAGCAAGCTAAGTAAGCAGCGTGTTGTATGAATGAAACAAATATGGCTATACAGCTAGCTACACCATATTTTGGTTATCGGTAATCTAACAGTTTACAAATTCAGTCCAAGGTTTTATGACCTACCTTGTAATGATATGCTGCGTTCCGGACAATTTACTAAATCGGAACGTCCAACCTCCTACTTGGAAAAGTACAATGGAACGCCACTTGATGTCACAGTTCCAAGTAGGAAACTTGGACGGAATTGAACAACGCCAACTTCAGGAGCTGTATGTCGTCACGCAAACATGGCGGTATGCCTAGCGAACTACATGGAGAATTAAACAATTGTCTCAAGATGATTTTAAGATATTGAAATACACCATTGAGTAAAATGTCCTGCATGGCACGAAAATAAAGCATGTTATGCTCGCAGAGACAGGTGTGTAACCACACGGTTACACTTGTAACCACACTAAGAAGCATCAGCTTCTCCAGTTTAGCCTTTTTTTTTTTTTTTTTTTGCTTACACATCATCTTTCTGAGCTCCGGTTACTGGAAAGCTTTATGGCTGGAAGTTGGAATTATGAGGTTGGAATTTCCTACTAGGGGTGGGTATCATTTAGATTTTAGATTTCCGAGTGCCATAAATTGTTTTTTATTTTTTTTACCTGAGTTTGATGCCGTAAAACTAGCATTAGCTGATGACTGTGACTGGAGACATCAAAAAAGGTTCATTCTTTATGCTTTATTATGCCATGCTTTGCTGTGTTCCACATACTTAGTCCCTTGCATTAAATGATTTTTGTGCAGTAATTACATTTTTCTGTATCCCTAGTACTGTTTGTGCAACTTAGCCACATTTGTCCGTACTGTTTACAGCAGTGTTGCCAGATTTGAAACACACCCAGGAAACAGTGAGTTTGAAACACACAGGGCCTCGTCCAAACAGGGCCTCAAACACACCCAATCCAGAAAAAAACTACATATACTGTACATTATACTTTTTTTTCTCCTGATGAATGTGAATGTGCTCATGATATTATGAAAGATCGGGGACAGCAAACACTGACAAGCTCGCATACGCACACAAACAATTCACAGAGCGCACACAAATAGAAACATAAGCGACTCGTTTCTTGCCAATTACAAAGTAATCAAACTTTGTAGCCTAAACCAAAGACAGGGCTAGGATTTTCCATCTCTTCCATGCTCAGTAGGCTGGCATGTGTTCTAAGATCAAAGACACGGTGATTCAAGTTCCCCAGCAGCAGCATTTAAGCACCTACAGAAGCTTTGTAATTCGTAGCTAGCTAGTTTTTTTTCGCTACCAGCTAGACTATACTATTGCAGACAGTGTCAGAGATAGATGTCGGAGGAAGCAACCATTTCTAAGAAGGTATTGGTGGATGGCAGTGTTAATCATTAATTTACTAAGACTGGCTTCAGGTAGAATACCAACTGAGGAATATTCAGAGGAGGAACAAACCAACAAATGTAAATGATTAGCTGAAAGAGGAATATAAAACACCATCCCAAAATAACAGAAAGTAGGCTTGTCACTCCATTTTTGAAGCTAACCTCCTGGTCTTGTTGAGGGACTTTGCTCACTAACGCCACTGCAGCTGGGTCCAGTATAGGTATTTCAGACCCCGTTTTCAAAGTAAGTCAGTGGTACAAATGCGGTCAAAATACAAAGTCAATAATTCTTTCCCACAAGAACATGTAGTCGCAATCAATGTATTTTGTCGTCTTATGTCTCTCCATGAGCCGATTTATTAATTTATCATGTCATTTGGGCACTCTTATTATGTTTTTGTGGACTAATGAGACACTGTTAGTCCCTGGCTACAATCTATGGTCACTGGGGGTGAGATGACTTTGACATTGCGACTGTGACCCGTTGTCTTCCTGTTACCTGTGTGAAGTCAACTAATGTCTATGGCTAATGCAAACATCCTGTTTTATATCATGCTGAATTCATTATGGTGTGTGCTGCTTACAGCCGCACTAATCAACAATCGAATAATCCTTCTCTGCAGTTTTATTTTCGGTAGCTAAGTCATGTGTACTCTTTCACTTCCCCAAATTAGTTAACATAGTGTATAGCGTAGCCTATAACATAGCGTATAGCGTACGTACCATAACCTACTGTCACTAGCTAATTCTTATTTGCTATATTGGGTAGTCCAGTATTCTAAAAGAGTTAGCAACTTCAGCTTCCAAGCCATTTGGCTATCTATCTAGCTAATGTTACCCAGCTAATAAAACCTGCTAAATAACTAGGCTACTATTATATTTTTGGAGCATCAAGCGAGTGTGCAAGTCTTTACAGATTTAACTTTTTTTAATCAAAAGACTGAGGTTAATCAATAGGTTCCCAATTAGGTTTTTGAACACCTAATTGTAAGTCAATGTAGAGGAAACGCAAAACTTGAAAATGGAAAATGAAAAACTATTTGCAGATCAGACAGCTACATCCAGGGATGTAGCTGTCTGGGAGAAGGAAATAAGGAAGGCCATGGGTTGGCATGGCTAGAGAGGACAAGTTGTGGGGAAAAAAGGGGAGATAAAGGAAAGGGAATATGAGGGTCAGGGATGAGGAAGAGCAGGGCGAGTTTGCTGAATAAAGTCACGGCTAAAGATTACTAATAAAAGGCAGAAATTAAAAAATGATAAAAATCATCACATAAAGCTTGAAAACCTGACCTATTTCATAAAAAGACCCTGCTCCATTAAAAGCTAAATCCAGGATTGGAGAAACTGCTAAAATTGAGCAGGGAAAAGCAGCTTCTCCTCCCCCAGATTCAGTCTTTAAGGGAATGTATACTTTTCTTGAAAACGATATACTTTTCCCATGGGAAATGGGAAATCCTTAATAAATAAGCATCAGCATTTTCAAATTTTATCTGAGGATGTGGGACAAAAATGGCACCTAAATTATGAATAAATGTAGTCATGACATTGTTCACCCACTTCCTCACTTTTTTTTTGCAAATTCCCCGGATTAGCAGTCCCCCACCAACGTCGCTGGGTGATCCCAGACCGGAAGATCTTGGTCCCTGGTAATAGATGATGGAGGATTTGCAGTTCCCACTTCATTCCTGTGATGAGATCCAGGCTCTTGATCTTGCTGAAGTTGTTCCTGCCACAATGAATGAGCAGGACATCCAGGGCTGCTCTTCCTCTCAGGGACTGGTGAATGAAGAGGAAAAGGCTGTCCTACCTCAGGCATCCCCAGCCAAACCAATGGACATTGGTGTCTAGACCTAGGCTGGTCCCCATGGTCTTCTGTGCTCTCTCCTCCCCAGACCAGATGCAGCCGTCTCCTACAATTCATACATGTTTTTAAATATACAATGAAATACTTCTCATTCAGATGAACACTGATATATACACTCATATACACTCTGGATGTAAGATTTTAAAAACATCAAAAATCTAGACATAACAGTTTTTATAGTGGCAATATATATGGTGTGCCATTGCGTTGTGTTCTATTACATGCATTACTTAAATTATTAGTTTAACTGAAGGCACAGCAGTGGTGATTGCTGAGCTGAAAATTGAGGAAGAAGAAACCTTCATAATAAACTGATAATTGGTCTTGATCCGTGTTCAATCATTTTCCTTGATTAACAAGCCTGCCCAAAATCTGAATAATTAATTGGCAGATAAACCCTCTGCTTCTTTGTTCACGCCATGCTATGGAGATCAAATAAATTATAAACTCAAAATGCTAACTAACCTGCCCTCGATCAAATGACAAAATCTGCAAATTTATATCTTTGATATAAATATTGAGTAATTTGTGACTTATTTAATTGTCCAAAGTGGAGAATTATTGATTGTGGTACTGGAGCATTTTTGGTGATGTAATCGGCAGGGGGGAAAAAATGCAAAATCCCTTAAGTTTGGGGATTTATGGTGTGGACATTTGAAGTTCTTTGTGAATTCTGTTTACATGAGGTCAGAAGGTACAGAACTTCATTTTCTTAAGAGCTCTGAGAGTCTGCGGTGTTTGTGGTTATTTCTGTAGGAAACCCAGAAAAGTGGCAAACCCTCAGTGCCACTACAATTGGCAGAATGACTTACCCTGCTATCCAATTCTTCTCTTATTCGGATGGTGTGTATCATCCTCAGCAGATAAATTGGCTCTCTAGATCCTCCTGAATGCTGGGAAACCAGCGCCTGTTGATCATCAGAGGTCTAAAACACCTTATGGAAAACACCTACTATCAGACCTCTCTGCAATATGTTAAAATAAAGAATGTCTTTAATTGTTGGGTATGCACACACATTTCTCAGAATGCAGAGGGTGCCAAGATTATACCTGTACCACTAGATTATGTTCGACAGTGACCTTTTTCATATTTAATTGGATTAAACAAAACATTATGTATGACCTCCATAATCATATTGGACAAGCCATATTTAATATTTTAGGGAAGACTTTTAATTGCTCTGACCAAACATGGTCTTTCTTGATTATTCAAATGTTACACACATGCCCCCAGTATTAAGGTTGTCACATACGAGGTGTGGCTATTAAATAATGAGACTAATGCTGTAATTCAATTTTAATGAAGAAAACTTCACATTTCAGTTCCTTTCCCCTTCAATATATTCCACTTCTGCAACTACACACCGCTGCATTCTGGTCTTCCACTGATCAAAGCAGTGCAGTAGGTCTTCTTCCGTTAGTTGTCTCAGAAGTTCCATCGTTTTCTTCTTCACTTCTGGAACAGACTCGAAACGGGTTCCCTTGTTTGCAGACTTGATTTTAGGGAAAAGTACTTGACCACCCTCCCTATTCACCAGATCTAGCACCATGCGACTTTGTTCTTTGCCCCAAAATCAAGTCTGCACTCAAGGGAACCCGTTTAGAGTCTGTTCCAGAAGTGAATAAGAAAACAACGGAGCTTCTGAGACAACTAACGGAAGAAGACCTACTGCACTGCTTTGATCAGTGGAAGACCAGAATGCAGCGGTGTGTAGTAGCAGAAGGGAAATATATCGAAGGGGAAAGGAATTGTAATGTAAGTTTTCTTCATTAAAATTGAATTACAACATTAGTCTCATTATTTAATAGCCACACCTCGTACAGAGTTTCTAAGTGCCACCACTATCATGTAGATTATCCATTTAACACCCTCTCCCTGCAGTCTCATCTGCAACTATAACCCCCAAGCATAACACACTGGACAAAAGCATCTATCTGGGGGTTCATAAAAATATTCTGTCACCACCAATCATTTGTATTCCGTCATAGCAACAAGATAAAGCCAACAATAGCCCCAAAGGTACGCCGATGCAGTGGTGAAAAACATTGTTCAATGAATAGCAAGATAAACAAGAGGAATTCTTGTGTAATTATACCACGTTATTCTACTATCGATATCTGCAAATAAATATAGAATATAGAATTTTACTATTGGTTTTACATGTAAAGATGTATTTTCAAGATTAAGGGGTAATTTACTGTCTTGAACAATCCATTTGAGAAATAAACACACAAATATAAAGTGGGGGTAGGCATTTACACAAAACCTTATTTACTATTTAAACCCTTGGACTCCAAATGGTTTTTGGCCGTTTTTCACTATCATCATTTGTCTTACTGTTTTTTACATGATAATTAAGAAGAAGCCCCAAGTATTACATACCAGTTTTATCAGACGTCTCTTGGCAACCCAAATCTACCAAAAAATTATACTTCTAAGAGTTAGATAATCAGAAATAACAGTTCAAAGCAAAAAAAAAAAAAAAAAAAAAAACGTTTTATGAGAAAAAAATGTTTTTTGTAATGTATTTCCAAAAGTACATGTCTCACCTTAATGAAACCTGCAATGTAAGTCCAGGGTGTATGTAGTACCAACACCAAATATCATGTCAATTGAACTTGCCATTGCTTTACAATGTGGAATTATGTACATGAACAGCCTGGTGCCTGAGCCTTGCACGAGAAAGGACACTAGACCTAAAAATGTTGAAAGAAATGTTTTTATTCCAAAAGCACAACTGAAATACTATATACTATATACCATATGGTATATAGTATTTCAATTGTGCTTTTGGAATAAAAACATTTCTATCAACATTTTTAGGCCATTCTGGCAGGGGGAGTTGATGGCAGAGCTGAGGGGATTGGAGGCGGGGCAGTGCATTGATGTGTTCATAGCAGTTCCCGGAGAAAAAAAAAGAGGCGTCAGACACATATTCCAATCCACTGCTCAGCTTAGCCGAGAATGCACATTTCAGAGCGCCTCAGAGACAGATAGAATAGTAATACATATTTCAAATAATAAATATGATATTGAAAAAAATATGAAACAGAAAACAGAATAACAACTCGCCATCCCTACTACCTGGGGTAGACATTGGCAGACTACAGCATAAATTACGTCTTTTGTTGATATTCAATATGTAGACACAAGAAAGTTTGTTACATTACGGTAGAAATGGAACGATGCGGACTATATATATACAGTATTTACCACCATTGTTTTATTATACGAGTGTGTTTTTGCTCATTTGCAGAGAAATGCAAATACTATCAATAAAAATGGTTTAATAATTTCTCAGCATAATGACATTCAACGACTAAACGAACTCATCTGTTATTGTCTTCAATTGGATCCATGCCAAAGAAAAGTAATTATTCATCCTCGGTTCTGCAAAACAATTCCACTCTTTTGCAGAACCGCAATCTTACTCACTGTGTGTAATAATAAGTTCAAGAGCTTTTTTAGCATCCATGTGTCTCTTCGAACGCATCTTTGGAGCCATTTCAAAACGAATTCAAAATGGAAATTTACAAACAAACTTTCAGTAGCATGAAGTCTGATACTGGCCTCCATTACTTCCCTGACCCTAAAATTTGGCCATGTTTTGTTGACATAGTTAAAGCACCATAGATTGCACCTGAATGGCTAAAGATACATGCCACTCAAAGTTCAGACCCTTCCCTCATTGGTTAAAAAAAAGAGAACCGAGTCAGCTTCAGAAATTATGGAGATCTTCGTTAACGATGATTTATGACGCCAAAAGGCGTCATCCGGGTCCATGCAGTTAAGCCGCTGTAACTGTTTTCAGTTCAGTCTAGTTTGATAGACAACTCATTTATCCAGTAGAGAACTAATAATAATAATAATAAATTTATTTTATATAGCGCTTTTCAAGAACTCAAAGACGCTTTACAGTAGATGGTACATACCTGTATAAGCTTTCCATCAATGTATGGCATGTTTCATTATAAGTCTATTGGACCGAATAACAGCCTGGCATAAATGACAAAAATATGATTATGTTATGACTTACATTAATGCACAGTTTAGACATTTTGGATAAATTTGGAGACACTAAGGGACACCTGCAGATTATGCACACTTATGATCAAGGAGTTTTTGATCCAGAACATTGGTATAGTTTTACCTTCATATGTGCATTTTTGCCAAGATAATTGCATTTGCGGCACTTTATTTCACACTAGATTATGAATATAAACAAATCTAATTTAGTATTGTACAGTTGAGGCCAAAGGTTTACATACACCTAAGTTAAAGACATTCATATTCAATTTTTCACAACTCCACACATTTCATGTTACCATACATTTCCTGTGTTAAGTCAAGTAGGGTATCTACTTTATTTCCATAAGAGGTCATTTCAAAATTATAGCTAAGAGACAGATTTATTTCAGCTTTTATGTACTATATCAGATTTTCAGCCATTTTGTTACAACTTTGGAGGTACGCTTAGGATCTCTGTCCTGCTGGAAGACCCAGCTTCGACCAAGTTTTAACTTTCTAACTGATGTCTTGTGAGGTAATGCTTCAGTATTTCTAGATAATCCTCCTTCCTCATGATCCCATCTATTTTCTGAAGTGCACCAGTCCCTTTTCTAGCAAAACACCCCCACAACATGCTGCCACCCCCATGTTTCACAGTTGGGATGGTGTTCTTCGGATTAAACGCCTCACCTTTCTCCTCCATACATAGCACTGATCATTATGGCCAAAAAGTTCAAATTTTGTTTCATCTAGCCAGAGAACACTCCTCCAAAAGGCTAGGTCTTCATCCTGGTGATCACCTGCAAACTTCATTCTGGCTTTTTTTGCTGGTCTTGGAGTAGGGGCTTCTTCCTTGCACGACAGCCTTTCAAGCCATGGCGATGCGGGATTCTCTTAATGGTGGATGTAGATACTTTGATACCTGATGCCTCCAACTCATTCACCAGTTCCTTTGTTGTTGTCTTGGGGTTCAGGTGAACCTTTCAGACCAAAGTTCGTTCAGGCCTGGGAGTTACTTTGTGCCTACTTCCTGAACGATGCAGTGTCTGTCTTGTGGTCCCAAGATTTTTATATTTGCATATGTAGCAGCCAATAATGTAATAACTGCCAATAACGTAATAACTGCCAATAACGTAATAAATTTTTACGTTCTTAATGTAATAAAAGCCAATAATGTAATAACTGACCAATAATGTAATAAAATTTTTGAACCAATAACGTAATAACTTTTTGCATATAATGTAATAAGTTATTACATTATTGGTTGGTTATTACATTATTAGCTACATAATAAAAGCCAATAATGTTATAACTGACCAATAATGTAATAAAATTTCTGAACCAATAACGTAATAACTTTTTGCATATAATGTAATAAGTTATTACATTATTGGTTGGTTATTACATTATTAGCTGGGTTTTTAAATAAATCATAAAAAATGTAATAACAGGAGCCGATAATGTAATAATATACTTATATCGCTTTAAGTTTTATTTATTGGCTATAAAGTGTCACACTTCTATGACACTTACCCTTGCTTCCTCTTTCAAATAGCTTCTCAAAAACCTGACCACACGCGCGCGCGCACACGCACACACACACACACACCTACTCTCTCTCTAGGAACTATGACTATTTATTTGTTTGTGGTGCTTGGTTAGACTTATCTCCAGCCCTGCCTTCTACTCCTTAACCATTTGAGTACCAAATTAAGTGCGAGCACATATGTTTGCAAACACAGACAATTACTCTTATGTCATATAATATGAAATCTATACCTCTTTGAAGATGCTTTGTCCACGAATACAAAGACCACCATTTCTTTTCATCGAAAATGTCATCTTTAATTAAATGTATTTAAATAACTTTTTCAAGCAAACTGTTTCAACCACACTATTATAGCACTCTCAGCACTCTCTCTCTCTCTATGTATATATACCAAACCTGACTCCTGAAAGGTTACATGAAAATGTATTACCAAATCAGAATCCTTGCCCTATTGACATCCATGGCTATTTGAATAGTCTTGACAAGCTCAACAAAGAGTATAAAACCGAAGCAAATGATATCTATAGTTCATTCTTTTTTACTTTTGCCATTTTCTCCAATTTTAGTCGTTATACCAATTCTCTGTGTGTATCACGGTCCTGGTCGATGCGCTATCCTCTGTTGGTCTGGGGAGGGTGTAGACTACCACATGCCTCTGATACATGTAGAGTCGCCAACTGCTTCTTTTCACCTGACAGTGAGGCAGAGGTGGGAGTAAGTCACACTTGTGCAAGTCACAAGCAAGTCTCAAGTCTTAACCTTCAAGTCTCAAGCAAGTCCCATGTCACTGTGTTTAGACTCAAGCAAGTCAAGTCGAGTCACCATGAAAGAAGTGCTTAAAACAAGAGAGAAAGGGACACAATGGCAAGCCATGTCATAAGAAAACTGCACCTGTTCGTGAGTTAGTTAGTTTCTACAACTAGGGATGGGCATGGTTCGGATTTTATCAATACCAATACCACTATTTATACTGCTTATCAATACCAATACTTATCGATACTCTTATCGATACTTCCTAATTTGGTGTGCAAAATACATGTTTTTAAAAGAATTATCAGTACTACTTTTATATTAGTTTGGGCAAAAAATATTTAACAAAGTAGGTCTGTTGATAAAATAAAACATTGTTTTCTGAGACAAAACATGATGCTGGGACCAACGGTATAGATACTGTAAATGTAATGTGTATCAAGAGAATGTTTAGTTCTTTAAAAAAAAGGGACGGTAAACCACCCTTTATTATTATGATAAAACTGAAAGATGTGTTACCAAAGTTATCTTTGTAGGTCATGTTATATACTATATTTTACAGTTTAGAATTTTGCATTAAGAGGTTGAAAGTTGAGCACAAGGGATAATAGTGCCAGTTTGGTTGAAGAAGTTATTTAAATACACTTGATTAAAGATTATATTTTTCATGGAAAGAAGTGGTGGTCTTTTTAATTTGAGAACACAGCATCTTGTCTGTGTTTGCAAACATGCGTGCTCCCACTTAATTTGGTACTCAAATGGCAAAGGAGTATAAGGCAGGGCTGGAGATAAGTCCAACCATCAAGTTACACAAACAATTAATTCCTAGAGAGAGAGAGAGTAGGTGTGTGTGTGTGTGTGTGTGTTTTCTCAGAGTTAGGACTAAGATTCAGGGGTCAGGATTGGCCTGGTTTTTGAGCAGCTATTTGAAAGAAGCAACAGACACTTGATAATAAATAAAACTTATACATAGTGATACAATTATTACATTATCGGCTCCTATTATTACGTTTTTAATGATTTTTATTAACCCAGCTAATAATGTAATAACCAGTCAATAATCTAATAACTTATTACGTTATTGGTTCAGAAATTTTATTACATTATTAGTCAGTTATTACATTATTGGCTTTTATTATGTAGCTAATAATGTAATAACCAACCAATAATGTAATAACTTATTACATTATATGCAAAAAGTTATTACGTTATTGGTTCAGAAATTTTATTACATTATTGGTCAGTTATTACATTATTGGCTTTTATTACATTAAGAATGGAAAAATTTATTACGTTATTGGCAGTTATTACATTATTGGCTGCTACAGCATACAATCAGGGGTGGCACTAAGGGGGGGCTTGCTGGTGCTATAGCACCAGTAGAAATTACAATAGCACCACTGTAGCACCACCAATAAATTACCATAAGTTTGACATACAAAATATAGGCAGCCATCCTGTCTGTATTCGTTTGAATTCAGCTTCAGTTTCTCCCATTCTCCAGTTGATCCGGCCCAACAGCGCCCCCAATTGCCATAGCACCCACGCAGCACACACAATAAAGTTAAATATGCACTGGTCTAAGATCAGATTGACTCTACATTTCTGCTTATTGTATTCAATTGTTAACATCGTACTGTTAATGGCCACAGATCAGTAGTACAGCCTAGTGATGGCACGTGAGCGAGATCACGTTACTCACGCGAGATCGATTTATTTGAGTTGGCTATCTATCTTCGGAGTTGCTGCACCTTGTGCTAGCTTGAAAATCCATCATTTTCTTGTTTCAAAATGACCTAGAACAGCAGGCCCAGGCCGTCATCGAGGAAGAGTGAGGGAGAAGAGGAGGCTCGAGAGGGGGAGAGGGAAGAGACTGTGGCTGACATGCTAGCCCCTCTGCTAGCCGCTCATTGCTCCTGGCGGTGCTAGCGAGGCTACTACTGTTAGCGATGTTAGCCAGCAGCCAGAGGAAGGACCCCAGCGCCCAGCCTTGAAAAAGTACCCATCGCAGCAATTTGGCAACCAGCAAAGGAGCTTCAGAAGTAGCTGGTTTGAGAAGTATTCCTGGCTGGAGTATTCGGTCACGAAAGACACAACTTTGTGCTTTGCGTGCAGACATTTCCTGCTTGGAGGGCATGGGTTCCATTCTGAATCTACATTCAATGTCACCGGTTAACGCAATTGGCGGAAAGCTACAACAGCTTTCAAGACCCACAATCTTAGTGCAGCTCATAAGTTTGCTATGCAGGTTTGGGTCGAATTCAGATTGAAAAAACAAGATCGGTCAAGATTAGGAAATATGCTTGATAAAGGAAAAACGGGGAGAAGAATCATGGTATGAAATTTAGGTGAGAGCTAGAGACCTGTGCGTCAAGGCTGGTATACAGAGTGGACCGCATGAAAAGAAACAGGCCCAGCCTCCCCGCCACCTACAGTATTTTGTTGTTGAGGCCCAGACTGAGCGCACATCTGTCACATCCTCAGAAGACCTGCGCAAGCACTGCTTTTATCCAGTTATAGACAGACTTCTGAATGAAATGAAACAATGGTTCTCAACTGAGACAGGGGGTGTTCGGGCTGGAGTCTCAGCGCTCAGCCCCAAACACAAAAATACTTCCTAGACAAGAAGTGACTGTGGCCTATCGCCCAATTCTATGGAGTGTCTGAAAAGAACCTGAGTGCAGAGCTACATCAGGTTCAGCGTCTGCTGGAAAGAAAACAAAAGTAAGGACACACAGTGAATGACACAACGGAATTTCTAGCTCTAATGAGACCCTACCACAATGCATTTCAGTATTTATACAAACTTATCTGCATAACACTGACTCTGCCTGTGACATCGGCCTCATGCGAACGCAGTTTCTCTTGCTTCCGACGCCTCAAGAACTATTTGAGGAATAGCAGCGGCGATGCTCGGAACAGCAACTTGGCCCCTGTTAGCCATAAACAGCCGGAGGACCAAGGCTCTTGACATTCAGGACAACATTGATGCTTCCACCTCCAACCACAACAACAGACAGATTGTGCTTCTCTGAAAACGCCAATGGTGAATGCTGATAATTTTTAAAAACTGGGCCTACACTATTAGTTTGACTTGTGAGGGCTGATTATAATTATTATATTGTGGGGGATATCCCCTCATAGGGGCATGTACATAATTCACCTCTAAAGACCGCCACGTTTGGCTGTGTGGAGTATTGACGTCATGTCCCTGTGTTGTAGTGTTTGGAGAGAGAAAATACAGTGCAACTCGTTTATTTTGCATTCAACAAAAGCCTCGTAATCCTTTTGTTTCCATTAACTCCTGCAATATTATATTTATTGTTATTGAACCTCCTGGTTTAGTTTTGACTTGTAAGTGGTCATGCTGTTGGTCTTTTAATTCAGTAGGCCTAATTCATTTCGGTAAGGCCGGAGTATGATTTGTTCAACCCCTGTTAAAGCCTTGCATCTGTTGTGTTTGCTTTATTTGACTTAAATAAATGGTGTATGTTTAGTTATTGACTGTTATGTGATGTGAATGACCAACTAGTGAACATTGGATTCATGTTTTGTGTATATTTATTTTTCGGTTGAAAAGCATGCATTTTGATGCTGCTTGGTGCGTGCTGGGTGGTGATATGTTGTGCGTGTTGGGCTGTTGCTTGGTTGGTTTGTTTATTGCTCTGGTGTAGCCTCTTGACGCTTGCTCAGCGTCCATGTCTATATTAGATCTATCTATTGTGTGTAGTACATGTGAACCAACAGAAGTGTTTGTAGTAGGCATATAACACTTTCGAATGCTGCGCGCCCATGCCTAGCCATGCATATGCATGTATTTACTACAAATTCCAGAGCACCATCACTAATAATATTAAGCCCCCCGTAGCACCGGCAAGAAAAAATCTCTGGCACCGCCCCTGCATACAATTGTATGTAGAGATACTCGTGGTACCTTCTGTTGTTTGGAAATTTTCTGAGGTCTTGGCTAAGATACTTGGATTTTCCCATGGTATCAGGGAAAAAAAGGCAGTGGCTCTAAAGGTAGGCTGTTAAATACAGCCACAGGTGCCAATTAACTCCTAATTATGACAATTGGGCAACCAGAAGCTTCAAAAAAAAAAAATTACATCAATTTCTGGAATCTTCCAGACAGTTTAAAGAGACAGTCAACTTGGTGTATGTAAACTTGTGACCCACTGGAATTCTGATATATTGAATTAAAGCTGAAATAAATCCGTTTCTAATCGATTATTTTAAAATTACCTCTGATGTGAACAAAGTAGATGCCCTAATTGAGTTGTGAAAAACTGAGTTTGAATATCTTTAGCTTAGGTGTACGTAAACTTTTGGCCTCAACTGTAAGTAGTATAAGTGTCTTGCTTCATTTAAGCCATGTTCCAAGTCTCTGGGATGAATTATGAAGTCTTAACCCCTTAAACCCCATTTAAAACCATGACGTATTGTAAGAATCCCCCAACCCACCCCCCGTCTTAAATAAACTCCATTGTCTCCAAAAGTATATGTGCAGACATGCTTCAAAGCTTGAAATAAAGAGTATATTTCTACCAAATTAGCCAAATCCCCTGATCCTACAGAAGTCTCACTCCATAAACATACCGGACTTTTTTTCTGAAAAACAACAAAAAAATCCACAAATCATTTTGTATTTTCTTTATTCTGTCGTGATTATATGTACTTCTGAAATGAGATAAAACAGATTTTTTCCCAATTGTATTAGGAGGTATACGAAACCAGGATAAAAGTTTGGAGTGGATTGAACAAAACAGAACAACCTCACACGCTGACACACATACACAAACAAATGCACGTATGTGAGCAGACAGTGCTCCCTACAATAACAGTTGATTTGACTGTGCTGACCTCTCGCCTTAGACTTGTCCATTGTGATAAAAAAAAAATTTCCTCCATCTGGCGGTACACAAGCCTACAGGTCACAACAGGGTGAGAGTCCACAAGGAGGAAAATCACAAAAATATAAAATCAAATCATAAATGATTTATAATAATATAATGCTACTGCAGTGTCTTTTATGCAAGCATTTGCTGATAAATAAACAAAGCTCCAATAAACAATTGATAAAGCATGCGCTAAGCTTCCACTCTGGCACAATCAAGGCCGTTGCTAGGAATTCTGGGCCCCCTGAAAGAATATTGGTGTGGGCCCCCGCCCCCAGACTTTTCATCGCCAAAGATTAATTTTACAACTTTTTTTCTTAGACTTTTGTACACATTTATGGTTATGTTTTATGGAACAACTGATGAAGAACTAACCTACATATGGCATTAACATCAAAAAAATCTAAATTGGCTTATCAATGTAATAGCTCTAGGCAAATAGCTTCACTTTATTGTTGTATGAGGAGGGCAAGCTGTAAGATTAGCCCCTGCTTAATGTTAACAAGACTCATGTCAACAGGTTAATGTGGCAGTTTAGTTTTAGTAAACACGCATGTAAGAATGGAAAAATTTGTCCTGCTGCTGGATTTTTTTTGACAGCGTATCGTTTGGCGAATTATAACTTTACTGATCTTTTCCGTGGATAATTTAGTCAGCCTTGTCAGGTGATTATTTTACACCACTGACCGCAATTAATGTTAGTGTCATTCGGTTAACATAGCAACGTTAGTAGCTGGCTAAGCCCCAGGCAGCCACAGGGTGCCTGTACAGCTAGTTTAATACTCTCACCTTTCTTCGAAAAAAAAATCTGTTATATTCTGGGCTCCTGATCTGCTCTCTTTCCTTCTTCTGCACTCTTTTTTGGCATCCAGATTTATGTTTTTGTTTCAGCATTGCGCTTCTCTATTAATAACCTGCTGGCTGCTGCTGCAGTTCGGGAGCAATAACGTTAGGCGCAAATTCTCAAAAGAGGAGGGAACCATGGACCAAACCATTTTTTTAAAGAAGGGGATTATTGCTCCGAAAATAGAAACTTCTTTCATCAATATTGCCTGATTTTGTGGCTTTGTTTTAACTCTGATGCATTAGTATGAGTATTAGTTAGGCCTATGCATAATAATTTAGTCATAGAAACTGGGGCCTACATAATAGGCTACTGGGGTTTTTGTGGGGCCCCCCAAGGGCTGTGGGTCCCTAGAATTGTCATCACCTTTCACCCCTAAACGACGGCTCTGGGCACAATGCAAAAACGCAAAGTGATAGTAACTGGGTTTGCTGCACAGTAGCTAAGCCATAATTTCAGCTATAAGAAAACCATAAACTGCTTTTGTAAAAGCTATGTAAATGAGCATGAAGCAGACAAGACTACAAGGTTACTGTAATGTACATGGGGTTTCCAAGGAGGGGCAAAACCTACGATAGGTAGATCATTGGGAGGGTCCATATTTTTAGGTAGTAGCTTGATTTTAGGTAATTTACTTGGCACTGGAATATCAAATAAAATTAGCACTTTTCGAGTCTGAAATTCTATGTACATACAAGAAATACGTGTTTTCAAATGTAAAATAATGCACATGAAAAATGACTTAAAATAATGCATAATGAATATACACTTCTTAGCCTATGTCCGTGCGTCTGCCCCTTCTCTTTTTCACTACATAAAATATGCGGCTCTCAGTTAGTCAGTCAGGTTTTTTTGCGCAACTTCCTAAGTAGTTTGGTAACAGTTGGAAGTGCGCATCTGCATCTAGGTCCATCCAAATGAAGTAAAACCTTTGTTTTGTGTCAGTTAGGACCCATTTGACGGAACTAATTCCACCATGCTAATCAGTATTGTTAACAGTTCCGTCACATTTTTCTTTGCGGAGCATTGGTCACCCCAAGAAATGCTCTAGCCCTGCTTTGCAATGCAGTCTAAATACCTTGTAAATGTAGTTTAACTGCATTTTGGATTAGGTTTGCCAGCTTTTTAATTTGTCAAAACCGGACAGCATGCACAGCCAGGGCATCCCCCTCGAAAGTGACAGCATTTACATGCTACTAACTACTAACTTCCTGAGGAGGTTGAAAAAGGCCAACTTTCCCCCTCGGATCAAACCAACTTTTAAAGGAGTACCATGGTGGTTGAACGTGACACTTCCCAGTTGTCTTTAGGCAACAACAAAACAAATGTGCATAATTTTTTTATTATTCAGTCATTTCAATGTACTTTAAAACGTATTTTTCTAAGCCTAAATTTCCCACTATAAAAATTCACCCGAACCGTCTGGGCGTGGTAATGAGAACTGTCAGTTAGCTATGATTGACAGACCGTGCCCCGTTACCACAGCTACCCCCATGATACGCGCTCTTTTTGGGAGACTGAATTTTCAGAAGCTAGCTAGCTTAGTAATATATCAAGTATCGATAGATAGCTAAGGTAAGGACGTTGACTTATATCCAATTATAATTTTTGCTATCTAGCTAGTTAAGCCAAGTTAAGATAAAAGCACAACTATAACGTCCTCATAAAAGCAAACTAGCAAGCTAACATTATCGATAACATTGCCTTATGAAAGCAAACCTCCTAGCTAGCTAACGTTAGCTAGCTAGCTAAATGAATATAGCCAGAAATAATCTAAAGGCACTCTAATTTAAGTGAACCTAACGTTAGTCAAATATTTGCATTGTCTTGCCTGTAAGCCAGCGGCGCAAACCATGGGTCTCGAGTTATGCGTGGGTCCCCAAACGATTTAGAATTAGATTTCTTTACGGGGCGTGGAAATGGGAGTGGTTACTGTATTCGTGACGTAGAAAAATGACAACTTTCTCAACCGGTTGAAAATAGGACGATGAATTTAAAACGCATATTTCTCCAAAAATACAGAACGGACATATTTAATACTTTGCTCATTGTGTTTCTTCAATGCCTTTTGTGCAAATAGCACATAAAACCGAGAAAGTGTGAAAATCACCATGGTACTCCTTTAATGTTGTACAATTGAGAGCATAACTGTTGCATAACTGTGTGGTATGGCAAAAAGAGCTGCAATAGGTTGTAAACACTGTCCATCTTTGGCGCCCATCCTCCAGCCATCAAGTACATTACAACAGTCATTGCTCACAGAAAACCCTTAGTATCGCCAATGAGGCTGCCCACCCGTCGCAATGTGTTCATCCAGCCATCAGAAAGGCACTACAGACACTTATGGGCCCACAGGTCCTGGCTCAGGATTCTTTACCAGAGCTATTACTCTCTTAGATCTACCCATACGACTAATATTGCCACACATAAGCATTTTCCATACCTGTACAATGACAATCTGAAGAAAAACACATTTTCAACATACAAAAATTGCTAATTACTCACACATACAAAGCATTGTCTGTAAGTCTGTCTGTCATTACTTCAAACTTGCAAAATCTAGGCCTGCCATTATAAGTATTGATATCAAAATTAGGCCAAGTTACAAGAAACAATATCTTAGCTCACAAATGGATGAATCTGTATTCCGAAGCAATGCAATTCAAAGTTTTTAAATATTATTTCAAATAACTTGGCCCTGTGTTTTTTCATCTTACCATCTGAAGACAATGTGGTTATTCAAACTTCATAAATATGTTTCCCACAAAGACTATGCAGCTGCAAAAGCAATAGTTTCAATTTTAGGCAATTATTAGCAAGCAAGTCAGTGTAACAAGTTAAAAAGTTAAAAACTTGCCTGAGTCCGAGAGGGGATTTGCCTGACAGTCCTCCAAAGGTCCCATAGGCAAACGAAAATAGCGGCCTATTCTAAACTTGTGCACTGCTTTGTATGTCCATTTTGCGCATAATATCCAATGTTTATTTTTTTGGCTGATGCAGCTAAATGTCCAATGGTGAGACATATTCTTTGTGGGCCTGGAGCATTTGTGATGATGTAATAGGCAGAAAAAGGAAGAAGAGGAAGGAAAAAACTTAAGTTCCCTAAGTTTGTGGCTTTATTGGGACATGTGAAGTTGTTTGTGAATTTGGTCTGTTTAAATAAGGGCATATGGTACAGAAATGAATGTTTTAAGGGCTGGAAGTCATTGTGCTCATTGTGGTTTTTCCTTAACCTCTTAGCGCAAAGCCCCTAGTAGTTAGCATGCCGGTGTGCTTAGATTGTTCAACTCAGACATTAGTCTGAGTTCAACTTAGTTCCATTAGTAGACGAGGCACGACAACTATGGCAAATACGGATTTTCGCTGTGCCACCATTGTCGCTTTGGTCGTTCATTTAACAAGCACCCGCTCCCTACAGTCTCATCTGCAACTACACCCCCCCACCCATGACATAATGGACAATATTATCTATCTGGGCATTCATAATAATATTCTTTCACACCTCAAAAATCGTATTCCATCATAGCAACAAGATAAGTCCCCAACAACAGCCCTAAGATATGCCAATACAGCAGTGAAAACATTGCTGAATAACGAAATAACCAAGACAACGTTTTCAAAAATTATACCATGTCATTCTACAGTCAATATCTGGGACTAAATATTGAATAAATGTACAACCTTACCATTGGTTTTACGCATAGAGATGTCCCTTTTGAGATTGAGTGGTCGTATCGTCTTGGACAATCCATTTGTGAAATATACACGCATTTGTGACGCCTGGGTACCTTCCAAAATAGCTGTGCATAATACCACACGTGTTGTTTAGGGCGTTGTTGCCCTTTTTAGAACAGTCTGGCTTGATTGACAATTCATTTATTCAGTAGATGGCAGTATAAGTCTTCTAACGATGTATAACATCAAACCACCATGCTGCTGCCAAATATGCAGTAGATACTACAAGCATTGTTTCTCCTGATTAATTTTCCTGTTGAACTCAATGGAAAAAATATTCAGGAGAAACAATGCTTGTAGTATTTACTGCATATCTGGCAGCAGCACAGTGGTTTGAGGCTCATTTGATACCTTGACCCTTGATGACTTAAAGCCATTCAGCCAACAAATGTGTTCCATACTGTATCAGCATAATTTACAGCTGAATCTAGTCCCGCTCCCCAATTCCCATAGAGATCCATTCAAATGCAAATAGTTTTTGTATTGCTTGTAGGACAACCTGAAAACAAGATATCCAGACTCTGATGATGTGATAGGTCACAGACATCAGGAAGTCATGGCATGCAAATGATATGCAACCAAATACAAAACATAACTCATTTATTTGACATTATGTTAATTTGTGTACTGTATAAGTGAATTTCCCTGTTTCTAGCTTTTCCTCAAACAGTTCACTGCAGCAAAAGTAAACAAGCAAATGGTGGCACAGGAGGTCTCAGGAGTGCATTTGTTTAATTCTTGCTAATTTTCTGACCAGTGATTTGTTGTTAAGACCATTAAAAGCTTAATTTTTTGCCATTTTGGGCTTGGCCCATTTTTTTCCCCAGGAGTGTAGTGTTTTCGGAAAGTATTCAGACCCCTTCACATTTTGTTACGTTACAGCCTTATTATGAAATGGATTTTGGCAGTGATTACAGCTTCAAGTGTTCTTGAGTATCGCACATGGCACACCTGTATTTGGGGAATTTCTCCCATTCTTCTCTGCAGATACTCTAAAGCTCTGGCAGGTTGGATGGGGAGTGTTGCTGCACTGCTATATTGAGGTCACCTGGGTGTACCCTTCCCCAGATCTGTAGCTCGACACAATCCTGTCTTGGAGGTCTACAGACAATTCCTTCGACTTCACAACAATGGCTTGGTTTTTTCTCTCACATGCACTGTCAACTGTGGGACTTTATATAGACAGGTATGTGCCTTTCAAAATCATATCCAATCAATTGTATTTACTACAGGTGGACTCCAATCAAGTTGTAGAAACATCTCAAGTATGATCAATTGAAACAGGATGCACCTGAGCTCAATTTTGAGTGTCATAATAAAGGGTCTGATTATTTATGTAAATATGATATTTTAGTTTTTTTAAATAAATTTGCTAAAATTTCTAAAAACCTGTTTTCACTTTGTCATTATGGGGTATTGTGCATAGGCGTAGATTCCAGGGGGATGCGGGGGATACGCCCCCCTCAATATTTAGAACACGTGCTTTTGTCCCCCTGAATTTTGTGTTTTCCTTTACATAAATAAAGACATTTCCCACCATAAATTGATGCAGAAAAGGCACAAATTGGTACATAAAAATTCACCAGAATGCAGGAAATGAAGTGTTTGACGCTAAAAATTTCCTGGGGGAGTACCCCTAGACCCCCCGCTTAATGTGTTCCCACCAATGTTCAAACAAAACCAACGCCACTGGTATTGTGTGTAGATTGATGAGAATAAAAATGAATTTAATTAATTTTAGTATAATGCTATAATGTAATAAAATGTGGAAAAAATGAAGGGATCTGAATACTTTCCAAAGGCACTGTACATTATTCAGAATCAGAACCACAGGAATAGAAACCAAAACAACTTGTTGCACCTAAACCTCACCAAATATAGATATCTGACCTGCTTTCATTGTGGGGATGTTCTTTATTTTTCATTTTCAGGCTGATACTTTTCCAGAATGTGACAATTTCCATCTGTTGAACGAACCATTCATTTAGCTTCCTTGTTCAAAAACAGATATGTATTTCATGTGGTTAAATTACCTGAATATTTTACGTGAAGACTCTGGGTCTGACAAAATAAAATAAAATAAAATAAGTATAATAAATTAGCTAATAAAACATTTTTAGCTTGAAATCTGTGTATAGGCTACTCTTGCCTAGGCTACTCTAGGGTTTTCGACACACTTGTTCCTGGTTACGGTTATACACTTTGTTGTACGTCGCTCTGGATAAGAGCTTCTGCCAAATGCCTGTAATGTAATGTAATGTCTTGCAAATCCTATGTTATGTAGGTTTTCTGAAGGATACTGTTCCAGAACAGAGGAGAGTGAGATATGGTGGTGGTTTGAATGGGAGAGGCTAAAAGGGACTGGGAGGTGTAAGATGTACATGCCAAACTTTACTTTGTGTTGCTATTCTAGTTCTACATTTCAATAAAAATAAATAAATGAAAATATGTTGTATGACCTGTTCTGTTTAAAACGGAATCAGTTTCACATCTGGCATCATAAAAACAGGCTTCTTTCTTACCAAGTACGAGTCACTGGGGGGGTAGACCCCTATTGGGCTTCTCTTTTGCAGGGGCAGAGGCACCAGTGGGGGACGCTCTCTGGTGAAGGGGGGCTTTTTCAAAGCCTTATGTAGTAGTAGGCCCAGGAAGATGGCTAACAGGATCAGGCCCAGGCCAGCCATCAGGATGATGAACCACAGTTCATAGTAAAACTTTGGTACAGACTCCTTCATGCCCACTTTCCCCCCAGATGTGGGCTTGATAATATCTGCAGCAGAGGCACAAAAATTACTTCCCTCTGATAGAGAGCAGGACACACTGTATGTACCCACATATAACATATAGGCTTACATTGCAAAATACTTCTCATTGCAAGTGATATTATTATGCAGACAATGCAATCATAAAATTAAAATAACTCACTAAATTGAAATTTAAAAATAAATAGTAAAATACGTGTAACATAAGAATAACATAGAGAGAATCAAATTGAAGGTTGAGATGTTTAGTTTTTCCATTATGTACCAATAGTTTACTGTACTCAGGAATATTATACAGCTTATTCTATTCAAATGATTTATTAAATCATCTAGAATGAGAATTTAATTATACTTACTGTGACAAATAAAAAACAATAATAACTCCCAAAACTAGTAGCACGACAACAACTATTGCTACAGCCTTCCGTGATGAAACCTAGTCTGAAAATAATTCAGCAGCCCTCCACAGTTTTCATACATCATTAACCCCTAAGTAATATCATGTAATAAGGCATGATTCAATTAATTTATAGCGCAACCTGCAAAAAATTACCATTTAAAAAAAAACAAATTATTCCTGGTTAGGATCTTGGAGCATTGCAGTAAATGGGTACAAGTCACTGCTCTTATTTTTCAAAGCCAATTGTTAAATAGGTAATTTGACACTTGTCTCCTTCATGTGGCCTATTTTTCACTTCTTATGCCTCCTCAAATAACCACTCTGACTTCATATGAGATACCTCCCTGACTTATCTCGAGGTGGTCTTTTGGCATTTCTGAACTGAGCTTGTGATGCCTTCAGACAGACCATTATCACATATAGTATCAGCATGTAACATCTGAAACATTTAGCCCAATAGGAGTAACCAGTTTTAATTCATTGTACAAAAGCAAACAAACAATGAGAGACAACCATCCAAAAAGTCATCAGCAATGAAAGTAGGAGTATAAATATGGTATGATGCAGCAGACTCACCAGTGCCAGTTTCCGTGTTTTATTTGGTATTGGGAGTGCTGGTACTCCCACCGCCCTGGTGAATGCTGTCTGAAATAAGAAGGCTGAGGGCAGAGAAGCAGCATCATCAATATTTCACAGCACCATTAATAAGTGGTCAAGGCGGTGTTCCAAACAACCCTGCAGAAGAGATGACGGCATTAAAATGCTAGGGCCTTAAGACTGCAGGCCCTGCTTTGCTGTAGAAGAATGTTCTGCAGTTATAAATCAGGTGTTGTGTAAAAATGAAAGAGGTGTGCCTTCAGTCCAACTTCACCTATTTCATTTGTGGACTATGGAAACAGCTTAGTGAGAGAGATCACTTTACCTGCCCAGCAGTCTCACAGAACAGGGCAGCCCATCCTGTGGAGCATTAGAGAATGATATTACACACTGACAAAACCTTCCTGGTTTGAGTTCAGCTGTTTTCTTAATAAATAATTGATGAAAGATGAAAATAGAATGACTAATACCAATTTGATGTAGAATATCAACTGAATGAGGTTTATCTTTTTCAAGGTAAAACAAAACGGTATTATTCCGAACAATCAATTTTTTCAAATAAAATGTTTATGCAGATTAATTTGAAAATCTCACATAGTTTGGAAGTCTTTAATTTATACATTATCCAGTGTACTCTGTTAAGGAATGTGATACAATCACACATACATCAGACATAATAGTGGAGAAACTACTACATGGTTCATGAAAATTGTGTTTTCAAGAACTCAACAACACCCCAAAAAGAGCACAAACATTCCACCCTAGAGAATTTGAATGCTTTTAAATTAATGGCATTTTCAGTTCAGTTTTATTTTCTGGGTTTTTCTGGTAAACTTTGTTTTGAATTGTCTTGATTATAATATTTCACATTTTCATGCTACCATTTGTGTGTGATTTCTCATGTTTCCTTTATCCTCATTTTCCTTGCTGTTACACTTTTGAGGTTTAGTTGCAATTCATTTCTGAATTATAAAACCAATTAGGCAGCACCAGTGGTGCAGTGGGTAGCAGTGTTGCCTCACAGCAAGAAGGTTGTGGGTTCGAATCTCAACTTGGGGCCTTTCAGTGTGGAGTTTGCATGTTCTCCCCATGTCCGCATGGGTTTTCTCTGGGTACTCTGATTTCCTCCCACAGTCCAAAGACATGCAGGTAGGCTAACTGGAGACTCTAAATTGCCCATAGGTATAAGTCTGCGAGTGAATGGTGTGTGTGCCCTGCGATAGATTGGCGGCCTGTCCAGGGTGTATTCCTGCTTCTCACCCAATGCACGCTGGGATAGGCTCCAGCACCCCCTGCGACCCTGCTCAGGATAAGCGGGTATAGATAATGGATGGATGGATATAACATTTTTTAAAAGTTAATCTTGTGAACAGTTTAAAATTAATCCTTCGTATTGATACTTTGTGAAATTTTATAAGATTTATAAGATTTTATAAGCTACTGATGAAACCATGATTCATCAGTGAAGAGTACCGTTCTCCAGCGTGCCAGTGGCCATTGAAGGTAAGCTGTTGCCCACTCACGTCGAATTGTGACGCCGAACTGCAGACAAATCAAGACCTCGGTGAGGACGTCGAGCACGCAGATGAGCTTCCCTGAGGCGATTTCTGACAGTTTGTGCAGAAATTCTACGGTTGTGTAAAGAAACTCTTTCATCAGCTGTCCGTGTGTCTAGCCTCAGACAATCCCGCAGGTGAAGAAGTGGCGATCCTGGGCTGGTGTGGTTACACGTGGTCTGCAGTTGTGAGGCCTGTTGGACAAACTTCCAAAATCTCTGAAACGACGCTGGAGGCAGCTAATGGTGGAGAAATAAACACCCATTACTCTCTACAGGACATTCCTGCAGTCAGCATGCCAAATGCATGATCTTTTAACTGTTGAGGCATCTGTGACATGGTGTTGAACAACAAAAAACTCAACATTTTAGGGTGGCCTTTTATTGACCCTATCATATGGAACACCTGTGTGGTGATCATGGCTTTTAATCAGCATCTTGATATGCCACACCTGTGCAGGAGATGGATTATCTTGACAAAGGAGAAATTCTAGCTAACAGTGATATAAACAAATGTGTGGGCAAAATCTGACAGAAATAAGATCTTTGTGCACATAGAACAAATCTTTGAGGTATTATTTAAATGCATTAAAAATGGATGCAATATTTTTGTTCAGTATATATACAGTGGCATAATATTTGGGACAAAGACATAGTTTTTCTTGATTTGGCTCTGTACTCCACAATTGTAGATTTGTAATCAAATAATTCATATCTGGTTAAAGTGCAGATTCTCAGATTTTATTAATGGGTATTTTTAGAAATTTTGAATTAACCATGTAGAATTCACTGCACTTTTTTTATACATAGTCCTTCCATTTCGGGCACTATAATATTTGGGACAAATGGCATAGGTGTTTCTGATTAGTCAGGTTTCTTCCTGAATGCAAACCCATATTGTAATTTTGTTATCTGATGGGCCGTTTCCATTTCCGGCCACTCAGCTTGAAAAAGCTGTTGTTTTTCACTCACCTGGGGAGACTAGCTCTTCGAACACATGCTTGATTAGATTGTGTGCATGACCTTGTGTTACAAGACCAGGCCATTACCCATTACACTACACTGCCGCCCCAGTCACCTTACAGAGACAGGTTTCAGAACAGACAGTATCATCAGCCAGTGCTAAGATGGAGCATCTGTGATGAGAGGCATTAGAGGGGGTTTGCAGACTGTAATACAGAAAAGACTGGGCAGGTACATTCCTTACATTCATTGCTATAATCACCAGCTCCACCTCTCCATAGTACAGTACATGCCATTCAGAGTGAACCATGTTGTAAAAGTTATTTGATGTATCCAGTTCACTCTACTCTTTCTTCTGATTACTTTATGGGAAGTACAAAATTGGAATATGCTCCGTTTGAAAAAGACTTGGGAGTAATGGTTGATCAAAGCCTTTCAGGTTCTAGGCACTGTGCTGTAACAGTAAAAAATGTGTAGGGGACATGCCGGTACATCTCATAGTGGGGCACCAAACTGTAGAAGATATACATCAATATCCTCACAGGTGGTGCCAGCATTTTATAATCAGTCTCATTAATTAAATATACACTACCGGTCAAAAGTTTTAGAACACCCCCATTTTTTCAGTTTTATTTACATTTAAGCAGTTCAAGTCCAGCAAATGACCTGAAATGGTACAAAGGTAACTGGTAAACTGCCAGAGGTTTAAAAAAATGATTAAGTTACCAAAAACTGAAAAATAATGTAAATTTCAGAGTTATAAAAAAAGGCCTTTTTCACGGATTAAGTAATGGGTTAACAACTTTCAGCTTTTCTGCAGCAATGGAAGTAAATTAAGCCTTGAAAGTTGATGCAAACAATTCCTACACGTGTCCCAACTTTCACTGATTACTTACAAACCCTCTGTCTGTATAAAATCAGTGTTGGAACAGACTGTATTACTATACTCTCTGAAGCATTATTTGGACAATATTGCACTGCAGGAAGTAGTATATTGCTATCATAATGGCAAGAAAAAGGCAATTAACAAAAAAACAGACCATTATAACCCTTAAAAGTGTAGGTTTTTCCTTTAGAGAAATTGCAAAGAAAGCCAAGGTGTCAGTGAGTACAGTTTCCTACACCATCGAAAGGCACTTGGAAACCGGAGGAAAATCTGACAGGAAAAGGTCCAGTTGACCCAAAGCCACAACAGAATCAGAAGACAAATTTTGGAGAGCCAGCAGCTTGCCTGATTGGCGGCTCAAAGAACTAGCTTAACTGTTAAGCACAGCTTAACAGTAGTCGAAGTAAGAAAGTCTCAGTTTCAATCAAAGAGAAGACTTCGAGCTGCAGGTTTGACAGGATGAGTGGCAGTACGAAAGCCATTACTGAAATGGCTAAATAAGTAAAAGAGGCTTGCCTGGGCCATGAAACACCGACAGTGGACTACTGAAGACTGGAAGAAGCTCTTATGGACTAATGAATCAAAATCTGAAATCTTCGGTTCATCAGGGTTTTTGTAGGCCGTTAAGTAGGTGAAAGGATAGTTCCTCAGCGTGTGACACCAACTGTCAAACATGGAGGAGGAAGCATGATGGTCTAGGGCTCTTTTGCTGGATCCAGAGTTGGTGACTTGCACAGAGTGACTGGTACCCTGAACCAAAAGGGCTACCACAGCATTTTGCAGCGCCATGCAATACCCTCTTGTCAACGCCTTGTTGGTCAGGGGTTCATCCTACAGCAAGATAATGACCCAGAACATACCTCCAGGCTATGTCAGAGCTATCTTAGAAGAAAAGAACAAGATGGTAAGCTTCAAATCATGAAATAGCCAGCACAGTCTCTGGATTTAAACCCCATTGAGCTGGTTTGGGTTGAATTGCACAGAAGGGTGAAAGCAAAGCAACCTACAAGTGCAACGCATTTGTGGGAACTTCTGCAACAGTGTTGGGAGGATCTTTCTGAAAAATATTTGATTTCCACTGTAGAACGAATGCTACAAGTGTGTTCAGCTGTTATATCTGTAAAAGATGGCTACTTTGATGAGTCAATAAATTAGAATAAATTGTGTTAAACAGAACGATTCCATGATTTCTTTTTTTCTTATCTCCAATTGTTTATTTGCTCTATGCTTCAATTTCAGAGTACATTGAGACAACTGTGTAAATTTCAATAAAAACTGGGAAAATGGAGGTGTTCTAAAACTTTTGACCGGTAGTGTACAAAGTAGAAATTGGCAACTTAAATTAATAATTAAATTAATTGTTATTAAAATGACAAATTAATAGTCAATCTTAACCAAATCATAATATCATGCATTCAGCTAATACTAAATTAATATAAATGATTTAGCTAAGACGTGAAGGTATTTTAAGTTCTTTTGATTAGTAGCGGCTGACTCAATTCAACACTAGAGTAATATCAATACACACACCCGTGTAAATATAATAAAGTTTATTAAACACAAAGTACCGAAAAGGGCAAAGCACAATTCTCTACAATGATGTATAATAAACTATGTGAGTGCACATGTGTATGGATGTTGTGTGTGCGTGTGTGTGCACATGAGTATGTGTGTGAGGAGTGTTGGACATTCTTCTACATGGCGGTTATGTACCATGGACATGTGTTCGCGGAGAACAAAGAAACAATGGAGGAGTTTTTGAAACTAGACAAAGCTAATGGAAAAAAAACAATGGCGCATGGAGCAAGCCAAACAGATGAAGCATAATGGTTATATGGCTACCGGTGTGCGTTTGTAAAGATCAACATGCCATGTTATGATCAGTTAGTAATTAAACAGATCACATGCAAGATCCCTTCTGTGTGTGACTTATATTAACACTAATGCAGCGCAGTGGATGGCTTAAGAGCCGACCACAACAGAATGGTAACAAGGAGCATTTACATTAATCATTAAACACACTAACCGTTAGCATCGTCATGTACATTTAGTCGCAAATATTACTAAATTCAGTCTGTTGCTAAATATACTATGCCCAGAGTTACAGCCTTACTTGAGTCCTTCACATTGGGTTGGTTGTTAGTGTTTCCTGGTTTCCAGACTGAAGTCTGTGGTGAAAAAGGTGAAGCCATTCGCCCTTTTCTGGCTCTAAAACATGCAGCCTGGTCCTTGTCGCATGCCTCATGGAACTTACTCTGCAGGATGCATCGGTCGTGCGTGGCTCTCCCGGTTCTTTGACCACCGCTCACAGGAGCACTTCGGAGCGCCTCATTCCTCCCGCAGCCGGGAGCTGAGGGTATGAGAAGGGTCCAATTGCAGACCTCCCTCCTGAGGCCCCTAGTTCTGTGAGCCAATGGGGGTTGAGCATGTCCTCCATCCTGAGGTCCCCAGTTCTGTGAGCCAATGGGGTTAGTAGTAGGATCCTGACGAATGAAGTACGTCACTTCCTTTACTACAGTATAAAGTCACGAAAAAGGCGCGTACCGCCACTTTGGATTTTGGAAATGTTACGAAGATGGAAGAAAGATTAACCTGTTATGTAATGGTAGAATAAAATTGTTTGGAACCATCAATGTAATGGAAGTTCGTGGAGCTTCAGAGCTCCTACTTATCCCCTGTAGTTTGGAATGATTGAAAAGTCACTCATACATATTAATATATTAATGATATGAATACATGGGTATTTGTTTTTGCGCATCAATAATTATTTTAATAACTAATATTGATGTATTTTGATATTTGTAATATATATTACAGTATATATAGTCTTCATATATTTATAATTAGATTTCTAATATATAGTTTTTATATAATTATATTTTTTGAACTATGACCTGGCAATTGACTTCTGAAAAAAAATACAATACATCCTCCGACCAGCGGGGGTGGATTATACCTGCATGAGAATGGTCTGAGAGTTGCCTGAGGAGAGAGGTCTGAGGAGGAAGGTGCTGCAGTTGGACCCTTTTGGAGGGTATACGCGCCTTGCTCCGTTGCAGGCAGGCAGTGTTGCCAACTATTTTCTATGGAAAGTAGCTTCCTCTAAAGGCCTCCTCTAAAAGTCGCTAGAAGACATCATCCGTTAATTTGCATATGTATGATGTCACCACGTAATCATTTGCATATAAAAAAACGTATGTTAAGCCATGCACAGCAATAGGCATAGCGTAGGTTTTGTGTCTGCCTGCCCGCCAATGACTTTGGCCCAGAGACTGTAAAAAATATGGACAAAGCTACTGTGACGTCACCCATTGATTCTCCGTGGTTCTCTAAAACACGTTTTGAAGCTCAGTGGCGGGCGCGGCCATGTTGTCGATTTGGAGCCAAAACCATAGAGTTAAGCGGTTCTGTGATTTTTACAATATGATTGACAGTCTGGTGCGGAAAAACCCATCAACCTGAACGAACGAACTTGAGGCTAGCTGGCTGTCTGCCGTTATGTTTTAAAATATATTATCAAATGTTTACGGAGTTTAATTTCCATCTGTGACTGTACTGTGTCATGTAGGCCTAATCACGTTATATGTATGTACATTAATAATACAATTATGTTCAGTTATCTTCAATTTATGTTTCTCAGCAAAACGAATATGCTTAGCTAGCATATCAGCTTGCCAGTGCGCTAGGTAGGCTATGGTTAGCTCACCCATTAGCAATATGAACCACAGGGGAAGAACATCGACTACACTGATGGTCAATCAATCAGAGATGTGTAGGCTACTGGTGATTTGACTAGGCTAATTTTCATGTAACTGTCTGGTAGACCTGTTAACCGAGCAAGTTACCGTCATAGGTTTTCGCCACAGTCAGTTAATGAGCCAGTAACTGCTCCATCGCCGTTTGTGGTGTTCACTTGCTGGGTGACGCTAGCAAGTCACTTTTTACCGAATAAAAATTAACACTGTCAGCGGTGATTAACAAATCTACCAAGTATTTTAATAACTGATCTGCAGGCGTGTAAATATGACAATGCACTTTGTACAGCAAGATTTCCACCAGGTGCATGAAGACAAAAATAATGTACATTGAATTTCTAATTATTATTAGGCTGTTTTTTTTTCTTGTAGATCATCAAAACCAATGGAGAAAAGCCAATATAAGCAAGGAGCCCCCAGGACCGATTCTGAGAACCACTATCTTAAATGCTCTTGTTGGTCTCTTAAATGCTAAAAACATGTTCCTTTCTAAATGCCAATCTTACAAAGATGGTTAATTTCGTTAAATTCTGTGTGTGTGATTTCATCGTGTGTTGTATGTTATCCAGCAAATAAACCTAAGACTCTTAATTCGCTTCGTGAAACTGGAAATTTTGCAGTGTTTATCCCAAAATTACGATTATAGTAGCTTTGTCACATGCGTGAAGCATGGCCCAGGTAGACATTTACGGAATGTACACGACTGACAAGCCGTCAAACACGTTTGAAAAATTGAATATTTGCCGGTTAGGGTTCGTTAGCTAGTCAAATGGCTTGGTAGCCGAAGTTGCGAACTGTTTTAGCATAGGCTACTGGACTACCAAATATAGCAAGCTGATTATGCTTTCTGTCAACTAATTATTTGGTTAAGTAGGCTAAAGGAAATAGCAAAAATGACTCGGCTACCGAAAAACTTCAGAGGAGGATTATTTTATGGTCGTCTAGTGCAGCTGTAAATAGCAGACGCCATAATGAAATCACTACGAAATGGGATGCCTGCATTTTCTGACTTCGCACAGGTGGACCGTAGTCGGAGCCGCAATGTCAAGGCCAAGAGGCGCCACCTCCCACCCAGTGACCATAGACTGTAGCCCCTACTGTAGCTTAGTCCTCTGCAGTAATCAGGACGTGATGCAAACACAACAAATATTATAACAGTGCCCAAATGACACAATAAATCATGAAATCGACCCATGGACAGTCATAAGACAAATAAAATACACATATTGTGACTATTTGTTCTTATGAGAAAAAATGATTGACTTTGTATTTTGACCACATTTGTACCGTAGACTTACAAATGTAATGTAAGACCAGCTAGCATTACCTAGCTGATCTCGGCGATGGCCTGTTTAGTTAGCTAACAATTGAGCTAATTCGACATGTATAAACGGCTGTCCGTAAAGTACCTGGCTTTGTTCATGTCCTTTTAGCTAGCATTGTTGCCAGCGCCTCTTTTGAAAGCTAACGTATGTGGCGCTCTTTTGAAAGCTGTAATTCACCTTGTCCACGTCCTAATGAGATATCAACATGTTGGTTAAAATAGTTGTGTGGTCTTCATTTGGTTTTTGGTGTTTGACAAACTGGAGCTAGCAAGCCTTTTCAAGCTAGCATTGTTGGCGCCTCTTTTGAAAGCTATTTTTGCACTCTTTTGAAAGCATTTAGCTAAACATTATTTCCATTAGAAATACAAAAACTCAACTTTTTTTGTCAGAATCCTCTAGCATTATTACTCTATACCTGGTGTAATCGTGGCCTTAAAAAAAAAAAAAATAAATAAATAAATAAATTTGCTTTGGCTTTGCGCCAGTGCATTGTGTAATCAATATTAATCAAGAGTATTTCTCTGTATTTTCACCAAATACTGACTTAAATTGATTTTCTTTTGCAGAGTTCTCTACATTTGGCCCAACAGCTCAAATGGAAACTAGAGCACAAGATCAGAATGAAGGTAGTTATGGATATTTTATGGAAACAGCTCTTTGCTCATTGACTGCTTGTCATTGTAAAAACACAATTACGATTTTAGCCTGCTGCGTGTGTTACTCAATGTATGTTTCTTACTTGGTCCAATTTCATATCCTTTCAGCTCCCACACATGGCCTTATGACTGTTGCCCCAGTGAAGAACCCGAGGTCCAGCCTTCCCCACTCAAGACATGCCTGAGACATGAGTGACTGTATTGAGTTGATCCACGGTGATCCTAACTTAAATGTAGTTCACCCCTTGAAAAAGACAAAAATACTCAACACTATTAATGTTGAAATCATTGGTCTATGGTTATTACTGTCCTGAAACTACCCTTCACCCTTTTTATGTTTTTGTATCTGGTTTTGTATGTTTGTCTCATCTTCTGTACCATAATTATGCTTGCACATATTGCCTACCTAGAAATGTAACTTGAACCTGATCTCAATGGTATTCTATACAATGACAATAAAGGCTTTCTATTCTATTTGGGCTTGATATGTGTAGCCTACATTTTTTATTGCTGCACTTAAAGTATCTTAAATTTTGAAGATATGAATTACAGAAGCAATGGCATTTCATTGGTAGGATAGAATGGAGATCAAAATTACAACACTATGATATAACTTTTTTTAACACACAAAATTAAAATGTATGGTCAGGGTTTAGTAAGTAAGTGACCAATCCGCAACATTGTGGAAAGGTAAATAACGTAATAAAGAAGTTTAAACAACGTGTCAGTGACGTAAATCTATAACGTTACGACGGATGACTGCCTGGCAACGTAATCACAACGTCGGGGTAAGGTTATTCGATTACACTGTCAAACGTAAAGTTGTAAGGACGTAACTGTTACGTATCCACAACGTTGTTTTGCGACGTCGCAGCGACGGGGCGCCGGTCTTACGTTTTTACGGTAATACTACGTAAATTGAGACGTAACGCGGACGTTCCGAGACGAAAAAGAAGCTGGCGTCAGAAACAGGCGGTTTCCGTCGTGGCTGTTTGGAGAGCGGTGTGGTGTTTTGGTGGAGCGAAGTTCAAACAGTTTATGGCTTTTGTTTTGTTTTTTGTTTTCCTTTGACTGTTAGGTGCGGACACCTCTTAAAGGATTAGGATTTAGAGAAGCACGAGCGCATCCCGGCTTGGGATTTCCGGCCGGGGTTAGCCGTGTAGAAAGACCTTTAAAAGGTTCAAAATAGGGAAAGTGCTAGTTTGACGATTAGGTGGAGCTGAGTTTGGTCCGTATGGAGTTGCAGTAGCTGTCTCAGATTCAGGAAACGGGCGGTAAACGACTGGGAAGATCGACTGCTAGTGTTTGTGATTTCTTTTAGCTGGTTAGCTGCAAATCAACCTCAACGCTATTGCGGAATCGACGGGCAACAGTTTGAAATAAATAAAAATTGTCTCAGAAAGGGTGCATTGTGCTACGCTGGGTTAGTTTTTTTTTGTTTGTTTCTTTTTTTTTTTTTGTTTGTTTATTTACCTAGTTTGGCTTTATTTTGAGGGATTAAACGATATTGACTTTGTTTTGTGGACGTCGGGACGTGGTAGCAATAGGTTTGGGTGTCGGGGGGAGTTTTTGTAGGAGTATCGACCGACGGCCTGCATAGGTCCGGAACAGTATTCCTGCACTGCTCCTCCTTACAATCCCTGACAGGATGGCGGGGAGGGAGACGGATGGTGACAGCATGGAGGAATGTGAGAGGGGGGCGAGTGAGTGGCAGGTGGTGAGAGGGAACAGAGGCATGAAGGAAAGTAGAAGTAAAAGAGAGAGGAAAGAGGACGGAGCTAGCTCAGGTGGAACGGATAGTGAGGGGAGCGAGAGGGAGGAGGAGGACCCGAAGGCAAGAGTGATAAATATAGTGGTGAGATTTGAGGGAGAGGGGGGAGTAAAGAAAATCGATCCACTGAAGCTAACTAAAACTATTAGAGGACAAATTGGAGAAGTGAAGTATGCAAGAGTTTTGGGAGATGGAAACTTGCTTATAGGATGCGACAATGAAGGTCAGATGGAGAAGGCAAAGAAAATGAGTAGTGTTGGAAAAGCTAAAGTAGCCAAAGTAGTAAGAGTGGGGGAGCAGAGGGGTGGTGGGTGCAAGGGGGTAATTTCTGGATTACCTCTTGTAGTTAGCATGAAGCAACTGGTAGAGAACTTGAGGGTGCGGAATAGGTTAGTTAAAAGTGCTAAAAGAATGACAAGGGGGGTGGAGAAAGAAGAGACTGAGACCGTTTTGATTGAGTTTGAAACAAAGGTTCTCCCAAAGGAATTATACTTTGGATTTGTGAGATACAGAGTTAGAGAGTTCATACCAAAGCCAATGAGGTGTTTTAACTGCCAGGGATTTGGGCATGTGGCTAAGGTGTGCAAAGGGAAGAGGTGTGCTAGATGTGGTGGGGATCATGAGTATGGGAAGTGTGGAGAGGGAGTGAGTTATGTTGTAACTGTGGAGGGAATCATAGTGTGGCTTATTGGGGTTGTGAAGTGTTGAGAAGAGAGGTGGAGGTGCAGGAGATAAGGAGGAAGGAAAAAGTCTCATTTGCTGAGGCAGTTAAGATGGCAGGGCAGGAAAAACAGAATAAGGAGGGAGGATGTAGCAAGGAACAAGCGGTAGCAAAAGAAAAGCAAGATAAGAAGAGTGCATGGATAGAGAAGAAGAAATTGGTGACTTTCATAGCAGGAGTAATAAATGCAACGGCTGAGATAAAATCTAAAACAGAAAGGATTCAGGTTATTGTCAAAGCAGCAGTACACCACTTGGATATGATAGGTTTAAAATGGGAAGAAGTAAGGGATGAACTAAGTGTACAGTCAAGTCAAGAAACGGCATGTGTGGGTTGATTGTACTAATAATTTTAATTCTTCAGTGGAATGCGAGAAGCCTGGTTGCTAATGGGCAGGATTTCAAGCAGTTTGTAGCCAGTAGGAGAGAGAAACCAGACATTGTGTGTATTCAAGAGTCCTGGTTAAAGTCTAACTTGGATTTTGTTTTATATGGTTATGTGGCAGTGAGGCGAGATAGGGCAGAGGGGGGAGGAGGAGGATGTGTCACTTTTGTAAAGCAAGGCATCCCTTACAGAGTAATAGGTATAGGTAATGAGCAAGAGTATGTGGTAATAAAAGTGTGGGCAGAAAGGAAAGAGTTAGTGATTGTGAATTATTATAATCCATGTAAAAGGCTAGAGTTAAGCAAGCTTGAGGAGATAGAAGGGCAGAATGGTAGTAGCACGGTTTGGTGTGGTGATTTTAATGGACATAACACATTATGGGGGAGTGACAGAACAGATGCTAATGGTCAGGTGATAGAAGAGTTGTTAGATGAAAAGAACTTAGTATGTTTAAATGATGGCAGTAGTACAAGAATAGATGTTAATTCAGGGAGAGAGGCTGTGCTTGATCTTACACTTGTGTCAAACAACATAGCAGCAGTGTGTGATTGGACAGTGTACCAAGAAGGTACTATAGGGAGTGATCATTACCCAGTCTGGTGTAAGATAAATTTTGCTGTCTCGTTGTCCATGGAGAACACGGGTGGGAAACGGATCCTTGGGAAAGCTGGGAGAAATTTCTGGAAGGATGTGATAGATATTTAAGTCAGGTTAATGATAGAATGGACATAGAGTCACTTGACAGCAAAATAAAACAAGGCATAATGGCAGCTGCATTCGAATCCATTCCTAAAAGTAAAGGTAGTATGAAGAAGAAAGTGGTACCATGGTGGGATGATAAGTGTAAGGAAGCAGTGAGAAATAGAAATAAGGCATTTAAACTAGTTAAAAGAACTCATAATTTTCAACATCTGATTCAGTACAAGCAGGCCCAGGCAGTAGTAAGGAGGATAATAAGACAGACAAAAAGGACACATTGGAGAAAGTACTGTGGTACAATTGGAAACACAACTCAGGTGGGAGAAGTGTGGGGGGTGATAAAAAAGATGGGAGGGGACAGGAGGGAGTGGAGTTATCCGGCTCTGACCGATGGAAATGAGACTGCAGTAACAAATAAGGAAAAGGCAGAGTTATTGGCAAATACGTTTGTTAGGGTACATAGCTCCAATAATTTATCAGTAGAAGGAAGAAAAGGCAAAGAGAAAACAAAGGCTGAAAATATGGAGGCTTTATGCAGAAAGGATAGTAGTGATGATGGACAAAATGTACCTTTCAGCATGGGAGAATTAAAAAGGTCACTAGATAAAACAGGAAAGACAGCACCGGGTAAAGATGAGATATGTTATAGCATGTTAAAACATCTGAGTGTAGGAAGTCTGGGGAAATTGTTGTTACTGTATAATAAAGTGTGGGAAGAGGGAAGAATGCCAAGGAGCTGGAAGGAGGCGATAATTATTCCAATAAGGAAACCTGGGAAAGATGCTAGCAGGCCTGGAAACTATAGACCAATTGCCTTGACATCTCACATCTGTAAGTTAATGGAACGTATGATAAATGAGAGGTTAATGTATTTTTTGGAAAAAGGAGGTATGGTGGCGTCATATCAAAGTGGATTTAGGAGAGGAAGGAATACTATGGATCCAATGTTGGAGAATGAAGTAAGGAAAGCGCAAGTAAATAAAGAGGCAGTGGCTGCAGTGTTTTTTGATGTAGAGAAAGCATATGATATGCTATGGAGAGAGGGACTTCTAATCAAACTGCACATAATGGGAGTCGGAGGGAAAATGTTTAATTGGGTTATGGACTTTTTAGATGGAAGGACTATTCAGGTGAAGATAGGATCAGAGTTATCAACCAAATATGTTGTGGAAAACGGGACACCTCAGGGAAGTGTAGTAAGTCCAACTTTATTTTCCATCATGATAAACAACATATTTATGAATATCCCTATGGATATGGGGAAGTCATTGTTTGCAGATGACGGGGCTTTGTGGAAAAGAGGGAGAAATGTTGAACACATAGTGAAGAAAGTGCAAGATGGAATTAATCAAGTTGAAAAGTGGGGAACAAAGTGGGGAGTTAAATTTTCAGTTGAAAAAACAAAATCTATGCTCTTTACAAGAAAGAAACTTAGGGAATGCAATTTGAAATTGTATGGAAATAATTTAGAGAAAGTTGTGAGTTTTTGTTTTTTGGGAGTATATTTTGATAGGAGGTTAACATGGAGGGAGCATATTATTTATGTTGTTAGTAGATGTAAGAAAGTGATAAATGTCATGAGGTGTCTTGCAGGATTGGAGTGGGGAGCTGATATAGCATCTCTGAAATATATTTATGTAGCTTTAATTAGATCAAGATTAGACTATGGGAGTATCGTATATGGATCAGCAGCAAAATCTGTGCTGGCGGACTTAGATATTATACAAGCTCGGGCTTTACGAGTGTGTTTAGGAGCAGTTAAAACTTCCCCAGTGTGTGCACTCCAAGTAGAAGCAGGTGAAATGCCACTGTGGTTGCGTCGGAAACAGCTGGTGGCTAACTACTGGGTTAATCTAAGGGGGCATGGAGATAGTCATCCAACAAAAAGGGTACTGCAGACAAGCTGGGAGAAGGAGAGGATGGAAAAAGCAAGTTTTGGATGGGCAGGAGATCAAGTGGCAAGAGATATGGGAGTATATGATAAAGAGTTTGGCGAAACTGTGGTGTGGCCTGTTAGACCTGTCTGGGAGTTACATTACATTACATTACATTATAGGCATTTAGCAGACGCTCTTATCCAGAGCGACGTACAACAAGTGCATTAGTTCCAGGTGCAGAGGTACAAAAGAAACATACTAAAGCGAAATAAAGACTGTAGTGCCAGTAGTGGCCACAGATCAGGACTCCAACCCTGTAGAGTAACCTGTTCAGCAAACAACCCTGCCAAATACAAACTAGCACCGAAATCACAATTTCTTGATCAGAATTAGACAAACAATCCTGCCAAATAATAAAAACTAACATGCTTGAATTAGCCTAACTAGGTACAATGAGCTAAACTACAGGCTAGGGAGGGGTGGGGAGAGGTGCAGCCTGAAGAGATGAGTCTTAAGTCTGCGTTTGAAGGTAGTTAGGTTCTCTGCTGTTCTGACCGCCACGGGGAGGTCATTCCACCAGCGCGGGGCCAGGACAGACAGCAGACGGGAGCGGGAAGTACAGGCACGAAGAGGGGGAGGTGCCAAGCGTCCAGAAGTGGCAGAGCGGAGAGGTCTGGCTGGTGTGTAGGGTAGAGTAGAAAGTGTGGGGGTAGATTTGGAATTACTTAAGATTAAGCATAATAATAAGAATGCTGACTTAGTTAGTGAATATTATAACTATAGGGACTGTAAGTATAAAGGCAGTGTGCAGATTTTTACAGATGGATCAAAGGATCCGCAGACAGATGCGACAGGGGCTGCAGTTGCTGTGCCTAGTTACCAAGTGGGAATTAGCAAGAGAACATCGGATTGCTTAAGTGTGTATGCTGTGGAATTGTTTGCCATATTGATGGCATTAGAATGGGCTGAACGGAGTAGGGTTAACAAAGTAGTAATATGTAGTGATTCTGTGTCGGCCATTGCAAGTATTAAGGCAGGTACAGCCAGAAATCACCAGGATCTGCTATATGAAATCTTGTTTGCCAATTCAAGAGTGGTTAGGCAAGGGAAAAATGTTACAGTCATGTGGGTCCCAGCACATTCAGATATCCCGGGAAACGAGAGAGCAGATGCATTGGCAAAAGAAGCAGTCAAAAAGGGAAGTGTTGAAATAAATATCAAGTTATCAAAGTCAGAGGGAAAGGGAATTGTGTGGGGAAGTATCAATAAAGAATGGCAGCACTACTGGGATCAGGAGAGAAGGGGGAGACATTTACATATGATACAAAATAGAGTAGGCATTGTAAGAAAGAGGGGAGGAAACAGAAGAGAGGAGGTTGTAATAACAAGATTAAGAATAGGACACAGCAATTTACGCAGCACACTTCATATTATAGGTAAACATCCAACCGGTCTGTGTGAAATCTGTCAGGTACCAGAAACCGTAGAACACGTTATCAGTTACTGCAATAAATATAGGGCGGAAAGGAAGGATATGATGGAGGAGATGGGAAGATTGGGGCTAACAGGAGCAGGATTGAGGAATGTACTGGAGTGTGGTGCTAGTGGGCAGGGGAGGAGATGTTTTATTAACTATCTTCGGGGAACGGGACTGTTAATGAAAGTATGACAGCCAATAAACTGTAGGAGCTAACTTACTCCGAAAGATGGCAGTAATGCAACTTTCAAGGATGCAAACTGCCGTTAAACAACACTGAAGAAGAAGAAGAACGTTACGAGACCAATAGAGGACGTTAATAGTAGGCTACCTCGCCACAACCACATTTTGTTAGTAGGGCTGCCGCTATTAATAGTGATGCTGTTTTCTTGTTTGCAATCGATAAAAAAATTCATAGCTGGCTAACTTAGGTAGCTTCTCTGTGTGGTAAACGAAAGTTATTTTTTCTCTCTCACGGTGCGACCCCAGCTCTGCCTAACTTGCAGTAGATTGCTATGAAACAGTGTGCTGTTTACCTGTGTCTGACGCCCCGGCAGTTTAGAGCCGGAAGTTATGTGCCTCACACAAAAAAGGAAAAATGGCGGCACCCTAGGTCAGGGCTGAAAAACTTGTGTATAGCAAATCAGTGGGTGACGGCATGATCACTTCGTCCATACTGTCGAGTCCAGCTGCCTTTAATTTAAGCAGATAATCGTTTGTTTTACTCCCGGTTTTGCAGTTTCCTCTACTAAAGGCAGCCATGTCGCAGCATGTTTTGCCACTCACTCCGACTGAGGGGGCGTATTCCGGTGGGAAAGTGACGTCAATGGGCGGTTGCTAGAAAGCGACCATTGTTGTAGTTTCAATAAAGCAGCTTTACATTACATTTATTTATCAGACGCTTTTATCCAAAGCGACGTACAAAAGTACACACCATTGTCATTGGAACAACTACAAAACAGGTTCGATAAGGAACAATACTCATTTCGTACAGCTATGTATAGCTAAGAACACAGTTCAGTTCACGCAGTTAACATTATTCTGACCGAGTTTATGCCAAGTCAAACTAGGGGGGAGAACAAGCTACAATATTAGGACAAATACAAATGACAAAAAATACTGAAATGCAAAACTTGTTAGTAACTTACTTTTTAAAAAGCATATAACAGCTTCGGGATCCTTCGGAATTTATCTCATAGAACAAAACGTGAAACTCTCTTAGGCTTACGTTTACCACAGACCTTATTAACGAAATCCCTATGGGAAAAATGCATTGGAAATCTGACGAGGGAACCCATGGCTCAAAAAAGCGAACTTACTTCCGGGTTTTTAGGACTACAAACTGTAAACCAGCCTCATAAACTGAGCTCTCATAAAGAAGTTTGTGTTTTCGTCACTGGTCAAATATCGGCTCACACTCAGTGTTCCGTGAGTCAGTTTTGAGTGGAAACAGGACCTCCATCACCACAGAGATGACCAGTACCGCTAACAGTAGGCCTTACCATGTTATTGTGTTCGGAGCCTCGGGATTTACCGGACAGTTTGTTGTTGAAGAGGTCATACGAACCTTATCAGACGGGCCGAAAGGAACGCTGAAATGGGCTATCGCCGGGAGAAGCAGACAGAAGCTGGAAAAAGTTCTGAAGCAGGCATCCGCAACGCTTAGTACGTAGCATTTTACCTAGCTACGTTGGCCGTCGGTAGCTCGCTAGGCATAGCTAGCAGTGTCGATGTGTTGTTAACGTTTTCTTGATACATTAAGGGAAGTTATTGTCACTAACGTTAGGGAGGTCAAACCGGTTTTGGCGATCTTTCAGAAAACATATTTTGACAGTTTATTCTTCATACATGATGTCATAAATGCTACAGTATAATCAAATAACAACATATAAATAGCAGAGTTGCCAGAATATAACGGTTGTTTGCTATAATAGTAGGGAGGGCAAAGTGGAGCTTTAGAATGTCGCCAGCAGTATATGCACGTGAACTCGACAATGCATTTCTCACAGAAAACGTAGTTTGTCCACTTTTTTACTTCACTACAGTGGTGATAAAACGAACAAGTAGTAAGTGCTAGGGTGATATTATCCTTCATTGATTGTCGAATAACGCTAGTATGTTGTAGCTAGCACGATATAATAGCACTAACCCCCCAAAAAATGAACTTTAACGGTACTAGTTCAGTCGAACATTGAATTTGGAAGCATTCGATCATAGCCAGCGGCACCGAAAATTTCAGTCGTACCCTCCATAAAATCAAAAAGTCCCAGTAGAAGATCGAATTAAATGTTTAAAAGTGATATATTTTCTGAATCGTTATCAATTTCTCCTGCCCGCTTTGAGTGAAACTAAGCGATCTGAACATACAGTTGCTATGTAAATTACGTCAGAAGGATTCAGCCTTGTTGTTTGCTACCTAAACTTCACAGCACACTCGAATCCCTTAGCATGCTTGTAGCATGAAGTGTCTACTTTCAAAATCCATTTAAACCATTCACAAATGACTTGGGACTTTGAAGTTATACATCGGGATGTATCAAGTGTCCAGTGAAAATACTGACCTGGCTATCAGTCAGAATTCTGAGAGAACCAACTGCCATAAATGACCGCGTAAAATCAACCAGTAAGAGTTATTATGATGTCACTGGTTCAGAACCCCATAAATGTAAACAGTCGAATGTTCAGTGAAATCTGCCGGTTTTCGGTGCCGTCGGAGTCCCGATCTTATCATTGATGGAATTTTGGGAAAGTGCGAGCTAAAAGGCCACAAAAACAGCCAATATATCACATTAATATGCCGTATATGTACGATCGCTGGTCACAATACGTTAATTTAAGGCTAAACTGGTATTTTAATCACAATACTGTGGCGGTTTCACGAAGAAGCAGAGACGGAGACTGGCTTGGCTGTTTTCGAATCGCTCCCGGGGAGCTTCGCTTTATTTGTGACATCTCTTCAAACGGTAATTCGTAGACTGACGACCATAGCTGGGCAAAGCCTGCTTTTGTCAAACCCCGTTCGCCGTGATTGGCTGCCCCGGCGCAACAGAACGAACCAATCACACAGCCTTAACGTCACATCACACAAAGGTCGGATAATTTACATACAGCAGCACGAGACACACAAAACAGACAGGCAGGGAATACAACGACAGTATTGGCTAGTTGACTAATGACAGAAACATGACGGTGCAAATCATAAACCCGAGGGGCTGCTAGCGCTACGGAAGCGATTCCTAGCAGGCTATACACATTTAAAATAACGAGTATTTACACGATCGCGGAGCGGGACAAGTTAACCGCTAACAAGATAACAATTATTTAATTACACACAGGCAAGATCGCCACACAGCCCCCACCTAAAGGGTCGCTAGTCCCCGACGACCCACAGTTTCTACGCGATTTACCTCGTAGTCGATTAAATAATTCGGTAGCCGTCGCTTCCGAGTAGGGCGGCCCGTGGTGGGCTGTGCCGTTTCCTCTGCTGCCGGTGGTGTAGAGGGGACAGGGCTGCTATCTTGTCCGCCAGCTGCGTCTTCGGTGGCGAGTGGTTGGTAAGGTGCGAGTCGGTCTTGGTGGAGCACCACCAGGCGCCCTCGATTTGGCATGCGCAGGCGATACGTCACCTCACTCAGCCGTTCCAAGATCTCGCCAGGCCCACGCCAATGTGACTGCAGCTTAGGAGACAGGCCCTTCTTGCGCACTGGGCAGTGGACCCACACTTCATCACCTGGCTTGAAGGCCTGCCCCTTGCAGTGCTGGTCGTAGGCGCGCTTCTGCCGCAGTCCTGTAGTGTCCTGGGCCTGGCGAGAGAAGTCGTGTGCCACTCGCAGTCGTTCCAGCAGCTGGCGGAAGTAGCAGGCCTCTGTACGGGCTGGTTCCCTGCTTTCGGGCGGGGCCCCGAACACCAAATCCACAGGCGTCCGGAGCTCCCGTCCGAACATCAGGGCGGCGGGCGTGCAGAGGCTGGACTCCTGTACGGCAGTTCGGTAGGACCACAGGACCAGGGGCAGGTGGCGGTCCCAGTCTCGTTGGTGCTGGCTGGCGAGGATGGCGAGCTGTGCAGTCAGGGTCTTGTTGAACCGCTCAACCAGTCCGTCGCTCTGGGGATGGAGTGGAGTTGTGCGGGTCTTCACTACTCCGAGCCGACTGCAGACCTCAGTCAGCACCCGCGATTCAAAATTTCGCCCCTGGTCGCTGTGGAGTTGGGCGGGGACCCCGAAACGGGCAAACATCTCCTCGACCAGCTTCCCCGCTGTTGTTGCAGCACTTTGGTCCGGCACCGCGTACGCCTCGGGCCACTTCGTAAAGTAGTCCATAGCCACAAGCACGTAGCGGTTACCGGCCTCAGTGACAGGGAAGGGGCCGAGGACGTCCACCCCCACCCGCTCCATCGGGGCCCCCACCACGTAGCGTTGTAGAGGGGCGCGGGAGCGCTTGGTAGGCCCCTTGCATGCCGTACAGGAGTCGCAGCAGTGGACGTGCAGCTCCACGTCCCGGCGGCACCCAGGCCAGTAGAAGCGCCCCCTCAATCGTCGCAGGGTCTTGCTGTTCCCGAAATGGCCCGCCCCCACCGAGCCATGCACCAACCCGAGGACTTGGGGGCGGAGTGCTCGGGGAACGAGGAGTTGGAGGAGGTCGCTTCCAAGCCCGGGTGCCTGCCACCGCCGATACAGCAGCCCGTCCCGCAGCTCAAGGTTCCTCCTTTGCCCGTAGTAGGTCTTGAGCTCGGGCCCCTCAGCCGAGACCTCAGCCCACTGCGGCGGTGTTTCTGCCTCCAGCCAGCCCCTCACCTTTCTTAGCGTGCTGTCGGCCTCCTGGCCCTCCCGCAGCTGCTCCTGCGACACTGGCAGCCACCCCGCCTCGCTGATGTTAGCGGTAGCCACCGCTAGCTCCACCTGGCTCTTATCTTCCTGTCGCTGGCAGTGTTGACAATCCAGCTCAGCACAGGGACGGCGGGACAAAGCGTCAGCGTTGGTGTGGTGCCGCCCCGCCCTGTGCTCGATCTGGAAATCGCACTCCTGTAGCTCTTCTAACCACCGTGCGACTTGGCCCTCCGGGTGCTTGAAGTTTAGGAGCCAGGTGAGCGAAGCGTGGTCAGTGCGGAGGCGGAAGTGGCTACCTTGGAGATAGGGTCGGAAGTGCCTCAGTGCCTTGACTACGGCCAGCAGCTCTCGGCGGGTCACGCAGTAGTTCCGCTCTGCCCGGCTCAGGGCACCGCTGTAGTAGGCGACAGCTCTCTCTCCGTCGCTGTCCTCCTGAGAGAGGACGGCTCCCACCCCCACGTTACTGGCGTCGGTGTCGACGATGAATGGGCGGTGCACATCGGGATACGCCAGTACGGGGGCCTCCGTGAGAGCCGTTCTGAGCCGGGCAAAGGCTTCTGCGCATTCAGTGGTCCAGACGAACGGCTGGTACTTGTCGGTGAGGCGATGGAGGGGACTGGCAATGGAGGCGAAACCCCGCACGAACCGCCGATAGTAGCTCGCCAACCCCAGGAAGCTGCGCAGCTCACCTACATTTGCTGGGGTCGGCCAATCCCGCACAGCAGTCACCTTAGCTGGGTCGGTGGCTACCCCTCGCTCACTCACAACGTGCCCCAAGAAGGCCGTCTCCCTCCGGAGCAGCTGGCACTTCCGGGGATTCAACCGTAGCCCAGCCCGGCGAATCGCCGTGAGCACGTCGTGGAGGTTAGCGAGGGCGTGCTCGAAGCTACTGGCATGTACTAGGAGGTCGTCCAGGTACACTACACAGCAGCTTCGGGGGACGGCCGACAGCACCCTTTCCATCAGCCGCTCGAACGTGGCAGGGGCATTGCACAGTCCGAACGGCATCACGCGGAACTGCCACAGCCCTTGCCCGATGGTGAAGGCGGTCTTAGCCTTCGCATCCTCGGCCATTTTAACCTGCCAGTAGCCACTCCGGAGGTCCAGCGAGCAGAACCAACTGGACCCCGCGATGTGGTCCAGCGCCTCGTCGATGCGGGGGAGAGGGTAGGCATCTTTGCGCGTTACGGCGTTGAGGCGCCGATAGTCCACACAAAAACGCCACTCTCCATTCTTCTTCCGCACTAGGACAGCAGGGGCCGCCCACGGGCTGTTGGAGGGCTCAATGATGCCTGCAGCGGCCATCTCTCTAACCTTCTCCTCTGCCCCCAGCCGCTTTGCGAGTGACAACCGGTGAGGGCGCAGACGAACCGGTGCAGCGTCACCAGTGTCAATGGCGTGCTGCACTAGCTCGGTCTGTGTGCATTCCTCATCGCGAGCAGCGAAGAGGTCTGCATTGTCCTTCAGCAAGCGTTCAAGCTGTTGGCATTGGTGAGGGTTGAGGCCGCTGCAGCTGCGTCGCCACAGCTCGCGGACAGCACTCACCGTCTCGACAGAGGGGGGGGCAGGCTGTGACAGTGGGGCAGGCGAGCCACGCTCTGTGTTGGTTAGCTGGGGCGGCGGCTGGCGAGGGTGGGCTGAGGCTGCTCGGCGACGGGTCCTCCTGGACCTGCGTTTCTTCTTGGGGGTGGCGTGGAGGGCGAGGGTGGTGGCACCGATGGAGAGCCTGGCGTTGGCGATGTCCACCGTGGCACCCCAGTGGACCAGCAGATCCAGGCCGATTATGCATGCGTCGCTGATGTCGGCCAGCCAGAACTCGTGCGTCACCACCTCTCTGTTTCTGACCTCCACATTCACCATCTTCTTGCCCCGCATGGCGAGCCTCTGTCCCGTCACTGACTGCAGCTGAGTGGTTGTTGGGGACCAGGCAGTGTTGGGGAGCGTTCCCGGTCGCACCAGGGAGATGGTGGCCCCCGTGTCGACCAGTGCCCAGCAGGCTTGCCCATCCAGCCTACAACGCAGGTATAGCCCGCCCGCCTCTCCCAGTCGGCCCACTCGCTGTTGGATGGTTTGCTCTTCCGCCCTCAAAAGGGCAGGCTGCTCTCCTGCCCTGAAAAGGGCAGACTGGAATTTGCTTTCGGCTCTCATAATGGAAGGACTTTGCTCGGTTCCCGCCTTCACAAAGGCAGATGGAATATTTGCTTTTACGAGTGGGACCGAACTGGTTTCAGGCGCAGCAGGCTGCTCCTGATTGAGGATGGGTTCTTGGGGCAGCGGTTTCCTCACAGCGCCGCCCCCGCGTCGTTTCCCGCCGGCCGTGGCGATCGGGGCTTGGGCGCTGGTGCTGGGCAGTCGCGGGCCAGGTGCCCTGGCTCATCGCAGCGATAGCAGCGGCCGCGTCGTGCTGGTGGTGGGCGCTGTCGCCGCTGTTGTGGAGGTGAGCGTGCCCAACGGACTTCCTCCTCCTCCTCGTAGCAGTCGCTTTCGCGGACGCGGGGCCGGGTTGTCTGCCCTGGAGCCAAGCAGAGGACGTCTTCCGCCCTCTCTACTTCCTTCAGAGCGTCGTCGAGGGAGCAGGGCGTGGTCAGGATGACATGCTGGCGCAACCGTTCCGGAGAGAGAGCCTGGAGGAAGGCGTGCAACGCGAGCTCGTCCTGCCCTGCTGAGTCGAGGGACGGGTAGCCCTGCCGAGCGTGGAACCGCACGTCCGCAGCCACGGTCCCCCAGCTCTCTTTTCCTTCACGGCGGCGGCTGTTGAGCTTCTCCCGGCTGCTCTGCATCGACCGCCTCTGGCCGAAACGCCTTGCCAAGGCCGTCGTCAGCGCCTTCAGATCGCCCTGTTCGGCAGCATCGAGGTCTAGCAGAACCTGCAGCGCTGGACCCTCCAGGGCGAGTGCTAGGTGCGTCGCCGTCTGGCTCTCGCTCCAGCCGCAGTGACGGGCAGCCAGCTGCAGCTGGGCTAGGTACGTCTCCCACTGTGCTGCTCCACTGAAACGGGCTAGCTTCGGCTGTGTGCTAGCTACCGTGGTGGTTGTCATGCTGGCGCTGGCTAGCGTGCTAGCGCTAGCTTCCCTCGGGTGCGTAGGACGAACAGCACTGGCTCCGTCTGGTTGTCTGGGGGCTCTCTGTCGTTGCGCCACCGAGCTCTGCAGATCGGCGCCCGTCGCCGTCTCTGCTGCCTCGGTCTTCCGCCGCCTCGGTACCCCCAGTCTCTCTTCCAGCTCTCGGATCGCCTTCTCCACTTCAGCTAGCTGAATCCCACTTCCGGACACCAATGTGGCGGTTTCACGAAGAAGCAGAGACGGAGACTGGCTTGGCTGTTTTCGAATCGCTCCCGGGGAGCTTCGCTTTATTTGTGACATCTCTTCAAACGGTAATTCGTAGACTGACGACCATAGCTGGGCAAAGCCTGCTTTTGTCAAACCCCGTTCGCCGTGATTGGCTGCCCCGGCGCAACAGAACGAACCAATCACACAGCCTTAACGTCACATCACACAAAGGTCGGATAATTTACATACAGCAGCACGAGACACACAAAACAGAGACAGGCAGGGAATACAACGACAGTATTGGCTAGTTGACTAATGACAGAAACATGACGGTGCAAATCATAAACCCGAGGGGCTGCTAGCGCTACGGAAGCGATTCCTAGCAGGCTATACACATTTAAAATAACGAGTATTTACACGATCGCGGAGCGGGACAAGTTAACCGCTAACAAGATAACAATTATTTAATTACACACAGGCAAGATCGCCACAATACTTATGTTAATTTCCGGAAATACATTTTTCGATTGTCCTCCCTAATAATAGGATTTTAAAAAATTAGCTGCTTCCCTCGGCATGTAATCAGTCGTTGAAGGGACACATCATCACCTGTGCGACTTTTAGGGTGGAGTTATCTGTTTTTCTTCAACAACATGAACCAATATTTTGGTATTTGTACAGTAAAACTAATCTAATAAAAAAACACGTTTTCAACGTACAAAAATGGCAAGTTACAAACGTGGCGTTTGCTGATAAGAAGGTTTTGTACGGTAGCCAAGTGAAGAAATATAGTTAGTAGAAATGGCACAGTGGTGAACTGGTGTAACTTTTTAATAAAAGGAATACATTTCCCGTCATTAAATGCATATGGGTGGCCGTGAGTGAGTTTTGGTAAAGCAAATATAAGCGTAAGAAAACGTTAGTGTAAAAGAGGAAATTATCTGCCTGAGGGCGAGGCGGGATTCATTCCTTCAACCGGAGGTTTACCAGTCTGTGTCTTTGTTAGTGCAGCACCATGACATAGCCATGCAATGCGTGAAATATCATTAGCAAACCTGTCCGTGGTTTTAAAGAAGAACACAGGCCAGTAAGCACAGAAGAGCTCCTGTTGAATCCATATGGCTTTGCAATATTGTAGCCGGTTAATAACTGAAACGTGCAGGCGGTACGTCATAATGCATTGTATACGTTCGGTGAACGGCGGGTAGATATGATGCAAAAGCAATAATTGAGAAGTAGTAGACTATTATTAGTGAGGGTAAAAGCAGGTTAAAGAAACGTGTTCCAAGCTTGGCTTGAACCCAGGTCCCGATGTTCCCAAGACTGTAGCCTTGCCCACTAGGCCACAGGCAGGCTAGCTGTTTAAACTGGAAATGTTTCAGAGTAAAAAGGTATGGGTATTTTGCGTGTGTATGCGAGTTTTTGATTGGGTGGTGTAGGTGAAGATTTGGCTGGTGTCGGTAAAATATCCAATGGGGAGACATGTTGTTAGTGGGATAGGCGGCAGGAAAAATAAGAATGAGAAGAAGGAGAAGAAGAAGAAGAAGAAGGAGAAAACGCAAAATCCCCTTAGTTTGGGGCTTTATTGTGTGGACATGTGAAGTTGTTTATGAATTCTGTCTGTTATTCTACTTATACAACGGGTTACCAACAATGACTGTAGTTACTTTAATATTTATAGATTTTTCTTGACTTAATCACCTGATATTGCAATATTCTTCCACGGCCATTTGGGCATATTTTTTTTTACCGTTGTCAAGCAAAACTCTCGTTGGTAGTTCTATTTGGACCATTGTTATGCAAAAACTAGTTGGTAGTTCTATCTGCACGGTTGTTAAGCAAAAACTCTGGTCGTTAATTCTATGTAAACAACGATTCTATCAAGAAAAAAATAGTTCCTTCTCGTTTTATACCATACAATTATCACCAATTTTGGTCATTTTTGTCATCACATTATTTAAGAAAACTGCATGAAACCATAGCTCAATCACATTCATCTCCCTAGCTCTGTCTTGCTTTTTAAAATGGTACGGTCACGCAGTGTAGACATAGTGTTTTTCCAAAACTGTCTGAAACCGGGCTTGAATGCCAGCTAGCTTTATGATAGGTTCACCGTCACTTGTCACCTAACCAATATTAAAATTCAGATGGGTTTTAGGTCAAAATGGTCTCACGGCATGCTTTTTTAAAATCCTGGCTAGCTAGCTAGCTAACTGCTGAATTATATTCAGAACAGCGGTTACTATAAATGTAATCGTTAAGAAGGATAGGCTACAAAAGAAAATGCGTCCCGACCCCTAGCCACAAGTTAACCAAGGAACACTTATTCTACTGTCCAAATAAGGGACGATTCAGTAGCCTATTTTGCAGGATGGTTGGCAACCCTAAATGAAGCCAGTAACTAGCACCATGATTCAAATTTGCCATAAATTGTGAAATTGGACATTGAAAAGGGGAGGGGACGTAACAATTCAAAATCAAAAAAATGATGTTGCTGTTTTAACTGCTTTAGAATGCTGGATTTTGTAGCGCATTGATTTTAGAACTGTTAAAAGGCAGAGGTGTCCCTTTACTGAGAATTAATGCCCACCCTTGGACCAATCAGAATCGAGTATTCAGCCAAGCCATTGTATAAACAAACATAATATTATGTTAATCACATTGTCATATTGCTTATTAGCCTACTAATGCAATACAAGTTGGATTTAGAGGCATCGGCACAGGTTGCTGATGTAGGCTGCTTTTTAATTTTCCAGAATGTCTCATAATGCAAATGCCGGTTCAGTCGGTTTGCATAAAATCAAACCGGTTTATGCTTGTACACCGGACCGGAACGGCAAAACCGGAAACCGACCTAATCCTACCGTTCGCACCAGGGGACCAGGGATTGCCATTTTCCATGAAGTTTGCAATCTCCAGTGGTTACTCGAGGTATTGCAGTTCAGTAAGCCAATGGTGCCAAAAAGCAAATTGAAGTCCATTCAAAACTACAAATTTGTTTTATTACTGGCTGTGGCAATCTTGTGCACCACTGTGCTCTGTATGGTGCTGCTAAGTGCCCATCTCTGTATATCCGCAGACTTTCACATTGGTTGGTTTTTATATATAAATCTCTCCTTGGGCTGGTTCCTTCTTATCTGTGTACTTACATGTGTAAAAACCAAAATCAATATGGCCTGTGTTCTCACGATATCCTGCAGATGTTGGTTCCCAGAGTTAGGACAGAATTAGGCAAAAAAGCTTTTAAATACGCTGCCCCCCTTTCCTGGAATAAGGTACAGAAGGACCTGAAATTGTCAGAATTAATTACTATGGGGAAATTTAAGTCAATTTTAAAGGATCGTGAAAATAGTACTCTTGGTCATTGTGATTGCTCCTAAATTTTTAATTGAAATCGTTTTAGAAAATTGTACGTGTTTATGTCCTTGACCTTGTATTGCATTTTTAACTGGATATTGTGTTCACTTATTTGTATTGTATGACAGTTGTATTTGTCTGTTTGTATTCTTGTGTTATTGTTGTAACAATGTTTATGCTGCTTTCTTGGCCAGGTCACTCTTGAAAAAGAGATTTTAATCTCAATGAGACTTTTACTTTTACCTGGTTAAATAAAGGATATATATATATATATATATATATATATATATATATGTATACTTTACCCTGGAATTACCCTGAATTAATTACTCACCAGGCACCAATTTCTTTCAGAATCTCACAGACTAAGATATAAGACTTACTTGCACGGTTTTGCATTGCAGTGAGTTCACACACCTGCATACTTGGACATACCCGTGTACTATGAGAACAAGTATGAGGTTGGGCTGAGCTGAGAGAGTTCCCTGCACAGAGCTGCTGTATCAGAATACGTTAAGTATGAAACCTTGACCTAGGATTACATGGATCCACCGTCATTATTGTTTTGAGTATATTGCAATTCTGTTATTATTACTGTTAATATTAATAATAATAGTTACCTACCATAAGGTTCTTGTGTCCATTATTCATGGTGATGAATAAATGAATAATAAATAAATAATTAAAGCCGCAAGCGGCGTTGGGAGGGGTCCAAGCATTGGCAGCATCGCGCTCCCTATGGAGCGATTTTAAAATGGCTTTGTCCTCATGATCATATGCCTTCACCCAACATATCTACTGAATATCATGAGGATCGTATGAAATATTGATGACTTATGGCCAATTTTGTGCTAAGAGACGCTGTCGGATGACTTAGTTACGTCGCCATGGATATGTCCTGGCCGCTTCCCGTCAAGGCCTTTACTATGTCGTAACACTTAGATGGTCCGGCGTGTATGCACAGCTGCAGTGTTTCTGCGCCGCAACTAAAAAAGGCGTCACACTAGTGTTGTCACAATACCAAAATTTTGACTTTGATACTGATACCAGGTTTAGTATTACGATACTCAATACTGAAATGATACTTGAAACTTAAACGATGCTAATCCGATACTCGGTACCTAATGATACTGAAATTACCTTAATAGATGAGAAACGTAATGTCCACAAGGGTTGACGTCATTTTCGAATTCATGGTTTATTAACAACCTGGTTCATTAACAACCTTTAAGTTGAAGCCTCTTCAACATATTAATATGCATAGACCTATAGTTTTACAACACTGAACAATAGAAAAATATGTTAAATATATTTCAAAAATTAAACAGTTGTAATGTAAATAATCTTTAAAACAGGTCTTTCACCTTTAAATAGATTTAAAAACAGCATATTTTAATAGCAATACAGCATCTATCTATAATAAAATATTTCCAAATTGGAACACCTATTGCTACTGAAGTGAACTGAGTCAAAGCTTGCGCTGTATCGAGGAACTGAGTGCACAAGCGCAAGTCACCTCACTTGGCAACCTTAGTTGCTACTGCCTTCTAGCGAAGATTCTGACAAATTACACTTTTCATCCTCTCAATCAGAAATGCGGGAGACAATTTTCCCTGGCTTTTACATTTGACTTAAAACTACCGAACGTCGGAATATTCTAATACCGAACCGTTTCTTTTTTTTTTTTTTTAAGTACCGAGAGAGTGCTGAAGTTTTGGTATACCGTGCAACACTACGTCAGACACATATTCCAATCCATTGCTCAGCTTAGCAGAGAATGCACATTTCAGAGCGCCACAGAGACAGATAGAATAATAACACATGAATGCACATTTCAAATATTAAATACGACATTGAGAAAAAACGGAAAAAAAGACGTAATATCAACTCGCGATCTGCGTGCTGCGCGCAAAGTAGCCTGCCGTTTTATTTATTTAGACATTGGCAGATAAGAAAAATTTTGGTTACGCTGACCTATAAAACGCTATTCCAAAAGCAAAATCAGACATGTTATAAGTCGTTAGAAAGCTTATACTCTCACCTACTGAATAAATGAATTGTCAATCAAGCCAAATTTTACTGAAAAGGGCGACAACGCCGTAAGCAACAGGTGTGGTATTACGCACAGCTATTATTGAAGATAGCCGACCCAGGAGTGACAGATGCGCGTATATTTCGCAAACGGATTGTCCAAGACAATATATGACCACTCATTCGCAAAAGGGACATCTCTACGCGTAAAACCAATGGTAAGATTGTATATTTATTCAATGTTTAGTCCCAGATATTGCCTGTAGAATGACATGGTATAATTTTTTAAAAAAAGTTAGTCTAGCTTATTTCGTTATTCAGTGAGCAGCGTTTTCACTGCTGTATTGGCATATTTTAGGGCTAATGTCGGGTTTATCTTGTTGCTACTGAATATTGCATTACATTACATTACAGGCATTTGGCAGATGCTCCTATCCAGAGCGACGTAGGCTACAACAAAATGTATAACCATAACCAGGAACAAGTGTGTCGAAAACCCTAGAGGGCAGTAGCGTACCGTTCCAAGTGCAGGGAACAACCGCATAGTTCAACTTGGATCCTGTAGGTTAAACTGATTAACACTAACACAAACAAGAACAGCAACAATGCAGTCTATGCAAAAATACAAGCAATAGTTAAGACGAGTTAAATCACCTACGAAACAACTACTTAGTTACAACCCTAAGCTTACAGTCAATTTAGAGATTAAATTGAGAATACAATTTCTCTCAGCATAATGACGGATTTAAACACTAAACAAACTCACCCGATATTGTCTTCAAATGGATCCATGCCAAAGAAAAGTAATGATTCATCTTCTCAAAGCTTTTACTAACAAACTTTTAATAGCAAAACACGAAAGACCAATTCGCCATCCATGCTACCTACGCGCAGAGTACCGTATTATTTATTCAGACATTGGCAGAGTACAGCATAAATTGCGTCTTTTGTTTACATTCAATATTAGAAATTGCAGCGAGAAACTGCAGCTGTAGACACAAGATAGTCTATGTTATGGTAGCAACGGAATGAAGCAGACTATACATGTATTGCCATCATTGTTTTATTATACGAGCGTGTTTTCGCGCGTTTGCACAGAAACTCAAAACCTACCAATAAAATGGTTTAGCTATTTCTCACCATAATGACAGATTTAAAGACTGAATGAACTCACCCGATACTGTCTTCAAATGGATCCATGCCAAAGACAAGTAATTATTCCTCCTCTCAAAAAGCTTTTACTAACAAACTTAGCCTAGCATGCACTCTGGCTGGCACTGTCTTCTATTGCTTCTCTGACGTTCAGACCCTCGCCTCACTGATAAAAACTAGACCCTACGGTGTCGGATTACTTGCGTCGCCATGGATGTCGCTTCCCGTTAAAAAGTTTACTAGATGTCGTAACCGTTTAGATTTGGAGCTCCAGCTCTTCCGCTCCCCAACTAATGAAAAAGTCCAAATGGCGGGCAAACAATATGGCGGACATAGGTGCTCCCAATAGCAAAGTTGTAGAGCACAGTCAGATGCATTAGCTGATGAAGTTTTGTGTTGATCTGACTTACGGTGTGGGAGTTATGGCCTTTTACGCAAAACCCTTTGTTATAGCGCCACCATCTGGCCGACATAGGTGATTTTTAGTGCCTGAGTAGTGGGGGGCCATAGGAACCCACCTGCCAAATTTGGTTGCTCTAGGACTTATGGTTGCTGAGCCTCAGACATTTTAGCGGAGAAAACTTCCACGCCCCAACAAAGAAGTTAAAATGGCGGGCAAACAATATGGCAGACATAGGTGGTGCCAATGGCAAAGTTGTAGAGCACGTTCAGATGCATCGGCCGATGAAGTTTTGTGTTGATTTAACTCATGGTGTGGGAGTTATGGCCTTTTACGCAAAACCCTTTGTTATAGCGCCACCATCTGGCCGACATAGGTGATTTTTAGTGCCTGAGTAGTGGGGGGCCATAGGAACCCACCTGCCAAATTTGGTTGCTCTAGGACTTATGGTTGCTGAGCCTCAGACACTTTTAGCGGAGAAAAATAATAAGAATAATAATAATAATAATAATAATAATCCTAACAGATACAATAGGGTTCCACCAGCTTCGCTGCTTGGACCCCTAATAAAGTTGGCATATGTTGCCCTTAAATTAGGATGCTATTGTGCTGAATCCACTATATTATCATTTTGACTGCATTGTTATTTTGATATTGCTGCAAATAGCCTACTGTTATTTAAAATGTTATTTAGTTGTAGTATTTCTTTTAGAGCCTGACCGATGCCAGATTTTTGGGTCCGATGGCGATCCCGATTTTGGAGAGTCTTAGCCATAGTCCTAGCCACATATTTTAGAACATTTAACTCATAAGCAAACAAATAAAAATAAACACACAAACAACTTTCTGAAAGATAAAAAAATGTAAAAGATGATATTAAATTAAATATGTATATTAAACTTCAATATTTGAAAAGAACATTTAACTTTAATTATTCACTGAACAAGCAAACAAGTAAATATAACATACACACATGAACTGATTTGAAACTGCTATTTTAGCAGTCTGGCGGCTCAGGCACCATTAGCTGTTCTCTACTAGTACTGCCACTCAAGCAGTGGCAGATTATAATATAGGAAACAGAGCTTCTCAGCATTTCGACCTAGGAGGGAGCTCCTTTTCTCATAATAAATGTTCCCCACTGTACTGAACACCCTCTTGCTGGGAACTGATGAGGGCGGTGCAGAGAGGTATCGCTTGGCCAATGTGTGTCAGTGCTTTGTAGCGAGTGCTGTTCTCTTTACACCATTCAAGGGGGTTTCCACTTCTCCTGTCGATGACATGCTATCTGAGGTAGGACTTGATCTCCTCACTGTTGCCCTTGGCTGTAGCTGGCTCAGTTTCGGAACACAGTACACTGGCATAAAGGTCGTCCAGTCGACTGTGAACCTCTTCCACTCTTGGTCTTTTTGGGTCTCCTCCCTCTGTAGAGGTCTCTGCCTCTGGACTGTCTGTGCTTTGACTTTCCATGTTGGACTGCTCCGTGAGCCATTCTTTGGCTTTGCTCAGCACCACAGCTGTTGAGAAGGGACGCTCCTTGTAGCGAGGGTCAAGGAAGCACGCCAGCACTACTTCTTTCATTTCTTCAACTTTGGCAAACCGTCGTATCAGGCTCTACAGCATGGTGCTCCTTAGGGTCTGAATGCCCCTGGTGTTTGGCCCCTCTGGCTGAAGCAGCTGCTTCAGCACTGCCAGACTGGGAATGATTGATGAAGTGGAGGCCTCTGCTTTGCTCATTGATAACGTTTCAGAAAATATATAAGTTTAAAAGATTTAATTCAATCTTCTACTGGGAGTTTTGCCGTTTATTGAGGGTGTGACAGAAAATTTCGGTGGCGCTGACTGTAATCGAATGTTTTTCTCATTTACCGTTTGATTGAGCAAGTACCATTCACTAGGGCTGTGTATTGGCAAGAATCTGGCGATACGATACGTATCACGATACAGGGGTTACAATTCAACATATTGCGATATATTGCGATAATGTAAGCAAGGCGATATATTGCGATTTTTTAAAATCTAAGTTTAGAAAAACTGTCATATTATAAAGAACACACCACCATATGCATAAAATCTGAGTAAAAAAAGTTTACTTTTTTATGCAATCAAAACAGTGGGATCTGCATTTGCATTTATCACAGTCCCTGTAACATCATAGCACCAGAGGTGGATAACCCGGCTTCAAAGAGTAAAAAGACTGACCATGTATTTGCGCCACCAACATGCACTAAACCAGCTGATTACAATAATTAGTTCTCCTACCATGGTGAAGAGTTATGCTAATTAGAATCAGCTGGTTTAGTGCATGGTGGTGGAGCAAATACATGGTCAGTCTTTTTACTCTTTGAAGCCGGGTTATCCACCTCTGCATAGCACTACTTTTTATGCAATCTGAGCAAAGGAACTAACATTTGCCTAAATCAGTAAAAAAAAATTAAATAAAAGTGCTTGCAGGATTCTTTAGGTAAACAAATTAAGAAAATAAAAAATTGTAAACAGACAGTGTTAAATATATATACAGACAGTATATATTTTTAGATCCTGCTTTAAAAGTTCACATTCTGTTGTAGTATGTATGGCAGTTTTTAATTTCTCAATCTCAAGTAGTCAATAAAAGAAAATGCATAGTCCCTGTAACATCCAACATCATAGCACTACTTTTTGTGCAGTCTGAACAAAGGAATTAACATTTGCCTATATCAGTAAATAAATAAATAAATAAATAAAAGTGCTTGCAGGATTCTTTAGGTAAACAAATTAAGAAAATAAAACATTGTAAACAGACAGTGTTACATATATACAGACAGTATATATTTTTAGATCCTGCTTTAAAGGTTCACATTCTGTTGTAGTATGTATGCCAGTTTTTAATTTCTCAATCTCAAGTAGTTAATAAAAGAAAATGCATAGTCCCTGTAACATCCAACATCATAACACTATTTTTTGTGCAATCTGAACAAAGGAATTACATCTGCCTATATCAATGAAAAATAAAAGTGCTTGCAGGATTCCTAAAGCAAACATTAAACAAATGTAAAAAAAAAAAAACATGGTGAACATTCTCAGATCGTTTTAACTTGGATTTCACATTATTCCAGTTTGTATGTCAGTGCTTATTTTTTAATGTCAAGGTTTTTGTGGAGGAAGACGAGCTGGTCAACATGCCCAGCTTTCAGGACACTTCTCTGTGCGGTAACAATGTCTCCTGTGGAGGAGAAAACTCTTTCCGCAGAGGCGCTTGTGCCAGGAATGCACAGGAAACACTTTGCTACTCTGGATAGCTGAGGGTACTCATGTTCGTGTTCCTTCCATCAACTGAGAGGATTTTCTGGGAGTGGCAAAGGGGTTTCTTCTCTAAACCTCTTAATCTCAACTGCAGCAGCATCATGTGCAGATTTTGGTGCAGCATTGTCTTTGGCAGAGGCAAACGTAGCTCCAAGCAAGTCAGCCAATGCACATGAGCTCCTTGGTCTCTTTATGGGTGGCTGGGGGGCGGGGGCAGGGCCATCCTCGTAGTTGGGTGGGTGATCAGTCTCCTCTGACTGGTCAGTCTCCTCCACCGGACAGTCTACCTCCTCTTGCTGCTGAAAAACATCAAAGAATCAAATCAAACTAGTATTGATTTTACAGTAAATTTACATTAACTACCACAACACAATCTGAGCCCAAATTCATCCTATTGCACATTTCTATTTTTGCACATAATTATCCAAGTCCAACTATTAAAACTAAATGGCCATCAGTATCTTTCATTTGTATATATTTACTTAGATTTATACACTTATAACCTTTAATGTATGTAATACAAACAAATAGCCTAATTTATTAATTTATTTACTTACATTCTGTTGCTTCTTTATGGCAGCCACCACAGCATCAGTCATTTTGGAATAGGTCCCATTGGTCTCTGCTTCAGAGAGAAAGGGTAGATCCTTAAACCTAGGATCACGAGCTGATGCCATGCACAGTGTCTCCCTCTCATTTGCATATCTCTTTCCCAGATCTTGTGCTATAGCAGCCTTGATGTCCTTCACTGTCTGTGTGTCATCCAGGCTTTCTTCTGTGCCCATGACAAGCTTGGCATAAAGTGGTGCAATGATAGACAGAGTGGACATGCTCTCCTCTGACATTACCAAGGTGGCATCCTTCATCGGCTTGAGTGCCATGAGCACTTCCTCAGCACGTGATGTCAGCCTCGCTCAATGTGAAGATATCCTTTTCACTCTTTCTGACCTGGTGCTGCGTCTGAAAAAGGTTGTAACACATCCGATCCTGCTGAGTAGTCGCTCGACTGTTGGCAATTTCATTGCTTTCTGCGAGGCGAGATTCAGGCTGTGTGCCAAACATCGTACGTGGGTCATGTCTGCAAGTCCAGCCGCGACATACATATTGGATGCATTGTCTGTTACAATGACGGGATCTTTCGCTTCCAACCTCCATTCAGTAACGGCCTCCTTTAGTAACCCTGCGATGTTCACTCCTGTGTGGCTGTCATGCATCGCTCTTGTTTGTAGCACATACGATTCCAGCTTCCACTCATCTGTTATGTGATGCGCTGTTATGGTTACGTACGATTCAGTGGCTCACGATGTCCAAGCATTGCATGTCAAAGCGACTCTCTCAGCTGAGCTGAGAGATTCCAGCACCCTCGTTTTTACCTCCTTGTACAACGTGGGCACAGCGATGTCAGTGATGTGTTGTCGGGAGGGTATGGTGTAACAAGGCTCCATTGTATTAACCATATTATGGAAGCCTTCATTTTCTACAACACTGTGAGGGCGCATATCTTTGCAAATGAAATAAAGTATTGACTGAGTTATTTTGGTTGCATGAGTTGAGGTCGGTGGTAACTTCGCTGTGTGAACTTGCTGTTCCAGAGTGAGTTGAGAGGGATCCACTCGTCGTTTAACGTTAGCCGTTTGCTGTTCCGTTAGCTTATGAGAATGGTGTCTTGCTAAGTGTGCTCTCAGATTTGTTGTGTTCCCCGAGTATTTGGTTTTGGCATGGCACATTTTGCAAACGGCATGGCTCTTGTCGATTTCCTTAATGCCTTCTTTATTGTGGAAGCCAAAATGAGCCCACACTTCAGCTCTGTACGCCGCGGGAGCTGGTCTAAATCTTTTGGATTCAGCCATCGGTGGTAACGTTACTAGTCGTTTGCTAACGGTAGCGGTGCACCCTTACGCTACTTCCGGTCTCAGTTTACGTTGTTACATTGGAGTGGAAAAGTCAAATGGCTGAAGCTAGATTACAACACTGCTATCTAGCAGTCGGGGGTTCAAACACAAAATGAACCACTGTCTGCCACGAATCTTTGCTTGTAAACTATTAATTAAAAATCGATACAGTGTTTTTGAGAATCGATACAGTATCGCAAAACATATGGCGATACTCAAGTGTATCGATATTTTCTTACTCCCCTACCATTCACAGTACATTTTTATGGGTTAGTGCTGTGAGATTGTGCTAGCTACTTTACATGAACCTTGTACGGCGATCAGTAAAGGCTAACAGCACAGTACCACTTACTTCTTGTCACTTGTACCACCACTGTAATGAACTAAAAAAAGGCTACAAACTACCTTTTCTATGAGATATGTGTCGTCGAGATCACACGCATACACTGCTGGCGACATTCTACAGCTCGGTTTTGTCCTCCGTACTATATAGATAGCTAGCTATGGCACGTCCTCACCTCTGTAACGTTATTTGTTGTCCTCCATGTGTCTATACATCTGTATCGGTGGTTGTAGCTGTGTGTCCTTAGATCCTACTCATGCGTGCAGGATGGCATCCGTATGCGCTAACTAGGTTAACTAAAGTAGGCGCTCCGTACGCGCTAACTAGGTTAGCTAAAGTAGGCCAAACGCGAACATGTTAGGGTTAGGTAAAGTAACATTAGGCGATAAAACTGTGCTTAAAAATGTGCCATACCACCTGCGCATGTGTCCTACTAAATGAAGCACCACCTGCGTATGCGTCCCACCAAACCTCCCTCAAAGGTTGTCCGTGAGTGAGTGACCACAATTTGCCACGCGTAGCCCACGGCGCCAGTTCGTGTGTGCCATGGGAAAAAATTAATTTAAAAAAATCAGTTTTCCAGTTTCAAACATGTATTTTTGTGAATATTATTATTATTGTTGTTGTTGTCATTAATTTATTATTATTATTTCTTATTATCTATTCTCAGTAAATGAATTATATTTTATTATTTTATTCCTACTACATGATCTCAAAGAGTAAGACTTTATCTAGCGAGCTTCCCTGTCCGTAAGAATTTGGTGGTGAAAAAAACTACAATGTGCTCTGACGCATGACTAGATGACACACACTCGCTCGTAATAACGCATTAGCTATTGACACAGCCTCATTAGGGGTCCAAGCAGCGAAGCTGGTGGAACCCTATTGTATCTGTTATGTTATGTTTCTGTTGTCACTTCACTTTCTAGTTGATTATCTGTTTCTCTCCTGCACGATCTTTGTTGCAGTTTGTAGTATGGGCGTGGTTTCCTCTAACTCTCTTCCCTCAGCTGATCACTCTCACCTGTTCTGGCCGCATTCTCATGCACTGGTTAATCACTCTCATTTCATTCACCTGTTCCCTGTTTGCATCCTCACGCTCAATTATCTCTCATTTCACTCACCTGGTTCGCTTAGTATATATTCTCTGTTTCCCTGCTCTTCTGTGCCAGATTGTGCCTCTGTTTACGGTGCCTTTCCAGCGGTTTTCTCTTGTCAGTTTGTCTCGTACTTGATCTTGCCTGTTTTCCCGACCACCGATTTTTGCCTGCCGTCTTTGCTTTGTTGATTTCCTGTTTGGAGCTTCGCCTGTTTCTCGACTTTGATTTTGCCTTCTGTTTTTGCACTTTTGCCCCAGTGGATTTTCTGGTTTCGATCTGTTACACGAACTGACTACGAGACTGCCTGCTGTATTGTGTACCATTGCATTAAACATCTCCTATGGGAGTTTCGCCACATCGCTGTCTGAGTCTGCATTTGGGTCCATCCAACTTCGACCCGTGACATGTTAGGATTATTATTAGGGGTCCAAGCAGCAAAGCTGCTGGAACCCTATTGTATTTATTAGGATTATTAGGGGTCCAAGCAGCGAGGCTGATGGAACCCTATTGTATCTGTTAGGATTATTATTATTATTATTATTATTATTATTTTTTATTCTTATTTTTGTTCTCTAAAAGTGTCTGAGGCTCAGCTACCATGTCCTAGAGCAACCAAATTTGGTAGGTGGGTTCCTAAGGACCCCCACTACTCAGGCACTACAAATCATCTATGTCAAAGGGTCATGTTTAAAAGGTCATAACTCCCACACCATAAGTCAGATCAACACAAAACTTCATCGACCGATGCATCTGAATGTGCTCTACAACTTTGCTATTGGGACCACCTATGTCCACCATATTGTTTGCCCGCCATTTGGACTTTTTTATTAGTTGCGGTGTGGAAGAGCTGTAGCTCCAAATCTAAAGTGTTACGACATCTAGTAAACTCCTTTACGGCAAGCGGCTAGAAGACATGGCGACGCAAATAAGTAATCCGACACTGTCGTGTCTAGTTTTTATCAGTGAGGGGAGGGTCTGAACTTCATAATGGACAATATTATCTATCTGGGCATTCATAAAAATATTCTTTCACCACTCAAAAATTGTATTCCGTCATAGCAACAAGATAAACCCGACAATAGCCCTAAGATATGCCAATACGGGAGTGAAAACGCTGCTCACTGAGTAACAAAATAAACGAGACATCGTTTTAAAAAATGATACCATGTCATTCTTCAGTCAATATCTGGGACTATATATTGAATAAATATACAACATTACCGTTGGTTTTACGCGTAGAGATGTCCCTTTTGAGGGTGAATGGTCATATATTGTCTTGGACAATCCCTTTTTGAAATATACGCTCATCTGTGATGCCTGTGATTTTGCTTTTGGAATAGGGTTTTATCAGTCATTGTAACTGAAAATTTTCTTATCGCGTTCACTTATGAATTCACTCTGGGGTAGCAATAAAAGACGCTGCACCTAATGAAACGTTGTCAAGGATTTTTCATAATTTCTTGGAAAATACTATTATTACTGAGGACTTCTGGGCATAGCTAAGCCATATGATTGCTGATAGACCTATCTGACATCGTTTTCTGGAGCAAAACAGAAGCGGACAGGACTGTATCATTGCTTTACTGTCTCCGTCTCTATCTACTGAACACAAAATTTCATCATTGCTATGCAAGTATTACTGCTCAAAATATTTCGGTTCGTTCCGTTGCTACCATAATATAACAAACTTTCTTGTGTCTACAGCTGCAGTTTCTCGCTGCAATTACTAATATTGAATATAAACAAAAGACGCAATGCTGTAGTCTGCAAATGTCGAAATAAATAATACGGTACTCTGCGGGCAGCACTCAGGTAGCAGGGATGGCGAGTTGATATTTCGTTTTTTGTTTCGTTTTTTTCAGTGTCATGTTTCTTATTTGAAATATGTATTATTATTCTATCTGTCTCTGAGGCGCTCTGAAATGTGCATTCTCTGCTACGCTGAGCAATGGATTGGAATTTGTGCCTGACGTAGTGTTGCACAGTATACTGAAACTTCAGCACTTTTTCGGTACTTTAAAAAAAACGGTTCGGTATTAGAATTTTCTGACGTTCGGTACTTTTAAGGCAAATGTAAAAGCCAGGGAAATGTGTCTCCCGCATTACTGATTGAGAGGATGAAAGGTGTAATTTGTCGGAATCTTCGCTAGATGGCAGTAGCAACTAGGGTAGTCAAGTCAGGTGATGTGCGCTTGTGCATTCAACCCATTCAACCTCGTTGATACAGCGCAAGCTTCGACTCAGTTCACTTTGGTAGCGATAGGTGTTCTAATTTGGAAATATTTTATTATAGGAAGAGGCTGTATTGTTATTAAAATATGCTGTCTTCAGATCTATTTTAAAGTGATAGACCTGTTTAAAGATTATTTAGTTTACAATTGTTTAATTTTTAAAATATATTTAATATATTTTTCTATTGCTTGGTGTTGTAAGACTATAGGCCTATGCTTATTAATATGTTGAACAGGCTTCAACTTAAAGGTTGTTAATAAACCAGGTTGTTAATAAACCGTGAAATTGAAAATGAGGTCAATCCTTGTGGACATTACGCTTCTGGTCTATTAAGGTAATTTCAGTGTCGTCAGGTACCGATTATCAAATCAGTATCGTTTAAGTTTCAAGTATCGTTTCAGTATCGAGTATTGTGATACTAAACCTGGTATCGGTATCAAAGTCAAAATTTTAGTATCGTGACAACACTAGTCTGACGCCTTTTTTAGTTGCAGCGCAAAAGCATTGGCGCTCTACATACACGCCGGGCCATCTAAGTGTTACGACATGCCATCTAAGTGTTACGACATAGTAAAGGCCTTTACGGCAAGCGGCTAGGACACATCCATGGCGACGCAACTAAGTAATCCGACAGCATCTCTTAGCACAAAATTGGCCATAAGTCCTAAATATTTTATACAATCATCATGATATTCAGTAGATATGTTGGGTGAAGGTATATGATCATGAAGACAAAACCATTTTAAAATCGCTCTATAAGGGGCGCAATAGTGCCAATGCTTGGACCCCTCTCAACGCTGCTTGCGGCTTTAATTATTTCTTATTATCTATTCTCAGTAAGTTAAATGAATTGTATTTTCTTATTTTATTCCTACTACATGATCTCAAAGAGTAAGACTTTATCTGGCGGAGCTCATGAGTGAATCAAGTGTAACGTTAGATGAAATTAAATTGACTGGATGAAATACGTAACGTGAGGCTTCCCTGTCTGGTGGTAAAAAAAAACAATACGCTTTCGTGCAGGTCACCTGCGCTAACTGTTGGTTGATTCACTTCTCTAACAGCAATCCTTCTCTCATGTTATCACGACAAAGCTAGATAACATGGCTTATAATGATCTACGTTAGAAGTGTTTTATCGGGGTTTTTTACTGTCTGGTTAGCTTGCTACGATGACGTGTCACTAGGTGACATGCTCGCTTGCAATAACGCGTTGGCTATTGACACAGCATCATATAGCCTAGTAGCTAACATCATTATCTCAAATAAAAAAGAAATGTGTGCTGCATTCAATCACCATTTTATTTCGGCTGGTTATTTATTTGAGAATACAGCGATGTCCTCTGGAAATGTAGATGCTACGCTGCTTATGTGCTCACTGCCACTTCAAAAAATTTTACTAGCCAGCTAGCTTGCTAAAGTTAACCAAATATGTTAGCTATCTAGCTCGTTTGATAATGAGGATTGATGAACATAGTGGTCGTATAATCGCATTTAATTAAAAACTTTCACGTGTTCCTTGTTGAGTATTGTTGAGAAAAACATGCAATCTGTGTGGATGTGCACATTTAAATATACATTCATGGCTCCACACTAACTTTTTATATTGGTTGCACTGGTGCGCCTAACTTTTTCATTTATGTGCACCAGCACATAATTTAGGTGCACCCAAAATTTTTCACCGCGCCTTTTGGCTCCGCAGTAATACATTTTAAACGTTACCTTTTTTTGTCAGTTCCCATACACATAATTTCTTAACACGTTATCTAAATGATTGTAAACTAGGGCTGGCCCATTGTCCATGTTGACAATGGACAATGACATGTAAGCCGCGTTTCCACCTAAAGTACCCGGAACTTTTAGTCCCAGGAACTACTTTTCGAGGAACTAAAAGGTTCCTTCAGCCCATTGTTGTCTGCGTTTCCACCGCGGTCTAAAGTGAAGATTAGGAAAATTAGCCCACTGACGTATGAAAAAGCGACGTTGTCGTCGGTCCATCTGTCCTATGATTTCTTCTGTAACCCCATACTACCACAGAAGTAGCCTACATTATTTTCTAATAACCCGGACAGCCCGGAGGGGATTATTCCACTTATATACAACGGGTTACCAACAATGACTATATATGGTTACCTTTGTATTTATTGATTTTTATCGATTTAATCACCTGGAATTGAAATATTCTTCTGCAGCCGTCTGGGCATATTTTTACTGTTGTCAAGCAAAACTGTTGTTGGTAGTTGAACTTGGACCGTTGTTATGCAACAAATAGGATATAACAGGTCAATAGTCAGATTGTAACTGTTTTATATATCCTCTCAAACACATTCATTATGTTTTTATGCGAACATTCACTTTCATGTCTTGACATCCGAGGCGACAGAATGCATTCGCATTTCCAATATAACTGGCAACAACAGCAGAAAACATGCACACGTTGTAAACAATTTGCTGTTTGATTACTTTCTCATCGTCAATTCCATATAGGCTAATCGCAAAATGACAAGAATAGAACGAAAACACGGACTTGCGTGAAAATTTAAATTAGCAGTGGTACAGCCACCGTTTGCTTTCCTTCGAAGTTACTGCTAGCCGAGCAGTGAAGTGTGCCCTCCAGATGCGAACCATGCACCATAAATTAGTCCATAGTCTTCCTGGTCTTTTTGTGGAACTGAAGAATGGCAGAGTAAAATTACAGTAGTCTGAAAAAGCTAACGGGACGATTACTAGAATTAACCTGTTATTTTACCCTGACAAAAAGTGCGGAAGGTGATTTTCATTTTGCTTTTACTGTATCGCCAATGTGAATTACGCAGAACTACCGCATACCTCACATAACTATATCAAACGTTTTGAGTCAATTACAACGGGCTAACAAAGAAAATCTGGAAGAAAATATTCAGAAACCGAATTAATCCGTTTGAATGTTTTGGTACGTAATATGCTGTCCCAGCACGAATGCTTAGCATTTTATAAAACGAATACTAAAGCAAGAAAAGAACAGAAGAGCACACGTTATAATTCCAAGACGTTGGCAGGCTATAACCAAAACTAGGCTACTGTGCCGCATAACATACAAGTTTGATTTGAAGTTATTATGAAAATAAATCGGTTTGCGGCTGCAGATTTTTAAACATGGCAGTTGAAATAAAACAAATAACACTGCAAGTAGTTGACCAATCAGAAATTTTCAGCGCTTGTGCCCCACCCAAAAGGTTCCGGTACTTTTGGAAAGTACTACCCCCCGAGCAGGAACTTTTTTGGGGGTAAAATAAAGCCCCCGGAACTAAATTTAGACCCTAGTTCCTGCGGTGGAAACGCACTGAGTTCCTCAAAAGGTTCCTAGTTCTGGGGTAAAGTTCCTGCGGTGGAAACGCGGCTGTAGTAACACTGGTATGGTCCTTTAACCAAGACTGCAGAGTCATCAAAATTATTTGTATTAATGTTAGCTAGCATTTAGCAAGCTTTAGTGTTCACCCAACGAATGTTAGTTTAAATAGCTAATGAAAATGTTAACTTTTCACTCTTGACAGAGATGGGTTCAGAAAAATTATTTTTAAAAATGAAGGCTAGAGGAGGAGGAGGGAGAAACTGCACCACAGATATGTTGCCATAACAATACTGTTATAGTAACAGTTATAGTTAACAGTTCTAACATTGTGTTCAGAAATTAGGGCATTTTTGATTTTAGGCACCAGTGACTTGAAAGCCCTTAACTTATGTTTAGAATTTCTATGTGATTATCCCCAAATCATTTTGATAGCATAAAGGTTTTCCTGCATCTGAGACCATTACTGCAAAAAAGGTTTTAGTTTGGGCTCCTTTTACCTTCTGTTCATTCTCTCTGTTGCTGGTACAACTTGACGCAAAAAGAGGCGTTCAGATTTAATTTTCATCTGGAGACACGCCCAAAAGAAAAATAAATAAGTAAAATTGCCCTAACACAAAAGTATAAATAAAGTGCTTGAACACATTATGTGAAGCCTGTCTGTGCAGCAAAATTTATTATCCTCTTTGTAGTTACAATACAATTTAATAAATAGTACAAACAATCTACCCGTATAGTATAATGCGCTCAGTAGGCATGACAATTTTGTGTGTGTGCTGTGATAGGCGAAATACCACGTTAGTGGCGACAGGATGTTGTACAGTACTGCTGCAAAAAATCCTGTAGTTAGCCAGCTACTAGATGCAATGTCACAGTTTGTCAGATGAATTTAAAGCTCTATTGGAGCTCGCCCCCATGGTTTCATGTCATTGCTCTGCGATTACCAGTTTACCATGGTCCCTCACATTTAGGTGGTCCAGTGCGCATGCTCTGGTGGCAGAACGCCCCATAGTCAAACAGGCCCCACAGATTGGCTTCAGCCAATGAGCTGCTCCCATAGGAATCCATGAAACGGGTAAGTGGAAGCTGTCTTTAGTTTTTGTATATCTCGATGGTCCACACATAGATAGTTATGACAACTAAAAAGAATATCACTTAACAGTTGGGCAAAGTGAGCTACTTTGAACCATTGGCATTAAGAATAATGATTACCGCAATTAAGATTGGTATTATCAGTGCACTTTAATCAACAAAATTTGCATCATTTGAGACATTTGTATGTATATATTTCCTTTACTCATACAGAGAAATCCCATTCAGACCAGAGTCTTTTACAAGGGAACCCTGAGTACAGCAAGGAGCAGATACATAAATACAATAAAGCCGCCATTTGCCGCCTACCAGTGGAGACTAGCTCTTTGAACTCGTGGTTGGTGTGTTGTGTATAGTGATCTCATAAAAAAAAACACATTTTCAATGTACAAAAGTTACTCACACATACAAAGCACTGTCTAAAACTCATTCGTTCAAACTGGAAAAATCTAGGCCTGCCATTAAAAGTATTGATATCAAAATGACGCCAGGTTACTGTACTACAAACTATATCTATCTTGCCTCACCAAAATTAAAGAAGCTGTATTCCAAAGCAATGCTACCCAATGTTTTCTAAATTGTTTTTTATGAGATATTATATCTCTTTGCAAAGTGTTTGTTATAAGAAAGTGAGAACAGTAATGCATATAAATGTAGACGATGAGAAGTCTGCATACACATAGGTACAGCGAACACGCATACAGTGTAGGCAGTGCCGGATGTACAAGTTAGATGGGGAGGCAGAGCGAGATTTTGGGGAGGCCAAGTTGAGGACATGATTCGTGATGAACAACGGAGCGGGGCTGGGTGTAAAAATGTGAAGTAACCGTTTAAAGGAGTAAAATGGTGGTTTTCACACTTTCTCGGTTTTGTGTGCTATTTGCACAAGAGGCGTTGAAGAAACACGATGAGTAAAGTATTAAATATGTCCGTTCTTTATTTTTGGAGAAATGTGCGCTTTAAATTTATCATCCTATTTTCAACCGGTTGAGAATGTTATCGACTTAGTGCGTCACAAGTACAGTAACCACTCCCCTTTCCACACCCCGTAAAGAAATCTGCCTGGAGACACTGTCCTGCTACAAGTGTGCTGTGAAGTTTAGGTAGCAAACAACAAGGCTGACTCCTTCTGACGTATTTACATAGAAGCTGTATGCTCAGATTGCCTAGTTTCTCACACTGGCCAAGCGGAATCGATAACGTTTTAGAAAATATAAACTTTAAAAGGTTTAATTCAATCTTCTACTGGGACTTTTGCCGTTTATTGAGGGTGTGAAAGAAAATTTCGGTGCCGCTGACTATAATCTAATGTTTTTCAGATTTATCGTTCGATTGAGCAAGTATCATTCAAAGTACATTTTTATGGGTTAGTGCTGTCCGATTGTGCTAGCTACTTCACATTAACCTTGTACGGCGATCAGTAAAGGCTAACAGCACAGCACCACTTAATTATTGTCCCTTCTATCACCACTGTAATGAACTAATAAAAGGCAACAAACTACCTTTTCTGTGAGAAATGTATTGTCGAGCTCACACGCATACACTGCTGGCGACATTCTAAAGCTCCGTTTTGCCCTCCCTGTCAGTCAGATTGCTGTGATAGCTCATTCTAAACATAGACCGTGATTCTAAATCATATCTGGGGACCCATGGATAACTCGTGACCCATAGTTTGTGCCACTGGCTTACAGGCAAGACAATGCAAATATTTGACTAACGTTAGGTTCACTTATTAGAGTGCCTTTTAGGGACTATTAGACTGTCTCCTGGTTGGTTATATTCATTTATAGCTAGCTAGCTAATGTTAGCTAGCTGTGTAGTTCGCTTTCATAATGTAATGTTATCAATAACGTTAGCTAGCTAGTTTGCTTTCATAAGGATGTTATAGTTGTGGTTTTATCTTAACTTGGCTAGCTAGCTCGCAAAAATTATTATTGGATATAAGTCAATGTCCTTAGCTATCGATATTTGATATACTAAGTTAGCTAGCTTGTGAAAATTCAGTCTCCTAAGATAAGCGCGTATCATGGAGGTAGCTATGGTAACGGGGCACGGTCTGTCAATCATAGCTAACTGACAGTTTTCATCACCACGCTCAGACAGTTCGGGTGAACTTTTATAGTGGGAAATTTAGGCTTAGAAAAATACGTTTTAAAATACATTTAAATGACTGAATAATAAAAAAATTATGCACTTTTGTTGTTGGCTAAAGACAACTGGCAAATATCACATTCAACTACCATGTTACTCCTTTAAGAAACGGTTGTGGATTATGGCTGTCCTTGTGTGAATTTGTGTACAGTCTGGTGAACGATGAACCGTTTAGCACTTTCGCTCTGCTATATGTGTAAAACAATGGCTGTGACAAAGGGTGCGGTGGGGTAAGTATAAAAAGAAAGCTTGCACCATTAGAAAATGAACAGAAATATCCCCAGTGTATGTACTCACTGATCTGACAGCCATGCAATGAGCCTTCATTGACAAAATTATCAGCAAGCTCGTAGAATTTGAGCTCCGTAGGTCGCAATTTGTGTACCCTTCTGTCCTGCTCCGTTTTCTCTTATTTCGTTGAGATGCACTTTCAGTGTTTCTATGGTTTATAAGGCATTTTGATAGGCTTAGCTGTTCTCTGTTTTGCTTAGCTAGATGGGAGAATAGCAGCACGCGCATATGTCCCAGCAATCTTTGCATATTAGAAAATAATAGTAGTACGAGAGAAATGAGGAGAAATTATGAAATTGAGTAGTTGAAACAATATGTTGTTAGCAGAATGGGCATGTAGGTGAAGTCTGACATGATCACTGACTATAGTGCAAAGAAAATAAAGTGACCATGAGTGAGATGGCTTTTCTTATTCAACGGTATATAAAACAGACGGTATTACATGCTGAACTAGAAGAGTGCACTCAGTAGACTGCAGATCTCCACCAGGCGTGTTAGCTTTGCTGATGCAACAATAGAGCCTGCACAATCAATGCAACCAGACAAATACAATATTACAAGTTTTCACCATGTGCCACTGAAAATCCCAAAAACGCTGATTCTGTGAAGTAACGCTAAAGGTGGTGACATGTTTGCTAATTTCATTCATATCAGCCACGATTTGTTAGACTAACGTTGACGTTATAGTCTGGCACTTTCGTTTCAAATCTGGACAGGACCAATTCCAAAAGACCAGCGATGTAAAATATCAGTTTCAACGTGAAAATGGCAACAAAATAATTGTCACAGATTCAAACATTAACATACCCCGTTAGTTGGCGGATTATTTTGTTGCCATTTTAACAAAATAATCAACTGGGGGTTGAACCTGTGACTCAACGATCCTTAGACCGTGACGTTACCACTGAACCACGAACTGACTAGCTATACTGTAGTGTTGTGTCGTTCGCGAACAATTCGTTCAAATGAATGAATCTTTTGGGTGAACAAACTGAACTGAATCACTTCCTGAAACGATCCGTTCATTTCTCAGTCAGTTCAGTTGAGCTCTCAGTCAGTTGCGAGCGAACGTGAACTGGTCGATCACTGATTGACTATCGTTCACAGACTATCAGTTCAGTGATTCGTTCACTGAACGTAGTCAACTAAATTCTCAGCTCACTGGCTAATCCTTCACGAACGACCGTTCTCAGTTCACTAGTTAGCGAGCTGAACTGAACATTCGGCTGTGTTTCAGTTCAGTGAGTGGGACTACGCAGTCGGAGCTCCGATCAAGCACTGAACGATTTGGTGAACGAATCTTTTGAACAGATCTTTTTAATGAACTGATTCTAATGATTCAGTACAGTGAAAAGAACTGCTTTGCCCATCACTACTATACTGACTGGCAATTTTCTTTGATAAAAAGATATGTCCATTTTGCGTGTGTATGCAGCATTTTGATGGGCTGGTGTTGGTGAAGGATTGGCTGGTGTACATATAATGACCAGTGGGGAGACATTTTTTGTGGGCTAGGTGCATTTCTGGCAGGAAAAAGAAGGAGAAAACGCTAAATCCCCTTAGTTTGGGGCTTTATTTTCTGGACATGTGAAGTTGTTAATGAATTCTGTCTGTTGAAATTGAGTCAGAATGTACCAAAATGAGTGTATTTTAGGGCTGAGACTCTGTGGATGTTGCGGTTATTTCTGTGGGGAACCCTAAAAGTACCAAACTCTCCGTGCTGCATAGGTATGGGGCATGCTGCCCCACCAAGGCATAACTTGGCGGCATGGCATACCTGCTATTCCAATTGATTTGTTTGACTTTGCATATTTGAGTCTATCTTTGTTTGACTCTGATTCCCGTCTAGCACTTCTGGTTTGTTTGCTGATTAGATCTTGTGTATGACCACTGACTCGTTCCCTTCGACTCCAATCTTGCCCTTAGCCCTGCTAGTTTGTTTGCACATGATTTTGTTTTTCTGATTTTGTGTTCTGTGTTTCTGAAATCTGACTCTCGTATTCGCTTCAGATTATCACCTAGCCCCTTTGCTTTGTTTGTTGATTGGATTTTGTGTTTAACCGTATGCTCGTTTTTGACCTCAACTCATGTTTTGCCCTGTGCTCACCGTATAGTGCTCCGGTTAGTTAGTGTGTTCCCAGCTGGACCAAAAGTCCTTTCATTGGGACGTAAGTTTGTTATTTTGCTTTGTTTTTTGTTATACTTAATTGTTTTTGAAGTTGCTCTGGGTGGAGACCTAAGGCTCTGTAGGGGGTATGCTATTCGGGCTTTAAGTTTCCGAATATCAGCTAACTGTCCGAAGTTCAGCGTTCAAAGCCGCCGAATGCCCACTAACGTTCGAAGACAAGCTAGCATTCAGGTTTTGTATAGGCAGGGGTGTAGGTTTCATGTGAACATTGGGGGGGGGGGACCACAAACAGTTAATTTTCTTTGTGATGATAATGGAGGGGGACACTAATAATATCCCATCCAATCAATCCTTTGTGCTTGCACTCGGCAGACATTTTGAACAGGGTAGGTATGAGGTAGCTTGGTTGTTTTGAGAGTGTGCTAGCTACCAAATATAGCAAATAATTATGACAGTAAAACTCAGTACCCTTCCTTAGCCATGAGCCTGACTGAAGTGCACACAGGTGGTTTTCAGAGTTGGGACTTGGGCCCTATTACTTGTAACTGCTTAAAGTAAGCTATTCCCTGGGGCTTTCAGTGCGACTATGCTTTACGGCTACCGCTTGAATCAAGGCTGCTGCTTCGTCAAATGTCGGTAAATACTCTGCTACGAGTGCTTCGCAGAGCTTGGAGTAGTTGTTACAGATGGATGGAGGTTGTGCTCCAATGAACATACAGACTTCTCTGGAGGAGGTCTTCCAGATGAATTTGAGCTTCTCTCGCTCAGTTGTCCGGGGCAGGTCTGTGAGAGCATCATTAATTTGTTGCAAATAGCTTTTAATGTAATAATCAGGGGTTGCAGGGTCAAAGTGATCAACATCCTTAGTGATACGCTCAAGATGTTTCAAACGAAGACCTTCTGCTTTCCCATGTGTTTGTCTATCTAAAGAAGGCAAGACTGAAATTTTATTAATATCAGGAGGGGTTCCCCGCCTTCCTTCCTGACTGTGATAGGAGGGAGGTGGAACTGGCACTGAGGTGCCACTCACTTCTTCCTGGCACAGGGGAGAAGCTACAGGTGCACCTCGATCTGATTAGTCAGAGCACCCTTGATCTGAATATACTGAACAGTCTTGGTCAGAGGATGCAGATTAATACTGGCCAGAGAAACCTGAATCAAAACTGGACCCCCCTTTCCCTTGTCCATGAGGTGAACAGTAAGTTGCCTCACTGAGGGAAGATGGGCAGTGTCCATGTTTGGACCCATGGTCCTCCCTGCTGTAAGTTGGGGGTGTGTGTGTAGGAAAAGGTGGAAGAGGCGATGGACCGTTGTCAAATGGGACTTCCCGTGCATCACCGTTAGGTGGTTTTGTGTGCATCCTCATGTTACATTATATTACATTTATTTGGCAGACACTTTTATCCAAAGCGACGTAAAAAAAGTGCATTTCATAGTCATAGACAACTACTAAACACAGGTTCAGTAAGATACAATACTTATTTTGTACAGCTATTTCTAGGTAAGAACACAATTTAGTTCACACAGTGAACACTATTCTGACCTAACCTCTGCAAAGCCAACTAGGCAGAAGAATAAGCTACAGTATTAGGACAAATATAAATGACCAAAAAGTCCTGGGATGGGGCAACATGTAACAAGTGTCATAAAAAGGGGGGGGGGGGGGGGGTGGATTTAGAGTGAAATATACAGCGTGGTGGTAGTTAGTCCAGGTATAGTCTGAAGAGATGGAGCTAGGGTGGAGAAGCTCTGTGATCCCTTTGGTCGGTGATCGCAGGAGAGGAGTGACGTGGGAGAATTTGGGAAGGTTGTAGATGAGTCGGGCAGGGGCATTCTGAATCATCTGTAGTGGCTGTATGGCACAAGCTGGCAGGCTTGCAAGGAGAGAGTTGCAGTAATCAAGGCAAGAGGTCACCATAGCCTGGACGAGCAGCTGGGTAGAGTGCGTCGTCAGGTATGGTCGAATCCTTCTGATGTTGTACAGAAGGAATCTGCAGGACCGTGATGTTGCCTTGATGTGCTCCTTGAGGTCCAGTTGGTCATCCAGGACCACCCCCACGCTCTTGGCAGAGTGAGAGGAAGTCACTGTGGTGCCGTCAACCGTGATTGAGAGCTCACGTAGTAAGGAGGTCTTGCATGGGAAGAAGAGCAGCTCAGTTTTGTTGAGGTTGAGCTTTAGGTGGTGGCTGGCCATCCAGGTGGAGATGTCAGCCAGGCAGGAAGATATCTTATCTTTGACCTGTGTGGCCGAGGGGGGGAAAGAAAAGAAGAGTTGCGTGTCATCTGCATAACAATGATAGGAGAAGCCATGTGAATTAATAACTGAACCAAGAGATTTGGTGTATAAGGAGAACAGCAGAGGACCCAGTACAGATCCCTGCGGCACTCTCGTAATAAGGGGATGAGAAGCAGAGGCAGACCCCTTCCAGGTGATCTGCAAGATAGGAAGCGAACCAAGACAGGGGAGTCCCAGCAATGCCCATCTCAGCCAAGGTGGAGAGGCATATTTTATAGTTGACCGTGTCGAAAGCTGCAGACAGGTCAAGAAGGATCAGGACAGAAGAGAGGCGTGAGGCTCTTGCAGTGGCAAGTGCCTCCGTCACAGCCAGATGAGCAGTCTCTGTTGAGTGCCCGGATTGGAAACCAGACTGGTGAGGGTCTAGCAGGTTGTTCTGATGGAGAAAAGAGGTTAGTTGTTTAAGAACTGCTCGTTCAAGGGTTTTGGACAGAAAGGGTAGAAGCGATACGGGTCGATAATTCATTACGTCGGAGGGGTCTGAGGTGGGTTTTTTGAGAAGTGGGGTAACACGAGCCATCTTAAAATCAGAGGGAACATGTCCAGAGGCAAGAGAGGAATTAACAATGGAGGACAGATAGGGAAGGATTTCGCTGGAAATGGATTGGAGAACTGTAGATGGGATGGGGTCAAGTGGACAGGTGGTTGCACGATGAGAGGTGATGAGTTGTAGTACATCGGAGTCCTCCAGCATCTCAAAGGAGGTCAATGTGGCTGTGGGTTTGTCCCGGGGGGTTGGGGGGCTCACTGGATGGGCAAAGGAGTTCCTAATTGTAGCCACCTTTCCTTCAAAGGTGGCCAGAAAGTTATCTGCGGAGAGGGAAGAGAGAGGTGGGGGCGGAGGAGGAATGAGGAGGGAAGAGAAGGTGGAGAATAGTTTGCGTGGGTTAGAGACACATGCACTGATCTTAGATTGGAAAAATGAGGCTTTAGCTGACGTGAGGGCAGATGTGAAAGTCGCCAGCAGGGTATGATATGCGGTCAGGTCATCAGAGGATCGGGATTTCCTTCACTTCCTCTCTGCAGCCCGCAGTGATGTTCTGCTGGAGCATAGTGACTCAGTCAGCCATGGGCAGGGGGGTGAGGAGCATGCTGGTTTGGAGACAAGAGGACAAAGTGAGTCGAGGGACTGGGAGAGGCAGGAGTTGAAGGTGGAGGTAGCAAGATCGACTTGACTTGGTTATGTGTCAGGCCCAGGTCCGGGTGCAAAGCATTCGTATGTGCTTGAGTATGAACTTTCCTTTGCTGAAATGAGGTGAGTGGGGATGGGATTGAAACGGGTGACAGCAAACATGCGGCAACGTGGGTCTGCGATAGTGCAGGGCATTCACTTTTTAACTTAAACAGTTCCTCTCAGTAAGAGCAAAGCTGTGTTTCAGCTGCATGCAAATCTCCTAAATACTGCGTAGCTTTCTCGCTAACCGAAAGGAGCTCATTAAGGATACTGTTGTTTTACTGTTTAAGGTATCTAATCTCTCCGTTTAGTTCCTCATTGGCTGGCTTGCCTGGAGAAATTCAACACCAAGCAGGAGAGCAATGGGTCTGGGGACCCAACACATGTGTTGCACTTCTCATTAATTAATTGCAAGATTTCTGTACTGTAATCATTTAAATTTAGCTTATTCAGGAAGTCTAAATAGCTAGAAGGTTGCTTAATTGATACAAAAACTGTTCAACAGAAACGGGTTACATTTCCACAGACTGTATAGTCAATATCTCTATCTAATTAAAAACAGTAATAAATGAGAGTACTTGTAGAAATCACTATATAATGTGCGGCTTGCTAGCTGCAGTATGAGTTAGCTACACCTCCTAAGTTACAAAGATGTAGCTGCCACAAAAATCGGAGATACATTTAACATAATAAAGATCACAAAACTGAATACTAGAGGTAACAAAAAAAAAAAAACAATGCTCAAAAATATCTTCACCAGTTGGCAATTATTAAAGTTGTATTCAATAACATCTACTGGGAGGGGTATAGCCTACTTATAATTAAACTCACTGGTGGAAGGCGATTGTAACAGTAGCTTCAATTTAGTAATACCATTGAGGTATAATAAACATCTAATGAGAGCCCAGAAAATATTGCTCAAAATTTGTTAAAAGCAATTAATGGTTAGAAGACAAATTAACAGACCACAGTGCAACGCTAGGGGCAGTGTCTAACAAAAGGCTTGGAAAACCAGTTCATTCAATATAGCAAGACCACCCTCTGGTGGTCGTTTAGAAAATCGTCCACCAGCTAGGTTCTAGCTTAGATTAAAAGTCTAGCTCTGGGATAATAGTTTTGATGTCACAAAAACGTGGCATAGAGTGAAATGCTATCCTCACACGGAGCACCAATTATGTTGGGTTAGCTGGTGATAACGTTAAAAATCAGTCTCATTAATTATTCATATTACCAGTGTAATATAACGTGGTTAGCGATAACAATACTGGTTTCAATTTAGATGTAACATCAGAATTAAACAGCACTATTGTAGGCTACCCAGTTAATATTACCCAAAGTTCTTTTAATAGTCAGTTGGCTTAATCCAACGTTCGAAAATCAGTGAAACGGAATCGTTTTCAACAAAAAGATTTTATTAGCACAGATATCTATAGGGAATTACTAATACAACAGAATGAAGGAAAGAAGTGAAACAAATGAAAATAAAGATGAAAAGGGAGCTTTGATGTATTTCAGACGGAGTGTGCATGTGTGGGGCACGTGAGTCGAAGACTAAGAGAGGGGGGAGCGAAGGAATGTCGTGGGGAATATGGCTATTTGATCAGCTACGTTATAAGGCAGGATGTATCAAGTCTCCAGTGAAAATATTGCCCTGGCTATCAGTCAGAATTCTGAGAGAACCAAATGCCATATATGAGGGCGTGAAATCAACCAAAAAATATATTTTGCAAAGTTGCGCCATGGGTCTGGACAGTTTCGTGCTTGTTTCATTCCATGTTCCAGATTTGGGGCCTTCTGGGTTTTACTCAGTCCAGGAAGTCCAGAAATCAGACCCAAAGACATCAACAGAAAGTGTTCAACATATAGAACCAGAGAGCAGCCTATTTATCTAATATCATTGATTCATATTGATATTGGTTCAATAAAGTAATTTACATTTTATGAAGAGAATCATAAAATTAGTCACCTACACAAATTAAATATAAAATTTTAATTTAAAATGAAAGAGCATCGCGTGAGATTAAAATTAGCATATGTTTTGCCTCAATTTATTACCATGCTCTTAGCTACTGCTGTTATAGTCTGATACAAACGTGTTGTGCAAGCTAACCTGCCATATGCATAGTCAGGACAAGAGGACAGCCATAACATCTACACCCGTTAAATGCTGTCCCTTTCTTTTATTATTCACATGTTAGCAAAAATACATTTTTGACAGCTAATACTGGTTATGATATGTACGTTTGTGTACAGTGTATAAACAAATGTGTAAAATATTGGTAAAAATGTGTTGTTTCCTAGGTTAAAGAAAACTGACAAGCATATAACTTGAGCTCATTTATACGGTTATGGACAATCTCACCTGGATCCCCCTAAGGCAATGACTATTCAATCTTATTAAATAATTTGAATCTGAAAATGTCTGTAAAGGGCGCCAGTCACGTCAATTTTTTCACGCTCGAATAGCTAGCAGGCAGCACCATACAACTGGCAATACAGCTAAGGTTAAAAAGAGATATCGATACCTAAAACAAACTTGTAATTTTACAAGAGGTGCCCATAATATTACACAACATTGGCTAAAACACTAACACTGCAACATGGGGAGTCACGATAATTCTCTGCTTAGCAACCGAATACAGCTATCGGCAGGTAGTTTTCTGCCCCCCCCCCCCCCCCCCCCCCCAAGTTAAGTTAAGTGAACATCACATCACATTCAGACAGTGTACCGACAGCTGTTAACTAGCTAGCTACCTATCATACTATCAGATATCATAGTTCATTCGTTGACAACTAGCTAGCTAACATTGACGTTAGCTGGCATATTGATAGGTAACGTTACAAATATAAGATGACCGTTACTGTTCTTTTCAACCACTGTGAGTCACTGCCTTTAGCTGACGTTAGCTACCGAGTTATGGATCGTTTTCTGACGGACAGAGATCTTCAGATGGTAGTCATTAGTTTCAGTCATAGTCATTTCTATAAGGGTTATGGGAAGTGAAGTCCATAGGATGATCGGCTTGAGCAATCACCTCTAATGACTACGTATCCAATTTGTGCTTTCGAAAACTCAAACTTTTCCTGGCCATGGGGGTAAAAAAATGCTACTGTGTGAAGAGGGGAGTCAGTAATACATGTTATGTTTACAGGTGTTACGTACCTTTCCGCATAATTTTGAAGTCATCTTTTACTGCTGTTGCAGCCTTTATTGTATGAAAGCTTTACATAGGAGAGGGATCAGTTATGGTTGGGGGGGACAATAGAGGGTATGCACATGACGTCACAGTAAGTGGAAGTCACTGCGGTTACACCCACTGAGTGGCAGAAAGACTATGAGTGACAGCGTTAGCGTTCAGCTTGAATGCCGTGAAAACACAAAAAACACATCTAAAATGGGAAAGCTGTTGTGCGTTTGACTGTACAAATAGATTCAACAGGAAATTGGAGCTATCTTTTTTACAGACTGCCGAAAGCTAAAGAAAAGAAAAGCAAATGGATCGCTGCAATTCTCAGAAACAGCTGGAATCCAGGCACCGAAACGTGGATTTGCGGTTGTCATTTTGTGTCAGGCATGTTGGATTTTTGGGTAAAATCATACCTTAAGTTATGTAGGCTACTGTATTGACTACTCATCAATTAAATATTTAGCATATTTCTATATTCTGTGTAACTATAAAGTTTTTGTCAGCATTTATTAAAAAACATCCATGATGATGAGCCTTGTGTTCTACAAAGGGGGGGTGGTTAGATAGTATTAGCTAGCCAAGCATATAAATTATTAAGGTACGATTTTACCCAAAAATCCAACATACCTGACACAGAATAACAACCGCAAATCCATGTTTTGGTGCCTGGATTCGAGTTGTTTCTGCGAATAGCAGCGATGAATTTGCTTCTCTTTTCTTTAGCTTTCGGCAGTCTATAAAAAGATAGCTCCGAATTCTTGTTGAATGTCCATGGACCACTGGTTCTTTGGTAAGTTGTAAGGATCAGCGTAGAGTCCAACTGCCTTTAATTTAAGCAGATAATCATTTGTTTTACTCCCGGTTTTGCAGTTTCCTCTACTAACGACAGCCATGTCGCAGCATGTTTTGCAACTCAGTCCCGACTGAGGGGGCGTATCCCGGTGGGAAAGTGACATCAATGCATACCCTCTATTCGATTCTTTCCAAACATTGGGGGGGGCATGTCCCCCGTGTCTCCTTATAATCCTATGCCCATGGAAGATAGGGACCGGAGTTACTGATCTGTTTGCAGTACGTTTCCCTACCCATTTCCCTTATCGTTCACGGTTACGGTCTGACCCTAGACCAGGTCGTAACACAACGACAACCAACTTTGTGACCTGCCATTGTACACTCTGTTTCCATTTCAGGAGGACTGAGAGACACTTACCAGTTAATGCTTTTTATAAGAAAATGAGCCAGTGCTCTTTTCTCCTAATTTCCAAGGGGGGCGGGGGGCATTTAACAGCCTGATAAAGATAGCAGTGATGGGTACGATGCAGCGTGCAAAAATATAAATATTTTCGTCATCCAATGCAGGTAAAAACAAGGATTTAACTATTTTCTTTCTGGCCTCCATATTAAAAGGTGCTTTATTTATATAGAAAAATTCTAATTTAATTCTCAACTTAACAATAAAATGTTTGTTAAAAGCATCAGTGTTAGCCTTCTTCTCCAATGATAAACCTGAATCTGACACAACTTGTAAATGCATGGTGGGAATTCAAGAGCCTTTTAGAGATTTCACTGTTTTCCAAAAGCTTGCTGAATTTTCTCCTCTCTCTTCTAAGTAGTTGAAGAGTAGTTGGATTTGGCTTTTCTGACGATAGCTACACATTTATTTCTCAGTTGTCAAAATAAATTCCAGCTATCCCTGGCTCTTTCCCATTCTCAGTTTCTCTCCTGGTGAAGTGCAGATAGCTCATTTGAGTACCAAGGTTCTTGCCTGTCAGCTTTTTGTAGCATGCTTTTTGGAGCATATTTTCAGCTATAGAATTCAAAATAGAAGTAAAATAGTGCAGAGCAATGTCAGGATCTGGAAATGTAGGAAACCTTGATCTGAGAAATTCCTGAAATTTCTTTTTAATTAGATTTTCTGCTTGGGTCTAACCATGCTAATGTCCCTAATACCCCGGGGAGAACAGTGATCACTAAAATCCTTTGGCACTAAATTTATATTTGTGTGGTCTGTTTGTCATTATTATATCAATCAAGGATGACTTGTCTGTATCCTGTGCATTTGGCCTTGTGTGCTGGGCGATCAACCACGACAAATTCATAGCAGTACAGAATTCTTTTAATTTATCAGAAGCGGGCTTCAGCCAGTCCAAATTAAAATGACCTATTGTTAATATTTCTGAAGAGGTAAAAGTAGGTATTAATTCAGCTTGAATATCTAAGGCACATCCTGGCACAGACGATAGACCCCTATCACTGTCAAGTGATTTGCCTTACCTGATTTGCCCACCTTAAGCACAAGACATTCAAGTTGCTTCGGCACAGAAGTGGAAAACAATACAGTGACAGGAGGCTGCTCCTAGTATAAATAGCAACACTGCCACCTCTACCCTTTCTGTCTGCTCTATTGGTAATTGTAATCCTCTAATGCAACATCAGATTCACAGAAGGACCACGATTTAACCACGATTCTGTAATCAACAGAATGTGCATGTTTGTACAACTCAAGTTCTGATAAAATCTATTTTGGAGATCAGACTCCTAGCATACGAAACTGGGAGGCCCAGCTAATAGTTTGGAATTTAACTCCTTAGCGCACATGCCAAATCTGGCCAATCCTTGCCCATTTAGGGGGTACCCTACTTAAAGCTTTATATCCCCAGATGTGAACACCACAGAGACTTGAAAAATGGCTTAAATGAAGCAAGACATTTGTACTATTTACAACACTAACTTAGATTAGTTTAATTTTGGAAGAAATAAAGTGCCACAAATGCAATTGTCTAGGCAAGAAAATCTAAATGAATTTGCTCTTTTTTTAGTTTGCAATGAAATACTGAGAGATTGCATATATACAGCAGGTTAAACTATACTGTACATGTCCTCGATCAAAACTCCTTGATCATAAGTTCGTAAAATCCAAGGGTGGATATGTAGAACTACTAAAGATCTATGAAGCAAGAACTAAGCAGTGTACCCAGTGTCTCCAAATCTATCCAAAATGTCTAAATTATGCATTGCTGTAAATCACAACATATTCACGTATTCACGTACAAATCAACGGTTTTGACTCAAGAAACTCACTGTTTAGTCATTTCTGGTGGGAATTACAAGCGTTCTGTAAGTACAGTGCTCTAAAATATCTAGGATATTTCTATCTGTCTATCTAATATCTATCTAAAAATTTGTCTTGTTTATTTTGTTATTCAGTGAGCAGCGTTTTCACTGCTGTATTGGCATATCTTTGGGGTATTGTTGGGTTATCCTGTTGCTATGATGGAATACGATTTTTGAGTGGTGAAATAATATTTTTATGTATGCCCAGATAGACAATATTGTCCATTATGTCATGGGTGGGGGGTGTAGTTGCAGATGAGACTGCAGGGAGGGGGTGCTTGTTAATTGAACGACTAGTGCGACAATGGTGGCACTGTGAAACTCCATATTCGGCATAGTTGTCATCTATTGTCTACTAATGAAACTAAAACAAAGCGTTTCTGTTTTCAACTCATACTTTGGTTGCAGGAGCAATGAATGTCTGAGTTGAACAATCTGGCATGCCGGCGTCCCAACCACTAGGGACTGTGTGCTAAGAGGTTAATAAAGTAATCCAAGAAGATTTAAATAAAATCCAGAAATGGGTGGAAACCTCGAAAATGAATTTTAATATAACTAATTGTAAAGTTCTACGTGTGGGAAATAAAAACATTAGGGAGGATTACTTTATGGAAGGAATAAAATTGGAATGTGCTCATTGAAAAAGACTTTGGAGTAATGGTAGATCAAAACCTTTCAGGTTCTAGGCACTGTGCTATAGCAGTAAAAAAATGCCAACAGGATGCTGGGATATATAGCCAAAAGTATTGTGTGTAAATGTGAAGAAGTTATCTTATACAATACATTTGTTAGACCACACTTGGAGTATTGTGTGCAGTTCTGGGGACCGTATTGCAGGAAAGGTATAGAGACTCTGGATAAAGTTCAAAGAAGAGCAACTGGTATGAAAGATAAAAGCTACGAGGAAAGATGCTTAACCTCTTCATGCATAATGAAAGGAGACTTAGGGGTGATTTGATTGAGGCTTTTAAATTCATAAAGGGGATCAACAAAGTGAACTAAAAGAGATTCTTCAGGTTGTGTTCTGTTATTAGAACGAGGGGACATAAATGGAAATTAGCAAAAGGTAAATTCCATTCAGGCATTTGGAAGAATTTTCATATTGAATCGAGTGGATGTGGCATATTTATTAGCTTGTTGTTTGATGCGGGATTGGTAAAAATGACTTTGGACAGGACTAATAGCAGTCCTGACATTTTTAGTTCGCTGTCTATTAATTATATCCCATCAGGGCAGAGACAGTTCCCTGGATATATATTCAGATAACAGGATGGCACCATCCTGTTCAGACTATACCTGGACTAAATAACTATCACCACTGTGCGGGGCACTCCCAATCTGGGATCATTTTTTGTCACTTCAATTCCCCTCTTTTATGCTACACACTCCTGTGCCACTTTCATGTTACATGTACCTCCATCCAGCACTTATATTGTACTTGCATCATTATCTTGATTTTGTAGCTTATCATGCCTCCTAGTTTGATTTATCATTGGTTAGGTCAAAGTATTGTTTACTGTCCGAACTGGGAGAGGACCAGAGAAAAATTCATTTTAGCCAATTCACTTGCGTTCAATTCAGTTGCATTTTTGCCAACTGACACTATATTCTGTTTTGTTACATCCGACTGAGCTTTACATCATTCGTTCCAACGTGCATGACTATATTATCAAAAGGCGCTTTTTTTGGCAAGTAGCTTTAGTTAAGATTTAATGTCATCTGCTCTCGCACCAGGCATACAATATATAGAGGCTTTCGCCGCCTAGTAGATCTATGACTGGAGTGTCTTTTAATGGGCGCTTCCAACATTGACTTTGAGGTTCAATGACAGCCTCACTTAAGCTTGGCCAGGAGAGTTCGTCTGACAAATCACTCAAAGGGGAACAGCAATTACTGAAGACAATTGGGTTTAATCCTACAGTTTTTTTACATCAAGATTTGTTCTCGGAGACAGTGGAAAATTGGCACTGCAGTAGAAGTTAACATGTTTTGGGCTGAATGTGCTGTTGAAGGGGTATAGACAGACACAACTACAAATTTCAGTTTTAGAGAAAAATAATGCAAAAGCAGTATATTCAACTGAAGTTTTAAGATCTGCTGCCCCAGTCATTTTCCATAATGATCAAAGCCTCTGCTGTGCGAAACAATGAATTAAGCAAGGGTTCGTTATCCTGGATCTGGTACAAATTACGAATGCGCTCATTCAACTCATGCATTTCATGGGCTATTTGAGCTCAGTCCAGGAAGGTCAACTCTTTTTGTAGGGAATGCATATGAAGCCAGGGTCACAACAATCCACAGAAGTCCACAACAGAGATGAAAAGAAGGATCTTGACACTGCTTGAGACACCTCCCGTGAGGAGGAGGCAGCCCCACATGCCCGTGACCAGTGATCCCCAGTTGAGTCTAAGCCCAGCATGCAGAATTTCCCAGAGAGTTGCTGTGGCCAATTGCACAAAGTTATTCATCTAAGGAAAAAAAGGTAATCCAAACATAAATTAATCCAGAACCAGGGTTTCCCCTAGAAAAGTTGTTCGGCCCAGTGGCAAGTATCTTTTGACAGGGGCCAGCGGCGCCCCACAGCCAAGTGTCTTTTTTGACAGGGGTCCGGCACGGGCCAGCGACAGACCGATGGCAGGATTAAGGTAGGGTTCTATAGTTTCTGTGATAACAGAATCACGGACGGAATCGTGGAATTGAGAATTTAAAAAAGCTATAACATAGATTCCATACTGCCCTACATTAGGTCAGTGCTAAAAGCTGACTGGAGATTTCAAAATTTGACTATGTAATGTGAATGTTGTTATAAATAAGTCATTTATTCAACACACATTTAAAAAAATCAACAGCTATTTACAGCATAGCAGAGTCTTACAAAGAATCTGACAACAGTGTACAGTCTTGGAATGCTGTGTTTTCAACAACAACAAAATAAATTAAATTAAATAATATCAGTTTTCTAAAAAAAGCCCTGATTGGGTACTGAATGTTACAAAACAAGCCTTGGAATGCTGGGCACATTTAAATAGGCATGGGAATCAAGAACCGGTTCCAAGTTGTCCTATTCATTGAAATCGTATGCCTCCGACCTTATCGATTCCGCTTATTGAAGCCAGCACGTTTTTACGACAGCTGCGCATTGCAAAACAATGACGTAACGCGTTGGGGGAGGCACGCGCACAGGCAGCCTCTCTCAGGTGTTTGTTTTGGACGGCAGCTGTCGCAAAAAATTTGATTCGGGCTACCAGGCTTGATACATTCTGTTGCGATAAAGATTCTAAGACAACTCAGCAATTTCTCTGGATTAACAGGTTATTTTCTAGCCTGAAATGCGATCGTATTACTAAATGGCTACACACGTCATGTAACATGCAGATAGTTGGCTATCTCCTTGGATATGAAGTAAATGTTTTCACCAATAAATAATAATAATAAATGCGATTTATGGAAATAGCTATACAAAAAGGCAAAATAAATGTTGTGGTTGCGATTGCCGTCGTAGATGTCAGAAAGAAATGTCATTGACAAAAAAAGTTTGCTCTCTTTGCAGTGGTTTGGGCTGGAAACGAGCTGGCGGGATATGCACAACACTGCCTACTGATTGGATACTGAATCTTACAACAATGTACAGCCTTGGAACATTTCAAGAACAACAAAATATGTATCTGTGTTACTGACTGTTTGGCTAGCTAGCTAAGTTAGCTAAATGACCATGTTGTCGTGCACATCAATGTCATGAAGCTAACATTATTAATAAACAAGTGAAGTCGTTATTTCAATGGCGATTAATGAGTCATGTAATGTTACAATGTATCGAACGTTACATTCATGCTATTAGTTTAACGTTACCTACATACTGCTTAAGTTAATATAAAAAGAATGTACTTACCGACGAGATGAAGTGATAACGCATTTTGTAATGTGGTTAACCTACTAAATAAGAAGTGGTGGCTTGCTAGGTAACTTTAGCTTGTGATAGTTGGAAGCGTCAAGTGCTGAACTTCACTCTACGCACGAGGGTAAAGAACACTGATCTCCGACCTGCTGTTTTCCTATGTGCATTCACGTTTTAACCAACAGATGTAGCTGGGGAGCTTTCCAACCGAGCCGCCCCACTGTAACTGTAGTTTAAAAAACATATTAAAAATACATTAAAAAAAAGAAAAAATTCCCCGATGTTTAGGCCCGGCGGGGGGTCAACTTAGGCCCGGTGGGCTGCCGGGCTTGCAATACACTGGCGGAAACCCTAAGAACGATACATCCATAGAGCAGCACGTTTTTAACAATCCGAAGTCCAAAATCGCGCCAATTCATGGTCAACAAAGTTAATCTGAACATAGATAAATCCAGCAAACATCCACAACAGTATCAACTGTTCTTTTAAAAAAAGATTTGTTTAAAAATAAATAAAATTGCAAATAAGACAATACTGCAATGACCATGATAATTGTCTTTTGAAAAGACATGACCTGGCAGTCAAATTACATTTAAATGTGGTTTGCTCTGCCATGCTTTAACGAGGATGGCAAGGGCATTAAGCAACACAGGACCTGCCGGGTCAGCGTTTGCTTTTAAGCCGGCTATTTAATTTCCTCATTATTGAGGGAGCTGAACGGCCACTTCCCCACGCTGAAATTTGACTCCCTCAATTCTGGGACAACACTTGTACAAGATGGCGACTCTTGTGAATGCACAAAATTAGTGTTGGTGTGTAGGCAGTTAGAGTTAGAGTGTTTAGGAGGCGAATTGGGATTGGGCAACAGAGTAAATGTATGTAATGCTGCCAATACTATGCCAAGCTACCTAGTGTGTCAGCTCCTTAAAGGCAAGCTTGACACTAGGCTGCCTAGTATGTCAGCTCTGTTAAGGCCAGCTTGAAACTTGACTCGAGGCTACCTGGTGCGTCAGCTCCGTAAAGGCGAGCTTGACACTTGACGCTAGGCTGCCTAGTGTGTCAGCTCCATTAAGGCCAATCTGACATTTGACGCTAGTACCGGAGTGGACACACTAGTTAGCTTAGCCTCAAGTGTCAAGCTAGCCTTATGGAGTTGACACACTAGGTAGCTTAGCATTAAGTGCCAAGCTCGCATTAATGGAGCGGACACACTAGTTAGCTTAGCCTCAAGTGTCAAGCTGGCCCTGTGGAGCTGACACACAAGGTAGCTTAGCATCAAGTGTCTAGCTGACCTTAACCCTGTCTTCTCTGTTTCTCTTTCCATGGGGCTCCCACCCCTACCTCACCCTGAGTCCAAAGACCACTCTAGCCTGTTTCCTTGACCTGAATCCACTGGATTGCTCCAGTCCTGTCCTTTGCTCCATGGTCACGGACTGCTTCAGCCATGTTCCTCCCCTGCCCATTCCTTGATGCTGTCTGGAGCTCCAGGTCCATCATCCGGCTCCCTAAAACTGCACTGGAGCTCCAGATCCCTCATCCGGCTCCTCAGAACTGCACTATTCTAACTATACCATGTGGTCTTCTGCTATTCCCGTTAGCTTTCACCTCAGCTGTAATGTGTTCAACCCATCTTATTTGCTGTCTACTACTTTACACCAGGCTGGCCAGTGGAGGATGGGCTCCCCCTCTATAGTCGGATTCCTCTCGAGATTTCTTCCCATTGGGGAGTTTTTTCTTCCCACCATTTGAGGGTTTTCTCCCCACTGGGAGTTTTTTACATTATGTACCTGCTATTTGGGGGTTCAGGCCTGTTGTTTGATCTGCTTGCTTTTTGCTGTCTCTTGCCTTGCTACACTGTAAAGTGTCTTTGTGACAGTTTTCTTTAAAAAGCGATGTACAAATAAAATTGAATTGAATACCGTTAAGGTCAGCTTGACATTTCACGCTAAGCTACCGAATGTGTCAGCTCCGTTACGGCCAGCTTGACACTTGACCCTAAGCTACCTAGTGTGTCAGCTCCGCTTGATGAGGAGGCCTATGTATTTCATGATGGAACCTTAGTAAGCTAATTGATGGAGCTGAGTTTGTTATTGTTAAAGTGGTATCATAACATCAGTTATAACATGGGTTAGGGCGCCTTTAAATTAAAATGATAGGAATTCAGGCCTGTAATTTCGTTATTTTTTTATACTTGCACCCATTTTTCAGGACTATTTTAACCATGTTGACTGGTAATGGTAATGGTCATATCTTTTTTGAGCTTTGGTCACCCTGAAAATTTTGACACTAAACGTGTCCAAGAGAAATTAATAAATATATGGATACATTTTGAATTATATAAAATAAATTATTAAATACTTTATTTCGAAATAATTGACTATCCTTTTCACAATGACATGGTCATATTTTAATTTAATAACATGTTGTATTTTCAAATGTTTTTTTGTTTTTTTTTCATTTCATAATGACACTTTTCTGGATGACTTATTTCCAAAGCTTGACTTGACAAAATGGTTAAGACCTTCTGTCAATCAACACGAGTGGGTGTTGGGTTCGATTCCCGGGTAGGACACTGCCGTTGTACCCTTGAGCAAGGTACTTAACCGAAATTGCTTCAGTATATATCCAGCTGTATAAATGGATACAATGTAAAATGCTATGTAAAAAAGTTGTGTAAGTTGCTCTGGATAAGAGCGTCTGCTAAATGCCTGTAATGTAATGTAATGTAATGAGTGGGGCTAGACCTACTCAGTGTTTGGGTAATCTTTTGTAATTGATTATTATCTTGTTCAAAGAGTAGGGCCTGGAGCATGGAGTCTGTTGTCGCCAGTTAAAACTAAGCAACTAAAACTGAACTTCATTTTTGAAGTTCACTTCCTGGTTTTGTTGAGAGATGTTGTTTACTACTGCCAGTGCGATTTCTCCAGTACAATTTTTCAGCCACCCAGTGTTACAGTTTCAATGTAAGTCAATGGTAACAATACTGTCAAAATACGAAGTAAAACATTTTTCCCACTGCAGTCGCAGTAGGTGTTTTTCTTTCATCTAATGTATCGCCATGTGCAGATTTAAGTTATTGTGTTATTTAGACAAGACCATAATATTTTGTGGGCAAATCAGGGACAGTTTGCGTTACTGCCAAGTCACTGTATCTCACTCACTTACTGGATGCTGGACTCCTATATAAACGTCTTGCTTTTCCTTACTGCGCATTCTGGCTCCAAACTGCACTTCCCGGGCTTCAAAACACTTTTCACCAAACGCATGGAGAGTCGTTGGGTGGTGTCCAGTGACTTTGTCCATATTTTGTTCTACAGTCTGGTTAAAACTGGCTTTCTAGCTTGTGTTAGTGTTTCAAGAGACAGCCATGAAGACTAAGGAACCAGGAACTGCAAGTGGACTAACTAGTGGCATTAGCCCTGCTAGCTTGCTAGCTATGTAGCAAGCAATAGGTTCTTAATTGGAGGTGTTCTTAACAAGCTAATGCCAGCTGAATAATGAATAAAAAGTTAAGCGAATGTTTGAGTGCCGGATGAAAATAATGACACTGTCATTTGCAAGTAGCTAGCTAGTTAAAAATAGCTTCCTATAGTTTCTATTAGTGTTCAAGGAGGCAGCCAGGAAGACAGCTCATCAATCCTGCTGGCCAAGAACTATGAGTAGCGTAGCTAGAGGCATTGGCCTCGCTAACTGGCTATCTACGAACGAAAATTTTAATGTGGTTTCTTTTCAGCCAATCAGATATGGACTTGCTTTTGTGTTTTGGATCATTGTCTTGCTGCATAACCCAATTACGCTTCAGCTCATGAAAAGATGACTGGAAATTCTCCTTAAGAATTTTCTGGTATGGAGAAGAATTCATGGTTCCTTCAATAATGGCAAGTCGTCCAGATCCTGAGGTGGCAAAGCTTTCCCACACCATCACACTAACCCCACCAAGTTTGACTGTTGATATGATGTTTTTCCTGTGAAATGCTGAATTTGATTTATGCTTTACATAATGGGACCCATGCCATCCATAAAATGTTCCAACTTTTGACTCATATGTCCATAGAACATTATCCCAAAAGACTTGGGGATCATCCAGGTGATTTTTTGCAAATGTGAGATTAACTTGTTGTTTCTCTTGATCAGCAGTGGTTTCTGCCTTTCTACTCATGAATACCGTTTTTGCTCAGCCCCTTTCTTATTATGAAATCATGAACACTGAACGTAGCTAAGGCTAGAGAGGCCTGCTGTTCTTTGGATGTTCTTCTGGGATCTTTTGTGGCTTCCTGGATGAGTTGTCACTGTGCCCTAGGGGAAATTTTGGCAGGCTGGTCACTTCTGGGAAGATTCACCATTGTTCCAAGTGCCCTCCATTTGGAGATAATGGCTCCCACTGTGGTTTGGTGGAGTCCCAGAGCTAGATCTCTTCTGGAATTTCTTTTGATTTGTGGCATATTCTGCTTGTAGAATCTTTGTGGTAGCTATTTCACTCTCATGGTCAGGTTCAGTATGAGTGAGGTTTAGATTCAACAGGGCTGGCCGCAATCAAGCCTGGCTTGTTCAATCAAATCAGCTGAATATATTTATCAATTTAATTTGCTTAATTGGTTGAGTAACTAAGGGGATAATTACATATTCATATGGGTGATATGGGTGTTTGACAACTTTTCTCATTAACCTCTTAAGGCACAGCCCCTAGTGGTGGGCACGCCGGCGTGCCTAGATTACTAAACTCAAACATTCGGTGCTACTGCAACCAAAGTGTGAGTTAAAAACAGAAACGCGGTGTTTTAGTTTCATTAGTAGACGATACACGACAACTATGCCGAAAACGGAGTTTCGCAGCCCCACCATTTTCGCTCTGGTCGTTCATTTAACACGCACCCCCTCCCTGCAGTCTCATCTAAAAAACACCCCCCACCCTTGACATAATGGACAATATTGTCTATCTTGGCATTCATAAAAATATTCTTTCACCACTGAAAAATCATATTCCGTCATAGCAACAAGATAAACCCGACAACAGCCCTAAGATATGCCTATACAGCAGTGAAAACGCTGCTCACTGAACAACAAAATAAACGAGAAAAAGTTTTTAAAAATGATACCATGTCATTCTACAGTCAATATCTGGGACTAAATATTAAATAAATATAAAACCTTACTGTTGGTTTTACGTGTAGAGATGTCCCTTTTGAGACTGAGTGGTCATATATTGTCTTGGACAATCAGTTTGGGAAATATAGGCGCATCTGTGACGCCTGGGTATCTTCCAAAATAGCTGCGCGTAATACCACACCCTTTGTTTACGGCGTCGTCGCCCTTTTTAGTACAGTCTGGCTTGATTGACAATTCATTTATTCAGTAGGTGAGAGTATGAGCTTTCTAACGATGTATAACATGTCTAATTCTGCTTTTGGAATAGCGTTTTATAGGTCAGCGTAACAGAAAATATTCTTAGCATCGCATTCACTTGCGCATTCACTCTATGTTAGCATAAAAATACGTTGCAGCTAACGAAAGGTGCTCAACGATATTTCGTAATTTCTTGGAAAATACTATTATTATTGAGGACTTCTGGACATAGCTAAGCCATATGTTTGCTGATAGACCTAGCTAACCTCGTTTTCTGGAGCAAAACAGAAGCGAATAGGATAGTGTCATTGATACTGTCGCTGTCTCTATCTACTGAACATAGAGGAGATTTCATCATTGCTATGCTCGTATTACTGCTCAAAATATTTCGGTTATATACGTTATTTTTGAAATTAAGTATCTTTAAATAGGTTAGTGGTGTTATATAATGTGAATATTTCACACTGTAAATGATAGCGTTAGATGGTAGTGTAATAGTTTTTGTGAAGGATGCCACAGTGATGACGTCAGAGTTGGACCATTGCCAAAACGTGGTGGGCGGTCGAAAATTGTTTTCATGTTGTCCTACCCTCATACAAGAAAACATACGAGAGTACAGAGTATAGAAATACACACGAGTTAATTATTACACATTTAGGTACTGTACTGCATTGTGTGACAATATTTTTGCATTATTTTTTAAATCTGATAGCAATGTTTCATCTTAAACCTTCATAAGGGGCTCATTTATATGCTTTATAATGGACAAAAAGCATTTTATTCCATTTTGGAGAGATTTTGGATATGTTTCTGGACACCTAGCTATTTTAGATCACTGTACTGACTGAAAGCTTGTAATTCCCATTTGAAAATTATGCAACAGTGATTTTCTTGAGTCAAAACAATTGATTTGTATTGAAATATGTGAATATGTTGTGATTTACAACAATGCATAATTTAGACATTTTGGATAGATTTGGAGACGCTGGGTACACTGCTTAGTTTTTGCTTCATACATCTATAGTAGTTCTACATATCCACCCTTTGATTTTATGAACTTGTGGTGAAGAAGTTTTTGATCCAGCACAGGTGTAGTTTAACCTCCTGTATATCTCATATCTCTCAGTATTTCACTGCAAACTTAAAAAGTGCAAATTTATTTTTGATTTTTTGTCAAAACAATTGCATTTGTGGCAGTTTATTTCTTTCAAAATTATGAATATAAACTAATCTGCGTTAGTATTGTAAATTGTACAAATGTCTTGCTTCATTTAAGCCATTTTTCAAGTCTCTGTGGTGTTTACATCTGGAGTTATAAAGCTTTAAATAGGGTACCCCCTAAATGGGCAAGGATTGGCAAAATTTGGCTTGTGCCTTAAGAGGTTAAATAAGTGAAATTTAAAAAAGTTTTGTGTTTACTCATTCAAATTTTTTTTCTAATATTATGTTTTATCTAAACCCTTCCGAAACCCTTCATCTTGACAAATATTCAATAATAGAGGAAATCAGGGAGGGGCAAATACTTTTTCCAAAGCTTTCAAATATGTTTCTGTGCAGGGAGCAGTTAGGAAAAAAGTAATAGCTATAGCTGCGGGGCTTACTGTACTTCATTTTTTAATTTTTTTATTTGAATAGCACATTTAACAGAGAACTGTCACAAAGACACTTTACAGAGTAGCAATGCAAGAGACAGAGCAAAAAGAGAAAACCGAGCGAACACCAGGCCTCAACCCCCAAATAGCAAGTACATATGGTAAAAAACTGTGTGAGTAAGGAGAGAACCCTCAAACGGCGGTGAGAAAAAAACCCGACTGAGGGAGCCCATCCTCCATTGGCCAGCCTGGTGTAGAGTAGCAGACAGCAAATAAAATGGGTTAAGCAGGTTATAGCTGAGGTGACAGCTAATAGGAATAGTAGAAGACCAAATGGTATTGTTTGGAATAGTGCAGTTTAGAGGAGCCGGATAATGGATCTGGAGATCCAGACAGCATCAAGGCATATAGATAGGTTTGCAGGATGTTTAAGACAAGAGGCCCCAATAGCAGATGGCCAATAGCACCCATTAGGTGTCTTGCTAAAGGATGCTTCGACTTAAAACTCTGGTTGCCAGACAACCACTCTACCTCCTGAGCTGATGCCCCTATGAAAAAGTCTGGAAATAAAAAGTATATTCAGAAATAAGTCAGTTGGAAAAATGCCATTATGAAATGAAAAAAGCAAATTGAAAGTACATCATTATGAAGTTAAGTATGATCATGTTATTGTGAACTGGCAGTCATGATGTGCAAATTATTATATGATTTCAAAATAAAAAATTCTAAATTATTTATTTATTAATATAATGTTATATTTATTATATTCATTTATTTTATTTTGACACATTTAGTCCTCCATACAAGAACCACTCCACTCTGCTTTGCAGTGCAGTCTAGTGCATCCTGCCCCCATTAGGTTAACTTACCTCAAAATTCTAAGTGAAAATGACCCTTGATAAATAGCAAAAGTTCCGGTTTAGAATGGAATAGATATTTGTTTATTTACTTACTTTCTTATTTGCTTATTTATTTATTTATTTAAGCTGGTAGAATATGTTTTACTATGATTGCCTAGCAAGAAGGAAGAGTCAAAAGATCTCTTGAGGAGGCATGGGGATATATTTTGTGGTTCATCTCTGTTGTTGCTTGACCACTGTTGAAGATGCTAAGCATTCTGAGTATAGGGTTGTTGTGCAAATAGTCGAAGCGTTTAAGCCAAATAAGAACGAATGAAATGTCTATGTCATCGCATTTTTGTAATTTCCTAACTTAACTTATTATTTCTGTCATTGACTCCAGCTAGGTCTTCTGCCTTTGATTTCAGCAGTGTAAAGCTGTCATGGTTCTGTATTTTCTGTGTCTGTTTTTCCTTTTTGGGCTGCCAGATGACGGCACTGCAGTCTTGTGTTTATGTTAGTTCCTGTGTCTTGTTAGCTTTGTCTCTATTTAAGTTCTTTGTTTCCCTGACTCGGGTGCTGGTTCCTTTTGTTTCTGACACTGTGATTCTGCCACTGTGTTTCTGCCTCTGTGTTTCCACCTGTGTTTTTGCTGGTGTATCTGCTCGTATGTATCTGCCCTGCGTGTTCATTTGGATTTTGAGAAGTTTTTCTTTTTCCTGTTCTTAAGATTGTTGTGTTTTTTTGAGAGTTGCCCTATGTGGCCTTTTGTTTGTTATTTGAATTTTTGAAGTAAAGTCTTTATTTGAATTTTCCTTGTAACGCCCCCTGAGTGTTTTCCCTCTCTGCATTTGGGTCCATTTCCCCGAAAATCGTGACACAAGCATGATAAATGTTAGTGGCTTAATTTTGCACCAACTGCTGGGAGTGAAAAAAATAATGCACAGTTTGTTCCATTGTTGCCATTATTCAGTTAACCTCTTAGCGCAAAGCCCCTTGTGGTCGGTACACCGGCGTGCCGAGGTTGCTGACCTCGGACATTCAGTGCTACTGCAACCAAAGTATGAGTTAAAAACAGAAACGCTTTGATTTAGTTTCATTAGTAGATGATACACAACAACAATGCCGAATATGGAGTTTCGAAGCATCACCATTGTCGCTCTGGTCGTTTATTTAACAAGCACCCCCTTCCTGCAGTCTCATCTGCAACTACACCCCCCACCCATGACATAATGGACAATATTGTCTATCTGGGCATTCATAAAAATATTCTTTCACCACTCAAAAATTGTATTCTGTCATAGCAACAAGATAAACCCGAGAATATCCCTGAGATATGCCAATACAGCAGTGAAAACGCTGCCTACTGAATAACGAAATAAACGAGACAAAGTTCTAAAAAATGATACCATGTCATTTTACAGTCAATATCTTGGACTAAATATTGAATAAATATACAACCTTAGCATTATTATTACACATAGAGATGTCCCTTTTGAGACTGAGTGGTCATATATTGTCTTGTACAATCCATTTGTGAAATATATGCGCATTTGTGACGCCTGGGTACCTTCCAAAATAGCTGTGCGTAATACCACACCTGTTGTTTATGGCGTTGTCGCCCTTTTTAGCACAGTTTGGCTCAATTGACAATTCATTTATTCAGTAGGTGAGAGTATAAGCTTTCTAACCATGTATGACATGCCCAATTTTGCTTTTGGAATAACGTTTTTTAGGTCAGCGTAATCGAAAGTTTTTTCATCATCGCATTTATTTACGCATTCACTCTGTGGTAGCAGTAAAAGACTGCACCTGACGAAACCTTGGCAACGATTTTTCATAATTTCTTGGAAAATACTATTATTATTGAGAACTTCTGGGCATGCTATGCAAGTATTACTGCTCAAAATATCTCAGTTATATATGTTATTTTTTTATTAGGTTAGTGGTATTTTATAATGAGGATATTTCACACTACTGTAAGCGTTCGTTGGTAGTTTAATAGTCTTTGTGATGAATGTAACATACATTACACAGGCATTTGGCAGATGCTCTTATCCAGAGCGACGTACAACAAAGTGTATAACCATAACCAGAAACAAGTGTGTCGAAAACCCTAGAGAGAAGTACCGTTCCAAGTGCAGGGAACAACCTCATAGTTCAGCTTGGACCCTGTATGTTAAACTGATAAATACTAAGGAGAACAGCAACAACGCAGTCTATGCAAAAATACAAGCAGTAGTTAGTGGCTGTGTCCCAAACCGCAAACTTCCATGCTCCACACTACCGTGCTCCGGAATACGCACTCCAGGCAATGCTTGGGACTACGCACTCCGAACCATGGAAGTGCAGTAGCACGGAGAAACAGTTAAATGAGTGGGATGCACTTCGTGACGACATCTGACCCATAACCTTTAACCTTTGCCATAACTATCGGTAAAATTCCGGTAATAAACCTGAGGGGAATAACGTGAGAGTGAGAGAACATATTATCGACCACTGAAATGTTATCGCATTTATTTCATATTTATTCAAGCGGACTGGACTCCTGTACCTATTTAAATGCAAGTCTTGTAAAAATTACACATAACTGTCTAAATGGGAAAAAATCCAACTTAATACATATACATTTTAGTTATATTGATATACTAATTAATTCCATAATCGCGAAAATTAAGTAGTACAAATGTCGCTTCTTCTTAATGGCTATTTTGCTTCCTGCTACTTGGGTTATAACTGTGAATATGTAACGGATCGCTAGAAATGCTAGTAGGGACCAGCCTTTTTCATATTAACCTGAAATACACACGACGGGACACTTCTACGATCTCAAGTAAAGACAAGTTCCATTAATCTCTATGCAGTGGTAGATACACGTCCCCGTAGCAGCTAAAGCTAGCACTGGGCAACCTCTGACTTTTTTGCCGGCACAGAAAAAAATCGTGAAAGTACTGAAAAAATTACCTCCGGAGGATAACAAGGACGTTTTTTTCTACGTAACTAGGTACAGGTTGTTACTTATATTTCACCTATTTTATATAGACTACAGTTGAAAATCTGATGTTTCTCTGTCTACCAAACGAACCTGGTCGATAGATGCTCACACTCTATAAGTAAAGTAGTAGGCTATTACTGAAATATTATGATCTAGACTAACCAGTAATATCAGCAACTTTTTGCGAGCTAGCCACTTCAGTTGAATTCTCCTTTTTGCTGTCAGAAGAGCAGTAGGAGGCAATGATAGCTTGGAAAATATTAATTGCAGTTTGGATAGCTTTCAGTGTACTGTCAACCCCATAATAAAGTTGCCATTTCATCGTAAACAGTCGTGTCTGTTTTTTCATTATTTTCGCGCTGTATACCAACTGTGTGCGAACAACTGGGTATTCAGTTAGGCAACATTTATGGAGCCGGTCATGTTTGTGGTGGCTACTCCATAGGCAAGGGGTGTATTTCAAATTAAATGAAAAGATGGGCAGTGGCGAGGATAAAACGGCAGTTTAGAATTCAAAACGGGACCCGACGATTAGCACGTATTCAATATAGCTAGTTACACTCGTTAAAAGTACATCTTTAAATGAAAAAAACAACTGATACTTTACATATTGCTTTATTCATTAACACTGTACCACTTTATTTATATACCAACTCCTGTGTACCATTTTCCTATGACATGATTTCAGTTACCAATCCGAGAGAGTAGCCTACACTAGATTGTCATCCGCCATTACCGTTGTTTTTGACCGTTTTCGCAAAAGGAATTATGGAATTTTTCCCAGTCGGAGCATGCACGGATGCACACTTCAAATTTTGATCAAATGGAGTGTGTATCCGGGTACTTTATCCGTGCTCCGCACTACCGAACTTCGGTTTGGACTCGCACTCCAAGATGGAGGCATGCTCGCTATGTGCACTCGGAGCATGGAAGTATGCGGTTTGGGACACAGCCAGTTAATTAACTCGTCTTAAGTCACCTACGAAACAGCTACCTAGTTACAACCCTGAGCTTACAGTTAATTTAGAGATTACAAGGAGGTAGGGAGGGATGGGGAGAGGTGCACCCTGAAGAGGTGAGTCTTCAGGTGTCGCTTGAAGTGGGTCAGCGTCTCAGCTGTTCTGACCTCCACGGGGAGGTCATTCCACCATTGTGGGGCCAGAATAGACAGGAGACGTGTTCAGGAAGCGCAGGTGCAAAGAGGGGGAGGTGCCAGGCGTCCTGAGGTCGCGGAACGGAGGGGTCTGGCTGGCATGTAGGGTTTGAAGATCTTGTGGAGGTATGCTGGGGCTGATCCCTTGACTGCCTGATATGCTAGGACCAATGTTTTACATTTGATGCAAGCCATAACAGGCAGCCAGTGGAGGGTAGTGAGCAGGGGAGTGACGTGGGAGTGTCTGGGGAGGTTGAAGACCAGACGAGCTGCAGCATTCTGAATGAGTTGCAGGGGTCTGATGGCAGATGCCGGTAGTCCAGCCAGAAGAGAGTTGCAGTAGTCCAGGTGGGATAGTACCATTGCTTGGACCAGGAGCTGGGTTGAGTATGTGGTGAGAAAGGGACGGATTCTCCGGATGTTATAGAGGAAAAATCTGCATGCCCAGCTTACCGCTGTGATGTTCTTGGAGAGGGACAACCTGTTGTCCATCACCACTCCGAGATTCTTGGCACAGGGTGATAATGTCACTAAGGTGTCCCTTAGGGAAATGGAAAAATCGAGGAGGGGAGAGGTTAGAGTAGGAATAAAGATTAGCTCCGTCTTTCCCGGGTTGAGCTTCAGGTGGTGATTGTCCATCCAGCTCTGGATGTCCCTCAGGCAAGCGGAGATGCGGGTAGGGGCCTGCGTGTCCGATGGGGAGAAGGAGAGAAAGAGTTGTGTGTCGTCAGCATAACAGTGATAGGACAAGCTATGGGCAGAGATTACAGGGCCAAGGGATCTGGTGTATAAGGAGAAGAGAAGGGGACCGAGGACTGAGCCATGGGGAACTCCGGTGGCGAGGGGACGGGGCGGCGATACTTTACCAGCCCAGGCAACCTGGAAGGAACGATCGGAGAGGTAGGACTCAATCCAGTCAAGGACTGTGCCGAAGATCCCTGTTGCTGCCAGAGAGGACAGGAGGATGGAGTGTTCCACAGTGTTGAATGCAGCGGAGAGGTCCAGAAGAATCAGGACAGAGGAGAGGGAGGCTGCTCGTGCGGCATGGAGTGACTCACTGACCGAGAGGAGTGCAGTCTCTGTCGAGTGGCCAGACCTGAAGCCGGACTGCTGGGATGATGTGAGAGTTGGAACATTGCCAAAACATGGTGGACGGTTGAAAATAGTTTTCATGTCATCCCATCCCCATACAAGAAAGCATACGAGAGTACAGAATATAGAAATACATAAAAGAGTTAATTATTACACATTTAGGTACTGTACCGCATTGTGTGACAATATATTTGCATTCTTTTTTAATCTGATATCAATATTTAATCTTAAACATTCATAAGGGGGCTCATTTATATGCTTTATAATGGACAAAAAGCATTTTATTCATTTTTGGAGAGATTTTGGATATGTTTCTGGTAGTGTTGCACGGTATGCCGAAACTTCGGTACTTTTTCGGAATTTTCCGACGTTCGGTACTTTTAGGTCAAATGTAGAAGCCAGGAAAATGTGTCTCCCACATTACTGATTGAGAGAGTAGCATGTTCCTGCAGTAGCGGAGGCTGCAGGTTCAGGACTGCATTTCTAGGGCACTACTAGTTTTTTGTGACCTAAATAATAATTGTATTTTCCAAGAAGTTATGAAAAACTGTTGGCAACGTTTCGTTAGGTGCAGCGTCTTTCACTGCTACCGAGTATGCGTAAGTGAATGCGATGATGAGGAAAATTTTGGTTACACTGACCTATAAAACGCTATTCCAAAAGCAAAAATAGACATGTTATACATCGTTAGAAAGCTTACTCTCACCTACTGAATAAATTAATTGTCAATCAAGCCAGACCGTATTAAAAAGGGCGACAACGCCGTAATTAACACGTGTGGTATTATGCACAGCTATTTTGGAAGGTACCCAGGCATCACAAATGCGCGTATATTTCACAAACGGATTGTCCAAGACAATATATGACCACTCAGTCAGTAAGGTTGTATATTTATTCAATATTTAGTCACAGATATTGACTGTAGAATGACATGGTATCATTTTGTAAAATGTTTTAAAATTGTTTATTTCGTTATTCAGTGAGCAGGGTTTTCACTGCTGTATTGGCATATCTTAGGGCTATTGTCGGGTTTATCTTGTTGCTATGACGGAGTACGATTTTTGAGTGGTGAAAGAATATTTTTTATGAATGCCCAGATAGACAATATTGTCCATTATGTCATGGGTGGGGGTCTAAAATGAGCGCCACACACGACCGCGTTTTTTTGTAACAGATGCAGCAGTGAAGTCCCGTCTCATCACCTGCACAAAACACACCCAGGCACGAAAGCTAGGATTGTTCCTTTTCCTGTTAGGAAAATTGTGTACTCGATGTCCTGACAGGCTGGAGTTTGTGCAACCTGCAAGAACACAATAATTTACCATACACGGGGAAATGCAATATAAAACTACTGAAAAAAGACCAACTCACTATATCACGACCACTCAGACTCACTACCATCTATTACTGCACATTGGGCTAAGGCAGAGCCAGTGAGCCACTCCCTTCTGTTACGTAATATGACACGATGTTGAAAAAAAAGGCATTTTTAGGAGCTTTGCGCAAAACGGCCACTAGTTCCTCTAAATGTGCCCTTATGTCTTGTAAAAATGATTAAATTCTGCATTAACTTTTCAAATGGTCATTTTCAGAAGGTTAAGTATACATATCGTAAAAAGATTTAACCTGCAAGATGCTCTTTAAGGTAATTTCAGTATCGTTAGGTAGCAAGTATCGAATCAGTATAGTATCGTTTAAGTGTCAAGTATCTTTTCAGTATCGAGTATCGTGATACTAAACCTGGTATCGGTATCGAAGTAAAAAATTTTGTAACGTGACAACACTAGTTTCTGGACCCTTACCTATTTTAGACCACTGTACTGACAGAAAGCTTGTAATTCCCACTTTAAAATGCTGCAACAGTGAGTTTCGTCTGTCAAACAGTTGATTTGTAGCGAATACATGATTATGTTGTGATTTACAGCAATGCATAATTTAGACATTTTGGATAGATTTGGAGACATTGGGTACACTGCTTACTTTTTGATTCATAGATCTTTAGTAGTTCTGCGTATCCACCCTTCGATTTGACGCACTTGTGGTCAAGGAGTTTCTAATCCAGGACATGTATTGTTTAACCTGCTGTATATTTGCAATCTCAGTATTTCATTGCAAACTAAAAAAGAGCAAATTGATTTTTGATTTTTTGCCAAGACAATTTCATTTGTGGCACTTTAGTTTATATTCATAATTTAGGAAGAAACAATCTAAGTTAGTATTGTAAATGTTACAAATGTCTTGCTTCATTTAAGCCATTTTTCAAGTCTCTGTGATGCTCAAATCTGGAGTTATAAAGCTTTAAAATGGGCAAGGATTGGTCAGATTTGGCATGTGCGCTAAGGGGCTAATATGCAGGTTTGGATTCGCGGAATTGAAAGCTCCTAGTGTATGGCTGTTCTGTGCACACGTGTTGTATATGCATAGTTGTTTCTAATAGCTCTCTTTTTGTTTTCAGCTAAGCCAGAGTTGATGTCTGAAGTGGAAATAATCCTGGCAGATGTTGGTGACCTGGCTTCCCTGGCTACCATGTGCAAACAAGGAGTGGTTGTCCTGAACTGTGTAGGACCAGTAAGTGTACAAGGTGTATGGCCTGCCCCCTGAGTTGCTGATATTTAGCATTGTCAACAGTGCTTGTAACCCTGCACTATTGCATTCTGACAAACTCATTCTGACAGATTACTTTTAACAATGAGAACTCCAGACCATTTTCATGTCAGGCAGTGTGTTCAGAACACACAGTCCAACCCACTTAAAATAATGGCTTCCTTCATGTATGATTTTATTCTAACCAGTGATATACTTGTAGAAATGGAGTGCAGTTAAATAAATGGAATGAGTGAATTTGTGTTGGGAAAATATTAAGTATAGGTATGATTTATTAACGTGATGTCAGCGAGCAAAGCTGTGCTTGCTTTTAACATCAACTTAAACATAATAAAGTATAGTACAGTAGAACTATACTACTGATGTAATTTATTTTAGGAATGTTTCTAATGCAGGAACCGCAAGGTGATGCTGCATCTGAACTTCCTTAAACTTATGGGCCACACATCCACTGTTCACTCAACTGAAATATGAAAGAATCACATTTCAACCTCAGTTGGTAAAGGCATACTGTGCAAGATTTTTTAAAACCTTTTTTTCCTTGAAAATATAAAATAACTATGCTCAGCTGTATGTATGATGTACTAGCAATCTGTCGTTGTGGACATTTGCTGAATCAATGCTCCTCTGCCTGCATTTCTTTTATGCAGTGTTAATTTTGGCAAAAATTTTAATTTTAGTTTTAGTTTTTGTCTTTTCATGGAATTTTAATTGCATTTTTGTCAAATTTTTTTCATTTACTTTAGTCAGTGAAACTTTTTGTATTTTAAATTAGCATTATTTGAACTACATATTAACACAGCATTTGTGCAGTTTTTCCTGCATTGAAATGTCTATTCAAGCTACCTAATTTGCTTTTAGGAGAAACTGCGGAAAAAACCCCTGTAAAATGATTAGAAATGCAGGGTTTTCCCTACCATAGAAAGGCTTAGGTGCAGCGCCTAAGTGATTTTGCGGAGCGCCTTAAGCCAAATGAACGTAAAAAGGCATTTAGGCGACATATCAGAATGAATGTAAAAATAACGGTGATGCGCTGACAAAAAAAAAAAAAAAAAACGGAGAGGTGGCTTAATGGTTTTAAACACTCTGCGCTATGATGGCATTATAAATAGAAGTGGGCGATTGACGAGCGTTTTTATGTTTTTATGCATGGTAGGTTAAATGCATTTGCAGGATATAGCATTTTTTCCCCCAAAGATGGTATTTCTCGATATAATTGTGGGTCAGGCACTCTTTACGGTAAAAAGAAATTTTAGGATAGCGCTTCCGAATTGCTTGTGTCGAAAGTGCTGCGACGGAAACAGCGATAGATTTACCCACTACCCACATCTGTCAAAAATGTAAACAAGTAATCCAGTTTTCATGGTTGGGAAAAATCTTATGACAACATTAGCCAGCGAAGCTAGTTAGTTGATGTTACATAAAGATACCTCGAATGAACTAACGTTAGTATCTAACGTGGCTTGGTAGCTGAACAAAGTTAGGCTGTGTTCACACGTAACGTCTTTTTCTGATGAAAACCGCTGGTCAAAGCGTTGTTTCATGTATTAAAATAAAAACGCTGTTCCAAAATATAGCTGAGAGTGTCTAAGCCCTCTGAAAACCGAGGGAAAACCCTGGAAATGGTCTGAATTTTTTGGGACAATTTTTGTGATTGATACTGTATTTCAGGTTTTGAAAGTTTTGCTGCTTTCAGGTTTACGTGCAGCCTTAGACATGCTAAATTAACTACAGTAAAATCAGCTTAATTGCATAAAAGAATGAAACGGACAGTGCCAATAAATGTGCGTGCAATTCAGGCATTTGCTATTGATGTGTATTTCAGCAGAAACGGCTATCTACATTTTTGCGGTTTTGTCTTTAACCCCTTTGCGGAAGCCTCCTAATGGCCAGGACAACGGCATCCTGAGATTGTTTCAACTCAGGCATTCAGTGCTTCTGCAATAAAACTATGAATGGAAACAATAAACTCTGTGTTCTAGCTTTATTGGTAGGCGATACATGACACCTATGCCAAATATGGAGTTTCTAAGAGCCATCATTGTCACATAGGTCATCCACTGAACCCTTTTTTCCCCACTTAAACCCCAGGCCTTTTTGTAGGAATCCCCCCTTGCTTGAAATAAAGAGCACATTTGTACCAAAAGACAAAATACCCTGACCCCTTTGGGATCCTATTTCTCACTCTGTAAACATACAGGACATTTATTCTGGAAACAAAAAAGAAATACAAAAATCTTTTTATATTTTCTTTATTCTATAGTGATTATATTATATTTATTTAGCATATGCAGTGTTTCCTGTGGAATTGATCTCTTGGTGTGGTGGTGGGTGTCTGAAAGGGGGGGGGAAGGTGGGGGTGTAGCAAAGGCAAGAAAGTTTAAGACTGAAAACATAACCTCTTGAGACTTTTTTTAAATATCTAAATCTATCTTTTAGCTCTGACGAGCTCTTGATACAAGGAATAGCAGTTTGCAAGAGCTAAAAAGTAGATTTAGATGTACTTTAAAACCATAAAAGGTTTGTTAACCCTTGTATTGTTTGTAAATATTGAAGCAAAATAGGCCTGTATTTGAGTTATGGTGGGGTGAGAACAATTAAAAGAGCACATTGTCCATCTAGAAGTTCTATCTTCAAGAATAGAGGACTATATAACCAAAATTGATACTCAAGAAAAGTTACATATTGCACTTTAAAAGGGACACTCTTCTGCTAAATTAATTCAGTTACCATGACATGTACTTAGTTAGAATGTTTTATCTTTTTATTTAACAATATAATTTGAGCTGGGTCCACATTCAAAGCCCTTTCTCTCTCTGTCTCTCTCACACTCAATGACAGAGTTTACATGCATTGTCCATGCAAAAAAAGGAAAAAGTAAGAAAAATGGCTTTAAAAATTATGTTCTGTTACATTCTAATTCTACTGAGAAGCATGATACAAAAATTTCCTAACTAACTTAGACGCTTGATTAATGTATTTTTTATTAGCTAGTTTTATCTGTATTCATTTCTGGACACTGCAGCAGATTGTGAGACTGCTCCTCTCGTTATAATCAAAATCGTCATTAGAATGCAGCCCTCTTTGTCAGCTGTAGCAACTGTAGCCTAACTCTCAGTTTTGCTAGCTCACTACATTCACGAAACCTTAAAAATAAACACTTTCCCTTTCGTTTTCATGGGAAAAAATCACCATGTTGTAGTATGGAAATGGAAGTAGCTGAATCACTCAAACATTTTAAGTGCCCTTTTTAAAAAAAATTCGCGCTGTTTTGGCGATTTGCCAACATTTTGCGGTCGTTATAACAGTAGCTCTAGATTTTAAAAAAATGGTAGGCACTTACGTAGCTCAACTGAAACAGGTTCGGCTTCGGCTCAAACAAACACTGTTTATTTTCACATAACGTTACATAGGCCTATTTATCACATTTATTTTTTACTTGTCCGATCAGACAACTGCATGAGGCATTCCACTTGCCCGAACAGAGTTAGAATCCGCCAGTTGTCATTACCGAATGATAGTTAACGCCAGTGCTTCAGATGGGCAGGAGCAGTCGGGACTTGTATATGAGTACCGACTCTTCTTTTGATTACCAACATTAATTTATTTTAAACAGTATGTATTTTGAGGAGTAGGTACCGGCACTTATTTTGGTCCAATTAAAACACTGGTTAACACTATGGTATATTTGTAATATTTGAAGCGTCGCTACCTAGCCTACCTTTTCCTTGTCTTTCGGTGGCTGAAGAAAAAAAAGTGACGCTTTGACAGACCGTGCGACCATCGCGCGCTGCAAGTCATCCGACCACCTCAGAAAGGAGCAAGCACGGAGCGCGCGGCCTAGGCTCTTTTTGAAAATAAATATGTGGACGCGACAGTATGGATTTGAAAGCGCATTTAGGCGGAAATATTTAGAAAGTTTAACATTTTTAATTCATGAATTTAATATATAGGCTATATATATATTTTTTATTTTTATTTTTTTTAATTTTTACTATGGTGTGGTGGCAAGGAAACCTTACCAGCGGAAATGTTGCATATGTATTGTATGTATTTCTGACACCAGGATAAAAGTTTGGAGTGGATTGAACAAATCAGTAAAATTTGACATGCGTTTTCTCAAAGGTGGGCCCAAATATTCCAAAAACCTCTCCAAACACCACCAAAGCTCTCCAAATTAGAATATTGTATATATATTTTTTCCAGCCATATTCCACTTCCAGAAGATAATTCCATTGAGGGTGATACCCTCCAGAACCCCACAAAGCAAATATTCTTCATTTACACATTCTCGCTTTTGACTAAGTCCTGTATTTCAGTCAAATACTGTCCTTTTGGAGAGCTTATATGTACAAAATGTGTTCATATTGGTTAGTTATCTCACAAACTAAATTCAGTTAGCAAGGTAAAACCAAGTAATTTCACTGTTTCTGAGTCATCTGATCTGCAATCAGCTGCCATACCTCTGTAAATCAGGCATGTCAACCGTAAATGACCTGGTCACAACAGCGAGCTCACGAGGAAAATGACAAAAATATATAATCAAATCATGAACAAGTCTTTTTGCCGATAAACAAACAAAACTCTGATAAACAATTGATAAAGCGTGCACTAAGCTTGCATTCATGCGCTATGTGGAAAGTGAAAATAAATTGGTAATCAGTAGTATAGCAAAGCCATAGTTTCAGCTAGAAGGATGCCATAAGCTATGTTCGAAAGCTATGTAAATAATCTTGAAGTACACAACTGTATGGTTCCTGTAATGTACTTGGGGTTTCCAAGCAGGGGCAAAAGTCACAATGGGTAGTTCTTTGAGAATGTTGATTTTTTCAGGTGGTAGCATGCTTCACTGGAACGTATAATTCCGATAATTTTTTCACTGCTTGTAAGGTAAGAAGTTGCTTTTTTAGAAAATCGGTACTTTTTGCATTTGATATTCTATTTATATTCATAGAAATGTTTTCAAATGCTGCTGAAAACTCATCTCAATGGAAATAATTCAGAATGCATAGTGACATTTTCTTGCCTGTGTGTAAAGAGCAGATTGATTGATTTGGGCCCTGAGGGGGATTTCTAGCGATATCAATACCATCACTCTAGTATTAATGGTTGTGTCAACCTGGGGTGTCAATTTCAGCCCTACTTTGGGGAAGGGGACTGCCTTGTTATTAGGGGTCCAAGCAGCGAAGCTGGTGGAACCCTATTGTTTCTGTTAGGATTATTAGGGGTCCAAGCAGTGAAGCTGGTGGAACCCTATTGTATTTGTTAGGATTATTAGGGGTCCAAGCAGCGAAGCTGGTGGAACCCTATTGTATCTGTTAGGATTATTATTATTATTATTATTATTATTATTATTAGGGGTCCAAGCAGCGTAGCTGGTAGAACCCTATTGTATCTGTTAGGATTATTACTATTAGGGGTCCAAGCAGCGAAGCTGGTGGAACCCTATTGTATTTGTTAGGATTATTAGGGGTCCAAGCAGCGAAGCTGGTGGAACCCTATTGTATCTGTTCAGATTATTATTAGGGGTCCAAGCAGCGAAGCTGGTGGAACCCTATTGTATCTGTTAGGATTATTATTCTTATTATTTTTCTCCGCTAAAAGTGTCTGAGGCTCAGCAACCATAAGTCCTAGAGCAACCAAATTTGGCAGGTTGGTTCCTATGACCCCCCACTACTCAGGCACTAAAAATCACCTATGTCGGCCATATGGTGGCGCTATAACAAAGGGTTAGGCGTAAAAGGCCATAACTCCCACACCATAAGTTAGATCAACACAAAACTTCATCGACATATGCATCTGAACGTGCTCTATCACTTTGCCATTGGCACTACCTATGTCTGCCATATTGTTTGCCCGCCATTTTAACTTTTTAGTTGGGGCGTGGCAGTTTTCTCCGCTAAAATGTCTGAGGCTCAGCAACCATAAGTTGTACACTATCCAAATTTGGGAGGTGGGTTCCCATGGCCCCCCACTACTCAGGCACTACAAATCACCTATGTCGGCCAGATGGTGGCGCTATAACAAAGGGTCATACTTTAAAAGGCCATAACTCACACACCATAAGTCAGATCAACACAAAACTTCATCGACCGATGCATCTGAATGTGCTCTACAACTTTGCTATTGGGACCACCTATGTCCGCCATATGGTTTGCCTGCTATTTGGACTTTTTTATTAGGTGGGGTGCGGAAGAGCTGTTGCTGCAAATTCTAAGTGTTACGACATCGAGTAAACTTCTTTACGGCAAGCGACATCCATGGCGACGCAAGTAATCCGACACCATATGGTCTAGTTTTTATCAGTGAGGGTAGGGTCTGAACGTTGGGGTAGCACTGGAAGAGGCTACCAAAAGTTTGTTAGTAAAAGCTTTTTCAGAGGATGAATAATGACTTTTCTTGAGCATGCATCCATTTGAAGACAATATCTGGTGAGTTCGTTCAGTCTTTGAATCTGTCATTATGCTGAGAAATAGCTAAACCATTTTATTGATAGTATTTGAGTTTCGTGTAAACCCGCGAAAACACGCTGGTATTATTAAACAATGACGGTAATACATATGTAGTCCGCTTCGTTCCGTTGCTACCATAATATAAACTATCTTGTGTCTACAGCTGCTGTTTCTCGCTGCAATTTCTAATATTGAATATAAACAAAAGGCGCAATTTATGCTGTAGTTGCCAGTGTCTGAATAAATACACGGTACTCTGCGCGTAGGTAGCATCGATGGCGAGTTGGTATTTCATTTTTTACTACTAAAAGTTTGTTAGTAAAAGCTATTTGACAGGATGAATCATTACTTTTCTTTGGCATGGATCCATTTGAAGACAATATCGGGTGAGTTTGTTTAGTCTTTAAATCCGTCATTATGCTGAGAGAAATCGTATTCTCAATTTACTCTCTAAATTGACTGTAAGTTTGGGGTTGTAACTAGGTAGTTGTTTCGTAGGTGACTTAGTCTGAACTCATCTTAACTATTGCTTGTATTTTTGCATAGACTGCGTTGTTGCTGTTCTTGTTTGTGTTAGTGTTAATCAGTTTAACCTACAGGGTCCAAGTTGAACTATGCGGTTGTTCCCTGCACTTAGAACGGTAGGCTACTGCCCTCTAGGGTTTTCGACACACCTGTTCCTGGTTATGGTTAAACACTTTGTTGTATGTTGCTCTGGATAGGAGCGTCTGCCAAATGCATATAATGTAATGTAATGCAATATTCCGTAGCAACAAGATAAACCCGACATTAGCCCTAAAATATGCCAAAACAGCAGCGAAAACGCTGCTCACTGAATAACGAAATAAGCGAGACTAACTTTTTAAAAAAATTATACCACGTCATTCCACAGTCAATATCTGGGACTAAACATTGAATAAATATACAATCTCGCCATTGGTTTTACGCGTAGAGATGTCCCTTTTGCGAATGAGTGGTCATATATTGTCTTGGACAATCCGTTTGCGAAATATATGCGCATCTGTGACGCCTGGGTGGGCTATCTTCAATAATAGCTGTGCGTAATACCACACCTGTTGCTTATGGCGTTGTCGCCCTTTGTAGCGCAATTTGGCTTGACTGACAATTAATTTATTCAGTAGGTGAGAGTATAAGCTTTCTGACGATGTATAACATGTCTGTTTTTGCTTTTGGAATAGCGTTTTATAGGTCAGCGTAACCGAAAATTTTCTTATATTCCAGTGTCTACATAAATAAAACGGTAGGCTGCTCTGCGCGTAGGTCGCGACTTGATATCTCGTCTTTTGTTTCGTTTTTTCTTAATGTCGCATTTATTATTTGAAATGTGTATTTATGTGTTATTATTCTATCTGTCTCTGTGGCGCTCTGAAATGTCCATTCTCTGCTAAGCTGAGCAATGGATTGGAATATGTGTCTGACGTAGTGTTGCACGGTATTCCAAAACTTCAGCACTTTCCCGGTACTTAAAAAAAAAAGATAAATAAACGGTTCGCTATTAGAATATTCTGACGTTCGGTAGTTTTGAGTCAAATGTAAAAGCCAGGGAAAATTGTCTCCCGCATTACTGATTTAGAGCATGAAACGTGCAATTTGTCAGAATCTTCGCTAGACGGGAGTAGCAACTAAGGTTGGCAAATGAGGTGACCTGCGCTTGTGCATTCTTTGTGGTTGATACAGCGCAAGCTTACACTCAGTTGACTTCAGTAGCAATAGGTATTCTAATTTGTAAATATTATATTATAGGAAGATGCTGTATTGTTATTGAAATAAGCTGTTTTTAGATTTATTTAAAAGTGAAAGACCTGTTTAAAGATAATTTACTTTGCAATTGTTTAATTTTTGAAATATATTTCATATAGTTTTCTATGGTTTAGTGTTGTAACACTATAGTACTATGCTTATTGATATGTTGAACAGGCTTCAACTTAAAGGATGTTAATAAACCAGGCTTTTAATAAACCGTGAATTCGAAAATGAGGTCAACCTTTGTGGACATTGCGTTTCTGATCAATTAAGGTAATTTCAGTATCGTTAGGTACCGAGTATTGAATCAGTATTGTTTCAGTATTAATTATCATGATACTAAACTTGGTATCGTTATCGAAGTCAAAATTTTGCTATCGTGACAACACTAGTGTGACGCCTTTTTTAGTTGCGGCATGGAAGCGCTGCAGCTGTACACAGACACCGGGCCATCTAAGTGTTACAACATGCCATCTAATCTAAGTGTTACAACATAGTAAAGACCTTTACGAGAAGCGGCCAGGACACATCCGATGCCAACGCAACTAAGTCATCCGCCAGCATGTTTTAGCATAAATTTGGCCATAAGTCATCAATATTTTACTATGTCAGACACATATTCCGATCCATTGTTCATCATGATATTCAGTAGATATGTTGGGTGAATGTATATGATCATGAGGAAAAAGCCATTTTCAAATCGCTCCATAGGTGGCGCGATGGTGCCAATGCTTGGACCCCTCCCAACGCCGCTTGCGGCTTTAATTATTATTATTTTTCTCCGCTAAAAGTATCTGAGGCTCAGCAACCATAAGTACTAGAGCAACCAAATTCGGCAGGTGGGTTCCTATGGCCCCCCACTACTCAGGCACTAAAAATCACCTATGTCGGCCAGATGGTGGCGCTATAACAAAGGGTTTTGCATAAAAGGCCATAACTCCCACACCATAAGTTAGATCAACACAAAACTTCATCGACCTATGCATCTTAACGTGCTCTACAACTTTGCCATTGGCACCACCCATGTCCGCCATATTGTTTGCCCGCCATTTTAACTTTTACGTTGGGGCGTGGAAGCTTTCTCTGCTAAAATGTCTGAGGCTCAGCAACCATAAGTCCTAGAGCAACCAAATTTGGCAGGTGGGTTCCTATGGCCCCCCACTACAAAACTTCATCGACCGACGCATGTGAATGTGCTCTACAACTTTGCTATTGGGGCTACATATGTCCGCCATATTGTTTGCCTGCCATTTGGACTTTTTTGTTAGGTGGGGTGCGGAAGAGCTGTGGCTCCAAATCTAAACGATTACGACATCTAGTAAACTTCTTTACGGCAAGCGACATCCATGGCGACGCAAGTAATCCGACACCCTAGGGTTAGTTTTTTTATCAGTGCGGGGACGGTCTTGGGGCACTTGGAACGGTAGGATACTGCCCTCTAGGGTTTTCAACACACTTGTTCCTGGTTATGGTTAGACACTTTGTTGTACGTCGCTCTGGGTATGAGCGTCTGCCAAATGCCTGTAATGTAATATAGGCTAATAATCCGCAACAACAAGATAAACCCGACATTTGCCCTAAAATATGCCAGTACAGCAGTGAAAACGCTGCTCACTGAATAACGAAATAAACGAGACAAAGTTTTTTTTTAATTATACCATCTCATATTACAGTCAATATCTGCGACTAAACATTGAATAAATATACAATCTTATCATTGGTTTTACGCGTAGAGATGTCCCTTTTGCGACTGAGTGGTCATATATTGTCTTGGACCATCCGTTTGTGATTGCTGTTGCTTACGGCGTTGTCGCCGTTTTTAGTACAATTTGGCTTGATTGACAGTTCATTTATTCAGTAGATGAGAGAATAAGCTTTCTAACGATGTATAACATGTCTGATTTTGCATTTGGAATAGCGTTTTATAGTTCAGCGTAACGGAATATTTTCTTCTCGCATTCACTTGCGCATTCACTGTGGCGTAGCATTAAAGACGATGCACCTAACGAAACATTGTCAACGGTTTTCATAATTTCTTGGAGAGTACTACTATTATTGAGGACTTCGGGGCATAGCTAAGCCATTTCTTTGCTGATAGACCTATCTGACATCGTTTTCTGATGCAAAACAGAAGCGGATAGGACTTTGTCATTGATTTTGTGTCTCTATACTACTAAACACAGATAAAATGTCATGTTGCTATGTAAGTATTACTGCTCAAAATATTTCGGTTATATACGTTATTTTTTAAATTGAGTGTCTTTAAATAGGTTAGTGGCATTATATAATGCGGATATTTCACACTGCAATGCAAGCGTTAGTGTAATAGTTTTTGTGACCCATGGAACAGTGACGACGACAGTGTTGGAACGTTGCTAAAACGAGGTGGACGGTTGAAAATTATTTTCGTCATTATGCTGAGAAATAGCTAAACCATTTTTATTGATAGTAATTGAGTTTCTCTGCAAACGCGCGAAAGCACGCTGGTATAACAAAACAATGACGGTAAATATAGCCTATATATGTAGTCCGCTTCATTCCGTTGCTACCATAATATAACAAACTGTCTTGTATCTACAGCTGCAGTTTCTCCCTGCAATTACTATTGAATATAAACAAAAGACGCAAATGCTGTAGTCTGCCAATGTCTAAATAAATAATAAGGTATTCTTCGCACAGCACGCATGCTAGCAGGGTTGTCGAGTTGATATTTCGTTTTTTGTTTCGTTTTTTTGAATGTATTTATTATTTGAAATGTGTATTTGTGTTATCATTCTGTCTGTCTCTGTGGGGCTCTGAAATGTGCATTCTCTGCTAAGCTGAGCAATGGATTGGAATATGTGTCTGACGTAGTGTTGCACGGTATACCAAAACTTCAGCACTTTTTCGGTCCTTAAAAAAGAAACGGTTCCGTATTAGAATATTCCGACGTTCGGTAGTTTTGAGTCAAATGTAAAAGCCAGGGAAAATTGTCTCCCGCATTACTGAGGATGAAAAGTGTAATTTGTCAGAATCTTCGCTAGATGGCAGTAGCAACTAAGGTTGGCAAATGAGGTGACCTGCGCTTGTACATTCTTTGTGGTTGATACAGCGCAAGCTTACACTCAGTTGACTTCAGTAGCAATAGGTGTTCTAATTTGTAAATATTATATTATAGGAAGATGCTGTATTGTTATTGAAATATGCTGTTTTTAGATTTATTTAAAAGTGAAAGACCTGTTTAAAGATAATTTACTTTGCAATTGTTTAATTTTTGAAATATATTTCATATAGTTTTCTCTGGTTTAGTGTTGTAACACTATAGGCCTATGCTTATTGATATGTTGAACAGGCTTCAACTTAAAGGATGTTAATAAACCAGGCTTTTAATAAACCGTGAATTCGAAAATGAGGTCAACCTTTGTGGACATTGCGTTTCTGATCAATTAAGGTAATTTCAGTATCGTTAGGTACCGAGTATTGAATCAGTATTGTTTCCGTATCAATTATCATGATACTAAACTTGGTATCGTTATCAAAGTCAAAATTTTGCTATCGTGACAACACTAGTGTGACGCCTTTTTTAGTTGCGGCATGGAAGCGCTGCAGCTGTACACAGACACCGGGCCATCTAAGTGTTACAACATGCCATCTAATCTAAGTGTGACAACATAGTAAAGACCTTTACGAGAAGCGGCCAGGACACATCCGATGCCAACGCAACTAAGTCATCCGCCAGCATGTTTTAGTATAAATTTGGCCATAAGTCATCAATATTTTACTATGTCAGACACATATTCCAATCCATTGTTCATCATGATATTCAGTAGATATGTTGGGTGAATGTATATGATCATGAGGAAAAAGCCATTTTAATATCGATCCATAGGGGGCGCGATGGTGCCAATGCTTGGACCCCTCCCAACGCCGCTTGCAGCTTTAATTATTATTATTATTATTATTTTTCTCCGCTAAAAGTATCTGAGGCTCAGCAACCATAAGTACTAGAGCAACCAAATTCGGCAGGTGGGTTCCTATGGCCCCCCACTACTCAGGCACTAAAAATCACCTATGTCGGCCAGATGGTGGCGCTATAACAAAGGGTTTTGCATAAAAGGCCATAACTCCCACACCATAAGTTAGATCAACACAAAACTTCATCGACCTATGCATCTTAACGTGCTCTACAACTTTGCCATTGGCACCACCCATGTCCGCCATATTGTTTGCCCGCCATTTTAACTTTTACGTTGGGGCGTGGAAGCTTTCTCTGCTAAAATGTCTGAGGCTCAGCAACCATAAGTCCTAGAGCAACCAAATTTGGCAGGTGGGTTCCTATGGCCCCCCACTACTCAGGCAATAAAAATCATCTATGTCGGCCAGATGGTGGCGCTATAAGAAAGGGTCATACTTTAAAAGGTCATAACTCCCACACCGTAAGTCAGATCAACTTCATCGACCGATGCATCTGAATGTGCTCTACAACTTTGCTTTTGGGACCACCTATGTCCGCCATATGTTTTGCCCGCCATTTGGACTTTTTTATTAGGTGGGGTGCGGAAGAGCTGCTGCTGCAAATTCTAAGTGTTACGACATCGAGTAAACTTCTTTACGGCAAGCGACATCCATGGCGACCCAAGTAATCCGACAATGTAGGGTCAAGTTTTTATCAGTGAGGGGAAGCTCTGAACGTCGGGAAAGCACTGGAAGACAGTGCCAGCCAGAGTGCATGCTAGGCTATTAAAGGATTGTTAGTAAAAGCTTCTTGAGAGGATGAATAATTACTTTTCTTGAGCCTGGATCCATTTGGAGACAGTATCGGGTGAGTTTGTTTAGTCTTTGAATCTGTCATTATGCTGAGAAATAGCTAAACCATTTTTTATTGATAGGTTCTGAGTTTCTGTGCAAACGCGCGAAAACACGCTGGTATAATGAAAGAATGACGGTAATACATATATAGTCCGCTTCGTTCCGTTGCTACCATAACATAACAGACTATCTTGTGCCTACAGCTGCAGTTTCTCGCTGCAATTTCTACTATTGAATATAAACAAAAGACGCAATTTATGCTGTATATCGTATTCTCAATTTAATCTCTAAATTGACTGTAAGCTTAGGGTTGTAACTAGGTAGTTGTTTCGTAGGTGACTTAACTCGCCTTAACTATTGCTTGTATTTTTGCATAGACTGCGTTGTTGCTGTCTTTGTTTGTGTTTGTTTTAATCAGTTTAACCTACAGGGTCCAAGTTGAACTATGCGGTTGTTCCCTGCGCTCGGAACAGTAGGCTACTGCCCTCTAGGGTTTTCGACACACTTGTTCCTGGTTATGGTTAAACACTTTGTTGTACGTCGCTCTGGATAGGAGCGTCTGCCAAATGCCTGTAATGTAATGTAATGCAATATTCCGTAGCAACAAGATAAACCCGACATTAGCCCTAAAATATGCCAAGACAGCAGTGAAAACGCTGCTCACTGAATTACGAAATAAGCGAGACTAACTTTTTAAAAAATTATACCATGTCATTCTACAGTCAATATCTGGGACTAAACATTGAATAAATATACAATTTTACCATTGGTTTTACGCGTAGAGATGTCCCTTTTGCGAATGAGTGGTCATATATTGTCTTGGACAATCCGTTTGCGAAATATACGCGCATCTGTGACGCCAGGGTCGGCTATCTTCAACAATAGCTGTGCGTAATACCACACCTGTTGCTTACGACGTTGTCGCCCTTTTTAGTGCAATTTGGCTTGATTGACAATTCATTTATTCAGTAGGTGAGAGTATAAGCTTTCTAACTATGTATAACATGTCTGATTTTGCTTTTGGAATAGCGTTTTATAGGCAGTAGCAACTAAGGTTGCCAAGTGAGGTGACTTGCGCTTGCACTCAGCTCCTTGATACAGCGCAAGCTTTGACTCAGTTCACTTCAGTACCAATAGGTGTTCTAATTTGGAAATATTTTATTATAGATAGATGCTGTATTGTTATTAAAATATGCTGCTTTTTAAATCTATTTACAGGTGAAAGACCTGTTTTAAACATTATTTAGTTTACAACTGTTTAATTTTTAAAATATATTTAACCCTCTGGGGTCTAAGGGTAAAATGAGGCACACTGGTGATTGTGCGATGCTCTGACATTTGTGTAAATTTCATCAACTTTATATACAGTGATTCCAAAGTGTTTCACATCTTTGTTTTCAGCACAAACTCAGCTGCAATAATATGGCAGCAGTAAGTAGGTCATAATCATGTGTGGATTGTAAACTGCTCTAAAAACACACAAACTGTAAATGGTAGTTTTGAACATGCACAGGAATGTTGTAATAAAACACACTAAACAATTGTGACTAAGACTTTTGGTCACTGAAATGTGTTCATCAAGGCCTTGGGTATCAAAAGATGACTAAATATTTTAGCAAATCCAATGAGAAGTATAAAATAAATTGCTGAAAGTTAGTGTTGTGACAACTATTTTTCAACACCAGGTGAGAATGGGAGGGCAAATGGCCTTTCTGTAATGAATATGCATTGGGTAGGGCGACCTGTCAGCTAAGTAGGCTATTCACACCTGGCCGCATGCCTCCCCACCACTAAGACAAAGACTCAGTGAGCCATTCAGAAGACAGAAACAAAGACATCTTTTGATTTTCAGAACATTTATTGAAGCAAACTATAGGCATGGAAGATGAGATGAGACTGGTGTACTCTTGCAACGCTTGCGTGGCCTCTTAGCTAGTGGTGAACTAGACTGTGTTTCCTGATCAGCATCTCTGTAAATATGATAAAAACAAAATTGTTAGGAAATGTGACATCAAATCAAACTTTATTTATATAGCACATTCCCTTCAACAGGTGAAAATTATATGTTCTTTACAAAAAAGGGGCAAACCACTAACTAATGAAAACAAAACTTGAAATGTGACATGGTTACATCATATACAAACAAAGAATTATTAGTGAATATTCCTACAAACACACAGAGAATGTAATACAGCACAGATTTACAAATAATGCAAGCTATCAACGAAACAACATTAGCTAAACTAAATAAACATTGATATTCCAGCTCAACTACACGCAACTCATCAATAACAATGTATCAATCTGAAGTAGACTAGGTCTGTTTAGCTAAGTGGTTATTATATTGCTATTTCCCGAATTTACTTACAGTATGCTAATATCGATTGTGAGAGGACATCAGTTTTAGAATCCTAGCCACGCCACCGGCTATTTATTACCAATGTGATCGAAAAACATACAGTCTACCTGATACTTCTAACACAACCAGACGCAGAGAGCCTAGCCTATAATTTTGAGATGCAATAGTTCGAATCGTTCGTAGTGTGGGAATTTACAAACGCGCATATTGCTGGATATTCCTACAAACACACAGATACGTTGCAATACAGTACACATATTTACCAATATGATCATAAGAAATATACTTACGCATGAAGTTGATCCTCAGCTGGATCAGTTCGCTGTTCGAAATGACACCGCTCTTCATCAGTGTCGGCTTCCGGACGGACTATTTTCCAAAATTAAACGAAATGTTCACCTCAAAAGAAGTGAATTAGGCGACACTTTGACATTCTATCCCGCTTTTGCCTTGGCATTTCTTGGCATTTCTCACATGGATCTCGCATCGCCCCTCCTTTAGTCTCCTTCTATGGAGAGTAATTATAATGTTGTTAACATGTGAATGCGATTTGGGCGGACTTCCTGCTGAGCGAAATTCACATAGTAATGAGTAAAGTTTAACGAAGCATACATGGTCTAATTAATCAAATTTAAACATTTTAAAACAATTCATATTATTTGCCAACGGGCGCATTGGAAAGTCGCGATTCTAAGGTTTCTGTCAATGTTTTTGTTGCGCCTGTATGATAACAGCACGTGACGTTAATCATCCAAATAGAAACGAAAGTTAATTTCATCTTGTCGAGGTCCGCCGGCGGAGCTCTCGACCCCAGAGGGTTAACATATTTCTCTGTTGTTCAGTGTTGTAACACTATAGGGCTATGCATATTAATATGTTGAAGAGGCTTCAACTTAAAGGTTGTTAATGAACCAAGTTGTTAATAAACCATGAATTCGAAAATGAGGTCAACCCTTGTGGACATTACGTTTCTTGTCTATTAAGGTAATTTCAGTATCGTGAGGTACCGAGTATCGAATGAGCATCGTTTAAGTTTCAAGTATCATTTCAGTATTGACTATCGTAATACTAAACCTGGTATCACTATCAAAGTCAAAATTTTGGTATCGTGACATTACTAGTGTGATGCCTTTTTTAGTTGCAGCGCAGAAACACTGCAGCTGTGCATACACGCCGGACCATCTAAGTGTTACGACATAGTAAAGGCCTTGACGGGAAGCGGCCAGGACATATCCACGGTGACGTAACTAAGTCATCCAACAGCGTCTCTTAGCACCAAATTGGCCATAAGTCATCAATATTTCATACGATCATCATGATATTCAGTAGGTATGCTGGGTGAAGGCATATGATCATGAGGAAAAAGCCATTTAAAAATCGTTCCATAGGGGGCGCGATGGTGCCAATGCTTGGACCCCTCCCAACGCCGCTTGCGGCTTTAATTATTATTATTATTCTTATTTTTCTCCACTAAAAGTGTCTGAGGCTCAGCAACCATAAGTCCTAGAGCAACCAAATTTGGACGGTGGGTTCCTATGGCCCCCCACTACTCAGGCACTAAAAATCACCTATGTCGGCCATATGGTGGCGCTATAACAAAGGGTTAGGCGTAAAAGGCCATAACTCCCACATCATAAGTTAGATCAACACAAAACTTCATCGACATATGCATCTGAACGTTCTCTATCACTTTGCCATTGGCACTACCTATGTCTGCCATATTGTTTGCCCGCCATTTTAACTTTTTAGTTGGGGCGTGGCAGTTTTCTCCGCTAAAATGTCTGAGGCTCAGCAACCATAGGTTGTACACCAACCAAATTTGGGAGGTGGGTTCTTATGGCCCCCCACTACTCAGGCACTACAAATCACCTATGTCGGCCAGATGGTGGCGCTATAACAAAGGGTCATACTTTAAAAGGCCATAACTCTCACACCATAAGTCAGATCAACACAAAACTTCATCGACCGATGCATCTGAATGTGCTCTACAACTTTGCTATTGGGACCACCTATGTCTGCCATATGGTTTGCCCGCCATTTGGACTTTTTTATTAGGTGGGGTGCCGAAGAGCTGTTGCTGCAAATTCTAAGTGTTACGACATCGAGTAAACTTCTTTACGGCAAGCGACATCCATGGCGACGCAAGTAATCCGACACCGTAGGGTCTAGTTTTTATCAGTGAGGGGACGGTCTGAACGTCGGGGAAGGAATGAAAGACTGCCACCCAGAGTGGCACTTTTAGGATACCAAAAGTTTGTTAGTTAAAGCGTTTTGAGAGGATGAATAATTACTTTTTTTTGGCATGGATCCATTTGAAGACAGTATCGGGTGAGTTCGTTAAGTCTTTAAATCTGTCATTATGGTGAGAAATAGCTAAAACATTTTATTGGTAGGTTTTGAGTTTCTGTGCAAACGCGCGAAAACACGCTGGTATAATATAACAATGACGGTAATACATATGTAGTCCGCTTCGTTCCGTTGCTACCATAACATAAACTATATTGTGTCTACAGCTGCAGTTTCTCGCTGCAATTTCTAATATTGAATATAAACAAAAGACGCAATTTATGCTGTAAATCGTATTCTCAATTTAATCTCTAAGTTGACTGTAAGATTAGGGTTGTAACTAGGTAGTTGTTTCGTAGGTGACTTAACTCGTCTTAACTATTGCTTGTATTTTTGCATAGACTGCGTTGTTGCTGTTCTTGTTTGTGTTACTGTTAATCAGTTTAACCTACAGGGTCCAAGTTGAACTATGCGGTTGTTCCCTGCACTTGGAACGGTAGGCTACTGCCCTCTAGGGTTTTCGACACACTTGTTCCTGGTTATGGTTAAACACTTTGTTGTACGTCGCTCTGGATAGGAGCGTCTGCCAAATGCCTGTAATGTCATGTAATGCAATATTCCGTAGCAACAAGATAAGCCCTAAAATATGCCAATACAGCAGTGAAAACGCTGCTCACTGAGTAACGAAATAAACGAGACAAAGTTTCTTTTTAAATTATACCATGTCATTCTACAGTCAATATCTGGGACTCAACATTGAATAAACATACAATCTTACCATTGGTTTTACGCGTAGAGATGTCCCTTTTGCGACTGAGTGGTCATATATTGTCTTGGATAATCCGTTTGTGAAATGTCGGCTACCTTCAAAAATAGCTGTGCGTAATACCACACCTGTTGCTTACGGCGTTGTCGCCCTTTTTAGTACAATTTGGCTTGATTGACAATTCATTTATTCAGTAGGTGAGAGTATAAGCTTTCTAACGATGTATAACATGTCTGATTTTGCTTTTGGAATAGCGTTTTATAGGTCAGCGTAACCAAAATTTTTCTTATCTGCCAATGTCTAAATAAATAAAACAGTAGGCTACATTGCGCACAGCACGCAGATCGCGAGTTGATATTTCGTGTTTTTTTTTGGTTTTTTCTCAATGTCGTATTTATTATTTGAAATGTGTATTTATGTGTTATTATTCTATCTGTCTCTGCGGCGCTCTGAAATGTCCATTCTCCGCTAAGCTGAGCAATGGATTGGAATATGTGTCTGACGTAGTGTTGCACGGTATACCAAAACTTCAGCACTTTCTCGGTACTTAAAAAAAAAAGAAGAAAAAAAAGAAACGGTTCGGTATTAGAATATTCCGACGTTCGGTAGTTTTGAGTCAAATGTAAAAGCCAGGGAAATTTGTCTCCCGCGTTACTGATTGAGAGGATGAAAAGTGTCATTTGTCAGAATCTTCGATGGCAGTAGCAACTAAGGTTGCCAAGTGAGGTGACGTGTGCTTGTGCTTTCACTTTGCTGATACAGCGCAGGCTTCGTCTCAGTTGACTTCAGTAGCAATAGGTGTTCTAATTTGTAAATATTTAATTATAGGAAGATGCTGTATTGTTATTGAAATATGCTGTTTTTAGATCTATTTTAAAGTGAAAGATCTGTTTAAAGATAATTTACTTTACAATTGTTTAATTTTTGAAGTATATTTAATATAGTTTTCTATGGTTTAGTGTTGTAACACTATAGTACTATGCTTATTGATATGTTGAACAGGCTTCAACTTAAAGGTTGTTAATAAACCAGGTTTTTAATAAATTGTGAATTCGAAAATGAGATCAACCCTTGTGGACATTACGTTTCTGATCTATTAAGGTAATTTCAGTATCGTTAGGTACCGAGTATTAAATCAGTATCGTTTCAGTATCAATTATCGTGATACTAAACCTGGTATTGGTATCAAAGTCAAAATTTTGGTATCGTGACAACACTAGTGTGACACCTTTTTTAGTTGCGGCATGGAACCGCTGCAACTGTACATACACGCCGGGCCATATATGTGTTACGACATCCCATCTAAGTGGTACGACATAGTAAAGGCCTTTACGGGAAGCGGTCAGGACACATCCATGGCGACGCAACTAAGTCATTCGACAGCGTCTCTTAGCACAAAATTGGCCATAAGTCATCAATATTTTATACAATCATCATGATATTCAGTAGATATGTTGGGTGAAGGCATATGATCATGAGGACAAAGCCATTTTAAAATCGCTCCATAGGGGGTGGGATGGTGCCAATGCTTGGACCCCTCCCAACGCCGCTTGCGGCTTTTATTTCTTGTTATCTTTAGTGGTTTTACCGATCAAGACTGGGTTTTTTGCATCTAAGTGCGAAGAGTCTAAGCTTTACAGCAGTGTAGGTGTTACAGCAGTGCACCATGAATTAGTGACTGATAAAAGCAATTATTTAAGGGAATTATATTTTTCGCCAGCCAGCTACCTTCAGGAACTCATTAGGTTAATCAGCACCCGTTCCCTGCAGTCTCATCTGCAACTACACCCCCCAAGGATGACACACTGGACAATAGTGTCTATATGAGTTTATATAAGTATTCTTTCACGAACAAAAATGTGTTTTCCATCATAGCAACAAGATAAAACCAACAATAGCCCCAAGGTATGCCGGTACTGTGGTGAAAAACACTGCTGCTCACTGAATAGCGAAATAAACAAAAGTAATTTTTGTGGAATTATACTATTTCATTTTACTATTAATAGCTGCTACTAAATATGGTATAAATATACAATCTGACCAAAATGTCAGTTTCAAGATTGAATGGTCATTTATTGAACAATCAGTTTGACAAATAAACATGCAAATAGAAGTGGGGTAGGTATTTACAATGGACCCAGAACCCCATTCACTATTTGCACTGGTGTAACTCTGTTCAGTTCATTCTGATTTGATTGCTGACACTTATTGTGTGGAGGACAGTCCAAGCTTTCCAATGGTATATAGCATGTTTCATTAGGATTTTATTACAAAGAGAGAGAGTTCCATGTACCTGTGCAAGTGGGTGCTTCAGCACAGCATTGCACCTTCAACTGTAACATTATGAAGTAATATACAAGCACTCGTTGAGAATAACTTTTTTCCCCTTCAGTTTTTGGAAGATTTTACTCATTTTGTCAACTGATCTGCATGGTTCAGCAAATTCTCTGGGTAGTGGGTCAAAAGAGGAGACAGCATGAAGTTTGCTAGCATTTATTCAAACATGTACATATTACTGCTTGTAACATTTCAATTATGTACGTTTTCTCATATTTTTCATATTGTTATATTCGCATTGGTCATAAGAGTGAAGTAGCCTTTATTAATAATGCTCAGCCCATTTATACTGGGGGCTAATTTATACTAACAGCCCTGTCTGATAGTATGGAATGGAAATGGCATTAAAAATTCTCATTCAGATTTACTGTATGCTGATATTTGGTACACGGGTGTAAAATTTGCCTTAGATTGATCATAAATAGTAACATTTGTAAAACTGCTGTCCCATCCCCATGCAACAAAAGAGTACATACTGTAGTAGAGTACAGAAAAACATGCAAGTATGTATGATGAGGTATGTGTACCACTGTGTTACAATGTTTTTGCATTATTTTTCAATGTGATATTAATGTTCCATTTTAAACCATTATAAAGGGTCAATTTTATATGCTTTATAATGGACAAAAGTATTTCGTATTTCATTCATTTTTGGAGAGGTTTTAGGCTTTCAGATCCCTAGATTACTTGGACCCCTACACTGATGAAAAGAAATTCTCAGTTGAAAAGTATGAAAAAGTAAGATTCATGAGTCAAAACAGTTGATTTGTAGTGAAATACAGGGCTTGACATTAACATCTTGGGCCACTAGTTCTTTGAACAAGTGTCTCTGATCGTTTACTAGTCCGACAGCTGAACTAACTTGTCTGAAATTGAAGATGTTTTCCTATTAAAAAAACACTTTACACATCTTTGACAATTATTGCAATTTAATGAATACAACAATACAAACAAAATCCTAAATCACATGACAGACTGGCTAAATGGAGTCACTCTACCCCATTAAAAGAAGGAATTAGTTGCATTCAACTATGGTATTCAGGGTTTCCCCCAGAAAAGTTGTTAGACCCGGTGGGAAGTATCTTTTGACAGGGCCCAGTGGCCCGGCGCGGCCCGGTGGCCAAGTGTCTTTTTTGATGGGGGCCCGGTGCGGGCCAGCGACAGACTGATGGCAGCATTAAGGTAGGGCCCTATAGTTTCTGTGATAACAGAATCAAGGACGGAATCACGGAATTGAGAATTTAAAAAAGCTAAAACACAGATTCCATAGGGCCCTACATTAAGTCAGTGCTGAAAGCTGACTGGAGATTTCAAAATATGACTACGTAATGTGAATGTTGTTATAAATAAGTCATTTATTCAACACACATTAAAAAAAAATCAACAACTATTTACAGCATAGCAGAGTCTTACAAAGAATCTGACAACAATGTACAGTCTTGGAATGCTGTGGTTTCAACAACAACAATTAACAATTTATTTAAAGAAATTAACTTTAAATAAATAATATCAAAGTTTTTGCACTCTGCAAAAAACTTGAAAAAAGTCCTGATTGGCTACTGATTCTTACAGCCTTGGAATGCTGGGCACATTTCAACAACAACAAAATAAATTAAATTAAAATAAATAATATCAAGGTTTTTGCACTCTACAAAAAAACGTGTATTCAAGTCCTGATTGGCTACTGAATCTTACAACAAGCCTTGGAATGATGGGCACATTTAAACATTTAAAAAACTGTCTAAGGTTTTTTGGCTTTTACTGTAGGCTACCTTTCCTCCTTGACATTATCCCTAAATGTATCTGTGTTACTGAATGTTTGGCTAGCTAGCTCAGTTAGCTACATGACCACGTTGTCATAAAATTTTTCCCAACCGTGGGAACTGCCTGACTTGTTCACATTTTGGACAGATGTGGCTCCTCAGTAAATCTATCGTGGTTTCCGTCGCAGCACTTTAGGCACAAGCAATATAGACAAAATCCTGAAATTTCTTCTTATCGTGAAGAGTGCCTGACCCTTTAACTGTAGCGTTTTTTCCCCAAAGATGGTATTTCTAGATATAGCCTAATTTTTCCGCTGTGTTAACACATTTATACGGTTGCCGGTCAGGCACTCTTCACCATAAGAAGAAATTTTAGGATTTTTCCGATATTACTTGTGTCGAAAGTGCTTTGATGGAAACATCGATGGATTTACTCTGTAGCCACATCTGTCCAAAATGTAAACAAGTCAGGCAGTTTTCACGGTCGGGAAAAATTTTATGACAACGTTGTCGTGCACATCAATGTCATCAAGCTAACGTTATTAATAAACAAGTGAAGTTGTTATTTCGATTGCGATTAATAAGTCATGTAATGTTACAATATATCAAACGTTACATTCATGCTACTATTTTAACGTTACCTACACACTGCTTAAGTTAATATAAAAAGAATGTACTTACCAACGAGATGAAGTGATAACGCAGTTTGTAACGAGGTTAGTTAGCCTACTGAATAAGAAATGGTGGCTTGCTAGGTAACGTTAGCTTGTGATAGTTGGAAGCGTCAAGTGTTGAACGTCACTCTACGCACAATGAGGATAAAGAACACTGATCTCAGACCTGCTGTTTTCCTATGCATTCACGTTTTAACCAACAGATGTCGCTGGTGAGCTTTTCAACCGAGCCACCACACTGTAACTGTAGTTTAATAAACATCTTAAAAATACATTTTAAAAAAAAGAAAAAATTCCCCGATGCTCAGACCCGGCGGGGGGTCAACTTAGGACTGGCGGGCCGCCGGGCTTGCAATAAACTGGCGGAAACCCTGGAAACCTTGTCTCCCTTTAACAAACCCATTTTGATCCAACTCTATAATACGTGGGAGAACAGACTCTAACCTACGTGCTAACACCTTGCAAAGAATTTTGATGTCCGAGTTTAAAAGTGAAACTGGACGAAAAGATTGACACTTATGGGCTGGTTTGTTTGGTTTTAAAAGTAAAGTGATCATGGCTCCTCTCAATGCAGGAGGGAGTGAACCATTTTCATAGAATTCCTGGAACATTTCCATAATTGGAGTTAGAAGTTTACTCTTAACCCTCTGGGTTTGGGAGCTCTGCCGGCGGAGCTCGACAAGATGAAATGAACTTTCATTTCTATTTGGATGATTAACTTCACGAGCTGTTATCATACAGATGCAACAAAAACATTTACAGAAACCTTAGAATCGCGACTTTCCAGTGCACCCACTGGCAAATAATATGAATTGTTTTAAATGTTTTAAATTTGATTAATTAGACCATGTATGCTTTGTTAATCCTTACTCATTACTATGTGAATTTCGCCCAGAAGGAAGTCCGCCCAAATCGCATTCCCATGTTAATGACATTTAAAAAAAAAAAAAATTTCTTTATTTCCGTTCTACAGTTCTACAGTTACAAAACAGGGTGAAACCGCTTCAAATCCCTCCACCAACTCCCCTCCCCCTGCAATCAAAACCCCTGGCTTCCCCTCACCCCTGCCCACCCATGTTATCCCCCCCCCCAAAAAATAAATAAATAAAAGTAATAATAATAATCATAATAATAATAACAAATAATAAACAAAATTCACCAACCCACGGAATATCCCTGGATTATCGGAGCTCTCACTCTCATCGTGGCCACGCAAAGCCAACTCAAAGGCTCCACTAAATTTAACACAGTCTATTATTCTGGACAGGATGTGTCGATTTTGTCATCTCTTCGTTGTGCCTTCTAATGCCAATCCTGCAGCCTTCATCTAGCTGTTCAGCAGTGCCAAACCTGCCAAAAAAATGTAGTCTAATACTATTGTCTAGACGGCTGTGGCTACTTACGTGTCGTTTGCATTTTTCAGAAAGATGTTATAGGTCTTGTACCCCCGTCGTTGTCCACAACGCTTCGGTGCCGACACTTTGAAATAGCAAACAAGGAAAGCAATAAAAGGCATTACTTACACCACATCCAGCTAGCCAACTCCATTTGTCATAACAAGAGCCACTTCCGGGTGTATGCTCGTCCTCGATCACTTGCCTGCTGCTGAATTTGTAAAATGGGTCGGTCTGGTCCAAGCTCCTTTATCCTTTTTTTTTTCTTCCAGTGAACGCCTTGTGAAAGGGCGTTTTTGTAAGGAAATAACCAAATTTTCTTTGATTTCCGCGGTTCTACTTGAAGTTTCCATCTCCTGAAAGTACCTGTCAGCTAGCTAAGGAGCAGGAGTGACAGTCGCGCATCCGTAGTTATATTAATGGCGGGCGTGAACATGAAAGATAGTGTCGAGAATTGTCCAATCACATTAGATCAAAAAACATAAAAACAATATCAATTCGCTGCCAATAAAAATATGAGTGTCTGGGGCGCAGAGAGCTGCGCCCCGTGGGAAATCTGAAGCAACCTTTTAGAGAGCAGCCTCAGGTCACCTGTTTGCCAAAAGTTGAAAGACTTACATACTCATTTGGCCGGCGCCCTTCATCCAGGAAGTAGGCTATAATCACACAGAAATTAACCAAATACAATTTGATTTTGGAACCAATTTTTAATGAATGCTGGCAGGCGCTGACAGACTACCAGGTGCATTGTACGAGAAAACAATTTTTATTTTTAAATTATTTCGCATTTAGGGGGGCGGCGCCCCAGCGCCTCGCATTATAGAACTGCCACTGCAGACAGACAGACAGGCAGACAGGCAGACAGACAGGTAATCAATAGACTGAGAACTGGATATTTTCAAACAAGAGTGGGATCAGGTTATACTGGAGAGGGTAGCTAGCCATGACTGCTGACATTTAGATCGGAGAGAAATGAGATAGAGCTAATGCAATAGAGGGTATGCATTGACGTCACTTTCCCGCCAGAATACGCCCCCTCAGTCGGGACTGAGTGGCAAAACATGCTGCCACATGGCTGCCTTTAGTATAGGAAACTGCAAAACCGGGAGTAAAACAAACGATTGACTGCTTAAATTAAAGGCAGTTGGACTCGACAGTGATTGGCTTGGCTAGCTAATACTATCTAACCATCCCCCCTTTGTTTATAGAACACAAGGCTCATCATCATGGATGTTTTTTAATAAATGCTGACGAAAACTTTACAGTTACTCAGAATATAAATGAAAGATGCTAAAATATTTAATTGATGAGTAGTCAATACAGTAGCCTACATAACTTAAGGTATGATTTTACCCAAAAATCCAACAAATTACATTACATTTATTTGGCAGACGCTTTTATCCAAAGCGACGTACAAACAATGCATTTCATGGTCATAGACAACTACTAAACACAGGTCCAATAAGATACTTATTTTGTACAGCTATTTCTAGCCAAGAACACAATTTAGTTCACACAGTAAACACTATTCTGACCTAACCTCTGCAAAGCCAACTAGGCAGAAAAATAAGCTACAGTATTAGGACAAATACAAATTACCAAAAAGTGCTGGGATGGGACAACATGTAACAAGTGTCATAAAAGGGGGGGTGGATTTAAAGTGAAATATACAGCGTTGTGGTAGTTAGTCTAGGTATAGTCTGAAGAGATGAGTCTTCAGGCCACGGCGGAAAATGGGTAGTGAAAGGGAGGTTCGGAGAGGGACGGGGAGTTCGTTCCACCACTGGGGAGCTAGGGTGGAGAAGCTCTGTGATCCCTTTGGTCGGGTGGGAGGGGGTACAAGGCATCCTGCTGCCGCAGAGCGGAGTGGTCGAGCAGGCACATAGGATCGAATCATGTCCTGCAAGTAGATGGGGGCTGTCCTGTTGGCTGCAGTGTAGGCAAGCTTTGAACCGGATCCTGGCAGCGACCGGTAGCCAGTGGAGTGACCGCAGCAGAGGAGTGACGTGGGAGAATTTGGGAAGGTTGTAGATGAGTCAGGCAGCGGCATTCTGAATCATCTGTAGTGGCTGTATGGCACAAGCTGGCAGGCTTGTAAGGAGAGAGTTTCAGTAATCAAGGCGAGAGGTCACCGTAGCCTGGGCGAGCAGCTGGGTAGAGTGCGTCGTCAGGTATGGTCGAATCCTTCTGATGTTGTACAGAAGGAATCTGCAGGACCGTGATGTTGCCTTGATGTGCTCCTTGAGGTCCAGTTGTTCATCCAGGACCACCCCCAGGCTGTTGGCAGAGTGAGAGGCAGTCACTGTGGTGCCGTCAACCGTGATTGAGAGCTCACGTAGTAAGGAGGTCTTGCGTGGGAAGAAGAGCAGCCCAGTTTTGTTGAGGCTGAGCTTCAGGTGGTGGCTGGCCATCCAGGTGGAGATGTCAGCCAGGCAGGAAGATATCTTATCTTTGACCTGTGTGGCTGAGGGGGGGAAAGAAAAGAAGAGTTGCTTGTCATCTGCATAACAATGATAGGAGAAGCCATGTGAATTAATAACTGAACCAAGAGATTTGGTGTATAAGGCGAACAGCAGAGGACCCAGTACAGATCCCTGTGGCACTCCCGTAACAAGGGGATGAGAAACAGAGGCAGACCCCTTCCAGGTGAGCTGGTAGGACCTATCTGCAAGATAGGAAGTGAACCAAGACAGGGCAGTCCCAGCAATGCCCATCTCAGCCAAGGTGGAGAGGAGTATTTTATGGTTGACCGTGTCGAAAGCTGCAGACAGGTCAAGAAGGATCAGGACAGAGGAGAGGCGTGAATGAAGAGACCCCCAAACTGGCAGGTCAGTTAGAGGACAGCTCAGCGCATATATGAACGCATTTTCACACTTGTGCTTAAAATGTTGGGCATGTGACGCTTTACAATTGTGCGCCTGTTATTCCCTAACGTAAATGTAGACATAGCATCTAAAAATGCAGCTAAAAGTGCAAAAGGCACAATTAGCCTACTTCAGCCATTAATCAACCTGCCTGTTTTGAGTATGAACTCGGTAGCTAGGGTGATTAAACAAACAAACGAAAATGACTTCACATTTCTCTCACAAAAGAGTTGATTGGGCTATTGTCAGCGGCTGTGTTTTGGTCTGTAGCAGGGTTCTGCATCTTTAACCATTAAAGGAATATGGGTGATATCTATAATTCAGTGTGTCTGAAACTTTTTTGTTAGCCTGCGTGATTGATGTGGTCATAGCCAATGAGCTAGATTTCTGTTCAAAAAAAAAGAAAAAAGTGTGATATGCCGATACAGACATGCGTCATTGGGTCACAGTGATATTTCTAAAATAATTGTGTCAAAGGGGCCCCCTAAACTGGCTCTGCGCACCCTGTCCTAATGCACAAGCTCTGCCACTGTGGTCAAAGAAAACGTGTTTTAACTTGTGCAATGATTTTTAAATGGTAATAAATCTCTTGGCCTATCATGTCTCATTGCTTTCTTTTTGTGAATTAGTAAAAAATTACAGTACAGACTTTTTTGTCACAAAACCCACCAAGCAGGTTCCGTTTGTTTTGCAAATTAGTAATTGGAGGCGTAAATCAGACAAAGAAATTAGCCCCTTTTCCATGGCAGGGCCGAACGGTCCTGAGCACAGAGAACGGTTCCAGTGGTGTTTCCGCCTGGAAACGGTTTGGCGTGGAATGATTACAAACCGTGCCCAGCAGGCGCGAGTAGCCGATTGCAGTCAGGGTAGGAGTCAATAAGTCGGACACTTCTTGGTTGACTAGCCTGCTCGCCTCGTCTAGCAATGGCAGATATCGCGTTCGCGTTCTTTGTTGCCGATGAAGTGGATGCAGTAGAAATCCCACTACTATTACATGAAAATGGACATCTGGCAATTTCGGCTAATTATAATTTTGAGACCATTGATAATGTTTGGCCAGCTAATTATTATTATGTGGGGGGTATATGAGAACAGATAGAAATACTATAACACTCACTACAAATTGATGTGAATGAAGTTGTAGGAATTTGGTCCTTTGTAAAGTACAACTCCAAGTTCAGGTCAATAACAATTTATTATTAAAGCAAAAATAGTCTTTAATGCAGCATGTCCCAGCAGGCTTTGCATATGAGAAAATAACAACAGTGTGAGAGAAATTAGGAGAAATGATGAAACTGCGTAGTTGAAGTTTTTAGCAGAATGGGCACGTAGGTGAAGGTTGACATGATCACAGACTGTAGTGTGACGTAAATTAAGTGACCATGAGCGAGCTTAGTTTCCTTATCGAATGGTATATATAACAGTCTGTATAAAGCATTAGTTGTTAAAGTGGAGGGTTAAGTAACGTGTGAAATCTATTGCACTGATGTGCTTTTCTCATGTTCAGTAGTAGTAGTTATAATTATGAGTGAGTCATGATTTTAAATGTAATGTTTTAATGGGGAGTTGCAGAACGTACATACGTAGTAATTGTTTGTATGTGGCTAGATAGAGAACAGGGCGAGGTAACATGAATGTAGAAATGTGGGGTTTGCTGATAAGAAGGTTTTGTACGGTAGCCAAGTGAAGAAATATAGTTAGTAGAAATGGCACAGTGGTGAACTGGTAGAACTTTTGAATAAAAGGAATGCATTTTCCGTCATGAAATGCATATGGGTGGCCGTGAGTGAGTTTTGGTAAAGCAAATATAAGCGTAAGAAAACGTTAGTGTAAAAGAGGAAATTATCTGCCTGAGGGCGAGGCGGGATTCAATCCTTCAACCGAAGGTTTACCAGTCTGTGACTTTGTTAGTGCAGCACCATGATATAGCTATGCAATGTGTGAAATATCATTAGCAAACCTGTCCGTGGTTTTAAAGAAGAACACAGGCCAGTAAGCACAGAAGAGCTCCCGTTGAATCCATATGGCTTTGCAATAATGTAGCCAGTTAATAACTGAACGTGCAGATGGTACATCATAATGCAGTGTATATGTTCGTCTGTATATGTCTATGTGTGGAGAGCAACTGCGTCGCCTAGCCCTGAAAACTGCGAGCACCTCGCTCCCGTGAGATTTCCGCGGCAGTCGGATTTCCAGAGCAAGTCGGACAACATTCATACAACCGTCATACAATGCGTTTGGCGAGGCGGTGGTCAAAACTGCGCAGGCCTAGCTAATCTCAAACAAGCCTAAAGACTACCATTTGAAGATCTCCGTCCGTCCGTCAGAAAATGATCCATAAGCTAACGTCAGCTGAAGTCAGTGACTCACAGCGGTTGGACAGAACAGTAACAGTAATCTTATATTTGTAACGTTACCTATCAATATGCCAGCTAAACGTCAGTGTTAGCTAGCTAGTTGTCAATGAATGAACTATGATATCTGAGAGTGATAGTATAATAGGTAGGTATCTAGTTAATAGCCATCGGTACTGTTAGGATATTTTGCCCTTATTCGTGGAGTCAAATGCAGGACGATGAAGAACACGCTGACAAAGTTTCCTCAGAGGATCTGATGTTTAATTCAATGCGCAAGGGAGAGACAGACCCAGCACATTCGGGCGCTGCGCTGAGAGAATCTCTGCCGATCACGCTGTGTGGTGTCTGGATATACAGTTTGCAGTCATACATATCAAAAGGTTGAGTTAAGTGGCGGGCCGGAGACAAATGGTCTTGTCCCTTCCTGGGGACCCTCGCAGCCATTTAGCATAGGAATGTGACATCCTTGCCGCAGACACTAGAGGTGTTATACTGGGACGCACTACAGAGGGGCTAGACACAGAGGCATGCAAACTACAGACACAGTAATGGCAGAAACGGAAACACAATACACTACATATAATATATATATGTATACTAAATAAAACTGGGAACCTATCAGTCCCCCATTTTGTATTTGGAAATATGGTGTCAAACGCCATATTCCCCATAACCTATTCAGGCCTGTACCCCCAGCGAGCAAGCACATGGCGACAGTGGCAAGGAAAAACTCTCCTAGAGTGAAGGGGAGAAACCTTGAGAGGAACCAAGGCTCAGCGGGGGGAACCCATCCTCCTTGGGTTGGCCTGTGTGCATGCTAATTACCAGAAAAATGAAAATGTTACATACCCAAACACATTGGAAGAAATGACCCATACAATACATACAAACCACCCCACCCCAAGGGACAGTAATTACTATCTTTTAGCCATTGGGTCACAATTGTTGCCTTTTAGCTGCATTGTGGTGTTAGGGTTCAACACCCAGCTATCAAGTGCTGGAACAGAGATGTTAGTGGTGACATCAGGAGTGACTAGAATAGAGATGATAGTGGTAGGAGTGTCAGTTGGATTAGTGCAGTTGGAAGTGTTAGGCATTGCGCAAAGAGTAGTTTGGTTAGAAAGTAGTCCTCCTTTTGTCACCAATATTGTGCCTGTTGCTAACAGGTATCAGCCCAATCTCAATTATTAACATTTATTTTATAACCAAAAAAATGGCATTTGCTGTGGACCCAGTGGCTCCCTCCCATCATGCTTCTCTGGAGGGCTGCATGTGCCTCACCTCTTAGCTGAAGGGCATATCCGTATATGGCCTTCCGAGTGGGACAACCATCTTCCTCCAGTCCTGCAACATTTTTATCCGAATTAATATAAAACTTTTCCAGTATTTTAATTGTGTCCTCCCAACCTATTCCTGTATCAACCCACACTCTCAGACTATATACAACATTACAATATAATGACAAAAATATCCAACATGACAACATAATGATGCAAATGTCGCTGTGAAGTCATCCCAAATCCAACTTCAGCTTGCAAGGTTGGTGCACATTCTAGTCCTGGAAACGTGTCTGAATGGAGACACGCAGAGAGAGATAGCCCCCAGGGGCTATAAGGGTAGACGGGGATTATTGTGCCCCATGTTGGGTCTCACCCTTGTATTTTCTTAACTATTTAATGCGGAACCACACCGGAGTTCCAGTCGCTGGAAGCAGCTGATGGAATCGTGAGCATGTGTGGTCCAGACCAAATTTGGATAAAATGTCATCCGATTATGTTTTTCACCAGGGTCTCCAGGTTCAACCAGGCATGTTTCTTTGTCCTCAGCCGGGTCAGGTCCAGTTCTGTGATCCTGTGAAACACACTTAGGACAATGTTGGAAAACATGGGAACCACAGTTTACCCCTCTGAGGTGTCTCACATTGTAGTTGGCCATTTGCAGATAACATTGATTGTTTACCACCACACTCAGTTAAATTGACCTTTTAATCACACCCTTTGTGCCACATCCTCTACCCCCTTGCCCAGTTAAATTGTCTCCCTTTGATATGCAGTACCATCGTGTGATATCCTCTACCCCCTACTTCAGCCCAACTCCCCCACACCTTGTTTCTCTCCCCCCCCCCCCCCCCCAATGTCTGATTACCTCCCCCCCCTTCCCCGTGATGTGTGTAAGATAACCATTTGGCCCTTTGTTTCCTTGAAGGAACAGGGTATAAGTATTCACTGTCTCCGTCATTTATTGGTTCTGTGTTTATCTGTACTTGGGTAACAGACCCACTAGTTCCTTTGCTACATTAAACGACCTATTTTGAAACGAAGACGTGCCTGCATTTATTTTTCTACTTACAAAAGTACGGCGGAATAAATTGAACTCTTAAAAATTCCACATTATTGGCGAGCCAGCCCAAATCCGTCGTTCGTGTTGCGTTTTTCAAAAAAAAAAACTGGGGAGGCTGACATTCGCGTGTGACACTGGCCTACAGAAGAGACTTTCTTTTTTACGTTGACGCCGAATTCAAGAAAGGATTACAGCAAGAGGAGGACTGTTTTGGAAGCCGTTTGCCAACGCTGAAGAAAAAACGGACTTGAAGGCACGGAACGGACCACGTACATTTGTGAGTATGAAATATTTATGTATGTAATATTGTAGAGGAATAGTTACGGAAATTGTGTAATGTTTTAAAATACAAGTGGTCAGAATTGATTGTACATGTGTACAGTGTTCTAGGCAGGGGCTTGTATAAAGTTACACAGACCTTGGACAATTTCAAGTACCAAAAGTTTGTTTGTCCATTGTACAGGAGTTTAGGAATGGCAGTGAATGGTTGGAAATCGTGGGCCGCTAGGTGGTTGGCCAAACATTGTAAGGAGGATTCTTATAACGTACCACAGGAAGTGGATGTTGTTGAATATCTTCAGACTGCTTGTGAAGAGCGCAATGAAAATGAGAAAAATAAGAAAAGGAGATAGGCTAACTGCGTGATGGCTATGGTCCAAACAATTAAGTTGCTGAAAGATAAAGTTGCACAGATTCCTAAATTGCGATGTGAAATTGAAAGTTTGAAGAACAAACTGGAAATAAATGCGAGGGCGTTGGAGGAATCTGTTGCAGAACGCATGGCACAGGCCACGGCACACTTAGAATTTAGTAAGGAAATTTGTCAGACAAGGGAGATACTGAGTAGGCCTACTACTGCGGCAGCATTGCTAAAACGCAGGAACCGCTATGGGACATGCAGATAGCATTTAAAGACGTATCTAAAGTGTCTGGAGAAAACAAGGATAGGGCCATAGTACAAAAGTTCAGGTTGCTGAAAGAAAAAATGGCAAAGCAAAAACTTGCAAATACCATAATGAAATGGCGAGTGAAAGTGATTTTAAGGACATTAGAGGAGCAGAGTGAGTCAGTATACAGTTCTGATGATGACGAATGGGAAGTCAGACAGACAAACTGCCAAACAGCTCCTTTGTTAGATGTGGATGATGAAGGAAGTGATAATGAAATTTTAGATGAGGAGCCGGGGTTTCATAGGCCTACTGGGGGGACAGAATGTAATTCATCTATTACCAATTCACTTCTTTCTAATTGCCGAAGGTTGGTTTCCAGAAGTTCTACATCACAAAAAGCAACTAAATCAGTCGGGACAAAAAACACTAAAATCGCACCAATAATAACACGCAGAGTTCGTACAAGCGGAACACAAAATCCTGTTAATGGGGCGATCATATATGAATATGCGGATCAACAAGTGGATCACAATCTTACACTTACAGAGCTGACTACACTTCAGCAACAACTTCCCACATGGGACGGAGTTAGTGACCCGACCGCAGTTGTTGAAAAGGTGCAAACGCTGCAGCGAATACACTCGCTAACCGACAAGGACTGTTGTAAATTATTGCAATCTGTGCTCCCTACATCGGTTACTATTCCGTTAGAATTCATACAGGGTCAGGGAAACCCTGTTGTTTTCCCCGATCATGATGCGAGGTTAAGGCTAATGAGCGAGGCTGTGGGTTATCGCGTGATAGCTGACATGAATAAAATTCTTGAGTTTGAACCTAAGAAAGGGCAGCATCCCACTGATTTTCTTAGAACATTTGTAATTGTGTACAATCGAAACATAGGTGGAGGGAACAGAGCACTACTAACAGGTGACGATCCAATGTTCTGGAGTTTGGTAATCAATAAATACAAAGATCTCGTCTCTCCTACTTGCCAACATTTATTGTTACAATTGAAGAGAGAACTGGGTGCACAGCCAGTCAGACAGCACATAGGCAGGGATATCCAAGATTGTTTAACTGTGTGGAATGAGTCGCAACTCACTTCACTGAGCCCTAAACAGAGCTCTAGAAAAAGGGTTGCTGTGCTAGCATCTAATAAGGATCAGGCCAAATTTCATTGTTTTAACTGTGGGAAGCCAGGCCACATTCAGAATGAGTGTAGAAGCCCCCGTGTGTGTGCCAATTGCAAGCGCGTTGGCCATTTGAAGCGACAGTGCTGGTCAAAAGGAGGAGGGATGGAAGGAAAAGGGCCAAAACAGCTGCGTGCATGGCAGCCTCAGACAGAACAGCCCCAGATTGAAGGCACTCTTACATACACAGACCTTTTGTCTATGATTAAGGCACATGCTGCGCAGAGCAGCCAGAAAGGACCTGAGAATCCCTTTTACAGTCCAACCCAACATACAGAGTGACTTTTCAAATTGTGGATGCTTAAAAAAAAATAATAATAATACAAAATTAAAAAATTAAAAGGGGGAGGCTGGGAAGCAAACTGAGAAGGTTCATAAGAAGTTATGAACAAACTTGGTGAAACAAATTTGAAATTGGTGATACAAAAGCGGGGTAGGGCAATACAGTATTTCTGATATCATGGGGACCAATGCAAATTATATAACAAAGCTGAACTTGATACCAATATCAATGTTTAAATGATTAAAACTGCATAAGAATATACACTCACACTTGGTCTTTCTCTCCCCTACAGAATTAATCGAGATGAGGACGAGGTTCCTGGTATTCAGGAACAGGTTGGAGGTCAGCACTAAGTGGGACATTCCTATCATATTCATAAACAACACACAATGTGTCAAGGACAATACACGCAGTTGGTGTTGGATTCACCGAATGGACATCAGACAGGTGGAAAGATGGTGAAGCGTTCACAACAGAGGACACATGGAAAGTATCAAGTGAATCTTCATTTAGAACCCATGATTGAGGGTGGAAGACAGCTTCCAAGAATACAAGAATTCATTGTGACAGTAAAAGCACGTAATTGGACACATTATGATAACGCAATAACTAGTTGGGATGAGGGACAGGATAACCAGGGGAGATGGGCCGTGGAGCATGAATCTACATATTACCCTGGTCTAACAATGATGCATCTAAATTTATATGGTTAAAAATAAATAAATAAATAAATAATAACAATAATACATATATGTATGAAGTTACATTTGAGAATAGACAATGCCAACCTCTAAAGGAATGGGAAGACTCAAGCAGTTGGACTGAAGCAAATGTCCTCCACTGCACCCTATTCCTAGAGAAGGCATCATTTTTGGACCAGAAGAAGAAAAAAAAAAAATAATAAATGGTTTCATAATATGATGTAAATATGGTATTCATGCAGGCTGTTTATGATTGAGCTAATGTCATTGTCTTATTTGATCAGTATTGCTTACTATTGTTAAGGTTTGAACTGGTAAGGGAATGGCTGAATCAACAGATTATTACATTCATACATGTTATGCAATTGTATCTATTAACTCTAATGAACTGTCCACAGAGAGGAATGTTCACCCTTTAGAGGAAGTGGAGAGCGTGGTGGACCAGTGTCACTGGTGTATTCTGAGTCACCCCACAGGATTTCCATATGGTAATATAAGGTGTTAATCACCCCCTGGTTTCTGGTTTACACCAGCATACACTGTTCAGATGGGGAACATTCGTTTACCTACTACTGATACCAGTGAGTCCAACAGCTTGGCCATGTGGGATGATGCCTACCTGGTTCTTCAGTCAAATGTGTTTGCAGGTATTCATGCTCAGGTGAAGAAAGCTCTAACGGAGAGTGATTCAACACTACTCAAAACAAAAATGGAGGTGAGCTTGGCCCAGGCAGAGGCCACAGTCCTGAAGCGACAAGGATGCTCTGATGAAAACACATTTTTGGAACTGGATATTCCTGGCAATTGTAGGTCTAATAGTAATTCATATCCCCAATGATCAAACACAGTGTTATTGCTGGCATAAACAGAAAAAAAACAGTTGGAGAAAGTCATTGATAGAAATGGAACTGTGGGATGGCTCAGAAATAACCCCTGAATAATTTGTGTTGTTTTGTTTTCATTTTTTATGTTTTCTTTATGTTTTTGCTTTATATTCGTTGCTTTACTTATACCTTTGAATGTAGAAGACTTTCTTAAAAAAAAAAAAAAAAAGTAGGGAATGTTGGAAAACATGGGAGCCACAGTTTACCCCTCTGAGGTGTCTCACATTGTAGTTGGCCATTTGCAGATAACATTGATTGTTTACCACCACACTCAGTTAAATTGACCTTTTAATCACACCCTTTGTGCCACATCCTCTACCCCCTTGCCCAGTCAAATTGTCTCCCTTTGATATGCAGTACCATCGTGTGATATCCTCTACCCCCTACTTCAGCCCAACTCCCCCACACCTTGTTCCCCCCCCCCCCCCCCCCCAATGTCTGATTACCTCCCCCCCCTTCCCCGTGATGTGTGTAAGATAACCATTTGGCCCTTTGTTTCCTTGAAGGAACAGGGTATAAGTATTCACTGTCTCCGTCATTTATTGGTTCTGTGTTTATCTGTACTTGGGTAACAGACCCACTAGTTCCTTTGCTACATTAAACGACCTATTTTGAAACGAAGGCGTGCCTGCATTTATTTTTCTACTTACAAAAGTATGGCGGAATAAATTGAACTCTTAAAAATTCCACAGACAAAAGCCTGCAATATTTACCTAAACGGTCACCCATTACATGCAATTTCCCACCAATACACTAACCACCAGGAGTCCTCATGGGTCAACCTGTAAGAATTTCAAAAGGTGAAAGCAAATATTAATTACTCGGTGTTAATTACTCAGTCCCGCTTTCACGGAGAGGAGCACGGCTGGTGGCTGCGTCACCCAGTCTTATCCTAAAATGGAGAACAAATGGTTAGTTAGTTTGAATTGATTAGTTCGTTTTTGTACCAATGTTAGTTTCTTGTACCAGTCCCTCATTTTGTATTGGGGGGCCCCTGCACTAGTCAGGAGTCTCCTACAAGTTCAAATGTCACACAGCATTTTAAAATCCTTATGCTTACATCTTCAATTCTCCACATACAAACACTTTCAAACACGTTTCCGCCAAATCCCTACTTGCAATTTCCCTGTAAATCTCACTGGCTTTCCAGTGCCTAACTTCCTGCTGTGTTTGAGCAAGGTCCTCAGTGTCTCCCACAGTACTGCAGTAAAGGCAGTATCCCTTGCACCAAATCCCTTCTCTTCTGTTCAATACTTCCATATTTTACTTCCATCTTTCACACATACTTGAACCTTCCAATGCTACATACTAGTTCCTCCATCTCTGGTGTATTTACACGGCCTCGGTTGCAACCCCACAGATCACCCACAGGTACATTCACGGTATTAACAAAAGTCTCATGCAATATGCTACTTTGAGAAGTAAAAACGATCCATTACCTCAGTGTCAGCTTGAAGCCAACATTGCTCAGCGTGTATTTTACATGAGAAACAGTGGAAAGGATGGTGTTAGGATCTGCCACTAGGGGTCAATCATATGAGTGCTACCTTTTTTATTTATTTATTTGTTTATTGTTACTCCCTTATCTTGGGCTCATAAATTAAGAATATTTAGGGCTTTATGGTGTCAACGTCCTTATGCCATTTCGTAAAATATATATGCAGCCCATGCCCAATAGATAACTACAATCTCTCAAAGCTTAACCAATTTCTCCAGCTTTGTTTCTAAAAATGGGAAGACTACCATCAATTACCACAGTCAGGAAATCACCACTGTCTCTACTCAATTCATTCCCTGAATTACCATAAGCTAAATACAGCAGCGTATCTCTAAAGGCCCATTCTCACCTTGTTCCCTAGCAGAGAACACAGCCTTCCTAACCTTCTTTACTTAACCTCTCTTTCACCATTTTTAGTCCCCACAATTGAAAACTCTTCAGAGATCTGTAGATTATTAACAATAAACAGCTAGTACATGGGCATAAAATACTTGTCTGTAGCTACATCCCTGTGTGCAAGAGAGTTGCTAAGGGCAAGTAAAGTATGTGTCTTGTACTTTATCATATTACACAGAATATAGGAGACATTCCTATGTGTGTTACTATTTTATTATAAATTCTTTTAACCTTACTCCATTGTTTCAGGCTCATATAGTGTCCGCAGTCCTTAGGCTGTTAGACCGAAACCTCAACACCTGATGCAATGGGGGCCGACGTATCCTATTCTGAGGTTTCAAGCGATTTAATTAATCTAACGAGTTCGTCTTTTGACATGTCTTGGAGCTGGCTACCTCGTTCTGACTGACCTTCATTTCTGAATTCGCAGTCGTGCCCAATGTCTGAGTTTGTGACATCATCTGCACCGGTTATTCCCAGATCTGCATGCCTGGGCAACGTGTCCATATCTTTGACAGATCTTACACTGGGTCTTTCTCCCTCCGAGACAGTCCGCCTGGCTATGCCCTGATCTCCCACAGTTGCTGCAAGGAGCTATCTCCTGTACCGGAGCCATGTGGAGGGGTGCTTTATTGTGAGAATGTGACCTCAGACCTGATCTTGCGCCCCCCTTGTTTACACCACTATGATATTTATTTAAACATGCAGCCCAGTAAATTAAGTCGCTACAATCCTTCGGTCGAAAACCAGCCTTACCCGCTGTGTCTCGATATAAAGCTACACTTCCCTCGAGTACATTCATCAGGAAATCGGGGTTATCTTTACTTGGATTGTCACCTGCATTACCATATGTGGAGTACAAACTGTATTTCTCGTCAATATACCTATCAAAAGGTTCATCTTCGCGTTGTTGGCGGGTAAGATATAATGAATACAGATTGGAACCTGTACCTAGAGCTTGATAAACTGTCTTCCTGAACTTTTCCACTGCTTCCTCCATCTCAAGCGTAGATGTGAAGCGGACAGATGCCCATGCAGAGTTATTAAATTCCCCTAACTCGCTCCATACTGCACTTGGACATTTTGGCTTTGTTAACACATAAACCTCGAAAGCATGTAATCCCCCCACCGTCATGTACTGTGCTATTTTCTCCCAAAACGCCATGTTCGGGTCATCTCTTTTGAGATCAGGTAATTCCCGAACCATGCTACACAAATCAGAAGGACTTAGTGGTGTATGTTTGATTTGTGTTATAATACTTGGCTGCCCCTCACTCCGATCCGGATTCGGAATCGAGTCTACTGCTATGGGGGCCATTGGGGCACTAGGCTCTACAGATATATCATCCATAACTTGTGAATATGGGGGAGCCTTGTACAAATCCTCCTGTACCTTAGCTAACAGTTTGTTTTTGCTGTCTAGTTCGCTACGACACCTTTGCAGCTCGTCTATTTCGCTACGGCAGCGCTCCAGCTCTGCCTCATATTGTTTGAGTTTGTGTGCTGCGCTCTTATATGCCATCACTACGCACATTGCTGCATATTTACCTTTCTCTTTATAATTTTTCTGTTGGGACCACCGTACGTTTAGTGCCTCCTCTGAAATTACCCCGGAATCATTTTTGCTGGGGAATGGGGGGTTAGTTCTCATTGCTTTCCCATATCTTTTAACCATAGCTTTTAATGCCGGTGCCATTAGATCCCCGCATAAAACCTCTTTCTCCATCATAGTTGGTAGCCCTTCAGAATTGCACAGATTAGCTATTATGAGCCGTTAACTACACAAAAGGAAAATATGCGCTTTTACGATTCTCTTATATTATATGGGTTATGTATGCTATATTGTGTACACTTCATATAACAAACATATCACGTAGGCCTAACACAACAATACGTTATTCTGTAGACATTACAACACTGATGGAGCTCCGAACAAAACAACATTGAGTGCACTTTCACGCAATCACTCGCATTGAAAAACAACTTTCACACACTTTGGCACACAGCCCAAATTTCACAATTCACCATGTTCTTCCGAAACACTTAGGCTACTAACAGCAACCAGCATGCCCCAAAAACCAGCAACACCAAAACCTGTCCCACAAATTATTAAACAGACGCTCCCTCGTCTTATGGTTCCGAACCGAAACGTGTTTTTGTGTCCACTCCCTACACACACGTTACTAAACAGCTTAAGGAAAGTGGACGCAACTTCGCCCTTCAGCCCGACGTGGCTTGGAACGTGTCCTTCTGCCAAATACCGACACACGTTACTGTTTAAGGACGGTGGACGCTACTTCGCCCGTGAGCCCGACGTGGCTCGGAACGTGTCCTTCTGTCAAATACCGACACACGTTACTGTTTAAGGAAGGTGGACGCTACTTTGCCCGTGAGCCCGACGTGGTCCGGAACGTGTCCTTCTGTCAAATACCGACACACGTTACTAAACAGACGCTCTTCTTGGCGTAGTGGACCCGACGTGGTCCGGAATGTTACGTGACTTCACCCAGCACGCAGACGTTACTAAGGAAGGTGGACGCTACTTCGCCCTTGAGCCCGATGTGGCTCGGAACGTGTCCTTCTGTCAAATACCAACACACGTTACTGTTTAAGGAAGTGTCGTGTCTAGGAAACGACAGAATTCTGAGTCCAATCGCCCATCTGTAGAAAACAACTTCACGAGGGAAAAGACACCACGGCAGCAAGCTCTTCAGAAAGGTTAGACTTTATTTGCACCGGTGCACGTGCACAACAAAGCCGGAACAATTCCGCCGAATTGAACCTCGATTGTCAGTTTTACAATCCTTTTATACACAAAATGTATTCCACAAACTCCTTGACCCCTTTATACATTCACATAAATCCCAGCCACCTGTTCTTTCATGGCATCACGTGGTGTTATTTCAAACGTCTCTTATCTAACCTACTTGGCACCAAACTGACTTTCTTGGGTCTTAGGAGATACCGACAGTGTGGGAAGCTACCCCAACTTTCTTTTTAAAAAGTAGTGGTCTTTTGTTCTGTACCTTTTCTTTCATGGCACCGCGTGGTGTTATTTCAAACGTCTCTTATCTAACCTACTTGGCACCAAACTGACTTTCTTGGGTCTTAGGAGATAACGTCAGTGTGGGAAGCTACCCCAACTTTCTCTTGAGAACCAGTGGTCTTTGTTCTGTATTTTTCCATTATGTATTCAGGTTACATAGGGGTCACTGTAAAATATTAGTTTTCTAGCACTTTTATCTAGCATTGGATTATTGTTAGTTTTGGATTATAGTTCTCTGCTATATTTTGACAGTATATGATTAGTTTTTTGGTTAGTGTTTATCTGTTCAGTGACTAGTTCTTTTCTGCTGAGTGAGCAGTTTTTTCTGCTGAGTGAGCAGTGTTTTCTGCTGAGTGAGTAAATATGTAAATTTGACTTCTAAGACTACTGCATTCTCTTGCTCTTTTTCTACAGTGGGTACTGTGGTTTCTTGCGTTTCCATAAGCTTATCTACAACTACTGATATAGGTTTAATGGATTATATATTGATTATATGAGTATATAATTATACTTGTAATATATTTTATCATGAAGCATCGAGAGTTTGAGGAACCAGTTTGATCAACATTGATGTTAACACCCTAACTTTAACATGTGATGTCATCACAATCATGGGGAGTCTCAAAATTTTCCCTACAGAAGGTGGACGCTACTTCGCCCGTGAGCCTGACGTGGCTCGGAACGTGTCCTAACACACGTTACTAAACCGGCGCGTTTCTCAGCGTCAAGGACCCGACGTGGTCCGGAACGCTGCCGTGCTCTACTTCAGCACGCAGACATTACTGAACAGATTGACGCTTCCGCGTACTCTGTTAATACTGCTAGCACTACCACATCAAAATGACGTTAACATTAAAAGACAAACTCATTATCAGTTGTTACATCAAAGTCCTGTCCACGTAACTATTTCTTAAAATACAGAACAGGAGTCACTTCCAAATTGCACCAAGGAAAATCAATGCCTAATGAAGGTGGTAAGTTGTGTTTAAGAAAAGATACTCACCTTCTTGTTGATTCTCGTTGTTTCAAGTGGAAGATATTTCCTGTCCCTTCGTGGTCGCTAAAACTGCCCTTATTCGTGGAGTCAAATGCAGGACGATGAAGAACACGCTGACAAAGTTTCCTCAGAGGATCTGATGTTTAATTCAATGCGCAAGGGAGAGACAGACCCAGCACATTCGGGCGCTGCGCTGAGAGAATCTCTGCCGATCACGCTGTGTGGTGTCTGGATATACAGTTTGCAGTCATACATATCAAAAGGTTGAGTTAAGTGGCGGGCCGGAGACAAATGGTCTTGTCCCTTCCTGGGGACCCTCGCAGCCATTTAGCATAGGAATGTGACATCCTTGCCGCAGACACTAGAGATGTTATACTGGGACACACTACAGAGGGGCTAGACACAGAGGCATGCAAACTAAAGACACAGTAATGGCAGAAACGGAAACACAATACACTACATATAATATATATATGTATACTAAATAAAACTGGGAACCTATCAGTACACTGTCTGAATGTGATGTTCACTAATAAAGAGCATATTGCAGGTTGGAGACTCCAGTGAATCAATGTGTAGGAAAATGGTGTAGGAATTAGATTTTCATTTAAAAAAAATATACTTATTTATAAAACGGGTAGTTCAAATCAAGCAATCTGATTGGTTCATAGCCGTGGTATATGTGTCTTGGTGAGTGACCAGCGTTAGCTTATAGATATATCCACATTATATAATAAAATTAACCTATTTAAAGAGACTCAATTTCAAAAATAACGTATATAACCTAAATATTTTGAGCAGTAATACTTACATAGCAATGATGAAATCTTATGTTTTCAGTAGACAGCGACAGTAAATCAATGATGCAGTTCTATCCGCTTCTATCTTCCTCCAGAAAACAATGTCAGCTACCTATCAGCAAACAAATGGCTTAACTATGCCCAGAAGTCCTCAGTAATAATAGCACAGGGCTTAAAGTTCTCCGGCACTGTGCCGGAATTCCGGCATGGGGCCGTTTTAGATTCGAAAATAGATAATTATATGTCTATGGAAAATATTCTTGCGTATTTTTTTTTAACTGCCAGGTAGCAAGAATATGGCTGTATATGTACGTATACAGCCATAAGGAACCTTATATTTTGTATTAATAAAGTGGACCTACTTCCTTTGTTTACACTGTGGCTCAGCGAAGTGTCAGCTCAATAACGTGACCGCGCTACTTTTAAAAAGAACTTCAATGAATAGGCTATTCGTTTTGTTTTCATATCATCGTCGCAATCTTTTTGGTAATCGTTTGACAACAATAGTCCAATGCTGCATACGATGTTTAGAGAGCAACGGAGGAACGAGCATTGAAAAGTTTGAAAGATAGGCGTATTGGATATTCTTTATGGCTTTGAAAGTTGTGCTTGGACTTGGATACAATTACCAGACTACGGTTTCCGATTGAGGAAAGGATAAGTAGATAATGCATTTTTCACGCCATTTGGACCTTTCAAGTTAACGTGAGGATTCACATTTAGAAACGATTAGATTTGGTGTTCTTGTCTTTCTGAAATGGGTTGCGATATGTGCTACAGCCGTCATCCATCTGGCTTGTAGCCTACAGCTCGCTAGGCTTAGGCTATGTTTTTAGCATCTTATACCACCAAAGTAGGCTATCTCTAATATCTCCCATTTGTGTTTTGTTTGTGTGTGTATATTTTGTTCGTTTTGAGCATATCCTATAACAGTAGCCTAGGTGTCCAATCACGTTCAGTCGTCATCAACACTTCAAGTCATGCGCACAAGATGTAATGTCTTTTGGTGAAGAATGGAAACGAAATTTATTAAACAACCGTTACCGTAGTTGACAGATATGTCAAAAAATAAATGGAGATGGGCTTGGATAGAGGAAACTGGTGGACAGTGCACTTTACCTTTTTGTTTGTTTTGCACAATTTGTTATTGTACAATTTGTTATTGTTTGTTATTTGTATCAGTTGTGGTAATAAACATGTTCATTTTCAATTAATTAATTTCTTAATTTTGTGAACCCCCCTTCCCTCCATTATTTCTCCTAACCCCAGAACACATTTCAGGCACAGAAATTTTCCTTGCTTTAAGCCCTGATAATAGTATTTTCCAAGAAATTACGAAATATCGTTGACCACGTATTTTTATGCTAACTTAGAGTGAATGCGTAAGTGAATGCGATGCTAAGAATATTTGCTGTTACGCTGACCTATAACGCTATTCCAAAAGCAGAATTAGACATATTATACATCGTTAGAAAGCTTATACTCTCACATATTGAATATACTAATTGTCAATCAAGCCAGACTGTACTAAAAAGGGCGACGACGCCGTAAACAACGGGTGTGGTATTACGCACAGCTATTTTGGAAGATACCCAGGCGTCACAAATGCGCGTACATATTCCCAAACGGATTGTCCAAGACAATATGTGACCACGCAGTCCCAAAAGGGACATCTCTACATGTAAAACCAACAGTAATGTTGTATATTTATTCAATATTTAGTCACAGATATTGACTGTAGAATGACATGGTATCATTTTGTAAAATGTTTTAAAATTGTTTATTTCGTTATTCAGTGAGCAGCGTTTTCACTGCTGTATTGGCATATCTTAGGGCTATTGTCGGGTTTATCTTGTTGCTATGACGGAATACAATTTTTGAGTGGTGAAAGAATATTTTTATGAATGCCCAGATAGACAATATTGTCCATTATGTCATGGGTGGGGGTCTAAAATGAGCGCCACATGCGACCGCATTTTTTGTATGCAGCAGTGAAGTCCCGTCTCTTCACCCAGGCATGAAAGCTAGCACCGTTCCTTTTCCTGTTAGGAAAATTGTGTACTCGATGTCCTGACAGGCTGGAGTTTGTGCATCCAGCACAAACAATAATTTACCATGATGATACACGGTGAAATGCAATATAAAACTATTAAAAAAAGACCAACTCACTATATCACAACCGCTCAGCCTCACTACCACCTACTACACATTGGGCTAAGGCAGAGCGACTCCCTTCTGTTACGTAATATGACGCGATGTTGAGCTTTGCTTAAAACCATAGAAAACGGCCACTAGTTCAGTGTTGCCAACTTTGCGACTTTTGTCGCTATATTTGGCTACTTTTCAGACCCCTTTAGGGAATTTATTTCAAAAAAGAGCCTAGCGACTTGTTAACTAAACATTAGGCACTTTCCTTGAAGGAGAGTTGCCAACATTGCTCTGTGAGTCGACTCTGCAGTATTCCCGATGCTCTCTGTGGCTTTCTAGCTCACGACTGTTGCGGTCTCTCTGAGAGCCAGGTTTGGTCGACTGACCAACAGCAAGACTGAAACATGAATGAGCTGCGCATGCGCCTTTCAATGTGCCCAACGACCAATCACTGATGCCCACTGGCTTTCATAGGCATCTTTTCTGAAAATCTCCCTTTTTATATGCAAATGATTACGTGGTGACATCATACCTATGAAAATTAACGTATGATGTCATCTAGCGACTTTTAGAGGAGGCCTTAGCTACTTTCCATAGAAAATAGTTGGCAACACTGCACTAGTTCCTCTGAATTTGTGCCCTTATGTCTTGTAAAAAAAGACTACCTGGCGATAGCTGCACTCGGTTGCTAAGCAGGGAGTTAACGTGACTCCCCATGTTGCAGTGTTAGTGTATTAGCGAATGTTTTGTGTAACGTTATGGACACATCTTGTAAAATTACAAGTTTGTTTTAGCTATCGATATCTCTTTTTAACGTAAGCTGCATTGGCAGTTTGTATGATGTTGCCTGCTAGCTATTCGAGCAAGAAAAAATTGAGTACTGAGTTTTGCTGTCATAATTATTTGCTATATTTGGTAGCTAGCACCCTCTCAAAACAACCAAGCTACCTCATACCTACCCTGTTCAAAATGTCTAGTGCAGTCCCTGAGTGCAATATTGACTGGATGGCATATTATTAGTGTCCCCCTCCATTATCATCACAAAGAAAATTTACTGTCTGTGGTCCCCCCAATGTTTAAATGAAACCTATGCCCCTGTAAACAAAGTCAAATTAATATGATCATTTCTGACTTCTAAAGAACAAAGTAACATTGTTGAACTCTCAGTGAACTTTTGAAACAATATAATAGCTTTATCTACTCTAATTTTATATATTTCCTTGTTAAATGATCTGTTAAACTGAGCCCAGGTGCCGATTTTGTTTTAATGTTTGTGCATAGAACGCCCGTACATTGCGGGCGAAAGTGTCACCTCCCTCTGCAACTAGAGTGATTACACAGGAAGAGGGAAGTGGATTTTAAAAATTGTATTAAACAAAACAGCCATTATTTTCTGACAAGTTATGTATTTATGTGTTGTTATTTGACTAGCATTTATGACATTGTGAAAAATAAACACTTAAAATATGTTTTCTGAAAAATTGCCAAAATGGGTTTGACATCCCTATTAGGGTCTGGCACAAGTTTTATAACAGAGTTACGGGTTCTATAAAAAAAATATTTTAATTAATCTATGCTGATACCAGCCCAATATTAGCTGGTATTAGGGCTTTATTTTTTCCAAATACTTATGTTATCTTCAAATCACAGAAGAAATCATTCTTAAGATAGTGAATCACACCAAAATGAAACGCGGCGTGCATTTTGGGGTGATTTGTACAATGCAGAATGATGGAAGCTGTCCTTGTGAGGAAAAATGACACCCTGCAAGCATTTCCCTCTGGCCAGCAGAACCTCTCCCACAGAGGCTAATGTGTCAACTGAAAACCTAAACCACTGTATCATGAGGCGTTGGTCCGGCAAGATACAAACAACCTGAACCGCACACTCAAAAAGAAGAAAAAGGACTTTATGACATTAAAGACTTCTGTTATTTAATTCCAATTTAGGATGTGAACGTCATGTTTTGCTCTCTGCTAGGATTAGGCCTATATATACTGAGTTTTTGGATCTCACGTCCAATCCATAATGTCACTGTGACAAAATATAGCTGGGGACTGCAGTGGCACTGCCAAAATGAAATGGCACTATCTTGCACCATGTTCATCTGATTAGATTTTTTGCCTTTCATTAAAAAAATATATAAATATATATTCAGCTTTATTGGACAGGACCGTTGTAGAGAGACTGGAGGAAGAGAGAGATGTGCAACAAAGGTCGCGCGGTCAGATTTGACTGCTGGCATCGCAACTCGTAATGAGCATGTGGACAGTGCTCTACAGGCTATGCCATGAGACACCCCCTATTTGCCTTACATTTTGCGAGTGGAAATGAATTTGTTTGTTCCGCTGTCTAATTTAGATAATAATGTATGACTTATTATTAAATTAGCAAATTATTTGAATTAGTAGTATAAGAGATTGAAGGAAAAATGGAACTCTTAAACCCCATTTTGTCATAAGTTTACGTCATGAATAATAAAATTCTTGTGTTCATTTCGTTCTTATTGTGCTATATTGCAAACAATTACATAAAAAGAGGTATTTATCTATTTTTCAATTTAATCAGGCTCCTCATTTTATAGTCTTTCCTTGATTCATCGCAGTTCCATTTTATTATATAGTTTTATATTGCTTATTTTAGTAGTTTGTTAGTGTTAGATAACTCAGTAGTAGTATTTTTTAGTTTGTTCTTTAGGTTTTCGGTAATTTAAGTTAGACTAGTTTTAATAATTGTATATAGCTTTTTCAGTTGTTACATTAAAGTGGAACTGCACCCAAAAAATATATTTTGCCCAAATATGTAAGTCCATCATGAACGTTCTCCCCCCCTCCCCCCCCCATTCTTTTTTTCTCCAGAGCAATTCCAAATCTTTGAAAGCAATATTGTCCAGCCTTCTGCTGTCATTTCAACACCCACAATGCACTGCTCTACAACTTGATTTGTTGGGCATTCTCTGGGAGGGGTTAACTTAGCTGCTTTTAACTAAGCTACTTAAATTATCTAATGTTGTTATGGTAGCATAATAACGTTAGTTAACCTCTTTGTGCACATGCCCAATCCTTGCCCATTTAGGGGGTACCCTATTTAAAGCTTTATAACTCCATGTGTGAGCATCACAGAGACATGGAAAATGGTTTAAATGAAGCAAATAGTAAGCAGTGTACTCAGTGTCTCAAAATCTGTCCAAAAATGCTTTTTGTCCATGTGGAGGGGTGGTGTAGTTAGGGCACCATCTGCAGACGGAGAGGGAGCGGTTTAGCGGGCGCTATAACCCCAGGTGTGTGCAATCACAATTAATTGCTAATTGTTTATATGCTCTGCCTGCAGTGAGACCAGGGTGCTGGAATGAGAGATGCGCGCGGGAGTGACGTGTCAGCTAATCCCCGTCCTTATTGTGTATGGTTTGTTTTGTTTGTGTTTCCGTGTTTTGTGTGAGCGCACAATAAAGGAGTAGTGCGTCTAAGAATGATGTTACAGTCCATTATAAAGCATATAAATGTGCCCCTTATGATGGTTTAAGATAGGTCGATATCAGATTAAAAATAATGCGGAACCATTGTGACACAATGAGGTACGCACACCTAAATGTGTAATCATTAACTCTTATTTGTTTTCTGTACTCTACAGTACGTAATCCTTTCTTGCATGGGGATGGGACGACATTAAAACAATATTCCACCGTCCATCAAAACGTTTTGTTGATGTTCCAGCTTCACGTCAAATCCGGTGCATGAAACATAAACACGACGGAGCTACGAACGAACACAGCGCCACAGTGTGAAATATCCTCATAATAAACTAGCACTAACCTATTTAAAGACACTCAATTAAACAAATAATGTATATAATTGAAATATTATCAGCAGAAATACTTACGTGTTGAGGATGAAATCTTATCTGTGTTCAGTAGGCATTAACCTCCTTTAAAGAATCAGTGGTGTCGTTCTCCTCTTCTGAATTACTCCAGAAAACTATATCAGCTAGGTCTATCAACATATGCCTTAGCCATGCTCAGAAGTTCTCAAGAATAATACTGTTTTCCAAAAAATGCTCAACGATTATGTTCCGCCAGGTGCAGTGTCTTTTACTGCTATCACAGAGTGAATGTGTAGGGTGGCGATGATGAGACAAAACTTTTGGTTACACTGGGCTATAAAATGCTATACCAAAAGTAAAGTTAGACATTATACATTGTTAGAAAGCTTATACTCTCACCTGCTGAATAAAATCATTTTCAATCAAGCCAGAATGTACTAAGAAGGGCAACAGTGCCTTAAACAGCATGTGTGGTATTATGCACAGCCATTTTGGAAGGTACCAAGCCGTCACAAATGTGTATATTTCACAAACATTGTTCAAGACAATATATGACCACTCAGTCTTGAAAGCGACATTTCTACGCCTAAAACCAATAGTGCGGTTGTATATTTATTTCGTATTTAGTCGCAGATAATGACAGTAGAATTACATGGTATCATTTTAGAAAAATTTGTTTTGTTTATTTTGTTATTCAGTGAGCAGCGTTTTCACTGCTTTATTGGCATATCTTAGGGCTATTTTGGATTTATCTTATTGCTATGACGGAATATGAATTTTTGGTGGTGAAAGAATATTTTTATAAATGCCTAGATAGACAATATTGTCCAGTGTGTCATGCGTAGGGGGGGTAGTTGCAGGTGAGACTGCAGGGCAGGGACGCTTGTTAAATGGACGACCTGTGCCACAATGGTGACACTTCGAAGCTCCATATTCAGCATTGTTGTCGTGCATCATTTACTAAAAAGCTAGAACAAGCTAGAGTTTGTGTTTTCAACTCATAGTTTGGTTACAGGAACGATGATTGTCTGAGTTGAGCAATCGAGGCACACTGGCGTGTCAACCACAAGGCGGATTGCACATAGGGGTTAAAAGCAGCTAAGTTATCATAATGTTACTTAGCTAGCTAATGTTTTTTCTTTAGGATGTGATGCCTAATGTTGCTAGCTATGCAGTTATAGTTGAGGCCAAAAGTTTACATACACCTAGACTAAAGATATTAAAACTCAGTTTTTTACGACTCTTGTCATAATTGGGAGTTAATTGGCACCTGTGGCTATATTTAAGAGCCTACCTCTACAGCCACTGCCTTTTAGCCCTTGATACCATGGGAAAATCCAAGCATCTCAGCTAAGACCTCTGAAAAACAAAACTGTGGACCTCCACAAGTCCGGTTCCTCCTTAGGAGCAATTTCCAAACAACTGAAGATACCACGAGCATCTGTACAAACAATTGTATGCAAATATAAAAATCTTGGGACCACAGAGACACTGCATCGTTCAGGAAGGAGGCACAAATTAACTCCCAGGGCTGAATGAACTTTGGTCTGAGAGGTTCAACTGAACCCCAAGACAACAACAAAGGAACTAGTGAAGAAGTTGAAGGCAGCAGGTACCAAAATATCTACATCCACCATTAAGAGAATCCTACATCGCCATAGCCTGAAAGGCTGTCGCACAAGGAAGAAGCCCCTACTCCAAGACCGGCATATAAAAGCCAGAATTAAGTTTGCAGGTGATCACCAGGACAAAGACCTATCCTTTTGGAGGAGTGTTCTCTGGTCAGATGAAACAAAAATTGAACTGTTTGGCCATAATGGTCAGCTCTATGTATGGAGGAAAAAGGGTGAGGCATTTCATCCGAAGAACACCATCCCAACTGTGAAGTATGGGAGTGGCAGCATTATGTTGTGGAGGTGTTTTGCTGGAAAAGGGACTGGTGCATTTCAGAAAGTTTATGGCATCATGAGGAAGGAGGATTATTCAGAAATACTGAAGCAACACCTCAAGACATCAGCTAGAATGTTAAAACTGGATCGCAACTGGGACTTCCAGCAGGACAATGATCCTAAGCATACAAGGCAAAAGTATAGGAGTGGCCATCACACAGGCCTGAATCCCATAGAAAATTTGTGACTGAACTGAGCAAGGAGGCCCACAATCCTGACTCAGTTACACCAGTTCTGTCAGGTCGAATGGGAAAAAATGCAGGAAAAGTATTGTGAGACGCCTGTGGAAGGCTACCCCAAGAGTTTGATTCAAGTTAAGCAATTAATAGGCAATGCCACCAAATACTAACAAAGTGTATGTAAATGTTTGACCCACTGAAAATCTGATATAGTACATAAAAGCTGAAATAAATCCATCTCTTAGCTATTATTTTGAACTGACCTCTTATGGAAATAAAGTAGATACCCTATTTAACTTAACACAGGAAATGTATGGTAACATGAAATGTGTAGAGTTGTGAAAAATTGAGTTTGAATGTCTTTAGCGAAGGTGTATGTACATTTTTGGCCTCAGCTGTACATGTCACATCACATTCTAAAGAAACAAACATATATAAATTACTGTTTCGGACACAGCCTCTTACTGCTAATGAAAGTGACCTATTTACCGGTGGCACAATGTCTTCGAATATAGATGTGGCTTGATCCAGGAGCCCAGAATGTTCTGGCTTTCCCCTCAAGTTTAATGGCTTGAATCCACATTTTCTCCTTATTCGCTCTGTTTTTTTTGCACGTGAGGACATAAAACTTAAAATTGGCTTTGTCATTTGCACCACCCAACACACAACAACGTTTTGGCATTTTATAATCTTGATAATCCACTGACTCCCTATGGAGCGCAATGGATTGTTTTCACCCATTGTGGGGGCGTTGCCTATTCTTGCCCTCTTTCTATGCTTGTGTGAGTTGGGAACAGCAGACAGTATTTGTATTTCCTACTGTTCTTCCTCAAAAATGTGAAGAGGAAAACAAGTGCAAGAACCACGGTGGCTCTTGGGTACCCCAGCCTTGATTCGTGCTCGAAACTAGCCAGCAAAATGCATCATCTGGCTAGTCAATATATGCAGAAGTGGTTTTGTTCGATAGGATGTACTTTGATTTTCGGAACCAGATTTCTTTTAGCATATCGTGGTCAAATAACACGGTGAAAATATATTTAAAAATTTTTTTGTTGTTGGAGTTCCCCTTTAATAATTTCTAATTGTATTCCATTTGCTTCAAAACTGTAGCTATACTATTGTATGAATTGTAGCAAAGCTGTGTTCATTTAATTGAATGTCTGGGTGATGAGATGGGAACCAAAATAGGCTGTCAACATGGAACAACATACTTTGTGGACCTCCCTGGAAGTGGGGAGTAATAATCAAGCACAAAAATGTGACCGTAATGTTAACATATAAAACGGTAAAACATGTTCGGTAACGAGATGATGCATTTCAAGGGGTGTAAAAATTTGTGTATATAGTTAGCCGTAGTAATAGCTCGCATGCGATTTAGCCTCGTTACGAGATGTGTGAATAACTGATGGGAGTAATTTAGCTGCAGTAACTCAAACGCTACGGAGACTCCCTGTTCAAACTTTGAATCGCGCACGCTCTGTTGGAGCAAAGTGACCATTGCAAAGGTGTTTGACTATAGACTGCTAACGTAGCAAATAATTCCTATTATTGCAGCCAGTCACCCAACTATCCTTGCAGTTAGAAAATAATCATGTCGTCAGATGACGAGGATACTAACAAGGAGAGAGAGTGAGAGCAGCAGACCTACTAAAAAGAAGCGAGTCCATGCCCCCCAGAAGTTCCTCGCAAAATATCAGGAGCAATGGCCGTGCCTCCGCCCTTCACAACTTCCGCACCATGCATTTTGCACATTGTGCAATTATGATTTTGACAATAGCCACCAAGGAGCTTCAGGTAATAATTTGGCTAAACCTCTAGTTACAAAAGCCTACATTCCTAGATAATTTTTCAATTGAATACTATTTTTTTCATTAGGCCTATATGATGTGTGCCTATATAAGCTGATTCAATTATTTAATTATTGATTAAAAATGGAAATCATGAACAGAAACTTGGTTTATTCATAATTGACAGTGTTTTACATTGCAATATAAGCTTTTTTTTACATTACAACATAAGTTTCTGTAAATACTTGAAAATAAAAATATATTACAATATACAAAATAAATTATTTCCATTTTTATTAAATAAGTGAATGCAATTCACTTATGGTTATCAGTTTGTATAAGCGCACACATCATATAATGAAATATTAATCATGAAAAAATTGTTTTAAGCAGGTGTACTCAAATTTTGACTTGAAAGTATATCATAATATAGTCCAGTGCAGTGCAAGTGATATTTTAGAATCAGGTCAAATTATACAATTTTGCCTGATCACTTCAACAGTAAAAACTAGAATTGTGAAGAAAGGTTTGTGTGTGCGTGCAAAGCGAAGTGGTGCGAAAATGTGAACTAAGCGTTACACTGACTGTTGTGGTACTCAAAATATTTTCCTAAGGTTGAAAGGTCTGGAAATGTTCTTTGTCAAACTTTTCTGCTTCTTCAATCATAAGTGTTTTGTTTGATATTTGATCAACGGTGGCCAGTTTTCCAGAATTGCCACTGCAGAACAGTGGGAGATATAGTAATAGTATTGTTTTCCCCCTCAGTGGCTCTGCCTGCATGCCTATGACATGGTAATTAATGAATCTATCGCCCCTCCAGCTTCATTTTTAGGCTACCTGGCTGTATACCTTCCAGACAAAACAAGAACATGGTTTATTATTTATCAATCTCTTTGATATTGAGTGCTACCATGAGCACAATATGGATAAGCACAGAGCACAGCTGGGCTCATTAATGTATCTTTCCAAGGCAGCGGGATTAGAAGTCCAAACCCTGAATGACATGTTTTGAAATGTTTTTATTTTTCTGTGATTCTAGCAAGTTTGATTATCAAAAAAAAGTGATAGCCTTGGTGCAGAGTCGTTGTGGAAGAATTTGTGACACCTTAAGACGACGACCAGGCACAGATAATGTTAAATTGGTTTGGGAGAAGATAACTTAGCAGTTAATGGATGTACATTGCGTGTACCTATCATTTTAAGTATAGTCGCATAATTAAAATGAAAAGGTTTTCATGTTCACGTTGCGTTTATTGTTACTGTTCTCATTACAGAAGGTTATAATAAAAAGAATGGAATACATTACCCATGGTACCATCGTGCAGTATAAGAACAGTCATAAACAATTAAGAGAAGAAATAAATACCAGAATTAACAGAAAAAAATAAATAAGACTGAACAAAAAAAATTCAAAGTAAGATTTACATTGAAGTCAAATTGGACAGCATATGACATTACATTACATTACAGGCATTTAGCAGACGCTCTTATCCAGAGCGACTTACACAACTTTTTTACATAGCATTTTACATTGTATCCATTTATACAGCTGGATATATACTGAAGCAATTTCGGTTAAGTACCTTGCTCAAGGGTACAACGGCAGTGTCCTACCCAGGAATCAAACCTGCGACCTTTCGGTTAAAGTCCAGTTCCTTACCCACTGTGCTACACTCCGTCCTATATGACAAATGAAAAAAGTTGGGTTTTGAATAGGTTATAATTGTGCATACATTGCTTGGGAAACCCCTGGAATTAGCAACTCACCATATGTTGGGCTGCAACTGCACCAGAATTGCAGTATGCTGCTTGATCTTCACTGACACACCCCCGACAGTACCTTTGCTCCCACTGCAGTGCAGGGTGAGTCACCAATTTACCTCTGGGCACAGGTGTATCAATATCCATGGATATGCCACTTTGCCTGTGCAACAGCTCGCCGCACCACATGTGCTGGCCAGAAAATAGAGACCAGTGTTTTTAATACAAGGTACTATACTCATGTTTTCATGTACAATTTATGTCATCTGCTGAAGGTCACTTACAAACATGATTATTAAAATTACAAGGATTTTGAAAGTAACCATTGTCTTATTCTGTTTTTGTCATCAGTACAGGTTTTATGGTGAACCTGTGGTAAAAGCATGCATTGAAAATGGAGCCCATTACATGGACATATGTGGAGAGCCACAGGTAGGGTTACATAAATAATATGTGGAGCAGTAGTACCATAAGAATGTTATTATACTGGTTGTTATTGGTGTTGTTGATTGCTTTGACCCAGAATCCCCTTTTAGTACTATTCAACATTATTTTATGGGAATTTTGTCAAGAAAAATGTATAATTTACCTGTAGAACCAGGTAAGGCTACATGCATGAGGCATTTTGTGTGAACGGGGACAAGAAATTCCAGATATTCCTGAAATTTCCCACAAAGAAACTTCCCATGGAGAAAGGATATTAGAAGTATATTTAGGATTTAGGTCACAAGTACTTTTTGAGAAAATTTCAATGAAAATATAAATTTTTATGGGCATTTGGACCCTTTTAAGACTTTTTTTTAACAATTCATTGAAGCAACATCTTTGTATCATTAGCAAAGATCAAGCCCCCTAGTGGTGTAGATGCCGGTATTTACATTACAAACATCTGACTCTACCTTGTCAGAAGGTGTGGTATCATTGAAAACTAGCTTCATTGGATTATTATCAAGATAAATATGAAGCTCCTACATGCCCCTCATTGTTCCGCATTTCATAAAAGTATTTTGACCACTCTGCAGTATGATCTATTACATGACATTATAGGCATTTCGTAGACGCTTTTATCCAGAGCGACTTATACAACATTCTACATAGCATTTACACTGCATCCGTTTATACAACTGGATACTGCAGCAATGCAGGTTAAGTACCTTGCTCAAGGGTACAATGGCAGTGTCCTACCTGGGAAATCGAACTTGCGATCTTTAGGTTACAAGACCTGTTCCTTACCCATTATACTACACGGCCGCCTTGCCATCTGCATGAAACGGGTTGAAGATACTAGACGTTTACATATATTTAGGAGTTGGTTCCAGTTATTTCACCACCAAAAAATTGTATATTATTAGAGCAACAAAAAAAACACCCAAGATCCTGAATATAGGTCAAACTGTTATTTAGCCTGCCTACACATTGAGTGAATTTCTGTCCTCATCACATATTTCCTTCTGCTATCAAAATCTCTCAAAGTATGGAATTAAGTCTTGCTCATATTATTAAAGCCAGATATGTTCTTTCGAAGATTCTGTAGTTATTTTCTGATTTTTCTGTATGTGTGTGGTGTACAGTGTACATTTCAACGTGGGCGGTATCTTAAAAATGGGTCTGCATAACAGACAAATTCAAATCAACAGTAGTAATATCTTGAAACGACCTGTAATTGATTGACAGCCTTATTATCCAAAAAGAGTTAATTCTAAGCATTCTAAGAGGTATAAGATGGGTGATTGGACAATTGGGATTGGGAGCTAGAAGCAGAGTTCAGCATATCGCAAGCATATTATTTGAACCACGCTATTGTCGGGGAAATTACTATATAGCCTTAGGCGGTGCACCACTTATGTCGGGAATATACTATATTCTCACATTGGGCAACACTTATGTAAGCGTAGTGGCGTAACCACACAATTAAAAATCAGTCTCATGAAATTACTTATCTAGACTATCTAACCATAAATTTGGAACTTCAGTTAATAATCAAAATTAGAAATATTAATGATCAAATAATTAAATCAAAGATTTAAGAGATAACCTGAAGGATACAGTTCTTGGATGGGCTATTTTGACTCAGATTCTCACATTCTGGCAACGTCAATGCAGACACGGGTTCAATAAAATAATTTATTAAACAAACGTACAAACACAGCATACACAAACTAATCTAACAGGAGAGAACTTTGCTAAATATGGAAGGTATTTAGCGAAGTTCTCTCCTGTCCTCAAAACTTCCTCCGTCACTGCTTGAGCCCCAACTGTAGCGTAGAGCGACGCCTTCACTGACCTTCATTTCCCTTTCCCACACACCACCGAAGTGTGGTGCACCAGGGTGGTTGAACTTAAAGGTAATCTTCTGCTTTGCCAACACCTGCTGGAGCTCGGTAGAGAGGTTAGCAAATGCCTTTCTGAGCTCCTTCTCTCCTGCTCGGAAGTTTGTACCATGGTCGGAGAAGAGCTCCGCTGACCGCCGGGAAATGAACCTTCGGAGGACTATCAAGAAGGAGTCTGCATCTATTCTGGTGAATACATCCAAGTACACATCCCTCATTGTCAGACACTTAAAAATGATCCCCCACCTTTTCTCTGTGCGACGGCCTATTTTAACTCGGAAAGGCCCAAAGCAGTCGACTCCTGTGGAATAAAACGCCGGCTTAAAGAGGTGCAGATGAGCAGCAGGTAGGTTGGACATCTTTGGGACCACTGGTCGCACCTTCCATCTGCGGCACTCTACACAGGCATGCTGCATGCGGAGGATGGCCTCCTGCCCACGCAGAATCCAAAAGGTGTGCCATATCTCGGCAAACACCCTCTCTGGTCCTGGATGGTGCAGTTGATTGTCATAGTCTTGAATCAGGAGTCGGCTGGCAAGGTGGCTAGGATCAAGGACAACTGGGTGCTGTGTATCCTGTCCTGGTTCAAGGCTTCTGCTCTTCGCAACCTACCCCCAACTCTTATCAGTCCATCGGATGCATCGAACTCCAGGGATAAGGTGAGGAGCTTACTATTGGATGGGACAGGTTTACCCGTTTTAAGATGTGATTCTCTGCATCCCAATAATCTTCTGCCGTAGGACTGCTGCTCGGCTCTGCCGCCCCATGAAGACCCCGGGCTGTAGCCTCCAACAGTTCGCTCCAGTTAGAGTACTGCTCGCTATCCGATGCTCCCAGCCGGGGCACCGTGGAGGTCACCCTGCAGAAGCCTGCTTCCGTAGCTCTGATGGATCCTCATCCAGCTCAGCCGTTGATGTAACTGGCCACTCATCTGAGTTTAACAACAGGAAAGGGGGTCCCTGACTCCATCGATTAGGCCGTGCGAGGTCTTTCAGGGTCTTCCCTCTAGTTATGTCATCAGCAGGGTTCCGTGCCGAATCCACATAACGCCACGCACTTGGGTCGGTAAGCGCTTGGATTTCGGCCACCCTAGTGCCGACGAACACCTTAAAGTGGCACGACTCAGAGCGCAACCATGTCAGAACTGTCGTGGAGTCACTCCACAGGATGGTCTTGTTAATCCGAATTGTCAGTTCTTTCTGTAGCAGCTGCACCAGCTGCGCTCCGGTGACTGCTGCACACAGCTCCAGCCTGGGTATCGAGAGCACACGTTTGGGCGCAACTCTTGAACGAGCCATGAGAAATGCGAGGTGGAGCTTGCCTTGGCTATCTTCAGTCCGCAGATAGGCGACCGACCCGTAGGCCTTCTCCGAGGCATCGCAAAACACATGTATTTCTCTTCCCACCTTTTCCAGGTCCTCAGCTTGGGGAATGTAGGGCCTGGGGAAGGAGATCTTGGGCAGCATCTGGAGCTCCGCTTCCCAGTCCTTCCGTGTTTGGAGTAAGCCCTGGGGAAGCAATGGGTCATCCCAGCGTCGTTGCCTGTCCCACAGTCTCTGGACCAGGACCTTTGCACGTGTTGTGTATGGGAGAATGAAGCCGAGCGGGTCGTACTGACTCGCCAGTAAATATTCCGCATTGTGGGGGCTCCATAGTCCACAATACGGTACTTGTAGCCGATGGTGTCTGCCTGACAGTGCCAACTCAGCCCTAGGGTGGATTCAGGCGTGTCTGCTTTGTCCGGCGCGAGCCACAACTCAGCACTGCTAGACCTGGCCTCTTTCGGAACATGACTGATGGTGCTCGGGACGTTGCTGGCCCACTGTCTCAAGTCGAATCCACCAGTGGCTAAGAGCTCCCTCAGCTTATCAACCAGATGTCTGGCTTATTTGGGTGTTGGCACACTCTGTAGACAATTGTCTACATAGAAACACTGATCTGCGGAGAACCGGACCTCGTCTCCTGGCTTACTGTGGTGATTGACGTGCTGTTGGAGGGCGAAGGTGGCACAGCACGGACTGCAGGTGGTCCCAAACGAGAGGACCTGCCACTCATAGACATCCGGGGGGTCGTCTCTTCTCAAGTCCTGCCAGATGAACCTCAACAGCAGCCTGTCTTCGGGTATGAACCTGGTGAAACATCCCCCAGATGTCGCTGCTAATGGCTACAGCATGCTCGCGGAAGCGAAGCAGGACCCCAAGTAACAATGACCCCAGGGTAGGTCCAGGTAAGAGATGCTCATTTAGATTGAGGCCTTGGAACTGATACGAGCAGCTAAACACAAGGCGGATATTGTTGTTGTGCGTCACCATGTGGTACTGCATGTACCATGACTCCCCCTCATCAGAGATCATGTCAGGGCTGAGTTTCTTCACTGAACCAGCCACCACCAGCTTCTGAACTTCCGCACAGTAGGCCTGGGCTCTCGCTGGGTCCTTAGCCAGGCGCCTCTCTGTGCTCCTCAAACTTGGCATCACCGCCTCCTTTGGCGCTCGGAATAAGGGTATACTCCTCTTATAGAGCAGGGGCGTCGCGTAGCGGATCACGCCGTCCACCTCTATCTGTGGTTTTTGCCTCCAGTAGCTTAACTGCCTCCTGGTCTTGCTTTGAGCGTGTGACCCTCTTCTCTTTCCTAAATGGGAGCGTGTCTACCTGCTACAGTTTCTCCACGTTCTTCATGAGGTCTGAAGTTGGAGACATGGTGGAGGTGAACAGGCACTGATGTGGTTTGAGGTGCTGATCGGGGAGTCTCACCAGGCCTTGAAGTGTCCGCCCCAGTCTCATTCGGATGGCAGCTGGTCCGCCAGGTAGTCCCAAGCGCACAGGCTCAATGGGGGCGAGCAGGTGGGGGTGGTCAGCACCGATGAGGATGAGTGGCTTAGCACGATCAAACTGATAGGTGCTTGTACCTCTTCTGTAGACTGGTTATGGGATATGAATGGTCTTCCAAGCTGAGGCATGAGGCAGTGAATACCCCTCTGATCAGGAACCGTCTCTTGGGCTGAGAGGCTGAAGAGATGTGGAAGGATACAGACGAGCCCTGTAGCGTCTGAATATCCTGTTCTATTGTTCTCAACGCCAGGTCTTCCGGAGTGCGCTTTAATCCCAACTTCTGAGCAGCTGTCGAGAGAAGCATGGTGCACTCTAACCTGTCATCAAGGATTGCGAACGTGTCCAAAGTGCAGTCACCTTGGCGCAGAATTACCTTTATGACCTTCAGCAGCACACAACTGGCATCAGTTGGCTTGTCTAGATAGAGGACATCAGCGGCTATGCTCACCAGGCAGCTTGTCTCTGGTGGCGCCTCCTTGGGCTTCTGGTCATTAACTTCATGTAGAACTTGTAGATGCTTCCCTTGGCAGATTCCACATGGTTTCCTCAGATCACACTGGGCTGCTTGGCGTGGCCTTCCGCAACGCCAGCACTTCCTCTTTGACTGAATCCACTCAGCTACTTGTTCTTTGGTGAGTTTCTGGATATTGGGGCACTGGATGAGAAAGTAGTCGGAGTTCTCACAGTAGGGGCAGTACGGCTTTGGTTTACCTCTCTTGCTACTTGGCAGAGAACTAGTGGACACTTGAGCAGCAGAATCTTTGTTCAGTGTGACCTCCCTTGCTTCATGCAGCACGGTAGCAGTGCGCTTCCCAGACTGCCCGTCTGACTGTGACCATGCCTGTTGCCTCTGCACCTTGCTGAATGACTGGCCGTCGTACTCCTGACACCATGATTCATACTGTAGCCACTCAGAGAATTCCAGCAGGGTGTACGTAGTATCAGGGCGGTGGAACATCCTGCATCGGAATTCGGCCCTTAGCTCTGGAGGGAGTTTACCAAGTAGCCAAGCCACATGGGATCCGTATCTCAATTCAGCGTCGCCTTCTGACCCCAGTGTCTTCAGCATACCCACCAAGGACTGCACCTGCAATGCAAATTTCTCGAAGGCTGCGGTGTCTCCTCGGCGGACACCAGGTGAGTCCGTGACACTGGCGATCTTCTTAAGTGCAAGGTGGTGAGGCTGGCTGAATTTCTTGTTAAGAGCGGCCATGGTGTCGGAGTATGGAGTTGGAGAGTGCAGATAAACTGCTACTAAACAGGCTTCCTCCAGCTTTAGGTGGTTGACAAGGACTTGGTATTTAAACAGCTCTGTGGCGTCGGCTGGCAGGAGGTTTCCTAGTGCTATCTTGAGATGGGTGAACTCACCCGGGTCCCGCCGTCTAAAGTCTGGAATGGTGGGCCTTGGTCCCCAGTAACTCCTCTCTACTACACCTGGTGGTCTAGGGGGACTCTGGTCCAGAGGTTGATGCTGTGGTCTTAGGTGCCACTGGTGGCCTGTGCTAGTAGCTGGTGGGTGAGCTGGCTGGTGCAGGCTAGCTGAATGACGAGGCACAGGTTGCAGAGGTGGTGTTGCGTGGCACAGGTGAGGCATGGAGCTTGGCAGCGGTGGGCCTGGGTAGCCCTGAAATGGCGTAGAGCGTGAGAAAGGAGGCAGAGGGAGCGGAGAGGTGTTTCTTACTGTGGCTGCTACGTTGGCTGGGTACTGGTGGCGCTACCTGGCTTTTCATCATCGTGAGGTCTCTCACCATCTGGTCGATTAAGGCTGTCAACTTATCTTCCTCTTCATCATCTGGAGGAAACCACGGTGGTGGTGCTGGCCACTCTTCATCATCTTCCCCTTCCTCCACCTGTGGGATGATGCAAGCTGGGCACACAGGGTCAGGGAGAGGTACAGTGAATGGCAGTGGGGGTTGGAGCCTACGCACAGTGTCTATGAGCTCAGACATCTCTTCCTTTGCTTTCTAAAGTTGGCTGATGTCTGACTGAAATGCATGCTGTGTCTGGCGGAGCTGCATGTTCTCTCGATGTATCGCCCCTAACTCAGCTTAGTGGGCTGAAGCTGACATCTCAGGCTTCTCCCTGTACATAACGTGGCACAGTGGCTTCTCGGGACAGCTTTGCCTCCTGTCTGTCCCTCCTTTGCGGGTGTGCTAGGGGGTGTATGACGCATACCTTCCTTGGGCCCGCTGAATATCTTCAAAGGGGTCCCACTCTCCTGTGGTCGTCATCTGCCCCAGTGTATTGACGGAGGGGAAAGCATCTGGGTAGGTAGAGGGGGTCATAGCATCTGCAACTACTTGGTGCGAATGCCACTGCTCTTCTCGCCCATGCCTATGCTGTGCTGCGCTAGCTAATGGTGCAGAGTACTTCTTAGAACCTAAGAGGTTATGAAGATCAACTTCATAATCTTCTAGGTAGCGAGGTAAGTGGGTCTGGCATTTTGGCCGAACTGGAGGGCTCAGTACTTCAGCACGGCTGCTCTGCATCTTCACCTTCATCCAGAATAAACACCACAATCCGGCTTGAAGGACCACAATATTGGGTAGGAACCCATGTAAGGACTGCGTATTACTTAGGCTTAGCAGTGTTTGTACTGGTGTATCGGTCAGGATACAGAAGATGCAACACAGGTTCTTGATTTACTTTCTTTACTGTAATCATTCGATTTGTGTGTGTGTGGTCTTAAAATAAAGAATAATTCGAAACAAATATCACTGCACTGTTACATGAATTGCACAACATACACAAGTACACAGCTGATATACTGTTTCAACTAAACGCTATACAGCATACGCACAATCACCGTGATATTAACTACCTAACGTGGGTAGCTACCATTTTAGCAATAGCATGGCTAATAACAACACCATGCAGTCTTAATACCATGTTAGCTAGTGGCTATTACTAGCGCTTAGAACTTAACACAACTAACTTTGTATCATTAATAAACCATACGGTAATACAAATGTATACATTGCTTCATTAACACACACTGCCCAAACCAAGATTACTCTTAATCTAACTTAGTCTTAACTAACTGAAAAGAATTAGTAAACTGCTCAAACTTCTGCCATTCTTCCCGCTGTTGTCTCTCACTGCAGTCGCACCCACAGTTACTCGCTGCAATAGCACCTGCAATTCCTCACAGACCTGTCGCCGTGGCAACGGGTGCACGAGTCTCCCCGCAGCCTTTCGTACACTCATACTAGTATTCTCTCACACACAGACTGTCATACTCACACACACACACTACTATTCTCTCACACACAGACTATCAAACTCTCTCACACATACTAGCATTGTCTCTCACAGATAAATTCATACTCTGACACACACTACTATTCTCTATGATGGTGTGAGCGAGAGAATATAATGGTCTATGATGTGAGGGGGTATAGTGGTGTGTGTGATAGAGTATAGTGGTGTGTGTGATAGAGTATAGTGGTTTGTGTGGGAGGAAGTATTATTTATGGCCTAAACGGCCTCTCATATGTTCCTTTGTCTGTGGACCAAAAGGGGAAGGGCAAACAGCGGGTTTGTCACGTTTGTGTGGGGTATGAATATATATATATATAATACTGTTTATGTTGCTGATTATAGATGAAATATAAACAATTTCTTCAACAAACAGTGACCTTTGACTGTAGAAGCAACATGGTCAGGTGGTGTAACTGGTTTTTCAGTTTAGTAATCTGGGCACGCCGGCGTGCCGACCACTAGGGGCTTTGTGCTAAGAGGTTAAAATAAGTACAACAAATTGTGCTAAAAGTGTACAATTAGCCTAGGTATCTAAACTGTAAATTTCATTCAATTCATAATGTATCTTGTGTGTTTCAAAAATTACACACTTTCATATTTTTTGTTCATGCATACATGCACTCAACACTGACTTTGCCAGTAACTCAGTGAAAGGGAGTTTGTTTCCCAATCCAAAGGTTGAGGGTTCAAACCCTGCCTTTGCCTTACTTCACCTGGTCTTAATACTAAATCTTCAAGTTCTTGGGCTTTGTCTCATCATTTCAGCTTGCATTCATGAAAACCACATTTCATTAACAATTAAATAACAAACAAGCATCCAAATGCTCCCAATCTGCTTGGACCCCGATCATCACCGCTTGCGGCTATACTTAAATAATTACTTTGTTCTTCTGTACAATCTTTATAAATAACAAATCCACCATTTATATCAGCGTTAATTTATGTATAACCTTATCGGTCTGTGTGCCCCAGTTGATACCTAACTTTTTGTGCTTTTCAATAAAATCACCGTATACCAGTTTATAATACGGCATGGCCTTTTTTCTGTTCCCAACATTCCATATTTCTTAATATTCCATTAAAAATATTTTTACAGAATGCTATTTTTAGTTTGCAACCCATTTCTATTGCTCTGAGACCACCATATTCTGTGCTCTTGCTCTTTTTGTTACCTCTCTATTATTTCTCCTTATTAATTTGCTTCTCCGGTCTGCTATTTAATGCTCTGTTATTGATTGACTAAAAAATATATAATTTATTACTTCTCTAAATGCATTTTTATTTCTGGATTTTATTTGCATAATGGCTTACGCTTTTGCGATAGTGACCAAAACCTTTGGGCTAGTAAAGATTTTTCCTTTCAGGGCGTAATGTCAACCCCTATATATGGACACTTTGACTGCAAGTTTCTCAAGAAGTATGTGTGAAGCAAATCTAAAACATGCATGAAATATCATCCATATCTCCATATTCAGTTTCTCTCTTGAAAATGTCTGATAAACCAAATTTAGACAGAATGTTGCTTGTGTCAGTCAACCTATTCTTAAAGTGCTGTTGCATATTTGGAACTGATGATAGCCCTCAGCAAGTAGCCCAAGGAAAATTCATACTTAGATGATGTCAGGCCCCTAATAAGCTCCGCATAAAATCAGATAATATGCCTACTGTGTGTTTGAAAGCGGAATTTGTTTTGTGCATTTGTGTGTGCATGTCAAGTGCAATTTGTTGCTGTAGTTTCTAGAGGGGATGCAGCTGAAATATCAGAGCCAGGCTGCGGAGAATGGCGTGTACGTGATTGGGAGCTGTGGATTTGACTCCATTCCTGCTGATATGGGAATTCAGTTTACCAGAGACCATTTTAAAGGTAGAGTATCAAACTTTGTTTATTTGTGTGTTTATTGTAGTATTTCAATAATCAATTAATGCATATAAGACGTTTTTTTTCATACTTTCCTCTTATATAGGAGTGTTCATAGCTTCGACCTCCGCTATTGATTCGGAGAGAACAAGCAAGCCTGTAATGTCAGTAACGGTTTTTAAGTTGCGTTTACACAGACACATTTGATGCCTGACTATTGGGCCCATCCTTTAACTGTGGTTCTTAACCTTGGTCCTCAACCTTGGTCCTGGAGTTCCCCTGTGTGTGCTGGGTTTCATTCCAACCACGATTGCAATCCCAGAATTTTAACAAGCTGTCAATTTTTCTTGATTAGCTACTTTTCATTTTTAGAGGGATTATTTACCCTCTGAAACCACATGTCAGAACAAAATTCCCATGTTCATATTTTGCTTATAGTATTATGCTGCAAACAATTTTAAAAACAACAAAATATTTGGACCAATTGAAAGACTGAGGTTAAGCAATAGAGACTCATGAACATGTATAAAATGTGTTTAATTTCTTGAAATTTATTGACACAATGCATTTTGGCTCATTATCATTTGCTTTGTCTTTGAAATCTTCATTATCTTCCAGATGGTTAGTTTTCGTGGCCAGGTGTCCACATTCTGACCTGATAGTAGCCTATTGATTCACCTCAGCCTTTAATTTGATCATTTAAAAAGAATTAACCCTTTTGTGTAATTATTTGCAATATAGCACAATGAGCACAATGTAAACATGGGAATTCTATTCTTCATGGTGCGCATTGCTATTTCTCTATTTCTGACAATGTGGTTTAAGAGGGTAAATAATCCCTCTATGAGGATGGCGAGCAATCAGGTGGTTGACAATAGAAATAGGGTGAACGGCAAAAAATCGTTTTATTGAAGTGCAAAAAAATAAGCAAATAAAGAAACAAGGAAATCACTCCTCCAAACATTTCCTTCAGTCGGACTGAGTAGGGTCTTCACGCAACCACAAGCTCTCTCTCTCACTGATCCAAATGGAGGTCTGAAATAAGTGTACCCCCCTCAGACCATACCATTCTTACTATTAAAATCAATTAACTAAACAGAAATAATAAAAAGTGTAATTTGCTATCCCACATATGAAACTTGAAAATACACAAATACACATTCACCAAAAAAGTTTACCCACTACCAATACATCACAGTTACACAGAATATTGAAACCAATTCCCCCTCTGCAATAAACTACCGTAAACTACAATACCCACAAGGCATAAAACCACCATGATCAGTCCAGCACACTCCTTTGCCCAAATGCTGCAGAAACGATTCACCGTGACTATAACCAAGATTTCCTTACTACAGAAAGTTTGAGATGTGATATGATAAAACCGGAAATTAACATAGCATTCTGTAAATACAAATTAACCTGTGTACCCGTTAAAATGCATATGCATAGTTTGTTAATATTGACACAGTAGAGTGTAAGGTTTCCATTTAAAAAATATAAACCTGTGCAGATTATAGGCTTGGTTGGATGTATGATGACAATCTCCCATACAACTTTAACAAATAAACGGACGTGGTATGGTGCATTTGCAATATATACATTTCTTTAAATTATGCACGTTTACCTCGCTTCCTCTTTTAATTCACCGCAGTGGGGCGGTGAATTAAAAGGAATTAGTTATCTGTCACACCCTCTAAACATGAAAAGCACCTAACTGTTAAAATTCTGGGATTGCAGTTGTGGTTGGAACAAAAACCAGCATACACAGGGGTACTCCAGGACCGAGTTTGGGAACCAATGCACTATAACAGTCTTAATGTGATGAGCCAGCTAGTAGCCCCAGCTAGTCATGTTTTTAATGCTAAACATTTTAAGAAGTATTTATGTGGATAGTGTATTTTATGATTTTACTGATTCTCTAACTCAAGGAATTATGGCCAAATCAAAATGCATTTTGCTCCGATGAAGTCAAATTTATTTATTTCTCAGAATGTGTCCATTGGACATCTACTTTTCCACCCTTTTTGGAATATAGTATGGTCTTTTATAGTGCAAACAAAGCATTACCTTTGACTAAGATATATCCCATTTTGAAATCTTGAATTGTAGGAACACTTACAGCTGTTGAGAGTTTCCTGACCATAAGCACTGGACCTGAGGTAGGTAATACTAATCAGTTATAGTGGTTAATATCTATAATGAGGCTCTGAGATAATTCTGGGCCCCTGTGTTTCATTCCGCTTTATTCCACATTAAATATCTTCGCTGCTCGTCTTTTGTGGGTAACAGAGGGTCAGAGCAAATGAAAAGGCAATGGTAAAACCTGCAACTTATTGGAATTGCGCTGTTGGCTGGTAAATAGATTTTTTCACAAATAGTGCATGTAACCCCAATGGGTTTACTCCCTTTGTGTGGTTTGTTTGTTTGGGTGAACACATTTCATTCACACCAATGAACAACTGCACCCTGGTCCACCTGAAATGGCAGGTCTCAGTCCTCTTCCACGTCAACTGCAGTTTGGTTCATTACTAGAGAAAACACAATCTGACCTAACTGGGAAAGAACTAAAAATATGATATATATACACTCTCTGGCCACTTTATTAGGTACACCCTTCAAGATACAAGAACTGGAGACAGCTTCCGTTTACCGGTTCCATGGATTCCTATGGGAGCTGCTCAGTGGCGCATGAAGCCAATTCATGGACGCAGCCATGTTTGACTATGGGCTTTTGGCACCAGAGCGTGTGCACTGGGTACCTAAACATGAAGGATCATGGTAAATGCAAAGAAATGACAGTAATCCGCGGGTGCGTGCTCCGAAAAAACTCTGAAGTCGTCAGACGAACTGTGGCTTTGCTGGCCAGATACAGGACTCTGTGACATTTCTAATGTGGTTTCTAACATTTCTGCAAGTCAAAGTAATAAATAAGGCAGTTGATATTTTTTTAAGTATTCGGCAAGTATTCGGCAAGACTGTACATTACATTATGAGCTAACTAGCTAAATAATTACTTGAAATGAAAAATCTGTGCAAGCTAGCAAGACTGAAATGCAGTGAGAAGTTTGTGGTTAGCTAGCTAACTAAATAACTACTAGGTTTCACAATTTAGCTATCGAGCTGTTGTAGTGGGAACCTCACTTTAGCATGAAGGAAGAGAGACTGTTGTCTTGTATTCAAAAATTATTTAATGAGTAAGTCATCAGGGAAAAAGTCTCACGTGGAGAAGTCACAGTAACTCCAAAGCATGAATGAGAGAAAACACAATATATAGTCAACAAGTCTTGGAGCTTGCTCTTGTGAAAGTTTCTTATTAGTTACCAATAGGTATCTGAAAAAGATGAGTCATTGCATTTACACAACAACAGGTTTGTCCACACAAGGACCCTTATTGGTTTTGCTTACAGATATTGGGCCTCATTCACCAATATCTAGTTTTTTCTTGAATTTGTTCTTGAGAAAATTCCTAAGAAAAGTCTACGTCAGATTCACAATGTGTTCTTAAACCACACATTGTTTGCACGTGTTCTTAAAATGATGAATCCCATTGTCCTCGTAAGTGTAAAGCGCGTGCCAGTTGTTCCTAATTAGCATAGGTAAACGCCCCGCCAATCCCCATGAAAGGGCATGAGACTGCAGGGCCGCGTGCACACACAGAAATCGAAAAGAAGAGTTGAGAGCAAACAAAGTCAGTAATGCCCAAACGAAAATCTAAAGGCGGTGGAGCACTGGACTCCAAACGTAAGAAAAATTTCAGTAGTTCTGAAGTGGAGGTTTTGCTGTGGGAAGTGAACAGCAAACGACCTGTCATATTTAGTAGCGTCAGTAGTGGATATAAAATGAACAAAAAAGATGCATGGGATGATATTACTCGTTCAGTGAACGCTGTATCTATAGAAGGGCGCACAACTGATGAGGTAAAAAAAATGGTTTGATGTCAAATCTGAGGCAAAAAAAAAAATACTGGTGGGAGTGGGCGCAAGGAATCATGTGTTATGCATTCAAACGACAAAGCGCTTCTCGTCACATCAATACCGCTAATTAAATCAACCGGCAGTAAACTGCATCGGAGTAAACCCATCGCTGCAAAAAACACTGCACAAAAAATTTATTGCCAGTCATTTTGGTGTCACCCACTAGTGACGTTCACTTCTTCAACATGTCCATATGTTTAAAAAGTGTTAAGTGCTTAAGGGCTTATTTTGTATTAAAAATTGCTTTTGCAGTATAGACCAAACATTGCATAATTGAAACCCCCAAAAATAAAAGGTCACTACAATGGTTTGATTTTTATCATTTACTCCCGCTGAGGCAACCACCTTCTGACGCGGAACCTGGCGCCTTAATGCTTTGTAAAATAATGAAAATAATTATTAAAAAATATTATAAATGATAAAAATATTATTGTAATTTAAATCCTATAATATTATACAACTGTAGAATTGAAGAAAACGCAATAATCAATTATTTTGCGCAAACACGTCAGCACTCAAATGTGCGTAAGTGTGTTCTTGAGCGTGCGTAGATTCTGTTCTTACCTAAGAACAAATCCCAAATAAGAAAACATTGGTGAATGTCAGAATCTTCATGAAAGCTGCGTAAGTGGGCTTTAAGAAGAAAATTCTTCTTAAGAACGGTTGGTGAATGAGGCCCATTGTTTTCTTGGTGTTTTCGACTTTAATCACGGTTATCACTCTGAATAACTCTGAGTTCCCACTTTTTCCGCTAGGGCTTGCACAAACTAGAGCAGAGGTTATTTGACTGAGCTTACTTTGGCAGCACACAATCAATAATGTGAGATTATAATGTGAGATTTTTCTTCTACAATCCTCCCTTTTTTGTGATCAAATTTTTTCCTTTATTGATATTCGTTTTATAACAATGGTAAAACAAAAAGTCATTCTGTAAATGAGTAACAACAATGGACATAATCAATTTCCAAACGAAAAAATAGTAGTAACAAAAGGAAAAGAAAAAAAGAAAAAAAAAATTGGAAAAAAAAACAACCATCCCACTTAAGGACCCCCCCACCACCCACTCCCCCTGGGATCCAGGCCACAACTCCTGACAGGTGTTCATCCTAAAAGGCTTTTAAGGTTCACAGAGACTGAATTCCACATCATCGTTGACTCCTTCGCCCCATGTACACGGGCTGTCTAGCTCTAGGTATACGCTATCTAAGTACATTAGAACCCACACTTGAAAGGAGAGGGAATGGGGTGCTTCCAGCACGTGGAAATCAATTTTTTCGCTGCTGTAAGCCCGGCTAATAGCGCTCGCTTTATGATCGGCGTCAAGCCCAGGTTGGACAGACCATTTAGAATAAGTATAACGGGCGAGTGAGGTACGCTTATCTCAAACATATCAGAGAGGTTAGGTTATGGAAGAAGTCACTGGTTATCCCTGGTACCCAAAAATAACAGGCCAAAAGAAAGGAACGACCTCCGCCCCGTAGCCCTTACGTCAGTCCCTATGAAATGCTTGGAGAGAATCATTAAAAAAACACCTACTCTCTGATGTCTTACCCCTGCTAGACCCATACCGATTCGCATATCGAGCCTCCAGAGGTGTCGAGGACGCGCTTCTGGTCATGTTGAATAACATCTACACTTAGAACAAGCAAACAGTCTTATGAAAATCGTGTTTATTGACTTCAGTAGCACGTTCAACACCATACAACCTCACCTCATGGTGGAGAAGCTGGTGAATCTGTGGGTCAACTCTGCTAATCAAGTGGATTAACAGCTTCCTTGTGAAACACACACAACAGGTAAGGTTCAATTCTGCCATATCCACGCACAGAACGGTGACCATGGGTGCTCCGCAAGGCTGTGTAATTTCACCAATCCTGTACACATTGTTCACCAACGCCTGCCAAGCCCTGAACCCACTGCACACATTTTACAAGTACGCGGATGACACCGCAATAGTGTTTCCTACACTCCAATCAGGCTTCTCTTAGTGCTTTTGAGGAAGAGACGACAGCTTTTGCACAGTGGTGTGCGGGCAATTTCCTGGAATTAAACTCAAAGAATACAAAAGAGATGGAAATTGATTTTAGAAGGGACAAAACCGTACTGTCTGCTATAAACATCAACGGTGAAACAGTGGAAATGGTCACAACATACAAATACCTCAATTGAAATAGACAAACTTAACTTCAGGGACTGTGCCACTTCAGGCAAACTCAGGAAATTGCAGCAGAGAATGTACTTTTACGCAAACTTAACCATTTTAATGTAAACTGGCGGATTTTACAAATGTTTTACACATCGGTACTTCAGAGTGTTCTGTCTTTTGGTCTTATCTGTGTGCTTGGTAACATGCGCAAACAGGACCAAGACAGGCTGCAACGACAAATCAGGACAGCGGGAAAAATCATAGGCATTCACCAAGAAACAGCCACCAGCCTGTACACCAAACTCATCCTCCAAAAACTTGAAAAAATTTTACAGGATAGTACCCATCCCCTTCACTCCAAATTCAGTCGCAGCAGCACCCTGGCAAGAGATTTCTACAAAAAAAACTCAAAACAAGGAGATACAAGAACTCTTTTATTCCTCAAGCTATCAGCCTGTATAACATGCAGTTTTAATCAACAAGTCTTTTAGCTGGTCACTCGCACTTTTGCACTTTTATACCAAACTTGATTTTACTGATTTGTATTGATGGTTTTTATTTATTATAATTTTTTATTTTTTTAAATTGTTTTATTATTGTTGTTTTATTATGTCTCAATGTTGTCAAATGTGTTTTGTTATGATTATGTTGCGGTCTTACTGTGTATTCTGTTGTTTTTACTGTGGTTTTTATGGTGTTTTTATGTCTGGAGCACTGGACCAAATGAATTTCCCCATGTGGGATAATAAAGTTGATCTGAATCTGAATCTGAATCCAGGTCTGGGATATCAGCCCTCCATAAAGTATCTAGTGCTAGGGGTCTAAAAGAATGCTGTGAGATAAACCAGTAGATTTTGGTAAGCCTCTGGTGCCTCTAGTACTATATAAAATTTCTTGAAGTGGGTGTGGTGCGAGAGGACTTTGCCATGGAACTCCGCTAGCCTTTAGAGCCGATCTTAACTGTAAATAAAAGAAAAAAGAGCGTGGTAACTCAAATTGTGTGCATAGCTCCTGGAAGGAACGTAAGCCCTTGTCTCAATAAATATCCCCTAGTGTATGAACACCTTTCTTTCTCCAATGAGAGAACTGAATAGGATGGCCACCAATCAACAATCTGGTATTATTAAATATTGGGGAGCATGGGTTCCATGCAAAGGGGCAGCCACACAGTTTCTCTGCTGCCCTCCATACAGAGAGCAATTTCGAGACAACGGGGCCGAACTTACAACAACACTGAATAATGGGCACATTAGAATAAAAGAGATCTCGGAGGGAGTAGGGACGTACTAGACTCTTCCAGAGCACACCACGATATCAATGCCTCAGGTTCAAGCCAGGTTAATAAGGGTCTAAGCGTAAAGGCCCAATAATAGTATTTAAAATTTGGAAGAGACAGACCGCCAGCCTGTCAGATGGAGGGACGGATGCATTGGTCATCACCTGGCTCAGCGGTAACAAAGCAGATTTCTGCCAATTTATTTAAACCCAGATAGTTTACCATATTGGTCAAAAATAGACAGTATTTGTGGTATACATTGTACGGCACTGTCAACATACAATAGCACGTCGTCTGCATATAATGAAATGTGATGCATTCCATTGATAGAGATCGGAGACAACAAAGGTGATTGACGAATTGTCTGTGCCAATGGCTCAAGAAAAAGCGCAAACAGCAAAGGACTTAAGGGACAACCCTGCCTCGACCCTCTTAAGATGGCAAAAGGGGGGGGAGCAGTTCTTGCCCGTGAACACCACAGCTGTTGGGTTATTATATAAGACACTGATCTAGGCGGTCAAAGGGCTTCATTGCATCTAATTAAAGGACTACGGCTTGAGAAATCAGGTTTTGGGCACCATCTATGACATGCAGGAGCCTTCTTACATTATCAGAGGCCAGCCTGGATTTTATAAAGCCCGTCTGATCGCTATGCACTAATTTCATCATCTGACCCTGAAGGCGCCGAGCCAGCGCTTTGGCATAAATCCTTAAGTCTGCATTTAAGAGTGAAAGGGGCCTTTAGCTAGCACACTCTGTTGGGTCTTTGACTTTTTTAAGAAGTAAAGATATTCAAGCAGTGTTAGTGTCTCACGAGAATGAACCATCCTTAATGGAAAACTGTATCATATCAACGAGCAAAGGACCAAGCAAGGGCCAAAAGGCAAGATAGAACTCTTTCTGAAGTGTCCTCAGATAGCTTTTGGAGAAGCTCAAAAATTTCTTAGATGTTGGCTCAACTACAGAGGCATCCGAGATGTTTGGAGAAGTCTGTCTGGCCTTCAAGTTAACCCTGGAGCCCGAGTGTTATTGAGTCATAATAACTTCGTTTTTTCAGGGATTCGGCATTTTGGTTGTAGGTGAGATGCGTATTGGGTCTGGTAACTTGTGATTAAAGTAAAAATATCATGGATGTTAACAGATTAAGGCAAAATAAATGGAAAAGGTGCTGGAGCCTCCTGTTCAAGCAGCCATCTTCCTCGGCGTCGTCACGTGATTCCTACAATCCTCCATTTTGTCACTCTAGTGACAGCTACAACACAAAATTCATTAATAATTTCAGAAAGCAAAATGCACATAAACTCTTAGCGTAAGCATACAGAGGAAGGGTCTTTTTGGGGAGCCCTTTAACAGCAGAGATACAGGGCTTTAAGTTCTCCGGCACTGTGCTGGAATTCCGGCGAGGGGCCGTTTTAGATTCGAAAATAGGTAATTATACGTCTATGGAAAATATTCTTGCGTGTTTTTTTAAAATTGTCGCGTAGCAAGAATATGGCTGTATATGTATGTATACAGCCATAAGGAACCCTATATTTTGTATTAATAAAGTGGACGTACTTCCTTTGTTTACACTGAGGCTCAGCGAAGCGTCAGCTCAATAATGCATGTGACCGCGCTGCTTTTAAAAAGCACTGCAATATGAATATGCTTTTCGTTTTGTTTTCATATCATCGTCGCAATCTTTTGGACTAATTTGGTAATCATTTGACAACAGTAGTCCTATGCCGCATAAGCTGTTTAGAGACCAACAGAGGAACGAGCGTTGAAAAGTTTGAAAGATAGGCGTATTGGATATTCTTTATGGCTTTGAAAGTTGTGCTTGGACTTGGATACAATTACCAGACTATGGTTTCCGATTGAGGAAAGGATGAGTAGATAATGCATTTTCCCGCCATTTGGACCTTACAAGTTAACGTGAGGGTTCACATTTAGAAACTATTAGATTTGGTGTTCTCGTCTTTCTGAAACGGGTCGTGATATGCGCCACAGCCGTCATCCATCTGGCTTGTAGCCTACAGTTCGCTAGGCTTAGGCCATGCTTTTAGCATATTATACCACCAAAGTATCTCTAATATCTTGTTTGTGTTTTGTTTGTGCGCGTATATTTTGTTTGTTTTGAGCGTATAACAGTAGCCTAGGTATCCAATCACGTTCAGTCGTCATCAACACTTCAAGTCATGCGCACGAGACGTAATGTCTTTTGCTGAAGAATGGAAACAAAATTTAGTAAACCTGGTGAAAAGACAACTGTTACCGTAGTTGACAGATATGTCAAAAATAAATGGAGATGGGCTTGGACAGAGCAAACGTGTGGACAGTGCAAATAGACAGCGCACTTTATCTTTTTGTTTGTTTTGCACAATTTGTTATTGTACAGTTTGTTACTGTTTGTTATTTGTGGTAATAAACATGTTCATTTTCAATTAATTCATTTCTTCATTTCATGAACCCCCCTTCCCTCCATTATTTCTCCTGACCCCTGAACACATTTCAGGCACAGACATTTTCCTTGCTTTAAGCCCTGGAGATAACCTATCCTTGTAAGTAGCATACTTTGTGCTACTGAGCTTTTAATCATCATCAAGTTTCAATGCTGTATGTCAATTTTGAAGGGGAAGGAAAACATTATTTATACAATCGTTCATTATAAAAAGGTGCTGCCCATTCACGTGTAGAAGGAGGCATTTTGTTCCTTATCATGTTCAGTCAGTTGGTGATAGCATTAGTGGCTGGGGTTCTTCTCGAAGCCGGGAAGAATTCCTGCCTGTAATGCCATTCTCTTGAGGGGGGTGTTACTGTGATTCACGGAGCGGCTGTTATTAAAGTCCTGCCATAGTACTTCTCTTTTCCACATTGCCCATGTTGTCAGGGCAAGGGTTACTCCTAGGACAACCATGGTGAAGAAGCATCTGAACCAGATCGTCTGGTCAGTTCCCCAGAGGTCTGGATGGTGTCTCTTGGGCGATGGCATTGTGGAGGGAGGCGTGCAGTGGGAGGCGTGAACCCACCTCCCTCGGCTTTTCGGACTGCTGTTGGAGTGGTTAGCAGCACCTGGTATGGCTTCTGAGGTCTTTTATCACCACCCAATCGCCTGGATGCAGGTCATGGAGAAGTCCTCCCTTTGGTACTGGCAGGGCTGCTTTCACCTTTGGAAAGATAGACTTCCACGTAACATGAGACATAGTTAACAAAACATTTAGCCAATAATAATAATCGTGCAGGAGTGAAATGTGCAGTACATGCCTGCGAGGCAAGGGGCATGAACAGCATGAGGTACATGCAGCATGAGGGGCACATGGCAACGATATCAGCACATGCTAGAACAGCTTCTGTGGCAGCTGCTACAGCTCTAAGGTAAGGGATAAGTCCCCTGGCCACAGAGTCCAAACATTTGGAATAATAACCCACAGGCCATTGTTTGCCACCATGTAGCTGGGTTAGAACAGCTGACATGAATCCATTCTTTTCTGAAACAAACAGATTGAAGGGGTGATTGTGATTTGGTAAGCCCAAACATGGAGAAGAGGGAAGTGCTTGTTTCAGACATGTCAAAGCTTTAAGGCGTTCAGGTGTTGACTTTTTTGCCATGGATGAGGTCAGAAAGGGGTTTAACAATTTCAGCATAATCCATCAACCATGTGTGGCAGTAGCAAGCCATCCCTAAAAGAGACATCATTTGTTGTTTTGTGATTGGTTGGGGTAACGCTAAAATGGATTCAATTCTATCTTTCCGTAACTGTCTGCTGGCTGGTGTAATAACATGACAAATATTTAACAGTTTACTGGATTATTTGAAGTTTCGATTTAGAAACATTGTGGCCATTTTCAGCAAAATAATTTAAAAGAGCTCAAGTATCATTAATACAGGCATGTTCAGAAGAAGAACACAACAAGTCGTCAAACATATTGAATTAAAGTACTACCTGCAGGTGGAACAAATTTCTTGAGATTTCTGGTAGATAATTCAGCAGAAAAAATAGCTGGAGATTCGACAAACCCCTGTGGCATGACTGTCCATGTCCACCGCTTGCCTCGAAACGTGAAGGCAAACCAATACCTTATTGAACCTGTGTTTTGTAGTTGTCCAGTGAACATGATATACATTTTTTTAATGTAATGTACTGAGAGTCAGGATGCACTGGAATGCTGAAGAAAGCATTTGCCAGGTCCACAACAGTGAACCAGCAAGCATCACTAGGAAATTGAGAGAGGATAATTACAGTGTTAAGAACAAAAGGGGCACAAGCAAACACAGCATCATTGACTATATGGAAAACCTGAACAAAACGCCACGCACCTGAGGCCTTCCAGACCGGCAGAATAGGGGTGTTACATGGTGAATCTGGACATGGTACAATAGCTCCTACTTTAAATAAAGAATTATGTATTTCAGCTATGCCTGCTTCGGCTTCCTTGCTGAGGGGGTACTGAGCTTTGTAAGGGCGGTAGTTCCTTTGAGGGGAAACTGTAATAGGTTTAGCTCCTACCATGCTGCCTATGTCATATTTATCAGGAGCTCATAACAAGTCTGGAATATTTGTAAACAAAGGCGAGTCATTGGTTTCAACAGGCTGCAATGGGAGGAACAGCTGTGGCTGCGCCGTCCAGTGTGTTCGTCTTTTAGATGAAACAGCATAGAATGGAATTTTGAAAGTTTGAGTTGATGGGGACACCATGAGCCCCACTGGTGATGATCGCTAGTACGTAAAAGACTGCATTTGTTTCAGCCATGGTCTCACATTTTCCTGTTCTCCATCATCAGTGGCAGATAGAGAGATATGAGGGACAAAGTTTGTGACACAAAACAATTTGGCCTGCCAAGTATACAGAGATATAGATGCAGCAGTAAATTTGAATCCTGAAAAAACAGTACCAATGTTTCACCAGGAGATAAGGATTAATTCCAGAAACGTTCAAATGCAAAATCTCTAGCCAGGGGTGAGAATCTAGTGGTGCAGTGCAACTGGGCTGGTGCTGACTGTTTCAGTGGAATTAAATTACACAATTGTGTTATGTTGCTGAATAATACCAATCAGTGGCCCCAAATGCATCAGCCTATAGGCTAACATTTCCCAGCGTAGGGGACGGCACAGATAGGCCATCTTCAGTACACAACAGTTATCTTAAGCTTACACAATAGGTCTCTACCAAACAGGTTTACTGGGAAATTTTATGACAGCAGGAATTTATGCTTAGTTACCTCATCACTGTATTGAACTGAAATAGATTTAGTCATAGGTTCAATTCATGAAATGCCTGAGGCTCCCACAGTCTGCATTGAATTACCAGAGAGGTACTGATGACAAAGGCTTTTTCATAATAACAGACCATGATGCACTGCTATCAACAAGAAATGGAATCGACTCACCCATGACAAGAAGATTTAGCGTTGGCGTGTCTTGTGGACTGTGCGAAACCTTTACAAACTGTCCTTCACATTCCCTACTTGCTTTCCATACACTTTCTTGTATTCCCAAGATTTCCTCTCCTCTCTCATAACTGGAGTTACGAGTTACGCCTTATCCTATTGTGCCCGTCTCGGGTAATTTATGGAGTCATTGGCTGCTGGGCTGGTCTGCCATAGTCCATTCTGTTCTGGGGCAGTGACTTCTCCTCTGGTGTTTGTTTCTGGCAATGTGGCCAGGGCAGAAGCACTTCCATTGCTGCAGCACATTGTTGGTGTTGGCATCACCTCATCTTCTGTGCCCTCTGTAGGCGCTTCGTCCACCATCGGCACTGCGTCCTCGACCCTGGCCTCCTCAGCTGTGTTGGTCTTGCCCCCCTTGGTAATACATCAGCTGAACCGTTTCAAGTCAGGCTTTTCTTTTCCCTTCTTTCTGGACCTCCTGACGTTCTGCATGCTTCACATGAGCCCAAACATCCTGTAGAGTGCCTGTCTCCCATCCAATGCACGTAACTCTTTAATGGATGGGAGGAGGCCAATCACAAGAGCATTTTTTTGTTGTTGCCATTTTTATCCCATTTTCTCCCCAATTTAGTCATTATACCAATTCCCTGTGTGTGTCACGGTCCTGGTCGATGCGCTATCCTTCTGTTGGTCTGGGGAGGGTGTAACCCACCACACGCCTCCTCCGATACATGTGGAGTCGCCCGCCGCTTCTTTTCACCTGACGGCGAGAAGTTTCATTGGGAGAGCGTAACGCACGCGGAGGTTCACGCTATCTCCCCCAGATCCCCTGAGGATCAGGATACACCACCCCAAGGATTTGGATATGGGGCATCTGGAACATGTCGGACTGTGGCTGGGAATGCAATCTTGCCTTGGCCTGGCTACGGGCCGGCATTGAACCGACGGGCTGGATGGTGCTAGGATGGGGAACTGGAGACATTTTGGTGAGCTGGCGTAGTGGACCCACAGGGTTTGGAGGTGGTGAGGACCAAGCCATAGTAATTGACAGCTGTTCCATTTCTTGCTTCATCTCCTGGAGACTTGGATACATTCCCCCGTCACCACTGCGTTGTAGCTATGGCTCTTCTGCTGGCTGTTGGTGCTGCTGAGGTGAGGCCCGGGGCTCAGGGAGAGGCGGCACATAAGGCAGGGGTTGGAGGTCCTCTATTCTTCTTCTATTCTGTCTCTTTCTTTTTCCTATTTCCTCTTGTGTCTTCCCTCATCAACCTGCTTTTTTAACATCAAACCCACCTGTGATTTTCTTTCTCTTATTACCTTTCCCTTTTTACTTTTTTATTTCCCTGTAATCTCTCCATGTCTCCATTCTATCTCTACACACTCATTGCTTCTCTGTCCTAAGCGTTTCCTCAATGGGAAATATATTGCTCTGTCACATCATGCCTTGGTAGACCCTGTTTTATAACTGAACTACAAAACAGGTTCTAGTGAGCAGATCAGGGAGGCAAGGAACTTGTTTGCTCACGCTGCTGCCCATTGTCCTAGAAAAAACTCAGAAGTGGATATTAAAAATAGTCTAGAAATATTTTTCCCCTTTTTTAATTTTTCCATTTTTTCATTTTTTTTTTTTGTCAAAATAATAATTTCCCTTACTCCTTTCTGAAACCAAACTTATGCTGTCTATTTAATTTTATATATGCTCTTTTTTTGTTCCAGTATTTTCCATCTGAAATTCTTATTCCTTTTTTGGCTGGACCGCAACAGCAGGGCCAGCCCTACAAACGCGAATATCTGTGACTGAGTGATGAAGTTACTGACATGGCATGCGGTTTCTGTCAAAAAGTTTGATTGATTGCTACCCTGCCCCTTGCCCCGCCCCTTGTGGTTTTTGAGGAGGTCACTTGAGGGCTACCCCCGTCCCTTTTGCGGAGTTGTTCATTTTGTAATTCAATATTTATTTATTTTATAGTCATTGTTTAATATTGTTTTATTTAGGTTTGTTGGTTTTTTAGCGTAGCACGTGTTGATTTGGTTTATATTTTATTTTAATGGAAATGTTCGTTTTTAAAAGTAAAAGAATCTGCGAGGGAAAGTGTTGAATATCTTTGTGCTTTTTAAACATGTTCGCCACCAAATACACGAAAAGGCAAATGAATGCGTTAATAGGGTTACATGAGTTAAAAATGTTTAAAACAAGTAGAAATTATGTTAGAAAAGTTTGGTAGTTGTTTCGTAAAGTAGATTAGTTTATTAGTTAGACGAGGAGACAGCGTTAGTTTTGTCAAACAGAATTTAAGAACAGTGAAAGCGTGTTAAAATATTAAAACAATGAAAATAGCAAATAGTTACATCTTAGAATTGTCTGTAAAGCAAATGCAAAGCGTGACAGTTGTAAGTTATCAGGCTATGTGTGAAAAGAGAGTTTCTTTTTAAAAAACTATGACAGAAGAGACATTTAGAGACAGAAACCGGCAAAACTTATTTTCTCTGCGGAAATCCTTCGGATTGATATCCGTAATTGTGGAGAGAGAGAGCGCAAAAAGACCAACTATGTTCGATGTCTAAAGCCGACTGGAATCACTCTCACACGGACAGGCTTGGTGAAAGTTTTGTGGGTGTGGCGTAGGCTGTGAGAGGTATTTGTCATGTGACAGCATAGACTGTGGTATGTATTGTGACGAGCTCGCGGTAAATGTCAAAAAGTTTGATTAATTGATACCCCGCCCCTTGTCCCGCTCCCTGTGGTAACTGTCAAAAAGTTTGATGGATTGAAACCCCTGCCCCTTGTCCCGCCCCCTGTGGTAACTGTCAAAAAGTTTGATGGATTGAAACCCCTGCCCCTTGTCCCGCCCCCTGTGGTAACTGTCAGAAAGTTTGATGGATTGAAACCCCCGCCCCTTGTCCCGCCCCCCTGTGGTAACTGTCAAAAAGTTTGATGGATTGAAACCCCTGCCCCTTGTCCCGCCCCCCTGCGGTTTATTCTTTTTTATAATCGTTATTTAATTAAAAAAAAAAAATGTTTTTCTTTGTTTAATATAGTCATTGTTTAATATCGTTTTATTTAGGTTTGTTGGATTTTAGCGTAGCACATGCGTGATTTGGCATACATTTTATTTTAATGGAAATGTTCATTTTTAAAAGTAAAGTAATCCATGAGGGAAAGTGTTGATTATCTTTGTGCTTTTTAAACGTGTTTGAAAAGGGTAGTTTTGTGTAAAAATGCTTTAGCAACTTAAAACATTTTATTGTTTTGAAACACCAATCGCCACCAAATACCCGAAAAGGCAAATGAATGCATTAATAGGGTTACATGCGTTAAAATGTTTAAAACAAGTAGAAATTATGTTAGAAAAGTTTGGTCGTTGTTTCGTAAAGTAGATTCGTTTATTAGTTAGACGAGGAGACAGCGTTGTGTGTATGAGCGTTAGTTTTGTGTCAAACAGAATTTAAGAAAAGCGAAAGCGTGTTAAAATATTAAAACAATGAAAAGAGCAAATAGTTACATCTTAGAATTGTTTAAAAAGCAAAGGCAAAATGTGACGGTTGTAAGTTATCAGGCTATGAGTGAAAAGAGTTTCTTTTTAAAAAACTATGACAGAAGAGACATTTAGAGAAAGAAGACATTTAGAGACAGAAACCAGCAAAACTTCGGATTGATGTTCGTAATTGTGGAGAGAGAGAGAGAGAGAGAGCAAAAAGAGCCGCTATGTCCGATGTCTAAAGCCAACTGGATTCACTGTCACACTGACAGGCTCGGTGAAAGTTTTGTGGGTGTGGCGTAGGCTATGACGGGTTTTTGTCATGTGGCAATATTAGACAAAAGCTTGCCAACGTAAAAAGCATCCCAAAACATTTATTTTGAAACTTTGCTACTTTAAAACGATCGTGGGCTATGGCCTACGTAAAAATAAGAATTAGACCTAGGCTACTATTATATTGCAGCTCTATTCTGCAGGCCATAATAGACTATTATTTGGTTAACGTCTGGAGACATAATGATAAAAGGGTTTCCGCTTTGCGCTACTAGTTCATATAAATATAGGCTATGTTAGCTCCTTGTGTTATTTAATAACAAAAGCTCTACTAGGGGCGACTTAGCTCATGAGGTAAGAGCGGCTGTCTGTCAGTCGGAGGGTTGCCGGTTCAGGCGTGTCGAAGTGTCCCCTGAGCAAGACACCTAACCCCTAACTGCTCTGGTGACTGAGAGGCATCAATTGTAAATCGCTATATAAATGCCACCCATTTACCATTGAGTACACTATTTTTTGTTAACGTCTGGAGACATAAAGATAAAAGGGGTTCCAAGTTGCGCTACTAGTTCATATAAATATATGTTATATAGGATCTTTGCACACTTCAAAGAGACCGTTGTCTCACAACGTTGCTTTTGAAATAGGTGCACATTTATGAAAAGTCCGCGCCCCCTCAAAGCAATCCTTTGCCTCACAAGACAAACCACATGCTGTCGCATGACAAAAACCCGTCACAAGACATACCACAGCCTATGCTGTCACACGACATAAACACGTCACAATACATACCACAGTCTATGCTGCCACATGACAAAAACCCGTCACAGCCTACGCCACACCCACAAAACTTTCGCCGAGCCTGTCAGCGTGAGAGTGAATCCAGTCGGCTTTAGACATCGGACATAGCTGGTCTTTTTGCTCTCTCTCTCCACAACTACGGACATCAATCCGAAGAAGGATTCCCACAGAGAGAATAACCTAAGTTTTGCTGGTTTCTGTCTCTAAATGTCTCTTCTGTCATAGTTTTTTAAAAATAAACTCTTTTCACACATAGCCTGATAACTTACAACTGTCACGCTTTGCATTTGCTTTACAGACAATTCTAAGATATAACTATTTGCTATTTTCATTGTTTTAATATTTTAACACGCTTTCACTGTTCTTAAATTCTGTTTGACACAAAACTAACGCTGTCTCCTCGTCTAACTAATAAACTAATCTACTTTACGAAACAACTACCAAACTTTTCTAACATAATTTCTACTTGTTTTAAACATTTTTAACGCATGTAACCCTATTAACGCATCCATTTGCCTTTTCGTGTATTTGGTGGCGATTGGTGTTTCAAAACAATAAAATGTTTTTAGTTGCTAAAGCATTTTTACACAAAACTACCCTTTTCAAACATGTTTAAAAAGCACAAAGATATTCAACACTTTCCCTCGCGGATTCTTTTACTTTTAAAAATGAACATTTCCATTAAAATAAAATATAAACCAAATCAACACGTGGTACGCTAAAAAACCAACAAACCTAAATAAAACAATATTAAACAATGACTATAAAATAAATAAATATTGAATTACAAAATGAACAACTCCGCAAAAGGTACGGGGGCGGGGGTTGCCCTCAAGTGACCTCCTCAAAAACCACAAGGGGCGGGGCAAGGGGCGGGGTAGCAATCAATCAAACTTTTTGACAGAAACCGCATGTCATATATGTACTGACTGGGTGATAAAGTTACACCATTGGTCGGCCGAGTTATGATGTTACACCATTGGTCGGCCAGTCCAGCCATATACTAGGTTTTGACCTGGTCTTGTTTTTTCTTTATTTCTCAACAGGTTTGTTCACACAAGACCCTCGAAACCCATATTGGTTTTATTTTTGCTTGCAGATATTGATTTCTAGGTGTTTTCGACTTTAATCTTGGTTATCACTCTGAACTTTGAATAACTCTGAGTTCCCCCTTTTCTGTAAGGGCTTGCACAAACTAGAGCAGAGGTTATTCAACTCAGCTTACTTTGGCAGCACACAATCAATACCATGACTATAATGTGAGATTGTGAATTTTCCTCTAAACAGTCTTACTGACTAGCCCCAACCAGTTAGCTAGACAGACAGTTGTAGTTTAATAACTTTTCCGAATGATACAAACATTTGGTGGCAGTCGACTGTAACATAAGTAATTATATCTAGCTAGCAGGCTAGCCAGAACTTCTGACTGGTAAGAGGTGTGCACTCAGCCAATCTGTGTTATGGGAGCTAGCTACTACTACCTACTATTGTTGGAAGGAGATTGGCGATTCGATTGTAGTCTAACAGGTGCTTTCTAAATCCGTAAATTACCTCCCTTCAGTTCGTAGATATTCCTAGCCAGCATGACACTGAACTGAAGCAAAATGGACGGTTGTGAAAAGCGATTGGAGACAGGAACAGCTAGCTATTATAATTCACTTGATTTATCTGCTTGCTTTGTCTTGAATGCCCATTAGGTGCTTGAGAGAAAAGATAAAAGATTTTGTCAATATTAAGTTTTATTTTTTTATTCAAATGGAAACATTCAATGTGCTTTATATTTTTTGCTATATATATAATCAATGTGTAGTAATAAAATAAGCGCTTGTCACCTAGTGCAATTTCGACTCGTTTTCATTGTTTACAGGAAGTAAAATATGGGCAAAGAAAACATTTCCCAATATGATTTTCTGTACTCTTATGTTGTTAGTCCTGCTATCCTGAACTCTGCTACTGACATAATCTAAGCAGTACAAGGTGGAAAATATTCAAGATGTCATTGCCTAGTGCTGATAAAATGTAGGCTACCCCATCACTTAAAAACCGTCTTGGTCAATTGTGCTTTATGTGTGTGTGTTTTTAAAAAATAAAATCATGAAATACATGCTAAGAGGTGACAAATCCAGTGAAAAATGAACATTTGTATCCTTTGAAAAGCGGTGAGTAGTAGCCTACTATTAAAACGGAACTGCGAACTGACTTCAAAAACAGCAGTATTCTAAAATATAGCTGCAAGCAGCGATGAGGGGGCCAAGCAGTCCAGCAGGGCACAGTCACCATGGCAACGTGATCTGATCATGTTAAAAGCATGGCTGTAAGCACTGATAGCAAGTTTTATGTCAATTGACCAAATATTGAGTGTAACTGAGATATGAACACGTCCTGGTGGGGTCGTTTGCCTTTGCCTGATTTGGCTGTAATGGATGAACGTTTTTGAAAATCAAAAATGCATCAGAGAACTTTTTTGAGGGTTGGTCTGAAGATGATCTGTGCCAAGTTTGGTGAAGATTGGGCAAACTTTGTGGCCTGTGAAAAATGTTTACACCTTTCGATAAAATACAATATGGCGGCCGCATCAATTAGGTTGACATGAAAAGTTGCCATGTCTCGGCCTTGGGACCTCTCACGGTATCACCAGACAGGAGAATGATTTTTTTTAAGCAAACACATCAGCAATTATTAGCCAAGACACATGCTTATTGCAGCACCCCCCAGTGGTCAAATGACGGAAAATTGTTTGTGCTTCCTCAAAATGGGGTCCCGAGTCATTACATTACATTACAGGCATTTGGTAGACGCTCTTATCCAGAGCGACGTACAACAAATTGTATAACCAAAATAAGTTGTGTTGAAAACCCTAGAGGGAAGTACAATTCCACGTGCACGGAACGACCGCGTAGTTTAATCTGTACCCTGTAGGTTAATGTGATTAACACAACAAGAACAGCAACAAATCAGTCTATGCAAATAATACAAGCAATATTTGAGTAGGCACAAGTGCAATAACTAAGTCAGCTAAGATAAACAGCTTACCTAGCTACAACCCTAAGATTATATAGTCAATTAGAGACTACAGGGAGGTAGGGAGGGATGGGGAGAGGTGCAGCCTGAAGAGGTGAGTCTTCAGTCGTCGTTTGAAGGTGGTCAGGGTCTCAGCTGTTCTGACTTCAACGGGCAGGTCATTCCACCATCGTGGAGCCAAAAAAGACAGGAGATGTGACCGGGAAGCACAAGTCAATGTACCAAGCGAGTCCATGTACCAAGTTTGGTTTTGATACATCAAAGCGTTGCTGAGTTATGACCTCACTTCTGTTTGGCAGCTTCGCCGCCATTTTTGATTGACTGTAATGGACGAACGCTTTTGTCTCTGCTTTGGGATCTCCCAAGATACAACCAGGCACAATAATTACTTTTTTTAGGCTAACATCAACAGTTATTGGACAAAACGCGTTTTTACTTATTGCGGCGCCCCCCAATGGTCAAATGACGTTTTTTTGCATGTCCTCAGGAAGGGGTACTGAGTCTAGGTCAAGGGGCAACAACTCGCCTCTATGAGTGAAGCCTTTTACCCCAGTGGCTACTGCGTGAACTACAACAGTTGCAAAAATAACTTGAAACCCCATCCACCCAATGTTAAGTCAATGGGAAAGCCAGAAAAGAGGCCAATTTTCTCTGAGGAAATATGAAGTCAATAAATTTTTTACACAAGAGATGATGGTTTAACTAGTTAATCCCATCCCTTGTAATGGCTCCCCTGGGTCTGATTTTTTAAAATAATTCTGCCAAAATTCCCAAATCTGGGTTAATTTTAGTGCGTGCAGTGTGGCTTATCCTCCTACCGTATGACCATATAAGGATTTCCCCATCCTCGCAGCCAGGCAGAGTGCTTCAGCAGCAGGTCTGATACTGTGTCATTTTATTCCGATTAGCTAGCTACATAGGATCTCACCATTTAAACGTCCAAGGTCCAAAAATGTTGTGTGCTGCGTTCAACTGTGTACTGCGTTCAACTCAACTAAACGCTATTCTAAGGATTCTTCTCTCCAGTTCTTTCAGTTAATACATTTGAGACATTTTCAGATAAACAAGGTCAAAACGCGATTTCTGACCAGTTTGGGGTTTCAGTTGATTCTCATAAAGTCTCGTCTTTTATAATTCGTATATGTTGTAGGTGAAATCAGATTTGTAAGCAGTTTTGAAGCTTCTTTAAGAAGACAAGCTAGCTGGATTTACTTAGCTAGGGGGAGCAAGTTTATTGTCTTGCTATCGATCTATCTGTCTATCTAGCTAACTTATCTTGTGATATATCTCTCTAGCTATCTAGAGTTCTGTTATCTATCTGTCTATATAACTAGCTAGCTAGTAAGCTAGTTGGCTAGTGATCTATTTTTCTATGTTTTTTAAAGGAGTACCATGGTGGTTGAACGTGACACTTCCCAGTTGTCTTTAGGCAACAAAACAAATGTGCATATTTTTTTTATTATTCAGTCATTTCAATGTACTTTAAAAACGTATTTTTCTAAGCCTAAATTTCCCACTATAAAAATTCACCCGAACCGTCGTGGTAATGAGAACTGTAGAACTGTAGCTATGATTGACAGACCGTGCCCCGTTACCACAGCTACCCCATGATACGCGCTCTTTTTGGGAGACTGAATTTTCACAAGCTAGCTAGCTTAGTAGTATATCAAGTATCGATAGATAGCTAAGGTAAGGATGTTGACTTATATCCAATTATAATTTTTGCTATCTAGCTAGCCAAGTTAAGATAAAAGCACAACTATAACGTCCTCATAAAAGCAAACTAGCAAGCTAACGTTATCGATAACATTGCCTTATGAAAGCAAACCTCCTAGCTAGCTAACGTTAGCTAGCTAGCTAAATGAATATAACCAGAAATAATCTAAAGGCACTCTAATTTAAGTGAACCTAACGTTAGTCAAATATTTGCATTGTCTTGCCTGTAAGCCAGCGGCGCAAACCATGGGTCTCGAGTTATCCATGGATCCCCAAATGATTTAGAATTAGATTTCTTTACGGGGCGTGGAAATGGGAGTGGTTACTGTATTCATGACGTAGCAAAATGACAACTTTCTCAACCGGTTGAAAATAGGACGATGAATTTAAAACGCATATTTCTCCAAAAATATTTAATACTTTGCTCATTGTGTTTCTTCAATGCCTCTTGTGCAAATAGCACATAAAACTGAGAAAGTGTGAAAATCACCATGGTACTCCTTTAACACTGAATGTATCTTGCACAGTTAACTTTTTTTAAATGTTATGGCAGTACGGTTCTGTGGTTGCAAAGCCATGTTTGTTGGCCAGACGTGGGCGTGTCTAATTACCATGTACCATGTGAAATATCAGCTCAGATCCTGTTTGGCAACTTCGCAGCCGATTTTGATTGGCTGTGACAGACGAATGCTTTTGAAAATCAAAAACCCATCCAACGTTTCCGCTGGTAAGGTTTTGCCGTGGCGTGGCGCCACGGCAAAATCCTTGCCGCCACACCATAATAAATTTTTTTTTTTTTTAAATTAAAATAAAAAAAATATATATACACTGTATATAGTCGATATATTAAATTCATAAATTTAAAATGTTAAACTTTCTAAATATTTCTGCCTAAATGCGCTTTTAAATCCATACCTTCGCGTCCACATTTATTTTCAAAAAGAGCCTAGGCCGCGCGCTCCGTGCTTGCTCCTTTCTGAGGTGGTCGGAAGACTTGCAGCGCACGAATGTCGCACGGTCTGTCAAAGCGTCACTTTTTTTCTTTTTCACCGAAAGACAAGGAAAAGGTAGGTAGCGACGCTTCAAATATTACAAAAATACCAGTGTTTTAATTGGACCAAAATAAGTGCCGGTACCTACTCCTCAAAATACATACTGTTTAAAATAAATTAATGTTGGTAATCAAAAGAAGAGTCGGTACTCATATACGAGTCCCGACAGCTCCTGCCCATCTGAAGCACTCCCGTTAACTATCATTCGGTGATAACGACTGGCGGATCCTCTCTGTTCGGGCAAGTGGAATGCCTCATGCAGTTGTCTGATCGGACAAGTAAAAAATAAATGTGATAAATTGTAACGTTATCTGAAAATAAACAGTGTTTGTTTGAGCCGAAGCGGAACCTGTTCCAGTTGAGCTACGTAGGCTACAAGCCTACCATTTAAAAAAAAAAATCTATAGCTACTGTTATAATGGTACAATACATCTGATTAAAATGGTGACCTGGAGAAATACATTAATCAAGCACATTAATCAAGCATCTAAGTTAGTTAGGAAATTCTTTATATCATGCTTCTCAGTAGAATTAGAATGTAACAGAACAGAATCTTTAAAGCCATTTTTATCACTTTTTCCTTTTTTTTTGCATGGACAATGCATGTAAACTCTGTCATTGAGTGTGAGAGAGACAGAGAGAGAGGGCTTTGAATGTGGACCCAGCTCAAATTATATTGTTAAATAAAAAGATAAAACATTCTAAGTACTATTTTGTCATGGTAATTGAGTTAACTTAGCAGAAGTGTCCCTTTTAAAGTGCAATATGTAACTTTTCTTGAGTATCAATTTTGATTATATAGTCCTCTATTCTTGAAGATAGAACTTCTAGATGGACAATGTGCTCTTTTAATTGTTCTCACCCCACCATAACTCAAAATACAGGCCTATTTTGCTTCAATATTTACAAACAATACAAGGGTTAACAAATCTTTTATGGTTTTAAAGTACAACTAAAACAACTTTTGCAAACTGTTATTCCTTGTATCAAGAGCTCGTCAGAGCTATAAGATAGATTTAGATATAAAAAAAACATTTAAGAAGTCTCAAGAGGTTATGTTTTCATAGTCTTAAACTTTTTTGCCTTTGCTATACCCCCGCCCCCCCCCCCCCCCCCCGCCCCTTTCGGACACCCACCACCACACCAAGAGATCAATTCCACAGGAAACACTGCCCATCTGATAACTTTTGTGAGGCTTGGTCTGAACATCATCTGTGCCAAATTTGGTGAAGATTGAACAAAATATGTGGCCTGTGAAATTTTTAAAAACTTTTTTCAGAAAATCCAATATGGCGGAAATAGACGTCAATGAACTCGGCTTGATCCGAGGAACCCAACGGTACCTCAGTTTTTTTAAATCGGGCATACGGCTCAAAACTTACATGCATAAACGTACCTCCAACTTTGACCCGTTGGTGGCGCTAGAGCACTCGAGGTGGAGACATGAATCTTGGTGAAAGGAATCATGGGACTGTCCCCAATCAGTGTGCCAAATTTCAAAACTTTTTAACCATACGGTTCTAGGGGCTTCCATAGACACCCTAGCCAGAAGAAAAAGATGATGAATAATCGAAAAGGTAGAAATACAATAGGTGCCCTACACAGCTTCGCTGCTTGGCCCCCAATTATAAATAACTATTCAAGTACAAATTTTTTTGGCCATATATTGAACAATTAGTTTACAAGCTATTGAAGCAGTTGACAGCCCAGCCAACATGTCCATGTGGGGCCCACAGGAGTTACACGTGGGCTGAGAGTTGGGGCCTATCTGGGCTACCTAACTGGGGCCTATCCAGTTTTGTCCGCAGTGTCCATGTGGGCCCTACACGTGTTTGCCCAAATGGGTTAATGATGGGGCATTAATCGGCTCCATATAGGGCCCCTGTGGGCAAACAGGTTTTTCCCATTTGGGCCCTACATGTATCTACCAGCATGGGTTAATAATGGGGCCAAGATGAGTTACAGCTAGGGCCCTTGTGGGCCATAAGAGGTCTGTATATGGGCTACCAGTGGGTATTTATTGGTTTCCATATGGGCTGCTCGGGCTACCTTATTTTACAGTAACCCCTTAAATACAATTGCATACCAAAGCAAAATAATGTCCACAACAAGGGCTTAAACTGTTGTTTACTTCTCCTAGTACCTTTCTCAGTGCTCAATCAGATTAGCCTGGAGTATTTGATAACTGTCTCCTTTTCACTGCCGCACTCACTTGGTGTAGAAACTCAAATATGTGAATAATGGATCATTCACCAATTCAGTCCCCCTCAACGGCTTCTCTTCTGACTTTGCCACGGGTTTTTGAATGAAACGATGTCACGGCAATGTAGAGGTGCGCGTGTAAAAAATTACACGAGATAACCCGTTTTGGGGAGAAATGCATTTTTAAACACACATAAAAATGTTACACAGAGTGCAGAGACAATGCCCTCCTTTTTATGGATCATTTGGGAACAAAAACGTTATACAGTAATTACCAAATATTGATGTCCTCCGCTGAAAGTATAGATAAAAAATGTCATGGAAAACTGAATGAATTCAGGTCATATCTCTAACAACTGCACAATATAAATAAAGTGATATGCTAACATGTCTTCCCAAGCATCTGTGAATCTACCCATTACCCATCAAGTCAAATGATCCAGCATCCAAGCAATTATCATATTAGACAGGTATTAGACATGTTGCCTTCTATTCAACATTTTAGGTTTCGGGTATACTATCGCGTTTAATCTGCCGGTAGACTATTTAATTATTGACACAGTTTGTATTGTCACAGCGATTCCTTTTACAATGCAAAAATAAAACTCAGATCACACGGAACAACTGACAGTGAGCTAGAGAAATTGATGACGATTCAGGGACGTTTAAAGATTTAATTCGGTCCTATTCATATACTTTTGCCGTTTATTGAAGGTGCGACAAAATTTTTGGTGCTGTTGATCGTAATCGAATGCTTTCATTTTTATTGTTCGACCTACCAAGTACCGTTAAAAAGCTCATTTTATAGGTTATTGCTATTGGCTTATGCTAGATACATCATATAAACCTCATATGGGGGATCAGTAAAGGCTAACAACACACTAGCACTTCTTAGTTTTATCACCGCTGCTGTAAAGTAAAAACGTGGACAAACTACGTTTTCTATGAAAAATGTATTGGTGAGTTCACATGCACACACTGTGGTCTAAATTCTAAAGCTCCATTTTGCCCTCCCAAGTAACATAGTAAATATGTAGAAGCCTAATGTAATCGTTTGCGTCCTGCAACGTTCAAGCTGGCTGTCTTGCACAAAATGGCAACCACACTGTAGCAGACTCTCCCCTCAGGCAAGGTTGACTGACTCCCGCCGAAAAGCTAACGTTAGCAAGCTAGCGAACTCTAATTAAGCTCATAAAGATGCTAACATCAACCAGATAGTTACACTCCCTACATTAAATAGAAATCATCTGCGTAAACCACTCTGAAACACACCATCTAGTTAGCAACAGAGGTAACGTTAGGTGAACTCCAGTTGTTAAAGTAATATTAGTAATCAGCTAGCTAGCTAGGTTGGCAACTTAGACAACATTATAGCTAGCTAGCTAATTTAGCAATGTTCACAACTGGAGGTTGCTAGATCTGTTAGCTAGCTAGCCAACAACCAATTGCCATTAAGGTTACTTGCTAAAATATCAATAACTGGGTTATCTGGCAATCGAAAACGTTAATGTTACAAAGCCAACAACTAACGCTAGCTAGCTACCTAGCATTAGCTAACGTGCGAACGTTGAGATTAGCTACATGCTAGCAAGAGTTTGAGTGGAATAGCTAGCTACGTTAGCTAACATTTGCTATTTAATGTTAGACAACGCGTTAACTAAAATGGGATTCAAATACCGTGTTGTATAAAAACGGTACCTTTGGAATCAACATACTTTTGCTTTCTTTTCGTCCAGCGATATCTTACCTTAAATTATACAGGCTGGGGTTGACGTTAGATCTCCACTCCTGTCTTGAGCTGAGGACGTGACACAGAGTTTTGGTCTGTGTGCAGTGCAGGCGGGAAAAATTCAGCAAGAATGGGGGAGGGGGAAGTGCACTCTCTCCTCCCGGTGCAGAACCTCATATACCGGTGGTCATATGTATGACTAGGCTTGGGCCGATTGGACGATTGAAATTTTGCATATCGCCCAAGCCTATGTATGACTATGTAATACGTCTGTTGCGGAAGACGCGCTTTTACAATTTTCAACACAGAAACTTATTTTTTGGTATGCACACTATACTTGCATGTATGGAAAACATATATTAAGCAGAACACGATGTACCACATTTTTCATTCAATTTTGAGTGTGTGTGATTTCATCTGCCATTTTAATGTATTTCAAATATGACAATATGCAGTACATGAACGATAGACCCAATTGACTTGACATTTTACACGCACTGTTGTCATATGTGTGTCAAAAATGAAGATTGTACTGTAAAATATTTTCCGATGATGAACGGACAAGTTTTCATCTCATTGTGTTACACTGCGAGGATTACTTAAACTGAATATTTTAGTTTTTTGCTTAAATGAAAAAAAAAATTTATTAGCAGTTAGTAAAATTTGATCCATATCAGCTCATTTAACCCACATTCTAAGCATTGGTGAGGCTTTTTCCCCATTAAGAACATACACAATGGCCCAGTTAGGACCCATGCAGAACCCATGTAGTTGATTGTTCACATGGGCCCATTTCTAGCCCATCTGAATTAATCTGGGTTCCCCATCTGGGCCCCAACAGCAGCCCATTATAAGGCCCACTCTGAGCCCATGCCCATGTAGGGGACATGCCGCCACTTCTCATAGTGGGGCACCAAACTGTAGAAGATATACATCAATATCCTCACAGGTGGCGCCAGCATGTAATAATCAGTCACATAATAATTATACAAACTATAAATTAGCAATTCAAATTAATAATTAAATTAATTATTATTAAAATTACACATTATAGTCAATCTTAACCAAATCATACTATAATTCAGCTAATACTAAATTAATATAAATGATTTAGCTAAGGGGTGAAGGTATTCATTAAGTTCTTTGGATTAGCAGCGGCTGACTCAATTCAACAGAAGGGTAATATAAATACAACCGTGTAAATATAATAGAGTTTATTAAACACAAAGTACCGAAAAGGCAAAGCACAATTCTCTACGATGGTGTATAACAAACTATGAGTGCATGTGTGTGCAGGTGTTGTGTGTGCGTATGTATGCGTGTGAGTATGTGAGTGAGGAATGTTGGATGTTCTCCTAGGCGGGGGTTGGGTACAGCGGACACGTGTTCACGGAGAACAAAGGAACAAGATGGAGTATGAGTGGAGGGGTTTTTGAATATAGACAAAGCTAGTGAGAAGCAATGGCGTATGAAGCGTACCAAACAAATATAGGATAACTGAATAGCTATCTATAGATGTTTGATAGAGATCAGTATGCCGTGTTTTGATCGGTTAGTAATTAAAATAGATCACATGCAAGATATTTCTGTGTGTGACATATATTAAACTAACGCAGTACGGTGGATGGCTTAGAGCCAACCGAACAAACGGAACGTTTACATTAATCATTAAAACACAATAATGGTCAGTTACATCCAATCATAAATGGCTACATTCGGTCTGTCGCTAATTATACTAAGCCCAGAGATACAGCCTTACTTGAGTGTCCTTTGCTTTAAGTTGGTTGTTTAAAATGTTTCCTGGTTTCCAGTGCGAAGTCTGTGGAGGTTGTGGTGGAAAGGGGAAGCTGGTCGCCCTTTCTGTTCCAAAACACGCAACCGGATCCTCCGCTAGTGACTTGATTCTTGGGACTCGCTCTGCAGGATGCGTCGGTCGTGCGTGGCTCTCCTGGTTCTTCGACCACCTCTAAAAATAGCACTTCGTAGCGCCTCGTTCCGCCAGCAGCCACCAAGGATACTCGGGCCTGGCTCCATTGCAGGCCTTGCAAACTGTTCCTGGCATGTGGACTCACGCGGGAGGGAGACGGAAGATGGGTGGCGCGTCCAGGGAGAAGACAATGGAAGCGAGAGCAGAATGGGAAGGAGAAGAATGGGAAAAAGAGAAGAGAGCAAAGAGAGAGAAGAGCGAGCGAAGCAACCTCCGTTTTATTGTAGGCTGCGCGTTTCGAATTTACAGTAAGCCAATACTGCTACAGGGTAGCTGTAGTAGGGGGCGTGGTTAAGTGAGTCACTGAGGTGGACATATGGGCTTTGTAGTTTATGTCTTGTGTAGGCCATGGTACCTACACCCAGATGAATCCCATTTACCCCAGGTAAAACCCACGTGGGCCCCACATAGACATGTTGGCTGGGAACCTGCTTCAAAAGTGAAAGTGACACGAAATCTCAATGTACCAAACACAGTTTCAGAATAACTGCAGGTTTTGTATTGCCTGTAAAACAATGGTTATATATTCCAATAACTGTCATAGTAAACAGCAATAAAATATATAAGTAATTAAAGCCGCAAGCGGCATTGGGAGGGGTCCAAGCATTGGCACCACTGCGCCCCCTATGGAGCGATTTGGAAATGGCTTTTTTCTCATGATCATATGCCTTCACCCAACATATCTACTGAATATCATGATGATTGTATGAAATGTTGATGAGTTATGGCCAATATGGTGCGAAGAGACGCTGTCGGATGCGTCGCCATGGATGTGTCCTGGCCGCTTCCCGTAAAGGTCTTTACTATGTTGTAACACTTAGATGGCATGTCGTAACACATATATGGCCTGGCGTGTATGTACAGCTGCAGCGCTTCCATGCCGCAACTGAAAAAGGTATCACACTAGCGTTGTCTTGATACCAAAAATTTGACTTTGATACCGATATCAGGTTTAGTATCACAATAATTGATACTGAAACGATACTGATTCAATACTCGGTACCTAACAATACAGAAAGTACCTTAATAGATCAGAAAAATAATGACCACAAGGGTTGACCTCATTTTCGAATTCACGGTGCATTAAAAACCTGGTTTATTAACAACCTTTAAGTTGAAGCCTGTTCAACATATCAATAACCATAGGCCAATAGTGCTACAACACAAAACCATAGAAAACTATATTAAATATACTTCAAAAATTAAGCAGTTGTAAAGTAAATTATCTTTAAACAGATCTTTCACTTTAAACGAGATCTAAAAACAGCATATTTCAATAACAATACAGCATCTTCCTATAATAAAATATTTACAAATTAGACCAGCTATTGCTACTGAAGTGAACTGAGTCCAAGCTTACACTGTACCAACGAGCAGTGCACAAGCGCGCGTCACCTCACTTACCAACCTTAGTTGCTACTGTCATCTAGCGAAGATTCCGACAAATTACACTTTTCATCCTCTCGATCAGTAATGCGGGAGACACATTTCCATGGCTTTTACATTTGACGCAAAACTACGGAACGTCGGAAAATTCTAATACCGAACCGTTTATTTTTATTTTTATTTTTTTTAAGTACCGAAAAGGTGCTGAAGTTTCTGTATACCGTGCAACATTACGTCAGACACATACCTATTCCAATCCATTGCTCAGCTTAGCAGAGAATGCACATTTCAGAGCGCCTCAGAGACAGATAGAATAATAACACATGAATACACATTTCAAATAATAATTACGACACTGAGAAAAAATGAAACAAAAGACGAGATATCAAGTCGCGACCTACGCGCAGAGCAGCCTACCGTTTTATTTATTTAGACATTGGCAGATCAGAAAATTTTCGGTTACACTGACCTATAAAACATTATTCCAAAAGCAAAACCTACATCGTTAGAAAGCTTATACTCTCACCTACAGAATAAATGAATTGTCAATCAAGCCAAATTGCACTAAAAAGGGCGACAACGCCGTAAGCAACAGGTGTGGTATTACGCACAGCTATTTTTGAAGGTAGCCGACGCAGGCGTCACATTTACGCCTATATTTCACAAACGGATTGTCCAAGACAATATATGACCACTCATTCGCAAAAGGGACGTCTCTACGCGTAAACCCGATGGTAAGATTGTATATTTATTAAATGCGTAGTCCCAGATATTGACTGTATAATGACATGGTATAATTAAAAAAAGCGTTGTCTCGTTTATTTCGTTATTCAGTGAGCAGCGTTTTCACTGCTATTGGCATATTTTAAGGCTAATGTCTGGTTTATCTTGTTTCTACGGAATATCACATTACATTACATTACAGGCATTTGGCAGACGCTCTTATCCAGAGCGACGTACAACAAAGTGTATAACCATAACCAAGAACAAGTGTGTCGAAAACCCTAGAGGGCAGTAGCCTACCGTTCCAAGTGCAGGGAACAACTGCATAGTTCAACTTGGACCCTGTAGGTTAAACTGGTTAACACTAACACAAACAAGAACAGCAACAACGCAGTCTATGCAAAAATACAAGCATTAGTTAAGACGAGTGCATTAACTAAGTCACCTACGAAACAGCTAACTAGTTACAACCCTAACCTTACACTAAATTTAGAGATTAAATTGAGAATACGATTTCTCTCAGCATAATGACGGATTTAAAGAGTAAACGAACTCAGCCGTTATTGTCTTCAAATGGATCCATATCAAAGAAAAGTAATGATTCATCCTCTTAAAGCTTCACCGTAGCGTATTATTTATTTAGACATTGGCAGAGTACAGTATAAATTGCGTCTTTTGTGAATATTCAATGTTAGAAATTGCAGCGAGAAACTGCAGCTGTAGACACAAGATAGTCTGTTATGTTATGGTAGCAGCGGAACGAAGCGGACTATATATGTATTAGGCTACCGTCATTGTTTCATTATACCAGCGTGTTTTCGCGCGTTTGCACAGAAACTCAGAACCTATCAATAAAACGGTTTTGCTATTTCTCAGCATAATGACAGATTCAAAGACTAAACGAACTCACCCGATACTGTCTTCAAATAATGTCTGGCACTGTCTTCCACTGCTTCCCCGACGTTCAGACCGTCCCCTCACTGATAAAAACTAGACCCTACGGTGTCGGATTACTTGCGTCGCCATGGATGTCGCTTGCCGTAAAGAAGTTTACTAGATGTCGTAACCGTTTAGATTTGGAGCCACAGCTCTTCCGCACCCCACCTAATAAAAACGGCCAAATGGCGGGCAAACCATATGGCGGACATAGGTGGTCCCAATAGTAAAGTTGTAGAGCACATTCAGATGCATCGGTCAATGAAGTTTTGTGTTGATCGGACTTACGGTGTGGCAGTTATAGCCTTTTTAAAATACTACCCTTTGTTATAGCGCCACCATCTGGCCGACATAGGTGAGTTTTAGTGCCTGTGTAGTGGGGGGCCATAGGAACCCACCTGCCAAATTTGGTTGCTCTAGGACTTATGGTTGCTGAGCCTCAGACACTTTTAGCGGAGAAAAATAATAATAATTAAAGCCGCAAGCAGCGTTGGGAGGGGTCCAAGCATTGGCACCATCGCGCCCCCTATGGAGCGATTTTAAAATGGCTTTGTCCTCATGATCATATGCCTTCACCCAACATATCTGCTGAATATCATGATGATCGTATAAAAAATTGATGACTTATGGCCAATTTTGTGCTAAGAGATGCTGTCGGATGACTTAGTTGCGTCGCCATAGATGTGTCCTGGCCGCTTCCCGTAAAGGCCTTTACTATGTCGTAACGCTTAGATGGCATGTCTTAGCACTTAGATGGTCCGGCGTGTATGCACAGCTGCAGTGTTTCTGCGCCGCAACTAAAAAAGGCGTCACACTAGTGTTGTCACGATACCAAAATTTTGACTTTGATACTGATACCAGGTTTAGTATTACGATACTCAATACTGAAATGATACTTGAAACTTAAACGATGCTAATTCGATACTCGGTACCTAAAGATACTGAAATTACCTTAATAGATCAGAAACGTAATGTCCACAAGGGTTGACCTCATTTTCAAATTCATGGTTTATTAACAACCTGGTTCATTAACAACCTTTAAGTTGAAGCCTCTTTAACATATTAATATGCATAGGCCTATAGTGTTACAACACTGAACAATAGAAAAATATGTTAAATATATTTCAAAAATTAAACAGTTGTAAAGTAAATAATCTTTAAAACAGGTCTTTCACCTTTAAATAATACCGAACCGTTTCTTTTTTTTCTTCTTTTTTTTTTAAGTACCGAGAAAGTGCTGAAGTTTTGGTATACCGTGCAACACTACGTCAGACACATATTCCAATTCATTGCTCAGCTTAGCAGAGAATGCACATTTCAGAGCGCCACAGAGACAGATAGAATAACAACACATGAATGCATATTTCAAATAATAAATACGACATTGAGAAAAAACGGAAAAAAAGACGTAATATCAACTCGCGATCTGCGTGCTGCGCACAAAGTAGCCTACCGTTTTATTTATTTAGACATTGGCAGATAAGAAAATTTTTGGTTACGCTTACCTATAAAACGCTATTCCAAAAGCAAAATCAGACATGTTATACATCGTTAGAAAGCTTATACTCTCACCTACTGAATAAATGAATTGTCAATCAAGCCAAATTGTACTAAAAAGGGCGACAACGCCGTAAGCAACAGGTGTGGTATTACGCACAGCTATTATTGAAGATAGCCGACCCAGGCGTGACAGATGCGCATATATTTCGCAAACGGATTGTCCAAGACAATATATGACCACTCATTCGCAAAAGGGACATCTCTACGCGTAAAACCAATGGTAAGATTGTATATTTATTCAATGTTTAGTCCCAGATATTGACTGTAGAATGACATGGTATAAGTTTTAAAAAACTTTGTCTCGTTCATTTCGTTATTCGGTGAGCAGCGTTTTCACTGCTGTATTGGCATATTTTAGGGCTAATGTCCGGTTTATCTTGTTGCTACGGAATATTGCATTACATTACAGGCATTTGGCAGACGCTCTTATCCAGAGCGACGTAGGCTACAACAAAACGTATAACCATAACCAGGAACAAGTGTGTCGAAAACCCTAGAGGGCAGTAGCCTACCGTTCTAAGTGCAGGGAACAACCGCATAGTTCAACTTGGACCCTGTAGGTTAAACTGATTAACACTAACACAAACAAGAACAGCAACAACGCAGTCCATGCAAAAATACAAGCAGTAGTTAAGACGAGTGCATTAAGTAAGTCACCTACGAAACAGCTAACTAGTTACAACCCTAATCTTAGTCAATTTAGAGATTAAATTGAGAATACGATTTCTCTCAGCATAATGACGGATTTAAAGACTGAACGAACTCACCCGATATTGTCTTCAAATGGATCCATGCAAAAAAAAAGTAATGATTCATCCTCTCAAATAGCTTTTACTAACAAACTTTTAGAAGCAAAAAATGAAATACCAACTCGCCATCGATGCTACCTACGCGCAGAGTACCGTGTTATTTATTCAGACACTGGCAACTACAGCATAAATTGCGTCTTTTGTTGATATTCAATATTAGTAATTGCAGCGAGAAACTGCAGCTGTAGACACAAGATAGTTTATATTATGGTAGCAACGGAACGAAGCGGACTACATATGTATTACCGTCATTGTTTAATTATACCAGCGTGTTTTCGCGCGTTTACACGAAACTCAAATACTATCAATAAAATGGTTTAGCTTTTTCTCAGCATAATGACAGATTCAAAGACTAAACGAACTCACCAGATATTGTCTTCAGATGGATGCATGCTCAAGAAAAGTAATTATTCATCCTCTGAAAAAGCTTTTACTAACAAACTTTTGGTAGCCTCTTCCAGTGCTTCCCCGACGTTCAGACCCTACCCTCACTGATAAAAACTAGACCCTACGGTGTCGGATTACTTGCGTCGCCATGGATGTCGCTTGCCGTAAAGAAGTTTACTAGATGTCGTAACACTTTGGAGGTACAGCGCTACCGCACCCCACCTAATAAAAAAGTCCAAATGGCGGGCAAACCATATGGCGGACATAGGTGGTCCCAAAAGCAAAGTTGTAGAGCACATTCAGATGCATCGGTCGATGAAGTTTTGTGTTGATTGGACTTATGGTGTGGCAGTTATAGCCTTTAAAAGTATGATCCTTTGTTATAGCGCCACCATCTGGGCGACATAGGTGATTTTTCGTGGCTGAGTAGTGGGGGGCCATAGGAACCCACCTACCAAAGTTGGTTGGTCTACAACTTATGGTTGCTGAGCCTCAGACATTTTAGCGGAGAAATCTGCCACGCCCCAACGAAAGAGTCTAAATGGCGGGCAAACAATATGGCGGACATAGGTGGTCCCAATGGCAAAGTTGTAGAGCAGGTTCAGAGGCATAGGTCAATGAAGTTTTGTGTTGATCTAACTTATGGTGTGGGAGTTATGGCCTTTTACGCATTACCAGCTTCGCTGCTTGGACCCCTAATAATCCTAACAGATACAATAGGGTTCCACCAGCTTCGCTGCTTGGACCCCTAATTAGCAACATTTGTATTTTATTACGCAAGCAGTAAAAACACATAACCTATTAGAATAGTGTTATTCACATCGTCCTCGATTGAGTCCATTGCATGGAAACTTTGCATGGAAATAAAAATTCTTGTTGCCAGAAAGTGCACTTTCACTTTCACCTTTTTTACCATAATCTTTCTCAATGGAATTAAATATGGCTTGAACTGCCTTTAAGGCATTTAGAAGCAGTTAGGTGCTTTAAAACAGTTAGTTGCTAACAAGTTGCTATATTGAAACTACACTGAACAAAAATATAAACGCGACACTTTTATTTTTGCCATTTTTAATGCGTTTAAATAATACCTCAAAGATTTGTTCTGTGTGCACAAAGATCTTATTTCTCTCAAATTTTGCCCACAAATTTGTTTATATCACTGTTGGCTAGCATTTGTGTCCTTTGTCAAGATCTCCTGCACAGATGAAGCATATCAAGATGCTGATTAAAAGCTATGATCACTACACAGGTGTTTCTTATGATGGGGTCAATAAAAGGCCATCCTAAAATGTTGAGTTTTTTGTTGTTCAACACCATGTCACATATGCCTCAAGAGTTAAGAGATCATGCAATTGGCATGCTGAGTGCAGGAATGTCCTGTGAAGCTGTTGCCAGAGTAATGGGTGTTAATTTCTCCACCAAAAGCTGCCTCCGGCGTCATTTCTAAGGCCCTTAGATAATGACATATTTTGAAGGCGCGTTCTGAAACACTGCAGCTAGAAAGAAGTAACTTCTCCTTCGTCAGCTTGTGTTTTCAGCAGCTACTACTTGTGGTGACAAAACTGTGTAAGCATAGCACACCTTGTGCATACCACTGTAGCAAAAAAAGCTGTTATTTGAGCATATGTGGCCTTTCTGGTAGCTTGAACAAGTCTGCCTATTCTCCTCTGACCACTCTCATTAACAAGGTGTTTTTGACCGTAGAACTGCCACTCACTGGATGTTTTTTTTTTTTAATTGCTCCATTCTCTGTAAACTCTATAGACTTAATTATGGTTCACTTGAAATAGAGTAGTGGGTTGAACTAAATTTAAAAATGGCAGAGTAACAACTTAACCTGATTCTGACAAACAAAGCAAACAAACTGTAGGTGGGAAATGTAAATATCAAACTTTGATATGAAAAATTATGGAATGAAGCGTATTCTGAACTAAAATGTTTCTATTGTAACAACGTGCCAATTTAAAGAATTCAGTTCCTTTCATTGAGTTACTATAGAATTATGAAGCAAAAACTAAGCAGTGTACCCAGCGTCTCTAAATCTATCCAAAATGTCTAAATTATGCATTGCTGTAAATCACAACATATTCACGTATTTCACTGCAAATCAACTGTTTTGTCTCAAGAAACTCACTGTTGCATCATTTTCAAGTGGGAATTACAAGCGTTCCATCAGTACAGTGGTCTAAAATACCTAAGAGTTCAGAAACATATCCAAAATCTCTCCAAAAATGAATAAAATGTTTTTTGTCCAATATAAAGCATATAAATGAGCCCCTTATGAAGTTTTATGATGGAACATTGCTATCAGGTTAAAAATATTTATATGCTTTATATAATATTGTCACACATTGCGGTACAGTACCTAAATATGTAATAGTTAACTCTTGTATGTATTTCTATACATTATACTCTCGTATGTTTTCTTGTATGGGGATGGAACGACATGAAAACAATTTTCACCCGTCCACCACGTTTTGGCAATGCTCCAACTCTCACGTCATCACTGTTGCATGCTTCACAAAAACTATTACACTACTAAGTAATGCTTACATTACAGTGTGAAATATCCTCATTATAAAATACCACTAACCTATTTAAAGACACTCAATTTAAAAAATAACATATATAACCGAAATATTTTGAGCAGTAATACTTACATAGCAATGATGAAATCTTATCTGTTTTCAGTAGATAGAGGCAGAGACAGGAAATCAATGATATAATTGTATACGCTTCTGTCTTATACCGGAAAACGAAGTCAGCTAGGTCTATCAGCAAACATATGGCTTAGCTATGCTCAGAAGTCCTCAATAATAATAGTATTTTCCAAGAAATTCCGAAAAATAGTTGACAACGTTTCGTTAGCAGCGTCTTTGTTTTACTGCTACCACAGCAAAATTAGACATGCTATATATCATTAGAAAACTTATACTCTCACCTACTGAATAAATGAATTATCAATCAAGCCAGACTGTACTAAAAAGGGCAACAGCGCTGTAAACAACATGTGTGGTATTACGCACAGCTATTTTGGAAGGTACCCAGGCATCACAAATGTGCGTATATTTCACAAACAGATTGTCCAAGACAATATATGACCACTATGAGTCTCAAGAGGGACATCTCTAAGCGTAAAGCCAATGGTAAGGTTGTATATTATTCAATATTTAGTCCCAGATATTGACTGTAGCATGACATGGTATCATTTTTTAAAACTCGTTTTCTCGTTTACTTCGTTATTCAGTGAGCAGCGTTTTCACTGCTGTATTGGCATATATTAGGGCTATTGCCGGGTTTATCTTGTTGCTATGACGCGCAGAGCGACAATGGTGGCACTGCGAAACTCCGTATTCAGCATAGTTGTCCTGTATCGTCTACTAATGAAACTAAAACAACGCATTTCCATTTTTAACTCATATTTTGGTTGCAGTAGCACTGAATGTCTGAGTTTAGTAATCCGGATGTAAGCATCATAGAGACTTGAAAAATGGCTTAAATGAAGCAAGACATTTGTACCAATAACAATACTTAGATTATTTATTCCTGAATTATGACTAAAGTGCCACAAATGAAATTACATTACATTGCATTTATTTAGCAGACGCTATTATCAAAAGCTACGTACAAAAGAGCATATCATGGCCATTGGACTACTACACAACACAGGTTCAATAAGGTATGATACTCATTTCGTATAGCTATTTCTAGCCAAGAACACAGTTCAATTCACACAGTGAACACTATTCTGACCTAACTTATGCCAAGCCAAACTAGGGAGAAGAACAAGCTATAATATTAGGACAAATACAAATTACAAAAAGTTCTGGAATGGGGGTACATGTAACATGAGTGTCATAAAAGGGGAGATTTAAAGTGAAATGATACACAGAGTGGTGGCAGTTAGTCCAGGTATTGTCGGAAGAGATGCGTCTTCAGACTACGGGGGAAGATGGGTAGTGAGGGAGAGGTTTGAAGAGGGATAGGAAGTTTGTTCCACCACTGGGGAGCTAGGGTGGAGAAGGTTTGTGATCCCTTTACTTGGGTGGGAGGGGGTGCAAGGCGCCCTGCTACTGCAGAGTGGTGTGGGCGAGCAGGCGTATAGAATCAAATCATGTCCTGAGAGTGTATAGGGGCCGTCCTGTTGGCTGCAGTGTAGGCAAGGGTCAGGACTTTGAATCTGATCCTGGCAGCAACTGGTAGCCAGTGGAGTGATCGCAGCAGAGGAGTGAAGTGGGAGAATTTGGGAAGGTTGTAGATGAGTCTGGCAGCGGAATTTTGAATCATCTGTAGTGGCTGTATGGCACAAGCTGGCAGGCTTGCAAGGATAGAGTTGCAGTAATCAAGGCGAGAGGTCACCATAGCCTGGACAAGCAGCTGGGTGGAGTATGTAGTCAGGTATGGTCGAATCCTTCTGATGTTGTACAGAAGGAATCTGCAGGACCGTGATGTTGCCTTGATGTGCTCCTTGAGGTCCAGCTGCTCATCCAGGACCACCCCCAGGCTCTTTGCAGAGTGAGAGGCAGTCACTGTGGTGCCATCAACCGTGATTGAGAGCTCACATAGCAGGGAGGTCTTATATGGGAAAAACAGCAGCTCAGTTTTGTTGAGGTTGAGCTTCAGGTGGTGGCTGGCCATCCAGGTAGAGATGTCAGCCAGGCCAGAAGATATTTTATCATCAACCTGTGAGGCAGAGGGGGGGAGAGAGAAGAAGAGTTGCATGTCATCTGTATAACAATGATAGGAGAAGCCGTGTGAATTAATAACTGAACCAAGAGATTTGGTGTATATGGAGAACAGCAGAGGACCCAATACAGATCCCTGTGGTACTCCTGTAACAAGGGGATGAGGAGCAGAGGCAGCCCACATCCAGGTGGCCTGGTAGGAACTATCTGAAAGATAGGAAGCGAACCAAGACAGGGCAGTCCCAGAAATGGCCATCTCAGCCAAGGTGGATAGGAGTATTTTGTGGTTGACCGTGTTGAATGCTGCAGACAAGCCAAGGAGAATCAGGACAGGGGAGAGGCGTGAGGTTCTTGCAGCGGCAAGTGCCTCCATCACAGCCAGGAGGGCATTCTCTGTTGAGTGCCCGGATCGGAAGCCAGACTGGTGAGGGTCTAGCAGGTTGTTCTGATGGAGAGAAGAGGTTAGTTGTTTAAGCACTACTCGCTCAAGGGTTTTGGACAGAAAAGCTAAAAGCGATACGAGTCGATAATTCATTACATCAGAGGGGTCTGAGGTGGGTTTCTTGAGGAGTGGGGTAATGCGAGCCATCTTAAAATCAGAGGGAATATGACCAGAGGCAAGGGAGGAATTAACAATGGAGGACAGATAGGGAAGGATCTCACTGGAAATGCATTTGAGGACTGTAGATGGGATGGAAGTGGACAGGTGGTTGTGTGATGAGAAGTGATGAGTTGGAGTACATCGGAGTCCTCCAGCATCTCGAAGGAGGTCAGTGTGGCCGTGGGTTTGTCCCAGGGGGTTGGGGGGCTCACTGGATGGGCAAAGTAGTTCCGGATTTTAGCCACCTTTCCTTCAAAGGTGGCCAAAAAGTCATCTGCGGAAAGGGAAAAGGTAGATGGGGGTGGAGAAGGAATGAGGAGGGAAGAGAAGGTGGAGAATAGTTTGCGTGGGTCAGAGACACATGCACTGATCTTTGATTGGAAAAAGGAGGCTTTAGCTGATGTGAGGGCAGATGTGAAAGTTGGCAGCAGGGTGTGATATGCAGTCAGGTCATCAGAGGATCTGGATTTCCTCCACTTCCTCTCTGCAGCTCGCAGTGATATTCTGCTGGAGCATAGTGACTCAGTTAGCCATGGGCAGGGGGGTGAAGAGCGTGCTGGTTTGGAGACAAGAGGACAAAGTGAGTCAAGGGACTGTGAGAGGCATGAGTTGAGGGTGGAGGTAGCAAGGTCAACTGGCAGGTTAGAGAAAGAAGCAGGAGGAGGACGTGTAGAGAGAGCAGTGGAGATGAAGGAGGATTGTGACAGAGTAGAGAAAATTGTCTAGGCAAAAGATTTTTAGTTTTCATCGAAACACTGAGAGATCCTATATATAAAACAGGTTAAACTATACATGTCCTGGATCAAAAATTCCTTGACCACAAGTTCGTAAAATCTAAGGGTGGATATGTAGAACCACTAATGTTCTATGAAGCAAAAACTAAGCAGTGTACCCGAGTCTCCAAATCAAGTAGGAATTACAAGCTTTCCATCAGTACAGTGGCCTAAAATATCTAGGGGTCCTGAAACATATCCCAAATCTCTCCAAAAAGGAATAAAATGCTTTTTGTCTATTATAAAGCATATAAATGAGCCCCTTATGAAGGTTTAAATTTAAACATCGATATTAGATAAAACAAATAATGCAAAAACATTATCACACAATGTGGTACACAACCTAAATGTGTAATCATTAACTCTTATATTTTTCTGTACTCTACAGTATGTGATGTTTTCTTGTATGGGGATGGGACGTCATAAAAACAATATTCAACCGTCCACCACATTTTGGCAATTTTCCAGTTCAGGTCACATCCGGTGCATTAAACCTTTTCATTCATTCATTGAGAATTAACATATTGTGTCAAGTCAAATTCCTTGTATGTATAAATGGACTTTGTGTTGGCTTGAACCCCGGAATCGCCACTTGCAGCTATATTTTCTATTTGGTCTTCTAATTGCAATTATTTTATCTTGAACCTCATATAACGTTGATTTTTGTAGAGATAGCTGGTTCAGAACTGCCAAACCCCAAATTTTAGTTAAATTCCACTTGCCAGACAAGCTTAAAGTAATAATCTCAAAGATTTTCATTAAAATGAATGTCTGTTAAGTCACTATCTATCGCTGAATTAGGTAACACAATGGTGATTGAGCCTATTATTATATTAATTTATATTATTATTATTATTATTATTATTATTATTATTATTATTATTATTTATGACTAAAGAACTGGGTGTCTGTGGCGACATTCCCGGGAAAAAATCACAAGCGGAGCATAGATAGTGACGCGTTTTCCATCACCCATCAGTGGTTGGTCCGCCAGAGAGGGTAGGCGGAGCTAACGCAACAGGCTTGCTCTTCAACTCACTTGTGTGTAAGCGGCGTACTGTTTTTTCCGGTGTCTGCTGGCGTTAAAGGTGGGGGGGTTATGGAACCCTAATAAGTTTTTGTGTAACATGAGAGGTCATATTATTTGTTGATGTAGATTTCATATTACATCTGATGACAATGTAACGTTACTAAATTGCATAGCTATTTGCACAGCTAACGCTAGCTACCGGACCATGTCAATAAAGGCAACATTAGTTTAGACAACGTTGCGCACAGTATCCATCTCTCATATCAGGTAACGTTGCGTTAGCTAGCTAGCTAATGTAATTAACACAATCTAATGTCAGCTAACAATTAGAAAAAACGCTTGCTAACGCTAATGACCGGTACCGACCTCGCAAACCGTCTCTCGAATGCAATGCTACCTTGTTGCAGTATTGCAGTGTAGCTAACTAAAGGCCAGTTCAGATCAATGATTCACAACGAAACTGGATGCAACTTGCAAAATTCCAGGACGTCTGATTGTAAACGTTCTAAAACTGCACTTGGCGATTTGACAAGGTGGGTCTTTTGAGACCCTAGGCAACGGCTTCAGAGGCTGAGCAACTAACCAGTGCACACCGCTGCAATTTTCTCTGCAACATTCTAAAACCGTTTCTTCTCGTTGCGAATCATTGATCTTAACTGGCCTTAACGTTACCGTTATTTACATTGCCATCAAGTTCATCAATATATAAGCCGGGGTATAGGTGGAGCAGAGCTGGGTCTGATTTCTGTGTAAAGATGTCAAGCCGGAGAAAACTAAATAAAAGAATACGGCAGTATGGATTTGCGTTGTTATTATTTTATTATGCTTCCTCATATGTTCCTTCAGCCTTGATGCCCTTTTTTGATAAAATCTCCTTTGTTTTTGTTTTATTCTTCTTATTCTGATTGCTAATTTAACACCCAGCTCAGCTTTATTCTCAAACAGTTTAGCTAGCAAAACCAGAAACAAGGCAGTTGTTTCAAAAATATCACACAACAATCATTCACGATGATGATGCACGAGATACATAATTGCACGAGCCACAGCGAATCCCGCAAATTCTTCTCTGCAGTGTAAAGATGTTCATACCGAGCAAAAGGTGGATAAAGAACGTTTGTGGAAATTGATCATCACTAATTCTACCCCAGGTCTGCTACAGCATTTTAACCCGGCTCGGCAGTAAAGACAGCTTAAGTTAGCCTAATGTTAGACAATGAATGAGTATGTACATAACGTTATTGTATAACAACCATTTTTTATTCAGTAAATAATAAGTGTAATAGTTGGCGTAGCCCAGGTGCCAACTGACTGACGTCACACAGGCGACACTGGTTGGATCCGGTTGGATCTATGGGAAGTGAGGTCCAAAAACACACCAGCAATTACCGCTTCTCGCCATTGCTACCGCCAAAGAGAACAAAACTGAAATCTTCTAGATTGTAACTTTAAATTAAACAATTGAAGTGGAAAATATCAGTTGTTTTCCTGAAATATTTTGTTAAAGTACAAAATATTTACAGTATATATATTTAGCTCTACAAATTATAATAAAATTCATTTAAAAAAAATATAAATAATAAATCCATCCTTTATAATTTTATTCAGCGAAGATGAAAATGCACAAACTGAACAACTAATGGATGTTGTTTTGCTGCTCTAGGCTGCAAGCGTTTTTGCTAATATCATTTGCCCAAAGGGCTTATTTGAGGTACCATAAGTACGGTTTGTGATACTGCATTTGCTGTACAAGTACATCTGACAAAACTGCCAGTTTAAAATAGCCTTGTTGCATTAATAAGGGAAAGAAAGGGGCCAGTCTTCAGTTTCATTATGACCAATCAGACTGGCCCCTTTCTTTCCTTTATTAATGCAACAAGGCCATTTTAAACTGGCAGTTAGGTCCTTGACTACACCCACAAGCGTTTTATTCCTTTTTCAAACTGCACTGCAGGTGACAGCTTGTTTCGCAAAATTAGATTGAGTTGGGTCTGCCTTAACATGCCATTAGTTACCACTGCAGTTTTACAATTGTTTATTTTTCATATGTTATTGCTTGTTGTCATCATCAGCCATAAGTGAAACTGGGTCCAAAGTCCCAGTTGAATTACTGAAATGTTTTTTTTTAATCCATAGGGTGGGTGTATCCACGATGGAACCTGGCAATCAGCTGTCTATGGTTTTGCAGACAGTGACAAGCTAAGGGCTCTGAGGAAGAAGGCTGGCTACAAACCACTACCTGTAGTAGGGAAGAAAATCAAAAGAAGGTCTGAATGGATCTGTATTCTGTTATAACATAACCCACAATCTTTGCAGAATTAAATGCCTTAACATGGTTGTGTGTATGCATGAACTTGTGCGCTTGTGTGGGGTATTGTGAGATATGAAGGTAGTAAACACAAAGTGGGCACACCTATGTAAAGTCCCTTGAAAAGTTAGTACAGTATGGTTTTTTGTGTTTTGGGATAGATTATTCCAGTATCTGGAATCCTGGACAAGGAATAGGACTACCATGTGTGGCTAGTATGGCTTATACAGTACCAGTCAAAAGTTTGGACACACCTGCTTAAACCAGTTTTTTCATGATTGAAAATGCTTTAAACTTTATAAACTTGTCTATAAACACTTAATATTTCATTTTATGATATCTGTACTTATATAAGCAGATAATCATAAGTGAATTGCATTCAAAAGATTAATTTTTAAATGAAAATGGAAATCTTGTAAGCTCATTGGGAGGGGGGGTGCATTGTTTTGTTATTTAAATATCTTGGTATGTATTGATGTTCATGATGACGTCTATCTTAACAGGTTCTCCAGGACCTGTAGAATTTTTCATATTTAAAAAAAATAAAGACCACCCGCCATATTTCAAAATGCATGGAATTTATTCCTACATCAGGTTCACCCTCCATTGGAAATATATGGTACTGCATGTGGTGAAAATTATGTAGGAATAAACCCCATGCATTTTGAAATATGTTTCAAAAATATGTTTATACAGGTTTATACAGTTTAAAGCATTTTGAATCATGGAAAAACTGGTTTAAGCAGGTGTGTCCAAACTTTTGACAGGTACTGTATGTGCCATTGCATAGTCTACCAACTTCTAAAATTTGGCACAAAGAATACAATACCTCTTCCATGAGAACATCAGTCAACTCAGGATGGAAGTGGGAAATGTCTGATTTGTCATTCCACAATATTCCAAAATTCTCAATTGGGTTCAGATCTGGTAAGTGAGAAGGCTATGACATGGATGGATCATTTTCATGCTCTTGGGCCACTATTACTGCTTTGTAAATGGGTGCACTGTCCTCTCGAAAAATGTTTTAACCTGGGGTGAAGATGATCACTCACTATTGTTGAAGGGAATACTAACTTGATATTTTATTGCCTCCTCCACTGTTAAGGAAAATGAAAAAACATCACAATTTCAAAGTTGTGGTGGTCAAATTATCTTACTTGCGGCATCTTGCATCCAAAACATGCATTTTTGACTCTATATAGATTCTGAGATGGGACCAGAGTCAGTTATGCAAGTTAGAAGTCTCAAGTCTCAACTTTCAAGTTCAAGTCAAGTTCCAGGAATTCATGCCCAAGTTTCAAGTGAGGTTCCAAGTTGCTCGAGTAACAATGATACAATTATGTGTATGAGCACTAGGTACCATTTAGTTGCTGAAAATTGGCGAGCATTCCTGGGGTGAATGGCCTGTTCTCATCATTATGTTATGATATTGTTTCATACATGTGATAGAGCAATTCACCTGTCTCTAAGTTTTGCCCCTCTTGGGTAATAAATAAATAAATGGTCACATTGGCAATTTCTGAAATACCTCAACATGTAACTGACTTAATTTTGAAAAACAAGAGACATATTTCATCAAGAACCAGGCATACAGGATTGCAATATGCAATGTGCTGTTGGATATATATTTTTAGATTATCACCTTTGAGAAACAAACAATATAATTTGATCTGGCAAACATGCCACCATATGAATGTTGTCTGTTTTTCTCTGTCTTGAGTTTAAATTGAGCTTTGAAAATGAAATTGCAAATGTAAAAGCAAAATTTGTAATGAAAATTTATTGATGTGTAAATGTAAAACCTGATTTGTGTATATAATTATTTAATCTGTACATACATGTTTCATGCGCTTTCTCCTCATGCAAAACTCCTTATACAAGTGTGCGATCGCTTCTTTTAGTACATGTAGAATTTGTAACCACAGCAACGCAACGCTAGATCAGGAAGCAACAATTAAAAACTAGAAGTGGGAACACTATGCACCATGGTATGAACATTATTAGCCTTTAAGTCAGATCTATTCAACTCCAGATCCAGAGGACCCAGTGTCTGCAGGTATTTGCTCAAATCATACATGATACCACACAGTTTCACTAATTAATTTACCTCCTTAGTTTAGAGAATGAGGTCACCCTCTAGAGAATGAAGGTATAAATTAATTTTGATTGGGCTTGGTTTTGTCAGGGTGCGTGGGGGGTTTGGACCCAAACGCAGAGTGAGGGGGAAAAACTCAAAAACTCCAAATGGAAACTGAAACAAAGACTTTACTTCAAACAGGACAAAGGGAACAAAAGCAGGGAACCAAAGGCCTCGTAGGGCAACTCTCAAAAAACAAAGGAAAACTTCAAAACACAGAAAACAAGGAACTCCAAGGATCAAAAAACATGTAAACATGGAACATGGGCAGAAATCCATAGGGCAGAAACATGGGCAGAAGCACACGCGACCAACACAACCAGACACAACCAAGGATCCAGCACCTGAGTCAAGGAAGAGGGAAACTTAAATAGAACAGACACTGACGAGACACAGGAGGGCACCATGAACAATCAGGCCACAGAGAGGGAAGGGAAAACGAGACAACCAAGAACCAATAATTGAACAATTGAAGACAATAATCCAATTACACAGGGTACAAGCAGGACACAAAACAGAAGTGCCACCATCTTGCGGCCCAACCAGGAAAGACAGAGACAAAACACAGAACCATGACAGGTTTCTGTCAGTGGGTTTACATGATGTTTGAAAAAGTCGATTTATTGTTTTAGTCTGGCTAAAACTGGACTTTTAAAAATCATGTAAACACTGTAGTCCGACTGAAATCGTACAAAGTCAATTTTTTCAGAGTCGGACTAACATACCTAGATAATGCAGTTGGGGGTCGATTTACTACGACATGTATACGCTTCAATAGGCCAAAAATTGGCCTAGGCGTTCTGCGCATGTTCCGTAATTTACATAGCAACTATACGCTCACGGTGGCCAAGCGCAATCGATAACTTTTCAGAAAATATATAACTTTGAAAGATTTAATTCAATCTTCTACTGGGACTTTTGCCGTTTATTGAGGGTGTGACAGAAAATTTTAGTGCCGCTGACTATAATCGAATGTTTTTCACATGTACTGTTCGATTGAGCAAGTACCATTCAAAGTACATTTTTATGGGTTAGTGCTGTCCGATTGTGCTAGTTACTTCACATTAACCTTGTACGGCGATCAATAAAGGCTAACAGCACAGTACCACTTAATTATTGTCACTTTTATCACCACTGCAAAGAACAAAAAAAAAGGCAACAAATGACCTTTTCTGTGAGAAATGCATTGTCGAGCTCAAGCACATACACTGCTGGCGACATTCTAAAGCTCCGTTTTGAACATCCTTAGTATCATGACGAAACAAGACCAGGTTAAAACCTAGTATATGGCTGGACCTGACAGTGTTTCCTCTAGGATTTTTTTCATTAGCGGGGGAAAGGGTTTTGTTGTACCTGGGCGGTGCGCGCGTGCAGCCGGCATCAGAGTGAATATCAATAGGTCATTTAAAAATATGAAATAAAATGACACTTGACTGCAAAACAAACATTAGAACATATTTATTGACATCTGTTTATTCATACATAATGCCTCTTTGACCCACTACTTAGAGGGCACTGTAAATGGTAAATGGTAAATGGACTGCATTTATATAGCGCTTTTATCCAAAGCGCTTTACAATTGATGGCTCTCGTTCACCCATTCACACACACACACACACACACACACACACCAAAGGTGAAAGGCTGCCATGCAAGGTACCAATCAGCTCATTGTATATTAGCCTCAGTGGCAAAGTGTGCAGCCTGGCTGAGAGCCATGGGTGGAACCTTGTCTTGTCTACCCATTTAGGGTCCCAACCTGATAGCATGTGCTTAGTCTTTGTTTTCTCTCCTCTCTCCTGTCCTCCTCCACTCTCCTCTCCACTCATCTCTTTTTGCCCTCTTTTCTGCTTCACTCTGCTCTCCTGCTCCACTCGCCTCCACTACTCCTGCCTGTGTACTTGTCTAATAAGGTTACATTTGAGAATGAGTAATGTTAGATAATTCTCTCACATCACAAATATTTGATCACGCAAACAGTAAGAACATTAAAATATTGTAGTAGCCACCACTAACGTTACATATTTTAGAACTAGAAGGCATTTATTTCCCTTCAAAACTTCGGGGCATAGCTCAGAACCTTGAGCCCCTCTCTAGCGAAAGTAACGTTAGAGCGAGAGCACATTATAAACCACCTGAGGAGCGGGACGTGTATCGAACCACCTGAACCGCTAGTGTAATTACTTTGTAATTTATTAGAGAGAACTGGACATCGCTACCTATTAAAATGTAAGTCCTGTAAAAATACACATACTAAACTGTCTAAATGTGAAAAACCAACTTCATACATATACATTTAGTTATATTAATACAGCCTCATTTACTATATCAACTTTAAGACGAGCAACACACTCGGAATTATCTCATCGCGACCCATTAAACCCAATGGCACAGACGTTGCTTCATAATTTCAAACTGCTTTCCTAACGGCTATTTTGCGTCCTGCGACTTGGGTTACAACTGTGAATATGTACGGATTCCTGGACGTGCCGATATCGACCACCCTTTCTCATATTAACCTCAAATACGCAAGACAGGACACTTACGCCTGGTCCAGACCGCTTACCGCACCTGTGTGTGACAGCTACCTCGCCGAACTGCTGCAGCTCGCGTGCATGTGTGTGTCCACACCGCCAGCGTTGCTGCTGCGGCGCTGCTACTGCCAGTCCTATCTTTCTACATTGAGTTTGCCTTTGATAATGGCCATCAATAACAGAATGTTTTACTTCATTTCATTATAAATTTAATTTATATTTAGTTTAGACAGAAAAAGGTTAAGAAGCGTGTGCTCAATTGTAAAAAAAAAAAAAAAAATCTATATTTATATTTTTTTCATGTCTGTGACAGATACAGCCTAGACTTTGAAACTATAGTGAAAGGTGTCAGTTATGTAATGTTGCTGGTATAATGTCAATATGACTATCAACAGTTCTTTTCACTGTCTATTTTTGCTGAGAACCACACGCCTGACGGTGAAGCCACACTATACGCGGCCCCGCCGCGCGGCGGAGCCGCCTCCATTCATTTTCAATGAGGGGTGGCGGCCAGGCCCCGCAATGCATGTTGGGATTGCCGGTGGCGCGGCCAGAGGCTGCGAGGCGGCGAGGGAGATGGAAAAAATTCAACTTTGACCCCCTCGCCGCCTCGCGGTAACCAATCTGATTTGATCTAATGATCCGTCAAGTAAATTGTCCCCATGTTTTTCTAATTTTAGTTCCACATTCTATCGTTCCACAATGGAGGACCTAACTCCTAATTTCCGTATCGTGTTTCCCGACTTAATAAAATCTCCTACAGAGACATTGATAAGAGGAAGGCAGCGTGGAGAAAAGTCTCTGAAATTGTCGGTGGCTCTGCAATGTAGTTATCGCCGTTAGCTACTATCACTGAATAAAAATCATTTTGCAGTAACCTAGCTCTGAAAAATGTTAATAAGCTGCCTAGCTAGGCTGTCTAATGTCTAGCTATAGTGAGTAACAACAAACAATAACAAACAAAACAAATCTTCCTAATGTATTAGTTGCTAGTTGTTCGTTTCTACCAGCCACCTAGCTAGCTAACCAGATATAACTTTGAAGGCATTATCTGGCTAATTAGCCAGACAATGTTTTTGTTGTTGGTTGTTACTCGCCAGCTAGACATTAAACAGCCTAGCTAGGCAGCAGACTAACATCTTTTGGATGTAGGTTACTGCAAAAATGATTTTTATTCAGACAGGACAATGAATATGAAACACGACATTAAACCCGGCCAACATTTAACGAACACAACTGTCTGTCAAAAATAGGTGACACGCCCACAAACAGCCGATTGTGGGGACGCGGCGCGGCTACAGGTGGCCGTCGCCGCGTATAGTGTGGCTTCACCGTTCACCGTCTATGTGGCTGCTCTAACCTGTTAATATGGGCACTGAAGTGAAAACCAAGAGGTTCCGCGACCGTCACACAAACGTGACGGTGAAGCCACACTATACGCGGCCCCGCGCGGCGGCACCGCCTCCATTCATTTTGAATGAGAGGTGGCGGTCAGTCCCCGCAAGGCATGTTGGGATTGCCGGCGGCGCGGCGAGAGGCGGCGAGGCCGCGGGGAGATGGAAAAAATTCTACTTTGACCCCCTCGCCGCGTCCCGGTAACCAATCTGATTTGATCTAATGATCCGTCAAGTAAAGTGTCCCTATTTTTTTTTTAAATTTTAGTTCCACATTCTATCGTTCCACAATGGAGGACCTAACTCGTAATTTCCGTATCGGGTTTATTAAATAATAAATCATCAGTAATTCCCACTATTATGATCTCACTTTTATGACATTGCAATTATTGAACCACGGACTGGACAGGAGAAACAGATCTAGAAAATCACCCAAATAGTAGTAAGGTGACCAGATTTCTTAAGCGCCATGTCCATGGCCCCATAGAATAAAATCAGGGACTTTTTTTGCCGCTGTTGTAAAGTTAACATTACATCTTGTTGAAAATAAAAATGCATCGCCAATTTGCAGTTTATTCACCAAAATCTATACACAGGTAATGGCAAGAGCAGAGTTTGATCTCAGCTGAAATGTGTAACTGCTCAGAATATTTACTTTGCCCATTGTCATTTTGAAAGTAAAACAAGTACATTTAGGCTATCATCACTGTACTAGTCTATGTAATGCATTTTCAGTGGCTATTAAAGGTGGCAACGTGAGTCTAAATACAAATAAATATAATTTTGTTTTCATTCATATCATATTAATAAAATGTCATATTTTTGCTGTCATACCCTATTAGTCAAAGTTCTTGAGAGGAATGACAGTATTTGTATTGACTTTTATTTCATCAGGGAGAACATGAGCAGGGTCTCTTTAAGACCGTAGCAATGTTTAATCAGGTTGTCTTAACGTTAACGTTAGTTGGATTTTTTCTGCAATACTATTATAATTTAGTCCTATAGCCAACCGTTTGTGAATGGACAGACACAAGCTAGCAATAAATTAACGTTCGTTAATCATTAGCTAACGTTAGCATGTAATTTACAAGAACAGCTAACGTATACCATATAAAATCAAGGGAGTTTTGGCAGGTCTAGTTTAACTGAATAATTAAACTAGACCTAATAATAATGCGTGCTAAATTCTGATTGGCTGGTGGTGGCTGGGTTTTTTTGAAGAGTCATGTATAGTCTATCAGCACCTTTAACCTAGACACTGCCTAGAACATTTTCAAATGATTTGGTTGTTTTGTTCATGTGTTATGGGAATTTTCTCCTGCAATACCACCAGCTGTTATAGCCCAAATTATGTGAAAAATTGCACTTCAAATAGTGCCAGCATCCAAGTTTTCTTAGCTGAGTAGCAGGTGGAAATGGGAACCTAACTGCCAAATTTGGTTGCTTCATGATGTAGTTTTTGCTGTGCAAACGCTTTTAGTGCAGAAAAATAATAATAGCAGCAATATGTGGGGTCCAAGCTCACTTAGCCAATATTATGCCACTTAAAAAGCGGCCAGTCAGTGGCCAAAGAGAGGTACCCTGTAATACTGTGCACAGCCATAGGTCTCGCCCATGTGGTTAGGCTAAATTGTGGGATGTGGGAACATAACCTAATTGCATTTTCAAAATGTCAGCAATCCAAGATGGTGGTGACTAGTAAGGTACCGATATATGTTCCAGATGATGAAATAAATAACTCCAGCAAGTTTTAAATGCCTAAAAGACATTTTTTTGTGAATTTATGAATGAAATATATATATATATATATATATATATATATATATATATATATATATATATATATATATATATATATATATATTCACCATATAGCCAAAAGTACCTAGACATCCCTTAGTCTGGGGCTGTTTTTCATGGTTTGGCCTAGGCCCCTTAATTCCCATGAAGGAAAAGTTTAATGCTAGAACATACAATCACATTATAGACTATTCTATACAGATTTGTGGCAACAGTTTGGGGAATACCCTTTCCTGTTTCAACATGACAATACCCCCAGGCACACAGTGAGGTCCATATAGAAATGGTTTATGTTGAGGAAGAAGTTGACTGGCCTGCACCTTACCTCAACCCCATCCAACACTCAAACAGTGCCCGACCTCACTAATGCTCTTCTGGCTGAACGGAAACAAATTCCTGTAGCAATGCTCTAACATATAGAATAAAGCCTTCCCAAAAGAGTGGAGGTTGTGTGGACACACACATGCACGCGAGCCGCAGCAGTTCCGCGAGGTAGCCGTCACACACAGGCGCGGTAAGCGGTGTGAACCAGGCGTAAGTGTCCTGTCTTTCGTATTTGAGGTTAATATCGAGAAAGGGTGGACTAACTCTATATTAATGCCCATAATTTTTGGATATCAGGTGTCCACATATTTCTGACCATGTAGTACCATGTAGTATTCTTAAAATAACAGTGAAATAACAAGACTTAAGACCAGGTTTTTATTGCTCTTAGCGCAAATACTTTCCACTGCATCAAAATAGCCATATGCAACAAATTAATTTGACATTTAAACAATGTGGGCACTGGGTGGGAAAATCAGTTGCATTGGTCTAAAACTACCAAAGACACTTGCAAAGTCAGTTTCTTTACACATCATAGATCAACTGTTTCTGCCTCTATTCAGTTATGTTACTGTCTATTGTTCTTTAGTTGCTGTTCAGCAATGCTAGTTTTTCCAGCAATTCTGCTGTGAGCTGCCTTCTAGGATGCCAGAGCAAACCATGCTTTCTTGGCCTCTGTGTGCAGTTTTTAGTTGGGAATAATTTGCACATACATTTTTGCTAGCATTATGAACAGCGATTGGACTTGTGGCTGTGCAGGGCAGAGAGATCATTAAAATTGAATTGGATTGTAGACAGGCTGGCGCTTTCATCAACTGAGTCACATGACACGGATCAGTCTATCACTAGCAAAACTGCACATTAGATACAAGGGCTGTGTGTTAACAAAAATTTGGCAATACGAAACATAACATAATACAACTGTCATGATTAAATATATTGTAACATACTGTGTTACTACAAACACCACAATGTATTGCGATATTTTATCTAAATTTCAGAAATATATCATAAAGAACACAACCTCTTTGTCAATTCTGAAGAGGAAAAGAAGAACAGTAAATATTTTTTGATCCACCAATGAAATTTCACACTGTGTTTGCCAATGTAGGGGCTAAATACCTCTACTAGAATAGAATCGTGACGCAATATAATTAAATTGTGTCCGTTTTAACAATCCTCACATTTAGGCACCAAAGAATGCAGGAGATATAAATATATTACCTCATGCAGTGATCAAATGGTGCAAAAGTATAATCAGTCTCATGATTAATCAGTTTCATAAAATTCATTATGAAATCATGAATATGAATTTCCATATTAAATATAAAAAAATCTAAAATAAAATAAGCCTAAGGCAGGATATGAAAGGAGATTAGTGTTTCGTGTGTGTGTTTACTCATGTGTGTTCACCAGCACACATGGTGCTGAAAGACGAACACTCCTTTGTCCTGGAACGAAATATGACCCAGCCATTAGCATGTGGTGCTAAATCTGGCCTGGAAATCAGGAGAATCAGGGTGTACAAAAGGCTACCAAAGTTAGGTACGTCCAGCTAATCTCAGTGTATCTTGGCATTCTAAATATATGAGACCATATATTGACTGAGTTTATATTAGTGCAGGGGAGAAAGCATTTACAGATCTCTGTTTAAAGAAAGGGGGATTATAAGCTAATGTTAGTAATAGAGTGTGTTAGCCATGCAGGCTAGGCGGCGGTAGCTAACTAACAAGCGACTTGAAATAAGCTAAACGCAACATTACAAACAATCGATTACACTTCTTTGAAAACAAACAGAAGTTTCCTAAGCTAGTGTCAGATATCTGATGTTTAGATCACTTGGCCTTAGAGAGAAACAGTGAATTGGATACAATATTTTATTGTTTCTAAGAATGTGGTTTGCCCTCCCCTCCACAAACATTGAAACAAACATGATTGGAGCAATTTGGAGCAATTTAAAGTCTGCTGATACCCTAATCTAGGCAGGAGATCTATTGGTCTCACCTCCTGCAGAGTTTGTCTGAGAAGAGACAAACCAGAAGACACAGAACACCATATCGGGTGTCAGAGACCCTGCATGGCTACATTTCGAACATATTTCCTTTAAGTGAAATCAGTGAGTGAAAAGTTTAATGTCTATACAGATAATGGTGTTGAGGCCTCATAGCTGAAGTCTCCATTTTTTAGAACCAATTCGTTTTAAGCAGAAAACCAATGTGGTACGGTTTGGTTTTGTTATATGGAAAATATTTGACTGAAGGAAGGAAGGAAGGAAGTTACAACTGTATCTGTCAAATAGACTGATTTTAGCTTTTATTTTCCATGCTTTTATAGGTATTCAAGAGCTGAACTGAAATATACCTCCTTACATATTCATGTTTGACCTTGTTAGAAAGAGAGTTCATTCAAGAATCTTTTGATAATAATAGCATTGTGCTTAGCCATACTTCCAACAACATACGTTCCCATTAATCAATAAGTACATGGTTAGCTTTTAGGTAGGCCAGTCCTTGTCATAAATCAGCCTGACCTCCCCCCTTCCCTTCCACACCATAACTCAGCATCACCCAATCAGGGCAGACATCCTCAAGTCATGCTGGATAAGGTATGTGAGATGGCCACAGGAAAAAGTTGGAGGAGGCTTGGAGGAGAAGAGTTTTCTCCTTTTATTTTGGTGGTGGTTCCTTGGTTGTGTGTTTTTAGCTTGTTTCCTGTGGTGCTTAAACTGGAAGAGGGTGACACTTTGGCAAGGTCTGGCTTATCTGTCTTTTCTCTCTTTTCTGGTATCTATAAATAAATTGTTTAATGTTTTTGTAATGTCTTCTGTTTTGTAATTCAGAAGTAGTGAGTCTGCATTCAGTAAAGAATGTATGATTTCAATTCATTATTCTAATTGACTGTTTCTTATTTAATCCAATTATTTAATTTTAAAAGCTGATATAGAGTTTGTTCTGACTTGTTGGTTGATTCCACCAGTTTACTGTAGACTGACCTATTAATGAATTCAGCGATTTCATTGATAATTTTCAACAATAATTATTCAATTAAATCACAAAATTTATTTTATATGTAGGTTAAGTGAGGGGTTCTAGCATTCAATACTGCTTGTGTTCAGTATTCAGAGTTCTGAACAGTTTAGCAAGGGCATTGGCTGTTTTCGGAAACACTGGATTCATAAAATAAACATTTTTAATTAATCCTCGTTTGTCCAACACTAGTTAATTCCTGGGTGTTTGTCAGTCTTACTGCGGGAGTGCAGATGGTTCTGTGTAGTGCTCGCTTGTCCAAGGAAACCCTGACTTGGGCACCAACTGGATCTCCGGTGCGCTGTCTGTAGAATAAGCCGATTTCCATTCTGGTTTTCTTCCATCCTTGCTTGAGCTGGAAAGCTGTGCTTTGCTTGCCGTCGCAGGATAGTACATAGACTACGTGCGTTTAACTTGCTGTGTTGCAGAACGATACCCCTTGACGGATAAGTTTCTTTAGCTTACTTATAGTATAGCTACGTTTTAAACTGCTTGGTCATGGCTATAACCTGAGAGAGACGGTGCGTCTCTCTGCTTTTTCCTTTCCAGGCAGGCCTTACTTTCATTAGGTCCGTGCCTTGAGACCATGCTTGCTGCACATATTTTCTGTTCAGCAGCAAAGAGAAGAATGGCAAGAGGCCCCTATAGAAGTGCAGGAAGTACTCAGTCCATGTGATCAGTCTGTCTAACCGTGATCATGTGATGGCTGTTCAGCACAAAATGGCACCAAGGTTGATATGTGATCTTGTTTAAAGTATGAAATGATAGACTGCTTCCTATCCATCTTGCTGGTAAAGACATCCAGTGGATAGTGAGTGTGGCTTGTCCCAAGACTGCATTAATTGTGATAGGGGAGTGCAATGATAGGGAATTTAACTGTCAGCCGTAACATGGGAGTCACTTCCAGTGTTATGCCAAATATACTGGGAAAGTTGCACTGTAGTTGTGGGTGTAGAACATGTGTTCTATGGGTTTGGGGCAATTTTATAGAAATCAACTTAGTTTCACTGACACTACTAACGTTCAAGGGCTATACTCATATATTACTTGCGCTCTGTAGTTGCTGTTGCTTCAAGTGACTCCCCCCTCCCCCCCGCCCTTGGTTTGGTAGAGATACGCAGAGGTGAAAAATGATTGAAACGTCAGAGGTGTCTCACTGGTAGATGCTTCCCCCCTTACCACTACAGCCATGATTATTCCTAGGTCTCCCTGACCTTTCCCTCCAGTTGTGATTGGAGCTATGATGGGGATGGCGGTTTCTGGATACGCTTGCCTGGTACAGTCCTGAGACTGATATCTCACAGCTTTCATAAGGTGAAGGAGCACTTGCTGAGGTGGAGGAAGGATGAAGTTATAAAAGGAATAGGCCTTTAAAATGTGTTTGTCTTCTTGGCCCCAACAATGTTTGCTGGCCAAGTATGTATTTCACAGCCTCTCATAATAATAATGAAGGTCCTCTCACTGACAATGTTTTACCTCATCGGCCACCTTTATTTCAACCATGGAGTCAGCCTGAATGGTATACTCTTCAACCAAAGCTTGGGAAGGCTTGTGGTAGCTTTCACTGATCAGAGAGGGCTGTTACTCTGTGAAGCTGTGAACTTATCTGATGCTTGTTTTCTGTATGAGAGAGATGAAAGAGAGGGCATAGTTAACCTCACGAAAGGTAGCTCTCAACGCTACTATTGGGGCTAGGAGGGTCAAACTGTTCTATGTCACTTGCTAGAGCATGGAACCATTTCCAGTAGGAATAATCAGTGGTGCAAGGTTCTCCTCTTTCTGGTGGAGGTGAACCTGTGGAGTCCACAGGGGTGGACAGGCAGCTGGATGCACATTTTGAGCAATGTTCCCCCCTATCATTGCTTCAAATTGAGCACATTCCAATTTTGTTCCTCCCATAAAGTAATCCTGCGTCATATTTTTATTTCCCACGTGCAGAACTGAACCTTACATTTGGCTATATTTAATTTCACTTGCCAGGTTTCTGTCCACTTCTGGATTTTATTTAAATCTTCTTGGATTACTTTAGTAGATTCCAAACTATTAGCTGGGCCTCCCAGATTTGTATCATCTGCAAATTTGACTAATGTACTTTCTATGTCCCTGTCAAGGTCATTGATATAAATGAGGAAGAGCAGTGGTCCCTGCACTGATCCTTGTGGGAATCCACTTACAACCGTATAGGACAGTATAACAGTATAGCTAACATGTTTACTTTGAGTTTTAAACAGCTGGCTGTGGCTATAACCTGAGAGAGAGTGCATCTCTCTGCGTGTTCCATTATAGGCAGGCTTTAGCTTTCTTTAGGTCTGCGTCTTGAGACCGTACTTGCCGCATGTCTCTCCTGTTGAGCAGAAAAGAGAAAAATGGCAGAGAGGTATCTACGGTACCCAGTGTAGGAATTACAGCACGTTTTATATGTGGTCCCCTCCTTTTTAAGAGACCAAAGGTAATTGGACAATTGGCTGCTCAGCTGTTCCATGGCCAGGTGTGTGTTATTCCATCATTATTTCATTTACAAGTAAGCAGGTAAAAGGTCTAGAATTGATTTCAAGTGTGGCATTTGCATTTGGAATCTGTTGCTGTTAACTCTCAATATGAAATCCAAGGAGCTGTTACTGTCGGTGAAGCAAGCCATCATTAGACTGAAAAAAAACAAAAAACCCATTAGAGAGATAGCAAAAACATTACGTGTGGCCAAATCAACTATTTGGTACATTCTTAAAAAGAAAGAACACACTGGTGAGCTCAGTAACACCAAAAGGCCCGGAAGACCACGGAAAACAACTGCGGTGGATGATAGAAGAATATTTTCCCTGGTGAAGAAAAACCCCTTCACAACAGTTGGCCAGATCAAGAACACCCTCCAGGAGGTAGGCGTATCTGTGTCAAAGTCAACAATCAAGAGAAGACTTCACCAGAGTAAATACAGATGGTTTACCACAAGATGTAAACCATTGGTCAGCCTCAAAAACAGGAAGACCAGATTAGAGTTTGTCAATAAACATCTAAAAAAGCCTGTACAGTTCTGGAACAACATCCTATGGACAGATGAGACAAAGGTCAACTTGTACCACAATGATGGGAAGAGAAGAGTATAGAGAAGGGAAGGAACTGCTCATTATCCAAAGCATACCACCTTATCTGTGAAGCATGGTGGAGGTAGTGTTATGGCATGGGCATGTATGGCTGCCACTGGAACTGGTTCCCTTGTATTTATTGATGACGTGACTGCTGACAAAGCAGCAGAATGAATTCTGAAGTGTATAGGGCTATATTATCTGCATTTCAATTGCTGAAGGCAGAACTGAAGACAAAACGCCCCAAGAACAAGCAGGAACTGACGACAGCTGCAGTAGAGACCTGGCAGAGCATCACCAGGGAAGAAACCCAGCGTCTGGTGATGAGTACGGGTTCAAGACTTCAGGCAGTCATTGTCTGCAAAGGATTTGCAACCAAGTATTAAAAATGACAATTTAATTTATATGATTATGTCCAATTACTTTTCAGCCCCTAAAATTTGGGGGGGGGGGGGGCTATGTATTAAAATGGTTGTAATTCCTACATTGTTCATACAATATTTTTGACAAAACCCTTAAATTAAAGCTGAAAGTCTACACTTAAATCACATCTTGATTGTTTCATTTCAAATCCATTGTGGTGGCTTACAGAGCCAAAATGATTAAAATTGTGTCACTGTCCAAATACTTATGGACCTGACTATATTACTGCTTGTAACATTTATAGTTTACACTGTGTCATATTTTTGATATTGTTATATTCACATTGGTCGTAAGGGACAACTTTTAGACTTTAACCCCTTAGCGCACATGCCATATGTGGCCAATCCTTGCCCATTTAGGGGGTACTCTATTTAAAGCTTTTTAACTCCAGACATGAACACCACAGAAACTTGAAAAATGGCTTAAATGAAGCAAGACATCTGTACAATTTACAATACTAGATTAGTTTATATTCATAATTTTGGAAGAAATAAAGTGCCACAATTGTCTAGGCAAAAAATCAAATTTTCCCTTTACAACTACATGTCCTGGATCACAAACTCTTGACCACAAGTTCATAAAATCTAAGGGTGGATATGTAGAACTACTCAAGATCTATGAAGCAAAAACTAAACAGTGAACCAACGTCTCCAAATCTATCCAAAAATTATGCATTGCTGTAAATCACAACATATTTACATATTTCACTACAAATCAACTGTTTTGACTCCAGAAACTCACTTTTGCATCATTTTCAAGTGGGAATTACAAGCTTTCCATCAGTACAGTGGCCTAAAATATCTAGGGGTCCTGAAACATATCCAAAACGTCTCCAAAAATGAATAAAATGCTTTTTGTCCATTATAAAGCATATACATGTGCCTTTTATAAAGGTTTAAAAAATAATAATGCAGAAACATTATAACACAATGTGGTACAGTACCTAAATGTGTAATCATAACTCTTGTATGTTATTCTGTACTCTACAGTATGTGATGTTTTCCTCTATGGGGATGGGACGACATTAAAACAATATTCAACCCTCCACCACGTTTTGGCAATGTTAGAGTTCAGGTCACAACCGGTTCATTAAACACAAACACTACTTAGCAAACAAAAGAAGACTTACATTACAGTGTCAAATATCCTCCTCATAAAATACCATTAAAATATTTAAAGACACACAATTTAAAAAATGACGTATATAACCAAAATATTTTCAGCAGTAACGCTTACATTTGGGTTCAGTAAATAGAGACAGAAACAGAATCAATGTTGTCGTTCCCCAGTTCCCCAACTTAGTCCAGAAAACAGTATATCATCTAGGTCTATCAGCAAACATATGCCTTAGCCATGCTCAGAATCAGCTATTCCAAAAGTAAAATTAGACATATTATACATTGTTAGACAATTTATTCTGTCACTTATTGGACTGATTAATTTTCGATCAAGCCAGATTCTACTACAAAGGACGACAACACCATAAACAACATGTGGTATTACGCACAGCAATTTTGGAAGGTACCCAGGTATCACAAATGAGTGAATATTTTGCAAACAGACTGCCCACTCAGTCTTGAAAGGGACATCTCTACACGTAAGACCAATGGTACGGTTGTATATTTATTCCATATTTATTCATTGATATTGACAGTAGAATGACATGGAATAATTTTTGAAAAATTCCTCTTGTTTATTTCAGTGTTCAATGAGCAGCGTTTTTCACAGCTGTACTGGCATACCTTTGGCTATTGTTTTCATTATCTTGTTGCTATGACGGAATACAAATTTTTAGTGGTAAAAGAATGTTTTAATTTATGCCCAAATAAACACTATTGTCCAGCGTGTCATGTGTGGGGGGTGTAGTTACAGTTGAGAATGCAGGGAGGGGGAGCTTGGTAAATAGACAACCGTGGCACTCGGCAACTCCGTCTTCGGTATCGCTTTCATCGGATGAACGCACGTTGCCAAGGTTATGCGCTTGGCCCTAAGTTAACTCCCGCTCTGTGTTTGTTTATTATTGGGTTTGTGTTTACTGGCTAATATGACACCGATTACAAACGGAGTGAAAGTTAAACTGATGCCGGGCACCCACCGCACGCGCCGCGTAAGCAGCACGGCGAAGCAGCACGGTAGCGTGTCTCCACTGGTTCCGTTTGTGTCGCGCAAAGGCTTGCTTAAAGCTCTATATTCCTAGTAGCTCTCGCAGTCTGCAGTGGGATTACATCGTGTATTTCACGTTTGTTCAGGACTGTTGATTATGGGTAAGTGAATACTTGGTGAGAGACCTTTTTCAGTCTGTTAATTTGGTAATATTTTTAACACATGTAAATACGTGAGAAAGTAAACGCTTTAAAGAATTACCATAAGTTTAAATCGCAACGTAGCCTGCATAATAATCAATCTCAAACCGTATTAATTTATTTGCTTGGTTAACAAGCGTGCCAATTTCACGAAGAATATGTAATGATCATAATAATAATAAATAATCCGTAATCAACCATTGGGAATTCCCGTGTCGTCTTGTCATTCACGTCAAACCATTTATAGGATCAGATTTAGTAAAATCAGCTAATCACGGCGAACGAAGACATCGGAGAAGTCAAATAGGCTGAGCAATGGTTGGTTACAAAACTACCTTCCAACACTCGAGCTAACAAACCGCTGCTCGGTGCATTCACTTCCACATCATTCAATAGGCTACGTCGTTCTGTGGTGTATTTTTCAAATTAACCCCACCCCCTCCGCAAAATAAGATAGCGAAACTAAGTTTGCCTTTTCCCCAGGTTACAGTTTTTTTTTTCCTGCAAGGACAATACAAAAACGAAAAGGCTTGTATTTTTTTTAGCTGCTTATAAAATATCTGGGAAGTAACTAGGGACACACCCCCAGTCATATAAGGATGAAATATAAATCAGAGCATGTAGGGCCTATACCTAGCATTTTAGAACATATTTCTGTGTATAAACAGGCCATCCTGACGCGCGACAAGCCGAAAAAATAGAACAGAAGCGAAAAACTACGCTTCAGTTCGCTTGTGTCGCGCGAGCTTCGCAGCCGGTTCGCGACGCGTTCGCATCTGGTGGAGACGACGTCGCCCACTGCCGTTGTAATAACAGTACTTCAACTACGCTTCAGTTACGCGCGTAGTGCGCTCGCGGTCGATACGCGTGCGGTGGGTGCCCGGCTTGATGAGCAGACTGATGTTGGGCTCAGGTTGTTGTGCTGTGGGGTGCAACCTAACCTCAGGAACAAACTACATTTAGAAAATTTGTAAAAATACATAATTTAACTTTGTAACCCCACTAGGAAATTGTGAAACTAATTTCAACCCAGAACAGTTATGGATTATGCAAGGGATGTATGATGCTCAGCAAGGTGCAATACTGTCAACAGTTATCTGTTTCTGTCACTTGTTTTTCTGGTAGTGTAACGTTATCGCATTTGAGTTTGGCTAACGGTTCTTTTTTTCGACTGGTAACCTGAAATAATACTGGCTAGACATAGTTTTAACTAGCTAGCTAACGTAATTTACTTGTTATTTATTTTGCTTGTTATCAGAAATAGTCTAGAGGGATTCTGTTGTTATTGATTGTTTGCGGAAGTCTGCCGGAAGTTAAGTTTGGGCCAGAACAACGCACATGCGCAGTAATGTTTATGTTGTTACCGTTGAAAGCATCTATAGTTGTGCTGAATCATCTACTAGGAGCACAGAATGTCTGAATTGAGAAATCTAGGCTCGTCGGCATACCGACCACTAGGGGCATTGCACAAAGTGGTTAAATAGAACACTCCTATATGTGTCAGGATTGACCAGATATATGGCATCTGGTCAAAGGGGTTAATCAATGTCTGTTTTTTCATTTTAAGATTATTGTGAAAGAAGATGAGGTGGTCCACATGTTTGGCTTTCAAAACACTTCTCTGAGCAGTTGTGATTTCTCTGCAATATTTTTCATGGGATACCAAGGGCTCATTCCAGTCGCTTATTGTATGTGTCCTTGTTTCCTCAGCCCTAAACTAACCTTAGAAATCGATCGAGGTCTTTAAGGACATTTCAACCCATTAAATGCTCCTTGACGGATCTAGGAACTGGGAAGTATTTTTTTTTCAGAATGCGTGATGTATAAATGATCAACATGCAGATTCACTTCTCCCCACTGCCCACATCTGCAATTGATGCCAACAATTAGACAACCTCTTTCTCCCAACAGTGTGTTTCACATATCAGATGATTGTAAAATAAAAATATAAAGTTTTCATTTTATCCCCAGATTTATTGTGTCCTTAAAAACTACACAACATAACCTTTACGCCACCAAGCTCTCACTAGCCAACAACAGAGAGTTTGATAACATAAATATGGGTATAAAACGTTTTACAACTGATATGTGAACCATGCCATTTGGAGAAGGAGGTTGTGTAATCTTTTGCTCATGAGAAGATAATGTACAATGGAAATCCCATTATTTCAAACCATTTCCTTGGTCCAGTCACTTTTTAGTGGTGGGTGGGACTTTAATTCTCTACACACATTTCCTCAATTCCTCCATCCTTGCGTCCTTTCCTTGCGTCTTCCTTTGGGGGAGCTAAGGAATGAGGAAAGGACGTGTGGAAAGGATGCAAGGAGATAAAATAAGCGGTTGGAATGAGCCGGAAGACACGGCTTGCTGGTCCTTTTCCCTATTAGTTTTTTTGAGCTGACATGTGCAGTAGTGTTTTTAGTATTTCTCTTTTAGAGTGGAGAAATGTGAAATAGGTAATGTTAGCAAACAAGAAAAGTCTCAGACATTACCTAATGCTAAAATACTTCATAACTGTGTGTGTGTGTTCTCACAGGAGTACCCTGTTCTTCAGTAAGGAGATTGAGCAATATGCTGTGCCCTTCATGGGGGCTGACCCCTCAGTGGTGAAAAGAACACAGCGCTTTCTGCATAAGGAGTACCAGGAGTCGCCAGTAAGTTTTACCTCCCCCACTATCTTCCTTGGTGCAGTCCTGCTTCTCTTTCCACTTCCTGCTTTTGCCAGTGAGATCCACGCTTTGACATAACTCATTAGAGACTAGGGCACCAGCACATGATTTGTAAATAGTGAAAGGTAAAATGTGTTAGATGTTCTCTACTTCAGAAATTGATTGTTTATCAAGTATGTAACTGAACACTTTCTAAAATTTCCAAATTTTTGCTGCATTAGGGATTCAAAAAGTTCTGTTTTCAAAAAGATGCAGTTTGAAAATATTTCATGAGCCACATTGTATCACATTTGGACCATGTCACTGCCAACTGGCTGGTAGCTCCATATAGCGTAGCAATCAAGTATTGATTGCGTATTTCCTTGCTATTGAGTGACCCCCACTGGGCACTGGGGTTTCTGCATGAATACAGGTGCAGGTGCAGTTGTAGACAGCTGGCCTTTCCAAATTATGGTTGGAATTGGACATACTCAGTACTCACATTAGGTGCAAAATGTATAAAATATAAAGAAGTAAATAAAAAAATTAATATTAAAAAAATAATAAAGAAAATTTTTCAGCGTATGGAGTGCAAAGATGACTTAAAGTGAAAAATCTTTAAGAGAACAAATAACTGGTAATTTTTTTTTTTTTTTTTTAGAAAAATCTCTTTAGTAGAACAACAAAGGCTGGAAATTACAGCCTATTTATAGCTGACCTTTCAGTCAGTGCCTTATTTATTTGACAACCGTAATGTAAACATCCACGGGCCCTTGTGGAACTGCTCATTTTGTCCTTGCGGAAATCAAAGGTTTTCTGTTTCTGCCTGGTTTGGTACTTTTGTGGTCTGCAATAAAAAAGTTGTATCAACATGAGTCTGACAGTAAAATGGATGTGTGCTAGTAAAACATCTGGAATTGTGAAAGCTATGTGTTTTAATATACTAAGGCAGTGAAATGCAGGCCCTCTATTGGTGGCTTTACCACTGCGTACATATGAACATTAATCATATGGGGCACGCAAGCAGCCACACAAGAATGTTTGGCGGATGTCTCTGGCGAAACTGCATTAACATCTGAGTTACATGTGTAAGGTAAAATTTCAGTTTTCCCAATTAACTCTGTTGTCCCCTCACAACTGGACATATTCTTCCATGGCACGCACACTGGTGGAGTTGTAAAAATTCCACTGCCGTACGAGTGGAGCTGAGTGGAGCCATAAAATGCCCCAGGATGGGGACAGCAGCTGGAAGCTGCATGGGCCTGTCTTTTTCGACCCATGGGGAAGCAGTCTTCAAATGAGTTATCCTCCTGGAAGAGTTGGAGGAATCAGGTGACAGGATATTACGGTCTTGGAGCTGTGGCCATACCAGGTGGAGGGTCAAGAAGAACTTCAATTGGGGGCCATAAACGGCTGCTCTGAAATTCATGGACAATGGCCCAGGCTCTCCTGGGTCAGACAAAACTACTACCATGGGCTGAAAGAATGCATCATATGTATTTGCATGCAGATAACTAAGGATGATATGATAAATGTGGGGGACTGTGAATAATATCATACATAGACAAGCACACTGAACGGGTATGACATGGTATGTGGGGTTACGATCACAAGTATGTAAAGCATAGTATATTTATACATATGTATGCCTACATAAGTGTCTGGGTCATAGATGGGTCACCACCATGGACTCTCATAGAGAAGTATTTGGAGAATTGATAGGTAAAATCATAGGATCATGTGCCATCGTACAAAGCATCTTATTACTGTCACGGGATTTTGATACTTCTCCTATGTCTACAGAGTAGGGGGGAAGTGCAGTTTCTCTCTTTCTGGAAGAGTAGGGGGGGTTTCTTGGTGGGGCAGATGTTACCGGCCTATTCGTGTCCAGACCTTATTTAGGCAAACCCAGGGAGCTGTGGGGTGTGGAAGGCTTTCTCAGGATTGGATTTAAGGGAAGTCCAAAGAAACATTCGGGGAGAATCTGCTTAACAGTTCTCCTGGTACCATAGTCTTTGCTGTACAGAATATTTGGGCATTCATCAATACTCATTTTATGTTCCTTTTCTTTGTCTTAGTTTGTTACATTGTATGTCTTTTCTTTTCATAGCAGTCTTTTGTCTTGCTTTGTAAAATAAAATGTTCACATTTTCCATCATTGAAACTGCCTATCTTCGGTTATTGCCAACGGTCATATTGTGTCACAATGAACAGTTTTTTTTCCCTTTTTCAGAAAAGCCAATGCACGTATACGCAAACCTGTATTCACATACATCTTCACTTTACAGGATTTGAAGTTAATGGAGTCAGATAAACATGTTTTCCTCCCTGCAACTAAATCTAATTCCTTACACATGTATGCTCTCGTAAATTAGTCATACAATATACAGCAAATTGATAGGGTGTTAAATTTAGATATGATACAAACAACTTTTTCCCGACTGCAATAAGAACTCTGCTCGCTAATGCTGGCAGATGCACTGCACTTAAAACTCTTGTGTCAATCCTGCAAATATTGTCTGTGAATTTTGTCTTGTGGCAACCTGTGAATATTGTCTGTGTGCTAGTTATTGTGTTTAATGTAATGTTGATGTCTGTCTATGTTTGATGTTACTGGCACCGTTGTATTGAGCTTCCCACCATGCTGTACTGAAAGCAAATTCCACCGACCTCGGTTGTGTTGTCATTAAAAGTTATTGATTGATTTATTGGTTATGCTATATGATATGAATTGTCATGTTTTACTACATACAGTTGAAGTCAGAAGTTTACATACACTTAGGTTGAAGTCATTAAAACTCATTTTTAACCACTCCACAGATTTCATGTTAGCAAACTATAGTGTTGGCAAGTCAGTTAGGAAATTTACTTTGTGCATGACACAAGTAATTTTTCCAACAATTGTTTGACAGATTATTTCACTTTTCATTCACTATATCACAATTCCAGTGGGTCAGAAGTTTACATACACTAAGTTGACTGTGCCTTTAATCAGCTTGGAAAATTCCAGAAAATTATTTCATGGCTTTAGAAACTTCTGATAGGCTAATTGACATTCTCTGAGTCAATTGGAGGTGCACCTGTGGATGTATTTTAAAGCCTACCTTCAAACTCAGTGCCTGTTTGCTTGACATCATGGGAAAATTAAAATAAATCAGCCAAGACCTCAGAAAGAAAATTGTGGACCTCCTCAAGTCTGGTTCATCCTTGGGAGCAATTTGCAAATGCCTGAAGGTACCACTTTCGTCTGTACAAACAATAGTACGCTAGTATAAACACCACGGGACCACGCAGCCATCATACCGTTCAAGAAGGAGACACGTTCTGTCTCCTAGAGATAAACGTGCTTTGGTGCGAAAAGTGCAAATCAATCCCAGAACAACAGCAAAGGACCTTGTGAAGATGCTGGAGGGAATAGGTACAAAAGTATCTATATCCACAGTAAAACGAGTCCTATATCAACATAACCTGAAAGGCTGCTCAGCAAGGAAGAAGCCACTACTCCAAAACCGCCATAAAAAAGCCAGACTACAGTTTGCAACTGCACATGGGGACAAAGATCTTACTTTTTGGAGAAATGTCCTCTGGTCTGATGAAACAAAAATTGAACTGTTTGGCCATAAGGCTTGCAAGCCAAAGAACACCATCCAAACCGTGAAGCACGGGGGTGGCAGCATCATGTTGTGGGGGTGCTTTGCTGCAGGAGGGACTGGTGCACTTCATAAAATAGATGGCATCATGAGGAAGGAAAATTATGTGGATATATTGAAGCAACATCTCAAGACATCTGCCAGGAAGTTAAAGCTTGGTCGCAAATGGCTCTTCCAAATGGACAATGACCCAAAGCATACTTCCAAAGTTGTGGTAAAATGGCTTAAGGACAACAATGTCAAGGTATTGGAGTGGCCATCACACAGTCCTGACCTCAATCCAATCGAAAATTTGTGGGCAGAAATGAAAACGTGTGTGCGAGCAAGGAGGCCTACAAACCTGACTCAGTTACACCAGTTCTGTCAGGAGGAATGGGCCAAAATTCCAGAAACTTATTGTGAGAAGCTTGTGGAAGGCTACCCGAAAGGTTTGACCAAAGTTAAACAATTTAAAGGCAATGCTACTGTTACGGTGAGCGGTACAGGTGGACCCAAACGCAAGACGCAGACACAGATAATGCAGGGAGAAACCAGAGGTGATTTATTTCCAGGTACAGGGAACCAGGCTGGGAACCAGAGGGACAAGGCAGGTGTGGTTTGAATGAGGAACAGGAGATGGCACAGGCTGGGTAACGACAGGGAGCAGGCACAGGGCTGGACGGCGGCAGGGAGCAGGCACAGGGCTGGGCAGGACTGAACTGGATAGGAAGGCCGGCAGAAGGTGAGCTGGAACCGGCAACTGCAAACAGGGAAAACAAGACAGGACAAAAGACAAGACAGAACGACCACGGAGACTGGACACACTAGACCGACGACAGATACAAATAACAAGGTACTGGACAAACACGGGATCGGGGAAGCAGGTAGGCAAACCGAACGAGAGAAGAAGGAAAAAAAACACGAACGGAAAAAGTTGTTTTTAACTAGTCACTAAGACTGGAGCTGATGTAACACATCAGAAGAACTGAAAAAACGATCTGGCAAGGAGGTGCTGGAAAACCGAGAATATATGCTGAGAACAATCAGCGAATGCTCTGGCAAAGGCATGCGGAATGTGGAGAGTAGGTGAGGGAAATACTGCTAACGGGGTGGTGGAGCTGACGGTGAGGACCTGCCTACACTGAAGGGAAAGAACAGAGAACAAAGATCGTACGAACAAAGGCAAGATACACGAGGCTAACAGAAAACATGAGAAACAAGAGGGCTATGACAGCTACCAAATACTAACAGATTGTATGTAAACTTCTGACTCACTGGGAATGTGATGAAAGAAATAAAAGCTGAAATAAATAATTATCCCTACTATTATTCTGACATTTCACATTCTTAAAATAAAGTTGTGATCCTAACTGACCTAAGGCAGGGAATGTTTACTAGGATTAAATGTCAGGAATTGTGAAAAACTGAGTTTAAATGGATTTAGCTTTCGATGTAAACTTTCGACTTCAACTGTACCTCCACCATTTTGTGAGTATTTGTTTTCTTTTTGCCAAAATTTTAAGTTGTTACTCTTTATATTTAGTTTCTGTCTCCCTGTTGCTTCATGCATTCTCACATGTTTGTTGTGCCTGTGACTTCTTCCTGAATTTCTACAGGTCCAGTATGGAGCATATGTGGGTGTTGGGGGGATCTCCTCTCTGGTCAAGCTGCTCTTTGCAGGGATTCTATTCTGCTTCATGGTCAAGTTTGCATTTGGTAGAAAGCTGCTAATTAAGGTACATTCAATTCTACTGAAAAGATATTATGTGGTTTTCAACAAATTTGTGAGGGCTAACACATAAATATCTTTTCAATTATGATCTAGTTTCAAAGATTTCATGGTGTTTTGTGGTTTTTTGCTGCAAAATAACAAGCTTTAAGAGAAAACACAGAAACTGCTGGGTGATGCTATGTGGTTTAAGAGGGGGGAGACAGAGACAGTTTGATGATTAGCTATGTAATTAGCTATGTTTTTGTCACTCAGTCGAAGTGCCTTGCAAAAGTATTCAGACTCGTTGACGAATTTGTGCATTTTACTGAATTACTTAATGCCTTCACGCAACTCCCCTAGTGGCCAGAATGCTGGCATACTGACATTGCTCAAATCAAGACTTTCATTGCTCCTGCAATCAAATTGAGCAGAAGCAACAAACTCTGTGTTTTAGCTTTATTATTACACAATGCACTCCAGCGATGCTAAATACAGAGTTTCTAAATGGCACCATTGTCGCATAGATAGTCAAGTTAACAAGCAAACCTTTCCTGCAGTCTCATCTGCAACTATACCCCCAAGCATGAGACACTGAACAACAGTGTCTGAACATCTATCTGAGAGTTCATGAAAAAAATTCTTTAACCACCTAAAATTCCAACATGGCAACAAGACAAAGCCAACAATAGCCCAAAGGTATACCAATACAGCAGTGAAAAACTCTGCTCACTGAATAGTGTAATAAACAAGAGGGAATTTTGTGGAGTTAAACCATGTTATTCCACTATCAATGCCTGTGACAAAATATGAAATAAATATACAATCTTACCATTGGTTTGAGTAAAGATATCCCTTTAAAGATTCAATTGTCATTTATTGTATTGAACAATCCACTTGAGAAATAAAAGCACAAATATAAAGTGAGGGTAGATACAGTATTTACAATGGCCATGTGCAAAACCACATTCGCTGTTTACGCCAATGTAACTCCTTTCACTTCATTCAGATTTTATTAACTCTTTATTCTGCAGAGGACAGTACAAGCTTTCCAATGGTATATGGCATGTTTCCTTAAATTCTATTTTATTAAGAAAGAGAGCCCCATGTAACTGCATGAGTGGTTCCTTCAGCACAGCGTTGTGCATTGTATCATAACATTACGCAGTAATATACAAGCATTCATTGAGGCGCAACTGTTTTTTTTCTGTGGTTTTTGGAAGATTTTACTCATTTTGCCAAGTCATCAGCATGGCTAAAGCAAATCCTCTGGGGAGAACTGAAGAGGAGAAAGCATGAAGTCAAGTGCAAATTATTACATATTTATCTATGTGTGTACCACAGTGTGGCACAATTTTTTTTGCATTATTTTTCGATGTGATATCAATGTTTCATCTAAAAACTATCATAAAGCAGCAAATTGATATTCTTTATAAAGGACCAAAAGCATTTTATTCATTTTTGGAGAGGTTTTTGGGCCCTTGGATATCTACGACCCCTATACTGGTGGAAAAATAGCAATTATCTCTTGAAAATGATGCAAAAGTGAATTTTATGAGTCAACAGTGGATTTGTAGTGAAATATATGATTATATTATGATTTACAGCAATGCACAATTTAGATATGTAACACGTGTCAATGTTGCAGTAGTAGAACATCATGAGATTGTTACATTTATTTGATAAGAGGTTTGGAGGAGCTGAGGTTTTCATAACTTCTAGGGCTGGGTGATATGATGATAATTTAATTACCTTTGCATGCATAACATTTGGCAGAGCCACCAATAAAGCCTCCAACACTGTGCAAATAAGAACAATGGGGGCTACAGCAGCCACAGCTCACTCAAAATAAATGTCATGGTCGCGATTGCCGTCGTAGATGTCAGAAGGAAATGTCACTGACAAAAAAAAAAGTTGTCTCTCTTTGCAGTGGTTTGGGCTGGAAACAAGCTGTAAGAGCGGAATAAGCACCCGAAGTGAAGCACAACACTGCCTACTGATCGTACATAAGGTCGCTTTGAGGTTTCTTTCCATGGAGGATTCAGCTGCATGCTCCCATATTACTAAAAATTCTGTAGCGGTGGCTAGCTATAAGTGCATATTGGTGTATGAGTGCTGTGTGCGACCACAACATTTATTTAGCCTTTTTGTATAGCTATTTCCGTGGATAAAATTGCATTTATTATTATTTTCTGTTAAAAACATTCAATTCATATTCAGGGAGCCAACTACTTCAGCCTGGAAAATAATCCATTAAACCAGAAAAATTGCTGAGTTGTTTTAGGAGGCTTTTACATCAGGGACCCGGGCCTGGATCCAAGTACACTTGACCCCAAAGTCCTGTTCGTTTGATTAGTGTGAACACTGTGTACCATACCCGGGCACGGATCAACGAAACGTGCCTGGGTCCACTTGAAAAGGTGGTCTCAAGTACGGTTCATGTGTACTCGGGTACGGTTCGCATCAGGTGTGAAAACTACTGTACCAAAACACGGAGGTACACTGCTATTTAGAATGTGATGTCATAACTATTCGACTGTCCTGTTCAAACATGGCCGCGAAAGGATCTCTGTTGTCTACTGAAGAAATTGATTGCTTGCTTGAAATTTGGGCAGACGAAAACATACAATCACAACGGGACATTTCACACAAAAATGCAGAGATTTATGGAATAATTTGAGAGTATTTACATGCACGTGGGTATAACAGAACAATGCCGTGACAAACTAAAGAAAATGAGGCTGCAATACCAGAAAGTGCAGGATGCGGTGCGTAAGTCTGGCAGCTCAACTGACGAAAAAGACAGATTTCATGGTATAATGCAGTGGACAGCATATTCGGCCAAAAACCAACAAGTGAGCCTAATGTTATTGAGTTGCAACCAATCACACCACCTCTGGTAACACCATCAACATCATCTCCACCATCCGATCAAGAGAACATGGGACCGGTTAGTCCACCAATGAGCCTGTCAATAAGCGGTAAGCAGTAGGTTAACGTTAGCATCCATAATATCCTCATGACACCTTGCGGGAATTATGTGTGTATCTTGTGGTGAAATGTGTTTAAAATGCAAGCAAACTATAGTTGAGGGGATGGTCCAGTAGCTTACAACATAGGTAGCTCCTCTTTCCGTTTTATTCATAATCCATGGTTTTATGAAGATTTATCCACAAGTGCTCTTCGTGTGTGCTTGCTAGCGCCACAGCCGATTTGGAGAGAACAATTTACTCAAGTACTGAGGCTATAGCTATCAGTGGACAAGCTATCCATAACATAGATATTATGTAGTTAGATTTTGACAGAAACAGGGGCCCTATCTCTGACGGCTATGCTGAAAGAGGTGCTGATGATGATTCATCCAAGATCCATACATAATTTCTGGTTGCCTGTGATTGTTGTGACAAAATTTTGATGTAGGAAGAGTTTGTTCATTTGTGCATGTATTTTATACCATCAAAAATGCTATTTTGGTTGTAGCCTTCAGGTAATTTCTAATTTTCTTTCATACTTTTATGCTGACAGGCACTTCAGATGAGACACACACTGACACCTCTGACTATAGCCCAAGAGCAGCAGACAACAGAAGGAAGAAGAAGGCAAAGACTGATGTGAGCAGCATGATGGGTGCCTTTATGGACATGCAAAAGAAACAGTACGATGAATTCATGCAAGCAGAGCAGCTGCGTCAACAGCAAGAGAAAGACAGTCTTGATGCCTGGATGAAGTCACAAATGGAGATAGAGGAGCGCCGGCTACAGGCACAGAGGGAGGAATGCCAAGAGACAAATAGAATGTTCATGCAAATGATGAGCAGACTGTTCGATGTCATGGTTCCTTCGTCCCAGCAGCACACGCCCTCACACCTACAACCTCCTCCTCCTCACTATTACCAGGGGCCTCCCCTGCACTACACTGCCCATGAAGAGACACCACTAACCTTCAGAGAACTGCACGGAGCTGCAGAGCCGCTGCCCAATGCTGCTCAATGCTGCTTGAGTAAGCATTTGATCAATAAATTCAGGAAAATAAGTGTCAATGCCTATCAAGAAAATGGTTTAATTTGTTTACAAGCAGTTTACATGATGTTTTGAAGAATGTTAGTCATAATGCACTTTTGCCATTTTCAAAATAAGACCAAAATAAGACCAAGACCAATGCTGTCTTTCTTTTTTTTTTTTTTTTTTTTTTTTACATAGCATTGTCGTTTTGTTTGTTATGGTTCGTTACGGTTTCCCCAGCTGTGCCTTGAATACTGTTTACCCTACATATTTCAATGTAAGATGTGTGAACACTGTGTTTTGATGGTGTTACAATGGTTTAACCTTGTTTCAAATGTTTTTACATTACATTACATTATAGGCATTTAGCAGACGCTCTTATCCAGAGCGACGTACAACAAGTTTTGAAGAATGTTTTGTGTATTGGATAGTACCTTTTCTGTTGAAGCACTGACATTTGACTGAAGGATTTGATTGAAGATGTTTTGCCTGAAGACATTACTTTGATTAAACACATTGCAGTCATTAACCAGTATTTTGTCTCTGTTCTAAAAGGTCCACACTGATCTTGGATTGTAAAATATACATTTATTGTCAAAAATACATGAAGTTAAGGATTGGATAAGGAAAAATAAGAGCACAAGGCATCTCTTGTGGTGTTGGCAGTGGTGTTTGCCTGAAGGGGATTCCATTCAACCGCCTCATTGTCTCTACGAATGTCAAAGTCTTCATCATATTCCTCATTGTTTACTTCACAAAAGTTGTGAAGTACGCAGCAGGCTGTGATGGTGGTGTTGATGTTTTCCATGTGGCAATCGTATCTCTTCATCAAACACCGCCATCTTCCCTTGAGACAGCCAAATGCCCTCTCCACGGTCATCCGTGCCTTGCTGAGCCGGTAGTTAAAGGTTGTCTGTGCAGAAATTGCACTGCTGTCAGGGTATGGTTTCATTAACCATGGGAGGAGTGGCTAGGCAGCATTGCCTAACATCACCACTGGCACATCTACACCCACAATCCTCTCTGTGAGATTGGGGAACAGTGTGCCACTCTGACCCCTGTCATAAACACTGGAATTCCCAAACACTCTAGCCTCATGCACTCTGCCTGCCCAACCCACATTCATGTCCTAGAACCTGAGCCGATGGTCTACCACACCCTGCAGAATGACAGAGTAGAACCCCTTACAGTTGTAGTAGTCTGCAGGGGTGTCTGGTGGAGATAAAATGCCTATATGGGTCCCATCAATAGCCCCTCCACATTGTGGGAAACCCCAACGGTCACGGAAACCTTGAATAATGATCTTAAATTCATGTTCAGAGGGTGTTCTAATGTAGTGAGAAAGCAACTTGTCCACAATTACAGAGGCAACATGATTGACTATAACACCATCTGTTCATAGGCCAATACCAAATAAATGGGAAATGGATCTATACTCCACGTTGATGGCCAATCTCCAGATGCATATGGCCAAACGTTGTTCCACAGGCACTGGACTTCTGAACCTGGTTGCATCTCTTGTTAGATGTGGCCGAAGGATGTCACACAGCTGCATGAATGTGGTCTTCCTCATCCAGAAATTTCTTAGCCATTCCCGATCTCCCCAGGTTATGAGGACATGCTGCCACCACACACCAGACCTCTGTTGAACCCATATGCTCCTGAGGTAGAATAGAAAGTACATTATTATATTTTATTATTATTATTCTACAAGAGGTAGACCGTACACAGCCCTCTTTCATGACGTGTATCTGAGCATAGGTGTGCGTGCTGCGGTCACTGTCATTACAATAACATAACTTCTATCACTGGCTAGGTAGCTAGTCCACTTTTTCAAAAGCATTGTGGAAATCAAAAGAGAATATTCTGGTCAACAACAGGTCTGTTTCTCATCGTATTGACAAATGCGAATAGCAGTCAGCGAGTAGAGTTACAAGGGCATTTCTCAATGCCGCCTGTCTCCTCCGAAATCTACGTATGCGCACAGCACGCGCCGATCTCATCCTCTGAACTGCACAGCCATAGCTGATAAAGTAGGAAGGCAGGCGAGAGGGTCATTCTTGACATTGTCTCCAAAATATGAATAACAGTAGGCATAGTGCGATGGTCGACTCCATTGTATGGGCTTGGGATCTTGCGATTGGAGCGCTTTTCTACACTGGAGCAACAACATAAACAAATGTTGCGTAGTTGATGACGCAAGTGTACTCGGGTACGGAACAAAACTTTACTAATGTGAAAGCTGAGCGGCAGGGGAGTGGAGAGGGGGCGCAATCGTACTCAGGCACGGTACGAAGCAGTCGTACCTAATATGAAAACGCCCTTAGAATCTTTGTCACCAGGGAATGTAGCAAGGCTGGCAGTGTCAGCATAGCAAAGGACGCTGTAATGAAACTTTAAAGTTACAATCTCGAAGATTTCAGTTTCGTTCTCTTTGGCAGTACCAATGGCAAGAAGCGGTAATTGCAGTTGTGTTTTTGGACCTCACTTCCCATAGATCCAACCCGATCCAACCAGTGTCGCCTGTGTGATGTCAGTCAGTTGGCAACTGGGCCACGCCAACTATTACACTTATTATTTCCTGAATAAAAAATGGTTGTTATACAAGTAACGTTATGTACATACTCATACATTGTCTAACATTAGGCTAACTTAAGCTGTCTTTACACTGCCGAGCCGGGTTAAAATGCTGTAGCGGACCTGGGGTAGAATTAGTGATGATCAATTTCCAAAAACGTTCTTTATCCACCTTTTGCTCGGTATGAACATCTTTACAGTGCAGAGAAGAATTTGCGGGATTCGCTGTGGCTCATGCAATTATGTATCTTGTGCATCATCATCGTGAATGATTGTTGTGTGATATTTTTGAAACAACAACTGCCTTGTTTCTGGTTTTGCTAACTAAATTGTTCGAGAATAAAGCTGTTAAATTAGCAATCAGAATAAGAAGAATAAAACAAACACAAAGGAGATTTCATCAAAATAGTGCATCAAGGCTGAAGGAACGTATGAGGAAGCGTAATAAAATAACAACAACGCTAATCCATACTGCCGTATTCTTTTATTTAGTTTTCTCCGGCTTGACATCTTTACATAGAAATCAGACTAAATCTGCTCCACCTATACCCCGGCTTATATATTGATGAACTTGATGGCAATGTAAATAACGGTAACGTTAAGGCCAGTTAAGATCAATGATTCGCAACGAGACAAAACGGTTTTAGAATGTTGCAGAGAAAATTGCAGCGGTGTGAACTGGTTAGTTGCAGAGCCTCTGAAGCCGTTGCCTAGGGTCTCAAAAGACCCACCTTGTCAAATCGCCAAGTGCAGTTTTAGAACGTTTACAATCAGACGTCTTGGAATTTTGCAAGTTGCATCCAGTCTCGTTGCGAATCATTGATCTGAGCTGGCCTTTAGTTAGCTACAGTGCTACGCTGCAACAAGGTAGCATTGCATTCGAGAGCACCTTTAATGCTAGCAGACACCGGAAAAAACAGTACACCGCTTACACACAAGTGAGTTGAAGAGCAAGCCTGTTGCGTTAGCTCCGCCTACCCTCTCTGGCGGACCAACCACTGATGGGTGATGGAAAATGCGTCACTATCTATGCGCCGCTTGTGATTTTTTCCCGGGAATGTCGCCACAGACACCCAGTTCTTTAATCATAAATAATAATAATAACAATAATAATAATAATAATAATATTAATTAATATAATAATAGGCTCAATCACCATTGTGTTACCTAATTCAGTGATAGATAGTGACTTAACAGACATTTATTTTAATGAAAATCTTTGAGATTATTACTTTAAGTACGTCACAATGGTTTTAGAATGTCATTACATCACCCAGATCATTTTGAAAAAAACAGGAGAGTTTGGGAAATCCTACATTAGAGCTCAGACAACAAGACGACTGGTTGATCAAAGGCGACGCAAGAGGGTAAGCTAACCAATCAGTGGTCTGCAGTGTTTTCACGTCACCTTTTGGTATCACCTCAGCTCGCTTGGAACCTCGACGGAGATACCGTCGATAATATAGCTAATATTAAGTTTTATTTTTCATTCAAATGGAAATATGTAGGCTAATGTGCTTTATATTTTTGGCTATGTATATAAACATTGTGTAGTAATAAAATAAGAGCTTGCCACCTACTGCAATATTGGCTCGTATTCATTGTGTACAGGAAAAAGTACAATATGGGCAAAGACAACCTTTTTATATGATTTGCTGTACTGTAATATTTTAGTCCTACTATCCTGTGCTGACGCAATCTAAGCAGTACAAGGTGGAAATTATTCAAGAAGATGTTATTGCCTTGTGCTGATAAATATCCCATCACTTAAAAACCTGGTCCTGGTCAATTGTGCTTTGTCTGTGTGTTTTAATCATGAAATACATGCAAAGAGTTGCAAATACACTGAAAAATGCACATTGGTATCCTCCAAAAACCAAAAGTGAGTATGAGCCTACAATTAAAACGACCACAAAGCGACTTCAGAAACAGCGGCATTCTACACCAGTAGCTACTGACATAATGGTGGTCTATGACAGCACACAGGCAGCATCTTCTGAAAAATAATTTAAGAGCAAATTAAATATAACTATTCTCATTTTTAAATTTATGTTGGCCTGTTTATTTTTCATATGTTATTGCTTGTTGTCATCATCAGCAAAATCACCATGCAAAAACGAGTAATAGCATTTTTAATGGTAGTAGGCTATTAGTAGCAATATCAGAATGACAGTGTACTCAAAATAATATGGTGGAATCAGCATAACAACATCTCAGTTTAACATATGCCAGCTTTATTACTGATCATTTACTTATTTGTCATGATTCATCACCATAAAAAATGGGCAGAAGAAAGTTATGACAGGTAGTACTATTATTAGTATCTAACTAACAATATAATCAAAACAATACTGGCATGTAATAATGCATGTAATCCTAAATCAAGGTTTGACACTATTTATTCTGATACAGCAGTTCTGTGCAGGCAACTCTCATGCTGCACTCAAGAAACTCGAAACTCGGATATTTCAGGTGTGAAATTTCCGACTTCTGATGTCACTGTGTTCACGCTGTTTTACTCGGAAAAAAGCATTGATTCCGACAAGAAACACTGCTTTAATTTTTGTTAAGAAGTATGTGGGACAAGCAAGGATAAATGAACCCCTTAGCGCACATGCCAAATCTGGCCAATCCTTGCCCATTTAGAGGGTAGCCCAGGGCCAGCCTGTGGCATAAACGATCTATGCGGTTGTTTAGGGCCACAACCGCTAGGGGGGGCCACACGACCACGAGGGGGGGGCCACACGATCCAATGTTCATCTAAGGTAAATAACGTTATTTTCGCAATTACGTTATTCATCCCCTATCGCGGAACTAGCAGTATAATTTTAACGGAATGGCAACCGAACATGACGCATGCATTTTAATTAGATCACGAGCCAAACTTCAAACTGACATTGGAAACGGGGCTCACAAGTTGATATGAGGTGAATCGTCTCATTGTCTCATATCAGCTTGCGAGCCCCGTTTCCAATGTCAGTTTGAAGTTTGGTGTCACCTCCCTCATGGTCGAGAACAACAGAGACAATATAAAGATGATACTACTCCTCCAAGGTGTTTCCCATGTAAAATAGAGGGGCTGGCATTAGAGGGCTCGTGGTCTAATTGCATGCGTCATGGTTTGAGTGTGGTGTTAAAAAATTTTGGCGATTTGTAGTGCAAAAATTCAGTTTGGAGCCCAAAATAAACATATTAACATTGAAAACTTTTCTGATTTCTTAAAATAACTCTAGAGGACCCTACGTTCAGGGGCATATGCCACACTCTGCGGTGGCCTTGTTATATTTGCATACAATTGTTTGTACAGATGCCCGTGGTACCTCAGGAGTTTGGAAATTGCTCCTAAGGAGGAACCGAACTTGTGGAGATCCACTATTTTTTTCTGAGGTCTTGGCTGAGTTGCTGAGTTGGATTTTCCCATGGTATCAAGGGCAAAAAGGCAGCGGCTATAAAATGGTAGGCCCTTAAGCTCTTAGCGCAAAGCCCCTAGTGGTCGGCACCCTGGCGTGCCGACATTGCTGAACTCAGACGTTCAGTGCTACTGCAACCAAAGTATGAGTTAAAAACAGAAATGCTTTGTTTTAGTTTCATTAGTAGATGATACACGACAACTATGCTGAATAGCCTACGCAGTTTCGCAGCGCCAGCATTGTCACTCTGGTCATTCATTTAACAAGCACCCCCTCCCTGCACTCTCATCTGCAACTACACCGCCCACCCATGACATAATAGACAATATTTTCCATCCGGGCATTCGTAAAACTTTCACCACTCAAAAATCGTATTCCGTCACAGCAACAAGATCGACAATAGCCCTGAGATATGCCAATACAGTAGTGAAAAGGCTGCTCACTGAATAATGAAATAAACAAGACAAAGTTTTCAGCAATTATACAATGGCATTCTTCAGTCAATATCTGGGACTAAATATTGAATAGATATACAACCTTACCGTTGGTTTTACGCGTAGATGTCCCTTTTGAGACTGAGTGGTCATATATTGTCTCGGACGATCCGTTTGTGAAATATATGTGCATTTGTGACGCCTGGGAACCTTCCAAAATAGCCGTGCGTAATACCACACGTGTTGTTTATGGCGTTGTCACCCTTTTTAGTACAGTCTGGCTTGATTTACAATTAATTTATTCAGTAGGTGAGAGTATAGGCTTTCTAACGATGTATAACATGTCTAATTTTGCTTTTGGAATAGTATTTTATAGGTCAGCGTAACCGAAAGTTTTCTCATGCATTCACTCTGTGGTAGCAGTAAAAGACGCTGCACCTAACAAAACGTTGTCAACAGGTTTTCGTAATTTCTTGGAAAATACTATTATTATTGAGGACTTCTGGGCATAGCTAAGCCATATGTTTGCTGATAGACCTAGCTGACATTGTTTTCTGGAGGAAAACAGAAGGGAATAGAACTGTATTATTGATTTACTGTCTCTGTCTCCATCTACTGGAAACAGATAAGATTTCATCATTGCTATGTAAATATCACTGCTCAAAATATTTTGGTTATATACGTTATTTGTGAAATTGAGTGTCTTTAAATAGGTTAGTGGTTTTATAACGAGGATATTTCACACTGCGTTTGTTGTTGTCTAGTAGTTTTTGTGATGCATGCAACAGTGATGACGTGAGAGTTGGAACATTGCCAAAACGTGGTGGACATGTCGTCCCATCCCCTTACAAGAAAACATACGAGAGTACAGAATATTAGGACTACATACAAGAGTTAATTATTACACATTTAGGTACTGTACAGCATTGTGTGACAATATTTTTGCATTATTTTTAAATCTGATATTAATGTTTCGTCTTAAACCTTCATAAGGGGCTCATTTGTATGCTTTACAATGGACAAGCATTATATTCCTTTTTGGAGAGATTTTGGATATGTTTCTGGACCCCTAGCTATTGTAGACCACTGTACTGACAGAAAGCTTGTAATTCACAGTTGAAAATGATGCAACAGTGAGTTTCTTGAGTAAAAACAGTTGATTTGTAGTGAAATCCGTGAATATGTTGTGATATATAACATTTCATGTTACCATACAATTCCTGTGCAAAGTCAATTAGGGTATTTACTTTATTTCCATAAAAGGTCATTTCAAAATAATAGCTAAGAGACAGATTTATTTCAGCTTTTATGTACTATATCAGATTTTCAGTGCACAAGGCACAAATTAACTCCCAGGGCTGAACGAACTTTGGTCCGAAAGGTTCAACTGAACCTCAAGACAACAAGAAAGGAACTGGTGAAGGAGATGGAGGCATCAGGTACCAAAGTACCTACATCCACCATTAAGAGAATTCTACATCGCCACGGCCTGAAAGGCTGTCGCGCAAGGAAGAAGACCCTACTCCAAGACTGGCATAATAAAGCCAGAATGAAGTTTGTAGGTGATCACCAGGACGAAGACCTAGCCTTTGGGGGGAGTGTTCTTTGATCAGATTAAACAAAAATTTAACTGTTTGGCCATAATGATCAGCACTATGTATGGAGGAAAAAGGTTGAGGATTTAAATCCAAAGAACACCATCCCAACTGTGAAGCATCATGTTGTGGGGGGTGTTTTACTGGAAAAGGGACTGGTGCACTTCAGAAAATACATGGCATCATGAGGAAGGAGGATTATCTAGAAATACTGAAGTAACACCTCAAGAGACCAGCTACAAAGTTAAAACTTTGTCGCAACTGGGTCTTCCGGCAGAACAATGATCCTATGCATACCTCCAAAGTTGTAATAAAATGGACTGAACTGTAAAAGCGTGTTCAAGCAAGGAGGCCCACAACCCTGAATGAGTTAAACCACTTCTGCCAGGAGGAATGGGCAAAAATTTCAGCAAAGTATTGTGAGAAGCTTAAAAGGCAGTGCCACCAAATACTAACAAAATGTAAACTTTTGACCCACTGAAAATCTGATATAGTACATAAAATCTGAAATAAATCTGTCTCTTAGCTATTATTTTGAAATGACCTTTTATGGAAATAAAGTAAATACCCTAACTGAATTTGCACAGGAAATGTACGGTAACATGAAATGTATGGAGTTGTGAAAAATTTAGTTTGAATGTCTTTAGCCTAGGTGTATGTTAACTTTTGGCCTGAAGTGTATATGCTGTATCTTTTGGAGCTGCTTTGCCATTTGGAGCTCCTATTTATATGTGGCATGTCTGTCAGAAGTCCTACACATGGAACATTACAGAGACAGAGCGCAACGCGTCATACTCTGAAAACCACGCCCACTGGCGGGGAAAACAATCGGTGCCACAATATGCAACCAAGGGCTGAAACGCTATGCCTGTAGCTAGCTAAAAACATTAGATTTAAGCATGTCAAAGGATTATTTTAGCACCCTATGTCTTCCTGCATTAGTCTAGCTCTAGCTTGTTTCTTCAGTGTAGCGACAACGTTATAACGGTCTCTGAAAAACGGTATTTGCCTTTGGCTCGGGGGGCTTCTGGTGAAACTGATGCAGAAATTAACCGTACTTTAAACATGGCAGCTAGAACTTAGCTAACGTTAGCTACTTATTACCTGCAATTTTATTAACGCTAGCCAAGTAGCTATCATTTTAGCTTCCCCTTCTTAGCCATCTACAAGCTTGTTGAAACAACGTTGCTAGCCAACTCCAACTTATTTCGAATGACAGTAACCTACTGTTGCCTGTAGCTAGCTTGCTAGCTGACACACCACTAGACTCCAATGTCAGGTTTTTCGGTTTGGCAGCTTATAAAAACTTAGTTCTGGGTTCTTTACCCAGTTGGTAGTGCATCCCACCACACACCAGCTTTTAGGCATTTTTCTGTTGTTTGCTAGCAGACGAAAGTGACAAGGAGGCACCTTCATGCAATACAAAGTCAATGGAGAGCGATGAATTGTTTTCCCCTCCGATGTGGGTGGGACTTAATTGCGCTCTGTCTCTATATAGAGCACCATTTTAATTACTCCATCTTCATCATTCTCATATCCTTGCAGTCATTGCATGACTTGAATTTATAATAAAACACAAGATACTTGTGCCCTAATGAATGACATAAAATGTTGCAGCAAGTGAAAAGGACATTAGGCATGTCTTTGGAAAACAACCTAAAAAACAAGTTGGAGGAGTTATCTGCATCATTCAGTTTATGATAAAATAATTCTAGCTCATATGAAAATTACTGACTTATCAATAATTGCATCAAGGCAATTATTACATTTTTAGTGTTGTTTGTTGGCTATGTAATAAAATCACTACATTAATTATATGTTTGCTGCGACAATGATTGCACCACTTTTCCACAATTAACCGGTAAACTGAACTATATCAGTTCCTGATAACAATGCAGGTTGAGCTATGCCCTTTTTCACCTGGAGGTGTCCAATGAAATGGCACTCTGCTCAGGAAAATATGTTAATAAAGTTTACTTCTCATGATGTACTGTAAAGGTTTGTGCAATAATTAGTAGTTTACATAAGAACCATGTGACCCTCTAACAACCACAGTAATTAGTATATTCTGTCCTCAAAGGTCACCAAAAATAAGCATTTAAGTGCTTTATTTTTAAAAGATTGCTTCCAGGGGGAGCATGCCCCTGGAAACCCCCAGCATTTAGGTGTCCCCCCAGGTTTAAAATCAGTCCTACTCCCCTGGATTTGAGGTGATACTATATGATACTACAACTGTCATGAGCACTGCACTGGGTGCACAGTGTGCTCATCCCATTGGCCCATCCAGTTTCCTCTCTCATGTCTTGCCTCCTCAGTCAAGCTGGAAGTATAATTGATAATAAGGAGAACTTGGCCAAAATCAAACCACTGTCAAACATGGTGCCACATACAAACTGTATACACATTGCGGCTTTAAACTTTGTTTGGTGACACACCACGCTAGTGGAGAGCACGGATTTAAATTCTGTGGTTGTGATCTGAAAGCACGGAATTGACAACGATTGCTGCACCAAACACAGAAAACAACAATAAAATAATAAAATCATATTAAAATAATAAAATCCTTTTTATTTGCATCAAAAGTTGTGCATATTTAATTGCCATTATTTAAACTTGTGGATACATGTAGTCTTCGTTCTCAGCACTGACATGTGGAGAATATGCATGGTAAATATCTGCAATGTGCAGATTTTGAATTTAAATAATCTTGAAGTGCATTGTATTTTGTCAGTTTCTATTGGCTTTAAAGCATAAATCAAAGGACTGGGGAAACAATAGTGGTGACTTAAATAAAAGTGTTAAAATAAAAGTGATGGTTATCACTGTAGTGATCTTACACTAGCTTGTAAGCCAAATATGATTTGAACTAAATTAACAACAATCACCACAATGCACTCTTCCTAAACACAATTGGGCAATTTCAAATAGCCTATTTGCAGCCAGCCATGTTGAATCTAAACCTCACTCATATTGATCCTTGCTATTAGAGTGAAGTAATCGCCACAGAGTTTCTGCTGGCTCACTCACCTTCCATGATGATGTGTAACTGTTGATAGCAGTTGCAGAATGAATTCTGTAGTGTATCGGAGCAGCTTATCGGCTCAAGTTCAAGAAAATGCCTCCAAAATCATTGGATAGCACTTCATACTACAGCATATAGCCAATTTTATGTTAAAGAGAAAACGTAAGGTAAGTAGCCCCAAAAAATGCAGTAATTTCTAGATGATGACCCAAAAGTGTAAAACCAGTAACCAAAGGGTTTCAAGGGGTCTGAGTACTTTTGCAAGGCACTGTGTAAGCAAATCATTAGATACTAGCAATCTATACAGGCTGCTTAAAACATTAAGCTAACTACAGCAATGTCTTGAAAACTAGCTCATTTAACACCAGTGAGTTCACTGGCTATATGGTAATTGGTAATTGGCAATTTGGTTATGCTATCAAAAAAATGGTTTTCATATTACATCACCACAGTAACAATGTATAGGTTAATCATTTTTTGTGTGGTAATAATTTCCGTATTTGTCAATGTATAATGTATAATTTACCATCAACCTGAACACTTCATTCTTTAAATGGCATTATTAACAGGCAACATGCATGATGTTATGATGGCAGAGGGAGGGAATAGTCAGGAGAAGGATGACTGAAATTTATGAAAATGTAATGAAAACTTCCTGTCTTAAAATCCTTTAGAACTGTATTTATTGAACAGTATAACTTAACATTTTTTAAAATTATTTCCATTTTTTCAGGTCTGAGTCTTATTTAGGGAGCCCATATCAATCAAAAGAATTTTCAAAACAAAATTTTCACAATATAACCCCTTCCACCATTCCCAATGAGTAATTCGTAATTTGTTTCCTAGTTTCCAGAATTCTTCTCCTTTGGTGTCTTCTCAAATGTGGGTCCAACTAGAAAGCAGGTAGGTTTTTTTCATCCTTATCATTGCCAGATTCCCAAAGGTCCCACATGATGAAATGAAAGTGAAAATTCAAGGTTGCGCACGTCTGATTTTCTATTAGTTTACCACAGCCTTAACTTAACTTATCCCACACAAAAATCTAAGATATTGTCAATTGAGTGGCATCATTCTGTTTTCCAAAGCACACCATCTCCCTGACAAATTGATTATAATATACATCCAGGAAACCTTTTTTTTTCTTAATGCGTGTTAACAGGATACCCAGTCTTTCATATCATCAGCGCTCATTGTTGGAACATCTGCTATTGATTCTGGAGAGCAGGCAAACATGCTGTCTAAGTTTGGTTATTGATAGCTGATTCCAAATTGGAACCGGTTCCAAATTCCCAAGACCCGGGAATTTGTTAAAAAAATGTTTCAAATCCACTTATTTTCACTGGCATTTGCAAAGAGTGAAATGCAAAGAATTCTAATTAACTGCCAGGACCTGTTGCGCTAATGTTTACATAATACGTATGCATCAATGCGCCTGTAATAGGCCACACTCCACGACAGGAGAAAACAATCAGTTGCGCTCCAGATGGTTAGTAATACCAGTCATTGGATTATCAACATTATAAAAATGCCAAAACGTTGCATGGTGGGCTATACAAATAATAAAGCCAAGAAACCAGATTTTAGTTATGTCCTCCCATTCAAAAAGAGGACAATTCTTTGCGTAATGGATTCAACCAGATGCAGGAAGCATTCCTGAGGGATTTTTCTCCATGTTCGCTAGCATCACTCAGTTCCTACAGATTTTATGGTTACGCTTTTATGCTGCGCACCTCCCGTTCCACCTCATCCAAAAGGCACGATAATGGATTGTAATCTGGGGACGGTGCAGGCCACTGAAGTAAACTGAAGTCACTGTCATGTTCAATGGAACCTGCTTGAAATAAGGTTCAAAAGGGTTATTCTTGAGGCACAACATAAATTTATTCCAAAGTTGAAGAGAAGTAATTTGAAAAAGCAGTCTCCCCAGTGGATAAACAAAGCCATATGGGAGGATTTGAAAAAAAAAACTATAAGATATATAAAAAGGACAGTACTAAGAGTAATAAGGCTGAATGTTGTATGTGTGCTAAGGTTACAAAAGAACTACAGGAAGCTAAAAGGCTCTTTCAAAGGCAAATTTCCCAATATGCAAAATGTAATCCTAAAAGTTTGTTTCTGTATATACTTTTTTTTCTATATAATGCTATAGTAGGAAAAGGAAAGGTGAGGAGGATGTAACCCCTTGCATCATCATGAGCAATAAAGAAGGAACATTGCTTTATAAGAATAAGGATATTGCTCATGTCTTAAATAGTTACTTTATTGAAAGTTTTACTAGAGAGGAGGTTACTAATAGACTGGAAGGTATATTTCGTACTCAGAGTGTCTTAGCAGATATTGATAAAGAGGATAAAGAAGTACTGGAGCAGGCCTTGATGGTATATACCCAAGGGCACGCAAAGGGTTTGGTGAGATCAGCTTTTAACCACTGGCAGGTATTTATTTTTAGACAGTCTTTAGAAACAGGAAAAATATAGGAGTACTGGAAGCAAGGTAATTGGGATGGCAGGTATGCCATCCAGCCAAGTTACGCCTTGACAGGGCATGCCCCATACCTATACAGCACCGAGAGTTTGGCACTTTTTAGGGTTCCCCATAAAAATAACTGCAACAACCACAGACTCTTAGCCTTTAAAAACATGAATTTCTGTACATTCTGACCCCATTTCAACCGACAGAATTCATAAACATCTTCACACGTCCACATAATAAAGCCCCAAACTAAGGGGATTTTGCATTTTCTCCTTCTAATTCTTCTTCTTTTTCTTGCCACAAATGATCTTAGCGCACAAGGAATATGTCTCCCAATTGGTCATTTTACATACATCAACAGATAAAAACATTGGATACAACTTTGCTGCTCTGACTTGCTGCTTGGTCTTTGCTGCTTGGTCTACTTCCCTCGTAGCTCATTGGGTAGTGCCATTGCCTTTTGGTGGAACAGTTTACAGGACTGATAGACCTGGGTTCAATCCGCCCCTCCAACTGAAGCAAATCTCTAACTCAATACACTGCCTTGCTGTCTAACTAAAAAAACAACTTTTAAACTATTGCTTTTGCATCTGTAAAATCTTTCTGGGATAGTTCTGCTTTCAGCATTTTCACCGTGTTTAACGTTAGCTACCTTGTGTGTGAGTAACTTGGCATTCTTGCACATTGAAAACATGTTTTTCATGAAATATATTACTGCAAGAATCTTTTTGTCTCTCTGTTAGCTAGTGCAATACCAGCTGACCGCCAGTCAGTGTGACATTCGCAGGCACAGGACTTCTTGCTTGGTAGCAAGCTTTGCTGGAATACTAGCAACAAGCTAAGTGAGCTGAGAGCAAGTGTCTGCATATGTGGTCAGCTAAAAGCTTTCATGTTTTATCTGCAGGTAAAGCATATGAAGCACAAATTTTCAATAGTTTCAATATGCGTACAAATTCCTGTTGACTTTTATGTTCTTGTACACAAGAATGTTGTAACATAATTGTAGCCCCAGGGCAATTTAAACTGCCCCTAAATATCATTACATCTGGTTTTCTTGTCTACCACAAGTTTTCTATTTGTTTTGTTCAGTATAAATATGTTTGTCCAGAGTAAATACATTTGGGTAGTAGTAACATGTTCAGTTCGATATAAGCTACATATTCAGCCATTTTAAATGGATTGTTTGCAGTGTACTTGGTGAGCATGTGGTGTAAATGGAGTACAACCTATGTTGTTTAGTTTTATTGTATGTAATTGGTTGTTTGTGAGTCATGGCACTCTTCCTGTATTGTGACTGGCCGTGGGGCGGGAGCTGGCGAGGAGGGGTAGTGGAAGCAGCAGAGAAGGAGAGAGGAGAGTGAGCGAGCAGGAGTGTCTGGCGGAGCTCTGTGGAAAGCGAGTGAGAAAAAGATGAGAAGTGTAGTAATGAGATTTACCGGGTAAAGTGTGTTAAAGTTATAGCACTTATTTTTTAGCACTTGTTGGTCCGCCACGGTCAGCCATCAGCCCACTGGTTTATTCCACCGCATTCGGAAGCGCAACATTAGGGCTCTGTGACTCAATTCTGCAATTGTAAGTACTCAGCTTCTATTTTTGCTCGGTTAGAGTGAAATGGTTTCAACTGTTTTTGGCCACCACGCTCCCCAGCATCAACCAGGCCTGCAACAGGAGTTTGTTTCTTTAATTAGGGGTCCAAGCAGCGAAGCTGGTGGAACCCTATTGTTTTTGTTAGGATTATTAGGGGTCCAAGCAGCAAAGCTGGTGGAACCCTATTGTTTTTGTTAGGATTATTAGGGGTCCAAGCAGCGAAGCTGGTGGAACCCTATTGTTTTTGTTAGGATTATTATTATTATTATTAGGGGTCCACGCAGCGAAGCTGGTGGAACCCTATTGTATCTGTTAGGATTATTAGGGGTCCAAGCAGCGAAGCTGGTGGAACCCTATTGTTTTTGTTAGGATTATTAGGGGTCCAAGCAGCGAAGCTGGTGGAACCCTATTGTATTTGTTAGGATTATTATTATTATTCTTATTTTTCTCCGCTAAAAGTGTCTGAGGCTCAGCAACCATAAGTCCTAGAGCAACCAAATTTGGCAGGTGGGTTCCTATGGCCCCCCACTACTCAGGCACTAAAAATCACCTATGTCGGCCACATGGTGGCGCTACAACAAAGGGTTACGCGTAAAAGGCCATAACTCCCACACCATAAGTTAGATCAACACAAAACTTCATGGACCTCTGCATCTGAACGTGCTCTACAACTTTGCCATTGGCACCACCTATGTCCGCCATATTGTTTGCCCGCCATTTAGACTTTTTCGTTGGGGCGTGGCAGTTTTCTCCGCTAAAATGTCTGAGGCTCAGCAACCATAAGTTGTAGACAAACCAACTTTGGTAGGTGGGTTCCTATGGCCCCCCACTACCCAGGCACGAAAAATCACCTATGTCGCCCAGATGGTGGCGCTATAACAAGGGATCATACTTTTAAAGGCTATAACTGCCACCCCATAAGTCCGATCAACACAAAACTTCATCGACCGATGCATCTGAATGTGCTCTACAACTTTACTATTAGGACCACCTATGTCCGCCATATTGTTTGCCTGCCATTTAGACTTTTTCGTTGGGGCGTGGCAGTTTTCTCCGCTAAAATGTCTGAGGCTCAGCAACCATAAGTTGTAGACAAACCAACTTTGGTAGGTGGGTTCCTATGGCCCCCCACTACCCAGGCACGAAAAATCACCTATGTCGCCCAGATGGTGGCGCTATAACAAGGGATCATACTTTTAAAGGCTATAACTGCCACCCCATAAGTCCGATCAACACAAAACTTCATCGACCGATGCATCTGAATGTGCTCTACAACTTTGCTTTTGGGACCACCTATGTCCGCCATATGGTTTGCCCGCCATTTGGACTTTTTTATTAGGTGGGGTGCGGAAAAGCTGGAGCTCCAAATCTAAGCGTTACGACATCTAGTAAACTTCTTTACGGCAAGCGACATCCATGGCGACGGAAGTAATCCGACACCGTAGGGTCCAGTTTTTATCAGCGAGGGGAGGGTCTGAACCAGAGACTGTAAAAAATACTTCTCTTTGGCATGGATCCATTTGAAGACAGTATCGGGTGAGTTCGTTTAGTCTTTGGATCTGTCATTATGCTGAGACATAGCTAAACCATTTTATTGATAGTATTTGAGTTTCTGTGCAAACGCGCGAAAACACGCTAGTATAATAAAACAATGACGGTAATACATATATAGTCCGCTTCGTTCCGTTGCTACCATTACATAACAGACTATCTTGTGTCTACAGCTGCAGTTTCTCGCTGCAATTACTAATATTGAATATAAACAAACGACGCGATTTATGCTGTACTCCGTCAATGTCTAAATAAATAATATGCTACTCTGAGCGTAGGAAGCAGTTAACATGGATGGCGAGTTGATATTTAGTTTTTTGTTACTAAAAGTTGGTTCGTAAAAGCTTCTTGACAGGATGAATCATTACTTTTCTTACCATTGGTTTTACGCGTAGAGATGTCCCTTTTGCGAATGAGTGGTCATATATTGTCTTGGACAATCCGTTTGCGAAATATACGCGCATCTGTCACGCCTGGGTCGGCTATCTTCAATAATAGCTGTGCGTAATACCACACCTGTTGCTTACGGCGTTGTCGCCCTTTTTAGTACAATTTGGCTTGATTGACAATTCATTTATTCCGTAGGTGAGAGTATAAGCTTTCTAACGATGTATAACATGTCTGATTTTGCTTTTGGAATAGCGTTTTATAGGTAAGCGTAACCAAAATTTTTCTTATCTGCCAATGTGTAAATAAATAAAACGGTAGGCTACTTTGCGCGCAGCACGCAGATCGCGAGTTGATTTTACGTCTTTTTTTCCGTTTTTTCTCAATGTCGTATTTATTATTTGAAATGTGCATTCATGTGTTATTATTCACATGTCTCTGTGGCGCTCTGAAATGTGCATTCTCTGCTAAGCTGAGCAATGGATTGGAATATGTGTCTGACGTAGTGTTGCACGGTATGCCAAAACTTCAGCACTTTCTCGGTACTTAAAAAAAAAAAAAAAAAAGAAACGGTTAGGTATTAGAATATTCCGACGTTCGGTAGCTTTGAGTCAAATGTAAAAGCAAGGGAAAATTGTCTCCCGCATTACTGATTGAGAGGATGAAAAGTGTAATTTGTCAGAATCTTCGCTGTAAGGCAGTAGCAACTAAGGTTGCCAAGTGAGGTGACTTGCGCTTGTGCACTCAGCTTCTTGATACAGCGCAAGCTTTGACTCAGTTCACTTCAGTAGCAATAGGTGTTCCAATTTGGAATATTTTATTATAGATAGATGCTGTATTGTTATTAAAATATGCTGTTTTTAAATCTATTTAAAGTGAAAGACCTGTTTTAAAGATGATTTACTTTACAACTGTTTAATTTTTGAAATATATTTGATATATTTTTCTATTGTTTAGTGTTGTAACACTATAGGCCTATGCTTATTAATATGTTGAACTGGCTTCAACTTAAAGGTTGTTAATAAACCAGGTTTTTAATAAACTGAATTCGAAAAGGAGGTTAACCCTTGTGGACGTAAGGTTTCTGATCTATAAAGGTATTTTCAGTATTGTTAGGTACCGAATATTGAATCAATATTGTTTCAATATCGAGTATCGTGATACTAAACCTGGTATCGGTATGACAGTCAAAATTTTGGTATCGTGACAACACTAGTGTGACGCCTTTTTTAGTTCCAGCATGGAAGCGCTGCAGCTGTACATACACGCCGGGCCATGTATGTGTTATGACATCCCATCTAAGCGTTACGACATAGTAAAGGCCTTTAAGGGAAGCGACCAGGACACATCTATGGCGACGCAACTAAGTCATCCGACAGCGTCTCTTAGCACAAAATTGGCCATAAGTCATCAACATTTTATACAATTATCATGATATTCAGTAGATATGTTGGGTGAAGGCATATGATCATGAGGAAAAAGCCATTTTAAAATCGCCTCATAGGGGGCGCGACGGTGCCAATGCTTGGACCCCTCCCAACGCCGCTTGCGGCTTTAATTAGGGGTCCAAGCAGCGAAGCTGGTGGAACCCTATTGTATCTGTTAGGATTATTAGGGGTCCAAGCAGCGAAGCTGGTGGAACCCTATTGTTTTTGTTAGGATTATTATTATTAGGGGTCCAAGCAGCGAAGCTGGTGGAACCCTATTGTATCTGTTAGGATTATTATTATTCTTATTTTTCTCCGCTAAAAGTGTATGAGGCTCAGCAACCATAAGTCCTAGAGCAACCAAATTTGGCAGGTGGGTTCCTATGGCCCCCCACTACTCAGGCACTAAAAATCACCTATGTCGGCCAGATGGTGGCGCTATAACAAAGGGTTTTGCGTAAAAGGCCATAACTCCCACACCATAAGTTAGATCAACACAAAACTTCATCGACCTATGCCTCTGAACGTGCTCTACAACTTTGCTTTTGGCACCACCTATGTCCGCCATATTGTTTGCCCGCCATTTAGACTTTTTCGTTGGGGCGTGGCAGTTTTCTCCACTAAAATGTCTGAGGCTCAGCAACCATAAGTCCTAGAGCAACCAAATTTGGCAGGTGGGTTCCTATGGCCCCCCACTACTCACGCACGAAAAATCTCCTACGTCGCCCAGATGGTGGCGCTATAACAAAGGATCACTCTTTTAAAGGCTATAACTGTTACACTATAAGTCGGATCAACACAAAACTTCATCGACTGATGCATCTGAATGTGCTCTACAACTTTGCTTTTGGGACCACCTATGTCCGCCATATGGTTTGCCCGCCATTTGGACTTTTCTATTAGGTGGGGTGCGGAAAAGCTGGCGCTCCAAATTCTAAGTGTTACGACATCGAGTAAACTTCTTTACGGCAAGCAACATCCATGGCGACGCAAGTAATCCGACACCGTAAGGTTAGTTTTTTATCAGTGAGGGGACGGTCTTGGGGCACGTGGAACGGTAGGATACTGCCCTCTAGGGTTTTCGACACACTTGTTCCTGGTTATGGTTATACAGTTTGTTGTACGTCGCTCTGGATAAGAGCGTCTGCCAAATGCCTGTAATGTAATGTAATGTAATATCCCGTAGCAACAAGATAAACCCGACATTAGCCCTAACATATGCCAATACAGCAGTGAAAACGCTGCTTACTGAATAACGAAATAAACGAGACAACGTTTATTTGAATTATACCATCTCATATTACAGTCAATATCTGGGACTAAACATTGAATAAATATACAATCTTACCATTGGTTTTACGCGTAGAGATGTCCCTTTTGCGACTGAGTGGTCATACATTCTCTTGGACAATGCGTTTGTGATTCCTGTTGCTTGCGGCGTTGTCGCCGTTTTTAGTACAATTTGGCTTGATTGACAGTTCATTTATTCGATGTAGATGAGAGTATAAGCTTTCTAACGATGTATAACATGTCTGATTTTGCATTTGGAATAGCGTGTTATAGTTCAGCGTAATGGAATATTTTCTCATCGCATTCACTGTGGCGTAGCATTAAAGACGATGCACCTAACGAAACGTTGTCAACGATTTTCATAATTTCTTGGAGAGTACTATTATTATTGAGAACTTCGGGGCATAGCTAAGCCATTTCTTTGCTGATAGACCTATCTGACATCGTTTTCTGACGCAAAACAGAAGCGGGTAGGACTTTGTCATTGATTTTCTGTCTCTTTACTACTAAACACAGATAAAATGTCATGTTGCTATGTAAGTATTACTGCTCAAAATATTGCGGTTATATGCGTTATTTTTGAAATTGAGTGTCTTTAAATAGGTTAGTGGTATTATATAATGTGGATATTTCACACTGCAATGTAAGCGTCAGTGTAATAGTTTTTGTGACCCATGGAACAGTGATGACGACAGTGTTGGAACGTTGCTAAAACGTGGTGGACGGTTGAAAATTATTTTCGTCCCATCCCCATCCGTCATTATGCTGAGAAATAGCTAAACCATTTTTATTGATAGTAATTGAGTTTCTCTGGAAACGCGCGAAAACACGCTGGTATAATAAAACAATGACGGTAAATATAGCCTACATATGTAGTCTGCTTCATTCCGTTGCTACCATAACATAACAGACTATCTTGTGTCTACAGCTGCAGTTTCTCGCTGCAATTACTAATATTGAATATAAACAAAAGACGCAATTTATGCTGTACTCTACCAATGTCTACATAAATAATACGGTACTCTGAGCGTATGAAGCAGTTATCATGGATGGCGAGTTGATATTTTTTGCTACTACAAGTTTGTTAGTAAAAGCTTTGAGAGGATGAACCATTACTTTTCTTTGGCATGGATCCATTTGAAGACAATATCGGGTGAGTTCGTTTACTCTTTAAATCCGTCATTATGCTGAGAGAAATCGTATTCTCAATTTAATCTCCACATTGACTGTAAGCTTTGGGTTGTAACTAGTTAGCTGTTTCGTAGGTGACTTAGTTAATGCACTCGTCTTAACTATTGCTTGCATTTCTGCATAGACTGCGTTGTTGCTGTTCTTGTTTGTGTTAGTGTTAATCAGTTTAACCTACAGGGTCCAAGTTGAACTATGCGGTTGTTCCCTGCACTTGGAACGGTAGGCTACTGCCCTCTAGAGTTTTCGCCACAATTGTTCCTGATTATTGTTACACACTTTGTTGGACATCGCTCTGGATAAGAGCGTCTGCCAAATGCCTGTAATTTGAGATGTAATGTAATATTCCGTAGCAACAAGATAAACCAGACATTAGCCTTAAAATATGCCAATACAGCAGTGAAAACTCTGCTCACTGAAGAACGAAATAAACGAGACAACGTTTTTTTAAAATTATTCCATGTCATTCTACAGTCACTATCTGGGACTAAACATTGAATAAATATACAATCTTACCATTGGTTTTACGTGTAGAGATGTCCCTTTTGCGAATGAGTGGTCATATATTGTCTTGGACAATCCGTTTGCGAAATATACGCGCATCTGTGAGGCCTGCGTCGGCTATCTTCAATAATAGCTGTGCGTAATACCACACCTGTTGCTTACGGCGTTGTCGCCCTTTTTAGTGCAATTTGGCTTGATTGACAATTCATTTATTCTGTAGGTGAGAGTATAAGCTTTCTAACGATGTAGGTTTTGCTTTTGGAATACTGTTTTATAGGTCAGCGTAACCGAAAATTTTCTGATCTGCCAATGTCTAAATAAATAAAACGGTAGGCTGCTCTGTGCGTAGGTAGCGACTTGATATCTCGTCTTTTGTTTCGTTTTTTCTCAGTGTCGTAATTATTATTTGAAATGTGTATTCATGTGTTATTATTCTATCTGTCTCTGAGGCGCTCTGAAATGTGCATTCTCTGCTAAGCTGAGCAATGGATTGGAATAGGTATGTGTCTGACGTAGTGTTGCACCGTATACCGAAACTTCAGCACTTTTTCCATGCTTAAAAAAAAAGAAAAAGAAACGGTTCCGTATTAGAATTTTCCGACGTTCGGTAGTTTTGCGTCAAATGTAAAAGCCAGGGAAATGTGTCCCCCGCATTGCCGATTGAGAGGATGAAAAGTATAATTTGTCAGAATCTTCGCTAGATGGCAGTAGAACCTAAGGTTGGCAACTGAGGTGACCTGCGCTTGTGCATTCTTCGTGGTTGATACAGCGCAAGCTTAGACTCAGTTCACTTCAGTAGCAATAGCTGTTCTAATTTGTAAATATTTTATTATAGGAAGATGCTGTTTTGTTTTGAAATATGCTGTTTTTACATCTATTTTAAAGTGAAAGATCTGTTTTAAGATAATTTACTTTACAGTTGTTTCATTTTTGAAATATATTTAATATAGTTTTATATGGTTTAGTGTTGTAACACTATAGGCCTATGCTTATTGATATGTTGAACAGGCTTCAACTTAAGGGTTGTTAATGAACCAGGTTTTTAATAAACCGTGAATTCGAAAATGAGGTCAACCCTTGTGGACATTACGTTTCTGATCTATTAAGATAATTTCAGTATCGTTAGGTACCAAGTATTGAATCAATATCGTTTCAGTATCGAGTATCATTTCAGTATTGAGTATCGGGATACTAAACCTGGTATCAGTATCACAGTCAAAATTTTGGTATCGTGACCACACTAGTGTGACGCCTTTTTTAGTTGCGGCGTAGAAACACTGCAGCTGTACATGCACGCCGGGCCATCTAAGTGTTACGACATAGTAAAGGCCTTTACGGGAAGCGGCCAGGACACATCCATGGTGACGCAACTAAGTCATCAGACAGCATGTCTTAGCACAAATTTGGCCATAAGTCATCAATATTTTACTACGTCAGACACATATTCCAATCCATTGTTCTTCATGATATTCAGTAGATATGTTGGGTGAAGGTATATGATCATGAGGAAAAAGCCATTTTAAAATCGCTCCATAGGGGGCGCGATGGTACCAATGCTTGGACCCCTCCCAACGCCGCTTGCGGCTTTAATTATTATTATTATTCTTATTTTTCTCCGCTAAAAGTGTCTGAGGCTCAGCAACCATAAGTCCTAGAGTAACCAAATTTGGCAGGTGGGTTCCTATGGCCCCCCACTACTCAGGCACTAAAAATCACCTATGTCGGCCAGATGGTGGCGCTATAACAAAGGGTTAGGCGTAAAAGGCCATAACTCCCACACCATAAGTTAGATCAACACATAACTTCATCGACATATGCATCTGAACGTGCTCTACAACTTTGCCATTGGCACCACCTATGGCCGCCATATTGTTTACCTGCCCTTTCGACTTTTTAGTTGGGGCGTGGCAGTTTTCTCCACTAAAATGTCTGAGGCTCAGCAACCATAAGTTGTAGACCAACCAAATTTTGGAGGTGGGTTCCTATGGCCCCCCACTACTCGGGCACAAAAAATCATCTATGTCGGCCAGATGGTGGCGCTATAACAAAGGGTCATACTTTAAAAGGTCATAACTCCCACACCGTAAGTCAGATCAACACAAAACTTCATCGACCGATGCATCTGAATGTGCTCTACAACTTTGCTTTTGGGACCACCTAGGTCCGCCATATGGTTTGCCCGCCATTTGGACTTTTCTATTAGGTGGGGTGCGGAAAAGCTGGAGCTCCAAATTCTAAGTGTTACGACATCGAGTAAACTTCTTTACGGCAAGCGACATCCATGGCGACGCGAGTAATCCGACACCGTAAGGTTAGTTTTTTATCAGTGAGGGGACGGTCTTGGGGCACTTGGAACGCTAGGATACTGCCCTCTAGGGTTTTCGACACACTTGTTCCTGGTTATGGTTAGACACTTTGTTGTACGTCGCTCTGGATATGAGCGTCTGCCAAATGCCTGTAATGTAATGTAGGCTAATATTCCGTAACAACAAGATAAACCCGACATTTGCCCTAAAATATGCCAATACAGCAGTGAAAACGCTGCTTACTGAATAACGAAATAAACGAGACAAAGTTTTTTTTAATTATACCATCTCATATTACAGTCAATATCTGGGACTAAACATTGAATAAATATACAATCTTACCATTGGTTTTACGCGTAGAGATGTCCCTTTTGCGACTGAGTGGTCATACATTGTCTTGGACAATCCGTTTGTGATTCCTGTTGCTTACGGCGTTGTCGCCGTTTTTAGTACAATTTGGCTTGATTGACAGTTCATTTATTCAGTAGATGAGAGTATAAGCTTTCTAACGATGTATAACATGTCTGATTTTGCATTTGGAATAGCGTTTTATAGTTCAGCGTAATGGAATATTTTCTTATCGCATTCACTGTGGCGTAGCATTAAAGACGATGCACCTAACAAAACGTTGTCAACGATTTTCATAATTTCTTGGAGAGTACTATTATTATTTAGGACTTCGGGGCATAGCTAAGCCATTTCTTTGCTGATAGACCTATCTGACATCGTTTTCTGACGCAAAACAGAAGCGGATAGGACTTTGTCATTGATTTTCTGTCTCTATACTACTAAACACAGATAAAATGTCATGTTGCTATGTAAGTATTACTGCTCAAAATATTTCGGTTATATACGTTATTTTTGAAATTGAGTGTCTTTAAATAGGTTAGTGGTATTATATAATGTGGATATTTCACACTGCAATGTAAGCGTCAGTGTAATAGTTTTTGTGACCCATGGAACAGTGATGACGACAGTGTTGGATCGTTGCTAAAACGTGGTGGACGGTTGAAAATTATTTTCGTCCCATCCCCATCCGTCATTATGCTGAGAAATAGCTAAACCATTTTTATTGATAGTAATTGAGTTTCTCTGGAAACGCGCGAAAACACGCTGGTATAATAAAACAATGACGATAAATATAGCCTACATATGTAGTCCGCTTCATTCCGTTGCTACCATAACATAACAGACTATCTTGTGTCTACAGCTGCAGTTTCTCGCTGCAATTACTAATATTGAATATAAACAAAAGACGCAATTTATGCTGTACTCTACCAATGTCTACATAAATAATACGGTACTCTGAGCGTATGAAGCAGTTATCATGGATGGCGAGTTGATATTTTTTGCTACTACAAGTTTGTTAGTAAAAGCTTTGACAGGATAAATCATTACTTTTCTTTGGCATGGATCCATTTGAAGACAATATCGGGTGAGTTCGTTTACTCTTTAAATCCGTCATTATGCTGAGAGAAATCGTATTCTCAATTTAATCTCCACATTGACTGTAAGCTTTGGGTAGTAACTAGTTAGCTGTTTCGTAGGTGACTTAGTTAATGCACTCGTCTTAACTAATGCTTGTATTTTTGCAGACTGCGTTGTTTCTGTTCTTGTTTGTGTTAGTGTTAACCAGTTTAACCTACATGGTCCAAGTTGAACTATGCGGTTGTTCCCTGCACTTGGAACGGTAGGCTACTGCCCTCTAGGGTTTTCGACACACTTGTTCCTGGTTATGGTTATACACTTTGTTGTACGTCGCTCTGGATAAGAGCGTCTGCCAAATGCCTGTAATGTAATGTAATGTGATATTCCGTAGCAACAAGATAAACCAGACATTATCCCTAAAATATGCCAATAGCAGTGAAAACTCTGCTCACTGAATAACGAAATAAACGAGACAACGTTTTTTTTAAATTATACCATGTCATTATACAGTCAATATCTGGGACTACGCATTTAATAAATATACAATCTTACCATCGGGTTTACGCGTAGAGACGTCCCTTTTGCGAATGAGTGGTCATATATTGTCTTGGACAATCCGTTTGTAAAATATAGGCGCAAATGTGACGCCTGCGTCGGTTACCTTCAAAAATATCTGTGCGTAATACCACACCTGTTGCTTACGGCGTTGTCGCCCTTTTTAGTACAATTTGGCTTGATTGACAACTCATTTATTCAGTAGGTGAGAGTATAAGCTTTCTAACGATGTATAACATGTCTGATTTTGCTTTTGGAATAGCGTTTTATAGGTCAGCGTAACCAAATTTTTTTCTTGTCTGCCAACGTCTAAATAAATAAAACGGTAGGCTACTTTGCGCGCAGCACTCAGATCGCGAGTTGATATTACGTCTTTTTTCCGTTTTTTCTCAATGTCGTATTTATTATTTTAAATGTGTATTTATGTGTTATTATTCTATCTGTCTCTGTGACGCTCTGAAATGTGCATGCTCTGCTAAGCTGAGCAATGGATTGGAATATGGTTCTGACGTAGTGTTGCAAGGTATACCAAAACTTCAGCACTTTCTGGGTACTTAAACAAAAAAAAAAAAAAAAAAAAAAAGAAACGGTTCGGTATTACAATTTTCCGACGTTCGGTTGTTTTGAGTCAAATGTAAAAGCCAGGGAAAGTTGTCTCCCGCATTACTTATTGAGAGGGTGAAAAGTGTAATTTGTCAGAATCTTCGCTAGAAGGCAGTAGCAACTAAGGTTGCCAAGTGAGGTGACTTCGTTTACTCTTTAAATCCGTCATTATGCTGAGAGAAATCGTATTCTCAATTTAATCTCCACATTGACTGTAAGCTTTGGGTTGTAACTAGTTAGCTGTTTCGTAGGTGACTTAGTTAATGCACTCGTCTTAACTATTGCTTGCATTTCTGCATAGACTGCGTTGTTGCTGTTCTTGTTTGTGTTAGTGTTAATCAGTTTAACCTACAGGGTCCAAGTTGAACTATGCGGTTGTTCCCTGCACTTGGAACGGTAGGCTACTGCCCTCTAGAGTTTTCGCCACAATTGTTCCTGATTATTGTTACACACTTTGTTGGACATCGCTCTGGATAAGAGCGTCTGCCAAATGCCTGTAATTTGAGATGTAATGTAATATTCCGTAGCAACAAGATAAACCAGACATTAGCCTTAAAATATGCCAATACAGCAGTGAAAACTCTGCTCACTGAATAACGAAATAAACGAGACAACGTTTTTTTTAAATTATACCATGTCATTATACAGTCAATATCTGGGACTAAACATTGAATAAATATACAATCTTACCATTGGTTTTACGCGTAGAGATGTCCCTTTTGCGAATGAGTGGTCATATATTGTCTTGGACAATCCGTTTGCGAAATATACGCGCATCTGTGAGGCCTGCGTCGGCTATCTTCAATAATAGCTGTGCGTAATACCACACCTGTTGCTTACGGCGTTGTCGCCCTTTTTAGTGCAATTTGGCTTGATTGATAATTCATTTATTCTGTAGGTGAGAGTATAAGCTTTCTAACGATGTAGGTTTTGCTTTTGGAATACTGTTTTATAGGTCAGCGTAACCGAAAATTTTCTGATCTGCCAATGTCTAAATAAATAAAACGGTAGGCTGCTCTGTGCGTAGGTAGCGACTTGATATCTCGTCTTTTGTTTCGTTTTTTCTCAGTGTCGTAATTATTATTTGAAATGTGTATTCATGTGTTATTATTCTATCTGTCTCTGAGGCGCTCTGAAATGTGCATTCTCTGCTAAGCTGAGCAATGGATTGGAATAGGTATGTGTCTGACGTAGTGTTGCACCGTATACCGAAACTTCAGCACTTTTTCCATGCTTAAAAAAAAAGAAAAAGAAACGGTTCCGTATTAGAATTTTCCGACGTTCGGTAGTTTTGCGTCAAATGTAAAAGCCAGGGAAATGTGTCCCCCGCATTGCCGATTGAGAGGATGAAAAGTATAATTTGTCAGAATCTTCGCTAGATGGCAGTAGAACCTAAGGTTGGCAACTGAGGTGACCTGCGCTTGTGCATTCTTCGTGGTTGATACAGCGCAAGCTTAGACTCAGTTGACTTCAGTAGCAATAGGTGTTCTATTTTGTAAATATTTGATTATAGGAAGATGCTGTATTGTTATTGAAATATGCTGTTTTTAGATTTATTTAAAAGTGAAAGACCTGTTTAAATATTATTTACTTTGCAATTGTTTAATTTCTGAAATATATTTAATATAGTTTTCTATGGTTTAGTGTTGTAACACTATAGGCCTATGCTTATTGATATGCTGAACAGGCTTCAACTTAAAGGTTGTTAATAAACCAGGTTTTTAATAAACCGTGAATTCGAAAATGAGGTCATCCCTTGTGGACATTACGTTTCTGATCAATTAAGGTAATTTCAGTATCGTTAGGTACCGAGTATTGAATCAGTATTGTTTCAGTATCAATTATCATGATACTAAACCTGGCATCGGTATCAAAGTCAAAATTTTGGTATCGTGACAACACTAGTGTGACGCCTTTTTTAGTTGCGGCATGGAAGCGCTGCAGCTGTACACACACACCGGGTCATCTAAGTGTTACGACATGCCATCTAAGTGTTACAACATAGTAAAGACATTTACGGGAAGCGGCCAGGACACATCCATGGCGACGCAACTAAGTCATCCGCCAGCGTCTCTTAGCACAAAATTGGCCATAAGTCATCAATATTTTACTACGTCAGACACATATTCCAATCCATTGCTTATCATGATATTCAGTAGATATGTTGGGTGAAGGTATATGATCATGAGGACAAAGCCATTTTTAAATCGCTCCATAGGGGGCGCGATGGTGCCAATGCTTGGACCCCTCCCAACGCCGCTTGCGGCTTTAATTATTATTATTATTATTATTTTTCTCCGCTGAAAGTGTCTGAGGCTCAGCAACCATAAGTACTAGAGCAACCAAATTCGGCAGGTGGGTTCCTATGGCCCCCCACTACTCAGGCACTAAAAATCACCTATGTCGGCCAGTTGGTGGCGCTATAACAAAGGGTTTTGCATAAAAGGCCATAACTCCCACACCATAAGTTAGATCAACACAAAACTTTATCGACCTATGCATCTTAACGTGCTCTACAACTTTGCCATTGGCACCATCCATGTCCGCCATATTGTTTGCCCGCCATTTTAACTTTTACGTTGGGGCGTGGAAGCTTTCTCTGTTAAAATGTCTGAGGCTCAGCAACCATAAGTCCCAGAGCAACCAAATTTGGCAGGTGGGTTCCTATGGCCACCCACTACTCAGGCACTAAAAATCACCTATGTCGGCCAGATGGTGGCGCTATAACAAAGGGTTTTGCCTAAAAGGTCATAACTCCCACACCGTACGTCAGATCAACACAAAACTTCATAGACCGACGCATGTGAATGTGCTCTACAACTTTGCTATTGGGGATACATATGTCCGCCATATTGTTTGCCTGCCATTTGGACTTTTTTATTAGGTGGGGTGCGGAAGAGCTGTGGCTCCAAATCTAAACGATTACGACATCTAGTAAACTTCTTTACGGCAAGCGACATCCATGGCGACGCAAGTAATCCGACACCGTAGGGTTAGTTTTTTTATCAGTGCGGGGACGGTCTTGGGGCACTTGGAACGGTAGGATACTGCCCTCTAGGGTTTTTAACACACTTGTTCCTGGTTATGGTTAGACACTTTGTTGTACGTCGCTCTGGGTATGAGCGTCTGCCAAATGCCTGTAACGTAATGTAGGCTAATAATCCGTAACAACAAGATAAACCCGACATTTGCCCTAAAATATGCCAGTACAGCAGTGAAAACGCTGCTTACTGAATAACGAAATAAACGAGACAAAGTTTTTTTTAAATTATACCATCTCATATTACAGTCAATATCTGGGACTAAACATTGAATAAATATACAATCTTATCATTGGTTTTACGCGTAGAGATGTCCCTTTTGCGACTGAGTGGTCATATATTGTCTTGGACCATCCGTTTGTGATTGGTGTTGCTTACGGCCGTTTTTAGTACAATTTGGCTTGATTGACAGTTCATTTATTCAGTAGATGAGAGAATAAGCTTTCTAACGATGTATAACATGTCTGATTTTGCATTTGGAATAGCGTTTTATAGTTCAGCGTCACGGAATATTTTCTTCTCGCATTCACTTGCGCATTCACTGTGGCGTAGCATTAAAGACGATGCACCTAACGAAACATTGTCAACGATTTTCATAATTTCTTGGAGAGTACTATTATTATTGAGGACTTCGGGGCATAGCTAAGCCATTTCTTTGCTGATAGACCTATCTGACATCACTCTTTTAAAGGCTATAACTGTCACACTATAAGTCCGATCAACACAAAACTTCATCGACCGATGCATCTGAGTGTGCTCTACAACTTTGCTTTTGGGACCACCTATGTCCGCCATATGGTTTGCCCGCCATTTGTACTTTTTTATTAGGTGGGGTGCGGTAGCGCTGGATCTCCAAATCTAAACGGTTACGACATCTAGTAAACTTCTTTACGGCAAGCGACATCCATGGCGACGCAAGTAATCCGACACCGTAGGGTCTAGTTTTCATCAGTGAGGGTAGGGTCTGAACGTCGGGGAAGCACCTGAAGAGGCTACCAAATGTTTGTTAGTAAAAGCTTTTTCAGAGGATGAATAATTACTTTTCTTGAGCATGCATCCATTTGAAGACAATATCTGGTGAGTTCGTTTAGTCTTTGAATCTGTCATTATGCTGAGAAATAGCTAAACCATTTTTTTGATAGTATTTCAGTTTCGTGTAAACGCGCGAAAACACGCTGGTATAATTAAACAATGACGGTAATACATAGCCTATGTAGTCCGCTTCGTTCCGTTGCTACCATAATATAAACTATCTTGTGTCTACAGCTGCTGTTTCTCGCTGCAATTACTAATATTGAATATAAACAAAAGACGCAATTCATGCTGTAAATCGTATTCTCAATTTAATCTCTACATTGACTGTAAGATTTGGGTTGTAACTAGTTAGCTGTTTCATAGGTGACTTAGTTAATGCACTCGTCTTAACTATTGCTTGTATTTTTGCATAGACTGCGTTGTTGCTGTTCTTGTTTGTGTTAGTGTTAATCAGTTTAACCTACAGGGTCCAAGTTGAACTATGCGGTTGTTCCCTGCACTCGGAACGGTAGGCTACTGCCCTCTCGGGTTTTCGAAACACTTGTTCCTGGTTATGGTTAAACACTTTGATGTACGTCGCTCTGGATAGGAGCGTCTGCCAAATGCCTGTAATGTAATGCAATATCCCGTAGCAACAAGATAAACCCGACATTAGCCCTAAAATATGCCAATACAGCAGTGAAAACTCTGCTCATTGAATAACGAAATAAGCGAGACTAACTTTTTAAAAAATTATCCCATGTCATTCTACAGTCAATAACTGGGAATAAACATTGAATAAATATACAATCTCACCATTGGTTTTACGCGTAGAGATGTCCCTTTTGCGAATGAGTGGTCATATATTGTCTTGGACAATCCGTTTGCGAAATATATGCGCATCTGTGACGCCTGGGTCGGCTATCTTCAATAATAGCTGTGCGTAATACCACACCTGTTGCTAACGGCGTTGTCGCCCTTTTTAGTGCAATTTGGCTTGATTGACAATTCATTTGTTCAGTAGGTGAGAGTATAAGCTTTCTAACGATGTATAACATGTCTGATTTTGCTTTTGGAATAGCTTTTTATAGGTCAGCGTAACCGAAAATGTTCTCATCTGCCAATGTCTAAATAAATAAAACGGTACGCTGGTCTGCGGCCAGCACGCAGGTCGCGAGTTGATATTTCGTCTTTTGTTTCGTTTTTTCGCAATGTCGTCTTTATTATTTGAAATGCGTATTTACGTGTTATTATTTTATAATTATGCCATGTCATTCTACATTCAATATCTGGGACTAAACATTGAATAAAAATACAATCTTACCTCTGGTTTTACGCGCAGAGTTGTCCCTTTTGCGAATGAGTGGTCATATATTGTCTTGGACAATCCGTTTGAGAAATATAGACGCCTGGGCTATCTTCAAAAATAGCTGTGGGTAATACCACACCTGTTGCTTACGACGTTGTCGCCCTTTTTAGTACAATTTGGCTTGATTCACAATTCATTTATTCAGTATGTGAGAGTATAAGCTTTCTAACGATGTATAACGTCCGATTTTGCTTTTGGAATAGCATTTTATAGGTCAGCGTAACCAAATTTTTTCTTATCTGCCAATGTCTAAATAAATAAAACGGTAGGCTACTTTGCGCGCAGCACGCAGATCGCGAGTTGATATTACGTCTTTTTTTCCGTTTTTTCTCAATGTCTTGTTTATTATTTGAAATGTGCATTCATGTGTTATTATTCTATCTGTCTCTGTGGCCCTCTGAAATGTGCATTCTCTGCTAAGCTGAGTAATGGATTGGAATATGTGTCTGATGTAGTGTTGCACGGTATACCAAAACTTCAGCACTTTCTCGGTACTTAAAAAAAGAAAAAAAAAACGGTTCGTTATTAGAATATTCCGACGTTCGGTTGTTTTGAGTCAAATGTAAGAGCCAGGGAAATGTGTCTCCCGCATTACTGATTGAGAGGATGAAAAGTGTAATTTGCCTGAATCTTCGCTAGAAGGCAGTAGCAACTAAGGTTGCCAAGTGAGGTGACTTGTGCTTGCACTCAGCTCCTTGATACAGCGCAAGCTTTGACTCAGTTCACTTCAGTAGCAGTAGGTGTTCCAATTTGGAAATATTTTATTATAGATAGATGCTGTATTGTTATTAAAATATGCTGTTTTTAAATCTATTTAAAGGTGAAAGACCTGTTTTAAAGATTATTTAGTTTACAACTGTTTAATTTTTGAAATATATTTAACATATTTTTCTATTGTTCAGTGTTGCAACACTATAGGCCTATGCATATTAATATGTTGAAGAGGCTTCAACTTAAAGGTTGTTAATGAATCAGGTTGTTAATAAACCATGAATTCGAAAATGAGGTCAACCCTTGTGGACATTACGTTTCTCATCTATTAAGGTAATTTCAGTATCGTTAGGTACCGAGTATGGAATTAGCATTGTTTAAGTTTCAAGTATCATTTCAGTATTGAGTATCGTAATACTAAACCTGGTATCAGTATCAAAGTCAAAATTTTGGTATCGTGACAACACTAGTGTGACGCCTTTTTTAGTTGCGGCGCAGAAGCACTGCAGCTGTGCATACACGCCGGACCATCTAAGTGTTACGACATAGTAAAGGCCTTTACGGGAAGCGGCCAGGACATATCCATGGCGACGTAACTAAGTCATCCGACAGGGTCTCTTAGCACAAAATTGGCCATAAGTCATCAATATTTTATACGATTATCATGATATTCAGTAGATATGTTGGGTGAAGGCATATGATCATGAGGTCAAAGCCATTTTAAAATCGCTCCATAGGGGGCGCGATGGTGCCAATGCTTGGACCCCTCCCAACGCCGCTTGCGGCTTTAATTTTCCTTTTTTTCTTTTATGGTCGCCGGCTTGTATGAGTGTGTGTTGGCCCACCAGGTTATTACTTAGGCTTAGATAATATTCCTCTGAGTGAATACAAATTAGTTTATTTTTGTGAAAGGTCAGTAGACTGTTACTTTCTTGGTTTACTGTTATTTATTTTTTGTGTGAACCTTTTATTTTTCTGGATATTATCATTTTCCTCTTTAGTTAATAAACTTTAAGTTAATTTGTGGGGACATGGTTGTTCTGTGATTTCTGTTGGGTATAAACATAACCACAGTAAAGCCATAAAAATAAGGGATGAAAATGTTATTGATGATTGATATTAATGTTATTGATATTGATATATACGGGGGGGGGGGGGTGTGTAAGTGGGTGAGTAGAGTTCAGCGGGTAGCCAGGTTCAGAAGGGTAACAGCTTTGGGGGAAAAGCTGTTTCTGACCCTGGAAGTATGAGCTCTGAGGCTCCTGAAGCGCCTCCCAGAGGGCAGGGGGGAGAACAGGCTGTGGTTGCGGTGGGTGGGGTCTCTGCTGATGCTGAGACCTCTGTGCAGGCAGTGTTTGTGATAAATGTCTTTTACGGCTGGGAGCTGGGTACCGGTGATATGCTGGACCGCCTTGACGACCCGCTGCAGGGCTTTCTGGTCTGTTGATGTGCAGTTACCGTACCACACTGAGATGCAGCTGATCAGGATGCTCTCAGTGGTGCAGCGGTAAAAATTGGAGAGTATTTTGGAAGATAGGCGGGTGCTTGTCAGCTCCCTCAGGAAGTGCAGGCGTTGTTGGGCCTTCTTCACAAGGAAGCGGGTATTTAATGTCCAGGAGAGGTCCTCGCTGATGTGAACTCCAAGAAATTTAAAGCTAGGGACACGCTCCACTTCGACCTCGTTGATATATATGGGGGAGTGGCTGCAGTTTTTGGACCTCCTGAAGTCCATGATCAGCTCCTTCGTCTTCTGCACATTGAGGAAGAAATTGTTGGAGGTGCACCATGATGTGAGGTGCAGGATCTCGTCCCTGTAGGCCATCTCGTCATTGTTAGTGATTCGGCCTACACCTGTGGTGTCACCCGCGAACTTTACTATTAAGTTTGAGTGGTGAATTGGCAGGCAGTCATGGGTAAAAAGGGAGTAGAGGAGGGGTCTCAGAACACAGCCTTGAGGGGCACCTGTGCTGAGGGTCAGGGTGGTGGAGGTGAAGTTACCTAACCTAACAGACTGAGGTCTGTTGGTCAGGAAGTCCAGGGTCCAGTCACAGAGGGAGGGGTTAAGTCCAAGGGAGAGGAGTTTGGTGGTTAGCTTGGAGGGGATGATGGTGTTAAAAGCAGAGCTGTAATCTATGAACAGCATCCAGATGTATGTGTTCATTTGTTCCAGGTAGGTCAGGGTTAAGTGCAGGGCAGTGGCGTCCTCTGTAGACCTTTTGGGACGGTAGGAGAACTGATGTGGGTCAAATGTGGGGGGGGATAGTGTCTTTGATGTGGGCCAGGACCAGTCTCGCAAAGCACTTCATGGCAATGGGAGTGAGTGCTATGGGTCGGTAGTCATTCAGACATGTGGGTGATGATTTCTTGGGGATGGGGATGATAGAGGTGGCCTTGAAGCATGTGGGGACTGTGGACTGGGACAGTGAGAGGTTAAATATTGTAGTGAAGACCTCAGCCAGCTGGTCGGAGCATTCCCGGAGGACGCGTCCCGGTATGCCGTCTGGGCCGGCAGCCTTCCGTGTGCTCACTTTGTGTAGTGATCCTCTGACCTCTGCGATGGTCAGAGTGAGCACCTGGTCTCCTGGATGGGTGGGGGTTTTGGGAGCTGGGTCAGTATTGTCCTGGTCGAAGCGGGTGTAGAAAAAATTTAGCTCGTCTGGGAGGGAGGCATTGTGGACAGTGGAACAGGTGTTGGAGCTTTTGTAATCCGTGATAGTTTGAATGCCTTGCCTCATACGCCGGGAATCGGAGTTGTCGTGAAAGTGGTCCTCTATGTGTAGGGTGTAGTTATGCTTAGCCGTTCTGATGCCTTTTTGAGGTTTTAGAGGAATAAGGGTTTAACTAAATCAAACTAGGGAATTAAGTTTACAAACACAGGGGGCTACCTGTCGGAAAAGGTACAGAAAGCGCTACACAATGTTGGCTAAACTAGTTAGTAATATAACTATAGATAGAACTTGTAGTCTAGCTGCAGGCTATATTGTTGTTCAGATGGTTAGTTAGCTACGTTACAGTGGGTTCTTCACAAACCATGATGCTTATTTGTGCGCTGTAAAGACGGGGCTTAATTAATTTTAATGACATGAATCATTTCTGTGAGAGAAAAAGCGCGATACAGAGCAGTATTGTAACATGCTTGGTAGCAAGCTTTACTGGAATACTAGCAAGCTATCTGAGCTGAAAGCGAGTGTCTGTGTATGTGGTCAGCTAAAAGCTTTTATCTCAAGCCCCCGCAAACATAACGATGCCAAAACCAAGGTTTCCCCAAAAACAACCAATAACTTTAACTACACATAAAAGATACCAAATAGCTGCAAAACACAAGATAAAATCAAGACCCAGCCGTGGTCGAAAGGTGAGGAGAAAAAGCTCCCAACTCCTGAGAAGCCGACTCCAGGCTTCTTAAAAGGGCACCGCCACAGGTGCTCTCAATTAACTAACAAGACACACGCATGTGTCCAAACGGCCAGCGCCCCCACCTGAGGCGGAGGGACGTAACACCCCCACCACCAGCTGGGGACACCAGTCCCCAAAACAAAACAAGGTGAACAAGGGGAGACAAACAAGGGGAGACAGACAGAGAGAAACGCTGCAGGAACTCTACGCGCGCCGCACGCATGCGACGCCGCAGGAACTTCTTAAAAGGGCACCGCCACAGGTGCTCTCAATTAACTAACATGACACACGCATGTGTCCAAACGGCCAGCGCCCCCACCTGAGGCGGAGGGACGTAACAGTTTTGTTTGTAGAACTGCTTCTTTTCATTAAAATATGTGGCACCGGTAGACTTGTGTCGATTCTGTGAGTGTGATGTTACATTGATACAGTATATGAATGATTATTATCCCTTACTCATTACAAACACAGTGCAAAAAGAAATGATATCTCATGAAAACATGTTTTCAACGTACAAAAATGCCAAGATACAAATACAAAGCACTGTCTATAAGTCATTCATTCAAACTGGCAAAATATAGACCTGCCATTAAAAGTATTGATATCAAAATGATGCCAAGTTACTGTACTACAAACAATCTTGCCTCTGTATTCCAAAGCAGTGCTACCCAATGTTTTCTAAATAGTTTCAAGTCACTTGGCCCTGTTTTTTTTTAATCTTACCATCTCACAATGTCGTCATTCAAACTTTGTGTCACATCAAAGTGTCAAATAACAAAGATTGCCTCATGCAAGACATTTAAATGAATGTACAAAACTGCTGGTGAATACCTACAGAAAGCATATTCCTCCAGAAAGGATATGTTTCTACTTGGTTGTCAAGTTCATTTTACTAAAGTTCTTGTATATATGCTACTTACAATAAGTGCTGAATGTAAAATAATTAAAGCTGCAAGCGGGAGGGGTCCAAGCATTGGCACTATTGCGCCCCCTATGGAGCAATTTTAAAATGGTTTTGTCCTCATGATCATATACGTTCACCTAACATATCTACTGAATATCATGATGATTGTATAAAATATTGATGACTTACGGCCAATTTTGTGCTATGAGACGCTGTCGGATTACTTAGTTGCGTCGCCATGGATGTGTCCTAGCCACTTACCATAAAGGCCTTTACTATGTTGTAACACTTAGATGGCCCGGTGTGTATGTAGAGCTGCAGCGTTTCCGAGCCGCAACTAAAGGCGCATTTCCACCCAAAGTACCCGGAGGTTTTAGTCCCAGGAACTACTTCTCAAGGAACTAAAAGGTTCCTTCAGCCCACTGTTGTCTGTGTTTCCACTGCGGTCTAAAGACCTGCGAAGATTAGACAAATTAGTCCGCTGATGTATGAAAAAGCGACGTCGTTGTCGGTCCATCTGTTGTATGATTTCTTCTGTAACTCCATACTACGTACATTATTTTCTAATAAAGGGACAGGCCGGAGGGGTTTATTCCACTTACACAACAGGTTACCAACAATGACTATATATGGTTACTTTAGTATTTATTGATTTTTATCGACCTAATCACCTGAAATTGAAATATTCTTCCGAAGCCGTTTGGGCATATTATTTTACCGTTGTCAAGCAAAACTGTCGTTAGTGGTTCGACTAGGACCGTCGTTTTGCAACAAACAGGATATAACAGGCCAATATACAGATTGTAACTGTTTTATATATATCCTCTCAGACACATTCATTATATTTTTATGCAAACATTCACTTTCATGTCTTGACATCCAAGGCGACAGAATGCATTCACATTCCACAAATAACTGGTAACAACATTTATAGCAGAAAACATGCACACATCATAAACAATTTGCTGTTGAATTGATTAATTTGACTCTCATCATCATTTCCATATCGCAAAATGACAAGAATAAATAGAATGAAAACTCGGACTAGCGTGAAAATTTAAATTAATATTGCAGTGGTACAGCCACCGTTTGTTTTCATCTTTTTTAGATTCCTTCAGAGTTGCTAGTGGAGCAGCTAAATACTTGAAGTGTGCCAAATGCGAACCATGTACCATAAAGAGTCCGTCTAGTCTGGTCTTTTTGTGGAATTGACGAATCGCAGAGTAAAATTATGGCAGTTTGATAAAGCAAAAGGGATGATTATTATAATTACCTGTTATTTTTTACCCTGACAAGTGCGCAAGGTGATTTTTCCAGTTTGCTTTTACTGTATCCCCAATGTAAATTACGCAGAACTACCACGTAGCCTACCTCACATAACTGTGTCAAGCGTTTTGAGTCAATTATAACGGGCTAACAAAGAAAATCCGGATGAAAATATTCAGCAACCAAATTAAACCATTTGAATGTTTTGGTACGTAATATGCTGTCCCAGCAAGAATGCTTAATATTTTATAAAACAGACTTAATGCAAAAGCAAGAAAAGAACAGAAGAGCACACGTTATATAATCCTCAATCTTAATTTCTCATCTGTAGACGTTGGCAGGCTATAACCAAAAGTAGGCTACTGCGCCGCATAACATAAAAGTTTGAAATCAAGTTATTATTTTGAAAATAATAATTTGGTTTGCGGCTGCAGATTTTTAAAAAAGGCGGTTGAAATAAAATTCTGCGAGTACTCAACCAATCAGAAATGTTCAGCGCTTGCGCCCCATCCCGAAAGTTCCTGTAATTTTGGAAAGTACTACCCCCCGAGCAGGGACTTTTTGGGGGGTAAAATAAAGTCCCCGGAACTAAATTAAGACCCTGAGTTCCTCAAAAGGTTCCTAGTTCCTGGGGAAAGTTCCGGCAGTGGAAACGCGGCTTAAAAAAGGTGTCAGACTCGATACTCGGTACCTAACGATACTGAAATTACCTTAATAGATCAGAAACGTAATGTCCACAAGGGTTGACCTCATTTTCGAATTCATGGTTTATTAACAACCTGGTTTATTAACAACCATTAACCCTCTGGGGTCTAAGGGTAAAATGAGGCACACTGGTGATTGTGCGATGCTCTGACATTTGTGTAAATTTCATCAACTTTATATACAGTGATTCCAAAGTGTTTCGCATCTTTGTTTTCAGCACAAACTCAGCTACAATAATATGGCATCAGTAAGTAGGTCATAATCATGTGTGGATTGTAAACTGCTCTAAAAACACACAAACTGCAAACAGTAGTTTTGAACATGCACAGGAATGTTGTAACAAAACACACTAAACAATTGTGGCCACGACTTTTGGTCACTGAAATGTGTTCATCAAGGTCTTGGGTATCAAAAGATGACAAACTATTTTAGCAAATCCAATGAGAAATATAAAATAAATTTCTAAAAGTCAGTGTTGTGACTACTATTTTTCAACACCAGGTGAGAATGGGAGGGCAAATGGCCTTTCTGTAATGAATATGCATTGGGTAGGACGACCTGCCAGCTAAGTAGGCTATTCACACCTGGCTGCATGCCTCCCCACCACTAAGACAAAGACTCAGTGAGCCATTTAGAAGACAGAAACAAAGACATCTTTTGATTTTCAGAACATTTATTGAAGCAAACTATACGCATGGAAGATGAGATGAGACTGGTGTACTCTTGCAACGCTTGCGTGGCCTCTTAGCTAGTGGTGAATTCGGCCGTGTTTCCTGATCAGCATCTCTGTAAATATGATAAAAACAAAATTGTTAGGAAATGTGACATCAAATCAAACTTTATTTATATAGCACATTTCCTTCAACAGGTGAAAATTAAATGTGCTTTACAAAAAAGGGGCAAACCACTAACTAATGAAAACAAAACTTAGAATCGTTCGTAGTGTGGGAATTTACAAGCGCGCATATTAGTGAATATTCCTACAAACACACAGAGAATGTAATACAGCACACATTTACAAATAATGCAAGCTATCAACGAATAAACATTGATATTCCAGCTCAACTACACGCAACTCATCAATAACAATGCCTCAATCTGAAGTAGGCTAGGTCTGTTTATCTAAGTGGTTATTATATTGCTATTTCCCGAATTTACTTACAGTATGCTAATATCGATTGTGCGAGGACATCAGTTTTAGAATTCTAGCCACGCCACAGGCTATTTATTACCAATATGATCGAAAAACATACAGTCTACCTGATACTTCTAACACAACCAGACGCAGAGAGCCTAGCCTATAACTTTGAGATGCAATAGTTCGAATCGTTCGTAGCGTGGGAATTTACAAACGCGCATATTGCTGGATATTCCTACAAACACACAGATACGTTGCAATACAGTACACATATTTACCAATATGATCATAAGAAATATACTTACGCATGAAGTTGATCCTCAGCTGGATCAGTTCGCTGTTCGAAGTGACACCGCTCTTCATCAGTGTCGGCTTCTGGACGGACCATTTTCCAAAATTAAATGAAATGTTCACCTCAAAAGAAGTGAATTAGGCGACACTTTGACATTCTATCCCGCTTTCGCAGACTTGGCATTTCTCACATGGATCTCGCATCGCCCCTCCTTTAGTCTCCTTCTATGGAGAGTAATTATAATGTTGTTAACATGTGAATGCGATTTGGGCGGACTTCCTGCTGAGCGAAATTCACATAGTAATGAGTAAAGTTTAACGAAGCATACATGGTCTAATTAATGAAATTTAAAACTTTTAAAACAATTCATATTATTTGCCAATGGGCGCATTGGAAAGTCGCGATTCTAAGGTTTCTGTCAATGTTTTTGTTGCGTCTGTATGATAACAGCACGTGAAGTTAATCATCCAAATAGAAACGAAAGTTAATTTCATCTTGTTGAGCTCCGCCGGCGGAGCTCTCGACCCCAGAGGGTTAAGTTGAAGCCTGTTCAACATATTAATAAGCATAGGCCTATAGTGTTACAAGACCAAACAATAGAAAAATATATTGAATATATTTCAAAAATTAAACAATTGTAAACTAAATAATCTTTAAACAGGTCTTTCACTTTTAAATAGATCTAAAAACAGCATATTTTAATAACAATACAGCATCTTCCTATAATAAAATATTTACAAATTAGAACACCTATTGCTACTGAAGTGAACTGAGTCGAAGCTTGTGCTGTATCAAGGAGGGTGAATGTACAAGCGCACGTCACTTCACTTGGCAACCTTAGTTGCTACTGCCATCTAGCGAAGATTCTGACAAATCACACTTTTCATCCTCTTAATGAGTAATGCGGGAGACACATTTCCCTGGCTTTTACATTTGACACAAAACTACCGAACATCGGAAAATTCTAATACCGAACCGTTTCTTTTCTCCTTTTTTTTTAGGTACGAAAAAGTGCTGAATTTTCGGTTTACAGTGCAACACTGTGTTAGACACATATTCCAATCCAGGGGCTCAGCTTAGCAGTGAATGCTTAGCGCCTCAGAGACAGATAGAATAATAATACATATTTCAAATAATAAATATGACATTGGAAAAAAAAGAAACAAAAAACAAAATATCAACTCGCCATCCCTGCTACCTGCGTGCTGCGTGCAGAGTACCTTATTATTTATTTTGACATTGGCATACTACAGCATAAATTCTGTCTTTTGTTTATATTCAATATTAGTAATTGCAGCAAGAAACTGCAGTTATTGAACTGTATTCAAAACAGTGGTTACTATAAACGCAATCATTCACAAACATACGGATGAAAATGTGTCCATTGCCAGGAATTAAATGCGCAATGCCTGTTCTACTGTCCAAATAAGTGACAATTCCGATTTGTAAAGCTAGCAACATTAAGTAGAAATGTGATTCTACGTTGCCATCAATTGTGAAATTGGACATTGGAAATGGGAGGGGATGTAACAACAATTCAAAAGTGAAAGTTGCTGTTTAAACTGCTTTAGAATGCTGGATGTTGTAGCGCATTGATTTTAGAACTGTTAAAAGGCCAAGGTGTCCATTTACTGAGAAATAATGCCCACCCTTGGACCAATCAGAATCGAGTATTCAGCCAAGTCGTTGTATAATGAAATTGGATCTCCTTGTTGCCGGCCTCCGCACTAAATTGCGCACGGCCTGTCAATCTTTTTTTTTTTTTTTTGCACGCAGAAACTATTGGCTCCGTTTATAAACAAACATAATGTTATGTTAATCACGTTGTCATATTGTTTATTACTAATGCAATACAAGTTTGATTTAGCACCATCGGCACAGGTTGCTGATGTAGGCTACTTTTTAATTTGCCAGTAGGTTACGTCTTATAATGACAAATGCCGGTTCAGTCGGTTTGCATAAAATGAAACCAGTTTAAGCTTGTACACCGGACTGGACCGGCAAAACCGGAAACCGACCCAACCCTATGCATCACAAAAACTATTACACTAACACTTACATTACAGTGTGAAATATCCACATTATATAATACCACGAATTATATTTAAAGACACTCAATTTCAAAAATAACATATGTAACCGAAATATTTTGAGCAGTAATACTTACATAGCAAAATGACATTTTATCTGTGTTCAGCAGTATAGAGACAGAGACAGTAAATCAATGACAAAGTCATATCCGCTTCTGTTTTGCTCCAGAAAACCGATGTCGTAGGTCTATCAGCAAAGACATGGCTTAGCTATGCTCCGAAGTCCTCAATAATAATAGTACTCTCCAAGAAATTATGAAAAATTGTTGACAATGTTTCGTTAGGTGCAGCGTCTTTTACTGCTACCCCAGAGTGAATGCGCAAGTGAATGCGATGATAAGAAAATTTTCCGTTACACTGACCGATAAAACGCTATTCCAAAAGCAAAATCAGACTTGTTATACATCATTAGAAAGCTTATACTCACCTACTGAATAAATGAATTGTCAATCAAGCCAGGCTGTACTAAAAAGGGCGACAACGCCGTAAACAATATGTGTTGTATTACGCACAGCTATTTTTGAACGTACCCAGGTATCACAGATGCGTGTATATTTCACAAAGGGATTGTCAAAGACAATATATGACCACTCAGTCTCAAAAGAGACATCTCTACGCATGAACTAATGGTAGTGTTGTATATTTATTCAATATTTAGTCCCAGATTTTGAATGTAGAATGACATGGTATAATTTTTGAAAACTTTGTCTTGTTTATTTCGTTATTCAGTGAGCAGCATTTTCACTGCTGTATTGGCATATCTTAGGGCTATTGTCAGGTTTATCTTGTTGAATACGATTTTTTAGTGGTGAAAGAATATTTTTATGAATGCCAAGATAAAAAAATATTGTCCATTATGTCATGGTTGGGGGGTTTAGTTGTAGATGAGGCTGCAGGGAGGGGGGCGTGTTAAATGAATGACCAGAGCGACAATGGTGGCGCTGCGAAACTCCGTATTCAGCATAGTTGTCATGTATCGTCTACTTATGAAACTAAAACAACGCGTTTCTGTTTTTAACTCGTACTTTGGTTGCAGTAGCACTGAATGTCTGAGTTCAGTAATCTTGGCACGCCGGCATGGCGACCACTAGGGGGCTTGCTCGAGGTGGTTAAGAACCACCACACAACTCAGTCATGTTGATCGTTTGTTTTCTTGAACAGCCGAACGGTGCGTCGCTTTAAATGTTGCTGCCGCAAGGAAATGTGGGGCGGCATTATCCCCTTTCCTTTCGTAAAGGACAGTCCAGTGTGCCCTATACTAAAGGAGATAAGAAAGGAAGCATTGAAGCACCTTTCCTTAGCATTTAGAGACTTCAACCAGCTCTTATCATGACTGCCACTTAGATACTTCCGGGTCATTTCACTCAGTTAGGAACCTTCCTAAGCAAAAAAGACTATTTGGACGCAGCCCCTCTCTCGTTTACTAACTGTGGATATTGCCAAGCTGTCACTCCGATTGAGACTGGCCAATAGAGACGTGTCTTACATCTTTCAGCGTAGGTCCCGTCCACGAGATTCAGTTCAACAGCGAGCAAAACTTTTGGATTTGCAAAAAACAGTGAGCAAAACTTGTGGATTCGCAAAGAAAACTTTTGGATTTGCAAAGAAAACTTTCGGATTCGCAAAGAAAACTTTTGGATTCGCTAACAAAAGTTTTTAATCACAAATTTATTTTACTTGCAATAAAACATTTTTGATTGCAGTGTGGAAAGTTTTGCTCTCAAATCTATTCTGTTTGATTGCATAATAAAATCACGAAAGTAACTCCATACAAAAGCAGTAGTTTGAAAGTAATAGACAATCATTAGTTTGCAAATAAGAAATGTAAGATTTGCTTAGGTGGGATTCGATCCTGTGTCTCAACGGTCCCAAAGCATGGACGTTACCAGTGAGCCACTAACTAAGGTGTTGCAGAGGCTGTGAATTTTCTTGGTCAAAAATATATATGGCCATTTTGCATGTATGATGTTTTGATTGGCAATTTATATAGTGTTCATGTGTGCATGTTTGTCTGTGTGTGTGTGTCCATCTGTCCATTAGTCCGGAGCGGGGGGGGGGGTCTCCAGAAATTCTTGTGCCCCGGGGCCTCATAGGACCATGATCCATCCTTGGTCCCCAGAACTGCACAGATACTCCAAGTATAGTCCAAAACTTCTGGCTATATATCCCAGCATCCTGTTGGCCGTTTTTACTACTACAGCACAGTGCCAAGAACCTGAAAGGCTTTAATCAACCATTACTCCTAAGTCTTTTTCAAATTGAACACATTCCAATTTTATTCCTCCCATAAAGTAATCCTGCCTCAGGTTTTATTTTCCACATAGAAAACTTTACATCTGGCTATACTGAATTTCAGTTGCCAGGTTTCTCTGTAAATTCTAAAGACTGTAGTATGTGAAAATCCCAGAAGGGCAGCTGTTTCTGAGTTGCTAAAACAAAATCCTGAGATGCTGGCAACAGTCATACCATCATCAAGGTCACGTAGATCAGCAACTAAACCTCTTCACCATGTTTGCATGCTATGGACATTGAGTTGCAGATTCACTTGTCTTGAGGAGCAGGCTATTTGCGTTAACAAGCTGGTATATCCAATAATGTGGCCACTGAGTGTATATATAGTGCCATATATAGTGCTTTTACATGATGGGCCACCCAGCAGCCCACTGACTTTCAATGAAAAGTTACTCTTGAACTATAAGATTATTCTTTTGCATTATAAATGTATAATACCATTTATTTACACATACTGTCCTATAAAACTTAAGGCACCACCCCTTAATAGGGAAAAAAAATCCTTTACTCATATCAAAATGAAATTTTACCAGTTGAATAAACACACAAATACAAGGTTTTTTTGTATTATGACTGTAGAATGTGTTGTCATGGTTGCTTAGCGACAGGGTTCACAGGGGATACACTTCTGCCAACACGGAACAGGAACTAGAGTTGTTGGCTATGATGTGTTGAGTGTAGGTGAAGCTAATAAAGAGAGCAGCAAGCAAGTTCAACAAAAGTGGCTCTTAGAATTGGTTTTGAACGTGCTTTAAAAGCTGAACTCTGATGTTGTTCTTGTTGTTCAGTTGGCCTGATTCTCTGACAGCACTTTCAGGGCTAGATTTACTTAACTTTGTTAATGCAAAGAGATTAAAGCATAATCTTGCTGTTTTTGCCTGTAATAGATGGAGGATTCTTCCTTCTGCTTCACCTTTCTTGGGGAGGGCTATACAGAGGGCCAAGATCCAACGAAGGGCAAACCCAATGCGAAGATCCGTACTCAAGTCAAAGGACCAGGTGCTGTCTCTCATTTAAAAAGGACACTTCATAAATAATACGGCCGAATACCCATGCATGTCTTTTTGTATATTTGTCCTGCTGGTCATGCTGTTTCTGGGTTCCACAGATGCAGGCTACGTTGCCACCCCAATAGCCATGGTTCAAGCAGCCCTCACCCTCCTCAGTGAACCAGAATCCCTCCCAAAAATGTGAGTCTCGTTTGCTGAACTGTTTTCGGTTAATTCCTTTTGTCCTTAGGAATATTTACAGCTCCTTTCAATGTGTCCATTCTTCATTTTAATCCATTTATCTGTGCATCTAAACGTATTCCAGTTTCCTCATTTAATCTACTACTTATCAAGTCCAACTATTGAAGTCCAAATCCCACTATTTGGTGGAAATGCCTCTTCATCTGAACAGAACAAGATTTGACCATTATTCTAGGTATCACATAATACCTGGCTGAAATGCTGAACACTGTAAAACTAGGTGAGCTGCTACCAGATGTTCACAAGTCATCAGATGCATGTCAAGTCTTAAGTATTTCAGCTATAGTCCAAGGGTTTATTCCAATCATTCATTTTCACTCCTTGCATCTCTTCCTCATGTCCTTTCCTTGCTCCTTAGCTCTACTCAATATCCATCCATTATCTATACTTGCTTATGGTCAGGGTTGCGGGGGGTATGATCAGCGTGCATTGGGCAAAAATACACTCTGGACAGGTCACCTTACTTAGTGAAGTCTCAGTTGGAAGCACAGAACTGTGTGGTTTAAAGCCATGTCGATTACAGAGGTGGCAGAGGTGGAGAGGACCAGGTGAATTCACAGGTGGATCATTTACATCTCATGCGTACTAAAAAAAGACTTCTGCAAAGCCCTCATGTACCCTCACTGAAGCATCCTCCAGGAATCCAGTCACTCTTCACTCCTCACACCTCCAACAAACATTTAATGAATATGAATGTCCTTAAAGATGGCGGACGCCAATTGATAAAGTAAGCGACTGGAATGAACCCCGGGTGAAGTCTCAAGTCTTTGGTCATGAGTCTGAGTCAATTTTCAAGTCTCCAGAATAGTTCAGGCTAAACAACAATATGGCTAATTCTAGAAATTTAATTGGTTACTAATTGTATCTTATTTTGTAATAAATGAGGGTACATGTGAACGAGAAGTGTATAACTGTAAAGCATAATATTATATTGCAAATTGAAGGGACAAAACAGTGTAAACACTGTGTTTCCTGTAATAAAATGAGGGAATCCTGATAAGAACTCAGTCCCTTGTAGAAAATCAGTGGGTGCATTGCAGCTGGATTCATTCATAGTCAATCAAATAACCTCTTTTCATTCTCTTGAAAAGCTATGCACTTTGTGCAGGGCGTACTGTGAATTTCCATAGTCTACCGCTGCAGTGGAAGACAAGGATAAGGATATACTAATCAGACATTTTTCCCAAGATGTTGTATTGCATGAGGTGTTGAATTGGGCTAGAAACACAGTATGCTATAAGAAATAACGAGAATAGTATTGTGAAGTTATGAAACTTCACTTATAAGGTTATGACAATGCCAGTGATTCAGGTTACAGCAGTAAAATGACTTGGTATGAACTGTTGCATGAACGAAAGAAAATAATTATTATGCACGATTACACGATTAATTTACAACAGTGCCATGGCATAGGCTACTTAAAGTAAACTGAACTAAGAGATTTCCTTTAGAGGGGAAAACAGTGTAAGCCATTGCTGCCTGCATATTTTGCAGGCAACTTTCTCCTTGGTTATTATTTTATATGCATGACCTACATAAATAATAAATTCGATTTTTAGGCTACCTAACAATATGCCCTCCAGACAAAACAATAACATGGCTTAGTTTTTATTGGTCTCTTTGATATTGAGTGGTACCACATCATGTTAAATTAGCTTGGGAGGAGATAACAAATGCAGCAGAAACATATACGTAGTTTATGGTTTCATTTGACACAATTGCCTCTACGGTAGACGTTCTGCCAGCCAGAGGGAAGCATTTGCGGGATCCCGACTGTAGGGGTCTGCAGAGTCTCATAAGGACATCTTCCACTGCATTGATGACTATAGAGAATTTGTAGTTGACATCAAGCTGCAGTACCTTTTGGTGTAAGTAGCCATCTTTAGAGGAACGCTATGTGATTTGGAAAAACATTCATAATTGGAAAAAACAAAGCCATTAAGTTTTTGTTTGCTTTCAAAAGACAGCTAACTCTGCTGTAGACAGGCAGTTGACTGGCCTGCTGTGTTAAAGCACAGTTAAAGATATATTTGTTGCTATTTGATTATGCTGTAGCATTTATGACATTATACGTGAAAAATAAACTGCCAAAATATGCTTTCAGAAAAAACCTAGTGAGACAAAGTGAAAACTAAATTCACATATTGAATAAATTATATTCATACTGTAGTAATTTTGTTACTGTGGATACATTGATGATAAATTCACTCAGACTAAGATATTTGAAGAAAGGAGTTTTAATATTATTAAAACAACAACAAAAGACCGCAGACACTGTAGGTAAAGCACTAACATGGCGGGAGGAATAATGTGTGTTCTAAGCTCAAATAAAATTACAATGGTCTACATTCCAGTTGGTCTTAGTTCAGATGGTCAATGTGTCTGTTGCAGAGCTATGTGTTGTCTTATCTGTATGAATATGAAGGTAGCTACATGTGTTTTAACATTAATTAGCTATACCCCAGTAGAATGAGAGCACCTATTATTAGGGAGGTCAAACCTGTTTTGGCGATTTTTCAGAAAACATATATTGACAGTTATTCTTCATTCATAATGTCATGAATGCTACAGTATAATCAAATAAAACATATAAATCACCAATTTGCCAGAATAAAACTGTTGTTTCCTATAATAAGATTTTTAAAATTAGCTGCTTCTCTCCGCATGTAATCACTGTCGTTGGAGGGAAAAGCATCATCACCTGTGCGACTTTTAGGGTGGGGTTATCTGTTTTTCTTCAACAACATGAACCAATATTTTGTGGTATTCATACCGTAAAACTAATATACTCTACGCATTTACTGGTATGTATTGTTATGGGATGCATCATTTAATGAAAACTGTACACTCAAAACGCAATACATGCCAAAATTGTCTCAACAGCAAACAGCAGCCGCTAGCTTCAAAATTCCATTGCAGTTTGGGACTAGAATCGAGCAGACTCATGTCCCCATTTTCACCCTAACAAAAAAAACACCTATTCATAAAACTAAAATCCTTTATACCATACTGTAGACACGATCTTGGAGAAAAAACAAATGTAAAAGTATTGTTGTTCAAACTGGTTTTCCTGGTGACTTAGCCACTAGAAATAATACACTAGCAGCACGTTATAGCTGGCTATGGAATACTATTCTATCTGCTGGGGATTCAGAATCCAGAGACGGCGGATGTCTCCTTTTCATCATAATTACAAAAAACTCCCATTTGCAAAACTCAAATACTTTATAACACACCGTAGATAGAATAGAAGCAGGCAAGAACATTCTAAAATTTTCCTGGAACAAAAACTTTTTTTGGCTAAACAACAGAGAAAGTTATTACCAAATATCACTAGTCTGATTATGTTGACTAGGTGAACTGATCTCTGATTGGTAGAGACAATCAATTAGATTTGAAACAGGGTCTTTCCATCACTTCACGTGACGGGGTCTATCTGCACAGTGGCTTCTTGACAGAACTGTGCAGAGGCCCAGAGCCGTAGAGCACTATCAATGGCTCAGGGTAGGCCTAGTACAGCTAAATCGCGCAATAACTACTTGTTAGCTAACAGTTATGAATTTTGTTAGCTTAGCTGGTCAGCAACTGTTGCCTAGGTGTTTTTACCGTGTGCTTAATAATATAAGTTGCAAATGCTTTGACCTGAGTAATATTTCCCAAGACAGAACATCTCATCTCAGTTGTCACTGTTTACAGCATCTACAACCTGTTGGCTACACAGCAGTTTGCTAATAGCCTAGTCTGACTAGATCTATAGCTAATGTTAGCTAATGGTCATAAAGGCTATTTCAATGATATATTGTACATAGTAATGTTATGGTTTCATATCTCAAGTCTTGTTAGACTGTAATATATGATGATGATGTTGATGATGATGATGAAAATTATACTGTCCATATAGCTAGACTATTTAATTTTGGGAGTAGCCTACAGCAGGTTTTTTACTAAATCAGTTACGCCATTTGTTCACACAGCACTTCTGCCAACAACAAACAAGCTAAGCTGCGTAACCCCTTAGCGCACAAGCCAAATCTTGCCAATCCTTGCCCATTTAGGGGGTACCCTATTTAAAGCTTTATAACTCCAGATGTGAACACCACAGAGACTTGAAAAATGGCTTAAATGAAGCAAGACATTTGTACAATTTACAATACTAACGCATATTAGTTTATATTCATAATTGTGGAAGAAATAAAGTGTCACAAATGCAATTGTCTAGACAAAAAATCAAAAATGAATTTGCACTTTTTTAGTTTGCAATGAAATACTCAGAGATTGCACATATACTGCAGGTTAAACTATACATGTGCTGGATCAAAAACTTCTTGACCACAAGTTCATAAAATCTAAGGGTGGATATGTAGAACTACTATAAATGTATGAAGCAAAAACTAAGCAGTGTACCCAGCGTCTCCAAATCTATCCAAAATGTCTAAAATATGCATTGCTGTGAATCACAACATATTCACGTATTTCACTACAAATCAACTGTTTTGACTCAAGAAAATCAGTGTTGCATCATTTTCAAGTCGGAATTACAAGCTTTCAGTCCGTACAGTGGTCTAAAATATCTAGGGGTCCAGAAACATATCCAGAATTTCTCCAAAATTAAATAAAATGTTTTTTGTCCATTATAAAGCATATAAATGAGCCCCTTATGAAGGTTTAAGATGAAACATTGCTATCAGATTTAAAAAATAATGCAAAAATATTGTCACACAATACGGTACAGTACCTAAATGTGTAATAATTAACTCTTGTATGTATTTATATACTCTGTACTCTGGTATGTTCTCTTGTATGGGGATGGGACGACATGAAAACAATTTTCAACCGTCCACCACGATTTGGCAATGTTCCAACTCTCACGTCATCACTGTTGCATGCTTCACAACAACTATTACACTACCATCCAACGCTTACATTAGTGTGAAATATCCACCTTATATAACACCACTAACCTATTTAAAGACACCAAATTTCAAAAATAACGTATATAACCGAAATATTTTGAGCAGTAATACTTACATAGCAATGATGAAATCTCATTAGTAGATGGGGACAGAAACAGTATCAATGATACTGTTCTATTCGCTTCTGTTTTGCTCCAGAAAACGATGTCAGCTAGGTCTATCAGCAAACATATGGCTTAGCTATGTCCAGAAGTCCAGAGATGTCCAGAAGAACTAAAACAACGTGTTTATGTTTTTAACTTGTACTTTGGTTGCAGTAGCACTGAATGTCTGAGTTCAGTAATCTCGGCACACCGGCGTGCCAACCGCTAGGGGCTTTGCACTAAGAGGTTAATTAAAAAAATATTTTAGCTATGAGGCAAGATAGCCTATATTGTTGGTGTCATTTTGGTATCAAAACTTTTAATTGTAGGCCTAGATTTTGGTTTAATTGAATGACTTATAGAGAGTATTTTGTAAGTGTGAGTAACTTGGCATTTTTGTACGTTGAAAACGTGTTTTTCACAAGATATCATTTCTTTTTGCACTGTGTTTGTAATGAGTAAGTGATAAAAAGAATTCATATATAAATGTAGGCTATGACAGACATGCATATGTTGCAGTAACAGAATGACGGCATGACGTTTTCCGGTGTCACATATTTTAATGAAAAGAAGCAGTTCTTTTTCACTGCAAAGAAAACATAAAAGCTTTTAGCTGACTACACACGAAGACAGTCACTTTCAGCTTGCTGAGCTTGCTAGTATTCCAGTAAAACCTGGTACCAAGAATGTTACAATACTGTTCTGTATTGCACTCTTTTTCTCACACAGAAATTAATAATGTCATTAAAAGTAATGAAGTCCCATTTTTACAACGCATAAACAAGCATGGATTGTGAAAAACCAACATAGCTAACTAACCATATGAACAACAATATTGCCTGCGGCTAGCACAGAAACTAGTTATATAACTAACCAGTTCAGCCAACAGTGGCTTATAACATTGAACATTGAACATTGTACCACTTGAAAATGATACAACAGTGAGTTTCAAAACAGTTGATTTGTTGTGAAATACGTGAATATGTTGTGATTTACAGCAATGCATAATTTAGACATTTTGGATAGATTTGGAGACGCTGGGTACACTGCTTAGTTTTTGCTTCATAGATCTTTAGTAGTTCTACATATCCACCCTTAGATTTTATGAACTTGTGGTCAAGAAGTTTTTGATCCAGGACATGTATAGTTTAACCTGTTGTATATATGCAATCTCTCAGTATTTCACTGCAAACTAAAAAAGTGCAAATTCATTTTTTATTTTTTCTCTTGCCAGTTGCATTTTTGCCATCTTATTTCTTCCAAATTTATGAATATGAACTAATCTACATTAGTATTGTAAATGGTACAAATGTCTTGCTTCATTTAAGCCATTTTTCAAGTCTCTGTGGTGTTCTGGAGTTATAAAGCTTTAAATAGGGTACCCCCTAAATGGGCAAGGATTGGCCAGATTTGTCATGTGCGCTCAGGGATTAATTGGGAAATGATGATCGGAGAAGTAAAAAAGTGAGGAAGAATTTTTGGATGTTATAAATGACCTTTTTTTGGCACAGTATGTCAGTCAGCCCACAAGAGGGAAATCAATTCTGGATCTGGCGCTGTGCAATCATGCGGACAGAATTTGTAGCATAAAGGTAATTGAGCCACTTGGGACTAGCGATCATTCTGCAGTTAGATTTGATGTATTATGGCTAATTAACAAGGCATCCTCTATGGCCAGAATTTTTAAATTTAGATGAGCCAATTTCAATTATATTGACTGGGTGACACTTCTTACCTGCAAGACTGTGAATGAAAAGTGGGGTAGGTTCAAAAGGGTTATTCTTGAGGCGCAAAGTAAATTCATTCGCAAGGTTAGGAAAATTAAGTTGAAGAAGCGCTCCCCCCAGTGGATAAACAAAGCCATACGGGGGAGTTTGAGGGGAAAAACCTGGATTAAGATATACAACAAGCACGGAACTGTCCAGACCTATGGCGCAACTCACTTTCGCAGACACATCTTAGCTGCCACCACCTGCGCATGCGTCCCACAAAACGTCCCTCAAAGGTCGTCTGTGAGTGAGTGAGTGAGTGAGTGAGTGACAACAATTTGCCATGCATAGCCCACGGTGGCAGTTCCTGCGCGCCGTGGAAAAAATGACAGCACTGAGAGTAGTAAGGCTGAATACTGTAATATGCTTGCTAAGGTTAAAAAAGAACTATGGGTAGCCAAGAGGCTCTTTGAAAGGTATATTGCCCAAGATGCAAAAAGTAATCCTGAATGCTTCTTTCAATACTGTGGAAGGAAAAGGAAAGTCAAAGTGGATATCAGGTGGATTGGGAATGAAGAAGGAGCATTGCTTTCTAAAAATAAAGATATTGCTGATGCCTTAAATAGTTAGTTTGTTGAGAGTTTTACTAGAGAAGAGGTTACTAAAAACTATAAGGCATATTCGGTACTCAGACATCTTATCAGATATTGAAATGGAGGATAAAGAAGTACTGCATGAATTGCTTAAACTAAAAACAAACGAGGCAGCAGATCCTGATGGCATATACCCAAGTACTCAAAGAGTTAGCTGAGAACATTTTTAAACCACTGGCAGGTATTTTTAGACAGAAACTTAGAAACTAGAGAAATACCTGAGGACTGAAAGTGAGGTAATATATTACCATTGTATAAGAAATGGGACCTTACTGACCCAGGAAACTACAGGCCTGTAAGTTCAATTTGCATCACATGTAAAATATTGGAATCTATCATTAAAGACAAGTTGGAAGTGTTTCTTAAAAATGGCAACATCCTAAGGGATAGACAGCATGTCTGACAAACATTCTGGAATTCTTTGAAGAAGCTACCAAGTGTTTTGATTATAACAAGGTGTATGATATTATCTACTCGGATTTCCAAAAGTCATTTGATAAGGTACCACACGAGAGACTTGTTAATAAAATGAAGACAGTAGGAATTAGAGGATGTGTTTCAGAGTGGATATGGAACTGGCTATAGGGTAGAACACAAAGAGTAGTAGTAGAAAGGATATTATCTGAGCAGGGAGCTGTTAGAATTAGAGTCCCACAAGGATCAGTGCTGGGACCACTGTTCTTCCTCATTTAAATCAATGACCTTGACAGGGACATAGAAAGTACATTAGTCAAATTTGCAGATGATACGAATCTGGGAGGCCCAGCTAATAGTTTGGAAGCTACTAAAGTAATCCAGGATACCTGGCAAATGGAATTTAATTAGCCAAATGTAAAGTTTGCATGTGGGAAATAAAAACATTAGGCAGGATTACTTTATGGGAGGGACAAAATTGGAATGTGCTCAGTTTGAAAAAGACTTGGGAGTAATGGTTGATTCTAGGCACTTTCTGGTTCTAGGCACTGTGCTGTAGCAATAAAAAAAAAGGCCAACTGGATGCTGGGATACATAGCCAAAGGTATTGAGTATAAATCCAAGGAAGTTATACTTATCTTATACAATACATTTGTTGGACCACACTTGGAGTATTGTGTATAGTTCTGGGGTCCGTACTACAAAAAAGATGTAAGCTAACTAAACTAACTAAAGGCGCATTTCCACCCAAAGTACCCGGAACTTTTAGTCCGAGGAACTACTTTTCAAGGAACTAAAAGGTTCCTTCAGCCCATTGTTGTCTGCGTTTCCACCGCGGTCTAAAGACCCGCGAAGATTAGGCAAATTAGTCCGCTGACGTATGAAAAAGCGACGTGCAACTCCATACTACCACCAAAGTACATTACTTTCCAATAACGGGACAGCCCGGAGGGGTTTATTCCACTTATACAACGGGTTACCAACAATGACTATATATGGTTACTTTAGTATTTATTGATTTTTATCGACTTAATCACCTGAAATTGAAATATAATTCCACGTCCGTTTGGGAATATTATTTTACCATTGTCAAGCAAAACTCTCATTGGTAGTTCGACTTGGACCGTTGTTATGAAACAAACAGGATATAACAGGCCAATATACAGATTGTAACTGTTTTATATATCCTCTCAAATACATTCATTATGTTTTTATGCGAACATTCACTTTCATGTCTTGACATCCAAGGCAACAGAATGCATTCACATTCCACAAATAACTGGTAACAACATTTATTGCAGAAAACATGCACATGTTGTAAACAATTTGCTGTTGAATTGATTAATTCGACTCTCATCGTCATTTCCATATGATCGCAAAATGACAAGAATAGATAGAATGAAAACTAGGACTTGCATGAAAATTGAAATTAATATTGCAGTGGTACAGCCATCATTTGCTTTCATCTTGTAGATTCCTTCAAAGTTACTGCTAGTGGAGCAGCTAAATACTTGAAGTGTGCCCTCCAGATGCGAACCATGTACCATAAGTCCATGTCTAGTCTTCGTGGTCTTTTTGTGGAATTGAAGAATCGCAGAGTAAAATTATGGCAGTTTGAAAAAGCAAAAGGGACTATTACTAGAATTAACCTGTTATTTTACCCTGACAAAAAGTACAGAAGGTGATGTTTTCTATTTTGCTTTTACTGTATCCCCAATGTAAATTATGCAGAACTACTGCATACCTCAACTGTGTCAAACATTTTGAGTCAATTATAACGGGCTAACAAAGAAAATCCGGATGAAAATATTCAGCTACCGAATTAAACCTTTTGAATGTTTTGGTACGTAATATGCTGTCCCAGCACGAATGCTTAATATTTTATAAAACAGACTTAATGCTAAAGCAAGAAAAGAACAGAGGAGCACACATGTTATATAATCCTCAATCTTAATTTCTCATCTGTTCCAAGACGATGGCAGGCTATAACCAAAAGTAGGCTACTGTGCCGCATAACATAAAAGTTTGAAATCAAGTTATTATTATGAAAATAATAAATCGGTTTGTGGCTGCAGATTTTTAAAAATGGCGGTTGAAATAAAATGCTGCAAGTACTCGACCAATCAGAAATGTTCAGCGCTTGCGCCCCACCCCCAAAGTTCCTGTACTTTTGGAAAGTACTACCCCCCCGAGCAGGGACTTTTTGGGGGGTAAAATAATGTCACCGGAACTTAATTTAGACCCTGGTCCCTGCGGTGGAAACGCAATGAGTTCCTAGTTCCTGGGGAAAGTTCCTGCGTTGGAAACACGGCTATAGAGGCCCTGGAAAAAGTTCAAAGAAGAGCAACAAAATTGATTCCTGGTATGAAAGATAAAAGCTATGAGGAAAGACTTAAGATGCTTAACCTCTTCAAGCTTTGTAAAAGGAGACTCAGGGGTGGTTTGAATGAGGCTTTTAAATTCATAAAGGGGATAAACAAAGTGAACTACAAGAGATTCTTCAGGTTGAGTTCTGTTAGTAGAACCAGTGGACATAAATGGAAATTAACAAAAGGTAGATTCCATACAGACATTACAAAGAATTTTTTCACGCTGAGAGTAGTCAATGTGAGGAATAGCCTGCCATGTCACGTAGTAGAGGCAGAAACTCTGGGGATTTTCAAGACTGGGCTTGATATAGTGTTAGATACTATCTAGTCTGTAGGTAATCAGAGCACTAATTTAGGTAGGAAAATGGTTTGTTCTCATCATTATATTATACTGAACAAAAATATAAACGCAACACTTTTATTTTTGCAGCCATTTTTAATGTGTTTAAATAATACCTCAAATATTTGTTCTATGTGCACAAAGATCTTTTTTCTCTCAAATGTTTCCCACACATTTGTTTATATCACTGTAGCATTTCACCTTTATCAAGATAATCCATCTTCTGCACAGGTGTGGCATATCAAGATGCTGATTAAAAGCCATGATCACTACACAGGTGTTCTTTATGATGGGGTCAATAAAAGGCCACCTTAAAATGTTGAGTTCTTTGTTGTTCAACAAGTGTCATGTCACAGATGCCTCCAGAGTTAAGAGATCATGCAATTCCTGCTGACTGCAGGAATGTCCTGTAGAGCTGTTGCCAGAGTGATGGGTGTTCATTTCTACACCATAAGCCGCTTCCAGCATCGTTTCAGAGATTTTGGAAGTTCGTCCAGCAGGCCTCACAGCCGCAGACCACGTGTAACCATGACAGCCCAGGACCACCACATCCGACTTCTTGACCTGTGGGATCCTCTGAGGCCAGTCAAACGGACAGCTGATGAAACAGTTGGTTTACACAACCGTAGAATTTCTGCACAAACTGTCAGAAATTGCCTCAGGGAAGCTCATCTGCGTGAGCTCAACGTCCTCACCGGGGTCTTGATTTGTCTGCAGTTCGGCGTCACAATTGACGTGAGTGGGCAAGAGCTCACCTTTGATGGCCACCGGCACGCTGGAGAACAGTCCTTTTCACTGATGAATCATGGTTTCAGCTGTACAGGGCAGGTGGCAGGCAGTGTGTATGGAGTCGGGTGGGTGAGCAGTTTGCTGATGTCATTGTTGTGAACAGAGTGGCCCATGGTGGTGGTGGGGTGTTGGTATATCCTATGGGCAGGCATAACCTATGAGCAGAGAACCCAAGTGCATTAGAGATATCGTGATGAGATCCTGAGGCCCATTTCTGTGCCATTCATCCACCGCCATCACCTCATGTTTCAGCATGACAATGCACGGATCTGTACACAATTTCTCAAAGCTGAAAATGTCCCAGTTCTTCCATGGCCTGCATACTCTCCAGACATGTCACCCATTGAGTACCCATTGAGTTTGGGATGCTCTGGACTGGTGCATACGACAGCATGTTCCAGTTCCCACCAATATCCAACAACTTCGTACAGCTATTGAAGAGGAGTGGGACAATATTCCACAGGCTGCAATCAACAATTTGAGCAATTCAATGCGAAGGAGATGTGCTGCATTGCGTGAGGCAAATGGTGGTCACACAAGATACTGATCGGTATTCTGTTCATTTCATGGTATCTTCTTTTTTGAGGAATCTGTGACTAACTAATGCATATCTGTATCCCCATTCACATGAAATCAATAGATAAGTGCTTAATGAATCTATTTCAGTTGACTGATTTACGTTTGTTACTTTTGAACTCAATGAAATCTTCGAAAATTGCATTGCATTCATATTTTTGTTAAGTGTATGTTATGTTATCCCATAATATTATTTTCACATTTATTTGATATGTTATGTACTGGAATTCATGGTGGAATTCATATACTTCTTAAAACATCTCTTCTTGAATTTATCCCTTTTTGATCATACAATTCACAAAAATAGTAAATTCCAATTTTCAATTATTTTCTAAAATGCAGCATGAAACCGTTTAACTTAAATTGATTACTTTTTCAATGGTGTATACCTTACATATTCATTAAACATTTAAAAGATGCAGATAAACTAGGATTGTTTTCTATGTTCATTGTCAGTTTTAGAACGTAATGCATTTCAACTATGTGTGCCTGTTATCCGGTGTCCTTTTTGTCCTTTTTTGTGATTGCTTCATACTCCTTCACACCTGCAGAAGGCCTCATTGGAAGTTCAATGTAGTTCAGTTATTCTGAAAAATAGTTCAGAATCCCTGATAGATACAAGTGAGATATGATGAAAATTTATGTATCTATGAAAAATGAAAACATTATGTACACTACAAGGGCAAAAGTATGTGGACACCTAACATTCAACATCTCATACAAAATTACGGGCATTAATATGCTCTTTGCTGCTATAACAACCTCCACTCTTCTGGGAAGGCTTTATACTAGATGTTGGAGCATTGCTGCAGGGATTTCGTTCCATTCAGCCAGAAGAGCATTAGTGAGGTCAGGTACTGATTGGGCGATTACGTCTGGCTTGCAGTTGGTTTTCCAATTGATCCGAAAGGTGTTGGATGGGGTTGAGGTCAGGGCTCTACACAGGCTAGTCAAGTTCTTCAACACTGATCTTGAAAAAACTATTTCTATATGGACCTCACTGTGTGCCTGTGGGCATTGTCATGCTGAAACAGGAAAGGGTCTTCCCCAGACTGTTGGGGTGGCACAGAATCATCTAGAATGTCAATATATGCTGTAGCATTAAGATTTTCCTTCACTAGAATTAAGGGGCCAAAGCCAAACAATGAAAAACAACCCCAGACCAAGGGGTGTAAAGATACTTTTGGTCGTATAGTGTATCATATGGGTGGTCCATTAACTATAAATGGTTAATTATGGGAGACAATGGGGCAAGATACTAGGCTTGTGCATGTTGTGGTGTGGGGATGGCTGGTTTAAGCGGCCACACCTGCCCTGGGTCAAGTTAATTAGACCTGGCCAATTGAATTAGAGAATTGGCCAGGCTAATTGGACCCAGGAACAGGAGTGGCTGCACCTGTGCATAGTGAGGTAATCACTGCGCACAGGTTAAATCTGCCATCCCCACCCACAGAAGGGAGCCTCTCTGTCATGACAGTGTTTTACATCTGCTCATTTGGCTGTACCATCTTGCCAAACCCTCGGAAATAAATGTGGACTTTTTGAACATCTTCTCCCTGTGTCTCTGTGCTGGAGGGCCCCGTGGAAAGCCACTTCGGTGGCCTGTGGCAGGTGTGTTTGCCACACGTATACAAAATTTCAAGTTGATTGTGATTTATAAAGAGAACATTGTGTGTTGCAGTGTCGGTTCTATAATACAGGACCCTGGGACACCGCCCCCCTAAATGCGAAATAATTATAAAATAAATTGTTTTCTCGTACAATGCGCCTGGTAGTCTGTCAGCGCCTGCCAGCATTCATTAAAAATTGGTTCCAAAATCAAATTGTATTTGGTTAATTTCTGTGTGATTATAGCCTACTTCCTGGGTGAAGGGCGCCGGCCAAACAAGTGTGTATGTAAGTCTTTCGACTTTTGGCAAGCAGGTGACCTGAGGCTGCTCTCTAAATGGTTGCTTCAGATTTTCCACGGGGCACAGCTCTCTGCACCCCAGACACTCCTACTTTTATTGGCAGCGAATTGGTATTGTTTTTATTGATCTAATGTGATTGGACAATTCTCAACGCTATCTTTCATGTTCACGCCTGCCATTAATATAACTACGGATGCACGACTGTCACTCCTGCTCCTTAGCTAGCTGACAGGTACTATCAGGAGATGGCAACTTCAAGTAGAACCGCGGAAATCAAAGAAAATTTGGTTATTTCCTTACAAAAACGCCCTTTCACAAGGTGTTCAGTGGAAGAAAAAAAGAGGATAAAGGAGCTTGGACCGGACCGACCCATTTTACAAATTCAGCAGCAGGCAAGTGATCGAGGACGAGCATACACCCAGAATGGGCTCTTGTTATGACAAACGGAGTTGGCTAGCTGGATGTGGTGTAAGTAATGCCTTTCATTGCTTTCCCTGTTTGCTATTTCAAAGTGTCTGCACCAAAGCGTTGTGGACAACGACGGGGGTACAAGACCTATAACATCTTTCTGAAAAATGCAAATGGCACGAAAGTAGCCGCAGCCATCTAGACAATAGTATGAGACTAAATTTTTTTGGCAGGTTTAGCACTGCTGAACAGCTAGATGAAGGCTGCAGGATTGGCATTAGAAGGCACAACGAAGAGATGACAAAATTGACACATCCTGTCCAGAATAATAGACTGTGTTAAATTTTGTGGAGCCTTTGAGTTGGCTTTGCGTGGCCACGATGAGAGTGAGAGCTCTGATAATCCAGGGATATTCCGTGGGTTGGTGAATTTTGTTGCCTCCTTTAAACTTCAGCATTCACATTCACATTTCGTCCAGCAGATGGCAGCAGAAGGCTCTATAAATGACATTGGAGTTAGCTAATATTTTCCTACTTTTTTATGACTTCATAGAATGTAACAGTGGCAGTAAGAATGACTTTAGTAGTTCCATATTTAGAAATTGAGCTGTTGCCTGTTGGTAACTTTAGGTGATGTAGGTGAAATGGGCATTTTGTCATCTCTACATATTATTTTATATTATTAAGGAGTAGTGCTACTGGCCAGTGTTTAGGCAACATTAGTGTGTTGTGTTGTTTTTAGATTTATTTATTTATTTATTTATTTTATTTTATTTGCTGAGCTATGAAGTGCTGCTTCAGTTTGTTCCCCCCCCCCCCCAAAATTTTTTTAATCAACAGTCACCACTGATGTGTAGGTAAGTGTACTTGCGGTTTGATGAAATTGGAATATTTTTGATATTTTTGTCACAGTAGCACAAATCAATGGGTTTTACTTCCTCTGGTAAAACATGTAATATAATGTTGGTATAATGTTAGATATTTGTCAAGTTTTCAACTATTCACCTAAAACTAACAATGGTTATTCAGGAAATTCCAGGCTTTGCACACATGAAAAAATGTATACATTATACAAAATGTATCAAATTATAGTATGATTTATTGTACTGTATCATGTTGTTCTATAAATTATTGTTTATACGAAACATTTTAAGTGGGATCTCTGGTATTTTTGGGTAACAGCCCACTTTATGTAAGAAGTTGTTTTCAATCAACTGTTCAATCAATCAAACCTGGCTTTGGATTTATTCATACAGACTTTAATGATGATTAGGACTGTGGTGCCTGACCTGGAGGTGGGAGAACAATCCTCACTGTTTTAAAAGTTGAAAAACAATGTAACACATGGTATGTTATAGGAATTAAACAATTGACTAATATAGTCATTTCCTACTTTTGCGTCTTATATATATATAGTGAGCTCCATAATGTTTGGGACAGACTTTTGTCTTTTTTTTCCTCCCCCTGATTTGGCTCTGCACTCTACAATTTTAGATCTGTAATCAAACAATTCACATGGTTAAAAAGTAAATTCTCAGCTTTTATTAAAGGGTATTTTTATACATTTTGGTTCCACTGCACTTTTTATACACCAGTCCCCCCATTTCACGGCACCATAATGCTTGGGACAAATGACTTGACAAGTATTTCTGATTAGTCTGGTGTGTTCACTTTTGTGTTTGGTGTTTGTCAACATGAGGACCAGAGTTGTACCAATGAATGTCAAGGAAGCCATTAGGCTGAGAATTAAGATAAAATGTTTTGAGACATATGCCAAACCTTAGGCTTATCAAAATAAGTGGAAAGAGTGGTGAGCTCAGTAATCACAAAGGGCCTAGTAGGCCATGGAAGACCTCTACAATTGATGAGTTGATGAGTGATAATGAAGAGTTCTCACCATAATGAAGAAAAACCCACAAACATCTGTCCAACAGATCAGATCAGAAACACTCTTCAGGAGGACTACTGTCCACAGAAGACTTCAGGCACAAAGGCTACACTTCAAGAATCAAACCACTAGTTAGCTGAAAAAACAGGATGGTCATGCTACAATTTTCCAAAAACTGGAAAATTCTTGACTGGCCAATTCAGTCACCCGATGTGAATCCAATTGAACAGGCACTTCATATGGTGAAGAGAAAACTTACGGCATCTAGCCCCTGAAACAAGCAGAAGCTGAAGATGGCTGCAGTACAGGCCTGGCAGAACATCAATAGGGAAGATACTCTGCATCTGGTGATGTCTATAGGAAACAGACCTCACCAGGTGCCATTGTATGCAAAGGATATGTAACAAAGTAAAAATCATGACTACTTTCCTTTACATAACATTAATATGTCCCAAACATGGTGCCCTGAAATGGGGGGCTATGGCTAAGTTCTTCAAAGCAAAATATGTTTTAATTGCTTACTTAATAATATTACTGCATATGATATTCCATTAATTAATAATCCAGTTATTTTGTGGGAATGTGTATGATGATTAAACGTAACATAAATGTACTGTAGCTTGCACTTGCTTAACATGAGTATCCATTACAGTACCTCTGCTTCCTGATGACCACACCAGTCGAGAGATGTAAAGGCTGTTATTGTACTATTTTGTTAGTGACAAACCTGCATGAGGTCTGTCATTAACAAAATAGCTTTCTGAAGTAAATGAAATTATATATGCAACTGTAGAAGTTGTACCAAAAAAATAAAAACTGATTAAACACCATGTTTCTATGTTATAGTACATTTAAGCATTAGGCTTTTGTTGTAACAAATAAGATAAGATAATCCTTTATTAGTCCCACAGCGGGGAAATTTGCAGTGTTACAGCAGCAAAGGGGATAGCACAATAGCAAGAAGAGAATATAAAAAAATAAATAAATAAAAATATAATAGATAAGATATATACAAACAACATACAAAAAATATACAAACAACATGAATGATACAGCCGTCAAGTGGATTGCCTCATATCTGACAGACAGGGACCAGAGAGTAGAGGTCAATGGCTCTATGTCGGATGCCAAACCAATAGTCTGTGGAGTGCCTCAAGGAAGTGTTTTAGGACCATTGCTATTTTTACTGTACATAAATGATATGAGAGATGCATGTTCTTATAATTTGTATATATTTGCAGACGATTCAGCCTTACTCATCTCACATAAGGATTTGAGTACGCTCCAAAGAATGCTAGGAGAGGTGCTCTCTAAGGTTAGCAATTGGCTGTCTGACAATAGGCTCTCACTTCACTTAGGTAAAACCGAGACTATTTTGTTCGGATCTAAGTCTAGATTAAAGAAGGCTCCTGGACTCAAGGTAGAATTAGGGACAGAGGTCATAGCAGCAAAAACAGCAGTGAAGTAACTGGGCTGTATGCTAGATGACAGTCTTGGGGGGAAGGGAATAGCCTTACAGGTGCTGGGTAAAGTAAACGCCCGCACCAAGTTTTTGGCTAGAAAGGCCAATCTGCTTGACAGGGAAAGCCTTAGACTACTAGCTAACAGCTTAGTGCAGTGCCATTTTGATTATGCTAGTGTAGCCTGGTTTGGGGGGCTGTCAGTTTCATTAAAGAAGAAACTACAGGTGTCACAGAATAAGTTGATCAGGGTTGTTAATCACAGGGCCCCCCAAATATCTTAGCAAATATTTTCCTAGTGTTAGGGACACACAGCCACAGAACCTGATCTAGCATAGCAAACCTGCATCCTCGAAGGTGTAGAACAAAGATGGGGCAATGCTCATTTGCTCACACAGGAGCACAGGAGTGGAATGAGTTGCCTTTGACCATCAAACAGGGCTTGAAACTATATAGTTTCAAGGTGAACATTAGGAAATGGCTCCTAGAAAAAGTCCAACTCAGGAGACTGACAGTGGAGGGAGGGTTCCTGTTTTAGTGTATGTAAGATCTGTATATTTTGTAAGATATTTTATTAACAATGGTGTATTTAGTTTAATTTTACTTTTAATGATGTAGGCTAATGATAATAATGCTTATGTATATATTATGTGCTGAGACCAAGTACCACAATGGAAATAAGTCTGTGACTTTTTTTGTGCTATCCTTGATAATTTTAGGATGCATGACTTGCTGTAACATGTATTTTAATAATTGTCAAATAAACTAAATTAAACTAAACTAAATATACAAACAATGCATAGTTAAGTGTACTTTATACTTTGTACAGTGATATTGCACATGAGTGGATTGTCGATTGGTGTGTGTGGTCTACTGGGAGCAGTGTTCATTGTAAAGTCTGACAGCAGCAGGAAGGAAGGACCTGCGGTATCTCTCCTTCACGCACCGCGGGTGAAGCAGCCTGTCACTGAAGGAGCTGCCCAGTGCCGTTAGAGTGACCTGCATGGGGTGGGACATGTTCTCCATCAGGGATGATAGCTTAGCCATCATTCTCCTTTCTCCCACCACCTCCACTAGGTCAAGGGGGCATCCCAGGACAGAGCTGGCCTTCCTAACCAGTCTGTTAAGTCTCTTCCTGTCAGCCGTCGAGATGCTGCTGCCCCAGCAGGCCACTCCATAGAAAATGGCTGATGCCACCACAAAGTCAAAAATGATTTTTTGCCATTTGACTGAATTGAATATGCTCTTAAATTGTCTTAAATGTATTTGATTGATTCCATTCTCATTTACACCCACACTCTCTATGTTGATGTTGTCAGGGGGGGTGTGTACACTCCTGGAGCAGCTTTTATCAAGACAACCCTGGTTGACCGACTTAACAAGCATGGCTTTCAGTTCTCTGTGATGACCAGCTCTGAGGCTTGAGGAGGACCTTCTACCCCTGCCCTCACCCCACAGTCCTATATGTGCCCAGCTTCATATTTCTCTGCTTGCTTAGGAAAAGAAAAAAGAAATGTTCAAATATCAGTGTCAAGTAAAAAATAATTCCTTTATTAGCAAATCATCCTTGCAATCTCCTATGCCATGTAATTTATTGAATTGATGTGCAAGCATGCCGGTGTTCTCTGCTTGTGAGTTTGGACATGCGCTATACATCAAGGTGTCAGCTGCTCTGGTTTTGGACCTCAGATTTAGCAGCACAGATCAAAGTTTAAAGACTACAGATTTAGAGCAGTATGATTTTTCTCACCAACCAAAAAAAATGCAGCTTTAAGAAGAGAAACAAATTATGACAACTTACAGTTCAGTAAGTTTACGAGTAATTATTTAAAGAAATGTGAACACAGCGTAGCTTATCAAGGACTTGTGAGGTCTCTAAAGAATTGTTAGAATGGCTTCAATACCTTTGGGCAACTGAAAGATACTATATTGGAATTGGATGATCTAGATTAGAGTTAATAAAAAGATACCATGTTAATCCTGAAAGTATTCTTTTGGTGAAATATTTCATCAGAGGTTCAGTCTTACCATGCATGACAAAAAAAATGTGGTAGTCACAGCAGAAATTAAAGTCGTGATAAAATTAAAGTGCGTTTTCTGCCATAGGTGGAAAGCTGCTGTTAGTCAATGTTTGATTACTGGTGTTACTACACTATCTGCTTTACCTGCCCAATCCTAAACATTTAAAATTGAGCCTCCTAACTAGCAAAACAATACCTATGTCTGCAAAAATTACTAGCTAATTGATAATAATAACCTCCACATCCAGCAGGATGGTCTAGCCTACTAGCAAATTAGTTGTGGTTTGATGCCAGCTAACCAATAAAGCTACTTGACTGGCTTCCATGAACAATAAACAAGGTAATGAGCCATCTAGCTAGTACAGACTACATTCTGTCAGAAAAAGGGATGGACTGCTTTCGTATCACCTTGTTCACAAGCTAGTTAGTGGAGATAACAGCTCATTTTGTGCAAAAAAATCAAATCCTACCATCAAAAAACAGCACACAAAGTTTTTTTTGTGTTCCAGGTTGGTATCAATAAAATAAAGATTTAAACTTTAGATCAGAAATACTCAAATACCTCTCATTATCCATGAACAATGCTTACATAGGGAGTTTCTTGATTGAAATAATACCCATCAAATGGGATGATTGGTTCTCTGTAAGGTATCTGAATTTAGGTTACTTTAAGTTCCAGTACTTTTCCCTGCTTAAATGATGAAATTGACTATTTTCCATCCTTTATGTACATATTTTGGGCTTTTACCAATTAGACATGTGTGGAATGTATTAGGTGTGGCTTATATATGTAGCGTGCCACCCATTGTTTTTACGGCCGTGATGAAGTGTTGATATGCTTTGGTCTGTTTCATTGCCTTGTTCTAATCCATTTAATAAAGGCCTTTAATCCATTTTTTCACTTGGAGTGCCTTGGCTTTTTTCCTTGGTACCGCACTTTTTAAAGTTTATTCACTTTCCACAGCTGGTGTCTTCGTCAAGGACTGTTGTTCAGCATTTGTCTACCTGCCTCTATTGGAAAATGAACTTGATAGCTCACCATCTGCTCTTAGTCTTCTATAAACTAAATTTAAAAGATTACTGGAAAAGGATAAGAAATTGGACGTTCACACTATTACGTTGTCTGACTACAGGAGAGCGGCGATTGTCCCACAGGGATTACGTTTCAATGAGTTTCCATGTTTTAGTTATGACAACGCAGATTTTAAGATGAAATGGGAGACTATTTTGAATAAGTGTTCATCAGATTTGATTTTGCTCATTTTTGAAGAGGCTAAGAAACAAAAGATTGAAGTGTAAAATGATATTGATATGATCAGAAAACAAATCGAATCATTGGATACTGTTGAACAAAATTGTCATTTGTGAATAAAATGAAGGAGGATATCAAAAAACACTTAAATCAACTGAAAATGATTAAACTGGGGTAATTAAAACAGGATCAGGATGACTACAAAGAAGGCCTGGTGTATACATGGTCTCATAAACAACCACACTCTTTGTATAGGAGTAACAGGAAAAGACGAGTGCGCTCTGTTTTCTTTAACCTACCCACCAGCAGTGTGGCTGAACATACCAACGATGGCCCTGACAATAACGTGGGCAATTTTTAGGAGCATCCAGTTACCAACAAAGGTCCATCTACGAAAGATGAGGTGGAGGAGGAAGATGGTTTACATTTGAAGGTTTGGTATAATCAAAATTCTTATAATGAATTTTTGAGAACTACACAAAATTCTGAATATTACACAAGTTCTGCCAGTTGTTTTTGATCCTCTTCTACATTCTCTCCTATAGGTTATGATGCATCCCTCAGCTTTTTATAAAAAAAAGTTTCTCATGATGTAGAATCTCTTCCCCAGAATATACAAGGGGCAGGAGGTTCAACCTTAGCAAGGAAGAAAATGCTGCCCTCCACTTTCTAATAGGCCTAATGATGAATTTTAATTCAAAGGGCGGACAAGAGAGGGGCTGTGGTTGTTTGGGGGAAGAATTTTGCCTATATATTCAAGATATGCATGCACCTATGGTCAGCTCCAATTATGTCCTGTCAATCAAAATGAAAAAAATAGTTTATTGTTTATTTGTAACTCAAGGGCTGGGTTTCATTTTCCCGGCAGATGCTAAATAATTGCACTTCGTTTTCCATATTCAGTGTTCCCCCATAATTCCCCAGACCTGGATGGCTGCCAGGCAACACAATTCTTTTTTAAAATACTGTAAAGGAACGCCAAATATATATTCATTTGGAAATCAATAATCATTTGGTTTGGGGGCCGCTGTTCTGAAATATGCGTCAACCTCTGTGTTATTGCCTTGGAAACTTGATGCGATAAGTTTGTCACTGCAGTGAACTTGTTCTTATACTGTTCACAGCGTTCTATGCTGCTGTCCATCCCTTTACATATCCCTGCTGAGCGAAGTGAAATTCTGATATGTAGTCTAACATTTTCTCGTGGAACCGCAATCACATTGTATGTCCCTTGTTTGCACTGTCAGTCGAAATGATATTGCTTTGTGTCAGTAAGGTTGAACATTGTCGTAAAATTTCTTCTAACTGTGAACAATCCCTGGCTGCGTCCCAGTTCCCTATATAGTGCACTACTTTTGGTATCAGCCATTTAGTAGTGTATCTCATCTGAGAAACAAAAATAGTAGCACACTATACAGTGGTCACTGGTTTCAGATGACGCGTTTGCTGCAGCGGCGGCAGTTCTGCCGGCCAGAAGAAAATGGATGCTGGGTTCTGACAGTAGAGGGAAGCAGAGCGTAATATTTCCTCATAAGGACAGCTTCCACTATCCTGCATTGTACTTGACGTCACACCGCGTTGCATTTCGGGGTGATTTGCAATCTTAAAATGATCTTAGCTCTGTGATTTTAAGATAACAGTAGTACTTGGGAAAAATAAAACCCTAATACCAGCTGATATTGGGCTGGTATCAGCATAGAAGCCATTCAAATATTTTTATGAATCTGGTAACTCTCTTTTTTTTTTTTTTTTTAATTATTACAACAGTTTGCAACATAAAACTCATAAGACCCTAACAGGGACGTCAAACCCGTTTTGGCGATGTTTCAGCAAACAGTTCATTTTTCACAATTTCATGAATGCTACTCAACTAGCAACATATAAATACCTAACTTATAAGAAAATAACAGCTGTTTTCTTTAATACGATTTAATACGAACCAAAGTCAATTGGGTAATTATATTTTTAAAAATCTAACCTTTTTGTTATAATAAAAACCGAACATAATATCATAAACTTCGATAGCTAGTTCAGTTTATGTAGCTAATTGTATGTTTAATATCAGTCAGCAACACAAATAACCAATTGATTCTCGTTTTTCGATTTTATGTTTCAAAATGAATATCGAACACCCATTAATTTCTTGCTTTTTAATTTATGTTCCTGAAACGGAAAACGATTGGCCAAAAAGTACACAGATCCTTTCTCCCCAATGATAGTTATTACTTGCCGAGGGAAGCAGCTCATTTTTTATCGTAATAAAGGAAACAACTATTTTCTTATGTTCTGGAAAGTCAGTGATTTATATATTAGTATTTGATTATACTGTAACATTCATGTTATTATGGATTAAAAATAAACTGTCCAACTCTGTTTTCTGAAAGTTTTCGGTTTGACCTCAGGGGTATGCATCATCTCACATTGGCAGCAGGTTGGGAACTGGGAATCGAAAAGACATGTCTCCTTTTCACCGTAATTAAAAAATAAAAATAAAAAACACCCATTTGTAAAACTAAAATGCTTTATACCACACTGCAGACATGATCTTAAGCCTACGTAATGACCATGACCAATAGATGGCCTAATGTATCACTCTTCATCAATTTCTTTGATGACAGGCGATTTACGCCTCTAATTACTCATTTGCGAAACAGAAGGAACCTGCCGGGTGAACAGAGATTTCACTTGCTTTCTTACAAATCTTTGAGCAAATAGGTCATAAAAAATGTTTCAATAGGTTTTTACACAAATATGTGGTCGTTAAAAATCTAAAAGGCTGTGTTTTTATTACTTCGGTTACTTCCCACAACAACATGCTGTGGGAAAAACAGGACCCAGCCTGGGCCAGAAGAGCTGGGTGTTCTCCTCACACTGTTGAATACTTCTTCAAAATATACACTTCACAGAGTCTGATGCAACTGTATTTATTGCAGGTAATTCAAAGATAACATGCAAGAACCTGGGCTGATCTGCGCATATCAATACAAACACTCTCAAAGCATTCCACAAGACACTTCACAGAAAACACATAAGACGCACACACACAGACAAGACACACACAAGATACACAAGATACACAAGACATACAAGACATACAAGACATAATAAACTCCCTTGGGGCCGAACACTCCCTTTCATCCTATCTTGTTAGCTCCTCCTGTCGTGATCTTAATCCCCGAATCTGCCATGTCTGTACTTTGTAAAAATAGAAAGGAAAGACGGGAGCCCGCACTCTTAATGAATGAAATATAAATTATAAATGTCTACGCAACAAAATCATTTTCATTGTATTTTATTCCTATTTGTACAAAGAGACAGACATGGCTAAGCCATCCCCAGTGTCTTGAAGTTCTTCTGGCAAGCAGGAAATATAAAACAAGTATAAACGTGATATCATAATAGCCAATTATATATGTGAATTAGCTTCTAAATAATTGAATAATTATATAATCAATAATGACCAAAACCTGTCTTAGGCCAATGTATGTGACAAAAAGGCTAGGCAGGCTAATTAGAAAAATAAGAAAAACACCAGTTACATCAAAAACCGTATTGTTATATATGTATCCTATTCAAAACAATACGTTTTTTTTTTATTATTAGTAGTTTTTATTTGACCCTTATCAAAGGACATTCAGCATAAATATAAATGTTACCAGGGTCTAAGGAAGGAAACACACAGTCTTTTCCTTTGGGCGCAGATGCCAATAGTATTTCGGCACCAGTGGGAATTGCATCGAACACAATAGCATAATCCATTGGACTGACTGGAAAATTATATAAATTAAGGAATTCTTCATACGTGAGTAGATGGCCTGCAGAGTTGAACAGCTGACTAACTAATAATATGTTTCTGTCAAACCACATCCTGTCGAATAGAGTCTTATTCTTAAATTGTATGTCATCATTGTTACATATTATTTATGTGGAGAAAAGTTATGTTTATACATTAGTGACCAGCTTAAGAGCATTTGTTTATGAAAAGCTGAAAGTTTTAGTGGAATCTTGGAAATATTGAAGTTGCACCTTAACAAAAAAGGTAAGCCACCAACAGAATTAAAAATAAAAGTGGGTATAACATTCCAAATTGAGGATGGATTCTTGAGAAAAGCTTTGATCCAGTTTATCTTAAAGGTTATGTTTAAAGTGGAGAAGTCTAGAGCACTAATACCACCAGAGCATGGCTTATTCATTAACACAATCTTTTTAATTTGGTGAAGTTTCTTTTTACAAATAAAATTAAATAAGAGTTTGTCTAATTTAGTACAGCAATCTTTTGGTACATCCATTGCTTGGGCATTATAAATTATTCTACCTTTGTTATCAAAGATCTTCCAGAAATTGATAAGTCCATTTGAAGCCAGAGGGTGAATTTCTGTTCAATTGTTTTGATCAAAGGGCTAAAATTTTCTAGTGCTCTAGAGTTCTGGACTTTCTTTATAATTATTCCAAGATATTTAACTGTGTTTTTTACCGGTATGTCATGTAACCTTTCATCATCACATGTTTTAATGGGAAGTAGTTCACACTTTGCAATGTTTAAAAAGAGACCAGAAGCTCTGGAGAAGGTATTGATTACTTCAATAGACTTTCTAATCTGGTCTTTGTTCTTTAAAAATAATGTTGTGTCGTCAGTTAGTTGGCTGATGGAGAAAGACACTGTTTTTAATGTGAATTGAAAGAATTTGCATAGCAAGTAAAAATGGATAAGGTGAGATCGGGCACCCCTGTCGAAGACCTCCATTAATGCTAAATCTTTTAGATGTGCCAAGTGATAATTTGATGGAGCAATTGCTATTTTTGTAGAGGGTTCTGATTGCATTTCAGAATGTACTACCAAAACCAAAAAGATCTAGTGCTTTAAAAATGAATTCATGCTCTATGGTTTTCGAAAGCCTTATAAAAGTCCAAGGAAAGAATAAATCCCTCATTATTCACTAGGTCTGAGTAATCTAAGATTTCTTGTACAAGATTTATATTATTGGTTATGTGTCTGCCTGCCATAAAACCTGATTGGGTTTCATCTATTATATCGATAAGAGCATCTTTAATCCTTTTAGCTAAACATGTGGCTATTATTTTGTAATCGTTTTGGAGGAGGCAAACTGGACGCCAGTTATCAATAAGCAATTTATCTTTTTGTGGTATTGGAATCAGATTAATTAGACCTTGAGTCATGGTCACTGCAAGAGCCTCACGCCTCTCCTCTGTCCTGATCCTTCTTGACCTGTCTGCAGCATTCGACGTGGTCAACCACAAAATACTCCTCTCCACCTTGCTGAGATGGGCATTGCTGGGACTGCCCTGTCTTGGTTCACTTCCTATCTTGCAGACAGGTCCTACCAGGTCACCTGGATGGGGTCTGCCTCTGCTTCTCATCCTCTTGTTACAGGAGTACTGCAGGGATCTGTACTGGGTCCTCTGCTGTTCTTCATATACACCAGATCTCTTGGTTCAGTAATTAATTCACATGGCTTCTCCTATCACTGTTATGCAGATGACACACAACTCTTCTTTTCTTTCCCCCCCTCAGCCACACAGGTCAATGATAAGATCTCTTCCTGCCTGGCTGACATCTCCACCTGGATGGCCAGTCACCACCTGAAGCTCAACCTCAACAAAACTGAGCTGCTCTTCTTCCCATATAAGGCCTCCTTACTACGTGAGCTCTCAATCATGATTCATGGCACCACAGTGACTGCCTCTCACTTTGCTAAGAGCCTAGGGGTGGTCCTGGATGACCAACTGGACCTCAAGGAGCACATCAAGGCAACATCACGGTCCTGCAAATTCCTTCTGTACAACATCAGAAGGATTCGACCATACCTGATTACGCACTCTACCCAGCTGCTCGTCCAGGCTACGGTGACCTCCTGTCTTGATTACTGCAACTCTCTCCTTGCAAGCCTGCCAGCTTGTGCCATACAGCCACTACAGATGATTCAAAACGCCACTGCCCGACTCATGTACAACCTTCCCAAATTTTCCCACGTCACTCCTCTGCTGCGATCACTCCACTGGCTACTGGTCATTGCCAGGATCCAGTTCAAAGGCCTGACCCTCGCCTACACTGCATTCAACAGGATAGCCCCTGTCTACTTGTAGGACATGATTCGATCCTATGCGCCTGCTCGACCACTCCGCTCTCCTCCCTCTTCGAACCTCTCCCTCAAAATTATTTTCATATTTGTATATTTCCCCAATATATATTCTATTTTAATATTCAATATTTCCGTTAATTCTATGTTTTCTTTTTTGTTATTATACCCATATATGTTGCCAAGCAAATACAACTCCCCATTTAGTGAAATAACCAAGAAGAGAAAGTGACTCATTTGATCAGAAAGGGAGAAGAGGATTTTACCACTGAATCTATGTTTTAGCGTTAAGACACCTGCCGAATGATTTAAGCCATGGGAGAGCCAAATTTCTTCACCCCATTGCGATTTCCAAAATTTTAAGTCATTAGCCTCTGATTGAGTTTACTGTATAAAACAAAAATCTGCATTAAAACTTTGGGCATAAAGAAAAATAGGTTTTCGTTTTACCTTGTCCCTTAATCCTCAAGCATTAAATGAAACAACTGTTATAGATGAAATAATGAAATAACAACGAACTGGAATAAGCTAGAGTGTCGCTAAGTAGCTTAATACCCTGAGAACTGAAAAGTAGTATTCTCTCTAGAACAGAACACTCTCCTTTTTAAAATATAATATCATAGCAACTTTAGTAAGCGAGTTTCTGTTAATTAGGTTGCATATGTTCTATTGTTCAAGACCAAGAACAACATATATGCAACGTAATTAACTTGTGTAGGTTAGGTTAGAAAGAAGAGTTCAAATATGACTCTAAAAAAAATAAAAATAAATAAAAAAACACAACTTGACGTTGTACTTGTTGTACTTAACCTTACATAACCATACAACAATGGGAATTTATATTGTCACATTCCAAACTTGGATATGTTATTAAACCTGAATTGAGTGGTCATCAGTTTGAACAGTCTGTTGGGGGATGAATCTCCTTCCTCTCGATGAAGGCTCTTTCTCCGACAAAATAGGCTATCTTGCCTTCTTTTCTAGCATTCTCCATTAATGGCCACAGCAGGTTACGTCTTACCCTGTCCTCTGGTGAGAAGTCTTCCTTGAAACGCAGTTTATTCTCTTGGAGAAAAGTTGAGTGTTTTACAGCTTTCCAGTCCGTTTCGGTAGTGCCTCATTGAAAACTATAGAATAACATCTCTTGGACGCTGCTTGTCCTGGTGAGCTTTTCCAAGCTGGTGAACACTGTCAATCACATCAGGGAGTTTGTCCTTGAGGTCTGGAGCCGTTTTCTGACAAATGGAGATCACCTTTTTCCGAACGTCCTCCCCTTCCTCTTCGATAAGACTAAACAGGCACAAGTTCCAGCGTCTTTTATACCGTGAGAGTTCTAGCACCTTGTTTTCTATCTCAGCCAATTTTCGTTTGGGTTTACCAACTCTGATGACCATATTCTCCATTTTTCTTTTTAAATCTTTTACTTCAGCGAAGACAAATTCAACTGATTCTTTCAAGTTTTCAATACCTGCCTCCAAGCCATCTGCTCTCTCATTTATCGCCACTGTTAGTTTTGTAATGATGCTTTGAGCAACATCATCATGTTCGAATATTTTCCTGTTTTTGGTAGTTGGGGTTTTCAATGGAGAGCCTGGATGTGATGAGCTAGCACCAGCGTTTGGAGACTTACGTTTGTTCCCGTTGTTAGCCATGAACTACACTGCATGAGACCCGGATCACAAAAAGTTAGCTAGCTAGCTAGTTGGATAAAGTCAGCTTCTGTACTAATACTAACCCTGAAATGTCGATGCAAGATTGATGTATGGGGTGAAATCAATGCCAGTTACTAATGTCTTACTTGTTTCGAACAAGTTATGTGATATTAATCAAGTCTAAGTTGCTATAGTAGAAAGAAAATTAGGAGAGGATTCTGTCGCGTTCTGTAGGTTACGCCGCCATCTTGGCTTCCCATTCTTCTTATTGTTCAACTTGACCGCTCTCCCTTCTGTTACGTCACTTCCGGCTTGGCATTTTTTTAGATGCCAAGGTAAAATTCTCTAACAAAAAAACGACTCCAGAAGTCACTGTATGTATATATAAGTATATTTTTATGAACATCTAGTTCCTACATCATTTTCCTACACATTGATTCACTGGGGTCTCCAACCTGCAATATGCTCTTTAATACCGCTAATTAAATCAACTGGCAGTACACTGCATCAGAGAAACTAGCTGTTTCAACCTGTGGCTGCCCACCCAATCAGAAGTTAGAAATGGTACTGGTATTTTCTGTGCTATTTTTCCATTGGCTGAACAAAATTTTTTTATTTTTTTCTTAACTTTTCATTAGGTGGGTAAGACGCCCGTTTGGGTGGGCTGAGCCCACCCCTGCCCATAGCTACCGCCGGCCGTGCATGGATGACATTAGACTGTGCTCAAAACTGTCTGGCTATTGTTAAGTTTCACATTCTGACCACAAAGTTAGTTGAATAACCGTTTATAGATTTATATTTATAGATTATAGACATTTCACTGAAATACACACAAAAAGTAATGTATAACAAGCATGTCCCTATTTTCAGCTTGTCTTTAGAATGTATTTTCCTCTCCATTCCCGAGCACTGTTTTACTTTGTTCCTGCCTCCCACGGTTGCAGTGTTAAAGGATTAACATGATGGTTGGTCACACTTTCTAGGTTTTATGTGCTATATGTATAAAATGTCTATAATTGTGTAAATGGCCAAACTGTTGGCGTGTACATAGCGGTGCTTAACTGTAAATAGCCACTGGGATTTTGTAGAGTGATCTTGTAAATAATCATGTTCAAACGCACTTGTATATAGCCACTGTAGCATGAATGAGTGTCTGTGTTAGCTGCTGCTAAGGCTCCCCCCTATGACTTGCATTGCCTAATTTTATTATAATTCATTTTTATTTATTATTTAATTTTCTTTTAATTATTTATGATTGCTATTGTTTGAAGGTATGGAAAATAGGTCTCGATATCCCTTGGTGTCCTTGGGTTGGTATATGCACAGATGATGGTACAGGCTAAAATGCAACAGAATAATTTAAAGGAGTACCATGGTGGTTGAACGTGACACTTCCCAGTTGTCTTTAGGCAACAACAAAACAAATGTGCATAATTTTTTTATTATTCAGTCATTTCAATGTACTTTAAAACGTATTTTTCGAAGCCTAAATTTCCCACTATAAAAATTCACCCGAACCGTCTGGGCGTGGTAATGAGAACTGTCAGTTAGCTATGATTGACAGACCGTGCCCCGTTACCACAACTACCCCCATGATACGCGCTCTTTTTGGGAGACTGAATTTTCACAAGCTAGCTAGCTTAGTAGTATATCAAGTATCGATAGATAACTAAGGTAAGGACGTTGACTTATATCCAATTATAATTTTTGCTATCTAGCTAGCCAAGTTAAGATAAAAGCACAATATAACGTCCTCATAAAAGCAAACTAGCAAGCTAACGTTATCGATAACACTGCCTTATGAAAGCAAACCTCCTAGCTAGCTAACGTTACCTAGCTAGCTAAATGAATATAACCAGAAGTAATCTAAAGGCACTCTAATTTAAGTGAACCTAACGTTAGTCAAATATTTGCATTGTCTTGCCTGTAATCCAGCGGCGCAAACCATGGGTCTCGAGTTATCCATGGGTCCCCAAACGATTTAGAATTAGATTTCTTTACAGGGCGTGGAAATGGGAGTGGTTACTGTATTCGTGACATAGCAAAATGACAACTTTCTCAACCGGTTGAAAATAGGACGATGAATTTAAAACGCATATTTCTCCAAAAATACAGAACGGACATATTTAATACTTTGCTCATTGTGTTTCTTCAATGCCTCTTGTGCAAATAGCACATAAAACCGAGAAAGTATGAAAATCACCATGGTACTCCTTTAATGACTTTTATGCCTGTGCATACTGGCTGTAGTTGTAAGCCAAGAAATCTGGCCTACTTCTTCTGTGTAAAGCTGTCATTTGTGTTGTTACAGTCACAGTGCTTTGCGTAATATCTATCAGAGTGACATGTGTATGCAGTGAAGGTGCACCTTTGTGTCTCCAGTCAAAATGTTTGGTTTGGTTTGGTTTGGTTGGGGACATGAAGGGGCAGCCTGGAAGTGTGTTTCTGGGTGTTGAGTGATGTTCTTGGTGGGAGAAGTGGTATTGGAGGTGCATGAGGCGTGGTGTAGAAAGGGGGGGAGGGAGGGTAGGGGTTGGGTGGATGGCACAATTTGGTGGGAAGGGGAAGGTATTGGGAGAGGGGACAGGGGACAACTGATAACGTACTTAATTCAGCGACCTTTTTGTCTTTTTTTCCCCTTTCTTTTATGTCATATTCACATTGCCATATTTTACCCACTGGCGTAAAGAATCTCTTCATCTTAAACCTTAGTTCCTAAATATGGTAATTGGAAAAATTAGTATAGGCAATTACAATTGAGTTTGTAAGTCAAATTGCCTCCAGGGGGCATCTGGGTCATGATGTCACAGCCCAATGTTAAAATCCTATTGACTTTTTAGAAATCATTGATTGTAAAATATCTATAGCGATTAAAAATAAAAGATTTCTCACATTTTTTTGGGACCGTCATTCTCTGCCATAGCATGGGCTTGGTTATATTTATTTCAATCTCTGGAGAGGAAAAAAATGGATTTATGTCGATTTACGATGTGTTGGTGGTGCTGAACTACACTAAAATAAAAGTTGCACGATACACGTCACAACTACGTGTGCTTGTAAGCCTACCCGCCAAGTGCGGTGCCTAGGCTTCAGGGTGAAGTTGCCCCTAACTGCTGGTCTGGGATCAGATTTCCCTTCCCAGGTCCTAACTTTAACCATTAATAGGGGAAGAAAATAACTGACTCTGGACCAGCAGCTAGGGGCAACACCGGTGGCTAGCTAGCTATACCCCCGACAATGGCGGTGTCACTGGTTAGCTTAATGCATTTTTTCAATGGTCAGGACAATAGTGTTAAGAAGGGAGAAAATCATTTCAAGTCCAACCATGTAGAGTAGGTCATATACAGCCAGGGCAGATTAGCGGGTCTGTCAGGGCCAGCATGAAAGATATAGTATAAAGTTTTGGTTAGCTAACGTTAATGTTAGGAAGGGCTGGATCAGCAGGTAGCAAGCTAGCTAGCTGTCAAAGTCAGGTTTATTTGTCATTACAAACCATATGCTGTACAGTACAGGATGTAGGCTTCGGTGTAACATAGACTTCCAGTCTGCTCACAGCACTTACAAAGGAATACACACATTGTGAAAATCAGAATGACAGTGCACTTAGACAAGACAGGTGCAGTAGGCAATTTGTAATAAATAGTTGTATTAAAACAAGTAGTAAACATATTTCCGGTAATTTATCAAAAACCATGCTGGCTAGCTATATTGTTGTTATGATCCCCAAAATTAAAATATATTTCCAAACAATATTCAATTAAGTTACTGCTCATCTGCGAGAACCGTATGGTCACGTTAGATATCATCATTTAGGATGCTATGCATTAATGTTAGTGCTTTGAACTTTGTAAAAGTTCTAGTTAAACCCTATAAAGTTACAATATAGATAAAAATATATATGATGTTATATTCCATTTGAAATGACTTCTTAAGTTAGTTAGGTTAGGTTGTACTTCATAGATCCCTGAAAGGAAATCCTGTTGTCATCACGACCGTACAATTGAGGTGAAATAAACAATATAACTTAATAGTAACAAATCTGTTACTTCCATTAATTTGAAATTGAAATATGATATCAAAGTGACACTAGAAGTAGAAGGGCGCAAGCATGTTCCATCTGAGTTGTGATGATATAAGTGTGCATTGGGAGCACAGTACTGGTATATGTAGTTCCTAAGCATACTAAACGTACACAATGTTGTACTTTATACTTGTCATGGGTCAATTGTGCTGCTGATATTATATTTCATGAGTCATATATGTCATGAGTACCGCATACCAATAGCTAACTGGTTCGCAACTTGTAACTAAAAATATTGCTTATTGAAAATTGCCCCATTCATTTTCCCATTGTCAAATTTGCGGGAAAACAAGGGGAGTGGCTTGGTGATGTTTTTACCTACAAGCTCTATTGCAATGGTTTAGCAGAACATAAAAAAGACAAGCAATTTTCACCGGGCTTGAGGATAAGGCATTTCATATTATCTTTACAAGAAACACATTCAATACATGCAGACAAAGCTATTTGGGAGAAGGAATAGGGGGGACCAATCAATTTTTCTCATGGGTTAAAAAGCTCTAAAGGGGATATGATACTTTTCAAAAATAAACTGGATGTTAGGGTACAATCCTGTCAAACAGATTCTCAGGGATAATAGATCATCCTAAATATATTAATTGACGATAAACAGAAGTGTCTTATCAACTTATATGGTCCAAATAATATTGGCAATATTGGCAATGCCCACTTCAAACCAAAAGATGTCAGGAACATCTTGCGCAACCTGGTTCCACGAAAAGCATTGGGGCCTGATGAAATTCCAACAAGGGTCCTCAAAGAGTGCGCCGCAGAACTGGCCAGTCCCTTCAGCCATCTCTTCCAACTCCTTTTCTCTCATGGCATGTTCCCCGAACAATGGAAAACTGCCAGAGTGATCCCAATCCATAAAAGGGACTCAAAATCAGATCCATCAAAGTACCGTCCCATATCCCTGTTCACTGTCATGAGCAAAGTGATGGAATCTGCTGTTCGCAAACAACTACACGGCTTCCTCCTCCGTCATGGCCTTATCTCTGATAAACAATTTGGATTTAGACCAAATCACAGCACAGCCGATCTCCTCACAGTTTTGTCCCAGACGTGGAACAACATCCTTGACAAAGGCGGTGAATTGTGCATTGTTGCGCTGGATATTAAGGGCGTACTTAGCCAGGTCTGGCACAATGGTCTTTGTGCAAAGCTCACGTCTAAGGGCATAACTGGTAGACTACATATACAGTACTGTGCAAAAGTTTTAGGCAGGTGTGAAAAAATGCTGTAAAGTAAGAATGCTTTCAAAAATAGAAATGTTAATAGTTTATTTTTATCAATTAACAAAATGCAAAGTGAGTGAACAGAAGAACAATCTAAATAAAATCAATATTTGGTGTGACCACCCTTTGCCTTCAAAGCAGCATCAATTCTTCTAGGTACACTTGCACAAAGTCAGGGATTTTGTAGGCATATAGTCAGGTGTATGATTAACCAATTATACCAAACAGGAGCTAATAATAATCTATTTAATATGTAGGTTGAAACACAATCATTAACTGAAACAGAAACAACTGTGTAGGAGGGTTAAAACTGGGTGAGGAATAGCCAAACTCTGCTACCAAGGTCAGGTTGCTGAAGACAGTTTAATGTCAGAAGTCATACACCACGGCAAGACTGAGCACAGCAACAAGACACAAGGTAGTTATACTGCATCAGCAAGGTCTCTCCCAGGCAGAAATTTCAAGGCAGACAAGGATTTCCAGATGTGCTGTCCAAGCTCTTTTGAAGAAGCACAAAGAAATGGGCAACGTTGAGGACCGTAGACACAGTGGTCGGCTAAGGGAACTTAGTGCAGCAGATGAAAGACACATCATGCTTACTTCCCCTTGCAATAGGAAGATGTCCAGCAGTGCCATCAGCTCAGAATTGGCAGAAACCAATCTACTGTCTGGAGAAGTCTGGTCAGCCAAAAAGCTATACCTCCGACATGGAAACAAGGCCAAGCGACTCAACTATGCACGAAAACACAGGAGCAGAAGAATGGCAGCAGGTGCTCTGGACTGTTGAGTCAAAATTTGAAATATTTGGCTGCAGAAGGCAGTTTGTTCGCCGAAGGGCTGGAGAGTGGTACAAGAATATGTGTCTGCAGGCAACAGTGAAGCATGGTGGAGGTTCCTTGCAAGTTTGGGGCTGCATTTATGCAAATTAAGTTGGGGATTTGGTCAGAATTAATGGTCTCCTCAGTGCTGAGAAGTACAGGCAGATACTTATCCATCATGCAATACCATCAGGGAGGCATCTGATTGGCCCCAATTTTATTCTGCAGCAGGACAACGACCCCAAACATACAGCCAATGTCATTAATAACTATCTTCAGCGTAAAGAAGAACAAGGAATCCTGGAAGTAATGGTATGACCCCCCCACAGCACCCTGATCTCAGCATCATCGAGTCTGTCTGGGATTACATGAAGAGACAGAAGCTTTTGAGGCTGCCTAAATCCACAGAAGAACTGTGGTCAGTTCTCCAGGATTTTGGGAATAACATACCTGCCGAGTTCCTTCAAAAACTGTGTGCAAGTGTACCTAGAAGAATTGATGCTGTTTTGAAGGCACACCAAATATTGATTTGATTTAGATTTTTCTTCTGTTCATTCACTTTGCTAATTGATAAAAATAAACTATTAACATTTATATTTTTGAAAGCATTCTTACTTTACAGTATTTTTTCACACCTGCCTAAAACTTTTGCACAGTACTGTATGGCTCCAGAATTACCTTCAAGGAAGAACCATCAGAGTTGTGCTCTCTGGTCAGTCTTCATCATCATGCCCCATCAATGCATCAGTACCTCAGGGATCCATTCTCGGCCCATTATTATTCTCCATCTTCATGGGAGAACAACATGGTTCTTTGCGCAAATGATTCCACCATCTTCGCACCCATAACACCATCAAATGGGCCTGAGGTGGCAGCATGCCTAAACAAAGACCTGGAAAACATCAGAAAGTGGGCTGATGCCTGGAAGGTCACCTTCGAGCCCAGCAAGTGTAAGGCAATGATCCTGTCCAGAAAGAGGAATCCATCTCGTCCTGATCTCTTTTTTGGGAGCACTAAAATCAAGCTCAGTGAGCAGATGGAAGTTCTAGGACTATGCATTGACTATGCACTCAAAGCTTCAAAGCAAGAAGTCGAGGAATATTTAAAAAGACTTACTCAGATACAGGAAAGAATAGAGAAATGGGCCTTCTTCCTGATATACCACCATTAGGTGAGATAGAGTATACGATGGATATTAGGCCACCAAGGTGGATAGGAAGTGGAAGCTGTAGCAAGGCGTGCAAAGGCTTCTTCAACCCCAGGGCCGAACGGAGTCCCCTACCAGGTTCATAAAAGTGCGCCTGATGTACTAAAATTTTTGTGGAGGTTACTGAGAGTAGTATGGAATAAACAGGTTATAGCAGTGCATGGTAATGAGCAGGGGGAATCCTAATTCCCAAGGAGAAAGAGTCCTCAGTTTTAAGCCAGTTTCGAACCATATCCCTCCTGAATGTAGAAGGTAAAATTTTAGTATAGTGGCACAGAGGCTAGCAAACTATTTAGATAGGAATAGTTTAATAGATACTACAGTGCAGAAAGCCGGAATCCCAGGTTTTGCAGGGTGCATAGAACACACTAGCATGATATGGCACCAGATTCAGGCAGCCAAAATAGAGAAAAGAGATTTACATGTGGTATTTTTAGACCTGGCAAAAAGTGTTTGGTTCGGTACCGCATAGCCTTATTTGGAGTGCTTTTGATTTCTTTAGAGTGCCAGGGGTGATTGTAAACTTGGTGAAAGCATACTTCCAAGATATTAGAATGTGTTTTAGTACTACAGATTTTACAACAGCATGGCAGAGACTAGAGATAGGTATTATGGCAGGGGGTACTATTTCCCCACTGGCATTCACAATGGCGATGGAAGTCATTATTATTATTATTATTAAAGCCATTCAATTTGTCCGTGAGAGAGAGAAATGTAGAGGAGGTAGGTTTTTAGGCAGGCATGAGTGAGGCCACCTAATGGGAGTTAATGATTGGGAGATGCAGGTAGGTTTGGGTGGAAACCTCGTTGTGCCACGCGAAATAGTTAGCACTAACTTGAGGCCTGACCTAGTGCTATGGTTTGCGAGTCAGCGGATAGTTTATTTCATAGAATTGACGGTGCCCTGGGAGGATTCAGTGGAGAAGGCTTATGAAAGGAAAAAGCTTAGATATGCAGATTTAGCAGCAGAATCTGAACAGCGAGGATGGAAAGCTAGGGTTTGTCCAGTAGAAGTGGGATGCAGAGGGTTTATAGCTCGATCGACTATATCATTATTGGGAGAGTTGGGGATTCATGGGCAGAGTTTGCGAAAGGCGGTAAATGAGATGTCGGAAGAAGCATTGAAAGGAAGTCAGTGGATTTGGTTGAGGAGAAATAATGTCAGCTGGGGGCCAAAGTAAACAAAGGGTAAGAATATTCCTTTTCTTCTCTGTTTCTGCTTCATGTGTGATATTGTTATCAGGAATAGTTCTGTTTTCGACATACGGATAGGACAACACAAGGAAGTTCTGCATGTGGGTACCATGGACAATGAGAGCTAGCATGGAGGGGGATGGTTCTGGGACGCTGGAACTAACTGTTGAGCCTTCCCGAGATGTCGTGGGCCTAACTTGACGAAACACCAGTGAAGGGAGGTGCCCACTTGATAACCCTGGTGATATACTGGCTTGCACTGCCTATGTATCTACACTTTGGGTTGTGGTGGCCATTAGGGGCCATGTGGTAGGGTATGTAGCATCGGCATTGTCAATACCTGGAGCTCGCATCAATGGAGCATGGGTCTGTTGAAGTTGGCAATGCTGTGGGCCATGTAATACATTCATAATGTATAGTCCCATAGCATAAATTTTCACAGGCATATTAGACTTTCTTTTGGCAATGGGATTGGGTTTCTTCATTGAGCGCTAACCCTATTCATTAGGGCACAAGTATCTTGTGTTTATTATAAATTGACAGAAAACTCCAGTGGACCAGGCATCTGTCTAACATCTGCAAACGTGCTGGACAACGTCTTGGAGCATTGTGGAAGTTAGACAACAAGCTTGATCCTACAGGCAGAGCCAACGTCTACAAAACCCATGTCAGGAGCATCATGGAGTACTCCTGCCTGGCCTGGATGAATGCCTCACAAACCACACTAGGCAGCTAGATATCATCCAGAAAAAGGCAATAAAGATCATTGGTGTGGATGATGACTACACCCTAAAGGATTATACCATCACCAAGCTGAGCCATCACAGAACGGTTGCTGCAACAACTGTTCTTTTCAAGGTGCACACTCCCAACTGCCCAGCAGACCTGAAAGCACTGCTACCCTCAGCTCATGTGCCAGGTCGAACCACCCGGAGGCTACCACCAAACCATGCCTTGTCACTCCCCAGGGCTAACACCAAATGCCTTGACAGGAGCTTTCTCCACTCTGCTGTAACAACATGGAACAGTCTTCCCCCCGCTGTTGTTGGAGACATCACATCAAGTAGTGTTCATGCCTTCAAGAAGAGACTTAACAAATACCTCCTCAGCACGAGACTGCAATCCTAATGCTCAAGGACCCTCAAACATACACAAATCAGCCTCATATATATTCCTGAGTAGCTGCAGATCAGTGATAGGCTCTCTGAATGGTATTCATGAAGCTTGTATCTGCAAAGCATAATAGAAAAAAAATCCACAATTCTTTGAGACTATTTATAATAATATCCTGGGCTTACAAGCTACAAATGCTCACTTTATCATGGTAGGGGACTACAATACCATTCTAAACACTGTAACTGATCATAAAGGAAATCATTCTACTAATCATCATCCACATGCATTTAAAGAGATCTCAAATATTATGGATACAATGGATATGGTAGATATATGGAGACTTAAAAATCCAAATCGAACTAGATATACTTGGAGGAGGCAAAATCAAGCGAGTCGCATTGGCTATTTTCTTATTTCTTTTTCTATAGCTGCGTTTCCACAGCAGGAACTTTACCCCGGAACTAGGAAACTTTTGAGGAACTCAGTGCATTTCGACCGCAGGAACTAGGGTCTAAATTAACTTGTGGGGACTTTATTTTACCCCCAAAAAAGTCCCTGCTCGGGGGGTAGTACTTTCCAAAAGTACCGGAACTTTTGGGGTGGGGCGCAAGCGCTGAATATTTCTGATTGGTGGACTACTCGCAGTATTTTATTTCAACCACCATTTTTAAAAATCTGTAGCCGCAAACCGATTCATTTTCATAATAACTTGAAATTAAACTTGTATGTTATGCGGCGCAGTAGCCTACTTTTGGTTATAGCCTGCCAACGTCTTGAAATTATAACGTGTGCTCTTCTGTTCTTTTCTTGCTTTAGTATTCGTTTTATAAAATGTTAAGCATTTGTGCTGGGACAGCATATTACGTACCAAAACATTCAAACGGTTTAATTCGGTTGCTGAATATTTTCTTCCGGATTTTCTTTGTTAGCCCGTTGTAATTGACTCAAAACGTTTGATACAGTTATGTGAGGTATGCGGTAGTTCTGCGTAATTTACATTGGTGATACAGTAAAAGCAAACTGGAAATCACCTTCCGCACTTTTTGTCAGGGTAAAATAACAGGTTAATTCTAGTAATCGTCCCTTTTGCTTTTTCAGACTGCCATAATTTTACTCTGCCATTCTTCAATTCCACAAAAAGACCAGGAAGACTATGGACTAATTTATGGTGCATGGCTCGCATCTGGAGGGCACACTTCGCTGCTCGGCTAGCAGTAACTGTGAAGGAAAGCAAACGGTGGCTGTACCACTGCTAATTTAAATTTTCACGCAAGTCCAAGTTTTTGTTGTATTCTTGTCATTTTGCGATTAGCCTATATGGATGAGAAAGTAATCAATTCAACAGCAAATTGTTTACAACGTGTGCATGTTTTCTGCTGTTGTTGCCAGTTATTTGTGGAATGTGAATGCATTCTGTCGCCTCGGATGTCAAGACATGAAAGTGAATGTTCGCATAAAAACATAATGAATGTGTTTGAGAGGATATATAAAACAGTTATAATCTGACTATTGGCCTGTTATATCCTATTTGTTGCATAACAACGGTCCAAGTCCAACTACCAACGACAGTTTTGCTTGACAACGGTAAAATATGCCCAAACGGCCGCGGAAGAATATTTCAATTTCAGGTGATTAAATCGATAAAAATCAATAAATACAAAAGTAACCATATATAGTCATTGTTGGTAACCCGTTGTATATAAGTGGAATGAACCCCTCCGGGCTGTCCCGGTTATTAGAAAATAATGTAGGCTACTTCGGTGGTAGTATGGGGTTACAGAAGAAATCATAGGACAGATGGACCGATGACAACGTCGCTTTTTCATACGTCAGTGGGCTAATTTGCCTAATCATCGCGGGACTTTAGACCGCGGTGGTAACGCAGACAACAGTGGGCTGAAGGAAACTTTTAGTTCCTTGAAAAGTAGTTCCTGGGACTAAAAGTTCTGGGTACTTTTGGTGGAAACGCGGTATGGTACCAAAAGTAAGAAAGGTGTTGACTGAAGACAAACTGAGATCAGATCATCAGCTCATAACACTCCACCTAGTACTTACTGAATTCCCTCAGGGTCGTGGATATTGGAAATTCAATCACAATCTATTAAAGGACAATATATTTATAACCAAAACAAAATAATTAATTACAGATTTTTTTTCTCATAACATAGGATCAGCAGATCCTCTTATTGTGTGGGATGCATTTAAATGTGCATTTAGAGGCCACTCAATCCAATACTCTTCATTAAAACAAAAACAGTTCATATCAAAAGAGAAAAAACTGACAAAAGAAATTGAAGTGCTTACACATTACTTGTTGACGGCTCTGATAACATATTAATAGATGTGTTGGACAAATTAGATGGAAAGCAGAAAGAACTGGAAGAACTTTTTCAAGAAAGATCAAGTAACATATACTATAGAAATAAAGCAAAATGGATGGAAAAGGGTGAAAAATGTAATAATTAAAAAAATCTTCAGTATAGAAATGCAACTAAAAAGAATATTCAGAAATTAATTACAAATAATGGTGCAACTCTTGCTGCCCCAGTTGAAATATTGAATGAGGAAGCAAAATATTTTACAGAGATGTTTTCATTTAAATCTCTACCAACTCCGCTAGATGATGCATATTGCAATGTATTTTTTCACAAAAAAAAAACATATTAAACTCTCGGATACACAGAAAGAGTCCCGCGGAGGCCTAATTACAGAAGATGAGCTCCTCCTGGCAATTAGGTCATTTCAGTCAAGAAAAACACATTGATCGCATCCCGATCGAGGTGTATGAAACATTTTACGAGCTAATTAAAGATCCGCTACTTACATGTGCTAATTATTCATATGATAAGGGTATACTCTCTGATGATACTCAACAAGAAGGTTTAATTTATCTATAATTAAAACGAGGCCAACGGTCAACATAAAGATCCAGTTCACTTAAAAAATGAGGCCTCTTACACTTCAGTGTTGTGATGCTAAAATATTAGCAAAATGTTTAGCCTATCGTATTAAAAGGGTACTGTCTGATATTGTCCACCATGATCAGTCAGGCTTTTTACAGGGACAATAAATGGGGGACAATATAAGACAATTGCTAGAAATTATAGAGCATTATGAGACGTCAAAGAAAGCCGGTTTAATTTTCATAGAAGACTTTGAAAAAGCCTTTGATAAAGTTCATCTGGATTTTATTTACAAATGCCTAGAATTTTTCAACTTTGGTGAATCTCTAATAAAATGGGTTAAAGTCATGTATAGCAACCCCACATGTAAAGTTATAAATAATGGTTATTTTTCAGAGAATATTAAATTATCAAGGGGCGTAAAACAAGGCTGCCCTCTATCACCATACTTACTTATTATGGCGATTGAAATACTTGCAATAAAGATAAGATCAAATATTAACATCAAAGGATTAGAAATTCAAGGTTGAAATATGAAGGTCTCAATGTATGCTGATGATACAAGCTTCCTGCTGAGCCCACATGTATGTAGGCATGTATATGCCTAAAGCATTTACAAGTAAAATGGTAAATAAGTAAATAAATAACCATAGAAAATAGTAATAAAGTTGTGCTCCAAAGAGGGGGGTGGGGGGTGGACAAAGGGGTGTTATTATTTTTTATTATTATTTAATATTTGTATGACACATAGGGTGAGGGGAAGGGACATCACTGCGTCATTGGGCAGGGACGGGGGGGGGGGGGGGGGGGGGAGGTGGTGGTGGGGGAAGAAAAAAAAGATTTTTTCTTCCCCCACCACCAATGGAAGATTTCACATCATTACTTCTGGCAAAATGTTTTATGGTGTGTTGCTCCATCAGCTTTTGGAATCCCTTGTTGAAAAATTCTTTACCCTTGTCATTTTGTTGTTTTTTAGGTATATATCTTCAAATGCCAGATTCATTTTAGCACCACTCTTTTTCTCAAGAAGAAAAATATATACAGGAAGACAAGCATACAATTCAACTTAAATTTCATGTTGTTATGCTCAAATAAACTTTACATCTACCTCTACTAAATCAGGCTGCCATTGCGAATTAAGATCCATCACAAAAACCGGATTCTTCTTGAAATTAATTCTGATGGGTTCATGTAAAAAAAAATATGTATCCTCACCTTGTAACCATTTTTTAACTTTCTTATCAGACATCTTACGGAGAGCCATCAATTTTCGAGAATGCTGTTTCCAGCAGTCCCCTTTGCAGACGTTCTTTACCCCATGAGACCCAGGATTTTCAGGTGAATGATAGACACACACTTAAAAAAATAAAAAAATGAAGCTTTCATTTTCAGTGTTGTACAATCACACAAAACTCCTTGCAAATATAAAAACACGTTTACAAACCTTCCATTGTAAAATGGATAGGTGTTCACAATGGAATGTTTGAAAAAGTTCAAAGAGCTGTTTCCAAACAGGAATTGAACAGACAGGTTTCAGCAGACCACAGTTCTGGCTGGACTGCAGCATTAATGTCCCAGAATTCTCTCTTGACATCAGTGATAATTTTCTCACTCACAGGCCCTAGGTCTCTCTGATTCATCTCCCTCAGCTTCTCCCTGATGTGCGGTTCATCCTTGAGAACTGAAATCAGGACATCGATGGCTCCCTGAATTCGGGCCGGTGCTAGTTTAAACCACAGCATACTGAGAGCTTTGGCTACTAGGACAGGCAGCCAGGGCTGCATCAGTTTTTCATTCAGTTTGTCAATGTGAAGTTGTGCAACCACTGCAGCATGGTGTATCGTGTAAAAATATAAGTGAAGCAATTTCAGTCCAACTTTAAATACACCTAGGCATTCAAACTACATTTTTCACAACTTCACACATTTCATGTTACCACACATTTCCTGTGTTAAGTCGATTACGGTACCTACTTTATTTCCATAAGAGGTAATTCCAAAATAATAGCTAAGAGACAGATTTATTTCAGCTTTTATGTACTATATTTGATTTTCAGTGGATCAAAAGTTTACATACTTTGTTCGTATTGAGTAGCATTGCCTTTTAATTGCTTAACTTGAATGAAACGCTTGGGGTAGTCTTCCACAAGCTTTTAACAATACTTCGCTGAAATTTTTGCCCATTCCTCCTGACAGAACTGGTGTCAGGTTTGTAGGCCTTCTTGCTCAGACACGGTTTTTCAGTGCAGTCCACAAACTTTCTATGGGATTCAGGTCAGGGCTTTGTGACGGCCACTCCAATACTTTCTATTTGTTGTCTTTAAACCATTTTGTTACAACTTTGGAGTATGCTTAGGATCATTGTCCTGCTGGAAGACCCAGTTGCGATCAAGTTTTAACTTTCTAGCTGATGTCTTGAGGTGTTGCTTCAGTATTTATAGATAATCCTCCTTCCTCATGATGCCATCTATTTTCTGAAGTGCACCAGTCCCTTTCCAGCAAAACACCACCACAACATGATGCTGCCATCCCCATGCTTCACCCCCATGTTGGGATGGTGTTCTTCGGATTAAAAGCCTTACCCTTTCTCCTCCATACATAGCGCTGATCATTATGGCCAAACAGTTCAATTTTTGTTTCATCTGACCAGAGAACACTCCTAAAAAAAGACTGAGTCTTCGTCCTGGTGATCACCTGCAAACTTCATTCAGGTCTTGGCTGAGTTGCTTGGATTTTCCCATGGTATCAAGGGCAAAAATGCAGTGGCTCTAAAGGCAGTCCCTTAAAAACAGCCAAAGCTTCTAAAAAGTCACTACATCCATTTCTGGAATCTTCCAGACTGTTTAAAGAGACAGTCAACTTGGTGTATGTAAACTTTTGACCCACTGGAATTCTGATATAGTGAATTTAAGCTGAAATAAATCTGTCTCTAAAAAATAGATTGTTTTAAAATGACGTCTGATGTGAACAAAGTAGATGCCCTAACTGACTTGCCAAAAGAAATGTATGGTAACATGTAATGTGCGGAGTTGTGAAAAACTGAGTTTGAATATCTAGCCTAGGTGTATGTAAACTTTAGGCCTCAACTGTATGATGTCCTTTCTTCCTATAATCCCTTGGGAATTCTCATATCACAAGGTACATAACATTATTATTCTTAGAGCAGCTAAAAGTACCATAGATGGCAGATCCTTTTCCAATCATGCTCCTTTACTATGGAACAATTTTCCGGCTCATGTTCAGGGTGCAGAGACTATGTTTAAATTTAGGATAAAGACTTATTTTTTAGCCAGTCTGACAGGGTTGGGTGGCTGACTTAAGCCAGACTCTGGAAGACTGAGCTGTCACTGGATCAGATGGTATCTGTGTTAAGATGGTGATTGTCTCAAGGCTGCTCTCCTGACTTGTTGGCCCTTTTACCCATAAGGAAAATAAAGCTGGCAGAGTAGCTAGAGGAACAATCTGAGCTCATCCATTCATTCATTCATCCATCCATTATCTTATTCTGAGCAGAGCCGTGGGGGGTGCTGGAGCCTATCCCAGCGTGCATTGGGTGAGAGGCAGGAATACACCCTGGACAGGCCGCCAATCTATCGCAGGGCACACACAGCATTCACTCACACACATACCTACGGGCAATTTAGGGCCAACCTGCATGTCTTTGGACTGTGGGAGGAAACCGGAGTACCCAGAGGAAACCCACGCAGACACGGGGAACATGCAAACTCTGCACAGAAAGGCCCCAAGCCAAGATTCAAACCCATGACCTTCTTGCTTTGAGGCGACAGTGCTACCCACTGCACCACCACCAGCTGCCAAATGATTTTATATATTTTTCTCCTTTCCCCGCTCCAAGCAAAGCTTATACCATCCTTTCCTATAAAACCAGAACAAACTGAACAGTCACATTAGTCTATATTAGTGTAATTCCACATAAATTTGTCTTATTTTGCTATTCAGTTAGCAGCGTTACTCACTGCTGTAGTGGCACATCTCACGGCTATTGTTACGTTTATTGTATCACGTTGCTATGACGGAATACAAATTTTTGGGGTGAAAGAGTATTTTTTATAAATGCTCGGAAGGACACTATTATCCAATGTGTCACACTTAGGGGTGTAGTTGCAGATGAGACTGCAGGGAAGTGAGTACTTGTTAATGTTGTAGAACTTTGAATAAAGTACAAAATGGTGCCTAGTGCCAGGACTGTTAAAATTGACATATAAACACCACAAAAAAAAAATTAAGTAGGCGAAACGTTTCTGCTGTTTCAACTCACAAAACTTAATCCATGTGTAATTTTCTTATATTACTGAAGTACCATTTGCATCAAAGCTGTAGTAATTCAAATAACAATTCATGCAAACGAAACTGTTCTTGCTTACCTAAATGTACTTTCAGGTGTATGTTAAAGGGTACATTTTTGAGATGTTCGGGCGAAGGTTAGGAATGTCCATTTTCCTTTCGTTCTTGGACCTTTCCCTCATATTGCCTAGGTAATATTAACCACTTAGCATAATCCCCTAGTGGTCGGCACGCCAGCCATACCACACGTTTTCGGTGTTGTCATCCTTTGTTGTACAACCTGGCTTGATCGATAGTTAATCGATTCAATAGGTGACAGAATAAGCTTTCTAACGATGTATGTTCAATTTTACTATTAAAATAGCGTTTTATAGCTCAGCGTAAACAAAAGTTTATGCTGAGCTCATTATAGCTGCATTACGCATTCAGTCTGTGGTAGCAGTAAAAGACACTGCCCCTGGTGAAATTTTATTGATGACTTTCGAAATTTCTTGGAAAATACTATTATTCTTGAGGAATTCTGAGCATGGCTAAGGCATATGTTTGCTGATAGACCTAGCTGATATAATGTTTTCTGGACTAAGTTAGAACTGGGGAGCGACAGCATTCATTCTGGCTCTGTCTCTATCTACAGAACACATACAATTTCATCGTCCAAATGAAAGTGTTACTGCTGAAAATATTTTGGTTATACATGTTATTTTTGAAATTGAGTGTCTTTAAATAGGTTAGTGGTATTTTAGAATGAGGATATTTCACACTGTAACGTAAACATCTGTTGGTTTGCCAAGTAGTGGTTGTGTTTAATGCACCAGATGTGACCTCAACTGGAGCTTTGCCAAAATGTGGTGGATGGTTGAATATTAGTCTGTCATCCCATCCCCATATAAGAAAACATCACATACTGTAGAATACAGAAAAACATACAAAAGTTAATGATTACATATTTAGGTACTGTACCACAGTGTGATAATATTTTTGCAATATTTTTTTAATCTGATATCAATGTTTCACCTTAAGCCTTCATAAGGAGGACACGTATATGCTTTATAATGGACAAAAAGAATTTTATTCATTTTTGGAGAGATTTTGGATAGGTTTCTGGACCCCTAGATATTTTAAGCCACTGTACTGATGGAAAGCTTGTAATTCACACTTGAAAATGATGCAACAGTGAGTTTCTAGAGTCAAAACAGTTGATTTGTAGTGAAATACGAGAATATGTTGTGATTTACAGCAGTGCATTTTTTTGACATTCTGGATAGATTTGGAGACGCTGGGTACACTGCTTAGTTTTTGCTTCATACATCTATAGTAGTTCTAAATATCCACCCTTAGATTTTATGAACTTGTGGTCAAGAAGTTTTTGATCCAGCACATGTATAGTTTAACCTGCTGTAAATATGCAATCTCTCAGTATTTCATTGCAAACTAAAAAAGTTCAAATTCATTTTTGATTTTTTGTCTTGCTAATTGCATTTGTGGCACTTTATTTCTTCCAAAATTATGAATATGAACCAATCTACATTAGTATTGTAAATGGTACAAATGTCTTCATTTAAGCCATTTTTCAAGTCTCTGTGGTTTTCACATCTTGAGTTATAAAGCTTTAAATAGGGTACCCCCCAAGGATTGGCCAGATTTAGCATGTGCGCTAAGGGGTTAACAGCTAAATAGTCCAGTCGGGATGCACACTAATCTGTCAGTAGTTTTACTTAAGAATGAGTGTTTTGATTACTGCAAGACAAAAAAACAAAAACAAACATGGTTTCTTTAATGAACATTAGTTTTTTTCATACCACCATAAAAACACGTTTTAGAATAAGCATAGACTGAAGCAGACTTTAAGTGGTTCCTCATTCTATAACTGGTAATACATAAGTGTGTTTTCATAGACAACATTTCTGGTGCTGGTGGGTCAGTAAATGGCACTTTCTACAAGATGAAAACAAAACAATCCAATGTGCGGGAGAAGGTGCCATTCTTCAGATGTTACACCAAAGTCTTGAATCTGATGATGATGATGGCACAGCACTTTTTGAAAGACTTTTTGAATGTTAACCACAGTGACCTGGTCATATTCTCAATTTCAATTTATTTTGTATAGTGCTTTTTACAGAAAATGGTTACAAAGATACTTCACAAAGGAAACAAAACTGGGCAGAAACCAGGCCTGAACCCCAATAAAATTCCCAAGTGGGAAGAAAATACTCCCCAAAGGGAAGAAATCTCAGGGGGAACCCGGGCAACAGAGGGGTAACCCATCTTCTCCTGGTGTAAAGTAAGGGCAGAATGCATAGTAACTAGTTGAATGCAACATCTGTAACAGTACATAATCAAATAGGTTGAGCAGGTTACAGTCTTGAGCACAATCATCATAAACAGAAACATTAAGATCATACTGACACCCAAAGATGGTGTTTCACATGCTATAGTAGGGTAAGGGTCTTGGAGTATATGAAGCTTGATTTCATTTTTGGGTGAACTGCCCCTTTAAACTAGTTGGTGGTAGGAAGACCAAATGAAGAGATGTATAATATGGAATTGATCTCTACACCTAATCATCCCCTACATCTGAGTAGCTACATAATCTCCTGCATTCAATAGGATGCCCTTCATTAGGACAATTAGCAATTTAGGGACAACCATACTTTGATCCCTGATCTTAGTACCTATATATACACTGTAATTGGCTCTGCAAAATGCCAGTACTGTAATGGTTACAGTCTCAAAAATATCAAGGTAAGGAGGGGGCGAGGGGTAAGAAAAAGAAAGCCACATTCAAAATCAAAACAACTTCAATGCAGAAACTAGCGCTATTTTAGTCTTAATGGAAAAGGACTATAACAAAAGACCAGAGCAATCCAAAGTTCTCTACTTAAAACGGTAGCATATAACTAAAACATAACTATATACCAGATTTGCTTAGAGGTCAATTTTACCACCTTTAAAGGCAGTGGGATTTAGGCAGTGGGATTTGGAAAAAACGAATGGGCTAAACCAGCCAGACAATTTGCAGGACCATCAGATATTTCCAAGGCTTATTCCGACCCTCGTTCTCAGATGAGGAAGATGATGTTGCTGGACACCATGACCTGGTTATCATCTTGCATGCGGTCCAGAGCAGCCTGCACCTCAGCTGGGGAGAAAGGCGTTTCTTTACCCTTGTTGATGGTTTCCATCAGGGCACTGATGGTGACAGACTGCGCATGGGCAGAGTGGAAGGTCTCCAGCAGGGCAATCTTAAACTCCTTCAACCTGCAAGAAAAGATAGGAATTCACTTCTGAAATTTCATTACAGGGGTTTGCTTCATGGAACACTGCAGCTCCTTGAACCAAACAACAGAAGTGTGGGGCAATGAAGTGCAGAAGTGCTGTTAAGGATGTAGTCTCTCTAAAGACAGATTACACAAAAATCACACAAGATTTCAACTAGCTTGTATGATGGTAAAAGCAGGGGTCAAATTATATGGTGGCCATACTGCCAATTCCTGTGGATGTCCTGCCTTTTGGTCATACTGCTTTTAACAACAGGTATCTGCCTGTTTTAAAAGAAGGTATTTGTGCCTTGCCTTATAATAAGGAGCCTAGTTTGTCCCCCCCTTGTTTTCTTGCATGGTAATTCAGTCCTTCAATAGCTTGAGGTCACATCTTATTTGTCAAGATGCTCAGTTATCCACTTGCACCACCTCAATCATCAAAGTTGATAAAATAACTGACACTAAAAAATGTTATGCTTTTATATATGCTTTTGGAATAAAACTCCCATCGTCAGACACCCAGTCACATTTTTTAATTCAATCCAAAAACACTGGATGCTATCCGCAAGTGAGGAGTAATTCACAATAATCTCAAATAACATCCAGTTGCTGCTCAAGGCTGCCTTTTCCCCTGCTGACAAATGACCGTCTGTGTTGATCTCAGTCCTTAATCCATGTTTTGTAGTTTTTGAATGTCAATCTATTGTTATCTTCCAATTTATTAACCCTTTGTGCAACACCCCTAGTGGTCTGCATGCCGGCATGCCTAGATTGCTCAACTTATCAACATTCATTGCTCCTGCAACCAATGTATGTGTTCTAGTTTAATTAGTAGACAATACACGAAAAAACTCCATATTTGGCATAGTTTAAGTGCCATCATTCTCCATTTAACAAGGACCCCTTCCTCCCTGCAGTCTCATCTGCAACTACACCCCCCACCCATGACAAAAAGACAATGTCATTCAAAAATATTATTTCACCACTAAAAATTTGTATTCTGTCATAGCAACAAGATAAATCGAAGATATGCCTATACAGCAGTGACAACGCTGCTCACTGAGTAATGAAATAAATTAGACAAATTTTTCAAAAATTATACCATGTCATTCTACTGTCACTAAATATGGAAAAAATATGCAATCTTACCCTTGGATTTACGCGTAGAGATGTCCCTTTCGAGTCATATTGTTTTGGACAATCCGTTTGTGAAATATACACTCATTTTTGATGCCTGGGTACCTTCCAAAATAGCTGAGCATAATACCACACATGCTATTTATGCCATTATTGCCCTTTTTACATTCTGGCTTGATTGAGGATTATTTTATGCAGTCGGTGACAGTGTAAGCTTTCTAACAATGTATAAAATGTCTAATTTTACTTTTGGAATAGCATTTTATAGCCCAGCATAACTGAAAGTTCAGTCTCATTATCGTCGCTGAACACATTCACTCTGTGATAGCAGTAAAAGACTCTGCACCCAGCGAAACGTAATCGTTGAGTTCGGTCATTTTTTGGAAAATATTATTATTCTTGAGAATTTCTGAGCATGGCTAGGGCATGTGTTTGCTGATAGATATTGTTTTCTGGAGTAAGTCAGAAGAGTCGAAAGACAGCATTGATTTTCTGGAGGTGGAGAATTCCTTTGGTGCACAGATAAGATTTCATCCTCGATATGTAAGTATTACCGCTCAAAATACTTTGGTTATATACATTATTTTGGAAATTAAGTGTCTTTAAATAGGTTAATCAGCAAGTATTATCATTAGGGATTATGCATTTAACCCATTTAGACCTAAGGCGCCCTCTAAAAAAACATTCTAAAACCAAAGGCGTTGTTGTAAACAACCTTCTAAAACCTCAGGGTTTTCTGAAAAACTTAACAGAATTGTTAACTTTCACTAAAACCTTTATTTCTCAGCCTCTGTAGCAGATAGAAACATGAAATAAAAACCATTTGACAGCTTAAACCTTTGGCTTTAACTGGAATTCCCTAATGCTCATTAACATTTTTTAAAATCAATAAAACTGAAAATGTTGACAAATGTGCTTGTTGTTTCCAGCCATATTTTCAATAAAACAAACAAACTGGCAGTGGTAGTGCAATAATTATATATCACAGTTTGTTCACACTCTTGTAGCAGAAACGGGCTCACTGTTGTGTTCACGGTTATCTTCGGGCACACTGCATTTTCTGTCTGTAGTGTCAGTACTTGGGTGATTCCATTCTTCACCACCAGAGGGCGGAAGCTTTTAAAAAATACTCTACGCTCTCGCTGCATTTATGTATAATCACCTTCCCAACGTGTATTTGCGAATCACGATGCATTTCATAGGTCACGTGTCCTGAAAACAATGACAGCATCTAAGACACGCTCACGTCGCATCCGGCTCTAAAGGGAGAAACATGCAAATGTCGCACTCGGACTTAAATGGATATACATGCAAATGTTGCATCCGGTCTTAATGGGTTAAAGGAGGTATTATCACCAGCTTAAGCTCATACGATGCGGATCAATAATAACGTTTATTATTGGCATTTAAATTAATGTACATGTTTCAGTTTCACCAAAAACGATTGTTTGATCCACATGGTCAAGTGACTTTAAATGGCTGCTGCTAGAAAGCAGAGTTCTTTACAACAGACAATTTTTCTGCCTCTGTTGGCATTGGTGAGCAGTTGCTCCACGGACACCATCTCTTATGCCCTACTCTCGTCTCCTCTGGCCCCCGATCTTCGTCGTTTTATTTGATGAGGGCTGTCCTCTGTGTTTTCCTGCTGAGTAATGTCCTGCTCTGGCTCAAATCGAAAAGGTTGAGCAGAACACATTTTCAATGCTGCCTCAATGAACAAGAGCAATGGACAGGAACTGTGCAACCATTTGACATCACTACCAAAAGTGCATTGGGTCGTTAATAACAACGGTGACTGACAAATCGAAGATTTTTAAAATAGCTAAAATCTTTCATGTGGTTTTTATGAAATATTTATATAATTAAAGGCATTCACACCAAATTAAAGCTTACAAGTCTTAACAGACAGGGTTCCCCCTTTAACACATTCGTTTAAGCTTCTATGCTTCCTGAACTAGGTATTGGGTTTGGGAAGGGTGCCTTCAACACACTTATAATTATTATTATTGGCTAAATTTCTGTTTGTAATTGTTATTTATTTTACTGGTACACTCAAGGTGCCACATACTACCAGGATATACCCATACATAATCATTCGAGCTAAATCCAGTTCCAATTCTTAAATGGTCATTTTTAGATGTGAAGCACCTTTATGACTCACTCAGTCAGTAGTAATTCAATCAGTTAATTAATGGTTCTTGAAGCAAAGTTGTAGAGTGAGGATAGATAAATGTCTGTAGCTAGTTTTGTGTAAATCGGACTCACGGCATAGGAGTTATTACCTTCAACCTTTGCCCGTAGACTGGTGGCGCCCCCTATTGAGCGATTTCAAAATAGTTTTACACACGTGGTTCAACAGTGTTATGAAACATATCCTGCGAATTTTGTAATGATTGGACAAACAATTTTTGATTTATAGTCCGATTTGTGTTATGCCACGCCCATTTTTTGCATTTGTAGCGCCCCCTTAGCGGTCACTTTCTCGAGATGGGAATGTTTATTTCCATGAAGGACGACGTGCTATTGATGGCAAAGTGCAACTGAAACCAACAAAGTCACACTATTCTAATCAATACCGTGTAGTTTTTACAGGTTGTGTAATGAAATACAAATGTTACTATATATACATTCAGCTACTATATGGATGATTATAACTATAGGATTACAATCACTGTTTTAGAGGAATTGCAAAGATGTAATGCCTGTAAGGCTGTTTTCAGTTCATGGCTAAAACATTTACAATTAGATGTTATATGCATAGTTATTTACGAAGGTACTTCTTTTTGTTTTATCCCATAGTTATTATATCTAATGTACATTTATTATGGTTTCAAACCCGAAGGGCTGAAAACCCTATTGTTTTTTCTTTTGTGCTGGTTTATTATTAATCTTCTTCAGAAATGTTTGCGCAAATTCCCGTGAGATGGTAAATGGTAGAGACATAAGATTCTGCCCATTGATTGGAAGGTGTGTGCCAGGGCTGCCCAAGAAATATGACCCCAATTGGTCTGATGGGGGCGCTATAATTAAAGGTCAAAATTTTGAACTTCGAAAAGTCATAACTCCTACGTCGAGTCAGATTTACACAAAACTTGCTACTGCCTTAAGAACCATTAATTGATTGAATTACTGAGTGAGTGAGTTAGTGACACTGCTGGTCATAAAGGTGTTTCACATCTAAAAATCACCATTCAAGAATGTAAATTGGAACTGGATTTAGCTCAAATGAGTATATATGGGTATATTCTGGTATTATGTGGCACCTCGAGTGTACCAGTAAAATAAATTACAATTACAAACAGAATTAAAGCCGCAAGCGGCATTGGGAGGGGTCCAAGAATTGGCACTATCGCGCCCCCTATGGAGCGATTTTTAAATGGTTTTGTCCTCATGATCATATACCTTCACCCAACATATCTACTGAATATCATGATGATTGTATAAAATATTGATGACTTATGGCCAATTTTGTGCTAAGAGACGCTGTTGGATGACTTAGTTGCGTCGCCATGGATGTGTCCTGGCCACTTGCCGTAAAGGCCTTTACTATGTCGTAACACTTAGATGGCATGTCGTAATACTTAAGACAGCCTGGCGTGTATGTAGAGCTGCAGCGCTTCCGTGCTGCAACTAAAAAAGGTGTCAGACTAGTGTTGTCAGGATACCAAAATTTTGACTTTGATACCGATGCCACGATACTCGATACTGAAACAATACTGATTCGATACTCGGTACCTAACAATACTGAAAGTACCTTAATAGATCAGAAACTTAATGTCAACAAGGGTTGACCTCAAGTTCGAATTCACGTTTTATTAACAACCTGGTTTAATTAACAACCTTTAAGTTGAAGCCTGTTCAACATATTAATAAGCATAGGCCTATTGTATTACAAAACTAAACAATAGAAAAATATATTAAATGTATTTCAAAAATTAAACAATTGTAACCTAAATAATCTTTAAACAGGTCTTTCACTTTAAAATAGATCTAAAAACAGCATATTTTAATAACAATACAGCATCTTCCTGTAATAAAATATTTCCAAATTAGAACATCTATCGCTACTGAAGTGAACTGTGAGGAAGCTTTTGCTGTATCAACGAGTTGGAATGCACAAGCGCACGTCACCTGACTTGGCTACCTTAGTTGCTACTGCCATCTAGTGAAAATTCTGACAAAATACACCTTTCATCCTCTCAATCAGTAATGTGGGAGACACATTTCCCTGGTTTTTACATTTGACCTAAAAGTACCGAATGTCGGAAAATTCTAATACCGAACCTTTTTTTTTTTTAAGTACCGAAAAAGTGCTGAAGTTTCGGTATACCATGCAACACTACGTCAGACACATATTACAATCCATTGCTCAGCTTAGCAGAGAATGTACATTTCAGAGCGCCTCAGAGACAGATAGAATAATAATACATATTTCAAATAATAAATGCGACATTGAAAATAACAAAACAAAAAACGAAATATCAACTCGCCATCCCTGCTACCTGCGCGCAGAGTACTGTATTATTTATTTAGACATTGGCAGACTACAGCATAAATTGCATCTTTTGTTTATATTCAACATTAGTAATTGCAGCGAGAAACTGCAGCTGTAGACACAAGAAAGTTTGTTATATTATGGTAGCAATGGAACGAAGCGGACTATATATGTATTACCGTCATTGTTTTATTATACCAGCGTGTTTTCGCGCGTTTGCACAAAACTCAAATACTATCAATAAAAATGGTTTAGCTATTTCTCAGCATAATGACGGACGGGGATGGGACGATATGAAAACAATTTTCAACCGTCCACGACGTTTTGGCCAACCATGTTCCAACACTCTCCTCATCACTGTTGTATGCGTCACAAAACTATTACATTACTAATAACTAACGCTTACATTACAGTGTGAAATATCCACATTATGTAATACCACTAACATATTTAAAGACACTCAATTTCAAAAATAACGTATATAACCGAAATATTTTGAGCAGTAATACTTACATAGCAATGATGACATTTTATCTGTGTTCAGTAGATAGAGACAGAGACAGTAAATCAACGACACGGCCCTATCCGCTTCTGTTTTGCTCCAGAAAACGAAGTCAGATAGGTCTATCAGCAAATATATGCCTCAGCTATGCCCTGACGTCCTCAATAATAATAGTACTTTCCAAGAAATTACGCAATATCGTTGACAACGTTTTGTTAGGTGCAGCGTCTTTACTGCTACCACAGACTGAATGCGTAAGTGAATGCAATAAGAAATTGTTTGCTTACGCTCACCTATAAAACGCTATTCCAAAAACAAAATTAGACATGTTATACATCGTTAGAAAGCTTATACTCTCACCTACTGAATAAATGAATCGTCACTTTTATTCAGTAGGTGACATGATACCATGACATGGTATCATTTTTTTAAAAACGTCTCATTTATTTTGTTACTCAGTGAGCAGTGTTTTCACTGCCGTACTGACATATCTTCGGGCTATTGTTGGGTTTATCTTGTTGCTATGACGGAATATGATTTTTGGGTGGTGAAAGAATATTTTTATGAATGCCCAGATAGATAATATTGTCCATTATGAAGTTCAGACCCTCTCCTCACTGATAAAAACTAGACCCGACGGTGTCCAATAACTTAGTTGTGTCGCCATGGATGTCTTCTAGCCCCTTGCCGTAAAGGAGTTTAATAGATGTTATAACATTTTAGATACTAATAAAAAAGTCCAAATGGCGGGCAAACAATATGGCGGACATAGGTGGTCCCAAAAGCTGTTGTAGAGCACATTCAGATGCATCGGTCAATGAAGTTTTGTGTTGATCTGACTTATGGTGTTGGAGTTATGGCCTTTTAAAGTATGACCCTTTGTTATAGCGCCACCATCTGGCCTACATAGGTGATTTGTATTGCATGAGTAGTGGGGGGCCATAGGAACCCACCTACCAAATTTGGTAGGTCTACAACTTATGGTTGCTGAGCTTCAGACATTTTAGCAGAGAAAGCTTCCACGCCCCAACTAAAAAGTCAAAATGGCAGGCAAACAATATGGCGGACATAGGTGGTCCTAATAGTAAAGTTGTAGAGCACATTCAGATGCATAGGTCGATGAAGTTTTGTGTCGATCTGACTTATGGTGTGGGAGTTATGGCCTTTTACGCATGACCCCTTGTTATAGCACCACCATCTGGCTGACATAGGTGATTTGTAGTGCCAGTGTAGTGGGGGGCCATAGGAACCCACCTATCAAATTTGGTTGCTCTAGGACTTATGGTTGCTGAGTCTCAGACACTTTTAGCGGAGAAAAATAATAATAATAATAATAATAATAATCCGAACAGATACAATAGGGTTCTACCAGCTTTGCTGCTTGGACCCCTAAATACAGCCATTAATTATAAGTGTGTTGAAGGCTCCCTTTTCCCAAACCCAATACCTATCATTAAATAGTTTTCATGCAGACACAATCAAACCGTCATTTATTTTTTATTTAGTTCTTGTATGATATGATGATGATGGTCCCATGCTACTGTTAGTTTGTTGTGCAATTAAACCTTTTCATTCATTCACTGAGAATGAACATATTGTGTCAAGTCAAATTCCTTGTATGTATAAATGGACTTGACTATTACAATTACTCTGATTCTGACTAGTTCTTATTGCACTTGGCAGCTTTCACCTTCTAACAGTCTGTGTTGGCTTGAACCGCGGAATCGCCGCTAGTGGCTATATTTTCTATTTATTATCGTTAAAAATTGTTACTTATTGTATGAATTGGTTCCAGTGTCATCAAAATAAAACAAAACATTTTTATAGAACCATTTCAGTTCTCATGTTTACTCCAGTTAGTCTGTTGATATTTTTCTACATTGTAAAGCAATGGTATATCCTATTAACATGGCTCTCTGACGTGGTTACTCCATACAACCTATTCTTGCAGTGTAAAAAACGATATAACTGAGCAGACACTTTCGATTATGGAGATATACTCAAGTGAGTACTTTTTCAGTAAGCAAAAAAATAATAATAATTTACTCCTAAGATAGGGCCTACCAACTAATCCATATCATATCCAGGCCTAAACTTGGTATTTTGAGGTAGGGACAAGTCTTTTTTAAAAATTGACTTGTTGCAAGAGGGTTAGGGTTGTTGTCTATTGAGTAAACCTGTTTAATCTGTAAAAAAAAAAAAAAAACTAAGGACAGTGGAACAAAAGTCAAAATCACCATAGGGCTCAAGGAGATAAACAATCATAAAGGGGCACATGTATATGCTTTATGATGGCAAAAAGCATTTTATACATTTTTGGAAAGGTTTTAGATTTTGTACCCCCGGATATCTTAAACCCCTGTACTGACAGGAAGCTTGTAATTCCCATTTGAAAATGGATGCAAAAGTGAGTTTCTTGACTCAAAACAGTTGATTTGTAGTGAAATACATGATTATGCTGTTATTTACAGCAATGCATCATTCAGACATGGATAGATAGGAGATACAATGCACACTTTTTGCTTCACAAATCTATTATAGTTCTGCATATCCACCCTTGTGCACTTGTGGTCAAGGAGTTTTTGATCCAGGACATTGTTATAGTATAGTTAAACCTGATTTATATATGGGATCTCTCAGTATTTCATTGCAAACTAAAAAAGGTCAATTTCTGCCAAGATAACTGCATTTGTGGCACTTTATTTCTTCCTAAATTATGAACTAATCTAAGTTAGTATTGTAAATGGTACAAACATATTGCTTCATTTCAGCCATTTTCCAACTCTCTGTGATGCTTATACCTGGAGTTATAAAGCTTTAAATAGGGTACCCCCTAAATGGGCAAGGATTGGGCATATTTGGCATCTGCGCAAAGGGGTTAACACAATGTGGAGGGGTAGTGTGGTTAGGGCGCCATCTGTGGGCGGAGAGGGAGCGGTTTAGCCGACACTGCAACCCCAGGTGTGTGCAATCACAATTAATTGCTAATTGTTTATATGCTTTGCCTGCAGTGAGACCAGGGCGCTGGAATGAGACGCACGCGGGAGCGACGCCGAGTCTTATCGTGTGTGTTTTGGTTTGGTTTGTTTTAGTTTTGTTTGTGTATGTACGGCCTTAAACCCAGCGCAATAAAACCTGTGTGCATCCAAGAACAGAGGATTGTGTGGTTTGTGGGGAGACTGCAACGCTTATTACAAACAACCGGCTCCAGGATAAACGCACCTGACTGCAGTCATCGGCATCAGCCCAACTTGTTCTGTGGCCTCCATCGTCTCTTTGCTGGGCCTCCGGGTTCCGGCTTCAACTGTGGGACCAATTAGAACAGACTAATACAGACAAAGTACTTGCAGCTCCTGAGAGCAAGGCATGACATTTTAAGTATTACAGTCAAGACCATATCAATTTTCAACTGAAACAAAATGAATGCATAATCACATCAGTGTTCCCATACTTTGCCTTTATTTGGGTGGCCTGCCCAAACAGATTTGCCCTCATCCAAGACTTTTTGTATTTAACACAGGCTCATGGTATTCCAATTTCCTAACACAAAGAGATAATACAGTATTCCAAACACAGGGAAATAGTGGAGTTGCTTTGCCCATTTCTCAATAATTATTGGTCCACTTATTGGTTATTCACGTAAGTGTTTTAGTGTCTCAGAACCCATACGCAACCACAATCATAAACATCATTCATCAGGAAAACACTGCTATTGAAGGGATGTCAACTTCTGCATGAAGTGGCCACCTCCCCATGTTTTGTTCGGAACACTGTGAGCCTACATTATATGTTTATTTCTGTAAGCAACACACTATACTTAGTATTCATAATTTATTATTTTTTCTTTCTTATGTCAATGTGAAACACAGCCGACTTATTTCGCTGTGTACACTGCCCGTCCCCCCTCCTTCCATTGCTGCCAAAACGGCGTCAGTTAAAGCTACACTAAGGAAAATGCCGCTAGCCATTGTGTTTTCAATACAAGCCAGCTCTCACCCTCCCAACCCTGAGCCAAAGAGCTCCGTTATTTGTCATAGCACAAGCCGCGAGAAATGAGTTACACATAATTCCCACTTCCCACCCACGGCACAAACCTTCTTTTAACACCACCGCCCACAGCCGAGCTCACAGAGTCAAGTTTGAGGAACACCTCATATGCGGCTTTGGCATACAGCTTCGGCAACTGACCAGCAGGAGTTTCTAGAACCCTCCCATAACCGGAGCAAAGCAAATACGCATTGCCTTATGGAGCTAACAGACAAAGTCAGCACAGGTACTGTTCAGATAAAACTGAATGAGCCACCCAGCAGACCAGATTACCCATATTTTCTAACTTCAAAGTACCAATGTCAGTTTTGTAATCAAGACGCATGTCTCTCCATTTTTATACTAAATCTGACAACATTAGAGACATTCAATTTAATTTGTATAGCACCTTTTTACAGAGAACTGTCACAAAAGAATTTTACAGAGTAGCAAGGCAAGAGACAGCAAAAAGAGCCAGAGCAAACGCCAGGCCTGGACCCCCAAATAACAAGCACATGAGTTAAAAAAAAAAAAAACTCCCAGTGGGGAGAAAACCCTCAAATGGTGGCGAGACAAAAAACTCCCCAATGGGAAGCAATCTCGAGAGGAACCTGGATATAGAGGGGGAGACCAACCTCCACTGGCTGGGCCTGGTGTAAAGATTTGGCAGAATGGAATGCAGCAGAAATGCTATAAAGGATCAATCCCAGTAAATAAAATGGGTTAAGACATGGGAATAGTTATCCTATAGTACAAATAATCAGAAGGTAATCCAAAAATCACTCAAGACACTTACTTTCAGGAAATTCCTGCGCTGTAAAATCATACGGGTCATAAGGATCGCTTCCCTGAGAATGTCTCCTTTCAGCAGAACGGCGACTCCTACCAGCCAGAAAAAACATAAGGGCAACCAAAAAAGTTAACAATGTATCACGTGTCACAAGTTTTTTTCAATATCAAAATTAACCATTATGAGTGAAAAAATGTACAAGTCAAACGACTTGCCTACACAAGGATCTCAAACTCCTGTCTTGGAGGGCCACAGTGTGTGTGTTTCCAGTGCATTTCAGCACTGTAACTGAAGTCATTGTTTGGTTAGGAGTCCGTACACGTATTTCCCAATGTGTTTGGCTGCTGATGACAACAAAGCCACAAAATATTCAGAGAATGCAGGATTTGAATTTGAGATCCTTGCTGTAACAGGTGTCTGTGTATCATTAACCTTATGAGCCAAAAAATTAACTACAGAGGTAAGCGTGAAAGACGAAATATTGAAGATCAAAATACAGCTGTAAGCAGCAGGGGGCCAAATACAAAAGGTACTATGACATGGCCTGCAAACCTAGTTCAAAAATCATACTTTGGTGCTTACTGGATACAGGAATTTGTAAGAATTATTTTGAAAATTGCAATTTTGAAGTGATGCTGTAGTAGGGCCATGCCACCTAGGGTAGTGGCATGAAATTTGATACACATGACCTACATGGTCCCATTTGTACTGCGTATGCTCATTCACAATATGGGTTTCTATTATACTAAGTATTGTTGCCATACACCTAAATTTGGGGTCATAAGCATAATTTGGGTGTGGCGGCCATTGTTGTAACATTTATTAGTTGTCCTGAGGCCATCTTTACACATATCATACCTTTGCAATTTAACATGTAGATCATGCATCTTTGCATCTCACCCGTCTTTCGGATGAGACGTTAAAACCGAGGTCCTGACTCTCTGTGGTCATTAAAGATCCCATGACACTTATCGCTAAGAGTAGGGGGTTCCCCGGTGTCCTGGCCAAATCCCAGATCTGGCTCTCGCAAAAACTTGCCACTAAAAATTATCCCCAGATTTAATTGGCTAAATAAATGTTCTCTCCCTCTCCACCTTCGCTAATGTGTGGTGAGCGTTCTGGCGCAAAATGGCTGCCGTGCATCACCCAGGTGGGTGCTACACATTGGTGCTGGGTGAGGTGAGTTCCCCTTCACTGTAAAGCACTTTGAGCATTTGGAAAAGTGCTACATAAATGTAATTATTATTATTATTATTATTATTATTATTATTATTTATTATTATTAATAATAATAATAATAATAATAATAATAATGCTGAACTTGGAGAGAATTGAATAAACGTTTTTACATAAGTATATTTTTTTCAATGAGCAGTGGTTAACTATCACCTTTTCTCCATCAGAACAACCTGCTTGACCCTCACCAGTCCAGCTTTCGAACCAGGCACTCAACCGAGACTGCCCTCCTGGCTGTGACTGAGGCACTTGCACCCCTCTTGTCAGTCCTGATCCTCCTAGACCTGTCTGTAGGTTCCAACACGGCTGAAATATGTATTTCTGGGACTGCCCTCTCTTGGTTTGCTTCCTATCTTGCAGATAGGTCCTACCAGTTCACCCAGATGAGGTCTGTTTCTGCACCTCATCCCCTTGTGACGGGAGTCCCACAGAGATCTCTACTGGGGCCTTCTGCTCTTCTCCATTTACACTAAATCTCTAAGCTCAGTAATTACTTCACATCGCCTCTCTTACCAGTGTTATAGTAATGATACAGAACTCGATTTCATGTTACACTTGCATCATTAACTAGAACTTTTCTGTTGCACTTGTACCATCATCTTGATGTTGTGGCTCATAATATTTCTTGTAATCATTCCTCACTTCTAGTTTGACTTGCCATAGCTTTACTAACTTTTCCTATGCTTACTGTGTGAACTAGACCTGATGTTCATGGCTATGAATTACTGATACTTAATGAGAACTGTTTCTTCTCGGATCTGTGTTCTGTATTTCATAATCGAATCATGTCCTGCAAGTAGACAGGGGCCGTCCTGTTGGCTGCAGTGTAGGCGAGGGTCAAGACTTTGAATCTGATCCTGGCAGCGACAGATAGCCAATGGAGTGACCTCAGCAGAGGAGTGACGTGGGAGAATTTGGTAAGGTTGAAAATGAGTTGGGCAGCAGCATTTTGAATCGTCTGTAGTGGCTGTATGGCACAAGCTGGCAGGCTTGCAAGGACAGAGTTATAGTAATCAAGGAGGGAGGTCACCATAGCCTGGACAAGCAACTGGGTGGAGTGCGTAGTCAGGAATGGTCGAATCCTCCTGATGTTGTACAGAAGGAATCTGCAGGACCGTGATGTTGCCTTGATGTGCTCCTTGAGGTCCAGCTGGTCGCCAGGCTCTTTGCAGAGAGAGAGGCAGTCACTGTGGTGCCATCAACCGTGATTGAGAGCTCACGTAGTAGGGAGGTCTTGCATGGGAAAAACAGCAGCTCAGTTTTGTTGAGGTTGAGCTTCAGGTGGTGGCTGCCCATCCAGGTTGAGATGTCAGCCAGGCAGGAAGATATTTTATCATCAACTTGTGAGGCAGAGGGGGGGATAGAGAAGATGAGTTGCGTGTCGTCTGCATAACAATGATAGGAGAAGCCATGTGAATTAATGACTGAACCAAGAGATTTGGTGTATATGGAGAACAGCAGAGGACCCAGTACAGATCCCTGTGGTACTCCTGTAATAAGGGAATGAGGAGCAGAGGCAGCCCACATCCAGGTGGCCTGGTAGGAACTATCTGCAAGATAGGAAGCAAACAAAGACAGGGCGGCCCCAGAAATGCCCATCTCAGCCAAGGTGGAGAGGAGTATTTTGTGGTTGGCCGTGTCAAATGCTGCAGACAGGTCAAGGAGGATCAGGACAGAGGAGAGGCGTGAGGCTCATGAAGCGTCGAGTGCCCCCGTCACAGCCAGGAGGGCAGTCTCTATTGAGAGCCTGGATCGGAAGCCAGATTGGTGAGGGTCGAGCAGGTTGTTCTGATGGAGAAAAGAGGTTAGTTGTTTAACCCCTTAGCGCACATGCCAAATCTTGCCAATCCTTGTCCATTTAGGGGGTACCCTATTTAAAGCTTTATAACTCCAAATGTGAACACCACAGTGCAGAGTCTTTTACTGCTACCACAGGGTGAATTCGTAAGTGAATGCAATGATAAGAAAATTTTCGGTTACGCTGACCTAAAAAACGCTACTCCCGAAGCAAAATTAGACATGTTATAGATCGTTAGAAAGCTTATACTCTCACCTACTGAATAAATGAATTGTCAATCAAGCCAGACTGAACTAAAAAGGCCAAAACGCTGTAAACACACGTGGTATTATGCACAGCTATTTTGGAAGGTACCCAGGCATGACAAATGCGCGTATGTTTCACAAACAATTGTCCAAGACAACATATGACCACTCAGTCTCAAAAGGGACATCTCTACACACATAACCAATGGTAAGGTTGTATATTTTTTAAATATTTAGTCCCAGATATTGACTGTAGAATAGCATGGTATCATTTTTTAAAACTTGTTCTCGTTTATTTCTTTGTTCAGTGAGCAGTGTTTTCACTGCTGTATTGGCATATCTTAGGGCTATTGTCGGGTTTATCTTGTTGCTATGACGGAATAAGATTTTTTAGTGGTAAAAGAATATTTTTATGAATGCTAAGATAAACAATATGTCATGGGTGGGGGGTGTAGTTGTAGATGAGACTGCAGGGCGGGGGTGCGTGTTAAATGAACGACCAGAGGGACAATGGTGGCGCTGCGAAACTCCGTATTCGGTATAGTTGCCGTGTATCGTCTACTAATGAAACTAAAACAACGCGTTTCTGTTTTTAACTCATACTTTGGTTGCAATAGCACTGAATGTCTGAGTTCAATAATCTCGGCACGCCGGCATGCCGACCACTAGGGGCTTTGCACTAAGAGGTTAATAAACTCTGTGCTACTTGAACATTTTTTACAGTGCTCCTAAATTTCTGTGTGCTCCTAAATTTTTTCATTTCGAGGCGGGATTCGATCGTCAAACCTTGCACTTCCCAGTCAATTACACTGGCATTGCGCCACTGTCAAGTAGCTGTCAGAAGGCGTGAATTTTCTTGGTGAAATGTGTCCGTGGTTTGAAAGAAGACAGGTCAGTAAGCACAGCTAAGCCAGTGTTGCCAACTATTTTCTATGGAAAGTAGCTAAGGCCTCCTCTAAAAGTCGCTAGAAGACGTTATACATTAATTTACATATTTATGATGTCACCACGTAATCATTTGCATATTTTTTACAAATGTATGTTAAGCCACACACGGCGATAGGCATAGCGTAGGTTTTGTGTCTGCCTGCCCTCCAATGACATTGGCCGAGCTGAGTATTATCTGTTAGATCTGTAGAACATCTACTTCTGTGTAATTACAGCGGCTGATTCTACATAGGTCAATCATTACTTTTATAAACATGGGCAACGCTAGAGCACTGGGAAAGGCAGACGTGACAAATCGGTGAAAGGTGATTTTTGCTGTTGCTCGACAACAAGAATAGAGGTTGCCAAAGTTGCAGGAAGTTGCCAAATTTGTCACTAGATAAGATTTTTAGTCGCTAAATTGGCAACACTGAGCTGAGCTCTGGATGTATCCATATGGCCTGGCGATATTGTAGACGGTTAACTGAACATGAAGATGGCATGTCAAAATGAAGTCTATACATTCAGTGAATGCTGGGTAGATGTGGTGCAAAAGCAATAGTTGAGAAGTAATAGATAATTATTAGTGAGCAAATAAGCCCGTATAAAAAATCTGCTTCAGGTGGGATTTGACCCTGTGACTCAACGATTCATTGACTGCAACATTACCACTGAGCCACAAACTGACGAGCCGTAGAGACTGGAAAGTTTCTTGGGGAAAAAGACGCAAGTCCATTTTGCGTGTGTATGTGACATTTTGATTGGCTGGTGTAGGTGAAGGATTGGCTGGTGACATTTTGATTGGCTGGTGTAGGTGAAGGATTGGCTGGTGACATTTTGATTGGCTGGTGTAGGTGAAGGATTGGCTGGTGCACATAAAATGACCAATGGGGAGACACATTTCTTGTGGGCTAGGAGCATTTCTGGCAAGAGAAAGGAGGAGAAAATGCAAAATCCCCTTAGTTTGGGCCTTTATTGTGTGGACATGAAGTTGTTTATGAATTCTGTCTGTTGAAATGGGGTGAGAATGTACAGAAATGAATGTTTTTAAGGGCTGAGTCTGTGGCTGTTGCAGTTATTTCTGTGGGGAACCCTGAAAAGTGCCAAACTCTCATGCTGTATAGGTACGGGGCATGCCCTGCCAAGGCGTAACTTGGATGGATGGCATACCTGCCATCCCAATTTCTGTATATTTGTGATCCTTATGTTTGATCAAATGTTCAAAGCTTCTTTCTCATATTTGACACTATTAGACAAGACCTTGAGCACTGGAATTCCCTGCCAATTTCATGGTGGGGTCAGATATCCCTATTAAAGATGAATATTCTCCCAAGACTGTTACACCCTACTCGAATGGTCCCCATCTAATTTTCTCATAAAATCCTAAAGGATGTGAATGGTTGGTTTAGCTCCTTTGTGTGGAGCAGACAAAGGCCCTGGTTAAAGTAAGCCAAATTACAGCTGCCTGGCTCCAAGGGAGGTGTGGACCTGCCCAATATCCAGTACTATCAGATGAGCTCTCACCTTAGATTTACAGAAAAGTGAGTCAAAGGAGACACTACTTCAATTTGGCTTGATACTGAATCCTCACAATCAAAATGTCCCCTGGACATGTCTTTTTTTATTTTTTAAAGACTTTAAATTGATCACTAAATTCTGTAACAACCCTCTCACAACAAATATTCTGAAGACTTGGAGGACAGCTCAGCATCTTTGAGGGAAGGTCCGGGTTATCCTCTGTTTTACCACATTATTGGTGGACCTGATTTCTCGCAGAGTTCATTGGACCCAGGTTTTGAGATTTGGATCACAAGGGTCTGTCATCTCTTTACCGACTCCATATTAACCCCTTAGTGCACATGCCAAATCTTGCCAATCATTGCCCATTTGGGGGTATCCTATTTAAAGCTTTATAATTCTAGATGTGAACACCACAGAGACTTGAAAAATGGCTTAAATGAAGCAAGACATTTGTACAATTTACAATACTAACGCAGATTATTTCATATTCATAATTTTGGAAGAAAAAATACCACAAATGCAATTGTCTAGACAAAAAATCAAAAATGAATTTTCACTTTTTTAGTTTGCAATGAAATACTGAGAGATTGCATATATACAGCAGGTTAAACTATACATGTGCTGGATCAAAAACTTCTTGACCACAAGTTCATAAAATCTAAGGGTGGATATGTAAAAACTACTATAGATGTATGAAACAAAAACTAAGCAGTGTACCCAGTGTCTCCAAATCTATCCAAAATGTCAAAAAAATGCATTGCTGTAAATCACAACATATTCTCGTATTTCACTAAAAATAAACTGTTTTGGCTCAAGAAACTCACTGTTGCATCATTTTCATGTGGGAATTACAAGCTTTCAGTCAGTACAGTGGTATAATATATCTAGGGGTCCAGAAACATATCCAAAATCTCTCCAAAATTGAATAAAATGCTTTTTGTCCATTATAAAGCATATAAATGATCCCCTTATGAAGGTTTAAGATGAAACATTGCTATCAGATTTTAAAAATAATGCAAAATTAAAGCCGCAAGCGGCATTGGGAGGGGTCCAAGCATTGGCACTATTGCGCCCCCTATGGAGTGATTTTAAAATGGTTTTGTCCTCATGATCATATACCTTCACCCAACATATCTACTGAATATCATGATGATTGTATATAGTATTGATGACTTATGGCCAATTTTGTGCTAAGAGACGCTGTCGGAATACTTAGTTGCTTCGCCATGGATGTGTCCTGGCCGCTTGCTGTAAAGGCCTTCACTACGTTGTAGCACTTAGATGGAATGTCGTAACACTTAGATGGCCTGGCGTGTATGTAGAGCTGCAGCGCTTCCGCACCGCAACTAAAAAAGGCGTTAGACTATTGTTGTCACAATACCAAATTTTGACTTTGATACCGATACCAGGTTTAGTATCACGATACTCGATACTGAAATGATACTTGAAACTTAAATGATACTAATTCGATACTCGGTACCTAACGAAACTGCCTTAAGAGAACAGAAACATAATGTCCACAAGGGTTGACCTTATTTTCGAATTTCGAGGCTTATTAACAACCTTTAAGTTGAAACCTGTTCAACATATCAATAAGCATAGGCCTATTGTGTTACAACACTAAACAATAGAAAAATATATTAAATATATTTCAAAAATTAAACAATTGTAAACTAAATAATCTTTAAACAGGTCTTTCACTTTTAAACAGATCTAAAAAACAGCATATTTTAATAACAATACAGCATCTTCCTATAATAAAATATTTCCAAATTAGAACACCTATTGCTACTGAAGTGAACTGAGTCGAAGCTTATGCTGTATACCGAGAAAGTGCTGAAGTTTTGGTATACCGTGCAACACTACGTCAGACACATATTCCAATCCATTGCTCAGTTTAGCAGAGAATGCACATTTCAGAACGCCACAGAGACAGATAGAATAATAACACATAAATACACATTTCAAATAATAAATAAGACATTGAGAAAAACGGAAAAAAAAGACGAAATATCAACTCGTGATCTGCGTGCTGCGCGCAAAGTAGCCTACCGTTTTATTTATTTAGACATTGGCAGGTAAGAAAATTTTCGGTTACGCTGACCTATAATGCGCTATTCCAACAGCAAAATCAGACATGTTGTACATCGTTAGAAAGCTTATACTCTCACCAACTGAATAAATGAATTGTCAATCAAGCCAAACTGTACTAAAAAGGCGACAACGCCGTGAACATCAGGTGTGGTATTACACACAGCTATTTTGGAAGGTACCCAGGCATCACAAATGCACATATATTTCACAAACGGATTGTTCAAGACAATATATGACCACTCAGTCTCAAAAGGGTCATCGCTACGCATAAAACCAATGGTAAGGTTGTATATTTATTCAATATTTAGCTCCAAATATTGACTGTAGAATCACATATCATTTTTTAAAACTTTGTCTCGTTCATGGCGTTGTCACCCTTTTTAATACAGTCTGGCTTGACTGACAATTCATCATGTCTGGTCGTTCAGTTAACATGCACCCCCTCCCATTTGCAACTACACCCCCCGCCGATGACATAATGAAACTAAAACAAAGCATTTTTGTTTTTAACTCATACTTTGGTTGCAGCAACTATCGGGAGGTAGGTTCATGTTTGAAATCTGTCGAAAAAAGAAGACACAATTGTAACATTGAATCTGTGGCAGCAAGATATGACTGGTTGTCCCTAGCGGAAATGGAAAAAAACTGAAACGGAAGCAGTTGTTGTTGATCACTTGCGGCCCCTACTGGCCAGTTAAGAGGAGTGAGGAGTTAGCACTCAATGTATTTCAATAGACAATGATGGAAATTAATTAAAATGTAATAACTGTCCTTGACCGATTTGCAAAATATTTGAGAATTCAAATATTGCCAGCATGCACACCAAGTATTAGGCTGATCGGCCCAGTAGTATGCGAGATTAGGTGCAGACAGATACACAAACACACGCACACACACACGCGACCAAACGCATAATCCCCTTCAGGCTCTCGCCTGGCGGAGGTAAAGATGAAGAATCCTAGCAAAAATGAAAAAGAATCCTACCAAAAACTAGTAAGAATCCTAGCAAAAGCAATGAAGAATCCTAGCAGAAAACAAAAAAGAATCCAAGGAAAGACTAAGAAGCATTGCAAAAGAGAAGAATTCCAGCAAAGCACAGTAAGAAGCCTAGCAAAAAAGAAGAATCTGAGTGAAAAAGCAATATCCAAGCAAGAGAAGAATCATAGTGAGAGAAGAAGAATCCCAGCAAGAGAAAAATAATTATAGCATAAGAAAAAGAATCCTCACAAAACCAGTAGGGGTCCTATGCACCCCTTGGTGCTTGGCCCCGAAATGACAGGACAACAGCCACTGAGGAACTGAGAGAATTAAATTCAAAGAATCATTGCCTGACCTCTTCCTCAGGGGCTGAGACACTTCTTGCTTCTCGTCATCCTCCTGATCCTCAGATTCTGTGTCCCGGCCCTCTTGCCTAGATCGCCGCTTCCCTTTCTCCAAGACCTAGAAGGGGATGGCCAAAACGCGTTTTAGCAATGCAGGAACAAATTGCCACAGTCACATTACACCAGGGGAGCACAAATGCATTCCAAGAAGGGTTGGTGTGTATACTGGTTTTTGTACATATCAATTATTTTCACTCAAATTATTCAAATTATTTTACATTTTAGAAACTTCAGAAAGCAAACCTGACTCACTCCCAAACTAGGCCACAGAAAACATTTTTGATGGGGATACATACGCAATCTGTAGCTATAACTCAAATGTCAGATCAAACAAATGAGATACTAAGTAATTGACAACATAAGACCGCATGAAATCCCAAAACAGACCTGGCTGTGCACACCTGCATTTAACTGAAAAGATGCTGAAAGGGTTTAATGCAAAAAAATTGATCAACCTTGAAAACTACTACATATTCAGCCCCGTCTCTAAACCAATCCTGGTTTACAGGATGGTTGGGCATTTCACTGATATGCAGCCAATGTGGGCATTTCATATTCTCTGCAGCCGATGTAGCTAGCTACCATGGCGCAAAGTGGTGCCAGTAATATTTCTGTGGTGAGGCCTTGTAATCTGTGAGTCTGAAGGGCCTAGTCAACCAAAGATGATGTTATGGAAGATGCCTTGCTGTGTTCTGCACAATTTTGGCAAATGGTAGATCTTAATGTGTATGTGGCTGCTAGTTGTTACATTGTGGTACATAGAAAGCCAAACGTCATGATTACCTAACATAACAAGCTATCTAGCTAACTTAAACTCTTGTCTTCTTTTTCGTTTTTCCCCTTACATCACAGAATAAGGTTATGACTTTGGAAGAATACATTTCACATTTGGATGTCGCCCTTTATAATGATGTATGAAAGTCAGGTTGTTTGAAACTGTCTACGTTTTGGCTGAACAAGGACAATAAATTGGGAAAGGATTTGAACTAGGAACTCGTAGAACTGTTGATGTGGCTTTGGTGTAATGCTATACCTTAAGGATGTGTATCGCTACAAATCCATATATATTCTCTCCTTAGCAGCTTACCATACATATTAATGACCTCCCATCTGAACAGTGTGAAATGCAAAGTACAATCGCTTCATAAACATACATTTAATGCTTGAGAAAGTCCATTGAGAACATCCAGAAAATAATAAATCCGTGAAATGAAGGGGAATTCTGGAGCTCAGTCATACAACTGCTCAACATCTGACCTTCTTGAAGTAGGCAAACTGCACCAGCTCCACCGCAACCTCTGTGTCTTCCAGCTCCACAGCTTTACTCATGCGAGCCTTGGCATGAGCTGTGGACAGGCGGATCAGCGTCTCCAGCGTTCTCGCTGTCACAGGGGACGTCTACAGGGCCATAAGGGAAGCTGGGGTCAATCAAATACTGGTAGAGACATTTGTAAATTAATAAATTATTTCATATTACTTGGACTGCTTTTTCTGAGCTATTACTTGCACTGCGTTTGCCACGCTATGCTGAGCTATTCAATATTTTGAGCTGTAATGACAACACACTGTGATCACACTTTTGCCCTTTTTAGATTCAAGAAATAATCAGATCTGACGGCAGTGTGGTCATTTTCAAGTTGCAAACACTGCCTAATAATTCTGAAGCCATTTTCTGATACAAGATGACTGTAGAGGGTAAAAGGCCATGTGGGTCTGGTCTCCAGCAAATTTACAGTGAGCTCAAAAGACATTTTTTTCCAGTATTCCACAATTTTCGATTTGTAATCAAATAATTGGCATGTGGTTAAAGTGCACATTCCCTTTTTTACACACTTTGGTTTCAGCATGTAAAAACTACATCACAATTTATACATAGCTCACCTATTTCACGGCACCATAATGCTTGGGATTTTATTAATGCTACGTAAATTAAAGTGTTTATTGCTTTCACCAATAATTTAAGAGAATGCTATTTTTAGAAGCATGCATCTAATTGGAGGTGTAAGAAATTAAGTGACTATTCATACAACTGAGTTTCTAATTGAGATATTTATAAACAATTAGTTGATCTAATATGGGAAAGAGTTAGGAAGGAAATTAAACATGAATGGAAGTTTAAATACTATGAAAAGCACGTCTGAGCCAGTGGTCCTCACTCCTGGTCCTGGATAGCCGTAAGGTCTGCTGGCTTTCAATGTTACTCAGCACTTGAGTAGCACAGCAATTGATCGGTTAAAGCAGTTTATTACACAGTTAAATCAGATCACCTGGTTTCTTGGGTCTTGTGGTCACTGATGTTAGGGGGAGAGAAAAAAAACCCAGCATACTCTGGCTCTCCAGGACCAGGACGAAGTATCACAGCTGTTAACCCTCTGGGGTCAGGAGCTCAGCCGGCGGAGCTCGACAAGATGAAATGAACTTTCGTTTCTATTTGGATGATTAACTTCACGAGCTGTTATCATACAGACGCAACAAAAACATTGACAGAAATCTTAGAATCGCGACTTTCCAATGCGCTCATTGGCAAATAATATGAATCGTTTTAAAAGTTTTAAATTTGATTAATTAGACCATGTATGCTTCGTTAGTCCTTACTCATTACTATGTGAATTTCGCTCAGCAGGAAGTCCGCCTAAATCGCATTCACATGTTAACGACATTATAATTACTCTCCATAGAAGGGGACTAGGGGAGGGGCGATGCGAGATCCATGTGAGAAATGCCAAGTCTGCGAAAGCGGGATAGAATGTCAAAGCATATAGCCTAATTCACTTCTTTTGAGGTGAACATTTCGTTTAATTTTGGAAAATGGTCCGTCCGGAAGCCGACACTGATGAAGAGCGGTGTCATTTCTAACAGCGAACTGATCCAGCTGAGGATCAACTTCATGCGTAAGTATATTTCTTATGATCATATTGGTAAATATGTGTACTGTATTGCAACGTATCTGTGTGTTTGTAGGAATATCCAGCAATATTCGCATTTGTAAATTCCCACACTACGAACGATTCGAACTATTGCATCTCAAAATTATAGGCTAGGCTCTCTGCGTCTGGTTGTGTTAGAAGTATCAGGTAGACTGTATGTTTTTCGATCATATTGGTAATAAATAGCCCGTGGCGTGGCTAGGATTCTAAAACTGATGTCCTCGCACAATCGATATTAGCATACTGTAAGTAAATTCGGGAAATAGCAATATAATAACCACTTAGCTAAACAGACCTAGTCTACTTCAGATTGATGCATTGTTATTGATGAGTTGCGTGTAGTTGAGCTGGAATATCAATGTTTATTTAGTTTAGCTAATGTTGTTTCGTTGATAGCTTGCATTATTTGTAAATGTGTGCTGTATTACATTCTCTGTGTGTTTGTAGGAATATTCACTAATAATTCTTTGTTTGTATATGATGTAACCATGTCACATTTCAAGTTTTGTTTTCATTAGTTAGTGGTTTGCCCCTTTTTTGTAAAGCACATATAATTTTCACCTGTTGAAGGGAATGTGCTATATAAATAAAGTTTGATTTGATGTGACATTTCCTAACAATTTTGTTTTTATCATATTTACAGAGATGCTGATCAGGAAACACAGCCTAGTTCACCACTAGCTAAGAGGCCACGCAAGCATTGCAAGAGTACACCAGTCTCATCTCATCTTCCATGCGTATAGTTTGCTTCAATAAATGTTCTGAAAATCAAAAGATGTCTTTGTTTCTGTTTTCTAAATGGCTCACTGAGTCTTTGTCTTAGTGGTGGGGAGGCATGCGGCCAGGTGTGAATAGCCTACTTAGCTGACAGGTCGCCCTACCCAATGCATATTCATTACAGAAAGGCCATTTGCCCTCCCATTCTCACCTGGTGTTGAAAAATAGTAGTCACAACACTAACTTTTAGCAATTTATTTTATATTTCTCATTGGATTTGCTAAAATATTTTGTCATCTTTTGATACCCAAGACCTTGATGAACACATTTCAGTGACCAAAAGTCTTAGTCACAATTGTTTAGTGTGTTTTATTACAACATTCCTGTGCATGTTCAAAACTACTGTTTACAGTTTGTGTGTTTTAAGAGCAGTTTACAATCCACGCATGATTATGACCTACTTACTGCTGCCATATTATTGCAGCTGAGTTTGTGCTGAAAACAAAGATGTGAAACACTTTGGAATCACTGTATATAAAGTTGATGAAATTTACACAAATGTCAGAGCATCGCACAATCACCAGTGTGCCTCATTTTACCCTTAGACCCCAGAGGGTTAAGCTTATTTTTTAACCCTCTGGGGTCGAGAGCTCCGCCGGCGGAGCTCGACAAGATGAAATTAACTTTCGTTTCTATTTGGATGATTAACGTCACGTGCTGTTATCATTCAGACGCAACAAAAACATTGACAGAAACCTTAGAATCGCGACTTTCCAATGCGCCCATTGGCAAATAATATGAATTGTTTTAAAATGTTTAAATTTGATTAATTAGACCATGTATGCTTCGCTAAACTTTACTCATTACTATGTGAATTTCGCTCAGCAGGAAGTCCGCCCAAATCGCATTCACATGTTAACAACATTATAATTACTCTCCATAGAAGGAGACTAAAGGAGGGGCGATGCGAGATCCATGTGAGAAATACCAAGTCTGCGAAAGCGGGATAGAATGTCAAAGTGTCGCCTAATTCACTTCTTTTGAGGTGAACATTTCGTTTAATTTTGGAAAATGGTCCGTCCGGAAGCCGACACTGATGAAGAGCGGTGTCATTTCGAACAGCGAACTGATCCAGCTGAGGATCAACTTCATGCGTAAGTATATTTCTTATGATCATACTGGTAAATATGTGTAATGTATTGCAACGTATCTGTGTGTTTGTAGGAATATCCAGCAACATGCGCGTTTGTAAATTCCCACACTACGAACGATTCGAACTATTGCATCTCAAAATTATAGGCTAGGCTCTCTGCGTCTGGTTGTGTTAGAAGTATCAGGTAGACTGTATGTTTTTCGAACATATTGGTAATAAATAGCCCGTGGCGTGGCTAGGATTCTAAAACTGATGTCCTCGCACAATCGATATTAGCATACTGTAAGTAAATTCGGGAAATAGCAATATAGTAACCACTTAGCTAAACAGACCTAGTCTACTTCAGATTGATACATTGTTATTGATGAGTTGCATGTAGTTGAGCTGGAATATCAATGTTTATTTAGTTCAGCTAATGTTGTTTCGTTGATAGCTTGCATTATTTGTAAATGTGTGCTGTATTACATTCTCTGTGTGTTTGTAGGAATATTCACTAATAATTCTTTGTTTGTATATGATGTAACCATGTCACATTTCAAGTTTTGTTTTCATTAGTTAGTGGTTTGTCCCTTTTTTGTAAAGCACATATAATTTTCACCTGTTGAAGGGAATTTGCTATATAAATAAAGTTTGATTTGATGTCACATTTCCTAACAATTTTGTTTTTATCATATTTACAGAAATGCTGATCAGGAAACACAGCCTAGTTCACCACTAGCTAAGAGGCCACGCAAGCATTGCAAGAGTACACCAGTCTCATCTCATCTTCCATGCGTATAGTTTGCTTCAATAAATGTTCTGAAAATCAAAAGATGTCTTTGTTTCTGTTTTCTAAATGGCTCACTGAGTCTTTGTCTTAGTGGTGGGGAGGCATGCGGCCAGGTGTGAATAGCCTACTTAGCTGACAGGTCGCCCTACCCAATGCATATTCATTACAGAAAGGCCATTTGCCCTCCCATTCTCACCTGGTGTTGAAAAATAGTAGGCACAACACTAACTTTTAGCAATTTATTTTATATTTCTCATTGGATTTGCTAAAATATTTAGTCATCTTTTGACACCCAAGACCTTGATGAACACATTTCAGTGACCAAAAGTCTTAGTCACAATTGTTTAGTGTGTTTTATTAAAACATTCCTGTGCATGTTCAAAACAACTGTTTACAGTTTGTGTGGTTTTAGAGCAGTTTACAATCCACACATGATTATGACCTACTTACTGCTGCCATATTATTGCAGCTGAGTTTGTGCTGAAAACAAAGATGTGAAACACTTTGGAATCACTGTATATAAAGTTGATGAAATTTACACAAATGTCAGAGCATGGCACAATCACCAGTGTGCCTCATTTTACCCTTAGACCCCAGAGGGTTAAGCTTAACCCTAAAGGGGCGACATAGCTCAGGAGGTAAGACCGATTGTCTGGCAGTCGGAGGGTTGCCGGTTCAAACCCTGCCCTGGGCGTGTCGAAGTGTCCTTGAGCAAGACACCTAACCCCTAACCTCTAACTGCTCTGGCGAATGAAAGGCATCAATTGTAAAGCGCTTTGGATAAAAGCGCTATATAAATGCAGTCCATTTACCATTTACCATTTAAACAATTGAGGTTATTGCGATTTCTTGTTTGTGCTGTGATTTCAATAAAGAAAGAAACATTTATCTGCACCTTTATTCCTGTTTACAATCATTTACATAATGTGTTAGGATTTACCAATGTGTATGGGAACTGAAAAACAAGGTAACGCTTAAAATGTATTATTGTGGCGCCAAAAGGCGCGGTGAAAAATTTTGGGTGCACCTAAATTAAAAAGTTAGGCGCACCAGTGCAACCAATGTAAAAAGTTATTCTGGAGCCCTGGAAGGTGTTTAAAAAATATTTTAAAAGATTCTTTCCTTTCGTAAACGTAGGGGAGAGTAGCCGTTACATTACATTACAGGCATTTAGCAGACGCTCTTATCCAGAGCGACTTACACAACTTTTACATAGTATTTTACATTGTATCCATTTATACAGCTGGATATATACTGAAGCAATGCAAGTTAAGTACCTTGCTCAAGGGTACAACGGCAGTGTCCTTACCCGGGAATCGAACCTGCAACCTTTCGGTTACAAGCCCAGTTCCTTACCCACTGTGCTACACTCCGTCCACAGCCATAAATGTAATGCTTGATATAGGTAACATGATCAGCCACCACCAAAAGGAATGACAACCTCTGCGGAAAATATTTTCAAAAAATTGTATTTGACCAAGCTAAATATTTTATTATTCTGTTCCAGAAGTAATTTTCAGGTATAAGGCTTTATTTTCATTTGTAATAAACCAAATTATTCATTATTTTAAAAAGTTAGCTGTCCTTGAAAAGTAAGCATGGTTTTTACAGTACATTCTAGTGGGAATTGGATGCTAGGTGACCAAAAATCATGATGTGCTCATTTGTATAAATGTATCAGCTGCTAGAGTTATACCTAAACTCACCAATCTGTCAGAAAACATATCTGTAATTACCATGCAGTTTATTTAATATACCTTTTTACTCTTCTTTGGACCCTAATCCTACCTTTTACATTTTCACAGTTACTGTGCAATCCTGTTTCATTGTGTACTGTATGGAAGCTTCCCCCAATATTCATAATATTCATAATATTTAACGACTATTCTTTTGTTTGCTTCTACTATTGATTAAAATATTTCTAAGATAATTAATATAATTATTTGATATTATTGTAACGATAATTTTTAATATTATATATTTGTCACTGTAGTTTTTTTTTCTTCTTTTCTCTCCTTCTTTCCCCCACACTTAGTCTATAGTCTAGACACACACTCACACACACACACCCACGCACACAGACAGTCATCCTTGACAACCCTGATACTAACCACATTCACACCAAACTGCTTAAAATGGTTTTGTTTATTATTGTTTATATTCATTTATTTTTTTCTACTTTATTATTATATTATTTTTCTTTTTCTCCCTCTCGATTCTTCACTCTTACTACATACCCACCAGTTTGAACCCATGCTGTATTCCTCAATTTGCTTTCGCCCCTTTTGTTGTTTGTCTGTCTTACTTTGTACAATCCCTTTCATTTGTTTAGGTGTCCCTGTACTTGTCTCCACTTGTTTGGTTACCACTTTATTGCACAATAAAAAATGTTTTTAAAAAGAGTTATACCGCCTCTGAGCTGCTAAAACAAATAATGTGCATTTTTGCCATTGTATGTTTACAGAATGCCATCTAAAGAGAAAACGAGAGGGTTGCTAACCAGCGAGGTCATGGAGGGGGCTTCAGATTTGGAAATCAGGGGCACTAGATGGTGTTGAAAAGCATCTAGATGTAGTGTCTTATTGGAGACCGTAGGCATTTTAAAGGTGTTTCATTTCTTTAATAAATGTTAATTTTACTCATCAACGCGTTTGACTTTTTAAGTTGGTTCGGTGTTTAAAGTTAAATGTATTCAGCCAATTTGCTTGCTGTGTTGACACAGCCTCATCTTCTGAACACTGTGTTAATGATAAAGACAGCTACCTGGTCACAGGCATTTATAATAAGCACACGGCAGATTAGTTATTTTGGTCGGCTTACTCGGCTATTTACTATGTAAAAGCTTGCCTGGGTTTCCACATCAATTTGAACGTTACCACACTTCACGGCAAGTAATGAAGTTGCTTAGTATGTCCATTTTTATTTTCATAAATAAAGCCCCATGCTTCATAATCTGAGGATGTGGCTGGTTGCATGTTACCAACGGAAATGCATTTCTTTGATTAACATTAGTACGTGCCGAAAAACCTGGGTATGCACATTATAGGGCATTTAAATTTACTGATAAAAATATTCCACATCTCTAAAGAAATCATACAGAAATGTTGGTAAATAGTATTTATAAATGTACAGTTGCAAGGAAAAATTTGTGAACCCTTTGGAATTACCTGGATTTCTGCATTAATTACTCATTAGTCCGATCTTAACTTAAGTCACAATAATAGAGAAACACATTCAGCTTAAACTAATCACACAATTGCACATTTCATGTCTTTACTGAATACATTGTCTAAACATTCACAGTGCAGGCTGGAAGAAGTATGGGAACCCTTGTATGAAGTAACTGGTAGGACCTCTTTAGCAGCAACAACCTCCACTAAATGTTTCCTATAGCTGCTGATCAGACTTGCACAATGGGTAGGAATTTTAGACCATTTTAGACCTTACAAAACTGTTTCAGTTCTCAGATTTCTTGCATGAACAGACTTCTTCAGGTCATTCCACAACATCTCAAAGGGTTATCTCGAGTTTGACTTGATCATTCCAAAACATGTTTTTCTTTTTAAACAATTGTTGTCGATTTACTCATGCATTATGGGTCATTGTCTGGTGGCATCACTGTTATATTAAGCTTCAGGTGCCAGTTCGCTAACCTGACATTCTCTTGTAAAATTTCTTGATACAATTTTGAATTCATTCTTTGTTCCTTCAATGACTGCAAGCTGTTCAGGCCCTCAGGCAGCAAAGCAACCCCAAACCATGACGCTGCTTCAACCATGCTTCACAGTTGGGATGTTAATGGTGTTAATTAGCACTGCTTTTTTCCCTCCAAACATAGAATAGCGCATTGCTTCAAAAAAGTTTGTCTCAGCCATTCATAGCATAACTGTCCCAGAAGCATTGTGAAGCAGCCAGGTGGCCTTTGGCAAACTTGAGATGTCCAGAAATGTTTTTTTTGGAGCGCAGTGGTTTCCTCCATGGTGTCCTCCCATGAATACCACACACATGAACAGAGACTTCAACAAGTTCAAGAAATTTATGCAGGTCCTTTGCTGTTACCCCTGGGGTTTTTTTTGACACCTTCAGCATTGCACACTGTGCTCTTGCTGTGATCTTTGCAGGATGCCCATTCCTATGGAGATTAGCAACAGTATAGAATTTCCTCCATTTGGAGACAACTTGCCTTATTGTAGATTGATGAACATCCAGGCCTTCAGAAATACATTAGTAGCCCATTCCAGCTTTATGCATCTCTATAGTTCTTCTAAGGTCATTTGTTGTTAAACATGGTTATTTATAGTTTTAATTGGTTGCAGTCTCATCTAAATAAAAGAAATATGTTTTATTTCCGCATTTCAGTTCTCTGAGCATATTTCCGTGAGATACTCTGTTGATATTTTTACACGTCATAAAGCAATGGTATGTCCTACTGACACGGCTCTATGATGTGGTTACTTCATACAACATATACTTGTAATGGGAGATGATAAACCTGAACTGACGTTTTTCGTTTTGGAGATATACTGAAGTGAACACATTTTTTTAATGAAGCAAAAATGATTTTTTTTCTTCCTATAACAGGGCCCACCAACTAATCCTTATTGTATGAAGGCCTAATCTTGAGAAGTTGCAATGAGGGGTTATCCATAGGATAAACCTGTTCAATCTGTAAAAAAACGGAGGGTAGTGAAAAAACGTCAAAATCACCTTCGGGCTCAGAGTTACCGAACATGAAAAGATTGAAGGTCGGTCAACTACCCGTGCTGCGTACAGTAACCTGTGTCCCCCCCCTCATACCTGAAGCCAAGCCATATCAAACCCACATAAATCCCAAGTCATGACCAGGCTCATAGACCCCGGTCGAATAGCGCAGTTCACATCAACAACAAATGCAAATTTTACCTGGGTTATTATTTCAGTGTGAAAGAAGTATCACAGACATAATACACAACAACTTAGTTACAGGCGCTTGAGGCAAGGGAAACATGGAAGTACTGCATATACAATGTTAAATGGCAAAACATCATATTGACAGGACAACTTCAAATGACTAAGTCAAAACCCTGCACACATTTGACTGACTTTAAAATCGCTAAACACAATGAGATGCCACCAAAAGAATTTATGCGAATTCACATACTTTTTGTATTAAACATGAGTGGAGTATTCCCAAGTACATCCGGAATAATTTGTCCAATTTTTAGAAACAGTAGTAGAAACAGCACAACAAATATTGTTTCTGGGGGTATTCGTATTATCACCTTCAGACAGTAATAATTAAACATTTAAGTTTTTGGTTAAATGGTTATGAATGGTCTCTGATAAAACAAGAATTGATTCTCACCCTAGCAACGTCTAATCCCAGCTGCTCCTGACTGCGCAGTCGGGAATACTCCTCCGCAATGTGATCAGCTGCCTCTTGTGTCAGCACAGGTGTGATGACTTTGGCCACATGGATGTACTTTCTCATGAACTCCTTGCTCACCACCTTCTCCCTGCAAAGACACAACATAAAAGATTTGTTTACAGGCCACATTCTGGTGAAATGAAATTGGATTGCACATTTTTCTACTGGACTTGGACCATAAAATTCCATTAGCTCTATTCCCATTACAATGGGAAATCGGCCAAGAACGTTTTATGATGTTGCGAGGCACACTAGCATATCAACTTCAGACTACCTTCATGACTCCAATTTCACAATACACTCCTAAACCAAATGCCTTGAATAATGCAAGTGTTTTTAAATCTATGAAGGGTTTTTTGCCTGTTATACTTGTATGTTAGAAGCTTATTACAAAGTCAGCAAATGGATCACATAAATATGCTTGTCTCTCATGCTGACCGAGATGCCCCAGTACTGACTGAAACCTAGCTAAAAACTGTGTTGCTGATTAATGGTTACAATATTTTTAGAACTGATTGGGGTGGTGGTGTAGCCATTTATGTCAGATCATGCCTTTGCTGTCTATGCGTTTCAGACTGTTAAATTGAAAAATCAATTTGAATTTCTTGCTCTAAGGTTACTCCTGAGAATAACGCTTCTTTTTTTAGTTGGAGTCTGTCGCCCTCCTTCTGGTGCTGAATGTATCATGGATAATCTTAGTGAGATTTCTAGGTCTGCCCCTGGGTCTCCCCCCTAGTGGCTGTGCCTGGAAAACCTCCAGAGGGAGGCGCCCAGGAGGCATTCTTATCAGATGCCTGAACCACCTCAACTGACTCCTTTCAATGCAGAGGAGCAGTGGCTCTATTTTGAGGTCCTCCCGGACAGCTGAGCTCCTCACCCTATCAAGGAGAGTAAACCCTGCCACCCTACGGAGAAACCCCATTTCGGCCGCTTGTATTCGCAATCTTACTCTTTTGATTACTACCCAGAGCTTGTGACCACAGGTGATGAAGGGATGAAGATCAACTGGTAAATCAAGAGCTTTGCCATTTGGCTCAGTTCACCACCACTGTCCGATACAGTGCCCGCATTACTACAGCCGCTACACCTAGACGGCAGTTGATCTCAAAATCCCTTTAAACCAATTCTTCATATAATTAACCCTTCACTGTTATCCAGCTATGTTCCCATATCTTTTAGTAGGTAGAATTCAAGCCACTACTCAAGAGAACAAACTTGGATTCGACAGACCTGGCTAACTACAAACCTATGTCTATCAAAGACTCATGTTAAATGTGTAGCACAACAACGCTCTTCTTTCTTACAGGATAAAAAGGTGTATGAGAGGTTTCATTCTGGTTTTAGGAACCATCATATTACCGAGACAGCCCTCGCCTGAATCTTGAATGATCTGTTTCTCCCCCTTGATTGTGGCGATATCTCTGTTCTTGCCCTGCTTGATCTGAGAGTTGCCTTTGATACCACAGACCACAATATCCTCCTCATAAGTTACAAAAATCAGTTGGTGTCACTGGGTAAGCCCTTATGTGGTTTAAATCCTATCTCGCTGACGGACTTCAGGCTGTAAGGGTAAATAGGTCCTCTGAGTATACCAGGGTTCACACTTTGGTGTACCACAAGGATCTGTGCTGGGTCCTTTGATTTTTCCTTGTACATGATCCCTCTAGGGGACACCATAAGCAGTCATGGTGTTAACTATCACTGCTATGCAGATGAAATGCAACTTTATATGCCTTTTAAAACAGGCAAAGTTGATCCACTACACAAAGTAGAGGCCTGTCTTAAAGATGCAAAAGTTTTGATGAACTAAAATTTCCTCATGTTGAATTCTGATAAAACCGAGCTGCTGAGTAGCTCTTAGAGATGAGGTCCTACAGTTTTCTTGAAATATAAATAGCTTCTCTGTCTCCTCCAAAGCAGTTGTTAAAACACCTTGGCTTAACTTTTGATTTAGATCTTTCCTTTCAGGCCCATATTAATAATCATTGGCCTTCATCCACCAAAAGAGCACATCTAAATTAAGGAAGATGCTGTCCCTCCAGGATGATGAAAAAATATCACATGCATTTGTATCCTCTCGGCTTGATTACTCAACTGTCTTATTGTCAGGATGTACCAACACGACCTTGAAATGTCACCAACTTGTACAGAATGCAGCTGCTAGGGTCCTTACACGAGCTAAGAAATGGGAACATATCAGTCCAGTGCTTAAATCTCTTCACTGGCTGCCTGTCAAATCTATAACTGACTATAAAATCTTTCTGTTAACATATAAAGCCTTTAACGGTTTAGCCTATGACTATGTTAGTGAGTTACTTATTCCTTACTCTCCTCAAAGATTACTTAATCACAAGATTACTTAATCAAAATTCCATGTATATTGGGATGGCATACCTGCCATCCCACCAAGTTACATCTTGGTGGGGCGGCATGCCCCATACCTATACAGCACTGAAGGTTTGGCACTTTTCAGGGACCCCACAGAAATAACCACAATGACCATAGACTCTCAGCCCTTGAAAACATTCCTTTCTACACCTTCTGGCCCCATTTCAACAGACAGAATTCATAAATAACTTCACACATTCACACCATAAATCCCCAAACTTAGGGGATTGTGTGTTTTTTTCCTTCTTCTTTTTCTTGACTGATTACATCATCTAAAATGCTCTACGCCCACAAAAAATATGTCTCCCCATTGGACATTTAAGTACATATGCAAATAAAAACATTGGATACGGACACAAAATGGACATATACAAGTGTACATTTGGCCCTGTGTTTTGTAATCTTACCACCTGACAGTGTGGTCATTAAAACTTCATCATTTGAAGTTTTAATGACATCAAAGTTTCAAATAACAAAAATTGCCTGATGCAAGACATTTAAATGAATGTATGAAACAGCCAATTAATATGAACAGAATGCATATTCCTCCAGAAAGAATATGTTTATACTTGGTTGTCAAGATTATTTTACAAAATGTACAAGTATTTGTATATTTTCAATTTAAAATAAATACTGATTGTAAAATAAATACTGTACATACATGCATACACACATATATAGAATACTTCATTATCCCCATGGGGACATTACCCAAGCAGCATGTAACATTCACATTTACAAGCAGACATTTAGATCAAGAAACATAAAAATTCACGCGACAGATAGGCCACACAGATGAATACATAAATAGATAAAAATTTGACATACTGAGGCCTATTAAATAAATCTTGACTTTTACAAACCTAATCACACATATGTTCGCCCCATTAATGCACTGTATGTTTGCACTCACAGGGCCAAGTTCCTTGGAATAATTTTGGAAACACGGAAATAGCTTTTGAATACAGCTGGTTTCATTTGTATGAGGTAAGCTAGCCAATTTTGTTTCTTGTGACGTAATTTTGATATCAATACTTTCAATAATGGGCCTCATTAATTCAAACTGGCAAAGTCTAGGCCTGCCATTGAAAGTATTGATATCAAAAAAATATCAAAAAAGTTTACATACATTCAAACTCCATTTTTCACAACTCCACACATTTCGTGTTACCATGTTAAATCAATTAGCGTATCTACTTTATTTCCATAAGAGGTCATTTCAAAATAATAGCTAAGAAACAGATTTATTTCAGCTTTTATGTACTATATAAGACTCACCAAAAGTTTACATACACTTTGTTAGTATTTGGTGGTATTGCCTTTTAATTGCATAACTTGAATCAAACTTTGGGGGTAGCCTTCCACAAGCTTCTCACAATACTATGCTGGAATTTCTGCCCATTTGTCCTGACAGAACTGGTGTAAATCAGTCAGGTTTGTGGGCCTCCTTGCTCGGACACACTTTTCCATTTCAGTCCCCAAATTTTCTATGGGATTCAGCAGGGTTTCCGCCAGTGTATTGCAAGCCCGGCGGGCCGCCGGGCCTAAATTGACCCCCCGGCGGGCCTAAGCATTAGGGATTTTTTAAAAAAATGTATTTTTAAGATGTTTTTTAAAATAGTTACAGCGGGGCGGCTCGGTTGGAAAGCTCACCAGCGACATCTGTTGGTTAAAACGTGAACGCACTGTAGGAAAACAGCAGGTCTGAGATCAGTGTTCTTTACCCTCATTGTGCATAGAGTGACATTCAACACTTGATGCTTCCAACTATCACAAGCTAACGGTACCAAGCAAGGCACCGTTTCTTTAGTAGGCTAACTAACCTCGTTACAAACTGTGTTATCACTTCATCTCGTTAAGTACATTCTTTTTATATTAACTTAAGCAGTGTGTAGGTAACGTTAAACTAGTAGCATGAATGTAACGTTCGATACATTGTAACATTACATGATTTATTAATCGCCATCGAAATAACGACTTCACTTGTTTATTAATAACGTTAGCTTGGTGACATTGATGTGCACGACAACGTGGTAATTTAGCCAACTTAGCTAGCTAGCCAAACAGTCAGTAACACAGATACATAGATATTTTGTTGTTGTTGAAATGTGCCCAGCATTCCAAGGCTGTACATTGTAGGACTCAGTAGTCAACGAGTAGGCAGTGTTGTGCATATCCCGCTCTTACAGCTCGTTTCCAGCCCAAACCACTGCAAAGACAGCAAAAGTGAAACTTCCTTCTGACATCTACGATGGCAATCGCAACCACGACATTTATTTTGCCATTTTGTATCGCTATTTCCATGGATAAAATCGCATTTATTATTATTTACTGGTAAAAACATTTACTTCATATCCAAGGAGATATCCAACTACTTGCACACTACATGACATGTGCAGCCATTTAGTAATGCGATCGCATTTCAGGCTAGAAATTAACCCGTTAATCCAGAGAAATTGCTGAGTTGTCTGAGAATCTTTATCGCAACAGAATGTATCAAGGCTGGCAGCCCGGATCAAATTTGCTGACAGCTGCCGTCCAAAACAAACACCTGAGAGAGGCTGCCTGCGTGCGTGCCTCCCCCAAGGCGTTACGTCATTGTTTTGCAATGCGCAGCTGTCATAAAAACATCGATAAACTCGGAGGCATATGATTCCAATGAATAGGACAACTTGGAACCGGTTCTTGATTCCCATCCTTATTTAAATGTGCCCAGCATTCCAAGGCTTTGCTGTAAGACTCAGTAGCCAATCAGGACTTGAATACAAGTTTTTGTAGAGTGCAAAAACTTTGATATTGTTTATTTTAATTAAATTTATTTTGTTGTTGTTGAAAACACACCATTCCAAGTCTGTACATTGTTGTCAGATTCTTTGTAAGACTATGCTATGCTGTAAACAGTTGTTGATTTTTTAAAATGCGTGTTGAATAAATGACTTATTTATAACAACATTCACATTACGTAGTTATATTTTCTAATCTCCAGTCAGCTTTTAGCACTGACTTAATGTAGGGCCCTATGGAATCTGTGTTACAGCTTTTTTAAATTTTCAATTCCGCGATTCCGTCCGTGATTCTGTTATCACAGAAACTATAGGGCCCTACCTTAATCCTGCCATCAGTCTGTCGCTGGCCCTCGCCAGGCCCCAATCAAAAAAGACACTTGGCCGCCGGACCAAGTTTTAACTTTCTAGCTGATGTCTTGAGATGTTGCTTCAGTTTTTCTATATAATCCTCCTTCCTCATGATGCCATCTATTTTCTGAAGTGCATCAGTCCCTTTTCCAGCAAAACACCTCCACAACATGATGCTGCCACCCCCATGCTTCACATTCGGGATGGTGTTAAAAACACCAATCTTGCATCCGTACCTTACATGAAATTCGAGAAAGTTTCTAGAATTCTTCTCGGTTCCAGATACATCAGCTAGTCTGTCCACAGTTAGCACCCCGGCTGAGCCTTTGCAGCAAGGCGGGTGGATTACAGTTCGGGAACGTAGTCGAAAATTTAAGCCACAAGTGCTCCATTACATTACATTACAGGCATTTGGCAGACGCTCTTATCCAGAGCGACGTACAACAAATTGTATAACCAGGAACAAGTGTGTTGAAAACCCTAGAGAGAAGTACCGTTCCAAGTGCAGGGAACAACAGCATAGCTCAACTTGGACCCTGTAGGATAAACTGATTACACTAACACAAACGAGAACAGTAACAACACAGTCTATGCAAAAATACAAGCAGTAGTTAAGACGAGTGCATTAACTAAGTCACCTACGAAACAGCTACCTAGTTACAACCCTAAGCTTACAGTCAATTTAGAGATTACAAGGAGGCTCCAACGTCCTATTCACGTTTCAAACAGGTTCTCCCCCCTCAGCAACACACCAGCTGTGAAACCTGTTGAAAAAACTCTGGTAATTGGCGACTCTATTTTAAGAAACGTGAATTTAGCGACTCCAGCGACCATAGTACAATGCATTCCCGGGGCTAGAGCGACCGACATCGAGGCAAATTTAAAAGTGCTGGCTAAGACTAAACGTAAGTTTTCTGAAATTGTTATTCATGTCGGCACTAACGATATCCGGTTGAAGCAATCGGAGATCACCAAAGATCATTTTAAATCAGTGTGTGAATTGACGAAACAGATGTCTGGGTCAGTTATTTGCTTGGGCCCCATTCCCTCTTGGCGTGGTGACAAAATCTACAGCGGACTGACATCACTAAATCGCTGGTTGCCTGTTTGGTGCCCTACAAATGGAGTTGGCTTTATAGACCACGGGAATGCTTTCCGGGGGAGGCCTGGTCTTTTGAAATGAGATGGTATTCACCCCTCTTATCTCTAGTAATTTATCGTATAGTCTTAGAAATTCCATTTCATGACACACCAGAACCAAGGCCAGGCAGCAGACCTACTGTCTTGCACAGATTTCTGCTTGTTCTGCTGCCCAGGTTACACGCTATTGAGATAGTGTCTATCCCTCGACCAAAATTAAGTGTTGCTAAGAAGCCCATTAGGGTTGTTTGTATGGCTAATCTGCAAAAAATCAGACCTTGTTATTCTACTAATAATGCGGCTGACCAAACTCAGCTAAAAACTCAGCTAAAAATTGGATTAATTAATATCAGATCACTAGCCCCTAAGGCAACTCTTGTAAATGAGTTAATTACTGATCACCAAGTTGAAATCTTATGTGTAACTGAAACTTGGATTAAAACTGATGAATATATTGCCTTAAATGAATCCACCCCTCCTGGTTACAGCTATACTCACGTTCCCCGTCTGACGGGTCATGGCGGTGGTGTTGCTGCTGTATAATTCTAATCTTTTTGCTACTTTTTTGAAGTACTTGTTCTCAGTTTTGCACATCAGGACAAAAAAGCAGTCAGTTTTATCCTTGCAATTGTATACAGGCCACCAGGGCCATACAGTGGCTTTTTACTTGAGTTTGCTGATTTCCTTTCCAGCCTGGTTGTTAATTCAGATAAAGTAGTAATTGTAGGGGACTTCAATATTCACATGGATAGTGAAGGCGATCCTCTCAGATCAGCATTCTTGTCTATCATTGAATCTATTGGCCCCTCCCCCTCTTCGCGCTTCCTGGTCACGTCTCCTGTCTGTTTTGCCTCCACGATGGTGAAATGACCTTCCTGTGGAAGTCAGAACAGCTGAGACCCTGACTACCTTCAAACGATGACTGAAGACTCTCCTCATCAGGCTGCACCTCTCCCCATCCCTCCCAACCTCCCTGTAGTCTCTAACAGACAATTCAATCTTAGGGTTGTAGCTAGGCAAGCTTTTTATCTTAGTTGACTTAGTTATTGCACTTGTGCCTACTCAACTATTGCTTGTATTATTTGCATAGACTGATTTGTTGCTGTTTTTGTTGTGTTAATCAGATTAACCTACAGGGACCAAGTTAAACTACGCGGTCGTTCCCTGCACTTGGAACTGTACTGCCATCTAGGGTTTTCAACACATCTGTTCCTGGCTTTGGGTATATGGTTTGTTGTACGTCGCTCTGGATAAGAGCGTCTGCCAAATGCCTGAAATGTAATGTAATGATTTTGGGGGGGAATTCTTAACACCTAACAAGTCTAACATCAGGCAAAATCTTTTAATTCTGTGGGGACTAGGGAGACAAAAAAAAAAAAAAAAAAAAAAACTTAGTGACACTTACTGCCAGTAATTCAAATGTACTACTGGCACACTCTAGCATATGTAACACACAGGCACATCATTACCTGCGTCTCCGGCTCCCATGCAGCAGGCTGTTGTGTTTCTCGTACACTTGTAGCTCCTCCTGCTGCTCCTCAACCATGTCTGGGTCGTCCGTAGCCAAAACATCAACCGTCCCGCCCAGAGCTAGCGCTTCAACATAAACCCAGAGATGTATGTCAGCAAGCTGCCTAGAAAACAGGAAAACCTTAGTGCAGAACCTTGCACTTCCCCCATTGTTTTTTATAATAAAAAGTTTAATTCTTGTAAAAAAACAAATTGGAACAAAAAATTTAAAACTAAAAAGGTACAAAACTGGTACAAGACCCTAAGCAAAACTCATGTTTATTAAATACCTTGAATGCAACACAGTTCCTAATCTGCCCACTTGGCACTGGTCATTAACATGCCATTTATTTTAACCAATCAGCAGTGCAACTGTGTTGTGGCCTGCCAATTGATCTCAAGATGACTTCAAGTGAATATCCAAACAGAATGGACAGGTTGTGTCAGACCTAAAAGCACTCGCGTTTAGAAGTGACATACTTCACATCAAAAGGGAATCATGAGAAAATTCTTTATACAGAAAGGTAGAAATCATGTGAAAATGATAAAGGAACACATCTTTTTGTTGGGGTAAAGATTGCAGGTGAACAACAATCCTCTTTAACCCCTTAGTGAACATGCCGAATCTGACCAATCCTTGCCCACTTAGGGGGTACCCTATTTAAAGCTTTATAACTCCAGATGTGAACACCACAGAGACTTGAAAAATGGCTTAAATGAAGCAAGACATTTGTACCATTTACAATACTAACTTAGATCAGTTTATATTCATAATTTTGGAAGAAATAAAGTGCCACAAATGCTATTGTCTAGGCAAAAAATCAAAATGAATTTGCTCTTTCGTTTGCAATGAAATACTGAGAGATTGGTATATTTACCGCCGATTAAACTATACATGTCCTGGATCATTGACCACAAGTTCATAAAATCTAAGGGTGGATATGTAGAACTACTAAAGATCTATAAAGCAAAAACTAAACAGTGTACCCAGCGTCTCCAAATCTATCAAAAATGTCTAAATTATGCATTGGTGTAAATCACAACATATTCAAGTATTTCACTACAAATCAACTGTTTTGACTCAAGAAACTTGCTGCTACATCATTTAAGTCCAGTGGTCTAAAATATCTACGGGTCCAGAAACATCTAAAATCTCTCAATGAATAAAATGCTTTTTGTCCATTATAAAGCATATAAATGGGACTCTTACGAAGGTTTAAGATGAAACATTGATATCAGATTAAAAAATAATGCAAAAACATTGTCTCACAATGCGGCACAGTACCTAAATGTGTAATAATTAACTCTCGTATGCATTTCCGTACACCACAGTATGTAATGTTTTCTTGTACTTCACACCTTTCTTGGTGCCCGATGTTCTGCATGCTCTGCAGACCATTGATCCTAAGAAGGCAGCTGGGCCAGATGACCTTGGCCCGTTTTTATTGAAACCGGAAGCAGAGGTTATAGCCAAACCAGTCACTTACATTTTCAACCTTCCAGTCTATACAAATAAAGTTCCAGTTTCATGGAAACAAGCTTATGTTACACCACTATTGATAGCTGGTGATTCATGTGAAATGAACAACGATAGACCTATCTCAAACCTTTCGGCATAACAAAGGTTTTGGAGTATTTAGTGTCTGATCAATTTAAAATGTTCCTGGACTCACACAACATACTAAATGGCATGCAATCTGGTTTTAGATCCAGGAACAGTACAGTGACTGCAACTTTGAAAGTCATTGATGACTTAAAAGCATCCACTGATAAGAAATCATTCTGTGTGGCCATGTTTATAGACCTTACTAAGGCCTTTGACACAGTATACCATCCCATGCTAATAAACACCTTGTTGAAGGCTGGTACTGGTTACAAAGCTGCAAATTGGTTTCAGAGCTATCTTTCTGATCGGATGCAATTTGTCAGACATGGGAATGTTACATCTGACCCTCTTGTTCTTAGAAAGGGTGTTCCCCAAGGATCTATTTTAGGTCATCTGCTCTTTATCATCTATATTAACAATATCTGCAGTCAGACTGAACACTCACAGTACCATTTCATATTCTTGTGCCCCTTCTCCTGAGACTGCTTGTGCAAACCTGCAGTTGGATTTCGCTTCACTGCAGCATGCCCTTATGGACTTGAAGCTGCTTTTAAATGCATATAAGACTAAGGCAAAGATATTTGCTCCTAGCAGCGTCAAGGTTCCAGCTCTCTCTATTAACACCCTTGAAGGTGTAGCTATTGAGTTTGTTGATACTTAGAAATATCTTGGTATTTGGTTGGACAAAAGCTTTAACTTTAAAAAGCACATTGAAACTCTTGCTAGGAAACTTAAGTTCACATTGGGCTTTTTATATAGGTTAAAGTCATGTTTTCCTATGTCTTCACGTAAACGGCTGGTTGCAGGTTTATTCCTGCCTCAGCTAGATTACGGTGACATCATTTACCACTTTGCCCAAACTCGACCCTCTTTATCATGCTGCCCTCAGATATATTACAAATGCAAGCTTTAAGACACATCACTGTACCTTATATAACTTGGTAAATTGGACATCCCTTGGTATACGTAGGATGCAACGTATTTTTTACAGTCTCTGGATGCAACACTGGCATATATTCATCTACAAGGCCATTCTTGGGAGAGTTACCTATATATATATACGTTCAAAGTTTTTACCCACACAAAGTAAACATAATTTAAGATCTAATATTGGACTGCATTTCAAGGTACCAAATGTGCAGACAGAAGCCAGCAAGAGGAGACTGTTCTAATATGGCCCCTGGTCTTGGAATGAGCTGTAGGTTAAGCTCAAGCTTGGCACACGAATTTCCTGGGCTGTCTATAAAAAAGATCTCAGAAATCTTAACTGTTAAATGCACCTGTTTTAATATTTAATTTGTCATGTCATGCTGGTTACATGTATGTCATTCTGTTTGTGTATGTATCTTTGTATGACCCCTAAGCGTTGTGTCTGTTTTGTACTGTATTGTATTTCATTTTAATGTGCTGTTCTCCTTGTAATATCTTTTAACTGAGCTGCCCTCTTGGCCTGGTCTCCCTTGTAAAAGAGATTCTGTCTCAATGGGACTCTCCTGGTAAAATAAAGGTTAAATAAATAAAATTGTATGGGGATGGGAGGACATGAAAACAATTTTCAACCGTCCACCACGTTTTGGCAATGTTCCAACACTCACGTCATCACTGTTGCATGCATCACAAAAACTACAAAGCTACCAACGAACGCTTACATTACAGTATGAAATATCCTCAGTATAAAATACCTATTTAAAGACACTCAATTTAAAAAATAAAGCATATAACCAAAATATTTCGAGCAGTAATACTTACATATCAATGATGAAATCTCATCTATGTTCAGTAGATGGAGACAGAGACAGTATCAATGATACTGTTCTATTCGCTTCTGTTTTGCTCCAGGAAACGATGTCAGCTAGGTCTATCAGCAAACATATATGGCTTAGCTATGTCCAGAAGTCCTCAATAATAATAGTATTTTCCAAGAAATTCCGAAATATCGTTGACCACGTTTCGTTAGGTGCAGGGTATTTTTCTGCTAACAGAGTGAATGCATAAGTGAATGCGATGCTAAGAATATTTTCTGTTACATTGACCCATAAAACGCTATTCCAAAAGCAAAGTTAGACATGTTATACATCGTTAGAAAGCTCATACTCTCACCTACTGAATAAATGAATTGTCAATCAAGCCAGGCTGTACTAAAAAGGGCGACGACGCCGTAAACAACAGGTGTGGTATTACGCACAGCTATTTTGGAAGATACCCAGGCGTCACAAATGCGTGTATATTTCCTAAACGGATTGTCCAAGACAATATGACCACGCAGTCCTAAAAGGGACATCTCTACATGTAAAACCAACAGTAAGGTTGTATATTTATTCAATATTTAGTCCCAGATATTAACTGCAGAATGACATGGTATCATTTTTAAAAACTTTTTCTCGTTCATTTCGTTATTCAGTGAGCAGCGTTTTCACTGCTGTATAGGCATATCTTAGGGCTATTGTCGGGTTTATCTTGTTGCTATGACGGAATATGATTTTTTTAGTGGTGAAAGAATATTTTTATGAATGCCAAGACAGACAATATTGTCCATTATGTCAAGCGTGGGGGGTGTTTTGTAGATGAGACTGCAGGGAGGGGGTGCCTGTTAAATGAACGACCAGAGCGACAATGGTGGGGCTGCAAAACTCTGTTTTCGGCATAGCTGTCATGTATCGTCTACTAATGAAACTAAGGCAACATGCTTCTGTTTTTAACTCCCACTTTGGTTGCCGTAGCACCGAATGTTTGAGTTTAGTAATCTTGGCACGCGGGCGGGCTGACCACTAGGGGCTTTGCGCCAAGAGGTTAAACATTTATTTTGTGACTTCATTCTCACTCTTGCTGCATCACGTAGAACTCTGGGAAAGTGGGCGGTGCTAACTGGATTTTCTGGATGATTACCTGGGTTGATTGTGCATTGACTGAACTGATAATTCTCATTAGTCAACTCAATGAGTGATTTTGAGTTCAATTTTCTTTTTTAAAAAGAGAATAAACAAGTGAACTTAACAAAAGAAAGCCGTTGATTTTTACAGTATTGCAATGGTCTCTTCACAAGATAAAAAGATAATGTATTTACATAAAAATGGCCTGTTCTAGCTTTGACCTTCACTTTGAGCTGTGTTGAGATCAACCACGTGACCTTAATAATATACCAGTGCTTAGCAATTTGCTGAATTTTTAGACATCTTACAATGATGCACATTATCACTGCAAAAAGAATTTTGTGCCGCCTCCAGCTCTCAACAAAACTCTGACGGGTGTCTTCATGGAAAACACTATTTTCTAACAGGCGTTGACTCAGTGGATATCTGTCATTTGTAACTGCAATTGCGGCATTATGCCAATGTGATGGCGCTGTATTGTAATCAGCACAGTGCACCGGGAAAGGCGCTGCCAATACTGCCAAAGAAGAAAAAAATAGCTGCCATTTTCCTCAAGGAATTTCCTCAAAAGAGTGTAAGGCAAGTTTTATTTTTTCCTACAGCTGGAATTTTTTTTACCTACAGCAGGAATTTTTCAAGCGGCGCCCTGATATTCTGTTGCTGTTCAAACAAGTGAATATTGTTTCTTTTGCATCCAAGCACGTCAAATTTCTTAAAAAGATTTCCTGAACTAGCTAACTTAGTGATATTTCTTGTAAAACTAGCTAGCTAGTAGTCAGCACAGAAGTGCTAGCTGCTATCAAAGTTAGCTAGCTAGGCATAACTGTCCGTGAGCTGTTAGGTTGTTAGCCAGTGCTATAGTTTTCCTAAATTAACGTTACATCCCAGCAGTGTAATGTTTTCAGCTTTGCAGATATGGCTCTTCGTAAAATCAGCGACTACTTTACAAGGTGAGTTTGTGAGGAGGAGAATCAAGAGGGCAGGTGAAACAGTGCAGACATCTAATTGTTACAGGCAGTTAAAAAGCAATAATTCATGTTACTGACGAGATGCGGTAAATTTGTCTGGTCTGAAATTAGCGCACAACCACAAGAAGTGGAAGGGACCAGTGATGGAGAGGATCGGAGTCAGAGTGCAAGACAGGACGAGGATTCAAGGCGAGGGTATTCAGTTTCCAAGTCATTAGGAGTGTATTAACACAAAGCCGACGTTTACGTGATTTTAACGTCACCTTTTATTCATCTTCCCAGACTTTCTAAAAAACATAGAGCCAGTGGTTTTGATCCAGAATGGCTGAACAAATTTACTTGGCTCAGACATAAGGAGGAGGGCATGACATGTTATACCTATGCCAAAAGCATTGTGCCCCCACGCAGCAGCTTGCTGCTGGCTTTGTGAGACAGCCGTCCACAAACTACAGGCTGGATACCTTAAAACGTCATGAAATGACAGCTATCCATAAAGCGGCAGAAGAAAAAAAGAAATACATTAGAGAAGGTAGCACTTTCACAAAAGCTTTACTCTATAAGTTACAAAAAAACTAATATAAAATAGTTGTTTTAAAAAAGAATTACTTTGTTGTGTCTTTAGGGAGAACACTACAGCGTGCCATAGCTGCACAAGCGGGCTCTTGAAAGCTGCTTCAAAATAATATATGAATGCCTCAAGTAAAAGTGGCCCCACCACACCAGCTATGAGCCCATTATTTGCTTATGCAAGCAATTGGGCTGTGCTTATTTTGATGGTTTGAATGTAAATTCTGCAACCATTTAATTACATGATTGTAAATTGAACATCTCCACATAATTACTGCCAAGTAGGCCAACCTAATTACTTTTCTGCTCCTAGGTCAGTGCCAACACCAAATATACAAGCAGCCACTTCATTGATGAAATGGTGGAGATCATTGGCCAGATTTTGGATGACCAGCTGGTAGCAGAGTTGTCAAAATCCCCAGTGTGGGGATTAATGGCTGATGAGACCACTGACATCTGTCACCAAGCAACCGGGTCTTATTGTGAGGTGAGATTACTTTCTACAATTAAATAAAATGGATGTGTATATTCTGATTAAAATTACTTAGACTGAATATAGATTTTTTTAATATAGTTTTCTGGGACCTGACAAAGTGAGCAGCACTGTAGTAAAAACCAAAGTGCTGCATTTGGGTGAAGTGTCTGCTGGGGATGCTGCAACTTTGTATGGCACCATACTGAGAGTCATCAGAGATGACAAGATGCTACCAACCAACAAGCTGGCCTCTTTCTCCAGTGACTCAGTAATGATTGGAGAGTTGTCTCTTTTGCTTTTACCTTTAGGTATTTGATGAGACTGTCATAGTGATCATTTTGAATTCTTTTAGGGAGAAAACTGGAGTTGGAAAGCGACTCAAGGACTCGTTCCCTGGCCTGATAACCGTGCACTGTGCAGCACATCTGGCTGTGTCAGACTGCATTAAGGGGCAGAGGGGAGTACCATACCTCATCAAATATGCCAGGATTGTTAGAACAATATTCTGGTTCTACCAAGCCTCCAGCAACAGGACCAGCAGTGGAGAGGAAATGGAGAGGCTTTTTGAACCCCCCCCCCCAACAGCTCAAGGACTGTATTTCTTTGTAAAGGATCAGTTCTTTCCCCCTGCCCTGTGCCTAATGCAACTTGTGCATGATAAGATCCACCGGCACCTTTTCTTCTCCCAGGTGGAGCAGGAGGTATGAGATAAATACCACAGTCCTTGGTTTTCCTGTTAATTGAATTATATTCCTAGCTGAGCCATCATGTTTGACCTCAGGTCGCAGTACGGAAGACATCCCTGACACAGCTGAGAGAGAGCAGCATAGTCAAGGACCGCTGGCAGGCATGGCTCCAATCAGATGCTGGTCTGAAGCCTCTGCAGGATGAGATCCCTGCATACTTCAGAGATGATGTCTGGGAGAGCTTCAAGAACACTAAGTATTATAGTATATATATAACATACAGTAAGTATGAATGTATTTCAATAGTTAATGTGGACTCAAGAACTGTTTTATTGAAATTTATTCAAATCTTCTACAGGTGATGGAGCCGTTTCTGACTGCACTGACTGAGAACATTGAGAGCCGATTCCCAAACACCAGCAGTTTGTCTGTCTTCAGTGTGTTCTCTCCCAGACAGATTCTGACAAACTCTGCACAGTATGGGGATGCTGAGATGAGGACACTGGCAGCAGTTCCCAAGACTTAAGGAGTCTGACCTGGTGTCTGAGTGGGACTCCTACAGGCTGAGAGTGAGAAGTCCTGATCTGAAAGTACTATATATCAGTTACATTAACTGCACCACCACCACTACCACCACCACAGTCTATTGGTTTTAAAGAATAATTTTATCTTTGTTCTCACTTTGCTCTAATTCAGACCAAATCCCTGGAGGAGGTGCTTCTGTGGCTTGAATCTCCAGAATCCTCTGAGCTGTATCCCACCCTGAGCCTTGCAGCTGCAATCGCCCTCACAGTCCCTGTCCAGACTGCAGATGTGGAGAGGCTATTTTCTGCACTCAAGATTGTAATATATGATTGAGAACACTATCACTATTCATGTCTGTATCAGAATAATACAAAGTTTCTTAATGCATGAATTGTTTTTTTAAAAGGTTAAGACACCCCTACGCAACAGATTAAAGGAGAGGCACTTGGATGTGTGTTGCAAGGTGGCCATCGATGGACCAGACCAGGAGGCCTTGGACTACAAGGAGTGCATGAAGAGGTTTTATAAAATGAAAAATAGGAGGCTGAAATGTTCCGTCTCTGGTTGTGAACTGTGTAGATGAAAAAATGCAATGTTCAACTACCCTGTAACAGGGCCACATTTTGTTGGTTGTGAAATGTGTAAATGAAAGCAAAGGCTTTTATGTTATATTTATGTTTAACTACACTGCAAGAGGGCCCCTGTGAACTGTAAATGAAAACAATAACTTGTTATATTCGATTTGATTCTAAACAACTTTGTTGTTTGTTAACTGTGTAAATTAACACATTAGCTTTTATGTTGTATTTAATGTTGAACAGGGCACCTTTATTTATTTGAATAAAATATGCTTTAACGTGATAATTGTCATTTTCTTAAATCATAATTATTAGAACTCCTAAAATATATTGCTTGTAAGAAGTGTTTGCTTGAGCCAGTTGAAGGCCTGGTACACATGCACGTGTGTGCACACAGGCATAGATTTTGGGGGGACGCAGGGGATGCGTCCCCCTCAATATTTAGAACATAAAATGAATCCCCCTATTTTGTGTATTCCTTTACATAAAGACATTTCCACCATAAATTGATGCAGAAAAGGCAAAAAATTGGTGCATAAAAATTCACCAGAATGCAGGAAATTAAGTTGCTCAAAATTTCCTGGGGGAGGGAGCCAGGAAAAACCCTGTACTACTACTACTCGCCTACTACTGGCAAGAATGAGCTGGGGGCTCCAACTTCGAGGAGCTGCGAGCTCGCAACTCGCCATTGAGGATTTAAACTTACTGTCAATACTTTTAATGACAGGCCTAGCTTTAGCAGGTTTTAATTCATTAATGACTTATAGACAGAGGCTTGCAAGCGTGAGTAACTTGCCCTTTGTGTATGCTGAAAATGTGATTTTGAGATTAAATAGAAGCAGCCCCAAACCCCAATCAAAACTTGTATTCCTCAAAATAAATTCAAAGACTATCCAGTAAATCTGGTTTCATTTAATTGTAGCCTATTCATTTAGTTAAGTAGCTATGTAACGGCTAGCTATCATTTCACCCACACATGCGATTAGAAATTGTCTAAGCTGTAAAAACTAAAGTAATAAATGCATTTTCTGTACAATTAAATACACCTATTAAATAACAGATGCAATAGATGCATTTCTGTAAAAGCACACATCTATATACTGCGTATAGTCTAGGCTAGGGGTGGAGGGAGATGCCACTATTTGTATATGTATGTGTTCAACCATCAAAATTATTTGTATTTGTATTCAGATAAATTGGAAGTGGGCATGGTGTAAACCAGAAGTGGGTGAAGTTTAACACAGAAGCTGTATAAAATGCCCCAAATTCCTGATTTTTACTATTATAATCACTGTAAATGCAGCTGTTGAGATATTGTAAACACAAACTTTAATGTTTTCATGACATCAAAGATAATCCAAGTTTAACAACAGGTAATTTGCTTTCTAAGTTCTTCAACCTGGATGACGTCAAATGGTGTCATAAAACACCCCCTTTAATCTCTGTTGAATTATTTTCTTACTTCAGAAAGTAGGATCATTTTCTTTCTTTTTTTGTTGTTATGCAGTGGACTCCCAAATGTCATACTGACCCACAATAAAAACCAGATTTGCATTTGAAAACCACGACTACATTTTGCTAGATTTGTCATAAACAGTACTAGCTGCTGAAAACACACACATCACCAATCATGCTAAATTGCAGTTGTAATACTTCAGAAACTTGCCTCAGAATCAAAAGGTGTCAGTAGAACAGCCACTTCACACCATAATTCCTTTTAATGATGAAAATTATGGTTCTGGAGTTGAAAATTAAAGTGCACTGAAATATGACATGCAATCGAGGATGAAGTGAAACCAAAACAGAAGTATTCACACTATTCTGACAAGTAACGTGTTGTTTTTAAACACTGCTATAAAATATTCTACAACTATACTGACTATTATAACTACTGGAACATAACTATTGTTTTACAGGCAATACAAATCCCTATGTCACTCTCAAACTGCATTGGGATTAATCTAATTCTTGTAGGCTTTTGTCACCTGCTTCAATAGCCTGCAGCCTAATTATTCAGTTCAAAAAATATAATTAGTATTTATATGTGCAGTATGCATATAATATATAATTTGTATTCTACAATTATTTACTGTTAAACGTAGTTAGTTATTGTTTGAATTGATTGCAGTGTCATCAAAATAAAAAAACAAACAATCTAATTGAACAACTTCCGTTTGCTAGGCATATTTCTGCCAGGTACTCTGCTGATATTTCTATACATTGTAAAGCAATGGTACGTCCAATTGACAAGGTTTAATGATGTGATTACTCCATACAACCTATTCGTGTAATGTAAGATGATATACCTGAGCTTTTGGGTTTGGAGATATACTCAAGTAAACCCTTTTTTTGTAAGTAAAAATTATTTCTACTATAATAGGCCTGTAGCAGCCAATAACGTAATAACTGCCAATAACGTAATAAATTTTTCCGTTCTTAATGTAATAAAAGCCGATAATGTAGTAACTGACCAATAATGTAATAAAATTTCTGAACCAATAACGTAATAACTTTTTGCATATAATGTAATAAGTTATTACATTATTGGCTGGTTATTACATTATTAGCTGGGTTTTTAAATAAATCATAAAAAATGTAATAACAGGAGCCGATAATGTAATAATATACTTATATTGCTTTAAGTTTTATTTATTGGCTATAAAGTGTCACACTTCTATGACACTTACCCTTGCTTCCTCTTTCAAATAGCTGCTCAAAAACCTGACCACACGTGCGCGCGCACACGCACACACACACACCTACTCTCTCTCTAGGAATTATGACTATTTATTTGTTTGTGGTGCTTGGTTAGACTTATCTCCAGCCCTGCCTTCTACTCCTTAACCATTTGAGTACCAAATGAAGTGCGAGCACATATGTTTGCAAACACAGACAATTACTCTTATGTCATATAATATGAAATCTATACCTCTTTGAAGATGCTTTGTCCACGAATACAAAGACCACCATTTCTTTTCATGAAAAATGTCATCTTTAATTAAATGTATTTAAATAACTTTTTCAAGCAAACTATTATAGCTGTTCAGCACTCTCTCTCTCTCTCTATGTATATATACCAAACCTGACTCCTGAAAGGTTACATGAAAATGTGTTACCAAATCAGAATCCTTGCCCTATTGACATCCCTGGCTATTTGAATACAGTCTTGACAAGCTCAACAAAGAGTCTAAAACCGAAGCAAATGATATCTATAGTTCATTCTTTTTTATTTTTGCCATTTTCTCCAATTTTAGTCGTTATACCAATTCTCTGTGTGTATCATGGTCCTGGTCGATGCGCTATCCTCTGTTGGTCTGGGGAGGGTGTAGACTACCACATGCCTCTGATACATGTAGAGTCGCTAACTGCTTCTTTTCACCTGACAGTGAGGCAGAGGTGGGAGTAAGTCACACTTGTGCAAGTCACAAGCAAGTCTCAAGTCTTAACCTTCAAGTCTCAAGCAAGTCCCATGTCACTGTGTTTAGACTCAAGCAAGTCAAGTCGAGTCACCATGAAATAAGTGCTTAAAACAAGAGAGAAAAGGACACAATGGCAAGCCATGTCATAAGAAAACTGCACCTGTTCGTGAGTTAGTTAGTTTCTACAACTAGGGATGGGCATGGTTCGGATTTTATCAATACCAATACCACTATTGATACTGCTTATCAATACCAATACTTATCGATACTCTTATCGATACTTCCTAATTTGGTGTGCAAAATACATGTTTTTAAAAGAATTATCAGTACTACTTTTATATTAGTTTGGGCAAAAAATATTTGACAAAGTAGTTCTGTTGATAAAATGAAACATATTGTTTTCTGAGACAAAACATGATGCTGGGACCAACGGTATAGATACTGTAAATGTAATGTGTATCAAGAGAATGTTTAGTTCTTTAAAAAGGGGACGGTAAACCATTCTTTATTATTATGATAAAACTGAAAGATGTGTTACCAAAGTTATCTTTGTAGGTCATGTTATATACTATATTTTACAGTTTAGAATTTTGCATTAAGAGGTTGAAAGTTGAGCACAAGGGATAATGGTGCCAGTTTGGTTGAAGAAGTTATTTAAATACACTTGATTAAAGATTATATTTTTCATGGAAAGAAGTGGTGGTCTTTTTTATTTGAGAACACAGCATCTTGTCTGTGTTTGCAAACATGCGTGCTCCCACTTAATTTGGTACTCAAATGGCAAAGGAGTATAAGGCAGGGCTGGAGATAAGTCCAACCATCAAGTTACACAAACAATTAATTCCTAGAGAGAGAGAGAGAGTAGGTGTGTGTGTGTGTGTGTGTGTGTGTTTTCTCAGAGTTAGGACTAAGATTCAGGGGTCAGGATTGGCCTGGTTTTTGAGCAGCTATTTGAAAGAAGCAACAGTAAGGGTAGGCCTAAGTGTTATGGAAGTCTGACACTTGATAATAAATAAAACTTATACATAGTGATACAAGTATATTATTACATTATCGGCTCCTATTATTACGTTTTTAATGATTTATATTAACCCAGCTAATAATATAATAACCAGTCAATAATCTAATAACTTATTACATTATGTGCAAAAAGTTATTACATTATTGGTTCAGAAATTTTATTACATTATTGGTCAGTTATTACATTATCGGCTTTTATTACATTAAGAACGGAAAAATTTATTACGTTATTGGCAGTTATTACGTTATTGGCAGTTATTACATTATTGGCTGCTACAAGGCCTAACAACTAATTCATATCATATCCAGGCCTAAACTTGACATTTTCAGATAGGGACAAGTCTTGTGAAAAAAATGAGGGGCTATCCTATTAGATAAACCAGTTTAATCAATAAAAGACATGCCAGTGTAGTGAAAAAACATCAAAATCACAGTATTTAACAAACAATGACCAATATGTTATATAGCCATAACAGGCTTTGTACTAACACTGAGGTAAACAAATCAAGTCAAATCAAGTTTCAAACATAGGCAGAATGTTTTTATAAATCAAAACATAGCTACTCATTCTTACTCTGAACTGCATAGTACAAACTGCATGAACCTTACCACCCCTACCTGAGGGACACAAGTCAGTTATGAACACAAAAAATGCTTTTATAATTCAAAAAACAGTTCCTCATCATCATTATGAACTATTCTACAGCATGAGCTGTTAATGAAATAAAAAAATATAGAATGCAAGGCTAACATGTTCTATTGTTTTTTGTAAGTGAATAGTTTCCCCCCATCTTTGTGGAAGCCCCACTTTACCTGCATGTTTGATTTGCATAAACTTAGATAAAAGGCAGAAAAAAAAAATCGAAAAGCTTACCAAGGTGGAATACATTTTCAGCTATTATACTTACTCAAAATTATCTAAGTTGTACTTACTGAAGATAAGCTTCACTAAGGGTAAATGTTATGGAAGTCTGACACTTGATAATAAATAAAACTTATACATAGTGATACAAGTATATTATTACATTATCGGCTCTTATTATTACATTTTTAATGATTTTTTTTTAACCCAGCTAATAATGTAATAACCAGTCAATAATCTAATAACTTATTACATTATGTGCAAAAAGTTATTACGTTATTGGTTCAGAAATTTTATTACACTATTGGTAAGTTATAACATTATCGACTTTTATTACGTTATTGGCAGTTACTACATTAACGGTAGTTATTACATTATTGGCTGCTACAAGGGGTCCAAGCAGCGAAGCTGGTGGAACCCTATTGTATCTGTTAGGATTATTAGGGGTCCAAGCAGCGAAGCTGGTGGAACCCTATTGTATTTGTTTGGATTATTATTATTATTATTTTTTTTTTTCTCCGCTAAAAGTGTCTGAGGCTCAGCAACCATAAGTCCTAGAGCAACCAAATTTGGTAGGTGGGTTCCTATGGCCCCCCACTACTCAGGCACTAAAAATCACCTATGTCGGCCAGATGGTGGCTCTATAACAAAGGGTTATGCATAAAAGACCATAACTCCCACACCATAAGTCAGATCAAAACAAAACTTCATCGGCCTATGCATCTGAACGTGCTCTCCAACTTTGCTGTTGGGACCACCTATGTCCGCCATATTGTATGCCCGCCATCTTGACTTTTTAGTTGGGGCCTGGAAGCTTTCTCCGCTCAAATGTCTGAGGCTCAGCAACCATAAGTTGTAGACCAACCAAATTTGGTACGTGAGTTGCTATGGCCCCCCACTACTCAGGCACTACAAATCATCTATGTCGACCAGATGGTGGCGCTATAACAAAGGGTCATACTTTTAAAGGCCATAACTGCCACACCATAAGTCCGATCAACACAAAACTTCATCCACCGATGCATCTGAATGTGCTCTACAACTTTGCTATTGGGACCACCTATGTCCGCCATATTATTTGCCCGCCATTTGGACGTTTTTATTAGTTGTGGCGTGGTAGCGCTGTAGCTCCAAATTCTAAGTGTTACGACATCAAGTAAACTTCTTTACGGCAAGCGACATCCATGGCGACGCAAGTAATCCGACACCGTAGGGTCTAGTTTTTATCAGTGAGGCGAGGGTCTGAACGTCGGGGAAGCAATGGAAGACAGTGCCAGCCAGAGTGCATGCTAGGCTATTAAAGGTTTGTTAGTAAAAGCTTTTTGAGAGGATGAATAATTACTTTCCTTTGGCATGGATCCATTTGAAGACAGTATCGGGTGGGTTTGTTCAGTCTTTAAATCTGTCATTATGCTGAGAAATAGCTAAACCATTTTATTGGTAGGTTTTCAGTTTCTGTGCAAATGCTCAGGGGCGATCATAGCTCAGGAGGTAAGACCGATTGTCTGGCAGTCGGAGGGTTGCCGGTTCAAACCCCGCCCTGGGCGTGTCGAAGTGTCCTTGAGCAAGACACCTAACCCCTAACTGCTCTGGCGAATGTGAGGCATCAATTGTAAAGCGCTTTGGATAAAAGCGCTATATAAATGCAGTCCATTTACCATTTGCTCGAAAACACACTCGTATAATAAAACAATGATGGTAATACATATATAGTCCGCTTCGTTCCGTTGCTACCATAACATAACAAACTATCTTGTGTCTACAGCTGCAGTTTCTCGCTGCAATTACTAATATTGAATATAAACAAAAGACGCAATTTATGCTGTAGTCTGCCAATGTCTAAAATACGGTATTCTGAGCGTAGGAAGCAGTTAGCATGGATGGCGAGTTGATATTTAGTTTTTTGCTACTATAAGTTTGGTAGTAAAAGCTTTTTGAGAAGATGAATCATCACTTTTCTTTGGCATGGATCCATTTGTAGACAATATCGGGTGAGTTTGTTTAGTGTTTAAATCCGTCATTATGCTGAGAAATAGCTAAACCATTTTATTGATAGTATTTTATGCTGAGAGAAATCGTATTCCGTAGCAACAAGATAAACCCGACACTGGCCCTAAAACATGCCAATACAGCAGTGAAAACGCTGCTCACTGAATAACGAAATAAAAATGATACCATGTCATTCTACAGTCAATATCTGGGACTAAACATTGAATAAATATACAATCTTACCACTGGTTTTACGCGTAGAGATGTCCCGTTTGAGACTGAGTGGTCATATATTGTGTCTTGGACAATCCGTTTGTGAAATATACGCGCATTTGTGATACCTGGGTAGGCTACCTTCAAATATAGCTGTGCGTAATACCACACCTGTTGCTTATGGCGTTGTCGCCCTTTTTAGTACAATTTGGCTTGATTGACAATCCATTTAATCAGTAGGTGAGAGCATAAGCTTTCTAACGATGTATAACATGTCTGATTTTGCTTTTGGAATAGCGTTTTATAGGTCAGCGTAACCGAAAATTGTCTTATCTGCCAATGTCTAAATAAATAATACAGTTGGCTACTCTGCGCGCTGCACACAGGTCGCAAGTTGGTATTTCGTCTTTTCTTTCGTTTTTTTTCTCAATGTCGTATTTATTATTTGAAATGTGTATTTATGTGTTATCATTCTATCTGTCTCTGAGGCGCTCTGAAATGTGCATTCTCTGCTAAGCTGAGCAATGGATTGGAATATGTGTCTGACGCCTATTTTAGTTGCGGCGCGGGAGCGCTGCAGCTCTACATACACGCCGGACCATCTAAATGCTGTTTTATAATTTTGCGTAGTCTGCATAGTTTCCGCTGTGTCCGGCACTCGCAAAGGGCCAAGTCATTTGTGCGGCATATTGCACAGGTTGCGCAGGCCACGTAATTAGATTGTTACTGACCGTTATAGTTCAAAAGACAACACCTTCATTCATATTTCCAAACCTACAATATACTGCACCAGTGACCACAAAAATGCTCAGCTAGATGTAACTTGTTGCAATAAAGACATTCACCTGACAAAAGCGCATTTAGTCGCATATTTAACATTGCCTATCGGTTTTGTGAATCAACTGTTATAACCTGTTAGTCAGAGAGTTATGTCAGTGACTTCATGTCAGCAGTCAACCAATCACCTTCTTTACGGGGTATGCGGGCACTGGTTACTAACTATGCGCTTTTATTTTCTTGACAAGGTCTAGGAGACATCCATGGCGATGCAGTAGATATGCTGGGTGAAGGTATATGATCATGAGGACAAAACCATTTAAAAATCACTCCATAGGTGGTGCACTTGTGCCAATGCTTGGACCCCTCCCAACGCCACTTGCGGCTTTAATTAACATTATACTTGCTGTGTAAAATTGAGCCTTCTGTGGCTTCTTGGTGATATTGTACTCCTGATAATAACACTGAGGTTCTCCACTTATGTAAGTTGCTCTGGAGAATGTGATTGTAATGTAATAAATGTAATGTAAAAGTATACAGCAACATATGTATTTTGAGCCTGCATGCGAGCCACTCACCTGTGCCATCATCCTCCCCAGGGTTGCGGTAGCGATGCATGCGCAGCACATGGTCTGAAATCTCACTGTCCTGCTCCAGGTCCATCTGGTCCAACATGATGAAAAGCAGGTCGAAACGCGACAGCAGGGAGTCCTGCAGCCCGATGTTCTCCATAGGGGTCTTATACTGGTCATACTGCAGAGAAGAAACCGTTAACCAATGCTGGGGAGACTACTCTTAAAATGTAGTTCAGTAAGATACCAATAAGACACTGAAGGCATTTAAACCACAGCACAGCTAGCAGTAAGTAATTAACTACATCAAAGCTTCATAAAAATTATCATTATTATTTTTTTTTTAAACAGCCATCTATAAGCCGTGCCAGACACCGGCCAACACTACTGTTTTTAATGCTCTAGCACTCTTTAAACAACATAAAAATTCATTTCATGAATTAACAGGTCATTTTGTTCAAATTTTTTAAAGCTGCAGGGTTTAAAACGATAGTCTGCCGTCTTGCTTAAAAATATTTAAAAATACAATACGGCAATGTCACAGTTTGAAAACAAATTTACTATGATTTAAAGTTCCAGGAAACAGAAATTTGAGAATTCTTTGCTGATGTGTTGCTTTAGTACTTTTTTCGCAAACGGCCAAGAAATATTTGTAAATTATTGTTACAAAAAAAATTAAAAAATGTATAAAAGCCTGTGCCGAAACTGGCTTTCCCCCTTGGTTAAATGCCAGATTCAGTGGGCGGGATTAACTGAGTGTTAGTTACATAATAAAAATATTCAGTCCATTGAAATCTTCTACGTGTAATATGTAAATGACACTCTTACCAAGTTTGTGTGGGTAAAGTTTGAAAATGCTTAAGCACTGCCCTTTCTCTAGATGCAAAGAAAGAAATATGTTTTTCTCTTTCCACAAAAATGAAGAGACCTACAAGAAATGGGTATTATTTCTGGAGCCCAGGGCCACTGCAATATTACAATAACCCATAGTTAGTATTTGCAGTGCCCATTTTCACCTGGAACAATAGGTAAGCAGGCCAACCATTGGCTAGTGACAATTAAATAGCTTTATTTGGTGTAATGACCAGAGTTTGAGACAGAGTCTAATGTTAGTGTACAGTAGCTCAGGGTTACAAAGTTGTTACACATTGAATGATATTCAGGTTTAACTATATAATGAAGCCTACTTTATGTTGCTTTCTTACATCTCTCTGGTAGTGTAAGGTTACTGCTCTAACCATCTCTAACCTAGCTAGCGATGAGGACTGGTTTACATTAGGGGTGCACTGATCAATCGGCCGAGAATCGGAACTGGCCAGTTTTCACGATCGTTGACTGGCAGGTTTATTTTTTATTTTGGCCAATCGGTATTCCGGTTTCATGGCGTAAAAAACGTAATCAGAGTCCATGTGCAAGCTGCATTGGAATGCTGCCGCTATATCTTTCCCAAAATGTCATACGTCTGGAAATAATACAAAGCATGTTCACCAGACATTAAACCCCTTCACACAGATACCAAATCTGGACAATCCTCACCCATTTTAAAACTCCAGATGTGAGTGACACAGAGACTTCAAAAATGGCTTAACTGAAGCAAGACAGTTAAATGAAGCAAGATTGGCTAAAGATCTATGAAGCAAAATGTTAGCAGTGTACCCTGGTGTCCCTTAGTGTCTCCAAATCTATCCAAAATGTCTAAATTGCGGTGAATCATAATCATATTTAAAGGGGAATTACACTTTATAACACTTCTGCTTCTCATGACTGATACTGTCTTTCTAATGAATGTGTCACCCTTCATTTTTCGATTAGTTATTTAATTTTAAAATTTCTAACATTAGAAACAAAGACCTATTTTTTTTAGTGCAAGTCCACATAGTAGTACGGTTTCCAGTTTTTTTATCTTCTTCGATTTTGTTCCGTAGCAAAATCGAGAAGAAGCAAAGCAAAACAGTTTTAAAAAAGCAAAAAAAAAAAAAAAAAAAAAAGTATGTCCATGATTTCTATGACCAGCCACCAGCCTAATGTTATTGTCTGCAGGTACGCCCACATCAGAAGTCACGCAATGATATGCATCCTCGAGTTCCGCATTAAACTGCCTGGGTCTATGAAGGGCGACATTCATTAGAAGGACAACATCAGTCATGAGAAGGAGAAGTATTATGAAGTGTAATTCCCCTTTAACTACAGATCAGCAGTTTTGGCTCATGAAACATTTAGCATCATTTGCATGTGGGAATTACTATCTTTTCATCAGTACAGGGATCTAAGATATTCAAGTGTCAAAAAACCTAAAACCTCTAAAAAAAATCTAAAACCTCTCTAAAGGTGAACAAAATAATTTTGTCCTTTATAAAAGAATTTAAATTTATCCTTTACAATGTTGTTAGAGGAAACATTGATTTTGGCTATGTTCAGGCTTCATATCCGTGCATCAAACAAAACACAACTGAGCCACGTATGAAGGCTACACTACAGTATGTGAAATCCCCACATTAGAGAATAGTTCAAACCTCTTGAAAAACACCCCATTTCATTGTAAGGGATACAATGCAGGCCACTACAAGCCATTGCCCTACAAGCCACTGACACAGTCCAATGTACACCAAGAATGCTGCTATACAAATAGCTAGGCCTGTTATTTAACCCCCAAAACAAAACTTCTGAGCATTATTAGCAAAGGTTAATAGTTTCTTACGGCCAATGTGAATATAGCAATATCAAAAATGACAACAAAGGAAAAAAAAACTATTAAGTCGCAAAGAGGGCTTGTATTTTACTGCATATTGTTAAAGCTTACTGCACAATGCAGTGATGAAGCAAAAGTTCAAGCAGGTACGCACGAGGGCTGTCAAAAAATATTTGAAGTTCGAAAACTATTTGAGAGAAAAAAAAAAAAAAAGATTAAGTTCGAACCTAAATTTGAGCATTCGAATATTAGTTTTGGATCCCACATTTTGTACTTAACATAAATATACAGGCTTTAATTTCATGCGAAGAATCATGTGCATGCACGCAAAGTTCATTTCCTGTGCTAACGTTACTTCCTCTGTCACATCAAAAATATTGAAAACTAACGGTGAAAATGGCAGCAGCATCGGAGGAGTTGGTCCCACTAGCTGGTAGTAAAAGCCCTGTTTGGGAATTTTGGCTTCTTGCCCATAAATGGCGAGGTCAAGGACAAGAAAAGAGTTACGTGCAAGCTTTGCAGAGCAAGTGGATCGTCTGGTTTTCCTTGCCAATAGCCTCCGGTGATACTTTCAGCTCCATAGACACCTAACATTACTGGTCAGCTAATAATTTAGGCTAAATAATGTTCCCATGGCAGGCTATGTTTCCTTTCTGTTCTGAAGATTTTTATAAAATTGGATGATGAAAGAAGTTAAACTAAACAGAGTAAGTAATTTATGTTGTTATGTTGTATGTTCAGGGGCGACATAGCTCAGGAGGCAAGACTGATTGTCTGGCAGTCGGAGGGTTGCCGGTTCAAACCCCGCTCTGGGCGTGTCAGAGTGTCCTTGAGCAAGACACCTAACCCCTAACTACTCTGGCGAATGAAAGGCATCAATTGTAAAGCGCTTTGGATAAAAGCGCTATATAAATGCAGTCCATTTACCATTTAGGCTACAGGCTCAGCCGTTTGAATAGTCTTTGTGTTAAGAAATAAACAGGGATTTCCTATAAACAATGATTACCCTATTATTGTGATTAACCCCTTAAGGCACAAGCCAAATCTTGCCAATCCTTGCCCATTTAGGGGGTACCTTATTTAAAGCTATATAACGCCAGATGTGAACACCACAGAGACTTGAAAAATGGCTTAAATGAAGCAAGACATTTGTACAATTTACAATACTAACGCAGATTAGTTTATATTCATAATTTTGGAAGAAATAAACTGCCACAAATGCAATTGTTTTGACAAAAAATCAAAAATAAATTTGCACTTTTTAAGTTTGCAGTGAAATACTGAGCGATTGCACATATACAGGAGGTTAAACTACACCTGGGCTAGATCAAAAACTTCTTGACCACAAGTTCATAAAATCTAAGGATGGATATGTAGAACTACTATAGATGTATGAAGCAAAAACTAAGCAGTGTACCCAGCGTCTCCAAATCTATCCAAAATGTCTAAATTATGCATTGTTGTAAATCACAACATATTCACGTATTTCACTACAAATCAATTGTTTTGACTCAAGAAAATCACTGTTGCATAATTTTCAAATGGAAATTACAAGCTTTCGGTCAGTACAGTGGTCTAAAATAGCTAGGTGTCCAGGAACATATCCAAAATCTCTCCAAAATTGAATAAAATGCTTTTTCTCCATTATAAAGCATATAAATGAGCTCCTTATGAAGGCTTAAGATGAAACATTGCCATCAGATTAAAAAAAATAATGCAAAAATATTGTCACACAATGCAGTACAGTACCTAAATGTGTAATAATTAACTCGTGTGTATTTCTATACTCTGTACTCTCGTATGTTTTCTTGTATGAGGATAGGAAACCATGAAAACAATTTTCGACCGTCCACCACGTTTTGGCAATGTTCCAACTCTGACGTCATCACTGTTGTATGCTTCACTAAAACTATTACACTACCATCTAACGCTTACATTTACAGTGTGAAATATTCACATCATATAACACCACTAACCTATTTAAAAATACTCAATTTCAAAAATAACGTATATAACCGAAATATTTTGAGCAGTAAGCATAGCAATGATGAAATCTCCTCTGTGTTCAGTAGATGGAGACAGAGACAGTATCAATGATATTGTCCTATTCGCTTCTGTTTTGCTCCAGAAAACGATGTTAGCTAGGTCTATCAGCAAACATATGGCTTAGCTATGTCCAGAAGTCCTCAATAATAATAGTATTTTCCAAGAAATTACGAAATATCGTTGACCACCTTTCGTTAGGTGCAACTTATTTTTATGCTAACATAGAGTGAATGCGCAAGTGAATGCGATGCTAAGAATATTTTCTGTTACGCTGACCTATAAAACGCTATTCCAAAAGCAGAATTAGACATGTTATACATCGTTAGAAAGCTCATACTCTCACCTACTGAATAAATGAATTGTCAATCAAGCCAGACTGTACTAAAAAGGGCGACGACGCCGTAAACAACAGGTGTGGTATTACGCACAGCTATTTTGGAAGATACCCAGGCGTCACAGATGCGCGTATATTTCCCAAACTGATTGTCCAAGACAATATATGACCACGCAGTCTCAAAAGGGACATCTTTACACGTAAAACCAACAGTAAGGTTTTATATTTATTCAACATTTAGTCCCAGATATTGACTGTAGAATGACATGGTATCATTTTTAAAAACTTTTTCTCGTTTATTTCCTTATTCAGTGAGCAGCGTTTTCACTGCTGTATAGGCATATCTTAGGGCTATTGTCGGGTTTATCTTGTTGCTATGACGGAATATGATTTTTTAGTGGTGAAAGAATATTTTTATGAATGCCAAGATAGACAATATTGTCCATTATGCCAAGGGTGGGGGGTGTTTTTTAGATGAGACTGCAGGGAGGGGGTGCGTGTTAAATGAACGACCAGAACGACAATGGTGGGGCTGCGAAACTCCGTTTTCGGCATAGTTGTCGTGTATCGTCTACTAATGAAACTAAAACAACGCGTTTCTGTTTTTAACTCACACTTTGTTTGCAGTAGCACCGAATGTTTGAGTTATTAAGGTAGGCACGCGGGCGTGCCGACCACTAGGGGGTGTGCGCTAAGAGGTTAATAAATGCTGAGTTGTGGCAAATTACATCCACGAGAAAGTGCTTTATTCAGTTGCGCATTAGGCTATAGAAACTGCAGGGGGCTCATTTATAAAATGAACCTGCGTGCATACGTCATGTGAAGACCTGACATAGAGCCACAACCGTTTCCACAGTCAAATCGAGTAATGTTGAAATTTTATAAATCACTACTTTGACATGATTTTCTACGTACGCGCCACAAAGTTGATCTAAAATACGTTTTATAAATGAGGCCCCAGATGTAGTAACCTAGTATGAAAGTTCACCGATGTCCTCTATTCTGCTGCCCGCTTGTGGAAAATAACGCGCAGGCCAGTTTAGAGGGAGCGTCACATGCATATTGCGCCCGACAATAAGCAGCTTATTTTTGTGAATTATAGGCAAATGATATTCGAATATATTCGAACGCTAACTAATTACAAAAGCTAATATTCAAACTCAATTTCATGGCACTTTTGACAGCCTTAGTAGGCACTGATCTGAGCCCTTCTACAGAAATGAAAATGAGAAGCAATACAACACTGGAAATCTTATACTGCCTTCTACTGGGTAATAGAGGTATCATTCATAATAGAAAGAACTGTTACATTACATTAACATTAGCATGGCTGTTAAGTACTTTCTATTTGCATGTTTATTTCTCAAACACATTGCTCAAGGCACTAAAAGACCACTGGATCTTGAAAGGGACGCATTTACGTGGAAAACCAATGTTAAGATTGGATATTTATTCCATTTTTAGTCGTAGATATTGATATAAGGACCTGGCACAATTCCTGAAAAACTTGTTCATTTTGTTATTCAGTGAGCAGCATTTTTCCACCACTGTATTGGCATCTTAGGGCTATTGTTGAGTTTATCTTGTTGCCATGACGGAATACTATTTTTGGTAGCGAAAGAATAATTTTATGAATGCCCAGAAAGACACTATTGTCCAGTGTGTCATGCTTGGGAGGTGTAGTTGCAGATGACCTACATGACAATGGTGGCACTCAGAAACTCTGTATTGTTGCGTAACATCTACAAAGAAAGCATATTCACAATTTTGCCTACTGTTTTTTCTTTTCTTCCAGCTGTATCTATATGGTTTATAGATAGTTTAACTAAATAAAATTAAAAATAAAAAAAAAGACTTCACGAGCGTGGAGTATTAATTGTAATGGTTAGAACAAAACAAAGGTACAAATTAGAAGGAAAAAAAAGAATTTTTTTTTTTTTTAAATTGAAAAATTGAAAATAAAAAAAATGGGGGGATAGGGGTCAGGAAGGGAATTGTATGTAAATGTGTGTAGCTGTATGAGTGTGTGTATAGACAAAGATACATGTATGATTCAGAATGTGTAGAAGGATTTAGATCACTTCACTGTATTAATATCGCCAGTGGCCAGGGCTCTACAGTGCTCCCAATTTAGGAGCATTTGATCCTCAAAACTGATGCGTCCTAGCTGTAAAAAATAATTTAGGAGCGCATCTACTAATTGGGATGCATTAGTGTTGCTCCTAAATTTTTCAACTCAGGGGCGCGTGTGCTCCTTGGAAAAGATGTTAGCGTAGAGCCCAGAGCCATGGCAGGGCTCCACCTTTTAATAAATACTCTTTGAGACTCCAAAAAGATATATGTTATTTGTTCCATCTGGTAAATTTCGCATACCTTCTCAGTCCATATATTGTATGTTGGGGGGTCAGGTTTTAACCACTTAATTGTGATGCATTTAATTGCTGCTGTTAGCAATATTTGTAAAAGATATTTTTTAGCTCTTCCGTCAATGCCTTCTGGTATTACTCCTAGTGGTGCCAAAATTTTTAGTGACTCTAGTCCATTCACCCATTTGAGTTTCACTCAAGGGGACGTCTAGGAAAGGCAAGGTCTGTAGCGGCTTCGCACATAAGCTTTTTTCTATGTTGAGCCAGTGTGTACATGACATTACATTACATTACAGGCATTTGGCAGACGCTCTTATCCAGAGCGACATACAACAAAGTGTATAACAATAACCAGGAACAAGTGTGTCGAAAACCCTAGAGTGAACTACCGTTCCAAGTGCAGGGAACAACTGCCTAGTTTAACTTGGACCCTGTAGGTTAAACTGATTAACATTAACACAAACAAGAACAGCAACAACGCAGTCTATGCAAAAATACAAGCAGTAATTAAGACACGAGTGCATTAACTAAGTCAGCTATGACAAATCCTGAATCCATACTGTTAAAGGTTTTAACTGTGCAGCCCAAAAATAATATCTTAGATTCGGGAGTTTGAGCCCTCCATGTGGTTTAGATGGCTGCAATGATTTTAGTCTAATTCTTGGATGCTTTCCTTGCCATATAAATTTTGAAATGAGCCTGTCCAATTTTAGGTTTTTAAGACTATTTTGCAAGTTAATGAACAATGAAATTAAACTAATATCCCTATTTAAGAAAATATTGCCCTTCAAGGAAACAAAACCTAAAAGAAAACGAGTAACAGAGACCCTTTGGGCCAAAGTGCCAGATTTTAATCAAGTGCAATTCTGCAAAGTATTAAGTCTGTACCACTACCGCTAGCATCTAGCTGCGTGGCTGGGCCTGAGGCACTCACGTGAGATCCCCTGATTGTTTGGCTTTCCCTGTGCTCTTTGGGGTGCTTTCTCTTGAGGTTATTAAAAAGGTTCGTGTTGGCCTCCGATGTGCGAACAGTTTCTTTGCAAACTTTGCAAATAACGGTATTTTGCACCGTGTCGGTTTTGGAAAACCCAAACCAGTTCCATGTCACAGACGTCGATTTTTTTTTTGGGACCAAGTCCTCCATGGTGTCAGCCATGCTGCGCTATGTTGTCAAATAAAAAAGGGGGAGGAAAATAAATCCAAGGTACTACGTACCGTTTGCTATTATTGGTTTATTGGTGTGTCTGTTAGGGGAGGCGCAACAGGGACTAGCGAATAGTGTGATTGTAGGTTTGGCTGAGAAAAAAAACATTGGATGCCGTGTATGAGCGTTGTCAGTGCAACTGATAGAATGTGCAGTTTCACCGTAGCCCAATACTTCCAATCTCTCTGGAAAGGCAGATCGTGGAGACATTTTAATCTAATATCATCATATCGTCCACCCCTAGTTTGTATCCACTTTATGAAATTGGGGCCAATTTGGAATCGTTTCAATGTTTGGAATAAGTATTGCCAGAATGCCTTCTGGGCGTCGAGGGATAATATCATTGCTTCCTCCTCTTTGACTTTTGGATGAGTCATTAAATTTAGTAATCTTCTGATATTGTCCCCGTAACATCTTCCCGTAATAAACCGTCTGATCAGGATGAATAATGTTTGTGACAATTTTATTGACGCATCTCGCTAGAATGGCTGTTATATACGTAGGTCTGCATTCAGCAGTGATATGGGCCTATATGACTGGCATTTGGTGGAGTCCTTGCCTTCCTTATGTATTACAACTATTGTCACCTCCCTCACCTGGGTCTTTATTTCATAACATTTTTCATCAATCCTATCGGTTCTGATATTTTACATACCCACTACATTGTCAGGTTTTGGCTTTTTAGATTTTTTTTTTTGCCAGTATCTTTCACCACGGTGTCTTGGGGGCATATAAAGATAGGCTACAAGTTTAATGTACCTTCAAGCAAGTCCAGTTAATCTAAATCTGTTACTGGGAAATGAAAATGAATGTGAATGTTGAAATTTATTTGTTGAAATTAAAAATAATTCCGTCAGAAAATGCAGAATTAGCAGTGAATGTAAACAAGTTCGGGAAGAATGTTGACATTCATATATTGTAACAACTGCAGCAGTGGTTAGCTACTTAGCTAGCCACTGCAGCTGGTCCAGTTGTTAATACACAGCATTCATTTCAGTTTACTTCCAAGTTTCATTCTAGCTAGTTATTTGATTTTCTGATTAGTCATTCAGTGGCTGAAAAGGGCTGTAGTGTATAAATGGTGCTCACTGTGACTATCCGCCCAGTCCAATCAGCGTGTTGTTGTCTAGTTAAATTTCGGCTGTTTAAACATGCTGTTTTTTTAACGCATGTTATATTATATTTTTAGCTTATATCTTAGCATGTGTTGCCTATTATTATATACCCTTAGTTCCAATAAACATCTGCTTCATGGTTACTCACTTTTTTCAAATTTATAATAGCCTCCAAACATGCCAAACTTGTGCAGAGAATGTATTGCAAAAACCATTCATTAAATCAGTCGTATTTTCTTTGGCAGTAGTAGCTGATGTCTTTTTTCTGATATGTAAAGATTGCTGGGAAATATGCCTGCATATGTTGTCCATGTCATTTGTTGATTTTTTAGGGGTCCAAGCAGCGAAGCTGGTGGAACCCTATTGTATCTGTTAGGATTATTATTATCCTTATTATTTTTCTCCGCTAAAAGTGTCTGAGGCTCAGCAACCATAAGTCCTATAGCAACCAATTTGGTAGGTGGGTTCCTATGGCCCCCCACTACTCAGGCACTAAAAATCACCTATGTCAGCCAGATGGTGGCGCTATAACAAAGGGTCATGTGTAAAAGGCCATAGCTCCCACACCATAAGTCAGATCACCATAAAACATCATCAATCTATGCATCTGAACATGCTCTACAACTTTGCTGTTGGGACCACCTATGTCCACCATATTGTATGCCCGCCATCTTGACTTTTTAGTTGGGGCCTGGAAGCTTTCTCCGCTCAAATGTCTGAGGCTCAGCAACCATAAGTTGTAGACCAACCAAATTTGGTACGTGAGTTGCTATGGCCCCCCACTACTCAGGCACTACAAATCATCTATGTCGACCAGATGGTGGCGCTATAACAAAGGGTCATACTTTTAAAGGCCATAACTGCCACAGCATAAGTCCGATCAACACAAAACTTCATCCACCGATGCATCTGAATGTGCTCTACAACTTTGCTATTGGGACCACCTATGTCCGCCATATTGTTTGGCCACCATTTGGACTATTTTATTAGTTGGGGTGTGGAAGAGCTGTAGCTCCAAATCTAAGGTGTTACGACATCTAGTAAACTCCTTTACGGCAAGCGGCTAGAAGACATCCATGGCGACTGGCGATAAATAATACTACTTAAATAATACAGTACTCTGAGCGCAGTACGCAGGGATGGTGAGTTGATATTTCGTTTTTTGCTACTAAAAGTTTGTTAGTAAAAGTTTTTTGAGAGGATGAATAATTACTTTTCTTTGGCATGGACCCATTTGAATACAATATCGGGTGAGTCTGTTTAGTCTTTGAATCCGTCATTCTGCTGAGAGGAATCGTATTCTCAATTTAATCTCTAAATTGACTGTAAGCTTAGGGTTGTAACTAGGTAGCTGTTTGTGACTTAGTAAATGCACTCGTCTTAACTATTGCTTGAATTTTTGCATAGACTGCGTTGTTGCTGTTCTCGTTTGTGTTAGTGTTAATCAGTTTAACCTACAGGGTCCAAGTTAAACTAGGCAGTTGTTCCCTGCACTTGGAACGGTACTTCTCTCTAGGGTTTTCGACACACTTGTTCCTGGTTATGGTTATACACTTTGTTGTACGTCGCTCTGGATAAGAGCGTCTGCCAAATGCCTGTAATGTAATGTAATATTCCGTATCAACAAGATAAACCCGACATTAGCCCTAAAATATGCCAATACAGCAGTGAAAACGCTGCTCACTGAATGACGAAATGAAGTTTTTTAAAATTATACCATGTCATTCTACAGTCAATATCTGGGACTAAACATTGAATAAATATACAATCTTACCATTGGTTTTACGCATAGAGATGTCCCTTTTGCGACTGAGTGGTCATATATTGTCTTGGACAATCCGTTTGTGAAATATACGCACATTTGTGATGACTGGGTAGGCTACCTTCAAAAATAGCTGTGCGTAATACCACACCTGTTGCTTATGGCGTTGTCGTCCTTTTTAGTACAATTTGGCTTGATTGAGAATTCATTTATTCAGTAGGTGAGAGTATAAGCTTTCTAACGATGTATAACATGTCTGATTTTGCTTTTGGAATAGCGTTTTATAGGTCAGCGTAACCAAAAATTTTCTTATCTGCCAATGTCTAAATAAATAATATGGTAGGCTAGTCTGCGCGCAGCACGCAGGTCACGAGTTGATATTTCGTCTTTTCTTTCGTTTTTTCTCAATGTCGTATTTATTATTTGAAATGTGTATTCATGTGTCATTATTCTATCTGTCTCTGAGGCGCTCTGAAATGTGCATTCTCTGCTAAGCTGAGCAATGGATTGGAATATGTGTCTGATGCCTATTTTAGTTGCAGCACGGAAGCGCTGCAGCTCTACATACACGCCGGACCATCTAAATGCTGTTTCATACTTTTGCGTAGTCTGCATAGTTTCCGTTGTGTGCGGCACTCACGAAGGGCCAAATCATTTGTGCGGCATACTGCACAGGTTGCGCAGGCCACGTAATTAGATTTTGTTACTGACCACTATAGTTCAAAAGACAACACCTTCATTCATATTTCCAAACCTACTAAATACTGCATCAATGACCACAAAAATGCTCAGCTAGATGCAACTTGTTGCAACGAAGACATTCACCTGACAAAAGCGCTTTTAGTTGCATATTCAACGTTGCCTATCGGTTTTGTGAATCAACTGTTAGAACCTGTTAGTCAAAGCCGTATGCCAGTGACCTCATGTCAGCAGTCAACCAATCATTTTCTTTACGGCGTATGCGGGCACTGGTTACTAACTACGCGCTTTTAATTTCTTGAGGAGGTCTGCGTCTTCAACGTGGCCGTGGTCTGGAACCTGCTATAATTTCAGTTGGACAGTTGTCTCAACAATCATGTTTTATTTGTGCAAAGTCTCCATGCTAAACAAGTTAGCCTTAATCATGAAATTTTGATTAAGGACAACCATAATTCACATGCACTGTTTCTTAAAGTGAAAGCACCAGATCATTTTCAAGTTCCAAAACTTTAATTACAGTGGTTGAACTTAAATAATTTTTTATCTCAAAAATTGCTTGACTACTATGGATAAGAAACTGGTTGTGCATTTATTTTTATGATCCCCACATTATAGCAATCTTGGGTGTTATGTGTCTTTCATTATTTTGGTGTCCTATATTGGGGGTAGCCTATACTGACCGCACATTGCCCCTACTTAACTTCATACTGTTTGCGGAGAGCCAATGTTATAACCTATCTATGTGCCATAGCCATTTCATAAAATTCTTAAAGAAAACAAAGGAACAAATACCTGAAAGTGACAGTGATACAACACCAGGGGGGGTATTTCAGGAAGCGTAATTAAGCTGTAAGCTAGGAACGTGAACAACATGTGGATTGTCAGTCGTGAGCATGCATGTTAAATTTTAAACATAACTGAAAATAGCGGTTTTCTTTTTTAAATTCTCAAACCATTCAAAATAAAAGATCTTCAAATGTTGCTTAGGCTACTGCTCAAAATAGGTAATAGAGGGGGTGGGTGGCCTTGTTGTCATTCACTTTAATGTTACTTACCATCAGTTGAGAAGATGGCCAGCATGCAAGGGTCATGTGGAAAGACTTTGAAAAGACCAAAGGATAACAGGAAAACAAGAACTCTAACTTCGTAGAGTTATCTCAGTGTGAGTTGTAACTCCATGCAGAAACTTGCAGATTTTTCCAAGTTACTTATCACAACTCTGGGTCACTGACACGTGGACATTTTGTGCCAGAAATTGCAGCACATTTCATTGTCTTTGAAATCTCTGTGTGATTGATCATCCATCCATCATCTATACCCGCTTACCCTGAGCAGGGTCGCGGGGGGGCGCTGGAGCCCATCCCAGTATGCATTGGGCAAGAGGCAGAAATACCCCCTGGACAGGCAGCCAATCTATCACAGGGCACACACACCATTCACTCACACATTCATACCTATGGGCAATTTAGGGTCCCCAATCAGCCTACGTTCATGTCTTTGGACTGTGGGAGGAAACCGGAATACTCGGAGAAAACCCACGCGGACAGGGGAAGAACATGCAAACTCCACACAGAAAGGCCCCAAGCCGAGATTCGAACCCACAGCACTGCACCACTGTGCTGCCCGGTGATTGATCAAAAATACGATAATTTCCTTGCACTTGTTCAGAAACTCTTTATAATAATAGAAAATAATTTTTCTGAAAAGTATTCATCGTCATGACCATGATGATGTTACCATGGACATGTCCAGATGGGACACAGGACATTTCAGGAAGTGGTATCCTATAAGACAGGTTCGCCACGATAGAATTAAATCAAGTAAACTCAATTTGTTAGCCAGACTAAGGATAAAATTAAGGTATGCTTTAAAGGGCAACTTGTAGGTTGGCACACCCAGTGATTTAATATGTGGGGAAATGATGTAGCAGTGGGATTTTAAAGTAAAAAAATGGGACCGGGAACAGGCAAGGACGACAAAAAACAAGGCATGCCAATAGATGAAGTCATGATGTGAGGAGAACCTGTTGGAAACTGGACAGATGTCTTGTGAGTGACTTGTGAGAGCTACTGTACTATGACAAAGTGTCTGCTACTTACCATTGTTTGCCAAGTTAATACATATTAGGCTGCATTCACACCAGATCAGGCAATGCGGCACTTTCCCGAAGGGTTGTGCGGAGGTGTGGGCGTGTCATTACATGGCCCATTTGTGTGACGTCATGTTGTGAACTTTAACCCCCCCTCCATTTCCTGTCCACTAACTCAAACAAATGGACACAAACCGAAGGAAGCTTCTTGCTATCGTTATTTTGCAGCGTAGACCGCAAGCCAGACGCAGACGACGAAGCTGGGTACACAAAATAAACCAAGCGAGGATATAACTATCATCATTTGGTCCATGAACTCCATAGTGCTAGGTACAATAAACTAGCATGCAAGAACTGCTAAATAGCAAATCTTTTTTATACAGCTTAATTCCGACGTTCAGAATTGATATTTAGCTAGTAACCATTGTGTCTGTACTCGTCCCATTACCCGGCACTGTCAAATCAAAGATGACGATCATAAAATCAGGGTAAATGGTAAATGGACTGCATTTATATAGCGCTTTTATCCAAAGCTCTTTACAATTGATGCCTCTCATTCACCCATTCACACACACGCTCACAGACCAACGGTGAAAGGCTGCTATGCAAGGTACCAATCAGTTCGTTAGGAGCAATTAGGGGTTAGGTGTCTTGCTCAGGGACACTTTGACACGCCCAGGGCAGGGATCGAACCGGCAACCCTACGACTGCCAGACAACTGCTTTTACCTCCTGAGCTATGTCGCCCCATAATAAAATCTTAGGAAACGAATCGCGTCAGTAATTCATCTGACAGTTGCTCGGTAAACAGCGGAATGCTACATGGTAATTTAAACAACTTACGTGATTGGCCACCGTAGCGTGACTCGGGTTGCGTTACGGCAAAAGTTGATTCTGGTTCTACTTCTTCCTGCAGGCCGCTGCATTTTTTTTCTGCACCCCATACGGTCCCCACTCCCACAGCCTAAACACACTACCCCCATTCAAATGAATGGGAGGACTGCCGTTTTTGCCGCATTGCCTGACCTGGTGCAAAATAAAGCATGTTTAATTAAATAAATTCCGGAAATTATGCAGACTACGCAGAAGTATAAAACAGCCTTAAAGGAGTAACATGGTGGTTTTCACACTTTCTCAGTTTTATGTGCTATTTGCACAAGAGGCATTGAAGAAACACAATGAGTAAAGTATTAAATATGTCCGTTCTTTATTTTTGGAGAAATATGAGTTTTAAATTTATCATCCTATTTTCAACCGGTTGAGAATGTTATCGACTTAGTGCGTCACAAGTACAGTAACCACTCCCCTTTCCACGCCCTGTAAAGAAATCTGACTGGACACACCATCCTGCTACAAGTGTGATGTGAAGTTTAGGTAGCAAAGAACAAGGCTGAATCCTTCTGACATAATTTACATAGAAACGATATGCTCAGATCGCCTAGTTTCACTCACTGTGGCCAATCGGAATCGATAACATTTCAGAAAATATATAACTTTGAAAGGGTTTAATTCAATCTTCTACTGGGACTTTTGCTGTTTATTGAGGGTGTGAAAGAAAATTTCAGTGCCGCTGACTATAATCAAATGTTTTTCAGATTTACTGTTCGATTGAGCAAGTATTATTCAAAGTACATTTATATGGGTTAGTGCTGTCCGATTGTGCTAACGACTTCATATTAACTTTGTACGGCGATCAGTAAAGGCTAACAGCACAGCACCACTTAATTATTGTCACTTCTATCACAACTGTAATGAACTAAAAAAAGGCGAAAAACTACCTTTTCTGTGAGAAATGTATTGTCGAGCTCACGCGCATACACTGCTGGTGACATTCTAAAGCTCCGTTTTGCCCTCCCTACTGTCAGTCAGATTGCTGTGATAGCTCATTCTAAATCATATTTGGGGACCCATGGATAACTCGTGACCCACATTTGTGCCACTGGCTTACATGCAAGACAATGCAAATATTTGCCTAATGTAAGGTTCACTTATTAGAGTGCCTTTTAAGGACTATTAGACTATCTCTGCTTGGTTATATTCATTTATAGCTAGCTAGCTAATGTTAGCTAGCTATGTAGTTTGCTTTCATAATGTAATATTATCGATAACGTGAGCTAGATACTTTGCTTTCATAAGGACGTTATAGTTGTGGTTTCATCTTAACTTGGCTAGTTAGCTAGCAAACATTATTACTGTATAAGTCAACGTCCTTAGCTATCGAAACTTGATATACTAAGTTAGCTAGCATGTGAAAATTCAGTCTCCCAAGATGAGCGCGTATCGTGGAGGTAGCTATGGTAACAGGGCACGGTCTGTCAATCATAGCTAACTGACAGTTCTCATTACCACGCCCAGACAGTTCGGGTGAACTTTTATAGTGGAAAATTTAGGCTTAGAAAAATACATTTTAAAATACATTTAAATGACTGAATAATAAAAAAAATTTTTGTTGTTGCCTAAAGACAACTGGCAAGTGTTACATTCAACCACCATGTTACTCCTTCAACTGTCTTATGTCAGTTGTTCTATAGAAAACGGTCTTGATGATAGCTAACAAGCGTGCCCACACAATTACTGTATTGTTGCAGAATAACCAGTTGATTGATTGTAGCCAGCCAGCTAAATAATATCACAGACTGGAGGATAACTGACACGTGAGTTCAATACAAATTAACGGTCATTCTTTTTTCCAGTCAGTTAAACTCAGACCGGACATTATTGTCTGGTGGGGACCACTGTACAAATAGTCTAATTAGAAAACCGGAGCTAGTTGACAATGTCATGTCTATGTTACCTTAGCTAATGTTATCTAGCTCTGCAAGTTAACTGGGATGTTGCTAACTAAACATATGATTTTAGACGCAGCCTCTGGTTAGCTCGATCTTGAATTATTCGGCTTACTGGCTACGTAGGCACAAGCTAATCGCTTTCCCTAGAACTATAAAGGTCAGTAACAAAATCTGATTACGTGGCTTGTGCCAACGCACAAGTATACAATCAGCCCGTTCGCAAGTGTTGCACACAACACAAATAGAGACTCTCATATGCAAGAGTCGAAGCTTATAAAAGAGAGAAGATGCTTGCAGTATGGGACAGTGCATGTAACAAAAATATATAGCCAGGCTCTTCAGAGAGACTACCCAAAGTAGACATGATTGGTTTTGTGAATCAACAGTTATAACCTGTTAGCCAGAGCCATCAGCCAAAGTGACCTCATATCATCATCTGAGCGGCGTAAGGGGCACTAGTTTCTAACTATATGCTTTTAAATTTTTGGAAGACAACTGACAAACTCTTGCCCTGGCTCTACAAACACTAGGCTTCTAGTCCCTGAGCGGCTCGCATTATCTCCCATGATCTGACATTGCACGAAAATAAGCCACAAATCCAAAAACGTTTGTAATTATAGTTACACAATAGCTAGCTAGCTTGATACCTAGGTAAGTTACCTCACTAACAATGCCTTGACTTCTTGCTAACAGTAGTAATCATGCCTAATCGATCGGTCGGTTAACCTAGCTACCTAGGTGAACAGCAAACTAAACATTATTCACTAAACATTACTCCTTTATTTGGTAGATATCTAGTTAGTTGCAATAACTTGCCATATACATTTCACATTTCTTTGGGGTTAATGTGTGTTGGCTCTGCGAGAAATTTTCCCACCGACGCCTGTGGCAAAGGCTGCTGATTCAATTCAATTCAATTGTCCATAGAACTGAAGGCGCCAAGCGAACAGATGGGACGGCACCAAGTATCAGACTTCTTTCTTCGATATCCCATCCTGACCTCCATCATACCCCCAGGGATAAAAAGTATAATTCTCCTTCCTAAAATGGCCACAGCAGACTACCACGTTTTTCATAACAGATGCTGCAGTGAAGCCTCCTCTCCCCACCTGCACAAATCGCACCCATGCATGAAAATGTACTTTTTCTTAAGGGGGGGGGGAGGATGAACCACATGCCCTAACAGGCTAGAGTTTGCACTGCCTGGACTAACACAGTGGTTCACCATTCTGGCTAGCTGGGAAACAAAAACTTTAAGGCAGTAACTGGCTAAACCGATTGACTAACATTGTGCTCAGGTAGGGTCAGGCAAGGAATGAACTCCCCTTTGTTACGTCACTGGCCGATATCGACATTTATTGGGGGCGTGGCTTAGAATGCCTACTTTTTACTGTATTTTGGACCATATGGCCTGTATTTTCATTATTTAAACTTTTTTTTTTTTTTTTAAACCATCCTCTACATGAGCCCAGAACTGTAAATACATTTACAAATTGCATGTTGCCTTTTAATTCTATTCTATTGCAGCAAACCTATGGGATAGGACACCACTTTCTGAAATCTCTTGTACCTCATCTAGACATGACCTGCTGCCACGGGACAGTACAGTGCTGTGATACAAGAAAAAACAAAGCTGAACTCTGTAACCAACCATGCAATATTTGGATAAACTAACTGCAGACTGCAAGAACTTCAGTTTGAAATGAAAGAACTGAAAACTGAATTTATATTCTAAATTAAGAATATAATCTACTCTAGTATTGTAAATGGTACAACCATCTTGCTTTATTTAAGCCATTTTCCAAGTCTCAGTAGCCGCGTTTCCACCGCAGGAACTTTACCCCGGAACTAGGAACCTTTTGAGGAACTCAGTGCGTTTCCACCGCAGGAACTAGGGTCTAAATTTAGTTCTGGGGGCTTTATTTTACCCCCAAAAAAGTTCCTGCTCGGGGGGTAGTACTTTCTGAAAGTACAGGAACCTTTTGGGTGGAGCTTGCAGCGCTGAACATTTCTGATTGGTCGAGTACTCGCAGCATTTTTTTGTGTTTATTTTCAACCGCCATGTTTAAAAATATGCAGCCGCAAACCGATTTATTTTCATAATAACTTCAAATCAAACTTGTATGTTATGTGGCGCAGTAGCCTAGTTTTGGTTATAGCCTGCCAACGTCTTGGAATTATAACGTGTGCTCTTCTGTTCTTTTCTTGCTTTAGTATTCGTTTTATAAAATGCTAAGCATTCGTGCTGGGACAGCATATTACGTACCAAAACATTCAAACGGATTAATTCGGTTGCTGAATATTTTCTTCCGGATTTTCTTTGTTAGCCCGTTGTAATTGACTCAAAACGTTTGATACAGTTATGTGAGGTAGCTATGCGGTAGTTCTGCGTAATTCACATTGGTGATACAGTACAAGCAAACTGGAAATTACCTTCCGCACTTTTTGTCATGGTAAAATAACAGGTTAATTCTAGTAGTCGTCCCTTTAGCTTTTTCAGACTGCCGTGATTTTACTCTGCCATTCTTCAATTCCACAAAAAGACCAGGAAGACTATGGGCTAATTTATGGTGTATGGTTCGCATCTGGAGGGCACACTTCGCTGCTCGGCTAGCAGTAACTTCGAAGGAAAGCAAACGGTGGCTGTACCTCTGCGAATTAAAATTTTCATGCAAGTCCGAGTTTTCGTTCTATTCTTGTCATTTTGCGATTAGCCTATATGGAATTGACGATGAGAAAGTAATCAAACAGCAAATTGTTTACAACGTGTGCATGTTTTCTGCTGTTGTTGCCAGTTATACTGGAAATGTAAATGCATTCTGTCGCTTCGGATGTCAAGACATGAAAGTGAATGTTCGCATAAAAACATAATGAATGTGTTTGAGAGGATATATAAAACAGTTACAATCTGACTATCGGCCTGTTATATCCTATTTGTAGCATAACAATGGTCCAAGTTCAACTACCAACGACAGTTTTGCTTGACAACGGTAAAATATGCCCAAACGGCTGCAGAAGAATATTTCAATTCCAGGTGATTAAATCGATAAAAATCAATAAATACAATAGTAACCATATATAGTCATTGTTGGTAACCCGTTGTATATAAGTGGAATAAACCCCTCCGGGCTGTCCCGGTTATTAGAAAATAATGTAGGCTACTTCGGTGGTAGTATGGGGTTACAGAAGAAATCATAGGACAGATGGGCCGACGACAACTTCGCTTTTTCATACGTCAGTGGGCTAATTTGCCTAATCTTCGCGGAACTTTAGACCGCGGTGGAAACGCAGGCAACCATTGTTTGAAGGAACCTTTTAGTTCCTGGAAAAGTAGTTCCTGGGACTAAAAGTTCTGGGTAATTTGGTGGAAACGCGGCTAGTGATGCTTACATCTGGTGTTAGAAAGCTTTAAGTAGGGCACCGCCTAAATGGGTGAGGATTGCCCAGGTTTGTCATCTGCACTAAGGGGTTAACAACAATTATTTTTACATTTTGTTCTACATGAAACCGGAAATTTGAATGGGACAACAAAGGTTCAAATTGGACTTTTGCTTTCACCTCTCGATATATAAAATGCACATTGCTGCATTTTGAGGGTTTTTGTACATGCATGATGGTATCAAACCAATGTATTTCAATGTACACAAAACTTTGTAAAATGACAGCTTGGAGATCTTCCCTTACAGTACAGTCCATAATACTTCACAGGACAAAAAAGCAGTATGTATTATACAAAAGCAGAAAAGTGTCCTGTCTACATACCCTGCCATAGACTGGGTTGGCAGCTGCGAGGACACTGCATCGGGCATTGAGACGGGCGTGGATCCCTGCCTTGGCAATTGTAACGCGACCTTGCTCCATCACCTCGTGGATGGCAGTGCGATCCATGTCGGACATCTTGTCAAACTCGTCGATGCACACCACGCCCCGGTCACCAAGCACCATGGCCCCTGCCTCCAAACGGCGCTCACCTGAGGAGGGGGAGGGGGAGGAGGGGGTGTGCTTGATGGTTCAACCAATCTCAGATTTCAAATTCAACTTTCTTTAATGCAGGAATCACGGCTTTAGATACTGTAAAAAAAGGTGCAATTGTTTTCTTTTAAAAGGGCAGGCTCACCCAAAAACTCTGAATAACTCTGAACAAGTGAAAACATACCTTAATTTCATTTCTAGGTGAACTGCCCCTTTAACATCAGTATATATCAATGAAAGTATTTATAGAAAAGATCAAGAAACAAAATGGCCTCATCAAAACAAATTGTGGGTACATCTTCTTTGTGAATCTACTTGGTGAATTCCTTAAAACCACACAAATAAAGGAAATTCTAAATACTGAATGTGGGTGGGCCTTCTGTGTCCCTCAGCTTCTGGCAGGTTGAAATACAGTGCTGCAATTGGAGCCATTGGTCCAGTTGTGTTTTTGGTTGCGCACCGCACCTTCCATGCATGCTGTGCAACTGGCTAGCTACTGGTGCTTACCGGTCTCCTGGTCAGTGGTGACAGCAGCAGTCAGACCTACTCCGGAGGAGCCACGGCCAGTAGTGGGGATTGCCCGGGGGGCCGTATGCAGCACATACCGCAGGAGCTGAGACTTCGCCACAGAAGGGTCACCTGTCAGACACCAAACACATGATCAGCTACACCAAAACACATGCAATAGGCCAGGGTTGCACAATTCCATTCATGCAGGACTTGTGTGTGAGATGGTTTGGTCTCCAACCAAATATTCTGAGTTATTTTTCAAAATAACTGCACATTAGTGCCAAAGCCCTCCTATATCAGACTAATATCATTATGGCAAAAACCAAAATAACAAGCACCAGAACAAAGCAAATGCTAGTTATTTACTGCAAAGCTCATTAGACACAAATACATCAGTGATCTCAGTTTTGATCAGAACTAAATAAAGAAGCTTACATAAAATAGGCAAACAAAAAGTACCATAACTGGAGACTCTATTGTAAACAAGTTCAAAGGCATCAGTGACAAGTTATGAACAATCTGACGAGGTGAATTTTCAGCACAAGAGAAGGTAGCACTACCTATGAGCAGCACATTGATGTCCCCTCTGATCCGTGAACCATTTTCCAGAACTTTCTCCACCCCTCCCAAAAGCATGCACAGGATGGCCTTCTTAATGTACTCATGCCCATGGATGCTGGGAGCCAAGGAGCGGGCCAGCTGGGTAAACACATCCTAGCCACAGACAAAGAGTTAGAGGGACATCTCCAATGGACAATGTGAATTTCTACATTTCAAAGTTTAAAAAAATGATTATGTACAAAGCAAAAATGTATTTGATGTATAGGAGCCATTAAATAATAGCAGTTTTTTGGTATGGCAGATGTCCTTATGCAGGCCAACAGAGCTGATACTTCATAGCAGGGGCTGGCAACTCAGCTCCTGCCAGAGACACCTGTTTTTGCTCCATCCAAACAACCATCCATAACTATATTACTAAATCCACTATTATGCTTGATGAATGCAGGTGACCATGTCATATAAGTACTTCAGGGTTAAGACTTACATGGCTTAATATGTTCTAAATGCCCTCAACTATGGAAGTATGTTGTAAAAACCAGACAAAAGTTTTTTTTTTTTTAAACCCCAGCCTTTAAATAGAAATTCTGACCTATGGAGATCACCATTATTTTAGACACGTAGTGCACTTTGGGTAGATGATGTAAAATGCTGCACTGGAGGATAACTCAATTGTTTTATCCAGGAGTTTCGGTTATTAGTGAAAAATATCAATACAGTGCCACAGAATTTGTGTGTGATATGATACACAGCATATCTGTGGATTCTATAACTAAAATATTTCATCTGGTTTTAATAACATTTATATAATGGAAGGCATTCACACCATATTAACCTCTCAGTGCAAAGCCCCAAGTGGTCGGCACGCCGGCGTGCCAAGACTTCTGAACTCAGACATTAAGTGCTACTGCAACCAAAGTATGAGTTAACAAGACCAGGTCAAAACCTAGTATATGGCTGGACCTAACACACTTCACCCGGCCGACCAATGGTGTAACTGCATAACTCGACCGACCAATGGTGTAACTTCATCACTCAGTGACTCAGTCACAGACATGCGCATTTGTAGGGCTGGCCCCGCTGTTGCGGTCCAGCCAAAAACAGAAAGGCTTTGTTTTAGTTTCATTAGTAGACGATACACGACAACTATGTTGAATACGGAGTTTTGCATCGCCACCACTGTCGCTCTGGTCGATCATTTAACAAGCAAGGACCACAATGGAAATAAGTCTTAGGACTTTCTGTGTTATCCTTGACGCTCTTTTAATTGTGCATGTACATTGGTGTTTGCAACCATCTAATTGTCCTTTTAAAGTGAATCGTCAAATAAATAAACTAAACTAAAAGCACCCCCTCCCTGCAGTCTCATCTGCAACTACACCCCCCACCCATGACATAATGGACAATATTGTCTATCTGGGCATTCATAAAAATATTCTTTCACCACACAAAAATCGTATTCCGTCATAGCAACAAGATAAACCCGAAAATAGTCGCAAGATATGCCAATACAGCAGTGAAAACGCTTCTCACTGAATAACGGAATAAACAAGACAATGTTTTCAAAAATGATACCATGTCATCCTACCTTCAAAATCTGGGACTAAATATTGAATAAATGTACTTACTACCTTACCATTGGTTTACGCGTAGAGATGTACCTTTTGAGACTGATTGGTCATACATTGCCTTGGACAACCAGCTTGTTAAATATAAGCTCATTTGCGACACCTGGGTACCTTCCAAAATAGCTGTGCGCAATACCTTTCACACATGGAAACTCCAACATTGCCAGATTTAATTCTGCGACCTAGGTAGTGGTTTTCCCCATTCACACAGGACGCCTATCAGAAAATATTCTGTGTTGAGTCTGTTGACGCAAGACATGACCATTCCAAATAGATCATCCACGACAGGATGCCACATATAAAGCACAAACATATAAAAGTTCCCTTGTCTCAGAGTTTGTCAAATTTCCATACCTTTACAGAAATGCTTTTTTCATTGGTTCACCAAGATCTTGGTTGTTGACCTACAATCAAATCGGCCACCACAAATAAATGCACACCATAATCAAAATGAAATGAGTCACCCTCTGAGTCTCTTCTGATTGGCTCACTCACTTCATGTAAAAGCATCTTGCAGAAGAACACCGTAACATTTTGCGTGTTCTACCTGGGAATGTTTCTGCTTTTCTTCACACTAGAGCAGTGGCGGAGGATTTCCATAATCTTACTAGGTCCAGATCCAGCAAATTAACTTAAAGAAAATTGACTCCTGCTCCTGTTCCCACATGACACCAAAATGGAAAATTGCCAGAACATTTAAGGGTTAAGATGCATGCATGAAAAGGGCTTTAGTGTTTCACCATTCACACAGATGTATCGAGCAGGAGCCCAAATACTCAAACAGTGCAATCAACCTCAGCTGGGCCAAAAACCATAATCAGCAGGGGGCCATACCCTAGGCTACACTGTATACTGCCTCACCTTGGGGCATGACTGGCTGAAGGACTTGATCTTGGCCACATCATCAGCAGAGAACAAGGGGGACATGTCCTTACTCATCTGCTTTACCTGACAGGCAATCAGGATGGTCCTGAAAAGAGAATTTGAAAAGAAAGATCAGAAAGACATTTTTTTAAAATCCAACTCATACCAGAAAAGATTTGCAAGATGAGACCAGATCCATTCTGGATTCATACATTACATTACAGAAAAAAACACAAGCAAGCAACATGCGCACGTGTGTGTGTGTGTGTGTGTGTGTGTGTGTGTGTATGTCTACACACACATCAAATATATACATATACTGTTGTTCCATTTTTAAAACATTGATAATCCATCAACAATCTTCTTGAATCTTCTTTTGATGAAGTCTTTTTTTGTCAATAAGATTGTCAATATCAGAGGTCTAATTTCTCTGCCTCTGCTGTTGTCTAACAGGGGACAGTCGAGTTTAACTATTTTGAGTTTATATCGAGGATCTCTTGTATATAGTAGCACACATGAAATCATCCACAGACCATTGTCTCTGACATTGTCCCTACCACTCTTAAAGGTTATGGAAACTGTTTACCCAGGTATCCTCTCAATTAGTTCTCTGATGATGGGCTCTGTTCCTTCTTGCTTTAAATATGCCACTGTTCAGTCTCATTTGAAGAAAACCTAATCTAGATACCTCTGTCCTAAACAATTATAGGCCAATCTCAAAGTTGCCATTTCTTTCGAGGATTCCTGAAAAGGTACTGCAATAAAAGCAGTTATTGGCTAACGACCTTATTGAAAAATTCCAATTTTGTGCAAATGCATAGCCCTTAAACTGCTCTTAAAGTAACTAATGATCTTTTAAATGTAGATAATGGTGCTTGCTTAGTACTGGGTATAGTAGATCTGTGTTGCTTTTGATAAGGTGGATCTTACAATTTTAATTGACCATCTTAGAGTGGACGTTAAAGATCCTGCTCTGAATTGGTTTGTTTCTTATCTCAATGGTAGACAGTTCTCAGTGTCCATTGGTGAGTTTATATCTTTACCAGCTCCCATTAACTGAGGTGTCCCTCAGGGGTCTACTCTGAAAGCCGTTCAGTTTTCTAATTGTATACCTTTTCTGAAAAATGTTCTCATTTCTATGCTGATGACACAAAACTTTACCTCTCTGTAAAGCCAAACAAACTGGCTAGGCCAGTTAGTCTTCAGGAGTGCCTACAATTGCTGGATGGACCATAGTTTTCCACAGTTGAAGAGAGAGGTTTTAATTATTAGTCCCAAGCTTGAGTCTGAACTTATATCCCATACTCTAAACAAGGGGTGTCCAATCTTACCCAAAAAGGGCCAGTGTCGGTTTTTTTTTTGAATCAGGTTTTAGCCTAGCACAATGACACCTGATTCAACTGATTAACTAATAATGGTCTTCAATCAAGGCCTTGATAAGCAGAAACAAGTGTGTTAGTGCTGGGCTATAACAAAAGCTGGCACCCACACTGGCCCTTTTTGGATGATTGGACACCCCTGATTTAAACTCCCCCAGATTTAATGTGAAGCCTCCCTCTCAGAACATAGGGGTTATTTCTTATTTTCACCTAAATTTTGAGTCTCACATTAAAAAGGTGGTGCAATCTTGCTACCATCAGCTCAGGAAGATTGCTCAGACTGTCATGTTTATTTTTTTTCAGACCGTGAGAAAGCAATTCATGTGTTTATGTCTTCTCAATTAGATTACTGCAACGTTCTATATGTTGGCTTAACCTTCCGGGGTCGGGAGCTCTGCCGGCGGAGCTCGACAAGATGAAATGAACTTTCGTTTCTATTTGGATGATTAACTTCACGAGCTGTTATCATACAGACGCAACAAAAACTCTGACAGAAACCTTAGAATTCCAATGCGCCCATTGGCAAATAATATGAATTGTTTCAAAAGTTTTAAATTTGATTAATTAGACCACGTATGCTTTGTTAATCCTTACTCATTACTATGTGAATTTCGCTCAGCAGGAAGTCCGCCCAAATCGCATTCACACGTTGACGACATTATAATTACTCTCCATAGAAGGGGACTAGGAGAGGGGCGATGCGAGATCCATGTGAGAAATGCCAAGCCTGCAAAAGTGGGATAGAATGTCAAAGCATAGCCTAATTCACTTTTATGAGGTAAACATTTCGTTTAATTTAAAAGATGTCTTTGTTTCTGCCTTCTAAAGCTGGCAGTATATTCAATAAGAAGAAAGAACTTCAGGATTGAGAACCACCGGCGAACATGTGCACGAACACTGCTGTCGGTATACTCAGTGAGAACAGCGCACCGTTTAAAGTCACTCCACGCCGCTGGGGCGTGAATAATTACGAATAATTACGAGGCAGCTATCAACCGGGGCTGGAACCTCAACCAGACCTCCGTCTCGCGGCTACGCCATGGATGTATAAAGAGAAGGGCTACGCGAGATCACAACACAAAACAAAAAGTTTTAAGTGTTTAAAGTGGCTTTAGTTTATCTAGCTATGCAAAAGAAGAAAAAAAAGGCGAAGATAGTACGTTCGCCCTCTAAATCAGAGTAGGACGGAGAATGGAGTTTTGTCTGTACATTCGGCAAATGCGCGTTTAGACGAGGGGGTCCACTTTCTCTTATTTCCGAATGTGTGCTAGGCGCTTTGATGACTTGCTGAAACGAGTAGCACCATTCATCAAACATGCTGGAACTCACAGAATTCCCATCTCTACAGAAGAGAGATTGGCGTTGACCCTCCGTACATTAGCATGTGAATTCAGCCCTCTGAACCCTCAACCGTGACATAACCAACTATGTGATATTTGGACCAATAGCTGAGAGGGGGAGGTCGGAGAACAAGAAAGAACTTTACGAAAAGTTCTCCCTGGAGGCCGTCGCACACTGCACCGTGCGAACACACAACACTGGGTCTTTTTGTTCGTCAGTTGTTCTGATTGCTTCGTTTTGCTCAAAAAGTTCTACTTCGTACGAAGTATACTGCCTACTTAAATGGCTCACCGAGTCTTAGCTGGCAGGTCCTCCTACCCAATGCATATTCATTACAGAAAGGCCATTTGCCCTCCCATTCTCACCTGGTGTTGTACAACACTACTTTTAGCAATTTCTTTTATATTTCTCATTGGATTTGCTAAAATATTCTGTCATCTTTTGATACCCAAGACCTTGATGAACACATTTCAGTGATACAAAAACTTTGATACAACTGTTTAAGTGTGATTTATTACAACATTCCTGTGCATGTTCAAAATTACTGTTTACAGTTTGTGTGTTTTTAGAGCAATTTACAATCCACATATGATTATGACCTACTTACTGCTGCCATATTATTGTAGCTGAGTTTGTGCTGAAACAGAGATATGAAACACTTTGGAATCACTGCCTATAAAGTTGATGAAATTTACACAAATGTCAGAGCATGGCACAATCACCAATGTTCCTTAGTTTACCCTCAGACCCCAGAGGGTTAAACAGTCATGCACTGACTAGACTCAGAGGGAGAGATTTAAGAGCAGTAAAAGAACACCCATGACCCCCAATCATTGGCGCACTCCACTAGCATTCTGTGCCTTTTAGAATCTATTTTGGAAATGTATTACTTTTAAATAGGGATGCACCAATTTGTTAACAGTTATCAGTAGCTGGCCTAAAATGCTGAATCATTTAACATAAATGAAAAAATTATTTGTACGCTAGAAAAATGAGTTGGTGTCACTGGGCAAGCCCTTATGTGATTTAAAAAAATCTCAGTAGAGTGGTCGCTGGTTTCAGATGACTCTTCTGCCGCGAAATATCTTCCCGGCAGCGGCAAATTTGGATATATTTTCTTTGTATTTCTACAGGAACTACTTTTGTTCGCAAAACCACCACCAGGTGGCAAATGTGAGCACTCAAAATCATATCTGGCAGTTAACACTTTAACTGTGGCACTCACGAGCAAAGTAGAACAGTGTTATCGCCGGTCTTATTTTAACAGAAAAGGAGAGGAAAATACACTTTAAAGATAAGCTGAAAATAGAGACATGCTTGTTACCCATAACATTTGTGTGTGTATTTGAGTGACATTTAAGTCTACAAACGGTTATTTAACAAACTTTGTGGTCAGACTGTGAAACTTAATAACAGTCAGGTAATTTTGAGCACAGTCTAAAGTCATCCATCTTAGTTTCACTTAGGATAGGGTAGAGTTTGTATAAATGTAAAGCATCGTAAATGTAACACGGTAAATAACTTTTTATTCACTGCTGCTAGTCGTCATTTGAGAATTGTATATGCACAATTCAGTCCTGTACAAAATGATTAATGGAAAAGAAACAGCATTTATCACACACATTTATTATAAGCACACATCAGATTGGTCTGCTTTGGCTATTTGGTTTTGAGTGAATTGTTTTAAATTAGAATGTATTCAAGGCAAATTTCCCGTAGTCGTTTCTCTCCTGCCAGTGTCTAGTTCCTCGTTTACTGAATAGGGGAATGTACAATTATTGAAATTACTGAATCATTTAAATAAACCATCTTAGTTTAACATTTGAGTATTTGCTCATGGTTAAAAGGGAAATGAAGGAAGCGAGCATAGATAATGTCGGTTCATTACCGCTGTCTCTACCTCGGCTTTCCCGTGATTTGTTTTGTCTGATGTTTTTTTAAAAAAAATTTTTTAAATGGACTGCATTAATATAGTGCTTTCATCCAAAGCACTTTACAAGTGATGTCTAGTTAGCTAGTAACTATTGTGTCTGTACTCCTCCCATTACCCGGCACTGTCAAATCAAAGATGACGATCATAAAATCAGGGTAAATGGTAAATGGACTGCATTTATATAGCACTTTTATCCAAAGCTCTTTACAAGTGATGCCTCTCATTCACCCATTCACACACTCACACGCCAACGGTGAAAGGCTGCCATGCAAGGTACCAATCAGCTCGTTGGGAGCAATTAGGGGTTAGGTATCTTGCTCAGGGACACTTTGACAGGCCCAGGGCGGGGGATCAAATTGGCAACTCTCCAACTGCCAGACTACCGCTCTTACCTCCTGAGCTATGCCGCCCTGTTTTTTAGGCATTTTTGAGAGAGACCGGCAAATGTGCGCAGACCATCTTGTGTACATAAGAACTGGAGATGATGAGGCGGTGAAGCCTAAGAAGTAACAGGGAAACCGTCTCTCCTGCGCATAGGCTACTTCAGGGCAAAAGCGCTTGCTGCTCATTGAAGTTAATGTAGAAATCCAAGGTGATTTAACAACCAAGGAAAACCTCTGTCCATTTTTGTGATTATATATTTCATTATGTGCAAGAGTTTCTGAAACAATGGTTGTTGTGGTCCAGAAGTCTTGGGAAAATGTATCACCAATTTATCCTCGGTAGCACTGTATCCTACAGTAGCTTACAGTGTGAATATAGTTTATTGCACTGTACAATGGCTTGGCTGAATACTCGATTCTGATTGGTCCAAGGGTGGGCATTAGCATATTTCTCAGTAAAGGGACACCTCGGCCTTTTAACAGTTCTAAAATCAATGCACTACTGTGCTGGCAGAGATTAACTCTTGCCAGATGGTGGTGCTATTGGTTTTTTTGTGTTCATTTCTTGTGTGTTGCAATAGCCAATAGGAATGACTTAGGTTAACCAGGAAACAGGAAGTAAGTCTCACATGTTCAGTTATGGCCGACAGAGACAGAGGTCAGATTTGTTATGATTGAATCTGCATCCATCCTTCAATGCACGGGTTAAAGCGGAGGCAGCACGAGCAAGAGCAGTATTTGCTCAAAGAGAAATTGAAATGAGAGTTAAGCGAGCAGAGCTCAAAGTGGAGGAAACACATCTGGAGGCCACACTGGAAGCGCTTCGTCAGCAACGTGATGCAGAGGAAGCCCTCGCTGAAGCCAATGTAAAGCCACAGCGAGCGAAATGGATGAAGAGTGCATGAGTGGTGGCCTCTCAGACATTCCCCTTCCCTTACAACGCAACAGTGAGTATGTGAAAGACCAATCGTTCCAAAATGACAAATTAGACCCGCATGAGGCGGCAGTGCATTCTACATTTTCTCAACTCAAGCAGGACGTTGACATGTCTGACCCTAGTATTAGACCCTACATCACCGTCTCACAAGAACAATGGTATCTCCCAGCCATCCCAGTGCTTCGCAGTGCGTGAACCACCACCATGCTCTAGACCTCAGATTCCTTCACGAGAAAACTCAAATGTGTCTGACCTCACCAGATTTCTAGCCAGACGTGAGTTGCTCACTGGAGGACTTACAAGGTTTAGCGACAATCCAAGCGACTACTGGACATGGAAATCCTCATTTGAAAACGCCATTCAAGGTCTGCACTTAACAGCTAGTGAAGAGCTTGACTTGTTGACCAAGTGGTTAGGTGATGAATCCCCGCCACATGCAAAACGCCTACGGGCAGTGCACATCAACAACCCTTCCTTCGGACTGACCAAAGTGTGGGAGAGGCTGCAAGAATGTTATGTCTCTCCTGAGGCCTTGGAAAAGGCTCTGTTTGATAGGCTGGAACATTTCCCCAGAATTTCAAACAAGGACCCTCATGTACCATGTGACCTTGGGGACCTTCTTTTAGAGACAGACTCTGCCAAAAGCGAAGGCTACATACCAGGACTACTGTACCTCAACACGGCGCATGGAATTCATCCCATAGTGGACAAACTTCCATTTAGTCTGCAGGAGAAATGGATGACACATGGAACAAAGTACAAACAAGAACATTTAGTGTCATTCCCTCCATTCTCTGTGTTTGCCGCCTTTATTAAAAATGAAGCCAGAATGAGAAATGACCCCAGTTTCAGGTCTTCAGTTCCACCACCCGTCACAACCTCCAAAGCGAACAAATATCTGGGGAAGCACGACAGAACAAGAACACCCATCTCAGTCAACAGAATGGAAGTGGTTAACTCTGAACAAAGGCGAAGTGCAGAAAAAAAGAGTCGAGGACCCTACCAAAGAGTGTCCCATCCACAAAAAACCCGACACACTCAAAAAATGCAGGGCATTCTGAGAGAAGTCTCTGGAAGAACGTAAGGCTTACCTGAAACAGAATCAGATATGTTTCCGATGCTGCGCTTCTTCCAGCCATCAGACTAATAACTGCAAGGTGGAAATCCACTGTGCAGAGTGTGGCAGTTACTCACACATCACTGCTCTCCACGCTGGTCCCGCACCATGGACAATACACGTGGTCACAGAGCCCATCACTGATCATGGCAGGGAGCAAGAGTCAGCTTCACCCATTGCCACCTCCACGTGCACGTAGGTGTGTGGAAATGAGATTGGTGGACATTCATGTGCCAAAATCTGCCTCGTCTATGTCTACTCAAAAGGTCACCGTGACAAGAGACTCAGAGCTTACGCAATTCTGGATGATCAAAGCAATAAGTCTCTGGCCAGATCTTCCTTCTTTGACGTCTTTGGCATTGTCAGAAACTCTTCCCCATATACTCACAGACTTGTGCAGGGGTGTCGGAGGTAACTGGGAGAAGGGCGAACAATTTCACTGTGGAATCAGCTTATGGCCGATCCAGTCTACCCTTGCCCACGCTTACTGAATGTGACATGCTCCCTGATAATCGAAATGAAATCATAACCCCTGAAGCTGCTCGCTACCATCCTCACCTCAAGGACATTGCTGCAGAGATTCCAGCACTCAACCCCCAGGCAGACATTCTACTGCTACTTGGGAGAGATGTTATTCAGGCCCACAAAGCGCTCAATCAGCGGAACGGGCCTCCAAAAGCTCCGTTCGCCCAGAGGTTAGCTCTGGGGTGGGTTATCGTTGGTGACATTTGTCTTGGCGGGGCTTACAAACCTGGGCATGTAAATGTTCTCAAGACAAACATCTTGGATAAAGGGCAACCAAGCTACTTCTTCCCATGCCAAAACAGCATCCAGGTAAAGGTAAGTCGTCACAAGATTAACTCTCCCATTTTTGGACAAGGAAACAGGCCAGCTGAGGCTGACGCCATGGGAGTAACAGTCTTTCAAAGCACAAGTGCAGATGAAAAACCTGCTTACTCAATAGAAGAACAAGCCTTCCTGCACATAATGGAGAAGGAAGTCTACTAAGATGACACAAACAGCTGGGTGGCTCCATTGCCTTTCCCCTCCCCGCGACCCTGCCTCCCCAACAACAAACAACAAGCCAGCCAATGCCTCGCCTAAGTTCGTCACATGCTGAAGAAGCAACCCGAAATGAGACAACACTTTCTGGACTTTATGCAAAACATATTTGACAACGGACATGCAGAACCAGCACCGCCACTAAAGGAACAAGAGGAATCCTGGTACCTCCCTTTCTTTGCGGTTTATTACCCTCATAAGCTGGACCAGATAAGGGTGGTCTTCGACTCCAGCGCACACCACCATGGAGTGCCTCTAAACCATGTCCTTCTTACAGGCCCCAATCTCAACAACAGCCTGCTGGGCGTGCTCATACGGTTTCACAAGGAGCGAGTGGCAGTCACTGCTGATGTCAAGCAGATGTTCCAGTGTTTCTTGGTACGGGAAGATCACAGGAACTTCTTGCGCTTCCTTTGGCACCGGAACAATGACATGGAGGAACCCATAGTGGAGTACCGCATGAGGGTCCTTGTTTTTGGGAACAGCCCATCACCCGCCCTGGCGATCTAAGGGCTCAGTATGGGCTCAGGAGAGCGTCCTAAGATCAAGAGGATGATGACTGCAGAACCAGGTGCTTTGTGGAACAAAATTTCTATGACGATGACGGTCTCATCTCATTTCCATCCGATGATGAGGCTATTGCTGTTCTCAAGAGAGCCCAAGAAATGCTGGCTGCGTCCAATTTAAAGTTGCACAAGATTGCTTCTAACAGCATCAACATATTGAAGGCATTTCCCAAGGAGGACCTTGCGAAGGGCCTAAAGGACCTTAACCTTGGCTGCCTGATAAAGACCCTGTTAGGTTGAAACATTGCTTTGCTTTTTTGGTCAATAAAGTATTGGGACCTGTAATCCAGTGTGCGGATATCCATTTTCTTTCAATCTTCACATGTACTTTTATCCTGCACCTTGCCAAATACTGGTTGGATGTGCACACAGCTACTCTACTGTGCTTTATACTATGCATGAACATGTTGTAGGAAGTAACAGAAGTAATAAAAACAGACTTTTAAATGTTTAACGACCACATACTTGTGTAAAAACTGATAGAAACATTTTTTATGTTCTATTTGCTCGAAGATTTGTAAGAAAGCAAGTGAAATCTCCGTTCACCTGGCAGGTTCCTTCTGGTTAGCAAATGAGAGGCGTAAATCGGACAGTCTGTCAAAGAAATTGATGAAGAGTGTTACATTAGGCCATTTATCGGTCATGGTTATTACGTAGGCTTAAGATCATGTCTGTAGTGTGGTATAAAGCATTTTAGTTTTACAAATGGGTGTTTTTTATATTTATTTTTTAATTACGGTGAAAGGGAGACGCATCTTTTCGATTCCCAGTTCCCAACCTGCTGCCAGTGTGAGATGATGCATACCCCTGAGGTCAAACCAAAAATTTTCAGAAAACAGAGTTTGACAGTTTATTTTTAATCCATAATAGCATAAATGCTACAGTATAATCAAATACTAATATATAAAACACTGACTTTCCAGAACATTAGAAAATAGTTGTTTCCTTTAATACGATGTTAAAAAATTAGCTGCTTCCCTCGGCAAGTAATAACTATCTTCGGGGAGAAAGGATCTCTGTACTTTTTGGCCAATCAATTCCCGTTTCAGGAACAGAAATTAAAAAGCAAGAAATAAATGGGTGTTCGATATTCATTTTAAAACATACATCGAATAACAAGAATCAGTTGGTTATTCGTGTTGCTGACTGATATTAAACATACAATTACATAAACTGAACTAGCTCTCGATTTTAAAGTTTATGGTATTATGTTCGGTTTTTATTATAAGAAAAAGGTTAGATTTTTTTATAATTACCCAATTGACTTCGTATTCGTATTAAATCATAATAAAGAAAACAGCTGTTATTTTCTGATGAGTTGGGTATTTATATGTTGCTATTTGAGTAGCATTTCTGAAATTGTGAAAAATAAACTGTTTGTTTGCTGAAAAATCGCCAAAACAGATTTGACGTCCCTGTTAGGGTCTTACGAGTTTTGTCGCAAACTGTTGTAATATTTTTTTTAAAAAGAGTTACCAGATCTATAAAAATATTTGAATGACTTCTATGCTGATACCAGCCCAATATCAGCTGGTATTAGGGCTTTATTTTTCCCAAGTACTACTGTTATCTTAAAATCACAGAACTAAGCTCATTTTAAGATTGCAAATCACCCCGAAATGCAATGCGGTGTGACGTCAACCACAATGCAGAAAAGTGGAAGCTGTCCTTATGAGGAAATATTACACTCTGCTGCCCTCTACTGTTAGAACCCCGCATCCATTTCCTTCTGGCCGGCAGAACTAATGCCGCTGAGGCAAACGCGTCATCTGAAACCAGTGACCACGGTATGTTAAAGTAAACTCTGGAGTTCCTCAGGGATGTGTTGCGTCCTTTGCTATTTTCTCTGTACATGCTCCCCCTTGGGAACATCATAAGCAGAAACAGCATTAACCCCTTTGTGCACATGACAAATCTGGCAAATCTTTGCCCATTTAAGGGGTACCCTATTTAAAGCTTTATCAGTCCAGATGTGAGCATCAGAGACTTGAAAAATGGCTTAAATGAAGCAAGACATACACCAAACTTAGTTTATATTCATAATTTTGGAAGAAATAAAGTGCCACAAAGGCAACTGTTCAGGCTAAAAAGCAAAAATGAATATGCTCCTTTTTAGTTTGCAATGAAATACTGAGAGATTGCATATTTACAGCAGGTTAAACTATACATGTGCTGGATCAAAAACTTCTTGACCACAAGTTCATAAAATCTAAGGGTGGATATGTAGAACTACTATAGATGTATGAAGCAAAAACTAAGCAGTGTACCCAGCGTCTCCAAATCTATCCAAAATGTCTAAATTATGCATTGCTGTAAATCACAACATATTCCTGTATTTCACAACAAATCAACTGTTTTGACTAAAGAAACTCACTGTTGCATCATTTTCAAGTGGAAATTACAAGCTTTCCGTCAGTACAGTGGTCTAAAATATCTAGGGGTCCAGAAACATATCCAGAATCTCTCCAAAATTAAATAAAATGCTTTTTGTCCATTATGAAGCCCCTTATGAAGGTTAAAGATGAAACACTGCTAGCAGATTTTTTAAAAATGCAAACATATTGTCACAATGCGGTACAGTACCTAAATGTGTAATAATTAACTCTTATGTAGTTCTATACTCTGTACTCTCATGTTTTTTTGTACGGGGATGGGACGACATGAAAACGATTTTCAACCGTCCACCATGTTTTGGCAATGTTCAAACACTCACGTCATCACTGTTGCATGCTTCACAAAAAAGATTACACTACCATCTAACGCTTACATTAGTGTGAAATATCTACATTATATAATTCCACTAACGTATTTAAAGACTTTCAATTTCAAAAATAACGTATATAACGAAATATTTTCAGCAGTAATACTTACAAAGCAATGATGAAATTTTATCTATGTTCAGTAGATGGAGACAGAGACAGTAAATCAACGATATTGTTCTATTCGCTTCTGTTTTGCTCCAGAAAACAATGTCAGCTAGGTCTATCAGCAAACATATGGCTTAGCTATGCCCAGAAGTCCTCAATAATAATAGTATTTTCGAAGAAATTACGAAAAATCGTTGACCACGTTTCGTTAGGTGCAGCTTACTGCTACTGCTTTTTGCTGCGACTGCTTTTACTGCTACCACAGAGTGAGTGCGTAAGTGAATGCGATAAGAAAATTTTTGGTTACTTTTGGTTATACCTATAAAACGCTATTCCAAAAGCAAAATTAGACATGTTATACATCGCTAGAAAGCTTATACTCTCACCTACTGAATAAATGAATTGTCAATCAAGCCAGACTGTACTAAAAAGGGCGACAACGGCGTAAACAACACGTGTGGTATTACGCACGGCTATTTTGGAAGGTACCCAGGCATCACAAATGCGCGTATCTTTCCTAAACGGATTGTCCAAGACAATACATGACCACTCAGTCTCAAAAGGGACATCTCTACACGTAAAACAATGGTAAGGTTGTATATTTATTCAATATTTAGTCCCAGATATTGACTGTAGAATGACATGGTATCATTATTAAAAACTCTCGTTCATTTCGTTATTCAGTGAGCAGCGTTTTCACTGCTGTATTGGCATATCTTAGGGCTATTGTCGGGTTCATCTTGTTGCTATGACTGAATACGATTTTTTAGTGGTGAAAGAATATTTTTATGAATGCCAAGATAGACAATATTATCCATTATGTCATGGGTGGGGGGTGTAGTTGTACATGAGACAGCAGGGAGGGGGTGGGTGTTAAATGAACGACGAGAGCAACAATGGTGGAGCTGCGAAACTCCGTATTCAGCATAGTTGTCGTGTATCGTCTACTAATGAAACTAAAACAACGTGTTTCTGTTTTTAACTCATAGTTTGGTTGCAGTAGCACCGAATGTCAGAGTTCAGTAATCTCGGCACGCTGGCGTGCCGACCATTAGGGGCTTTGCGCTAAGAGGTTAAACAGAGGAAACTGTGTGTGTGACTAGAATCACCTAAAACTTGTTTTTAGCTTGTTCTGCTTATGTGCCAATATGGAAGAATGTGAAGAAAGCTGTTGTTTTCCAGATGAAGAAGTAGATCGTCATTGATTTAGAAGCCTGGTCAAGCAAAGATAACCATTGTCAAACAGGGGTGAAGATAAGCATTGGGAAACAGGGACATGACCCCGAGGTCAGGGTGGTGGTGAGAAGGAAGAATACTGAATGTTCATTTAAAAACAGCAACGTCTTGTGTCCAAGTTCTCTCACACTTCTTCAGCAGAGATGGTGCTTGAAAACTGAAATTTCCATGACAACAGTTACAAAGAAGTAGCAACTATGCACACCTGGGACCTCATCGCCAGTGATGGCCTTTCAATTTTCATACATGGCCTAGGGCACCAATGTTCTGCTCTAGGCAAGTCAGGGATTCAAGCAAGGCAGAAATAAAAATCAAACAGTATATTCAGCAAAGCGAGTGTGCTTTTATTTATTTTTTTAGTGCGGTCTGTAACTAACTAACAACTCAAAAACTCGAAAGTTAAATTCATTTTAATGTACTGGCTTGAATATACGGACTTCTTTTTTAGAACTGAACTGTCCAAGACTAACTCCGACCTCTCATTTGACATCTCAGATCAGTTTCCAGAACAGCACTTTATCATTTGCGTAATATTGTGCAAATCGTCCTCGTCTTAGCCAGAATGATGTAGATGCACTGATCCACACCTTTATGTGTCTGGACTACTGAAATTCTGTTTATTGATATGCCGAACAGTCGACTAAATAAGTTGCAGCTCATTCAACACTTAGCAGCCAGGTTACTAACTGAACACGACACCTGTTCCAAGATCACTGCATTGGCCGCCAGCCAAACAGCAGATCCACAAGGTAGGAATGACCACATACAAGTCCTTAAATGGGGGAGGAGCATCCTACTTTGAAGACTTACTCTTACCCCTTTTCCACCAAGGCATTTCGAGGGCTGGTTCGGAGCCGGTGCCTAATCTCAAACCAGTTCGTTGCGTTTCAACAGCAAAAGAACCGGCTCTCGGCCAGGAAAACTGGTTCCAAAACGGCACCAACACTTGGCTGGTCTAGAACCAAGAACCGCTTACGTCAGGGGCGGGGCGGGATTATCGTGACCAACCAAGACCAACTAAAACTTTGTGACCACCAGGTAGAGTGAGAGCACCTATTATCGACCACCTTCGTTCAACAGACAGGAAAACGTAAACTGATTTGCAACTACATATGAAATAGGCGAAGTATCAGTAACAACCTGTACCTAGTTATGTAGAAAAAATGTCCTTGTTATCCTCCAGTGGTTATTTTTTCAGTACTTTTGCAATTTTTTTCTGTGCCCACAAATAAGTCAGAGGTGGTCCAGCGCTAGCTTTTGGTTGCTAAGGGGACGTGTATCGACCACCCCATATAAATGAATGGGACTTGACATAAATTTGCTAGCATACCGTATATGTGTCCTGTCTTGCATATTTCAGGTTAATATGAGAAATAGTGGTCGCTATCAGCACGTTTAGGAATTCGTACATATTCACTGTTGAAACCCAAGTCTAAAGACACAAAATAGCTGTTAAGAAAGCAGTTTGAAATTAGGAAGCAATGTCCGCGCCATTGGATTTAATTGGTCACTATGAGATAATTCAGAGCGTGTTGCTTGTCTTAAAGTTGATATAGTAAATAAGGCTGTAATAATATAACTACATGTATATATATGAAGTTGGTTTTTTACATTTAGACAGTTTATTATCTGTATTTTTACAGGACATACATTTTAATAGGTAACAATATTGCTGGAAAAGCGGAGACGTATACAGACGTATACAGTGACGCAATTACGTGGCTTTCTAGCCCGTGGAAAAGCAAATCGGTTCTTAGAAGGTTCGCAAGTTGAACCAACTGCGAACCGGCACTAGCACCAGCCCAGAACCAGAACTAGGTTCACATTGGTGGAAAGGTGGTATCTGAAAGGGAGAGACTACTGGTGGCTCCCATGTACCACTTCAAAGCTGAAGGTCTCAAATCTGTTACCTGGTATGTTCCCCGGTTGTGGAACTCCCTTTTATATTTTATCAGAAATGCAGAACTACTTTCATTCAGTTTAGTGTTTTGTTTTTTTGTTTTTTTAACTACTACACTTAATGTTTTTACACTTAATTGTTCAGCAGGCTGGGATACTTGGTGTGAAGAGTGATATATAGAAATTAAATTTAGTGACTTGGTGAGCAGAGTTGAAGGAAAACTGTTTATTTGCGGCTCTGACATCCAGTCCACAGGCACCCATGGAGGTTCCAAACCCTGGGCTAAGTGCACATCGTCCTGCTGAAGTGACAGCCACAGTCAACACTGGCACTGTCTGGATTCAATCCAGCCGCTCAAACAGAAGTTTTTTAGATGCAAAGTACCTCATGGACCTAGCTAGTAACGCACTCACTCGCATTTAGCAGGCTGAAGACTCTCCACAAGGGAGAGCTATTAACATTCAGGTAGCTGAAATTTGAGGGTGTATAAGAGTGGTGCTTCACATCACTGACACTGTGTCCCCCCCCCCCCCCCCCATCTGGACGAACGCATGTACTTTCCGGGGCAAAAGGGAGGAGTCGCCTGCCGCTGGGAGCCAGCGGCGGCTTCCCCATTGGTTAATCGAACTGTCTGTCTCAGTGTGCCGGTTCTCCCTCCGCCCCCCGCCCCGACACTCCCTCTGTTCCTGTTACAATAAGGAGCAAGTGGAATCATCAATTAGGTTGACATGAAAAGTTGCCATGTGTCGGCCTTGGGACCTCTCATGGTATCACCAGACACGAGAATTATTTTTTTAAGCAAACACATCACCAGTTCTTAGCCAAAATACATTTTTTCTTATTGCAGCACCCCCAGTGGTCAAATGATGGAAAGTTTTATGTGCTTCCTCAAAATGGGGTCTGGAGTCCATGTACCAAGTTTGATACATCAAAGCGTTGCTGAGTTATAACCTCACTTCCTGTTTGGCAGCAATTGACTGTAATGGACAAACGCTTTTGTCTCTGCCTTGGGATCTCCCAAGATACAACCACACACAAGAATTACTTTAAGGCAAACACATCAACAGTTATTGGGCAGAACGTGTTTTTACTTACTGCGGCGCCCCCCAGTGGTCAAATGACTCACGTTATTTTGCACATCCTCAGGAAGGGATACTGAGTCTATGTACCAAGACTGGTGTCGATGTACCATCAAAGCATTACTGAAATATGAGATCACTTCCTGTTTGGCGACTTCGCTGCTAATTTCGATTAGCTGTGACAGACAAACACTTTCGAAAATCAAAAATCCATCTGATAACTTTTGTTGAGGCTTGGTCTGAACATCATCTGTGACAAATTTGGTGAAGATTGTGAAGACTGGACAAAATTTGTGGCCTGTGAAAAATTTGTAAACTTTTTCAGAAAATCCAGTATGACGGAAGATCAAATATGGCGGAAATTGACGGCAATGGGTGCGTTGAACTCCAACCTCGTTTTTTAAAATCGGGCATACGGCTCAAAACTTACATGCATAAACGTACTTCCACCTTTGACCCGTTGGTGGCGTTAGAGCGCTCGAGGTGGAAATATGAATCTTGGTGAAAAGAATCATGGGGCTGTCCCCAATCAGTGTGCCAAATTTCAAAACTTTTTACCATACGGTTCTAGGGGCTGCCATAGACACCCTAGCCAGAAGAAAAAGATAATGACGATGATGATGATGATGATGACAATGATGAATAAGAAAAGGTAGAAACACAATGGGTGCCCTACCCAGCTTCGCTGCTTGGCCCCCAATTGTATATAATTCCAGCAATTAAGACCCCTGTGATTCAAGTCCATTTTATCAATAAATTGTCATAGCACAGAACACAAGATTTGATTAAATTCCAGGGATGTGTCTATAGGACATATATTCTTTATGACATGCACAGCTACTACTTGACTTCATGCATTCCCATTTCTGACATAATACAGCATTGGAGGTTAAAATTAAATGGTCCCTTAATACATAAAACAAGGAAAACTAGGACGAATTACCAGCTTGTTACAATTCAGGAGTTGCAATCATTTTTGGAATGAAAACCAGAATACACAGGGGTCCTATAGACTGAGTGCGCACCCATGCAGTAGAACAGGCAGATGGTCTGCTGTACCTGAATGTGCCGGAGGTAAACCCGCCCTTCTTCCCAGGCAAGCATTGGAAGGTGCCGATGATCTGCACCCGATCGCCGGGTTTGACCTCGTCAACAAGGTCATTATCAAGGATGACGTCGACAGAGCGGGGCAGCTGGCCGGCTGGGGCCTTCTCAGGCATCTCCTGGACAGTGATTGTCTGGTGGTCCTTGTAGATGGACAGCCCAAACTCTGTCTCAAGAGGGTTGTTGTCCTCATCCTGAAGGACATGCAAAGAAATGCTTAAGCTCTCCTTCCTGCATTATGTAAAGTTGCATTAATACAGTTTTGCTGCAGAACAGCCCCTCAAAGCTTTAAGTAACTTCATATCTCCCAAAGAAATGCATAGCTCTCATAAAATATCCAGTCACAAAATGGTACAAAATTAAAACACACAACAGTTGTTAAGTATGGAGGAATATTTCGGACAAAATTAAATAAATAAATACATCATGAAATGTGAGCATAAATAATTAAATGTGGCACGAAAAGTATGTATGTATTTATTTACTTAATTATTTACATCAATGACGCTATGTGCGACATGAAGTAAGGCTTGAAATTAAAACAGTCACTTTCATCCATCAAAGTTGGGAGGGCGGGCTCTAGCGAGTACTGTTTTTTGACTGGTGCATCGACTTCATTCGATTGTTCATGCCTAATTCAACATGGCTGCGCTGGAGGTGTGTTGTTGGAGCTAATAACCGTGCTACCTGTGCTGCTGAATAAAAGAAGCAACACATCTGAATTTCTGATATGTAGCAAGGAAGGAAGGAACATAGGGCGCGGGAACATCAGGCTGAGCTAGCATAAGGATGCCTGAAAAAGGTAGCTTAGCACACTGAAAAGCTAGCTCGGGACCACTGAAATTACCTTGAACAGAGGTGTGATCAAATTCAGCGAACACAGGCAAACGCTCATGGTGAACACAAACACAAAGCTAACAGAAAAAAGTTTGAAATAGTTTGCAAACATTCGCTGAATTTGAACACACCTCAGGAGTAGTGGAGTGAATAGATAGTACATTTACAAAAGATGATTATGGAGTTGATTCTACAGAGACCTGAGAGGAATTCAGTGCCTCTTTAATCAAATTAGCCACGTCACGGAGTAATTGTGGGCAACTTTTTCTGCTTGTCATGACCGCCCGCTCGCACAACATAGTGTGCTACTGTGCTTTGCTTGCCTTTGGAATCCTATCGCTCATCGCTGGATTGCTGTAGACTGTAGCCACTAGAGGCAGGTCTCTCAGAAATACTCAACCCATCACTAAGCCTCCTGTGCTTTGTGTACTCGCTAGAGCCCGCTTCCCAACTTAGATGGATGAAAGTGACGGTTTAATTTCAAGCCTTATTTCACATAGCACGTAGCTACATTGAAATAAAATTATTAAATAAACATACGTATATTTCGTGCCATATTTAATTATTTATGCTCACATTTCATGATGTATTTATTTATTTCATGATGTATTTATTTTATTTTGTCCGGAATATTCCTCCATAGTTAAGAACAACATCTAAAAAACTAGCATTACAGTAATAAGGATACTTATAGTAAACACAGCATCCCAATACTGGTTTGGAGTGTAAAAGTAAACAAGCACTGTCAAAGCTAAACCCCAGGGTTTACAATTGCACCAATTGTTAAACTGTTTTTCCCCACCAAGAACCTTCACTGTAACAATAAAACACACTTCGTTTTTTGTATATAAAGATATTATCGTTATATACAACTTTCCATGAACATATGCATTTTCCACAAGTACAAACAATGAATTGTAGTAACTGGCTACACAAATAGTGTCCTTCTGTGTTTGCAACACCAGAGATTAATTGTTCAAACCGATTTACGTTAAGCTTTTTCATACTTTTCACTTGAAAACAATCCATTTTTATCAGTTATAGCCATCATGCTAGTTAGTATCACGGTTCCAGAGTCAGGGTTAATAAATGTGCAAACCTTAGTAGGGTAGATGGCACTGGATGGGAAGGCATCCAGGGAGGTCATATCAGCATACTTTCGCTCCATGGTCTTCTTGGTTGCGGGACAGTAGTGGACACTACGCACCACTTTGGGACATACCAGTGAACCTATAAGCAAATATGCTATTACCACAAAGATGCACTCAGTTTAAGGTCCAAATCCACCTGACCATTTGGCCCCAAAAAGGCTTATGAACAACTTAGACAGTTGCATGTATGCACCTTACTGAGGAAGTTAATACCTCATTAAAGCAAAACCTCAGACCCTGTTTTCCAGTCAAGCTTTTTATATAGATCTTACAAACACCTGTTCTCTGAAATTACTGTGCGTAACATTTAGAAGAACTTCACTACATGCACACAAGGCTAAAATGTTACAAGGAGGCTGACACTTCTAAAGGTCAGCAAGCAAAACCTTTGAAGAAGCACTGAAACAAAAAATTGCCACCAACAAGATTATGACTGCCAGACAGCAGCTCAGCAGCGCGATTCCCATCACTTTCTCTTAAACAATACAACTGTGGTCAACTCCCCAAAAATCCTTCCTTATGTGGAACAGCAAACAACAGGCCCAATCTTGGTTCAGATATGCTAAATTTTCATGCAAGCTGAGCAACCACCAAATCCCCCAAGGTTTGTATGTTACAGCTGTGTAAGAGTGAGGTTTTTCTTAATTCTGCCAACATCCAACATGCATATTAAACTTGATGCTTTTGAAATACCTATTATATTCACGAACATAATGGTACTCAGACTTCTTGAAACGTTTACTTCGGTGAAACAACTTTCAGAATTACCCATAAAAGTTTTAGAGGCCAATTATTATAATTAGACAATTTTATAATTAAAGTCCGCAATGCCTTCTAAGACTGAAAAATGTTTTTTTAATAAAGCAAACTACAATGTAACAGGAAATCTGACCAAATTCAGATTTGGCTGATGAATCAGGAAACACTGATTTCTCAGACCCTCCACATCTCAAACAGAGGCAAAGGATTTGGTGTGTCATAACAACAGAAAAGAAGATGTGTGGTCTTAGAAAGCTGATAGCAGGAAGGAATATATAGCAATAAAAGCCCAAAAATGAAGAGGCCCAAAAGAAATTTAGGGTATGTAAATGAAAAAAAACGAATCCCAACATCATTTCAATAGCTAAACAAAAATTATGGATAAAGTCTGGTAGGCCTACAGTGCAGACACTCACATTTGGTGACAATGCCCTCAACACAGACCATGCTGCCCAGCAAGTGAGAGGTGAGGGTGCGGGGGGTGACATGCTTGTTGCCAAAGCTGCCCTCCAGGCCAATGAAGAACTCCTCGTGTTGCTTGGCATATGTGGCATCCACTGAAGCCACCAGGTCCTTCAGGGCTCGCTGAAAGGCCAACAGCTCCTCAAACGATCTGTTCAGCAGCCTGATTACCACAGGAATATAGGTAGTGAGTGTTTTACATACAGAAATGCTTTACAGACATTTAAAACAGAATGAAACATTAAAATGCATCAGATAGTAATATTTAACATTACTATATTATACTAAATATTATATTTAACGTTATACTTATTAAGTATGCTAACATTAAGTGGTGTCTGAGATTTCTTGCCTTGTTCTCAACATTTCCCGTTTCCGCAGCCAGACTCCTGACGGGTACCCGGAAGAGGGACCATATTAGCCCTATTCTGGCCTCTCCCCACTGGCTACCAGTGCGGTTTAGAACTTATTTTAAGGTTCTCCTGTCTGTCTTTAAAGCCCTAAATGGGCAGGCTCCCTCTTACATCACAGACCTCTTAACCCCTTATTCCACCTCCAGGTCCCTCAGGTCGTCTGACTTGGGGCTCCTGGCTGTCCCACGATAAGAACTTAAATTCAGGGGTGACCGCGCCTTTGCTGTTGCAGCCCCTAGACTATGAAACAACATCCCCCTCTCAATTAGATCCAGCCCCTCCATTGATTCCTTCAAGTCCAGGCTCAAAACATACTTCTATTCTTTAGCGTTTGGAACTTCCTGATGTGGTTTGATTTGTGCCTATGAGCTGTGTGTATTGATGCTTATATGTGGGTGTTCTGTTTTTACTCTCTTTTTTGTGATTTTACCTGCCTGTTTTGTTTTGGACAGCACTTTGGTCAACGTGGTTGTATTTAAACGTACTTTATAAATAAATTTGGCTTGACTTGAAGAATCATGAAATTCAAAAATGGACATTGATTAGTGGTCCGGTTACTCATGTTTATAAACATACAATCTGGAATAAATTTCTAAATAAACCACAAAGCTAAAAGATATTTCCCAGCAAGCACATGTTCATTGGACCAACATGGTTAATCACCATATTGGCTGACGGTCATCTACTGCTAACACTGGCACAACGTTGGAATGTTACCCTTGCCCAACAGTCACATAGTAATCATGAGCCAGTAAGAGAATTCTACCCAACTGGCAGGTATTCATAGGTACAACATTTAAATTTTTCTAGCCAATGTTAACAATTTTTGGTATTAAATTTAGCAGCTGCAGCAAACGCATCAGGAAAGTCTTACACAACAATGTACTCATTCAGAAATCATGCCAGTCATTATTGCACATAAAGACTATTGCAGTTGGTTTACTGTGGCATGTGTGAAGATACTGTGTAAGCTACCAGAGCTGATTTAGGTTTGCCATAACAGAGTGGTTGGTGTTTTGTGCAATTAGCAAAACCCCCTACAGATTCTTAAACTGACAAACAGGGAGGGCAGGCCACATCATGGCATATAGGATAGTATATACTGACACCAAACAATGGGCATTTAAAGGGGAATTTCACTAGACTCATTGTAAACACACGTCCCTGCTTCTCACGACTGATATTGTCCTTCTAATGAATGTGTCGCACTTCATTTATCAATTAGTTATTTCATTTAAAATGTCTAACGTTAGAAACAAAGACCTATTTTTTAGCGCAAGTCCACATAGTAGTATGGTTTCCAGTTTTTTCTTCTTCTTTGATTTCGTTTTGCGGCAAAATCGAGAAGAGGCGAAGCAAAACATTCCGTTAACTTAGCGTTGAAATTGAACAAACTAACGTCTGCTATCTTTTGTTTGATGCAATATCGGTGTAGTAATGAGGTGCATTGTACCCGGTTGTTATAATGCCCTCATTAAACTTGCCTTGAAAGGACATTTTCATAGTTTTCTATGCGATGCAACTTTGTGCCAGACATGGCTGGATGTAATCTATTTTATGTACTTTGTACTTTCTTTGTTCCTATTGCTTTTATTTATGTAAAGCACACTGGGTTGCCTCTGTGTATGAAGTGTGCTACAGAAATACATTTTGATTGATTGATTGATCAGACACCCCAACACAACAGCCGAAGTAGTTCGCAAACGAGGACTAAGGGTATGCAGCGACCACTTTGAAGCCACCGACTACCAAGGTGACCGTCTGAAGCCTGGAGCTGTACCCACCGTTTTCCCATCATTGGTCGAACCGCTCGAGGTAGGTAATAAGCAGGCTGGCTAAGGCTATCGCGTCTGTCTGTGATACATAGGATGTCTACGGTAAGTTAGACAGCTTGCTGGCTGTGTCTATTGGTTGCCACCATCCATTTATTTTGTCCTCAGACATTTTCGGTTTCACTAGCTAGTAGTAATACAACACTATTTCTACGACCAACCTAGTGTTATTGTCTGCAGGTACGCCCACATCAAAAGTCGCGCAATGATATGTATCCTCGATTTCGACACTAAACTGCCTGGATCTACGTCCTGCATTTGTAAAGGAAAGCAACAAAACAGCGTAAAATATTAACATAATGAAATAACTAATCGAAAAATGAAGGGCGACACATTCATTAGAAGGACAATATCAGTCATGAGAAGCAGCAACGTGTGTTTACAATGAGTCTAACGTGGAGTTTGATGTTGAATGGGCTTATATTGGATGGGGGGGGTTGCTTAAACGGGTATATAATATCTAAATATTGAAGCAAGCAACCTTGTTGTATGTCGCTCTGGATAAGAGCGTCTGCCAAATGCCTGTAATGTAATGTAATGTAACCTAAAAACTGTCTGGGGTGCACACAAAAGCCCGGGTAGGTGTGAAAATGACCCCAGAAGTGTTATAAAGTGAAATTCCCCTTTAACTAGTGCTATGAAGTGCATGCAGGCATGTGCAAAGACATAGGCTGCGTCCCAAATCACTCCCTATTCCCTATATAGTGAACTACTTTTGGCACCAGCCATTTTATAGTGTGTCCCATCTGAGAAACAAAATTGTAGCACACTATATAGTGAACTACTTCCACCCCACAATGCACTGCAAAATGTAGGGTACAAGCACTGTACACTATCCGGTAGCCCAAAATGCCACAATACACTGCGGTAGGGCTTTACGGTTTTGTTTCAACAAAGATGGCGGTTGGAACAAGCGAGCGGTAGCTAATTGTATAAACGCAAATTGTCCATAGTTATGTCAAATCATAAATTATATTTGCATATTCCATACAAGAAAGTCACCAATTTTCGTTAGTGCCAAGTGTAACGTTAACAGTTTTTCTCCGCAGATCTGTTTGCTAGCTAAGCTAGCTAATCTCAGGTAGCAGCGCAACTCAAGCAAAATGTCATTTTCGGTCCCTGATAAAAAGATTTTTGAATGGTATATTGCTCTACATTTGGTCAATGCCAAAATTAATGAAGATTTAACTGAGAATTTCATATATACACATACAGATTACGTTCAAAAAATATTTTATCAGGGACCGAAGACAACGTCGGTTTGTCGCCACATCAATAACGAACGCAACTTCCGATATTCAAAAGATTGTAGTGGCACAGGGTGATGACAACAGTGTCCCAAAGCAAATGTTCATTCTGCTGCTCAGTCCCTATGTAGTGTGCTACATATTTTCCATTATATAGGGAATAGTGAATGAGTGAACAAGTGAGTAATTTGGGACACAGCCATAGTTCTAGTTTATTCATATTTTTTAACAATACATCCAAGTTAGGCTTCACTAACTGGCGCAAATTCTGAAAGGCTCCATGGGCTACAAATATTAACCCAGAGGGTCACTATTCCTTCCGGTGTATCGGCTACTTTTACAAGTTATATTTGCTTTCAAGAAAATCTTTTATATTTTAGTTACAAGTTTGCTATGGAGTTGATATCCATATGTTAACAGATAATGCCAGTGTTTCCCAAACAATGAATTTATCTGGGTGACCCACCCAAGTAGATTTGCCCCGGTATTTAGTTGGTGATTTCTATAAGAAGCACACTATAGTTTTGTATTCACTATTTTTTCTTTCAAATGTCAAAATGTCATACAGCTGACAGTTTACAAGACAAGTTGCCCCTCCTCCTCTTGTAGCCAGCACATTAAGGCTGTCAAAAGTGCCATGAAATTGAGTTCGAATATTAGCTTTTGTAATCAGTTCGAATTCGAGTTCGAGTATATTCAAATATCATTTGCCTATAATTCACAAAAATAAGCTGCTTATTGTCGGGCGCAATATGCACGTGACGCTCCCTCTAAACTGGCCTGCACGTTATTTTCCACAAGCGAGCAGCAGAATAGAGGACATCGGTGAACTTTCATACTAGGTTACTACATCTGGGGCCTCATTTATAAAACGTATTTTAGATCAACTTTGTGGCGCGTACGTAGAAAATCACGTCAAAGTAGTGATTTATAAAATTTCAACATGACTCGATTTGACCGTGGAAACGGTTGTGGCTCCACGTCAGGTCTTCACTTTGCGTATGCACGCAAGTTCATTTTATAAATGAGCCCCCTGCAGTTTCTATAGCCTAATGCGCAAATGAATAAAGCACTTTCTCGTGGATGTAATTTGCCACAACTTGGCATTTATTAATCACAATAATAGGGAAATGACGGTTTATAGGAAATCCCTGTTTATTTCTTAAAACAAAAACTATTCAAACGGCTAATACCTGCAGCCTAAAGCAACATAAATTACTTACTCTGTTCAGTTTGTTTAACTTCCTTCATCATCCAATTTTATCAAAATCTTCAGAACACAAAGGAAACATAGCCTGCCATGGGAACATTATTTACCCTAAATTGTTAGCTGACCAGATCTGTTGAACGAAGTGAAAAAAGAGACTGGCTCGCGAGGCTAGCTGACCAGTAACGTTAGGTGTCCATGGAGCTGAAAGTATCACCGGAGGTTATTGGCAAGGAAAACCAGACGATCCACTTGCTCTGGATCCAGGGCACAACTTTTTTGTTGACAGAGGAAGTAACGTTAGCACAGGAAATTAACTTTGCGTGCATGAACATGATTCACCGCATGAAATTAAAGCCTGTATATTCATGTTAATTGAAAAACGCGGAATCAAAAACTAATATTCGAATGCTCAAATTTAGGTTCGAACTTGTTGTTGTTCAAAATCAGTAAAATTTAGCCGTTATGAAGTTTCCTCCAAAAATGGTTTGCCCTAAGCAAAACTGCAAAGTCATCAACATTATTGGGATATTATTATTATTTCGCGCTGCAGTCCATACCAACTGTGTGCAAAGAACTGGGTACGCAGTTAGGCAACAGATACGGAGCCTGTCATGTTTGGGGTGGCTACTCCATAGGCCTCAGAAGTCGTGTCGTCATTCCCTTCGGGTTCATCAGCATTTTCGAGAATTCTGGTTCCAAAAATAGACGCCCCTATGGGACAAATGAATGGCGATTTCCGAATTCCTTTAAAATAAATGACATTTGGACGTTTTTTTGTATATGAAAAAATAATGCTTTTTACCTATTTTTTATAATCTAGAAAAATTCTGTGTCATTTTAAAAAGCCAATTGCTTAGTCGAGAAATGTGTCCGGATAGAAATATCTAAGTTTTAAACGCCAGCTTAAATCACAGACTGTGACAGGGAAGGTTATGTGAAAATGCATTCATTTTTTAGAGAAATTTCCCTTTGAACCGGAATTCCATATATGGACAAGGTTATTCCTCAGCATTACATCAGATTTATGAGGCCTACATAGGCAGGGGTATATTTCTAATTAAATGGAAAGATGGGCAGTGGCGAGGATAAAACCATTGACATATATACATAGACACCGCATTGACCGCTTCCGCCCGTTGCTGCGATACGTCAACGCCGCTACCATATTGGACCAGGCAAGACTGGCCTGAAAACAAATACAAGTCAACGGGGGAGCTGCGGATAAAAAGCACTATAACGTTTACATTTCTCAACCGATTTCAATGAGTCGTTTTTATAATCAAGGGTTTATGATCTACGTGGAGTACAAAAAAAGTTTTATCTCCAGTTACTTAGAATCTCGACAGTTAGGCTATATTCGCTGCTAGATGCTCAAGAGAGGAGTGTGTATCAACGTTAGGTTAGGTTCTTAGAAGGTTCGCAAGTTGAACCAACTGCAAACCGGCACTAGTACCAGCCCAGAACCAGAACTAGGTTCACGTTGGTGGAAAGGAGGTATCTAAAAGGAGAGACTACTGGTGGTCATTTAGACAGTTTATTATGTGTATTTTTACAGGACTTACATTTTAATAGGTAATAATGTCCAGTTCTCTCTGATAAATACGAAGCCATTACACTAGCGGTTAAAGTGCTCGATACACTTCAAAGTGCTACATAAATAAATGAAGCCAATTTTTTTTGCTTTGCTTGCTACATACATGCTGCAGTTGGGAATCAAACCCGGGTCTCACAGGTGGCAGGCAGAAATTCTACCACTCAGCTAACCATACAATAACTGCTAACCTTTGGCAAATCATTTAGTGGTCATGAAAATGTATTCAGATTTAGCCTATTGATGATGCATTCACCACAAATCATGACACGCTGCTCTCCCCCCACATGAAAGTACATAAACCGCTTTTAATAATAAAAAGTATCGGTATCCGTATCAATATCGGCGATTCTGGCCCGGTATTACTTGGTATCGGATCAAAACCAAATTTTGCGGTATCGCCCACCCCTACTTGGCAGTTTCCTCGAAAGGAATGATGGGATTTTTCCCAGTCGATCAAACGGATCGCGCATCTGGGTATTTTACCCATAGGTCTGGCTGTGTCCCAAATCGCAAACTTCCATGCTCCACACTACCGTGCTCCGGAATACGCAATCCAGGCAATGCTTGGGACTACGCACTCCGAACAATGGAAGTGCAGTAGCACGGAGAAACAGTTAAATGAGTGGGATGCACTTCGTGACAACATCTGACCCATAACCTTTAACCTTTGCCGTAACTATCGGTAAAATTCCGGTAATAAACTTGAGGGGAATAACGTGAGAGTGAGAGGACATTATCGACCATCTGAAATGCTACCGTATTTATTCAAGCAGATAACGGCAAGGCTAGGTAACGGCATCCAATCTAAATGCAAGTCCTATAAAAATTACACATAACTGTCTAAATGGAGAAGATCCCACCTTAATAGGCCTACATATAAATGTTAGTTATATTGATACGACCTCTTTTACAATATCAACTTATAGACTCATTAATTCCTTAATCGCAAAGTACATTGGTGCAAATGTAGCTTCAGTGTCCAACTGTTTCCCTAATGGCTATTTTGCTTCCTGCGACTTGTATTACAACTGTGAATATGTAACGGATCACTAGAAATGCTAGTTGGGACCAGCCTTTTTCATATTAACCCGAAATACAGAAGACAGGACACATCTACAATATGATCTTAATTAAAGACAAGTTCCATTAATCTCTATGGGGGGGTCGATACACGTTCCCTTAGCAACTAAAGCTAGCACTGGGCGACCGACATATTTGCCGGCACCGAGAAAAATCGCGAAAGTACTGAAAAAATTACCTCCGGAGGATAACAAGGAAGTTTTTTTTCTACATAACTAGGTACATGTTGTTGCCTATTTCGCCTATTCAACTACAGTTGCAAATCTATTTACGTTTTCCTGTCTATCGAACAAACCCGGTCGACAGATGCTCACACTCTATAAGTAGGCTAGTAGGATATATATTACTGAAATATTATGATCTAGACTAACCAGTAATATCAGCAACTTTTTGCGAGCTAGCCACTTCAATTTAATTCTCCGTTTTGCTGTCAGAAGAGCAGTGAAAGGTAACGATAGCTGTTTGGATAGCTCTCAGTGAACTGTCAACCCCATAATAAAGTTGCCATTTCATTGTAAAGTCGTGTCTGTTTTTTCATTATTTTCGCGCTGTACGAACTGTGGGCAAACAACTGGGAACTCAGTTAGGCAACAGATATGGAGCCTGTCATGTTTGTGGTGGCTACTCTATAGGCGGGGGGTGTATTTCAAATTAAATGAAAAACAAAAGATGGGCAGTGGCGAGAATAAAAGGGCAGTTTATAATTCAGAACGGGACCCAATGATCAGCACCTATGTAGTCAATATAGCTCGCTACACTCGTTAAAAGTACATATCTTTAAACTAAAAAAAACTGTCCCACTTTATTTATATACAAACTCCTCACTGTGTACCATTTTCCTATGGCATGATTTCAGTTTCCAATCCGAGAGGCAGCAGCCGCACTAGACTACTGTCATCCGCCATTACCGTTGTTCTTGACAGTTTTCTCGAACGGAATTATGGGATTTTTCCCAGTCGGAGCATGCACGGATACACACTTCAAATTTTATCAAACGGAGTGCGCATCCGGGTACTTTATCCGTGCTCCGCACTACCGAACTTCAGTTTGGACTCGCACTCCAAGATGGAGGCATGCTCGCCATGCGCACTCGGAGCATGGAAGCATGGAGTTTGGGACACAGTCCGAGTTTCCTCGTTTCGCAAAAAAAATTAAAAAGCATTTCTTTGGGCGTATCGAATTAATAACATTAAAATAAACTTATGTTATTCTGTTAGCGAGACAATATTTAATCGGTAAATTCTATGCATCTTCCCAAACAGGGTTGTTTTGAATTCCAGTATAATTTAGAAAGGTTAGCAAATACTCACCTGATAGAACGGGTCTCATTACGACGTCGTAGGTCGTTAATGTTCACAATCAACCGAAACTTGTTCTCGCTGATCATGTCCCGCACTTTGCTCTGGTAGATACCCTGATCTTGCTATGAAAATAACGAGAGCAGGTGGTCATTTTCTACTACGATAGCTAAACTTTCATCTATCCAAGTATACTCCGTTACTATCAATGCCCCCAAATTACACACATATTACACCAACGCACACATTGGGGGTGTAATCGCCGCAAGCATCAAAACAACGGCACATCAAAGTTTCAGCCGTGTTTGGCAGCGGATGCGCGCTAACTGTCCTCGTCTCTTTTTCTTTACCATCTTGCACACTGGCTTTACAAGCTTTGCTAACGTCGGTATGCACTGTTTCTGACCAAATTCTCTGAGCAGTAAGTAAACGTTATTAAAATATACTTCTAAAATTCGAAACCAAACGAGCACAAAATTCGTTGCAAGGAAAGCAACATACATGCAACTTACATAACTAGCATACTATTTAACTAACGAGGCACATTTATGCAGTTAGCGTTAGCTAGCCATGCAAGCACTGTCTGCGGCATTTGGTAACGAAGCACGCAACCATAGCGGAGTAGCCAAATTGAAGGGGCTAAACGTATAAAACACTACAAGCCTACAATTATTTGCTCAGGTAACGTCAATTTATTAACTAGCTACTTTACATATAATTGTATTTTGTTCGTCCATAAATTAGTTACTTGTTGGTTAAATAACTGGCTAGCTACTTACATCGTCGTCGAGGAAATCCAAATACTCTCTTTGCGCCTCCCTCATCTCTCTGTCATCCACAACTTCAACAGCCATCGTGTAACCAGTACTTTTTGTGACAAAATTACGTTAGCTAATGTTGTTACGATAATCGCTGTCTCCACATTTATGCACTGCCTGTGCTTCCCGCCACAGATCTCAACAGTATTTCGTGATATAGACCATGATTGGTCCACAAAGTTTTATTTATGAATATTCGGCGCGCTTCCATTGAACACCCAATCAAATGTTATATTTTTACTGTCTTGTCTCCTCCCCCTAGACATTTCGCGCGAAATATACAGGAAGCGGAACGACTGGCCACATGAAATTGCGGTCCTTGACCGGAAGGCACATATACATATATGTCTACGGGAAAGCACGCCCTCAGCCACTGAACTGTATAAAAACTAGAAGGGAAACTGCCAATGAACTGCACAATAACTAGAAAATAATATCATGGTTTCGTATCTAAAGTGTTAAGATATCTTCGAAATATCCTTTATAACCGTTTGTTAAAATTAGCCATAGAGCTAGAGCCGTAGATAGGGGGAGAGTTGGTTCAATGGCGTACCAGGAACTAAGAATTTCTGGTCTCATTACAGTCAATGGAGTTGACGCAACTCTCTCTATACGGCTCTGGACCATAGACTGCTTTTCAAAGATTTTTTTGGCTCCGAATAATTTTTATAATGTCATGAGTCATCTTGTAGCTGTATGGTTCGGTTCATGACTGAAAATATATTATCTAGTGTCTTTCTGAAATGTCTATGGAGAAAATGAATGGGAAACTTACTTCCTGATCCAGGACCGCTGAAAAAGTGGGTGGTAATGTGCAAAAATACGTCATCACCAATTTTGTGGCAGTTAGTGATGGGCAAAACAGTTCTTTTTAGTGTACTGAATCATTAGAATCAGTTCACTAAAAAGATTCGTTCAAAAAATTTGTTCACCGAATCAGTATCGTAACTATGCTTGGCGTCGGTGGGGGGGGGGCGCACTTGGATGTGGACGACGAACGTGGGGAGGGGGGGTTCGACTGTACCGAAAAATGGTACCGAAAACAGCTGACGGTTAGTAGCCTACCGAAAATGGAAACAGGCGAACCGCGGTTCATATATTAACACATTATTTTATTTTTATTGAATGTAGTTTTCCAGTTTAAAAAGTAGGCTATAGACAGCATTTCCCCCCAGAATATTTAATAACCAAAGAACCAAGCACTTTCTTTCGCTATTTTTAATAAAATTTTGTTTTCGATTATATTCTAAACAATTTAGTTTGAAAGAATGTGTTTGATATGGCCTTTTTTTTAAACTAAATTCCCCAAAATGTGTTGTTTTAGCCCTAGACACTGATTTCTTTACCGTGACTTGTTCTAATGGCTGCTTGAAAGAGAAAGTGCTGATATACGTTGGCTCATAAAATGTAGTCGATAAAATAGTAGCCTTGGCTAGCCTACTTTGAGACATGTTTTTTAAAAAAGGCTTGTTATTTCATTGAAAATAAACAGCACACTTGACAGTGATGTTCGATTATTATCCATTTATTATCCACATTTCCATACCCACTTTCCTCACCAGAGACTCCTCATTCGCTACAGCAAGAGGAACGAACTATTGTGTCGTTCGCGAACGACTCGGGCAAGTGTACTGTACTGTTGTGTACAGTCGTTCGCGAATGATTCGGGGCGGGCGCAGTACGTTCAGTGAACGTATCACTGAACTGCGAACGATAGTCAGTCAGACAGTCAGTTCTTTTGAACGAATCGTTCGCGAACGACACAACACTAGTGGCAGTGTTACAGTGATGACGTATTTTTGTAGGTCAACTCGGTAGGGTTCCCTCGGCCAGTGTCCAATTCATTTCTCCCATAGGCATTTCGTTTTCTGTCTAAAATAAGGTCTGTGGTTAACGTAGGCCTATGTTAGAGTTTCACGTTTTGTTGTACGAGATAAATTAAAATTGTGGTGAACTTAAGCCTGAGAGAGCTCCACGTTTGTTTCTACGAGATTACACCCATTAGTATCTCAACCGTGCATTTATTAGTCGTTATGTGCTTTAAAAAAGTAAGTTGCTAACAAGTTGCTATGTTGAAACTGCAATGCTTGTTGCGTGCAGGCGGGCTAGTATGGAAACTTGGGTGGCGGTTGCCAGTAAGCGCCCATTATTGCAGTTTCAATATAGCAATTTGTTGGCAACTTACTTTTTAGAAGCACGTAGCAGCTTTGAAATCCATGGTGGTGATATTAATGGGTGTAATTTATCTCGTAGAAACAAATGTGGAGCTCTCTTAGGCTTACTTTCACCACAGACCTTATTTTTGGCAAAAAAAACTAAATCACTATGGGAAAAATGCATCGGAAATCTGACGAGGGAACCCATGGCTCAAAAAAGCTAACTTAATTTCGGGTTTTAGGGCTACAAACTGTAACACTATTTGCAAGCTGCCTTGTAGCCAACAGGTTTAAATGCTGTTCCCCCTTACAGTAAACAGTGACAACACGCAACTTGAGATGTTCTGCCTTGGGAAGTATTACTCACTTCAAAGCATTTGAACCTTTTATTATTAAGCACAAGGTAAAAACACCTAGGCAACAGTTGCTGGCCAGCTAAGCTAACAAAAAAAATGAACTAACTAACTAGTACTTATCGCACTATTTAGCTGTAGTAGGCCTACCCAGAGATAGAGCTTGACCTCTGAGCTTGACTCTGCCCAGTGAACACACAACATTCTGACAACATTGTGACAAGGTTGTCAGAAAGTTGAACGTTTAACGTGGTCTCAGCAAAAGCTGTCACAACGTTGTCACAACATTTTTACAAGTTAAGTTGTCACAAAGTTGTTTGAGAACCAGCTAAGAACTTACCAAGAATTTCGAAGTTGTCACAAATTCCCAGATTAACTTTTCCTCAACTTTGGTTATTTATACATTTGTTTCTAATTGCACTCTGATTTGTTTGATTAGTAGGCCAGCATTAATAAACAAGGTTATTGGAACAGATTAATGTGTCCAGTGTTTATAGAATTCAAATTAGAATTTAATCTAACTGAAAGGTCTCGCGAACCATCAGTTAACATACCCAGCTAGCCGCCAAATCCGGGCCGATTAGTATCTGGGTTTACATGGAGCCTAATATTCTGATTAAAATCAGTTTAAAAGCCCAAGCAGAATGAAAATGCTCAATATAAACACCTCAATCAGAATAAACAGGCCCAAACCAATTGAAATTTCAATCGGTTGCAGAGGGGTAGTTTAAACCTTTTCATAAACAGATCAAAATAAAAATTGTACCATGTAAACGATGAAACTGATTATTTTCTGGCTGCGTTCTTTCTGCGCATGTCCACCGTCTTGACGTAAATGCATGGTGACGTACGTTTCTCTCCACTGATCAAACAGGTTATGTATTCATCACTTTTGCATGTCACACAGCTGTTCCGATTAAATGCGTTGGCACATGTAAACACCAGACTGTATTAGATCACATCCCATGTAAACAGTTGACCCGAAATCTTCAATCGGAATGATTCAGAATTTAAAAAAGTGTGCATGTAACCGCAGCTAGTGAGTCAGATCATTTGGCTCAGCTCACCAATAAGAGCCGGCTTTTTCTGATCCCAAACATCTCTTTGTTCAGTAGTATTTCCGGTTTTTCAAAATCAGCAGCAAAGTTAGAAATATTTTAACCTATGATTGGTGTTTGTGCACGTCTATCACTTAAATTGTCCAGTGGAATCTTCTGTACCTTCTAGGCGGCATAGCTTATGAGGTAAGTGCGGTTGTCTGGCAGTCGGATGGTTGCCGGTTCAATCTCCCACCCTGGGAGTGTCAAAGTGTCCCTGAGCAAGACACCTAACCCCTAATTGCTCCCAACGAGCTGATTGGTATCTTGCATGGCAGCCTTTCACCGTTGGTGTGTGTGAATGGGTGAATTGATTGGCATCAATTGTAAAGCGTTTTGGATAAAAGCGCTATATAAATGCAGTCCATTTACCATTTAATTACCAAAATAATGTTAGTTTGCATCGTGTTTGTTATAAAAAACTATTAAAATAAATGTAAAAACAGCAAGACACTACTAGACATGTGCACTGCCTGCAATTCAAGATGGCCACCATCCCAGTCCTTTGTTTGTGTACCTGCATGTGAGCTCTTAACTTTATTTTGTTTTATCTGTGTTTAATACTGATAATCCAGCCAAGGAAAGTGACTTTTTTACATCTATTCAAGAGGTGCACCACTGCAAACAACATTTGTTGCATCGAGCTGAATGGAAAGAATCCGACAAGTCTGATAACTCACCTCAGCAGCTCGCACAAATAAATCTTCAAGGAGGTTGAGCAAAAAGACAGTCAGAGAAAATCAATTCAACCAAATGTCCAAACCTCGCAAAGCCACCAGTCATTAACATCATGTCTTAAGAAAGCCGAGTTGTGGTCACGGCAGTCAAATGAATGCAAAAAAAGAGAACACGCGCTGGTTAGTCTGTTTGTAGAATCACGCATTTCTAGCAGATTATGTGAATTGTCAGCCTTTCAAAGATACAGTGAGATGCTTGATCCTAAATTCAAACCCCTCAGGTCACTGAAGATCAACAGTCTGCTTGCTCTAAAAATGGACAAGGCAACTACACATGTAAAAGACATTTTACAAAGTGTTCGCAAGCTTTAAATATTGTACTTTTGACTCCACTACATTTCTATGAAGGTTGTCGTTACTTTGAAGCATAGCTTTGAAGTCAGCAGCTGAATCTTTTTTTTTTCTTTTCCAAAATGCGATTGGCCACACGCTGTGTTCCTCACAGGAGAAAAACCAATCATAGTAGCCGACTCCTACTACACTGTCGGTCAAGTTCAAAGTGCTTGCTTGTTGCACCAGTGATTGAACAGTTCAATTTGAACTTGGTGGCGTTAATGATGGTGACAGCAGAAGATAAGGACGATTCTTCGCCACCTTGGCCATATCTCAAGTCCATGTTTGAGATTTGTGAAATTCAAAAAGATTCATATTGTTTTAAATGTTTGCTCTGCTTACCGCGCACGAACTACGCTGCAATCAAATACTCGCTGTCCAACCTGAAAAAGCATGTCGAGCAGGGGTTAAATTGGGGGTGGACGCGGGTAGACGGCGTCCACCCACCTTTGGTAAATAAATAAATAATTTTGACCGGCAGTTTTACAAATAACTATGACAATCCAGTCCATTTTTCGTATGCTCCAGTCCGTGTTCCCTCTAGCCAGTTACTCACTCAACCAATCAAAAATCTGAAGAAAAAAAACTCAGGAGGAACAGTCGTTTATATAGACAGGCACAGAAAGAAAATATTGTTGATTGTCTTGATTGTTTGGAAGCGGACGAGGTAGGTCATTTCATCTATGCAACATTTTAAAGAGAGGTGAATGGACAGCCCCCACGAACACCAGCTATTAACGGCAACTTTGATTGCTTGAGCAAATCGGCAGATTGCTGGTCAGCAGCTAAGCTAGGATTGAATATTTCCCACGTACCGTTTTATTCAGCGGCGACTGGTGAGCTGAAAATAGGTGGGGCGCAAAACTTTCCTTTAAACTAATCATTGATCTCAACCTGTTTTCATTAGTAATTTTTCCTTTATTATCAAGCGTGCCAACGATCGGACTAATCATGGCAAGTAGCCTAACACACAGCGTCTTCATACCGTGTTAGGGAGATTAAATCATAAATTCAATTTATCCACTAAAAATCCGTTTTAATCACCAAGTTAATTGCATTGATACTCAAGGAAAATCGGGAAGATTCTGCCACTGCTTAGTGATTAAAATGGATTTTTCTAAATCGCATTTATCATTTAGCCTAATCTCCCTAACACAATGCAAAGAAGCTGTGTGTCCCTTTCCAATTGCTTAGTCAGATCGTTTGCATGCTTGTTAATCACTGAAAATTAATTAAAACAGTTTGAGATCAATGATTAGTTTAAAGGAAAGTTTTGCGCATCACCAATTTTCAGCTCACCAGTCGCCACTGGTTTTATTTCGTTTCAATTCAACAGTTTAAGAAAGATGGATAAAGGAGGAAGAAAGGGATGACAAAAGAGGAGGATGACCGATTATTTTCGAGGGTAAAAAAATTCTCAGCATTAATGACACTCAATAAACTCAATAAACTTGAAATATTTTATGTAAAAGCTTGCATCAAGAGTATACATTCTTTTTCAAACATTGTTTTCCTTAATTACAATTATGTGCACAATACATTAAAGATATTATTTTGTATTATTATAACTATTTTGAGCTGAGACATTCATTGGTTTGTACCTTTTTTTACCCACCTCCCACTGGATCTCAGGGTCCACCCACCTCCCAAATCATGTGTTGCTATCTAATAACAGTAAAAATGCATCTGTAAATGAGCTTCTGTAAATGCATCATAGAAACAACACAACAGTGCGTTGGCATTAAAAAGAAAACTTACTTTTGAATACTTTTATTTTTAAAAGTACTCCAGTACTTTAACTCAAGTAAAAATCTGACTGAACAACTTTCACTTGTAGTGGAGTAATATTTGACCAGGGGTATCTATACTTTGACTCAAGTAATGGGGTTGTGTACTTTGTCCACCACTGTTCGCAAGGTAACACTATGCATTAATGGGTGGAGAAAGAAAGGCCTGACCGCATATTTCATGGGTATATCTACATGTTTCTACAATCCTGTGGCTATAAAGGTGCAACATGCATTGCTTAACCTTCACCGAATTGCACACCCACACACTGGAGAGGCAATCGTGCAGTGCATTGACCGCACCCTGGACACATGGGGTATTTCAGAAGACAAGATCCTACTGATCAGAATCGACAATGGCGTGAATATCGTTAAGGTGATCAGGTTGTTGTAGAAGAGAAGCGAAAGCAGCAACATTGAGGCAAACCTGACGACAGCGTTGTGCAGTGAAATGTCAGAGTCGCACTCGGAGGGGGGTGAATTGGATTTGGAAGAGGAACATAGTTCAGATGATACTGGTAAGTAGACATGACAGATTGTTTTAAAATATTTTGCCCAGTTCTGTTAGCTAACCAGCGTTGTCCAGCTTGAAAAGTGTCTAGCTGAATGTGTGTTACAGTATTAGCTTCCTACTTTTTTTAAACGTCAGACAATGAGTTTTATAAACTAGCTACAATGCGAGTTAGCCTGGTTCTGGGCTGGTGCAGTCAATTCGAGAAATTATTTGGGATTAATGAATTATTTTAAACTTGAATAAAATATATATATTTTCTTTAATTCACGAATTTAACTTCAATTTATTGCTAGTAGAGTATATGATGCTAGATCCTGAATAGGTTATTGTACCATTTTATTTGCCATTTTAGCCTACTTAATTAACTGTACTGTGTAATTGTAAGTTATTTTATTTTTTCTAGCTGTGGTTAAACTGAATTGTTACATGTATGATTTAATTTGTGTTTGTGTAGTACACAAATTCTGACCTATATTGTCTTCCTTTCTTTCAGAACCAGACCTGAATGACATCAGACAAGATGCTTATTTCTCAAAATTTCAGAGGATGCCATGTCTTCAGCTATCACTGAAGGATGCTTATGAAGCACTCAGAACCAGTCCTCAACAGGGCTAGGAAGCTGGTACATTCGGTTCGAAAATCATCTGTAGCTAATGAAAAAATGATCGACAAGTGTGACAAAACGCTCATCAGAGACTGTGAGACCAGATGGAACAGCACACTGGATATGATGAAGCAACTCCTAGAGACCAAGATTCCACTCAATGAGGTACCAGAAGAGCAGGGCATAGACACTCTTCTCACCAGTGATTGGTCCAAGCTGGAAAATCTTGTGACAGTGATGGAGCCCTTCGCGATCCACACTGATCAACTCCAGACTGACAGTCAGTCCCTGTCTGATGTTGTGTCATGTTTGTTGAATTTAGAGGCACATCTGCAGGCAACCACCACTGGAAAACAGTCAGCACAAGTCCTACTGAAATCACTAAAGGGGTGCTTTTCATCCATACTGAACCCCCAGTCTGCTCAGTTTGATTCAACCCCTGCTAGGGCATGCTTGATGGACCCAAATGTTGCTCTGACACTTATGACATCCGAGATGGAGCCCCTGATGAAGGTAGCAGAGTCATTTGTTGTATAGCTGGCTATGCAGTATAATAGTTGTGCGTCCCACGCATCAGGCAGTAGCAGTAGCTGCAGCACTGAAGGAGCGTCTCCTGCATCCACCCCAGCTACAGTTCTCCACAAATACAGATTTCTCGTCACAAATATTGAGGCAGAAGTCACAAGCAGGACTGGCTGTGAACCTGGCAGAGCAGAAAGTGTACAATGTGAAGTACATTGAAGAGGTGAAGCAAGGGGTCTTCACAAAATCACCACTGAAGTTTTAGAGAACGGCTGTGTATCCAAAGCTTGCATCCACTGCAGTAGACCTTGTGGCTGCTCCTGCATCCCAAGCATTTGTTGAGAGGATATTCTCAGTGTGTGGCCAGCTATCCTCTGGACTAAGGAACAGAATGGACTCTTCTTTGGAGCACAGAGTATTTTTGAAGATAAATCAAAAGGTTCTGCTTGACTGAATCAAACTGGCTTGAAAACACACATAAATGCCATCAGATGGGTTTATTGCAAACATTTTTTTTACATTTTCATTACAACCATTCAACTTCCACAGTTCAAACATGTTTTGACGTTGGCTGAATTTGAATGCACCTCCGATTGGTCAATGCAGCTGCTGTCAGGAAAGTTGGTGATGTCAAAAGCCGCGTTTCCACCCAAAGTACCCAGAACTTTTAGTCCCAGGAACTACTTTTCAAGGAACTAAAAGGTTCCTTCAGCCCACTGTTGTCTGCATTTCCACCGCGATCTAAAGTCCCGCGATGATTAGGCAAATTAGTCTGCTGACGTATGAAAAAGCGACTTAATCACCTGAAGTTGAAATATTTTTCCGCGGACGTATGGGCATATTATTTTACCATTGTCAAGCAAAACTCTCGTTGGTAGTTCGACTTGGACCGTTGTTGTGCAACAAACAGGATATAACAGACCAATATACAGATTGTAACTGTTTTATATATCCTCTCAAACACATTCATTATGTTTTTAAGCGAACATTCACTTTCATGTCTTGACATCCGAGGCAACAGAATGCATTCACATTCCACAAATAACTGGTAACACCATTTATAGCAGAAAACATGCACACGTTGTGAACAATTGGCTGTTGAATTGATTAATTCGACCCTCATCATCATTTCTATATAATCGCAAAATGACAAGAATAAATAGAATGAAAACTCGGACTTGCGTGAAAATTTAAATTAATATTGCAGTGGTACAGCCACCATTTGCTTTCATCTTTTAAAGTTACTGCTAGCGGAGCAGCTAAATACTTGAAGTGTGCCCTCCAGATGCGAACCATGCACCATAAATTTAAGAGCCCATGTCTAGTCTTCCTGGTCTTTTTGTGGAATTGAAGAATCGCAGAGTAAAATTATGGCAGTTTGAAAAAGCAAAAGGGACGATGACTAGAATTAACCTGTTATGTCACCCTGACAAAAAGTGCGGAAGGTGATTTTTTCCAGTTTGCTTTTACTGTATCCCCAATGTAAATTACGCAGAACTACCGCAAACCTCACATAACTGTAACAAACGTTTTGAGTCAATTATAACGGGTTAACAAAGAAAATCCGGAAGAAAATATTCAGCAACCGAATTAAACCGTTTGAATGTTTTGGTACGTAATATGCTGTCCCAGCGTGTATAAAAACGAATACTAAAGCAAGAAAAGAACAGAAGAGCACACGTTATAATCCTCGATCTTAATTTCTCATCTGTTCCAAGACGTTTGCAGGCTATAACCAAAAGTAGGCTACTGCTCCTCATAACATACACGTTTGAATTCAAGTTATTATTATGAAAATAAATCGGTTTGCGGCTGCAGATTTTTAAAAATGGCGGTTGAAATAAAATACTGCGAGTAGTTGACCAATCAGAAATATTCAGCGCTTGCGCCCCACCCCAAAAGTTCCGGTACTTTTGGAAAGTACTACCCCCGAGCAGGGACTTTTTTTGGGGTAAAATAAAGTCCCAGGAACTTAATTTAGACCCTGGTCCCTGCGGTGGAAATGCACTGAGTTCCTCAAAAGGTTCCTTGTTCCTGGGGAAACGCGGCTAAAATAGAGAACAGACAGACAGCTCCCAGGATGTATGTAAAATGATTTTTAGTTAGGTGTCAATAAAAGCCATTCATGTTAAATGTGTTGAGACTTCATGCTTTTGCATAGGCACAGAATATCACAAGTATTGGTGCTTCAAGGGAGGGGTGATGCAGTCCAGGGCAGGGTCAAAAACTAAACTAAAATTAAAATTAAAACTAATAATACTAAAACTAAATAGAAATGGGTGTCCAAAAACTAAAACTAAAATAAAAATGGCCAGCAACTCATAAAACTAAACTGAAACTAAACAGAAATGGAAAGGAAAGCTGTAAATAGAACAAAAATAAAAACTGATTCAAAAAATTTAAACTCAAATCACCCTGCTACGTATTGGCCGTTTGAAAAGCGTACAGTTGGGTACGTATTGGCCATTTCTCCATATTATCAAATATAAGCACATTTCCCATTCATATTTTGAATTGAGGATTTTGATTATTAGTCATAATGTTGTAACCATCCAAGGTAGACTTACCACAAGCTATCAGATTGTGAAACGATAGTGTATGCTCCTGTAGAAGCCACAAGTCCATATGATATCAACCTTGTTTTAAGAAAAACGTTTTATTCGCAATGTCATGGAGAAGTACTACACTACCCACAATCCTAAAGTGTAACAGCGATGTCTCTGATTGGTGGAGCTTGCCGTTGCCACAGAGATGTTCAGATGGCAGCCATTGAACTATGAACTTTCTATGAAAAGCGCAAAATAGTCTCCATCGGTTGGAAACCTGGGGCGCGTTGAGCCCCGGCAAAACGTAGCAAAACGTTTATTTAAACGAAAACGGTGGTGCGTTGAACACCCTGTTGTGTTACGCAAGCGTTGCAAGGAGGCCATTCTTTGCGTGCTTTTCAAAGAATTTTCGGAGCCTGATGAAATCGGTTTAAATACGTGTTTAATACTATGAAATACTTACAACAAACATGTCTTCTAATGTCTTCAATTGTTGCATACACCAAGCTGCAGTGGACACATTTGTAAAGGGCTTCAGTTGCATCCATTGTGCCTTTTTAATATGGCGGGGTTTATATACACGTTGCTGCTGATTGGGTAACACCTCTGACACAACCACCAAACAAGAGAAAACGTACCTGAAAGCCTGTTGCACACAGTTTCACACCGTTTCGAGGAAACATATCGTTCAACCCGAAAACCGTAGCAAAACAGTGCACACCGTTTTCAGATTGAACGTGCCCCTGTTCCACTCGATGTTACCACGGAAATGTTTACCCCATTCACGAACATCACTGTCGGTTAGCGAGTTACTGCTACCACTGAACTCTACGATCATTTACCACAGAGCAACCATGATTTCCCTTTCTGACATGATGCGTTTTTTTAGAGATGAGGACAAGAGTGTCCAAAGGGGTCATGGCCATGTACTAGAGTGTAGTGTTTGTGAGGGCCAGCTTGTGGGTTCTGTCAGGGCCAGTAAGAAAGACAAGACGTACAGGGTTGTGGGGAGTTTTGCAGGCTGGCTAGTTAGCTAGCTAATGTTAGCTAACATGAGTCTACATGAAACTACGAGTCGTACTAATCATGTCGTTATCATGCCGGAGTGAATATTTAAAAAATACAATTATATAACATAGCAAATTACATGTCTAGCTACCAAGTTAATGCTGATAACAACAAAGACTTATGGAAAGTTAGAGAACTGTAACTAAGTTTAGTGAGCTGTAGATGAAATGAGCTGTAAATGGTGAAACAGATTAAATGGTGTAAGAGAAGATAGCTAACGTTAGCTAATTTAGGTGTTTAAAAAGTGAGTGAAGAATAATAAGAAAAGTATAAATTAAAGCCGCAAGCAGCGTTGGGAGGGGTCCAAGCATTGGCACCATCGCGCCCCCTATGGAGCGATTTTAAAATGGCTTTGTCCTCATGATCATATGCCTTCACCCAACATATCTACTGAATATCATGATGATTGTATAAAATATTGATGACTTATGGCCAATTTTGTGCTAAGAGATGCTGGCGGGTGACTTAGTTGCGTCGCTATGGATGTGTCCTGGCCGCTTCCCGTAAAGGCCTTTACTATGTCGTAACACTTAGATGGCATGTCATAACACTTAGATGGTCCGGCGTGTATGCACAGCTGCAGTGTTTCTGCGCCGCAACTAAAAAAGGCGTCACACTAGTGTAGTCATGATACCAAAATTTTGACTTTGATACTGATACCAGGTTTAGTATCACGATACTCAATGCTGAAATGATACTTGAAACTTCAACGATGCTAATTCAATACTCGGTACCTAACGATACTGAAATTACCTTAATAGATCAGAAACGTCCACAAGGGTTGACCTCATTTTCGAATTCATGGTTTATTAACAACCTGGTTCATTAACAACCTTTAAGTTGAAGCCTCTTCAACATATCAATATGCATAGGCCTATAGTGTTACAACACTGAACAATAGAAAAATATGTTAAATATATTTAAAAAATTAAACAGTTGTAAACTAAATAATCTTTAAAACAGGTCTTTCACCTTTAAATAGATTTGAAAACAGCATATTTTAATAACAATACAGCATCTATCTATAATAAAATATTTCCAAATTGGAACACCTATTGCTACTGAAGTGAACTGAGTCAAAGCTTGCACTGTATCAAGGAGCTGAGTGCACAAGCGCAAGTCACTTCGCTTGGCAACCTTAGTTGCTACTGCCATTTAGCGAAGATTCTGACAAATTACACTTTTCATCTTCTCAATCAGTAATTCGGGAGACAATTTTCCCTGGCTTTTACATTTGACTCAAAACTACCGAACGTCGGAATATTCTAATACCGAACCGTTTCTTTTTCTTGTTCTTTTTTTTTAAGTACCGAGAAAGTGCTGAAGTTTTGGTATACCGTGTAACACTACGTCAGACACATATTCCAATCCATTGCTCAACTTAGCAGAGAATGGACATTTCAGAGCGCCTCAGAGACAGATAGAATAAAAACACACAAATACACATTTCAAATAATAAATACGACATTGAGAAAAAAAGAAAAAGACGAAATATCAACTCGCGACATGCGCGCTGTGCGCAGAGCAGCCTACCGTTTCATTTATTTAGACATTGTCAGATGGGAAAATTTTCGGTTACGCTGACCTATAAAACGCTATTCCAAAAGCAAAATCAGACATGTTATACATCGTTAGAAAGCTTATACTCTCACCTACTGAATAAATGAATTGTCAATCAAGCCAAATTGCACTAAAAAGGGCGACAATGCCATAAGCAACAGGTGTGGTATTACGCACAGCTATTTTTGAAGATAGCCGACCCAGGCGTCACTAATGCGCGTATATTTTACAAACGGATTGTCCAAGACAATATATGACCACTCATTCGCAAAAGGGACATCAACACGTGAAACCAATGGTAAGATGGTATATTTATTCAATGTTTAGTCCCAGATATTGACTGTAGAATGACATGGTATAATTTTTAAAAATTGTCTTGTTTATTTCGTTATTCAGTGAGCAGCGTTTTCACTGCTGTATTGTTATATTTTAGGGCTAATGTCGGGTTTATCTTGTTGCTACGGAATATTACATTACATTACATTACAGGCATTTGGCAGACGCTCTTATGCAGAGCGATGTACAACAAAGTGTATAATCATAATCAGGAACAAGTGTGTCGAAAACCCTAGAGAGAAGTACCGTTCCAAGTGCAGGGAACAACCGCATAGTTCAACTTGGACCCTGTAGGTTAAACTGATTAACACTAACACAAACAAGAACAGCAACAACGCAGTCTATGCAAAAATACAAGCAATAGTTAAGACGAGTGCATTAACTAAGTCACCTACGAAACAGCTAACTAGTTACAACCCAAAGCTTACAGTCAATGTAGAGATTAAATTGAGAATACGATTTCTCTCAGCATAATGACGGATTTAAAGACTAAACGAACTCACCCAATATTGTCTTCAAATGGATCCATGCCAAAGAAAAGTAATGATTCATCCTCTCAAAGCTTTTACTAACAAACTTGTAGTAGCAAAAAATATCAACTCGCCATCCATGCTAACTGCTTCCTATGCTCAGAGTACCGTATTATTTATTTAGACATTGGTAGAGTACAGCATAAATTGTGTCTTTTGTTTATATTCAATATTAGTAATTGCAGCGTGAAACTGCAGCTGTTCATTATTCATCCTCTCAAAAAGCTTTTACTAACAAACTTTTGGTAGCTTAGCATGCACTCTGGGTGGCACTGTCTTCCATTGCTTCCCCGATGGTCAAACCCTCCCCTCACTGATAAAAACTAGACCCTACGGTGTCGGATTACTTGCGTCGCCATGGATGTCGCTTGCCGTAAAGAAGTTTACTAGATGTCGTAACACTTAGATTTGGAGCTACAGCTCTTCCGCACCCCAACTAATAAAAAAGTCCAAATGGCGGGCAAACAATATGGCAGACATAGGTGCTCCCAAAAGCAAAGTTGTAGAGCACATTCAGATGCATCGGTCGATGAAGTTTTGTGTTGATCTGACTTATGATGTAGGAGTTATGGCCTTTTAAAGTATGACCCTTTGTTATAGCGCCACCATCTGGCCGACATAGGTGATTTGTAGTGACTGAGTAGTGGGGGGGGGGGGGGGGGCCATAGGAACCCACCTACCAAATTTGGTTGGTCTGCAACTTGTGGTTGCTGAGCCTCAGACATTTTAGCGGAGAAAACGTCCACGCCCCAACTAAAAAGTCAAAATGGCGGGCAAACAGTATGGTGGACATAGGTAGTGCCAATGGCAAAGTTGTAGAGCACGTTCAGATGCATAGGTCGATGAAGTTTTGTGTTGATCTAACTTATGGTGTAGGAGTTATGGCCTTTTATGCATGACCCTTTGTTATAGCGCCACCATCTGGCCGACATAGGTGATTTTCAGTGCCTGAGTAGTGGGGGGCCATAGGAACCCACCTGCCAAATTTGGTTGCTCTAGGACGTATGGTTGCTGAGCCTCAGACACTTTTAGTGGAGAAAAATAATAAGAATAATCCTAACAAAAACAATAGGGTTCCACCAGCTTCGCTGCTTGGACCCCTAATTAAAGCCGCAAGTGCCGTTGGAAGGGGTCCAAGCATTGGCACAACCGCGCCCCCTATGGAGCGATTTTAAAATGGTTTTGTCCTCATTGTCATATACCTTCACCCAACATATCTACCAAATACCATGATGATTGTATAAAATATTGATGACTTGGGCCAGAAACGCCGGGGTCGCTCTCCTCACACTGTTGAATACTTCTTCAAAAGTATGCACAATTAACCTGATGCAACTGGATTTATTGTAGGTGAATCGAAGATTACACACAAGAAGCCGGGCTGATCTGCACAGATCAATACAAACAACAGTTGTTCATAATGCAAAGACAAGACATTCAATCATTCCCCAAACACACACTGAAATCCCCGCGGCTTTCCATTTCCTTTTATCCATATTTGACAGCTCCTCCTGTTGTGGAGCTTAACTTTGGCACTTCCCACCTGTTCGCTTTGGTTTCTTAGGTTCTGTCCTTGACACCATTATCTCCCAACTTTCAGACACCATTATTTCCAAGCCCCCTTCCTTTCTTTAACCCCTTCGCACAAGCCGCCTAATGGTTGGCATGCCAGCGTGCCCGGATTACTGAACTCAGAAATTCAGTGCTACTGCAACCAAAGTACGAGTTAAAAACAGAAACGCGTTGTTTTAGTTTCATAAGTAGACGATACACTACAACTATGCCGAATACGGAGTTTCGCAGCACCACCATTGTCGCTCTGGTCGTTCATTTAACACGACCTCCTCCCTGCAGTCTCATCTACAACTACACCCCCCACCCATGACATAATGGACAATATTGCCTATCTTGGCATTCAAAAAAATATTATTCCACCACTAAAAAATCGTATTCCGTCATAGCAACAAGATAAACCCGACAATAGCCGGAAGATATACCAATACAGCAGTGAAAACGCTGCTCACTGAATAACGAAATAAATGCGAAAACGTTTTAAAAAATGATACCATGTCACTCTACAGTCAATATCTGGGACTAAATATTGAATAAATATACAACCTTACGGTTGGTATTACGCGTAGAGATGTCCCTTTTGAGAGGTCATACATTATCTTGGACAATCCCTTTGTGAACTATACGAGCATTTGTGATGCCTGGCTATCTTCCAAAATAGCTGCTCGTGATACCACATGTGTTGTTTACTGCGTTGTCGCCCTTTTTAGTACAGTCTGGCTAGATTAACAATTCATTTATTTAATAGGTGGGAGTATAAGCTTTCTAACAATGTATAACAATGTATAATAATTTTGCTTTTGGAATAGCATTTTATAGGTCAGCGTAACCGGAAATTTTCTTATCATCTCTGTGGTAGCAGTAAAGCAAAGACGCTGCAAACGAAACGTTGTCAACTATATTTCGGAATTTCTTGGAAAATACTATTATTATTGAGGACTTCTGAGCATAGCTAAGCCATATGTCTGCTGATAGATCTAGCTGATATCGTTTTCTGGTGTAAGACAGGAGCGGATAGAACTATATCATTGATTTCCTGTCTCTGTCTACTGAAAACAGATAAGATTTCATCATTGCTATGTAAGTATTACTGCTCAAAATACTTTGGTTATGTGTGTTATTTTTGAAATTGAGTTTAACCTGCTGTATATATGCAATCTCTCAGTATTTCATTGCAAACTAAAAAAGTGCAAATTCATTTTTGATTTTTTGTCTAGACAATTGCATTTGTGGCACTTTATTTCTTCCAAAATTATGAATATAAACTAATCTGCGCTAGTACTGCAAATTGTACAAATGTCCTGCTTCATTTAAGCAATTTTCCAAGTCTCTGTGGTGTTCACATCTGGAGTGATAAGGCTTTAAATAGGGTACCCCTTAAATGGGCAAGGATTGGCAAGATTTGGCATGTGCGCTAAGGGGTTAATTGAAAAATAGGCATTCCCTTCTCTTATCTAAGTCTTCCTCCCCTTCTTGGCGCGAAACATGTATTTCAAATACCTTTTCTAGCATGCATATTGCATGCTTAAGCCTGAGTACATTTGTAATAAGATCAGCTACGGGTTACAGGTGCACAAGATTATACAATTACATGGCATGGTTAAATGGAGTTCTAACATCATAATTCTGGTCAGTTTTCTTCTTAATAAATCAGTCAATTATACTTGGATATGTTGGTTTCTTGATTGTAGCTTCCCTTTTATTTTTCCTTTTTCGGCCCGGTCATCTACTTCGTCCAATTTGGCTCTTTGAGAGTCGTAGCCTGGCTCTTTGTATGCTGAGCAGAGATTACTAGCACATCACTCAGATACTCTTGCTGTTAGTAATTCCATGTGTCATCTTGTGAGTTGTGCAGTCGAAGCACATTTCTTAGACCCAGGTGCTTTACGTACCATTCAGGGTCATCACTGTGGAGAGGTTGCTAGTACATTCGATGCACAGTGATTCAGGGCGTTCTCTTCCTCACCAAGCAGGCCGTCTCCCTCGTCCTCGAGATCTATTCCCCAGATGTCCCTGGCATAAGTGTTCCAAAACTGAGGATCCTTGACCTTGCGAGCGGCTTGTGGATGGTAATTCCAACACTCCCATCCAGCACCTGCTCTCACCCCCCATTTGCACAAGGGATTTCCAAACGGGCAGTCCAATGGTCCGCCTTTGGTGTTCACCAGGTTTCCACGTTGGTGGAACACAACAAAACACCCTTCCCCCTAGGTCAGCATTGAATCTCATGCAGTGGTTCCTCTCCTTTCTATGCCATCATGTCCTCATATACAGGGTCCACCTCAGAGATGGTGGTGTCTAGATCAGGATCAGCAACCACCGGGAATTGTCCAGTCACAGTAGCTATCATTCTTTTAACCACGGTTTGGAGCAGTGGGACCACACAACATGTGATCAGTAGCAACATCAGCAATACTATCCCCACTATCACCCCTATCATTGCCAGAGCTGATTTCCATGTTGACATGTTGAACCAGTCCCACCATGACCACCCCCTGGGGTCTCCCTTTGTATTTTTTATATGTTCATCCCTCAGTTTCTTTAGTGCCTCTAGTGCTGTTATGTTGCCCCCTTTTCCCGTGTGCATTGGAATGACCGTGCAACATTCATCCCCAACACGTTCGTACACCCCCTGCTCCTCGGCTAACATTGTGTCAAGAACTAGCCTATTTTGTATTGTCATGAGCGAGGTGTCATGTAACTGTTCTTTTATCCTTTGCAGTGGTGCCACAGTGTGTTTAATGAATCTCTGCTGATTGTACCACAGGTAATTAATCCATTCAACATTTCTTTTTATTTGTACCAAGGGTAGAAACACCATGAGATTGTCAGAGGAGTCTAATCCCATTACTCTGTGGTGTCTGGGAATATTTACAGGAACTCCAGCCCAATTCACACTCACTTCACTTTCTTCGTTCCACTCACCCAATTCTCTTTTCAACCATCCGGCCATGTCACTCCTTACCTCATGTTCTGTGTAGCTTACCCACGCTCCTTTATCCTCCTTCCGTATTTCTCTCTTCATCCTTGTTGACAGATCCCGAGGTTTGATTATCATCAGTCGCCCTGTCAAACCTACGGGAGCGCATATGCCTGTCCAGTTTGCCTTCAGTGTGGCTTTGATCTGTGTGCCCCTACCGCAGTACCAATATATGTCTGCCAGCGGGCGGGTCCCTTTAGTGAAATCTGGCACAGTGAACATGGATTGCAGTATTGTTCCATTGTCTGCCACACGAGTGGATGCAAATCCAAAACTGTCAACTACTGCTTGACATTTGATTGGTGCCACGTCTGTCGTAGAGCACCCCCAGTTACCTCTTCTGTCCCACTTCTAACAGTCAATTCATGGATCTGATTATTGTCTGTACCAAAGCGGGACTCTTCTAATTCCTTCCTTCATGTTGATATTCTGAGCTACGCAGAGCGGGAACTCCATCCCCTCAGTTATCGTAACTGTTGGTATCATTCCCGCCATTGCTTCACCTACTGGAATGAGAACATCTTGACAATTGCTTATTTCCATCCACTGCATTCCGTTCACTGTGACCACATGTCCATCAGTCATATTGGCACCGTTCAATGTCGGTTTCGCCTTTGTGCGCTCCCCGCGCATAGCGTAGTGATAAGGAGATAGGTGTTCTCCTCCCTTTGCCATGTAGTACAGCATGCATTCCAAGTGACACACTTAGTTCCCTGTGCATTCCCTTTGTGTAAAAGGCAATAGTCTCACGTGGGGCGTTCTTTCTGTGCCATGGTTATAGCATGTTATGTATGTCTCTTCGGTTACTTCTCTTGCAGAATATTCCATCCATTGGTAAAACATGTTGGATTGTCTCAGTGATGTGTATCGCTTGCTCACCATTGATGGTAGATTGGCCCGTGTGTCACTTAACCCTTTCCTAATTTCGGTTCTACTGACACCTCCTCCGATAGGTGCGGCGGCTACTGCAGGGCATATTATCAACAGCCTCACTAATATTGCTCTCCACACCTTCCTCTCACGCTTTTTCCTTTCTCTATGCTTCCCCACTGTCTGAAGGTTCCCTACTCTCTGAAGGTGCACCTTCCTCATCCTGCCTTCTCTCAGAGTGTCCTGGTTCCCCATCTGACCCTTTCTCTATTTCCCGTAAGCCTCCCCTTACCTCGTCCAGCATACGCTCTGGACCTCTTGCCCTACAGCAATGAGTGAGGTGGAACCACACAGTTTTACCTTCAACCTTAAGTACAGTAGGAGTTTCCAAGACAACTTTGAACGGTCCTTTGCGTCTGGGTTTGCTCCACTTTCTTTTGAACGCTCTGTTATACATCAGAGAGAAATATGAGGCACCTTCTGTCAAAAATGATTGATTGATGCCCCGCCCCTTGCCCCGCCCCCTTTTGCCCTCTGATATGGTCCGGTTTTCTATGATGTACATACTGTCAAGATTTGATTGATCAGTTTTACCTTTTGAACTCTGCTATGGTTTGGTTGGTGAGGGGTAAGGGGATGGGGAAAGGGTGGGGGTTGTGGCTGCTGCAGCATGGTGTGTCGTATGACACCATGTCCATTGGGGCAAAGTGTTTGTGCAACTTGAAACTTAAAAAAAAAAAAAAAAAAAAATGTTTTATCCTTTACCAGTAAAACAGGCAATATGTGAGAATATGTAAGTAACTACGTTTTAAAGCAGTGCTTTGGACGTTAGTTTAAAGAAAACAAGCCCAGGCATGTATGCAAAGTCTTAACAAGCCGAATCGGGGGTGTGTTAAAGCGGTATAAGAGAGGTTTTTAAGAAAGCTAAAGTAGAAAAAAGCACACGCGTTAGTTACTTAGCTGATTTCCTGTGACAAAAACAGAAGCGGAGGGTCTCTAGGTAGATGTTCACAGCTGAGTAGCGAGGATCAAAATGGCCACAGCGAGCCGGTAAGCATGGACAGAGTTAGGCAGGAGCCACTGTAGCTTTAGAGCATTGCCTCCACACAAAGTTTCGAAGAGCCCCATCAATCAATAGTCGGCGACGTTTAGTTCGCAACGTGGGGATGTATCGGAACAGGTGGGGTGCCCTGTGAAGCGCGGGGAGTACACAGACACGTGCGCACACATAGGCCTTTTCTTTTTCTGATTACAGACACAGACCTAAACTTAAGTTTTTCAACAGCCATGTACGAAAGAAAACATTTCTTACAAACAACTTGATTAGAGTCTAAGAAAAAAAGGTTTTCATAATATTACTCACATTTTTAAGCCTTTAACAAGGGGTTTAAGTGGAGATTGCACACGTTAGATAACATATAAGGGTGTATAAAACATATTGAATAATTACACTGATCTTCATAAAATGTTGTATTAAAAATATTTTTAGCTAAAGCCTACATTGACATCACGTGTTGGTACAAATGGATGTTTATGGTATGCTCTAGCCTCTGTGAATCCATGCACATGGCCAAGGCATCCCTGCTTTTCCAACGGGGCGAGTGCGTTGAGGGTTTTATAAATGAATACAGATAATAGAGATAATAGGGGCTTTTATACACCCTTATATGTTATCTAACGTGTGCAATCTCCACTTAAACCCCTTGTTAAAGGCTTAAAAATGTGAGTAATATTATGAAAACCTTTTTTTCTTAGACTCTAATCAAGTTGTTTGTAAGAAATGTTTTCTTTCGTACATGGCTGTTGAAAAACTTAAGTTTAGGTCTGTGTCTGTATTCAGAAAAAGAAAAGGCATAAAACATTATCCTCGCGGAAAATTTGAAATGCTGTGTACCACAGGGCCCGCGCTTCACAGGCCATCCCCACCTGTCCAGCCACATCCCCCACTATGCAACTATGTGTCACGGACGTGTCTGTGTGTCTGTGTACTCCCCTCCTCCCCACGCTTCACAGGGGACCTCAGCTGATAAAATATTTCTTTATAAACAGTAGTTTGAATTACACTGTTTTACAAAATCCTGTATAATTATTCAACACGATTTTGAACCCATTCAAACATTTTGCTGCCTATAGATACCAAACACATCTATATGGCTCCTAACGTGCACAATTTTAATTTTAAACCCTTTTTAAAGACATAAAAATGAAGTAGCTAGCATCCCCATGTTTTCTTTCTGACATGGGGGTGTATAAAAACCCCTATTATCTCTGTTATCTGTATTCATTTATAAAACCCTCAACGCACTCGCCCCGTTGGAAAAGCAGGGATGCCTTTGCCATGTGCATGGATTCACAGAGGCTAGAGCATACCACAAACATCCATTTGTACCAACACGTGATGTCAATGTAGGCTTTAGCTAAAAATATTTTTAATGCAACATTTTATGAAGATCAGTGTAATTATTCAATATGTTTTATACACCCTTATATGTTATCTAACGTGTGCAATCTCCACTTAAATCCCTTTTTAAAGGCTTAAAAATGTGAGTAATATTATGAAAACCTTTTTTTCTTAGACTCTAATCAAGTTGTTTGTAAGAAATGTTTTCTTTCGTCTGTGTACTCCCCGCGCTTCACAGGGCACCCCACCTGTTCCGATACATCCCCACGTTGCGAACTAAACGTCGCCGACTATTGATTGATGGGGCTCTTCGAAACTTTGTGTGGAGGCAATGCTCTAAAGCTACAGTGGCTCCTGCCTAACTCTGTCCATGCTTACCGGCTCGCTGTGGCCATTTTGATCCTCGCTACTCAGCTGTGAACATCTACCTAGAGACCCTCCGCTTCTGTTTTTGTCACAGGAAATCAGCTAAGTAACTAACGCGTGTGCTTTTTTCTACTTTAGCTTTCTTAAAAACCTCTCTTATACCGCTTTAACACACCCCCGATTCGGCTTGTTAAGACTTTGCATACATGCCTGGGCTTGTTTTCTTTAAACTAACGTCCAAAGCACTGCTTTAAAACGTAGTTACTTACATATTCTCACATATTGCCTATTTTACTGGTAAAGGATAAAAAAATTTTTTTTTTTTTAAGTTTCAAGTTGCACAAACACTTTGCCCCAATGGACATGGTGTCATACGACACACCATGCTGCAGCAGCCACAACCCCCACCCTTTCCCCATCCCCTTACCCCTCACCAACCAAACCATAGCAGAGTTCAAAAGGTAAAACTGATCAATCAAATCTTGCCAGTATGTACATCATAGAAAACCGGACCATATCAGAGGGCAAAAGGGGGCAGGGCAAGGGGCGGGGCATCAATCAATCATTTTTGACAGAAGGTGCCTCATATTTCTCTCTCTTACATCCAATCTCTTGGGCGTATTCTCCTCAGGTCCTCGGAGATGTCACTTGTTCTTCCTTTGGTGGCACCCTTTACCTGTTGGAAAATGGTCTTGTGTGTTACAGTTAGATGCTGCACATCACTTGACAACTCTCTTTCAAGCTGTTTCAGCGCAGGCCCATTGTATGGACCTCGAAGGTACGGCACTTGCACGGGTCTTCCTGTTAGCATTTCATGCTCGGTTAGATGTGTGCTTCTCTTAGTTTGCATGCTCATTGGTGCCAGTGGTAGTGCACCCACCCAGTTGATTGCGCTATCTGCGCATATTTTGGCAATTTTTGCTTTCAAACTGCCGTTCGCCCTTTCCACAATTCTTTGTGACTGTGGGTGATACACACACCAAAATCTTTGATTGACTCCCAGCATTTTCATTGTGACTTTTTATCATTTCGGCTACAAAGTGTGGTCCATTGTCTGAACTAATCCTACCTGGGATCCTGAATCTAGGAAACACTTCTTTGCACAAAAATTTTGCCACTGATGTAGCGTCTGGGCTACCTGTAGGTGTCGCTTCTACCCATCTACTGAATCTGTCCACCACCACTAACCACCAACTTGTTTTGGACGCGTTCGATCGTGTCCACGTAGTCTGTCATTAAATGTCTAAATGGCCCATCAGATGGTGGTCTATGCCCAATTAGTGCTGAAAATGCCTTTCTATTATTGTATGTCGCGGAAACTCCACAGTTATTGAGTTATTGCTGCCAAATAAGGCGACCATCAAGCATTCTGAATAAGCTTAATCACTTCCCCCCTTGCACTATGGTCTTGACCATGTGCATCCTTGGTCAGGGTATGGACTACTGACACAGGAGCCACAAAGTGTCCTTCTGGCCCTTTCCATAGCCCTTTGTGTGGGCCATCCTTTGTTCTCACTGCCTCCCTTTTTAGCCAAATAGTGACTTCATATATGCTTGCTTTGCTTTGAGCCTGAATGAGAGAGAGCAAGTCCCCTGTGGGAGCAGGGTCATCTGCTATCAATGCTCCCATGTGAGTAGGCCCTATTGCTGCATGACGCGCCACTTCATCTGCTAGGTTGTTTCCCTTAGCAACCAGGGTGTTTACTTTCTGATGCGCTGGGCATTTTAAGGTGGCTAATGCCGCGGGAAACTTCATGGCTTCCAGCAGGTCTGAAATTGCTTCTCCATACGTTATAGGTGTGCCATTTGCCCTGTGAAAACCTCTCTGTTTCCAAATAGTACTGTAAACATGACAAACACCATAAGTGTAGTCAGTGTAAATGTTGGTGCATTTTCCCGCTGCTATTTTAGATGCTGCTGTCAGGGCTTTCATTTCTGCTAACTGAGCGGAACACGGCTGTGCAACTTCTACAGCTTGTACTTCAGAAAAGGAGGTGTCATCCGCATTCAACTGTACTACACCATAGCCTGCGTGGTTTTCCTTCTCATCTCTGTAACATGAGCCGTCTACGAACAGCATAAGGTCCGCTGCAATGGGTTGATTATACAGATCATCGTGAGCTTTAAGAAAAACGTCTGTCGTCTGTACACAGTCATGAGGAGTACTGTCTGTGGGTAGAGCATTCTTGTTGCTGGGTTAACTATTGTACATCGCTGAATGGTAATGTCTGGTGTGGACAGAATTGTTTCATACCCCGTTTTCCTATCTTGGGTTAGAACGAATCGTGAGCTAGTTAACAACGCATGTAATTGATGGGACGTGTATAATACTAATGGGTGTCCCATTGTCAAGGTGGACGCTTTCTGATAAGCGAAGGCAGCTGCAGCTAGTCCTTGATAACACAGTGGCAGTTCTACCGCATCCAATTTTGTGCTGTAATAGGCTAGTGGTTGTTTGCCTGTGGGCGTGTCTTGCATCAGTACGGCACACACAAACCCTGAGCATTCGGCAAGGTATAAGCGAAAAGGTTTGCTGTAGTCTGGGTTTCCAAGAGCTGGGGCTGTTTGCATCTGTTGTTTCAGGGCCTGAAAGGCCCCTTCTGCCCCCTCAGTCCAGGAAAGTAAGGCCGCACCATTGGTTTGTCCTGTCGCTTTGATCATTGCTCGTAGTGGTGATGTAATGACAGCGTAGTTGCAAATCCACGGTCTACTGTACCCTGCCATTCCTAGAAAGAAAAGCATCTGTCTGACAGTTTGTGGCTTAGGCACCTTTGCTATGGCTTCAATGTGTGACGACGCAATGTGTCTTTTATCACCACTCAACTGTCTGCCCATGTATTCAACCATTTGCTGGCAAAATGCATCGGTCGATGGAGTTTTGTGTTGATCTGACTTACGGTGTGGGAGTTGTGGCCTTTTACGCATGACCCTTTGTTATAGCACCACCATCTGGCCGACATAGGTGATTTGTAGTGCCTGAGTCGTGGGGGGCCGTAGGAACCCACCTACCAAATCTGGTTGCTCTAGGACTTATGGTTGCTGAGTCTCAGACACTTTTAGCAGAGAAAAAAAAAAAAAAAAAATAAAATAATAATAATAATAATAATAATAATAATAATCCTAACAGATACAATAGGGTTCCACCAGCTTCGCTGCTTGGACCCCTAAAAATATGAAAACTATTATAGTATACTATTATAATGGTATAATATAAACAATAAGAGAAGTAATTAGGAAGAACAGTATGCCCCTTCCCAATATTCATGTTCACACTACATACACAAATAAGATCACTTTGGTTATGTTGTCCTTTAAATCAAGAGGCAACTTTAGGTATGTAAAAATAATCGATTATGTATTGATTATTGTATTCTTTTGTCAGTCCAATCACATCAAATGCTATTCATTGTGTTGAACAGGCTGTGAGTGGGATTTAAAAAAAAGTATTTCTCTTCCTCTTTACAGGTTTGCACTGGTGACTCTAGAGTCATCAAGTCTACCTCCTGCAAGTGTCCCTGTGGGGAGTACAAGTGCAGCCACTCTGCTGCTTTGATGATCTGGGCCATCCACAACCTCAGCTCCACAGATGTTGAGTGCCAGTGGAAAAAGCCCAATGTGCCATCATAGAAGGTCAAGGCAGTGGAGGAGCTTTTTCCAGCGCAGGAGTACAAGCCTCTGACGCATGCAGTAACCCCGGATGACCCTAAGTGGCTGCTCAGTCAATTCCAGGGCCGGTTTACTAGGATTTCCTGGCTGCTCACTCCTGAGCCTGAAACCCCACAGGAACCTCTGCTTCACCTCTCCACTGACTACATCATAGCCACCCGCAAACACTTTGGCAGTGATGGCATCCTTGCAGCTATGAAGATGTCAATGGATCAGCTAATGGCCATCCAGACAGCGACAGTGGGGCAGAAGGACAATCACCTCTGGCATGCTCTGAGGAAAGGTCGGCTGACAGCAAACAACTTCGGAAGTGTGCTGATGGCGAAGCGTGTCACCCCTTTCCTCATTTCCAAGCTCTGTGGGAATCAGGACCTGCATGGAGTACTGGCTGTACAGTGGGGTATAGCTAATGAGCAGGAAGGGATCAAGGCATTTGAAGAAGCCACGGGCATGAAGGTCAGAGGGTCTGGTTTGTGGCTGGCTGACTCTGGGATCCTGGGTGCCTCCCCCGATGGTCTGGTGGGAGAGGCAGACATTGAGGTGAAGTGTCCATTCCAAGTACAGGGGCAGCGTCACATCTTTGGGAAGACCACCTGCTACTGCACCATCTGGACACCCAAGCAGTGTGTGATCATACCCATCTCCCGTGATGACTTCTGGCAGCCTAAGTTGGGGATCATGGAGTCCTTCTACAAGGAGCACATGCTTCCATAGCTTGTGTAGAACTGCCAATGGACTAAAACATTGTTTGTAAATAGTTAATAATAGTTCATCATTTCTGAGATCAGTTCACCTTTATACATCCTTGATGATTTCTACAGTGTTCAATTTGTTATTTTTTCTACAGCTGTTCTAATGGTTCTATTTGTTATTTTATTTATGTATTTTTATTTTTATTTTTTGGGAGGCAATGGATCAGCATTCTCGCTGTGCCACCTGTCAGTACCTGGTAACAGGGAAGCTAATGATCCAAAACATTAAAGGAAATCAAAACAATAGTGATCATTTCAGTGTGAGTGTGTGTGCGTGCATGCGGGTATGTGTGTGTGTGTCAGTGAGCATGCGTGCATGCATGCGTCAGTGAGTGTGCATTAGGGTTGGGTCAGTTTCTGGTTTTGCCGGTCTGGTCCGATGTACGAGCTTAAACCGGTTTGATTTTATGCAAAACGACTGAACCGGCATTTGTCATTATGAGACGTAGCCTACTGGCAAATTAAAAAAGTAGCCTACATCAGCAACCTGTGCCGATGGCGCTAAATCAAACTTATATTGCATTAGTAATAAACAATATGACAACGTGATTAACATAATATTATGTTTGTTTATAAATGGAGCCACTAGTGTCTGAGTGCAAAAGGCCGGCAACAAGGAGATCCAATTTCATTTTACAACGGCTTGGCTGAATACTCGATTCTGATTGGTCCAAGGGTGGGCATTATTTCTCAGTAAAGGGACACCTTGGCCTTTTAACAGTTCTAAAATCAATGTGCTACAAAATCCAGCATTCTAAAGCAGTTTAAACAGCAACTTTCGCTTTTGAATTGTTGTTACATCCCCTCCCGTTTTCAATGTCCAATTTCACAATTGATGGCAATGTTGAATCACATTTCTAGTTACTGTTGCTAGCTTTACAAATCGGAATCGTCCCTTATTTGGACGGTAGAATAGGCGCATTTAACTCATGGCTACGGACACATTTTCGTCTGTATGTTTGTGAACGATTGCATTTATAACCGCTGTTTTGAATACAATTCAATAGTTAGCTAGCTAGCTCGCTAGCTAGCTAGCCGGGATAACAAGCATGCTGTGAGACCATTCTGACCTAAAACCAAGAATTTTAATATTGGTTAGGTGACAAGTGATGGCGAACCGGTCATACAGCTAGCTGGCATTCAAACCCGTTTCAGAGGGTCTTAGAAAGATGTTATGTATACACTGCGCGACCACACCATTTAAAAAGCAAGACAGTGCTAGGGAGATTAATTTGATTGACTTATGGATGCAGTTTTATTAAATAATGTAATGACAAAAATGACCAAAATTGGTGCTAATTGTATGGTACAAAACAAGAAGGAACTATTTTTTCTTGATAGCATCATTATTTTTATAGAATTAATGACCAGAGGCTTTTGCTTCACGACGGTGCAAATAGAACCACCAACCAGAGTTTTTGCATAACAGTCCAAATAGAACTAGCTACCAATCGGAGCTTTGCTTAAAGCCGCTACACTCTCTTTCATGGGCTCTCATTATGTTCCACTCAGGAGCGGCTGAGTCATGTGCGAGGCCTAGTGGTAAAATTTGGTATTACCGGTCTGGTCCGGTATTTGGTTTAATATCAAACCGGTTTGAAAATTTTACATCGGCCCAACCCTAGTGTGCATGTGTGTGTGTGCGCGCATGCGTGCGTGCAGGTGGGTGGGTGTGTGTGTGATTGGGATGAAATATGGTTGGAGGGAGTAAGACATACCTTCTCTTTCATATTTGCAAAGAAAGAAAGGGTAAATGTGACACTTTTGACCCCTTTTAGCCTCCACTTTCACTGCCGGGTCAAACTGACCTGAACAGTATCTGTGTAATATAAACATGCAGTAGGTGGTTGTAAACACACCAAATAAACCATTTTCCATTTATATGTTGCTAACAGTAATTAAGCCCAGTAGAAAAAGTTTCATACTGAAAACATAGTCTAAAATATTTTACCAGGATTGGTTAATTTGACCCACAACATAACAGGAGGGTTAAGATGTACAGGTTAGTTTCCAGCTTGCGCAGCGTAACTGAATGCTATAACATACAGGAAGTAAGATAAATTATGTTTTTATGTCAGGCCTATAAATGCTATGCCACAATTTTTTAAAAATTTATTTAACGTAATAAGTTTCCCACAAACGTAATAGCAGTTGCCTACCACAAACGTAATACGTCATTTTCTGCAAACGTAATAACTATTATGTTTGCAGGGATTTGTTACGTTTGCGGGAAGGTGAAAATCTTCAGCTTTCAAAATTGTAATAACTTCCCACAAATGTAATAGTTATTATAGCCGTTAGGAAAGCAGTTTGAAATTATGAAGCAACGTCTGCGCCATTGGATTTAATGGGTCGCGATGAGATAACTTCGAGCGTGTTGCTTGTCTTAAAGTTGATATAGTAAATAAGGCTGTATTAATATAACTAAATGTATATGTATGAAGTTGGTTTTTACATTTAGACTATTTATTATGTGCATTTTTTACAGGACTTACATTTAAATAGGTAATAATGTCCACTTCTCTCTAATAAATACGAAGTAAATACACTGGCAGTTAGGGTGGTCGATAATAAGTGCTCTCACTCTACTTGTTGCTCCTCTGTCGTGGAGTCTCTGGCTGTTTTATTAAAGAATTTTGTCAGTTTAGGCAAACTTTCCATCAACTGGGCATCCTCCTTCTTCCTCTTTCTCAAGTCCACTTTGAAAACGCTTCATGGTAACAAAGACAGTGACTCTGCCTCTGATGGCAACTCAAATTTCTACGTCATTGATTAGGTGCAAATGCAGGAAGGTCAAGGTAGAATAGTCCATTAAATGTGAAATGTGGGTGATAATAAATATTGGCAAATATACATATTTAATTGAATAGGCCCACATTTACATGTAGATAGACTTATTTTTATCTATTACAGATTATCATTCGTTTGGAGTGACAAGAAAGGAAAAATGTTTTATAAATTAAAAAAAAAAAAAAAAAGAAACACAAATTCACCAGGCCCATTCGGCAGACGTTTGCAGGAAATTACATATTACGTTTGTGGTAGGCAACTGCTATTATGTTTGCGGGAAACTTATTACGTTAGTGGGATTACCACATTAAAAGCTGCAGATTTGTATTACATTTGTGGTTTATTACGTTTGTGGGATGTTGTTACGTTTGCGGGTCTAACAAGATGCTTCTGTCTGGGAAGCCAGTTTCCATTCTAAGGACCTTTTCATCGAGGGTTGATGCAGAGTATCTGAAACATTGACATTTGGGTGTCGGCACACTATCAACAGGCACACTCTCCTCCACGGGCGAACTGCCCTCCACGGGCAGACTCTCCTCCACGGGCAGGCTTTCCTCCGTGGGCGGACTGCCCTCCACGGGCAGACTCTCCTCCACAGGCAGACTTTCCTCCATGGGCAGACTCTCCTCCACGGGCGGACTGCCCTCCACAGGCGGACTCTCCTTCACGGGCGGACTCTCCTCCACGGGCGGACTCTCCTCCACGGGCGGACTGCCCTCCACAGGCAGACTCTCCTTCATGGGCGGACTCTCCTCCATGGGTGGACTGCTGTCCACGGGCAGACTCTCCTCCATGGGCAGACTCTCCTCCACGGGCAGACTTTCCTCCATGGGCGGACTGCCCTCCGCAGGCGGACTCTCCTCCACGGGCAGACTTTCCTTCACGGGCGGACTCTCCTTCACAGGCGGACTCTCCTCCACGGGCGGACTGCCCTCCATGGGCAGACTCTCCTCCATGGGCAGACTCTCCTCCACAGGCAGATTCTTCCCACGCCCGGGGAACCATATTGGACCCCTCTCAAGTCCCTCTGTAAAATGGCAGCTGCACACTCTAGAACTGTCAGTGGGCCTCCTGTCTGCACATCTGAAAGAAAAAAATAGTAATTATACATACGGCTTTATATACAGTGAGGACCATAATTCATTGGACAGTGACACATTTTTTGTTATTTTGGTTTTGTACTCTAGCACTCAGTTTGAAAGGATACAATGACAATGAGGTTGAAGTGCAGACTGTCAGCTTTAATTTGAGAGTGTTTTCATCCATATCGGATGAACCGTTTAGAATGACAGCACCTTTTGTACATAGTCCCCCCTATTTTCAGGCATCAAAAAATATTGGACAGTTTAATATAATGTAGAATAAAGTAATCATTTTTAATATTTGGTTGCATATCATTTGCATGCCATGACTTCCTGATGTCTGTGACCTATCAACATCATCAGAGTCTGGATATCTTATTTTCAGGTTGTCCTACAAGCGATACAAAAACTCTTTGCATTTGAATGGATCTCTATGGGAATTGGGGGGTGGGACTAGATTCAGGTGTAAATTATGCTGATACAGTATGGAACACATTTGTTGGCTAAATGGCTTTAAGTCATCAAGGGTCCGAGGTATCAAATGAGCCTCAAACCATCATGCTGCTGCCACGTGAATGTAATTGGATCACAAATTCACATTTATTAAAAACGAGTAACGTTATTACCTTATAAATCTGATCCACCGTTTCTTCGCTGACACACTCGTGGGGAATCGGTAGAACCGGCATTGATGGACGCCCGAGAGGTGATTGCAGTCAGGAATGAAGCACTGCACCATGTCCATGGCTAACGCGTTAGCTAACGTTACACGCAATCTAAACACTATATGCACAATAAAAAACACTACACACAATATGAAACACTATATATACACACAGTTTTGGACAGTAATGTAGACAGAGGATCTGTCTATTTTTCCTCATTGCATTGCATTAGAGAGAACCGGATGGAGCCCATATTATTAGTATTTGCTTACAACTGAATAGGGATCAAATGTTCAAAACATGAATTCTATTAACTGGATTACGTTTGGAAAGCAATATGGTGAAAACAAATATTCTAGTCACACTCTATTTTCGCAAAAAGGCAAGTTTGTTGTTTGGACTACATATCCCATCAGGAGTACTGCATCCGGCTCCTATGTTTGGTTTTCATATGAATAAGTTGTACCAGAGAGACACAGACCTGGTTGTAGCTACATATTCATGATTTCAAGGCTTCCGTACCTAGAGCTAGTTTTGTCCAAAACTAGATAATCATGAACATTAGCTATGCTAGCTTTGCTACTCGAGCTTTCATATTGTATGTGAAACTAGCTATCCTAATATTAATTGAACGTTATACCAGCGACGTTTAGTGTACAGTAACATTATCACAACTACTCTCTTGTTACTACTATTAGCTAGCTCACAGCTGTGCTATTACAGCAAATAGTGCTAAGTTAGCTATAGACTAACTTAGCTATAGCTATAGCTTAGAGCATACAGCAGTTTTGACGAGGGTTAACTAGGAAGCCAGACAGCCAAGCTCTTGCTTAGGATGAGTGGTAGCGATTTTTAGGGGTCCAAGCAGCGAAGCTCCGCTAAAAGTGTCTGAGGCTCAGCAACCATAAGTCTTAGAGCAACCAAATTTGGTAGGTGGGTTCCTATGGCCCCCCACTACTCAGGCACTACAAATCACCTTTGTCGGCCAGATGGTGGCGCTATAACAAAGGGTCATGCGTAAAAGGCGATAACTCCCACACCATAAGTCAGATCAACACAAAACAACCTATGCATCTGAACGTGCTCTACAACTTTGCCATTGGGACCACGTATGTCCGCCATATTGTTTGCCCACCATTTGGACTTTTTTTAGTTGCGGTGCAGAAGAGCTGTAGCTCCACATCTAAAGTGTTACGACATCTAGTAAACTCTTTTATGGCAAGCGGCTAGAAGACATCCATGGCGAGGCAACTAAGTAATCCTACACCGTCGGGTCTAGTTTTTACCAGTGAGGGGAGGGTCTGAACTTCATTATGGACAATATTATCTATCTGGGCATTCATAAAAATATTCTTTCACCACTCAAAAATTGTATTCCGTCATAGCAACAAGATAAACCCGACAATAGCCCTAAGATATACCACTGAACACAGATAAAATGATATATCGCTATATAAGTATTACTGCTCAAAATATTTTGGTTATATACGTAATTTTTGAAATTGAGTGTCTTTAAATAGGTTAGTGGTATTATATAATGTGGATATTTCACACTGTAATGTAAGTGTTAGTGTAACAGTTTTTGTGATGTATGCAGCAGTGATGACGAGAGTGTTGCCAAAACGTGGTGGACGGTTGAAAATTGTTTTCATATCGTCCCATCCCCATCTGTCATTATGCTGAGATATAGCTAAACCATTTTTATTGATAGTATTTGAGTTTCTCTGCAAACGCACAAAACACACTTATATAATAAAACAATGACGGTAAATATAGCCTATATATATATAGTCCGCTTCGTTCTATTGCTAACATATGCAAGAAATCTGTCTCTGATGCCAATATGTCTGCTGGCCACACATTCCCTTGATCTTATCATTATCACAATACAGTTGGTACAACGGTAGACTAGCGACCGGGAGTTAAAGAGTGGGAACCATCCAAGTGAACAGACATGCTAATTCAATCACAACAGGACGACCAATACACTACGGCCTAATTAATAGGTGTTACAAAACTAACTATATCCTTCTTAGTATGTGTATTCAACACTCCTGATCAAAGCTTTGAAAACAAATAAGAAGCAGCCTCTGGAAAGGTTCGTGGTTCAGTCGGACTCTGCTGAATCCAAAGTGTCATTCGTGCGCTTTGTCACTGCCGGTATTGGAAATAAACTTTGTACATTTTCATCACGTTCGAGAGACGTCCTTTTTTCCTTACACATAATATAACAAACTTTCTTGTGTCTACAACTGCAGTTTCTTGCTGCAATTACTAATATTGAATATAAACAAAAGACGCAATTTCTGCTGTAGTCTGCCAATGTCGAAATAAATAATACGGTACTCTGCACGCAGCGCACAGGTTGCAGGGATGGCGAGTTGATATTTCGTTTTTTGTTTCGTTTTTTTTTCAATGTCGTATTTATTATTTGAAATATGTATTATTATTCTGTCTCTGAGGCGCTCTGAAATGTGCATTCTCTGCTAAGCTGAACAATGGATTGGAATATGTGTCTGACGTAGTGTTGCACGGTATACCGAAACTTCAGGACTTTTTCAGTACTTAAAAAAAAAGAAAAGGTTCGGTATTAGAATTTTCTGCCGTTCGGTAATTTTGCGTCAACTGTAAGAACCAGGTAAATGTGTCTCCCGCATTACTGATTGAGAGGATGAAAGATGTAATTTGTTAGAATCTTCCCTAGATGGCAGTAGCAACTAAGGTAGCCAAGTCAGTTGACGTGCGCGTGTGCATTCTGCCTCATTGATACAGGGCAAGCTTCGACTCGGTTCACTTCAGTAACAAAGGTGTTCTAATTTGGAAATATTTTATTATAGGAACATGCTGTATTGTTATTAAAATATGTTGTTTTCAGATCTATTTAAAAGTGAAAGACCTGTTTAAAGATTATTTAGTTCACAATTGTTTCATTTTTGATATATATTTAATATATATTTCTATTGTTTAGTGTTGTAACAGTATAGCTATAGGCCTATGCTTATTAATATGTTGAACAGGCTTCAACTTAATGGTTGTTAATAAACCAGATTGTTAATAAACTGTGAATTCTAAAATGAGGTCAACTCTTGTGGACATTACGTTTCTGATCTATTAAGGTAATTTCAGTATCGTTAGGCACCGAGTATCGAATCAGTATCATTTCAGTATCGAGCATCAGGATACTAAACCTGGTATCAGTATCAAAGTCAAAATTTTGGTATCGTGACAACACTAGTCTGACGTGTTTTTTAGTGGCGGCAAGGAAGCGCTGCAGCTCTACAAAAACGTCGGGCCATCTAGGTGTTACGACATGCCATCTAAGTGTTATGACATAGTAAAGGACTTTATGGCAAGTGGCCAGGACACATCCATGGCGACGCAACTAAGTCATCCGACAGTGTCTCTTAGCACAAAATTGGCCATAAGTCATCAATATTTTAAACAATTATCATGATATTCAGTAGATATGTTGGGTGAAGGTCAGGGTGTAAAATTGCGATCGCAATAATTAATGCAAATTCAACCAAACTCCGCAATATTTGCGGGGGCTTGCAATTTTGCAAAATTCCCACGATTTCTCTGCATTAAATGTCCAAATCCAGAGCCGTATAAAGAGCCGTATATATGCGTTAATGCATATTAAAAAAATACGTAGCAAAATGCGTCTGTAGGGGCTGCGGTCACAAAGAAATGCATGACAAAATGGTTAGGGAAAGTAATCATAAGTACTTATCTGTCACAGGAGTCTTCAATAATGTTGAATGGTGATCCATTGTGTGAATAAATTCCTTTTCTGATGAAACAATATCTTTGTTGACAGACGGCTCCTTTGGACAGTTTCTGTTATCAACACTACTATCTAGCATGATTAGCAAGCATAGCGTAGCTCGACCTGTGTAACGTTACTTGTTGCTCCGCTGGGAAAGACCGTTCATCACTGCATACAACTTGGTTTACTCCAAAAGTCCGTTCGGAAACTTTGTATTAAAATAACTCCTCATTTACAGTTAGCAAGGCTCTTCAACCTCTCCTCTCATCATCAAAACAAACAGCAAAACAGGAAGTGACAGGGTTTATGGGAAATGTGGTCTTATAATGAGAATTAGGCTACCTATGTACACAAGAGATAAAAGCTCAATGCCATACAATCAGCAACGAGAGCTGTGGAAGACAAGTTGTCAGGCATCGCTGAGCGCCTCAACAGCGTAGTCTTGTATTGATTTTCTCGAGGATGCCAACAAGGCTCTGGAAGCTGATCCTCCAGCCAGACAAAGCGAGGTGGAAACTTTGCGCCAGAAACTGGATGATTTAGAGAACAGGAGTCTGCGAAATAACTTAAGTTTTGTTGGATTCCCAGAGAGCTGCGAGGGTCGAGACGCGCTCGCTTTCCTGCATGAAGTTGTACCGCAGCTCCTAAACATCGACTTCCCGGATGGCCTTGAGATTGACCACGCTCACCAGTCCCTAACCAGCCACAAGCCGGATGGCCAGCCTCCGAGAGCAATACTCGCCGCTTGTTGAGGTTCCAAGACCGAGATTGTATCGCTGAGGCGACACGGAAGATGGGAAAGATAAACTGGAATGTATCATCGTATATTATGGTATCATGGTATTCCCGGATTATTCCAAACTTGTTTCCGTGAGGCGGGCCACATTCAATCAGTGCAAACGACTGTTGTACAAACGGCGCACCAAGTTTTCCCTGATGTATCCAACGGTGCTCAGCTTCAAGACGGCGGATGGCAGGCGCGAGTTCACGGATGCCAAGAAGGCGCTGGCCTACATTGGTTACCCACATAGAGATGTTACTTCGCCTAAGTATTCAGGATGACTTTCATTCGTGTATCATTTAATTGCTTACTATAACCGTCTTTCTTTTACTCTTAATAATTGGATGCCTAGGCCTATTCTTTTTTCTTTACATTTCTACTGGAACAACAACGACTAAAATGGAGGACTAAAGACGTTGGATCAAGATCACACATAAGACTTCCACTCAGACTCTTGTAAACATCAATACGCTTTTTCTGTTAATTGTCCAATAGCGCATGACAGGCTGTATTTTTTGTTATGTGGCCAAGAAGTTGGTATATTTTTAAGTCGTTTGCTAATTTGGACACGGGATCATTTCGTTTTATTTAGGCCTAATCAAAATCATTATCACTCATGATGGTTACATTTTCAATTGTGATTTTAAAAAAGGCATAGCCGTAGGCCCATGTTATAATTAGCCTAGGCTACTTGGTGCGTTCACTTATGCATGTTATGAAGCAACAATATTAGTTTTTCTTTTTAATGGGAGGCAATTTTAGGTTACTATGCTTCAACAGGTTTATTTGTTATTATAGTAGAATAGAATTATATAATAGAATTATAGTTTCATAATATAATATTCACGGGCTATTAGCCTACTTTAACACTGTTCATTGCAATATAGTTCTTCCTCATTTAGTTTGCTTTATGAAGCTGTGGCTGCACGACTGCTGCCTCAATAGGCTGTTATACTTTAGAGAGTTACGGACCCAGGGATTTTTTATTTTTTGGTTGTGTTTTTTTTGTTTGGTACACCCATTGGTGACAGCTGTTTACGGTCACCCCAATTATGTTTATTTTGAGGTTTTTATTTTTATTCTTATTTTTTCATCACATACTATCTGTCACTCAGCGATGGTGAATTTTTTGTTTTATATCCATTCCTATCCATCATTTGATTTATATAAATCCCATGACACTGGCTGATCAGGGAAGCCCTTTAAAAAAATGTATTTAACCTTTATTTAACCAGGAAGTATCATTGAGATTAAAATCTCTTTTTCAAGAGAGATCTGGCCAAGGTAGCAACAGTAGGCCTACACAATAGTTACAGACAGTACAACAGTCAACTGAACATACAACAATACACAGAGACAGCTATTCAGTCTTGAGGAAGACATAGCATCTCAAAAACATTTACATTCCTCAGTTGCAGTATTTTGTATGAGACTTTTAAAATCACCCAGAGGCAGGAGATTAACTAAATTCAGCTCTTCCTGTAGCTTATTCCACGCCCACGGTGCATAATAGGAAAAAGCTGTTTTTCCCAGTCCTGTACAAGCCATGGGAACTTTACAGAGCAAACACCAGATAGTTTCTGAACCAGTCAACAGTCTTAGAACTAAAACCAATTCAAATAGAACAAATTCATGAGTCTATTTAGCAGCAATTCGTGGTCAGCTGAGTCAAATGCTTTTGAGAGATCAATAAATATAGCAGCACAATGCCGTTCCTTTTTGCCAAGTGCATTAATGATATCATTGGCCACACTTATAACAGCAGTAATAGTGCTGTGGCCAGATCTAAAACCAGGCTGAGATGCACTTAAGATGTTATTTTCAAGCAGAAATTGCTTTAGCTGCAAAATTACTCAAATTAAAAACGTGCAATGGGCTCTGCAATTATGCCCGCTGCTACTCTTAAAAGATATGGATCCAAATCATCAGGACCCGCAGACTTTTTGGTGTCAAAGTTTTTCAGAGCTTTATAGACCTGAGCAACAGAAATGGGCCTAAAATTAAATAAATCTGTATGTAGCTCAGATACCGTAGTGGCAGAACTCAGAGGAGATGAGCTGGCATTTGAATTGCCAAAAACAGACCCAGCTTTGATGGAATGCTTGTTAAACTCAGTGACCATAGCAGCTTTATCCTTTAATTCATCTGAATTAACCACAATATGTTCAGAGAGACCTGAAGCAGCATTTGCACCTGGCAAGGATTTTATTTGTTTCCAAAATTTTGAGGGGTTATTTAGGTTCTCTGTAATAGATTTTAAATAAAACTCAGATTTAGATTTTCTTATCAATAAGGTGCATTTGTTCCTTAGGGCTCTAAAAGTAATCCAGTCAGCAGTGGAGCCTGTAGATCTAGCTTGGGCCCAGGATTCATTTCTCTGTTTAATTAGGTCTGCCAGACTGTCCCAAGAACCAGGGACTGTCTCTGCCACTGATCCTGAATTTTTTGACAGGGACATGTTTGTGAGAGAGAGTCAAGAATGTTGATTGAAAATAACTCCATGCCATTTCCACATCTGGGATCATTGTGATTCTGTTAAGATCACTGGCGTACAGGTCATGCAAGAAAGCCTGCTCTTCAAAACTTTTAAAATGTCTTTTAAATAAAAAACAGGGTTTTTCCTTGATCATTTTTGTGTCCCTAACGCAAGCAATTGCACAATAATCACTAACACCAGTTGAGTTGTATTTTTATGGTGTTTTCGTTAAAATTAAATCTAGCAGGGTAGATTTACTTTGCGCTTTAGGATTTAGTCTAGTTGGGACATTAATGAGCTGCACTATATTCAAGAAATCACACAATTCTTTAAAACAATCCGAGGCCTGTGTAAGCCAGTCTCAGTTGAGGTCACCTATAAGGATGAATTCTGAATCATTCAGTTTATGTAAAATATCTGAAAGTGAAATAAGTGCATCCTTTGAGGCAGACGGAGGTCTATAGCAACCAACCACAGTAATATGGGAGTCTTTTGAGGTGCTCATGTTAATGGCCAGTAGCTCAAGTTGTTTAGGTTTGGTAATAGACAAAGTTGCAAAGCTACTTAAATTGGAGCTGACATAAACCGCGACTCCTCCGCCTTTACCTGTACGATCGGTTCTATAGGCTTTATACCCATCAATGGCTATTAGGTCATCCGTTATCATTTTCTTGAGCCACGTTTCAGATAAAACTATTATGTCAGCGTCTGTTGTATTTACCCAGATCTTAATCAAATCCAGTTTGGAAACAAGACTGCTGACATTTAAATGTAGGAAACTAAGGCCGGTCCTACTTTTAAGATCCGAAGGAGTCAGTAAACATTGCATAGAAATGCCGGGCCCAGGATTGGGTTGAACATTCCCAGACAACAATAACAAAAGCATAACAATGCATCGCAATTTCATTTTCGCAGCGGACACGTTTTTCTTTGAAACAGCATCGTCATCAACAAAGTGGGAGTGCTTCAAAGTAAAATAATCATTTAAAAGCATTAAATTGCGTAAATACATGATCTCATCCACTTGCTTTTGGGACTGATAAAACATGGCTTGATTGAAGGGGCTGATTGACTGATGAAACTGTCAATCAGTCCCCTTCAAATTTGACCATTTTGACCAGACTCAGATATGAATTTAATACTATCCTAACCAACTGAACAGAATTTTCCCTGTTTAAAGCCAGACCGAAACAGTTTGAAGAAGGCGATAAAGCAGGGAAAATGCTGGCTAGGTATATTAAGCAGAGGGAAACTCTGAGCGCAATACCAGCGGTTAGAACAGAAAATAATGATTTATTGTCTGATTCCACTGACACAAACAAGAGATTTAAGAATTTTTATGCTGGCCTCTACTCGTTGGAATCACAGGTGGACCAGCAGGAGATACAGGCATTCTTGACTCCTCTTGGTTTCCCCACTTTGTCAGAGGACCAGGTGGATTTGCTGGACATGCCGATTACTAAGGAGGAGATCACAGAGGTTATTAAACATCTCCCTTCTGGTAAAGCCCCAGGTGCAGACGGCTTCACTGCAGTTTTACAAGCTGTATGCTGAGGAGCTTGCCCCTTTAGTTTTGTATTATGAGGCTTTGGATGAGGGTAGCCTCCCATCATCACTGACTGAGGAGTATATTTCTCTAATATGAAAGACCGGCAAGGATTCGCTGGAATGCAAAAATTACAGACCAATTAGCTTGATTGGGTGCGATAGTAAAATTCTTTCCAAGATTTTAGCAGCTTGGCTCGACAAGTTGATAACTAGCCTGATCCACCCTGACCAATTTGGTTTTATTAGATCCCGTAGCTACGCTGACAATATTAGACGACTGATTAATATCATGTGGCATTCCCAAAATGAGTCATCCCCTTTGGCAGCCCTCTCTTTGGATGCAGAGAAGGCCTTTGGCAGGATGGAGTGGCAATATCTGTCTGTCAATTCTCAATTATATTCCGTCTTTCTTCCTTTTTTTATTTGTAGATCTGGTTTAGCCTGTAATTGTATTTAACTATTTGATTATTATTCTTGTCATCATCATGATCAAAGCTGAGTAAGATACTGTGCTATAATTGGATTGCTGTTTTGTTTTTGTTTTTCTGTTCATTCCATTTTATTTTGTTATTACTGGGAGGGGGGAGGGGGGTTGTTCTGTGTGTTTCCATGTGCAAATATACATGTCAATATTGTTGGATGTCCTCAAATTACTCTACTTAACTGTATGTTATGAACATGTGTATGTTATCTGAAAATGCCAATAAAATATTAATCATAAAAAAAGAAAGGAACATGTTTTTAGCATTTAAGAGACCGACAAGACCGTTTTAGCCAGTGGTTCTCAGACTCGGTCTTGGGGGCTCCCTGCATATGTTGGCTTTGGTTCCAACCACAATTGGCATTTTAACAAGTGCTGTTTTTCTTATTATGTGATTTTAGTTTGAGAGGGGTCGTTTACCCTCTGCAGAACATTATGCCAGAAACAACTAGGCATGCTATGAATAATAAAGTTCCCATGTTCATATTGTGCTATATTGAGCTATAATGCAAACAACTAGCCTACTTTAAACATGTAACGATTTTTATCGCAGTGTAGGAAAAAACAAATGCACAATAAACACCTCCGAGATGCTGGGTTACAGAGAAGTGTGAAATAGGTAAAGAAAAGACTCACACACTCGCTTGATGCTCTGAAAAATATAATAGCAGTATCATACAAATATATAGCCTATAATAGTATACCGATGTGGTTGGAACGTTAACCGAACTTATGGCTAAATAAATAGCTTGCCGTTATATTTTTGGAACATCGTTAAGCAAGTGTGCAAGTCCTCACAATTTAATTTTTAATCAAATTAAAGACCGAGTTAATCAATAGCTTACACAGGGATCACCCAGAGCCGAGTTTGAGCATTACTGTTTTAAGGCACTTCTATGATGATCTTTGAATGCTACTAATTTAGTCATGAGAGAATTATTTACGTTGAGCAATTAATGGGAGTGCACACTGCTTTAAATGTTGGTCATTATTCAAATGACTAATTTCAATTTGTATTCCTCGGTTTGTCAGAAAAGCCCATGACCTTCAAGCATGTTTCACATCCCCATCAATAGACTCTGTACAACAGGTTACAATACAGCCTGAAATCATTTGGCTCAGACCTGGCTCACACTTATCCGATAAACCGAGGAATACGAATTGAAATTAGTCATTTGAACAATAGTCCTCCGCAGTAATCAGGAAGTGACGCAAAATGTACCTCACTGGTCCACATAAAATATTATAACAGTGCCCAAATGACACAATAAATCATGAAATCGGCCCATGGACAGTCATAAGACAAATATAATACACATATTGTGACTATTTGTCCTTGTGAGAAAAAATTATTGACTCTGTATTTTGACCGCATTTGTACTGTAGACTTACATGGAAACCGGATATGGAAACATCTATACTAGAGCCAACCGCAGTGGCGCTAGTGAGCAACATCTCTCAACAAGACCAGGAAGTGAGCTTCAAAAATGAAGTCTGGTTTTGGCCGCTTGGGCGGCGCCCACCATTGAGCTTCAAAACGTGTTTTCAAGACCCACGGAGATGGGTGACATCACAGTAGCTTTGTCCATATTTTTATACAGTCTTTGGATGGAACACAAACGGAAATCACATTTTTTTTTGCCAATTCCCGCAATTTTACCGCAAAAAAATCACATAAATCTTCACAAATTGCATCGCAATTTTTGAGAAAAGCCACTGAAAAATCAAGCATTTTTGATCGCAACAAATGGTAAATGGACTGCATTTATATAGCGCTTTTATCCATAGCGCTTTACAATTGATGCCCCTCATTCACCCACACACTCACACACGCAAACTAATGGTGAAAGGCTGCCATGCAAGGCACCAATCAGCTCGTTGGAAGCAATTAGGGGTTAGGTGTCTTGCTCAGGGACACTTCGACACGCCCAGGGCGGGGGATTGAACCGGCAACCCTCCAACTGCTAGACAACTGCTCTTACCTCCTGAGCTATGTCACTCCATACAACAATCACAAAAAAACTCCGCAAAATCCTGGAGGGACTAACAAACCATGTTATAATGCTTATTTATGTGATGTAAAAACAGGGCTTCATTACTTTTCATGACATTAATCATGTCTGTTAGAGAAAAAGAATGCGATACAGAACAGTATTGTAATGCGCATGGTAGCAATCTTTACTGGAATACTAGAAAGGTAAGCCAGCTGAAAGCGGGTGTCTCCGTATGTGGTTAGCTAAAAGCTTTTATGTTTTCTTTACAGTGAAAAAGAACTGCTTCCTTTTATTAAAATATGTGGCACCGGAAGACTTGGGTCATCATTTTACGAGTGGAACATGTGGAAGTCTGTCATAGCCTACATTTATATATGAATTATTATCACTTACTCATTACACAGTCCAAAATGAAATAATATCTCATTAAAAACATATTTTCCACATACAAAAATGCCAAGTTACTCACACATACAAAGCACTGTCTATAAGTCATTCATTCAAACTGGCTAAATCTAGTATTAATATCAAAATGATGCCAAGTTACTGTATTACAAACAATATAGGCTATCTTGCACCACAGAAATGAAAGAAGCTGTATTCCAAAGTAATGCTACCCAATGTCTAAAAAAGTCACAGGGATTTTCCAGTCCTTTAATGAACCTGACCCTCAGTGTCCAGTCAAAAGGATGCTTCAGAAATTTGAATAATAGCATGAGAACAGAACCACAAAGGTTGTGGGTAAAATCTGTTTCAAACAAATTTCATATTTATCCTGGACAAGTTATGCGCAGTCCTCAGTGGAGGCCTTGGGGCTGCCAGACACACTCCAATGGTCCACTGGGAGAGGGGTGCTTAGAATAAAGAAAAAAAGGTACAACCCATGCGTCCATAGGGAAAATTGACCCATTTTAAACATTGAAAAAGATTAATGACACTATGGAGAGATGTATCGCATAATCATTGATTAAACCAGTGTAGATTTGGTTCTTGTTTTGTATTTCTATTTGTTCTTCATCATCTATAAGTGCTTTGTCTTTTTCCCTATATGGTTTCTTTGAATATAATAAGCTAAACATGAAAAATAATTGAGAATGTCAGTTTAAACAATAATCTACAGCATGAAAACTTTGCTTCGTTTTAATTTTTGACAGGTTATTATCATTATTATCATTATTTATGCTCCCCACACCTTTATTATAGTGGATTTTTATACCACATCTTTCACAAATATTATTGATACTATCATTTTTGATGTAGCAGAGGTAAGTGGAAATCATTATATTGTTTATAATGTTTGCAACTGATATGAAGATAACATATATGAAGTATTTTAGCAGAAATTTTATTTCTGTATTGCTTTAAACACTCAATAATGTCCTGGCTGTATCTGAACCAGGCCCTCCCGCCGCCTGCAATCACAACACTTCTTACAACAGAGCCATATTGTGATCAATTGCTCTGAAATTCTATCATTTCTGTAAATTAACAAATTGAAATGGTATTGACACCAATGCTGCTGTAGTATTGCTTTCAATTTCAGTGAGGCAAGACATTTCCAAAGTATACAGCATATAACATTCTAAATGTTTTAAATAATTACATTTTTTATAACTTTAAATATGGGTTATCCTACCATCTTAAGGTGAAATCCACAGAAACGCATCTGAAAGCCTCCAAGCAGACTTGTCTGCTCACAAGCTTGCATTGGACATTTCTCTATCTGCAACAGTTCACCAGTTCACAGAAATGAATTACATATTATGTTCATGAGCCTGGGAATCAGTTGCATTGGTCAATTAACACATTAACAAGGAATTATCACCTATGATCTATTAATAGCATATTTAGTAAACACATTGATTCTTCATACACACCTATATATTTGTAAGTGTGTTTTATTTCCAGTCATGTACTTTTCCACAATGATCTTGTCGGTATATGAGATATATGATTACCTTCTGATAAAGGTCATGCCACTTTTTCTGTCATGGGGCATGTCTGTTTTGCTGGCCAAACCCCTGTTCTGGCAAATGTCCTCAGGCGCCCCACCCATTCCCCTTCAGTCATGCCCTTGTGTGATTTTGCTTTGCTTAAAGACATTTCTTTGGAGTAGAGGAATGTAAATTATGCTCAGATCAATAATTTCAAACACTGTGTACACAGCCAACTCATCCTCTAATTAGTCTGAGTATACAGAAATGATTTGGAGTGATAAAGTACATATTCAACAATCATAAACAGAATAAGTGTAAGGTTATATCTCCCTGTAAGATTTGTTTATTTAATTTATTTTAAAAAGACTCCATGTATAAGATCCAGATCCAAATCCAAGCTTTCCCAGCAGCCTGCACATCAGGGAAACATCTGACTAAAAATCCATTCTTTTTTTCAGCAGTATACAGTAGAGCTTAGTTTGCAACGATGCTTTAGCTAGCTGTGATTCAATCATCGCAAGCTCGCTCCTCAATCATTAATGACAAGCTGATTATCGCTTATTTTGTGGTAACGTCATTGGACACAAAGTAAGCATTTCGGTTTCAGAACCAGTCTAGTTCAACTATGTATAAACAGTGTATATCAAGTAAGGTTAAGTTTGACAGATGTTTTTACAGAGGTAGGCTAGTTAGCTAACTCAAAAATAAGGTCAAATAAAACGATAATATCACTAAGTTGCCGCAAGACAGCAAACGATGACGTTATTTCTGGAAATTGAATACTCCAGAAAATCAGTTAGATACGGCTTTAAGTTAACCAGTAAACCAGCTGTCGCTAACTATTTATTTTACATTAAGTGGCCTGGCTAAATAATAGCATGTTTTATTTTAAAGATCGTATCATACTTTTTCCTGATAGGTTTCTCCGTTTTGCTGGGAATGACAAGATTGCTACAGAATAAAAACTGCTCGCCATAGCAACGTCACCGATCATTTCCAACATTTCTTATCGCTGATTGGTCGAGTCCGCTCTGAATGTTGAAGCCGCTCCATAATTCCACAGTGGTGATTGGCAGAATCCATCATTGAAAGATGGAATACAATGAAGCGATTGGCTGCCAAGTACAACATTTTGACAGCTTCCTAGGGATGCGTGGGCATCGTCTGCAGCCTTTGGTCCACATCTCCCTTCGCTGTTGCTTCTAGCACAAGGTGGGGAGTTGAACCCTGGTCCTCCCCTTTTCTTCACTTTTCTTTTTCCCCATTCTTCCCCTTCTTTGACAGACTATTGTTCCCCAGCTTGTCGATGACAGCAATCATCGTCAGTCTAGCTGAGGAAAGGTTTGGGGGCAGTGGAGCAGAGACCAGCTAAAACACCCTTCACCATGAACCAAAGAGCAGCAAAGATCCACAAGATCCGGCAGGAGCTGAGGTCCCTCATGAAGCAGCACAAGGAAGCCAGTGAGGAGCAACAGCCTCCCTTGACTGAGCTGCAAATCATCCTGAGGAAGAAGATGACCCTTCGCAGAGCCAAATGGCACAGAAGACGCCGGAAGGAAAGAGCCAGGAAGCGAGCGTCCTTCATAGTCAACCCCTTTAGCTTCACTAAACAGCTGCTGGGTCAGAAGCGCAGTGGAAGCTTGTCTTGCTCAAAGGAAGAGATTGACCTGCACATATATATTGCAAAGATTGAACAAATGCGAAATCCAATGCAATAAAAATGGAACCAAATAATATTCAAATTTAAAAATTTAATGAATAGCTAAATAACAATAATAAACAAAACTTAAATAATAAAGTAAATAACAACAAATAAACAATAAAAGCTTTAATAAAAGCTAACAATTCAATTTACAAAAAAAACCAGTAACCTACTATTTGAAATATAACTTTTGAGCAAATAAACATTAATAAATTTTGTTTAATAACTTTTATACAAAAAGAAAGGAAGTTTAATTGTCCCTCATAAGTTGGAGCCACTGCTCTTTTGTTTGGGTCTCGTTCTGAGGCAGTAAATTGTCCCTTTGTACTGGCTGTGGCCAGTTTCCTGTGTCCTGTACAGTTCACATCTTTTGCAGGTGTTAGCAGGCACAGTCCTATTATATGCATGTTTTGTGCATGTGGGCATCTGTGGAGTGGAAGCTGGGGCAGGGGTGATGGTGAGAGGAAGCACTGCCAGCCCTGGCATATGGGTGGGGTGGAATGCTTGCAGGTGGCAACTGGAAAAAGTTGTGCCTTGGGCCTGACTGCAGATGGTTCACTTGTTGACCTTCGCTTAGTTTTGACTGGCCCTGCTGTGTTTTGTAGCAGATGGTAGGTGTGCTGACTTACTTGAGGAGCTTTAGCAGGGCGGGTTTTTGCAGCCAATAAAGGGTCAGCTGCCAGTGGACAGGGTCCAGGAAGTTGAATACCCTGGAGCAGCACAGACAGTTCCTGACTCTTTACCCTGCTATTGTGCCACTGGATCAGTGTACTTTGGTTCACCTCAACCAGCTGCAGAGTTGTTTCCTGCGCCACTGCTCCATTGTCCAGTACAAGCTGCCTGGTCTTCTTATAGTCCTGGATGATCAGAGTCCATCTTGAGGGTGTTCCTGTTTTTTGGGACTACAATGGATGCCACACAACCTCACAAAGATGGACTCCATCAGGCGGAAGCAGTTGGGCCACTGGGCAGGTGAACCACTGGCTCCAAGAACATATCACTTTGTGCTCTCCACACCAGAGGCAAACATAGCCCTCTTCTTTGGCACCCGGAAGTGACCGGTCACCAGCCTATCCTGGTGCCGAGCAGCATACACTACACGGCCTTTGTCAAATGGGAGCAAGTCCTGCCATAACGCAATGATGGTGCTGGCTTGTTGGCTCGTCAGGGTGAGGCTGGTCTGGTTCCGCAGCCTAACAAGATATTCTGCCAATTAAGTTAATGCCTGGTACATTGTCTTGATCTAGTGCCTGAAAAACATGCAATTAGTAGTGTAAACACCTCACAGCTAGACCAATGAGGGTTTGTAGCTGGAGGGGAAGGCACCGCGTGTTTTTCCCTTGGCTGGTGTGATTCAAAACCGGAGATGTTAGTTATTTTTCCTCTGTTCGTAAGAACAGGGCACAATTACCCTTAAGAATGCACTGGTTCCACCGCCGCAGGTCAGATATGAATGCGCTGCTTCATATCCCGCTTAAGACTGGCCTGAAATGGACCAATAGCATTCTGGTTACTCTCCGTTCGCAAACGGGGCTATGCTGTCATCAGAGATATATCTGATCTGTCGCCGGACCGTCAATATTCCAATGGGAGCATCAGAATACTCACAAATTAGCGGAACAACACATCAAATATATTCATGACCACAGCAAGTAATCGTAACAGTTACTAGGTTTTACTCTCGTAATAATCTGACTCTAAATGAAATTAGAATTTAAAATTTGGTTTTAACTATACATGGAACTTGGAGTGGTTACACTCGACATGCTCCCGGCTTTAGCACTATTGTTAAATCTATCTATCAGTTCGGAGAAGCCCCCAGAGGGTAGGAGGCGGACCACCATAATACATGCCTTCCTTTGTGCATAGATAGTTATGAGCCCAGGACAGTGTGTATCTATCGGGCTCCTTAAGGCGAATTTGACAAGAACCGTCATATAACGCCCATGGGTCCTCTTAAGCCAAAACACCAGAACCAATACAACACCAATCCCGTTAGCGTGGTCACCTATCTAACTTGAGGACCTCACTAAAGACTTTTGCTGTACTAGACCCCTGATCAGTAGGTCCTAGTCATAATTGTCCCCCTGAGTATTTAATCGGAATTTCGGCTGAAAAGAAGATAAAATGGATTAGAGTCATGAAGACCACGCAAGTTAAAAATAAGAAGAATTTATTGAACAGGCAGGTAGGTCATTAGCTTCAAATTAACAATCAATTTAAAATATGGAAGGTTTTTAAAATATAAATACAGAGTAAAAAGATCTTACCCAGCCTGTTTAGCTACACACGAAATCACAGCGTCTGTGCAGTGTGGGAAGTCGATTGCGATCTTCCCCGACAGGATTGTCTCCCTTCCTTTTAGGCCAATGCTTGCCAGTGTGTCCAGGCCTGTGGTCGCTCCATGGCCCTGGCTGTAGCTGGCGAGCAGGCCCTGTGACTTAATCTCTCTGGTCTGCCCGACAGTAAGAAGAGGCGCATCGCAGGTGCCCCAGTTGAGCCAGGCCAGCCTCTTTTTGGCCCTGTGCTGACTCTCATGCAGTAGCGGTGTGATGATAGAAAGAAAGATGATGAGGCCTTCAAACTCTGCCTCCCCCTCAGTGCTACGCCTCAGCCGCCACCTCCCGTGCCCAAACAGGCCAGGGCAGAGCCAAGCCCCAGGGAAAAACCCTAAGCCAGCAGGGTAACCCCCCTCCCAGGCCTTCGGGTAACGAAGAAACCATCACCCACCCCCACTAAGCCCAAGCGGGAGCGGCATGCCTGACCAGCTTCCCCGCAGGGGGGGATAAGTCCATGTTCTGGGGCGACCAGCCCCGTGGACACATGTTCGTCTCCCCTCTTCAAGAAGAGGATACTTCAAGTTCAGGGGGACGGCCCCTCTTCCCCCAGGGGTTCCCACCCCTATGTTCGCTGTGGTCAGGGCACCAATTCCCGTGTCCCCCAGCCTCAGTCTCCCCTCTCAATGCCCCGAGAGGGAGACTCTGTTCTAGCCACACAGGTAGTGTTACCCACATTCAGTGTGCAGAACAACACCAGGCCATTTCTAATAAAGACTTCCGCCCTGAAAGGCCAAAAAATAAAAAATAAAAAATAAAAAATAAAAAAAGGGAAAATATTCTCTTTAAAACACACGAGGCCTCCCCTGGTTTCGCCACTAGGTGGAGTGCCGACACCATTATTAGATTTGGCCTCACCCGACCAAATTTCCCTGCGGCCCTCTACACCAGCAGGGGCACTCATGAGCCACATCGTAGCTTGGCAAGCAGTGTCAGCCCCAGAATGGGGAGAATGGGTCCTGAGCACAATAGCCAAAGGCTATAGACTCCAGTTCAGAGTGAAACCACCATGTTTCAACGGAGTCATTTACTCTCGAACCAAAGAGAGTACGGGCCATGTTTTAGAGGAGGAAATCTCTTCTCTCTTACACAAAGGGGCAGTCTGTGTGGTTCCGCGAGATCAAGCCAAACACAGCTTTTATTCTCGCTACTTCCTGGTTCCAAAGAAGGACGGCTCCCTACGTCCAATCTTTGGATCTCAGGGTGCTGAACAAACATTTGAGGCAATACAACTTCAAAATGTTAATGTACAGCACTCTTCTAGCTCAATACGTCAGAACGACTGATTCACATCAATTGGTCTGAAAGATGCCTTTTTCCACGTAGGCATCTATCCCCCTCACATATAAATTCTCTGCTTCGCCCACCGCGGTGTTTGCTATGAATACACAGTTCTGCCCTACAGCCTCTCCCTAAGCCCACGGGTGTTCTGTCATTATGTAGAGACGGGTCTGGCTCCATTGAGACTAACGGGAGTCAGAATTCTGACTTACATCGACGATTGGCTCATCATCGCCAATTTGAAAGTCAGAGTTGTGCAGGACACACAGCTAGTTCTGACACATCTGTCGTCTCTTGGTTTCAGAGTGAACCTCCCCAAGAGCAATCTCTCTCCATCCCAGAATGTAACGTTCTTGGGACTGAACCTAAACTCTGTGTTGTCTGTGTTGATGCAAGCTCGGCTATCAGCAGACCACATCTTATCACTCAGAGTCTGTCTCTCTCAGTTCAAACCGGGCTCAAGAGTACAGTATCACACATGCCTCAGGCTGCAAGGGCTGATGGCTTCAGCCTCTCAGATCCTTCCACTGGGGCTATTAAGAATGAGGGGATTTATGAGGTGGATTTCATTCCTCCACCTCAGCCCCATGGGCAATCTCCATCGCCGCCTCTCGGTGACATGCGAGTGCTACCAAACTCTGCATCACTGGGAAAGCACGGACTTTTACACTCAGGGAACCCCTCTTGGTATCGTTCTCATGAGGAAATTCGTGACACGTCCCCCTCTGGGTGGGGTGTCACTCAGGAGGGACGTATTATGAATGGGATGTGGCCAGGGTCCAAAATGAACACTCGCCAGTCGCCAAATGTGGGTAAATTTAGTCTTTGGCGAGTAAATTATGGAGACCACCTGCCACTCTGGCTGGTAGAAAAAAATGAATTTCCTACACGCGCTGGAGAAAGGCAAGCTGCTGGTTTGCTGTCACTTCAATATGCTAGATCTGCCGTGCTGCGTGTGTCATTCGTAGTACACAATTGCGTCAGTCATCAAACCGCGCAATTTTTTTGTTATAGTACATGAGGTACATGTTGTCATCTCGGCAGTTGAAACCAGAGGTTGAAACAAACCCAGCTATGTGGAGATTTATTGCGGGAGTGGAGCCCCCAGGAAAGAGAAAGAAAACAGGCGAATTTCAGGCTGAAGAGACCACTAACGACAAGTTAGCTAACGTTAACGTTTGGTTACGGTAGCTAGCGTTAGCTAAGTTAACAATAATTAGCCAGCTAGCTAACGTTTAAGCTATCATTCTATCATAGCTTAACGTAGCTATCACATAACATTAGCTACTTGCGGTAGCTAAGGGAAACGCGTTCAGGATATCATAACCATGTCATTAGACAGTTTTCAATTATGTTTTCAACATCAAATTTCGAAATAAATAAAGGTGAATAAGAAAAAAAGATAGTTATGGTTGTCTTCTGGCATTACATTTTAAACTAACCATATGGACAAAAACAATGTCCTCGACTATAACGTTAAATGATATCAGTGAAACATAAACAATGAAACGAAATTCACATGGTAAAGAACGTGCTCTTTGGTTGGTAATATTTATGAGTACTGTTGGCTGTAGCCTCTAGCAACAATAAACTTAAATCTTGATTTGGCAAATTTGATATGATTGTTATATTCTCAAACTCCTTAATAAATGATCCTTCTTGCACTTAAAGGCGAATACCACTGAATTTATTAATTAAAATGTGTTACACTTTAGTGTTGAAACAGTTGAATTAATATTTCTGCATACAGTTAATGTTACTACTATTATTACTGCACACTACTATAATACTGATTGAGAATCGCATATGAGACCAAGATGACAGGCTAAATAGTAATAATAGCAAATTGCAATAGTAAAAAGCAATTTATTATTTTTGGCAGGTAAAGAATGTCTGGCCGGTAAATTTTTTCACCTACCAGCCACCTTGGCAGGTAAGCCAAAAAGTTAATTTTGGACCCAGGACATGGCCAATCCAGCTACGCTTAGCTCACATCAATTATCTTGTGAGCAGTCGGGTTACACACGGACCTACTGTCTCAGGCGAACGGGGAAATACACAACCACTACCTGGAGCGAATAGCTCTTTGGGCTTGGCCCGTGAGAGGCTTATTGTGTTAGGGGTCCCCTCTCGTGTGGCTGCTACCATCCAATGCGTGAGAGCGCCTTCTACCAGGTCACTTTATGAAAATAAGTGGCAGGTATTTGAAGGATGGTGTGCCTCTCGTCAGCCAGTGTCTTACTAGTGCTCTGTTACTGACGTGCTGTGCTTTTTACAGAACCTTATGGATAAAAGGAAATCCTTTTCAACCATTAAGGTCTACCTGGCAGCTATCACTGCTTGTCACTACTTGCCCCACTGCTTGACTATGAAGTGGGGCAACACCCCCTCATTCGCAGGTTTATGAAGGGGGCTCGCCATTCTCTGCATGTTGCTAAAAAGCACATCCCTTCTTGGGATTTATCACTGGTGCTGGAGGCTCTGTCTCTAGGACCGTTCGAGCCTATAAATGAGATAGAGTTAAAATTGCTGTCTCTCAAGACAGCATTGCTGCTCGCTCTAGCTTCGGCTAAGCGAGTCAGTGACCTCCATGCGCTCTCAGTGCATCCCTCGTGCGCAATGTTCTCCCCTAATATGGATAGGGTTTCTCTTAAGCCCAATCCAGCCTTCATGCCTAAAAGATTCCCAGCTTTCACGTGTGCGGTGTTGGAGCATGCTGCTTTTCACCCACCGTCTTACTCCTCTCAAGAGGATCAAAGGCTGCATGTGCTATGTCCTGTGCATGTTCTCCCCAGGTATATGACAAAGACTAAGGCTTTCAGAAAGAGCGACCAGCTCTTTGTCCCCTGGGGCCAGCCCTGCAAAGGAAAAGCCATCTTTAAGCAGCGGCTGTCACATTTGCTTGTGGAAGCTATTGCTATGGCATATGACTCAAAGGGGAAAACACCCACCTCGGGCCTCAGGGCTCATTCTACGAGGGACATGACTACATTGTGGGCCCTATTCCATGGGGTCTCCTTGCAGGAGATTTGTCCAGCTCCAGGCTAGGCTTCTCCACATACCTTTGCTAGGTTCTACCGCCTGGACGTCTCCAGGACTCCGGTAGCCCACGCAGTTCTGGGGGTGAGCTGTGTGTGAAGCTCACGCATTTCCCCTCACCTGCATTGTGTTTAGTACTTCCTTACATGGGATGTGCCAGACACACCCTCCCCTCAAGGTGAGCATAGGGCAACCTGGGAGTTGTCCATATCTCCCCATAGGTGGATCTCAAAAGGAGATGATGAAAGAGAATTTTAGGTTACCACTGGTAACCCCGGTTCTCTGAAACATCGAGTGGAGAGATCCACCAAGACTGCCCTGCTTGCCGCACATGAGAAGCGAATATGTTCACTGATGAATAATAGCGCTGCAGCGTCCTATATGCTCTTACAGGAGGGCAGTGCCTCCTGTAGCATTAGACGTGCTACTGTCTGTCAGAGCCAGACTTGGTGCAATTGGATGCTTCTGAGGAGTCAGGACCGGATGTCATTCCCCATAGGTGGATCTCTCCACTTGATGTTTCAGAGAACCAGGGTTACGCAGGTAATAATAAGGGACATGCAGGTAATAATATTTTTTCCACATGTAATAGCAGTGTCTTGTAATAACGTCTAAGAATATTTTGCTTTGCATGGCCTAAAATGTGTGTTATCAGGATATCCCACGACAGACATCTGGGAATGACTGTGGCATTTTCATGCTCATGGTGGAGTTTTAGGTAAATACTGGACATATGCCCAGAAAAAAAAGAAAAAAAATGTGGAAATCCTTTTTTTTTTTTTTTTTTCTCAGTGTGCTCTGCATCTGTACGGATGCTCCATTCCATTAGAGTATGGTCAGTATTTGAACTTGTACAGAATCAAAATTAGCAGATTAGTTTATATTCATAATTTTGGAAGAAATACAGTGCCACAAATGCAATTGTTTTCATTAAAAAATCAAAAATGAATTTGCACTTTTTAAGTTTGCAATGAAATACTGAGAGATTGCATATATACAGCAGGTTAAACTATACATGTTCTGGATCAAAAACTTCTTGACCACAAGTTCATAAAATCTAAGGGTGGATATGTAGAACTACTATAGATGTATGAAGCAAAAACTAAGCAGTGTACCCAGCGTCTCCAAATCTATCCAAAATGTCGAAATTATGCATTGCTGTAAATCACAACATTCACGTATTTCACTACAAATCAACTGTTTTGACTCAAGAAAATCACTGTTGCATAATTTTCAAGTGGGAATTACAAGCTTTCAGTCACTACAGTGGTCTAAAATATCTAGGGGTTCAGAAACATCCAAAATCTCTCCAAATTGAATAAAATGCTTTTTGTCCATTATAAAGCATATAAATGAGCCCCTTATGAAGGTTTAAGATGAAACATTGCCATCATTGCCATGCAAAAATATTGACAAACAATGCGGTACAGTACCTAAATGTGTAATAATTTTTATACTCTGTACTCTCGTATGTTTTCTTGTATGGGGATGGGACGACATGAAAACAATTTTCAACCGTCCACCACGTTTTGGCAATGTTCCAACTCTCACGTCATCACTGTTGCATGCTTCACAAAAACTATTACACTACCATCTAACGCTTACATTACAGTGTGCAATATACACATTATATAACACCACTAACCTATTTAAAGATACTCAATTTCAAAAATAACGTATATAACCAAAATATTTTGACCAGTAATATTTCCATAGCAATGATGATATCTCATCTATGTTCAGTAGATGGAGTCAGAGACAGTATCAATGATACTGTTCTATTCGCTTCTGTTTTGCTCCAGAAAACGATGTCAGCTAGGTCTATCAGCAAACATATAGCTTAGCTATGTCCAGACGTCCTCAATAATAATAGTATTTTCCAAAAAATTACGAAATATTGTTGACCACGTTTCGTTAGGTGCAGCGTATTTTTCTGCTAACATAGAGTGAATGCGATGCTAAGAATATTTTCTGTTATGCTGACCTATAAAACGCTATTACAAAAGCAGAATTAGACATGTTATACATCGTTAGAAAGCTTACACTCTCACCTACTGAAAAAACGAATTGTCAATCAAGCCAGACTGTACTAAAAAGGGCGACGACGCCGTAAACAACAGATGTGGTATTACGCACAGCTATTTTGGAAGATACCCAGGCGTCACAAATGCACGTATATTTCACAAACGGATTGTCCAAGACAATATATGACCACACAGTCTCAAGGGACATCTCTACACGTAAAACCAACAGTAAGGTTGTATATTTATTCAATATTTAGTCCAAGATATTGACTGTAGAATGACATGGTATCATTTTAAAAAACTTTTTCTCATTTATTTCGTTATTCAGTAAGCAGCGTTTTCACTGCTGTATAGGCATATCTTAGGGCTATTGTTGGGTTTAACTTGTTGCTATGACGGAATATGATTTTTTAGTGGTGAAAGAATATTTTTATGAATGCCAAGATAGACAATATTGCCCATTATGTCAAGGGTGGGGGGTGTTTTGTAGATGAGACTGCAGGGAGGGGGTGCATGTTAAATGAACGACCAGAGCGACAATGGTGGGCCTGCGAAACTCCGTTTTCGGCATAGTCGTCGTGTATTGTCTACTAATGAAACTAAAACAACGCGTTTTTGTTTTTAACTCACACTTTGGTTGCAGTAGCACCGAATGTTTGAGTTTAGTAATCTCGGCACTCCGGCGTGCCGACCACTAGGGGCTGTGCGCTAAGAGGTTAAAATGTGATAATGTCACATCATACAAGTTCATATCACACACAACATACAACATTGTTATATGCAAAGGCAGTGGTTCACACCCTAAGTCCTGGGTGCTGACCACTAGGGGTTTTGCGCTAAGAGGTTAATTACTTTTCCCATACCAGGCTATTATCAATGCACTTTCTGCTCTTTGGTAGATGACCCTGCCTAAGGTGGCAGAAGAGTTCTCTGCCGGCACACATCTCCAGGATAGGCAAGGACAGATTTTGATTATTCGTTTGTTGTAATCAAACCCTGGTGTTACCTTAATCTATTTGATGCCTTTTTCTAAATCCCTGTTTATTTTAGCAAAAGAAACGAGTTCAACAGGAAGGTGGACAAGGATGCACTCTTCTTTTCTAATTCTGCTAATTTTCTTTCTTTTCACACTGTTTGTGTGTACTTTTAACTGTTCTGTCAATCTTTTTCCTTCTGATTTGTCTGTCTTTTTAAAAATGATTTTATCCCCTTCGGCAGTCCTGGGGTCCCCCCTGTGTATGCTGGTTTTTGTTCCAACTGCAACTGCAATCCCAGAATTTTAACAAGATCTTAATCTTCCTTAATTAGGAAGATTGCCATGTTTAGAGGGACTACTTAAACCATATTATATTAGAAATAGCTATGCATGCCATGAAGAGCAACATTCCCACGTTATATTGTGTTTATTGTGCTATGTTACAAACAATTATATAATACTGGATAGGCCGGTTTCACTTAATACTTTTGATCAAATAAAAGACTAAAGATAGGTTAAGTTGTTGAACACAACATTTATTCCTTAAACTTATTAACACAATGCAGGTTTGGCTTCTTATTTGCTTTGTCTTTGAATTCTTCATTATCTTCCAGATGGTAAGTGTCAGTGGCCAGTTGTCCACACTCACCAATTAGAAGCATATTGATTCATCTCAGTACAATAAGCAAAACATGGGAATGCTGTTCTTCATGGTGTGCAGAAAGAATTAACAGCCTGCTACATTCTGGGAATGCATTTGTGGTTGCAACAAAAACCAGCATACACAGGGACCACCCAGGACTTAGGGTGTGAATCACTGCCTTTGCATTTTATTGATTCATAACATGTCTCTCAAGAGGTTCCTTATCAAATGTATTTTGTAAATCTACGCATTGAACATCATAGGCCTAATCAGAACATGACCTTAGGATGTTGCAATTTTCAGGAACTCATCTAATGATAGATATTTTAAATGTGATACAAGTTAAACTGATAGGCCTGCAGCAAGGACTTGCGGAACGCCTAAGATCGCTGCAGTCACCGACTTATCTAAACACACAAAGTCGCTGTACGCAGCAACCAGGCTCTGCTGATTCAGCTCGCCTGTGGCGACTAAGCCTAATCCATCCCGCGTGGAAACCAGTGCATGCCCGTGAGAAGGGTCTGGCGGCAGCAGACTAGGCAATCTCCACCAGGAGGATCTCCACAGAGGGGACTGGAAGCATGTGACCTCCATGTGGAGGACCCAATGAACAAGTGGAAGGACTGGAAATTATGTAACCTTCACACCACGAATGGAAGTCATGTGACCCAAACAAACTCTCCGTATGCAGTTCACTGAAGTGGACTTCAACGACGGGAAAAGAACGGAACAAACGACAGAACAAAGTGAAAGGTGAAATCTAAAGCCCAGATATATCTATGCTTTATTACTTTCAATAATTCAAGAATAATCTAAGATATTAGCATGGAAGCTATTGTATAATGCTTTGGTGAGCGGATATTGTCTGGAGATGCTGGCTGAACTTACGCAAATGTTCGCTATGTTTGTTAGCCTTGGTCATTGCTACTCGGTGTCGCTTGAGCAAATGAGTGCGGGCGAATATACATGTTGAAGACGATCATAAGGTTAGCTAGATGTTCTGTATATTTTAATTATACAGCCTTTCCCCCGAAAACCTTTAATGCCCTTCTTATAAGTGGTCATCCATCCATGATGCCGAAATCATGTTTACTTAAAGTTACAATCTCGAAGATTTCAGTTTTGTTCTCTATGGCGGTGCCAATGGCGAGAAGCGGTAATTGCAGGTGCGTTTTTGGACATCACTTCCCATAGATCCAACCGGATCCAACCATTGTCGTCTGTGTGACGTCAGTCACTTGGCACCTGGGCCACGCCAACTATAACACTTATTATTTACTGAATAAAATATGGTTGTTATAAAAGTAATGTTATGTACATACTCATTTGTTGTCTAACATTAGGCTAACTTAAACTGTCTTTACACTGCCGAGCCGGGTTAAAATGCTGTAGCAGATCTGGGGTAGAATTAGTGATGATCAATTTCCACACACGTTCGTTATCCACCTTTCGCCCGGTATGAACATCTTTACACTGCAGAGAAGAATTTGTGGGATTCGCTGTGGCTCGTGCAATTATGTATCTCGTGCACAATAAACAGTCTTTTTCGTGAATGACTGTTGTGTAATATTTTTGAAACAACTGCCTTACAAAATGTTACCCCTGGGGTTTCTGGTTTTGCTAGCTAAACTGTTCGAGAATAAAGCTGAGCTGGGTGTTAAATTAGCAATCAGAACAAGGAGAATAAAACAAAAACAAAGGAGATTTCATCAAAAAAGGTCATCAAGGCTGAAGGAACATATGAGGAAGCGTAATAAAATAATAACAATGCTAATCCATACTGCCGTATTCTTTTATATAGTTTTCTCCGGCTTGACATCTTTACACAGAAATCAGACCCGGCTCTGATCCACGTACACCCCGGCTTTATTCCTATAATTATAATATACTGATGAACTTGATATACTGATGAACTTGATACATGTTGAAGACGATCATAAGGTTAGCTAGATGTTCTGTATATTTTAATTATACAGCCTTTCCCCCGAAAACCTTTAATGCCCTCCTTATAAGTGGTCATCCATCCATGATGCCGAAATCATGTTTACTTAAAGTTACAATCTCGAAGATTTCAGTTTTGTTCTCTATGGCGGTGCCAATGGCGAGAAGCGGTAATTGCAGGTGCGTTTTTGGACATCACTTCCCATAGATCCAACCGGATCCAACCATTGTCGTCTGTGTGACGTCAGTCACTTGGCACCTGGGCCACGCCAACTATAACACTTATTATTTACTGAATAAAATATGGTTGTTATAAAAGTAATGTTATGTACATACTCATTTGTTGTCTAACATTAGGCTAACTTAAACTGTCTTTACACTGCCGAGCCGGGTTAAAATGCTGTAGCAGATCTGGGGTAGAATTAGTGATGATCAATTTCCACACACGTTCGTTATCCACCTTTCGCCCGGTATGAACATCTTTACACTGCAGAGAAGAATTTGTGGGATTCGCTGTGGCTCGTGCAATTATGTATCTCGTGCACAATGAACAGTCTTTTTCGTGAATGACTGTTGTGTAATATTTTTGAAACAACTGCCTTACAAAATGTTACCCCTGGGGTTTCTGGTTTTGCTAGCTAAACTGTTCGAGAATAAAGCTGAGCTGGGTGTTAAATTAGCAATCAGAACAAGGAGAATAAAACAAAAACAAAGGAGATTTCATCAAAAAAGGTATATTATAATTATAGGCTTTATTCCTATAATTATAATATACTGATGAACTTGATGGCAATGTAAATAACGGTAACGTTAAGGCCAGTTCAGATCAATGATTCTCAACAAGACGAAACGATTTTAGAATGTTGCAGAAAAAACTGCAGCGGTGTGAACTGGTTAGTAGAGCCGTTGCCTGCCCCTTTAGCTAGCTACATTGCAACATTGCAACAAGGTAGCATTGCATTCGAGAGACGGCTGGCGAGGTCGGTACTGGTCGGTAGCGTTAGCTAGCGTTTTTTCTAATTGTTAGCTGACATTAGATTGTGTTAATTACATTAGCTAGCTAGCTAACGCAACGTTACCTGATATGAGAGATGGATACTGTGCGCAACGTTGTCTAAACTAATGTTGCCTTTCTTGACATGGTCCGGTAGCTAGCATTAGCTGTGCAAATAGCTATGTAATTTAGTAACGTTACATTGTCATCAAATGTAATACGAAATCTATATCAACAAATAATAAGACCTCTCATGTTACACAAGAACTTTTTAGGGTTCCACAACTTTCTCTGTTATTGTAGCAGACACCGGAAAAAAAAGTACGCCCCTCACACACAAGTGAGTTGAAGAGCAAGCCTGTTGTGTTAGCTCCGCCTACCCTCTCTGGCGGACCAACCACTGATGGGTGATGGAAAACGCGTCACTAACTATGCACCGCTTGTGATTTTTTCCCGGCGATGTCACCCAGTTCTTTAATCATAAATTATTATAATAATAATATAAATTAATAAAATAATAGGCTCAATCACCATTGTGTTACCTAATTTGGCGATAGATAGTGACTTAACAGATATTTATTTTAATGAAAATCTTCGAGATTATTACTTTAAACTGTTTTCTTTGTTTACATTGGCTATTTGTTTGTTGCGCCACAGTGACATTGTTTGGCAGTACATTAGTTTGAAACATTGGAAGGAATATCCTGACATCCATCCATCCATCCATTATCTATACCCACTTATCCTGAGCAGGGTCGCGGGGGGTGCTGGAGCCTATCCCAGCGTGTACTGGGCTTGAGGCAGGAAAATATCCTGACATTTATTCATCAATAGTTTCCCAATATCTTTGATTATCATATGTTGTCGTTGGGGGTGCATGGTGTATGCACCATGTATGCACCTGATTAGGAATCATTGGTTTTAATCCAAATTTAAAAGCTAGAAAGCATACTTTACTATCTAAACAAATTATTAGCCCCTTGCTGTGAAGTGATATCATGACCACTGTCCTTGTAATTACAATTTGGAACACATACTGTAAAGAATATTTAAAATCTATATCTGTTTTAGATGCATATATCCATATGGAATGCTGGCTTTCGGTCAACAATTAAAGAATGCAACACCTGCTGCGGACACTTATTCCACTGCCTGCTATGCCCAATCTTCAAACCGACAAAGAAGGCAAATATTCAGAGGTGTGAGGACGTACATGCAAAACAGTGCATTTCAAAGATATGCTGATGTTAAACCCATATTCCAATCTATTTGAAATGACACAAATTCTGCCTAGTCTATTTCAAACATCAGACATTTTTTTTAACTCTACATATTGTTTATGTCCTGCACCTGAACAAATTGGGTGTGCCCATTCTACTGTACCATCTCCTTTGTAAGCTAAGAAGTTCCTTTCAGCTGACTACATCAGAATCTGTACTAGAGCTGAAAATGTACAACATTGTTAATCAGAAATTATATCTGGGTGGGTAAATTGGTGGAAATGCCGTAGAACATAGTTTGTCATTGATTTATAAATATACCAGTATATCCTGGGCTTTCACTGATGGTTTTATTGTGGTACATATAATAACACTGGCCTGGTATGCATTCTATGTTTGCAGTTTGCTTCTACCTGACTGCTTCCTGCATGTTAGCTGAGACAATCCTCTTGTCAGAGCAGATACCTACCTCCCCCATTTTCAGAGCAGATCACCAAAAACTGTAGAGTCAGGTAAATTAATCAGGTAAATTAATCTGACATTTGTTTACTCTGTTCTTGCAAAGCTTGACAATTCTCTTTAATATTATCTAAATGTAAAGCACATGTAACCAGGGTTTTGAAAAATGCAATACAAAGTAAGATATGTCAGATTGTTTAATATGTAAATGTATTAAATCTTTAGACTGTCAAACTCATGAAGCTGACAGCATCTGCTACCAGTGTGCAAGAAAAAATGGACAGAGGTGAAATCAACATGATGGGCTACCTCTTTGATGTCATACTTCAAGAGGTAAGATATGAATGCTGAGTTATTGCTGACTGATATTGGTTACATGATAAACAACAGACCTGTGATGTGTAAAGGGGATTAGTGACTTGTGTTTTCTGTTTTAAAGGTCATCATCAGGATCTTGGAAAAGAATGAGGGCTTCAGATGCTTTTCGGCAGAATTTGCCATGGCCAGTGGATTTCACCATTAAAGGCTCAAGAACTGTGATAGTCTTGATTGTGTTTATTTTGGATGTTTGATTAAAGAAAAATCTATTGTAACAAGTTTTGTCTCATTTTATTAAGCCTTTTCAAATTTTGACATGTCTCTCATTGCTGCATAATTTCCTGAGGAATTATGATTCTTTGGTGTACAGTTATGTCCACAATTATGGCTCAATGTTTGAATGTGGTCAATCGTTATCTGCATTTCGGCGACATGAAAGTGTATATTTAAATAGCACTGGTGCATCTAATCCAGGAGTGAGATTTATACTCGAGATTAAGGTAAGATTAAAATGAGTTTAATCAAAAATATTCTAATTAGAAGTGAATACTTAAATCGTCATAAACTCACTGATCATTAGAAGCTATCAGTTGTATTCCATGAGAAACACCATTTCCAAGGATATATCGTAAATGCAGACAAGCAGGTGTGAAAGTGTCTCCAGAGATGACAACTCCCTTTTAAGGTAAACAAATGGTATCGCAGATGCGAGGGTCGGAAGTCGCGGGGTCGCAGCATACCGACACTTCTAAAACCATTTATAGGCCTACTGTAAGGCTACAGTGAATATGTGTACATAAACAATAATTAAAATAAGCATTATATATAATTTATACATAAACCTCTTAGCGCAAAGCCCCTAGTGGTCGGCATGCCGCTCTTGTGCCGAGATTTGACTCCCTGCCGAAATTTGACTCCCCCTCGCATGCACGCGCATACACTCTATCAGCATGTAGGCTAATACGTCACATTCTTTGTTAGATGTTCGCTATTATGGGAAATATCCAATCAATCTATTTTCTATGTCATTGACGTACACGTCGTTCTTTTCACATTTGATCGGGTCGAACTTTGTTTCATTCTGAGACCATATTTAGCAACCATTCTTCATTTTCTGCTCTCCCACGATCTAAATTGTTATAGGATAAAGCGGACAGAAATGCAGGGAAGTTATGGTTAGCCTATCTTTGAAAGGCTTTGACATTATAAAACTAAATAAAGGGAGTTTCAAAGCTGTAAGCACTCGGAATACAAGTCATAGGAACACCCATGATATAGGCTACCTATATCCAGAGCAGCATTAGGTCCTATGTATGCTTTTCTTTCAAGAACCATGGTCCTTGTCTTTATAGCCTATTATTTAAAATAGAAATTCAATTGAAAAAAAAAATGCTAAGATACATTTATTGCGAGGGTTGATGTACGCGCAAGCATACAAGTCAAAGTAAACTCAACAAATAACCTCTGCTCTCCTTGCAATGCATTTTTTCTCTTTTTTTGGGGGGGGGGGATGGGGGTTATATAGTAGGAAGGGGGAAGAAAAAGGGAGGTGCGTGTGTGTGTGTGTGCGTGTGTGCGTGTGTGTACTGACATACAGTCCCCTCCAAAAGTATTGGAACAGCAAGGCCAATTCCTTTGTTTTTGTAATACATTGAATACATTTGGGGTTGAGATAAAAAGATGAACATGAGACAAGTGTTCAGAATTTCATCTTTTATTTACTGGTATTTACACCTAGATGTGTTAAACTACTTAAAACATAGCACCTTTGGTATCAGACCACCCAATTTTTAGGTGAGCAAAAGTATTGGGACAGAGAGTATTTAAGTAAATGAAAGCAAATTACGCTTAATATTTGGTAGCATATCTCTTGCTTGCAATAACTGCATCAAGCCTGTGACCCATTGACATCACCAAACTGTTGCATTCTTCTTTCATGATGCATTTCCAGGCTTTTACTGCAGCCTCTTTCAGTTGTTGTTTGTTTCGGGGGGGTTTTCCCTTCAATCTCCTCTTCAGGAGGTGAAATGCATGCTCAATTGGGTTAAGGTCTGGTGATTGACTTGGCCAGTCTAAAACCTTCCACTTTTTCTCCCTAATGAAATCCTTTGTTGTGTTGGCAGTGTGTTTTGGGTCATTGTCTTGCTGCATGATGAAGTTCTTCCAAATTAGTTTGGACGCATTTCTCCATAAGTTGGCAGACCGAATGTTTTTGTAGACTTCTGAATTCATCCTGCTGCTACCATCATGAGTTACATCATCAATAAAGATTAGTGAGCCCACTCCAGAAGCAGCCATGCAAGCCCAAGCCATGACACGTCCTCCACCGTGCTTGACTGATGGGCTTATATGTTTTGGATCATGAGCAGATCCCTTCTTTCTCCACACTTTGGCCTTTCCATCACTTTGGTAGAGGTTAATCTTGGTCTCATCAGCCCATAAAACTTTGTTCCAGAACTTTTGTGGCTCATCTCTGTACTTCTTTGCAAATTGTAATCTCGTCTTCCGATTCTTACTACTGATGAGTGGTTTGCATCTTGTGGTATAGCCTCTATATTGCTGCTCTCTAAGTCTTCTTCAAACAGTTGATTGAGATACCTTCACCCCTGTCCTGTGGAGATTGTTTGTGATGTCACTGTCACGGTTCTTCTTCACAGCTTTCACAATGTTTCTGTCATCAACTGCTGTTGTTTTCCTTGGTCGACCTGTTCAATATCTGTTGCTCAGTACGCCAGCGGTTTCTTTCTTTTTCAGGACATTCCAAGTTGTCGTACAAGCTATCCCCAATGCTTGTGCATTGGCTCTGATCGATTTCCCCTCTTTTCTAAGCTTGCTTTTCTCCCAAAGACAGCTCTCTGGTCTTCATGTTAGTTTATCTTTTATAACACAAATGCAGTTTTCACAGGCAAAACCCAAGGCTACAGGATACAGTCATCATATGGCCTTGCCGAAATCTGAATCCCCCACCGAAATCTGACTCCCCCCCCTAAACCACCCTCTGTTATGAATATCAGCAAATGCTTTTAAAATGATAATTGAGAGGCCTAGAAGTGTCACCATAGTCATTCTGGTGTGTCTGAAACACTTTAATCCCAAGATATGTGGGGGGAGTCAATTTTCGGCAGGCTTGCCGAAATCAGACTCCCCCCCCCCCCCCAACTTGCTCTCTGTTATGAATATCAGCGAATGCTTTTAAAATTATAATGTAGAGGCCTAGAAGTGTCACCATAGTCATTGTTGTGTGTCTGAAACACTTTAATCCCAAGATATGTGGGGGGAGTCCATTTTCGGCAGGCTTGCCGAAATCAGACCCCCCCCCCCCCCTCAACTTGCCATCCATTATGAATATCAGAAAATGCTTTTAAAATGATAATGTAGAGGCCTAGAAGTGTCACCACAGTCATTCTGGTGTGTGTGTGAAACAGTTTAAGCTCAAGATATAGGGGGGGGAAGCATTTGCTGACATTCATAACAGAGGGTGGGTTGGGGGGGGGAGTCAGGTTTCGGCGGTGGGGGATTCAGATTTTGGCAAGGCCATGTGATGACCGTATCCTTACCTGGATCTGCGCTATATACTCTGAAAAGCATTTGACAACGTAGGTAACTGCATGGATTGTCCATCAACTGTACAGAAATTTTCCAGCAGTAACAAAAGTTATCTAGGTTTTTTTTCTCCCAAGGTGTCAATCTCAAGCTAAATTTTCATATTTCCATTAACTTGTTCAATAAAATGTACATTTTGTATTTATGTTGGTTTCATGTCATTTGAAATAACATTTCCACCATTTTTTTACAAAAGGTAAGACTGAATGCGCCTGAAAATGTCAAGTGGTGTAACCAGAAAAGAATGAGAAATATTAAATATTTTATCCACCTAGAGTGTATGCAAGTGTACTTATATAAAATGAATTACTTCATTTTAAAATATCACATGAAAATAGATTTTATTAGGATTATCTCTAAATTTAATATTGAGTGGGACATATGCTGAAAACACCTCTGTTTTCTAAATAATCTTTGACAAATTATGTAAAAATTGTTTAAAAAAACATGTTATTACACTGCAATAGAGGATTACATTTTACTCCACATTCTATTCCTGTATATTATCATATTTTCATGAAAAATACTGGTTACGCCAATTAACACAAATCAGTTACACCACCTGACCATGTTGCTTCTACAGTCAAAGGCCATTGTTTGTTGAAGAAATTGTTTATACTACATCTATAATCAGCATCATAAGCTGTATTATATATATATTTGACAAAATTGGCCTCTAACAGAAAGGTTTGTAACAGGAATCAAATGGTGTAACTGGTTACACCATTTGACATTTCAATTTAAAATCAAATTTGACAGACATTATCATGGACACCTATGTAAGCACATGACCTTGGTGTGAATGTTTCAAACATAATTTTTAAAGTAAATACTCATTTTTAGAATTATGATAAATATTCAAGGTTTTATGGGGTCATACCATTTTACATACCCTAAAAATGTCAAATTACTAAGAGAGTTACTAACCTTGGCATGCAGCAGTTAGGGTAATCAGGGGTCCTTCTTTGTGATATCATTTCCTGTCACATGGTCTTATTGCACAATGTTATCAAAATGGCTCCTTGAATGGTGGTTACACCACCTTGACAATTCAGGAAGTTGACTTGACTGACATGATTCCCCAAATTAATTATAATATTCAGAACAATTGTGTTCCATTAATTTTATTTATTATTAAATAGTTATAATGTAAGACTATGCCAAACTATTTGATAGGGTGTTTCCTTGAGAATTTCACCTTTTTTAAGAAAGTTTGATTATTTGGTACAAAGTTTTTACGGTTACACCACATTGACATTTTTGCCATCATCCACCAAATATTCTCTCAAAATTGAGTAAAACCAGAAATTTTTGACTAGGTCCTCAAAAAAATAATGTATGCAAGTAATTTGTAAGTTTATTTTTATATTTTAACTTTTTTAAAATTTAACTAAACCATATGGACACAAAAAAATAGTGTCACGGCATTGACCCATTTACCGACCTGGAGGACAGAATTCTCTGGCTGTTGCACAAAGCTTAGGCTCATTTTGAGGATTCTGCTGTGGCGTGATAGGTCCTTGTTGCTGAGGCCTTGGTCTATAGCATGGGATTCTGCTCCAGAGGTCCTGATGGTAGGTATACTCTTCTTCCTCGTCAGAGCTATCTGTTACTGGTCTTTTGATGTCTTTTCAGGTTGTCTCTGTCTTTTCTGTCTTGTCTTTTCTTCCACAGGGAGTTCTTCTTCAAGAGGTAGGTCATTTACTGGCAGCAGCAGGTTTCTGTGAACACACGCAGGGACTTGCTACCTCTCTCTGGCTATACTTTATAGACTGGTCCATCTCCCAATCGTTCCACGACACGTAGTACCTTCTCCCAATAGGTGCGCAGTTTACCTGGACCTCCTCTCTCTCAGAGATTTTTCACCAGTACCCTGTCGCCTGGCTGAAGAGCAACACCTCTCACGCCTCTATCATACTGTTTCTTGCCTTTAGCCGAGGACTTCTGGCTGTTGTCAGCAGCGATGTGGTAAGCTGCTCGCATCCTATCTGCTCACTTCTGTGCAAAGGTCTGATGGTTGCATGCCTCAGTCTCTCTCCTGGAGCTAAAGAGCAAGACGATTGGTAACCATGGAGCTCTGCCATACAAGAGGAAGAAAGGAGAGTATCCAGTCGCTTCGTGCCTCGTGCAGTTGAAAGCATGCACAATATGAGGCAGGTGATCTTTCCATTCACTCTTCCTCTTCTCTCGTAGGGTGCGTAGCATTTAAAGGAGTGTGCAATTTAGTCTTTCCACCGGGTTGCACTGTGGATGTTAAGGAGTAGTTCGTGAATGAGCAATTCCTGCCAGTTGTTGTAATCTCTGGAACAGGCTATTCTCGAACTCACATCCTTGATCATGGTGAAGCTTCTCCGGGTACCCAAAATGAGGGATAAAGTCCTAAAATATCTTTTCAGCTGCTGTCTTCCCTGATTTGTTCCTCGTTGGGTTTGCCTGAGCGAAGCGCATGAAGTGGTCGACAAGGACGAGGATATACTCGTATCCTCCCTTGCTTGGCTCCAGATGTAAATAGTCGATAGAGACCAACTCGAATGGTGCACTGGTGATGGATCCTATCGGAGCTCTCTGCGGGACATTGGGACGTTTCTGTTTGATGCAAACACATCTCTGTGTCGCATAGTCCTCAATATCTTACTGCATGTAGTGCCAATAAAACCTTACATGGGCGAGATGGATCACCTTATCAGCACCTACATGCCCCATGTCATCGTGCAAGCTCCTCAACACAACAGGTTTTAGCTTGTCAGGGAGGACTAGTTGTCTGTGTTGCTCCGTTTTCTGGTAGAGTATTCCATTATCCACCTCTAGCTTGTTCCACTCATAGAGTTGTCTTCTTGTCTGTCTCCCCATGGCTCTTTTCTCTTTTTCATTGGGAGTCCATGCGTTGAGTTTCAAGGACACAACTTCTTTGATCGCTGGATCATCTTGTTGTGCACCTCTGACGTCCTCGGGTATGACACTAGAAACACCATCTGTCCGCACAGCATTTTCATCTTCACAGTTGAGTTGCAATGCAGCCACCCAGGGAATATCGTTGTCTTGGACTGCTTTGCTTCCTTGTCACACTGCAGACACCACCTCCGGTGACACTGTCTCCGTATGCTCACCCATTCGATCTTGACAGTTCACTGGGTACCGGGACAACATATCGGCATCTGCGTTCATTTTTCCCGGTCTATACTTGATGTCAAAGTGGAAGTCTGCTAACTCCCCAACCCACCTATGTCCCACAGCATTTAACCTTGCAGTACTTAGGATATAGGTCAAAGGGTTATTATCTGTATAGACCATGAAGGTTGGAGAGTAGTACAGATAATCCCAAAATTTGTCGCAGATGGCCCATTTGAGTGCCAGGAACTCAAGTTTACCGGAGTGTAGGTTCTTCTCCTTCAGAGCAATCACTGCTTACAAATCTTTTGGGTCAATCTGGATCCCGTCCCCTGACACCATCCGTCCGATTTACCAGATTTTCCTCTTAAAGAGTTCCCATTTTGTGGGACGAAGCTTGATGCTGTGTTGTCTCATCCGGCAGAGTAATTGTCTGAGGTGGTCCAAGTGTTCATCAACGGTTTTTGAGTAGCAAAGGACATCATCTAAATATGGCACACAGCACTCATCTCTAATGCCCTCTAACACTCCCTCCATACATCGCTGAAATGCAGCGGGTGCATTTGTCAGTCCGAATGGTATTCGCACCCATTCATACAGCCCCCAGGGGGTGCTAAAAGCTGTTAAATGTCTGGATTCCTCACTCACAAAACCCTGATGGTATGTGCTACCTTGATCTAGTATGGAGAACCACCAGTTGCCTCCCAAGCTGTCCAAAAGATCCTGAATCCGTGGCAAGGGATGACGATCGGGTATGGTCTTACGGTTCAGTACACGAAAGTCTACACACAGGCGCAGGCTGTGGTCTTTCTTGCACACCTAAACCACAGGGGAGGAATTAGTGGACACTGATTTACTGACCCAGCCTCTGTCTAGAAGATTTTGCATGTACTCCTTTACCTCCTTATACAGGGGTTTTGGAATGGATTGTAGCATTTCTAGACAGGGTTGTCATCTACTGTGTTGATTTTCACCTTTAAGTCAGGAATACAGCCAATGTCCCCCTCCTGGTCAGCTGATGAAGCTGTTGTTGGATGTCCCATCGCAGTTCTTGTAGAGCGGCCATCTCTGGATACCTGAAGTCTGTCGCTCGGTTCATCAGCTCAGGAAACAGGAAATCAGGATCCCGCAGTTCTTGGATGATTAGCACCGGTCCACCAGGAGATGCTAATCCCAGACGAGCTCCCAAATTTGTTGCCTCCCTAACTTGGTGGTCAGGGGGAAGTAGGACATCAATCCTGCGCTGTGCTGTAATAAAGAATCGAAGAGACGCACATGCTGAGCTGATGTTGATTTCACGGCAGAAAGATTTATTCTTCTTTTCTCACAAAACATACTTCAGGTGGGGAGGGCAAAACAGAGCTTTAGAATGTCGCCAGCAGTGTATGTGCATGAGCTTGACAATACATTTCTCACAGAAAAGGTCGTTTGTCACCTTTTTTAGTTTATTACAGTGGTGATAGAAGTGACTAGAATTAAGTGATACTGTGCTATTAGCCTTTATTGGTCGCCGTACAAGGTTAATGTGAAGTAGCGAGCACAATCTGAAAGTACTAACCCGGAAAAATGTACTTTGAACAGTATTTGGTCAATCGAACGGTAAATGTGAAAAACATTCGATTATAGTCAGCGGCACCAAAATTTTCTGTCACACCCTCAATAAACAGCAAAAGTCCCAGTAGAAGATTGAATTAAATCTTTAAAAGTTATATATTTTCTGAAACCTTATCGATTCCACTTGGCCATAGTGAGTGAAACTAGGCGATCTGAGCATACAGTCGCTATGTAAATTACGTCAGAAGGATTCAGCCTTGTTGTTTGCTACCTAAACTTCACAGCACACTCATTTCCGTTACCATGCTTGTAGCATGAAGTGTCCACTTTCAAAATCCATTTAAACTATTCACAAATGACTTGGGACTTTGAAGTTATAAAGCGGGATGTATCAAGTGTCCAGTGGAAATATTGACCTGGCTATCAATCAGAATTCTGAGAGAACCAACTGCCACAAATGAGCGCAAAAATCAACCAGTAAGAGTTATTATGATGCCACTGGTTCAGAACCCCATAAATGTTAACAATTGAATGTTCAGTGAAATCTATAGGTTTTCGGTGCCATCAGAGTCCTGATCTTATCATTGATGGAATTTTGGGAAAATGTGAGCTAAAAAGCCACAAAAACAGCCAATATATCCCATTAATATTCCATATATGTACAATCGCTGTTCACAATACGTTAATTTAAGGCTAAACCGATATTTTAATCAGAATACTTAAGTTAATTTCCGGAAATAAAATTTTCGATTGTCCTCTCTACTTCTGGTATCAAAACATATCTGTTGTAAACTAATGGCCTTAGCTTCAGTCCCGGTTTTGTATAACATGGCCATTTAACAGCACTGAGCTAGAACAGTAGCAGTTTCTTCACATTTTCATTGACTTTACAAGACTGTAACTCAGTTAGGCTACTTGGACCCATTCAACACATTCTCACTATTTCATTCACTTAAAAATAAAATACATATAACCAAATATATATTCTCTTATTCTCTAATTTAGTACATTTTCACTGTATCCATAGAAAATAATAAATGCATGTGTTTTTTACTGTCTCAACATGAACTGTGTTATTTTAACCAAAAACGAATAAAATGGCTTTTGTTCTTGTTTCATTTTCTTAACATAAACCAAACATTCCCTTTTTCCACGAAACAAACACATTTTGCCATTGAGTTAAACTACATTTACATTCAAACTACATTAGCTCATTTAATGGTGCTGTCCTCCATTAAGTGTTACACATGTTGTACAGTCGCCATTTTGTGCTAAACTACTTCACCACAGTATTTTCTGGTTTTGGCAATAAACCACAAATATGCCCATTTGGCTACAGATAATACCAGGAAATAACTGCGCACATGAAAACCGCTTCGTAAATTAAGTGCATTTGGTGAATTCACAAGTTTTTCTGTTGTTTTGGGTTAGCTTTCCCCACACTACTCCACACTACACAAGTCCACTACACTAGCCAGTTACTGTACAGCCCACAATCTTTATTTACATAAAATTCTCGGACAAGTTGTTTCTTTAACCAACATGTGCAAAACGATCTAATAAGGTACATGTTCAACTCTTAAAATCTAGCATGTACGCTCAATTTAAGGCGTATTTACCAACCTGTAATAAAGAATCGAAGACACGCACACGCTGAGCTGGTGTTGATTTCAAGGCAGAAAGATTTGTTCTTCCACTTTGCTTCTTCTTCGGTGTTGTTTACCGGCAGCTTGCATCCTTGAAAGTTGCATTACTGCCAAATTTCGGAGTAAGTTAACTCCTACAGTTTATTGACTGTCACACTTTCATAAACAGTCGCGTTCCCCGAAGGTAGTTAATAAAACATCTCCTCCCCTGCCCACTAGCACCACACTCCAGTACATTCCTCAATCCTGCTCCTGTTATCCCCAATCTTCCCATCTCCTCCATCATATCCTTCCTTTCCGACCTATATTTATTGCAGTTAATGATAACGTGTTCTACGGTTTCTGGTACCTGACAGATTTCACAAAGACCGGTTGGATGTTTACCTATAAGATGAAGCGTGCTGCGTAAATTGCTGTGTCCTATTCTTAATCTTGCTATTACAACCTCCTCTCTTCTGTTTCCTCCCCTCTTGCTTACACTACCTACTCTATTTTGTATCAGATGTAAATGTCTTCCCCTTCGCTCCTGATCCCAGTGCTGCTGCCATTCTTTATTGATATTTCCCCACACAATGCCCTTTCCCTCTGACTTTGATAACTTGATATTGATTTCAACACTTCCCTTTTTGACTGCTTCTTTTGCCAACGTATCTGCTCTCTCGTTTCCCGGGATATCTGAATGTGCTGGGACCCACATGAATGTAACATTTTTCCCTTGCCTAACCACTCTTGAATTGGCAAACAAGATTTCATACAGCAGATCCTGGTGATTTCTGGCTGTACCTGTCTTAATACTTGCAATGGCCGACACAGAATCACTACATATTACTATTTTGTTAACCCTACCCCGTTCAGCCCATTCTAATGCCATCAATATGGCAAACAATTCCACAGCATACACACTTAAACAATCCGATGTTCTCTTGCTAAATCCCACTTGCTAACTAGGCACAGCAACTGCAGCCCCTGTCGCATCTGTCTGCGGATCCTTTGATCCATCTGTAAAAATCTGAACACTGCCTTTATACTTACAGTCCCTATTGTTATAATATTCACTAACTAGGTCAGCATTCTTATTACTATGCTTAATCTTAAGTAATTCCAGATCTACCCCCACACTTTCTAACTCCCAGACAGGTCTAACAGGCCACACCACAGTTTCGCCAAACTCTTTATCATATAATCCCATATCGCTTGCCACTTGATCTCCTGCCCATCCAAAACTTGCTTTTTCCATTCTCTCCTTCTCCCAGCTTGTCTGCAGTACCCTTTTTGTTGGATGACTATCTCCATGCCCCCTTAGATTAACCCAGTAGTTAGCCACCAGCTGTTTCCGCCGCAACCACAGTGGCATTTCACCTGCTTCTACTTGGAGTGCACACACTGGGGAAGTTTTAACTGCTCCTAAACACATTCGTAAAGCCCGAGCTTGTATAACATCTAGGTCTGCCAGCACAGATTTTGCTGCTGATCCATATACGATACTTCCATAGTCTAATCTTGATCTAATTAAGGCTACATAAATATATTTCAGAGATGCTATATCAGCTCCCCACTCCAATCCTGCAAGACACCTCATGACATTTATCACTTTCTTACATCTACTAACAACATATCTAATATGCTCCCTCCATGTTAACCTCATATCAAAATATACTCCCAAAAAACGAAAACTCACAGCTGTCTCTAAATTATTTCCATACAATTTCAAATTGCATTCCCTGAGTTTCTTTCTTGTAAAGAGCATAGATTTTGTTTTTTCAACTGAAAATTTAACTCCCCACTTTGTTCCCCACTTTTCAACTTGATTAATTCCATCTTGCACTTTCTTCACTATGTGTTCAACATTTCTCCCTCTTTTCCACAAAGCCCCGTCATCTGCAAACAATGACTTCCCCATATCCATAGGGATATTCATAAATATGTCTTTTATCATGATGGAAAATAAAGTTGGACTTACTACACTTTCCTGAGGTGTCCCGTTTTCCACAACATATTTGGTTGAAAACTCTGACCCTATCTTCACCTGAATAGTCCTTCCATCTAAAAAGTCCATAGCCCAATTAAACATTTTCCCTCCGACTCCCATTATGTGCAGTTTGATTAGAAGTCCCTCTCTCCATAGCATATCATACGCTTTCTCAACATCAAAAAACACTGCAGCCACTGTCTCTTTATTTACTTGCGCTTTCCTTATTTCATTCTCCAGACACAACATTGGATCCATAGTATTCCTTCCTCTCCTGAATCCACTTTGATACGACGCCACCATACCTCCTTTTTCCAAAAAATACATGAACCTCTCATTTATCATACGTTCCATTAACTTACAAATGTGAGATGTCAAGGCAATTGGTCTATAGTTTCCAGGCCTGCTGGCATCTTTTCCAGGTTTCCTTATTGGAATAATTATCGCCTCCTTCCAGCTCCTTGGCATTCTCCCCTCTTCCCGCACTTTATTATACAGTGACAACAATTTCCCCAGACTTCCTACACTCAGATATTTTAACATGCTATAACGTATCTCATCTTTACCCGGTGCTGTCTTTCCTGTTTTATCTAGTGCCCTTTTTTTTAACTCTTCTTCCTTCTACTGATAAATTATTGGAGCTATGTACCCTAACAAACGTATTTGCCAATAATTCTGCCTTTTCCTTATTTGTTACTACAGTCTCATTTCCATCGGTCAGAGCCGTATAACTCCACTCCCTCCTGTCCCCTCCCATCTTTTTTATCATCCCCCATACTTCTCCCACCTGAGTTGTGTTTCCAATTGTACCACAGCACTTTCTCCAATGTTTTTTGTCTGTCTTATTATCCTCCTTACTACTGCCTGGGCCTGCTTGTACTGAATCATATGTTGAAAATTATGAGTTCTTTTGACTAGTTTAAACGCCTTATTTCTATTTCTCACTGCTTCCTTACACTTATCATCCCACCATGGTACCACTTTCTTCTTCATACTACCTTTACTTTTAGGAATGGATTCGAATGCAGCTGTCATTATGCCTTGTTTTATTTTGCTGTCAAGTGACTCTATGTCCATTCTATCATTAACCTGACTTAAATATCTATCACTTCCTTCCGGAAATTTCTCCCAATCAGCTTTCCCAAGGATCCATTTCCCACCTATGTTCTCTATGGTCAATGAGACAGCAATATTTATCTTACACCAGACTAGGTAATGATCACTCCCTATAGTACCTTCTTGGTACACTGTCCAATCACACACTGCTGCTATGTTGTTTGACACAAGTGTAAGATCAAGCACAGCCTCTCCCTGAATTAACATCTATTCTTGTACTACTGCCATCATTTAAACATACTAAGTTCTTCTCATCTAACAACTCTTCTATCACCTGACCTGATTAGCATCTGTTCTGTCACTCCCCCATAATGTGTTATGTCCATTAAAATCACCACACCAAACCGTGCTACTACCATTCTGCCCTTCTATCTCCTCAAGCTTGCTTACCTCTAGCCTTTTGCATGGATTATAGTAATTCACAATCACTAACTCTTTACTTTCTGCCCACACTTTTACTACCACATACTCTTGCTCATTACCTACACCTATTACTCTGTAAGGGATGCCTTGCTTTACAAAAGTGACACATCCTCCTCCTCTCCCCTCTGTCCTATCTCGCCTCACTGCCACATAGCCATATAAAACAAAATCCAAGTTAGACTTTAACCAGCACTCTTGAATACACACAATGTCTGGTTTTTCTCTCCTACTGGCTACAAACTGCTTGAAATCTTGCCCATTAGCAACCAGGCTTCTCACATTCCACTGAAGAATTAAAATTATTAGTACAATCAACCCACACATGCCGTTTCTTGACTTGACTGTACACTGAGTTCATCCCTTACTTCTTCCCATTTTAAACCTATCATATCCAAGTGGTGTACTGCTGCTTTGACAATAACCTGAATCCTTTCTGTTTTAGATTTTATCTCAGCCGTTGCATTTATCACTCCTGCTATGAAAGTCACCAATTTCTTCTTCTCTATCCATGCACTCTTCTTATCTTGCTTTTCTTTTGCTACCGCTTGTTCTTTGCTACATCCTCCCTCCTTATTCTGTTTTTCCTGTCCTGCCATCTTAACTGCCTCAGCAAATGAAACTTTTTCCTTCCTCCTTATCTCCTGCACCACCACCTCTCTTCTCAACACTTCACAACCCCAATAAGCCACACTATGATTCCCTCCACAGTTACAACATTTTGGTCTCACTCCCTCTCCACATTTCCCATACTCATGTTCCCCACCACATTTAGCACACCTTCTCACACCTTAGCCACATGCCCAAATTCCTGGCAGTTAAAACACCTCATTGGCTTTGGTATGAACTCTCTAACTCTGTATCTCACAAATCCAAAGTATAATTCCTTTGGGAGAACCTTTGTTTCAAACTCAATCAAAACGGTCTCAGTCTCTTCTTTCTCCACCCCCCTTGTCTTTTAGCACTTTTAACTAACCTATTCCGCACCCTCAAGTTCTCTGCCAGTTGCTTCATGCTAACTACAAGAGGTAATCCAGAAATTACCCCCTTGCACCCACCACCCCTCTGCTCCCCCACTCTTACTACTTCGGCTACTTTAGCTTTTCCAACACTACTCATTTTCTTTGCCTTCTCCATCTGACCTTCATTATCGCATCCTATAAGCAAGTTTCCATCTCCCAAAACTCTTGCATACTTCACTTCTCCAATTTGTCCTCTAATAGTTTTAGTTAGCTTCAGCGGATCGACTTCCTTTACTCCCCCCTCTCCCTCAAATCTCACCACTATATTTATCACTCGTGCCTTCGGGTCCTCCTCCTCCCTCTCGCTCCCCTCACTATCCATTCCACCTGAGCTAGCTCCGTCCTCTTTTCTCTCTCTTTTACTTCTACTTTCCTTCATGCCTCTGTTCCCTCTCACCACCTGCCACTCACTCGCCCCCCTCTCACCTTCCTCCATGCTGTCACCATCCGTCTCCCTCCCCGCCATCCTGTCAGGGATTGTAAGGAGGAGCAGTGCAGGAATACCGTTCCGGACCTATGCAGGCCGTCGGTCGATATTCCTACAAAAACTCCCCCCGACACCCAAACCTATTGCTACCACGTCCCGACGTCCGCAAAACAAAATCAATAACGTTTAATCACTCAAAATAAAGCCAAACTAAGTAAAAAAACAAACAAAAAAACAAACAAAAACAACACCAGCGTAGCACAATGCACCCTTCCAGAGACGAGTTTTATTTTAAACTGTTGCCCGTCGACTCCGCATTAACGTTGACGTTGACTTGCAGCTAATGAGCTAAAAGAAATCGCAAACACTATCAGCCGATCTTCCCACTCGTTTACTGCTCGTTTCCTGAATCTGAGACAGCTACGGCAACTCCGTATGGACCAAACTCAGCTCCACCTAATCGTCGAACTGGCGCTTTCCCTATTTTAAACCTTTTAAAGGTCTTTCTACACGGCTAACCCTGGCCGGAAATCCCAAGCTGGGATGCGCTCGTGCTTCTCTAAATCCTAATCCTTTCAGAAGTGTCCGCGCCTAACAGTCAAAAGAAAAAAAATAAAACAAAAGCCATAAACTGTTTGAACTTCGCTCCACCAAAACACCGCACTGCTCAACAGATCACAGCACCCGGATCTCTTCCTCTGTGCATGCTGGAAATGCTATTCTATACCACCCAAGCGTAACGCGCCATCTAGCGGCCTGTATGTGAAATAGCAGTGTAGTGACTCAAAATGCAATGAAAATACATGAGATGGAACCAATGAAAATAAATGGAGAAGAATAATAAAAAATTAGGGGGTGTCTGTTTTTTTTCTCTTGATTTAATTCTACCTATTTTACTTATTATTCTCTTAACTTATTTCTGAGGTTAGCCATTTTCAACCCTCTACACATACATCTACCCTTGCAATAAATGTATCTTAAAAATTCAATCGAAAAAAAAAATTCTATGTTAAATAATAGGCTAGGAAGTCAAGGACCGTGGTTCTTAAAAGAAAAGCATACATAGGACCTAATGCTGCTTTGAAACTCCCTTTATTTCGTTTTACAATGTCAAAGCCTTTTAAAGATAGACTAATCATAACTTCCCTGCATTTCTGTCTGCTTTATCCTATAATAATTTAGATTGTGGGAGAGCAGAAAATGAAGAATGGTTGCTAAATATGGTATCAGAATGAAACAAAGTTTGACCCCATCAAATGTGAAAAGAATAACGTGTATGTCAATGACATAGAAAATAGATTGATTGGATATTGCCAAGAATAACGAACGTCTAACAAAGAACGTAACGTGTTAGCCTACATGCTGAGAGTATAGGCTATGCGCGTAGATGCGAGGGGGAGTCAAATTTCGGCAGGGAGTCAAATCTCGGCACAACACCGGCATGCCGAGATTGCTGAACTCAGTGGTATTGCAACCAAAGTGTGAGTTAAAAACAGAAACGCGCTGTTTTAGTTTTATTAGTAGACGATAGGCTACACGACAACTGTGCTGAATATGGAGTTTCGCAGCGCCACCATTGTCGCTCTGGTCGTTCATTTAATACCAGATTTCCTGCACCTGTCTTGCACGTCCACAGATGTCCAAAAAAATCTCCTAGCCAGACGTTCAAATATTGAACTGCACGTCTACGTCCAAGAGGGGTCGTAGTCAGACGTCCAGATACTGAACCTGTCTTGCACGTCCACAGACGTCCAAAAAAAATCTCCTAGCCAGATGTTCAAATATTGAACTGCATGTCTACATCCAAGAGGGGTCGTAGTCAGACGTCCAGATACTGAACCTGATTTGCACGTTGAGCAGACATACAGATATGGTCCTGGACCGACCGATGCAAAATAGACATGATCTGTACGTCTGGCAGACGTCTCATGTTTCCTGGGTGCAGTCTCATCTGCAACTACACCCTCCACCCATGACATATTGTCTATTTTGGCATTCATAAAAATATTCTTTCACCACTCAAAAATCATATTCCGTCATAGCAACAAGATAAACCCAACAATAGCCCTAAGATATGCCAATACAGCAGTGAAAACGCTGCTCACTGAATAACAAAATAAATGAGAAAAAGTTTTTAAAAATGATACCATGTCATTCTACAGTCAATATCTGGGACTAAATATTGAATAAATATACAACCTTACCATTGGTTTTACGCATAGAAATGTCCCTGAGACTGAGTGGTCATATATTGTCTTGGTCAATCCGTTTGTGAAATATACACGCATTTGTGATGCCTGGGTACCTTCAAAAATAGCTGTGCGTAATACCTCACGTGTTGTTTACGGCGCTGTCGCCCTTTATAGTACAGTCTGGCTTGATTGACAATTCATTTTTTTAGTACGTGAGAGTATAAGCTTTCTAACGATGTAAAACATGTCTCATTTTGCTTTGGAATAGCGTTTTATAGGTCAGCGTAATCAAAGGTGGTAGCAGTAAAAGAAGCTGCACCTAACGAAACGTTGTCAACGATTTTTCGTAATTTCTTGGACAATATCCCATCCGCATACAAGAAAACATACAAGAGTACAGAGTATAGAAATAAATACAAGAGTTAATTATTACACATTTAGGTACTGTAGAGCATTGTGGGACAATATTTTTGCATTATATTTAAATCTGATATCAATGTTTAATCTTAAACCTTCATAAGGGGCTCATTCATATGCTTTATAATGGACAAAAAGCATTATATTCCTTTTTGGAGAGATTTTGGATATGTTTCTGGACCCTTAGCTATTTTAGACCACTGTACTGATGGGAAGCTTGTAATTCCCACTTGAAAATGATGCAACAGTGAGTTTCTTGAGTAAAAACAGTGAATATGTTGTGATTAACAGCAATGCATAATTCAGACATTTTGAGTAGATTTGGGGATGCTGGGTACACTGCTTAGTTTTTACTTCATCGATATTTAGTGGTTCTACATATCCACCCTTAGATTTTGTGAACTTGTGGTCAAGAAGATTTAGATCCAGGACATCCACGATCCAGTATACTTTAATTTGCTGTATATGCAATCTCTCAGTATTTCATTGCAAACTAAAAAAGAGCAAATTCATTTTAAATGGTAAAAATGGACCGCATTTATATAGCGCTTTACAATTGATGCCTCTCATTTGCCAGAGCAGTTACGGGTTAGGTGTCTTGCTCAAGGACACTTCGACACGCCCAGGCTGGGGTTTGAACCGGCAACCCTCCGACTGCCAGACAATCGCTCTTACATCCTGAGCCATGTCGCCCCTAGATTTTTTGCCTAGACAATTGCATTTGTGGCACTTTATTTCTTTCAAAATTATGAATATAAAGTCATCTAAGCTAGTATTGTAAATGGTACAAATGTCTTGCTTCATTTAAGCCATTTTTCAAGTCTATGTGGTGTTCACATCTGGACTTATAAAGCTTTAAATAGGGTAGCCCCTAAATAGGCAAGGATTGTCCAAATTTGGCATGTGGGCTAAGGGGTTAAAACTCATGAAGCCAGCATTATGCCCGGCTTGGAGCACTAAGGGTGTTATCTTAACGTTGCTAAGTACTGCGTTGTTACCAGATAATTATTGACCGTTAAATAAAACCATTAAGCAATCATAAATGACTCGATATACAGGTGGTAACATCTTACAAATAAACTTGTTTCCTAAATAAAGGAGGTTAGGTGACTTCCAATTGTGGTGTGGAGGTTATGCAATTTCCGGTCCTTCCACTTGTTCATTGGATCCTTCACATGGAGGTCACGTGCTTCCGGTGCCCTCTGTGGAGATACTCCTAGTGGAGATTTCCCAGCTTTCTGCAGGCAGGCTCTCTTGGGAGATCGATGGTGGAGATCCTCCTGGTAGATTAGTGGTGTGGAGGTTACAAAATTTCCGGTCCTTCCACTTGTTCATTGGGTCCTCCACATGGAGGTCACGTTCTTCCGGTCCCCTCCGTGGAGATCCTCCTGGTGGAGGTTCCACAGCTTGCTGTAGGCAGGTTCTCTTGATGCCCGACACTGCGCCAACTAACCACGATGAGCTCCAGGAAGAAGAACCTTGCTGATAACCGACCAGGGGTGGAGAACCACATTGCCGTTGCTACGAAACAAGGACTCGGCTTGCGCGCCTCACATCTGGAAACCTCCACAATTTCACAACGCCAAAACTGTTCTCTCCAGGACTCCACCATGACCACCGGAGGCCGCTATCTGTGTGAATAGATGGACAGTAAGACTGAGAAAACTTTCCAAGCAATAGAAGTTTAGCTTAGTCTGCATTGAGTTTAATGTGACATTGTGTGTTTCCATTTTGTCTTTTACAACAATTTTCACTGGTGATGTAATCTTAGAAAACAATCATATGCATGGTCTTTCTCCACGACTAACTTTACAACCCTAACGACACCACACTCGTTATATTATCGGTAGTGGGCGAATAACTAGCTTGGTTGCATATATTGCTTAAGAACTGAAGTTACGCTACACTCTCCGGCACTACCAGGAGCAATACTCCTTCGTAGCCGAGAAGTTATTCAGCCACGCCAGCTACACTGTACTGCACACATACGCGACCAGCCTGCCGTTTACTCTTCCCCCTTTCATCCACAAAGGGGCACGTGCGCACACGCAACCGCACACATGCATACACACCCTACCTTCCCGTATTTAGCAATTTCCCCATTTAGATTAGTTTGTGTATGTTCTGTTTGTACATTTCTTTAATAAATAACTGTATTAAACCCATGTCTGTTTTGATGTTGCTGGAACATGACAAGATAGCCTATCCAGAACTGTATCCTTCAGGTTATCGTAAATCTTTGATTTAATTATTGGATCATTAATATTTGGAATTTTGATTATTTATTGAAGTTCCAAATTTATGGTCGAATACTCTAGATAACTCATTTTATGAGATTGATTTTTTATTGTGCGATTATACCGCTTCGCCTACATAAGGGGTGCCCAATGTGAGAATATAAAAATATAATCCCGACATAATTGGTGCACCGTGTAAAGCTATATTGTCAGTTCCCCGACATATGCTTATAGCAAATGTACTTTTAACTATGAGTTTAAACTGGAGTAATGGATTTATAAACTATCCCTCAAGTCACGTTTACATATTTGTGACCTTCTCAGACAACTGTGGCAAGCTTCTAGTCTTCCTCTTGTACCATAATTGTTGCAGTTGCAACTTGGCGGTACACCCAGAACTTTAACTGTCTCCCCCTCAACTCATCCACATTGGTTCTTCCTCCTCAAAGGTAGTTCCTTCCTGGTACCATTTTGCACATTTAGTTACATACATAGTTTTGTAAAAATACATTTTGTATAGTTAAACACAGTATGCAAGCTTGTTTTAAAAAAAAAAAAAAAAAAAAACACATTTCACACCTTGTAAGTAGTAGCTGTTGTACAACTGAACTACAGTTCAATTCCATGTGATTCCCCTCACAACTGTGTGCATGGCATGTGCTACCATTTAGTCTTGTCACAGCACCTGCCAGTGCTAAATGCGGGGGGTTGCAGGAGTGATTATAAAATGCCTGATACCATCCCCCTCAAATAATGCTGGTTTATGTCCATGTTAGTTTTTACACTGAAGCATTTTCCCAAATCTGTGGTCTGAACTCTGTCCAGCTGATGCATTGCCAAACATGGGGAACACTACTAAATGAATATCCAAAATATTCGTCCACGTTGAAATGTTTATCAATCAGATGACTGCTATGTAAGGCATGCGGAATGTGTAAGCAGACCCAGCCAGCTGATTCATTTGAAACCTCCGTATATTCAAAGCTGAGTGACAAATAACTAAAATTCTGTTGTCGCCTGGAGCAGTCATTATTTTGCTCCTACCGTTGAACCATGATGAGAAGACTCAGAGGTGCAACGGTTCCCATGAGTATAATGAGCAGCCTCATGCTTCCACTGGGGTGCTGATTTCCCCGCAATGAACGTGTTCCAATCGGCGACTCTTACCGGAGTGTTGGAGACCAGAAAAGTCTTTTATCACCATCCAATCATCTGGTTGTATGGTGTGGCTTGGTATTTTCTTCCTCTCGTATTCATGAATAAAAGGTAGTGTGGTTACTCAATCAAGTTTAGTTTCTGCCATAACCTTATTCAGAGTGCTCTTGATCATTTGATTAATTTCTCCCCACTGTACTCCCACTCGATGGGTGGAAGGCACAGTGAATTTTAAATGTTATTTTAAAATTTAAGCTTCTGAATAGCTTCTGAGATTCTAAATAATTTAATTTACGAATACCAAACCTCGGTATTATGTCTCACATGAGGGTCTTGGCTACTGATAGTGCAGTCGCTTTCCTGCAAGGGAAACATTCCACATATTTAGAGAACATATCAACAATCACTAGACAATACTTGCAATAATGCCCGAGCTCAATTCAAATCCATCATCAGACAAAAGAACGGCTGTTCTGGGGTAGGCTGCCCTGATGCCCTCACTGCTTGTCCTTGAGCGGTGTTGTTCTGGAAAAAAATTACAAATTTATCACCAAAACGCTGAGAAATAGCTGAAAATCCTGTTGCAAACCAGTTGGCCTACTAAATCTAACATACACATTTTAAATGCATGATGAAAACCATGAGTCAGTCTCTGCTCCATTCCCCAACTTACAGTGACTCCCCTCCATGTCTCGGACCACTTCTTTCTTTCTTTCCCCCTCTCATATCTACACCCCCTCAACTCATCCAACAGCTCACCCACAGTAACTTTCAGGAGAAATCTCTCTACTCTGTCACAATCCTCCCTCATCTCCACTGCTCTGTCTACACTTCCCCCTCCTGCATCTTTCTCTAACCTGCCAGTTGATCTTGCCACCTCCACCTTCAACTCCTGCCTCTCCCAGTCCCTCGACTCACTTTGTCCCCTTGTCTCCAAACCAGCACGCTCCTCACCCCCCTGCCCATGGCTGACTGAGTCACTACGCTCCAGCAGAACATCACTGCGGGCTGCAGAGAGGAAGTGGAGGAAATCCCGATCCTCTGATGACCTGACCGCATATCATACCCTGCTGGCGGCTTTCACATCTGCCCTCACCTCAGCGAAAGCCTCATTTTTCCAATCCAAGATCAGTGCATGTGTCTCTAATCCACGGAAACTATTCTCCACCTTCTCTTCCCTCCTCACTCCTCCTCCACCCCCACCTCCTTCTTCCCTCTCCGCAGATGACTTTCTGGCCGCCTTTGAAGGAAAGGTGGCTACAATCCGGAACTCCTTCGCCCATCCAGTGAGCCTCCCACCCCCCCGGGACAAACCCACAGCCACACTGACCTCCTTCGAGATGCTGGAGGACTCCGATGTATTACACCTCATCACCTCTCACCGTGCAACCACCTGTCCACTTGACCCCATCCCATCTAAAGTTCTCCAATCCATTTCCAGCGAGTTCCTTCCCTATCTGTCCTCTATTGTTAATTCCTCTCTCTCCTCTGGTCACGTTCCCTCTGATTTCAAGATGGCTCGTGTTACCCCACTTCTAAAAAAACCCACCTCAGACCCCTCCGATGTAACAAATTATCGACCCGTATCGCTTCTACCCTTTCTGTCCAAAACCCTTGAACGAGCAGTTCTTAAACAACTAACCTCTTTTCTCCATCAGAACAACCTGCTAGACCCTCACCAGTCTGGCTTCCGATCCGGGCACTCAACTGAGACTGCGCTCCTAGGTGTGACGGAGGCACTTGCCACTGCAAGAGCCTCACGCCTCTCCTCTGTCCTGATCCTTCTTGACCGGTCTGCAGCTTTCGACACGGTCAACCATAAAATACTCCTCTCCACCTTGGCTGGGATGGGAATCGCTGGGACTGCCCTGTCTTGGTTCGCTTCCTATCTTGCAGATAGGACCTACCAGGTCACCTGGAAGGGGTCTGCCTCTGCCTCTCATCCACTTGTTACGGGAGTGCCGCAGGGATCTGTACTGGGTCCTCTGCTGTTCTCCTTATACACCAGATCTCTTGGTTCAGTAATTAATTCACATGGCTTCTCCTATCACTGTTATGCAGATGACACACAACTCTTCTTTTCTTTCCCCCCCTCAGCCACACAGGTCAATGATAAGATCTCTTCCTGCCTGGCTGACATCTCCACCTGGATGGCCAGCCACCACCTGAAGCTCAACCTCAACAAAACTGAGCTGCTCTTCTTCCCCTGCAAGACCTCCTTACTCCGTGAGCTCTCAATCACGGTTGATGGCACCACAGTGACTGCCTCTCACTCTGCCAAGAGCTTGGGGGTGGTCCTGGATGACCAACTGGACCTCAAGGAGCACATCAAGGCAACATCACGGTCCTGCAGATTCCTTCTGTACAACATCAGAAGGATTCGACCATACCTGACGACGCACTCCACCCAGCTGCTCGTCCAGGCTACGGTGACCTCTCGCCTTGATTACTGCAACTCTCTCCTTGCAAGCCTGCCAGCTTGTGCCATACAGCCACTTCAGATGATTCAGAATGCCGCTGCCCGACTCATCTACAACCTTCCCAAATTCTCCCACGTCACTCCTCTGCTGCGATCACTCCACTGGCTACCAGTTGCTGCCAGGATCAGATTCAAAGTCCTGACCCTTGCCTACACTGCAGCCAACAGGACAGCCCCCATCTACTTGCAGGACATGATTCGCTTCTACGTGCCTGCTCAACCACTCCGCTCTGCGGAAGCAGGGCGCCTAGTAACCCCTCCCACCCGCCCAAAGGGATCACAGAGCTTCTCCACCCTAGCTCCCCAGTGGTGGAACGAACTTCCCGTCCCTCTCCGAACCTCCCCCTCATTACCCATCTTCCGCCGTGGCCTGAAGACTCATCTCTTCAGACTATACCTAGATTAACCACCACCATGCTGTATACTTCACTCTTTAATTTAAAAAAAAAAAAAAAAAAAAAAACCCCCCCCCTTTTCATGTCACTTGTATTTGTCTTTGTCCTAATACTGTAGCTTATACTTCTGCCTAGTTGGCTTTGCAGAGGTTAGGTTAGAAAAGTGTTCACTGTGTGAACTGTGTTCTTAGCTAGAAATAGCTGTACAAAATAAGTATTATACCTTTCTGAACCAACCTGTGTTCAGCAGTTGCCTACGACCATGATATGCACTTTTTGTACGTCGCTTTGGATAAAAGCGTCTGCGAAATAAATGTAATGTAATGTAATGTAATGCAACATAGTGGCACAATGTACAAGCAGGCAACACAGGTTTACCTTAAGGTAAGACCCATAACCCATCAGGGCGGGGACCGCATTTGTGCCTCCTCCATTGGGCTTGTTCCTCCAGACTTGTAGATTCCTGCAATAATTTCAACTCACCTTTATTAAACAAATTCACAATATTTATACTCATTTGCCACATTGGGTTAGTAAAGAAGAGAGCATTTTTTTAGCACGGGCATTTCCCTCCGAAACGTCATTTTGATTGTTTTGTGTGCGCTTGGCATTGACATACTACATTTTCTTTAGGGAGGAGCAGAGCTTCTAATAAGTTTGCAACTAATTTTATAATGGGACACAAGCTTGCGCCCAGAGGTTATAAACTGCTTCCTTTTTACAATGCACCAAAATCAGGTACTACTCCATAAGTATATCTTGAGCCCGTATAAAGTTTACCCTTTGGCCAGATTACATGGTCTTGTGAGTATGTATAATTCACATACTTGTGTGGAGAAATATGAAGGTAGTTGTGGACTCTCTAAAACAAATCAATACGAGGCTTTAACACTGTTTCCACAACATGTTCTCGGGAATGCGGTTCTCCTTCTTCTGCAGGGATTAGAGTGGCGGGGTTGTGAGTGGTGAACAGTTTTAAAGTAATATGAGGGAGGACTAGTAATAGTCCTCCCTCATATAGTTATAGTTATAGACGGTCAGCCGTGGTGTTGGTGCTTGCCGTTGTCTGCCCTGATATTTTCCCTTCTGAGGACAGTTCCTGGTAATATGTGACAAAACTACTCTTCTACTTTTCATCCTTGTCTTTTGGCATGTTGAATGTCTCCAAACAGTCGGCAGATCTGCTTGTTCCCATCCCACGCAGATCTGTTTCACTAGTCTCGTAGTTTCTGTCTGCAATCGGTTCACCAGATTTTAATACATTTTCAAAAGCCTGTACAGTCGCACCTTGCGGGTCCAATCCAGAATGTTCTTTACAGCTTTTTCCCAGGTGCCCCCTAAATTCACTGTTTCTTTTGTCTTGCATCTGGCTCTGCCTGCCATCTTATACCAAACCCAGTCTATGTTTATCTTCTTTGTCTTTTTAACTTTGTCTCTTTCCTCTTGCCTTTCTTTTGCATCTACCAGCACCCTATGTTCTATTAGTGACATTACGCTAAATGTACCTATGAATGGAATATGCCCTTCTGTTACCTTGAGCCTGGCTCACACTTGAATCCCCAAACTCAGACGAACCTTTCACCTCCATCAGCTGGCTTTTAAAGAGATGACCACATGACTCCTCCTTAGGGATAGACCTGAAGTCCTTTTTTTGTTATTTAGCTAAACAGAAGAACATACTTAACTAGTTTTTTTTGTTTAGCTGAATATAACACTTAACTCCTTTGTTTGTATAGATTAACAGAAGAACACACAACCTTTTTTATAGGAAGACACACTTAATCCTTTTTTATGAGAAGGCACACAACTCTTTTTCAGTTAGCTTTTTTTACCTTTTTTTTTTAGGGGAAAACAGACTTAACTCTGACAATTCGAGTACTCATTAACCTTATGCCTAATTACATTGTGACCTACAAAACACGGGAAATTTGATGATCCAAAACCCTTTAGGCAGACAAAATCCTACCTCAATTTGGAGAGGCTTCATCCTGGGGTGCACGGTTGACCTTAAGATTGCAGACTCATCGTGAGACAGCAAAGTTAGGGATAATAATTTAGTCAGGCCACAGAGTAATTAAACAATACAACTTTTATTTGGCCAAATAGGAGAAACTGTTCAAGCATTTATCACAGAGTTCGAGAAGAGAGTCTCAAACCTCTGCCTCTTATTACTTTCTGTAAAGGTTTTAGGCGGCCTTGGTCGAGTCAGACAAGGTGATTCGCATGGCTTGACACGTGCTCACTTCTCCACCCGTTCCCACTTTCCTTTTTCCTGAGAACCTTTTCGCTTCACCCCAGAAACCTTGACGAAACACCTACTTTCCTGGTGCCTCAAGGCGGGTGTTCCTTACTTTTTATTCTCCCTTTGCATGCAATCTTGTTTTGTACAGCTTGTCTTCATTTGACATTATACACAGTACATGTTGTTTTCAATAGAAACACACAAACTATTAATAGGACATGACATTTTCCAAGCAATGGTCATATATGTATATCATGAATTGGCCCTTTAATAAAATCTTACCATTGAACTTTTATTGGAAATGTCAATTCAAACAAATTGACTCCATAAAGTACACTAAAGTGCAAGAGACAGCAAGATTATGCTCTATTGCTTGTAACAGGTCTTTTGTGAATAAGGCCAATAGAACCTGACATGACTTGTACAGAGTAGTATATAAGTTGCTATACAGCATGAATTGTTAAGCTAAATCATGCGTATCAGGACTCAAAATTTGTGTTACATATTTGTGGTATGGCAGTATAGGCACACAATATAATTGTATCATGATGCTGATATCTTGCAGTTGTTTGGTGTAGTTGCAATCGCTGATACATTCAGGCTAAACAACCATTCTGTTTAGTATTCTGCATTTAATCTGTGAAACAGCTGGATGACAAATTAAAGGAAAGACCTGAAACATAACAAATGTAGAAACATAACAAATGCAGATACTTCCATTTAGGTGTAATGCATGATACAATTAAGCCATACCATAGCCACAGGTCTAGAGATGCGGAAAAAGTTATATGGCCTGATGAGTCATCCACCATATTTTCAACAAGTGAGCAAGTCCATATGTACTGTACACCAAGACAATAGTACAGGCTTGAATGGTTCACCCCTACAGTGAGTGGAGACTGTTATGCTATGGGGGGTATTTTCCTTGCAAGGTTTGGGTCCACTTGTGCCCTTAGAGGGAAGGGTCATTGCAAAGCAATACAAATTTGTTCTGAGTGATCACCTTTATTCTATGATGAAACATTTTTGCAACTATTTTTTTCAGACACTAATTTTACATACATAAGCTCCAACTGAGATGACGGACCGTGTCATCAACTACAGAACGTGTCTGATGCAGCAGTGTTTTTTTGTGAATTTTTTAATGGACAGCACACGTACCTTTTGTTGCAGTGCAGTGATCAGTTTGGGCAGGACTGCAGTGTACTGCAGCCTGGCTTAAACCCAGTCCAGCATGGACCATGTGCAGATACGGATGGAGGGGCTAAGAGTTCTCTCAGCAGAACAATATCAAGGTCTGAGAGGAGAGATTGCAGATGGGGAAAAGACCTCTCAACTATTCTCTTTTCCCCAAAACAAAAATAATCCAAGAACATTTAAATAAAATCCAGAAATGGGCGGAAACCTGGCAAATGAAATTCAATATAGCCAAAATTAAAGTTCTGCATGTGGGGAAAAAATAATAATTAGGCAGTATTCAATGATGTAACAAAAGATGTTTGGTTATACTGCAGCATTCTATACAAACTAATATACCTGTATATAGCTGGAGGTGAACCAGACACACAAGCTACAGAGAAATGCATGTTTTTTTTATATTGTGTCATCTGGCAGGTCCAGACAACGTACTCACTCATGAAACTCAAGGTATTTATTTTGTGCACAGGGGTAGAACAGGAAAATGCTGGAAAACGGCTTTCTATTTTTAATTGTGATTACAGTATAGGATTTTTGTTTGAGCAGATTTGCTCACATTTCAGTGTCACAGAAGAGCTTAGGCTGTTTTGTTATATGTAAAATAGTAAACATGTAAAATAGTTTACCTTTTTTATTTTTTGCAATGATTTGCTATTTTGTGTAGCTGACCTCAACATTACATTCATTTTCACTTGAAAAAGGACTTGCCTTAAATACAACAGCTAAAACCAGTCAGACACATAGTTTATTTGTTTTTGATGTTTGTACTGTACATATTTATTACTGAAGAATGACTATTCATGTAATTTTAATGCGTTTCTTAAAGTCTGCAAGGGATGATAATGGCACCATATAATTTAAATCTTTCTGTTCGGGGCAAATTTTTAAAAAGAATTCTGAAAGCATTCAAGTACAAAATGCCTATCGCTGCATAAAAAAATATAGGGACTACCATGGTTTTGAAAACATAAGTCAATCTTAAAAGCATAACCCTTTATGTGCAACTTAATCGTATATTGTAAGTAGCAATTTTAATTGAGGGCATTCATTATCAAAATAAGGATTATTACAAGACCAAATATTTGCTTCAGCTTAAATCAGTCAGCACCTTTATTCCATGTACTCACAGAGTGATGGTACAACAATGTTTCAAACGCCATAAAAGGCACTGACTGATTTGCACAATTAAATTATTGATAGGACATGGGAATTCCACCTACCCTCCCATGACTATGTACACCTGGGGACTGGTTAACAACCCACTTTTTCTCCTGGGCAAATCATTGAAATGGCAGTCCTGAAAACATGAGGTGTGAAAATTTTTGTGCAGTCAGTTTGTTTCTTCAAAGAACAGATTAGGACAAATTATCCAACTGCCTATCCCCTTACTTGGATGATTTGGGGTTTCTGCAGGTAATGTATAGAAATCTATTGGTTCCTGCAAATGAAACTAAGCAACAGTAAAATAAAAACTGAAATTCAGTCCTAATGAAAAATACATCGTATTTTCTGTACATTCATAAAATAAACTGATCAACACATCTACTGCATACCACTACTGCATACTCCGCAGGGAAAATACTGTGTGCAAATAGAAAAAAAATTGTTGCTTCTGTGGTCCAAATCTGGGAAAGAATCCAGACTTGAAACACAATGGCCTGTTTAGTGGGGTTAAAGACAATAAAACGCATTCACAAGTGTACAATTTTATTCATACCATTACTGAAAGACTATGTACATTTTATATAAATGTAAGTAGTCTTAGAAAATAAAAACAATTCCCAACTCTCTGCTGGAGTCCCTTCTTCCCCTTCTCGTCATCCAGATCCGTTTTCTCTAAACGTGTTATTTATATAAAATAATTTCTCTCAAATTTAGCTTTGTTCCATAATTGCAAAACCTATTTGTTGAAGTTAAATAGATGTGAGCTGGCAACAAACATGGGGAAAAAAGGCTTCATTTGACAAATTTTGGGAGCGTGGAGACGTGTGTCCCTCCCACAAATGAAAAAGATTTTTTGGGGTATGCTGTTGCAGTTACAACATCTTCCTCCGTGTGGCAGGTTTTGGGAAGACGGTCTCCAGCAGGCGTTTCCGGCGGAGGTTCATCCTCTGCAGTGGGTCCTCCCCTTTCTCCTTCCTCTCTACCCCGGGGGCCAGCTCTGGACTGGCCATGGGTGAGATCAGGTTTATTTTTACAGGTGGGGGGCTCCCGGTCCCCACATTCCTCCTGAAAACAAAATAGTCACATTAATAAAAGTTGCAAGCCACAGAGATTACACATGATCTCTCCCGATTCTCTCAGAATTCAGGAAATACTGGTTTTCAGTCATAGCATACTCTGGGGTCACCGTTTAGCTTCATTCAGTCCTACTACGTTAGAACATCTACTATTGGGCATTCCACTTTCTGCAATGTTCCCGGAATTTAGCACAGGGTTTTTTCCTTTGGAGTGTGCATTTTTCCCCCCTACCAAAAACTTTCCTTGAAAAGCTTTTACCTGGTAGTTCTTTTCTTTCGGGGTTTGGCAGTTTCAGTCTTCTGCTGCACAACTTCAGCCCCCATTCCACCTTCCTGCAGGCAAAGAAAACCTCAGTCACATTTGGAGAGAAGGAATTAGAAATCTATGGAGCCACCTAGAGATTGTATTTGGACTTGCTCTGGCTTGATGGCTTGTGTTGATACACACTTCTTGTTTGGTGGTAGAGTTGATGAAAGAGTTTTGAAAGTTTGGAGGACTTTCAAGAATGTAACTGATGAAATATCTAGAATATCTACCTGTCATTAGATAGTTTGCCTCCATTATTAACTATGTAACTATAGTTAATTATAATCCAAGTGCAACTGAATTTGGTTGTATTTTGTCCTGAGATATAAATAAAATATTAACTGGAACAAGGGTTTTCTTTCTTTGAGTAAATACGAGTTGATAAGCCAACTGCTTCACTATCTGGTAATTCTTTGTTCATGTTTTTATACAAAAAGGCATTGTTTTTCCCTCTCCAGTTGCTTCCTCTAGCTGTTCGTAGCCACCTCATGTGGTTTTACGTTCTGGTCTGGATATCTATGCCTCAGATAATTAAGTGTTAAAATGCGGCCAAAACTGTGTGAGGGTTGCAGGATGATCACGTTTCTGGAAAACAATTTTCAGGTGGAATTCATCTGCCACCACTGGCAGCTCACTGTGCACCTTGAAAAGAAAATCCTTGATCTTGAGGGCCAACTTAACTCCACAGTACACAATTGGTGGAGTTCCAGGAACTAAGCTGCATGTCCTTAAAAGAAATAGTGTGCATGCCACAGGTGGGAAGGGGGAGACTCCAGAGCTTGCAGAAACAGGGAGTTGGATGACAATAGACCGCAAGCGCAGAACGCGTGCATACACCACAGGGGCGACATCACCAGAAGAAGTGGATTCCTTAGAGGAACTGGACTTGATCCTTGGCCCTGAGAGTGGGAGGACTGATAAGCCACAGGGCATCCACATCCTCCAGGACAAGGAAGTTAGTGATCCCCAAGGTATCTTGTGGGAGGTGCTGCAGGAGTATAGGGTACGGGGGTCACTGTTCGTGGTATTCATAGACAGGATCTCAAGGCGCAGGAGTGTGTCCAGTTTGGGGACATAGGAGTGGCATCTCTGCTGTTTGCAGATGACATTGTTCTCTTGTCCTTATCATACTGTGACCTTTGATGAGCACTAGAGCGATTTGCAACTGAGTGTGATGCGGTCGGGATGAGAATCAGCACCTCTAAATCTGTGGCTATGGTCCTCTCCTGGAAAAAGATGCTTTGCAAGTAAGGGAGGAGGAACTGCCCCAGGTGGAGGAGTTCAAGTATCTTGGGGTCTCATTCACGAGCGAGGGAAAAAGGGATTTGGAGATTGACGGCCGTCTGGGTACAGCGGCTGCAGTAATGTGGGTATTGAAGAATGATGGTGGTGGTGAAGAGGGAATTGAGCCAAAAGGCAAAGCTCTCGATTTGCCAGTTTATCTTTGTCCCTACTCTCACCTATGGTCACAAGCTATGGGTAGTGACTGAAAGAGTGAGACTGCGAATACAAGCGGCCGAAATGGGGTTTCTCCGTAGGGTGGCAGGGCTTACTCTCCTTGATAGGACCTCAAAGTAGAACCGCTCCTCCACATTGAAAGGAGTCAGTTGAGGAGGTTCGGGCATCTGATAAGGATGCCTCCTGGGCGCCTTCCTCTGGAGGTGTTCCGGGCTCGACCACCGAGGAGGAGACCCAGGGACATGCAGGAGGGATTATATTCAACGGCTGGCCTGGGATTGCCTGGAGATTTACCGGGATGAATTGGCGGAAGTCGCTGGGGAGAGGGATGTCTGGGCTACTCTGCTTGCCCCTTTGACACCGCGACCCTAAGTGGTTAGAGAATGGACGAATGGACACCAATATGAGTGTGGCGCCGATCGCTGCGAGGGACATGACAGTACAGATACAGTGATTGAAATTGAGGGTGATTGAAACTGACTGAACCATTCCAACACAGTGTGTGAAAGGGATGAAGCTACCATCACCTAAGTTAGCTTTTCAGAGCCTAGTACTGCTGGACTGTGAGTACACAGCAGGAGTGACGTGATCTCAAAAAAAACACAGCAGCACAGAGCATCACAGAATAGCCTAGGACTGCAGGACCGGAAGTACATAGCAGGGGCAATGTGATCTCACAGAACAGAGCAGCACGGAATAGCTTTTCATCATGTCTGGTTTACTCTTGAAACAGAGGTGCGCTTTGGAATGTTTGCTCAGTACTTTCACGAACAAAATCTATTTTTTCCCCTTTAAAAATAAATTACAACTACTGAAAATATTTGAAAAGATACTAGCGGTCTCTCACAGATTCTCAAATATTGCAGATTCTGGATCCTTTGCTGAAGTCAATCACATCCTGTTCGAAGAAGCTAAACTGACCGGCATTTTGCCATCTTATTTCAATGCTTCACATATACAGACGTAAATGTAATCATGCCTGCTTCCCTGTGCTCTCCCCTCCTCTTTACCTGTCCTTTGCTGTGAGTGCATTATGTTCAGTTACGCATCTTCCGCCGTTAGTGGTACTTTCTGCTAGACTAGTGGAAAAGATTTCTGAACTGGAATCTCGCATCCAGACTCAAGAAATCAGATGAAGTGAATAATTCTTGGACTCCTTTTCGGCCACTCGGATGCCAGCTCCATTTCTTTTTCACATAGCTTATTAGCCCTAGTATACCCCTTGCAACAGGAAGAGCTTGTTATGGTAAGAAGGAAGCATAGTAGCAAAAAACCTATGGTACATATTCAACCCCCTCCGCTAGAACGTTCTAACCCGTTTGCCCCACTTGTTAACACACTGGTCGAGGAACATAAACTTGAAAAATATTTAATAACTGGTGACTCCATAGTCCGAGATGTGAGAGTTTTTAAACAAGCAACTACAGCAAATTGTATTCCTGAAGCAAGAGCAACTAACAAGGCAAATATGAAAGTGCTGCCAAATTGTTATTCATGCCAGCACTAACAACGTCCGTATGAGGCAATCAGAGGTCACAAAAAGTAATTTTGAATCTGTGGGTTTGATGGAGAAGACGATGTCCTGGTCAGTAACCTGCTCCTGTCCCTACCCTATTCAATGCAGTGATAAAATATGGCAGATTATTGTCGTTAAATTGCTGGTTAGCCGAGTGGTGCATCAAACAATGTGGGGTTTATAGATAATTGGCAAAGTTTTTGGGGCAAGCTGGTCTTTTAAAGAGATGGTGTTCACCCATCTTGTGAGGTCACCGCTCTTCTATCTAAATACATAGCCTCTAGTTTGAATTATCAAAATTGACTACTCAGAGCCAAGGCCTGGTCGCAGACATCCTACCCTATACAGACATCTGCTAGCTCCCCAAAACTGAATACTTCAGACTGTGTCTGTCCCCCATGTTCTAAATAATTTAAATTCTAAAATCCATAAAGTTTGCCAAAAGAATTTGATAAACATATTGTTATTAATTCCAGAAAGAATATTTTGAAACATGGACTACTAAACATAAGATCCATTACATTTACATTACATTACAAGCATTTGGCAGATGCTCTTATCCAGAGCGACGTACAACAAAGTGTATAACCATAACCAGGAACAAGTGTGTTGAAAACCCTAGAGAGAAGTACGATTCCAAGTGCAGGGAACAACCGCATAGTTTAACTTTGACCCTGTAGGTTAAACTGATTAACACTAACACAAACAAGAACAGCAACAACGCAGTCTATGCAAAAATACAGTTTAACCTACAGGGTCGAATAAGCAGTAGTTAAGACACGAGTGCATTGACTAAGTCAACTACGAAACAGCTACCTAGTTACAACCCGAAGCTTACAGTCAATTTAAAGATTACAGGGAGATAGGGATGGGGAGAGGTGCAGCCTGAAGAGGTGAGTCTTCAGTTGTCGTTTGAAGTGGGTCAGGGTCTCAGCTGTTCTGACCTCCACGAGGAAGTCATTACACCATTGTGGGGCCAGAACAGACAGAAGACGTGATCGGGAAGCGCAAGTGCAAAGAGGGGGAGGTGCCAGGCGTCCTGAGGTAGCGGAACGGAGGGGTCTGGCTGGCATGTAGGGTTTGAAGATCTTGTGGAGGTATGCTGGGGCTGATCCCTTGACTGCCTGGTCCCTTAATTCTAAGGCAGTTCTTGTGAATTAACTAATCACTGACCATTGTCTTAACACATATCTCACTGAAACATGGCTGAAAGTGGATGAAAACTCTTCTTTAAATGAGTGCTCTCCACCTGATTTCATAGGAAGGGAGGAGAATTCTCTCTAGCATAACTATAATTATGGTACCACAGTAAGTGGCACTCTAAATTCCTAAGCCTCGTAGCAGGGCCCGTCTGTCTCCAGGCCACGAACCTCCCAAGGACAACAACAAGTTTGAAATATAGCCTATAAGTGTGTCTATGCATATGTGCGTGTGGGTTTCTTTTCTGTCTTTTTATGCGTTTCTAAGAAACCCAAATTGGGGGGCTTGGTCTTTCACCTCATTCTCCCTCAGCCATCCTGAACTGGGAAGCTTGGCCTTTCATCTCATTCTCCCTCTGCCACCATGATAAGGAGGAACTGGCTATGATGCCATGCTGCCCAGGACTCTGAAAGCAACTGATCGATCAAAGACTAGACTAAGTGGTCACCAGATAATTTCGTATTCATGTTATATGACTAGACACAGCCAATTGTTTACTTTGTTATATGAATGGACACAGCCAATCATTTCCTTTGTTAAATCTTACTTTATGCTTATGTATTAACCATGTACCAATCAGACACATAATATGCATGTTAAAACACTTTTTGCTTATAAAAGCAGAGCCCTGCTTTCTTCAGTTCGGCATTATCCACCTTGTTGTGTTTAGGTACCGGACTCTTTCTGCAGAAATAAATCCTATTTCTGATATAATACACCTCGTCGTGCCTGGTTATTCAAACGAGGGAATTTTCTCTACCCAACACATATAGTCAATCCTCTGTCTTTGTTTAGAAGAGGCGATGGTACTGCTACTATTTACAATGCTGTTATTCATGTAATTCCAAAACCAGATTATATATTTGATTCCTTTGAAGTGCTAATAATTAATATTTCTCAGCCTGATGATGATAGGAACTGCCTTTTTTTCTCAGCCCACTGTCTTGGTGGCTGCCTACAGACCTCCTGGCCCATACTCTGGCTTTGGTCACGACTTTGCAGAATTCCTTTCTCGCTTAGTTTTAAGCTATGACAAAGTGGTGATATTAGGTGATTTCAACCTGCACTATGAAAATGCAGATGATCCTCTTAAATCTGCATTCATGAGTATCTTAGAATCGATGAGTTTCACTCAATATGTATTGCAGTCATCCTTTAGACCTGGTCTTAAGCATTGGTGTTGAGATGTCAGTGATGTTGTTATCCTCCCACTATTGTGTCTGACCATTTTCTTACAACACTGCACCTACAGTTGGCTCACCCAATAACATCTGAACCTAAGATGTACACAGGACGCACAATTACAACTACCACAGCTACAAACTTTGATACAATTTCGGAATGCTTTGATTTAGACATTTCAGTTTCCTCCATGTCTAATCGATGATCTCGCAGAGAGATTGGCTATTGCGCAACGTAAAACCCATGATGTAGTAGTTTCTCCAGTAAAAAGAAAAAAGTAATTGAGAAAAGACATACCTCGGTATACTGACCATACACAGGCTCTTAAACAGAAGTCTCACCAACTGGAACGTTGCGCAAGTGGCGTTCCACTAAACAGCAAATATATCACCTGGCCAGGAAAGAGAGTCATTGTGCCTATAAGCATTCTCTCTCAAATGCAAGGTCTACTTAATTTTCAAAGCTTATACAAGAAAATCAGAATAATACCCAGTTCCTATTCAAAACAGTTGCCAATCTAACTGATAATCATGCAGCAACTGAACCTCAAATTCCAGCTTTGTGTAGCAGTAATGATTTCTTGACTTTCTTTTGCAGTAAAATAATAGGAATTAAAGAAAATATATCTGCTTCCACACAGGTCAACAACAGCTTTATTGATTTCAAGACATGCCTCCAACATAGAATGACTGGAATACTTTACTCCCATACTTCTGACTGAACTAGTTAAACAAGGTTCTTCTTCCAAATCAACTACTGGCATTCATGACCCAATACCCACGAAACTACTGAAGGGGCTATTGCCTGTTCTTAGCAAACCAATTCTTCATATAATTAACTCTTCACTGTTATCCAGCTATTTTCCCTTGTATCTTTTAAGAAGGCAGAAATCAAGCCACTGCTCAAGAGTAAAAATATGGATCAGACAGACCAGGCTAACTATAGATCTATTTAATCTCTAATTTATATCAAAGGTTCTTGAGAAATGTGTAGTACAACAACTTTCTTTTCTTTTTTTACAGGATAACAATGTGTATGAGAGGTTTCCGTCTGGTTTTAGGAAGCATCATAGTACTGCGATAGCCCTTGCCCAAGTATTGAACGATCGGTTTCTCTCCGTTGATTGTGGATGTATCTCTGTTCTTGTCCTGCTTGACCTGAGTGCTGCCTTGATATTATAGACCACTATATCCTCCTCCATAGGTTAGAAAAATCAGTTGGTGTCACTCGGCAAGCCCTTATGTGGTTTAAATCCCATCTCACTGACAGACCTCAGGCTGTTAGGCTAAATAATAAGTCCTCTGAGTAATGCAGCTGCTAGGGTACTTACGAGAACAAAGAAATGGGAACATATCAGTCCAGTGCTTAAATCTCTTCACTGGCTGCCTGTCAAAATGATTGAATATAAGATCTTGTTGTTTACGTATAAAGCTTTAAACGGTTTAGCCCCTGACTATCTTAGTGAGTTACTTATTCCTTACTCTCCTCCAAGATTACTTTATTCACAGGATGCTGGTTATGTGAAAATTCCATGTGTATCTAAAATTACAATAGAGCTCCTGTCTTCTCAAACAAACTCCCTATGTATGTGCAGGCTTCAGACACTTTCTGTCTAGGGTTAAAACTTACCTCTTTAGTCAGTCCTATAATTAGCCATTCCTATAGTCCTATTATCCTGTTAAATGGTCATGTATACTCACAAAGTTTATGAAATTAAACACAGATGTCTGGCCTGGGTAGGGAGGTTAAATGTTAAGCGTCAAGCTTGCTTTTACTGAGTGGACACGCTAGTCAGCTTAGTCTCAAGTGTCATGCTGGCCTTTACGGAGCTGACACACTTGGTAGCTTAGCATCAAGTGTCAAGTTGGCCTTAACCTTGTCTTCTCTGTTTCTCTTTCCATAGGGCTCCCGCACTTACCTCGCCCTGAGTTCAAAGACTGCTCCAGCCTGCTTCCCCAGCCTGAGTCCAACCAACCAACCCTCTCCCGCGCTCTATGGCCATGAACTGCTTCAGCCCTATTCCTCCCCTGTCCATAACTTGACGCAGCATGGAGTTCCAGATCAGTCACCTGGCTCCTTTAAACAGCACTATACTGAATTATACCATTTGGTCTTCTATTATTCCTGTTTGTTTCCACCTCAGTTGTTACCTGCTTAACATTCTATTTGCTGTGATAGATGCCTTGTAGCATTTCTGCCACATTTCACTCTACTGCTACTTTAGACCAGGCTGGACAGTGAAGGATGGGCTCCCACGCTATAGCAGAGTTCCTCTCAAGATTTCTTCCCAATGGGGAGTTTTTCACGCCACCATTTGAGGGTTTTCTCCCCATTGGGAGTTTTTGCCTTATGTACTTACTATTTAGGGGTTCAGGTCTGGTGTTTGCGCCGTTTGCTCTTTTTGCTCTGTTTCTTGCCTTGCTACTCTGTAAAGCGTATTTGTAACAGTTCTCTGTAAAAAAGCGCAATACAAATAAAATTGAATTGACTGATATCATGGACGTTGAACCAAAAGTAAATTAAACATGCTGGTCCACTTTAACAATGCAGATAATTATAAAGATAGGCAAAGAGACAAAATGTAAAAAAATGAAAAATGAAATGTTGGAACATTAACCCGCTGTAGTAGAGGTGCTACTGGTCACATTGCATTAATAATAGTGGGTGCATACTAACCAGCGCTAATACTAACCAGAGGCTAACACTATCAATGGAACTCCATTGGAAATAAACCAATACCCTATGCCATAGGGCCGCTAGCTAGTGGTAGTGAAGTGCTGAACGCTAAATGGGATGCTCTACTGAGCAAAAATCAATTATGCAGTAGCGCCGTTCTAGCTAGCATTAACAGGCCTAATAATGCTTCAATGCATGTAGCTGATAGCTCCAGTGATAACAGCAGAATGCTAGTTGGAAACAACAGCATAGAGGATCCAGCTGAACTAATCTCTTCATTGTTAACAGCAATGAAATGTGAGAGAAAGAGTAAAGAACCCATTAAACACAGCCCCTACAATGGGCAGCACGGGAGCCTTACAGGGCACAGTTCAACCTTGTGACAACTGCTAACTGGTCCTCAGCGAAGAGAGTACCTCAGCTAAAAAAGGGAGGCCCGGGGGCAGTAAGCCGGGGGAGGGGGGGGGGATAGGAGGAGTATTCTGGCAGGCAGTGAGGGGAGATGACTCAAACTAGGCTAGCAGGCTGTCTGAGTTCAGTATAATTCAACTATCTATGCATCTTGGGGACCTAGGGTAATTATTTTAGTCAGCATACACAACCCAAATTATTTGTAATGGACAGGGATTAAAAGTTTCCATCAAAAATCTATTCCCATCTCTGCCTTTCCATCCATGTTTGGACTGAGTCCGACCACAGCTGCCACAATATAGAAGGGAACAAACTTACTAGGAAGGATAGAGCCAGTAAGAGAGGAGACAAAGACATTTGTTGCATAGGGGACTGTGAACTTAATCCATGTATCCTGCTGACAGTAGTACTGTTACATACATACTAGTAATGTGCTTTGAAAATGTAAAATGAACAAGACTGTCAGGGAGGTGAGACTTTTGGAATAGGTTTAGTTTTATAGGTCAGCGTAATCGAAAGTGTTATGATCGCATTCACTTATGCATTCACTCTGTGGTAGCATTAAAAGACGCTGCACCTAATGAAACGTTGTCAATGATTTTCGTAATTTCTTGGAAAATACTATTATTATTGAGGACTCCTGGGCATAGCTAAGCCATATGTTTGCTGATAGACCAAGCTGACAGCGTTTCCTGGTGTAAGACAGAAGCGGATAGAACTATAGCCTATCATTGTTTTCCTGTCTCTGTCTCGATCTACTGAAAACAGATAAGATTTCATCATTGTTATATAAGTATTACTGCTCAAAATATTTCGGTTATATACGTTATTTTTGAAATTGAGTGTCTTTAAATAGGTTGGTGGTATTTTATCATGAGGATATTTCACACTGTAATGTAAGCCTTTGTGATGCATGCAACAGTGATGACGAGAGTGTTTGGACATTCCCAAAAGGTGGTGGATGGTTGAAAATTGTTTTCATGTCGTCCCATCCCCATACAAGAAAACATACGAGAGTACAGTATAGAAATACATACAAGAGTTAATTATTACACATTTACACAATATTTTTGCATTATTTTAAAATCTGATATCAATGTTTCATCTTAACCTCTTAAGGCACAGCCCCTAGTGGTGGGCACGCCGGCGTGCCTAGATTACTAAACTCAAACATTCGGTGCTACTGCAACCAAAGTGTGAGTTAAAAACAGAAACGCGGTGTTTTAGTTTCATTAGTAGACGGTACACGACAACTATGCCGAAAACGGAGTTTCGCAGCCCCACCATTGTCGCTCTGGTCGTTCATTTAACACGCACCCCCTCCCTGCAGTCTCATCTAAAAAACACCCCCCACCCTTGACATAATGGACAATATTGTCTATCTTGGCATTCATAAAAATATTCTTTCACCACTGAAAAATCATATTCCGTCATAGCAACAAGATAAACCCGACAACAGCCCTAAGATATGCCTATACAGCAGTGAAAACGCTGCTCACTGAACAACAAAATAAACGAGAAAAAGTTTTTAAAAATGATACCATGTCATTCTACAGTCAATATCTGGGACTAAATATTAAATAAATCTAAAACCTTACTGTTGGTTTTACGTGTAGAGATGTCCCTTTTGAGACTGAGTGGTCATATATTGTCTTGGACAATCAGTTTGGGAAATATAGGCGCATCTGTGACGCCTGGGTATCTTCCAAAATAGCTGCGCGTAATACCACACCTGTTGTTTACGGCGTCGTTGCCCTTTTTAGTACAGTCTGGCTTGATTGACAATTCATTTATTCAGTAGGTGAGAGTATGAGCTTTCTAACGATGTATAACATGTCTAATTCTGCTTTTGGAATAGCGTTTTATAGGTCAGCGTAACAGAAAATATTCTTAGCATCGCATTCACTTGCGCATTCACTCTATGTTAGCATAAAAATACGTTGCAGCTAACGAAAGGTGCTCAACGATATTTCGTAATTTCTTGGAAAATACTATTATTATTGAGGACTTCTGGACATAGCTAAGCCATATGTTTGCTGATAGACCTAGCTACCTCGTTTTCTGGAGCAAAACAGAAGCGAATAGGATAGTGTCATTGATACTGTCTCTGTCTCTATCTACTGAACATAGATGAGATTTCATCATTGCTATGCTCGTATTACTGCTCAAAATATTTCGGTTATATACGTTATTTTTGAAATTAAGTATCTTTAAATAGGTTAGTGGTGTTATATAATGTGAATATTTCACACTGTAAATGATAGCGTTAGATGGTAGTGTAATAGTTTTTGTGAAGCATGCCACAGTGATGACGTCAGAGTTGGACCATTGCCAAAACGTGGTGGGCGGTCGAAAATTGTTTTCATGTTGTCCTACCCTCATATAAGAAAACATACGAGAGTAGAGTATAGAAATACACACGAGTTAATTATTACACATTTAGGTACTGTACTGCATTGTGTGACAATATTTTTGCATTATTTTTTAAATCTGATAGCAATGTTTCATCTTAAACCTTCATAAGGGGCTCATTTATATGCTTTATAATGGACAAAAAGCATTTTATTCCATTTTGGAGAGATTTTGGATATGTTTCTGGACACCTAGCTATTTTAGATCACTGTACTGCCTGAAAGCTTGTAATTCCCATTTGAAAATTATGCAACAGTGATTTTCTTGAGTCAAAACAATTGATTTGTATTGAAATACGTGAATATGTTGTGATTTACAACAATGCATAATTTAGACATTTTGGATAGATTTGGAGACGCTGGGTACACTGCTTAGTTTTTGCTTCATACATCTATAGTAGTTCTACATATCCACCCTTTGATTTTATGAACCTGTGGTCAAGAAGTTTTTGATCCAGCACAGGTGTAGTTTAACCTCCTGTATATCTCATATCTCTCAGTATTTCACTGCAAACTTAAAAAGTGCAAATTTATTTTTGATTTTTTGTCAAAACAATTGCATTTGTGGCAGTTTATTTCTTTCAAAATTATGAATATAAACTAATCTGCGTTAGTATTGTAAATTGTACAAATGTCTTGCTTCATTTAAGCCATTTTTCAAGTCTCTGTGGTGTTTACATCTGGAGTTATAAAGCTTTAAATAGGGTACCCCCTAAATGGGCAAGCATTGGCAAAATTTGGCTTGTGCCTTAAGAGGTTAAACCTTCATAAGGGGCTCATTTATATGCTTTACAATGGACAAAAAGTATTATATTCCTTTTTGGAGAGATTTTGGATATGTTTCTGGACCCTTAGCTATTTTAGACCACTGTACTGACTGAAAGCTTGTAATTCCCACTTGAAAATGATGCAACAGTGAGTTTCTTGAGTAAAAACAGTTGATTTGTAGTGAAATACGTGAATATGTTGTGATTTACAGCAATGCATAATTTAGACATTTTGGGTAGATTTGGAGACGCTGGGTACACTGCTTAGTTTTTGCTTCATACATCTATACTAGTTCTACATAACCACCCTTAGATTTTATGAACTTGTGGTCAAGAAGTTTTTGATGTAGCACATGTATAGTTTAACCTGCTGTATATATGCAATCTCTCAGTATTTCATTGCAAACTTATAAAGTGCAAATTCATTTTTGATTTTTTGTCAAAACAACTGCATTTATGGCACTTTATTTCTTCCAAAATTATGAATATAAACTAATCTGCATTAGTATTGTAACAAATGTCAAACAAATGTACAAATGTCCTGCTTCATTTAAGCCATTTTTCAAGTCTCTGTGGTGTTCACACCTGGAGTTATAAAGCTTTTTTCCTTGCCCCCTAAATGGGCAAGGATCGGCAAGATTTGGCACGTGCGCTAAGGGGTTAATTACCATGCTATTAATTGGGAATTGATGACAAAGAAAGACAAGAAAAAAGTAAGGAACAATTTCCAGATGTTGTAAATGACCCTTTTTTGGCACAGGTCAGTCAGCCTACAAGAGAGAAATCAATTCCAGATCTGATGCTATGTAATGATCCTGGCAGAATTTGCAGCATAGAGCTAATAGACTCTTCAGACAAAGGATTTTTGCGCAGTTAATTTAGATGTATTTTGGCAAATTAATAGAGCCTCCTCTTAAATCCAGAATTTTTACTTCTAGGCATGCCACTTTAACAAGATGATAGCAGGGTTTTCCCTACCATAGAAAGGCTTAGGCGCAGCGCCTAAGTGACTTTGCAGAGCACCTTCAGCCGAATGAACGTAAAAAGGCATTCAGGCGACATATCAGAATGAATGTAAAAACAACGGTGATGCGCTGACCAAAAAAAAAAAAAAAAAAACGGAGAGGTGGCTTTATGGTTTTAAACACTCCGCGCTATGATGGTATTATAAATAGAAGTGGGTGATTGACGAGCGTTTTTAGGTTTTTATGCGTGGATGGTTAAATGCATTTACAGAATATAGCGTTTTTTCCCAAAGATGGTATTTCTCGATATAATTGTGCCGCCGTGTTAACACATTACTACGGTTGTGGGTCAGGCACTCTTCACGGTAAGAAGAAATTTTAGGATAGCGCTTCCGATTTTGCTCGTGTTGAAAGTGCTGCGATGAAAACGATTTACCCACTAGCCACATCTGTCAAAAATGTAAAAAAGTAATCCAGTTTTCACAGTCGGGAAAAAGTTTATGACAACGTTAGCCAGCGATGCTAGTTAGTTGATGTAACAAAGATACCTCGATTGAACTAACGTTAGTATACGTGGCTTCGTAGCTAAACAAAGTTAGGCTGTGTTCACACGTAACACCTTTTTCTGATGAAAACCGTTGGTCAAAGCGTTTTTTCATATATTAAAAAACGCTGTTCCAAAATATAGTTGAGAGAGCCTAAGCCCTCTGAAAACCTAGGGAAAACCCTGGATAGTAAATTCAAGTACAACCCCAATCCCAAAAAATTTAGGACGATAAATGAAATGCAAATAAAAACAGAAAGCAGTAGTTTGTAAATTTACTTTGACTTGTATTCAAACAAAAACAGTATAAAGACAAGGTATTTTATGTTTTACCTAATCAACCTCATTGTTTTTTGAAGATATACGTTTATTATGAAATTTATGCCTGCAACACGCTCCGAAAAAGTTAGAACAGTTGAGTGTTTACCACTATGTAACATCACCATTTCTTTTAAAAACATTTGGGCACTGAAGACACCAGTTGGTTAAGTTTAGCAAGCGGGATTTTCCCCCATTCTTCCATTATGCAGGCCTTCAGCTGCGCAATTGTACGGGGCGCCTTCGTTGCTGTGTTTTGAGCTTCATAATGCACCACACATTCCCAATTGGAGACAGGTCAGGACTGCAGGCCTGGACTTTCCCCTCCTCTGCTTCACAGGTTGATGATAAGATAGCTTCCTGCCTGACTGACATCTCTACCTGGATGGCTAGCAAACATCTGAAGCTCAACCTCAATGAAACTGAGCTGCTCTTCTTCCCATACAAGACCTCCTTACTACGTGAGCTCTCAATCACAGTTGATGCCACCACAGTGACTGCCTCTCACTCTGCAAAGAGCTTGGGGGTGGTCCTGGATGACCAACAGGACCTCAAGGAGCACATCAGAAGGATTCGACCATACCTGACTATGCACTCTACCGAGCTGCTCGTCCAGGCTACAGTGACCTCTCGCCTTGATTACAGCTTGTTCTTCTGCCTAGTTGGATTGGCAGAGGTTAGGTCAGAATAGTGTTCACTAGAGCCCGACCGATATATCGGTTTGGCCGATATATCGGCCATTTTTTTACTTTTTTGACGACATCGGGATCGGCAGTTATGCAGCCGATGTGTCCCGATTTTTAAATAAGTATAATAAACAAAAAACATTGATTATTTATCTGTACTTGTCTGTTCAAACGTTGTAATTGCTATTTACTAGAATTATCCAGTAGAGGGAGCTCTAATACAAGTGTGAACTGCAGCAGCTGACGCGCTACTTCTATAATAAGATGTTTGTCACTCGTGCCTCATCCAATATTCTCCACAGCAAGACTTGTCTGCACAGATCCGATTGCCGCAATAAAGGTATGTATATTTAGTGAAAGTTTTTAATTAAATGCGTTTATACCACCACTATGTTTATCAATCCTCATTATCAAGCGAGCGAGCTAGCTAACATATTTGGTTCACTTTAGCAAGCTAGCTGGCTAGCAAGCCTTTATGAAGTGGCAGTGAGCACATAAGCAGCGTAGGATCTACATTTCCAGAGGACATCGCTGTATTCTCAAATAAATAACCAGCCAAAATAAAATGGTGATTGAATGCATCACACATTTGTTTTTTTTTAATCTGAGATAATATTAGCTACTAGCTATATGATGCTGTGTCAATAGCCAACGCGTTATTGCAAGTGAGTCATCTAGTCACGTGTCATCCTAGCAAGATAACCAGACAGTAAAAACGCCGATAAAACACTTCTAACGTGGATCATTTTAAAGCATGTTATCTAGCTTTGTCGTGATAACGAGAGAAGGATTGCTGTTGGAGAAGTGAGTCAACCAACACGAAAGCGCACTGTAGTTTTTTTCACCACCGAATTCTTATGGACAAGCCTCATGCTACGTATTTCATCCAGTCAATTTAGTTTAATCTAACGTTACACCTGATTCACTCATTAGCTCCGCAAGATAGTCTTTGAGATCATGCAGTAGGAATAAAATAAGAAAATATGATTCATTTAACTTACTGAGAATAAATAAGAAATAATGAGGCTGTGTCAACAGCTAATCCGTTATTGCAAGTGAGTGTGTGTCATCTAGTCACGCGTCAGAGCGCATTGTAGTTTTTTTCCACCACCGAATTCTTATGGACAGGGAAGCTCGCTAGATAAAGTCTTACTCTTTGAGATCATGTAGTAGGAATAAAATAAGAAAATATAATTCATTTACTGAGAATAGATACTAAGAAATAATAATAACAAATGAATAATAATAACAACAACAATAATAATAATATTCATAAAAATACATGTTTGAAACTGGGAAAACTGATTTTTTTTTAATTAATTTTTTTATAGATGGCTGGAAAAGAAAGGAGTAAAAGCAACGTGTGGAGTTATTTTGAATTCACACCACTTGAAGATGGTGTTAATATATATATTTAATTTAATATCATCTTTTACATTTTTTTATCTATCAAAAAGTTCTTTGTGCGTTTATTTTCATTTATTTGTTTGCTTATAAGTTAAATGTTCTCAAATATAGAAACTTTGATAAAATATAAAAGTTTTTCAAATTGATTTGAAAATGTTGCACTTTTTGACAAAATATCGGTCAAAACATCGCTAATCGGTGGGCTAGGACTCTCCAAAATCGGGATCAGCATCGGACCCAAAAATCTGGCATCGGTCGGGCTCTAGTGTTCACTGTGTGAACTAAACTTGGCTAGAAATAGCTGTACAAAATAAGTATTGTATCTTAAGCCCCTTTCACACAGCTTTCACACACAGTAGAACTCAACTCTCGTGAATGAATTGTTTACATTCCGTTACCATAGTAACGCACTTGATGTAGGCCCAAAGCTATAACGTTACTTGTTATTTATTTTTGTTGCAATCTTCTTGTAATTTCTGGAAAAACAATCAAACAAACAAACATGTTACATTTTGAAGTGCAAGTGGTCGCATTTTTTATGTTACTAGTTTTCGCGTTCTCAATGCATTTACAATGTAACTATCTGCTACGTCTGTGTGGGCTACCAAGTGCATACGAGTTGGACCACAGGCGTAGGCGAAGAGACTACGAAATCAAAAAAAGAAGAAAATTCAATGTCTTCAAAAGAAATCAAAGGAGAGAAATGAAATGCATGTGTCAACTGGCATTTGGGTGCAGCAGTACACCATCTGTGTAGCTCAAAGTTGAGAGGCAATTTCTTCCTCGCTTCTCAACTGTAATAATATTTCCACTTCTTTGTGGGTCCAGGTATTTCTTCTGTATGCCATTTTTTCAGTTGAGAGATAGGTGCGCGTGAACGCAGATCTGTAACGTAATTCGAACGCCGCCCAGAAAGCAGTCATCAATGCTGCTTTCCGTTCCCACAGGAGAAATGCAGTAGTCGAGGCGCCTCAAAAACACTGGGAGAGGCGTTTTCGAAGCAGTATTTTAAAAGTCGTGTTCACACAGACATAAGTGGGTATCAAAGCCGTCTCGAAAACTCTTTTTTCTTCTGTGTGAAAGGGGTATTATTGAACCTGTGTTTTGTAGTTGTCCATGACCATGAAATGCACTTTTGTACGTCACTTTGGATAAAAGTGTCTGCCAAATAAATGTAATGTAATGCAGGCAGGCTAATCTAGAACCCGCACTCTCTGCTTACGCAGCCATGCACTTGTAATCCAGGCAGAATGTGGTTTGGCATTGTCCTGCTGGAAAATGCAGACGTCCCTGTAGAAGACGGCGTCTGGATGGCAGCATATGTTGCTCCAAATTTTGTCAAATATCTTTCTGCATTAACAGTGCTCTCACAGATGTGCAAGTTACCCATGCCATGCGCACTGACACACCCCCATACCATGACAGACACTGGCTTTTGGACCTGACGCTGATAACAGCTTGGGTGGTCCTTTTCCTCTTTGGCCCGGAGAACACGACGGATTTTTTGTCCAAAAACTGTTTGAAATGTTGACTCGTCGGACCACAAAACACACTTCCACTGTGCTACTGTCCATCTCAGATGAGACCGAGCCCAGAAGTCAGCTGCGCTTCTGGACAGTGTTGATGTATGGCTTCTTCTTTGCATAGTAAAGCCTTAACTTGCACCTGTGGATATAGCGGCGAATGGTGTTCAGTGACAAAGGTTTACCAAAGTATTCCCGAGCCCATGTCATGATATCCATTACAGACGCATGACAATTTTTAAGACAGTGGCGCCTGTGGGATCGGAGATCACGTCCATTCAGAAGTGGTTTTCGGCCTTGCCCTTTACGCACCAAGATTTTACCGGATTCCTTGAATCTTTTAATTATATTGTGCACTGTTGAGGGTGAAATTCCCAAAATCCTACCGGTTTCTTTGGGGAACGTTGTTCTCAAAGGGCTGGACTATTTGCTGATGCATCTGTTGGCAAATTGGCGAACCTCGACCCATCCTTGCTCTTGAAGGACTAGGCTTTTCTTGGAGGCTCCTTATATACTATAACACGATTGCCTCACCTGTTTAACATCACTTGTTTCACATCACCTTGTTATTTCAACTTGTCACATTGTTACTAGTCCTAAATTTCCCCTGTCCAAACTTTTTTGGAACGTGTTGCAGGCATAAATTTCATAATAATTGTAAATCTTCAAAACAAAATGAAGTTGATAAGGTAAAATATGAAATACCTTGTCTTTATACTGTTTTTGTTTGAATACAAGTCAAAATAAATTTACACATTACTGATTTCTGTTTTTATTTGCATTTTATTTACCGTCCCAACTTTTTTGGAATTGGGGTTGTAATATAGACTTTGGTTGACCTTCTTGATGGGAAAACTTTGAATGAAAAATGGGGCAGGTGCAAATGGGTTATCGATCAAATCTGTTCAGGTTGGTATTGTGGTGCAGCAGTAAGAAAGGCCCACAGGATGCTGGGATATATAGCCAAAAGTATAAATGAAGGAAGTTATACTTATCTTAGGGCTGAGCGATAAATTGATGTAAAGACCCTGTGCAGTCAAAATCATGATTTTAAAATGCTTATATTATGATCAAAGACTATAAGGTTACTTACACATTGATTATAAAAGTATTTCATACATGTATGTAATGAATTAGATTTTTTCCCCCTAAAAACTATACAATGCTCGTCATTGCCGCCTGGTGGAGTATTTGGTATTGGTGGTTTGGAGACCAAGATCGTGATGTCACAAATGTTTCTAATTTGCATTGACCAATGTGTGGTGGCCAAAACACTCACCCAGTATGAATATTAAGGTAGTGTGCGCTCCCAAGTTCAAAGCCATGGCCAAATTCTCAAATACATATTGCGCGGGTCTGCTGCTAACATTAGCTAACTATCCAGTTCAACAATGCCGTCCTAACCTCACTTTACTTTGCTGTCGATGTTGTTTAGCCCAAACGGACGTTTACCGGTTGAACGGAGCGGTTCCGGTAAGCATCCGTTCGGGCTAGATGACGTTCTGCTATTAATCGAATAAAGCCTACAAACTATAATGTTACCGTTAACCTCATCTCCCCAATTTACTTGCTGTCTCGCTATTTACTTGCTGTCTGGCTAACGATAATTTCGCTAATGTAGCAAGGAGCTGTACTTGTCTTGTGTAAATATAGCTAACATTAGCTGGCGAGTGTAACGTTACTTTATTCTCCAGACTGTTATAACGTTACTTCCGCAAAAAAAACAATTGATAATGTTATGTGCTAACGTAGGTTATCCTATAACGTTAGGGTCCTATATTGTAGGCTGCGGTATATGATGGTATTACTATTACGTTACAGCTAACGTAATCGAATCAAGCCTACAGATCACGTTAAACTCAACTCCCCAATTTAATTGATGACTGGCTATCAATACTGTTATCTGCTAATGTACAGATGAGCTGTTCTTACCGCTATTTGTCCATCTTGTCTAGCTAGCTGATGAGTTTACTTTATTCTCCAGACTGTCATGTTGCCGCCAAAAAGAGACGTGGGGTGTCAGTGGGAGCCACAACAAATGACACGTGACATAGGCTGCCATAGGGTTAACAGCGATGGACTCATACATATACGGTTCAATATTTCTAATGCTGTGATTGCTGTACTCGTTATCCATTATTACGGTCGTATAATAACTAGCTAACGTTAGCTAACAACTGACGTTATGTGGAGTGAGCGCTGATCCAGGTCAGTGGGAGTGAGCGGCCCGGGCTGTCAATCAAAAGTGAATGCATAAATAATTAGGACAGAACTGACACGCCCAGCCAGTCTTGAGTCTGCTATATTAAGAAATTCAGGTTTTTAATCTTTTCAAAGTCTAATAAGTAGAAAAAATACATATATATTTTAATTTAGTAACTAAAGGAACAATATAATGTAAGAAAAAGGAGGCTGCACAGGGTCTTTAATCAAATAATTAGAATTTCTGTTTTAGCACAATGTGCAAAATGGCCAAATTGCAAAATCACACTACTATTATCTCACATATTTAGTGTGGTTGCCTTTGGCAAACACACTACTATTATCTCACATATTTATTTATTATTATTATTATTATTGTTATTATTTATTATTCCACCCATTTTTGGACCGCTCCTCCTCCCAGAGTTTTCGCACCACATACACGCACATGCAATATGTCAAATCGAGCGGCTTCACTGGGAATGGTGTGCTATTGCTTTGTGGAAAGTTTCGGAGCACGGTTTTTGAAAGATTCAACTTTTTGTGGGCAATTTTTCCCCATAGAGAATGAATGGCAGAATGTTCACCCTTGTGATGTCACAATGCTGTCTTCTCACCCTTGTGATGTCACAATGATCTGTCTTCTAGCAGCTGTACTCTGGTCTCTCTCTGGATTTGAACATTCTGCCATTCATCTCTATGGGGAAAAACTGCCCATGAATTGTGGGATGCCTCATTGGACTTGGTAGAGAGGCCTTTGTTCATTGGTGAAGATTAGCCCCACCCCCTTTCCTGATTGGCTGATTTTTAATATTTCATAACTTTTGAACCACTTGTCGTACAGCGTTGCGGGATGCCTCATTGGACGTGGTAGTGTCCTTAATCCATTGGTGTAGGTTAGCCTTGCCCCCTTTCCTGATTGGCCGAAGTTTGATATTTCATAACTTTTAAACCGTTTGTCATAAAGAATTATGGGTCATCTCACTGAACTCGGTAAAGACCTAGAAACCGCCTAGAACACCACAGCAAGCACCTAGCAACCCCCTAGCAACCGCCAAGAACTCCATACCAACCACCAAGCAACACCCTTGCAACCGCCTATAACTCTATACCAACCACCTAGCAACACCCTAGCAACCACCTAGAACACCCTAGCAACCGCCTAGAACTCCATAGCAACCACCTAGAAATCCATAGCAACCACCTAGCGACCACCTAGAAGACCCTTAGCAACTGCCTAGAACCCCATAGCAACCACCTTGCAACACCCTAGCAACCACCTAGAACACGCTAGCACCCGCATACTATGAATAAAACACTGAGATGTCAAGTTTTGATGAAGAGTTAATTTAGCTCTGTATATATGTGTCGCAAATCAACTCGTTGCTGTGATGTTATAGCACATACACAATGTTTTGTCTCGACTCATACTACAGACACTGTTCACTCTGTTCAGCACAAAGTCGACTTTGCATTGGCGGCAACCACACTTCACAATTTCTGCAGGAATTGTCTAGTTTTTATCATTATTACTATTAGCAAGAAAACGTTACAGCATTACAGCAACAAGTCATATGGAAATTGTGAAAGTTTATTTGTTTCTCTGTCAAGCAGAACATTCTCGAAAACTATCAATCAATCACCCATCACATTCCTGGATCCTACGCTCATGAACGAAGGTTTAGAGATAGTCAGAACTAGTGGGTACGCTGTCAAGACGGCAACAAACGCTTTGATAAACAATGCGCTCGTTCCAAACCCTCAACCCAAAATACATGGTGGAAAGCCACAAATATATTGCAGAAGTACCACTGTCGCATCTGTACAACACTACACGAGAAAGAGTCACAGAGCAACAAGAGAATGTATCGTTTTATTCCACCACTACAGACCTAAGGTCCAGCCGAACCATGCAACCATACATGAGCCATACATGTTAGGAAAATGGCGAGCATTGTTGGGCTGAATGGCTTGTTCTCGTCATTATATTATGTTATGCAAAGTGTCTGTCTCCAAACGTCCTGCTTCTCTGATAATCACATTGGTGAAATTATAGCCCAAGGGCTGAAAGAGACGTTGGCGTCTAGGAAGCTAAATGAAGACTGACAGGCCCGCATGACTACAGATAGCGGGATCAACATGATCCCTTGAGATTGAACAAGTGGACCCACCTCCAGTGCTTTGGACATAGACTTCACAACGCTATCAGTACGTGTCTAGCTGTAACCAACGTTTTTAATTAGACCCACAACTGTAGTTGTAATTCTAACAATCCAGTAGCACATTAACTTTAAATAACATTGTTTTATTTCAATTTGATCAAAAGTATACATATTTCAGCAAAGTACAAACAACAAAGTTATTTGTGTGACCAAAGATGCATAAATAATATAGCCTAATAATTATGTGTGTGTTTGTGTGTGTCTTCTTGTATGCATTAATGAAAATGTATTTTCCTTGTAAAAACAGAAATAACACTTATTAGGAAATGTTAGTTTATCACAATGTGTGGATGCAGTCCCTTAATGAAGAAATGGTTATATTCTAAATGATTTTTCTTTGTTTTTTAAATTTTTTTACAGAGAATGGTTTTTACAGAGATCCCCAGATTGACTGTGCCATTGGGGTCTGTAAAAAGGATGTCAGTGTCCACTCCTTCAGCTGGAAGAAGAGGAGAGACATGTCTTTGGTCCAGGATGAGCTTGGTCTATCCAAATCACCAGCTTATTACAGAGTCCCCAACCAGGTGGGGTTCAAGACAACAGATGATAGAACGAGTCCTGGAACAGGAGAAGGCCATAGCCTGGGTCCTGGGCTCAGAGAAGAAAAACAGGCACCTGGTCCCAAGTTGGCAAGATATTGACGTGTTGAAGTCAGTGAATGAAGCTGTAAGCCCAATGCAAGAATTTACTGACGCGTTGTCTGGTGAAGCGTATGTGAGCGTCTCCTACCTCAAACCAGTGCTCCACTTATTCAAGAACAGCCTTTTGCAGCCAGAGGAGGATGACAGAGCTCACAAAATAAAATCAAAAGCATGACACTGGAGTACCTCAACAGCAAATACGCTGACCCTGTTACAGATAAACTCCAGGACCCGGCCTCACTGATGGATCCCCGGTTCTGAAACACTTACGTAGAAGATGACAAGGTGGAGGGAATCAAGAAAAGAGCTGTTACGGAGCTGATGTTTCTGTTTGTTGAGAAAAGCACACCCCAGCCTGGCACATGTACTGCAGGTGCACCAAGAAGAAGCTTAACCTGTGCCTAAGAAGAAGAAAACTCTAACAAGCATCTTCAAGAAGGCAGTGCAGTCTACCTCCCAGTCAGAGGAAAAAAAAATGAAATTGAGCTGTCAACCTACTTGTTGTCCCCTAACACAGACCCAGACAGACTCACTTCAGTGGTGGAAGCTCCATGAAGCTAACTTCCCAAAGCTGAGTAATCTGGCAAAGTGCTACAAGTGTCACATCAGAAAGGGTCTTCAGTATCAGTGGGAACATTGTAACATGCCACAGGGCGTGCCTCAAGCCAGAGGCAGCAGACAGGCTTATGTTCCTCATAAAACCTGTATAAAACTTTGTACAAAAATTAATGAGACACTGTTTTATTTGACAGTATTTTTTTTCTATTTTGCAAATTGCTATTTTTTATTTAGCAATTTTTTTCAGGGATAGCCTACAAGTGGATTTTTTTCAAATATATGTGTGTGTGTGTGTGTATATATATATATATACATACATACATACTAGAGTCCGACCGATGCCAGATTTTTGGGTCCGATGCCGATCCCGATTTTGGAGAGTCCTAGCCCACCGATTACCGAAGTTTTGACTGATATTTTGTCAAAAAGTGCAACATTTTCAAATCAATTTGAAAAACTTATATTTTATCAAAGTTCCTATATTTGAGAACATTTAACTTATAAGCAAACATATAAATGAAAATAAACACACAAAGAACTTTTTGACAGATAAAAAAATATAAAAGATGATATTAAATTAAATATATATATTAACACCATCTATTCTCAGTAAATGAATTATATTTTCTTATTGTATTCCTACTACATGATCTCAAAGAGTAAGACTTTATCTAGCGACCTTCCCGGTCCATAAGAATTAGATGGTGAGAAAAAATACAATGCGATCTGACGCGTGACTAGATGACAAACACTCACTTGCAATAACGCATTAGCTGTTGACATAGCCTCATTATTTCTTATTATTTATTCTCAGTAAGTTAAATGAATTATATTTTCTTATTTTATTCCTACTACATGATCTCAAAGAGTAAGACTTTATCTAGCGGAGCTAATGAGTGAATCAAGTGTAACGTTAGATGAAACTAAATTGACTGGATGAAATACGTAACGTTAGGCTTGTCCATAAGAATTTGGTGGTGAAAAAAACTACAATGCGCTTTCGTGCAGGTTACCTGCGCTAACTGTTGGTTGAGGCACGAGTGACAAACGTCTTATTACAGAAGTAGCGCGTCAGCTGCTGCAGTTCACACTTGCATTAGAGCTCCCTCTACTGGATAATTCTAGTAAATAGCAATTACAACGTTTGAACAGACAAGTACAGATAAATAATCAATGTTTTTTTTGTTTATTATACTTATTTAAAAATCGGGACACATCGGCTGCATAACTGCCGATCCCGATGTCGTCAAAAAAGTCAAATAATGGCTGATATATCGGCCAAACCGATATATCGGTCGGGCTCTAATATATACATACACACATATGTATGTATGCATGTATGTATGTATGCATAAAAAAAGTATGATTACAGGCTTGCAAACAGTGCAGTCTGATGTTATTCTTGAACAACTGTTATTGCACAAGTAGGCCTAGTTGATCCAGTCTCATTATTTAAAATTACTTTAATAAAGAAAATACTTATTTGAATTATGTCTTGGTCCTTTTTAGTTTGTTTAGAGAAAAACAAAACAAAACAACAACAATAAAAGTTCAAATCATAAATAGTTCATAATGTTGAAAATAATTTAGATTTTATTTTTAAGCCATATCGCCCAGCCCTAACAATTTCTTTCTCAGACCACAATTAGAGTACTGTGTGCAGTCCTGGGTACCCTACTACAAGAAAAGTTACAGAGGCTCTGGAAAAGGTTACAAGAAGGGCAACTGAATTGGTCCATGTGTGACAGATAAGTTTTGAGGACATGCTTAATTTCTTCAAGCTTTGTAAAATGAACTTTGATTGAGGCCTAAATTCATAAAAGGGATTAAAGTGAACTACAAGAGATACTTCAGGTTGAGTTCTGTCAGTAGAACAAGGGGGCATAGATGGAAATGAGCAAATTCTGCACAGACATTAGGAAGTACTTCTTTACACAGTGGGTAGTCACTGTGTGGAATAGCTTGCCAGGTCATGTAGTAGACGCAGAAACTCTGGCAGTTTTTCAAAACTTGGCTTGATACAATGGAAGATACTATCTAGTTTGTAGGTATATAGTGACCACTTGAGCACATTGCTGGGCTGAATGGCCTGTTCTCATCATTATCTTGTGTTTTGTTACGTTAAAAATAGACCCAGTAAAGCAGAGCGTTACAAATAAAAAAAACATACAATGTACTAAACAATCATTAACCAATTCAGGAGTTCATAGTTAAGCTTCTTCTAAAAAGAGGAAGGTGTTTACCTCATTGTTTACCACAGCGTGGGACAAGGTGGAGGTGGCTGCCTGCCGTGTCCGAGTGGTGGGAGCAGAGAATGCAACTTGAAAGATGTCACTCTGAGTGAGAGAGTCAACTCTATTACCTGCAAAGGACAAAAAATTAACAAATAAAAAAAATAAAAGAAAAAACTAAAAAGTGAAATACACCATATGTTTAAGAAAAGGAAACCTTTGCAGTGCTTATGCATGTCAGGTACTAAATTCAGTTTTACTTACAGTTGATTAAGGCATTCAATAATAATAACAACTATAATGAATAATAATAATAATTACTGAGGATAATAATAATAATAATAATAATAATAATAATAATAATAATAATTAGTCACAAGTGGTAATAAATGATCCAGGCCTATTAAAATGGACATGAATGAGGACTTGAGAAAAAATGTCTTTCTTCCAAATTTAAAGTCTTTGGAATAAGGTTTGTTGAATTCTAAGTTTGTCAATGCAGAATATTCTGGTTCTTGTAGCTATGGAAAACTAAATGTGCCAAAATAAATAAATAACTATATAAATAATTAAATAGGTCAATTAAATATATACTTCATTTTATTTTGAAATAATTAAATAATTGACACCTCATGATTGTCCTTTTCACAATAATGATTATATATTTGCTTATAATAACATGTTGTATTTCCAAATGGTTTTTTCATTTCATAATGACACTTTTCTGAATGACTTATTTCCGAATGGTGTTTTTATTTCCGAACTCCCTTTTTTAAACTACTAAAGAGTAATTTCCTAAACTACTCTTTATTTATTATTCAGCTGGCATTAGCTAGTTAACCTCTAAGCGTAATTCCCCTAGTGGTCGGCATGCCGGCATGACTAGATTGCTCAACTCAGACATTCATTACTCCTGCAACCGAAGTAGAAAACAGAAACTATGTCCTACTTTCATTAGTAGACAATACATGACAACTATGCCGAATACGGAGTTTCACAGGGCCACCATTGTCACGCTGGTCATTCATTTAAAAGCACCTCCCTGCAGTCTCATCTGCAACTACACCTCCCACCCATGACATAATAGACAATATTGTCTATCTGGGCATTCATAAAAATATTTTTTCGCCACTAAAAAATTGTTTTCCATCAGCAACCAGAAAAAACCCAACAATAGCCCTAAAATATGTAAATACAGCAGTGAAAACACTGCTCAGTGAATAACAAAATAAACAAGAATATAAAAAATAAAAAATTATACTGTCATTCTACAGTCAATATCTGGGACTAAATATTGAATATACAACCTCACCATTGGTTTTATGCATAGAGATGTCCCTTTTGAGACTGAGTGGTGTCATATGCTGTCTTGGATTATCCGTTAGTGAAATATACGCGCATTTGTGACGCCTGGGTACAATTAAAAACACTGCATACTGATGAAACGTAATCAAAGACTTACATCGTAATTTATTGGAAAATATCATTATTATTGAGGACTTCTGAGTATAACGAAGCCATATGTTTGCTGATAGACCTAGCTGACATCGTTTTCTGGAGTAAAACAGAAGAAGAGAGAAGAGAGCATTGATTTACTGTCTCTGTCTCTACCTACTGAACACAGATAACATTTCATCATCGCTGTGTAAGTATTACTGCTAAAAATATTTCGATTATATACGTTGTTCTTGAAATTGAGTGTCTTTAAATAGGTTAGCTGTATTTTATAATGAGGATATTTCACACTGTAATGTAAACGTTTGTTGGTAGTTTAGTAGTTTTTGTGATGCATTCAACAGTGATGATGTGAGAGTTGGAACATTGCAAAAACGTGGTGGACGGTTGAAAATTGTTTTCACGTCATCCCATCCCCACACAAGAAAACATACGAGAGTACGGAATACAGAAATACATTTGAGAGTAAATGATTACACATTTAGGTACGTGTACCACATTGTGTAACAATGTATTAGCATTTTTTAAAATCTGATATCAATTTTTCATCTTAAACATCATAAGAGGCAAATTTATATGCTTATAAAAGCATTTAATTCATTTTTGGAGAGATTTTGGATATGTTTCTAGACCCCTAGATATTTTAGACCCTTGAACTGACAGAAAGCTTGTAATTCCCACTTGAAAATGATGCAAAAGTGAGTTATATGCATAATTCAGACATTTTGTATAGATTTAGAGACACTGAGTACACTGCTTACTTTTTGATTTTTAGTAGTTTGGCATATCCACCCTTACATTTTATGCACAAATGTTTTGCTTCATTTCAGCCAATTTCCAAGTCTCTGTGATGCTCACACCTGATTGAAAGCTTATAAAGCTTTAAATAGGGTACCCCCTAAATTGGCAAGGATTGGGGAGATTTGGCATGTGCGCAATGGGGTTAATTAAATGTCGTATCCCATATCTTAACCCTCTGGGGTCGAGAGCTCCGCCGGCGGAGCTCGACAAGATGAAATTAACTTTCGTTTCTATTTGGATGATTAACGTCACGTGCTGTTATCATTCAGACGCAACAAAAACATTGACAGAAACCTTAGAATTGCGACTTTCCAATGCGCCCATTGGCAAATAATATGAATTGTTTTAAAATGTTTAAATTTGATTAATTAGACCATGTATGCTTCGCTAAACTTTACTCATTACTATGTGAATTTCGCTCAGCAGGAAGTCCGCCCAAATCGCATTCACATGTTAACAACATTATAATTACTCTCCATAGAAGGAGACTAAAGGAGGGGCGATGCGAGATCCATGTGAGAAATACCAAGTCTGCGAAAGCGGGATAGAATGTCAAAGTGTCGCCTAATTCACTTCTTTTGAGGTGAACATTTCGTTTAATTTTGGAAAATGGTCCGTCCGGAAGCCGACACTGATGAAGAGCGGTGTCATTTCGAACAGCGAACTGATCCAGCTGAGGATCAACTTCATGCGTAAGTATATTTCTTATGATCATACTGGTAAATATGTGTACTGTATTGCAACGTATCTGTGTGTTTGTAGGAATATCCAGCAACATGCGCGTTTGTAAATTCCCACACTACGAACGATTCGAACTATTGCATCTCAAAATTATAGGCTAGGCTCTCTGCGTCTGGTTGTGTTAGAAGTATCAGGTAGACTGTATGTTTTTCGAACATATTGGTAATAAATAGCCCGTGGCGTGGCTAGGATTCTAAAACTGATGTCCTCGCACAATCGATATTAGCATACTGTAAGTAAATTCGGGAAATAGCAATATAGTAACCACTTAGCTAAACAGACCTAGTCTACTTCAGATTGATACATTGTTATTGATGAGTTGCATGTAGTTGAGCTGGAATATCAATGTTTATTTAGTTCAGCTAATGTTGTTTCGTTGATAGCTTGCATTATTTGTAAATGTGTGCTGTATTACATTCTCTGTGTGTTTGTAGGAATATTCACTAATAATTCTTTGTTTGTATATGATGTAAGCATGTCACATTTCAAGTTTTGTTTTCATTAGTTAGTGGTTTGCCCCTTTTTTGTAAAGCACATGTCATTTTCACCTGTTGAAGGGAATTTGCTATATAAATAAAGTTTGATTTGATGTCACATTTCCTAACAATTTTGTTTTTATCATATTTACAGAAATGCTGATCAGGAAACACAGCCTAGTTCACCACTAGCTAAGAGGCCACGCAAGCATTGCAAGAGTACACCAGTCTCATCTCATCTTCCATGCGTATAGTTTGCTTCAATAAATGTTCTGAAAATCAAAAGATGTCTTTGTTTCTGTTTTCTAAATGGCTCACTGAGTCTTTGTCTTAGTGGTGGGGAGGCATGCGGCCAGGTGTGAATAGCCTACTTAGCTGACAGGTCGCCCTACCCAATGCATATTCATTACAGAAAGGCCATTTGCCCTCCCATTCTCACCTGGTGTTGAAAAATAGTAGGCACAACACTAACTTTTAGCAATTTATTTTATATTTCTCATTGGATTTGCTAAAATATTTAGTCATCTTTTGACACCCAAGACCTTGATGAACACATTTCAGTGACCAAAAGTCTTAGTCACAATTGTTTAGTGTGTTTTATTACAACATTCCTGTGCATGTTCAAAACAACTGTTTACAGTTTGTGTGGTTTTAGAGCAGTTTACAATCCACACATGATTATGACCTACTTACTGCTGCCATATTATTGCAGCTGAGTTTGTGCTGAAAACAAAGATGTGAAACACTTTGGAATCACTGTATATAAAGTTGATGAAATTTACACAAATGTCAGAGCCTCGCACAATCACCAGTGTGCCTCATTTTACCCTTAGACCCCAGAGGGTTAACAATACGAGTAAATGCGTGTGTATATTAGATTTATTGTATGAATAACACTAAATATTGGTTCATGTTGATGAAGGAAAAAATATAACCCCACTCCAGAAGTCACACAAACGATGATGCCTTTCCCCCCAATGATTACGAGGGGAAACACCTATTTTTTTAACATCGTATTAAAGCAAACCGCTGTTATTTTCAGACAATCTGAAAAAAAGCAGGAGCTAAAGATGGCTGTACGGCAGGCCTGGCACCAAGGAAGATACTCAATACCAGTCTATGAGTCACAGATCAAATCCAAATTAATTTATATAGAACATATCACAAACAATTGTCACTATACGCTTCACAGACAACCCTAGCTTATACCCCGATAGGAGCAAGCCTAAGGCAACAATGCCAAGGAAAAAATCCCCAGTAACAGATAGGAAAAAACCTTGGAAGGAACCAGACTCAAGGGGGAACCCCATCCTCCTCTGGTTGGATCAGGGTGTAGGTTTAAATGACCAACACGGTCAGTCAGTCAATGTTCACAATAATCAAGATAGCGGCAGTAGATGATTGGCAGGGCCGGGTCCCAAACATTATGGTGGTCTGACGGGGCTATGTTTAAAAGGTGCTGTAATTTCTACATGGTGAAACCAAAATGAATAATATTCCTTTACATGAAAGCCAAGAATGTGCACTTAAACCACATCTGAATTGTTTGATAACAAATCTAAAATTGTGGAGTACAGTGCCCAATCAAAGAAATATATAATAACAGGTCTTTGTCCCAAACATTATTGAGCTCACTGTATGAAAGTTCCGGCTGAGATTGTGAACTGTGCCATCAACTTAGAGACTTGTCTGATGCACAGTGAAGTTTTGATGCACATTTCTTCATATTTGGCTCTATCATGCCACCATGTGGTCAGACTGACCAAAGTCTTTTGGGCTAGAGTCTTGATCCTACACCTAATACCAAACTTCATAACATTTTGTGATATGGTTGTGGAATTATTAGCATTTTTGTGATAAGCAACGCCCACTGCAAATTCATTGCATCATCATTTGGATATGTTTTGACATAACCACAAGAAAAGTAACATACATATCAAGGTATGCGAGATGAGGCAAAAGCATTTTAAGTGTTTTCAGAAAATGGCCTCATGGTTCTTCGAAGTTGTTCTTTGTGAGGATGGATAGCTAATGAAATTATTTTCAAGTCTCTAGGTCAAACAGTGGAGTTTCAATTCAGCTGACTATTACAGCAGTCAATCGCCACTAAATTTGGTACTTGCTGGGTGAAATAAAACACCCTCTAGCAAAACACCAGATTTCACAAGAGGTTAGGGAAGAACTCTGAAAAGAAGTAGATGAGTAAATATAAAACAAAATAGCAGCCAATTCAGGAATTCTTATCTATGTTCCTAATGAGGTCTTTTGTCATTGCAAGTTTGAAATCTCTGCAAGGGAACTGTGATTTTTAGTGAATTTTTTATATAAATATTTGGATCTCTAACCAGGCTCACCTTTGGTTTTCCTCCTAGTTTGAGGTGGAGAGCACAAAAAGGAGTCTCTTGGCAGGGAAGAGTCCATGTTGGAAGCCTTTTTCACCTGTGTGCGTCTGCTTGTTTTCTGTGCCTTGGACTGGGTTTGATTCTTAATGTCAGCCTCCACGCCTCCACCCTGTCTGCTCAACAGTTCCTCTGTCACAAGTGGGGCCTCGGTCTTTGCGGGGGGAGGTGAGGATGCCACTGTGCCCCTCCTCGTGGCACGAATGATCGTGGTCCCACTATTGCTCGTTTTCCTGCCTTTTGATCCCTTAGCCCCCTTGTCATTGAACCTCTCCATTAAGGCACTGGCTAACTCTGTCCCCGACTCCACATCCAGGGGTGTGCCTAGTACAAGGTGCTCTTCTTTCTCCTCCCCCTTAGAGGCTGCCAGGTGGTTGCACAGGCTACTCCTAGTTATGTGCCGGGGAAAATTGGGTGGTGGCTGTTCTTCAGCTGTGACCGCAGAGCCTTTGCCCTGTTCCACCACTCTGCTCCTGCTCACAGTTCTCAGGCTCCTTTTTGGTGTTGCACCTTTCCGTTCCAATCCCACAATCTGAGCCTGTGTTGTCTCCAGGCCAAGGAAGAGGGATGACTTCCTTGTCATCATGCCAGGGCTGTGGAATGCCTCTGCTTTTGCCTCCAGGAGCAATGGAGTCTCAGTTCCAGGAACCTCCATGACACTAACTCTTGTTTTTCTTGCATATCTTGAGCGGGTCAAGGGCAATACCAGGACCTCAGTCTCAATTGATTCCTCTGTGTCTGGGAGGTCTTCAGCATTCAGGGAGGAATTTTGGGTTCTGCGGGTTCCCTGCCTTGGAAGGATGTTTCGTAAAGTCTGCTTCTTGGAGGATTTAGTTTTGGGTTCGATGGAGATGTTCTTGACTATGGCTTTATCCTCTTTTTGGGGCTCAGGCTCAATACCTATCCTTCTAGTTCTCCTGGGTGTGAGGATTTGAGAGTCCTGCTCATACTTTGTGCGCCTGGGGAACCTTGTTGGTGGTAATGGCAACTTGGAGTCTATCTCATGCTGAAGCGGCTCCTCTATTGACTGCATGTTGCTTTTGGCTTCATCTATGGTTGAATGAAATGTGATTGTTTTTCTCTGCCTGGTCATCATGTGCATTTCAGCACCAGTAGATCTGACTTTTGATCCTATACTGTAACCTACCTCCACTGATGTGTCAGAGAGCTCTGCCTCTTCCATGGATTTGATTGGTATTTGCTGAGCTACATTCACCCCTAAATGTGCCCCTGAATACAGAGGAACAGGGTCAATCTCCGCAACTTCAGGTGCAGGTTCTGCCTCTTTCACTACAGGGGCAGACTTCAACTCTTCAATTACAGCTCCAGGCTCCACTGCTTTAACCACAGCACCAGTCACAGCCTCTTCAACAACAGGTCCAGGCCCTGGCTCTTCAGGCACAGCTCTAGACTCTGCCTCTTCAAACAAAACACCAGTCACTGCCTCTTCAACCACAGCTCCAGGCTCCACCGCTTCTACCACAGCTCCAGTCATTGTCACTTCAATCACAGCTCCAGGCTCCACCTCTTCAGGCACAGCGCTAGACTCTGCCTCTTCAAGTAAAACACCAGTCACTGCCTCTTCAAACACAGCCCCAAGCTCCACCTTGTCGACCACAGCTCCAGTCACTGCCTCTTCAACCACAACTCCAGGCTCCGCCTCTGCCTCTTCAGGCACAGCGCTAGACTCAGCCTCTTCAAGCAAAACACCAGTCTGCACCTCATCTTCGACAACGGTAGGCTCAGTCTGTTCAAATACAGTGGCAAGTTCTGCCTCTACCACAGCTGGGACAGGATCTACCTTTTTCACTACAGGTTCAGGCTCCACCTCTTCCACTGCAGAGCCAGGTTCTGCCACTTGTACCACAGATTTGGACTCTGACTCTGCAGAAGGATTTGGCTCTACTACACTAATGAGACAGGCAGTTTCCTCTTCAAGCAAACAAGCAGACTCCTCTTCTTTAATTCTTTCTTCTTCAGGTGCATCTTCAACCTCAGTTGCTTTTGATTTTTTGGTAGGTATACCTGGTTCTTTGCTCTCAATCAACATCAACCCCTCTTCTACCATCTGGGCACCGTAAATAACTTGGCTCAGTACCTCCCTGTCCACCTGTTCTGTGATGGCTGATTCTTTAGATGTTTGAGTCATGAGACCATATGGCTGAGCAGGGAGCAATGACACTGCTTCGCAAGAATCTGAATTGACCTTATCTAAGCAGATGATCTCCTGGCTATGGACTGGCTGCTGCAGCTGGGTTCCCCCTGGCTGGGGGAGCTGCATGATCAGCAGGGGACTGTCAGAGTCCTCCACTGACCCAGTTATCCTGTTCTCCAGAGACTCCAGTGTCAGGGTGAAGCCATTTGAGCCATCAGTGTATGGCTCTTCAGCCTCTCTGGCATCCTCCATCTTGGGCAGATCGAGGTGCTGGTCTTCATCTGGGTCCAGGGGGACCAGCAGTGTGTCCGAGGGCCTCAACTCTATAAAACACATCGACTCCGCTCTGTCTTCTGCTTTCAGATCCACTATGTCCACCTCCTCCTCTTCCCCTACTGCTTCCATAGCCTGCAGAAAAAATTCACACAAATCATTGCAACTCTTAAACCCGGAGCTTCATTTCTCCACAACTCAAACTAATAACAAACATTTATTTATAATAAACACAAGATACTTGTGCCCTAATGATAAAGATAAGAGCTCAATGAAGAAACCCAATCCCATTACCAAAAGAAAGTCTAACATGCCTATGAATATTTATATTATGGGACTACACACTACGAATGTATTACATGGCCCATAGCGTCCCCCAAACAGTATTGCCATCTTCTACAGACCCCTGCCCCGTTGATGCGAGCTCCAGGTATTGACAATGTCGAAGCTACATACCCTACTACCTACTGGTCACCACAACCCAACGTGTAGATAGACAGGCAGTGCAAGCCAGCATATCACCAGCCTTCATCGGTGTTTCGTCAAGTTAGGCCCACGACACCTTGGGAAGGCTCAACAGTTAGTCCCAGCATCCCAGAACCACCCCCTCCATGCTAGCTCTCATTGTCCATGATACCCACATGCAGAACTTCCTTGTGTTATCCTGTCCTTATGTCGAAAAATTCCTGATAACAATATCACACATGAAGCAGAAAGAGTGAAGAAAAGGAATACTCCTACCCTTTGTTTACTTTGGCCCCCAGCTGACATTATTTCTCCTCAACCAAATCCACTGACTTCCTTTCAATGCTTCTTCCGACATCTCATTTACCACCTTTCGCAAACTCCGCCCACGAATCCCCAACTCTCCCAATAACGACATAGTCGATCGAGCTATAAACCCTCTGCATCCTACTTCTACCGGACAAACTCTAGCTTTCCATCCTCGCTGATCAGTTTCTGCTGCCAAATCTGCATATCTAAGCTGTTTCCTTTCATAAGGCTCCTCCACTGAATCCTCCCAGGGCACCGCAATTCTATAAAATAAACTATCCGCTGTCTTGCAGACCATAACACTAGGTCAGGCCTCAAGTTAATGCTAACTATCTCTTGTGGCGCAAGGAGTTTTCCTCCCAAATCTACCTGCATCTCCCAATCATTAGCTCCCTTTAGGTGGCCTGACTCACCTTCACCTTCTCACCTTCATGCACTTAAACTCCTCTGTTCGACTAGTTACTGGTAGCTGGAGAATGCCTTTCCCATACAATGCCACACTACTAATACACAGAGGAACTCCTAGCCATTTCCTAATATACAAATTAACCAACCTCTCTAGCCTTTCCACCTTTGGCACTTCATATACTGACAACGGCCACATCAACTTAGGGAATAAACCAAACTGCAAACACCATAACTTCAACTTGCCTGGAAGCCCTGACTTCTCTATCCTTCCTATCCCCTCTACAACGTTAAGTTGTTCTATCTGTTCACTGCCATTCAACTCCCCATTATACCACCTACCCAAACTTTTCACTGGCTTGTCCCTTATAGATGGAATTTCTTCCTCATCTACGTAAAACTTTCTCTCTATTACCTTCCCTCTGGTCAATGAAATGCTTCTCGACTTACTAGGCTTAATCTTCATCGTAGCCCGTTTGAGATTCTCATTTAACTTCTCTAGTAACCTTTCTGTACAAGGCACTGTCATGGTCCCCAGTGTCATGTCATCCATGTAAGCCCTAATTGGTGGGAGGCACAGCCTTCCCTGCCATCTCTCCCCACCTACCACCCACTTTGATGCTCTAATAATGACTTCCATCGCCACTGTGAATGGTAGTGGGGAAATAGTACACCCTGCCATAATGCCTCTCTCTAGTCTCTGCCATGCTGTTGTAAAATCTATAGTACTAAAACACATTCTAATATCTTGGAAGTATGCTTTCACTAAGTTTACAATCACCCCTGGCACTCTAAAGAAATCAAAAGCACTCAAAACACAACGCATTTGCTAGGTCTAAAATTACCACGTGTAAATCTCTTTTCTCTATCTTGGCTGCCTGAATCTGGTGCCATATCATGCTAGTGTGTTCTAGGCACCCTGCAAAACCTGGGATTGCTGCTTTTTGCACTGTGGTATCGATTAAACTATTCCTTTCTAAATAGTTTGCTAGCCTCTGTGCCACTATACTAAAGAAAATCTTACCTTCTACATTGAGGAGGGATAAGGTCCGAAACTGGCTTAAAACTGAGGACTCTTTCTCCTAGGGAATCAGGATCCCCCCTGCTCTACACCAAGCTCTTGGTATAACCCGTTTATCCCATACTACTCTCAGTAACCTCCACAAGAATCTAAGTACATCAGGCACACTTTTATAGACCCGGTAGGGGACTCCATTCGGCCCTGGGGCTGAAGAAGCCTTTGCACGCCTTACTACAGCTTCCACTTCCTATCCACCTTGGTGGTCTAATATCCATCGTATACCCTATCTCACCTAACAGTGGTATATCAGGAGGAAGGCCCATTTCTCTATTCTTTCCTGTATCTGAGTAAGTCTTTTTAAAAATATTCCTCTACCTCTTGCTTTGAAGCTTTGAGTTGCCCTCCCTTTCCTTGGCTGAACATTCCTTTAACAAACGTAAATGGATCCCTATAAAATGCTGTCCTGACTCGCTCCTTCTTCTTTCTCTTCCTCCTAAGTTGTTCTGCCATCCTGAGTACTGCTAACCGACTTCTTAGCTCTTCCTGCAAAACATTGATTCCGTCTCTCTCATCCAGTCGCTTTCTTAGCTGTCTCCTCTCCTTCACTAATTTCTCCATTTCTTTCTGCCGTCTGGACCCAACCGGCTGCAATTTCTCCACCCTCTTTCTATCAATGATTCCAAATCTTTCAGCACCATATTCATAGGTAATGTCTCCCATCCTCTCTAATTTATTTACCACTGTTCCTTAAAGCCCATCTAACACCATTATCAAATCCCTGTTAACAGTCTCCAATTCTTTCCTTTCATTTGCCCTAGGCCATTTAACTCTAGCTCTTTGCCCACAGCTCTTCTCTCTGATCGGCAGGCTGGCCTCAGTACCATCTACAACCTCTCCTCCAGCGCTTTCCCCCTCCTCCTCAGTGATAGGGTTAGTGATATCCTGCGAACTGTGGTTTTCTACCTGTCGCTGGATTTCAACCGACTGACTCCTCAAGAATTACTGATCAATGTGGCAAACCTGCACTCCCTCTACCAAGAATTTCTTTCTTCCCTGATGTATTCTAAGACCTTTTAGTGTTGTTTCTTTCTGCCAGCCACAAGGACAGATCTGGAGCTTCTTTCCCTCTACCACTACACCCCTGCCCTCCATTGATGCATTTATCCTACTCATAGTGCTGTTCTCTATAGTTCTAGTTCTAGAGGACAGGTTTGAGACCCTGTCTTTCATTGAATCGCTCATCAAATGCATAGCCCTGTCCGTTCCATAGTCTGTAACTGTGTAATCTGCCTGTGAGTCATCTTCTGCACCTGCTCTCGCAGACTCTAAGTGTATTTTTCATGTATTGTATGTAGCTTTTTTGGGTGCAGCGAGATTCTTTAAAGTCTGCGCCACCACTGTAATGGGGTGCTAACCCATGCCAGCCCCGACTTTGCACACACAAATGTGTGCAAAGTCGCATGACATTTCAGCAAACAGTTTTACAGTTACAAGCACTCAACTGAAAAGTCACACTCACATTAAAGTTCTCCAGCTTGTCATTTGGCCATCATTTGTCAAAACAACAAGAAAATATATGTAGACAGATAGTTATATAGATTCAGCATTTTACCAAATTGACCAAATTTGGTTGAAGAAGTATGTCTGGGGTTTTCAACCACCAATACAGTAGCCAATACAATATAAAATGCTGATTCCAAAGCTTCACAATATACCAAAATCTATATTGTGGCACTGTATCATACTGGTATTCATGTTAATACCAGTATACAGCCACGCCTAGAGATTTTATTGATTATTCCAGAAAAAAATATTTTGCATCTGTATACTGTACATTCCAACAAATAACCAAACTTAAATCACTAGCAAAACTATGTTGATCTCACTTCACCAATCATTGGCACTGATGTATGCTTTTCTTGGGCAAATTGCATTCTGCGCGGCAACATGCTGGCAGCATCTCAGCAAATGTTTGAGTTTACGAACACCAGCAACAGACCAAACACACATGCGCACAAATTCTGAGCTTAATTGAGGTACTCTACATATGCCCGGAGTGAATATCTAAAGTACCGTCTACACAATAAATGGAGAATCATGACATTTTACGAATAATTTCACTAATAGTCGCAACTGGCCATTTTTTAATTCATGTTTTGTGTTAGGGTCGAGCATTATGTCAAAATTCTAATATTGGCCACCCTCACCACTGAAATTGTTACTGCCGATGTATTCATCCTGCATCTGTTATTTATTAATCATAAATTTGGCATCTCCAATCCCACCTGAATTTGGAATGTCCAATTTGCAGACTATTTACAAGCATGCTCTTACACGGCATCTGCTGCTTCTGATTTTTGTGGACCAAATATTTATTCTGTATTCAAAATAAATCTGCCTTTACCTTATCCTATGACATCCAGTCTTTCTTTATTGATCTTCACTGAAACAGTATGTCTGTTCTTCTTTAATTAAACAAAAAAAATTAAATCACCTTGAAATCTTTACAGCTTACGAATTTCAGTGAGTCTAGCACAGAGAGGCTGAACAGATATCCGACACAATTTGAACATTAGTCCTCTGATTAATCACGAGGCTAATTTTTAAGGTTTAAAAGAAAACGCATACAGGCAACTAGTAGCCTAATTTGTGATAAGCTGCATATTGTTTTAAAAGATTCCCTTTAAAAATTCTGAAATTATTAATTTCAGACCACATTCTTACTGTCACAGTCACTCCGGTGAAGCCGTTGTAGGCTGTGCTTTTTTTATTTTAGGGCGTGCAGGTACACAGTATGTAGATTAGATAGCAGTGTCTCATCCAATCAGCCGTGTCAATACTGCGTGCACATGCATGTTTGTGCATGTGTGCTTCAACATTTTGGACAATCAGACAAATCTACATAGACCAAGAGAACCACAGAGTGGTTTATACTAGCTGCTGTTCGGAGCTAAAAAATAAAGGACATATTGGCAAAAAACTGGTAAACAAATTCAGCCCATCACCGATTCCCAATATATTGGTCCAATCTCCCAACCCTATTTTGTGGACTCAAGTTTAATGGTAACAGAAAATGATGCTGACAAGCCTAATCCTGAAGCATGTAGAGGAAAATGTTTTATGTGTAGTCACCTCCAGCAGCACAGGAGTCACCACTGAGGGCATGGCAGTAGCTTGCTCCTGGAGATACCCCAACCCAAGAGGGGGCTCTTGTTGGAATAAGCTGGCGTCTTGAGGTTGTTGCTGGCACTCATTGCCCTCCATCTGCTCAATGATTTCCACATCACTTTCAGAGTCTTCTTCATCAGCTGTGGCGTCAGAGTCTTCCTCAGAGCTGGCCCCGGACAGTTCCTCACTGCCATTTAGGCTCACAACAGCTGTGCAATATGGGGAAATTTTGATCAGACTTTCAGCTTAAATGTATTACACTGGGCAGTAGAAGATGAGGTATCCTGAATACAATGATCATTTTTGGTGCTTTTCCCATGGGTCCTATGCAGACAAATTTTGGACAGCACTGTAGTTAGGAATCTAGGCTAGTAAAGATTCAAGGTTTTTACCTTTGATGGGCTCTTGCTTAAATCTAGATGCTGTTTGGCGGTATATAAAATGTGAGCACAAATTATTTCATTAATAAATTTAATTCTCAGGTACTGTAAGAAGAAGATTCCAAGGCCGAAAAAAAGCAGAATCCTAGAGGAAGGGAACTTGCTGAAAACACATTCCAGCCCATAATGATAAAAATGTTCACCATTATTAACATAACAGCAACTTTGGAAAAATGCTTACAATGTGAATCAGTGGTGGTGGTAGCACCAGAGGACACAGAGGTCACGGACTTCTGCGTTGTCAGCACTGGGGAGGTGGGGCCAACTGCCGCAGGTGCCTCTTTTCTGGCATTAAAGGAACACTCACTGCAAGGAAGAGGAAAAACTGCAGATGTTATATTCTGACGAGTGAGAAATTAGGGGGGCCTAGCCCAAATCATGAAAAACAGCCCCAAGGGGACAAACAACCAAGGGGTGTCCAGATATTTTTGGTCATTGTGTATACACACACACATGCACACATATACTATGGTGTAAATTTTGTGCCACCAGACAAATTAATTTGTATTTCATCATTTGAAATTGTATATAAAGTTTTGAAATTTAATTTGACTACACTGAATTTGTATTTCATAATTTGAATTCATATAAAAGGTTTTAAAGCTGAAGGATGTGATTTGAATCTGAATTTCAAGAACTGGAACTTTTATGGATCCCAATGAAATTCTTTCAATGGGATCCATACTTATTCAGTTTCTATTCAACCCGCCAACTCTCAAAAAGTCACTATTTCAAAATCAACCTTGAAAAATCTTGGATCTCTAAAAGCTTTCGGTTTGTGAACATCTGGGCACTTAGGAAAAGTGGCTCGCGTCACACGTTTCTCATTGGCCATTCCGGAGTGCTGTCAGACTCTGGAAAATCCATCAGCTGTGTAATTTCTTGCTCATACGAGCTGTAATTTTGCAATTACACAGGGGCTTGGCTGCTGCTCTTGCTCGATTGCTTGTGTGTGTGACTGGTCTGCCTACTATGCAAGTTCGACATCTCGTTATCGTAGCTAGCTATCTGGTTTACTAGCAAAAGGTGCCATATTTTTGAAGACTGCATGCACATATAAAGGATGCTGAGCAACAGAGATCAGTGTTTATGAAAAACAAACGATGTGTGAATGTGTGCACTCTCCGCATACTTTGGAGTACACAGAATTTCAGGGAGGCTGAGTCTTTAGCCTATTTGGTGACAATAAAAAATAAAATTCAAAAATAAAAAAGAAATTAGATGCAAGAGAAAAGAATTAGAAACACAATTATTTTGGTGTTCTTACTCTGTGCGAAGGCCTCCGTGTTTAATTCACTTTTCCCTCACTGCATGGTGCAATTATGGTATTACTTCTGATCTTACTCAGCAATATAGACATATAATTACGCCAGCTAACCAGATGGACAGCTGTCAGCTCCCTTGATTACCTCCATGTGTGATCAAATATTAAATTAACAACTGTATAAAGATGGGTAATGACAGTGCCAAACCACAAATCACTTTTTTTCTCCATGCAATGTGCGCAGTTATGAACTGACAGGATTCACTACTGCAGTGACTTCCACTCCACATATTTTTGGTTTGACACATCACAGGCCCCCAAAGGGGATTGATGTTCGATTATGAACCACTTCAATTGAGGTTTAAGGGCCATATAGGTATATGTGAGGCTTTAATAGATGACAAACACACAAATAGAGTCTTCCCATATTTACTAAGGTGCCGCACCTGAAGTTTGCGCCGGGAAAACGAGAGAAATGTGGCATCCCTAAAATTTGCGTGTTTGGGTTACATTGCTCCATTCCTTTGGGAGGCAGTAGAGGACTGATCTGTACATGTACCAACCTGAAATGGCTATTGTGACCACATTACATTTATGGCGACTCTTCCCCTATGCTTGTTAATCTTATTAAAACACATGACACATTTGCAGAAACAGTTGCCTGTTAGAGAAGTCGAGCGACGATGACTCTGGAAATGGTTGGCTATTGGGTACGGAATTAAACAACTTCAAATATTAAAACTGTTCTGAATTTCCTTTTTAAAATTTTTTATTTTATTTTACCAAATGAGACGTGTTAACATTTAAAGCTGCCAGTGCGTATCCATTGCACCCATAGATCCTGACACTTGTCCAAAACCTGACTTCACCAGAGTTGGAGTGGTGCAACAATGCTGTTTTCCAGCCATGCGCAAGATGCATTTTGAATACTAGCAGATGCGTTTAAATGAACTCACTGCGGCTGTGCTCATTTACATAACCATTCTTAGTAAATACCCTGCTAAATTGAAAACATGTGCCAACACAGACTTTGGAGGCACTGACAGAAATTTGCAGCATGTTCAGTAAATATTGCCCTAAGTTTCACAATTTGAGTTTCACACTCTGATCTGCCATTATTTGCAACATTACCATCCTGATATATATTAATGGGCCATGTGTATGTTAAAAAGGTTAATTGTGGATGTTTTCTGACCATCTATGATAAATGTAGAAGTGGATATTAATGTAAAAAACATTTATGCTGATCTCGTTGCTCTATCTTATATCATGAGAGACAGGTATATGTGGTGTTTGGTAAATCTTGGGGGGGCAGGGGGAGGGCGAAACAAAACTTGCGTATGGAGAAAAGCATAAATGTGTATGCATCCTAAGTGCCCGCATGATCACAAAGCTTTTGGAAGGTCGAATCTGAAACTGACTTTTTGAGAGTTGGAAGGATGAATAGATACTGAATAAAAAACTGAATTTCAAGGGGATCCATAGAAGTTCAAGTTCTTGAAAATCAGATTCAAATCACATCATTCAGCCTCAAAACCTTTCATATGAAATCAAATTATCAAAATTAACTCGATTAAAATTCAGTTTCTGGAGCGACAAATTTAAACCATAATGAACAATTTCAAATTTAATCCAAAAACAAAGATAAGACAAAGTAGTGAAAGACCGTTAAAATTGTTCAAGCAATGCTACAAGTTCAGTCTTAGTTAAAACTGAAATCTGTAACCTTAGTTTTTAAAGCCTGTTTTATTGGTCTGAACAGTAGTTTTCAATTGATAAAGAATAAAGGGGGCAGATGGAAAGAGCAATTAAAGCAAAGCATAAATTTCTTTATAAAAAAAAAAATAAAAAAAAAAAACCTTTTATATATTACTTAAACCAAGATTGTCCAGAGACTGAAACATTAAATTTAACATTTGAACAAATATTAATTGCTCAATTCCCAGCTGAACATGCGACCAATTTAATAATTCAATAACTCATGGATGCTATGTAATCTCGATTCTCTTTTACCTCTGAGCACAAAATGTGCAAATATGCAAGTTATCAGGGTATCAAGTTACATGAGACACAAATATCACAGACAGTAGTAATCAGTTATTAAACAGAGATACCAGAATACAGCTTTGTTCTGCAGTATTACACATTAGTAAACAGTAAATGTAAACATATGGTCTGTACCTATAGGAGGAGGTTGCCCAGGCCTGCGATGCTTGCCTTATGCTGGAACGGGTCAGTGGGGAAGAAAGATCGTTGCCAAATAAATGGCGCTCCACAAACTCATCCAATCCTGAGGAGAAGGTAAATGGCCCATGGTTCAGTTATTCAACAGGCCAAATTTACATCTGCAATTAGCAGAAGCTCGTACCCACAGTGACTTATCTTTAGTGCCAAGTGGTTAAAAGAAGGAAAAAAAAAAATATATATATATAAAAGATAAATTCAAATCATTAAAAAAATTTCTACTTGAAGCAGTGATCTCCTCACCTAGGTGCACTGTGCATTGCTTAGCCTCTCCCTCCTCAAAGCTGTACTCCACCTGTTCCTGCTCCAAGCTTGCCTTCTCCAGCTCCAGCATAGGCTCTGTCTCTTCCTTCACTGGAATCTGCTCCACCACAACCTGTTCATGATCAGGCTGCGACACTTCCTGCCCCAAGTCAGACTCCCCTGCTTGCTGCCCCAAGTCAGACCCCTCCGCTTGCTGCCCCAGGTCAGACTGCTCTGCTTGCTGCCCCAGGTCAGACTCCCCTGCTTGCTGCCCCAAGTCAGACTCCCCCGCTTGCTGCCCCAGGCCAGACCCCTCCGCTTGCTGCCCCAGGTCAGACTGCTCCGCTTGCTGCCCCAGGTCAGACTCCCCCGCTTGCTGCCCCAGGTCAGACTCCTCCGCTTGCTGCCCCAGGTCAGACTTCCCCGCTTGCTGCCCCAGGTCAGACTCCTCCGCTTGCTGCCTCAGGTCAGACTCCCCCGCTTTCTGCCCCAGGTCAGACTCCCCCGCTTGCTGCCCCAGGTCAGACTCCTCCGCTTGCTGCCCCAGGTCAGACTCCTCCGCTTGCTGCCTCGGGTCAGACTCCCCCGCTTTCTGCCCCAGGTCAGACTCCCCCACTTGCGGCCCCAGGTCAGACTCCCCCGCTTGCTGTCCCAGGCCAGACTCCCCCGCTTGCTGCCCCAGGCCAGGTTCCCCAGCTTCCTGTCCCAGGTTAGGCTCAGCTACTTCTTGCCCCTGGTTAGGCTCTGCAAATTCTTGTACCAGGTTAAACTTCACTTCTTCCTGCCCCAATACAGGCTCTACATCTTCCGGCTCTCCAGGTGCTTCATCCAACTTCTCTATACCTGTGCATGTGGGGGGCAAGGGGAAGACCTCTGGGACCACAGACTTCATGTTTATAGCCACCACTTCCTCCACCTCCATCTCCTGTCGCTTGTCCTCTGGGTCCTCGGGTGTGGGGGCTTCGTGCAACTCCATTGTGGAGTCTATATAACAGGTGGACGCACTGCTTATTTCAGCCACTCCCACCACATCTTCTTCCTCATCTTCCACCACCTCATGCACAGAGCAGCAGCTTTCTGATTCGCCCACCTCTTGTCTCAGCAACAGGGCCTGCGGAACAAATGTCAAAGTGTCCTGCTCTTCCTCATCTTCCTCCTCTGGAGGCAGCCCTCTCAAGCCTTCTACTCCAGGTTTGGGGAGAGGAGAGGTGGATGACAACAGGCAGACCTCATTCTCTGCTGAAATCTGGAAGATATTAATAATACACACAACAGATCGTTTTAAAAAAGAGGCTATACATTTTCTAGACTTTAAATTCACAAAACACAAAATTCACAAATATGTCTCAAAGTTCACACCCAACACTTTTTAGGCTGAACACAAAGTTTAAATGACCTAACTTGTGTGTTGTGTTGGCCTTAAACAGACAGACAAGCAATGTCTAAAGCAGTGGTTCTCAACTCAGGCCAGAAAGGGCCGGTGTGGGTGCAGGCTTTTGTTCCAACCAAGCAGTTACACACCTGATTCTACTAATCAAGGTCCTTAGTAAAGACTCCAAAGGTTGATTAGTAGAATCAGGTGTGTAACTGCTTGGTTGGAACAAAAGACCGGCTCTTTCTTGCCAGAGTTGAGAACCCCTGGTCTAAAGCATCCAAATAAATATTCTGTGAAACACAATATACAATAATTCCTCTGGACTGTGCTCTTGCCTGTGTGTGTGTGTGTGTGTGTGTGTGTGTGTGTGTGTGCAATAAATATAAAATAATATACAAAGTGAAAGCATTCAATTCATTTCTAATTATAAATGTTAAATATTGCCTTTGAAAAATTAATATGTTAAGTTTGAATTGGGAATAGCTAGTGTACAAAAGTTTGCCTAAGCTGTCGTTAGTACTCGAAGCCACTCTATTCTATAACTGGAGCTTCTGATACAGAGTTTCAGTTTGTGTTGCCTGCCGGAGAGTTTCATAGTAATGTTTCTTCAGTTATTTTACATTGTCATTCAGCTAGCTTTAGCCAAACTCCGGTAGCCATCATATATGCCATTTAACTGTTTCTGTTGCTAGGTAGCGATTCTTAATGGCAGTTAACCGTTTTGGTTACTAAACAGCCATTATCTGATGATAGTGAGCTATAATTAAGTTACAAATTAACTAATTATCTTTACTCGGAATGCCATTTTTCAATGCCCGTCTAACTCTGTTATATGCAGCACTATATATATATATATATATATATATATATATATATATATATATATATATTTAATTACTAATGGTTTTAATAAAGAAATCAGTTAATTGTTTACACATCAATGTTAATACCATTCGTACTGTTAATACCGTTTACATTAACGCAAATACCGTTCACCCAATTACTAATATTGCTATCTAATATGCTATCAGGTTGCAATATTGATACTATTCTGACAGTATTTTAACTAAACATAGTTTCTTTTATACAACATTTTATTGTTTATTATTGATGTTAATGTACAGTAACCCTATGTAAAGGATTATTGTAATAATTTGTATTGTTCCGTCCAGACCACACACACAAACATACAACAATAATTAAAGCCTTTAAACTGAAGATCCTCTAGTGATTCTCTTACCGAAGGCACACATCTCTATATTGTCACCAACTCAACCAGTGTCATTCCCAGAGAGTGCCTATCCCTCTCAAACAATAGCTAGAATGGCGAATTGTATGACCACAAGTCTGGGTTCTTGAATGGAATCTAGTCTGTAACAGCTTCACATTTCAAATCAATGTGAAACACCTTGTCTTTACATAGTATGGCGTCACCCTTACTCAGCACCTTTAAAATGCAAAGCAATACGCATTGATTTGATTGGCTTGTGGAGGGCACATCAAAACCACAGCAACACAAACACACTTGTTAAGAATTTAAGAACTAGTTACATTAAAGCATATTTGAAGCATCTGCAAATTAAGTGATTTTCTTGTGAATTTCTTCTATATTTGTAATATGCAGGGCTCTATAAGACCACCATGTGTTTTGATTAAGCCAATGGCTTGTACCTGCTTTGTTGATGTACCAGTCAATAGGCCTCCAAAGTTTCATCACTATGTCTCACTCATGTGGTTATGCCAAAACTGGGGACAAAGGAAAATCGATAATAGTATTTCCAAATTGGCAGCCAATCCAAGAGGTCAGCAACACAAAAGGTACAGACCAATGATCCAGATGACGAAATTTATAATTACAATTTTACATCTCTAAAAGGCAACATTGATTTTTTTATAGCACCACCATATTGATTCAATTAGGCCACTTTAAAGTTTGGCTGATGATGCGAGTGCCAATATAGCCATCAAATTAGCATTTTTTTTTTTTTCCACAGGAACAATTTGCTTTTTGTACATCCACCACCAGGTGGCAAATGTGAGCACTCAAAACCACATTTGACAGTTAACACCTTGACAGCGGGACTCACGAACAAGCAAGAACAGTGGCTTGCGGTCAAATTACCGCTACTCATATTTTAATGGGAAAGGCGAGGAAAATACATTTTAGCGACAAGCTGTAAATGGGGACTTGCTTTTTTCCCATAACATTTTTGTGTGTATTTGAGTGGAATGTATGTCTATAAATGGTTATTCAGCAAACTTCGCAGTCAGACTGTGAAACTTAACAACGGTCAGATCTGAGCGTTTTCAGCACATTCCATAGGTTAACGTTAGCCATGTCATATATGAGAGGATTGGTATAAATGTAACGTATCCTAAATGTTGCGCGGTCAATAACTTTTTGTACACAGCTGCTAAAGTCATTTGAGGATTGTATACGCGCAATTCATTCCTATACCAAATGTTTAATGGAAAAGAAAAGCCACCTGGTCACATGCATTTATTATAAGCACACACCAGATTGGACGGCATAGTATCTTTTCTTTTGCTATTTGGTTTTGTGTTCATTTGTATTGCATACATTTAATGGCCAAATTAAACTTTCATTAAAAGATCTTGTTCGAAATGAGATGGTCTGTTGTCAATGAGATGAATGCATCCTTCTGCAATGCTGTAAAACATTAACTTCAACAATGAACTTTATTCACAGGTCAATACATTGTCTAACAACAATAGGTTACCATAGACGTTTTGATGTAGAAATTTATGGTAGAAAAAACCAGCATAACTTATCAGAGTCAATTAAGTTATGAACATAATTGAAATAGGTAATTACTACTGACACTTGTGTTTTATGTTTCGAATCAGTAAAGAAAGACAGGCAGTTTGCGCCAGCTTTTTTCACAAAACCCCTCAAAGCAAGTTCTGGTACTTGCCAGGTGCAATTGTTTGAGCTACTGAATGACTGACTTTGATGTGAATTGCTCAAATTGTTTCGCACATATAATCACACAAAATTCATTCATTGAAGCTGATAAAGACTTCAGGGTGGGGATGGATAATTGTGGCTAGTAATATAAACAAAACAAATTTCGTTAGAAATTTTCAGTTTTTCACTGAAATTGAGACGTTGAATACAAACTGAATAGACTACATGACATCTGCTGAAATGTAACCGATTTGTGTGCGGTCCCTGCTTGTTATGACTGAAGAAATTACTCACTATTCAAAAAAAATACTTCACTTTTGGAAATACTGTATTTCTTTTAACCACTTCTTTCCATTTTGTGTGTGGTCTTGTCTTCAAGAAAATAGTTTTGCAACATATGGTTTCATAATATTCATGAAATTAGGTTGGTGTGGGAGAAGAAATATATGCGGTAACCTAATGTTGGACAGTACCAGGAAGTAAAGAACACAGCCTTTTTAATGTTAAACGAGGCAGATTCCTTTTGTTTCGCAAATGAATATTTGGAGATATAAATTGGACAATCTGTCAAAGAAATTGATGAAGAGTGTTACATCAGGCCATCTCTTGCTTGAAGAGATAGATAATCGGGTATATAGGCTAGTATTGTGCTCATTATCTCGGCTAATTAAGAAAAATGAACAGCTTGTTACAATTCTGGGATTGCAAACTCAACCACATGAATGGGAGATTTGTTATTTTATTTTAATTTTACAGTATACAGACAAAGCCGTTACAAGAAAGTGCAGTTAAAAAGAGTATGGGTATATAGACGCTTTCAATGGTAACAACATAAACAAACGTTACTGCGCATGTGCGTTGTTCGGGCCTAACTTAACTTCCGGCAGACTGCCGCAAACAATCAATAACAAGAGTCCCTCTAGACTATTTCTGATAACAAGCAAAATAAATAAGTAAATTATGGTAGCTAGCTAGTTAAAACTATGTCTAGCCAGTATTATTTGGGGTTACCAGCCAAAGAAAAGAACCGTTACTTGGCCAAACTCAATTGCGATAACGTTACACTACCAGAAAAATGTGACAGAAACAGACAGTGTTGACAGTATTGCACCTTGCTGAGCATCATACATTCCTTGCATAATCCATAACTATTCTGGTAACATGCACATTCCTGTGTAAAAAGTGCACTCTTTTTATGATATTGCTTAAAAACGACAATTGTTTACATGAGACACAAACTGGGGCTAGTGTGCAGCGTGTGTAGCCAATGTACTGTAGGTTATTTATTAGCATGCATTGACGGAAAAACATCGTGGCTCTTAATAATAGTTTGGGTCACCTTGCTAGGTTACCACAACAAAAAATGATCAGGCAATGTAACGCTGTCAAGTCATTGGAAACAGGTATCATAACGTTAGTTCAAAACGTAGCTAAAGCGTATCAATGACTAGCATTGATCTAACATTACTGTGTATGATTTATATGTTAGCTACGTTTAGCTAGCTAGCTACAATCAATTTAGTTAGCTAATTCATAACTATTGCAGCCTTGTTACTGGTCAGCTAGCTGTTAGCTATCGCTTATCATGAGTTTGTTACCTGAAACAAAGTGAGTGCTAGAGTGAGAGCACCTATTATTTTTTCAGTGCCAACAAATTAGTCAGAGGTGGTCCAGCGCTAGCTTTTTGTTGCTAAGGGGAACGTGTATCGACCGTCACATATAAAATGAATGGAACTTGACATAAATTTGCTAGCATACTGTATACGTGTCCTGTCTTGCGTATTTGAGGTTAATATGAGAAAGGGTGGTCTCTATCAGCACGTCTAGGAATCCGTACACTGTTGTAACCCAAGTCGCCGGACACAAAAGAGCTGTTCGGAAAGCAGTTTGAAATTATGAAGCAACGTCTGCGCCATTGGCTTTTATGGGTCGCGATGAGAAAATTCCGAGCGTGTTGCTTGTCTTAAAGTTGATATACTAAACAAGGCTGTATTAGTATTACTAAATGTGTATGTATGAAGTTGATTTTTTTAAAAATGCAGTTTATTATGCATATTTTACAGGACTTACATTTTAATAGGTAACGATGTTCAGTTATTTCTCAAAAATACGAAGTAACAATGGGCAAGCACCAGCTATAATAATCACAGGGATCAATCAATCAATCAAATTTTATTTGTATAGCGTATTTTACAGCAGTTGTCACAATATGCTTAACAGACAACTCTGGCCTAAACCCCCACAGGAGCAAGCCTAAGGCAACAGTGGCAAGGAAAAACTCCCTGTGGCAGATGGGAAGAAACCAGGCTCAAGGGGGAAACCCATCCTCCTCTGGTCGAGGGTTTCAAGCAATTAGTTTCACAATTCCCTAGTGGGGTTACAAAGCTAAATTATGTATTTTTACAAATTTTTGAAATGGTGTTTGTTCCTGAGGTCAGGTTAGACCCCACAGCACAACAACCTGAGCACAACAACCTGAGCCCAATGTCAGTCTGCTCATCAGCTTCAAACTTTCACTCCGTTTGTAGTCGGTGTCATATTAGCCAGTAAACACAAACCCAATAAACAAACACGTCCGATGAAACAGTCTATAAAATAAAAGTGTCTTTAAATGTCCTCAGACAAAGAACCGTCACTGCTTCCTCAGGACTTCATTAACCTGCTCAATAAACATCCTGGTCTTCCATTCACTGAAGCCAGGAAACTTCTCTGCTAAGATATTCAAGTATTCTTGCAGGTTCTTGCAAATGCTACAGCATAATCAAATAACATAAATCGCTGACTTGTCTGAAAATAACAGCAGTTTGCTTTAATACGATGTTAAAAATAGGTGTTTCCCCTCGTAAGCACTGGGGAGAAAGGCATCATCGTTTGTGCGACGTTTGGAGTGGGGTTATCTTTTTTCTTTGATCAACATGAACCAATATTTACTGTTATTAATACAATAAATCTAATATACACACACATTTACTCATATTGCTAAAATATGGGATACAACATTTAATTAACCCCTTAGCGCACATGCCAAATCCAGCCAAATTTTGCCCATTTAGGGGGTACCCTATTTAAAGCTTTATAACTCCAGATGTAAACACCACACAGACTTCAAAAAGGTGGTACCCACTGGAACCCCACAAAACAAACGTTCTTTATTTACATATTCCCTGTTGTGACTAAGCCCGGTATTTCAGTCAAATGGAGTCCTTTTGTAGAGCTTCTATGTACAAAATGCACTTACAATGATTACTTACACTCACACAAACTAAATTCACTTAAAAAACTATCAAACCACTTTGTTTTAACTTGCTGTGTACTCTGACCAGTGATCCCCTACAAACACACTACGTAATGACGTTGCACTTTGGTCATAATTTGCAACATTACCAACAGGTGACGTTGTGACAACATTGCTCTATGGTCGCAAAATAACCAGTCCTCATGGAGACTGTTCTGCAACGTTGCAGTAAAGTTACAGAATTACGTAAATACGATGTAATTTAATAATGTAACAATTACGTTATATCACAGTCCTCATCCTTACTTCATTTGAAACATTACTGGTAGGTTGTCAGAACGTTTGTAAATGACGTATTGGCTTACATTAAAATATCTGTCTATCTGTCTGCGCGTTTACGCTTGGACCGTTAATACGTTATATCCAATGCAGGTTTTTAAAAATTTTTTTATAGGATATGATGGATAAGCGGGTATAGGGTTCTAGGGTGGCTGACATGGATAGGGATTTTATAGTAGGACTAGGTGTAAAGCATGGAGGATAAAATATAGTTTAGGGTGAAGGGATTTAGTGTGTAAATCTATTGTCTGATCCACACTCCGGAGCATAAGGTGGCGGTAATTCACCAATAAGCTGCACACCACCCGCTGTATAACAAGACGACGACAATGTTATATCCAATCACATGCGCATATTGCTGTGACGTGCTCTTGGAAGAAGGTCGCTGTGGTTTCAAATTCTCCGTGGGAAAATCTGGGTTTGACGGCGTACAGCAGGTAAGTGTTTCATTATGCCTTTATATTTTTAACTGAATGTATTAATGCGACAATACTGGATGCCAACTGCCGTAAAAGTTAACAAGAAGAAGAACTGAATGTATTGCAGACCTTTTCAGTTAGTAGTATTTGCAATGTAATGTTGGAGTCCTGCTTTCAGCATGCATGTTTGCAGTTCTAGCTGAATGTCGCTAATGCTTAAAGTTAGCCGGTTAAATGGTGATGTTCAGACCTGGCGTCTGTTCTGGGACTAATTAGGGGTCCAAGCAGCGAAGCTGGTGGAACCCTATTGTATCCGTTAGGATTATTATTAGGTGTCCAAGCAGCGAAGCTGGTGGAACCCTATTGTATCTGTTAGGATTATTATTAGGGGTCCAAGCAGCGAAGCTGGTGGAACCCTATTGTATCTGTTCGGATTATTATTATTATTATTATTATTTTTTTTTTTCTCAGCTAAAAGTGTCTGAGGCTCAGCAACCATAAGTCCTAGAGCAACCAAGGTTTGGCAGGTGGGTTCCTATGGCCCCCCACTACTCAGGCATTAAAAATCACCTATGTCAGCCAGATGGTGGCGCTATAACAAAGGGTCTTGCGTAAAAGGCCATAACTCCCGCACCATAAGTTAGATCAACACAAAACTTCATCGACCTATGCATCTGCACGTGCTCTACAACTTTGTCATTGGCACCACCTATGTCCGCCATATTGTTTGCCCGCCATTTTGACTTTTTCGTTGGGGCGTGGAAGCTTTCTCCACTAAAATGTCTGAGGCTCAGCAACCATAAGTCCTAGAGCAACCCAATTTGGTAGGTGGGTTCCTATGCCCCCCCACTACGCAGGCACTACAAATCACCTATGTCGGCCAGATAGTGGCGCTATAACAAAGAGTCTTGCGTAAAAGGCCATAACTCCCGCACCATAAGTTAGATCAACACAAAACTTCATCGACCTATGCATCTGCACGTGCTCTACAACTTTGTCATTGGCACCACCTATGTCCGCCATATTGTTTGCCCGCCATTTTGACTTTTTCATTGGGGCGTGGAAGCTTTCTCCACTAAAATGTCTGAGGCTCAGCAACCATAAGTCCTAGAGCAACCCAATTTGGTAGGTGGGTTCCTATGCCCCCCCACTACTCAGGCACTACAAATCACCTATGTCGGCCAGATAGTGGCGCTATAACAAAGAGTCTTGCGTAAAAGGCCATAACTCCCGCACCATAAGTCAGATCAACACAAAACTTCATCGACCGATGCATCTGAATGTGCTCTACAACTTTGCTTTTGGGAGCATCTATGTCCGCCATATTGTTTGCCCGCCATTTGGACTTTTTTATTAGTTGGGGTGTGGAAGAGCTGGAGCTCCAAATCTAAGTGTTACGACATCTAGTAAACTTCTTTACGGCAAGCGACATCCATGGCGACGCAAGTAATCCGACACCGTTGGGTCTAGTTTTTATCAGTGAGGCGAGGGTCTGAACGTCGGGGAAGCAATGGAAGACAGTGCCACCCAGAGTGCCTGCTAGGCTACGAAAAGTTTGTTAGTAAAAGCTTTTTGAGAGGATGAATAATTACTTTTCTTGAGCCTGGATCCATTTGAAGTATCGGGTGAATTTGTTTAGTCTTTGAATCTGTCATTATGCTGAGAAATAGCTAAACCATTTTATTGATAGGTTCTGAGTTTCTGTGCAAACGCGCGAAAACACGCTGGTATAATGAAACAATGACGGTAATACATATATAGTCCGCTTCATTCCGTTGCTACCATAACATAACAGACTATCTTGTGTCTACAGCTGCAGTTTCTCGCTGCAATTACTAATATTGAATATAAACAAAAGACGCAATTTATGCTGTACTCTGCCAATGTCTAAATAATTAATAATAATTAAATGAAAGACAATATTGGGTGAGTTCGTTTAGTCTTTAAATCAGTCATTATGCTGAGAGAAATCGTATTCTCAATTTAATCTCTAAATTGACTAAGTTTAGTGTTGTAACTAGGTAGCTGTTTCGTAGGTGACTTAATGCACTCGTCTTAAATTGCTTGAATTTTTGCATAGACTGTGTTGTTGCTGTTCTTGTTTGTGTTAATCAGTTTAACCTACAGGGTCCAAGTTGAACTAGCGGTTGTTCCCTGCACTTGGAACGGTATTTCTCTCTAGGGTTTTTGACACACTTGTTCCTGGTTATGGTTATACACTTTGTTGTACGTCGCTCTGGATAAGAGCGTCTGCCAAATGCCTGTAATGTAATGTAATATATCATAGCAACAAGATAAACCCGACATTAGCCCTAAAATATGCCAATACAGCAGTGAAAACACTGCTCACTGAATAACGAAATAAGCGAGACTAAATTTTTAAAAATTATATGTCATTCTACAGTCAATATCTGGGACTAAACATTGAATAAATATACAATCTTACCATTGGTTTTACGCGTAGACATGTCCCTTTTGCGACTGAGTGGTCATATATTGTCTTGGACAATCCGTTTGTGAAATATATGCACATTTGTGATGCCTGGGTAGGCTACCTTCAAAAATAGCTGTGCGTAATACCACACCTGTTGCTTACGGCGTTGTCGCCCTTTTTAGTGCAATTTGGCTTGATTGACAATTCATTTATTCAGTAGGTGAGAGTATAAGCTTTCTAACGATGTATAACATGTCTGATTTTGCTTTTGGAATAGCGTTTTATAGGTCAGCGTAATCGAAAATTTTCTCATCTGCCAATGTCTAAATAAAAAATATGGTAGGCTACTCTGTGCACAGCACGCAGGTCGCGAGTTGATATTTCGTCTTTTGTTTTGTTTTTTCTCAATGTCGTATTTATTATTTGAAATGTGTATTTATGTGTTATTATTCTATCTGTCTCTGAGGCGCTCTGAAATGTGCATTCTCTGCTAAGCTGAGCAATGGATTGGACTATGTGTGTGACGCCTATTTTAGTTGCAACGCAGAAGCGCTGCAGCTCTACATACACGCCGGACCATCTAAATGCTGTTTTATACTTTTGCGGAACTTGCGAAGGGTCAAATCATTTGTGCAGCATATTGCACAGGTTGTGCAGGCCACGTAATTAGATTTTGTTACTGACCGTTATAGTTCAAAAGACAGCACCTTCATTTATATTTCCAAACCTGCTAAATACTGCACCAATGACCACAAAAATGCTAGATGTAACTTGTTGCAACGAAGACATTCACCTGACAAAAGCGCTTTTAGTCGCATATTTAATGTTGCCTATCGGTTTTGTGAATCAACTGTTATAACCTGTTAGTCAAAGCCGTATGCCAGTGACCTCATTTCAGCAGTCAACCAATCATCTTCTTTACGGTGTATGCGGGCACTGGTTACTAACTACGTGCTTTTAATTTCTTGAGGAGGTCTGCGTCTTCAACGTGGCCGTGGTCTGCAACCGTCGCACATGCCGCACATTGCGCACATCCCCTACACAGACCCATTTTTACGTGTACTATGCAGAAGTATAAAACAGCCTTTAGTGTTACGACATAGTAAAGGCCTTTACGCCTAGCGGCCATGAGACATCCATGGTGATGCAGTAGATATGTTGGGTGAAGGTATATGTGACGGGTGCTGGAGAAAAGGTCCGCAAGTCGCAAATCTTGAAATCGCGCTAGGAGGCAAAAAAGGTTTTTTAAATTTTTTTTTTTTTACTGTTTTCCTTTTTTTCATATTACGAAAGTTAAAGTGTTGAACAAGTCACTCAATAGAATAAACAACATTTTTAGGGTCACTAAATACTTATTTGTCAGCAAAGTCGGCTTGTTTTAGTGATTCTTACAGCCGGGTTTTGGAGGCGTGATGGGGGTGCAGTTTAATTAGCATGTTTGATTTTGTTGGCTATTGTCACTTTGTTTCGGTCAAGCCACCGCCCATAAATAAAGCCGTGTGGTAGTAGCCTATGTCTGTTTACTGCGTGAGGTTGTTACAATGGCGGACGCTCAATCAGTAGGTGAGAGTATAAGCTTTCTAACGATGTATAACATGTCTAATTTTGCTTTTGGAATAGCGTTTTATAGGTTAGCGTAACCGAACATTTTCTTACCATGGCATTCGCTCTATATATGGTAGCATTAAAAGATGTTGCACCTAACGAAACGTTGTCAACGATTTTTCGTAATTCCTTGGAAAATACCATTATTATTGAGGACTTCTGGACATAGCTAAGCCATATGTTTGCTGATAGACCGATCTGACATCGTTTTCTGGAGCAAAACAGAAGCAGATAGAACTGTCATTGATTTACTCTCTCTGTCTCCATCTACTGAACATAGATAAGATTTCATCATTGCTATGTAAGTATTACTGCTCAAAATATTTCGGTTATATGCGTTGTTTTAGAAATTGAGTGTCTTTTGGATTTGTTTCTGGACCCTTAGCTATTTTAGACCAGTGTTAATAATTTAGATATTTTGGGTAGATTTGGAGATGCTGGGTACACTGCTTAGTTTTTGCTTCATAGATCTTTAGTAGTTCTACATATCCACCCTTAGATTTTATGAACTTGTGGTCAAGAAGTTTTTGATCCAGGACATGTATACTTTAACCTGCAATCTCCCAGTATTTCATTGCGAACTAAAAAAGGAGCAAATTAATTTTAGATTTTTTGCCTTGACCATTGCATTTGTGGCACTTTATATTCATAATTTTGTAAGAAATAAAGTAATCTAAGCTAGTATTATAAATGGTACAAATGTATTGCTTCATTTAAGACTTTTTCTAGTCTCTGTGGTGTTCACATCTGGAGTTATAAAGCTTTAAATAGGGTAACCCGTAAATGGGCAAGGATTGACAGGTACTCTAGTGGGGGAGTGGTTGGGGTGGAGTTAACTAGCTATTGTTCCCACCCATTATCTCCCTGTGAGAAGTGTGAAAAGTTCAAGATCTTTCAAGGGGATTTTCTCTGCTACTTGATTTTAGGAGTACCAACATTCAAATAAGCAAATCTTCTTCAACGATTTCAATGTATGACACATCATTTGAAAGCTTATAATCTGCACTTTCATAATCTGTAAAAAACTGAAAAATGACCTTGCCCTACTTGAGGACCAAAACACCAGCACCTGTCACATATGATCATGAGGACAAAACCATTTAAAAATCGCTCCATAGGGGGCACAATTGTGCCAATGCTTGGACCCCTCCCAACGCCGCTTTCGGCTTTAATTTGAGTTTGTGTTCTGTTAGATAACATATTTGCTAGTTTGAGTATTTAACGCTAATAGCTCAGTGCAAATGTAATGTAAGACCAGCTAAAGTAGGCAGTATACTTTGTACGAAGTAGAACTTTTTGAGCAAAACGAAGCAATCAGAACAACTGACGAAGCAATCAGACGCAGTCTTGTGTGTTCGTACGGTGCAGTGTGTGACAGCTTCCAGTGAGAACTTTTCAAAAAGTTTGTTCTTGTTCTCCGACCTCCCCCTCTCAGCTATTGGTCCAAATATCACAGTTGGTTACGTCACGGTTGAGAGTTCAGAGAGCTGAATTCACATGCTAATGTACGGAGAGTCAACGCCGATCTCTCTTCTGTAGAGATGGGAATTCTGTGAGTTCCTGCATGTTCGATGAATGGTGCTACTCGTTTCAGCAAGTCATCAAAATGCCTAGCACACATTCGGAAATAAGAGAAAGTGGACCCCCTTGTCTAAACTCGCATTTGCCGAATGTACAGACAAAACTCTCCATTCTCCGTCCTACTCTGATTTAGAGGGCGAATGTACCATCTTCTTCGCCTTTTTTTCTTCTTTTGCATAGCTAGATAAACTAAAGCCACTTTAAACACTTTAAACTTTTTGTTTTGTGTTGTGATCTCGCGTAGCCCTTCTCTTTATACATCCATGGCGTAGCCGCGAGACGGAGGTCTGGTTGAGATTCCAGCCATGGTTCTCAATCCTGAAGTTCTTTCTTCTTACTGAGTAAACTGCCAGCTTAACATTACCTAGCTGATCTCAGTGATGACCTGTTTATTTAGCTAACAATTGAGCTAGTTCAACATGTATAAACGGCGGTCCATAAAGCACTTTTGTTCATGTCATTTTGCCGGCACCTCTTTTGAAAGATAACGTATGTGGTGCTCTTTTGAAAGCCGTAATTCACCTTGTCCATGTCCTAATGAGATTTCAACACGCTGGTTAAAATATGCATCATAAATATGATATAAAATAGTTGTGTGGTGTTCATTTGGTTTTTGGTGTTTGACAAACTGGAGCTAGCAAGCCTTTTCAAGCTCGCATTGTTGGCGCCTCTTTTGAAAGCATTTAGCTAAACATTATTCCCATTAGAAATACAAAAACTCAACTTTTTTTCCAAAATCCTCTAACACTATTGCTCTATACCTGGTGTAATCGTGGCCTTAAAAAAATAAAATAAATAAATTGGCTTTGGCTTCGCACCAGTGCATTGTGTAATCAATATTAATCAAGAGTATTTCTCTGTATTTTCACCAAATACTGACTTAAATTGATTTTCTTTTGCAGAGTTCTCTACATTTGGCGCAACAGCTCAAATGGAAACTACAGCACAAGATCAGAATAAAGGTAGTTATGGATATTATATGGAAACAGCTCTTTGCTCATTGACTGTTTGTCATTGTCAAAACACAATTACAATTTTAGCCTGCTGCGTACGTTACTCAATTTATTTTTCTAACTTGGTCCAATTTCATATCCTTTCAGCTCCCACACATGGCCTTATGACTGTTGTCCCAGTGAAAAACCCGAAGTCCAGCCTTCCCCACTCAAGACATGCCAGAGACAAGAGTGACTGTATAAGTTACAATGCGTTTGTATTTGAATGGTAAAAGCCCGCAATGTGTCCTTTTCTTGGACCAAAATAAACATTTGGACAAATATCAATGTTGTCGTTTTAGATCATTCTAAAAATGTCAAGTAGCTAAGAGTACAACTTGCTTGTGCTTACTTGTGTGGCAAACTGTCTTAAATGTTATTCTAAGAAGCACTTAAAATGTCTAAAAAGTAGGGCTGTTGATCGATTAAAATATTTAATTGCGATTAATCGCGTGATTGTCCATAGTTAATCGCGATTAATCGCACATTTTTTATCTGTTCAAAATGTACCTAAAGGGATATTTTTCAAGTGTTTAATACTCTTATCAACATGGGAGTGGACAAATATGCTTGTTTTATGCAAATTTATGTTTATTTATTATTGGAAATCAATTAATAATCCAAAACAATGACAAATATTGTCTAGAAATCCTCAAAGGTACTGCATTTAGCATAACAACATATGCTCAAATCATAACATGGCAAACTCAAGCCCAACAGGCAACAACAGATGGGCATATTGACCTGCTAAATTTAACACTACTTAGTAATATGAGTACTCACACAATGTAATGTGTCCAACTTTACGCTTATAAAGGTTCACTAAAACATCCCGTTTTTTTAAGCATGAACACAAAACGAAAACGATGGACCTCAATGCATCGCAACAACAGACACATTGTACAACAGCTAAATTTTCCATTACTCAAAGATCATTCCCTTGATCCCTTGCACTTCTAAAGCAAATCACACAACGTAATTGTGTCCAACCTCACATGGGGAAAATAAAGGCTCACAAAAACATCCCCTTCTACTATGTGGGATCAAAACAGGATGATACAAAATAAAACAAACAATAAATAAAGTGAGCAGGAAACAGTGGAAAGGGAGGATAATATAGAACTAGGACTCAAACTAGGATATTGCAGTTAGGCTATACTTCCATTTCTTTTGATACAACAGTTAGGCTGTACTTCTATTTCTTTGCACCGAGCCAGTTGCTTAAACAGACAAGCCTGTTTACATTGTCGGACGACAGGGCAGTGAACAATATGCCCAGACAATGAAAAACTGTGTTCGCGCTGTTTTACTCAGGAAAACATGGATTCCCACAGAAAACGCTGCTTTATTTTATTGTTAAGGAGCATATTAAATGAGTAAATAGAGTGAAACCGCGAAACTAGTTAGGCTGCAGTAGTACTGAAATGTAAATATGGTATCACTGTCAGCCGTTTCGTTATATAATTTGCAGCATTTATTTCTGAGCAAAATAACGTTTTCAAGCTAAGCTGGCTAGCGAGAAAAGTTGCTGATGGATATCGTAACTTTTAAATTTCACATATTGCTATAATGAATGGGAAACATAAACGATACTAACGCATATCACAATCACACACCTAAATAAAAATGCATGAAAAGCCTAAATACACCATTTTTCTTTCTTACAACGAACTACAAATGCTGCCATTTATCTTAATGTGACGTCACCAATCCGGAAGTCGGAAAAGTCTGAGCTCAGAAATGATGCTTGAATTTCCGACCTATAATTCCGAGTTCTAGGACCGTTCAGTTGCTTATTTCACAAGTCGGACCTTGCTTTTTACTAGTTCCGAGTTGTCTTGAACGCAGCATAAGGGTCGGGCAAACGTTCATCATAACAGAACGTGCGTTAATGTGCGTTAAAGAAATCTGTGGCTTTAAAACAAATTTGCGCCCTACTAAATTCTTTTGACGGCCCTACTAAATTTAACGCATTAACTTTGACAGCCCTACTAAAAAGCCTTACATTTAACTTGCTAATGCCTGCAGACATCCTACTATAATATGTGGGGGATCCTAACTGAAATGTAGTTCACCGCTTGAAAAAGACAAAAATACTCAAAACTGATATAATGTTGAAATCATTGGTCTATGGTTATTACTGTCCTGAAACTACAACAATACAAGACAATGTATATTTTATTGACAAGCAGTTTTGGGTGTTTTAATTTAGTTCTTGTGCACTTTAATCTGTTGACATATCAAGAAATTGTAATAATGGTAATGCCATCATTTTATCAGAAAAATACTAGGGAGGAGGTAGTCATGATATTCTGTCAATATGCTGCAGTTGATGCTTATGATGGTGGTGGAAGTGATTATGGTGATGAGGAGGTAATGTTAACATTACTACGGTTGCAGGTCAGGCACTCTTCATAATAAAAATAAATTTTAGGATAGCGCTTCCGATTTTGCTTGTCGAAAGTTCTGCGACGGAAACACCGATAGATTTACCCTAGCCACATCTGTCAAAAATGTAAACAAGTAATCCAGTTTTCACGAACGGGAAAAATTTTATGACAACGTCGCATAAAGATACCTCGATTGAACTAACGTTAGTATCTAACGTGGCTTAGTAGCTAAACAAAGTTAGGCTGTGTTCACACGTCTTTTTCTGATGAAAACCACTGGTCAAAGCGTTTTTTCATATATATATTTTTTAAAAAACCCTGTTCCAAAATATAGTTGAGAGCGCCTAAGCCCTCTGAAAACCTAGGGAAAACCCTGTATGCAGACACACACACACACACACAAGCGTATGCGAGCAGGCAGTGCTCCCTACAATAACAGTAGACTTGACTGCATTGAACTCTCACCTTAGCATGGTGGAAAAAACTGCTGGTAATAAACTATTACAATAATATAATACCCTTTAACACTACTGCTGTTTCTTTTATGCGAACTTTTGCTGATAAACAATTGATAAAGTGTGCGCTAAGCTTCCACTCCTGTGCAATGTGAAAGTAACTGGGTACGCAGCTGAATAGCTAAGCCATAATTTCAGCTAGAAGAAAGTCAAACTATGTTTGAAATCCATGTAAATGAGCTTGAAGAACATGAGACTGTAAGGTTACTGTAACGTATATATAAAATTTCCAAGCAGGGGCAAAAGTCACAATGGGTAGATCATAAAGAGGGTCAATTTTGTCAGGTAGTAGCTTGCCTTTTGGTCATTTACTCTGCAATGGAATGTCTAATTGAGATCTTTTTTTAAATTTCTTTTTTATTTTATTTTTTACAGTTTTTGTAAGGTAGGAAGTTGCTTTTTCAGAAAAACAGCACTTCCGCATTTGAATTCTACTTAGTGTATGCACATAGAAATGCACATTTTCAAATGCTCTTGAAAATGCTCAACAGAAATAGCACAATTAATTTTTCTAGGCTATGTAACAAAGAGCACATTGATTGCTTGGGGCTCAGAGGGGTTTTTAAAAATATCAATACCACTATTGTAATATTATTTGTAATATAAGGTTGTTTGACCTGTGGACAGTTATTGGGTAAGAAAATACCATAATCATCAACCTGGGACATCAATTTCCGCTATGCATGGAGGAAAAAAGGTGAGGCTTTTAATCTGAAGAACACCATCCCAACTGTGAAGCATGGGCGTGGCAACATCATGTTGTGGGGGTGTTTCGCAGGAAAAGGAACTGGTGCACTTCAGAAAATAGATGGCATCATGATGAAGGAGGATTATCTAGAAATACTACAGTGACACCTCAATACATCAGCTAGAAAGTTAAAACTTGGTCGCAACTGGGTCTTCCAGCAGGACAATGATCCTAAGCATACCTCCAAAGTTGTAACGAAATGGCTTAAAGGCAACAAAGTGAAAAAGTATTGGAGTGGCCATCACAAAGCCAACCTGAATCCCATAGAAAATTTGTGGACTGAACTGAAAAACTGAGTTATACCAGTTATGGAAGGAGGAATGGGCATAAATTCTGGCAAAGTATTGTGAGAAGCTTGTGGAAGGCTGCACCAAGTTTTTGATTCAAGTTAATCAATTAAAAGGCAATGCCACCAAATACTAACAAAGTGTATGTAAACTTTCGACCCACTGAAAATCTGATATAGTACATAAAAGCTGAAATAAATCTATCTATTAGTTATTATTTTGGAATTACCTCTCATGGAAATAAAGTAGATACCCTAATTGACTTAATACAGGAAATGTTTGAATATCTTTAGCCTAGGTATATGTAAACTTTTGGCCTCAACTATATTGTCTCAGTTGAAAGGTGGTATATGGAGGTTAGAAACAGCATATTTCACAATCAGGAAGGAGCTTGAAGCAGTGCCTGTGGTGGAATAATTTGTAGTATTCTCAATCTGAAAAAGGCAAAGCCTAAACCAAACTGGAGCCGTGACAATACCCCATTGCTCCAGCGGTCCTTGTTCTTGCTTTCCTCGATGAAGGTGATGCGACTCTCTTTGGGGCGGGGTGGCGGGGTGGCGGAGCGGCCAAGGGATGCCGAGGGGGAGCCCACTGGGGTTGGGCGCAAGCTGCTCCGAAGGATGGACTGTGGGGTGAAGACTGGGAACACAGGGCCTGTGACAGCCAGAGCCCGTGCCCTCTAATGGTGGGGAGAGATGTTGCAGAAAGCCCATGTTCTGATAAAGAAGCACCTTCACCTTAAGAATACAATCCTCTGCTCCCATGTTCATAAAACCAACTAATTTGTTAGAAAACAGACTAATAATATTAAGGCTTCCGCGTCCATTTGGAGACAGAGTTCATTAAATACGCACCATTTCACTTCACCAGTACAACCTAAGCTTATGCCATTCTAGAGAAAAAAAGTAAAAGTTAAAGTGAAAACTCTAACTACTTTTCAATATACTAAAGTCAGTATAGCCTGCATTTAATTTGATCAAGGAGGAGAGAAGGGAGAGAAACCAACCAGATGAAAGGGAGTGACATACAGATTTTGCATTACACTAACCTTTACCACTGGTGGAGTCTGCAGCAGACTGAGCTCGGGGGCCTTAGCAGTACCCAGGAGGATACCGGGCTTCAGAGAGGAGGCGGGAACAGGACTGGGCAGTCTTGGTGTAATGACCTGGGTGGCTGGAGTCCGCTGAAGGCCAAGGCCCTCAGGGCTTGCCTCAGCAGATGTCTGCACCATCAGGCCGAGAATCCTGTTTAGGGGAATAAAAACAAGACACTACTGGTCTATTTACTCCATAAATTTAATTGGCTACACAAACACTTGCATTCCCTACCCCGTGATTCCCAAAGACAATACCACCTACCCATTGAAATAATGGCTGAAAAATAAAAAATAAAATCCATACTTTGTCATGAGTACATGCATGAAAATGTATTTCCATTCATTAAAACTTTCTTGTAATTTTCCATCCCATTTTGTAATTTGTGCTTTATGTTGGGTCCCATTTGGATAAGAGATTCCAATTTTAACAGGATCTACCTAATTAAATAAAGGTTAAATTAAAAATTTTAAATATAACTGCAAGCAGCGATGTTGAAGGCACCAAAGATGAGCCACAAAGCAATGACTGCAATTTGTATCTTTCTCAGATTTGTGGAATAACATAAATGACATTGTGTAACAATTTAGTTGCCTTCATACAACAGTTGTTTCTGGGATGCACTGCATGATGCAATTGGATATAGAGACAAGCAAGGTCCAATTGTTTATTCCTCCCAGCCTGGCACATGCATACATAAGGTCCTATAATGCTGGAGCACCATCCCATTTGCCTCCCTGGAGCAAAATTGCCCCTTTGAGTTGCCGGTTTTTTTCCCCCACTGCCTGCTGCACCCCACCTTTGCCTTTCTGCTCGTCCTGTTCTTGCCCACAAGTGCTAATGTAAGCATGTTACTACATGAAAAACACTGACATCAGTTTATAACTGATATATTCCCTGGGTTCACACAAGGTTGGCTATGCCAGGCGTACAACTTAAGTTGAGTCTCAGTGAGTCTCTGGTGCTGAAACCAGCATGCACTTATGTTGTCATAACTGCAAACCATATCCAAATATCATCCATACAAAATTACATGTTTATTGGATGTAAGTGAACAGCTGCAATTTTGAAGTGCAACCGTAGTGTCTCCAAGGGTGGTAGTACCTGGAAATGTGATACACATGATCTACATGGATCCCTTTACAAGTAGAATATCAAATAAACAAATTGAAAAAATGAGAAGAACCAGATATGTATAACTGCTTGGTTGAAATGAAAACCTGCACCCACACTGGGCTTTCTGGATAAGACTGAGGACCCCTGCTGAAAAAAATCTCTATTAAGGTGTTGGCTCTGTCAGGGGGCATACTCTTTCTGAAGAAATAAAAGACCAATATAATTAGATCTAGCGTGAAGTGTTTTTCTGACTGGATTGCCTCTCTATTACAAGGGAGAGGTGGATTTTTCTCCTCAACACAAAACCTCCCCAAACCTCCTGTTAACTCTGTTAAAAGTAAGTCTGCTCTGGTGATTTTAAAGTGTTACCTTGTCATCCTCTTTGAGGTCATTCTGACAGGAGTGCCTACAAAGGCTTCAGCCAGATCTGTAGAGGGATGGTGTGAACTGGTCAAAGGCAGTCCTGATGCTCTGGGGTGAAAGGAGAGATGCAAGACCAACGTTATGCAGGACACGAGAGCATGCAGCACTAACACCTGGTCTGCTGCAGCAGAGAAACAGGCTAACGACCCGGCCTTGCAATAAGTGGCTTGTAAAAATTGGTTTCCTCATGACCATACCAGAAACTATGAAATTTAACACCAAGATGTGAAACTACATGGCTCAACCATATGCAAAAAGCTTGGATGAATGGATGTATAAATTGTGTCACAGTCCACATACTTACGGCCTGTACAGTACACACATACAAACATACTTATGGACTGTACTGTACATACATACATGTACGGTCTGCCCAGTACGTACCTTTTTGAGCATTATCCTTATTTCACACAGAACACTGGGATAGGATTAAGTGAATAAGCCCCCAATAGCTATCTGTCTCTTTTCAAATACTTATCAGTATTTAGACGACTGATTGACTCCAGACATTGTTTGACCACACTTGGCATATTAAGTGCAGTTCTGGGGACCATACTACTACTGATTCCAGGTATGAAAGATAAAAGCTATGTGGAAAGATTTAAATTTCTTAATCTCTTCAAGCTTAGTTAAAGTAGACTTAGGGATGATTCGATTTAGGCTTTTCAATTCATAAAGGGGATTAAAGTGAACTACAAGAGATTCTTAAGGTTGACTTCTGTTAGGAGAACAATGGGACATAAATGGAAATTAGCAAAAGGTAAATTCTATTTAAATACAAATATACACACAAACACAGACACACGTGTGTGTGTGTGTATATATGGCCGATGAGTGTGGCCAATGAGTGTGTGTGTGTGTGTGTATATATATATATATATATATATATATACACACACACACACACACACACACACACACTCATCGGCCATTTCATTAGGTACACCTGTTTGACTGCAAACTGCACCCGTTAACGCAAATATCTAATCAGCCAATCATGTGGCAGCAACTCAATGCATTTAGGCATGTCGACATGGTCAAGACAATCTGCTGAAGCTCAAACCAAGCGTCAGAATGGGGAAGAAAGGTGATTTAAGTGACTTTGAACGTGGCATGGTAGTTGGTGCCAGACGGGCTGGTTTGAGTATTTCATAAACTGCTCATCTACTGGGATTTTCACGCACAACCATCTCTAGGGTTTACAGAAAATGGTCCGAAAAGTGAAAATATCCAGTGAGCGGCAGTTCTCTGGGCAAAAATGCCTTGTTGATGGCAGAGGTCAGAGGAGAATGGCCAGACTGGTTTGAGCTGATAGAAAGGCAACAGTAACTCAAATAACCACTCGGTACAACCGAGGTATGCACAAGAGCATCTCTGAATGCACACCACGTCAAACCTTGAAGCAGATGGGCTACAGCAGCAGAAGACCACACCTTTTACCACATCTTTTCATTGGAAAAGTGGTCCTCAGTGTGTCACCCTTCTCAACTTGGTTCCACACGGGAGAAGATTCCCAACAGACAAGGCGACGAGGATGGGATAGGAAACATCTCCTGGTTGGATCAATGATAATCAACTTGAGGGTGAGTATTATTTTATTTACCATCCTCATTTAGGTGTTGGTTGTCCTTGAACCAAATAGTGGAGTGACTCCTATTTCTTTGATGAAGGAAGAGTGTGAAAAGGGACGGTGTAGTGATTGAACCACTGACTGACTAAAGCCGCGTTTCCATCAAAAGTACCCGGAACTTTCAGTCCCAGGAACTGCTTTTCAAGGAACTAAAAGGTTCCTCCAGCCCATTGTTGTCTGCGTTTCCACCACGGTCTAAAGTCCCGCGAAGATTAGGCAAATTAGCCCACTGACGTATGAAAAAGCGACGTTGTCGGCGGTCCACCTGTCCTATGATTTCTTCTGTAACCCCATACTACCACCGAAGTAGCCTACATTATTTTCTAATAACTGGGACAGCCCGGTTTATTCCACTTATATACAACGGGTTACCAACAATGACTATATATGGTTATTTTTGTATTTATTGATTTTTATCGATTTAATCACCTGGAATTGAAATATTCTTCTGCAGCCGTTTGGGCATATTTTACCGTTGTCAAGCAAAACTGTCGTTGGTAGTTGAACTTGGACCGTTGTTATGCAACAAATAGGATATAACAGGCCAATAGTCAGATTGTAACTGTTTTATATATCCTCTCAAACACATTCATTATGTTTTTATACGAACATTCACTTTCATGTCTTGACATCCAAGGCGACAGAATGCATTCACATTCCACAAATAACTGGCAACAACAGCAGAAAACATGCACACGTTGTAAACAATTTGCTGTTTGATTACTTTCTCATTGTCAATTCCATATAGGCTAATCGCAAAATGACAAGAATAGAACGAAAACTCAGACTTGCGTGAAAATTTAAATTAGCAGTGGTACACAGCCACCGTTTGCTTTCCTTCGAAATTACCGCTAGCCGAGCAGCGAAGTGTGCCCTCCAGATGCGAACCATGCACCATAAATTAGTCCACAGTCTTCCTGGTCTTTTTGTGGAATTGAAGAATGGCAGAGTAAAATTACGGCAGTCTGAAAAAGTTAAAGGGACGATTACTAGAATTAACCTGTTATTTTACCCTGACAAAAAGTGCGGAAGGTGATTTCCAGTTTGCTTTTACTGTATCACCAATGTGAATTACGCAGAACTACCGCATACCTCACATAACTGTATCAAACGTTTTGAGTCAATTACAACGGGCTAACAAAGAAAATCCGGAAGAAAATATTCAGCAACCGAATTAATCCGTTTGAATGTTTTGGTATGTAATATGCTGTCCCAGCACGAATGCTTAGCATTTTATAAAACAAATACTAAAGCAAGAAAAGAACAGAAGAGCACACGTTATAATTCCAAGACATTGGCAGGCTATAACCAAAACTAGGCTACTGCGCCGCATAACATACAAGTTTGATTTCAAGTTATTATGAAAATAAATCGGTTTGCGGCTGCAGGTTTTTAAACACGGCGGTTGAAATAAAACACTGCAAGTAGTCGACCAATCAGAAATTTTCAGCGCTTGCGCCCCACCCCAAAGGTTCCGGTACTTTTGGAAAGTACTACCCCCCGAGCAGGGACTTTTTTGGGGGAAAATAAAGTCCCCGGAACTTAATTTAGACCCTAGTTCCTACGGTGGAAACGCACTGAGTTCATCAAAAGGTTCCTAGTTCCGGGGTAAAGTTCCTGCGGTGGAAACGCGGCTTTAGTGGTGGTTGGGATGCCACCCCACCATCAATACAAAATGGGGGAATGACTGATGTTTTAACAATTCAGTTCTTTCCTGCGTCTTAACCTCATCTGAACACACATTCCCACACACACACTCTGTGACTTCCCACACTCACACTCTGTAACTGCTTCCCATTGTTAGAGGCAAATGGCTACAAATAGAGTTCAATCACTGTTTGTAAGGATATACAATAGCCACAGATCAAAGGGGTCTCACCGGCAGCAGGCCATTTGGGTGTCCCCGGGAAGTCTGTTGGAATGTATATTCCTTCCTGGGAACGTTTACGCATGGCAATAACCACACCTCTCAACAGTATACTTAAACCCTCACTTGTGACTGTCTTGTTGAGATTCCTATGGAACGCTTGTTGTGGCACCGTGGCGAGTCTCCCTTTGCGCATCATATTAAAAATCTTTTCATTGGAAAGTGGTCCTCAGTGTGTTACTTCACCCTTCTCAACTTGGTTCCACACGGGAGAAGATTCCCAACAATATATACAGTATATATATATATATATATATATATATATGCATGCACATATACCCAGACAGGTGACAAAAGAAAAACCAACATAAAGTGTCATTGTAAGGTATGGGGCCACCACAAGCTGCCAGAACAGCTTCAATGTGCATTGGCATAGATTCTGCACGTCTCCGGAACTCTGCTGGAGGGATGAAACACCGTTCTTCCAAAAGACATACCCATATTTGGTGTTTTGATTATGTTGGAGGAGAGCGCAGTCTAAAACTTTGGTCCAAAATCTCCCATACAGTTGAGGCCAAAAGTTAACATACACCTAGGGTAAAGACATTCAAACTCAAATTTTCACAACTCCACACATTTCATGTTACCATACATTTCCTGTGTCGATTAGGGTATCTACTTTATTTTCATAAGAGGTAATTTCAAAATAATCGATGAGATATTTCAGCTTTTATGTACTATATCAGATTTTCAATGGGTCAGAAGTTTACATACACTTTCTTAGTATTTGGTGGCATTGCCTTTTAATTGCTTAACTTGAATTAAACTCTTGGGGTAGCCTTCCACAAGCTTCTCACAGATACTTTGTCGGAATTTTTGCCCATTCCACCTGACAGAACTGGTGTAACTCAGTCAGGTTTGTAGGCCTCCTTGCTTGGACACGCTTTTTCAGTTCAGTCCACAAATTTTCCACAAATGGGATTCAGGTCATGGCTTTGTGATGGCCACTCCAATACTTTCACTTTGTTGTCTTTAAGCCATTTTGTTACAACTTCAGAGGTATGCTTAGGATCATTGTCCTGCTGGAAGACCCAGGTGCAACCAAGTTTTAACTTTCTAGCTGATGTCTTGAGGTGTTGCTTTAGTATTTCTAGATAATCCTCCTTCCTGATGATGCCATCTATTTTCTGAAGAGCACCAGTTCCTTTTCCAGTGAAACACCCCCACAACATGATGCTGCCACCCCCCCGCTTCACAGTTAAGATGATGTTCATAGCACTGATCATTATGGCCAAACAGTTCCATTTTTGTTTCATCGGACCAGAGAACACTCCTCCAAGAGGTTAGGTCTTCGTCCTGGTGATCGCCTGCAAATTTCAATCTGGCTTTTTTTATGCCTGTCTTGGAGTAGGGGATTCTGTAGATACTTTGGTACCTGATGCCTCCAACTCCTTCACCAGTTCCTTTGTTATTGTGTTGGGGTTCAGTTGAACCTTTCGGACCAAAGTTCGTTCAGCCCTGGGAGTTAATTTGTGCATCCTTCCTGAACTATGCAGTGTCTGTGTGGTCTCAAGATTTTAATATTTCCATACAATTGTTTGTACAGATGCTTGTGGTATCTCCAGTTATTGGGAAATTGCTCCTAAGGAGGAACCGGACTTGTGGAGGTCCACACATTTTTTTCTGGGGTCTTGGGTGAGTTGCTTGGATTTTCCCATGGTATCAAGGGCAAAAAGACAGTAGCTCTACAGGTAGGCCCTTAAATACAGCCACAGGTGTCAATTAACTCCTAATTATAACAATTGGCCAATCAGACACTTCTAAAAGTTATTACATCAATTTATGGAATATTCCAGACAGTTTAAAGAGACAGTCAACTTGTTGTATGTAAAATTTTGACCCACTGGAATTCTGATATAGTGAATTAAAGCTGAAATAAATCTGTCTGTAATCGATTGTTTTAAAATTACTGCTGATGTGAACAAAGTAGATGCCCAAATTGACTTGCCAAAACAAACGTATGGTAACATGAAATGTGCGAAGTTGTGAAAAACTGAGTTTGAATTATCTTTAGCCTAGGTGTATGTAATTTGGTTGAGATCTAATGACTGCAAAGACTATAGCATGTGATACACATCATTTGCATACTCATCAAACCATTCAGTGACCCTTCGTGCCCTGTGGATGGGAGCATTTTCATTTTGGACGAGACCACACCCATCAGGACAGAAATGTTTCATCATAGGATAAAAGTGATCTCTCAGAATAACTCTGTACTGATTTGTAGTGACGCTTCCCTCTAATGGGAGAAGTGGACCCAAACCATACCAGGAAAATGCCCCCCAAAGCATAACAGAGCCACTGGACCCCCTCACTGTAGGGGTCAAGCATTCAGGACTGTACCATTCTCTTGGTGTACACCACACATGCACATGCCCACTCATCGAGAATATGGTGAAGGATGACACATCTGACCATATTACTTTTTCCACATCTCTGTAGACCAGTGTCTATGGTTTTTGCATCACTGAACTCTCAAATGTGCATTCGTCTTTGTAATGAGGGATTTATGCACTGCAACCCTACTATAATGTCCCTCTCAATGTAGTTGTTGACGGACTGTTCTTGCTGACACAGTCTGATCACATCCTACATTGACATTCTCAGTCACCTGAGGAAGAGCTGCTCTTCTGTTTTTCCTTTCATATCGCACTAATGCACAAGCATCACGATCATCGAATGTCTGCTTTCGGCCACAACTTTTGAACCTATTTACTGATGTCTCTCCCATAGATCTAAATACAGATGTCACTTTAGTCACTGCTCCAATTGAAACACAAGGCAGTTGAGCAGTCTTTGTGATTGAAGCTCCAGCCATCCTCGTCCCAATAATGAACCCTCTTTCAAAGTCACTTAGATCTTCCATTTGCCATCTTGATTCAAAATCGAGGTCACCTGGGGCGGCTCAGCATTTTTATACATGCTACAAAGCACGATAGGATGTTAATAGCTTCATTGTATCATGCAGCACACCTGTATGGAAACATCCGTATTCACTATGTTTCTGATGTGTGTGTGTGTGTGTGTGTGTGTGTGTGTGTGTGAAAAATAAGCAGCTGTTAGAAACGTCATGGTGTATTTCCTTTTATGAGGTTGTTCGTAGTGCACCTTTTCAGCAGAGAAGACTGATGCTTGCCATCCTTGCCATCCCACACCTCCCCAATCTTGGTGAGAACATTGCTGAGGAAGCTTGCCCTGGTCAGCACATTTTCTGCCACTGACCGCTTGGGCAGTGTTGACAAGGGCTGCGGTCTAGAAACTACAGACAAAAACATCTGTCAAACAAATTCTACCAGAGTAATTAAAAACAAAAAAATCCTTTTTCTAATCAATGACTGCAGAACTAAGCTTAGTCTTCACGGTGGACAAAATCCAAAGAGGAAAAAAAAAAAAAAAAAACACTACATGTGGTTGAATCCCGATAAATGTCACATGAAGATTACTCATTTGTCATGGAAATATAACAGGTGCATTACAGGACACAGTTTACAAATCTTAATCTGCAGTAATTTTATTTACAATTTTATTGTAGTGATTACATGCATTAGAATTATTTAAAAAATGTATCTGTTTTGATTAGGTAAAAATATCTGTGCCATTCCCATTTCAGAAATTAATGTTCATAGACATTCTAAGAACAAGGCTCTTGGAGACGCACCTTCCTTGTGTATGGTAGAGGGGTGATGGTATGGTTTCACTCGCTCTGTAGCGAGTTTTCGCTGCACTCTGGGTAGAACCTTGCCATACTGGTCCAGAATGGAGTTCCTAGTGTTAGACCTCTCTTTATACTTGGGATCATTCTGGGGAATAGAAAACCACATATTACAGCAGTTTTAATTATTCAAGACAAAACTGAACTACTTTAAATGAATTGTAGTTAAATTTTTCATCATAAAACAAATTAGTAAAAATTTGCATGCCAAAATAAAGTTATAAACACTGGACTTATTACCGATGTTTTACAGAGACTAAGCACACCTTATCCAAAAGCAATGCAATGCTTTGCTACATTTGTGAAAGTTAGGCCTGTTTCTTTATGCAATAGCTTCCACTGGAACACTACAGCATTTGTTCAGTATTATTACAATTGTATCTACTTTTGCTTTAATACTCCACCTAAATCATTCAGCACCAGTGGTTCTCATCAAAATGTGAGGTTATGAATGTGAAATTGGTCCTCAATATGTTAGCTCTCAAATCTCAGTCATTTGGAATTATGTTGATTTAGTGGAAGATTTAACAATCAATCTTGGGAGCTCACAGGCTTCCTCAATCTACACCAATGGTTCCCTCAGTCCCGGGGTACCCCTGTGTATGCTGTTGTTGTTCCAACCACAATTGTAATCCAAAAATTTTAACAAGCTGTGAATTTTTCTTAAATAATTGCCTTTCATGTTTAGATGGATTTACGCTATTAAGCCACATTACGTCAAAAATAGCAATGCATGGCATGAAGACTAAAAGTCCCATGTCCTCATTGTGCTTATTGTACCAAACTGAAAACATTTAATAAAGACGGATTTTTTTTTTTTTAACGAATAAATTAGGCTGAGGTGAACTGATACGCTCCTAATTGGTTAGGACACACAAATACAAAAACTAACCGTTTTGTAGATAATGAATTCAAAGAAAGCAAATGATAAAGAACCAGACCTGCATCATTTTAATTAACCCCTTTGCGCACATGCCAAATATGGCTAATCCTTGCCCATTTAGGGGGTACCCAATTTAAAGCTTTATAACTCCGGTTGTTAACATCACAGAGACTTGAAAAATGGCTTTAAATGAAGCAGGACATTTGTACCATTTACAATACTAGCTTAGATTACTTTATATTCATAATTTTGGAAGTGCCACAAATGCAATTGTTTAGGCAAAAACTTTAAAATGAATTTGCACTTTTTTTTAGTGAAAAAAAATAAATACTGAGAGACTGCATATATACAGCAGGTTAAAGTATACATGTCCTGGATCAAAAATGTCTTGACCACAAGTTCATAAAATCTAAGGGTGGATATGTAGAGCTACTAAAGATCTATGAAGCAAAAACTAAGCAGTGTACCCAGCGTCTCCAAATCTACCCAAAATGTCTAAATTATGCATTACTGTAAATCACAACATAGTCACATATTTCACTACAAATCACTACTCAAGAAACTCACTGTTGCATCATTTTCAAGTGGGAATTACAAGCTTTCCATCAGTACAGTGCTAGCAGTACAATAGCTAGGGGTCCAGAAACATATCGAAAATCTCTCCAAAAAGGAATAATGCTTTTTGTCCATTGTAAAGCATATAAACGAGCCCCTTATGAAGGTTTAAGATGAAACATTGATATCAGATTTAAAAATAATGCAAAAATATTGTAACACAATGCTGTACAGTACCTAAATGTGTAATAATTAACTCTTGTATTTATTTCTATACTCTGTACTCTTGTATGTTTTCTTGTATGGGGATGGGTGACATGAAAACAATTTTCAACCATCCACCACGTTTTGGCAATGTTCCAACACTCTCGTCATCGCTGTTGCATGTCACAAAAACTACTAACGAACGCTTACATTACATTGTGAAATATCCTCATTATAAAATACCACTAACCTATTTAAAGACACTCAATTTCAAAAATAACATATATAACCAAAATATTCTGAGCAGTAATACTTACATAGCAATGATGAAATGGTATCTGTTTTCAGTAGATAGAACTGTATCATTGATTTACTGTCTCTGTCTCTATGCGTTTCTGTCTTACACCAGAAAACGATGTCAGCTAGGTCTATCAGCAAACATATAGCTTAGCTATGCCCAGAAGTTCTCAATAATGATATTATTTTCCAAGAAATTACGAAAAATCGTTGACAAGGTTTCGTTAGGTGCAGCATATTTTACTGCAACCACAGAGTGAATGTGATAAGAAAATTTTCGGTTACGCTGACCTATAAAATGCTATTCCAAAAGCAAAATTAGACATGTTATACATCGTTAGAAAGCTTATACTCTCACTTACTGAATAAATGAACCATCAGTCAAGCCAGACTGTACTAAAAAGGGTGACAACGCCGTAAACACGTGGCATTACACACAGCTATTTTGGAAGGTACCCAGGCGTCAGAAATGCGCGTATATTTCACAAACGGATTGTCCAAGACAACATATGACTACTCACAGTCTCAAAAGGGACATCTCTACGCATAAAACCAATGGTAAGGTTGTATATTTATTCAATATTTAGTCTCAGATATTGACTGTAGAGTGACATGGTATCATTTTTTAAAATTTTGTCTCGTTTATTTTGTTATTCAGTGAGCAGTGTTTTCACTGCTGTATTAGCACATCTTAGGGCTATTGTTGGGGTTCTTGTTGCTATGACGGAATATGATTTTTGAGTGGTGAAAGAATATTTTTATGAATGCCCAGATAGACAATATTGTCCATTATGTCATGGGTGGGGGGTGTAGTTGCAGATGAGACTGCAGGGATGGGGTGCGTGTTAAATGAACGACCAGAGCAACAATGGTGGTGCTGCAAAACTCCATATTCGGCACAGTTGTCGTGTATCGTCTACTAATGAAACTAAAACAACACATTTCTGTTTTTAGCTCATACTTTGGTTGCAGTAGCACTGAATGTCTGAGTTCTGTAATCTCGGCACGCTGGCGTGCCGACCACTAGGGGCTTTGCGCTAAGAGGTTAAAGAAATTAGACGAGTACAACAACCTAATTAGGAGCCTATTGATTCACCTCAGTCTTTGATGAGTGAAATAATTTGGTTACCCTTTTTAGGTAATTGCATCAAGCTTCCCACTACAGATAAAGACCATCTGTCTGAGGTTCTGTCTCGTGATACTTACATTTTGTCCTACAAATTGCTACCAGTTATGTTAACAGTGATTATAAATCACTTAATTATAAATCAGATTATAATTATGATCTGTTTTTATTTCAGAATAGTTCACAGTTGCAGGAAGCCTATGAAAGAATCTTCTCCGGAGATGTTCACCAATATAAGGAGTCCTGCTGGAGAAGTTCTTGGGGACTGACACACTCACATTCTGGTTTCCCTCGCCCATGGGGTCATAGTTATTTGGATAACTGTTTTCTGCAACTCAGTTCTTTTTCAGGATTATTATTATTATTGTAAGACCATTCTGAAATCACTACTTAGTCCTACAGTTTTTACAACACCCATACAAAATGCATACCATATTATTCTACTAAATGTGCAGATGAATGCTATACTAAATCTTAATGATACAAATCATAGCTAATTATTTGCAAATAAAGATGCAAAAATTGCCACTGAAAATGAATTTCACTTTCCCATTCACTTGCTATGGAAAGATTACCCTCAAAACATGTCCTCCACATCTGACCGTTTTTTTGGGGCCAATCAGAATAGATGTGATGCCATTTCCGCCAATAGGACACCATAGGGTGAAAAACTGAAAACTTCAGGTTACTCTCGTAACCCCGGTTCTCTGAAACACCGAGTGGAGAGATCCACCTATGGGGAATGACATCCGTTCATGACTCCTCAGAAGCATCCAATTGTACCAAGTCTTGCTCTGACAGACAGTAGCGCGTCCAATGCTACAGGAGGCACCGCCCTCCTGTAAGAGCATATAGGATGCTCCAGCGCTACTACTCATGGGGAGATATGGACAACTCCCAGATTTCCCTATGCTCACAGCTGAGAAACTGTCAGGCCAGCAAGGGCAGCCTCGCCCCTTGAGGGGAGGGCGGGTCCGGTACATCCCATGTAAGGAAGTACTAAACACAAAGCAGGTGAGGGGAGATGCGTGAGCTTCACACAGAGCTCACCCCCAGAACTGCGTGGGCTACCGGAGTCCTGGTAATGTCCAGGCGGTAGAACCTAGCAAAGGTATGTGGAGAAGCCCAGCCTGCAGCTGAACAAATCTCCTGCAGGGAGACCCCATGAAATAGGGCCCACAATGCAGCCATGCCTCTCGTAGAATGAGCCCTCAGGCCCGAGGGGGGTCATATCCCCTTTGAGTCATATGCCATAGCAATAGCCTCCACGAGCCAATGAGACAGCCGCTGCTTAGAGATGGCTTTCCCTTTGCAGGGTGGGCCCCAGGCGACAAAGAGCTGGTTGCACTTTCTGAAAGCCTTGTCCTTGTCACTAAGTCCTTGTCATAGTGGGGATAGTGAGTGGCACCCCACCCAGAGAGGGACGCGTCTGTTGTCACGACTTTCCTCATGAGAACGATCCCGAGAGGGGTTCCCTGAGTATAAAAGTCAGTGCTTCCCCAGTGAGCAGGGTTTGGTAGCACTCGCTTGTCACCAAGAGGCAGCGATCGGCAACAGGGCTGAGGTGGAGGGATGAAATCCACCTCATATAGCCCCTCATTCTTAATAGCCCCAGTGGAAAGACCTGAGAGGCGGAAGCCATCAGCCTTTGCAGCCTGAGGCATGTGCGATACTGTACTCTCGAGCCCGGTTTGAACTGAGAAAGAAAGACTCTGAGTGATAAGATGCAGTCTGCTGATATCCCAGCTCGCATCGACAAAGAGTTTAGGTCCAGTCCCAAGAACGTTACATTCTGGAATGGAGAGAGATTGCTCTTGGGGAGGTTCACTCTGAAACCAAGAGACGACAGGTGTGTCAGAACTAGCTGTGTATCCTGCACAACTCGAACTGGCGATAAGTCAGAATTCTGACTCCCGTTAGTCTCAATGGAGCCAGACCCGCCTCTACACAAAGACAGAACACCCGTGGGCTTAGGGAGAGGCTGAACGGTAGAACTGTGTATTCACAGCAAACACCACGGTGGGCGAATTGGATAAAATTTGTCTGAGGGGGACAGATGCCTATGTGGGAAAAAAAGCATCTTTCAGATCGACTGATGTGAACTAATCGTTCTGACGTATTGAGTGCTGTACGTTAACGTTTTGAAGTTGAGATCTGAGATCCAAGATCGGACATAGGGAGCCGTCCTTCTTTGGAACCAGGAAAAGCGAGAATAAAAGCTGTGTTTGGCTTGATCTTGCGGAACCACACGGATCGCCCCTTTGTGTAAGAGAGAAGAGAGTTCCTCCTCTAAAACATGGGCGATACTCACTTTGGTTTGAGAGTACATGACTCCGTTGTAACGTGGTGGTTTCACTCTGAACTGGAGTCTGTAGCCTTTGGCTATTCTGGGGCTGACGCACCCTGCCAAGCTACGATGTGGCTCGTGAGTGCCCCTGCCGGTGTGGGGGACCACGGGGGAATTTGGCCGGGTGAGACCAAATCGAATAATGCCGATTAGTGTCGGCACACCACCTAGTGGCGAAACCAGGGGAGGCCTCATGTGATTTAAAGAGAATCTTTTCACACGGTTTTTTTTTGGCCTTTCAGGGCGGAAGCTTTTATTAGAAATGGCCTGGTGTTGTTCTGCACACTGAATGTGAGTAACACTACCTGTGTGGCTAGAACAGAGTCCCCCTCTCGGGGCATTGAGAGGAAGGACTGAGGCTAGGGGACACGGGAACTGGTGCCCTGACCACAGCGAACGTAGGGGTGGGGACCCCTGGGGGGAGAGGGGCCATCCCCCTGAACTTGAAGTCTCTTCTTCTTGGAGGAGAGACGAACGTGTCCACGGGGCTGGTCGCCCCAGAACGTGGACTTAGCCCCCTAGCGGGGAAGCCGGTCAGGCAGGCCGCTTCCGCTTGGGGTGAGCGGGGGTGGGTGATGGTCTCTTTGCTGCGGCTGCAGCAAAGGTCATGTTATCCCAAGGCCTGGAAGCGGGGTTACCCTGCTGGCCTAGGGTTTTTCCCTGGGGCTTGGCTCTTCCCTGGTCCGGTTGGGCACAGCGGTCCACAGCTGGAGGCTGTGGGGGGCGCGTGGGAGGAGGCGGCGGCTGAGGCTTAGCTCTGCGGGGGAGGCAGAGTCATCATCATCCTCTTTCTTTTTATCATCACACCGCTGCTGCATGAGTCAGAACAGGGCCAAAAAGAGGCTAACCTGGCTCAACTCGGGCACCTGCGATGCGCCTCTTCTCACTGTCGGGCAGACCAGAGAGATTAAGCCACAGGTCCCGCTCACCAGATACGGCCACGGCCACGACCACAGGCCTGGACACACTGGCGAGCACTGCGCAGAACCAGGTTGTTAATAGTGACAATCTCTTGCCACAGTATGGGGGAAGGGCTCCCCTTCTCGAGCTGTTTCCCCATCTCCTCAATTAGCTCGGCTTGGTAAAACGAGAGTAGAGAGGAGACATCGAGAGCTCGAATAGCGAGGGCTGAGGACCTGTAGGAAGCCTGGTGAATGGAGACTGTGGAGACTGGCAGCGGCCCGCTCGCACACCTCCAAAAGCACAGCAAGGGGTTGGGGCATTAGCCATCCCCATAGCTGGTGCTAACTGGGTGTAAGGAATGGCGTCCTCCCCGCCCGAGTGATTACACGCAACTGGCGCACTGTCGTGCTCCGACTCAAGCGCCTCTCCCTCCAGTATAGGAGTACTGTTGAGGGACAGGGGAAGGCCCAACATGTCTGGGTCGGACTGGTCAGTCCAGCTCAGGGTCAGAGGGCCTTGCGGGGGTCGAGGGGCCGTAGTGCTGTCGTCCTCTTTATCAGAGTCCTCCTGGCCGTTCTTGGCGTTGGCCGTTGCCATGGGTAGCAGTGAATCTCAGTCTCCGCCGCCGCAGCCAGGCAGTGGCTGCAACTCTCTGGAGTGTCAAGGGCGTCCTGGGGATGTTGAAAACCCAAGCACATGACACAGAGAGGATGGGTATCTTTGGCGGCGATGAGAGCACCGCAAGCGGCCGGGCAGGCTCGCGAGCGTAGCTCTTCAGAGAATTTGAGAGAGACGGGCATAGAAAGAGCCATGTAGCAGGGAGTTAGCAGGCTGGCTAAGCACATAAAGGCAGTGTGGGCGGCTGGCTTTAAGCACCAACAGGCTAGCGTGGTTAGCTAGCAGTCCTGTTCGGCGTTAGCGTGAGCAGGGAGGTGTATCGAAGGCGTGGGCTGCCCGATACAGAAGGGAGCTAGCAAGAGAGGGCGGCAAGCTAGCGAGCTTTAGAGCACTGACCGAACTCTTGAACCTTTCACGTCTGAGGATATGTCCTCCTGTGGACAGTTAAGTGATAAGGTTCTTGTGAGATGCAAGGTCGAGGCTGTGAGCTCAGTTTGGATGATCGCGAGAAGCGAATATCAACTGATGAGGGCGGTGCCTCCTGTAGCATTGGACGTGCTACTGTCTGTCAGAGCCAGACTTGGTGCAATTGGATGCTTCTGAAGAATCATGACCGGATGTCATTCCCCACAGGTGGATCTTGAAACAAGATGATGAAAGAGAACTCAAATGGCAAAAATTCTGCCTTTGCACAGCTCATTCGGAAGTTAGGCCAAAAAAAAAGATTCCTGCTAAGGTGCCTTAATTTGGATGATTCTGAAGGCAGCATCAAGGCATCCATTGCCAGGGAGGATATCCCATAGGTCTTTGCGAATATGCCAGGCTTCTTACTTCCGTTAAAATAATGGTGGCTGAAAACACCAAAGTGCAGTTGCGGTGGTAACAGAGTATCTCTCTTAAAGTGTGAACATGCAGTGAACTTGATAATTTGTTATAGTTATATCTAAAAAGTACATTTAAATTATTTAATACACCAAGTCTCTGTGAGCTTTCCATAAACCAGCCAGCTAACTTGATAGCAATCAGGCTACGTTTCTGTGAAGGTCACCCTGCTTCTTACGTATGTCCCAAATTTGTTGCCTTTTGCAGTTCCTGTTCCATTAGGAAGCTACCTTCGGAGGCAGCTCTCTTCTAATACAGTGTTCCAGACAACTTGGAAAGTCGGAATTTCCAGCCTTCTACTCCCAATTCAAACTACAACAGGTTGGCACCATGAGAAGCCAAACAAAAATCACCTCGAGAAGCACTTTATTCATTTGTCAGACATGCGACGAGCCTTATCAGCCTCATCAGTAGTCTCCCTAAATTTTATCTCCCAAACTGGACCCAATATTGCGTAAGAAAATAAAGCTATAAACACCTACTTAGTAAACCCCTTCGCTCAAATGCCAAATCTGCCTAATCCTTGGCCATTCAGGAAATACCTTATTTAAAGCTTTATAACTCCAGGTGTGAGCATCACAGAGACTTGAAAAATGGCTTAAATGAAGCAAGACATTTGTACCATTTATAATACTACTTAGTTTATATTAATAATTTAGGAAGAAATAAAGTGCCACAAATAGAGTTGTGACAGTCATGGAATTTTTGCTACCGATTATCGTCACCCAGGTAATCGTATTGGTCGGCATAATCTTCTCGTCTTGGGGGAAGGGGTTCGTTCACACTAAAATAGGGCTGCTGCAATTAGTCGACGTAATCGATGACGTCGATGCTGAAAATGCGTCGACATCAATATTTTAAACCAACGCATTGTTTTTTAAAATTTTTAATGAATTTACCTTTTTGATGTCTCAAACGCTTCAATTCATTATAACAAATGCTTTTCTTCAATATCACTACGTAATTGCTGCGTGCATGACGTCAGTCGTTTTTGGCTCCAGTCATTGTCGGCTCCAGTCAATGCTACAGTTTTTAAAAAAATCATGGCTGCTGCAGCAGAGGCCGACTCGGTTGCGAAAGAGGTTCAGTGTAAAAGATTCCAAAGACCGTAAGATATGCCAATACAGCAGTGAAAACGCTGCTCACCAAATAACGAAATAAACGAGACAAAGTTTTAAAAAATCATATCTACCATGTCATTCTACAGTCAACATCTGGGACTAAATATTGAATAAACATAGGGCGTAGAGCTGTCCCTTTTGAGACTGAGTGGTCATATATTGTCTTGGACAATCCGTTTGTGAAATATACGCACATTTGTGATGCCTATAGCTGTGCGTAATACCACAAGTGTGGTTTATGGCGTTGTCACCTACAGTCTGGCTTTATTGACAATTCATTTATTCAGTAGGTGAAAGTATAAGCTTTCTAACAATGTATAACATTGCTTTTGGAATAGTGTTTTTTAGGTCAGCATAACCAAATTTTTTCTTATCATCGCATTCACTCTGTGGTAGCAGTAGCCTAAAAGACGCTGCACCTAACCAAACGTTGTCAACGGTTTTTCGTAATGTCTTGGAAAATGCTATTATTATTGAGGACTTCTGGGCATAGCTAAGCCATATGTTTTCTGGAGCAAAACAGAAGCGGATAGAACTGTCATTGATTTACTACTGAACACAGATAAAATTATAATTGCTATGTAAGTATTGCTGCTCAAAATATTTCGGTTATATAGGTTATTTTTGAAATTGAGTGTCTTTAAATAGGTTAGTGGTATTATATAATGTGGATATTTCACACTGTAATCTAAGCGTTAGTTAGTAATGCAAAGTTTCCAAGAAAAGAGCTAGCCTAAGTCCAGAACATGTGGACATGCTGACATTTTTACATTAAAACATACATTTCTAACAGATGTTTGATTCCAATATTTGAGTTGGACTTTGAGCTGGACACCACTGTCTTACACTCTAAACAATATGCAGAGCTAACTTTTTTTTACTTTGATAAGGGGTTTAATAGAAACTTGTATTTATTTTGGAGTTGCACTACTGACTTAAATAATAAGCCCTCTTTCTTTTATCATGTTGTAGTTGCCAGTTTAAACCTACATTTTTGCACTTTAATATGTAAACCATTGTTTACATTTAGGTTTGTGCTGCATTATACAATGGCATATAGGCTACAGTTTGTTGTCAAAATAAAATTAACTTGAAATGGTCAATTTGATTTTTTTGGAGGAAAATTAATCGTTTACATTAATCGACTAATCGGTAAAATAGTTGATAGATTAATCGATAGAAAAATAGTCGTTAGTGGCAGCCCTACACTAAAAGGAAGCATAAGTTGAATATAATTAACAACATAACTTTATTAACACTTATTTCTATAAACAACGAATATTGAACATTTCCAAACTATTTGAAACAAATAAAATATTTATTTTTACAGTGCTAAACATTTGTTTAAACAAATTAAATTGCCTAAACATTCTTAGATATTAAGTAGGAAATGAAACAATAGGCCTATGGCATATTTAAGTAGTGACAGTGTTAATAAATGAAACGAAATAAAACTGAACAACATTGCCTGTTAAGAGAGATGAAAATGTGCTTTTAATTAGCAACAGTCAAATTAAATCAAATGAATTTATTTTGGTCAAACCGACAGTCTTTTCGGTTACAAAAAGGCAGCATAAGTAGAATAGAATGAACCCTTTATTAACGCTTACTTCTTTAAACAGAACAAAGATTAAACATTTCCAAACATTTTGGAATAAATTAAATAAGTAAAATGTTTATTTTTACAGTGCTAAACAAAGTAGGCTATGTTAAAACAAAATAAAACAGACCGCCATTGCCTGTTTTTCCGACTGCGAGGGTTGAATTAATTTGGTGACCGCTGTCGGTCAGAGCTTTCCATTTGTCACTGTCCCCCTTATATTTCACCCCTCGGGCAAAATGCTTGGGCCACCCTCAGCTGCCCCTGGCCAGATGTAGATGGTGTAGCAGCTTCTGATGCAAGTCCAAGTTGAGCAGATTCGCTTGGGTGGTGCGTTCTGAGGTGATTTCTCAGATTTGTTGTGCCAGATTGTTTTACAGGTATTGCTGTATTGCAAATTCGGCAAATTGGTTTATTTGAATCGTCTGGTTCTCCGTCTTCATTCAGTTTAAATCCAAAATGGGTCCAAATTGGCGACGTAACGTTGGTTTTGCCAACAAGCTCCATCTTGATTTTACCTCAAGTCTCTGTTCTTGTCAGCGAAATTGTGAGTGACAGGTCACGTGCATTCACTGGATGAGATGATTTCATTCCATCAATCAGAGCGCTGTAAGTTGCTGCAACTATCAGAAATGTTAGGAACTTCGGTTTAGTCAAACCATGTGAAATCTTTATTGATAATACTATATTAAGCAATGTTATTTGCCTATATTAATGTAATTACAACAGTAATACTACTATATTAGTAATACATAATCTACTGCAAAAGGAGATTAAAAACAATTCTTTGCAATTGCTTCTTTTGCAATGTTGCCCAACCCCCTCCCAGATAACGTAGGAGCATGGTAAACATCAAAGGCAGCGCACCTCAGAGACGGCCCGCAATTTAAAGATTGTTGCAGGGAGAAGTATTGCCGGCTTTGTTTTAGAGGGATCGTCTGGTGTTTAAGCATACATTAAATTATTTATGTATATTTATAGGAAAGTTAGATTATTTTGGCAACAACATTCTGAAAAAGTATACATTTCAGAAAAACATTAACAAATGGCGATTATGACTGAATTTTTGCATGTGTGTCGATGACTGTCAATCGCACGATTATGAAATAACCGGCCCAGCCCTAGCCACAAATGCAATTACCTTGGCAAAAAAGAAGAAAAAACTTGTTGACCACAAAAAGACCACAAGTGCGCGAAATCTAAGGGTGATATGCAGATATGCAAAGATCTACGAAGCAAAAAATAGGCTAAGCAGTGTACCCAGTGTCTCCAAAACTATCCAAAATGTCTAAATTATGCATTGCTGTAAATCACAACATAATCATGTATTCCACTACAAATCAACTGTTTTGACCCAAGAAACTCACTTTTGCATAATTTTCAAGTGGGAATTAGGGTTGGGCCGATGTACAAAGTTTCAAACCGGTCTGATATTAAGCCAAATTCCGGACCGGACCGGTAATACCAAATTTTACCACTAGGTTTACCACGTTATTCCACCAACAATGACTATATATGGTTACTTTAAAGGAGTAACATGGTGGTTTTCACACTTTCTCGGTTTTATGTGCTATTTGCACAAGAGGCATTGAAGAAACACGATGAGTAAAGTATTAAATATCTCCGTTCTTTATTTTTGGAGAAATATGCGTTTTAAATTTAACGTCCTATTTTCAACCGGTTGAGAATGTTATCGACTTAGTGCGTCACAAGTACAGTAACCACTCCCCTTTCCACGCCCCGCAAATAAATCTGACTGGACACGTCCATGGGACACCGTCCTGCTACAAGTGTGCTGTGAAGTTTAGGTAGCAAGCAACAAGGCTGAATCCTTCTGGCGTAATTTACAAAGAAACTATACGCTGAGATCGCCTAGTTTCACTCACTGTGGCCAAGCGGAATCGATAACGTTTCAGAAAATATGTAACTTTTGAAAGGTTTAGTTCAATCTTCTACTGGGACTTTTGCCGTTTATTGAGGGCGTGAAAAAAAACTTTCGGTGCCGCTGACTAATAATCAAATGTTTTTCAGATTTACCGTTCAGAATCAGAATCAGAATCAGGTTTTATTGCCAAGTAGGTTTTACACATACGAGGAATTTGTTTTGGTCAGGTGGTGCATAACAGTGAACATAAAATAAGACAAATAAAATGAAATAAAATAAAATAAAATAAACATCGTGCAATAAAAACATAAACATAACATAAACATAGTGCAAACGGTAAACAGTAAACAATAAACAATAGTGCAAGGGGATAAAGTGTTGTAAGTACAGGTGCTGTCTGTTTGGTGTCCGTGGGGGTCAGGATAACAGACAGTGTCAGTGGGGGTCCCGGGCCTTGTTGATGAGGCCAGCTGCAGTCGGGAAAAAACTGTTCTTGTGTCGTGAGGTTTTGGTCCTGATGGAACGCAGCCTCCTGCCGGAGGGGAGTGTTTGAAAGAATTTGTGTCCAGGGTGGGAGGGGTCGGCCACAATCTTTTCTGCCCGCCTCAGGGCCCTGGAGGTGTGCAGGTCCTGGAGGGACGGCAGGTTGCAGCCAATCACCCTCTCAGCGCGAATGATACGCTGCAGTCTGCCCTTGTCCTTGGCAGTGGCAGCAGCGTACCAGATGGTGATGGAGGAGGTGAGGATAGACTCAATGATGGCAGTGTAGAAGTGCACCATCATTGTCATTGGCAGGTTGAACTTCTTCAGCTGCCGCAGGAAGTACATCCTCTGCTGAGCCTTCTTGGTGAGGGAGCTGATGTTCAGCTCCCACTTGAGGTCCTGGGTGATGATGGTGCCCAGGAAGCGGAAGGACTCCACAGTGTCGACTGGGTCACACAGGGTGATGGGGGCGGGTGGGGCTGCGTTCCTTCTGAAGTCCACAACCATCTCCACTGTCTTTAGGGCGTTGAGCTCCAGGTTGTTTTGGCTGCACCAGGACACCAGATGTTCAATCTCTCTCCTGTAGGCGGACTCATCCCTACCAGAGATGAGTCCAATGAGAGTGGTGTCGTCTGCAAACTTCAGGAGCTTGACTGACTGATGACTGGAGGTGCAGCTGTTTGTATACAGGGAGAAGAGTAGAGGGGAAAGGACGCAGCCTTGAGGGGAGCCAGTGCTGATGGTCCGGGAGTCAAAGACGTGTTTCCCCAGCTTCACGTGCTGCTTCCAGTCAGACAGGAAGTCGGTGATCCACCTGCAGGTGCAGTCAGGCACGTGCAGCTGGGAGAGCTTGTCCTGTAGTAGAGCCGGGATGATGGTATTGAAGGCGGAGCTGAAGTCCACAAACAGGATCCTGGCGTAGGTTCCTGCAGTGTCCAGGTGCTGGAGGATGAAGTGGAGGGCCATGTTTACATCATCGTCCACAGACCTGTTGGCTCTGTATGCGAACTGCAGGGGGTCCAGGAGTGGGTCCGTGATGGTTTTAAGGTGGGACAGTACAAGGCGCTCAAAAGACTTCATTATCACAGAGGTCAGGGCGACGGGTCTGTAGTCATTGAGTCCTGTGGTCCTTGTTTTTTTTGGGGACGGGGATAATGGTAGAGGTCTTGAAGCAGGCTGGTACGTGGCATGTCTCCAGTGAGGTGTTAAAAATGTCTGTGAACACCGGAGACAGTTGATCGGCACAGTGCTTCGGGGTGGAGGGAGAGACAGAGTCTGGTCCAGCTGCTTTGCGGGGGTTCTGTCTCTTGAATAGTCTATTAACGTCCCTCTCCAGGAGGGAGAGAGTCGTCATTGTGATAGAGGAGGGGGAGGGGGCCTCTGAGGTGGGTGATTGTGGAGAGGCCCGGGCCCCTGCTGAGATGGGGGAGGAGGAGCTGGTGGTCTGGAGCTGGTGAATGGGGTCACGGGGGATGGTCTCAGGACTGTCCCATTGTCTTTCAAATCGACAGTAGAACTCGTTCAGGTCGTTGGCCAGGCGCAAGTCATTAGTGGAGTGGGGGGCTTTCGGTTTGTAGTTGGTAATCTGTCTGAGGCCCTTCCAGACAGAGGCCGAGTTGTTTTCTGAGAACTGCTGTTGGAGTTTCTCAGAGTACAGTCGTTTAGCATCTCTCACCGCCTTGCTAAACCTGTATTTAGACTCTTTAAACCGGTCCTTGTCCCCACTCCTAAATGCTTCCTCCTTTGCCAGCCTTAGCTGTCTGAGTTTAGCTGTAAACCAGGGTTTGTCGTTGTTGTAACTAACCCTGGTGCGTGATGGTACACAGCTGTCCTCACAGAAGCTGATGTATGATATCACAGCCTCTGTGTACTCATCCAGACTGTTGGTAGCAGTCCTGAAAACATCCCATTCAGTACAGTCCAAGCACGCGCGAAGATCCTCCATAGCTTCACTGGTCCACTTCTTAGATGTCCTCACAACAGGTTTGCAGAGTTCTAATTTCTGCCTGTATGCAGGAATCAGGTGGACTATGATGTGGTCAGAGTGTCCCAGTGCAGCGCGTTTCCCTGATATTCATGAGCTCTTCTCTGGTGAAAGAGTTCCGGATGCTATTGCAAAACACTGAATTTACAAACAAAACAAGGCAAAACAATGCGCACCAACACACCGAGGCAGGCATCTGCGGCGCCATCTTGAAGATTGAGCAAGTATCATTCAAAGTACATTTTTATAGGTTAGTGCTGTCCGATTGTGCTAGCTACTTCACATTAACCTTGTACAGCGATCAGTAAAGGCTAACAGCACAGCACCACTTAATTATTGTCACTTCTATCACCACTGTAACGAACTAAAGATGATAAACTACCTTTTCTGTGAGAAATGTATTGTCAAGCTCACGCGCATACACTGCTGGCGACATTCTAAAGCTCCGTTTTGCCCTCCCTACTGTCAGTCAGACTGCTGTCATTCTAAATCATATTTGGGGACCCATGGATAACTCGTGACCCATAGTTTGTGCCGCTGGCTTACAGGCAAGACAATGCAAATATTTGACTGACGTTAGGTTAACTTATTAGAGTGCCTTTTAAGGACTGTTAGACTACCTCTGGTTGGTTATATTCATTTATAGCTAGCTAGCTAACATTAGCTAGCTATGTAGTTTGCTTTCATAATGTAAAATTATCGATAACGTTAGCTAGTTTGCTTTCATAAGGATGTTATAGATGTGGTTTTATCTTAACTTGGCTAGCTAGCAAAAATGATTATTGGATATAAGTCAATGTCCAATCTTAGCTATCGATACTTGATATACTAAGTTAGCTAGCTTGTGAAAATTCAGTCTCCCAAGATAAGCGCGTATCATAAAGGTAGCTATGGTAACGGGGCACGGTCTGTCAATCATCGCTAACTGACAGTTCTCATTACCACGCCCAGACAGTTCGGGTGAACTTTCATAGTGGAAAATTTAGGCTTAGAAAAATGTTTTAAAATACATTGAAATGACTGAATAATAAAAAAATTATGCACATTTGTTTTGTTTTTCCCCTTTGTTTATTGATTTTTATCGACTTCATCACCTGAAATTGAAATATTCCTCCACGGCCATTTGGGCATATTATTTTACCGTTGTCAAGCAAAACTCTCATAGGTAGTTCTATTTGGACCGTTGTTATGCAAAAATTCTAGTTGGTAGTTCTATTTGCACTGTTGTTAAGCAAAAATTCTGGTTGTTAGTTCTATGAAACAACGTCATTGCATTATTTAAGAAAATTGCATGAAACCATAACTCAATCAAATTCATTTCCCTAGTTCTGTCTTGCTTTTTAAAATGGCGCGGTCACGCAGTGTAGACATAGCATTTATCCAAGACTCTGAAACCAGGCTTGAATGATAGCTAGCTTTATGATAGGTTCGCTGTCACTTGTCACCTAGCCAATATTAAAATTCAGCTGGGTTTTAGGTCAAAATGGTCTCACACGGCATGCTTTTTTATCCTGGCTACCTAGCTAGCCAACTGCTGAATTATATTATATTCAGAACAGTGGTTACTATAAACGCAATTGTTAACAAAGATACAGAGGAAAATGCGTCCTTAGCCACGAGTTAAATACGGAACGCTTATTCTACTGTCCAAATAAGGCGCAATTCAGTATTTTGCGGGATGGTGGGCAACCCTAAATGAAGCCAGTAGACTAACTAGTACCGTGATTCAACATTGCCATCAATTGCGAAATTGGACATTGAAGAGGGGAGGGGACGTACCAACAATTCAAAATCGAAAGCATAATGTTGCCGTTTTAACTGCTTTAGAATGCTGGATTTTGTAGCACATTGATTTTTTTTAACTGTTAAAAAGCCGAGGTGTCCCTTTACTGAGAATTAATGCCCACCCTTGGACCAATCAGAATCGAGTATTCAGCCAAGCTACTGTATAAACAAACATAATATTATGTTAATCACGTTGTCATATTGCTTATTACTAATGCAATACAAGTTGGATTTAGCGCCGTCGACACAGGTTGCTGATGTAGGCTACTTCTTAATTTGCCAGAACGTCTCATAATTACAAATGCCGGTTCAGTCGGTTCACATAAAACAAAACCGGTTTAAGCTTGTACACCAGACCGGACCGGCAAAACCAGAAACCGACCCAACCCTAGTGGGAATTACAAGCTTTCTGTCAGTACAATGGTCTAACATAAAGGGATCCACAAACATCCTCAATCTCTGCAAAAATGCCTTTTGTCCATTATAAAGCAGGTAAATGTGCCCCTTATGATAGTCTTATCAAAATGTTTTGCCAATGTTCCAGCTTCACGTCAAATCCGGGGCCTAAACACGACTGAGCTAGCAACGAAGGCTTAACAGTATGAAATACTCTCATTATAAAAAAGCACTAACCTATTTAAAATCACTCAACTTCAAAAATAATGTATATAACCAAAATATTTTGAGGAGTAATACTTACATATCGAGGATGAAATCTTATCTGTACTCAAAAGAATTCTCCACCTCCAGAGAATCGATGCTGTTGTTCGACTCTTCTGACTTACTCCAGAAAACAATATCAGCTAGGTCTATCAGGACACATGCCTTAGCCATGCTCGAAAGTGCTCAAGAATTGTAATATTCTCCAAAAAAATGACCAAACTCAACAATTACGTTTCGCCGGGAGTCTATTACTGCTATTACAGAGTGCATGTTATACATTGTTAAAAAGCTTATACGGTCACCTACTGGATAAAATAATTGTCAATCAAGCCAGAACATACTAAAAAAGGATGATAAAGCCATAAACATGTGTTATTATGCAGCTATTTTAGAAGGTACCCAGGCGTCACAAATGTGTATATTTCACAAATGGATAGTACAAACAATAGGACCACTCAGTCTTGAAAAGGACATCTCTATGTGTAAAACCATGGGTAAGGTTGTATATTTATTCCATATTTTTTATGAATGCCCAGATAGACACTATTGTCCAGCGTGTCATGGGTGGGGGGTGTAGTTGCTGATGAGACTGCCGGGAGGGGGTGCTTGTTAAATGGACGACCTGCACGACAATGGTGATGCTTAGAAACTCTGAATTCGGCATAGTTGCCGTGTACCATCAACTAATAAAACTAGAACACAGAGTTTGTGTTTTCAATTTCGTTGCAGGAGCAATGAATGTCTGAGTTTAGCAATCTAGGCACGACTGCATGCAGACTACTAGGGGGATTTCACAAAGGGGTTAAATGGCCATGAACGGCTTTGCAATAAGAAAACGTTCTTTAAAGCCATCATTTGCCTATGCTTTTAAAGAAGGTAGCCCCGTGACCACAAGCCCGAATATGGAATGTAAATATCTAAAGGAGTTGAAATATAGGTTGACATGTTTTGACATAAGACTTGGTTAGCTAAATTCAACCGTAATTCAACTCAGGTTTTACTTCCATATGGGCTGGTCATATCCTAGCCGACTAGAAAACTCACATTACAAGTAAATCGAGCCGGTTTACCGAATGTCTTCAAGGTATGTGAAAATACAGTCTATAATATATATTATGTTCGCGGAAAGATTTCCATCCTTTCAGACGTTTAGATACTGTCTGTATTCAGTCTTCTGATCACAGGGAGACAAACGATACTCATTCGTAATTTGCATGTGAAATGTTAGAGAAAAGATTTCAGGAATTTAGGTGTAGCTAGATGTCCAAAGGGGAGACATATTGTTTGTAGGCCTGGAGCATTTGTGATGATGTAATCAGGCATGAAAAAGGAGGAGGAAAAAACGCAAAATCCCATAAGTTTGGGGCTTTATTGTGTGGACGTGTGAAGTTTTGTGAATATGGTTTGTTGCCATGATGTCAGAAGGTAAATAAATTAATGTTTTAAAGGGCTGAGAGAGTCTGTGGGCATTGTGGTTATTTCTGTAGGAAGTGCCAAAAACTTGGTGCGGTATAGATATAGGGAATGTCGCCCCAGCAAGCTGTAACTTGGCAGGAAGGCATACCTGCCATCCCAATAATTCACCTAGTTCATAGTTTAGAGTTAATGAAAGGCAAAGCCGATTCAGCTCACAGCACAGTTTTCTGTAACAGTGAGACTGTTAGGAACAAGCAGATTGAATTACCAGGCTCGTCCTCAGGGCTTGGTTGAGCTGCAGTGCCGGAACGTAGTTTGCCTGCTGAAGGTAGTGCACCATGAGCAGCTCATGATTTTGGGACCCCCCACTGCCTTGCAGAAAGCCATCCAGACAGTCCTGGGGGGAGGAGAAAGATTAAGGTCATAGAGACACTGGATATAAAGAGCATGCACAAGTACAATCAAAACAGTGGAGAGGGCTAGACTGCTGGACAAGTGGGAAAAGAGCAAGAAATTCTAGTATTATGCATGTTTAATATATAGTCGTATCCCTTTGGATGTACGTAGGATGTCTTACATACGTATGAGTCTGGCCCTTCCAACATTATGTAGATTGAGACATTTTGTGGACTGTTGTTGGCAATTGTCTTTTAGACATTGTGCTCAGACAGAAAATTAGAGCTCTCAAATTTTGTAAATGCAAACCAGCGCTACATTTACAGATGGCTAAATGAAGCATTGAGGGGAAAAAAAAAGGTTAACCTCCCTACAGCAAAACAGCGAGGTTAAATTACACTGTGGTACTGGAGGCTTTGGACGAGTGTGTGGCATCATTAAAATCAATCAATTAGTAAAGCATGTTTGAGTGTCTAAAAACTGGGTACCCGTCAAAGGTTGTGGGTCTTCTAAGCAGGACAAAGATGCAAAACACAAATCAAAATGTTCATAAACAAATGAAGATAAAAACTACAGTTGGTTGAAGTAGCCCTTCAAACACTGAAGAATCAGGCTGCAATCAGACCAGATCAGGCAATGCGGAAAAAACGGCAGTTTTTTTGATTGGGGGTAGTGCGTTTAGGCTGCGGGAGTGGGGACCGCAAGGGGTGCAGAAAAAAACCGCAGCGGCCGTGCGGGAAGAAGTAGAACCAGAATCAACTTTTGCCATAACGCAACCAGACGTCACGCTGCAGTGGCCAATCACGTAAGCCGACGATCAGAGCGGAAGACACCCACGGGAAGAAGAGCCTTGTTTAAATTACCATGCAGCATTCCGCTGTTTACTGAGAAACTGTGAAGATATGGAAGAGAGACTGAAATATAGCTTGGTTTATTTCGTGTACCCAGCTTCGACGTCTGCGTCTGGCTTGCAGTCAGAAAATGGAGGGGGGGGGGGTTAAAGTTCACAACATGACGTCACACAAATGGGCCATGTAGTGACACACCCACACCTCCGCACAACCCTGCGGGAAGGTGCCGCATTGCCTGATCTGGTCTGAATGCAGCCTTAGTCTGCAGCTGAAGAGAGGGGCAAATTATTAGTAGAATGATGAATGATGGCTACAAGAAGGCAGTCATCCAAGCTAAACGTTGTGCACCCAAACACTCTCTATCAAAGGTTGAAACCAGGGGCTCTATTTTCCAGAATCAAAGTTACATAGCATAGCGCATGAGTACAGTTAATGGCACTGGGCGTGGTTTGTGATTGTTGGTATTTTTGGGACCAGAGAAGAGCAGCACACAGCATAAAACGCATGGCGCAACTGCCAACAGGGCGGGGTTATACCAAATATACTATCAGTGAGTATGGTGCAGCTGCATTTGTTAATAGCCAATCAAATGACCTCATTTCATTCCCTTTAAGAGCTGTGCACATTGCGCAGGGCATGTTGGCAATTTCCGTAGTCTACACTGCAATGGAAGACTCGGGTGATGTACGAATCAGATGTTTCTCAAAAAAGACATTCTTTTGCAGGAGGTGCAAAGTTGGGCTGTTGCTTTAAAAAAAAATTGAGTTTGATGAATCTCATAAATAAGAGAAACTCATAGAATCTTGATAGAATTTTCTTCCATCAGAATTAGAACATTGCCTAAATGTTTATTATGGGTCAGGTTTAACCTATAGATAATTAGCTTAAATGACAGTATCTTGAAGTTATATTAAACAAAATAAAACCAGGGGAGATCATTCAATGCCAGTGATCCTGCTCACAAAAGTAAAATGTCTCCATGCAGCTCACGTGAAAAAGAAAGAAAAATTATAATGCACTAGTCCATCATTCACAATTGCATGACTGAACTGAACTGAAAGGATTGGATGAGTGGTGGTTTCATCACATTTTAAATGCATGCATTTCGATTATTTATCTCCAAATCAGCATAGGTTTGACATGTATTCTTACAAAAAACCCTGGCTTTTAAATGGGGTTTATGGATGGATGTTCATAAATATATTTAACTTAAAGCAATAATCTTGAAGATTTTCATTCAAATAAATCTCTATTAAGTCACTACTATCGCCGAATTAGGTAACACAATGGTGATTGAGCCTATTACTATATTCATTTATATTAATATTATTATAATAATTTATGATTAAAGAACTGGGTGTCTGTTGCGACATTCCCGGGAAAAAATCACAAGCGCCGCATAGTTAGTGACGCGTTTTCCATCACCCATCAGTGGTTGGTCCGCCAGAGAGGGTAGGCAGAGCTAACGCAACAGGCTCGCTCTTCAACTCACTTGTGCGAGCGGCGTACTGTTTTTTCCAGTGTCTGCTAGCGTTACAATAACAGAGAAAGGGGGGGGGCCTTATGGAACCCTCAAAAGTTTTTGTTTAACACGAGGTCATTTTATTTGTTTATTTCGTATTACATTTGATGACAATGTAACGTTACTAAATTGCTATTTGCACAGCTAACGCTAGCTACCGGACCATGTCAAGAAAGGCAACATTAGTTCACACAACGTTGCGCACAGTATCCATCTCTCATATCAGCTAACGATGCGTTAGCTAGCTAGCTAATGTAATTAACACAATCTAATGTCAGCTAACAGTGAGAAAAAACGCTAGCTAACGGTACCGACCTCGCAAACCGTCTCTCGAATGCAATGCTACCTTGTTGCAACGTTGTCATAAAATTTTTACCGACCGTGAAAACTGCCTGACTTGTTTACATTTTGGACAGATGTGGCTCCTGAGTAAATCTTTCGTTGTTTCCGTTGAAGCAATTTAGACACAAGCAATATCGAAAAAATCCTGAAATTTCTTCTTGCAGTGAAGAGTGCCTGACCCTCAACCGTAGCGTTTTTTCCCCAATGATGGTATTTCTAGATATAGCCTAATTTTGCCGCTGTGTTAACACATTTGTACGGTTGCCGGTCAGGCACTATTCACCGTAAGAAGCAATTTTAGGATTTTTCCGATATTACTTGAGTCGAAAGTGCTGCGACGGAAATAACGATGGATTTACTCTATAGCCACATCTGTCCAAAATGTAAACAAGTCAGGCAGTTTTCACGGTCGGGAAAAAATTGACAACGTTGCAATGTAGCTAACTAAAGGCCAGTTCAGATTAATGATTAGCAACGAGACTGGATGCAACTTTAAAAATTCCAAGACGTCTGATTGTAAACATTCTAAAACTGCACTTGGCGATTTGATAAAGTGGGTCTTTTGAGACCCCAGGCAACGGCTTCAGATGCTCTGCAACTAACCAGTTCACACCGCTGCAATTTTCTCTGCAACATTCTAAAACCGTTTTGTCTCGTTGCGAATCATTGATCTGAACTGGCCTTAATGTTACCGTTATTTACATTTCCATCAAGTTCATCAATATATTATAACGAACGGAATAAAGCCACGGTATAGGTGGAGCAGAGCTGGGTCTGATTTCTGTGTAAAGATGTCAAGCCGGAGAAAACTAAACAAAAGAATACGGCAGTATGGATTGGTGTTGTTATTATTTTATTACGCTTCCTCATATGTTCCTTCAGCCTTGATGCCCTTTTTTGATGAAATCTCCTTTGTTTTTGTTTAATTCTTCTTGTTCTGATTGCTAATTTAACACCCAGCTCTTTATCCTCGAACAGTTTGGCTAGCAAAACCAGAAAGACCAGGGGTAACATTTTGCAAGGCAGTTGTTTCAAAAATACCACACAACAATCATTCACGAAAAAGACTGTTTATTGTGCGCGAGACACACAATTGCACGAGCCACAGCGAATCCCGCAAATTCTTCTCTGCAGTGTAAAGATGTTCATACCGGGCAAAAGGTCGATAAAGAACGTTTGTGGAAATTGATCATCACTAATTCTACCCCAGGTCTGCTACAGCATTTTAACCTGGCTCAGCAGTGTAAAGACAGCTTAAGTTAGCCTAATGTTAGACAATGAATGAGTGTGTACATAACGTTACTTTCATATCAACCATTTCTTATTCAGTAAATAATAAGTGTTATAGTTGGCGTGGCCCAGGTGCCAACTGACTGACGTCATACAGGCGACACTGGTTGGATCCAGTTGGATCTATGGGAAGTGAGGTCCAAAAACACACCTGCAATTACCGCTTCTCGCCATTGGTACTGCCAAAGAGAACGAAACGGAAATCTTCGAGATTGTAACTTTAACTTTAGGCTATGTGGTAACACGTGAAATCGACCGAAACAGCTGTTTGGATCGAACAGACATTAGATAGGAACCAGAGAATAATGTAAGTCTTGCGATAAATTTTCACTGATATAAAACATATAAACATAATTTAAAAAATAAATTAAAGACAATATCATATAACATGGAACTGTATTGAATTGCCTTACTTTGGGTTAACTTAAGCTATTAAGCGGTGTACCCCGCAGTGTTAGATTTTACCCTAATCCCAGGTTTAAATGCAACATTTCACTCTTGGTATTCTCCAGTGGTCATTTCGTAAACAAACCTTTTTCTCATGACTAAGACAAGACCTGGACAAGACGAAAATGGATCTTTGAAAATAAAAACTGTGAGTAAATCTATTTTAATTTTCGTTAACAAGACGAGACGAAACTAAAACGTTAGTGGTGGACTAACGCAGCGTTTCCCAACCAGTGTGCCGTCAGGCGAGGTCAGGTGTGCCGTGTGAAAAAACCTTAAAAAAAAGTAATGTTCAAATGAATTTAAAAAAACTTAAATGAACAAATCCCATTCACAAAAGCCAAAATAAATGTCAAATGCATATCGCTTAATTAAAACCCCAAAAGAACATTTAGGCCTACTGTTGGCACATCACATCAACGTGGAGGTGGGCTGCAGGGTGTTTATTTTTTATGCTTTTTGAGAGTGGTGTGCCATTGAGCCATGAGATTCTGTAAATTAATAGAAAGTGTGCCGTGGAAGGAAAAAGGTTGGGAAATGCTGGACTAACAGACATTGAAATTGCATGAATTCTTTTTTTCCAATCATGCATGCATCTACCGGTATCTTGAAAAATCTAAGCAAAGCAGTGCATCCTTGGCATTGGATGAATGCTGCCCGGGTCCTACCCCTTCCCCACAGATGATACACCCAGTACACACGTGCCACACCTGCAAGCAAGAGCACCAAATTAGCAAGTGATTAATGATAATACGATGGCTTCAACACCAGTTCAAGGGCTCGGCAGAAAAAGGAGAACTGATATATGTACACACTATTTAACAATTCAGCAGAAAAGAAAACAATGCAAAACAAACAATACTAGTAACGGGAGAGAAACCCTGCGACCACAAATTAGGTGGAAGAAGAATACAACCAACCTGAAGAGACACCTGAAGGCATACCACCCTGCTATTTATGCCACGGTAAGTTTACATCAATGATAACTAATGTTAACTAGTTAGTATATAAGTTAGCTAACATTAAGCCAACTTCAATATCAACTTAGCTAACATTATCTAGCTAATAATTATTGCTAACATTAACGCAAATTAGCAACCTTGCTCGCAAGCCAACTTGGCTGGGCTAGTTAACGTTAGCTTCATTAGCTAACTTACCTCAGTCCAGCTTGCCTAATACCATTGGATAGGAAGTCATACAATCAGCTGGATTGGCACCGCTTTCCATTGTCAAAACTAGCCGTCTAGCTAAATTGCAATCTATTGGTTCTAAGATTGAGCAGCAATTCATATGGGAGATATTTGTGTTTGATTTCTTAGCTCTAAGGCCAGGTAGGCAGAGCCTATAATGGTTGCAGCGGCGACTGGTGAGCTGAAAATTGGTGGGGCACAAAACTTTCCTTTAAACTAATCATTGATCTCAAACTGTTTAAATTAATTTTCAGTGATTAACAAGCATGCAAACAATCTGACTAATCAATTGGAAAGTGACACACAGCTTCTTCGCATTGTGTTAGGGAGATTAAATGATAAATGTGATTTAGAAAAATCTGTTTTAATCACTAAGCAATGGCGGACACTTCCCCTGATTGTCCTTGAGTATCAATACAATTAATCCACAAAATAGGCAACTCAATACTATCATACATAGCCAGCTCTCCCCAAATAGGCAGTTTCAGTGAGTAGCCTAGGCCTTATAGCCTACATTTATTTTAATTTGCAGTGCGAAATTGTGCACATTTTTAATCAACATTATTTGCGGATACATGCACTTCTTTCTCCACACTTGTATTCATGGCAAATATCTGCAATGCATAGACTGTAAACAATATTGAAGTGCAGGTTTTGTTTTTGCTGGTTATTCTGAAAGCTAACATGGTACATAACAGACTGGTGTATCTTGTTTGTTAAGTGTAGACTACTTGGTAATTAAAACAGATTTTTAATGGATAAATTGAATTTATGATTTAATCCCCCTAACACGGTAAGACAACGCTATGTGTTAGGCTACTTGCCATTTGATTAGTCCGATCATTGGCACGCTTGATAATAAAGGAAAATTAATTAAAACAGACTCGAGGTGGTTAATGCTGCTACTGCTATCATACTGTATCTGTTGCTGAGACTCTGATTGTTAAAGCACTCTGCTTTACCACTTTTTGTTTTTCATTTACACAGTGACTTAAACCAAAACAACACAGTGTAACTCAAACTTGAAAATCTGTTAAAAGTATATGATAGTCAAAGACATTGTAAACTGTAAAGCAAGTGTCTGGAAAAACACTACCTAATTTGGTTTTATTATGAGAGAAAAATACATACCTCTTTTGGTTTTATGTGAAGTTTCAGAAAATAAATATAACCACAATAGTCAAAGAAAGAATATTTCATTTGTTGACTTTGAGTAAAGCAACATTCCACACTTCTATCTGTGCAATATCCTTAGCTTAGTAGTAGCGAGGACAGCACAGCAGTATCACATCGATGGGAGAGAAAGGCTAGGTAGGGTACAGATATCCAGCTAAGGTAAGGATATTACACAAATAAAAGTGTTAACAGAGTGAAATGTTGCTTTAAGAGTTGCAACAGCCACTCACTATATTACATCTGTTGAAATTCCAGCATACTTGATACAACCTGACAACTTGCATCCAATTTCCATTACCTGTATTAACCTAGTTGAATTAATTTGAATAGAAAACATCAAATATAAAGCAGGGAGTCCCTACAACGAGTTTTCGTCGACTAAAACTAGACTAAAATGTTTTGAGTTTTCGTCAACTAAAACTAGACTAAAACTAAGAAATTTTTGCTTGAAAAAATTGTATGCCCTTTCAGCTTTCAGAACAGTACCTCAGGTTCACCAAATAAATCATTCAGAAAAAGGTTTTAAATGTCCATATGTGCTGTACTTACATTGCATTCCCTTTTGTTATATCCATTACTTGTCTGTATGGCTCTTTAGTCTAGGTAAATGTTTCTGTAATCCATAATGCCTCCACTCGTATTCAAGCTACAGCTGGCTGGTTTATCTGACGACCCATGCTCTCTTTAGTACAGGAGTATTTTGTAGAGCAGGTGTTTGCTGATCTGAATAAGTTTACTTTACTTGTAAGTGAATCAACTTATGGAACAAATTAAACAAGAGCCCTCATTGGTGTTGATGGGTCCAGCCATTCGCAAGTATGCTAACTGCGTATCTTCCAGGGACATGCGTGATGTAGACTGTGTTGAAAAGTAGAGTGCGTTCGCAGCCTGGAGCAAGCTAGGCCTCACAACAACTTAAAATTGTGCTAAAAACTGATTTATACTTATGGTGGATCACAGAAAAAGGTTTTACACTGTGACAGAACTTAAACCCCACTTAAAACCCCTGGCTTTTTAAAGAGCCCCCCCTCCACCCCCGGTCCTAAATAAATCCCATTATCTCCCAAATTATAAACAGTACAGACACGATTGAAAGGTTGAAATAAACAGCACATTTGTACCAAAATGGGTGTCTCACTCCATAAACATACATGACACATTTATTCTGAAAATCAACAAAGAAATCCTAAAATCGTTTTTGTGTTTTATAATGTATTTTTATAATGTATTTTTCCGCTGGTAAGGTTTCGCCGTGGCGTAGCGCCACGGCAAAATCTTTGCCACCACACCGTACATTTAAAAAAATAATAAAATAAAAAATTATATATATAGCCTATATATTAAATTCTTAAATTAAAAATGTTAAACTTTCTAAATATTTCTGCCCTTTCTGAGGTGGTCGGAAGACTTGCAGCAGGCAAAGGTTGCACTGTCTGTCAAAGCGGAACTTTTTCTCTTCAGCGAGCGAAAGACAACGAAAAGGTATAAGTGCCAGTACCTATTCCTCAAAATATATACTGTTTAAAATAAATTAATGTTGGTAATCAAAAGAAGTGTCGGTACTCATATACAAGTCCCGACAGCTCCTGCCCATCTCAAGCACTGGCGTTAACTATCATTCGGTGATGACAACTGGCGGATCCTATAGCCTAATATGTCAATAAAATTTTCCAGATGGGCATCCGACAATATTTGAAGAGGAAGAGAAAGGAAAATCAGAATGATGTTGTTGAGGGCAGTCAGGTAGGCTAATGCCGGCAGGCTAATGCCGGCTAGCCATGATTAACACAAGGGGGGATTAGCAAGCAGCAAGCAATAGTTTCTCTGGGTTTGACATTAACACTTGCCAGCTTCCCCAGGACCAGTAAACTCTGTTCGGGCAAGTGGAATGCCAGTCATGTGGTTGTCTGATTGAACAAGTAAAAAATAAATGTGATAAACATGTAACGTTATCTGAAAATAAACGGTATTTGTTTGAGCCGGAGCGGAGCCTGTTCCAGTTAAGCTACGTAGGTGCCTACCCATTTTATCTAGAGCTGTTGTTATAATGGTACAATACATCTGATTGAAACGGTGGCCTGGAGAAACCCGTCGGATGTCACGACCGCAAATTGTTGGAAAATCGCCAAAACAGCGCAATTTTTTTTTAGGCATTTAAAATGTTTGAGTGATTCAACTACTTCCATTTCCATACTACAACATGGTGATTTTTTTCTGAAAACGAAAGGGAAATTGTTTATTTTTAAGGTTTTGTGAATGTAGTGAGCTAGCAAAACTAAGTTAGGCTACAGTTGCTACAGCTGACAAAGAGGGCTGCATTCTAATAACAATTATGATCATAACGAGAGGAGTAGTCTCACAAGCTGCTGCAGTGTCCAGAAATTAATACAGATAACACTAGCTAATAAAAAATAAATTTATCAAGCATCTAAGTTAGGAAATTTTTGTCTCATGCTCCTCAGTAAAATTAGAATGTAATAGAACAGAATCTTTAAAGCCATTTCTCTCACTTTTTACTTTTAGACACATCAAGAATTAAAAAGCTCCTAACTCTGGATCTGAGAGAGATATCGCCATCATTCAAAAATATATGAATAGGGGAGTGTTCCTAGTTTTCAGAAATATAAAAAAATCAATGTGTCAAAATTTCACCATGTGAAGGGTTTTCCCAGGCCACCATAGGATTTATGAAGAGGTTCCAGCACTTGGGGGTTCTGGGGACCTTCAGTGTGCCGAAACCTGGAGCTGCCAGTGAGGATGATGAGACCAACGTGGGCAAGCTCAGCATCCTCACAGAGCAGTTCCTGCAGGAGTCCGAGGCCACTGTCCTACAGGAGTGGACCTCCTACAAGCAGCACGTCCTGCTTGGGGAATTCCAGGTATCTACTACCACACAACTTATTATGAAGATCCAGGAGGAGGACTGGGAAGCTTCGGACTAATGTTCGTAGAAAAATCTTTTATGTTTTCACGGTATGGAGCAGCTCTCCATCATGGCAAGCTAGTTGCCCAGGAGGAGGAGTGGGGACAGCTCTATCTCTGCCTTCGTCAGCTGGCAGCGATTGCCCTAACAGTCCCCATCTCCTCTGTCAACTGCGAAAGGGACTTTTCAACAATGAAAAGATTAAGAATTTAAATAGCTTTAAAACTGATTTAAAAATGTAATCCCCATTGTCCCTCCACAAGTTCATATTGTTCTTTTTAAATTTCAGATCAAGACAGACCTGAGGAACAGGCTGCAGGGGGAGCATCTGGCTGCATCAATGGGCCACCACCTAGACTTTCCATACAGGAGAGTACTAGAGATCTTCTACGAGAAGTCGAGGAGGATTAAGTGCATGGACAAAGCATGTAAACTCTGTCATTGAGTGTGAGAGAGACAGAGAGAGAGGGCTTTGAATGTGGACCCAGTTAAAATAATATTATTGTTAAATAAAAAGATAAAACATTCTAAGTACTATTTTGTCATGGTAATTAAGTTAATTTAGCAGAAGAATGTCCATTTTAAAGGTGCAATATGTAACTTTTCTTGAGTATCAATTTTGGTTATATAGTCCTATATTATTGAAGAGTAGAACTTCTAGATGGACAATGTGCTCTTTTAATTGCTCTCACCCCACCATAACTCAAAATACAGGCCTATTTTGCTTCAATGTTTACAAACAATACAAAAGTAAACAAACCTTTTATGGTTTTAAAGTGCATCTAAAACTACTTTTTAGCTCTTGCAAACTGCTATTCCTTGTATCAAGAGCTTTAAGAAGTCACAAGAGGTTATGTTTTCATAGTCTCAAACATTTTTTGCCTTCGCTACACTGAAGTTGGGGCAGGTTATGTCAGATAGGTGCCTCTATGGGATCAAGAGGAAAAAGTGAAGTAGCCTATCATGGAGCACTGCCAGCACCAGTTTGGATAGATTCTGTGCGAAACTTGGTTTTGGCTCCCCTATTCACAATGGAAAAATACGGCAGAACATTGATAAACTTTCTTTTTCTACCTACTGCAAACTGTCCACTAAAACATATTTCTGAAAACATCTGAGGCAAGAAATAGGCGATGTAACAAAGATGGAGTTCATTCTATGCAAATACAGAACTGGCGATGGCACAACACCACTTGCCAGACTGCTTCCATTATGGACCATGCACCTAGTCGATAAAAAAGCAATTTCGTGGGCCAGCACTACAAACGTTTCAGCCCATGTGTCCATTAGCACAATCACAACTGTGAAGAAATCGGCTGTGTGGAAACACTTCAAAATTACCGATGACAAGAAAAAGGCTCAATGTCAAATACGTAACAAGCAACTGTTAGTTAGTTAATGAAATAGCTAGCTAACTTTGCATTGGCTAATTCGGAACGCATATTTTCCAGGCTGGATATATTGTCAATAAGACGAGGAATTCCCTTCTCCCTGGCAATGTGGACAAACTAGTCTTCTTGGCACACAACCTGAAGAGAGTATAGGTGAGGCTTTGTTTTATTATTATGTCACGAGACATTCCGTGTCCACTATGTTCATGTTGATTATGGTTGTTTATGTTTATGTTCATGTTTTCTGATTATATAATTTATTTTGTTTTTTTGGACGCTCATTGTAATGTCCTCATATTGTCAGGTTATTTATTCAGACATAGCCTACATTAATGGCCTTGGCCGAGCGAGGCCATTTGTTTATTTAAACATTTTGAAAATGTTCCAAGCTAGGCCTACTTATTATTTAATAAAGTTGCATGCACAATGTTTTCTTGTTGGCTAGCTATTTTTATTTGCCAGAGCGCTTTGTCCAACAGTGATTGTTTTTTTTTTACTGTATCGTGCTGTTGGGAAACAGACAGTTTTGTGTATTCTTAGTCCCAGTTTGTGTATTCTAAGTCCTGGAGGAAGGGCCGCCCCCATGACCATATATGGGCCTCCATTCCTGTCGGTGTCGAGGTTTCCCCTCCTGGGAATGTCCACTGCGCTCCTCATGACCATTATGGATTTGAATGGTCCAATCAGAAGGAAGCACAGCCCCTTATCACCAATCAGAGGCAGTGCTCCCTTTCAACAATAGAATTCCACTATATGCAAATATCAATCTACTGAGAACTGTATAAAAATAATTACCCACCAATACCTTTTTGAACTTTCTCGCTGAGTTGTTCCCGTAGCCGGCTGCGTAATAAATCTTCCTGTTTTTACTACAAACTTTTGACCTGCTTCTTCCTGGGATAACGGTCATTTTACCTGTTTTTGGTAATATCTTTATTAACCTACAAATTGGCGCTGCGAGCAGGGTGGATTCATTTCCGGACCTCCGTGGGTTCCCCGACCGATGCAAGAGGAGTGAGTACTTTGTTCTACCACCATATAGTTAGGCGATTGGAAGGCAAACTTACGGAGGTCTGGAACGCTCCACCCAGCGGAACGTAACCTATACTATAACTTGACCGGTGTAGAAGCAATTAATTGTTCGTAGTTAAAAGCTGCGTCTTTTTGTAACGTGTCTACTGTGATGTTATGTTTTAACTGATTTTGTATCAGCTACTGTTTGAATGTACCAGTGCTGTATATGTATTTGGAATATAGCTATATTGTGACAGGGTGAAGTTCATCCTAACCTGAGGAGAGTGAGTTTTCACGCCAAAAAAGGTGAATACGTGATTACGTAGCTGCGGCAGGCAAGTTTTTGGCCCGCAGCCCAGAGTGACTAATTATTTTCACGGCTGGTTATTAGGTCGTGTGGACCTAAGAAGCGCATATCGTGTCTGTGTTTTCATGTCCCAGGGAGAGTGAGTTTTTGCGCCCCGGCTCAGAGTTAAAGACAAGGGAGTGTCTCTAACTTGAGTATTTGTGAGTACGTTACCGCGGCAGGTTGACATTTCAACCCGTGGTCCAATGTGACAAACTATTTTCATATCTTGGGTAGTAGGTTTAGAAATACCTACGAAGCGTACTCGTCTGCGTTTTTATGTCCCGGGGAGAGTGAGTTTTTGCGCCTCGGCCTAGAGTGAGAGACAAGGGAGTAGTCTCTCACTTAAGTTTTTGTGAGTTTGTGCTGAGGCAGGCTGAGTTTTTGGCCCTCAGTCCAGGGGACGAAGGTTGTACCGTACCTGGAGTATTAGGTGAGTGGGCTATTATAGCCGCTTTTCCTAAGAAGCTTACTCGTGTCCGACGTGAATCACGTCATTGTTGCGTTTTCAATACTGTTTTGGGTCATTACTGTTGCGTTTGATATTGTTGTCTTTATTGTTTCATGTTCGTATTGTTCTTGATCGTATGCTAAGTGTTGGCCAGTAACGCGCATTTATAATTATATATTATTAAATCTAGATAGAGTTAGATGAAAAATGTGGATCCTTAAAAAGTCTTAAGTCCTAAATAAGATTTTCAGCATTTAAGGTCTTAAAAAGGTTTTAAAAGGCATTAAATTTGATTCCAAAAAAAAAAATGCAGCAATGTATGTTTGTTATATGAAGTGTACACAATATAGTCGACAGAATATATAACCTAAGTAATATAACAGAATGATCATAGATAGTAGTATAAACTGATTGAGGTTCCGGTCTAATAGCCTAAGGACTGCGGACACTATATGAACTTGAAATAATGGAGTACGGTTAAAAGAATTTATGATAAGCATCCATCTATGGGTAACTATGCTAAATCAAGAAAGACATATGTCTTTGACATATTATAATAATATTATAATAATAACAATAATGAGTTTAAAGGTCAAATCAATTTCACATATTTAACAAGAAGTATCAAAAAATCTATTTTTTAAGTGAGGGTGCCAGTACTGACCACAACGGCATCAGGCGACATGATTATGACGAAAGATTATCATAATTATTTTGCTCAATATTGCAACCAATTATGCATTGATTTTGTAAAAATGTAGTTTTACTGCAATTGAAAATGTTCATTCAATCCAACAGACAATTATCCTGTTTTAATACATTCATCACATTGAACTTTATAACTGCTTTAAATGTGGTTTAATAAATAAATTGTATTGCTCCGCACAGGCTTTGTTTCTTGTCAACATCTCTTGTTCTAAATCGGAATTGGGTTCAAATGGTAGCTATTGATCCCTTTTGAGAAACTGGTGAGCAATGATGGGGTTAATGGCCTTTTCTCGTCATTATGTTAAGCTGTCTTATTTAACAAACTCTTTGCGTGCTGTTGCTCCTGACTAGGGCAGGCAGTTTACAATTTTCTCTTTAGTAGACTAAAGTAGAGCCCGACCGATGCCAGATTTTTGGGTCTGATGCCGATCCCGATTTTGAGGAGTCCTAGCCCACCGATTACCGATGTTTTGACCGATATTTTGTCAAAAAGTGCAACATTTTCAAATCAATTTGAAAAACTTGTATTTCATTAAAGTTTCATATTTAAAAACATTTAACTTACAAGCAAACAAATAAAAATAAAAATGAACAAGAACTTTTTAGATAAAAAAATGTAAAAGATGATATTAAATTAAATATATATTCACACCATCTTTAAGTGGGTGAAATCAAAATAACTCCACACCTTGCTTTTACTCCTTTCTTTTCCAGCCATCTATAAAAAATGAATTAAAAAAAGTGAGTTTTCCAGTTTCAAACATGTATTTTTATTAATATTATTATTATTGTTGTTGGTGTTATTAATTTGTTATTATTTCTTAGTATCTATTCTCAGTACATTAATTATATTTTCTTATTTTATTCCTACTACGTGATCTCAAAGAGTAAGACTATCTAGCGAGCTTCCCTGTCCGTAAGAATTCGGTGGTGAAAATAACTACAATGCGCTCTGACGTGTGACTAGATGACACACTCGCTCGCAATAACGCATTAGCTATTGACACAGCCTCATTATTTCTTATTATATATTCTCAGTAAGTTAAATGAATTATATTTTCTTATTTTATTTCTACTACATGATCTCAAAGAGTAAGACATTATCTAGCGGAGCCAAAGACTGAATCAAGTGTAACGTTAGATGAAATTAAATTGACTGGATGAAATACGTGAAAAAAACTACAATGTGCTTTCGTGCAGGTTACCCGCGCTAACTGTTGGTTGATTCACTTCTCCAACAGCAATCCTTCTCTCATGTTATCACGACAAAGCTAGATAACATGGCATAAAAGGATCCATGTTAGAAGTGTTTTATCGGCGTTTTTACTGTCTGGTTAGCTTGCTACGATGACGCGTGACTAGATGACACACTCGCTTGCAATAACGCGTTGGCTATTGACACAGCATCATATAGTAGCTAATATCATTATCTCAGATAAAAAAACAAATGTGTGATGCATTCAATCACCATTTTATTTTGGCTGGTTATTTATTTGAGAATACAGCGATGTCCTCTGGAAATGTAGATCCTACGCTAGCTTATGTGCTCACTGCCACTTCATAAAGGCTTGCTAGCCAGCTAGCTTGCTAAAGTGAACCAAATATGTTAGCTAGCTTACTCACTTGATAATGAGGATTGATAAACATAGTGGTCGTATAAACGCATTTAATTAAAAAACTTTCACTAAATATACATACCTTTATTGCGGCAATCAAATATGTGCAGACAAGTCTTGCAGTGGAGAATATTGGATGAAACACGAGTGACAAACGTCTTATTAGAGAAGTAGCGTGTCAGCAGCTGCAGTTCACACTTGTATTAGAGCTCCCTCTGGATAATTCTAGTAAATAGCAACTACAACGTTCGAACAGACAAGTATAGATAAATAATCATTGTTTTTTTGTTTATTATACTTATTAAAATATCGGGACACATCGGCGGCATAACTGCCGATCCCGATGTCGTCAAAAAAGTCAAATAATGGCCGATATATCGGCCTGGCCAATATATCGGTCGGGCTCTAGACTAAAGCCGCGTTTCCATCCGAAGTACCTGGAACTTTTAGTCCCAGGAACTACTTTTCAAGGAACTAAAAGGTTCCTTCAGCCCATTGTTGTCTGCATTTCCACCGCGGTCCAAAGACCCGCAAAGTTTAGGCAAATTAGTCCGCTGACGCATAAAAAACCGACGTCGTCCTCGGTCCATCTGTCGTATGATTTCTTCTGTAACTCCATAGGCTACTACCACCGAAGTACATTATTTTCCAATAACGGGACAGCCCGGAGGGGTTTATTCCACTTATACAACGGGTTCCGACGGACGGAGTGTAGCACAGTGGGTAAGGAACTGGGCTTGTAACCGGAAGGTTGTAGGTTCGATTCCCGGGTAAGGACACTGCCGTTGTACCCTTGAGCAAGGTACTTAACCGGAATTGCTTCAGTATATATCCAGCTGTATAAATGGATACAATGTAAAATGCTATGTAAAAGTTGTGTAAGTCGCTCTGGATAAGAGCGTCTGCTAAATGCCTGTAATGTAATGTCATGGGTTACCAACAATGACTATATATGGTTACTTTAATATTTATTGATTTTTATCGACATAATCACCTGAAATTTAAATATTCTTCCACGGCCGTTTGGGCATATTATGTTACCTTTGTCAAGCAAAACTGGTAGTTCGACTTGAACTGTTGTTATTCAACAAACAGGATATAACAGGCTGTAACTGTTTTATATATCCTCTCAAACATTCATTATGTTTTTATGCGAACATTCACTTTCATGTCTTGACATTCGAGGTTACAGAATGCATTCACATTCCACAAATAACTGGTAACAATATTTATAGCAGAAAACATGCAAACGTCGTAAACAATTTGCTGTTGAATTGATTAATTCGACTCTCATCGTCATTTCCATATAATCGCAAAATGACAAGAATAAATAGAATGAAAACTCAGACTTGCGTGAAAATTTAAATTCAGGGTTCATACGCTTTTTCACCAATGATTTTCAATGACTTTTCCATGACTTCTCCACAACCTTTAACTGAATTTCCATGACCAAAACAAATGACTATCTCAGCGGGACAATTTAAATTTTTTTATTGTAACACTAAGTAAAATTAGGTCTGCATCTGAAACATATGGTGCCTCTCTAAAACAAATAAACACCAGACAGACACACTTAGATACATTCTCTCATATTTTAATTCGAACAGTTTAACATTTTTGTGAATGTCTCGAACAGAGCTCGAAATTGCGACCATTTTGGTTGCATATGCTCCCGATATTTAATCTGTGCGACCTCGAAATATAATTGGGAGCATTTGTGCAAATAATTGTTCTGGTGCAAACTTTTTTTTTTTCTTTTTCCAGTCGAACGTCTCTTTCTCTGTACATTCACTAGTTAGTACACTCAGTATGTGCCTTGTAAGCTGACAGTGACCCTTCTAACCAGTCGTGAGCCTGACATTACCCTTAATGCTGATTTTAAATTGGTTAATATTAGCCTTCAATCACTCCCTTTCGCTGCACTCCACTGTCACGCGACACAGAGAGCTAACGCATTAACTAATGTTACCTGAAGACAAAAGTTCATGTTCAATTTATTAGCGTTATCGAAAGCTGAAAAGTTGAAGCGAACGATTGCGGCATTTTTTTTTTTTTTTTTTGAAACGTTAGTGTTTTGTGTCGTGACCCGGTTGAAACAGCTAATTTCTCCAATGCAGTTTACTGGCGGTTGATTTAATTAGCGGTATTAATGTGACGAGAAGCGCTTTGTCGTTTGAATGCATAACACGCAATTCCTTGAAGAGTCGACACATTTTAGGCGTGACAGTTTAACTGTTACTTGTAAACCGTACTGTTATATTGTCGTTTTTTTATCAATAAAAAAATTTATTGCATATATTGTTGGTGCTTCTTACATTTTGGTGGGTGCTCCTAACTTTTTGAAGTTGGAAGCACCAGTGCTACCAAGTAAAAAAGTTAATTTCGAGCCCTGATATATTATTGAAGCTGCACTTCCCTGGCATATTGTCGGCACAGTAGGGCCTAGGTTTACTAACTGCTACATTAGCAGAAGCGTGCCTGTTGGGCAGACTGAGCCAGACCGAATTAACAACTCACACCACCAAAATACCGCGAAGGTTACGTGCCAATTTACGTTTTATTACTATACATACTATTTTTATGATTAGATTAATTAGTAATTATATTTGATGCACCTTTAGCTATATTTCCATTACTTTTCCAAAACGTTCCAAAAAATATTATTTTCCATAACTTTTCCAGAGCCTGGAAATTGCATTTTAAATTTCAATGACTTTTCCAGGTTTTTCATGACCGTACGAAACCTGTAAATTAATATTGCAGTCGTAGCCTACAGCCACCGTTTGCTTTCATCTTTTAGATTCCTTCAAAGTTATGCTACCGGAGCAGCTAAATAATAAGTGCGCCCTCCAGATGCGAACCATGCACCTTAAGTCCATTTCTAGTCTTCCTGGTCTTTTTATGGAATTGAAGAATCGCAGAGTAAAATTATGGCAGTTTGAAAAAGCAAAACAGACAATTACTAGAATTAACCTGTGATTTTACCCTGACAAAAAGTGCGAAAGGCGGATTTTTCCAGTTTGCTTTTACTGTATCCCCAATGTAAATTTCACAGAACTACCGCATACCTCAACTGTGTCAAACGTTTTGAGTCAATTATAATGGGCTAACAAAGAAAATTCGGATGAAAATATTCAGCAAACAAATTAAACCGTTTGAATGTTTTGGTACATAATATGCTGTCCCAGCAAGAATGCTTAATATTTTATAAAACATACTTAATGCTAAAGCAAGAAAAGAACAGAAGAGCACACGTTATAATCCTCAATCTTAATTTCTCATCTGTTCCAAGACGTTGGCAGGCTATAACCAAAAGTCGGCAACTGTGCCGCGTAACATGAAAGTTTGAATTCAAGTTGTTATTATGTAAATAATAAATTGGTTTGCGGCTGCAGATTTTTAAAAATGGTGGTTGAAATAAAATGCTGCGAGTACTCGACCAATCAGAAATGTTTAGCGCTTGCGCCCCACCCCCAAAGTTCCTGTACTTTTGTAAAGTACTACCCCACGAGCAGGGACTTTTTTGGGGTAAAATAATGTCCCCAGAACAGAAATTTAGACCCACTGAGTTCCTCAAAAGGTTCCTAGTTCCTGGGGAAAGTTCCTGCCATGGAAACGCGGCTTAATAGACTACCTAAATTACCTGATAAACATTTAATTTAGCTATTCTGGAAAACAAAGACCTGTACCTGTTCAGCAAGCCCAAGGGGGAGTTTGAACAGCTCCTCCATCAGGCCCAGTTCCAGGCAAGTTTCATAAAGGAACCTCAGCAGTTCCTGCATGTTCAGCTTGTTAGAGTGTTGCCTGACCAGAGCCCAGGCCTCGACAATGCACCTGTACGCACGCACACAACCACACACATGCATACATACACACCACACGCAAAAACAGGCACACAGCACAGAGAGGGAGAGCACTAGTTAAAGCAAGACAATAGAGATCAGAAGGAATAACCGTTGAACTCACACAGGCAACATGAAATGATTCCAGAAAAAATAATAAGTTTACCGCCAATATCTATTGGATGACAAGACAGTAAAATACCAGCAAGGTCATAGCATGGCAGCATATCAATGCCAAAACCCACAAGAGGAAAACAAGAACAATGCACACAAAAATCGAGGAGCCATGTGTGCAACCCAAAACTGTGGATACAAATTGTTTTGGTGTGTGCTTTTACAGCACTCTGCAAGCGGAAAACCTGTCTTTCAGAGCAATATAGTAGCCTTCAAGGAGAAATCCAGGCTTTGAGCTTGCACATAATCTGAAAGAGTGTGCATGATTTGTCACTTTACCCAGCAGGCGATTTTCTGTGACAAACACCCAGCCTTAATTACGTATATTATTAAACATATACCGCAGCACGCGGTGGTGTTAATTACGGTTTTTTATTGTATATAAGGTATTATAGTAGGCAATAAAAACGAAAAAACATGGCAAAAACAGGGCAAACAAAAATTCATAAAAACCTGTTTTCGCTTTGTCATTATGGAATTTTGTGTGTAGATTGCTGAGAATAAAAATGAATTTAATCAATTTTATAATAAGGCTGTAACGTAACAAAATGTGGAAAAAATGAAGGGGTCTGAATACTTTCCGAAGGCACTGTATATAAATGAAACAAGGGGCCAAAAATCAACCCCTGGGGAACCAGAAGAAAATAAATACATTTTCTGGAATCATTTCACATTACCTATAAAATTCAGATGTTTACTACTCTATCAGGTATCATATTAAAAAAGATTGAAAGGCAATACACCACAGGGTGGTGATGAGTATTACTGTGCTTAAAACACGAAGACGAATATTTAACAAATATATTACACAGGCCTACCAGAAAAAAACTAAAAGATTAAAAGAACTACAGAGAGGTATACAAGCACAAACAGAAAGGTGGGTGTTACCTGTTGTGGAGTAGGACAGAAAGACACAGCATGACCTGCCAGGTGGAGGACATATGCGGGCTCATGGTGTGCAAGTAGCGCAAAGCAATGGCATGCTGCCCCTGGCACATCAGTGCCTGTAGTACACGCCCATGCTGCCATGCCCATAGGGAGCGACTGGTGGCTGGATGTAGGAGGAGCTCCACAGAGTTCTGAGGGGGACCAATCCAGCAGGTCAGAAGTTATGCAAAACACACTTAAAAAGCAGGTACAGCAGGAAATCTATGACATCTATTGTCATATGTTTTTTTTGTGACCAATTGGTTTAAATTGATCGACTGCACTGTTACCCAAGACAACATATTGCTTTTGATTGATTTTTGCACACAGAAAGAATTTAGTTGTTAACCCCATCTATTCCAGTCTTCATCCATTTCCAAAACTTTTAGTTAGCTGTGGTTGTGGCCGGCAACAAAAGCTGGATGTCTACTCCCAGATACACTAAGTGAGAAACCACAGACATTATGATCGGTACATTTTTATTCTTTCCATTACAAGGCATAATGATAATTTCAGCCTACTGAATTTGTTATTTGGCTGTCATCTAAATATGTCTCTTAATGGGGAAAGTGACCAGCTTGTACCACCAACAAACAGTGAAATGTAATTGATGTATAGAGAAATATTGTGTAAAGTACCATTCAATACACATGGGGTCCACTCAGTTCAAATAGCAATAGCTCCAAACACAAACGGCAGTGGAGAGACGAAACAGCCTTGACATGCCCCTCTTGAGATGAGAGGGGTTCCGTTAGATATTTGGTTTCAACTTAAAGGGATATTTCACTTTAGTATAACAATTAATTTTATGAACACCCCATTGTTTTGCATAGCAAAAATACAAGCAACATCAGCTGTCTCTGATGACTGTTAACAGCATCGCTGTTCCTTCCGGTTGTCCAGCTCCCCAATTCACTCCCATTAATTTTCAGGACCTTGCTAAAATTAAGAGCTTTTAAGCACTAATATCAAAAGGTCTGACATTTTTTGACATTTTATTTCCTCATAAAAGAAAAAGATCCAGGAAAATTTCTACAAGACACATATCCTTGCACAAGATAACATTCACATAGATGCGTGTATAAAAATTAACCAACTATGGCTAGCTGTATTTCTATGCAGTAGCCCCTCTATTTTTCAAAACCTAAACCTGAAATCAGCTTATCAGTTCAAAGAGAGACCTTTTGATGTTAGTACTCCCTTTTATCAATTTATTATCCTCTGTAGTTAGTTATTTCTTTTTTTAAATTAAAAAAAAATAATATTATGGTAAGCAGGGACAGCTGATGTTGCCAGTATTAATGCAAATACAATGGGGAAGGATCCCAAAATTACTTTTGTAATACCAAAGTGAATTTAAAATCAGGCACCAATTTAAAACAAAGAAACCATGTGAGGTGAGCTAACTTAAAATAAACCGCTTGAATTAAACAAGTACTGAGTAACAAAAACCAGCAGCAGACTCTGGCTCCAGTATTAGGAATGGCCACCCATGGAATAAGGCAACTAAACTCTAAGCTCAACTGCCGTTTGCATACATTTACAAACATTTTAGATGACATTTAGTGCATGTGGCACTACAATTGTCAAGTTACCTCATGGTCGAGGTGATCCAGCAGCCACAAGCCCTGTACCAGCTTCACAAGGCCAATGGGGATGGCAAACGCTGTGGGGAAAGACTCTACCGATGTGCCACTCTTATTAGGTAAAGAGTACATGACGTCCAGCAACAAATATATAACCTGAGTGGAGATTACTGTCAAGGCCGTAAACATGATTGGTGTTAAACTATATGCGAGAATGTGTGTTTGCCCAAGCTTGCAAGTGTGTACTTGGTAAACTATTATTAAAAATATTATTAAATATTATATTATAATTATCAAATTAGCTGCAATGTCTGTTCAGACGAACAATATCAATTCTTGAAATCCTGAGATTGATCTTTGTATTGATGCATTTTTTCATCAGATTTTTGCTTTTTGATACAGCCCTCTCCTCTCCTCCTTATTATAAAGCACTGACTGCTGCATCATAGTGTTGAAGGCTGCCACAGGTGGATATAGGATAATTAAGAGGGTGTCTCCTAAATTTTAGGCGTGCCAACTTTAACCAGATGCAAGCGAATTTAAGTAATATAAACTGGGTACAACTTCTGGATTGCACGACTGAAAAAAAAGTGGGGCAGTTTCAAAAGCAGTCTCCACAGTGGATGAATAAAGCTATATGGGAGAATCAGAGGAAAAAGAACAAACTTTATAAGGCACATAAAATGATAGCACAGAGTAATTAGGCTAAATATTGTAATATGTATTAATATGTATTAATAGGTTCAAAAATAACTAACGGAAGCAAAAAGGGGCTCTTTGAAAGGAAAATTCCCCAACATGCAAGAAGAAATCCTAAATGTTTCTTTCAATACTGTAGTATTGGATGCTTACATACAATAAAAGAAGGAGCATTGCATTAGAAGAATAAGGATATTGCTGATGCTTTGAATAGTTACTTTCTGGAAAGGTTCACCAGAGAGGAGATTACTAATAGGTCAGAAGTCATATTCAGAATTTCTTAGCGGATATTGACAGAGAAGTACTAAATAAATTACATAAGCTAAAGACAAATAAGACAACAGGCCCGATGTCAAACAGAAGAGAACTCAATGAGTTGGGTGAGATCATCTTTAAACCATTGGCTGTTATTTTTTTTTTAAAATATTTTTTGGGCTTTTCAGCTTTTATTGGGCAGAACAGTGTAGAGAGACAGGAAGAACAGGGGAGAGAGAGGGAGAGACGTGCGACAAAGGTCGCACGGTCGGACTCGAACCGCTGATGTCGCGACTCGTAATGAGCATGTGGACAGTGCTCTACAGGCTACGCCACGAGACACCCCCATTGGTTATTTTTATTCAGTCTTTAACAACTGGAGAAATATTGGATGACTGGAAGCAAGGTAATCTAATACCAATATATATATAAGAAAGAGAACCATACTGATCCAGGAAACTGCACGCATGCCAGTTTAACTTGCATCACATGTAAAAAATTGGAATCTACGATTAGAGACAAGATAAAATTATTTCTTCCAAAAATAACATCCTAAGAGATAGTCAGCATGGTTTTCGCAAGGGAAGGTCATGTCTGACAAACCTTTTGGCACTCTGAGGAGGCTACCAAGAGGTTTTATTGTAGCAAGGCTTATATTGTATGCTTGGATTTCCAAAATCGTTTGATAATGAGTCTCATGTGGAACATTGTCAAAATGAAAACAGGAGGTATTTCAGAGTGGGTTTAGAAATGGCTAAAAGGTAAAACACAAAGAGTAGTAGAGGGATCTTAACTGAACAGGGTACTGTGGGATGTGGAGTCCTTAGCTGGGACCACTGCTCTTCCTTATTTACATAAATGACCTCAATTGAAATGTTGAAAGTAAACTTCAATTTTCAGATGATATAAAACTGGGAGGTTTAGCTAACAGTTGGAATTTACTACAGTAATACAAGATGATTTTAACAAAATCCAGAAGTGGGCAGAAAGCTGGCAGAAGAAAGTGAATATAGCTAAATCTTAGGTTCTACACATGGAAAATAATAACATAAGGCAGGACTACTTTATGGAAAGAACAAAATTGGAAGTGGTCAATTTGAAAAAGGCTTGGGGCTAACAGTTGATCGAAGCCAATCAGGTTCTAGGATTGTGCTTCAGCAGTAAAAAAAAAAAAAAAAAAAAAGGCCAACAGGTGGGATATATAGCCAAATGTATTGAGTATAAGTTATACTTTGATCTTATACAATACCTTTGTCAGAACACACTTATGTGCAGTCCTGGAGGCCATCCTACAAGAAAGATATAGGCTAGAGGCTCTGGAAAAGGTTCAAACAAGGCCAACAGAATTGGTTCCTGGTATGAAAGATAAAAGTTATGAGGAAACACTTCAGATGCTTGATCTCTTCAAACTTAGTCAATGGATTTGAATTTGATTGACGCTTTTAAATTCAACGGGTTAACCAAGTGAACTACAAGAGTTTCTTCAGGTTTAGGTCAGTCAGTAGAACAAGAGGCATAAATGGAAATAACCAAATGGTAAATTCTGCACATTATGAAATATTTCTTCACACAGAGAATACAGCTCGCCAGGTGATGTAGAAGAGACAGGTTTTTAAGACCAGGCTTGACACAGTGCTACATCCTATCTAGTTTGCAGGTAATCAGTGACCAATAGGTACCCTTTAGTGGTAGGAAAACGATGAGCAATGTTGGGAGGAAAAACCGCTCATCAATATTCATATTCAAGTAATTCATATTCAAGTAATACTGGTATTGTAACTGATGAATCAAAATAGAATTGAACTGATCTCGAAACAAAACTGAACCTTGAGATCATTGCCAATACCCCACCTTAGTGTGTATAGACACATATTTGCTTAAATATACAAGATTAATTAATTTTCAGGAGCAGATACTGACCATACATGGCAAGGAGGATACAATAGCATGTTTGGTTGACTCTTCCATGTTTTCCAATAGATAGATATCCAGCAAAGCCTGCAAAATCACAGCAGAAATAAATGAAGTTTAGCATAGGTTGCATATGAAGTGGTCTAAGACCTTTTGGAAGGAGGTGTATGAAATGAATTTGGCTATACATGCAGTGTTGGGGGTGGGTACTGCCCAGTCCCTCCTCCATCCCGTTTCCACAGGTGTCCGAGGCTGTCTGCATACTGGCCCACCAGGCCATCAATCATGAGACAATCTGAACACCACTTCCCCCTGGAAGGTACAGAGTGGGCTCAGTTTCAGAAGGTCCACAGAGCTACTTCACTGATCCAAAAAAGAATCCCTAGCTACGTACTTCAAAAATACTTAAAGCATGGGGAGAGATGAAGCACAGATCTGTTCAACTACTGGGTACAATACGGGAGATCATTCTTGTCCTGTCACTACTGAATGTATGATGAAAAGCTCAGTGTGCTCCAGCCTCACAATTCTTCAGGCAAGCTTTTTTATTTTTTTATGTGGTTCAGTATTATTCTGTACACCATTGGACTGGCATGGCACAAGTGCACCTGGAGGTACTTTTTATACTTTTATACTGGGTATTGCTCCCATTAACTTTGAATTGCAGATCTGATTCAAGGCTTATGTTCTTACCATTTTAATATTTAGTTCTGCCAAAAGATAACCTTCGCGTAAAAAAACTGTAAGATATAAAAGACACCTACCTAGAGAGTCGTAGCAATTCCTCACGTCGACCAGTGTAGTAGTTTTTAATCACTGGGTAATTGTAAAAAGGTCTTGATATCTGCAGGACGTCATCATCTGTCAGACATGCAAATAATAAGTTAGGGTTTGCAGAAGGTAGAGAGGGATGAGAAGCAGTTGAGACTGCTGAGGCAAGGGTGAGAGATGGGTGAGATGACAGGTAAGAATATGGTGAAGGAAGTGATATGTAAACCAGATGTAGGGGTAACTTTCTTCCAGTAAGCTTACTTCTACATACAGTAGCTCATCACAAAAAATGGCTCACACCAATTCCTCAAATGAAACATTGGAATCTGGTGCGAGCGGATCAAAATAATTTAACATTTGGTGCATCTAGGCAATGTGTGAGAATTTTTTCTCCGTATTGAAACACGTTTGGTACAGCTGGCGTTTCAGAGGGATTCAACAAAGATTTTGACAAATGGAAAGACAGTGATGAGTAGAGTGAAAGTTGCAGAGGCACGTTGCATTCAAGTCAGAGTGAGGTGAGCCAAGTTAATTGTTAGGTGTTCAATCTGAGGCAAGCACACAATCTAAGGCAGTAGCTAAATCTGCAAGCTACATTTTGTGTATTTGTGCAAGCCACAAAATATGATGTTGTTCTATTAGCAGTTGTTGTTCTGTCTTCTGTGGTCTTCACCCTGACTGATCGCCATCTTTTGTTTACAAGCATTGCTAGGTTACTAGAAGTTACGTGGTTACATTATATTTCAAATGCTGTCATAAGATCCATAATGAAGCTTCATCCCTCACTGCTTATCGGATTACTGCAGGTTTACTCAAATGGCACTGTTAGTTTAAACTAAGAGGTGTTGATTGAGTCACATTATTTCAAATGTTAATTTTGATGGGAAGGTTTGCTAACAATTTGCTAGCAATCTGCACAGGCAGTACAAGTTTTGATAGCTACAGTACATGGCTTAGTAGCACACAGCGTTGGGGGACAAGGGGACTGTGGGATGTAGGCTACTTACCTTCAGAAGAATGATAACACTCAACCTGAGTCCATTTCCATTTGTTGATTATTAATAAAGCAATTAACTGAATAACAAACATAAATAAAATAAATAGCAATCTGTCAATATGCTAGCATTTTTCTTAGTCATAAATTTGTATAGCATATCTAGCAGTGGCTGGCACATAGAGAAAAGAGGGTGTCCAAATCTTTGCCTTTCAGGAAAATTCTCTTTACAACCTGAAACACCACACTTTCTTGCCATATTTTAGTGATTAGGTAACGTAAACTGAGTTGACTACTGACATTCTCGGCAGTGGAGAAGAATGAGGAAGTGCTAGATGCATGATTGTTTACAAACAATAGAATTTTGTCTTTATGTTCTCCCCCCATGATTTTCAAATGCTCCTTGCGAAATTCACAGATTAAATATTGATGTTCCAAAAACAGGTCATTTAATGGGAGTTGAAGTGTCAATTCCAAAAATCTGTACATCACTACTGTGGCAGGTAAAACAAAATTTGGTCCCATTGAGATTTGAGTGGAATTGGAGAAAAACTAAAATAAGGGACACAGCAACTTCAAGGGGAGTGAAGAGAGGTGAAGAGAGAGGATGAAATGAGCCTGTTGGACAGAGCCAGTGTTAAAACTCAAGACAATAACTCACTGCCACCTGCCCCCGTAAATTAAAAAAAAACATTATATAGCATTTTGATTACTGTCATTAAGCTAGTTGAGTAAAATGTGTAACCATCAATTTTTTGTGGCCTTTTGAAACAAATCAGGTTTTTTGCATAAACAGAATTAGAAGCACTGTGAAATGTCAAGATTGTATTGCTAGCCTTTGCCTGCCTACCTATAAAATTAAATATAGCTCAACAAGAATTTGTTGCCCCTGTCAAGCATCAACCATCTTACATCATCCTAAAACTTTTTAACAATGCAGACAACATAAGGAGTGATATGAGGATCAGGGAAAATGCACAATCCACAATTTTCAGTGCACAGGGTATCCCCAGAGCCATAAGAAAGTTAACCCTATATCGGGTCTAGGGTTTTTGCTAATAATCATCCCTGTGCCATAACATAAATCCCCAAAATCAAATAAATTTAAATGTGATCACTGACAACACTCGACACACGAGACACTCAAAACTGGCATCTATTACTCCATATGCAGGTTATATCATCCAAAGACTGGAAAGAGGAAGAGAAAAAAACCCCATCTAATCTCGCGCACCTCATCATTCCGGCTGTGTAGTCTACCCGATGATGATCAATAACAATGATGATCAATATAAAGATTTAGCGCACGGCAACTTAAACGTCTCAAGTAGATCAAGTGAAGATATTGTGGGGACCAAAAGTCTGGGGACAATACCAAGTTCTGATTGTTTTCATTATATATAAAGGAGTAATAAATATTAAATATTATACTCTTCTAAAACTTCTTATTCAAGAATACATTTTTGAGAACAGTTACAAATGAAAATTATGAACATTTCCAAAACGCTTGTATGAAATGGGAAGCTATGCAGATATCTGGTTCATCCATCATAAGCAAAGCAGTTCTCTACCGTTTATTCCATCCGTTGTGTGCTCTTATGAATCTGTCATTCTACCTGTTAATGTCACTGCAGGTAGTGTTCTTACAGTATACATAGCTACACACCTTTTATTTAAAAAAAAACTTATATTATAAAAAATATGTATGCTTGAATAAGAAGTATAAACAGAGTATCATAACTGTATTAGCCCTTGATAAATAATGGAAACAATCAGGGCTGATAGTGTCCTCGGTCCTTTGATCCCCATGAACTGTATGTAGGCTATGCTGCTTAGTTTTAGATAAAAACTAATTTGACTTTTTGGAATGCTCTGCACATGAATGTGCAAAAAGGTTAATTTATTATAGGTATACACATAGGTATAGCCCACTGCTATGTGAAAAAAACTGCTATGTGAATTTTTCACCGTCACCCAACTCATTTACATAACTCAAAGCTAGTGATAACTTATATGTTGGCATATGTATGTGTGGCAGCTAGTCTATGTTTATTCATACCGAATTTGATAGGAAAAGTTCACAGATAGTACCAGTTGTAGACTTGTGCTAACTTTTGTTTGTGATAACGTTATTAGCAATAAGTAGTAACCTCGTAGCCTAACTAGACAAGGTTATATACACAGTGCTGTCACTGTGCTGAACGGGAGTGAATTTCATTCAGTTTTTTCCTGAAGTCTCCAAAGTCACAGCGTTTTTAAGTCACAAGCAGTGGTAATAAGCATAAACTGCATACCAGCCCACTCAACCAATGATTAATATTTCAATGACTAGTAATTCAAATCATTCACTAATTCAAATTTAACCCCTTCGCGCAAGCCCCTGAGTGGTCGGCACCCCAGCGTGCCCAGATTACTAAACTCAGACATTCAGTGCTACTGCAACCAAAGTACAAGTTTAAAAAAAGAAACGCGTTGTTTTAGTTTCTTAAGTAGACGATTAGACCACGACCGATGCCAGATTTTTGGGTCCGATGCCGATCCCAATTTTGTAGAGTCCTAGCCCACCGATTACCGACGTTTTCACCAATATTTTGCCAAAAAGTGCAACATTTTCGAATCAATTTGAAACACTTATATTTTATTAAAGTTTCTATATTTAAGAACATTTAGCTTATAAGCAAACAAATAAAAATAAACACACAAAGAACTTTTTAGATAAAAAAATGTAAAAGATGATATTAAATTATATACATATTAACACCATCTTTAAGTGTGTGAAATCAAAATAACTCCACACCTTGCTTTTACTCCTTTCTTTTCCAGCCATCTATAAAAAATTAATTTAAATTTTAAGCCACAAGCGGCGTTGGGAGGGATCCAAGCACTATCGCGCCCCCTATGGAGCAATTTTAAAATGGCTTTGTCCTCATGAGCATATACCTTCACCCAAACATATCTACTGAATATCATGATGACTGTATAAAATATTGATGACTTATGGCCAACTTTGTGCTAATAGACGCTGGCGGATGACTTAGTTGCGTCGCCATGGATGTGTCCTGGCCGCTTCCCATAAAGGCCCTTACTATGTTGTAACACTTAGATGGCATGTCGTAACAGTTAAATGGCCCGGTGTGTATGTACAGTTGCAGCTGCATGCCGCAACTAAAAAACGTGTCACACTAGTGTTGTCACAATACCAAAATTTGACTTTGATACCAATACCAAGTTTAGTATCACGATAATTGATACTGAAACGATACTGATTCAATACTCGGTACCTAACGATACTGAAATTACCTTAATAGATTAGAAACGTAATGTCCACAAAGGATGACCATTTTCAAATTCACGGTTCATTAAAAACCTGGTTTATTAACAACCTTTAAAGGAGTACCATGGTGATTTTCACACTTTCTCGGTTTTATGTGCTATTTGCACAAGAGGCATCGAAGAAACACAATGAGCAAAGTATTAAATATGTCCGTTCTGTATTTTTGCAGAAATATGCGTTTTAAATTCATCGTCCTATTTTCAACCGGTTGAGAAAGTTGTCATTTTGCTACGTCACGAATATAGTAACCACTCCCATTTCCACGCCCCGTAAAGAAATCTGACAGGACACACCGTCCTGCTGTTTTTGCGCCATTCCATCTATCGAGCACGGTAAGCAACCCCACTACTTTCTAATCTTGATCATGATTGATTACTGTCTCACCAATGATAACGTATAACAACCCATTTACATTATCATTGTAATATATAGTTACATACGTTTTCTAAGTATACTTGTAGTTGTCATACATATTGGAAGGTTTTTATCATGATCTCCATGCCTTATAAGTTAGCTAACCTTAGCTAGCAAGCAAACTAACTTACTGTCATAGTTGACGTTACCGGATTTATTGTTCGTTTATCAAACGCTAGCTATCTAGATAAACTAACGACATGGCTAAAATTACCAACGATTTTTAAAAAGCTGGCTGTCTGGATAACGTTAGCTAACTGTCTTTATCCACATTATATATCTAGCTAGCTAACACAGCTAGCTAGATATATAATGTAGAGTTAGATTAGCTAGCTAGCTCTCAATAGTTCACTTTATTTTTAACAACTCGATTTATTTTTAGTTTATATAGCACTAACATTAACTAGTTAGCTAGCTAAAATGACCAACAATTTAAAAAAGCTAACGCTAGCTGTTTGGATAATTAACTTAATCCAGCAAGCTAGACTAGCTTGACAGAAGTCAGTGTCCTGTCCTCCCGCATTTTCTCTCCCGCTGAAAACCTATTTCACCTGTGCGGTAAAATGTTATGACAACGTTAGCTAGGTTAGTACTAGATAGATGAAGTTACCGGTAATGTTGTGTCATTTATGTGTTAGAGTGGTGTATTTTCTAGATTGATGAAAAAAGAGCTATGCTTTTACTAATATATTTATATCTTCTTATTTGCAGGTCAATACACATTTCCAATACTCATACTTAGCTGTCACACTCTTTATCAATCCGTCCATCACTCATTCACTCACTCACTCACTGTAATGTTGTCTGCCAGTGCTGAGCCCACTGTGCAGTACAGCCTCAATGTGACACAGCTAAAGTTGTCTGCCAGTGCTGGGCCCATTGTGCAGTACAGCCTCAATGTGACACAGCTACAGTTGTCTGCCAGTGCTGAGCCCACTGTGCAGTACAATCTCAATGTGACACAGCTACAGTTGTCTGCCAGTGCTGAGCCCACTGTGCAGTACAATCTCAATGTGACACAGCTACAGTTGTCTGCCAGCGCTGAGCCCACTGTGCAGCACATTTAGCTATGCTCTCAAGTTACCCACTTGACTGTAGCACTCTGTAAATAATGTCTAAGATTGTTGACTAGACTTGATATTATCTTGGTTGCACCTATTTTGAAGTCGCTTAAAAGCGTCAGCTAAATGACAAAAATGTAAATGTCCATTTAAGGTCTATTCTCTTTCTACTGTGCTTTGACTTGACATGTAATGTGAATTAAATTTGAACCTCATTATTACACATTTGAAATAAAGAATGTTATTTATTAAAGTTATCAAACAAACCAGAGTGTATTGTAACATTTATTGGGGGGTTTTCCAACACCAAATAATGCAAAATATTCAGACATGGGAAAGTTGTTTAATTAATTTGCTATGATGTAATAAAAATATTTAAATCAATTACTGAAGTGGTATTCAGCTCCAGTCCTAGAATACCCCCTCACAGATTGTTTTTGTTCCAATCCAGAACTAACATTTGATTCAATGACTACACCATTCAGCTATCTCTTGATCAGTTGAAGCAGGTCAGTTATCTCCATGTCTGTTACCTTCCAGGTTCTACTCTATATAATGTTACATTCAATCTAATTAACTTTTAAAATCAACCAGCAATTTGTAGCTACCTCCGAGTTCATGTTCATTTATCCTGTGTGAGCATATTTGGTCCCTATATTGTGGAGTTTGGTTGAATTTGCATTAATTATTGCAATATCAAGATCGCGATTTCCTGAAGGTACTACATATTGGAGCATATACAGTGTCATTCAAAGTAAGTACCTGATTGCCTACTAATAACGCTAATCTAATGATATTTACTGTCGATTTACACGTTGAAGACACTTATGAAAACAATGGCGTGTTCGCAAATTTGAGGTGAGTTTTTATGTCAGTCAGATTGCTGTGATAGCTAATTCTAAATCGTTTGGGGACCCATGGATAACTCGAGACCCATAGTTTGCGCCGCTGGCTTACAGGCAAGACAATGCAAATATTTGACTAATGTTAGGTTCACTTAAATTAGAGTGCCTTTAGATTATTTCTGGTTATATTCAGTTAGCTAGCTAGGAGGTTTGCTTTCATAAGGCAATGTTATCGATAACGATAGCTTGCTAGTTTGCTTTTATGAGGACGTTATAGTTGTGCTTTTATCTTAACTTGGCTAGCTAGATAGCAAAAATTATAATTGGATATAAGTCAACGTCCTTACCTTAGCTATCTATCGATACTTGATATACTACTAAGATAGCTAGCTTGTAAAAATTCAGTCTCCCAAAAAGAGCGCGTATCATGGGGGTAGCTATGGTAACGGGGCACGGTCTGTCAATCATAGCTAACTGACAGTTCTCATTACCACGCCCAGATGGTTCGGGTGAATTTTTATAGTGGGAAATTTAGGCTTAGAAAAATACGTTTTAAAGTACATTGAAATGACTGAATAATAAAAAAATTATGCACATTTGTTTTGTTGTTGCCTAAAGACAACTGGGAAGTGTCAAGTTCAACCACCATGGTACTCCTTTAAGTTGAAGCCTGATCAACATATCAATAAGCATAGGACTATAGTGTTACAACACTAAACCATAGAAAACTATATTAAATGTATTTCAAAAATTAAACAATTGTAAAGTAAATTACCTTTAAACAGGTCTTTCACTTTAAAATATATCTGAAAACAGCATATTTCAATAACAATACAGCATCTTCGTATAATAAAATATTTACAAATTAGAACAGCTATTGCTACTGAAGGGAACCAAGTCTAAGCTTGCGCTGTATCAACCACGAAGAATGCACAAGCGCAGGTCACCTCACTTGCCAACCTTAGTTGCTACTGCCACCTAGCGAAGATTCTGACAAATTACACTTTTCATCCTCTCAATCGGTAATGCGGGAGACACATTTACATGGCTTTTACATTTGATGCAAAAGGTCGGAAAATTCTAATACGGAACCGTTTCTTTTCTTTTTTTTAAGTACCGAAAAAGTGCTGAAGTTTCTGTATACCGTGCAACATTATGTCAGACACATACCTATTCCAATCCATTGCTCAACTTGAATGCACATTTCAGAGCACCTCAGAGACAGATAGAAGAATAACACATAAATACACATTTCAAATAATAAATACGACATTGAGATTAAACGAAACTAAAGACGAAATATCAACTCGCGACCTGCGCGCTGCGCGCAGAGCAGCCTACCGTTTTATTTATTTAGACATTGGCAGATGAGAAAATATTCGGTTACGCTGACCTATAAAACGCTATTCCAAAAGCAAAATCAGACATGTTATACATCGTTAGAAAGCTTATACTCTCACCTACTGAATAAATGAATTGTCAATCAAGCCAAATTGCACTAAAAAGGACAACGACGCCGTAAGCAACAGGTGTGGTATTACGCACAGCTATTTTTGAAGATAGCCGACCCAGGCGTCACAAATGCGGGTAGCCTATATTTCACAAACGGATTGTCCAAGACAATATATGACCACTCATTCGCAAAAGGGACATCTACGCGTAAAACCAATGGTAAGATTGTATATTTATTCAATGTTTAGTCCCACATATTGACTGTAGAATGACATGGTATAATTTTTTTTTTTAAATTGTCTCGTTTATTTCGTTATTCAGTGAGCAGCGTTTTCACTGCTGTATTGGCATATTTTAGAGCTAATGTTGGGTTTATCTTGTTGCTACGGAATATTGCATTACATTACAGGCATTTGGCAGAAGCTCTTATCCAGTGCAACCAAGTGTATAATCATAATCAGGAACAAGTGTGTCGAAAACCCTAGAGAGAAGTACCGTTCGAAGTGCAGGGAACAACCGCATAGTTCAACTTGGACCCTGTCGGTTAAACTGATTAACACTAACCCAAACAAGAACAGCAACAACGCAGGCTATGCAAAAATACAAGCAATAGTTAAGACGAGTGCATTAACTAAGTCACCTACGAAACAGCTAACTAGTTACAACCCTAAGCTTACAGTCAATTTAGAGATTAAATTGAGAATACGATTTCTCTCAGTATAATGATGGATTTAAAGACTAAACAAACTCACCAGATAGTCTTCAAATGGATCCATGCCGAAGAAAAGTAATGATTCATCCTCTCAAAGCTTTTACTAACAAACTTTTAGTAGCAAAAAACGAAATATCAACTCGCCATCCATGCTAACTGCTTCCTACGCTCAGAGTACCGTAGTATTTATTTAGACATTGGCAGAGTACAGCATAAATTGCGTCTTTTGTATATATTCAATATTAGTCATTGCAGCGAGAAACTGCAGCTGTAGACACAAGACAGTCTGTTATGTTATGGTAGCAACGGAACGAAGCGGACTATATATGTATTACCGTCATTGTTTTATTATACCAGCGTGTTTTCGCGCGTTTGCTCAGAAACTCAAATACTAACAATAAAATGGTTTAGCTATTTCTCAGCATAATGACAGATTCAAAGAGTAAACAAACTCACCCGATACTGTCTTCAAATGGATCCAGGCTCAAGAAAAGTAATAATTCATCCTCTCAAAAAGCTTTTACTAATACTGTCTATCTTGGCATTCATAAAAATATTCTTTCACCACTAAAAAATCGTATTCCGTCATAGTAGCAAGATAAACCCGACAATAGCCCTAAGATATGCCAATACAGCAGTGAAAACGCTGCTCACTGAATAATGAAATAAACGAGAGAAAGTTTAAAAATGATACCATGTCATTCTACAGTCAATATCTGAGACTAAATGTTGAATAAATATACAACCTTCCCATTGGTTTTACGCATAGAGATATCCTTTTTAAGACTGAGTGGTCATACATTGTCTTGGACAATCTGTTTGTGAAATATACGCGCATTTGTGATGCCTGGGTACTTTCCAAAATAGCTGTGCGTAATACCACAAGTGTTGTTTACAGTGTTGCCTCTCTTTTTAGTACAGTCTGGCTTGATTGACAATTCATTTATTCAGTAGGTGAGAGTATAAGCTTTCTAACGATGTATAACATGTCTAATTTTGCGTTTGGAAAGGCGTTTTATAGGTCAGCGTAACTGAATATTTTCTTATCATTGCATTCACTTACGCATTCACTCTATGGTAGCAGTATCAGATGTTGCTCCTAACGAAACATGGTCAACGATTTTTCGTAATTTCTCAAAAAATACTATTATTATTGAGGACTTCTGGGCATAGCTAAGCCATATGTTTGCTGACAGACCTAGCTGACATCATTTTCTGGAGCAAAACAGAAGCGAACAGAACAGTATCATTTATTTACTGTCTCTGTCTCCATCTACTGAACATAGATAAGATTTCATCATTGCTTTGTAAGCATTACTGCTCAAAATACTTGGGTTATATACATTATTTTTGAAATTGAGTGGTTAGTGGTATTATATAATGTAGATATTTCACACTGTAATGTAAGCATTAGTTAGGAGTGTAATAGTTTTGTGAAGCATGCAACAGTGATGACGTGAGAGTTGTAACATCGCCAAAACATGGTGGGCGGTTGAAAATTGTTTTCATGTCATCCCTTCCCCATACAAGAAAACATATGAGAGTACAGAGTAGGGTTGGGCCGATGTAAAAAATGTTTGATGTTAAGCCAAATACCGGACCGGTAATACCGAATTTTACCACTAGGTGTGACTCAGTCGCACATGACTCAGCCGTTCCCGAGTGGAACATGAGAGCCCATGAATGAGTGTAGCGGCTTTACCGTTGTCAAGCAAAACTCTGGTTGGTAGTTCTGTTTGGACTGTTGTTATGCAAAAACTCTGGTTGGTAGTTCTATGAAAACAATGATTCTATCAAGAAAAAAATAGTTCCTTCTCATTTTATACCCTACATTTAGCACCAATTTTGGTCATTTTTGTCATTACATTATTTTTTAAAAACAGCAATGAAACCGTAAGTCAATCAAATTAATCTCCCTAGCACTGTCTTGCTTGTTAAATGGTGTGGTTGCGCAGTGTAGACATAACGTCTTTCTAAGACCCTGTGAAACGGGTTTTGAATGCCAGCTAGCTTTATGATAGGTTCGCCGTCACTTGTCACCTAGCCAATATTAAAATTCTGGGTTTTAGGTCAGAATGGTCTCACAGCATGCTTGTTATCCCTGCTAGCTAGCTAGCTAACTATTAAATTGTATTCAAAACAGTGGTTACTACAAACGCAATCGTTCACAAACATACGGATGAAAATGCGTCTGTAGCCATGACTTAAATGCGGAATGCCTATTCTACTGTCCAAATAAGGGACGATTTCGATTTGTAAGGCTAGCAACATTAACTAGAAATGTGATTCAACGTTGCCATCAATTGTGAAATTGGACATTGAAAATGGGAGGGGATGTAACAACAATTCAAAAGCGAAAGAATAATGTTGCTGTTTAAACTGCTTTAGAATGTTGGATTTTTGTAGCACATTGATTTTAGAACTATTAAAAGGCAGAGGTGTCCCTTTATTGAGAAATAATGCCCACCTTGGACCAATCAGAATCGAGTATTCAGCCAAGCCGTTAATGAAATTTGATCTCCTTGTTGCCGGCCTCGGAACTAAATTGCGCACGGCCTGTCAATCTTTTTTTTCTTTTTTTGCATTCAGACACCAGTGGCTCCGTTTATAAACAAACATAATATTATGCTAATCACATTGTCATATTGCTTATTACTAATGAAATACAAGTTGGATTTAGTGCCGTCGGCACAGGTTGCTGATGTAGGCTACTTTTTAATTTGCCAGAACGTCTCATAATGACAAATGCCGGTTCAGTCGGCTCGCATAAAATCAAACCGGTTTAAGCTTGTACACCAGACCGGACCGGCAAAACCGGAAACCGACCCAACCCTAGTACAGAGTATAGAAATACATGCAAGAGTTAATTATTAACACATTTAGGTATTGTACCGCATTGTGACAATATTTTTTCATTATTTTTTAATCTGATAGCAACGTTCCATCTTAAACCTTCACAAAGGGCTCATTTATATGCTTTATAATGGACAAAAAGCATTGTATTCGTTTTTGGAGAGATTTTGGATGTTTCTGAAGCCCTAGATATTTTAGACCACTGTACTGATGGAAAGCTTATAATTCTCACTTGAAAAAGATGCAATAGTGAGTTTCTTGAGAAAAAACAGTTGATTTGCAGTGAAATACGTGAATATGTTGTGATTTACAGCAATGCATAATTTAGACATTTTGGATAGATTTGGAGACGCTGGGTACACTGCTTAGTTTTTGCTTCATACATCTATAGTAGTTCTACATATTTACCCTTAGATTTTATGAACTTGTGGTCAAGAAGATTTTAATCCAGCACATGTATAGTTTAACCTGCTGTATATATGCAATCTCTCAGTATTTCATTGCAAACTAAAAAAGTGCAAATTCATTTTTGATTTTTTGTCTAGACAATTGCATTTGTGGCACTTTATTTCTTCCAAAATTATGAATATCAACTAATCTAAGATTGTAATCTTAGTATTGTAAATTGTACAAACGTCTTGCTTCATTTAAACCATTTTTCAAGTCTCTGTGGTGTTCACATCTGGACTTATAAGGCTTTAAATAGGGTACCCCCTAAATGGGCAAGGATTGGCAAGATTTGGCATGTGTGCTAAGGGGTTAAGTATTACATTATTATATAAATTAGACAGGGGAACAAACAAGTTTTTTTCCACTTGCAAAATGCAAGGCAAATAATCTTACTTGGGAGAACATGGTACAAGATTTCATTTTGGCATATGGGTTATTATTTAATGAACTGGCTGCCACTGCGGTCACCTGATATTTTTTGCTCACAGAGACATTATGGATTGTATATCAGATCGAAAATCTTATTACGTATAGGCCTTGTACTTGCGCAGAACAAAACGTGTCATTCACATCCTAACTTGCAATTAAACAATATAAGCCTTTTATGCCATGAAGTCTCCTTTTTCTTCTTTTTGAGTGTGCAGTTCACGTTATATATGTATCGTACTGTATTACACACATATATATATGTACATTCATATACATATATACACATATATATGTATACACACACACACACATATATTCTTTTTTATGGTCAAAAAAACCGGCCCTAGGAGTACAGATGACCAATCCCTCTTGATGATCGCCGATTCCATAATCTATCGTATATCGGCACAACTCTAGTAACCACAATGTACAAGAACACATTAGCTACACATTAGCATAAAACCATAGCATTGAGGAAAACCATTATAAATGTGATGATGATGATGACAGAAGACAAGTGCTTACCAGACCCTTCGGGCAGAAGGCCAGTCCGGCAGAACCACAGCACAACTTGGGCATACTGAGAGATCAGGCTGGACACCACATTCTTGTTGATTAGACCCACCAACCCTGTGAGGCAATGTACAGCCAAGTTAACTTCCACCACACTGGAATAAATTATTAACTTTGTGTAGTACTGAAGGAAAACTGTCATTGACAAAAGAGGAATTAGTGGGGGTGCCATGGGTGTGGCGCAGCCATAAGGAGCCCCCCTGAGTTCTAAAACATAGAGACTAACTTTGGCCCAATTCCTAAAAAACACTGTTTAATGAACGTTGACAAGTAACACCGTCTGTTTTTTGAATTAAAAAAAAACAGTATCTTTTTAATCAGATCTTACATTGAAATGCATCTTTGAAACAAACTCGCTTTCCCTTTGTGTTGTTTAAGCGGGACACTTGGAACAACACAAAGACTCTTTAGGCACCAAAAACACGCGTGAGATAGGTTGCTGTCTGCTAGTGTTACCTAGAAGCCAGAAAGGAATTTGTCTGGTATAAATCTGGCACATAAAAAAGCAATAAAACCTTCAGGTAATGAAATGTTTGAACAAAAGCTTTAAATATTTGACCGGCTGAAGCTATTTACCAAAACACTTAGGCTACATGTTATTTCTGAATTCCAGTGGATACACTGAAACGCTGTTTGAATTTTACTTCTAAGCGACAAGCCAGTCCAACCTCATACCAGCCTAATACTGTTGCACATGTTCAGGGTTTACGCTGCAATTTCTTCCAAACCCAGATTTGTCCGTCAGACAACAGATAGTGAAGCGTGATTCAGCCCTCCAGAGAACGTGTTTCCACTGCTCAAGAGTCCAGAGGTGGTGTGCTTTACACCAATCCAGCTGACGTATGGTACTGCGCATGGTGATCTCAGGCTTGTGTACAGCTGCTTGGCCATGGAAGCCCATTTCAAGAAGCTATCACCAAACAGTTATTGTGCTGATTTTGCTTCTAGAGGCAGTCTGGAAATCGGTAGTGAGAGTTGCACCCGAGGACAGACTATTTTTACACACTACGCCCTTCAGTACTCGTCAGTCCCGTTCTGTAAGCTTGTGTGGCATACCGCTTTGCGGCTGAGCTATTTTGTTCCTAGATGTTTCAACTTACAGTTGACTGGGCAGCTCTAGGAGGGCAGAAATTTGATGAACTGACTGGAAACGTGGTATCCTAGGACAGTGTTGAAAGTCACTGAGCTCTTAGGTAAGACCCATTCTACTGCCAATATTTGTCTACAGAGATTGTGTGGTTGTATGCTTGATTTTATGCACATGTGAGGAATGGGTGTGGCTGAAGTACCCAAACTAATTAGAAGGGGTGTCCATATAATTTTTCCCATGTAGTGCATTAGACTGTTAATATTAGTTCATTTGATTCATAATCGAAATTACAATATTTGACAATCTAATAAAGTTAACCATTAATACTTATAATTTTAAATATTCAATAAAATTCTAAATTATATGATGATAATTTTACGAGACCAATTATTACTAAAATTTTTACCTATGTCCCCTACAGAAGAAAGACAGCACTGGTGAGCTCAGTAATCACAAACGGTCTGGTAGGGCAAGAAAGACCTCCACACCTGATGACTAAAGAATTCTCACCATAATGAAGAAAACCCCTAAAACACCTGTCCAACAAACTGTTAACACTCTTAAGGAGGCAGGCGTAGATGTGTCAGTGACTACTGTTCACAGAAGACTTTCACAAACAGAACTACAGAGGCTACACTGCAAGATGTCAGACCATTAGATCAGACCATTATTAAATATATGAGCGGGAAAGGGAAATTATTTAATTGATGTTACAGTCTGTGATTCAAATGTTTACCAAATGATCGTGTAAGGACAGAAAGCTAGGGAAATAAGGCAAACAAAACGACAAGTTACCTCAAAAATAAAAAAGATGAAGAGGACATATATATGCTTTAGGATAATTATGGAATCAAAGCCGGTTCTTCTGAGAAGTGTAAAGAGGAAATACTGGGTGTACAGTGCAAATTGGTAATAGTTTTATTTTTCCCAGTTCTGATCCATGATTCTTAACCAATATAGCAGTGTAAAGACGGCACAAGATTCACTTGTATCACAGTGATGACAAGAGAAAAGTGTGGAGGCCAAAAGGAACTGTTCGAGATCCAAAGCATACCACCTCATCTGTGAAACATGGTGGTGGGGATTTTATGTTTTGGGCATATATGGTTGCCACAGGTACTGACTGGCTCACTTGTCATCCTTGATGATGTAACTGCTGACAGCAGAAGGAGAATGAATTCTGAAGTGTACTGAAACATTTTATCTGCTCAAGTTCAAACAAATGCCTCCAAACTCATCTGATGGCCCTTCGTCCTTCAGCAACACAATGATCCTAAACATACTATGAAAGCAACAAAGGAGTTTTTCAAAGCCACAAACTGGAAAATTTTTGACTGGTCAAGTCAGTCACCTGATCTGAATGCAATTGAACATGCATTTCATATGCTGAAGAGAAAAGCAAATTAGCCCCCGAAACAAGCAGGAGTTGAAGATTGCTATAGTATAGGCTTGGCAGAGCATCAACAGAGTAGATACTCAGCACCAGGTGATGGCTATGCATCACAGACGTAAGTCACTGCATACAAAGGATATGAAACAAAGTACTAAACATGACTACCTTCATTTACATAACTTTAATAGGTGGTGCCCTGAACTGAGGGACTATACTTTACAAAAAATGCTGTAAGTTCCACATGGTGAAACCAAAAAAGTATAAAAAATATAATTTAAAAAGAGCTAAGAATATGCACTTTAGCCACATGTGGATTATTTTATTACAAAAAAACAACGAAGTTGTGGAGTACAGAGCCAAATCTAATAAATATATAAAATGTTATGCCCTTCATAATGTTGTCCCAAACATTACAGAGGGCACTGTATGTGTAGTTACTGGTCAGCCCATAGTTTCCAGAAGAACATTCATCAAGTGATCAAAATTGTATTATTACTCTACTGTAGTAATAAGTTAGGGAAGTTGGTTACCTGCTGGTTGCCTGAAGCTACTGGTAGATTATTATTATGTGGTGCAGCTGTCGCCTATTGCCATATGATCATATACCAGTTCTAACAAAATGAACAAAAGTATAAAGCTTTTCAGGAAGGGCTTTGCACAAGGCCTCGCACTCACATGTCTAGCTGGCAAGCTCCGCCTTTTGATTTCCACTAGATTGCTTGTAAAATTGATAGTTTAGTGCTACACCTTTGCAGACAGACCATTCACATTTCATTACAAAAATCTAAAATAAGAACTGGTTTAGGGTTCAAATCGTCATATTATACTCTTTATCAGTACACTATACTAGGAACAAAAACAATGTTTTAGCTTTCCAAAGCCTTGCCCAAGAGTCAAGTGTACTAAGTACTGGTTTTTGTTGCTGTTGAGTTAAGTTTATCAATCAAGTTATCGAAACTGTTACGTAGACCTAAATGTGTCTATGCAGCAAATGGATTTGGTTGTACCTTTCTGTGTGAGCTCGTGAGCTTCATTCAACAGGCAGTGGAAGATTGTGCTGAGGTTACCCAACAGGCGCTGGCTGTGCTGCAGCAGCTGAAGGGTCTGAGGGTCTGTGAAGTTGGTGGAGCTGTCAAACAGGGGGGCACCTGGAAGGCACAGAAAGCAGAAAAACATATGGGGATCATTCAGCACATTCTAACTTTACAAAGTCTTTTATATAAAATATGCTCAAAGTACTCTTTAAGAAGGAAAATAGAGTAGCAGAAAATGTATAGGCATTTGAATGGACAAATAGAGACAATTTAAAGGTAAAACGTAACAGCAAGGTAATTCAGCTAATCTGGCTTTTAGGGTACTACAAGTTCAACAATGTAGTTAGCTGGGGTGTAATGATTCTCATAATCAACAGTAAAATTTGACTTTTGATCTTGAGGGCATGATTTGATTAGATTTTTTCCTCCCCATAACCTACTGATTATATCATATCACAGTTACAGAGTCTTGATCAAAAAACCTCTATTTCTTCACATACATATATATATATATATATATATATATATATATACACACATACATACACACACATACATTTGAGACCAACAGTTTACATACACCAAGGCAAAAGACATTCAAACTCAATTTTTCACAACTCTGCACATTTCATGTTACCATACATTTCTTTTGGCAAGTCAATTAGGGCATCTACTTAGTTCACATCAGAGGTAATTTTAAAACAATCGAAAAGAGATTTATTTCAGCTTTAATTCACTATATCAGAATTCCAGTGGGTCAAAAGTTTACATACACCAAGATGACTGTCTCTTTAAACAGTCTAGAACAGGGTTTCCGCCAGTGTATTGCAAGGCAGGCGGCCCGCCGGGCCTAAGTTGACCCCCCGCCGGGCCTAAGCATCGGGGAAATTTATTTATTTATTTATTTTTAAAATGTATTTTTAAGATGTTTTTAAACAGTTTACAGTTACAGTGGGGCGGCTCCGCTGAATAGCTCACCAGCGACATCTGTAGGTTAAAAAATGAACGCAGTAGGAAAACAGGAGGTCTGAGATCAGTGTTCTTTACTCTCATTGTGCGTAGAGTGACATTCAACCTTTTTGCAGTCTCTGCATTCAACACTTGACGCTTCCAACTATCACAAGCTAATGTTACATAGCAAGCCACCATTTCTTATTTAGTAGGCCAACTAACCTCGTTACAAACTGCGTTATCACTTCATCTCGTTGGTAAGTACATTCTTTTTATATTCACTTAAGCAGTGCGTGTAGGTAACGTTAAACTAGTAGCATGAATGTAATGTTCGATATATTGTAACATTACATGACTTATTAATCGCCAACGACTTCACTTGTTTATTAATAACGGTAGCTTGATGACATTGATGTGCAGAACAACGTTGTCATAAAAATTTTCCAACCGTGAAAACTGCCTGACTTGTTTACATTTTGGACAGATGTGGCTACAGAGTAAATCCATAGTTTCCGTCCCAGCACTTTCGACAAGTAAAATCGGAAAATCCTGAAATTTCTACGGGGAAGAGTGCCTGACCAGCAACCTGTAAAAATGTGTTAACAAAGCGGAAAAATTAGGCTATATCTAGAAATACCATCTTTGGGGAAAAAACCCTACGGTTGAGGGTCAGGCACTCTTCAAGAAGAAATTTCAGGATTTTTTTGATATTGCTTGTGTCTAAAGTGCTGCAACGGAAACAACGATAGATTTACTCAGGATCCACATCTGTCCAAAAGGTAAACAAGACAGGCAGTTTTCACGGGTGGAAAATTTTTTTTATGACAACGTGGCCATATAGCTAACTTAGCTAGCTAGCCAAACAGTCAGTAACACAGATACTTGGTGCCATTTAAGGATAATGTCAAGGAGGAAAGGTAGCCAACTGTAAAAGCCAAAAAACCTTACACAGATTTTTAAATGTTTATGCCCAGCATTCCAAGGCTTGTTGTTAGATTCAGTAGCCAAACAGGACTAGAATACAAGTTTTTTGTAGAGTGCAAAAACCTTGATATTATTTATTTTAATTTAATTTAACTTAACACAGCATTCCAAGACTGTACATTGTTGTCAGATTCTTTGTAAGACTCTGCTATGCTGTAAATAGTTGTTGACTTTTTTAAATGTGTGTTGAATAAATGACTTATTTATAAAAACATTCACATTACGTAGTCATATTTTCAAATCTCCAATCAGCTTTTAGCACTGACTTAATGTAGGGCCCTATGGAATCTGTATTATAGCTTTTTTAAATTCTAAATTCCACGATTCTGTCCATGATTCTGTTATCACAGAAACTATAGGGCCCTACCTTAATGCTGCCATCAGTCTGTCGCTGGCCTGCGCCGGGCCCCCGTCAAAAAAGACACTTGGCCGCCGGCGCACGCCAGGCCCTGTCAAAAGATACTAGCCACTGGGCCTAACAACTTTTCGGGGGGAAACCCTGTGGAAGATTACAGATATTGATGTAATGACATTTTAGAAGCTTCTGATTGGCCTATTGTCATAAGTAGGAGTTCACTGGGAGTTAATTAGCACCTGCGGCAGCAGGGCCTGCCTTTAGACCCACTGCCTTTTGCCCTTGATGCCATGATAAAATCCAAGCAACTTAGCCAAGACCTCTGAAAAAAAATGTGGACCTCCACAAGTCCGTTTCCTCCTTAGGAGCAATTTCCAAACAACTGAAGGTACCATGGGCATCTGTACAAACAATTGTATGCAAATATAAAAATCTTGGGACCACACAGACACTGCATTGTTCAGGAAGGAGGCACAAATTAACTCCCAGTGAGAGGCTTTTAATCTGAAGAACGCCATCCCAACTGTGAAGCATGGGGGTGGCAGCATCATGTTGTGCGGGTGATTTGCTAGAAAAGGGACTGGTGCACTCCCGAAAATAGATGGCATCATGAGGAAGGAGGATTATCTAAAAATACTGAAGCAACACCTCAAGACATCAGTTAGAAAGTTAAAACTTGGTTGCAACTGGGTCTTCCAGCTGGACAATGATCCTAAGCATACCACCAAAGTTGTAACAAAATGGCTTAAAGACAACAAAGTGAAAGTATTTGAGTGGCCATCACAAATCCCTGACCTGAATCCCATAGAAAATTTGTGGACTGAACTGAAAAAGTGTGACTGAGAAAGGAGGCCCACAAACCTAATTGAGTTACAGCAAAGTATTGTGAGAAGCCTGTGGAAGCCTACCCCAAGCGTTTTATTCAAGTTAAGCAATTAAAAGGCAATGCTACCAAATACTAACAAAGTGCATGTAAACTTTTGACCCACTGCAAATCTGATGTAGTACATAAAAGCTGAAATAAATCTGTCTCTTAGCTATTATTTAGAAATTACCTCTTACGGAAATAAAGTAGATAACCTAATTGACTTAACAAAGGAAATGTATGGTAACATGAAATGTGTGAAGTTGTGAAAAATTTAGTCTGAATGTCTTCAGCCCAGGTGTATGTAAACTTTTGGCCTCAACTGTGTGTATATATAGATTTTCCAGCTCCATTTACTCATAGTCTGCATTATTGTGAAAAGGGATGTTAGCTCAGCTATTTTGTTTGTTAAAGTCAGGCATAATCTCTCTCACTCATCTGTACATCCAGCCTCTGGCAGTGGCACTGCTGAGAATTTTGATACAGTCATTGTAACTCATCCAGTAGAGGAGCTGCAAATATTTTCTGGTTGATGGAGCTCTCGTTGTTTCCCCGCATTAAAAAAGACTGAATTGCGATCCAGATTTTCATTTCAATACATTGAATCCAATTCTAATTTTTTAAATTTTCGATTATTAATATTGTTATATTACTGGAGGCCAACATTATAGTTATATGGGAACTAAAGGATATACAAGAGAAATGTCTGTAATGTTTCCAAAGACCTTATTCCATTTACTTATTTCATTTACCCCAGTATAAAGTATTCAAGGCATGTTTCTTTTGTCCTGACACAAATTTGATTTTTTGTTGCATTTAATGCATCAATTTTGACAGCAGGGAAAATTGGAAAAAAGCCTTGAATTTTCAAGAAACTCAAGTAGGGCTGCAACAACTGAGTGATGACGTTGACAAAACTGGACTGTTTCTGTCCCTCCCTACTGATGCACCATCCCATTAATGGCAAACTGTCTAGATGTTTATATATTGTATCAGTTCAATTTCCCTTTTATTTTTCTTAGTGCATCCCCAATGTCCATTTATTATAGTAGTGATGTAGTGATAGTGATCATTATTTGGTCTTTACATCGGCAACTGTTACCTAAAGCAATGTTTCTTAACCTGAGTCCTAAATGGGTACCACGGCATATACAGGTTTTTGTTCCAACCACAATTGCAATCCCAGAATTTCAATTTTTTTAAGTTGTTAATTTTTCTTATTTAGGTGCTCTTTGTGGTTAGAGGGATTATTTGCCCTTTTACTGTAAGCCACATTATGCCAGAAATAGCTATGCATGCCACAAAGTATAAAAGTCCCATATTCACATTGTAGTATACTGCAAACAATTTACATAAGAGAAGTGTTCTAACTGACCACATTAAAGACTAAGTTTGAATCAATAGGATCCTAATTGGTGAAAGCATGGACACACGGCTGCTAAAACAAACCATCTGTAGATTTTTAAAAATTGAGCCAGCTCAGAGCTTGTGGACATGCTAACGTTTCTGCTTTGAAAAGCTGTGGAACCACTCTACGTTCATAGTCCAGCATTGGCCTCTTGCTGAAACCATTTGAGGTGTTGAAGCCATTTAATGTAGCAAAGCCCATTAACATTTTTTGTTTTATGTTTTTATCTTCATTATTCATCTAAACAGTTGAGCTGAGTTTAAACTGCAGACTTCAAATAACTTTTTTGTCTTTGAACATTATAAATGCATGCTGCAATATGCATTTTATAAAAACATTTATGCAGATGCTTTATAGCATACATTTGCATTTTTTTTGTATAACTCATCGTCTTAGTTGTTCAATATATTTTTGAATATTCACATAAACAAAAGTAAACATTCTGCAAACCAACTAATCAAATAACAATCAAAAAAAAAATTATCGCCAGCTTAATCGATTATAAATATTGTTGTTAGTTGCAGCTGTAAACTCAAGCTTTAGCAAGGTTTTTCAAGAACCTGGGGGAACTATGAACAGTGTACATTCATTCCCATCGTCTTTGTGGGGTCACGCCGGATGAACTCACAGATGCCATCAAGCTCTTCCTTGGCAAGCACAACCTTGTTCCAGGCCCACTCTAAAATGTAGCACAGGTTCACTGCTGACCCTGGTTGCTCTGGGTAAAATGGGAAAGAAAATTCAACGGTTACTGAGAAACAAAAACATCCTCTCAGACTCACCATCCCTTCAAGTCTAAATTTCAATTGTAACCATTTGGTTACATCTTTACTTGTTCCATCTGAAAATACAGGTTCCCTACATGAAACAGGATGGATAGATGGAAGGATAAGGATGAAAACTGAACTCCACAGGAATCCCTCCCTCACCTTCAGATGTCCAGCGCCTGATGCAGCCAGTGATGAGCCCCAGAGAGCTAGTTTCCACAGCAGTGGACAAGACGGCATCAAGTTGCCCTTCCTGAAAACAGGGAGTTAGCTGTGATGATCATCTTTAAAACTTGTCTGTGTACTCTATTGGCTAGCGAGTGCACACTCATGACAAGCTGTATGAAGGGGGAGGGGGATGGGTGTCACTTTCTATGTGGGCAGGGCCAACAATTCAGAAAGTTACTAACTGCAGCTTTAAGCAAATTACTTGACCTCAATTGCTTCAAGAAATATACAAATATATATAAATGGGTTAAATGTTGAAAAGATTAAGCTGCTAAACTGGTTAACAGTGCCCATCAAGGGCCAAAAATATAAATGCACTGACCTGGGTTTTAATTTTTCAAATAAATTTAATTTCATGAACTGAAATCGGTTCAAATCCCTGTAGCAAAAACATTGCTTAAAGTGCAGAGAAAATAAATATTTTACTGGCACTAAAATCCCAATTCTTTGCGGTCAAGGGCCTGAATTAAATTACACCAGCACATGAAAAGCCATATCTTGGAAGCACAATGCATGGCTTAAATAGCTGTAACAACCATTTATTATTTTACGCTACCATAAAACTATGTACTGCTGTGGGGAAGTGGAGGAAAGGAGAGAGAGAGAAAAAAAACTGAATAAGAGACTTGAATGATGAGAGCAAGATGTTAATGTAGCACCAATGTACCTGGGAAAGTATGGAAGGCTGTCCATCCATCAGACATGGGGACAGGAGGCCTGACATCAAGCAGCGAGAGTAACCATCGGGGATGGTCTCGCTCAGGCTGGATACAGACTTCTTCAAGAAGCTCAATGTCTAAAACACAGGAAACTGCATCAGCTAGTTGCTGGGTGTGGAGGTATATGCACGCTTGAGCACACACATACTCTTTGGATTTCTTCACACAGAGAGCAATTGCTGTGTGGAATAGCTTCCCAAGTCATGCAGCAGAGGCAGAAACACTGGGGCATTTCAAGAGAACAGTGAACACTAGGTACCCTTTTAGAGGTAGGAAGATGGCAAGCATTGTTGGGCTGAATGGACTGTTCTCATCATTATTTTATGTTATCACTCACACTCTCAAACTTTCAGAGACCACAAAATAAATAAAAATAAATAGAACTTATTCCAGACATCAGGTCAAAACCAACCTCCTTCTGATAGCCGGAACACGTCACATGCATGATTCCAGAATTCAACAAGCAAGTTGCATCTGCAAAGGTCAAAAACATTACAGTAAAATCCAAAAAATTCACATAATGTGGCATCAGTTAAATAAGGCTCTGTTCCATTTTCCCTTAAGACACTAGGCACCACCCCTTTTATTGTAAGGAAAATCGCTGGGTTAGGAAACTTGCCAAAGTTGTAGGTAGTGGGGTTGAAGAATTGTTCAGGTAGAGGGCACGTGTATGGCAAACCCCTGCTCAGGCTACGCTCGTGCACCACAATGTCCAGCAGGGAGCAGGGAGAGGTCATCTCAACAACAGAATCCAAGGACCACACGGCCAGGTAAGGACAGTTATGCAGGGTCTCCCCAGTTCTGACCACATGCAAGCACAGACAAACACACAAACGAGAAAACTGTTGAAGTGGTAGTTCACTTTATGAGTGGAATTGATATTACTTAAGTATGTTTTCCAAAGGCAAACACAGGATTTGCATGTGAGGAGTTGCCTCTACATATTTAATATTACAGTGGAACCCTTTTATAAAACATAATGGACTGGTAAATGGACGGCATTTATATAGCGCTTTTATCCAAAGCGCTTTACAATTGATGCCTCTCATTCACCCGAGCAGTTAGGGGTTAGGTGTCTTGCTCAGGGACACGCCCAGGGTGGGGATCGAACCGGCAACCCTCCGACTGCCAGACATCTGCTCTTACCTCCTGAGCTATGTCGCCCCATGCATCCTGGGGCGACATCCTACATCCTGTTGTAACAAAAATTCGAACAGAAGGATACAACGTAATGGCTCCCGCATTTGCAAAATCAAAGCCTTGTAACCCCAAGACACATGGGTCTTCCTTTGCAGAGGAGGAAATTAAAGCCCAGATAAATAAACTTTAATAGTTTGTTGCATGCAAAATGAATAAAAAAGAGACTGCAATGTAATCCTACATGTCGCTGTCAAGCCGTATTCAGTCATGCAAGTTGACTAAAAGCATCACAAAGCTACACCCTGAGGAGGAAGATGGGTTCCAATAGTTGTAGTCAGAAGGAAAAAAAATGGAACACTGCCTTTATGTGGCTGACACTTGTTCACGATCTGGTGGTGAGTTGGGTCAGATGGTAGAGGAAGCAGCCAGACAGACCAGATAGGCCCAAACGTGTAGCTAGGGTCTGCTGGGAATGCCTGGCAAAAGTGTCTGTCTTGAGTACCCCGGAGAAGGTCGGGGACATGGAGTCAGGATGGATCCTTTTAAAAAACTCTATTGTGGAAGCAGCTGCTAGGAGCCTTGGTCAAGAGCTGCTAGCTGACAGGTACCGGCAGGCAAAAAAGGCTGCATCTGCGGCAGTGGCAGAAGCAAAAGCCAGAATATGGGAGTTTGGAGCGCCCTTGGAGAAGGACTCTCGGACGGCCCCAAAGTGTTTCTGGAAAACAATTCAAGCATCTAATGAGGGGAAAGCAGACACTGTCCAGGCTGTTCTTAGCAAGGACGGTGAAAATCTGACCACAAATAGGGACGTTGTCTGAAGGTAGAAGGAACACTTTGCGGAACTTCTAAATCTGTTCAGATGGCTGAGCTAAAAAAGTCTGGGGAATCAGAATCCATCTCTGAGGCAGAAGTCATTGGGGTGGTTGGAGAGCTCCTCAGTAGTAAAGCACCAGGGGTTGACCAGGTTCGATGAACGTTGTGGGCGTGTCGTGGCTGACAAGTATCCTCAATTCACTATTACAAGCCATTTGTTCCCTGTACACATTGAGAGAGAGCTGTGTTTGAATTCTTGGAACCAAGTCAAGCTTGTTCAAGTTGGTGTCGGACTCCGCCAAGGGAGTGCCTTGTCTTCCCTCCTGTTCTTGGTATTCATAGACAGGATTTCACAGTGGAAGTATGGAGTGTCCAGTTTGGGGACATAGGAGCATCTTTGCCGTTTCCAGATGATGTCGTCCTTCTGTTTGGTGCTCTTCCACAGTAAAAGGGTAGATGAACATCATTATAAAAACGCAAAAGGAATTCACCAACCTAGTTTGGCAAAGCATCACAGCTATGACTCAGCATCAGGGCTGGGCCAATGTAAAAAATTTCATAACCGGTTTGACATTAAGCCAAATACCGGATCGGTAATACCGAATTTTACCACTAGGTGTCGCACGTGACTCAGCCGCTCCCGAGTGGAACTGTTACGCCAATTTTGATCCGGGCTGCAAAAATGATCCGGGTGAGGTAAAGACATTCTAAAACCATTGTGACGCAGCGTCCGTTGCTATGCAGACGCTGCCAGCCTTGCTACATTCTTTGGCGATAAAGTTTCTAAGACAACTCCTCTGGTTTAATGGGTTATTTTCCAGCCTGAAATGCAATCATATTAGTAAATGGCTACACGTCATCTAACTTTCAAGTAGTTGGCTATCTTCCTGGATATGAAGTAAATGTTTTTGACATTTAATAAATGTGATTTTATCCACGGAAATGGGTATACAAAAAGGCAAAATAAATGTTGTGGTCGCGATCGCCGTCGCACACAGCACTCACATGGCGGTATGCTCTTATAGCTAGCTAGCCACCGCTGCAGCATTTTCAGGAATATGGGAGCATGCAGCTGAAATCCTATCTGGAAAGCAACCTCACAGCGATCTCATTTACAATCAGTAGGCAGTGTTGCGCTTCACTTTGGGGGCTTATTCCGCTCTTACAGCTCGTTTCCAGCCCAAACCACTGCAAAGACAGCAAACTTTAAAAATTTGTCAGTGACATTTCCTTCTGACGTCTACGACGGCGATCGCGACCACATTTATTTTGCCTTTTTGTACAGCCGTTTCCGTGGATAAAATCACATTTATTATTATTTTCCATTAAAACATTTCATTCATATCCAGGGAGATAGCTAACTACTTGCAAGTTAGATGACGTGTACTCATTTGGAAAATGCTGGAAAATAACCCATTAAACCAGAGAAATTGCTGAGTTGTCTTAGAATCTTTATCGCTTTATCTGTCATTGTGTCACCATTGTGTCACCCGGATCATTTTTGCAGCCTGGATCAAAATTGGCGTAACAGAACATAATGAGAACCCATGAAAGAGAGTGTAGCGGCACCTCTTTCGTCAGCTTCGAATCCAAAATGTTGCCATATTGGCGCAGTTTTCGTTTTCTTTGACACTAACTCTGCCATGTCTAGTCTCGTCACCCCAAAAAACACATGAACTTTCCAGCAAACAACATACTGTGCGCCGTGCGCATCGTCTTCCCCCCACCCACCTTTGATTGGTACACTGAAATTTGATCTCCTTGTTGCCGGCCTCGGGAGTAGCATAACTACAGCCACCACTACTGCAGGAACATAGTATTGGGAGGGCCTTGGCACTAAATTGCACACGGCCTGTCAATCTTTTTTTTTTGCACTCAGACACTAGCGGCTCCGTTTATAAACAAACATAATATTATGTTAATCACGTTGTCAAATTGCTTATTACTAATGCAATACAAGTTGGATTTAGCGCCGTTGGCACAAGTTGCTGATGTAGGCTACTTTTTAATTTGCCAGAACGTCTCATAATGGCAAATGCCGGTTCAGCCGGTTCACATAAAATCAAATCGGTTTAAGCTCGTACACCGGACCGGCAAAACTAGAAACCGGCTCAACCCTACTCAGCATGGATATTTTATAGTATTTTCAATTTAAAAGTCCTGCATAGTCTGCTTTAAACAAATATTAAGAGGTTGTTAAAATAAAAAATACAAAACCAGTTAGGCTGTTTTTGAAGACTGGTTTTTATTCTAACAGTGGTTGGAATGAAAACTAGCAAGCACAGGGGTGCCAAGGACCAAGGCTGGGGACCACTGCCCTGGCGTTACAAAGTATTCTTGGTCAATGAGGGAAACTGCATTTTCACATTCTGAATTGGCATTGCAGCTATTCCTATTTAAATTTTCACTGGTTTACCAGACCTTTCATGTATCCACCCGTCCGGTCTCACCGAGGTAAATTGAGAGTAATCAGTTTTCTGTGGCACATCAAAAACTCAGAAAACGAATAGTTAGAAATTCTACTAGTGTCTGATGAACAGCAAAGCTTGCCTAACAGCTGTAATGTGCTGTGCTGCACGATCAATGCTAGCTAACTGCGAAGAGTGGTTAATAATTAATCAAATCTTATAATAATGCATGAAAAATAAGTTTCTCTCTACCTACACCAAGGTGGTTATGTAATGATTTCTGACTGTTTGTTAATCCGTGACAGACATAGCTGTAAAAGTAATACCCAAGTTGCCATGAAATTTCCTGTGCACATTCATGTTCGCAGGAAAAAACCAATTGATTTTGGTGACCCACCTTTCCTCCAGCATCAGCAACAGGCCAGACACATCTCAAAAAGTAATGACCAGAATAACAGGACATTTGCTGTGCATATTCACGCAAGGGGAGATCCTTGTGCCTTGATTGAGATGTTTGCTCTACTAAGTGCATTATTTCTGGTTTCACAATTAAATATTTTCAAATCACTGTTTGCTCTGGCCTTCCACCCCCTATTTACCTTGGCACACAAAGGTACTGAGCACCACCAACTTCAGTGAAAGGAAAAACAATAGCCAGTAAGTGATGAAGTGACAAGTGTAAGACTTTTAGGGAGCAGTTTTTCGAAAGAGCGCCTCATAGGCAGGGAAAACTATAACAATAAGAAAGTTATGAAACAGAGTCATCACGGTTTCATGCCTGGATTAGCTTTTCCCAAATTATGATCAACAGTCAAAATTGGCAGTGTGCACAACAAAAAGCCTCATTTTAGAGAAGCTATACATACCAGTCAAAGCGTGCAAGTAGCATGCATGCACTCTGCATGCTACAAACAAAAAGAACACTACATATATTGCCTATAGATGACAAAGGGACATCATCTTACCTCAGAGAGTCTGGCATTTGTGCATGGTACCATCTATTGATGTCAAAAAGCCCCACATATGTTGTGGGCCTGCACTGCCCATATGACTTCACTTGCCAGCTGAACATGGACACACTGGTGTCAGGGGAAGCACCTGTATAGGAGAGAAAGTAGCAATACTAGTTAACAAAACAGCAAGGCTACACAGGCCATTCAGCCCAGCAATGCTCACCAAATTCCTACCAGTAAAATGTACCCATTTCTTAACCTTACTTATAAACTAGATAGTATCTAGCACCGCATCAAGCCTGATCTTCAAACCCCCAGAGTTTCTGCCTGTACGACATACCCTTGCAAGGTATTCCACACAGTGCGTACTCTCTGTGTGGAAAAAATACTTCCCAATGCATGTAATTTACTAGAGAGGTTGATTTTCAGTTATTTCACAGATTGAGTGATCTAAATGGGCTTGGTCCAAACCAGTTGCTTGTCTGGGGAAGAATCTATTTTTAGACTGCATCTTGGCCGGGTGGTGCCATTGGTTGTACAGACAATACACACAAAGCATACCAATACCCAAGTTTTCAATCATAATAAAGTTTTAATGCTTAGCCAATTTATAGTGTCAATAAAGACAGACTGTCACACATTGTCATATATGATACAAAGAATTTCATTTTCAACTCACAAATGTTACGTGCCCACAAAACCAATATACAATGGCTTGGCTGAATACTCAATTCTGATAGGCTGGCATGTGTGCATTATTTTTCCATATACATTGGGCTGTCACGCAGCGCCTGAAAAAGCTGGATCACTGTTCTATAATTAATGTGTATTGGCTTGACTCTGAATAAAGCTGAAATATTTGTAAGGGCTAGCAAGGCAACAGTAACAATATATCATATTGCAGTGTCAGCTTGATGTCCATAAAAGACTGCGGAGAGTAGGTAATCTAGTTACAGTATATATTGACTAAATTTATAGCTTAGCCTGTTTAATATAATTCAATAGTTGGCAAGCGATCTATGTTTGTTTTATTCCGTTCATATTTGATGAAGCATGCTCTATTTTAATGTGATTCTTCTTTTTTTACATCCATTAAATTAATAAATGGAGCCAAGTTCCAACACATGCATACCCTTTGTGGGGAAAAGAAAACAAAAACATATCTGTCCAGTTATCGATTCATCCATTACTCGTACCCATTCCTAGAATATACCTTTTGCCAATTTCCATTTATGCCCCCTCGTTCTCCTAACAGAACTCAACCTAAAGAATCTCTTGTAGTGCACTTTCTTAATCCCCCTTACAAATGTAAAAGTCTCAATCAAATCACCCTGAAGTATCCTTTTACAAAGTTTAAAGACATTAACCCCTTTGCACACATGCCAAATCTGGCCAATCCTTGCCCATTTAGGGGGTACCCTAAGCTTTAAAGCTTTGTAATTCCAGATATGAGCATCACAGAGACTTGAAAAATGGCTTAAATGAAGCAAGACATTTCCACAATTTACAATACTAATGCAGATTAGTTTATATTCATAATTTTGGAAGAAATAAAGTGCCACAAATGCAATTGTCTAGACAAAAAATCAAAAATGAATTTGCATTTTTTTTTAGTTTGCAATGAAATACTGAGAGATACAACAGGTTAAAATATGTGTGTCCTGGATCAAAAACTCCTTGACCACAAGTGCGTCAAATCGAAGGGTGGATACACAGAACTACTAAAGGTCTATGAATCAAAAAGCAAGCAGTGTACCCAGTGTCTCCAAATCTATCCAAAATGTCTAAATTATGCATTGCTGTAAATCACAACATAATCATGTATTTCACTACGAATCAACTGTTTTGACTCAAGCAACTCACTGTTGCATCATTTTCAATTGGGAATTACAAGCTTTCCATCAGTACAGTGGCTTAAAATATCTAGGGGTCCTGAAACATACCCAAAATCTCCTCTGCTTTTTGTCCATTATAAAGCATATTCATGTGCCTCTCATGAAGGTTTAATATGAAACATTGATATCAGATTTTTAAAAATAATCACAGTATGTGATGTTTTCTTGTATGGGGATGGGATGACATTAAAACAACATTCAACCATCCAACACATTTTGGCAACGTTCCAGTTGAGGTCACATCCGGTGAATTAAACACAAAATACTTAGCAAACCAACGAACATTTACGTTACAGTGTGAAATATCCTCATTATAAACTACCACTAACCTATTTAAAGACACTCAATTTTAAAAATAACGTATATAACGGAAATATTTTCAGCAGTAACACTTACATTTGGACGATGAAATCTTATCTGGGTTCCCTAGAGAGACAGAGACAGAATGAATGCTGCCGTTCCCCAATTCCATCTTAGCCCAAAAAATTTCAGTGTTCAGTGAGCAGCATTTTTCACAGCTGTAGGAATTTCTTAACAAAAATGATGGTGTTGAAGATAAAAATAACAAACGACAGAGTCAGGAGCTCCTTTATACAATTTAATAATACGATCAGTCGGGAAGAGGTACAAGTACAGTCTTCAAAGATATTAAGTCTAATACATGAGTTTATATAGTTCTCAGAGTCAAAGAGCTGTTGGTCCAGCCTATGAGATTCATTCAATGGTCATATGGAAAACTTCCAGTTATAGCCAAGTGTAGGTTCGGGAGTCCATTCTAACGTCGGGCACCCACCGCACGTGTAGCATAAGCGGTGCGTAAGCAGCACGGCGCGGTGCGTAGCGTATCTACACTGGTTCCATTTGTGTCGCGCAAAGGCTTGCTTAAACTCCATATTCCTAGCAGCTCTCGCAGTCTGCAGTGGGATTACATCATGTATTTCACGTTTGTTCACGACTGTTGATTATGGGTTAAGTGAATACTTGGTGAGAGACCTTTTTCAGTTTGTTAATTTGGTAATATTTCGTTAACTCATGTAAATACGTCCGAAAGTAAACGCTTTCAAGAATTACCATAAGCTTAAATCGCAACGTAGCCTGCATAATAATCAATCTCAAACTGTATTAATTTATTTGCTTGGTTAACAAGCGTGCCAATTTCATGAAGAATATGTAATGATCATAACAATAATAAATAATCCGTAATCAACCATTGGGAATTCCCGTGTTGTCTTGTCATTCACGTCAAAACATTTATAGGATCAGATTTAGTAAAATCAGCTAATCATCAAAAAGATAGCGTAACAGCTTAATCTTGAAGGGATATGAACACCACAACGCCATGAACACCGGAAGCTTTGAAGTACAAGTGCAAAAAAGGCTGGCTTACAACTTCATTTATAAAATACGTGCATTTTCATCGGCAAGACCACTAAATAATCAGATTATTTAAAGCTCTGTGGATTATCTGATTTTTATTAACAAGCCCTTTTTGAAAGTACGGCGAACGAAGACATCGGAGAAGTCAAATAGGCTGAGCAATGGTTGGTTAAAAACTACCTTCCAACACTCGAGCTAACAAACCGCTGCTCGGTGCATTCACGTCTACATCATTCAATAGGCTACGTCTTTCTGTGGTGTATTTTCAAATTTACCCCACCCCCTCCGCAAAACAAGATAGCGAAACTAAGTTTGCCTTTTCCCCAGGTTCCATTATTTTTTTTTAATTTTTTTCTGCAAGGACAATACAAAAAAGGCTTGTATTTTTTTAGCTGCTTATAAAATATCTGGGAGGGAACTATGGACACACCCCCAGTAGCCTAATATAAGGATGAAATATAAATCAGAGCATGTATACCTAGCATTTTAGAGCATATTTCTGTGTATAAACAGGTCATCGTGACGCACGACAAGCCGAAAAAATAGAACAGAAGCAAAAAAACTACGCTTCAGTTTGCTTGTGTCGCACAAGCTTCGCAGCCGGTTCGCGACACGTTCGCATCTGGTGTAGAGGATGTCGCCCGCTGCCATTGTAATAACAGTACTTCAACTACGCTTCAGTTACGCGCGTACTGCACTCGCGGTCGCTACGCGTGCGGTGGGTGTCCGACTTAAGACTGACCATGGGGGCAAGTTAAACAGAAATGGAGGTTCTTTAATTCCTTAATGCACTTAATTACTGCAGCTGGTGACCATACCCTTTTAATTGCATTCCAACCGATACACTGAATGAGGTGAAACAGTGTAAAATTAGATGCATTAGATTAAGTGTAAACATTCAGCACTTCGTGAACTATATTTATCAAGTCATTACATTTTATATAATTGCTTATATAATGCTTCATGTAAGTCAAATTTTTTACATGATCCTTCAATACTTTCGGCTATTGTTGGCTTTATCTTGTTGCTACGACGGAATACAATGTTTTAGTGGTAAAAGAATGTTTTCGTGTATGCCCAGATCGACACTATTGTCCAGTGTGTCATGCGTGGGGGGTGTAGTTACAGTTGAGACTGCAGGGAAGGGGTGCTTGGTAAACAGACGACCAGCATGACAAAGTGGCGCTACGAAACTCCGTATTCGGCATAGTTGTTCTGAATAGTCTACTAATAAAGCTAGAACAAAGTGTTTTCAACTCATAATTTGGTTGCAGGAGCACAGAATGTCTAAATTGAGCAATCTAGGCAGGCTGGCGTGCCGACCACTAAGGGGCTTGCGCCAAGTGGTTAAGCATCTGAAGTCTTTCTTCATGGCTTTTACCTTTCATACCAGAAATCAACTTGGTTGCAGTTCTTTGAACCCTTTCCAGAGCCTCTATATCTGTCCCCTGAACTGCACACAATACTGTAAATGCGGTCTGAAAAAGGTACTGTATAAGACGAGTGTAACTTCATTGGATTTATACTCAAAATATTTGGCAATACAGTACAGGAAACCTGTAGTTTTGTTTGTTTAAAATTTTAGGTACAGAATAAATTCAGTTAATATATGCACATTTATTGAATAACAAACCAAAGTATAAACTTTTTTTAGGCACGATTTTCCTCAAAACTTAAAACCTCAAAAATTAATTATTGGAAAACTATCCAATCATTTTGCAAAGTGGGCGCAGGAGATAAGGTAGATAAGATTTATCTACCTTAGGTTTTTCTAAAAAAAACCCAGGTGACCTAATACATTTATCTTGTTGTTCAAGTAAAATGGGTACTAAAGTCAAGGTGTAAAATTAACTTTTTTTATGCACTAGCCACTGTGTCTGGTAGATTCTCAACTTCTACCAGCCACTCGCCTTTTACCACCAGCCACTTTTTAAAAATCAATATTAAAGCAGCGGCGACTGAGCTGAAAATTGGTGGGGCGCAATATACACCAGTCTGTTATCTACCATGTTAGCTTACAGAATAACCAGCAAAAACAAAACCTGCACTTCAAGACTGTTTACAATTTACGCATTGCAGATATTTGCCATGAATACGAGTGCGGAGAAAGAAGTGCATGTATCCGCAAATAATATTGATTAAAAATGTGCACAATTTCGTACTGCAAATGAAAATAAATGTAGGCTATAAGGCCTAGGCTACTCGCTAAAACTGCCTATTTGGGGAGAGCAGGCTATATATGATAGTATTGAGTTGCCTATTTTGTGGATTAATTGTATTGATACTCAAGGAAAATCAGGGGAAGTTTCCGCACCTGCTTAGTGTTTAGAACAGATTTTTAAATCACATTTATCATTTAATTTCCCTAACACAATGCGAAGAAGCTGTGTGTCACTTTCCAATTGATTAGTCAGATCGTTTGCATGCTTGTTAATCACTGAAAATTAATTAACAGTTTGAGATCAATGATTAGTTTAAAGGAAAGTTTTCAGCTCACCAGTCGCCGCTAAAAGGCTAAATACAACAGTGGGAGCAATACTTTTTGCTAGATGGCTTGATCATGTCGCCACTTCTCATTGAAATATCGTCTCGGGGCCATGACGCGAGATGGGCTGCCAGGTTACTGCCATGTAAATAACGCGATAACAGTACAGACAAAGTTTGGGCATCCGCCACTGTGGCAAGGGTTGGGTCGGTTTCCAGTTTTGCCGGTCCGGTCCGATCCACAAGCTTAAACCCCTTTGAATTTATGCGAACCGACTGAACCGGCATGTCATTATGAGACGTTCTGGCAAATTGAAAAGTAGCCTACATCAGAAACCTGTGCCGACGGCGCTAAATCCAACTTGTATTTCATTAGTAATAAGCAATATGACAACGTGATTAACATAATATTATGTTTGTTTATAAATGGAGCCACTAGTGTCTGAATGGAGGGAAAAAAAATATTGACAGGCCGTGCGCAATTTAGTGCAGAGACCGGCAACAAGGAGATCAAATTTCAGTAGACCAATCAAATGTGGGTGGGGGGAAGACGATGCGCAGGGCGTGTTGTTAACTAGAAAGTTCATGTGTTTTTAGGGGTGACGAGATGAGACATGGAAGAGTTTTGTGTCAAAGAAAACGAAAACTGCGCGAACATGAGAACATTTTGGATTCGAAGCCGACGAAAGAGGTGCCGCTACACGCTCATTCATGGGCTCTCATTATGTTCTGCCATGCCTATTTTGAACCGGGCTGCAAAAATGATCCAGGTGACGCAATGACATTCTAAAACAGTTGTTATACCCATTGTGCCGTACTTAAAGTTTTGTTGTAGCTATAGACCGTAGCGTCCGTTGCTATGCTGATGCAGACTGCCTTGCTACATTCTTTGGAGATAAAGATTCTAAGACAACTCAGCAATTTCTCTGGCTTAATGGGTTATTTTCCAGCCTGAAATGCGATTGTATTAGTAAATGGCTACAATATCACCTAACTTGCAAGTAGATAGCTATCTCCCTGGATATGAATTAAACGTTTTAACAGAAAATAATAAATGCAATTTTATCCATGGAAATGGCTATACAAAAAGGCAAAATAAATGTCGTGGTTGCGATCATAGTCATAGACGTCAGAAGGAAATGTCACTGACAGAAATTTTAAAATTTCGCTCTCTTTGTAGTGGTTTGGGCTGGAAACGAGCTGTAAGAGCGGAATAAGCCCACGAAGTGAAGCACAACACTGCCTACAGATCGTAGATGAGATCGCTGTGAGGTTGATTTCCGGCATAGAGGATTTCAGCTGCATGCTCCCATATTCCTGAAAATGCTGCAGCGGTGGCTAGCTAGCTATAAGTGCATACCGCCATATGAGTGCTGTGTGCGACGGCGATCGCGACCACAACTTTTATTTTGCCTTTTAGTATAGTCATTTCCGTGGATAAAATCACATTTATTATTATTTTCTGCTAAAAACATTTAATTAATATCCAGGGAGATAACCAACTACTTGCAAGTTAGATGACATGTGTAGCCATTTACTAATACTTGCTTAATGATTGCATTTCAGGCTGGAAAATAACCATTAAATCAGAGAAATTGAAGAGAGTTTCACAGTGCCACCGTTGTCGTTCTGGTCGTTCATTTAACACGCACCCCCCCCCCCCCCCCGTAGTCTCATCTACAACTACACCCCCCGACCCATGACATAATGGAAAATATCTCGGTACTCATAAAAATATTCTTTCACCACTAAAAAATCGTATTCCATCATAGCAACAAGATAAACCGACAATAGCCCTAAGATATGCCAATACAGCAGTGAAAACGCTGCTCACTGAATAACAAAATAAACGAGAAAAAGTTTTGAAAAATGATACCATGTCATTGTACAGTCAATATCTGGGACTAAATATCGAATAAATATACAAGCTTAACATTGGTTTTACGTGTAGAGGTGTCCCTTTTGAGACTGAGTGGTTATATATTGTCTTAGGCAATCCGTTTGTGAAATTTACGCGCATTTGAGATGCCTGGGTACCTTCCAAAACAGCTGTGCGTAATACGACACGTGTTGATTACGGTGTTGTCGCCCTTTTTAGTACAGTCTGGCTTGATTTACAATTCATTTATTCAGTAGGTGAGAGTATAAGCTTTCTAACGATGTATAACATGTCTAATTTTGCTTTTGGGATAGCATTCTATAGGTCAGCGTAATCGAAAGTTTTGTTATCATCACATTCACTTACGCATTCACTCTGGTAGCAGTAAAAGACTTTGCACCTAACAAAACGTTGTCAAAGATTTTTCGTAATTTCTTGGAAAATACTATTATTATTGAGGACTTCTGAGCATAGCTAAGCCATATGTCTGCTGATAAACCTAGCTGGCATCGTTTACTGGTGTAAGACAGAAGCAGATACAACTATTTCATTCATTTCCTGTCTCTGTTATGTAAGTATTACTGTCAAAATATTTCGGTTATATACGTTATTTTTGAAATTCAGTGTCTTTAAATAGGTTAGTGGTATTTTATAATGAGGATATTTCACACTGTAATGTAAGCGTTTGTTGATAGTAATTTTTGTGATGCATGCAACAGTGATGTGTGTTTGAAGTGTTTGAACATTGCCAAAACATGGTGGATGGTTGAAAATTGTTTTCATGTCATCCCATCCCCAGACAAGTAAACATACGAGAGTACAGAGAATAGGAATACATACAAGCGTTAATTATTTCACATTTAGGTACTGTACAGCATTGTGTTACAATATTTTTGCATTATTTTTAAATCTGATATCAATGTTTCATCTTAAACCTTCATAAGGGGCTCATTTATATGCTTCACAATGGACAAAAAGCGTTATATTCCATTTTGGAGAGATTTTGGATATGGACCCCTAGCTATTTTAGACCACTGTACTGATGGAAAGCTTGCAATTCCCACTTGAAAATGATGCAACAGTGAGTTTCTTCAGTCAAACAGTTGATTTGTAGTGAAATACATGTTTATGTTGTGATTTACAGCAATGCATAATTTACACATTTTGGATAGATTTGGAGACACTGGGTACACTGCTTAGTTTTTGCTTCATAGATCTTTAGTAGTTCTGTGTATCCACCCTTCGATTTGACACACTTGTGGTCAAGGAGTTTTTGATCCAGGATATGTATAGTTTAACCTGCTGTAAATTTGCAATGTTTCAGTATTTCACTGCAAACTAAAAAAGAGCAAATAGATTTTTTGTCTAGACAATTGCATTTCTGGCACTTTATATTCATAATTTAGGAAGAAACGGAAGAATTTAGGAAAAAGTTAGTATCGTAAATGGTACAAATGTCTTGCTTCATTTAAGCCATTTTTCAAGTCTCTGTCGTGTTCACATCTAGAGTTATAAAGCTTTAAATAGCAGGGTTTCCGCCAGAGTATTGAAAGCCAGGCAGCCCGTCAGGCCTAAGTTGACCCCCCATTGTGCGTAGAGTGATGTTCAACACTTGACCCTTCCAACTATCACAAGCTAGCGTTACCTAGCAAGCCACCATTTCTTATTTAGTAGGCTAACTAACCCTGTTACAAACGGTGTTATCACTTCATTTCATCGGTAAGTACATTCTTTTTATATTAACTTAAGCAGTGTGTAGGTAACTTTAAACTAGTAGCATGAATGTAACGTTCGATACATTGTAACATTTTATGACTTATTAATCACCATTAAAATAACGACTTCACTTGTTTATTAATAACGTTAGCTTGATGCCACTGATGTGCACGACAACGTGGTCATTTAGCTAACTTAGCTAGCTAGCCAAACAGTCAGTAACACAGATACTTCCTTTGTGACATTTAGGGATAATGTCAAGGAGGAAAGGTAAAAGCCAAAAAACCTTAGACAGTTTTTCAGACGGCCAAATACTGGAGGTGATGGCGATGAGGAAGAGACTACTAATAGGGCTGTCACCTTTTCCCCAAAATGACATTCGAATGAATTCCAATTAAGATGGAATTTGTTCAAATTAATTTGACTCTTTATGTAATCTGATACTCTAGCGGAACAGACGCGGATAATGTACGCTAATTTAACATGCCTTGGCTCCCTCTCCTTTTGCAATCCCATCCCATCTCATAATCGCAAACAAACATTCATTAACAATTTATTTACTCAGTAGGTGAGAGTATAGGCTTTCTAACAATGTATAACATGTCTAATTTTGCTTTTGGAATAGAGTTTTATATCTCAGCATAACCAAAAGTTCTCTCATCATGGCATTCAGTTACGCATTCACTCTGTAGTAGCAGTGAAAGGCACTGCACCTGATGAAACTTTGTGAACAATTTTTTGTAATTTCTTGGAAAATACTACTATTATTGAGGACTTCTGAGCATAGCTAAGCCATATGTTTGCTGATAGACTTACTGACATCGTTTTCTGGATGAGAAACACCTACGGGTTGTTGGACAGAAAAACAAGTCTATTGACTTGATAAGAATGAAATGCGGCTTGCTTTTTATTTATAATATTGCCGGCAGACGAAAACACTCATTTGAATCGCACAGAAATTCCAGGCACGCAAAGGTGTTTGCGAGCGAGCAGTGAGAGCCATGGGTATCTGACACAAAAGACTTCCAAATATCGCTTCTGAGGTGTGCTGGTGTTGTAACTGTTCTCATGGACTCACTCGGCTCACTCTGAGTAGGCTCACCACTTTTCGGAAGACAAGGCTCACTCATGACATCAAACTGCGACATGAGAAAAAATAGAACCAGGCAGTAATGTTAATTGCATTCCCCGATTTATAATTTGAATGCATAATTACAGTTCAAACGTTTCATATTTCACCAAATTCAAACAAGAATTCGCTCTACCCCGTAGAGTGCAAAAACTTTGATATTATATATTTTAATTTATTTTGTTGTATAAATGAGCCCAGCATTCCAAGGCTTGTAGTAAGATTCAGTAGGCAATCAGGACCTTTTTTTTTTTTTTTTTTTTTTTTGTAGAGTGCAAAAACTCTGATATTTAATTTAATTTCTTTTGTTGTTGAAAACACGGCATTCCAAGACTGTACATGGTTGTCAGATTCCTTGTAAGGCTATGCTGTAAATAGTTGTTGATTTTTTTAAATGTGTGTTGAATAAATGACTTATTTATAACAACATTCACATTACGTAGTCATATATTCAAATCTCCAGTCAGCTTTTAGCACTGACTTAATGTAGGGCCCTATGGAATCTGTATTATAGCTTTTTTAAATTCTCAATTCCGCGATTCCGTCCGCGATTCTGTTCACAGAAACTATAGGGTCCCACCTTAATGCTGCCATCAGTCTGTCGCTGGCCTGCGCCCCCGTCAGAAAACGCACTTGGCCGCCAGCCCCCGTCAAAAGATCCTTGCCACTGGGCCTAACAACTTTTCTGGGGGAAACCCTGAATAGGGTACCCCCTAAATGGGCAAGGATTGGCCAGATTTGGCATGTGCGCTAAGGGGTTAAGAGTTGGTGACCTTGATGTGATAAGTTCTGGTTTCTTACAGTTGGTGACCCCAACACTGTTTGGTGTTTCTGAGGGGTTTGTTACATTAACAACTGACAGCTAAAGCGGGCAGCACACTTCTTGCGAAAACAAAGTTCGGCGAGGTCGTAAGAACAAAATGACGTGATTGCGGAAAAAACTAACAACACATTCCATTGCCAAATTTTTTTTAGGCACTTCTTGCACCTCCAAGATTTTGTAACTAGCCGAAATCACCGCAGATGACACCAATGCGAACATCCTGTGTGATTGGTCAGGAATTCAAGGTGGGCGTGATTCATTTTGTTTTATTTCCGCAAGCTGATTCCCCGTCTCCTTAGAGACCACACTGCCAGCAACGTTACAATAATAACATATATACATAATACAATAATACATAATCATACATTGGCAATCCAATAACACGTTTACAATCCATTAATATGTTACCATGGACAGTTTTGAAGAAAGGTTGGTTGAGGAGGTGAGGAGGTACAAACACCTCTGTAATCCCTCTCTGAGGGACTACAAAGATAGCCAGATGGCAATTAATTCATGGAGAAAAATAGAGCACACAGAAGTGAGTGTCTGTCGCCTGAAATGGCGACATATCTGAGACAAATCTGTCAAAGCGCTTCAGAGTAACATATGATTGGCCAGAATACTGAATGGGTGGGGTCTTAAGCGATCAAAGCGAAACTGCATAGAGTATAAAACAATTTCATCCGCAGAGAACTGCATCGGTTTTGGGAAGCCAAAAAAAAAAGTGACTTCTTTTGAAATATGCTGCCCGCTGTGGCTATTTTATTCGCTATCAGTTATTTTGTAACATTTAAAAAAATTCTTGTTTGTTCCTCTGAGAACGAAGATCACCTATAAGTATATATTGATGAATATATAAAATTCTGGGTTCTGTCAAGCATGGAAGGACACATTGGGGACTATAATGCATACTTAATGTTTGCATACTTGCAGCACTACAACAATATGGTGACCACACTAGCTAAGCGTCCTAACTAGAATTAAAGTCTGCATAACAAAACACAGCCTATCTAAGGAGCATGAAAATGGTACCTCTGGGTTCACACTCCGGTTGATGACTCACTTGTTAACTCTGAAGTTTGTATCGCTGGGGCTATACTTTAATTTATGGGCATCACTGTAAATAAGTTTACATTTATCATGCTCTCGTGTTCGTTCCATCATCAGCAAAGTAAGCATTTTTGATTCATTTCTTCTTGTTGGGAATTTTATTAAAAATAAGAAGTGTATGTAAAATGGTGAGTGTAGGTGGCCATTGTTGATATAAGAGACCTTCATTCATGCTGTCATCACGGTCAGGGTGGTGCCGAAACTTCTCAATGGTCTGGCAGCCCAGCAGGCACATGTTGGTGGCCTGAGCTCTGGAGGGGAAGGCTGTGTCATTAAGATCCTGGCTGTAGCGTTCCTCGCAGTACTCCAGACCCTAAGGGAGATGCAGTGTTGATACATTACCAGCATTCTTTTTACTTGCACACATACAACACAAGCCCTCCCACATTTTCTGTATCATTGTCCTCGCACTCACAATACAGGACAATCCACATTAACATTTCGCAATTAGCATCATCCCCCTCACTCACTCAGACAATACAGGACCTTCTTAATTCAACTGCAGTTGAAGTGTTGTAAAAGACCTTCCCCAATATTTTTGCTATCAAAGTTTATGATAGTATAAACCAGCAATGGAGGTACATGTTCAGACCTGCCAACCTTAGGAAAATATTTTGAGTACCACAACAGTCAGTGTAACGCTTAGTTCACATGCTTTCGCACCACTTTGCTTTGCATGCACACACAAGCCTTTCTTCATAATTCTAGTTTTGACTGTTAAAGTGATCAGGCAAAATTGTATAATTTGATCTGATTCTAAAATATCACTTGCACTGCACTGAGCTATATTATGATATACTTGCAAGTCAAAAGTTTGAGTACACCTGCTTAAAACAATTTTTTTCATGATTAATATTTCATTATATGATGTGTGCTTATACAAACAGATAACCATGAGTGAATTGCATTCAATTATTTAATAAAAATGGATTTGTATATTGTAACATATGTTTCCATTTTCAAGTATTTACAGAAACTTACACTGTAACGTAAAAAAAAAAAACTTGTTACAACAATGTAAAACACTGTCAATTATGAATAAAACCAAGTTTCTGTTCATGATTTCCATTTTTATTTAATAATTAAATAATTGAATTAGCTTATATAGGCACACATCATATAGGCCTAATGAAAAAAATTAGGATTAAATTGAAAAATTATCTAGGAATGTAGGCCTTTGTAACTAGAGGTTTAGCTAAATTATTACCTGAAACTCCTTGGTGGCTAATGTCAAAATCATAATTGAACAACGTGCAAAATGTATGGAGGCACGGCCATTGCTCCTGATACATTGCAAGGAACTTCTGGGGGGCATGGACTCGCTTCCTTTTACTAGGTCTGCTGCTCTCTCTCTCTTATGCCATATTATGGAAGGCTCTCCTTGTTAGTATCCTCGTCATCTGACATCATGAATATTTTCTAACTGCAAGGCTGGTCGGGTGACTGGCTGCAATAATAGGAATTATTTGCTACGTTAGTAGTCTGTAGTCAAATACCTTTGCAATGGTCACTTTGATCCAACAGAGCACGAGTACAAGTTTGAACAGGGAGTCTCTGTAGCGTTTGAGTTACTGCAGCTAAATTACTCCATCAGTTATTCACACCGTAGCTGTCTCGTAACTAGGCTAAATCGTATGCGAGCTACTACTACATTTATATGTTAACATTACGGTCACATTTTTGTGCTTGATTATTACTCCCCACTTCCCATTTTACCTCAGCAATGCAGCGTTACGCCTCGGTAGATGATAAAGTACCGCTGCGTATCAGTGGATGTTGAGTGGGTCGGGGAGGGGTTACAGAACCACAAGCACAAGATCGTAGCATCTTGTTCAATCCGAGGGATGTTGTTTAAATACATAAATAAATGTACGGTATTGTTTTGTATTAATTGATTGTTTTCCGTTATTCAATTACAATAATTTTTTTTTTTTTGCGTAGTTTCAACTGGCATTTCGTACCTGCGTATTTTGACCAAGAATTGCGTGGTTGGTACACAAAATGCGTGCAGGTTGGCAGGTCTTCATGTTATATGTCCAAAGAGTTTTTGAAGCTGAGCAAAAGGTGTAAGCAATAGCCAGCAGAGCTGCCAGTGCATATTTACCTCATAAAGTATCTTTCCCAAGGCTAGACACTTCCTCTCCCCGAAAGCCAACTGCAGTAGATGGAGACTGACAACATCCCCCTCACTGGACAAAGAACCAGGGGAATATTTCCATGAGTTTCACTTATTGTTCAGTCCTAATCTTTGTTCAACAAGACGAAACATGGGTTCTCAAACACAATCCAGAATTTTGACAATCCGAAATGGTCATGTCAACTGCTAAACTACAGGCAAAATTTCACACTCACAAATCTACAACACATTCTTCCTGATTGTACATAACACTTCTGAGCCATGTAGTTTCAGGAACAGCGAGCAAATAGGAGCACAATCATAAAAAGGTACTCGGTAGACCTGCACAACTAATTAAATGAAAATAAAAATCACGATTAGACCACACGATTTATGAATAGCAGTAGGTGGTAATTTATTTTAAAAATATTTACATCCTCACGCTGCTGTTTTACAAAACTGATGCTTCCGTGGAGGAGCTGTGCTCTGTAGTATGCTTTCTGCATGCATAGCCAGCATGTGAAGCTGATGTTTGGTGTTTGTCCAGTTACAAGCCTCCTTTAAACGAGTCAGTGGCACCATCACTTACAACTGGCCACGAGAGCACATGGTCTGACGGAGATGAAAAGGGCAGTTTCATTCTGAAAATGAGTGCAGCTGAGGTCATCACTTATATCAGTTTATATCACTTAAGCAGTTACCTTTTATATCAGTTAAACTTACATGGCCTTACAATGGACAAAAAGTACTTTATTCATTCTTGGAGAGGTTTTGGATAGGTTTTTTGACTCCTAGAAATCACTATAATAATTAAAAGATGCAAAAGAAAGTTTCATGAGCCAAAACTGCATATTTCTAGTTAAATATATGATACTGATTTACAGCAAATTTCAATTTAGACATTTTGGATAAATTTGGAGACACAAAGGGACACTGCTTACTTTTTGTTTCATAGATCTTTAGCAGATCTGCATATTACCCTCAGATTTTGCACACAATAAGATTATGATCCAGGACGTACATAGTTATAGTTTATATAGTATAGTTATATATAGTATATATAGTTTTACCTATTCCATATACATTATTCCTCAGTATTTCATTTCAAACTGAAGGAGATCATTTTTGCATTTTCACCAAGAAATGCAAAATTTAGGGTGTCCTAAAATAAATTAACGTTATAATTTGAAATAACGCATGACATTTTATTACTTTTATTGTTTTGCCTTTCTGCTTTTTATGGTCATTTTAAATGATACATTATAAAACCCATACTAACATTGAGAATTTAGCTTACGTTACACTTTGAGATCAATGTCTGTACCTCATCGTCAATCACTCTGCGTCCCCACATGAGGGTGCACCCCAATTTTGAAAACCCCTGATGTAACACATGGAGGTATGAACATAAACAAATCACAAACAGAAAGTTTAAAGGAGTAACATGGTGGTTTTCACACTTTCTCGGTGCTACTTGCACAATAGGCACTGAAGAAACAGGATGAGTAAAGTGTTAAATATGTCCGTTCGTTATTTTTGGAGAAAAATGTGTTTTAAATTTATCGTCCCATTTTCAACTGATTGAGAATGTTATCGAGTGCGTCACAAGTACAGTAACCACTCCCCTTTCCATGCCCCGTAAAGAAATCTGAATGGACACACCATCCTGCTACAAGTGTGCTGTGAAGTTTAGGTAGCAAACAACAAGGTTGAATCCTTTAGACGTAATTTACACAGAAACTATACGCTCAGATCGCCTAGTTTCTCTCACTGTGGCCAAGCGGAATCGATAACGTTTCAGAAAATATATAACTTTAAAAGGTTTAATTCAATCTTCTACTGGGACTTCTGCCGTTTAATGAGGGTGTGAAAGAAAATTTTAGTGCTGCTGACTATAATCGAATGTTTTTCAGATTTACCGTTCCATTGAGCAAGTATAATTCAAAGTACATTTTTATGGGTTAGTGCTGTCCGATTGTGCTAGCTATTTCACATTCTCCTTGTACGCCAATCAGTAAACGCTAATAGCACAGCACCACTTAATTATTGTCACTTCTATCACCACTGTTCATTACAGTGGTAATGAACTAAAAAAAGACGACAAACTACCTTTTCTGTGAGAAATGTATTGTCGAGCTCTGGCTCATACACTGCTGGCGACATTCTAAACCTCCGTTTTGCCCTCCCTACTGTCAGTCAGATTGCTGTGATAGCTCATTCTGTATCATATTTGGGGACCCATGGATAACTTGTGACCCATAGTTTGTGCCGCTGGCTTACAGGCAAGACAATGTAAATATTTGACTAACGTTAGGTTCACTTATTAGAGTGCCTTTTAAGGACTATTAAACTATCTCTGGTTGGTTATATTCATTTATAGCTAGCTAGCTAACGTTAACTAGCTATGTAGTTTGCTTTCATAATGTAATGTTATCGATAACATTAGCTAGCTAGTTTGCTTTCATAAGGACGTTATAATTGTGGTTTTATCTTAACTTGGCTAGCTAGCTAGCAAAAACTATTATTGGATATAAGTCAACATCCTTAGCTACCGATACTTGATATACTGAGTTAGCTAGCTTGTGAAAATTCAGTCTCCCAAGATGAGCGCGTATCATGGAGGTAGCTATGGTAACGGGGCATAGCTAATTGACAGTTCTCATTACCACGTCCAGAGAGTTCGGGTGAACTTTTATAGTGGGAAATTTAGGCTTATAAAAATACGTTTTAAAATACATTTAAATGACTGAATACACAATTATGCACATTTGTTTTGTTGTTGCCTAAAGACAACTGGAAAGTGTCACATTCAACCACTATGTTACTCCTTTAACGACCTATACAGGTAAACATAACCTGTGTTAAGTATTAAGTTCAGGTAACAGCAGACATGTGCGTATAACCTGCAAGAACGCATTCTCGGTATACTTGTATCCTGAAATGGTATAAAAATGAACAAAATTCTTGACTAATGTTACATCTTAATTACTCATTTCTGATATCAATGCTTTCTTATAACTAATGTTACAGCCATCCTTACTACTGAAACTGGCTTATCCAATAACTACTGTTATAGATTAATCATTAATTTATGCTTGTACCGATGTTTGCTTACCCATAACTAACCTAAGGCTTACAGCTGGATCATTCATTAATATTTTACCATCCAACATCTCAATCAATTTGACCCATTTACTTCCAAGATAAAACAGCCATTTACTGAAGTAACATTAAAAACGATAACGGTAGCGTGGAGGGGTTCTGTGGTTAGGGCACCATCTGCAGGCGGAGAGGGAGCAGTTTAGCTGGCCTGCTTCCACAGCTGTTGCTAATTACAGTAGTTGGTAACCGTTTATCTGGTCTGCCTGCAGTGAGACCGGGGCTGAGGAATGAGACGCATGCGGGAACTACGTGGTGTTCATTCCCTTCACCGGCTGAGCGTGTTTTGTTTGTTTGTTTTGTTATATGTTCGTATTGTTAAAGCACACAATAAAGCCTGTGTGCTTCTCATACTTGCGGACTGTGTGGTTTGTGGGGAGAGGAACATCAGGACCAGTAACAGGTAGCTATCTAGCCAACTCGTTTACCAAAATTTTTGACTGAAGCATGTTTTGGTCCAAATTTCTGAATATTGTAAAAAAACAAATTGCAATGTTGGGCACAAGTGGTAGCAAATTAGTTTAAAAAAAAAATAAATAAATAAATAAAAAGTAGAGAAAATGTGCTAATTTCAAAACCCAAACTTGATAGTTCAGTCGTGATGATAAACACATTATGAGTGTTTCTTTAACAAAGTTGCCCTTCTGCCAAAATGTTGTTTCTGAACTAAAGAATAGGTCGTGTATTAGTCACACTGGTATATTAGATCTAGGGTTGTGACGCAATTTTTGCTGCCGATCATCGTTACCCAGGTAATCGAATCGGTCAGCATAATCGTCACGTCTTGGGGGGGGGCATTTCGTTCACGAAAAGGCAACATAAGTAGAATATAATGAACAACATATTTCTATAATATTAAATATTACACTACTTAACATTTCCAAACTTTTTGAAAGAAATAAAATATTTATTTTTACAGTGTTAAACATTCGTTTAAACAAATTAAAGTGCCTAAACATTCTTAGATATTAAATAGGAAATGAAACAATAGGCCTATTAGGGTTGTCAAAAAATATTCGAAGTTAGAAAACTATTCGAAAATCTTTCTTTTTTTAAAAAGTTCAAACCTAAATTTGAGCATTCGAATATTTTGGAATAGTTTTGGAATCCCGTGTACTATAATTAACATGCAGGCTTTAATTTCATGCGGCGAATCATGTTCATGCACGCCAAGTTAACATGCACGACGTAATTTCATGTGGCGAATCATGTTCATGCACGCAAAGTTCATTTCCTGTGCTAACGTTACTTCCTCTGTCAACAAAAAAGGTTCTGCCCTGGACCCAGGGTAAGTGTATTGTCTGGTTTTCCTTGCCAGTAACCTCCGGTGATACTTTCAGCTCTATTGACACCTAACGTTACTGGTCAGCTAGCCTCGCGAGCCAGTCTCTTTTTTCACTTCGTTCAACAGATCTGGTCAGCTAACAATTTAGGCTAAATAATGTTCCCATGGCAGGCTATGTTTCCTTTCTTTTCTGAAGATTTTGATAAAATTGGATGATGAAAGAAGTTAAACAAACTAAACCGAGTAAGTAATTTATGTTGTTTTAGGCTACAGGTATTAGCCGTTTGAATAGTTTTTGTGTTAAGAAATAAACAGGGATTTCCTATAAACAATCAATCCCCGATGATTAATAAATGCAGATGTGTGGCAAATTACATCCACGTGAAAGTGCTTTATTCATTTGCGCATTAGGCTATAGAAACTGCAGGGGGCTCATTTATAAAATGAACTTGCATGCATAAGTCAAGTGAAGACCTGACGTAGAGTGATGTGATTTTCTACGCACGCGCCACACAGTTGATCTAAAATACGTTTTGTAAATGAGGCTCCAGATGTAGTAACCTAGTATTAAAGTTCACCGATGTCCTCTATTCTACTGCCCGCTTGTGGAAAATAACACGCAGGCCAGTTTAGATGGAGCGTCACGTGCATATTGCGCCCGACAATAAGCAGGTTATTTTTGTGAATTATAGGCAAATGATATTCGAATATATTCAAACTCTAACTAATTACAAAAGCTAATATTCTAACTCAATTTCATGGCACTTTTGACAGCCTTAAGGCCTATAGCATATTTAAGTAGTGACAGTGTTAATAAATGAAATGAAATAAAACTAATCGACATTGCCTGTTAAGAGAGATGAAAATGTGCTTTTAATTAGCGACAGTCGAATTAAATCAAATGAATTTATTTTGGTCAAACCGACGGTCTTCTCGTTTACAAAAAGGCAGCATAAGTAGAACAGAATGAACGCTTTATTAACACTTATTTCTTTAAACAGAACAAAGATTTAACATTTCCAAACATTTTGGAATAAATCAAATAAGTAAAATGTTTATTTTTACAGTGCTAAACAAAGAAGGCTATGTTAAAACAAAATAAAACAGACCGGCATTGCCTGTCTTTCCGACTGCGACGGTTGAATTAATTTGGTTACGCTGTCAGTCAGAGCTTTCCATTTGTCCCGCTTATATTTCACCCCTCGAGCAAAATGCTTGGGCCACACTCAGCTGCCCCTGGCTAGATGGAGATGGTGTAGCAGCTTCAGATGTAAGTCCAAGTTTACGGGTACTGTTTTATTTGAATCGTCTAGTTCTCCGTCTTCATTCGGTTTAAATCAGAAATGGGCCCAAATTGGCGACGTAACGTTGGTTTTGCCAACAAGCTCCATCTTGATTTTACCTCAAGTCTCTGTTCTTGTCAGTGAAATTGTGAGTGACAGGTCATGTGCATTCACTGGATGAGATGATTTCATTCCATCAATCAGAGCGCTGTAAGTTGCTGCAACTATCAGAAATGTTAGGAACTTCGGTTTAGTCAAACCATGTAAAATCTTTATTGATAAGAATATATTAAGCAATGTTATTCGCCTATATTAATGTAATTACAAAAGTAATACTAATATATTATTATTATTAGTAGTAGTAGCCTATTTGTTGTTTTAATTATTATTAGGCTATTATTATTCTTATTATTATTATCATTATTACATAGTCTACTGAAAAGGGAAGATTAAAAACAATGCTTGCTTTGCAATGTTGCCCAACCCCCTCCCAGATTAGCGGAGGAGCTTGGTAAACTTCAAAGACAGCGCACTGCAGAGACAGCGCACAATTTAAAGATTGTTGCAGGGAGAAGTATTGTCGGCTTTCTTTTAGAGGGGTCGTGTGGTGTCTAAGCATAGCATACATTAAATTATTTATGTATATTTATAGGAAAGGTAGATTATTTTTGGCAACAAAATTATGAAAAAGTATACATTTTAGAAAAACATCAACAAATGGCGATTATGACGGATTTTTGCATGTGTGTCAATGACCGTCGATGACCGTCATTTGCACGATTATGAAATAACCAGCCCATCCCTAATTGGATCCAACTGTTTTTAAAAAAAAATGTATTTATTTTTTAACTGTTTACAAGACCTGCTAATAATACAACTGCTTCTCGTGGGTTTTGCAGTAAATATTGAGGGATATACGGGGAGCTCACTGGTCCTGGGTAGACTGCACGGCCCACAGATAGCAGCAGTTGCGAGGGTCATTCTCTGGTTCTTGGAAGGTGAAGGCGTACACAGGCACCCTGCCCCCCTCCAGCTGGGAATGATACCTAAGGGACAATGCAAGAAAAACATGCAGCTATAGTAAATGAGTGCAACAATTAGTTTTTGCTGAGTACAGCTCAAAATCCTCTGTTGGCTTTTGCTTAGCAAACATTTATCTCAAAATACCATTTAATCTTAAATCACTTCTCAACTGGAGTAGTGACGACTATCAGATTCCAAAGAAAGCTACTTGTGAATGTTCCTATTCTTAATTGGGCAAAACTGTATAAATGACCTACTATTGTCATCAGACTGCAACCGTATACTACTAGCACTTCTTGACCTGAAAGCAGTTTCTGTGACAACTGATTACAGATCCTACTTGACGGACTCCAAAGCTGTATTGGACTTTGTACATAGTAGGATCCAGCAATATTGCGATTTTGTCTAACAACATATTGGAAAATATAATTAATATTTTCAATATTTTGTGATGAACGCTGGCATGCCATTGTACAGGTATGTATACTGGAAATAAAACACTGCATGGTTTGCTAGCAATTCGCTTTATTATTATCCTATTATGTTCCCCAGCCACTTAATTCAGTTACCAGAAATATTTTTTTAACTATTGTAAAAACAAAACATTTGATAATGCAGAAGGAATTCAGACTTAAGAATTAAGTGCAGACTTTAGCACATTTCATGCACTTGACTCAAAAACATATACTGATTCCAACTGACACACCCTCTACATATTGACTAAATATATAAATATTTAATAATGGGATGCTAAAGACTAATCAATTATTGACTATTCTTCATTACACATACACGGAATGATCTAGCTTAATAATTAAAAATATTAATTGTATTTTTGGTCACCTAATGTTTTCTCTTTTGGAGAAAACGTAATAATTTAAATAGTATATATTAGCCAAGTGAGATGGGTTTGGATATATCTAGACTGCAGATAGTCAATAACGCTTCACAGGCATATTGTCAGAGCCAGGAAAGAGGAAAACAATTCTGTGTCGGTCACTGTTCTGACCAATCGTAGATCAATCTAGCTATCATTGCTATTTTATTTTTCACTCACTCTCCCTCAAACTTTCATACCAGGAATGAATTTGTTGCTCTTCTTTGAAGCTCTGGAAAAGGTTCAAAGTAGGGCAACCAAACGGATTCCTGGTATGAAAGATAAAAGCTATGAGGAATGACTTAAATGCTTAATCTCTACAATCTTAAAAAAAGAAGACTCAGGCTTTTAAATTCATAAAGGAGACCAACAGAGTGAACTACAAGAGATTCTTCAGGCTGAGTTCTGTTAGTAGAACGAGGGGACATAAATGGAATTTAGCAAAAGGTAAATTCTGTATGGACCTTAGGAAAAAGATTTTTACGCAGAGAGTGGTCATGTGTAGAATCCCCCGCCAAGTCACGTAGTAGAGGCAGAAACTCTGGGGATTTTCAAGACTAGGCTTGATACATTGTTAGATACTGTCCAGTCTGTAGGTAATCAGAGTACTTATTTAATCTCATAAAAAACACGTTTTCAACGTACAAAAATGCCAAGTTACTCAAAAGTATTGATATCAAAATGACGCCAAGTTACGGTACTACAAACAATATATACTATCTTGCATCACCAAAATTACATAAGATGTATTTCAAAGCAATGCTACCCAATATTTCCTCAATTCTTTCAAGTCACTTGGCCCTGTGTGTATAAGCATGCACTACATGGACAGGCCAAACGTGTGTGGATGGCTCTCTCACAGTCAAGATTGATTGAATAGGCGTGTATATGTCCAGTTTGTATTGGTATGTATGTATTTCGCTGCCCAGCCTTTCTGTTGTGTGGCAAACACACCTGCTACAGGCCACCGAAGTGGCTTTCCACGGGGCCCTCCAGCACAGAGACACAGGGAGATGATGTTCCAATAGTCCACATTTATTTACAAGGTTTGGCAAGATGTTACAGCCAAAGTGAGCAGATGTAACATAGTCATGACCGAAGCTCCTCTTGTGTGGGTGGGGATGGCAGATTTAACCTGTGCGCACCGACTACCTCACTACGCACAGGTGCAGCCACTCCTGTTCCTGGGTCCAATTAGCCTGGCCAATTATCTAATTCTTAACCAATTATCCAATTGGCCAGGTCTAATTAACTTGACCCAGGGCAGGTGTGGCTGCTTAAACCAGCCATCGCCACACCACATACCCCCAACGCCAAACTGAGGCCAAGGAGAATCCCTGGCCGAAGCCTGCCTACCCCCCACCCCACCCACCCCCCCGCACTCCCGACAAAGCAAAAAACAAAAACAAAATAAAAACACTCCACTAAAGAGTCAGGGTGGGTGGCCCCAGAACAGTCCAGTACATGCTGTGACCCTCCCCCGGACGACAAGGCAGCCCTTCTTCCTCCTCCCTCCTGGAGCACTGGAAGTCCTGGGCTGCTCTGCTGGCTGGTGGGGGCGTCACCGGGCTTGGGTTGTTCCAGGGGCTGTGGTGGGGTGGCTGGGCTGGTGGGCTTGCTTCCTTGCGGCGCGGGGGACCAGGAACCCTCGTAGCTGTGGTGGCTGCCAGTCGGCTCTGCTGGCAGGCTGCTGCAGGCTTACCCCCTCCTGGGCTCCGGGCAAACCAACCAGGCCAAAACAACAAGCTAAAACACAACGGAGAAAAAAGGAAGCAAAACGGCGCGGCCACCGCTCGTGCGCCGCCCGTAGCTGACCCGCCTTCCCGGCCAAGTCCAGCTCACGGCGCGACCACCTCTCGTGCACCGCCCGTAGCTGACCTGCCTTCCCGGCCAGGTCCAGCTCCCCAGCGTCCCAGCTGAGGATCGCTTCCTTCCCCTCCGTGGTCATCTCCCGCTCCCTGTCTTTGGCCTGGAGGATCTGCCCAAAGCCCTGTCGGGAACACCTCAGCTGCCCCTCCTCCAGTGTGCTTCCTGGCTGGCCCTCCTGTGCCTCTTTCCTGTGCCGGAGCAGCCCCACGTTGGGCGCCACTGTGGCAAACACGCCTCGTTGCGTGAATGATAATATGTTTCTTGGTATAAGTTTGTCTTCGTAAATGTGAATGTAACATGCTGCGAGGGAAATGTCCCCATGGGGATAAAGAAGTTCTCTATGTATGTATGTACAATATGTATTTTACATGCAGTATTTTTTGTACGTATCAAATATACAATAACTTGTACATGTACTCAAATTCAGTTCAGAAGCAAGTATAAACATGTTTTCTGGAGAAATATGCTTCCTGTAGCTACTGAAATACATGAATTTCAATGTGTTCCATGAGGCAATTCGAAATATGTGACTCTTTGATCTGACACAAAGTTTGCATGACATTGTACAATGGTAAGATTACAAAACACAGGGCCAAGTGACTTGAAAGAATTGAGGAAATATTGGGTAGCATTGCTTTGAAATACATCTTATGTAATTTCAGTGATGCAAGATAGTATATATTGTTTGTAGTACCGTAACTTGGCGTCATTTTGATATCAATACTTTTGAGTAACTTGGCATTTTTGTACGTTGAAAACGTGTTTTTTATGAGATATCATTTCTTTTTGCAAAGCGTTTTATTATGAGAGTGAGAAATGCGAAGTGACCGTGTAAGAAACGGTTGTGGATTATGGCTATCCTTGTGTGTATTGTACAGTCTGATGGGCGTGTACCGTTTAGCAGTTTCGGTTTGCTATAGTTGTAAAACAGTGGCTGTGACAAAAAGTGCGGTGGCGTAAGTGTAAACGCAACAGAAACGCAGGTGAAATATGGCCAGTGTATGTACTCACGGATTTGACTGCCATCAAACTACCCTTGATTGAGAAAAGAATCAGCAAGCCCGTAGAATTAGAGCTGCCTAGGTCGCAACTTGTGTACCCTGCTGTCCTGCTCCGTTGTCTGTTATTTCGTGGAGATGCACTTTTAGTGTTTGTAAGGTTTATAAGACATTTTGATAGGCTTATCTGCAGGTGGGAATCCTGTTCGCTGTTTTGCTAAGCTAGAACCGGAAAACTTGATTGTGGAGAATAGGAGCAGACGCATATGCCCCAGCAGGCTTTGCATATGAGAAAATAACAACAGTGCGAGGGAAATTAGGACGAAATGACCAAATTGCATAGTTGAAACAATATGTTTTTAGCAGAATGGGCATGTAGGTGAAGGTTGACATGATCACAGACTATAGTGCGGAGTAAATAAAGTGACCATGAGCGAGCTTAGTTTCCTTATAGAATGGTATATAACAGTCGCTATAAAATATTAGCTATTAAAGTGGAGGGTTAAGTAACCTGTGAAATCTATTGCACTGATGTGCTTCTCTCATGTTCAGTATCAGTAGTTATACTTATGAGTGAGTCATGATTTTAAATGTAATGTTTTAATGGGGAGTTGCAGAACGTACATACATAGTAATTGTTTGTATGTGGCTAGATAGAGAACAGGGCGAGGTAACATGAATGTAGAAATGTGGCGTTTGCTGATAAGAAGGTTTCGTTCGGTAGCCAAGTGAAGAAATATAGTTAGTAGAAATGGCACAGTGGTGAACTGGTGTAACTTTTTAATAAAAGGAATAGATTTGCCGTCATGAAATGCACATGGGTGGCCGTGAGTGAGTTTTGGTAAAGCAAATATAAAAGCGTAAGAAAACGTTAGTGTAAAAGAGGGAATTATCTGCCTGAGGGTGAGGCGGGATTCAATCCTTCAACCGGAGGTTTACCAGTCTGTGACTTTTTTAGTGCAGCACCATGACATAGCTATGCAATGCGTGAAATATTAGCAAACCTGTCCGTGGTTCTAAAGAAGAACACAGGCCAGTAAGCACAGAAGAGCTCCCATTGAATCCATATGGCTTTGCAATATTGTAGCCGGTTAATAACTGAACGCGCAGACGGTACGTCATAATGCAGTGTATACGTTCGGTGAACGGCGGGTAGATATGGCGCAAAAGCAATAATTGAGAAGTAGTAGACAATTATTAGTGAGGGTAAAAGCAGGTTAAAGAAACGTGTCCCTAGCTGAGCTTGAACCTACGACCCCATGTTCCCAAGACTGTAACTTTACCCACTAAGCCACAGGCAGATTAGCTGTTTAAACTGGAAATGTTTCAGAGTAAGAAGGTATGGGTATTTTGCGTGTGTATGCGAGTTTTTGATTGGGTCGTGAGGGTGAGGATTTGGCTGATGTCGGTAAAATGTCCAATGGGGAGACATGTTGTTAGTGGGATAGGCGGCAGGAAAAATAAGAATGAGAAGGAGAAAACGCAAAATCCCCTTAGTTTGGGGCTTTATTGTGTGGACATGTGAAGTTGTTTATGAAATCTGTCTGTTGAAATGGGGTCAGAATGTACAGAATTTAATGTTTTTAAGGGCTGAGTGTCTGTGGCTGTTGTGGTTATTTCTGTGGGGAACCCTGAAAAGTGCCAAACTCTCGGTGCTGTATAGGTATGGGGCATGCCCCCGCCAAGGCGTAACCGGCGAGCATTGTTGGGTGAGATTGAATTAGATTGAAACACTGTTTCCTAAACATCAGCTAAGGTACTTTGGCTTAATAAACCAAGCAAGACTCAAGTGCAGTCCTCATGCGGTTACAGATGGCAAATAAACCTACTCAGTGGCTTGAGGTATCGTTCCCTAACATAATCAGTTATCTTACGGAATCGCCCGGAAAGGAATCGCGTCAAGTACATAATAATCCATGACCATGAAAAGTAAAATAACTTTAGCTAGCCGACCATAATCAAATGGTTTAACTTTGAACATTTGATTGCAGAAGCAATGGTAACACTGTCTTTGTCAAATGGTTTAAATTTGAACATTTGATTGCAGAAGCAATGGTAGCATTGTCTTTGTGGGCTAGTGGCATTAGCAGCTGCTAGCCACAGGTTTCATTGGTAATAAATAAAAGGAAATCCAAGATTATAAATCTGTATTGTTGTGCAGTAAACCACACAGCAGCTATCCGACATTTTGAATATTGCAATGTTTTTGGAAAATTGATATATATAACTAGATTCTGTTCCAATTTAAAGACCTATATCTGACCGCTTCATTGATTTTGGCAAAAAAAAATTCCTCCTCGAGAGTCGAATCCACTAAGTGTCTAAGCAAGATGTTCGTTCAATTTGCCTTGCCTACATCCTGTTGGTCAGTTGAAATAATGGCCCATCAGTGGGACTGTCACAAAGTTTCGTAACAAGCTCACAATTTCACCACCAGATATGAAGTCGCCCCCTAGTGATACCAACATTTTCGCTCAAACAGCCTATTCCCACTGTACTCCATTCATGATTGACAGCAAATTAAAAATATTTCTGCTCATATATTGATGTTCAATCTATGCTACATATTTAGGGGGCCAAGCACCAAGGGTGCATAGGACCCCTATAGTTCTGGGATTATTATGCCACCTGCAAAATTGCAACTTTGAAAAAATTATTACGGCCATGCCGTTTGATGTACATTCGCCAAATTTTTTCATCACGTCTACCACCTTATGTTGAACTTATATCCCCTAATGTCTGTCTTGATTGATTGTCCACCATTTCCAATAAAAAAATTTTTAAAAACTTTGGTACTTCTAGAATTTTTGTCCGATTCTTACCATATTTGGCACGCGTCATGTATAGCATGTCCCTGTGTTAAATTGTTAAGAAAATGTTGATATCACAAAAGACATTGATGGGGCAACATAGCTCAGGAGGTAAGAGCGGTTGTCTGACAGTCAGAGGGTTGCCGGTTCGATCCCCCGCCCTGGGCGTTTCGAAGTGTCCCTGAGCAAGACATCTAACCCCTAATTGCTCCCAACGAGCTGATTGGTACCTTGCATGGCAGCCTTTCACTGTTGATGTGTGAGTGTGAATGGGTGAAAGAGAGGCATAAATTGTAAAGCGCATTGGATAAGAGAGCTATATAAATGCAGTCCATTTACCATTTGCAGTCCAAGACGGTCACAGGACTGTAATTTCAATTTAGACAAAAATCGCTGACCATGACTAAAATATGTGCATGCCCAAAAAATTGCCGATTGTGTTGATATTTCAGGTAGGGATTAGTCGACATAATCGATGACGTCGATGCTGAAAATGCATCAACATCAATATTTTAAACCGACGCATTGTATTTTTTTTTGTTGTTTTTTTTTTTTTTAAATTGAATTAACCTATTTTATATCTAAAACGCTTCAATTCATTATAACAAATGTTTTTCTTCAATATCACTACGTAATTGCTATGTAACGTCAGTCGTCTTTGGCTCCAGTCATTGGTCGGCTCCAGTCAAAGCTACAGTTTTGAAAAAAACATGGCAGCTGCAGCAGAGTCCGACTCGGTTGCGAAAGAGGTTCAGAGGTTCCAAAAATAGCTGTGCGTAATACCACACATGTTGTTTACGGCGTTGTCGCCCTTTTTAGTACAGTCTGGCTTGATTGACAATTCATTTATTCAGTAAGTGAGAGTATAAGCTTTCTAACGATGTATAACATGTCTATTTTGCTTTTGGAAGTGTTTTTTAGGTCAGCGTAACCAAACATTTTCTTATCATCGCATTCACTTACGCATTTACTCTGTGGTAGCAGTAAAAGACGCTGCACCTAACGAAACATTGTCAACGATTTCTCGTAATTTCTTGGAAAATACTATTATTGAGGGTCGTCTGGGCATAGCCATAAATTTGCTGACAGACCTCTCACATCGTTTTCTGTAGGAAAACAGAAGCGAATAGAACAGTATCATTTATTTACTGTCTCTGTCTTCATCATAGCATGGAGTGTTTAAAACCATAAAGCCACCTCTCCATTTTTTTTTTTTTTGTCAGCGCATCACCGTTATTTTTACATTCATTCTGATATGTCGCCTAAATGCCTTTTTACGTTCATTCGGCTTAAGGCGCTCCGCAAAATCACTTAGGTGCTGCGCCTAAGCCTTTCTATGGTAGGGAAAACCCTGGAACTTAAATTAAATGGTCAATTTGATTTTTTTGGAGGAAAATTAATTGTTTAGATTAATCGACTAATCCGTAAAATAGTCGATAGATTAATCAATAGAGAAACAGTCATTAGTGGCAGCCCTAATTTCAGGGAATAACAGACAGCCATACTGTAGATGAGCATGCACAGGCTTGCAGCCCTATGGTGCAATGTGGCCAATGTTGCTAAAAGCGGGGGCGCTTTTAGCAAAATACTGATTTGCATAAGCTCCATAAGGCCAAATTCTTAGAAATATCACAGATTAAAGAAATCAAATATGAATATGTAAAAATTGTGGAAAAGATATTTGACCACACCGCCTTCATATCCAGCCAATGTTCACATTTTGAGAATATACAAATTGAAAAGGGACCCATGTACACAAGGCTCCAGTGTGTGACCATTTTGGTCGCACATGTGACCAAAAATCTGTCAAGTGCAACTAAACATTTTCATTGGTCACACCGGTGCGCCTGACATTTAGCAGGTCTGTCTCTGTGTGTTACGACAGAGTATTAGGGCCACACTGAGGGCGAAAAAATTCTGAGATTTATTCTGAGAATAAGGTCGTAATATTACGAGAAAAAGTCGTAATTTTAGGCTACGTGCCATTTTAGAGGGAAAACATCAGAAGAGCAGCCTGCCACCTGCGTTAAAATTTGGAAGGTGGAGCATCGTGTGAAGCTATACTTTGGTATAGGTTTCACAAATAATGAAATACTTAATCTTTTGGCAAATCAACAAAACTGAGCTGCTCTTCTTCCCATGCAAGACATCCTTACTTCATGAGCTCTTGACACGGTTGATGGCACCACAGTGACTGCCTCTCACTCTGCCAAGAGCTTGGGGTGGTCCTGGATGACCAACTGGACCTCAAGGAGCACATCAAGGCAACATCACAGTCCTGCAGACTCCTTCTGTACAACATCAGAAGGATTCAACCATACCTGACGACGCACTCCACACAGCTGCTCGTCCAGGCTACGGTGACCTCTCGCCTTGATTACTGCAACTCTCTCCTTGCAAGCCTGCCAGCTTGTGCCATACAGCCACTACAGATGATTCAGAATGCCGCTGCCCGACTCATCTACAACCTTTCCAAATTCTCCCACATCACTCCTCTGCTGCGATCACTCCACTGGCTACCAGTCGCTGCCAGGATCCGGTTCAAAGCCCTGACCCTTGCGTACACTGCTGCCAACAGGACAGCCCCCATCTACTTGCAGGACATGACTCGATTCTATGTGCCTGCTCGACCACTCCGCTCTGCGGCAACAGGGCGCCATGTAAACCCTCCCACCCCGCCCAAAGGGATCACAGAGCTTCTCCACCCTAGCTCCCAAGTGGTGGAACGAACTCCCCGTCCCTCTCCGAACCTCCCCCTCACTACCCATCTTCCGCCGTGGCCTGAAGACTCATTTCTTCAGACTATACCTAGACTAACCACCACCACGCTGTACATTTCACTCTAAATCTCTCCACCCCCCCCACCCCCTTTTTTAAGATACTTTTTACATGTTGCCCCATCCCAGCACTTTTTGGTCATTTGTATTTGTCCTAATACTGGAGCTTATTCTTCTGCCTAGTTGGCTTTGCAGAGGTTAGGTCTGAATAGTGTTCACTGTGTGAACTAAACTGTGTTCTTGGCTAGAAACAGCTGTACAAAATAAGTATTGTACCTTACTGAACCTGTGTTTAGCAGTTGTCTATGACCATGAAATGCACTTTTTGTACGTCGCTTTGGATAAAAGCGTCTGCCAAATAAATGTAATGTAATGTGAATCAGCACCAGGTTTTCCGCCAGTGTATTGCAAGCCCGGCGGCCCACTGGGCCTAAGCATCGGGGAATTATTATTTTTTTTTTAATGTATTTTTAAGCTGTTGGCTATTTTGCTATCGATTAATCTATCGACTATTTTAGCGATTAGTCGATTCATCTAAACGATTAATTTTCCTCCAAAAAAATCAAATTGACCATTTCAAGTTCATTTTATTTTGACAACAAACTGTAGCCTATATGCCATTGTATAATGCAGCTTTTATTCCCAGTTTTATTTAGTATACATATATATATTATATGTAGTGTATTGTGTTTCTGTTTCTGCCATTACTGTGTCTGTAGTTTGCATGCCTCTGTGTCTAGCCCATCTGTAGTGTGTCTCAGTATAACACCTCTAGTGTCTGCGGCAAGGATGTCACATTCCTATGCTAAATGGCTGCGAGGGTCCCCAGGAAGGGACAAGACCATCTGTCTCCGGCCCGCCACTTAACTCAACCTTTTGATATGTATGGTCTCTCCCTTGCGCATTGAATTAAACAACAAATCCTCTGAGGAAACTTTGTCAGCGTGTTCTTCATCGTCCTGCATTTGACTCCACGAGTAAGGGCAAAGTATCCTAACACAGCACAAAACAAAATGTAAACAAAGGTTTACATATTAAAGTTCAAAAATGTAGGTTTGAACTGGCAACTCCAACATGATAAAAAAGAGGGCTTATTATTTAAGTTAGTAGTGCAAAATAAATCCAAGTTTCTATTAAACCCCTTATCAAAGTAAAAAAAAGTTAGCTCTGCATATTGTTTAGAGTGTAAGAGACAATGGTGTCCAGCTCAAATATTGGAATCAAACGTCTGTTAGACGTGTGTTTTAATGTAAGAATGTCAACATGTCCACATGTTCTGGGCTTAGGCTAGCTCTTTTCTTGGAAACTTTTCACTACTAACTAACGCTTAGATTACAGTGTGAAATATCCACATTATACAATACCACTAACCTATTTAAAGACACTCAATTTCAAAAATAACGTATATAAACGAAATATTTTGAGCAGCAATACTTACATAGCAATTATAACTATCTATGTTCAGTAGACAGCAAATCAATGACAGTTCTATCCGCTTCTGTTTTGCTCCAGAAAACGATGTCAGATAGGTCTATCAGCAAACATATTGGCTTAGCTATGCCCAGAAGTCCTCAATAATAGTATTTTCCAAGAAATTACGAAAAACCGTTGACAACGTTTCGTTAGGTGCAGCGTCTTTTAGGCTACTGCTACCACACAGGGAATGCGCAAGTGAATGCGATAAGAAAAAATTTGGTTACGCTGATCTAAAAAACGCTCTTCCAAAAGCAAAATTAGACACGTTATACATCATTAGAAAGCTTATACTTTCACCCACTGAATAAATGAATTGTCAATCAAGCCAGACAGTACTAAAAAGGGCGACAACGCCGTAAACAACACGTGTGGTATTACAGCTATAGGCATCACAAATGCGCATATATTTCACAAACAGATTTGTCCAAGACAATATATGACCACTCAGTCTCAAAACGGACATCTCTATGTGTAAAACCAATGGTATGGTTGTATATTTATTCAATATTTAGTCCCAGATATTGACTGTAGAATGACATGGTAGATATGATTTTTTTAAACCTTTGTCTTGTTTATTTCGTTATTGTAATGTAATGGTACAAATGTCTTGCTTCATTTAAGCCATTTTTCAAGTCTCTGTGGTGTTCACATCTGGAGTTATAAAGCTTTAAATAGGGTACCCCCTAAATGGGCAAGGATTAGCCTGATTTGGCATGTGTGCTAAGGGGTTAATATGAACCTACATTCTGTATTCTACAAGTAAAATGGCCAAGTAAAATGTTTCATCCATCATTTCAAGAACTACCTTATTCTGGTAAAAAAAAAAAACATCCCTGATCCCTGGAATACATCAAACCAACAATACTGCCATTTCTATATTTGTTAAACTATGATATTTCATAAAACACTTCCATGCAAAGACGATGTCATTCAAAAAAGTGATCTTTACATGGCAGCGTTTCATGCAATGTCATAGGTTAATGAATATAGAAATGGCAATATTTTTGCTTTGATGTGAAGTCAAAATGGAGGTAGGCAACAAACCAAGATTTTTGTGTACCACTACATCCCCTACTGGTCACCCATTAAGCAAAGTCTGGACCTTTTACATATTTCAAAATATTTATTCAAGTAGTTTCTTGAAGTTTATAAATTAGCAAAAAAAAAAAAAAGCAAGGCATACATCTTTCACTTTAACTTTTAATATTTTAAAATATATGCATAAAATATGTATTTTTATCATCCTTTTTATCATCTGTTCAGAGAAAATCAAATTTCTGATAACTTAAGATTTGATCACTGGCCTAAATGATTTCCAATTCTTAACCCGTATTGTCTTTGTGAGTGGTTTTAATGCCCCAGACATTTTAAGGTGCAAAAGCTTTATTGCCCCTGTCCATAACCCAACCCATTTTACTCCATGTCCGCTTGAGCCTGAGCACCACTCCAATGAAAAATTCTGCTAAGAACCCTGCGACCACATCTAGTTCCTATGAATCTGTATCCTGAGCTGGCCAAAGGAGGATGGACTCCCCCGTACTGAGTCTAGTTCTTCCCAAGACCTCTTCCTATATGCCACTGAGGGCCAGGGTAATGAAGCGTATTAACAATTTCTTTGTAAAAATACACAATACTAATAAAATTTCACTGACATAGCTGTGACTGGCAGGGCCTATAAACATACATAAAGTGTGAAGTATGGGGTAAGCTCACTCTTTTTTCAGCGTCTTCATGTTCCAGAGTTGCAGGTACCCATCGGAGAAGCCTACTGCCAGCAGGTTTGTGCGGGTGACATACTGTAGGGCAGTGGCACTCGTGCCAGTGGGGGTGCTCAGCTGGAGGCACAGATGCCGCCCCTGCTGTGTCACCCTCTCCCGAATGTGGGGGACCTCAGCAGGTGATTTGTTTACCACCTCCAAGTCTAAACAAAGAAGAAATGAGAAATAAAGAGAGATCAGATCAACTGCAGCTCTGAAAGCCCACATGCCATTTTGTTCACTCACTCAAGGTTAGTGCAATAAAATAAATCTATACAGCATAATATTGAAGTACGTTCTTCAGCGAAATAGTAATGATGGGGCAAAAAGTGTTCATATTTTAGGTAAATACACATATTTCATAATGCATGTTATTTTTTGAGATGATTAAAGTGCAAACTGGGGGCAATGAACCACCCTCTGTGGCACGCATTAAAAATCATATAACCACACATCTTGTCATGATTTCCACACATTATATGTTCACTTAAGAACATTCACTTGTTTACGTTCAACAGCCCACATTCAAAATTAAAGGTTATTAGCAAGAGAGGTGTGTAGCAGCCAATAATGTAATAACTACCGTTAATGTAATAACTGCCAATAACGTAATAATTTTTCCGTTCTTAATGTAATAAAAGTCAATAATGTAATAACTGACCAATAATGCAGTACATTTTCTGAACCAATAACGTAATAACTTTTTGCATATAATGTAATAAGTTATTACATTATTGGCTGGTTATTACATTATTAGCTGGGTTTTTAAAAAATCATAAAAAATGTAATGTAATAATATACTTATATCGCTTTAAGTTTTATTTATTGGCTATAAAGTGTCACACTTCCATGACACTTACCCTTGTTTCCTCTTTCAAATAGCTGCTCAAAAACCTGACCGCGCACGCACGCACGCACGCACGCACGCACGCACGCACGCACGCACGCACGCACGCACGCGCACACACACACACACCTACTCTCTCTCTAGGAATTATGACTATTTGTTTGTGGTGCTTGGTTAGACTTATCTCCAGCCCTGCCTTCTACTCCTTAACCATTTGAGTACCAAATGAAGTACGAGCACATATGTTTGCAAACACAGACAATTACTCTTATGTCATATAATATGAAATCTATACCTCTTTGAAGATGCTTTGTCCACGAATACAAAGACCACCAGTTCTTTTCATGAAAAATGTCCTCTTTAATTAAATGTATTTAAATAACTTTTTCAAGCAAACTGTTTCAACCACACTATTACAGCTATTGAGCGCTCTCTCTCTCTATGTATAGATACCAAACCTGACTCCTGAAAGGTTACATGAAAATGTATTACCAAATCAGAATCCTTGCCCTATTGACATCCCTGGCTATTTGAATACAGTCATGACAAGCTCAACAAAGAGTCTAAAACCGAAGCAAATGATATCTATAGTTCATTCTATTTTATTTTTGCCATTTTCTCCAATTTTAGTCATTATACCAATTCTCTGTGTGTATCACGGTCCTGGTCGATGCGCTATCCTCTGTTGGTCTGGGGAGGGTGTAGACTACCACATGCCTCTGATACATGTAGAGTCGCCAACTGCTTCTTTTCACCTGACAGTGAGGCAGAGGTGGGAGTAAGTCACACTTGTGCAAGTCACAAGCAAGTCTCAAGTTTTAACCTTCAAGTCTCAAGCAAGTCCCATGTCACTGTGTTTAGACTCAAGCAAGTCAAGTCGAGTCTCTAGTAAACGTCAAGAAAGACAAGTCAAGTCATTGCTCAGGTCAAGCAAGTCACAAGTCAAGTCACCATGAAAGAAGTGCTTAAAACAAGAGAGAAAGGGGCACAATGGCAAGCCATGTCATGAGAAAACTGCACCTGTTAGTGAGTTAGTTAGTTTCTACAATTAGGGATGGGCATGGTTAGGATTTTATCAATACCAATACTTATCAATACTCTTATTGATACTTCCTAATTTGGAGTGCAAAATACATGTTTTTAAAAGAATTATCAGTACTACTTTTATATTAGTTTGGGTAAAAAATGAGGTGTGTGTGTTTTCTCAGAGTTAGGACTAAGATTCAGGGGTCAGGATTGGCCTGGTATTTGAGCAGCTATTTGAAAGAAGCAACAGTAAGGGTAGGCTTAAGTGTTATGGAAGTCTGACACTTGATAATAAATAAAACTTATACATAGTGATACAAGTATATTATTACATTATCGGCTCCTATTATTACATTTTTAATGATTTTTTTTTTACCCAGCTAATAATGCTAATAATGTAATAACCAGTCAATAATCAATAACCAAACAATAATCTAATAACTTATTACATTATGTGCAAAAAGTTATTACGTTATTGGTTCAGAAATTTTATTACATTATTGGTAAGTCATTAGGTTATCGACTTTTATTATATTAAGAACGGAAAAATTATTACGTTATTGGCAGTTATTACATTAACGGTAGTTATTACATTATTGGCTGCTACAAGGTGCCACTTCCCTTGCAACACTTAGGGACCAGACTAATATCGGGAAAATCACTTCTATCCTGTAATAAACCAGTCAATAACACGTCGTATGCATGTAGGCAGAGCCAACAAAAATAAGTAACAAAAAAACAAATAAATAAATCACTGAATAGGGACCCAACGTTGATCAAGTTAGCTATACATGTTATTTCATTACATATATGTCAGCAAATATGAATCGTTCATGAATATAAAAGACCAGCAAAGGTATTTTAACAAAATAAACTGACAAGGACTCCATGTTGTATTCACGCAATTACAGAGAATACAATTGATTTTGACTTTGACTTGCTTACATGAAAATAGGCAAACAACTGAAAAGGAAGCATTGTTTGGCTCTTGGTACCACACTAAATTTATTCACTTTCCAGAGGCAGTGTCTTCTTCAAGGACTGTTAAGATTTTTTCAGTTGTTTATCTACTTACATAGAAGTAGGTTTTTACCTTTGTGAAACTTTGAGTGGCAGTGCACGGCATTTATATTGTTTTGTTGCACTGGTGGCAGGGATTAATAAGATTTATGTTTTTCTTTACATTAGAACTAATGTGATGTATCAAATGAAGACAGGATACTCTGCTTTAGAAGTCAAAAATCATGATTTAGAGTTTATTACCGTGATAAAAGCCTAAGGTTTTTTTATTGTGACTAATCCCCTCTTTGGAAGTCACATTCATTAGGGGTCCAAGCAGCGAAGCTGGTGGAACCCTATTGTATCTGTTAGGATTATTAGGGGTCCAAGCAGCGAAGCTGGTGGAACCCTATTGTTTTTGTTAGGATTATTATTATTATTATTATTATTCTTATTTTTCTCCGCTAAAAGTGTCTGAGGCTCAGCAACCATAAGTCCTAGAGCAACCAAATTTGGAAGATGGGTTCCTATGGCCCCCCACTACTCAGGCACTAAAAATCACCTATGTCGGCAAGATGGTGGCGCTATAACTAAGGGTTAGGCGTAAAAGGCCATAACTCCCACACCATAAGTTAGATCAACACAAAACTTCATCGACACATGCATCTCAACGTGCTCTATCACTTTGCCATTGGCACCACCTATGGCCGCCATATTGTTTGCCTGCTCTTTCGACATTTTAGTTGGGGCGTGGCAGTTTTCTCCACTAAAATGTCTGAGGCTCAGCAACCATAAGTTGTAGACCAACCAAATTTTGGAGGTGGGTTCCTATGGCCCCCCAATACTCGGGCACTAAAAATCATCTATGTCGGCCAGATGTTGGCGCTATAACAAAGGGTCACACTTTGAAAGGTCATAACTCACACACCGTAAGTCAGATCAACACAAAACTTCATCGACCGATGCATCTGAATGTGCTCTACAACTTTGCTTTTGGGACCACCTATGTCCGCCATATGGTTTGATCGCCATTTGGACTTTTATTTTAGGTAGGGTGCGGAAGAGCTGTTGCTGCAAATTCTAAGTGTTACCACATCTAGTAAACCTCTTTACGGCAAGCGACATCCATGGCGACGCAAGTAATCCAACACCGTAGGGTCTACTTTTTATCACTGAGGGTAGGGTCTGAACGTCGTAGAAGCAATGGAAGACAGCACCAGCCAGCGTGCATGTTAGGCTATTAAAGGTTTGTTAGTAAAAGCTTCTTGAGAGGATGAATAATTACTTTTCTTGAGCCTGGATCCATTTGAAGACAGTATCGGGTGAGTTCGTTTAGTCTTTGAATCTGTCATTATGCTGGGAAATAGCTAAACCATTTTATTGATAGGTTTTGAGTTTCTGTGCAAACGCGCGAAAACACGCTGGTATAATGAAACAATGACGGTAATACATATATAGTCCGCTTTGTTCCGTTGCTACCATAACATAAACTATATTGTGTCTACAGCTGCAGTTTCTCGCTGCAATTTCTAATATTGAATATAAACAAAAGAGGCAATTTATACTGTAAATCGTATTCTCAATTTAATCTCTAAGCTGACTGTAAGCTTAGGGTTGTAACTAGGTAGTTGTTTCGTAGGTGACTTAACTCGTCTTAACTATTGCTTGTATTTTTGCATAGACTGCGTTGTTGCTGTTCTTGTTTGTGTTAGTGTTAATCAGTTTAACCTACAGAGTCCAAGTTGAACTATGCGGTTGTTCCCTGCACTTAGAACGGTAGGCTACTGCCCTCTAGGGTTTTCGACACACTTGTTCCGGGTTATGGTTATACATTTTGTTGTAGCCTACGTCGCTCTGGATAAGAGCGACTGCCAAATGCCTGTAATGTAATGTAATGCAATATTTCGTAGCAACAAGATAACCCCGAAATTAGCCCTAAAATATGCCAATACAGCAGTAAAAACGCTGCTCACTGAATAACGAAATAAACTTTTTAAAAAAAAATTATACCATGTCATTCTACAGTCAATATCCGGGACTAAACATTGAATAAATATACAATCTTACCATTGCTTTTACGTGTAGAGATGTCCCTTTTGCGAATGAGTGGTCATATATTGTCTTGGACAATCCGTTTGCGAAATATACGCGCATCTGTCACGCCTGGGTCGGCTATCTTCAATAATAGCTGCGCGTAATACCACACCTGTTGCTTACGGCGTTGTCGCCCTTTTTAGTACAATTTGGCTTGATTGACAATTCATTTATTCAGTAGGTGAGAGTATAAGCTTTCTAACGATGTATAACATGTCTGATTTTGCTTTTGGAATAGCGTTTTATAGGTCAGCGTAACCAAAATTTCTCATCTGCCAATGTCTAAATAAATAAAACTGTAGGCTACTTTGCGCGCAGCACGCAGATCGCGAGTTGATATTACGTATTTTTTTCCGTTTTTTCTCAATGTCGTATTTATTATTTGAAATGTGCATTCATGTGTTATTATTCTATCTGTCTCTGTGGCGCTCTGAAATGTGCATTCTCTGCTAAGCTGAGCAATGGATTGGAATGTGTGTCTGACGTAGTGTTGCACGGTATACCAAAACTTCAGCACTTTCTCGGTACATTAAAAAAAAAAAAAAAAAAAAAAAAAAAACAGTTCGGTATTAGAATATTCCGACGTTTGGTAGTTTTGAGTCAAATGTAAAAGCCAGGGAAAATTGTCTCCCGAATTACTGATTGAGAGGATGAAAAGTGTAATTTGTCAGAATCTTCGCTAGATGGCAGTAGCTACTAAGGTTGCTAAGTGAGGTGACTTGCGCTTGCACTCAGCTCCTTGATACAGCGCAAGCTTTGACTCAGTTCACTTCAGCAGCAATAGGTGTTCCAATTTGGAAATATTTTATTTTAGATAGATGTATTCTTATTAAAATATGCTGTTTTCAAATCTATTTAAAGGTGAAAGACCTGTTTTAAAGATTATTTAGTTTACAACTGTTTAATTTTTGAAACAGGTCTTTCACCTTAAAATATGCTGTTTTCAAATCTATTTAAAGGTGAAAGACCTGTTTTAAAGATTATTTAGTTTACAACTGTTTAATTTTTGAAATATATTTAACATATTTTTCTATTGTTCAGTGTTGTAACATTATAGGCCTATGCATATTAATATGTTGAAGAGGCTTCAACTTAAAGGTTGTTAATGAACAAGGTTGTTAATAAACCATGAATTCGAAAATGAGGTCAACCCTTGTGGACGTTTCTGATCTATTAAGATAATTTCAGTATTGTTAGGTACCTAGTATTGAATTAGCATCGTTTAAGTTTCAAGTACCATTTCAGTATTGAGTATTGTGATACTAAACCTGGTATCAGTATCAAAGTCAAAATTTTGGTATCGTGACAACACTAGTGTGACGCCTTTTTTAGTTGCGGCGCAGAAACACTGCAGCTGTGCATACACGCCGGGCCATCTAAGTGTTATGATATGCCATCTAAGTGTTACGACATAGTAAAGGCCTTTATGGGAAGCGGCCAGGACACATCCATGGCGACGCAACTAAGTCATCCGCCAGCGTCTCTTAGCACAAAATTGGCCATAAGTCATCAATATTTTATACAATCATCATGATATTCAGTAGATATGTTGGGTGAAGGCATATGATCATGAGGACAAAGCCATTTTAAAATCGCTCCATAGGGGGCGCGATGGTGCCAATGCTTGGACCCCTCCCAACGCCGCTTGCGGCTTTAATTTTTAATTACAATTGTAATTTGGGGGAAAAAAACATTTTGATGAAGCGTCTTGAAGGGAGGAATATAACAAGAATACAAAACAAAAAAAAAGAAAAAATAAATAAATAAATATAGCCGCAAGCAGCGATGATCGGGGTCCAAGCAGATTGGGAGCATTTGGATGCTTGTTATTTAATTGTTAATGAAATGTGGTTTTCATGAATGCAAGCTGAAATGATGAGACACAGTCAGCTCAAGAACTTGAAAATTTAGCATTAAGACCAGGTGAGGTAAGGCAAAAGCAGGGTTTGAACCCTCAACCTTTCGATTGGGAAACAAACTCATTTTCACTGAGTTACTGGCAAAGTCAGTGTTGAGTGCATGTCTGCATGAACAAAAAATATTAAAGTGCATAATTCCACAAAGTTTTTGAAACACACGAGATACATTATGAATTGAATGAATTTTACAGTTTAGATACTTAGGTTAATTGTATACTTTTAGCATAATTTGATGTACTTTTAAAATGGAGATGAATGGAGAATTTCTTAAATGTATGTAATTATCTGTATTCATTCATGTGTTAATTTGAAATTGAGCCTGGTCTTAAATATTTAACAAATTAAATGATATGTATGTACATGTATGTCTATTTATTTATTTTACCAAGACAAAAATACTCCAATGGACCATTTTCACATGCCATATTTAATTCCAAAATATAAAGACAAATTTTGCCTATTGCGAAACACAATGGAAACACAAAGGGACATCAGGCACAAAAACCCTAGAGCAATTTTTTTTTTTTTTTTTTTTTTTTTTTTTTTAAATAAAAAAGTCGTCCAATATTTATATTAAAGTTAAAGCACCACTGTTGTCACATGGATTTTTCCTGTATGTATTATGCCCATTCTGGAAAAAAAATCAATATGAAAAAGCAGATGCAGATTTAAAAAATCATTTTTAACTCAAGTTTCTGTATGTATTGTGCCGATTCTGGAAAAACAAAAATTCAGTAAGAAAACACAATAATATAATTACTGTATATAATGTGTATCCTGTATGACTGTAGCTGTTTAAGGACAGCTCTGTCAGGTAAAAGTGGTGCAGGCAGTACTGTATACAGCAGTGAGTGAGTGAGTATCATATTAACAGGCTGCCCGGTATTGTCCATTCAGACAGACAGAAGTTCTGTTTTTCAATTCATACTGTCAGTAAGCTATTACTGCTCTTTAATCACAGCAAAATGATCACTGTGAAAATATATTTAGTTTATAATAACATTGTGCTGTTGACTATAATTATTTTCTTAAAGTAATAATCTCGAAGATTTTCATTAAAATAAATCTCTGTTAAGTCACTATCTATCGCTGAATTAGGTAACACAATTGTGATCGAGCCTATTATATTAATTTATATTATTATTATTATTATTTATGATTAAAGAACTGGGTGTCTGTGGCGACATTCCCGGGAAAAAAATCACAAGCGGCGCACATTTAGTTACGCATTTTCCATCACCCATCAGTGGTTGGTCCGCCAGAGAGGGTAGGTGGAGCTAACGCAACAGGCTCGCTCTTGAACTCACTTGTGTGTGAACGGTGTATTGTTTTTTTTCCGGTGTCTGCTAGCGTTACAGAGAAGGGGGGGGGGGGGGGGGGGGGTTATGGAACCCTAATAAGTTTTTGTGTAACATGAGAGGTCAAATTATTTGTTGATGTAGTTTTCGTATTACATTTGATGACAATGTAACGTTACTAAATTAGATAGCACAGCTAATGCTAGCTAACGGACCATGTCAAGAAAGGCAACATTAGTTTAGACAATGCTGCGCACAGTTTCCATCTCTCATATCAGGTAACGTTGCGTTAGCCAGCTAGCTAATGTAATTAACACAATCTAATGTCAGCTAACAATTAGGAAAAACGCTAGCTAACGCTACCGACCGGTACCGACCTCGCAGAGCGTCTATCGAACGCAAGGCTACATTGTTGCAACCTTGCAATGTAGCTAACTAAAGGCCAGTTCAGATCAATGATTCGCAACGAGACTGGATGCAACCTGCAAAATTCCAAGACGTCTGATTGTAAACATTCTAAAACTGCACTTAACGATTTGACAAGGTGGGTCTTCTGAGACCCCAGGCAACGGCTTCAGACGCTCTGCAACTAACCAGTTCACACCGCTGCAATTTTCTCTGCAGCATTCTGAAACAGTTCCGTCTCGTTGAGAATCATTGATCTGAACTGGGCTTAATGTTATCGTTATTTGCCATCAAGTTCATCAATATATTGATCGGAATAAAGCCGGGGTATAGGTGTAGCAGAGCGGATCTGATTTCTGTGTAAAGATGTCAAGCCTGAGAAAACTAAATAAAAGAATATGGCAGTATGGACTAGCGTTATTATTTTATTACGCTTCCTCATATGTTCCTTCAGCCTTGATTCCCTTTTTTGATGAAATCTCCTTTGTTTTTGTTTTATTCTTCTTGTTCTGATTGCTAATTTAACACCCAGCTCAGCTTTATTCTCGAACAGTTTAGCTAGCAAAACCAAAAACAAGGCAGTTATTTCAAAAATATCACACAACAATCATTCACAAAAAACTGTTTATTGCGCACGATACATAATTGCACGAACCACAGCGAATCCCGCAAATTCTTCTCTGCAGTGTAAAGATGTTCATACCAAGCAAAAGGTGGATAAAGAACGTTTGTGGAAATTGATCATCACTAATTCTACCCCAGGTCTGCTACAGCATTTTAACCCGGCTCAGCAGTGTAAAGACAGCTTAAGTTAGCCTAATGTTAGACAATGAATGAGCATGTACATAACGTTACTTGTATAACAACCATTTTTTATTCAGTAAATAATAAATGTAATAGTTGGCGTGGCCCAGGTGCCAAATGACTGACGTCACACAGGCGACACTGGTAGGATCCGGCTGGATCTATGGGAAGTGAGGTCCAAAAACACCTGCAATTACTGCTTCTCGCCATTGGTACCGCCAAAGAGAACGAAACGGAAATCTTCGAGATTGTAACTTTATGTCCCCTATATTTTGATTCTTAATTCAAATGTTTCCTACTCATCCATCTATAATGTTTTAGTGTTATACAACAACAAATTGTCTTCAAAAACTTTAAGCATGATCAAGAGATTGTTCAGACTGATTTTTAGCTAAACTAAAAACAGACTAGGATGAGGAAAGTACGCTTCTCAACATACATTAACTTTTAACATGTTGGATTTATGCTACAAATTCATACCGGGGTCAAAGCAGTGCAGATGATTTTGCAGACAATGCCCATTAACCCTCTGGGGTCGGGAGCTCCGCCGGTGGAGCTCGACAAGATGAAATGAAATTTTGTTTCTATTTGGATGATTAACTTCACAAGCTGTTATCATACAGAAGCAACAAAAACATTGACAGAAACCTTAGAATCGCGACTTTCCAATGCGCCCATTGGTAAATAATATGAATTGTTTTAAAAGTTTTAAATTTGATTAATTAGACCATGTATGCTTCGTTAGTCCTTACTCATTACTATTTGAATTTCGCTTAGCAGGAAGTCCGCCCAAATCGCATTCATATGTTAACGACATTATAATTACTCTCCATAGAAGGGGACTAGGGGAGGGGCGATGCGAGATCCATGTGAGAAATGCCAAGCCTGCGAAAGCGGGATAGAATGTCAAAGCATATAGCGTAATTCACTTCTTTTGAGGTAAACATTTCGTTTAATTTTGGAAAATGGCACGGATGACTGGACGGTGTCATTTCGAACAGCGAACAGATCCAGCTGAGAATCAACTTCATGAGTAAGTATATTTCTTATCATATTGGTAAATATGTGTACTGTATTGCAACGTATCTCTGTGTTTGTAGGAATATCCAGCAATATGCGCGTTTGTAAACTCCCACACTACGAACTGTTCTAACTATTGCATCTCAAAATTATAGGCTAGGCTCTCTGCGTCTGGTTGTGTTAGACGTAGCAGGTAGACTGTAGAATTTTTTCAATCATATTGGTAATAAATAGCCCATGCCTGGCGTGTAGTGGCATGGCTAGGATTCTAAAACTTAGTGTCCTCACACAATCGATATTAGCATACTGTATGTAAGTTCGAGAAATAGCAATAAAATAACCACTTAGCTAAACAGACCTAGCCTACTTTAGATTGAGACATTGTTATTGATGAGTTGCGTGTAGTTGAGTTGGAATATCAATGTTTATTTAGTTAGCTAATGTTGTTTCGTTGATAGCTTGCATTATTTGTAATTGTGTTACATTCTCTGTGTGTTTGTAATCATTGAAACTGCCTATCCTAGGTTATTGCCAACGGTCATATTGTCATTGTGGTGGGGTGGGCGTGGTTTGAGCGTCGGCTGCAGAGAGAGAAAGGGTGAGAGGAGCGGCTCTCGGATCCTTCGTCACAACTGTCAGGTGGAGGTAATCAGCGCCGATAATTGTCAATTGTTTAATTGCACTGATTGCCTCTGATTGCTTTCAACAGTGAGCCTGGGGTTTTTAAAAGGGAGACCGGAAGCCGGAGAGGAGGAACGAGCGCCGGTGCACGACCTCGAGGAAAAAACGCGGTTGTAAAGATTCTCCGGAAAACCCGAGAAATTCAATAAAAGAGCACGAAAGTGCTAAGAACTAAACGGTTGTCTCCCGGGAGTGTGTTTCAAACCAGGAGGGGTGGCACTCACTTGCCACAGTGGTGGCCCGTACGGGGAGCAGAGATTCGTTTGAAACATTTGCACAGAGGAGACATCCATGGAGCACAGCCAGGAGCAGGGGGAAACCGCACAACCGGTAGTAGCGCTGGCGAGGATGCTGGAGGGGATAGCAGCGATGCAGGAAAGGCAGGCGGCGGTGCACGCTGAACAACTGGAGGCTCTGCGGGCGCAGACCTCCCTCCAGACTCAGGCTCTACTGCAGCTGGCGGCTGCGGGAGAAACCAGCTCCCGAGAGCGACAGACCGGACCCCCCGTAGCTCTCCATCTGCACAAGATGACCCCAGAGGACGACGCAGAGGCATTCCTCGAGGGTTTTGAGGTGGCCGCGAAGGCGTGTCAGTGGCCGGAGGAGGAATGGGTCGTTCGCCTCCTGCCCCTCTTAACCGGGGAAGCCCAACAGGCTGCGCACAGCTTACCCCCCACAGCGAGGTCGGGGTACGCAAATCTGAAGAAGGCGGTCCTGGACCGCCTGGGGTACAGCCCGGAAGAGTACCGGCGACGGTTCCGGGAGACGGCTCTGGCAGGAGAGGACCGGCCGTTCGCGTACGCCCAGAGACTGCTGGACATGGCGCGTCGGTGGCTGAGACCGGAACTCCGGTCAGCCGACGGGGTGGTGGAGCTGGTGGCCCTCGAGCGTTTCGTCGATGGTCTCCCGGGGGAGACGGCGAACTGGGTGAGGTGCCATCGGCCGACCGGGTTGGCGGCCGCCGTCACCCTGGCGGAGGACCACCTGGCACTCTACCCCCGCGGCCAGTCACAGCAGCAGCAGCAGCAGCAACAGCAGCAGCAAGGACGGGCAGACACGGCTCCACGCCGGAGAGCCCCTCCTCGTTCCCTTCCTCCCCCCCTCCCTCCTTCCCTTCCCCGTGCCCAAACCCCCGCCTTTTCCCGCAACAATCCTTTTGTTTCTTTTTCCCCAGCCCCAGGCTCAGTGGCGGCGGGGTTCGACCCACAGAGAGCTCCGCAGACGCCCGGACCGGGGTGTTGGCGGTGCGGACAACCGGGTCACCTGCGCCGCGAATGCCCGCTCATGGAGGTGGGGCAGGTGGTTCGTGTTGTCGGCCCGCCCACCTCCGCTCCCGACCCAGACGGAGCGTACTGTATTCCGGTAAGGATTCAAGGGAGTGAACACCAGGCGCTGTTGGATTCAGGGGCTATGCAGACCATGATTCAGCAAAGCCTGGTTCGACCCGAGGCGTTGTTAGAAGCATCAAGGGTTTCTATAAGGTGTGTGCATGGGGATCTACACGAATACCCTATCGTCTCAGTGGAAATTCGGTGTCAAGGAAAAAAACATACAATAAAGGCTGCGGTTAGCTCCCGCCTCTCGCACCCTCTGATTTTAGGCACTGATTGGCCGGGGTTCCGCCAGGCAGCTGGTAAGGTAGGGGGGGTGCGTTCACGACGGGTAGGGCTGTGTGATGTGTGTGCTGCTGTCAGTGGTGACGCGGGGTCGTCCGACGCGGCAGAGGGGGAGCCGGCACCAGTGGAGCCTCCGGGGGAGACTCCGCAGGGACCGGTGTTTCGCCCCATGGAGGATTTCCCACTCGAGCAGTCTCGTGATGACACCCTACGCTTTGCCTTTGACCGCGTGATGTCTATTGATGGTCAGCAGGTGCGCCCTGATGCAACACTCACTCACCCGTATTTTGTAATAATTCGGGATAGGTTATACAGAGTGTGTCGTGACACTCAGACTAATGAGGAAATCACCCAATTGCTGGTGCCTAAAAGCTCTCGGGAAATGGTTTTTCAGACGGCTCATTTTAACCCCATGGCTGGTCATTTAGGGTATGAGAAAACACTGAACCGGATAATGGCTCGTTTCTATTGGCCGGGCATTTGGGCCGACGTGCGTCGGTGGTGTGCGTCGTGCCCTGAATGCCAACTAGTAAATTCCCCGGCGATCCCAAAAGCGCCGTTGCGCCCCCTTCCGCTAATGGAGGTCCCTTTTGAAAGAGTGGGGATGGACCTCATCGGGCCATTTGATCGCAGCACGCAGGGATACCGTTTCGTGTTAGTTCTGGTGGATTATGCGACAAGGTATCCAGAAGCAGTTCCTTTGCGCAGCATTTCGGCAAAAAGTGTTGCGCAGGCATTGTTTCAAATAATCTCCCGAGTCGGAATCCCGAAAGAGATTCTGACTGACCAGGGCACGCAGTTTATGTCACGCACACTACGCGAGCTGTATGGGTTATTGGGCATTCAGTCTATTAGAACCAGCGTGTACCATCCCCAAACGGATGGGCTTGTTGAGCGTTTTAATAGAACGTTGAAGTCTATGATCCGGAAGTTCGTTCATGAGGATAGCCGTAATTGGGATAAATGGTTATCTCCTCTGATGTTTGCAGTGCGGGAGGTGCCCCAGGCCTCCACGGGATTTTCTCCCTTTGAACTACTGTTCGGTAGGAAACCCCGGGGGATATTGGACCTAGTTAAAGAAAACTGGGAGGAGGGTCCGAGTCCTAGTAAAAATGAATTACAATACGTGCTGGACCTGCGAGCAAAACTCCATACACTGGGTAAGTTGTCACGGGAGAATTTGCTCGAGGCGCAGGCACGTCAGCAACAGCACTACGACAGAGGAGCTAAGCTACGTCAATTTTCACCGGGAGATAAAGTTCTTGTGTTACTCCCTACCTCTAGTTCTAAATTACTCGCCAAGTGGCAAGGGCCCTTTGCGGTCACACGGCGAGTGGGGGAGGTTGACTATGAGGTAGAGCGTACTGATAGAGAGGGGGCAAAACAGATTTATCACCTCAATCTCCTGAAAGCGTGGAAGGAGGTGGTGGCTGTCTCTCTGGTTACGGTGGATAAGGAGAGAGATGAGCTGGGGCCGGAGGTACCAAATTCATCCAATCAGATCTCAACCCTTTCAGATGACCATCTCTCACCGAATCAGAGAGCAGACCTTGCCTTGTTGCAAAAGCGTTTTGCTGATGTGTTTTCCCCCATACCAGGACGCACGCACCTCATACACCACCACATTGACACTTCCCCAGGGGTGACGGTGCAGACCCGCCCCTATAGGTTGCCGGAACACAAAAAGAAATTGGTTCAGGCAGAGATAAAGGCAATGCTAGAGCTGGGGGTAATCGAGGAATCCCACAGTCCCTGGAGTAGCCCCATTGTGCTGGTAGGTAAGCCTGATGGGTCTATTCGCTTCTGTGTGGATTATAGAAAAGTAAATGAAGTGTCACGGTTCGATGCTTATCCAATGCCTCGGGTCGACGAGCTCTTGGATCGGCTTGGCACGGCTCGATTTTTTTCGACGCTGGATTTGACCAAGGGTTACTGGCAGATTCCCTTATCTGCCAAATCTAAGGAAAAAACGGCGTTCTCCGCTCCGGATGGTTTGTACCAATTCAGGACACTTCCGTTTGGGTTATTCGGGGCCCCTGCCACCTTCCAGCGCCTGATGGATCGGGTATTGCGTCCGCATGCTGGATATGCTGCTGCCTATCTGGATGACGTAATTATCCATAGCAGCAGTTGGGAGCAGCATTTGCAGCATGTGGGGGCAGTGCTCGAATCCTTAAGGCAGGCGGGGCTCACGGCTAACCCAAAGAAGTGTGCTATTGGCCGAGCGGAGGTACGGTATTTGGGGTACCACTTGGGAAGTGGACAGGTGCGGCCTCTAGTGGACAAAACCGCTGCGATTGCAGCCTGTCCCCGACCCAAGTCAAAAAAAGAGGTAAGGAGGTTCTTGGGGCTGGCGGGCTATTACAGAAGATTCATCCCGGCATTTTCGGAGCTAACCAGCCCACTAACTGACTTAACCCGAAAAGGTGCCTCAGATCCGGTCCAGTGGACGGAACCGTGCCAGCGGGCGTTTGAGAGGGTAAAAGAAGCTCTCTGTGGGGAGCCGCTCTTGTTCACACCTAACTTCTCTCTCCCTTTTGTCTTGCAGACCGATGCGTCGGACAGGGGGCTGGGGGCCGTTTTGACCCAGCAGGTGGAGGGAGTCGACCGCCCCGTGCTGTACATTAGCCGAAAACTGTCACAACGGGAGGCGAAGTACAGCACGGTGGAGAAGGAGTGCCTCGCCATTCGGTGGGCGGTCGGAGCCCTCCGTTATTACCTTCTGGGTCGCCCATTCACCCTCTGTTCGGACCATGCCCCCCTCCAATGGCTCCACCGCATGAAGGATACCAACGCCCGGATCACTCGGTGGTATCTGGCTTTGCAGCCTTTTAACTTCCAAGTGATCCATAGACCGGGCGCACGGATGGTCGTGGCTGACTTCCTCTCTCGCCCCCAGGAGGAGGGGGGGGGGGGGGGGGGGGTTTGTCATCGGCCGGATGGCTCCCCGGCCTAAGTCGGGCGGTGGGGGTATGTGGTGGGGTGGGCGTGGTTTGAGCGTCGGCTGCAGAGAGAGAAAGGGTGAGAGGAGCGGCTCTCGGATCCTTCGTCACAACTGTCAGGTGGAGGTAATCAGCGCCGATAATTGTCAATTGTTTAATTGCGCTGATTGCCTCTGATTGCTTTCAACAGTGAGCCTGGGGTTTTTAAAAGGGAGACCGGAAGCCGGAGAGGAGGAACGAGCGCCGGTGCACGACCTCGAGGAAAAAACGCGGTTGTAAAGATTCTCCGGAAAACCCGAGAAATTCAATAAAAGAGCACGAAAGTGCTAAGAACTAAACGGTTGTCTCCCGGGAGTGTGTTTCAAACCAGGAGGGGTGGCACTCACTTGCCACAGTCATGATAAACAGTTTTTTCCTTTTTCAGAGCAGTCAATGCAAGTATACGCGAATCCGTATTCACATACATCTTCACTTTACAGGATTTGAAGTTAATGGAGTCAGATAAACATGTCTTCCTCCCTGCGACTAAATCTAATTCCTTACTGTTTGGTGACCCCGACATGATCGGCAGGACACTAACGTTAAACCCTTACAATATATTAGAACACTGTACTGACGGAAAGCTTGTAATTCCCACTTGAAAAGCGTTTTCTTGAGTTAAAACAGTTGATTTGCAGTGAAATACGTGAATATGTTGTGATTTACAGCAATGCATAATTTAGACATTTTGGATAGATTTGGAGACGCTGGGTACACTGCTTAGTTTTTGCTTCATAGATCTTTAGTAGTTCTACATATCCACCCTTAGATTTCATAAACTTGTGGTCAAGAAGTTTTTGATTCACAACATGTATAGATTAACCTGCTGTATATATGTAATCTCTCAGTATTTCATTGCAAACTAAAAAATAGCAAATTCATTTTTGATTTTTTGCCTAGACAATTGCATTTGTGGCACTTTTTCTTCCAAAATTAGAAATATTAACTAATCTGTGTTAGTATTGTAAATGGTACAAATGTCTTGCTTCATTTAAGCCATTTTTCAAGTCTCTGTGGTGTTCACATTTAGAGATATAAAGCTTTAAATAGGGTACCCTCTAAATGGGCTAGGATTTGTCAGATTTGGCATGTGCGCTAATGCAAACTCTGGTTTCAAACTTGGCTTTGAGAAATCGTTTTGCCTTTAGGCTTCAATAAAAACCACTTCAAAACGTTCTATATGGCAGCGCATTACTTTTTCAAGTTATTAAATGGATGCTTTTCAGGACGTCACAAATATTTTGGGCGTGGTGAATATTGGCATTGTGCAAGTCGATCCGTTCATGGTATAGCAACCCTTTGGCTCAGTATGTTTTATAAAAAGGTTTTTTTTTTCACTTGACTGCAGAATTTTGTGCAAAAACGCTGTCAATTGGGGGTCATTCCATGATGATACCACAAAAGGCCTATTGAAAGAGCCCTACCCACCTACCCACCCCTAGATTCAGGCCTGGTTTGCTCCCATTGCGTTTTAAATTGGTCCAGGGTTTCTGCCAGTGTATTGCAAGCCCAGCTGCCCGCCGGGCCTAAGTTGATCCCCCCCCCCTGGGCCTAAGCATCGGGGAATTTTAAAAAAAGAAAGAAAAAAAAAAAAATTTTATGTATGTTTTTAAAACTACAGTTACAGTGGGGCGGCTCGGTTGAAAAGCTCACCAGCGACATCTGTTGGTTAAAACGTGAACGCACTATAGGAAAGCAGGTCTGAGATCAGTGTTCTTTACCCTCATTGTGCGTAGAGTGACATTCAACACTCGACGCTTCCAACTATCACAAGCTAACGTTACCTAGCAAGCCACCATTTCTTATTTAGTAGGCTAACTATCCTCGTTACAAACTGCGTTATCACTTCCATCTCGTCGGTAAGTACATTCTTATTATATTAAATTAAGCAGTGTGTAGGTAACGTTAAAATAGTAGCATGAATGTAACGTTCGATATATTGTAACATTACATGACATATTAATCGCCATCGAAATAACAACTTCACTTGTTTATTAATAGCTTGATGACTTTGATGTGCACGACAACGTTGTCATAAAATTTTTCCTGACCGTGAAAACTGCCTGACTTGTTTACATTTTGAAAGATGTGGCTACAGGGTAAATCCATCGTTGTTTCCAACGCAGCACTTTCAACACAAGTAATATTGAAAAAATCCTAAAATTTCTTCTTGTGGTGAAGAGTGCCTGTGTGTGTTAACACAGCGGCAAAATTAGGCTATATATAGAAATACCATCTTTGGGGAAAAAACGCTACGGTTAAGGGTCAGGCACTCTTCACAATAAGAAGAAATTTCAGGATTTTTTTGATATTGCTTGTGTCTAAAGTGCTGCGACGGAAACAACGATAGATTTACTATGGAGCCACTGTCCAAAATGTAAACAAGTCAGGCAGTTTTCACGGTTGGGAAAAAATTTTTGACAACGTGGTCATGTAGCTAACTAACCAAACAGTCAGTAACACAGATACTTACTTTGTGCCATTTAGGGATAATGTAAAGGAGGAAAAGTAGCCTACTGTAAAAGCCAAAAAACCAGTTTTTCAAATGTTTAAATGTGCCCAGCGTTCCAAGGCTTGTTTGTAAGATTCAGCAGCCAATCAGGACTTGAATACACGTTTTTTGTAGAGTGCAAAAACATTGATATTATTTAATTTCTTCTGTTGTTGTTGAAATGTGTCCAGCATTCCAAGGCTGTAAGAATCAGAAGCCAACAAGGACTTTTTTCAAGTTTTTTGTAGAGTGCAAAAACTTTGATATTATTCATTTAAATTTAATTTATTTTGTTGTTGAAACCACAGCATTCCAAGACTGTACATTGTTGTCAGATTCTTTGTAAGACTCTGCTCTGCTGTAAATAGTTGCTGATATTTTAATGTGTGTTGAATAAATGACTTATTTATAACAACATTCACATTACGTAGTCATATTTTCAAATCTCCAGTCAGCTTTTAGCACTGACTTAATGTAGGGCCCTATGGAATCTGTGTTATACCTTTTTTAAATTCTCAATTCCGCGATTCCGTCCGTGATTCTGTTATCACAGAAACTATAGGGCCCTACCTTAATGCTGTCATCAGTCTGTCGCTGGCCCATGCCGGGGCCCCCATCAAAAAAGACACTTGGCTGCCAGGCTGCGCCAGGCCACTGGGCCCTGTCAAAAGATACTTGCCACCGGGCCTAACAACTTTTCTGGGGGAAACCCTGTGGTCTATCAATTTATCAAGTGAAAAACCAAGTCTGTAATCTTTAAAATAAGCCCTCATATCACGCCTGCTTTTGTTTATGCCCTGGAATAGATCTGCTTAACAGCTACGCCGTCCTTTTTTTTTTTTACTGTAGCATAGACGGTTGAAGAGCGCACACATTTGCCAGCACAATCTATTCGCCTAGACTAACTTGCCTAGTCACTCCGGTCATTCATTAGGTAACAACTGCAGCTCAGTTTTTCACTTTATAGTCTCTTGTATGAAGTCAGGGCATTTTTTGTTTAGGAATGTCTACGTTTTTGAGGTGTTGCTCTTTCCAGCAGTTGCCACAGAAATGTAAACTGAAGATCAATTGTCTAAAAAAAAAATTCCTCTGTACTGACATTGGAATTAGAAATGATACCATGTCATTCTACAGTCAATATCTGGGACTAAATATTGAATAAATATACAACCTTACTGTTGGTTTTACGTGTAGAGATGTCCCTTTTGAGACTGCATGGTCATATATTGTCTTGGACAATCCGTTTGGGAAATATACGTGCATTTGTGACGCCTGGGTATCTTCCAAAATAGCTGTGCGTAATACCACACCTGTACTTTACAGCGTCATCGCCCTTTTTAGTACAGTCTGGCTTGATTGACAATTAATTTATTCAGTAGGTGAGAATATAAGCTTTCTAACGATGTATCACATGTCTAATACTGCTTTTGGAATAGCGTTTTATAGGTCAGCGTAACAGAAAATATTCTTAGCATCGCATTCACTTACGCATTCACTCTGTTAGCATAAAAATACTCTGCGCCTAACGAAACGTGGTTAACGATATTTCATAATTTCTTGGAAAATACTATTATTATTGAGGACTTCTGGACATAGCTAAGCCATATGTTTGCTGATAGACCTAGCTGACATCGTTTCCTGGAGCAAAACAGAAGCGAATAGAACAGTATCATTGACACTGTCTCTCTCCAAACATAGATGAAATTTTATCATTGCTATGTTAGTATTACTGCTCAAAATATTTAGGTTATATACGTTATTTAAATAAGTTAGTGGTATTATATAATGTGGATATCTATTTAAAGATGTATATGTACCACCCCCGTTGAGAAACCACATACTAAATGAAGCACCACCTGCGGATGCATCCCGTTTCACCTACTCCTGAACAATGCACCACCTGCACATGTGTCCTACTAAACGTCCCTCTCAGATCGTCCGTGAGTGAGTGAGTGACCACAATGGCAACTGAAGGCTCCTAAATTATAGTACAGTGCTTCATATAATTGGTTTATTACACAGCTTCACTTCAGTCGCGTCCAGAGCTGGCATGACATGAGTAGCTACGTGAAAATGTATATAAATGATTTTTTTTACTGTGATGTACAGGGCTTGACATTAACTTTGAGCCCACTTGTCCAAAAACTGAATCTTACTTGTCAAAAAATAAAGGCCTATTTAAAAAACCAACTGATTCAGGCTATTATGATTCATTAACTTAAGTTTAAAAAATAACAAGTGTGTGTGTTTTTCCCCACAAATATGCCAAATATACCAAGACCATTATAAGGTCTGAGAAACTGAAATCTGTGAATTCTTTGCTGGTTTGCTTTATAATGCTTCTTTGCAATCATAAATGACCCAAAGATATTTTCAAATGATTCTTGCAAAATAAAATAAAATAAATGAATACAGAGATTGGCTTGCTTTCCCCTTAGCTAAATGGTTTTCAGAGGGTAGGGTTAGCTGTGGTCCAATGTACGCCACTAGAACATCTAAGACCAGTAAAATCCTTTCTGCATAGCTAATAGCATTTTAAAGGTTGGCAATCTGCTCTAACATAAACGTCTTATGGATATGAATATGGATTTGTGCCCACCCTGTCCATATGTGCTGAACAGGTCATGCTAAACTTGCACTACTAGTAACAGTGTTACAAGTTAATGTTTATAATTAAAGCCGCAAGCGGCGTTGGGAGGGGTCCAAGCATTGGCACCATCGCGCCCCCTACGGAGCGATTTTAAAATGGCTTTTTCCTCATGATCATATGCCTTCATCCAACATATCTACTGAATATCATGATGATTGTATAAAATATTGATGACTTATGGCCAATTTTGTGCTAAGAGACGCTGTCGGATGACTTAGTTGCATCGCCATGGATGTGTCCTGGCCGCTTCCCGTGAAGGCCTTTACTATGTCGTAACACTTAGATGGGATGTCGTAACACTTAGATGGCATGTCGTAACGCACATATGGCCTGGCGTGTTTGTACAGCTGCAGCGCTTCCATGCTGTAACAAAAAAAGGCATCAAACTAGTGTTGTCACGATACCAAAATTTATACTTTGATACCGATACCAAGTTTAGTATCACAATAATTAATACTGAAACGATACGGATTCAATACTCGGTACCTAACGATACTGAAATTACCTTAACCTCTTAGTGCACACCCCCTAGTGGTCGGCACGCCGGCGTGCCTACATTACTAAACTCAAACATTCGGTGCTACTGTAACCAAAGTGTGAGTTAAAAACAGAAACGCGTTGTTTTAGTTTCATTAGTAGACGATACACGACAACTATGCCGAAGACGGAGTTTCGCAGCCCCACCATTGTCGCTCTGGTCGTTCATTTAACACGCACCCCCTCCCTGCAGTCTCATCTAAAAAACACCCCCCACCCTTGACATAATGGACAATATTGTCTATCTTGGCATTCATAAAAATATTCTTTCACCACTAAAAAATCATATTCCGTCATAGCAACAAGATAAACCCGACAACAGCCCTAAGATATGCCTATACAGCAGTGAAAACGCTGCTCACTGAACAACGACATAAACGAGAAAAAGTTTTTAAAAATGATACCATGTCATTCTACAGCCAATATCTGGGACTAAATATTAAATAAATATAAATCCTTACTGTTGGTTTTACGTGTAGAGATGTCCCTTTTGAGACTGCGTGGTCATATATTGTCTTGGACAATCAGTTTGGGAAATATAGGCGCATCTGTGACGCCTGGGTATCTTCCAAAATAGCTGTGCGTAATACCACACCTGTTGTTTACGGCGTCATCGCCCTTTTTAGTACAGTCTGGCTTGATTGACAATTCATTTATTCAGTAGGTGAGAGTATGAGCTTTCTAACGATGTATAACATGTCTAATTCTGCTTTTGGAATAGCGTTTTATAGGTCAGCGTAACAGAAAATATTCTTAGCATCGCATTCACTTGCGCATTCACTCTATGTTAGCATAAAAATACGTTGCAGCTAACGAAAGGTGGTCAACGATATTTCGTAATTTCTTGGAAAATACTATTATTATTGAGGACTTCTGGACATAGCTAAGCCATATGTTTGCTGATAGACCTAGCTAACATCGTTTTCTGGAGCAAAACAGAAGCGAATAGGACAGCGTCATTGATACTGTCTCTGTCTCTATCTACTGAACATAGAGATTTCATCATTGCTATGCTCGTATTACTGCTCAAAATATTTCGGTTATATACGTTATTTTTGAAATTAAGTATCTTTAAATAGGTTAGTGGTGTTATATAATGTGAATATTTCACACTGTAAATGATAGCGTTAGATGGTAGTGTAATAGTTTTTGTGAAGCGTGCCACAGTGATGACGTCAGAGTTGGACCATTGCCAAAACGTGGTGGGCGGTCGAAAATTGTTTTCATGTTGTCCTACCCTCATACAAGAAAACATACGAGAGTACAGAGTATAGAAATACACACGAGTTAATTATTACACATTTAGGTACTGTACTGCATTGTGTGACAATATTTTTGCATTATTTTTTTAAATCTGATAGCAATGTTTCATCTTAAACCTTCATAAGGGGCTCATTTATATGCTTTATAATGGACAAAAAGCATTTTATTCAATTTTGGAGAGATTTTGGATATGTTTCTGGACACCTAGCTATTTTAGACCACTGTACTGACTGAAAGCTTGTAATTCCCATTTGAAAATTATGCAACAGTGATTTTCTTGAGTCAAAACAATTGATTTGTATTGAAATATGTGAATATGTTGTGATTTACAACAATGCATAATTTAGACATTTTGGATAGATTTGGAGACGCTGGGTACACTGCTTAGTTTTTGCTTCATACATCTATAGTAGTTCTACATATCCACCCTTAGATTTTATGAACTTGTGGTCAAGAAGTTTTTGATCCAGCACAGGTGTAGTTTAACCTCCTGTATATCTCATATCTCTCAGTATTTCACTGCAAACTTAAAAAGTGCAAATTTATTTTTGATTTTTTGTCAAAACAATTGCATTTGTGGCAGTTTATTTCTTTCAAAATTATGAATATAAACTAATCTGCGTTAGTATTGTAAATTGTACAAATGTCTTGCTTCATTTAAGCCATTTTTCAAGTCTCTGTGGTGTTTACATCTGGAGTTATAAAGCTTTAAATAGGGTACCCCCTAAATGGGCAAGGATTGGCAAAATTTGGCTTGTGCCTTAAGAGGTTAATAGATCAGAAACTCAATGTCCACATGGGTTGACCTCATTTTCGAATTCACGGATTATTAAAAACCTTTGAGTTGAAGCCTGTTCAACATATCAAAAAGTATAGGCCTATAGTGTTACAACGCTAAACCATAGAAAACTATATTAAATATATTTCAACCTTAATAGATCAGAAATGTAATGTCCACAAGGGTTGACCTCATTTTCGAATTCATCGTTTATTAACAACCTGGTTCATTAACAACCTTTAAGTTGAAGCCTCTGCAACATATTAATATGCAAAGGCCTATAGTGTTACAACACTAAACAACAGAAAAATATATCAAATATATTTCAAAAATTAAACAGTTGTAAACTAAATAATGTTTAAAACAGGTCTTTCACCTGTAAATAGATTTAAAAAGCAGCATATTTTAATAACAATACAGCATCTATCTATAATAAAATATTTCCAAATTGGAACACCTATTGGCACTGAAGTGAACTGAGTCAAAGCTTGCGCTGTATCAAGGAGCTGAGTGCAAGCGCAAGTCACCTCACTTGGCAACCTTAGTTGCTACTGCCTTCTAGCGAAGATTCTGATAAATTACACTTTTCATCCTCTAAATCAGTAATGCGGGAGACAATTTTCCCTGGCTTTTACATTTGACTCAAAACTACCGAACGTCGGAATATTCTAATACCTAACCGTTTCTTTTTTATATTTTTTTATATTTTTTAAGTACAGAGAAAGTGCTGAAGTTTTGGTATACCGTGCAACACTACAGCCGCGTTTCCACTGCAGGAACTTTACCCCGGAACTAGGAACCTTTTGAGGAACTCAGTGCGTTTCCACCGCAGGAACTAGGGTCTAAATTTAGTTCCGGGGGCTTTATTTTACCCTCAAAAAGTTCCTGCTCGGGGGGTAGTACTTTCCGAAAGTACAGGAACCTTTTGGGTGGAGCTTGCAGCGCTGAACATTTCTGATTGGTCGAGTACTCGCAGCATTTTTTTGTGTTTATTTTCAACCGCCATGTTTAAAAATATGCAGCCGCAAACCGATTTATTTTCATAATAACTTCAAATCAAACTTGTATGTTATGCGGCGCAGTAGCCTAGTTTTGGTTATAGCCTGCCAACGTCTTTGAATTATAACGTGTGCTCTTCTGTTCTTTTCTTGCTTTAGTATTTGTTTTATAAAATGCTAAGCATTCGTGCTGGGACAGCATATTACGTAGGCTACCAAAACATTCAAACGGGTTAATTCGGTTGCTGAATATTTTCTTCCGGATTTTCTTTGTTAGCCCGTTGTAATTGACTCAAAACGTTTGATACAGTTATGTGAGGTATGCGGTAGTTCTGCGTAATTCACATTGGTGATACAGTAAAAGCAAACTGGAAATCACCTTCCGCACTTTTTGTCATGGTAAAATAACAGGTTAATTCTAGTAGTCGTCCCTTTAGCTTTTTCAGACTGCCGTGATTTTACTCTGCCATTCTTCAATTCCACAAAAAGACCAGGAAGACTATGGGCTAATTTATGGTGCATGGTTCGCATCTGGAGGGCACACTTCGCTGATCGGCTAGCAGTAACTTCGAAGGAAAGCAAACGGTGGCTGTACCACTGCTAATTAAAATTTTCACGCAAGTCCGAGTTTTCGTTCTAAGACATGAAAGCGAATGTTCGCATAAAAACATAATGAATGTGTTTGAGAGGATATATAAAACAGTTACAATCTGACTATCGGCCTGTTATATCCTATTTGTTGCATAACGACGGTCCAAGTTCAACTACCAACAACAGTTTTGCTTGACAACGGTAAAATATGCCCAAGCGGCTGCAGAAGAATATTTCAATTCCAGGTGATTAAATCGATAAAAATCAATAAATACAAAAGTAACCATATATAGTCATTGTTGGTAACCCGTTGTATATACGTGGAATAAACCCCTCCGGGCTGTCCCGGTTATTAGAAAATAATGTAGGCTACTTCGGTGGTAGTATGGGGTTACAGAAGAAATCATAGGACAGATGGGCCGACGACAACTTCGCTTTTTCATACGTCAGTGGGCTAATTTGCCTAATCTTCGCGGAACTTTAGACCGCGGTGGAAACGCAGGCAACCATTGTTTGAAGGAACCTTTTAGTTCCTGGAAAAATAGTTCCTGGGACTAAAAGTTCCGGGTAATTTGGTGGAAACGTGGCTTACGTCAGACACATATTCCAATCCATTGCTCAGTTTAGCAGAGAATGCACATTTCAGAGCGCCACAGAGACAGATAGAATAATAGCACATAAATACACATTTCAAATAATAAATACGACATTGAGAAAAAACGGAAAAAAGACGTAATATCAACTCGCGATCTGCGCGCTGCGCGCAAAGTAGCCTACAGTTTTATTCATTTAGACATTGGCAGATAAGAAAAAAATTGGTTACACTGACCTATAAAACGCTATTCCAAAAGCAAAATCAGACATGTTATACATCGTTAGAAAGCTTATACTCTCACCTACTGAATAAATGAATTGTAAATCAAGCCAAATTGCACTAAAAAAGGGCGACAACGCCGTAAGCAACAGGTGTGGTATTACGCACAGCTATTATTGAAGATAGCCGACCCTGGCGTCACAGATGCGCGTATATTTCGCAAACGGATTGTCCAAGACAATATATGACCACTCATTCGCAAAAGGGACATCTCTACGCGTAAAACCAACAGTAAGGTTTTATATTTATTCAGTGTTTAGTCCCAGATAGTGACTGTAGAATGACATGGTATAATTTTTTAAAAAGTTAGTCTCGCTTATTTCGTTATTCAGTGAGCTGCATTTTCACTGCTGTATTGGCATATTTTAGGGCTAATGTCGGGTTTATCTTGTTGCTACGGAATATTGCATTACATTACATTACAGCCATTTGGCAGACGCTCCTATCCAGAGCTACGTACAACAAAGTGTTTAACCATAACCAGGAACAAGTGTGTCGAAAACCCTAGAGGGCAGTAGCCTACCGTTCCGAGTGCAGGGAACAACCGCATAGTTCAACTTGGACCCTGTAGGTTAAACTGATTAACACTAACACAAACAAAAACAGCAACAACGCAGTCTATGCAAAAATACAAGCAATAGTTAAGACGAGTTAAGTCACCTACGAAACAACTACCCTAAGGTTACAGTCAATTTAGAGATTAAATTGAGAATACGATTTACAGCATAAATTGCGCCTTTTGTTTATATTCAATAATAGTAATTGCAGCGAGAAACTGCCGCTGTAGACACAAGATAGTGTGTTATGTTATGTTATGGCAGCAACGGAACGAAGCGGACTACATATGTATTACCGTCATTGTTTTATTATACCAGCGTGTTTTCGCGCGTTTGCACAGGAACTCAAAACCTACCAATAAAATGGTTTAGTTATTTCTCAACATAATGACAGATTTAAAGACTAATCGAACTCACCCTATACTGTCTTCAAATGGATGCATGCTCAAGAAAAGTAATTATTCATCCTCTGAAAAAGCTTTTACTGACAAACTTTTGGTAGCCTCTTCCAGTACTACCCCGACGTTCAGACCCTACCCTCACTGATAAAAACTAGACCCTACGGTGTCGGATTACTTGCGTCGCCATGGATGTCGCTTGCCGTAAAGAAGTTTACTCGATGTCGTAACACTTAGAATTTGGAGCGCCAGCTTTTCCGCACCCCACCTAATAAAAAAGTCCAAATGGCGGGCAAACCATATGGCGGACATAGGTGGTCCCAAAAGCAAAGTTGTAGAGCACATTCAGATGCATCGGTCGATGAAGTTTTGTGTTGATCGGACTTATAGTGTGACAATTATAGCCTTTAAAAGAGTGATCCTTTGTTATAGCGCCACCATCTGGGCGACATAGGAGATTTTTCGTGCGTGAGTAGTGGGGGGCCATAGGAACCCACCTACCAAAGTTGGTTGCTCTACAACTTATGGTTGCTGAGCTTCAGACATTTTAGCGGAGAAAACTGCCACGCCCCAACGAAAAAGTCTAAATGGCGGGCAAACAATATGGCGGACATAGGTGGTCCCAATGGCAAAGTTGTAGAGCAGGTTCAGCTGCACAAGTCGATGAAGTTTTGTGTTGATCTAACGTATGGTGTCGGAGTTATGGCCTTTTACGCCTAACCCTTTGTTGTAGCGCCACCATCTGGCCGACATAGGTGATTTTTAGTGCCTGAGTAGTGGGGGGCCATAGGAACCCACCTGCCAAATTTGGTTGCTCTAGGACTTATGGCTGCTGAGCCTCAGACACTTTTAGCGGAGAAAAATAATAATAAGAATAATAATAATAATAATAATCCTAACAGATACAATAGGGTTCCACCAGCTTCGCTGCTTGGACCCCTAATTAGGTTAAAAACCTGAAAGAAATATACTTGTCACTTGTCGGGAATATAACCAATCTCAAACCAGTTTCCCAGACCTTGAATGTTTTTTTTTTTTTTTTGCCTTTAGTCAATGCAATAATAAACATTGAGAGCAAGACCGATTTCAGGGCTCTACCCCATTTCTCCCATAACTCCCAACACACAAACCCCAAAGCTCAATGATATGTTAATGTTAACAAATTATAACACGCAGTCTTGTTGAAAGACTTGACACCAAGATATGACAAAGTTGTATTGATAATAATTGCCTGCTTAACATTAGAATTTTAGTTAATGAACTTTTGATAAGTGTCCAAATGTCAGCCAAGAAAGCTAAAGTTAGCTAGCGAAGTTCAACTCACTGTTAAGCAGGGGTGTGAAAAAATCCAGCGTACCCAAAAATCTTACCTAAAACAGCTGACAATTAGTACCGAAAATGAAAACAGGCGAACCACGGTTCATATATTAGCACATCATTTTATTTTACTTGAATTTAGTTTTACAGTTTAAAAAGTATAGACAGAGCATTTTCCCACAGAATATTTAATAGCCAAAGGACAAAGCACTTTCTTTCCCTATTTTTAATAGAATGTTTTCATTTCGATTTTATTCTAAACAATTTAGTTTGAAAGAATGTGTTTGATATGGCCATTTTATTTTACTAAATTTCCCAAAATGTGTTGTTTTAGCCCTGGATGCTGATTTCTTTACCGTTACTTGTTCTAACGGCTGCTTGAAAGAGAAAGTGCTCTCTGATATACGCTAAGTAGATACACTGTTTTCTCATAAAATGTAGTCAATAAAATAGTACTTTTTTGAGACATGTAAAAAATAAATAAATAAATAAATAAATCTTGTTATTTAATTGAAAATAAACAGCACATCTAAAAGTGATGTTTGATTATTATCCATTTATTAGCCATTATCCCATACCATACCCACTCTCCTCCCCAGAGACTCCTCGCTCCTTGCATTCGCTACCAGCAAGAGGAATGAAGTCACGCCCACTGGGGACGAGATTGTATCGTGATATGAACCGTACCATCAATTCAGTGTACCGTCACATCCCTACTGTTAAGTCGATTTTAAACTCATTTAATGGTCGTCTTTCAGGAGGCAAGTTAGCTAGCTAACTTTTTAACTTCAGTTAAGTGTTTGAATTAGTGGACAAATCCTGGCAGGTGGAACCAAGGATGTAACGCAAGTCTGAATATTTGGTGGGTTGAAAAGCATAAACCCTGAGAATAGCATCCCTGTTGAGAAAAGTTTCAAAGGAACAACTGGGAAATGATGCAAAATGATGTGAAAAATATCACAGATTACAGATCGCTAAGGCTGGGTGTCACAGGAAATACAGGCTGAAATCATGGAGCTGTGACAGAAAATTGTGGAAAACTGAAAAAATGCAGAAGAAATAATTGAATTTTTTTAAACGTACAATTATCAAACTAATGAATAGATCTCTTGCGGAAATGAGTGAAATAACATGCGTGACTATAGCAACAGTAACAAGTGCTTTAAGTTTTTTTAATTTTTTAAATTACAAATCAACAACCGGTTGCCAGCTGCTCAGAAGAGCCTACCAGTGAAATTCATTGATAAGCAGGGGCATTTAGACTGCTTCATTCGGTCCAACATGGAAAGAAAGCGCATGCTTTTTTTTGCCATTATTTTAACAAAATGTTGTCATAAATAAAGTGCGCTCAAATTGCGTAAGTAAATAAAACAGGGTTACCGTGTGTCTGTTTTAATTTCTCAAAAGTTGACAGGGGCCGCCAAACATCTGATAGCAACGTCAGGTAAGGATGAGAATTTTTATCCCAGCGCACTCCAGAATCTGACGGCTACACTATTTCACACATTATTTCTCCAAGCATTTGGTAACAGGTGGTTGTTAAAATACGTTGTAGCACTGTAGGTTATGTTAACCCCTTTGCACACATGCCAAATCTGGCCAATCCATGCCCATTTAGGGGGTACCTTATTTAAAGCTTTATAACTCCAGATGTGAGCAATGCAGAGCCTTGAAAAATGGAGTAAATTAAGAAAGACATTTGTACCATTTACAATACTAACTTAGCCACAAATGTAATTGTTCAGGCAAAAAAGCAAAAATGAATTTGCTCTTTTTTTCCCCACGGCATGCAGGAACTGGCGCCGTGGGCTATGCATGGCAAATTGTGGTCACTCACTCACTCACGGACGACCTTTCAGGGACGTTTTGTGGGACACATGCGCAGGTGGCGCTTCGTTTAGTAGGACGCATGCGCAGGTAGTACGGCACAACATTTTTAAGCACAGCTTTAACGCCTAACGTTACTTTAGCTAACCCTAACATGTTTGTGTTTCGCCTACTTTAGCTAACCTAGTTAGCACATACGGATCATCTACTTTAGTTAACCTAGTTAGAGCGTACGGATACTATCCTGCATGCATGAGTAGGAGCTAAGGACACACAGCTACAACCACCGAAACAGATGTATGGACACACAGAGGACAACAAATAACATTACAGAGGTGAGGACGTGCCATAGCTAGCTAGCTATATAGTTCGCCAAGTTGCGTCGTGGGTCTGGATGGTTTCGTGCTCGTTTTAGTTTGCAATGAAATACTGAGAGATTGCATATATACAGAAGGTTAAAATATACATGTCCTGGATCAAAAACTCCTTGATCACAAGTGCGTAAAATCTAAGAATGGATATGTAGAACTACTAAAGATCTCTCAAGCAAAAAGCAGTGTACCCAGTGTCTCCAAATTTATTGATGTAAATCGTAACATAATCATGTATTTCACTACAAATCAACTGTTTTGACTTAAACTCACTGTTGCATCATTTTCAAATGAGAATTACAAGCTTTCCGTCAGTACAGCGGTCTAAAATATCTAGGAGTCCTGAAACATAAAAATAAAAATAAAAAATCTCTCCAAGAATTAATATTTATTTTTGTCCAAGATTAAACATTGATATCAGATAAAAAAGAATGCAAAAACATTATCAGACAATGTGTACCTAAATGTGAAATCATTAACCCTCGTATGTTTTTCAGCACTCTACAGTATGTGATGTTTTCTTGTATGGGGGCAGGACGACATTAAAACAATTTTCAACCGTTCACCATGTTTTGGCAGTTCAGACCACATCTGGTGCATTAAACACAAACACTACTTACCAAACCAATGAGCCTCAAACCACCGTGCTGCTGCCAGATATGCAGTAGATACTACAAGCATTGTTTTTCCTGATTAATTTTCCTGTTGAACTCAATGGAAAAAATATTCAGGAAAAACAATGCTTGTAGTATCTACTGCATATCTGGCAGCAGCACAGTGGTTTGAGGCTCATCTGATACCCTGGACCCTTGATGACTTAAAGCCATTTAGCCAACAAATGTGTTCCATACTGTATCAGCATAATTTACAGCTGAATCTAGTCCCACCCCCCAATTCCCATAGAGATCCATTCAAATGCAAAGAGTTTTTGTATCGCTTGTAGGACAACCTGAAAATAAGATATCCAGACTCTGATGTTGATAGGTCACAGACATCAGAAAGTCATGGCATGCAAATGATATGCAACCAAATACAAAACATGACTCTTATTTGACATTATGTTAATTTGTCTACTGCATAAGTGAATCTCCCTGTTTCTAGCTTTTCCCCCAAACAGCAAAAGTAAACGAGCAAATGGTGGCACAGTAGGTCTGCATTTGTTGAATTCTTGCTAATTTTCTGACCAATGATTTGTTGTTAAGACCATTAAAAGCTTAATTTTTTGCAATTTTGGGCTTGGCCCATTTTTTTTGCCCAGGAGTGTAGTTTATAGTCTACTAATAAAGCTAGAACACTGAGTTTGTGTTTTCAACTCATAATTTGGTTGCAGGTGCACAGAATGTCTGAACTGAGCAATCTAAGCAGGCCAGTGTGCCGACCACGAGGAGCATTGTGCGAAGTGGTTAAGGTTGACAGTTACCATCCAAAACTGGAAAGCAAAAGGGCAAAAAAAAAACAAAGAGGAGGGTGGGTGGGGGTGGAATGTCACAAAGCCCATGAGACCTCCAATTTGTGCAAATCAGTATATCGCAATCACATCATGAAATCCCCATCTTTATTATATGAAATTACTTTTCTCATTATCATTCAGTATATTATTTGGGGGGAGCAGATTGAGAGATTAATCAGCAACTAGTGATTTTTTAAACCTTGACTCAACCAGAGGTAGAGGACTTGCACAAACACATAAACAATGACATTTTAGACTCATTGTCAGCTGATAGCAGAATAAAATGTGTATAAACCAAAACACTGGCAGTCCCAGAGACATTTAGGGTCTGAAAATAAACAGAATAGAAACAGGAAAAAAAGCCTGATGGGGAAAATAAGTAGAAACATCTTGAAGAGCTGACCTGAGGCCTCAAGTTCACTTTGGCTGCAGGATGGGTCATCCAGGCAGAGATCCACCAAAAGGACATGGCCCACATCAGTGACCACTGCCACCACGCCGAAGAACCAGCGCAGACTCTGGTGCAGGTGCTGGGTGCTGGTACTGGCTCCCCCATAGCTCACCAGTGGCTCGATGGCAGTGATCTGCCAGAGGGTGAAATGCGGATACCATTTACATTACATTAATTTAGCAGATGCTCTTATTTAGGACTTACAGTACATGAGAAATGCATTCTCCCAAATTATATGGGTAATCTATTCCATCTTTAGTAGAAAGTATGAATGATACTTAGAGGATGATGCTCATGAATAGACAAGATAACTGGCAACTAGTATATGCTTTTTTACACCTGAAAGGTGCTGCAGTCATATTTTTTCACCCAAATGCATTTATTTATGACAAGCTACATGTCTCCAAACACTCAGTAATAATGTGACTGAATTCAGAGTTAATGTACAAAACTATTGATTTGTCACAATTAATTCCCTTTTAGTCACTGAAATGTCAAAAGTGATGACATCATAATGACATCACTCTAGATGGATTTTTTCAGATGAATGATTAGGTTTTGATGCATAAAACATAGGTCACACCAATTATTCACCTGAAAGCGACAGTCAAAGCCAATAGGACAAGGACAGCAGCTTTCTAATAAGCATGTCGACAAGCAAACTGACCAGAGCAGTGTTTAGACAGAGGATAACAACTTATCTAGCATATAACTATCAAGCAAACCAGCAGTATATCCAGAGATGAATCATTCAAGCTAATTTTTTAAAACAATTTGCACAGTTGCTAGCTCATTGTTGAAGCCAATAAACAGAATCATGTTACCATGTAAAGACCAGCAAGCCAGAAACAATTTTTAAAATAAACTTCCAATGTGCAAAATACAATAGCAACAGATAAAGTGCTGAATAGACATAGCAGAGAAAAGGAAATGGGACTCACCCTTCCAGGGATGACCACAGCCTTGACAACGCGGGAGATGGACAGATCGTACAAGCATAGTACGCTGCCCGCAGATTCCTCCAGTCCCACCAGCAAGCCCGATCTCTTCAGCCAGCAGAATTCATGAACGGCCAGCACATTAGGTGCATGCTCACTCACACCACTGAAGCAATAAGCCGAGAACCGCTCCCCTGTGTTCGCCTGGACCACCTCCAGATGGGGCCCACAGGCAAGCCAGGCTAGCCCGCTCTTCCCTGGTGTGAGGAATTTTAGACAACTTTAGGGGTCCATTCTGCAGGTTACACCAGAGAAGAGCAAATGAAGAACCAATGAACTCTACCTATAATATTACAGTTCTGGTTGGCCCAATAAAAACAAATGGTGTCGCCAGAATTAAATATTTAAAAAATATATATTTTAAGAATCCCTAAAAATAACTCCTTTGCAGATCTAGGACAACCTGACAATAAGATATCCAGACTCTGATGATGTTGATGGGTCACAGACATCAGGAAGTCATGGCATGCAAAGGATATGCAACCAAATACACAACATGACTCTTATTTGATATTATGTTAATTTGTCTAAAACACTGAAATGGGGGACTACATATAAAAAGTGCTGTAATTATTACCTGGTGAAATCAAAATGTATAAGAATACCCTTTAATAAAAGCTCTGAGTCTGTGCTTTGACCATGTGTGAATTTTTGGATAACAAACAGAAAATATAATATTAAATCAGAAAAAAGCAGAAAAATGCCAAATCTTACCAATCCTTGCCCATTTAGGAGGTACCCTATTTAAAGCTTTATAAATCCAGATGTGAACACCACAGAGACTTGAAAAATGGCTTAAATCAAGCAAGACATTTGTACGATTTACAATACTAACAATTTACAATTTGTTTATATTCCTAATTTTGGAAGAAATAAAGTGCCACAAATGCAACTGTCTAGACAAAAAATCAAAAATGAATTTGCACCTTTTGAGTTTGCAATGAAATACTGAGACATTGCATATATACAGCAAGGTTAAACTATACATGTGCTGGATCAAAAACTGGATCAAATTCATAAAATCTAAGGGTGGATATGTAGAACTACTATAGATTTATGAAGCAAAAACTAAGCAGTGTACCCAGTGTCTCCAAATCTATCCAAAATGTCTAAATTATGCATTGCTGTAAATCACAACATATTCACGTATTTCACTACAAATCAACTGTTTTGACTCAAGAAACTCACTTTTTAAGTGGGAATTGCAAGCTTTCCGTCAGTACAGTGGTCTAAAATATCTAGGGGTCCAGAAACATATCCAAAATCTCTCCAAAAATGAATGAAATGCTTTTTGTCCATTATAAAGCATATAAATGAGCCCCTAATGAAGGTTTAAGATGAAACATTGCTATCAGATTAGAAAATAATGCAAAAAATAATGCAAAAATATTGTCCACAATGTGGTACAGTACCTAAATGTGTAATAATGAACTTGTATGTATTTCTATACTCTGTACTCTCGTATGTTTTCTTGTATGGGGATGGGACGACATGAAAACAATTTTCAACCATCTACCACGTTTTGGCAATGTTCCAACTCTCACGTCATCACTGTTGCATGCTTCATAAAAACTATTACACTACTAACGAACACTTGAATTACAATGTGCAATGTCCACATTGTGTAACACCAGGGTGTCCGCCAGAGTATTGCAAGCCTGGCGGGCCACCGGGCCTAAAATGACCCCCCGTCGGGCCTAAGCATCGGGGATTATTATTATTATTGTTTTTATTTTTTTTTTTTAACATATTTTTAAGATGTTTTTTGAACTACAGTTACAGTGGGGCGGCTCGGTTGGAAAGCTCCCCAGCGACATCTGTTGGTTAAAACGTGAACGCACTATAGGAAAACAGCAGGTCTGTTCTTTACCCTCATTGTGCATAGAGTGATGTTCAACACTTCATGCTACCAACTATCACAAGCTAATGGTACCTAGCAAGGCACCATTTCTTTAGTAGGCTAACTAGCCTCGTTACAAACTGTGTTATCACTTCATCTCGTCGGTAAGTACATTCTTTTTATATTAACTTTAGCAGTGTGTAGGTAACGTTAAACTAGTAGCATGAATGTAACGTTCAATACATTGTAACATTACATGATGTATTAATCGCCATCTAAATAACAACTATACTTGTTTATTAACGTTAGCTTGGTCACATTGATGTGCACGACAACGTGGTCATTTAGCTAACTCAGCTAGCTAGCCAAACAGTCAGTAACACAGATACATAGATATTTTGTTGTTGTTGAAATGTGCCCAGCATTCCAAGGCTGTACATTGTTGTAAGATTTAGTAGCCAATAAGTAGGCAGTGTTGTGCATATCCCGCTCTTACAGCTTGTTTCCAGCCCAAACCACTACAAAGAGAGCAAACTTTCTTTTTGTCAGTGACATTTCCTTCTGACATCTACGACGGCAATCGCAAACACATTTATTTTGCCTTTTTGTATAGCTATTTCTATAGATAAAATCACATTTATTATTATTATTTATTGGTAAAAACATTTACTTATTATAGGGCCCTACCTTAATGCTGCCATCAGTCTGTCGCAGGCCCGTGCCGGGTCCCCATCAAAAAAGAAACTTGGTCGCCGGCCCGCAACTCAATTTCAAAAATAACATATATAACCAAAGTATTCTGAGCAGTAATACTTACATAGCAATGATGAAACCTTATCTATGTTCAGTAGATAGAGACAGAGACAGTAAATCAATGATGCTGTTCTATTCGCGTCTGTTTTGCTCCAGAAAACTATGTCAGCTAGGTCTATCAGCAAACATATGGCTTAGCTATGCCCAGAAGTCCTCAGTAATAATAGTATTTTCCAAGAAATTTCAAAAAATCGTTGACCACGTTTCGTTAGGTCCAGCGTCTTTTACTGCTACCACAGAGTGAATGCGATAAGAAAAAATTTTCGGTTACGCTGACCTAAAAAACGCTATTCCAAAAGCAAAATTAAACATGTTATACATTGTTAGAAAGCTTATACTCTCACCTACTGAATAAATGAATTGTCAATCAAGCCAGACTGTACTAAAAAGGGTGACAACACCGTAAACAACACGTGGTATTATGCACAGCTTATTTTGGAAGGTACCCAGGCATCACAAATGCGCGTATATTTCACAAACGGATTGTCCAAGACAATACATGACTGCTCAGTCTCAAAAGGGACATCTCCACGCGTAAAACCAATGAAAGTTGTATTTATTCAATATTGAGTCCCAGATATTGACTGTAGAATGACGGTATCATTTTTAAAAAACTTATCATTTATTCCATTATTCAGTGAGTAGCGTTTTCACTGCTGTATTGGCATATCTTAGGGCTATTGTCGGGTTTATCTTGTTGCTATGACGGAATACAATTTTTTAGTGGTGAAAGAATATTTTTATGAATGCCAAGATAGAAAATATTGTCCATTATGTCATGGGTGGGGGGTGTAGTTGTAGATGAGACTTCAGGGAGGGGGTGCATGTTAAATTAACGACCAGAGTGACAATGGTGGCGCTGCAAAACTCTGTATTCGGCATAGTTGTCGTGTATCGTCTACTAAAGAAAATAAAGCAATGCGTTTCTGTTTTTAACTCATACTTTCGTTGTAGTAGCACTGAATATCTGAGTTTAGTAATCTCGGCACGCCGGCATGCTGACCACTAGGGGCTTTGCGCTAAGACTAGGTTAATGTTGTGGTTGATCAGTGTAGCTGCAAGCCGTGATAAACAAGGTCCAAGCAGACAATCAAGACCAGGGGTGGTCAAATCCATTCCTGCCAGGCTGCTGGTATGCAGGTTTTTATTGTCACCAATTATACTCGACACATTAGCCAATAACCTGAATGCATTAAATGCTGGTTAAACTGTACATTTTTCATTTGGGACACAGTTCCATTGTGAACTGTTGGGAAACAGACAGTTTTGTGTATTCTAAGTCCCAGTTTGTGTATTCTAAGTCCCGGAGGAACGGCCACCCCCATGACCATATATGGGCCTCCATTCCTGTCGGTTTCGAGGTTTCCCCTCCTGGGAATTTCCACTGGGCCCCCCATGACCATTATGGATTTGAATGGTCCAATCAGAAGGAAGCACGGCCCCTTATCACCAATCAGAGGCAGTGCTCCCTTTCAACAATAGAATTCCACTATATGCAAATATTAATCTACTGAGAGCTGTATAAAACTAATTACCCACCAATACCTTTTTGAACTTTCTCGCTGAGTTGTTCCCGTAGCCAGCTGCGTAATAAATCTTCCTGTTTTTACTACAAACTGTTTGTTCCTGTTTTGATTTTTTTAAAAAGGAATACGTCTTAAATGTAAAATGTTCATATATATAACCATTAAAGATACATTTTACTACAAACTTTTGATCTGCTTCTTCCTGGGATAACGATCTTTTTACTTGTTTTTGGTAACATCTTGAATTACCAACAGAACTTATCAAGAAATGCAGCTAAAGTATGATACATGACTGGGCTAAGGAAGAAATTAAGAGTAGAAGTTGGAATTAAATCCATAAACGGATATGCCCCTCCTTGACCACTCCTGATCAACACCATACAAATATTGCATTACTCAGAGCAATGTACACTAATAATCCATAGTTTTTCGGTCAAAAAACAAACACTAAAATTGAACTGCATAATTTCTGCAACAGAATAAAAAATAAAAACACAATTTAATCCTGATTTTTTTTTTATTTTTTTTTTTAAACAGACAGTATCTTTTAAACTTTTAAAGAGAACAGTGCAGTGAACAAATTTGTGGGAGTTTCATGAAAATCAACCAATCATTCTAGATGTCGTCATTTAAGTGTTTTTTATTCATTCAAAATAGTGAAAATTATCTGAATTATCGCAGTCCAAAGATCCAGATGCTCCTTCGTGATTAAAACTTATTTTCCTAAATTACATTTATCATGTAATCTCTCTAACATGATGAGAAGAATGAAACTGTTAAAATGGCGAGCATTGTTTGGGTAAATGGCCTGTTCTCATCGCTATGTTTACCCGCAAATGGGTTATTCAGATCATTCTCACACTTGTTAATGAAAATGAGGGCCATATTTACTAAGCATGCCGCTGCAAAATTCTGTCACTACATGTTTTCCATTTAGTGGAGCATTTACTATGACTGGCAATGTAAACAAGCACTGCCACAGGGAGTTCTTTTAAATGCACTGCTGGCATTTAAGATGAGTCTTGTGCATGGCAGGAAAGAATCATTGAACTGCTCCATCTCTGGTGAAGTCGGACTTTGGACAGGAGTCAGACTCCTTGGACGCAATGGATAGGTACTGTCACCTTTAAATGTTAACACGTCTCATTAGTAAAAACTTCAGAAAAGTTTTAATATTTCAAGTCGTTTAATTGCATACCCAAATAGCCAACCATCACCAGTCACCATCTCTCAACTTCTCTAATGAGCAAAGATGAATGAGTCATGTGTTTTAAAAAGATTTTAAAATATTCTCTCCTTTCTGAAAAGTAGGGGAGTGGCCATTACTGCTTGATAAATGTAACATGGTCAATAACTTAATGTACAATACGCTACCGTAGGCATCTCAGGTTTGCACTTGCAATTTAGTCCTCTACCACCTCTCAAAAGAACGGAGCAATGTGATTGCCTTTGTGGGAAATATTTCCAAAAAACTGTTTTTGAGCAACTGTCCCAGAAGTAATTTGAGTACGCTTTATTTTTATTTGTAATGAATCGAATGATACATCATTTAAAAAAGTTGTTGATCCTTGAAAGGTTTTCGAGGTGGTTATTCTAGCAGGAATTTGATGCTAGTTGACCAAAAGAACATTATGACACCAGTTACACTTATGCCACCTCCGAGTTGCTATAACAAACAACATGCTTTTTTGCTGTTATGTTTACAGAAAGCCATCTATAGATGAAACAAGAGTGGTAACTCAGGGAGGTAATGGAGAGGGCTTCAAATTTGGAGATTAGGGACATTAGATGGTGTTGAGAACCATCTACATGTAGTGTCCTTTTGGGGAGACCTTAGGCATTTTAAATGGTGTTCAATATTTATTTTAAAAATAAAAAATTGGGAGCCACAGTTTACCCCCCCCCTCCCAGGCGTCTCAAATTGTAGTGGGCCAGTTGCAGGTAACATTGCTTGTTTACCTCCAGTTAAACTGACCTTCTAATCAGAACCTCTGTCACATCCTCTACCCCCTCACCCAGAAAAATTGTCTCCCTTTGATATGCAGTACCTTTGGGTGATATCCTCACCTTGTTTCTTCCCGCGAATGTCTGATTGAACCCCTCCTCTTTCCTGTGATGCATATTCATTTAAGGCAATGACCATGTGGCCCTCTGTTTTGCTTTAAGGGACAGGGTATAAGTAGTGACATTCCCTGTCATTTGTTGGTTCTTTGTTTATCTGTACTTGGGTAACAGACTCACTAGTTCACTTGCTACATTAAACTACCTATTTGAAAACAAAGACGTGCCTGCATTTATTTTTCTACTTACAAAAGTATGGCGGAACAAATTTATCTCTTAATTTCACATGAATGTAAACCAGACAGCATGTACCTTGTCTTGAATTGTATCTGACTCAACTAAGTTATTAATATAACTGAAATCTACTGTTAAGCCGGGCACCCACCGCACGCGTATCGACCGCGAGCACACTACGCGCGTATTGCGCGCGTAACTGAAGCGTAGTTGAAGTACTGTTATTACAACGGCAGCGGGCGACGTCGTCTCCACCAGATGTGACCGCGTCGCGAACCGGCTACGAAGCTCGCGCGACACAAGCTAACTGAAGCATAGTTTTTCGCTTCTGTTCTATTGTTTCGGCTTGTCGCGCTTCACGATGGCCTGTTTATACGCAGAAATATGCTCTAAAATGCTAGGTATAAATGCTCTGATTTATATTTCATCCTTATATTACTGGGGGTGTGTCCCTAGTTCCCTCTTGCAGTAGTGGAGAACAAGATAAAACCAGAAACACCAGATATTTTATAAGCAGCTAAAAAATACAAGCCTTTTCGTTTTTCTATTGTCCTGGCAGGAAAAAAAAATTAAAACTGGAACCTGGGAAAAAGGCAAACTTAGTTTCGCTATCTTATTTTGCGGAGGGGGTGGGGTAAATTTGAAAATACACCACAGAAAGACGTAGCCTATTGAATGATGTAGAACTGAACGCACCGAGCAGCGGTTTGTTAGCTCGAGTGTTGGAAGGTAGTTTTTAAACCAACCATTGCTCAGCCTACTTGACTTTTCCGATGTCTTCGTTCGCCGTGCTTTCAAAAAGGGCTTGTTAATAAAATCAGATTATCCACATGCCGATGAAAATGCACGTATTTTATAAATTAAGTTGTAAGCAAGCTTTTATTGCACTTGTACTTCAAAGCTTCCGGTGTTCATGATGTTGTGGTGTTCATATCCCTTAAAGTTTAAACTGTTACGCTATCTTTTTGACGATTAACTGATTTTACTAAATATGATCATATAAATGTTTTGACGTGAATAACAAGACGACACGGGAATTCCCATTGGTTGATTATGGATTATTTATTATCATTATTATTATTATTATTATTATTATTATTATTATTATGATGATCATTACATATTCTTCATAAAGTTGGCATGCTTGTTAATCAAGCAAATAAATTAATGCAGTTTGAGATTGATTATTATGTAGGCTACGTTGCGATTTAATCTTATGATAATTCTTTAAAACGTTTACTTTCTCACATATTTACATGTGTTAAAAAATATTACCATATTAACAGACTGAAATAGGTCTCTCACCAAGTATTCACTTACCCATAATCAACAGTTGTGAACAAACGTGAAATACACGATGTAATCCCACTGCAGACTGCGAGAGCTACTAGGAATAAAGAGCTTTAAGCAAGCCTTTGCGCGACACAAACGGAACCAGTGGAGACACGCTACGCGCCGCGCTGCTTCCCCGTGCTGCTTACACGCCGCTTACGCTATGCGTGCGGTGGGTGCCCGGCGTTATACTAATAACTACTGACATGTCAAAGCTTGAAGTAAAATTTTACATTTATGCTGACTCTCCCCTACTCTAACATGCTGATGAGGTCTCCTCTTAAGAATGGCCATGCTGATCTTACGGCAGAAAGAAGTTAACACCTGCTGTTCCCAGACATTCAAAACAGATGCAATTACCATTGCCGCAATGGCCACCAGTCATGATAAACCAGCTGTAGCAAGTCATACACATTAACCTCTTAGTGCACACCCCCTAGTGGTCGGCACGCCGGCGTGCCTACATTACTAAACTCAAACATTCGGTGCTACTGCAACCAAAGTGTGAGTTAAAAACAGAAACGCGTTGTTTTAGTTTCATTAGTAGACGATACACGACAACTATGCCGAAGATGGAGTTTCGCAGCCCCACCATTGTCGCTCTGGTCGTTCATTTAACACGCACCCCCTCCCTGCAGTCTCATCTAAAAAACACCCCCCACCCTTGACATAATGGACAATATTGTCTATCTTGGCATTCATAAAAATATTCTTTCACCACTAAAAAATCATATTCCGTCATAGCAACAAGATAAACCCGACAACAGCCCTAAGATATGCCTATACAGCAGTGAAAACGCTGCTCACTGAACAACGACATAAACGAGAAAAAGTTTTTAAAAATGATACCATGTCATTCTACAGTCAATATCTGGGACTAAATATTAAATAAATATAAATCCTTACTGTTGGTTTTACGTGTAGAGATGTCCCTTTTGAGACTGCGTGGTCATATATTGTCTTGGACAATCAGTTTGGGAAATATAGGCGCATCTGTGACGACTGGGTATCTTCCAAAATAGCTGTGCGTAATACCACACCTGTTGTTTACGGCGTCGTCGCCCTTTTTAGTACAGTCTGGCTTGATTGACAATTCATTTATTCAGTAGGTGAGAGTATGAGCTTTCTAACGATGTATAACATGTCTAATTCTGCTTTTGGAATAGCGTTTTATAGGTCAGCGTAACAGAAAATATTCTTAGCATCGCATTCACTTGCGCATTCACTCTATGTTAGCATAAAAATACGTTGCAGCTAACGAAAGGTGGTCAACGATATTTCGTAATTTCTTGGAAAATACTATTATTATTGAGGACTTCTGGACATAGCTAAGCCATATGTTTGCTGATAGACCTAGCTAACATCGTTTTCTGGAGCAAAACAGAAGCGAATAGGACAGCGTCATTGATACTGTCTCTGTCTCTATCTACTGAACATAGAGATTTCATCATTGCTATGCTCGTATTACTGCTCAAAATATTTCGGTTATATACGTTATTTTTGAAATTAAGTATCTTTAAATAGGTTAGTGGTGTTATATAATGTGAATATTTCACACTGTAAATGATAGCGTTAGATGGTAGTGTAATAGTTTTTGTGAAGCGTGCCACAGTGATGACGTCAGAGTTGGACCATTGCCAAAACGTGGTGGGCGGTCGAAAATTGTTTTCATGTTGTCCTACCCTCATACAAGAAAACATACGAGAGTACAGAGTATAGAAATACACACGAGTTAATTATTACACATTTAGGTACTGTACTGCATTGTGTGACAATATTTTTGCATTATTTTTTAAATCTGATAGCAATGTTTCATCTTAAACCTTCATAAGGGGCTCATTTATATGCTTTATAATGGACAAAAAGCATTTTATTCAATTTTGGAGAGATTTTGGATATGTTTCTGGACACCTAGCTATTTTAGACCACTGTACTGACTGAAAGCTTGTAATTCCCATTTGAAAATTATGCAACAGTGATTTTCTTGAGTCAAAACAATTGATTTGTATTGAAATATGTGAATATGTTGTGATTTACAACAATGCATAATTTAGACATTTTGGATAGATTTGGAGACGCTGGGTACACTGCTTAGTTTTTGCTTCATACATCTATAGTAGTTCTACATATCCACCCTTAGATTTTATGAACTTGTGGTCAAGAAGTTTTTGATCCAGCACAGGTGTAGTTTAACCTCCTGTATATCTCATATCTCTCAGTATTTCACTGCAAACTTAAAAAGTGCAAATTTATTTTTGATTTTTTGTCAAAACAATTGCATTTGTGGCAGTTTATTTCTTTCAAAATTATGAATATAAACTAATCTGCGTTAGTATTGTAAATTGTACAAATGTCTTGCTTCATTTAAGCCATTTTTCAAGTCTCTGTGGTGTTTACATCTGGAGTTATAAAGCTTTAAATAGGGTACCCCCTAAATGGGCAAGGATTGGCAAAATTTGGCTTGTGCCTTAAGAGGTTAATTGACATTCTTTTTTTCCGGCCCGTTCTCCCATTTTTTATCCCCAATTTAGTCGTTATTAGTTGTTTGTCTGCTGTGTTTGTTATTGCATCACTTTCTCTACTGCTGCCGTTTACCCTAATTTTGATCTTGATTTTAGTTTTGTCCTTAAGTCTTAAATGTCTTTTTTTATATGTATATATCCTTCAATCACCCTGTTTTTTCTGTCTTTTTATGTACAGCACATTGAATTGCACCCGCTGTCGGAAATAAAGTTTGATTGATTGATGGTTATACCAATTCCCTGTGTGTATCACATTCCTGGTCGATGCGCTATCCTCTGTTGGTCTGGGGAGACCACCGTAGACTACCGCATGCCTCCTCCAACACATGTGGAGTCGCCAGCCGCTTCTTTTCACCTGACAGAGAGGAGTTTCACTGGAAGAGCGTAACACGCGCGGAGGTTCACGCCATCTCCCGCAGATTCCCTCCCTGCTGAACAGGCGCCCCGACCAACCAGTAGGAGTCGCTAATGCAACAATCAGGACTCATACCCTCATCGGCTTCCCACCCGCGAACACTGACCGTTGTGTTCGTAGGAACTCGTGGTCGGCCGATTAATTGGGCCGATATCTGGCATTTTGAGATAATCGGCATCGGCCGATGCCTGCGCTCACAAGGACAATAAACAAAAAATATCTGCAGACACATCTGCAGGCAACCTTGTCAGTGTGGCTGCTGTGGAACGATGTTAGCACTCCCCCAGTGTCAATTTCGCCATTCTACGGGCAGTTGTCAGTGGGTGCTGTGGAACAGTGGGAAACGTGCCAATGCTGGATATACCTGAGAGAAAACGGTAAGACTTAAAGTGCTAGCTTTCAAAGCTCAATATATTTAATTGGCCACTCTTATATACAATGTTTAATGTCTGTATAATTAGATTGATTCCGGTTTTTAGTGAGAAAACGCTAATGTTAGTTGGGAATTGTAACGGTAATGTTAGCAAGCCTTCAACCAGCTAAACTAGCTTACAGCACTCGAAAAACTATTGTATGGCGTCCCTAGGCCCCACTCCTCCCGAGGAGCTGGGGTTGTAAAACATTAATCATATTTGTCATTTGGGATGGTTGTGGGACGGTAAACAAGTGTAACTGAAGCCTTTTATTGTTGGTGAGCCTGTGGTCTGCCGTTGTTAAGCACGTTACATAAACATTATTTTCATTATTTCATCAATGGCGCTTGCTCATATACATGATCATGCCAGTGCAAAGTTTGCCAGCAGTAGAGTAACATTAATAGCCAGCTAGCAGAACTATTTTCAAGTGGGCAAAGCCAGCAGCACCTGCTGTCAGCTGAGGCAGAGGATGAAGACAGGATTGATGAACCTCTCATCTCGTCTCAAGTCAACAATCTGCTATCGTAAGCGATTGATTTGATAGTTATAAGATACCCAACGTTAGTTACAGTCAGTTGCATTTGCTAATGGGCTAGAGATAGCATCTATTCAACAAGTGCACTTACCTTAACAGGAGTCCGAAAGCTAGTGTTAACGTTATCAACCTGCCAACAACGTTTTGGGGAACGAACGTTATGGGCTTCTAGCCAACATAACGTTTCTGCACTTGTGTGCATGTCTCTCTCCCTCCGCGTGTGTGTTTGTCTGTGCTTCAATACACCAAGCTAACTTGGCACAGTGTTTAATGAGATAGCAGTGGATTCGTGGGACTGAATCTCCGCTCTATCACATTGTTGTCACCTCTAGCCACTTGGTAAATGATATGAGCAGGTTGTGCAATGCGAGTGAACAAAGTTATTATTTTATAACGTGTTTGATCACTTACATTGGCTATTTGGCTTGTAACCGAGTGTCATCAAACATAAACAAACACACAAAAATATGCTTTGGGACAGTTGTGGGAAGGTGGTGAAAAAGTTATTTTCGAGCCCTGTACTGCAACTCATGCACATTGCTATAAACGTTTGCCTAAATTTCCTCAGTCACCATTGTCTTTTCTAAATGTTAACACTAGAGCCCGACCCATGCCAGATTTTTGGGTCTGATGCCGATCCCGATTTTGGAGAGTCCTAGCCCACCATTTACCGATGTTTTGACCGATATTTTGTCAAAAAGTGCAACATTTTCAAATCAATTTGAAAAACTTATATTTTATTAAAGTTTCTATATTTAAGAACATTTAACTTTAAATAAGCAAACAAAAATAAAAATAAACACACAAAGAACTTTAGATTTTAAAAAATGTAAAAGATGATATTAAATTAAATATATATAAACATCATCTTTAAGTGTGTGAAATCAAAATGACTCCACACGTTGCTTTTAATCCTTTCTTTTCCAGCCATCTATAAAAAATTAATTAAAAAAAAATCAGTTTTCCAGTTTCAAACATGTATTTTTATGAATATTATTATTGCTGTTATTAATTTATTATTATTTCTTAGTATCTATTCTCAGTAAATTAATAATATTTCTTATTTTATTCCTACTACATGATCTCAAAGAGTAAGACTTTATCTAGCGAGCTTCCCTGTCCATAAGAATTCGGTGGTGAAAATAACTACAATGCGCTCTGAGGCGTGACTAGATGACACACTCGCTCGCAATAACGCATTAGCTATTGACACAGCCTCATTATTTCTTATTATATATTCTCAGTAAGTTAAATGAATTATGTTTTCTCATTTTATTTCTACTACATGATCTCAAAGTGTAAGAAATCATCTAGCGGAGCTAATGAGTGAATCAAGTGTAACGTTAGATGAAATTAAATCGACTGGATGAAATACGTGAAAAACAACTACAGTGCGCTTTTGTGCAGGTTACCCGCGCTAACTGTTGGTTGATTCACTTCAACAGCAATCCTTCTCTCACGTTATCACGACAAAGCTAGATAACATGGCTTAAAATGATCCACGTTAGAAGTGTTTTATCGGCGTTTTTACTGTTAGCTTGCTACAATGACGCGTGACTAGATGACACACTCCCTTGCAATAACGCGTTGGCTATTGACACAGCATCGTATAGTAGCTAATATTATCTCAGATAAAAAAAAAACAAACGTGTGATGCATTCAATCACCATTTTATTTTGGCTGGTTATTTATTTGAGAATACAGCAATGTCCTCTGGAAATGTAGATCCTACGCTGCTTACATGCTCAGTGCCACTTCATAAAGGCTTGCTAGCTAGCTAGCTTGCTAAAGTGAACCAAATATGTTAGCTAGCTTGCTCGCTTGATAATGAGGATTGATAAACATAAAAAACTTTCTATATATACTAAATATACATAACTTTATTGCGGCAATCGAATCCGTGCAGACAAGTCTTGCAGTGGAGAATATTGGATGAGGCACGAGTGACAAACGTCTTATTACAGAAGTAGCGCGTCAGCTGCTGCAGTTCACACTTGTATTAGAGCTCCCTCTACTGGATAATTCTAGTAAATAGCGATTACAACGTTCGAACAGACAAGTGCAGATAAATAATCAATGTTTTTTTTGTTTATTATTTAAAAATCGGGACACATCGGCTGCATAACTGCCGATCACGATGTCGTCAAAAAAGTCAAATAATGGCCGATATATCGGCCACACCGATATATCGGTCGGGCTCTAGTTAACACGTTTCTCCCATCCTAAATGACAGCAAATCTAATGAAAAACCATTACTGGCAAGCATTATATATTATGTTATAATGTATAGAATAATAGTTGAATGAGGTCGCTTCTGACATATTGTACTCCGCTCACCCTTAAACACCAGTCATGTTCTGAAATCTACAGCATAATCAAATGTATTTTTCTATTTCATTAATTAATAAAAATCCCATCTAAAACAACATGTTACTGGTGAAGATAACCATGTATATTATATTGTAATGTGCAGGGAATAATGGAATTATACATGACTTTTCTTTGTTTTAATTGTTGTATTTTATCAGTTGCCAAAAACAAACAAACAAAAAAAAAAAAAAAACATGATATCGACATTATATATCGGCCATCGGCTGCCCTGCTCTCTAAATATTGGCATCGGCCATTGAAAAACCCACATCGGTCGACCACTAGTGAGAACGTCTGACCAAGCCAGAAGTACCGCTGCCGGGGATTGAACCCGGGTCTCTGCGGTGATAGGCAAGCGCTTATACCTCTATACTACCCAGACGGCCCTTAATGGACATTATTCACCTTCCAGGGTTTTCCCTACCATAGAAAGGCTTAGGCGTAGCGTCTAAGTGTTTTTACGGAGCGCCTTAAGCCAAATGAATGCAAAGGCACTTAGGCGACATATAAGACTTAATGTAAAAACAACAGAGAGGCACTGACAAAAAAAAAAAAACAGAGAGGTGGCTTTATGGTTTTAAACACTGCGCTATGATGGCATTATAAATACAAGTGGGTGATTGACTAGCGTTTTTATGTTTTTATGCATGGTAGGTGAATGCATTTACAGAATATATGCTAACGCTGTTCCAAAATATAGCTGAGAGCACCTAAGCCCTCTGAAAACCTAGGGAAAACCATGCCTTCCATATTTTTGCTGTCAAAAATCAGAACACCCTAATATACATATGCATTATGCCAAACACGTTATTTGTCGCATTTCTCTCATTTTATCAGCACAAACCTCTGATGCGGCACCTTAGTAAACACTGAAAAACGTGGCAATTCGGTAAATATGGAAAAACACTGCTTGTCTCGTTAGTCTATGAAAGATCCTTGGTAAGTATGGCCCTGAATGAAATCAGGTTGAGACTAATGATCAGTTCAAAGGGAAGGTTTCTCTCCAGTCTATTTTCAGCCCAGCAACCGCCACTGTCAGGAAGTGAGCTTATAAGCAAAATCTGTTTGCTTGTTTGTGGCACAGCTCCTCTGAAAAAGACCGCAGTCTCAGTAGGACTTAACTCTTCGGACATTATTTTTATTATTATTATTATTGTCGTTTTTTTTGTTGATATCTGTGGTTGTTGGTTGTGGTTGAGCGTGTGTGCACCTGTGTGTTTTACCTGCTGTCCCTGCTTCTCAGCGTCTGGCTATTGGACTCTAGACCCCCGACAAGGATGTCTGGTTGTGTGCCTGCTGCTTCCGTCTCTTCCCCGCTAACTCCATCAGGTGGTGTTACGTCCCTCTATTTTGTATTAGCACTGCTTCCTTTTTCCTTTTGGTTTTGCGTGCTGCCGTGCCTCTTTGTGTGTCCCCTTTAAGTGGAGATGACGTCACGGCCCTACTGGAGCGAGACACGTGGTTTCCAGGGGAACCCTGCTGTCTACGTGATGCGATGAAGACATCGCTAGACAACGTCACTGGGGAGACACATGTTGACAGTTTCTGACTACCGTCGCCGAGGAGAAGCTTTCAGGAGATGCCGGACTATATATAGCTGTTGCCATCTGAATGCCATCAGTTCCCTTTACGACATTGTTAATTACAGCTTTGTTAATGCGTTACTTTGTTTGACCGCCTAGTTGTTAATTAACTATTTTAATTAATCAATTAATTAATTAATTATTATTAATCGTAATTAATTTGGGAACTCCGAGGAGAAGACCTCCCCTGTCATCTTCGAGGGTCTGGAACTGCTAGCTGGCTGCCCGGTGAGATCTCGCAGCCTACTACTGTCTTTTAAAGGACTTTAGTTATAGATAGAGAGAACTAATCATTAAATGTGTACATATTAATAAATATACATTTAATCATTTCTATAATACTGCTTCACTGGTACTCCTTTCGGGTTGTGGTTGTTGATTAAGTGGCTTAGTGTTACGTCTGATATTGTACGCCTGGTTATCGCAACGCAGGTATATTTCATTCCGTAACAGGTGGATCCATCCTTTCACTTTTGAAATCAGCCATCGGTCGGGATTGGTGGACCAAGCGGCAGAATGCGAGTAAAAGTCTGGCGTTTCAAGATGGCTGTGGTGTCCTTTCCGCCATCAGACACCAGATTGTTGTCCCACAGTTGTGTTTAATAGTGTTGGTTCTTGTTGCTTTGTTTGACTGTACAGGACAGAAACTTTAAAAAAGAAAGCTCATAGGGAGTCAGGTTCCATTACTTTTGCATGTTTAGTAGGTTATTTATTTCTCTGTTAAAGGTAGTGTTTTGTTCATTGTTTTGGCATTGCCCTCTCCTTGAAGATATGAATTGCATCACTTTTCTGTTCATTGAATAAAGAAACAGATTGCTTAATATAGTCTTGTTGGTCAGGTCAATGCTGGGGAACGGGAGAGAGGATTCCCACCTAAACCTTATGTGTAGCGCCCTTAACCTAAACTAGGGACGCAACAGACTTCCCTGCATAAATAACGGTTAAATTAAAAATTAAAAATCGGGTAGTGTAGTGCATAGTCGGAACAAATACTTCTGATATTTCTCTAATGTGGGTTAAACCCATCCAAAACAATAAGATTCAAGCAGGTTTCCAAGTTGGACACAAAATTAGCTGTAGTTACTACACTACACTACTAATACACTATTTTTTTAACCGATCAACACAAACTGTGTTTTATTCAGGCTGATGTGCCCTACAGGTAGCAAGGCAATTAACGTAGTCAAGAATTAAACAAATTTGCATAATTTATGAAAATAAATTTTATTTAACACTGCAGCCATCATTTTTCAGAAATTAATTTTTTTAATTGATCGACACCGCTCAAATTTAGTTTTATTTAGGCTAATGTGTCCTACAATAATTGCAAAACTTGTAATCCTATACAACAAGATGAGAATTAACCAATTCTCATGCAAATCGGTCGCCTTCAAAGGAGATGTTGTTTAAGTGTTTATCAGAAAATTAAAAATAGCAAAAAACCTAATGCTGCGCACTTTAATCGCCAAGGGACTTTTTTGCCTAGTGTGAGGAGAGGAATCTAGGGATACTAGTCCAGTCTTTCCAAGACAATCGGTTCAAAAGCTATGACCATTTAAATATTGAATATTTGATTGATGGCTATAGCCCCCTTACCTGGCCAATCAAACTGTTTCTGTACAATATGTATTGAAATAAACAATTTCAATACATATTGTACAGAAATTAAATATTCAATATTTAAATGGTCATGGCTTTTGAACCGATTGCCTTAACAGCCCCACCAATTTTCATGACATTTCACCAGTCCAAATATTATGAGCCTTAAAGCCAAAAACCTGGGAAAAACAAAAAACCTAATTAAGCCATGCCACTGCAGTTTGTGCAAAATAAATAAATATATGAATAGCCATGCACTGCCACTCAAATGGGAAAAGTTTCCCGGGTACCCAAGCCCACATCCGTGATGCAGAAGTTGGTTATTTTATCTACACCCGTGTAAGCAAGTCAACGTCCCATCTCCCCCTCTTCTTGACTGATAGGCAAGTATTATGTATTTAAACCAATCTAAAACTAGACAGTGTTGTGGCAGCCTGGACAGTGTTTTTTTCCCTCTAGATCAGTTTAGCTAGAAATCTGCAGTCTTTTCTTGTCCCATTCCAGTTCCATTTTCTATATTGTTCTTTAGTTGTAAATATTTGACATGTTACCAGTTTAGTAGTTAGTAGCCAGTTGTAACGTTCGTATTTTATAGCTTGTGTGTCAAGAGTTAAATAGTAAGACTTTTATAACTATACATAGCTTTTCCGATTGTAACAGTAGTCTCAGCCTATTGCAGTATCTTCTATCTTCAGTAAGATTGCTCATTCAGTTCAAAGCTCAAAATGAAACCGTTCAGCTAGCTGAGGTTAGTCCAGGGTTTTCCCTACCATAGAAAGGCTTAGGCGCAGCGCCTAAGTGATTTTGCGGAGCGCCTTAAGCCGAATGAACGTAAAAAGGCATTTTTTTAAAAAACAACGGTGATGCGCTGACAAAAAACAAAACAAAAAAAAACTGAGAGGTGGCTTTATGGTTTTAAAACCCCGCGCTCTGATAACATTATAAATAGAAGTGGGTGATTGACGAGCGGTTTCATGTTTTTATGCGTGGTACACGCATAAATACACGCAAGCGTAGTATTTACAGAATATAGCGTTTTTTCCCCCAAAGATGGTATTTCTCGATATAATTGTGCCGCCGTGTTAACACATTACTACGGTTGCCGGTCAGGCACTCTTCACAGTAAGAAGAAATTTTAGGATAGCACTTCCAATTTTGCTTGTGTTGAAAGTGCTGCGATGGAAACGATTTACCCACTAGCCACATCAGTCAAAAATGTAAACAAGTAATCCAGTTTTCACGGTCGGTAAAAATTATGACATCGTTAGCCAGCGATGCTAGTTAGTTGACGTTACATAAAGATACCTCGACTGAACTAACGTTAGTATCTAACGTGGCTTGGTAGCTAAACAAAGTTAGGCTGTGTTCACACACAACGTCTTTTTCTGATGAAAACCGCTTTTTTTCATATATTTAAAAAAAATAAAAAATAAAAACGCTGTTCCAAAATATAGTTGAGAGCGCCTAAGCTCTCTGAAAACCTATGGAAAACCCTGAGGGAAAACTGCAGTTTTATCATTCATTTGTCTACGCTGTAACCACACAAAGACAGCACTCAAGTCCTATTTGGTTTATTTTACTAAAATACCATTGATGTACATAGGAAACAATGATTCAGTAATTTGCTGACATTATAATAAAATAATAATTACAGCTAGCTTGGTCTACAATAGGTCCCTATTCAGAACAGTGACATATGAAATTTCCCTTGCTGGCTCCGCCTATGGGCAAATGACATGTTACCAACTGGTTCCATCACCCCTCCTTCTATCACTCCATTTTATTATCAGATTTTTTCAGATAAAAATAGATTATTTCAGAAATGTTATTACATTATGAAATAACGTCATGGCTTAAAGTCACTATAAAGCAGGCATACAAAAACGGCTTTAAAAAAGTGATCTAGGATGTAATTAACCTTTAACGGTTAAAGTTCTGAAAAAGTTGCAAGATTGGGCAGCGCTACGTTACCGTGGAGCAGAAACAGCTGTGCTTCACAAGGCTACACTTTCCTCGTTCAATACCGGTTTAGGAAAAGTTAGCTATGTATCAAAAGAGAAATTGAACAATGGTGGTAATTGTGGGGGAAAAATTTGTTAATATTTATAATTATTAATAATAATTTAGGCTACGTTCACTTCACAGATATTTTAAAGGAAACAATGGAAACATGTAATATGGAATCATCAGATACCCAAATTGTCATGCAATTTTTTTCATGCCCAAAATCTAATTCCTAACATTGTATCACGTGTATGAGAAGGAACTAATGTAGATCTGAAATTCCGTGAAAGAAATATTGCTGCAACGTTTGCAAATAACACTCCTGTCTATATAAACAAATATCGTAATATGAACCTACTGAAAAAGGCGGTATATTGGATGGAAATTTCTTCCCAATATTTAGAGGTCTCAAAATGTAAACATTTGAGTAATTTCTCTCCAAGTGAGCACAAGACCGAATACAGACAGTATCTGAACGTCTTAAGGGACGGAAATCTTTCACTGAACGTATAGATTATGACATACCATCTACATGTTCGGTTAACAGGCTAGATTTGCTTGCAATGCGAACGTTTTCTAGCTGGTTAGGATATAGCTAGGCCATACGGAAGAAAAACTTGAGCTGAATTAGGGTTGAACTGAGCTAACCTAGTCCTTTATGTCAAAACATGTCAACCTAGATTTCCACCTCTTTAGACATCTACATGACTGACTGCTGTGGCGTTTCTACTGTTTAACTACTTTATTCTACTAGGCTACTGTAGCTAATGTTACCTGCAAACAGCACATTTCAAATTTAATGTTAACTGGCCCTACTCTCTATCTACCAACATACAATTAGTACGTCTGCAATGTCTAAAACACCCTGTTAAAAACACTTTAATTTAAAATCATGACAATTTCATAACTACCAGTAGTCGACATGAAAAGTACATTTGTACACAAGTCTTCAAACTATTTCAGACACTGGTTTATATATCGTTCAATAGCTAAACTCATCTCGGTCATGGTTAGTATGCTTTCTTTGTACAATAGTCCATGATCATGTCAAACCTAAACTATATGCCCACTCTTCAGAAAACACATTGTTTAAGCTATTCAATTAAATAATGTGGTAATTTCTTCAGTATTACTGATATTTGCTGATATGCAAAGATAGCTGGGAAATATGTCTGTGCATGCCATAGTACAATATCATATGTCTATTTGTCACAACTGTTCGCTATAGTTTTGCCAGTCAAATTATAAAGTCAGCTACCTAGCTGAGGAAGAGAGCATAGAGAAGTCCTAGCTACAACTAGCTAAGCCCATCAAAATGCCGTATAAACACAAAAAGTGGATGTCAGAAGAGAAAACAGAACACTGACCAGGAAATAAGGGTAGATACTTTGCCAGCTCGGGAGCTGAAATTTATGGAGGTTTCTGATAAATTTGTAAATGAAGGCTCGTCAGATGGCTGTCAGATCGTCTTATACAGGTCTATAAGACTTAAAATAGTACATTGGCATGCATTTCAGTGCTCATTTAGACCACGTTAACATCGTCAAGTGCAACAGAGTCATACAAACATTTTATTGAGCATTTAAAATCAATAAATCCGTTAAGACAACTACATATGACGCCAAATGGTTGATTTGAATTGCCGACAATGCATTAGCCTGCGTGCGGATTTGTCGGAAACGTGTCGAAATGAGACAGTAGGCTACACAGGTATTTCTGGTTAAACCTAGCTCTTATAACGTCTTTATTTTGCTTTAAACTAAACTTCAAACTTTATTTATAATGCCATCATACCGTGGAGTGTTTAAAACCATAAAACCACCCCTTACCATTGAATGAAATTAAAACTGTAGGCTACACGTTAGCATTAAATATAGACCCACCAGTCTGACTTTGACAACTTTGGGACTAAACTGGCTCTTGTTTTATTTAATAACACTAAAAGTAAAATTACCAGTGTGCCTTGATAAAGTGGTTAAATTCAACCTTTTTTCTCCTGGTCTTTATTAAAAATAGGTCATTAAAATTATCAATACTTATCGATAGACTAAAATGAAACATTTTATCGTGATAAATTTTTCAGCTATATCGCCCAGCCCTACTTTAAACATTAAAAATGAACAAACAAATGAAACAGTTTAAATAAATTCACGGCATTGTCCGCTTTGAAATAACTGACATATCTTCTTCAACAGGATAGGGGGCTAGGCTACTTTTTTATTTCTCTTTAAATAGCCTATAAGAAGCCTAATATAGGCCTATACATCTAAACAACAAACATGTAAAAGAAGAAATTAACAAATGAAGCAATTTAAGATTTGAATTATTTTAGTTGAAAAAAATGTGTTTGTAAACAAGTTTAAATAAACGATATTGTCAGCCTTGAAATGACATGAAATGAAACAAGACCCTTTTTATTTCTCTTATTTCTCTTTATTTCTATTAAATACCAGACCTGCCAACCTTGGGAAAATATTTTGAGTACAACAAAAGTCAGTGTAATGCTTAGTTCACATGCTTTCGCACCACTTCGCTTTGCACATGACAGTCTGCAAGAGACACACACACGCAAGCCTTTCTTCATAATTCTAGTTTTAAATGTAGAAGTGATCAGGAAAAATTGTATAATTTGATCTGATTCTAAAATATCACTTGCACTGCACTGGGCTATATTATGATATACTTGCAAGTCAAAAGTTTGAGTACACCTGCTTAAAACCATTTTTTTTCATGATTAATATTTCATTATATGATGTGTGCTTATACAAACTGAACCATAAGTGAATTGCATTTAATTATTTAATAAAAATGGAAATAATTTATTTTGTATATTGTAACATGTTTGCAGAAACTTATGTTGCGATTTAAAAGAGTCATTTATGAATAAAACCAAGTTTCTGTTCATGATTTTTATTTAATAATTAAATAATTAAATCAGCTTATATAGGCACACATCATATAGGGCTAATGAAAAAAAGTATTCAATTGAAAAATTATCTAGGAATGTAGGCCTTTGTAACTAGAGGTTTAGCTAAATTATTACATGAGCTTCTTAGTGGCTAATGTCAAAATCATAAATGCATAATGTGCAAAATGCATGGTGCGGATGTTTTGAGGGGCGGAGCTACGGCCATTGCTCCTGATATTTCGCTCCAACAGAATGTGCGCAATTCAAATTTAGAACAGGGGGTAACCGTGGCGTTTGAGTTACAGCAGCTAAATAATTCCATCAGTTATTCACACCGTAGCAGTCTTGAAACGAGGAAAAATGGTATGCGAGCTACTACTACGGCTAACTATATACACAAATTTATCTCGTTAGGATATACCCCTTGAAATACATCACGTAAAGTTACCGAACAAGTTTTAACGTTTTATATGTTAACATTACGGTCACATTTTTGTGCTTGATTATTACTCTCCCACTTCTCATTTTACCTCAGCAATGCAGCGTTACGCCTCGGTGGATAATCCAAGTACCGCTGTGTATCAGTGGATGTTGAGTGGGTCGGGGAGGGGTTACAGAACCACAAGCACAAAGTCGCATCTGGTCCAATCTGAGGGATGTAGTTTAAATACCGAATAAATGTACGGTATTGTTTCGTATTGATTGATTGTTTTCCGTAATTAAATTAGAATAATTTCTTTTCTTTTTTTTGGCGTAGTTTCAGTTGGCATTTCGTACATGCGTATTTTGACCAAGAATTGCGTGGTTCGTACACAAAATGCATGCAGGTTGGCAGGTCTGAAATACAAAAAAGTAATATATAAATAAAAATATGAAAATAAATGCAAACGGTTTAAAGAAATTCACTGCATTGTCCGCTTTGAAATAACAACTGAACTCTCGTTTTCAAAATAATATTCTATTTCTGTAGGCTATTTCCCTTTAAACACAGCCTAAAAAATAACTAAGTCTAAACAAGTGTAAGAGTCTAAATAAATAATCAAATTAAACACAAATTAGGATTAGCCTATAATTATTTAAGATGAAAAAGCAAACGTTTGTATTCAGGCTTTTCCTAGACAACAAAATAAATAATAGGCCTATAAAACGAATGATTTAACGGCAGCGGTCTTATTTTCCCAAGTCATGCAGTGTTCTTCAGGTTTCGGCTTCTCCCTCCAGTTTACCACGCATGTTGTCACGTGGAATTTTTCTAGCATGTGCAGGTTGCAAGAATATGAACACTAAATTTGTCATTCTCCTTTATTTTATTTATAATTCAATATTATAATATAACCACTGTCCATTTTTGTAAGATTATATAATGATGTATTCCGGTATTGCAATGCACATGGACGGTCTAAGAAAATAAAAAATAAAATTAAAGCCGCAAGCGGCGTTGGGAGGGGTCCAAGCACTGGCACCATCGCGCCCCCTATGGAGCGATTTTAAAATGGTTTTTTCCTCATGATCATATGCCTTCACCCAATATATCTACTGAATATCATGATGATTGTTGCGTCGCCATGGATGTGTCCTGGCCGCTTCCCGTAAAGGCCTTTACTATGTCGTAACACTTAGATGGCCCGGCGTGTTTGAACAGTTGCAGTGTTTCTGCGCCGCAACTAAAAAAGGCGTCACACTAGTGTTGTCACGATACCGAAATTTTGACTTTGATACCGATACCAAGTTTAGTATCACGATAATTAATACTGAAACGATACTGATTCAACACCCGGTACCTAACGATACTGAAATTACCCTAATAGATCAGAAACGTAATGTCCACAAGGGTTGACCTCATTTTCGAATTCACGGATTATTAAAAACCTGGTTTATTAACAACCTTTAAGTTGAAGCCTGTTCAACATATCAATAAGCATAGGCCTATAGTGTTACAACACTAAACCATAGAAAATTATATTAAATATACTTCAAAAATTAAGCAAGGAAAATTCTAATACGGAACAGTTTATTTTTTTAAGTAGCCTACCGAAAAAGTGCTGAAGTTTCGGTAAACGGTGCAACACTACGTCAGACACATATTCCAATCCATTGCTCAGCTTAGCAGAGAATGCACATTTCAGAGCGCCTCAGAGACAGATAGAATAATAACACATAAATACACATTTCAAATAATAAATACGACATTGAGAAAAAAACGAAACAAGACGAAATATCAACTCGTGACCTGCGTGCTGTGCGCAGAGTAGCCTACCGTATTATTTATTTAGACATTGGCAGATAAGGTAAAATTTTAGGTTACACTGACCTATAAAACACTATTCCAAAACCAAAATCAGACATGTTATACATCGTTAGAAAGCTTATACTCTCACCTACAGAATAAATGAATTGTCAATCAAGCCAAATTGCACTAAAAAGGGCGACAACGCCCTAAGCAACAGGTGTGGTATTGCGCACAGCTATTATTGAAGATAGCCGACCCAGGCGTCACAGATGCGCGTATATTTCGCAAACGTATTGTCCAAGACAATATATGACCACTCATTCGCAAAAGGGACATCTCTATGCGTAAAACCAATGGTAAGATTGTATATTTATTCAATGTTTAGTCCCAGATAGTGACTGTAGAATGACATGGAATAATTTTAAAAAACTTTGTCTCGTTTATTTCGTTATTCAGTGAGAAGCGTTTTCACTGCTGTATTGGTATATTTTACTGGCATATTTTAGGGCTAATGCTGAGCCTCAGACACTTTTAGCGGAGAAAAATAATAATAATAATAATCTTAACAGATACAATAGGGTTCCACCAGCTTCACTGCTTGGACCCCTAATAATCCTAACAGATACAATAGGGTTCCACCAGCTTCGCTGCTTGGACCCCTAAATATATTGTAGCATTACATGACTTATTAATCGCCAACGACTTCACTTGTTTATTAATAACGTTAGCTTGATGACACTGATGTGCACGACAATGTTGTCATAAAAATTTTCACGACCATGAAAACTGCCTGACTTGTTCACATTTTGGACAGATGTGGCTACAGAGTACATCCATCGTTGTTTCCGTCCCAGCACTTTCGACAAGTAATATCAGAAAAATCCAAAAATTTCTTCTTACGGTGAAGAGTGCCTGACCAGCAACCATAGAAATGTGTTAACACAGCGGCAAAATTAGGCTATATCTAGAAATACCATATTTGGGGAAAAAACGCTACGGTTGAGGGTCAGGCACCCTTTACGGTAAGAAGAAATTTCAGGATTTTTTCGATATTGCTTGTGTCTAAAGTGCTGCGAGGGAAACAACGATAGATTTACTCAGGAGACACATCTGTCTAAAATGTAAACAAGTCAGGTGGTTTTCACAGTTGGGAAAAATTTTATGACAACGTGGTCATGTAGCTAACTTAGCTAGCTAGCCAAACAGTCAGTAACACAGATACTTCCTTTGTGCCATTTAGGGATAATGTCAAGGAGGAAAGGTAGCCTACTGTAAAAGCCAAAAAACCTTAGACAGTTTTTTAAATGTTGAAATGTGCCCAGCATTCCAAGGCTTGTTGTAAGACTTGTTGTAAGATTCAGTACGACACGCAACTCTTTCTCTCCTTCTCCCCATCGAACACACAGGTCCCTGCCCGCATCTCCGCTTGCCTGAGGGACATCCAGAGCTGAAGCTCAACCCGGGAAAGACGGAGCTAATCTTTATTCCTGCTCTATCCTCTCCCCTCCTCGACTTTTCCATTTCCCTAGGGCACACCTTAGTGACATCATCACCCTGTGCCAAGAATCTCGGAGTGGTGATGGACAACAGGCTGTCCCTCTCCAAGAACATCGCAGCAGTAAGCCGGGCATGCAGATTTTTCCTGTATAACATCCGGAGAATCCGCCCCTCTCTCACCACCTACTCAACCCAGCTCCTGGTCCAAGCAATGGTTCTATCCCGCCTGGACTACTGCAACTCTCTTCTGGCTGGACTACCGGCATCTGCCACCAGACCCCTGCAACTCATTCAGAATGCTGCAGCTCGTCTGGTCTTCAACCTCCCCAGACACTCCTACGTCACTCCCCTGCTCACTACCCTCCACTGGCTGCCTGTTATAGCTCGCATCAAATTTAAAACATTGGTCCTAGCATACCAGGCAGTCAAGGGATCAGCCCCAGCATAGCTCCACAAGATATTCAAACCCTACATGCCAGCCAGATCCCCCCGTTCTGCTACCTCAGGACACCTGGCACCTCCCCTCTTCGCACCTGCACTTCCAGAACACATCTCCTGTCTGTTCTGGCCCTACAATGGTGGAATGACCTCCCCGTGGAGGTCAGAACAGCTGAGACACTGACCCATTTCAAGCGACGACTGAAGACTCACCTCTTCAGGCTGCACCTCTCCCCCTCCCTCCCTACCTCCCTGTAGTCTCTAATTGACTACGTAATCCTAGGGTTGTAGCTAGGTAAGCTGTTTATCTTTGATTTAGTTGATTTAGTTGAGTAGGCACAAGTGCAATAACTATTGCTTGTTTTATTTGCATAGACTGCGTTGTTGCTGTTTTTGTTGTGTTAATCAGATTAACCTACACGGTCGTTCCCTGCACTTGGAACTGTATTTCCCTCTAGGGTTTTCAACACGCTTCTGCCTGGTTTTGGTTATACGCTTTGCTGTACGTTGCTGTGGATAAGAGCATCTGCCAAATGCCTGTAATGTAATGTAATGTAATATGTAGAACCACTAAAAAAACCAGGATCAAGACATTAATCTCCAATTTATTTTTTTGACGCGCCACTGGAGAATATCCCCAAAACCAGGATTCCAAATTGGACTGGACTAATCATGTGGAGATCACTATTCAAAAGACTTTTAATAATTATTGATAAGACTCCAGAATTAGGCGCGCGCAGTGCATCAAATGAGGACTGAAATGACACGCTCTGTTAATGTGCATTATTCTTCGTTCCCCAGTAAAACCAATCCTGTGTAGATAGGGCTAAACACAAAAATGTTCATTGGTGTAAATATACTAGTTGCTTATCAGTGGTAAGAGGTGCTTGGGTCTCACATTAGGCAAAGCTGCTCAGGACTGTCTTGGTAATCTTGATAGAGCCTCTTGATAAGCCTGCCTAGATTTTTGTTTGCTTAAACTGGAAAGCACATTTTTTCAACATAATATTTTGAAGTAAGCAGATTCATTACAGCCATCTCATGAATGAGGTCCCAGGAATAGCATTTAAATTCTTAGCAAGAATGTTTTGTTTATTTCCACCTTGTTTGGAAATACAGATGAATACTTGCAGTAAATAACACTTGTAAAATGATGAACAAATAACAGCATGCAACAGCTGTGGCTGCAATCAAGATATGAGAAACATTGGAAACCATTATGCAAACAGAAAAAATGCTGCATTGGATATCCAGATGCAGTGTTGTCACTGCGGCTGCTGAAAGATCATTGAATGTTTAGGATGTGACACTGAAACTAAACTGTCACTCAATCATTCTTGTTACATAAATTATTATAACCACATAGTACTCTTGACACACAACAGTTCTGCACAATGTTCAGAACTGTTTAGAGGGAATGTACCATTCTGGGCAAAGTAGCAGCAAAAAAGAGACAGAATTGGTAAAAGTTGTAATTCACATGCATAACCATCAAGGAAAATTGACATACAGACCACCTAGTGCCTAAAACAATGACCAAGCTATCCTGTGATGTCACAAAGCAGAATGAATAAGGTGGCTCTTACCAGCGGTGAATTTCCCATGAAGCACAGAATCGAGCCTGATCTCATCCTCTCCGAGTGCATCGACAGTCACCTCTGGAAAGTGCAGCAAACTGCTGGTGACCTGAGCAGCCAGTTCACACATGCTACCAGAGGAGAAGACAAACAGATCAGATGAACTATAATCTACAACTTAAAACAACTGTGGAATGCACTTACATTTCCTTAAATCCACTTTATCTGCATGCCAATTTGCTATCATGGCACTGTCATACAAGTGAGCATACATTGCAACAGAAATGCAGTCTTTCACAGCAGCTAGCTTCGTAGCCAATACAGCTACATACAGTAACTTGTACGTGCGCATGTGCAAAACAGTGTACCTAAGTTTAAACCATGTGATGGATCTATCCAGTAAGGAGTCGACTGGAATTGATCGGAAGGCCACTGTTATTGCAGTGGTCAACAGGTCTTGCAGGAACAGCCCCACTGAGTGGAAGCTGAGTCTATCATATTGTAGTCTCACTTTAGACAAGCCATTGATCCATTTTCAATGGTGAAATAACAAAAATATGCATTTACATGCATTAAACTTTCACAAAGGATCCACTCAAAAACTACACAGTAAAATGTCTCCAGACTTGCTCATATTGTAGCTAAAAACTTACAGTGGGCTCCAGAATTATTGGCATCCTTAATAAAAATGAAGAAAAAAGGCATATAATAAATGACACAGATAATAATCTATGTGTTATGTTCAAACATATGGGGAAACTATATACTTTTATTTCAATACATTTACTGTCATGCTTCAATGTTTTTTTATTAAGTAATCGAATTTTTTCTGAAAAACATAGATGGCATAATTATTGGCACACCTAACAATTATTGTAAGTAAAATCAAACAATATGAAATTGGCAATACAATTTTACTTAATTTAGTTAATCTCAGTCTAAAGGAACTATATTGTGTCGTTCCATCACTTCCAGTTTCACTAGAGAATAAAAATGAGGTAACAAGCATACAAAATCCCTTTGTCATCCGTCAGCATGGGAAAAGCCAAATAACTGTCAATTCAGAAGAGATCGTTGGAAGTCTGGTAATGGGTACAAAAAAAAAAAAAAAAAGACAAACGGTTAAACATACCACTTAGCACTGTAAGGGCAATAATAAAAAGGTGTAAAACATATGGAATGGTTGCAAATTTGCCAGGAAAAGGAAGCAAGTGCATGGTGTCCCCACAGACAGTGAGGAAGATGGTGAGGGAGGCCATTAATAACCCAAGGATCACTGTTTAAGAATTGCAGAGATTGGTTTGTTTCTTGCAGTCAACAAGTCTAAAAAAAAAACATAAAATGGCACCTCCATACCACCTAACTCTTTGGAGGGGTGGCACAAAGACAGCCCTTACTGAGCACAATAAACAAAACCAGGAATCTGGAGCTTGCCAAACTTCGTTGGAATTATGACTGGAAGAGAGTGCTATTGTCAGATGAGACTAAAATTGAACGTTTTGGCCATACACACCATCGACATGTCTGGCGGCAAAAGAGGAATGCATACAGGAGAAGCACCTCATACCTACTGTCAAATATGGAGGTGGGTCATTGATATTTTGGAGATGTTTTGCTGGCAGTGGTCCCAGGGCACAAATTATAGGAAAAGACTCATGGCTGTCATATTTGTTATTTGTCAGGGGTGTTTTCACAAAGTATTAAACCAGGGGTGCCAATAATTGTGGAACCTGATTTTTGGGGAAATATTTTTTTTATTTAAAAAATGTAAGACTTTGGTTGATTCCAATGAATCATTAATCAAGCACACTAGTTTACACATGTTGGAAAACAAAGCTTATGTCAATAACTATTATTTTTTAGTTTAGCATTTATTATTTATTATTTTTTCAGCATTTTTTGTGCATATTTATCAAGGGTGACAATAATTCTGGAGCCCACTGTATATAGTGACACTTTGGAAAAGACATGATATATTTTTAAACCTGACATGAACAAATGGGACATTTACATGCACTACACTTTCACAAAAGGGTTAGTTGAATAACTATACAGCAAAACATCTTCAGACTCACCAAACTGGTAGGTGAGAACTTAGTCTATGGTAATTGACTGTCACTTTGGACAGACCTTCAATTGTTTTTAAAAAGTGTCTATCCTTAATTTTTCAGTTTTGATGGATTTGACATCTGTGGTGACTGGTGGTCGCAGCAGTTCACATTCACACTCTAAATACCAAAGTTCCATTCAAAATTAACTTTGGAAAATGAGGACTGCCCAGAGACAACTAATAATGTCTTTTGACATGGTAATATCGAGCAACATATCAAACTTGCTCTTACACATTTCACATATAAGATACTGTGTGTGCATACATTTTAATTTTTAGGATTGTCACACTAGACACAACCAATGGAAAATACAATAGAGGAGAAATTACAGAATGCAAATGCACTGAATTGATATTGCTACAAAAATGCCAGCATGAAAAAGTATCACATACAGCATTTAACAAAGGCCTGGGCAATAAAACGCTAGCGATATGTACCGCGATAGACACTTAATCAACAGCAATAAGAAAACTGTTCGATAGAATGTACAATAGTTTCACTTAAATGCATTAAATGCAAACCACCAGGAAAGCACATAAACACGCAAAGCTCATTTGCATGAACAAACCCCAAGCATGTTCCCTCCCTGGCTCATAAACAGCCTATCATATCCCTTGATAATGGAGCGTGCCTGGAGTGACATGCAAACAGCCAGTCATTTAACAGGTGTATATTCGGTTGCACCATCGACACGTGACACAACAACAGAAACCGCGTGGAGTGAGAAACTGAGTGCAGACGGTGAGGAAATTGTTGATAAAAAAAGGACAGGTCAGCTCGCCAGTATGGCTGCCTGACTTGTTTACATTTTGGACAGTGGATAAATCTCTCGCTGTTTCGGTCGCAGCACTTTCAACACAAGCAATATCGGAAGCGCTATCCTAAAATTTCTTCTTACCGTGAAGACTGCCTGACCTGCAACCGTAGAAATGTGTCAACACGGCGGCACAATTATATCGAGAAATACCATCTTTGGGGAAAAAACGCTATATCCTGTAAATGAATTTAGACCAAACTTACCATGAATAAAAACGCTCATCAGTCACCCACTTTATTTATGCCATCATAGCGCGGAGTGTTTAAAACCATAAAACCACCCCTTACAAATAAACTAAATTAAATTAAAGCAAGCAGCGTTGGGAGGGGTCCAAGCATTGGCACCATCGCGCCCCCTATGGAGCGATGTTAAAATGGCTTTGTCCTCATGATCATATACCTTCACCCAACATATCTACTGAATGTCATGATAAGCAATGGATTGGAATATGTGTCAGACGTAGTAAAATATTGATGACTTATGGCCAATTTTGTGCTAAGAGACGCTGGCGGATGACTTAGTTGCGTCGCCATGGATGTGTCCTGGCCGCTTACCGTAAAGGTCTTTACTATGTTGTAACACTTAGATGGCCCGGTGTGTGTGTACAGCTGCAGCGCCTTCATGCCGCAACTAAAAAAGGCGTCACACTAGTGTTGTCATACCACCAAAATTTTGACTTTGATACCGATGCCAGGTTTAGTATCATGATAATTGATACTGAAACAATACTGATTCAATACTCGGTACCTAACGATACTGAAATTACCTAAATTGATCAGAAACGTAAAGTGCACAAGGGTGGACCTCATTTTCGAATTCACGGTTTATTAAAAACCTGGTTTATTAACAACCTTTAAGTTGAAGCCTGTTCAGTATATCAATAAGCATAGGCCTATAGTGTTACAACACTAAACCATAGAAAACTATATGAAATATATTTCAAAAATTGAACAATTGCAAAGTAAATTATCTTTAAACAGGTCTTTCACTTTTAAATAAATCTAAAAACAGCATATTTCAATAACAATACAGCATCTTCCTATAATAAAATATTTACAAATTAGAACACCTATTGCTACTGAAGTGAACTGAGTCCAAGCTTGCGCTGTATCAACCACAAAGAATGCACAAGCGCATGTCACCTTGCTTGCCAACCTTAGTTGCTACTGCCATCTAGCGAAGATTCTGACAAATGACACTTTTCATCCTCTCAATCAGCAATGCGGGAGACAGTTCCCTGGCGTTTACATTTGACACAAAACTACCGAACATCGGAGAATTATAATAGCGAACCTTTTCTTTTTATTTAATTTTTTTTTAAGTACCGAAAAAGTGCTGAAGTTTAGGTATACCGTGCAACAGTACGTCAGGCACATATTCCAATCCATTGCTCAGCTTAGCAGAGAATGCACATTTCAGAGCGCCTCAGAGACAAATAGAATAATAACACATAAATACACATTTCAAATAATAAATACGACATTGAGAAAAAAGTAAACAAAAGACGAGATATCAAGTCGCGACCTACGCGCAGAGCAGCCTACCGTTTTATTTATGTAGACACTGGCATACAAGAAAATTTTCGGTTACGCTGACCTATAAAACGCTATTCCAAAAGCAAAATCAGACATGTTATACATCGTTAGGTAGTTTATACTCTCACCTACTGAATAAATTGTCAATCAAGCCAAATTGCACTAAAAAGGGCGACAACGCCGTAAGCAACAGGTGTGGCATTACGCACAGCTATTTATGAAAATAGCCGACCCAGGCGTCACAGATGCGCGTATTTTTCACAAACGGATTGTCCAAGACAATATATGACCACTCATTCGCAAAAGGGACATCTCTACGCGTAAAACCAGTGGCAAGATTGTATATTTATTCAATGTTTAGTCCCGGATATTGAATGTAGAATGACATGGCATAATTGTAAAAAACTTTGTCTCGTTTATTTCGTTATTCAGTGAGCAGCGTTTTCACTGCTGTACTGGCATATTTTAGGGCGAACGTCGGGTTTATCTTGTTGCTACGGAATATTACATTACAGGCATTTGGCAGACGCTTTTACCCAGAGCGACGTACAACAAAGTGTATAACCATAACCAGAAATAAGTGTGTCGAAAACCCTAGAGAGAAATACCGTTCCAAGTGCAGGGAACAACCGCACAGTTCAACTTGGACCCAGTAGGTTAAACTGATTAACGCTAAGCAAACAAGAACAGCAACAATGCAGTCTATGCAAAAATTCAAGCAATAGTTAAGACGAGTGCATTAGGTCACCTACGAAACAGCTACCTAGTTACAACACTAAGCTTATAGTCAATTTAGAGATTAAATTGAGAATACGATTACTCTCAGCATAATGACGGATTCAAAGACGCAACAAACTCACCCGATATTGTCTTCAAATGGATCCATGCCAAAGAAAAGTAATGATTCATCCTCTCAAAGCTTGACCGTACCGTATTATTTATTTAGACATTGGCAGAGTACAGCATGAATTGCGTCTTTTGTTTATATTCAATATTAGTAATTGCAGCGAGAAACTGCAGCTGTAGACACAAGATAGTCTGTTATGTTATGGTAGCAACGGAACGAAGCGGACTACATATGTATTACCGTCATTGTTTCATTATACCAGCGTGTTTTCGCGCGTTTGCACAGAAACTCAGAACCTATCAATAAAATGGTTTAGCTATTTCTCAGCATAATGACAGATTCAAAGACTAAAAGAGCTAACCCGATACTGTCTTCAAATGGATCCAGGCTCAAGAAAAGTAATTATTCATCCTCTCAAAAAGCTTTTACTAACAAACTTTTGGTAGCCTAGCATGCACTCCGGGTGGCACTGTCTTCCATTGCTTCCCCGACGTTCAGACCCTCCCCTCACTGATAAAAACTAGACCCTACGGTGTCGGATTACTTGTGTCGCCATGGATGTCGCTTGCCGTAAAGAAGTTTACTAGATGTCGTAACGCTTAGATTTGGAGCTCCAGCTCTTCCGCACCCCAACTAATAAAAAAGTCCAAATGGCAGGCAAACGATATGGCGGACATAGGTGCTCCCAATGGCAAAGTTGTAGAGCACATTCAGATGCATCGGTCGATGAAGTTTTGTGTTGATCCGACTTACGGTGTGGGAGTTATGACCTTTTAAACATGACCCTTTGTTATAGCGCCACCATCTGGCCGACATAGGTGATTTTTAGTGCCTGAGTAGCCGGGGGCCATAGGAACCCACCTACCAAATTTGGTTGGTCTACAACTTATGGTTGCTGAGCGTCAGACACTTTTAGCAGAGAAAAATAAGAAGAATAATAATAATAATCCTAACAGATACAATAGGGTTGCACCAGCTTCGCTGCTTGGACCCCTAATTAAATTAAAACAAAACTGTAGGCTACACGTTAACATTAAATATAGACCCACCAGTCTGACTTTGACAACTTTGGGACTAAACTGGCTCTCGTTTTATTTAATAACACTAAAAGTAAAATTATTACCTGTGTGCCTTGATAAATAAAGTGGTTAAATTCAACCTTTTTTCTCTTGGTCTTTATTAAAAATAGGTCATTAAAAATTATGAATAATTATCGATACTGACCGAAATGAAACATTTTATCGCGATAAATTTCTCAGCTATATCGCCCAGCCCTAATTTAACATGAAAAAATTTAGGAGTTCAAAAACTTATGAAACTACATAACTATAGAAATGGATTATTGCCATTACGTTCCCGAAGAGTTTAGTTAAATATGATTTAGTTTACCACACACCTGGACTACCTATCACTATCCTGCAGGGCACCTTTGATCCCTTTTATCACTTGAACCCTCCTAATTTGTTCCTGTAGCACTTTCGTGTAACACTTGTATCTCCATCCAGCACTTTTATTGCACTTGTAACGTTGTCTTGATATTGTAGCTCGTCGTCATGCCTCCTAGTTTGACTTACAATGCTTTTCTGACCTAGCATATGCTTATTGTGTTAACTGGACATAAAGTGTTCATGGCTATGGAAAACTGTTACATAATTAGTATTGTACCTTAACGCACCTTAACGTTTTGCAGTTGTTCCAAAAACCTTCGGCATGCACTTAATGTACGCAGCTTTGGATAAAAGCGTTGGCCAAATCAATGTAATTTAATGCAACACATGGACATAAAGGGTATTCATACATTTTGGTTTCACCACATAGAAATTACAGTTGCCCATTTCAGGGCACCATAATGTTTGGCTTCACAGTTGTTGACTTCACAAATGGCTACACAGTTGTTACTGATTTGACAGCCGTGTTCAGTTGCTTCCTGGGTGCAGATGAAAGATTTGATGACCTTTGGAGACTGTTATTGCTGTTTGTCAGGATAACGACCTGGGGTGGGTTTCCCAATAATGACAGATCACAGAATTAATGTGTGCATTTATGAGGTTCTTAAGCAACAAACATTCTCTCATTACATGAAATACCCAAACAATTGTTACATGGAATGAGCTTCTTTGCAAAGCAAGTTCATGCTCATTTTTAGCCAATCAACACTGAAAAACAAAGTGGTCAAAATGTAAGAACAGGTAAATTGTGTTATCATTAAATTATAACCATATTGATTCTAAGCGTCCATTGCATTTCTTAAACCCCCAATTAGACGTCTGCGTCTAAAAATAGCACTCGTAAATTATTGCTTTCATCAGTCACTGATTCAAGGTGCACTACTGTAACACCTACACCATTGTAAAGCACAGGCTCTTTGCACTTTGATGCAAAAAAAAAAGCCTGTCTCAATCGGTAAAAACCACTAGAGATAACAAAAAAATAACGAGGCAGACCCCTTCCCAAAAAGAGGGTTGAAGAGTGATGATAATAGTATTTTATAATCCAATAACTCTGCAACAAGCCAAATAACTGCTAATACTAGTGACAGTACTGATAAAGCTAAAATCCCCCTCTGATCCCGATAAATCAATCTGCTCTTAGTATACAGGCTAGTAAATCATTATTCATTATTCCTCATCTCCATTGAGTTGAAAGGTGTATTCAAGCGAATTTAAAAATGAGCATTTCTATGCATGTAAATAGAATGTCAAATGCAAAAGTGTGGTTTTTCTAAAAAAGCAACTTCTTAACTTACAAACAGCAATGATCTCAATTAGCTAGTCATTTCAGGGTAGAGTAAATGACCTAAAACCAAGCTACTACAGCCCTCTCTAATATCTATCCATTCTGACCTTGCCCCTGCTTGGAAAACCCGTATATATGAGTAATCATATAGCATCAAGTTCTTCAAGCTCACTTACATAGCTTTCAAACATAGCTCACAGCTTCCTATTCTGCTGCGTACAGACTTACTTTCACTTTGCGTTTTCCCATAGTACATGAGTGAAAGCTTATGGTAACTAACCATTATGAACACATGTTGGAAATATAAGCTCTCCAAAAGGACAGCATTTTATTGAAATACGGGGCCTAATCAAAGAGAGAGAATGGTGAATAAAGAATATTTGTTTTTTGGGGTACCAGAGGGTACCACCCACTCTCTCTCTCTCTCTCTCTCTCTATATATATATATATATATATATATATATATATATATATAGTTTTTTTTTTTAACTTTTAGCCTTAGAAAAGACCGTTTAATTTATTGTCAGATCAATAATATCCGACGCAACATCTCCGACTTTAATCCCGCGCGTTTTCATTTGCTACCCAAAGCTAACGTATGAACGCACTGCCAATTTTACGCAGACAATAAATAATAGTTATCTATGAACATCTTCGTGTATTGAAAAGCGTCTGACTGGCCCACTTCATACACCAGCAACAGTCACTGTTAGCATAAGCTAACGTTAGGTAACCGTCGCCAACTAGCTTACTGGGTTCTAACATTTCTAGACCTAAATGCGTTAACTTAAATTAACAGTCACTATTTAGACTATACATACTAACAATAAACACAGGGAGTAAAAAAATATGACGCCAGTTTAACACACTGACGATGTTCTTCCATATCGCCTAGCTAGCCAGACAACGTTGACTAACGAACTTACATAGCAAATCATATCGTTTACAACCCAGGAGATGCAAAAGTATAGTAACAGCTAGTCTAGCAAGAGGTTAAAGAAAGATGGACATGTCTATTCGGAGTTCGGAACCATCATTACATTAGCTCAACAGCTAACGTGATAAATCTCATGCTAAGCTTACCGAGATACTTTACCTAAAGGCGACCACCTTAGCAATCGCGATAAACAGTTTATATTATTAGCTAATTGGCCTTTAGCTACTACAATGAACTTTCTGAGAATGCTTGTGTAATAACGTCATTTCAAATGCATTTGTTGAAAATGTAAGGTGCAAATTAGGCAACCCGGGATAATAAACAACGATAAGACATCAAAATACGCTTAAGTAGTTAGGTCCATGCAAAATGTAGCCAGCAATATACCGCCCTAGTATCAACTAAAGTTCCCTCCCAATTTTCAGCTTTGGCACGTTGTTGATTTTGAACTCACCTAGCAAAGTAGCTGTCCAGCTAACATAACAGAAAACACGTCAAACGTTCAAGTACATTGTCATTTTGGTCAGTTGGTTGTTAGGTACCTAAGCAATAAATTACGTGCTCAAAATCATATGTTCTTTTTCACCAGTTCAATTTAGTTCGCTACCTAATCGTTTGCCGATAACTGCATCTTACCTGTGTTTCACTCTGTACGAATTTATTTGCTTTCTAGTTAGTTACAGTAAATCCAAACTTTATTCCTGTAGAATCTGATTTGTCTTTGGTCATAATCTGATCTTCTCGCAAACTCTATTTTATTCTTCTCTATTTCTGGAAAAAGTTGAATCTCTAGAACGACACCGTAGCTATACAAGACGCAAGCTAACTCGACCTCGGGCCTCGACTACGAGGAGCTCAACGCAAGCGCTGTTTCTAATGCCACTCTTCTTCGTCTTATTCTATAAATTTTTGGCGGAATAAAATGCATCGTTAAAGTTGCATACCGCCACCTACTGTATTGGAGTACGTCGTTCATATAATTTTAAATCCATGCATGCAAATTTAGGGGATTTTGCGTTGTTTCCTTCTTCTTCTTCTTCTTCTTCTTCTTCCTGCCAGATTACATCATCTTAATGCTGCAAGCCCGCAAACGATGTCTCCCTATTGGACATTCACCTACACCAGCCAATCAAAATGTCACATACAAACGCAAAATGGACTTATATCTTTGTCAATGAACATTTCCAGTCAAGATGGCTGATAAGTTTGTGGCTCACTAGTAATGTCATAAATTTGGGATCGCTAAGCCTCAGGATGAATCCCACCTGAGACTACCCCAAATTTCTAATTTCTTAAGCTTATTTTCTGATTCACAATTGTCCGTTAGTTTTTAGGGGTGGAACACAATTGTATCTGTTAGGATTATTATTATCAGGGGTCCAAGCAGGGAAGCTGGTGGAACCCTATTGTATCTGTTCGGATTATTAGGGGTCCAAGCAGCGAAGCTGGTGGAACCCTATTGTATCTGTTAGGATTATTATTATTAGGGGTCCAAGCAGCGAAGCTGGTGGAACCCTATTGTATTTGTTAGGATTATTAGGGGTCCAAGCAGCGAAGCTGGTGGAACCCTATTGTATCTGTTAGAATTATTATTATTATTAGGGGTCCAAGCAGCGAAGCTGGTGGAACCCTATTGTATCTGTTAGGATTATTATTATTATTAGGGGTCCAAGCAGCGAAGCTGGTGGAACCCTATTGTATTTGTTAGGATTATTAGGGGTAAAAGCAGCGAAGCTGGTGGAACCCTATTGTATCTGTTTGGATTATTAGGGGTCCAAGCAGCGAAGCTGGTGGAACCCTATTATATTTGTTAGGATTATTATTACGGGTCCAAGCAGCGAAGCTGGTGGAACTCTATTATATCTGTTCGGATTATTAGGGGTCCAAGCAGCGAAGCTGGTGGAACCCTATTGTATCTGTTAGGATTATTATTATTAGGGGTCCAAGCAGCGAAACTGGTGGAACCCTATTGTATCTGTTCGGATTATTATTATTATTAGGGGTCCAAGTAGTGAAGCTGGTGGAACCCTATTGTATTTGTTAGGATTATTGGGGGTCCAAGCAGCGAAGCTGGTGGAACCCTATTGTTTTTGTTAGGATTATTATTAGGGGTCCAAGCAGCGAAGCTGGTGGAACCCTATTGTATTTGTTAGGATAATTAGGGGTCCAAGCGGCAAAGCTGGTGGAACCCTATTGTATCTGTTAGGATTATTAGGGGTCCAAGCAGCGAAGCTGGTGGAACCCTATTATACCTGTTAGGATTATTATTAGGGGTCCAAGCAGCGAAGCTGGTGGAACCCTATTGTATCTGTTAGGATTATTAGGGGTCCAAGCAGCGAAGCTGGTGGAACCCTATTGTATCTGTTAGGATTATTATTATTAGGGGTCCAAGCAGCGAAGCTGGTGGAACCCTATTGTATCTGTTAGGATTATTAGGGGTCCAAGCAGCGAAGCTGGTGGAACCCTATTGTATCTGTTAGGATTATTAGGGGTCCAAGCAGCGAAGCTGGTGGAACCCTATTGTTTTTGTTAGGATTATTATTATTAGGGGTCCAAGCAGCGAAGCTGGTGGAACCCTATTGTATCTGTTCGGATTATTATTATTAGGGGTCCAAGCAGCGAAGCTGGTGGAACCCTATTGTATCTGTTAGGATTATTAGGGGTCCAAGCAGCGAAGCTGGTGGAACCCTATTGTATCTGTTAGGATTATTAGGGGTCCAAGCAGCGAAGCTGGTGGAACCCTATTGTATCTGTTAGGATTATTATTATTATTATTATTAGGGGTCCAAGCAGCGAAGCTGGTGGAACCCTATTGTATCTGTTAGGATTATTATTATTATTCTTATTTTTCTCCGCTAAAAGTGTCTGAGGCTCAGCAACCATAAGTCCTAGAGCAACCAAATTTGGCAGGTGGGTTCCTATGGCCCCCCACTACTCAGGCACTAAAAATCACCTATGTCGGCCAGATGGTGGCGCTATAACAGAGGGTTTTGCGTTTAAGGCCATAACTCCAACACCATAGGTTAGATCAACACAAAACTTCATCAACTTGTGCAGCTGAACCTGCTCTATCACTTTGCCATTGGCACTACCTATGTCTGCCATATTGTTTGCCCGCCATTTTAACTTTTTAGTTGGGGTGTGGCAGTTTTCTCCACTAAAATGTCTGAGGCTCAGCAACCATAAGTTGTACACCAACCAAATTTGGGAAGTGGGTTCCTATGGCCGCCCACTACTCAGGCACTACAAATCACCTATTTCGGCCAGATGGTGGCGCTATAACAAAGGGTCATACTTTAAAAGGCCATAACTCCCACACCATAAGTCAGATCAACACAAAACTTCATCGACCGATGCATCTGAATGTGCTCTACAACTTTGCTATTGGGACCACCTATGTCCGCCATATGGTTTGCCCGCCATTTGGACTTTTTTATTAGGTGGGGTGCGGAAAAGCTGGAGCTCCAAATTCTAAGTGTTACGACATCGAGTAAACTTCTTTACGGCAAGCGACATCCATGGCGACGCAAGTAATCCGACACCGTAGGGTCTAGTTTTTATCACTGAGGGTAGGGTCTGAACGTCGGGGTAGCACTGGAAGAGGCTACCAAAAGTTCGTTAGTAAAAGCTTTTTCAGAGGATGAATAATTACTTTTCTTGAGCATGCATCCATTTGAAGAAAATATCTGGTGAGTTCGTTCAGTCTTTGAATCTGTCATTATGCTGAGAAATAGCTAAACCATTTTATTGATAGTATTTGAGTTTCGTGTAAACCCGCGAAAACACGCTGGTCTAATTAAACAATGACGGTAATACATATGTAGTCCGCTTCGTTCCGTTGCTACCATAATATAAACTATCTTGTGTCTACAGCTGCTGTTTCTCGCTGCAATTTCTAATATTGAATATAAACAAAAGGCGCAATTTATGCTGTAGTTGCCAGTGTCTGAATAAATACACGGTACTCTGCGCGTAGGTAGCATCGATGGCGAGTTGGTATTTCATTTTTTGCTCCTAAAAGTTTGTTAGTAAAAGCTATTTGAGAGGATGAATCTGTCATGGTCCCGTGTTCCTGTTTGTCTGTCTTTCCCTGTTGGGCCGCCAGATGGCGGCACTTCTGTTTTGTGTCCTGCTCCCCCCTGTTAATTGTATTATTGGTTTTGATTATTCTATTGGCTGTCTCGTTCTCCCTTCCCTCTCTGTGGCTTGATTGTTCATTGTGCCCTCCTGTGTCTCGTCAGTGTCGGTCTATTTAAGTTTCCCTTCCCCTGGACTCAGGGCTGGATCCTTGTCGCTTGTTGGGTTGTCGTTTGTCCTGCCCATGTTCCTGCTCCATGTGTTCCTGCCCTGTATGTACCTGCCATTCTCTGATTTCTATGAGTTTTTGGATTTTGGATTTCCCTTGTTCTTGTGTTTGTGTAAGTTTTTTCCTTGTGTTTAAGAATTGCCCAGCGAGGCTTTTTGTTCCCTTTTGTTCCCTTATTCCTTTTTTGTTGTAAGTAAAGTCTTTGTTGTTCCTTACCTGTTGGAGTTTTGAGTTTCTTTCCCTGCACTCCGCATTTGGGGTCCAAACCCACCATACACCCCAACAGAAGGATCCAGCCAGTGCTGGACCCAGCTGAGTTTTTTTTTTTTTTTTTTTCTTCCCCCCCTCTTTTTTGAAGTTGTTTTTTTAATCATGCCACCGGGGTGGTGGAGTGACCCGGAGGACTCGCCACCCAGCGACTGGGAGCGCAACCCAGTTTTCGCCCTTGAGCCTCCCAGTGGCCGGGGCGGGCGGTCGCGGAGGCGTCGTAGTCGGGCTGCCTCCCGATTGGCCAGACCTCCTGCTGCTCAGCCAGCGGATCCCTGGCGTGCGTCTTTCGAAGGATCCCGGCTGGTAATTTTTCCAGGGCCCGGACCACGGGGGTCCCGCCGGTCCCGTCCGGCAGCCCAGCCGGGTTCCCTACAGCTGGGGTCCGTGTTCCTATCCCCTGCCCAGCCCAGACTGCAGTGGGGTCTGCCTGCTCCGCCCCCAGTCCCGGAGGGGCCCTCGCCGCCTGCTCCGCCCCCAGTCCCGGAGGGGCCCTCGCCGCCTGCTCCGCCCCCAGTCCCGGAGGGGCCCTCGCCGCCTGCTCCGCCCCCAGTCCCGGAGGGGCCTTCGCCGCCTGCTCCGCCCCCAGTCCCGGAGGGGCCTTCGCCGCCTGCTCCGCCCCCAGTCCCGGAGGGGCCTTCGCCGCCTGCTCCGCCCCAAGTCCCGGAGGGGCCTTCGCCGCCTGCTCCGCCCCAAGTCCCGGAGGGGCCTTCGCCGCCTGCTCCGCCCCAAGTCCCGGAGGGGCCTTCGCCGCCTGCTCCGCCCCAAGTCCCGGAGGGGCCTTCGCCGCCTGCTCCGCCCCAAGTCCCGGAGGGGCCTTCGCCGCCTGCTCCGCCCCCAGTCGCGGAGGGGCCTTCGCCGCCTGCTCCGCCCCCAGTCGCGGAGGGGCCTTCGCCGCCTGCTCCGCCCCCAGTCCCGGAGGGGCCTTCGCCGCCTGCTCCGCCCCCAGTCCCGGAGGGGCCTTCGCCGCCTGCTCCGCCCCCAGTCCCGGAGGGGCCTCCGAAGCTGCCCAGTGCTCCTGCCCTGCCTTGTGCTCCTGTGCCCCTTGGTGTTCCTTTGTCCTCTAGTGTTCTCGCTCCCCCTAGTGTTCTCGCTCCCCCTAGTGCTCTCGCTCCCCCTAGTGCTCGTGCCGTGCCCAGTGTTCCCTCGTACCCTAGTGGCCGTGCTCCTCCCAGTGTTCTCGCTCCCCCCAGTGGCCGTCCTTTCCCTGGTGTTCATTCTCCCTTTGGTGTCCAGCCTCCTCCCGGTGTCCGTCCTCCCCCTAGTGTGGTCACTCCCCCTGGTGTCGCGCCCCCTAGAGTCCGCGCTCCACCTAGTGTTCTCACGCCACCCAGTGTTTCCGACCATGTGTCTGTGTGCTCCCCGGCCCCCTTGTCTGGTTGTCTGCCTGCCTGTTTGTCTGCCTGTTTGCCCATATGTGTGTCAGCCAGTTTGTTGGCCTGTTTGTCTGCCCCCCAGGCCGTCGGCCCATCGGCCAATGTGTTCTCCCGCCTGTCTGCCTGTCTGTCTGTGTGCCAGTCCGTGTGTTTTTTGTCCTGTTTGCCTGTTTGTCAGTCCTTGTGTCAGTCGTTGGGTGCACCCCTTTCCTTCCCTGTCTGTCTGTCCCTCAGTGTGTCTGTAGGTGTTGCTGTGTGCCTCCCTGCCTGCTTGTCCCTTTGTTTGTCCTTGTAGGTCTCCCTGTGTTCCCGTGTCGGTGTCAGTCCGTTTTCCTTGTCGGTCCCAGTCCGGTGTTTGTCGCGTCTCTGTCCAGTCCAGTTCCTGCCCCAGTCCCTGAGTCCAGTTCCTGCCCCAGTCCCTGAGTCCAGTTCCTGCCCCAGTCCCTGAGTCCAGTTCCTGCCCAAGTCCCTGAGTCCAGTTCCTGCCCCAGTCCCTGAGTCCAGTTCCTGCCCCAGTCCCTGAGTCCAGTTCCCGCTCCAGCCCCGAGTTCCAGTTCCCGCTCCAGCCCCGAGTTCCAGTCCAGTTCCCGCTCCAGCCCCGAGTCCTGTCCTTGCCCCAGTCCTCGAGTCCTGTCCTTGCCCCCGTCCTCGAGTCCAGTTCCTGAGTCCAGTTCTGTTCCTGTCCCCGTCGAGTCCTGAGTCCTGTTCCCCGTTCCTGTCGAGTCCAGTCCTGAGTCCTGTTCCCCGTTCCTGTCGAGTCCAGTCCTGAGTCCTGTTCCTGTCGAGTCCCCGAGTCCAGTCCTGTCTCCTGCTCCCACCCTCTGTTCACTCCCTCCCCAGGTCGGCTTCCTGGGACGTCAGGAGCCGTCCCTTGGGGGGGGGGGTACTGTCATGGTCCCGTGTTCCTGTTTGTCTGTCTTTCCCTGTTGGGCCGCCAGATGGCAGCACTTCTGTTTTGTGTCCTGCTCCCCCCTGTTAATTGTATTATTGGTTTTGATTATTCTATTGGCTGTCTCGTTCTCCCTTCCCTCTCTGTGGCTTGATTGTTCATTGTGCCCTCCTGTGTCTCGTCAGTGTCGGTCTATTTAAGTTTCCCTTCCCCTGGACTCAGGGCTGGATCCTTGTCGTTTGTCCTGCCCATGTTCCTGCTCCATGTGTTCCTGCCCTGTATGTACCTGCCATTCTCTGATTTCTATGAGTTTTTGGATTTTGGATTTCCCTTGTTCTTGTGTTTGTGTAAGTTTTTTCCTTGTGTTTAAGAATTGCCCAGCGAGGCTTTTTGTTCCCTTTTGTTCCCTTATTCCTTTTTTGTTGTAAGTAAAGTCTTTGTTGTTCCTTACCTGTTGGAGTTTTGAGTTTCTTTCCCTGCACTCCGCATTTGGGGTCCAAACCCACCATACACCCCAACAGAATCATTACTTTTCTTTGGCATGGATCCATTTGAAGACAATATCGGGTGAGTTCGTTTATTCTTTAAATCCGTCATTATGCTGAGATAAATCGTATTCTCAATTTACTCTCTAAATTGACTGTAAGTTTGGGGTTGTAACTAGGTAGTTGTTTCGTAGGTGAATTAACTCGTCTTAACTATTGCTTGTATTTTTGCATAGACTGCGTTGTTGCTGTTCTTGTTTGTGTTAGTGTTAATCAGTTTAACCTACAGGGTCCAAGTTGAACTATGCGGTTGTTCCCTGCACTTGGAACGGTAGGATACTGCCCTCTAGGGTTTTCAACACACTTGTTTCCTGGTTATGGTTAGACACTTTGTTGTACGTCGCTCTGGATATGAGCGTCTGCCAAATGCCTGTAATGTAACGTAGGCTAATATTCGGTAACAACAAGATAAACCCGACATTTGCCCTAAAATATGCCAATACAGCAGTGAAAACGCTGCTTACTGAATAACGAAATAAACGAGACAAAGTTTTTTTTAATTATACCATCTCATATTACAGTCAATATCTGGGACTAAACATTGAATAAATATACAATCTTACCATTGGTTTTACGTGTAGAGATGTCCTTTTTGCAACTGAGTGGTCATACATTGTCTTGGACAATCCGTTTGTGATTCCTGTTGCTTGCGGCGTTGTCGCCGTTTTTAGTACAATTTGGCTTGATTGACAGTTCATTTATTCAGTAGATGAGAGTATAAGCTTTCTAACGATGTATAACATGTCTGATTTTGCATTTGGAATAGCGTGTTATAGTTCAGCTTAATGGAATATTTTCTTATCGCATTCACTGTGGCGTAGCATTAAAGACGATGCACCTAACGAAACGTTGTCAACGATTTTCATAATTTCTTGGAGAGTACTATTATTATTGAGGACTTCGGGGCATAGCTAAGCCATTTCTTTGCTCATAGACCTATCTGACATCGTTTTCTGACGCAAAACAGAAGCGGATAGGACTTTGTCATTGATTTTCTGTCTCTATACTACTAAGCACAGATAAAATGTCATGTTGCTATGTAAGTATTACTGCTCAAAATATTTCGGTTATATGCGTTATTTTTGAAATTGAGTGTCTTTAAATAGGTTAGTGGTATTATATAATGTGGATATTTCACACTGCAATGTAAGCAGTGTAATAGTTTTTGTGACCCATGGAACAGTGATGACGACAGTGTTGGAACGTTGCTAAAACGTGGTGGACGGTTGAAAATTATTTTCGTCCCATCCCCATTCGTCATTATGCTGAGAAATAGCTAAACCATTTTTATTGATAGTAATTGAGTTTCTCTGGAAACGCGCGAAAACACGCTGGTATAATAAAACAATGACGGTAAATATAGCCTACATATGTAGTCTGCTTCATTCCGTTGCTACCATAACATAACAGACTATCTTGTGTCTACAGCTGCAGTTTCTCGCTGCAATTACTAATATTGAATATAAACAAAAGACGCAATTTATGCTGTACTCTACCAATGTCTACATAAATAATACGGTACTCTGAGCGTATGAAGCAGTTATCATGGATGGCGAGTTGATATTTTTTGCTACTACAAGTTTGTTAGTAAAAGCTTTGAGAGGATGAATCATGACTTTTCTTTGGCATGGATCCATTTGAAGACAATATCGGGTGAGTTCGTTTACTCTTTAAATCCGTCATTATCCTGAGAGAAATCGTATTCTCAATTTAATCTCCACATTGACTGTAAGCTTTGGGTTGTAACTAGTTAGCTGTTTCGTAGGTGACTTAGTTAATGCACTCGTCTTAACTATTGCTTGTATTTTTGCATAGACTGCGTTGTTGCTGTTCTTGTTTGTGTTAGTGTTAATCAGTTTAACCTACAGGGTCCAAGTTGAACTATGCGGTTGTTCCCTGCACTTGGAACGGTAGGCTACTGCCCTCTAGGGTTTTCGCCACAATTGTTCCTGATTATGGTTATACACTTTGTTGTACGTCGCTCTGGATAAGAGCGTCTGCCAAATGCCTGTAATTTGAGATGTAATGTAATATTCCGTAGCAACAAGATAAACCAGACATTAGCCTTAAAATATGCCAATACAGCAGTGAAAACTCTGCTCACTGAAGAACGAAATAAACGAGACAACGTTTTTTAAATTATTCCATGTCATTCTACAGTCACTATCTGGGACTAAACATTGAATAAATATACAATCATACCATTGGTTTTACGCGTAGAGATGTCCCTTTTGCGAATGAGTGGTTATATATTGTCTTGGACAATCCGTTTGCGAAAAATACGCGCATATGTGACGCCTGGGTCGGCTATCTTCATAAATAGCTGTGCGTAATACCACACCTGTTGCTTACGGCGTTGTCGCCCTTTTTAGTACAATTTGGCTTGATTGACAATTCATTCATTCAGGAGGTGAGAGTATAAGCTTTCTAACGATGTATAACATGTCTGATTTTGCTTTTGGAATAGCGTTTTATAGGTCAGCGTAACCAAATTTTTTCTTATCTGCCAATGTCTAAATAAATAAAACGGTAGGCTACTTTGCGAGCAGCACGCAGATCGCGAGTTGATATTACGTCTTTTTTTCCGTTTTTTCTCAAAGTCGTATTTATTATTTGAAATGTGCATTCATGTGTTATTATTCTATCTGTCTCTGTGGCGCTCTGAAATGTGCATTCTCTGCTAAGCTGAGCAATGGATTGGAATATGTGTCTGACGTAGTGTTGCACGGTATACCAAAACTTCAGCACTTTCTCCGTACTTAAAAAAAAAAAAAAAAAAAATGGTTCGGTATTAGAATATTCCGACGTTCGGTAGTTTTGAGTCGAATGTAAAAGCCAGGGAAAATTGTCTCCCGCATTACTGATTGAGAGGATGAAAAGTGTAATTTGTCAGAATCTTCGCTAGAAGGCAGTAGCAACTAAGGTTGCCAAGTGAGGTGACTTGCCCTTGTGCATTCTTCGTGGTTGATACAGCGCAAGCTTAGACTCAGTTGACTCCAGTAGCAATAGGTGTTCTAATTTGTGAATATTTGATTATAGGAAGATGCTGTATTGTTATTGAAATATGCTGTTTTTAGATTTATTTAAAAGTGAAAGACCTGTTTAAATATTATTTACTTTGCAATTGTTTAATTTCTGAAATATATTTAATATAGTTTTCTATGGTTTAGTGTTGTAACACTATAGGCCTATGCTTATTGATATGCTGAACAGGCTTCAACTTAAAGGTTGTTAATAAACCAGGTTTTTAATAAACCGTGAATTCGAAAATGAGGTCATCCCTTGTGGACATTACGTTTCTGATCAATTAAGGTAATTTCAGTATCGTTAGGTACCGAGAATTGAATCAGTATTGTTTCAGTATCAATTATCATGATACTAAACCTGGCATCGGTATCAAAGTCAATTTTGGTATCGTGACAACACTAGTGTGACGCCTTTTTTAGTTGCGGCATGGAAGCGCTGCAGCTGTACACACACACCGGGCCATCTAAGTGTTACGACATGCCATCTAAGTGTTACAACATAGTAAAGACATTTACGGGAAGCGGCCAGGACACATCCATGGCGACGCAACTAAGTCATCCGCCAGCGTCTCTTAGCAAAAATTGGCCATAAGTCATCAATATTTTACTACGTCAGACACATATTCCAATCCATTGCTTATCATGATATTCAGTAGATATGTTGGATGAAGGCATATGATCATGAGGACAAAGCCATTTTAACATCGCTCCATAGGGGGCGCGATGGTGCCAATGCTTGGACCCCTCCCAACGCCGCTTGCGGCTTTAATTATTAGGGGTCCAAGCAGCGAAGCTGGTGGAACCCTATTGTATCTGTTAGGATTATTAGGGGTCCAAGCAGCGAAGCTGGTGGAACCCTATTGTATCTGTTAGGATTATTAGGGGTCCAAGCAGCGAAGCTGGTGGAACCCTATTGTATCTGTTAGGATTATTAGGGGTCCAAGCAGCGAAGCTGGTGGAACCCTATTGTATCTGTTAGGATTATTATTATTAGGGGTCCAAGCAGCGAAGCTGGTGGAACCCTATTGTATCTGTTAGGATTATTAGGGGTCCAAGCAGCGAAGCTGGTGGAACCCTATTGTTTTTGTTAGGATTATTATTATTAGGGGTCCAAGCAGCGAAGCTGGTGGAACCCTATTGTATCTGTTAGGATTATTATTATTATTATTATTATTTTTCTCCGCTAAAAGTGTCTGAGGCTCAGGAACCATAAGGCCTAGAGCAACCAAATTTGGCAGGTGGGTTCCTATGGCCCCCCACTACTCAGGCACTAAAAATCACCTATGTCGGCCAGATGGTGGCGCTATAGCAAAGGGTTAGGCGTAAAAGGCCATAACTCTCACACCATAAGTTAGATCAACACAAAACTTCATCGACATATGCATCTGAACGTGCTCTATCACTTTGCCATTGGCACCACCTATGGCCGCCATATTGTTTGCCTGCCCTTTCGACTTTTTAGTTGGGGCGTGGCAGTTTTCTCCACTAAAATGTCTGAGGCTCAGCAACCATAAGTTGTAGACCAACCAACTTTTGGAGGTGGGTTCCTATGGCCCCCCACTACTCGGGCACTAAAAATCATCTATGTCGGCCAGATGGTGGCGCTATAACAAAGGGTCATACTTTAAAAGGTCATAACTCCCACACCGTAAGTCAGATCAACACAAAACCTCATCGACCGATGCATCTGAATGTGCTCTACAACTTTGCTTTTGGGACCACCTATGTCCGCCATATGGTTTGCCCGCCATTTGGACTTTTTTATTAGGTGGGGTGCGGAAGAGCTGTGGCTCCAAATCTAAACGGTTACGACATCGAGTAAACTTCTTTACGGCAAGCGACATCCATGGCGACGCAAGTAATCCGACACCGTAGGGTCTAGTTTTTATCAGTGAGGGGACGGTCTGAACGTCGGGGAAGCAGTGGAAGACAGTGTCGGACATTATTTGAAGACAGTATCGGGTGAGTTCGTTTAGTCTTTGAATCTGTCATTATGCTGAGAAATAGCTAAACCATTTTATTGATAGGTTCTGAGTTTCTGTGCAAACGCGCGAAAACACGCTGGTATAATGAAATAATGACGGTAGCCTAATACATATATAGTCCGCTTCGTTCCGTTGCTACCATAAGATAACACACTATCTTGTGTCTACAGCTGCAGTTCCTCACTGCAATTTCTAACATTGAATATTCACAAAAGACGCAATTTATACTGTACTCTGCCAATGTCTAAATAAATAATACGCTACGGTACAGCTTTAAGAGGATGAATCATTACTTTTCTTTGACATGGATCCATTTGAAGACAATAACGGGTTCGTTTTTAAATCAGTCATTATGCTGAGAGAAATCGTATTCTCAATTTAATCTCTAAATTTATTCTAAGGTTAGGGTTGTAACTAGTTAGCTGTTTAGTAGGTGACTTAGTTAATGCACTCGTCTTAACTATTGCTTGTATTTTTGCATAGACTGCGTTGTTGCTGTTCTTGTTTGTGTTAGTGTTAACCAGTTTAACCTACAGGGTCCAAGTTGAACTATAAGGTTGTTCCATGCACTTGGAACGGTAGGCTACTGCCCTCTAGGGTTTTCGACACACTTGTTCCTGGTTATGGTTAAACATTTTGTTGTACGTCGCTCTGGATAAGAGCGTCTGCCAAATGCCTATAATGTAATATAATATTCCGTAGCAACAACATAAAAGTTTTTTTTTAATTATGCCATGTCATTCTACATTCAATATCTGGGACTAAACATTGAATAAATATACAATCTTACCACTGGTTTTACGCGTAGAGTTGTCCCTTCTGCGAATGAGTGGTCATATATTGTCCTGGACAATCCGTTTGAGAAATATAGGCTACGCGCATTTGTCACGCCTGGGCTATCTTCAAAAATAGCTGTGCGTAATACCACACCTGTTGCTTACGGCGTTGTCGCCCTTTTTAGTGCAATTTGGCTTGACTGACAATTAATTTATTCAGTAGGTGAGAGTATAAGCTTTCTGACGATGTATAACATGTCTGTTTTTGCTTTTGGAATAGCGTTTTATAGGTCAGCGTAACCGAAAATTTTCTTATATGCCAGTGTCTACATAAATAAAACGGTAGGCTGCTCTGCGCGTAGGTCGCGACTTGATATCTCGTCTTTTGTTTCGTTTTTTCTTAATGTCGCATTTATTACTTGAAATGTGTATTTATGTGTTATTATTCTATCTGTCTCTGTGGCGCTCTGAAATGTGCATTCTCTGCTAAGCTGAGCAATGGATTGGAATATGTGTCTGACGTAGTGTTGCACGGTATTCCAAAACTTCAGCACTTTCTCGGTACTTAAAAAAAAAAAAAAAGAGAAAGAAACGGTTTGGTATTAGAATATTCCGACGTTCGGTAGTTTTGAGTCAAATGTAAAAGCCAGGGAAAATCGTCTACCGCATTACTGAGGATGAAAAGTGTAATTTGTCAGAATCTTCGCTAGATGGCAGTAGCAACTAAGGTTGGCAAGTGAGGTGACCTGCGCTTGTGCATTTTTCGTGGTTGATACTGCGCAATCTTAGACTCAGTTCACTTCAGTAGCAATAGCTGTTCTAATTTGTAAATATTTTATTAAAGGAAGATGCTGTATTGTTATTGAAATATGCTGTTTTTAGATATATTTTAAAGTGAAAGACCTGTTAAAGATAATTTACTTTACAATTGTTTAATTTTTGAAATATATTTAATATAGTTTTCTATGGTTTAGTGTTGTAAAACTATAGGCCTATGCTTATTGATATGCTGAACAGGCTTCAACTTAAAAGCTGTTAATAAATCAGGTTTTTTATAAACCGTGAATTCGAAAATGAGGTCAACCCTTGTGGACATTACCTTTCGGATCTATTAAGGTAATTTCAGTATCGTTAGGTACCGAGTATTGAATCAGTATTGTTTCAGTATCAATTATCATAATACTAAACCTGGTATCGGTATCAAAGTCAAAATTTTGGTATCGTGAGAACACTAGTGTGACACCCCTTTTTGGTCACAGCATGGAAGCGCTGCAGCTGTACATACACGCTGGGCCATCTAAGTGTTACGACATGCCATCTAAGTGTTACGACATAGTAAATGCATTCACGAGAAGCGGCCAGGACACATCCATGGCGACGCAACTAAGTCATCCGCCAGCGTCTCTTACCACAAAATTGGCCATAAGTCATCAATTTTTTATACAATAATCATGATATTCAGTAGATATGTTGGGTGAAGGTGTATGATCATGAGGACAAAGCCATTTTCAAATCGCTCCATAGGGGGTGCGATGGTGCCAATGCTTGGACCCCTCCCAACGCCGCTTGCGGCTTTAATTATTATTATTATTATTATTCTTATTATTTTTCTCCGCTAAAAGTGTCTGAGGCTCAGCAACCATAAGTCGTAGAGCAACCAAATTTGGCAGGTGGGTTCCTATGGCCCCCCACTACTCAGGCACTAAAAATCACCTATGTCGGCCAGATGGTGGCGCTATAACAAAGGGTTTTGCGTAAAAGGCCATAACTCCCACACCATAAGTTAGATCAACACAAAACTTCATCGACCTATGCATCTGAACGTGCTCTACAACTTTGCCATTGGCACCACCCATGTCCGCCATATTGTTTGCCCGCCATTTTAACTTTTACGTTGGGGCGTGGAAGCTTTCTCTGCTAAAATGTCTGAGGCTCAGCAACCATAAGTCCTAGAGCAACCAAATTTGGCAGGTGGGTTCCTATGGCCCCCCACTACTCAGGCACTAAAAATCACCTATGTCGGCCAGATGGTGGCGCTATAACAAAGGATTTTGCCTAAAAGGTCATAACTCCCACACCGTAAATCAGATCAACACAAAACTTCATAGACCGACGCATGTGAATGTGCTCTACAACTTTGCTGTTGGGGCTACATATCTCCGCCATATTGTTTGCCTGCCATTTCGACTTTTTTATTAGGTGGGGTGCGGAAGAGCTGCGGCTCCAAATCTAAACGATTACGACATCTAGTAAACTTCTTTACGGCAAGCGACATCCATGGCGACGCAAGTAATCCGACACCGTAGGGTCTAGTTTTTATCAGTGAGGGGACGGTCTGAACGTCGGGGAAGCAGTGGAAGACAGTGCCAGACATTATTTGAAGACAGTATCGGGTGAGTTCGTTTAGTCTTTGAATCTGTCATTATGCTGAGAAATAGCTAAACCATTTCATTGATAGATTCTGAGTTTCTGTGCAAACGCGCGAAAACACGCTGGTCCAATGAAACAATGACGGTAATGCATATAGTCCGCTTCGTGCCGTTGCTACCATAACATAACAGACTATCTTGTGTCTACAGCTGCAGTTTCTCGCTGCAATTTCTAATATTGAATATAAACAAAAGACGCAATTTATGCTGTAGTCTGCCAATGTCTAAATAAATTATACGGTCCATTTGAAGACAATATCGGGTGAGTTCGTTTAGTCTTTAAATCCGTCATTATGCTGACAGAAATTGTTTTCTCAATTTAATCTCTAAATTGACTGTAAGCTTAGGGTTGTAACTAGTTAGCTGTTTCGTTGGTGACTTAGTTAATGCACTCGTCTTAACTATTGCTTGTATTTTTGCATAGACTGCGTTGTTGCTGTTCTTGTTTGTGTTAGTGTTAATCAGTTTAACCTACAGGGTCCAAGTTGAACTAACGGTTGTTCCCTGCACTTGGAACGGCATTTCTCTCTAGGGTTTTCGACACACTTGTTCCTGGTTATGGTTATACACTTTGTTGTACGTCACTCTGGATAAGAGCGTCTGCCAAATGCCTGTATTGTAATGGAATGTAATGTAATATTCCGTAGCAACAAGATAAACCCGACGTTAGCCCTACAATATGCCAATATAGCAGTGAAAACGCTGCTCACTGAATAAGGAAATAAACGAGACAAAGTTTTTTAAAATTATGCCATGTCATTCTACATTCAATATCTGGGACTAAACATCGAATAAATATAAATTCTTACCACTGGTTTTACGCGTAGAGATGTCCCTTTTGCGAATGAGTGGTCATATATTGTCTTGGACAATCCGTTTGCGAAATATACGCGCATCTGTGACGCCAGGGTCGGCTATCTTCAATAACAGCTGTGCTTAATACCACACCTGTTGCTTACGGCGTTGTCGCCCTTTTTAGTGCAATTTGGCTTGATTGACAATTCATTTATTCAGTAGGTGAGAGTATAAGCTTTCTAACGATGTATAACATGTCTGATTTTGCCTTTGGAATAGCGTTCAATAGGTCAGCGTAACCAAAATTTATCTTATCTGCCAATGTCTAAATAAATAAAACGGTAGACTACTTTGCGCGCAGCAGGCAGATCGCGAGTTGATATTACGTCTTTTATTTCCGTTTTTTCTCAATGTCGTATTTGTTATTTGAAATGTGCATTTATGTGTTATTATTCTATCTGTCTCTGTGGCGCTCTGAAATGTGCATTCTCTGCTAAGCTGAGCAATGGATTGGAATATGTGTCTGACGTAGTGTTGCACGGTATACCAAAACTTCAGCACTTTCTCGGTACTTAAAAAAAAAAAAAAAAAAAAAAAGAAACGCTTCGGTATTAGAATATTCCGACGTTCGGTAGTTTGAGTCAAATGTAAAAGCCAGGGAAAATTGTCTCCCGCATTACTGATTGAGAGGATGAAAAGTGTAATTTGTCAGAATCTTCGCTAGAAGGCAGTAGCAACTAAGGTTGCCAAGTGAGGTGACTTGTGCTTGCACTCAGCTCCTTGATACAGCGCAAGCTTTGACTCAGTTCACTTCAGTAGCAATAGGTGTTCCAATTTGGAAATATTTTATTATATATCGATGCTGCATTGTTATTAAAATATACTGTTTTAAAATCTATTTAAAGGTGAAAGACCTGTTGTAAATATTATTTAGTTTACAACCGTTTAATTTTTGAAATATATTTAACATATTTTTCTATTGTTCAGTGTTGTAACACTATAGGCCTATGCATATTAATATGTTGAAGAGGCTTCAACTTAAAGGTTGTTAATGAACCAGGTAGTTAATAAACCATGAATTCGAAAATGAGGTCAGCCCTTGTGGACATTACATTTCTCATCTATTAAAGTAATTTCAGTATCGTTAGGTACCGAGTATCGAATTAACATTGTTTATTTTTCAAGTATCATTTCAGTATTGAGTATCGTAATACTAAACCTGGTATCACTATCAAAGTCAAAATTTTGGTATCGTGACATTACTAGTGTGACGCCTTTTTTAGTTGCGGAACAGAAACACTGCAGCTGTGCATACACGCCGGACCATCTAAGTGTTACGACATGCCATCTAAGTGTTACGACATAGTAAAGGCCTTCGCGGGAAGCGGCCAGGACATATCAATGGCGACGTAACTAAGTCATCCGACAGCGTCTCTTAGCACAAAATTTGCCATAAGTCATCAATATTTTATACGATCATCATGATATTCAGTAGATATGTTGGGTGAAGGCATATAATCATGAGGACAAAGCCATTTTAAAATCGCTCCATAGGGGGCGCGATGGTGCCAATGCTTGGACCCCTCCCAACGCCGCTTGCGGCTTTAATTATTATTATTCTTATTATTTTTCTCCGCTAAAAGTGTCTGAGGCTCAGCAACCATAAGTCGTAGAGCAACCAAATTTGGCAGGTGGGTTCCTATGGCCCCCCACTACTCAGACACTAAAAATCACCTATGTCGGCCAGATGGTGGCGCTATAACAAAGGGTTTTGCGTAAAAGGCCATAACTCCCACACCATAAGTTAGATCAACACAAAACTTCATCGACCTATGCATCTGAACGTGCTCTACAACTTTGCCATTGGCACCACCCATGTCCGCCATATTGTTTGCTCGCCATTTTAACTTTTACGTTGGGGCGTGGAAGCTTTCTCTGCTAAAATGTCTGAGGCTCAGCAACCATAAGTCCTAGAGCAACCAAATTTGGCAGGTGGGTTCCTATGGCCCCCCACTACACAGGCACTAAAAATCACCTATGTCGGCCAGATGGTGGCGCTATAACAAAGGATTTTGCCTAAAAGGTCATAACTCCCACACCGTAAATCAGATCAACACAAAACTTCATGGACCGACGCATGTGAATGTGCTCTACAACTTTGCTGTTGGGGCTACATATCTCCGCCATATTGTTTGCCTGCCATTTCGACTTTTTTATTAGGTGGGGTGCGGAAGAGCTGTGGCTCCAAATCTAAACGATTACGACATCTACTAAACTTCTTTACGGCAAGCGACATCCATGGCGACGCAAGTAATCCGACACCGTAGGGTCTAGTTTTTATCAGTGAGGGGACGGTCTGAACGTCGGGGAAGCAGTGGAAGACAGTGCCAGACATTATTTGAAGACAGTATCGGGTGAGTTCGTTTAGTCTTTGAATCTGTCATTATGCTGAGAAATAGCTAAACCATTTTATTGATAGATTCTGAGTTTCTGTGCAAACGCGCGAAAACACGCTGGTCCAATGAAACAATGACGGTAATGCATATAGTCCGCTTCGTGCCGTTGCTACCATAACATAACAAACTATCTTGTGTCTACAGCTGCAGTTTCTCGCTGCAATTTCTAATATTGAATATAAACAAAAGACGCAATTTATGCTGTAGTCTGCCAATGTCTAAATAAATTATACGGCCCATTTGAAGACAATATCGGGTGAGTTCGTTTAGTCTTTAAATCCGTCATTATGCTGACAGAAATTGTTTTCTCAATTTAATCTCTAAATTGACTGTAAGCTTAGGGTTGTAACTAGTTAGCTGTTTCGTTGGTGACTTAGTTAATGCACTCGTCTTAACTATTGCTTGTATTTTTGCATAGACTGCGTTGTTGCTGTTCTTGTTTGTGTTAGTGTTAATCAGTTTAACCTACAGGGTCCAAGTTGAACTAACGGTTGTTCCCTGCACTTGGAACGGCATTTCTCTCTAGGGTTTTCGACACACTTGTTCCTGGTTATGGTTATACACTTTGTTGTACGTCACTCTGGATAAGAGCGTCTGCCAAATGCCTGTATTGTAATGGAATGCAATGTAATATTCCGTAGCAACAAGATAAACCCGACGTTAGCCCTAAAATATGCCAATATAGCAGTGAAAACGCTGCTCACTGAATAAGGAAATAAACGAGACAAAGTTTTTTTAAATTATGCCATGTCATTCTACATTCAATATCTGGGACTAAACATCGAATAAATATACAATCTTACCACTGGTTTTACGCGTAGAGATGTCCCTTTTGCGAATGAGTGGTCATATATTGTCTTGGACAATCCGTTTGCGAAATATACGCGCATCTGTGACGCCAGGGTCGGCTATCTTCAATAACAGCTGTGCGTAATACCACACCTGTTGCTTACGGCGTTGTCGCCCTTTTTAGTGCAATTTGGCTTGATTGACAATTCATTTATTCAGTAGGTGAGAGTATAAGCTTTCTAACGATGTATAACATGTCTGATTTTGCTTTTGGAATAGCGTTTTATAGGTCAGCGTAACCAAAATTTATCTTATCTGCCAATGTTTAAATAGATAAAACGGTAGACTACTTTGCGCGCAGCACGCAGATCGCGAGTTGATATTACGTCTTTTATTTCCGTTTTTTCTCAATGTCGTATTTATTATTTGAAATGTGCATTTATGTGTTATTATTCTATCTGTCTCTGTGGCGCTCTGAAATGTGCATTCTCTGCTAAGCTGAGCAATGGATTGGAATATGTGTCTGACGTAGTGTTGCACGGTATACCAAAACTTCAGCACTTTCTCGGTACTTTAAAAAAAAAAAAAAAATGAAACGGTTCGGTATTAGAATATTCCGACGTTCGGTAGTTTTGAGTCAAATGTAAAAGCCAGGGAAAATTGTCTCCCGCATTACTGATTGAGAGGATGAAAAGTGTAATTTGTCAGAATCTTCGCTAGAAGGCAGTAGCAGCTAAGGTTGCCAAGTGAGGTGACTTGTGCTTGCACTCAGCTCCTTGATACAGCGCAAGCTTTGACTCAGTTCACTTCAGTAGGAATAGGTGTTCCAATTTGGAAATATTTTATTATATATAGATGCTGTATTGTTATTAAAATATACTGTTTTTAAATCTATTTAAAGGTGAAAGACCTGTTGTAAATATTATTTAGTTTACAGCTGTTTAATTTTTGAAATATATTTAACATATTTTTCTATTGTTCAGTGTTGTAACACTATAGGCCTATGCATATTAATATGTTGAAGAGGCTTCAACTTAAAGGTTGTTAATGAACCAGGTTGTTAATAAACCATGAATTTGAAAATAAGGTCAACCCTTGTGGACATTACATTTCTCATCTATTAAGGTAATTTCAGTATCGTTAGGTACCGAGTATCGAATTAACATCGTTTAAGTTTCAAGTATCATTTCAGTATTGAGTATCGTAATACTAAACCTGGTATCACTATCAAAGTCAAAATTTTGGTATCGTGACATTACTAGTGTGACGCCTTTTTTAGTTGAGGCACAGAAACACTGCAGCTGTGCATACACGCCGGACCATCTAAGTGTTACGACATGCCATCTAAGCGTTACGACATAGTAAAGGCCTTCACGGGAAGCGGCCAGGTCATATCCATGGCGACGTAACTAAGTCATCCGACAGCGTCTCTTAGCACAAAATTGGCCATAAGTCATCAATATTTTATACGATCATCATGATATTCAGTAGATATGTTGGGTGAAGGCATATGATCATGAGGACAAAGCCATTTTAAAATCGCTCCATAGGGGGCGCGATGGTGCCAATGCTTGGACCCCTCCCAACGCCGCTTGCGGCTTTAATTAGGGGTCCAAGCAGCGAAGCTGGTGGAACCCTATTGTATCTGTTAGGATTATTATTATTATTATTATTTTTCTCCGCTAAAAGTGTCTGAGGCTCAGCAACCATAAGTACTAGAGCAACCAAATTCGGCAGGTGGGTTCCTATGGCCCCCCACTACTCAGGCACTAAAAATCACCTATGTCGGCCAGATGGTGGCGCTATAACAAAGGGTTTTGCGTAAAAGGCCATAACTCTCACACCATAAGTTAGATCAACACAAAACTTCATCAACCTATGCATCTGAACGTGCTCTCCAACTTTGCCATTGGCACTACCTGTGTCCGCCATATTGTTTGCCCGCCATTTAGACTTTTTAGTTGGGGCGTGGAAGTTTTCTCCACTAAAATGTCTGAAGCTCAGCAACCATAAGTTGTAGACCAACCAAATTTGGTAGGTGGGTTCCTATGGCCCCCCACTACTCAGGCACGAAAAATCACCTATGTCGACCAGATGGTGGCGCTATAACAAAGGGTCGTACTTTTAAAGGCTATAACTGCCACACCGTAAGTCCGATCAACACAAAACTTCATTGACCGATGCATCTGAATGTGCTCTACAACTTTGCCATTGGGAGCACCTATGTCCCCCATATGGTTTGCCCGCCATTTGGCCGTTGTTATTAGGTGGGGTGCGGAAGAGCTGTGGCTCCAAATCTAAACGGTTACGACATCGAGTAAACTTCTTTACGGCAAGCAACATCCATGGCGACGCAAGTAATCCGACACCGTAGGGTCTAGTTTTTATCAGTGAGGGGACGGTCTGAACGTCGGGGAAGCAGTGGAACACAGTGCCCCACATTATTTGAAGACAGTATCGGGTGAGTTCGTTTAGTCTTTGAATCTGTCATTATGCTGAGAAATAGCTAAACCATTTTATTGATAGGTTCTGAGTTTCTGTGCAAACGCGCGAAAACACGCTGGTCCAATGAAACAATGACGGTAATGCATATAGTCCGCTTCGTGCCGTTGCTACCATAACATAACAAACTATCTTGTGTCTACAGCTGCAGTTTCTCGCTGCAATTTCTAATATTGAATATAAACAAAAGACGCAATTCATGCTGTAGTCTGCCAATGTCTAAATAAATAATACGGTCCATTTGAAGACAATATCGGGTGAGTTCGTTTAGTCTTTAAATCCGTCATTATGCTGAGAGAAATTGTTTTCTCAATTTAATCTCTAAATTGACTGTAAGCTTAGGGTTGTAACTAGTTAGCTGTTTCGTTGGTGACTTAGTTAATGCACTCGTCTTAACTATTGCTTGTATTTTTGCATAGACTGCGTTGTTGCTGTTCTTGTTTGTGTTAGTGTTAATCAGTTTAACCTACAGGGTCCAAGTTGGACTAACGGTTGTTCCCTGCACTTGGAACGGCATTTCTCTCTAGGGTTTTCGACACACTTGTTCCTGGTTATGGTTATACACTTTGTTGTACGTCACTCTGGATAAGAGCGTCTGCCAAATGCCTGTATTATAATGGAATGTAATGTAATATTCCGTAGCAACAAGATAAACCCGACGTTAGCCCTAAAATATGCCAATATAGCAGTGAAAACGCTGCTCACTGAATAAGGAAATAAACGAGACAAAGTTTTTTAAAATTATGCCATGTCATTCTACATTCAATATCTGGGACTAAACATCGAATAAATATACAATCTTACCACTGGTTTTACGCGTAGAGATGTCCCTTTTGCGAATGAGTGGTCATATATTGTCTTGGACAATCCGTTTGCGAAATATACGCGCATCTGTGACGCCAGGGTCCGCTATCTTCAATAACAGCTGTGCGTAATACCACACCTGTTGCTTACGGCGTTGTCGCCCTTTTTAGTGCAATTTGGCTTGATTGACAATTCATTTATTCAGTAGGTGAGAGTATAAGCTTTCTAACGATGTATAACATGTCTGATTTTGCTTTTGGAATAGCGTTTTATAGGTCAGCGTAACCAAAATTTGTCTTATCTGCCAATGTCTAAATAAATAAAACGGTCGACTACTTTGCGCGCAGCACGCAGAGCGCGAGTTGATATTACGTCTTTTATTTCCGTTTTTTCTCAATGTCGTATTTATTATTTGAAATGTGCATTTATGTGTTATTATTCTATCTGTCTCTGTGGCGCTCTGAAATGTGCATTCTCTGCTAAGCTGAGCAATGGATTGGAATATGTGTCTGACGTAGTGTTGCACGGTATACCAAAACTTCAGCACTTTCTCGGTACTTAAAAAAAAAAAAAAGAAAAAAAGAAACGCTTCGGTATTAGAATATTCCGACGTTCGGTAGTTTTGAGTCAAATGTAAAGGCCAGGGGAAATTGTCTCCCGCATTACTGATTGAGAGGATGAAAAGTGTCATTTGTCAGAATCTTCGCTAGAAGGCAGTAGCAACTAAGGTTGCCAAGTGAGGTGACTTGTGCTTGCACTCAGCTCCTTGATACAGCGCAAGCTTTGACTCAGTTCACTACAGTAGCAATAGGTGTTCCAATTTGGAAATATTTTATTACATATAGATGCTGTATTGTTATTAAAATATACTGTTTTTAAATCTATTTAAAGGTGAAAGACCTGTTGTAAATATTATTTAGTTTACAACTGTTTAATTTTTGAAATATATTTAACATATTTTTCTATTGTTCAGTGTTGTAACACTATAGGACTATGCATATTAATATGCTGAAGAGGCTTCAACTTAAAGGTTGTTAATGAACCAGGTAGTTAATAAACCATGAATTCGAAAATAAGGTCAACCCTTGTGGACATTACATTTCTCATCTATTAAGGTAATTTCAGTATCGTTAGGTACCGAGTATCGAATTAACATCGTTTATTTTTCAAGTATCATTTCAGTATTGAGTATCGTAATACTAAACCTGGTATCACTATCAAAGTCAAAATTTTGGTATCGTGACATTACTAGTGTGACGCCTTTTTTAGTTGCGGCACAGAAACACTGCAGCTGTGCATACATGCCGGACCATCTAAGTGTTACGACATAGTAAAGGCCTTCGCGGGAAGCGGCCAGGACATATCCATGGCGACGTAACTAAGTCATCCGACAACGTCTCTTAGCACAAAATTGGCCATAAGTCGTCATATTTTATACGATCATCATGATATTCAGTAGATATGTTGGGTGAAGGCATATGATCATGAGGACAAAGCCATTTTATAATCGCTCCATAGGGGGCGCGATGGTGCCAATGCTTGGACCCCTCCCAACGCCGCTTGCGGCTTTAATTATTATTATTATTCTTATTATTTTTCTCCGCTGAAAGTGTCTGAGGCTCAGCAACCATAAGTCCTAGAGCAACCAAATTTTGCAGGTGGGTTCCTATGGCCCCCCACTACTCAGGCACTAAAAATCACCTATGTCGACCAGATGGTGGCGCTATAACAAAGGGTTTTGCGTAAAAGGCCATAACTCCCACACCATAAGTTAGATCAACACAAAACTTCATCGGCCGATGCATCTGAACGTGCTCTATCACTTTGCCATTGGCACCACCTATGGCCGCCATATTGTTTGCCTGCCCTTTCAACTTTTTAGTTGGGGCGTGGCAGTTTTCTCCACTAAAATGTCTGAGGCTCAGCAACCATAAGTTGTAGACCAACCAAATTTTGGAGGTGGGTTCCTATGGCCCCCCACTACTCGGGCACTAAAAATCATCTCTGTCGGCCAGATGGTGGCGCTATAACAAAGGGTCATACTTTAAAAGGTCATAACTTCCACACCGTAAGTCCGATCAACACAAAACTTCATCGACCGATGCATCTGAATGTGCTCTACAACTTTGCCATTGGGAGCACCTATGTCCCCCATATGGTTTGCCCGCCATTTGGCCGTTGTTATTAGGTGGGGTGCGGAAGAGCTGTGGCTCCAAATCTAAACGGTTACGACATCGAGTAAACTTCTTTACGGCAAGCAACATCCATGGCGACGCAAGTAATCCGACACCGTAGGGTCTAGTTTTTATCAGTGAGGGGACGGTCTGAACGTCGGGGAAGCAGTGGAACACAGTGCCCCACATTATTTGAAGACAGTATCGGGTGAGTTCGTTTAGTCTTTGAATCTGTCATTATGCTGAGAAATAGCTAAACCATTTTATTGATAGTTTCTGTGCAAACACGCGAAAACACGCTGGTCCAATGAAACAATGACGGTAATGCATATAGTCCGCTTCGTGCCGTTGCTACCATAACATAACAAACTATCTTGTGTCTACAGCTGCAGTTTCTCGCTGCAATTTCTAATATTGAATATAAACAAAAGACGCAATTTATGCTGTAGTCTGCCAATGTCTAAATAAATTATACGGTCCATTTGAAGACAATATCGGGAGAGTTCGTTTAGTCTTTAAATCCGTCATTATGCTGACAGAAATTGTTTTCTCAATTTAATCTCTAAATTGACTGTAAGCTTAGGGTTGTAACTAGTTAGCTGTTTCGTTGGTGACTTAGTTAATGCACTCGTCTTAACTATTGCTTGTATTTTTGCATAGACTGCGTTGTTGCTGTTCTTTTTTGTGTTAGTGTTAATCAGTTTAACCTACAGGGTCCAAGTTGAACTAAGGGTTGTTCCCTGCACTTGGAACGGCATTTCTCTCTAGGGTTTTCGACACACTTGTTCCTGGTTATGGTTATACACTTTGTTGTACGTCACTCTGGATAAGAGCGTCTGCCAAATGCCTGTATTGTAATGGAATGTAATGTAATATTCCGTAGCAACAAGATAAACCCGACGTTAGCCCTAAAATATGCCAATATAGCAGTGAAAACGCTGCTCACTGAATAAGGAAATAAACGAGACAAAGTTTTTTAAAATTATGCCATGTCATTCCACATTCAATATCTGGGACTAAACATCGAATAAATATAAATTCTTACCACTGGTTTTACGCGTAGAGATGTCCCTTTTGCGAATGAGTGGTCATATATTGTCTTGGACAATCCGTTTGCGAAATATACGCGCATCTGTGACGCCAGGGTCGGCTATCTTCAATAACAGCTGTGCTTAATACCACACCTGTTGCTTACGGCGTTGTCGCCCTTTTTAGTGCAATTTGGCTTGATTGACAATTCATTTATTCAGTAGGTGAGAGTATAAGCTTTCTAACGATGTATAACATGTCTGATTTTGCTTTTGGAATAGCGTTTTATAGGTCAGCGTAACCAAAATTTATCTTATCTGCCAATGTCTAAATAAATAAAACGGTAGACCACTTTGCGCGCAGCACGCAGATCGCGAGTTGATATTAGGTCTTTTATTTCCGTTTTTTCTCAATGTCGTATTTATTATTTGAAATGTGCATTTATGTGTTATTATTCTATCTGTCTCTGTGGCGCTCTGAAATGTGCATTCTCTGCTAAGCTGAGCAATGGATTGGAATATGTGTCTGACGTAGTGTTGCACGGTATACCAAAACTTCAGCACTTTCTCGGTACTTTAAAAAAAAAAAAAAAAAAAAAAAGAAACGCTTCGGTATTAGAATATTCCGACGTTCGGTAGTTTTGAGTCAAATGTAAAAGCCAGGGAAAATTGTCTCCCTCATTACTGATTGAGAGGATGAAAAGTGTATATTGTCAGAATCTTCGCTAGAAGGCAGTAGCAACTAAGGTTGCCAAGTGAGGTGACTTGCGCTTGTGCACTCAGCTCCTTGATACAGCGCAAGCTTTCACTCAGTTCACTTCAGTAGCAATAGGTGTTCCAATTTGGAAATATTTTATTATAGATAGATGCTGTATTGTTATTAAAATATGCTGTTTTTAAATCTCTTTACAGGTGAAAGGCCTGTTTTAAAGATTATTTAGTTTACAACTGTTTAATTTTTGAAATATATTTAACATATTTTTCTATTGTTCAGTGTTGTAACACTATAGGCCTATGCATATTAATATGTTGAAGAGGCTTCAATCTAAAGGTTGTTAATGAACCTGGATGTTAATAAACCATGAATTCGAAAATGAGGTCAACCCTTGTAGACATTACGTTTCTGATCTATTAAGGTAATTTCAGTATCGTTAGGTACCGAGTATCGAATTAGCATCGTTTAAGTTTCAAGTATCATTTCAGTATTGAGTATCGTAATACTAAACCTGGTATCAGTATCAAAGTCAAAATTTTGGTATCGTGACAACACTAGTGTGACGCCTTTTTTAGTTGCGGCGCAGAAACACTGCAGCTGTGCATACACGCCGGACCATCTAAGTGTTACAACATAGTAAAGGCCTTGACGGGAAGCGGCCAGGACATATCCATGGCGACGTAACTAAGTCATCCGACAGCGTCTCTTAGCACAAAATTGGCCATAAGTCATCAATATTTCATACGATCATCATGATATTCAGTAGATATGTTGGGTGAAGGCATATGATCATGAGGACAAAGCCATTTTAAAATCGCTCCATAGGGGGCGCGATGGTGCCAATGCTTGGACCCCTCCCAACGCCGCTTGCGGCTTTAATTAGGGGTCCAAGCAGCGAAGCTGGTGGAACCCTATTGTATCTGTTAGGATTATTATTATTATTATTATTATTTTTCTCCGCTAAAAGTGTCTGAGGCTCAGGAACCATAAGGCCTAGAGCAACCAAATTTGGCAGGTGGGTTCCTATGGCCCCCCACTACTCAGGCACTAAAAATCACCTATGTCGGCCAGATGGTGGCGCTATAACAAAGGGTTAGGCGTAAAAGGCCATAACTCTCACACCATAAGTTAGATCAACACAAAACTTCATCGACATATGCATCTGAACGTGCTCTATCACTTTGCCTTTGGCACCACCTATGGCCGCCATATTGTTTGCCTGCCCTTTCGACTTTTTAGTTTGGGCGTGGCAGTTTTCTCCACTAAAATGTCTGAGGCTCAGCAACCATAAGTTGTAGACCAACCAAATTTTGGAGGTGGGTTCCTATGGCCCCCCACTACTCGGGCACTAAAAATCATCTATGTCGGCCAGATGGTGGCGCTATAACAAAGGGTCATACTTTAAAAGGTCGTAACTCCCACACCGTAAGTCAGATCAACACAAAACTTCATCGACCGATGCATCGGAATGTGCTCTACAACTTTGCTTTTGGGACCACCTATGTCCGCCATATGGTTTGCCCGCCATTTGGACTTTTTTATTAGGTGGGGTGCGGAAGAGCTGTGGCTCCAAATCTAAACGGTTACGACATCGAGTAAACTTCTTTACGGCAAGCGACATCCATGGCGACGCAAGTAATCCGACACCGTAGGGTCTAGTTTTTATCAGTGAGGGGACGGTCTGAACGTCGGGGAAGCAGTGGAAGACAGTGTCAGACATTATTTGAAGACAGTATCGGGTGAGTTCGTTTAGTCTTTGAATCTGTCATTATGCTGAGAAATAGCTAAACCATTTTATTGATAGGTTCTGAGTTTCTGTGCAAACGCGCGAAAACACGCTGGTATAATGAAACAATGACGGTAGCCTAATACATATATAGTCCGCTTCGTTCCGTTGCTACCATAAGATAACAGACTATCTTGTGTCTACAGCTGCAGTTCCTCACTGCAATTTCTAACATTGAATATTCACAAAAGACGCAATTTATACTGTACTCTGCCAATGTCTAAATAAATAATACGCTACGGTACAGCTTTAAGAGGATGAATCATTACTTTTCTTTGACATGGATCCATTTGAAGACAATAACGGGTTCGTTTTTAAATCCGTCATTATGCTGAGAGAAATCGTATTCTCAATTTAATCTCTAAATTTATTCTAAGGTTAGGGTTGTAACTAGTTAGCTGTTTCGTAGGTGACTTAGTTAATGCACTCGTCTTAACTATTGCTTGTATTTTTGCATAGACTGCGTTGTTGCTGTTCTTGTTTGTGTTAGTGTTAACCAGTTTAACCTACAGGGTCCAAGTTGAACTATGCGGTTGTTCCATGCACTTGGAACGGTAGGCTACTGCCCTCTAGGGTTTTCGACACACTTGTTCCTGGTTATGGTTAAACATTTTGTTGTACGTCGCTCTGGATAAGAGCGTCTGCCAAATGCCTATAATGTAATATAATATTCCGTAGCAACAACATAAAAGTTTTTTTTAAATTATGCCATGTCATTCTACATTCAATATCTGGGACTAAACATTGAATAAATATACAATCTTACCACTGGTTTTACGCGTAGAGTTGTCCCTTCTGCGAATGAGTGGTCATATATTGTCCTGGACAATCCGTTTGAGAAATATAGGCTACGCGCATTTGTCACGCCTGGGCTATCTTCAAAAATAGCTGTGCGTAATACCACACCTCTTGCTTACGGCGTTGTCGCCCTTTTTAGTGCAATTTGGCTTGACTGACAATTAATTTATTCAGTAGGTGAGAGTATAAGCTTTCTGACGATGTATAACATGTCTGTTTTTGCTTTTGGAATAGCGTTTTATATGTCAGCGTAACCGAAAATTTTCTTATATGCCAGTGTCTACATAAATAAAACGGTAGGCTGCTCTGCGCGTAGGTCGCGACTTGATATCTCGTCTTTTGTTTCGTTTTTTCTTAATGTCGCATTTATTACTTGAAATGTGTATTTATGTGTTATTATTCTATCTGTCTCTGTGGCGCTCTGAAATGTGCATTCTCTGCTAAGCTGAGCAATGGATTGGAATATGTGTCTGACATAGTGTTGCACGGTATTCCAAAACTTCAGCACTTTCTCGGTACTTAAAAAAAATAAAAATAAAATAAACGGTTCGCTATTAGAATATTCCGACGTTCGGTAGTTTTGAGTCAAATGTAAAAGCCAAGGAAAATTGTCTCCCGCATTACTGATTTAGAGGATGAAAAGTGTAATTTGTCAGAATCTTTGCTAGATGGCAGTAGCAACTAAGGTTGCCAAGTGAGGTGACTTGCGCTTGTGTACTCAGCCCTTTGATACAGCGCAAGCTTACACTCAGTTGACTTCAGTAGCAATAGGTGTTCTAATTTGTAAATATTTCATTAAAGGAAGATGCTGTATTGTTATTGAAATATGCTGTTTTTAGATATATTTTAAAGTGAAAGACCTGTATAAAGATAATTTACTTTACAATTGTTTAATTTTTGAAATATATTTCATATAGTTTTCTATTGTTTAGTGTTGTAACACTATAGGCCTATGCTTATTGATATGTTGAACAGGCTTCAACTTAAAAGTTGTTAATAAACCAGGTTTTTTATAAACCGTGAATTCGAAAATGAGGTCAACCCTTGTGGACATTACCTTTCTGATCAATTAAGGTAATTTCAGTATCGTTAGGTACCGAGTATTGAATCAGTATTGTTTCAGTATCAATTATCATGATACTAAACCTGGTATCGGTATCAAAGTCAAAATTTTGGTATCGTGACATTACTAGTGTGACGCCTTTTTTAGTCACAGCATGGAAGCGCTGCAGCTGTACATACACGCTGGGCCATCTAAGTGTTACGACATGCCATCTAAGTGTTACGACATAGTAAATGCCTTCACGAGAAGCGGCCAGGACACATCCGATGCCAACGCAACTAAGTCATCCGACAGCGTCTCTTAGCACAAAATTTGCCATAAGTCATCAATATTTTATACGATCATCATGATATTCAGTAGATATGTTGGGTGAAGGTATATGATCATGAGGACAAAGCCATTTTAAAATCGCTCCATAGGGGGCGCGATGGTGCCAATGCTTGGACCCCTCCCAACGCCGCTTGCGGCTTTAATTATTATTATTATTATTATTCTTATTATTTTTCTCCGCTAAAAGTGTCTGAGGCTCAGCAACCATAAGTCGTAGAGCAACCAAATTTGGCAGGTGGGTTCCTATGGCCCCCCACTACTCAGGCACTAAAAATCACCTATGTCGGCCAGATGGTGGCGCTATAACAAAGGGTTTTGCGTAAAAGGCCATAACTCCCACACCATAAGTTAGATCAACACAAAACTTCATCGACCTATGCATCTGAACGTGCTCTACAACTTTGCCATTGGCACCACCCATGTCCGCCATATTGTTTGCCCGCCATTTTAACTTTTACGTTGGGGCGTGGAAGCTTTCTCTGCTAAAATGTCTGAGGCTCAGCAACCATAAGTCCTAGAGCAACCAAATTTGGCAGGTGGGTTCCTATGGCCCCCCACTACTCAGGCACTAAAAATCACCTATGTCGGCCAGATGGTGGCGCTATAACAAAGGATTTTGCCTAAAAGGTCATAACTCCCACACCGTAAATCAGATCAACACAAAACTTCATAGACCGACGCATGTGAATGTGCTCTACAACTTTGCTGTTGGGGCTACATATCTCCGCCATATTGTTTGCCTGCCATTTCGACTTTTTTATTAGGTGGGGTGCGGAAGAGCTGTGGCTCCAAATCTAAACGATTACGACATCTAGTAAACTTCTTTACGGCAAGCGACATCCATGGCGACGCAAGTAATCCGACACCGTAGGGTCTACTTTTTATCAGTGAGGGGACGGTCTGAACGTCGGGGAAGCAGTGGAAGACAGTGCCAGACATTATTTGAAGACAGTATCGGGTGAGTTCGTTTAGTCTTTGAATCTGTCATTATGCTGAGAAATAGCTAAACCATTTTATTGATAGGTTCTGAGTTTCTGTGCAAACGCGCGAAAACACGCTGGTATAATGAAACAATGACGGTAGCCTAATACATATATAGTCCGCTTCGTTCCGTTGCTACCATAAGATAACAGACTATCTTGTGTCTACAGCTGCAGTTTCTGGCTGCAATTTCTAACATTGAATATTCACAAAAGACGCAATTTATACTGTACTCTGCCAATGTCTAAATAAATAATACGCTACGGTAAAGCTTTAAGAGGATGCATCATTACTTTTCTTTGACATGGATCCATTTGAAGACAATAACGGGTGAGTTCGTTTACTCTTTAAATCCGTCATTATGCTGAGAGAAATCGTATTCTCAATTTAATCTCTAAATTTATTGTAAGGTTAGGGTTGTAACTAGTTAGCTGTTTCGTAGGTGACTTAGTTAATGCACTCGTCTTAACTAATGCTTGTATTTTTGCATAGACTGCGTTGTTGCTGTTCTTGTTTGTGTTAGTGTTAACCAGTTTAACCTACAGGGTCCAAGTTGAACTATGCGGTTGTTCCCTGCACTTGGAACGGTAGGCTACTGCCCTCTAGGGTTTTCGACACACTTGTTCCTGGTTATGGTTATACACTTTGTTGTACGTCGCTCTGGATAAGAGCGTCTGCCAAATGCCTGTAATGTAATGTGATGTGATATTCCGTAGCAACAAGATAAACCAGACATTATCCCTAAAATATGCCAATACAGCGGTGAAAACGCTGCTCACTGAATGACGAAATAAACGAGGCAAATTTTTATTTTTTAAATTATACCATGTCATTCTACAGTCAATATCTGGGACTAAACATTGAATAAATATACAATCTTACCATTGGTTTTACGCGTAGAGATGTCCCTTTGCGAATGAGTGGTCATATATTGTCTTGGACAATCTGTTTGCGAAATATACGCGCATCTGTCACGTCTGGGTCGGCTATCTTCAATAATAGCTGTGCGTAATACCACACCTGTTGCTTACGGCGTTGTCGCCCTTTTTAGTACAATTTGGCTTGATTGACAATTCATTTATTCCGTAGGTGAGAGTATAAGCTTTCTAACGATGTATAACATGTCTGATCTTGCTTTTGGAATAGCGTTTTATAGGTCAGCGTAACCAAAATGTTTCGTATCTGCCAATGTGTAAATAAATAAAACGGTAGGATACTTTGCGCGCAGCACGCAGATCGCGAGTTGATATTAGGTCTTTTTTCCGTTTTTTCTCAATGTCGTATTTATTATTTGAAATGTGCATTCATGTGCTATTATTCTATCTGTCTCTGTGGCGCTCTGAAATGTGCATTCTCTGCTAAGCTGAGCAATGGATTGGAATATGTTTCTGACGTAGTGTTGCACGGTATGCCAAAACTTCAGCACTTTCTCGGTACTTAAAAAAAAACAAAAAAAGAAACGGTTCGGTATTAGAATATTCCGACGTTCGGTAGTTTTGAGTCAAATGTAAAAGCAAGGGAAAATTGTCTCCCGCATTACTGATTGAGAGGATGAAAAGTGTAATTTGTCAGAATCTTCGCTGTAAGGCAGTAGCAACTATGGTTGCCAAGTGAGGTGACTTGCGCTTGTGTGCTCAGCTTCTTGATACAGCGCAAGCTTTCACCCAGTTCACGTCAGTAGCAATAGGTGTTCCAATTTGCAAATATTTTATTATAGATAGATGCTATATTGTTATTTAAATATGCAGTTTTTAAATCTATTTAAAGGTGAAAAACCTGTTTTAAAGATTATTTAGTTTACAACTGTTTAATTTTTGAAATATATTTAATATATTTTTCTATTGTTCAGTGTTGTAACACTATAGGCCTATGCATATTAATATGTTGAAGAGGCTTCAACTTAAAGGTTGTTAATAAACCAGGTTTTTAATAATCCCTGAATTCGAAAATGAGGTCAACCCTTGTGGACATTACGTTTCTCAGTATCAGTATAATTTCAGTATCGTTAGGTACTGAGTATTGAATCAGTATCATTTCAGTATTAATTATTGTGAGACTAAACTTGGTATCGCTATCAAAGTCAACATTTTGGTATCGTGACAACACTAGTGTGACGCCTTTTTTAGTTACAGCATGGAAGCGCTGCAGCTGTACATACACGCCGGGCCATATATGTGTTACGACATCCCATCTAAGTGTCACGACATCCCATCTAAGTGTTACGACATAGTCAAGGCCTTTACGGGAAGCGGCCAGGACACATCCATTGCGACGCATCTAAGTCATCGGACAGCGTCTCTTAGCACAAAATTGGCCATAAGTCATCAATATTTCATACAATCATCATGATATTCAGTAGATATGTTGGGTGAAGGCATATGATCACGAGGACAAAGCCATTTTAAAATCGCTCCATAGGGGGCGCGATGGTGCCAATGCTTGGACCCCTCCCAACGCCGCTTGCGGCTTTAATTATTATTATTATTCTTATTATTATTTTTCTCCGCTAAAAGTGTCTGAGGCTCAGCAACCATAAGTCCTAGAGCAACCAAATTTGGCATGTGGGTTCCTATGGCCCCCCACTACTCAGGCACTAAAAATCACCTATGTCGGCCAGATGGTGGCGCTACAACAAAGGGTTATGCGTAAAAGGCCATAACTCCCACAGCATAACTTAGATCAACACCAAACGTCATGGACCTATGCATCTGAACGTGCTGTACAACTTTGTCATTGGGATCACCTATGTCGGCCGTATTGTTTGCCCGCCATTTTGACTTTTTCGTTGGGGCGTGGCAGCTTTCTCCACTAAAATGTCTGAGGCTCAGCGACCATAAGTTGTACACCAACCAAATTTAGCAGGTGAGTTCCTATGGCCCCCCACTACTCAGACACTAAAAATCACCTATGTCGGCCAGATGGTGGCGCTATAACAAAGGAATATGCGTAAAAGGCCATAACTCCCACACCGTAAGTCAGATCAACACAAAACTTCATCGACCGATGCATCTGAATGTGCTCTACAACTTTGCTTTTGGGACCACCTATGTCCGCCCTATGGTTTGCCCGCCATTTGGACCTTCTTATTAGGTGGGGTGTGGAAAAGCTGGAGCTCCAAATCTAAGCGTTACGACATCTAGTAAACTTCTTTACGGCAAGCGACATCCATGGCGACGCAAGTAATCCGACACCGTAGGGTCTAGTTTTTATCAGCGAGGGGTGGGTCTGAACGTCGGGGAAGCAATGAAAGACAGAGCCAGCCACACTGCATGCTAGGCTACCAAGAGTTTGTTAGTAAAAGCTTTTTGAGAGGATGAATAATTACTTTTCTTTGGCATGGATCCATTTGAAGACAGCATCGGGTGAGTTCGTTAAGTCTTTAAATCTGTCATTATGGTGAGAAATAGCTAAACCATTTTATTGGTGGGTTTTGAGTTTCTGTGCAAACGCCCGAAACCACGCTGGTATAATATAACAATGATGGTAATACATATGTAGTCCGCTTCGTTCCGTTGCTACCATAACATAAACTATATTGTGTCTACAGCTGCAGTTTCTCGCTGCAATGTCTAATATTGAATATAAACAAAAGACGCAATTTATGCTGTAAATCGTATTCTCAATTTAATCTCTAAATTGACTGTAAGCGTAGGGTTGTAACTAGGTAGTTGTTTCGTAGGTGACTTAACTAGTCTTAACTATTGCTTGTATTTTTGCATAGACTGCGTTGTTGCTGTTCTTGTTTGTGTTAGTGTTAATCAGTTTAACCTACAGGGTCCAAGTTGAACTATGCGGTTGTTCCCTGCACTTGAAACGGTAGGCTACTGCCCTTTAGGGCTTTCGACACGCTTGTTCCTGGTTATGGTTATACACTTTGTTGTACGTCGCTCTGGATAAGAGCGTCTGCCAAATGCCTGTAATGTAATGTGATATTCCGTAGCAACAAGATAAACCCGACAATAGCCCTAAAATATGCCAATACAGCAGTGAAAACGCTGCTCACTGAATAACGAAATAAACGAGACAACGTTTTTTTAAATTATACCATGTCATTATACAGTCAAGCATTTAATAAATATACAATCTTACCATTGGTTTTACACGTAGAGATGTCCCTTTTGCGAGTGAGTGGTCATATATTGTCTTGGACAATCCGTTTGTGAAATATATGCGCATATGTGACGCCTACCTTCAAAAATAGCTGTGCGTAATACCACACTTGTTGCTTAAAGCGTTGTCGCCCTTTCTAGTACAATTTGGCTTGATTGACAATTCATTTATTCAGTCGGTGAGAGTATAAGCTTTCTAACGATGTATAACATGTCTGATTTTGCTTTTGGAATAGTGTTTTATCGGTCAGCGTAACCGAAAATTTTCTTATATGCCAGTGTCTACATAAATAAAACGGGAGGCTGCTTTGCGCGTAGGTCGCGACTTGATATCTCGTCTTTTGTTTCGTTTTTTCTCAATGTCGTATTTATTCTTTGAAATGTGTATTTATGTGTTATTATTCTATCTGTCTCTGAGGCGCTCTGAAATGTGCATTCTCTGCTAAGTTGAGCAATGGATTGGAATATGTGTCTGACGTAGTGTTGCACTTATACCGAAACTTCAGCACTTTTTCGGTATTTAAAAAAATGAACTGTTCGGTATTAGAATTTTCCGACATTCGGTAGTTTCGTGTCAAATGTAAAAGCCAGGGAAATGTGTCTCCCGCATTACTGCTTGAGAGGATGAAAAGTGTAATTTGTCAGAATCTTTGCTAGATGGCAGTAGCAACTAAGGTTGCCAAGCGAGGTGACGTGCGCTTGTGCATTCTTCGTGGTTGATACAGCGCAAGCTTAGACTCAGTTCACTTCAGTAGCAATAGCTGTTCTAATTTGTAAATATTTTATTATAGATAGATGCTGTATTATTAAAATATGTAAAATATGCTGTTTTTAAATCTATTTAAAGGTGAAAGACCTGTTTTAAACATTATTTAGTTTACAACTGTTTAATTTTTGAAATATGGTAAATGGTAAATGGACTGCATTTATATAGCACTTTTATCCAAAGCGCTTTACAATTGATGCCTCTCATTCGCCAGAGCAGTTAGGGGTTAGGTGTCTTGCTCAAGGACACTTCGACACGCCCAGGGCGGGGTTTTGAACCGACAACCCTCCGACTGCCAGCCAATCGGTCCTACCTCCTGAGCTATGTCGCCCCCTATATATATTTAACATATTTTCCTATTGTTTAGTGTTGTAACACTATAGGCCTATGCATATTAATATTTTTAAGAGGCTTCAACTTAAAGGTTGTTAATGAACCAGGTTGTTAATAAACCATGAATTCGAAAATGAGGTCAACCCTTGTGGACATTACGTTTCTGATCTATTAAGGTCATTTCAGTATCGTTAGGTACTGAGTATCGAATTAGCATCGTTTAAGTTTCAAGGATCAAGTATTTAAGTTTCAAATAGCTAAACCATTTTATTGATAGTATTTGTGTTTCTGTGCAAATGCGCAAAAACATGGTGGTATATAAAACAATGATGGCAATACATACATAGTCCGCTTCGTTCCGTTGCTACCATAACATAACAAACTATCTTGTGTCTATAGCTGCAGTTTCTCGCTGCAATTAGGCTACTAATATTGAATATATACAAATGACGCAATTTATGCTGTACTCTGCCAATGTCTAAATAAATAATACGGTACTCTGAGCGTAGGCAGCAGATAGATGGATGGCGAGTTGATTTCTTTTTTTGCTACTACAAGTTTGTTAGTAAAAGCTTTGAGAGGATGAATCATTACTTTTCTTTGGCATGGATCCATTTGAAGACAATATCTGGTGAGTTCGTTTAGTCTTTAAATCCGTCATTATGCTGAGAGAAACCGTATTCTCAATTTAATCTCTAAATTGACTGTTAACTTAGGGTTGTAACTAGGTTGCTGTTTCGTAGGTGACTTAGTTAATGCACTCGTCTTAACTATTGCTTGTATTTTTGCATAGACTGCGTTGTTGCTGTTCTTGTTTGTGTTAGTGTTAATCAGTTTAACCTACAGGGTCCATGTTGAACTATGCGGTTGTTCCCTGCACTTGGAACGGTACTTCTCTCTAGGGTTTTCGACACACTTGTTCCTGATTATGATTATACACTTTGGTGTACGTCACTCTGGATAAGAGCGTCTGCCAAATGCCTATAATGTAATGTTATATTCCGTAGCAACAAGATAAACCTGACATTAGCCCTAAAATATGCTAATACAGCAGTGAAATCACTGCTCACTGAATAACGAAATAAACGAGACAAAGTTCTTTTAAATTATACCATGTCATTCTACAGTCAATATCTGGGACTGAACATTGAATAAATATACAATCTTACAGTTGGTTTTACGGTAGAGATGTCCCTTTTGAGACTGAATGGTCATATATTGTCTTGGGCAATCCCTTTGTGAAATATACGCGCATATGTGATGCCTGGGTACCTTCAAAAACAGCTGTGCGTAATACCATACCTGTTGTTTACGGCTTTGTCGCCCTTTTTAGTGCAGTTTGGCTTGATTGACAATTCATTTATTTAGTAGGTGAGAGTATGAGCTTTCTAACGATGTATAACATGTCTGATTTTGATTTTGGTATAGCGTTTTATAGGTGAGCGTAAGCGAAAATGTTCTTATCATTGCATTCACGTACGCATTCAGTCTGTGGTAGCAGTAAAAAGGCCGCACCTAATGAAACGTTGTGTGAGGATGACGAGCAGCAAACCGGAGGCCAAAAACAGAAATAGGGTGAAAGGTGATGAAATTTATTAATAGTGCTGTACAAACTAATAAAGTGCCAAATATTTACAAAAGAAATCAAAAATCAATAAAAATAAGGCAATTGGTCCTTACGTGGTCTTTTCTCAGTACTAGGCTCTCAGCTAGGTACTCTCTCACCCACAGACTCTCCCGAGTGAACTGATTGAGGAGCTTAAATAGGCTCTTCCCCCCCTCAGACCATACCATTACCAAAACAATCTATTAATGCAATGATGGCAATAAATGCATTCATTTCATCATGCCTATGCAGAACATGGAAATAAACAATAGTACAAACCGGCAATCACAGTTGCTAAACAGTAAAAGCATAATAATTAACTAAACAGTCATTGTGTATCCTCCTCCCTGAGAACCGGGTGAAAACTCAATTTCCCACAATGTATAAATAGGCTGCGACTGCGCAGCGCCTACCTTTGACCCCCCCCAACACTGACAGACAACGAGGTGAGAGAAATTGAACAGATGTATATGTAAATGGAAAAAATGGATGTTTGTTAACTGGGAGATTATCATGGCTCACTGAATAGTCTACAAGTTAGTGTGCACCAGCCAAAATGTATCTAGACAGTTTGCAGATGTTAAAGGTAAATATTAAATGTTTGAATTGGGATGGCAGGTATGCCATCCCGCCAAGTTACGCCTTGGCGGGGGCATGCCCCATACCTATACAGCACCGAGAGTTTGGCACTTTTCAGGGTTCCCCACAGAAATAGCCGCAACAGCCACAGACACTCAGCCCTTAAAAACATTAAATTCTGTACATTCTCACCCTATTTCAACAGACAGAATTCATAAACAACTTCACATGTCCACACAATAAAGCCCCAAACTAAGGGGATTTTGCGTTCTCTCCTTCTTCTTCTTCTTCTTCTTCTTCTTCTTCTTCTTCTTCTTCTTCTCTTTCTTCTTCTTCTTCTCATTCTTCTTCTTCTCATTCTTATTTTTCCTGCCGCCTATCCCACTAACAACATGTCTCCCCATTGGACATTTTACCGACACCAGCCAAATCTTCACCTACACGACCCAATCAAAAACTCGCATACACACGCAAAATACCCATACCTTTTTACTCTGAAACATTTCCAGTTTTAACAGTTAGTCAGCTGTGGCCCAGTGGGCAAGGTTACAGTCTTGGGAACGTGGGGTCTTAGGTTCAAGCCCCGCTAGGAACACGTTTCTTTAACGTGCTTTTACCCTCGCTAATAATTGTCTACTAGTTCTCAATTATTGCTTTTGCACCATATCTGCCCGCCGTCCTCCGAATGTATACACTGCATTATGACGTACCGTCTGCACGTTCAGTTATTAACCGGCTACAATATTGCAAAGCCATATGGATTCAACGGGAGCTCTTCTGTGCTTACTGGCCTGTGTTCTTCTTTAAAACCAGGGACAGGTTTGCTAATGATATTTCACGCATTGCATAGCTATGCTGCACTAACAAAGTCACAGACTGGCAAACCTCCGGTTGAAGGATTGAATCCCGCATCGCCCTCAGGCAGATAATTTCCTCTTTTACACTAACGTTTTCTTACGCTTATATTTGCTTTACCAAAACTCACTCACGGCCATCCATATGCATTTAATAACGGCAAATGTATTCCTTTTATTTAAAAACTACACCAGTTCACCACTGTGCCATTTCTACTAACTATATTTCTTCACTTGGCTTCCGTACAAAACCTTCTTATCAGCAAACGCCACGTTTCTACATTCATGTTACCTCGCCCTGTTCTCTATCTAGCCACATACAAACAATTACTTTGTATGTACGTTCTGCAACTCCCCATTAAAACATTACATTTAAAATCATGATCCACTCATTATAACTACTACTGAATACAAGAAAAGTACAGCAGTGCAATAGATTTAACGTTATTTAACCCCCCACTTTAACAACTAGCGTTTTATACGGACTGTTATATATAACGTTCAATAAGGAAACTAAGCTCGCTCATGGTCACTTTATTTACTTCGCACTATAGTCTGTGATCATGTCAACCTTCACCTACATGTCCATTCTGCTAAAAACATATTGTTTCAACTTGAAAGAATTGAGGAAATATTGGGTAGCATTGCTTTGGAATACATCTTATTTAATTTCGGTGAGGCAAGATAGCCTATATTGTTTGTGGTACCGTAACTTGGCATCATTTTGATATCAATACTTTTAATGGCAGGCCTGGACTGGTCTTGTATGTGTGAGTAACTTGGCATTTTTGTACGTTGAAAACATGTTTTTTATGAGATCTCATATACCGACAAGATCATTGTGGTGAAGTACATGATTGAATATAAAACACACACACTTACAAATATATAGGTGTGTATGAAGAATCAATATGTGTTTACTAAATATGCCTTGTAAAAGTGTTAATTGAACAATGCAACTGAATCCTAAGATCATGAACATAATATGTAATTAATTTCTGTGAACTGTTACAGATAGAGAAATGTCCAATGCAAGCTCGTGGGCAGACAAGTCTGCTTGGAGGCTTGTAGGGGTGTCTCTGTGGATTTCACCTTCAGACGGTAGAATAACCCATATTTAGAGTTATTAAAAATGTAATTATTTAAAACATTTAGAATGTTATATGCTGTATACTTTGGAAATTTCTTTCCTCACTGAAATTTAAAACAATACTGAAGAAGCATTGGTGTCAATACCATTTTGGTAATTTACAGAAATGTATAATAATAAAGGCGTGGGGAACGTAAATAATGTTTATCTGTCAAAAATTAAAATGAAGCAAGGTTTTCATGCTGTAGATTGTTTAAATTGTTTAAACTGACACTCAATTATTTTTAATCTTTAGCTTATTATATACAAAGAAACCATACATGGAAAAGACAAAGCACTTACAGATGATGAAGAACAAATAGAAACACAAAAGAAGAACCAAATCTACACTGGTTTAGTCAATGATTATGCAATACATCTATCCATAGTGTCATTAATCTTTTCCTCAATGTTTTAAACTGATCAGTTTTCCCCAAACTGGACACATGGGTTGTACCTTTTTTTTTTTAAATTCTAAGCACCCCTCTACCAGTGGACTATTGGAGTTTGTACAGAGCCATTCCCCCCTACCAGGTCTGGCAGCCCCAATTCCTCCACTGAGGACTACGCTTAACTTGTCCAGGGTAAATATGAAATTTGTTTGAAACAGATTTTACCCACAACCTTTTTAGGTTCTGTTCTCATGCTATTATTCAAATTTCTGAAGCATCCTTTTGACTGCCTAGTATAGTAATAGCAGAGGGTCAGATTTATTAAAGGGTTGCAAAATCCCTGTTGGCTACAATGAAGTTGGTCTCAATTCACATTTCCTTGCATCTAGATAATATAAATGTATGCATTTGTGGTTTGGGTCAAAATAAGTAAAAATTAAGTGAGTCATTAGTGTGTCAGTATGTGAAACCGGAGCAGAGCTGCAATAATACAACTGGTTTTATGCTAAGACTTTTGCTTTAGGAGATCTGGCCCTTAATCCTTTTTTGTTTCCGTTGTGACTAATTTTTTTTCCTTTTAATTTTTCAGTTTGACAAACCAAGGTTTGGTGGCTCCCACATAGCTGGCAAGGAAGGCTGTACAGGTTGATACAAGAACTTCTCAGCAGGCTCGAATACGTCTAGGCCAGAATTACCTCCGTCTATGGATCTATGTAAAAAAAGGATTCCATCAAAAAGGTAAGTACATGTTTTCAGTGTTTTCAGTTTGGTGATTAAAGAATAACTTGATTCGTGTTCTCGTGGAGTTTTGAGTATTATTATGTCTATTTTGCAGATCACCAGGAAGCTTTCTGGCACAGCCAAGGGGACAGCATTGTGGCTCATGTCTGTGAGCAATGAAGTGGATCAAGTACTGATCAGTGTCCTGATCTGGACCGTATGGCTGCTGACCTCATCCAAAGATTTGCTCAAGCCAGCATTGATCCCCCCCGGCTGTGTCGAAGCTGGCGAGAGTAAGCTCAAGGCCAGGTTCAGCGGGTGGCCCGAGCTCACTGTCAGACTAGACATCTGGCACTTTATGAGACGGCTGGCAGCAGGAGGCACCACAAATGCACACCACAAAGGCTCGTCTTTCTGTGTGCATATTTGAGTGGGATGCAGCTGATGTTGCTGTGTTACACAGAGCTAAGGAAAGAGGAGCTCATGCGTGAGGGCGTGCCAGTTCTTACAGAAGAGGACGTGGACAGACGCATCACAAAAAGTGAACTGGCCCTGCGCTGCCGGAGGAGGACTCGAGGAGAAGACACTACCATTGCTCTCATTGAGCACCTCCCTCAGGAGCTTATGGGGGGCAAAGGAAATTATGCACTTGGCATTCCTCTGCTGGAGTCAGGATGGAGCACATATGGCAAACCCAGAAACAACATATTAAGTGCCTCCAGGACATTCCTGATGTGGCACTGTACACAGAGACTGGCAGTGTCACAAAGGGTGGTATCCCTCTGAAGAGGTACAGGTGTGCCAGAGGCTCCACATCCTTTGAGTCGTTTCACCTCCATTTGAACAGGTTCATTCCAGGTTAGTGTCAGTTGTGCATTAAAGATAAAGATATACTTTATTGAACCCCCTGGGGTAATTTGTCCTCTGCATTTTGACCCATCCTACTTACTTAGGAGCAGTGGGCAGCCACAGTGCAGCGCCCGGGGACCAACTCCAGTTCTGAGGCCAGTGCCTTAGTCAAGGGCAACTGCAGGAGTACACCTAACATGCATGTCTTTGAGTGTGGGAGGAAACCGGAGTACCTGGAGTAAACCCACGCGAACACGGGGAGAACATGCAAACTCCGCACAGAAAGGCCCCAAGCCGAGATTCGAACCCACAACCTTCTTGCTGTGAGGCGATAGTGCTAACCACCGTGCCACCGTGTCCGCCCAACGATACATTACAACGATAACAAAAAACACAGCCATTGAAAACCTTTTAAATACCATGCTTTCATTTTTAAATTGGTTTATGCTAACCTATTATTAAATCTAATTTCAGGAACCAGTGCCAAAAGCCTGAATTTTCATCTCTTATAGGGGCTCAACAGGTGGCAGCAAGATCGAGTCGCTGCTTCACTTGCATCACCACCCTCGGCTCTGCGCGGCTACACCAGGGCCCTATTCCACTGTGTGAACACCAACAGTGAGAAGGTGTTCAGGAGAAAAATCATACCCACATTTCAGCCACCTTTGTGAATAGGACAGTCACTTCTCAATGTCATTATCTGTGTTTTTTATTTGCTTCACTCAGATGATCACATTTTAAGCATCTGCTTCATCTCAGGAGAGCTGATTGGAATTCAGTATTTATTCAGGCAAACTGGTCAGAGCCTGCAGGACATACACCCGGACTTCGAGGCAACAAATCAGATGTTGGAAGATTTGTCTGTGGAAGAGGAGCAACAGGATGAAGGATTTGAGAACAGCTTCTGCATTGAGGACTTCACAATGGGCAATCTCCTGGTTCCTGATCGTACCCCAAAGGTATCAGGTGACGCCACCACTCAGGGTCCTGCTGTGACCTTCATGGGTCCTGGTTCCACCTCCATGGGCCCTGCTACCACCGATTAGTGTCCTGCTGCCACCTGCATGGGTCCTGCTACCACCACTCAGTGTCCTACTGCCACCTTCATGGGTCCTGCTACCAAGCAATCAATCAATCAATCAATCTAATTTTATTTGTATAGCATATTTACAGCAGTTGTCACAATACGCTTTACAAACAACCCTTCTCCCACCCTGTCTCCAGACTATAACTGATTATAAGCCTGAGCATAGAGGTGCGTTTTGAGACTGTGTCTGACTCCTTTATAAATTTTGGAAGCCTGTTCCACAGTAGTGGGGCTCTGTAGGAGAAAGCTCTACCACCTTGGGACTACCAAGTAGCCTGTATCTTGAGAATGGAGTGATCTTGTGGGCTTATAAGATAGGAGCAGGTTTGTTATGTACACTGGTGCACGTCCATGCAGAGCTTTAAAGGTCAGGAGCAAAACCTTGAAATCTATCCTATGCTTAATGGGTAGCCAGTGAAGCGACGCTAGCACTGGAGTAATGTGCTCACATTTCTTAGTTCTGGTCAAGATATGAGCAGGTGCATTTTGCACAAGCTGGAGACTCTTTAACGAGTTATTAGGGCAGCCAGATAGCAGGACATTACAGTAATCTAGCCTAGACGTGACAAAAGCATGGATTAATTTTTCTGCATCCCCAACTGACAGGAAATGCCTGATTTTAGCAATGTTGCATAACTGAAAGAAGGCAATTCTGGATATGTTCTTTATATGCATGTCAAAGAATAGATCAGGATCAGTGGTGACACCCAGGTCTTTAACAACCATATTAGGTTCAGCCAAACAACCATCACAATTTAAGGTAAGAATCGACATTTTCTCCCTTAATATTTTGGGACCTAAAACCAACATTTCGGTCTTATCTGAATTCAAGAACAGAAAATTAGAAAGCATCCAAACCTTGAAATCTACAATACAGGCTTCTAACCGTGAAAGCGGTAGTGCTACGACAGGTTTCATTGAAATATAAATCTGTGTATCGTCCGCATAACAGTGGAACGCCATGTGCCTGGATAATATTGCCAAGTGGTAGCATATATAGTGAGAAAAGTACTGGTCCTAGTACTGATATTTGTGGAATACCGTATGTCATTTTTGAGTGGCTGGACTCTTCTTCTTTTAATTTAACAAACTGTTTCCTGTTACATAAGTATAATCCAAACCATGCGAGTGCCTGTCCATGAAGTCCAACACAAGCCTGGAGTCTGTCCAGTAGAATTCCATGACCAATTGTATCAAAAGCTGCACTCAGGTTGAGGAGTATAAGAACCGACACAGAGTTACGGTCGGCTGACAGTAGCAGATCATTGATAAGTGCGGTTTCTGTGCTGTGGTGGGGTCTAAACCCTGTTTGGAATATTTCAAGGATCCCGTTAGAGCTAAGGTATGCACTAAATAGCTTAGCAACAGTTTTCTCCAATAATTTTGATAAAAATGGAAGGTTTGAAATAGGTCTATCATTTTCCATTTTATCAGGATCTAGGCTTGGTTTCTTCAATAATGGCTTAATAACTGCCACTTTTAGTGACTCAGGGAAATATCCAGTTACCGCTCAGGAGGAGGAAACAGGAGGAGGGAACTACGGACTAGACAACAGGACTCGGGACCGGACCGGGACAGAAACAGGGACAGGACTCGGGACTGGACCGGACAGAAACAGAAACAAGACTCGGGACTGGACCGGACAGAGACGGGACGGGGTCTGGGCACAGGGACGGATGCCGGACAGGGTCCGGACACAGGGACGGAAGCCGGACGGGGTCCGGGCACAGGGACCGAACGGATGGGGCCGGGCACAGGAGGGGAACCGGGCGGAACGGAACAGGACTGGACTAGACACGACAGGAACGGGACTCAAACAACATGGAACGGGACTCAAACAAACACGACACTGGGCTGGACTCACAAACACTGAAACGGACTGAGACAGACACTGAAACGGACTGAGAGACAGACTGAAACGGGCCGAGAGACAGACAGGGAACGGGCCGAGACACAGACAGGGAACGGGCCGAGACACAGACAGGGAACGGGCCAAGACACAGACAGGGAACGGGCCAAGACACAGACACTGAACTCAACAAGGAGACCTAACAAATAGGCAGACAGAATGACAGGCGGGCAGGGAGACACACCGCAAGAGACAGACGTGCAACAGGAGGGGCGAACCCAAAGACAGACACAGAAGCTGACAGACGGGCAGACAGGACAACAAGCAGACCGACTGACATGCAGACAGACAGGCAAACAAACGGGTAAGCAGACCGGCAACAAGCCGACGACCTGGGGGGCAGAAAATCATGCAAACAAGCTGGTGGATAAACAGGCAGGTAGACAGACAGACAGGCAGGCAGGTAGACAGACAGACAATGGGGCAGGTGAACAGTTAGGGGAACGGACTGGCCCCGTCCCCAAAGGAAAAGACCCTCCAGGGCATGGTCGCAGGAATGCTCCAGGGCAGCTGAATGGCCAAGGTCTCTGGGCCCTGGGCCGGGGCAGCGATGGCTCAGGAGCGCTAGGGGGCGAGGCAACACTAGGGGGCAAGGCAGGCGGCCCCTGCTGAAGACTGGGCGTAGCAGGCGGCCCCTGCGGGACAACAGGCGTAGCAGGCATCCCCTGCGGGACAACAGGCAGAGCAGGCGGCCCCTCTGGGGAGCTGGGTGATGCAGCAGGCCCCTCCTGGGAGCTGGGCGAAGCAGCAGGCCCCTCCTGGGGGCTGGGCGAAGAAGCAGGCCCCTCCAGGGAGCTGGGCGGAGCAGAAGGCTTCACCTGCAGGACAGCGGGCTGGGCAGGCGGTAGCGGCCCCTGCGGGACAACCGGCAGAGCAGGCGGTGGCGGTCCCTGCGGGAGACTGGGCAGAGCAGGCCCCTGCAGGAGACTGAGTAGAGTAGGCAGCGGAGGCCCCCTGCGGGAGACTGGGCAGAGCAGGCGGCTTCCCCTGTGGGACACCGGCTGGAAATAAAGTTTAAACAAAGACATTTACTACACAAAAAATGCAAAACAACAAACAAAAGGCCACACAGGGCAACTCGAAAAAACTCAAAAACCAAAAACAGAAGAAAATCCAAAAAATATGTAGAACAGAACAGGCAGGGCAGACACAGACAGGCAGAAAAGCACAGGCAGAAACACAAAGGCAGAAAGACATCAAGAAACTCAGACAGAAACACAAGCAGGTCAAAACATGGGCAGGCAGAAACACACGTGAAACGCACAAGCAGGACCAAAACGGGCAGATACATACAGTCAGAAACAAACACAAGGAACCAGCACCCAGGTCAAGGGGACAAAGAATTTAAATAGACTAGACACAGGTGAACTCAATACATAATCAAACAAGAGGGAAGGGATAACGAGAGGCAGGTGGGGACGATGATTAAATAACGAGGCAATAATGGAAAACAATAATACAATTAACACGGGAAACCAATGAGGGAATGAGCAGAAATACAAAAACTGAGAAGTGTCGCCAACTGGCGGCCCAAAAAGGAAAAATAGAAACAAAAAGACAGAACCATGACACAAAGGTCAACATGTGAACCATCTGCAGTCAGGCCCAAGGCACCGCGGCAAATTTTTCCAGTTGCCACCAGACACCACCTGCAAGTATTCCACCCTACTGATAGGTTTGAACACATAAGTTGCTTTCTGTATCGTAACTTCATTCTAATTACACATTCCCGCACTCACACTCTGTAACTGCTTCCCATTGTTAGAGACAAATGGCCACAAATAGAGTTCAATCACTGCATATAAAGATATACAATAGCCACAGATCAAAGGGGTGTCACCGGCAGCAGACCATTTAGGTGTCCCCGGGAAGTCTGGTGCAATGTATATTCCTCCCTGGGAACGTTCACACTAGGCAATCACCACACCTCTCAACAGTATACTTAAACCCTCACTTGTGGCTGTCTTGTTGAGATTCGTACAGAACGCTTGTTGTGGCACCGTGGTGAGTCTCCCTTTGCGCATCAATATAAAACCTTTTCAATTGGAAAGTGGTTCTCAGTGTGCTACTGCACCTTTCCCGACTTGGTTCCACATGGGAAAAGATTCCCAACAGACATGGCAACAAGGATGGGATAGGAAACATCTTCTGGTTGGATCAATGATAATCAACTTGAGGGTGAGTATTTTATTTACCATCCTCATTTAGGTGTTGGTTTTCCTTGAACCAAATAGTGGAGTAACTCCTATTTATTTGATAAAGGAAGAGTGTGGAAAGGGACGGTGTAGTGATTGAACCACTGACTGACCAAGTGGCACTGAGATAGGGTGCCGGGGTTATGATCCGCATGGGACGCAGGAGCGCCATTAGGTAGATAGTGGGTGCTTTCAGGCATCATATGCCTTCGGGCATCATTGTGGGTGCTTTCGGGCATCATTGTGGGTGCCTTTGGGCATCATTGTGGGTGCTTGCGAGCGCAATATAGTTGTAGAACGTACGTTTTGGGCCTTTTGACGCTTTCGTAAAAAGGACGATTGTTTTAGTGACTAGTCTGTGAGTTGTGAAAAACTGGGCTGTGTTCCAAAGTGTGCAAGAAGAGAACCTTGGTTGTTTGCCAATGCGAGTGAATGCATGAGAGAAAGTGCTCTGTTTGCTTGTTCTGAGCTCAATTTGTGTCTTGTGTCTGGAAACTTTGTGCGTTAGTTGAAGTGCATGAATGTCTGCAGAAAATGTTTTATTGTTGCGTTAGGCCTGTTTGCCATGGGCTGAACTCAATTTGTGTCTTGTGTTTGGAAACATTATGTGTATTGTTGTGTTAGGCCTGTGTGATTTAGTTGTTATACACTGTGTGCACAATATATCATATACAGAATAGCCTATATATGAGAGAATTATCGTAAATAGTATTACAAACTGATTGAGGTTCCAGTCTAATAGCCTAAGGACTGCGGACACTATATGAGCCCGAAATAATGGAGTAAGGTTAACAAGAATTAATGATAAAATAGTAACATACATAGGAATGTCTCCTATATTCTGTGTAATATGATAAAGTACAAGACACATACTTTACTAGCAACCCTCTTACACACAGGGATGTAGCTACAGACAAGTATTTTACACCCATGTACTAGCTGTATATTGTTAATAATGATTAATCTACAGATCTCTGAAGAGTTATCAATTGTGGAACTAAAATGGTGAAAGAAATGTTAAGTGAAGAGGTTAGGAAAGCTGCAATGTGTTCTCTGCTAGGGAACAAGGTGAGAATGGGCCTTTAGAGATACGCAGCTGTATTTAGCTTATGGTAATTCAGAGAATGAATTGAGTAGAGACGGTGGTGACTAGAGCCCGACCGATATATCGGTTTGGCTGATATATCGGCCATTATTTGACTTTTTTGGCGACATCAGGATTGGAGGTTATGCAGCCGATGTGTCCCGATTTTTAAATAGGTATAATAAACAAAAAAAAACATTGATTATTTATCTGTACTTGTCTGTTCGAACGTTGTAATTGCTATTTACTAGAATTATCCAGTAGAGGGAACTCTAATACAAGTGTGAACTGCAGCAGCTGACGCGCTACTTCTGTAATAAGACGTTTGTCACTCGTGCCTCATTCAATATTCTCCACTGCAAGACTTGTCTGCACGGATTCGATTGCGGCAATAAAGGTATGTATATTTAGTGAACGTTTTTAAGTAAATTCGTTTATACGACCACTATGTTTATCAATCCTCATTATCAAGCGAGCGAGCTAGCTAACATATTTGGTTCACTTTAGCAAGCTAGCTGGCTAGCATGCCTTTATGAAGTGGCAGTGAGCACATAAGCAGTGTAGGATCTACATTTCCAGAGGACATCGCTGTATTCTCAAATAAATAACCAGCCAAAATAAAATGGTGATTGAATGCATCACACATTGGTTTTTTTATCTGAGATAAAGATATTAGCTACTATATGATGCTGTGTCAATAGCCAACGTGTTATTGCAAGCGAGTGTGTCATCTAGTCACGCGTCATCGTAGCAAGCTAACCAGACAGTAAAAACTCAGATAAAACACTGCTAACGTGGATCATTTTAAGCCATGTTATCTAGCTTTGTCGTAATAACATGAGAGAAGGATTGCTGTTGGAGAAGTGAATCAACCAACACAGCGCGGGTAACCTGCACGAAAGCGCATTGTAGTTTTTTTCACCACCGAATTCTTATGGACAAGTCTCATGTTACGTATTTCATCCAGTCAATTTAGTTTCATCTAATGTTACACTTGATTCACTCATTAGCTCCACTAGATAAAGTCTTACTCTTTGAGATTATGTAGGAATAAAATAAGAAAATATAATTCATTAACTTACTGAGAATAAATAATAAGAAATATTGAGGCTATGTCAACAGCTAATGCGTTATTGAAAGTGAGTGTGTGTCATCTAGTCACGCGTCAGAGCGCATTGTAGTTTTTTTCACCACCAAATTCTTATGGACGGGGAGCTCGCTAGATAAAGTCTTACTCTTTGAGATCATGTAGTAGGAATAAAATAAGAAAATATAATTAATTTACTGAGAATAGATACTAAGAAATAATAACAAATTAATAACAACAACAATAATAATAATATTCATAAAAATAAATGTTTGAAACTGGAAAACTGATTTTTTTAAATAATTTTTTTTATAGATGGCTGGAAGAGAAAGGAGTAAAAGCAACGTGTGGAGTTATTCTGAATTCACACCACTTGAAGATGGTGTTAATATATATATTTAATTTAATATCATCTTTTACATTTTTTTATCTATCAAAAAGTTATTTGTGTGTTTATTTTTATTTATTTGTGTGCTTATAAGTTAAATGTTCTCAAATATAGAACCTTTGATAAAATATAAGTTTTTCAAATTGATTTGAAAATATTGCACTTTTTGACAACATATCGGAAATCGGTGGGCTAGGACTCTCCAAAATCGGGATCGGCATCAGACCCAAAAATCTGGCATTGGTCGGGCTCTAGTGGTGACTGTGGTAATTGATGGTAGTCTTCCCATTTTTAGAAACAAAGCTGGAGAAATTGGTTAAGCACAAATGATGGTGTTGAAGATAAAGATAAACAACAAAGTCAGGAGCTCCTTTATATAATTTAATAATACAGCTGGTCGGGAAGAGGTACAAGTACAGTCTTCGAAAATATAAAGTCCAATATATTAGTTTATATAGTTTTCAGAGCCAAAAACTGTCGTCCCAGCCTATGAGATTCATTTAATCACCATATGCAAAGATTCCATTACTAGCCAATCATAAGTTAGGATCAGGGAGTCCATACTAAGGCTGACCATGCAGGCCATAGAGGTCCTCTAAACCCCTAAATCACTTGATATATACCACAGCTGGATTCTATCTCCTCTAGCTTACATTGCAACAAGAACATGGCATGGGGTGAAACAGCGCACACTTAGATATACAGCTTTTAAAAGTTAATTTACCATAAGATATACATTTTATAGAATTGCTTATATAATTGCTTACATAACATTTCCTTTAAGTCAACTTTTTAATCATAACCCATCACTCCCACCTCTTGAAATTAAAATTCTGAGATATCAGACATTTATTTATTTATTAGAATACAACTGGATACTTTTGGTAAACGGGAAAAGGGGAAGGGGAATTGGGGTAGGGTCAGTCTGTCTTCGCCGAGTGCCTCACAGCTTTGATCAGTATCTCCGTGAATGCAAGCATTCTCAAAGATACCCCCATCAGTTCCTCGGCAGGGAAATTGTTTGTTTTCCTTCAGTAATCCCTCTATTTTGGAGGTGTATTGACGAATGTCATTTGAACAAACACATACAACAAATATAACATGACTATAAAAATCTGGCACACAAGGTTTACATTTTTCCTGATCATTAGCTTAGATACTAAATATGTGTATACTGTTTCCCATGCAATTTCATCTTATATTTCGTCAACCGTTCTCCTAAATTTATGACAAAAAAGCATAATCAGAGTGATAATAAAAAATTCCCAAACAATTTGAGAAAACATGATCCAAATTACTCCCAGATGAAATTCCAGTCCCAGTAATAGCTCGACCCTGCTTAGAGCAATAATATCGGTGAATCATTTGTGCGCTTCCTTCACATGGCCTATTGCACTATGAATACTTTTTTTTTCAGCTTTAGGATTTCAACAGCATTGGCATTTTCAAAATGAGTTCCCATTTCTTGGGACGTAATGCTATCACTTAGATTTCCCAATTTGTTTATTTCATACTCTATGCTCACTGATCAATTATGTGGCTCTCAGTGAAAATTAGGGTCTGTAAGGGGTCTGTAAATTAGGGTCTGTAAAAGAACTTGTCCTATATAGGTCAAAGAGCAAGGGATTGGGCTAAAACAGACAGGTCTCATAGAACAATAATTTTCACTAGTAATCACTTCACCAGTCCCGCACCAGCAAGTGTGTGATAATTTGAACCAGCTGGAGCTTTGGGACTGTTGATCAAAACCAGTGGAAAAATCCAAAGTATTAATTTTAGAAACATAAGCGACATTACAAACCACATCTAGGCCTACTTGTTAACAATGTTAGCAAAACAGTTAATTATTCTTGTCTATATGTGTTTCTATAAGCCATTTACACCAGTGTTGATAATGGTCTCCACAGGGAAATGTGAGAGCAGTTACACAACACACAGTGTATCAAGACCTGCAGACTTAAGGACATGTGGCAACACCCTTTAGAGTGTGATGAGAGTCAACATTGATCCCCAATACAGGTAGAACATTGCCTACAATGTGCCATGGAGCTGGAAGTGTTATTACAGCCAGAAGCTGGCCTGCTATTTCTGACGATCCGTAATCATAGTGCTCCACTCGGTCACAGTTGCTTGTCCCACTCTGCCCACTCTCACTCCGCCCTCACCACCATCCTGCTAAATGAAAAACATCAACACTCCTGCTGATAACTTTTATATTCTCACCAAGTATGCCTAGGCTGTATTGTGTTGCATTACCCAAACTCAAGGCATTGTTAGCATTAGCGTTGGCTGCTCAATTCACCCACTCACTGGCAGTGTTTTGCACTCAGTTATGGTTGTATTCAAATATAGCTTGGGAAAACATGTTATGTGTTCCTTGACCTAACCAGCCCTCAACTGATCTCCTTTCCCTCTCTCGAGGGCAGGAAGTAAGATGGGCAAACATTTTTTTCATATACGTCACTAATCTCAACAAAACCACAAAATACCTCACACATTTTTTATCCAGGGCGAAAGGCCCATATTTAATTGCCTCAAACATAATATGTAAACTACAATGGCACTACAATCTTTATTTCGCTCTAGTATGTTTATTTTGTACCTCTGCACCTGGAACTAATGCACTTGTTGTACGTCGCTCTGGATAAGAGCGTCTGCTAAATGCCTATAATGTAATGTAATGTAAAGGGGATACATTATATAGCATCTAGAATGTTTGGACTAAATCAGTGGCTGATTACATGATACAATATTGCTACCCACTCTTGGTTTGCCTCCCATTGTTTTGTAAATTTGTGTTAAATTAAACCTTCCTAACAAGAGGATTTTTCCCAGTCCTCCTAACAATTTCATTTTCTTGGCTTTCGAACTTCGCAAACTCCAGGTTTCCCTCCTTTTGCAAAGAAAGTCAAGGCACCTCCACACAATTTGTGTGGTATGTTAAAAAAAAACACAAAAAAAAATATCTCTGTAAATAACCCAATTTAAGTTTTAGCTCTAAAGAAAAGTTAGCCCTGTTGAACAGTCATTTCTGTTGCTTTTATTACGTATTTTTACCTGTTTTGACGAGATGCACGTTTATTTTGAAACTACACTCGCGTACTCATCGAGTTCCTGCCGCGAGCAACAAAAAGAAGAGAAACGGTAAAATGAACACACATACAGTGAAACGCAACGTTTAATGTATTAGCACCCCCCGAAGAGGCACAAGGTTAGTATTCGTTGCAATACTGTAATATTAACATGGTAATATTAACGGTTTGTGTCTTAAAGTAGTTTTGAACTATAATAACTCTTTCTTACCATTTGTTTAATTGAGTTAAAGCTAGCTTAATGTGAGCTAGTGTTAGGCTAATGCAGTAATGCGCTGAAACTGTATGGTAAGGTAGCTAATACAGTATATTTGTTGTTTTGTGTTTTGTGACCAGCTCTTACGTTGGTTTTGGGATTTTCAATAAATCTAAAATCATCAGTTCAGACCATCTTTCGGTGGGATATGCTACAGTCTCAATTGGAGTTAGTGGGGCCCATGCTTCTCCGCTGAGAAGCAGATACTGTAAACACTCCACATTTCCAAAAGGGTGTAACGGCATCAGTAAGTACTCAAATGGGCAATTGTGCCCGCAGTTGTAAATAGTAAAAGTATTAAAATTAAATCAATAACCATGCAAAATACAAAAACCGTGTATAGACTTAAATGAAAATAAAAAAGTTGCAGAAAAGCCCCCCCCCCCCCCATCAAAATAATTGGAAAAAATGTATGTAATAAAAAAGCATCTAAATTTCCTCCCCACTGCCCTGACCAGACGAAGTGTCAATTTTAGGTTCGTCTGGAGGCTGCGTGCGCAAGTTGTGCAGGTGGAACTAACTTCATCTAGCTCCTGTGAATGTACAATCTTATGCCCTGCAGTCTAGTGTTGTGTCGTTCGCAAACGATTCGTTCAAAAGAACCAATCTTTTGGGTGAACGAACTGTACTGAATCACTTCGTGAAACGATTCGTTCGCGAGTGTGAACTGGTAGTTAACTGACTGATTTGTTCACTGAACGTACTACGCCCGAGTCGTTCGCGAACGACACAACAGTACATTTGCCCGAATCGTTCGCAAACGACACAACAGTACACTTTCCCGAATCGTTCGCGAACGACACAACAGTACACTTGCCCGAATCATAACAGTAGTTTGTTGGTTCGTCTTGCTGTAGCAAATGCAAGGAGCGAGGAGTCTCTGGGGAGGGGAGTGGGTACGGTATGGAATAATGGATAATAAATGGATAATAATTGAACATCACTGTCAAGTGTGCTGTTTATTTTCAATGAAATAACAAGACTTTTTTAGCATGTCTCAAAGGAGGCTAGCCAGGGCTGCTATTTCATCGACAACATTTTATGAGAAAACGTGAGCTACTTAGCCAACGTATATCAGCACTTTCTATTTTAAGCAGCCGTTAGAACAAGTCACGGTAAAGAAATCCACATCTAGGGCTAAAACCACCCATTTTGGGAAATGTACTGAAATTAAATGGCCACATGAAACACATTCTTTCCAACTAAATTGTGTTGAATAAAATCGAAACTAAAACATTTTATGAAAAAGAGGGAAAGAAAGTGTTTGGTTCTTTGGCTATTACATATTCTGTTGGGAAATGGGAAATGCTATAAATGCCCCCCATGACCCCCCCCCCCCCCCCCCCCGCCAGTCGACAATATCCAACAGCACCCCTCCCCCCACCTCGACCAACACCAACCCTACTGACGCCACTGATTCGGTGAACAAATCTTTTTAACAAATCCTTTTGGTGAACTGATTCTACTGATTCAGTACACTGAAAAGAACTGTTTTGCCCATCACTATTCTGAATTCCCAGGTCAAAACCTACTGCCGACTACATCACGTGTGTAAAGCTGACCAATGTTGTAACTTCGTCGCTCACATATGTATGACGTCACATTCCCCATTCATTGTCTATGGGAAAAATTGCCCCAAAAAATGTGTTATTTCTCAAAAACCGTGCAGCGACACTTTCCACAAAGTAACAGCACACGATTCCCGATGAAGCCGCTCAATTTGACATATTGCACGTGTATGTGGTGCGAAAACTCTGGGAGGAGTAGTGGTCCAAAAAATGGGTGGAATAAAAATAATAATATGTGAGATAATAGTAGTGTGAAGGCAACCACACTAATAATAATAATATGTGAGACAATAATAGTGTGTTTGCTAAAGACAACCACCAAATATGTGCAATAATAGTAGTGTGATTTGCCAAAGGCAACCACACTAATAAATATTTGCAATAATAATGGCGTGTTTGCCAAAGGCAACCACACTAATAAATATGTGCAATAATAATAGTGTGTTTGCCAAAGGCAACCACACTAATAATATGTGAGATGATAGTAGTGTGATTTCCTGAGGCAACCACACTAATAATAAATATGTGGGATAATAGTAGTGTGATTGCCAAAGGCAACCACACTAATAATATGTGAGATAATAGTAGTGTGTTTGCCAAAGGCAACCACACTAATAATTGTTTGTGAGATAATAGTAGTGTGATTGCCTAAGGCAACCACACAAAAAATATGTGAGATAATAGTAGTGTGATTACCAAAGGCAACCACACTAATAAGGAAACGTGAAGCCTCTTTGAGCTAAATGGCAGGTGCATTGAAATCACACATAAAACATCTTTTCCCAAACGCAAATCAATCGATCATCAAGTGCAAACGTATAGGCTATGTGTAGGGATGAGTGAGTACACCATTATCTGTATCTGCATCTGTTCAACCAGCTAAATTATCTGTATCCGTAGCTGTACTCGGAATGGGCGGGGCTTAAACCGTACGTAGGTGGGGCATAACCGGAAGTTGGTATTTTAACCTCTTAGCGCATAGCCCCTAGTGGTCAGCAGGCCGGCGCGCCGAGATTACTGAACTCAGACGTTCAGTGCTACTGCAACCAAAATATGAGTTCAAAAACAGAAACGCTCTGTTTTAGATTCATTAGTAGACGATACGATAAGTCTGCTGAATACAGAGTTTTGCTGTGCCACCATTGTCCCTCTGGTCGTTCATTTAACACGCACCCCCTCCCTGCAGTCTCATCTGCAACTACACCCCCCACCCATGACATAATGGACAATATTGTCTATCTGGGCATTCATAAAAATATTCTTTCACCACTCAGAAATCGTATTCCGTCATAGCAACAAGATAAATCCGACAATAGCCCTAAGATATGCCGATACAGCAGTGAAAATGCTGCTCACTGAATAACGAAATAAACGAGACAAAGTTTTAAAAAAATGATACCATGTCATTCTACAGTCAATATCTGGGACTAAATATTGAATAAATATACAACCTTACCGTTGGTTTTACACGTAGAGATGTCCCTTTTGAGACTGAGTTGTCATATATTGGCTTGGACAATCCGTTTGTGAAATATATGCGCATTTGTGATGCCTGGGTACCTTCCAAAATAGCTGTGCGTAATACCATGCGTGTTGTTTATGGCATTTCCGCCCTATTTAGTACAGTCTGGCTTGATTGACAATTCATTTATTCAGTAGGTGAGAGTAATAAGCTTTCTAAGGATGTATAACGTCTAATTTTGCTTTTGGAATAGCGTTTTATAGGTCAGCTTAACCAAAAGTTTCTTATCATCGCATTCACTTACGTATTCACTCTGTGGTAGCAGTAAAAGATGCTGTTATAATTACTCTGGTTTTATTATTTTTTTTTAATGAATTGACGGTGTGAAGACAGTAGTAGACAGAGTGCTCCAGGTTACAGTTGGATAACCACAATGTACTATATGTGTTGTGATTTCAGGTGAGCGACAAGGTCTAAATGTGCATAAAAGTGATATTGCATTAGTACAGTGGATGTATAAGAATGCTAGGATGTCAGTGATACTAGTAGAGTGTGTGTATGAGATCGCTAAATGTTAGGAAATGCAAGTACATGCTTAGCCTATATCATGTAGTTGTAGCTAACTGGCTAGTTAGCCCCACTGTAGCAGCTAGTTAACTGGCTAGTTAGCCCCACTGTAGCAAGCTAGAAGCTAGAAATTTCCATTTGTAATCAGTAATATGTGCTTACGTGTGAATGTCCAGTAAATGTGTGTTTAGCTATGGTGAGAATAATGTGTTGAGCCGAATCTGAGAATTGTGAACTTTATTTTATTGAGAATATATGACATAATAGATCCCTGTGGACAGAGTGGCTGTTACGATGGCAAGATTGTGTTGTGTTGTGTGGCGCAGCACAGCAGTGAACTTTGTATAGGCTCTGTGTAGAGGAGGAGCTCTGTGTCTGGCTGACCTATCACGGAAGAATGTGGACACTGGACACAGCTACCCAATGAGGATTTTCCTTCGCCATGAGTACGGATATTGACACATTTTACTTGGATGGTACTCGTGCTTGTAAAAAGTACATTATCTGTACCGGATACTCGTTTCATCAGAGTATTCGTCTCAACCCTAGCTATGTGGTTGGGATAATTTGACTGAAACTAGGTGAAATGATGAAATTATAAAAGTTGTGTTGAAAGCTGAAATATTTATTTTTTGCAGATCTGATGGAATGAATATATTTATTTCTATAGGATTTATAAACACCATGGGTAAGAGGAGTAGGATTTGAGACATATTTTCTGTACAGTTTATTCTTTTCCTCAACAGATTCAGTAAATCAACTGTAAACCAAGGCTTATTGAAGTTTTGACTGTATTTCTTGGTAGGGCTGCCAATTGGAAAACATTCATGGAAACTAACAATTTTCATAAAATTTTGATATGCAAAATCAGCATTATTTTCCTCATATAGATCATCCCATGAAATACTGGCAAGCATGTCTTTAAATTTAGAAATATTTGACTTGCTCATAATTCTTTTGTGCATTATTTTCTTGGTATATTTAGCTCTATTAACCTTAAAGAGTACTGGAATATAGGAAAATGATCTGACAAGTCTGAATACAAGACCCCAGATTTCATTCTTTCGCTCAAAGAGTTAGTTAAGATGTTATCAAAGTTGCTGAATTTTTATTAACTTGTGTAGATTTATGAATAAGAGGGAAAAAGAAACTAGAATAAAGAATATTAAGAAAATCCCCAGTTTGTTTTCCCCGTGATTTTGTGTTTCTGACCATTCACTCTCGTATTCAATTCTGATTCTCACCTAGCCCTTCTGCTTTGTGTGCTGATTGGATTTTGTGTTTGTGAATGTACGCTTGTTTTTGACCTTGACTCTCGTTTTGCCCTCTGCTTGCCGTATAGTGCTCCGGCTAATTAATGTGTTCCCAGCGGCACTAAAAGTCCTTCCATCGGGACATAAGTTTGTTATTTTGCTTTGTTATTTTTCCTTTATTGTTTTTGAAGCTACTCTGGGTGGAGATTGTAGTAAGTTCAGCATTCAAAGCCGCCCTGTGCCCAGTAACCTTCAAAGACTAGCCACCGACCACTTAGATTCGGATAGGCTGATAGGGACCGAAGTTACTGATCGGTTTGCAGTCCATTTCCCTACCCTTTTCCCTTATCATTCACCCTATTACGGTCTGACCCTAGACTAGGTCATAACAGAATTGGGGGCTTGTCAAACAAAATTCTTAACAGAATTGAGGGCTTGTCTCAAAAATGGCAAAATTTGATTTGGAAGAGTTGAGGAATTGTATGAGGAATTGGCACAGAGAATCCTACCTGATGAAGATGAGTTCAAGGGTGTTGTGTCCGAGTTAAGACTCCGACTAAAGTGGAGGCTGAATTCGCGTCGAACATACCTCCACGCGTAGATCCTCGTCTCTTTGTGATCCCCTGCTCGCTCTGCATTTAAAAGATCTGGAGCTAGAGCTAAGCAGGCAGGAGTACCAGAACCAGTTGCTGCATCTCCGAGCATTTGAGCTTGAGACAGATCATCAGGTCAAGTTGAAGGAGCTGGAGTTATGAGCGAAGGATTATAGGCCCATTCCAATGCCTTGAAAATCCCTAGTTGGTTTTCCTATGGCGTCGTCTCCTGTGCCCGGCAAAGCATTGCCTCCAGAATCGGCTTCCCAAGGCACTGCTTTTGTGAGTTCTTACAATTTTGATGTCAGTCTGCAAATTCATTTAGTGCCTCCATTCAGAGAAAATTACGTAGACAAGTATTTCCCTGTGTTTGAATGCATTAAGACACTGCATTAGCTAAAGGGTGTGTGGTCTTGCTATTACAAAGCAAACTGCTAGGGAGGGTTCAGGAGGTGTGTGCAGCTTTGTCTTTGTAAAAAAAGTTTGGATTATGAGCTGGTGAAAACTACAGTGCTGCGTGCATATGAGCTTGTCCCTGAAGCATATAGACATATGTTTCGAAAGCATGTGAAAACCCCTAATCAAACCTTTGTTGAGTTTGCTCGTGATAAGTATATACAGTTTGATAAGTGGTGCTCGGCTTGTAAAGTTGTGAATTTTGAGCAACTGAAAGCGTTGTTGCTTCTCGAGGGATTCAAGAATTGTGTTTCTGATAGAATTGTGGTGTACCTGAATGAAAAAAGGTGTCCTCATTTTCTGTTCTTGCTGACGAGTTTGTGCTTACCCACTAGAGTGTTTTTCTGCATTCACAGCATGTAGAAACTAATCAGAGTTTTCAAAATGAATTCATATTAAGTGCACATATAACGAAGCCTTTGGCCGACATTAGTGAATCTAGGGATTGTTTTTATTGTCATCAGTCTGGACATCTCATTGCCCATTGCCCAGTCATGAAACAAAAAAATGAAAGTTCACAAGCTACAGCTAAAAGTGTTGGACTAGTTAATACCCAAAATTCAGTTACTAATAAATTGCTTTCCGCCTCTGTGGACGCTGCTTTTGAGCTCTTTATCTTGGAGGGAACTGTCACATTTTCTGATACAGATGCAATACGAAAACCCGTTTGCATTCTGGGAGATACAGGGGCTGCGTAGCCTTTTGTTTTGGAGAATGTTCTACCCTTTTCTAGTCGCATAAGTTGCAGATCTGACGTACTAGTTCAATGCATTTACCTCGGTGTGGTAAAAGTTCTGGTAAAAGCATACTGTTTATTTACAGTGTGATGTAGTTTCCGGATTTGTTAAAATCGCTTTTGGTTCTCAGTTACCGGTTAAGGCCGTTTCTTTTATTCCCTGTAATGATTTTGCGGGAAGAGAACTGTGTTTTCCCTACCCAAATTCACAGAGGAGCCCGAATCTGATACCAATACTGAAAATTTCCTTCAGAAGTTTCCCCCTGTGTTCCCTGCATGTGTGGTGACGTGCCCTCAAGCTCGCAAATTTCATTACGCAGTTGATATCTCCGAGACCTTCTTGGGTGATGATCCCATGTCTAAAAATATTGCTGTGCATTGTGGTGCTGTTGCTGAATTTGATATGGTTGACTCTGAAACGGAAGTTGTCCCTGATAATAAAACTATTGACAATTAAAGCCGCAAGCGGCGTTGGGAGGGGTCCAAGCATTGGCACCATCGCGCCCCCTATGGAGCGATTTAAAAATGGCTTTGTCCTCATGATCATATACCTTCACCCAACATATCTACTGAATATCGTGATAAGCAATGGATTGGAATATGTGTCTGACGTAGTAAAATATTGATGACTTATGGCCAATTTTTGCTAAGAGACGCTGGCGGATGACTTAGTTGCGTCGCCATGGATGTGTCCTGGCCGCTTCCCGTAAATGTCTTTACTATGTTGTAACACTTAGATGGCATGTCGTAACACTTAGATGGCCCGGTGTGTGTGTACAGCTGCAGCGCTTCCATGCCGCAACTAAAAAAGGCGTCACACCAGTGTTGTCACGATACCAAAATTTTGACTTTGATACCGATGCCAGGTTTAGTATCATGATAATTGATACTGAAACAATACTGATTCAATACTCGGTACCTAACGATACTGAAATTACCTTAATTGATCAGAAACGTAATGTCCACAAGGAATGACCTCATTTTCGAATTCACGGTTTATTAAAAACCTGGTTTATTAACAACCTTTAAGTTGAAGCCTGTTCAGCATATCAATAAGCATAGGCCTATAGTGTTACAACACTAAACCATAGAAAACTATATTAAATATATTTCAGAAATTAAACAATTGCAAAGTAAATAATATTTAAACAGGTCTTTCACTTTTAAATAAATCTAAAAACAGCATATTTCAATAACAATACAGCATCTTCCTATAATCAAATATTTACAAATTAGAACACCTATTGCTACTGAAGTCAACTGAGTCTAAGCTTGCGCTGTATCAACCACGAAGAATGCACAAGCGCAAGTCACCTCACTTGGCAACCTTAGTTGCTACTGCCTTCTAGCGAAGATTCTGACAAATTACACTTTTCATCCTCTCAATCAGTAATGCGGGAGACAATTTTCCCTGGATTTTACATTTGACTCAAAACTACCGAACGTCGGAATATTCTAATACCGAACCATTTTTTTTTTTTTTTTTTTTTTAAGTACCGAGAAAGTGCTGAAGTTTTGGTATACCGTGCAACACTACCTCAGACACATATTCCAATCCATTGCTCAGCTTAGCAGAGAATGCACATTTCAGAGCGCCACAGAGACAGATAGAATAATAACACATGAATGCACATTTCAAATAATAAATACGACTGAGAAAAAACGGAAAAAAAGACGTAATATCAACTCGCGATCTGCGTGCTGCGGGCAAAGTAGCCTTCCGTTTTATTTATTTAGACATTGGCAGATAAGAAAAAATTTGGTTACGCTGACCTATAAAACGCTATTCCAAAAGCAAAATCAGACATGTTATACATCGTTAGAAAGCTTATACTCTCACCTCCTGAATAAATGAATTGTCAATCAAGCCAAATTGTACTAAAAAGGGCGACAACGCCGTAAGCAACAGGTGTGGTATTACGCACAGCAATTACTGAAGATAGCCGACCCAAGCGTGACAGATGCGCGTATATTTCGCAAACGGATTGTCCAAGACAATATATGACCACTAATTCGCAAAAGGGACATCTCTACGCGTAAAACCAATGGTAAGATTGTATATTTATTCAATGTTTAGTCCAAGATATTGACTGTAGAATGACATGGTATATATATTTTTAAAAAGTTAGTCAAGCTTATTTCGTTATTCAGTTAGCAGCGTTTTCACTGCTGTATTGGCATATTTTAGGGCTAATGTCGAGTCTATCTTGTTGCTACGGAATATTGCATTACATTACATTACAGGCATTTGGCAGACGCTCTTATCCAGAGCGACGTAGGCTACAACAAAATGTAAAACCATAACCAGGAACAAGTGTGTCGAAAACCCTAGAGGGCAGTAGCCTACCGTTCTAAGTGCAGGGAACAACCGCATAGTTCAACTTGGACCCTGTAGGTTAAACTGATTAACACCAACACAAACAAGAACAGCAACAACGCAGTCTATGCAAAAATACAAGCAATAGTTAAGACTAATTAAGTCACCTACGAAACAACTACCTAGTTACAACCCTAAGCTTACAGTCAATTTAGAGATTAAATTGAGAGTACGATTTCTCTCAACATAATGACGGATTTAAAGACTAAACGAACTCACCCGATATTGTCTCCAAATGGATCCACGCCAAAGAAAAGTAATGATTCATCCTCTCAGATAGCTTTTACTAACAAACTTTTAGTAGCAAAAAATGAAATACCAACTCGCCATCGATGCTACCTATGCGCAGAGTACCGTGTTATTTATTCAGACACTGGCAACTACAGCATAAATTGCGTCTTTTGTTTATATTCAATATTAGTAATTGCAGCGAGAAACAGCAGCTGTAGACACAAGATAGTTTATATTATGGTAGCAACGGAACGAAGCGGACTACATATGTATTACTGTCATTGTTTAATTATACCAGCGTGTTTTCGCGTGTTTACATGAAACACAAATACTATCAATAAAATGGTTTAGCTATTTCTCAGCATAATGACAGATTCAAAGACTGAACGAACTCACCAGATATTGTCTTCAAATGGATGCATGCTCAAGAAAAGTAATTATTCATCCTCTGAAAAAGCTTTTACTAACAAACTTTTGGTAGCCTCTTCCAGTGCTTCCCCGACGTCCAGACCCTACCCTCACTGATAAAAACTAGACCCTACGGTGTCAGATTACTTGCGTCGCCATGGATGTCGCTTGCCGTAAAGAAGTTTACTCGATGTCGTAACACTTAGAATTTGGAGGTACAGCGCTACTGCACCCCACCTAATAAAAAAGTCCAAATGGCGAGCAAACCATATGGCGGACATAGGTGGTCCCAAAAGCAAAGTTGTAGAGCACATTCAGATGCATCGGTCGATGAAGTTTTGTGTTGATCGGACTTATGGTGTGGCAGTTATAGCCTTTAAATGTATGATCCTTTGTTATAGCGCCACCATCTGGGCGACATAGGTGATTTTTCGTGGCTGAGTAGTGGGGGGCCATAGGAACCCACCTACCAAAGTTGGTTGGTCTACAACTTATGGTTGCTGAGCCTCAGACATTTTAGCGGAGAAAACTGCCACGCCCCAACGAAAAAGTCTAAATGGCGGGCAAACAATATGGCGGACATAGGTGGTGCCAATGGCAAAGTTGTAGAGCACCTTCAGATGCATAGGTCGATGAAGTTTTGTGTTGATCTAACTCATGGTATGGGAGTTATGGCCTTTTACGCAAAACCCTTTGTTATAGCGCCACCATCTGGCCGACATAGGTGATTTTTAGTGCCTGAGTAGTGGGGGGCCATAGGAACCCACCTGCCAAATTTGGTTGCTCTAGGACTTATGGTTGCTGAGCCTCAGACACTTTTAGCGGAGAAAAATAATAATAAGAATAATAATAATAATTAAAGCCGCAAGCGGCGTTGGGAGGGGTCCAAGCATTGGCACCATCGCGCCCCCTATGGAGCGATTTTAAAATGGCTTTGTCCTCATGATCATATGCCTTCACCCAACATATCTACTGAATATCATGAAATATATAAAATAAAATATTGATGACTTGTGGCCAATTTTGTGCTAAGAGACGCTGTCGGATGACTTAGTTACGTCGCCATGGATATGTCCTGGCCGCTTCCCGCGAAGGCCTTTACTATGTCGTAACACTTAGATGGCATGTCGTAACACTTAGATGGTCCGGCGTGTATGCACAGCTGCAGTGTTTCTGTGCCGCAACTAAAAAAGGCGTCACACTAGTAATGTCACGATACCAAAATTTTGACTTTGATAGTGATACCTGTCATGGTCCTGTGTTCCTGTTTGTCTGTCTTTCCCTGTTGGGCCGCCAGATGGCGGCACTTCTGTTTCGTGTCCTGCTCCCCCCTGTTAATTATTATTGGTTTCAATTATTCTATTGGCTGTCTCGTTCTCCCTTCCCTCTGTGGCCTGATTGTTCATTGTGCCCTCCTGTGTCTCGTCAGTGTCTGTATTTAAGTTTCCCTTCCCCTGGACTCAGGTGCTGGATCCTTGTCGCTTGTTGGGTTGTTGCTTGTTTCCTGCCTGTTGTAGCCTGCCTTGTCTGTGACCTGTTCCTTGCCTGCTCTGTTTTCCACTTGTTTTTGGGATTTTTGTATTTCTGTTTCCCCGGGCTTTTGAGGTTTTCTTTGTGTTTGGTAAAGTTGCCCTGCGAGGCTTTCTGTTCCCTTTTGTTCCCCTTAATAAGTAAAGTCTTTGTTTGTTCTCCCTACTTTTGGAGTTTTGTGTTTTTCCTCCGCGTTTGGGTCCTAACCCCCCACACCCGTAACAGAAGGATCCAGCCAGTACTGGACCCAGCGGAGTTTTTTTTTCTTCCCCCCTCTTTCTTTGAAGTTTTGTTTTGATTTTTTTTAATCATGCCACCGGGGTGGTGGAGTGACCCGGAGGACTCGCCACCCAGCGACTGGGAGCGCAACCCAGTTTTCGCCCTTGAGCCCCCCAGTGGCCGGGGCGGGCGGTCACGGAGGCGTCGTGGTCGGGCTGCCTCCCGATTGGCCAGACCTCCTGCTGCTCAGCCAGCGGATCCCTGGCGGGCGTCTTTTGAAGGATCCCGGCTGGTGATTTTTCCAGGGCCCGGCCCGCGGGGGTCCCGCCGGTCCCGTCCGGCAGCCCAGCCGGGTTCCCTACAGCTGGGGCCCGTGTTCCTGTCCCCTGCCTAGCCCAGACTGCAGTGGGGTCTGCCTGCTCCGCCCCCAGTCCCGGAGGGGCCCTCGCTGCCTGCTCCGCCCCCAGTCCCGGAGGGGCCCTCGCTGCCTGCTCCGCCCCCAGTCCCGGAGGGGCCCTCGCTGCCTGCTCCGCCCCCAATCCCGGAGGGGCCCTCGCTGCCTGCTCCGCCCCCAGTCCCGGAGGGGCCTCCGCTGCCTGCTCCGCCCCCAGTCCCGGAGGGGCCTCCGCTGCCTGCTCCGCCCCCAGTCCCGGAGGGGCCTCCGCTGCCTGCTCCGCCCCCAGTCCCGGAGCGGCCTCCGCTGCCTGCTCCGCCCCCAGTCCCGGAGCGGCCTCCGCTGCCTGCTCCGCCCCCAGTCCCGGAGCGGCCTCCGCTGCCTGCTCCGCCCCCAGTCCCGGAGCAGCCTCCGCCGCCTGCTCCGCCCCGCGACCTGGAGAAGCCTCCTGCTCCGCCCCCACTCCCGGAGGGGCCTTCGCCGCCTGCTCCGCCCCCACTCCCGGAGGGGCCTTCGCCGCCTGCTCCGCCCCCACTCCCGGAGGGGCCTTCGCCGCCTGCTCCGCCCCAAGTCCCGGAGGGGCCTTCGCCGCCTGCTCCGCCCCAAGTCCCGGAGGGGCCTTCGCCGCCTGCTCCGCCCCAAGTCCCGGAGGGGCCTTCGCCGCCTGCTCCGCCCCAAGTCCCGGAGGGGCCTTCGCCGCCTGCTCCGCCCCAAGTCCCGGAGGGGCCTTCGCCGCCTGCTCCGCCCCCAGTCCCGGAGGGGCCTTCGCCGCCTGCTCCGCCCCCAGTCCCGGAGGGGCCTTCGCCGCCTGCTCCGCCCCCAGTCCCGGAGGGGCCTTCGCCGCCTGCTCCGCCCCCAGTCCCGGAGGGGCCTTCGCCGCCTGCTCCGCCCCCAGTCCCGGAGGGGCCTTCGCCGCCTGCTCCGCCCCCAGTCCCGGAGGGGCCTCCGAAGCTGCCCAGTGCTCCTGCCCTGCCTTATGCTCCTGTGCCCCTTGGTGTTCCCTCGCCCCCTAGTGTTCGTGCCTCGCCCCCTAGTGTTCGTGCCTCGCCCCCTAGTGTTCGTGCCTCGCCCCCTAGTGTTTGTGCCTCGCCCCCTAGTGTTTGTGCCTCGCCCCCTAGTGTTTGTGCCTCGCCCCCTAGTGTTCCCAAGCCATCGTTGCCCCAACCCAGTGCCCAGAGACCTCACCCCTTTGTTCCCAACCGTGTGTCTGTCTTGTCACCTGCCCCCTTGTCCATTTGTCTGCCTGCTTGCCTATCCGCCTGTTTGCCCGCATGTGTGTCAGCCAGTTTGTTGGCCTGTTTGTCTGCCCCCCAGGCCGTCAGCCCGTCGGCCAATCTGTTCTCCCGCCTGTCTGCATGTCTGTCCGTGTGTCAGTCTGCCTGTGTTTTGTCATGTCTGCCCGTTTGTAAGGTTGTATGTCAGGGTGTACCCCTTTCCTTCCCTGTCTGCCTGTCCCTAAGTGTGTCTGTAGGTCTTGCGGTGTGCCTCCCTGCCTGCTTGTCTCTTTGTCTGTCCTTGTAAATCTCCCAGTGTTCTGGTGTCCGTGTCAGTCCGTTTTCCTTGTCGGTCCCAGTCCAGTGTCTGCCTTGTCCGAGTCCAGTCCCTGTCGAGTCCAGTCCCTGTCGAGTCCAGTCCTGTTCCTGCCCCAGTCCAGTCCCTGTCGAGTCCAGTCCTGTTCCTGCCCCAGTCCAGTCCCTGTCGAGTCCAGTCCTGTTCCTGCCCCAGTCCAGTCCTGAGTCCAGTTCGTGTCGAGTCCAGTCCAGTCCTGAGTCCAGTTCGTGTCGAGTCCAGTCCAGTCCTGAGTCCAGTTCGTGTCGAGTCCAGTCCAGTCCTGAGTCCTGTTCCCCGTCCCAAGTCATGTCTCCTGTTCCCACCCTCTGTCCACTCCCTCCCCAGGTCGGCTTCCTGGGACGTCAGGAGCCGTCCCTTGGGGGGGGGGTACTGTCATGGTCCTGTGTTCCTGTTTGTCTGTCTTTCCCTGTTGGGCCGCCAGATGGCGGCACTTCTGTTTCGTGTCCTGCTCCCCCCTGTTAATTATTATTGGTTTCAATTATTCTATTGGCTGTCTCGTTCTCCCTTCCCTCTGTGGCCTTATTGTTCATTGTGCCCTCCTGTGTCTCGTCAGTGTCTGTATTTAAGTTTCCCTTCCCCTGGACTCAGGTGCTGGATCCTTGTCGCTTGTTGGGTTGTTGCTTGTTTCCTGCCTGTTGTAGCCTGCCTTGTCTGTGACCTGTTCCTTGCCTGCTCTGTTTTCCACTTGTTTTTGGGATTTTTGTATTTCTGTTTCCCCGGGCTTTTGAGGTTTTCTTTGTGTTTGGTAAAGTTGCCCTGCGAGGCTTTCTGTTCCCTTTTGTTCCCCTTAATAAGTAAAGTCTTTGTTTGTTCTCCCTACTTTTGGAGTTTTGTGTTTTTCCTCCGCGTTTGGGTCCTAACCCCCCACACCCGTAACAGATACCAGGTTTAGTATTACGATACTCAATACTGAAATGATACTTGAAAAATAAACGATGTTAATTCGATACTCGGTACCTAACGATACTGAAATTACCTTAATAGATGAGAAATGTAATGATCACAAGGGTTGACCTTATTTTCAAATTCATGGTTTATTAACAACCTGGTTCATTAACAACCTTTAAGTTGAAGCCTCTTCAACATATTAATATGCATAGGCCTATAGTGTTACAACACTGAACAATAGAAAAATATGTTAAATATATTTCAAAAATTAAACAGTTGTAAACTAAATAATATTTACAACAGGTCTTTCACCTTTAAATAGATTTAAAAACAGTATATTTTAATAACAATACAGCATCTATATATAATAAAATATTTCCAAATTGGAACACCTATTGCTACTGAAGTGAACGGAGTCAAAGCTTGCGCTGTATCAAGGAGCTGAGTGCAAGCACAAGTCACCTCACTTGGCAACCTTAGTTGCTACTGCCTTCTAGCGAAGATTCTGACAAATTACACTTTTCATCCTCTCAATCAGTAATGCGGGAGACAATTTTCCCTGGCTTTTACATTTGACTCAAAACTACCGAACGTCGGAATATTCTAATACCAAACCGTTTCTTTTTTTTTTTTTTTTTTAAGTACCGAGAAAGTGCAGAAGTTTTGGTATACCGTGCAACACTAGGTCAGACACATATTCCAATCCACTGCTCAGCTCAGCAGAGAATTCACATTTCAGAGCGCCACAGAGACAGACAGAATAATAACACATAAATGCACATTTCAAATAATAAATACGACATTGAGAAAAAACGGAAATAAAAGACGTAATATCAACTCGCGATCTGCGTGCTGCGCGCAAAGTAGTCTACCGTTTTATTTATTTAGACATTGGCAGATAAGATAAATTTTGGTTACGCTGACCTATAAAACGCTATTCCAAAAGCAAAATCAGACATGTTATACATCGTTAGAAAGCTTATACTCTCACCTACTGAATAAATGAATTGTCAATCAAGCCAAATTGCACTAAAAAGGGCGACAACGCCGTAAGCAACAGGTGTGGTATTACGCACAGCTGTTATTGAAGATAGCCGACCCTGGCGTCACAGATGCGCGTATATTTCGCAAACGGATTGTCCAAGACAATATATGAACACTCATTCGCAAAAGGGACATCTCTACGCGTAAAACCAGTGGTAAGATTGTATATTTATTCGATGTTTAGTCCCAGATATTGAATGTAGAATGACATGGCATAATTTAAAAAAACTTTGTCTCGTTTATTTCCTTATTCAGTGAGCAGCGTTTTCACTGCTATATTGGCATATTTTAGGGCTAACGTCGAGTTTATCTTGTTGCTACGGAATATTACATTACATTCCATTACAATACAGGCATTTGGCAGACGCTCTTGTCCAGAGTGACGTACAACAAAGTGTATAACCATAACCAGGAACAAGTGTGTCGAAAACCCTAGAGAGAAATGCCGTTCCAAGTGCAGGGAACAACCGTTAGTTCAACTTGGACCCTGTAGGTTAAACTGATTAACACTAACACAAACAAGAACAGCAACAACGCAGTCTATGCAAAAATACAAGCAATAGTTAAGACGAGTGCATTAACTAAGTCACCAACGAAACAGCTAACTAGTTACAACCCTAAGCTTACAGTCAATTTAGAGATTAAATTGAGAAAACAATTTCTCTCAGCATAATGACGGATTTAAAGACTAAACGAACTCACCCGATATTGTCTTCAAATGGACCGTATTATTTATTTAGACATTGGCAGACTACAGCATAAATTGCGTCTTTTGTTTATATTCAATATTAGAAATTGCAGCGAGAAACTGCAGCTGTAGACACAAAATAGTTTGTTATGTTATGGTAGCAACGGCACGAAGCGGACTATATGCATTACCGTCATTGTTTCATTGGACCAGCGTGTTTTCGCGCGTTTGCACAGAAACTCAGAACCTATCAATAAAATGGTTTAGCTATTTCTCAGCATAATGACAGATTCAAAGACTAAACGAACTCACCCGATACTGTCTTCAAATAATGTCTGGCACTGTGTTACACTGCTTCCCCGACGTTCAGACCGTCCCCTCACTGATAAAAACTAGACCCTACGGTGTCGGATTACTTGCGTCGCCATGGATGTTGCTTGCCGTAAAGAAGTTTACTCGATGTCGTAACCGTTTAGATTTGGAGCCACAGCTCTTCCGCACCCCACCTAATAACAACGGCCAAATGGCGGGCAAACCATATGGGGGACATAGGTGCTCCCAATGGCAAAGTTGTAGAGCACATTCAGATGCATCGGTCGATGAAGTTTTGTGTTGATCGGACTTACGGTGTGGCAGTTATAGCCTTTAAAAGTACGACCCTTTGTTATAGCGCCACCATCTGGTCGACATAGGTGATTTTTCGTGCCTGAGTAGTGGGGGGCCATAGGAACCCACCTACCAAATTTGGTTGGTCTACAACTTATGGTTGCTGAGCTTCAGACATTTTAGTGGAGAAAACTTCCACGCCCCAACTAAAAAGTCTAAATGGCGGGCAAACAATATGGCGGACACAGGTGGTGCCAATGGCAAAGTTGTAGAGCACGTTCAGATGCATAGGTTGATGAAGTTTTGTGTTGATCTAACTTATGGTGTGAGAGTTATGGCCTTTTACGCAAAACCCTTTGTTATAGCGCCACCATCTGGCCGACATAGGTGATTTTTAGTGCCTGAGTAGTGGGGGGCCATAGGAACCCACCTGCCGAATTTGGTTGCTCTAGTACTTATGGTTGCTGAGCCTCAGACACTTTTAGCGGAGAAAAATAATAATAATAATAATAATCCTAACAGATACAATAGGGTTCCACCAGCTTCGCTGCTTGGACCCCTAATTAAAGCCGCAAGCGGCGTTGGGAGGGGTCCAAGCATTGGCACCATCACGCCCCCTATGGAACGATTTTAAAATGGCTTTTTCCTCATGATATGCCTTCACCCAACATATCTACTGAATATCATGATGATTGTATAAAATGTTGATGACTTATGGCCAATTTTGTGCGAAGAGACGCTGTCGGATGACTTAGTTGCGTTGCCATGGATGTGTCCTGGCCGCTTCCCGTAAAGGCCTTAACTTTGTTGTAACACTTAGATGGGATGTCGTAACGCACATATGGCCTGGCGTGTTTGTACAGCTGCAGTGCTTCCATGCTGTAACTAAAAAAGGCGTCACACTAGTGTTGTCACGATACCAAAATATTGACTTTGATACCGATACCAAGTTTAGTATCACGATAATTAATACTGAAACGATACTGATTCAATACTTGGTACCTAGCGATACTGAAATTACCTTAATAGATCAGAAACGTAATGTCCACAAGGGTTGACCTCATTTTCAAATTCACGGATTATTAGAAACCTGGTTTATTAAGTTCAACATATCAATAAGCATAGGCCTATAGTGTCACAACACTAAACCATGGAAAACTATATTAAATATATTCCAAAAATTAAACAGTTGTAAAGTAAATTATCTTTCAACAGGTCTTTCACTTTAAAATAGATTTAAAAACAGCATTTTTTAATAACAATACAGCAGTACTGAAGTGAACTGAGTCTAAGCTTGCGCTGTATCAACCACAAAGAATGCACAAGCGCAGGTCACCTCACTTGCCAACCTTAGTTGCTACTGCCATCTAGCGAAGATTCTGACAAATTACACTTTTCATCCTCTCAATCAGTAATGCGGGAGACACAGTTCCCTGGCTTTTACATTTGACACAAAACTACCGAAGGTCGGAAAATTCTAATGGCGAACCGTTTATTTATTTATTTATTTATTTTTTTAAGTACCGAAAAAGTGCTGAAGTTTCGGTATACGGTGCAACACTACGTCAGACATATTCCAATCCATTACTCAGCTTAGCAGAGAATGCACATTTCAGAGCGCCTCAGAGACAGATAGAATAATAACACATAAATACACATTTCAAATAATAAATACGACATTGAGAAAAAACGAAACAAAAGACGAGATATCAAGTCGCGACCTACGCGCAGAGCAGCCTACCGTTTTATTTATGTAGACACTGGCATATAAGAACATTTTCGGTTACGCTGACCTATAAAACGCTATTCCAAAAGCAAAAACAGACATGTTATACATCGTTAGAAAGCTTATACTCTCACCTACTGAATAAACGAATAGTCAATCAAGCCAAATTGCACTAAAAAGGGCGACAACGCCGTAAGCAACAGGTGTGGTATTACGCACAGCTATTTTTGAAGATAGCCCAGGCGTCTGTATTTCTCAAACGGATTGTCCAAGACAATATATGACCACTCATTCGCAAAAGGGACAACTCTACGCGTAAAACCAGAGGTAAGATTGTATATTTATTCAATGTTTAGTCCCAGATATTGAATGTAAAATGACAAGGCATAATTTTAAAATAATAACACGCATTTCAAATAATAAAGACGACATTGCGAAAAAACGAAACAAAAGACGAAATATCAACTCGCGACCTGCGTGCTGGCCGCAGAGCAGCGTACCGTTTTATTTATTTAGACATTGGCAGATGAGAACATTTTAGGTTACGCTGACCTATAAAACGCTATTCCAAAAGCAAAATCAGACATGTTATACATCGTTAGAAAGCTTACGCTCTCACCTACGGAATAAATGAGTTGTCAATCAAGCCAAATTGCACTAAAAAGGGCGACAACGCCGTAAGCAACAAGTGTGGAATTACACACAGCTATTTATGAAGATAGCCGACCCAGGCGTCACATATGCGCATATTTTTCACAAACGGATTGTCCAAGACAATATATGACCAATCATTCGCAAAAGGGACATCTCTACGCGTAAAACCAATGGTAAGATTGTATATTTATTCAATGTTTAGTCCCAGATATTGACTGTAGAATGACATGGTATAATTTAAAAAGAAACTTTGTCTCGTTTATTTCGTTATTCAGTGAGCAGCGTTTTCACTGCTGTATTGGCATAATTTAGGGCTAATGTCGGGTTTATCTTGTTGCTACGGAATATTGCATTACATTACATTACAGGAATTTGGCAGACGCTCCTATCCAGAGCGACGTACAACAAAGTGTTTAACCATAACCAGGAACAAGTGTGTCGAAAACCCTAGAGGGCAGTAGCCTACCGTTCCAAGTGCAGGGAACAACCGCATAGTTCAACTTGGACCCTGTAGGTTAAAGTGATTAACACTAACACAAACAAGAACAGCAACAACGCAGTCTATGCAAAAATACAAGCAATAGTTAAGACGAGTGCATTAACTAAGTCACCAACGAAACAGCTAACTAGTTACAACCCTAAGCTTACAGTCAATTTAGAGATTAAATTGAGAAAACAATTTCTCTCAGCATAATGACGGATTTAAAGACTAAACGAACTCACCCGATATTGTCTTCAAATGGACCGTATAATTTATTTAGACATTGGCAGACTACAGCATGAATTGCGTCTTTTGTTTATATTCAATATTAGAAATTGCAGCGAGAAACTGCAGCTGTAGACACAAGATAGTTTGTTATGTTATGGTAGCAACGGCACGAAGCGGACTATATGCATTACCGTCATTGTTTCATTGGACCAGCGTGTTTTCGCGCGTTTGCACAGAAACTCAGAATCTATCAATAAAATGGTTTAGCTATTTCTCAGCATAATGACAGATTCAAAGACTAAACGAACTCACCCGATACTGTCTTCAAATAATGTCTGGCACTGTCTTCCACTGCTTCCCCGACGTTCAGACCGTCCCCTCACTGATAAAAACTAGACCCTACGGTGTCGGATTACTTGCGTCGCCATGGATGTCGCTTGCCGTAAAGAAGTTTACTAGATGTCGTAATCGTTTAGATTTGGAGCCACAGCTCTTCCGCACCCCACCTAATAAAAAAGTCGAAATGGCAGGCAAACAATATGGCGGAGATATGTAGCCCCAACAGCAAAGTTGTAGAGCACATTCACATGCGTCGGTCTATGAAGTTTTGTGTTGATCTGATTTACGGTGTGGGAGTTATGACCTTTTTGGCAAAATCCTTTGTTATAGCGCCACCATCTGGCCGACATAGGTGATTTTTAGTGCCTGAGTAGTGGGGTGCCATAGGAACCCACCTGCCAAATTAGGTTGCTCTAGGACTTATGGTTGCTGAGCCTCAGACATTTTAGCAGAGAAAGCTTCCACGCCCCAACGTAAAAGTTAAAATGGCGGGCAAACAATATGGCGGACATGGGTGGTGCCAATGGCAAAGTTGTAGAGCACGTTCAGATGCATAGGTCGATGAAGTTTTGTGTTGATCTAACTTATGGTGTGGGAGTTATGGCCTTTTACGCAAAACCCTTTGTTATAGCGCCACCATCTGGCCGACATAGGTGATTTTTAGTGCCTGAGTAGTGGGGGGTCATAGGAACCCACCTGCCAAATTTGGTTGCTCTACGACTTATGGTTGCTGAGCCTCAGACACTTTTAGCGGAGAAAAATAATAAGAATAATTAAAGCCGCAAGCGGCGTTGGGAGGGGTCCAAGCATTGGCACCATCGCGCCCCCTATGGAGCGATTTTAAAATGGCTTTGTCCTCATGATCATATGCCTTCACCCAACATATCTACTGAATATCATGATGATCGTATAAAATATTGATGACTTATGGCAAATTTTGTGCTAAGAGACGCTGTCGGATGACTTAGTTACGTCGCCATGGATATGTCCTGGCCGCTTCCCGCGAAGGCCTTTACTATGTCGTAACACTTAGATGGCATGTCGTAACACTTAGATGGTCCGGCGTGTATGCACAGCTGCAGTGTTTCTGTGCCACAACTAAAAAAGGCGTCACACTAGTAATGTCACGATACCAAAATTTTGACTTTGATAGTGATACCAGGTTTAGTATTACGAAACTCAATACTGAAATGATACTTAAAAAATAAACAATGTTAATTCGATACTCGGTACCTAACGATACTGAAATTACTTTAATAGATGAGAAATGTAATGTCCACAAGGGCTGACCTCATTTTCGAATTCATGGTTTATTAACTACCTGGTTCATTAACAACCTTTAAGTTGAAGCCTCTTCAACATATTAATATGCATAGGCCTATAGTGTTACAACACTGAACAATAGAAAAATATGTTAAATATATTTCAAAAATTAAACAGTTGTAAACTAAATAATATTTACAACAGGTCTTTCACTTTTAAATAGATTTAAAAACAGTATATTTTAATAACAATGCAGCATCTATATATAATAAAATATTTCCAAATTGGAACACCTATTGCTACTGAAGTGAACTGAGTCAAAGCTTGCGCTGTATCAAGGAGCTGAGTGCAAGCACAAGTCACCTCACTTGGCAACCTTAGTTGCTACTGCCTTCTAGCGAAGATTCTGACAAATGACACTTTTCATCCTCTCAATCAGTAATGCGGGAGACAATTTTCCCTGGCTTTTACATTTGACTCAAACTACCGAACGTCGGAATATTCTAATACCGAAGCGTCTTTTTTTTTTTTTTTTAAGTACCGAGAAAGTGCTGAAGTTTTGGTATACCGTGCAACACTACGTCAGACACATATTCCAATCCATTGCTCAGCTTAGCAGAGAATGCACATTTCAGAGCGCCACAGAGACAGATAGAATAATAACACATAAATGCACATTTCAAATAATAAATACGACATTGAGAAAAAACGGAAATAAAAGACGTAATATCAACTCGCGATCTGCGTGCTGCGCGCAAAGTAGTCTACCGTTTTATTTATTTAGACATTGGCAGATAAGATAAATTTTGGTTACGCTGACCTATAAAACGCTATTCCAAAAGCAAAATCAGACATGTTATACATCGTTAGAATGCTTATACTCTCACCTACTGAATAAATGAATTGTCAATCAAGCCAAATTGCACTAAAAAGGGCGACAACGCCGTAAGCAACAGGTGTGGTATTAAGCACAGCTGTTATTGAAGATAGCCGACCCTGGCGTCACAGATGCGCGTATATTTCGCAAACGGATTGTCCAAGACAATATATGACCACTCATTCGCAAAAGGGACATCTCTACGCGTAAAACCAGTGGTAAGAATTTATATTTATTCGATGTTTAGTCCCAGATATTGAATGTAGAATGACATGGCATAATTTTAAAAAACTTTGTCTCGTTTATTTCCTTATTCAGTGAGCAGCGTTTTCACTGCTATATTGGCATATTTTAGGGCTAACGTCGGGTTTATCTTGTTGCTACGGAATATTACATTACATTCCATTACAATACAGGCATTTGGCAGACGCTCTTATCCAGAGTGACGTACAACAAAGTGTATAACCATAACCAGGAACAAGTGTGTCGAAAACCCTAGAGAGAAATGCCGTTCCAAGTGCAGGGAACAACCGTTAGTTCAACTTGGACCCTGTAGGTTAAAGTGATTAACACTAACACAAACAAGAACAGCAACAACGCAGTCTATGCAAAAATACAAGCAATAGTTAAGACGAGTGCATTAACTAAGTCACCAACGAAACAGCTAACTAGTTACAACCCTAAGCTTACAGTCAATTTAGAGATTAAATTGAGAAAACAATTTCTCTCAGCATAATGACGGATTTAAAGACTAAACGAACTCACCCGATATTGTCTTCAAATGGACCGTATAATTTATTTAGACATTGGCAGACTACAGCATGAATTGCGTCTTTTGTTTATATTCAATATTAGAAATTGCAGCGAGAAACTGCAGCTGTAGACACAAGATAGTTTGTTATGTTATGGTAGCAACGGCACGAAGCGGACTATATGCATTACCGTCATTGTTTCATTGGACCAGCGTGTTTTCGCGCGTTTGCACAGAAACTCAGAATCTATCAATAAAATGGTTTAGCTATTTCTCAGCATAATGACAGATTCAAAGACTAAACGAACTCACCCGATACTGTCTTCAAATAATGTCTGGCACTGTCTTCCACTGCTTCCCCGACGTTCAGACCGTCCCCTCACTGATAAAAACTAGACCCTACGGTGTCGGATTACTTGCGTCGCCATGGATGTCGCTTGCCGTAAAGAAGTTTACTAGATGTCGTAATCGTTTAGATTTGGAGCCACAGCTCTTCCGCACCCCACCTAATAAAAAAGTCGAAATGGCAGGCAAACAATATGGCGGAGATATGTAGCCCCAACAGCAAAGTTGTAGAGCACATTCACATGCGTCGGTCTATGAAGTTTTGTGTTGATCTGATTTACGGTGTGGGAGTTATGACCTTTTTGGCAAAATCCTTTGTTATAGCGCCACCATCTGGCCGACATAGGTGATTTTTAGTGCCTGAGAAGTGGGGGGCCATAGGAACCCACCTGCCAAATTTGGTTGCTCTAGGACTTATGGTTGCTGAGCCTCAGACATTTTAGCAGAGAAAGCTTCCACGCCCCAACGTAAAAGTTAAAATGGCGGGCAAACAATATGGCGGACATGGGTGGTGCCAATGGCAAAGTTGTAGAGCACCTTCAGATGCATAGGTCGATGAAGTTTTGTGTTGATCTAACTTATGGTGTGGGAGTTATGGCCTTATACGCAAAACCCTTTGTTATAGCGCCACCATCTGGCCGACATAGGTGATTTTTAGTGCCTGAGTAGTGGGGGGCCATAGGAACCCACCTGCCAAATTTGGTTGCTCTACGACTTATGGTTGCTGAGCCTCAGACACTTTTAGCGGAGAAAAATAATAAGAATAATTAAAGCCGCAAGCGGCGTTGGGAGGGGTCCAAGCATTGGCACCATCGCGCCCCCTATGGAGCGATGTTAAAATGGCTTTGTCCTCATGATCATATGCCTTCATCCAACATATCTACTGAATATCATGATAAGCAATGGATTGGAATATGTGTCTGACGTAGTAAAATATTGATGACTTATGGCCAATTTTTGCTAAGAGACGCTGGCGGATGACTTAGTTGCGTCGCCATGGATGTGTCCTGGCCGCTTCCCGTAAATGTCTTTACTATGTTGTAACACTTAGATGGCATGTCGTAACACTTAGATGGCCCGGTGTGTGTGTACAGCTGCAGCGCTTCCATGCCGCAACTAAAAAAGGCATCACACTAGTGTTGTCACGATAGCAAAATTTTGACTTTGATACCGATGCCAGGTTTAGTATCATGATAATTGATACTGAAACAATACTGATTCAATACTCGGTACCTAACGATACTGAAATTACCTTAATTGATCAGAAACGTAATGTCCACAAGGGATGACCTCATTTTAGAATTCACGGTTTATTAAAAACCTGGTTTATTAACAACCTTTAAGTTGAAGCCTGTTCAGCATATCAATAAGCATAGGCCTATAGTGTTACAACACTAATCCATAGAAAACTATATTAAATATATTTCAGAAATTAAACAATTGCAAAGTAAATAATATTTAAACAGGTCTTTCACTTTTAAATAAATCTAAAAACAGCATATTTCAATAACAATACAGCATCTTCCTATAATCAAATATTTACAAATTAGAACACCTATTGCTACTGAAGTCAACTGAGTGTAAGCTTGCGCTGTATCAACCACGAAGAATGCACATCCTCTCAATCAGTAATGCGGGAGACAATTTTCCCTGGCTTTTACATTTGACTCAAAACTACCGAACGTCGGAATATTCTAATACCGAACCATTTTTTTATTTATTTTTTTTAAGTACGGAGAAAGTGCTGAAGTTTTGGTATACCGTGCAACACTACGTCAGACACATATTCCAATCCATTGCTCAGCTTAGCAGAGAATGCACATTTCAGAGCGCCACAGAGACAGATAGAATAATAACACATGAATGCACATTTCAAATAATAAATACGACTTTGAGAAAAAACGGGAAAAAAAGACGTAATATCAACTCGCGATCTGCGTGCTGCGCGCAAAGTAGCCTACCGTTTTATTTATTTAGACATTGGCAGATAAGAAAAAATTTGGTTACGCTGACCTATAAAACGCTATTCCAAAAGCAAAATCAGACATGTTATACATCTTTAGAAAGCTTATACTCTCACCTCCTGAATAAATGAATTGTCAATCAAGCCAAATTGTACTAAAAAGGGCGACAACGCCGTAAGCAACAGGTGTGGTATTACGCACAGCTATTATTGAAGATAGCCGACCCAAGCGTGACAGATGCGCGTATATTTCGCAAACGGATTGTCCAAGACAATATATGACCACTAATTCGCAAAAGGGACATCTCTACGCGTAAAACCAATGGTAAGATTGTATATTTATTCAATGTTTAGTCCAAGATATTGACTGTAGAATGACATGGTATATATATTTTTAAAAAGTTAGTCTAGCTTATTTCGTTATTCAGCGTTTTCACTGCTGTATTGGCATATTTTAGGGCTAATGTCGAGCCTATCTTGTTGCTACGGAATATTGCATTACATTACATTACAGGCATTTGGCAGACGCTCTTATCCAGAGCGACGTAGGCTACAACAAAATGTAAAACCATAACCAGGAACAAGTGTGTCGAAAACCCTAGAGGGCAGTAGCCTACCGTTCTAAGTGCAGGGAACAACCGCATAGTTCAACTTGGACCCTGTAGGTTAAAATGATTAACACCAACACAAACAAGAACAGCAACAACGCAGTCTATGCAAAAATACAAGCAATAGTTAAGTCACCTACGAAACAACTACCTAGTTACAACCCTAAGCTTACAGTCAATTTAGAGATTAAATTGAGAGTACGATTTCTCTCAACATAATGACGGATTTAAAGACTAAACGAACTCACCCGATATTGTCTCCAAATGGATCCATGCCAAAGAAAAGTAATGATTCATCCTCTCAGATAGCTTTTACTAACAAACTTTTAGTAGCAAAAAATGAAATACCAACTCGCCATCGATGCTACCTATGCGCAGAGTACCGTGTTATTTATTCAGACACTGGCAACTACAGCATAAATTGCGTTTTTTGTTTATATTCAATATTAGTAATTGCAGCGAGAAACAGCAGCTGTAGACACAAGATAGTTTATCTTATGGTAGCAACGGAACGAAGCGGACTACATATGTATTACTGTCATTGTTTAATTATACCAGCGTGTTTTCGCGTGTTTACACGAAACTCAAATACTATCAATAAAATGGTTTAGCTATTTCTCAGCATAATGACAGATTCAAAGACTAAACGAACTCACCAGATATTGTCTTCAAATGGATGCATGCTCAAGAAAAGTAATTATTCATCCTCTGAAAAAGCTTTAACTAACAAACTTTTGGTAGCCTCTTCCAGTGCTTCCCCGACGTTCAGACCCTACCCTCACTGATAAAAACTAGACCCTACGGTGTCAGATTACTTGCGTCGCCATGGATGTCGCTTGCCGTAAAGAAGTTTACTAGATGTCGTAACACTTAGAATTTGGAGGTACAGCGCTACCGCACCCCACCTAATAAAAAAGTCCAAATGGCGGGCAAACCATATGGCGGACATAGGTGGTCCCAAAAGCAAAGTTGTAGAGCACATTCAGATGCATCGGTCGATGAAGTTTTGTGTTGATCGGACTTATGGTGTGGCAGTTATAGCCTTTAAATGTATGATCCTTTGTTATAGCGCCACCATCTGGGCGACATAGGTGATTTTTCGTGGCTGAGTAGTGGGGGGCCATAGGAACCCACCTACCAAAGTTGGTTGGTCTACAACTTATGGTTGCTGAGCCTCAGACATTTTAGCGGAGAAAACTGCCACGCCCCAACGAAAAAGTCTAAATGGCGGGCAAACAATATGGCGGACATAGGTGGTGCCAACGGCAAAGTGGTAGAGCACCTTCAGATGCATCGGCCGATGAAGTTTTGTGTTGATCTAACTTATGGTGTGGGAGTTATGGCCTTTTACGCAAAACCCTTTGTTATAGCGCCACCATCTGGCCGACATAGGTGATTTTTAGTGCCTGAGTAGTGGGGGGCCATAGGAACCCACCTGCCAAATTTGGTTGCTCTAGGACTTATGGTTCCTGAGCTTCAGACACTTTTAGCGGAGAAAAATAATAATAAGAATAATAATAATAATAATAATCCTAACAGATACAATAGGGTTCCACCAGCTTCGCTGCTTGGACCCCTAATAATAATTAAAGCCGCAAGCGGCGTTGGGAGGGGTCCAAGCATTGGCGCCGTCGCGCCCCCTATGAGGCGATTTTAAAATGGCTTTTTCTTCATGATCATATGCCTTCACCCAACATATCTACTGAATATCATGATGATTGTATAAAATGTTGATGACTTATGGCCAATTTTGTGCTAAGAGACGCTGTCGGATGACTTAGTTGCGTCGCCATAGATGTGTCCTGGCCGCTTCCCGTAAAGGCCTTTACTATGTCGTAACGCTTAGATGGGATGTCGTAACACATATGTGGCCCGGCGTGTATGTACAGCTGCAGTGCTTCCATGCTGGAACTAAAAAAGGCGTCACACTAGTGTTGTCACGATACCCAAATTTTGACTTTCATACTGATACCAGGTTTAGTATCACGATACTCGATATTGAAACAATATTGATTAAATATTCGGTACCTAACAATACTGAAAATACCTTCATAGATCAGAAACCTAATGTCCACAAGGGTTAACCTCCTTTTCGAATTCAGTTTATTAAAATCCTGGTTTATTAACAACCTTTAAGTTGAAGCCAGTTCAACATATTAATAAGCATAGGCCTATAGTGTTACAACACTAAACAATAGAAAAATATATCAAATATATTTCAAAAATTAAACAGTTGTAAAGTAAATAATCTTTAAAACAGGTCTTTCACCTTTAAATAGATTTAAAAACAGCATATTTTAATAACAATACAGCATCTATCTATAATAAAATATTCCAAATTGGAACACCTATTGCTACTGAAGTAACCTGAGTCAAAGCTTGCGCTGTATCAAGAAGCTGAGTGCACAAGCGCAAGTCACCTCACTTGGCAACCTTAGTTGCTACTGCCTTACAGCGAAGATTCTGACAAATTACACTTTTCATCCTCTCATTCAGTAATGCGGGAGACAATTTTCCCTTGCTTTTACATTTGACTCAAAGCTACCGAACGTCGGAATATTCTAATACCTAACCGTTTCTTTTTTTTTTTTAAGTACCGAGAAAGTGCTGAAGTTTTGGCATACCGTGCAACACTACGTCAGACACATATTCCAATCCATTGCTCAGCTTAGCAGAGAATGCACATTTCAGAGCGCCACAGAGACATGTGAATAATAACACATGAATGCACATTTCAAACAGTAATTACGACATTGAGAAAAAACGGGAAAAAAGACGTAATATCAACTCGCGATCTGCGTGCTGCGCGCAAAGTAGCCTTCCGTTTTATTTATTTACACATTGGCAGATAATAAAAATTTTGGTTACGCTGACCTATAAAACGCTATTCCAAAAGCAAAATCAGACATGTTATACATCGTTAGAAAGCTTATACTCTCACCTACTGAATAAATGAATTGTCAATCAAGCCAAATTGTACTAAAAAGTGCGACAACGCCGTAAGCAACAGGTGTGGTATTACGCACAGCTATTATTGAAGATAGCCCACCCAGGCGTGACAGATGCGCGTATATTTCACAAACGGATTGTCCAAGACAATATATGACCACTCATTCGCAAAAGGGACATCTCTACGCGTAAAACCAATGGTAAGATTGTATATTTATTCAATGTTTAGTCCCAGATATTGCCTGTAGAATGACATTGTATAATTTTTTTTTTAAGGTTAGTCTAGCTTATTTCGTTCTTCAGTGAGCATCGTTTTCACTGCTGTATCGGCATATTTTAGGGCAAACGTCGGGTTTATCTTGTTGCTACGGAATATTGCATTACATTACAGGCATTTGGCAGACGCTCTTATCCAGAGCAACGTAGGTTACAACAAAATGTATAACCATAACCAGGAATAAGTGTGTCGAAAACCCTAGAGGGCAGTAGCCTACCGTTCTAAGTGCAGGGAACAACCGCATAGTTCAACTTGGACCCTGTAGGTTAAACTGATTAACACTAACACAAACAAGAACAGCAACAACGCAGTCTATGCAAAAATACAAGCAATAGTTAAGACGAGTGCATTAACTAAGTCACCTACGAAACAGCTAACTAGTTACAACCCTAACCTTACAATAAATTCAGAGATTAAATTGAGAATACGATTTCTCTCAGCATAATGACGGATTTAAAGAGTAAATGAACTCACCCGTTATTGTCTTCAAATGGATCCATGTCAAAGACAAGTAATGATTCATCCTCTTAAAGCTTTACCGTAGCGTATTATTTATTTAGACATTGGCAGAGTACAGTATAAATTGCGTCTTTTGTCAATATTCAATGTTAGAAATTGCAGCGAGAAACTGCAGCTGTAGACACAAGATAGTCCGTTATCTTATGGTAGCAACGGAACGAAGCGGACTATATATGTATTAGGCTACCGTCATTGTTTCATTATACCAGCGTGTTTTCGCGCGTTTGCACAGAAACTCAGAACCTATCAATAAAATGGTTTAGCTATTTCTCAGCATAATGGCAGATTGAAAGACTAAACGAACTCACCCGATCCTGTCTTCAAATAATGTATGGCACTGTCTTCCACTGCTTCTCCGACGTTCAGACCATCCCCTCACTGATAAAAACTAGACCCTACGGTGTCGGATTACTTGCGTCGCCATGGATGTCGCTTGCCGTAAAGAAGTTTACTAGATGTCGTAATCGTTTAGATTTGGAGCCACAGCTCTTCCGCACCCCACCTAATAAAAAAGTCCAAATGGCGGGAAAACCATATGGCGGACATACGTGGTCCCAATGGCAAAGTTGTAGAGCACATTTACCTGCATCCGTCGATGAAGTTTTGTGTTGATCTGACTTACGGTGTGGGAGTTATGACCTTTTAAAATATGACCCTTTGTTATAGCGCCACCATCTGGCCGACATAGGTGATTTTTAGTGCCTGAGTAGTGGGGGGCCATAGGAACCCACCTACCAAATTTGGTTGCTCTAGGACTTATGGTTGCTGAGCCTCAGACATTTAAGTGGAGAAAGCTTCCACGCCCCAACGAAAATGTCAAAATGGCGGGTAAACAATATGGCGGACATAGGTGGTGCCAATGGCGAAGTTGTAGAGCACGTTCAGATGCATAGGTCGATGAAGTTTTGTGTTGATCTAACTCATGGTGTGGGAGTTACGGCCTGTTACGCAAAACCCTTTGTTACAGCGCCACCATCTGGCCGACATAGGTGATTTTTAGTGCCTGAGTAGTGGGGGGCCATAGGAACCCACCTGCCAAATTTGGTTGCTCTAGCACTTATGGTTGCTGAGCCTCAGACACTTTTAGCGGAGAAAAATAATAAGAATAATAATAATCCTAACAAATACAATAGGGTTCCACCAGCTTCGCTGCTTGGACCCCTAATTAAAGCCGCAAGCGGCGTTGGGAGGGGTCCAAGCATTGGCACCATCGCGCCCCCTATGGAGCGATGTTAAAATGGCTTTGTCCTCATGATCATATGCCTTCATCCAACATATCTACTGAATATCATGATAAGCAATGGATTGGAATATGTGTCTGACGTAGTAAAATATTGATGACTTATGGCCAATTTTTGCTAAGAGACGCTGGCGGATGACTTAGTTGCGTCGCCATGGATGTGTCCTGGCCGCTTCCCGTAAATGTCTTTACTATGTTGTAACACTTAGATGGCATGTCGTAACACTTAGATGGCCCGGTGTGTGTGTACAGCTGCAGCGCTTCCATGCCGCAACTAAAAAAGGCATCACACTAGTGTTGTCACGATACCAAAATTTTGACTTTGATACCGATGCCAGGTTTAGTATCATGATAATTGATACTGAAACAATACTGATTCAATACTCGGTACCTAACGATACTGAAATTACCTTAATTGATCAGAAACGTAATGTCCACAAGGGATGACCTCATTTTCGAATTCACGGTTTATTAAAAACCTGGTTTATTAACAACCTTTAAGTTGAAGCCTGTTCAGCATATCAATAAGCATAGGCCTATAGTGTTACAACACTAAACCATAGAAAACTATATTAAATATATTTCAGAAATTAAACAATTGCAAAGTAAATAATATTTAAACAGGTCTTTCACTTTTAAATAAATCTAAAAACAGCATATTTCAATAACAATACAGCATCTTCCTATAATATAATATTTACAAATTAGAACACCTATTGCTACTGAAGTCAACTGAGTGTAAGCTTGCGCTGTATCAACCACGAAGAATGCACAAGGGCAAGTCACCTCACTTGGCAACCTTAGTTGCTACTGCCTTCTAGCGAAGATTCTGACAAATTACACTTTTCATCCTCTCAATCAGTAATGCGGGAGACAATTTTCCCTGGCTTTTACATTTGACTCAAAACTACCGAACGTCGGAATATTCTAATACCGAACCATTTTTTTATTTATTTTTTTTAAGTACGGAGAAAGTGCTGAAGTTTTGGTATACCGTGCAACACTACGTCAGACACATATTCCAATCCATTGCTCAGCTTAGCAGAGAATGCACATTTCAGAGTGCCACAGAGACAGATAGAATAATAACACATGAATGCACATTTCAAATAATAAATACGACTTTGAGAAAAAACGGGAAAAAAAGACGTAATATCAACTCGCGATCTGCGTGCTGCGCGCAAAGTAGCCTACCGTTTTATTTATTTAGACATTGGCAGATAAGAAAAAATTTGGTTACGCTGACCTATAAAACGCTATTCCAAAAGCAAAATCAGACATGTTATACATCGTTAGAAAGCTTATACTCTCACCTCCTGAATAAATGAATTGTCAATCAAGCCAAATTGTACTAAAAAGGGCGACAACGCCGTAAGCAACAGGTGTGGTATTACGCACAGCTGTTATTGAAGATAGCCGACCCAAGCGTTACAGATGCGCGTATATTTCGCAAACGGATTGTCCAAGACAATATATGACCACTCATTCGCAAAAGGGACATCTCTGCGCGTAAAACCAATGGTAAGATTGTATATTTATTCAATGCTTAGTCCAAGATATTGACTGTAGAATGACATGGTATATATATTTTTAAAAAGTTAGTCTAGCTTATTTCGTTATTCAGCGTTTTCACTGCTGTATTGGCATATTTTAGGGCTAATGTCGAGTCTATCTTGTTGCTACGGAATATTGCATTACATTACATTACAGGCATTTGGCAGACGCTCTTATCCAGAGCGACGTAGGCTACAACAAAATGTAAAACCATAACCAGGAACAAGTGTGTCGAAAACCCTAGAGGGCAGTAGCCTACCGTTCTAAGTGCAGGGAACAACCGCATAGTTCAACTTGGACCCTGTAAGTTAAACTGATTAACACCAACACAAACAAGAAAAGCAACAACGCAGTCTATGCAAAAATACAAGCAATAGTTAAGTCACCTACGAAACAACTACCTAGTTACAACCCTAAGCTTACAGTCAATTTAGAGATTAAATTGAGAGTACGATTTCTCTCAACATAATGACGGATTTAAAGACTAAACGAACTCACCCGATATTGTCTCCAAATGGATCCATGCCAAAGAAAAGTAATGATTCATCCTCTCAGATAGCTTTTACTAACAAACTTTTAGTAGCAAAAAATGAAATACCAACTCGCCATCGATGCTACCTATGCGCAGAGTACCGTGTTATTTATTCAGACACTGGCAACTACAGCATAAATTGCGTCTTTTGTTTATATTCAATATTAGTAATTGCAGCGAGAAACAGCAGCTGTAGACACAAGATAGTTTATATTATGGTAGCAACGGAACGAAGCGGACTACATATGTATTACTGTCATTGTTTAATTATACCAGCGTGTTTAAACGAAACTCAAATACTATCAATAAAATGGTTTAGCTATTTCTCAGCATAATGACAGATTCAAAGACTAAACGAACTCACCAGATATTGTCTTCAAATGGATGCATGCTCAAGAAAAGTAATTATTCATCCTCTGAAAAAGCTTTAACTAACAAACTTTTGGTAGCCTCTTCCAGTGCTTCCCTGACGTTCAGACCCTACCCTCACTAATAAAAACTAGACCCTACGGTGTCGGATTACTTGCGTCGCCATGGATGTCGCTTGCCGTAAAGAAGTTTACTAGATGTCGTAACACTTAGAATTTGGAGGTACAGCGCTACCGCACCCCACCTAATGAAAAAGTCCAAATGGCGGGCAAACCATATGGCGGACATAGGTGGTCCCAAAAGCAAAGGTGTAGAGCACATTCAGATGCATCGGTCGATGAAGTTTTGTGTTGATCGGACTTATGGTGTGGCAGTTATAGCCTTTAAATGTATGATCCTTTGTTATAGCGCCACCATCTGGGCGACATAGGTGATTTTTCGTGGCTGAGTAGTGGGGGGCCATAGGAACCCACCTACCAACGTTGGTTGGTCTACAACTTATGGTTGCTGAGCCTCAGACATTTTAGCGGAGAAAACTGCCACGCCCCAACGAAAAAGTCTAAATGGCGGGCAAACAATATGGCGGACATAGGTGGTGCCAATGGCAAAGTTGTAGAGCACCTTCAGATGCATCGGCCGATGAAGTTTTGTGTTGATCTAACTTATGGTGTGGGAGTTATGGCCTTTTACGCAAAACCCTTTGTTATAGCGCCACCATCTGGCCGACATAGGGGATTTTTAGTGCCTGAGTAGTGGGGGGCCATAGGAACCCACCTGCCAAATTTGGTTGCTCTAGGACTTATGGTTCCTGAGCCTCAGACACTTTTAGCGGAGAAAAATAATAATAAGAATAATAATAATAATAATAATTAAAGCCGCAAGCGGCGTTGGGAGGGGTCCAAGCATTGGCACCATCGCGCCCCCTACGGAGCGGTTTTAAAATGGCTTTTTCCTCATGATCATATGCCTTCATCCAACATATCTACTGAATATCATGATGATTGTATAAAATATTGATGACCTATGGCCAATTTTGTGCTAAGAGACGCTGTCGGATGACTTAGTTGCATCGCCATGGATGTGTCCTGGCCGCTTCCCGTGAAAGCCCTTACTATGTCGTAACACTTAGATGGGATGTCGTAACACTTAGATGGCATGTCGTAACGCACATATGGCCTGACGTGTTTGTACAGCTGCAGCGCTTCCATGCTGTAACAAAAAAAGGCATCACACTAGTGTTGTCACGATACCAAAACTTTGACTTTGATACCGATACCAAGTTTAGTACCACAATAATTAATACTGAAACGATACTGATTCAATACTCGGTACCTAACGATACTGAAATTACCTTAATAGATCAGAAACTCAATGTCCACAAGGGTTGACCTCATTTTCGAATTCACGGATTATTAAAAACCTGGTTTATTAACAACCTTTGAGTTGAAGCCTGTTCAAAATATCAATAAGCATAGGCCTATAGTGTTACAACGCTAAACCATAGAAAACTATATTAAATATATTTCAACCTTAATAGATCAGAAACGTAATGTCCACAAGGGTTGACCTCATTTTCGAATTCATGGTTTATTAACAACCTGGTTCATTAACAACCTTTAAGTTGAAGCCTCTGCAACATATTAACATGCATAGGCCTATAGTGTTACAACACTAAACAACAGAAAAATATATCAAATAGATTTCAAAAATTAAACAGTTGTAAACTGAATAATCTTTAAAACAGGTCTTTCACCTGTAAATAGATTTAAAAAGCAGCATATTTTAATAACAATACAGCATCTATCTATAATAAAATATGTCCAAATTGGAACACCTATTGGTACTGAAGTGAACTGAGTCAAAGCCTGCGCTGTATCAAGGAGCTGAGTGCAAGCGCAAGTCACCTCACTTGGCAGCCTTAGTTGCTACTGCCTTCTAGCGAAGATTCTGACAAATTACACTTTTCATCCTCTAAATCAGTAATGCGGGAGACAATTTTCCCTGGCTTTTACATTTGACTCAAAACTACCGAACGTCGGAATATTCTAATACCGAACCTTTGCTTTTTTATTTTTTTATTTTTTTTTAAGTACAGAGAAAGTGCTGAAGTTTTGGTATACTGTGCAACACTACGTCAGACACATATTCCAATCCATTGCTCAGCTTAGCAGAGAATGCACATTTCAGAGCGCCACAGAGACAGATAGAATAATAGCACATAAATACACATTTCAAATAATAAATAAGACATTGAGAAAAAACGGAAAAAAGACGTAATATCAACTCGCGATCTGCGCGCTGCGCGCAAAGTAGCCTACCGTTTTATTCATTTCGACATTGGCAGATAAGAAAAATTCTGGTTACACTGACCTATAAAACGCTATTCCAAAAGCAAAATCAGACATGTTATACATCGTTAGAAAGCTTATAGTCTCACCTACTGAATAAATGAATTGTCAATCAAGCCAAATTGCACTAAAAAGGGCGACAACGTCGTAAGCAAGAGGTGTGGTATTACGCACAGCTATTGTTGAAGATATACGCGCATCTGTGATGCCAGGGTCGGCTATTTCGCAAACGGATTTTCCAAGACAATATATGACCACTCATTCCCAAAAGGGACATCTCTACGCGTAAAACCAATGGTGAGATTGTATATTTATTCAATGTTTAGTCCCAGATATTGACTGTGGAATGACATGGTATAATTTTTTTAAAAAGTTAGTCTCGCTTATTTTGTTATTCAGTGAGCAGCGTTTTCACTGCTGTTTTGGCATATTTTAGGGCTAATGTCGGGTTTATCTTGTTGCTACGGAATATTGCATTACATTACATTACAGCCATTTGGCAGACGCTCCTATCCAGAGCGACATACAACAAAGTGTTTAACCATAACCAGGAACAAGTGTGTCGAAAACCCTAGAGGGCAGTAGCCTACCGTTCTAAGTGCAGGGAACAACCGCATAGTTCAACTTGGACCCTGTAGGTTAAACTGATTAACACTAACACAAACAAGAACAGCAACAACGCAGTCTATGCAAAAATACAAGCAATTGTTAAGACGAGTTCAGACTAAGTCACCTACGAAACAACTACCTAGTTACAATCCCAAACTTACAGTCGATTTAGAGATTAAATTGAGAATACGATTTCTCTCAGCATAATGACGGATTTAAAGACTAAACGAACTCACCAGATATTGTCTTCAAATGGATGCATGCTCAAGAAAAGTAATTATTCATCCTCTGGAAAAGCTTTTACTAACAAACTTTTGGTAGCCTCTTCCAGTGCTTCCCCGACGTTCAGACCCTACCCTCACTGATAAAAACTAGACCCTACGGTGTCGGATTACTTGCGTCGCCATGGATGTCGCTTGCCGTAAAGAAGTTTACTCGATGTCGTAACACTTAGAATTTGGAGGTACAGCGCTACCGCACCCCACCTAATACAAAAGTCCAAATGGCGAGCAAACCATATGGCAGACATAGGTGGTCCCAAAAGCAAAGTTGCAGAGCACATTCAGATGCATCGGTCGATGAAGTTTTGTGTTGATCGGACTTATGGTGTGGCAGTTATAGCCTTTAAATGTATGATCCTTTGTTATAGCGCCACCATCTGGGCGACATAGGTGATTTTTCGTGGCTGAGTAGTGGGGGGCCATAGGAACCCACCTACCAAAGTTGGTTGGTCTACAACTTATGGTTGCTGAGCCTCAGACATTTTAGCGGAGAAAACTGCCACGCCCCAACGAAAAAGTCTAAATGGCGGGCAAACAATATGGCGGACATAGGTGGTGCCAATGGCAAAGTTGTAGAGCACCTTCAGATGCATAGGTCGATGAGGTTTTGTGTTGATCTAACTCATGGTGTGGGAGTTATGGCCTTTTACGCAAAACCCTTTGTTATAGCGCCACCATCTGGCCGACATAGGTGATTTTTAGTGCCTGAGTAGTGGGGGGCCATAGGAACCCACCTGCCAAATTTGGTTGCTCTAGCACTTATGGTTGCTGAGCCTCAGACACTTTTAGCGGAGAAAAATAATAATAAGAATAATAATAATAATAATAATAATTAAAGCCGCAAGCGGCGTTGGGAGGGGTCCAAGCATTGGCACCATCGCGCCCCCTACGGAGCGATTTTAAAATGGCTTTTTCCTCATGATCATATGCCTTCATCCAACATATCTCCTGAATATCATGATGATTGTATAAAATATTGATGACTTATGGCCAATTTTGTGCTAAGAGACGCCGTCGGATGACTTAGTTGCATCGCCAGGGATGTGTCCTGGCCGCTTCCCGTGAAGGCCTTTACTATGTCGTAGATGGCATGTCGTAATGCACATATGGCCTGGCGTGTTTGTACAGCTGCAGCGCTTCCATGCTGTAACAAAAAAAGGCATCACACTAGTGTTGTCACCATACCAAAATTTTGACTTTGATACCGAGACCAAGTTTAGTATCACAATAATTAATACTGAAACGATACAGATTCAATACTCGGTACCTAACGATACTGAAATTACCTTAATAGATCAGAAACTCAATGTCCACAAGGGTTGACCTCATTTTCGAATTCACGGATTATTAAAAACCTGGTTTATTAACAACCTTTGAGTTGAAGCCTGTTCAACATATCAATAAGCATAGGCCTATAGTGTTACAGCACTAAACAACAGAGAAATATATCAAATATATTTCAAAAATTAAACAGTTGTAAACTAAATAATCTTTAAAACAGGTTTTTCACCTTTAAATAGTTTTAAAAACTGCGCAAGTCACCTCACTTGGCAACCATAGTTGCTACTGCCTTACAGCGAAGATTCTGACAAATTACACTTTTCATCCTCTCAATCAGTAATGCGGGAGACAATTTTCCCTTGCTTTTACATTTGACTCAAAACTACCGAACGTCGGAATATTCTAATACCGAACCGTTTCTTTTTTTTTTCTTTTTTTTTTTAAGTACCGAGAAAGTGCTGAAGTTTTGGTATACCGTGCAACACTAGGTCAGAAACATATTCCAATCCATTGCTCAGCTTAGCAGAGAATGCACATTTCAGAGCGCCACAGAGACAGATAGAATAATAACACATGAATGCACATTTCAAATAATAAATACGACATTGAGAAAAAACGGAAAAAAAGACGTAATATCAACTCGCGATATGTGTGCTGCGCTCAAAGTAGCCTACCGTTTTATTTATTTAGACATTGGCAGATAAGAAAAAATTTGGTTACGCTGACCTATAAAACGCTATTCCAAAAGCAAAATCAGACATGTTATACATCGTTAGAAAGCTTATACTCTCACCTACTGAATAAATGAATTGTCAATCATGCCAAATTGTACTAAAAAGGGCGACAACGCCGTAAGCAACAGGTGTGGTATTACGCACAGCTATTATTGAAGATAGCCGACCCAGGCGTGACAGATGCGCATATATTTCGCAAACGGATTGTCCAAGACAATATATGACCACTCATTCGCAAAAGGGACATCTCTACGCGTAAAACCAATGGTAAGATTGTATATTTATTCAATGTTTAGTCCCAGATATTGACTGTAGAATGACATGGTATAATTTTTAAAAAAAGTTAGTCTAGCTTATTTCGTTATTCATGGAGCAGCGTTTTCACTGCTGTATTGGCATATTTTAGGGCTAATGTCGGGTTTATCTTGTTGCTACGGAATATTGCATTACATTACATTACAGGCATTTGGCAGACGCTCTTATCCAGAGCGACCTAGGCTACAACAAAATGTATAACCATAACCAGGAACAAGTGTGTCGAAAACCCTAGAGGGCAGTAGCCTACCGTTCTAAGTGCAGGGAACAACCGCATAGTTCAACTTGGACCCTGTAGGTTAAACTGATTAACACTAACACAAACAAGAACAGCAAGAACGCAGTCTATGCAAAAATACAAGCAATAGTTAAGTCACCTACGAAACAACTACCTAGTTACAACCCTAAGCTTACAGTCAATTTAGAGATTAAATTGAGAGTACGATTTCTCTCAACATAATGACGGATTTAAAGACTAAACGAACTCACCCGATATTGTCTCCAAATGGATCCATGCCAAAGAAAAGTAATGATTCATCCTCTCAGATAGCTTTTACTAACAAACTTTTAGTAGCAAAAAATGAAATACCAACTCGCCATCGATGCTACCTATGCGCAGAGTACCGTGTTATTTATTCAGACACTGGCAACTACAGCATAAATTGCGTCTTTTGTTTATATTCAATATTAGTAATTGCAGCGAGAAACAGCAGCTGTAGACACAAGATAGTTTATATTATGGTAGCAACGGAACGAAGCGGACTGCATATGTATTACTGTCATTGTTTAATTATACCAGCGTGTTTTCGCGTGTTTACACGAAACTCAAATACTATCAATAAAATGGTTTAGCTAATCTCAGCATAATGACAGATTCAAAGACTAAACGAACTCACCAGATATTGTCTTCAAATGGATGCATGCTCAAGAAAAGTAATTATTCATCCTCTGAAAAAGCTTTAACTAACAAACTTTTGGTAGCCTCTTCCAGTGCTTCCCCGACGTTCAGACCCTACCCTCACTGATAAAAACTAGACCCTACGGTGTCGGATTACTTGCGTCGCCATGGATGTCGCTTGCCGTAAAGAAGTTTAATAGATGTCGTAACACTTAGAATTTGGAGGTACAGCGCTACCGCACCCCACCTAATAAAAAAGTCCAAATGGCGGGCAAACCATATGGCGGACATAGGTGGTCCCAAAAGCAAAGTTGTAGAGCACATTCAGATGCATCGGTCGATGAAGTTTTGTGTTGATCGGACTTATGGTGTGGCAGTTATAGCCTTTAAATGTATGATCCTTTGTTATAGCGCCACCATCTGGGCGACATAGGTGATTTTTCGTGGCTGAGTAGTGGGGGGCCATAGGAACCCACCTACCAAAGTTGGTTGGTCTACAACTTATGGTTGCTGAGCCTCAGACATTTTACGGGAGAAAACTGCCACGCCCCAACGAAAAAGTCTAAATGGCGGGCAAACAATATGGCGGACATAGGTGGTGCCAATGGCAAAGTTGTAGAGCACCTTCAGATGCATCGGCCGATGAAGTTTTGTGTTGATCTAACTTATGGTGTGGGAGTTATGGCCTTTTACGCAAAGCCCTTTGTTATAGCGCCACCATCTGGCCGACATAGGTGGTTTTTAGTGCCTGAGTAGTGGGGGGCCATAGGAACCCACCTGCCAAATTTGGTTGCTCTAGGACTTATGGTTCCTGAGCCTCAGACACTTCTAGCGGAGAAAAATAATAATAAGAATAATAATAATAATAATAATAATAATAATAATCCTAACAGATACAATAGGGTTCCACCAGCTTCGCTGCTTGGACCCCTAATAATAATCCTAACAGATACAATAGGGTTCCACCAGCTTCGCTGCTTGGACCCCTAATAATCCTAACAGATACAATAGGGTTCCACCAGCTTCGCTGCTTGGACCCCTAATTAAAGCCGCAAGCGGCGTTGGGAGGGGTCCAAGCATTGGCACCATCGCGCCCCCTATGGAGCGATTTGAAAATGGTTTATTTCTCATGATCATATGCCTTCACCCAACATATCTACTGAATATCATGATGATTGTATGAAATGTTGATGAGTTATGGCCAATTTTGTGCGAAGAGACGCTGTCGGATGACTTAGTTGCGTCGCCATGGATGTGTCCTGGCCGCTTCCCGTAAAGGTCTTTACTATGTTGTAACACTTAGATGGCATGTCATAACACTTATATGGCCTGGCGTGTATGTACAGCTGCAGCGCTTCCATGCCGCAACTGAAAAAGATATCACACTAGCGTTGTCTTGATACCAAAAATTTGACTTTGATACCGATATCAGGTTTAGTATCACAATAATTGATACTGAAACGATACTGATTCAATACTCGGTACCTAACAATACAGAAAGTACCTTAATAGATCAGAAACATAATGACCACGAGGGTTGACCTCATTTTCGAATTCACGGTGCATTAAAAACCTGGTTTATTAACAACCTTTAAGTTGAAGCCTGTTCAACATATCAATAAGCATAGGCCAATAGTGTTACAACACAAAACCATAGAAAACTATATTGAATATACTTCAAAAATTAAGCAGTTGTAAAGTAAATTATCTTTAAACAGGTCTTTCACTTTAAGAGATCTAAAAACAGCATATTTCAATAACAATACAGCAGCTTCCTATAATAAAATATTTACAAATTAAACCAGCTATTGCTACTGAAGTGAACTGAGTCCAAGCTTGCGCTGTACCAACGAGTAGTGCACAAGCGCGCGTCACCTCACTTGCCAACCTTAGTTGCTACTGTCATCTAGCGAAGATTCTAACAAATTACACTTTTCATCCTCTTGATCAGTAATGCGGGAGACACATTTCCCTGGCTTTTACATTTGACGCAAAACTACGGAACGTCGGAAAATTCTAATACCGAACCGTTTATTTTTATTTTATTTTTTTGTTTTAAGTACCGAAAAGGTGCTGAAGTTTCTGTATACCGTGCAACATTACGTCAGACACATACCTATTCCAATCCATTGCTCAGCTTAGCAGAGAATGCACATTTCAGAGCGCCTCAGAGACAGATAGAATAATAACACATGAATACACATTTCAAATAATAAATACGACACTGAGAAAAAACGAAACAAAAGATGAGATATCAAGTCGCGACCTACGCGCAGAGCAGCCTACCGTTTTATTTATTTAGACATTGGCAGATCAGAAAATTTTCGGTTACGCTGACCTATAAAACATTATTCCAAAAGCAAAACCTACATCGTTAGAAAGCTTATACTCTCACCTACAGAATAAATGAATTGTCAATCAAGCCAAATTGCACAAAAAACGGCGACAACGCCGTAAGCAACAGGTGTGGTATTACGCACAGCTCTTATTGAAGATAGCCGACCCAGGCGTCACAGATGCGCGTATATTTCGCAAACGGATTGTCCAAGACAATATATAACCACTCATTCGCAAAACGGACACCTCTACGCATAAAACCAATGGTAAGATTGTATATTTATTCAATGTTTAGTCCCAGATATTGACTGTAGAATGACATGGTATAATTTTTTTTTAAATTGTCTCGTTTATTTCGTAATTAAGTGAGCAGCGTTTTCACTGCTGTATTGGCATATTTTAGGGCTAATGTCGGGTTTATCTTGTTGCTACGGAATATTGCATTACATTACATTACAGGCATTTGGCAGACGCTCCTATCCAGAGCGACGTACAACAAAGTCTTTAACCATAACCAGGAACGAGAGTCTCGAAAACCCTAGAGGGCAGTAGCCTACCGTTCCAAGTGCAGGGAACAGCCGCATAGTTCAACTTGGACCCTGTAGGTTAAACTGATTAACACTAACACAAACAAGAACAGCAACAACGCAGTCTATGCAGAAATGCAAGCAATAGTTAAGACGAGTGCATTAACTAAGTCACCTACGAAACAGCTAACTAGTTACAACCTAAAGCTTACAGTCAATGTGGAGATTAAATTGAATACGATTTCTCTCAGCATAATGACGGATTTAAAGAGTAAACGAACTCACCCGATATTGTCTTCAAATGGATCCATGCCAGAGAAAAGTAATGATTCATCCTCTCAAAGCTTTTACTAACAAACTTGTAGTAGCAAGAAATATCAACTCGCCATCCATGATAACTGCTTCATACGGTCAGAGTACCGTATTATTTATGTAGACATTGGTAGAGTACAGCATAAATTGCGTCTTTTGTTTATATTCAATATTAGTAATTGCAGCGAGAAACTGCAGCTGTAGACACAAGATAGTCTGTTATGTTATGGTAGCAACGGAATGAAGCGGACTACATATGTAGGCTATATTTACCGTCATTGTTTTATTATACCAGCGTGTTTTCGCGCGTTTCCAGAGAAACTCAATTACTATCAATAAAAATGGTTTAGCTATTTCTCAGCATAATGACGGATGGGGATGGGACGAAAATAATTTTCAACCGTCTACCACGTTTTAGCAACGTTCCAACACTGTCGTCATCACTGTTCCATGGGTCACAAAAACTATTACACTGACGCTTACATTGCAGTGTTAAATATCCACATTATATAATACCACTAACCTATTTAAAGACACTCAATTTCAAAGATAACGTATATAACCAAAATATTTTGAGCAGTAATACTTACATAGCAACATGACATTTTATCTGTGTTTAGTAGTATAGAGACAGAAAATCAATGACAAAGTCCTATCCGCTTCTGTTTTGCGTCAGAAAACGATGTCAGATAGGTCTATCAGCAAAGAAATGGCTTAGCTATGCCCCGAAGTCCTCAATAATAATAGTACTCTCCAAGAAATTACGAAAATCGTTGACAACGTTTCGTTAGGTGCATCGTCTTTAATGCTACGCCACAGTGAATGCGATAAGATATTCCATAAATTGTTCTAAAAACGGCGACAACGCCGTAAGCAACAGGAATCACAAACGGATTGTCCAAGACAATGTATGACCACTCAGTCGCAAAAGGGACATCTCTACGCGTAAAACCAATGGTAAGATTGTATATTTATTCAATGTTTAGTCCCAGATATTGACTGTAATATGAGATGGTATAATTAAAAAAAACTTTGTCTCGTTTATTTCGTTATTCAGTAAGCAGCGTTTTCACTGCTGTATTGGCATATTTTAGGGCAAATGTCGGGTTTATCTTGTTGTTACGGAATATTAGCCTACATGACATTACAGGCATTTGGCAGACGCTCATATCCAGAGCGACGTACAACAAAGTGTCTAACCATAACCAGGAACAAGTGTGTCGAAAACCCTAGAGGGCAGTACCCTACCGTTCCAAGTGCCCCAAGACCGTCCCCTCACTGATAAAAAACTAACCTTACGGTGTCGGATTACTTGCGTCGCCATGGATGTCGCTTGCCGTAAAGAAGTTTACTCGATGTCGTAACACTTAGAATTTGGAGCTCCAGCTTTTCCGCACCCCACCTAATAAAAAAGTCCAAATGGCGGGCAAACCATATGGCGGACATAGGTGGTCCCAAAAGCAAAGTTGTAGAGCACATTCAGATGCATCGGTCGATGAAGTTTTGTGTTGATCGGACTTATAGTGTGACAGTTATAGCCTTTAAAAGAGTGATCCTTTGTTATAGCGCCACCATCTGGGCGACATAGGAGATTTTTCGTGCGTGAGTAGTGGGGGGCCATAGGAACCCACCTACCAAAGTTGGTTGGTCTACAACTTATGGTTGCTGAGCCTCAGACATTTTAGCGGGGAAAACTGCCACGCCCCAACGAAAAAGTCTAAATGGCGGGCAAACAATATGGCGGACATAGGTGGTGCCAATGGCAAAGTTGTAGAGCACGTTCAGAGGCATAGGTCGATGAAGTTTTGTGTTGATCTAACTTATGGTGTGGGAGTTATGGCCTTTTACGCAAAACCCTTTGTTATAGCGCCACCATCTGGCCGACATACGTGATTTTTAGTGCCTGAGTAGTGGGGGGCCATAGGAACCCATCTGCCAAATTTGGTTGCTCCAGGACTTACGGTTGCTGAGCCTCAGACACATTTAACGGAGAAAAATAAGAATAATAATAATAATAATCCTAACAAATACAATAGGGTTCCACCAGCTTCGCTGCTTGGACCCCTAATAATTAAAGCCGCAAGCGGCGTTGGGAGGGGTCCAAGCATTGGCACCGTCGCGCCCCCTATGGGGAGATTTTAAAATGGATTTTTCCTCATGATCATATGCCTTCACCCAACATATCTACTGAATATCATGATGATCGTATAAAATATTGATGACTTATGATCAATTTTGTGCTAAGAGACGCTGTCGGATGACTTAGTTGCGTCGCCATAGATGTGTCCTGCCGCTTCCCGTAAAGGCCTTTACTATATCGTAACGCTTAGATGGGATGTCGTAACACATATATGGCCCGGTGTGTATGTACAGCTGCAGCGCTTCTATGCTGTAACTAAAAAAGGCGTCACACTAGTGTTGTCACAATACCAAAATTTTGACTTTCATACCGATACCAGGTTTAGTATCACGATACTCAATACTGAAATGATACTTGAAACTTAAACGATGCTAATTCGATACTCGGTACCTAACGATACTGAAATTACCTTAATAGATCAGAAACGTAATGTCCACAAGGGTTGACCTCATTTTTATTAACAACCTGGTTCATTAACAACCTTTAAGTTGAAGCCTCTGCAACATATTAATATGCATAGGCCTAAAGTGTTACAACACTGAGCAATAGAAAAATATATTAAATATATTTCAAAAATTAAACAGTTGTAAACTAAATAATCTTTAAAACAGGTCTTTCACCTTTAAATAGATTTAAAAACAGCATATTTTAATAACAATACAGCATCTATCTATAATAAAATATTTCCAAATTGGAACACCTATTGCTACTGAAGTGAACTGAGTCAAAGCTTGCCCTGTATCAAGGAGCTGAGTGCACAAGCGCAAGTCATCTCACTTGACAACCTTAGTTGCTACTGCTATCTAGCGATGATTCTGACAAATGACACCTTTCATCCTCTCAATCAGTAATGCGTAAGACACATTTCCCTGGCTTTTACATTTGACACAAAACTACCGAACGTCGGAAAATTCTAATATCGAACAGTTTCTTTTTTAAGGACCGAAAAAGTGCTGAAGTTTCGGTATACGGTGCAACACTACGTCAGACACATATTCCAATCCATTGCTCAGCTTAGCAGAGAATGCACATTTCAGAGCGCCTCAGAGACAGATAGAATAATAACACATAAATACACATTTCAAATAATAAATACGACATTGAGAAAAAACGAAACAAAAGACGAGATATAAAGTCGCGACCTACGCGCAGAGCAGCCTACCGTTTTATTTATGTAGACACTGGCATATAAGAACATTTTCGGTTACGCTGACCTATAAAACGCTATTCCAAAAGCAAAAACAGACATGTTGTACATCGTTAGAAAGCTTATACTCTCACCTACTGAATAAATGAATTGTCAATCAAGCCAAATTGTACTAAAAAGGGCGACAACGCCATAAGCAACAGGTGTGGTATTACGCACAGCTATTATTGAAGATAGCCAACCCAGGCGTGACAGATGCGCGTATATTTCGCAAACGGATTGTCCAAGACAATATATGACCACTCAGTCGCAAAAGGGACATCTCTACGCGTAAAACCAATGGTAAGATTGTATATTTATTCAATGATGAGTCCCAGATATTGACTGTAGAATGACATGGTATAATTTAAAAAGAAACTTTGTCTCGTTTATTTCGTTATTCAGTAAGCAGCGTTTTCACTGCTGTATTGGCATATTTTAGGGCTAATGTCGGGTTTATCTTGTTGCCACGGAATATTGCATTACATCTTAAATTACAGGCATTTGGCAGACGCTCTTATCCAGAGCGACGTACAACAAAGTGTATAACCATAATCAGGAACAATTGTGGCGAAAACCCTAGAGGGCAGTAGCCTACCGTTCCAAGTGCAGAGAACAACCGCATAGTTCAACTTGGACCCTGTAGGTTAAACTGATTAACACTAACACAAACAAGAACAGCAACAACGCAGTGTATGCAGAAATGCAAGCAATAGTTAAGACGAGTGCATTAACTAAGTCACCTACGAAACAGCTAACTAGTTACAACCAAAAGCTACAGTCAAAATGGAGATTAAATTGAGAATACGATTTCTCTCAGCATAATGACGGATTTAAAGAGTAAACGAACTCACCCGATATTGTCTTCAAATGGATCCATGCCAAAGAAAAGTAGGCTAATGATTCATCCTCTCAAAACTCTTACTAACAAACTTGTAGTAGCAAAAATATCAACTCGCCATCCATGATAACTGCTTCATACGCTCAGAGTACCGTATTATTTATGTAGACATTGGTAGAGTACAGCATAAATTGCGTCTTTTGTTTATATTCAATATTAGTAATTTCAGCCAGAAACTGCAGCTGTAGACACAAGATAGTCTGTTATGTTATGGTAGCAACGGAATGAAGCGGACTACATATGTAGGCTATATTTACCGTCATTGTTTTATTATACCAGCGTGCTTTCGCGCGTTTCCAGAGAAACTCAATTACTATCAATAAAAATGTTTTAACTATTTCTCAGCATAATGACGGATGGGGATGGGACGAAAATAATTTTCAACCGTCCACCACGTTTTAGCAACGTTCCAACACTGTCGTCATCACTGTTCCATGGGTCACAAAAACTATTACACTGACGCTTACATTGCAGTGTGAAATATCCACATTATATAATACCACTAACCTATTTAAAGACACTCAATTTCAAAAATAACGTATATAACCGAAATATTTTGAGCAGTAATACTTACATAGCAACATGACATTTTATCTGTGTTTAGTAGTATAGCGACAGAAAATCAATGACAAAGTCCTATCCGCTTCTGTTTTGCGTCAGAAAACGATGTCAGATAGGTCTATCAGCAAAGACATGGCTTAGCTATGCCCCGAAATCCTCAATAATAATAGTACTCTCCAAGAAATTATGAAAATCGTTGACAACGTTTCGTTAGGTGCATCGTCTTTAATGCTACGCCACAGTGAATGCGAGAAGAAAATATTCCATTACGCTGAACTATAAAACGCTATTCCAAATGCAAAATCAGACATGTTATACATCGTTAGAAAGCTTATACTCTCATCTACTGAATAAATGAACTGCCAATCAAGCCAAATTGTACTGAAAACGGCGACAACGCCGTAAGCAACAGGAATCACAAATGGATTGTCCAAGACAATGTATGACCACTCAGTCGCAAAAGGGACATCTCTACGCGTAAAACCAATGGTAAGATTGTATATTTATTCAATGTTTAGTCCCAGATATTGACTGTTATATGAGATGGTATAATTTAAAAAAACTTTGTCTCGTTTATTTCGTTATTCAGTAAGCAGCGTTTTCACTGCTGTATTGGCATATTTTAGGGCAAATGTCGGGTTTATCTTGTTGTTACGGAATATTAGCCTACATTGCATTACAGGCATTTGGCAGACGCTCATATCCAGAGCGAAGTACAACAAAGTGTCTAACCATAACCAGGAACAAGTGTGTCGAAAACCCTAGAGGGCAGTATCCTACCGTTCCAAGTGCCCCAAGACCGTCCCCTCACTGATAAAAAACTAACTGTACGGTGTCGGATTACTTGCGTCGCCATGGATGTCGCTTGCCGTAAAGAAGTTTACTCGATGTCGTAACACTTAGAATTTGGAGCTCCAGCTTTTCCGCACCCCACCTAATAAAAAAGTACAAATGGCGGGCAAACCATATGGCGGACATAGGTGGTCCCAAAAGCAAAGTTGTAGAGCACACTCAGATGCATCGGTCGATGAAGATTTGTGTTGATCGGACTTATAGTGTGACAGTTATAGCCTTTAAAAGAGTGATCCTTTGTTATAGCGCCACCATCTGGGCGACATAGGAGATTTTTCGTGCGTGAGTAGTGGGGGGCCATAGGAACCCACCTACCAAAGTTGGTTGGTCTACAACTTATGGTTGCTGAGCCTCAGACATTTTAGCGGAGAAAACTGCCACGCCCCAACGAAAAAGTCAAAATGGCAGGCAAACAATATGGCGGACATAGGTGCTGCCAATGGCAAAGTGATAGAGCACATTCAGATGCATATGTCGATTAAGTTTTATGTTGATCGGACTTATGGTGTGGGAGTTATGGCCTTTTACACATAACCCTTTGTTATAGCGCCACCATCTGGCTGACATAGGTGATTTTTAGTACCTGAGTAGTGGGGGGCCATAGGAACCCACCTACCAAATTTGGTTGCTGTAGGACGTATGGTTGCTGAGCCTGAGACACTTTTAGCGGAGAAAAATAATAAGAATTAAAGCCACAAGCGGCGTTGGGAGGGGTCCAAGCATTGGCACCATCGCGCCCCCTATGGAGCGATTTTAAAATGGCTTTGTCCTCATGATCATATGCCTTCACCCAACATATCTACTGAATATCATGAAATATATAAAATAAAATATTGATGACTTGTGGCCAATTTTGTGCTAAGAGACGCTGTCGGATGACTTAGTTACGTCGCCATGGATATGTCCTGGCCGCTTCCCGCGAAGGCCTTTACTATGTCTTAACACTTAGATGGTGTTACGTTCCGTGTTCGGCCGGACCCAAAATGCAGGACTCAGACAGCAGAGTGATGGGATTCAAGAAGGGGGTTTTATTGCGTACACGGCAGAGGGCAGTAGGGACCAGGGCTGACACGAAACAGGGACCACAAGAGTTGGTGAGGTAGCTCAGGATCCGGCTTGGCGTGGCACTGGCAGGGCTGCGGTGGGAACCCGGGCAGGCTTGGAGCAGGGGCCGTGAGGGTTGGTGAGGAGGCGGTCTGGGATCTGGCTGGACGTGGCGCAGGAAGGGGATTCCTCCGGTTTCGGCGGCGGAGCTGGACTGGGGACTGGAAGGCCGGGCTGGACCGGGAGGTAGGAGCTGGGGAGGTACAGGGGAGAACAAGGGAACCCAAAACGAGACGCGACGAAGACAAACACGTAGACTTGACAGACAGGGGAACACTGAAACAAGGAGCATGAACAAACTCGGTGACCAGGAGTACGGTGCAGAGAAGGAAACTAGGAAGGAAGAGAGAGTTGGGTACAGAAAATAGAAACTAGGCTTGGTATCAGCACGAATAGCAAGGTTCAAAAGCTCGGCAACAAATCAACGATCTGGCAGGGGGCGACACAAAAAGTGTGACTTTATAACCTGGGATTAATTAGAACTAATAAGGGAGGGTGTGAGGAATGCGACCTGAACAGAGTGAGAAAATGGCTGAAAGCTGGAAGTGATTAGGGAGTGCATGGGGAATCAGGTCACGCCCACCCTGTGGGGAAAAGCAAAGACATGGTGAGGAACACAAAAGCACAAGGAGCATAACAGGAACACGAGGAAATACAATGACAACCGAAACACGAGGGCATGACAGTACCCCCCCCTCAATGGACGCCTCCTGGCGGCCCACACGGCTTTTCAGGGTGGGCACGATGGAAGTCCCGAATGAGGGAGGGATCAAGGATGAGTCGAGGGGAGATCCAGCTCCGTTCCTCCGGACCGTAGCCTTCCCAGTCCACCAGATACTGGTAGCCTCGGCCCCTGCGGCGCACATCCAGTAGCCGTTGGACTGTGTAGGCAGGGTGGCCATCGATGACTCGGGGGGGTGGAGGGGGAACGGCTGGAGGGCACAGACTGCTGCTGGCCACAGGCTTCAGTTGAGAGACATGGAAGGTGTTGTGAATCTTTAGGGATGGTGGTAGTTTCACCTGGACAGCGGAAGGGTTGATGATGCGTGAGATCTTGAAAGGTCCTATGTAACGGGGCTGGAGTTTTCTTGATTCCACGTGCAGTGGGATGTCCCGGGTAGAAAGCCAGACCTCCTGACCTGGTTGGTAGTCTGGAGCGGGGGTCCGGCGACGGTCAGCCAAGCGTTTGTTATGTTTGGAGGAGCGCACCAGGGCGGCGCGGGCGTTCTTCCAGACTTTATGGCATCTGCGTATGTGGGCTTGGACGGACGGGACAGCAGCCTCCTCCTCCTGGGCCAGGAACAGCGGTGGCTGATACCCTAGGGAGACCTCGAAAGGGGATAGACCGGTAGCGGAACAGGTGAGCGAGTTGTGGGCATACTCGACCCACGGTAAAAACTTACTCCAAGAAGATGGGTTGCGGCTGGTCATACATCGCAGGGCCGTTCCCAGGTCTTGATTTGCCCTTTCCGCCTGCCCATTAGTCTGGGGATGGTACCCAGAAGACAGACTCACCGAAGCCCCCAAGGCATGGCAGAAGGCCTTCCAGACCTGGGACGCAAACTGGGGGCCCCGGTCTGAGACGATGTCCGCGGGGATCCCATGGAGACGCACTACCTGTGCCACCAACAGGTCTGCAGTTTCACGGGCTGTGGGGAGTTTAGGGAGCGGCACAAAGTGGACTGCTTTCGAAAAGCGGTCCACAATCGTGAGGATAACTGTGTTACCTTCCGAGGGGGGAAGACCGGTCACAAAATCCATCCCAATGTGGCTCCACGGGCGACCCGGGACAGGCAGGGGACGGAGAAGGCCGGCAGGGGCTTGGTGGGAAGATTTGCTGCGGGCGCAGTCGGTGCAGGCGAGGATGAAGGCCCGGGCATCCGCCTCCATGGATTCCCACCAGAAGCTCTGCTTTAGGAGGGACAGGGTGCGTCGAATGCCCGGATGACAGGCAAGGCGTGAGGAATGGGCCCACTGCAAGACCTGGGGGCGAACAGACTCAGGCACAAATATACCGCTGCTAGGGTTAGGCCGTGGGTCAGGCTGGTCCTGCTGAGCCCTCTTAATGGCCCCCTCGATCTCCCAAGTGACCGCCGCAACCACACACGCTGAGGGCAGGATGGGTTCGGGTTCAGCAGGACGTTCTTCCTTGGAGAACTGGCGGGACAGGGCGTCTGGCTTGGTGTTCTTAGAACCGGGACGATAAGAAATGGTGAAATTGAAACGCCCAAAGAACAGTGCCCAACGAGCTTGGCGGGAGTTTAACCTTTTGGCCGACTGGAGGTAGGCCAAGTTCTTGTGGTCGGTCCAGACCAGGAAGGGTTGTTCCGCTCCCTCGAGCCAGTGCCGCCACTCTTCGAGTGCCATCTTGATCGCCAGCAGCTCCCGGTTCCCAACATCATAGTTACATTCTGCAGGCGCAAATTTCCTAGAAAAGAAGGCACAGGGATGCAATTTACTGTCAGACACTGACCTTTGGGAGAGGACAGCCCCCCCACCAGTTTCAGAAGCATCTACTTCTACTATGAACTGGCGGGCTGGATCTGGGTGGATTAAGATGGGGGCTGACGAAAAGCGCCTCTTGAGGTCTGTGAAGGCGGTGTCAGCTTCGGGGGTCCAGACAAAGGCCATGGAGGACGAGGTAAGGTGGGTGAGGGGAGCGACCACACGGCTGTAGTCCCGTATGAATCGCCTATAAAAGTTGGCAAAACCCAGGAATCGCTGGAGTTGCTTAAGGGTGGCTGGAGTGGGCCACTCTATTACCGCCTTGACTTTCTCTGGGTCCATACTCACTTGCCCTTCTCCAATGATGAACCCTAAGAATTTTACAGAGGACACATGAAATTCACATTTTGCCATCTTTACGAAGAGCTTATTCTCCAACAGCCGCTGGAGAACTTGTCTTACGTGCATTACATGTTCCTGAGGGTTCCGGGAGAAGACCAAGATGTCATCCAGGTAGACCACGACAGATCGGTTGAGTAGATCACGGAGAACGTCGTTGACCAGGGCCTGAAAGACGGCAGGTGCGTTCATGAGTCCAAAGGGCATCACCTTGTACTCGAAGTGTCCCAGGGGCGTGTTGAATGCCGTCTTCCACTCATCGCCCTCCCGGATCCGAATCAGGTGGTAGGCGTTTCGCAGATCCAGCTTAGAGAACACTGAGGCCTTCTGGAGGGGTTCAAAAAGGGAATTAATTAGGGGTAATGGGTACTTGTTCCTTACCGTGATGTCATTCAGGGTTCGATAGTCAATGCAGGGACGCAGGGACTGATCTTTCTTGGACACGAAGAAGAATCCGGCGCCCATAGGAGAGGAGGAGGGTCTTATTATCCCGGCGGCTAGTGAATCGTGGATGTAGGTTTCCATGGCCTTTCTCTCGGGGCGTGACAAATTAAACAGACGGCTGGAAGGCAGGGGAGCTCCAGGAAGCAGGTCGATGGCGCAATCGTAGGGACGGTGGGGGGGCAGTGATAGGGCACGGTGTTTACTGAACACTTCCCCCAGGTCGTGGTAGACAGAGGGGACAGAAGTCAGGTCAGGAGGCTCTGGAACGGGTAGAGGAACAGCGACCTCTGTGGGAGCAAGAGCAGACTTGAGACATGAGGAGTGGCAACCAGTACTCCAACCTAGCAGCTTGCTATTGGTCCAGTCTATGTGTGGGTTATGGAGCTTTAGCCAGGGTAGACCGAGAACTATCGGATTATTGGGGGAGGGCATGACGTGAAATTCAATGGTTTCATGGTGGTTGCCTGATATGACGAGGTTGAGGGGTTCAGTGATGCGAGTTACCTTACTGAGGAAACTTCCATCCAGGGCGCGTGTGTTCAAGGGGGCTTTGAGTGGCCGGGTAGAAATCCCCAGTCGAAATACCAGGTTGGCGTCCAGAAAGTTAGCACCTGCGCCTGAGTCCACTAAGGCTCTGAGGGGGTGGTCACCCTGACCCTTCTGCAGAGTGGCATCGAGCTGAAGGCAGGAGGAGGTGGAAGGTGAGGAGGTGATACGGCTCGTCAGGACCCCCACCATTACTGGCGAGCCTGATCTTTTGGCCGCCGGGGACAGGAAGCCCGGAGGTGACCAGACTGACCGCAATAGAAACAGAGACCCTCCCTCTCCCTCCGGGAGCGTTCGCCGGGCGTAACCCGGGCTCTCCCCAATTCCATGGGTTCTTCGGAGTCAGGGCTTGGGCTTGGAGGCCTAGGGGGTGCACTGGGCCTGGAGGCTGGACGTTGACTCGGCCCCGGGAATGGTTGGCCAGGTGTGGCATAACGAGCCCTCTCTCTGCAGCGCTCACGTATGCGGTTGTCCAGCCGGCCGGCTAAGGATACCAGGGCGTCAAGGGTGGTGGTATCGTCCCGGACTGCTAGTTCATCCTTGATGTTCTCGTTGAGGCCGTTGTAGAAGATAGACTGGAGGGCGGAGTCATTGTGATCCGTCTCTGCCGCCAGGGTTCGGAACTCCACCGCGAACTCGTTCACACTACGAAATCCCTGCCGCAGGGATAGGAGGCGCTGTTGAGCCTCCCTGCCGCACACCGGGTGGTCGAACACCTTCCTGAACTCGGAGATAAAAACAGAAAAGTCAGCGTTAACCGCTGAGGGCCTTCCCCAGAGGGCTGATGCCCAGGCCAGAGCAGGTCCAGTGAGCAGGCTCCTGACATATGCGATCTTGGCGCGATCATCTGGGTAGGTCAGGGGCTGTACGGAGAAAACCTGGTCGCATTGCATCAGGAAGGCCTTACATTTTCCCAGGGCTCCCGCATAGCGCTCTGGGGGAGGTAGCTGAGGTTCCCTCACATGGAAGACAGGGGGCGCGGCGGGCAGCTCGGGAACTGGTGGGGTTGGGGGGGCTGGAGGAGTGAAACGAGCAGTTAACTGGGATAGCTGATCTCCCATAGTACTCACGCTGTGAACCAGGAGCTGTAGCTGTTCCGAGAGATCCCGGAGGGACTGGTCATGTTGTCCCACGAGAGCACCTTGCCTGGAGAGGGCCGCTCTCAGCTGCTCTGGGTCCGCTGGATCCATTTCTGGCCAGATCGTTCTGTTACGTTCCGTGTTCGGCCGGACCCAAAATGCAGGACTCAGACAGCAGAGTGATGGGATTCAAGAAGGGGGTTTTATTGCGTACACGGCAGAGGGCAGTAGGGACCAGGGCTGACACGAAACAGGGACCACAAGAGTTGGTGAGGTAGCTCAGGATCCGGCTTGGCGTGGCACTGGCAGGGCTGCGGTGGGAACCCGGGCAGGCTTGGAGCAGGGGCCGTGAGGGTTGGTGAGGAGGCGGTCTGGGATCTGGCTGGACGTGGCGCAGGAAGGGGATTCCTCCGGTTTCGGCGGCGGAGCTGGACTGGGGACTGGAAGGCCGGGCTGGACCGGGAGGTAGGAGCTGGGGAGGTACAGGGGAGAACAAGGGAACCCAAAACGAGACGCGACGAAGACAAACACGTAGACTTGACAGACAGGGGAACACTGAAACAAGGAGCATGAACAAACTCGGTGACCAGGAGTACGGTGCAGAGAAGGAAACTAGGAAGGAAGAGAGAGTTGGGTACAGAAAATAGAAACTAGGCTTGGTATCAGCACGAATAGCAAGGTTCAAAAGCTCGGCAACAAATCAACGATCTGGCAGGGGGCGACACAAAAAGTGTGACTTTATAACCTGGGATTAATTAGAACTAATAAGGGAGGGTGTGAGGAATGCGACCTGAACAGAGTGAGAAAATGGCTGAAAGCTGGAAGTGATTAGGGAGTGCATGGGGAATCAGGTCACGCCCACCCTGTGGGGAAAAGCAAAGACATGGTGAGGAACACAAAAGCACAAGGAGCATAACAGGAACACGAGGAAATACAATGACAACCGAAACACGAGGGCATGACAAGATGGCATGTCGTAACACTTAGATGGTCCGGCGTGTATGCACAGCTGCAGTGTTTCTGCGCCGCAACTAAAAAAGGCGTCACACTAGTAATGTCACGATACCAAAATTTTGACTTTGATAGTGATACCAGGTTTAGTATTACGATACTCAATACTGAAATGATACTTGAAAAATAAATGATGTTAATTCGATACTCGGTACCTAACGATACTGAAATTACCTTAATAGATGAGAAATGTAATGATCACAAGGGTTGACCTTATTTTCAAATTCATGGTTTATTAACAACCTGGTTCATTAACAACCTTTAAGTTGAAGCCTCTTCAACATATTAATATGCATAGGCCTATAGTGTTACAACACTGAACAATAGAAAAATATGTTAAATATATTTCAAAAATTAAACAGTTGTAAACTAAATAATATTTACAACAGGTCTTTCACCTTTAAATAGATTTAAAAACAGTATATTTTAATAACAATACAGCATCTATATATAATAAAATATTTCCAAATTGGAACACCTATTGCTACTGAAGTGAACGGAGTCAAAGCTTGCGCTGTATCAAGGAGCTGAGTGCAAGCACAAGTCACCTCACTTGGCAACCTTAGTTGCTACTGCCTTCTAGCGAAGATTCTGACAAATTACACTTTTCATCCTCTCAATCAGTAATGCGGGAGACAATTTTCCCTGGCTTTTACATTTGACTCAAAACTACCGAACGTCGGAATATTCTAATACCGAAGCGTTTCTTTTTTCTTCTTTTTTTTTTTTTAAGTACCGAGAAAGTGCTGAAGTTTTGGAATACCGTGCCACACTACGTCAGACACATATTCCAATCCATTGCTCAGCTTAGCAGAGAATGGACATTTCAGAGCGCCACAGAGACAGACAGAATAATAACGCATAAATACGCATTTCAAATAATAAATACGACATTGAGAAAAAACGAAACAAAAGACGAGATATAAAGTCGCGACCTACGCGCAGAGCAGCCTACCGTTTTATTTATGTAGACACTGTCATATAAGAAAATGTTCGGTTACGCTGACCTATAAAACGCTATTCCAAAAGCAAAAACAGACATGTTATACATCGTTAGAAAGCTTATACTCTCACCTACTGAATAAATTAATTGTCAATCAAGCCAAATTGCACTAAAAAGGGCGACAACGCCGTAAGCAACAGGTGTGGTATTACGCACAGCTATTTTTGAAGATAGCCCAGGCGTGACAAATGCGCGTAGCCTATATTTCTCAAACGGATTGTCCAAGACAATATATGATCAATCATTCGCAAAAGGGACGTCTCTACGCGTAAAACCAGTGGTAAGATTGTATATTTATTCGATGTTATATTGGCATATTTTAGGGCTAACGTCGGGTTTATCTTGTTGCTACGGAATATTACATTACATTCCATTACAATACAGGCATTTGGCAGACGCTCTTATCCAGAGTGACGTACAACAAAGTGTATAACCATAACCAGGAACAAGTGTGTCGAAAACCCTAGAGAGAAATGCCGTTCCAAGTGCAGGGAACAACCGTTAGTTCAACTTGGACCCTGTAGGTTAAACTGATTAACACTAACACAAACAAGAACAGCAACAACGCAGTCTATGCAAAAATACAAGCAATAGTTAAGACGAGTGCATTAACTAAGTCACCAACGAAACAGCTAACTAGTTACAACCCTAAGCTTACAGTCAATTTAGAGATTAAATTGAGAAAACAATTTCTCTCAGCATAATGACGGATTTAAAGACTAAACGAACTCACCCGATATTGTCTTCAAATGGACCGTATTATTTATTTAGACATTGGCAGACTACAGCATAAATTGCGTCTTTTGTTTATATTCAATATTAGAAATTGCAGCGAGAAACTGCAGCTGTAGACACAAGATAGTTTGTTATGTTATGGTAGCAACGGCACCAAGCGGACTATATGCATTACCGTCATTGTTTCATTAGACCAGCGTGTTTTCGCGCGTTTGCACAGAAACTCAGAACCTATCAATAAAATGGTTTAGCTATTTCTCAGCATAATGACAGATTCAAAGACTAAACGAACTCACCCGATACTGTGTTCAAATAATGTCTGGCACTGTCTTCCACTGCTTCCCCGACGTTCAGACCGTCCCCTCACTGATAAAAACTAGACCCTACGGTGTCGGATTACTTGCGTCGCCATGGATGTCGCTGGCCGTAAAGAAGTTTACTAGATGTCGTAATCGTTTAGATTTGGAGCCACAGCTCTTCCGCACCCCACCTAATAAAAAAGTCCAAATGGCAGGCAAACAATATGGCGGAGATATGTAGCCCCAACAGCAAAGTTGTAGAGCACATTCACATGCGTCGGTCTATGAAGTTTTGTGTTGATCTGATTTACGGTGTGGGAGTTATGACCTTTTAGGCAAAATCCTTTGTTATAGCGCCACCATCTGGCCGACATAGGTGATTTTTAGTGCCTGAGTAGTGGGGGGCCATAGGAACCCACCTGCCAAATTTGGTTGCTCTAGGACTTATGGTTGCTGAGCCTCAGACATTTTAGCAGAGAAAGCTTCCACGCCCCAACGTAAAAGTTAAAATGGCGGGCAAACAATATGGCGGGCATGGGTGGTCCCAAGGGCAAAGTTGTAGAGCACGTTCAGATGCATAGGTCGATGAAGTTTTGTGTTGATCTAACTTATGGTGTGGGAGTTATGGCCTTTTACGCAAAACCCTTTGTTATAGCGCCACCATCTGGCCGACATAGGTGATTTTTAGTGCCTGAGTAGTGGGGGGCCATAGGAACCCACCTGCCAAATTTAGTTACTCTACGACTTATGGTTGCTGAGCCTCAGACACTTTTAGCGGAGAAAAATAATAAGAATAATAATAATAATAATAATAATAATTAAAGCCGCAAGCGGCGTTGGGAGGGGTCCAAGCATTGGCACCATCGCGCCCCCTATGGAGCGATTTTAAAATGGCTCTGTCCTCATGATCATACACCTTCACCCAACATATCTACTGAATATCATGATGATTGTATAAAAAATTGATGACTTATGGCCAATTTTGTGGTAAGAGACGCTGGCGGATGACTTAGTTGCGTCGCCATGGATGTGTCCTGGCCGCTTCCCGTAAAGGCATTTACTATGTCGTAACACTTAGATGGCCCGGCGTGTATGCACAGCTGCAGTGTTTCTGTGCCGCAACTAAAAAAGGCATCACACTAGTGTTGTCACGATACCAAAATTTTGACTTTGATACTGATACCAGGTATACTCAATATCACGATACTCAATACTGAAATGATACTTGAAACTTAAACGATGCTAATTCGATACTCGGTAACTAACGATACTGAAATCACCTTAATAGATCAGAAACGTAATGTCCACAAGGGTTGCCCTCATTTTCGAATTCATGGTTTATTATCAACCTGGTTCATTAACGACCTTTAAGTTGAATCCTCTTCAACATATTAATATGCATAGGCCTATAGTGTTACAACACTGAACAATAGAAAAATATGTTAAATATATTTAAAAAATTAAACAGTTGTAAACTAAATAATCTTTAAAACAGGTCTTTCACCTTTAAATAGATCTGAAAACAGCATATTTTAATAACAATACAGCATCTATCTATAATAAAATATTTCCAAATTGGAACACCTATTGCTACTGAAGTGAACTGAGTCAAAGCTTGCGTTGTATCAAGAAGCTGAGTGCACAAGCGCAAGTCACCTCACTTGGCAACCTTAGTTGCTACTGCCATCTAGCGAAGATTCTGACAAATTACACTTTTCATCCTCTCAATCAGTAATGCGGGAGACAATTTTCCCTGGCTTTTACATTTGACTCAAAACTACCGAACGTCGGAACATTCTAATACCGAAGCGTTTATTTCTTTTTTTTTTTTTTTTAAGTACCGAGAAAGTGCTGAAGTTTTGGTATACCGTGCAACACTACGTCAGACACATATTCCAATCCATTGCTCAGCTTAGCAGAGAATGCACATTTCAGAGCGCCACAGAGACAGATAGAATAATAACACATAAATGCACATTCCAAATGATAAATACGACATTGAGAAAAAACGGAAATAAAAGACGTAATATCAACTCGCGATCTGCGTGCTGCGCGCAAAGTAGTCTACCGTTTTATTTATTTAGACATTGGCAGATAAGAAAAATTTCGGTTACGCTGACCTATAAAACGCTATTCCAAAAGCAAAATCAGACATGTTATACATCGTTAGAAAGCGTATACTCTCACCTACTGAATAAATCAGTTGTCAATCAAGCCAAATTGTACTAAAAAGGGCGACAACGCCGTAAGCAACAGGTGTGGTATTACGCACAGCTATTTTTGAAGGTAGCCGACGCAGGCGTCACATTTGCCCCTATATTTCACAAACGGATTGTGCAAGACAATATATGACCACTCATTCGCAAAACGGACGTCTCTACGCGTAAACCCGATGGTAAGATTGTATATTTATTAAATGCGTAGTCCCAGATATTGACTGTATAATCACATGGTATAATTTTAAAAAAAACGTTGTCTCGTTTATTTCGTCATTCAGTAAGCAGCGTTTTCACTGCTATTGGCATATTTTAGGGATAATGTCTGGTTTATCTTGTTGCTACGGAATATCACATTACATTACATTACAGGCATTTGGCAGAAGCTCTTATCCAGAGCGACGTACAACAAAGTGTATAACCATAACCAGGAACAAGTGTGTCGAAAACCCTAGAGGGCAGTAGCCTACCGTTCCAAGTGCAGGGAACAACCGCATAGTTCAACTTGGACCCTGTAGGTTAAACTGGTTAACACTAACACAAACAAGAACAGCAACAACGCAGTCTATGGAAAAATACAAGCAATAGTTAAGACGAGTGCATTAACTAAGTCACCTACGAAACAGCTACCTAGTTACAACCCTAACCTTACAATAAATTTAGAGATTAAATTGAGAATACGATTTCTCTCAGCATAATGACAGATTTAAAGAGTAAACGAACTCACCCGTTATTGTCTTCAAATGGATCCATGTCAAAGAAAAGTAATGATTCATCCTCTTAAAGCTTTACCGTAGCGTATTATTTATTTAGACATTGGCAGAGTACAGTATAAATTGCGTCTTTTGTGAATATTCAATGTTAGAAATTGCAGCGAGAAACTGCAGCTGTAGACACAAGATAGTCTGTTATCTTATGGTAGCAACGGAACGAAGCGGACTATATATGTATTAGGCTACCGTCATTGTTTCACTATACCAGCGTGTTTTCGCGCGTTTGCACAGAAACTCAGAACCTATCAATGAAATGGTTTAGCTATTTCTCAGCATAATGACAGATTCAAAGACTAGACGAACTCACCCGATACTGTCTTCAAATAATGTCTGGCACTGTCTTCCACTGCTTCCCCGACGTTCAGACCGCCCCCTCACTGATAAAAACTAGACCCTACGGTGTCGGATTACTTGCGTCGCCATGGATGTCGCTTGCCGTAAAGAAGTTTACTCGATGTCGTAACCGTTTAGATTTGAAGCCACAGCTCTTCCGCACCCCACCTAATAAAAACGGCCAAATGGCGGGCAAACCATATGGCGGACATAGGTGGTCCCAATGGCAAAGTTGTAGAGCACATTCAGATGCATCGGTCGATGAAGTTTTGTGTTGATCGGACTTACGGTGTGGCAGTTATAGCCTTTAAAAATACGACCCTATGTTATAGCGCCACCATCTGGTCGACATAGGTGATTTTTCGTGCCTGAGTAGTGGGGGGCCATAGGAACCCACCTACCAAATTTGGTTGGTCTACAACTTATGGTTGCTGAGCCACAGACATTTTAGCGGAGAAAACTTCCACGCCCCAACTAAAAAGTCTAAATGGCGGGCAAACAATATGGCGGACATAGGTGGTGCCAATGGCAAAGTTGTAGAGCACGTTCAGATGCATAGGTTGATGGAGTTTTGCGTTGATCTAACTCATGGTGTGGGAGTTATGGCCTTTTACGCAAAACCCTTTGTTATAGCGCCACCATCTGGCTGACATAGGTGATTTTTAGTGCCTGAGTAGTGGGGGGCCATAGGAACCCACCTGCCGAATTTGGTTGCTCTAGTACTTATGGTTGCTGAGCCTCAGACACTTTTAGCGGAGAAAAATAATAATAATAATAATAATAATAATAATAATAATAATAATCCTAACAGATACAATAGGGTTCCACCAGCTTCGCTGCTTGGACCCCTAATAATCCTAACAAAAACAATAGGGTTCCACCAGCTTCGCTGCTTGGACCCCTAATAATTAAAGCCGCAAGCGGCGTTGGGAGGGGTCCAAGCATTGGCACCATCGCGCCCCCTATGGAGCGATGTTAAAATGGCTTTGTCCTCATGATCATATGCCTTCATCCAACATATCTACTGAATATCATGATAAGCAATGGATTGGAATATGTGTCTGACGTAGTAAAATATTGATGACTTATGGCCAATTTTTGCTAAGAGACGCTGGCGGATGACTTAGTTGCGTCGCCATGGATGTGTCCTGGCCGCTTCCCGTAAATGTCTTTACTATGTTGTAACACTTAGATGGCATGTCGTAACACTTAGATGGCCCGGTGTGTGTGTACAGCTGCAGCGCTTCCATGCCGCAACTAAAAAAGGCGTCACACTAGTGTTGTCACGATACCAAAATTTTGACTTTGATACCGATGCCAGGTTTAGTATCATGATAATTGATACTGAAACAATACTGATTCAATACTCGGTACCTAACGATACTGAAATTACCTTAATTGATCAGAAACGTAATGTCCACAAGGGATGACCTCATTTTCAAATTCACGGTTTATTAAAAACCTGGTTTATTAACAACCTTTAAGTTGAAGCCTGTTCAGCATATCGATAAGCATAGGCCTATAGTGTTACAACACTAAACCATAGAAAACTATATTAAATATATTTCAGAAATTAAACAATTGCAAAGTAAATAATATTTAAACAGGTCTTTCACTTTTAAATAAATCTAAAAACAGCATATTTCAATAACAATACAGCATCTTCCTATAATCAAATATTTACAAATTAGAACACCTATTGCTACTGAAGTCAACTGAGTCTAAGCTTGCGCTGTATCAACCACGAAGAATGCACAAGGGCAAGTTACCTCACTTGGCAACCTTAGTTGCTACTGCTTTCTAGCGAAGATTCTGACAAATTACACTTTTCATCCTCTCAATCAGTAATGCGGGAGACAATTTTCCCTGGCTTTTACATTTGACTCAAAACTACCGAACGTCGGAATATTCTAATACCGAACCTTTTTTTTTTTTTTTTTTAAGTACGGAGAAAGTGCTGAAGTTTTGGTATACCGTGCAACACTACGTCAGACACATATTCCAATCCATTGCTCAGCTTAGCAGAGAATGCACATTTCAGAGCGCCACAGAGACAGATAGAATAATAGCACATGAATGCACATTTCAAATAATAAATACGACATTGAGAAAAAACGGAAAAAAGACGTAATATCAACTCGCGATCTGCGCGCTGCGCGCAAAGTAGCCTACCGTTTTATTCATTTAGACATTGGCAGATAAGAAAAATTTTGGTTACACTGACCTATAAAACGCTATTCCAAAAGCAAAATCAGACATGTTATACATCGTTAGAAAGCTTATACTCTCACCTACTGAATAAATGAGTTGTCAATCAAGCCAAATTGCACTAAAAAGGGCGACAACGCCGTAAGCAACAAGTGTGGTATTACACAGAGCTATTTATGAAGATAGCCGACCCAGGCGTCACATATGCGCGTATTTTTCACAAACGGATTGTCCAAGACAATATATGACCACTCATTCGCAAAAGGGACATCTACGCGTAAAACCAATGGTAAGATTGTATATTTATCCAATGTTTAGTCCCAGATATTGACTGTAGAATGACATGGTATAATTAAAAGAAAAATTGTCTCGTTTATGTCGTTAGTCAGTGAGCAGCATTTTCACTGCTGTATTGGCATATTTTAGGGCTAATGTCGGGTTTATCTTGTTGCTACGGAATATTGCATTACATTACATTACAGGCATTTGGCAGACGCTCCTATCCAGAGCGACGTACAACAAAGTGTTTAACCATAAACAGGAACAAGTGTGTCGAAAACCCTAGAGGGCAGTAGCCTACCGTTCCAAATGCAGGGAACAACCGCATAGTTCAAGTTGGACCCTGTAGGTTAAAATGATTAACACTAACACAAACAAGGACAGCAACAACGCAGTCTATGCAAAAATACAAGCAATAGTTAAGACGAGTTAAGTCACCTACGAAACAACTACCTAGTTACAACCCGAAGCTTACAGTCAATTTAGAGATTAAATCGAGAATACGATTTAAAGCATAAATTGCGTCTTTTGTTTATATTCAATATTAGAAATTGCAGCGAAAAACTGCAGCTGTAGACACAAGATAATTTATGTTATGGTAGCAACGGAACGAAGCGGACTATACGTGTATTGCCACCATTGTTTTATTATACCAGTGTGTTTTCGCGCGTTTGCACAGAAATGCAAAACCTACCAATAAAATGGTTTAGCTATTTCTCACCATAATGACAGATTTAAAGACTAAACGAACTCACCCGATACTGTCTTCAAATCCATGCCAAACAAAAGTAATTATTCATCCTCTCAAAAAGCTTGTACTAACAAACCTTTAATAGCCTAGCATGCTCTCTGGCTGGCACTGCCTTTCTTTCCCCGACGGTCAGACCTTCCCCTCACTGATAAAAACTAGACCCTCCGGTGTCGGATTACTTGCGTCGCCATGGATGTCGCTTGCCGTAAAGAAGTTTACTCGATGTCGTAATCGTTTAGATTTGGAGCCACAGCTCTTCCGCACCCCACCTAATAAAAAAGTCCAAATGGCGGGCAAACCATATGGCGGACATAGGTGGTCCCAATAGCAAAGTTGTAGAGCACATTCAGATGCATCGGTCGATGAAGTTTTGTGTTGATCGGACTTATGGTGTGGCAGTTATAGCCTTTAAAAGTATGATCCTTTGTTATAGCGCCACCATCTGGGCGACGTAGGTGATTTCTCGTGGCTGAGTAGTGGGGGGCCATAGGAACCCACCTCCCAAATTTGGTTGGTGTACAACGTATGGTTGCTGAGCCTCAGACATTTTAGCGGAGAAAACTGCCACGCCCCAACTAAAAAGTTAAAATGGCGGGCAAACAATATGGCAGACATAGGTAGTGCCAATGGCAAAGTGATAGAGCACGTTCAGATGCATACGTCGATGAAGTTTTGTGTTGATCTAACTTATGGTGTGGGAGTTATGGCCTTTTACGCCTAACCCTTTGTTATAGCGCCACCATATGGCCGACATAGGTGATTTTTAGTGCCTGAGTAGTGGGGGGCCATAGGAACCCACCTGCCAAATTTGGTTGCTCTAGGACTTATGGTTGCTGAGCCTCAGACACTTTTAGCGGAGAAAAATAATAAGAATAATTAAAGCCGCAAGCGGCGTTGGGAGGGGTCCAAGCATTGGCACCATCGCGCCCCCTATGGAGCGATTTTAAAATGGCTTTGTCCTCATGATCATATGCCTTCACCCAACATATCTACTGAATATCATGATGACTGTATAAAATATTGATGACTTATGGCCAATTTTGTGCTAAGAGACGCTGTCTGATGACTTAGTTGCGTCGCCATGGATGTGTCCTGGCCGCTTCCCGTAAAGGCCTTTACTATGTCGTAACACTCAGATGGCATGTCGTAACACTTAGATGGCCCGGCGTGTATGCACAGCTGCAGTGTTTCTGCGCCGCAACTAAAAAAGGCGTCACACTAGTGTTGTCACGATACCAAAATTTTGACTTTGATACTGATACCAGGTTTAGTATCACAATACTCAATACTGAAATGATACTTGAAACTTAAACGATGCTAATTCGATACTCGGTACCTAACAATACTGAAATTACCTTAATATATCAGAAACGTAATGTCCACAAGGGTTGACCTAATTTTCGAATTCATGGTTTATTAACAACCTGGTTCATTAACAAGCTTTAAGTTGAAGCCTCAACTAAATAATATTTACAACAGGTCTTTCACTTTTAAATAGATTTAAAAACAGTATATTTTAATAACAATACAGCATCTGTATATAATGAAATATTTCCAAATTGGAACACCTATTGCTACTGAAGTGAACTGAGTCAAAGCTTGCGCTGTATCAAGGAGCTGAGTGCAAGCACAAGTCACCTCACTTGGCAACCTTAGTTGCTACTGCCTTCTAGCGAAGATTCTGACAAATTACACTTTTCATCCTCTCAATCAGTAATGCGGGAGACAATTTTCCCTGGCTTTTACATTTGACTCAAAACTACCGAACGTCGGAATATTCTAATACCGAAGCGTTTCTTTTCTTTTTTTTTTTTTAAGTACCGAGAAAGTGCTGAAGTTTTGGTACACCGTGCAACACTACGTCAGACACATATTCCAATCCATTGCTCAGCTTAGCAGAGAATGCACATTTCAGAGCGCCACAGAGACAGATAGAATAATAACACATAAATGCACATTTCAAATAATAATAAATACGACATTGAGAAAAAACGGAAATAAAAGACGTAATATCAACTCGCGATCTGCGTGCTGCGCGCAAAGTAGTCTACCGTTTTATTTATTTAGACATTGGCAGATAAGATAAATTTTGGTTACGCTGACCTATAAAACGCTATTCCAAAAGCAAAATCAGACATGTTATACATCGTTAGAAAGCTTATCCTCTCACCTACTGAATAAATGAATTGTCAATCAAGCCAAATTGCACTAAAAAGGGCGACAACGCCGTAAGCAACAGGTGTGGTATTAAGCACAGCTGTTATTGAAGATAGCCGACCCTGGCGTCACAGATGCGCGTATATTTCGCAAACGGATTGTCCAAGACAATATATGACCACTCATTCGGAAAAGGGACATCTCTACGCGTAAAACCAGTGGTAAGAATTTATATTTATTCGATGTTTAGTCCCAGATATTGAATGTAGAATGACATGGCATAATTTTAAAAAACTTTGTCTCGTTTATTTCCTTATTCAGTGAGCAGCGTTTTCACTGCTATATTGGCATATTTTAGGGCTAACGTCGGGTTTATCTTGTTGCCACGGAATATTACATTACATTCCATTACAATACAGGCATTTGGCAGACGCTCTTATCCAGAGTGACGTACAACAAAGTGTATAACCATAAACAGGAACAAGTGTGTCGAAAACCCTAGAGAGAAATGCCGTTCCAAGTGCAGGGAACAACCGTTAGTTCAACTTGGACCCTGTAGGTTAAACTGATTAACACTAACACAAACAAGAACAGCAACAACGCAGTCTATGCAAAAATACAAGCAATAGTTAAGACGAGTGCATTAACTAAGTCAACAACGCAACAGCTAACTAGTTACAACCCTAAGCTTAGTCAATTTAGAGATTAAATTGAGAAAACAATTTCTCTCAGCATAATGACGGATTTAAAGACTAAACGAACTCACCCGATATTGTCTTCAAATGGACCGTATTAATTATTTAGACATTGGCAGACTACAGCATAAATTGCGTCTTTTGTTTACATTCAATATTAGAAATTGCAGCGAGAAACTGCAGCTGTAGACACAAAATAGTTTGTTATGTTATGGTAGCAACGGCACGAAGCGGACTATATGCATTACCGTCATTGTTTCATTGGACCAGCGTGTTTTCGCGCGTTTGCACAGAAACTCAGAACCTATCAATAAAATGGTTTAGCTATTTCTCAGCATAATGACAGATTCAAAGACTAAACGAACTCACCCGATACTGTCTTCAAATAATGTCTGGCACTGTGTTCCACTGCTTCCCCGACGTTCAGACCGTCCCCTCACTGATAAAAACTAGACCCTACGGTGTCGGATTACTTGCGTCGCCATGGATGTTGCTTGCCGTAAAGAAGTTTACTCGATGTCGTAACCGTTTAGATTTGGAGCCACAGCTCTTCCGCACCCCACCTAATAACAACGGCCAAATGGCGGGCAAACCATATGGGGGACATAGGTGCTCCCAATGGCAAAGTTTTAGAGCACATTCAGATGCATCGGTCGATGAAGTTTTGTGTTGATCGGACTTACGGTCTGGCAGTTATAGCCTTTAAAAGTACGACCCTTTGTTATAGCGCCACCATCTGGTCGACATAGGTGATTTTTCGTGCCTGAGTAGTGGGGGGCCATAGGAACCCACCTACCAAATTTGGTTGGTCTACAACTTATGGTTGCTGAGCTTCAGACATTTTAGTGGAGAAAACTTCCACGCCCCAACTAAAAAGTCTAAATGGCGGGCAAACAATATGGCGGACACAGGTGGTGCCAATGGCAAAGTTGTAGAGCACGTTCAGATGCATAGGTTGATGAAGTTTTGTGTTGATCTAACTTATGGTGTGAGAGTTATGGCCTTTTACGCAAAACCCTTTGTTATAGCGCCACCATCTGGCCGACATAGGTGATTTTTAGTGCCTGAGTAGTGGGGGGCCATAGGAACCCACCTGCCGAATTTGGTTGCTCTAGTACTTATGGTTGCTGAGCCTCAGACACTTTTAGCGGAGAAAAATAATAATAATAATAATAATCCTAACAGATACAATAGGGTTCCACCAGCTTCGCTGCTTGGACCCCTAATAATAATCCTAACAAATACAATAGGGTTCCACCAGCTTCGCTGCTTGGACCCCTAATAATAATCCTAACAGATACAATAGGGTTCCACCAGCTTCGCTGCTTGGACCCCTAATAATAATAACTAGACAATTCCTGCAGAAATTGTGAAGTGTGGTTGCCGCCAACGCAAAGTCGACTTTGTGCCGAACGAGTGAACAGTTTCTGTAGTATAAGCAGAGACAGAGTATGGTATATATGCTATAACATCACGGCAACGACTTGATTTGCAACACACATATTCAGAGCTAAATTATCATTTCATCAAAACTTGAGATCTCAGTGTTTTACTCACGGTATGCTGTGACGAGTGACGGCGAATCATAAAGCTAGCTGGCATGTTCAGAGGGTCTTGGAAAAACCCTACGTATAAACTGCGTGATCGTACCATTTAAAAAGCAAGACAGGAGAGATTAATTTGATTGACGTATGGTTTAGCGTGAATTTCAGCTCATTTAACCATACAACTGTAAATCTGTTACCTTAGAGACCAACTCATAGACAGAGTAGCCTATTACGTGTTAGCCGAGCCGAATTTCCAAGAACGAAAATGACGCGAGAAATATGTTAAAATAGTTGCATTTTAACTCATTTTAAATACAGCTTCTGTGAATAAGTATCGGCTGGTAGGCAGTACTATTAGCTTCTGTTGCAGCAAGGGGTGAATCAACAACATGCAAGAGGAGTTCTGTACTTTAGCAAACGCGTTGGGGTGAGAGCGTTGCTGTCCCTGCTACAACGGACTGAATGTGTAATGCAGCTCTAATGAGACCAAAGTTCCCAATACGCTGGGATATTACACAGTGTTACAAAAGCAAAATTTGACATATTATACATAGTTAGAAAGCTTATTGTGTCACCTACTGAATAAATGAATTCTCAATCAAGCCAGTTTGTACTACAAAGTTCGAGAACACCCAAAGCAACATGTGTGGTATTACAAGCTGACGTGTTTTTCTGGAGTTAGACCGGACCAGAAGCTGCTGCACACGTGTTGTTGACGGCGTTGTTGCACTCTTTAGTACAGTCTGGCTTGTTTGAGAATTCGTTTATTCAGTAGGTGAGAGCATAAGCTTTCTAACCAGGTATAACAGCACGTCTAATTTTGGTTTTGGAATATCGTTTTTTTAGGTCAACCGAAAGTTTTTTAATCGTCGCATACAATGCATGTAGTCTGTTAGCATTAGCATTCAAAGACGCTGGACCTGACGAAACGTCGTCAAAGAATTTGCGTAATATCTTGTGAAATACTGTTATTATTGAGGACTTCTGGGTATGCCTAAGCCATATGTTTTGTTGATATACCTAGCTGACAGCGTTTTCATTTGAAATTTTGCATTTGGAATACTGTTTTATCCGTTCACTTCCGCGTTCAGCTATATCCATTCTGGTGGCTGGTGAGGACGAACAGCCAACCGCATCACGTGTGCAAAGCCGACCAATGCTGTAACTTCATAATTCACATTTTTTATGACGTCACCGCCCCATTCATTTTCAATGGGAAAAATTGGCCATAAAAAGTCATATTTCTCAAAAACCGTGCAGCGAAAATTTCCACAAAGTAATAGCCATCGATTCCCAAAGAAGCCGGTCAATTTGACATATGGCATGTGTATGTAGTGCGAAAACTCTGGGAGGAGTAGCGGTCCAAAAATGGGTGGAATAATAATAATAATAATAACTAGACAATTCCTGCAGAAATTGTGAAGTGTGGTTGCCGCCAATGCAAAGTTGACTTTCTGCTGAACAGAGTGAACAGTGGTCGGTAGTTGCTATGATGTTCTGGTGGTGACTATGGTGTTTTAGGTGGTGTCTAGGGTGTTGCTAGGTGGTAGCTATGGAGTTTGAGGGGGTTGCTAGGGTGTTGCTAGGAGGTTCTATGGAGTTCTAGGCGGTTGCTATGGAATTCTAGGCGGTTGCTAGGGTATTCTAGGTGGTTGCTAGGAGGTTGCTATGGAGTTATTGATGGTTGCTAGGGTGTTGCTAGGCAGTTATTTTGGTGTTCCAGGTGGTTGCTAGGGTATTCTAGGTGGTTGCTAGGGTGTTGCTAGGTGGTTAGTAGGGTTTTCTAGGTGGTAGCTAGGATGTTGCTAAGTGGTTGCTATAGAGTTATAGGTGGTTGCTAGGGTGTTGCTAGGCAGTTGTTATGGTGTTCCAGGTGGTGTCTAGGGTATTCTAGGTGGTTGCTAGGGTGTTGCAAGGTGGTTGCTATGGAGTTATAGCCAGTTGCTAGGGTGTTGCTAGCCATTTGCTATGGTGTTCCAGGTGGTTGCTAGGGTGTTGCAAGGTGGTTGCTATGCAGTTCTAGGTGGTTGCTAGGGTGTTGCTAGGTGGTTGCTATGGAGTTCTTGGCAGTTGCTATGGTGTTACAGTTGGTTGCTAGTGTGTTGTTAGGTGGTTGTTATGGCGTTCTAGTCGGTTGCTAGGGTGTTCCAGGTGGTTGCTAGGGTGTTGCTAGGTCATTGCTATGGAGTTATAGGCAGTTGCTAGGATGTTGCTAGGGGGTTACTATGGAGTTCTAGGCGGTTGCTAGGGTGTTGCTAGGTTGTTGCTATGGAATTCTAGGCAGTTGCTAGGGTGGTCTAGGTGGTTACTAGTGTGATGTTAGGTGGTTGTTATGAAGTTCTAGGGGGTTGCTAGGGTGTTCTAGTTGGTTGCTAGGGTGTTGCTATGTGGATGCCATATAGTTCTAGGTAGTTGCTAGCGTGTTGTAGGTGGTTGCTATGGCGTTCTAGGCGGTTGCCTGGGTGTTGCTAGGTGGTTGCTATGGCATTCTAGGCGGTTGCTAGTGTGTTGCTAAGTGGTTGCGATGGAGATCTATGCTGTTGCAAGGCTGTTCTAGGTGGTTGCTAGGGTGTTGCTAGGTGGTTCCCATAGAGTTCTAAGCGGTTGCTAAGGTGTTGCTAGGTGGTTGCTATGGAGTTCTAAGCAGTTGCTAGGGTGTTCTAGGTGGTTGCTAGGGTGTTGCTAGATGGTTGCTATGGAGTTCCAGGCGGTTGCTAGGGTTTTCTAGGTGTTTGTTATAGAGTTCTAGGCAGTTGCTATGCTGTTGCTAGGTGGTTGCTATGGAGTTCCAGGCTGTTGCTAGACTGTTCTAGGTGGTTGCTAGGGTGTTGCTAGGTGGTTGCTCTTTCTTTACTGAGTCCAATGACGCGATCCATAATTCTCTATGACAAACGGTTGAAAAGTTATTAAATATCAAATGTCGGCCAATCAGGAAAGGGGGCAAGGTTAATTTACACCAATGGACAAAGGACTCGCTAACACGTCCAATGAGGCATCCCACAATTTGAGGGCAATTTTGCCCCATAGAGATGAATGCTGAATGTCCAAAGCCAGAGAGAGACCAGAGCACTGCTGCTGGAAGACAGACCATTGTGACATCACAAGGCTGAGAAGACAGCATTGTGACATCACAATGGTGAACATTCCAGCATTCATTCTCTATGGGAAAAATTCCCCAAAAAAAGGCAAATTTCTCAAAAACCGTCCACCCAAACTTTCCACAAAGTAATAGCACTTCATTCCCGATCAAGCCGCTCGATTTGACACATTGCACATGTATGTGGTGTGAAAACTCTGGGAGGAGTAGCGGTCCAAAAAATGGGTGGAAAGATAGAATAATAATAACTAGACAATTCCTGCAGAAATTGTGAAGTGTGGTTGCCGCCAATGCAAAGTCGACTTTGTGCTGAACGGAGTGAACAGTTTCTGTAGTATAAGCAGAGACAGGGCATTGTGTACCTGCTATAACATCACTACAACGAGTTGATTTGCGACACATATATTCAGAGCTAAATTATCCTTTCATCAAAATTTGAGATCTCAGTGTTTTACTTGCGGTATGCGGTGACGAGTGACGGCGAGTAGGTGAGAGCATAAGCTTTCTAACCAGGTATAACAGCACGTCTAATTTTGGTTTTGGAATATCGTTTTTTTAGGTCAACCGAAAGTTTTTTAATCGTCGCATACAATGCATGTAGTCTGTTAGCATTAGCATTCAAAGACGCTGGACCTGACGAAACGTCGTCAAAGAATTTGCGTAATATCTTGTGAAATACTGTTATTATTGAGGACTTCTGGGTATGCCTAAGCCATATGTTTTGTTGATATACCTAGCTGACAGCGTTTTCATTTGAAATTTTGCATTTGGAATACTGTTTTATCCGTTCACTTCCGCGTTCAGCTATATCCTTTCTGGTGGCTGGTGAGGACGAACAGCCAACCGCATCACGTGTGCAAAGCCGACCAATGCTGTAACTTCATAATTCACATTTTTATGACGTCACCGCCCCATTCATTTTCAATGGGAAAAATTGGCCATAAAAAGTCATATTTCTCAAAAACCGTGCAGCGAAAATTTCCACAAAGTAATAGCCATCGATTCCCAAAGAAGCCGGTCAATTTGACATATGGCATGTGTATGTGGTGCGAAAACTCTGGGAGGAGTAGCGGTCCAAAAAATGGGTGGAATAATAATAATAACTAGACAATTCCTGCAGAAATTGTGAAGTGTGGTTGCCGCCAATGCAAAGTCGACTTTGTGCTGAACGGAGTGAACAGTTTCTGTAGTATAAGCAGAGACAGGGCATTGTGTACCTGCTATAACATCACTACAACGAGTTGATTTGCGACACATATATTCAGAGCTAAATTATCCTTTCATCAAAATTTGAGATCTCAGTGTTTTACTTGCGGTATGCGGTGACGAGTGACGGCGAATCACAAAGCTAGCTGGCATGTTCAGAGGGTCTTGGAAAAACCCTAAGTCTGACGTGTAATGCAGACTGATGTGTAATGCAGTTATAACGAGACCAAAGTTTCCAACTCGCTGGAATATAAAACGGTATTACAAAAGTAAAATTTGACATATTATACATTGTTAGAAAGCTTATTCTGTCACCTATTAGATCGATGATGTGTAGATCAAGCCAGATTGTACTACAAAGTTCGACAACACACAAAGCAACATGTGTGGTATTACAAGCCCACATGGTTTTCTGAAGTAAGACCGAACCAGAAGCTGCTGCACACGTGTTGTTGACGGCGTTGTTGCCCTTTTTAGGTCCGTCTGGCTTGATTGAGAATTCGTTTATTCAGTAGGTGAGAGCATAAGCTTTCTAACCAGGTATAACACGTGTAGTTTTGGTTTTGGAATATCGTTTTTTAGGTCAACCGAAAGTGTTTTAATCGTCGCATTCAATGCATGCACTCTTTGTTAGCACTAGTAGCATTCAAAGACGCTGCATTTGACGAAACGTTGTCAACGATTTTGCGTAATATCTTGTGAAATACTATTATTTTTGAGGAAATCTGGGTATGCCTAAGTCATATGTTTGTTGATATACCTAGCTGACAGCGTTTTCATTTGTAATTTTGCATTTGGAATACCGTTTTTATCGCGTGCACTTCCGCATTAAGCTATATCCACTGTGGTGGCTAAGTCGCCAGGAAACCTCGTTTGAACAACACAATCCGTGCATGTACGTCTTCGTCAAGGTTTTATCTACATTGTGGTATGAATCATTTGAAGTTTACGAATGTGTGTTTTCTGTAATTACGACGAAAATGGAGATATGCACCGCATCTGGATTCTAAATTTCCTGTAGATGAAGCAGGTTAAAAGTGCATCACGTGTGCTAAGCCGACCAATGCTGTGACTTCACCGCTCACATATGTATGACGGCACGTTTTACATTCATCCCTATGGGGAAAAATTGGCCATAAAAAGTCATATTTCTCAAAAACCGTGCAGCGAAACTTTCCACAAAGTAATAGCACACGATTCCCAAAGAAGCCGGTCAATTTGACATATGGCACGTGTATGTGGTGCAAAAACTCTGGGAGGAGTAGCGGTCCAAAAAATGGGTGGAATAATAATAATAATAATAATAATATGTGCGATAATAATAGTGTGATTGCCTAAGGCAACCACACTAACTAGACAATTCCTGCAGAAATTGTGAAGTGTGGTTGCCGCCAATGCAAAGTCGACTTTGTGCTGAACGGAGTGAACAGTTTCTGTAGTATAAGCAGAGACAGGGCATTGTGTACCTGCTATAACATCACTACAACGAGTTGATTTGCGACACATATATTCAGAGCTAAATTATCCTTTCATCAAAATTTGAGATCTCAGTGTTTTACTTGCGGTATGCGGTGACGAGTGACGGCGAATCACAAAGCTAGCTGGCATGTTCAGAGGGTCTTGGAAAAACCCTAAGTCTGACGTGTAATGCAGACTGATGTGTAATGCAGTTATAACGAGACCAAAGTTTCCAACTCGCTGGAATATAAAACGGTATTACAAAAGTGAAATTTGACATATACATTGTTAGAAAGCTTATTCTGTCACCTATTAGATCGATGATGTGTAGATGAAGGCAGATTGTACTACAAAGTTCGACAACACCCAAAGCAACATGTGTGGTATTACAAGCCCACATCGTTTTCTGAAGACCGGATCAGAAGCTGCTGCACACGTGTTGTTGACGGCGTTGTTGCACTCTTTAGTACAGTCTGGCTTGTTTGAGAATTCGTTTATTCAGTAGGTGAGAGCATAAGCTTTCTAACCAGGTATAACAGCACGTCTAATTTTGGTTTTGGAATATCGTTTTTTTAGGTCAACCGAAAGTTTTTTAATCGTCGCATACAATGCATGTAGTCTTTGTTAGCATTAGCATTCAAAGACGCTGGACCTGACGAAACGTCCTCAAAGAATTTGCGTAATATCTTGTGAAATACTGTTATTATTGAGGACTTCTGGGTATGCCTAAGCCATATGTTTTGTTGATATACCTAGCTGACAGCGTTTTCATTTGAAATTTTGCATTTGGAATACTGTTTTATCCGTTCACTTCCGCGTTCAGCTATATCCTTTCTGGCTGGTGAGGACGAACAGCGGACCGCATCACGTGTGCAAAGCCGACCAATGCTGTAACTTCATAATTCACATTTTTTATGACGTCACCGCCCCATTCATTTTCAATGGGAAAAATTGGTCATAAAAAGTCATATTTCTCAAAAACCGTGCGGCGAAAATTTCCACAAAGTAATAGCCATCGATTCCCAAAGAAGCCGGTAAATTTGACATATGGCATGTGTATGTGGTGCAAAAACTCTGGGAGGAGTAGCGGTCCAAAAAACTGGCGGAATAATAATAATAATAACTAGACAATTCCTGCAGAAATTGTGAAGTGTGGTTGCCGCCAATGCAAAGTCGACTTTGTGCTGAACAGAGTGAACAGTGGTAGGTAGTTGCTATGATGTTCTGGTGGTGACTATGGTGTTTTAAGTGGTGTCTAGGGTGTTGGTAGGTGGTTGCTATGGAGTTTGAGGCGGTTGCTAGGTGGTTCTATGGAGTTCCAGGCGGTTGCTATGGAATTCTAGGCGGTTGCTAGGGTGTTGTAGGTGGTTGCTGTGGAGTTCTAGGCAGTTGCTAGGATGTTGCTAGGTGGTTGATATGGTGTTCCAGGTGGTTGCTAGGGTGTTCTAGGTAGTTCCTATGGAGTTCTAGTTGGTTGCTAGGGTGATGCTAGGTGCTTGCTATGGGAATCTAGGCAGTTGCTAGGTTGTTGCTAGGTGGTTGCTATGGAGTTCAGGGCGGTTGCTAAGGCATTCTAGGTGGTTGCTTGGATGTTGCTAGGTGGTTGCTATGGTGTTCCAGGTGGTTGCTATGGTGTTGCTAGGTGGTTGCTATGGAGTTCTTGGTGGTTGCTAGGGTGTTGCTAGGTGGTTGCTATGGAGTTATGGCTGGTTGCTAGGGTTTTGCTAGGCTTTTGTTATGGTGTTACAGGGGGTTGCTAGAGTGTTGCTAGGTGGTTGCTAGGATGTTGGTAGGTGGTTGCTATTGAGTTATAGGCAGTTGCTAGGGTGTTGCTATGTGTTTGCTAGGAGGTTGCTATGGAGTTATAGGCGGTTGCTAGGGTGTTGCTAGGAAGTTATGCTGTTTCAGGTGGTTGCTATGGTGTTGCTAGGTGGTTGCTAGGGTATTCTAGGTGGTTGCTAGGGTGTTGCTAGGTGGATGCTATGGAGTTCTGGGTGGTTTCTATAGTGTTGCTAGGTGGTTGCTATGGAGTTATAGCCGGTTGCTGGGGTGTTGCTAGGCATTTGCTATGGAGCTATAGACGGTTGCTAGGGTTTTGCTAGGGTATTCTAGGTGGTTGCTAGTATGTTGCTAGGTGGTTGCTATGGAGTTATAGGCGGTTGCTAGGGTGTTGCTAGGCATTTGCTATGGAGCTATAAATGGTTGCTAGGGTGTTGCTAGGGTATTCTAGGTGGTTGCTAGGATGATGCTAGGTGGTTGCTATGGAGTTATAGGCGGTTGCTTGGGTGTTGCTACGCAGTAGCTATGGTGTTCCAGGTGGTTGCTAGGGGGTTGCTAGGTGGTTGCTATGGTGTTCCAGGTGGTTGCTAGGGTGTTGCTAGGTGGTTGCTATGGAGTTCTAGGTGGTTGCTATGGTGTTGCTAGGTGGTTGCTATGGAGTTAAAGCTGGTTGCTAGGGTGTTCTAGGTGGTTGCTAGGGTGTTGCTAGGTGGTTGCTATGGTGTTCCAGGTGGTTGCTAGGGTGTTGCTAGGTGGTTGCTATGGAGTTCTAGGTGGTTGCTATGGTGTTGCTAGGTGGTTGCTATGGAGTTATAGCCGGTTGCTAGGGTGTTCTAGGTGGTTGCTAGGGTGTTGCTAGGTGGTTGCTATGGAGTTCCAGGTGGTTGCTAGGGTGTTGCTAGGTGGTTGCTATGGAGTTCTAGATGATTGCTATGGTGTTGCTAGGTGGTTGCTATGGTGTTCCAGGTGGTTGCTAGTGTGTTGTTAGGTGGTTGCTATGGAGTTCTAGGCGGTTGCTAGGTTATTCTAGGTGGTTGCTAGGGTGTTGCTAGGTCGTTGCTTTGGAGTTATAGGCGGTTGCTAGGGTGTTGCTAGGAGGTTGCTATGGAGTTCTAGGCGGTTGCTAGGTCTTTACTGAGTCCAATGACGTGACCCATAATTTTCTATGACAAACGGTTCAAAAGTTATGAAATATCAAACATCGGCCAATCAGGAATGGGGGCGAGGCTGATCTACACCAATGGACAAAGGACTCTCTACCATGTCCAATGAGGCATTGCACAATTTGTGGGCAATTTTTCCCCATAGAGATGAATGGCAGAATGTTCAAATCTAGAGAGAGACCAGAGTACTGCTGCTAGAAAACAGAGCATTGTGACATCATAAAGGTGTGAAGACAGCATTGTGACATCACAAGGGTGAACATTCCACCATTCATTCTCTATGGGAAAAATTTCCCAAAAAACGTGGAATTTCTCAAAAACCGTGCACCGAAACTATCCACAAAGTAATAGCACACCATTCCCGATCAAGCCGCTCGATTTGACATATTGCACGTGTATGTGGTGCGAAAACTCTGGGAGGAGTAGCGGTCCAAAAAACTGGCGGAATAATAATAATAATAATAACTAGACAATTCCTGCAGAAATTGTGAAGTGTGGTTGCCGCCAACGCAAAGTCGACTTCCTGCTGAACAGAGTGAACAGTGGTAGGTAGTTGCTATGATGTTTGAGGCGGCTGCTAGGGTGTTGCTAGGTGGTTTCCATGGAATTCTAGGTGGTTGCTAAGGTGTTCTAGGTGGTTGCTATGGAGTTCTAGGCAGTTGCCAAGATGTTGCTAGGTGGTTGCTATGGAGTTCTTGGTGGTTGCTAGGGTGTTGCTAGGCATTTGCTATGGTGTTCCAGGTGGTTGCTAGTGTGGTGCTAGGTGGTTGCTATGGAGTTCCTGGTGGTTGCTAGGTGGTTGCTATGGTGTTGCTAGGTGCTTGCTATGGAGTTATAGCTGGTTGCCAGGGTGTCACTAGGCATTTGCTATGGTGTTCCAGGTGGTTGCTAGGGTGTTGCAAGGTGGTTGCTATGCAGTTCTAGGTGGTTGCTAGGGTGTTGCTAAGTGGTTGCTATGGAGTTCTAGGCAGTTGCTATGGTGTTACAGGTGGTTGCTAGTGTGTTGTTAGGTGGTTGCTATGGAGTTCTTGGCAGTTGCTAGGGAGTTCTAGGTGGTTGCTATGGTGTTGCTAGGTCATTGCTATGGAGTTATAGGCGGTTGCTAGGGTGTTCCCAGGGTATTTTAGGTGGTTGCTAGTGTGTTGTTAGGTGGTTGCTATGGAGTTATAGGCGGTTCCTAGGGTGTTGCTAGGCAGTTGTTATGGTGTTCCAGGTGGTTGCTAGGGTATTCTAGGTGGTTGCTAGGGTGCTGCAAGGTGGTTGTTATGGTGTTGCTAGGTGGTTGCTTTGGAGTTATAGCCGGTTGCTAGGGTGTTGCTATGCATTTGCAATCATGTTCCAGGTGGTTGCTAGGGTGTTGCTAGGTGGTTGCTATGGAGTTATAGGCGGTTGCTAGGGTGTTGCTATGTGGTTGGTAGGATTTTCTAGGTGGTTGCTAGGATGTTGCTAGGTGGTTGCTATGGAGTTATAGGCGGTTGCGAGGGTGTTGCTAGGCAGTTGGTATGGTGTTCCTGGTGGTTGCTATGTTGTTGCTAGGTGGTTGCTATGGTGTTCCAGGTGGTTGCTAGGGTGTTGCTAGGTGGTTGCTATGGAGTTCTAGGTGGTTGCTATGGTGTTGCTAGGTGGTTGCTATGTAGTTATAGGCGGTTGCTAGGGTGTTGCTAGGCATTTAATATGGAGTTATATGCGGTTGCTAGGGTGTTGCAAGGTGGTTGCTATGGAGTTCTAGGCGGTTGCTATGGTGTTCTAGGTGATTGCTAGGGTGTTGCTAGGTCGTTGCTATGAAGTTATAGGCGGTTGCTAGGGTGTTGCTAGGCAGTTGTTATGGTGTTCCAGGTGGTTGCTAGGGTGTTGCTAGGTGGTTGCTATGGAGATACAGGCAGTTGCTAGGGTGTTGCTAGCTGGTTGCTATGTAGTTCTAGGTGGTTGCTAGGGCATTGCTAGGCGGTTGCTAGAGTATTCTAAGTGGTTGCTAGGATGTTGCTAGGTGGTTGCTATGGAGTTATAGGTGGTTGCTAAGGTATTGCTAGGCAGTTGTTATGGTGTTCCAGGTGTTTGCTAGGGTGTTGCTAGGTGGTTGCTAGGATGTTGCTAGGTCGTTGCTATGGAGTCATAGGCGGCTGCTAGGATGTTGCCAGGTGGTTGCTAGGAGGTTGCTATGGAGTTATAGGTGGTTGCTAGGGTGTTGCTAGGCAGTTATTATGGTGTTCTAGGTGGTTGCTAGGGTATTCTAGGTGGTTGTTAGGGTGTTGCTAGGTGGATGCTATGGAGTTTTAGGAGGTTGCTAGGGTGTTCCTAGGGTATTCTAGGTGGTGGCTAGGATGTTGCTAGGTGGTTGCTATGGAGTTATAAGCGGTTGCTAGGGTGTTGCTAGGCAGTTATTATGGTGTTCCAGGTGGTTGCTAGGGTGTTGCTAGGCAGTTGCTATGGTATTCCAGGTGGTTGCTAGGGTGTTCCTAGGTGTTTGTTATGGAGTTCTAGCTGGTTGCTATGGTGTTGCTAGGTGGTTGCTATGGAGTTATAGCCGGTTGCTAAGGTGTTGCTAGGCATTTGCTATGGTGTTCCAGGTGGTTGCTAGTGTGTTGTTAGGTGGTTGCTATGGAGTTCTAGGTGGTTGCTAGGGTGTTGCTAGGTCATTGCTATGGAGTTATAGGCGGTTGCTAGGGTGCTGCTAGGCAGTTGTTATGGTGTTCCAGGTGGTTGCTAGGATGTTGCTGGGTGGTTGCTATGGAGTTATAGGCGGTTGCTATGGAGTTCTAGGTGGTTGCTAGGGCATTGCTAGGCGGTTGCTAGGGTATTCTGAGTGGTTGCTTGGATGTTGCTAGGTGGTTGCTATGGAGTTATAGGCGGTTGCTAGGGTGTTGCTAGGCACTGTTATGGTGTTCCAGGTGGTTGCTAGGTTGTTGCTAGGTGGTTGCTATGGTGTGTTCCAGGTGGTTGCTAGGGTGTTGCTAGGTGGTTGCTATGGAGTTCTAGGTGGTTGCTATGGTGTTGCTAGGTGGTTGCTATGGAGTTATAGGCGGTTGCTAGGGTGTTGCTAGGCATTTGCTATGGTGTTCCACGTGGCTGTTAGGGTGTTGCAAGGTGGTTGCTATGCAGTTCTAGGTGGTTGCTAGGGTGTTGCTAGGTGGTTGCTATGGAGTTCTAGGCAGTTGCTATGGTATTACAGGTGGTTGCTAGTTAGTTGTTAGGTAGTTGCTATGGAGTTCTAGGCGGTTGCTATGGAGTTCTAGGTGGTTGCTATGGTGTTGCTAGGTGGTTGCTATGGAGTTATAGGCGGTTGCTAGGGTGTTGCTAGGCATTTGCTATGGTGTTCCACGTGGTTGCTAGGGTGTTGCATGGTGGTTGCTATGCAGTTCTAGGTGGTTGCTAGGGTGTTGCTAGGTGGTTGCTATGGAGTTCTAGGCAGTTGCTATGGTGTTCCAGGTGGATTCTAGTGTGTTGTTAGGTGGTTGCTATGGAGTTCTAGGCGGTTGCTAGGTTGTTCTAGGTGGTTGCTAGGGTGTTGCTAGGTCATTGCTATGGAGTTATAGGCGGTTGCTAGGATGTTGCTAGGGGGTTGCGATGGAGTTATAGGCGGTTGCTAGGTCTTTACTGAGTCCAATGACGCGACCCATAGCTCTCTATGACAAACGGTTCACAAGTTATGAAATATCAAACATCGGCCAATCAGGAAGGGGGGCGAGGCTGATCTACACCAATGGACAAAGGACACTCTACCATGTCCAATGAGGCATTGCACAATTTGTGGGCAATTTTTCCCCATAGAGATGAATGGCAGAATGTTCAAATCTAGAGAGAGACCAGAGTACTGCTGCTAGAAGACAGAGCATTGTGACATCACAATTGTGAGAAGACAGAGCATTGTGACATCACAAGGCTGAACATTCCGCCATTCATTCCCTATGGGGAAAATTTGCCCACAAAAATTCAAATTTTTCAAAAACCGTGCAACGAATCTTTCCACAAAGTAATAGCACACCATTCCCGATAAAGCCGCTCGATTTGACATATTGCACGTCCATGTGGTGTGAAATCTCTGGGAGGAGTAGCGGTCCAAAAAATGGGTGGAAAGAAAGAATAATAATAATAATATGTGCAATAATAATAGTGTGTTTGCCTAAGGCAACCACACTAATAAATAAATATGTGCAATAATAATAGTGTGTTTGCCTAAGGCAACCACACTAATAATAATAAATATGTGCAATAATAATAGTGTGTTTGCCTAAGGCAACCACACTAATCATGTGCAATAATAATAGTGTGTTTGCCTAAGGCAACCACACTAATAATAATAATAAATATGTGCAATAATAATAGTGTGTTTGCCTAAGGCAACCACACTAATAATAATAATAATAATAATAAATATGTGCAATAATAATAGTGTGTTTGCCTAAGGCAACCACACTAACTAGACAATTCCTGCAGAAATTGTGAAGTGTGGTTGCCGCCAATGCAAAGTCGACTTTGTGCTGAACGGAGTGAACAGTTTCTGTAGTTTTAGCAGAGACGGCATTGTGTACCTGCTATAACATCACTACAACGAGTTGATTTGCGACACATATATTCAGAGCTAAATTATCCTTTCATCAAAATTTGAGATCTCAGTGTTTTACTTGCGGTATGCGGTGACGAGTGACGGCGAATCACAAAGCTAGCTGGCATGTTCAGAGGGTCTTGGAAAAACCCTAAGTCTGACGTGTAATGCAGACTGATGTGTAATGCAGTTATAACGAGACCAAAGTTTCCAACTCGCTGGAATATAAAACGGTATTACAAAAGTAAAATTTGACATATTATACATTGTTAGAAAGCTTATTCTGTCACCTATTAGATCGATGATGTGTAGATCAAGCCAGATTGTACTACAAAGTTCGACAACACCCAAAGCAACATGTGTGGTATTACAAGCCCACTGAAGACCGGATCAGAAGCTGCTGCACACGTGTTGTTGACGGCGTTGTTGCACTCTTTAGTACAGTCTGGCTTGTTTGAGAATTCGTTTATTCAGTAGGTGAGAGCATAAGCTTTCTAACCAGGTATAACAGCACGTCTAATTTTGGTTTTGGAATATGGTTTTTTTAGGTCAACCGAAAGTGTTTTAATCGTCGCATTCAATGCATGCACTCTTTGTTAGCACTAGTAGCATTCAAAGACGCTGCATTTGACGAAACGTTGTCAACGATTTTGCGTAATATCTTGTGAAATACTATTATTTTTGAGGAAATCTGGGTATGCCTAAGTCATATGTTTGTTGATATACCTAGCTGACAGCGTTTTCATTTGTAATTTTGCGTTGGAATACTGTTTTATCCGTTCACTTCCGCGTTCAGATCTATCCTTTCTGGTGGCTGGTGAGGACACGTACAGCGGACCGCATCACGTGTGCAAAGCCGACCAATGCTGTAACTTCATAATTCACATTTTTTATGACGTCACCGCCCCATTCATTTTCAATGGGAAAAATTGGCCATAAAAAGTCATATTTCTCAAAAACCGTGCAGCGAAACTTTCCACAAAGTAATAGCCATCGATTCCCAAAGAAGCCGGTCAATTTGACATATGGCATGTGTATGTGGTGCGAAAACTCTGGGAGGAGTAGCGGTCCAAAAAATGGGTGGAATAATAATAATAATAATATGTGCGATAATAATAGTGTGATTGCCTAAGGCAACCACACTAATAATAATAATAACTAGACAATTCCTGCAGAAATTGTGAAGTGTGGTTGCCGCCAATGCAAAGTCGACGTAGTGCAGAACAGAGTGAACAGTGGTAGGTAGTTGCTATGATGTTCTGCGGTGACTATGGTGTTTTAGGTAGTGTCTAGGATGTTGCTAGGTGGTAGCTATGGAGTTTGAGGCGGTTGCTAGGGTGTTGCTAGGTGGTTCTGTGGAGTTCTAGGTGGTTGCTAGGATGTTGCTAGGTGGTTGCTATAGAGTTCTAGGTAGTTGTTAGGATGTTGCTAGGTGGTTGCTATGGAGTTCTAAGCAGTTGCTAGGATGTTGCTAGGTGGTTGCTATGGAGTTCTAGGCAGTTGCTAGGATGTTGCTAGGTAGTTGCTATGGAGTTCTAGGTAGTTGCTAGGATGTTGCTAGGTGGTTGCTATGGAGTTCTAGGCAGTTGCTAGGATGCTGCTAGGTGGTTGCTATGGAGTTCTAGGTAGTTGCTAGGATGTTGCTAGGTGGTTGCTATGGAGTTCTAGGCAGTTGCTAGGATGTTGCTAGGTGGTTGCTATGGAGTTCTAGGTGGTTGCTATGGTGTTGCTAGGTGGTTGCTAAGGCATTCTAGGCAGTTGTTAGGGTGCTCTAGCTGGTTGCTAGTGTGTTGTTAGGTGGTTGCTATGGAGTTCAGTGTGGTTGCTAAGGCATTCTGGGTTGTTGCTATGGTGTTCCAGGTGGTTGCTAGGGTGTTGCTAAGTGGTTGCTATGGAGGTCTAGGTGGTTGCTATGGTGTTGTTAGCTGGTTGCTATGGAGATCTAGGTGGTTGCTAGGGTGCTGCTAAGTGGTTGCTATGGAGTTCTAGGTGGTTGCTATTGTGTTCTAGGTGGTTGCTAGAATGTTGCTATGTGGTTGCTATGGAGTTATAGGCGGTTGCTAGGGTGTTGCTAGGTGGTTGATTGGGTATTCTGGGTGGTTGCTAGGAGGTTGCTATGGAGTTATAGGCGGTTGCTAGGGTGTTGCTAGGCATTTTCTATGGAGTTATAGGCGGTTGCTAAGGTGTTGCTAGAGTATTCTAAGTGGTTGCTAGGATGTTGCTAGGTGGTTGCTGTGGAGTTATAAGCGGTTACTAGGGTGTTGCTAGGCAGTTGTTATGATGTTCCAGGCGGTTGCTAGGTTGTTGCTAGGTGGTTGCTTTGGTGTTCCAGGTGGTTGCTAGGGTGTTGCTAGGTGGTTGTTATGGTGTTCCAGGTGGTTGCTAGGGTGTTGCTAGGTGGTTGCTAGGATGTTATTAGGTGTTGCTAGGTGGATGCTATGGTGTTCTAGGTGGTTGCTAAGGTGTTGCTAGGTGGTTGCTATGGAGTTATAGCCGGTTGCTAGGGTGTTGCTAGGCATTTGCTATGGAGTTATATGCGGTTGCTAAGGTATTCTGGGTGGTTGCTAGGAGGTTGCTATGGAGTTATAGGCGGTTGCTAGGGTGTTGCTAGGCATTTTCTATGGAGTTATAGGCGGTTGCTAGGCTGTTGCTAGGGTATTCTAGATGGTTGCTAAGATGTTGCTAGGTGGTTGCTATGGAGTTATAGGCAGTTGCTAGGGTGTTGCTAGGCAGTTGTTATGGTGTTCCAGGTGGTTGCTAGGGTGTTGCTAGGTGGTTGCTATGGTGTTCCAGGTGGTTGCTAGGGTGTTGCTAGGTGGTTGCTATGGAGTTCAAGGTGGTTGCTATGGTGTTGCTAGGTGGTTGCTATGGAGATCTAGGCTGTTGCAAGACTGTTCTAAGTGGTTGCTGGGGTGTTCCTAGGTCGTTCCCATAGAGTTCTAAGCGGTTGCTAAGGTGTTGCTAGGTGGTTGCTATGGAGTTCTAAGCAGTTGCTAGGGTGTTTTAGGTGGTTGCTAGGGTGTTGCTAGATGGTTGTTATGGAGTTCCAGGTCGTTGCTAGGGTTTTCTAGGTATTTGCTATAGAGTTCTAGGCAGTTGCTATGCTGTTGCTAGGTGGTTGCTATGGAGTTCCAGGCTGTTGCTAGGCTGTTCTAGGTGGTTGCTAGGGTGTTGCTAGGTGGTTGCTCCGTCTTTACTGAGTCCAATGACGCGATCCACAATTCTCTATGACAAACGGTTGAAAAGTTATTAAATATCAAATGTCGGCCAATCAGGAAAGGGGGCGAGGTTAATTTACACCAATGGACAATCGACTCTCTAACACGTCCAATGAGGCATCCCACAATTTGAGGGCAATTTTGCCCCATAGAGATGAATGCTGAATGTCCAAAGCCAGAGAGAGACCAGAGCACTGCTGCTAGAAGACAGACCATTGTGACATCATAAAGGTGAGAAGACAGCATTGTGACATCACAAGGGTGAACATTCCACCATTCATTCTCTATGGGAAAAATTCCCCCAAAAAAGTCAAATTTCTCAAAAACCGTCCACCCAAACTTTCCACAAAGTAATAGCACTTCATTCCCGATCAAGCCGCTCGATTTGACACATTGCACATGTATGTGGTGCGAAAACTCTGGGAGGAGTAGCGGTCCAAAAAATGGGTGGAATAATAATAATAATAACTAGACAATTCCTGCAGAAATTGTGAAGTGTGGTTGCCGCCAATGCAAAGTCGACTTTCTGCTGAACAGAGTGAGCAGTGGTAGGTAGTTGCTATGATGTTCTGGTGGTGACTATGGTGTTTTAAGTGGGGTCTAGGGTGTTGGTAGGTGGTTGCTATGGAGTTTGAGGCGGTTGCTAGGGTGTTGCTAGGTGGTTCTATGGAGTTCCAGGCGGTTGCTATGGAATTCTAGGTGGTTGCTAGGGTGTTGTAGGTGGTTGCTGTGGAGTTCTAGGCAGTTGCTAGGATGTTGCTAGGTGGTTGATATGGTGTTCCAGGTGGTTGCTAGGGTGTTCTAGGTAGTTCCTATGGAGTTCTAGTTGGTTGCTAGGGTGATGCTAGGTGCTTGCTATGGGAATCTAGGCAGTTGCTAGGTTGTTGCTAGGTGGTTGCTATGGAGTTCAGGGCGGTTGCTAAGGCATTCTAGGTGGTTGCTTTGATGTTGCTAGGTGGTTGCTATGGTGTTCCAGGTGGTTGCTATGGTGTTGCTAGGTGGTTGCTATGGAGTTCTTGGTGGTTGCTAGGGTGTTGCTAGGTGGTTGCTCTGGAGTTATGGCTGGTTGCTAGGGTTTTGCTAGACTTTTGTTATGGTTTTACAGGTGGTTGCTAGAGTGTTGCTAGGTGGTTGCTATGGAGTTCTAGGTGGTTGCTAGGGTGTTGCTAGGTGGTTGCTATGGAGTTAAAGCTGGTTGCTAGGGTGTTGCTAGGCATTTGCTATGGTGTTCTAGGTGGTTGCTAGGGTTTTGCTGGATGGTTGCTTTGGAGTTCAAGGTGGTTGCTAGGGTGTTGCTAGGTGGTTGTTATGAAGTTATAGCTGGTTGCTAGGGTGTTGCTAGGCATTTGCTATGGTGTTCCAGGTGGTTGCGAGGGTGTTGCTAGGTGGTTGCTAGGATGTTGGTAGGTGGTTGCTATTGAGTTATAGGCAGTTGCTAGGGTGTTGCTGTGTGTTTGCTAGGAGGTTGCTATGGAGTTATAGGTGGTTGCTAGGGTGTTGCTAGGCAGTTATGCTGTTTCAGGTGGTTGCTATGGTGTTGCTAGGTGGTTGCTAGGGTATTCTAGGTGGTTGCTAGGGTGTTGCTAGGTGGATGCTATGGAGTTCTGGGTGGTTACTATGGTGTTGCTAGGTGGTTGCTATGGAGTTATAGCCGGTTGCTAGGGTGTTGCTAGGCATTTGCTATGTAGCTATAGACGGTTGCTAGGGTGTTGCTAGGGTATTCTAGGTGGTTGCTAGGATGTTGCTAGGTGGTTGCTATGGAGTTATAGGCGGTTGCTAGGGTGTTGCTAGGCATTTGCTATGGAGCTATAGACGGTTGCTAGGGTGTTGCTAGGGTATTCTAGGTGGTTGCTAGGATGTTGCTAGGTGGTTGCTATGGAGTTATAGGCGATTGCTAGGGTGTTGCTACGCAGTTGCTATGGTGTTCCAGGTGGTTGCTAGGGGGTTGCTAGGTGGTTGCTATGGTGTTCCAGGTGGTTGCTAGGGTGTTGCTAGGTGGTTGCTAGCGTATTCTTAGTGGTTGCTAGGATGTTGCTAGGTGGTTGTTATGGAGTTATAGGCCGTTGCTAGGGTGTTGCTAGACAGTTGTTATGGTGTTCCCAGTGGTTGCTAAGTGGTTACTAGGATGTTGCTAGGTGTTGCTCGGTGGATGCTATGGAGATTTAGGTGGTTGCTAAGGTGTTGCTAGGTGGTTGCTATGGACTTATAGCCGGTTGCTAGGGTGTTGCTAGGCATTTGCTATGGAGTTATAGGCGGTTGCTAGGGTGTTGCTAGGGTATTCTAGATGGTTGCTAAGATGTTGCTAGGTGGTTGCTATGGAGTTATAGGCAGTTGCTAGGGTGTTGCTAGGCAGTTGTTATGGTGTTCCAGGTGGTTGCTAGGGTGTTGCTAGGTGGTTGCTATGGTGTTCCAGGTGGTTGCTAGGGTGTTGCTAGGTGGTTGCTATGGAGTTCTAGGTGGTTGCTATGGTGTTGCTAGGTGGTTGCTATGGAGATCTAGGCTGTTGCAAGACTGTTCTAAGTGGTTGCTAGGGTGTTGCTAGGTCGTTCCCATAGAGTTCTAAGCGGTTGCTAAGGTGTTGCTAGGTGGTTGCTATGGAGCTCTAAGCAGTTGCTAGGGTGTTTTAGGTGGTTGCTAGGGTGTTGCTAGATGGTTGTTATGGAGTTCCAGGTCGTTGCTAGGGTTTTCTAGGTATTTGCTATAGAGTTCTAGGCAGTTGCTATGCTGTTGCTAGGTGGTTGCTATGGAGTTCCAGGCTGTTGCTAGGCTGTTCTAGGTGGTTGCTAGGGTGTTGCTAGGTGGTTGCTCCGTCTTTACTGAGTCCAATGACGCGATCCACAATTCTCTATGACAAACGGTTGAAAAGTTATTAAATATCAAATGTCGGCCAATCAGGAAAGGGGGCGAGGTTAATTTACACCAATGGACAATCGACTCTCTAACACGTCCAATGAGGCATCCCACAATTTGAGGGCAATTTTGCCCCATAGAGATGAATGCTGAATGTCCAAAGCCAGAGAGAGACCAGAGCACTGCTGCTAGAAGACAGACCATTGTGACATCATAAAGGTGAGAAGACAGCATTGTGACATCACAAGGGTGAACATTCCACCATTCATTCTCTATGGGAAAAATTCCCCCAAAAAAGTCAAATTTCTCAAAAACCGTCCACCCAAACTTTCCACAAAGTAATAGCACTTCATTCCCGATCAAGCCGCTCGATTTGACACATTGCACATGTATGTGGTGCGAAAACTCTGGGAGGAGTAGCGGTCCAAAAAATGGGTGGAATAATAATAATAATAATAAATAAATAATATGTGCAATAATAATAGTGTGTTTGCCTAAGGCAACCACACTAACTAGACAATTCCTGCAGAAATTGTGAAGTGTGGTTGCCGCCAACGCAAAGTCGACTTTGTGCCGAACGAGTGAACAGTTTCTGTAGTATAAGCAGAGACAGATTATGGTATATATGCTATAACATCACGGCAACGACTTGATTTGCAACACACATATTCAGAGCTAAATTATCATTTCATCAAAACTTGAGATCTCAGTGTTTTACTCACGGTATGCTGTGACGAGTGACGGCTAATCATAAAGCTAGCTGGCATGTTCAGAGGGTCTTGGAAAAACCCTACGTATAAACTGCGTGATCGCACCATTTAAAAAGCAAGACAGGAGAGATTAATTTGATCGACGTATGGTTTAGCGTGAATTTCAGCTCATTTAACCATACAACTGTAAATCTGTTAGCTTAGAGACCAACTCATAGACAGAGTAGCCTATTACGTGTTAGCCGAGCCGAATTTCCAAGAACGAAAATGACGCGAGAAATATGTGTTAAAATAGTCGCATTTTAACTAATTTTAAATACAGCTTCTGTGAATAAGGTTCGGCTGGTAGCCAGCACTACTAGCTTCTGTTGCAGCAAGGGGTGCATCAACAGCATGCAAGAGGAGTTCTGTACTTTAGCAAACGCGTTGGGGTGAGAGCGCGTTGCTGTCCCTGCTACGACGGACTGAATGTGTAATGCAGCTCTAATGAGACCAAAGTTTCCAATACGATGAGATATTACACAGTGTTACAAAAGCAAAATTTGACATATTACACATAGTTAGAAAGCTTATTCTGTCACCTACTGAATAAATGAATTATCAATCGAGCCAGTTTGTACTAGAAAGTTCGACAACACCCAAAGCAACGTGTGGTATTACAAGCCCACATGGTTTTCTGAAGTAAGACCGGACCAGAAGCTGTTGCACAGGTGTTGTTGACGGCGTTGTTGCACTCTTTAGTACAGTCTGGCTTGTTTGAGAATTCGTTTATTCAGTAGGTGAGAGCATAAGCTTTCTAACCAGGTATAACAGCACGTCGAATTTTGGTTTTGGAATATCGTTTTTTTAGGTCAACCGAAAGTTTTTTAATCGTCGCATACAATGCATGTAGTCTTTGTTAGCATTAGCATTCAAAGACCTGACGAAACGTCGTCAAAGAATTTGCGTAATATCTTGTGAAATACTGTTATTATTGAGGAAATCTGGGTATGCCTAAGCCATATGTTTTGTTGATATACCTAGCTGACAGCGTTTTCATTTGTAATTTTGCATTTGGAATACTGTTTTATCCGTTCAATTCCGCGTTCAACTATATCCTTTCTGGTGACTGGTGAGGACGGACAGCGGACCGCATCACGTGTGCAAATACGACCAATGGTGTAACTTCATAATTCACATTTTTATGACGTCACCGCCCCATTCATTTTCAATGGGAAAAATTGGCCATAAAAAGTCATATTTCTCAAAAACCATGCAGCGAAAATTTCCACAAAGTAATAGCCATCGATTCCCAAAGAAGCCGGTCAATTTGACATATGGCATGTGTATGTGGTGCGAAAACTCTGGGAGGAGTAGCGGTCCAAAAAATGGGTGGAATAATAATAATAATAACTAGACAATTCCAGCAGAAATTGTGAAGTGTGGTTGCCGCCAATGCAAAGTCAACTTTGCGCTGAACGGAGTGAACAGTTTCTGTAGTATAAGCAGAGACAGGGCATTGTGTACCTGCTATAACATCACTACAACGAGTTGATTTGCGACACATATATTCAGAGCTAAATTATCCTTTCATCAAAATTTGAGATCTCAGTGTTTTACTTGCGGTATGCGGTGACGAGTGACGGCGAATCACAAAGCTAGCTGGCATGTTCAGAGGGTCTTGGAAAAACCCTAAGTCTGACGTGTAATGCAGACTGATGTGTAATGCAGTTATAACGAGACCAAAGTTTCCAACTCGCTGGAATATAAAACGGTATTACAAAAGTAAAATTTGACATATTATACATTGTTAGAAAGCTTATTCTGTCACCTATTAGATCGATGATGTGTAGATGAAGGCAGATTGTACTACAAAGTTCGACAACACCCAAAGCAACATGTGTGGTATTACAAGCCCACTGAAGATCGGATCAGAAGCTGCTGCACACGTGTTGTTGACGGCGTTGTTGCACTCTTTAGTACAGTCTGGCTTGTTTGAGAATTCGTTTATTCAGTAGGTGAGAGCATAAGCTTTCTAACCAGGTATAACAGCACGTCTAATTTTGGTTTTGGAATATCGTTTTTTTAGGTCAACCGAAAGTTTTTTAATCGTCGCATACAATGCGTGTAGTCTGTTAGCATTAGCATTCAAAGACGCTGGACCTGACGAAACGTCGTCAAAGAATTTGCATAATATCTCGTGAAATACTGTTATTATTGAGGACTTCTGGGTATGCCTAAGCCATATGTTTTGTTGATATACCTAGCTGACAGCGTTTTCATTTGAAATTTTGCATTTGGAATACTGTTTTATCCGTTCACTTCCGCGTTAAGCTATATCCTTTCTGGTGGCTGGTGAGGACGAACAGCCAACCGCATCACGTGTGCAAAGCCGACCAATGCTGTAACTTCATAATTCACATTTTTTATGACGTCACCGCCCCATTCATTTTCAATGGGAAAAATTGGCCATAAAAAGTCATATTTCTCAAAAACCGTGCAGCGAATCTTTCCACAAAGTAATAGCACGCGATTCCCAAAGAAGCCGGTCAATTTGACATATGGCACGTGTATGTGGTGCGAAAACTCTGGGAGGAGTAGCGGTCCAAAAAATGGGTGGAAAGAAATAAAAATAATAATAATAATAATAACTAGACAATTCCTGCAGAAATTGTGAAGTGTGGTTGCCGCCAATGCAAAGTCGACTTTGTGCTGAACGGAGTGAACAGTTTCTGTAGTATAAGCAGAGACAGGGCATTGTGTACCTGCTATAACATCACTGCAACGAGTTGATTTGCGACACATATATTCAGAGCTAAATTATCCTTTCATCAAAATTTGAGATCTCAGTGTTTTACTTGCGGTATGCGGTGACGAGTGACGGCGAATCACAAAGCTAGCTGGCATGTTCAGAGGGTCTTGGAAAAACCCTAAGTCTGACGTGTAATGCAGACTGATGTGTAATGCAGTTATAACGAGACCAAAGTTTCCAACTCGCTGGAATATAAAACGGTATTACAAAAGTAAAATTTGACATATTATACATTGTTAGAAAGCTTATTCTGTCACCTATTAGATCGATGATGTGTAGATCAAGCCAGATTGTACTACAAAGTTCGACAACACCCAAAGCAACATGTGTGGTATTACAAGCCCACTGAAGACCGGATCAGAAGCTGGTGCACACGTGTTGTTGACGGCGTTGTTGCACTCTTTAGTACAGTCTGGCTTGTTTGAGAATTCGTTTATTCAGTAGGTGAGAGCATAAGCTTTCTAACCAGGTATAACAGCACGTCTAATTTTGGTTTTGGAATATGGTTTTTTTAGGTCAACCGAAAGTGTTTTAATCGTCGCATTCAATGCATGCACTCTTTGTTAGCACTAGTAGCATTCAAAGACGCTGCATTTGACGAAACGTTGTCAACGATTTTGCGTGATATCTTGTGAAATACTATTATTTTTGAGGAAATCTGGGTATGCCTAAGTCATATGTTTGTTGATATACCTAGCTGACAGCGTTTTCATTTGTAATTTTGCATTTGGAATACCGTTTTTATCGCGTGCACTTCCGCATTAAGCTATATCCACTGTGGTGGCTAAGTCGCCAGGAAACCTCGTTTGAACAACACAATCCGTGCATGTACGTCTTCGTCAAGGTTTTATCTACATTGTGGTATGAATCATTTGAAGTTTACGAATGTGTGTTTTCTGTAATTACGACGAAAATGGAGATATGCACCGCATCTGGATTCTAAATTTCCTGTAGATGAAACAGGTTAAAAGTGCATCACGTGTGCTAAGCCGACCAATGCTGTGACTTCACCGCTCACATATGTATGACGTCACGTTTTACATTCATCCCTATGGGGAAAAATTGGCCATAAAAAGTCATATTTCTCAAAAACCGTGCAGCGAAACTTTCCACAAAGTAATAGCACACGATTCCTAAAGAAGCCGGTCAATTTGACATATGGCACGTGTATGTGGTGCAAAAACCCTGGGAGGAGTAGCGGTCCAAAAAATGGGTGGAAAGAAAGAATAATAATAACTAGACAATTCCTGCAGAAATTGTGAAGTGTGGTTGCCGCCAATGCAAAGTCGACTTTGTGCTGAACGGAGTGAACAGTTTCTGTAGTATAAGCAGAGACAGGGCATTGTGTACCTGCTATAACATCACTGCAACGAGTTGATTTGCGACACATATATTCAGAGCTAAATTATCCTTTCATCAAAATTTGAGATCTCAGTGTTTTACTTGCGGTATGCGGTGACGAGTGACGGCGAATCACAAAGCTAGCTGGCATGTTCAGAGGGTCTTGGAAAAACCCTAAGTCTGACGTGTAATGCAGACTGATGTGTAATGCAGTTATAACGAGACCAAAGTTTCCAACTCGCTGGAATATAAAACGGTATTACAAAAGTAAAATTTGACATATTATACATTGTTAGAAAGCTTATTCTGTCACCTATTAGATCGATGATGTGTAGATCAAGCCAGATTGTACTACAAAGTTCGACAACACCCAAAGCAACATGTGTGGTATTACAAGCCCACTGAAGACCGGATCAGAAGCTGGTGCACACGTGTTGTTGACGGCGTTGTTGCACTCTTTAGTACAGTCTGGCTTGTTTGAGAATTCGTTTATTCAGTAGGTGAGAGCATAAGCTTTCTAACCAGGTATAACAGCACGTCTAATTTTGGTTTTGGAATATGGTTTTTTTAGGTCAACCGAAAGTGTTTTAATCGTCGCATTCAATGCATGCACTCTTTGTTAGCACTAGTAGCATTCAAAGACGCTGCATTTGACGAAACGTTGTCAACGATTTTGCGTGATATCTTGTGAAATACTATTATTTTTGAGGAAATCTGGGTATGCCTAAGTCATATGTTTGTTGATATACCTAGCTGACAGCGTTTTCATTTGTAATTTTGCATTTGGAATACCGTTTTTATCGCGTGCACTTCCGCATTAAGCTATATCCACTGTGGTGGCTAAGTCGCCAGGAAACCTCGTTTGAACAACACAATCCGTGCATGTACGTCTTCGTCAAGGTTTTATCTACATTGTGGTATGAATCATTTGAAGTTTACGAATGTGTGTTTTCTGTAATTACGACGAAAATGGAGATATGCACCGCATCTGGATTCTAAATTTCCTGTAGATGAAACAGGTTAAAAGTGCATCACGTGTGCTAAGCCGACCAATGCTGTGACTTCACCGCTCACATATGTATGACGTCACGTTTTACATTCATCCCTATGGGGAAAAATTGGCCATAAAAAGTCATATTTCTCAAAAACCGTGCAGCGAAACTTTCCACAAAGTAATAGCACACGATTCCTAAAGAAGCCGGTCAATTTGACATATGGCACGTGTATGTGGTGCAAAAACCCTGGGAGGAGTAGCGGTCCAAAAAATGGGTGGAAAGAAAGAATAATAATAACTAGACAATTCCTGCAGAAATTGTGAAGTGTGGTTGCCGCCAATGCAAAGTCGACTTTGTGCTGAACGGAGTGAACAGTTTCTGTAGTATAAGCAGAGACAGGGCATTGTGTACCTGCTATAACATCACTACAACGAGTTGATTTGCGACACATATATTCAGAGCTAAATTATCCTTTCATCAAAATTTGAGATCTCAGTGTTTTACTTGCGGTATGCGGTGACGAGTGACGGCGAATCACAAAGCTAGCTGGCATGTTCAGAGGGTCTTGGAAAAACCCTAAGTCTGACGTGTAATGCAGACTGATGTGTAATGCAGTTATAACGAGACCAAAGTTTCCAACTCGCTGGAATATAAAACGGTATTACAAAAGTAAAATTTGACATATTATACATTGTTAGAAAGCTTATTCTGTCACCTATTAGATCGATGATGTGTAGATGAAGGCAGATTGTACTACAAAGTTCGACAACACCCAAAGCAACATGTGTGGTATTACAAACCCACTGAAGACTGGATCAGAAGCTGCTGCACACGTGTTGTTGACGGCGTTGTTGCACTCTTTAGTACAGTCTGGCTTGTTTGAGAATTCGTTTATTCAGTAGGTGAGAGGATAAGCTTTCTAACCAGGTATAACAGCACGTCTAATTTTGGTTTTGGAATATCGTTTTTTTAGGTCAACCGAAAGTGTTTTAATCGTCGCATTCAATGCATGCACTCTTTGTTAGCACTAGTAGCATTCAAAGACGCTGCATTTGACGAAACGTTGTCAATGATTTTGCGTAATATCTTGTGAAATACTATTATTTTTGAGGAAATCTGGGTATGCCTAAGTCATATGTTTGTTGATATACCTAGCTGACAGCGTTTTCATTTGTAATTTTGCATTTGGAATACCGTTTTTATCGCGTGCACTTCCGCGTTAAGCTATATCCACTGTGGTGGCTAAGTCGCCAGGAAACCTCGTTTGAACAACACAATCCGTGCATGTACGTGTTCGTCAAGGTTTTATCTACATTGTGGTATGAATCATTTGAAGTTTACGAATGTGTGTTTTCTGTAATTACGACGAAAATGGAGATATGCACCGCATCTGGATTCTAAATTTCCTGTAGATGAAGCAGGTTAAAAGTGCATCACGTGTGCTAAGCCGACCAATGCTGTGACTTCACCGCTCACATATGTATGACGTCACGTTTTACATTCATCCCTATGGGGAAAAATTGGCCATAAAAAGTCATATTTCTCAAAAACCGTGCAGCGAAACTTTCCACAAAGTAATAGCACACGATTCCCAAAGAAGCCGGTCAATTTGACATATGGCACGTGTATGTGGTGCAAAAACTCTGGGAGGAGTAGCGGTCCAAAAAATGGGTGGAATAATAATAATAATAATAAATAATATGTGCGATAATAATAGTGTGATTGCCTAAGGCAACCACACTAACTAGACAATTCCTGCAGAAATTGTGAAGTGTGGTTGCCGCCAATGCAAAGTCGACTTTGTGCTGAACGGAGTGAACAGTTTCTGTAGTATAAGCAGAGACAGGGCATTGTGTACCTGCTATAACATCACTACAACGAGTTGATTTGCGACACATATATTCAGAGCTAAATTATCCTTTCATCAAAATTTGAGATCTCAGTGTTTTACTTGCGGTATGCGGTGACGAGTGACGGCGAATCACAAAGCTAGCTGGTATGTTCAGAGGGTCTTGGAAAAACCCTAAGTCTGACGTGTAATGCAGACTGATGTGTAATGCAGTTATAACGAGACCAAAGTTTCCAACTCGCTGGAATATAAAACGGTATTACAAAAGTAAAATTTGACATATTATACATTGTTAGAAAGCTTATTCTGTCACCTATTAGATCGATGATGTGTAGATGAAGGCAGATTGTACTACAAAGTTCGACAACACCCAAAGCAACATGTGTGGTATTACAAGCCCACATCGTTTTCTGAAGACCGGATCAGAAGCTGCTGCACACGTGTTGTTGACGGCGTTGTTGCACTCTTTAGTACAGTCTGGCTTGTTTGAGAATTCGTTTATTCAGTAGGTGAGAGCATAAGCTTTCTAACCAGGTATAACAGCACGTCTAATTTTGGTTTTGGAATATCGTTTTTTTAGGTCAACCGAAAGTTTTTTAATCGTCGCATACAATGCATGTAGTCTTTGTTAGCATTAGCATTCAAAGACGCTGGACCTGACGAAACGTCGTCAAAGAATTTGCGTAATATCTTGTGAAATACTGTTATTATTGAGGACTTCTGGGTATGCCTAAGCCATATGTTTTGTTGATATACCTAGCTGACAGCGTTTTCATTTGAAATTTTGCATTTGGAATACTGTTTTATCCGTTCACTTCCGCGTTCAGCTATATCCTTTCTGGCTGGTGAGGACGAACAGCGGACCGCATCACGTGTGCAAAGCCGACCAATGCTGTAACTTCATAATTCACATTTTTTATGACGTCACCGCCCCATTCATTTTCAATGGGAAAAATTGGTCATAAAAAGTCATATTTCTCAAAAACCGTGCGGCGAAAATTTCCACAAAGTAATAGCCATCGATTCCCAAAGAAGCCGGTCAATTTGACATATGGCATGTGTATGTGGTGCAAAAACTCTGGGAGGAGTAGCGGTCCAAAAAACTGGCGGAATAATAATAATAATAACTAGACAATTCCTGCAGAAATTGTGAAGTGTGGTTGCCGCCAACGCAACGTCGACTTTGTGCTGAACAGAGCGAACAGTTTCTGTAGTATAAGCAGAGACAGAGTATTGTGTACATGCTATAACATCACGGCAACGAGTTTATTTGCGACACATATATTCAGAGCTAAATTATCCTTTCATAAAAACTTGAGATCTCAGTGTTTTACTCGCGGTATGCGGTGACGAGTGACGGCGAATCATAAAGCTAGCTGGCATGTTCAGAGGCTCATGGAAAAACCCTACGTCTACACTGTGTGATCGCACCATTTAAAAAAAGCAAGACGGGGCTAGGGAGATTAATTTGATTGACGTATGATGTTGCGTGAATATCAGCTCATTTTAACCACACAACTAAAAACATTTCATTTGGCTGTAATTCAGAGTGTAATCTGTTATCTCTGAGACCAACTCATAGACAGAGTAGCCTATTACGTGTTAGCCGAGCCGAATTTCCAAGAACGAAAATGAGGCGAGAAATATGTGTTAAAATAGTTGCATTTTAACTAATTTTAAATACAGCTTCTGTGAATAAGGTTCGGCTGGTAGCCAGTACTACTAGCTTCTGTTGCAGCAAGGGGTGCATCAACAACATGCAAGTGGAGTTGTGTACTTCAGCAAACGCGTTGGGTGAGAAAGCGTTGCTTTCCCTGCTACAACAGAATAAATACGTAATGCAGCTCTCATGAGACCAAAGTTTCCAATACGCTGGGATTTTAAACGGTGTTACAAAAGAGAAATTTGACATATTATACATAGTTAGAAAGCTTATTGTGTCACCTACTGAATAAATGAATTCTCAATCAAGCCAGTTTGTACTACAAAGTTCGACAACACCCAAAGCAACGTGTGGTATTACAAGATGACACCGTTTTCTGGAGTAAGACCGGACCAGAAGCTGCTGCACACATGTTGTTGACGGCGTTGTTGCCCTTTTTAGGTCCGTCTGGCTTGATTGAGAATTCGTTTATTCAGTAGGTGAGAGCATAAGCTTTCTAACCAGGTATAACAGCACGTCTAATTTTGGTTTTGGAATATCGTTTTTTTAGGTCAACCGAAAGTTTTTTAATCGTCACATACAATGCATGTAGTCTTTGTTAGCATTAGCATTCAAAGACGCTGGACCTGACGAAATGTCGTCAAAGAATTTGCGTAATATCTTGTGAAATACTGTTATTATTGAGGAAATCTGGGTATGCCTAAGCCATATGTTTTGTTGGTATACCTAGCTGACATCGTTTTCATTTGTAATTTTGCATTTGGAATACTGTTTTATCTGTTCACTTCCGCGTTCAGCTATATCCTTTCTGGTGGCCGGTGAGGACGAACAGCGGACCGCATCACGTGTGCAAATACGACCAATGGTGTAACTCCATAATTCACATTTTTATGACGTCACCGCCCCATTCATTTTCAATGGGAAAAATTGGCCATAAAAAGTCATATTTCTCAAAAACCATGCAGCGAAAATTTCCACAAAGTAATAGCCATCGATTCCCAAAGAAGCCGGTCAATTTGACATATGGCATGTGTATGTGGTGCGAAAACTCTGGGAGGAGTAGCGGTCCAAAAAATGGGTGGAATAATAATAATAATAATAACTAGACAATTCCTGCAGAAATTGTGAAGTGTGGTTGCCGCCAATGCAAAGTCGACTTTGTGCTGAACGGAGTGAACAGTTTCTGTAGTATAAGCAGAGACAGGGCATTGTGTACCTGCTATAACATCACTGCAACGAGTTGATTTGCGACACATATATTCAGAGCTAAATTATCCTTTCATCAAAATTTGAGATCTCAGTGTTTTACTTGCGGTATGCGGTGACGAGTGACGGCGAATCACAAAGCTAGCTGGCATGTTCAGAGGGTCTTGGAAAAACCCTAAGTCTGACGTGTAATGCAGACTGATGTGTAATGCAGTTATAACGAGACCAAAGTTTCCAACTCGCTGGAATATAAAACGGTATTACAAAAGTAAAATTTGACATATTATACATTGTTAGAAAGCTTATTCTGTCACCTATTAGATCGATGATGTGTAGATCAAGCCAGATTGTACTACAAAGTTCGACAACACCCAAAGCAACATGTGTGGTATTACAAGCCCACTGAAGACCGGATCAGAAGCTGGTGCACACGTGTTGTTGACGGCGTTGTTGCACTCTTTAGTACAGTCTGGCTTGTTTGAGAATTCGTTTATTCAGTAGGTGAGAGCATAAGCTTTCTAACCAGGTATAACAGCACGTCTAATTTTGGTTTTGGAATATGGTTTTTTTAGGTCAACCGAAAGTGTTTTAATCGTCGCATTCAATGCATGCACTCTTTGTTAGCACTAGTAGCATTCAAAGACGCTGCATTTGACGAAACGTTGTCAACGATTTTGCGTGATATCTTGTGAAATACTATTATTTTTGAGGAAATCTGGGTATGCCTAAGTCATATGTTTGTTGATATACCTAGCTGACAGCGTTTTCATTTGTAATTTTGCATTTGGAATACCGTTTTTATCGCGTGCACTTCCGCATTAAGCTATATCCACTGTGGTGGCTAAGTCGCCAGGAAACCTCGTTTGAACAACACAATCCGTGCATGTACGTGTTCGTCAAGGTTTTATCTACATTGTGGTATGAATCATTTGAAGTTTACGAATGTGTGTTTTCTGTAATTACGACGAAAATGGAGATATGCACCGCATCTGGATTCTAAATTTCCTGTAGATGAAACAGGTTAAAAGTGCATCACGTGTGCTAAGCCGACCAATGCTGTGACTTCACCGCTCACATATGTATGACGTCACGTTTTACATTCATCCCTATGGGGAAAAATTGGCCATAAAAAGTCATATTTCTCAAAAACCGTGCAGCGAAACTTTCCACAAAGTAATAGCACACGATTCCTAAAGAAGCCGGTCAATTTGACATATGGCACGTGTATGTGGTGCAAAAACCCTGGGAGGAGTAGCGGTCCAAAAAATGGGTGGAAAGAAAGAATAATAATAATAATAATATGTGGGATAATAGTAGTGTGGTTGCCTGAGGCAACCACACTAATAATAATATGTGGGATAATAGTAGTGTGGTTGCCTGAGGCAACCACACTAATAATAATATGTGGGATAATAGTAGTGTGGTTGCCTGAGGCAACCACACTAACTAGACAATTCCTGCAGAAATTGTGAAGTGTGGTTGCCGCCAATGCAAAGTCGACTTTGTGCTGAACGGAGTGAACAGTTTCTGTAGTATAAGCAGAGACAGGGCATTGTGTACCTGCTATAACATCACTACAACGAGTTGATTTGCGACACATATATTCAGAGCTAAATTATCCTTTCATCAAAATTTGAGATCTCAGTGTTTTACTTGCGGTATGCGGTGACGAGTGACGGCGAATCACAAAGCTAGCTGGCATGTTCAGAGGGTCTTGGAAAAACCCTAAGTCTGACGTGTAATGCAGACTGATGTGTAATGCAGTTATAACGAGACCAAAGTTTCCAACTCGCTGGAATATAAAACGGTATTACAAAAGTAAAATTTGACATATTATACATTGTTAGAAAGCTTATTCTGTCACCTATTAGATCGATGATGTGTAGATGAAGGCAGATTGTACTACAAAGTTCGACAACACCCAAAGCAACATGTGTGGTATTACAAGCCCACTGAAGACCGGATCAGAAGCTGCTGCACACGTGTTGTTGACGGCGTTGTTGCACTCTTTAGTACAGTCTGGCTTGTTTGAGAATTCGTTTATTCAGTAGGTGAGAGCATAAGCTTTCTAACCAGGTATAACAGCACGTCTAATTTTGGTTTTGGAATATCGTTTTTTTAGGTCAACCGAAAGTTTTTTAATCGTCGCATACAATGCGTGTAGTCTGTTAGCATTAGCATTCAAAGACGCTGGACCTGACGAAACGTCGTCAAAGAATTTGCATAATATCTCGTGAAATACTGTTATTATTGAGGACTTCTGGGTATGCCTAAGCCATATGTTTTGTTGATATACCTAGCTGACAGCGTTTTCATTTGAAATTTTGCATTTGGAATACTGTTTTATCCGTTCACTTCCGCGTTAAGCTATATCCTTTCTGGTGGCTGGTGAGGACGAACAGCCAACCGCATCACGTGTGCAAAGCCGACCAATGCTGTAACTTCATAATTCACATTTTTTATGACGTCACCGCCCCATTCATTTTCAATGGGAAAAATTGGCCATAAAAAGTCATATTTCTCAAAAACCGTGCAGCGAATCTTTCCACAAAGTAATAGCACGCGATTCCCAAAGAAGCCGGTCAATTTGACATATGGCACGTGTATGTGGTGCGAAAACTCTGGGAGGAGTAGCGGTCCAAAAAATGGGTGGAAAGAAATAAAAATAATAATAATAATAATAATAATAATAATATGTGAGATAATAGTAGTGTGATTGCCTAAGGCAACCACACTAATAATAATAATAATATGTGAGATAATAGTAGTGTGATTGCCTAAGGCAACCACACTAATAATATGTGCGATAATAATAGTGTGATTGCCTAAGGCAACCACACTAATAATAAATATGTGCAATAATAATAGTGTGTTTGCCTAAGGCAACCACACTAACTAGACAATTCCTGCAGAAATTGTGAAGTGTGGTTGCCGCCAATGCAAAGTCGACTTTGTGCTGAACGGAGTGAACAGTTTCTGTAGTATAAGCAGAGACAGGGCATTGTGTACCTGCTATAACATCACTACAACGAGTTGATTTGCGACACATATATTCAGAGCTAAATTATCCTTTCATCAAAATTTGAGATCTCAGTGTTTTACTTGCGGTATGCGGTGACGAGTGACGGCGAATCACAAAGCTAGCTGGCATGTTCAGAGGGTCTTGGAAAAACCCTAAGTCTGACGTGTAATGCAGACTGATGTGTAATGCAGTTATAACGAGACCAAAGTTTCCAACTGGCTGGAATATAAAACGGTATTACAAAAGTAAAATTTGACATATTATACATTGTTAGAAAGCTTATTCTGTCACCTATTAGATCGATGACGTGTAGATGAAGGCAGATTGTACTACAAAGTTCGACAACACCCAAAGCAACATGTGTGGTATTACAAACCCACTGAAGACTGGATCAGAAGCTGCTGCACACGTGTTGTTGACGGCGTTGTTGCACTCTTTAGTACAGTCTGGCTTGTTTGAGAATTCGTTTATTCAGTAGGTGAGAGGATAAGCTTTCTAACCAGGTATAACAGCACGTCTAATTTTGGTTTTGGAATATCGTTTTTTTAGGTCAACCGAAAGTGTTTTAATCGTCGCATTCAATGCATGCACTCTTTGTTAGCACTAGTAGCATTCAAAGACGCTGCATTTGACGAAACGTTGTCAATGATTTTGCGTAATATCTTGTGAAATACTATTATTTTTGAGGAAATCTGGGTATGCCTAAGTCATATGTTTGTTGATATACCTAGCTGACAGCGTTTTCATTTGTAATTTTGCATTTGGAATACCGTTTTTATCGCGTGCACTTCCGCATTAAGCTATATCCACTGTGGTGGCTAAGTCGCCAGGAAACCTCGTTTGAACAACACAATCCGTGCATGTACGTGTTCGTCAAGGTTTTATCTACATTGTGGTATGAATCATTTGAAGTTTACGAATGTGTGTTTTCTGTAATTACGACGAAAATGGAGATATGCACCGCATCTGGATTCTAAATTTCCTGTAGATGAAGCAGGTTAAAAGTGCATCACGTGTGCTAAGCCGACCAATGCTGTGACTTCACCGCTCACATATGTATGACGTCACGTTTTACATTCATCCCTATGGGTAAAAATTGGCCATAAAAAGTCATATTTCTCAAAAACCGTGCAGCGAAACTTTCCACAAAGTAATAGCACACGATTCCCAAAGAAGCCGGTCAATTTGACATATGGCACGTGTATGTGGTGCAAAAACTCTGGGAGGAGTAGCGGTCCAAAAAATGGGTGGAATAATAATAATAATAATAATAAATAATATGTGCGATAATAATAGTGTGATTGCCTAAGGCAACCACACTAATAATAAATAATATGTGCGATAATAATAGTGTGATTGCCTGAGGCAACCACACTAATAATAATAATAATAATAATAATATGTGCAATAATAATAGTGTGATTGCCTAAGGCAACCACACTAACTAGACAATTCCTGCAGAAATTGTGAAGTGTGGTTGCCGCCAATGCAAAGTTGACTTTCTGCTGAACAGAGTGAACAGTGGTCTGTAGTTGCTATGATGTTCTGGTGGTGACTATGGTGTTTTAGGTGGTGTCTAGGGTGTTGCTAGGTGGTAGCTATGGAGTTTGAGGGGGTTGCTAGGGTGTTGCTAGGTGGTTCTATGGAGTTCTAGGCGGTTTCTATGGAATTCTAGGCGGTTGCTAGGGTGTTCTAGGTGGTTGCTATGGAGTTCTCGGCAGTTGCTAGGATGTTGCTAGGTGGTTGATATGGTGTTCCAGGTGGTTGCTAGGGTGGTGCTAGGTGGTTGCTATGGAGTTCTAGGTGGTTGCTAAGGCATTGCTAGTTGGTTGCTAGGGAATTCTATGTGGTTGCTAGGGTGTTGCTAGGTGGTAGCTATGGAGTTATAGGTGGGTGCTAGGGTGTTGCTAGGCAGTTGTTATGGTGTTCCAGGTGGTTGCTAGGGTGTTGCTAGGATGTTGCTAGGTGGTTGCTATGGAATTATAGGCGGTTGCTAGGGTGTTGCTAGGTGGTTGCTAGGGTATTCTAGGTGGTTGCTAGGAGGTTGCTATGGAGTTATTGATGGTTGCTAGGGTGTTGCTAGGCAGTTATTTTGGTGTTCCAGGTGGTTGCTAGGGTATTCTAGGTGGTTGCTAGGGTGTTGCTAGGTGGTTAGTAGGGTTTTCTAGGTGGTTGCTAGGATGTTGCTAGGTGGTTGCTATGGAGTTATAGGTGGTTGCTAGGGTGTTGCTAGGCAGTTGTTATGGTGTTCCAGGTGATTGCTAGGGTGTTGCAAGGTGGTTGCTATGGAGTTATAGCCGGTTGCTAGGGTGTTGCTAGCCATTTGCTATGGTGTTCCAGGTGGTTGCTAGGGTGTTGCAAGGTGGTTGCTATGCAGTTCTAGGTGGTTGCTAGGGTGTTGCTATGTGGTTGCTATGGAGTTCTAGGCAGTTGCTATGGTGTTACAGTTGGTTGCTAGTGTGTTGTTAAGTGGTTGTTATGGCGTTCTAGGCGGTTTCTAGGGTGTTCCAGGTGGTTGCTAGGGTGTTGCTAGGTCATTGCTATGGAGTTATAGGCAGTTGCTAGGATGTTGCTAGGGGGTTACTATGTAGTTCTAGGCGGTTGCTAGGGTGTTGCTAGGTCGTTGCTATGGAATTCTAGGCAGTTGCTAGGGTGGTCTAGGTGGTTACTAGTGTGTTGTTAGGTGGTTGCTATGAAGTTCTAGGGGGTTGCTAGGGTGTTCTAGTTGGTTGCTAGGGTGTTGCTATGTGGATGCCATATAGTTCTAGGTAGTTGCTAGCGTGTTGTAGGTGTTTGCTATGGCGTTCTAGGCGGTTGCCTGGGTGTTGCTAGGTGGTTGCTATGGCATTCTAGGCGGTTGCTAGTGTGTTGCTAAGTGGTTGCTATGGAGATCTAGGCTGTTGCAAGGCTGTTCTAGGTGGTTGCTAGGTGGTTCCCATAGAGTTCTAAGCTGTTGCTAAGGTGTTGCTAGGTGGTTGCTATGGAGTTCTAAGCAGTTGCTAGGGTGTTCTAGGTGGTTGCTAGGGTGTTGCTAGATGGTTGCTATGGAGTTCCAGTCGGTTGCTAGGGTTTTCTAGGTATTTGTTATAGAGTTCTAGGCAGTTGCTATGCTGTTGCTAGGTGGTTGCTATGGAGTTCCAGGCTGTTGCTAGACTGTTCTGGGTGTTGCTAGGTGGTTGCTCTTTCTTTACTGAGTCCAATGACGCGATCCATAATTCTCTATGACAAACGGTTGAAAAGTTATGAAATATCAAATGTCGGCCAATCAGGAAAGGGGGCAAGGTTAATTTACACCAATGGACAAAGGACTCGCTAACACGTCCAATGAGGCATCCCACAATTTGAGGGCAATTTTGCCCCATAGAGATGAATGCTGAATGTCCAAAGCCAGAGAGAGACCAGAGCACTGCTGCTGGAAGACAGACCATTGTGACATCACAAGGCTGAGAAGACAGCATTGTGACATCACAATGGTGAACATTCCACCATTCATTCTCTATGGGAAAAATTCCCCAAAAAAAGTCAAATTTCTTAAAAACCGTCCACCCAAACTTTCCACAAAGTAATAGCACTTCATTCCCGATCAAGCCGCTCGATTTGACACATTGCACATGTATGTGGTGTGAAAACTCTGGGAGGAGTAGCGGTCCAAAAAATGGGTGGAAAGATAGAATAATAATAACTAGACAATTCCTGCAGAAATTGTGAAGTGTGGTTGCCGCCAATGCAAAGTCGACTTTGTGCTGAACGGAGTGAACAGTTTCTGTAGTATAAGCAGAGACAGGGCATTGTGTACCTGCTATAACATCACTACAACGAGTTGATTTGCGACACATATATTCAGAGCTAAATTATCCTTTCATCAAAATTTGAGATCTCAGTGTTTTACTTGCGGTATGCGGTGACGAGTGACGGCGAATCACAAAGCTAGCTGGCATGTTCAGAGGGTCTTGGAAAAACCCTAAGTCTGACGTGTAATGCAGACTGATGTGTAATGCAGTTATAACGAGACCAAAGTTTCCAACTCGCTGGAATATAAAACGGTATTACAAAAGTAAAATTTGACATATTATACATTGTTAGAAAGCTTATTCTGTCACCTATTAGATCGATGATGTGTACATCAAGCCAGATTGTACTACAAAGTTCGACAACACCCAAAGCAACATGTGTGGTATTACAAGCCCACTGAAGACCGGATCAGAAGCTGCTGCACACGTGTTGTTGACGGCGTTGTTGCACTCTTTAGTACAGTCTGGCTTGTTTGAGAATTCGTTTATTCAGTAGGTGAGAGCATAAGCTTTCTAACCAGGTATAACAGCACGTCTAATTTTGGTTTTGGAATATGGTTTTTTTAGGTCAACCGAAAGTTTTTTAATCGTCGCATACAATGCATGTAGTCTGTTAGCATTAGCATTCAAAGACGCTGGACCTGACGAAACGTCGTCAAAAAATTTGCGTAATATCTTGTGAAATACTGTTATTATTGAGGACTTCTGGGTATGTCTAAGCCATATGTTTTGTTGATATACCTAGCTGACAGCGTTTTCATTTGTAATTTTGCATTTGGAATACCGTTTTTATCGCGTGCACTTCCGCATTAAGCTATATCCACTGTGGTGGCTAAGTCGCCAGGAAACCTCGTTTGAACAACACAATCCGTGCATGTACGTCTTCGTCAAGGTTTTATCTACATTGTGGTATGAATCATTTGAAGTTTACGAATGTGTGTTTTCTGTAATTACGACGAAAATGGAGATATGCACCGCATCTGGATTCTAAATTTCCTGTAGATGAAGCAGGTTAAAAGTGCATCACGTGTGCTAAGCCGACCAATGCTGTGACTTCATAATTCACATTTTTATGACGTCACCGCCCCATTCATTTTCAATGGGAAAAATTGGCCATAAAAAGTCATATTTCTCAAAAACCGTGCAGCGAAAATTTCCACAAAGTAATAGCCATCGATTCCCAAAGAAGCCGGTCAATTTGACATATGGCATATGTATGTGGTGCGAAAACTCTGGGAGGAGTAGCGGTCCAAAAAATGGGTGGAATAATAATAATAATAATAATAATAACTAGACAATTCCTGCAGAAATTGTGAAGTGTGGTTGCCGCCAATGCAAAGTCGACTTTGTGCTGAACGGAGTGAACAGTTTCTGTAGTATAAGCAGAGACAGGGCATTGTGTACCTGCTATAACATCACTACAACGAGTTGATTTGCGACACATATATTCAGAGCTAAATTATCCTTTCATCAAAATTTGAGATCTCAGTGTTTTACTTGCGGTATGCGGTGACGAGTGACGGCGAATCACAAAGCTAGCTGGCATGTTCAGATGGTCTTGGAAAAACCCTAAGTCTGACGTGTAATGCAGACTGATGTGTAATGCAGTTATAACGAGACCAAAGTTTCCAACTCGCTGGAATATAAAACGGTATTACAAAAGTAAAATTTGACATATTATACATTGTTAGAAAGCTTATTCTGTCACCTATTAGATCGATGATGTGTAGATCAAGCCAGATTGTACTACAAAGTTCGACAACACCCAAAGCAACATGTGTGGTATTACAAGCCCACTGAAGACCGGATCAGAAGCTGGTGCACACGTGTTGTTGACGGCGTTGTTGCACTCTTTAGTACAATCTGGCTTGTTTGAGAATTCGTTTATTCAGTAGGTGAGAGCATAAGCTTTCTAACCAGGTATAACAGCACGTCTAATTTTGGTTTTGGAATATGGTTTTTTTAGGTCAACCGAAAGTGTTTTAATCGTCGCAATCAATGCATGCACTCTTTGTTAGCACAAGTAGCATTCAAAGACGCTGCATTTGACGAAACGTTGTCAACGATTTTGCGTGATATCTTGTGAAATACTATTATTTTTGAGGAAATCTGGGTATGCCTAAGTCATATGTTTGTTGATATACCTAGCTGACAGCGTTTTCATTTGTAATTTTGCATTTGGAATACCGTTTTTATCGCGTGCACTTCCGCATTAAGCTATATCCACTGTGGTGGCTAAGTCGCCAGGAAACCTCGTTTGAACAACACAATCCGTGCATGTACGTCTTCGTCAAGGTTTTATCTACATTGTGGTATGAATCATTTGAAGTTTACGAATGTGTGTTTTCTGTAATTACGACGAAAATGGAGATATGCACCGCATCTGGATTCTAAATTTCCTGTAGATGAAACAGGTTAAAAGTGCATCACGTGTGCTAAGCCGACCAATGCTGTGACTTCACCGCTCACATATGTATGACGTCACGTTTTACATTCATCCCTATGGGGAAAAATTGGCCATAAAAAGTCATATTTCTCAAAAACCGTGCAGCGAAACTTTCCACAAAGTAATAGCACACGATTCCCAAAGAAGCCGGTCAATTTGACATATGGCACGTGTATGTGGTGCAAAAACTCTGGGAGGAGTAGCGGTCCAAAAAATGGGTGGAAAGAAAGAAACAATAATAATAATAATAATATGTGGGATAATAGTAGTGTGGTTGCCTGAGGCAACCACACTAACTAGACAATTCCTGCAGAAATTGTGAAGTGTGGTTGCCGCCAATGCAAAGTCGACTTTGTGCTGAACGGAGTGAACAGTTTCTGTAGTATAAGCAGAGACAGGGCATTGTGTACCTGCTATAACATCACTACAACGAGTTGATTTGCGACACATATATTCAGAGCTAAATTATCCTTTCATCAAAATTTGAGATCTCAGTGTTTTACTTGCGGTATGCGGTGACGAGTGACGGCGAATCACAAAGCTAGCTGGCATGTTCAGAGGGTCTTGGAAAAACCCTAAGTCTGACGTGTAATGCAGACTGATGTGTAATGCAGTTATAACGAGACCAAAGTTTCCAACTCGCTGGAATATAAAACGGTATTACAAAAGTAAAATTTGACATATTATACATTGTTAGAAAGCTTATTCTGTCACCTATTAGATCGATGATGTGTAGATCAAGCCAGATTGTACTACAAAGTTCGACAACACCCAAAGCAACATGTGTGGTATTACAAGCCCACTGAAGACCGGATCAGAAGCTGCTGCACACGTGTTGTTGACGGCGTTGTTGCACTCTTTAGTACAGTCTGGCTTGTTTGAGAATTCGTTTATTCAGTAGGTGAGAGCATAAGCTTTCTAACCAGGTATAACAGCACGTCTAATTTTGGTTTTGGAATATGGTTTTTTTAGGTCAACCGAAAGTGTTTTAATCGTCGCATTCAATGCATGCACTCTTTGTTAGCACTAGTAGCATTCAAAGACGCTGCATTTGACGAAACGTTGTCAACGATTTTGCGTAATATCTTGTGAAATACTATTATTTTTGAGGAAATCTGGGTATGCCTAAGTCATATGTTTGTTGATATACCTAGCTGACAGCGTTTTCATTTGTAATTTTGCATTTGGAATACCGTTTTTATCGCGTGCACTTCCGCATTAAGCTATATCCACTGTGGTGGCTAAGTCGCCAGGAAACCTCGTTTGAACAACACAATCCGTGCATGTACGTCTTCGTCAAGGTTTTATCTACATTGTGGTATGAATCATTTGAAGTTTACGAATGTGTGTTTTCTGTAATTACGACGAAAATGGAGATATGCACCGCATCTGGATTCTAAATTTCCTGTAGATGAAGCAGGTTAAAAGTGCATCACGTGTGCTAAGCCGACCAATGCTGTGACTTCACCGCTCACATATGTATGACGTCACGTTTTACATTCATCCCTATGGGGAAAAATTGGCCATAAAAAGTCATATTTCTCAAAAACCGTGCAGCGAAACTTTCCACAAAGTAATAGCACACGATTCCCAAAGAAGCCGGTCAATTTGACATATGGCACGTGTATGTGGTGCAAAAACTCTGGGAGGAGTAGCGGTCCAAAAAATGGGTGGAATAATAATAATAATAATAATAATATGTGCGATAATAATAGTGTGATTGCCTAAGGCAACCACACTAACTAGACAATTCCTGCAGAAATTGTGAAGTGTGGTTGCCGCCAATGCAAAGTCGACTTTGTGCTGAACGGAGTGAACAGTTTCTGTAGTATAAGCAGAGACGGCATTGTGTACCTGCTATAACATCACTACAACGAGTTGATTTGCGACACATATATTCAGAGCTAAATTATCCTTTCATCAAAATTTGAGATCTCAGTGTTTTACTTGCGGTATGCGGTGACGAGTGACGGCGAATCACAAAGCTAGCTGGCATGTTCAGAGGGTCTTGGAAAAACCCTAAGTCTGACGTGTAATGCAGACTGATGTGTAATGCAGTTATAACGAGACCAAAGTTTCCAACTCGCTGGAATATAAAACGGTATTACAAAAGTAAAATTTGACATATTATACATTGTTAGAAAGCTTATTCTGTCACCTATTAGATCGATGATGTGTAGATCAAGCCAGATTGTACTACAAAGTTCGACAACACCCAAAGCAACATGTGTGGTATTACAAGCCCACTGAAGAGCGGATCAGAAGCTGCTGCACACGTGTTGTTGACGGCGTTGTTGCACTCTTTAGTACAGTCTGGCTTGTTTGAGAATTCGTTTATTCAGTAGGTGAGAGCATAAGCTTTCTAACCAGGTATAACAGCACGTCTAATTTTGGTTTTGGAATATCGTTTTTTTAGGTCAACCGAAAGTTTTTTAATCGTCGCATACAATGCATGTAGTCTGTTAGCATTAGCCTTCAAAGACGCTGGACCTGACGAAACGTCGTCAAAGAATTTGCGTAATATCTTGTGAAATACTGTTATTATTGAGGACTTCTGGGTATGCCTAAGCCATATGTTTTGTTGATATACCTAGCTGACAGCGTTTTCATTTGAAATTTTGCATTTGGAATACTGTTTTATCCGTGCACTTCCGCGTTCAGCTATATCCTTTCTGGTGGCTGGTGAGGACGAACAGCCAACCGCATCACGTGTGCTAAGCCGACCAATGCTGTGACTTCATAATTCACATTTTTATGACGTCACCGCCCCATTCATTTTCAATGGGAAAAATTGGCCATAAAAAGTCATATTTCTCAAAAACCGTGCAGCGAAAATTTCCACAAAGTAATAGCCATCGATTCCCAAAGAAGCCGGTCAATTTGACATATGGCATGTGTATGTGGTGCGAAAACTCTGGGAGGAGTAGCGGTCCAAAAAATGGGTGGAATAATAATAATAATAACTAGACAATTCCTGCAGAAATTGTGAAGTGTGGTTGCCGCCAATGCAAAGTCGACTATGTGCTGAACGGAGTGAACAGTTTCTGTAGTATAAGCAGAGACAGGGCATTGTGTACCTGCTATAACATCACGACAACGAGTTGATTTGCGACACATATATTCAGAGCTAAATTATCCTTTCATCAAAATTTGAGATCTCAGTGTTTTACTTGCGGTATGCGGTGACGAGTGACGGCGAATCACAAAGCTAGCTGGCATGTTCAGAGGGTCTTGGAAAAACCCTAAGTCTGACGTGTAATGCAGACTGATGTGTAATGCAGTTATAACGAGACCAAAGTTTCCAACTCGCTGGAATATAAAACGGTATTACAAAAGTAAAATTTGACATATTATACATTGTTAGAAAGCTTATTCTGTCACCTATTAGATCGATGATGTGTAGATCAAGCCAGATTGTACTACAAAGTTCGACAACACCCAAAGCAACATGTGTGGTATTACAAGCCCACTGAAGACCGGATCAGAAGCTGCTGCACACGTGTTGTTGACGGCGTTGTTGCACTCTTTAGTACAGTCTGGCTTGTTTGAGAATTCGTTTATTCAGTAGGTGAGAGCATAAGCTTTCTAACCAGGTATAACAGCACGTCTAATTTTGGTTTTGGAATATGGTTTTTTTAGGTCAACCGAAAGTGTTTTAATCGTCGCATTCAATGCATGCACTCTTTGTTAGCACTAGTAGCATTCAAAGACGCTGCATTTGACGAAACGTTGTCAACGATTTTGCGTAATATCTTGTGAAATACTATTATTTTTGAGGAAATCTGGGTATGCCTAAGTCATATGTTTGTTGATATACCTAGCTGACAGCGTTTTCATTTGTAATTTTGCATTTGGAATACCGTTTTTATCGCGTGCACTTCCGCATTAAGCTATATCCACTGTGGTGGCTAAGTCGCCAGGAAACCTCGTTTGAACAACACAATCCGTGCATGTACGTCTTCGTCAAGGTTTTATCTACATTGTGGTATGAATCATTTGAAGTTTACGAATGTGTGTTTTCTGTAATTACGACGAAAATGGAGATATGCACCGCATCTGGATTCTAAATTTCCTGTAGATGAAGCAGGTTAAAAGTGCATCACGTGTGCTAAGCCGACCAATGCTGTGACTTCACCGCTCACATATGTATGACGTCACGTTTTACATTCATCCCTATGGGGAAAAATTGGCCATAAAAAGTCATATTTCTCAAAAACCGTGCAGCGAAACTTTCCACAAAGTAATAGCACACGATTCCCAAAGAAGCCGGTCAATTTGACATATGGCACGTGTATGTGGTGCAAAAACTCTGGGAGGAGTAGCGGTCCAAAAAATGGGTGGAATAATAATAATAATAATAATAATATGTGCGATAATAATAGTGTGATTGCCTAAGGCAACCACACTAACTAGACAATTCCTGCAGAAATTGTGAAGTGTGGTTGCCGCCAATGCAAAGTCGACTTTGTGCTGAACGGAGTGAACAGTTTCTGTAGTATAAGCAGAGACGGCATTGTGTACCTGCTATAACATCACTACAACGAGTTGATTTGCGACACATATATTCAGAGCTAAATTATCCTTTCATCAAAATTTGAGATCTCAGTGTTTTACTTGCGGTATGCGGTGACGAGTGACGGCGAATCACAAAGCTAGCTGGCATGTTCAGAGGGTCTTGGAAAAACCCTAAGTCTGACGTGTAATGCAGACTGATGTGTAATGCAGTTATAACGAGACCAAAGTTTCCAACTCGCTGGAATATAAAACGGTATTACAAAAGTAAAATTTGACATATTATACATTGTTAGAAAGCTTATTCTGTCACCTATTAGATCGATGATGTGTAGATCAAGCCAGATTGTACTACAAAGTTCGACAACACCCAAAGCAACATGTGTGGTATTACAAGCCCACTGAAGAGCGGATCAGAAGCTGCTGCACACGTGTTGTTGACGGCGTTGTTGCACTCTTTAGTACAGTCTGGCTTGTTTGAGAATTCGTTTATTCAGTAGGTGAGAGCATAAGCTTTCTAACCAGGTATAACAGCACGTCTAATTTTGGTTTTGGAATATCGTTTTTTTAGGTCAACCGAAAGTTTTTTAATCGTCGCATACAATGCATGTAGTCTGTTAGCATTAGCCTTCAAAGACGCTGGACCTGACGAAACGTCGTCAAAGAATTTGCGTAATATCTTGTGAAATACTGTTATTATTGAGGACTTCTGGGTATGCCTAAGCCATATGTTTTGTTGATATACCTAGCTGACAGCGTTTTCATTTGAAATTTTGCATTTGGAATACTGTTTTATCCGTGCACTTCCGCGTTCAGCTATATCCTTTCTGGTGGCTGGTGAGGACGAACAGCCAACCGCATCACGTGTGCTAAGCCGACCAATGCTGTGACTTCATAATTCACATTTTTATGACGTCACCGCCCCATTCATTTTCAATGGGAAAAATTGGCCATAAAAAGTCATATTTCTCAAAAACCGTGCAGCGAAAATTTCCACAAAGTAATAGCCATCGATTCCCAAAGAAGCCGGTCAATTTGACATATGGCATGTGTATGTGGTGCGAAAACTCTGGGAGGAGTAGCGGTCCAAAAAATGGGTGGAATAATAATAATAATAACTAGACAATTCCTGCAGAAATTGTGAAGTGTGGTTGCCGCCAATGCAAAGTCGACTATGTGCTGAACGGAGTGAACAGTTTCTGTAGTATAAGCAGAGACAGGGCATTGTGTACCTGCTATAACATCACGACAACGAGTTGATTTGCGACACATATATTCAGAGCTAAATTATCCTTTCATCAAAATTTGAGATCTCAGTGTTTTACTTGCGGTATGCGGTGACGAGTGACGGCGAATCACAAAGCTAGCTGGCATGTTCAGAGGGTCTTGGAAAAACCCTAAGTCTGACGTGTAATGCAGACTGATGTGTAATGCAGTTATAACGAGACCAAAGTTTCCAACTCGCTGGAATATAAAACGGTATTACAAAAGTAAAATTTGACACATTATACATTGTTAGAAAGCTTATTCTGTCACCTATTAGATCGATGATGTGTAGATCAAGCCAGATTGTACTACAAAGTTCGACAACACCCAAAGCAACATGTGTGGTATTACAAGCCCACTGAAGACCGGATCAGAAGCTGCTGCACACGTGTTGTTGACGGCGTTGTTGCACTCTTTAGTACAGTCTGGCTTGTTTGAGAATTCGTTTATTCAGTAGGTGAGAGCATAAGCTTTCTAACCAGGTATAACAGCACGTCTAATTTTGGTTTTGGAATATCGTTTTTTTAGGTCAACCGAAAGTTTTTTAATCGTCGCATACAATGCATGTAGTTTGTTAGCATTAGCATTCAAAGACGCTGGACCTGACGAAACGTCGTCAAAGAATTTGCGTAATATCTTGTGAAATACTGTTATTATTGAGGACTTCTGGGTATGCCTAAGCCATATGTTTTGCTGATATACCTAGCTGACAGCGTTTTCATTTGAAATTTTGCATTTGGAATACTGTTTTATCCGTTCACTTCCGCGTTCAGCTATATCCTTTCTGGTGGCTGGTGAGGACGAACAGCCAACCGCATCACGTGTGCAAAGCCGACCAATGCTGTAACTTCATAATTCACATTTTTTATGACGTCACCGCCCCATTCATTTTCAATGGGAAAAATTGGCCATAAAAAGTCATATTTCTCAAAAACCGTGCAGCGAAAATTTCCACAAAGTAATAGCGCACGATTCCCAAAGAAGCCGGTCAATTTGACATATGGCATGTGTATGTGGTGCGAAAACTCTGGGAGGAGTAGCGGTCCAAAAAATGGGTGGAATAATAATAATAAATAATATGTGCGATAATAATAGTGTGATTGCCTAAGGCAACCACACTAACTAGACAATTCCTGCAGAAATTGTGAAGTGTGGTTGCCGCCAATGCAAAGTCGACTTTCTGCTGAACAGAGTGAACTGTGGTCGGTAGTTGCTCTGATGTTCTGGTGGTGACTATGGTGTTTTAGGTGGTGTCTAGGGTGTTGCTAGGTGGTAGCTATGGAGTTTGAGGGGGTTGCTCGGGTGTTGCTAGGTGGTTCTATGGAGTTCTAGGTGGTTGCTATGGAATTCTAGGCGGTTGCTAGGGTGTTCTAGGTGGTTGCTATGGAGTTCTCGGCAGTTGCTAGGATGTTGCTAGGTGGTTGATATGGTGTTCCAGGTGGTTGCTAGGGTGGTGCTAGGTGGTTGCTATGGAGTTCTAGGTGATTGCTAAGGCATTGCTAGTTGGTTGCTAGGGAATTCTATGTGGTTGCTAGGATGTTGCTAGGTGGTAGCTATGGAGTTATAGGCGGGTGCTAGGGTGTTGCTAGGCAGTTGTTATGGTGTTCCAGGTGGTTGCTAGGGTGTTGCTAGGATGTTGCTAGGTGGTTGCTATGGAGTTATAGGTGGTTGCTAGGGTGTTGCTAGGTGGTTGCTAGGGTATTCTAGGTGGTTGCTAGGAGGTTGCTATGGAGTTATTGATGGTTGCTAGGGTGTTGATAGGCAGTTATTTTGGTGTTCCAGGTGGTTGCTATGCAGTTCTAGGTGGTTGCTAGGGTGTTGCTAGGTGGTTGCTATGGAGTTCTAGGCAGTTGCTATGGTGTTACAGTTGGTTGCTAGTGTGTTGTTAGGTGGTTGTTATGGCGTTCTAGGCGGTTGCTAGGGTGTTCCAGGTGGTTGCTAGGGTGTTGCTAGGTCATTGCTATGGAGTTATAGGCAGTTGCTAGCATGTTGCTAGGGGGTTACTATGGAGTTCTTGGCGGTTGCTAGGGTGTTGCTAGGTCGTTGCTATGGAATTCTAGGCAGTTGCTAGGGTGGTCTAGGTGGTTACTAGTGTGTTGTTATGTGGTTGCTATGAAGTTCTAGGGGGTTGCTAGGGTGTTCTAGTTGGTTGCTAGGGTGTTGCTATGTGGATGCCATATAGTTCTAGGTAATTGCTAGCGTGTTGTAGGTGGTTGCTATGGCGTTCTAGGCGGTTGCCTGGGTGTTGCTAGGTGGTTGCTATGGCATTCTAGGCGGTTGCTAGTGTGTTGCTAAGTGGTTGCTATGGTGATCTAGGCTGTTGCAAGGCTGTTCTAGGTGGTTGCTAGGGTGTTGCTAGGTGGTTCCCATAGAGTTCTAAGCGGTTGCTAAGGTGTTGCTAGGTGGTTGCTATGGAGTTCTAAGCAGTTGCTAGGGTGTTCTAGGTGGGGTGCTAGGGTGTTGCTAGATGGTTGCTATGTAGTTCCAGGCGGTTGCTAGGGTTTTCTAGGTATTTGTTAGAGTTCTAGGCAGTTGCTATGCTGTTGCTAGGTGGTTGCTATGGAGTTCCAGTCTGTTGCTAGACTGTTCTAGGTGGTTGCTAGGGTGTTGCTAGGTGGTTGCTCTTTCTTTACTGAGTCCAATGACGCGATCCATAATTCTCTATGACAAACGGTTGAAAAGTTATGAAATATCAAATGTTGGCCAATCAGGAAAGGGGGCAAGGTTAATTTACACCAATGGACAAAGGACTCGCTAACACGTCCAATGAGGCATCCCACAATTTGAGGGCAATTTTGCCCCATAGAGATGAATGCTGAATGTCCAAAGCCAGAGAGAGACCAGAGCACTGCTGCTGGAAGACAGACCATTGTGACATCACAAGGCTGAGAAGACAGCATTGTGACATCACAATGGTGAACATTCCACCATTCATTCTGTATGGGAAAAATTCCCCAAAAAAAGTCAAATTTCTCAAAAACCGTGCACCCAAACTTTCCACAAAGTAATAGCACTTCATTCCCGATCAAGCCGCTCGATTTGACACATTGCACATGTATGTGGTGTGAAAACTCTGGGAGGAGTAGCGGTCCAAAAAATGGGTGGAAAGAATAATAATAATAACTAGACAATTCCTGCAGAAATTGTGAAGTGTGGTTGCCGCCAACGCAAAGTCGACTTTGTGCTGAACGGAGTGAACAGTTTCTGTAGTATAAGCAGAGACAGGGCATTGTGTACCTGCTATAACATTACTACAACGAGTTGATTTGCGACACATATATTCAGAGCTAAATTATCCTTTCATCAAAATTTGAGATCTCAGTGTTTTACTTGCGGTATGCAGTGACGAGTGACGGCGAATCACAAAGCTAGCTGGCATGTTCAGAGGGTCTTGGAAAAACCCTAAGTCTGACGTGTAATGCAGACTGATGTGTAATGCAGTTATAACGAGACCAAAGTTTCCAACTCGCTGGAATATAAAACGGTATTACAAAAGTAAAATTTGACGTATTATACATTGTTAGAAAGCGTATTCTGTCACCTATTAGATCGATGATGTGTAGATCAAGCCAGATTGTACTACAAAGTTCGACAACACCCAAAGCAACATGTGTGGTATTACAAGCCCACTGAAGACCGGATCAGAAGCTGCTGCACACGTGTTGTTGACGGCGTTGTTGCACTCTTTAGTACAGTCTGGCTTGTTTGAGAATTCGTTTATTCAGTAGGTGAGAGCATAAGCTTTCTAACCAGGTATAACAGCACGTCTAATTTTGGTTTTGGAATATCGTTTTTTTAGGTCAACCGAAAGTTTTTAAATCGTCGCATACAATGCATGTAGTCTGTTAGCATTAGCATTCAAAGACGCTGGACCTGACGAAACGTCGTCAAAGAATTTGCGTAATATCTTGTGAAATACTGTTATTATTGAGGACTTCTGGGTATGCCTAAGTCATATGTTTGTTGATATAACTAGCTGACAGCGTTTTCATTTGTAATTTTGCATTTGGAATACCGTTTTTATCGCGTGCACTTCCGCATTAAGCTATATCCACTGTGGTGGCTAAGTCGCCAGGAAACCTCGTTTGAACAACACAATCCGTGCATGTACGTCTTCGTCAAGGTTTTATCTACATTGTGGTATGAATAATTTGAAGTTTACGAATGTGTGTTTTCTGTAATTTCAACGAAAATGGAGATATGCACCGCATCTGGATTCTAAATTTCCTGTAGATGAAGCAGGTTAAAAGTGCCTCACGTGTGCTAAGCCGACCAATGCTGTGACTACATAATTCACATTTTTATGACGTCACCGCCCCATTCATTTTCAATGGGAAAAATTGGCCATAAAAAGTCATATTTCTCAAAAACCGTGCAGCGAAAATTTCCACAAAGTAATAGCCATCGATTCCCAAAGAAGCCGGTCAATTTGACATATGGCATGTGTATGTGGTGCGAAAACTCTGGGAGGAGTAGCGGTCCAAAAAATGGGTGGAAAGAATAATAATAATAACTAGACAATTCCTGCAGAAATTGTGAAGTGTGGTTGCCGCCAATGCAAAGTTGACTTTCTGCTGAACAGAATGAACAGTGGTAGGTAGTTGCTAAGATGTTCTGGTGGTGACTATGGCGTTATAGGCTGTTGCTAGGGTGTTGATAGGCAGTTGTTACGGTGTTCCAGGTGGTTGCTAGGATGTTGCTAGGTGGTTCTTATGGAGTTATAAGCGGTTGCTATGGTGTTCCAGGTGCTTGCTAGGGTGTGGCTAGGTGGTTGCTATGGAGTTATAGGCGGTTGCTATGGTGTTGCTTTGTGGTTGGTAGGGCTTTCTAGGTGGTTGCTAGGATGTTGCTCAGTGGTTGCTATGGCGTTATAGGCGGTTGCTAGGGTGTTGCTAGGCAGTTGTTATGGTGTTCCAGGTGGTTGCTAGGTTGTTGCTAGGTGGTTGCTATGGTTTTCCAGGTGGTTGCTAGGGTGTTGCAAGGTGGTTGCTATGCAGTTCTAGGTGGTTGCTAGGGTGTTGCTAGGTGGTTGCTATGAAGTTCTAGGCGGTTGCTAGGGCGTTCTAGGTCGTTGCTAGGGTGTTGCTAGGTCTTTGCTATGGAGTTATAGGCGGTTGCTAGGATGTTGCTAGGGGGTTGCTATGGAGTTCTAGGCAGTTGCTAGGATGTTGCTAGGTGGTTGCTATGGAGTTCTAGGTAGTTGCTAGGATGTTGCTAGGTGGTTGCTATGGAGTTCTAGGTAGTTGCTAGGATGTTGCTAGGTGGTTGCTATGGAGTTCTAGGTGGTTGCTATGGTGTTGCTAGGTGGTTGCTATGGAGTTACAGCCGGTTGCTAGGGTGTTCTAGGTGGTTGCTAGGGTGTTGCTAGGTGGTTGCTATGGTGTTCCAGGTGGTTGCTATGGTGATGCTAGGTGGTTGCTATGGAGTTCTAGGTAGTTGCTATGGAGTTATAGCCGGTTGCTAGGGTGTTGCTAGGTGGTTGCTATGGTGTTCAAGGTGGTTGCTAGTGTGTGGATAGTTGGTTGCTATGGAATTATAGGCGGTTGCTAGGGTGTTGCTAGGCATTTGCTATGGAGCTATAGACGGTTGCTAGGGTGTTGCTAGGGTATTCTAGGTGGTTGCTAGGATGTTGCTAGGTGGTTGCTATGGAGTTATAGGCGGTTGCTAGGGTGTTGCTAGGCATTTGCTATGGAGCTATAGACGGTTGCTAGGGTGTTGCTAGGGTATTCTAGGTGGTTGCTAGGATGTTGCTAGGTGGTTGCTATGGAGTTATAGGCGGTTGCTAGGGTGTTGCTACGCAGTTGCTATGGTGTTCCAGGTGGTTGCTAGGGGGTTGTTAGGTGGTTGCTATGGTGTTCCAGGTGGTTGCTAGGGTGTTGCTAGGTGGTTGCTATGGAGTTCTAGGTGGTTGCTATGGTGTTGCTAGGTGGTTGCTATGGAGTTAAAGCTGGTTGCTAGGGTGTTCTAGGTGGTTGCTAGGGTGTTGCTAGGTGGTTGCTATGGTGTTCCAGGTGGTTGCTAGGGTGTTGCTAGGTGGTTGCTATGGAGTTCTAGGTGGTTGCTATGGTGTTGCTAGGTGGTTGCTATGGAGTTATAGCCGGTTGCTAGGGTGTTCTAGGTGGTTGCTAGGGTGTTGCTAGGTGGTTGCTATGGAGTTCCAGGTGGTTGCTAGGGTGTTGCTAGGTGGTTGCTATGGAGTTCTAGGTGGTTGCTATGGTGTTGCTAGGTGGTTGCTATGGTGTTCCAGGTGGTTGCTAGTGTGTTGTAAGGTGGTTGCTATGGAGTTATAGCCGGTTGCTAGGGTGTTCTAGGTGGTTGCTAGGGTGTTGCTAGGTGGTTGCTATGGAGTTCCAGGTGGTTGCTAGGGTGTTGCTAGGTGGTTGCTATGGAGTTCTAGGTGGTTGCTATGGTGTTTCTAGGTGGTTGCTATGGTGTTCCAGGTGGTTGCTAGGGTGTTGCTAGGTGGTTGCTATGGAGTTCTAGGTGGTTGCTATGGTGTTGCTAGGTGGTTGCTATGGAGATCTAGGCTGTTGCATGACTGTTCTAAGTGGTTGCTAGGGTGTTGCTAGGTCGTTCCCATAGAGTTCTAAGCGGTTGCTAAGGTGTTGCTAGGTGGTTGCTATGGAGTTCTAAGCAGTTGCTAGGGTGTTTTAGGTGGTTGCTAGGGTGTTGCTAGATGGTTGTTATGGAGTTCCAGGTCGTTGCTAGGGTTTTCTAGGTATTTGCTATAGAGTTCTAGGCAGTTGCTATGCTGTTGCTAGGTGGTTGCTATGGAGTTCCAGGCTGTTGCTAGGCTGTTCTAGGTGGTTGCTAGGGTGTTGCTAGGTGGTTGCTCCGTCTTTACTGAGTCCAATGACGCGATCCACAATTCTCTATGACAAACGGTTGAAAAGTTATTAAATATCAAATGTCGGCCAATCAGGAAAGGGGGCGAGGTTAATTTACACCAATGGACAATCGACTCTCTAACACGTCCAATGAGGCATCCCACAATTTGAGGGCAATTTTGCCCCATAGAGATGAATGCTGATTGTCCAAAGCCAGAGAGAGACCAGAGCACTGCTGCTAGAAGACAGACCATTGTGACATCATAAAGGTGAGAAGACAGCATTGTGACATCACAAGGGTGAACATTCCACCATTCATTCTCTATGGGAAAAATTCTCCCAAAAAAGTCAAATTTCTCAAAAACCGTCCACCCAAACTTTCCACAAAGTAATAGCACTTCATTCCCGATCAAGCCGCTCGATTTGACACATTGCACATGTATGTGGTGCGAAAACTCTGGGAGGAGTAGCGGTCCAAAAAATGGGTGGAATAATAATAATAATAAATAAATAATATGTGCGATAATAATAGTGTGATTGCCTAAGGCAACCACACTAACTAGACAATTCCAGCAGAAATTGTGAAGTGTGGTTGCCGCCAATGCAAAGTCAACTTTGCGCTGAACGGAGTGAACAGTTTCTGTAGTATAAGCAGAGACGGCATTGTGTACCTGCTATAACATCACTACAACGAGTTGATTTGCGACACATATATTCAGAGCTAAATTATCCTTTCATCAAAATTTGAGATCTCAGTGTTTTACTTGCGGTATGCGGTGACGAGTGACGGCGAATCACAAAGCTAGCTGGCATGTTCAGAGGGTCTTGGAAAAACCCTAAGTCTGACGTGTAATGCAGACTGATGTGTAATGCAGTTATAACGAGACCAAAGTTTCCAACTCGCTGGAATATAAAACGGTATTACAAAAGTAAAATTTGACATATTATACATTGTTAGAAAGCTTATTCTGTCACCTATTAGATCGATGATGTGTAGATCAAGCCAGATTGTACTACAAAGTTCGACAACACCCAAAGCAACATGTGTGGTATTACAAGCCCACTGAAGACGGATCAGAAGCTGCTGCACACGTGTTGTTGACGGCGTTGTTGCACTCTTTAGTACAGTCTGGCTTGTTTGAGAATTCGTTTATTCAGTAGGTGAGAGCATAAGCTTTCTAACCAGGTATAACAGCACGTCTAATTTTGGTTTTGGAATATCGTTTTTTTAGGTCAACCGAAAGTTTTTTAATCGTCGCATACAATGCATGTAGTCTGTTAGCATTAGCATTCAAAGACGCTGGACCTGACGAAACGTCGTCAAAGAATTTGCGTAATATCTTGTGAAATACTGTTATTATTGAGGACTTCTGGGTATGCCTAAGCCATATGTTTTGTTGATATACCTAGCTGACAGCGTTTTCATTTGAAATTTTGCATTTGGAATACTGTTTTATCCGTGCACTTCCGCGTTCAGCTATATCCTTTCTGGTGGCTGGTGAGGACGAACAGCCAACCGCATCACGTGTGCAAAGCCGACCAATGCTGTAACTTCATAATTCACATTTTTTATGACGTCACCGCCCCATTCATTTTCAATGGGAAAAATTGGCCATAAAAAGTCATATTTCTCAAAAACCGTGCAGCGAAAATTTCCACAAAGTAATAGCCATCGATTCCCAAAGAAGCCGGTCAATTTGACATATGGCATGTGTATGTGGTGCGAAAACTCTGGGAGGAGTAGCGGTCCAAAAAACTGGCGGAATAATAATAATGATAACTAGACAATTCCTGCAGAAATTGTGAAGTGTGGTTGCCGCCAATGCAAAGTCGACTTTGTGCTGAACGGAGTGAACAGTTTCTGTAGTATAAGCAGAGACAGGGCATTGTGTACCTGCTATAACATCACTACAACGAGTTGATTTGCGACACATATATTCAGAGCTAAATTATCCTTTCATCAAAATTTGAGATCTCAGTGTTTTACTTGCGGTATGCGGTGACGAGTGACGGCGAATCACAAAGCTAGCTGGCATGTTCAGAGGGTCTTGGAAAAACCCTAAGTCTGACGTGTAATGCAGACTGATGTGTAATGCAGTTATAACGAGACCAAAGTTTCCAACTCGCTGGAATATAAAACGGTATTACAAAAGTAAAATTTGACATATTATACATTGTTAGAAAGCTTATTCTGTCACCTATTAGATCGATGATGTGTAGATGAAGGCAGATTGTACTACAAAGTTCGACAACACCCAAAGCAACATGTGTGGTATTACAAACCCACTGAAGACTGGATCAGAAGCTGCTGCACACGTGTTGTTGACGGCGTTGTTGCACTCTTTAGTACAGTCTGGCTTGTTTGAGAATTCGTTTATTCAGTAGGTGAGAGGATAAGCTTTCTAACCAGGTATAACAGCACGTCTAATTTTGGTTTTGGAATATCGTTTTTTTAGGTCAACCGAAAGTGTTTTAATCGTCGCATTCAATGCATGCACTCTTTGTTAGCACTAGTAGCATTCAAAGACGCTGCATTTGACGAAACGTTGTCAATGATTTTGCGTAATATCTTGTGAAATACTATTATTTTTGAGGAAATCTGGGTATGCCTAAGTCATATGTTTGTTGATATACCTAGCTGACAGCGTTTTCATTTGTAATTTTGCATTTGGAATACCGTTTTTATCGCGTGCACTTCCGCATTAAGCTATATCCACTGTGGTGGCTAAGTCGCCAGGAAACCTCGTTTGAACAACACAATCCGTGCATGTACGTGTTCGTCAAGGTTTTATCTACATTGTGGTATGAATCATTTGAAGTTTACGAATGTGTGTTTTCTGTAATTACGACGAAAATGGAGATATGCACCGCATCTGGATTCTAAATTTCCTGTAGATGAAGCAGGTTAAAAGTGCATCACGTGTGCTAAGCCGACCAATGCTGTGACTTCACCGCTCACATATGTATGACGTCACGTTTTACATTCATCCCTATGGGGAAAAATTGGCCATAAAAAGTCATATTTCTCAAAAACCGTGCAGCGAAACTTTCCACAAAGTAATAGCACACGATTCCCAAAGAAGCCGGTCAATTTGACATATGGCACGTGTATGTGGTGCAAAAACTCTGGGAGGAGTAGCGGTCCAAAAAATGGGTGGAATAATAATAATAATAACTAGACAATTCCTGCAGAAATTGTGAAGTGTGGTTGCCGCCAACGCAACGTCGACTTTGTGCTGAACAGAGCGAACAGTTTCTGTAGTATAAGCAGAGACAGAGTATTGTGTACATGCTATAACATCACGGCAACGAGTTTATTTGCGACACATATATTCAGAGCTAAATTATCCTTTCATAAAAACTTGAGATCTCAGTGTTTTACTCGCGGTATGCGGTGACGAGTGACGGCGAATCATAAAGCTAGCTGGCATGTTCAGAGGCTCATGGAAAAACCCTACGTCTACACTGTGTGATCGCACCATTTAAAAAAAGCAAGACGGGGCTAGGGAGATTAATTTGATTGACGTATGATGTTGCGTGAATATCAGCTCATTTTAACCACACAACTAAAAACATTTCATTTGGCTGTAATTCAGAGTGTAATCTGTTATCTCTGAGACCAACTCATAGACAGAGTAGCCTATTACGTGTTAGCCGAGCCGAATTTCCAAGAACGAAAATGAGGCGAGAAATATGTGTTAAAATAGTTGCATTTTAACTAATTTTAAATACAGCTTCTGTGAATAAGGTTCGGCTGGTAGCCAGTACTACTAGCTTCTGTTGCAGCAAGGGGTGCATCAACAACATGCAAGTGGAGTTGTGTACTTCAGCAAACGCGTTGGGTGAGAAAGCGTTGCTTTCCCTGCTACAACAGAATAAATACGTAATGCAGCTCTCATGAGACCAAAGTTTCCAATACGCTGGGATTTTAAACGGTGTTACAAAAGAGAAATTTGACATATTATACATAGTTAGAAAGCTTATTGTGTCACCTACTGAATAAATGAATTCTCAATCAAGCCAGTTTGTACTACAAAGTTCGACAACACCCAAAGCAACGTGTGGTATTACAAGATGACACCGTTTTCTGGAGTAAGACCGGACCAGAAGCTGCTGCACACATGTTGTTGACGGCGTTGTTGCCCTTTTTAGGTCCGTCTGGCTTGATTGAGAATTCGTTTATTCAGTAGGTGAGAGCATAAGCTTTCTAACCAGGTATAACAGCACGTCTAATTTTGGTTTTGGAATATCGTTTTTTTAGGTCAACCGAAAGTTTTTTAATCGTCACATACAATGCATGTAGTCTTTGTTAGCATTAGCATTCAAAGACGCTGGACCTGACGAAATGTCGTCAAAGAATTTGCGTAATATCTTGTGAAATACTGTTATTATTGAGGAAATCTGGGTATGCCTAAGCCATATGTTTTGTTGGTATACCTAGCTGACATCGTTTTCATTTGTAATTTTGCATTTGGAATACTGTTTTATCTGTTCACTTCCGCGTTCAGCTATATCCTTTCTGGTGGCCGGTGAGGACGAACAGCGGACCGCATCACGTGTGCAAATACGACCAATGGTGTAACTCCATAATTCACATTTTTATGACGTCACCGCCCCATTCATTTTCAATGGGAAAAATTGGCCATAAAAAGTCATATTTCTCAAAAACCATGCAGCGAAAATTTCCACAAAGTAATAGCCATCGATTCCCAAAGAAGCCGGTCAATTTGACATATGGCATGTGTATGTGGTGCGAAAACTCTGGGAGGAGTAGCGGTCCAAAAAATGGGTGGAATAATAATAATAATAATAACTAGACAATTCCTGCAGAAATTGTGAAGTGTGGTTGCCGCCAATGCAAAGTCGACTTTGTGCTGAACGGAGTGAACAGTTTCTGTAGTATAAGCAGAGACAGGGCATTGTGTACCTGCTATAACATCACTACAACGAGTTGATTTGCGACACACATATTCAGAGCTAAATTATCCTTTCATCAAAATTTGAGATCTCAGTGTTTTACTTGCGGTATGCGGTGACGAGTGACGGCGAATCACAAAGCTAGCTGGCATGTTCAGAGGGTCTTGGAAAAACCCTAAGTCTGACGTGTAATGCAGACTGATGTGTAATGCAGTTATAACGAGACCAAAGTTTCCAACTGGCTGGAATATAAAACGGTATTACAAAAGTAAAATTTGACATATTATACATTGTTAGAAAGCTTATTCTGTCACCTATTAGATCGATGATGTGTAGATCAAGCCAGATTGTACTACAAAGTTCGACAACACCCAAAGCAACATGTGTGGTATTACAAGCCCACTGAAGACCGGATCAGAAGCTGCGGCACACGTGTTGTTGACGGCGTTGTTGCACTCTTTAGTACAGTCTGGCTTTTTTGAGAATTCGTTTATTCAGTAGGTGAGAGCATAAGCTTTCTAACCAGGTATAACAGCACGTCTAATTTTGGTTTTGGAATATGGTGTTTTTAGGTCAACCGAAAGTGTTTTAATCGTCGCATTCAATGCATGCACTCTTTGTTAGCACTAGTAGCATTCAAAGACGCTGCATTTGACGAAACGTTGTCAACGATTTTGCGTAATATCTTGTGAAATACTATTATTTTTGAGGAAATCTGGGTATGCCTAAGTCATATGTTTGTTGATATACCTAGCTGACAGCGTTTTCATTTGTAATTTTGCATTTGGAATACCGTTTTTATCGCGTGCACTTCCGCATTAAGCTATATCCACTGTGGTGGCTAAGTCGCCAGGAAACCTCGTTTGAACAACACAATCCGTGCATGTACGTCTTCGTCAAGGTTTTATCTACATTGTGGTATGAATCATTTGAAGTTTACGAATGTGTGTTTTCTGTAATTACGACGAAAATGGAGATATGCACCGCATCTGGATTCTAAATTTCCTGTAGATGAAGCAGGTTAAAAGTGCATCACGTGTGCTAAGCCGACCAATGCTGTGACTTCACCGCTCACATATGTATGACGTCACGTTTTACATTCATCCCTATGGGGAAAAATTGGCCATAAAAAGTCATATTTCTCAAAAACCGTGCAGCGAATCTTTCCACAAAGTAATAGCACGCGATTCCCAAAGAAGCCGGTCAATTTGACATATGGCACGTGTATGTGGTGCGAAAACTCTGGGAGGAGTAGCGGTCCAAAAAATGGGTGGAAAGAAATAAAAATAATAATAATAATAATAATAATAATAATATGTGAGATAATAGTAGTGTGATTGCCTAAGGCAACCACACTAATAAATAAATAATATGTGCAATAATAATAGTGTGTTTGCCTAAGGCAACCACACTAATAAATAATATGTGCGATAATAATAGTGTGATTGCCTAAGGCAACCACACTAACTAGACAATTCCTGCAGAAATTGTGAAGTGTGGTTGCCGCCAATGCAAAGTCGACTTTGTGCTGAACGGAGTGAACAGTTTCTGTAGTATAAGCAGAGACAGGGCATTGTGTACCTGCTATAACATCACTACAACGAGTTGATTTGCGACACATATATTCAGAGCTAAATTATCCTTTCATCAAAATTTGAGATCTCAGTGTTTTACTTGCGGTATGCGGTGACGAGTGACGGCGAATCACAAAGCTAGCTGGCATGTTCAGAGGGTCTTGGAAAAACCCTAAGTCTGACGTGTAATGCAGACTGATGTGTAATGCAGTTATAACGAGACCAAAGTTTCCAACTCGCTGGAATATAAAACGGTATTACAAAAGTAAAATTTGACATATTATACATTGTTAGAAAGCTTATTCTGTCACCTATTAGATCGATGATGTGTAGATCAAGCCAGATTGTACTACAAAGTTCGACAACACCCAAAGCAACATGTGTGGTATTACAAGCCCACTGAAGACCGGATCAGAAGCTGCTGCACACGTGTTGTTGACGGCGTTGTTGCACTCTTTAGTACAGTCTGGCTTGTTTGAGAATTCGTTTATTCAGTAGGTGAGAGCATAAGCTTTCTAACCAGGTATAACAGCACGTCTAATTTTGGTTTTGGAATATGGTTTTTTTAGGTCAACCGAAAGTGTTTTAATCGTCGCATTCAATGCATGCACTCTTTGTTAGCACTAGTAGCATTCAAAGACGCTGCATTTGACGAAACGTTGTCAACGATTTTGCGCAATATCTTGTGAAATACTATTATTTTTGAGGAAATCTGGGTATGCCTAAGTCATATGTTTGTTGATATACCTAGCTGACAGCGTTTTCATTTGTAATTTTGCATTTGGAATACCGTTTTTATCGCGTGCACTTCCGCATTAAGCTATATCCACTGTGGTGGCTAAGTCGCCAGGAAACCTCGTTTGAACAACACAATCCGTGCATGTACGTGTTCGTCAAGGTTTTATCTACATTGTGGTATGAATCATTTGAAGTTTACAAATGTGTGTTTTCTGTAATTACGACGAAAATGGAGATATGCACCGCATCTGGATTCTAAATTTCCTGTAGATGAAGCAGGTTAAAAGTGCATCACGTGTGCTAAGCCGACCAATGCTGTGACTTCACCGCTCACATATGTATGACGTCACGTTTTACATTCATCCCTATGGGGAAAAATTGGCCATAAAAAGTCATATTTCTCAAAAACCGTGCAGCGAAACTTTCCACAAAGTAATAGCACACGATTCCCAAAGAAGCCGGTCAATTTGACATATGGCACGTGTATGTGGTGCGAAAACTCTGGGAGGAGTAGCGGTCCAAAAAATGGGTGGAAAGAAAGAAATAATAATAATAATAATAACTAGAGAATTCCTGCAGAAATTGTGAAGTGTGGTTGCCGCCAATGCAAAGTCAACTTTGTGCTGAACGGAGTGAACAGTTTCTGTAGTATAAGCAGAGACAGGGCATTGTGTACCTGCTATAACATCACTACAACGAGTTGATTTGCGACACATATATTCAGAGCTAAATTATCCTTTCATCAAAATTTGAGATCTCAGTGTTTTACTTGCGGTATGCGGTGACGAGTGACAGCGAATCACAAAGCTAGCTGGTATGTTCAGAGGGTCTTGGAAAAACCCTAAGTCTGACGTGTAATGCAGACTGATGTGTAATGCAGTTATAACGAGACCAAAGTTTCCAACTCGCTGGAATATAAAACGGTATTACAAAAGTAAAATTTGACATATTATACATTGTTAGAAAGCTTATTCTGTCACCTATTAGATCGATGATGTGTAGATGAAGGCAGATTGTACTACAAAGTTCGACAACACCCAAAGCAACATGTGTGGTATTACAAGCCCACATGGTTTTCTGAAGTAAGACCGGACCAGAAGCTGCTGCACACGTGTTGTTGACGGCGTTGTTGCACTCTTTAGTACAGTCTGGCTTGTTTGAGAATTCGTTTATTCAGTAGGTGAGAGCATAAGCTTTCTAACCAGGTATAACAGCACGTCTAATTTTGGTTTTGGAATATCGTTTTTTTAGGTCAACCGAAAGTTTTTTAATCGTCGCATACAATGCATGTAGTCTTTGTTAGCATTAGCATTCAAAGACGCTGGACCTGACGAAACGTCGTCAAAGAATTTGCGTAATATCTTGTGAAATACTGTTATTATTGAGGACTTCTGGGTATGCCTAAGCCATATGTTTTGTTGATATACCTAGCTGTCAGCGTTTTCATTTGAAATTTTGCATTTGGAATACTGTTTTATCCGTTCACTTCCGCGTTCAGCTATATCCTTTCTGGTGGCTGGTGAGGACGAACAGCCAACCGCATCACGTGTGCAAAGCCGACCAATGCTGTAACTTCATAATTCACATTTTTATGACGTCACCGCCCCATTCATTTTCAATGGGAAAAATTGGCCATAAAAAGTCATATTTCTCAAAAACCGTGCAGCGAAAATTTCCACAAAGTAATAGCCATCGATTCCCAAAGAAGCCGGTCAATTTGACATATGGCATGTGTATGTGGTGCGAAAACTCTGGGAGGAGTAGCGGTCCAAAAAATGGGTGGAATAATAATAATAAATAATATGTGCGATAATAATAGTGTGATTGCCTAAGGCAACCACACTAATAAATATGTGCAATAATAATAGTGTGTTTGCCTAAGGCAACCACACTAACTAGACAATTCCTGCAGAAATTGTGAAGTGTGGTTGCCGCCAATGCAAAGTCGACTTTGTGCTGAACGGAGTGAACAGTTTCTGTAGTATAAGCAGAGACAGGGCATTGTGTACCTGCTATAACATCACTACAACGAGTTGATTTGCGACACATATATTCAGAGCTAAATTATCCTTTCATCAAAATTTGAGATCTCAGTGTTTTACTTGCGGTATGCGGTGACGAGTGACGGCGAATCACAAAGCTAGCTGGCATGTTCAGAGGGTCTTGGAAAAACCCTAAGTCTGACGTGTAATGCAGACTGATGTGTAATGCAGTTATAACGAGACCAAAGTTTCCAACTCGCTGGAATATAAAACGGTATTACAAAAGTAAAATTTGACATATTATACATTGTTAGAAAGCTTATTCTGTCACCTATTAGATCGATGATGTGTAGATCAAGCCAGATTGTACTACAAAGTTCGACAACACCCAAAGCAACATGTGTGGTATTACAAGCCCACTGAAGACCGGATCAGAAGCTGCTGCACACGTGTTGTTGACGGCGTTGTTGCACTCTTTAGTACAGTCTGGCTTGTTTGAGAATTCGTTTATTCAGTAGGTGAGAGCATAAGCTTTCTAACCAGGTATAACAGCACGTCTAATTTTGGTTTTGGAATATGGTTTTTTTAGGTCAACCGAAAGTGTTTTAATCGTCGCATTCAATGCATGCACTCTTTGTTAGCACTAGTGGCATTCAAAGACGCTGCATTTGACGAAACCTTGTCAACGATTTTGCGTAATATCTTCTGAAATACTATTATTTTTGAGGAAATCTGGGTATGCCTAAGTCATATGTTTGTTGATATACCTAGCTGACAGCGTTTTCATTTGTAATTTTGCATTTGGAATACCGTTTTTATCGCGTGCACTTCCGCATTAAGCTATATCCACTGTGGTGGCTAAGTCGCCAGGAAACCTCGTTTGAACAACACAATCCGTGCATGTACGTCTTCGTCAAGGTTTTATCTACATTGTGGTATGAATCATTTGAAGTTTACGAATGTGTGTTTTCTGTAATTACGACGAAAATGGAGATATGCACCGCATCTGGATTCTAAATTTCCTGTAGATGAAGCAGGTTAAAAGTGCATCACGTGTGCTAAGCCGACCAATGCTGTGACTTCATAATTCACATTTTTATGACGTCACCGCCCCATTCATTTTCAATGGGAAAAATTGGCCATAAAAAGTCATATTTCTCAAAAACCGTGCAGCGAAAATTTCCACAAAGTAATAGCCATCGATTCCCAAAGAAGCCGGTCAATTTGACATATGGCATGTGTATGTGGTGCGAAAACTCTGGGAGGAGTAGCGGTCCAAAAAATGGGTGGAAAGAATAATAATAATAATAATAATAATAATAATAATAATAATATGTGGGATAATAGTAGTGTGGTTGCCTGAGGCAACCACACTAATAATGATATGTGCAATAATAATAGTGTGTTTGCCTAAGGCAACCACACTAATAATAATAATAATAATAAATAAATATGTGCAATAATAATAGTGTGTTTGCCTAAGGCAACCACACTAATAAATATGTGCAATAATAATAGTGTGTTTGCCTAAGGCAACCACACTAATAACTAGACAATTCCTGCAGAAATTGTGAAGTGTGGTTGCCGCCAATGCAAAGTCGACTTTGTGCTGAACGGAGTGAACAGTTTCTGTAGTATAAGCAGAGACAGGGCATTGTGTACCTGCTATAACATCACTACAACGAGTTGATTTGCGACACATATATTCAGAGCTAAATTATCCTTTCATCAAAATTTGAGATCTCAGTGTTTTACTTGCGGTATGCGGTGACGAGTGACGGCGAATCACAAAGCTAGCTGGCATGTTCAGAGGGTCTTGGAAAAACCCTAAGTCTGACGTGTAATGCAGACTGATGTGTAATGCAGTTATAACGAGACCAAAGTTTCCAACTCGCTGGAATATAAAACGGTATTACAAAAGTAAAATTTGACATATTATACATTGTTAGAAAGCTTATTCTGTCACCTATTAGATCGATGATGTGTAGATGAAGGCAGATTGTACTACAAAGTTCGACAACACCCAAAGCAACATGTGTGGTATTACAAGCCCACTGAAGACCGGATCAGAAGCTGCTGCACACGTGTTGTTGACGGCGTTGTTGCACTCTTTAGTACAGTCTGGCTTGTTTGAGAATTCGTTTATTCAGTAGGTGAGAGCATAAGCTTTCTAACCAGGTATAACAGCACGTCTAATTTTGGTTTTGGAATATCGTTTTTTTAGGTCAACCGAAAGTTTTTTAATCGTCGCATACAATGCGTGTAGTCTGTTAGCATTAGCATTCAAAGACGCTGGACCTGACGAAACGTCGTCAAAGAATTTGCATAATATCTCGTGAAATACTGTTATTATTGAGGACTTCTGGGTATGCCTAAGCCATATGTTTTGTTGATATACCTAGCTGACAGCGTTTTCATTTGAAATTTTGCATTTGGAATACTGTTTTATCCGTTCACTTCCGCGTTAAGCTATATCCTTTCTGGTGGCTGGTGAGGACGAACAGCCAACCGCATCACGTGTGCAAAGCCGACCAATGCTGTAACTTCATAATTCACATTTTTTATGACGTCACCGCCCCATTCATTTTCAATGGGAAAAATTGGCCATAAAAAGTCATATTTCTCAAAAACCGTGCAGCGAATCTTTCCACAAAGTAATAGCACGCGATTCCCAAAGAAGCCGGTCAATTTGACATATGGCACGTGTATGTGGTGCGAAAACTCTGGGAGGAGTAGCGGTCCAAAAAATGGGTGGAAAGAAATAAAAATAATAACTAGACAATTCCTGCAGAAATTGTGAAGTGTGGTTGCCGCCAATGCAAAGTCGACTTTGTGCTGAACGGAGTGAACAGTTTCTGTAGTATAAGCAGAGACAGGGCATTGTGTACCTGCTATAACATCACTACAACGATTTGATTTGCGACACATATATTCAGAGCTAAATTATCCTTTCATCAAAATTTGAGATCTCAGTGTTTTACTTGCGGTATGCGGTGACGAGTGACGGTGAATCACAAAGCTAGCTGGTATGTTCAGAGGGTCTTGGAAAAACCCTAAGTCTGACGTGTAATGCAGACTGATGTGTAATGCAGTTATAACGAGACCAAAGTTTCCAACTCGCTGGAATATAAAACGGTATTACAAAAGTAAAATTTGACATATTATACATTGTTAGAAAGCTTATTCTGTCACCTATTAGATCGATGATGTGTAGATGAAGGCAGATTGTACTACAAAGTTCGACAACACCCAAAGCAACATGTGTGGTATTACAAGCCCACATCGTTTTCTGAAGACCGGATCAGAAGCTGCTGCACACGTGTTGTTGACGGCGTTGTTGCACTCTTTAGTACAGTCTGGCTTGTTTGAGAATTCGTTTAATCAGTAGGTGAGAGCATAAGCTTTCTAACCAGGTATAACAGCACGTCTAATTTTGGTTTTGGAATATCGTTTTTTTAGGTCAACCGAAAGTTTTTTAATCGTCGCATACAATGCATGTAGTCTGTTAGCATTAGCATTCAAAGACGCTGGACCTGACGAAACGTCGTCAAAGAATTTGCGTAATATCTTGTGAAATACTGTTATTATTGAGGACTTCTGGGTATGCGTAAGCCATATGTTTTGTTGATATACCTAGCTGACAGCGTTTTGATTTGAAATTTTGCATTTGGAATACTGTTTTATCCGTTCACTTCCGCGTTGAGCTATATCCTTTCTGGTGGCTGGTGAGGACGAACAGCCAACCGCATCACGTGTGCAAAGCCGACCAATGCTGTAACTTCATAATTCACATTTTTTATGACGTCACCGCCCCATTCATTTTCAATGGGAAAAATTGGCCATAAAAAGTCATATTTCTCAAAAACCGTGCAGCGAAAATTTCCACAAAGTAATAGCCATCGATTCCCAAAGAAGCCGGTCAATTTGACATATGGCATGTGTATGTGGTGCGAAAACTCTGGGAGGAGTAGCGGTCCAAAAAATGGGTGGAATAAATAATAAATAATAATAACTAGACAATTCCTGCAGAAATTGTGAAGTGTGGTTGCCCTCAATGCAAAGTCGACTTTCTGCTGAACAGAATGAACAGTGGTAGGTAGTTGCTATGATGTTCTGGTGGTGACTATGGAGTTATAGGCGGTTGCTAGGGTGTTGATAGGCAGTTGCTATGGTGTTCCAGGAGGTTCCTAGGGTGTTGCTAGGTGGTTGCTATGGAGTTATAGGCAGTTGCTAGGGTGTTGCTAGGTAGTTATGGTGTTCCAGCTGGTTGCTAGGTGGTTGCTATGGAGTTATAAGCGGTTGCTATGGTGTTCCAGGTGGTTGCTAGGGTGTTGCTAGGTGGTTGCTATGGAGTTATAGGCGGTTGCTACGGTGTTGCTATGTGGTTGGTAGGGTTTTCTAGATGGTTGCTAGGATGTTGCTAGGTGGTTGCTATGGAGTTATAGGCAGTTGCTAGGGTGTTGCTAGGCAGTTGTTATGGTGTTCCAGGTGGTTGCTAGGGTGTTGCTAGGTGGTTGCTAAGGTATTCTAGGTGGTTGCTAGGGTGTTGCAAGGTGGTTGCTATGGTGTTGCTAGGTGGTTGCTATGGAGATATAGCTGGTTGCTAGGGTGTTGCTAGGCATTTGCTATGGAGTTATAGGCGGTTGCTAGGGTGTTGCTAGAGTATTCAAGGTAGTTGCTAGGATGTTGCTAGGTGGTTGCTATGCAGTTATAGGCGGTTGCTAGGCAGTTGTTATGGTGTTCCAGGTGTTTGATAGGGTGTTGCTAGGTGGTTGCTAGGGTATTCAAGGTAGTTGCTAGGATGTTGCTAGGTGGTTGCTATGCAGTTATAGGTGGTTGCTAGGCAGTTGATATGGTTTTCCAGGTGGTTGATAGGGTGTTGCTAGGTGGTTGCTATGGAGTTATAGCCGGTTGCTAGGGTGTTGCTAGGCATTTGCTATGGTGTTCCATGTGGTTGCTAGGATGTTGCTAGGTGGTTGCTATGGAGTTCTAGGCAGTTGCTATGGTGTTACAGGTGGTTGCTAGTGTGTTGTTAGGTGTTTGCTATGGAGTTCTAGGCTGTTGCTAGGGTGTTCTCGGTGGTTGCTAGGGTATTCTAGGTGGTCGCTAGGCTGTTGTAAGGTGGTTGCTATGGTGTTGCTAGGTGGTTGCTATGGAGTTATAGTCGGTTGCTAGGGTGTTGCTATGCATTTGCTTTGGTGTTCCAGGTGGTTGCTAGGGTGTTGCTAAGTTGTTGCTATGGAGTTATAGGCGGTTGCTAGGGTGTTGCTAGGTGGTTGCTAGGGTTTTCTAGGTGGTTGCTATGGGTTTCTAGGCAGTTGCTATGGTGATAAAGGTGGTTGCTATGGTGTTGCTAGGTGGTTGCTATGGAGTCCTAGGTTGTTGCTAGGGTGTTGCTAGGTGGTTGCTATGCAGTTCCAGGTGGTTGCTAGGGTGTTGCTAGGTGGTTGCTAGGGTATTCTAGGTGGTTGCTATGGTGTTGCTAGGTGGATGCTATGGAGTTATAGCTGGTTGCTAGGGTGTTGCTATGCATTTGCCATGGTGTTCCAGGTGGTTGCTAGGATGTTCCAAGGTGGTTGCTATGCAGTTCTAGGTGGTTGCTAGGGTGTTGCTATGTGGTTGCTATGGCGTTCTAGGCAGTTGCTATGGCGTTACAGGTGGTTGCTAGTGTGTTTTTAGGTGTTTGCTATGAAGTTCTAGGCGGTTGCTAGGGTGTTCTAGGAGGTTGCTAGGGTGTTGCTAGGTCGTTGCTATGGAGTTACAGGTGGTTGCTAGGATGTTGCTAGGGGGTTGCTATGGAGTCCTAGGCGGTTGCTAGGTCTTTACTGAGTCCAATGACGCGACCCATAGTTCTCTATGAAAAACCGTTCAAATGTTACGAAATATCAAACATCGGCCAATCAGGAAGGGGGTTAAGGCTGATCTCCACCAATGGACAAAGGACTCCCTACCATGTCCAATGAGGCATTGCACAATTTGTGGGCAATTTTTCCCCATAGAGATGAATGGCAGAATGTTCAAATCTAGAGAGAGACCAGGGTACTGCTGCTAGAAGACAGAGCATTGTGACATCACAATGGTGAGAAGACAGCATTATGACATCACAAGGGTGAACATTCCGCCATTCATTCTCTATGGGAAAAATTTCCCAAAAAAATTCAAATTTATCAAAAACCGTGCAACGAAACTTTCCACAAAGTAATAGCACACCATTCCCGATCAAGCCGCTCGATTTGACATATTGCACATGCATGTGGTGCGAAAACTCTGGGAGGAGTAGCGGTCCAAAAAATGGGTGGAATAATAATAATAATAATAACTAGACAATTCCTGCAGAAATTGTGAAGTGTGGTTGCCGCCAATGCAAAGTCGACTTTGTGCTGAACGGAGTGAACAGTTTCTGTAGTATAAGCAGAGACAGGGCATTGTGTACCTGCTATAACATCACTACAACGAGTTGATTTGCGACACATATATTCAGAGCTAAATTATCCTTTCATCAAAATTTGAGATCTCAGTGTTTTACTTGCGGTATGCGGTGACGAGTGACGGCGAATCACAAAGCTAGCTGGCATGTTCAGAGGGTCTTGGAAAAACCCTAAGTCTGACGTGTAATGCAGACTGATGTGTAATGCAGTTATAACGAGACCAAAGTTTCCAACTCGCTGGAATATAAAACGGTATTACAAAAGTAAAATTTGACATATTATACATTGTTAGAAAGCTTATTCTGTCACCTATTAGATCGATGATGTGTAGATCAAGCCAGATTGTACTACAAAGTTCGACAACACCCAAAGCAACATGTGTGGTATTACAAGCCCACTGAAGACCGGATCAGAAGCTGCTGCACACGTGTTGTTGACGGCGTTGTTGCACTCTTTAGTACAGTCTGGCTTGTTTGAGAATTCGTTTATTCAGTAGGTGAGAGCATAAGCTTTCTAACCAGGTATAACAGCACGTCTAATTTTGGTTTTGGAATATGGTTTTTTTAGGTCAACCGAAAGTGTTTTAATCGTCGCATTCAATGCATGCACTCTTTGTTAGCACTAGTAGCATTCAAAGACGCTGCATTTGACGAAACGTTGTCAACGATTTTGCGTAATATCTTGTGAAATACTATTATTTTTGAGGAAATCTGGGTATGCCTAAGTCATATGTTTGTTGATATACCTAGCTGACAGCGTTTTCATTTGTAATTTTGCATTTGGAATACCGTTTTTATCGCGTGCACTTCCGCATTAAGCTATATCCACTGTGGTGGCTAAGTCGCCAGGAAACCTCGTTTGAACAACACAATCCGTGCATGTACGTCTTCGTCAAGGTTTTATCTACATTGTGGTATGAATCATTTGAAGTTTACGAATGTGTGTTTTCTGTAATTACGACGAAAATGGAGATATGCACCGCATCTGGATTCTAAATTTCCTGTAGATGAAGCAGGTTAAAAGTGCATCACGTGTGCTAAGCCAACCAATGCTGTGACTTCATAATTCACATTTTTATGACGTCACCGCCCCATTCATTTTCAATGGGAAAAATTGGCCATAAAAAGTCATATTTCTCAAAAACCGTGCAGCGAAAATTTCCACAAAGTAATAGCCATCGATTCCCAAAGAAGCCGGTCAATTTGACATATGGCATGTGTATGTGGTGCGAAAACTCTGGGAGGAGTAGCGGTCCAAAAAATGGGTGGAAAGAATAATAATAATAACTAGACAATTCCTGCAGAAATTGTGAAGTGTGGTTGCCCTCAATGCAAAGTCGACTTTCTGCTGAACAGAATGAACAGTGGTAGGTAGTTGCTATGATGTTCTGGTGGTGACTATGGAGTTATAGGCGGTTGCTAGGGTGTTGATAGGCAGTTGTTATGGTGTTCCAGGAGGTCGCTAGGGTGTTGCTAGGTGGTTGCTATGGAGTTATAGGCAGTTGCTAGGGTGTTGCTAGGTAGTTATGGTGTTCCAGCTGGTTGCTAGGTGGTTGCTATGGAGTTATAAGCGGTTGCTATGGTGTTCCAGGTGGTTGCTAGGGTGTTGCTAGGTGGTTGCTATGGAGTTATAGGCGGTTGCTACGGTGTTGCTATGTGGTTGGTAGGGTTTTCTAGATGGTTGCTAGGATGTTGCTAGGTGGTTGCTATGGAGTTATAGGCGGTTGCCAGGGTGTTGCTAGGCAGTTGTTATGGTGTTCCAGGTGGTTGCTAGGGTGTTGCTAGGTGGTTGCTAAGGTATTCTAGGTGGTTGCTAGGGTGTTGCAAGGTGGTTGCTATGGTGTTGCTAGGTGGTTGCTATGGAGATATAGCTGGTTGCTAGGGTGTTGCTAGGCATTTGCTATGGAGTTATAGGCGGTTGCTAGGGTGTTGCTAGAGTATTCAAGGTAGTTGCTAGGATGTTGCTAGGTGGTTGCTATGCAGTTATAGGCGGTTGCTAGGCAGTTGTTATGGTGTTCCAGGTGTTTGATAGGGTGTTGCTAGGTGGTTGCTAGGGTATTCAAGGTAGTTGCTAGGATGTTGCTAGGTGGTTGCTATGCAGTTATAGGCCGTTGCTCGGCAGTTGATATGGTTTTCCAGGTGGTTGATAGGGTGTTGCTAGGTGGTTGCTATGGAGTTATAGCCGGTTGCTAGGGTGTTGCTAGGCATTTGCTATGGTGTTCCATGTGGTTGCTAGGGTGTTGCTAGGTGGTTGCTATGGAGTTCTAGGCAGTTGCTATGGTGTTACAGGTGGTTGCTAGTGTGTTGTTAGGTGTTTGCTATGGAGTTCTAGGCTGTTGCTAGGGTGTTCTCGGTGGTTGCTAGGGTTTTCTAGGTGGTTGCTAGGATGTTGCTAGGTGGTTGCTATGGAGTTATAAGCGGTTGCTAGGGTGTTGCTAGGCAGTTGTTATGGTGTTCCAGGTGGTTTCTAGGTTGTTGCTTGGTGGTTGCTATGGTGTCCAGGTGGTTGCTAGGGTGTTGCTAGGTGGTTGCTATGGAGTTCTAGGTGGTTGCTATGGTGTTGCTAGGTGGTTGCTATGGAGTTATAGCCGGTTGCTAGGGTGTTGCTAGGCAGTTATGGTGTTCCAGCTGGTTGCTAGGTGGTTGCTATGGAGTTATAAGCGGTTGCTATGGTGTTCCAGGTGGTTGCTAGGGTGTTGCTAGGTGGTTGCTATGGAGTTATAGGCGGTTGCTACGGTGTTGCTATGTGGTTGGTAGGGTATTCTAGATGGTTGCTAAGATGTTGCTAGGTGGTTGCTATGGAGTTATAGGCAGTTGCTAGGGTGTTGCTAGGCAGTTGGTATGGTGTTCCAGGTGGTTGCTAGGGTGTTGCTAGGTGGTTGCTATGGTGTTCCAGGTGGTTGCTAGGGTGTTGCTAGGTGGTTGCTATGGAGTTCTAGGTGGTTGCTATGGTGTTCCTAGGTGGTTGCTATGGAGATCTAGGCTGTTGCAAGACTGTTCTAAGTGGTTGCTAGGGTGTTGCTAGGTCGTTCCCATAGAGTTCTAAGCAGTTGCTAAGGTGTTGCTAGGTGGTTGCTATGGAGTTCTAAGCAGTTGCTAGGGTGTTTCAGGTGGTTGCCAGGGTGTTGCTAGATGATTGTTATGGAGTTCCAGGTCGTTGCTAGGGTTTTCTAGGTATTTGCTATAGAGTTCTAGGCAGTTGCTATGCTGTTGCTAGGTGGTTGCTATGGAGTTCCAGGCTGTTGCTAGGCTGTTCTAGGTGGTTGCTAGGGTGTTTCTAGGTGGTTGCTCCGTCTTTACTGAGTCCAATGACGCGATCCACAATTCTCTATGACAAACGGTTGAAAAGTTATTAAATATCAAATGTCGGCCAATCAGGAAAGGGGGCGAGGTTAATTTACACCAATAGACAATCGACTCTCTAACACGTCCAATGAGGCATCCCACAATTTGAGGGCAATTTTGCCCCATAGAGATGAATGCTGAATGTCCAAAGCCAGAGAGAGACCAGAGCACTGCTGCTAGAAGACAGACCATTGTGACATCATAAAGGTGAGAAGACAGCATTGTGACATCACAATGGTGAACATTCCACCATTCATTCTCTATGGGAAAAATTCCCCAAAAAAAGTCAAATTTCTCAAAAACCGTCCACCCAAACTTTCCACAAAGTAATAGCACTTCATTCCCGATCAAGCCGCTCGATTTGACACATTGCACATGTATGTGGTGCGAAAACTCTGGGAGGAGTAGCGGTCCAAAAAATGGGTGGAATAATAATAATAATAATAATAATAAATAAATAAATAATATGTGCAATAATAATAGTGTGTTTGCCTAAGGCAACCACACTAATAATAATAATAATAATAATAATAATATGTGGGATAATAGTAGTGTGGTTGCCTGAGGCAACCACACTAAATAATGATATGTGCAATAATAATAGTGTGTTTGCCTAAGGCAACCACACTAATAATAATAATAATAATAAATAAATATGTGCAATAATAATAGTGTGTTTGCCTAAGGCAACCACACTAATAAATATGTGCAATAATAATAGTGTGTTTGCCTAAGGCAACCACACTAATAACTAGACAATTCCTGCAGAAATTGTGAAGTGTGGTTGCCGCCAATGCAAAGTCGACTTTGTGCTGAACGGAGTGAACAGTTTCTGTAGTATAAGCAGAGACAGGGCATTGTGTACCTGCTATAACATCACTACAACGAGTTGATTTGCGACACATATATTCAGAGCTAAATTATCCTTTCATCAAAATTTGAGATCTCAGTGTTTTACTTGCGGTATGCGGTGACGAGTGACGGCGAATCACAAAGCTAGCTGGCATGTTCAGAGGGTCTTGGAAAAACCCTAAGTCTGACGTGTAATGCAGACTGATGTGTAATGCAGTTATAACGAGACCAAAGTTTCCAACTCGCTGGAATATAAAACGGTATTACAAAAGTAAAATTTGACATATTATACATTGTTAGAAAGCTTATTCTGTCACCTATTAGATCGATGATGTGTAGATCAAGCCAGATTGTACTACAAAGTTCGACAACACCCAAAGCAACATGTGTGGTACTACAAGCCCACTGAAGACCGGATCAGAAGCTGCTGCACACGTGTTGTTGACGGCGTTGTTGCACTCTTTAGTACAGTCTGGCTTGTTTGAGAATTCGTTTATTCAGTAGGTGAGAGCATAAGCTTTCTAACCAGGTATAACAGCACGTCTAATTTTGGTTTTGGAATATCGTTTTTTTAGGTCAACCGAAAGTTTTTTAATCGTCGCATACAATGCATGTAGTCTGTTAGCATTAGCATTCAAAGACGCTGGACCTGACGAAACGTCGTCAAAGAATTTGCGTAATATCTTGTGAAATACTGTTATTATTGAGGACTTCTGGGTATGCCTAAGCCATATGTTTTGTTGATATACCTAGCTGACAGCGTTTTCATTTGTAATTTTGCATTTGGAATACCGTTTTTATCGCGTGCACTTCCGCATTAAGCTATATCCACTGTGGTGGCTAAGTCGCCAGGAAACCTCGTTTGAACAACACAATCCGTGCATGTACGTCTTCGTCAAGGTTTTATCTACATTGTGGTATGAATCATTTGAAGTTTACGAATGTGTGTTTTCTGTAATTACGACGAAAATGGAGATATGCACCGCATCTGGATTCTAAATTTCCTGTAGATGAAGCAGGTTAAAAGTGCATCACGTGTGCTAAGCCGACCAATGCTGTGACTTCATAATTCACATTTTTTTGACGTCACCGCCCCATTCATTTTCAATGGGAAAAATTGGCCATAAAAAGTCATATTTCTCAAAAACCGTGCAGCGAAAATTTCCACAAAGTAATAGCCATCGATTCCCAAAGAAGCCGGTCAATTTGACATATGGCATGTGTATGTGGTGCGAAAACTCTGGGAGGAGTAGCGGTCCAAAAAATGGGTGGAAAGATAGAATAATAATAATAATAACTAGACAATTCCTGCAGAAATTGTGAAGTGTGGTTGCCGCTAATGCAAAGTCGACTTTGTGGTGCACAGAGTTAACCGAGCTAAGTAGTTGGTTTACTGTTCTAAGGCAGTTGGTAGGGTGTTTTGGGTGGTGTCTAGGGGATTTCTAAAACATGGCTATGGAGTGTTCTAGGTGGTTGCTAGGGTGTTGCTAGGTAGTTGCTATGGAGTTTTAGGGTGTTGCTAGGGTGTTGCTAGGTGGTTGCTATGGAGTTCTACACAGTTGCTAAGGTGTTGCTAGGTGGTTGCTAGGGCATTGCTAGGTGGTTGCTAGGGTATTCTAAGTGGTTGCTAGGATGTTGCTAGGTGCTTGCTATGGAGTTAAAGGCAGTTGCTATGGTGTTGCTAGGCAGTTGTTATGGTGTTACAGGTGGTTGCTAGGGTGTTGCTACGTGGTTGCTATGGAGTTATAGTCAGTTGCTAGGGTGTTGCTAGGTGGTTGCTTGGGTATTCTAGGTGGTTGTTAGGAGGTTGCTATGGAGTTATAGGCCGTTGCTAGGGTGTTGCTAGGCAGTTGTTATGGTGTTACAGGTGGTTGCTAGGGTGTTGCTACGTGGTTGCTAGGGTATTCTAGGTGGTTGCTAGGTGGATGCTATGGAGTTCTAGGTGGTTGCTATGGTGTTGCTATGTGGTTGCTATGGAGTTATAGCCGGTTGCTAGGGTGTTGCTAGGCATTTGCTATGGAGTTATAGGCGGTTGCTAGGGTGTTGCTAGGTGGTTGCTAGGGTGTTGCTAGGCAGTTGTTATGGTGTTCCACGTGGTTGGAAAGGTGTTGCTACGTGGCTGCTAGGGTTTTCTAGGTGGTTGCTAGGGTGTTGCAAGGTGGTTGCTATGGTGTTGCTAAGTGGTTGCTATGGAGTTATAGCCGGTTGCTAGGGTGTTGCTAGGCATTTGCTATGGTGTTCCAGGTGGTTGCTAAAGTGTTGCAAAGTGGTTGCTATGCAGTTCTAGGTGGTTGCTAGGGTGTTGCTAGGTGGTTGCTATGGAGTTCTAGGCAGTTGCTATGGTGTTACAGGTGGTTGCTAGTGTGTTGTTAGGTGGTTGCTATGGCGTTCTAGGCGGTTGCTAGGGTGTTCTAGGTAGTTGCTAAGGTGCTGCTAGGTTGTTGCTATGGAGTTATAGGCGGTTGCTAGGATGTTGCTAGGGGGTTGCTATGGAGTTTTAGACGGTTGCTAGGGTGTTGCTAGGTGGTTGCTGTAGAATCCTAGGCAGTTGCTATGGTGGTCTAGGTGGTTACTAGTGTGTTGTTAGGTGGTTGCTATGAAGTTCTAGGGGGTTGCTAGGGTGTTCTAGTTGGTTGCTAGGGTGTTGCTATGTGGTTGCCATGTACTTCTAGGGGTTGCTAGCGTGTTGTAGGTGGTTGCTATGGTGTTCTAGGCGGTTGCCTGGGTGTTGCTAGGTGGTTGCTACAACATTCTAGGCGGTTGCTAGGGTGTTGCTAAGTCGTTGCTACGGAGCTCTAGGTTGTTGCAAGGCTGTTCTAGGTGGTTGCTAGGGTGTTGCTAGGTGGTTCCCATAGAGTATTAAGCGGTTGCTAAGGTGTTGCTAGGTGGTTGCTATGGAGTTCTAAGCAGTTGCTAGGGTGTTCTAGGTGGTTGCTAGGGTGTTGCTAGATGGTTGCTATGGAGTTCCAGGTGGTAGCTAGGGTTTTCTAGGTATTTGCTATAGAGTTCTAGGCAGTTGCTATGCTGTTGCTAGGTGGTTGCTATGGAGTTCCAGGCTGTTGCTAGGCTGTTCTAGGTGGTTGCTAGGGTGTTGCTAGGCAGTTGTTATGGTGTTCCAGGTGGTTGCTAGGGTGTTGCTAAGTGGTTGCTATGGAGATCTAGGCTGTTGCAAGACTGTTCTAAGTGGTTGCTAGGGTGTTGCTAGGTGGTTCCCATAGAGTTCTAAGCGGTTGCTAAGGTGTTGCTAGGTGGTTGCTATGGAGTTCTAAGCAGTTGCTAGGGTGTTCTAGGTGGTTGCTAGGGTGTTGCTAGAGGGTTGTTATGGAGTTCCAGGTGGTTGCTAGGGTTTTCTAGGTATTTGCTTTAGAGTTCTAGGCAGTTGCTATGCTGTTGCTAGGTGGTTGCTATGGAGTTCCAGGCTGTTGCTAGGCTGTTCTAGGTGGTTGCTAGGGTGTTTCTAGGTGGTTGCTCCGTCTTTACTGAGTCCAATGACGCGATCCACAATTCTCTATGACAAACGGTTGAAAAGTTATTAAATATCAAATGTCGGCCAATCAGGAAAGGGGGCGAGGTTAATTTACACCAATAGACAATCGACTCTCTAACACGTCCAATGAGGCATCCCACAATTTGAGGGCAATTTTGCCCCATAGAGATGAATGCTGAATGTCCAAAGCCAGAGAGAGACCAGAGCACTGCTGCTAGAAGACAGACCATTGTGACATCATAAAGGTGAGAAGACAGCATTGTGACATCACAATGGTGAACATTCCACCATTCATTCTCTATGGGAAAAATTCCCCAAAAAAAGTCAAATTTCTCAAAAACCGTCCACCCAAACTTTCCACAAAGTAATAGCACTTCATTCCCGATCAAGCCGCTCGATTTGACACATTGCACATGTATGTGGTGCGAAAACTCTGGGAGGAGTAGCGGTCCAAAAAATGGGTGGAATAATAATAATTAAAGCCGCAAGCGGCGTTGGGAGGGGTCCAAGCATTGGCACCATCGCGCCCCCTACGGAGCGATTTTAAAATGGCTTTTTCTTCATGATCATATGCCTTCATCCAACATATCTACTGAATATCATGATGATTGTATAAAATATTGATGACTTATGGCCAATTTTGTGCTAAGAGACGCTGTCGGATGACTTAGTTGCATCGCCATGTATGTGTCCTGGCCGCTTCCCGTCAAGGCCTTTACTATGTCGTAACACTTAGATGGGATGTCGTAACACTTAGATGGCATGTCGTAACGCACATATGGCCTGGCGTGTTTGTACAGCTGCAGCGCTTCCATGCTGTAACAAAAAAAGGCATCACACTAGTGTCACGATACCAAAATTTTGACTTTGATACCGAGACCAAGTTTAGTATCACAATAATTAATACTGAAACGATACTGATTCAATACTCGGTACCTAACGATACTGAAATTACCTTAATAGATCATAAACTCAATGTCCACAAGGGTTGACCTCATTTTCGAATTCACGGATTATTAAAAACCTGGTTTATTAACAACCTTTGAGTTGAAGCCTGTTCAACATATCAATAAGCATAGGCCTATAGTGTTACAACGCCAAATCATAGAAAACTATATGAAATATATTTCAACCTTAATAGATCAGAAACGTAATGTCCACAAGGGTTGACCTCATCTTCGAATTCATGGTTTATTAACAACCTGGTTCATTAACAACCTTTAAGTTGAAGCCTCTGCAACAAATTAATATGCATAGGCCTATAGTGTTACAACACTAAACAACAGAAAAATATATCAAATATATTTCAAAAATTAAACAGTTGTAAACTAAATAATCTTTAAAACAGGTCTTTCACCTGTAAATAGATTTAAAAAGCAGCATATTCTAATAACAATACAGCATCTATCTACAATAAAATATTTCCAAATTAGAACACCTATTGGTACTGAAGTGAACTGAGTCAAAGCTTGCGCTGTATCAAGGAGCTGGGTGCAAGCGCAAGTCACCTCACTTGGCAACCTTAGTTGCTACTGCCTTCTAGCGAAGATTCTGACAAATTACACTTTTCATCCTCTAAATCAGTAATGCGGGAGACAATTTTCCCTGGCTTTTACATTTGACTCAAAACTACGGAACGTCGGAATATTCTAATACCGAACCGTTTCTTTTTTATTTTTTTATTTTTTTTAAGTACACAGAAAGTGCTGAAGTTTTGGTATACCGTGCAACACTACGTCAGACACATATTCCAATCCATTGCTCAGCTTAGCAGAGAATGCACATTTCAGAGCGCCACAGAGACAGATAGAATAATAGCACATAAATACACATTTCAAATAATAAATACGACATTGAGAAAAAACGGAAAAAAGACGTAATATCAACTCGCGATCTGCGCGCTGCGCGCAAAGTAGCCTACCGTTTTATTCATTTAGACATTGGCAGATAAGAAAAATTTTGGTTACACTGACCTATAAAACGCTATTCCAAAAGCAAAATCAGACATGTTATACATCGTTAGAAAGCTTATACTCTCACCTACTGAATAAATGAGTTGTCAATCAAGCCAAATTGCACTAAAAAGGGCGACAACGCCGTAAGCAACAAGTGTGGTATTACACAGAGCTATTTATGAAGATAGCCGACCCAGGCGTCACATATGCGCGTATTTTTCACAAACGGATTGTCCAAGACAATATATGACCACTCATTCGCAAAAGGGACATCTACGCGTAAAACCAATGGTAAGATTGTATATTTATCCAATGTTTAGTCCCAGATATTGACTGTAGAATGACATGGTATAATTAAAAGAAAAATTGTCTCGTTTATGTCGTTAGTCAGTGAGCAGCATTTTCACTGCTGTATTGGCATATTTTAGGGCTAATGTCGGGTTTATCTTGTTGCTACGGAATATTGCATTACATTACATTACAGGCATTTGGCAGACGCTCCTATCCAGAGCGACGTACAACAAAGTGTTTAACCATAAACAGGAACAAGTGTGTCGAAAACCCTAGAGGGCAGTAGCCTACCGTTCCAAATGCAGGGAACAACCGCATAGTTCAAGTTGGACCCTGTAGGTTAAAATGATTAACACTAACACAAACAAGGACAGCAACAACGCAGTCTATGCAAAAATACAAGCAATAGTTAAGACGAGTTAAGTCACCTACGAAACAACTACCTAGTTACAACCCGAAGCTTACAGTCAATTTAGAGATTAAATCGAGAATACGATTTAAAGCATAAATTGCGTCTTTTGTTTATATTCAATATTAGAAATTGCAGCGAGAAACTGCAGCTGTAGACACAAGATAATTTATGTTATGGTAGCAACGGAACGAAGCGGACTATACGTGTATTGCCACCATTGTTTTATTATACCAGTGTGTTTTCGCGCGTTTGCACAGAAATGCAAAACCTACCAATAAAATGGTTTAGCTATTTCTCACTATAATGACAGATTTAAAGACTAAACGAACTCACCCGATACTGTCTTCAAATCCATGCCAAACAAAAGTAATTATTCATCCTCTCAAAAAGCTTGTACTAACAAACCTTTAATAGCCTAGCATGCACTCTGGCTGGCACTGCCTTTCTTTCCCCGACGGTCAGACCTTCCCCTCACTGATAAAAACTAGACCCTCCGGTGTCGGATTACTTGCGTCGCCATGGATGTCGCTTGCCGTAAAGAAGTTTACTCGATGTCGTAATCGTTTAGATTTGGAGCCACAGCTCTTCCGCACCCCACCTAATAAAAAAGTCCAAATGGCGGGCAAACCATATGGCGGACATAGGTGGTCCCAATAGCAAAGTTGTAGAGCACATTCAGATGCATCGGTCGATGAAGTTTTGTGTTGATCGGACTTATGGTGTGGCAGTTATAGCCTTTAAAAGTATGATCCTTTGTTATAGCGCCACCATCTGGGCGACGTAGGTGATTTTTCGTGGCTGAGTAGTGGGGGGCCATAGGAACCCACCTCCCAAATTTGGTTGGTGTACAACGTATGGTTGCTGAGCCTCAGACATTTTAGCGGAGAAAACTGCCACGCCCCAACTAAAAAGTTAAAATGGCGGGCAAACAATATGGCAGACATAGGTAGTGCCAATGGCAAAGTGATAGAGCACGTTCAGATGCATACGTCGATGAAGTTTTGTGTTGATCTAACTTATGGTGTGGGAGTTATGGCCTTTTACGCCTAACCCTTTGTTATAGCGCCACCATATGGCCGACATAGGTGATTTTTAGTGCCTGAGTAGTGGGGGGCCATAGGAACCCACCTGCCAAATTTGGTTGCTCTAGGACTTATGGTTGCTGAGCCTCAGACACTTTTAGCGGAGAAAAATAATAAGAATTAAAGCCGCAAGCGGCGTTGGGAGGGGTCCAAGCATTGGCACCATCGCGCCCCCTACGGAGCGATTTTAAAATGGCTTTTTCCTCATGATCATATGCCTTCATCCAACATATCTCCTGAATATCATGATGATCGTATAAAATATTGATGACTTATGGCCAATTTTGTGCTAAGAGACGCTGTCGGATGACTTAGTTGCATCGCCATGGATGTGTCCTGGCCGCTTCCCGTGAAGGCCTTTACTATGTCGTAACACTTAGATGGCATGTCGTAACGCACATATGGCCTGGCGTGTTTGTACAGCTGCAGCGCTTCCATGCTGTAACAAAAAAAGGCATCACACTAGTGTTGTCACGATACCAAAATTTTGAATTTGATACCGATACCAAGTTTAGTATCACAATAATTAATACTGAAACGATACTGATTCAATACTCGGTACCTAACGATAGTGAAATTGCCTTAATAGATCAGAAACTCAATGTCCACAAGGGTTGACCTCATTTTCGAATTCATGGATTATTAAAAACCTGGTTTATTAACAACCTTTGAGTTGAAGCCTGTTCAACATATCAATAAGCATAGGCCTATAGTGTTACAACACTGAACAACAGAGAAATATATCAAATATATTTCAAAAAGTAAACAGTTGTAAACTAAATAATCTTTAAAACAGGTTTTTCACCTTTAAATAGATTTTAAAACTGCATATTTAAATAACAATACAGCATCTATCTATAATAAAATATTTGCAAATTGGAACACCTATTGCTACTGACGTGAACTGAGTGAAAGCTTGCGCTGTATCAAGAAGCTGAGTGCACAAGCGCAAGTCACCTCACTTGGCAACCATAGTTGCTACTGCCTTACAGCGAAGATTCTGACAAATTACACTTTTCATCCTCTCAATCAGTAATGCGGGAGACAATTTTCCCTTGCTTTTACATTTGACTCAAAACTACCGAACTTCGGAATATTCTAATACCGAACAGTTTCTTTTTTTTTAAGTACCGAGAAAGTGCTGAAGTTTTGGTATACCGTGCAACACTGCGTCAGACACATATTCCAATCCATTGCTCAGCTTAGCAGAGAATGCACATTTCAGAGTGCCACAGAGACAGATAGAATAATAACACATGAATGCACATTTAAAATAATAAGTACGACATTGAGAAAAAACGGAAAAAAAGACGTAATACCAACTCGTGATCTGCTTGCTGCGCGCAAAGTAGTCTACCGTTTTATTTATTTAGACATTGGCAGATAAGATAAATTTTGGTTACGCTGACCTATAAAACGCTATTCCAAAAGCAAAATCAGACATGTTATACATCGTTAGAAAGCTTATACTCTCACCTACTGAATAAATGAATTGTCAATCAAGCCAAATTGCACTAAAAAGGGCGACAACGCCGTAAGCAACAGGTGTGGTATTACGCACAGCTGTTATTGAAGATAGCCGACCCTGGCGTCACAGATGCGCGTATATTTCGCAAACGGATTGTCCAAGACAATATATGACCACTCATTCGCAAAAGGGACATCTCTACGCGTAAAACCAGTGGTAAGATTGTATATTTATTCGATGTTTAGTCCCAGATATTGAATGTAGAATGACATGGCATAATTTTAAAAAACTTTGTCTCGTTTATTTCCTTATTCAGTGAGCAGCGTTTTCACTGCTATATTGGCATATTTTAGGGCTAACGTCGGGTTTATCTTGTTGCTACGGAATATTACATTACATTCCATTACAATACAGGCATTTGGCAGACGCTCTTATCCAGAGTGACGTACAACAAAGTGTATAACCATAACCAGGAACAAGTGTGTCGAAAACCCTAGAGAGAAATGCCGTTCCAAGTGCAGGGAACAACCGTTAGTTCAACTTGGACCCTGTAGGTTAAACTGATTAACACTAACACAAACAAGAACAGCAAGAACGCAGTCTATGCAAAAATACAAGCAATAGTTAAGACGAGTGCATTAACTAAGTCACCAACGAAACAGCTAACTAGTTACAACCCTAAGCTTACAGTCAATTTAGAGATTAAATTGAGAAAACAATTTCTCTCAGCATAATGATTTAAAGACTAAACGAACTCACCCGATATTGTCTTCAAATGGACCGTATTATTTATTTAGACATTGGCAGACTACAGCATAAATTGCGTCTTTTGTTTATATTCAATATTAGAAATTGCAGCGAGAAACTGCAGCTGTAGACACAAGATAGTTTGTTATGTTATGGTAGCAACGGCACGAAGCGGACTATATGCATTACCGTCATTGTTTCATTGGACCAGCGTGTTTTCGCGCGTTTGCACAGAAACTCAGAACCTATCAATAAAATGGTTTAGCTATTTCTCAGCATAATGACAGATTCAAAGACTAAACGAACTCACCCGATACTGTCTTCAAATAATGTCTGGCACTGTCTTCCACTGCTTCCCCGACGTTCAGACCGTCCCCTCACTGATAAAAACTAGACCCTACGGTGTCGGATTACTTGCGTCGCCATGGATGTCGCTTGCCGTAAAGAAGTTTACTAGATGTCGTAATCGTTTAGATTTGGAGTCACAGCTCTTCCGCACCCCACCTAATAAAAAAGTCCAAATGGCAGGCAAACAATATGGCGGAGATATGTAGCCCCAACAGCAAAGTTGTAGAGCACATTCACGTGCGTCGGTCTATGAAGTTTTGTGTTGATCTGATTTACGGTGTGGGAGTTATGACCTTTTAGGCAAAATCCTTTGTTATAGCGCCACCATCTGGCCGACATAGGTGATTTTTAGTGCCTCAGTAGTGGGGGGCCATAGGAACCCACTTGCCAAGTTTGGTTGCTCTAGGACTTAAGGTTGCTGAGCCTCAGACATTTTAGCAGAGAAAGCTTCCACGCCCCAACGTAAAAGTTAAAATGGCGGGCAAACAATATGGCGAACATGGGTGGTGCCAATGGCAAAGTTGTAGAGCACCTTCAGATGCATAGGTCGATGAAGTTTTGTGTTGATCTAACTTATGGTGTGGGAGTTATGGCCTTTTACGCAAAACCCTTTGTTATAGCGCCACCATCTGGCCGACATAGGTGATTTTTAGTGCCTGAGTAGTGGGGGGCCATAGGAACCCACCTGCCAAATTTGGTTGCTCTACGACTTATGGTTGCTGAGCCTCAGACACTTTTAGCGGAGAAAAATAATAAGAATAATAATAATAATAATTAAAGCCGCAAGCGGCGTTGGGAGGGGTCCAAGCATTGGCACCATTGCGCCCCCTACGGAGCGATTTTAAAATGGCTTTGTCCTCATGATCATATGCCTTCATCCAACATATCTACTGAATATCATGATGATTGTATAAAATATTGATGACTTATGGCCAATTTTGTGCTAAGAGACGCTGTCGGATGACTTAGTTGCATCGCCATGGATGTGTCCTGGCCGCTTCCCGTGAAGGCCTTTACTATGTCGTAACACACATATGGCCTGGCGTGTTTGTACAGCTGCAGCGCTTCCATGCTGTAACAAAAAAAGGCATCACACTAGTGTTGTCACGATACCAAAATTTTGACTTTGATACCGATACCAAGTTTAGTATCACAATAATTAATACTGAAACGATACTGATTCAATACTCGGTACCTAACGATACTGAAATTACCTTAATAGATCAGAAACTCAACGTCCACAAGGGTTGACCTCATTTTCGAATTCACGGATTATTAAAAACCTGGGCTGCGTTTCCGAGTTTCGATGTACCTTAACGTTTTACGAAGGTTCTTAAGGTATACCTTTCAAAGGGAAAGTGCTTTTTTACGAGTGTTTCCCAAACTATCCCTTAAGGCAACTGTTAAGGGACAACTCAAAGGTACATCGTAAGTTGGAGCTGGCCTACACTGTGGTGCTGAAAAGTTTATCAATCGATGCCAAGCGAATCGATTGTCTCACTTGTAAAGGCTTGTGAATGACGTTTTAATATTACAAGTGTTGTCATAATCATTTTACATCAATCTAATATTGCAGAAGAGGAAGCTATGCCTACTATAGATTATCTGATAATCTCTTTAAGAGTCAAAACGAGACCTTGTGATAGTTTTAATCAATAAATGTAGGCTACAAAAGATAAAATAAAGAGCATCAATCGGGACATATACGCCATAGTCTGGGACTTCTTGGAAGCCCAGAACAAAGGATATAGGGTACATATGGGTGAATTATTTTGTTCTTATTGAAACAAAGGTCTAATTTTAATTTGTTTTTGTCAAACAATATATAGACAACTGTAGCAGCATATCTCCTGATTCCCGCGGACTTTTCTCTGCATTGCAAAAATGATCGTAGATGAAAGGCAAAAGCGCGTCTGTGGAAATTGATAATGATTAATTCTATACCGCGTATGCAACGGCATTTTAACCTGGGTCAGTAGAGTAAAGAGGGTATTAAATGAAATATTGCCAAAGCATTTGATAGCCTATCATAATACTATAGACCGCTCACTTAAAGGAAGTAAAAGAAGGCACACAACGTGGCGTTTCATTGCCGTGTTTTGTGTGATCACTGATTAGTGTAATTAATAGCAGGTGCATCCGATTACTAATTTAATTTATTACGCACTGGGATTGGCTAATGCAGCCTACATAATTACCAGTGGGGAGTTGCACATATGACGACAAGATGGCTGCAAAACCAAGACGACACAGAGGGGCGGTTTTCACTAAGGAGGAAATGCACGTCTTACTCGATGAAGTGCAAGGAAACAAGGGCGTCCTATTCAGTACTTTCAGGAGTAGTGTGTCCAATAAAGCAAAAGTAGGTATTTGGAAGAATATAGCCCAGAAAATGGCTGCTTCCAGCTCCTGTCCACCCAGAGACTGGACAGTCGTCAGGAAGAAATGGCAAGACTTCGCCAGTCTTGCCAAATATCGAGGGGCGGCAGTGCGGAGGGAGATGGCAAAAACGGGTGGTGGACCCAGCGTATCCAGCCTCACCTCTGATGAAGAAAAGGCCCTTTCAATAATTGGCCACACGGCCTCCCAAGGCATCTCGGGGGGCATTGATGTCCGATCTGGCGAGGGGATATCCACCCTCCAGCCCTCTTGTGAGGGGACATCCACCCCACCCCCCGAGCCCTCCTCGCCACCCCAAAGCTCGCATGCCTCGTCGCCTTCTGGCTGTGGTTCTCCCCCCATCCCACACGACTCCCCCCCGACAGAAGCTTGCACCAGAACACCTCGGATGCGAGGTGGAATGTCGAGGCAGAGAGTCGTGCGCTGCAGCTGCAGCGAAGAGCTTCTCTCCTTGGAAAAGGAGAAGCTGGTGGTGCTGCGGGGCATCGAGGCGCAACTGGAGATGTCCAACAACCTCCAGCGGGAGATGCTGGAGGTAAAAAGAGCAAAACTGGACCTCCTGCAGAGGCAGTATGATTTGGCAGAGGCGCAGTTCCATAGGCCCTCCATATCCGTGCCCATCATTCTGCCGTCTCAAGGTAAGTCTAACGTTTTTTGTGTCCTATTCCTATTCTGCAATGTATTCCATTCAATTTCACTAATTAACTTTTCTTCCCTTGCAGATGAGACAAATCCATGACCACGTCCCCGTTGATGAATTTTTTTTGTTTTGTTTTCTGTTTTTAAGGAGCAGTATACTATCTTTGTTTGCATTAATTTTGTTCCTTTGATAAAACATGCTCCTTTTTGGAAACCTTAACCTTTTGTTACACTCTGCAAATAAAGCACCTGTGTTCTATTCCATGTTGTTTGTTTTTTATAGAGCGTTTCACTGGGATTCTGTTGCTAGGGAATGGTTTAGACCCAAGTGTATTTCGAGTTAGTTATTGCATTATCAACCATTGAACTAGGAAATAAAATTGTCTGTTTAGAATGGTTTCATCTTAACAGAAAACATTCTTAAGCCATGTGCTTGGAGAATATCTCTGTGGGTAACGCACGCGGGTTACGCGTGCAAACTTTCCTTAGCTGGTTTAAGTTTTGGTAGGCTAATTATTGCATTTTATTTTGATGGGTCCACACTGATAACAGCGGGCTCATTGTGGGGAGAAATGGGGTTGACTGAAGGGAGTTTGGATGGTGGGTTTATTGCTGGAATGGGAGTTTGGATGGTGTGTGGGTGACTGGTGCTGGACATTGACCGTTTAGTGACTGCAAAGGAAAAGTGGAGGAAAAACAAGAGACGAACTTTAGCCAAAAATGTTGATGATATTTTGCCTGGCCTGAAAACTGGCGTTATATTGTGCTGCACGATGTTCAGGGGGAGGAGGGTTGTCACCTTCGGCATCATCATCATCCTCTTCATCCTCATTATCCTCCAGAGGCATGTGCGCTTGTGCGTGCACAGCAATGTTGTGCAGCATTGCTGTTACAACAATGACAGCACAGCACTTCGCAGGGTTGAACTTTAGCCCTCCCGCCGACCGATGAATGCAGCGAAATCTGTGTTTCCAATGGCCAAATGTGCGTTCTACGAGGCCCCTGGTGCGGATGTGGGCATCGTTGAAATCCTGCTCAGCTTGTGTGACAGGATTCGCCACTGGTGTCATCAGGTAGGTTCGGAGGGGGTAGCCACTGTCTCCGAGGAAAAAACCCCTGCCGAACACTCCCCTGGCAGCATCCTGCCCCACAGCTGAGTTGGCCCAGATGTAACTGTCGTGCGTGCTGCCTGGCCACTTCGCCACGACGTCCACGATGAGCCCATTGTGGTCCACCACCACTTGGGTGTTGATGGCAGAATACCCCTTACGACAGATGAACATCTGGTCGTCCACGGATGGGTTGGACACAGGGATTAGGGTCCCATCCACCAGTCCAATCACCTGGGGAATGCCAGCCACAGCGTGGAAGCCCTGGTGTGCCTGCTGTATCTCCTCTCTCCTTGCAGGCATCTTGATGTACACTTGGGCATGACGCACAAGGATGATGGTCACGGCCTCCACACTCCGTGATACCGAAGCCTTGCTGAGCCCGGTTCCGTCTCCCACCACCTCCAGAAAACTGCCCACTGCATAAAAGCGTAAGGCCGCCAGGAGCTGGACCTCTGGGCTGAGGGCGAAGTTGCAACGGGTGGCCCTTGAAATGTGCGGAGACACAATTTCAAATAGCTTCAGTATTTCCACCCGTGGCAGCCGGTATTTAGCGACGATGGCAGTGTCTGAGAGGACATCAAGCGGGTTGAAGTTTGTCCTTATAAAATGATTAACGTAAACCAATCGGCTACGCGAACGGCGACGCCTTTGGTTTAGAGCAACAATTCGTTGTAATGCAGCCATAATGTGGTCTAACTGAGCCCGATCATCATCGACTAGATATAGCGGGTGCCGCCCTCTTGATTAGTTTCCAGCTGTCCTCATTTAGATTTGTCAATTTGCCTAATATCTGTCAAATATAGGTTTGTACTAGCAGGGTACAGGCTACGGTAGCCTAACCAGTCAGAAAATCCATATTAATCCACATATCCACATCCAATTCGCTCCACTTCGTATAAATTTAAAAAAAACTTTTTTTTTTCTTCACAAATTGGATTAGTATTCTGGATAGGCCCTATACTTAATTGCCATCATTATGGGAATAGACAGGTGAAACGACAACATTCTCACGACGTGCTATGCACAGAAACGTTGATTGGATAATTAATTTTCGTAAAGTTAATATTAAACTATCTATGTAATTTTCGCATGCAGATGTGCTACTAGATGCGCACTGTAGTACAACTGTCGATTTGAAAAGCAAAATGTTGCCATAATAAGGCTGAAACCGCGGATCGCATCGCTTAAGGGACAGCTTACGAGTGCCTCAGACCACCCTTTTAAAGGTATACCTTAATTAAGGTATACCTTAGCTAAGGAGACGCTGGGAAACAGCTCGAGAGCTAAAGGAAGAGCTTAAGGTATACCTTACGACGCACGTAGCGCTAAGGAGACTCTGGGAAACGCAGCCCTGGTTTATTAACAACCTTTGAGTTGAAGCCTGTTCAACATATCAATAAGCATAGGCCTATAGTGTTACAACGCTAAACCATAGAAAACTATATTAAATATATTTCAACCTTAATAGATCAGGGCTGCGTTTCCCAGAGTCTCCTTAGCGCTACGTGCGTCGTAAGGTATACCTTAAGCTCTTCCTTTAGCTCTCGAGCTGTTTCCCAGCGTCTCCTTAGCTAAGGTATACCTTAATTAAGGTATACCTTTAAAAGGGTGGTCTGAGGCACTCGTAAGCTGTCCCTTAGCGATGCGATCCGCGGTTTCAGCCTTATTATGCCAACATTTTGCTTTTCAAATCGACAGTTGTACTACAGTGCGCATCTAGTAGCACATCTGCATGCGAAAATTACATAGATAGTTTAATATTAACTTTACGAAAATTAATTATCCAATCAACGTTTCTGTGCATAGCACGTCATGAGAATGTTGTCGTTTCACCTGTCTATTCCCATAATGATGACAATTAAGTATAGGGCCTATCCAGAATACTAATCCAAGTTGTGAAGAAAAAAAAAAAGTTTTTTTAAATTATACGTAGTGGCGCTAACTGAGGATATGGCTTTTCCGACAGCATACCCTGTAGAAATTAGTTCGTTTGTGTGTGAGTCAATGATCACACTGACTTGGAACAAACCGCCGGTTTATTAAGAATATAAAACCTATGTGTGCAAAGCCAACGTTGAGTGAGTCTACTTCAGGGACTGTAAAAAATACTTGCATGACCGATCTAGAGCACGTTGATTGGCCTAGCCATAAACACACACACAGGTACGGTGGCTCATAATGAACAAACATATCCAAATGATCTACATCCCCTTCCTTTAGCTTACACCTCCTATATAAAACAAAATAGCACTGGGTAAATATCAACATTACGGAACATTTTTCCTAGCATGTTGTTTTACGATTTTCGGTAAACACCCCAAAAATGATTGGGTTTAACCAATATTCTTGGTTAAACTTAAGATTATCCAACAGCAAATTAAGGTGGATGAGCAAATCACTTTAGCAGGTAGACCTATTCATAAGGCACCCGGTATAGAATTCATCATGATCAATTTCCACAGACGCGCTTTTGCCTTTCATCTACGATCATTTTTGCATTTCAGAGAAAAGTTCGCGGGAATCAGTGGATATGCTGCTACAGTTGCCTATGTATTGTGTGACAAAAACAAACTAACATTAGACCTTTGTTTCAATAAGAACAAAATAATTCACCCATATGTAGCTTATATCCTTTTCCCTGGGCTTCCACGAAGTCCCAGACTATGGCTTATATGTCCCGATTGATGCTTTTTATTTTATCCTTTGTAGTCTATATGTACGTATTTATTGAAACTATCACAAGGTCTCGTCTTAACTGACTCTTAAAGAGATTAACAGATGATCCCTATTAGGCATAGCTTCCTCTTCTGCAATATTAGATTGATGTAAAATGATTATGACAACATTTGTTATATTAAAACGTCATTCACAAGCCTTTACAAGTGAGACAATCGATTCGCTTGGCATCGATTGATAAACTTTTCAGCACCACAGTGAAGGCCAGCTCCAACTTACAATGTACCTTTGAGTTGTCCCTTAACAGTTGCCTTAAGGTATAGTTTGGGAAACACTCGTAAAAAAGCGGTTTCCCTTTGAAAGGTATAGCTTAAGACCCTTCGTAAAACGTTAAGGTACATCGAAACTCGGAAACGCAGCCCAGAAACGTAATGTCCACAAGGGTTGTCCTCATTTTCGAATTCATGGTTTATTAACAACCTGGTTCATTAACAACCTTTAAGTTGAAGCCTCTGCAACATATTAATATGCATAGGCCTATAGTGTTACAACACTAAACAACAGAAAAATATATCAAATATATTTCAAAAATTAAACAGTTGTAAACTAAATAATCTTTAAAACAGGTCTTTCACCTGTACATAGATTTAAAAAGCAGCATATTTTAATAACAGTACAGCATCTATATATAATGAAATATTTCCAAATTGGAACACCTATTGGTACTGAAGTGAACTGAGGCAAAGCTTGCGCTGTATCAAGGAGCTGAGTGCACAAGCGCAAGTCATCTCACTTGGCAACCTTAGTTGCTACTGCCTTCTAGCGAAGATTCTGACAAATTACACTTTTCATCCTCTCAATCAGTAATGCGGGAGACAATTTTCCCTGGCTTTTACATTTGACTCAAAACTACCGAACGTCGGAAAATTCTAATACCGAAGCGTTTCTTTTTTTTTTTTTTTTTTTAAGTACCGAGAAAGTGCTGAAGTTTTGGAATACCGTGCCACACTACGTCAGACACATATTCCAATCCACTGCTCAGCTCAGCAGAGAATTCACATTTCAGAGCGCCACAGAGACAGACAGAATAATAACACATAAATGCACATTTCAAATAATAAATACGACATTGAGAAAAAACGGAAATAAAAGACGTAATATCAACTCGCGATCTGCGTGCTGCGCGCAAAGTAGTCTACCGTTTTATTTATTTAGACATTGGCAGATAAGATAAATTTTGGTTACGCTGACCTATAAAACGCTATTCCAAAAGCAAAATCAGACATGTTATACATCGTTAGAAAGCTTATACTCTCACCTACTGAATAAATGAATTGTCAATCAAGCCAAATTGCACTAAAAAGGGCGACAACGCCGTAAGCAACAGGTGTGGTATTACGCACAGCTGTTATTGAAGATAGCCGACCCTGGCGTCACAGATGCGCGTATATTTCGCAAACGGATTGTCCAAGACAATATATGACCACTCATTCGCAAAAGGGACATCTCTACGCGTAAAACCAGTGGTAAGATTGTATATTTATTCGATGTTTAGTCCCAGATATTGAATGTAGAATGACATGGCATAATTTAAAAAAACTTTGTCTCGTTTATTTCCTTATTCAGTGAGCAGCGTTTTCACTGCTATATTGGCATATTTTAGGGCTAACGTCGGGTTTATCTTGTTGCTACGGAATATTACATTACATTCCATTACAATACAGGCATTTGGCAGACGCTCTTGTCCAGAGTGACGTACAACAAAGTGTATAACCATAACCAGGAACAAGTGTGTCGAAAACCCTAGAGAGAAATGCCGTTCCAAGTGCAGGGAACAACCGTTAGTTCAACTTGGACCCTGTAGGTTAAACTGATTAACACTAACACAAACAAGAACAGCAACAACGCAGTCTATGCAAAAATACAAGCAATAGTTAAGACGAGTGCATTAACTAAGTCACCAACGAAACAGCTAACTAGTTACAACCCTAAGCTTACAGTCAATTTAGAGATTAAATTGAGAAAACAATTTCTCTCAGCATAATGACGGATTTAAAGACTAAACGAACTCACCCGATATTGTCTTCAAATGGACCGTATTATTTATTTAGACATTGGCAGACTACAGCATAAATTGCGTCTTTTGTTTATATTCAATATTAGAAATTGCAGCGAGAAACTGCAGCTGTAGACACAAAATAGTTTGTTATGTTATGGTAGCAACGGCACGAAGCGGACTATATGCATTACCGTCATTGTTTCATTGGACCAGCGTGTTTTCGCGCGTTTGCACAGAAACTCAGAACCTATCAATAAAATGGTTTAGCTATTTCTCAGCATAATGACAGATTCAAAGACTAAACGAACTCACCCGATACTGTCTTCAAATAATGTCTGGCACTGTGTTCCACTGCTTCCCCGACGTTCAGACCGTCCCCTCACTGATAAAAACTAGACCCTACGGTGTCGGATTACTTGCGTCGCCATGGATGTTGCTTGCCGTAAAGAAGTTTACTCGATGTCGTAACCGTTTAGATTTGGAGCCACAGCTCTTCCGCACCCCACCTAATAACAACGGCCAAATGGCGGGCAAACCATATGGGGGACATAGGTGCTCCCAATGGCAAAGTTGTAGAGCACATTCAGATGCATCGGTCGATGAAGTTTTGTGTTGATCGGACTTACGGTGTGGCAGTTATAGCCTTTAAAAGTACGACCCTTTGTTATAGCGCCACCATCTGGTCGACATAGGTGATTTTTCGTGCCTGAGTAGTGGGGGGCCATAGGAACCCACCTACCAAATTTGGTTGGTCTACAACTTATGGTTGCTGAGCTTCAGACATTTTAGTGGAGAAAACTTCCACGCCCCAACTAAAAAGTCTAAATGGCGGGCAAACAATATGGCGGACACAGGTGGTGCCAATGGCAAAGTTGTAGAGCACGTTCAGATGCATAGGTTGATGAAGTTTTGTGTTGATCTAACTTATGGTGTGAGAGTTATGGCCTTTTACGCAAAACCCTTTGTTATAGCGCCACCATCTGGCCGACATAGGTGATTTTTAGTGCCTGAGTAGTGGGGGGCCATAGGAACCCACCTGCCGAATTTGGTTGCTCTAGTACTTATGGTTGCTGAGCCTCAGACACTTTTAGCGGAGAAAAATAATAATAATAATAATAATCCTAACAGATACAATAGGGTTCCACCAGCTTCGCTGCTTGGACCCCTAATTAAAGCCGCAAGCGGCGTTGGGAGGGGTCCAAGCATTGGCACCATCGTGCCCCCTATGGAGCGATTTTAAAATGGCTTTGTCCTCATGATCATATGCCTTTACCCAACATATCTACTGAATATCATGATGATCGTATAAAATATTGATGACTTATGGCAAATTTTGTGCTAAGAGACGCTGTCGGATGACTTAGTTACGTCGCCATGGATATGTCCTGGCCGCTTCCCGCGAAGGCCTTTCCTATGTCGTAACACTTAGATGGCATGTCGTAACACTTAGATGGTCCGGCGTGTATGCACAGCTGCAGTGTTTCTGTGCCACAACTAAAAAAGGCGTCACACTAGTAATGTCACGATACCAAAATTTTGACTTTGATAGTGATACCAGGTTTAGTATTACGATACTCAATACTGAAATGATACTTGAAAAATAAACAATGTTAATTTGATACTCGGTACCTAACGATACTGAAATTACTTTAATAGATGAGAAATGTAATGTCCACAAGGGTTGACCTTATTTTCGAATTCATGGTTTATTAACTACCTGGTTCATTAACAACCTTTAAGTTGAAGCCTCTTCAACATATTAATATGCATAGGCCTATAGTGTTACAACACTGAACAATAGAAAAATATGTTAAATATATTTCAAAAATTAAACAGTTGTAAACTAAATAATATTTACAACAGGTCTTTCACCTTTAAATAGATTTAAAAACAGTATATTTTAATAACAATACAGCATCTATATATAATAAAATATTTCCAAATTGGAACACCTATTGCTACTGAAGTGAACTGAGTCAAAGCTTGCGCTGTATCAAGGAGCTGAGTGCAAGCACAAGTCACCTCACTTGGCAACCTTAGTTGCTACTGCCTTCTAGCGAAGATTCTGACAAATTACACTTTTCATCCTCTCAATCAGTAATGCGGGAGACAATTATCTCTGGCTTTTACATTTGACTCAAAACTACCAAACGTCGGAATATTCTAATAGCGAACCGTTTCTTTTTTCTTCTTTTTTGTTTTAAGTACCGAGAAAGTGCTGAAGTTTTGGAATACCGTGCCACACTACGTCAGACACATATTCCAATCCATTGCTCAGCTTAGCAGAGAATGGACATTTCAGAGCGCCACAGAGACAGATAGAATAATAACGCATAAATACGCATTTCAAATAATAAATACGACATTGAGAAAAAACGAAACAAAAGACGAGATATCAAGTCGGGACCTACGCGCAGAGCAGCCTACCGTTTTATTTATGTAGACACTGGCATATAAGAAAATGTTCGGTTACGCTGACCTATAAAACGCTATTCCAAAAGCAAAAACAGACATGTTATACATCGTTAGAAAGCTTATACTCTCACCGACTGAATAAATGAATTGTCAATCAAGCAAAATTGCACTAAAAAGGGCGACAACGCCGTAAGCAACTGGTGTGGTATTACGCACAGCTATTTTTGAAGGTAGGCGTCACATATGCGCATATATTCACAAACGGATTGTCCAAGACAATATATGACCACTCACTCGCAAAAGGGACATGTATACGTGTAGAACCAATGGTAAGATTGTATATTTATTCGATGTTTAGTCCCAGATATTGAATGTAGAATGACATGGCATAATTTTAAAAAACTTTGTCTCGTTTATTTCCTTATTCAGTGAGCAGCGTTTTCACTGCTATATTGGCATATTTTAGGGCTAACGTCGGGTTTATCTTGTTGCTACGGAATATTACATTACATTCCATTACAATACAGGCATTTGGCAGACGCTCTTATCCAGAGCGACGTACAACAAAATGTTCAACCATAACCAGGAGCAAGTGTGTCGAAAACCCTAGAGGGCAGTAGCCTACCGTTCCAAGTGCATGGAACAACCGCATAGTTCAACTTGGACCCTGTAGGTTAAACTGGTTAACACTAACACAAACAAGAACAGCAACAACGCAGTCTATGCAAAAATACAAGCAATAGTTAAGACGAGTGCATTAACTAAGTCACCTACGAAACAGCTAACTAGTTACAACCCTAACCTTAGAATAAATTTAGAGATTAAATTGAGAATACGATTTCTCTCAGCATAATGACGGATTTAAAAACGAACCCGTTATTGTCTTCAAATGGATCCATGTCAAAGAAAAGTAATGATTCATCCTCTTAAAGCTGTACCGTAGCGTATTATTTATTTAGACATTGGCAGAGTACAGTATAAATTGCGTCTTTTGTGAATATTCAATGTTAGAAATTGCAGTGAGGAACTGCGGCTGTAGACACAAGATAGTCTGTTATCTTATGGTAGCAACGGAACGAAGCGGACTATATATGTATTAGGCTACCGTCATTGTTTCATTATACCAGCGTGTTTTCGCGCGTTTGCACAGAAACTCAGAACCTATCAATAAAATGGTTTAGCTATTTCTCAGCATAATGACAGATTCAAAGACTAAACGAACTCACCCGATACTGTCTTCAAATAATGTCTGACACTGTCTTCCACTGCTTCCCCGACGTTCAGACCGTCCCCTCACTGATAAAAACTAGACCCTACGGTGTCGGATTACTTGCGTCGCCATGGCTGTCGCTTGCCGTAAAGAAGTTTACTCGATGTCGTAACCGTTTAGATTTGGAGCCACAGCTCTTCCGCACCCCACCTAACAAAAAAGTCCAAATGGCGGGCAAACCATATGGCGGACATAGGTGGTCCCAAAAGCAAAGTTGTAGAGCACATTCAGATGCATCGGTCGATGAAGTTTTGTGTTGATCTGACTTACGGTGTGGGAGTTATGACCTTTTAAAGTATGACCCTTTGTTATAGCGCCACCATCTGGCCGACATAGATGATTTTTAGTGCCCGAGTAGTGGGGGGCCACAGGAACCCACCTCCAAAATTTGGTTGGTCTACAACTTATGGTTGCTGAGCCTCAGACATTTTAGTGGAGAAAACTGCCACGCCCCAACTAAAAAGTCGAAAGGGCAGGCAAACAATATGGCGGCCATAGGTGGTGCCAATGGCAAAGTCATAGAGCACGTTCAGATGCATATGTCGATGAAGTTTTGTGTTGATCTAACTTATGGTGTGAGAGTTATGGCCTTTTACGCCTAACCCTTTGTTATAGCGCCACCACCTGGCCGACATAGGTGATTTTTAGTGCCTGAGTAGTGGGGGGCCATAGGAACCCTCCTGCCAAATTTGGTTGCTCTAGGCCTTATGGTTCCTGAGCCTCAGACACTTTTAGCGGAGAAAAATAATAATAATAATAATAATCCTAACAGATACAATAGGGTTCCACCAGCTTCGCTGCTTGGACCCCTAATTAAAGCCGCAAGCGGCGTTGGGAGGGGTCCAAGCATTGGCACCATCGCGCCCCCTACGGAGCGATTTTAAAATGGCTTTTTCCTCATGATCATATGCCTTCATCCAACATATCTCCTGAATATCATGATGATTGTATAAAATATTGATGACTTATGGCCAATTTTGTGCTAAGAGACGCTGTCGGATGACTTAGTTGCATCGCCAGGGATGTGTCCTGGCCGCTTCCCGTGAAGGCCTTTACTATGTCGTAGATGGCATGTCGTAATGCACATATGGCCTGGCGTGTTTGTACAGCTGCAGCGCTTCCATGCTGTAACAAAAAAAGGCATCACACTAGTGTTGTCACCATACCAAAATTTTGACTTTGATACCGAGACCAAGTTTAGTATCACAATAATTAATACTGAAACGATACAGATTCAATACTCGGTACCTAACGATACTGAAATTACCTTAATAGATCAGAAACTCAATGTCCACAAGGGTTGACCTCATTTTCGAATTCACGGATTATTAAAAACCTGGTTTATTAACAACCTTTGAGTTGAAGCCTGTTCAACATATCAATAAGCATAGGCCTATAGTGTTACAGCACTAAACAACAGAGAAATATATCAAATATATTTCAAAAATTAAACAGTTGTAAACTAAATAATCTTTAAAACAGGTTTTTCACCTTTAAATAGTTTTAAAAACTGCGCAAGTCACCTCACTTGGCAACCATAGTTGCTACTGCCTTACAGCGAAGATTCTGACAAATTACACTTTTCATCCTCTCAATCAGTAATGCGGGAGACAATTTTCCCTTGCTTTTACATTTGACTCAAAACTACCGAACGTCGGAATATTCTAATACCGAACCGTTTCTTTTTTTTTTCTTTTTTTTTTTAAGTACCGAGAAAGTGCTGAAGTTTTGGTATACCGTGCAACACTAGGTCAGAAACATATTCCAATCCATTGCTCAGCTTAGCAGAGAATGCACATTTCAGAGCGCCACAGAGACAGATAGAATAATAACACATGAATGCACATTTCAAATAATAAATACGACATTGAGAAAAAACGGAAAAAAAGACGTAATATCAACTCGCGATATGTGTGCTGCGCTCAAAGTAGCCTACCGTTTTATTTATTTAGACATTGGCAGATAAGAAAAAATTTGGTTACGCTGACCTATAAAACGCTATTCCAAAAGCAAAATCAGACATGTTATACATCGTTAGAAAGCTTATACTCTCACCTACTGAATAAATGAATTGTCAATCATGCCAAATTGTACTAAAAAGGGCGACAACGCCGTAAGCAACAGGTGTGGTATTACGCACAGCTATTATTGAAGATAGCCGACCCAGGCGTGACAGATGCGCATATATTTCGCAAACGGATTGTCCAAGACAATATATGACCACTCATTCGCAAAAGGGACATCTCTACGCGTAAAACCAATGGTAAGATTGTATATTTATTCAATGTTTAGTCCCAGATATTGACTGTAGAATGACATGGTATAATTTTTAAAAAAAGTTAGTCTAGCTTATTTCGTTATTCATGGAGCAGCGTTTTCACTGCTGTATTGGCATATTTTAGGGCTAATGTCGGGTTTATCTTGTTGCTACGGAATATTGCATTACATTACATTACAGGCATTTGGCAGACGCTCTTATCCAGAGCGACCTAGGCTACAACAAAATGTATAACCATAACCAGGAACAAGTGTGTCGAAAACCCTAGAGGGCAGTAGCCTACCGTTCTAAGTGCAGGGAACAACCGCATAGTTCAACTTGGACCCTGTAGGTTAAACTGATTAACACTAACACAAACAAGAACAGCAAGAACGCAGTCTATGCAAAAATACAAGCAATAGTTAAGTCACCTACGAAACAACTACCTAGTTACAACCCTAAGCTTACAGTCAATTTAGAGATTAAATTGAGAGTACGATTTCTCTCAACATAATGACGGATTTAAAGACTAAACGAACTCACCCGATATTGTCTCCAAATGGATCCATGCCAAAGAAAAGTAATGATTCATCCTCTCAGATAGCTTTTACTAACAAACTTTTAGTAGCAAAAAATGAAATACCAACTCGCCATCGATGCTACCTATGCGCAGAGTACCGTGTTATTTATTCAGACACTGGCAACTACAGCATAAATTGCGTCTTTTGTTTATATTCAATATTAGTAATTGCAGCGAGAAACAGCAGCTGTAGACACAAGATAGTTTATATTATGGTAGCAACGGAACGAAGCGGACTGCATATGTATTACTGTCATTGTTTAATTATACCAGCGTGTTTTCGCGTGTTTACACGAAACTCAAATACTATCAATAAAATGGTTTAGCTATTTCTCAGCATAATGACAGATTCAAAGACTAAACGAACTCACCAGATATTGTCTTCAAATGGATGCATGCTCAAGAAAAGTAATTATTCATCCTCTGAAAAAGCTTTAACTAACAAACTTTTGGTAGCCTCTTCCAGTGCTTCCCCGACGTTCAGACCCTACCCTCACTGATAAAAACTAGACCCTACGGTGTCGGATTACTTGCGTCGCCATGGATGTCGCTTGCCGTAAAGAAGTTTAATAGATGTCGTAACACTTAGAATTTGGAGGTACAGCGCTACCGCACCCCACCTAATAAAAAAGTCCAAATGGCGGGCAAACCATATGGCGGACATAGGTGGTCCCAAAAGCAAAGTTGTAGAGCACATTCAGATGCATCGGTCGATGAAGTTTTGTGTTGATCGGACTTATGGTGTGGCAGTTATAGCCTTTAAATGTATGATCCTTTGTTATAGCGCCACCATCTGGGCGACATAGGTGATTTTTCGTGGCTGAGTAGTGGGGGGCCATAGGAACCCACCTACCAAAGTTGGTTGGTCTACAACTTATGGTTGCTGAGCCTCAGACATTTTACGGGAGAAAACTGCCACGCCCCAACGAAAAAGTCTAAATGGCGGGCAAACAATATGGCGGACATAGGTGGTGCCAATGGCAAAGTTGTAGAGCACCTTCAGATGCATCGGCCGATGAAGTTTTGTGTTGATCTAACTTATGGTGTGGGAGTTATGGCCTTTTACGCAAAGCCCTTTGTTATAGCGCCACCATCTGGCCGACATAGGTGGTTTTTAGTGCCTGAGTAGTGGGGGGCCATAGGAACCCACCTGCCAAATTTGGTTGCTCTAGGACTTATGGTTCCTGAGCCTCAGACACTTCTAGCGGAGAAAAATAATAATAAGAATAATAATAATAATAATAATAATAATAATAATCCTAACAGATACAATAGGGTTCCACCAGCTTCGCTGCTTGGACCCCTAATTAAAGCCGCAAGCGGCGTTGGGAGGGGTCCAAGCATTGGCGCCGTCGCGCCCCCTATGAGGCGATTTTAAAATGGCTTTTTCTTCATGATCATATGCCTTCACCCAACATATCTACTGAATATCATGATGATCGTATAAAATGTTGATGACTTATGGCCAATTTTGTGCTAAGAGACGCTGTCGGATGACTTAGTTGCGTCGCCATAGATGTGTCCTGGCCGCTTCCCGTAAAGGCCTTTACTATGTCGTAACGCTTAGATGGGATGTCGTAACACATATGTGGCCCGGCGTGTATGTACAGCTGCAGTGCTTCCATGCTGGAACTAAAAAAGGCGTCACACTAGTGTTGTCACGATACCAAAATTTTGACTTTCATACCGATACCAGGTTTAGTATCACGATACTCGATATTGAAACAATATTGATTAAATATTCGGTACCTAACAATACTGAAAATACCTTCATAGATCAGAAACCTAATGTCCACAAGGGTTAACCTCCTTTTTGAATTCAGTTTATTAAAAACCTGGTTTATTAACAACCTTTAAGTTGAAGCCAGTTCAACATATTAATAAGCATAGGCCTATAGTGTTACAACACTAAACAATAGAAAAATATATCAAATATATTTCAAAAATTAAACAGTTGTAAAGTAAATAATCTTTAAAACAGGTCTTTCACCTTTAAATAGATTTAAAAACAGCATATTTTAATAACAATACAGCATCTATCTATAATAAAATATTTCCAAATTGGAACACCTATTGCTACTGAAGTGAACTGAGTCAAAGCTTGCGCTGTATCAAGGAGCTGAGTGCACAAGCGCAAGTCACCTCACTTGGCAACCTTAGTTGCTACTGCCTTACAGCGAAGATTCTGACAAATTACACCTTTCATCCTCTCAAGCAGTAATGCGTGAGACACATTTCCCTGGCTTTTACATTTGACTCAAAGCTACCGAACGTCGGAATATTCTAATACCTAACCGTTTCTTTTTTTTTTTTAAGTACCGAGAAAGTGCTGAAGTTTTGGCATACCGTGCAACACTACGTCAGACACATATTCCAATCCATTGCTCAGCTTAGCAGAGAATGCACATTTCAGAGCGCCACAGAGACATGTGAATAATAACACATGAATGCACATTTCAAATAATAAATACGACATTGAGAAAAAACGGAAAAAAGACGTATTATCAACTCGCGAAATGCGTGCTGCGCGCAAAGTAGCCTACCGTTTTATTTATTTAGACATTGGCAGATAAGAAAACTTTTGGTGACGCTGACCTATAAAACGCTATTCCAAAAGCAAAATCAGACATGTTATACATCGTTAGAAAGCTTATACTCTCACCTACTGAATAAATGAATTGTCAATCAAGCCAAATTGTACTAAAAAGGGCGACAACGCCGTAAGCAACAGGTGTGGTATTACGCACAGCTATTATTGAAGATAGCCGACCCAGGCGTGACAGATGCGCATATATTTCGCAAACGGATTGTCCAAGACAATATATGACCACTCATTCGCAAAAGGGACATCTCTACGCGTAAAACCAATGGTAAGATTGTATATTTATTCAATGTTTAGTCCCAGATATTGACTGTAGAATGCCTTGGTATAATTTTTTTTTTTAAGTTAGTCTAGCTTATTTCGTTATTCATGGAGCAGCGTTTTCACTGCTGTATTGGTATATTTTAGAGCTAATGTCGGGTTTATCTTGTTGCTACGGAATATTGCATTACATTACATTACAGGCATTTGGCAGACGTAGGCTACAACAAAATGTATAACCATAACCAGGAACAAGTGTGTCGAAAACCCTAGAGGGCAGTAGCCTACCGTTCTAAGTGCAGGGAACAACCGCATAGTTCAACTTGGACCCTGTAGGTTAAACTGATTAACACTAACACAAACAAGAACAGCAACAACGCAGTCTATGCAAAAATACAAGCAATAGTTAAGACGAGTTAAGTCACCTACGAAACAACTACCTAGTTACAACCCTAAGCTTACAGTCAATTTAGAGATTAAATTGAGAATACGATTTACAGCATAAATTGCGTCTTTTGTTTATATTCAATATTAGAAATTGCAGCGAGAAACTGCAGCTGTAGACACAATATAGTTTATGTTATGGTAGCAACGGAACGAAGCGGACTACATATGTATTACCGTCATTGTTTCATTATACCAGCGTGTTTTCGCGCGTTTGCACAGAAACTCAGAACCTATCAATAAAATGGTTTAGCTATTTCTCAGCATAATGACAGATTCAAAGACGAAACGAACTCACCCGATACTGTCTTCAAATAATGTCTGGCACTGTCTCCCACTGCTTCCCCGACGTTCAGACCGTCCCCTCACTGATAAAAACTAGACCCTACGGTGTCGGATTACTTGCGTCGCCATGGATGTCGCTTGCCGTAAAGAAGTTTACTAGATGTCGTAACCGTTTAGATTTGGAGCCACAGCTCTTCCGCACCCCACCTAATAAAAAAGTCCAAATGGCAGGCAAACAATATGGCGGAGATATGTAGCCCCAACAGCAAAGTTGTAGAGCACATTCACATGCGTCGGCCTATGAAGTTTTGTGTTGATCTGATTTACGGTGTGGGAGTTATGACCTTGTAGGCAAAATCCTTTGTTATAGCGCCACCATCTGGCCGACATAGGTGATTTTTGGTGCCTGAGTAGTGGGGGGCCATAGGAACCCACCTGCCAAATTTGGTTGCTCTAGGACTTAAGGTTGCTGAGCCTCAGACATTTTAGCAGAGAAAGCTTCCACGCCCCAACGTAAAAGTTAAAATGGCGGGCAAACAATATGGCGGACATGGGTGGTGCCAATGGCAAAGTTGTAGAGCACGTTCAGATGCATAGGTCGATGAAGTTTTGTGTTGATCTAACTTATGGTGTGGGAGTTATGGCCTTTTATGCAAAACCCTTTGTTATAGCGCCACCATCTGGCCGACATAGGTGATTTTTAGTGCCTGAGTAGTGGGGGGCCATAGGAACCCACCTGCCAAATTTGGTTGCTCTACGACTTATGGTTGCTGAGCCTCAGACACTTTTAGCGGAGAAAAATAATAAGAATAATAATAATTAAAGCCGCAAGCGGCGTTGGGAGGGGTCCAAGCATTGGCACCGTCGCGCCCCCTATGGGGAGATTTTGAAATGGCTTTTTCCTCATGATCATATGCCTTCACCCAACATATCTACTGAATATCATGATGATCGTATAAAATATTGATGACTTATGATCAATTTTGTGCTAAGAGACGCTGTCGGATGACTTAGTTGCGTCGCCATAGATGTGTCCTGCCGCTTCCCGTAAAGGCCTTTACTATACTGTAACGCTTAGATGGGATGTCGTAACACATATATGGCCTGGTGTGTATGTACAGCTGCAGCGCTTCTATGCTGTAACTAAAAAAGGCGTCACACTAGTGTTGTCACAATACCAAAATTTTGACTTTCATACCGATACCAGGTTTAGTATCACGATACTCAATACTGAAATGATACTTGAAACTTAAACGATGCTAATTCGATACTCGGTACCTAACGATACTGAAATTACCTTAATAGATCAGAAACGTAATGTCCACAAGGGTTGACCTCATTTTTATTAACAACCTGGTTCATTAACAACCTTTAAGTTGAAGCCTCTGCAACATATTAATATGCATAGGCCTAAAGTGTTACAACACTGAGCAATAGAAAAATATATTAAATATATTTCAAAAATTAAACAGTTGTAAACTAAATAATCTTTAAAACAGGTCTTTCACCTTTAAATAGATTTAAAAACAGCATATTTTAATAACAATACAGCATCTATCTATAATAAAATATTTCCAAATTGGAACACCTATTGCTACTGAAGTGAACTGAGTCAAAGCTTGCCCTGTATCAAGGAGCTGAGTGCACAAGCGCAAGTCATCTCACTAGACAACCTTAGTTGCTACTGCTATCTAGCGATGATTCTGACAAATGACACCTTTCATCCTCTCAATCAGTAATGCGTGAGACACATTTCCCTGGCTTTTACATTTGACACAAAACTACCGAACGTCGGAAAATTCTAATACCGAACAGTTTCTTTTTTAAGGACCGAAAAAGTGCTGAAGTTTCGGTATACGGTGCAACACTATGTCAGACACATATTCCAATCCATTGCTCAGCTTAGCAGAGAATGCACATTTCAGAGCGCCTCAGAGACAGATAGAATAATAACACAAATACACATTTCAAATAATAAATACGACATTGAGAAAAAACGAAACAAAAGACGAGATATAAAGTCGCGACCTACGCGCAGAGCAGCCTACCGTTTTATTTATGTAGACACTGGCATATAAGAACATTTTCGGTTACGCTGACCTATAAAACGCTATTCCAAAAGCAAAAACAGACATGTTATACATCGTTAGAAAGCTTATACTCTCACCTACTGAATAAACGAATAGTCAATCAAGCGAAATTGCACTAAAAAGGGCGACAACGCCGTAAGCAACAGGTGTGGTATTACGCACAGCTATTTTTGAAGATAGCCCAGGCGTCTATATTTCTCAAACGGATTGTCCAGGACAATATATGACCACTCATTCGCAGAAGGGACAACTCTACGCGTAAAACCAGTGGTAAGATTGTATATTTATTCAATGTTTAGTCCCAGATATTGAATGTAGAATGACATGGCATAATTTAAAAAAAACTTTTATGTTGTTGCTACGGAATATTATATTACATTATAGGCATTTGGCAGACGCTCTTATCCAGAGCGACGTACAACAAAATGTTTAACCATAACCAGGAACAAGTGTGTCGAAAATCCTAGAGGGCAGTAGCCTACCGTTCCAAGTGCATGGAACAACCGCATAGTTCAACTTGGACCCTGTAGGTTAAACTGGTTAACACTAACACAAACAAGAACAGCAACAACGCAGTCTATGCAAAAATACAAGCAATAGTTAAGACGAGTGCATTAACTAAGTCACCTACGAAACAGCTAACTAGTTACAACCCTAACCTTAGAATAAATTTAGAGATTAAATTGAGAATACGATTTCTCTCAGCATAATGACGGATTTAAAAACGAACCCGTTATTGTCTTCAAATGGATCCATGTCAAAGAAAAGTAATGATTCATCCTCTTAAAGCTGTACCGTAGCGTATTATTTATTTAGACATTGGCAGAGTACAGTATAAATTGCGTCTTTTGTGAATATTCAATGTTAGAAATTGCAGTGAGGAACTGCAGCTGTAGACACAAGATAGTCTGTTATCTTATGGTAGCAACGGAACGAAGCGGACTATATATGTATTAGGCTACCGTCATTGTTTCATTATACCAGCGTGTTTTCGCGCGTTTGCACAGAAACTCAGAACCTATCAATAAAATGGTTTAGCTATTTCTCAGCATAATGACAGATTCAAAGACTAAACGAACTCACCCGATACTGTCTTCAAATAATGTCTGACACTGTCTTCCACTGCTTCCCCGACGTTCAGACCGTCCCCTCACTGATAAAAACTAGACCCTACGGTGTCGGATTACTTGCGTCGCCATGGATGTCGCTTGCCGTAAAGAAGTTTACTCGATGTCGTAACCGTTTAGATTTGGAGCCACAGCTCTTCCGCACCCCACCTAATAAAAAAGTCCAAATGGCGGGCAAACCATATGGCGGACATAGGTGGTCCCAAAAGCAAAGTTGTAGAGCACATTCCGATGCATCGGTCGATGAAGTTTTGTGTTGATCTGACTTACGGTGTGGGAGTTACGACCTTTTAAAGTATGACCCTTTGTTATAGCGCCACCATCTGGCCGACATAGATGATTTTTAGTGCCCGAGTAGTGGGGGGCCATAGGAACCCACCTCCAAAATTTGGTTGGTCTACAACTTATGGTTGCTGAGCCTCAGACATTTTAGTGGAGAAAACTGCCACGCCCCAACTAAAAAGTCGAAAGGGCAGGCAAACAATATGGCGGCCATAGGTGGTGCCAATGGCAAAGTGATAGAGCACGTTCAGATGCATATGTCGATGAAGTTTTGTGTTGATCTAACTTATGGTGTGAGAGTTATGGCCTTTTACGCCTAACCCTTTGTTATAGCGCCACCATCTGGCCGACATAGGTGATTTTTAGTGCCTGAGTAGTGGGGGGCCATAGGAACCCACCTGCCAAATTTGGTTGCTCTAGGCCTTATGGTTCCTGAGCCTCAGACACTTTTAGCGGAGAAAAATAATAATAATAATAATAATTAAAGCCGCAAGCGGCGTTGGGAGGGGTCCAAGCATTGGCACCATCGCACCCCCTATGGAGCGATTTGAAAACGGCTTTGTCCTCATGATCATACACCTTTACCCAACATACATGATCATACACCTTTACCCAACATATCTACTGAATATCATGATTATTGTATAAAAAAATTGATGACTTATGGCCAATTTTGTGGTAAGAGACGCTGGCGGATGACTTAGTTGCGTCGCCATGGATGTGTCCTGGCCGCTTCTCGTGAAGGCATTTACTATGTCGTAACACTTAGATGGCATGTCGTAACACTTAGATGGCCCAGCGTGTATGTACAGCTGCAGCGCTTCCATGCTGTGACTAAAAAAGGCGTCACACTAGTGTTCTCACGATACCAAAATTTTGACTTTGATACCGATACCAGGTTTAGTATCATGATAATTGATACTGAAACAATACTGATTCAATACTCGGTACCTAACGATACTGAAATTACCTTAATTGATCAGAAAGGTAATGTCCACAAGGGTTGACCTCATTTTCGAATTCACGGTTTATAAAAAACCTGGTTTATTAACAACTTTTAAGTTGAAGCCTGTTCAGCATATCAATAAGCATAGGCCTATAGTGTTACAACACTAAACCATAGAAAACTATATTAAATATATTTCAAAAATTAAACAATTGTAAAGTAAATTATCTTTATACAGGTCTTTCACTTTAAAATATATCTAAAAACAGCATATTTCAATAACAATACAGCATCTTCCTTTAATAAAATATTTACAAATTAGAACAGCTATTGCTACTGAAGTGAACTGAGTCAAAGCTTGCGCTGTATCAAAGGGCTGAGTACACAAGCGCAAGTCACCTCACTTGGCAACCTTAGTTGCTACTGCCATCGAGCAAAGATTCTGACAAATTACACTTTTCATCCTCTAAATCAGTAATGCGGGAGACAATTTTCCTTGGCTTTTACATTTGACTCAAAACTACCGAACGTCGGAATATTCTAATAGCGAACCGTTTATTTTATTTTTATTTTTTTTAAGTACCGAGAAAGTGCTGAAGTTTTGGAATACCGTGCAACACTACGTCAGACACATATTCCAATCCATTGCTCAGCTTAGCAGAGAATGCACATTTCAGAGCGCCACAGAGACAGATAGAATAATAACACATAAATACACATTTCAAGTAATAAATGCGACATTAAGAAAAAACGAAACAAAAGACGAGATATCAAGTCGCGACCTACGCGCAGAGCAGCCTACCGTTTTATTTATGTAGACACTGGCATGTAAGAAAATTTTCGGTTACGCTGACATATAAAACGCTATTCCAAAAGCAAAAACAGACATGTTATACATCGTCAGAAAGCTTATACTCTCACCTACTGAATAAATTAATTGTCAGTCAAGCCAAATTGCACTAAAAAGGGCGACAACGCCGTAAGCAAGAGGTGTGGTATTACGCACAGCTATTTTTGAAGATAGCCCAGGCGTGACAAATGCGCGTAGCCTATATTTCTCAAACGGATTGTCCAGGACAATATATGACCACTCATTCGCAGAAGGGACAACTCTACGCGTAAAACCAGTGGTAAGATTGTATATTTATTCAATGTTTAGTCCCAGATATTGAATGTAGAATGACATGGCATAGTTTAAAAAAAACTTTTATGTTGTTGCTACGGAATATTATATTACATTATAGGCATTTGGCAGACGCTCTTATCCAGAGCGACGTACAACAAAATGTTTAACCATAACCAGGAACAAGTGTGTCGAAAACCCTAGAGGGCAGTAGCCTACCGTTCCAAGTGCATGGAACAACCGCATAGTTCAACTTGGACCCTGTAGGTTAAACTGGTTAACACTAACACAAACAAGAACAGCAACAACGCAGTCTATGCAAAAATACAAGCAATAGTTAAGACGAGTGCATTAACTAAGTCACCTACGAAACAGCTAACTAGTTACAACCCTAACCTTAGAATAAATTTAGAGATTAAATTGAGAATACGATTTCTCTCAGCATAATGACGGATTTAAAAACGAACCCGTTATTGTCTTCAAATGGATCCATGTCAAAGAAAAGTAATGATTCATCCTCTTAAAGCTGTACCGTAGCGTATTATTTATTTAGACATTGGCAGAGTACAGTATAAATTGCGTCTTTTGTGAATATTCAATGTTAGAAATTGCAGTGAGGAACTGCAGCTGTAGACACAAGATAGTCTGTTATCTTATGGTAGCAACGGAACGAAGCGGACTATATATGTATTAGGCTACCGTCATTGTTTCATAATACCAGCGTGTTTTCGCGCGTTTGCACAGAAACTCAGAACCTATCAATAAAATGGTTTAGCTATTTCTCAGCATAATGACAGATTCAAAGACTAAACGAACTCACCCGATACTGTCTTCAAATAATGTCTGACACTGTCTTCCACTGCTTCCCCGACGTTCAGACCGTCACCTCACTGATAAAAACTAGACCCTACGGTGTCGGATTACTTGCGTCGCCATGGATGTCGCTTGCCGTAAAGAAGTTTACTCGATGTCGTAACCGTTTAGATTTGGAGCCACAGCTCTTCCGCACCCCACCTAATAAAAAAGTCCAAATGGCGGGCAAACCATATGGCGGACATAGGTGGTCCCAAAAGCAAAGTTGTAGAGCACATTCCGATGCATCGGTCGATGAAGTTTTGTGTTGATCTGACTTACGGTGTGGGAGTTATGACCTTTTAAAGTATGACCCTTTGTTATAGCGCCACCATCTGGCCGACATAGATGATTTTTAGTGCCCGAGTAGTGGGGGGCCATAGGAACCCACCTCCAAAATTTGGTTGGTCTACAACTTATGGTTGCTGAGCCTCAGACATTTTAGTGGAGAAAACTGCCACGCCCCAACTAAAAAGTCGAAAGGGCAGGCAAACAATATGGCGGCCATAGGTGGTGCCAATGGCAAAGTGATAGAGCACGTTCAGATGCATATGTCGATGAAGTTTTGTGTTGATCTAACTTATGGTGTGAGAGTTATGGCCTTTTACGCCTAACCCTTTGTTATAGCGCCACCATCTGGCCGACATAGGTGATTTTTAGTGCCTGAGTAGTGGGGGGCCATAGGAACCCACCTGCCAAATTTGGTTGCTCTAGGCCTTATGGTTCCTGAGCCTCAGACACTTTTAGCGGAGAAAAATAATAATAATAATAATAATCCTAACAGATACAATAGGGTTCCACCAGCTTCGCTGCTTGGACCCCTAATAATCCTAACAGATACAATAGGGTTCCACCAGCTTCGCTGCTTGGACCCCTAATTAAAGCCGCAAGCGGCGTTGGGAGGGGTCCAAGCATTGGCGCCGTCGCGCCCCCTATGAGGCGATTTTAAAATGGCTTTTTCTTCATGATCATATGCCTTCACCCAACATATCTACTGAATATCATGATGATTGTATAAAATGTTGATGACTTATGGCCAATTTTGTGCTAAGAGACGCTGTCGGATGACTTAGTTGCGTCGCCATGGATGTGTCCTGGCCGCTTCCCGTAAAGGCCTTTACTATGTCGTAAACCTTAGATGGGATGTCGTAACACATATGTGGCCCGGCGTGTATGTACAGCTGCAGTGCTTCCATGCTGGAACTAAAAAAGGCGTCACACTAGTGTTGTCACGATACCAAAATTTTGACTTTCATACCGATACCAGGTTTAGTATCACGATACTCGATATTGAAACAATATTGATTAAATATTCGGTACCTAACAATACTGAAAATACCTTCATAGATCAGAAACCTAATGTCCACAAGGGTTAACCTCCTTTTCGAATTCAGTTTATTAAAATCCTGGTTTATTAACAACCTTTAAGTTGAAGCCAGTTCAACATATTAATAAGCATAGGCCTATAGTGTTACAACACTAAACAATAGAAAAATATATCAAATATATTTCAAAAATTAAACAGTTGTAAAGTAAATAATCTTTAAAACAGGTCTTTCACCTTTAAATAGATTTAAAAACAGCATATTTTAATAACAATACAGCATCTATCTATAATAAAATATTCCAAATTGGAACACCTATTGCTACTGAAGTGACCTGAGTCAAAGCTTGCGCTGTATCAAGAAGCTGAGTGCACAAGCGCAAGTCACCTCACTTGGCAACCTTAGTTGCTACTGCCTTACAGCGAAGATTCTGACAAATTACACTTTTCATCCTCTCATTCAGTAATGCGGGAGACAATTTTCCCTTGCTTTTACATTTGACTCAAAGCTACTGAACGTCGGAATATTCTAATACCTAACCGTTTCTTTTTTTTTTTTAAGTACCGAGAAAGTGCTGAAGTTTTGGCATACCGTGCAACACTACGTCAGACACATATTCCAATCCATTGCTCAGCTTAGCAGAGAATGCACATTTCAGAGCGCCACAGAGACATGTGAATAATAACACATGAATGCACATTTCAAACAATAATTACGACATTGAGAAAAAACGGGAAAAAAGACTCGCGATCTGCGTGCTGCGCGCAAAGTAGCCTTCCGTTTTATTTATTTACACATTGGCAGATAATAAAAATTTTGGTTACGCTGACCTATAAAACGCTATTCCAAAAGCAAAATCAGACATGTTATACATCGTTAGAAAGCTTATACTCTCACCTACTGAATAAATGAATTGTCAATCAAGCCAAATTGTACTAAAAAGGGCGACAACGCCGTAAGCAACAGGTGTGGTATTACGCACAGCTATTATTGAAGATAGCCGACCCAGGCGTGACAGATGCGCGTATATTTCGCAAACGGATTGTCCAAGACAATATATGACCACTCATTCGCAAAAGGGACATCTCTACGCGTAAAACCAATGGTAAGATTGTATATTTATTCAATGTTTAGTCCCAGATATTGCCTGTAGAATGACATTGTATAATTTTTTTTTAAGGTTAGTCTAGCTTATTTCGTTCTTCAGTGAGCATCGTTTTCACTGCTGTATCGGCATATTTTAGGGCAAACGTCGGGTTTATCTTGTTGCTACGGAATATTGCATTACATTAGAGGCATTTGGCAGACGCTCTTATCCAGAGCGACGTAGGTTACAACAAAATGTATAACCATAACCAGGAATAAGTGTGTCGAAAACCCTAGAGGGCAGTAGCCTACCGTTCTAAGTGCAGGGAACAACCGCATAGTTCAACTTGGACCCTGTAGGTTAAACTGATTAACACTAACACAAACAAGAACAGCAACAACGCAGTCTATGCAAAAATACAAGCAATAGTTAAGACGAGTGCATTAACTAAGTCACCTACGAAACAGCTAACTAGCTACAACCCTAACCTTACAATAAATTCAGAGATTAAATTGAGAATACGATTTCTCTCAGCATAATGACGGATTTAAAGAGTAAATGAACTCACCCGTTATTGTCTTCAAATGGATCCATGTCAAAGACAAGTAATGATTCATCCTCTTAAAGCTTTACCGTAGCGTATTATTTATTTAGACATTGGCAGAGTACAGTATAAATTGCGTCTTTTGTCAATATTCAATGTTAGAAATTGCAGCGAGAAACTGCAGCTGTAGACACAAGATAGTCCGTTATCTTATGGTAGCAACGGAATGAAGCGGACTATATATGTATTAGGCTACCGTCATTGTTTCATTATACCAGCGTGTTTTCGCGCGTTTGCACAGAAACTCAGAACCTATCAATAAAATGGTTTAGCTATTTCTCAGCATAATGGCAGATTGAAAGACTAAACGAACTCACCCGATACTGTCTTCAAATAATGTATGGCACTGTCTTCCACTGCTTCTCCGACGTTCAGACCATCCCCTCACTGATAAAAACTAGACCCTACGGTGTCGGATTACTTGCGTCGCCATGGATGTCGCTTGCCGTAAAGAAGTTTACTAGATGTCGTAATCGTTTAGATTTGGAGCCACAGCTCTTCCGCACCCCACCTAATAAAAAAGTCCAAATGGCGGGAAAACCATATGGCGGACATACGTGGTCCCAATGGCAAAGTTGTAGAGCACATTTACCTGCATCGGTCGATGAAGTTTTGTGTTGATCTGACTTACGGTGTGGGAGTTATGACCTTTTAAAATATGACCCTTTGTTATAGCGCCACCATCTGGCCGACATACGTGATTTTTAGTGCCTGAGTAGTGGGGGGCCATAGGAACCCACCTACCAAATTTGGTTGCTCTAGGACTTATGGTTGCTGAGCCTCAGACATTTAAGTGGAGAAAGCTTCCACGCCCCAACGAAAATGTCAAAATGGCGGGTAAACAATATGGCGGACATAGGTGGTGCCAATGGCGAAGTTGTAGAGCACGTTCAGATGCATAGGTCGATGAAGTTTTGTGTTGATCTAACTCATGGTGTGGGAGTTACGGCCTGTTACGCAAAACCCTTTGTTACAGCGCCACCATCTGGCCGACATAGGTGATTTTTAGTGCCTGAGTAGTGGGGGGCCATAGGAACCCACCTGCCAAATTTGGTTGCTCTAGCACTTATGGTTGCTGAGCCTCAGACACTTTTAGCGGAGAAAAATAATAAGAATAATAATAATCCTAACAAATACAATAGGGTTCCACCAGCTTCGCTGCTTGGACCCCTAATAATAATCCTAACAAAAACAATAGGGTTCCACCAGCTTCGCTGCTTGGACCCCTAATAATCCTAACAAAAACAATAGGGTTCCACCAGCTTCGCTGCTTGGACCCCTAATAATAATAATCCTAACAAATACAATAGGGTTCCACCAGCTTCGCTGCTTGGACCCCTAATAACTAGACAATTCCTGCAGAAATTGTGAAGTGTGGTTGCCGCCAATGCAAAGTCGACTTTGTGCTGAACGGAGTGAACAGTTTCTGTAGTATAAGCACAGACAGGGCATTGTGTACCTGCTATAACATCACTACAACGAGTTGATTTGCGACACATATATTCAGAGCTAAATTATCCTTTCATCAAAATTTGAGATCTCAGTGTTTTACTTGCGGTATGCGGTGACGAGTGACGGCGAATCACAAAGCTAGCTGGCATGTTCAGAGGGTCTTGGAAAAACCCTAAGTCTGACGTGTAATGCAGACTGATGTGTAATGCAGTTATAACGAGACCAAAGTTTCCAACTCGCTGGAATATAAAACGGTATTACAAAAGTAAAATTTGACATATTATACATTGTTAGAAAGCTTATTCTGTCACCTATTAGATCGATGATGTGTACATCAAGCCAGATTGTACTACAAAGTTCGACAACACCCAAAGCAACGTGTGGTATTACAAGCCCACTGAAGACCGGATCAGAAGCTGCTGCACACGTGTTGTTGACGGCGTTGTTGCACTCTTTAGTACAGTCTGGCTTGTTTGAGAATTCGTTTATTCAGTAGGTGAGAGCATAAGCTTTCTAACCAGGTATAACAGCACGTCTAATTTTGGTTTTGGAATATCGTTTTTTTAGGTCAACCGAAAGTTTTTTAATCGTCGCATACAATGCATGTAGTCTGTTAGCATTAGCATTCAAAGACGCTGGACCTGACGAAACGTCGTAAAAGAATTTGCGTAATATCTTGTGAAATACTGTTATTATTGAGGACTTCTGGGTATGCCTAAGCCATATGTTTTGTTGATATACCTAGCTGACAGCGTTTTCATTTGAAATTTTGCATTTGGAATACTGTTTTATCCGTTCACTTCCGCGTTCAGCTATATCCTTTCTGGTGGCTGGTGAGGACGAACAGCCAACCGCATGACGTGTGCAAAGCCGACCAATGCTGTAACTTCATAATTCACATTTTTTTATGACGTCACCGCCCCATTCATTTTCAATGGGAAAAATTGGCCATAAAAAGTCATATTTCTCAAAAACCGTGCAGCGAATCTTTCCACAAAGTAATAGCACGCGATTCCCAAAGAAGCCTGTCAATTTGACATATGGCACGTGTATGTGGTGCGAAAACTCTGGGAGGAGTAGCGGTCCAAAAAATGGGTGGAAAGAAATAAAAATAATAACTAGACAATTCCTGCAGAAATTGTGAAGTGTGGTTGCCGCCAACGCAACGTCGACTTTGTGCTGAACAGAGCGAACAGTTTCTGTAGTATAAGCAGAGACAGAGTATTGTGTACATGCTATAACATCACGGCAACGAGTTTATTTGCGACACATATATTCAGAGCTAAATTATCCTTTCATAAAAACTTGAGATCTCAGTGTTTTACTCGCGGTATGCGGTGACGAGTGACGGCGAATCATAAAGCTAGCTGGCATGTTCAGAGGCTCATGGAAAAACCCTACGTCTACACTGTGTGATCGCACCATTTAAAAAAAGCAAGACGGGGCTAGGGAGATTAATTTGATTGACGTATGATGTTGCGTGAATATCAGCTCATTTTAACCACACAACTAAAAACATTTCATTTGGCTGTAATTCAGAGTGTAATCTGTTATCTCTGAGACCAACTCATAGACAGAGTAGCCTATTACGTGTTAGCCGAGCCGAATTTCCAAGAACGAAAATGAGGCGAGAAATATGTGTTAAAATAGTTGCATTTTAACTAATTTTAAATACAGCTTCTGTGAATAAGGTTCGGCTGGTAGCCAGTACTACTAGCTTCTGTTGCAGCAAGGGGTGCATCAACAACATGCAAGTGGAGTTGTGTACTTCAGCAAACGCGTTGGGTGAGAAAGCGTTGCTTTCCCTGCTACAACAGAATAAATACGTAATGCAGCTCTCATGAGACCAAAGTTTCCAATACGCTGGGATTTTAAACGGTGTTACAAAAGAGAAATTTGACATATTATACATAGTTAGAAAGCTTATTGTGTCACCTACTGAATAAATGAATTCTCAATCAAGCCAGTTTGTACTACAAAGTTCGACAACACCCAAAGCAACGTGTGGTATTACAAGATGACACCGTTTTCTGGAGTAAGACCGGACCAGAAGCTGCTGCACACATGTTGTTGACGGCGTTGTTGCCCTTTTTAGGTCCGTCTGGCTTGATTGAGAATTCGTTTATTCAGTAGGTGAGAGCATAAGCTTTCTAACCAGGTATAACAGCACGTCTAATTTTGGTTTTGGAATATCGTTTTTTTAGGTCAACCGAAAGTTTTTTAATCGTCACATACAATGCATGTAGTCTTTGTTAGCATTAGCATTCAAAGACGCTGGACCTGACGAAATGTCGTCAAAGAATTTGCGTAATATCTTGTGAAATACTGTTATTATTGAGGAAATCTGGGTATGCCTAAGCCATATGTTTTGTTGGTATACCTAGCTGACATCGTTTTCATTTGTAATTTTGCATTTGGAATACTGTTTTATCTGTTCACTTCCGCGTTCAGCTATATCCTTTCTGGTGGCCGGTGAGGACGAACAGCGGACCGCATCACGTGTGCAAATACGACCAATGGTGTAACTCCATAATTCACATTTTTATGACGTCACCGCCCCATTCATTTTCAATGGGAAAAATTGGCCATAAAAAGTCATATTTCTCAAAAACCATGCAGCGAAAATTTCCACAAAGTAATAGCCATCGATTCCCAAAGAAGCCGGTCAATTTGACATATGGCATGTGTATGTGGTGCGAAAACTCTGGGAGGAGTAGCGGTCCAAAAAATGGGTGGAATAATAATAATAATAATAACTAGACAATTCCTGCAGAAATTGTGAAGTGTGGTTGCCGCCAATGCAAAGTCGACTTTGTGCTGAACGGAGTGAACAGTTTCTGTAGTATAAGCAGAGACAGGGCATTGTGTACCTGCTATAACATCACTGCAACGAGTTGATTTGCGACACATATATTCAGAGCTAAATTATCCTTTCATCAAAATTTGAGATCTCAGTGTTTTACTTGCGGTATGCGGTGACGAGTGACGGCGAATCACAAAGCTAGCTGGCATGTTCAGAGGGTCTTGGAAAAACCCTAAGTCTGACGTGTAATGCAGACTGATGTGTAATGCAGTTATAACGAGACCAAAGTTTCCAACTCGCTGGAATATAAAACGGTATTACAAAAGTAAAATTTGACATATTATACATTGTTAGAAAGCTTATTCTGTCACCTATTAGATCGATGATGTGTAGATCAAGCCAGATTGTACTACAAAGTTCGACAACACCCAAAGCAACATGTGTGGTATTACAAGCCCACTGAAGACCGGATCAGAAGCTGGTGCACACGTGTTGTTGACGGCGTTGTTGCACTCTTTAGTACAGTCTGGCTTGTTTGAGAATTCGTTTATTCAGTAGGTGAGAGCATAAGCTTTCTAACCAGGTATAACAGCACGTCTAATTTTGGTTTTGGAATATGGTTTTTTTAGGTCAACCGAAAGTGTTTTAATCGTCGCATTCAATGCATGCACTCTTTGTTAGCACTAGTAGCATTCAAAGACGCTGCATTTGACGAAACGTTGTCAACGATTTTGCGTGATATCTTGTGAAATACTATTATTTTTGAGGAAATCTGGGTATGCCTAAGTCATATGTTTGTTGATATACCTAGCTGACAGCGTTTTCATTTGTAATTTTGCATTTGGAATACCGTTTTTATCGCGTGCACTTCCGCATTAAGCTATATCCACTGTGGTGGCTAAGTCGCCAGGAAACCTCGTTTGAACAACACAATCCGTGCATGTACGTGTTCGTCAAGGTTTTATCTACATTGTGGTATGAATCATTTGAAGTTTACGAATGTGTGTTTTCTGTAATTACGACGAAAATGGAGATATGCACCGCATCTGGATTCTAAATTTCCTGTAGATGAAACAGGTTAAAAGTGCATCACGTGTGCTAAGCCGACCAATGCTGTGACTTCACCGCTCACATATGTATGACGTCACGTTTTACATTCATCCCTATGGGGAAAAATTGGCCATAAAAAGTCATATTTCTCAAAAACCGTGCAGCGAAACTTTCCACAAAGTAATAGCACACGATTCCTAAAGAAGCCGGTCAATTTGACATATGGCACGTGTATGTGGTGCAAAAACCCTGGGAGGAGTAGCGGTCCAAAAAATGGGTGGAAAGAAAGAATAATAATAACTAGACAATTCCTGCAGAAATTGTGAAGTGTGGTTGCCGCCAATGCAAAGTCGACTTTGTGCTGAACGGAGTGAACAGTTTCTGTAGTATAAGCAGAGACAGGGCATTGTGTACCTGCTATAACATCACTACAACGAGTTGATTTGCGACACATATATTCAGAGCTAAATTATCCTTTCATCAAAATTTGAGATCTCAGTGTTTTACTTGCGGTATGCGGTGACGAGTGACGGCGAATCACAAAGCTAGCTGGCATGTTCAGATGGTCTTGGAAAAACCCTAAGTCTGACGTGTAATGCAGACTGATGTGTAATGCAGTTATAACGAGACCAAAGTTTCCAACTCGCTGGAATATAAAACGGTATTACAAAAGTAAAATTTGACATATTATACATTGTTAGAAAGCTTATTCTGTCACCTATTAGATCGATGATGTGTAGATCAAGGCAGATTGTACTACAAAGTTCGACAACACCCAAAGCAACATGTGTGGTATTACAAGATGACACCGTTTTCTGGAGTAAGAGCGGACCAGAAGCTGCTGCACACATGTTGTTGACGGCGTTGTTGCCCTTTTTAGGTCCGTCTGGCTTGATTGAGAATTCGTTTATTCAGTAGGTGAGAGCATAAGCTTTCTAACCAGGTATAACACGTGTAGTTTTGGTTTTGGAATATCGTTTTTTAGGTCAACCGAAAGTGTTTTAATCGTCGCATTCAATGCATGCACTCTTTGTTAGCACTAGTAGCATTCAAAGACGCTGCATTTGACGAAACGTTGTCAACGATTTTGCGTAATATCTTGTGAAATACTGTTATTATTGAGGACTTCTGGGTATGCCTAAGCCATATGTTTTGTTGATATACCTGGCTGACAGCGTTTTCATTTGTAATTTTGCATTTGGAATACCGTTTTTATCGCGTGCACTTCCGCATTAAGCTATATCCACTGTGGTGGCTAAGTCGCCAGGAAACCTCGTTTGAACAACACAATCCGTGCATGTACGTCTTCGTCAAGGTTTTATCTACATTGTGGTATGAATCATTTGAAGTTTACGAATGTGTGTTTTCTGTAATTACGACGAAAATGGAGATATGCACCGCATCTGGATTCTAAATTTCCTGTAGATGAAGCAGGTTAAAAGTGCATCACGTGTGCTAAGCCGACCAATGCTGTAACTTCATAATTCACATTTTTATGACGTCACCGCCCCATTCATTTTCAATGGGAAAAATTGGCCATAAAAAGTCATTTCTCTCAAAAACCGTGCAGCGAAACTTTCCACAAAGTAATAGCCATCGATTCCCAAAGAAGCTGGTCAATTTGACATATGGCATGTGTATGTGGTGCGAAAACTCTGGGAGGAGTAGCGGTCCAAAAAACTGGCGGAATAATAATAATAATAATAAATAAATATGTGCAATAATAATAGTGTGTTTGCCTAAGGCAACCACACTAATAATAATATGTGGGATAATAGTAGTGTGGTTGCCTGAGGCAACCACACTAACTAGACAATTCCTGCAGAAATTGTGAAGTGTGGTTGCCGCCAATGCAAAGTCGACTTTGTGCTGAACGGAGTGAACAGTTTCTGTAGTATAAGCAGAGACAGGGCATTGTGTACCTGCTATAACATCACTACAACGAGTTGATTTGCGACACATATATTCAGAGCTAAATTATCCTTTCATCAAAATTTGAGATCTCAGTGTTTTACTTGCGGTATGCGGTGACGAGTGACGGCGAATCACAAAGCTAGCTGGCATGTTCAGAGGGTCTTGGAAAAACCCTAAGTCTGACGTGTAATGCAGACTGATGTGTAATGCAGTTATAACGAGACCAAAGTTTCCAACTCGCTGGAATATAAAACGGTATTACAAAAGTAAAATTTGACATATTATACATTGTTAGAAAGCTTATTCTGTCACCTATTAGATCGATGATGTGTAGATGAAGGCAGATTGTACTACAAAGTTCGACAACACCCAAAGCAACATGTGTGGTATTACAAGCCCACTGAAGACCGGATCAGAAGCTGCTGCACACGTGTTGTTGACGGCGTTGTTGCACTCTTTAGTACAGTCTGGCTTGTTTGAGAATTCGTTTATTCAGTAGGTGAGAGCATAAGCTTTCTAACCAGGTATAACAGCACGTCTAATTTTGGTTTTGGAATATCGTTTTTTTAGGTCAACCGAAAGTTTTTTAATCGTCGCATACAATGCGTGTAGTCTGTTAGCATTAGCATTCAAAGACGCTGGACCTGACGAAACGTCGTCAAAGAATTTGCATAATATCTCGTGAAATACTGTTATTATTGAGGACTTCTGGGTATGCCTAAGCCATATGTTTTGTTGATATACCTAGCTGACAGCGTTTTCATTTGAAATTTTGCATTTGGAATACTGTTTTATCCGTTCACTTCCGCGTTAAGCTATATCCTTTCTGGTGGCTGGTGAGGACGAACAGCCAACCGCATCACGTGTGCAAAGCCGACCAATGCTGTAACTTCATAATTCACATTTTTTATGACGTCACCGCCCCATTCATTTTCAATGGGAAAAATTGGCCATAAAAAGTCATATTTCTCAAAAACCGTGCAGCGAATCTTTCCACAAAGTAATAGCACGCGATTCCCAAAGAAGCCGGTCAATTTGACATATGGCACGTGTATGTGGTGCGAAAACTCTGGGAGGAGTAGCGGTCCAAAAAATGGGTGGAAAGAAATAAAAATAATAATAATAATAATAATAATAATAATATGTGAGATAATAGTAGTGTGATTGCCTAAGGCAACCACACTAATAAATAAATAATATGTGCAATAATAATAGTGTGTTTGCCTAAGGCAACCACACTAATAAATATGTGCAATAATAATAGTCTGTTTGCCTAAGGCAACCACACTAATAATAATATGTGAGATAATAGTAGTGTGATTGCCTAAGGCAACCACACTAATAATAAATAAATAATATGTGCAATAATAATAGTGTGTTTGCCTAAGGCAACCACACTAATAATAATAATAATAATATGTGCAATAATAATAGTGTGATTGCCTAAGGCAACCACACTAATAATAAATAAATAATATGTGCAATAATAATAGTGTGTTTGCCTAAGGCAACCACACTAATAATAAATATGTGCAATAATAATAGTGTGTTTGCCTAAGGCAACCACACTAATAATTATATGTGAGATAATAGTAGTGTGATTGCCTAAGGCAACCACACTAATAATAAATAAATAATAATATGTGCAATAATAATAGTGTGTTTGCCTAAGGCAACCACACTAATAATAATAATAATATGTGCAATAATAATAGTGTGATTGCCTAAGGCAACCACACTAATAATAATCCTAACAAATACAATAGGGTTCCACCAGCTTCGCTGCTTGGACCCCTAATAATAATAATCCTAACAGATACAATAGGGTTCCACCAGCTTCGCTGCTTGGACCCCTAATAATAATAATCCTAACAGATACAATAGGGTTCCACCAGCTTCGCTGCTTGGACCCCTAATAATAATCCTAACAGATACAATAGGGTTCCACCAGCTTCGCTGCTTGGACCCCTAATAATCCTAACAGATACAATAGGGTTCCACCAGCTTCGCTGCTTGGACCCCTAATAATGTTGATCTTCTCTTGCCATATGGGAGGGTGCAGCTTGCGGCTGCCCAGAAAGCGGATGAATCTTTGTCCCTGTAGTGGTAGATAAAACAGTGTTGCCTCATAAATCAGTCACATATTTTATTGAAAATGATGTTCTGATGTGCAAATGGACTCCCTTCAACTCTGAGCACAAATGGAGTTCCATGGTTCAAGTAGTTGTTCCCACATCGTATAGACAGCAGGTGCTCAGTGTAGCGCATGATCACAAACTGTCTGGTCAACTTGGCATTAGGAAAACGTATGATTGCATTCTGAAACTTTTTTTTGGCCTGCTATGAAGTCAGATTTTTCTCAGTATTGCCGTTCCTGTTATGCTTGTCAAATTTCTGGAAAGCCTAATCAAGTAATTCCCTCTGCTCCCCTAAAGCCTATTCCTGTTACGGGAGAACCTTTTGAGAAAATTTTAACTGATTGTGCCCATCCTCTCCCAAGATCTAAGTCTGGTCACACATATCTGTTGACTATAATGTGTGTGGCAAAATGATACCCTGAAGCTCTACCTCTGTGTACTCTTACAGCTTATGCTATTATAAAATCTCTGATGAAGTTCTGTTCCACTTTTGGGCTACCAAAATTCATTTAATCAGATCAAGGTGCTAATTTCATGTCCCGACTGTTTGCCAAAGTCATAAAGCAGTTAAACATTAAACATCAATTTTCTAGTGTATATCATCCAGAGTCTCAGGGAGCACTGGAAAGGTTTCTTCAGACTTTGAAGTCCATGCTCTGAACCTACTGCTTGAACCAGGGAAAAGATTGGGAGGATGGAATTCCACTCCTCTCTTTTGCTGTATGTACTACGGTGCAAGAATCCCTTGGTTTTAGCCCCTCTGAGTTGGTGTTTGGACATACTGTCCATGGCCCACTGAAAATACTACTAGAGAAATGGTTAACCTTTGATCAGTCTCAGTCTCCAACAAAGAATGTGCAAGATCATGTTAGTTCTTTCCATGAATGCTTGCATGATGTGTGTGAGCTAACCAAATCCTCTTTAGCTTCCTCTCAGTCCCAGATGAAGCTTCACTTTGATCAGAAATCTGTACCGTGCTCATTTAAAGCAGGAAATAAGCTTCTGGTGTTACTGCCTGTACCTGGGTCAGCACTACAGGCTGAGAACAGGCTACAAGTTCTCAGGCTCCTATGGTATTGCTGCAAAGCTGAGTGAGACAGATTATGTGATAACGATAGAAGAAGGAAAACCCGTGTTTGTCACATAAATATGTTAAATTGCTATGTCTTGCATTCTGACAGTGAAATATCTTTATCCCCCTCACCTGTTGTTCCAGATGCTGTCGTTTCTGCAGGTGTGTCTCTGTCTGAGTACTATCCTGAAATGGATGGTCTCAGTCAAGGTAGTACTCCTCTTTCAGTTGCCAGTTTACCAAATTCTGAGACACTTTTGGCTCTACCATCTAAATTATCCCATTTGTCAGATTCTGAACAATCATATTTTACATTTATTTCAGAAATACTCTCAACTCTTTTCAGATGCTCCATCCAAATCTATAGTTTTGAAACATGACATAGATGTCTGTTACCATGCATATAGACAGAATGCATATAGAGCAAGCCCCTCTAAACGCTACATTATGAAAGAAGAAACGGATTATTTCAGTGATAATGGGCTTGCTGTCCCTGCCTACTAGTGCCTAAACCAGATGGAACATCCGTTTTTGTACGGATTACAGAAAAGTTAACGCTGTAACGAAAGCAGATTAATTTCCTCTCCTAAGAATGGAAGATTGTGTAGACAGGATAGGAAATGCTAAACATGTAACAAAGTTGGATCTCCTAAAGGGTTACTGGCTAGTTCCTTTAATCCCTTTGCGCTCATGCCAAATCTAGATAATCCTTGCCAATTTAGGAGGTACCCTATTTAAAGCTTCATAACTCCAAATGTGAGCATCACAGGGACTTGAAAAATGGCTGAAATGAAGCGGGACATCTGTACCATTTACAGTACTAACTTACTTAGGTTAGTTTATATTCATAATTTAGGAAGAAATAAAGTACCACAAAGGAAATTGTTCAGGCAAGAAATCAAAAAAGAATTTGCTCTTTTTTAGATTGCAATGAAATACTGAGTGATCCCATATATACAGCAGGTTAAACTATAGATGTCCTGGATCAAAAACTCCTTGAGGGTGGATATGTAGAACTACTAAAGATCTATAAAGCAAAAATTAAGCAGTGTACCCAGCATCTCCAAATCTATCCAAAATGTCTAAATTATGCATTGCTGTATGTGGCGAAGTGAGTGCCACCGCTTGGTATGATAGAGAGATAGACCAGACTTTATAGAGCGAAAATGCGTCTTTTTATTTTTACAGCCGACACACGGCTTTCGGTTTTCATAAACCAATACAATCATACGGAATCTCAGTGCAGCAGTTTCTCCGTCTCCAGCCAGCCCCCATCTGCCTTCGGAAACCGCCTTGTAAGCGCCCAGGGTCACTGTCAAGGTAATCAGCATATTGTTAATCAATCAAACAATTAAACAGCGGTGCTGATTAACAATCCCAAACAATCTGAGAGCCGCCCCGCCCACTCTCTCTCTCTGCAGCGAATGCAAAACCACGTGCACCCTACCACATACCCCCACCGCCCGACTTAGGCCGGGGAGCCATCCGGCCGATGACCGACCCCCCCCGCCACCTCCTTCGGGGCGAGAGAGGAAGTCCGCCACCACCATCTGCGCCCCTGGCCGATGAACCACCTTGAAATTAAAGGGCTGTAGAGCCAGATACCAACGGGTGATTTGCGGGTTGGTATCCTTCATGCGGTGGAGCCATTGGAGGGGAGTGTGGTCCGAACAGAGGGTGAATGGGCGACCCAGCAGGTAGTAGTGCAGGGACCCGACCGCACACTGGATGACGAGTCACTCCTTTTCTACTGTGTTGTACCTCACTTCCCGCTCCCAGCTTACCTACCAGCACGATGGGGCTACTCCAGGCACTGTGGGACTCCTCTATTATGCCCAACTCCAGCATGGCCTTTATTTCTGCCTGCACCAATCTTTTCGTGCTCCGGCAGTCGATAAGGATGGGAACGTACCGTCACTCCCGGGGGGGTGTCGATGTGGTGGTTTATGAAGTTAGTGCAGCCTGGTAGGGGAGAAAACACATCCGCAAACTGCTTTTGCAACAGGGCAAGGTCTGCTCTCTGGCTCGGCGAGAGGTGGTTATCTGAAAGGGGTGGGGTCTGATTGATTGAATTTGGTACCTCCGGCCCCGACTTGTCCCTCTCCTGATCCACCGTCACCAGAGAGACAGCCACCACCTCTTTCCATGCTTTTAATAGATTGAGGTGATAAATCTGTTTTGCAACCTCTCTATCAGTATGCTCCACCTCATGGTCAACCTCCCTAACTCGTTGTGTGACCACAAAAGGCCCTTGCAATTTTGTACTTGAGATTGGAAGTAATACCAGGACTTTATCTCCTGGTGAGAATTGTCGTAGTTTCGGCCCTCTATTGTAGTGCCTCTGCTGACGCTCCTGAGCCCCGAGTAAATTCTCCCATGACAACCGACCCAGTGTATGGAGTTTTGCTCACAAGTCCATAACATATTGCACCTTATTTTACCTTATTTTAACTAGGTCCAATATTCCCCGCGGCATTCTACTGAAAAATAATTCAAAGGGAGAAAATCCCGTGGAGGCCTGGGGAACCTCCCGCACTGCAAATAATAGAGGGACCATTTATCCCAATCGGCTATTGTCGTGAATGAACTTCCGAATCATGGACTTCAAAGTTCTATTAAAACGCTCAATGAGCCCATCCATTTGGGGATGGTACACACTGGTTCTAATAGACCAAACGACCATTAAGCTCTAGAGCTTGTTTAGTGTACGTGACATAAACAAAGAGCCCTGGTCAGTCGGAATCTCTTTCGGGATTCCGACGCAGGAGATAATCTGAAACAGAGCCTGTGCAACACTTTTAGCTGAAATATTGCACAACGGCACTGCTTCGGGATACCAGGTCGCATAATCCACCAAGACCAATACGAAAGGATAGCCCTGGGTGCTCCGTTCAAATGGCCCGATGAGGTCCATAGCGACTCTATCAAAGGGGACCTCTATTAAGGGTAGGAGGCGCAAAGACACTTTTGGGGTGGCCGGGGCGTTCACTAATTTACATTCGGGACAGGACGCACACCACCGACGTACGTCCGCCCAAATGCACGGCCAATAAAACCGAGCCATTATTCGGTGTAGTGTCTTATCATGCCCTAAGTGTCCTGCCATGGAGTTGTAATGAGCCGCCTGGAAAACCATTTCCTGGCGGTTTTTTGGTACCAAAATTAGGTCGTCTCTTCACCAGTCTGAGCATCACGACACACTCGATACAACCTGTCCCTAATTGTTACGTCCCAGTGTGTTATAGGTAATTGTTATTTTAAAGGCTGTTTTGGGGTTTTTCGCTGGGTACTGCTGTGTTTGTTTGTGTTCCCTTATACAGGTGGAGGTGAGCATGCATCCTGTTGCCGGGCGACCTGACTTGAAGGATGCTGTAGGAAAGGATGCACCAACGACTGTTGCGGAGGAACTGACTTGGAGGATGCGTGGAGACAGGGACGCTGCTGTCGTCGCATGGAGACCAGACCAGACGCAGCTGTGCATCATTCTCAACGCACAGGAGAATGATGCTGACCTATAAAACAGCTGGACCCCGTCATCATATAGATAACAGACAATCCACCTGCCACTGGAAGCCACAACCGTTTTCGCTCTTTTCCAAAGATACCCTCTACCCTCTTAGAATCTCTAAGTTAGATTAGACGCACGCTGCATCCGGCAGTTCAGAAGTTAGCAGCATGGGATGCTAAAACATCACAGGACCTCTGCCGTTGCACTTGGTGGAGAGGACCGGCCTAAGAGGGGACTCGGACCACTGTATTAGCTGCTCTACAAAATGCGCGTTTATGACTATTTAATTAGAGACTGACACGGCTAGTTTAGGAAACCCTTCTCAGCTCTGTATTAATAAATAATCATTTTCTTTTTTTAAACCTCTGCGCGCCAACTGCGTCTGGTGTTGTGGTTGTGGTGGTTTAATGTTACGTCCAGTTCCGCCCTCTATGTTATTGCAACACTGCTGGGTTTTCGGGCTGTAACACTAATAATAGAACAATAAGGGTGAGAGAGTACTGCGTCGGGGCGCACCTGCTGACCATCAATGCATATCACTTGGTCATTGGCAAAGCGTAAGGTGTTGTCACGAGACTGCTTGAGTGGGAAAACCTCCGCGGGGTGGAACACAGGAACCCGGGGAGTCTCAACCCCCCCCGGCCGTGTCAGACGACCCTGCGTCACCACCGTCAACAGCACACATGTCACACGTCCCTATCTGTCGTGATCGCACCCCCAGCATGTTTCTAGAATTTTTTCGAAACACCGCCCAATCAGTACCCAAAATTAGGGGGTGCGAAACCTGGGATCTAACTGCAGCCTTCACAATATGTGTTTTTCCCTGTTAACGAATTTCCACGGGCACTACCAGATACTCGTGCACATCCCCATGCACACACCAAATAGAAACCCAGGGTGCCTCTACCAATACCTCGGTTCGAACCAGGTTTTGCTGGATCATGGACTGCATAGCCCCTGAGTCCAACAGCGCCCGATGTTCACTCTCTTGCACCCTTACCGGGATGCAGTACACTCCCTCCGGATTGGTTGTTGGGGCGTTTTGCTGGAAAAGATACTGGTGTACTTCAGAGTATAGATGGCATCATGAGAAAGGAGGATTATCTAGAAATACTGAAGCAACACCTCAAGACATTAGCTAGAAAGTGAAAACTGGGTCTTCCAGCAGGACAATGATCATCAGCATACATGCAAAGTTGGAACAATGTGGCTTGAAGACAACAAAGTGAAAGTATTGGAGTGGCTATCAAAAGCCCTGACCTGAATCCCATAGAGAATTTGTGGAAGAGAGAAAACGTGTCTGCGCAAGGAGACCCACAAACCTGACTAAGTTACACCAGTTCTGTCAAGAAGAATGGGCAAAAATTCCAGCAAAGTATTGTGAGGAAGGCTAACCCAAGCATTTCATTCAAGTTATGCAATTAAAAGGCAATACCACCAAATACTAACAAAGTGTATGTAAATTTTGGCCCACTTAAAATCTGATATAGTATGTAAAAGCTGAAATAAATCTGTCTCTTATGCCCTATTCGCTCGGGACTAGTATTACCTGGGGACCTCTAGTAACTCGTAATAATTGCGGAGGTCGTCTGTGATCTTAATCCTGTGCGAATCTGCCATGTCCGTAATTTGTAAAGTAAAAATTCCACCGCAAATTACTTACCATATTTCGCCAAACACAGAGGTCATGTGATAATATTAGTCCCGTGCGAATCGGCATCTCTGTGATTTGGGGTTTTATTTTACTGTTACGCAGTGCGGAGCCTTGACATTTTCAATCATATCTGGGGGGATAATGTCAGTAAATTCATAGTGTGTATCATCGTTAGGTTTACATGAACTGAATTAGGCTACTTATGTGGTGGAAAATAATTCATTGTCATAAGGAATTGCCACAGTTAATTTTAACCTGGAAAGCTGGCTAGAAAGTAATAAATGCATTGCTAACTAACTTGAGTAGGATTGTAAGCATCAAATAACCTTGATTGTAAGGCTAGCTTTGCTTGCTACCTACCTACACACTCCTCTCTTGAGTGTCTAGCAGCGATTATAGCCTAACTATCGAGATTCTAAGTAACTGGAGGTAAAACTTTTTTTGTACTCCACGTAGATCATAAACCCTTGAATATAAAGATGACTCATTGAAATCGGCTGAGAAATGTAAACGTTATGGTGCGTTTTATCCAGAAAAACCGCAGCTCCCTCATTTACTTCTATTTCAGGCCAGTCTTGCCTGGTCCAATATGACGAGGATGTTGACGTATCGCAGCAACGGGCCGAAGCAGTCAATGCGGCGTCTATGAGTAAATTCGAGTAAAATACAGACTTCGCTTATCCCGTGCGAATGCGCCACACAAAACACAGATGTGGGGGGGTAATTTCTAAATCACATGAAGTCCCCAGGTAATACTAGTCCCGTGCGAATAGGGCTTTAGTTATTATTTTGTAATTGCCTCTTATGTAAATAAAGTAGATACCCAAATTGACTTAACACAGGAAATGTATGGTAACATAAATTGTGAAAAATTGAGCTTGAATGTCTTTAGCCTAAGTGTATGTAAACTTTTGGCCTCAACTGTAAATCACCAAAATATTTTGAGCAGTAATACATAGCGATGATGAAATGTTACTTGTGTTCAGTAGATAGAGACAGAGACAGTAAATCCATGTTGTAGCTCTCTCCTCTTCTGTCTTACTCCAGAAAACGATGTCTGCTTGGTCTATCAGGAAACATATGGCTTAGCTATGCTCAGAAGTTCTCAATAATAATAATATTTTGCAAGAAATTACAAAAATCATTGATAACGTTACTTTGGGGGCAGTGTCCTTTACCGCTACCACAGAGTGAATATGTAAGTGAATGCGATGATGAGAAAACTTTCGGTTACATTGTAAAAAAACTGCAAAATCTCATCTCTCCGCATAAAACCAATGGTAAGGTTGTATACTTATTCAATATTTAGTCTCAGATATTGACCGTAAAATGACATGGTATCATTATTTGAAAACTTTGTCTTGTTTATTTCGTTATTCAGTGAGCAGCGTGTAGCGAATGTGGACATGGAGTAAATACTTCCTCAATCACTTGCACATTACCCTTCATGAAGACGCACAGACAATTTGCCTAATTAATTACATACACCTGGAAGGTGCATTCTGACACAGCACATGACTGGACATGATAAGAGATTTTTGCAACTCGCGAGGGGGAACACCCTAGTGTTGAGGGAGGAAATCATATCAGAGCAAGAGTTGGAGTGTGAAATTGAAAATGAAAATGAGGACACAAGAGGGATTGAAAAAAAAGGAAGAAGAATAGATTTAGTTACTCAAGCGATTCCAGTCAGAAAACGAGAAAAGAGGAGACGTATCTCATTGGGATGACAGCCATGACAAAATTAGATGGGATTTTCAGGGACCCACATGTGGTCAGAAGTTATCATAGATTGTGTCTCAAAGCGTCAGAGAGATAGACCACTTAAGATTGATGTGTTTGGAGAGTATAGCTGTGTGACTTGCTTCCCACTCGGATCGGAAGCAAGGATGAAGAGAGTGGTAAGTAGCGTGCCACTGTCGGTAGAGGCTGAGTTATTTCGGGATGTTGCGGGTGTGTGTGAGGCAGGAAGAATGACTAGATTTCGAGAAGTGGTGAAGGAGGACAGTAATTTTGTGTGTTTGAGTTTTGAAGGGGAATTATCGGAAAGAGTATACCTTGATTTTGTGTGTGACAGGGTGAGGCCATATGAGAGATGTTTTTGTTGTTTTTGTTGTCAAGAATATGGACATGTTGCTGCAGTATGTAGAGGAGTCAGAAGATGTGGAAGGTGTGGGAAGGACAACTGCAATGTGGAGGTGTGTAAAGTTTAGAATGAGCAAGCAAAGAACCTGCACTGCGAGGGAAATTACAATACGGGGTCAGCACAGTGTCCAAAAAGAATTAAGGAAAGGAAAGTGAATAAGATGAGAAAAGAAAAGGGATTGTCGTATGCCGAAGCTGTTAAGAGAATGGAGAGAAAGGACGAGCTGGTGGCAATGCAAAAAGAACCAGAGCAGGAAAGGAATGGAACTGATCAGAATATCTCCATGGAAAAGAAAAGCTTTTTGGCATTCATTGCAATGGTCATGAATTGCGCTGCTGAAATACAAGGGAAGTCAGAAAGAATCAAGATGGTGCTGGACGCTGCCAGGAGATACTTGAACATTGTAGATATATCTGGAGAAGATCTAGATGTTACACTGCGGGAAGGATTTGCATCAACTCAGGCAATTGGGTCTGGGTTATGGAATGGAAAATGTCATAACTGGGATCACTTTGGGTGGACATTGTAAATAGTTAGTAATGTGAAGTTATTACATACCAGCAGATGGCGGTAATGCAACATGTATGGATGCCAACCTCACAAAACAGAAACAGAAACACTCCGGTACAGTAGGTGGTGGCATGCACCTTTAACGTTGGTTTGTAGTCTGCAGGTAAAATCAGAGAAGAAGAACTCACGAGGGGAGAGGGACTCTTTGTGCGTTGCGAGAGACTGATCTGGACGGACCAACATTTAAAGTGCTGAGCCGCGTGGAATCCTCCGGTCGTGTGAGATTTGTGCTGGTTTCTGTGAATTGTGGACGCTAACCCACTATTCTGTCTTGTGGTTATGTTGTGGTATTTTGTTGTATGTGTTTAAGGTAGAGCAGGTCTCCCTTAAGACAAACACACGCATTTAGACACGTATTTAACAATTTAGACATTGGGCCCTGTAGCAGACAATAATGTAATAACTACCGTTAATGTAATAACTGCCAATAACATAATAATTTTTCCGTTCTTAATGTAATAAAAGTCGATAACGTAATAACTTACCAATAATGCAATACAATTTCTGAACCAATAACGTAATAACTTTTTGCACATAATGTAATAAATTATTAGATTATTGACTGGTTATTACATTATTAGCTGGGTTAAAATAAATCATTAAAAATGTAATAATAGGAGCCGATAATGTAATAATATACTTGTATCACTATGTATAAATTTTATTTATTATCAAGTGTCAGACTTCCATAACACTTAGGCCTACCCTTACTGTTGCTTCTTTCAAATAGCTGCTCTGCCTTCTACTCCTTAACCATTTGAGTACCAAATGAAGTGCGAGCACATATGTTTGCAACACAGACAATTACTCTTATGTCATATAATATGAAATCTATACCTCTTTGAAGATGCTTTGTCCACGAATACAATAATTGGTCCCAGCATCATGTTTTGTCTCAGAAAACAATATGTTTCATTTTTTCAACAGAACTATTTTGTTAAATATGTTTTGCCCAAACTAATATAAAAGTAGTACTGATAATTCTTTTAACAACATGTATTTTGCACTCCAAATTAGGAAGTATTGATAAGAGTATTGATAAGTATTGGTATTGATAAGCAGTATCAACAGTGGTATTGGTATTGATAAAATCCTAACCATGCCCATCCCTAGTTGTAGAAACTAACTAACTCACTAACAGGTGCAGTTTTCTCATGACATGGCTTACCATTGTGCCCCTTTCTCTCTTGTTTTAAGCACTTCTTTCATGGTGACTTGACTTGTGACTTGCTTGACCTGAGCAATGACTTGACTTGTCTTTCTTGACGTTTACTAGAGACTCGACTTGACTTGCTTGAGTCTGAACACAGTGACATGGGACTTGCTTGAGACTTGAAGGTTAAAACTTGAGACTTGCTTGTGACTTGCACAAGTGTGACTTACTCCCACCTCTGCCTCACTGTCAGGTGAAAAGAAGCAGTTGGCGACTCTACATGTATCAGAGGCATGTGGTAGTCTACACCCTCCCCAGACCAACAGAGGATAGCGCATCGACCAGGACCGTGATACACACAGAGAATTGGTATAATGACTAAAATTGGAGAAAATGGCAAAAATAAAATAGAATGAACTATAGATATCATTTGCTTCGGTTTTAGACTCTTTGTTGAGCTTGTCATGACTGTATTCAAATAGCCAGAGATGTCAACAGGGCAAGGATTCTGATTTGGTAATACATTTTCATGTAACCTTTCAGGAGTCAGGTTTGGTATACATACATAGAGAGAGAGAGTGCTGAATAGCTATAATAGTGTGGTTGAAACAGTTTGCTTGAAAAAGTTATTTAAGTACATTTAATTAAAGGTGACATTTTTCATGAAAAGAAATGGTGGTCTTTGTATTCATGGACAAAGCATCTTCAAAGAGGTATAGATTTCATATTATACGACATAAGAGTAATTGTCTGTGTTTGCAAACATATGTGCTCGCACTTCATTTGGTACTCAAATGGTTAAGGAATAGAAGGCAGGGCTGGAGATAAGTCTAACCAAGCACCACAAACAAATAAATAGTCATAATTCCTAGAGAGAGAGTAGGTGTGTGTGTGTGCGTGTGTGCGCGTGTGCGCGCGTGTGTGGTCAGGTTTTTGAGCAGCTATTTGAAAGAGGAAACAAGGGTAAGTGTCATGGAAGTGTGGCACTTTATAGCCAATAAATAAAACTTAAAGCGATATAAGTATATTATTACATCATCGGCTCCTGTTATTACATTTTTTATGATTTTTTAAAAACCCAGCTAATAATGTAATAACCAGCCAATAATGTAATAACTTATTACATTATATGCAAAAAGTTATTACGTTATTGGTTCAGAAAATGTACTACATTATTGGTCAGTTATTACATTATCGACTTTTATTACATTAAGAACGGAAAAAATATTACGTTATTGGCAGTTATTACATTAACGGTATGTGGCAAACACGCCTGCCACAGGCCACCGAAGTGGCTTTCCACGGGGCCCTCAAGCACAGAGACACAGGGAGAAGATGTTCAAAATAGTCCACATGTATTTACGAGGGTTGGCAAGATGTTACTGCCAAGGAGCAGATCTAAAACACTGTCATGACAGAGAGGCTCCTGGTGTGGGTGGGGATGGCAGATTTAACCTGTGCGCAGTGATTACCTCACTACGCACAGGTGCAGCCACTCCTGTTCCTGGGCCCAATTAGCCTGGCCAATTATCTAATTCTTAACCAATTATCCAATTGGCCAGGTCTAATTAGCTTGACCCAGGGCAGGTGTGGCTGCTTAAACCAGCCATCCCCACACCACACGGTAGTTATTACATTATTGGCTGCTACAGGCCCCTTTTTGAGTTGTAGCCCAGCCTACGACATCCCTTTTAACGTTGTGCATAGCCAGCTTCGTCCCCTTCCCCATTATAAGCATACACGTATCCAGACATGTCTCTTTTAAATGCGGGCTCTTCGTAGAGGTGTACTGAAATCCTGACGACTTCACGCCTGACTTCTTACATGCGTATATTGATTGCTTATAATGATACACTACACTACACTATCTAACTAAAATTATACTATTATTGCGAATTGCCTAACCCAGCAACTAGGTTATTGTGCCTGTTTAAGGGGGTCTGCTAAATTGCGCAGAGGGGGGAGGAGCTATTATCAGTCAGCTTCTTTTAGGATATTTAGGAATGTGCTATTCTTACTCACATTTGCTTTGGTAGTGCTTGTACAGAGTGTTGTGTGTTGTGATCAATACCTTAATTTATATCTTTACAATGAATTTGTGTGCAGTACTAAGTATTTAATGTGTGAATTACATTGTAGTGGCATTCACCTGGTGGAAACTTATCTGGCACAGTCTACCTGAATAGAAGGAATGTAGCTGATCTAGCCAACCCCTCTTTGCCTTAGTATTTCCCCTAGTTGTTTATTGTTTTAATGCATATTTTAATGTCCTATTCTTATTAAATAAATCAGTATTGTGAAGTGCTTTCAACTTTGTGTTGTGTGGTCGGTGGTTACCTTGCTGCACCTTTATACACAGGCCCATACCATTTAAAGGTATCTCCTACCTGTCCTTAGTCCCCCAGCCCAACCCTTTAACTCTCCTTTACCCAGACCCCACTGAGAAACCAAAGGTGGTGGAAGCACCCGCTACCCGCAAACCCAGTTTTTATTACAAGCGTTTTCACTGTTGTACTGCCATATCTTAGGGCTATTGTTGGGTTTATTGTGTTGCTATGATGGAATACAATTTTTGAGAGATGAAAGAATATTTTTGTGAATCCCCAGATAGACAATATTGTCCATTATGTCATGTGTAGTTGCAGATGAGACTGGAGGGAGGCGGTGCTTGTTAAATGAATGACCAGAGCGACAATAGTGGCGCTGCAAAACTCTGTATTAGGCACTGTTGTTGTGGATCGTCTACTAATAAAACTAATACAAAGCATTTCTGTTTTCAGGTCATACTTTGGATGCAGGAGCAATGAATGTCTGAGTTGAACAATTTAGGCATGCTGGTGTGCCAACCACTAGGGGATATGTGTGCTAAGTGGTTAACTGTGCGTGCCTCAGAAATGTCAGCTTTTGCCACACCAGACTGCTTTCTGCAGTACACTACGAGGGCTTTTGGCTTAAGAAATGCCCCTGCTACTTTTCAAAGGTTAATGAATGAGGTTTTGTCTAATACTGATAATTGCGAGGGCTACCTTGATGATGTGGTCATATACTCGACCACATGGGATAGTCGCTTATTTACCTTGGAAAGAGTCTTCTCACACTTTGTATACTGGAAAAAGTCTTCTCACGAGTGCTTCTCTCATGCTTAATCTGGCAAAGTGAGAATTTGGACCTGGTCCAATCTAGGTAAGCGGGTTGGGCAATGTGCCATTCGACTGCTGGATGCAACGGTTCAGGCAATTAATACTTTTCCATCCCCCAAGACAAAGAGGGAGCTTAACTGTTCTTGGTATGTCTGGATATTATCAAAGTTTTGCAGAAATTTTACTGATGTGGTGTCACATCACTAATCTTTTATGCCAGTCGCACAATTTTGTTTGGTCTCCTGCTTGTCAGGGTGCGTTTATGCCGTAAAAAGCCTTTTATATAGTGCTCCAGTTCTGTCTCCTCCTGATTTCACCAGACCACTTAAATTAAAGGTAGATGCCAGTGGCTCAGGAGCAGGTGCAGTGTTGCTGCAAGAGGGCAATCATGGCGTTGACCACCCTGATTGCTACTTTTCAAAAAATATTTGTCGTCATCAAATTCATTACAGCAGAATAGAACAAGAAGCTGTTGTATTTTTATTAGCATTACAATATTTTGAAGTATATCTTGGTTCCCGCACAACCCCCATTGTGGTGTACACAGACCACAACCCCCTAGTTTTTTTACAATGCATTTCCAATTCAAACAACTGGCTCATGCGTCACTCTTTCATTGTTCAAGGTTTTAATTTGGAAATAAAACATAAGAAAGGTGCACAAAATTTTGTTGCTGTGTTTTAGGTTCTCGCTTAAGGGTTGGGGTGTTACGACCCCAGTCGTAAGTTTGTGGACGGCGTGTAGCACAGTGGGTACGGAACTGGACTTGTAACCGAAAGGTCGTAGGTTCGATTCCCGGGTAGGGCACTGCCGTTGTACCCTTGAGCAAGGTACTTAACCGAAATTGCTTCAGTATATATCCAGCTGTATAAATGGATACAATGTAAAATGCTATGTAAAAAAGTTGTGTAAGTCGCTCTGGATAAGAGCGTCTGCTAAATGCCTGTAATGTAATGTAATGTGTTTACATTTGTTGCTTTTGCCTGTGTTTCTTTGTTCCAGTCTGACTGGTTGTTTCCGTATCCGGTTGCTCGACTTGAAAAAGTCGCCATATACCACCTACCAGCAGAGACTAGCTCTTCGAACTCATGGTTGGTGTGGCGTGTTTAGTGATTGCTTCGTTTGACTTTACGTATTTTAACCTATCTTTGTTTGACTTGGATTCCCGTCTAACCCTTCTGGTTTGTTTTCTGATTTGATCTTGTGTATGACCATTGACTTGTTTCCTTGCCTTAGCCCTTCTAGTTTGTTTGCCCCGTGATTTTTTGTTTCTGACCATTCGCTCTCGTATTCAATTCTGATTCTTGCCAAGCCTCTCTGCTTTGTTTGCTGATTGGATTTTGTGTTTGACTATACGCTCGTTTTTGACCTTGAATCTCGTTTTGCCCTTTGCTCGCCGTATAGTGCTCTGGTTAGTTAGTGTGTTCCCAACTGGACTAAAAATCCTTCCATAGGGATATAACTTTGTTATTTTGCTTTGTTATTTTTCCTTTATTGTTTTTGAAGCTACTCTAGGTTGTGAGCTAACGCTTTGTAGGAGGTACGCTATTCGGGCTTTTAGTTTCCGACTATCAGCTAACTGGCCGAAGTTAAGCGTTCAAAGCCGCTACGTGCCCGGTAACCTTCGAAGACTATACAGCAACCAATCATTCACCCTGTTACGGTCATACCCTAGACCAGGTCGTAACAATCAGATATTATATCTTTTTGCACTGTTGCCTCGCAAGAAGGAGGTTCCTGGTTTGAATCTGGGTCCGATCGGATCCTCTCTGCATGGAGTTTGCATGTTTTCCCCATGTTCGTGTGGGTTTACTCCAGGAAATCCGGTTTCCTCCCACGCTCAAAAACATGCATGTTAGGTGCGCTCCTGCAGTTGCCCTTGACCAAGGCACTGGCCTCAGGACTGGAGTTGGTCGCCAGGCGCTGCACTGCACTGCGGCTGCCCACTGCTCCTAAGTAACTAGGATGGGTCAAATGCAGAGGACAAATTACCCCACAGGGTTCAATAAAATATTGTTAGCCTCGCCTAAGAAGTGTGCTTACATGTTTAGATGCAGGAGGAATTATGGCGCAGGACACTGAATATAAAGTTGATCTTTGTTTACTTGGGATATTGCAAAGGATAACAGATTGAACGTACAACCGCTGTTTAACGCCCTCCAGCGTAGACCGGGAGCTTCCACAGTCCACACCAGAGCCGGCGAGCATTCAAAACAGAATCAATGCATATCGTACAAGTCGGTGCGGAAATACACACAGCATTGGACTAGTTCCGGGTAGCAGGGTAACATTATATTAACATAATAATATTTAAACTATTAGTAACCGTAATAACACCATTTAACATAATGCTAGAATAAACTGAGGTGTAAGAATACTATTAGTGCCTTGCACTACAATATCTTATCATAACTTAAATAAATGCAAGTGTATGTCAGGGGTGCCAAATACGTCGATCACAGAGGCCATGCTGATAGATCACTGTGTCATTTAAAAAAATGCCTAATTCTTCTCATTTTCATCCCATTCCCTACAACTTCTGCCTGACAGACAGGTATGCTTAATTGACGTGAAATGTGGTCAATCTGAGAACTTTGTTATATTAAGAGTGTCCATTCATTTACAGTATGGTCATGTAAATGACAAATATTATGTGATAGCAACACAATAACTTGCATTTTATATGAGGCAGAGCATTTGTGGTGACAATAAATTGGGTCCATTTTTGGCAGGGAATTTTGCTTTAAATATCCGACAGATAATTGTATGAATGTAAAAGCCTGGATTTTGTATAGATATGATATTGGTGTAATGGCTTTACTTCTATGCCAATACAAGTTTCCATACAATTTGGCTTATATTTTACGTGATAGTAACAGATAGAAACTTTTCCAATGCAAGTGGCACAGGGAAATTGTGGTGGTGACACGATCTGGTCCATTTTAGGTTTTGCTTTCAATATCCAATGGACAATGGTGTTTTTAATCTAAACTGGGATTTTCTTTGTCCACCAGTGATGCTGGTCTAATGAATGTATTTGCCAATACAGCTAGCCTACGGTTGTACCTACTTGATTTTAGAAAGTACACAGATGGTACTGGTAACCTAGGCTAGTTAAGCTAGAAGCTCTGCCCAACACCAGATATAGAACTGTTCTACACACACACACACACACACACAAAATGTTGGCTAGTGGTTCTACGCAGTATTATTAAGTATACTCAAAAATTAAATAGTTGGATTTACTAAATTAATAAAATTGTTGGATTTGCTTAATAAAATTCTAGACATGTTGCACGTGATTAAGTAGCCTGTAGGTGACGTCTTCAGCTTAATTAGTTTGTCCTATCATTCTTAATAACATTGCGTGCAGCCACTGTCCAACAATCTTTTCTTATTTTCTTACACTACCACCCTACCACCCCACAACCCCTGTGAGATACCTGCTCTGAAGAAGTCATTATCTTGCCAGTTTCTATACGACTGGTAACATTACCTAATGGGCCGAAGTGCAACGCTGTTTTTACTGCTCATTAATTTCACAGCCATTTACACTACTAACGTTATACACTCGATCTGTCGTGTCATTATCAAGGTAGTTAATGTTAAACTCAGTCAAAATGGCAAAAGAGGAAAGTGTGGGTGTATTTTATTTGTTTTTCAGAAATATAAGTGAGTTTCCCGCAAAAATTATACAGATGCAAAAGGAAAAGTTTAAATGATTTATTTTTAGTTACCCAGCAAGGCAGCGTGATGAGTGAGAGGTTTTCATGAGTCCGAGGGGGGATTTGAACATAGCCTGTCACTCATCCAAAAAAGCTACCTGGCGAGCTACTAGTGGAGGAGACATAGGAACAAAATTTTGCTCTTTTAAACAAGTGCACTTGTATAAATGTCATTTTGCATGTACATCAGGTGTTTTTATTGAATGATGTACCTAAATGTCCAATGGGGAGACATTATTTGTGGGCTTGGAGCATTTGTGATGATGTAATCAGGCAGGAAACAGAAGAAAGAAAATATGTTTGGGGCTTTATTGTGTGGACGTGTGAAGTTGTTTGTGAATACTGTCTGTTGAAATGGGGTCAGAAGGTACAGAAAAGAATGTTTATAAGGGCTGAAAGTCTGTGGTCTTTGCGGTTATTTCTGTAGGGAATCCTGAAAAATGCCAAACTCTGTGCTGTATAGGTATGGAGCATGCCGCCCCGCCAAGGCCTAACTTGGCAGGATGGCATACCTGCCATCCCAATGTGGCCGGGATTACTTCAGCTTCTCCGGTAGATTGAGTGTCACAAGGCATTACTGGTAGATTTAAATGTTACTCCCAACAATGCCAGCCATCAAGTGTTAGGCTTAATGTTGCTTTTTTGTGATAATAGCAAGCTAGCTAGCTACCCAAATAATGTGACAGAAATAGTGACTGTGAATTTACCAAACGTTCATGACAAATTTTTTCTGAATGAATTCAGCATATTTGCAAGCTAACATTAACAAGATGCTTAGCTACTAAACCACTCACCTTTCTGTTTTATGCCAAATTGACTGCTCCAGCAGAATCTGTCTGCTCCAGCAGTCTGAGGTAAGCTAATCTGTGAGCGCTGATAAACTGTACAAAATATAACCTCGTCGTTTTTAAAAAATCGCTGGCAAATTAATTTGCCCTGTCCCTGATCTTTATTTATAAATGATGCCTCATTAGCTCCTCAGTACTAAATCTTATTGTTGACATTATTGTTTGTTTTCTGCCACTTTTACACAAACTGACCCTCACCACGACACGTGACCCACCTGTCACACAAACACGAGGGAGCCGGTGTGTTAACTTTGTAAATGACTTATTTTACAACATTCAAATTCTGTGCAATTCCACAGAGTTCTTGTTGGAATTCTAGGGGTGTGGATTCCATAAAGGCCAAGTGATGTCATAAATCTTTATCTCTATTTGCTTACAGTAAATAAAACATTCTGACTCAATATTTAGAATGGTTTTATTTTATTTTAGAATAGATCTAAATTATGTCTTCCTAAATACGCAGCAAAGCCAACATCTTGTAAGACATAGCCTATTCTCTCTTCTTATTCTCCAAAATTAACACTAGAAAGGCCAGCCAACACCTCTGGGCGTTCGGAATTTAAAATACAAATTGCTTCAACACCGCAAAAGAAATACCCTCCTTCTTCCATGACTTTTCCATAGCTGGACTTAAAATAAGTGCATTGTTAGAATTCTAAAATATCGACTCATTAAAGAACTACAAGCATTTTGTTCCAGCTTATTCACAAAACCCCCCTGCCAGACAATAGGTGACAGATGCTGATACCCAGGTGTGAATGGGTTGCTCTCTCCTCAGGCATGCTATTCAGCGACTGAATGACGACACTTTGATATGAGTTTCTGAGTCAAGCGCTATCAAATCTAATTTCACACATATAATCTATAATGGTGGTGTTGGTGGTGAACCCAATTGCAGAGAAAAGCAGCAGCAGGAGACTTGGACTGAGTGCAAAAAATAATAGAGACTACTGAGTCAAAACAGGATGTGAAACATACATAAAGCTAGGAGAGCTCAAAACAAAGAACTAAATACTCAAGGGTATGTATCACGTTCAGAGAGCACCTGATCAGAGGCCAGCACGAAGCAGCAGGCATGAAGGCTCAAGACTGAGGGACAAGCAAGGCAACTAAGGCCGAATAATTGCCACAACTAATTAGCTCTCAGTAGACAACAGGTGAAACACATAATCACATAATCAAGAGTTTGTGATGATTATGATGCCCTCTGGTGACCAGCAGGAGGGGGTGCAGCTTGAATCCTCACATAATCACAAGAAATTAATTCACTGCAATCGTTAGATGATCTACTTTGATTATTGACTTCCGCATGGAAATCAATAATTGTGGGACTTATAGTCATAGACATGATGAGTTTATAACTCTTTTGAGAAAACACCTCTGACATACTTTCAGTTTTTCTTTGATGAAACGGTGACTTTGATGAAAAATCACACAAGCGAATAGGACCAGAGAAAGCACTGGAATTACTGATGACTTCATCATGGACCTGGCATACAAGCTGCGTGAAAATTACATGAAGTTGAAGACAGAAGCAGCAGCCACCAAAGCAGCTATGGTCGCAGCATCACCTCGCACACCCATCACTTCTGGGAAGAAAACGTAGTGCCAGGTTGACAAATACTGTCAGAATAAGGCTAAACACAACTGCATGAAATAAAATCGTTTTTTGGATGCATCCCTGCTCACACAAACATCCAAAGCTGTGCATTCCCTGTGGAATTGATCAGTAAGAGGAGAGAGAAAGTGCATATGTAAAAGTTCAATCGAACTAAGCCTCCAATCACAGTGGTACTGTATGATATGGCGGTTATTGTTGCAGCCATAGAAAGCACTAAAAATGAGTAAAGTTACTGAGCTGCCATTTGTTATATGCATGAAACATCTGTAATTGTTATGATTACAACACAGAGCATAAACAGTGGGGTGCAAAAATGTGGGCACCACTGGGTTAAATATCTCTTACAATTAATCTTTAAGTGATCGAAAGCAAACCTGAACTCTAAATGGTACAACATTAAACATGAGACTTTTCTGCAAATTTAAAATTTTTGTTTTCATTTTTTACTGTTTTTAAATGATAAAAAAGGGAAAAGGGCCCTGCGCAAAAGTTTGGGTACTTTTAAAAAATTATTCTTTGTTACTTTTTAAAAAGATAATTACTAAGGCCCAGACCCAGGTGATTTACTCATTAGGGCTTAAATGAGTCAGGTGAATATAATTCCAGGGCTGAATTATTTATTCTGAACTCCATGCCTTCTAAAATATCCGACTGTGGTGGCTGTTCTGTCTGGTGTTAACAATCATGGGTTCTTCTAAACAGTTGTCCAAGGATGTCAGAATCAAGATGGTTCACTTCCACCAACACGGAGGAGGTTATAAAAAAACTCTCAACGTTTCAAACTACCTATTTCTACTGTTAGAAACATTATCAGAAAATGGAAGATAAATGAAACAGTTGAAGTCCAGGCAAGGTCTGGAAGACCAAGAAAAATTTCACATAGAATGGCCCGAAACCTCATGAGAAATGCTCAGGGCAACCCACACATCACCGCAAAAGAGCTGCAAAAAAAGTAGCTCACACAGATCTAGCTGTTCACAGGACAACAATACAACGTTAACGTTATGCTTTTTTGGGTTGTGTGGCAGCTGGGAGCACAGAAAATATTGTGCATGTGGAAGGAAGAATGGATTCCACCAAATATCAAGAAATTCTAGAGGCTAATATTTGAAAGTCAGTCCAGACATTGAAGTTGAAGAGAGGTTGGGTATTCCAGCAAGACAATGATCCAAAGCATACCTCAAAATCAGCAATGAAGTACTTTCAGGAAAGACGGATGAATGTTTTGGAATGGCCACCACAGTCCCCAGACTTAAGTATTATTGAAATTCTGTGGAGAGATCTTAAACATGCCGTGCATGCAAGGAGGCCGAAGAATACTTCTGAGCTAGAAGTGTTCTGCCAAAAGGAATGGAGAAAAATTCCAAAAGCAAGAATCGAATGGCTCTTAGCTAGCTACAGGAAGTGTTTACAAGCTGTTATAGTTGCCCGAGGAGGAGTTACCAAGTACTAACTAACAGGGTTCCCAAACTTTTGCACAGAGCCATTTTTTATTATATTGAAACTGTAAAAAATTAAAATAAAAAATAATTTTTCTTTAAAAGAAAGAAGAAATGTGTCACATTTAACTCCATTATCTGGTCAATTGCAGCTTGTAAATTCACAAACCTTTACAATCCTGCCAAGTTTCATTTTTCTTTTTACCATACCATATAGTTTTAAGAGTTATCACTGGAGAAAATAATAAACAGGACTAAAATACGGATCCAACAGGTTCGCTTGGACTCATAAAAATCCATTTTAATTTTGAGACAGTACTTCCCTTCCAGTACCAGTGCAAGATATTCACTTCCAAAGTTAAGAACCAGTGAGGCATGGTTTACATGCAGATGGCCTAGCCTTGGGATAGCTCTACTGCACTGCCTAGCTTGAATCCCTAATGTTAGCCAAACTACTTTTAGTAGTAAACTAAATTTTAATTGAAGGTACAGTTTATCCCACAATCAAATGAGATTTTCAGCTATACAGCTATATTTCAAAATGTTAAGTCTGACAGCACGGTTTAAATATCAGATGGCTTAAACGTGTCAAGAATCATAGTCTATATGCACTGAGAATGAACAAGAAATTATACATCAGCAATAATGAAAATGTTTCTCCATTTTTTTGCACCCCTGATCCACAGTGCAGCTAACCAGTACAAGCCAAGGTTTCCTACATTTTTGTAGGCCTCCCTCACAAATACCACATATTCCACACAAACATGTATACAGAAATATCCATCCATGCATGCACCGGAATACTTTGTGGAAAAAATAGACGGTAAGTTACACTACATGGCCAAAAGTATGTGGACACCTGACATCCAACATCTCATCCAAAATTATGGGCATTAATATGTAGCCTAGCTTTATATTAAATGTTGGAGCAGGGATATGCTTCCTTTCAGCCAGAAAAGCATTAGTGAGGTCGGGCACTGATTGCGCAATTAGGCCTGGCTCACAGTTGGCTTTCCAAACAATTCCAAAGGTGCTGGATGGCATCGAGGTTAGGGCTTTGAGTAGGCCAATCAACTTTTTCCACACTGTTCTCGACAAAGCTATTTCTATATGTACCTCGCTATGTGCCCTGGTGCATTGTCATGATGAAACAGGAATGGGCCGTCTACAAACTGCTGGGGAAGCACAGAATCATCTAGAATGTCAGTGTATACTGTAGCAATAAGATTTGCCTTTACTGAAACTAAAGGGCCTAGCCCAAACCGCAAAAAACAGCCCCAGACCAAGGGGTGTCCAGATACAGTTTGTTTATGCGGTGTCCTTACAGCCTCTTAATAGCCTTCTTATATAATGGGTAAAAACATAAAATTAAAATTCCTTCAAAAACAATAATAATGTTGCTCAGTAGAAACAACAATGCACTGATCTGTGGGTCAGTGGATAATGTGGATATACACTTTTCTGTGACATTAACAAAGCCTTTTGAACATGTTATTGCATGTGTGAGTGTGTGTGAGAAAGAGAGAGAGAAGACCCTGACCTGACTGAACAGAAATATGTGAGAAACCATGGCAACTTAAAAAAAACACAGGTTTTCCAGACATTTCATAAGGCTCAATCACTTAATGGTGTTATGCTCAAATTTTATTTATTTGAAATATGGTTACACTTATAGTACAGGAAATTTTTTTATTTTTGATCTTTCAAAAATGTTGCTTATTTGTAGGGTTTTCATGGGGAATTGACAACCAGCAGCTTCTGCATATACGAGTTGAGCCACTTCTGTCTCTCCATGGCTGTTAACAGCTTACTCTTCTGCCGAAAAGCAGCATCATCTGCCACAACAATGTTCCTCTTTTTCTCATTACCTGCCCATGGGGGCAAGTTTGGTGGCCTGTTCTTACTGAGCTCTGCCTCTTCGATAAGGGCCTCCATGTGTGATTGGCTGACAGGAAGCCAGGAGTCACTGCCCATCACCTGAGACTTTGGTTTGGGGGTGAAGGACTTTGGGGCTGACATCATCTGAATGCTCCAGTCATGCAGAGAGAAGGAGGGATACAGCATCTCCCACAGTGCCAATTTGGACACCTCTTGACCAATGGGAGGAGATGAGAACCTGGAAGTAAACAATTAAAGAGAGCAAATTGAAAAACTTTTAAAATTATTTAACCTGTTAAAATGACAATTCTGTTCTCATTTGCTATAATCTTGTAAGGCGCAACAGAAAAAAAATATTTTAATTTTTTTTACTTAATAAAATTTTATTATAAAATGTTCCTTTAAGTGTAGGATTCAGCATAGTATGATATGAGTTTTAAGATTGAAACTAGAGACTCATGTCCCCGACGTACCAAAATTAATTGCTTGGTCTTTGGAGGATAATAACCTAAGGGAATCAAATTAGGTAAGTTATGGGCTGCTGGGAAGCTCATTATGATAACGCACTGTTCTAGTGCATGGATGGGTTCCACAGTCTGGTATTGAATCTGGACCATGCCAGTGCTGTTAGCCCCTCCGGACACAACAAAACATCCAGGAATGGTACATTCAGCTACACATGAAGTGTCTTCTTCTGACTCATGTCTGTTATGTAAAAGATGCAACTTACAAATGGTTGTTTAACAAAAAGTTTTATCATTTTAAAGCTTTTCACCATACCGCTCTCACAAAGTTTGTGGCAAATTCACACAAACAAGAAGTGAAGCATAACTCCCAAATTTTGAATGCGAATGTGACAACTTTCACAAATGTATTTCGCTCATGGCCTCAAGGGCATTTGACCACAGGTTTTATGCTCTATAGTGCCAACTTCAGGAAGGCATGTTTTGTGCATTTTTTGATCATAATTCTGGAATCCTCTGGCCTGGAAAAAAAAATGTGGTACCTTTAGAATCAGTAAAGAGGACTGAATAGGATTTATACAGTTAATTTCTGCTATATGTCATTTTCTGTCATTTAAAATGTTGCATTTCACAGCCAAAATGTATTCCAGAGACAATGTTCCAATATTCACAAAAAACTGGATTATGACCCTTTGGATTATGCTGATGAAAAGTTATCAAAATAATTTTTCCACTCAAAAGCCTTTCACCATACCTCTCTCATCAATTTTTTGGCAAATTCACGTAAACAAGAAGTGAGGCATAACTGAATGCTTCATTTGAATGGGACAAAACCTTCACAGATGTATTTACTGATAAAAAGTTATCAAAATAATTTTTGTAATCCAAAGTGGTTGGCCACAAATGCACTTTTAAAACTTGACAACTGGGCCAATGTCCACAAAAAACAGGATTATGACCCTTTGGAGGATTTGCTGATGAAAAGTTATCAAAATAATTTTTCCACTCAAAAGCCTTTCACCATACCTCTCTCATCAATTTTTTTTTGGCAAATTCACGTAAACAAGAAGTGAGGCATAACTAAATGCTTCATGTGAATGGAACAAAACCTTCACAGATGCATTTACTGATAAAAAGTTATCAAAATAATTTTTGTAATCCAAAGTGGTTGGCCACAAAATGCACTTTTAAAACTTTTGGTGAATATTAGTAAAAATACAACTTGAGGTAATGTAAAGGAACATAAATTTTCACCTGACTGTGCTCTATGTGTACTATGTGTAGGCTACTTAAGCTTTATTACAGAGATGAGGTGTCATTCACAACAGCATCTGTCTCTTAATTTGTTTTTGGACCTCAGTCACAAGTATTTCTGTCATTCCTTCAGGCCAAACTTTGGTCTATTGATTTCTCAGGCCTGATAGTTTAGTGCATCAAAAACCAAAGCAAGAGCAAACCGAACCATAGCAAAAGCATGAGCCCTGCAACTGAGTGTTTGATTCCTGGTCACGCCATTATCAGCCATGGCCAAAGCAACAATTGACTCATCCTTGGTGGGCAATGATAGGGGGCTAGTTATGTTGGTTTAATCACCCTCTATCTAGTGACACTCCTGGTCAAACCTGGCGCCTGTGGATGCACAAACAGAGAATATGCCATGTAATTGCTGAATCTTGATTCATATTTGATCTGCAATGCCTTGTTTGACTGTTTTATCCGAGTTTCATGAGCCTACGCTGTACAAATAATAGACACACCACCCCACTCCACCCACTCCAGGATGCAATTTTCAGAATTGTGTCATTGGCAGAGCCAGGCTGAAACTGTGAGTGCAATTACTCTTTAAATACTTGTAATTCTTCCTGCTTTTGTTCATCTAGTGTGGTAACACGCTGTGTGACTGTAGGTGTGTATAACACAAAACCCGCTTTCCTTAGTTACTGTTACTAATTCTGAGAAGCTTTTACTTCAGAAAGCAAGTTTCCATAGAAAACCCATTGAGAGGACCCATGAGTTATATTAACCACTTGAGTTATATTAAGCCCCTAGTGGTCGGCACGTCGGCGTGCCGAGATTACTGAGCTCAGACATTCAGTGCTACTGCAACCAAAGTATGAGTTAAAAACAGAAACGCGTTGTTTTAGTTTCATTAGTAGACGATACACGACAACCATGCCGAATACGGAGTTTCGCAGCGCCACCATTGTCGCTCTGGCCGTTCTGCAGTCTCATCTACAACTACACCCCCCACCCATGACATAATGGACAATATTGTCTATCTGGACATTCATAAAAGTATTCTTTCACCTCTAAAAATTGTACTCCATCATAGCAACAAGATAAACCCAACAATAGCCCTAAGATATGTCAATACAGCAGTGAAAAGGCTGCTCACTGAATAACGAAATAAACGAGACAATGTTTTAAAAAATGATACCATGTCATTCTACAGTCAATATCTCAGACTAAATATTGAATAAATATACAACCTTACCGTTGGTTTTACGTGTAGAGATGTCCCTTTTGAGACTGAGTGGTCATATATTGTCTTGGACAATGAGTTTGTGAAATATACGCGCATCTGTGATGCCTGGGTGCCTTCAAATACAGCTGTGCGTAATACCACACCTGTTGTTCACGGCGCTGTCGCCCTTTTTAGTACAGCCCAGCTTGATTGACAATTCATTTACTCAGTAGATGAGAGTATAAGCTTTCTAACGATGTATAACATGTCTGATTTTGCTTTTGGAATAGCGTTTTATCGGTCAGCGTAACCAATAATTTTCTTATCATCGCATTCACTTACGCAGTCACTCTGGGGTAGCAGTAAAAGACGTTGCACCTAACAAAACATTGTCAACAATTTTTCATAATTTCTTGGAGAGTACTATTATTATTGAGGACTTCTGGGCATAGCTAAGCCATATGTTTGCTGATAGACCTATCTGACATCGTTTTCTGGAGCAAAACAGAAGCGGATAGGACTTGATTTACTGTCTCTGTCTCTACTGAACACAGATAAAATTTCATCATTGCTATGTAAGTATTACCTCTCAAAATATTTTGGTTATATGCATTATTTTTGAAATTGAGTGTCTTTAAATAGGTTAGTGGTATTATATAATGTGGATATTTCACACTAGTGTAAGCGTTAGTAGTGTAATAGTTTTTGTGATGCATGCAACAGTGGTGACGAGAGTTCTGGAACATTGCCAAAACGTGGTGGATGGTTGAAAATTGTTTTCACATCTTCCCATCCCCATCCGTCATTATGCTGAGAAATACCTAAACCATTTTTATTGATAGTATTTGAGTTTCTCTGCAAACGCGTGAAAACACGCTGGTATAATAAAACAATGAAGGTAAATATAGCCTATATATATACTGCCCTACAAAGCCTAACTGCAGTAACTACGCAAAGGGTAAAACTGAGAAAAATGGCTTTAAAGTATTTTAACTGGCCAGCCAAATGGGTTATAGGTATATCAGTGATATTGCACTAATTGTACTTCTATTCATGAGGTAATTTTTATGCCCAAAAACCATGACGGCTGATTTGACCTTTGACCCCAAAAATGTAGTTACTGCACTCTCCCTTTGCATTGCCTTAAATGGTTCTAAGAGCAATGCAAAAGCAAAGTGCAGTAAGTACAATGTTCTCAGCTTATATATTGTGTTTTCAGTGAACAAAAACTATTTTGACACTGATTTTGTTATAATTGTATTTAACAGTATTTAACAACTCTACTTATGGATCTGTGCATGGTTAATTAAGTCTGGACAAATTGAGAATTTTCATATTTTAGTCTTAATATCATTTCATTTCACTTTTTTACTTATTCACCTATCTAGATAATTATTTTCCTATCAATTAAACTTTGCATCATCATCTTCAATTTCACCATCGTTGTCACCGCCACCACTGTTGTTGCCTTGATGAAAATCACATTAATAATTTTCATTATCCTTGTCTTTACTATTTAACACAATGAATAAATACAAGGCTACACTGATTCACGGTAAAATTTGTTTATTATTACATGTTTTAAACAGCGACTTGTGAGCTGAAAATTGGTGCAGCACAAAACTTTCCTTTAAACTAATCATTGATCTCAAACTGTTTTAATTAATTTTCAGTGATTAACAAGCATGCAAACAATCTGACTAATCAATTGGAAAGTGACACACAGCTTCTTCGCATTGTGTTCGGGAGATTAAATGATAAATGTGATTTAGAAAAATCCGTTTTAATCACTAAGCAGTGGCAGAAACTTCCCTGATTTTCCTTGAGTATCAATACAATTAATTCACAAAATAGGCTACTCAATACTATCATATATAGCCAGCTCTGCCCAAATAGGCAGTTTTTGCAAGTAGCTAGGGCTTAAAGCCTTCACTTATTTTTATTTGCAGTACCAAATTGTGCACATTTTTAATCAACATTATTTGCGGATACATGCACTTCTTTCTCCGCACTCGTATTCATGGCAAATATCCACAATGCGTAGGCTAGATTGTAAACAATCTTGAAGTGCATGACATGGCATCGGCGATGATGTGAAGTTACAGATGATAATGTTACAGCTTTCAGGGAGCAGGTAAACTAACGCTAGCTAACTAAACATCGCCTGTCAGTCAGCATATATAGCGAGACTGACAGGTGTTTTATAATGTGATTGCTAGTTTCTCAACGCTTAATGTCATCGTTACTATCCTCTTTCCCCTGGATAGTGCCATCTCAAACAGCTTTGTTGCGTGAGGTTAGATGGGTGAAATCGGCTGGTGGTAGAATCCCAAACAGTCGCGTGAGGTAACTTAGATGGGTAGAGCGTGAAATCGGCCAGTAGAATCCCAAAGCAGACCGCAGTAACTTCACTTACTGCGGTCTGCCATGGTTTTGAGTCGGGTTTTGTAGTTACTGCAATTTTTATAGTTTTTTCTTTAAAATAAAGCAAAATTGAACTTTGAAACTTCGTCACAAGATAAAACAGATATCAAGAAGTTCGTTTTTAGTTATAACTCAATTTCGACCAAAAATGTAGTTACTGCGGTTAGCCTTTGGACGGCAGTATAGTCCGCTTTGTTCCGTTGCTACCATAATATACCATAATATAACACACTTTCATGTGTCTACAGCTGCAGTTTTTATTTATTATTTGAAATATGTATTATTCAAATCAAATCAAATCAAATCAAATTTTATTTGTATAGCGTATTTTACAACAGTTGTCACAATACGCTTTACAGACAACCCTAGCCTAAACCCCCACAGGAGCAAGCCTAAGGCAACAGTGGCAAGGAAAAACTCCCTGTGGCAGATGGGGAGAAACCTCGGAAGGAACCAGGCTCAAGGGGGAAACCCATCCTCCTCTGGTCGGCTCAGGGTGCCGGCTGGTGACCAGCATGTCAGCTAGTTTATGCACAAGATATGATAGGTGATGTGGCTCAGATGATGGGTGGGGCCGGGTGGCGGTGATGGGGAACAGCAGGTGGCGGCAGATGTGGGCAGGGTGGAGGCAATGACGAAGGAGGGGCTGGACCGCAGAGGTGGGGGAGACCAGACGACTCTCGAAGCAGTCTCGAGGGTTGGGGCAAGAGCCCCGCCGGCAGCGTGGGGAAGAGGGTGGAAACGGCAATTAGGGAATTTGCAATATAGCAGACAGTGAGTAAAAAGGCAGTGGTGTGTATTGGGGGGACCCCGCCAGGAGTAGAATATGGCTGCATATCTACTAGGACAGGGATGGAGAGCCCATGCAGTCATGAGGGGTAGACAACCATACCCGCCTATCAAGAGCCAGCCCATGTAAAGTCGGGTCACAGCTGATTGACAGGTGACAGTAAGGGATTGCCACCTACAAAGTTCTATGACTACAGGCTTCTCGCACCCTGTATCCAGACTACAACTGATTGTAAGCCTGAGCATAGAGGTGCGTTTTTAATCTAGATTTAAATATTGAGACTGTGTCTGACTCCTTTATAAATTTTGGAAGCTGGTTCCACAGTAGTGGGGCCCTGTAGGAGAAAGCCCTACCACCTTTTAGGTTCTTGGAAATTCTTGGGACTACCAAGTAGCCTGCGTCTTGAGATCGGAGTGACCTTGTGGGCTTATAAGGTGTTACGTCCCTCTATTTTGTATTAGCACTGCTTCCTTTTTCCTTTTGGTTTTGCGTGCTGCCGTGCCTCTTTGTGTGTCCCCTTTAAGTTGAGATGACGTCACGGCCCTGCTGGAGCGAGACACGTGGTTTCCAGGGGAACCCTGCTGTCTACGTGACGCGATGAGGACATCGCTAGGCAATGTCACTGGGGAGACACATGTTGACAGTTTCTGACTACCGTCGCCGAGGAGAAGCTTTCAGGAGATGCCGGACTATATATAGCTGTTGCCATCTGAATGCCATCAGTTCCCTTTACGACATTGTTAATTACAGCTTTGTTAATGCGTTACTTTGTTTGACCGCCTAGTTGTTAATTAACTATTATAATTAATTATTATTATTATTGTTATTAATCGTAATTAATTTGGGAACTCCGAGGAGAAGACCTCCCCTGTCATCTTCGAGGGTCTGGAACTGCTAGCTGGCTGCCCGGTGAGATCTCGCAGCCTACTACTGTCTTTTAAAGGACTTTAGTTATAGATATAGAGAACTAATCATTAAATGTGTACATATTAATAAATATACATTTAATCATTTCTATAATACTGCTTCACTGGTACTCCTTTCGGGTTGTGGTTGTTGATTAAGTGGCTTAGTGTTACGTCTGATATTGTACGCCTGGTTATCGCAACGCAGGTATATTTCATTACGTAACATAAGGTAGGAGCAGGTTCGATATGTACACAGGTGCACGTCCATGCAGAGCTTTAAAAGTCAGGAACAAAACCTTGAAGTCTATCCTATGCTTAATGGGTAGCCAGTGAAGCGACGCTAGTACTGGTGTAATGTGCTCATACTTCTTAGTTCTGGTCAAGATACAAGCAGCTGCATTCTGCACAAGCTGGAGACTCTTTAACGAGTTATTAGGGCAGCCAGAAAGCAGGGCGTTAAAGTAGTCTAACCTAGACGTAACAAACGCATGGATCAATTTTTCAGCATCCCCGACTGACAGGAAATGTCTAATTTTAGCTATGTTGCGCAGCTGAAAGAAGGCAATTCTGGATATGTTTTTTATATGGGTGTCAAAAGATAGATCAGGATCAATGGTGACACCAAGGTCTTTAACGACCATATTAGGTTCAGCCAAACAACCATCACAGTTTAAGGTGAGAGTAGACAATTTCTCCCTTAATATTTTGGGACCTAAAACCAACATTTCAGTCTTGTCTGAATTTAGGAGCAGAAAATTTGAAAGCATCCAAACCTTGATATCTACAATACAGGCCTCTAACCATGAAAGCGGCAGTGCTTCGCCAGGTTTCATTGAAATATAAATCTGGGTATCGTCCGCATAACAGTGGAACTCTACGCCATGTGCCCGGATAATATTGCCAAGTGGTAGCATATATAGCGAGAAGAGTACTGGTCCTAGTACTGATCCTTGTGGAATACCGTATTTCATTATTGAGGAGCTGGACTCTTCTTCTTTTAATTTGACAAACTGTTTCCTGTCACATAGGTATGATCCAAACCATGCGAGTGCCTGTCCATGAAGTCCAACACAGGCCTGGAGTCTGTCCAGAAGAATTCCATGGTCAATTGTGTCAAAAGCTGCACTCAGGTCAAGGAGCACAAGAACCGATACAGAGTCACGGTCGGCTGACAGTAGTAAATCATTTTTAGCCTTGATAAGTGCGGTTTCTGTGCTGTGGTGGGGTCTAAACCCAGATTGGAATACTTCATGGATACCGTTAGAGCTAAGGTATGCACTTAGTTGCTTAGCAACAATTTTCTCCGATAATTTTGATAGAAATGGAAGGTTTGAAATACGTCTATAATTTTCCAATTTATCGGGTTCTAGGTTTGGTTTCTTCAGTAATGGCTTGACTGCCACTTTTAGTGACTCAGGTACTTATCCTGTGACTAGGGATGTGTTAACAATTTTTAGTATATGCTGGCCTAGTACTGGAAATAGTTCTTTAATCCAGTTTGAAGGAATACGATCGAGTATACAGTTCGTCGGTTTTGAAGACATAACTAATTCAGATAACTCAACCATGCTAATGGGCGTAAAACAGCTTAGTACTGCTGTCTGTAAATCTTCCTCTTGTAACCAGGTGCGAGGCTGTTTATTTACATGAACAGAAATAGTGCATGATGGAGACAGTTTGGAAATCTGGTCTCTAATAGCCTCAATTTTCTGATCGAAGAAGTTCATGAAGTCATTGCTGCTAAGATTGGAGGGATAAGATGAAAACTCTGATGATTGTTTTTTAGTCAATTTATTATTCTATCTGTCTCTGAGGCGCTCTGAAATGTGCATTCTCTGCTAAGCTGAACAATGGATTGGAATATGTGTCTGACGTAGTGTTGCAGGGTATACCGAAATTTCAGCACTTTTTCAGTACTTAAAAAAAAAAAAGTAACGGTTCGGTATTAGAATTTTCCGACGTTCGGTACTTTTGGGTCAAATGTAAAAGCCAGGGTAATGTATCTCCTGCATTACTGATTGAGAGGATGAAAAGTGTAATTTGTCAGAATCTTCGCTAGATGGCAGTAGCAACTAAGGTAGCCAAGTCAGGTGACGTGCGCTTGTGCATTCATGCTTGTTGATACAGCGCAAGCTTAGACTCAGTTCACTTCAGTACCAATAGGTGTTCTAATTTGGAAATATTTTATTATAGGAAGATGCTCTATTGTTATGAAAATATGCTCTTTTTAGATCTATTTTAAAGTGAAAGACCTGTTTAAAGATTATTTAGGTTACAATTTTTTAATTTTTGAAATGTATTTAATATATTTTTCTATTGTTTAGTGTTGTAACACTATAGGCCTATGCTTATTAATATGTTGAACAGGCTTCAACTTAAAGGTTGTTAATAAACCAGGTTGTTAATAAACCGTGAATTCGAAAATGAGGTCAACCCTTGTGGACATTACGTTTCTGTTCTCTTAAGGTAATTTCAGTATCGTTAGGTACCGAGTATCGAATCAGTATTGTTTCAGTTTCAAGTATCGTTTCAGTATCATGTATAGTGATAGTAAGCCTGGTATCGGTATCAAAGTCAAAATTTTGGTATTGTGACAACATTAGTCTGACGCCTTTTTTAGTTGCGGCGTGGATGCGCTGCAGCTCTACATACACGCCAGGCCATCTAAGTGTTACGACATAGTAAAGGTCTTTACAGCAAGTGGCCAGGACAGATCCATGGTGACGCAACTAAGTAATCTCTTAGCACAAAATTGACCATAAGTCATCAATATTTTATACAATCATTATGATATTCAGTAGATATGTTGGGTGAACATATATGATCATGAGGACAAAACCATTTTAAAATAGCCCCATAGGGGGCGCAATAGCGCCAATGCTTGGACCCCTCCCAAGCCCGCTTGCAGGTTTTAATTTTGAAAATATTATTCAGCTGATATGGTTTTCTGGAGTAAGTCAGAAGAGGAAAGCGACAGCATTGATTCTCTGGAGGAGGATGTCTGTGAGCATGGATTTAATATTTGATATGTACACTACCGGTCAAAAGTTTTAGAACACCCCCATTTTTCCAATTTTATTGAAATTTAAGCAGTTCAAGTCCAGAGAATGACCTGAAATGGTACAAAGGTGAGCGGTAAAGTGCAAGAGGTAAAAAAAAAAAAAGTTTAGGTTACCAAAAACTGAAGAATAATGTAAATTTCAGAGTTATAAAAAAGGCCTTTTTCAGGAAACAAGTAAAGGGTTAACAACTTACAGCTTTTCTGCAGCAATGGAAGTGAACTGAGCCTTGAAAGTTGATGCAAAAAATTCCTACAGGTGTCCCAACTTTTGTTGATTACTTACAAACCCTCTGTCTGTATAAAATCAGTGTTGGAACAGTCTGTGTTACTACACCCTCTGAAGCATTATTTGTACAATATCGCACTGCAGGAAGTAGTATATTGCCATCATAATGGCGAGAAAAGGCAATTAACAAAGGAAGAAAGACAGACCATTATAACTCTTAAAAATGTAGGTCTTTCCTTTAGAGAAATTGCAAAGAAAGCCAACGTGTCAGTGAGTACAGTTTCCTACTCCATCAAAAGGCACTTGGAAACCAGAGGAAACTCTGACAGGAGGAGGCCCAGCAGACCCAAAGCCACAACAGAATCAGAAGACAAGTTTCTGAGAGTCAACAGCTTGCGTGATAGGTGGCTCACAGGACAACAGCTTCAAGCACAGCTTAACAGTGGTCGAAGTAAGCAAGTCTCAGTTTCAACTGTAAAGAGAAGACTTCGAGCTGCAGGCTTGACAGGTCGAGAGGAAGTGCAAAAGCCATTGCTAAAATGGCAAAATAAGAAAAAGAGGCTTGCCTGGGACATGAAGCACCGGCAGTGGACTACTGAAGACTGGAAGAAGCCCAAAGGAAAAATCTTTTCCTCAGGATAGTCTTTTCTTTAACTCTTAAGAAAGTAATGAGATCTCAATTGTACATCTTTTTGAGACCACTTCAATCTGAATTGTTGCTCCTAAAACCCCCTTAGGAGAAAAGATGAGATAATGAGAGAATGAATTTGAGACTTCAGTAAGACAAATGGATCTTGAATTGAGATGCGGTTGTTTCTCATGAGGTCACTATAAGAAAACTGAGACATATTTGAGAAGAATCATGAGATCCTAGGAGTCATAGCTGAGTTTTCTTTGAGCTCTTTCTCTGATCTCATGGTCCATGTTCAGGAGACTTAAATTAGACTTATTTAAGATCATTTAGAGACCTCTTGTTTTGATCAGAGTAAGACATAAATGAGATTATATGTGGTTGTTTCTCCTGAGTTGAATTTGAGAAGTAGGAGAAAAAGCCTTTGGTCTCACCTTAGTATTAAAAATATCTCATTTGTGTCTAGGAGAAATGAAAGAAACAACTATGAGATCTCTTCTTGGATTTTGCTTTCCTATGGGAGGTCTTATGGACTGATGAATCAAAATTTGAAATCTTCGGTACATCACGCAGGGTTTTTGTATGCCGCTGAGTAGGTGAAAGGATGGTTCCTCAGTGTGTGACACCAACTGTCAAACATGGAGGAGGCAGCGTAATGGTCTGGGGCTCTTTTGCTGGATCCATAGTCGGCGACATGCACAGAGTGACTGGTACCCTGAACCAAAAGGGCTACCACAGCATTTTGCAGCACCATGCAATACTCTCTGGTCTATGCCTAGTTGGTCAGGGGTTCATCCTACAGCAAGATAATGACCCAAAACATAACTCCAGGCTATGTCAGAATTACCTTAAAAGAAAAGAACAAGACAGTAGGCTTGAAATCATGGAATGCCCAGCACAGCCTCCAGACTTAAACCCCATCAAGCTGGTTTTGGATGAACTGAACAGAAGGGTGAAAGCAAAGCAACCTACAAGTGCAACACATTTGTGGGAAGTTCTGCAACAGTGTTGGGAAGAACTTTCCAAACAATATTTGATTTCCGTTATAGAAAGAATTCCACGAGTGTGTTCAGCTGCTATACCTCTAAAAGGTGGCTACTTTCATGAGCAGAAAATTTATATAAAATTGTGTTAAACAGTACAGTTCCATGATTTCTTTTTTAAGAATTTTCATCTCCAATTGCTTATTTGTTCTATGCTTTAATTTCAGAGTACATTCAGACAACTGTGTAAATTTCAAAAAAAAAATGGAGGTGTTCTGAAACTTTTGACGGGTAGTGTAAGTATTACTGTTCAAAATATTTCAGTCATACATGTTATTTTTTTATTTGAGTGTCTTTCAATAAGTTAGCACTATTTTCTAATGAGGACACTGCAGCCTAACAATTCTGTAAATATGTTGTGTTATGTTTCATGCACCTATTTGACGTGAAGCTGGAACATCGTCAAAACTTTTATGACGGTGGAATATTGTCGCCCCATACCCATGCAACAAATTATTACATACTGTAGAATACAGACAAAGCATACAAGAGTGAATGATTACAAATTTAGATATGTGTACCACAGTGTATCACAATGTTTGTGCATAATTTTTTACTGTTATCAATATTTCATTTTAAATGTTCCATCATAATGGGCAACCTTTATATGCTTCATACTAGACAAAAAGCATTTTATTCATTTTTGAAGGGATTATGGATATGTCTTTAGACCTCTGTACTGGTGGAAAGATGTAATGGTTGTTCCCACTTGAACATTATGCAAAAGTGAGTTTCTTGAGTGAAAACAATTGATTTGTAGTGAAATACATGATTATATTGTGATTTCCTGCAATGCACAATGTAAACATTTTGGATAGCTTTAGAGACACTTAGGGACACCAGGGCACATTGCTTACTTTTTGCTTCTTACATCTTTAGCACTTCCGCATATTTGTCATGGTTGTCCCTTTTCTGTTACAGTTATTCCTTTTTTGGTGACCAGATGGCAGCAATTCACATCTTGGTACCGTGTGTTCATTTGTCTCATTGCTTTCTCTTCTTTCATTCAATCATTGTGTTCATTTATTCTATCATTGTGTTCACCTGTGTCTCGTTTTCCCTCTCCTCTATTTAAGCCCTGTGTTTTCCTAAGTCCCTTACCGGATCCTACTGTTGTGTTCCCTAGTTGTGTGCCCCTGCGTTTCATGTATTTCGAGTTCCCTGTATTTCAAGTTTTTCAAGCTTCCTGTATTTCGAGTTTCTCAAGCTCCCTGTATTTCGAGTTTCTCTGGTTGTTATCTTGTTTTCGAGTCTTTCTAGTGTTTTTGAGTTCCACTTGTCTCTCTCTTCCTCTTGAGTTCTTCTTGTCTTTTGTAAGTAAAGTCTTTGTTTAAAACCTACCTTTTGGGCTTCCCATGTTTTTTACTCTGCACTTGGGTCCTAACACAACAATCCCTGACAATATCAACCTCAGAATCTGCACACTGGTGGGCAAGGAGTTAATGATCCAGTTAATGTATAGTTTTATACAGTATATGGGATGTCTCAGTATTTCATTACAAACTAAAAAAAGAACAACTTCATTTTTGCATGCATTTTCACCAAGATTTGTGGTGCTTTACTTCCACCTAAATTATGAATATAAACTAATCTATGTTAGTATTGTAAATGGTACAAATGTCTTGCTTCATTTAAGCGATTTTCGATCTGTGATGCTCACACCTGGAGTGATAAAGCTTTAAATTAGGCACCCCCTAAATGGGCAAGGATTGGCCAGATCTGCACAAATGACTGCAAAAACTGTAAGGTAAAAACTTTAAGATGACTTTTTGAGGTAGAAAAAACATCCCTGACACACGAAGGGGTTGACTTGTATTTGCAGCTACGGACTTTATCAAATTGAACACAGACAACCCCCTTGTTCATCAAGTGACTCCTGGGGACATTATAGTGCAGTGCCTGTAATTAATTTCACGGTAATCTTGAAAAAACAGCTTTAATTTCCTATCTAACTAGCCTAAAAGTGGCTACAGTTACCATATTAAACCAATGCTTACTGTACTTACTGTGCTCGACCAGTTGAGACTGTATGCATGCAACATACGATATGCTTCCTGGTAATCAAATCAAATACATTTCGTATCATCTTTATTTCTTTTTCTTTGTACTCCCACCTCCTTAGAAGTCAGAGTTGTGTAGGCAATTTTTCTCTCTACGTCATATTATGTAGGTGAGCCTAATGTTAATGGCTCTCCATAGTCAAGGTTACCAGGTGCCTAAAAATTCTGTATTTCAAGCTGGTTACACAGATAGGAATCTGGCAAAAATCTAGAGTTGACATTAGAACTTATATGTAGCTAATGGGGAAAAGTTTTATTAACATCAGTGTTAGCTAGCTCTTATCTCATCCATGGATCTCCTATGTCATCCAGATGTTGACAACAGGGACATCAGTACGCAGGGTTATATTAATGATATAACTAATAATAGCTAATCTTTGCTCCCAGTGAGCATACTGTTTAAAAAAATTTTTTTAAAGTTTTGATATTCAGATACAACTCATTTTATTTTCAATCCTCTTATGAGGTAATGATTTTGAACAAAAGCTTAATGGACTCCATACTGGTTAGCAATCATTGCTATGACATGAGCATACTGATTGGTGAATCAGCATGCCACAAGGTGGCTCAAAACAAGCTTCCAGACATAGAAAGTAAGGAGAAAATGGGGATAAAGCACAAATGAGCTGTGATTATGCTAAGAAAAGTGGTTATCAGTTCTTGGAATCAGTTCCAGAAAGTTTATTGCATATGAGTGAGTGCAGGTTTTGGCCTTGTTCATAGATACATCCATCCATCAATCCATTTTATAACTGCTTAGTCCAGATCAGGGTCACAGTGGCAACAGGGCATTCAGAGCATCCAGGACATCCCTATCTCCAGCGACTTCTGCTAACACATCCCGGGGGATCCCAAGGTGATCCCAGGCCAGCCGGTGGATATGATCCCTGCAGCATGTCCTAGGTCCATCCCTAGGTCCCCTCCCAGGTGGTCGTGCCCAGAACACCTCCAAAGGGAGGTGCCCAGGAGGCATGGTTATCAGATGCCCAAACTACCTCAACTGAATCCTGAATTCAATGCAGTGGAGCAGTAGCTCTGCTTTGAGGTCCACCAGAATAGATGAGCTCCTCACCCTATCAAAGAGAGTAAGCCCTGCCACCCTACAGAGAAACCCCATTTTGGGTGTTTGTATTTGCCATCTCACTCTTTTAGTCACTACCCATACCATGTGATCACAGGTGAGATTAGGGACGAAGATTGACAGGTAAATCGAGAACTTTGCCTTTAGGCTTAGTTCCTTCTTAACGACCACCATCCAATACAATGCGTGCATTACTGCGGCCACTGAATCTAGAAGGCGGTCGATCTCCGAATCGCTTTTTCCCCCTCACTCGGGAATAAGACCCTGAGGTACTCCTCCATCTGGGGCAGTTGCTCCCCCCTCACTTGAAGGGGGCAAGCCATCTTTTCTGGGAGAGGACCATGGCCACAGACTTGGAGGTGCTGTTCCTCATCCCGACTGCATCGCACTCAGCTGCAAACCGTTCTAGTGTACACCGAAGTTCACAGTACAACAGGATGACACCAACTGTAAACAGCAGAGATGCCTCTCCTATGTCCCCAAACTGGACACACTCCATACATTGGCTGCGCCTTGAGATCCTGTCCATGAATACCAAGAACAGGAGAGGAGACAAGGTGCACCCTTGGCAGACTCCGCTCCTACTTTGAACAAGCTTCACTCCTACTTTGAACAAGCTTCACTTAATGCTGAGAATGCAGACACAGCTCTAGCTCTGAGTATACAGAGGCTGAATGGCTTGCAATAGCAACCCCGGCAGCCCATACACCCGTTGCACCTCCACAAGATAGTAGAAGGTAGAAGGCATAAGAACACATATTCTTATGCCTTCTACAAATCCACAAAACATACATGGATAGGCATACTCCCATACCCCCCAAAATATCTGTGAGAGGGTAAAAACCTGTTCTGCATTTCTGCAGCCTGGAAGAAACCCGCATTGTTCCTCCTGAATCTGGGGTTTGATTATTAGTTATAGCCTCCTTTCCAGCACCTTAGCATAGTCTTTCCCAGGGAAGCTGAGGAGTATGATTACCCGATAATTGGAACACACCCCTCAGTCCCCTTTATTAAAGATGGGGACCACTTCCCCTGCCACTCCAAGGGCACTGTTCCTGACTTCCATGCAACATTGAGGATTTGTGTCAGCCACAACATGCCAACAACATTCAGACACAGGTTCATAGGTTGTGTTTTTGTGAAGTTAAATTCCACAATTGGTTAGTAAGATCCCTGACAAGATTGCATGCAAAATATTGAATCATTTCCCTTCATGGAAGACACTTTCCCCACCTTTTAGATTCATATGCAACTCTGCTAGTGGGGTAAAATGAAGCAGACCATCATCTTTGTAACTGATTGTGAAAGATTGTGTAAGATTTTGCAGTTGTGCACCATTTCACCAATAGTGCTTGGACCCCACCAACTGTAATCAATGCTCTTTGGAAACATAAAACAAGCTTGTCAGGAAGGTGGGACAATTATTATGGGTGACTTCAATTACCGCACTGTTAATTGGTAATTGATGACAAGACAAGGGAAAAATAAGGAAGAATTTGTAGATGTTATAAATTACTTTTTTGTCAGTCAGCCTACAAGAGGGAAAGCAATTCTGAATCTGGTGCTATGTAATGATCCCCACAAAATTTAGCCTCAGGGAAATTGTGCCACTTGAGACTAGCGATCATTTTGCAGTTAGTTATGATATATTTTGGAAATCTGACAAGGCCTCTATGGCCAGAAGTTTTCATTTTAGAAAAAACTGTCATGTTCTGTGGTTTGTCTGTGTTTCCCTGTTTGGGCTGCCAGGTGGCGGCACTTCAGTTTTTAGTTCTGCCCTTTTATCCCGTTTAATTGTATTATTGTTTTCAATTATTCTATTATTGTTTGTGGGTTGTCTCGTTTTCCCTTCTCTCTCTGTGGCCTGATTGTTCATTGTGCCCTCCTGTGTCTCGTCAGTGCCGTGTCTATTTAAATTCCCTTCTCCCTGACTCAGGTGCTGGATCCTTGTTTGTTTGTGTGTGCCTCTGATTGTGTTTCTGCCCCGCGTATTTCCTGTGAGTAGCTTCCTGTGTTCTTGCCTACGTTCCGTTTTAACTTGCTTCTGGATTTCTGGATTTTCTTTGTTTCCTGAGTTTTGAAAATTTACTTTGTGTTTTCTAAGAGTTGCCCTGCGAGGCCTTTTGTTCCCTTTTGTTCCGGATTTGTTTGTTCTGTTTCTTAAGTAAAGTCTTTGTTTCTTACCCGTTTGGAGTTTTGAGTTTTTTTCCTCTCACTCTGCGTTTGGGTCCTAACCCCCCACTACCCTGACAAAAACAATTATAAAAAGATGTGAACAAATTCAAGCAAGTGTTTTGACTTATGTTATATACTTGAATTTCCAAAAAACATTTGATAAGGTAACACAAGAGACTGCTGTATTTCAGAGTGGATTCGGAACATACAGCTTAGAACACAAAGAGTAGTAGAAGGGATATTATCTGAGCAGGAAACTGGGAAGTGGAGGCCCACAAGGATTGGTTCTGGGACCACTGCTCTTCCTCATTTATATCAATGACCTTGACAGGGACATATAAAGTACATTAGTCAAATTTGCAGATGATACAACACTAGGAGATCCAGCTAATCGTCTGGAATCTACTAAAGTAATCCAAGAAGATCTAAACAAAATCCAGAAGTGGGGGGAAACCTAGCAAATTTAATTCCATCTCATAAAAAACATTTTCAACTTACAAAAATGCCAAGTTACTCACACATACAAGACATACACTGTCTATAATCTAGGCCTGCCATTAAAAGTATTGATATCAAAATGATGCCAAGTTACTGTACTACAAATAATATAGGCTATCTTGCCTCACCGAAATTAAATAAGCTGTATACTAAAGCAATACTACCAAATGTTTCCTCAATTGTTTCAAGTCACTTAAAAAACACAGGCCCTGTGTTTTTTAATCTCACCATTTTACAATGTCATTCAAAACTTTGTGTCACATGAAAGTGTCAAATATTTCTAATTGCCTCATGCAACACAAAAGTGCTGGTGAATACCTACAAGAACCATATTCCTCCAGAAAACATATGTTTATACTTGCTTGTCAACTTAATTTTACTAAAAGTACAAGTTCTTGTGTATGTGGTACTTACAATAAATACTGCATGTAAAATACATATTGTACATACATACATAGAATACTTCATCCCCATAGACACATTTCCCTCACAGCATGTTACATTCACATTTACGAACAAACATTTATACAAAGAAACGTATAATCATTCACGCAATAGAAAAGCTGGGTATATACACACCAATACAAATTGGACATATTGACGCCTATTCAATCAATCGTCAAGGAATTGAATTAGTGAGGAAAAAAGCAGGTTAAAGAAACTTGCTCAAGGCGGGGCTTGAATGTGGGAGCCTATGATGTGACTTTGATCACTCAGCCGCAAATGGACTAGGTGTTGAGACTGCAAATGTTTTAGAGTAAAAAGATATGGCTATTTTGCGTGTGTATGTGAGATTTTGATTGGGTCGTGTAGGTGAAGGATTGGCTGGTGTCGGTAAAATGTGCAAATGTGCAGTGTTGGAATGTACAGAATTTAATGTTCTTAAGAGCTGAGTGTCTGTGGCTGTTGTGGTTATTTCTGTGGGGAACCCTGAAAAGTGCCTAACTCTTGGTGCTGTATAGGTATGGGGCATGCCGCCCCGCCAAGGCGTAACTTGGCGGGATGGCATACCTGCCATCCCAGTATAGCTAAATGTAAAGTTCTGCATGTGCGGAGGTTCTTCAGGTTGAGTTCTGTTAGTAGAATGGGGGGACATAAATGGAAATTGGCAAAATATAAATTCTGAACAGATATTAGGATGATGCTTGTCATGCAGAGAGTAGTCAATGTGTGGAATAGCCTGCCAGGTCACATAGTAGAGGCAGACACTCGGGATTTTCAATACCAGCCTTGATATGGTGTTAGATACAGTTGAATTCGGAAGTTTACATACACTTAGGTTGAAGTCATTAAAACTCATTTTTAACCACTCCATAGATTTCATGTTAGAAAACTATAGTGTTGGCAAGTCAGTTAGGACATCTAATTTGTGCATGACACAATTAATCTTTCCAACAATTGTTTACAGACAGATTATTTCACTTTTAATTCACTATATCACAATTCCGGTGGGTCAGAAGTTTACATACACTAAGTTGACTGTGCCTTTAAACAGCTTGGAAAATTCCAGAAAATGATGCCATGGCTTTAGAAACTTCTGATAGGCTAATTGACATTATTTGAGTCAACTGGAGGTGTACTTGTGGATGTATTTTAAGGCCTACCTTCAAACTCAGAGCCTGTTTGCTTGACATCATGGGACAATCAAAAGAAATCAGCCTCAGAAAGAAAATTGTGGACCTCCACAAGTCTGGTTCATCCTTGGGAGCAATTTCCAAATGGCTGAAGGTACCACGTTCCTACCACGTTCCTCTGTTCCAAACAACAGTACGCAAGTATAAACACCATGGGACCATGGTCATACCGCTCAGAAAGGAGACGTGTTCTGTCTCCTAGAGATGAACGTGCTTTGGTGTGAAACGTGCAAATCAATCCCAGAACAACAGCAAAGGACCTTGTGAAGATGCTGGAGGGAACAGGTACAAAAGTATCTCTATCCACAGTAAAACGAGTCCTATATCGACATAACCTGAAAGGCTGATCAGCAAGGAAGAAGCCACTACTCCAAAACCGCCATAAAAAAGCCAGACTACAGTTTGGAACTGCATATGGGGACAAAGATCTTACTTTTTGGAGAAATGTCCTCTGGTCTGATGAAACAAAAATTGAACTGTTTGGCCATAATGACCATCATTATGTTTGGAGGAAAAAGGGTGAGGCACAGGGGTGGCAGCATCATGTTGAGGGGGTGCTTTGCTGCAGGAGGGAATGGTGCACTTCATAAAATAGATGGCATCATGAAGAAGGAAAATGATGTGGATATATTAAAACAAAATCTCAACATTACATTACATTACAGGCATTTGGCAGACGCTCTTATCCAGAGCGATGTACAACAAAGTGTATAACCATAGCCAGGAACAAGTATGACGAAAACCCTAGAGAGAAGTACCGGTCCAAGTGCAGGGAACAACCGCATAGTTCAACTTGGACCCTGAAGGATAAACTGATTAACACTAACACAACGAGAACGGCAACAACTACTGCTTGTATTTTTTTTTCTCTTCTTCTTCTCCACTGCGTTAAAACAGTTAATGCACCTAAGTCACCTATGAAACAGCTGCCTAGTTACAACCCTAAGCTTACAGTCATTTACAGGGGGGTAGTGAGGGATGGGGAGAGGTGCAGCCTAAAGAGGTGAGTCTTCAGTCGTCGTTTGAAATGGGTCAGTGTCTCAGTTGTTCTGACCTCCACGGGGAGGTCATTCCACCATCGTGGGGCCAGAACAGACAGGAGATGTGTTCTGAAAGTGCAGGTGCGAAGAGGGGGAGGTGCCAGGCGTCCTGAGGTAGCAGAACGGAGGGATTTGGCTGGCATGTAGAGTTTGAATATCTTGTGGAGGTATGCTGGGGCTGATCCCTTGACTGCCTGGTATGGTAGGACCAATGTTTTAAATTTGATGCGAGCTATAACAGGCAGCCAGTGGAGGGTAGTGAGCAGGGGAGTGACGTGGGAGTGTCTGGGGAGGTTGAAGACCAGACGAGCTGCAGCATTCTGAATGAGTTGCAGGGGTCTGGTGGCAGATGCCGGTAGTCCAGCCAGAAGAGAGTTGCAGTAGTCCAAGTGGGATAGAACCATTGCTTGGATCAGGAGCTGGGTTGAGTAGGTGGTGAGAAAGGGGTGGATTCTCCGGATGTTATACAGGAAAAATCTGCATGCCCGGCTTACTGCTGCGATGTTCTTGTAGAGGGACAGCTTGTTGTCCATCACCACTCCGAGATTCTTGGCACAGGGTGATGATGCCACTAAGGTGTCCCCTAGGGAAATGGAAAAGTCGAGGAGGGGAGAGGATAGAGCAGGAATAAAGATTAGCTCTGTCTTTCCCGGGTTGAGCTTCAGGTGGTGATTGTCCATCCAGCTCTGGATGTCCCTCAGGCAAGCGGAGATGCGGGCAGGGACCTGTGTGTCCGATGGGGGGAAAGAGAGAAAGAGTTGCGTGTCGTCGGCATAGGAGTGATAGGACAAGCCATGGGCAGATATTACAGGGCCAAGGGATCTGGTGTATAAGGAGAAGAGAAGGGAACCGAGGACTGAGCCCTGGGGAACTCCGGTGGCGAGGGGATGGGGTGGTGATACCTTACCCGCCCAGGCAACCTAGAAGGAACGGTCAGAGAGGTAAGACTCAATCCAGTCAAGGACTGTGCCGCAGATCCCTGTTGCTGCCAGGGAGGACAGGAGGATAGAGTGCTCCACAGTGTCAAATGCAGCGGAGAGGTCTAGAAGAATCAGGACAGAGGAGAGGGAGGCTGCTCGTGCGGCATGGAGTGACTCACTGACCGAGAGGAGTGCAGTCTCGTTCGAGTGGCCAGGCCTGAAGGCAGACTGGTGGGGGTCAAGCAGGTTGTTCTGAGAGAAGAAAGCAGAGAGTTGGTTAGATGCAGCACGTTCAAGTGTTTTGGATAGGAAAGGGAGGACACATACCGGGCGGTGGTTCTGAATGACTGAAGGATCTAGTGTGGGTTTCTTCAGCAGCGGGGTGATGTGGGCCCTCTTGAAGGATGAGAGGAAACATCCAGAAGATAGGGAGGAGTTCACGAGGGAGGTGATAAAAGGGAGGATGTCTGGTGTGATTGCCTGGAGGAGAGATGAGGGGATAGGGTCGAGGGCGCAGGTGGTAGGGCGGTGAGTGAGCAGAAGCTGGGAAACTTCAGAGTCTGAGAGGAGAGAAAATGTGGAGAAACGGGGGGCGGAGGGGGCGGAGGGCGCAGTGGGGGCAGAGGGGGCAGAGGGCGCAAAGGGCGCAAAGGGCGCGGAGGGCGAGGAGGGCGCGGAGGGGGCAAAGGAGCTGCGGATGTCTGCGATCTTTCCGTCAAAGAATGCTGCAAAGTCATCTGCAGTGAAGGAAGACTGGGGTGGAGGAGGTGGCACACTGAGGAGAGAAGAGAAAATAGAGAAAAGTTGATGAGGGTTAGAAATGGAGTTATGAATTTTAGTTTGGTAGAATTTTGCCTTGGCAGCAGTGACAGCAGAAGAAAACTCTGTCAGGAGAGACTGATAGGCTGAGAGGTCAGATGGGTCCCTGGATTTGGCCCACTTCCTCTCAGCAGCGCGGAGGCTGGCCCTGGAGGTGCGTAGGATGTCAGACATCCATGGACTGGGAGGGGATGAACGTGCTGGCCTAGGGACAAGGGGGCATAGGGAGTCGAGTGCTGAGGAGAGAGACGAAGTTAGGGTGGAGGATGCAGAGTTGGTGGGGAGCTTGGAAAATGATTGAAGAGGGGGGAGGGAAGCAGTCACTCTGGGAGCAAGAGAGGAGGGTGATAGGGAGCGGAGGTTACGGCGGACAGTGACAATGGGGGTGGGAGGAGGAGAGGGAGGATGTGGAGAGAGGGGGAGGGAGAAGGAGATAAAGTGATGGTCAGACGTATGCAGGGGGGTAACCGTAAGATTGGAGCTGGAGCAGGTCCTCAGGAAGATCAGGTCTAGGAGGTTGCCTGCTTTGTGGGTTGGGGGAGAGTGTTGTAGGGAGAGGTCGAAGGAGTGGAGTAGTGGTAGGAGGGCAGCAGACTGGGAGGCCTCTAGGTGGATGCTAAAATCTCCCAGGAGGATCAGCGGGGTGCCGTCCTCAGGGAAGGAGCTGAGCAAGACATCAGCCAGGAAGTTAAAGCTTGGTCGCAAAGGGCTCTTCCAAATGGATAATGACCCAAAGCGTACTTCCAAAGTTGTGGCAAAATGGCTTAAGGACAACAAAGTCAAGGTATTGGAGTGGCCATCACAAAGTTCTGACCTCAATCCAATCGAAAATTTGTGGGCAGAACTGAAAAAGTGTGTGCGAGCAAGGAGGCCTACAAACCTGACTCAGTTACACCAGTTTTGTCAGGAGTAATGGGCCAAAATTCCAGAAACTTATTGTGAGAAGCTTGTGGAAGGCTACCTGAAAGGTTTGACCCAAGTTAAACAATTTAAAGGCAATGCTACATTATACCAACAGAGTGTATGTAAACTTCTGACCCGCTGGGAATGTGATGAAAGAAATAAAAGCTGAAACAAATCATTCTCTCTACTATTATTCTGACATTTCACATTCTTAAAATAAAGTTGTGATCCTAACTGACCTAAGACAGGGAATGTTTACCAGGATTAAATGTCAGGAATTGTGAAAAACTGAGTTTAATTGGCTAAGGTGTATGTAAACATTCGACTTCAACTGTACTATCTAGTCTGTAGGGAATCAGAGTACTAGGTACAATTTAGTCAGGAAAATGGCAAGCATTGTTGGGCTGAATGGCCTGTTCTCATCATGTTATGTTATGTTTAATGTGTATTATACTGCAAAGTAAGAAATTATAGCTGAAATGTATCATGCCTATTATCTCTTGACCACTGCTAATACTAGTGTATGTAAATCTTCTGATAATACTGATACAGTGTTGTAAGTCTTTGCATGTGAAAAAAGAAACAAACCATTGCCATTAAAGTACCTGTAACTTTTAAGAGTCTGGAACTTCATTGGAGCAGTTTGCTATCTGTTAACTCAAATTAACAAATGAACATGTGACGGGTGCAGAACTGGACCTGTTACTATTGCGTTGACATGTTTCTTTTTATTTTGTGGGCTAATTGGCTAGATATGCCCCAGTACTCAGCAGCAGCCATCTGAAAGTCATAGTATATTCAGTCAAAGTTTCACACAACCTGAAAATAAAATATATGTTTAACTTTTTTTAAGTTTAAGCATTTAAACTGATATTACTCAATGAGAGAAAATGGAGGCCACAATAGTTGAACTAGTTTTTGTCTGTGAAAAATCTGTACTGTGCATTTCAGAAGAGGTAATGTAAGCCAAGTTTACATTGTGTTATATCCTACATTACACATTTCACCAGAAGAGAGCACAATACAACATTTGGCTAATACATAGCTATGCCTGTTTATTCCTCAAAGAGTATCTATGACTTTATCGATATAGCTTTATCTAATCTTTTGTGACATTAAATACAATCCATGGCTTGTGTACACTCCTTAACCGGACAAACAAAACTCTTATTTGTCAGCATGGGCACCCAGGTATTTCTTCTAAACTCCTCCCCCCAATTAGTTAACAGAACAATTGTTATAAGGGATGTGAAAAAAACAATATAAAGTCATTCAAACATTGCATACTTAATTATAAATCATATTTTGGCTTTAGGGCGGCACGGTGGTGCAGTGGGTAGCACTGTCACCACACAGCAAGGTTTGAATCTTGGCTTGGGGCCTTTCTGTGTGTAGTTTGCATGTTCCCCCCGTGTCCGTGTGGGTTTCCCCCGGGTACTCCAGTTTCCTCCCACAGTCCAAAGACATGCAGGTAGGCTGATCGGAGACCCTAAATTGCCCATAGGTATGAATGTGTGAGTGAATGGTGTGTGTGCCCTGCAATAGATTGGCGGCCTGCCCAGGGTGTATTCCTGCCTCTCGCCCAATGCACGCTGGGATAGGCACCAGCACCCCCTGTGACCCTGCTCAGGATAATCAGTTATAGATAATGGATGGATGGATTTTGGCATTATGATGGTGGTTGCATCATCATTAAAATGGAGTTATCTTATATAACATTTTCTGCATGAAAAAATGAATTATACATCTGGTAACTGCAAAACAACTGCTGATGCAACGACATTAAAGTTTATTCATAAACTTGACATTCTAGTTAGTGTGGTTGCTTCAGCAACCCACTGCCTGTTCTCTTGCATATGACTAATTGTTATTTGTTAGTTTTTTCACAATTAATATTTTTCTTTTTCCACCATGGGAGTCTAACCCCCCCTTGATGGATTTTTTAAAAATTTGGCACACTGACAGTCCAAGGTATCACCTCACCAAATTGGGATCAGTACACTAACCCCTCTAGTACCACTGACAGGCCAAAGTTGGACTTAAACTTGGCTTTTGAAGCATTTGGCCTAGAGTCGTGATTCTTTTTTGCTCTGAATTCCTTGTTGAGTTCAACGCACCCACAGCCATCAATTTTGAATTCCATGAAAAGCACATTTTAAACATCTCATTCCTGACTGTTGACTGGATCACCACCACAAAATTTGGCATTTATCACCTTCAGAGTAGTTGAAAAAAGTTGTTCAAAGATAGCTGGTAGATCAAAACAGACAAATTTGATGGCGATGGCGCTAAACAGGAATGTTTATGTATGTAAATGTGGCATTCCGTCCGCCAGAGTGGCGGATTGGTCTCGGTTGCGCCAGCTGGTGGAGACAGCTCATGCACATGGGTAATCAGCCCAGGTGCTTAAAGGTGTGCTGCTCTCCAACGTTTGGTGCCGAGACCGGGAGCTAACACCGAGAGCGCAGTTATGATTTTCATTTTGGTTTATTTTGTGCACGAAAGAAAAAGGAAGTAATCCTCGGCTGGGATGCTGGAGTAGCTGGACCTGGGCAGGGCGGGTCAGCTACGGGCGACGCACAGGGAAGTGGTCGCGCCGTTTTACTTTCTTTTGTCTTTGCCATTTTAACTTGTTATTTTAGCTAATTGTTTTTGCCCGGAACCCGTGAGGGGGAAGGGTGAAGTGGTCCGTTTATTTTATTTAATATTTTTTTTATAGGTTATCAATGTGTATGAGAGGTTTCAGTCTGGTTTTCGGAAGCATCAAAGTACTGAGGCAGCCCTTGCCTGAGTATTGAACAATCTGTTTCTCTCCCTTGATTGTAGATGTATTTCCTGTTCTTGTTCCTGCTTGACCTGAGTTCTGCCTTTAATACCATAGACTACCATATCCTCCTCCATGGGTTAGAAAAATCAATTGGTGTCACTGGGCAAGCCCTTATGTAGTTTCAATCATATCTCACTGCCATATTTCAGACTGTTCAGGTAAATAATAAGTCCTCTGCGTATTCCAGCATAAACTTTGGAGTACCTCAGGGATTGGTTTGGGTCCTTTGCTTTTTTTCTTGAACATGCTCCCTCTTGAGGACATCATAAGCTGTCATGGTGTTAACTATCACTGCTATGCAGATGATACACAACTTAGATACAACATATATCATTTAAACAAGGCATAGTAGATCTACTAGATAAGTTAGAGGCCTTTCTTGCAGATGCAAATGCTTGGATGAACCAAAATTTATTCATGTTAAATTCTGATAAAACTGAAATGCTCATAGTAGCTCCCCGATCTCTTAGAGATAACTTCCTCCAGTTTTCCTTAGACATAAAACACTTCTCTGTCTCCTCAAAAGTAGTTGTTAAAAACAACTTGGTGTAACTTTTGATTGGAACTCTCCTTTCAGGCCCACGTTAATAATATCACATGAGTGGCATTCTTCCACCTAAAATACATATCGAAATTAATGAAGATGTTGTCCCTCCGGGATGCTGAAAAAATGGTACATGCATTTGTATCTTCTCGGCTTGATTACTGTAATGTTGTATTGTCAGGTTGCACCAACTCTGTCTTAAAACATCTCCAACTTTCACAGAATGTAGCTGCTACGGTCCTTATGAGAACTAAGAGATGGGAACATCGGTCCAGTGCCTAAATCTCTTCACTGGCTGCTTGTAAAATCTATAACTGACTATAAGATCTTGTTGTTAAGGTATAAAGCTTTAACCGGTTTAGCCCCTGACTATCTTAGTGAGTTACTTATTCCTTACTCTCCTCCAAGATTACTTTGGTCACAAGATGCTGGTAATGTGAAAATTCCATGTGTATCTAAAATGACAATGGGGGGTAGAGCCTTCTCTCATAGAGCCCCTGTCTTATGGAACAATCTCCCTATATATGTGAGGGCTTCAGACACACTCTTTAAAGTAATAATCTTGAAGATTTTCATTAAAATAAATGTCTTTTAAGTCACTATCTATCGCTGCATTGGGTAACACAATGGTGACTGAGCCTATTTTTATATTAATTTATACTATTATTATTATTATTATAATTCATGATTAAAAAACTTGGTGTCTGTGGCAACATTCCCGGGAAAAAATCACAATTGGCGCACAGTTAGTGACGCTTTTTTCATCACCCATCAGTGGTTGGTCCCCCAGAGAGGGTAGGCGGAACTAACGCAACAGGCTCGCTCTTCAACTCACTTGTGTGTGAGCGGCGTACTGTTTTTTCCGGTGTCTGCATGCGTTACAATAACAGAGAAAGGGGGGGTTGGGGGAGTTATGGAACCCTAAAAAGTTTTTGTGTAACATGAGAGATCATATTATTTGTTGGTGTAGCTTTCGTATTACATTTAATGACAATGTAACTTTACTAAATTACATAGCTATTTGCACAGCTAATGCTAGCTACCGGACCATGTCAAGAAAGACAACATTAGTTTAGACAACGTTGCGCACAGTATCCATCTCTCATATCAGGTAACGTTGCGTTAGCTAGCTAGCTAATGTAATTAACACAATCTAATGTCGGCTAACAATTAGAAAAAAACGCTAGCTAACGCTACCGACCGGTACCAACCTCGCAAACCGTCTCTCGAATGCAATGCTACCTTGTTGCAACGTTGCATAGTAGCTAACTAAAGGTCAGTTCAGATCAATAATTCGCAACGAGACTGGGTGCAACTTGTAAAATTCCAAGACGTCTGATTGTAAACGTTCTAAAACTGCACTTGGCGATTTGACAAGGACGGTCTTTTAAAACGTCAGGGCAGGCAACGGCTCTGCTACTAGCCAGTTCACACCCCTGCAATTTTCTCTGCGACATTCTAAAACCGTTTTGCCTCCTTGCAAATCATTGATCTGAACTGGCCTTAACGTTACCGTTATTTACATTGCCATCGAGTTCATCAATATATTATAATGATCGGAATAAAGCCGGGGTATGTGGAGCAGAGCTGGGTCTGATTTCTGAAGACGTCATGCAGGAGAAAACTAAATAAAAGAATACGGCAGTATGGATTAGCATTATTATTTTATTACGCTTCCTCATACGTTCCTTCAGCCTTTATGCCCTTTTTGATGAAATATCCTTTGTTTTTGTTTTATTCTTCTTGTTCTGATTGCTAATTTAACACCCAGCTCAGCTTTATTCTCGAACAGTTTAGTTAGCAAAACCAGAAACACCAGGGGTAACATTTTGCAAGGCAGTTGTTTCAAAAATACCACACAACAATCATTCACGAAAAAGACTGCTTATTGTGCACGAGATACATAATTGCATGAGCCACAGCGAATCCCGCAAATTCTTCTCTGCAGAGGTGGGTAGAGTAGCTAAAACCTGTACTCAAGTAAAAGTATTGTTACTTTAAAATAATAATGACTCAAGTAGAAGTAAAAGTAGTCATCCAAATAATTACTTGAGTAAGAGTAAGATAGTATCTCGTGAAAAGACTACTCAAGTACTGAGTTACTTCATATAATCTGATTTAATGTTGAAATAAGAAGAGCAAGATGAACGTAAAAATCTAAATGTCCAAAATATAAAATTGTAAATGCTTGTCCAATAGAAATAAACAAAATATAAAATAGCCATGTGCAAATTCAAATATGGCCTAAATCATATCCCTTTAAATAAAACAATACACAGGAGGTTCGTCAGAAGAGGAGGATTTTCGCTTTCTGTTGGATTCTATTAAGTCTGTATACCCCGTCAATTTGTTGGGGTGAACCCTCCGTTGACAGAAAAAATATCAATGAGGCTACAGGGATTTACCCATTAAAATAGTCTCATCATCACAACAAAGAGGAGCCTGCTCGAATTCAAACAGAAACTTTATACGTGGGAAACATAATGCTTTGTAGCACCATTATTGTACCTTATGATGCACTTCTCCACGATATTCCAAAGTCCCATGATGCCTTGCGCGGAATATGTGCAGAACTTCCGGTTTAGCGTAAACAAACGTTATGTATGCTATGCAATGTTCCGGCGCTCACGTCATGACTGTTGCATGCTTTACAAAAACTATTACACTATTAAGTGATGCTTACATTACAATGTGAAATATCCACATTAATACCAGCAACCTATTTAAACACACTCAATTAAAAAAATAACGTATATAACCGAAGTATTTTGAGCAATAATAGCCTACTTACCTAGCAATGATGAAATCTTATCTGTGTTCAGTAGATGGAGACAGAGACCGTAAATAAACAGTGCAGTTCAATCCGCTTCTGTTTTGCTCCAGAAAACGATGTCAGCTAGGTCTATCAGCAAACATACGGCTTAGCTATGCCCAGAAGTCCTCAATAATAATAGTATTTCCCAAGAAATTACGAATAAACCTTGACCACGTTCCGTGCTGCGTCTTTTACTCTACCACAGAGTAAATGCATAAGTGAATGCCATGATAAGAAAAATTTCGGTTACGCTGACCTAAAAAAAGCTATTCCAAAAGCAAAATTAGACATGCTATATATCGTTAGAAAGCTTATACTCTCACCTAGGCCTACTGAATAAATGAATTGTCAATCAAGCCAGACTAAAAAGGGCGACAACGCCGTAAACAACCTATGGACACACCAGTTAGCCTAGCCTCAAGTGTCATGTTAGCATTTACGGAGCTGACATACTAGGTAGCTTAGATTAAGTGTCAAGGAACGGACACGCTAGTTAGCTTAGCCTCAAGTGTCAAGTTGGCTTTTCGGAGTTGACACACTAGGTAGTTCAGGGGTCCACCCACCTCCCAAATCCCAATTTAACCCCTGCGTAAGAGGTCATTTCAAAATAATAGCTAAGAGACAGATTTATTTCAGGTTTTATGTACTATACCAGATTTTCAGTGGGTCAGAAGTTTACACACACTTTGTTAGCATTTTGGTGGCATTGCCTTTTAATTGCTTAACTTGAATCAAAACCTTGGGGTAGCCTTCCACATGCTTCTCACAATACTTTGCCGGAATTTTTGCCCATTCCTCCTGACAGAACTGGTGTAACTCAGTCAGGTTTGTGGGCCTCCTTGCTCGGACTTGCTTTTTCAATTAAGACAAATTTTCTGTGGGATTCAGGTCAGGGCTTTGTGATGGCCACACCAATATTTTCACTTTGTTGTCTTAAAGTCATTTTGTTACAACTTTGGAGGTATGCTTAGGATCATTGGGCCTCATTCACCAACCGTTCTCTCTGACATTCACCAATGTTTTCTTATTTGGGATTTGTTCTTAGGTAAGAACAGAATCTACGCACACTCAAGAGCACACTTATGCACATTTGAGTGCTGACGTTTATGCAAAATAATTGGTTATTGCGTTTTCTTCAATTCTACAGTTATATAATATTATAGGATTTAAATTACAATAATATTTTTTAACATTTATAATATTTTTTAATAATTATTTTCATTATTTTACAAAGCATTAAGGTGCCAGGTTCCGCCTCAGAGGGTGGTTGCCTCAGCGGGAGTAAATGATAAAAATCAAACCATTGTAGTGACCTTTTATTTTTGGGGGTTTCAATTATGCAATGTTTGGTCTATACTGCAAAAGCAAATGTTTAAATTTTGAATACAAACTAAGCACTTAAGTAACACTTTTTAAACACATGGACATGTTAAAGAAGAGAACGTCACTAGGAGGGTGACACCAAAATGACTGGCAATAATTTTTTTGTGCATTGTTTTGTGCAGCGACGGGTTTACTCCGATGCAGTTTACTGCCGGTTGATTTAATTAGCGGTATTAATGTGACGAGAAGCGCTTTGTCGTTTGAATGCATAACACGCAATTCCTTGCGCCCACTCCCACCAGTATTTTTTATTATTTTTTTGCCTCAGATTTGACATCAAACCATTCTTTTACTTCATCAGTTGTGCGCCCTTCTCCGGATGCAGTGTTCACTGAATGAGTAATCTCATCCCATGCATCTTTTTTTGTGTTATTTTATATCTACTACTGACGCTACTAAATATGACAGGTCGTTTGCTGTTCACTTCCCGCAGCAAAACCTCCACTTCAGAACTACTGAAGTTTTTCTTACGTTTTGGAGTCCGGGACTCCACCGTCTTTAGATTTTCGTTTGGGTATTATTGACTTTGTTCGCACTCAACATTTCTTTTTGATTTCTGTGTGCACACGGCCCTGCAGTCTCATGCCCTTTTATGGGGATTGGTGGGGCATTTACCTATGCTAATTAGGAACAAGTGGCACGCGCTTTACACTTACGAGGACAATGGGATTCATCATTTTAAGAACACATGCAAACAATTCTGGAGTTTAAGAATACGTCGTGAATCTGGCATAGACTTTTCTAAGGAATTTTCTTAAGAACAAATTTAAGAAAATACCTAGGAAGATATTGGTGAATGAGGCCCATTGTCCTGCTAGAAGACCCCGTTGCGACCAAGTTTTAACTTACTAGCTGAAGTATTGCTTCAGTATTTCTAGATAATCCTCCTTCCTCATGATGGTCAAGTGCACCAGTCCCTTTTCCTGCAAAACACCCCCACAACATGATGCTGTCACCCTATGCTTCTCAGTTGGGATGGTATTCTCTGGATTCAACTCTTACCCTTTTTCCTCCATACATAGCCCTGATCATTATGGCCAAACAGTTCAATTTTTGTTTCATCTGACCAGAGAACACTTCACCAATAGACTAGGTATTCTTCCTGGCATCAGAGGTGGCTAGCTAGCATTATTAGCTCTGCTAGCTTGGTAGCAAGCAATGGATTCTCAATTGGAGGTGTTTTTAACTCGCTAATGTAAGCTGAATAATGAATGAAAAGTACAGGAAACGTTTGCGTGCTGGATCAAAACGACAGCACTGTCATGTACTAACTACAGTACCTTGCAAAAGTATTCACTCCCCTTGGCATTTTTCCTATTTTGTTGCCTTACAACCTGGAATTAAAATTTTTTGGGGGGTTTGTATCATTTGAATTACACAACATGCCTACCACTTTGAAGATGCAAAATATTTTTATTGTGAAACAAACAAGAAATAAGGCAAAAAAACAGAAAACTTGCATAACTATTCACCCCCCCCCCCCCCCCCCCCCGAAGTCAATACTTTGTAGAGCCACCTTTTATAGCAATTACAGGTGCAAGTCCCTTGGGGTATGTCTCTATAAGCTTGGCAAATCTAGCCACTGGGATTTTTGCCCATTCTTCAAGGCAAAACTGCTCCATCTCCTTCAAGTTGGATGGGTTCCGCTGGTATACAGCAATCTTTAAGTCATACCACAGATTCTCAATTGGGCTTTGACTAGGCCATTTCAAGATATTTAAATGTTTCCCCTTAAACCACTCGAGTGTTGCTTTAGCAGTATGCTTAGAGTCATTGTCCTGCTGGAAGGTGAACCTCCTTCCCAGTCTCAAATCTCTGGAAGACTGGAACAGGTTTTCCTCAAGAATTTCCCTGTATTTAGCATCATCCATCATTCCTTCAATTCTCACCAGTTCCCCAGTCCCTGCCGATGAAAAACATCCCCAAAGCATGATGCTGCCACCACCATGCTTCACTGTGGGGATGGTGTTCTCGGGGTGATGAGAGGTGTTGTGTTTGCGCCAGACATAGCGTTTTCCTTGATGGCCAAAAAGTTCCATTTTAATCTTTTAATCTTAATGTTTGGGGAGTCTCCCACATGCCTTTTGGCGAACTCCAAACATGTTTTCTTATTTTTTTTCTTTAAGCAATGGCTTTTTTATGGCCACTCTTCCATAAAGCCCAGCTCTGTGGAGTGTATGGCTTAAAGTGGTCCTATAGACAGATACTCCAATCTCTGCTGTGGAGCTTTCTAGCTCCTTCAGGGTTATCTTTGGTCTCTTTGTTGCCTCTCTGATTAATGCCCTCCTTGCCTGGGCCATGAGTTTTGGTGGGCGGCCCTCTCTTGGCAGATTTGTTGTGGTGCCATATTCTTTCCATTTTGTAATAATGGATTTAACGGTGCTCTGTGGGATGTTCAAAGTTTTGGATTTTTTTATAAACCAGCCCTGATCTGTACTTCTCCACAACTTTGTCCCTGACCTGTTTGGAAAGCTCCTTGGTCTTCATGGTGCCGCTTGCTTGGTGGTGCCCCTTGCTTAGTGGTGTTGCAGACTCTGGAGTCTTTCAGAACAGGTGTATCTATACTGAGATCATGTGACAGATCATGTGACACTTAAATAAAGTCCACCTGTGTGCAATCTAACTAATTACGTGACTTCTGAAGGTAATTGGCTGCACCAGATCTTATTTAGGGGCTTCATACCAAAGGGGGTGAATAAATATGCACGCACCACTTTTCAGTTTTTTATTTTTTAGAATTGTTTAATACAAGTTTTTTTTTTCATTTCACTTCACCAATTTGGACTACATTACATAAAATCCAAATAAAAATCCATTTGAATTACAGGTTGTAATGCAACAAAATAGGGAAAAATGCCAAGGGGGGTGAATACTTTCGCAAGGCACTGTAGCTAGTTGAAACTAGCTTTCTAGCTTCGGTTGGTGTGAAGACAGTCCAGCTGGCAGGAAGTTTGAGTGGGGTGGCTATAGAGGCATTTGCTCCACTGACTTGCTAGGTTCTTCATCAGAGGTGTTCTTAACTAGCTGATACCACCTGAATAATAGTAGTAGTTAAGGAAACGTTTGAAGGCTGGATCAAAATAACTGCACTAGCATGTGCTAAGTAGCTAGTTAAAACTAGCTTTCTAGCTTCTGTCAGCATTCGAAGAGACAGTAATAAGAGAGATAGCCCTGCTGGCAGGAACTGTAAGTGGGGGGGTTAGCAGCATTAGCTCTGCTGGCTGGCTAGCTACCAAACAGTAGGTTCTTGATCAGCAATGTTCCTAGCTTGCGTTATCTAGTTATCGATAATATGCTAATGATAATAGTTAAGAAAAACAATCAAGCGAACGTTTGAGTGTTGGATCTGACACTTAAAGACACTTTCATTTGCTAGTCACTAGTTAAAACTAGCTTCTGTTTGTGTTCTGGGAGACAGCCAAGAAGACACTTCACCAACCCTGCGAGTGGGGCCGCAAGCCGCATTAGCCCCGCTAGCTACCTAGCAAGCAACCAATGTTCTTAATCACAGGAGTGTTAGAATTGGTTAGAATGACGTGACGTTATCCTTTATGAAGCTTACCCTGTAAGTTTCGTGTTTTTGCGACTTGCTTTCGTTCCAATAAAGGACTTGTTCAATAAATTTTTGGATGCATTATTTATTTATTTGCACCCTATGTTGGAAATGGATGTACCTGAAGTGACTAGTACACCAATAGCATTAGCACTAGGGCTTACTATCTATAATTTTAATATGCAGATCGATATTTGCAGTGCTGCTACTTTTACCTGAATGCATAAGAAAACAATGACATTGAGTAATCATGCCATGCTCGTGTTGATTGACAGGAGGTCTTGCCATTTTGAAAAGTCTCGTTATGAAATGAAAAAAGCCATTCGGAAATACAACATGTTACTATAAAATAAAATATGATCATTTTATTTTGAAAATAACAATCATGAGCTGTGGATTATTTAATTATTTCAAGATAAAATGTATTTGTTGTATTTAATTGTATTTAATTGAAGTATTTATTCAATTACTGACCTATTTAATTATTTGTTTATATAATTCCTTATTCATTTAATTTTGGCGCATTTAGTTCTCCATATAAACAACCTTCTAAAGAAACTAGAATACACCTAGGCAGTGGCATAGCCAGAAATGAAATTGCAGGTGGGCCTGAAAAAAAGCTGCGCCTAACAAAACGTGGTCAAGGATTTTCCATAATTTCTTGAAAAATATAATTATTATTGAGGACTTCTGGGCATAGCTAAGCCATATGTTTGCTGATAGACCTAGCTGACATCGTTTTCTGGAGCAAAACAGAAGCGGATTGAACTGTATCGTTGATTTACTGTCTCTGTCTCCATCTACTGAACATAGATTTCATCATTGCTATGTAAGGCTATTACTGCTCAAAATACTTTGGTTATATACATTATTTTTGAAATTGAGTGTCTTTAAATAGGTTAGTGGTATTATATAATGTGGACATTTCACACTGTAATGTAAGAGTTAGAAGTGTAGGCTAATAGTTTTTGTGAAGCATGCAACAGTGATGACTTGAGAGGTGGAACATTGCCAAAATGTGATGGACGGTTGAAAATTGTTTTCATGTCGTCCCATCCCCATACAAGAAAACATACGAGAGTACAGTGAGAGTTTTAGTGTTGTCTTTGTATGTTCCCAACTTTCTGCCATTTTAAGACCTTATCATAGCATTTAACATAACGTTTGTTTACGCCAAACTGGAATTTCTGCACATATTCCGTGCAAGGCAGGAGGGGACTTTTGAATATTGTGGGTAGGCTACCGAAATTGTCACCAGAATTTCTTACCTGAAAGTTCGTTTTTTTTCTTGGATCAGATAAAAGAATGTTTAAAGTCACGAGAATCAATCAAAGCTCGTTGGCATTTTCATCGCTTTCACTTAGTCTTTCGGCTTCATTCCCTAGTACTGTATTCGTGGAATCTGCGCACTGAATTTGGATGAGCTCGATTGAAGAGATGTTGAATAGATGAAAATGATTTCACTTGGCTAAGTAGGGGAGGTATATCGTATCAGCAGGGAAATTACGCTCTCAAAGTAACGACGGTGACAAGTCCGCGTGTCTTTTTTTTTTTTTTTGCTGTTATTGCTAAAAGGCGAGATGCAAGTTGCACCCTAGGATGGGCCTAGGCAAGAAGTGGGTGGGCCTAGGCCCAGCCAGGCCCACCCGTACCTACACCCCTGCACCTAGGATGGTTACTGTCAGGTAGTGTAACCACTAGGGATGAGCGTGTACACCATTATCTGTATCTGTATCTGTTCAACCAACAAAATTATCTGTATCTGTATCCGTACTCGGAATGGGCGGGGCTTAAACCGGAAATGGGTGGGGCATAACCGGAGGTTGGTATTTTAACCTCTTAGTGCAAAGCCCCTAGTGGTCGCAGGCCAGCGCGCTGAGATTACTGAACTCAGACATTTAGTGCTACTGCAACCAAAGTATGAGTTAAAAATAGAAATGCTCTGTTTTAGTTTAATTAGTAGACGATACATGATAACTATGCTGAATACGGAGTTTCGCTGCACCACCATTGTCGCTCTGGTCGTTAATTTAACACGCACCCCCTCCCTGCAGTCTCATCTTCAACTACACCCCCCACCCATGATATAATGGACAATATTGTCTATCTGGGCATTCATACAAATATTCTTTCACCACTCAAAAATAGTATTCCGTCATAGCAACAAGATAAACCCGACAATAGCTCTAAGATATGCCAATACAGCAGTCAAAACGCTGCTCACTGAATAACAAAATAAACGAGACAAAGTTTTTAAAAATGATACCATGTCATTCTACAGTCAATATCTGGGACTAAATATGGAAAAAATATACAACCTTACTGTTGGTTTTACGTGTAGAGATGTCCCTTTTGAGACTGAGTGGTCATATATTGCCTTGGACAATTCGTTTTGTGAAATATACGCGCATTTGTGATGCCTGGGTACCTTACAAAATAGCTGAGCGTAATACCACACATGTCGTTTGTCGCCCTTTTTAGTACAGTCTGGCTTGATTGACAATTCATTTATTCAATAGGTGAGAGTATAAGCTTCCTAATGATGTATAACATGTCTAATTTTGCATTTGGAATAGCGTTTTATAGTTCAGCGTAACCAAAAATTTATCATCGCATTCACTTGCGCATTCACTCTGTTGGCAGAAAAATACGCTGCCCCTAACGAAACGTGGTCAACGATATTTTGTAATTTCTTCGAAAATACTATTATTATTGAGGACTTCTGGACATAGCTAAGCCATATATTTGCTGATAGACCTAGCTGACATCGTTTTCTGGACCAAAGCAGAAGCGAATAGAACAGTATCATTGATACTGTCTCTGTCTCCATCTACTGAACATATATGACATTTCATCATTGCTATGTAAGTATTACTGCTCAAAATATTTCAATTATGCATTATTTTTGAAATTGAGTATCTTTAAATAGGTTAGTGGTGTTACATAATGTGGATATTTCACACTGTAATATAAGCGTTAGATGGTAGTTTTTGTGAACCATGCAACAGTGATGACGTTAGAGTTGTAACATTGCCAAAAATGTGGTGGAATTGTTTTCATGTTGTCCCATCCCCATACAAGAAAACATACGAGAGTACGGAGTATAGAAATACACACAAGAGTTAATTATTACACATTTAGGTACTGTACCACAATGTGTGACAATATTTTTGCATTATTTTTTAAATCTGTTATCAATGCTTCATTTTAAACCTTCATAAGGGGCTCATTTATATGCTTTATAATGGACAAAAAGAATTTTATTCAATTTTGGAGAGATTTTGGATATGTTTCTGGACCCCTAGATGTTTTAGACCACTGTACTGACTGAAAGCTTGTAATTCCCATTTGAAAATGATGCGACAGTGAGTTTCTTGAGTCAAAACAGTTGATTTGTAGTGAAATACGTGAATATGTTGTGATTTACAGCAATGCATAATTTAGACATTTTGGATTAACATTATGTTTAATGTGCATGAGCTGGCAGAATTTAGAACTGAAAACTAATATTAGTTCAGGTTGAACGTGCTTTGCTGTTGCTAACGTTACTGCTGCAAATGTTAAACACCCATTGCGAGTGAATTTGTCCATTTGAAGCTTTGAAGTAATATATGTTTTCAGTTATAAAACCTGCCAGCTCACACACGTATTTCAGCATTGAACATAATCCTTGGGCTTGAGCCGAGCAGAGCTTGGACATTTGGACACAGTGTGCCAAACCTTCTTAAGGAGAAGTGGTAGACTGACAACAATCCATGTACCTTGTTGGACTATGTTTGTGACTTAGAGCCTGTGGGTTGGTAAAAGGAAATCTTGCAGTGGCTCAACAAAAAAAGGAGTGCTGGTTTGATCAGTCTGTGGAACAGAGTTTTCTCATCTGGGGAAAAGGTAATGGTTCTGTTGCCTATCCCCAGCTCTGCTATTCAAGCCCATTTCAGTGATCCTTATTCGGTTGAATGAAAAGTGAGTGACACTGATTATATTATTTCCACCCCTGATCGCAGAAAAGTAAATTGTTAGCGCCACATTAATATGCTTAAACCATACTACGAACATTGCTCTATAAAGCCCGCTTTATCTGACATGGCACAGGAGGTAAGGAGGTTGTCTGGCAGTCAGAGGGTTGCCGGTTCGATCCTCCGCCCTGGGCATGTCGAAGTGTCCCTGAGCAAGACACCTAACCCCTAATTGCTCCCAACAAGCTGACTGGTACCTTGCATGGCAGCCTTTCACCGTAGGTGTGTGAATAGATGAATGAGAGGCATCAATTTTAAAGCGCTTTGGATAAAAGCGCTATATAAATGCAGTCCATTTACCATCCTGCACCGTGTCTCCATCTACTGGTACCTCATCTTTATATGTGGATGAGGAATAGGAAATGGCACAGACCAAAGGTTGAAAAACTCAGAAATACTGAGTAACCCTGAGACTCATCTCTTCAACTTATCCATTTCTGAATAACTAGATATTATTAAACTAATTGAATCCCATCAGTTTTTATTTCCTGATATTCTTAGCTGAACTAAATTTATGGAGCATGATACTGATGTGGGTGATTTAGCAATTTGCACACATTGAAAATCTAGTGAAACATGCATACTTGCAGCAAGAGGTAGCCTAAATTATATGTTAGAACATGGCATTGAACCCAGTTCAAGTGCCTGGAGTTTACCATGCGGTATGGTTAACAAACCTTACAGTTCTGCACCAATTACAGGAAGCTAAATAATTTAACCAAACATTAATGGTCCCTCTTCCTTTAATGGATGATTGTGTAAATCAAATTTGATCTGCTAAAAGGATATTGGTAAATGCCGCAATCTGCCCATTCAAGACAGATATCCGCTTTTATCACCCATAATAACTTCCTGCAGTACACCTTCATGCCGTTCAGGATGAGAAGCAGACTGGCTACTTTATTACTATTATTTTATTTTATTCATTTTATTTTAATTAGTATTTTTTTCTTTATTATTTATTTATTTTTATTTTTTATTTACTTCATTTCTGCTATTATCATTATCAATTTATTTTATTACTATTTTTTATCTTATCTTAATATCTGTGGTACTGATTTCTATTGTTTCTCTTGTAAAGCACTTTGAGCTGCATTTTATGATATGAAAGGTGCTATATAAATAAAGTTTATTATTATTATTATTCTTATTCTTATTATTATTATTATTATTATTATTATTATTATTATTATTATTAGGGGTCCAAGCAGCGAAGCTGGTGGAACCCTATTGTATCTGTTAGGATTATTAGGGGTCCAAGCAGCGAAGCTGGTGGAACCCTATTGTATCTGTTAGGATTATTATTATTAGGGGTCCAAGCGGCGAAGCTGGTGGAACCCTATTGTTTTTGTTAGGATTATTAGGGGTCCAAGCAGCGAAGCTGGTGGAACCCTATTGTTTTTGTTAGGATTATTATCATTATTAGGGGTCCAAGCAGCGAAGCTGGTGGAACCCTATTGTATCTGTTCGGATTATTATTATTATTATTATTAGGGGTCCAAGCAGCGAAGCTGGTGGAACCCTATTGTATCTGTTAGGATTATTAGGGGTCCAAGCAGCGAAGCTGGTGGAACCCTATTGTATTTGTTAGGATTATTATTATTATTATTATTATTATTATTTTTCTCCGCTAAAAGTGTCTGAGGCTCAGCAACCATAAGTCCTAGAGCAACCAAATTTGGCAGGTGGGTTCCTATGGCCCCCCACTACTCAGGCACTAAAAATCACCTATGTCGGCCATATGGTGGCGCTATAACAAAGGGTTAGGCGTAAAAGGCCATAACTCCCACACCATGAGTTAGATCAACACAAAACTTCATCGACATATGCATCTGAACGTGCTCTATCACTTTGCCATTGGCACCACCTATGTTCGCCATATTGTTTGCCCGCCATTTACACTTTTTCGTTGGGGCGTGGCAGTTTTCTCCACTAAAATGTCTGAGGCTCAGCAACCATAAGTTGTAGACCAACCAACTTTGGTAGGTGGGTTCCTATGGCCCCCCACTACTCAGCCACGAAAAATCACCTATGTTGGCCAGATGGTGGCGCTATAACATAGGATCACTCTTTTAAAGGCTATAACTGCCACACCATAAGTCCGATCAACACAAAACCTCATCGACCGATGCATCTGAATGTGCTCTACAACTTTGCTTTTGGGACCACCTATGTCCGCCATATGGTTTGCCCGCCATTTGGACTTTTTTATTAGGTGGGGTGCGGAAAAGCTGGAGCTCCAAATCTAAACGGTTACGACATCGAGTAAACTTCTTTACGGCAAGCGACATCCATGGCGACGCAAGTAATCCGACACCGTAGGGTCTAGTTTTTATCAGTGAGGGGACGGTCTGAACGTCGGGGAAGCAGTGGAAGACAGTATCGGGTGAGTTCGTTTCGTCTTTGAATCTGTCATTATGCTGAGAAATAGCTAAACCATTTTATTGATAGGTTCTGAGTTTCTGTGCAAACGCGCGAAAACACGCTGGTATAATGAAACAATGACGGTAGCCTAATACATATATAGTCTGCTTCGTTCCATTGCTACCATAATATAAACTATCTTGTGTCTACAGCTGCTGTTTCTCGCTGCAATTACTAATATTGAATATAAACAAAAGACGCAATTTATGCTGTAGTTGCCAGTGTCTGAATAAATAACACGGTACTCTGCGCGTAGGTAGCATCGATGGCGAGTTGGTATTTCATTTTTTGCTACTAAAAGTTTGTAAGTAAAAGCTTTTTGAGAGGATGAATCATTACTTTTCTTTGGCATAGATCCATTTGAAGACAATATCGGGTGAGTTCGTTTAGTCTTTAAATCCGTCATTATGCTGAGAGAAATCGTATTCTCAATTTAATCTCTAAATTGACTAAGATTAGGGTTGTAACTAGTTAGCTGTTTCGTAGGTGACTTAGTTAATGCACTCGTCTTATCTTAACTATTGCTTGTATTTTCGCATGGACTGCGTTGTTGCTGTTCTTGTATGTGTTAGTGTTAATCAGTTTAACCTACAGGGTCCAAGTTGAACTATGCGGTTGTTCCCTTGGAACGGTACTTCTCTCTAGGGTTTTCGACACACTTGTTCCTGGTTATGGTTATACACTTTGTTGTACGTCGCTCTGGATAAGAGCGTCTGCCAAATGCCTGTAATGTAATGTAATGTAATATTTCGTAGCAACAAGATAAACCCGACATTAGCCCTAGAATATGCCAATACAGCAGTGACAACGCTGCTCACTGAAAAACGAAATAAACGAGACAATTTTAAAAAAAATTATACCATGTCATTCTACAGTCAATATCTGGGACTAAACATTGAATAAATGTACACTCTTACCATTGGTTTTACGCGTAGAGATGTCCCTTTTGCGAATGAGTGGTCATATATTGTCTTGGACAATCCGTTAGCGAAATATACGCGCATCTGTGACGCCAGGGTCGGCTATCTTCAATAATAGCTGTGCGTAATACCACACCTGTTGCTTACTGCGTTGTCGCCCTTTTTAGTGCAATTTGGCTTGATTGACAATTCATTTATTCAGTAGGTGAGAGTATAAGCTTTCTAACGATGTATAACATGTCTGATTTTGCTTTTGGAATAGCGTTTTATAGGTCAGCGTAACCAAAAGTTTTCTTATCTGCCAATGTCTAAATAAATAAAACGGTAGGCTACTTTGCGCGCAGCACGCATTTCGCGAGTTGATATTCTTTTTTTTTCCCGTTTTTTCTCAATGTCGTATTTATTATTTGAAATGTGCATTCATGTGTTATTATTCTATCTGTCTCTGTGGCGCTCTGAAATGTGCATTCTCTGCTAAGCTGAGCAATGGATTGGAATATGTGTCTGATGTAGTGTTGCACGGTATACCAAAACTTCAGCACTTTCTCGGTACTTAAAAAAAAAAAAAAAAAGAAACGGTTCGGTATTAGAATATTCCGACGTTCGGTAGTTTTGAGTCAAATGTAAAAGCCAGGGAAAATTCTCTCCCACATTACTGATTTAGAGGATGAAAAGTGTAATTTGTCAGAATCTTCGCTAGAAGGCAGTAGCAACTAAGGTTGCCAAGTGAGGTGACTTGCGCTTGTGTACTCAGCTCCTTGATACAGCGCAAGCTTTGACTCAGTTCACTTCAGTAGCAATAGGTGTTCCAATTTGGAAATATTTTATTAAAGTTAGATGCTGTATTGTTATTGAAATATGCTGTTTTTAGATATATTTTAAAGTGAAATACCTGTATAAAGATAATTTACTTTACAATTGTTTAATTTTTTAAATATTTTTAATATAGTTTTCTATGGTTTAGTGTTGTAACACTATAGGCCTATGCTTATTGATATGCTGAACAGGCTTCAACTTAAAAGTTGTTAATAAACCAGGTTTTTTATAAACCGTGAATTCGAAAATGAGGTCAACCCTTGTGGACATTACCTTTCTGATCAATTAAGGTAATTTCAGTATCGTTAGGTACCGAGTATTGAATCAGTATTGTTTCAGTATCAATTATCATGATACTAAACCTGGTATCGGTATCAAAGTCAAAATTTTGGTATCGTGAGAACACTAGTGTGACGCCTTTTTTAGTCACAGCATGGAAGCGCTGCAGCTGTACATACACGCTGGGACATCTAAGTGTTACGACATGCCATCTAAGTGTTACGACATAGTAAATGCCTTCACGAGAAGCGGCCAGGACACATCCATGGCGACGCAACTAAGTCATCCGACAGCATCTCTTAGCACAAAATTGGCCATAAGTCATCAATTTTTTATACAATAATCATGATATTCAGTAGATATGTTGGGTGAAGGTGTATGATCATGAGGACAAAGCCATTTTCAAATCGCTCCATAGGGGGTGCGATGGTGCCAATGCTTGGACCCCTCCCAACGCCGCTTGCGGCTTTAATTATTCTTATTATTTTTCTCCGCTAAAAGTGTCTGAGGCTCAGCAACCATAAGTCCTCGAGCAACCAAATTTGGCAGGTGGGTTCCTATGGCCCCCCACTACTCAGGCACTAAAAATCACCTATGTCGGCCATATGGTGGCGCTATAACAAAGGGTTAGGCATAAAAGGCCATCACTCCCACACCATAAGTTAGATCAACACAAAACTTCATCGACATATGCATCTGAACGTGCTCTATCACTTTGCCATTGGCACTACCTATGTCTGCCATATTGTTTGCCCGCCATTTTAACTTTTTAGTTGGGGCGTGGCAGTTTTCTCTGCTAAAATGTCTGAGGCTCAGCAACCATAAGTTGTAGACCAACCAAATTTGGGAGGTGGGTTCCTATGGCCCCCCACTACTCAGCCACGAAAAATCACCTATGTCGCCCAGATGGTGGCGCTATAACAAAGGATCATATTTTTAAAGGCTATAACTGCCACACCATAAGTCCGATCAACACAAAACTTCATCGACCGATGCATCTGAATGTGCTCTACAACTTTGCTATTGGGAACAACTATGTCTGCCATATGGTTTGCCCGCCATTTGGACTTTTTCATTAGGTGGGGTGCCGAAGAGCTGTTGCTGCAAATTCTAATTTGCTGTTGGATAATCTTAAGTTTAACCAAGAATATTGGTTAAACCCAATCATTATTGGGTTGTTTACCGAAAATCGTAAAACAACATGCTAGGAAAAATGTTCCGTAATGTTGACATTTACCCAGTGCTATTTTGTTTTATATAGGAGGTGTAAGCTAAAGGAAGGGGATGTAGATCATTTGGATATGTTTGTTCATTATGAGCCACCGTGCCTGTATGTGTGTTTATGGCTAGGCCAATCAACGTGCTCTAGATCGGTCATGCAAGTAGACTCACTCAACGTTGGCTTTGCACACATAGGTTTTATATTCTTAATAAACCGGCGGTTTGTTCCAAGTCAGTGTGATCATTGACTCACACACAAACGAACTAATTTCTACAGGGTATGCTGTCGGAAAAGCCATATCCTCAGTTAGCGCCACTACGTATAATTTAAAAAAACTTTTTTTTTTTTCTTCACAACTTGGATTAGTATTCTGGATAGGCCCTATACTTAATTGCCATCATTATGGGAATAGACAGGTGAAACGACAACATTCTCATGACGTGCTATGCACAGAAACGTTGATTGGATAATTAATTTTCGTAAAGTTAATATTAAACAATCTATGTAATTTTCGCATGCAGATGTGCTACTAGATGCGCACTGTAGTACAACTGTCGATTTGAAAAGCAAAATGTTGGCATAATAAGGCTAAAACCGCGGATCGCATCGCTAAGGGACAGCTTACGAGTGCCTCAGACCACCCTTTTAAAGGTATACCTTAATTAAGGTATACCTTAGCTAAGGAGACGCTGGGAAACAGCTTGAGAGCTAAAGGAAGAGCTTAAGGTATACCTTACGACGCACGTAGCGCTAAGGAGACTCTGGGAAACGCAGCCCAGGTTTTTAATGATCCGTGAATTCGAAAATGAGGTCAACCCTTGTGGACATTAAGTTTCTGATCTATTAAGGTAATTTCAGTATCGTTAGGTACCGAGTATTGAATCAGTATCGTTTCAGTATTACTTATTGTGATACTAAACTTGGTATCGGTATCAAAGTCAAAATTTTGGTATCGTGACAACACTAGTGTGATGCCTTTTTTTGTTACAGCATGGAAGCGCTGCAGCTGTACAAACACGCCAGGCCATATGTGCGTTACGACATGCCATCTAAGTGTTACGACATAGTAAAGGCCTTGACGGGAAGCGGCCAGGACATATCCATGGCGATGTAACTAAGTCATCCAACAGCGTCTCTTAGCACAAAATTGGCCATAAGTCATCAATATTTCATACGCTCATCATGATATTCAGTAGATATGTTGGGTGAAGGCATATGATCATGAGGACAAAGCCATTTTAAAATCGCTCCATAGGGGGCGCGATGGTGCCAATGCTTGGACCCCTCCCAACGCCGCTTGCGGCTTTAATTATTCTTATTATTTTTCTCCGCTAAAAGTGTCTGAGGCTCAGCAACCATAAGTCGTAGAGCAACCAAATTTGGCAGGTGGGTCCCTATGGCCCCCCACTACTCAGGCACTAAAAATCACCTATGTCGGCCAGATGGTGGCGCTATAACAAAGGGTTTTGCGTAAAAGGCCATAACTCCCACACCATAAGTTAGATCAACACAGAACTTCATCGACCTATGCATCGGAACGTGGTCTACAACTTTGCCATTGGCACCACCTATGTCCGCCATATTGTTTGCCGGCCATTTTGACTTTTTCGTTGGGGCGTGGCAGTTTTCCCCGCTAAAATGTCTGAGGCTCAGCAACCATAAGTTGTACACCAACCAAATTCGGCAGGTGGGTTCCTATGGCCCCCCACTACTCAGCCACGAAAAATCACCTATTTCACCCAGATGGTGGCGCTATAACAACGGATCATACTTTTAAAGGCTATAACTGCCACACCATAAGTCCGATCAACACAAAACTTCATCGACCGATGCATGTGAATGTGCTCTACAACTTTGCTTTTGGGACCACCTATGTCCGCCATATGGTTTGCCCGCCATTTGGACTTTTTTATTAGGTGGGGTGTGGTAGCGCTGTACCTCCGAATTCTAAGTGTTACGACATCTAGTAAACTTCTTTACGGCAAGCGGCATCCATGGCGACGCAAGTAATCCGACACTGGAGGGTCTAGTTTTTATCAGTGAGGGTAGGGTCTGAACGTCGGGGAAGCACTGGAAGAGGCTACCAAAAGTTTGTTAGTAAAAGCTTTTTCAGAGGATGAATAATTACTTTTCTTGAGCATGCATCCATTTGAAGACAATATCTGGTGAGTTCGTTTAGTCTTTGTATCTGTCATTATGCTGAGAAATAGCTAAACCATTTTATTGATAGTATTTGAGTTTCGTGTAAACGCGCGAAAACACGCTGGTATAATTAAACAATGACGGTAATACATATGTAGTCCGCTTCGTTCCGTTGCTACCATAATATAAACTATCTTGTGTCTACAGCTGCTGTTTCTCGCTGCAATTACTAATATTGAATATAAACAAAAGACGCAATTCATGCTGTAGTTGCCAGTGTCTGAATAAATAATACGGAACTCTGCGCGTAGGTAGCATCGATGGCGAGTTGGTATTTCATTTTTTGCTTCTAAAAGTTTGTTAGTAAAAGCTATTTGAGAGGATGAATCATTACTTTTCTTTGGCATGGATCCATTTGAAGACAATATCGGGTGAGTTCGTTTAGTCATTAAATCCGTCATTATGCTGAGAGAAATCGTATTCTCAATTTACTCTCTAAATTGACTGTAAGTTTGGGGTTGTAACTAGGTAGTTGTTTCGTAGGTGACTTAGTCTGAACTCGTCTTAACTATTGCTTGTATTTTTGCATAGACTGCGTTGTTGCTGTTGTTGTTTGTGTTAGTGTTAATCAGTTTAACCTACAGGGTCCAAGTTGAACTGTGCTGTTGTTCCCTGCACTTAGAACGGTAGGCTACTGCCCTCTAGGGTTTTCGACACACTTGTTCCTGGTTATGGTTAAACACTTTGTTGTCTGTCGCTCTGGATAGGAGCGTCTGCCAAATTCCTGTAATGTAATGTAATGCAATATTCCGTAGCAACAAGATAAACCCGACATTAGCCCTAAAATATGCCAAAACAGCAGTGAAAACGCTGCTCACTGAATAACGAAATAAGCGAGACTAACTTTTTAAAAAAAATATACCATGTTATTCCACAGTCAAGCATCTGTCACACCTGGGTGGGCTATCTTCAATAATAGCTGTGCGTAATACCACACCTGTTGCTTACGGCGTTGTCCCCCGTTTTAGTACAATTTGGCTTGATTGACAATTCATTTATTCAGTAGGTGAGAGTATACGCTTTCTAACGATGTATAACATGTCTGATTTTGCTTTTGGAATAGCGTTTTATAGGTCAGCGTAACCAAAATTTTTCTTATCTGCCAATGTCTAAATAAATAAAACGGTAGGCTACTTTGCGCGCAGCACGCAGATCGCGAGTTGATGTTACGTCTTTTTTTCCGTTTTTTCTCAATGTCGTATTTATTTTTTGAAATGTGCATTTATGTGTTATTATTCTATCTGTCTCTGTGGCGCTCTGAAATGTGCATTCTCTGCTAAGCTGAGCAATGGATTGGAATATGTGTCTGACGTAGTGTTGCACCGTATACCAAAACCTCAGCACTTTCTCGGTACTTAAAAAAAAAAAAAAAAAAAAAAAAAAAAACCGTTCGGTATTAGAATATTCCGACGTTCGGTAGTTTTGAGTCAAATGTAAAAGCCAGGGAAAATTGTCTCCCGCATTACTGATTGAGAGGATGAAAAGTGTAATTTGTCAGAATCTTCGCTAGAAGGCAGTGGCAACTAAGGTTGCCAAGTGAGGTGACTTACGCTTGTGCACTCAGCTCCTTGATACAGCGCAAGTTTTGACTCAGTTCACTTCAGTAGCAATAGGTGTTCCAATTTGGAAATATTATTTTATAGATAGATGCTGTATTGTTATTAAAATATGCTGTTTTTAAATCTATTTAAAGGTGAAAGACCTGTTTTAAAGATTATTTACTTTACAAGTGTTTAATTTTTAAAATATATTTAACATATTTTTCTATTGTTCAGTGTTGCAACACATAGGCCTATGCATATTAATATGTTGAAGAGCTTTCAACTTAAAGGTTGTTAATGAACCAGGTTGTTAATAAACCATGAATTCGAAAATGAGGTCAACCCTTGTGGACATTACGTTTCTCATCTATTAAGGTAATTTCAGTATCGTTAGGTACCGAGTATGGAATTAGCATCGTTTAAGTTTCAAGTATCATTTCAGTATTGAGAATCGTAATAAACCTGGTATCAGTATCAAAGTCAAAATTTTGGTATCGTGACAACACTAGTGTGACGCCTTTTTTAGTTGCGGCGCAGAAGCACTGCAGCTGTGCATACACGCCGGACCATCTAAGTGTTACGACATAGTAAAGGTCTTGACGGGAAGCGGCCAGGACATATCCATGGCGACGTAACTAAGTCATCCGACAGCGTCTCTTAGCACAAAATTGGCCATAAGTCATCAATATTTCGTACGATCATCATGTTATTCAGGAGATATGTTGGGTGAAGGCATATGATCATGAGGACAAAGCCATTTTAAAATCGCTCCATAGGGGGCGCGACGGTGCCAATGCTTGGACCCCTCCCAACGCCGCTTGCGGCTTTAATTATTATTATTATTAGGGGTCCAAGCAGCGAAGCTGGTGGAACCCTATTGTATCTGTTCGGATTATTATTATTAGTGTGGTTGCCTCAGGCAAACACACTATTATTATTGCACATATTTATTTATTATTATTATTCCGCCAGTTTTTTGGACCGCTACTCCTCCCAGAGTTTTTGCACCACATACACATGCCATATGTCAAATTGACCGGCTTCTTTGGGAATCGATGGCTATTACTTTGTGGAAATCTTCGCTGCACGGTTTTTGAGAAATATGACTTTTTATGGCCAATTTTTCCCATTGAAAATGAATGGAGGCGGTGACGTTCAAAAAATGTGAATTATGAAGTTACAGCATTGGTCGGCTTTGCACACGTCATGCGGTCCGCTGTACGTGTCCTCACCAGCCACCAGAAAGGATATAGCTGAACGCGGAAGTGAACGGATAAAACAGTATTCCAAATGCAAAATTACAAATGAAAACGCTGTCAGCTAGGTATATCAACAAAACATATGGCTTAGGCATACCCAGAAGTCCTCAATAATAACAGTATTTCACAAGATATTACGCAAATTCTTTGACGACGTTTCGTCAGGTCCAGCGTCTTTGAATGCTAATGCTAACAGACTACATGCATTGTATGCGACGATTAAAAAACTTTCGGTTGACCTAAAAAAACGATATTCCAAAACCAAAATTAGACGTGCTGTTATACCTGGTTAGAAAGCTTATGCTCTCACCTACTGAATAAACGAATTCTCAATCAAGCCAGACGGACCTAAAAAGGGCAACAACGCTGTCAACAACATGTGTGCAGCAGCTTCTGGTCCGGTCTTACTCCAGAAAACGGTGTCATCTTGTAATACCACACGTTGCTTTGGGTGTTGTCGAACTTTGTAGTACAAACTGGCTTGATTGAGAATTCATTTATTCAGTAGGTGACACAATAAGCTTTCTAACTATGTATAATATGTCAAATTTCTCTTTTGTAACACCGTTTAAAATCCCAGCGTATTGGAAACTTTGGTCTCATTAGAGCTGCATTACGTATTTATTCTGTTGTAGCAGGGAAAGCAACGCTTTCTCACCCAACGCGTTTGCTGAAGTACACAACTCCACTTGCATGTTGTTGATGCACCCCTTGCGGCAACAGAAGCTAGTAGTACTGGCTACCAGCCGAACCTTATTCACAGAAGCTGTATTTAAAATTAGTTAAAATGCAACTATTTTAACACATATTTCTCGCCTCATTTTCGTTCTTGGAAATTCGGCTCGGCTAACACGTAATAGGCTACTCTGTCTATGAGTTGGTCTCAGAGATAACAGATTACACTCTGAATTACAGCCAAATGAAATGTTTTTAGTTGTGTGGTTAAAATGAGCTGATATTCACGCAACATCATACGTCAATCAAATTAATCTCCCTAGCCCCGTCTTGCTTTTTTTAAATGGTGCGATCACGCAGTGTAGACGTAGGGTTTTTCCATGAGCCTCTGAACATGCCAGCTAGCTTTATGATTCGCCGTCACTCGTCACCGCATACCGCGAGTAAAACACTGAGATCTCAAGTTTTTATGAAAGGATAATTTAGCTCTGAATATATGTGTCGCAAATAAACTCGTTGCCGTGATGTTATAGCATGTACACAATACTCTGTCTCTGCTTATACTACAGAAACTGTTCGCTCTGTTCAGCACAAAGTCGACTTTGTGTTGGCGGCAACCACACTTCACAATTTCTGCAGGAATTGTCTAGTTATTATTATTATTATTCCACCCATTTTTTGGACCGCTACTCCTCCCAGAGTTTTCGCACCACATACACATGCCATATGTCAAATTGACCGGCTTCTTTGGGAATCGATGGCTATTACTTTGTGGAAATTTTCGCTGCATGGTTTTTGAGAAATATGACTTTTTATGGCCAATTTTTCCCATTGAAAATGAATGGGGCGGTGACGTCATAAAAATGTGAATTATGGAGTTACACCATTGGTCGTATTTGCACACGTGATGCGGTCCGCTGTTCGTCCTCACCGGCCACCAGAAAGGATATAGCTGAACGCGGAAGTGAACAGATAAAACAGTATTCCAAATGCAAAATTACAAATGAAAACGATGTCAGCTAGGTATACCAACAAAACATATGGCTTAGGCATACCCAGATTTCCTCAATAATAACAGTATTTCACAAGATATTACGCAAATTCTTTGACGACATTTCGTCAGGTCCAGCGTCTTTGAATGCTAATGCTAACAAAGACTACATGCATTGTATGTGACGATTAAAAAACTTTCGGTTGACCTAAAAAAACGATATTCCAAAACCAAAATTAGACGTGCTGTTATACCTGGTTAGAAAGCTTATGCTCTCACCTACTGAATAAACGAATTCTCAATCAAGCCAGACGGACCTAAAAAGGGCAACAACGCCGTCAACAACATGTGTGCAGCAGCTTCTGGTCCGGTCTTACTCCAGAAAACGGTGTCATCTTGTAATACCACACGTTGCTTTGGGTGTTGTCGAACTTTGTAGTACAAACTGGCTTGATTGAGAATTCATTTATTCAGTAGGTGACACAATAAGCTTTCTAACTATGTATAATATGTCAAATTTCTCTTTTGTAACACCGTTTAAAATCCCAGCGTATTGGAAACTTTGGTCTCATGAGAGCTGCATTACGTATTTATTCTGTTGTAGCAGGGAAAGCAACGCTTTCTCACCCAACGCGTTTGCTGAAGTACACAACTCCACTTGCATGTTGTTGATGCACCCCTTGCTGCAACAGAAGCTAGTAGTACTGGCTACCAGCCGAACCTTATTCACAGAAGCTGTATTTAAAATTAGTTAAAATGCAACTATTTTAACACATATTTCTCGCCTCATTTTCGTTCTTGGAAATTCGGCTCGGCTAACACGTAATAGGCTACTCTGTCTATGAGTTGGTCTCAGAGATAACAGATTACACTCTGAATTACAGCCAAATGAAATGTTTTTAGTTGTGTGGTTAAAATGAGCTGATATTCACGCAACATCATACGTCAATCAAATTAATCTCCCTAGCCCCGTCTTGCTTTTTTTAAATGGTGCGATCACACAGTGTAGACGTAGGGTTTTTCCATGAGCCTCTGAACATGCCAGCTAGCTTTATGATTCGCCGTCACTCGTCACCGCATACCGCGAGTAAAACACTGAGATCTCAAGTTTTTATGAAAGGATAATTTAGCTCTGAATATATGTGTCGCAAATAAACTCGTTGCCGTGATGTTATAGCATGTACACAATACTCTGTCTCTGCTTATACTACAGAAACTGTTCGCTCTGTTCAGCACAAAGTCGACGTTGCGTTGGCGGCAACCACACTTCACAATTTCTGCAGGAATTGTCTAGTTATTATTATTATTATTCCACCCATTTGTTGGACCGCTACTCCTCCCAGAGTTTTTGCACCACATACACGTGCCATATGTCAAATTGACCGGCTTCTTTGGGAATCGTGTGCTATTACTTTGTGGAAAGTTTCGCTGCACGGTTTTTGAGAAATATGACTTTTTATGGCCAATTTTTCCCCATAGGGATGAATGTAAAACGTGACGTCATACATATGTGAGCGGTGAAGTCACAGCATTGGTCGGCTTAGCACACGTGATGCACTTTTAACCTGCTTCATCTACAGGAAATTTAGAATCCAGATGCGGTGCATATCTCCATTTTCGTCGTAATTACAGAAAACACACATTCGTAAACTTCAAATGATTCATACCACAATGTAGATAAAACCTTGACGAACACGTACATGCACGGATTGTGTTGTTCAAACGAGGTTTCCTGGCGACTTAGCCACCACAGTGGATATAGCTTAATGCGGAAGTGCACGCGATAAAAACGGTATTCCAAATGCAAAATTACAAATGAAAACGCTGTCAGCTAGGTATATCAACAAACATATGACTTAGGCATACCCAGATTTCCTCAAAAATAATAGTATTTCACAAGATATTACGCAAAATCGTTGACAACGTTTCGTCAAATGCAGCGTCTTTGAATGCTACTAGTGCTAACAAAGAGTGCATGCATTGAATGCGACGATTAAAACACTTTCGGTTGACCTAAAAAACGATATTCCAAAACCAAAACTACACGTGTTATACCTGGTTAGAAAGCTTATGCTCTCACCTACTGAATAAACGAATTCTCAATCAAGCCAGACGGACCTAAAAAGGGCAACAACGCCGTCAACAACATGTGTCCAGCAGCTTCTGGTCCGGTCTTACTCCAGAAAACGGTGTCATCTTGTAATACCACACATGTTGCTTTGGGTGAGGTCGAACTTTGTAGTTCAATCTGGCTTGATCTACACATCATCGATCTAATAGGTGACAGAATAAGCTTTCTAACAATGTATAATATGTCAAATTTTACTTTTGTAATACCGTTTTATATTCCAGCGAGTTGGAAACTTTGGTCTCGTTATAACTGCATTACACATCAGTCTGCATTACACGTCAGACTTAGGGTTTTTCCAAGACCCTCTGAACATGCCAGCTAGCTTTGTGATTCGCCGTCACTCGTCACCGCATACCGCAAGTAAAACACTGAGATCTCAAATTTTGATGAAAGGATAATTTAGCTCTGAATATATGTGTCGCAAATCAACTCGTTGTAGTGATGTTATAGCAGGTACACAATGCCCTGTCTCTGCTTATACTACAGAAACTGTTCACTCCGTTCAGCACAAAGTCGACTTTGCATTGGCGGCAACCACACTTCACAATTTCTGCAGGAATTGTCTAGTTAGTGTGGTTGCCTCAGGCAACCACACTACTATTATCCCACATATTATTATTATTATTAGTGTGGTTGCCTTAGGCAAACACACTATTATTATTGCACATATTTATTTATTATTATTATTATTATTCCGCCAGTTTTTTGGACCGCTACTCCTCCCAGAGTTTTCACACCACATACACGTGCAATGTGTCAAATCGAGCGGCTTGATCGGGAATGGTGTGCTATTACTTTGTGGAAAGTTTCGGTGAACGGTTTTTGAGAAATTCCACGTTTTTTGGGAAATTTTTCCCATAGAGAATGAATGGTGGAATGTTCACCCTTGTGATGTCACAATGCTGTCTTCACACCTTTATGATGTCACAATGCTCTGTTTTCTAGCAGCAGTACTCTGGTCTCTCTCTAGATTTGAACATTCTGCCATTCATCTCTATGGGGAAAAATTGCCCACAAATTGTGCAATGCCTCATTGGACATGGTAGAGAGTCCTTTGTTCATTGGTGTAGATCAGCCTCGCCCCCATTCCTGATTGGCCGATGTTTGATATTTCATAACTTTTGAACCGTTTGTCATAGAAAATTATGGGTCACGTCATTGGACTCAGTAAAGACCTAGCAACCGCCTAGAACTCCATAGCAACCTCCTAGCAACACCCTAGCAACCGCCTATAACTCCATAGCAACGACATAGCAACACCCTAGCAACCACCTAGAATAACCTAGCAACCGCCTAGAACTCCATAGCAACCACCTAACAACACACTAGCAACCACCTGGAACACCATAGCAACCACCTAGCAACACCATAGCAACCACCTAGAACTCCATAGCAACCACCTAGTAACACCCTAGCAACCACCTGGAACTCCATAGCAACCACCTCGCAACACCCTAGCAACTGCTATAACTCCATAGCAACCACCTAGCAACACCTTAGCAACCACCTAGAACTCCATAGCAACCACCTAGCAACACCCTAGCAACCACCTGGAACACCATAGCAACCACCTAGCAACACCCTAGCAACCACCTAGAACACCCTAGCAACCAGCTTTAACTCCATAGCAACCACCTAGCAACACCATAGCAACCACCTAGAACTCCATAGCAACCACCTAGCAACACCCTAACAACCACCTGGAACACCATAGCAACCACCTAGCAACCCCCTAGCAACCACCTGGAACACCATAACAACTGCGTAGCAACACCCTAGCAACCACCTATAACTCCATAGCAACCACCTAGCAACATCCTAGCAACCACCTAGAATACCCTAGCAACACCCTAGCAACCGTCTATAGCTCCATAGCAAATGCCTAGCAACACCCTAGCAACCGCCTATAACTCCATAGCAACCACCTAGCAACATCCTAGCAACCACCTAGAATACCCTAGCAACACCCTAGCAGCCGTCTATAGCTCCATAGCAAATGCCTAGCAACACCCTAGCAACCGGCTATAACTCCATAGCAACCACCTAGCATCACCATAGTAACCACCCAGAACTCCATAGCATCCACCTAGCAACACCCTAGCAACCACCTAGAATACCCTAGCAACCACCTAGCAACACCATAGCAACCACCTGAAACAGCATAACTGCCTAGCAACACCCTAGCAGCCGCCTATAACTCCATAGCAACCTCCTAGCAACACCCTAGCAACCACCTGGAACACCATAGCAAATGCCTAGCAACACCCTAGCAACCATCTATAACTTCATAACAACCACCTAACAACACCCTAGCAACCACCTTGAACTCCATAGCAACCATCCAGCAAAACCTTAGCAACCACCTAGAACACCATAGCAAATGCCTAGCAACACCCTAGCAACCAGCTATAACTCCATAGCAACCACCTAGCAACACCCTAGCAACCACCTGGAACACCATAACAACTGCCTAGCAACACCCTAGCAACCGCCTAGAATACCCTAGCAACACCCTAGCAACCGGCTATAACTCCATAGCAACCACCTAGCAACACCATAGCAACCACCTAAATCTCCATAGCAACCACCTAGCAACACCCTAGCAACCACCTGGAACACCATAACAACTGCCTAGCAACACCCTAGCAACCGCCTAGAATACCCTAGCAACACCCTAGCAACCGGCTATAACTCCATAGCAACCACCTAGCAACACCATAGCAACCACCTAAATCTCCATAGCAACCACCTAGCAACACCCTAGCAACCACCTGGAACACCATAGCAACCACCTAGCAACACCCTAGCAACCACCTAGAACACCCTAGCAACCTGCTATAACTCCATAGCAACCACCTAGCAACTCCATAGCAACCACCTAGAACTCCATAGAACCACCTAGCAACACCCTAGCAACCACCTGGAACTCCATAGAACCACCTAGCAACACCCTAGCAACCACCTGGAACACCATAACAACCGCCTAGCAACACCCTAGCAACCGCCTATGACTCCATAGCAACCACCTTGCAACACCCTAGCAACCACCGGGAACACCATAGGAACCACCTAGCAACACCCTAGCAACCGCCTATAACTCCATAGCAATCACCTTGCAACACACTAGCAACCACCTGGAACACCATAGCAACCACCTAGCAATACCCTAGCAACCGGCTATAACTCCATAGCAACCACCTAGCAACTCCATAGCAACCACCTAGAACTCCATAGCAACCACCTAGCAACACCATAGCAACCACCTGGAACACCATAACAACTGCCTAGCAACACCCTAGCAACCACCTGGAACACCTTAACAACTGCCTAGCAACACCCTAGCAACCGCTTATATCTCCATAGCAACCACCTAGCAACATCCTAGCAACCACCTAGAATACCCTAGCAACACCCTAGCAACCGCCTATAACTCCATAGCAACCACCTAACAACACACTAGCAACCACCTGGAACATGATAGCAACCACCTAGAACACCCTAGCAACCGGCTATAACTCCATAGCAACCACCTAGCAACACCATAGCAACCACCTGGAGCTCCATAGTAACCACCTGGAACTCCATAGTAAACACCTAGCACCACCCTAGCAACCATGTGGAACACCATATCAACCACCTAGCAACATCCTAGCAACTGCCTAGAATGCCATAGCAACCACCTAGAACACCCTAGCAACCGCCTAGAATTCCATGGAAACCACTTAGAACTCCATAGAACCACCTAGCAACACCCTAGCAACCGCCTCAAACATCATAGCAACTACCTACCACTGTTCACTCTGTTCAGCAGAATGTCGACTTTGCATTGGCGGCAACCACACTTCACAATTTCTGCAGGGATTGTCTAGTTATTATTATTCTTTCTTTCCACCCATTTTTTGGACCGCTACTCCTCCCAGGGTTTTTGCACCACATACACGTGCCATATGTCAAATTGACCGGCTTCTTTAGGAATCGTGTGCTATTACTTTGTGGAAAGTTTCGCTGCACGGTTTTTGAGAAATATGACTTTTTATGGCCAATTTTTCCCCATAGGGATGAATGTAAAACGTGACGTCATACATATGTGAGCGGTGAAGTCACAGCATTGGTCGGCTTAGCACACGTGATGCACTTTTAACCTGTTTCATCTACAGGAAATTTAGAATCCAGATGCGGTGCATATCTCCATTTTCGTCGTAATTACAGAAAACACACATTCGTAAACTTCAAATGATTCATACCACAATGTAGATAAAACCTTGACGAAGACGTACATGCACGGATTGTGTTGTTCAAACGAGGTTTCCTGTCGACTTAGCCACCACAGTGGATATAGCTTAATGCGGAAGTGCACGCGATAAAAACGGTATTCCAAATGCAAAATTACAAATGAAAACGCTGTCAGCTAGGTATATCAACAAACATATGACTTAGGCATACCCAGATTTCCTCAAAAATAATAGTATTTCACAAGATATCACGCAAAATCGTTGACAACGTTTCGTCAAATGCAGCGTCTTTGAATGCTACTAGTGCTAACAAAGAGTGCATGCATTGAATGCGACGATTAAAACACTTTCGGTTGACCTAAAAAAACCATATTCCAAAACCAAAATTAGACGTGCTGTTATACCTGGTTAGAAAGCTTATGCTCTCACCTACTGAATAAACGAATTCTCAAACAAGCCAGACTGTACTAAAGAGTGCAACAACGCCGTCAACAACACGTGTGCACCAGCTTCTGATCCGGTCTTCAGTGGGCTTGTAATACCACACATGTTGCTTTGGGTGTTGTCGAACTTTGTAGTACAATCTGGCTTGATCTACACATCATCGATCTAATAGGTGACAGAATAAGCTTTCTAACAATGTATAATATGTCAAATTTTACTTTTGTAATACCGTTTTATATTCCAGCGAGTTGGAAACTTTGGTCTCGTTATAACTGCATTACACATCAGTCTGCATTACACGTCAGACTTAGGGTTTTTCCAAGACACTCTGAACATGCCAGCTAGCTTTGTGATTCGCCGTCACTCGTCACCGCATACCGCAAGTAAAACACTGAGATCTCAAATTTTGATGAAAGGATAATTTAGCTCTGAATATATGTGTCGCAAATCAACTCGTAGTGATGTTATAGCAGGTACACAATGCCCTGTCTCTGCTTATACTACAGAAACTGTTCACTCCGTTCAGCACAAAGTCGACTTTGCATTGGCGGCAACCACACTTCACAATTTCTGCAGGAATTGTCTAGTTATTATTATTATTGTTTCTTTCTTTCCACCCATTTTTTGGACCGCTACTCCTCCCAGAGTTTTCGCACCACATACACGTGCCATATGTCAAATTGACCGGCTTCTTTGGGAATCGATGGCTATTACTTTGTGGAAAGTTTCGCTGCACGGTTTTTGAGAAATATGACTTTTTATGGCCAATTTTTCCCCATAGGGATGAATGTAAAACGTGACGTCATACATATGTGAGCGGTGAAGTCACAGCATTGGTCGGCTTAGCACACGTGATGCACTTTTAACCTGCTTCATCTACAGGAAATTCAGAATCCAGATGCGGTGCATATCTCCATTTTCGTCGTAATTACAGAAAACACACATTCGTAAACTTCAAATGATTCATACCACAATGTAGATAAAACCTTGACGAAGACGTACATGCACGGATTGTGTTGTTCAAACGAGGTTTCCTGGCGACTTAGCCACCACAGTGGATATAGCTTAATGCGGAAGTGCACGCGATAAAAACGGTATTCCAAATGCAAAATTACAAATGAAAACGCTGTCAGCTAGGTATATCAACAAACATATGACTTAGGCATACCCACATTTCCTCAAAAATAATAGAATTTCACAAGATATTACGCAAAATCGTTGACAACGTTTCGTCAAATGCAGCGTCTTTGAATGCTACTAGTGCTAACAAAGAGTGCATGCATTGAATGCGACGATTAAAACACTTTCGGTTGACCTAAAAAACGATATTCCAAAACCAAAACTACACGTGTTATACCTGGTTAGAAAGCTTATGCTCTCACCTACTGAATAAACGAATTCTCAATCAAGCCAGACGGACCTAAAAAGGGCAACAACGCCGTCAACAACATGTGTGCAGAAGCTTCTGGTCCGCTCTTACTCCAGAAAACGGTGTCATCTTGTAATACCACACATGTTGCTTTGGGTGTTGTCGAACTTTGTAGTACAACCTGGCTTGATCTACACATCATCGATCTAATAGGTCACAGAATAAGCTTTCTAACAATGTATAATATGTCAAATTTTACTTTTGTAATACCGTTTTATATTCCAGCGAGTTGGAAACTTTGGTCTCGTTATAACTGCATTACACATCAGTCTGCATTACACGTCAGACTTAGGGTTTTTCCAAGACCATCTGAACATGCCAGCTAGCTTTGTGATTCGCCGTCACTCGTCACCGCATACCGCAAGTAAAACACTGAGATCTCAAATTTTGATGAAAGGATAATTTAGCTCTGAATATATGTGTCGCAAATCAACTCGTTGTAGTGATGTTATAGCAGGTACACAATGCCCTGTCTCTGCTTATACTACAGAAACTGTTCACTCCGTTCAGCACAAAGTCGACTTTGCATTGGCGGCAACCACACTTCACAATTTCTGCAGGAATTGTCTAGTTATTATTATTATTATTCCACCCATTTTTTGGACCGCTACTCCTCCCAGAGTTTTTGCACCACATACACGTGCCATATGTCAAATTGACCGGCTTCTTTGGGAATCGTGTGCTATTACTTTGTGGAAAGTTTCGCTGCACGGTTTTTGAGAAATATGACTTTTTATGGCCAATTTTTCCCCATAGGGATGAATGTAAAACGTGACGTCATACATATGTGAGCGGTGAAGTCACAGCATTGGTCGGCTTAGCACACGTGATGCACTTTTAACCTGCTTCATCTACAGGAAATTTAGAATCCAGATGCGGTGCATATCTCCGTTTTCGTCGTAATTACAGAAAACACACATTCGTAAACTTCAAATGATTCATACCACAATGTAGATAAAACCTTGACGAACACGTACATGCACGGATTGTGTTGTTCAAACGAGGTTTCCTGGCGACTTAGCCACCACAGTGGATATAGCTTAATGCGGAAGTGCACGCGATAAAAACGGTTTTCCAAATGCAAAATTACAAATGAAAACGCTGTCAGCTAGGTATATCAACAAACATATGACTTAGGCATACCCAGATTTCCTCAAAAATAATAGTATTTCACAAGATATCACGCAAAATCGTTGACAACGTTTCGTCAAATGCAGCGTCTTTGAATGCTACTAGTGCTAACAAAGAGTGCATGCATTGAATGCGACGATTAAAACACTTTCGGTTGACCTAAAAAAACCATATTCCAAAACCAAAATTAGACGTGCTGTTATACCTGGTTAGAAAGCTTATGCTCTCACCTACTGAATAAACGAATTCTCAAACAAGCCAGACTGTACTAAAGAGTGCAACAACGCCGTCAACAACACGTGTGCACCAGCTTCTGATCCGGTCTTCAGTGGGCTTGTAATACCACACATGTTGCTTTGGGTGTTGTCGAACTTTGTAGTACAATCTGGCTTGATCTACACATCATCGATCTAATAGGTGACAGAATACGCTTTCTAACAATGTATAATATGTCAAATTTTACTTTTGTAATACCGTTTTATATTCCAGCGAGTTGGAAACTTTGGTCTCGTTATAACTGCATTACACATCAGTCTGCATTACACGTCAGACTTAGGGTTTTTCCAAGACCCTCTGAACATGCCAGCTAGCTTTGTGATTCGCCGTCACTCGTCACCGCATACCGCAAGTAAAACACTGAGATCTCAAATTTTGATGAAAGGATAATTTAGCTCTGAATATATTTGTCGCAAATCAACTCGTTGTAGTGATGTTATAGCAGGTACACAATGCCCTGTCTCTGCTTATACTACAGAAACTGTTCACTCCGTTCAGCACAAAGTCGACTTTGCATTGGCGGCAACCACACTTCACAATTTCTGCAGGAATTGTCTAGTTATTATTATTATTATTATTATTCCACCCATTTTTTGGACCGCTACTCCTCCCAGAGTTTTCGCACCACATACACATGCCATATGTCAAATTGACCGGATTCTTTGGGAATCGATGGCTATTACTTTGTGGAAATTTTCGCTGCACGGTTTTTGAGAAATATGACTTTTTATGGCCAATTTTTCCCTTTGAAAATGAATGGGGCGGTGACGTCATAAAAATGTGAATTATGAAGTTACAGCATTGGTCGGCTTTGCACACGTGATGCGGTTGGCTGTTCGTCCTCACCAGCCACCAGAACGGATATAGCTGAACGCGGAAGTGTCCGGATAAAACAGTATTCTAAATGCAAAATTTCAAATGAAAACGCTGTCAGCTAGGTATATCAACAAAACATATGGCTTAGGCATACCCAGAAGTCCTCAATAATAACAGTATTTCACAAGATATTACGCAAATTCTTTGACGACGTTTCGTCAGGTCCAGCGTCTTTGAATGCTAATGCTAACAGACTACATGCATTGTATGCGACGATTAAAAAACTTTCGGTTGACCTAAAAAAACGATATTCCAAAACCAAAATTAGACGTGCTGTTATACCTGGTTAGAAAGCTTATGCTCTCACCTACTGAATAAACGAATTCTCAAACAAGCCAGACTGTACTAAAGAGTGCAACAACGCCGTCAACAACACGTGTGCAGCAGCTTCTGATCCGGTCTTCAGAAAACGATGTGGGCTTGTAATACCACACATGTTGCTTTGGGTGTTGTCGAACTTTGTAGTACAATCTGCCTTCATCTACACATCATCGATCTAATAGGTGACAGAATAAGCTTTCTAACAATGTATAATATGTCAAATTTTACTTTTGTAATACCGTTTTATATTCCAGCGAGTTGGAAACTTTGGTCTCGTTATAACTGCATTACACATCAGTCTGCATTACACGTCAGACTTAGGGTTTTTCCAAGACCCTCTGAACATGCCAGCTAGCTTTGTGATTCGCCGTCACTCGTCACCGCATACCGCAAGTAAAACACTGAGATCTCAAATTTTGATGAAAGGATAATTTAGCTCTGAACATATGTGTCGCAAATCAACTCGTTGTAGTGATGTTATAGCAGGTACACAATGCCCTGTCTCTGCTTATACTACAGAAACTGTTCACTCCGTTCAGCACAAAGTCGACTTTGCATTGGCGGCAACCACACTTCACAATTTCTGCAGGAATTGTCTAGTTATTATTATTATTATTCCACCCATTTTTTGGACCGCTACTCCTCCCAGAGTTTTCGCACCACATACACATGCCATATGTCAAATTGACCGGCTTCTTTGGGAATCGATGGCTATTACTTTGTGGAAATTTTCGCTGCACGGTTTTTGAGAAATATGACTTTTTATGGCCAATTTTTCCCATTGAAAATGAATGGGGCGGTGACGTCATAAAAATGTGAATTATGAAGTTACAGCATTGGTCGGCTTTGCACACGTGATGCGGTTGGCTGTTCGTCCTCACCAGCCACCAGAACGGATATAGCTGAACGCGGAAGTGTACGGATAAAACAGTATTCTAAATGCAAAATTTCAAATGAAAACGCTGTCAGCTAGGTATATCAACAAAACATATGGCTTAGGCATACCCAGAAGTCCTCAATAATAACAGTATTTCACAAGATATTACGCAAATTCTTTGACGACGTTTCGTCAGGTCCAGCGTCTTTGAATGCTAATGCTAACAGACTACATGCATTGTATGCGACGATTAAAAAACTTTCGGTTGACCTAAAAAAACGATATTCCAAAACCAAAATTAGACGTGCTGTTATACCTGGTTAGAAAGCTTATGCTCTCACCTACTGAATAAACGAATTCTCAAACAAGCCAGACTGTACTAAAGAGTGCAACAACGCCGTCAACAACACGTGTGCAGCAGCTTCTGATCCGGTCTTCAGTGGGCTTGTAATACCACACATGTTGCTTTGGGTGTTGTCGAACTTTGTAGTACAATCTGGCTTGATCTACACATCATCGATCTAATAGGTGACAGAATAAGCTTTCTAACAATGTATAATATGTCAAATTTTACTTTTGTAATACCGTTTTATATTCCAGCGAGTTGGAAACTTTGGTCTCGTTATAACTGCATTACACATCAGTCTGGATTACACGTCAGACTTAGGGTTTTTCCAAGACCCTCTGAACATGCCAGCTAGCTTTGTGATTCGCCGTCACTCGTCACCGCATACCGCAAGTAAAACACTGAGATCTCAAATTTTGATGAAAGGATAATTTAGCTCTGAATATATGTGTCGCAAATCAACTTGTTGTAGTGATGTTAGAGCAGGTACACAATGCCCTGTCTCTGCTTATACTACAGAAACTGTTCACTCCGTTCAGCACAAAGTCGACTTTGCATTGGCGGCAACCACACTTCACAATTTCTGCAGGAATTGTCTAGTTATTATTATTCTTTCTTTCCACCCATTTTTTGGACCGCTACTCCTCCCAGAGTTTTCGCACCACATACACGTGCCATATGTCAAATTGACCGGCTTCTTTGGGAATCGCGTGCTATTACTTTGTGGAAAGATTCGCTGCACGGTTTTTGAGAAATATGACTTTTTATGGCCAATTTTTCCCATTGAAAATGAATGGGGCGGTGACGTCATAAAAATGTGAATTATGAAGTTACAGCATTGGTCGGCTTTGCACACGTGATGCGGTTGGCTGTTCGTCCTCACCAGCCACCAGAAAGGATATAGCTGAACGCGGAAGTGAACGGATAAAACAGTATTCCAAATGCAAAATTTCAAATGAAAACGCTGTCAGCTAGGTATATCAACATAACATATGGCTTAGGCATGCCCAGAAGTCCTCAATAATAACAGTATTTCACAAGATATTACGCAAATTCTTTGACGACGTTTCGTCAGGTCCAGCGTCTTTGAATGCTAATGCTAACAGACTACATGCATTGTATGCGACGATTAAAAAACTTTCGGTTGACCTAAAAAAACGATATTCCAAAACCAAAATTAGACGTCCTGTTATACCTGGTTAGAAAGCTTATGCTCTCACCTACTGAATAAACGAATTCTCAAACAAGCCAGACTGTACTAAAGAGTGCAACAACGCCGTCAACAACACGTGTGCAGCAGCTTCTGATCCGTCTTCAGTGGGCTTGTAATACCACACATGTTGCTTTGGGTGTTGTCGAACTTTGTAGTACAATCTGGCTTGATCTACACATCATCGATCTAATAGGTGACAGAATAAGCTTTCTAACAATGTATAATATGTCAAATTTTACTTTTGTAATACCGTTTTATATTCCAGCGAGTTGGAAACTTTGGTCTCGTTATAACTGCATTACACATCAGTCTGCATTACACGTCAGACTTAGGGTTTTTCCAAGACCCTCTGAACATGCCAGCTAGCTTTGTGATTCGCCGTCACTCGTCACCGCATACCGCAAGTAAAACACTGAGATCTCAAATTTTGATGAAAGGATAATTTAGCTCTGAATATATGTGTCGCAAATCAACTCGTTGTAGTGATGTTATAGCAGGTACACAATGCCCTGTCTCTGCTTATACTACAGAAACTGTTCACTCCGTTCAGCACAAAGTCAACTTTGCATTGGCGGCAACCACACTTCACAATTTCTGCAGGAATTGTCTAGTTATTATTTTTATTTCTTTCCACCCATTTTTTGGACCGCTACTCCTCCCAGAGTTTTCGCACCACATACATGTGAAATACGTCAAATCGAGCGGCTTGATCGGGAATGGTGCGCTATTACTTTGTGGAAAGTTTTGTTGCACGGTTTTTGAGAAATTCCACTTTTTTTGGGAAATTTTTCCCATAGAGAATGAATGGTAGAATGTTCAGCCTTGTGATGTCACAATGCTCTGCCTTCTCTCCCTTGTGATGTCACAATGCTCTGTCTTCTAGCAGCAGTACTCTGGTCTCTCTCTAGATTTGAACATTCTGCCATTCATCTCTATGGGGAAAAATTTCCCACAAATTGTGCAATGCCTCATTGGACATGGTAGAGAGTCCTTTGTCCATTGGTGTAGATCAGCCTCGCCCCCCTTCCTGATTGGCCGATGTTTGATATTTCATAACTTTTGAACCGTTTGTCATAGAGAACTATGGGTCGCGTCATTGGACTCAGTAAATACCTAGCAACCGCCTAGAACTCCATAGCAACCCCCTAGCAACATCCTAGCAACTGCCTACCACTCCATAGCAACCACCTAGCAACACCCTAGCAACCACCTAGACCTGCATAGCAAGCGCCTAGAGACACCCTAGCAACCACCTAGAACAGCCTAGCAACCGCCCTGAGCTCCATAGCAACCACCTAGCAACACCATAGCAACCAAATAGAACTCTATAGCAACCACCTAGCAACACCCTAGCTACCACCTGGAAAACCATAACAAATGTCTAGCAACACCCTAGCAACCAGCTATAACTCCATAGCATCCACCTAGCAACACCCTAGCAACCACCTAGAACTCCATAGCAACCACCTAGCAACACCATAGTAACCACCTAGAACTCTATAGCATCCATCTAGCAACACCCTAGCAACCACCTAGAATATTCTAGGAACCACCTAGCAACACCCTAGCAACCACCTATAACTACATAGCAACCACCTAGCAACACCCTAGCAACCACCTAGAACTGCATAGCAACCACCTTGCAACACCCTAGCAACCACCTGGAACACCATAGCAAATGCCTAGCAACACCCTAGCAACCGGCTATAACTCCATAGCAACCACCTAGCAACACCATAGCAATCACCTGGAACACCATAGCAACCACCTAGCAACACCCTAGTAACCACCTGGAACACCATAACAACTGCCTAGCAACACCCTAGCAACCGCCTATAACTCCATAGCAACCACCTAGCAACATCCTAGCAACCACCTAGAATACTCTGGCAACACCCTAGCAACCGCCTATAACTCCATAGCAAATGCCTAGCAACACCCTAGCAACCGGCTATAAGTACATAGCAACGACCTAGCAACACCATAGTAACCACCGAGAACTCCATAGCATCCACCTAGCAACACCCTAGCAACCACCTAGCAACACCCTAGCAACCACCTGGAACACCATAACAACTGCCTAGCAACACCCTAGCAACCACCTATAACTCCATAGCAACCATCTAGCAACATCCTAGCAACCACCTAGAATACCCTAGCAACACCCTAGCAACCGCCTATAACTCCATAGCAAATGCCTAGCAACACCCTAGCAACCGGCTATAACTCCATATCAACCACCTAGCAACACACTAGCAACCGCCTGGAACACCATAGCAAATGCCTAGCAACACCCTAGCAACCAGCTATAACTCCATAGCAACCACCTAGCAACACCATAGCAACCACCTAGAACTCCATAGCAACCATTTGGAACACCATACCAACCACCTAGCAACACCGTAGCAACCACCTGGAACACCATAACAACTGCCTAGCAACACCCTAGCAACCGCCTATAACTCCATAGCAACCACCGAGCAACACCCTAGCAACCACCTGGAACACCATAACAACTGCCTAGCAACACCCTAGCAACCACCTATAACTCCATAGCAAATGCCTAGCAACACCCTAGCAACCGGCTATAACTCCATAGCAACCACCTAGCAACACCATAGTAACCACTGAGAACTCCATAGCATTCACCTAGCAACACCCTAGCAACCACCTAGCAACACCCTAGCAACCACCTGGAACACCATAACAACTGCCTAGCAACACCCTAGCAACCACCTATAACTCCATAGCAACCATCTAGCAACATCCTAGCAACCACCTAGAATACCCTAGCAACACCCTAGCAACCGCCTATAACTCCATAGCAAATGCCTAGCAACACCCTAGCAACCGGCTATAACTCCATAGCAACCACGTAGCAACACACTAGCAACCGCCTGGAACACCATAGCAAATGCCTAGCAACACCCTAGCAACCAGCTATAACTCCATAGCAACCACCTAGCAACACCATAGCAACCACCTAGAACTCCATAGCAACCACCTAGCAACACCCTAGCAACCATCTGGAACACCATACCAACCACCTAGCAACACCCTAGCAACCACCTGGAACACCGTAACAACTGCCTAGCAACACCCTAGCAACCGCCTATAACTCCATAGCAACCACCTAGCAACACCCTAGCAACCACCTGGAACACCATAACAACTGCCTACCAACACCCTAGCAACCACCTATAACTCCATAGCAAATGCCTAGCAACACCGTAGCAACCGGCTATAACTCCATAGCAACCACCTAGCAACACCATAGTAACCATCTAGAACTCCATAGCAACCACCTAGAATACCCTAGCAACCACCTAGCAACACCCTAGCAACCAACTGGAACACTATAACAACTGCCTAGCAACACCCTAACAACCGCCTATAACTCCATAGCAACCTCCTAGCAACCACCTAGCAACTGCCTATAACTCCATAGCAACCACCTAGCAACATCCTAGCAACCACCTAGCAACACCCTAGCAATCACCTGGAACACCATAAAAACTGCCTAGCAACACCCTTGCAACTGCTTATAACTCCATAGCAACCACTAGCAACATCCTAGCAACCACTTAGATAACCCTAGCAACCACCTAGCAATGCCCTAGCAACCACCTGGAGCTCCATAGTAACCACCTGGAACTCCATAGCAACCACCTAGCACCACCCTAGCAACCACGTGGAACACCATATCAACCACCTAGCAACATCCTAGCAACTGCCTAGAACTCCATAGCAACCGCCTAGAATTCCATGGAAACCACCTAGAACTCCATAGAACCACCTAGCAACACCCTAGCAACCACCTCAAACATCATAGCAACTACCTACCACTGCTCACTCTGTTCAGCAGAAAGTCGACTTTGCATTGGCGGCAACCACACTTCACAATTTCTGCAGGAATTGTCTAGTTATTATTTATTATTTATTCCACCCATTTTTTGGACCGCTACTCCTCCCAGAGTTTTCGCACTACATACACGTGCAATATGTCAAATCGAGCGGCTTGATCGGGAATGGTGTGCTATTACTTTGTGGGAAGTTTCGGTACACGGTTTTTGAGAAATTCCACTTTTTTCGGGCAAAAAAAAAAGTTTTTTCCCATAGAGAATGAATGGCGGAATGTTCACCCTTGTGATGTCACAATGCTGGCCTCTCAGCCTTGTGATGTCACAATGCTCTGTCTTCTAGCAGCTGTACCCTGGTCTCTCTCTGGCTTTGAACACTGGGCATTCATCTGTATGGGGCAAAATTGCCCACAAATTGTGCAATGCCTCATTGGACATGGTAGAGAGTCCTTTGCGTATTGGTGTAAATTAACCTCGCCCCCTTTCCTGATTGGCCGACGTTTGATATTTCATAACTTCTGAACCGTTTGTCATAGAGATTTATGGGTCGCATCATTGGACTCAGTAAAAACGTAGAAACGGCCTAGAACTCCATAGCAACACCCTAGCAACAACCTACCAGGCCATAGCAACCACCTAGCAACACCCTAGGAACCACATAGAACACCATTGCAACATCCTAGAACTCCACAGCAACTTCCTAGCAACACCCAAACAACCACCTAGAACTGCATAGCAACCACCTGGAACACCATAACAACCACCTAGCAATACCCTAGCAACCACCTGGAACACCATAACAACCACCTAGCAACAACCTAGCAACCACCTGGAACACAATAGCAACCACCTAGCAACAACCTAGAAACCACCTGGAACATCATAACAACTGCCTAGCAACACCCTAGTAACCGCCAATAACTCCATAGCAACCACCTAGCAACATCCTCACAACCACTTAGAATACTCTAGCAACACCTTAGCAACCGCCTATAACTCCATAGAAAATGCCTAGCAACACCCTAGCAACCGCCTATAACTCCATAGCAACCTCCTAGCAACCACCCAGAATACACTAGCAACCGCCTATAACTCCATAGCAAATGCCTAGCAACACCCTAGCAACCAGCTATAACTCCATAGCAACCACCTAGCAACACCTTAGCAACCACCTAGAACACCATAGCATCCACCTAGCAACACCTAATAACATCCTAGCAACCACCTAGCAACACCCTAGCAACCACCTGGAACAGCATAACAACCACCTAGCAACACCCTAGCAACCACCTGGAACACCATAGCAACCACCTAGCAACAACCTAGCAACCACCTGGAACATCATAACAACTGCCTAGCAACACCCTAGTAACAGCTTATAACTCCATAGCAACCACCTAGCAACATCCTCGCAACCACTTAGAATACCATAGCAACACCTTAGCAACCGCCTATAACTCCATAGAAAATGCCTAGCAACACCCTAGCAACCGCCTATAACTCCATAGCAACCTCCTAGCAACCACCCAGTATACCCTAGCAACCGCCTATAACTCCATAGCAAATGCCTAGCAACACCCTAGCAACCGGCTATAACTCCATAGCAACCACCTAGCAACACCTTAGCAACCACCTAGAACACCATAGCATCCACCTAGCAACACCTAATAACATCCTAGCAACAACCTAGCAACACCCTAGCAACCACCAAGAACACCATAACAACTGCCTAGCAACACCCTAGCCACCGCCTATAACTCCATAGCAACCACCTAGCAACATCCTAGCAACCAATTAGAAAACTCTAGCAACCACCTAGCAATGCCCTAGCATCCACGTGGAGCTTCATAGCAACCACCTGGAACTCCATAGCAACCACCTAGCACCACCCTAGCAACCACCTGGAACACCATATCAACCACCTAGCAACATCCTAGCAACTGTCTAGAACTCCATAGCAACCACCTAGAACACCCTAGCAACCACCTAGAATCCCATAGCAACCACCTCAAACTCCATAGCAACCTCCTAGCAACACCCTAGACACCACCTAAAACACCATAGTCACCACCAGAACATCATAGCATCTACCTACCACTGTTCACTCTGTTCAGCAGGAAGTCGACTTTGCGTTGGCGGCAACCACACTTCACAATTTCTGCAGGAATTGTCTAGTTTATTAGTGTGGTTGCCTTAGGCAAACACACTATTATTATTGCACATATTTATTTATTATTATTATTATTATTATTATTCCGCCAGTTTTTTGGACCGCTACTCCTCCCAGAGTTTTCGCACCACATACACGTGCCATATGTCAAATTGACCAGCTTCTTTGGGAATCGATGGCTATTACTTTGTGGAAAGTTTCGCTGCACGGTTTTTGAGAAATATGACTTTTTATGGCCAATTTTTCCCATTGAAAATGAATGGGGCGGTGACGTCATAAAAATGTGAATTATGAAGTTACAGCATTGGTCGGCATTGCACACGTGATGCGGTTGGCTGTTCGTCCTCACCAGCCACCAGAAAGGATATAGCGGAAGTGAACGGATAAAACAGTATTCCAAAAGCAAAATTTCAAATGAAAACGCTGTCAGCTAGGTATATCAACAAAACATATGGCTTAGGCATACCCAGAAGTCCTCAATAATAACAGTATTTCACAAGATATTACGCAAATTCTTTGACGACGTTTCGTCAGGTCCAGCGTCTTTGAATGCTAATGCTAACAGACTACATGCATTGTATGCGACGATTAAAAAACTTTCGGTTGACCTAAAAAAACGATATTCCAAAACCAAAATTAGACGTGCTGTTATACCTGGTTAGAAAGCTTATGCTCTCACCTACTGAATAAACGAATTCTCAAACAAGCCAGACTGTACTAAAGAGTGCAACAACGCCGTCAACAACATGTGTGCAGCAGCTTCTGATCCGGTCTTCAGTGGGCTTGTAATACCACACATGTTGCTTTGGGTGTTGTTGAACTTTGTAGTACAATCTGGCTTGATCTACACATCATCGATCTAATAGGTGACAGAATAAGCTTTCTAACAATGTATAATATGTCAAATTTTACTATTGTAATACCGTTTTATATTCCAGCGAGTTGGAAACTTTGGTCTCGTTATAACTGCATTACACATCAGTCTGCATTACACGTCAGACTTAGGGTTTTTCCAAGACCCTCTGAACATGCCAGCTAGCTTTGTGATTCGCCGTCACTCGTCACCGCATACCGCAAGTAAAACACTGAGATCTCAAATTTTGATGAAAGGATAATTTAGCTCTGAATATATGTGTCGCAAATCAACTCGTTGAAGTGATGTTATAGCAGGTACACAATGCCCTGTCTCTGCTTATACTACAGAAACTGTTCACTCCGTTCAGCACAAAGTCGACTTTGCATTGGCGGCAACCACACTTCACAATTTCTGCAGGAATTGTCTAGTTATTATTATTATTATTATTCCACCCATTTTTTGGACCGCTACTCCTCCCAGAGTTTTCGCACCACATACATGTGCAATGTGTCAAATCGAGCGGCTTGATCGGGAATGAAGTGCTATTACTTTGTGGAATGTTTGGGTGGACGGTTTTTGAGAAATTTGACTTTTTTGGGGGAATTTTTCCCATAGAGAATGAATGGTGGAATGTTCACCCTTGTGATGTCACAATGCTGTCTTCTCACCTTTATGATGTCACAATGGTCTGTCTTCTAGCAGCAGTGCTCTGGTCTCTCTCTGGCTTTGGACATTCAGCATTCATCTCTATGGGGCAAAATTGCCCTCAAATTGTGGGATGCCTCATTGGACGTGTTAGAGAGTCGATTGTCCATTGGTGTAAATTAACCTCGCCCCCTTTCCTGATTGGCCGACATTTGATATTTAATAACTTTTCAACCGTTTGTCATAGAGAATTGTGGATCGCGTCATTGGACTCAGTAAAGACGGAGCAACCACCTAGCAACACCCTAGCAACCACCTAGAACAGCCTAGCAACAGCCTGGAACTCCATAGCAACCACCTAGCAACAGCATAGCAACTGCCTAGAACTCTATAGCAAATACCTAGAAAACCCTAGCAACGACCTGGAACTCCATAACAACCATCTAGCAACACCCTAGCAACCACCTAAAACACCCTAGCAACTGCTTAGAACTCCATAGCAACCACCTAGCAACACCTTAGCAACCGCTTAGAACTCTATGGGAACGACCTAGGAACACCCCACCAACCACTTAGAACAGTCTTGCAACAGCCTAGATCTCCATAGCAACCACCTAGCAACACCATAGCAACCACCTTGAACTCCATAGCAACCACCTAGCAACACCCTAGCAACCACCTGGAACACCATAGCAACCACCTAGCAACACCCTAGCAACCACCTGGAACACCATAACAACTGCCTAGCAACACCCTAGCAACTGCCTATAACTCCATAGCAACCACCTAGCAACATCTTAGCAACCATCTAGAATACCCTAGCAACAGCCTAGCAACCGCCTATAACTCCATAGAAAATGCCTAGCAACACCCTAGCAACCGCCTATAACTCCATAGCAACCTCCTAGCAACCACCCAGAATACCTTAGCAACCGCATATAACTCCATAGCAAATGCCTAGCAACACCCTAGCAACCGGCTATAACTCCATAGCAACCACCTAGCAACACCTTAGCAACCACCTAGAACACCATAGCATCCACCTAGCAACACCTAATAACATCCTAGCAACCACCTAGCAACACCCTAGCAACCACCTGGAACACCATAACAACCACCTAGCAACACCCTAGCAACCACCTGGAACACCAAAGCAACCACCTAGCAACAACCTAGCAACCACCTGGAACATCATAACAACTGCCTAGCAACACCCTAGTAACCGCTTATAACTCCACAGCAACCACCTAGCAACATCCTAGCAACCACTTAGAATACTCTAGCAACACCTTAGCAACCGCCTATAACTCCATAGAAAATGCCTAGCAACACCCTAGCAACCGCCTATAACTCCATAGCAACCTCCTAGCAACCACCCAGAATACCCAATCAACCACCTAGCAACACCCTAGCAACCGCCTATAACTCCATAGCAACCACCTAGAACACAATAGCAACCACCTAGAACTCCATAGCAACCACTTAGCAGCACCCTAGCAACCACCTAGATCTCCATAGCAACCAGCTAACAACACCCTAGCAACCACCTAGACCTCCATAGCAACCACTTAGCAACACCCTAGCAACCACCTGGAACACCATAGCAACAACCCAGAATGCCTTAGCAACCACACTGAACTCCATAGCAACCACCTAACATCACACTAGCAACCAGCTAGAGCACCCTAACAACTGCCTAGAATGCCTTAGCAACCACCTAGCAACACCATAGCAACCACCTAGAACTCCATAGCAACCACCTAGCAACATCCTAGCAACTGCCTAGAACTCCATAGCAACCACCTAGCAACATCCTAGCAACTACCTAGAACTCCATAGCAACCACCTAGCAGCATCCTAGCAACTGCCTAGAACTCCATAGCAACCACCTAGCAACATCCTAGCAACTACCTAGAACTCCATAGCAACTACCTAGCAACATCCTAGCAACTGCCTAGAACTCCATAGCAACCACCTAGCAACATCCTAGCAACTGCTTAGAACTCCATAGCAACCACCTAGCAACATCCTAACAACTACCTAGAACTCTATAGCAACCACCTAGCAACATCCTAGCAACCACCTAGAACTCCACAGAACCACCTAGCAACACCCTAGCAACCGCCTCAAACTCCATAGCTACCACCTAGAACATCCTAGACACTACCTAAAACACCATAGTCACCGCAGAACATCATAGCAACTACCTACCACTGTTCACTCTGTTCTGCACTACGTCGACTTTGCATTGGCGGCAACCACACTTCACAATTTCTGCAGGAATTGTCTAGTTATTATTATTATTATTATTATTATTATTCCGCCAGTTTTTTGGACCGCTACTCCTCCCAGAGTTTTCGCACCACATACACGTGCCATATGTCAAATTGACCGGCTTCTTTGGGAATCGATGGCTATTACTTTGTGGAAATTTTCGCTGCACGGTTTTTGAGAAATATGACTTTTTATGGCCAATTTTTCCCATTGAAAATGAATGGGGCGGTGACGTCATAAAAATGTGAATTATGAAGTCACAGCATTGGTCGGCTTAGCACACGTGATGCACTTTTAACCTGCTTCATCTACAGGAAATTTAGAATCCAGATGCGGTGCATATCTCCATTTTCGTCGTAATTACAGAAAACACACATTCGTAAACTTCAAATGATTCATACCACAATGTAGATAAAACCTTGACGAAGACGTACATGCACGGATTGTGTTGTTCAAACGAGGTTTCCTGGCGACTTAGCCACCACAGTGGATATAGCTTAATGCGGAAGTGCACGCGATAAAAACGGTATTCCAAATGCAAAATTACAAATGAAAACGCTGTCAGCTAGGTATATCAACAAAACATATGGCTTAGGCATACCCAGAAGTCCTCAATAATAACAGTATTTCACAAGATATTACGCAAATTCTTTGACGACGTTTCGTCAGGTCCAGCGTCTTTGAATGCTAATGCTAACAGACTACATGCATTGTATGCGACGATTAAAAAACTTTCGGTTGACCTAAAAAAACGATATTCCAAAACCAAAATTAGACGTGCTGTTATACCTGGTTAGAAAGCTTATGCTCTCACCTACTGAATAAACGAATTCTCAAACAAGCCAGACTGTACTAAAGAGTGCAACAACGCCGTCAACAACACGTGTGCAGCAGCTTCTGATCCGGTCTTCAGTGGGCTTGTAATACCACACATGTTGCTTTGGCTGTTGTCGAACTTTGTAGTACAATCTGGCTTGATCTACACATCATCGATCTAATAGGTGACAGAATAAGCTTTCTAACAATGTATAATATGTCAAATTTTACTTTTGTAATACCGTTTTATATTCCAGCGAGTTGGAAACTTTGGTCTCGTTATAACTGCATTACACATCAGTCTGCATTACACGTCAGACTTAGGGTTTTTCCAAGACCCTCTGAACATGCCAGCTAGCTTTGTGATTCGCCGTCACTCGTCACCGCATACCGCAAGTAAAAGACTGAGATCTCAAATTTTGATGAAAGGATAATTTAGCTCTGAATATATGTGTCGCAAATCAACTCGTTGTAGTGATGTTATAGCAGGTACACAATGCCCTGTCTCTGCTTATACTACAGAAACTGTTCACTCCGTTCAGCACAAAGTCGACTTTGCATTGGCGGCAACCACACTTCACAATTTCTGCAGGAATTGTCTAGTTATTATTATTGTTTCTTTCTTTCCACCCATTTTTTGGACCGCTACTCCTCCCAGAGTTTTTGCACCACATACACGTGCCATATGTCAAATTGACCGGCTTCTTTGGGAATCGAGTGCTATTACTTTGTGGAAAGTTTCGCTGCACGGTTTTTGAGAAATATGACTTTTTATGGCCAATTTTTCCCCATAGGGATGAATGTAAAACGTGACGTCATACATATGTGAGCGGTGAAGTCACAGCATTGGTCGGCTTAGCACATGTGATGCACTTTTAACCTGCTTCATCTACAGGAAATTTAGAATCCAGATGCGGTGCATATCTCCATTTTCGTCGTAATTACAGAAAACACACATTCGTAAACTTCAAATGATTCATACCACAATGTAGATAAAACCTTGACGAAGACGTACATGCACGGATTGTGTTGTTCAAACGAGGTTTCCTGGCGACTTAGCCACCACGGTGGATATAGCTTAATGCGGAAGTGCACGCGATAAAAACGGTATTCCAAATGCAAAATTACAAATGAAAACGCTGTCAGCTAGGTATATCAACAAACATATGACTTAGGCATACCCAGATTTCCTCAAAAATAATAGTATTTCACAAGATATTACGCAAAATCGTTGACAACGTTTCGTCAAATGCAGCGTCTTTGAATGCTACTAGTGCTAACAAAGAGTGCATGCATTGAATGCGACGATTAAAACACTTTCGGTTGACCTAAAAAAACCATATTCCAAAACCAAAATTAGACGTGCTGTTATACCTGGTTAGAAAGCTTATGCTCTCACCTACTGAATAAACGAATTCTCAAACGAGCCAGACTGTACTAAAGAGTGCAACAACGCCGTCAACAACACGTGTGCAGCAGCTTCTGATCCGGTCTTCAGTGGGCTTGTAATACCACACATGTTGCTTTGGGTGTTGTCGAACTTTGTAGTACAATCTGGCTTGATCTACACATCATCGATCTAATAGGTGACAGAATAAGCTTTCTAACAATTGATAGGTTCCCAGTTTTGTTTAGTATACATATATATATATTATATGTAGTGTATTGTGTTTCCGTTTCTGCCATTACTGTGTCTGTAGTTTGCATGCCTCTGTGTCTAGCCCCTCTGTAGTGTGTCTCAGTATAACACCTCTAGTGTCTGCGGCAAGGATGTCACATTCCTATGCTAAATGGCTGCGAGGGTCCCCAGGAAGGGACAAGACCATTTGTCTCCGGTCCGCCACTTAACTCAACCTTTTGATATGTATGACTGCAAACTGTATATCCAGACACCACACAGCGTGATCGGCAGAGATTCTCTCAGCGCAGCGCCCGAATGTGCTGGGTCTGTCTCTCCCTTGCGCATTGTAATAAACATCAAATCCTCTGAGGAAACTTTGTCAGCGTGTTCTTCATCGTCCTGCATTTGACTCCACGGATAAGGGCAAAATATCCCAACAGTTTTGGCGACCACGAAGGGACAGGAAATATCTTCCACTTGAAACAACGAGAATCAACAAGAAGGTGAGTATCTTTTCTTAAACACAACTTACCACCTTCATTAGGCGTTGATTTTCCTTGGTGCAATTTGGAAGTGACTCCTGTTCTGTATTTTAAGAAATAGTTACGTGGACAGGACTTTGATGTAACAACTGATAATGAGTTTGTCTTTTAATGTTGACGTCATTTTAATGTGGTAGTGCTAGCAGTATTAACAGAGTACGCGGGAGCGTCAATCTGTTCAGTAACGTCTGCGTGCTGAAGTAGAGCACGGCAACGTTCCGGACCACGTCGGGTCCTCGACGCTGAAAGACGCGTCGGTTTAGTAACGTGTGTCGGTATTTGACAGAAGGACACGTTCCGAGCCAGGTCGGGCTCACGGGCGAAGTAGCGTCCACCTTCCTTAGCAACGTCTGCGTGCTGGGTGAAGTCACGTAACGTTCCGGACCAGGTCGGGTCCTCGACGCTGAGAGACGCGTCGGTTTAGTAACGTGTGTCGGTATTTGACAGAAGGACACGTTCCGAGCCAGTTCGGGCTCACGGGCGAAGTAGCGTCCACCTTCCTTAAACAGTAACGTGTGTCGGTATTTGACAGAAGGACACGTTCCGAGCCAGTTCGGGCTCACGGGCGAAGTTGCGTCCACCTTCCTTAAGCTGTTTAGTAACGTGTGTCGGTATTTGACAGAAGGACACGTTCCGAGCCAGTTCGGGCTCACGGGCGAAGTTGCGTCCACCTTCCTTAAGCTGTTTAGTAACGTGTGTCGGTATTTGACAGAAGGACACGTTCCGAGCCAGTTCGGGCTCACGGGCGAAGTTGCGTCCACCTTCCTTAAGCTGTTTAGTAACGTGTGTCGGTATTTGACAGAAGGACACGTTCCGAGCCAGTTCGGGCTCACGGGCGAAGTAGCGTCCACCTTCCTTAAACAGTAACGTGTGTCGGTATTTGACAGAAGGACACGTTCCGAGCCAGTTCGGGCTCACGGGCGAAGTTGCGTCCACCTTCCTTAAGCTGTTTAGTAACGTGTGTCGGTATTTGACAGAAGGACACGTTCCGAGCCAGTTCGGGCTCACGGGCGAAGTAGCGTCCACCTTCCTTAAACAGTAACGTGTGTCGGTATTTGACAGAAGGACACGTTCCGAGCCAGGTCGGGCTCACGGGCGAGGTTGCGTCCACCTTCCTTAAGCTGTTTAGTAACGTGTGTGTCAGGAGTGGACACAAAAACACGTTTCCGATCGGAACCATCAGACGAGGGAGCGTCTGTTTAATAATTTGTTGGACAGGTTTTGGTGTTGCTGGTTTTTAGGGCATGCTGGTTGCTGTTAGTAGCCTAAGTGTTTCGGAGTAACACTGCAAATTGTGAAAAACTGGGCTGTGTGCCAAAGTGTGTGTAAGAAGAGAACCTTGGTTGTTTACCAATGCGAGTGAATGCGAGAGAGAAAGTGCTCTGTTTGCTTGTTCTGAGCTCAATTTGTGTTTGTTGGAGTGCATGAATGTCTGCAGAGTAACGTATTGTTGTGTTAGGCCTACGTGATATGTTTGTATATTAAGTGTACACAATATAGTATATATAACCCATATAAGAGAATTGTAAAAGCGCATATTTTCCTTTCGTGTAGTTAACGGCTCATAATAGCTAATCTGCGTAATTCTGAAGGGCTACCAACTACGGGAATGATGACGGAGAAAGAGGTTTTATGCAGGGATCTAATGGCAGTGGCATTAAAAGCTATGGTTAAAAGATATGGGAAAGCAATGAGAACCAACCCCCCATTTCCCAGCAAAAATGATTCCGGGGTAATTTCAGAGGAGGCACTGAACGTATGGTGGTCCCAACAGAAAAATAATAAAAAGAAAGGTAAATATGCAGCAATGTGCGTAGTGATGGCATATAAGAGCGCAGCACACAAACTCAAACAATATGAGGGAGAGCTGGAGCGCTGCCGTAGTGAAATAGACGAGCTGCAAAGGTGTCGTCGTGAAACAGACAGCAAAAACAGACTGTTAGCTAAGGTACAGGAGGATTTGGACAAGGCTCCCCCATATTCACAAGTTATGGATGATATATCTGTAGAGCCTAGTGCCCCAATGGCCCCCATAGCAGTAGACTCGATTCCGAATCCGGATCGGAGTGAGGGACAGCCAAGTAGTATAACACAAATCAAACATACACCACTAAGTCCTTCTGATTTGCGTAGCATGGTTCGGGAATTACCCGATCTCAAAAGAGATGACCCAAACATGGCGTTTTGGGAGAAAATAGCACAGTACATGACGGTGGGGGGATTACATGCTTTCGACGTTTATGTGTTAACAAAGGCAAAATGTCCAAGTGCAGTATGGAGCGAGTTAGGGGAATTTAATAACTCTGCATGGGCATCTGTCCGCTTCACATCCACGCTTGAGATGGAGGAAGCAGTGGAGAAGTTCAGGAAGACAGTTTATCAAGCTCTAGGTACAGGTTCCAATCTGTATTCATTATATCTTACCCGCCAACAACGCGAAGATGAACCTTTTGATAGGTATATTGACGAGAAATACAGTTTGTACTCCACATATGGTAATGCAGGTGACAATCCAAGTAAAGATAACCCCGATTTCCTGATGAATGTACTTGAGGGAAGTGTAGCTTTATACCGAGACACAGCGGGTAAGGCCGGTTTTCGACCGAAGGATTGTAGCGACTTAATTTCGTGGGCTGCATGTTTAAATAAATATCATAGTGGTGTAAACAAGGGGGGCGCAAGATCAGGTCTGAGGTCACATTCTCAAAATAAAGCACCCCTCCACATGGCTCCGGTACAGGAGATAGCTCCTTGCAGCAACTGTGGGAGATCAGGGCATAGCCAGGCGGACTGTCTCGGAGGGAGAAAGACCCAATGTAAGATCTGTCACAGATATGGACACGTTGCCCAGGCATGCAGATCTGGGAATAACCGGTGCAGAAGATGTCACAAACTCGGACATTGGGCACAGGAGTGCGAATTCAGAAATGAAGGTCAGTCAGAACGAGGTAGCCAGCTCCAAGACATGTCAAAAGACGAACTCGTTCGATTAATTAAATCGCTTGAAACCTCAGAATAAGATACGTCGGCCCCCATTGCATCAGGTGTTGAGGTTTCGCACAAACGACCATACTTACAAGCGAGGGTGGGGGGCATATCGTGTAATATCCTCGTAGACACAGGGGCTTCAGTATCTGTTACTAATGTCCCGGGGTTGCCTTTGACTAAGAGATCCATTGAAGTTTTTTTTTATGATCAAGGCATATTTAACTAAACCCATATTATTTGAAACCGAACACAAATTTTGGATAAGCCGGATTTACTATTGCAACAACCAGACAGAGGGAACCATTATGGGCATGGATATGTTAAATGATTTACAATGTCAGTTGAACTTAGGAGATTCCCCAGCATTGCAGATACCTTCCGATAAATATACAACAATTCCGCTTGTTTACGCACGATGTAGGGAAGACTTTGCAAGCTGTGCAGTGATACAAGTTACGGACAAACTTGATTGCGGGCGCATTAAAATGCCCCCTGTTAGAATCACAGGTAAACCACCCCCACCCACACGGCCGTACCTGATAAAAGCAGAGGCTATAGGCGCAGTTAAAAAAAACGATTGAGGAACTGATGAAAAGGGAGTGGTGGTAGAGACTCAGTCAAAAATGTAATTCACCAATCTTCCTGTAAAGAAGCCAGATGGCTCATGGCGTCTTACTGTTGATTATCGGGACATCAATTTGCATGCAGACAAGTTAACACCTATAGCGGCAGATCCTAACACCATCCTTTCCACTGTTACAAGTGATCACACGGTATTCTTTAGATGTAAGCAATGGTTTTGGTCTATCCCTGTGGCCGAGGATAGTCAATTTTGGTTTTGCTTTTACTGTTGAAAATAAAAAATATACATTCGCTAGACTTAGCCAAGGCTTTCACAACTCTCCGACCCTGTTCCACCGTGCGTTAGCTGATGTAATTAATAGCCTCCCTGAAATTAAATCATGTGTGCGCCAATATGGCGATGATTTATTAATTTCATCCAAGGATATGGACACGCATTGCAGAGACCTAGATGTTATTTTACAACATTTGACAGAAACGGGTTTGAAAGTGTTTGCATGTGGAGAATTGAGGATGTAAGCATAAGGATTTTAAAATGGCGTGTGACATTTGAACTTGTAGGCGACTCCTGACTAGTGCAGGAGCCCCCAATACAAAATGGGGGACTGGTACAAGAAAATAACATTGGTACAAAAAAACTAACTAACCAATTCAAACTAACTAATCATTTGTTCTCCATTCTAGGATAAGACTGGGTGACGCAGCCACCAGCCGTGCTCCTCTCCGTGAAAGCGGGACTGAGTAATTAACGCTGAGTAATTAACATTTGCTTTCACCCTTTGAAATTCTTACAGGTTGACCCATGAGGACTCCTGGTGGTTAGTGTATTGGTGGGAAATTTCATGTAATGGGTGACCGTTTAGGTAAAATATTGCAGACTTTTGTCCTAAGTGTGTTTTACAGGATCACAGAACTGGACCTGACCCGGCTGAGGACAAAGAAATATGCCTGGTTGAACCTGGAGACAAGGTCCTGGTGAAAACATAACCGGATGGCATTTTATCCAAATTTGGTCTGGACCACACAGCCTCACGATTCCATCAGCTGCTTCCAGTGACTGGAACTCCGGTGTGGTTCCACATTAAATAATTAAGAGAATACAAGGGTGAGACCCAACATGGGGCACAATAATCCCCGTCTACCCTTATAGCCCCTGGGGGCTATCTCTCTCTCTGCGTGTCTCCATTCAGACACATGTTTCCAGGACAAGAATGTGCACCAACCTTGCAAGCTGCAGTTGGATTTGGGATGACTTCACAGCGACATTTTCATCATTATGTTGTCATGTTGGATATTTTTGTCATTATATTGTAATGTTGTATATAGTCTGAGAGTGTGGGTTGATACAGGAATAGTTTGGGAGGAGGCAATTAAAATACTGGAAAAGTTTTATATTAATTAGGATAAAAATGTTGCAGGACTGGAGGAAGATGGTTGTCCCACTCAAAAGGCCATATACGGGTATGCCCTTCAGCTAAGAGGTGAGGCACATGCAGCCCTCCAGAGAAGCCTGGCACATGCCCTAAATTGTATAGTGCACCTAAATTTTGAATTCCTCGGAAAGAGAACCTCTGCCTGCCCTAGTAGCTGTATCAATCAGACACTCTCACATAATCATTAATCATTGGTCTAAAATGCTTCAGGTTAAGCTATCTTTGTTACAAAGTTATATATATGTATATATATATATATATATAAACATAGGGTTATTGCATAGCGGGAGGGAGCCACTGGGTCCACAGCAAATGCCATTTTTGGTTAAAAAAAATAAATAAATGTTAATAATTGAGATTGGGCTGATACCTGTTAGCAACAGGCACAATATTGGTGACAAAAGGAGGACTACTTTCTAACCAAATTACTCTTGTTTGTACTTCTGCTATGCATGATAATAGGGAGGAAATCACTGTTTTGCTCCAGCACTTGCTTGAAAACAGTAACACTTCCTACTGCACTAATCTAACTAACACCCTGACCACTATCCGCTCTATTCTAGTCACTCCTGATGTCACCACTAACACCTTTGCTCCAGCATTTGATAGCTGGGTGTTGAACCCTAATATCACAATGCAGCTAAAATGCAACAACTGTGACCCAATGGCTAAAAGATAGTAATTACTGTCCCTTGGGGTGGGGTTGTTTGTATGTATTGTATGGGTCATTTTTTCCAATGTGTGTGGGTATGTAACATTTTAATTTTTCTGGTAATTAGCATGCACACAGGCCAACCCAAGGAGGATGGGTTCCCCCGCTGAGCCTTGGTTCCTCTCAAGGTTTCTCCCCTTTACTCTAGGAGAGTTTTTCCTTGCCACTGTCGCCATGTGCTTGCTCGCTGGGGGTACAGGCCTGAATAGGTTATGGGGAATATGGTGTTTGACACCATATTTCCAAATACAAAATGGGGGACTGATAGGTTCCCAGTTTTGTTTAGTATACATATATATATATTATATGTAGTGTATTGTGTTTCCGTTTCTGCCATTACTGTGTCTGTAGTTTGCATGCCTCTGTGTCTAGCCCCTCTGTAGTGTGTCTCAGTATAACACCTCTAGTGTCTGCGGCAAGGATGTCACATTCCTATGCTAAATGGCTGCGAGGGTCCCCAGGAAGGGACAAGACCATTTGTCTCCGGTCCGCCACTTAACTCAACCTTTTGATATGTATGACTGCAAACTGTATATCCAGACACCACACAGCGTGATCGGCAGAGATTCTCTCAGCGCAGCGCCCGAATGTGCTGGGTCTGTCTCTCCCTTGCGCATTGTAATAAACATCAAATCCTCTGAGGAAACTTTGTCAGCGTGTTCTTCATCGTCCTGCATTTGACTCCACGGATAAGGGCAAAATATCCCAACACAATGTATAATATGTCAAATTTTACTTTTGTAATACCGTTTTATATTCCAGCGAGTTGGAAACTTTGGTCTCGTTATAACTGCATTACACATCAGTCTGCATTACACGTCAGACTTAGGGTTTTTCCAAGACCCTCTGAACATGCCAGCTAGCTTTGTGATTCGCCGTCACTCGTCACCGCATACCGCAAGTAAAACACTGAGATCTCAAATTTTGATGAAAGGATAATTTAGCTCTGAATATATGTGTCGCAAATCAACTCGTTGTAGTGATGTTATAGCAGGTACACAATGCCCTGTCTCTGCTTACACTACAGAAACTGTTCACTCCGTTCAGCACAAAGTCGACTTTGCATTGGCGGCAACCACACTTCACAATTTCTGCAGGAATTGTCTAGTTAGTGTGGTTGCCTTAGGCAAACACACTATTATTATTGCACATATTATTAGTGTGGTTGCCTTAGGCAATCACACTACTATTATCTCACATATTATTATTATTATTATTATTTTTATTTCTTTCCACCCATTTTTTGGACCGCTACTCCTCCCAGAGTTTTTGCACCACATACACGTGCAATATGTCAAATCGAGCGGCTTGATCGGGAATGGTGTGCTATTACTTTCTGGAAAGTTTGGGTGGACGGTGTTTGAGAAATTTGACTTTTTTTGGGAAATTTTTCCCATAGAGAATGAATGGCGGAATGTTCACCCTTGTGATGTCACAATGCTCTGTCTTCTCACCTCTGTGATGTCACAATGGTCTGTCTTCTAGCAGCAGTGCTCTGGTCTCTCTCTGGCTTCGGACATTTAACATTCATCTCTATGGGGCAAAATTGCCCACAAATTCTGGGATGCCTCATTGGACTTGTTAGAGAGTCCTTTGTCCATTGGTGGAGATCAGCCTTGCCCCCCTTCCTGATTGGCCGATGTTTTATATTTCATAACTTTTGAACCGTTTGTCATAGAGAACTATGGGTTGCGTCATTGGACTCAGTAAAGACCTAGCAACCGCCTAGAACTCCATAGCAACCCCCTAGCAACACCCTAGCAACCACCTAGAACACCCTAGCAACCGCCCAGAACTCCATAGCAACTACCTAGCAACACCCTAGCAACCCCCTAGAACTGCATAGCAACCACCTACCAACACCATAGCAACCACCTAAAACCCCATAGCAACCACCTAGCAACACCCTAGCAACCACCTGGAACACCATAGCAACGACCTAGCAACAGCCTAGCAACCACCTGGAACACCATAACAACTGCCTAGCAACACCCTATCAACAGCCTATAACACCATAGCAACCACCTAGAAACATCCTAGCAACCACCTAGAATACCCTAGCAACCACCTAGCAACACCCTAGCAACCACCTGGAACACCATAGCAAATGCATAGCAACACCCTAGCAACCACCTGGAACACCATAGCAAATGCCTAGCAACACCCTAGCAACTGGCTATAACTCCATAGCAACCACCTAGCAACACCATAGCAACCACCTAGAAATCCATAGCAACCACCTAGCAACACCCTAGCAACCACCTAGCAACACCCTAGCAACAACCTGGAACACCTTAGCAACCACCTAGCAACATCCTAGCAACCACCTGGAACACCATAGCAACCACCTGGAACACCATAACAACTGGCTAGCAACACCCTAGCAACCACCTAGCAACACCCTAGCAACCACCTAGAACTCCATAGCAACCACCTAGCAACACCCTAGTAACCACCTCTAACACCCTAGCAACTGCCTAAAACAGCATAGCAAACACCTAGCAACGCCCTAGCAACCGCCTAGAACTCCCTAGCAACCACCTAGCAACATCCTAGCAACTGCCTAGAACTCCATAGCAACCACCTAGAACACCATAGCAACCGCCTAGAATTCCATAGCAACCACCTAGAATAGCCTAGCAACTGCCTAGCAATGTCCTAGCAACCATCTGGAACACCATAGCAACCACCTAGCAACACCCTAGCAACCACTTAGAATACCCTAGCAACCACTTAGCAACACCCTAGCAACCACCTGGAACACCATAGCAAATGTCTAGCAACACCCTAGCAACCACCTAGAACTCCATAGCAACCACCTTGTAACGCCCTAGCCACCACCTAGAACTCCATAGCAACCACCTAGCAACACCCTAACAACCACCTAGAATACCCTAGCAACCACCTTGCAGCACCCTAGCAACCACCAAGAACACCCTAGCAACCGCCTAGAACTCCATAGCAACAACACAGCAACACCCTAGAAACCACCTATAACACCATATCAACCACGTTGAATACCCAAGCAACCACGTAGCAACACCCTAGCAACCGCCTAGAACTCCATAGCAACCACCTAGCAACCGTCTATAACTCCATAGCAACCACCTAGCAACAGCCTAGCAACGACCTGGAACACCAAACAATTGCCTAGCAACACCCTAACAACCGCCTATAACTCCATAGCAACCACCTAGCAACATCCTAGCAACCACCTGGAGCTCCACAGCAACCACATAGCAACATTCTAGCAACTGCCTAGAACTCCATAGCAACAACCTAGAACACCCTAGCAACCGCATAGAATTCCATAGCAACCGCCTAGAACTCCATAGAACCACCTAGATCACCCTAGCAACCGCCTAGAATTCCATAGCAACCGCCTAGAACTCCATAGAACCACCTAGAACACCCTAGCAACCGCCTAGAATTCCATAGCAACCGCCTAGAACTCCATAGCAACACCCTAGACACCACCTAAAACACCATAGTCCCCACCAGAACATCATAGCAACTACCTACCACTGTTCACTTTGTTCAGCAGGAAGTCGGCTTTATATTGGCGGCAACCACACTTCACAATTTCTGCAGGAATTGTCTAGTTTATTATTATTATTATTATTCCACCCATTTTTTGGACCGCTACTCCTCCCAGAGATTTCACACCACATACACGTGCAATATGTCAAATCGAGCGGCTTGATCGGGAATGGTGTGCTATTACTTTGTGGAAAGTTTCGTTGCACAGTTTTTGAAAAATTTGAATTTTTGTGTGCAATTTTTCCCATAGAGAATGAATGGTGGAATGTTCACCCTTGTGATGTCACAATGCTCTGTCTTCTCACCATTGTGATGTCACAATGCTCTGTCTTCTAGCAGCAGTACTCTGGTCTCTCTCTAGATTTGAACATTCTGCCATTCATCTCTATGGGGAAAAATTGCCCACAAATTGTGCACTGCCTCATTGGACATGGTAGAGAGTCCTTTGTCCATTGGTGTAGATCAGCCTCGCCCCCCTTCCTGATTGGCCAATGTTTGATATTTCATAACTTTTGAACAGTTTGTCATAGAGAACTATGGGTCGCGTCATTGGACTCAGTAAAGACCTAGCAACCGCCTAGAACTCCATAGCAACCCCCTAGCAACCTCCTAGCAACCGCCTATAACACCATAGCAACGACCTAGCAACACCCTAGCAACCACCTAGAACAACCTAGCAACCGCCTAGAACTCCATAGCAACCACCTAACAACACACTAGCAACCACCCGGAACACCATAGCAAATGCCTAGCAACACCCTAGCAACCGGCTATAACTCCCTAGCAACCACCTAGCAACACCATAGCAACCACCTAGAATTACATAGCAACACCCTAGCAACCACCTGGAACACCATAGCAACCACCTAGCAACACCCTAGCAACCACCTGGAACACCATAGCAACCACCTAGCAACACCCTAGCAACCACCTGGAACACCATAACAACTGCCTAGCAACAGCCTAGCAACCGCCTATAACTCCATAGCAACCACCTAGCAACATCCTCGCAACCACCTAGAATACCCTAGCAACACCCTAGCAACCACCGATAACTCCATAGCAAATATCTAGCAACATCCTAGCAACATCATAGCAACCATCTAGAATACCCTAGCAACACCCTAGCAACCGCCTATAACTCCATAGCAAATGCCTAGCAACACCCTAGCAACCGGCTATAACTCCATAGCAACCACCTAGCAACACCATAGTAACCACCTAGAACTCCATAGCAACCTCCTAGAATACCCTAGCAACCACCTAGCAACACCCTAACAACCACCTACAACTCCATAGCAACCTTCTAGCAACCACCTAGCAACCGCCTATAACTTCATAGCAACCACCTAGCAACCACCTAGCAACACCCTAGCAACCACCTGGAACACCATAGCAACCACCTAGCAACACCCTAGCAACCACCAGGAACACCATAACAACTGCCTAGCAACACCCTAGCAACCACTTATAACTCCATAGCAACCACCTAGCAACATCCTAGCAACCACCTAGAATACCCTAGCAACACCCTAACAAACGCATATAATTCCATAGCAAATGCCTAGCAACACCCTAGCAACAGGCTATAACTCCATAGCAACCACCTAGCAACAAAATAGTAACCACCTAGAACTCCATAGCATCCACCTAGCAACACCCTAGCAACCACATAGCAACACCCTAGCAACCACCTAGAACACCATAATAACTGCCTAGCAACACCCTAGCAACCGCCTATAACTCCATAGCAACCTCCTAGCAACCACCTAGCAACACCCTAGCAACCGCCTATAACTCCATAGCAAACACCTAGCAACATCCTAGCAACCACCTAGCAACACCCTAGCAACCACCTGGAACACCATAACAACCGCCTAGCAACACCCTAGCAACCGCCTATAACTCCATAGCAACCACCTAGCAACATCCTAGCAACCACTTAGAATACCCTAGCAACCACCTAGCAATGCCCTAGCAACCACCTAGAACTCCACAGCAACCACCTAGCAACACCCTAGCAACCGCCTATAACTCCATAGCAACCACCTAGTAACATCCTAGCAACCACCCAGCAACACCCTAGCAACCACCTGGAACACCATAACAACTGCCTAGCAACACCCCAGCAACCGCCTATAACTCCATAGCAACCACCTAGCAACATCCTAGCAACCACTTAGAATACCCCAGCAACCACCTAGCAATGCCCTAGCAACCACCTGGAACACCATAGCAACCACCTAGCAACACCCTAGCAACCACCTGGAACACCATAACAACTGCCTAGCAACACCCTAGCAACCGCCTATAACTCCATAGCAACCACCTAGCAACATCCTAGCAACCACCTAGAATACCCGAGCAACACCCTAGCAACCGCCTATAACTCCATAGCAAATGCCTAACAACACCCTAGCAACCGGCTATAAGTACATAGCAACGACCTAGCAACACCATAGTAACCACCTAGAACTCCATAGCATCCACGTAGCAACATCCTAGCAACTGCCTAGAACTCCATAGCAACCACCTAGAACACCCTAGCAACCGCCTAGAATTCCATGGAAACCACCTAGCAACACCCTAGCAACCGCCTCAAACATCATAGCAACTACCTACCACTGTTCACTCTTTTCAGCAGAAAGTCGACTTTGCGTTGGCGGCAACCACACTTCACAATTTCTGCAGGAATTGTCTAGTTATTATTATTATTATTCCACCCATTTTTTGGACCGCTACTCCTCTCAGAGTTTTCGCACCACATACATGTGCAATGTGTCAAATCGAGCGGCTTGATCGGGAATGAAGTGCTATTACTTTGTGGAAAGTTTGGGTGGACGGTTTTTGAGAAATTTGACTTTTTTGGGGGAATTTTTCCCATAGAGAATGAATGGTGGAATGTTCACCCTTGTGATGTCACAATGCTGTCTTCTCACCTTTATGATGTCACAATGGTCTGTCTTCTAGCAGCAGTGCTCTGGTCTCTCTCTGGCTTTGGACATTCAGCATTCATCTCTATGGGGCAAAATTGCCCTCAAATTGTGGGATGCTTCATTGGACGTGTTAGAGAGTCGATTGTCCATTGGTGTAAATTAACCTCGCCCCCTTTCCTGATTGGCCGACATTTGATATTTAATAACTTTTCAACCATTTGTCATAGAGAATTGTGGATCGCGTCATTGGACTCAGTAAAGACGGAGCAACCACCTAGCAACACCCTAGCAACCACCTAGAACAGCCTAGCAACAGCCTGGATCTGCATAGCAACCACCTAGCAACAGCATAGCAACTGCCTAGAACTCTATAGCAAATACCTAGAAAACCCTAGCAACGACCTGGAACTCCATAACAACCATCTAGCAACACCCTAGCAACCACCTAAAACACCCTAGCAACTGCTTAGAACTCTATGGGAACGACCTAGCAACACCCTAGCAACCACTTAGAACAGTCTTGCAACAGCCTAGATCTCCATAGCAACCACCTAGTAACACCATAGCAACCACCTAGAACTCCATAGCAACCACCTAGCAACACCCTAGCAACCACCTGGAACACCATAGCAACCACCTAGGAACACCCTAGCAACCACCTGGAATACCATAACAACTGCCTAGCAACACCCTAGCAACTGCCTATAACTCCATAGCAACCACCTAGCAACATCATAGCAACCATCTAGAATACCCTAGCAACATCCGAGCAACCGCCTATAACTCCATAGCAAATGCCTAGTAACACCCTAGCAACCGGCTATTAGTCCATAGCAACAACCTAGCAACACCTTAGCAACCACCTAAATCTCCATAGCATCCACCTAGCAACACCTAGCAACATCCTAGCAACCACTTAGCAACCACTGGGAACAGCATAACAACTGTCTAGCAACACCCTAGCAACGGCCTAAAACTCCATAACAACCACCTAGCAACATCCTAGCAACCACTTAGAATACGCTAGCAACCACCTAGCAACACTATAGTAACCACCTACAACTCCATAGCAACCACCTAGAATACCCTAGCAACCACCTAGCAACACCCTAGCAACCACCTGGAACACCATAACAACTGCTTAGCAACACCCTAACAACCGCCTATAACTCCATAGCAACCTCCTAGCAACCACATAGCAACTGCCTATAACTCAAAAGCAACCACCTAGCAACATCCTAGCAACCACCTAGCAACACCCTAGCAACCACCTGGAACACCATAAAAACTGCCTAGCAACGCCCTAGCAACCGCCTATAACTCCATAGCAACCCCCTAGCAACATCCTAGCAACCACCTATAACTCCATAGCAACGACCTAGCAACACCCTAGCAACCACCTAGAACAAACTAGCAACCATCTAGAACTCCATAGCAACCACCTAACAACACACTAGCAACCACCTGGAACACCATAGCAAATGCCTAGCACCACCCTAGCAACCAGCTATAACTCCATAGCAACCACCTAGCAACACCTCAGCAACCGCCAAGAATTCCATAGCAACCACCTAGCAACACCATAGCAACCACCTGGAACACCATATCAACCACCTAGCAACACCCTAGCAACCACCTGGAACACCATAACAACTGCCTAGCAACACTCTAGCAACCGCCTATAACTCCCTAGCAACCACCTAGCAACATCCTCGCAACCACCTAGAATACCCTAGCAACCGCCTATAACTCCATAGCAAATGCCTAGCAACACCCTAGCAACATCCTAGGAACCACCTAGAATACCCTAGCAACACCCTAGCAAATGGCGATAACTCCATAGCAACCACCTAGCAACACCATGGCAACCACCTAGAACTCCATAGCAACCACCTAGCAACACCCTAGCATCCACCTGGAACACCATAGCAACCACTTAGCAACACCCTAGCAACCACCTGGAACACCATAACAACTGCCTAGCAACACCCTAGCAAACGCCTATAACTCCATAGCAACCACCTAGCAACATCCTAGCAACCACCTAGAATACCCTAGCAACAACCAAGCAACCGCCTATAACTCCATAGCAAATGCCTTGCACCACCCTAGCAACCGGCTATAACTCCATAGCAACCACATAGCAACACCACAGCAACCACCAAGAACTCCATATCAACCACCTAGCAACACCATAGCAACCACCTGGAACACCATAGCAACCACCTAGCAACACCCTAGCAACCACCTAGCAATGCCCTAGCAACCACCTGGAACACCAAAACAACTACCTAGCAACACCCTAACAACCACCTATAACTCAATAGCAACCTCATAGCAACCACCTAGCAACAGCCTAGCAACCGCCTATAACTCCATAGCAACCACCTAGCAACATCCTAGCAACCACCTAGCAACACCCTAGCAACCACCTGGAACACCATAACACCTGATAGCAACACCCTAGCAACCACCTATAACTCCATAGCAACCACCTAGCAACATCCTAGTAACCACTTAGATTACCCTAGCAACCACCTAGCAATGCCCTAGCAACCACCTGAAGCTCCATAGCAACCACCTAGCACCACCCTAGCAACCACCTGGAACACCATATCAACCACCTAGCAACATCCTAGCAACTGCCTAAAACTCTATAGAAACCTAGCAACACCCTAGCAACCGCCTCAAACATCATAGCACCTACCTACCACTGTTCACTTTGTTCAGCAGAAAGTCGACTTTGCTTTGGCGGCAACCACACTTCACAATTTCAGCAGGAATTGTCTAGTTTATTTATTATTATTATTCCACCCATTTTTTGGACCGCTACTCCTCCCAGAGTTTTCGCACCACATACATGTGCAATGTGTCAAATCGAGCGGCTTGATCGGGAATGAAGTGCTATTACTTTGTGGAAAGTTTGGGTGGACGGTTTTTGAGAAATTTGACTTTTTTGGGGGACTTTTTCCCATAGAGAATGAATGGTGGAATGTTCACCCTTGTGATGTCACAATGCTGTCTTCTCAGCCTTGTGATGTCACAATGGTCTATCTTCTAGCAGCAGTGCTCTGGTCTCTCTCTGGCTTTGGACATTCAGCATTCATCTCTATGGGGCAAAATTGCCCTCAAATTGTGGGATGCCTCATTGGACGTGTTAGAGAGTCGATTGTCCATTGGTGTAAATTAACCTCGCCCCCTTTCCTGATTGGCCGACATTTGATATTTAATAACTTTTCAACCGTTTGTCATAGAGAATTATGGATCGCCTCATTTGACTCAGTAAAGACGGAGCAACCACCTAGCAACACCCTAGCAACCATCTAGAACAGCCTAGCAACAGCCTGGAACTCCATAGCAACCACCTAGCAACAGCATAGCAACTGCCTAGAACTCTATAGCAAATACCTAGAAAACCCTAGCAACCATCTGGAACTCCATAACAACCATCTAGCAACACCCTAGCAACCACCTAGAACACCCTAGCAACTGCTTAGAACTCCATAGCAACCACCAAGCAACACCTTAGCAACCGCTTAGAACTCTATGGGAACCACCTAGCAACACCCTAGCAACCACTTAGAAAAGTCTTGCAACAGCCTTGATCTCCATAGCAACCACTTAGCAACACCCTAGCAACCACCTGGAACACCATAACAACTGCCTAGCAACACCCTAGCAACCACCTGGAACACCATAGCAACCACCTAGCAACACCCTAGCAACCACCTGGAACACCATAACAACTGCCTAGCAACACCCTAGCAACTGCCTATAACTCCACAGCAACCACCTAGCAACACCCTAGCAACCACCTAGAACTGCATAGCAACCACCTAGCAAGACCCTAGCAACCACCTGGAACACCATAGGAAATGCCTAGCAACACCCTAGCAACCGCCTTTAACTCCCTAGCAACCACCTAGCAACACCATAGCAACAACCTAGAATTCCATAGCAACACCCTAGCAACCACCTGGAACACCATGGCAACCACCTAGCAACAACCTAGGAACCACCTGGAACAAAATAACAACTGCCTAGCAACACCCTAGCAACCGCCTATAACTCCATAGCAACCACCTAGCAACACCCTAGCAACCACCTAGATCTGCATAGCAACCACCTTGCAACACCCTAGCAACCACCTGGAACACCATAGCAAATGGCTAGCAACACCCTAGCAACCGGCTATAACTCCATAGAAACCACCTTGCAACACACTAGCAACCACCTAGAATACCCTAGCAACCACCTGGAACACCATAACAACTGCCTAGCAACACCCTAGCAACCACCTATAACCATTCTAGCAACCACCTAGAAAACCCTACTAACCACCTAGCAACACCCTAGCAACCACCTAGAATACCCTAGGAACCACCTAGCAACACCCTAGCAACCGCCTAAAACTCCATAGCAACCACCTAGCAACATCCTACCAACCACTTAGATTACCCTAACAACCACCTAGCAATGCCCTAGCAACCACCTGGATCTCCATAGCAGCCACCTGGAACTTGATAGCAACCACCAAGCACCACCCTAGCAACCACCTGGAACACCATATCAATCACCCAGCAACATTCTAGCAACTGCCTAAAACTCTATAGCAACCACCGAGAATTCCATAGCAACCACCTAGAACACCCTAGCAACCACCTAGCAACACCATAGCAACCTCCTTGCAACATCCTAGCAACCACCTAGAATACCCTAGCAACCACCTGGAACACCATAACAACTGCCTAGCAACACCTTAGCCACCGCCTATAACTCCATAGCAACCACCTAGCAACATCCTAGCAACCACCTAGAATACCATAGCAACACCCTAGCAACCACCTATAACTCCATAGCAACTATCTAGCAACACCGTAGCAACCACCTAGAACTCCATAGCATCCACCTAGCAACACCCTAGCAACCACCTAAAATACAATAGCAACCACCTAGCGACACCATAGCAACCACCTGGAACACCATAACTGCCTCGCAACACCCTAGCAACCGCCTAGCAACACCCTGGCAACCACCTGGAACACCATAACAACTGCCTAGCAACACCCTAGCAACCGCCCATAACTCCATAGCATCCACCTAGCAACATCCTAGCAACACCCTAGCAACCACCTGGATCACCATAACAACTGCATAGCTACACCTTAGACACCTTCTAAAACACCAGTCACCACCAGAACATCATAGCAACTACCTACCACTGTTCACTCTGTTCAGCAGAAAGTCGACTTTGCACTAGCGGCAACCACACTTCACAATTTCTGCAGGAATTGTCTAGTTAGTGTGGTTGCCTCAGGCAACCACACTACTATTATCCCACATATTATTATTATTAGTGTGGTTGCCTTAGGCAATCACACTACTATTATCCCACATATTATTATTAGTGTGGTTGCCTTAGGCAATCACACTATTATTATCGCACATATTATTATTATTATTATTCCACCCATTTTTTGGACCGCTACTCCTCCCAGAGTTTTCGCACCACATACACGTGCCATATGTCAAATTGACCGGCTTCTTTGGGAATCGTGTGCTATTACTTTGTGGAAAGTTTCGCTGCACGGTTTTTGAGAAATATGACTTTTTATGGCCAATTTTTCCCCATAGGGATGAATGTAAATCGTGACGTCATACATATGTGAGCGGTGAAGTCACAGCATTGGTCGGCTTAGCACACGTGATGCACTTTTAACCTGCTTCATCTACAGGAAATTTAGAATCCAGATGCGGTGCATATCTCCATTTTCGTCGTAATTACAGAAAACACACATTCGTAAACTTCAAATGATTCATACCACAATGTAGATAAAACCTTGACGAAGACGTACATGCACGGATTGTGTTGTTCAAACGAGGTTTCCTGGCGACTTAGCCACCACAGTGGATATAGCTTAATGCGGAAGTGCACGCGATAAAAACGGTATTCCAAATGCAAAATTACAAATGAAAACGCTGTCAGCTAGGTATATCAACAAAACATATGGCTTAGGCATACCCAGAAGTCCTCAATAATAACAGTATTTCACAAGATATTACGCAAATTCTTTGACGACGTTTCGTCAGGTCCAGCGTCTTTGAATGCTAATGCTAACAGAGTACATGCATTGTATGCGACGATTAAAAAACTTTCGGTTGACCTAAAAAAACGATATTCCAAAACCAAAATTAGACGTGCTGTTATACCTGGTTAGAAAGCTTATGCTCTCACCTACTGAATAAACGAATTCTCAAACAAGCCAGACTGTACTAAAGAGTGCAGCAACGCCGTCAACAACACGTGTGCAGCAGCTTCTGATCCGGTCTTCAGAAAACGATGTGGGCTTGTAATACCACACATGTTGCTTTGGGTGTTGTCGAACTTTGTAGTACAATCTGGCTTGATCTACACATCATCGATCTAATAGGTGACAGAATAAGCTTTCTAACAATGTATAATATGTCAAATTTTACTTTTGTAATACCGTTTTATATTCCAGCGAGTTGGAAACTTTGGTCTCGTTATAACTGCATTACACATCAGTCTGCATTACACGTCAGACTTAGGGTTTTTCCAAGACCCTCTGAACATGCCAGCTAGCTTTGTGATTCGCCGTCACTCGTCACCGCATACCGCAAGTAAAAGACAGATCTCAAATTTTGATGAAAGGATAATTTAGCTCTGAATATATGTGTCGCAAATCAACTCGTTGTAGTGATGTTATAGCAGGTACACAATGCCCTGTCTCTGCTTATACTACAGAAACTGTTCACTCCGTTCAGCACAAAGTCGACTTTGCATTGGAGGCAACCACACTTCACAATTTCTGCAGGAATTGTCTAGTTATTATTATTAGTGTGGTTGCCTTAGGCAAACACACTATTATTATTGCACATATTTATTTATTATTATTATTATTATTATTATTATTATTATTATTATTATTCCGCCAGTTTTTTGGACCGCTACTCCTCCCAGAGTTTTCGCACCACATACACGTGCAATATGTCAAATCGAGCGGCTTGATCGGGAATGGTGTGCTATTACTTTGTGGAAAGTTTCGGTGCACGGTTTTTGAGAAATTCCACGTTTTTTGGGAAATTTTTCCCATAGAGAATGAATGGTGGAATGTTCACCCTTGTGATGTCACAATGCTGTCTTCACACCTTTATGATGTCACAATGCTCTGTTTTCTAGCAGCAGTACTCTGGTCTCTCTCTAGATTTGAACATTCTGCCATTCATCTCTATGGGGAAAAATTGCCCACAAATTGTGCAATGCCTCATTGGACATGGTAGAGAGTCCTTTGTCCATTGGTGTAGATCAGCCTCGCCCCCATTCCTGATTGGCCGATGTTTGATATTTCATAACTTTTGAACCGTTTGTCATAGAAAATTATGGGTCACGTCATTGGACTCAGTAAAGACCTAGCAACCGCCTAGAACTCCATAGCAACCTCCTAGCAACACCCTAGCAACCGCCTATAACTCCAAAGCAACGACCTAGCAACACCCTAGCAACCACCTAGAATAACCTAGCAACCGCCTAGAACTCCATAGCAACCACCTAACAACACACTAACAACCACCTGGAACACCATAGCAACCACCTAGCAACACCATAGAAACCACCTAGAACTCCATAGCAACCACCTAGCAACACCCTAGCAACCACCTGGAACTCCATAGCAACCACCTAGCAACACCCTAGCAACCACCTAGAACACCCTAGCAACTGGCTATAACTCCATAGCAACCACCTAGCAACACCATAGCAACCACCTAGAACTCCATAGCAACCACCTAGCAACACCCTAGCAACCACCTGGAACACCATAGCAACCACCTAGCAACACCCTAGCAACCACCTAGAACACCCTAGCAACCAGCTTTAACTCCATAGCAACCACCTAGCAACACCATAGCAACCACCTAGAACTCCATAGCAACCACCTAGCAACACCCTAGCAACCACCTGGAACACCATAGCAACCACCTAGCAACCCCCTAGCAACCACCTGGAACACCATAGCAACTGCGTAGCAACACCCTAGCAACCGCCTATAACTCCATAGCAACCACCTAGCAACATCCTAGCAACCACCTAGAATACCCTAGCAACACACTAGCAACCATCTATAGCTCCATAGCAAATGCCTAGCAACACCCTAGCAACTGCCTATAACTCCATAGCAACCACCTAGCAACATCCTAGCAACCACCTAGAATACCCTAGCAAAACCCTAGCAACCGTCTATAGCTCCATAGCAAATGCCTAGCAACACCCTAGCAACCGGCTATAACTCCATAGCAACCACCTAGCAACACTATAGTAACCACCCAGAACTCCATAGCATCCACCTAGCAACACCCTAGCAACCACCTAGAATACCCTAGCAACCACCTAGCAACACCATAGCAACCACCTGAAACACCATAGCAAATGCCTAGCAACACCCAAGCAACCAGCTATAACTTCATAACAACCACCTAGCAACACCCTAGCAACCACCTTGAACTCCATAGCAACCTCCTAGCAAACACATAGCAACACCCTAGCAACTGCCTATAACTCAATAGCAACCACCTACCAAAATCCTAGCAACCACCTAGCAACACCCTAGCAACCACCTGGAACACCATAGCAAATGCCTAGCAACACCCAAGCAACCAGCTATAACTTCATAACAACCACCTAGCAACACCCTAGCAACCACCTTGAACTCCATAGCAACCATCCAGCAAAACCCTAGCAACCACCTAGAACACCATAGCAAATGCCTAGCAACACCCTAGCAACCACCTAGAACTCCATTGCAACCACCTAGCAACACTCTAGCAACCACCTGTAACACGATAACAAAAGTCTAGCAAAACCCTAGCAACCAGCCATAACTCCATAGCAACCACCTTGCAACACCCTAGCAACCACCAAGAACTCCATAGCAACCACCTAGCAACACCATAGCAACCACCTGGAACACCATAGCAACCACCTAGCAACATCCAAGCAACCACCTAGAATGCCTTAGCAACCGCCCTGAACTCCATAGCAACCACCTAGCAACAACCTAGCAACTGCCTAGATTCCCATAGCAAGCACCTAGCATCACCCTAGCAACCAACTAGAACTCCATAGGAACTACCTAGAACACCCTAGCAACCACCTGGAACACCATATCAACCACCTAGCAACATCCTAGCAACTGCCTAGAACTCCACAGCAACCACCTACAACACCCTAGCAACCGCCTAGAATTCCATAGCAACCACCTGGAACTCCATAGAACCACCTAGCAACACCCTAGCAACCGCCTCAAACTCCATAGCAACCACCTACCAACACCCTAGACACCACTTAAAACACCATAGTCACCACCAGAACATCATAGCAACTACCTACCACTGTTCACTCTGTTCAGCAGAAAGTCGACTTTGCATTGGCGGCAACCACACTTCACAATTTCTGCAGGAATTGTCTAGTTATTATTATTATTTATTATTTATTCCACCCATTTTTTGGACCGCTACTCCTCCCAGAGTTTTCGCACTACATACACGTGCAATATGTCAAATCGAGCGGCTTCATCGGGAATGGTGTGCTATTACTTTGTGGAAAGTTTCGGTGTACGGTTTTTGAGAAATTCCACTTTTTTTGGGCAAAAAAAAAAGTTTTTTCCCATAGAGAATGAATGGCGGAATGTTCACCCTTGTGATGTCACAATGCTAGCCTCTCAGCCTTGTGATGTCACAATGCTCTGTCTTCTAGCAGCTGTACCCTGGTCTCTCTCTGGCTTTGAACACTGGGCATTCATCTGTATGGGGCAAAATTGCCGACAAATTGTGCAATGCCTCATTGGACATGGTAGAGAGTCCGTTCAGTATTGGTGTAAATTAACCTCGCCCCCTTTCCTGATTGGCCGACGTTTGATATTTCATAACTTTTGAACCGTTTGTCATAGAGATTTATGGGTCGCATCATTGGACTCAGTAAAGACCTAGCAACCGCCTAGAACTCCATAGCAACCCCCTAGCAACACCCTAGCAACCACCTAAAACTGCATAGCAACCACCTTGCAACACCCGAGCAACCACCTGGAAGACAATAGCAAATGCCTAGCAACACCCTAGCAACCGCCTATAACTCCATAGCAACCACCTAGCAACACCATAGCAACCACCTAGAACTCCATAGCAACCACCTGGAACACCATAGCAACCACCTAGCAACAACCTAGCAACCACCTGGAACACCATAACAACTGCCTAGCAACACCCTAGCAACTGCCTAGAACTCCATAGCAACCCCCTAGCAACATCCTAGCAACTGCCTATAACTCCATAACAAAGACCTAGCAACACACTAGCAACCACCTGTAACACCATAGCAAATGCCTAGAACTCCATAGCAACCACTTCGCAACACCCTAGCAACCACCTGGAACACAATAGCAAATGCCTAGCAACACCCTAGCAACCACCTAGAACTCCATAACAACCACCTACAACACCCTAGCAACCACCTGGAACACCATAGCAAATGCCTAGCAACACCCTAGCAACCAGCTATAACTCCATAGCAACCACCTAGCAACACCATAGCAACCACCTTGCAACACCCTAGCAACCACCTAGAATACCCTAGCAACCACCTGGAACACCATAACTGCTTAGCAACACCCTAGCAACCACCTATAACTCCATAGCAACCACCTAGAATACCCTAGCAACACCCTAGCAACCGCCTATAACTCCATAGCAAATGCCTAGAAACACCCTAGCAACCAGCTATAACTCCATAGCAACCACCTAGCAACAGCATAGCAACCATCTAGAACTCCATAGCATCCACCTAGCAACAACCTAGCAACCACCTACAATACCCTAGCAACCACCTAGCAACACCCTAGCAACCACCTGGAACACCATAACAACTGCCTAGTAACACCCTAGCAACTGCCTATAACTCCCTAGCAACCACCTAGCAACACCCTAGCAACCGCCTATAACTCCATAGCAACAACCTAGCAACATCCTAGCAACCACCTGGAACACCATTACTGCCTAGCAACACCCTAGCAACTGCCTATAACACCATAGCAACCACCTAGCAACATCATAGCAACCACATAGAAAACCCTAGCAATCACCTAGCAATGCCCTAGCAACCACCTGGAGCATCATAGCAACCACCTAGCACCACCCTTGTAACCACCTGGAACACCATATCAACCACCTAGCAACATCCTAGCAACTGCCTAGAACTTCATAGCAACTACCTAAAACACCCTAGCAACCGCCTAGAATTCCATAGCAACCGCCTAGAACACCATAGAACCAACTAGCAACACCCTAGACACCACCTAAAACACCATCGTCACCACCAGAACATCATAGCAACTACCGACCACTGTTCACTCTGTTCAGCACAAAGTCGACTTTGCATTGGCGGCAACCACACTTCACAATTTCTGCTGGAATTGTCTAGTTATTATTATTATTATTCCGCCAGTTTTTTGGACCGCTACTCCTCCCAGAGTTTTCGCACCACATACATGTGCAATATGTCAAATCGACCGGCTTGATCGGGAATGGTGTGCTATTACTTTGTGGAAAGTTTCGGTGCACGGTTTTTGAGAAATTCCACTTTTTTTGGGAAATTTTTCCCATAGAGAATGAATGGTGGAATGTTCACCCTTGTGATGTCACAATGCTGTCTTCTCACCATTGTGATGTCACAATGCTCTGTCTTCCAGCAGCAGTACTCTGGTCTCTCTCTAGATTTGAACATTCTGCCATATATCTCTGTGGGGAAAAATTGCCCACATATTGTGCAATGCCTCATTGGACTTGGTAGAGAGTCCTTTGTCCATTGGTGTAGTTCAGCCTCGCCCCCCTTCCTGATTGGCCAATGTTTGATATTTCATAACTTTTGAACCGTATGTCATAGAGAAATATGGGTTGCGTCATTGGACTCAGTAAAGATCTAGCTACCGCCTAGAACTCCATAGCAACCCTCTAACAACATCCTAGCAACCGCCTATAACTCTATAGCAACAACCTAGCAACACCCTAGCAACCACCTAGAACAACCTAGCAACCGCCTAGAACTCCATAGCAACCACCTAACAACGCACTAGCAACCACCTGGAACACCATAGCAAATGCCTAGCAACACCCTAGCAAACGGCTATAACTCCATAGCAACCACCTAGCAACACCATAGCAACCACCAAGAACTCCATAGCAACCACCTAGCAACACCCTAGCAACCACCTGGAACACCATAGCAACCACCTAGCAACATCCTACCAACCACTTAGATTACCCTAACAACCACCTAGCAATGCCCTAGCAACCACCTGGATCTCCATAGCAGCCACCTGGAACTTGATAGCAACCACCAAGCACCACCCTAGCAACCACCTGGAACACCATATCAATCACCCAGCAACATTCTAGCAACTGCCTAAAACTCTATAGCAACCACCGAGAATTCCATAGCAACCACCTAGAACACCCTAGCAACCACCTAGCAACACCATAGCAACCTCCTTGCAACATCCTAGCAACCACCTAGAATACCCTAGCAACCACCTGGAACACCATAACAACTGCCTAGCAACACCTTAGCCACCGCCTATAACTCCATAGCAACCACCTAGCAACATCCTAGCAACCACCTAGAATACCATAGCAACACCCTAGCAACCACCTATAACTCCATAGCAACTATCTAGCAACACCGTAGCAACCACCTAGAACTCCATAGCATCCACCTAGCAACACCCTAGCAACCACCTAAAATACAATAGCAACCACCTAGCGACACCATAGCAACCACCTGGAACACCATAACTGCCTCGCAACACCCTAGCAACCGCCTAGCAACACCCTGGCAACCACCTGGAACACCATAACAACTGCCTAGCAACACCCTAGCAACCGCCCATAACTCCATAGCATCCACCTAGCAACATCCTAGCAACACCCTAGCAACCACCTGGATCACCATAACAACTGCATAGCTACACCTTAGACACCTTCTAAAACACCAGTCACCACCAGAACATCATAGCAACTACCTACCACTGTTCACTCTGTTCAGCAGAAAGTCGACTTTGCACTAGCGGCAACCACACTTCACAATTTCTGCAGGAATTGTCTAGTTAGTGTGGTTGCCTCAGGCAACCACACTACTATTATCCCACATATTATTATTATTAGTGTGGTTGCCTTAGGCAATCACACTACTATTATCCCACATATTATTATTAGTGTGGTTGCCTTAGGCAATCACACTATTATTATCGCACATATTATTATTATTATTATTCCACCCATTTTTTGGACCGCTACTCCTCCCAGAGTTTTCGCACCACATACACGTGCCATATGTCAAATTGACCGGCTTCTTTGGGAATCGTGTGCTATTACTTTGTGGAAAGTTTCGCTGCACGGTTTTTGAGAAATATGACTTTTTATGGCCAATTTTTCCCCATAGGGATGAATGTAAATCGTGACGTCATACATATGTGAGCGGTGAAGTCACAGCATTGGTCGGCTTAGCACACGTGATGCACTTTTAACCTGCTTCATCTACAGGAAATTTAGAATCCAGATGCGGTGCATATCTCCATTTTCGTCGTAATTACAGAAAACACACATTCGTAAACTTCAAATGATTCATACCACAATGTAGATAAAACCTTGACGAAGACGTACATGCACGGATTGTGTTGTTCAAACGAGGTTTCCTGGCGACTTAGCCACCACAGTGGATATAGCTTAATGCGGAAGTGCACGCGATAAAAACGGTATTCCAAATGCAAAATTACAAATGAAAACGCTGTCAGCTAGGTATATCAACAAAACATATGGCTTAGGCATACCCAGAAGTCCTCAATAATAACAGTATTTCACAAGATATTACGCAAATTCTTTGACGACGTTTCGTCAGGTCCAGCGTCTTTGAATGCTAATGCTAACAGAGTACATGCATTGTATGCGACGATTAAAAAACTTTCGGTTGACCTAAAAAAACGATATTCCAAAACCAAAATTAGACGTGCTGTTATACCTGGTTAGAAAGCTTATGCTCTCACCTACTGAATAAACGAATTCTCAAACAAGCCAGACTGTACTAAAGAGTGCAGCAACGCCGTCAACAACACGTGTGCAGCAGCTTCTGATCCGGTCTTCAGAAAACGATGTGGGCTTGTAATACCACACATGTTGCTTTGGGTGTTGTCGAACTTTGTAGTACAATCTGGCTTGATCTACACATCATCGATCTAATAGGTGACAGAATAAGCTTTCTAACAATGTATAATATGTCAAATTTTACTTTTGTAATACCGTTTTATATTCCAGCGAGTTGGAAACTTTGGTCTCGTTATAACTGCATTACACATCAGTCTGCATTACACGTCAGACTTAGGGTTTTTCCAAGACCCTCTGAACATGCCAGCTAGCTTTGTGATTCGCCGTCACTCGTCACCGCATACCGCAAGTAAAAGACAGATCTCAAATTTTGATGAAAGGATAATTTAGCTCTGAATATATGTGTCGCAAATCAACTCGTTGTAGTGATGTTATAGCAGGTACACAATGCCCTGTCTCTGCTTATACTACAGAAACTGTTCACTCCGTTCAGCACAAAGTCGACTTTGCATTGGAGGCAACCACACTTCACAATTTCTGCAGGAATTGTCTAGTTATTATTATTAGTGTGGTTGCCTTAGGCAAACACACTATTATTATTGCACATATTTATTTATTATTATTATTATTATTATTATTATTATTATTATTATTATTCCGCCAGTTTTTTGGACCGCTACTCCTCCCAGAGTTTTCGCACCACATACACGTGCAATATGTCAAATCGAGCGGCTTGATCGGGAATGGTGTGCTATTACTTTGTGGAAAGTTTCGGTGCACGGTTTTTGAGAAATTCCACGTTTTTTGGGAAATTTTTCCCATAGAGAATGAATGGTGGAATGTTCACCCTTGTGATGTCACAATGCTGTCTTCACACCTTTATGATGTCACAATGCTCTGTTTTCTAGCAGCAGTACTCTGGTCTCTCTCTAGATTTGAACATTCTGCCATTCATCTCTATGGGGAAAAATTGCCCACAAATTGTGCAATGCCTCATTGGACATGGTAGAGAGTCCTTTGTCCATTGGTGTAGATCAGCCTCGCCCCCATTCCTGATTGGCCGATGTTTGATATTTCATAACTTTTGAACCGTTTGTCATAGAAAATTATGGGTCACGTCATTGGACTCAGTAAAGACCTAGCAACCGCCTAGAACTCCATAGCAACCTCCTAGCAACACCCTAGCAACCGCCTATAACTCCAAAGCAACGACCTAGCAACACCCTAGCAACCACCTAGAATAACCTAGCAACCGCCTAGAACTCCATAGCAACCACCTAACAACACACTAACAACCACCTGGAACACCATAGCAACCACCTAGCAACACCATAGAAACCACCTAGAACTCCATAGCAACCACCTAGCAACACCCTAGCAACCACCTGGAACTCCATAGCAACCACCTAGCAACACCCTAGCAACCACCTAGAACACCCTAGCAACTGGCTATAACTCCATAGCAACCACCTAGCAACACCATAGCAACCACCTAGAACTCCATAGCAACCACCTAGCAACACCCTAGCAACCACCTGGAACACCATAGCAACCACCTAGCAACACCCTAGCAACCACCTAGAACACCCTAGCAACCAGCTTTAACTCCATAGCAACCACCTAGCAACACCATAGCAACCACCTAGAACTCCATAGCAACCACCTAGCAACACCCTAGCAACCACCTGGAACACCATAGCAACCACCTAGCAACCCCCTAGCAACCACCTGGAACACCATAGCAACTGCGTAGCAACACCCTAGCAACCGCCTATAACTCCATAGCAACCACCTAGCAACATCCTAGCAACCACCTAGAATACCCTAGCAACACACTAGCAACCATCTATAGCTCCATAGCAAATGCCTAGCAACACCCTAGCAACTGCCTATAACTCCATAGCAACCACCTAGCAACATCCTAGCAACCACCTAGAATACCCTAGCAAAACCCTAGCAACCGTCTATAGCTCCATAGCAAATGCCTAGCAACACCCTAGCAACCGGCTATAACTCCATAGCAACCACCTAGCAACACTATAGTAACCACCCAGAACTCCATAGCATCCACCTAGCAACACCCTAGCAACCACCTAGAATACCCTAGCAACCACCTAGCAACACCATAGCAACCACCTGAAACACCATAGCAAATGCCTAGCAACACCCAAGCAACCAGCTATAACTTCATAACAACCACCTAGCAACACCCTAGCAACCACCTTGAACTCCATAGCAACCTCCTAGCAAACACATAGCAACACCCTAGCAACTGCCTATAACTCAATAGCAACCACCTACCAAAATCCTAGCAACCACCTAGCAACACCCTAGCAACCACCTGGAACACCATAGCAAATGCCTAGCAACACCCAAGCAACCAGCTATAACTTCATAACAACCACCTAGCAACACCCTAGCAACCACCTTGAACTCCATAGCAACCATCCAGCAAAACCCTAGCAACCACCTAGAACACCATAGCAAATGCCTAGCAACACCCTAGCAACCACCTAGAACTCCATTGCAACCACCTAGCAACACTCTAGCAACCACCTGTAACACGATAACAAAAGTCTAGCAAAACCCTAGCAACCAGCCATAACTCCATAGCAACCACCTTGCAACACCCTAGCAACCACCAAGAACTCCATAGCAACCACCTAGCAACACCATAGCAACCACCTGGAACACCATAGCAACCACCTAGCAACATCCAAGCAACCACCTAGAATGCCTTAGCAACCGCCCTGAACTCCATAGCAACCACCTAGCAACAACCTAGCAACTGCCTAGATTCCCATAGCAAGCACCTAGCATCACCCTAGCAACCAACTAGAACTCCATAGGAACTACCTAGAACACCCTAGCAACCACCTGGAACACCATATCAACCACCTAGCAACATCCTAGCAACTGCCTAGAACTCCACAGCAACCACCTACAACACCCTAGCAACCGCCTAGAATTCCATAGCAACCACCTGGAACTCCATAGAACCACCTAGCAACACCCTAGCAACCGCCTCAAACTCCATAGCAACCACCTACCAACACCCTAGACACCACTTAAAACACCATAGTCACCACCAGAACATCATAGCAACTACCTACCACTGTTCACTCTGTTCAGCAGAAAGTCGACTTTGCATTGGCGGCAACCACACTTCACAATTTCTGCAGGAATTGTCTAGTTATTATTATTATTTATTATTTATTCCACCCATTTTTTGGACCGCTACTCCTCCCAGAGTTTTCGCACTACATACACGTGCAATATGTCAAATCGAGCGGCTTCATCGGGAATGGTGTGCTATTACTTTGTGGAAAGTTTCGGTGTACGGTTTTTGAGAAATTCCACTTTTTTTGGGCAAAAAAAAAAGTTTTTTCCCATAGAGAATGAATGGCGGAATGTTCACCCTTGTGATGTCACAATGCTAGCCTCTCAGCCTTGTGATGTCACAATGCTCTGTCTTCTAGCAGCTGTACCCTGGTCTCTCTCTGGCTTTGAACACTGGGCATTCATCTGTATGGGGCAAAATTGCCGACAAATTGTGCAATGCCTCATTGGACATGGTAGAGAGTCCGTTCAGTATTGGTGTAAATTAACCTCGCCCCCTTTCCTGATTGGCCGACGTTTGATATTTCATAACTTTTGAACCGTTTGTCATAGAGATTTATGGGTCGCATCATTGGACTCAGTAAAGACCTAGCAACCGCCTAGAACTCCATAGCAACCCCCTAGCAACACCCTAGCAACCACCTAAAACTGCATAGCAACCACCTTGCAACACCCGAGCAACCACCTGGAAGACAATAGCAAATGCCTAGCAACACCCTAGCAACCGCCTATAACTCCATAGCAACCACCTAGCAACACCATAGCAACCACCTAGAACTCCATAGCAACCACCTGGAACACCATAGCAACCACCTAGCAACAACCTAGCAACCACCTGGAACACCATAACAACTGCCTAGCAACACCCTAGCAACTGCCTAGAACTCCATAGCAACCCCCTAGCAACATCCTAGCAACTGCCTATAACTCCATAACAAAGACCTAGCAACACACTAGCAACCACCTGTAACACCATAGCAAATGCCTAGAACTCCATAGCAACCACTTCGCAACACCCTAGCAACCACCTGGAACACAATAGCAAATGCCTAGCAACACCCTAGCAACCACCTAGAACTCCATAACAACCACCTACAACACCCTAGCAACCACCTGGAACACCATAGCAAATGCCTAGCAACACCCTAGCAACCAGCTATAACTCCATAGCAACCACCTAGCAACACCATAGCAACCACCTTGCAACACCCTAGCAACCACCTAGAATACCCTAGCAACCACCTGGAACACCATAACTGCTTAGCAACACCCTAGCAACCACCTATAACTCCATAGCAACCACCTAGCAATATCCTAGCAACCACCTAGAATACCCTAGCAACACCCTAGCAACCGCCTATAACTCCATAGCAAATGCCTAGAAACACCCTAGCAACCAGCTATAACTCCATAGCAACCACCTAGCAACAGCATAGCAACCATCTAGAACTCCATAGCATCCACCTAGCAACAACCTAGCAACCACCTACAATACCCTAGCAACCACCTAGCAACACCCTAGCAACCACCTGGAACACCATAACAACTGCCTAGTAACACCCTAGCAACTGCCTATAACTCCCTAGCAACCACCTAGCAACACCCTAGCAACCGCCTATAACTCCATAGCAACAACCTAGCAACATCCTAGCAACCACCTGGAACACCATTACTGCCTAGCAACACCCTAGCAACTGCCTATAACACCATAGCAACCACCTAGCAACATCATAGCAACCACATAGAAAACCCTAGCAATCACCTAGCAATGCCCTAGCAACCACCTGGAGCATCATAGCAACCACCTAGCACCACCCTTGTAACCACCTGGAACACCATATCAACCACCTAGCAACATCCTAGCAACTGCCTAGAACTTCATAGCAACTACCTAAAACACCCTAGCAACCGCCTAGAATTCCATAGCAACCGCCTAGAACACCATAGAACCAACTAGCAACACCCTAGACACCACCTAAAACACCATCGTCACCACCAGAACATCATAGCAACTACCGACCACTGTTCACTCTGTTCAGCACAAAGTCGACTTTGCATTGGCGGCAACCACACTTCACAATTTCTGCTGGAATTGTCTAGTTATTATTATTATTATTCCGCCAGTTTTTTGGACCGCTACTCCTCCCAGAGTTTTCGCACCACATACATGTGCAATATGTCAAATCGACCGGCTTGATCGGGAATGGTGTGCTATTACTTTGTGGAAAGTTTCGGTGCACGGTTTTTGAGAAATTCCACTTTTTTTGGGAAATTTTTCCCATAGAGAATGAATGGTGGAATGTTCACCCTTGTGATGTCACAATGCTGTCTTCTCACCATTGTGATGTCACAATGCTCTGTCTTCCAGCAGCAGTACTCTGGTCTCTCTCTAGATTTGAACATTCTGCCATATATCTCTGTGGGGAAAAATTGCCCACATATTGTGCAATGCCTCATTGGACTTGGTAGAGAGTCCTTTGTCCATTGGTGTAGTTCAGCCTCGCCCCCCTTCCTGATTGGCCAATGTTTGATATTTCATAACTTTTGAACCGTATGTCATAGAGAAATATGGGTTGCGTCATTGGACTCAGTAAAGATCTAGCTACCGCCTAGAACTCCATAGCAACCCTCTAACAACATCCTAGCAACCGCCTATAACTCTATAGCAACAACCTAGCAACACCCTAGCAACCACCTAGAACAACCTAGCAACCGCCTAGAACTCCATAGCAACCACCTAACAACGCACTAGCAACCACCTGGAACACCATAGCAAATGCCTAGCAACACCCTAGCAAACGGCTATAACTCCATAGCAACCACCTAGCAACACCATAGCAACCACCAAGAACTCCATAGCAACCACCTAGCAACACCCTAGCAACCACCTGGAACACCATAGCAACCACCTAGCAACACCCTAGCAACCACCTGGAACACCATAACAACTGTCTAGCAACACCCTAGCAACACCCTAGCAACCGGCTATAACTCCATAGCAACCACCTAGCAACACCATAGCAACCACCTAAATCTCCATAGCAACCACCTAGCAACACCCTAGCAACCACCTGGAACACCATAGCAACCACCTAGCAACACCCTAGCAACCACCTAGAACACCCTAGCAACCGGCTATAACTCCATAGCAACCACCTAGCAACTCCATAGCAACCACCTAGAACTCCATAGAACCACCTAGCAACACCCTAGCAACCACCTGGAACTCCATAGAACCACCTAGCAACACCCTAGCAACCACCTGGAACACCATAACAACCGCCTAGCAACACCTTAGCAACCGCCTATGACTCCATAGCAACCACCTTGCAACACCCTAGCAACCCCCGGGAACACCATAGGAACCACCTAGCAACACCCTAGCCACCGCCTATAACTCCATAGCAACCACCTTGCAACACACTAGCAAACACCTGGAACACCATAGCAACCACCTAGCAACACCCTAGCAACCACCTAGAACACCCTAGCAACCGGCTATAACTCCATAGCAACCACCTAGCAACTCCATAGCAACCACCTAGAACTCCATAGCAACCACCTAGCAACACCATAGCAACCACCTGGAACACCATAACAACTGCCTAGCAACACCCTAGCAACCACCTGGAACACCATAACAACTGCCTTGCAACACCCTAGCAACCGCTTATATCTCCATAGCAACCACCTAGCAACATCCTAGCAACCACCTATAACTCCATTGCAACCACCTAACAACACACTAGCAACCACCTGGAACATGATAGCAACCACCTAGAACACCCTAGCAACCGGCTATAACTCCATAGCAACCACCTAGCAACACCATAGCAACCACCTGGAGCTCCATAGTAACCACCTGGAACTCCATAGTAAACACCTAGCACCACCCTAGCAACCATGTGGAACACCATATCAACCACCTAGCACCACCCTAGCAACCACCTGGAACACCATATCAACCACCTAGCAACATCCTAGCAACTGCCTAGAACTCCATAGCAACCACCTAGAACACCCTAGCAACCGCCTAGAATTTTATAGAAACCACCTAGAACTCCATAGAACCACCTTGCAACACCCTAGCAACCGCCTCAAACTCCATAGCAACCTCCTAGCAACACCCTAGACACCACCTAAAACACCATAGTCACCACAAGAACATCATTGCAACTACCTACCACTGTTCACTCTGTTCAGCAGAAAGTCGACTTTGCATTGGCGGCAACCACACTTCACAATTTCTGCAGGAATTGTCTAGTTATTATTATTATTATTATTCCGCCAGTTTTTTGGACCGCTACTCCTCCCAGAGTTTTCGCACCACATACACGTGCAATATGTCAAATCGAGCGGCTTGATCGGGAATGGTGTGCTATTACTTTGTGGAAAGTTTCGGTGCACGGTTTTTGAGAAATTCCACGTTTTTTGGGAAATTTTTCCCATAGAGAATGAATGGTGGAATGTTCACCCTTGTGATGTCACAATGCTGTCTTCACACCTTTATGATGTCACAATGCTCTGTTTTCTGGCAGCAGTACTCTGGTCTCTCTCTAGATTTGAACATTCTGCCATTCATCTCTATGGGGAAAAATTGCCCACAAATTGTGCAATGCCTCATTGGACATGGTAGAGAGTCCTTTGTCCATTGGTGTAGATCAGCCTCGCCCCCATTCCTGATTGATATTTCATAACTTTTGAACCGTTTGTCATAGAAAATTATGGGTCACGTCATTGGACTCAGTAAAGACCTAGCAACCACCTAGAACTCCATAGCAACCTCCTAGCAACACCCTAGCAACCGCCTATAACTCCAAAGCAACGACCTAGCAACACCCTAGCAACCACCTAGAATAACCTAGCAACCGCCTAGAACTCCATAGCAACCACCTAACAACACACTAGCAACCCCCTGGAACACTATAGCAACCACCTAGCAACACCATAGCAACCACCTAGAACTCCATAGCAACCGGCTATAACTCCATAGCAACCACCTAGCAACACCATAGCAACCACCTAGAACTCCATAGCAACCACCTAGCAACACCCTAGCAACCACCTGGAACACCATAGCAACCACTTAGCAACACCCTAGCAACCACCTAAAACACCCTAGCAACCAGCTTTAACTCCATAGCAACCACCTAGCAACACCATAGCAACCACCTAGAACTCCATAGCAACCACCTAGCAACACCCTAGCAACCACCTGGAACACCATAGCAACCACCTAGCAACCCCCTAGCAACCACCTGGAACACCATAGCAACTGCGTAGCAACACCCTAGCAACCGCCTATAACTCCATAGCAACCACCTAGCAACATCCTAGCAACCACCTAGAATACCCTAGCAACACCCTAGCAACCGTCTATAGCTCCATAGCAAATGCCTAGCAACACCCTAGCAATCGCCTATAACTCCATAGCAACCACCTAGCAACATCCTAGCAACCACCTAGAATACCCTAGCAACACCCTAGCAACCGTCTATAGCTACATAGCAAATGCCTAGTAACACCCTAGCAACCAGCTATAACTCCATAGCAACCACCTAGCAACACCATAGTAACCACCCAGAACTCCATAGCATCCACCTAGCAACACCCTAGCAACCACCTAGAATACCCTAGCAACCACCTAGCAACACCATAGCAACCACCTGAAACAGCATAACTGCCTAGCAACACCCTAGCAACCGCCTATAACTCCATAGCAACCCCCTAGCAAACACATAGCAACACCCTAGCAACTGCCTATAACTCAATAGCAACCACCTACCAACATCCTAGCAACCACCTAGCAACACCCTAGCAACCACCTGGAACACCATAGCAAATGCCTAGCAACACCCTAGCAACCAGCTATAACTTCATAACAACCACCTAGAACACCCTAGCAACCAGCTTTAACTCCATAGCAACCACCTAGCAACACCATAGCAACCACCTAGAACTCCATAGCAACCACCTAGCAACACCCTAGCAACCACCTGGAACACCATAGCAACCACCTAGCAACCCCCTAGCAACCACCTGGAACACCATAGCAACTGCGTAGCAACACCCTAGCAACCGCCTATAACTCCATAGCAACCACCTAGCAACATCCTAGCAACCACCTAGAATACCCTAGCAACACCCTAGCAACCGTCTATAGCTCCATAGCAAATGCCTAGCAACACCCTAGCAACCGCCTATAACTCCATAGCAACCACCTAGCAACATCCTAGCAACCACCTAGAATACCCTAGTAACATCCTAGCAACCGTCTATAGCTACATAGCAAATGCCAAGTAACACCCTAGCAACCAGCTATAACTCCATAGCAACCACCTAGCAACACCATAGTAACCACCCAGAACTCCATAGCATCCACCTAGCAACACACTAGTAACCACCTAGAATACCCTAGCAACCACCTAGCAACACCATAGCAACCACCTGAAACAGCATAACTGCCTAGCAACACCCTAGCAACCGCCTATAACTCCATAGCAACCCCCTAGCAAACACATAGCAACACCCTAGCAACTGCCTATAACTCAATAGCAACCACCTACCAACATCCTAGCAACCACCTAGCAACACCCTAGCAACCACCTGGAACACCATAGCAAATGCCTAGCAACACCCTAGCAACCAGCTATAACTTCATAACAACCACCTAGCAACACCCTAGCAACCACCTTGAACTCCATAGCAACCATCCAGCAAAACCCTAGCAACCACCTAGAACACCATAGCAAATGCCTAGCAACACCCTAGCAACCAGCTATAACTCCATAGCAACCACCTAGCAACACCCTAGCAACCACCTAGAACTCCATAGCAACCACCTAGCAACACTCTAGCAACCACCTGTAACACCATAACAATAGCCTAGCAAAACCCTAGCAACCAGCAATAACTCCATAGCAACCACCTAGCAACACCCTAGCAACCACCAAGAACTCCATAGCAACCACCTAGCAACACCATAGCAACCACCTGGAACACCATAGCAACCACCTAGCAACATCCAAGCCACCACCTAGAATGCCTTAGCAATCGCCCTGAACTCCATAGCAACCACCTAGCAACAACCTAGCAACTGCCTAGATTCCCATAGCAAGCACATAGCATCACCCTAGCAACCAACTAGAACTCCATAGGAACTACCTAGAACACCCTAGCAACCACCTGGAACACCATATCAACCACCTAGCAACATCCTAGCAACTGCCTAGAACTCCACAGGAACCACCTACAACACCCTAGCAACCGCCTAGAATTCCATAGCAACCGCCTGGAACTCCATAGAACCACCTAGCAACACCCTAGCAACCGCCTCAAACTCCATAGCAACCACCTACCAACACCCTAGACACCACTTAAAACACCATAGTCACCACCAGAACATCATAGCAACTACCTAACACTGTTCACTCTGTTCAGCAGAAAGTCGACTTTGCATTGGCGGCAACCACACTTCACAATTTCTGCAGGAATTGTCTAGTTATTATTATTATTCCACCCATATTTTGGACCGCTACTCCTCCCAGAGTTTTCGCACCACATACACATGCCATATGTCAAATTGACCGGCTTCTTTGGGAATCGATGGCTATTACTTTGTGGAAATTTTCGCTGCACGGTTTTTGAGAAATATGACTTTTTATGGCCAATTTTTCCCATTGAAAATGAATGGGGCGGTGACGTCATAAAAATGTGAATTATGAAGTTACAGCATTGGTCGGCTTTGCACACGTGATGCGGTTGGCTGTTCGTCCTCACCAGCCACCAGAAAGGATATAGCGGAAGTGAACGGATAAAACAGTATTCCAAATGCAAAATTACAAATGAAAACGCTGTCAGCTAGGTATATCAACAAAACATATGGCTTAGGCATACCCAGAAGTCCTCAATAATAACAGTATTTCACAAGATATTACGCAAATTCTTTGACGACGTTTCGTCAGGTCCAGCGTCTTTGAATGCTAATGCTAACAGACTACATGCATTGTATGCGACGATTAAAAAACTTTCGGTTGACCTAAAAAAACGATATTCCAAAACCAAAATTAGACGTGCTGTTATACCTGGTTAGAAAGCTTATGCTCTCACCTACTGAATAAACGAATTCTCAAACAAGCCAGACTGTACTAAAGAGTGCAACAACGCCGTCAACAACACGTGTGCAGCAGCTTCTGATCCGGTCTTCAGTGGGCTTGTAATACCACACATGTTGCTTTGGGTGTTGTCGAACTTTGTAGTACAATCTGGCTTGATGTACACATCATCGATCTAATAGGTGACAGAATAAGCTTTCTAACAATGTATAATATGTCAAATTTTACTTTTGTAATACCGTTTTATATTCCAGCGAGTTGGAAACTTTGGTCTCGTTATAACTGCATTACACATCAGTCTGCATTACACGTCAGACTTAGGGTTTTTCCAAGACCCTCTGAACATGCCAGCTAGCTTTGTGATTCGCCGTCACTCGTCACCGCATACCGCAAGTAAAACACTGAGATCTCAAATTTTGATGAAAGGATAATTTAGCTCTGAATATATGTGTCGCAAATCAACTCGTTGTAGTGATGTTATAGCAGGTACACAATGCCCTGTCTCTGCTTATACTACAGAAACTGTTCACTCCGTTCAGCACAAAGTCGACTTTGCATTGGAGGCAACCACACTTCACAATTTCTGCAGGAATTGTCTAGTTATTATTATTATTCTTATTTTTCTCCGCTAAAAGTGTCTGAGGCTCAGCAGCCATAAGTCCTAGAGCAACCAAATTTGGCAGGTGGGTTTCTATGGCCCCCCACTACTCAGGCACTAAAAATCACCTATGTCGGCCAGATGGTGGCGCTATAACAAAGGGTTTTGCGTTTAAGGCCATAACGCCAACACCATACGTTAGATCAACACAAAACTTCATGGACTTGTGCAGCTGAACCTGCTCTACAACTTTGTCATTGGCACCACCCATGTCCGCCATATTGTTTGCCCGCCATTTTAACTTTTACGTTGGGGCGTGGAAGCTTTCTCTGCTAAAATGTCTGAGGCTCAGCAACCATAAGATGTAGACCAACCAGATTTGGTAGGTGGGTTCCTATGGCCCCCCACTACTCACGCACGAAAAATCTCCTATGTCGCCCAGATGGTGGCGCTATAACAAAGGGTCATACTTTAAAAGGTCATAACTCCCACACCGTAAGTCAGATCAACACAAAACTTCATCGACTGATGCATCTGAATGTGCTCTACAACTTTGCTTTTGGGACCACCTATGTCCGCCATATGGTTTGCCCGCCATTTGGACTTTTTCATTAGGTGGGGTGCGGAAGAGCTGGAGCTGCAAATTCTAAGTGTTACGACATCGAATTAACTTCTTTACGGCAAGCGACATCCATGGCGACGCAAGTAATCCGACACTGTAGGGTCTAGTTTTTAGCAGTGAGGGGAGGGTCTGAGCGTCGCGGAAGCAATGGAAGACAGTACCAGCCAGAGTGTATGCTAGGCTAAGTTTGTTATTAAAAGCTTTTTGAGAGGATGAATAATTACTTTTCTTTGGCATGGATCCATTTGTAGACAGTATCGGGTGAGTTCATTCAGTCTTTAAATCTGTCATTATGGTGAGAAATAGCTAAACCATTTTATTGATAGTATTTGTGTTTCTGTGCAAATGCGCAAAAACATGGTGGTATATAAAACAATGATGGCAATACATGTATAGTCCGCTTCGTTCCGTTGTTACCATAACATAAACTATCTTGTGTCTACAGCTGCAGTTTCTCGCTGCAATTTCTTATATTGAATGTAAACAAAAGACGCAATTTATGCTGTACTCTGCCAATGTCTGAATAAATAATACGGTACTCTTCGCGTCGGCAGCATGGATGGCGAGTTGGTCTTTCATGTTTTGCTATTGAAAGTTTGTTAGTAAAAGCTTTGAGAAGATGAATCATTACTTTTCTTTGGCATGGTTCCATTTGAAGACAATATCGGGTGAGTTCGTTTAGTGTTTAAATCCGTCATTATGCTGAGAGAAATCGTATTCTCAATTTAATCTCTAAATTGACTGTAAGATTAGGGTTGTAACTAAGTAGTTGTTTCGTAGGTGATTTAACTCGTCTTAACTATTGCTTGTATTTTTGCATAGACTGCATTGTTGCTGTTCTTGTTTGTGTTAGTGTTAATCAGTTTAACCTACAGGATCCAAGTTGAACTACGCGGTGGTTCCCTGCACTTGGAGCGGTAGGCTACTGCCCTCTAGGGTTTTCGACACACTTGTTCCTGGTTATGGTTAAACACTTTGTTGTACGTCGCTCTGGATAGGAGCGTCTGCCAAATGCCTGTAATGTAATGTAATGCAATGCAATATTCAGTAGCAACAAGATAAACCCGACATTAGCCCTAAAATATGCCAATACAGCGGTGAAAACGCTGCTCACTGAATTACGAAATAAACGAGACAAATTTTTATTTTTTAAATTATACCATGTCATTCTACAGTCAATATCTGGGACTAAACATTGAATAAATATACAATCTTACCATTGGTTTTACGCGTAGAGATGTCCCTTTTGCGAATGAGTGGTCATATATTGTCTTGGACAATCCGTTTGCGAAATATATGCGCATTTGTCACGCCTGGGTCGGCTATCTTCAATAATAGCTGTGCGTAATACCACACCTGTTGCTTACGGCGTTGTCGCCCTTTTTAGTACAATTTGGCTTGATTGACAATTCATTTATTCAGTAGGTGAGAGTATACGCTTTCTAACGATGTATAACATGTCTGATTTTGCTTTTGGAATAGCGTTTTATAGGTCAGCGTAACCAAAATTTTTCTTATCTGCCAATGTCTAAATAAATAAAACGGTAGGCTACTTTGCGCGCAGCAGGAAGATCGCAAGTTAATATCACGTCTTTTTTCCGTTTTTTCTCAATGTCGTATTTATTATTTGAAATGTGCATTCATGTGTTATTATTCTATCTGTCTCTGTGGCGCTCTGAAATGTGCTTTCTCTGCTAAGCTGAGCAATGGATTGGAACATGTGTCTGACGTAGTGTTGCACGGTATACCAAAACTTCAGCACTTTCTCGGTACTTAAAAAAAGAAAAAAAAAGAAAAAAAGAAACGGTTCGGTATTAGAATATTCCGACGTTCGGTAGTTTTGAGTCAAATGTAAAAGCCAGGGAAAAATGTCTCCCGCATTACTGATTGAGAGGATGAAAAGTGTAATTTGTCAGAATCTTCGCTAGAAGGCAGTAGCAACTAAGGTTGCCAAGTGAGTTGACTTGCGCTTGTGCACTCAGCTCCTTGATACAGCGCAAGCTTTGACTCAGTTCACTTCAGTAGCAATAGGTGTTCCAATTTGGAAATATTTTATTATAGATAGATGCTGTATTGTTATTAAAATATGCTGTTTTTAAATCTATTTAAAGGTGAAAGACCTGTTTTAAAGATTGTTTACTTTACAACTGTTTAATTTTTGAAATATATTTAACATATTTTTCTATTGTTCAGTGTTGTAACACTATAGGCCTATGCATATTAATATGTTGAAGAGGCTTCAACTTAAAGGTTGTTAATGAACCAGGTTGTTAATAAACCATGAATTTGAAAATGAGGTCAACCCTTGTGGACATTACGTTTCTGATCTATTAAGGTAATTTCAGTATCGTTAGGTACCGAATTAGCATCGTTTAAGTTTCAAGTATTATTTCAGTATTGAGTATCGTAATACTAAACCTGGTATCAGTATCAAAGTCAAAATTTTGGTATCGTGACAACACTAGTGTGACGCCTTTTTTAGTTGCGGCGCAGAAACACTGCAGCTGTGCATACACGCCGGACCATCTAAGTGTTACGACATAGTAAAGGCCTTGACGGGAAGCGGCCAGGACATATCCATGGCGACGTAACTAAGTCATCCGACAGCGTCTCTTAGCACAAAATTGGCCATAAGTCATCAATTTTTCATACGATCATCATGATATTCAGTAGATATGTTGGGTGAAGGCATTTGATCATGAGGAAAAAGCCATTTAAAAATCGCTCCATAGGGGGCGCGATGGTGCTAATGCTTGGACCCCTCCCAACGCCGCTTGCGGCTTTAATTCTTATTATTTTTCTCCGCTAAAAGTGTCTGAGGCTCAGCAACCATAAGTCCTACAGCAACCAAATTTGGCAGGTGGGTTCCTATGGCCCCCCACTACTCAGGCACTAAAAATCACCTATGTCGGCCAAATGGTGGCGCTATAACAAAGGGTTTCGCCTAAATGGCAATAACTCCCACACAATAAGTTAGATCAACACAAAACTTCATCGACCTATGCCTCTGAACGTGCTCTACAACTTCGCCATTGGCACCACCTATGTCCGCCATATTATTTGCCCGCCATTTAGACTTTTTCGTTGGGGCGTGGCAGTTTTCTCCGCTAAAATGTCTGAGGCTCAGCAACCATAAGTTGTAGACCAACCAACTTTGGTAGGTGGGTTCCTATGGCCCCCCAGTACTCACGCACGAAAAATCTCCTATGTCGCCCAGATGGTGGCGCTATAACAAAGGATCACTCTTTTAAAGGCTATAACTGTTACACTATAAGTCAGATCAACACAAAACTTCATCGACTGATGCATCTGAATGTGCTCTACAACTTTGCTTTTGGGACCACCTATGTCCGCCATATGGTTTGCCCGCCATTTGGACTTTTCCATTAGGTGGGGTGCGGAAAAGCTGGAGCTCCAAATTCTAAGTGTTAGGACATCGAGTAAACTTCTTTACGGCAAGCGACATCCATGGCGACGCAAGTAATCCGACACCGTAAGGTTAGTTTTTTATCAGTGAGGGGACGGTCTTGGGGCACTTTGAACGGTAGGATACTGCCCTCTAGGGTTTTCGACACACTTGTTCCTGGTTATGGTTAGACACTTTGTTGTACGTCGCTCTGGATATGAGCGTCTGCCAAATGCCTGTAATGTAATGTAGGCTAATATTCCGTAACAACAAGATAAACCCGACATTTGCCCTAAAATATGCCAATACAGCAGTGAAAACGCTGCTCACTGAATAACGAAATAAACGAGACAAAGTTTTTTTTAATTATACCATCTCATATTACAGTCAATATCTGGGACTAAACATTGAATAAATATACAATCTTACCATTGGTTTTACGCGTAGAGATGTCCCTTTTGCGACTGAGTGGTCATACATTGTCTTGGACAATCCGTTTGTGATTCCTGTTGCTTGCGGCGTTGTCGCCGTTTTTAGTACAATTTGGCTTGATTGACAGTTCATTTATTCAGTAGATGAGAGTATAAGCTTTCTAACGATGTATAACATGTCTGATTTTGCATTTGGAATAGCGTGTTATAGTTCAGCTTAATGGAATATTTTCTTATCGCATTCACTGTGGCGTAGCATTAAAGACGATGCACCTAACGAAACGTTGTCAACGATTTTCATAATTCCTTGGAGAGTACTATTATTATTGAGGACTTCGGGGCATAGCTAAGCCATTTCTTTGCTGATAGACCTATCTGACATCGTTTTCTGACGCAAAACAGAAGCGGATAGGACTTTGTCATTGATTTTCTGTCTCTATACTACTAAACACAGATAAAATGTCATGTTGCTATGTAAGTATTACTGCTCAAAATATTTCGGTTATATGCGTTATTTTTGAAATTGAGTGTCTTTAAATAGGTTAGGGGTATTATATAATGTGGATATTTCACACTGCAATGTAAGCGTCAGTGTAATAGTTTTTGTGACCCATGGAACAGTGATGACGACAGTGTTGGAACGTTGCTAAAACGTGGTGGACGGTTGAAAATTATTTTCGTCCCATCCCCATCCGTCATTATGCTGAGAAATAGCTAAACCATTTAAATTGATAGTAATTGAGTTTCTCTGGAAATGCGCGAAAACACGCTGGTATAATAAAACAATGACGGTAAATATAGCCTACATATGTAGTCTGCTTCATTCCGTTGCTACCATAACATAACAGACTATCTTGTGTCTACAGCTGCAGTTTCTCGCTGCAATTACTAATATTGAATATAAACAAAAGACGCAATTTATGCTGTACTCTACCAATGTCTACATAAATAATACGGTACTCTGAGCGTATGAAGCAGTTATCATGGATGGCGAGTTGATATTTTTTGCTACTACATGTTTGTTAGTAAAAGCTTTGAGAGGATGAATCATTGCTTTTCTTTGGCATGGATCCATTTGAAGACAATATCGGGTAGTTCGTTTACTCTTTAAATCCGTCATTATGCTGAGAGAAATCGTATTCTCAATTTAATCTCCACATTGACTGTAAGCTTTTGGTTGTAACTAGTTAGCTGTTTCGTAGGTGACTTAGTTAATGCACTCGTCTTAACTATTGCTTGCATTTCTGCATAGACTGCGTTGTTGCTGTTCTTGTTTGTGTTAGTGTTAATCAGTTTAACCTACAGGGTCCAAGTTGAACTATGCGGTTGTTCCCTGCACTTGGAACGGTAGGCTACTGCCCTCTAGGGTTTTCGCCACAATTGTTCCTGATTATGGTTATACACTTTGTTGTACGTCGCTCTGGATAAGAGCGTCTGCCAAATGCCTGTCATTTGAGATGTAATGTAATATTCCGTAGCAACAAGATAAACCAGACATTAGCCTTAAAATATGCCAATACAGCAGTGAAAACTCTGCTCACTGAAGAACGAAATAAACGAGACAACGTTTTTTTAATAATTATTCCATGTCATTCTACAGTCACTATCTGGGACTAAACATTGAATAAATATACAATCTTACCATTGGTTTTACGCGTAGAGATGTCCCTTTTGCGAATGAGTGGTTATATATTGTCTTGGACAATCTGTTTGCGAAATATACGCGCATCTGTGACGCATGGGTTGGCTATCTTCAATAATAGCTGTGCGTAATACCACACCTGTTGCTTAGGGCGTTGCCGCCCTTTTTAGTGCAATTTGGCTTGATTGACAATTCATTTATTCTGTAGGTGAGAGTATAAGCTTTCTAACGATGTAGGTTTTGCTTTTGGAATAATGTTTTATAGGTCAGCGTAACCGAAAATTTTCTGATCTGCCAATGTTTAAATAAATAAAACGGTAGGCTGCTCTGTGCGTAGGTAGCGACTTGATATCTCGTCTTTTGTTTCGTTTTTTCTCAGTGTCGTAATTATTATTTGAAATGTGTATTCATGTGTTATTATTCTATCTGTGCTCTGAAATGTGCATTCTCTGCTAAGCTGAGCAATGGATTGGAATAGGTATGTGTCTGACGTAATGTTGCACGGTATACAGAAACTTCAGCACCTTTTCGGTACTTAAAAAAATAAAAATAAACGGTTCGGTATTATAATTTTCCGAGGTTCCGTAGTTTTGCGTCAAATGTAAAAGCCAGGGAAATGTGTCCCCCGCATTACTGATCGAGAGGATGAAAAGTGTAATTTGTCAGAATCTTCGCTAGATGACAGTAGCAACTAAAGCCGGGCACCCACCGCACGCGTATCGACCGCGAGCGCACTACGCGCGTATTACGCGCGTAACTGAAGCGTAGTTGAAGTACTGTTATTACAACGGCAGCGGGCGACGTCGTCTCCACCAGATGCAAACGCGTCGCGAACCGGCTGCGAAGCTCGCGCGACACAAGCGAACTGAAGCGTAGTTTTTCGCTTCTGTTCTATTTTTTCGGCTTGTCGCGCGTCACGATGGCCTGTTTATACACAGAAATATGCTCTAAAATGCTAGGTATACATGCTCTGATTTATATTTCATCCTTATATGACTGGGGGTGTGTCCCTAGTTACCTCCCAGATATTTTATAAGCAGCTAAAAAATACAAGCCTTTTCGTTTTTGTATTGTCCTTGCAGAAAAACAAAAAACAAACAAACAAAAAAAAAAACTGGAACCTGGGGAAAAGGCAAACTTGGTTTCGCTATCTTATTTTGCGGAGGGGGTGGGGTAAATTTGAAAATACACCACAGAAAGACGTAGCCTATTGAATGACGTAGAAGTGAATGCACCGAGCAGCGGTTTGTTAGCTCGAGTGTTGGAAGGTAGTTTTTAACCAACCATTGCTCAGCCTATTTGACTTCTCCGATGTCTTCGTTCGCCGTGATTAGCTGATTTTACTAAATCTGATCCTATAAATGTTTTGACGTGAATGACAAGACGACACCGGAATTCCCAATGGTTGATTACGGATTATTTATTATTATTATTATTATTATTATTATTATTATTATTATTATTATTATTATTACATATTCTTCGTGAAATTGGCACGCTTGTTAACCAAGCAAATAAATTAATACGGTTTGAGATTGATTATTATGCAGGCTACGTTGCGATTTAAGCTTATGGTAATTCTTTAAAGCGTTTACTTTCTCACGTATTTACATGTGTTAAAAAATATTACCGAATTAACAGACTGAAAAAGGTCTCTCACTAAGTATTCACTTACCCATAATCAACAGTCCTGAACAAACGTGAAATACACGATGTAATCCCACTGCAGACTGCAGTGGGGAATATAGAGCTTTAAGAAAGCCTTTGCGCGACACAAACGGAACCAGTGGAGACACGCTACGCGCCGCGCCGTGCTGCTTCGCCGTGCTGCTTACGCGACGCTTACGCGACACGTGCGGTGGGTGCCCGGCGTTAGGTTGGCAAGTGAGGTGACGCGCGCTTGTGCACTACTCGTTGGTACAGCGCAAGCTTGGACTCAGTTCACTTCAGTAGCAATAGCTGGTCCAATTTGTAAATATTTTATTATAGGAAGATGCTGTATTGTTATTGAAATATGCTGTTTTTAGATCTCTTTTAAAGTGAAAGACCCGTTTAAAGATAATTTACTTTACAACTGCTTAATTTTTGAAGTATATTTAATATAGTTTTCTATGGTTTTGTGTTGTAACACTATTGGCCTATGCTTATTGATATGTTGAACAGGCTTCAACTTAAAGGTTGTTAATAAACCAGGTTATTTAATGCACCGTGAATTCGAAAATGAGGTCAACCCTTGTGGTCATTATGTTTCTGATCTATTAAGGTACTTTCTGTATTGTTAGGTACCGAGTATTGAATCAGTATCGTTTCAGTATCAATTATTGTGATACTAAACCTGATATCGGTATCAAAGTCAAATTTTTGGTATCAAGACAACGCTAGTGTGATACCTTTTTCAGTTGCGGCATGGAAGCGCTGCAGCTGTACATACACGCCAGGCCATATAAGTGTTACGACATGCCATCTAAGTGTTACAACATAGTAAAGACCTTTATGGGAAGCGGCCAGGACACATCCATGGCGACGCAACTAAGTCATCCGACAGCGTCTCTTCGCACAAAATTGGCCATAACTCATCAACATTTCATACAATCATCATGATATTCAGTAGATATGTTGGGTGACAGCATATGATCATGAGAAAAAAGCCATTTTCAAATCGCTCCATAGGGGGCGCGATGGTGCCAATGCTTGGACCCCTCCCAACGCCGCTTGCGGCTTTAATTAGGGGTCCAAACAGCGAAGCTGGTGGAACCCTATTGTTTTTGTTAGGATTATTAGGGGTCCAAGCAGCGAAGCTGGTGGAACCCTATTGTATCTGTTAGGATTATTATTATTATTATTATTTTTCTCCGCTAAAAGTGTCTGAGGCTCAGCAACCATAAGTCCTAGAGCAACCAAATTTGGCAGGTTGGTTCCTATGGCCCCCCACTACTCAGGCACTAAAAATCACCTATGTCGGCCAGATGGTGGCGCTATAACAAAGGGTAATGCGTAAAAGGCCATAACTCCCACACCATAAGTTAGATCAACACAAAACTTCATCGACCTATGCATCTGAACGTGCTCTACATCTTTGCCATTGGGACCACCTATGTCCGCCATATTGTTTGCCCGCCATTTTGACTTTATAGTTGGGGCGTGGCAGTTTTCTCCACTAAAATGTCTGAGGCTCTGCAACCATAAATTGTAGACTAACCAACTTTGGTAGGTGGGTTCCTATGGCCCCCCCTACTCAGCCACGAAAAATCACCTATGTCAGCCAGATGGTGGCGCTATAACAAAGGGTCATACTTTAAAAGGTCATAACTCCCACACCGTAAGTCAGATCAACACAAAACTTCATCGACCGATGCATCTGAATGTGCTCTACAACTTTCCCATTGGGAGCACCTATGTCTGCCATATGGTTTGCCCGCCATTTGGACTTTTTTATTAGGTGGGGTGCGGTAGCGCTGGATCTCCAAATCTAAACGGTTACGACATCTAGTAAACTTCTTTACGGCAAGCGACATCCATGGCGACGCAAGTAATCCGACACCGTAGGGTCTAGTTTTCATTAGTGAGGGTAGGGTCTGAACGTCGGGGAAGCACCTGAAGAGGCTACCAAATGTTTGTTAGTAAAAGCTTTTTCAGAGGATGAATAATTACTTTTCTTGAGCATGCATCCATTTGAAGACAATATCTGGTGAGTTCGTTTAGTCTTTGAATCTGTCATTATGCTGAGAAATAGCTAAACCATTTTTTTGATAGTATTTCAGTTTCGTGTAAACGCGCGAAAACACGCTGGTATAATTAAACAATGACGGTAATACATAGCCTATGTAGTCCGCTTCGTTCCGTTGCTACCATAATATAAACTATCTTGTGTCTACAGCTGCTGTTTCTCGCTGCAATTACTAATATTGAATATAAACAAAAGACGCAATTCATGCTGTAAATCGTATTCTCAATTTAATCTCTACATTGACTGTAAGATTTGGGTTGTAACTAGTTAGCTGTTTCATAGGTGACTTAGTTAATGCACTCGTCTTAACTATTGCTTGTATTTTTGCATAGACTGCGTTGTTGCTGTTTTTGTTTGTGTTAGTGTTAATCAGTTTAACCTACAGGGTCCAAGTTGAACTATGCGGTTGTTCCCTGCACTCGGAACGGTAGGCTACTGCCCTCTCGGGTTTTCGAAACACTTGTTCCTGGTTATGGTTAAACACTTTGATGTACGTCGCTCTGGATAGGAGCGTCTGCCAAATGCCTGTAATGTAATGCAATATCCCGTAGCAACAAGATAAACCCGACATTAGCCCTAAAATATGCCAATACAGCAGTGAAAACTCTGCTCATTGAATAACGAAATAAGCGAGACTAACTTTTTTAAAAATTATACCATGTCATTCTACAGTCAATAACTGGGAATAAACATTGAATAAATATACAATCTCACCATTGGTTTTACGCGTAGAGATGTCCCTTTTGCGAATGAGTGGTCATATATTGTCTTGGACAATCCGTTTGCGAAATATATGCGCATCTGTGACGCCTGGGTCGGCTACCTTCAATAATAGCTGTGCGTCATACCACACCTGTTGCTAACGGCGTTGTCGCCCTTTTTAGTGCAATTTGGCTTGATTGACAATTCATTTGTTCAGTAGGTGAGAGTATAAGCTTTCTAACGATGTATAACATGTCTGATTTTGCTTTTGGAATAGCGTTTTATAGGTCAGCGTAACAAAATTTTTCTTATCTGCCAATCTCTAAATGAATCAAACGGTAGGCTACTTTGCGCGCAGCACGCAGATCGCGAGTTGATATTACGTCTTTTATATCCGTTTTTTCTCAATGTCGTATTTATTATTTGAAATGTGCATTTATGTGTTGTTATTCTATCTGTCTCTGTGGCGCTCTGAAATGTGCATTCTCTGCTAAGCTGAGCAATGGATTGGAATATGTGTCTGACGTAGTGTTGCACGGTATACCAAAACTTCAGCACTTTCTCGGTACTTATATAATAAAAAAAAAAAATATAATAAAATAAAAAACGGTTCGGTATTAGAATATTCCGACGTTCGGTAGTTTTGAGTCAAATGTAAAAGCCAGGGAAAATTGTCTCCCGCATTACTGATTGAGAGGATGAAAAGTGTCATTTGTCAGAATCTTCGCTAGAAGGCAGTAGCAACTACGGTTGCCAAGTGAGGTGACTTGTGCTTGCACTCAGCTCCTTGATACAGCGCAAGCTTTGACTCAGTTCACTTCAGTAGCAATAGGTGTTCCAATTTGGAAATATTTTATTATAGATAGATGCTGTATTCTTATTAAAATATGCTGTTTATAAATCTATTTAAAGGTGAAAGGCCTGTTTCAAAGATTATTTACTTTACAACTGTTTAATTTTTGAAATATATTTAACATATTTTTCTATTGTTCAGTGTTGTAACACTATAGGCCTATGCATATTAATATGTTGAAGAGGCTTCAACTTAAAGGTTGTTAATGAACCAGGTTGTTAATAAACCATGAATTCGAAAATGAGGTCAACCCTTGTGGACATTACGTTTCTCATCTATTAGGGTAATTTCACTATCGTTAGGTACCGAGTATCGAATTAGCATTGTTTAAGTTTCAAGTATCATTTCAGTATTGAGTATCGTAATACTAAACCTGGTATCAGTATGAAAGTCGAAATTTTGGTATCGTGACAACACTAGTGTGACGCCTTTTTTAGTTGCGGCGCAGAAACACTGCAGCTGTGCATACACGCCGGACCATCTAAGTGTTACGACATAGTAAAGGCCTTGACGGGAAGCGGCCAGGACATATCCATGGCGATGTAACTAAGTCATCCGACAGCGTCTCTTATCACAAAATTGGCCCTAAGTCATCAATATTTCATACGATCATCATGATATTCAGTAGATGTGTTGGGTGAAGGCATGTTAAAATCGCTCCATAGGGGGCGGGATGGTGCCAATGCTTGGACCCCTCCCAACGCCGCTTGCGGCTTTAATTCTTATTATTTTTCTCCGCTAAAAGTGTCTGAGGCTCAGCAACCGTAAGTCCTAGAGCAACCAAATTTGGCAGGTGGGTTCCTGTGGCCCCCCACTACTCAGGCACTAAAAATCACCTATGTCGGCCAGATGGTGGCGCTATAACAAAGGGTTATGCGTACAAGCCCATAACTCCCACACCATAGGGTAGATCAACCCAATACTTCATCAACCTATGCATCTGAACGTGCTCTACAACTTCGCCTTTGGCACCACGTATGTCCGCCATATTGTTTACCCGCCATTTTGACTTTTTCATTGGGGCGTGGAAGCTTTCTCCACTAAAATGTCTGAGTCGCAGCAACCATAAGTTGTAGACCAACAAAATTTGGTAGGTGGGTTCCTATGGCCCCGCACTACTCAGGCACTAAAAATCACCTATGTCGGCCCCGCACTACTCAGGCACTATGTCGGCCAGATGGTGGCGCTATAACAAAGGATCATACTTTAGAAGGTCATAACTCCCGCACCGTAAGTCAGATCAACACAAAACTTCATCGGGCCGTTGCATCTGAATGTGCTCTACAACTTTGCTTTTGGGACTACCTATGTCTGCCATATTGTTTGCCTGCCATTTGGACTTTTTTATTAGGTGGGGTGCGGAACAGCAGGAGCTGCAAATTCTAAGTGTTACGACATCTAGTAAACTTCTTTACGGCAAGCGACATCCATGGCGACGCAAGTAATCCGACACCGTAGGGTCTAGTTTTTATCAGCGAGGGGACGCTGATAAAAAGAATAGCTAAACCATTTTATTGATAGGTTCTGAGTTTCTGTGCAAACGCTCGAAAACACCATGTTATGATAAAGCTATGACGGTAATACATAGGCTATATAGTCCACTTCGTTCCGTTGCTACCATTACATAACAGACTATCTTGTGTCTACAGCTGCAGTTTCTCGCTGCAATTACTAATATTGAATATAAACAAAAGACGGAATTCATGCTGTACTCTGCCAATGTCTAAATAAATAATACGCTACTCTGAGCGTAGGAAGCAGTTAGCATGGATGGCGAGTTGATATTTTGTTTTTTGCTACTAAAAGTTAGTAAAAGCTTTGAGAGGATGAATCATTACTTTTCTTTGGCATGGATCCATTTGAAGACAATATCGGGTGAGTTCGTTTCGTCTTTCAATCCGTCATTATGCTGAGAGTAATCGTATTCTCAATTTAATCTCTAAATTAGCTGTAAGCTTTGTGTTGTAACTAGGTGACTTAATGCACTCGTCTTTACTATTGCTTGAATTTTTTCATAGACTGCGTTGTTGCTGTTCTTGTTTGTGTTAGTGTTAATCAGTTTAACCCTGTAGGTTATACACTTTCTTGTATGTCGCTCTGGATAAGAGCGTCTACCAAATGCCTGTAATTTAATGTAATGTAATATTCCGTAACAACAAGATAAACCCGACATTTGCCCTACAATATGCCAATACAGCAGTGAAAACGCTGCTTACTGAATAACGAAATAAACGAGACAAAGTTTTTTTAAATTATACCATCTCATTCTACAGTCAATAACTGGGACTAAACATTGAATAAATATACAATCTTACCATTGGTTTAACGCGTAGAGATGTCCCTTTTGCGACTGAGTGGTCATATATTGTCTTGGACAATCCGTTTGTGATTCCTGTTGCTTACGGCGTTGTCGCCGTTTTTAGTACAATTTGGCTCGATTGACAGTTCATTTATTCAGTAGGTGAGAGTATAAGCTTTCTAACGATGTATAACATGTCTGATTTTGCATTTGGAATAGCGTTTTATAGTTCAGCGTAACGGAATATTTTCTTATCGCATTCACTTGCGCATTCACTGTGGCGTAGCATTAAAGACGATGCACCTAACGAAATGTTGTCAACGATTTTCATAATTTCTTGGAGAGTACTATTATTATTGAGGACTTCGGGGCATAGCTAAGCCATTTCTTTGCTGATAGACCTATCTGACATCGTTTTCTGACGCAAAACAGATGCGGATAGGACTTTGTCATTGATTTTCTGTCTCTATACTATTAAACACAGAGATAATGTCATGTTGCTATGTAAGTATTACTGCTCAAAATATTTCGGTTATATACGTTATTTTTGAAATTGAGTGTCTTTAAATAGGTTAGTGGTATTATATAATGCGGATATTTCAAACTGCAATATAAGCGTTAGTGTAATAATTTTTGTGACCCATGGAAGAGTGATGACGACAGTGTTGGAACGTTGCTAAAACGTGGTGGACGGTTGAAAATTATTTTCGTCCCATCTCCATCTGTCATTATTCTGAGAAATAGCTAAAGCATTTTTATTGATAGTAATTGAGTTTCTCTGCAAACGCGCGAAAACACACTGGTATAATAAAACAATGACGGTAAATATAGCCTATATATGTAGTCCGCTTCATTCCGTTGCTACCATAATATAACAAATTTTCTTGTGTCTGCAGCTGCTGTTTCTCGCTGCAATTACTATTGAATATAAACAAAAGACGCAAATGCTGTAGTCTGCCAATGTCTAAATAAATAATAAGGTATTCTTCGTGCAGCACGCATGCTGGCAGGGATGTCGAGTTGATATTTCGTTTTTTGTTTCGTTTTCTTTAATGTCGTATTTATTAGGCTATATGAAATATGTATTATTATCCTATCTGTCTCTGAGGCGCTCTGAAATGTGCATTCTCTGCTAAACTGAGCAATGGATTGGAATGTGTCTGACGTAGTGTTGCACGGTATTCCGAAACTTCAGCACTTTTTCGGTACTTAAAAAAATAAACTGTTCGGTTTTGAATTTTCTGACATTCGGTAGTTTTGTGTCAAATGTAAAAGCCAGGGAAATGTGTCTCCCGCATTACTGATTGAGAGGATGAAAGGTGTAATTTGTCAGAATCTTCGCTAGATGGGAGTAGCAACTAAGGTTGGCAAGTGAGGTGACCTGCGCTTGTGCATTCTTCGTGGTTGATACAGCACAAGCTTAGACTCAGTTCACTTTAGTAGCAATAGCTGTTCTAATTTGTAAATATTTCATTATAGGAAGATGCTGTATTGTTATTGAAACATGCAGTTTTTAGATCTATTTTAACCCTCTGGGGTCGAGAGCTCTGCCGGCGGAGCTCGACAAGATGAAATTAACTTTCGTTTCTATTTGGATGATTAACTTCACATGCTGTTATCATACAGACGCAACAAAAACATTGACAGAAACCTTAGAATCGCGACTTTCCAATGTGCCCATTGGCAAATAATATGAATTGTTTTAAAATGTTTAAATTTGATCAATTAGACCATGTATGCTTCGTTAAACTTTACTCATTACATTGTGAATTTCGCTCAGCAGGAAGTCCGCCCAAATCGCATTCACATGTTAACAACATTATAATTACTCTCCATAGAAGGAGACTAAAGGAGGGGCGATGCGAGGTCCATGTGAGAAATGCCAAGTCTGCGAAAGCGGGATAGAATGTCAAAGTGTCGCCTAATTTATTTCTTTTGAGGTGAACATTTCGTTTAATTTTGGAAAATGGTCCGTCCGGAAGCCGACACTGATGAAGAGCGGTGTCATTTCGAACAGCGAACTGATCCAACTGAGGATCAACTTCATGCGTAAGTATATTTCTTATGATCATATTGGTAAATATGTGTACTGTATTGCAACGTATCTGTGTGTTTGTAGGAATATCCAGCAATATGCGCGTTTGTAAATTCCCACACTACGAACGATTCGAACTATTGCATCTCAAAATTATAGGCTAGGCTCTCTGCGTCTGGTTGTGTTAGAAGTATCAGGTAGACTGTATGTTTTTCGATCATATTGGTAATAAATAGCCCGTGGCGTGGCTAGGATTCTAAAACTGATGTCCTCGCACAATCGATATTAGCATACTGTAAGTAAATTCGGGAAATAGCAATATAATAACCACTTAGCTAAACAGACCTAGCCTACTTCAGATTGAGGCATTGTTACATTGTCACAAGGCGCTTGTAAATTCCCACACTACGAACGATTCTAAACATTGCTTCTCAAAATTATAGGCTACCTCTCTGCGTCTGGTTGTGTTTGTTTGGTTCTTTGTTTGTATATGATGTAACCATGTCACATTTCCCAAGTTTTGTTTTCATTAGTTAGTGGTTTGCCCCTTTTTTGTAAAGCACATATAATTTTCACCTGTTGAAGGAAATGTGCTATAGAAATAAAGTTTGATTTGATGTCACATTTCCTAACAATTTTGTTTTTATCATATTTACAGAGATGCTGAAGCGTTGCAAGAGTACACCAGTCTCATCTCATCTTCCATGCGTATAGTTTGCTTCAATAAATGTTCTGAAAATCAAAAGATGTCTTTGTTTCTGTCTTCTAAATGGCTCACTGAGTCTTTGTCTTAGTGGTGGGGAGGCATGCGGCCAGGTGTGAATAGCCTACTTAGCTGGCAGGTCGCCCTACCCAATGCATATTTATTACAGAAAGGCCATTTGCCCTCCCATTCTCACCTGGTGTTGAAAAATAGTAGTCACAACACTAACTTTTAGAAATTTATTTTATATTTCTCATTGGATTTGCTAAAATACGTTGTCATCTTTTGATACCCAAGACCTTCATGAACACATTTCAGTGACCAAAAGTCTTAGTCACAATTGTTTAGTGTGTTTTATTACAACATTCTTGTGCATGTTCAAAACTACTGTTTACAGTTTGTGTGTTTTTAGAGCAGTTTACAATCCACACATGATTCTGACCTACTTACCGCTGTAATCTTATTGCAGCTGAGTTTGTGCTGAAAACAAAGATGTGAAACACTTTGGAATCACTGTATATAAAGTTGATGAAATTTACACAAATGTCAGAGCATCGCACAATCACCAGTGTGCCTCATTTTACCCATAGACCCCAGAGGGTTAAAGTGAAAGAGCTGTTTAAAGATAATTTACTTTACAACTGTTTAATTTTTGAAATATATTTTATATATTTTTCTCTTGTTTAGTGTTGTAACACAATAGGCCTATGCTTATTAATATGTTGAACAGGCTTCAACTTCAAGGTTGTTAATAAACCAGGTTTTTAATAAACAATGAATTCGAAAATGAGGTCAACCCTTGTGGACATTACGTTTCTGATCTATTAAGGTAATTTCAGTATCGTTAGGTACCAAGTATTGAATCAGTATTGCTTCACTATCGAGTATTGTGATACTAAACCTGGTATCGGTATCAAAGTCAAAATTTTGGTATCATGACAACACTAGTGTGACGCCTTTTTTAGTTTCGGCATGGAAGCGCTGCAGCTGTACATACATACTGGGCCATCTAAGTGTTACGACATAGTAATGGCCTTTACGGGATGTGGCCAGGACACATCCATGGCGACGCAACTAAGTCAACCGACAGCATCTCTTCGCACAATATTGGCCTTAAGTCATCAAAATTGTATACAATCATCATGATATTCAGTAGATATGTTGGGTGAAGGTATATGATCATGAGGCCAAAGCCATTTTATAATCGCTCTATAGGGGGCGTGATGGTGCCAATGCTTGGACCCCTCCCAACGCCGCTTGCGGCTTTAAATATTATTATTATTATTACTTTCTAACGATCAATTAACCATAAAATTCAGTCCCCACCAAAGAGCATATTCCACCATTGAGAAAGAGGCACTCACTTTAATCTTCACTCTCCAGCACTTTGTGGTTTACATTGGATACACTATGATAGTTGCGCTCACTGATCTTAACCCTCTGGTTTTTTTCCAGTGTATGTGTAACTAACACCAAAGAGTTTGCTTTTACAGGCCTACGATCGAAAACACCAACGCTCCTGTGGCAAGGATAATGCTTTGGCTGTGGATGTGGGTGTACTGTGGATTTGTGGTCACTATGTCTCTGTAATTACAAGGAGGAAGGTACGCGTTTGGTTCAGAGCTTGAGAAACTTCTAACTCATGACCAGCTGTGATAGTTTTAATGACTTAAATATCTAAACTGTGTTCCTTTTTCTCTGGACTCTCTCTCTGGGTACTATGAATATTTTATATTCCTACTAGGGATGGGCATGATTAGTCGGCTAATCAATTAGTCGACTTGGGCAGTGACGTTGACTACCTGATATCAATAATTATTGATTTTATTTATTTATTTATTTTTACACGACCGAGAAACTATTCATGATTTTGTCTCCGCTCGGACTCTAATAAGTGTAGCACACGCATCGCGTTATAACGGCAGTGGACAGCTAGGTGGATGGAGCGGAGAGACAGAAACTTCCTGTAACGTAGAAGAAAGTGCTTGTAACTGAGAGAATGATGGCGACGAGACGGAGCGAAGTGTGGCATTATTTTACCCAAGTTGAGAACAAAGTGGAGTGCATGTTGTGTGGGATGAAGCTCTCTTACCACGGTTCTACTAGTGTGATGCGGAGTCATTTGCAACTTCGGCACCAAAGTATTAAACTAAAAGACAAAGTAGACGAACAACTACTACTAATGACTGATTTTGTTACAGCTAAACGCAAATGTGATAACAGCCGAAAAGAACAAATCACCCAGCTAGTCGCTTCAATGGTTTCTGGCGATATGCTACCGGTAAGTTTCGTGGAGGGAGCTGGTTCTCGTAGGTTAATGGAATTTGTTGAACTGGAATACTCTGTGCCATCACGAAAGACGATTACCAGCCGAATTGAAAAACAGTACGAGGAAGCAGCTACGTTGCTGAAGACTAATCTGAATGCTGCCAAGAGTGTAGCCATCACGACCGATGCATGGACTGCTCTCACGGTGGAATCTTATGTGACTGTTATATGTCATTACCTGCATCAGTGGGAGATGAGGAGTGTTGTACTCCAGACTCGAAGCACAGATGAGCGGCACACGGCTGAAAATCTAGCCTCAGAGACGTCGTTGGCGAGTGGGGGTTGGGGGGGAAAGTGAGTGCTTGCGTTCACGACAATGCAAAGAACATAACTCAAGCAAATGAACGCCTTGTGGATGAATGGGAGTCTCTGTGTTGTTTTGCACACACACTTCAGCTTGCAATTAATGACGGTTTGAAGATTCCAAACATAACTCGTGTAGTGGCTGCGTGCAGTCGAATGGTTTCCCATTTCCATCACAGCACGGTGGCCACAGCTGCGTTGAAGAAAAAACAAGAGCAACAGAGTTTACCTCTGCATAAACTGATCCAGCGCTGTCAAACTAGATGGAACTCGGTATTTGACATGATGGAGTGCTTGCACGAACAAAGGTGGGCAATAACAGCCACTTTATCATACTGAACCGTTACAAAACTCAGTGACGCTCGAACCTTGGAACTGACAGACGAGTGCTGACAAACAATAGAGGGCATGTTACCGGTACTTCGATCACTTAAGTGCGCCACTACAGCTCTCTGCAGTGAGACACATCTCCATTTCCTTGGTCTACCCCGTGACGAACAGCCTTCTGAGTCGTCATCTAAACGTCCTGCCAGGAGATTCTCCAAGAGTGGCCGAGTTCAAACGGACAGTGGCAGCTTCCCTCGGCCAGCGCATGGACATCGCAAATCCCGGTAAGTGGAGGGCAAAAAAGGCAGTGTTTTTATAAATGTCAACCTAGGCTACTTTATATTAACTGAAAATAACTTGAGTAATGTTGCTTAATACTTTGTGTTATATGTGTGTTTTTAATGCAACATTAATGTTAGGTAACCTAAATACAATAGTTTGTGTGTTTTATACAGGCAAAGTGGCCCTGATTGCCTCTGCATTAGACCCAAGACACAAGCATCTGCGCTTCGTGGACCAACCAGCATTACGTATCGGCATTCGAGAAAAAATGACTTTTGTACAACGGAGTTGTCTGAGAGCATGCGCCCAGCGGAGAAGCGGCTACTGCTGCCGCCGACAGAAGATTATTTATTAAAGAAGGTGGCGAAGAGGCAGGGGTTGATCGGGCAAACACCTCGGCAATCAGTGCTCTACTTGGGGAGGATTACAGTGCCGAGGACACCGAGCAAGACGAAATTGATCGCTACTTTAATGAGTCATGCATCTCACCTGAAGACAATCCCATGTTGTGGTGGCAAAACAACGAATCCCGTTTCAACCATCTGTGCGTCCTTGCAAGGCAGTACCTCACCATACCCACCACCTCCGTTCCAGTAGAGAGGGTTTTTTCAACTGCTGGACAGGTTGTCAACAGGCTGCGCACACGCCTATCCCCAGAACACATTGACATGCTGGTTTTCCTTTATAAGAACTAATTTGGTAGGATTGATTTTCATTTTGCCATCTCTGGTAAGACTTATTTTCGTTTTTTCACTGTAGCACTTTTTACCTATTTGGAAAAAATTAAATATTTATTTCATATAGCACTTATTGTAGATATGTGTACTGGTAGCCATTTTAATTTTGTCATCTCTGGTAAGACTTATTTTTGTTTGGTCACTCTGTAGCACTTGGCCTATTTGGAAAAATAAAAGAATTTTAAATAGCACCTGTTGTAGTTATATTTATGTACTGGTAACTTTGTTTCATGGTAGTTACTTGCGGTTAGTAGTCTATGTTGGGGTGTGTGTGATGACGTTATGGGGGCGGGTGATGACGTCATGACTAGTCGACTAATCGACTGAAATTCTTGTTAGTCGTCGACCATTAAAAAAAAATGAAAATGCCCATCCCTAATTCCTACATATGCATTTGTGTGTGTGTCCATGTGTGGGTTTTGGGAGGAAGATTCTTTTGTTTGTCTAGTAAGACGGATGTAATTATGTTAACATAATATAACAAAACACAATGACAAGAACAGGGCCTATTCAGCCCAACAATGCTCAACATTTTCCTTACTAAATAAGTGCTCTGATTACCTACAGACTAGATAGTATCTAACACCGTATCAAGAAAATCCCCAGAGTTTCTGTCTCTACTATGTGACCTGGCAGGCTAATCCACACATTGACTAGTCTCTGCATGGGATAAAATTTTTCCTAATGTCTGTACGGAATTTACCTTTTGCTAATTTCCATTTATGTCCCCTTGTTCTTGTTGGAAAACATGGGAGCCACAGTTTACCCCTCTGAGGTGTCTCACATTGTAGTGGGCCAGTTGCAGATAACATTGATTGTTTACCACCACACCCAGTCAAATTGTCTCCCCTTGATATGCAGTACCATTGTGTGATATCCTCTACCCCCTACTTCAGTCCAACTCCCCCACACCTTGTTTCTTCCCCCCAATGTCTAATTACCTCCCCCCCCCCCTTCCCTGTGATGTGTAAGATAACCATTTGGCCCTTTGTTTCCTTGAAGGAACAGGGTATAAGTATTCACTGTCTCCGTCATTTGTTGGTTCTTTGTTTATCTGTACTTGGGTAACAGACCCACTAGTTCCTTTGCTACATTAAACTACCGATTTTGAAACAAAGATGTGCCTGCATTTATTTTTCTACTTACAAAAGTACGGCGGAATAAATTAAACTCTTAAAAATTCCACATTATTGGCGAGCCAGCCCAAATCCGTCGTTCTTGTTGCGTTTGTCAAAAAAAAACAAAAAAAAAACTGGGGAGGCTGACATTTGCTTGTGACACTGGCCTACAGAAGAGACTTTCTTTTTTACGTTGACGCCGAATTCAAGAAAGGATTACAGCAAGAGGAGGACTGTTTTGGAAGCCATTTGCCAACGCTGAAGGAAAAACGGACTTGAATGGCACGGAACGGACCACGTACATTTGTGAGTATAAAATATTTATGTATGTAATATTGCAGAGGAATAGTTACGAAAATTGTGTAATGTTTTAAAATACAAGTGGCCAGAATTGATTGTACATGTGTACAGTGTTCTAGGTAGGGGCTTGTATACATTTACACAGACCTTGGACAATTTTAAGTACCAAAAGTTTGTTTGTCCATTGTACAGGAGTTTAGGAATGGCAGTGAATGGTTGGAAATCGTGGGCCGCTAGGTGGTTGGCCAAACATTGTAAGGAGGATTCTTATAACATACCACAGGAGGTGGATGTTGTTGAATATCTTCAGACTGCTTGTGAAGAGCACAATGAAAATGAGAAAAATAAGAAAAGGAGACAGGCTAACTGCGTGATGGCTGTGGTCCAAACAATTAAGTCACTGAAAGATAAAGTTGCACAGATTCCTAAATTGTGATGTGAAATTGAAAGTTTGAAGAACAAACTGAAAATAAATGCAAGGGCGTTGGAGGAATCTGTTGCAGAACGCATGGCACAGGCCACAGCACACTTAGAATTTAGTAAGGAAATTTGTCAGACAAGGGAGATACTGAGTAGGCCTACTACTGCGGCAGGATTGGCTAAAATGCAGGAACCGCTATGGGACATGCAGATAGCATTTAAAAACGGATCTAAGGTGTCTGGAGAAAATAAGGATAGGGCCATAGTACAAAAGTTCAGGTTGCTGAAAGAAAAAATGGCAAAGCAAAAACTTGCAAATACCATAATGAAACGGCGAGTGGCAGTGATTTTAAGGACATTAGAGGAGCAGAGAGAGTCCGTATACAGTTCTGATGATGACGAATGGGAAGTCAGACAGACAAACAGCCAAACAGCTCCTTTGTTAGATGTGGATGATGAAGGAAGTGATAATGAAATTTTAGGTGAGGAGCCGGGGTTTCATAGGCCTACTGGGGGGACAGAATGTAATGCATCTTTTACCAATTCACTTCTTTCTAATTGCCGATGGTTGGTTTCCAGAAGTTCTACATCACAAAAAGCAACTAAATCAGTCGGGACAAAAAACAGTAAAATCGCACCAATAATAACACGCAGAGTTCGTACAAGCGGAACACAAAATCCTGTTAATGGGGCGATCATATATGAATATGCGGATCAACAGGTGGATCGCAATCTTACACTTACAGAGCTGACTACACTGCAACAACAACTTCCCACATGACCCGACCGCAGTTGTTGAAAAGGTGCAAACGCTGCAGCGAATACACTCGCTAACTGACAAGGACTGTTGTAAATTACTGCAATCTGTGCTCCCTACATCGGTTACTATTCCGTTAGAATTCATACAGGGTCAGGGAAACCCTGTTGTTTTCCCCAATCATGACGCAAGGTTAAGGCTAATGAGCGAGGCTGTGGGTTATCGGGTTATAGCTGACATGAATAAAATTCTTGAGTTTGTACCTAAGAAAGGGCAGCATCCCACTGATTTTCTTAGAACATTTGTAATTGTGTACAATCGAAACATAGGTGGAGGGAACAGAGCACTACTAACAGGTGACGATCCAATGTTCTGGAGTTTGGTAATCAATAAATACAAAGATCTCGTCTCTCCTACATGCCAACATTTATTGTTACAATTGAATAGAGAACTGGGTGCACAGCCAGTCAGACAGCACATAGGCAGGGATATCCAGGACTGTTTAACTGTGTGGAATGAGTCGCAACTCACTTCACTGAGCCCTAAACAGAGCTCTAGAATAAGGGTTGCTGTGCTAGCATCTAATAAGGGCCAGGCCAAATTTCATTGTTTTAACTGTGGGAAGCCAGGCCACATTCAGAATGAGTGTAGAAGCCCCCGTGTGTGTGCCAGTTGCAAGCGTGTTTGCCATTCCAAGTGACAGTGCTGGTCAAAAGGAGGAGGGATGGAAGGAAAAGGGCCAAAACAGCTGCGTGCACAGCAGCCTCAGACAGAACAGCCCCAGATTGAAGGCACTCTTAAATACACAGACCTATTGTCTATGATTAATGCACATGCTGAGCAGAGCAGCCAGAAAGGCTCTGAGAATCCCTTTCACAGTCCAACTGTAGGGAAAATTTTGAGACTCCCCATGATTGTGATGACGTCACATGTTAAAGTTAGGGTGTTAACATCAATGTTGATCAAACTGGTTCCTCCAAACTCTCGATGCTTCATGATAAAATATATCACAAGTATAATTATATACTCATATAATCAATATATAATCCATTAAACCTATATCAGTAGTTGTAGATAAGCTTATGGAAACGCAAGAAACCACAGTAACCACTGTAGAAAAAGAGCAAGAGAATGCAGTAGTCTTAGAAGTCAAATTTACATATTTACTCACTCAGCAGAAAAAACTGCTCACTCAGCAGAAAAGAACTAGTCACTGAACAGATAAACACTAACCAAAAAACTAATCATATACTGTCAAAATATAGCAGAGAACTATAATCCAACACTAACAATAATCCAATGCTAGATAAAAGTGCTAGAAAACTAATATTTTACAGTGACCCCTATGTAACCTGAATACATAATGGAAAAGTACAGAACAAAGACCACTGGTTCTCAAGAGAAGGTTGGGGTAGCTTCCCACACTGTCGGCATCTCCTAAGTAGATAAGAGACGTTTGAAATAACACCACGTGGTGCCATGAAAGAGAAGGTAAAAGAAAGTTGGGGTAGCTTCCCACACTGTCGGCATCTCCTAAGTAGATAAGAGATGTTTGAAATAACACCACGTGATGCCATGAAAGAACAGGTGGCTGGGATTTATGTGAATGTATAAAGGGGTCAGGGAGTTTGTGGAATACATTTTGTGTATAAAAGGATTGTAAAACTGACAATCGAGGTTCAATTCGGCGGAATTGTTCCGGCTTTGTTGTGCACGTGCACCGGTGCAAATAAAGTCTATACTTTTCTGAAGAGCTTGCTGTTGTGCTGTCTTTTCCCTCGTGAAGTTGTTTTCTACAGATTGGCGATTGGACTCAAAATTCTGTCGGTTCCTAGACACGACACAACCCCCCATACAGAGTGACTTTCCAAATCGGGGATGCTTAAAAAAAAAATAATAATAAAAATTTAAAAGGAGGAGGCTGGGAAGCAAACTGAGAAGGTTCATATGAAGTTATAAACAAACCTGGAGAAACAAATTTGAAATTGGTGATACAAAAGCGGGGTAGGGCAATACAATATTTCTGGTATTGTTGGGACCAATGGAGATTATACAACAAAGCTGAACTTGATACCAATGTCAATGTGAAAAATGATTAAAACTGCATAAGGATATACACTCACACTTGGTCTTTCTCTCCCTTACAGAACTAATTGAGATGAGGACAAGGCTCTGGAGCTGTATTCTGGAGCTGGGCGTCAGTACTAAGTGGGATGTTCCTGTCATATTCATAAACGACACACAACGTGTCAAGGACAATACACGCAGTTGCAGTTGGATTCACCAAATGGACATCAGACAGGTGGAAAGACAATGAAGCATTGACAATAGAGGACACATGGAATGTGTCAAGCAAATCTTCATATAGATCACATATGATTGAGAGTGGAAGACAGTTTCCAAGAATACAAGAATTTATTGTGACAGTAAAAGCACGTAATTGGACACATTATGATAACGCAATAACTAGTTGAGATGAGGGACAGGATAACCAGGGGAGATGGGCCATGGAGCATGAATCTACATATTACCCTGGTCTAACAATGATGCATCTAAATTTATACGGTTAAAATAAATAAATAAATAAATAATAATAATACATATATGTATGAAGTTACATTTGAGAACAGACAATGCCAACCTCTAAAGGAATAGGAAGACTCAAGCAGTTGGACTGAAGCAAATGTCCTCCACTGCACCAATAGGGAGAGAAGGCATCATTTTTGGACCAGAAGGAAAAAAAAAGGGTTTTATAATATGATGTAAATATGGCATTCATGCATGCTGTTTATGATTGAGCTAATGTCATTGTCGTGTTTGATCAGTATTGTTTACTATTGTTAAGGTTTGAACTGGTAAGGGAATGGCTGAATCAACAGATTATTACACTCATACATGTTATGCAATTGTATCTATTAACTATAATGAACTGTCCACAGAGAGGAAAGTTCACCCTTTAGAGGAAGTGGAGAGGGTGGTGGACCAGTGTCACTGGTGTATTCTGAGTCACCCCACAGGATTTCCATATGGTAATATAAGGTGTTAATCACCCCCTGGTTTCTGGTTTACACCAGCATACACTGTTCAGATGGGAACATTCGTTTACCTACTACTGATGCCAGTGAGTCCAACAGCTTGGCCACGTGGGATGATGCCTACCTGGTTCCTCAGCCAAATGTGTTCGCAGGTATTCATGCTCAGGTGAAGAAAGCTCTAATGGAGAGTGATTCAACACTACTCAAAACAAAAATGGAGGTGAGCTTGGCCCAGGCAGAGGCCACAGTCCTGAAGCGACAAGGATGCTCTGATGAAAACACATTTTTGGAACTGGATATTCCTGGCAATTGTAGGTCTACTAGTAATTTGTATCCTCAATGATCAAACACAGTGCTATTGCTGGCATAAACAGAAAAAAACAGTTGGAGAAAGTCATTGATAGAAATGAAACTGTGGGATGGCTCAGAAATAACCCCTGAATAATTTGTGTTGTTTTGTTTTAATTTTTATGTTTTATTTTTTGTTTTTGCTTTATATTCTTTGCTTTACATATACCTTTGAATATAGAAGACTTTCTTATAAATAAATAAAAAGTAGGGAATGCTGGAAAACATGGGAGCCACAGTTTACCCATCTGAGGTGTCTCACATTGTAGTGGGCCAGTTGCAGATAACATTGATTGTTTACCACCACACCCAGTTAAATTGACCTTTTACCCCCTTGCCCAGTCAAATTGTCTCCCTTTGATATGCAGTACCATTGTGTGATATCCTCTACCCCCTACTTCAGTCCAACTCCCCCACACCTTGTTTCTTCCCCCCCAATGTCTGATTACCCCCCCCCCTCCTTCCCTGTGATGTGTAAAGCCGCGTTTCCACCAAATTACCCGGAACTTTTAGTCCCAGGAACTACTTTTCCAGGAACTAAAAGGTTCCTTCAAACAATGGTTGCCTGCGTTTCCACCGCGGTCTAAAGTTCCGCGAAGATTAGGCAAATTAGCCCACTGACGTATGAAAAAGCGAAGTTGTCGTCGGCCCATCTGTCCTATGATTTCTTCTGTAACCTCATACTACCACCGAAGTAGCCTACATTATTTTCTAATAACCGGGACAGCCCGGAGGGGTTTATTCCACGTATATACAACGGGTTACCAACAATGACTATATATGGTTACTTTTGTATTTATTGATTTTTATCGATTTAATCACCTGGAATTGAAATATTCTTCTGCAGCCGTTTGGGCATATTTTACCGTTGTCAAGCAAAACTGTCGTTGGTAGTTGAACTTGGACCGTCGTTATGCAACAAATAGGACATAACAGGCCGATAGTCAGATTGTGACTGTTTTATATATCCTCTCAAACACATTCATTATGTTTTTATGCGAACATTCACTTTCATGTCTTGACATCCGAGGCGACAGAATGCATTCACATTTCCAGTATAACTGGCAACAACAGCAGGAAACATGCACGTTGTAAACAATTTGCTGTTTTATTACCTTCTCATCGTCAATTCCATATAGGCTAATCGCAAAATGACAAGAATAGAACGAAAACTCGGACTTGCGTGAAAATTTTAATTAGCAGTGGTACAGCCACCGTTTGCTTTCCTTCGAAGTTACTGCTAGCCGAGCAGAGAAGTGTGCCCTCCAGATGCGAACCATGCACCATAAATTAGCCCATAGTCTTCCTGGTCTTTTTGTGGAATTGAAGAATGGCAGAGTAAAATCACGGCAGTCTGAAAAAGCTAAAGGGACGACTACTAGAATTAACCTGTTATTTTACCATGACAAAAAGTGCGGAAGGTGATTTCCAGTTTGCTTTTACTGTATCACCAATGTGAATTACGCAGAACTACCGCATACCTCACATAACTGTATCAAACGTTTTGAGTCAATTACAACGGGCTAACAAAGAAAATCCGGAAGAAAATATTCAGCAACCGAATTAATCCGTTTGAATGTTTTGGTACGTAATATGCTGTCCCAGCACGAATGCTTAGCATTTTATAAAACGAATACTAAAGCAAGAAAAGAACAGAAGAGCACACGTTATAATTCAAAGACGTTGGCAGGCTACAACCAAAACTAGGCTACTGCGCCGCATAACATACAAGTTTGATTTGAAGTTATTATGAAAATAAATCGGTTTGCGGCTGCATATTTTTAAACATGGCGGTTGAAAATAAACACAAAAAAATGTTGCGAGTACTCGACCAATCAGAAATGTTCAGCGCTGCAAGCTCCACCCAAAAGGTTCCTGTACTTTCGGAAAGTACTACCCCCCGAGCAGGAACTTTTTGAGGGTAAAATAAAGCCCCCGGAACTAAATTTAGACCCTAGTTCCTGCGGTGGAAACGCACTGAGTTCCTCAAAAGGTTCCTAGTTCCGGGGTAAAGTTCCTGCGGTGGAAACGCGGCTTAAGATAACCATTTGGCCCTTTGTTTCCTTGAAGGAACAGGGTATAAGTATTCACTGTCTCCGTCATTTGTTGGTTCTTTGTTTATCTGTGCTTGGGTAACAGACCCACTAGTTCCTTTGCTACATTAAAACGAAGACATGCCTGCATTTATTTTTCTACTTACAAAAGTACGGCGGAATAAATTAAACTCTTAAAAATTCCACAGTTCTACTAACAACTCAATTTGAAGAATTTCTTGTAGTTCACTTTAGCCGCGTTTCCACCGCAGGAACTTTACCCCGGAACTAGGAACCTTTTGAGGAACTCAGTGCGTTTCCACCGCAGGAACTAGGGTCTAAATTTAGTTCCGGGGGCTTTATTTTACCCTCAAAAAGTTCCTGCTCGGGGGGTAGTACTTTCCGAAAGTACAGGAACCTTTTGGGTGGAGCTTGCAGCGCTGAACATTTCTGATTGGTCGAGTACTCGCAGCATTTTTTTGTGTTTATTTTCAACCGCCATGTTTAAAAATATGCAGCCGCAAACCGATTTATTTTCATAATAACTTCAAATCAAACTTGTATGTTATGCGGCGCAGTAGCCTAGTTTTGGTTATAGCCTGCCAACGTCTTTGAATTATAACGTGTGCTCTTCTGTTCTTTTCTTGCTTTAGTATTCGTTTTATAAAATGCTAAGCATTCATGCTGGGACAGCATATTACATACCAAAACATTCAAACGGATTAATTCGGTTGCTGAATATTTTCTTCCGGATTTTCTTTGTTAGCCCGTTGTAATTGACTCAAAACGTTTGATACAGTTATGTGAGGTATGCGGTAGTTCTGCGTAATTCACATTGGTGATACAGTAAAAGCAAACTGGAAATCACCTTCCGCACTTTTTGTCATGGTAAAATAACAGGTTAATTCTAGTAGTCGTCCCTTTACCTTTTTCAGACTGCCGTGATTTTACTCTGCCATTCTTCAATTCCACAAAAAGACCAGGAAGACTATGGGCTAATTTATGGTGCATGGTTCGCATCTGGAGGGCACACTTCGCTGCTCGGCTAGCAGTAACTTCGAAGGAAAGCAAACGGTGGCTGTACCACTGCTAATTAAAATTTTCACGCAAGTCCGAGTTTTCGTTCTATTCTTGTCATTTTGCGATTAGCCTATATGGAATTGACGATGAGAAGGTAATAAACCAGCAAATTGTTTACAACGTGTGCATGTTTTCTGCTGTTGTTGCCAGTTATACTGGAAATGTGAATGCATTCTGTCGTCTCGGATGTCAAGACATGAAAGTGAATGTTCGCATAAAAACATAATGAATGTGTTTGAGAGGATATATAAAACAGTTACAATCTGACTATCGGCCTGTTATATCCTATTTGTTGCATAAAGACGGTCCAAGTTCAACTACCAACGACAGTTTTGCTTGACAACGGTAAAATATGCCCAAACGGCTGCAGAAGAATATTTCAATTCCAGGTGATTAAATCGATAAAAATCAATAAATACAAAAGTAACCATATATAGTCATTGTTGGTAACCCGTTGTATATACGTGGAATAAACCCCTCCGGGCTGTCCCGGTTATAAGAAAATAATGTAGGCTACTTCGGTGGTAGTATGGGGTTACAGAAGAAATCATAGGACAGATGGGCCGACGACAACTTCGCTTTTTCATACGTCAGTGGGCTAATTTGCCTAATCTTCGCGGAACTTTAGACCGCGGTGGAAACGCAGGCAACCATTGTTTGAAGGAACCTTTTAGTTCCTGGAAAAGTAGTTCCTGGGACTAAAAGTTCCGGGTAATTTGGTGGAAACGCGGCTTTTGTTGATGTATGTGAAAGCCTCAATAAAATCACCCCTGAGTCTCCTTTTACTAAGCTTGAAGAGATTAAGCATCTTAGGTCTTTCCTCATTGCTTTTATCTTTCATACCAGGAATCAATTTGGCTTCTATATCTTCCATATCATTCTTGTAGTACAGTCCCTAGAACTGCACACAATACTCCAAGTGTAGTCTAAAAAATATATAAGATAAGTTAAACTTCCTTGGATTCATACTCAGTACTTCTGGCTATATATCCCAGAATAATTCTGGCCTACAGCACAGTGCCTAGAACCTGAAAGGCTTTGATAAACCATTACTCCCAAGTTTTTTTTTTCAAATTAACCACATTCCAATTTTGTTCCTTCCATAAAGTAATCCTGCCTAATATTTTTATTTCCCACATACAGAACTTTACATTTGCTATGTTGTGGTGACGGGTGACAGTTTGAGTCTTGAGTATGGCACGTCTTGTAGACTGAAAAACAAATTGGTATTGTATATTTGTAAACTAAAGATAGGACGGAGTGTAGCACAATGGGTAAGGAACTGGGCTTGTAACCGAAAGGTCGCAGGTTCGATTCCCGGGTAAGGACACTGCCGTTGTACCCTTGAGCAAGGTACTTAACCTGCATTGCTTCAGTATATGTAAATGTAAAATGCTATGTAAAAGTTGTGTAAGTCGCTCTGGATAAGAGCGTCTGCTAAATGCCTGTAATGTAATGTAATAAAGGGGAAGACATGATGATATTCATAAAATTAACTATTGTTTTATGATTGTCTTAAGGGTGAGGATGTTATACCCCTGCAAGTTGTTCTGCTTTCCTTTTTTTGAGTCCCTTGCCTGGCAGCATGGATGGTGGGTGGAGCTATGATGACATCAACCTTGGGATCACCTGCCCTGTACTTGTACCTATTTAAAGGCGGCCTCATTTTTTGAAAGGCTGGAAGAGGTTCCCCTCACAAGACGTGCAGTACATTTATTGTTCTTGTTGTTAATAGTTTCAATGTGTTTTCCCCGATGTTGATGTGTTTAAGTTGGTTGTGCTGGGTATGATACATTAGTTTACTCCAGTGTAGAAGTGTCATGGTTCCTTATTCCGTTTGCTGTGCGGCGCCCTGGGTTGTGCTAATTGACGCCGTTTCGTGCTAATTGGCTGTGCTGTTTCAGGTAACTGAGTATGGTAATCTTCAGGACCGCCTGAGGGCGCTCCGTGATTACTTTTGATTATGACTGATTGTTTGCACCTGATTGAGAGAGCTTATATACGCTCACGTGAGATCTGTTCTTCGTTTTAGTGTCTACTCACGTTACACAAAAGCCGGTAACAGTGAAAAGCTCTCTTAGAGAAAAGTGTGGTAAGGAAAAAGGCATATGATTTTGAATATAGCTTTTGTTTTGACTAGTAGTAAGACTTTGGTCCTACTAGCCACTTAGCTTTATTCCTTATTTTCCTTAATACGCCTTTTTTGCCTTCATTGTTAAGAGGCACCTTTTCTTTTGCTTTTCTCCAGACTGCACTGCAGTCTTTACTAAAATTCTACTCACTCCTTACATCTTAGTTTCGTTCTCCTGCTGAGACATTTATTTTATGTTGGGATATTCTCCCTTAGGAGTTGAGTCATTTCTTTTTGTTACGTCCTCCTTAAGCCTCTTACTGAGACCTAGTGGTTTCCACTTCGGTGGTAACATAAGAAACCCCCTTTTGAATTCACTGTAGTTGCGTGTGGTCATTAACACTTCCCCACCCTCACAAGAAGATTAGGCTGTGAAAGATATCCAGTTACTTTGCAGGTTAAAACAACCTCCCAGAAGATTTTTGCATGTGTATAAAAGTGTAGTGGTAGCTTTATCTTTATATATATATATATATAGATATAGATATATATATATATATATATATATATATATATATATATATATATATATATATATATATATAGTGGTATGTGATATTGAAATTGATATTGAATCACTGTATTTGTGAGGCATTCTTAGGTCTTGTGATACCTTTCCTGGTTATTATAACCTAGGGAGGGGTGTAGGCCATAACGCCTGGTGATGTCTATGGGTCACAGACTTTAAGCAGTGATTGCATGTAAAGGATATGCAATAAGGTACTAAACATGACTACTTTCATTTACATAACATTAGTATGTCCCAAACATGGTGCTCTGAAATGGGGGCCCATGCATAAAAGGTAAAGGTGAAAACTTTTCTGTTAATGCAATGGAAATTTTAAGAAGCACAATAAATTGAGTTTAATTTCTCATCTGACAGACTGTCATTCATCCAGTTTCAGTCTCTTTCTGCAGCAGACTCCAACTCAAGTACATAGAACTGTCCTACCTCTCCAGGGGGTGCATGTGAGGCAGAGGGAACCCAAAGGACACCATTACCATGCCCAGGAGAGCCAGGAACAGGAGCGATGAGTGAGGAGAAGGAAAGAGCAGAAGCATCTACAGTACGTGGGGGAAGACACCCGGTCACATCCAACATACACTTAACACACAGTTTAACACACACTCAACAGCAGAACAGGTGTTGATTTTATTGTGTGTAGTTGCCCTACATGAAACTGGTTCATGCCTTTGTAACCTTTGGTTGGATTACCGTGATGCTTTATTGTTTGGCTACACTAATTCAGCCTTGAAATTTCTCAAAATTCTACAGAATGCAGCCACTACGGTAAGTAAAAGAACAAAGAACTGTGAGCATATCAGTCTGGTGCTCACATCTCTTCATTGGTTGCCTGTTAAGTTTAAAATTGACTGTAAGATTCTGCTCCTAATGTATTAGGTTTTAAATGATTTGATTCCAGCATATCTTAAAGAGTTACTTATCCTATATTCTCCTCCAATATTGCTTCGCTCACAAGGTGCTGGCTATTTGAAAATTCAGAGTATCAAAAAAATAACACTAATTACATAGTGTAAAATTATCTAAAAATGGGAGGCAGAGCCTTCTCTTACTGAGCTCATGTCTTACTGAATAATCTCCCTTTCTGTAATATAAGCTCTTTAGTCAATTCTTTCATTAGATCATTATGTATGCAAAGGGTAAATCATACATCTTGTTGGGGTATTGTTTATTCAGGATCATTCATAGATGTGTAAACCCCATTTCTTCACATCTTTTAGATATGCTGTCATAGCATAGCACACTGGGGCTTTTCCACTCAGGGCTCTACATATGCAGCAGTTCATTTCATAATTATATAATTATGTGCCTAATCTTTTTTCTTGCAGACCGCTCGTCCCTCTACTGAATCAAGCAAACGGCATGACATAATCTGGAGGCTTAGATGCATCGCCATGCTCCTCTAAATTGCATATTACAGTACATCTCCCTGCTTAGGCTGCCTATTTTATCAGCTAGTTTAATTATCTCTCTCTATAACCTGCTCAACCATTTTATGTTTGCTCTGCTAGATTCCGCATTACATTTCTGTTACCTTTCATTCATTCAATATTATTACACCAGGCTGGCCCGCAGAGGATTTGTTCCCCCTCTATAGCAGGGTTCTTCTGGAGATTTCTTATTTTTTCCATTTGAGTGTTTTTTTTTTCTTTATTTACTTCAATTGCAAACTTTTTGGGGGTTCAGGCTAGGCATTTTGCCCAATTTTCCTTTGTATATCCACAGTAAAATGTATTTGTGACAGTGTCTCTGGAAAAGCACCAAAGATATTAAATTGAATTAAATACTTACTATATGTAAAACTACCTGTGCTTATCCTGGTACCAAATATATGAAGCTACCCGTGTATGCTTTTGCTGTGATTTATGTACTAGTCAATGATTTGTTTAAAAAGTCTCTTTTCCCTGAAACACAAATTTTGATATCCTGGTTGTGTATTCTTTACGAAGTTTCATTGTAGTTGCATGAATTCAAAATTCAGTATCAATTCAGTGAGTTATATCTTACCGAGTATAGCTTATCTTTTCTTTAAATGCAGTATTTTCTCAAAATTACAAAAAAACTGGAACTTTGGAACTTTTTAGTTGCAATAAATGGCTTTAATATAATCTCTTGTATACACATTATATACAATTTCCTCTTAAAACTTACATTTTGATTATTCAAATATTTTTGATTATTAATCTACTTTTAATTATTAGCCCATTGTTGCTGCTGGCATCAAAACAAATTTGCAGTTGATAAATGACTAAATCAATTAATTGTTTGTAATCAATGATAATCTCTTGCTTTACCATCTATGAATAGGTAACAACATTTAAGTAGCAAAATGTATTCTTTCAGTTTCTTTCCATGACTCCAGCTTTTAAAAAAATGCAGCAAAAAAATGACTTTTTTCAAAATGAGGAATCAATTATACACACAGATTGTATATCCATTTAATCTCCTTCTTACCTTATTAAGAATTAGTGAGGCTCTTCTCCCGTCAGTGTGGGCCAGTGGTTTCCAGCAATAATGGCCTTTGGGAATATTTGTGTTAAAATTTCCAATTTCCACGCAACTATAAAAGTTGTGTTCTGTGATGAGTTGATTGGACTGCAGTAAGCTGATGTGCTCACCGAGCTGTGTTGCTGTGGGAGAACGGCCTTTCCTTGTGTTCAGGCAACTGGAGTTGAGGTAAATTGTCTGTAAAAAATATATGCAGGTGTATGTCAAGTGCTGTATTGTTTTGTGCTCAGGAGAATGATGTGAGCATTTCATTGACGCTCCTCTTATATACCACATACTTCTGTCACAGGCAATTGGAGATGCAGCAGGAAAGATAAAAAGATATTCTCACCCTTAAAACAAAAAAGAGAGACCACAAAATATGTCCAGAGATGTCCCATTTGTTAAAATTATTGATATGGCAATGGAGAATGAAAGGGAGCCTGCTTGGATGGCACTGCACCTAATGATGCCTACAGCAAGAATGTATAGCAATAAAGTTGAACAATATGTACCTATGTGCCCACATGTGCCTCAGTCTTTGAAACCCCCAACACTGCCCCCATGTTGTCTCATCAGAGCCTTTTCAGAGCAGGGGAAAGATGACTAAGCAGGACTACAGAATAGGTTACAGGTGAGTGGCACCCAATTTGCAAATTGGACCCCTCACTCTCTTCCTCTGCCTACACACATGTAAAGGTGCAGAAAGTTGGTCTCATTAGTTAAAAAAGTAATTCTCAGATACATGAAGATGCACCAACACAAAAAAATATTAAAAAGAGGTACAGAAAGATGTGCACATATACAAATATTCTGGAGGAATAAAAGTTATCCCTATATCACATTATCCCTTCTTCTAATCACAATTTGACCATAACTGTTTCAGTTTTTCTGGCACTGGGAGATTCAAATGAAACTTTTGAGATGGCTATAGTCAAAACCCAACTCTACTAGAATAGAAACTGCATGGATCCTGCATGCTTACTGGTTTGCATTTATTTTGGTCAGCCCCGGTTTTAAACTGCTCTAATTGAGGAGGGATTGGGGAGGGGTGCAATTTTTTATTCATGGCATATTGTGCTCCATACAGTTCTCATCTTTTGTACGCTATACGAAATCACAGGGCAAACAAACTAGAAGGGCTAAGGCAAGAATCGGAGTCGAAGGAACGAGTCAGTGGTACAGTGGTACATACATCAAATCTAATCAGCAAACAAAGCAGAAGGGAATCAGAATCAGACAAAAACAGGGTTGAATGCGCATCAAATGAAGCAATCACTGTACACAACACACTAAGCACAAGTTTGAAGAGCTAGCTCCACTGGTAAGAAGAAAATAGTTGCTTTTTCAAGCCAATTATCCGGAGGCGGAAACTTCCATCTGATGATGAACCAGAAAGATGAAACACACCCACTGTCGTGTCTAGGAAGCGACATAATCCAATCGCCAATCTGTAGAAAACTACTTCACGAGGGAAAAGACACCACGGCAGCAAGCTCTTCAGAAAAGTTTAGACTTTATTTGCACCGGTGCACATGCACAACAAAGCCGGAACAATTCCGCCGAATTGAACCTCGACTGTCAGTTTTACAATCCTTTTATACACAAAATGTATTCCACAAACTCCCTAACTCCTTATACATTTACATAAATCCCAGCCACCTGTTCTTCATGGCACCACATGGTGTTATTCCAGACGTCTGATTTTGTCTCTTATCTGACCTACTTGGCACCAGAATGACTTTCTTGGTTCTTATGTGATAACGTCAGTGTGGAAAGTTACCCCAACTTTCTCTTAAGAAGCAGTGGTCTTTGTTCTGTACTTTTCCAGTATGCATATAAGTCTCAGCCTCCTGTAATTTTTTCATTAAGCGTACAAGTTACATATGGGTCACTGTAAAATATTAGTTTTCTAGCACTTTTATCTAGCATTAGTGTTTTTGTTAGTTTTGGATTATTGTTCTCTGCTATATTTTGGCAGTATATGATTAGTTTTTTAGTTAGTGTTTATCTGTTCAGTGACTAGTTCCTTTCTGCTGAGTGAGCAGTTTTTCTGCTGAGCAGTAAATATGTAAATATGACTTCTAAAACTACTGCATTCTCTTGCTCTTTCTCTACAGTGGGTACTGTGGTTTCTTGCGTTTCCATAAGCTTATCTACAACTACTGATATAGGTTTAATGGATTATATATTGATTATATTAGTATATAATTATACCTGTGATATATTTTATCATGAAACATCGAGAGTTTGGAGGAACCAGTTTGATTAACATTGATGGGAATACCCTAACTTTAACATGTGACGTCATCACAATCATGGGGAGTCTCAAAATTTTCCTACACGATCATTATAATATATTGATGAACTCGATGGCAATGTATATAACGGTAACGCTAAGGCCAGTTCAGATCAATGATTCGCAAGGAGGCAAAACGGTTTTAGAATGTTGCAGAGAAAATTGCAGGGGTGTGAACTGGCTAGTAGCAGAGCCGTTGCCTGCCCTGAGGTTTTAAAAGACCGTCCTTGTCAAATCGCCAAGTGCAGTTTTAGAACGTTTACAATCAGACGTCTTGGAATTTTGCAAGTTGCACCCAGTCTCGTTGCGAATTATTGATCTGAACTGACCTTTAGTTAGCTACACTGCAACGTTGCAACAAGGTAGCATTGCATTCGAGAGACAGTTTGCGAGGTCGGTACCGGTCGGTAGCGTTAGCTAGCGTTTTTTTCTAATTGTTAGCCGACATTAGATTGTGTTAATTACATTAGCTAGCTAGCGAACGCAACGTTACCTGATATGAGAGATGGATACTGTGCGCAATGTTGTCTAAACTAATGTTGTCTTTCTTGACATGGTCCGGTAGCTAGCGTTAGCTGTGCAAATAGCTATGTAATTTAGTAAAGTTACATTGTCATTAAATGTAATACGAAATCTACACCAACAAATAATATGATCTCTCATGTTACACAAAAACTTTTTATGGTTCCATAACTCCCCCAACCCCCCCTTTCTCTGTTATTGTAACGCATGCAGACACCGGAAAAAACAGTACGCCCCTCACACACAAGTGAGTTGAAGAGCGAGCCTGTTGCGTTAGTTCCGCCTACCCTCTCTGGCGGACCAACCACTGATGGGTGATGAAAAAAGCGTCATAACTGTGCACCGCTTGTGATTTTTTCCCGGCAATGTCGCCACAGACACCAAGTTTTTAAATCATGAATTATGATAATAATAATAGTATAAATTAATATAAAAATAGGCTCAATCACCATTGTGTTACCCAATGCAGCGATAGATAGTGACTTAAAAGACATTTATTTTAATGAAAATCTTCAAGATTATTACTTTAATAAAGCAACGTTGCAGGCCAACTCAATCTTTGATGATGCAAATTAGCAGACTTGAATCGTGAACGCAGAAAAAAGCAGGAAACGTGGGGATCGAGCAGGCCAACGGTATTTTTGAATTGCACAAATTAACAGGAAATTTTTTTTAAAGCATTTTATATATATAAATATATATATATATCAGAGGAGGCTGGTCCATAGAGGCAGAGGAGGTTGCTCCTCCTTTATTTTTGAGAGGCAGGAGGGAGATCAAAATATAAAAAAGAGTAATTGGTTGAAATAAACCATTACCAAATCTCAGTATGATTTATAAAATATATCTCTTCTTTGGAAAAAATCCATTATTGAAATTATGATTAAAATGCTTCGACAGTGACACTTGCAGGGCAGGCAAGACGGGAAAGGGCAGTCTGTGTGAAGTGGTGGTGGGGGGCAGAGGAGGACAGGCTCCTGCTGTCCTCCTTAGGGTGGGATCTCTTACATCAATTTAATGTACTTCATTTTTTTTCATGCTATTCTGTTATTGGCCAAAACATGTAAAATGATGCTCCAAGGGAGGACGTCCTCCCTAACCAATCAACAACCAGAATACAATATTGACATTGCGTTGGTCCGATGATAATTTCCAAATTTCATCTTCAATTCTCTACCACTGTATTGTATTATAACGTGCAAATTGCGAACTACTTTTAAAACACATCACCAAAAAATTACATTTTATTTAAGCCTTTTCTACCAGAGGAGGCTGGTCCAAATTTCCTTTTTTCAGATTTATGTTTCCCTTTTTCATCGAGCAGCAGGTAGCTACTTGCGTTAGCCAACGCAACAGTTAGCTTGTTGTAGCAGCCCTGAAGGACTGAGCTAATGGCGAGAATGGATTTTGAGGAGAGTGGTGCTGCTTTTGCTAACGAGGCAATTAACGGCAGCGTGAGTGAGGGGGTCACAGAGAGGCATCGACGCAGACGCAGTGAGTGGGATGGGAAAGAACATCTTGTGGATTATTTGTTGTCACAGCCATTCCACAGTTTGGATTACGCAGCAGGTAAGGATCAAGACTGCTGGACGATCAATTCCACAGATTACCATGATCAAAAATGCAAATTCTAGTGACACATTATGCGCACATGAGGTTCATTCCCATCCAGAGCCCACAGTGATTAGATGTGTCTTTCCCTCTAGTTCACTTGGCCCGTTTTTTATATTCATCCTTTGTGTTGTAATATGATATGTAAGGAATAAACCACGACGGGCTGTCCCGTTATTGGAAAATAATGTAGGGTCGCTTAACCAGCCCCGATGTAGGCTACAATATTTTCCAATAACGGGACATCGCGGAGGGGTTTATTCCACTTATACAATGGGTTACCAACAATGACTATATGGTTACTTGTATATTTATTGATTTTGATTTTTCATTTTTTAATATTGAAATATTCTTCCGCGGGCGTTTGGGCATATTATTTTATCATTGTCAAGCAAAACTCTGGTTGGTAGTTTCATTTGGTCCTCTGGTCGTTAATTCTATGAAAACAATGATTCTATCAACAAAAAATAGTTCCTTCTCGTTTTATAGCCTACCATACAGTTAGCACTAATTTTGGTAATTTTTATCATTACATTATTTAATAAAACTGCATGAAACCATAAGTCAATCAAATTCATCTCCCTAGCACTGTCTTACTTTTTAAATGTTGTGGTCGCGCAATGTAGAGATAACGTTTTTCTAAGACCCTCTGAAACGGGTTTTGAATGCCAGCTAGCTAGAAAGGTTCGCTGTCACTTGTCACCTAGCCAATAGGGGACGATTCGGATTTGCGCGAATGCTGGATTTTGTAGCGCATTGATTTTAGAACTGTTAAAAGGCCAAGGTGTCCCTTTACTGAGAAATAATGCCCACCCTTGGACCAATCAGAATCGAGTATTCAGCCAAGCCGTTGTATAAATGATAATATGACATTTGTTCCTTATGGAAGATGGGGATAAACCTCGGGTGCATTACTTACCTTAGTTGTATAGTAAGTTTGCATTAGGTTGCTCGTTGGATTATTGCTACATTTGAACATAATAACATAACATAACTTGAACATAAGAAAGTAGAGCTAAGTAGCCAACTAGTGTAAAATAACATGACGCCGTGGGTCACCAGCCGCCACTGATATATACATATATATATATATATATATATATATATATAAATTTTTAAAAATAATTAAAATGTTCAGAATGCTTGGTGTAACTAAACTCCTTGTGGGCCAAAGTGCTTGTGCAATATGAAACATTTATTAATTCTTTAAACGAAGCAACATGTGAGAATATGTAAGGAACTAAGTTTTAAAGCAGTGGTTTGTACATTAGTTTAAAGAAAAGAAGCCCATGCAGGTATGCAAAGTCTTAATAAGCCAATAGGGTGCCGATTTAAATGTGTGAAAAAAGCAAGCAATGCGGGTATAATAGCAAAATTGTTTAAAAGCATGGATTAGCAAAAGTGTGGAAAACAGGGCAAAAGATATGTTAAATGTAAAGAAAAATGTATAAAAAGCAAGCAAGCAAGTAGGCCTAAGCTTGCTATGAAACTACGTAAACTGTTATAAAAACAATGAGTATTAAATGCAAGGATTTGTAAAACAGTTGAAAACAAAGAAAGGTTATATTAAGTTTTGTGAAAAAGTGGACAAGCATGCAGAAAGTGGCGTTATTGTGAAAAGAATCAGGAGTGTTAAAGTGGTATAAGAGAGGTTTTAAGAAAGCTAAAGCAGAATAAGTACACGCGTTTGTCACTTAGCCGATTTCCTGCGACAAAGCTACATGTTCACACCTGGCGAGCAAGAATCAAAATGGTCACAGTGACCCCTGTAAGCGGAGTTAGGGAGGAGACAGCGTTTTGTTAGACCATCGCCCCCAAAGTTTCGAAGAGGCCCATCAATAGTCGATGACATTTAGGATTTGGGGATAGCCGAAGTGACGAAGCCGAAGACGGGTAGGATACATCTGGTAATCGCATTTACGCTGGGAGATGCATACAGAAGTCGGGGTTTGATGAGGACACAGGCATGCCTGTGACATTTCGAGAGATGTAGCCTATTGGAACAGCTGAGGTCCCTGGAGAATGCAATGAAATGTTTTTTAAGTAAATACAAACACAAACCTAAACTAAGTTTTTTCAGCACCCATGTTGGACAGAAAACATTTGTTTGTAAGCAAATTCATAACGTAAAAAAGTTTTTTTTAGAATATTACTTATAAAGCCTTACAAGCCTTTAAAAAAAATTTAAAAAATAAAAAAGGTTTTAAGTGAAAATTGTTCGGGGGGGCGCTGTTGGAAGCCGAGGATGTAGGACGCATCTCCCTATCGCTCCTGAGTTAGTGACCAAATTTCTATATTTAATCTTGCTAAATTTCATATATTTCTGTTTGGTCAGGCGTTTGAAGAGACCTCTAAACAAGTCAGACAAAATTTGAGAAATTTCCATTTGAAATGTCATCTACTTGGCCAAAAACAGAGTCTACAAAAGTAGGCCGCAACAAGCCCGCGCCCTGTCCTGATTCACCCCCGCCATTGGGTGCTGCGGCTAATGTCGGCCCCACAGGAACACTGACTGTGAAGCTGCTACAATCCATGATGGGCTCCCTCAAAACCGATATTTTTGGTAAAATTGACTTTTTACATTGTCTTTCTACAAATCTGAGGTCAGAGATATCACTGGTCAAAGACGAGCTTAAAAAATCTATAGAGAGTATACAGAATAAGCTGGACACACATGGAGCAGTTTTATCGGAGCTGGAGCGCGGCGCTACGGACCACATCACTCGCATTAGTGAACTAGAGGCTAACGTCGGCTCACTAACAACTAAGGTGGCATACCTGGATAACAGATGTGAGGACCTGGAGAGTAGAATGCGGAGGAACAACATTTGTCTTCTGGGAGTACCAGAGGGAGTGGAGGGCCCATGACCGAGTTCGTGGCCCAGCTGCTTCAGGAGCTGCTCAGTCTGGAGGAGAAACCGCTGCTAGACCGGGCCCACCGCACCAACTGGATTTATTGCAGGTAATTCAAAGATAACATGCACATTGGTGGTGGGTGAGGTGAGTTCCCCTTCACTGTAAAGCACTTTGAGCATTTGGAAAAAGTGCTATATAAATGTAATTATTATTATTATTATTAATAATAATAATAATAATAATAATAATAATAATAATAATAATAATAATGTAAACACCTCACAGCTAGACCAATGAGGGTTTGTAGCTGGAGGGGAAGGCATCGCGTGTTCTTCCCTTGGCTGGTGTGATTCAAACCGGAGATGTTAGTTATTTTTTAGTGATTTAGTTATTTTTCCTCTGTTCGTTAAGAACAGGGCACAATTATAATTAAGAATGCACTGGTTCCGTTGCCACGGGTCAGATATGAAGGCGTTGCTTCATATCCCGCTTAAAACTGGCCTGAAACGGACCAGTAGCATTCTGGTTACTCTCCGTTCGCAAACGGGGCTATGCTGTCATCAGAGATATATCTGATCTGTCACCGGACCGTCAATATTCCAATGGGAGTATCAGAATATTCACAAATGCGCGGAACAACACATCAAATATATACATGACCACAGCAAGAAAGCGTAACGGTTACTGGGTTTTACCCTCGTGTTAATCTGACTCCAATATTAAATTATAATTTAAAATTTGGTTTTAACTATACGTGGAATTTGGAGTGGTTACACTCGACTCTACCTTGTGCCATCATTCCTCAATATATGCTCCCGGGTTTAGCACTATTGTTAAATCTCAGTTCGGTGAAGCCCCCAGAGGGTAGGAGGCGGACCACCATAAGCCTTCCTTGTATGGATAGTGCATCGATAGTTATGAGCCCAGGACGGTGCGTATCTATCGGGTTCCTTCAGGCGAATTTGACAAGGACCGGCGTATAACGCCCATGGGTCCTCTTAAGCCAAAACACCAGAACCAATACCACCAATCCCGTTAGCGGGCAGATCGTGGTCGCCTATCTAACTTGAAGACCTCACTAAAGACTTTTACTGTACTAGACCCCTGATCAGTAGGTCCTAGTCAGAATTGTCCCCCTGAGTATTTAAACGGAATTACGGCTGAAAAGAAGATAAAAGTGATTAGAGTCACAAAGACCACGCAAGTTAAAAATAAGAAGAATTTATTGAACAGGCAGGTAGGTCATTCGCTTCAAATTAGCAGTCAATTAAAATATGGAAAGTTTTAAAAACATAAGTACAGAGTAAAAGTTCTTACCAGCCTGGTAACTACACACAAAATCACAGAGTCTGCGCAGTGTGGGAAGTCGATTGCGATCTTACATTTCTATCTATAGGCTACACAGAGCACAGAGTATGTGCACTGTGGGAAGTCGATTACGATCTTCCCCGACAGGATTGTCTCCCTTCCTTTTAGGCCAAATCCCGCGTTTGATCGAGGTGGCATTGCCATAAATTAACCTGTCCGAATAGAATTTGGAATACCGGCCCCCACCATTTGGAGGCTGTTGTAAAAACAATTAGTGAGGAAATTGGGAAAAGTAGAGGATTACCAGAGAGGACATTCCATTGTGCCATTTTTCCCTGAGTTTCTGTAACTATGTTTTATTAAATTTTATTTGGTATGAAACATATTCCATTCAATTTCTTGAATTTCTCTGAATATTTCCATACCAAACATGTCCAGAGGATGTAATATTATGGTGCAGTTGTCATGAAAATACCCTTTTGGTGAACCATTTTACATGTAATCCATGTTATTATTACATAAGTTATAATACAGTAATACAATGAACACATGTGCATGGTTTGTAGAGTTTTCCAGGGTTTGTAAATATGATGAACAGATGGTTTATAGTCCAGATCCAGAAAAGAAATAAAAAGTGTAATGACAGAGGGGACCACAGAAGGGCATTGTGTTACTGTCAAGCACAGTTGCCCCACCATTTTGTCAGAGGTCTGATGACATTTTTTCCTTTAATGGCCCCAACACACACACCCCCACAACCCTAGACAAAGAGAGTAGTTCCCCTTATCTTAGTCGTGTCCAGATGGTAGCATTCCAGAGAGCCAAATGGCCAGCTCAACCAAAGGAAGTCCGAGCAACTTATTGTTTTATTACACGGCTCTGGGCTCTTTGAAGTCCAGGATGAGACTCAGCCGGCAGGCTCGTTCAAATGCCAGCCTTTCCTGGTTCCCAGTTTGAATCCCCTCTTACAATAATAATAATAATAATAAGAAGAAGAAGAAGAAGAAGAAGAACCCGGGCTGATCTGCGCATATCAATACAAATCCTCTCCAAGCATTCCACGAGACACTTCACAAAAGACACACAAGACGCACTGGACTCCCTTTTATCCTATCTTGTTAGCTCCTCCTGTTGTGGAGCTTAAGCTTGGCCTTTCCCACATGCTTACATCATTTTACTTGACTCTTTCCCATACACCATTTTTCTCATTTTCTGCCCAGATTTTACACCATTATTTCCAATATATATTCTTCTTTCTTATATAAAAAATAAGTGTTCACTTCCACTTTCTTACATAAGACAGGTATTCACCTCATCCAGCCCCTGCCATTGTATCACTCATGACATGGTCTGTTTGAAAGGCTATGTTTACATTATAGGAGACTGCTTACATTATATGAAGGTTTCTGCTGGTTTTATAATTTGACCATGGTCTGACCACTCTAACTCTACAAGTAAACAGTAATGTTAATGCAGTGATAGGATCCATCGTAGTGGTGACGGCTGTAAGCTTATGTGCACTTCCCTTCCACATTCCCCCACTTTGGAACTTCTAAGTTCCATGTCTAACGTGATTAACTATTGGAATAAGCTGTGCAGATAATATTGGCATAGTGCTGGAATATAACCAAATATGCAGACTGAGGTGGCTAGTGCATAGCCCTAATAACCATGCAGAAACTACAGACCACTCTTTTTGTGCCGCCTCCTGCACGACAGCCCATGTGGGTAGCTCTCACGGCACATCCCATGCCTAGCCTAATCCTAACACACATCTTTATATTCCAGCACTAGTACTCTTGCATTTCTTAGCATTAATTAGGGGTCCAAGCAGCGAAGCTGGTGGAACCCTGTTGTATCTGTTAGGATTATTAGGGGTCCAAGCAGCGAAGCTGGTGGAACCCTATTGTATTTGTTAGGATTATTATTAGGTGTCCAAGCAGCGAAGCTGGTGGAACCCTATTGTATTTGTTAGGATTATTATTATTAGGGGTCCAAGCAGCGAAGTTGGTGGAACCCTATTGTATCTGTTCGGATTATTATTAGGGGTCCAAGCAGCGAAGCTGGGGGAACCCTATTGTATCTGTTCGGATTATTATTAGGGGTCCAAGCAGCGAAGCTGGGGGAACCCTATTGTATCTGTTAGGATTATTATTATTATTATTATTAGGGGTCCAAACAGCGAAGCTGGTGGAACCCTATTATATTTGTTAGGATTATTATTATTAGGGGCCCAAGCAGCGAAGCTGGTGGAACCCTATTGTATTTGTTAGGATTATTATTTTTATTTTTCTCCGCTAAAAGTGTCTGAGGCTCAGCAACCATAAGTCCTAGAGCAACCAAATTTGGCAGGTGGGTTCCTATGACCTCCCACTACTGAGGCACTAAAAATCACCTATGTCGGCCAGATGGTGGGGCTATAACAAAGGGTCATGCATAAAAGGCCATAACTCCCACACCATAAGTTAGATCAACACAAAACTTCATCGACCTATGCATCTGAACGTGCTCTACAACTTTGCTATTGGCACCACCTATGTCCGCCATATTGTTTGCCCGCCATTTAGACTTTTTAGTTGGGGCGTGGAAGTTTTCTCCGCTAAAATGTCTGAGGCTCAGCAACCATAAGTTGTAGACCAACCAAATTTGGTAGGTGGGTTCCTATGGCCCCCCACTACTCAGGCACTACAAATCCCCTATGTCGGCCAGATTGTGGCGCTATAACAAAGGGTCATGTTTAAAAGGTCATAACTCCCACACCGTGTTACGACATCTAGTAAACTTCTTTACAGCAAGCGACATTCATGGCGACGCAAGTAATCCGACACCGTAGGGTCTAGTTTTTATCAGTGAGGGGAGGGTCTGAACGTCGGGGAAGCAATTGAAGACAGTGCCAGTGGGAGTGCATGCTAGGCTTCCAAAAGTTTGTTAGTAAAAGCTTTATGAGAGGATGAATAATTACTTTTCAATGACATGGATCCATTTGAAGACAGTATCGGGTGAGTTCGTTTAGTCTTTGAATCTGTCATTATGCTGAGATATAGCTGAACCATTTCATTGGTAGGTTCTGAGTTTCTGTGCAAACGCGCGAACGCACGCTGGTATAATGAAACAATGATGGCAATACATATATAGTCCGCTTCGTTCCGTTGCTACCATAACATAACAAACTATCTTGTGTCTACAGCTGCAGTTTCTCGCTGCAATTACTAATATTGAATATCAACAAAAGACGCAATGTATGCTGTACTCTGCCAATGTCTAAATAAATACTTCGGCACTCTGAGCGTAGGAAGCAGTTAGCATGGATGGTGAGTTGATATTTTTTGCTACTACAAGTTGGTTAGTAAAAGCTTTGAGAGGTTGAATTATTACTTTTCTTTGGCATGGATCCATTTGAAGACAATATCGGGTGAGTTCGTTTACTCTTTAAATCCGTCATTATCCTGAGAGAAATCGTATTCTCAATTTAATCTCTACATTGACTCTAAGCGTTGGGTTGTAACTAGTTAGCTGTTTCGTAGGTGACTTAGTTAATGCACTCGTCTTAACTATTGCTTGTATTTTTGCATAGACTGCGTTGTTGCTGTTCTTGTTTGTGTTAGTGTTAACCAGTTTAACCTACAGGGTCCAAGTTGAACTATGCGGTTGTTCCCTGCACTTGGAACGGTACTTCTCTCTAGGGTTTTCGACACACTTGTTCCTGATTATGATTATACACTTTGTTATACGTCGCTCTGGATAAGAGCGTCTGCCAAATGCCTGTAATGTAATGTAATGTAATATTTCGTAGCAACAAGATAAACCCGACATTAGCTCTAAAATATGCCAATACAGCAGTGAAAACGCTGCTCACTGAATAAGGAAATAAATGAGACAAAGTTTTTTTTAATTATACCATGTCATTCTACAGTCAATATCTGGGACTAAACATTGAATAAATATACAATCTTGCCATTGGTTTTACGCGTAGAGATGTCCCTTTTGCGACTGAGTGGTCATATATTGTCTTGGACAATCCGTTCGTGCAATATGGGCACATTTGTTATACCTGGGTAGGCTAACTTCAAAGATAGCTGTGCGTAATACCACACCTGTTACTTACAGGATTGTCGCCCTTTTTAGTGCAATTTGGCTTGATTGACAATTCACTTAGTCAGTAGGTGAGAGTAAAAGCTTTCTAACGATGTATAACATGTCCGATTTTGCTTTTGGAATAGCGTTTTATTGGTCAGCGTAACGGAAAATTGTCTTATCATCGCATTCACTTGCGCATCTGGGGCAGCATTGAAAGACGCTGCACCTAACGAAACGTTGTCAACGATTTTCATAATTTCTGCAAGAGTACTATTATTATTGAGGACTTCGGGGCATAGTGAAGCTATATCTTTGCTTATAGACATATCTGACATCGTTTTCTGACGCAAAACAGAAGCGGACAGGACTTTGTCATTGATTTACTGTCTCTGTCTCTATACTACTGAACACAGATAAAATGTCATTTCTATGTAAGTATTACTGCTCAGAATATTTCGGTTATACGTTATTTTTGAAATAGAGTGTCTTTAAATAGGTTACTGGTATTATATAATGTGGATATTGCACACTGTAGTGTTTTTGTGATGCAGCAGTGATGACGAGAGTGTGGAACATTGCCAAAACGTGGTTGACGGTTGAAAATTGTTTTCATATAGTCCCATCTCCATCCGCCATTATGCTGAGATACAGCTAAACCATTTTTATTGATAGTATTTGAGTTTCTGTACAAACGCGCGAAAACATGCTGGTATAATAAAACAATGACGGTCAATATAGCCTATATATATAGTCCGCTTCATTCCGTTGCCACCATAATATAACAAACTTTCTTGTGTAGCTGCAGTTTCTCGCTGCAACTACTATTATTGAATATAAACACAAGACGCAATTTATGCTGTAGTCTGCCACTGTCGAAATAAATGATAAGGCAGGTATTTCATTTTTTGTTTTGTTTAAAAAAAAAATCTATTTATTATTTGAAATGTGTATTTATGTGTTATTATTCTATCTGTCTCTGAGGCGCTCTGAAGTGTGCATTCTCTGCTAAGATGAGCAATGGATTGGAATATGTGTCTGACGTAGTGTTGCACGGTATTCCAAAACTTCAGCACTTTTTCGGTACTTAAAAAAATAAAAAATAAAAAAAGAAACGGTTAGGTATTAGAATATTCCGACGTTCGGTAGTTTTGCGTCAAACGTCAAATGTAAAAGCCAGGGAAATTTGTCTCCCGCATTACCGAATGACAGGATGAAAAGTGTAATTTGCCAGAATCTTCGCTAGATGGCAGTAGCAACTAAGGTTGGCAAGTGAGGTGACGTGCGCTTTTGCATTCCCCGTCGTTGATACTGCGCAAGTGTAGACTCAGTTCACTTCAGTAGCAATAGCTGTTCTAATTTGTAAATATTTTATTATAGGAAGATGCTGTATTGTTATTGAAATATGCTGTTTTTAGATATATTTTAAGGTGAAAGACCTGTTTAAAGATAATTTACTTTACAATTGTTTAATTTTTGAAATATATTTTATATAGTTTTCTATGGTTTAGTGTTGTAACCCTATAGGCCTATGCTTATTGATATGTTGAACAGGCTTCAAGTTAAAGGTTGTTAATAAACCAGGTTTTTAATAAACCATGAATTCGAAAATGAGGTCAACCCTTGGACACATCCACGCAACTAAGTCATCCGACAGCGTCTCTTAGCACAAAATTGGCCATAAGTCATCAATATTTTATACAGTCATCATGATATTTGGTAGATATGTTGGGTGAAGGTATATGATCATGAGGTATATGATCATTAAAATCGCTCCATAGGGGGTGCGATGGTGCCAATGCTTGGACCCCTCTCAATGCCGCTTGCGGCTTTAATTATTATTGTCATTACTTTTTGTTTAAGGCATCTGTGGTGTCAGGATTTGGTACACCTAAGTGATGACGAAGGTATGCATCTCCTTGCGGACTTCATTTGGAACACTTCATACAGCATCCTGCACATCCCTGTCAATCCTGTACCACATCCTACACTCAAACGATGCTTTTACAAAAACAAGAAGGAGCATGGTACTTCATCACAGCCACAGCGTGTTGATCGATCTCAACGCTCAGCAACATCCTATCGGCCCTTTCCAGGTAATAACTGCTCTGTGTGTTACATAAAATTGTCCATTGTTAGTGGTGTCCAATGTTTGAACAATGTTCTGTCCCTGTTTTTTTCTTCTTTTTTTGGTTTTTCTATACCCATACGTCTGTATGTTCTTGTGTGCAGCTGTTAAAATGAAGTATGTTGACCATGATTAATGGACACATCTGGTGCCTACTGTTCCAGGTAATTCTTGCATGCCAACGTGTCTGTGTCCCGATGTGTTACTGTTATAGTGAAGACCCATATTTCATTTAAGTCTTGTTGTTTGTGCTTGTTTCTAGATGTGAGGATGCAGATTCGGGACCGGCGTCATTGTATATATCAGCATGCTGCCAAAGGATTGTTTGTTGACATACAGCAAGTACGTTTCTGTTGATGTATACACTTTGTTGAACTGTTCAATTACGTTTTCTAAAAAGTATTCTGTAAGTATTTAACGTAATTAACTCCTAACATCAACTTGTGTTTACAGAGAATTGTCAACGAGGGTAGGATGGAACGCATTTTTGACACATACGTCCTATGTTACCCTTCGGCCTACCGCCAGAACGCCAAGCCTGTCCATGACCCAGCACCTCAGTCCATGGCTGAGAAGAAATCCCTGCACATAAAAAAGCGAAGTGCTGCTGGTTCAGGGCTTGTGGGCCGTAGGCCTTTGGTAGTAGTTGACAGGGTCAAAGAAGTTTTAGGACAGGAAGATGTTAGGGACAAGGTAGTAAGGAGGAGAAAGATGGGAAACATACACACCAGTGTTACACAGACAGAACAGAAGCAGGAGTTGCCTACTGAGAGAGCACTGAAACAGGAGTTGGGTAGTCAAATAGTACAGAAACAGAAGTTTGGTAGGGATGAAGGAAGTGTTGTTGGTCAGGGGCAAGGGGGTCACATACCTTCAGAAGTAGGCAAACGGCTTCAGGATACACAACACATACACGGGGTATATAGCTGGGTGATGGTATCTAATTTCTGTGTTCCCTTCCAGCCCACTTTTGAATGTCCCAAAAAGTTTAGTATTGCAGAAGTGCGTGATGACAACACATTGCCAATAGCTTGTAAGCCAAATGGGGTGAAATCATTCGCAAGTAAGACACCAAATACACTGGACAACAAAGGGGGGATGCCTTCTGTGCATGACACAAGTGGGGGAGATTCAGACCATAACAAGGCAGTGTGCTTACAGACAGTAGCTCATGCTGATATTGAAAACAAACAAAAGGAAATAAACAGCAAACCAGCTGCAGTACTTGCCATTAAAAAGGGCAAGAACCACATAAGAGGAGGTATAGGTGAAGACAACTCAATATTTCAGATGGCAATTAGCATAGCAGAGCAGCATGGTATCCAACTTAGAAGTGGCAATCCAAACAAGGCCAATGGTAATTGCTTGTATGAATCCATTATTGATAACATAAATGCAAGAGAATGTTTTCCAGAACATTTGGCAGAAAGGCCTGAGCACTATAGAAAGGTCTGGAATACTGTAGGTGAACAGAAAATTAAGGCATCTCCATACTATCCAAACGTTTATACAGAACAGCAGTGGAGAGAAGCATGGCAAACTTTGCAAACAACTAACCAATATGACCTTGACTATTTTGGTGATATGGCTATCCTTAGTTGTGCTCATACTACTAAGAAAGATATCCTTGTTTTCAACACACCTTGGAAAACAATGAATGCTCAAGCTCATAGTCCAATATATGTAATATCTGCAGATGCAATAGATCCAGCAAATGCAAGAGATACTCATGTTCCATTGGTGTTGGCATACAATGGCCATCATTTTGAAAGCCTCGTTGCTGTTTCTAATGTTGATGTTGACAAAACAATTGTTTTGGTGGATGCATACAAGACTGGCACCTATAAGACTCCTAGGTCTTTAGCACAAATGTTTGAGCTCATTGGAAATGATTTACACAACACAGAAAGCGATTGTCCCACAACAAATAAAACCATATGTACACAGGCCACAGAAAACCAGAAAAGAACAGAGCTTACAGCTACCACCAGTAATGTACAGATTCAAAATTACGGTCCTAAATCCCACAGTTTAGATGAAGGCAATAATACCAGTGATACCATAGCAATAACTTTGCCAGATGTATGCAACAGTTGTCAAAAGCCATTTCAAAGGCTGCTGGCACATTTGCGCAGGTCAAAACAATGTCAATTACATTACAACATGCAATCTTCATATCAAGAAGTCATTGTGAAACACGCACACCAAAAACCTCTATGGCAAACTGCCAAATGTCAAAAACTGCAAAAACATAAGCAAAGTGAGGGCAGTGTAGGCCTAAACCATGTTGACCAACAACCTCTACCATGTCAGAAAGAGAAAGAATCCACTCCAATTGAAGCCAGTGCAATACACATGAAAGTTACAAGGAAAAGACAGTTGCAGGGTAATTCTGTAGATGTCATAGGAAAAAATGTTTCACCATGTAATGTAAATAAAAGCACAGAAAGAGATTGTCCCAGAACAAATGACACAATATGCAAGCAGGCCAAAGAAAACCAGAAAAGAACAGATCTTGCAGCTATCACCAGTAATCTCCATAGGTCCTAAATCCCAGAATTTACATGAAGCCAATAATACCAGTGATACCGTAACAATAACTTCCCTAGATGTATGCAAGGGCTGTCAAAAGCCATTTCAAAGGCTGATGGTACATTTGAGCAGATCAAAACAATGTCAATTACATTACGACATGAAATCTAAGAGCAATCCAACAATGCCTAATCCAAGTGCAGATGAAGTTGTTTTCGTCAATGAAATGGAAAGCCCATGTCTCACATTCTCTCCTTTCACTGTGCAGCAAAAAAAAACACTTTGTTCAAAAATTAACATCATCCACAACTCACCTGAATATGTTGATACACAAGAACCAGTTCCAATGAATGTCCCAATGAATGATGCTTGTGAAACAAAGGCTATTGTAGGTGATGGTAACTGCTTTTTCAGAGCTTTGTCATTTTCTATTAGTGGAAGTGAAGGTCATCACAGAAAAATCTGACTAGCTGTGGTTAAATATATGGAAACAAATGCATCACAGTATGCTCCTGTTCTCAGAGATGGATATTTTTCTGTTGAAAACTATTTGAAAGCATCACGCATGAAATATGTTCAAACTTGGGCAACTGCGGTGGAAATACAAGCAGCTGCAGATCTCTTTGGAGTTTATGTTTTCACATACAGTCGCAACAAGTGGTTCAAGTATTCCACATCAAATGGAAAGACAATTCACACAGCTATATACCTAAAACACTGCAACGCATCTCATTACGAAGTAGTTACATGCGTGAAGCAACACAATTCTGACCAATGCACTAAACTCTGCAACAAATCCTCGTCCTTCTCAAGGTGCGTGGTTTCCTGTCTGTGGTTGAAAGAGCGAGGAGTTCGAAAAACTTTGTTACAGGCTAATATCGTACTTTTGTTACAGGTCTGACATGGAATAAACCCGCCACTGTATCACATTTAATTATTTTATTAATTCTGAAAACAGAAGGAGAATGGACATATATGAGTTTGCTGCACAGGATTACCACACCATTTCCAGATGGCATTAGCAGAAGATAATCTCTGATTTAACTATCACAGTGTAGAGCCCTGCAGTTAATAGCGCCCCCTTACTGCTGGGAGGTGGATATGCCCTCTCCATTAACAAACTGAATATTCCTCTGTATACTGTCTTCAGTTCAGGGTGTGACACCCTCCCCCACTAAAAGAAGAAAAAAAATGTTCTTACAATTTTTTCCACATTACTCCATGAACCCGAGGAACAGGTTTTCTTTTCAAAATTATTTCCACTGTCTATGATGCACCATCCATAACAATTCACAGTCTCAAATACATTAGCGTCTCTGTGATGGTGTCCCCAAACAGTCCATAAAAGTTCACAGTCTCAAATACGCGAGAGTCTCTGTGGCAAGGTATCCAGAAACAGTTACCGTTTTATTTTTAATCCCTGTCTTTGTGATCTAAGTACTAAGAGCTGCACAATAACCATGGTCTCCAGAATCCGTGACCTGCTGGACGCTGGTGGCAGTATGCTCTCAGACTTCTCACCACTGGGTCTCGTTGGCTTACTGAAGGTTGTTCCAACCTATCATAGGCTAAGGCCAATGGTGCTCTCCTGTTTCTTGTTGGATATACTCTCTGATCCTGGTTATCCACCAATTCAGTGGAGCTGTCCTGTTCTTCCGGACCTGAAGACTCTGTCTCTGACACCTTTGATACTTGAGCTGATGTCACACTATCCTGCGCTTGCTCAGGCTCACCTACAACTTCACTTTCTGCTCCATCCGTTGGTCTCCTTCCCAGGTCCATGTCCTCCTGACTCTCTGCTGTAGAACTATTTTTCTTCCCTGATGAGGTCATCGGAATGAGAACACCTTCATAATCCTCGTCAGAATCCTCTGGTCCCTGATTAGCATGGTGCCATTGTTGGGGACGCCTTGCACGCTTCTTCCTTTTCCTGGCATCAACAACTGGACTCAATGGGAGTGAGTCGCAGGGCAACAGCAGATTCCGGTGAACTATTCGATTTTTCCTTTTCCATCCTCAGGTCGAATCTCAAAGACAGGACTGTCTTCATTTTTCTTGCCCACCACAACATGGATCTTGTCCTCCCAATGAGATCTTAATTTTCCGGGGCCACCACATTCACTGAGATTTCTGATGAGAACTCTGCCCCCTGGCTGCAAGTCTGTACCATACACCTTCTTGTCGTAGTGGCTTTTCCCCCTTTCAGCGTGCTTTTCCACTGCTTGTGACGCAATCTGGTAAGCCTCCGTCATTTTATTTCTCCATCTCTGTACATACTCATCATAGGTGTTCTCCGTGTTGTCTGGATTCAGGTTGAACATTAAGTCGATTGGGAGTCTTGGGGAGCGCCCAAAAAGGAGATAGAAAGGAGAGTACCCGGTTGTGTCATGCTTTGTGCAATTATAGGCATGCACTACTTTGGGTAGAGTTTTCCTCCAATCTGCTTTCCGTTCCTCTGGTAGACACCGTAACATTGACAGCAATGTCCTATTGAACCGTTCCACCTGCCCATTTCCCTGGGGGTGATACGGTGTTGTCTTGGAGTTTTGTATGCCACACAGTTCATGCAATCTTGCCATTAGCTTGTTATTGAATTCCCGACCCTGATCATGGTGGAAACGAGTAGGGAATCCAAACTTTAGCACAAAGTCCTCAAACAATTTCTCAGCCACTGTCCTAGAGGATTTATTCTTTGTGGCGTAAGCCTGGGCGAACCTGGTGTAATGATCCATTATCACTAAAATGTATTCATAGCCCTGCTTAGATGGCTCAAGATGCAAGAAGTCAATTGACACTAACTCGAAAGGATAAGTTGTCTTGATTGTTGTTAGCGGGGCCCTGGTTCTTTTACATGGCTGCCTGCGCTTAAGGCACTCACAGACTTCAGTTACATAATGTTCAACATCACTCTGCATCCGGGGCCAAAAGAACCTCTCTCTTACCAATGACAAGGTTCTCTCAGCTCCCAGGTGCCCCATCTCCTCATGCAGCTCCTTATAGACACAAGGGTGGAACTCTCGCAGTAGGACCAGCTGACACCTTTTGGCAGTCTGACGGTAGAGGATGCCATCAATATTGAGGTATAGCTTCTTCTACTCTCTCAACAGCACCACTACATCTCCGTGTTCTCTTCTCCTCTCAGCATTCGTCGGTGCTCTACCCCTTTTGATGTACCACATTGTCCGACTAATAACTCCATCTTTTTCCTGAGCAGTCTTTACTTGTTTTGGTTGTATATGGGATAATGTTGGGCCAGCTAGGTCACCGCCAAGGGTTTCCATAGCTACCGGGCTGATCCAGGTGGTGAGGGTCTCCGTCTGTGCAAGCACTCCCTTCAGAGCAGCACTCACCACATCCACTTGCGTCTGCTCGGTGTATTCCTCATCCCATTTCTCACTTTGCAGAGGCATTCGAGAAAGGTCATCGGCGTCACTGTTTACCCGGCCAGGGCGGTACTTGATATTGAAATTGTAATCTGCCAGTTCGGCCACCCAGCGGTGACCTGTTGCATTCAGTTTAGCTGTGGTTAAAACATAAGTCAATGGATTGTTATCCGTATAGACTGTAAATGATGGAGCGTGGTATAGGTAATCTTTGAAACGCTCACATACCGCCCCCTTCAGCGCCAGAAATTCCAATTTCCCTGAATGCAGGTGATAATTCTTCTCCGCTGGACTTAATGTTCTTGACCCGTAGCCGATCACCACCATGTTACCACTCTGTCCCTGGTACAAGACCGCCCCTAAACCTTCCTGAGAAGCGTCACAGTGCAGTATAAATGGTTGGGTGAAATCAGGGTACCCTAACACTGGAGGATTGGTCAAACAGTCAACACCTGCTGATGTTCTTCTGTCCAGTATATGCGGGTACTACTGGGCAGCTGGTTGTGGCGTTTCTTTGTTGTACCCTTCTTTTCACGCGGGGGCCCCTTTGGAGCTACTTCTTGTGTCTTCAGACTCACCTCACTTGGTTGACACAACAGACCATACAGAGCTTTGGCACGGCGTGAGAAGTTCTGTATGTATGGTCTGTAGTATGACAGGAAGCCCAGTAATCTCCTCAGCTCTCCCACGTTGGTGGGTCTCCGCTCTTTCAAAGCCAGCACTGGCTCAATGTCTGCTGGATCCATGGTGTAGCCCTGCTCTGACACTATCCTGCCTAGAAACCGAACACTCCTTTTGAACATTTCACATTTCTTGGCGGTGAGTTTGATGCCATACTTCTGATAGCTTTGCAATACCAGGCGAATGTGGTTCAAGTGTTCATCAAAGGAGTGACTATGGACCAGGTTGTCATCTAAATAGGGTAGACAGACATCGTCTCTCAGCCCCTCTAGGCATTCCTCCATGGCTCTCTGAAATTCTGCAGGGGAAGAACTTAACCCAAACGGTATTCGAGTCCACTCAAAAAGGCCCCAGGGTGTGATGAATGCCGTTAAGGGGCAGCTCTCCTCGTCCATGAAACCCTGGTGATAAGCCTTCCCCTGGTCTAACACTGAATACCAGGAGCTCCCACATAGGCTATCAATTAAGTCCTGAATTCTTGGGATTGGGTGCCTATCTGGGACAGACTTCTTCTTTAACTCTCGATAATCACAACACAGTCGTAGCCCCCCATCTTTCTTTTTTACTACAACCACAGGTGAGGAGTAAGGCAATCTGGACGTTTGGATCCACCCCTTTTCCAACAGGTCTCTCAGGTACTGCTTCACTTCTTGATGAAGGGGTTTAGGGACAGACATGTATGTTCTTTTCACGGGAGTCGTGTCATGGAGAGTAATATGCATCTTCAATGAGGGCATACACCCAATGTCATGCTCATTGCGTGAAAATGCCTTACATTCTTCCCTTAGCAGCTGCCGCACTCTTACCTGTTGCTCCTCAAGCAGGTGGTCCAACTGTACTGGGGGATCCCACTTTTCTTCCGGGGGCTTGTCGTCCATTTTTTCTTCCCTGACACTCTTTTTAGCCAGTGGAAGCCTTTCCCCGTCTTTTTCTCGATCATCACTGGCCCCAAGGGTGTTGCGGGAGGCAGGGTATAAACTGCCCACGGGCTCTAGGTGGCCCATCTGCATTCTTCTATCTAATGTTACTGTATGTTTAGTAGTGTTTATCACGGGAATCCTGGTTCGTGTTGATTTTCCCTTGTGTAGAGTGACCAGCATCTCTCCACTGCTTAATCCCTCGGGCCACTCAGGTCCTCCATTTGGGACAAAGAACATCACCTTATCCTCTTCTAAAATTCCAGCATGGGCACTGTCACTCACAAAGGTGAGTTCTCCGGGTGGTATTTTAATACTCACATTTCCCACTTTCACTGGGGGATGCCCATAACTCTCTCCAGGTGCTCCAAGTACTTCTGCCTCAAATATTTCTGCTAATGTCTCAGCATCTTTTGGCTCCAGGGAGAAAGCTGCCTCTAGGGTGGTGATTAGTTCTGGAGTTACGCCCTCTTCCAGCTCGCCCTCAATCACAGTGAACCCAATAATGGGCTCTTCAGCCACATTTGGATCAGGACTCACGAGGACAGGTACCTGCATAACTTTATGGGAATTTTCTGTTTGGCCAAACCCGACTTCTATCTCCACCCAACCACTAAACGGTATCTGAGTTTTATTTGCTGCTAACCCACTAAGATTCACTGATCCCAACAGCTCACTGAGGGGCCTGACTTGAGTGTGAGGGAGCAATTTCTGTCTCCAGTGTTCATTCATCATGCAGGATTGAGCACCTGTGTCCCACAAGGCCAGTACTGGGGTGTTGTCAAACAGACAGTGCACCATGCATCTCTTTCCAACTACATCCACTAATTTAGCACGACTCTTAGGATTAAGATAGCCTATCTTGGATACCTGGACTTGTTCTTTGTTCACCCTGTAGTCTGCTTTTTCTGTTCTCCTGGGGGATGATGTGTTCTGGACTGCTGCTCTCCCCTCTTCAGCAGTCCCCTTTAGTTTTCCCTGGCTCGGCCTGGGCTGACGACAGCCCCATGAAAAGTGCCCTGTTGCTCCACACTTGAAGCAGTGCTCACATGAGTCCATCTGTCCCTGTTTCATGCATGCCTCACAGGCTCTGGTCTGCCTTCTCCTCGCTAACTGTCCCAGCTGAGATGTGCCATGTTGTCCTATACAGTCTTTTAGAAGCTCTCGAATTTCTGCCATTTCGGCTCTCAACTCTTGCACTGTATCGTTCGTCGAACCCTCACCTCGTCTTTCTGCCACAGCTTTTCCTTTCACAGCCGCACTGCTCCGCTGCGGGGAGTCTGACTGTTGCCCATCTTCCCTGAGCTTGACAGGACTGGAATGGACCGTCATATCCGTTTGCAGCTCAGTTGAGGTCACCGCCCTCATGTGGGCAGCTTTCTTGAACTTCAGTTTCCTTTCCTCCTCCAACCGTGAGCACATGTTCACTTGTTCAATCAGCTCTTCATCAGTTATTGCTTTGTTCTCCAGCACTTTCCTCATATCCAGTTTCAGTGATTCACTTTGCAGTCCTGTGTACACCGACCTCAGGAATTTCTTCTGGATCAGATCAGCACCATACTGCTCTTCCACGTAATCATCTGTGGAGGCAAAGAGACGGATTTGAGTTCAATAGCTCTGAAGAGGAAACTTTGGGCTGTTTCTTTAGGCTCTTGTAGGAGGTTGATGAGCTGATGATATAAGTCAGAGGGGCTTTCCACTTTAAAATGACCTTTCAACACAGTCTTCAACTTGGAGATTGTGAGGTCACTCTTAGACTCCAGCATGCTCCGCAATGGTAGGCCAGGGCTAATTGCTTGAATTACTGCTTCGATGACTTCAGAGTCTTTGTAGCGTTTCCTTAGGCCCCCGTTGATCTGGTGGAGCAGGCTGGTGTAGCTCAACTTCTCCTTCTGGCCACCTTCTCCAATCTGACCCCAGATTTTATTTTTCTTTATTTATTTATCTTTCTTTATTGTCACCTCTGGAGAGAGCGTGGCGCCCCCTGGGGCAGCTCTCTTGTTAGCCAGCCTCTCACTGAGTGCTCCATCTGCTCTCTGGTTTTCTGCTGCTCCAACTCTAAGGTGAGATATCGTTTTCTCATCTCCAGCACCTCTTCATGCTCTTCTCCACTGCCTATGAGACCCTCTATGGTGCTGAGTAAGTCTCTCATAAACTGGCAGGCCACCTCATATTCCTCGTTGTCTGCCACTTCATCAATGGTAGCCTCAATTAGCTTAACAAGGCCCCGTCTGCTTTGCTTCTCTCCTTCCACTGCATCCAGTCCCTTGCATTTCGCCCACAAGCCGACCTGGACCAGCTCTTCTCTCTGAAGATTCCCCAATGCAGCACTGGCTTGTTCCTGCAGCTCCTCCAGCTCCATTTTTCTGAGAAAGGGCAATAGACTAATTATCTTGGTCCTCTTATTAACCTTCTTGCTGAAGTTAATGACTGGAATCCCGGGTTTCGGCACCAAAATATGTTACAGGTCTGACGTGGAATAAACCCGCCACTGTATCACATTTAATTATTTTATTAATTCTGAAAACAGAAGGAGAATGGACATATATGAGTTTGCTGCACAGGATTACCACACCATTTCCAGATAGCATTAGCAGAAGATAATCTCTGATTTAACTATATCACAGTGTCACAAAAATAAAGCAAACACTTTACCCTTCACGGTTCAGTTACCTTGTGCCTGTTTCAATTACCAAAATAAACATATTTCCTTACAGTTGTCTTCCACAGAGTATCAATCCCATATATCAGTATCACATTTCACAATTCCAAAAAGACCAGCAATCTCACACAGTCACTAAAACTAATTAACAAAGATTTTTAGGCTTATTAATCTCTATAGCTCTAAATTTAACAGAATACTCCCACCTAGTGGACAAACAATTATTTGCACTAGCCATAATGAACGAGCCTCATTTCCCCACGAAACTGGGTAATACAGTTCCATGCATTTTCCCCATACTGATCTTTAACAAACTTTCCATTTCTTTTCAAGGTTTTATATGATTCTGTCATATTACCCCAGCTACCGATAAGTATCACTACCTTGAGATATTATGTAAGCGGTCCATATTTCCCCAAACAACATGCCCCTGAGTTCCAGCTACCTGTTTCACATGTCCCTTTTAATAACAGATCCGTGCTTGTTAATGCATTAAGTTGCCGAGTATTAGCTCATATTCCCGATATTCCCACATTCCCTTTACCAGTTAGTGCTGGGAATTAGTGTTTCAGATTCGCTTTCGCTCAGGCAGGATGTACTAACAGAGACGCGAATCTTCCTTCAATAAACACGGGATGCATCGGCTTTGGAACATTGCTGTACCCGGTATAATTTATTCATGTCTGAACTTACAGCAGGTAACTGAGCATATCGTAAAATAACTTGGTAGGCTACTGTGGCTATCAGGCTACACACGCTTTGTACACTTTCGCGGCCATTCTGTTTCCCGTTTCCCGGTTCCTTTCCCAAAACCGCGCTTAATGCTCTTCCTTTCCGAAATTGAATTTTTAACCATCATCACAGAATATTTTCCATAATGGATCGCGACCGCGTTCAGAAACACAGTGTATTCCCTCCAAAATCTCAGTGACGATCTTGTTGCAAGTAAACATTATACTAAAACATATCAACATATCACTTTCCACTTTCTATTACCACTACACATTAAGCTATTACAGGAGTAAATATTACATTACCTGAAAACAGAAGGAGAATGGACATATATGAGTTTGCTGCACAGGATTACCACACCATTTCCAGATAGAATTAGCAGAAGATAATCTCTGATTTAACTATCACAGTGTAGAGCCCTGCAGTTAATAGCGCCCCCTTACTGCTGGGAGGTGGATATGCCCTCTCCATTAACAAACTGAATATTCCTCTGTATACTATCTTCAGTTCAGGGTGTGACACTTTCAAGTGTGTATCGACACTATCTTGGGCTTTTGTGTTTTAACAAAACCTAAGTAAGCATCATATACTACTTTCTCCGGATTATTCGCCAAAGTAAATTGTAAACCGAACGACGCGAACAACTGAAGAAAATACGGTAAAAGCGCATCATGGCTTCCATTCCCTGCATAGTTTGTTGCATGGTTAGTCTTAGCTCTGCTGCCAATTTTACTAGTAATGGTACTTGTTTTAAGTGTCAGCTTAATTTAGAATTGGCACAGAAAATAGCTGAGTTAGAGACGCGCATCCGGACTTTATATCAGATTCAGGAGAGTGAGACTTTCTTAGACTCCCTTTTACCCGAGCCGGATGCTAGTTTAGATGCGAGTGTTTCTCCGCCGCCAGTGTCCTCGCTGCAGGATGATTTTATCACGGTACCAAAGAAACATAGTTGCCGGCCCAGGGCCGCCGAGCACCACCCAACTCGCGTTTCCAACCGATATTCCCGACTCAGTAACACACCTACTGAGAAAGCCCTGATCATAGGGGATAGTATTTTGAGAAATGTGAGATTAGAGACACCAGGGATCATAGTACAGTGTATTCCTGGGGCCAGAGCCACCGACATTGAGGCAAATTTAAAAGTGCTGGCTAAAAGTAAACGTAAACACTCTAGGATTGTTATCCACGTCGGCACAAACGACATCCGATTGAGGCAATCGGAGGTAACCAAAAATAATTTTATATTGGTGTGTGCAGTGGCTAAAAAGATGTGTTGGGAAGTAATTTGCTCTGGCCCGCTTCCAGCTCGTAGGAGCGATGAGGTCTACAGTAGGCTATCTTCGCTAAATCTCTGGCTGTCGGAGTGGTGCTCATCTAGTGACATAGGCTTCCCCCTGATTTCTGGGGAAGGCCTGGCCTATTGAAGAGAGACGGACTCCACCCGAGCTGGAGAGGTTCTCGTGTCCTCTCGAACAACATAGCTGCTAGTCTTAATAAGGCCAGATCCTGACACTCCATCAGGGCACCGGCCAGGCCGCAGGCTTTTAACCTTATGTTTTTGCCTGCTTGTTTCTTTATACCTGTGTCCCAGAAATATGGCCCTACGCCTCTGTCTGCAAGGTGCGTTTCAGAGCTAGCTAACAGAAATAGTATTTCAAAAGCCCCTTTAATTAATACTCTTATACTAGAATCTGATATCTGTTATATTGAGACTGTCTGTTCCACGCATCTATGCCAAATGTAAAGCTAACCGTGGAATTGATGTGGATAACTTAATTGTCATAAAAACACGGCACGCTGCTATTATTCATAGTGAACCATCCTTAAAAATTGGACTATTAAATGTTAGATCACTCACTCCAAAAGCAGATCTTGTCAACGAATTGATAATAGACCATAATCTCAATGTATTATGTCTGACTGAAACTTGGCTAAGACCTGATGAATATGTTGCGATTAATGAAGCGTCTCCTGTGGGTTTCATAGGTACTCAGGTGGCACGTCCATCAGGCAGAGGGGGAGGCGTTGCAGCTATTTATCAGTCCTTATTGAGTCTAGCGCCTAAGCATGGATATGTGTTCTCCTCTTTTGAAGTTCTTATTACTAACTGTGTACAGCCCGATCTAGCTAATAAAAGTGCTAGCGGGCAGTCCTTTTTTCTTGCTTCTGTTTACAGGCCACCTGGGCCTTATTCTGATTTCTTAAGGGAATTTGCTGAGTTTTTATCACACCTTGCAATTTCAGCAGATAAGGTCATAATTGTTGGTGATTTCAACATACATGTGGATAAAAATGGTGACCCCCTAGGAACATCTTTTGCCTCTATTATTGATTCCATTGGTTTTGTACAGAATGTTTGTGAGCCTACTCACTACCGTGGCCATACCTTAGACTTAGTTTTGTCCCATGGTATTAGTGTGGTAAATCTTACCATCGCACCTCATAACCCTATACTATCAGATCATTTCCTCATTACGTTCAATATTTAGGCATCAAATCCTCCTGTATCAGAGCCTAGACATTACTACAGCCGATCAGTAAACCCTGAGGTTATTCCAAAGTTTTTAAATATGCTTCCAGAGTCATTCCTCTCCACAGAAGAAAAGGCTGATGAAAATGCTGATGAAGCCGCTCTGGACCAATTGACTAACCAGCTAACCCTTACCCTCAGGAACACTCTTGATGTTGTTGCCCCCTTAAAAGAAGAAACCCTAGTCGGAAAAAGCACACTCCATGGTATAACGAAACCACCTGGGCCCTGAAGCAGTCTACTAGAAAATTAGAGCGAAAATGGTGGTCAACAAAGCTAGAAGTATTTCATCTTGCATGGAAAAACAGCTTTCTTCAGTATAAGCAAGCTCTTGTTTCTGCTAGATCTGCCTTTTTCTCAAAACTAATTGAACAAAATAGACATAACCCAAAATTTCTATTTAGCACTGTGGATAAATTAACTAAAAAACAATCATCAGAGTTTTCATCTTATCGCTCCAATCTTAGCAGCAATGACTTCATGAACTTCTTCGATCAGAAAATTGAGGCTATTAGAGACCAGATTTCCAAATTGTCTCCATCATGCACTATTTCTGTTCATGTAAATAAACAGCCCCGCACCTGGTTACAACAGGAAGATTTACAGACAGCAGTACTAAGCTGTTTTACGCCCATTAGCATGGTTGAGTTATCTGAATTAGTTATGTCTTCAAAACCGACGACCTGTATACTCGATCCTATTCCTTCAAACTGGATTAAAGAACTATTTCCAGTACTAGGCCAGCATATACTAAAAATTGTTAACACATCCCTAGTCACACGATACGTACCTGAGTCACTAAAAGTGCCAGTCATTAAGCCATTACTGAAGAAACCAAACCTAGAACCCGATAAATTGGAAAATTCTAGACCTATTTCAAACCTTCCATTTCTATCAAAATTATTGGAGAAAATTGTTGCTAAGCAACTAAGTGCATACCTTAGCTCTAACGGTATCCATGAAGTATTCCAATCTGGGTTTAGACCCCACCACAGCACAGAAACCGCACTTATCAAGGTTACAAATGATTTACTACTGTCAGCCGACCGTGACTCTGTATCGGTTATTGTGCTCCTCGACCTGAGTGCAGCTTTTGACACAATTGACCATGGAATTCTTCTGGACAGACTCCAGGCCTGTGTTGGACTTCATGGACAGGCACTCGCATGGTTTGGATCATAACTATGTGACAGGAAACAGTTTGTCAAACTAAAAGAAGAAGAGTCCAGCTCCTCAATAATGAAATACGGTATTCCACAAGGATCAGTACTAGGACCAGTACTCTTCTCGCTATATATGCTACCACTTGGCAATATTATCCGGGCACATGGCGTAGAGTTCCACTGTTATGCGGACGATACCCAGATTTACATTTCAATGAAACCTGGCGAAGCACTGCCGCTTTCACGGTTAGAGGCCTGTATTGTAGATATCAAGGTTTGGATGCTTTCAAATTTTCTGCTCCTAAATTCAGACAAGACTGAAATGTTGGTTTTAGGTCCCAAAATATTAAGGGAGAAATTGTCTACTCCCACCTTAAACTGTGATGGTTCTTTGGCTGAACCTAATATGGTCGTTAAAGACCTTGGTGTCACCATTGATCCTGATCTATCTTTTGACACCCATATAAAAAACATATCCAGAATTGCCTTCTTTCAGCTGCGCAACATAGCTAAAATTAGACATTTCCTGTCAGTCGGGGATGCTGAAAAATTGATCCATGCGTTTGTTACGTCTAGGTTAGACTACTGTAACGCCCTGCTTTCTGGCTGCCCTAATAACTCGTTAAAGCGTCTCCAGCTTGTGCAGAATGCAGCTGCTCGTATCTTGACCAGAACTAAGAAGTATGAGCACATTACACCAGTACTAGCATCGCTTCACTGGCTACCCATTAAGCATAGGATAGACTTCAAGGTTTTGCTCCTGACTTTTAAAGCTCTGCATGGACGTGCACCTGTGTACATATCGAACCTGCTCCTACCTTATAGCCCACAAGGTCACTCCGATCTCAAGACGCAGGCTACTTGGTAGTCCCAAGAATTTCCAAGAACCTAAAAGGTGGTAGGGCTTTCTCCTACAGGGCCCCACTACTGTGGAACCAGCTTCCAAAATTTATAAAGGAGTCAGACACAGTCTCAATATTTAAATCTAGATTAAAAACGCACTTCTATGCTCAGGCTTACAATTAGTTGTAGTCTGGAGACAGGGTGCGAGAAGCCTGTAGTCATAGAGCTTTGTAGGTGGCAATTCTTTCCTTACTGTCACTTGTCAATCAGCTGTGACCCGACTTTACATGGGCTGGCTCTTGATAGGCGGGTATGGTTGTCTACCCCTCATGACTGCATGGGCTCTCCATCCCTGTCCTAGTAGATATGCAGCCATATTCTACTCCTGGCAAGGTCCCCCCAATACACACCACTGCCACTTTACTCACTGTCTGCTATATTGCAAATTCCCTAATTGCCGTTTCCACCCTCTTCCCCACGCTTCCGGCGGGGCTCTTGCCCCAACCCTCGAGAGTGCTTCGAGAGTCGTCTGGTCTCCCCCACCTCTGCGGTCCAGCCCCTCCTACGTCACTGCCTCCACCCTGCCCACATCTGCCGCCACCTGTTGTTCCCCATCACCGCCACCCGGCCCCACCCATCATCTGAGCCACATCACCTATCATATCTTGTGCATAAACTGGCTGACATGCTGGTCACCAGTCGGCACCCTGAGCCGACCAGAGGAGGATGGGTCTCCCCCTTGAGCCTGGTTCCTTCCGAGGTTTCTCCCCATCTGCCACAGGGAGTTTTTCCTTGCCACTGTTGCCTTAGGCTTGCTCCTGTGGGGGGTTAGGCTAGGGTTGTCTGTAAAGCGTATTGTGACAACTGTTGTAAAATACGCTATACAAATAAAATTTGATTGATTGATTGATGAATAGCCACAGTCACATCAGATAAGGAGTTCTTCAAGTCGACGTGAGCTTGACAGAAAAAACAAGCAATATGAAATAAACAAACAATTCCAAGATGCAAAAAATAAAAGAGGAATTAAAAGATACAATGAAGATGAAAACTACAAGAAAACCGTCAAAGAAGCCAGCATAAACAATTACGGCACTGATGCCCAACACCGGACAAATGTGAAACAATACAGTGCACACAAATATGCTACTAATGAACAACACTGTGCAAATAAGAAAAAGTGCAGCATAGAAAAATATGCCACTGATAAACAACACCGTGCAAGTACAAAACAATACAGCATAGACAAATATGCCACTGATGAACAACACCGCGCAAGTACAAAACAATACAGCATAGACAAATATGCCACTGATCAACAACACCGTGCAAGTACGAAACAATACAGCATAGACAAATATTCCACTCATGAGCAACACCGTGCAAGTACAAAACAATACAGCATAGACAAATATGCCACTGATCAACAACACAAGGAAAATCTGAAACAGTACAATATTACCAGAAGGATTGAATCAAAGAAACAAAGACAACAAATGGACTACATTGCTCAGGAATTCAAAGACAAGGTTAGCACTGGTCCCCAATATGCATGCTCCGTATGCCATCGACAGCTGTTTAAACATCAAGTCATACAATGTAAAAAAGACACATATAGAAAAAGAGGGAATGCTATAGCTTCATTAGCCAGTAAATGCATTACTGGAACGTACCTTCACAAATGCGAAAGCACCTCTGTAAAACACTGTACAGATCCTAATAGTACACTGTGGATTTGTTACACATCACAGAAAACTTCTTCATGGCAGAATGCCTCCAGAAAGTGTTGCAAATAATTTGGTTCTGTCAGGACCACTGTCATCAAAGTAGAACTTTATTGACAATAAAGGCAATACAGTTATGTTTGGCGGTATGGCTCTGTTCTGGAGCTCTCCCGCCAACCACGCAGCCCGCATGGATAAGGCCGGGAGGCCAGCAGTCAAACCCCCCTAGAGGGGTACACACAGAACAGATCCAGCAGCAAAGCAAGTTCTTAACACATATGGATGGAGCAATGCAATTTCTTAACATATAGGGATGGAGCAATACAAATTCTTAACACATAGGAATGGAGAAATGCAAATTCTTGACGCATGGGGATGGAGCTGGGGTGGTGGAAGGGATTTACGAAGCAACGTGCAGCGCTTGCATGCAGGAGGAGTAGCCGAATGAGTAGAGGGAGGCTGTTTAAGTAGACCGCCCTGTTAGTGAATGTACTGTGATAGGCGAACATCACTCAGCTGAGCCATCAGCTGATTCAGCCGGAGCGCTTGACTCTCGTGGCCTGCCAGAACTACGCGATGCTCCATTTCTGTCAGGACCACTGTCATCAAAGTAGAACTTTATTGACAATAAAGGCAATACATTTATGTTTGGCGGTATGGCTCTGTTCTGGAGCTCTCCCGCCAACCACGCAGCCCGCGTGGATAAGGCCGGGAAGCCAGCAGCCAAACCCCAAAACAACCATATGCCGACGTGCTATTAATAAGTGTCTCCGGCTGATGTGATGACTATGTGTACGACCACCTGGAGGAAGCCCTTCGTCCAGTCGAGCCTTTCGGCTTGAGGCCGTCTATTTTTTATGTGGATCAGTGGTTATGTGTACCAACAGCATGTTGGACGTTCCCCTGAGGCCAATACTTAGATGTATTATTAATTAATAAACCAGAGGAACATACTATGTGTGATATGATATTAGGCTATGTGTACCGACAGCTTGTCGGTAATTCCCCTCGAGCGCTGAGATTTGAACTAACCGGGGGAATTATGCTACCGACTACGTCAGTGTAAATGAATCCTCACTCGTTGCATAGGCCTACCGGAGGAGCCAGTAGTAGCAGCAGCAGGAGCGCGGTGGCAGTACGCAGCAGCGTAGGAGCCGTAGCGCAGCAGCAGTAAGAGCAGTGATGTGTTCAACGATGACGTGATGACGATGTGTACGACCACCTGGAGGAAGCCCTTCGTCCAGTCAATCCCTTCGGCTTGAGGCCGTCTATTTTTTACGTGGATCAGTGGTTATGTGTACCAACGGCATGTTGGACGTTCCCCTGAGGCCATAGTTAGATGAATTATTAATTAATAAACCAGGGGAACATACTATGTGAGATGTAATATTAGGCTATGTGTACCGACAGCTTGTCGGTATTTCCGCTCGAGCGCCGAGATTTAAACTAAACCGGGGGAAATATACTACTACCTGCATCAGTGTAAATTAATCCTCACTCATTGCCATCCATACAAGCATGCATGGACAAGAACGGGAGGGGCAGCAGCAAAAACCCCCAAAACAACCATACGCCGACATGTTGTTCGTACTTAGTCTCCGGCTGAAGTGATGACTATGTGAAACACCATTCGGCTACCGGAAGGGCCCTTCATCCGGTCAGCTCGAGGCCGTTCTAACATTGTGGGTCAGTGGCTATGTGTACCAAGCTTTTTTTTTTTGGCCTTTCCTCTGAAGCGAGAGTAAAATTAAAACGGGAAAATACAATTTGTAATGTTGAAGGCTATGCCTACGTGTATGGCCTTGGCTTCTATCAATCAAATTTATTTGTATAGTGTATTTTACGGCAGTTGTCACAATGCGCTTTACAGACAACCCTGGCCTGAACCCCTACAGGAGCAAGCCTAAGGCGACAGTGGCAAGGAAAAACTCCCTGTGGCAGATAGGAAGAAACCTCGGAAGGAACCAGGCTCAAGGGGAAAACCCATCCTCCTCTGGTCGGCTCAGGTTGTTGATTGTGACAAGCATGTCAGTCAGTGGCTTAGCTACCTTGTAAGCCCAAGGCCATTCAAACTAATTGCCAAATATTATTAGGCTATGTGTACCAACAGCTGTTGGTATTTCCCCCCAGCACAGAGATGTAAACCAATTAGAGGGAAATATACTACTCGTATTAGTGTAATGATCCTCGTTCGGTAGTAGTAGCAGCAGCAGCAATAAACAGCAGGAGCAGTCGGAGCAGTAGCATCAGCACCAGCAACAGCAGTAACAGTAACATCAGCAGTAGTGGCAGCAGTAACGCAGCAGCAGCAGTAGCACCCAGCAGCAGTAACAGCTGCAACAGCAGAAACAGATTACAGAGGAAACATTGGTGGCTGCAACACCGGTACTTGCCAGTAGACAGTAGCAGCCGTGCTCCTATACTGCAAAGCTTATAGCTTTGAACGGAAATTGTTAATGCCAACAGATGAAAGAAGCACATGTCCAAAGCCCCGTAGCTTCACTGGGGATGCCGGGAACCATCACTGCTGTCGTTGCCGCACTGGAGCAGGAGTGGTGGTGTAGAACTCCGGAATGGGGACCACATTGCCAATGAGATGGAGGCGGACGGCAACCAGATTTCGTCATGGCATTTCCCAATAAAGGCTCCTCAGGGCTCGCATGGGGGCGCCACCACAGGTACCGGGTCATGGAGGAGAGGATGGAAAACAGTGCTAGTATGCAATAATGACACAAGTTCCTTCATTTTCTCAGATTAAAAGCTTGAGGTGTATACAAAATATAGCTAATTTAAGCATATTTTCCGCAATGGATGACGCTCAACGCCATTCGCGTGAGCATGCAATTGTAGAGACAGCGAGGCCAATACCTAGGCTATGCGGAGCATGTCCGTAGCAGGAGGTATAAATTTTTTTTTTTTTTTTTTTTCCCTCGACATATGTGCTCAGTCGTGTGGTCACATGCCTGATCACATGCGCGGTGAAGAGGTCAGAGCAGTGACGTGGAGAAGGCTACATAAAATCCCTTCTCCGCTGTGATAAGACTAAACGCCCGTTTAAGTGTCATGAAATACAACGATACACTTGTGAACGTACGCATTCGTGTCTTGCAACAGCACGATATTGAGAGAACCAGTTGGGCGAGACAACGTTAAGCCTAATTTGTCTCATTAAAATGGACATTAGCATTCCCTAAACATTCAGCATTGTGATCTGACAGCTAAATTAGATAGCCAACCAATTGTATTCTCGCAGATTTTACCCAATATGATTTTAATGTTTTCATTTTTCTGTTGCGATGATTGGGTCCCGATCCCGAAGGAACCAGCTTTTTAAGCGCAAATCGTGAATCAGTGGAGAAAACTTTCTGTTTCTGAAGTTGAAAGCCGAAGCTGGTTTGCATTTTACAACATTGGCTGTAGCCTACTTGCCGGTAACAGTCTAACACTCCTGTAGTGTAGCGATTCAGCGAAGGGTAGAATGCAGCTTTGAACAATTTAGACGACTCTGCATCTCTGCTATTTGCAACATGCCCTGCCGCCCATGTTCAATCTGCCAAACCTATAACAGCCAGAGCTTAACTGCCATCTCGCAGCCCAATCCTTCCGGAATAACTGTTTACACCAGGAAGTAGGCCATTAGCCTACAAATACACAAACTATAGCCTGTGTGAGACATGGGGGCTATCTAGTAGCTGCGTGGTAGCGACTGCCCTTAATCCATTAGCCGTTCACAATGAACAAAGATTCTTTATCGATACACCTACTTTTCCATCTCAGCCAAGCGTGAGAACTTTGGCGTTTCCCAATTCAGACATTTCCGCTTAGATTTACGTGCACGAATCCCAAATTCGTGTAAAAAACGATTGATTGGAAGACCCCGCTCTGATCAACTAGGGGATGTAGCGTACGACCCGATTCTACTGCGTTCCGGAAGATAGCCGAAAGCATTCATGCCAGGGATTCTTTAGCAGTGACAGCATCTAGCGTTGACTCTGGTGGTGAGAAACACGACAATAAGCATGCCGTTAACTTGTGCCCGCATATGTTGAAACGTTTGCGATATTCGTGAAACCAGCCCCTCTGTGAGACGTCCCCGCAATCGAATGTGTATATTCGGTGTTGTCAATTTAGCGACTTTTAGAGGAGGCCATAGCTACTTTCCATAAAAATAGTTGGCAACACTGTGTAAATTATGAGTTTACCGCTAGACTCAGAGCTCAGCAGTATTTAAATAAGGTTGATGACATTACCCGGCAAGCATCTGCAGCTAGCAGATATGGACGTGGCAGCAGCTCCCAGGCTTGAACATGGCATCCTCCATGGAGGGGCGGTGGCCGCCGCAAGCAGTGCTCCTTGAATGAAGCTCCCTGGCCAGTTAGCAGTGAAGACAGTGTACCGGTATCCTCAATATCTGGAATATGCCACTTAAACAACGCTTTGCGTGGCTGGCCCCAAATGGATCGCCTGCCTGCTGCAGCTATATAGAGCTTAGAGGTAAGGAACAATGCAAATAAATAGCAAGACTTCCTCATATTGCCTAGGCTGTGATCTTAGACTAGCAGCTAACATGTAGCCAGCAGACATGGTTTAGACTGGCAGCATGCCATAGCTGGATTGCAGGAAGAAGCGCCGATTTACGAAGCAACGTGCAGCGCTTGCATGCAGGAGGAGCAGCCGAATGAGTAGAGGGAGGCTGTTTAAGTAGACCGCCCTGTTAGTGAATGTACTGTGATAGGCGAACATCACTCAGCTGAGCCATCAGCTGATTCAGCCGGAGCGCTTGACTCTCGTGGCCTGCCAGAACTACGCGATGCTCCATTTTTGGATCCCATTCCACCACAGCTGAAGAACTTAAATTCGTTGGAACAACATTTGATTGCAATAAACATTCCTTTTATGAAGATGCTTGCTTTACCGAAAGGGGGACAAAATGGTGTTCATGGACCTGTCACGTGTGTACCATCTAATGTCCCTCAGATTGCAAGTATACTTCCAAGACCAGAGCATGATGATTTAATGATCTGTGTGAAATTAAAGAGAAAGTTAACATACAAAGGCCACTATGAATATCAATATGTAAACACTGCTGCTATTCATAAAGCTTTCTTGTACTTGAAACAACATAACCCATGGTATAAAGATATTACCTTCAACAACGAATGGATTAATCCACTGAACAAAATTGAACAACCCAATGAAAATGATGACATACATCAGCACACGTGAAGCTATGTCTTTTGACAATGAAACCTGTGTTGAGGTTAATCCAGAAAACGCTAATGATGAACAACCCATTGAAACAAAACCAGATGATGAAGACATTGATGAACCAATACATGATACACAGCAACATGGAATGTTCAATGATACGTGTTTACAACCTGTTGATATTGTCCAAGAGGTGATGGATCAGCACTTTGATGGAATTTTGTCTCTGGCCCCAAAAATTCCAACCCAGTCAGATTATTAACCAATGAAGGCAATGAATCAAAATGCTTTCCTGTTCTTTTCCCCAAAGGAACCGGTACTTTTAATGATACTAGGGAAGAAAAGTTGACCTTGTGTAGATATTTGAATAACCGGATACTCAATGCAGATGGGAGATTTGCAAAGAACCTGGACTACATTTTTTATGCACAATATTTATCTGAGATTAACCAAGTGGTCTCAAATGTATCTATTGCACTAAGAAAAGGATATGACTCTGGCAGAAAAACTACATCAGACATGCTAATGAACAAACATTCACTTCAAAGAATTCTCAATTTTGACGAGGGATACAAATTCATGAAACCTATCAGAGGCACACCTGTTTCTGGCAAAGTGTTCAGAAAGATCTTTTTGCAATGGTCAGACAACTTGGATCCCAACATGGTTTTGTTCATTTTCTTCAGCTGACATGCGATGGAAAGAGACATTGGAAATTTCCTCCGGCTAGAAGGGCAACATATAAATGCTCATGATCTGGACTGGTCGTGATTTCTTGAGAGAGATGTGATTTCTTGAGAACAAATCCCGTAACAGCTGCCAGAATGTTTGATTATCGCTTTCATTGTTTCCTTAAAGATGTCATCATGTCACCAGCTCAGCCATTTGGAAAAATTGTTGACTACTTCTACAGAGTGGAATTTCAACAACGAGGTTCACCTCATACTCATTGTCTATTCTGGGTTGAAAATGCACCTCAAGTTGATAAAGCTGATGATGCAGATGTTGTAGCATTTGTTGATCAATATGTGACATGTGAAATGCCACCTGTTGATGATAAGGAAATGCACGACATTGTCTCTATTGTGCAACAACACAGCAAAAGGCATTCAAAGAGCTGCAGAAAAAACAAAACTGTCTGTCGCTTTAACTTCCCACGGCCACCATCAAAAAACACTTTCATCACAAGGAATAAAATTTCTCAAGAACAAATGCACCACGATAGTGAGCCTAACCAAAAAGAACCACAACAACAAATCAATCATCCAAGGCTTTCAATGGAACTTGCAGGACAGATTATGGAGAGAGTACGGCAAGTTGTCATGAATGCTGACACATCTTTTGACTCTGCAGATTCCCTCTTTGCATCTATTGGTATATCCCAGGAGCTGTTTGAAGCTGCATACATACGCATGACAACAAAAACCAATGTTGTTTTACAGAGAAAACCATCCGATGTTTCGGTAAATCAGTATAACACACAACTTCTCAGATGCTGGAATGCAAATATGGATATTCAGTATGTTGTTGACGCCTACTTTTGCATTGTGTATATAATATCTTATATATCTAAGCAAGAGAGAGAAATGGGATTATTGCTACAACGAGCACAAAAAGAGGCCTCAAATAATATTGATGCCAAACTAGCCTTACGGAAACTTGGCAGTGTTTATCTTCATAACCGAGAAGTATCTGCACAAGAGAGCATATACCGATTAACAAATATGAGACTCAAAGAGGGATCAAGAAAGGATGTTCACCAGTTGGAATGAACTGAACCTATCAAAATGAGTCTTCCACTTCATCGTCTTCAGAAAAGACTCGAATGTATTAACACTGAAAAAGACAGCATATGGATGAACAGCATCACAGACAAATACAAAGGAAGACCAAAAACAGAAGCATTTCCTGAAATGTGTTTGGCAACCTTTGCATCACAGTACAGAATTCTGTCAAAATCAGACAAGTCATCACCTAACACCATAAAACTGGATAAGGACTTGTAATGAAGAGGACACGCACAGATGCTGCTGTTGTGCATTATGCCTGCTTCTCATGTACAAAAAATCCTTAGAAATATTACCACAGTATTCTACAGTTATTCCTTCCTCATTACAACGATTGTGAGTTGAAACCACCAAACTTCAACACCTTTGAAGACTTCTATCACACAGGCTTTGTCAAAATGATGACCACTGAACTTAAGGCTGTGAAATTTCTGGTTGACACAAACCAGAAACTGTTTGAAAAAGAAGCTGATGGAATTGACAAGGCTCAAGAAGATCTAAACAGAGATGGACCACCAGTAGATGCATGGGCGCTAATTTGCCGAGAATCAGAATTACAACGTCTACAGTGTCTGGAAGCAATGACCGATCATGTAACAAACACAGAGGAAACTGATGAAATCCTTCCCGATCTGCAGCCAGATGAAAGCAACACTTTCACAATTGAACCTAGGTTCTGTGGGTTGAAAAAGGACGCTGCAATGTGTCTGCTACGGTCACTAAATGAAAAACAGTTGCAGTTATTTTACAAGATTCGCCAGTGGTGTTTACAAAAACTCAACAATGAAAACCCAGATCCATTTTGTGTATTCATCACTGGAGGAGCTGGCACAGGCAAGTCCCACCTGATAAAAACAATCAATTATGAAGCATGTCGTATCTTACCACAGCTATCAGAAAACCCAGATGACACGCATGTGTTACTGACTGCTCCAACTGGTGTTGCTGCTTACAACATTGATGCTGCAACAATACACAACTGTTTTTCAATTGGAATAGATGTCTCATTACCATATCAACCACTTGCAGAAGAAAAAATCAATACTTTGAGAGCCAAACTCAACAAGCTCCAAATACTGATTATTGATGAAATTTCCATGGTTGATCATAAACTTCTTACATATATCCACGGACGGTTAAGACAGATCAAACAAACAGGTGACTATTCCTCTTTTGGTAAAGTGTCTATCATTGCAGTAGGAGACCTATATCAATTGCCACCAGTCAAAGGAAAACCCTTGTATACACAACCAAGTGGTGTCAACTTATGGGAAAATCATTTCGCTGTAACAGAACTCACTGAAATTCTCAGGCAGAAAGACACACACTTTGCACAGTTGCTGAATCGCTGAAGAAAACACAACAAAAAGCAACCACTGCAACAACAAAATATCAACATGCTGAAAAGTCGTGAGACAGGAGAAGGAGAATTAAGTGAAGATCTTCACATTTATGCAACAAACCAACAGGTTGACGCTCATAATTTTCAAATGCTGGACAAAATGTGCCGTCATACCACTTCCATTGAAGCTCAAGACTTTAACAGGAACGCTAAAACTGGTCGCTTGCAAAGAAAAATCACACACCATGTCAAAGTTTAGAATGGTATATACACTGTATCTTGGCATACATGCACGTGTCATGTTACTGAAAAACACTGATGTTTCAGATGGACTTGCAAATGGGGTATTTGGAACAGTTTCTGACATTTGTTACAAGGATGATGACACTTTCCCATCAATGATATATGTCACCTTTGATCATGAAAAAGTTGGAAAAATGGCTTGAACTAAGAAACCATCCTGAAAAGCTGGACTGGAAAAAGCCACACCAATTGAGCCTGAAGAGGACAGAATAACAAACGGTGGTGCGAGACGTCAGTTTGCTCTGAAATTAGCTTGGGCTTGCACTGTTCACAAAGTACAAGGCTTAACAGTGGAGAAAGCTGTTGTCTCTCTCAAGAAAATGTTTACTTCTCTACAAGCATATGTGTAACATCTCTTGAAGGACTCATCATCGAAGATTTTAAAGCCACTGCTATATGCTAATGACACAATTCACACAATACAAAACATGCCTGCATTCATTCAGCCACCACTTCAATCCTTGAATACAATGTTCAAGGACTTTCTGCTCATATCCAAGACATTCAATGTGATCACAGGTATTTTGCAGCTGACGTCATTTGTGTGACAGAAACATGGCTAAAACAAGAACATTCTACCCAAGACACTCATCTCAACAACTTTTCATTTTACAGCAAACCAAGGTGCCTTGCATATGATGACACTGAACATATCATAACTGAAGAAACAGCAGCATGGTGGTGTTGGAGTTTACTTTAAAAATGATGCAGACCGCAACATCACACATTTGCCATGTCTAAACATTGAATGTTTAACATTCAACATAAAGCCACTGGAAGCAAACGTTGCCATCCTCTACAGACCACTATCCTACAGTTTGGTTACTTTCAGAACAAAACTGCTGCATTTGATTGATCATCTTGACACATTCTTGGGAACCAAAATAATAATGGGCGACTTCAATGAAAATCTCTTCATTACACAAACTGTTGAAGATTTCATGCAGCAACATGGATACACTCAACTTGTTAAACAAGCAACTACTGAAAAGGCCACTTTAATCGACCATATCTATGTCAAAGATAACACAGCTTATAAAATTGATATTCAAATAATGCAAACATATTTCAGTTTCCATAACTGTATTGTCATTGATGTTTTCCAGTAAATCAATACAAGTTCCAGAAAACAAATGCTGAATCAAATTATTGCCTCTCATGCAGCCTATGACACAAGACCAATGCCATTAGCTAACTGAAGCAAACAATGAACTTGAAGTGCATTAATCCATCCACCACTCTTTCCGATACATTGATTTATTTGTCCCAGCCTGCCACATACTGATTTTCTATTTTTTTACACTTTTAAATGGGTAAAATATTCCACAGCTGCGCACACCACATTGATTCGCTCAGCCCCTCCTTGCCCCTGAGCCGCTGTCTCACTCTCTCTCTCTCTCTCTCTCACAAACACATCAACAATGGACCCATCTGTGAATAGGCCCTTCTCTCCGTGCACACTCTGAATCAAAACATGATCATGCACAGGAGGAAGGTTTGTTGGCTTTTCCCCACAGACAACACAGCTGCCCAAATTCCTGAATACAATCAATTCGGAGTTCACAAATGGTTAGTCTCATTAACACCTCTGCACACATTTTTCCATAACTGATGCATTCAACTTAACTCTCATAAGTTCCTCTACCTACGTTCTTAACAAAACACTGTCAATCTCCAAGACCCAACTCTTCAAATAAGTTATTAGCAAGCATGTAAGGACCCTAGCTAGTAAGGATAGATATAACTTAACATTACAATACAGCTGGCTTGTCAAGGTTAGCACACTGTCATAAAATTTTCCCCTCCCGTGAAAACGGCCTGACTTGTTTACATTTTGGACAGATGTGGCAGGTGACTACATCTATCCCTATTTCAGTCACAGCACTTTCAACACAAGCAATATCGGAAGCGCTATCCCAAAATTTCTTATAATCATGAAGAAATTTTGGGATACATTGTGAAAATAGAAAATAAATATGCACCACAATTATATCAACAAATACCACCTTTGGGGAAACAACACTATATTCTGTAAATACATTGCGCTACTTATCCCCATTTCCAGTATGAACTGTCAACATGATTTCTTGACGATGACGAAATAAAACACTTTGAAAAGCACAACAAATTATTATGCATTTTCTTTATATTACTGCACTTTCTGGTTTTCCTTTTTTCTTTCCTTTATCCTCAGGTGAAAACAGACCTCCGAAATCAGCTTCAAGGACAACACCTGTCTGCCTACTTCAGCATCTCCTTAAATGGACCCCATCCTGAATCCTTCCCATATGATAGTGCATTGGAATATTTTTCCACAAAGCCCCATAAAATAAGATGTTCAAACAAACAGTGCACACTTTGCAACAAGTAGGCTGTGCAGCAGTCACTTAAAGTGTAGCAATGCAGCACTCACTGTATATTTTCCCACTTATTTTACACAAAGTGTTGCCAGTGGAGCACTGTATATTTCCCCGTTATTTCACAAACTATTTCACAATTGAGCACTTACTTAATATGTTTTCCAGTTCTTTCACACAAATTAAAGCTATAGACCACTGTATATGTTTCCTTATTTGTTTGACACAACTTAAATTCATGGAACTGTATATTGTGACCTCTCTCAGCCCGCAGGGGGGGGTTTGGTTGAGTGACGGAAGCCCAGAAGAACCAGAACAGGGAGACGGAGGTAGTGGTTAACAAAAAAAAGTTCTTTAATTGTCGTAATGAGTGGGGGCAGGGGTAGGGGGAGCCAAAACCAAATAAAGCTTCTTCCCGGTTGGGGTATCAGTGCTCCACTCCAGGCATTCACACGCCTTCCTGGAGAGAAAATGGGAAACACATAAGTTAGGGGGGGACAGGGCGTGGTCGGTCAGGTCCGGGTCCGGTTCCTTCCTCCGGGTGCCGGCAGTCCCCAAAGGGGGTGTGGTGGAGAAGGCTTCCCTCCCCAGTGCGGTAGCGCTCCAATCTTCCCCCAGCTTCAGGTCCGCGCGGTTCCTGTCGTCGCCCCCGGTCACACGGTCCACTGGAATCACGGGTATTCCTTGCACGTTATACTTCTCTGTTTGTCACACTATTCCTCTGTACTAAGAGTGTTGGCCCACGGTCACTTACAGTCTCTCGCCCAGCGGTGGAGGGTCGCTCAGTGTAGCTCAGAAGAAAGTCCCAGCAACTCTGCTATTCCTGTGGTTGTGCGGGTCTACAAGCCTGCAGGCTCGTCAGTGCAAGCAGCTTCAGGTGGGCGCCGGCAGCCAATCTATCAAGTAGCTTCAGGTGTGCTGCAGAGTGGAAAATTCCACCTACCTTCCCTCTGCTGCAGCCCTGTCCATGGTGCTGTCTGGTCTCACCTCCTTTGGTCTACCTGGTGCTGTCCAGGGTCCTGAATGTCTCCAGCCAGTGGTTTGGTAAGTAACACCCCCTCACGACTTTCCCCAGCGGCTGCCGGTGTCGATGGGCTCGGCCGTCCTGGTGGTCTCGTGGGGAGCACCGATAAGGGATCGGGGCGCCACAATATATTCTTCAGTTATTTCTTTCTCACAAAGTACATCCCAATTCAAATATTTCCAGTGCCCCACCTTGTATTGTATTATTTCATAACTCATTTTAAAAAGCATGTGCCCCCCCCAAGTCAGCTACTGCTAAAAATACAATCTAATTCTGTGGAGAGGGGCATACAGGGGATGACCAATAATTGGATGGCCCATGTGCGTTATTTCATATATTACATTTACATTTATTTTCCCTTTGCATTTTTGTGCTCTCTTGCCATTTTACTTATGATTTTACTCTGTAATTTTTTTCTTTATTTATATTACAATTAAAAAAATTTACTTAATCTTTTTGTGATCTCTTGCCTTTTTTATTTGTGATTATCCTTTTCACGTTTTATTTCCATAGATTTTCACTTGGTGTTTTCTGATCTCTTGCCATTTTGTTCATGATTTTCATTTGTCTTTTCACATTTTTTATTTGCATACATTTTTACTTGGTGTTTTTCCCATCACTTGCCATTTTATTTGTGATTCCCAGTCTTTTCTTTGTCATTTTCCAAAACACTTTCAAATAAACAATTACTTCTATCCTATTACTGGTTACATTAAATAATACATTTAAATATGCAATTATCCTTAATGACATTGACTGGACTTCTTGGACTAAAAATCACTACATCTTTACCATTCTCACATTGTCTTACAAAAACTTTCTTAACACACTGTACGGACTTCATTTTATACTTAGCCGCATTTGTATTTTACAGTCTACCTCAAGCAGGCCCATTTTTTAAGCTACCCTGACAGTAGTGGTATCATATGAAACTACAGATCTTGGATACAAGCCATGTCATGCTACCTCATCTGCAAAGGGAATCAATATTACTGCCATCTATACTATCTAGTGCTTATTAGGGCTCCAAGCAGCAAAGCTGCTGAAACCCTATTGTCTCTGTTAGGATTATTCTTATTTTTCTTTGCTAAAAGTTTCTCAGACTCAGCAACCATATGTCCTACACCAACCACATTTGATACATGGCTTCCTATGCCCCCCACTACTCCAGCACTACAAATCACCTATGTCGACCAGATGGTGCCACTATAACAAACGGTCATGTTTAAAAAGCCCATAAATCCCACACCATAATCCACATCAACACAAAACTTCATTCACCTATGCATCTGAACGTGCTCTACAACTTTGCCATTGTATCCACCTATGTCTGCCATGTTCTTTGCCCACCACTTTTACTTTTTTGAAACACAGGTTTTTCTACAAGGCTTTTTCAATTTTGCCCCACTCAGCATCAAATCAGATACACAGCCTCAGCAGAACAACCTACATAAATGCAATATAAATGGGCCCAGTCACATACACGTTATGCCCGCTGTCAACCAACACACTTCTCTAACATGAACGAAACATGTCTCTTATCACAAAATTGCCCATAAGCCATCAATATTTCCTACAATCATCATGATATTCACTACACATGTTGGATGAACTTATATGATCATGACAACACTACTACTGTTATTGCACATATTATTATTAGTGTGGTTGCCTTAGGCAAACACACTATTATTATCCCACATATTATTATTAGTGTGGATGCCTTAGGCAAACACACGATTATCATTGCACATATTTATTATTATTATTAGTGTGGTTGCCTTAGGCAAACACACTATTATTATTGCACATATTATTAGTGTGGTTGCCTTAGGCAAACACACTATTATTATTGCACATATTATTTATTAGTGTGGTTGCCTTAGGCAAACACACTATTATTATTGCACATATTATTAGTGTGGTTGCCTTAGGCAAACACACTATTATTATTGCACATATTTATTATTATTATTATTATTATTATTATTATTATTATTATTATTATTATTATTATTAGTGTGGTTGCCTTAGGCAAACACACTATTATTGCACATATTATTTATTATTATTATTATTATTATTATTATTATTATTATTATTATTATTATTATTATTAGTGTGGTTGCCTTAGGCAAACACACTATTATTATTGCACATATTATTAGTGTGGTTGCCTTAGGCAAACACACTATTATTATTGCACATATTATTAGTGTGGTTGCCTTAGGCAAACACACTATTATTATTGCACATATTTATTATTATTATTATTATTATTATTATTATTATTATTATTATTATTATTATTATTAGTGTGGTTGCCTTAGGCAAACACACTATTATTGCACATATTATTTATTATTATTATTATTATTATTATTATTATTATTATTATTATTATTATTATTATTAGTGTGGTTGCCTTAGGCAAACACACTATTATTATTGCACATATTATTAGTGTGGTTGCCTTAGGCAAACACACTATTATTATTGCACATATTATTAGTGTGGTTGCCTTAGGCAAACACACTATTATTATTGCACATATTATTTATTAGTGTGGTTGCCTTAGGCAAACACACTATTATTATTGCACATATTATTAGTGTGGTTGCCTTAGGCAAACACACTATTATTATTGCACATATTTATTATTATTATTATTATTATTATTATTATTATTATTATTATTATTATTATTATTATTAGTGTGGTTGCCTTAGGCAAACACACTATTATTGCACATATTATTTATTATTATTATTATTATTATTATTATTATTATTATTATTATTATTATTATTATTAGTGTGGTTGCCTTAGGCAATCACACTACTATAATCTCACATATTATTAGTGTGGTTGCCTTAGGCAAACACACTATTATTATCCCACATATTATTAGTGTGGTTGCCTTAGGCAATCACACTATTATTATTGCACATATTATTATTATTAGTGTGGTTGCCTTAGGCAAACACACTATTATTATTGCACATATTTATTATTAGTGTGGTTGCCTTAGGCAATCACACTACTATTATCCCACATATTATTATTATTATTAGTGTGGTTGCCTTAGGCAAACACACTATTATTATCCCACATATTATTATTATTATTATTAGTGTGGTTGCCTTAGGCAAACACACTATTATTATTGCACATATTATTAGTGTGGTTGCCTTAGGCAATCACACTACTATTATCTCACATATTATTATTATTAGTGTGGTTGCCTTAGGCAAACACACTATTATTATTGCACATATTTATTATTAGTGTGGTTGCCTTAGGCAATCACACTATTATTATCGCACATATTTAGTGTGGTTGCCTTAGGCAATCACACTACTATTATCTCACATATTATTATTATTATTATTATTATTTTTATTTCTTTCCACCCATTTTTTGGACCGCTACTCCTCCCAGAGTTTTTGCACCACATACACGTGCAAGATGTCAAATCGAGCGGCTTGATCGGGAATGGTGTGCTATTACTTTGTGGAAAGTTTGGGTGGACGGTGTTTGAGAAATTTGACTTTTTTTGGGAAATTTTTCCCATAGAGAATGAATGGCGGAATGTTCACCCTTGTGATGTCACAATGCTCTGTCTTCTCACCTCTGTGATGTCACAATGGTCTGTCTTCTAGCAGCAGTGCTCTGGTCTCTCTCTGGCTTCGGACATTTAACATTCATCTCTATGGGGCAAAATTGCCCACAAATTCTGGGATGCCTCATTGGACTTGTTAGAGAGTCCTTTGTCCATTGGTGGAGATCAGCCTTGCCCCCCTTCCTGATTGGCCGATGTTTTATATTTCATAACTTTTGAACCGTTTGTCATAGAGAACTATGGGTTGCGTCATTGGACTCAGTAAAGACCTAGCAACCGCCTAGAACTCCATAGCAAACCCCCTAGCAACACCCTAGCAACCACCTAGAACACCCTAGCAACCGCCCAGAACTCCATAGCAACTACCTAGCAACACCCTAGCAACCACCTAGAACTGCATAGCAACCACCTACCAACACCATAGCAACCACCTAAAACCCCATAGCAACCACCTAGCAACACCCTGGCAACCACCTGGAACACCATAGCAACGACCTAGCAACAGCCTAGCAACCACCTGGAACACCATAACAACTGCCTAGCAACACCCTATCAACAGCCTATAACTCCATAGCAACCACCTAGAAACATCCTAGCAACCACCTAGAATACCATAACTGCCTAGCAACACCCTAGCAACTGCCTATAACTCCATAGCAACCACCTAGCAACATCCTAGCAACCACCTAGAATACCCTAGCAACCACCTAGCAACACCCTAGCAACCACCTGGAACACCATAGCAAATGCATAGCAACACCCTAGCAACCACCTGGAACACCATAGCAAATGCCTAGCAACACCCTAGCAACCGGCTATAACTCCATAGCAACCACCTAGCAACACCATAGCAACCACCTATAAATCCATAGCAACCACCTAGCAACACCCTAGCAACAACCTGGAACACCTTAGCAACCACCTAGCAACATCCTAGCAACCACCTGGAACACCATAGCAACCACCTGGAACACCATAACAACTGCCTAGCAACACCCTAGCAACCACCTAGCAACACCCTAGCAACCACCTAGAACTCCATAGCAACCACCTAGCAACACCCTAGTAACCACCTCTAACACCCTAGCAACTGCCTAAAACAGCATAGCAACCACCTAGCAACGCCCTAGCAACCGCCTAGAACTCCCTAGCAACCACCTAGCAACATCCTAGCAACTGCCTAGAACTCCATAGCAACCACCTAGAACACCATGGCAACCGCATAGAATTCCATAGCAACCACCTAGAATAGCCTAGCAACTGCCTAGCAACGTCCTAGCAACCATCTGGAACACCATAGCAACCACCTAGCAACACCCTAGCAACCACTTAGAATACCCTAGCAACCACTTAGCAACACCCTAGCAACCACCTGGAACACCATAGCAAATGTCTAGCAACACAATAGCAACCACCTAGAACTCCATAGCAACCACCTTGTAACGCCCTAGCCACCACCTAGAACTCCATAGCAACCACCTAGCAACACCCTAACAACCACCTAGAATACCCTAGCAACCACCTTGCAGCACCCTAGCAACCACCAAGAACACCCTAGCAACCGCCTAGAACTCCATAGCAACAACACAGCAACACCCTAGAAACCACCTATAACACCATATCAACCACGTTGAATACCCAAGCAACCACGTAGCAACACCCTAGCAACCACCCAGAACTCCATAGCAACCACCTAGCAACCGTCTATAACTCCATAGCAACCACCTAGCAACAGCCTAGCAACGACCTGGAACACCAAACAATTGCCTAGCAACACCCTAACAACCGCCTATAACTCCATAGCAACCACCTAGCAACATCCTAGCAACCACCTGGAGCTCCATAGCAACCACATAGCAACGTCCTAGCAACCATCTGGAACACCATAGCAACCACCTAGCAACACCCTAGCAACCACTTAGAATACCCTAGCAACCACATAGCAACACCCTAGCAACCACCTGGAACACCATAGCAAATGTCTAGCAACACCCTAGCAACCACCTAGAACTCCATAGCAACCACCTTGTAACGCCCTAGCCACCACCTAGAACTCCATAGCAACCACCTAGCAACACACTAACAACCACCTAGAATACCCTAGCAACCACCTTGCAGCACCCTAGCAACCACCAAGAACACCCTAGCAACCGCCTAGAACTCCATAGCAACAACACAGCAACACCCTAGAAACCACCTATAACACCATATCAACCACGTTGAATACCCAAGCAACCACGTAGCAACACCCTAGCAACCACCCAGAACTCCATAGCAACCACCTAGCAACCGTCTATAACTCCATAGCAACCACCTAGCAACAGCCTAGCAACGACCTGGAACACCAAACAATTGCCTAGCAACAGCCTAACAACCGCCTATAACTCCATAGCAACCACCTAGCAACACCCTTGCAACCACCTGGAACACCATAACAACCGCCTAGCAACACCCTAGCAACCGCCTATAACTCCATAGCAACCACCTTGCAACACCCTAGCAACCACCTGGAACACCATAGCAACCACCTAGCAACACCCTAGCAACCACCTAGATCTCCATAGCAACCACCTAGCAACACCCTAGCAACCACCTGGAACACCATAGCAACCACCTAGCAACAACCTAGCAACCACCTAGAACTCCCTAGCAACCGGCTATAACTCTATAGCAACCACCTAGCAACTCCATAGCAACCACCTAGAACTCCATAGAACCACCTAGCGACACCCTAGCAACCACCTGGAACACCATAGCAACCGCCTAGCAACACCCTAGCAACCGCCTATGACTCCATAGCAACCACCTTGCAACACCCTAGCAACCACCGGGAACACCATAGCAACCACCTAGCAACACCCTAGCAACCGCCTATAACTCCATAGTAACCTCCTAGCATCCACCTAGTAACACCCTAGCAACCACCTATAACTCCGTAGCAACCACCTAGCAACATCCTAGCAACCACTTAGCAACACCCTAGCAACCACCTGGAACACCATAACAACTGCCTAGCAACACCCTAGCAACCAGCTATAAGTACATAGCAACCACCTAGCAACACCCTAGCAACCACCTGGAACACCATAACAACTGCCTAGCAACACCCTAACAACCGGCTATAACTCCATAGCAACCACCTAGCAACACCATAGTAACCACCTAGAACTCCATAGCAACCACCTAGACTACCCTAGCAACCACCTAGCGACACCCTAGCAACCCCCTGGAGCACCATAACAACTGCGTAGCAACACCCTAACAACCGCCTATAACTCCATAGCAACCGCCTAGCAACCACCTAGCAACACCCTAGCAACCACCTATAACTCCATAGCAACCTCCTAGCAACCACCTGGAACACCATTACAACTGCCTAGCAACACCCTAGAAATCGCCTATAACTCCATAGCAACCATCTAGCAACATCCTAGCAACCACTTAGATTACCCTAGCAACCACCTAGCAATGCCCTAGTAACCACCTGGAGCTCCATAGCAACCACATGGAACTCCATAGCAACCACTTAGCACCACCCTAGCAACCACTTGGAACACCATATCAACCACCTAGCAACATCCTAGCAACTGCCTAGAACTTCATAGCAACCACCTAGAACACCCTAGCAACCGCCTAGAATTCCATGGATACCAACTAGCAACACCCTAGCAACCGCCTCAAACATCACAGCAACTACCTACCACTGTTCACTCTGTTCAGCAGAAAGTTGACTTTGCGTTGGCGGCAACCACACTTCACAATTTCTGCAGGAATTGTCTAGTTATTATTATTATTCCACCCATTTTTTGGACCGCTACTCCTCCCAGAGTTTTCACACCACATACACGTGCCATATGTCAAATTGACCGGCTTCTTTGGGAATCGATGGCTATTACTTTGTGGAAATTTTCGCTGCACGGTTTTTGAGAAATATGACTTTTTATGGCCAATTTTTCCCATTGAAAATGAATGGGGCGGTGACGTCATAAAAATGTGAATTATGAAGTTACAGCATTGGTCGGCTTTGCACACGTGATGCGGTCCGCTGTACGTCCTCAGCAGCCAACAGAAAGGATATAGCTGAACGCGGAAGTGAACGGATAAAACAGTATTCCAAATGCAAAATTACAAATGAAAACGCTGTCAGCTAGGTATATCAACAAAACATATGGCTTAGGCATACGCAGAAGTCCTCAATAATAACAGTATTTCACAAGATATTACGCAAATTCTTTGACGACGTTTCGTCAGGTCCAGCGTCTTTGAATGCTAATGCTAACAAAGACTACATGCATTGTATGCGACGATTAAAAAACTTTCGGTTGACCTAAAAAAACGATATTCCAAAACCAAAATTACACGTGCTGTTATACCTGGTTAGAAAGCTTATGCTCTCACCTACTGAATAAACGAATTCTCAATCAAGCCAGACGGACCTAAAAAGGGCAACAACGCCGTCAACAACATGTGTGCAGCAGCTTCTGGTCCGGTCTTACTCCAGAAAACGGTGTCATCTTGTAATACCACACGTTGCTTTGGGTGTTGTCGAACTTTGTAGTACAAACTGGCTTGATTGAGAATTCATTTATTCAGTAGGTGACACAATAAGCTTTCTAACTATGTATAATATGTCAAATTTCTCTTTTGTAACACCGTTTAAAATCCCAGCGTATTGGAAACTTTGGTCTCATTAGAGCTGCATTACGTATTTATTCTGTTGTAGCAGGGAAAGCAACGCTTTCTCACCCAACGCGTTTGCTGAAGTACACAACTCCACTTGCATGTTGTTGATGCACCCCTTGCTGCAACAGAAGCTAGTAGTACTGGCTACCAGCCGAACCTTATTCACAGAAGCTGTATTTAAAATTAGTTAAAATGCAACTATTTTAACACATATTTCTCGCCTCATTTTCGTTCTTGGAAATTCGGCTCGGCTAACACGTAATAGGCTACTCTGTCTATGAGTTGGTCTCAGAGATAACAGATTACACTCTGAATTACAGCCAAATGAAATGTTTTTAGTTGTGTGGTTAAAATGAGCTGATATTCACGCAACATCATACGTCAATCAAATTAATCTCCCTAGCCCCGTCTTGCTTTTTTTAAATGGTGCGATCACGCAGTGTAGACGTAGGGTTTTTCCATGAGCCTCTGAACATGCCAGCTAGCATTATGATTCGCCGTCACTCGTCACCGCATACCGCGAGTAAAACACTGAGATCTCAAGTTTTTATGAAAGGATAATTTAGCTCTGAATATATGTGTCGCAAATAAACTCGTTGCCGTGATGTTATAGGAAGTACACAATACTCTGTCTCTGCTTATACTACAGAAACTGTTCGCTCTGTTCAGCACAAAGTCGACTTTGTGTTGGCGGCAACCACACTTCATAATTAGTGTGGTTGCCTTAGGCAAACACACTATTATTATTGCACATATTATTTATTTATTAGTGTGGTTGCCTTAGGCAAACACACTATTATTATTGCACATATTTATTTATTATTATTATTATTATTATTATTATTATTCCGCCAGTTTTTTGGACCGCTACTCCTCCCAGAGTTTTCGCACCACATACACGTGCAATATGTCAAATCGAGCGGCTTGATCGGGAATGGTGTGCTATTACTTTGTGGAAAGTTTCGGTGCACGGTTTTTGAGAAATTCCACGTTTTTTGGGAAATTTTTCCCATAGAGAATGAATGGTGGAATGTTCACCCTTGTGATGTCACAATGCTGTCTTCACACCTTTATGATGTCACAATGCTCTGTATTCTAGCAGCAGTACTCTGGTCTCTCTCTAGATTTGAACATTCTGCCATTCATCTCTATGGGGAAAAATTGCCCACAAATTGTGCAATGCCTCATTGGACATGGTAGAGAGTCCTTTGTCCATTGGTGTAGATCAGCCTCGCCCCCATTCCTGATTGGCCGATGTTTGATATTTCATAACTTTTGAACCGTTTGTCATAGAAAATTATGGGTCATGTCATTGGACTCAGTAAAGACCTAGCAACCGCCTAGAACTCCATAGCAACCTCCTAGCAACACCCTGGCAACCGCCTATAACTCCAAAGCAACGACCTAGCAACACCCTAGCAACCACCTAGAATAACCTAGCAACCGCCTAGAACTCCATTGCAACCACCTAACAACACACTAGCAACCACCTGGAACACCATAGCAACCACCTAACAACACCATAGCAACCACCTAGAACTCCATAGCAACCACCTAGCAACACCCTAGCAACCACCTGGAACTCCATAGCAACCACCGAGCAACACCCTAGCAACCACCTAGAACACCCTAGCAACCGGCTATAACTCCATAGCAACCACCTAGCAACACCATAGCAACCACCTAGAACTCCATAGCAACCACCTAGCAACACCCTAGCAACCACCTGGAACACCATAGCAACCACCTAGCAACACCCTAGCAACCACCTAGAACACCCTAGCAACCAGCTTTAACTCCATAGCAACCACCTAGCAACACCATAGCAACCACCTAGAACTCCATAGCAACCACCTAGCAACACCCTAGCAACCACCTGGAACACCATAGCAACCACCTAGCAACCCCCTAGCAACCACCTGGAACACCATAGCAACTGCGTAGCAACACCCTAGCAACCGCCTATAACTCCATAGCAACCACCTAGCAACATCCTAGCAACCACCTAGAATACCCTAGCAACACCCTAGCAACCGTCTATAGCTCCATAGCAAATGCCTAGCAACACCCTAGCAACCGCCTATAACTCCATAGCAACCACCTAGCAACATCCTAGCAACCACCTAGAATACCCTAGCAACACCCTAGCAACCGTCTATAGCTCCATAGCAAATGCCTAGCAACACCCTAGAAACCGGCTATAACTCCATAGCAACCACCTAGCAACACCATAGTAACCACCCACAACTCCATAGCATCCACCTAGCAACACCCTAGCAACCACCTAGAATACCCTAGCAACCACCTAGCAACACCATAGCAACCACCTGAAACAGCATAACTGCCTAGCAACACCCTAGCAACCGCCTATAACTCCATAGCAACCTCCTAGCAAACACATAGCAACACCCTAGCAACTGCCTATAACTCAATAGCAACCACCTACCAACATCCTAGCAACCACCTAGCAACACCCTAGCAACCACCTGGAACACGATAGCAAATGCCTAGCAACACCCTAGCAACCCGCTATAACTTCATAACAACCACCTAGCAACACCCTAGCAACCACCTTGAACTACATAGCAACCATCCAGCAAAACCCAAGCAACCACCTAGAACACCATAGCAAATGCCTAGCAACACCCTAGCAACCAGCTATAACTCCATAGCAACCACCTAGCAACACCCTAGCAACCACCTAGAACTCCATAGCAACCACCTAGCAACACTCTAGCAACCACCTGTAACACCATAACAAAAGCCTAGCAAAACCCTAGCAACCAGCCATAACTCCATAGCAACCACCTAGCAACACCCTAGCAACCACCAAGAACTCCATAGCAACCACCTAGCAACACCATAGCAACCACCTGGAACACCATAGCAACCACCTAGCAACATCCAAGCAACCACCTAGAATGCCTTAGCAACCGCCCTGAACTCCATAGCAACCACCTAGCAACAACCTAGCAACTGCCTAGATTCCCATAGCAAGCACCTAGCATCACCCTAGCAACCAACTAGAACTCCATAGGAACTACCTAGAAAACCATAGCAACCACCTGGAACACCATATCAACCACCTAGCAACATCCTAGCAACTGCCTCGAACTCCACAGCAACCACCTACAACACCCTAGCAACCGCCTAGAATTCCATAGCAACCGCCTGGAACTCCATAAAACCACCTAGCAACACCCTAGCAACCGCCTCAAACTCCATAGCAACCACCTACCAACACCCTAGACACCACTTAAAACACCATAGTCACCACCAGAACATCATAGCAACTACCTACCACTGTTCACTCTGTTCAGCAGAAAGTCGACTTTGCATTGGCGGCAACCACACTTCACAATTTCTGCAGGAATTGTCTAGTTATTATTATTATTATTATTATTATTCCGCCAGTTTTTTGGACCGCTACTCCTCCCAGAGTTTTCGCACCACATACACGTGCAATATGTCAAATCGAGCGGCTTGATCGGGAATGGTGTGCTATTACTTTGTGGAAAGTTTCGGTGCACGGTTTTTGAGAAATTCCACGTTTTTTGGGAAATTTTTCCCATAGAGAATGAATGGTGGAATGTTCACCCTTGTGATGTCACAATGCTGTCTTCACACCTTTATGATGTCACAATGCTCTGTTTTCTAGCAGCAGTACTCTGGTCTCTCTCTAGATTTGAACATTCTGCCATTCATCTCTATGGGGAAAAATTGCCCACAAATTGTGCAATGCCTCATTGGACATGGTAGAGAGTCCTTTGTCCATTGGTGTAAATCAGCCTCGCCCCCATTCCTGATTGGCCGATGTTTGATATTTCATAACTTTTGACCCGTTTGTCATAGAAAATTATGGGTCACGTCATTGGACTCAGTAAAGACCTAGAAACCGCCTAGAACTCCATAGCAACCTCCTAGCAACACCCTAGCAACCGCCTATAACTCCAAAGCAACGACCTAGCAACACCCTAGCAACCACCTAGAATAACCTAGCAACCGCCTAGAACTCCATAGCAACCACCTAACAACACACTAGCAACCACCTGGAACACCATAGCAACCACCAAGCAACACCATAGCAACCACCTAGAACTCCATAGCAACCACCTAGCAACACCCTAGCAACCACCTGGAACTCCATAGCAACCACCTAGCAACACCCTAGCAACCACCTAGAACACCCTAGCAACCGGCTATAACTCCATAGCAACCACCTAGCAACACCATAGCAACCACCTAGAACTCCATAGCAACCACCTAGCAACACCCTAGCAACCACCTAGAACAACCTAGCAACCGCCTAGAACTCCATAGCAACCACCTAACAACACACTAGCATCCACCTGGAACACCATAGCAACTGCCTAGAACTCCATTGCAACCACCTAGCAACACCCTAGCAACCACCTAGAACTGCATAGCAACCACCATGCAACACCCTAGCAACCACGTGGAACACCATAGCAAATGCCTAGCAACACCCTAGCAACCGCCTATAACTCCATAGCAACCACCTAGCAACACCATAGCAACCACCTAGAACTCCATAGCAACCGCCTAGAACTCCATAGCAACTACCTAACAACATACTAGCAACCACCTGTAATACCATAGCAACTGCCTAGAACTCCATAGCAACCACCTAGCAACACCCTAGCAACCACCTAGAACTGCATAGCAACCACCTTGCAACACCCTAGCAACCACGTGGAACACCATAGCAAATGCCTAGCAACACCCTAGCAACCGCCTATAACTCCATAGCAACCACCTAGCAACACCATAGCAACCACCTAGAACTCCATAGCAACCACCTAGCAACACCCTAGCAACCACCTGGAACACACCATAGCAACCACCTAGCAACACCCTAGCAACCGCCTATAACTCCATAGCAACCACCTAGCAACATCCAAGCAACCACTCAGAATACCCTAGCAACCACCTAGCAATGCCCTAGCAACCACCTAGAACTCCATAGCAACCGCCTATAACTCCATAGCAACCACCCAGCAACATCCTAGCAACCACCTGGAACACCATAACAACTGCCTAGCAGCACCCTAGCAACCGCCTATAACTCCATAGCAATGACCTAGCAACACCCTAGCAACCACCTAGAACTCCAAAGCAACCACCTAACAACACACTAGCAACCACCTGGAACACCATAGCAAATGCCTAGCAAAACCTTAGCAACCGGCTATATCTCCATAGCAACCACCTAGCAACACCATAGCAACTGCCTAGCAACACCCTAGCAACCACCTGGAACACCATAATAACTGCCTAGCAACACCCTAGCAACCGCTTATAACTCCATAGCAACCACCTATCAACAATCTAGCCACCACCTAGAATACCCTAGGAACACCCTAGCAATCTCCTAAAACTCCATAGCATCCACCTAGCAACACCCTAACAACCACCTAGAATACCCTAGCAACCACCTAGAACACCATGATAACTGCCTAGCAACACCCTAGGAACCACCTATAACTCCATAGCAACCTCCTAGCAACCACCTAGCAACATCCTAGCAACCGCCTATAACTCCATAGCAACGACCTAGCAACATCCTAGCAACCACCTAGCAACACCCTAGCAACCACTTAGAATACTCTAGCAACCGCCTAGCAATGCCCTAGCAACCACCTAGAACTCCATAGCAACCAGCTAGCAACATCCTAGCAACTGCCTATAACTCCATAACAACCACCTAGCAACACCATAGCAACCACCTGGAACACCATAACAACTGCCTAGCAACACCCTAGCAACCGCCTATAACTTCATAGCAATGACCTAGCAACACCCTAGCAATCACCTAGAACACCATAGCAACCGCCTAGAACTCCATAGCAACCACCTTGCAACACCCTAGCAACCGCATATAACTCCATATTAAATGCCTAGCAACACCCTAGCAACCACCTATAACTACATAGCAACCACCTAGCAACACCATAGCAACCACCTAGAACTCCATAGCAACCACCTAGCAACACCCTAGCAACCACCTGGAACACCATAGCAACCACCTAGCAACAACATAGCAACCACCTAGAAAATCCTACCAACCACATAGCAACACCCTAGCAACCGCCTATAACTCCATAGCAACGACCTAGCAACACCCTAGCAACCACCTGGAACATGATTGCAAATGCATAGCAACACCCTAGCAACCGGCTATAACTCCAAAGCAACCACCTAGCAACACCATAACAACCACATTGCAGCACCCTAGCAACCACCTAGAATACCCTAGCAACCACCTGGAACACCATAACAACTGCCTAGCAACACCCTAGTAACCGCCTATAACTCCATAGCAACCACCTAACAACACACTAGCAACCACCTAAAATACCCTGGGAACACCCTAGCAACCGTCTATAACTCCATAGCAATGACCTAGCAACACCATAGCAACCACCTAGAACTCCCTAGCAACTGCCAAGAACTCCATAACAACCACCTAACAACACACTAGCAACCACCTGTAACACCGTAGCAACTGCCTAGAATTCCATAGCAACCACTTAGCAACACCCTAGCAACCACCTAGAACTGCATAGCAACCACCTTGCAACACCCTAGCAACCACCTGGAACACCATAGCAAATGCCTAGTGACACCCTGGCAACCGGCTATAACTCCAGAGCAAGCACCTAGCAACACCATAGCAACCACCTAGCAACCACCAGGAACTCCATAGCAACCACCTAGCACCACCCTAGCAACCACCTGGAACACCATAGCAAATGCCTAGCAACACCCTAGCAACCAGAGAGAACTCCATAGCAACCACCTAGCAACATCTTGGCAACTGCCTAGAACTCCATAGCAACCACCTAGAACACCTTAGCAACCACCTAGAATTCCATGGAAACCACCTAGCAACACCCTAGCAGCCGCCTCAAACATCATAGCAACTACCTACCACTGTTCACTCTGTACAGCAGGAAGTCGACTTTGCGTTGGCGGCAACCACACTTCACAATTTCTGCAGGAATTGTCTAGTTAGTGTGGTTGCCTTAGGCAATCACACTATTATTATCGCACATATTATTATTATTATTATTCCACCCATTTTTTGGACCGCTACTCCTCCCAGAGTTTTCGCACCACATACACGTGCCAAATTGACCGGCTTCTTTGGGAATCGTGTGCTATTACTTTGTGGAAAGTTTCGCTGCACGGTTTTTGAGAAATATGACTTTTTATGGCCAATTTTTCCCCATAGGGATGAATGTAAAACGTGACGTCATACATATGTGAGCGGTGAAGTCACAGCATTGGTCGGCTTAGCACACGTGATGCACTTTTAACCTGCTTCATCTACAGGAAATTTAGAATCCAGATGCGGTGCATATCTCCATTTTCGTCGTAATTACAGAAAACACACATTCGTAAACTTCAAATGATTCATACCACAATGTAGATAAAACCTTGACGAAGACGTACATGCACGGATTGTGTTGTTCAAACGAGGTTTCCTGGCGACTTAGCCACCACAGTGGATATAGCTTAATGCGGAAGTGCACGCGATAAAAACGGTATTCCAAATGCAAAATTACAAATGAAAACGCTGTCAGCTAGGTATATCAACAAACATATGACTTAGGCATACCCAGATTTCCTCAAAAATAATAGTATTTCACAAGATATTACGCAAAATCGTTGACAACGTTTCGTCAAATGCAGCGTCTTTGAATGCTACTAGTGCTAACAAAGAGTGCATGCATTGAATGCGACGATTAAAACACTTTCGGTTGACCTAAAAAAACCATATTCCAAAACCAAAATTAGACGTGCTGTTATACCTGGTTAGAAAGCTTATGCTCTCACCTACTGAATAAACGAATTCTCAAACAAGCCAGACTGTACTAAAGAGTGCAACAACGCCGTCAACAACACGTGTGCAGCAGCTTCTGATCCGGTCTTCAGTGGGCTTGTAATACCACACATGTTGCTTTGGGTGTTGTCGAACTTTGTAGTACAATCTGGCTTGATCTACACATCATCGATCTAATAGGTGACAGAATAAGCTTTCTAACAATGTATAATATGTCAAATTTTACTTTTGTAATACCGTTTTATATTCCAGCGAGTTGGAAACTTTGGTCTCGTTATAACTGCATTACACATCAGTCTGCATTACACGTCAGACTTAGGGTTTTTCCAAGACCCTCTGAACATGCCAGCTAGCTTTGTGATTCGCCGTCACTCGTCACCGCATACCGCAAGAAAAACACTGAGATCTCAAATTTTGATGAAAGGATAATTTAGCTCTGAATATATGTGTCGCAAATCAACTCGTTGTAGTGATGTTATAGCAGGTACACAATGCCCTGTCTCTGCTTATACTACAGAAACTGTTCACTCCGTTCAGCACAAAGTCGACTTTGCATTGGCGGCAACCACACTTCACAATTTCTGCAGGAATTGTCTAGTTATTATTATTATTATTCCACCCATTTTTTGGACCGCTACTCCTCCCAGAGTTTTCGCACCACATACATGTGCAATGTGTCAAATCGAGCGGCTTGATCGGGAATGAAGTGCTATTACTTTGTGGAAAGTTTGGGTGGACGGTTTTTGAGAAATTTGACTTTTTTGGGGGAATTTTTCCCATAGAGAATGAATGGTGGAATGTTCACCCTTGTGATGTCACAATGCTGTCTTCTCACCTTTATGATGTCACAATGGTCTGTCTTCTAGCAGCAGTGCTCTGGTCTCTCTCTGGCTTTGGACATTCAGCATTCATCTCTATGGGGCAAAATTGCCCTCAAATTGTGGGATGCCTCATTGGACGTGTTAGAGAGTCGATTGTCCATTGGTGTAAATTAACCTCGCCCCCTTTCCTGATTGGCCGACATTTGATATTTAATAACTTTTCAACCGTTTGTCATAGAGAATTGTGGATCGCGTCATTGGACTCAGTAAAGACGGAGCAACCACCTAGCAACACCCTAGCAACCACCTAGAACAGCCTAGCAACAGCCTGGAACTCCATAGCAACCACCTAGCAACAGCATAGCAACTGCCTAGAACTCTATAGCAAATACCTAGAAAACCCTAGCAACGACCTGGAACTCCATAACAACCATCTAGCAACAACCTAGCAACCACCTAAAACACCCTAGCAACTGCTTAGAGCTCCATAGCAACCACCTAGCAACACCTTAGCAACCGCTTAGAACTCTATGGGAACGACCTAGCAACACCCTAGCAACCACTTAGAACAGTCTTGCAACAGCCTAGATCTCCATAGCAACCACCTAGCAACACCATAGCAACCACCTAGAACTCCATAGCAACCACCTAGCAACACCCTAGCAACCACCTGGAACACCATAGCAACCACCTAGCAACACCCTAGCAACCACCTGGAACACCATAACAACTGCCTAGCAACACCCTAGCAACTGCCTATAACTCCATAGCAACCACCTAGCAACATCTTAGCAACCATCTAGAATACCCTAGCAACACCCTAGCAACCGCCTATAACTCCATAGCAAATGCCTAGCAACACCCTAGCAACCGGCTATAAGTCCATAGCAACCACCTAGCAACACCTTAGCAACCACCTAAATCTCCATAGCATCCACCGAGCAACACCTAGCAACATCCTAGTAACCACTTAGCAACCACTGGGAACACCATAACAACTGTCTAGCAACACCCTAGCAACGGCCTATAACTCCATAACAACCACCTAGCAACATCCTAGCAACCACTAAGAATACGCTAGCAACCACCTAGCAACACCCTAGCAACCACCTGGAACACCATAGCAACCACCTAGCAACCCCCTAGCAACCACCTGGAACACCATAGCAACTGCGTAGCAACACCCTAGCAATCGCCTATAACTCCATAGCAACCACCTAGCAACATCCTAGCAACCACCTAGAATACCCTAGCAACACCCTAGCAACCGTCTATAGCTCCATAGCAAATGCCTAGCAACACCCTAGCAACCGCCTATAACTCCATAGCAACCACCTAGCAACATCCTAGCAACCACCTAGAATACCCTAGCAACACCCTAGCAACCGTCTATAGCTACATAGCAAATGCCTAGCAACACCCTAGCAACCGGCTATAACTCCATAGCAACCACCTAGCAACACCATAGTAACCACCCAGAACTCCATAGCATCCACCTAGCAACACCCTAGCAACCACCTAGAATACCCTAGCAACCACCTAGCAACACCATAGCAACCACCTGAAACAGCATAACTGCCTAGCAACACCCTAGCAACCACCTATAACTCCATAGCAACCTCCTAGCAAACACACAGCAACACCCTAGCAACTGCCTATAACTCAATAGCAACCACCTACCAACATCCTAGCAACCACCTAGCAACACCCTCGCAACCACCTGGAACACCATAGCAAATGCCTAGCAACACCCTAGCAACCAGCTATAACTTCATAACAACCACCTAGCAACACCCTAGCAACCACCTTGAACTCCAAAGCAACCATCCAGGAAAACCCTAGCAAACCACCTAGAACACCATAGCAAATGCCTAGCAACACCCTAGCAACCAGCTTTAACTCCATAGCAACCACCTAGCAACACCCTAGCAACCACCTAGAACTCCATAGCAACCACCTAGCAACACTCTAGCAACCACCTGTAAAACCATAACAAAAGTCTAGCAAAACCCTAGCAACCAGCCATAACTCCAGAGCAACCACCTAGCAACACCCTAGCAACCACCAAGAACTCCATAGCAACCACCTAGCAACACCATAGCAACCACCTGGAACACCATAGCAACCACCTAGCAACATCAAAGCAACCACCTAGAATGCCTTAGCAACCGCCCTGAACTCCATAGCAACCACCTAGCAACAACCTAGCAAATGCCTAGATTCCCATAGCAAGCACCTACCATCACCCTAGCAACCAACTAGAACTCCATAGGAACTACCTAGAACACCCTAGCAACCACCTGGAACACCATATCAACCACCTAGCAACATCCTAGCAACTGCCTAGAACTCCACAGCAACCACCTACAACACCCTAGCAACCACCTAGAATTCCATAACAACCGCCTGGAACTCCATAGAACCACCTAGCAACACCCTAGCAACCGCCTCAAACTCCATAGCAACCACCTACCAACACCCTAGACCCCACTTAAAACACCATAGTCACCACCAGAACATCATAGCAACTACCTACCACTGCTCACTCTGTTCAGCAGAAAGTCGACTTTGCATTGGCGGCAACCACACTTCACAATTTCTGCAGGAATTGTCTAGTTATTATTATTATTATTCCACCCATTTTTTGGACCGCTACTCCTCCCAGAGTTTTCGCACCACATACATGTGCAATGTGTCAAATCGAGCGGCTTGATCGGGAATGAAGTGCTATTACTTTGTGGAATGTTTGGGTGGACGGTTTTTGAGAAATTTGACTTTTTTGGGGGAATTTTTCCCATAGAGAATGAATGGTGGAATGTTCACCCTTGTGATGTCACAATGCTGTCTTCTCACCTTTATGATGTCACAATGGTCTGTCTTCTAGCAGCAGTGCTCTGGTCTCTCTCTGGCTTTGGACATTCAGCATTCATCTCTATGGGGCAAAATTGCCCTCAAATTGTGGGATGCCTCATTGGACGTGTTAGAGAGTCGATTGTCCATTGGTGTAAATTAACCTCGCCCCCTTTCCTGATTGGCCGACATTTGATATTTAATAACTTTTCAACCGTTTGTCATAGAGAATTGTGGATCGCGTCATTGGACTCAGTAAAGACGGAGCAACCACCTAGCAACACCCTAGCAACCACCTAGAACAGCCTAGCAACAGCCTGGAACTCCATAGCAACCACCTAGCAACAGCATAGCAACTGCCTAGAACTCTATAGCAAATACCTAGAAAACCCTAGCAACGACCTGGAACTCCATAACAACCATCTAGCAACACCCTAGCAACCACCTAAAACACCCTAGCAACTGCTTAGAACTCCATAGCAACCACCTAGCAACACCTTAGCAACCGCTTAGAACTCTATGGGAACGACCTAGGAACACCCCAGCAACCACTTAGAACAGTCTTGCAACAGCCTAGATCTCCATAGCAACCACCTAGCAACACCATAGCAACCACCTTGAACTCCATAGCAACCACCTAGCAACACCCTAGCAACCACCTGGAACACCATAGCAACCACCTAGCAACACCCTAGCAACCACCTGGAACACCATAACAACTGCCTAGCAACACCCTAGCAACTGCCTATAACTCCATAGCAACCACCTAGCAACATCTTAGCAACCATCTAGAATACCCTAGCAACAGCCTAGCAACCGCCTATAACTCCATAGAAAATGCCTAGCAACACCCTAGCAACCGCCTATAACTCCATAGCAACCTCCTAGCAACCACCCAGAATACCTTAGCAACCGCATATAACTCCATAGCAAATGCCTAGCAACACCCTAGCAACCGGCTATAACTCCATAGCAACCACCTAGCAACACCTTAGCAACCACCTAGAACACCATAGCATCCACCTAGCAACAACCTAGCAACCACCTGGAACACCATAACAACCACCTAGCAACACCCTAGCAACCACCTGGAACACCAAAGCAACCACCTAGCAACAACCTAGCAACCGCCTGGAACATCATAACAACTGCCTAGCAACACCCTAGTAACCGCTTATAACTCCACAGCAACCACCTAGCAACATCCTAGCAACCACTTAGAATACTCTAGCAACACCTTAGCAACCGCCTATAACTCCATAGAAAATGCCTAGCAACACCCTAGCAACCGCCTATAACTCCATAGCAACCTCCTAGCAACCACCCAGAATACCCAATCAACCACCTAGCAACACCCTAGCAACCGCCTATAACTCCATAGCAACCACATAGCAACATTCTAGCAACCACCTAGAACACAATAGCAACCACCTAGAACTCCATAGCAACCACTTAGCAGCACCCTAGCAACCACCTAGATCTCCATAGCAACCAGCTAACAACACCATAGCAACCACCTAGACCTCCATAGCAACCACTTAGCAACACCCTAGCAACCACCTGGAACACCATAGCAACAACCCAGAATGCCTTAGCAACCACACTGAACTCCATAGCAACCACCTAACAACACACTAGCAACCAGCTAGAGCACCCTAACAACTGCCTAGAATGCCTTAGCAACCACCTAGCAACACCATAGCAACCACCTAGAACTCCATAGCAACCACCTAGCAACATCCTAGCAACTGCCTAGAACTCCATAGCAACCACCTAGCAACATCCTAGCAACTACCTAGAACTCCATAGCAACCACCGAGCAGCATCCTAGCAACTGCCTAGAACTCCATAGCAACCACCTAGCAACATCCTAGCAACTACCTAGAACTCCATAGCAACTACCTAGCAACATCCTAGCAACTGCCTAGAACTCCATAGCAACCACCTAGCAACATCCTAGCAACTGCTTAGAACTCCATAGCAACCACCTAGCAACATCCTAACAACTACCTAGAACTCTATAGCAACCACCTAGCAACATCCTAGCAACCACCTAGAACTCCACAGAACCACCTAGCAACACCCTAGCAACCGCCTCAAACTTTATAGCTACCACCTAGCAACATCCTAGACACTACCTAAAACACCATAGTCACCGCAGAACATCATAGCAACTACCTACCACTGTTCACTCTGTTCTGCACTACGTCGACTTTGCATTGGCGGCAACCACACTTCACAATTTCTGCAGGAATTGTCTAGTTATTATTATTATTAGTGTGGTTGCCTTAGGCAATCACACTATTATTATCGCACATATTATTATTATTATTATTCCACCCATTTTTTGGACCGCTACTCCTCCCAGAGTTTTCGCACCACATACACATGCCATATGTCAAATTGACCGGCTTCTTTGGGAATCGATGGCTATTACTTTGTGGAAAGTTTCGCTGCACGGTTTTTGAGAAATATGACTTTTTATGGCCAATTTTTCCCATTGAAAATGAATGGGGCGGTGACGTCATAAAAAATGTGAATTATGAAGTTACAGCATTGGTCGGCTTTGCACACGTGATGCGGTCCGCTGTACGTGTCCTCACCAGCCACCAGAAAGGATAGATCTGAACGCGGAAGTGAACGGATAAAACAGTATTCCAACGCAAAATTACAAATGAAAACGCTGTCAGCTAGGTATATCAACAAACATATGACTTAGGCATACCCAGATTTCCTCAAAAATAATAGTATTTCACAAGATATTACGCAAAATCGTTGACAACGTTTCGTCAAATGCAGCGTCTTTGAATGCTACTAGTGCTAACAAAGAGTGCATGCATTGAATGCGACGATTAAAACACTTTCGGTTGACCTAAAAAAACCATATTCCAAAACCAAAATTAGACGTGCTGTTATACCTGGTTAGAAAGCTTATGCTCTCACCTACTGAATAAACGAATTCTCAAACAAGCCAGACTGTACTAAAGAGTGCAACAACGCCGTCAACAACACGTGTGCAGCAGCTTCTGATCCGGTCTTCAGTGGGCTTGTAATACCACACATGTTGCTTTGGGTGTTGTCGAACTTTGTAGTACAATCTGGCTTGATCTACACATCATCGATCTAATAGGTGACAGAATAAGCTTTCTAACAATGTATAATATGTCAAATTTTACTTTTGTAATACCGTTTTATATTCCAGCGAGTTGGAAACTTTGGTCTCGTTATAACTGCATTACACATCAGTCTGCATTACACGTCAGACTTAGGGTTTTTCCAAGACCCTCTGAACATGCCAGCTAGCTTTGTGATTCGCCGTCACTCGTCACCGCATACCGCAAGTAAAACACTGAGATCTCAAATTTTGATGAAAGGATAATTTAGCTCTGAATATATGTGTCGCAAATCAACTCGTTGTAGTGATGTTATAGCAGGTACACAATGCCGTCTCTGCTAAAACTACAGAAACTGTTCACTCCGTTCAGCACAAAGTCGACTTTGCATTGGCGGCAACCACACTTCACAATTTCTGCAGGAATTGTCTAGTTATTATTATTATTATTCCGCCAGTTTTTTGGACCGCTACTCCTCCCAGAGTTTTCGCACCACATACACGTGCAATATGTCAAATCGAGCGGCTTGATCGGGAATGGTGTGCTATTACTTTGTGGAAAGTTTCGGTGCACGGTTTTTGAGAAATTCCACGTTTTTTGGGAAATTTTTCCCATAGAAAATGAATGGTGGAATGTTCACCCTTGTGATATCACAATGCTGTCTTCACACCTTTATGATGTCACAATGCTCTGTTTTCTGGCAGCAGTACTCTGGTCTCTCTCTAGATTTGAACATTCTGCCATTCATCTCTATGGGGAAAAATTGCCCACAAATTGTGCAATGCCTCATTGGACATGGGAGAGAGTCCTTTGTCCATTGGTGTAGATCAGCCTCGCCCCCATTCCTGATTGGCCGATGTTTGATATTTCATAACTTTTGAACCGTTTGTCATAGAAAATTATGGGTCACGTCATTGGACTCAGTAAAGACCTAGCAACCGCCTAGACCTCCATAGCAACCTCCTAGCAGCACCCTAGCAACCGCCTATAACTCCAAAGCAACGACCTAACAACACCCTAGCAACCACCTAGAATGACCTAGCAACCGCCTAGAACTCCATAGCAACCACCTAACAACACACTAGCAACCACCTGGAACACTATAGCAACCACCTAGCAACACCATAGCAACCACCTAGAACTCCATAGCAACCACCTAGCAACACCCTAGCAACCACCTGGAACTCCATAGCAACCACCTAGCAACACCCTAGCAACCACCTAGAACACCCTAGCAACCGGCTATAACTCCATAGCAACCACCTAGCAACACCATAGCAACCACCTAGAACTCCATAGAGACTCCTCCCAGAGTTTTCGCACCACATACACGTGCAATATGTCAAATCGAGCGGCTTGATCCCTAGCAACCGCCTATAACTCCAAAGCAACGACCTAGCAACACCCTAGCAACCACCTAGAATAACCTAGCTACCGCCTAGAACTCCATAGTAACCACCTAACAACACACTAGCAACCACCTGGAACACTATAGCAACCACCTAGCAACACCATAGCAACCACCTAGAACTCCATAGCAACCACCTAGCAACACCCTAGCAACCACCTGGAACTCCATAGCAACCACCTAGCAACACCCTAGCAACTACCTAGAACACCCTAGCAACCGGCTATAACTCCATAGCAACCACCTAGCAACACCATAGCAACCACCTAGAACTCCATAGCAACCACCTAGCAACACCCTAGCAACCACCTGGAACACCATAGCAACCACCTAGCAACACCCTCGCAACCACCTAGAACACCCTAGCAACCAGCTTTAACTCAATAGCAACCACCTAGCAACACCATAGCAACCATCTAGAACTCCATAGCAACCACCTAGCAACACCCTAGCAACCACCTGGAACACCATAGCAACCACCTAGCAACCCCCTAGCAACCAACTGGAACACCATAGCAACTGCATAGCAACACCCTAGCAACCGCCTATAACTCCATAGCAACCACCTAGCAACATCCTAGCAACCACCTAGAATAACCAAGCAACACCCTAGCAACCGTCTATAGCTCCATAGCAAATGCCTAGCAACACCCTAGCAACCGCCTATAACTCCATAGCAACCACCTAGCAACATCCTAGCAACCATCTAGAATACCCTAGCAACACCCTAGCAACCGTCTATAACTCCATAGCAACCACCTAGCAACACCATAGTAACCACCCAGAACTCCATAGCATCCACCTAGCAACACCCTAGCAACCACCTAGAATACCCTAGCAACCACCTAGCAACACCATAGCAACCACCTGAAACAGCATAACTGCCTAGCAACACCCTAGCAACCGCCTATAACTCCATAGCAACCCCCTAGCAAACACATAGCAACACCCTAGCAACTGCCTATAACTCAATAGCAACCACCTACCAACATCCTAGCAACCACCTAGCAACATCCTAGCAACCACCTGGAACACCATAGCAAATGCCTAGCAACACCCTAGCAACCAGCTATAACTTCATAACAACCACCTAGCAACACCCTAGCAACCACCTTGAACTCCATAGCAACCATCCAGCAAAACCCTAGCAACCACCTAGAACACCATAGCAAATGCCTAGCAACACCCTAGCAAACAGCTATAACTCCATAGCAACCACCTAGCAACACCCTAGCAACCACCTAGAACTCCATAGCAACCACCTAGCAACACTCTAGGAACCACCTGTAACACCATAACAATAGCCTAGCAAAACCCTAGCAACCAGCAATAACTCCATAGCAACCACCTAGCAACACCCTAGCAACCACCAAGAACTCCATAGCAACCACCTAGCAACACCATAGCAACCACCTGGAACACCATAGCAACCACCTAGCAACATCCAAGCAACCACCTAGAATGCCTTAGCAACCGCCCTGAACTCCATAGCAACCACCTAGCAACAACCTAGCAACTGCCTAGATTCCCATAGCAAGCACCTAGCATCACCCTAGCAACCAACTAGAACTCCATAGGAACTACCTAGAACACCCTAGAAACCACCTGGAACACCATATCAACCACCTAGCAACATCCTAGCAACTGCCTAGAACTCCACAGCAACCACCTACAACACCCTAGCAACCGCCTAGAATTCCATAGCAACCGCCTGGAACTCCATAAAACCACCTAGCAACACCCTAGCAACCACCTCAAACTCCATAGCAACCACCTACCAACACCCTAGACACCACTTAAAACACCATAGTCACCACCAGAACATCATAGCAACTACCTACCACTGTTCACTCTGTTCAGGAGAAAGTCGACTTTGCATTGGCGGCAACCACACTTCACAATTTCTGCAGGAATTGTCTAGTTATTATTATTATTATTATTCCACCCATTTTTTGGACCGCTACTCCTCCCAGAGTTTTCGCACCACATACATGTGCAATGTGTCAAATCGAGCGGCTAGATCGGGAATGAAGTGCTATTACTTTGTGGAAAGTTTGGGTGGACGGTTTTTGAGAAATTTGACTTTTTTGGGGGAATTTTTCCCATAGAGAATGAATGGTGGAATGTTCACCCTTGTGATGTCACAATGCTGTCTTCTCACCTTTATGATGTCACAATGGTCTGTCTTCTAGCAGCAGTGCTCTGGTCTCTCTCTGGCTTTGGACATTCAGCATTCATCTCTATGGGGCAAAATTGCCCTCAAATTGTGGGATGCCTCATTGGACGTGTTAGAGAGTCGATTGTCTATTGGTGTAAATTAACCTCGCCCCCTTTCCTGATTGGCCGACATTTGATATTTAATAACTTTTCAACCGTATGTCATAGAGAATTGTGGATCGCGTCATTGGACTCAGTAAAGAAGGAGCAACCACCTAGCAACACCCTAGCAACCACCTAGAACAGCCTAGCAACAGCCTGGAACTCCATAGCAACCACCTAGCAACAGCATAGCAACTGCCTAGAACTCTATAGCAACCACCTAGCAACACCCTAGCAACCACCTGGAACACCATAGCAACCACCTAGCAACACCCTAGCAACCACCTGGAACACCATAACAACTGCCTAGCAACACCCTAGCAACTGCCTATAACTCCATAGCAACCACTTAGCAACATCTTAGCAACCATCTAGAATACCCTAGCAACACCCTAGCAACCGCCTATAACTCCATAGCAAATGCCTAGCAACACCCTAGCAACCGGCTATAAGTCCATAGCAACCACCTAGCAACACCTTAGCAACCACCTAAATCTCCATAGCATCCACCTAGCAACACCTAGCAACATCCTAGCAACCACTTAGCAACCACTGGGAACACCATAACAACTGTCTAGCAACACCCTAGCAACGGCCTATAACTCCATAACAACCACCTAGCAACATCCTAGCAACCACTTAGAATACGCTAGCAACCACCTAGCAACACTATAGTAACCACCTAGAAGTCCATAGCAACCACCTAGAATACCCTAGCAACCACCTAGCAACACCCTAGCAACCACCTGGAACACCATAACAACTGCTTAGCAACACCCTAACAACCGCCTATAACTCCATAGCAACCTCCTAGCAACCACCTAGCAACTGCTTAGAACTCCATAGCAACCACCTAGCAACACCTTAGCAACCGCATAGAACTCTATGGGAACGACCTAGCAACACCCTAGCAACCACTTAGAACAGTCTTGCAACAGCCTAGATCTCCATAGCAACCACCTAGCAACACCATAGCGACCACCTAGTACTCCATAGCAACCACCTAGCAACACCCTAGCAACCACCTGGAACACCATAGCAACCACCTAGCAACACCCTAGCAACCACCTGGAACACCATAACAACTGCCTAGCAACACCCTAGCAACTGCCTATAACTCCATAGCAACCACCTAGCAACATCTTAGCAACCATCTAGAATACCCTAGCAACACCCTAGCAACCGCCTATAACTCCATAGCAAATGCCTAGCAACACCCTAGCAACCGGCTTTAAGTCCATAGCAACCACCTAGCAACACCTTAGCAACCACCTAAATCTCCATAGCATCCATCTAGCAACACCTAGCAACATCCTAGCTACCACTTAGCAACCACTGGGAACACCATAACAACTGTCTAGCAACACCCTAGCAACGGCCTATAACTCCATATCAACCACCTAGCAACATCCTAGCAACCACTTATAATACGCTAGCAACCACCTAGCAACACTATAGTAACCACCTAGAACTCCATAGCAACCACCTAGAATACCCTAGCACCCACGTTGACAACGTTTCGTCAAATGCAGCGTCTTTGAATGCTACTAGTGCTAACAAAGAGTGCATGCATTGAATGCGACGATTAAAACACTTTCGGTTGACCTAAAAAAACCATATTCCAAAACCAAAATTGGACGTGCTGTTATACCTGGTTAGAAAGCTTATGCTCTCACCTACTGAATAAACGAATTCTCAAACAAGCCAGACTGTACTAAAGAGTGCAACAACGCCGTCAACAACACGTGTGCAGCAGCTTCTGATCCGTCTTCAGTCGACTTGTAATACCACACATGTTGCTTTGGGTGTTGTCGAACTTTGTAGTACAATCTGGCTTGATCTACACATCATCGATCTAATAGGTGACAGAATAAGCTTTCTAACAATGTATAATATGTCAAATTTTACTTTTGTAATACCGTTTTATATTCCAGCGAGTTGGAAACTTTGGTCTCGTTATAACTGCATTACACATCAGTCTGCATTACACGTCAGACTTAGGGTTTTTCCAAGACCCTCTGAACATGCCAGCTAGCTTTGTGATTCGCCGTCACTCGTCACCGCATACCGCAAGTAAAACACTGAGATCTCAAATTTTGATGAAAGGATAATTTAGCTCTGAATATGTGTGTCGCAAATCAACTCGTTGTAGTGATGTTATAGCAGGTACACAATGCCCTGTCTCTGCTTATACTACAGAAACTGTTCACTCCGTTCAGCACAAAGTCGACTTTGCATTGGCGGCAACCACACTTCACAATTTCTGCAGGAATTGTCTAGTTATTATTATTATTATTCCGCCAGTTTTTTGGACCGCTACTCCTCCCAGAATTTTCGCACCACATACACGTGCAATATGTCAAATCGAGCGGCTTCATCGGGAATGGTGTGCTATTACTTTGTGGAAAGTTTCGGTGCACGGTTTTTGAGAAATTCCACTTTTTTTGGGACATATTTCCCATAGAGAATGAATGGTGGAATGTTCACCCTTGTGATGTCACAATGCTGTCTTCACACCTTTATGATGTCACAATGCTCTGTTTTCTAGCAGCAGTGCTATGGTCTCTCTCTAGATTTGAACATTCTGCCATTCATCTCTATGGAGAAAAATTGCCCACAAATTGTGCAATGCCTCATTGGACATGGTAGAGAGTCCTTTGTCCATTGGTGTAGAATAACCTGGCCCATTTTTCTGATTGGCTGATGTTTGATATTTCATAACTTTTGAACCGTTTGTCATAGAGAATTATGGGTCATGTCATTGGACTCAGTAAAGACCTAGCAACCGCCTAGAACACCATAGCAACCTCCTAGCAACACCCAAGCAACCGCCTATAACTCCAAAGCAACGACCTAGCAACACCCTAGCAACCACCTAGAATAACCTAGCAACCGCCTAGAACTCCATAGCAACCACCTAACAACACACTAGCAACCACCTGGAACACCATAGCAAATGCCTAGCAACACCCTAGCAACTGGCTATAACTCCATAGCAACCACCTAACAACACCCTAGCAACCACCTGAAACACCATAGCAACCACTTAGCAACACCCTAGCAACCACCTGGAACACCATAGCAAATGCCTAGCAACACCCTAGCAACCGGCTATAACTCCATAGCAACCACCTAGCAACACCCTAGCAACCACCTGGAACACCATAGCAACCACCTAGCAACACCCTAGCAGCCGCCTATAATTCCATAGCAACCACCTAGCAACATCCTAGCAACCACCTAGAATACCCTAGCAACCACCTTGCAACACCCTAGCAACCGCCGATAACTCCATAGCAACCACCTAGCAACATCCTAGCAACCACCTAGCAACACCCTAGCAACCACCTGGAACACTATAACAACTGCTAGCATCACCCTAGCAACCGCCTATAACTCCATAGCAACCACCTAGCAACATCCTAGTAACCACTTAGATTACCCTAGCAACCACCTAGCAATGCCCTAGCAACCACCTGGATCTCCATAGCAACCACCTAGCACCACCCTAGCAACCACCTGGAACACCATATCAACCACCTAGCAACATCCTAGCAACTGCCTAAAACTCTATAGAAACCTAGCAACACCCTAGCAACCGCCTCAAACATCATAGCAACAACCTACCACTGTTCACTCTGTTCAGCAGAAAGTCGACTTTGCTTTGGCGGCAACCACACTTCACAATTTCTGCAGGAATTGTCTAGTTAGTGTGGTTGCCTTAGGCAAACACACTATTATTATTGCACATATTATTTATTTATTATTATTATTATTATTCCACCCATTTTTTGGACCGCTACTCCTCCCAGAGTTTTCGCACCACATACATGTGCAATGTGTCAAATCGAGCGGCTTGATCGGGAATGAAGTGCTATTACTTTGTGGAAAGTTTGGGTGGACGGTTTTTGAGAAATTTGACTTTTTTGGGGTAATTTTTCCCATAGAGAATGAATGGTGGAATGTTCACCCTTGTGATGTCACAATGCTGTCTTCTCACCTTTATGATGTCACAATGGTCTGTCTTCTAGCAGCAGTGCTCTGGTCTCTCTCTGGCTTTGGACATTCAGCATTCATCTCTATGGGGCAAAATTGCCCTCAAATTGTGGGATGCCTCATTGGACGTGTTAGAGAGTCGATTGTCCATTGGTGTAAATTAACCTCGCCCCCTTTCCTGATTGGCCGACATTTGATATTTAATAACTTTTCAACCGTTTGTCATAGAGAATTGTGGATCGCGTCATTGGACTCAGTAAAGACGGAGCAACCACCTAGCAACACCCTAGCAACCACCTAGAACAGCCTAGCAACAGCCTGGAACTCCATAGCAACCACCTAGCAACAGCATAGCAACTGCCTAGAACTCTATAGCAAATACCTAGAAAACCCTAGCAACGACCTGGAACTCCATAACAACCATCTAGCAACACCCTAGCAACCACCTAAAACACCCTAGCAACTGCTTAGAGCTCCATAGCAACCACCTAGCAACACCTTAGCAACCGCTTAGAACTCTATGGGAATGACCTAGCAACACCCTAGCAACCACTTAGAACAGTCTTGCAACAGCCTAGATCTCCATAGCAACCACCTAGCAACACCATAGCAACCACCTAGAACTCCATAGCAACCACCTAGCAACACCCTAGCAACCACCTGGAACACCATAGCAACCACCTAGCAACACCCTAGCAACCACCTAGAACACCATAACAACTGCCTAGCAACACCCTAGCAACATCTTAGCAACCATCTAGAATACCCTAGCAACACCCTAGCAACCGCCTATAACTCCATAGCAAATGCCTAGCAACACCCTAGCAACCGGCTATAAGTCCATAGCAACCACCTAGCAACACCTTAGCAACCACCTAAATCTCCATAGCATCCACCGAGCAACACCTAGCAACATCCTAGTAACCACTTAGCAACCACTGGGAACACCATAACAACTGTCTAGCAACACCCTAGCAACGGCCTATAACTCCATAACAACCACCTAGCAACATCCTAGCAACCACTAAGAATACGCTAGCAACCACCTAGCAACACCCTAGCAACCACCTGGAACACCATAGCAACCACCTAGCAACCCCCTAGCAACCACCTGGAACACCATAGCAACTGCGTAGCAACACCCTAGCAATCGCCTATAACTCCATAGCAACCACCTAGCAACATCCTAGCAACCACCTAGAATACCCTAGCAACACCCTAGCAACCGTCTATAGCTCCATAGCAAATGCCTAGCAACACCCTAGCAACCGCCTATAACTCCATAGCAACCACCTAGCAACATCCTAGCAACCACCTAGAATACCCTAGCAACACCCTAGCAACCGTCTATAGCTACATAGCAAATGCCTAGCAACACCCTAGCAACCGGCTATAACTCCATAGCAACCACCTAGCAACACCATAGTAACCACCCAGAACTCCATAGCATCCACCTAGCAACACCCTAGCAACCACCTAGAATACCCTAGCAACCACCTAGCAACACCATAGCAACCACCTGAAACAGCATAACTGCCTAGCAACACCCTAGCAACCACCTATAACTCCATAGCAACCTCCTAGCAAACACACAGCAACACCCTAGCAACTGCCTATAACTCAATAGCAACCACCTACCAACATCCTAGCAACCACCTAGCAACACCCTCGCAACCACCTGGAACACCATAGCAAATGCCTAGCAACACCCTAGCAACCAGCTATAACTTCATAACAACCACCTAGCAACACCCTAGCAACCACCTTGAACTCCAAAGCAACCATCCAGCAAAACCCTAGCAACCACCTAGAACACCATAGCAAATGCCTAGCAACACCCTAGCAACCAGCTTTAACTCCATAGCAACCACCTAGCAACACCCTAGCAACCACCTAGAACTCCATAGCAACCACCTAGCAACACTCTAGCAACCACCTGTAAAACCATAACAAAAGTCTAGCAAAACCCTAGCAACCAGCCATAACTCCAGAGCAACCACCTAGCAACACCCTAGCAACCACCAAGAACTCCATAGCAACCACCTAGCAACACCATAGCAACCACCTGGAACACCATAGCAACCACCTAGCAACATCAAAGCAACCACCTAGAATGCCTTAGCAACCGCCCTGAACTCCATAGCAACCACCTAGCAACAACCTAGCAACTGCCTAGATTCCCATAGCAAGCACCTAGCATCACCCTAGCAACCAACTAGAACTCCATAGGAACTACCTAGAACACCCTAGCAACCACCTGGAACACCATATCAACCACCTAGCAACATCCTAGCAACTGCCTAGAACTCCACAGCAACCACCTACAACACCCTAGCAACCACCTAGAATTCCATAGCAACCGCCTGGAACTCCATAGAACCACCTAGCAACACCCTAGCAACCGCCTCAAACTCCATAGCAACCACCTACCAACACCCTAGACCCCTCTTAAAACACCATAGTCACCACCAGAACATCATAGCAACTACCTACCACTGCTCACTCTGTTCAGCAGAAAGTCGACTTTGCATTGGCGGCAACCACACTTCACAATTTCTGCAGGAATTGTCTAGTTATTATTATTATTATTCCGCCAGTTTTTTGGACCGCTACTCCTCCCAGAGTTTTCGCACTACACGCACGTGCAATATGTCAAATCGAGCGGCTTGATCGGGAATGGTGTGCTATTACTTTGTGGAAAGTTTCGTTGCACGGTTTTTGAAAAATTTGAATTTTTGTGTGCAATTTTGCCCCATAGAGAATGAATGGCGGAATGTTCAGCCTTGTGATGTCACAATGCTCTGTCTTCTCACCCCTGTGATGTCACAATGGTCTGTCTTCTAGCAGCAGTACTCTGGTCTCTCTCTAGGTTTGAACATTCTGCCATTCATCTCTATGGGGAACAATTGCCCACAAATTGTGCAATGCCTCATTGGACATGGTAGAGAGTCCTTTGTCCATTGGTGGAGATCAGCCTTGCCCCCCTTCCTGATTGGCCGATGTTTGATATTTCATAACTTTTGAACCGTTTGTCCGAGAGAACTATGGGTCGCGTCATTGGACTCAGTAAAGACCTAGCAACCGCCTAGAACTCCATAGCAACCCCCTAGTAACATCCTAGCAACCGCCTATGACTCCATAGCAAAGACCTAGCAACACCCTAGCAACCACCTAGAACAACCTAGCAACCGCCTAGAACTCCATAGCAACCACCTAACAACACACTAGCATCCACCTGGAACACCATAGCAATTGCCTAGAACTCCATAGCAACCACCTAGCAACACCCTAGCAACCGCCTATAACTCCATAGCAACCACCCAGCAACATCCTAGCAACCACCTGGAACACCATAACAACTGCCTAGCAGCACCCTAGCAACCGCCTATAACTCCATAGCAATGACCTAGCAACACCCTAGCAACCACCTAGAACTCCATAGCAACCACCTAACAACACACTAGCAACCACCTGGAACACCATAGCAAATGCCTAGCAACACCTTAGCAACCGGCTATAACTCCATAGCAACCACCTAGCAACACCCTAGCAACCGCCTATAACTCCATAACAAACACCTAGGAACACCCTAGCAACCACCTGGAACACCATAGCAACTGCCTAGCAACACCCTAGCAACCACCTGGAACACCATAATAACTGCCTAGCAACACCCCAGCAACCACTTATAACTCCATAGCAACCACCTAGCAACATCCTAGCCACCACCTATAATACCCTAGGAACACCCTAGCAACCTCCTAAAACTCCATAGCATCCACCTAGCAACACCCTAACAACCACCTAGAATACCCTAGCAACCACCTAGAACACCATAATAACTGCCTAGCAACACCCTAGCAACCACCTATAACTCCATAGCAATCTCCTAGCAACCACCTAGCAACATCCTAGCAACCGCCTATAACTCCATAGCAACGACCTAGCAACATCCTAGCAACCACCTAGCAACACCCTAGCAAACACCTGGAACACCATAACAACTGCCTAGCAAAACCTTAGCAACCACCTATAACTCCATAGCAACCACCTAGCAACATCCTAGCAACCACTTAGAATACTCTAGCAACCGCCTAGCAATGCCCTAGCAACCACCTAGAACTCCATAGCAACGAGCTAGCAACACCCTAGCAACTGCCTATAACTCCATAGCAACCACCTAGCAACACCCTAGCAACCACCTGGAACACCATAACAACTGCCTAGCAACACCCTAGCAACCGCCTATAACTTCATAGCAACGACCTAGCAACACCCTAGCAATCACCTAGAACACCATAGCAACTGCCTAGTACTCCATAGCAACCACCTTGCAACACCCTAGCAACCGCATATAACTCCATATTAAATGCCTAGCAACACCCTAGCAACCGCCTCTAACTACATAGCAACCACCTAGCAACACCATAGCAACCACCTAGAACTCCATAGCAACCACCTAGCAACACCCTAGCAACCACCTGGAACACCATAGCAACCACCTAGCAACAACATAGCAACCACCAGGAACACCATACCAACTGCCTAGCAACACCCTAGCAACCGGCTATAACTCCAAAGCAACCACCTAGCAACACCATAACCACCACCTTGCAGCACCCTAGCAACCACCTAGAATACCCTAGCAACCACCTGGAACACCATAACAACTGCCTAGCAACACCCTAGTAACCGCCTATAACTCCATAGCAACCACCTAACAACACACTAGCAACCACCTAAAATACCCTGGGAACACCCTAGCAACCGCCTATAACTCCATAGCAATGACCTAGCAACACCATAGCAACCACCTAGAACTCCCTAGCAACTGCCAAGAACTCCATAGCAACCACCTAACAACACACTAGCAACCACCTGTAACACCATAGCAACTGCCTAGAACTCCATAGCAACCACTTAGCAACACCCTAGCAACCACATAGAACTGCATAGCAACCACCTTGCAACACCCTAGCAACCACCTGGAACACCATAGCAAATGCCTAGTGATACCCTGGCAACCGGCTATAACTCCATAGCAAGCACCTAGCAACACCATAGCAACCACCTAGCAACCACCAGGAACTCCATAGCAACCACCTAGCACCACCCTAGCAACCACCTGGAACATCATAGCAAATGCCTAGCAACACCCTAGCAACCACCAAGAACTCCATAGCAACCACCTAGCAACATCTTGGCAACTGCCTAGAAATCCATAGCAACCACCTAGAACACCTTAGCAACCACCTAGAATTCCATGGAAACCACCTAGCAACATCCTAGCAGCCGCCTCAAACATCATAGCAACTACCTACCACTGTTCACTCTGTTCAGCAGGAAGTCGACTTTGCGTTGGCGGCAACCACACTTCACAATGTCTGCAGGAATTGTCTAGTTATTAGTGTGGTTGCCTTAGGCAAACACACTATTATTATTGCACATATTTATTATTATTATTATTATTATTATTATTCCGCCAGTTTTTTGGACCGCTACTCCTCCCAGAGTTTTCGCACCACATACATGTGTAATATGTCAAATCGACCGGCCTGATCGGGAATGGTGTGCTATTACTTTGTGGAAAGTTTCGGTGCACGGTTTTTGAGAAATTCCACTTTTTTTGGGAAATTTTTCCCATAGAGAATGAATGGTGGAATGTTCACCCTTGTGATGTCACAATGCTGTCTTCTCACCATTGTGATGTCACAATGCTCTGTCTTCCAGCAGCAGTACTCTGGTCTCTCTCTAGATTTGAACATTCTGCCATATTTCTCTGTGGGGAAAAATTGCCCACATATTGTGCAATGCCTCATTGGACTTGGTAGAGAGTCCTTTGTCCATTGGTTTAGATCAGCCTCGCCCCCCTTCCTGATTGGCCAATGTTTGATATTTCATAACTTTTGAACCGTATGTCTTGAGCCGCGTTTCCACCGCAGGAACTTTACCCCGGAACTAGGAACCTTTTGAGGAACTCAGTGCGTTTCCACCGCAGGAACTAGGGTCTAAATTTAGTTCCGGGGGCTTTATTTTACCCCCAAAAAGTTCCTGCTCGGGGGTTAGTACTTTTCGAAAGTACAGGAACCTTTTGGGTGGAGCTCGCAGCGCTGAACATTTCTGATTGGTCGAGTACTCGCAGCATTTTTTTGTGTTTATTTTCAACCGCCATGTTTAAAAATATGCAGCCGCAAACCGATTTATTTTCATAATAACTTAAAATCAAACTTGTATGTTATGCGGCGCAGTAGCCTAGTTTTGGTTATACCCTGCCAACGTCTTTGAATTATAACGTGTGCACTTCTGTTCTTTTCTTGCTTTAGTATTCGTTTTATAAAATGCTAAGCATTCGTGCTGGGACAGCATATTACGTACCAAAACATTCAAACGGATTAATTCGGTTGCTGAATATTTTCTTACGGATTTTCTTTGTTAGCCCGTTGTAATTGACTCAAAACGTTTGATACAGTTATGTGAGGTATGCGGTAGTTCTGCGTAATTCACATTGGTGATACAGTAAAAGCAAACTGGAAATCACCTTCCGCACTTTTTGTCATGGTAAAATAACAGGTTAATTCTAGTAGTCGTCCCTTTAGCTCTTTCAGACTGCCGTGATTTTACTCTGCCATTCTTCAATTCCACAAAAAGACCAGGAAGACTATAGGCTAATTTATGGTGCATGGTTCGCATCTGGAGGGCACACTTCGCTGCTCGGCTAGCAGTAACTTCGAAGGAAAGCAAACGGTGGCTGTACCACTACTAATTAAAATTTTCACGCAAGTCGGAGTTTTCGTTCTATTCTTGTCATTTTGCGATTAGCCTATATGGAATTGACGATGAGAAAGTAATAAAACAGCAAATTGTTTACAACGTGTGCATGTTTTCTGCTGTTGTTGCCAGTTATACTGGAAATGTGAATGCATTCTCTCGCCTCGGATGTCAAGAGAAAGTGAATGTTCGCGTAAAAACATAATGAATGTTTGAGAGGATATATAAAACAGTTACAATCTGACTATCGGCCTGTTATATCCTATTTGTTGCATAACAACGGTCCAAGTTCAACTACCAACGACAGTTTTGCTTGACAACGGTAAAATATGCCCAAACGGCTGCAGGAGAATATTTCAATTCCAGGTGATTAAATCGATAAAAATCAATAAATACAAAAGTAACCATATATAGTCATTGTTGGTAACCCGTTGTATATAAGTGGAATAAACCCCTCCGGGCTGTCCCGGTTATTAGAAAATAATGTAGGCTACTTCGGTGGTAGTATGGGGTTACAGAAGAAATCATAGGACAGATGGGCCGACGACAACTTCGCTTTTTCATACGTCAGTGGGCTAATTTGCCTAATCTTCGCGGAACTTTAGACCGCGGTGGAAACGCAGGCAACCATTGTTTGAAGGAACCTTTTAGTTCCTGGAAAAGTAGTTCCTGGGACTAAAAGTTCCGGGTAATTTGGTGGAAACGCGGCTATAGAGAAATATGGGTTGCGTCGTTGGACTCAGTAAAGATCTAGCTACCGCCTAGAACTCCATAGCAACCCTCTAGCAACATCCTAGCAACCGCCTATAACTCTATAGCAACAACCTAGCAACACCCTAGCAACCACCTAGAACAACCTAGCAACCGCCTAGAACTCCATAGCAACCACCTAACAACGCACTAGCAACCACCTGGAACACCATAGCAAATGCCTAGCAACACCCTAGCAAACGGCTATAACTCCATAGCAACCACCTAGCAACACCATAGCAACCACCAAGAACCCTATAGCAACCACCTAGCAACACCCTAGCAACCACCTGGAACACCATAGCAACCACCTAGCAACACCCTAGCAACCACCTGGAACACCATAACAACTGCCTAGCAACACCCTAGCAACCGCCTAGAATACCCTAGCAACACCCTAGCAACCAGCTATAACTCCATAGCAACCACCTAGCAACACCATAGCAAACACCTAAATCTCCATAGCAACCACCTAGCAACTCCCTAGCAACCACCTGGAACACCATAGCAACCACCTAGCAACACCCTAGCAACCACCTAGAACACCCTAGCAACCGGCTATAACTCCATAGCAACCACCTAGCAACTCCATAGCAACCACCTAGAACTCCATAGAACCACCTAGCAACACCCTAGCAACCACCTGGAACTCCATAGAACCACCTAGCAACACCCTAGCAACCACCTGGAACACCATAACAACCGCCTAGCAACACCCTAGCAACCGCCTATGACTCCATAGCAACCACCTTGCAACACCCTAGCAACCACCGGGAACACCATAGGAACCACCTAGCAACATCCTAGCAACCGCCTATAACTCCATAGCAACCACCTTGCAACACACTAGCAACCACCTGGAACACCATAGCAACCACCTAGCAACACCCTAGCAACCACCTAGAACACCCTAGCAACCGGCTATAACTCCATAGCAACCACCTAGCAACTCCATAGCAACCACCTAGAACTCCATAGCAACCACCTAGCAACACCATAGCAACCACCTGGAACACCATAACAACTGCCTAGCAACACCCTAGCAACCACCTGGAACACCATAACAACTGCCTAGCAACACCCTAGCAACCGCTTATATCTCCATAGCAACCACCTAGCAACATCCTAGCAACCACCTAGAATACCCTAGCAACACCCTAGCAACCGCCTATAACTCCATTGCAACCACCTAACAACACACTAGCAACCACCTGGAACATGATAGCAACCACCTAGAACACCCTAGCAACCGGCTATAACTCCATAGCAACCACCTAGCAACACCATAGCAACCACCTGGAGCTCCATAGTAACCACCTGGAACTCCATAGTAAACACCTAGCACCACCCTAGCAACCATGTGGAACACCATATCAACCACCTAGCAACATCCTAGCAACTGCCTAGAACTCCATAGCAACCACCTAGAACACCCTAGCAACCGCCTAGAATTCCATGGAAACCACTTAGAACTCCATAGAACCACCTAGCAACACCCTAGCAACCGCCTCAAACATCATAGCAACTAACTACCACTGTTCACTTTGTTCAGCAGAAAGTCGACTTTGCATTGGCGGCAACCACACTTCACAATTTCTGCAGGAATTGTCTAGTTATTATTATTATTGTTTCTTTCTTTCCACCCATGTTTTGGACCGCTACTCCTCCCAGAGTTTTCGCACCACATACACGTGCCATATGTCAAATTGACCGGCTTCTTTGGGAATCGATGGCTATTACTTTGTGGAAAGTTTCGCTGCACGGTTTTTGAGAAATATGACTTTTTATGGCCAATTTTTCCCCATAGGGATGAATGTAAAACGTGACGTCATACATATGTGAGCGGTGAAGTCACAGCATTGGTCGGCTTAGCACACGTGATGCACTTTTAACCTGCTTCATCTACAGGAAATTTAGAATCCAGATGCGGTGCATATCTCCATTTTCATCGTAATTACAGAAAACACACATTCGTAAACTTCAAATGATTCATACCACAATGTAGATAAAACCTTGACGAAGACGTACATGCACGGATTGTGTTGTTCAAACGAGGTTTCCTGGCGACTTAGCCACCACAATGGATATAGCTTAATGCGGAAGTGCACGCGATAAAAACGGTATTCCAAATGCAAAATTACAAATGAAAACGCTGTCAGCTAGGTATATCAACAAACATATGACTTAGGCATACCCAGATTTCCTCAAAAATAATAGTATTTCACAAGATATTACGCAAAATCGTTGACAACGTTTCGTCAAATGCAGCGTCTTTGAATGCTACTAGTACTAACAAAGAGTGCATGCATTGAATGCGACGATTAAAACACTTTCGGTTGACCTAAAAAACGATATTCCAAAACCAAAACTACACGTGTTATACCTGGTTAGAAAGCTTATGCTCTCACCTACTGAATAAACGAATTCTCAATCAAGGCAGACGGACCTAAAAAGGGCAACAACGCCGTCAACAACATGTGTGCAGCAGCTTCTGGTCCGGTCTTACTCCAGAAAACGGTGTCATCTTGTAATACCACACATGTTGCTTTGGGTGTTGTCGAACTTTGTAGTACAATCTGGCTTGATCTACACATCATCGATCTAATAGGTGACAGAATAAGCTTTCTAACAATGTATAATATGTCAAATTTTACTTTTGTAATACCGTTTCATATTCCAGCGAGTTGGAAACTTTGGTCTCGTTATAACTGCATTACACATCAGTCTGCATTACACGTCAGACTTAGAGTTTTTCCAAGACCCTCTGAACATGCCAGCTAGCTTTGTGATTCGCCGTCACTCGTCACCGCATACTGCAAGTAAAACACTGAGATCTCAAATTTTGATGAAAGGATAATTTAGCTCTGAATATATGTGTCGCAAATCAACTCGTTGTAGTGATGTTATAGCAGGTACACAATGCCCTGTCTCTGCTTATACTACAGAAACTGTTCACTCCGTTCAGCACAAAGTCGACTTTGCATTGGCGGCAACCACACTTCACAATTTCTGCAGGAATTGTCTAGTTATTTATTATTATTATTCCGCCAGTTTTTTGGACCGCTACTCCTCCCAGAGTTTTCGCACCACATACACATGCCATATGTCAAATTGACCAGCTTCTTTGGGAATCGATGGCTATTACTTTGTGGAAAGATTCGCTGCACGGTTTTTGAGAAATATGACTTTTTATGGCCAATCTTTCCCATTGAAAATGAATGGGGCGGTGACGTCATAAAAATGTGAATTATGAAGTTACAGCATTGGTCGGCTTTGCACACGTGATGCGGTTGCCTGTTCGTCCTCACCAGCCACCAGAAAGGATATAGCTGAACGCGGAAGTGAACGGATAAAACAGTATTCCAAATGCAAAATTTCAAATGAAAACGCTGTCAGCTAGGTATATCAACAAAACATATGGCTTAGGCATACCCAGAAGTCCTCAATAATAACAGTATTTCACAAGATATTACGCAAATTCTTTGACGACGTTTCGTCAGGTCCAGCGTATTTGAATGCTAATGCTAACAGACTACATGCATTGTATGCGACGATTAAAAAACTTTCGGTTGACCTAAAAAAACGATATTCCAAAACCAAAATTAGACGTGCTGTTATACCTGGTTAGAAAGCTTATGCTCTCACCTACTGAATAAACGAATTCTCAAACAAGCCAGACTGTACTAAATAGTGCAACAATGCCGTCAACAACACGTGTGCAGCAGCTTCTGATCCGGTCTTCAGTGGGCTTGTAATACCACACATGTTGCTTTGGGTGTTGTCGAACTTTGTAGTACAATCTGGCTTGATCTACACATCATCGATCTAATAGGTGACAGAATAAGCTTTCTAACAATGTATAATATGTCAAATTTTACTTTTGTAATACCGTTTTATATTCCAGCGAGTTGGAAACTTTGGTCTCGTTATAACTGCATTACACGTCAGTCTGCATTACAAGTCAGACTTAGGGTTTTTCCAAGACCCTCTGAACATGCCAGCTAGCTTTGTGATTCGCCGTCACTCGTCACCGCATACCGCAAGTAAAACACTGAGATCTCAAATTTTGATGAAAGGATAATTTAGCTCTGAATATATGTGTCGCAAATCAACCCGTTGTAGTGATGTTATAGCAGCTACACAATGCCCTGTCTCTGCTTATACTACAGAAACTGTTCACTCCGTTCAGCACAAAGTCGACTTTGCATTGGCGGCAACCACACTTCACAATTTCTGCAGGAATTGTCTAGTTAGTGTGGTTGCCTCAGGCAACCACACTACTATTATCCCACATATTATTAGTGTGGTTGCCTTAGGCAATCACACTATTATTATCGCACATATTATTTATTATTATTATTCCACCCATTTTTTGGACCGCTACTCCTCCCAGAGTTTTCGCACCACATACACATGCCATATGTCAAATTGACCGGCTTCTTTGGGAATCGATGGCTATTACTTTGTGGAAATTTTCGCTGCACGGTTTTTGAGAAATATGACTTTTTATGGCCAATTTTTCCCATTGAAAATGAATGGGGCGGTGACGTCATAAAAATGTGAATTATGAAGTTACAGCATTGGTCGGCTTTGCACACGTGATGCGGTCCGCTGTACGTGTCCTCACCAGCCACCAGAAAGGATATAGCTGAACGCGGAAGTGAACGGATAAAACAGTATTCCAATGCAAAATTACAAATGAAAACGCTGTCAGCTAGGTATATCAACAAAACATATGGCTTAGGCATACCCAGAAGTCCTCAATAATAACAGTATTTCACAAGATATCACGCAAATTCTTTGACGACGTTTCGTCAGGTCCAGCGTCTTTGAATGCTAATGCTAACAAAGACTACATGCATTGTATGCGACGATTAAAAAACTTTCGGTTGACCTAAAAAAACGATATTCCAAAACCAAAATTAGACGTGCTGTTATACCTGGTTAGAAAGCTTATGCTCTCACCTACTGAATAAACGAATTCTCAAACAAGCCAGACTGTACTAAAGAGTGCAACAACGCCGTCAACAACACGTGTGCAGCAGCTTCTGATCCGGTCTTCAGTGGGCTTGTAATACCACACATGTTGCTTTGGGTGTTGTCGAACTTTGTAGTACAATCTGGCTTGATCTACACATCATCGATCTAATAGGTGACAGAATAAGCTTTCTAACAATGTATAATATGTCAAATTTTACTTTTGTAATACCGTTTTATATTCCAGCGAGTTGGAAACTTTGGTCTCGTTATAACTGCATTACACATCAGTCTGCATTACACGTCAGACTTAGGGTTTTTCCAAGACCCTCTGAACATGCCAGCTAGCTTTGTGATTCGCCGTCACTCGTCACCGCATACCGCAAGTAAAACACTGAGATCTCAAATTTTGATGAAAGGATAATTTAGCTCTGAATATATGTGTCGCAAATCAACTCGTTGTAGTGATGTTATAGCAGGTACACAATGCCCTGTCTCTGCTTATACTACAGAAACTGTTCACTCCGTTCAGCACAAAGTTGACTTTGCATTGGCGGCAACCACACTTCACAATTTCTGCAGGAATTGTCTAGTTATTAGTGTGGTTGCCTCAGGCAACCACACTACTATTATCCCACATATTATTATTAGTGTGGTTGCCTTAGGCAATCACACTACTATTATCTCACATATTATTATTATTATTAGTGTGGTTTCCTTAGGCAAACACACTATTATTATTGCACATATTTATTATTATTATTATTCCGCCAGTTTTTTGGACCGCTACTCCTCCCAGAGTTTTCGCACCACATACACGAGCAATATGTAAAATCGAGCGGCTTGATCGGGAATGGTGTGCTATTACTTTGTGGAAAGTTTCGGTGCACGGTTTTAAAGAAATTCCACTTTTTTTGGGAAATTTTTCCCATAGAGAATGAATGGTGGAATGTTCACCCTTGTGATGTCACAATGCTGTCTTCACACCTTTATGATGTCACAATACTCTGTTTTCTAGCAGCAGTACTCTGGTCTCTCTCTAGATTTGAACATTCTGCCATTCATCTCTATGGGGAAAAATTGCCCACAAATTGTGCAATGCCTCATTGGACATGGTAGAGAGTCCTTTGTCCATTGGTGTATATCAGCCTCGCCCCCATTCCTGATTGGCCGATGTTTGATATTTCATAACTTTTGAACCGTTTGTCATAGAGAATTATGGGTCACATCATTGGACTCAGTAAAGACCTAGCAACCGCCTAGAACTCCATAGCAACCTCCTAGCAACACCCTAGCAACCGCCTATAACTCCAAAGCAACGACCTAGCAACACCCTAGCAACCACCTAGAATAACCTAGCAACCGCCTAGAACTCCATAGCAACCACCTAACAACACACTAGCAACCACCTGGAACACCATAGCAAATGCCTAGCAACACCCTAGCAACCGGCTATAACTCCATAGCAACCACCTAGCAACACCCTAGCAACCACCTGGAACACCATAGCAACCACCTAGCAACACCCTAGCAACCACCTGGAACACCATAGCAAATGCCTAGCAACACCCTAGCAACCGGCTATAACGCCATAGCAACCACCTAGCAACACCCTAGCAACCACCTGGAACACCATAGCAACCACCTAGTAACACCCTAGCAACCGCCTATAATTCCACAGCAACCACCTAGCAACATCCTAGCAACCACCTAGAATACCCTAGCAACCACCTTGCAACACCCTAGCAACCGCCTATAACTCAATAGCAACCACCTAGCAACATCCTAGCAACCACCTAGCAACACCCCATCAACCAATGGAACACCATAGCAAATGCATAGCAACGCCCTAGCAACCGGCTATAAGTCCATAGCAACCACCTAGCAACACCATAGAAACCACCTTGCAACACCCTAGCAACCACCTAGAATACCTTAGCAACCACCTAGCAAAACCCTAGCAACCACCTGGAACACCATTACAACTGCCTAGCAACACCCTAGCAACCGCCTATAACTCCATAGCAACCACCTAGCAACATCCTAGCAACCACCTGGAACACCATAGAAACCGCTTAAAAACTCCATAGCAACCACCTAGCAACATCCTAGCAACCACCTAGCAACCACCTGGAACACCATAACAGCCTAGCAACACCCTAGCAACTGCCTATAACTCCATAGCAACCACCTAGCAACACCCTAGCAACCACCTGGAACACCATAACAATTGCCTAAAAACACCCTAGCAACCGCCTATAACTCCATAGTCGCCACCAGAACATCATAGCAACTACCTACCACTGTTCATTCTGTTCAGCAGAAAGTCAACTTTGCATTGGCGGCAACCACACTTCACAATTTCTGCAGGAATTGTCTAGTTAGTGTGGTTGCCTTAGGCAAACACACTATTATTATTGCACATATTATTTATTTATTTATTTATTAGTGTGGTTGCCTTAGGCAAACACACTATTATTATTGCACATATTATCTATTATTATTATTATTATTATTATTATTATTAGTGTGGTTGCCTTAGGCAAACACACTATTATTATTGCACATATTTATTTATTATTATTATTATTATTATTATTATTATTATTCCGCCAGTTTTTTGGACCGCTACTCCTCCCAGAGTTTTTGCACCACATACACATGCCATATGTCAAATTGACCGGCTTCTTTGGGAATCGATGGCTATTACTTTGTGGAAATCTTCGCTGCACGGTTTTTGAGAAATATGACTTTTTATGGCCAATTTTTCCCCATAGGGATGAATGTAAAACGTGACGTCATACAAATGTGAGCGGTGAAGTCACAGCATTGGTCGGCTTAGCACACGTGATGCACTTTTAACCTGCTTCATCTACAGGAAATTTAGAATCCAGATGCGGTGCATATCTCCATTTTCGTCGTAATTACAGAAAACACACATTCGTAAACTTCAAATGATTCATACCACAATGTCGATAAAACCTTGACGAAGACGTACATGCACGGATTGTGTTGTTCAAACGAGGTTTCCTGGCGACTTAGCCACCACAGTGGATATAGCTTAATGCGGAAGTGGACGCGATAAAAACGGTATTCCAAATGCAAAATTACAAATGAAAACGCTGTCAGCTAGGTATATCAACAAACATATGACTTAGGCATACCCAGATTTCCTCAAAAATAATAGTATTTCACAAGATATTACGCAAAATCGTTGACAACCTTTCGTCAAATGCAGCGTCTTTGAATGCTACTAGTGCTAACAAAGAGTGCATGCATTGAATGCGACGATTAAAACACTTTCGGTTGACCTAAAAAACGATATTCCAAAACCAAAACTACACGTGTTATACCTGGTTAGAAAGCTTATGCTCTCACCTACTGAATAAACGAATTCTCAATCAAGCCAGACGGACCTAAAAAGGGCAACAACGCCGTCAACAACATGTGTGCAGCAGCTTCTGGTCCGCTCTTACTCCAGAAAACGGTGTCATCTTGTAATACCACACATGTTGCTTTGGGTGTTGTCGAACTTTGTAGTACAATCTGGCTTGATCTACACATCATCGATCTAATAGGTGACAGAATAAGCTTTCTAACAATGTATAATATGTCAAATTTTACTTTTGTAATACCGTTTTATATTCCAGCGAGTTGGAAACTTTGGTCTCGTTATAACTGCATTACACATCAGTCTGCATTACACGTCAGACTTAGGGTTTTTCCAAGACCCTCTGAACATGCCAGCTAGCTTTGTGATTCGCCGTCACTCGTGACCGCATACCGCAAGTAAAAGACTGAGATCTCAAATTTTGATGAAAGGATAATTTAGCTCTGAATATATGTGTCGCAAATCAACTCGTTGTAGTGATGTTATAGCAGGTACACAATGCCCTGTCTCTGCTTATACTACAGAAACTGTTCACTCCGTTCAGCACAAAGTCGACTTTGCATTGGCGGCAACCACACTTCACAATTTCTGCAGGAATTGTCTAGTTATTATTATTATTATTATTATTCCACCCATTTTTTGGACCGCTACTCCTCCCAGAGTTTTCGCACCACATACATGTGCAATGTGTCAAATCGAGCGGCTTGATCGGGAATGAAGTGCTATTACTTTGTGGAAAGTTTGGGTGGACGGTTTTTGAGAAATTTGACTTTTTTGGGGGAATTTTTCCCATAGAGAATGAATGGTGGAATGTTCACCCTTGTGATGTCACAATGCTGTCTTCTCACCATTATGATGTCACAATGGTCTGTCTTCTAGCAGCAGTGCTCTGGTCTCTCTCTGGCTTTGGACATTCAGCATTCATCTCTATGGGGCAAAATTGCCCTCAAATTGTGGGATGCCTCATTGGACGTGTTAGAGAGTCGATTGTCCATTGGTGTAAATTAAACTCGCCCCCTTTCCTGATTGGCCGACATTTGATTTTTAATAACTTTTCAACCGTTTGTCATAGAGAATTGTGGATCGCGTCATTGGACTCAGTAAAGACGGAGCAACCACCTAGCAACACCCTAGCAACCACCTAGAACAGCCTAGCAACAGCCTGGAACTCCATAGCAACCACCTAGCAACAGCATAGCAACTGCCTAGAACTCTATAGCAAATACCTAGAAAACCCTAGCAACGACCTGGAACTCCATAACAACCATCTAGCAACACCCTAGCAACCACCTAAAACACCCTAGCAACTGCTTAGAACTCCATAGCAACCACCTAGCAACACCTTAGCAACCGCTTAGAACTCTATGGGAACGACCTAGCAACACCCTAGCAACCACTTAGAACAGTCTTGCAACAGCCTATATCTCCATAGCAACCACCTAGCAACACCATAGCAACCACCTAGAACTCCATAGCAACCACCTAGCAACACCCTAGCAACCACCTGGAACACCATAGCAACCACCTAGCAACACCCTAGCAACCACCTGGAACACCATAACAACTGCCTAGCAACACCCTAGCAACTGCCTATAACTCCATAGCAACCACCTAGCAACATCTTAGCAACCATCTAGAATACCCTAGCAACACCCTAGCAACCGCCTATAACTCCATAGCAAATGCCTAGCAACACCCTAGCAACCGGCTATAAGTCCATAGCAACCACCTAGCAACACCCTAGCAACCACCTAGAACAGCCTAGCAACAGCCTGGAACTCCATAGCAACCACCTAGCAACAGCATAGCAACTGCCTAGAACTCTATAGCAAATACCTAGAAAACCCTAGCAACGACCTGGAACTCCATAACAACCATCTAGCAACACCCTAGCAACCACCTAAAACACCCTAGCAACTGCTTAGAACTCCATAGCAACCACCTAGCAACACCTTAGCAACCGCTTAGAACTCTATGGGAACGACCTAGCAACACCCTAGCAACCACTTAGAACAGTCTTGCAACAGCCTAGATCTCCATAGCAACCACCTAGCAACACCATAGCAACCACCTAGAACTCCATAGCAACCACCTAGCAACACCCTAGCAACCACCTGGAACACCATAGCAACCACCTAGCAACACCCTAGCAACCACCTGGAACACCATAACAACTGCCTAGCAACACCCTAGCAACTGCCTATAACTCCATAGCAACCACCTAGCAACATCTTAGCAACCATCTAGAATACCCTAGCAACACCCTAGCAACCGCCTATAACTCCATAGCAAATGCCTAGCAACACCCTAGCAACCGGCTATAAGTCCATAGCAACCACCTAGCAACACCTTAGCAACCACCTAAATCTCCATAGCATCCACCTAGCAACACCTAGCAACATCCTAGCAACCACTTAGCAACCACTGGGAACACCATAACAACTGTCTAGCAACACCCTAGCAACGGCCTATAACTCCATAACAACCACCTAGCAACATCCTAGCAACCACTTAGAATACGCTAGCAACCACCTAGCAACACTATAGTAACCACCTAGAACTCCATAGCAACCACCTAGAATACCCTAGCAACCACCTAGCAACACCCTAGCAACCACCTGGAACACCATAACAACTGCTTAGCAACACCCTAACAACCGCCTATAACTCCATAGCAACCACCTAGCAACCACCTAGCAACTGCATAGAACTCCATAGCAACCACCTAGCAACACCTTAGCAACCGCTTAGAACTCTATGGGAACGACCTAGCAACACCCTAGCAACCACTTAGAACAGTCTTGCAACAGCCTTGATCTCCATAGCAACCACCTAGAAACACCATAGCAACCACCTAGAACTCCATAGCAACCACCTAGCAACACCCTAGCAACCACCTGGAACACCATAGCAACCACCTAGCAACACCCTAGCAACCACCTGGAACACCATAACAACTGCTTAGCAACACCCTAACGACTGCCTATAACTCCATAGCAACCTCCTAGCAACCACCTAGCAACTGCCTATAACTCAATAGCAACCACCTAGCAACATCCTAGCAACCACCTAGCAACACCCTAGCAACCACCTGGAACACCATAAAAACTGCCTAGCAACACCCTAGCAACCGCCTATAACTCCATAGCAACCCCCTAGGAACATCCTAGCAACCACCTATAACTCCATAGCAACGACCTAGCAACACCCTAGCAACCACCTAGAACAACCTAGCAACCACCTAGAACTCCATAGCAACCACCTAGCAACACCCTAGCAACCACCTAGAACAACCTAGCAACCACCTATAACTCCATAGCAACCACATAGCAACACCACAGCAACCACCAAGAACTCCATAGCAACCACCTAGCAACACCATAGCAACCACCTGGAACACCATAGCAACCCCCTAGCAACACCCTAGCAACCACCTAGCAATGCCCTAGCAACCACCTGGAACACCATAACAACTACCTAGCAACACCCTAACAACCACCTATAACTCAATAGCAACCTCATAGCAACCACCTAGCAACAGCCTAGCAACCGCCTATAACTCCATAGCAACCACCTAGCAACATCCTAGCAACCACCTAGCAACACCCTAGCAACCACCTGGAACACCATAACAACAGATAGCAACACCCTAGCAACCACCTATAACTCCATAGCAACCACCTAGCAACATCCTAGTAACCACTTAGATAACCCTAGCAACCACCTAGCAATGCCCTAGCAACCACCTGGAGCTCCATAGCAACCACCTAGCACCACCCTAGCAACCACCTGGAACACCATATCAACCACCTAGCAACATCCTAGCAACTTACTAAAACTCTATAGAAACCTAGCAACACCCTAGCAACCGCCTCATACATCATAGCAACTACCTACCACTGCTCACTCTGTTCAGCAGAAAGTCGACTTTGCTTTGGCGGCAACCACACTTCACAATTTCTGCAGGAATTGTCTAGTTAGTGTGGTTGCCTTAGGCAATCACACTATTATTATCGCACATATTATTATTATTATTATTCCACCCATTTTTTGGACCGCTACTCCTCCCAGAGTTTTTGCACCACATACACGTGCCATATGTCAAATTGACCGGCTTCTTTGGGAATCGTGTGCTATTACTTTGTGGAAAGTTTCGCTGCACGGTTTTTGAGAAATATGACTTTTTATGGCCAATTTTTCCCCATAGGGATGAATGTAAAACGTGACGTCATACATATGTGAGCGGTGAAGTCACAGCATTGGTCGGCTTAGCACACGTGATGCACTTTTAACCTGCTTCATCTACAGGAAATTTAGAATCCAGATGCGGTGCATATCTCCATTTTCGTCGTAATTACAGAAAACACACATTCGTAAACTTCAAATGATTCATACCACAATGTAGATAAAACCTTGACGAAGACGTACATGCACGGATTGTGTTGTTCAAACGAGGTTTCCTGGCGACATAGCCACCACAGTGGATATAGCTTAATGCGGAAGTGCACGCGATAAAAACGGTATTCCAAATGCAAAATTACAAATGAAAACGCTGTCAGCTAGGTATATCAACAAAACATATGGCTTAGGCATACCCAGAAGTCCTCAATAATAACAGTATTTCACAAGATATTACGCAAATTCTTTGACGACGTTTCGTCAGGTCCAGCGTCTTTGAATGCTAATGCTAACAGACTACATGCATTGTATGCGACGATTAAAAAACTTTCGGTTGACCTAAAAAAACGATATTCCAAAACCACAATTAGACGTGCTGTTATACCTGGTTAGAAAGCTTATGCTCTCACCTACTGAATAAACGAATTCTCAAACAAGCCAGACTGTACTAAAGAGTGCAACAACGCCGTCAACAACACGTGTGCAGCAGCTTCTGATCCGGTCTTCAGTGGGCTTGTAATACCACACATGTTGCTTTGGGTGTTGTCGAACTTTGTAGTACAATCTGGCTTGATCTACACATCATCGATCTAATAGGTGACAGAATAAGCTTTCTAACAATGTATAATATGTCAAATTTTACTTTTGTAATACCGTTTTATATTCCAGCGAGTTGGAAACTTTGGTCTCGTTATAACTGCATTACACATCAGTCTGCATTACACGTCAGACTTAGGGTTTTTCCAAGACCCTCTGAACATGCCAGCTAGCTTTGTGATTCGCCGTCCCTCGTCACCGCATACCGCAAGTAAAACACTGAGATCTCAAATTTTGATGAAAGGATAATTTAGCTCTGAATATATGTGTCGCAAATCAACTCGTTGTAGTGATGTTATAGCAGGTACACAATGCCCTGTCTCTGCTTATACTACAGAAACTGTTCACTCCGTTCAGCACAAAGTCGACTTTGCATTGGCGGCAACCACACTTCACAATTTCTGCAGGAATTGTCTAGTTATTATTATTATTATTATTATTCCACCCATTTTTTGGACCGCTACTCCTCCCAGAGTTTTCGCACCACATACATGTGCAATGTGTCAAATCGAGCGGCTTGATCGGGAATGAAGTGCTATTACTTTGTGGAAAGTTTGGGTGGACGGTTTTTGAGAAATTTGACTTTTTTGGGGGAATTTTTCCCATAGAGAATGAATGGTGGAATGTTCACCCTTGTGATGTCACAATGCTGTCTTCTCACCTTTATGATGTCACAATGGTCTGTCTTCTAGCAGCAGTGCTCTGGTCCCTCTCTGGCTTTGGACATTCAGCATTCATCTCTATGGGGCAAAATTGCCCTCAAATTGTGGGATGCCTCATTGGACGTGTTAGAGAGTCGATTGTCTATTGGTGTAAATTAACCTCGCCCCCTTTCCTGATTGGCCGACATTTGATTTTTAATAACTTTTCAACCGTTTGTCATAGAGAATTGTGGATCGCGTCATTGGACTCAGTAAAGACGGAGCAACCACCTAGCAACACCCTAGCAACCACCTAGAACAGCCTAGCAACAGCCTGGAACTCCATAGCAACCACCTAGCAACAGCATAGCAACTGCCTAGAACTCTATAGCAAATACCTAGAAAACCCTAGCAACGACCTGGAACTCCATAACAACCATCTAGCAACACCCTAGCAACCACCTAAAACACCCTAGCAACTGCTTAGAACTCCATAGCAACCACCTAGCAACACCTTAGCAACCGCTTAGAACTCTATGGGAACGACCTAGCAACACCCTAGCAACCACTTAGAACAGTCTTGCAACAGCCTAGATCTCCATAGCAACCACCTAGCAACACCATAGCAACCACCTAGAACTCCATAGCAACCACCTAGCAACACCCTAGCAACCACCTGGAACACCATAGCAACCACCTAGCAACACCCTAGCAACCACCTGGAACACCATAACAACTGCCTAGCAACACCCTAGCAACTGCCTATAACTCCATAGCAACCACCTAGCAACATCTTAGCAACCATCTAGAATACCCTAGCAACACCCTAGCAACCGCCTATAACTCCATAGCAAATGCCTAGCAACACCCTAGCAACCGGCTATAAGTCCATAGCAACCACCTAACAACACCCTAGCAACCACCTAGAACAGCCTAGCAACAGCCTGGAACTCCATAGCAACCACCTAGCAACAGCATAGCAACTGCCTAGAACTCTATAGCAAATACCTAGAAAACCCTAGCAACGACCTGGAACTCCATAACAACCATCTAGCAACACCCTAGCAACCACCTAAAACACCCTAGCAACTGCTTAGAACTCCATAGCAACCACCTAGCAACACCTTAGCAACCGCTTAGAACTCTATGGGAACGACCTAGCAACACCCTAGCAACCACTTAGAACAGTCTTGCAACAGCCTAGATCTCCATAGCAACCACCTAGCAACACCATAGCAACCACCTAGAACTCCATAGCAACCACCTAGAATACCCTAGCAACCACCTGGAACACCATAACAACTGCTTAGCAACACCCTAACAACTGCCTATAACTCCATAGCAACCTCCTAGCAACCACCTAGCAACTGCCTATAACTCAATAGCAACCACCTAGCAACATCCTAGCAACCACCTAGCAACACCCTAGCAACCACCTGGAACACCATAAAAACTGCCTAGCAACACCCTAGCAACCGCCTATAACTCCATAGCAACCCCCTAGGAACATCCTAGCAACCACCTATAACTCCATAGCAACGACCTAGCAACACCCTAGCAACCACCTAGAACAACCTAGCAACCATCTAGAACTCCATAGCAACCACCTAACAACACAATAGCAACCACCTGGAACACCATAGCAAATGCCTAGCACCACCCTAGCAACCGGCTAAAACTCCATAGCAACCACCTAGCAACACCTCAGCAACCACCAAGAACTCCATAGCAACCACCTAGCAACACCATAGCAACCACCTGGAACACCATAGCAACCACCTAGCAACACCCTAGCAACCACCTGGAACACCATAACAACTGCCTAGCAACACTCTAGCAACCGCCTATAACTCCATAGCAACCACCTAGCAACATCCTCGCAACCACCTAGAATACCCTAGCAACACCCTAGCAACCACCTAGAACTCCATAGCAACCACCTAGCAACACCCTAGCATCCACCTGGAACACCATAGCAACCACTTAGCAACACCCTAGCAACCACCTGGAACACCATAACAACTGCCTAGCAACACCCTAGCAACTGCCTATAACTCCATAGCAACCACCTAGCAACATCTTAGCAACCATCTAGAATACCCTAGCAACACCCTAGCAACCGCCTATAACTCCATAGCAAATGCCTAGCAACACCCTAGCAACCAGCTATAAGTCCATAGCAACCACCTAGAAACACCTTAGCAACCACCTAAATCTCCATAGCATCCACCTAGCAACACCTAGCAACATCCTAGCAACCACTTAGCAACCACTGGGAACACCATAACAACTGTCTAGCAACACCCTAGCAACGGCCTATAACTCCATAACAACCACCTAACAACATCCTAGCAACCACTTAGAATACGCTAGCAACCACCTAGCAACACTATAGTAACCACCTAGAACTCCATAGCAACCACCTAGAATACCCTAGCAACCACCTGGAACACCATAACAACTGCTTAGCAACACCCTAACAACTGCCTATAACTCCATAGCAACCTCCTAGCAACCACCTAGCAACTGCCTATAACTCAATAGCAACCACCTAGCAACACCCTAGCAAACGCCTATAACTCCATAGCAACCACCTAGCAACACCCTAGCAACCGCCTAAAACTCCATAGCAAATACCTAGCAACACCCTAGCAACAACCTAGGAACCACCTAGAATACCCTAGCAACACCCTAGCAAATGGCTATAACTCCATAGCAACCACCTAGCAACACCATAGCAACCACCTAGAACTCCATAGCAACCACCTAGCAACACCCTAGCAACCACCTGGAACACCATAACAACTGCCTAGCAACACCCTAGCAACCACCTAGAACTCCATAGCAACCACCTAGCAACACCCTAGCATCCACCTGGAACACCATAGCAACCACTTAGCAACACCCTAGCAACCACCTGGAACACCATAACAACTGCCTAGCAACACCCTAGCAACTGCCTATAACTCCATAGCAACCACCTAGCAACATCTTAGCAACCATCTAGAATACCCTAGCAACACTCTAGCAACCGCCTATAACTCCATAGCAAATGCCTAGCAACACCCTAGCAACCGGATATAAGTCCATAGCAACCACCTAGCAACACCTTAGCAACCGCTTAGAACTCTACGGGAACGACCTAGCAACACCCTAGCAACCACTTAGAACAGTCTTGCAACAGCCTAGATCTCCATAGCAACCACCTAGCACCACCCTAGCAACCGGCTATAACTCCATAGCAACCACCTAGCAACACCTCAGCAACCACCAAGAACTCCATAGCAACCACCTAGCAACACCATAGCAACCACCTGGAACACCATAGCAACCACCTAGCAACACCCTAGCAACCACCTGGAACACCATAACAACTGCCTAGCAACACTCTAGCAACCGCCTATAACTCCATAGCAACCACCTAGCAACATCCTCGCAACCACCTAGAATACCCTAGCAACACCCTAGCAACCGCCTATTACTCCATAGCAAATACCTAGCAACACCCTAGCAACAACCTAGGAACCACCTAGAATACCCTAGCAACACCCTAGCAAATGGCTATAACTCCATAGCAACCACCTAGCAACACCATAGCAACCACCTAGAACTCCATAGCAACCACCTAGCAACACCCTAGCAACCACCTGGAACACCATAACAACTGCCTAGCAACACTCTAGCAACCGCCTATAACTCCATAGCAACCACCTAGCAACATCCTCGCAACCACCTAGAATACCCTAGCAACACCCTAGCAACCGCCTATAACTCCATAGCAAATACCTAGCAACACCCTAGCAACAACCTAGGAACCACCTAGAATACCCTAGCAACACCCTAGCAAATGGCTATAACTCCATAGCAACCACCTAGCAACACCATAGCAACCACCTAGAACTCCATAGCAACCACCTAGCAACACCCTAGCATCCACCTGGAACACCATAGCAACCACTTAGCAACACCCTAGCAACCACCTGGAACACCATAACAACTGCCTAGCAACACCCTAGCAAACGCCTATAACTCCATAGCAACCACCTAGCAACATCCTAGCAACCGCCTATAACTCCATAGCAACCTCCTAGCAACACCCTAGACACCACCTAAAACACCATAGTCACCACCAGAACATCATAGCAACTACCTAACACTGTTCACTCTGTTCAGCAGAAAGTCAACTTTGCGTTGGCGGCAACCACACTTCACAATTTCTGCAGGAATTGTCTAGTTATTATTACTATTATTCATTCCACTCATTTTTTGGACCGCTACTCCTCCCAGAGTTTTCGCACCACATACACATGCCATATGTCAAATTGACCGGCTTCTTTGGGAATCGATGGCTATTACTTTGTGGAAAGTTTCGCTGCACGGTTTTTGAGAAATATGACTTTTTATGGCCAATTTTTCCCATTGAAAATGAATGGGGCGGTGACGTCATAAAAATGTGAATTATGAAGTCACAGCATTGGTCGGCTTAGCACACGTGATGCACTTTTAACCTGCTTCATCTACAGGAAATTTAGAATCCAGATGCGGTGCATATCTCCATTTTCGTCGTAATTACAGAAAACACACATTCGTAAACTTCAAATGATTCATACCACAATGTAGATAAAACCTTGACGAAGACGTACATGCACGGATTGTGTTGTTCAAACGAGGTTTCCTGGCGACTTAGCCACCACAGTGGATATAGCTTAATGCGGAAGTGCACGCGATAAAAACGGTATTCCAAATGCAAAATTACAAATGAAAACGCTGTCAGCTAGGTATATCAACAAACATATGGCTTAGGCATACCCAGAAGTCCTCAATAATAACAGTATTTCACAAGATATTACGCAAATTCTTTGACGACGTTTCGTCAGGTCCAGCGTCTTTGAATGCTAATGCTAACAGACTACATGCATTGTATGCGACGATTAAAAAACTTTCGGTTGACCTAAAAAAACCATATTCCAAAACCAAAATTAGACGTGCTGTTATACCTGGTTAGAAAGCTTATGCTCTCACCTACTGAATAAACGAATTCTCAAACAAGCCAGACTGTACTAAAGAGTGCAACAACGCCGTCAACAACACGTGTGCAGCAGCTTCTGATCCGGTCTTCAGTGGGCTTGTAATACCACACATGTTGCTTTGGGTGTTGTCGAGCTTTGTAGTACAATCTGGCTTGATCTACACATCATCGATCTAATAGGTGACAGAATAAGCTTTCTAACAATGTATAATATGTCAAATTTTCCTTTTGTAATACCGTTTTATATTCCAGCGAGTTGGAAACTTTGGTCTCGTTATAACTGCATTACACATCAGTCTGCATTACACGTCAGACTTAGGGTTTTTCCAAGACCCTCTGAACATGCCAGCTAGCTTTGTGATTCGCCGTCACTCGTCACCGCATACCGCAAGTAAAACACTGAGATCTCAAATTTTGATGAAAGGATAATTTAGCTCTGAATATATGTGTCGCAAATCAACTCGTTGTAGTGATGTTATAGCAGGTACACAATACAGAAACTGTTCACTCCGTTCAGCACAAAGGTGACTTTGCATTGGCGGCAACCACACTTCACAATTTCTGCAGGAATTGTCTAGTTAGTGTGGTTGCCTTAGGCAATCACACTATTATTATCGCACATATTATTTATTATTATTATTCCACCCATTTTTTGGACCGCTACTCCTCCCAGAGTTTTCGCACCACATACACATGCCATATGTCAAATTGACCGGCTTCTTTGGGAATCGATGGCTATTACTTTGTGGAAATTTTCGCTGCACGGTTTTTGAGAAATATGACTTTTTATGGCCAATTTTTCCCATTGAAAATGAATGGGGCGGTGACGTCATAAAAATGTGAATTATGAAGTTACAGCATTGGTCGGCTTTGCACACGTGATGCGGTCCGCTGTACGTCCTCAGCAGCCAACAGAAAGGATATAGCTGAACGCGGAAGTGAACGGATAAAACAGTATTCCAAATGCAAAATTACAAATGAAAACGCTGTCAGCTAGGTATATCAACAAAACATATGGCTTAGGCATACCCAGAAGTCCTCAATAATAACAGTATTTCACAAGATATTACGCAAATTCTTTGACGACGTTTCGTCAGGTCCAGCGTCTTTGAATGCTAATGCTAACAAAGACTACATGCATTGTATGCGACGATTAAAAAACTTTCGGTTGACCTAAAAAAACGATATTCCAAAACCAAAATTAGACGTGCTGTTATACCTGGTTAGAAAGCTTATGCTCTCACCTACTGAATAAACGAATTCTCAAACAAGCCAGACTGTACTAAAGAGTGCAACAACGCCGTCAACAGCACGTGTGCAGCAGCTTCTGGTCCGGTCTTACTTCAGAAAACTATGTGGGCTTGTAATACCACACATGTTGCTTTGGGTGTTGTCGAACTTTGTAGTACAATCTGCCTTCATCTACACATCATCGATCTAATAGGTGACAGAATAAGCTTTCTAACAATGTATAATATGTCAAATTTTACTTTTGTAATACCGTTTTATATTCCAGCGAGTTGGAAACTTTGGTCTCGTTATAACTGCATTACACATCAGTCTGCATTACACGTCAGACTTAGGGTTTTTCCAAGACCCTCTGAACATGCCAGCTAGCTTTGTGATTCGCCGTCACTCGTCACCGCATACCGCAAGTAAAACACTGAGATCTCAAATTTTGATGAAAGGATAATTTAGCTCTGAATATATGTGTCGCAAATCAACTCGTTGTAGTGATGTTATAGCAGGTACACAATGCCTTGTCTCTGCTTATACTACAGAAACTGTTCACTCCGTTCAGCACAAAGTCGACTTTGCATTGGCGGCAACCACAGTTCACAATTTCTGCAGGAATTGTCTAGTTAGTGTGGTTGCCTTAGGCAATCACACTATTATTATCGCACATATTATTATTATTATTATTATTATTCCACCCATTTTTTGGACCGCTACTCCTCCCAGAGTTTTCGCACCACATACACGTGCCATATGTCAAATTGACCGGCTTCTTTGGGAATCGTGTGCTATTACTTTGTGGAAAGTTTCGCTGCACGGTTTTTGAGAAATATGAGTTTTTATGGCCAATTTTTCCCCATAGGGATGAATGTAAAACGTGACGTCATACATATGTGAGCGGTGAAGTCACAGCATTGGTCGGCTTAGCACACGTGATGCACTTTTAACCTGCTTCATCTACAGGAAATTTAGAATCCAGATGCGGTGCATATCTCCATTTTCGTCGTAATTACAGAAAACACACATTCGTAAACTTCAAATGATTCATACCACAATGTAGATAAAACCTTGACGAAGACGTACATGCACGGATTGTGTTGTTCAAACGAGGTTTCCTGGCGACTTAGCCACCACAGTGGATATAGCTTAATGCGGAAGTGCACGCGATAAAACGGTATTCCAAATGCAAAATTACAAATGAAAACGCTGTCAGCTAGGTATATCAACAAACATATGACTTAGGCATACCCAGATTTCCTCAAAAATAATAGTATTTCACAAGATATCACGCAAAATCGTTGACAACGTTTCGTCAAATGCAGCGTCTTTGAATGCTACTAGTGCTAACAAAGAGTGCATGCATTGAATGCGACGATTAAAACACTTTCGGTTGACCTAAAAAAACCATATTCCAAAACCAAAATTAGACGTGCTGTTATACCTGGTTAGAAAGCTTATGCTCTCACCTACTGAATAAACGAATTCTCAAACAAGCCAGACTGTACTAAAGAGTGCAACAACGCCGTCAACAACACGTGTGCACCAGCTTCTGATCCGGTCTTCAGTGGGCTTGTAATACCACACATGTTGCTTTGGGTGTTGTCGAACTTTATAGTACAATCTGGCTTGATCTACACATCATCGATCTAATAGGTGACAGAATAAGCTTTCTAACAATGTATAATATGTCAAATTTTACTTTTGTAATACCGTTTTATATTCCAGCGAGTTGGAAACTTTGGTCTCGTTATAACTGCATTACACATCAGTCTGCATTACACGTCAGACTTAGGGTTTTTCCAAGACCCTCTGAACATGCCAGCTAGCTTTGTGATTCGCCGTCACTCGTCACCGCATACCGCAAGTAAAACACTGAGATCTCAAATTTTGATGAAAGGATAATTTAGCTCTGAATATATGTGTCGCAAATCAACTCGTTGTAGTGATGTTATAGCAGGTACACAATGCCCTGTCTCTGCTTATACTACAGAAACTGTTCACTCCGTTCAGCACAAAGTCGACTTTGCATTGGCGGCAACCACACTTCACAATTTCTGCAGGAATTGTCTAGTTATTATTATTATTATTATTCCACCCATTTTTTGGACCGCTACTCCTCCCAGAGTTTTCGCACCACATACATGTGCAATGTGTCAAATCGAGCGGCTTGATCGGGAATGAAGTGCTATTACTTTGTGGAATGTTTGGGTGGACGGTTTTTGAGAAATTTGACTTTTTTGGGGGAATTTTTCCCATAGAGAATGAATGGTGGAATGTTCACCCTTGTGATGTCACAATGCTGTCTTCTCACCTTTATGATGTCACAATGGTCTGTCTTCTAGCAGCAGTGCTCTGGTCTCTCTCTGGCTTTGGACATTCAGCATTCATCTCTATGGGGCAAAATTGCCCTCAAATTGTGGGATGCCTCATTGGACGTGTTAGAGAGTCGATTGTCCATTGGTGTAAATTAACCTCGCCCCCTTTCCTGATTGGCCGACATTTGATATTTAATAACTTTTCAACCGTTTGTCATAGAGAATTGTGGATCGCGTCATTGGACTCAGTAAAAACGGAGCAACCACCTAGCAACACCCTAGCAACCACCTAGAACAGCCTAGCAACAGCCTGGAACTCCATAGCAACCACCTAGCAACAGCATAGCAACTGCCTAGAACTCTATAGCAAATACCTAGAAAACCCTAGCAACGACCTGGAACTCCATAACAACCATCTAGCAACACCCTAGCAACCACCTAAAACACCCTAGCAACTGCTTAGAACTCCATAGCAACCACCTAGCAACACCTTAGCAACCGCTTAGAACTCTATGGGAACAACCTAGGAACACCCCAGCAACCACTTAGAACAGTCTTGCAACAGCCTAGATCTCCATAGCAACCACCTAGCAACACCATAGCAACCACCTTGAACTCCATAGCAACCACCTAGCAACACCCTAGCAACCACCTGGAACACCATAGCAACCACCTAGCAACACCCTAGCAACCACCTGGAACACCATAACAACTGCCTAGCAACACCCTAGCAACTGCCTATAACTCCATAGCAACCACCTAGCAACATCTTAGCAACCATCTAGAATACCCTAGCAACAGTCTAGCAACCGCCTATAACTCCATAGAAAATGCCTAGCAACACCCTAGCAACCGCCTATAACTCCATAGCAACCTCCTAGCAACCACCCAGAATACCTTAGCAACCGCATATAACTCCATAGCAAATGCCTAGCAACACCCTAGCAACCGGCTATAACTCCATAGCAACCACCTAGCAACACCTTAGCAATCACCTAGAACACCATAGCATCCACCTAGCAACACCTAATAACATCCTAGCAACCACCTAGCAACACCCTAGCAACCACCTGGAACACCATAACAACCACCTAGCAACACCCTAGCAACCACCTGGAACACCAAAGCAACCACCTAGCAACAACCTAGCAACCACCTGGAACATCATAACAACTGCCTAGCAACACCCTAGTAACCGCTTATAACTCCACAGCAACCACCTAGCAACATCCTAGCAACCACTTAGAATACTCTAGCAACACCTTAGCAACCGCCTAAAACTCCATAGAAAATGCCTAGCAACACCCTAGCAACCGCCTATAACTCCATAGCAACCTCCTAGCAACCACCCAGAATACCCAATCAACCACCTAGCAACATCCTAGCAACCGCCTATAACTCCATAGCAACCACATAGCAACATTCTAGCAACCACCTAGAACACAATAGCAACCACCTAGAACTCCATAGCAACCACTTAGCAGCACCCTAGCAACCACCTAGATCTCCATAGCAACCAGCTAACAACACCCTAGCAACCACCTAGACCTCCATAGCAACCACTTAGCAACACCCTAGCAACCACCTGGAACACCATAGCAACAACCCAGAATGCCTTAGCAACCACACTGAACTCCATAGCAACCACCTAACAACACACTAGCAACCAGCTAGAGCACCCTAACAACTGCCTAGAATGCCTTAGCAACCACCTAGCAACACCATAGCAACCACCTAGAACTCCATAGCAACCACCTAGCAACATCCTAGCAACTGCCTAGAACTCCATAGCAACCACCTAGCAACATCCTAGCAACTACCTAGAACTCCATAGCAACCACCTAGCAGCATCCTAGCAACTGCCTAGAACTCCATAGCAACCACCTAGCAACATCCTAGCAACTACCTAGAACTCCATAGCAACTACCTAGCAACATCCTAGCAACTGCCTAGAACTCCATAGCAACCACCTAGCAACATCCTAGCAACTGCTTAGAACTCCATAGCAACCACCTAGCAACATCCTAACAACTACCTAGAACTCTATAGCAACCACCTAGCAACATCCTAGCAACCACCTAGAACTCCACAGAACCACCTAGCAACACCCTAGCAACCGCCTCAAACTCCATAGCTACCACCTAGCAACATCCTAGACACTACCTAAAACACCATAGTCACCGCAGAACATCATAGCAACTACCTACCACTGTTCACTCTGTTCTGCACTACGTCGACTTTGCATTGGCGGCAACCACACTTCACAATTTCTGCAGGAATTGTCTAGTTATTATTATTATTTTTATTTCTTTCCACCCATTTTTTGGACCGCTACTCCTCCCAGAGTTTTCGCACCACATACACATGCCATATGTCAAATTGACCGGCTTCTTTGGGAATCGCGTGCTATTACTTTGTGGAAAGATTCGCTGCACGGTTTTTGAGAAATATGACTTTTTATGGCCAATTTTTCCCATTGAAAATGAATGGGGCGGTGACGTCATAAAATATGTGAATTATGAACTTACAGCATTGGTCGGCTTTGCACACGTGATGCGGTTGGCTGTTCGTCCTCACCAGCCACCAGAAAGGATATAGCTGAACGCGGAAGTGAACGGATAAAACAGTATTCCAAATGCAAAATTTCAAATGAAAACGCTGTCAGCTAGGTATATCAACAAAACATATGGCATAGGCATACAAAAAAGAAAGTCCTCAATAATAACAGTATTTCACAAGATATTACGCAAATTCTTTGACGACGTTTCGTCAGGTCCAGCGTCTTTGAATGCTAATGCTAACAGACTACATGCATTGTATGCGACGATTAAAAAACTTTCGGTTGACCTAAAAAACGATATTCCAAAACCAAAATTAGACGTGCTGTTATACCTGGTTAGAAAGCTTATGCTCTCACCTACTGAATAAACGAATTCTCAAACAAGCCAGACTGTACTAAAGAGTGCAACAACGCCGTCAACAACACGTGTGCAGCAGCTTCTGGTCCGGTCTTACTTCAGAAAACCATGTGGGCTTGTAATACCACACATGTTGCTTTGGGTGTTGTCGAACTTTGTAGTACAATCTGCCTTCATCTACACATCATCGATCTAATAGGTGACAGAATAAGCTTTCTAACAATGTATAATATGTCAAATTTCACTTTTATAATACCGTTTTATATTCCAGCGAGTTGGAAACTTTGGTCTCGTTATAACTGCATTACACATCAGTCTGCATTACACGTCAGACTTAGGGTTTTTCCAAGACCCTCTGAACATGCCAGCTAGCTTTGTGATTCGCCGTCACTCGTCACTGCATACCGCAAGTAAAACACTGAGATCTCAAATTTTGATGAAAGGATAATTTAGCTCTGAATATATGTGTCGCAAATCAACTCGTTGTAGTGATGTTATAGCAGGTACACAATACAGAAACTGTTCACTCCGTTCAGCACAAAGTTGACTTTGCATTGGCGGCAACCACACTTCACAATTTCTGCAGGAATTGTCTAGTTAGTGTGGTTGCCTTAGGCAATCACACTATTATTATCGCACATATTATTTATTATTATTATTCCACCCATTTTTTGGACCGCTACTCCTCCCAGAGTTTTCGCACCACATACACATGCCATATGTCAAATTGACCGGCTTCTTTGGGAATCGATGGCTATTACTTTGTGGAAATATTCGCTGCACGGTTTTTGAGAAATATGACTTTTTATGGCCAATTTTTCCCATTGAAAATGAATGGGGCGGTGACGTCATAAAAATGTGAATTATGAAGTTACAGCATTGGTCGGCTTTGCACACGTGATGCGGTCCGCTGTACGTCCTCAGCAGCCAACAGAAAGGATATAGCTGAACGCGGAAGTGAACGGATAAAACAGTATTCCAAATGCAAAATTACAAATGAAAACGCTGTCAGCTAGGTATATCAACAAAACATATGGCTTAGGCATACCCAGAAGTCCTCAATAATAACAGTATTTCACAAGATATTACGCAAATTCTTTGACGACGTTTCGTCAGGTCCAGCGTCTTTGAATGCTAATGCTAACAAAGACTACATGCATTGTATGCGACGATTAAAAAACTTTCGGTTGACCTAAAAAAACGATATTCCAAAACCAAAATTAGACGTGCTGTTATACCTGGTTAGAAAGCTTATGCTCTCACCTACTGAATAAACGAATTCTCAAACAAGCCAGACTGTACTAAAGAGTGCAACAACGCCGTCAACAGCACGTGTGCAGCAGCTTCTGGTCCGGTCTTACTTCAGAAAACTATGTGGGCTTGTAATACCACACATGTTGCTTTGGGTGTTGTCGAACTTTGTAGTACAATCTGCCTTCATCTACACATCATCGATCTAATAGGTGACAGAATAAGCTTTCTAACAATGTATAATATGTCAAATTTTACTTTTGTAATACCGTTTTATATTCCAGCGAGTTGGAAACTTTGGTCTCGTTATAACTGCATTACACATCAGTCTGCATTACACGTCAGACTTAGGGTTTTTCCAAGACCCTCTGAACATGCCAGCTAGCTTTGTGATTCGCCGTCACTCGTCACCGCATACCGCAAGTAAAAGACTGAGATCTCAAATTTTGATGAAAGGATAATTTAGCTCTGAATATATGTGTCGCAAATCAACTCGTTGTAGTGATGTTATAGCAGGTACACAATGCCCTGTCTCTGCTTATACTACAGAAACTGTTCACTCCGTTCAGCACAAAGTCGACTTTGCATTGGCGGCAACCACACTTCACAATTTCTGCAGGAATTGTCTAGTTATTATTATTATTATTATTCCACCCATTTTTTGGACCGCTACTCCTCCCAGAGTTTTCGCACCACATACATGTGCAATGTGTCAAATCGAGCGGCTTGATCGGGAATGAAGTGCTATTACTTTGTGGAATGTTTGGGTGGACGGTTTTTGAGAAATTTGACTTTTTTGGGGGAATTTTTCCCATAGAGAATGAATGGTGGAATGTTCACCCTTGTGATGTCACAATGCTGTCTTCTCACCTTTATGATGTCACAATGGTCTGTCTTCTAGCAGCAGTGCTCTGGTCTCTCTCTGGCTTTGGACATTCAGCATTCATCTCTATGGGGCAAAATTGCCCTCAAATTGTGGGATGCCTCATTGGACGTGTTAGAGAGTCGATTGTCCATTGGTGTAAATTAACCTCGCCCCCTTTCCTGATTGGCCGACATTTGATATTTAATAACTTTTCAACCGTTTGTCATAGAGAAATGTGGATCGCGTCATTGGACTCAGTAAAGACGGAGCAACCACCTAGCAACACCCTAGCAACCACCTAGAACAGCCTAGCAACAGCCTGGAACTCCATAGCAACCACCTAGCAACAGCATAGCAACTGCCTAGAACTCTATAGCAAATACCTAGAAAACCCTAGCAACGACCTGGAACTCCATAACAACCATCTAGCAACACCCTAGCAACCACCTAAAACACCCTAGCAACTGCTTAGAACTCCATAGCAACCACCTAGCAACACCTTAGCAACCGCTTAGAACTCTATGGGAACGACCTAGGAACACCCCAGCAACCACTTAGAACAGTCTTGCAACAGCCTAGATCTCCATAGCAACCACCTAGCAACACCATAGCAACCACCTTGAACTCCATAGCAACCACCTAGCAACACCCTAGCAACCACCTGGAACACCATAGCAACCACCTAGCAACACCCTAGCAACCACCTGGAACACCATAACAACTGCCTAGCAACACCCTAGCAACTGCCTATAACTCCATAGCAACCACCTAGCAACATCTTAGCAACCATCTAGAATACCCTAGCAACAGCCTAGCAACCGCCTATAACTCCATAGAAAATGCCTAGCAACACCCTAGCAACCGCCTATAACTCCATAGCAACCTCCTAGCAACCACCCAGAATACCTTAGCAAACGCATATAACTCCATAGCAAATGCCAAGCAACACCCTAGCAACCGGCTATAACTCCATAGCAACCACCTAGCAACACCTTAGCAACCACCTAGAACACCATAGCATCCACCTAGCAACACCTAATAACATCCTAGCAACCACCTAGCAACACCCTAGCAACCACCTGGAACACCATAACAACCACCTAGCAACACCCTAGCAACCACCTGGAACACCAAAGCAACCACCTAGCAACAACCTAGCAACCACCTGGAACATCATAACAACTGCCTAGCAACACCCTAGTAACCGCTTATAACTCCACAGCAACCACCTAGCAACATCCTAGCAACCACTTAGAATACTCTAGCAACACCTTAGCAACCGCCTATAACTCCATAGAAAATGCCTAGCAACACCCTAGCAACCGCCTATAACTCCATAGCAACCTCCTAGCAACCACCCAGAATACCCAATCAACCACCTAGCAACACCCTAGCAACCGCCTATAACTCCATAGCAACCACATAGCAACATTCTAGCAACCACCTAGAACACAATAGCAACCACCTAGAACTCCATAGCAACCACTTAGCAGCACCCTAGCAACCACCTAGATCTCCATAGCAACCAGCTAACAACACCCTAGCAACCACCTAGACCTCCATAGCAACCACTTAGCAACACCCTAGCAACCACCTGGAACACCATAGCAACAACCCAGAATGCCTTAGCAACCACACTGAACTCCATAGCAACCACCTAACAACACACTAGCAACCAGCTAGAGCACCCTAACAACTGCCTAGAATGCCTTAGCAACCACCTAGCAACACCATAGCAACCACCTAGAACGCCATAGCAACCACCTAGCAACATCCTAGCAACTGCCTAGAACTCCATAGCAACCACCTAGCAACATCCTAGCAACTACCTAGAACTCCATAGCAACCACCTAGCAGCATCCTAGCAACTGCCTAGAACTCCATAGCAACCACCTAGCAACATCCTAGCAACTACCTAGAACTCCATAGCAACTACCTAGCAACATCCTAGCAACTGCCTAGAACTCCATAGCAACCACCTAGCAACATCCTAGCAACTGCTTAGAACTCCATAGCAACCACCTAGCAACATCCTAACAACTACCTAGAACTCTATAGCAACCACCTAGCAACATCCTAGCAACCACCTAGAACTCCACAGAACCACCTAGCAACACCCTAGCAACCGCCTCAAACTCCATAGCTACCACCTAGCAACATCCTAGACACTACCTAAAACACCATAGTCACCGCAGAACATCATAGCAACTACCTACCACTGTTCACTCTATTCTGCACTACGTCGACTTTGCATTGGCGGCAACCACACTTCACAATTTCTGCAGGAATTGTCTAGTTATTATTATTATTTTTATTTCTTTCCACCCATTTTTTGGACCGCTACTCCTCCCAGAGTTTTCGCACCACATACACATGCCATATGTCAAATTGACCGGCTTCTTTGGGAATCGCGTGCTATTACTTTGTGGAAAGATTCGCTGCACGGTTTTTGAGAAATATGACTTTTTATGGCCAATTTTTCCCATTGAAAATGAATGGGGCGGTGACGTCATAAAATATGTGAATTATGAACTTACAGCATTGGTCGGCTTTGCACACGTGATGCGGTTGGCTGTTCGTCCTCACCAGCCACCAGAAAGGATATAGCTGAACGCGGAAGTGAACGGATAAAACAGTATTCCAAATGCAAAATTTCAAATGAAAACGCTGTCAGCTAGGTATATCAACAAAACATATGGCATAGGCATACAAAAAAGAAAGTCCTCAATAATAACAGTATTTCACAAGATATTACGCAAATTCTTTGACGACGTTTCGTCAGGTCCAGCGTCTTTGAATGCTAATGCTAACAGACTACATGCATTGTATGCGACGATTAAAAAACTTTCGGTTGACCTAAAAAAACGATATTCCAAAACCAAAATTAGACGTGCTGTTATACCTGGTTAGAAAGCTTATGCTCTCACCTACTGAATAAACGAATTCTCAAACAAGCCAGACTGTACTAAAGAGTGCAACAACGCCGTCAACAACACGTGTGCAGCAGCTTCTGATCCGGTCTTCAGTGGGCTTGTAATACCACACATGTTGCTTTGGGTGTTGTCGAACTCTGTAGTACAATCTGGCTTGATCTACACATCATCGATCTAATAGGTGACAGAATAAGCTTTCTAACAATGTATAATATGTCAAATTTCACTTGTATAATACCGTTTTATATTCCAGCGAGTTGGAAACTTTGGTCTCGTTATAACTGCATTACACATCAGTCTGCATTACACGTCAGACTTAGGGTTTTTCCAAGACCCTCTGAACATGCCAGCTAGCTTTGTGATTCGCCGTCACTCGTCACCGCATACCGCAAGTAAAACACTGAGATCTCAAATTTTGATGAAAGGATAATTTAGCTCTGAATATATGTGTCGCAAATCAACTCGTTGTAGTGATGTTATAGCAGGTACACAATGCCCTGTCTCTGCTTATACTACAGAAACTGTTCACTCCGTTCAGCACAAAGTCGACTTTGCATTGGCGGCAACCACACTTCACAATTTCTGCAGGAATTGTCTAGTTAGTGTGGTTGCCTTAGGCAAACACACTATTATTATTGCACATATTATTAGTGTGGTTGCCTTAGGCAAACACACTATTATTATTGCACATATTATTTATTTATTTATTATTAGTGTGGTTGCCTTAGGCAAACACACTATTATTATTGCACATATTTATTATTAGTGTGGTTGCCTTAGGCAATCACACTATTATTATTGCACATATTATTAGTGTGGTTGCCTTAGGCAAACACACTATTATTATTGCACATATTATTATTATTATTATTATTATTTATTATTTATTCCACCCATTTTTTGGACCGCTACTCCTCCCAGAGTTTTCGCACTACATACACGTGCAATATGTCAAATCGAGCGGCTTCATCGGGAATGGTGTGCTATTACTTTGTGGAAAGTTTCGGTGCACGGTTTTTGAGAAATTCCACTTTTTTTGGGCAAAAAAAAAAGTTTTTTCCCATAGAGAATGAATGGCGGAATGTTCACCCTTGTGATGTCACAATGCTGGCCTCTCACCATTGTGATGTCACAATGCTCTGTCTTCTAGCAGCTGTACCCTGGTCTCTCTCTGGCTTTGAACACTGGGCATTCATCTGTATGGGGCAAAATTGCCCACAAATTGTGCAATGCCTCATTGGACATGGTAGAGAGTCCTTTGAGTATTGGTGTAGATCAGCTTCGCCCCCCCTCCTGATTGGCTGATGTTTGACATTTCATAACTTTTGAACCGTTTGTCATAGAGAACTATAGGTCGCGTCATTGGACTCAGTAAAGACCTAGCAACCGCCTAAAACTCCATAGCAACTGCCTAGAACTCCATAGCAACCACTGAGAACACCCTAGCAACCACCTAGAATTGCATAGCAACCACCTTGCAACACCCTAGCAACCACCTGGAACACCATAGCAAATGCTTAGTAACACCCTAGCAACCGGCTATAACCCCATAGCAACCACCTAGCAACACCATAGCAACCACCTAGAACTCCATAGCAAATGCCTAGCAACACCCTAGCAACCGGCTATATCGCCATAGCAACCACCTAGCAACACCATAGCAACCACCTAGAACTCCATAGCATCCACCTAGCAACACCCCAGCAACCACCTGGAACACCATAGCAACCACCTAGCAACACCCTAGCAACCACCTGGAACACCATAACAACTGCCTAGCAACACCCTAGCAACCGCTTATAACTCCATAGCAACCACCTAGCAACATCCTAGCAACCACCTAGAATACCCTAGCAACACCCTAGCAACCGCCTATAACTCCATAGCAAATGCCTAGCAACACCCTAACAACCGGCTATAACTCCATAGCAACCACCTAGCAACACCATAGTAACCACCTAGAACTCCATAGCAACCACCTAGAATACCCTAGCAACCACCTGGAACACCATAACAACTGCCTAGCAACACCCTAACAACCGCCTGTAACTCCATAGCAACGTCCTAGCAACCACCTAGCAACACCTCAGCAACCGCCTAGAATTCCATGGAAACCGCCTAGCAACACCCTAGCAACCGCCTCAAACATCATAGCAACTACCTACCACTGTTCACTCTGTTCGGCAGAATGTCGACTTTGCGTTGGCGGCAACCACACTTCACAATTTCTGCAGGAATTGTCTAGTTATTATTATTATTATTATTCTATCTTTCCACCCATTTTTTGGACCGCTACTCCTCCCAGAGTTTTCACACCACATACATGTGCAATGTGTCAAATCGAGCGGCTTGATCGGGAATGAAGTGCTATTACTTTGTGGAAAGTTTGGGTGGACGGTTTTTGAGAAATTTGACTTTTTTTGGGGAATTTTTCCCATAGAGAATGAATGGTGGAATGTTCACCATTGTGATGTCACAATGCTGTCTTCTCAGCCTTGTGATGTCACAATGGTCTGTCTTCCAGCAGCAGTGCTCTGGTCTCTCTCTGGCTTTGGACATTCAGCATTCATCTCTATGGGGCAAAATTGCCCTCAAATTGTGGGATGCCTCATTGGACGTGTTAGCGAGTCCTTTGTCCATTGGTGTAAATTAACCTTGCCCCCTTTCCTGATTGGCCGACATTTGATATTTAATAACTTTTAAACCGTTTGTCATAGAGAATTATGGATCGCGTCATTTGACTCAGTAAAGAAAGAGCAACCACCTAGCAACACCCTAGCAACCACCTAGAACAGTCTAGCAACAGCCTGGAAATCCATAGCAACCACCTAGCAACAGCATAGCAACTACCTAGAACTCTATAACAAACACCTAGAAAACCCTAGCAACCGCCTGGAACTCCATAGCAACCATCTAGCAACACCCTAGCAACCACCTAGAACACCCTAGCAACTGCTTAGAACTCCATAGCAACCACCTAGCGACACCTTAGCAACCGCTTAGAACTCTATGGGAACCACCTAGCAACACCCAAGCAACCACCTAGAACAGCCTTGCAACAGCATAGATCTCCATAGCAACCACTTAGCAACACACTAGCAACCGCCTAGAATGCCATAGCAACCACCTAGCAACACCCAGGCAACCGCCTAAAACGCCATAGCAACCACCTACAACACGCTAGCAACTACCTAGAACTATATGGCATCCACATAGCAACACCCTAGCAACCAACTAGAACACCCTAGCAACCCCCTAGAACTTCATAACAACCACCTAACAACACACTAGTAACCACCTAGACCACCCTAGCAACTGCCTAGAATTCCATAGCAACAACCTAGCAACACCCTAGCAACCGCCTAGAACTCCATAGTAACCCCCTGGCAACATCCTAGCAACTGCCTATAACTCCATAGCAACCACCTAGCAACACCCTAGCAACCACCTGGAACACCCTAGCAACCGCCTAGAACGCCATAACAACCACCTAACAACACACTAGCAACCAACTGTAACACCATAGCAACTGCCAAGAACTCCATAGCAACCACCTAGCAACACCCTAGCAACCACCTAGAACTGCATAGCAACCACCTTGCAACACCCTAGCAACCACCTGGAACACCATAGCAAATGGCTAGCAACACCCTAGCAACCGGCTATAACTCCATAGCAACCACCTTGCAACACCCTAGCAACCACCTAGAATACCCTAGCAACCACCTGGAACACCATAACAACTGCCTAGCAACACCCTAGCAACCACCTATAACTCTATAGCAACCACCTAGCAACATCCTAGCAACCACCTAGAAAACCCTACTAACCACCTAGCAACACCCTAGCAACCACCTAGAATACCCTAGCAACCACCTGGAGCACCAAAATAACTGCCTAGCAACACCCTAGCAACCATCAATAACTCCATAGCAACCTCCTAGCAACCACCTAGAATACCCTAGCAACCACCTAGAACATCCTAGCAACCGCCTAGAATTCCATAGCAACCGCCTAGAACTCCATAGAACCACCTAGCAACACCCTAGCAACCCCCTCAAACTCCATAGCTACCACCTAGCAACACCCTAGACACCACCTAAAACACCATAGTCACCACCAGAACATCATAGCAACTACCGACCACTGTTCACTCTGTTCAGCAGAAAGTCAACTTTGCATTGGCGGCAACCACACTTCACAATTTCTGCAGGAATTGTCTAGTTAGTGTGGTTGCCTTAGGCAATCACACTATTATTATCGCACATATTATTATTATTATTATTAGTGTGGTTGCCTCAGGCAACCACACTACTATTATCCCACATATTATTATTATTATTATTATTATTATTATTATTATTCCACCCATTTTTTGGACCGCTACTCCTCCCAGATTTTTCGCACCACATACACATGCCATATGTCAAATTGACCGGCTTCTTTGGGAATCGATGGCTATTACTATGTGGAAATTTTCGCTGCACGGTTTTTGAGAAATATGACTTTTTATGGCCAATTTTTCCCATTGAAAATGAATGGGGCGGTGACGTCATAACAATGTGAATTATGAAGTTACAGCATTGGTCGGCTTTGCACACGTGATGCGGTTGGCTGTTCGTCCTCACTAGCCACCAGAAAGGATATAGCTGAACGCGGAAGTGCACGGATGAAACAGTATTCCAAATGCAAAATTTCAAATGAAAACGCTGTCAGCTAGGTATATCAACAAAACATATGGCTTAGGCATACCCAGAAGTCCTCAATAATAACAGTATTTCACAAGATATTACGCAAATTTTTTGACAACGTTTCGTCAGGTCCAGCGTCTTTGAAGGCTAATGCTAACAGACTACATGCATTGTATGCGACGATTAAAAAACTTTCGGTTGACCTAAAAAAACGATATTCCAAAACCAAAATTAGACGTGCTGTTATACCTGGTTAGAAAGCTTATGCTCTCACCTACTGAATAAACGAATTCTCAAACAAGCCAGACTGTACTAAAGAGTGCAACAACGCCGTCAACAACACGTGTGCAGCAGCTTCTGATCCGGTCTTCAGTGGGCTTGTAATACCACACATGTTGCTTTGGGTGTTGTCGAACTTTGTAGTACAATCTGGCTTGATCTACACATCATCGATCTAATAGGTGACAGAATAAGCTTTCTAACAATGTATAATATGTCAAATTTTACTTTTGTAATACCGTTTTATATTCCAGCGAGTTGGAAACTTTGGTCTCGTTATAACTGCATTACACATCAGTCTGCATTACACGTCAGACTTAGGGTTTTTCCAAGACCCTCTGAACATGCCAGCTAGCTTTGTGATTCGCCGTCACTCGTCACCGCATACCGCAAGTAAAACACTGAGATCTCAAATTTTGATGAAAGGATAATTTAGCTCTGAATATATGTGTCGCAAATCAACTCGTTGTAGTGATGTTATAGCAGGTACACAATGCCCTGTCTCTGCTTATACTACAGAAACTGTTCACTCCGTTCAGCACAAAGTCGACTTTGCACTGGCGGCAACCACACTTCACAATTTCTGCAGGAATTGTCTAGTTAGTGTGGTTGCCTTAGGCAATCACACTACTATTATCTCACATATTATTATTATTATTATTATTATTATTATTATTATTTTTATTTCTTTCCACCCATTTTTTGGACCGCTACTCCTCCCAGAGTTTTCGCACCACATACACGTGCCATATGTCAAATTGACCGGCTTCTTTGGGAATCGCGTGCTATTACTTTGTGGAAAGATTCGCTGCACGGTTTTTGAGAAATATGACTTTTTATGGCCAATTTTTCCCATTGAAAATGAATGGGGCGGTGACGTCATAAAAAATGTGAATTATGAAGTTACAGCATTGGTCGGCTTTGCACACGTGATGCGGTTGGCTGTTCGTCCTCACCAGCCACCAGAAAGGATATAGCTTAACGCGGAAGTGAACGGATAAAACAGTATTCCAAATGCAAAATTTCAAATGAAAACGCTGTCAGCTAGGTATATCAACAAAACATATGGCTTAGGCATACCCAGAAGTCCTCAATAATAACAGTATTTCACGAGATATTATGCAAATTCTTTGACGACGTTTCGTCAGGTCCAGCGTCTTTGAATGCTAATGCTAACAGACTACACGCATTGTATGCGACGATTAAAAAACTTTCGGTTGACCTAAAAAAACGATATTCCAAAACCAAAATTAGACGTGCTGTTATACCTGGTTAGAAAGCTTATGCTCTCACCTACTGAATAAACGAATTCTCAAACAAGCCAGACTGTACTAAAGAGTGCAACAACGCCGTCAACAACACGTGTGCAGCAGCTTCTGATCCGGTCTTCAGTGGGCTTGTAATACCACACATGTTGCTTTGGGTGTTGTCGAACTTTGTAGTACAATCTGCCTTCATCTACACATCATCGATCTAATAGGTGACAGAATAAGCTTTCTAACAATGTATAATATGTCAAATTTTACTTTTGTAATACCGTTTTATATTCCAGCGAGTTGGAAACTTTGGTCTCGTTATAACTGCATTACACATCAGTCTGCATTACACGTCAGACTTAGGGTTTTTCCAAGACCCTCTGAACATGCCAGCTAGCTTTGTGATTCGCCGTCACTCGTCACCGCATACCGCAAGTAAAAGACTGAGATCTCAAATTTTGATGAAAGGATAATTTAGCTCTGAATATATGTGTCGCAAATCAACTCGTTGTAGTGATGTTATAGCAGGTACACAATGCCCTGTCTCTGCTTATACTACAGAAACTGTTCACTCCGTTCAGCACAAAGTCGACTTTGCATTGGCGGCAACCACACTTCACAATTTCTGCAGGAATTGTCTAGTTAGTGTGGTTGCCTTAGGCAAACACACTATTATTATTGCACATATTATTTATTTATTAGTGTGGTTGCCTTAGGCAATCACACTACTATTACCTCACATATTATTATTAGTGTGGTTGCCTTAGGCAAACACACTATTATTATCCCACATATTATTATTATTATTATTTATTATTTATTCCACCCATTTTTTGGACCACTACTCCTCCCAGAGTTTTCGCTCTACATACACATGCAATATGTCAGATTGAGCGGCTTCATCGGGAATGGTGTGCTATTACTTTGTGGAAAGTTTCGGTGCACGGTTTTTGAGAAATTCCACTTTTTTTGGGAAATTTTTCCCATAGAGAATGAATGGTGGAATGTTCACCCTTGTGATGTCACAATGCTGTCTTCACACCTTTATGATGTCACAATGCTCTGTTTTCTAGCAGCAGTACTCTGGTCTCTCTCTAGATTTGAACATTCTGCCATTCATCTCTATGGGGAAAAATTGCCCACAAATTGTGCAATGCCTCATTGGACATGGTAGAGAGTCCTTTGTCCATTGGTGTAGATCAGCCTCGCCCCCATTCCTGATTGGCCGATGTTTGATATTTCATAACTTTTGAACCGTTTGTCATAGAGAATTATGGGTCACATCATTGGACTCAGTAAAGACCTAGCAACCGCCTAGAACTCCATAGCAACCTCCTAGCAACACCCTAGCAACCGCCTATAACTCCAAAACAACGACCTAGCAACACCCTAGCAACCACCTAGAATAACCTAGCAACCGCCTAGAACTCCATAGCAACCACCTAACAACACACTAGCAACCACCTGGAACACCATAGCAAATGCCTAGCAACACCCTAGCAACCGGCTATAACTCCATAGCAACCACCTAGCAACACCCTAGCAACCACCTGGAACACCATAGCAACCACCTAGCAACACCCTAGCAACCACCTGGAACACCATAGCAAATGCCTAGCAACACCCTAGCAACCGGCTATAACGCCATAGCAACCACCTAGCAACACCCTAGCAACCACCTGGAACACCATAGCAACCACCTAGTAACACCCTAGCAACAGCCTAAAATTCCACAGCAACCACCTAGCAACATCCTAGCAACCACCTAGAATACCCTAGCAATCACCTTGCAACATCCTAGCAACCACCTAGCAACACCCCAGCAACCACTGGAACACCATAGCAAATGCATAGCAACGCCCTAGCAACTGGCTATAAGTCCATAGCAACCACCTAGCAACACCATAGAAACCACCTTGCAACACCCTAGCAACCACCTAGAATACCTTAGCAACCACCTAGCAACACCCTAGCAACCACCTGGAACACCATAACAACTGCCTAGCAACACCCTAGCAACCGCCTATAACTCCATAGCAACCACCTAGCAACATCCTAGCAACCATCTAGAAAACCCTACCAACCACATAGCAACACGCTAGCAACCGCCTATAACTGCATAGCAACCACCTAGCAACACCCTAGCAACCACCTGGAACACCATAGCAACCACCAAGCAACAACCTAGCAACCACCTGGAACAACATAACAACTGCCTAGCAACACCCTAGCAACCACCTATAACTCCATAGCAACCACCTAGCAACATCCTAGCAACCACCTAGAATACCCTAGCAACACCCTAGCACCTGGCTATAACTCCATAGCAACTACCTAGCAACACTATAGAAACCACCTAGAACTCCATAGCATCCACCTAGCAACACCCTAGCAACCACATAGAATACCCTAGCAACCACCTGCAACACCATAACAACTGCCTAGCAACACCCTAGCAACCGCCTATAACTCCATAGCAACCACCTAGCAACCACCTAGAATACCCTAGCAACCCCCTAGCAACACCCTAGCAACCACCTATAACTCCATAGCAACCACCTAGCAACATCCTAGCAACCACCTAGCAACACCCTAGCAACCACAAGGAACACCATAACAACTGCCTAGCAACACCCTAGCAACCGCCTATAACTCCATAGCAACCACCTAGCAACATCCTAGCAACCACCTGGAACACCATAGCAACCGCTTATAACTCCATAGCAACCACCTAGCAACATCCTAGCAACCACCTAGCAACCACCTGGAACACCATAACTGCCTAGTAACACCCTAGCAACTGCCTATAACTCCATAGCAACCACCTAGCAACACCCTAGCAACTACCTAGAACACCATAACAATTGCCTAAAAACACCCTAGCAACCGCCTATAACTCCATAGTCGCCACCAGAACATCATAGCAACTACCTACCACTGTTCATTCTGTTCAGCAGAAAGTCAACTTTGCATTGGCGGCAACCACACTTCACAATTTCTGCAGGAATTGTCTAGTTATTATTATTATTATTATTCCGCCAGTTTTTTGGACCGCTACTCCTCCCAGAGTTTTCGCACCACATACACGTGCAATATGTCAAATCGAGCGGCTTCATCGGGAATGGTGTGCTATTACTTTGTGGAAAGTTTCGTTGCACGGTTTTTGAAAAATTTGAATTTTTGTGGGCAATTTTTCCCCATAGAGAATGAATGGCGGAATGTTCAGCCTTGTGATGTCACAATGCTCTGTCTTCTCACCCCTGTGATGTCACAATGCTCTGTCTTCTAGCAGCAGTACTCTGGTCTCTCTCTAGTTTTGAACATTCTGCTATTCATCTTTATGGGGAAAAATTGCCCACAAATTGTGCAATGCCTCATTGGACATGGTAGAGAGTCCTTTGTCCATTGGTGGAGATCAGCCTTGCCCCCTGTCCTGATTGGCCGATGTTTGATATCTCATAACTTTTGAACCGTTTTTCATAGAGAACTATGGGTTGCGTCATTAGACTCAGTAAAGACCTAGCAACCCCTTAGCAACATCCTAGCAACAGCCTGTAACTCCATAGCAATGACCTAGCAACACCCTAGCAACCACCTAGAACACCCTAGCAACAGCCTAGAACTCCATAGCAAACACCTAACAACACACTAGCAACCACCTGTAACTCCATAGCAACTGCCTAGAACTCCATAGCAACCACCTAGCAACACCCTAGCAACCACCTAGAACTGCATAGCAACCACCTTGCAACACCCTAGCAACCACATGGAACACCATAGCAAATGCATAGCAACACCCTAGCAACCGGCTATAACTTCCATAGCAACGACCTAACAACACCCTAGCAACCACCTATAACACCCTAGCAACCGCCTAGAACTCCATAGCAACCAAATATCCACACACTAGCAACCACCTGGAACACCATAGCAACCACCTAGCAACACCCTAGCAACCGGCTATAACTCCATAGCAACCACCTAGAACTCCATAGCAACCACCTAGCATCACCCTAGCAACCACCTGGAACACCATAGCAACCACCTAGCAACACCCTAGCAACCGGCTATAACTCCATAGCAACCACCTAGAACTCCATAACAACCACCTAGCATCACCCTAGCAACCACCTGGAACACCATAGCAACCACCTAGCAACACCCTAGCAACCGGCTATAACTCCATAGCAACCACCTAGAACTCCATAACAACCACCTAGCATCACCCTAGCAACCACCTGGAACACCATAGCAACCACCTAGCAACAACCTAGCAACCACCTAGAATACCCTAGCAACACCCTAGCAACCGTCTATAACTCTATAGCAAATGCCTAGCAAAACCCTAGCAACCGGCTATAACTCCATAGCAACCACCTAGCAACACCATAGCAACCACCTAGAACTCCATAGCAACCACCTAGCAGCACCCTAGCAACAACCTGGAACACCTTAGCAACCACCTAGCAACACCCTAGCAACCACCTGGAACACCATAACAACTGCATAGCAAATCCCTAGCAACCGCTTATAACTCCATAGCAACCACCTAGCAACATCCTAGCAACCACCTGGAACACCCAACAACTGCCTAGCAACACCCTTACAACCGCCTATAACTCCATAGCAACCTCCTAGCAACCACCTAGCAACACCCTAGCAACCGCCTATAACTCCATAGCAACCACCTAGCAACACCATAGCAACCACCTCGAACTCCATAGCAACCACCTAGCAACACCCTAGCAACCGCCTGGAACACCATAGCAACCACCTAGCAACACCCTAGCAACCACCTGGAACTCCATAACAACTGCGTAGCAACACCCTAGCAACCGCCTATAACTCCACAGCAACCACCTAGCAACCACCTAGAATACCCTAGCAACACCCTAGCAACCGTCTATAACTCTATAGCAAATGCCTAGCAAAACCCTAGCAACCGGCTATAACTCCATAGCAACCACCTAGCAACACCATAGCAACCACATAGAACTCCATAGCAACCACCTAGCAACACCCTAGCAACAACCTGGAACACCTTAGCAACCACCCAGCAACACCCTAGCAACCACCTGGAACACCATAACAACTGCATAGCAACACCCTAGCAGCCGCCTATAACTCCATAGCAACCACCTAGCAACATCCTAGCAACCACCGGGAACACCCAACAACTGCCTAGCAACACCCTAACAACCGCCTATAACTCCATAGCAACCTCCTAGCAACCACCTAGGAACCCCCTAGCAACCGCCTATAACTCCATAGCAACCACCTAACAACATCCTAGCAACCAGCTGGAACACCATAACAACAGCCTAGCAACACCCTAGCAACCGCCTATAACTCCATAGCAACCACCTAGCAACATCCAAGCAACCACTTAGAACATCCTAGCAACCACCTAGCAATGCCCTAGCAACCACCTGGAGCTCCATAGCAACTACCTAGCACCACCCTAGCAACCACCCGGAACACTATATCAACCACCTAGCAACATCCTAACAACTGGCTAGAACTCCATAGCAAACACCTAGAACACCCTAGCAACCGCCTAGAATTACATAGCAACCGCCAAAACTCCATAGAACTACCTAGCAACACCCATGCAACCGCCTCAAACTCCATAGCAACCACCTAGCAACACCCTAGACACCACCTAAAACACCATAGTCACCACCAGAACCTCATAGAACTACCTACCACTGTTCACCCTGTTCAGCAGAAAGTCGACTTTGCATTGGCGGCAACCACACTTCACAATTTCTGCAGGAATTGTCTAGTTAGTGTGGTTGCCTTAGGCAAACACACTATTATTATTGCACATATTTATTATTATTATTATTCCGCCAGTTTTTTGGACCGCTACTCCTCCCAGAGTTTTCGCACCACATACACATGCCATATGTCAAATTGACCGGCTTCTTTGGGAATCGATGGCTATTACTTTGTGGAAATTTTCGCTGCACGGTTTTTGAGAAATATGACTTTTTATGGCCAATTTTTCCCATTGAAAATGAATGGGGCGGTGACGTCATAAAAATGTGAATTATGAAGTTACAGCATTGGTCGGCTTTGCACACGTGATGCGGTCCGCTGTACGTCCTCAGCAGCCAACAGAAAGGATATAGCTGAACGCGGAAGTGAACGGATAAAACAGTATTCCAAATGCAAAATTACAAATGAAAACGCTGTCAGCTAGGTATATCAACAAAACATATGGCTTAGGCATATGCAGAAGTCCTCAATAATAACAGTATTTCACAAGATATTACGCAAATTCTTTGACGACGTTTCGTCAGGTCCAGCGTCTTTGAATGCTAATGCTAACAAAGACTACATGCATTGTATGCGACGATTAAAAAACTTTCGGTTGACCTAAAAAGACGATATTCCAAAACCAAAATTAGACGTGCTGTTATACCTGGTTAGAAAGCTTATGCTCTCACCTACTGAATAAACGAATTCTCAATCAAGCCAGACGGACCTAAAAAGGGCAACAACGCCGTCAACAACATGTGTGCAGCAGCTTCTGGTCCGGTCTTACTCCAGAAAACGGTGTCATCTTGTAATACCACACGTTGCTTTGGGTGTTGTCGAACTTTGTAGTACAAACTGGCTTGATTGAGAATTCATTTATTCAGTAGGTGACACAATAAGCTTTCTAACTATGTATAATATGTCAAATTTCTCTTTTGTAACACCGTTTAAAATCCCAGCGTATTGGAAACTTTGGTCTCATTAGAGCTGCATTACGTATTTATTCTGTTGTAGCAGGGAAAGCAACGCTTTCTCACCCAACGCGTTTGCTGAAGTCCACAACTCCACTTGCATGTTGTTGATGCACCCCTTGCTGCAACAGAAGCTAGTAGTACTGGCTACCAGCCGAACCTTATTCACAGAAGCTGTATTTAAAATTAGTTAAAATGCAACTATTTTAACACATATTTCTCGCCTCATTTTCGTTCTTGGAAATTCGGCTCGGCTAACACGTAATAGGCTACTCTGTCTATGAGTTGGTCTCAGAGATAACAGATTACACTTGAATTACAGCCAAATTAAATGTTTTTAGTTGTGTGGTTAAAATGAGCTGATATTCACGCAACATCATACGTCAATCAAATTAATCTCCCTAGCCCCGTCTTGCTTTTTTTAAATGGTGCGATCACGCAGTGTAGACGTAGGGTTTTTCCATGAGCCTCTGAACATGCCAGCTAGCTTTATGATTCGCCGTCACTCGTCACCGCATACCGCGAGTAAAACACTGAGATCTCAAGTTTTTATGAAAGGATAATTTAGCTCTGAATATATGTGTCGCAAATAAACTCGTTGCCGTGATGTTATAGCATGTACACAATACTCTGTCTCTGCTTATACTACAGAAACTGTTCGCTCTGTTCAGCACAAAGTCGACTTTGTGTTGGCGGCAACCACACTTCACAATTTCTGCAGGAATTGTCTAGTTATTATTATTATTATTATTATTATTCCACCCATTTTTTGGACCGCTACTCCTCCCAGAGTTTTTGCACCACATACACGTGCCATATGTCAAATTGACCGGCTTCTTTGGGAATCGTGTGCTATTACTTTGTGGAAAGTTTCGCTGCACGGTTTTTGAGAAATATGACTTTTTATGGCCAATTTTTCCCCATAGGGATGAATGTAAAACGTGACGTCATACATATGTGAGCGGTGAAGTCACAGCATTGGTCGGCTTAGCACACGTGATGCACTTTTAACCTGCTTCATCTACAGGAAATTTAGAATCAAGATGCGGTGCATATCTCCATTTTCGTCGTAATTACAGAAAACACACATTCGTAAACTTCAAATGATTCATACCACAATGTAGATAAAACCTTGACGAAGACGTACATGCACGGATTGTGTTGTTCAAACGAGGTTTCCTGGCGACTTAGCCACCACAGTGGATATAGCTTAATGCGGAAGTGCACGCGATAAAAACGGTATTCCAAATGCAAAATTACACATGAAAACGCTGTCAGCTAGGTATATCAACAAACATATGACTTAGGCATACCCAGATTTCCTCAAAAATAATAGTATTTCACAAGATATTACGCAAAATCGTTGACAACGTTTCGTCAAATGCAGCGTCTTTGAATGCTACTAGTGCTAACAAAGAGTGCATGCATTGAATGCGACGATTAAAACACTTTCGGTTGACCTAAAAAAACCATATTCCAAAACCAAAATTGGACGTGCTGTTATACCTGGTTAGAAAGCTTATGCTCTCACCTACTGAATAAACGAATTCTCAAACAAGCCAGACTGTACTAAAGAGTGCAACAACGCCGTCAACAACACGTGTGCAGCAGCTTCTGATCCGGTCTTCAGTGGGCTTGTAATACCACACATGTTGCTTTGGGTGTTGTCGAACTTTGTAGTACAATCTGGCTTGATCTACACATCATCGATCTAATAGGTGACAGAATAAGCTTTCTAACAATGTATAATATGTCAAATTTTACTTTTGTAATACCGTTTTATATTCCAGCGAGTTGGAAACTTTGGTCTCGTTATAACTGCATTACACATCAGTCTGCATTACACGTCAGACTTAGGGTTTTTCCAAGACCCTCTGAACATGCCAGCTAGCTTTGTGATTCGCCGTCACTCGTCACCGCATACCGCAAGTAAAACACTGAGATCTCAAATTTTGATGAAAGGATAATTTAGCTCTGAATATGTGTGTCGCAAATCAACTCGTTGTAGTGATGTTATAGCAGGTACACAATGCCCTGTCTCTGCTTATACTACAGAAACTGTTCACTCCGTTCAGCACAAAGTCGACTTTGCATTGGCGGCAACCACACTTCACAATTTCTGCAGGAATTGTCTAGTTATTATTATTCTTTCTTTCCACCCATTTTTTGGACCGCTACTCCTCCCAGAGTTTTCGCACCACATACACGTGCCATATGTCAAATTGACCGGCTTCTTTGGGAATCGATGGCTATTACTTTGTGGAAAGTTTCGCTGCACGGTTTTTGAGAAATATGACTTTTTATGGCCAATTTTTCCCCATAGGGATGAATGTAAAACGTGACGTCATACATATGTGAGCGGTGAAGTCACAGCATTGGTCGGCTTAGCACACGTGATGCACTTTTAACCTGCGTCACCTACAGGAAATTTAGAATCCAGACGCGGTGCATATCTCCATTTTCGTCGTAATTACAGAAAACACACATTCGTAAACTTCAAATGATTCATACCACAATGTAGATAAAACCTTGACGAAGACGTACATGCACGGATTGTGTTGATCAAACGAGGTTTCCTGGCGACTTAGCCACCACAGTGGATATAGCTTAATGCGGAAGTGCACGCGATAAAAACGGTATTCCAAATGCAAAATTACAAATGAAAACGCTGTCAGCTAGGTATATCAACAAACATATAGCTTAGGCATACCCAGAAGTCCTCAATAATAACAGTATTTCACAAGATATTACGCAAATTCTTTGACGACGTTTCGTCAGGTCCAGCGTCTTTGAATGCTACTAGTGCTAACAAAGAGTGCATGCATTGAATGCGACGATTAAAAAACTTTCGGTTGACCTAAAAAAACGATATTCCAAAACCAAAATTAGACGTGCTGTTATACCTGGTTAGAAAGCTTATGCTCTCACCTACTGAATAAACGAATTCTCAAACAAGCCAGACTGTACTAAAGAGTGCAACAACGCCGTCAACAACACGTGTGCAGCAGCTTCTGATCCGGTCTTCAGTGGGCTTGTAATACCACACATGTTGCTTTGGGTGTTGTCGAACTTTGTAGTACAATCTGGCTTGATCTACACATCATCGATCTAATAGGTGACAGAATAAGCTTTCTAACAATGTATAATATGTCAAATTTTACTTTTGTAATACCGTTTTATATTCCAGCGAGTTGGAAACTTTGGTCACGTTATAACTGCATTACACATCAGTCTGCATTACACGTCAGACTTAGGGTTTTTCCAAGACCCTCTGAACATGCCAGCTAGCTTTGTGATTCGCCGTCACTCGTCACCGCATACCGCAAGTAAAAGACTGAGATCTCAAATTTTGATGAAAGGATAATTTAGCTCTGAATATATGTGTCGCAAATCAACTCGTTGTAGTGATGTTATAGCAGGTACACAATGCCCTGTCTCTGCTTATACTACAGAAACTGTTCACTCCGTTCAGCACAAAGTCGACTTTGCATTGGCGGCAACCACACTTCACAATTTCTGCAGGAATTGTCTAGTTATTAGTGTGGTTGCCTTAGGCAATCACACTATTATTATCGCACATATTATTATTATTAGTGTGGTTGCCTTAGGCAATCACACTACTATTATCTCACATATTATTATTATTATTATTATTATTATTATTATTCCACCCTTTTTTTGGACCGCTACTCCTCCCAGAGTTTTCGCACCACATACACATGCCATATGTCAAATTGACCGGCTTCTTTGGGAATCGATGGCTATTACTTTGTGGAAATTTTCGCTGCATGGTTTTTGAGAAATATGACTTTTTATGGCCAATTTTTCCCATTGAAAATGAATGGGCCGGTGACGTCATAAAAATGTGAATTATGAAGTTACTCCATTGGTCGTATTTGCACACGTGATGCGGTCCGCTGTTCGTCCTCACCGGCCACCAGAAAGGATATAGCTGAACGCGGAAGTGAACAGATAAAACAGTATTCCAAATGCAAAATTACAAATGAAAACGATGTCAGCTAGGTATATCAACAAAACATATGGCTTAGGCATACCCAGATTTCCTCAATAATAACAGTATTTCACAAGATATTACGCAAATTCTTTGACGACGTTTCGTCAGGTCCAGCGTCTTTGAATGCTAATGCTAACAAAGACTACATGCATTGTATGCGACGATTAAAAAACTTTCGGTTGACCTAAAAAAACGATATTCCAAAACCAAAATTAGACGTGCTGTTATACCTGGTTAGAAAGCTTATGCTCTCACCTACTGAATAAACGAATTCTCAAACAAGCCAGACTGTACTAAAGAGTGCAACAACGCCGTCAACAACACGTGTGCAGCAGCTTCTGATCCGGTCTTCAGTGGGCTTGTAATACCACACATGTTGCTTTGGGTGTTGTCGAACTCTGTAGTACAATCTGGCTTGATCTACACATCATCGATCTAATAGCTGACAGAATAAGCTTTCTAACAATGTATAATATGTCAAATTTTACTTTTGTAATACCGTTTTATATTCCAGCGAGTTGGAAACTTTGGTCTCGTTATAACTGCATTACACATCAGTCTGCATTACACGTCAGACTTAGGGTTTTTCCAAGACCCTCTGAACATGCCAGCTAGCTTTGTGATTCGCCGTCACTCGTCACCGCATACCGCAAGTAAAACACTGAGATCTCAAATTTTGATGAAAGGATAATTTAGCTCTGAATATATGTGTCGCAAATCAACTCGTTGTAGTGATGTTATAGCAGGTACACAATGCCCTGTCTCTGCTTATACTACAGAAACTGTTCACTCCGTTCAGCACAAAGTCGACTTTGCATTGGCGGCAACCACACTTCACAATTTCTGCAGGAATTGTCTAGTTATTATTATTATTATTCCACCCATTTTTTGGACCGCTACTCCTCCCAGAGTTTTCGCACCACATACATGTGCAATGTGTCAAATCGAGCGGCTTGATCGGGAATGAAGTGCTATTACTTTGTGGAAAGTTTGGGTGGACGGTTTTTGAGAAATTTGACTTTTTTGGGGGAATTTTTCCCATAGAGAATGAATGGTGGAATGTTCACCCTTGTGATGTCACAATGCTGTCTTCTCACCTTTATGATGTCACAATGGTCTGTCTTCTAGCAGCAGTGCTCTGGTCTCTCTCTGGCTTTGGACATTCAGCATTCATCTCTATGGGGCAAAATTGCCCTCAAATTGTGGGATGCCTCATTGGACGTGTTAGAGAGTCGATTGTCCATTGGTGTAAATTAACCTCGCCCCCTTTCCTGATTGGCCGACATTTGATATTTAATAACTTTTCAACCGTTTGTCATAGAGAATTGTGGATCGCGTCATTGGACTCAGTAAAGACGGAGCAACCACCTAGCAACACCCTAGCAACCACCTAGAACAGCCTAGCAACAGCCTGGAACTCCATAGCAACCACCTAGCAACAGCATAGCAACTGCCTAGAACTCTATAGCAAATACCTAGAAAACCCTAGCAACGACCTGGAACTCCATAACAACCATCTAGCAACACCCTAGCAACCACCTAAAACACCCTAGCAACTGCTTAGAGCTCCATAGCAACCACCTAGCAACACCTTAGCAACCGCTTAGAACTCTATGGGAACGACCTAGCAACACCCTAGCAACCACTTAGAACAGTCTTGCAACAGCCTAGATCTCCATAGCAACCACCTAGCAACACCATAGCAACCACCTAGAACTCCATAGCAACCACCTAGCAACACCCTAGCAACCACCTGGAACACCATAGCAACCACCTAGCAACCCCCTAGCAACCACCTGGAACACCATAGCAACTGCGTAGCAACACCCTAGCAATCGCCTATAACTCCATAGCAACCACCTAGCAACATCCTAGCAACCACCTAGAATACCCTAGCAACACCCTAGCAACCGTCTATAGCTCCATAGCAAATGCCTAGCAACACCCTAGCAACCGCCTATAACTCCATAGCAACCACCTAGCAACATCCTAGCAACCACCTAGAATACCCTAGCAACACCCTAGCAACCGTCTATAGCTACATAGCAAATGCCTAGCAACACCCTAGCAACCGGCTATAACGCCATAGCAACCACCTAGCAACACCATAGTAACCACCCAGAACTCCATAGCATCCACCTAGCAACACCCTAGCAACCACCTAGAATACCCTAGCAACCACCTAGCAACACCATAGCAACCACCCGAAACAGCATAACTGCCTAGCAACACCCTAGCAACCACCTATAACTCCATAGCAACCTCCTAGCAAACACACAGCAACACCCTAGCAACTGCCTATAACTCAATTGCAACCACCTACCAACATCCTAGCAACCACCTAGCAACACCCTCGCAACCACCTGGAACACCATAGCAAATGCCTAGCAACACCCTAGCAACCAGCTATAACTTCATAACAACCACCTAGCAACACCCTAGCAACCACCTTGAACTCCAAAGCAACCATCCAGCAAAACCCTAGCAACCACCTAGAACACCATAGCAAATGCCTAGCAACACCCTAGCAACCAGCTTTAACTCCATAGCAACCACCTAGCAACACCCTAGCAACCACCTAGAACTCCATAGCAACCACCTAGCAACACTCTAGCAACCACCTGTAAAACCATAACAAAAGTCTAGCAAAACCCTAGCAACCAGCCATAACTCCAGAGCAACCACCTAGCAACACCCTAGCAACCACCAAGAACTCCATAGCAACCACCTAGCAACACCATAGCAACCACCTGGAACACCATAGCAACCACCTAGCAACATCAAAGCAACCACCTAGAATGCCTTAGCAACCGCCCTGAACTCCATAGCAACCACCTAGCAACAACCTAGCAACTGCCTAGATTCCCATAGCAAGCACCTAGCATCACCCTAGCAACCAACTAGAACTCCATAGGAACTACCTAGAACACCCTAGCAACCACCTGGAACACCATATCAACCACCTAGCAACATCCTAGCAACTGCCTAGAACTCCACAGCAACCACCTACAACACCCTAGCAACCACCTAGAATTCCATAGCAACCGCCTGGAACTCCATAGAACCACCTAGCAACACCCTAGCAACCGCCTCAAACTCCATAGCAACCACCTACCAACACCCTAGACCCCACTTAAAACACCATAGTCACCACCAGAACATCATAGCAACTACCTACCACTGTTCACTCTGTTCAGCAGAAAGTCGACTTTGCATTGGCGGCAACCACACTTCACAATTTCTGCAGGAATTGTCTAGTTATTATTATTATTATTATTATTATTCCACCCATTTTTTGGACCGCTACTCCTCCCAGAGTTTTCGCACCACATACACATGCCATATGTCAAATTGACCGGCTTCTTTGGGAATCGATGGCTATTACTTTGTGGAAATTTTCGCTGCATGGTTTTTGAGAAATATGACTTTTTATGGCCAATTTTTCCCATTGAAAATGAATGGGGCGGTGACGTCATAAAAATGTGAATTATGAAGTTACACCATTGGTCGTATTTGCACACGTGATGCGGTCCGCTGTCCGTCCTCACCAGTCACCAGAAAGGATATAGTTGAACGCGGAAGTGAACGGATAAAACAGTATTCCAAATGCAAAATTACAAATGACAACGCTGTCAGCTAGGTATATCAACAAAACATATGGCTTAGGCATACCCAGATTTCCTCAATAATAACAGTATTTCACAAGATATTACGCAAATTCTTTGACGACGTTTTGTCAGGTCTTTGAATGCTAATGCTAACAAAGACTACATGCATTGTATGCGACGATTAAAAAACTTTCGGTTGACCTAAAAAAACGATATTCCAAAACCAAAATTAGACGTGCTGTTATACCTGGTTAGAAAGCTTATGCTCTCACCTACTGAATAAACGAATTCTCAAACAAGCCAGACTGTACTAAAGAGTGCAACAACGCCGTCAACAACACCTGTGCAACAGCTTCTGGTCCGGTCTTACTTCAGAAAACCATGTGGGCTTGTAATACCACACGTTGCTTTGGGTGTTGTCGAACTTTCTAGTACAAACTGGCTCGATTGATAATTCATTTATTCAGTAGGTGACAGAATAAGCTTTCTAACTATGTGTAATATGTCAAATTTTGCTTTTGTAACACTGTGTAATATCCCATCGTATTGGAAACTTTGGTCTCATTAGAGCTGCATTACACATTCAGTCCGTCGTAGCAGGGACAGCAACGCGCTCTCACCCCAACGCGTTTGCTAAAGTACAGAACTCCTCTTGCATGCTGTTGATGCACCCCTTGCTGCAACAGAAGCTAGTAGTGCTGGCTACCAGCCGAACCTTATTCACAGAAGCTGTATTTAAAATTAGTTAAAATGCGACTATTTTAACACATATTTCTCGCGTCATTTTCGTTCTTGGAAATTCGGCTCGGCTAACACGTAATAGGCTACTCTGTCTATGAGTTGGTCTCTAAGCTAACAGATTTACAGTTGTATGGTTAAATGAGCTGAAATTCACGCTAAACCATACATCGATCAAATTAATCTCTCCTGTCTTGCTTTTTAAATGGTGCGATCACGCAGTTTATACGTAGGGTTTTTCCAAGACCCTCTGAACATGCCAGCTAGCTTTATGATTCGCCGTCACTCGTCACAGCATACCGTGAGTAAAACACTGAGATCTCAAGTTTTGATGAAATGATAATTTAGCTCTGAATATGTGTGTTGCAAATCAAGTCGTTGCCGTGATGTTATAGCATATATACCATAATCTGTCTCTGCTTATACTACAGAAACTGTTCACTCGTTCGGCACAAAGTCGACTTTGCGTTGGCGGCAACCACACTTCACAATTTCTGCAGGAATTGTCTAGTTAGTGTGGTTGCCTTAGGCAAACACACTATTATTATTGCACATATTTATTAGTGTGGTTGCCTTAGGCAATCACACTATTATTATCGCACATATTATTATTAATATTATTATTATTATTCCACCCATTTTTTGGACCGCTACTCCTCCCAGAGTTTTTGCACCACATACACGTGCCATATGTCAAATTGACCGGCTTCTTTGGGAATCGTGTGCTATTACTTTGTGGAAAGTTTCGCTGCACGGTTTTTGAGAAATATGACTTTTCATGGCCAATTTTTCCCCATAGGGATGAATGTAAAACGTGACGTCATACATATGTGAGCGGTGAAGTCACAGCATTGGTCGGCTTAGCACACGTGATGCACTTTTAACCTGCTTCATCTACAGGAAATTTAGAATCCAGATGCGGTGCATATCTCCATTTTCGTCGTAATTACAGAAAACACACATTCGTAAACTTCAAATGATTCATACCACAATGTAGATAAAACCTTGACGAACACGTACATGCACGGATTGTGTTGTTCAAACGAGGTTTCCTGGCGACTTAGCCACCACAGTGGATATAGCTTAATGCGGAAGTGCACGCGATAAAAACGGTATTCCAAATGCAAAATTACAAATGAAAACGCTGTCAGCTAGGTATATCAACAAACATATGACTTAGGCATACCCAGATTTCCTCAAAAATAATAGTATTTCACAAGATATTACGCAAAATCGTTGACAACGTTTCGTCAAATGCAGCGTCTTTGAATGCTACTAGTGCTAACAAAGAGTGCATGCATTGAATGCGACGATTAAAACACTTTCGGTTGACCTAAAAAACGATATTCCAAAACCAAAACTACACGTGTTATACCTGGTTAGAAAGCTTATGCTCTCACCTACTGAATAAACGAATTCTCAATCAAGCCAGACGGACCTAAAAAGGGCAACAACGCCGTCAACAACACGTGTGCAGCAGCTTCTGGTTCGGTCTTACTTCAGAAAACCATGTGGGCTTGTAATACCACACATGTTGCTTTGTGTGTTGTCGAACTTTGTAGTACAATCTGGCTTGATCTACACATCATCGATCTAATAGGTGACAGAATAAGCTTTCTAACAATGTATAATATGTCAAATTTTACTTTTGTAATACCGTTTTATATTCCAGCGAGTTGGAAACTTTGGTCTCGTTATAACTGCATTACACATCAGTCTGCATTACACGTCAGACTTAGGGTTTTTCCAAGACCCTCTGAACATGCCAGCTAGCTTTGTGATTCGCCGTCACTCGTCACCGCATACCGCAAGTAAAACACTGAGATCTCAAATTTTGATGAAAGGATAATTTAGCTCTGAATATATGTGTCGCAAATCAACTCGTTGTAGTGATGTTATAGCAGGTACACAATGCCCTGTCTCTGCTTATACTACAGAAACTGTTCACTCCGTTCAGCACAAAGTCGACTTTGCATTGGCGGCAACCACACTTCACAATTTCTGCAGGAATTGTCTAGTTATTATTATTATTATTCCGCCAGTTTTTTGGACCGCTACTCCTCCCAGAGTTTTCGCACCACATACACATGCCATATGTCAAATTGACCGGCTTCTTTGGGAATCGATGGCTATTACTTTGTGGAAATATTCGCTGCACGGTTTTTGAGAAATATGACTTTTTATGGCCAATTTTTCCCATTGAAAATGAATGGGGCGGTGACGTCATAAAAAATGTGAATTATGAAGTTACAGCATTGGTCGGCTTTGCACACGTGATGCGGTTGGCTGTTCGTCCTCACCAGCCACCAGAAAGGATATAGCTGAACGCGGAAGTGAACGGATAAAACAGTATTCCAAATGCAAAATTTCAAATGAAAACGCTGTCAGCTAGTTATATCAACAAACATATGACTTAGGCATACCCAGAAGTCCTCAATAATAACAGTATTTCACAAGATATTACGCAAATTCTTTAACGACGTTTCGTCAGGTCCAGCGTCTTTGAATGCTAATGCTAACAGACTACATGCATTGTATGCGACGATTAAAAAACTTTCGGTTGACCTAAAAAAACGATATTCCAAAACCAAAATTAGACGTGCTGTTATACCTGGTTAGAAAGCTTATGCTCTCACCTACTGAATAAACGAATTCTCAAACAAGCCAGACTGTAGTAAAGAGTGCAACAACGCCGTCAACAACACGTGTGCAGCAGCTTCTGATCCGTCTTCAGTGGGCTTGTAATACCACACATGTTGCTTTGGGTGTTGTCGAACTTTGTAGTACAATCTGGCTTGATCTACACATCATCGATCTAATAGGTGACAGAATAAGCTTTCTAACAATGTATAATATGTCAAATTTTACTTTTGTAATACCGTTTTATATTCCAGCGAGTTGGAAACTTTGGTCTCGTTATAACTGCATTACACATCAGTCTGCATTACACGTCAGACTTAGGGTTTTTCCAAGACCCTCTGAACATGCCAGCTAGCTTTGTGATTCGCCGTCACTCGTCACCGCATACCGCAAGTAAAACACTGAGATCTCAAATTTTGATGAAAGGATAATTTAGCTCTGAATATATGTGTCGCAAATCAACTCGTTGTAGTGATGTTATAGCAGGTACACAATGCCGTCTCTGCTTATACTACAGAAACTGTTCACTCCGTTCAGCGCAAAGTTGACTTTGCATTGGCGGCAACCACACTTCACAATTTCTGCTGGAATTGTCTAGTTAGTGTGGTTGCCTTAGGCAAACACACTATTATTATTGCACATATTATTTATTTATTATTAGTGTGGTTGCCTTAGGCAAACACACTATTATTATTGCACATATTATTATTATTATTCTTTCTTTCCACCCATTTTTTGGACCGCTACTCCTCCCAGAGATTTCACACCACATGGACGTGCAATATGTCAAATCGAGCAGCTTCATCGGGAATGGTGTGCTATTACTTTGTGGAAAGATTCGTTGCACGGTTTTTGAAAAATTTGAATTTTTGTGGGCAATTTTTCCCCATAGGGAATGAATGGCGGAATGTTCAGCCTTGTGATGTCACAATGCTCTGTCTTCTCACCATTGTGATGTCACAATGCTCTGTCTTCTAGCAGCAGTACTCTGGTCTCTCTCTAGATTTGAACATTCTGCCATTCATCTCTATGGGGAAAAATTGCCCACAAATTGTGCAATGCCTCATTGGACATGGTAGAGTGTCCTTTGTCCATTGGTGTAGATCAGCCTCGCCCCCCTTCCTGATTGGCCGATGTTTGATATTTCATAACTTTTGAACCGTTTGTCATAGAGAACTACGGGTCGCGTCATTGGACTCAGTAAAGACCTAGCAACTGCCTAGAACTCCATAGCAACCACCTAGCAACATCCTAGCAACCGCCTGTAACTCCATAGCAATGACCTAGCAACACCCTAGCAACCACCTAGAACATCCTAGCAACCGCCTAGAACGCCATAACAACCACCTAACAACACACTAGCAACCACCTGTAACACCATAGCAACTGCCTAGAACTCCATAGCAACAACCTAGCAACACCCTAGCAACCACCTAAAACTGCATAGCAACCACCTTGCAACACCCTAGCAACCAGCTGGAACACCATAGCAAATGCCTAGCAACACACTAGCAACCGGCTATAACTCCATAGCAACCACCTAGCAACACCATAGCAACCACCTAGAACTCCATAGCAAGCACCTAGCAACACCTTAGCAACCACCTGGAACACCATAGCAACCACCTGGAACACCATAACAACTGCCTAGCAACACCCTAGCAACCACCTATAACCCCATAGCAACCACCTAGCAACATCCTAGCAACCACCTACAAAACCCTAGAAACTGCCTAGCAACACCCTAGCAACCGCCTATAACTCCATTGCAACCACCTAGCAACATCCTAGCAACCACCTGGAACACCATAGCAAATGCATAGCAACACCTTAGCAACCGGCTATAACTCCATAGCAATCACCTAGCAACACCATAGAAACCACCTTACAACACCCTAGCAACCACCTAGAATTCCCTAGCAATCACCTAGCAACACCCTAGCAACCACCTGGAACACCATAACAATTGCCTAGCAACACCCTAGCAACCGCCTATAACTCCATAGCAACCTCCTAGCAACCACCTAGAATACCCAGGTAACCTCCTAGCAACACCCTAGCAACCTCCTATAACTCCATAGCAACCACCGAGCAACATCCTAGCAACCACTTAGAATACCCTAGCAACCACCTAGCAATGCCGTAGCAACGACATGGAGCTCCATAGCAAACACCTAGCACCACCCTAGCAACCACCTGGAACACCATATCAACCACCTAGCAACATCCTAGCAACTGCCTAGAACTCCATAGCAACCACCTATAACACCATAGCAACCGCCTAGAATTCCATAGCAACCACCTAGAACTCCATAGAACCACCTAGCAACACCCTAGCAACCGCCTCAAACTCCATAGCAACCACCTAGCAACACCCTAGCAACCACCTAGAAAACCTTCGCAACCGCCTATAACTCCATAGCAACCACCTAGCAACATTCTAGGAAGCACCTAGCAACACCCTAGCAACCACCTGAAACACCATAACTGCCTAGAAACACCCTAGCAACCGCCTATCACTCCATAGCAACCACCTAGCAACACCCTAAGAACCACTAGGAACACCATATAAACCACCTAGCAACATCCTAGCAACTGCCTAGAACTACATAGCAACCATCTAGAACACCCTAGCAACCGCATAGAAATCCATAGCAACCGCCTAGAACTCCATAGAACCACCTAGCAACACCCTAGCAACCGCCTCAAACTCCATAGCAACCACCTAGCAACACCCTAGACACCACCTAAAACACCATAGTCATCACTAGAACATCATAGCAACTTCCGACCACTCTTCACTCTGTTCAGCAGAAAGTCGGCTTTGCATTGGCGGCAACCACACTTCACAATTTCTGCAGGAATTGTCTAGTTATTATTATTATTATTCCACCCATTTTTTGGACCGCTACTCCTCCCAGAGTTTTCGCACCACATACATGTGCAATGTGTCAAATCGAGCGGCTTGATCGGGAATAAAGTGCTATTACTTTGTGGAAAGTTTGGGTGGACGGTTTTTGAGAAATTTGACTTTTTTTGGGGAATTTTTCCCATAGAGAATGAATGGTGGAATGTTCACCCTTGTGATGTCACAATGCTGTCCTCTCAGCATTGTGATGTCACAATGGTCTGTCTTCTAGCAGCAGTGCTCTGGTCTCTCTCTGGCTTTGGACATTCAGCATTCATCTCTATGGGGCAAAATTGCCTTCAAATTGTGGGATGCCTCATTGGACGTGTTAGAGAGTCCTTTGTCCATTGGTGTAAATTAACCTTGCCCCCTTTCCTGATTGGCCGACATTTGATATTTCATAACTCTTCAACCGTTTGTCATAGAAAATTATGGATCACGTCATTGGACTCAGTAAAGACGGAGCAACCACCTAGCAACACCCTAGCAACCACCTAAAACAGCCTAGCAACTGCCTAGAACTCCATAGCAACCACCTAGCAACACCCTAGCAACCACCTGGATCTCCATAGCAACCACCTGGCAACAACCTAGCAACCACCTGGAACACCATAACAACTGCCTAGCAACACCCTAGCAACCGCCTATAACTCCATAACAACCACCTAGCAACATCCTAGCAACCACCTAGAAAACCCTACCAACCACATAGCAATACCCTAGCAACCGCCTATAACTCCATAGCAACCACCTAGCAACACCCTAGGAACCACCTGGAACACCATAGCAAATGCATAGTAACACCCTAGCAACCGGCTATAACTCCATAGCAACCACCTAGCAACACCATAGCAACCACCTTGCAGCACCCTAACAACCACCTAGAATACCCTAGCAACCACCTAGCAACACCCTAGCAACCACCTGGAACACCATAACAACTGCCTAGCAACACCCTAGCAACTGCCTATAACTCCATAGCAACCACCTAGAAACATCCTAGCAACCACCTAGAATACCCTAGCAACTGCCTAGAACTCCATAGCAACAACCTAGCATCACCCTAGCAACCACCTAGAACACCTTAGGAACCGCCTAAAACTCCATACCAACCATGTAACAACACACTAGCAACCACCTGTAACACCATAGCAACTGCCTAGAACTCCATAGCAACCACCTAGCAACACCCTAGCAACCACCTAGACCTGCATAGCAACCACCTTGCAACACCCTAGCAACCACCTGGAACACCATAGCAAATGCCTAGCAACACCGTAGCAACGGGCTATAACTCCATAGCAATCACCTAGCAACACCCTAGCAACCACCCAGAATACCCTAGCAACCACCTGGAACACCATAACAACTGCCTATCAACACCCTAGCAACCGCTTATAACTCCATAGTCACCACCAGAACATCATAGCAACTACCTACCACTGTTCACTCTGTTCAGCAGAAAGTCGACTTTGCGTTGGCGGCAACCACACTTCACAATTTCTGCAGGAATTGTCTAGTTATTATTATTCTTTCTTTCCACCCATTTTTTGGACCGCTACTCCTCCCAGAGTTTTCGCACCACATACACGTGCCATATGTCAAATTGACCGGCTTCTTTGGGAATCGATGGCTATTACTTTGTGGAAAGTTTCGCTGCACGGTTTTTGAGAAATATGACTTTTTATGGCCAATTTTTCCCCATAGGGATGAATGTAAAACGTGACGTCATACATATGTGAGCGGTGAAGTCACAGCATTGGTCGGCTTAGCACACGTGATGCACTTTTAACCTGCTTCATCTACAGGAAATTTAGAATCCAGATGCGGTGCATATCTCCATTTTCGTCGTAATTACAGAAAACACACATTCGTAAACTTCAAATGATTCATACCACAATGTAGATAAAACCTTGACGAAGACGTACATGCACGGATTGTGTTGATCAAACGAGGTTTCCTGGCGACTTAGCCACCACAGTGGATATAGCTTAATGCGGAAGTGCACGCGATAAAAACGGTATTCCAAATGCAAAATTACAAATGAAAACGCTGTCAGCTAGGTATATCAACAAACATATAGCTTAGGCATACCCAGAAGTCCTCAATAATAACAGTATTTCACAAGATATTACGCAAATTCTTTGACGACGTTTCGTCAGGTCCAGCGTCTTTGAATGCTACTAGTGCTAACAAAGAGTGCATGCATTGAATGCGACGATTAAAAAACTTTCGGTTGACCTAAAAAAACGATATTCCAAAACCAAAATTAGACGTGCTGTTATACCTGGTTAGAAAGCTTATGCTCTCACCTACTGAATAAACGAATTCTCAAACAAGCCAGACTGTACTAAAGAGTGCAACAACGCCGTCAACAACACGTGTGCAGCAGCTTCTGATCCGTCTTCAGTGGGCTTGTAATACCACACATGTTGCTTTGGGTGTTGTCGAACTTTGTAGTACAATCTGGCTTGATCTACACATCATCGATCTAATAGGTGACAGAATAAGCTTTCTAACAATGTATAATATGTCAAATTTTACTTTTGTAATACCGTTTTATATTCCAGCGAGTTGGAAACTTTGGTCACGTTATAACTGCATTACACATCAGTCTGCATTACACGTCAGACTTAGGGTTTTTCCAAGACCCTCTGAACATGCCAGCTAGCTTTGTGATTCGCCGTCACTCGTCACCGCATACCGCAAGTAAAACACTGAGATCTCAAATTTTGATGAAAGGATAATTTAGCTCTGAATATATGTGTCGCAAATCAACTCGTTGTAGTGATGTTATAGCAGGTACACAATGCCGTCTCTGCTTATACTACAGAAACTGTTCACTCCGTTCAGCGCAAAGTTGACTTTGCATTGGCGGCAACCACACTTCACAATTTCTGCTGGAATTGTCTAGTTAGTGTGGTTGCCTTAGGCAAACACACTATTATTATTGCACATATTTATTTATTATTATTATTATTATTATTATTCCGCCAGTTTTTTGGACCGCTACTCCTCCCAGAGTTTTCGCACCACATACACGTGCAATATGTCAAATCGAGCGGCTTGATCGGGAATGGTGTGCTATTACTTTGTGGAAAGTTTCGGTGCACGGTTTTTGAGAAATTCCACGTTTTTTGGGAAATTTTTCCCATAGAGAATGAATGGTGGAATGTTCACCCTTGTGATGTCACAATGCTGTCTTCACACCTTTATGATGTCACAATGCTCTGTATTCTAGCAGCAGTACTCTGGTCTCTCTCTAGATTTGAACATTCTGCCATTCATCTCTATGGGGAAAATTGCCCACAAATTGTGCAATGCCTCATTGGACATGGTAGAGAGTCCTTTGTCCATTGGTGTAGATCAGCCTCGCCCCCATTCCTGATTGGCCGATGTTTGACATTTCATAACTTTTGAACCGTTTGTCATAGAAAATTATGGGTCATGTCATTGGACTCAGTAAAGACCTAGCAACCGCCTAGAACTCCATAGCAACCTCCTAGCAACACCCTAGCAACCGCCTATAACTCCAAAGCAACGACCTAGCAACACCCTAGCAACCACCTAGAGTAACCTAGCAACCGCCTAGAACTCCATAGCAACCACCTAACAACACACTAGCAACCACCTGGAACACCATAGCAACCACCTAACAACACCATAGCAACCACCTAGAACTCCATAGCAACCACCTAGCAACACCCTAGCAACCACCTGGAACTCCATAGCAACCACCGAGCAACACCCTAGCAACCACCTTGAACACCCTAGCAACCGGCTATAACTCCATAGCAACCACCTAGCAACACCATAGCAACCACCTAGAACTCCATAGCAACCACCTAGCAACACCCTAGCAACCACCTGGAACACCATAGCAACCACCTAGCAACACCCTAGCAACCACCTAGAACACCCTAGCAACCAGCTTTAACTCCATAGCAACCACCTAGCAACACCATAGCAACCACCTAGAACTCCATAGCAACCACCTAGCAACACCCTAGCAACCACCTGGAACACCATAGCAACCACCTAGCAACATCCTAGCAACCACCTAGAATACCCTAGCAACACCCTAGCAACCGTCTATAGCTCCATAGCAAATGCCTAGCAACACCCTAGCAACCGCCTATAACTCCATAGCAACCACCTAGCAACATCCTAGCAACCACCTAGAATACCCTAGCAACACCCTAGCAACCGTCTATAGCTCCATAGCAAATGCCTAGCAACACCCTAGAAACCGGCTATAACTCCATAGCAACCACCTAGCAACACCATAGTAACCACCCACAACTCCATAGCATCCACTTAGCAACACCCTAGCAACCACCTAGAATACCCTAGCAACCACCTAGCAACACCATAGCAACCACCTGAAACAGCATAACTGCCTAGCAACACCCTAGCAACCGCCTATAACTCCATAGCAACCTCCTAGCAAACACATAGCAACACCCTAGCAACTGCCTATAACTCAATAGCAACCACCTACCAACATCCTAGCAACCACCTAGCAACACCCTAGCAACCACCTGGAACACCATAGCAAATGCCTAGCAACACCCTAGCAACCCGCTATAACTTCATAACAACCACCTAGCAACACCCTAGCAACCACCTTGAACTACATAGCAACCATCCAGCAAAACCCAAGCAACCACCTAGAACACCATAGCAAATGCCTAGCAACACCCTAGCAACCAGCTATAACTCCATAGCAACCACCTAGCAACACCCGAGCAACCACCTAGAACTCCATAGCAACCACCTAGCAACACTCTAGCAACCACCTGTAACACCATAACAAAAGCCTAGCAAAACCCTAGCAACCAGCCATAACTCCATAGCAACCACCTAGCAACACCCTAGCAACCACCAAGAACTCCATAGCAACCACCTAGCAACACCATAGCAACCACCTGGAACACCATAGCAACCACCTAGCAACATCCAAGCAACCACCTAGAATGCCTTAGCAACCGCCCTGAACTCCATAGCAACCACCTAGCAACAACCTAGCAACTGCCTAGATTCCCATAGCAAGCACCTAGCATCACCCTAGCAACCAACTAGAACTCCATAGGAACTACCTAGAACACCCTAGCAACCACCTGTAACACCATATCAACCACCTAGCAACATCCTAGCAACTGCCTAGAACTCCACAGCAACCACCTACAACACCCTAGCAACCGCCTAGAATTCCATAGCAACCGCCTGGAACTCCATATAACCACCTAGCAACACCCTAGCAACCGCCTCAAACTCCATAGCAACCACCTACCAACACCCTAGACACCACTTAAAACACCATAGTCACCACCAGAACATCATAGCAACTACCTACCACTGTTCACTCTGTTCAGCAGAAAGTCGACTTTGCATTGGCGGCAACCACACTTCACAATTTCTGCAGGAATTGTCTAGTTATTATTATTCTTTCTTTCCACCCATTTTTTGGACCGCTACTCCTCCCAGAGTTTTCGCACCACATACACGTGCCATATGTCAAATTGACCGGCTTCTTTGGGAATCGATGGCAATTACTTTGTGGAAAGTTTCGCTGCACGGTTTTTGAGAAATATGACTTTTTATGGCCAATTTTTCCCCATAGGGATGAATGTAAAACGTAACGTCATACATATGTGAGCGGTGAAGTCACAGCATTGGTCGGCTTAGCACACGTGATGCACTTTTAACCTGCTTCATCTACAGGAAATTTAGAATCCAGATGCGGTGCATATCTCCATTTTCGTCGTAATTACAGAAAACACACATTCGTAAACTTCAAATGATTCATACCACAATGTAGATAAAACCTTGACGAAGACGTACATGCACGGATTGTGTTGATCAAACGAGGTTTCCTGGCGACTTAGCCACCACAGTGGATATAGCTTAATGCGGAAGTGCACGCGATAAAAACGGTATTCCAAATGCAAAATTACAAATGAAAACGCTGTCAGCTAGGTATATCAACAAATATATAGCTTAGGCATACCCAGAAGTCCTCAATAATAACAGTATTTCACAAGATATTACGCAAATTCTTTGACGACGTTTCGTCAGGTCCAGCGTCTTTGAATGCTACTAGTGCTAACAAAGAGTGCATGCATTGAATGCGACGATTAAAAAACTTTCGGTTGACCTAAAAAAACGATATTCCAAAACCAAAATTAGACGTGCTGTTATACCTGGTTAGAAAGCTTATGCTCTCACCTACTGAATAAACGAATTCTCAAACAAGCCAGACTGTACTAAAGAGTGCAACAACGCCGTCAACAACACGTGTGCAACAGCTTCTGATCCGATCTTCACTGGGCTTGTAATACCACACATGTTGCTTTGGGTGTTGTCGAACTTTGTAGTACAATCTGGCTTGATCTACACATCATCGATCTAATAGGTGACAGAATAAGCTTTCTAACAATGTATAATATGTCAAATTTTACATTTGTAATACCGTTTTATATTCCAGCGAGTTGGAAACTTTGGTCTCGTTATAACTGCATTACACATCAGTCTGCATTACACGTCAGACTTAGGGTTTTTCCAAGACCCTATGAACATGCCAGCTAGCTTTGTGATTCGCCGTCACTCGTCACCGCATACCGCAAGTAAAACACTGAGATCTCAAATTTTGATGAAAGGATAATTTAGCTCTGAATATATGTGTCGCAAATCAACTCGTTGTAGTGATGTTATAGCAGGTACACAATGCCCTGTCTCTGCTTATACTACAGAAACTGTTCACTCCGTTCAGCACAAAGTCGACTTTGCGTTGGCGGCAACCACACTTCACAATTTCTGCAGGAATTGTCTAGTTATTATTATTATTATACTTTCCGCAATGCGAGTCTATGGCAGCCCATAGAACCCATTGGTAACTTTTTATGAAATTTGGCACATTGATTAAGGACAGTCTGATGTATCCAGGCATCGAATTTGGGGTCAATCCATCCAACTCTGTAGCGCCACCAACAGGCCAAAGTTCAAGGTACATTTTTGCTTATAACTTTTGAACCGTTTGTCCTAGAGTTGTGGGGATTGTTTCTCCTGAATCCTTGGGTCATGCCGATTCCAATGCACCCATTGCCGTTAAAACGCGTCATAATAGATTTTCCGCCATGTTGAATTATTCAAAAAACCTACTTTTGCGAACTAGTCCTAGGGCGTTGTTCCGATCACCACCAAATTCGGTACGTATGATCTACAGACGGTGCTGACCAAAAGTTATTCACAGTATTTTGATAAAGATATTAAAATGGCCACAATTAGCCAATGAATATTTTGGAGGGCGTGTCTTGTAACATGAAGGTTTGTAAATTCTGAACGGTTACACCTACCAACCTGAAACTTGGTTGACATATCAAGAGACATAAGTGGAGGCTAACCCTCTATTTTCGGCCCGATCAAGCAAAGTGGTGGCGCTAGAGAGCTCATTTTCTGTTTTGGCATAACCGCTATGCCGATGTTTTCGAAACTCAGTACACATGTATTGGGGCACTCTATATGGACAGCGCGGAAATAGGAAGCTGATTGGCTGCATGGTGGCGCTATAATGAGCAAAAAGATGTTTTTCTTGCATAATTTTGAACAAGCATATCTCCGGCCCCATTTGAGGTACAGTCATGAAATTTTGCACATATGTGCAACTCGTCAAGGGTAACAAGTTTCCAATTAGGACCCTTAAGCCCCGCCCATTGGATCTTCCGCAAATTAGCCATTTTCTGTCCTAGAGTTGTGATCTTCTACAAATGAGACTTCTTTGAAAAATGCTTCAAATGCTTTCTGCCATGGAAGTCTATTGCGGCCCCTATAACCGACTGGTCGGTTTTTACAGAACTTTGCAGAATGGTAGAGGGTTATGCCATTCTCCCTGCGATGGACTGGTGTCTTGTACAGGGGTTGTTCTGGTTGCTTGTCCTCCTGGCGCCCCTTTCGTGCTTGGCCCCTCCATTGCTGCTCGCAGCTATATTTATTATTAGGGGCCAAGCACCGAAGGTGCAGGGCACCTATTGTAATCGTTAGTATTATTAGGGGCCAAGCACCGAAGGTGCAGGGCACCTATTGTAATCGTTAGTATTATTATTTTTTCTGCAATGCGAGTCTATGGCAGCCCATAGAACCCATTGGTAGTATTTTATGAAATTTGGCACATTGATAAAGGACAGTCCAATGTATACAGGCCTCGAATTTGGGGTCAATCCATCCAACTCTGTAGCGCCACCAACATGCCAAAGTTCAAGGTACATTTTTGCTTATAACTTTTGAACCGTTTGTCCTAGAGATGCGGGGATTGTTTCCGCTGAATCCTTGGGTCATGCCGATTCCAATGCACCCATTGCCGTTAAAACGCGTCATAATAGATTTTCCGCCATTTTGAATTATTCAAAAAACCTACTTTTGCGAACTAGTCCTAGGGTGTTGATCCGATCACCACCAAATTCGGTACGTCTAATCTACAGACGGTGCTGACCAAAAGTTATTCACAGAATTTTGATAAACATTTTTAAATGGCCACAATTAGCCAATGAATATTGAGGAGGGCGTGGCTTGTAACATGATGGTGTGTAAATTCTGAACAGTTTCACCTACCACCATGAAACTTGGTCGACATATCAACAGACATAAGTGGAGGCTAACCCTCCATTTTCGGTCCGATCAAGCAATGTGGTGGCGCTAGAGAGCTCATTTTCTGTTTAGGCATAACCGCTGCTCCGATGTTTTCGAAACTCGGCACACATATTTTGGGGCACTCTATATGGACAGGGTGGAAATATGAAGCCGATTGGCTGTATGGTGGCGCTATAATGAGCAAACAGGTGTTTTTCTTGCATAATTTTGAACAAGCATATCTCCGGCCCCATTTGAGCTACAGTCATGAAATTTTGCACATATGTGCAACTCGTCAAGGGTAACAAGTTTCCAATTAGGACCCATAAGCCCCGCCCATTGGATCTTCCGCAAATTAGACATTTTCTGTCCTAGAGTTGTGATCTTCCACAAATGAGACTTCTTTGAAAAATGCTTCAAATGCTTTCTGCTATGGAAAACTATGGCGGCCCCTATAACCGACTGGTCGGATTTTACCAAACTTTGCAGATTGGTAGAGGGCTATGCCGTTCACCCTGCGATGGACTGGTGTCTTGTACAGGGGTTGTTCTGGTTGCTTGTCCTCCTGGCGCCCCATTCGTGCTTGGCCCCTCCATTGCTGCTCGCAGCTATATTTATTATTATTTCTGCAATGCGAGTCTATGGCAGCCCATAGAACCCATTGGTGGTTTTTTATGAAATTTGGCACATTGATAAAGGACAGTCCAATGTATCCAGGCATCAAATTTGGTGTCAATCCATCCAACTCTGTAGCGCCACCAACAGGCCAAACTTCAAGGTACATATTTGCTTATAACTTTTGAACCGTTTTTCCTAGAGTTGTGGGGATTGTTTCCCCTGAATCCTTGGGTCATGCCGATTCCAATGCACCCATTGCCGTTAAAACGCGTCATAATAGATTTTCCGCCATTTTGAATCATTTGACAAACCTACTTTTGCGAACTAGTCCTAGGGCGTTGATCCGATCACCACCAAATTTGGTTCGTATGATCTACAGACGGTGCTGACCAAAAGATATTCACAGAATTTTGATAAAGATATTTGAATGGCCACAATCAGCCAATGAATATTTAGGAGGGCGTGGCTTGTAACATGAAGGTGTGTAAATTCTGAACGGTTTCACCTACCACCATGAAACTTGGTAGGCATATCAGCAGCCATAAGGGGAGGCTAACCCTCCATTTTCGGCCCGATAAAGCAATGTGGTGGCGCTAGAGAGCTTATTTTCTGTTTAGGCATAACCACTGTGCCGATGTTTTCGAAATTCGGTAGACTTGTTTTGGGGCACTCTATATGGACAGGGCGGAAATATGAAGCCGATTGCCCTAAAGGTGGCGCTGTCATGAGCAAAAAGGTGTTTTTCTTAGATAATTTTGAACAAGCATATCTCCGGCCCCATTTGAGCTACAGTCATGAAATTTTGCACGTATGTGCAACTCGTCAAGGGTAACAAGTTTCCAATTAGGACCCATAAGCCCCGCCCATTGGATCTTCCGCAAATTAGACATTTTCTGTCCTAGAGTTGTGATCTTCCACAAATGAGACTTCTTTGAAAAATGCTTCAAATGCTTTCAGCCATGGAAGTCTATGGCGGCCCCTATAACCGACTGGTCGGTTTTTACAAAACTTTGCAAAATGGTAGAGGGTTGTGCCTTTCACCCTGCGATGGACTGGCGTCTTGTTCAGGGGTTGTTCTGTTTGCTTGTCGGCCTGGTGCCCCATTCGTGCTTGGCCCCTCCATTGCTGCTCGCAGCTATATTTATTAGGGGCCAAGCACCGAAGGTGCAGGGCACCTATTGTAATCGTTAGTATTATTATTAGGGGCCAAGCACCGAAGGTGCAGGGCACCTATTGTAATCGTTAGTATTATTAGGGGCCAAGCACCGAAGGTGCAGGGCACCTATTGTAATCGTTAGTATTATTATTATTAGGGGCCAAGCACCGAAGGTGCAGGGCACCTATTGTAATCGTTAGTATTATTAGGGGCCAAGCACCGAAGGTGCAGGGCACCTATTGTAATCGTTAGTATTATTATTATTATTATTATTATACTTTCCGCAATGCGAGTCTATGGCAGCCCATAGAACCCATTGGTAACTTTTTATGAAATTTGGCACATTGATAAAGGACAGTCTGATGTATCCAGGCATCGAATTTGGGGTCAATCCATCCAACTCTGTAGCGCCACCAACAGGCCAAAGTTCAAGGTACATTTTTGCTTATAACTTTTGAACCGTTTGTCCTAGAGTTGTGGGGATTGTTTCTCCTGAATCCTTGGGTCATGCCGATTCCAATGCACCCATTGCCGTTAAAACGCGTCATAATAGATTTTCCGCCATTTTGAATTATTCAAAAAACCTACTTTTGCGAACTAGTCCTAGGGCGTTGTTCCGATCACCACCAAATTCGGCACGTATGATCTGCAGACGGTGCTGACCAAAAGTTATTCACAGAATTTTGATAAAGATATTTAAATGGCCACAATTAGCCAATGAATATATAGGAGGGCGTGGCTTGTAACATGAAGGTTTGTTAATTCTGAACGGTTACACCTACCAACCTAAAACTAGGTAGACATATCAAGAGACATAAGTGGAGGCTAACCCTCCATTTTCGGCCCGATCAAGCAAAGTGGTGGCGCCAGAGAGCTCATTTTCTGTTTTGGCATAACCGCTATGCAGATGTTTTCGAAACTCGGCACACATGTATTGGGGCACTCTATATGGACAGGGCGGAAATATGAAGCCGATTGGCTGCATGGTGGCGCTATAATGAGCAAAAAGGTGTTTTTCTTGCATAATTTTGAACAAGCATATCTCCGGCCCCATTTGAGCTACAGTCATGAAATTTTGCACATATGTGCAACTCGTCAAGGGTAACAAGTTTCCAATAAGGACCCATAAACCCCGCCCATTGGGTCTTCCGCAAATTAGACATTTGTTGTGCTATAGCTGTGATCTTCCACAAATCAAACTATTATGACGAATGCTTCAAAAGCTTTCTGCCATGGAAGTCTATGACGGCCCCTATAACCAACTGGTCGGATTTTACAAAACTTTGCAGAATGGTAGAGGGTTATGCCGTTCTCCCTGCGATGGACTGGTGTCTTGTACAGGGGTTGTTCTGGTTGCTTGTTCTCCTGGCGCCCCATTCGTGCTTGGCCCCTCCATTGCTGCTCGCAGCTATATTTATTATTATTTCTGCAATGCGAGTCTATGGCAGCCCATAGAACCCATTGGTGGTTTTTTATGAAATTTGGCACATTGATAAAGGACAGTCCAATGTATCCAGGCATCAAATTTGGTGTCAATCCATCCAACTCTGTAGCGCCACCAACAGGCCAAACTTCAAGGTACATATTTGCTTATAACTTTTGAACCGTTTTTCCTAGAGTTGTGGGGATTGTTTCCCCTGAATCCTTGGGTCATGCCGATTCCAATGCACCCATTGCCGTTAAAACGCGTCATAATAGATTTTCCGCCATTTTGAATCATTTGACAAACCTACTTTTGCGAACTAGTCCTAGGGCGTTGATCCGATCACCACCAAATTTGGTTCGTATGATCTACAGACGGTGCTGACCAAAAGATATTCACAGAATTTTGATAAAGATATTTGAATGGCCACAATCAGCCAATGAATATTTAGGAGGGCGTGGCTTGTAACATGAAGGTGTGTAAATTCTGAACGGTTTCACCTACCACCATGAAACTTGGTAGGCATATCAGCAGCCATAAGGGGAGGCTAACCCTCCATTTTCGGCCCGATAAAGCAATGTGGTGGCGCTAGAGAGCTTATTTTCTGTTTAGGCATAACCACTGTGCCGATGTTTTCAAAATTCGGTAGACTTGTTTTGGGGCACTCTATATGGACAGGGCGGAAATATGAAGCCGATTGCCCTAAAGGTGGCGCTGTCATGAGCAAAAAGGTGTTTTTCTTAGATAATTTTGAACAAGCATATCTCCGGCCCCATTTGAGCTACAGTCATGAAATTTTGCACGTATGTGCAACTCGTCAAGGGTAACAAGTTTCCAATTAGGACCCATAAGCCCCGCCCATTGGATCTTCCGCAAATTAGACATTTTCTGTCCTAGAGTTGTGATCTTCCACAAATGAGACTTCTTTGAAAAATGCTTCAAATGCTTTCAGCCATGGAAGTCTATGGCGGCCCCTATAACCGACTGGTCGGTTTTTACAAAACTTTGCAAAATGGTAGAGGGTTGTGCCTTTCACCCTGCGATGGACTGGCGTCTTGTTCAGGGGTTGTTCTGTTTGCTTGTCGGCCTGGTGCCCCATTCGTGCTTGGCCCCTCCATTGCTGCTCGCAGCTATATTTATTAGGGGCCAAGCACCGAAGGTGCAGGGCACCTATTGTAATCGTTAGTATTATTATTAGGGGCCAAGCACCGAAGGTGCAGGGCACCTATTGTAATCGTTAGTATTATTAGGGGCCAAGCACCGAAGGTGCAGGGCACCTATTGTAATCGTTAGTATTATTATTATTAGGGGCCAAGCACCGAAGGTGCAGGGCACCTATTGTAATCGTTAGTATTATTAGGGGCCAAGCACCGAAGGTGCAGGGCACCTATTGTAATCGTTGGTATTATTATTATTATTATTATTATACTTTCCGCAATGCGAGTCTATGGCAGCCCATAGAACCCATTGGTAACTTTTTATGAAATTTGGCACATTGATAAAGGACAGTCTGATGTATCCAGGCATCGAATTTGGGGTCAATCCATCCAACTCTGTAGCGCCACCAACAGGCCAAAGTTCAAGGTACATTTTTGCTTATAACTTTTGAACCGTTTGTCCTAGAGTTGTGGGGATTGTTTCTCCTGAATCCTTGGGTCATGCCGATTCCAATGCACCCATTGCCGTTAAAACGCGTCATAATAGATTTTCCGCCATTTTGAATTATTCAAAAAACCTACTTTTGCGAACTAGTCCTAGGGCGTTGTTCCGATCACCACCAAATTCGGCACGTATGATCTGCAGACGGTGCTGACCAAAAGTTATTCACAGAATTTTGATAAAGATATTTAAATGGCCACAATTAGCCAATGAATATATAGGAGGGCGTGGCTTGTAACATGAAGGTTTGTTAATTCTGAACGGTTACACCTACCAACCTAAAACTAGGTAGACATATCAAGAGACATAAGTGGAGGCTAACCCTCCATTTTCGGCCCGATCAAGCAAAGTGGTGGCGCCAGAGAGCTCATTTTCTGTTTTGGCATAACCGCTATGCAGATGTTTTCGAAACTCGGCACACATGTATTGGGGCACTCTATATGGACAGGGCGGAAATATGAAGCCGATTGGCTGCATGGTGGCGCTATAATGAGCAAAAAGGTGTTTTTCTTGCATAATTTTGAACAAGCATATCTCCGGCCCCATTTGAGCTACAGTCATGAAATTTTGCACATATGTGCAACTCGTCAAGGGTAACAAGTTTCCAATAAGGACCCATAAGCCCCGCCCATTGGGTCTTCCGCAAATTAGACATTTGTTGTGCTATAGCTGTGATCTTCCACAAATCAAACTATTATGACGAATGCTTCAAAAGCTTTCTGCCATGGAAGTCTATGACGGCCCCTATAACCAACTGGTCGGATTTTACAAAACTTTGCAGAATGGTAGAGGGTTATGCCGTTCTCCCTGCGATGGACTGGTGTCTTGTACAGGGGTTGTTCTGGTTGCTTGTTCTCCTGGCGCCCCATTCGTGCTTGGCCCCTCCATTGCTGCTCGCAGCTATATTTATTATTATTATTATTATTATTATTATACTTTCCGCAATGCGAGTCTATGGCAGCCCATAGAACCCATTGGTAGTTTTTTATGAAATTTTGCACATTAATAAAGGACAGTCCACTGTATAGAGGCCTCGAATTTGGGGTCAATCCATCCAACTCTGTAGCGCCATCAACAGGCCAAAGTTCAAGGTACATTTTTGCTTATAACTTTTGAACCGTTTGTCCTAGAGTTGTGGGGATTGTTTCTCCTGAATCCTTGGGTCATGCCGATTCCAATGCACCCATTGTCGTTAAAACGCGTGATAATAGATTTTCCGCCATTTTGAATTATTCAAAAAACCTACTATTGCGAACTAGTCCTAGGGCATTGATCCGATCACCACCAAATTCGGTATATATGATCTACAGACGGTGCTGACCAAAAGTTATTCACAGAATTTTGATTGATCAAATGATTTGGCCACAATCAGCCAATGAATGTTGAGGAGGGCGTGGCTTGTAACATGAAGGTGTGTAATTTCTGAACGGTATCACCTAACACCATGAAACTTAGTCGGCATATCACCAGCCATAAGTGGAGGCTATCCCTCCATTTTCGGCCCGATCAAGTAAAGTGGTGGCGCTAGAGAGCTCATTTTCTGTTTCGGTATAAGCGCAATGCCAATGTTTTCAAAACTCGGCATACATGTATTGGGCCCCTCCAAATGGACAGGGAGCAAATATGAAGCCGATTGGCCAAAAGGTGGCGCTATCATGAGCAAAAAGGTGTTTTTCTTAGATAATTTTGATCAAGCATATCTCTGTCCCCATTTGAGCTACAGTCATGATATTTTGCACATATGTGCAACTCATCAAGGGCAACAAGTTTCCAATAAGGACCCATAAGCCCAACCCACTGGATCTTCCGTAAATTAGAAATTTCTGAAAAATGCTTCTAATGCTTTCTGCCATGGAAGTCTTCACTTTTTAATCTCATTATATATTAACGACAGCAGATGGCGCCATTTAACTATAAAACGGTTGCGTTTCACAAGGAGATGGTTCAATGGTATTTGAAAACCCTGTAGACATAGATCCCCTGGGTGGTTTTTTATGATAATTCGCATGTTGATTAAGAACAGTCCATTGTATCCAGGCCTTGCATTTGGGGTCAATCCATCAATCTGTGTAGCGCCACCAACAGGCCAAACTTCAAGGTACATTTTTGCTTATAACTTTTGAACCGTTTGTCCTAGAGTTGTAGGGATTGTTTCGACTGTATCCTTGGGTCATGCTGATTCCAGTGCACCCATTGGCGTTAAAACGCGTCATAATAGATTTTCCGCCATTTTGAATTATTCGAAAAACCTACTTTTGCGAACTAGTCCTAGGGCGTTGTTCCGATCACCACCAAATTCGGCACGTATGATCTGCAGACGGTGCTGACCAAAAGTTATTCACAGAATTTTGATAAAGATATTTAAATGGTTACAATTAGCCAATGAATATATAGGAGGGCGTGGCTTGTAACATGAAGGTTTGTTAATTCAGAACGGTTACACCTACCAACCTAAAACTTGGTAGACATATCAAGAGACATAAGTGGAGGCTAACCCTCCATTTTCGGCCCGATCAAGCAAAGTGGTGGCGCTAGAGAGCTCATTTTCTGTTTTGGCATTACCGCTACGCCGATGTTTTCGAAACTCGGCACACATTTATTGGGGCACTCTATATGGACAGGGCGGAAATATGAAGCCGATTGGCTGTATGATGGCGCTATAATGAGCAAAAAGGTGTTTTTCTTGCATAATTTTGAACAAGCATATCTCCGGCCCCATTTGAGCTACAGTCATGAAATTTTGCACATATGTGCAACTCGTCAAGGGTAACAAGTTTCCAATTAGGACCCATAAGCCCCGCCCATTGGATCTTCCGCAAAATAGTCATTTTCTGTCCTAGAGTTGTGATCTTCTACAAATGAGACTTCTTTGAAAAATGCTTCGAATGCTTTCTGCCATAGAAGTCTATGGCGGCCCCTGTAACCGACTGGTCGGTTTTTACAAAACTTTGCAGAATGGTAGAGGGTTGTGCCGTTCGCCCTGCGATGGACTGGTGTCTTGATCAGGGGTTGTTCTGTTTGCTTGTCGACCTGGAGTCCCATTCGTGCTTGGCCCCTCCATTGCTGCTCGCAGCTATATTTATTATTATTATTATACTTTCCGCAATGCGAGTCTATGGCAGCCCATAGAACCCATTGGTAACTTTTTATGAAATTTGGCACATTGATAAAGGACAGTACAATGTATACAGGCCTCAAATTTGGGGTCAATCCATCCTACTCTGTAGCGCCACCAACAGGCCAAAGTTCAAGGTACATTTTTGCTTATAACTTTTGAACCTTTTGTCCTAGAGTTGTGGGGATTGTTTCTCCTGAATCCTTGGGTCATGCCGATTCCAGTACATCCATTGCCGTTAAAACGCGTCATAATAGATTTTCCGCCATTTTGAATAATTAAAAAAACCTACTTTTGCGAACTAGTCCTAGGGCGTTGATCCGATCACCACCAAATTCGGTACGTATGATCTACAGACGGCGCTGACCAAAAGTTATTCACAGAATTTTGATAAAGATATTTAAATGGCCACAATTAGCCAATGAATTTATAGGAGGGCGTGGCTTGTAACATGAAGGTTTGTTAATTCTGAACGGTTACACCTACCAACCTAAAACTTGGTAGACATATCAAGAGACATAAGTGGAGGCTAACCCTCCATTTTCGGCCTGATCAAGCCATGTGGTGGCGCTAGAGAGCTCATTTTCTGTTTAGGCATAACCGCTATGCCGATGTTTTCGAAACTCGGCATACCTGTTTTGGGGCCCTCCAAATAGACACGGAGCAAATATGAAGCCGATTGGCTGCATGGTGGCGCTATAATGAACAAAAAGGTGTTTATCTTGAATAATTTTGAACAAGCATATCTCTGGCCCCATTTGAGGTACAGTCATGAAATTTTGCACATATGTGCAACTCGTCAAGGGTAACAAGTTTCCATTAAGGACCCATAAGCCCTGCCCATTGGATCTTCCGCAAATTAGACATTTTCTGTCATAGAGTTGTGATCTTCCACAAATGAGACTTCTTTGAAAAATGCTTCAAATGCTTTCTGCCATGGACTCTATTGCGGCCCCTATAACCGACTGTTCGGATTTTACAAAACTTTGCCGAATGGTAGAGGGTTATACCGCTCGCCCTGCGATGGACTGGGGTTGTTCTGGTTGCTTGTCGGCTTGGTGCCCCATTCGTGCTTGGCCCCTTCATTGCTGCTCGCAGCTATATTTATTATTATTTCTGCAATGCGAGTCTATGGCAGCCCATAGAACCCATTGGTAGTTTTTTATGAAATTTGGCATATTGATAAAGGACAGGCCAATGTATAGAGGCCTCGAATTTGGGGTCAATCCATCCTACTCTGTAGCGCCACCAACAGGCCAAACTTCAAGGTACATTTTTGCTTATAACTTTTGAACCGTTTGTCCTAGAGTTGTGGGGATTGTTTCTCCTGAATCCTTGGGTCATGCCGATTCCAATACAACCATTGCCGTTAAAACGCGTCAAAATAGATTTTCCGCCATTTTGAATTATTCAAAAAACCTACTTTTGCGAACTAGTCCTAGGGCGTTGATCCGATTACCACCAAATTCGGTTCGTATGATCTACAGACGGTGCTGACCAAAAGTTATTCACAGAATTTTGATTGATCAAATGATATGGCCACAATCAGCCAATGAATATTGAGGAGGGCGTGGCTTGATACATGATGGCGTGTAAATTCTGAACGGTTTCACCTACCACCATGAAACATGGTAGACATATCAACAGACATAAGTGGAGGCTAACCCTCCATTTTCAGCCCGATCAAGCAAAGTGGTGGCGCCAGAGAGCTCATTTTCTGTTTAGGCATAACCGCTATGCCGATGTTTTCGAAACTCAGCTCACAGGTATTGGGGCACTCCAAACGGAAAGGGAGGAAATATCAAGCCGATTGGCCAAAAGGTGGCGCTGTAATGAGCAAAAAGGTGTTTTTCTTAGATAATTTTGAACAAGCATATCTCCGTCCCCATTTGAGCTACAGTTATGGAATTTTGCACATATGTGCAACTCGTCAAGGGTAACAAGTTTCCCATTAGGACCCATAAGCCCCGCCCATTGGATCGTCCGCAAATTCCACAATTTTTATAAATGCTTCAAATGCTTTCTGCCATGGATGTCTATGGCGGCCCCTATAACCGACTAGTCGGTTTTTACAAAACTTTGCAGCATGGTTGTGCCGTTCGCCCTGCGATGGACTGGCGTCTTGTTCAGTGGTTGTTCTATAAAGGACAGTCCAATGTATACAGGCATCGAATTTGGGGTCAATCCATCCAACTCTGTAGCGCCACCAACAGGCCAAAGTTCAAGGTACATTTTTGCTTATAACTTTTGAAACGTTTGTCCTAGAATTGTGGGGATTGTTTCTCCTAAATCCTTGGGTCATGCCGATTCCAATGCACCAATTGCCCTCAAAACGCGTCATAATAGATTTTCCGCCATTTTGAATTATTCAAAAAACCTACTTTTGCGAACTAGTCCTAGGGCGTTGTTCCGATCACCACCAAATTCGGCACGTATGATCTGCAGACGGTGCTGACCAAAAGTTATTCACAGAATTTTGATAAAGATATTTAAATGGCCACAATTAGCCAATGAATATATAGGAGGGCGTGGCTTGTAACATGAAGGTTTGTTAATTCTGAACGGTTACACCTACCAACCTAAAACTAGGTAGACATATCAAGAGACATAAGTGGAGGCTAACCCTCCATTTTCGGCCCGATCAAGCAAAGTGGTGGCGCCAGAGAGCTCATTTTCTGTTTTGGCATAACCGCTATGCAGATGTTTTCGAAACTCGGCACACATGTATTGGGGCACTCTATATGGACAGGGCGGAAATATGAAGCCGATTGGCTGCATGGTGGCGCTATAATGAGCAAAAAGGTGTTTTTCTTGCATAATTTTGAACAAGCATATCTCCGGCCCCATTTGAGCTACAGTCATGAAATTTTGCACATATGTGCAACTCGTCAAGGGTAACAAGTTTCCAATAAGGACCCATAAGCCCCGCCCATTGGGTCTTCCGCAAATTAGACATTTGTTGTGCTATAGCTGTGATCTTCCACAAATCAAACTATTATGACGAATGCTTCAAAAGCTTTCTGCCATGGAAGTCTATGACGGCCCCTATAACCAACTGGTCGGATTTTACAAAACTTTGCAGAATGGTAGAGGGTTATGCCGTTCTCCCTGCGATGGACTGGTGTCTTGTACAGGGGTTGTTCTGGTTGCTTGTTCTCCTGGCGCCCCATTCGTGCTTGGCCCCTCCATTGCTGCTCGCAGCTATATTTATTATTATTATTATTATTATTATTATACTTTCCGCAATGCGAGTCTATGGCAGCCCATAGAACCCATTGGTAGTTTTTTATGAAATTTTGCACATTAATAAAGGACAGTCCACTGTATAGAGGCCTCGAATTTGGGGTCAATCCATCCAACTCTGTAGCGCCATCAACAGGCCAAAGTTCAAGGTACATTTTTGCTTATAACTTTTGAACCGTTTGTCCTAGAGTTGTGGGGATTGTTTCTCCTGAATCCTTGGGTCATGCCGATTCCAATGCACCCATTGTCGTTAAAACGCGTGATAATAGATTTTCCGCCATTTTGAATTATTCAAAAAACCTACTATTGCGAACTAGTCCTAGGGCATTGATCCGATCACCACCAAATTCGGTATATATGATCTACAGACGGTGCTGACCAAAAGTTATTCACAGAATTTTGATTGATCAAATGATTTGGCCACAATCAGCCAATGAATGTTGAGGAGGGCGTGGCTTGTAACATGAAGGTGTGTAATTTCTGAACGGTATCACCTAACACCATGAAACTTAGTCGGCATATCACCAGCCATAAGTGGAGGCTATCCCTCCATTTTCGGCCCGATCAAGTAAAGTGGTGGCGCTAGAGAGCTCATTTTCTGTTTCGGTATAAGCGCAATGCCAATGTTTTCAAAACTCGGCATACATGTATTGGGCCCCTCCAAATGGACAGGGAGCAAATATGAAGCCGATTGGCCAAAAGGTGGCGCTATCATGAGCAAAAAGGTGTTTTTCTTAGATAATTTTGATCAAGCATATCTCTGTCCCCATTTGAGCTACAGTCATGATATTTTGCACATATGTGCAACTCATCAAGGGCAACAAGTTTCCAATAAGGACCCATAAGCCCAACCCACTGGATCTTCCGTAAATTAGAAATTTCTGAAAAATGCTTCTAATGCTTTCTGCCATGGAAGTCTTCACTTTTTAATCTCATTATATATTAACGACAGCAGATGGCGCCATTTAACTATAAAACGGTTGCGTTTCACAAGGAGATGGTTCAATGGTATTTGAAAACCCTGTAGACATAGATCCCCTGGGTGGTTTTTTATGATAATTCGCATGTTGATTAAGAACAGTCCATTGTATCCAGGCCTTGCATTTGGGGTCAATCCATCAATCTGTGTAGCGCCACCAACAGGCCAAACTTCAAGGTACATTTTTGCTTATAACTTTTGAACCGTTTGTCCTAGAGTTGTAGGGATTGTTTCGACTGTATCCTTGGGTCATGCTGATTCCAGTGCACCCATTGGCGTTAAAACGCGTCATAATAGATTTTCCGCCATTTTGAATTATTCGAAAAACCTACTTTTGCGAACTAGTCCTAGGGCGTTGTTCCGATCACCACCAAATTCGGCACGTATGATCTGCAGACGGTGCTGACCAAAAGTTATTCACAGAATTTTGATAAAGATATTTAAATGGTTACAATTAGCCAATGAATATATAGGAGGGCGTGGCTTGTAACATGAAGGTTTGTTAATTCAGAACGGTTACACCTACCAACCTAAAACTTGGTAGACATATCAAGAGACATAAGTGGAGGCTAACCCTCCATTTTCGGCCCGATCAAGCAAAGTGGTGGCGCTAGAGAGCTCATTTTCTGTTTTGGCATTACCGCTACGCCGATGTTTTCGAAACTCGGCACACATTTATTGGGGCACTCTATATGGACAGGGCGGAAATATGAAGCCGATTGGCTGTATGATGGCGCTATAATGAGCAAAAAGGTGTTTTTCTTGCATAATTTTGAACAAGCATATCTCCGGCCCCATTTGAGCTACAGTCATGAAATTTTGCACATATGTGCAACTCGTCAAGGGTAACAAGTTTCCAATTAGGACCCATAAGCCCCGCCCATTGGATCTTCCGCAAAATAGTCATTTTCTGTCCTAGAGTTGTGATCTTCTACAAATGAGACTTCTTTGAAAAATGCTTCGAATGCTTTCTGCCATAGAAGTCTATGGCGGCCCCTGTAACCGACTGGTCGGTTTTTACAAAACTTTGCAGAATGGTAGAGGGTTGTGCCGTTCGCCCTGCGATGGACTGGTGTCTTGATCAGGGGTTGTTCTGTTTGCTTGTCGACCTGGAGTCCCATTCGTGCTTGGCCCCTCCATTGCTGCTCGCAGCTATATTTATTATTATTATTATACTTTCCGCAATGCGAGTCTATGGCAGCCCATAGAACCCATTGGTAACTTTTTATGAAATTTGGCACATTGATAAAGGACAGTACAATGTATACAGGCCTCAAATTTGGGGTCAATCCATCCTACTCTGTAGCGCCACCAACAGGCCAAAGTTCAAGGTACATTTTTGCTTATAACTTTTGAACCTTTTGTCCTAGAGTTGTGGGGATTGTTTCTCCTGAATCCTTGGGTCATGCCGATTCCAGTACATCCATTGCCGTTAAAACGCGTCATAATAGATTTTCCGCCATTTTGAATAATTAAAAAAACCTACTTTTGCGAACTAGTCCTAGGGCGTTGATCCGATCACCACCAAATTCGGTACGTATGATCTACAGACGGCGCTGACCAAAAGTTATTCACAGAATTTTGATAAAGATATTTAAATGGCCACAATTAGCCAATGAATTTATAGGAGGGCGTGGCTTGTAACATGAAGGTTTGTTAATTCTGAACGGTTACACCTACCAACCTAAAACTTGGTAGACATATCAAGAGACATAAGTGGAGGCTAACCCTCCATTTTCGGCCTGATCAAGCCATGTGGTGGCGCTAGAGAGCTCATTTTCTGTTTAGGCATAACCGCTATGCCGATGTTTTCGAAACTCGGCATACCTGTTTTGGGGCCCTCCAAATAGACACGGAGCAAATATGAAGCCGATTGGCTGCATGGTGGCGCTATAATGAACAAAAAGGTGTTTATCTTGAATAATTTTGAACAAGCATATCTCTGGCCCCATTTGAGGTACAGTCATGAAATTTTGCACATATGTGCAACTCGTCAAGGGTAACAAGTTTCCATTAAGGACCCATAAGCCCTGCCCATTGGATCTTCCGCAAATTAGACATTTTCTGTCATAGAGTTGTGATCTTCCACAAATGAGACTTCTTTGAAAAATGCTTCAAATGCTTTCTGCCATGGACTCTATTGCGGCCCCTATAACCGACTGTTCGGATTTTACAAAACTTTGCCGAATGGTAGAGGGTTATACCGCTCGCCCTGCGATGGACTGGGGTTGTTCTGGTTGCTTGTCGGCTTGGTGCCCCATTCGTGCTTGGCCCCTTCATTGCTGCTCGCAGCTATATTTATTATTATTTCTGCAATGCGAGTCTATGGCAGCCCATAGAACCCATTGGTAGTTTTTTATGAAATTTGGCATATTGATAAAGGACAGGCCAATGTATAGAGGCCTCGAATTTGGGGTCAATCCATCCTACTCTGTAGCGCCACCAACAGGCCAAACTTCAAGGTACATTTTTGCTTATAACTTTTGAACCGTTTGTCCTAGAGTTGTGGGGATTGTTTCTCCTGAATCCTTGGGTCATGCCGATTCCAATACAACCATTGCCGTTAAAACGCGTCAAAATAGATTTTCCGCCATTTTGAATTATTCAAAAAACCTACTTTTGCGAACTAGTCCTAGGGCGTTGATCCGATTACCACCAAATTCGGTTCGTATGATCTACAGACGGTGCTGACCAAAAGTTATTCACAGAATTTTGATTGATCAAATGATATGGCCACAATCAGCCAATGAATATTGAGGAGGGCGTGGCTTGATACATGATGGCGTGTAAATTCTGAACGGTTTCACCTACCACCATGAAACATGGTAGACATATCAACAGACATAAGTGGAGGCTAACCCTCCATTTTCAGCCCGATCAAGCAAAGTGGTGGCGCCAGAGAGCTCATTTTCTGTTTAGGCATAACCGCTATGCCGATGTTTTCGAAACTCAGCTCACAGGTATTGGGGCACTCCAAACGGAAAGGGAGGAAATATCAAGCCGATTGGCCAAAAGGTGGCGCTGTAATGAGCAAAAAGGTGTTTTTCTTAGATAATTTTGAACAAGCATATCTCCGTCCCCATTTGAGCTACAGTTATGGAATTTTGCACATATGTGCAACTCGTCAAGGGTAACAAGTTTCCCATTAGGACCCATAAGCCCCGCCCATTGGATCGTCCGCAAATTCCACAATTTTTATAAATGCTTCAAATGCTTTCTGCCATGGATGTCTATGGCGGCCCCTATAACCGACTAGTCGGTTTTTACAAAACTTTGCAGCATGGTTGTGCCGTTCGCCCTGCGATGGACTGGCGTCTTGTTCAGTGGTTGTTCTATAAAGGACAGTCCAATGTATACAGGCATCGAATTTGGGGTCAATCCATCCAACTCTGTAGCGCCACCAACAGGCCAAAGTTCAAGGTACATTTTTGCTTATAACTTTTGAAACGTTTGTCCTAGAATTGTGGGGATTGTTTCTCCTAAATCCTTGGGTCATGCCGATTCCAATGCACCAATTGCCCTCAAAACGCGTCATAATAGATTTTCCGCCATTTTGAATTATTCAAAAAACCTACTTTTGCGAACTAGTCCTAGGGCGTTGATCCGATCACCACCAAATTCGGTACTTATGATCTACAGATGGTGCTGACCAAAAGATATTCACAGAATTTTGATAAAGATATTAAAATGGCCACAATTAGCCAATGAATATATAGGAGGGCGTGGCTTGTAACATGAAGGTTTGTTAATTCTGAACGGTTACACCTACCAACCTAAAACTTGGTAGACATATCAACAGACATAAGTGGAGGCTAACCCTCCATTTTCGGCCTGATCAAGCAAAGTGGTGGCGCTAAAGAGCTCATTATCTGTATTGGCATAACCGCTTTGCCGATGTTTTCGAAACTCAGCACACATGTATTGGCGCACTCGATATGGACAGGGCGGAAATTTTAAGCCGATTGGCCAATAGGTGGCGCTGTCATGTGCAAAAAGGTGTTTTTCTTACATTATTTTGATCAAGCATATCTCCGGCCCCATTTGAGCTACAGTCATGAAATTTTGCACATATGTGCAATTCGTCAAGGGTAACAAGTTTCCATTTAGGACCCATAAGCCCCGCCCATTGGATCTTCCGCAAATTCCACAATTTTTATAAATGCTTCAAATGCTTTCTGCCATGGATGTCTATGGCGGCCCCTATAACCGACTAGTCGGTTTATACAAAACTTTGCAGCATGGTTGTGCCGTTCGCCCTGCGATGGACTGGCGTCTTGTTCAGTGGTTGTTCTATAAAGGACAGTCCAATGTATACAGGCATCGAATTTGGGGTCAATCCATCCAACTCTGTAGCGCCACCAACAGGCCAAAGTTCAAGGTACATTTTTGCTTATAACTTTTGAAACGTTTGTCCTAGAATTGTGGGGATTGTTTCTCCTAAATCCTTGGGTCATGCCGATTCCAATGCACCAATTGCCCTCAAAACGCGTCATAATAGATTTTCCGCCATTTTGAATTATTCAAAAAACCTACTTTTGCGAACTAGTCCTAGGGCGTTGATCCGATCACCACCAAATTCGGTACTTATGATCTACAGATGGTGCTGACCAAAAGTTATTCACAGAATTTTGATAAAGATATTAAAATGGCCACAATTAGCCAATGAATATATAGGTGGGCGTGGCTTGTAACATGAAGGTTTGTTAATTCTGAACGGTTACACCTACCAACCTAAAACTTGGTAGACATATCAACAGACATAAGTGGAGGCTACCCCTCCATTTTCGGCCTGATCAAGCAAAGTGGTGGCGCTAGAGAGCTCATTATCTGTATTGGCATAACCGCTTTGCCGATGTTTTCGAAACTCAGCACACATGTATTGGCGCACTCGATATGGACAGGGCGGAAATTTTAAGCCGATTGGCCAATAGGTGGCGCTGTCATGTGCAAAAAGGTGTTTTTCTTACATTATTTTGATCAAGCATATCTCCGGCCCCATTTGAGCTACAGTCATGAAATTTTGCACATATGTGCAATTCGTCAAGGGTAACAAGTTTCCAATTAGGACCCATAAGCCCCGCCCATTGGATCTTCCGCAAATTAGACATTTTATGTCCTAGAGTTGTGATCTTCTACATATGAGACTTCTTTGAAAAATGCTTCAAATGCTTTCTGCCATGGAAGTCTATGGCGGCCCCTATAACCGACTGGTCGGTTTTTACAAAACTTTGCAGAATGGTAGATGTTTGTGCCGTTCGCCCTGCGATGGACTGGCTTCTTGTTCAGTGGTTGTTCTGTTTGCATGTCGGCCTGGTGCCCCATTCGTGCTTGGCCCCTTCATTGCTGCTCGCAGCTATATTTAGGGGCCAAGCACCGAAGGTGCAGGGCACCTATTGTAATCGTTAGTATTATTATTAGGGGCCAAGCACCGAAGGTGCAGGGCACCTATTGTAATCGTTAGTATTATTAGGGGCCAAGCACCGAAGGTGCAGGGCACCTATTGTAATCGTTAGTATTATTATTATTATTATTATTATTATTATTATTATTATTATTATTATTATTATACTTTCCGCAATGCGAGTCTATGGCAGCCCATAGAACCCATTGGTAGTTTTTTATGAAATTTGGCACATTGATAAAGGACAGTCCAATGTATCCAGGCCTCAAATTTGGGGTCAATCCATCCAACTCTGTAGCGCCACCAACAGGCCAAACTTCAAGGTACATTTTTGCTTATAACTTTTGAACCGTTTGTCCTAGAGTTGTGGGGATTGTTTCCCCTGAATCCTTGGGTCATGCCGATTTCAATGCACCCATTGCCGTTAAAACGCGTCATAATAGATTTTCCGCCATTTTGAATTATTCAAAATACCTACTTTTGCGAACTAGTCCTAGGGCGTTGATTCGATCACCACCAAATTCGGTACATATGATCTACAGAGAGTGCTGACCAAAAGTTATTCACAGAATTTTGATTGATCAAATGATATGGCCACAATCAGCCAATGAATGTTGAGGAGGGCGTGGCTTGATACATGATGGCGTGTAAATTCTGAACGGTTTCACCTACCACCATGAAACTTGGTAGACATATCAACAGACATAAGTGGAGGCTAACCCTCCATTTTCAGCCCGATCAAGCAAAGTGGTGGCGCTAGAGAGCTAATTTTCTGTATAGGCATAACCGCTATGCCGATGTTTTCGAAACTCAGCACATATGTATTGGGGCACTCCAAACAAAAAGGGAGGAAATATCAAGCCGATTGGCCAAAAGGTGGCGCTATAATGAGCAAAAAGGTGTTTTTCTTAGATAATTTTGAACAAGCATATCTCCGTCCCCATTTGAGCTACAGTTATGAAATTTTGCACATATGTGCAACTCGTCAAGGGTAACAAGTTTCCTATTAGGACCCATAATCCCCGCCCATTGGATCTTCCGCAAATTCCACAATTTTTATAAATGCTTCAAATGCTTTTTGCCATGGATGTCTATGGCGGCCCCTATAACCGACTAGTCGGTTTTTACAAAACTTTGCAGCATGGTTGTGCCGTTCGCCCTGCGATGGACTGGCGTCTTGTTCAGTGGTTGTTCTATAAAGGACAGTCCAACGTATACAGGCATCGAATTTGGGGTCAATCCATCCAACTCTGTAGCGCCACCAACAGGCCAAAGTTCAAAGTACATTTTTGCTTATAACTTTTGAAACGTTTGTCCTAGAATTGTGGGGATTGTTTCTCCTAAATCCTTGGGTCATGCCGATTCCAATGCACTTATTGCCCTCAAAACGCGTCATAATAGATTTTCCGCCATTTTGAATTATTCAATAAACCTACTTTTGCGAACTAGTCCTAGGGCGTTGATCCGATCACCACCAAATTCGGTACTTATGATCTACAGATGGTGCTGACCAAAAGTTATTCACAGAATTTTGATTGATCAAATGATATGGCCACAATCAGCCAATGAATATTGAGGCGGGCGTGGCTTGATACATGAAGGTGTGTAAATTCTGAACGGTTTCAACTACCACCATGAAACTTGGTAGACATATCAACAGACATAAGTGGAGGCTAACCCTCCATTTTCGGCCCGATCAAGGAAAGTGGTGTCGCCAGAGAGCTCATTTTCTGTTTAGGCATAACCGCTAGGCCGATGTTTTCGAAACTCGGGACAGATATATTGGGGCATTATATATGGACAGGGAGGAAATATGAAACCGATTGGCCAAAAGGTGGCGCTGTCATGAGCAAAAAGGTGTTTATCTTAGATAATTTTGAACAAGCATATCTCCGGCCCCATTTGAGCTACAGTCATGAAATTTTGCACATATGTGCAACTCGTCAAGGGTAACAAGTTTCCAATTAGGACCCATAAGCCCCACCCATTGGATCTTCCGCAAATTAGACATTTTTTGTCCTATAGCTGTGATCTTCCACAAATTAAACTTTTTTGAGAAATGCTTCAATTGCTTTCTGCCATGGAAGTCTATGGCGGCCCCTATAACCAACTGGTTGGATTTTACAAAACTTTGCGGATTGGTAGAGGGTTATGTTGTTCATCCTGCGATGGACTGGTGTCTTGTTCAGGGGTTGTTCTGGTTGTCGGCCTGGTGCGCCTGTCGTGCTTGGCCCCTCCATTGCTGCTCGCAGCTATATTTAGGGGCCAAGCACCGAAGGTGCAGGGCACCTATTGTAATCGTTAGTATTATTATTATTATTATTATTATTATTATTATTATTATTATTATTATGATACTTTCTGCAATGTGAGTCTATGGCAGGCCATAGAACCCATTGGTGGTTTTTTATGAAATTTGGCATATTGTTTAAGGACAGTCCAATGTATCCAGGCCTCAAATTTGGGGTCAATCCATCCAACTCTGTAGCGCCACCAACAGGCCAAACTTCAAGCTACATTTTTGCTTATAACTTTTGAACCGTTTGTCCTAGAGTTGTGGGGATTGTTTCTCCTGAATCCTTGGGTCATGCCGATTTCAATGCACCCATTGGCGTTAAAACGCGTCATAATAGATTTTCCGCCATTTTGAATTATTCAAAAAACCTACTTTTGCGAACTAGTCCTAGGGCGTTGATCCGATTACCACCAAATTCGGTACGTATGATCTACCGACGGTGCTGACCAAAAGTTATTCACAGAATTTTGATTGATCAAATGATATGGCCACAATCAGCCAATGAATATTGAGGAGGGCGTGGCTTGATACATGATGCCGTGTAAATTCTGAACGGTTTCACCTACCACCATGAAACTTGGTAGACATATCAACAGACATAAGTGGAGGCTAACCCTCCATTTTCAGCCCGATCAAGCAAAGTGGTGGCGCTAGAGAGCTCATTATCTGTTTAGGCATAACCGCTATGCCGATGTTTTCGAAACTCAGCACACATGTATTGGGGCACTCCAAACGGAAAGGGAGGAAATATCAAGCCGATTGGCCAAAAGATGGCGCTGTAATGAGCAAAAAGGTGTTTTTCATAGATAATTTTGAACAAGCATATCTCCGTCCCCATTTGAGCTACAGTTATGAAATTTTGCACATATGTGCAACTCGTCAAGGGTAACAAGTTTCCTATTAGGACCCATAAGCCCCGCCCATTGGATCTTCCGCAAATTCCACAATTTTAATAAATGCTTCAAATGCTTTCTGCCATGGATGTCTATGGCGGCCCCTATAACCGACTAGTCGGTTTTTACAAAACTTTGCAGCATGGTTGTGCCGTTCGCTCTGCGATGGACTGGCGTCTTGTTCAGTGGTTGTTCTATAAAGGACAGTCCAATGTATACAGGCATCGAATTTGGGGTCAATCCATCCAACTCTGTAGCGCCACCAACTGGCCAAAGTTCAAAGTACATTTTTGCTTATAACTTTTGAACCGTTTGTCCTAGAGTTGTGGGGATTGTTTCTCATGAATCCTTGGGTCATGCCAATTCCAATGCACCCATTGCCGTTAAAACGCGTCATAATAGATTTTCCGCCATTTTGAATTATTAGAAAAACCTACTTTTGCAAACTAGTCCTAGGGCGTTGTTCCGATCACCACCAAATTCGGCACGTATGATCTGCAGACGGTGCTGACCAAAAGTTATTCACAGAATTTTGATAAAGATATTTAAATGGCCACAATTAGCCAATGAATATATAGGAGGGCGTGGCTTGTAACATGAAGGTTTGTTAATTCTGAACGGTTACACCTACCAACCTAAAACTTGGTAGACATATCAAGAGACATAAGTGGAGGCTAACCCTCCATTTTCGGCCCGATCAAGCAATGTGGTGGCGCTAGAGAGCTCATTTTCTGTTTTGGCATTACCGCTTTGCCGATGTTTTCGAAATTCGCTGCATTTGTTTTGGGGCACTCTATATGGACAGGGCAGAAATATGAAGCCGATTGCTCAAAAGGTGGCGCTGTCATGAGCAAAAAGGTGTTTTTCTTAGATAATTTTGAACAAGCATATCTCCGGCCCCTTTTGAGCTACAGTCATGAAATTTAGCACGTATGTGCAACTCGTCAAGGGTAACAAGTTTCCAATTAGGACCCATAAGCCCCGCCCATTGGATCTACCGCAAATTAGACATTTTCTGTCCAAGAGTTGTGATCTTCCACAAATGAGACTTCTTTGAAAAATGCTTCAAATGCTTTCTGCCATGGAAGTCTATGGCGGCCCCTATAACCGACTGGTCGGTTTTTACAGAACTTTGCAAAATGGTAGAGGGTTGTGCCTTTCACCCTGCGATGGACTGGTGTCTTGTTCAGGGGTTGTTCTGTTTGCTTGTCGGCCTGGTGCCCCATTCGTGCTTGGCCCCTCCATTGCTGCTCGCAGCTATATTTATTATTATTATTATACTTTCTGCAATGCGAGTCTATGGCAGCCCATAGAACCAATTGGTAGTTTTTTATGAAATTTGGCACATTGATAAAGGACAGTCCAGTGTATACAGGCCTCGAATTTGGGGTCAATCCATCCAACTCTGTAGCGCCACCAACTGGCCAAAGATCAAAGTACATTTTTGCTTATAACTTTTGAACCGTTTGTCCTAGAGTTGTGCGGATTGTTTCTCATGAATCCTTGGGTCATGCCGATTTCAATTCACCCATTGCCGTTAAAACGCGTCATAATAGATTTTCCGCCATTTTGAATTATTCAAAAAACCTACTTTTGCGAACTAGTCCTAGGGCGTTGATCCGATCACCTCCAAATTCGGTACATATGATCTACAGACGGTGCTGACCAAAAGTTATTCACAGAATTTTGATTTATCAAATGATATGGCCACAATCAGCCAATGAATATTGAGGAGGGCGTGGCTTGATACATGATGGCGTGTAAATTCTGAACGGTTTCACCTACCACCATGAAACTTGGTAGACATATCAACAGACATAAGTGGAGGCTAATCCTCCATTTTTAGCCTGATCAAGCAAAGTGGTGGCGCTAGAGAGCTCATTTTCTGTTGAGGCATAACCGCTATGCCGATGTTTTCGAACCTCAGCGCACATGTATTGGGGCACTCCAAACGGAAAGGGAGGAAATATCAAGCCGATTGGCCAAAAGGTGGCGCTGTAATGAGCAAAAAGGATTTTTTCTTAGATAATTTTGAACAAGCATATCTCCGTCCCCATTTGAGCTACAGTTATGAAATTTTGCACATATGTGCAACTCGTCAAGGGTAACAAGTTTCCTATTAGGACCCATAAGCCCCGCCCATTGGATCTTCCGCAAATTCCACAATTTTTATAAATGCTTCAAATGCTTTCTGCCATGGATGTCTATGGCGGCCCCTATAACCGACTAGTCGTTTTTTACAAAACTTTGCAGCATGGTTGTGCCGTTCGCCCTGCGATGGACTGGCGTCTTGTTCAGTGGTTGTTCTATAAAGGACAGTCCAATGTATACAGGCATCGAATTTGGGGTCAATCCATCCAACTCTGTAGCGCCACCAACAGGCCAAAGTTCAAGGTACATTTTTGCTCATAACTTTTGAACCGTTTGTCCTAGAGTTGTGGGGATTGTTTCTCCTGAATCCTTGGGTCATGCCGATTCCAGTGCACCCATTGCCGTTAAAACGCGTCATAATAGATTTTCCGCCATTTTGAATAATTCAATAAACCTACTTTTGCGAACTAGTCCTAGGGCGTTGATCCGATCACCACCAAATTCGGTAAGTATGATCTACAGACTGTGCTGACCAAAAGTTATTCACAGAATTTTGATAAAGGAATTTATTTGGCCACAATGAGCCAATGAATGTTGAGGAGGGCGTGGCTTGTAACATGAAGGTGTGTAAATTTTGAACAGTGTCACCTAACACAATGAAACTTGGTAGACACATCAGCAGACATATGTGGAGGCTAACCCTCCATTTTCGGCCCGATCAAGCAATGTGGTGGCGCTAGAGAGCTCATTTTCTGTTTAGGCATAACCGCTATGCCGATGTTTTCAAATCTCGGCACACATGTATTGCGGCACTCTATATGGACAGGGAGCATATATGAAGCCGATTGGCCAAAAGGTGGCGCTGCAATGAGCAAAAAGGTGTTTTTCTTTTATAATTTTGAACAATCATATCTCCGGCCCCATTTGAGCTACAGTCATGAAATTTTGCACATATGTGCAACTCGTCATGGGTAACAAGTTTCTAATTAGGACCTTTAAGCTCCGCCCATTAGATCTTCCACAAATTAGACATTTTTGAAAAATGCTTCAAATGCTTTCTGCCATGGAAGTCTAGACTTTTTAATGTCATTATACATTAACGACAGCAGATGGCGCCATTCATCTATAAAATGGTTGCTAATCTCAAGGAGATGGTTCAATGGAATTCGAAAACCCTGTAGGCATAGATCCCCTTGCTGGTTTTTTATGATAATTGGCATGTTTATTAAGGACAGTCCAATGTATCCAGGGATCGAATTTGGGGTCAATCCATCCAACTCTGTAGCGCCACCAACAGGCCAAACTTCAAGGTACATTTTTGCTTATAACTTTTGAACCGTTTGTCCTAGAGTTATGGGGATTGTTACTCCTGAATCCTTGGGTCATGCCGATTCCAATGCACCCATTGCCGTTAAAACGCGTCATAATAGATTTTCCGCCATTTTTAATTATTCAAAAAACCTACTTTTGCGAACTAGTCCTAGGGCGTACATCCGATCACCACCAAATTCGGTACGTATGATCTACAGATGATGCTGACCAAAAGTTATTCACAGAATTTTGATTTATTAAATGATATGGCCACAATCAGCCAATGAACATTGAGGAGGGCGTGGCTTGATACATGAAGATGTGTAAATTCTGAACGGTTTCACCTACCACCATGAAACTTGGTAGACATATCAACAGACATAAGTGGAGGCTAACCCTCCATTTTCGGCCCGATCAATCTAACTGGTGGCGCTAGAGAGCTCATTTTCTGTATTGGCATAACCGCTTTGCCGATGTTTTCGAAACTCGGCACACATGTATTGGGGCACTCCAAACGGAACGGGAGGAAATATCAAGCCGATTGGCCAAAAGGTGGCGCTGTCATGAGCAAAAAGGTGTTTTTCTTAGATAATTTTGAACAAGCATATCTCCGGCCCCATTTGAGCTACAGTCATGAGATTTTGCACATATGTGCAACTCGTCAAGGGTAACAAGTTTCCAATTAGGACCCATAAGCCCCGCCCATTGGATCTTCCGCAAATTAGACATTTTCTGTCCTAGAGTTGTGATCTTACACAAATGAGACTTCTTTGAAAAATGCTTCAAATGCTTTCAGCCATGGAAGTCTATGGCGGCCCCTATAACCGACTGGTCGGTTTTTACAAAACTTTGCAAAATGGTAGAGGGTTGTGCCTTTCACCCTGCGATGGACTGGCGTCTTGTTCAGGGGTTATTCTGTTTGCTTTTCGGCCTGGTGCCCCATTCGTGCTTGGCCCCTCCATTGCTGCTCGCAGCTATATTTAGGGGCCAAGCACCGAAGGTGCAGGGCACCTATTGTAATCGTTAGTATTATTATTATTATTATTATACTTTCTGCAATGCGAGTCTATGGCAGCCCATAGAACCAATTGGTAGTTTTTTATGAAATTTGGCACATTGATAAAGGACAGTCCAGTGTATACAGGCCTCAAATTTGGGGTCAAACCATCCAACTCTGTAGCGCCACCAACAGGCCAAAGTTCAAGGTACATTTTTGCTTATAACTTTTGAACCGTTTGTCCTAGAGTTGTGGGGATTGTTTCTCCTGAATCCTTGGGTCATGCCGATTCCAATACACCCATTGCTGTTAAAACGCGTCATAATAGATTTTCCGCCATTTTGAATTATTCGAAAAACCTACTTTTGCGAACTAGTCCTAGGGCGTTGTTCCGATCACCACCAAATTCGGCACGTATGATCTGCAGACGGTGCTGACCAAAAGTTATTCACAGAATTTTGATAAAGATATTAAAATGGTTACAATTAGCCAATGAATATATAGGAGGGCGTGGCTTGTAACATGAAGGTTTGTTAATTCTGAACGGTTACACCTACCAACCTAAAACTTGGTAGACATATCAAGAGACATAAGTGGAGGCTAACCCTCCATTTTCGGCCCGATCAAGCAAAGTGGTGGCGCTAGAGAGCTCATTTTCTGTTTTGGCATTACCGCTACGCCGATGTTTTCGAAACTCGGCACACATGTATTGGGGCACTCTATATGGACAGGGCGGAAATATGAAGCCGATTGGCTGTATGATGGCGCTATAATGAGCATAAAGGTGTTTTTTTTGCATAATTTTGAACAAGCATATCTCCGTCCCCATTTGAGCTACAGTCATGAAATTTTGCACATATGTGCAACTCGTCAAGGGTAACAAGTTTCCAATTAGGACCCATAAGCCCCGCCCATTGGATCTTCCACAAAATAGTCATTTTCTGTCCTAGAGTTGTGATCTTCCACAAATGAGACTTCTTTAAAAAATGCTTCAAATGCTTTCTGCCATGGAAGTCTATGGCGGCCCCTATAACCGACTGGTCGGTTTTTACAAAACTTTGCAGAATGGTAGAGGGTTATGCCGTTCGCCCTGCGATGGACTGGTGTCTTGTTCAGGTGTTGTTCTGTTTGCCTGTCTGCCTGGCGCCCCTGTCGTGCTTGGCCCCTTCATTGCTGCTCGCAGCTATATTTAGGGGCCAAGCACCGAAGGTGCAGGGCACCTATTGTAATCGTTAGTATTATTATTATTATTATTATTATTATACTTTCCGCAATGTGAGTCTATGGCAGGCCATAGAACCCATTGGTGGTTTTTTATGAAATTTGGCATATTGTTTAAGGACAGTCCAATGTATCCAGGCCTCGAATTTGGGGTCAATCCATCCAACTCTGTAGCGCCACCAACAGGCCAAACGTCAAAGTACATATTTGCTTATAACTTTCGATCCCTTTGTCCTAGAGTTGTGCGGATTGTTTCTCCTGAATCCTTGGGTCATGCCGATTCTAATGCACCCATTGCCGTTAAAACGGGTCATAATAGATTTTCCGCCATTTTGAATTATTCGAAAAACCTACTTTTGCGAACTAGTCCTAGGGCGTTGATCCGATCACCACCAAATTCGGGACTTATGATCTACAGACGGTGCTGACCAAAAGTTATTCACAGAATTTTGATTTATCAAATGATATGGACACAGTCTGCCAATGAATGTTGAGGAGGGCGTGGCTAAATACATGAAGGTGTGTAAATTCTGAACGGTTTCACCTACCACCATGAAACTTGGTAGACATATCAAGAGCCATAAGGGGAGGCTAACCCTCCATTTTCAGCTTGATCAAGCAAAGTGGTGGCGCTAGAGAGCTCATTTTCTGTATTGGCATAACCGCTTTGCCGATGTTTTCAAAACTCGGCACACATGTATTGGGGCACTCCAAACGGAAAGGGAGGAAATATCAAGCCGATTGGCCAAAAGGTGGCGCTGTCATGAGCATAAAGGTGTTTTTCTTAGATAATTTTGATCAAGCATATCTCCGGCCCCATTTGAGCTACAGTCATGAAATTTTGCACATATGTGCAACTCGTCAAGGGTAACAAGTTTGCAATTAGGACCCATAAACCCCGCCCATTGGATCTTCCGCAAATTCCACAATTTTTATAAATGCTTCAAATGCTTTCTGCCATGGATGTCTATGGCGGCCCCTATAACCGACTAGTCGGTTTTTACAAAACTTTGCAGCATGGTTGTGCCGTTCGCCCTGCGATGGACTGGCGTCTTGTTCAGTGGTTGTTCTATAAAGGACAGTCCAATGTATACAGGCATCGAATTTGGGGTCAATCCATCCAACTCTGTAGCGCCACCAACAGGCCAAAGTTCAAGGTACATTTTTGCTTATAACTTTTGAAACGTTTGTCCTAGAATTGTGTGGATTGTTTCTCCTAAATCCTTGGGTCATGCCGATTCCAATGCACCAATTGCCTACAAAACTCGTCATAATAGATTTTCCGCCATTTTGAATTATTCAAAAAACCTACTTTTGCGAACTAGTCCTAGGGCGTTGATCCGATCACCACCAAATTCGGTACTTATGATCTACAGACGGTGCTGACCAAAAGTTATTCACAGAATTTTGATTGATCAAATGATATGGCCACAATCAGCCAATGAATATTGAGGCGGGCGTGGCTTGATACATGAAGGTGTGTAAATTCTGAACGGTTTCAACTACCACCATGAAACTTGGTAGACATATCAACAGACATAAGTGGAGGCTAACCCTCCATTTTCGGCCCGATCAAGGAAAGTTGTGGCGCCAGAGAGCTCATTTTCTGTTTAGGCATAACCGCTAGGCCGATGTTTTCGAAACTCGGGACAGATATATTGGGGCATTCTATATGGACAGCGAGGAAATATGAAACCGATTGGCCAAAAGGTGGCGCTGTCATGAGCAAAAAGGTGTTTATCTTAGATAATTTTGAACAAGCATATCTCCAGCCCCATTTGAGCTACAGTCATGAAATTTTGCACATATGTGCAACTTGTCAAGGGTAACAAGTTTTCAATTAGGACCCATAAGCCCCGCCCATTGGATCTTCCGCAAATTAGACATTTTTTATCCTATAGCTGTGATCTTCCACAAATTAAACTTTTTTGAGAAATGCTTCAATTGCTTTCTGCCATGGAAGTCTATGGCGGCCCCTATAACCGACTGGTCGGATTTTACAAAACTTTGCGGATTGGTAGAGGGTTATGCCGTTCACCCTGCGATGGACTGGTGTCTTGTTCAGGGGTTGTTCTGGTTGTCGGCCTGGTGCGCCTGTCGTGCTTGGCCCCTCCATTGCTGCTCGCAGCTATATTTATTATTATTATTATACTTTCCGCAATGCGAGTCTATGGCAGCCCATAGATCCCATTGGTAGTTTTTTAAGAAATTTGGCACATTGATAAAGGACAGTCCAATGTATCCAGGCCTCAAATTTGGGGTCAATCCATCGAACTCTGTAGCGCCACCAACAGGCCAAATTTCAAGGTACATTTTTGCTTATAACTTTTGAACCGTTTGTCCTAGAGTTGTGGGGATTGTTTCCCCTGAATCCTTGGGTCATGCCGATTTCAATGCACCCATTGCCGTTAAAACGCGTCATAATAGATTTTCCGCCATTTTGAATTATTCGAAAAACCTACTTTTGCGAACTAGTCCTAGGGCGTTGATCCGATCACCACCAAATTCGGTAAGTATGATCTACAGACTGTGCTGACCAAAAGTTATTCACAGAATTTTGATAAAGGAATTTATTTGGCCACAATGAGCCAATGAATGTTGAGGAGGGCGTGGCTTGTAACATGAAGGTGTGTAAATTCTGAACAGTGTCACCTAACACAATGAAACTTGGTAGACACATCAGCAGACATATGTGGAGGCTAACCCTCCATTTTCGGCCCGATCAAGCAATGTGGTGGCGCTAGAGAGCTCATTTTCTGTTTAGGCAAAACCGCTATGCCGATGTTTTCAAATCTCGGCACACATGTATTGGGGCACTCTATATGGACAGGGAGCATATATGAAGCCGATTGGCCAAAAGGTGGCGCTGCAATGAGCAAAAAGGTGTTTTTCTTTTATAATTTTGAACAATCATATCTCCGGCCCCATTTGAGCTACAGTCATGAAATTTTGCACATATGTGCAACTCGTCATGGGTAACAAGTTTCTAATTAGGACCTTTAAGCTCCGCCCATTAGATCTTCCACAAATTAGACATTTTTGAAAAATGCTTCAAATGCTTTCTGCCATTGAAGTCTAGACTTTTTAATGTCATTATACATTAACGACAGCAGATGGCGCCATTCATCTATAAAATGGTTGCTAATCTCAAGGAGATGGTTCAATGGAAATCGAAAACCCTGTAGGCATAGATCCCCTTGCTGGTTTTTTATGATAATTGGCATGTTTATTAAGGACAGTCCAATGTATCCAGGGATCGAATTTGGGGTCAATCCATCCAACTCTGTAGCGCCACCAACAGGCCAAACATCAAGGTACATTTTTGCTTATAACTTTTGAACCGTTTGTCCTAGGGTTATGGGGATTGTTTCTTCTGAATCCTTGGGTCATGCCGATTTCAATGCACCCATTGCCGTTAAAACGCGTCATAATAGATTTTCCGCCATTTTGAATTATTCTAATAACCTACTTTTGCGAACTAGTCCTAGGGCGTTGATTCGATCACCACCAAATTCGGTATATATGATCTACAGACAGTGCTGACCAAATGTTATTCACAGAATTTTGATTGATCAAATGATATGGCCACAATCAGCCAATAAATGTTGAGGAGGGCGTGGCTAAATACATGAAGGTGTGTAAATTCTTAACGGTTTCACCTACCACCATGAAACTTGGTAGACATATCAACAGGCATTAGGGGAGGCTAACCCTCCATTTTCGGCCCAATCAAGCAATGTGGTGGCGCTAGAGAGCTCATATTCTGTTTAGGCATAACCGCTATGCCAATGTTTTCGAAACTCGGCACACATGTATTGGGGCACTCCAAACGGAAAGGGAGGAAATATGAAGCCGATTGGCTGTGTGGTGGCGCTATAATGAGTAAAAAGGTGTTTTTCTTGCATAATTTTGAACAAGCATATCTCCGGCCCCATTTGAGCTACAGTCATGAAATTTTGCACATATGTGCAACTCGTCAAGGGTAACAAGTTTCCAATTAGGACCCCATAAGCCCCGCCCATTGGATCTTCTGCAAATTAGACATTTTCTGTCCTAGAGTTGTGATCTTCCACAAATGAGACTTCTTTGAAAAATGCTTCAAATGCTTTCTGCCATGGAAGTCTATGGCGGCCCCTATAACCGACTGGTCGGTTTTACAAAACTTTGCAGAATGGTAGAGGGTTGTGCCTTTCTCCCTGCGATGGACTGGTGTCTTGTTCAGTGGTTGTTCTGTTTGCTTGTCGGCCTGGAGTCCCATTCGTGCTTGGCCCCTCCATTGCTGCTCGCAGCTATATTTATTATTATTATTATACTTTCCGCAATGCGAGTCTATGGCATCCCATTGAACCTATTGGTAGTTTTTTATGAAATTTTGCACATTGATAAAGGACAGTCCAATGTATCCAGGCCTCAAATTTGGGGTCAATCCATCGAACTCTGTAGCGCCACCAACAGGCCAAACCTGAAGGTACATTTTTGCTTATAACTTTTGAACCGTTTGTCCTAGAGTTATGGGGATTGTTTCTCCTGAATCCTTGGGTCATGCCGATTCCAATGCACTCATTGCCGTTAAAACGCGTCATAATAGATTTTCCGCCATATTGAATTATTCGATAAACCTACTTTTGCGAACTAGTCCTAGGGCGTTTATCCAATCAACACCAAATTCGGTATATATGATCTACAGACGGTGCTGACCAAAAGTTATTCACAGAATATTGATAAAGATATTTTAATGGCCACAATTCGCCAATGAATATTGAGGAGGGCGTGGCTTGTCACATGAAGGTGTTTAAATTCTGAACGGTTTCACCTACCACCATGAAACATGATCGGCACATCAGCAGGCATAAGTGGAGGCTAACCCTCCATTTTCGGCTTGATTGAGCAAAGTGGTGGCGCTAGAGAGCTCATTTTCTGTTTAGGCATAACCGCTATGCCGATGTTTTCGAAACTCGGCAAACATGTATTGGGGCACTTTATATGGAGAGGGAGGAAATATGAAGCCGATTGGCTAAAAGTTGGCGCTGTTATGAGCAAAAAGGTGTTTTTCTTAGATAATTTTGAACAAGCATATCTCCGGCCCCGTTTGAGCTACAGTCATGAAATTTTGCACATATGTGCAACTCGTCAAGGGTAACAAGTTTCCAATTAGGACCCATAAGCCCCGCCCATTGGATCATCCACAAATTAGACATTTTTGACAAATGCTTCTTATGCTTTCTGCCATGGAAGTCTCGTCTTTTAATGTCATTATACATTAACGGCAGCAGATGGCGGCATTTATCTATAACATGGTTGCCTTTCACAGGGAAATGGTTCAATGTTATCAGATTTCCCTGTAGGCATAGATCCCTATGGTGGTTGTGTATGATAATTGGCACGTTGATGAAGCACAGTCCATTGGATACTGGCATCGCATTTGGGGTCAATCCATCCAACTCTGTAGCGCCACCAACAGGCCAAAGTTCAAGGTACATATTTGCTTATAACTTTTGAACCGTTTGTTCTAGAGTTGTGCGGATTGTTTCTCCTGAATCCTTGGGTCGTGCCGATTCCAATGCACTCATTGCCGTTAAAACGCGTCATAATAGATTTTCCGCCATTTTGAATTATTCAAAAAACCTACTTTTGCGAACTAGTCCTAGGGCGTTGTTCCGATCACCACCAAATTCGGTACGTATGATCTACAGACGGTGCTGACCAAAAGTTATTCACAGAATTTTGATAAAGATATTTAAATGGCCACAATTAGCCAATGAATATTTAGGAGGGCGTGTCTTGTAACATGAAGGTTTGTAAATTCTGAACGGTTACACCTACCAACCTAAAACTTGGTTGACATATCAAGAGACATAAGTGGAGGCTAACCCTCCATTTTCGGCCCGATCAAGCAAAGTGGTGGCGCTAGAGAGCTCATTTTCTGTTTTGGCATAACCGCTATGCCGATGTTTTCGAAACTCGGCACACATGTATTGGGGCACTCTATATGGACAGCGCGGAAATAGGAAGCCGATTGGCTGCATGGTGGCGCTATATTGAGCAAAAAGGTGTTTTTCTTGCATAATTTTGAACAAGCATATCTCCGGCCCCATTTGAGCTACAGTCATGAAATTTTGCACATATGTGCAACTCGTCACGGGTAACAAGTTTCCAATTAGGACCCATAAGCCCCGCCCATTGGATCTTCCGCAAATTAGACATTTTCTGTCCTAGAGTTGTGATCTTACACAAATGAGACTTCTTTTAAAAATGCTTCAAATGCTTTCAGCCATGGAAGTCTATGGCGGCCCCTATAACCGACTGGTCGGTTTTTACAAAACTTTGCAAAATGGTAGAGGGTTGTGCCTTTCACCCTGCGATGGACTGGTGTCTTGTTCAGGGGTTGTTCTGTTTGCTTGTCGGCCTGGTGCCCCATTCGTGCTTGGCCCCTCCATTGCTGCTCGCAGCTATATTTAGGGGCCAAGCACCGAAGGTGCAGGGCACCTATTGTAATCGTTAGTATTATTATTATTATTAGGGGCCAAGCACCGAAGGTGCAGGGCACCTATTGTAATCGTTAGTATTATTATTATTATTATTATTATTATTATACTTTCTGCAATGCGAGTCTATGGCAGCCCATAGAACGCATTGGTAACTTTTTATGAAATTTGGCACATTGATTAAGGACAGTACAATGTATACAGGCCTCAAATTTGGGGTCAAACCATCCAACTCTGTAGCGCCACCAACAGGCCAAAGTTCAAGGTACATTTTTGCTTATAACTTTTGAACAGTTTGTCCTAGAGTTGTGGGGATTGTTTCTCCTGAATCCTTGGGTCATGCCGATTCCAATACACCCATTGCCGTTAAAACGCGTCATAATAGATTTTCCGCCATTTTGAATAATTCAAATAACCTACTTTTGCGAACTAGTCCTAGGGCGTTGATCCAATCACCACCAAATTCAGTACGTATGATCTACAGACGGTGCTGACAAAAAGTTATTCACAGAATTTTGATTATGATATTTAAATGGCCACAATTAGCCAATGAATGTTGAGGAGGGCGTGGCTTGTAACAGGAAGGTGTGTAAATTCTGAACGGTTACACCTACCACCATGAAACTTGGTAGGCATATCTGCAGCCATAAGGGGAGGCTAAGCCTCCATTTTCGGCCCGATCAAGCAAAGTGGTGGCGCTAGAGAGCTCATTTTCTGTTTTGGCATAACCGCTATGCCGATGTTTTCGAAACTCGGCACACATGTATTGGGGCACTCTATATGGACAGTGCGAAAATAGGAAGCCGATTGGCTGCATGGTGGCGCTATAATAAGCAAAAAGGTGTTTTTTTGCATAATTTTGAACAAGCATATCTCCGGCCCCATTTGAGCTACAGTCATGAAATTTTGCACATATGTGCAACTCGTCAAGGGTAACAAGTTTCCAATTAGGACCCATAAGCCCCGCCCATTGGATCTTCCGCAAATTAGACATTTTCTGTCCAAGAGTTGTGATCTTCCACAAATTAAACTTTTTCACAAATGCTTTAAATGCTGTCGGCCATGGAAGTTCATGGCAGACCCTATAACCGACTGGTCGGTTTTTACAAAACTTTGCAGAATGGTGGAGGGTTATGCCGTTCGCCCTGCGATGTACTGGTGTCTTGTTCAGGTGTTGTTCTGTTTGCTTGTCGGCCTGGCGCCCCAGTCGTGCTTGGCCCCTTCATTGCTGCTCGCAGCTATATTTATTATTATTATACTTTCCGCAATGTGAGTCTATGGCAGGCCATAGAACCCATTGGTAGTTTTTTATGAAATTTGGCATATTGTTAAAGGACAGTCCAATGTATCCAGGCCTCAAATTTGGGGTCAATCCATCCAACTCTGTAGCGCCACCAACAGGCCAAACTTCAAGGTACATTTTTGCTTATAACTTTTGAACCGTTTGTCCTAGACTTGTGGGGATTGTTTCCCCTGAATCCTTGGGTCATGCCGATTTCAATGCACCCATTGTCCTCAAAACGCGTCATAATAGATTTTCCACCATTTTGAATTATTCAAAAAACATACTTTTGCGAACTAGTCCTAGGGCGTTGATCCGATTACCACCAAATTCGGTACGTATGATCTACAGACGGTGCTGACCAAAAGTTATTCACAGAATTTTGATTGATCAAATGATATGGCCACAATCAGCCAATGAATGTTGAGGAGGGCGTGGCTTGATACATGATGGCGTGTAAATTCTGAACGGTTTCACCTACCACCATGAAACTTGGTAGATATATCAACAGACCTAAGTGGAGGCTAACCCTCCATTTTCACCCCGATCAAGCAAAGTGGTGGCGCTAGAGAGCTAATTTTCTGTTTAGGCATAACCGCTATGCCGATGTTTTCGAAACTCAGCACACATGTATTGGGGCACTCCAAACGGAAAGGGAGGAAATATCAAGCCGATTGGCCAAAAGGTGGCGCTGTAATGAGCAAAAAGGTGTTTTTCTTAGATAATTTTGAACAAGCATATCTCCGTCCCCATTTGAGCTACAGTTATGAAATTTTGCACATATGTGCAACTCGTCAAGGGTAACAAGTTTCCTATTAGGACCCATAAGCCCCGCCCATTGGATCTTCCGCAAATTCCACAATTTTTATAAATGCTTCAAATGCTTTCTGCCATGGATGTCTATGGCGGCCCCTATAACCGACTAGTCGGTTTTTACAAAACTTTGCAGCATGGTTGTGCCGTTCGCCCTGCGATGGACTGGCGTCTTGTTCAGTGGTTGTTCTATAAAGGACAGTCCAATGTATACAGGCATCGAATTTGGGGTCAATCCATCCAACTCTGTAGCGCCACCAACAGGCCAAACATCAAGGTACATTTTTGCTTATAACTTTTGAAACGTTTGTCCTAGAATTGTGGGGATTGTTTCTCCTAAATCCTTGGGTCATGCCGATTCCAATGCACCAATTGCCCTCAAAACGCGTCATAATAGATTTTCCGCCATTTTGAATTATTCAAAAAACCTACTTTTGCGAACTAGTCCTAGGGCGTTGATCCGATCACCACCAAATTCGGTACTTATGATCTACAGATGGTGCTGACCAATAGTTATTCACAGAATTTTGATTGATCAAATGATATGGCCACAATCAGCCAATGAATATTGAGGCGGGCGTGGCTTGATACATGAAGGTGTGTAAATTCTGAACGGTTTCAACTACCACCATGAAACTTGGTAGACATATCAACAGACATAAGTGGAGGCTAACCCTCCATTTTCGGCCCGATCAAGGAAAGTGGTGGCGCCAGAGAGCTCATTTTCTGTTTAGGCATAACCGCTAGGCCGATGTTTTCGAAACTCGGGACAGATATATTGGGGCATTATATATGGACAGGGAGGATATATGAAACCGATTGGCCAAAAGGTGGCGCTGTCATGAGCAAAAAGGTGTTTATCTTAGATAATTTTGAACAAGCATATCTCCGGCCCCATTTGAGCTACAGTCATGAAATTTTGCACATATGTGCAACTCGTCAAGGGTAACAAGTTTCCAATTAGGACCCATAAGCCCTGCCCATTGGATCTTCCGCAAATTAGACATTTTTTATCCTATAGCTGTGATCTTCCACAAATTAAACTTTTTTGAGAAATGCTTCAATTGCTTTCTGCCATGGAAGTCTATGGCGGCCCCTATAACCGACTGGTCGGATTTTACAAAACTTTGCGGATTGGTAGAGGGTTATGCCGTTCACCCTGCGATGGACTGGTGTCTTGTTCAGGGGTTGTTCTGGTTGTCGGCCTGGTGCGCCTGTCGTGCTTGGCCCCTCCATTGCTGCTCGCAGCTATATTTATTATTATTATTATACTTTCCGCAATGCGAGTCTATGGCAGCCCATAGAACCCATTGGTAACTTTTTATGAAATTTGGCACATTGATAAAGGACAGTACAATGTATACAGGCCTCAAATTTGGGGTCAATCCATCCAACTCTGTAGCGCCACCAACAGGCCAAAGTTCAAGGTACATTTTTGCTTATAACTTTTGAACCGTTTGTCCTAGAGTTGTGCGGATTGTTTCTCCTGAATCCTTGGGTCATGCCGATTCCAATGCACCCATTGCCGTTAAAACGCGTCATAATAGATTTTCCGCCATTTTGAATAATTCGAAAAACCTACTTTTGCGAACTAGTCCTAGGGCGTTGTTCCGATCACCACCAAATTCGGCACGTATGATCTGCAGACGGTGCTGACCAAAAGTTATTCACAGAATTTTGATAAAGATATTTACATGGCCACAATTAGCCAATGAATATTTACGAGGGCGTGGCTTGTAACATGAAGGTTTGTAAATTCTGAACAGTTACACCTACCAACGTAAAACTTGGTAGACATATCAAGAGACATAAGTGGAGGCTAACCCTCTATTTTCGGCCCGATCAAGCAAAGTGGTGGCGCTAGAGAGCTGATTTTCTGTTTTGGCATAACCGCTATGCCGATGTTTTCGAAACTCGGCGCACATGTATTGGGGCACTCTATATGGACAGGGCGGAAATATGAAGCCGATTGGCTGTATGGTGGCGCTATAATGAGCAAAAAGGTGTTTTTCTTGCCTAATTTTGAACAAGCATATCTCCGGCCCCATTTGAGCTACAGTCATGAAATTTTGCACATATGTGCAACTCGTCAAGGGTAACAAGTATCCAATTAGGAACCATAAGCCCCGCCCATTGGATCTTCCGCAAATTTAACATTTTTGATAAATGCTTCAAATGCTTTCTGCCATGGAAGTCTATGGAGGCCCCTCTAACTAACTGGTCGGTTTTTACAAAACTTTGCAGAATGGTAGAGGGATGTGCCTTTCACCCTGCGATGGACTGGCGTCTTGTTCAGGGTTTGTTCTGTTTCCTTGTCGGCCTGGTGCCCCATTCGTGCTTGGCCCCTCCATTGCTGCTAGCAGCTATATTTATTATTATTAGTGTGGTTGCCTCAGGCAACCACACTACTATTATCCCACATATTATTATTATTATTATTATTCTTTCTTTCCACCCATTTTTTGGACCGCTACTCCTCCCAGGGTTTTTGCACCACATACACGTGCCATATGTCAAATTGACCGGCTTCTTTAGGAATCGTGTGCTATTACTTTGTGGAAAGTTTCGCTGCACGGTTTTTGAGAAATATGACTTTTTATGGCCAATTTTTCCCCATAGGGATGAATGTAAAACGTGACGTCATACATATGTGAGCGGTGAAGTCACAGCATTGGTCGGCTTAGCACACGTGATGCACTTTTAACCTGTTTCATCTACAGGAAATTTAGAATCCAGATGCGGTGCATATCTCCATTTTCGTCGTAATTACAGAAAACACACATTCGTAAACTTCAAATGATTCATACCACAATGTAGATAAAACCTTGACGAAGACGTACATGCACGGATTGTGTTGTTCAAACGAGGTTTCCTGGCGACTTAGCCACCACAGTGGATATAGCTTAATGCGGAAGTGCACGCGATAAAAACGGTATTCCAAATGCAAAATTACAAATGAAAACGCTGTCAGCTAGGTATATCAACAAACATATGACTTAGGCATACCCAGATTTCCTCAAAAATAATAGTATTTCACAAGATATCACGCAAAATCGTTGACAACGTTTCGTCAAATGCAGCGTCTTTGAATGCTACTAGTGCTAACAAAGAGTGCATGCATTGAATGCGACGATTAAAACACTTTCGGTTGACCTAAAAAAACCATATTCCAAAACCAAAATTAGACGTGCTGTTATACCTGGTTAGAAAGCTTATGCTCTCACCTACTGAATAAACGAATTCTCAAACAAGCCAGACTGTACTAAAGAGTGCAACAACGCCGTCAACAACACGTGTGCACCAGCTTCTGATCCGGTCTTCAGTGGGCTTGTAATACCACACATGTTGCTTTGGGTGTTGTCGAACTTTGTAGTACAATCTGGCTTGATCTACACATCATCGATCTAATAGGTGACAGAATAAGCTTTCTAACAATGTATAATATGTCAAATTTTACTTTTGTAATACCGTTTTATATTCCAGCGAGTTGGAAACTTTGGTCTCGTTATAACTGCATTACACATCAGTCTGCATTACACGTCAGACTTAGGGTTTTTCCAAGACCCTCTGAACATGCCAGCTAGCTTTGTGATTCGCCGTCACTCGTCACCGCATACCGCAAGTAAAACACTGAGATCTCAAATTTTGATGAAAGGATAATTTAGCTCTGAATATATGTGTCGCAAATCAACTCGTTGCAGTGATGTTATAGCAGGTACACAATGCCCTGTCTCTGCTTATACTACAGAAACTGTTCACTCCGTTCAGCACAAAGTCGACTTTGCATTGGCGGCAACCACACTTCACAATTTCTGCAGGAATTGTCTAGTTATTATTATTATTATACTTTCTGCAATGCAAGTCTATGGCAGCCCATAGAACCCATTGGTAGTTTTTTATGAAATTTGGCACATTGATAAAGGACAGTCCAATGTATCCAGGACTCGAATTTGGGGTCAATCCATCCAACTCTGTAGCGCCACCAACAGGCCCAACTTCAAAGTACATATTTGCTTATAACTTTCGATCCGTTTGTCCTAGAGTTGTGCGGATTGTTTCTCCTGAATCCTTGGGTCATGCCGATTCTAATGCACCCATTGCCGTTAAAACGCGTCATAATAGATTTTCCGCCATTTTGAATTATTCGAAAAACCTACTTTTGCGAACTAGTCCTAGGGCGTTGATCCGATCACCACCAAATTCGGTACTTATGATCTACAGACGGTGCTGACCAAAAGATATTCACAGAATTTTGATTGATCAAATGATATGGACACAATCTGCCAATGAATGTTGAGGAGGGCGTGGCTAAATACATGAAGGTGTGTAAATTCTGAACGGTTTCACCTACCACCATGAAACTTGGTAGACATATCAAGATCCATAAGGGGAGGCTAACCCTCTATTTTCAGCCTGATCAAGCAAAGTGGTGGCGCTAGAGAGCTCATTTTCTGTATTGGCATAACCGCTTTGCCGATGTTTTCAAAACTCGGCACACATGTATTGGGGCACTCCAAACGGAAAGGGAGGAAATATCAAGCCGATTGGCCAAAAGGTGGCGCTGTCATGAGCATAAAGGTGTTTTTCTTAGATAATTTTGATCAAGCATATCTCCGGCCCCATTTGAGCTACAGTCATGAAATTTTGCACATATGTGCAACTCGTCAAGGGTAACAAGTTTGCAATTAGGACCCATAAGCCCCGCCCATTGGATCTTCCGCAAATTTCACAATTTTTATAAATGCTTCAAATGCTTTCTGCCATGGATGTCTATGGCGGCCCCTATAACCGACTAGTCGGTTTTTACAAAACTTTGCAGCATGGTTGTGCCGTTCGCCCTGCGATGGACTGGCGTCTTGTTCAGTGGTTGTTCTATAAAGGACAGTCCAATGTATACAGGCATCGAATTTGGGGTCAATCCATCCAACTCTGTAGCGCCACCAACAGGCCAAAGTTCGTGGTACATTTTTGCTTATAACTTTTGAAACGTTTGTCCTAGAATTGTGCGGATTGTTTCTCCTAAATCCTTGGGTCATGCCGATTCCAATGCACCAATTGCCCTCAAAACGCGTCATAAAAGATTTTCCGCCATTTTGAATTATTCAAAAAACCTACTTTTGCGAACTAGTCCTAGGGCGTTGATCCGATCACCACCAAATTCGGTACATATGATCTACAGATGGTGCTGACCAAAAGTTATTCACAGAATTTTGATTGATCAAATGATATGGCCACAATCAGCCAATGAATATTGAGGCGGGCGTGGCATGATACATGAAGGTGTGTAAATTCTGAACGGTTTCAACTACCACCATGAAACTTGGTAGACATATCAACAGACATAAGTGGAGGCTAACCCTCCATTTTCGGCCCGATCAAGGAAAGTGGTGGCGCCAGAGAGCTCATTATCTGTTTAGGCATAACCGCTGGGCCGATGTTTTCGAAACTCGGGACAGATATATTGGGGCATTATATATGGACAGGGAGGAAATATGAAACCGTTTGGCCAAAAGGTGGCGCTGTCATGAGCAAAAAGGTGTTTATCTTAGATAATTTTGAACAAGCATATCTCCGGCCCCATTTGAGCTACAGTCATGAAATTTTGCACATATGTGCAACTCGTCAAGGGTAACAAGTTTCCAATTAGGACCCATAAGCCCCGCCCATTGGATCTTCCGCAAATTAGTCATTTTCTGTCCTAGAGTTGTGATCTTCCACAAATGAGACTTCTTTGAAAAATGCTTCAAATGCTTTCTGCCATGGAAGTCTATGGCGGCCCCTATAACCGACTGGTCGGTTTTTACAAAACTTTGCAGAATGGTAGAGGGTTATGCCGTTCGCCCTGCGATGGACTGGTGTCTTGATCAGGGGTTGTTCTGTTTGCTTGTCGGCCTGGAGTCCAATTCGTGCTTGGCCCCTCCATTGCTGCTCGCAGCTATATTTAGGGGCCAAGCACCGAAGGTGCAGGGCACCTATTGTAATCGTTAGTATTATTATTATTATTATTATTATTATTATACTTTCTGCAATGCGAGTCTATGGCAGCCCATAGAACCCATTGGTAACTTTTTATGAAATTTGGCAAATTGATAAAGGACAGTACAATGTATACAGGCCTCAAATTTGGGGTCAAACCATCCAACTCTGTAGCGCCACCAACAGGCCAAAGTTCAAGGTACATTTTTGCTTATAACTTTTGAACCGTTTGTCCTAGAGTTGTGGGGATTGTTTCTCCTGAATCCTTGGGTCATGCCGATTCCAATACACCCATTGCCGTTAAAACGCGTCATAATAGATTTTCCGCCATTTTGAATTATTCGAAAAAGCTACTTTTGCGAACTAGTCCTAGGGCGTTGTTCCGATCACCACCAAATTCGGCACGTATGATCTGCAGACGGTGCTGACCAAAAGTTATTCACAGAATTTTGATAAAGATATTTAAATGGCCACAATTAGCCAATGAATATATAGGAGGGCGTGGCTTGTAACATGAAGGTTTGTTAATTCTGAACGGTTCCACCTACCAACCTAAAACTTGGTAGACATATCAAGAGACATAAGTGGAGGCTAACCCTCCATTTTCGGCCCGATCAAGCAAAGTGGTGGCGCTAGAGAGCTCATTTTCTGTTTTGGCATAACCGATATGCCGATGTTTTCGAAACTCGGCAAACATGTATTGGGGCACTCTATATGGACAGGGCGGAAATATGAAGCCGATTGGCTGTATGGTGGCGCTATAATGAGCAAAAAGGTGTTTTTCTTGCATAATTTTGAACAAGCATATCTCCGGCCCCATTTGAGCTACAGTCATGAAATTTTGCACATATGTGCAACTCGTCAAGGGTAACAAGTTTCCAATTAGGACCTACAAGCTTCGACCATTGGATCTTCCGCAAATTAGTCATTTTCTGTCCTAGAGTTGTGATCTTCCACAAATGAGACTTCTTTGAAAAATGCTTCAAATGCTTTCTGCCATGGAAGTCTATGGCGGCCCCTATAACCGACTGGTCGGTTTTTACAAAACTTTGCAGAATGGTAGAGGGTTATGCCGTTCGCCCTGCGATGGACTGGTGTCTTGATCAGGGGTTGTTCTGTTTGCTTGTCGGCCTGGAGTCCAATTCGTGCTTGGCCCCTCCATTGCTGCTCGCAGCTATATTTATTATTATTTCTGCAATGCGAGTCTATGGCAGCCCATAGAACCCATTGGTAACTTTTTATGAAATTTGGCACATTGATAAAGGACAGAACAATGTATACAGGCCTCAAATTTGGGGTCAATCCATCCAACTCTGTAGCGCCACCAACAGGCCAAAGTTCAAGGTACATTATTGCTTATAACTTTTGAACCGTTTGTCCTAGAGTTGTGCGGATTGTTTCTCCTGAATCCTTGGGTCATGCCGATTCCAATGCACTCATTGCCGTTAAAACGCGTCATAACAGATTTTCCGCCATTTTGAATTATTCGAAAAACCTACTTTTGCGAACTAGTCCTAGGTCGTTGATCCGATCACCACCAAATTCGGTATATACGATCTACAGACGGTGCTGACCAAAAGTTATTCACAGAATTTTGATTGATCAAATGATATGGCCACAATCAGCCAATGAATGTTGAGGAGGGCGAGGCTAAATACATGAAGCTGTGTAAATTCTGAACGGTTTCACCTACCACCATGAAACTTGGTAGACATATAAACAGACATAAATGGAGGCTAACCCTCCATTTTCAGCCCGATCAAGCAAAGTGGTGGCGCTAGAGAGCTCATTTTCTGTATTGGCATAACCGCTTTGCCGATGTTTTCGAAACTCAGCACACATGTATAGGGGCATTCCAAACGGAAAGGGAGGAAATATCAAGCCGATTGGCCTAAAGGTGGCGCTGTAATGAGCAAAAAGGTGTTTTTCTTTGTTAATTTTGAACAAGCATATCTCCGGCCCCATTTGAGCTACAGTCATGAAATTTTGCCCATATATGCAACTCGTCAAGGGTAACAAGTTTCCAATTAGGACCCATAAGCCCCGCCCATTGGATCTTCCGCAAATTAGAAATTTTCTGTCCAAGAGTTGTGATCTTCCACAAATCAGACTTCTTTGAATAATACTTCAAATGCTTTCTGCCATGGAAGTCTATGGCGGCCCCTATAACCGACTGGTCGGTTTTTACAAAACTTTGCAGAATGATAGAGGGTTATGCCGTTCTTCCTGTGATGGACTGGTGTCTTGTACAGGGGTTATTCTGGTTGCTTGTCCTCCTGGCGCCCGTGTAGTGCTTGGCCCCTTCATTGCTGCTGGCAGCTATATTTAGGGGCCAAGCACCGAAGGTGCAGGGCACCTATTGTAATCGTTAGTATTATTATTATTATTATTATTATTATTATTATTATTATTATTATTATTATACTTTCCGCAATGCTAATCTATGGCAGCCCATAGAACCCATTGGTAGTTTTTTTTGAAATTTGGCACATTGATAAAGGACAGTCCACTGTATCCAGGCCTCAAATTTGGGGTCAATCCATCGAACTCTGTAGCGCCACCAACAGGTCAAACTTCAAGGTACATTTTTGCTTATAACTTTTGAACCGTTTGTCCTAGAGTTATGGGGATTGTTTCTCCAGAATCCTTGGGTCATGCCGATTCCAATGCACCCATTGCCGTTAAAACGCGTCATAATAGATTTTCCGCCATTTTGAATTATTCGAAAAACCTACTTTTGCGAACTAGTCCTAGGGCGTTGATCCGATCACCACCAAATTCGGTATATATGATCTACAGACGGTGCTGACCAAAAGTTATTCACAGAATTTTGATTGATCAAATGATTTGGCCACAATCAGCCAATGAATGTTGAGGAGGGCGTGGCTTGTAACATGAAGGTGTGTAATTTCTGAACGGTATCACCTAACACCATGAAACTTAGTCGGCATATCACCAGCCATAAGTGGAGGCGATCCCGCCATTTTCGGCCCGATCAAGTAAAGTGGTGGCGCTAGAGAGCTCATTTTCTGTTTCGGTATAAGCGCAATGCCAATGTTTTCAAAACTCGGCATACATGTATTGGGCCCCTCCAAATGGACAGGGAGCAAATATGAAGCCGATTGGCCAAAAGGTGGCGCTATCATGAGCAAAAAGGTGTTTTTCTTAGATAATTTTGATCAAGCATATCTCTGTCCCCATTTGAGCTACAGTCATGAAATTTTGCACATATGTGCAACTCATCAAGGGCAACAAGTTTCCAATAAGGACCCATAAGCCCAACCCACTGGATCTTCCGTAAATTAGATATTTCTGAAAAATGCTTCTAATGCTTTCTGCCATGGAAGTCTTCACTTTTTAATCTCATTATATATTAACGACAGCAGATGGCGCCATTTAACTATAAAACGGTTGCGTTTCACAAGGAGATGGTTCAATGGTATTAGAAAACCCTGTAGACATAGATCCCCTGCGTGGTTTATTATGATAATTCGCATGTTGATTAAGAACGGTCCATTGTATCCAGGCCTTGCATTTGGGGTCAATCCATCAATATGTGTAGCGCCACCAACAGGCCAAACTTCAAGGTACATTTTTGCTTATAACTTTTGAACCGTTTGTCCTAGAGTTGTAGGGATTGTTTCGGCTGAATCCTTGGGTCATGCCGATTCCAATGCACCCATTGCCGTTAAAACGCGTCATAATAGATTTTCCGCCATGTTGAATTATTCAAAAAACCTACTTTTGCGAACTAGTCCTAGGGCGTTGATCCGATCACCACCAAATTCGGCAGGTATAATCTACAGATGGTGCTGACCAAAAGTTATTCACAGAATTTTGATTGATCAAATGATATGGCCACAATCAGCCAATGAATGTTGAGGAGGGCGTGGCTAAATTCATGAAGGTGTGTAAATTCTGAACGGTTTCACCAACCACCATGAAACTTGGTAGGCATATCAACAGTCATAAGTGGAGGCTAACCCTCCATTTTCGGCCCAATCAAGCAATGTGGTGGCGCTAGAGAGCTCATTTTCTGTTTAGGCATAACCGCTATGCCGATGTTTTCGGAACTCGGCATACATGTTTTGGGGCCCTCCAAATAGACACGGAGCAAATATGAAGCCGATTGGCCAAAAGGTGGCGCTGTCATGAGCAAAAAAGTGTTTTTCTTAGATAATTTTGAACTAGCATATCTCCGGCGCCATTTGAGCTACAGTCATGGAATTTTGCACATATGTGCAACTCGTCAAGGGTAACAAGTTTCCAATAAGGACCCATAAGCCCCGCCCATTGGGTCTTCCGCAAATTAGACATTTGTTGTGCTATAGCTGTGATCTTCCACAAATCAAACTTTTATGACGAATGCTTCAAAAGCTTTCTGCCATGGAAGTCTATGGCGGCCCCTATAACCGACCGGTTGGTTTTTACAAAACCTTGCAGAATTGTAGAGGGTTATGCCATTCTCCCTGCGATGGACTGGTGTCTTGTACAGGGGTTGATTTGGTTGCTTGTCCGCCAGGAGCCCCTGTCGTGCTTGGCCCCTACATTGCTGCTCGCAGCTATATTTATTATTATTATTATACTTTCTGCAATGCGAGTCTATGGCAGCCCATAGAACCCATTGGTAACTTTTTATGAAATTTGGCACATTGATAAAGGACAGTACAATGTATACAGGCCTCAAATTTGGGGTCAAACCATCCAATTCTGTAGCGCCACCAACAGGCCAAAGTTCAAGGTACATTTTTGCTTATAACTTTTGAACCGTTTGTCCTAGAGTTGTGGGGATTGTTTCTCCTGAATCCTTGGGTCATGCCGATTCCAATGCACCCATTGCCGTTAAAACGCGTCATAATAGATTTTCCGCCATTTTGAAATATTCGAAAAAGCTACTTTTGCGAACTAGTCCTAGGGCGTTGTTCCGATCACCACCAAATTCGGCACGTATGATCTGCAGACGGTGCTGACCAAAAGTTATTCACAGAATTTTGATAAAGATATTTAAATGGCCACAATTAGCCAATGAATATATAGGAGGGCGTGGCATGTAACAGGATGGTTTGTTAATTCTGAACGGTAACTCCTACTAACCTAAAACTTGGTAGACATATCAAGAGACATATGTGGAGGCTAACCCTCCATTTTCGGCCCGATCAAGCAAAGTGGTGGCGCTAGAGAGCTCATTTTCTGTTTTGGCATAACCGCATTGCCGATGTTTTCGAAACTCAGCACACATGTATTGGGGCACTCTAAATGGACAGGGCGGAAATATGAAGCCGATTGGCTTTATGGTGGCGCTATAATGAGCAAAAAGGTGTTTTTCTTGCCTAATTTTGAACAAGCATATCTCCGGCCCCATTTGAGCTACAGTCATGAAATTTTGCACATATGTGCAACTCGTCAAGGGTAACAAGTATCCAATTAGGACCCATAAGCCCCGCCCATTGGATCTTCCGCAAATTTAACATTTTTGATAAATGCTTCAAATGCTTTCTGCCATGGAAGTCCTTGGAGGCCCCTCTAACTAACTGGTCGGTTTTTACAAAACTTTGCAGAATGGTAGAGGGATGTGCCTTTCACCCTGCGATGGACTGGCGTCTTGTTCAGGGTTTGTTCTGTTTCCTTGTCGGCCTGGTGCCCCATTCGTGCTTGGCCCCTCCATTGCTGCTAGCAGCTATATTTATTATTATTATTATTATTATTATACTTTCTGCAATGCAAGTCTATGGCAGCCCATAGAACCCATTGGTAGTTTTTTATGAAATTTGGCACATTGATAAAGGACAGTCCAATGTATCCAGGCCTCGAATTTGGGGTCAATCCATTCAACTCTGTAGCGCCACCAACAGGCCAAACTTCAAAGTACATATTTGCTTATAACTTTCGATCCGTTTGTCCTAGAGTTGTGCGGATTGTTTCTCCTGAATCCTTGGGTCATGCCGATTCTAATGCACCCATTGCCGTTAAAACGCGTCATAATAGATTTTCCGCCATTTTGAATAATTCGAAAAACCTACTTTTGCGAACTAGTCCTAGAGCGTTGATCCGATCACCACCAAATTCGGGACTTATGATCTACAGACGGTGCTGACCAAAAGTTATTCACAGAATTTTGATTTATCAAATGATATGGACACAGTCTGCCAATGAATGTTGAGGAGGGCGTGGCTAAATACATGAAGGTGTGTTAATTCTGAACGGTTTCACCTACCACCATGAAACTTGGTAGACATATCAAGAGCCATAAGGGGAGGCTAACCCTCCATTTTCAGCTTGATCAAGCAAAGTGGTGGCGCTAGAGAGCTCATTTTCTGTATTGGCATAACCGCTTTGCCGATGTTTTCAAAACTCGGCACACATGTATTGGGGCACTCCAAACGGAAAGGGAGGAAATATCAAGCCGATTGGCCAAAAGGTGGCGCTGTAATGAGCAAAAAGGTGTTTTTCTTAGATAATTTTGAACAAGCATATCTCCGTCCCCATTTGAGCTACAGTTATGAAATTTTGCACATATGTGCAACTCGTCAAGGGTAACAAGTTTCCTATTAGGACCCATAAGCCCCGCCCATTGGATCTTCCGCAAATTCCACAATTTTTATAAATGCTTCAAATGCTTTCTGCCATGGATGTCTATGGCGGCCCCTATAACCGACTAGTCGGTTTTTACAAAACTTTGCAGCATGGTTGTGCCGTTCGCCCTGCGATGGACTGGCGTCTTGTTCAGTGGTTGTTCTATAAAGGACAGTCCAATGTATACAGGCATCGAATTTGGGGTCAATCCATCCAACTCTGTAGCGCCACCAACAGGCCAAACATCAAGGTACATTTTTGCTTATAACTTTTGAAACGTTTGTCCTAGAATTGTGGGGATTGTTTCTCCTAAATCCTTGGGTCATGCCGATTCCAATGCACCAATTGCCCTCAAAACGCGTCATAATAGATTTTCCGCCATTTTGAATTATTCAAAAAACCTACTTTTGCGAACTAGTCCTAGGGCGTTGATCCGATCACCACCAAATTCGGTACTTATGATCTACAGATGGTGCTGACCAAAAGTTATTCACAGAATTTTGATTAAGATATTTAAATGGCCACAATTAGCCAATGAATATATAGGAGGGCGTGGCTTGTAACATGAAGGTTTGTTAATTCTGAACGGTTACACCTACCAACCTAAAACTTGGTAGACATATCAACAGACATAAGTGGAGGCTAACCCTCCACTTTCGGCCTGATCAAGCAAAGTGGTGGCGCTAGAGAGCTCATTATCTGTATTGGCATAACCGCTTTGCCGATGTTTTCGAAACTCAGCACACATGTATTGGCGCACTCGATATGGACAGGGCGGAAATTTTAAGCCGATTGGCCAATAGGTGGCGCTGTCATGTGCAAAAAGGTGTTTTTCTTACATTATTTTGATCAAGCATATCTCCGGCCCCATTTGAGCTACAGTCATGAAATTTTGCACATATGTGCAATTCGTCAAGGGTAACAAGTTTCCAATTAGGACCCATAAGCCCCGCCCATTGGATCTTCCGCAAATTAGACATTTTATGTCCTAGAGTTGTGATCTTCTACATATGAGACTTCTTTGAAAAATGCTTCAAATGCTTTCTGCCATGGAAGTCTATGGCGGCCCCTATAACCGACTGGTCGGTTTTTACAAAACTTTGCAGAATGGTAGATGTTTGTGCCGTTCGCCCTGCGATGGACTGGCTTCTTGTTCAGTGGTTGTTCTGTTTGCATGTCGGCCTGGTGCCCCATTCGTGCTTGGCCCCTTCATTGCTGCTCGCAGCTATATTTATTATTATTATTATACTTTCCGCAATGCGAGTCTATGGCAGCCCATAGAACCCATTGGTAACTTTTTATGAAATTTGGCACATTGATAAAGGACAGTCTGATGTATCCAGGCATCGAATTTGGGGTCAATCCATCCAACTCTGTAGCGCCACCAACAGGCCAAAGTTCAAGGTACATTTTTGCTTATAACTTTTGAACCGTTTGTCCTAGAGTTGTGGGGATTGTTTCTCCTGAATCCTTGGGTCATGCCGATTCCAATGCACCCATTGCCGTTAAAACGCGTCATAATAGATTTTCCGCCATTTTGAATTATTCAAAAAACCTACTTTTGCGAACTAGTCCTAGGGCGTTGTTCCGATCACCACCAAATTCGGCACGTATGATCTGCAGACGGTGCTGACCAAAAGTTATTCACAGAATTTTGATAAAGATATTTAAATGGCCACAATTAGCCAATGAATATATAGGAGGGCGTGGCTTGTAACATGAAGGTTTGTTAATTCTGAACGGTTACACCTACCAACCTAAAACTAGGTAGACATATCAAGAGACATAAGTGGAGGCTAACCCTCCATTTTCGGCCCGATCAAGCAAAGTGGTGGCGCCAGAGAGCTCATTTTCTGTTTTGGCATAACCGCTATGCAGATGTTTTCGAAACTCGGCACACATGTATTGGGGCACTCTATTTGGACAGGGCGGAAATATGAAGCCGATTGGCTGCATGGTGGCGCTATAATGAGCAAAAAGGTGTTTTTCTTGCATAATTTTGAACAAGCATATCTCCGGCCCCATTTGAGCTACAGTCATGAAATTTTGCACATATGTGCAACTCGTCAAGGGTAACAAGTTTCCAATAAGGACCCATAAACCCCGCCCATTGGGTCTTCCGCAAATTAGACATTTGTTGTGCTATAGCTGTGATCTTTCACAAATCAAACTATTATGACGAATGCTTCAAAAGCTTTCTGCCATGGAAGTCTATGACGGCCCCTATAACCAACTGGTCGGATTTTACAAAACTTTGCAGAATGGTAGAGGGTTATGCCGTTCTCCCTGCGATGGACTGGTGTCTTGTACAGGGGTTGTTCTGGTTGCTTGTTCTCCTGGCGCCCCATTCGTGCTTGGCCCCTCCATTGCTGCTCGCAGCTATATTTAGGGGCCAAGCACCGAAGGTGCAGGGCACCTATTGTAATCGTTAGTATTATTATTATTATTAGGGGCCAAGCACCGAAGGTGCAGGGCACCTATTGTAATCGTTAGTATTATTATTATTATTAGGGGCCAAGCACCGAAGGTGCAGGGCACCTATTGTAATCGTTAGTATTATTATTATTATTATTATTATTATTATTATTATTATTATTATTATTATACTTTCCGCAATGTGAGTCTATGACAGGCCATAGAACCCATTGGTGGTTTTTTATGAAATTTGGCATATTGTTAAAGGACAGTCCAATGTATCCAGGCCTCAAATTTGGGGTCAGTCCATCCAACTCGGTAGCGCCACCAACAGGCCAAATTTCAAGGTACATTTTTGCTTATAACTTTTGAACCGTTTGTCCTAGGGTTATGGGGATTGTTTCTTCTGAATCCTTGGGTCATGCCGATTCCAATGCACCCATTGCCGTTAAAACGCGTCTTAATAGATTTTTCGCCATTTTGAATTATTCGACTAACCTACTTTTGCGAACTAGTCCTAGGGCGTTGATTCGATCACCACCAAATTCGGAATATTTGATCTACAGACAGTGCTGACCAAAAGTTATTCACAGAATTTTGATTGATCAAATGATATGGCCACAATCAGCCAATGAATGTTGAGGAGGGCGTGGCTAAATACATGAAGGTGTGTAAATTCTGAACGGTTTCACCTACCACCATGAAACTTGGTAGACATATCAACAGGCATTAGGGGAGGCTAACCCTCCGTTTTCAGCCCGATCAAGCAAAGTGGTGGCGCTAGAGAGCTCATTATCTGTATTGGCATAACCACTTTGCCGATGTTTTCGAAACTCGGCACACATGTATTGGGGCACTCCAAACGGAAAGGGAGGAAATATCAAGCCGATTGGCTGTATGGTGGCGCTATAATGAGTAAAATGGTGTTTTTCTTGCATAATTTTGAACAAGCATATCTCCGGCCCCATTTGAGCTACAGTCATGAAATTTTGCACATATGTGCAACTCGTCAAGGGTAACAAGTTTCCAATTAGGACCCATAAGCCCCGCCCATTGGATCTTCCACAAATAAGACATTTTCTGTCCTAGAGTTGTTATCTTCCACAAATGAGACTTCTTTGAAAAATGCTTCAAATGCTTTCTGCCATGGAAGTTGGATGTCTATGGTGGCCCTTATAACCGACTGGTCGGTTTTACAAAACTTTGCAGAATGGTAGAGGGTTGTGCCTATCTCCCTGCGATGGACTGGTGTCTTGGTCAGTGGTTGTTCTGTTTGCTTGTCGGCCTGGAGTCCCATTCGTGCTTGGCCCCTCCATTGCTGCTCGCAGCTATATTTATTATTATTTCTGCAATGCGAGTCTATGGCAGCCCATAGAACCCATTGGTAGTTTTTTATGAAATTTGGCACATTGATAAAGGACAGTCCAATGTATCCAGGACACAAATTTGGGGTCAATCCATCGAACTCTGTAGCGCCACCAACAGGCCAAACTTCAAGGTTCATTGTTGCTTATAACTTTTGAACCGTTTGTCCTAGAGTTGTGGGGATTGTTTCCCCTGAATCCTTGGGTCATGCCGATTCCAATGCACCCATTGCCGTTAAAACGCGTCATAATAGATTTTCCGCCATTTTGAATTATTTGACAAACCTACTTTTGCGAACTAGTCCTAGGGCGTTGATCCGATCACCACCAAATTTGGTACGTATGATCTACAGACGGTGCTGACCAAAAGTTATTCACAGAATTTTGATTGATCAAATGATATGGCCACAATCATCCAATGAATGTTGAGGAGGGCGTGGCTAGTAACATGATGGTGTGTAAATTCTGATGGGTTTCACCTACCACCATGAAACTTGGTAGACATATCAATAGACATAAGTGGAGGCTAACCCTCCATTTTCAGCCCGATCAAGCAAAGTGGTGGCGCTAGAGAGCTCATTTTCTGTATTGGCATTACCGCTTTGCCGATGTTTTCGAAACTCAGCACACATGTATTGGAGCACTCCAAACGGAAATGGAGGAAATATCAAGCCGATTTGCCAAAAGGTGGCGCTATAATGAGCAAAAATGTGTTTTTCTTAGTTGATTTTGAACAAGCATATCTCCGGCCCCATTTGAGCTACAGTCATGAAATTTTGCACATATGTGCAACTCGTCAAGGGTAACAAGTTTCCAATTAGGACCCATAAGCCCCGCCCATTGGATCTTCCGCAAATTAGTCATTTTCTGTCCTAGAGTTGTGATCTTCCACAAATGAGACTTCTTTGAAAAATGCTTCAAATGCTTTCTGCCATGGAAGTCTATGGCGGCCCCTGTAACCGACTGGTCGGTTATTACAAAACTTTGCAGAATGGTAGAGGGTTGTGCCGTTCGCCCTGCGATGGACTGGTGTCTTGATCAGGGGTTGTTCTGTTTGCTTGTCGGCCTGGAGTCCCATTCGTGCTTGGCACCTCCATTGCTGCTCGCAGCTATATTTATTATTATTATTATACTTTCTGCAATGCGAGTCTATGGCAGCCCATTGAACCCATTTGTAGTTTTTTATGAAATTTGGCACATTGATAAAGGACTGTCTAATGTATCCAGGTATCGAATTTGGGGTCAATCCATCCAACTCTGTAGCGCCACCAACAGGCCAAACATCAAGGTACATATTTGCTAATAACTTTTGAACCGTTTGTCCTAGAGCTCTGGGGATTGTTTCCCCTGAATCCTTGGGTCATGCCGATTCCAATGCACCCATTGCCGTTAAAACGCGTTATAATAGATTTTTCGCCATTTTGAATTATTCAAATAACCTACTTTTGCGAACTAGTCCTAGGGCGTTGATCCGATTACCACCAAATTCGGTTCGTATGATCTACAGACGGTGCTGACCAAAAGTTATTCACAGAATTTTGATTGATCAAATGATATGGCCACAATCAGCCAATGAATATTGAGGAGGGCGTGGCTTGATACATGATGGCGTGTAAATTCTGAACGGTTTCACCTACCACCATGAAACTTGGTAGACATATCAACAGACCTAAGTGGAAGCTAACCCTCCATTTTAAGCCCGATCAAGCAAAGTGGTGGCGCTAGAGAGCTCATTTTCTGTTTCGGCATAACCGCTATGTCGATGTTTTCGAAACTCAGCACACATGTATTGGGGCACTCCAAACGGAAAGGGAGGAAATATCAAGCCGATTGGCCAAAAGGTGGCGCTGTAATGAGCAAAAAGGTGTTTCTCTTAGATAATTTTGAACAAGCATATCTCCGTCCCCATTTGAGCTACAGTTATGAAATTTTGCACATATGTGCAACTCGTCAAGGGTAACAAGTTTCCTATTAGGACCCATAAGCCCCGCCCATTGGATCTTCCGCAAATTCCACAATTTTTATAAATGCTTCAAATGCTTTCTGCCATGGATGTCTATGGCGGCCCCTATAACCGACTAATCGGTTTTTACAAAACTTTGCAGCATGGTTGTGCCGTTGGCCCTGCGATGGACTGGCGTCTTGTTCAGTGGTTGTTCTATAAAGGACAGTCCAATGTATACAGGCATCGAATTTGGGGTCAATCCATCCAACTCTGTAGCGCCACCAACAGGCCAAACTTCAATGTACATTTTTGCTTATAACTTTTGACCCGTTTGACCTAGAGTTGTGCGGATTGTTTCTCCTGAATCCTTGTGTCATGCCGATTCCAATGCACCCATTGGCGTTAAAACGCGTCGTAATAGAATTCCCGCCATTTTGAATTATTCAGATAACCTACTTTTGCGAACTAGTCCTAGAGCGTTGATCCGATCACCACCAAATTCGGTTCGTATGATCTACAGACGGTGCTGACCAAATGTTATTCACAGAATTTTGATTGATCAAATGATATGGCCACAATCAGCCAATGAATGTTGAGGAGGGCGTGGCTAAATACATGAAGGTGTGTAAATTCTCAACGGTTTCACCTACCACCATGAAACTTGATAGACTTATCAAGAGACATAAGTAGAGGCTAAGACTCCATTTTCGGCCCGATCAAGCAATGTGGTGGTGCTAGAGAGCTCATTTTCTGTATTGGCATAACCACTTTGCCGATGTTTTCGAAACTCAGCACACATGTATTGGGGCACTCCAAACGGAAAGGGAGGAAATATCAAGCTGATTCGCCAAAAGGTGGCGCTGTAATGAGCAAAAAGGTGTTTTTCTTAGATAATTTTGAACAAGCATATCTCCGGTCCCATTTGAGCTACAGTCATGAAATTTTGCACATATGTGCAACTCGTCAAGGGGAACAAGTATCCAATTAGGACCCATAAGCCCTGCCCATTGGCTCTTCCGCAAATTAGACATTTTCTGTCCTAGAGTTGTGATCTTCTACAAATGAGACTTCTTTGAAAAATGCTTCAAATGCTGTCTGCCATGGAAGTTCATGGCAGACCCTATAACCGACTGGTCGGTTTTTACAAAACTTTGCAGAATGGTGGAGGGTTATGCCGTTCGCCCTGTGATGGACTAGTGTCTTGTTCAGGTGTTGTTCTGTTTCTTGTCTGCCTGGCTCCCCTGTCGTGCTTGGCCCCTTCATTGCTGCTCGCAGCTATATTTAGGGGCCAAGCACCGAAGGTGCAGGGCACCTATTGTAATCGTTAGTATTATTATTAGGGGCCAAGCACCGAAGGTGCAGGGCACCTATTGTAATCGTTAGTATTATTATTAGGGGCCAAGCACCGAAGGTGCAGGGCACCTATTGTAATCGTTAGTATTATTATTATTTCTGCAATGCGAGTCTATGGCAGCCCATAGAACCCATTGGTAGTTTTTTATGAAATTTGGCACATTGATAAAGGACAGTCCAATGTATCCAGGACACAAATTTGGGGTCAATCCATCGAACTCTGTAGCGCCACCAACAGGCCAAACTTCAAGGTTCATTGTTGCTTATAACTTTTGAACCGTTTGTCCTAGAGTTGTGGGGATTGTTTCCCCTGAATCCTTGGGTCATGCCGATTCCAATGCACCCATTGCCGTTAAAACGCGTCATAATAGATTTTCCGCCATTTTGAATTATTCTTAAAAGCTACTTTTGCGAACTAGTCCTAGGGCGTTTATCCGATCACCACCAAATTCGGTACGTATGATCTACAGACGGTGCTGACCAAAAGTTATTCACAGAATTTTGATAAAGATATTTAAATGGCCACAATCAGCCAATGAATATTTAGGAGGGCGTGGCTTGAAACATGAAGGTTTGTAAATTCTGAACGGTTACACCTACCAACATAAAACTTGGTAGACATATCAAGAAACATCAGTGGAGGCTAACCCTCCATTTTCGGCCCGATCAAGCAAAGTGGTGGCGCTAGAGAGTTAATTTTCTATTTTGGCATAACCGCTATGCCGATGTTTTCGAAACTCGGCACACATGTATTGGGGCACTCTTTATGGACAGGGCGGAAATATAAAGCCGATTGGCTGTATGATGGCGCTATAATGAGCAAAAAGGTGATTTTCTTGCATAATTTTGAACAAGCATATCTCCGGCCCCATTTGACCTACAGTCATGAAATTTTGCACATATGTGCAACTCGTCAAGGGTAACAAGTTTCCAATTAGGACCCATAAGCCCCGCCCATTGGATCTTCCGCAAATTAGTCATTTTCTGTCCTAGAGTTGTGATCTTCCACAAATGAGACTTCTTTGAAAAATGCTTCAAATGCTTTCTGCCATGGAAGTCTAAGGCGGCCCCTATAACCGACTGGTCGGTTATTACAAAACTTTGCAGAATGGTAGAGGGTTATGCCGTTCGCCCTGCGATGGACTGGTGTCTTGATCAGGGGTTGTTCTGTTTGCTTGTCGGCCTGGAGTCCCATTCGTGCTTGGCCCCTCCATTGCTGCTCGCAGCTATATTTATTAGGGGCCAAGCACCGAAGGTGCAGGGCACCTATTGTAATCGTTAGTATTATTATTAGGGGCCAAGCACCGAAGGTGCAGGGCACCTATTGTAATCGTTAGTATTATTATTATTATTATTAGGGGCCAAGCACCGAAGGTGCAGGGCACCTATTGTAATCGTTAGAATTATTATTAGGGGCCAAGCACCGAAGGTGCAGGGCACCTATTGTAATCGTTAGTATTATTATTATTATTATTATTATTATTATTATACTTTCCGCAATGCGAGTCTATGGCAGCCCATAGAACCCATTGGTAGTTTTTTATGAAATTTGGCACATTGATAAAGGACAGTCCAATGTATCCAGGCCTCATATTTGGGGTCAATCCATCGAACTCTGTAGCGCCACCAACAGGCCAAACTTCAAGGTACATTTTTGCTTATAACTTTTGAACCGTTTGTCCTAGAGTTGTGGGGATTGTTTCCCCTGAATCCTTGGGTCATGCCGATTTCAATGCACCCATTGCCGTAAAAACGCGTCATAATAGATTTTTCGCCATTTTGAATTATTCAAAAAACCTACTTTTGCGAACTAGTCCTAGGGCGTTGATCCGATTACCACCAAATTCGGTACGTATGATCTACAGACGGTGCTGACGAAAAGTTTTTCACAGAATTTTGATTGATCAAATGATATGGCCACAATCAGCCAATGAATATTGAGGAGGGCGTGGCTTGATACATGATGGCGTGTAAATTCTGAACGGTTTCACCTACCACCATGAAACTTGGTAGACATATCAACAGACATAAGTGGAGGCTAACCCTCCATTTTCAGCCCGATCAAGCAAAGTGGTGGCGCTAGAGAGCTCATTTTATGTTTAGGCATAACCGCTATGCCAATGTTTTCGAAACTCAGCACACATGTATTGGGGCACTCCAAACGGAAAGGGAGGAAATATCAAGTCGATTGGCCAAAAGGTGGCGCTGTAATGAGCAAAAAGGTGTTTTTCTTAGATAATTTTGAACAAGCATATCTCCGTCCCCATTTGAGCTACAGTTATGAAATTTTGCACATATGTGCAACTCGTCAAGGGTAACAAGTTTCCTATTAGGACCCATAAGCCCCGCCCATTGGATCTTCCGCAAATTCCACAATTTTAATAAATGCTTCAAATGCTTTCTGCCATGGATGTCTATGGCGGCCCCTATAACCGACTAGTCGGTTTTTACAAAACTTTGCAGCATGGTTGTGCCGTTCGCCCTGCGATGGACTGGCGTCTTGTTCAGTGGTTGTTCTATAAAGGACAGTCCAATGTATACAGGCATCGAAATTGGGGTCAATCCATCCAACTCTGTAGCGCCACCAACAGGCCAAAGTTCAAGGTACATTTTTGCTTATAACTTTTGAAACGTTTGTCCTAGAGTTGTGGGGATTGTTTCTCATGAATCCTTGGGTCATGCCGATTCCAATGCACCCATTGCCGTTAAAACGCGTCATAATAGATTTTCCGCCATTTTGAATTATTCGAAAAACCTACTTTTGCGAACTAGTCCTAGGGCGTTGTTCCGATCACCACCAAATTCGGCAGTTATGATCTGCAGACGGTGCTGACCAAAGGTTATTCACAGAATTTTGATAAAGATATTTAAATGGCCACAATTAGCCAATAAATATATAGGAGGGCGTGGCTTGTAACATGAAGGTTTGTTAATTCTGAACGATTACACCTACCAACCTAAAACTTGGTAGACATATCAAGAGACATAAGTGGAGGCTAACCCTCCATTTTCGACCCGATCAAGCAATGTGGTGGCGCTAGAGAGCTCATTTTCTGTTTTGGTATTACCGCTTTGCCGATGTTTTCGAAATTCGCTACAATTGTTTTGGGGCACTCTATATGGACAGGGCAGAAATATGAAGCCGATTGCCCAAAAGGTGGCGCTGTCATGAGCAAAAAGGTGTTTTTCTTAGATAATTTTGAACAAGCATATCTCCGGCCCCATTTGAGCTACAGTCATGAAATTTTGCACGTATGTGCAACTCGTCAAGGGTAACAAGTTTCCAATTAGGACCCATAAGCCCCGCCCATTGGATCTACCGCAAATTAGACATTTTCTGTCCAAGAGTTGTGATCTTCCACAAATTAAACTTTTTCACAAATGCTTTAAATGCTGTCTGCCATGGAAGTTCATGGCAGACCCTATAACCGACTGGTCGGATTTTACAAAACTTTGCAGAATGGTGGAGGGTTATGCCGTTCGCCCTGCGATGGACTGGTGTCTTGATCAGGTGTTGTTCTGGTTGCTTATCTGCCTGGCGCCCCAGTCGTGCTTGGCCCCTTCATTGCTGCTCGCAGCTATATTTAGGGGCCAAGCACCGAAGGTGCAGGGCACCTATTGTAATCGTTAGTATTATTATTATTAGGGGCCAAGCACCGAAGGTGCAGGGCACCTATTGTAATCGTTATTATTATTATTATTATTATTATTATTATTAGGGGCCAAGCACCGAAGGTGCAGGGCACCTATTGTAATCGTTAGTATTATTATTATTATTATTATTATTATTATTATTATTATTATTATTATTATTATACTTTCCGCAATGTGAGTCTATGGCAGGCCATAGAACCCATTGGTGGTTTTTTATGAAATTTGGCATATTGTTAAAGGACAGTCCAATGTATCCAGGCCTCAAATTTGGGGTCAATCCATCCAACTCTGTAGCGCCACCAACAGGCCAAACTTCAAGGTACATTTTTGCTTATAACTTTTGAACCGTTTGTCCTAGGGTTATGGGGATTGTTTCTTCTGAATCCTTGGGTCATGCCGATTCCAATGCACCCATTGCCGTTAAAATGCGTCATAATAGATTTTCCGCCATTTTGAATTATTCGAATAACCTACTTTTGCGAACTAGTCCTAGGGCGTTGATCCGATCACCACCAAATTCGGTAAGTATGATCTACAGACTGTGCTGACCAAAAGTTATTCACAGAATTTTGATAAAGGAATTTATTTGGCCACAATGAGCCAATGAATGTTGAGGAGGGCGTGGCTTGTAACATGAAGGTGTGTAAATTTTGAACAGTGTCACCTAACACAATGAAACTTGGTAGACACATCAGCAGACATCAGTGGAGGCTAACCCTCCATTTTCGGCCCGATCAAGCAATGTGGTGGCGCTAGAGTGCTCATTTTCTGTTTAGGCATAACCGCTACGCCGATGTTTTCAAATCTCGGCACACATGTATTGGGGCACTCTATATGGACAGGGAGCATATATGAAGCCGATTGGCCAAAAGGTGGCGCTGCAATGAGCAAAAAGGTGTTTTTCTTTTATAATTTTGAACAATCATATCTCCGGCCCCATTTGAGCTACAGTCATGAAATTTTGCACATATGTGCAACTCGTCATGGGTAACAAGTTTCTAATTAGGACCTTTAAGCTCCGCCCATTAGATCTTCCACAAATTAGACATTTTTGAAAAATGCTTCAAATGCTTTCTGCCATGGAAGTCTAGACTTTTTAATGTCATTATACATTAACGACAGCAGATGGCGCCATTCATCTATAAAATGGTTGCTAATCTCAAGGAGATGGTTCAATGGAATTCGAAAACCCTGTAGGCATAGATCCCCTTGCTGGTTTTTTATGATAATTGGCATGTTTATTAAGGACAGTCCAATGTTTCCAGGGATCGAATTTGGGGTCAATCCATCCAACTCTGTAGCGCCACCAACAGGCCAAACTTCAAGGTACATTTTTGCTTATAACTTTTGAACCGTTTGTCCTAGGGTTATGGGGATTGTTTCTTCTGAATCCTTGGGTCATGCCGATTTCAATGCACTCATTGCCGTTAAAACGCGTCATAATAGATTTTCCGCCATTTTGAATTATTCGACTAACCTACTTTTGCGAACTAGTCCTAGGGCGTTGATTCGATCACCACCAAATTCGGTATATATGATCTACAGACAATGCTGACCAAAAGGTATTCACAGAATTTTGATTGATCAAATGATATGGCCACAATCAGCCAATAAATGTTGAGGAGGGCGTGGCTAAATACATGAAGGTGTGTAAATTCTGAACGGTTTCACCTACCACCATGAAACTTGGTAGACATATCAACAGGCATTAGGGGAGGCTAACCCTCCATTTTCGGCCCAATCAAGCAATGTGGTGGCGCTAGAGAGCTCATTTTCTGTTTAGGCATAACCGCTATGCCAATGTTTTCGAAACTCGGCACACATGTATTGGGGCACTCCAAACGGAAAGGGAGGAAATATGAAGCCGATTGGCTGTATGGTGGCGCTATAATGAGTAAAAAGGTTTTTTTCTTGCATAATTTTGAACAAGCATATCTCCGGCCCCATTTGAGCTACAGTCATGAAATTTTGCACATATGTGCAACTCGTCAAGGGTAACAAGTTTCCAATTAGGACCCCATAAGCCCCGCCCATTGGATCTTCTGCAAATTAGACATTTTCTGTCCTAGAGTTGTGATCTTCCACAAATGAGACTTCTTTGAAAAATGCTTCAAATGCTTTCTGCCATGGAAGTCTATGGCGGCCCCTATAACCGACTGGTCGGTTTTAGAAAACTTTGCAGAATGGTAGAGGGTTGTGCCTTTCTCCCTGCGATGGACTGGTGTCTTGTTCAGTGGTTGTTCTGTTTGCTTGTCGGCCTGGAGTCCCATTCGTGCTTGGCCCCTCCATTGCTGCTCGCAGCTATATTTAGGGGCCAAGCACCGAAGGTGCAGGGCACCTATTGTAATCGTTAGTATTATTAGGGGCCAAGCACCGAAGGTGCAGGGCACCTATTGTAATCGTTAGTATTATTATTATTATTATTATTATTATTAGGGGCCAAGCACCGAAGGTGCAGGGCACCTATTGTAATCGTTAGTATTATTATTATTATTATTATTATTATTATTATTATTATTATTATTATACTTTCCGCAATGCGAGTCTATGGCAGCCCATAGAACCCATTTGTAGTTTTTTATGAAATTTGGCACATTGATAAAGGACAGTCCAATGTATCCAGGCATCTAATTTGGGGTCAATCCATCCAACTCTGTAGCGCCACCAACAGGCCAAACTTCAAGGTTCATTTTTGCTTATAACTTTTGAACCGTTTGTCCTAGAGTTGTGGGGATTGTTTCCTCTGAATCCTTGGGTTATGCCGATGCCATTGCACCCATTGCCGGTAAAACGCGTCATAATAGATTTTCCTCCATTTTGAATTATTCAAAAAACCTACTTTTGCGAACTAGTCCTAGGGCGTTGATCCGATCACCACCAAATTCGGTAAGTATGATCTACAGACTGTGCTGACCAAAAGTTATTCACAGAATTTTGATAAAGGAATTTATTTGGCCACAATGAGCCAATGAATGTTGAGGAGGGCGTGGCTTGTAACATGAAGGTGTGTAAATTCTGAACGGTGTCACCTAACACAATGAAACTTGGTAGACACATCAGCAGACATCAGTGGAGGCTAACCCTCCATTTTCGGCCCGATCAAGCAATGTGGTGGCGCTAGAGAGCTCATTTTATGTTTTGGCATAACCGCTATGCCGATGTTTTCAAAACTCGGCACACATGTATTGGGGCACTCAATATGGACAGGGAGCAAATATGAAGCCGATTGGCCAAAAGGTGGCGCTGTAATGAGCCAAAAGGTGTTTTTCTTTTAGAATTTTGAACAAGCATATCTCCGGCCCCATTTGAGCTACAGTCATGAAATTTTGCACATATGTGCAACTCGTCATGGGTAACAAGTTTCTAATTAGGACCTATAAGCTCCGCCCATTAGATCTTCCGCAAATTAGACATTTTTGAAAAATGCTTCAAATGCTTTCTGCCATGGAAGTCTAGACTTTTAAATGTCATTATACATTAACGACAGCTGATGGCGCCATTCATCTATAAAATGGTTGCTAATCTCAAGGAGATGGTTCAATGGAATTAGAATACCCTGTAGACATAGATCCCCTTGCTGGTTTTTTATGATAATTGGCATGTTGATTAAGGACAGTCCAATGTATCCAGGGATCGAATTTGGGATCAATCCATCTAACTCCGTAGCGCCACCAACAGGCCAAAGTTCAAGGTACATTTTTGCTTATAACTTTTGAACCGCTTGTTTTAGAGTTGTGCGGATTGTTTTCTCTGAACACTTGGGTCATGCGGATTCCAAAGCACCCATTGCCGTTAAAACGCGTGGTAATAAATTTTCCGCCATTTTAAATTATTCAAAAAACCTACTTTTGCGAACTAGTCCTATGGCGTTGATCCGATAACCACCAAATCCGGTACGTATGATCTACAGATGGTGCTGACCAAAATTTATTCACAGAATTTTGATTGATTAAATGATATGGCCACAATCAGCCAATGAATATTGAGGAGGGCGTGGCTTGATACATGATGGTGTGTAAATTCTGAACGGTTTCACCTACCACCATGAAACTTGTTAGCCATATCAATTGATATAACTGGAGGCTAACCCTTCATTTTTGGCCCGATCAAGCAATGTGGTGGCACTAGAGAGCTCATTTTCTGTTAAGGCATAACCGCTGTGCCGATGTTTTCGAAATTCGGCACACATGTTTTGGGGCTCTCTATATGGACAGGGCGGAAATATGAAGCCGATTGGCCAAAAGGTGGCGCTATTATGAGCAAAAAGGTGTTTATCTTAGATAATTTTGAACAAGCATATCTTCGGCCCCATTTGACCTACAGTCATGAAATTTTGCACATATGTGCAAATTGTCAAGGGTAACAAGTTTCCAATAAGGACCCATAAGCCCCGCCCATTGGATCTTCCGCAAATTAGTCATTTTCTGTCTTAGAGTTGTGATCTTCCACAAATGAGACTTCTTTGAAAAATGCTTCAAATGCTTTCTGCCATGGAAGTCTAAGGCGGCCCCTATAACCGACTGGTCGGTTATTACAAAACTTTGCAGAATGGTAGAGGGTTATGCCGTTCGCCCTGCGATGGACTGGTGTCTTGATCAGGGGTTGTTCTGTTTGCTTGTCGGCCTGGAGTCCCATTCGTGCTTGGCCCCTCCATTGCTGCTCGCAGCTATATTTATTATTATTATTATACTTTCTGCAATGCGAGTCTATGGCAGCCCATAGAACGCATTGGTAACTTTTTATGAAATTTGGCACATTGATAAAGGACAGTACAATGTATACAGGCCTCAAATTTGGGGTCAAACCATCCAACTCTGTAGCGCCACCAACAGGCCAAAGTTCAAGGTACATTTTTGCTTATAACTTTTGAACCGTTTGTCCTAGAGTTGTGGGGATTGTTTCTCCTGAATCCTTGGGTCATGCCGATTCCAATACACCCATTGCCTTTAAAACGCGTCATAATAGATTTTCCGCCATTTTGAATAATTCAAAAAACCTACTTTTGCGAACTAGTCCTAGGGCGTTGATCCAATCACCACCAAATTCAGTACGTATGATCTACAGACGGTGCTGACAAAAAGTTATTCACAGAATTTTGATTATGATATTTAAATGGCCACAATTAGCCAATGAATGTTGAGGAGGGCGTGGCTTGTAACATGAAGGTGTGTAAATTCTGAACGGTTACACCTAGCACCATGTAACTTGGTAGGCATATCAGCAGCCGAAAGGGGAGGCTAACCCTCCATTTTCGGCCCAATCAAGCAATGTGGTGGCGCTAGAGAGCTCATTTTCTGTTCAGGCATAACCGCTATGCCGATGTTTTCGAAACTCGGCATACATGTTTTGGGGCCCTCCAAATAGACACGGAGCAAATATGAAGCCGATTGCCCAAAAGGTGGCGCTGTCATGAACAAATAGGTGTTTTTCTTGAATAATTTTGAACAAGCATATCTCCGGTCTCATTTGAGCTACAGTCATGAAATTTTGCACATATGTGCAACTCGTCAAGGGTAACAAGTTTCCAATAAGGACCCATAAGCCCCGCCCATTGGATCTTCCGCAAATTAGACATTTTCTGTCATAGAGTTGTGATCTTCCACAAATGAGACTTCTTTGAAAAATGCTTCAAATGCTTTCTGCCATGGAATCTATTGCGGCCCCTATAACCGACTGGTCGGTTTTTACAAAACTTTGCAGAATGGTAGAGGGTTATGCCATTCATCCTGCGATGGACTGGTGTCTTGTAACAGGGGTTGTTCTGGTTGCTTGTCCGCCTGGCACCCCATTCGTGCTTGGCCCCTCCATTGCTGCTCGCAGCTATATTTATTATTATTATTATTATTTCTGCAATGCGAGTCTATGGCAGCCCATAGAACCCATTGGTAGTTTTTTATGAAATTTGGCACATTGATAAAGGACAGTCCAATGTATAGAGGCCTAGAATTTTGGGTCAATCCATCCAACTCTGTAGCGCCACCAACAGGCCAAAGTTAAAGGTACATTTTTGCTTATAACTTTTGAACCGTTTGTCCTAGAGTTGTGCGGATTGTTTCTCCTGAATCCTTGGGTCGTGCCGATTCCAATGCACTCATTGCCGTTAAAACGCGTCATAATAGATTTTCCGCCATTTTGAATTATTCAAAAAACCTACTTTTGCGAACTAGTCCTAGGGCGTTGTTCCGATCACCACCAAATTCGGTACGTATAATCTACAGACGGTGATGACCAAAAGTTATTCACAGAATTTTGATAAATATATTTAAATGGCCACAATTAGCCAATGAATATTTAGGAGGGCGTGTCTTGTAACATGAAGGTTTGTAAATTCAGAACGGTTACACCTACCAACCTAAAACTTGGTTGACATATCAAGAGACATAAGTGGAGGCTAACCCTCCATTTGCGGCCCGATCCAGGCAAGTGGTGGCGCCAGAGAGCTCATTTTCTGTTTTGGCATAACCGCTATTCCGATGTTTTCGAAACTCGACACACATGTATTGGGGCACTCTATATGGACAGCGCGGAAATAGGAAGCCGATTGGCTGCATGGTGGCGCTATAATGAGCAAAAAGGTGTTTTTCTTGCATAATTTTGAACAAGCATATCTCCGGCCCCATTTGAGCTACAGTCATGAAATTTTGCACATATGTGCAACTCGTCATGGGTAACAAGTTTCCAATTAGGACCCATAAGCCCCGCCCATTGGATCTTCCGCAAATTAGACATTTTCTGTCCAAGAGTTGTGATCTTCCACAAATTAAACTTTTTTGACAAATGCTTCAAATGCTGTCTGCCATGGAAGTTCATGGCAGAACCTATAACCGACTGGTCGGTTTTTACAAAACTTTGCAGAATGGTGGAGGGCTATGCCGTTCGCCCTGTGATGGACTAGTGTCTTGTTCAGGTGTTGTTCTGTTTCTTGTCTGCCTGGCGCCCCTGTCGTGCTTGGCCCCTTCATTGCTGCTCGCAGCTATATTTATTATTATTATTATTATTATTATTATTATTATTATTATTATACTTTCCGCAATGCGAGTCTATGGCAGCCCATAGAACCCATTTGTAGTTTTTTATGAAATTTGGCACATTGATAAAGGACAGTCCAATGTATCCAGGCATCTAATTTGGGGTCAATCCATCCAACTCTGTAGCGCCACCAACAGGCCAAACTTCAAGGTTCATTTTTGTATCTTTATTTGGTTTAACATTTTACATTTTTAAGACATATCCTTTAAAAAGGTCAAAAAGAACAGAAAATACATTTAGACATAGACATTCACTAAATTTCTAGAAAATAAGAACATTCAGAAAAAGAAAACCGCGAACCCTACATGTACTTAACTAATAATCACAGGACAATAATTATTTTAAGACATAAATTACATAAAAACCATGTGAAAAATAATAAAACAGCAATACGTGTGCTCGGGAATGATGCAGGAGCGGGTGCCCCTCCTAGGGGGGTGGACTATATGATCAGTTCTTTCCAGTGGTCCACCCCCCATTTCTCTCTCGCCAGGGCCTTGTTTTTACGGAAGTCCACCAGAACGCCATCCTGGAGGAGGTTTTGAATCCTCCTCCGGAGAGTGACCAGGTCCACAGTTGTTTTCTGGTAGACCTTGATGTTCCTCGTCTCCCACAGGACCTGCTTGATGGTGTTGGCGATCCCCCACTGACGCTGGAGCTCCATGGTCTTCAGCCCCTCTCGGGGGCCGTAGAGGACGCTCTCAGCCGTCAGGGAGGACCTTGGCAGCAACCTGTTTTGGGAGACAGAGGAGACAACAAGGCCCCAGACCCGCCTGGCCACGGTGCACTCCCAGAACAGGTGGTTAATGTGTTCTGAGTCAGTGCAACCGTGGGGGCAGCGCTCAGTTAGGGCTAAGTGCCTGCGATACATAAACTCTCGTGTGGGGAGACACCTGTGGGCTGTCATCCAGGCAATGTCTTTTTGTTTGTTAGTTAGACATTTGTGTGTTACGTTTGCCCAGATGACTTGCGGGTCCCGTGCCGGCCCTGACCTCGGGAGCGTGGCGGTCTCGTTTGATTTTAAATGAGCCATGATGGTTTTGTAGCTCCACGAGGTCAGGCCAGCCCTGGGCAATCCCCTCCCGAAGGCAAAGTCCTTCAGGGCTTGATAGACGTAGGGGGGGTCCCAACTATACGGCATGGTGAGGTCCAGCACACCCAGGCCCATTGCCCGTAGGAAGGGGGTGGCGTAGTACCTGGCAAAGGCACCAGAGGCCTTTCCCACCTTCCCGGCGTTCTGGACCAGGGCGGCCAGACCTTGCACCATAATAATTGTTACTATATCTGGGACCCCCCGCCCCCCATTCCTCTCCTCCTTGAGGAGGGTGACTCGACTAAGTTTTTCCATTGTACTCCCCCAGACAAAGCGGAAGGCCAACCTAGCAATTTTCTTGCTGGTGGCCTTGTCTGGGGGAAACACCCTCCCCACGTAGAGCAGAATGGGCAGGACAATTGCCTTCAGGACGAGGATCTTACCCGCCATGGTCAGGGGCCGCGCACTCCAGCTCCGGGTTTTGTTTTGGACGTGGCGTAGGGCTCCCTCCCAGCTCGTTCGCCCTCCTCCGTCAGCCTGGAAGGTCACCCCCAAGAGCTTGATGTTATTTCTGCGTACAGGGAAGGAAACGGTTAGAGGCTCACTATAATAGGGAGACAGAAACAGTTCACTCTTGTCCCTGTTGACCAGGGCGCCAGTGGCCGCACAGAAGTCGTCCAACACCTTGGTGGCGCAAGCGATGGAGCGACTGTCTGTGGCGACGATGGTAATGTCGTCCATGTACGCCATCACCTTTAGCCGCTCTCCCCTAGCCCCCGGCAGCGGGTAACCCGCCACTCCGGGGCTGGCCCTGATGGCCTGGAGAAACGGTTCCAGGTAGATGACGTACAGGAGAGATGCTAGAGGGCACCCCTGCCTGACGCCAGACCTGATGGCAAACGGGTCAGAGGGCTGCCGATTGACAACCACTCTGCCCGTTATGTCAGTCAGGCAGATCTTTATCCAGCGCCGGAGGGGGCCAGGGATGTTCATTCTCTCTAGCACTCTCTCCAAGCACACGTGACTCACCCGGTCAAATGCCTTCTCCTGATCGAGACTGAGAAGGCACAAGGGGGACCGCCGCTCCCCGGAATGGATGATTAAATCCCTCACGAGGAGCAGGTTGTCGTTAATGGACCTCCCCTGCACGCTGCAGGTCTGGTCCGGTCCGATCACCGATGTTATCAGGCCTTGGAACCTCCTCATCAGCGCCTTCGCCATGATCTTATAATCGACTGAGAGGAGGTTGATCGGTCGCCAGTTGCGGAGGTCCTTCAGGTCCCCCTTCTTTGGGACAAGAGCTACTGAGCTCTGCCTCAGTGAAGCCCCCAACCGTCCCTCCCTGTACGCCGCTCTGAAAACTTCAGCCACGTCCTCCTTCAGGAGATCCCAGTAAGTTTGATAAAACTCAGCTGGGATTCCGTCAGGACCCGGAGCTTTATGCTGGTTAAGGGAGCGCACGGCCCGGGTGAGCTCCTCGGTGCTCAACTCCGAGTCCATCCGCTCATCACCCAGACGTCTGTCAAGGCGGCCCAGGAAGGTGTCCATGAGAGCCCCGTCTGAGGGCCTCTCGCTGTAGAGGCCCCCGTAGAACTCCCTGGCCACCTCCCGGACCTCCGCCTCTTCAGACACCACCACACCTCTGTTGTTATAGAGAGACCGGATGTTATTAGTCTTAGACCGTGCCCTGCGGAAGAAAAACCGTGTGCACTTCTCATCCTCCTCGAGGCCCTGGAGTTTGGAGCGGAAGGTGTATTTTTCCCGCTCTTCCCGGTAGAGGGTGGCGAGGCTCTGCCGAGTCCGTGCGATTTCATTGCTCACATCCAGGCCTCGGGACTGGAGGAGGCTCAGTCTCTGGAGGGCAGCATTGTGATACACAAAAACTGCCCTCCTTTCCTTCGCCTTCCTCCGCCCGACTGCCCGGAAGTAGCCTCGCACTCGCTCCTTCACCATCTCCCACCACTCCACCGGGGAGTCAAAGAGATGTTTCAGACTCACCCACTCCAGGTAACGTCTCGAGAAGGAGAGTCGCACCTGGGGGTCTCGGAGATGGCTGATGTTCATTCGCCAGAGCCCCTTACCCACGGTTATTGGTTTCTTCCAGGCCAGGGACACGGTCACCATGTGGTGGTCCGAGAAGTGCACCGCCTGGATGGAATAAACGGGCACCCCCAGGCCTGGGGAGAGCAGAAACAAATCGATTCTCGAAGAAGAGCTACCGGAGGAACTCACCCACGTGTGTTGGGGGGGAGAGGCGCCCCCGGCGTCGCGGAGGGAGAAATCCTCTATGAGGGACCGCAGCAGGTCGCTGGATCGATCCCGTCTGGGTCTGCTGCGGTCCTCATCTGTTAAAGCACAGTTGAAATCCCCCCCCACGACAACCGGCATTGTGCAGTTGAGTAGTGGTGCTAATTTTGTAAATAGGGAGACCCTCTCGGCCACGCTGGTGGGGCCGTACACATTGATGACCCTGAGTGGGGAACCCCCGACCTCGAAATCCGAGACGAGGATTCGCCCACTCTCTACGATGTTGCTAGATGTTATACGTATATAGGGATTTTTCACCAATGTGCCGACCCCATCAGCTCTGGCGATGTTGGAGCCTGACCAGAGAGAGTCTCCCATTCTCCATTCCTCCCCCAGAACGCCATCCAGCTCCCGGAACGGAATACCACATTCCTGGAGCAGGATGACGTCTGAGGGGACCTGTGAAAGAATGGAGAATACAGTTTGGCGTTTGGATGGATCTTTGATGCTACGGATGTTTAGTGATGAAAGAGTTATTGATGATGTCATGTGTTTTATTGTTGTGTGTGAATTATGATCCTATGTTACTATTGGCAATGTCTTTGCAAATTTTATTGAATTTTTGGTTTAAAATGTCCTGGTTATTTAGGCGCCTACTCACCCCCGGACCATGTGCACCCACAGGCCTCCCATCCTGACTGCCTGGGAGGTTCCGTCCGGGAGAGGTGGGGGCAGGTGTTTTTGCCCCAGGCTTCCCCCCAGTCCCTGGAGGGCCCTGAGAGGAGGATGATGGTCCAGTTCCTTTAACAGGGTCTGGACCGGAGGCTGGCTGGTCCTTGGTGGTTCTGGCGTGGATAGTGATGGGTTTCTGTAGGGTTTCGTTGTGATGCTTACGTGGTGGTGTTGATAGTTTTACAGGGCGGGGGGGGGGCTCAGGCCTGGCTGTGGGTTGTGTTCTCTGATCCGGTTTTGGAGATAACTGTGTTGGGTTTGTTGGGTGAGTTTTGCGGCGAACTATTGCTGGGTTGGGAGGTTGACTGGGAGGTTGTTGAGTTTCTATTGTTGGGGATCTGACACGTTTGCCCTTTCGCTTTTTGATTTGTTGCCATGGTGTTATTGAATTTTCTGAGTCAGTTGTTGAGGAGTCCGACTCCAACACCACTATAGGGGTGTCGGAGTCGGGCTCCTCCTTAACGGTGACGGTGTTGGTGGGTCCTAGTTGGGCAGGGGACGCTGTGGAGTTGGGGGTTCCAGGGGTGGTGATACAGGGGGTAGGGTCTTGTGCTATGGTCTGTGCATGTGGGGGTGGGCTTCCAGGCTGGGAGGGGGTAGGAGTGGGTGGTCTGGTGCGTGGCATGGGGGTAGGCGGGGGGGGCGGTGGAGCCGGAGGGGGGGCAGCAGATGGTGGAGGGGGCGCGGTGCTCCTAGCCCTGTTCGCGTACGAGAGGGGGCAGTCTCTAAAGAGATGCCCCCTCGCTCCGCAGAGGTTACAGGGCTTGGGGTCACGGCATGCCCTGGTCTCGTGCTCACCACCACAGGTCTTGCACTTGACCACTGTGCAGGCTGCGGCTAAGTGGCCTAACTCGCCGCAGTTCCTGCACAGCTTGGGCATGCCGTAATAAAACACCACGCCCCTGTGTCTCCCCAGCGTGATGGAGCTGGGGATGTGGCATACCCCCCCTGGCGCAGAGGGGTCGGGCTTAAGCTGAACCAGCCATTTCCTGGCTCCGGTCCAGACTCCGTCCTCATCAAGGACTCTCCGGGCTTCAGATTTAACAATACCATACCTGCCCAACCACGTACTCACGTCGTGGTCCTGTACAGCCTCGTTATAAAACTGTACAGTGACCACCTTGTTTTCCGTGTCGGACAGGGGCTCTACATCGAAATTACTGAGGGGCGCCTTACCCTTCCCCTCTCTGTAGAGGTTCCAGAACCTCTCCAGGATGCTTGCAGACTTGAAACTAATCTCAAAAATGTCTGCGTTACCCGGAACCTTCACCAGGCAGTTCAGGTCGCCAGGCACAAAGCCCATGGCTCGCTGGAGCACTGCCCGGCTAAATTCCAGGCGGGTCAAACCTGTCACTCTCCGGGTGCCGTTTGGGGCAGCGGCATTACTTGCCCCCCCAGTAGCTGCTGGCTCAGCGGCGCCCCCTACGGCTGCGCCCCTCGCCCCTTGTGCTACCTGAGGGAGGGCACTGGCACCGCTGCCCCCTTCTCCGTTGTTCTTGTAGGTCATCCGGACGGCGTTGTGGCGTCGGATCCCTGGCTGTGCTCCCGTAGCCATCCTCTCTCTCCCTCAGGCCGGACCTAACAGGTGAGAAGAAGAAGCACAGGAACAGCGCTAGATGGTTGATGGTCCGTCCCAGGGGGACCAAAAGTTGCCGCACCAAGGGAGCTGATCGTAGGTCAGCTCCACGAGGTGCAGTGGGACCTCCCTTCCGGCAGCAGTCGCCAGGCGTTGATCCAGATGGCTGGTCTCGCTGGATCCGGGCGCCGCCGCCGTCGTTGGGGGGAGGTCCTCGGGTCCCCCTTTCTGCCTGCTCCTCGGCCTCGTCCTCCGGGTCCACCCGATGGTCCTGCTGCGGCCTGGAGAGCAGAAGAGGGGAGCCAGGAAGCGAGGGCGAAGTCTCGTCGAAGATGGTGTAGCCCGGAGAGCGAGCCGCTAGGGCCTTCCCTCCGGGCAGCGCTGCACTCCCCTCTGGTCTCCGGCGGTGGGCGTCCGCAGCAGTGGTGTGGTCCCCGGATGGCGGGAGTCTTCTGGCAGGGAGGCCTCCTAGCGCTGTCCTGGCTTCGGCGTTGGGGAATCAGCAGGCCGCGGTCACGCCACTGGTACCTGCCTATCCCCAACGCTATAAGGTCCGGCCTGGTCCGCCGGCCTGATGCAGTGGACACAGCCGCGGTCAAGCCACTGGTACTGCGCCACTACACCAGACCTTCAGAGAGAGAGAGATGGTAGGAGAGAGAGAGAGAAAAGAGAGAGGCACGTCCGCTCAAATTACACACCAAGACACACGAGCCCACTGTCCTCAACTGGCTGAGCAGTAGAGGGCAGTAGACTCGTGTACGATGAAGAGAAACCCGAGCACACGTCGGGTCCCGATCAAGGCAAGTGGTGGCGCCAGAGAGCTCATTTTCTGTTTAGGCATAACCGCTAGGCCGATGTTTTCGAAACTCGGCACACATGTATTGGGGCACTCTATATGGACAGCGCGGAAATAGGAAGCCGATTGGCTGCATGGTGGCGCTATAATGAGCAAAAAGGTGTTTTTCTTGCATAATTTTGAACAAGCATATCTCCGGCCCCATTTGAGCTACAGTCATGAAATTTTGCACATATGTGCAACTCGTCAAGGGTAACAAGTTTCCAATAAGGACCCATTAGCCCCGTCCATTGGATCTTCCGCAAATTAGACATTTTTGACAAATGCTTCAAATGCTTTCTGCTATGGAAGTCTAGACTTTTTAATGTCATTATACGTTTATGACAGCAGATGGCGCCATTTAACTATAAAATGGTTGCTTTTCACAAGGCAATGGTTCAATGGTATTAGAAATCCCAGTAGACTATTTTTTTTAATGTTCGTTTAATTTAAATATCTTATTCATTTGAAAATGTGATTGTATTTTATTTTCTTTTAAATGTGACAATTTCATGTAAAACAAGTAGAAAATATATCAGCATACCCTATTTTATTCATTGTGTCAAGTGGTTTCAAGTTCAGGGTACTGTTATTTTTTCCCATGGTCCAAGGACATTCAGGTAACATCAATTGGGCATGCCACATTGCCCATAGGTGTGAGTGTGAGAATACATGTGTACACACACAACATTGTGACAATGTAGTAATAAGGTTGGTGCCAGCACAACCTTGTGACAACCTTGTGACAAAAAATTGGTTGAAGTCCTGGATCTTGTTATTCTGAGGAGAAAAGTCCTATAGTTGGGTAAGTATTAATTAGCCTAGTTTTTTATATCTGGAGAAGAAATATGTAAACTTAGCATGTCAAATGTTAATCTTGTATTGTATTATATGGCTTATGTATTTATTTTATAGTTGTCATTGGATTGGGCTTTGCTAAATTCAATAAACGACTGCTTGACACTGATTTTTAATATTTTACACAATCAGTTAGCTGGTAATAAGAATATGCCCATATTCACAATAAATATTCCATGTGGTCTCTCATTTCCTTAAGCTTTGTTAGTTACAGTATCACAAAGTTCGTCTGACCTAGTTAGCTGTTAGCTGTGTTCAAAAAAGAAATGTTAATTACCTTGCCAAAAGCTTTAAGTAGCTGGCCAGCTGTCAAAGCTTGCTTGCATATGTATAATAATTAGGTTACATCACTGGTATCGTTTCATACAACCCATATCTGGCATAACTAAAATGAGAAAAATACAATTGTTTGGTACCTATAGGCATGTTGCAAGAACACAATATAATGTTAACTTTTGCTAAAATTTATTAATGAGCAATGAGTACGCCACAAAACCACAAAAATAATGATTACATTTATTTATTGCCATACCAAGGGAAATACATACAATTGACAACATTAATAGCATTTCCAATAATAAATGTGACAAAAAATGTAGGTGCTAAAAACAACGGTTTCCATAAATGCAATGATACATATTATGGTGATTTCCAAAAAGATTGTCAAACCAGCAATTAAATTCTGGATAAAATAATAAAAACAGGACAACAGTATGATTACATTAGGAAAAAAATGTGAACAGAAATGTGAGAACGTTTCAGTCTACCTTGGGAAAAAAATATCTTGCTTGACAAGCCGAGTCAAAATGAAAAGGGGACGGATTTTTTTTCCTAAGGAGTACAAATGTCTATATTACTCAAGAGGACAGTAGGGTCAAATGAGGTTCTTTGGGTTGTAAAGTCACATAAGAGTTGCTTTCTGGCAGCAGAGATGGGGGAGGAGCCTTCCAAAACACCCTGTGGCAGGACTGGAGGTCGCACATGAGTGCTGTAAGTACTAGCAACAGTTAATAAAGGCCCTCCGAACACTAGTGTGGTATGGGTAGGATGGTCTGCATAGAGGCTGGGGTTTCCGGGTTCAAGGATGATGCCATTGGTTGTGGTAATCAGGTAGGGACCATCAGGTGCCAGGGTGATGTTGGTGGACCTGCCTGGGAAGAGCCAGTGGCTTCGAGATGACTGCAGGTCAAGAAACAGGCAGTGGACATCCAGGGGCTTCTGCAGGTCAGGCAGCAGGAAGGCAGGGCCCTCCAGGCCCAAGGATTGCACCAGCAGATTTGGGTGTGGTAAGCTGGGAATCTCAAAGTACCCAGGTGAGGCCATTTAGGTCAGGCCATGTAGTGTCAGGCGCTTGCAGGCTGCAGGTGGTGCTAGCAAAATGACTACAACCAGGGAGGGACCTCCAGGCAACCAAATGGGAACACTGGATTGGGCAGTGTTTAGTCTGGGCTCCAGAGCAGTGCTGGTGAGATGGCCATACATGACATAGGGGCCTTCAGGCATGCTGGTGGTGCTAGCAGGACAGGCACTGCTGAGCAGAACACCTCCAGGCCTAAAGTGATCACAGGCAGAACTGGTAGTGCTGAGGTAGGGGCCACAGGTTTGTGCTGGTGAGTTTGTCAGTGATGAGCCATGATCTCCTGGGCCCCTGAATGGTGCTGGCACATCAGGCTGTGTTGAGTTGAGGATATTCAGGTACATAGGTGGCACTGGCAGATCTGGTACTACAGAGTTGAAGGCCTTCAGGCCCAAGGATGGTGCTTTTGGGACTGGTAGTACAAAAGTAGGAGCATGAATGCCCCATGGTTTGACTGGTAGGTCTAGCACCGACAAGCTGTAGTGCTCCAGGTATCCATGTGGTGCTGGCAAAATGAGCATCATTGCCAGGCTTTGGTCTTGGTAGGTAAAACACAATACAAAAGTTTCTTATAATGTTAAAATGCATACATAAATACAGAATGTTGTCATGAATTTGGTGTCCAGATAATGAAGGAATAAATAAGTATTGGTTGACACCTCTCACATCTCTGATCTCATAAAGATATCATAAACAAGTTTCTTACAGTTAAATAATGTGTAGATTAATACAAAATTATGTAATTCATTGTATAAGTCATGAAAGAATGCATAAATAAATAAATAATATATAGATAAATACATAGCCCCATGGCTAGCACCCTCAACACATGTAAGACATCATACAAAAGTTTCTTAAAATGTTTAAAAGTACAAAATTTAATTAGTAAATTAGTTCATTACTTAACTTAGTTAATTAATGTAATTTAATCAATTTAGTTATTTAATTAATTAATTTGTTATTACCGTAGGTAAGGGCTCTGTCATCTGTGATTTCATAAAGACAAAAGAAAGGCAAACAAAGGTGTAGAAATACATAAATAGATAGATAATTAAGTAGATACATAAATAGATAACTCACTGGCCAGCAATCTCAACATAGGTAAGACAAAAAACACGTTTCCTAAAACATTAAAAAATATACATAGATATATGCAGAATTTATGTAATATTTAATGTATTAAATTAATGTAGTTTCTTTAGGTATTGAATACATTAGTTTCTTTAATTTCTTATTAATTTACTGTACATATGGTGAATGAATAAATAAATATAAGTAACACCTCTTTCATCTGAGATGTCAAAAAGACATAACACTTGTATTTTAAAAACAAAGTTGGAAACAAAACAAAGGCAAATAAAGCTGTAGAAATAAATAAAGTAGTAGCCAATCCACTGACCAGCAGCTTCATGATGTGAAATGGATAATTTTCATGGGGGCAGGCATATGCAGAGGTGGGCTCTGGGTTCCCGAGCCAATGTAGGTCCAAGTAGCCATTGTGCACTGTGGAGCCCCCCCCCCCCCCCCCCCTCCACCCTCCACGCCCCACAGGACCAAGCACCTGCCCCCAAAAGTTCTCTGCACATGCCTGCCCCCATGTTACCTATGTTGAGATTGCAGGCTTCCCACAGGGAGCAGTCCATATGTAACTTAAGTTATCCCCCTGTCTCCCCCACCCCCCAACACAGTGGACGGAAATATGACACACATGGGACATAACAATTGCACAAGTTCTTTTTAAAATAATGTACATTTAAACAAATTTAACTAAATGAAATAAGAATTGCTTCATGAAAACTATAAAAAGTTGGCACTATGTCCACACAAACATTTTCTTTTTCTGTGATATAGACATGGTCAATTACCGTACCTCTTTCTGTTGTGGCCTTTTGTACACACTGAGTGTATCCATGGTGTTCTATCAGTTTGGCAATGGAAGATGATGCAAAAATGTCTTCATTGAAGTCCCCCATGATAACCTTTCGTCCTGGATACTTCTCCAGATCTGAGAGCACTTTTAGGAGCTGCTGTTGAAACAGGTCTGCAGTATAAGAATTAGGTCTGTACAAAAGTGCAGCAGTCAAACTGATATGAGGGACAGCAAGATATATACATTCTAAATTAGAGGTCTGTGGAATGATGACATTAGCATGACTTGTTTCAGAATAAAATATTCCAACTCCACCACTTCTCTGTTGTTTTAATTTAGCAAAAAGTGGTTTGCTGACATCATAACAATTAAATCTTGGATTGTGCTTAAACAAAAAGCCGGGCAATTGTGGTGGATTTTGTATGTCGTCAAAACTTAACCATGTTTCTGTTAAACAAATACAGTCAGCACTGATCAGTTTTTTATGCGCTTGAAGATCAAGAAAATGCGCTTTCAGACTTTGGATGTTATGAAGCGCTATAGTGAATTTAGTGGTAGGCTTTCTGAAACTGTCCATCTCCAAAACAAATTTAGGCATAGTTTTCATAGCAGCCTCAATTTTATCATTGCAAAATATAGCTGACTCTCTGAAATCCTTAATAATTAGTCCGCTGAGACTTCTTACTCGACTCAATGCAACATAGGCTTGTCCTGCTGTAAATATTTTCTCAAGTGAAACTACAGCTTTATCCACTGTAAGTCCTTGTACTTTGTGAACTGTGCATGCCCATGCCAGGCTAAGAGGAAATTGACGTCTAATTCCACCAGCATTTGTCACTACATCTTCCTGTGCTTTAATTACAGTAAAATTTTGAGATAACGTCTGACGTGCTTTTGATCTTTGATTTTTACCAATTTTTGCATCATCAAACACCACATGTATACCAGAGGGGAAATTATCATTATTATCAGATTTACTTGATATGCCAACAACTGTACCAAATGCTCCATTAACAAGACCATCAGAGACATCAATGTTTTTCTTCAACATTACTCGAGCTCCAACACCTAGAGAAAGACATTTTGACAAACATGTGTTGTAAACCTTTGTATGGTGACCAACTTTCTTTCCCATTCTCCCAGTTTTGGGATTTCTGTCAAAATCTTCAGCATGTATAGTGATGGCCTCAGGACAGCACTCTTGAAGTCTCTCAATATTATGTTTGTCAACTTCACTGTTAGTAGCAAATATGTGAATTTCTGCACCCTGTTCTCCTGTTTCACACTTTTTTAACATTTCAATATCACTTGTACATAGAGTGTCATCTTTTTTACGAACCCGCAGGTGATTCAGTATTTCAGCAAAGGTTGCATTTTGTTGTCTAACAATTTCAGTTAATTCTGCAATTACAAAATGATCCTGCCATAAGTTCACTCCTTTTGCATCAGCATGTAGAGGCATTCCTTTGACAGGTGGCAATTGATAGAAATCTCCAACTGCAAGAATGCTCACTTTTCCAAACAGTGAATAGTCACCAGTCTGTTTAATTTGTCTCAGTCTTCCATGAATGTAAGCTAAAAGGCGATGGTCAACCATGGAAATTTCATCAATTATTAATATCTGTAAATTGCTCATTTTTGCTCTTAGGGAATTGATTCTCTCTTCACTGAGAGGTTGATATGGCAATTTGGCATTTACACCGATCGAAAATGTGTTGTGAATTGTTGCAGCTCCAATGTTATAAGCTGCCACTCCGGTTGGAGCTGTCAAAAGCACGGTTATTTCATCAGGATTGCCTGACATTTGAGATAAAAGTCTGGTTGATTCATAATGTATTGCTTTAATTAAATGAGTTTTCCCTGTACCTGCTCCACCAGTAACAAATAATCTGAATGGTTCAGGGTTTTCTCCAAGAACTTTTTCCAGACACCACTTACGCACTTCATAGAATATTGCTGATTGTTTTTCATTTAATGACCTCAGTAAATGCAATGCTTCTTCTCTTGGCATTAAAACATTATTCGTTTCAATAGTGTGAGCAGTCTGAGGTTTTGCTGTGAGATCTGGAATATTTTCCACAGCATCATCTTCATTTGTCACAATGTTCTCTTTCATCAATTCTACACATTCAAGGCGTTCTTTTTCTGACTCAGGACAGATTTGAGCCCAGGCGTCTTCCAGTTCAATGTTCTCTTCCAAAAGTTGTTGAGCCTTGTCTATTTCATCACTTTCTTTTTCAAATATTGCTCTGTTGGAAATAACAATTGATAGCACTGTTTGTACATCATCAATGCCACATCTCACTGCACCACACTTGTAAAAATCCTCATATGACTCAAACTGCACAGGCTTTAGTTGACTGTCTTCATAATATGGCAGGAAAAGCTGAAGCAATGAGTGATGGTACTTTTCTGGGTCTTTTGTGGGTGAAAATCTTGGATATCTCACAACAGCAGGTTGTGTTCGTGTTCTTCGTTTTACAAAGCCACAGTTGTTGTTCAATTTACTTATTTCATTTTCGGAGAGATCTGTTTTTGTGGAGACCTCTGACCTTGACAGTACTCTGTACTCAGAACAAAAGCTTGCAAGACATAAATTTTGAAATTCCTTTGTTTTTGGTCGACTCTTGTACCTGTCAACTATACTAGTCATCCAAAAATTTGTTTCATCGGCAGTTTCATCATACTGAGCTTTCTTTTGCAGTACATTCAAAGGCAAACTCATCTTAACTGGATTTTGTCCAATGGGGATAAACTGGACTTTACGAGAACATTCTTTCAAGTGCATATTTGTTAGTCGATAGACTGCCTCTTGAGCTGAGACTTCTCTGTTGTGTAGATAAATACTTCCAAGCTGTTTAAATGCTTCTTTTGCCTCATGATTTCCATTCATGCCTTCCTTTTGCGCACGCTCAAGCAACAATCCCATTTCTTGCTCTGCTTTTGTGATGTAAGTGAGGATGTACACTACTACAGAAAAGGCGTCAGTAATGTATTGAATGTCCATATTGGCCTGCCAAGCACGTAGTAAATCTTTATTGTATTGGTTGATCCAAATGGCATTTGGATTTCTTTTTAAAACAATGCTTTTTTTCTTAGAACATCTGTTGTAAGCTTTTTCAAAAAGACCTTGTGATACCCCAATAGAGGAAAAAAATGCATCGGCTGAATCAAAATTCACCTCAGAATTTGATAATGCATGTTTGACTTTCTCCAGAATTGCCGTTGCACTGGTATTCTCATCTTTGCCGCTCAACTCTTCTGAACTACCTCTTCTTGTCACAAAAGTGCGACTGGATGGCGGTCGTGGGAAATTAAATCTGCAAACAGTTTTCTTCTTCCTGCATGTCTTTGAATGTCTGGTGCTGTGCTTTTGAACACTATTGACAATTTCATCAAGTTCCTCATCATTTTCTGATGGTAACTCACATGTAATGTAGGTGTCAATGAAATCAGCAACATCTTCATCACTTTGCTTATCAATCTGTGGGGCATTCTCAACCCAGAAAAGACAGTGAACATGCGGAGAACCACGTTGTTGAAACTCAACACGATAAAAGTAGTCTTTTATTTTCCCAATAGGTTCAGCGGGAGACATGATTACCTCTTGCAAAAAACAATGCCACCGATGATCAAACATTCTTGCTGCTGTGACAGGATTTTGCTTGAGAAGGCCACACTTTTCAGACCAGTCAAGTTCATCAACATTAACGTGTTTTCTTTCCTGTCCTATCACAGATTTGATCATTTCTGGCCATCTCAGGTCTGCAGAACTAAATGATGCAAAAAATGTTGGTATTGAAAGTTGTCTAATAAGTGCAAAAAGATCTTTTTGTGCAGATTGCCAAAATGGTGGTGTTCCACGAATAGGTTTTAAAAATTTGTAACCTTCATCATAATTTAATATCTTCTGTAAAGACTCAGAGTCTGTTAACATATCTGATGTTACTTCTTTGAGTAATGTTTTGTCAGATCCTTTTCGCAATGCAATTGAAACATTAGATACAATTTGAGCAAGCTCTGATATGTACTGAGCATAAAATATGAAATCTGTATTTTTGGCAAATCTCCCATCGGCATTGAGTATTCGTGCATTCAAATAGCGTGACAGTGTTATTTTTTCTTTTCTGTCATCATGAAAAGTTGGGCCACCAGTAGGATATAGTACAGGAAAACATTTAGCCTCATTTGTTTTATCCGACAACATTGTAACAGGACTATTACCTTCGGCTGGGGCAAGAGAAATTATGCTGTCAAAATGTTGATCCAGTATTTCTGAGGCAATATCAACAGGTTGTAATGATGTGTCCAAAAACAAACCATGTTGTTCTGTGATGTATGTTAAATCTTCTTCTGTTTCGTCTTCGTTGTCATCAATGTGTGTTTCATTCTCTTCAGTTATATCCTGCTCCTGCATTGCATCATCGTTGTCTGAGTCTTTGTTCATGTCATTTGTTTCGCTTAAACTGTTGACCCATTCTTCATTGAAGTGAACATCACTATACCAACTATTATGCTTCACCAAATAGTTAAATGCATTTCTAACATGATCAGTTTGAACATATTGGTACTCGTAATGACCCTTGTAGGTGAGCTTTCGTTTCAGTTTCACTTTTAACATCTTATCATCAGATTCATTTCTGGGAAGTACAGATGTGACATCTTTGGTGTTTACTGGAACGCACACGACAGGTCCATGACAGCCAGTTTGTTTACCACGTGGAAGACATAGCAATTTCATGAACGGAATATGGAGAGCAATGAGATGTTGTTCTAAAGAGTTGAGACATTTAAGTTCTTCAGGAATTTTTTCCAAATGCATATTATTTGCAACACTCTCCTCTGGCATTTTACCACTCAGAATTTTCCTATGACAGCTGAAGCAAATCCATAATTTGGATGCTGGTGCTTCAGATAAATGGCACACATGTTCACATAATACACTATCACATTTATGCAAATATGTAAATGTAATACATTTTTTTGCCATTGCAGCAATATTGTTTCCTTTGATTTCATAGGAACTTGTTTTACATTGAATAACTTGCTTTCTGAATAGTAAACGATGACACACAGCACAAACATATTCAGGACCAGCACTTATTTCTCTACGAAAACAATCAATTGCAAAATCAATATTTTCCCTTCTTTTCTGATCTGTCTGATATTTGGTCTTAGAATATTCACACACAGATTGCTGAAACTGTGGGTCTGCCTGATATTTGGCCTTGGAATATTCACGCACAGACTGCTGAAACTCTGGGTCTGCCTGATATTTGGCCTTGGAATATTCACGCACAGACTGCTGAAACTCTGGGTCTGCCTGATATTTGGCCTTGGAATATTCACGCACAGATTGCTGAAACTCTGGGTCTGCCTGATATTTGGCCTTGGAATATTCACGCACAGATTGCTGAAACTCTGGGTCTGCCTGATATTTGGCCTTGGAATATTCACGCACAGATTGCTGAAACTCTGGGTCTGCCTGATATTTGGCCTTGGAAAACTTCAATGCATCACTTTTTTTCTGTTCCTGGTAATTGCTGTCATTGTAATATTTATCTCTCTGATTGTCGGCTTTAACCTTTTTTGAGTTCTCTAACTTATCGCTAACTTTCAATTTTTTCCTCAAGTGCATTGTCATAATGTCATCGCATATTCTATCACATGTTCCTGCGCAAACTTCGTCATCTCTTTTTCTAACACGTCACAACTTCATAGTGGTTGGAATTACAGTGGTTTAAGTAAATTGCATGACCATTCACGTCAGGAGTCTGTGTACTACCTGGTATACGATAACATGAGTATGCATTCCATCTGTCAGCATTGAAAGTCATAATAGTCATCTGTAGAAGATCAGCAGCTGCCCATATTTCAACCTCAGTTGCCCATGATCCTACGTATTTCATTTTTGATGATGTTACATACTGCTGCACTGATGTGTACCCATCTCTCAAATACGTGTGAAACCTTGTACTGTTCTTAATAAGATGTTGTACGACAGCACGTCGAATTTTCAAATGCTTTTGCTCATTTCCACATATTGCATGAGCCAATGATCTGAAGAAGCAGTTGCCATCTGGCTGAATACTCTTTGTCCTACAGGGATATCCCATGGGGCCAAACTCTGTGGTTTGATGAACATCAGCGTTTTCATTAGTCAACTGGAAACGTGAGCATAGAGTATCCTGCTCCATATGGGTTAAAGGGTTAAATGGTAATCCTGGATTGATGAGATCACAAACTATGATGTCATCTCTTACATTGTCATCGTTTGACTTCTTAGGCACATTGGTATTTCCGTGTTGTCTGTTCTTATTGCTCATACCCATTTTCTCTTTTACACCATCATAAAAACCTGAATTACTCCCATCATCACACACTTTTGGTCTACCTTTCAGCACAGAACTATAAAGTACTTGGCCATTTATTGAAGCAGATAAACTGTAAGCAGCCATTGCTGGACTTCCATCCTCACTTACTTTGCGTTTACCTTGAGGCACTGCACTATGAAGTGGTTGACTGGCAGCTCCACCTTGTTCTGCTGTTCTGTCACATGCCATGACTAGAGTTGAGTCACCTCTTTCTTCATGTTGCTCCAACACTGTGGTGCTGCCACCGACACTTGCCTTGACTCCAGTGACTTCAAACTGCTTTCCTTGTGCATTTAACGATAGTCCTAAATTTGTAATATGTTCTAATAATGACTCAATGTTACAGTAGTAGGCTACTAGGCTTTTACCTGCACCATCACATCTACCATTGCTGCTTCGTGAATGAGAGTCAATCAATGCATACCACGAGCCCTCTTTGACAATTGCACATACATTAAGATTAACATTCAATAAACATGCATCACACTCAGCAAGCGCTCTTGTGATTGCTTCTTTTTCTGACATCAGAATGTCTTCCTAAGCAACCTCATATGAATCAACACCAAATAAGCCATTACATGATTCACTGTATTTTATTGTGAAGTTGTGGTAAGACAGTGTGTATGCATCTGGTAATTCGTTCACAGAGATGAAACCACAGCCTGTTGGATCACAAATCTTTCCATCACGCCTCATACCACTGTATAAGTCGTCTCCACAAAGCAGGACATCATCCAGGTCTTCCGTTGTCCAGGTCAACACGTTCTTCAACTTACCCTTTAATATCGCCATCAGACTGTTTGCTGCACACTGTCTGTTGCTGTTCTTTCCAAATCGAGGATCACCTTGATGAAAGGAACCTTGAATGACAGAATTCTGAGGAAATTTAGGACATGGCATTACAGACATATTGACATTTGCAGAGTTTTGAGCAGAGACATTGGCATGGTTTTTGGCATGGCTTTTGGCATGGTTTTTGGCAGATTTGGAAGAGGTTTTGACATTGGTGATATTGGTGATATGGTTCATTGGATGGTCATTAGGATGGTTCATTGGATGGTCATTAGGATGGTCATTAGGATGGTTCAACGTCGGGTCACTGTCAGTCATTTCACAGGCCATAGGCCAAGAGTCATTGTCAGGCAAGTCTGGCTTCTCGGTCCAGGCAGCTGGCAGCAAGGGTGTGACCCCCTGCTCCATCCTCCTCCTCTTCAAGGCCTGGGAACGCCGGAATGCCTTTGTACGGGGCATCTATGGAACACAGACACACACAGGACAGCACATAGCCATCTCTCAAAATAAATTAACCACAACAGTAAAAACTATGACATAAAACAACTTGAAGTGCCGATTGAGACAAGATTTATCAATTAAATGCAAACCACAGCACAATGTTCAGTTTTGTCACAGTACACATCTGACAGCATTTCTCTGGTTTAGTGCTTTATTAGCAATTTGAGTGTCTTTGTTAATTGTGTCAAAATAGTTCATTCAAACTTGACTGAACCTATAATATTTGGAGTACTTGGGTAAACAATGTTTTCCTTTGGTAATCAAAAAACTTGCACAGGCATCATTGACATAGAATTACCTCATCTAAAATCTTACAAGTACACAGATTTCACTAATAAACCAAACAATGACTAGTCATATGGCAAGGCTGTCCAAAGTCAGTCCAGGAGGGCTGGTGTGTATGCTGGTATTTTGGGTAACGTTTCAGTCAATTACACTGCAAAAAATAGTGAAAAGTATGCACACGCAGTGCACTAGAAATCCAGGAATGACTTTGGAGAATCCAATTTTAAATGTTAAGAAATGTTATGCAAATACTGTGTAGCATGACTAGTAATCTTATATGCATCTTTCCCTAATTTTTAACACTGCTTAAGTCTAACTCCTTAAAGTGTTATGTGAGTTGACTCACACCACCTTATTGAGATCACCACTACTCAACTAAATCAATGTCCAATGTTGAACAAAATAAACATATATCCAACTCTGTACAAATAGAATTCTACCAATTAAGCAAATAGGACATTCACTAAGAGGCCAGCCTCCTTCATAATTTCGCAACTATTTAAACTCCAATGGTTGAATTATTTTCAGAACGTAATTCCTAATAATGCCTTTTTTTTTTTTACCCGTTTGGATATATACATAGTATTTGTTAAAATACCATTACTGCACTGACTATCCTTCTTAAAAAGGATGCATCATTATGGTGAGAAAAACTCACATAAAGTATACTCAAGTTACTCACTGAAACACCCTTAAGGATTTCTCCACTTAGCTACACAATAGAGCCTACTACTTGCAATGCTTCATTTTGTATAGCCTACAACACTAACAGTTGTTGAACTCATAGCAACTCATGATTTTATACTTAAAAAAATAAAAATAAAAACATTCCTTGTGTGTTCACTTACCTTGTTAGTCACTTGGAACGCTACAGCCAGGTGAAATTTCAGACAGGACATATGGGAGCAAAAAAAAAATCTTTTAGGATGGCTAGACATTGCTATAGTGTATATCCCCATGGCCAAATCTCCAGCTCTCCGCCAGCTCTCTCCATACTGCCAGCTTGTAGCTGTTCCGGCAGCATGCACACACCTACGTCATTACTATAGCAACCAATGTAGATATTCCAGAAAACGAATACACTACCTGAACACACAGATCCAATCTGATCACTTGCAAATACAGTGCGGACAGTCAGTCCTAAACATCGGATTTGAAAAACAAATTGGAATTGTCTGCAGTGTCAACACAGCCTATGTCTGATTTCCCTTAAACTTACCAATTTTCTTAATTCTTATTCATGGTTCTCCAACAATAATGCTTAAAACAATCCTAGTAAACTACTCAACTACATAATATACAATCAGTGTGTTTACATGCACACAGTAATGCGATCACTGTGAATCATAACTACTCTAGGTATTGTGGAGTTAGTGGGCCATAAAAACTAACATTAATGCATTTTTTTCCTGATACGGATGCTTTTTGTAGCTAGGCTGCTCGGGGGACGGATTAGAGATGCCACCGATTCGATGCGGCGGTGGTTCTCAAAACTTCATTCACACGTAGCGCTTTCTTGCGAACTGCCATCGCATATTTTACATAGAATCCTATGGAAAGCGGCCGCTCTTTTAAAAGCGCTGCAGCTGGCTGTTTTTTTGGCAGAGCAGAAGCGCCTTCAAAGTTGAGTAAAGTTCAACTTTTCTGAAAAGCGCTGAGTGACGTCAAAGAAGCTAACTATGAGCTCTGTATCAAATAGGCTATTTTCCTCAACATTTTTCCTTCAACTATCTGATATTTGTAGTAGCTAGCTAGCCGCCACGATCGGATACACAGCAAAACTCGGTATTCCCTTCTTATGGTTATAAAGTATGCATCCCGTGAGCCGCTGTAGGCAGCGCCTTTTCTTCTCAAAAAGTGTGAAGGAAGCCTAATGCAGCTTTAAAGAAACATCAGTCTCCAATAACCGCCAGTCCGAATCCTAATAAGCGCCTGGTGTATTTGGACGTTGAAACTAATAAATGCCACGGCCATTACTGAAAGTTTTACGGTACGTGATTAGCTAGCTAGCTGTTTAGCACTCCAGATTCCAGAATCCCGTGCGATCTGTAGACCTCGTTTACAAATTACGCTGACGCTGACGCTGACAAAGTACTATAGGCTACTTATAGATTATAGATACAGACATAATTCAAATCTGAATATTTGCTTAACAGGGCTACATTTCAATCCATTTAGTCTTGGATGCTACCCAGCGCTTAGCATAATGCTAAGAATTACCTTATCGACTTTATACTGGAAAAGGGGGTACCGTTGGCGAGAATTAGCATGAAGCTAAATGAGCTTAAGCATGAAAATTCAAGAACACACTATTTCAGAAGACCTGCATAGTGAACTTCACTTAATAAACATCTTAACATTACGACAGGACCCTTATGAGCCTAACTAACATTACAATAAAAATGTAAAACAAAAGTAAACTAAAGTGCAAGCCGCCATTATCCACGTGTGCATGGGTAACCTAAAGTAAATTAGCCACCAGCACTAGAATAGGGAAAGTTCGCGACTACTTTACAACAACCAAAACGGACACAATACGCAATCTTTTAACACGAATACGGACAAATCACAAAGTTCACACAACCCTGTATTTATTTTGAGCACATACTGTACTTATAAACGTTACTGACCTGATCAATCAGAGAAATAATGAAACGGACAACAATTCGATGTGCTTTCTTGTCTCGCTTCTCGCTGGTCTGAAGCTATCGCCCACAGCTAGCGGGTCAGTACAGCAACTGAGCCAATGGCTGACTCAAGTTAAGCACATAGCAACAGAAATTAAACCAATCAGCGTCCTAAAATGGAATGGGACAAGGGCGATATTTCCATCGCCCCAAGCAGAATACAAGAGGGTAGCCAGTAACCGCTAGCTAAGGAACTGTTTTGTAATTTCTTTACCCATGAGTTTTGTCTTTATCGCAACTTTGATTTGAGTCGTGCGATGGAGTGTGCTTGTGTTATTTTATTAAATAATCGCGCTAAAAAATACATCGTTTTCTATGTATAGTTTATCTCGTGTGTCAATCACTATATTGACGTGGTTATCAGACAGCAGGCTAGCAAAAAATCGGAGACAGATCCATCATGGACAGTAAGGGATACGAAATGCTTCCTATCTCAGAAATACAAGGGCTCACATGGGTTTATGCCAGACTTTTTAGGATGCACAAGTTACTGGAACCCCTTGGAATGCATAACATGGTTCAAAAATGACACATAGGCTATACATAAAAGTGTGAGTTTTAAAAAACGGAGGCACATAATTTGAATGATTTTGTTGATACATTTTTTTTCACTTTGATTTGGACCACACGTTCATTTGCTGGTGTTGGTTTGTTGTTTAATATGTTTTTTTTATTTGAAGAATACCTGGAACATTAAATGATAACATTGATTGATTACCAAGATATAAAACAGAAACACTTAGCAGGGTAATTTTTTTACCCATGTTATGGGTTGGGGTTAATTTAAGGCTGACCCCACTCACCAATTTCTGGCTATGCAGCTGTGACAGACAACAGCGATACATTGTTGTGGCTTGACCCAGACATAAGGGTTCAGATTCCCTGGACTTTCAGGAAGAACAAACACCTCCACACCTGAATTGTACACTGTACAACAGGTTGTTGGCGTGAGTCTCCTGCACATGCAACAATACAAGCAGTTGGGGACATTCCTTCATGACAAATGAATGTTTGATGCAAACCCTCATTTTGAATGCATACTTTATTTTAAAGGAAATTTAGGTGATTCATGTGGACAAGACATTGATGGAAGTGCTTTATTCTTCTTTAATTGACTCTGTGTGTAGCCACAGGTGGGCCTCGCTAAGCTTTGAATCCCCATAAAAAACACAGGTCCATCCAAGTGTCTTATTTACTAAGACGCCAATATGCCGTTCGCCATGCGATGGACTGGTGTCTTGTTCTGGGGTTGTTCTGATTGCTTGTCCGCCTGGTGCCCCTGTCGTGCTTGGCCCCTTCATTGCTGCTCGCAGCTATATTTAGGGGCCAAGCACCGAAGGTGCAGGGCACCTATTGTAATCGTTAGTATTATTATTATTATTATTATTATTATTATTATTATTATTATTATTATTATTATTATTATTATTATACTTTCCGCAATGCGAGTCTATGGCAGCCCATAGAACCCATTGGTAGTTTTTTATGAAATTTGGCACATTGATAAAGGACAGTCCAATGTATCCAGGCATCTAATTTGGGGTCAATCCACACAACTCTGTAGCGCCACCAACAGGCCAAACTTCAAGGTTCATTTTTGCTTATAACTTTTGAACCGTTTGTCCTAGAGTTGTGGGGATTGTTTCCTCTGAATTCTTGGGTTATGCCGATGCCATTGCACCCATTGCCCGTAAAACGCGTCATAATAGATTTTCCGCCATTTTGAATTATTCGAAAAACCTACTTTTGCGAACTAGTCCTAGGGCGTTGATCCGATCACCACCAAATTCGGTAAGTATGATCTATAGACTGTGCTGACCAAAAGTTATTCACAGAATTTTGATAAAGAAATTTATTTGGCCACAATGAGCCAATGAATGTTGAGGAGGGCGTGGCTTGTAACATGAAGGTGTGTAAATTCTGAACAGTGTCACCTAACACAATGAAACTTGGTAGACACATCAGCAGACATATGTGGAGGCTAACCCTCCACTTTCGGCCCGATCAAGCAATGTGGTGGCGCTAGAGAGCTCATTTTCTGTTTAGGCATAACCGCTATGCCGATGTTTTCAAAACTCGGCACACATGTATTGGGGCACTCTATATGGACAGGGAGCATATATGAAGCCGATTGGCCAAAAGGTGGCGCTATCATGAGCAAAAAGGTGTTTTTCTTTTATAATTTTGAACAATCATATCTCCGGCCCCATTTGAGCTACAGTCATGAAATTTTGCACATATGTGCAACTCGTCATGGGTAACAAGTTTCTAATTAGGACCTTTAAGCTCCGCCCATTAGATCTTCCGCAAATTAGACATTTTTGAAAAATGCTTCAAATGCTTTCTGCCATGGAAGTCTGGACTTTTAAATGTCATTATACATTAACGACAGCAGATGGCGCCATTCATCAATACAATGGTTGCTAATCTCAAGGAGATGGTTCAATGGAATTAGAAAACCCTGTAGACATAGATCCCCTTGCTGGTTTTTTATGATAATTGGCATGTTGATTAAGGACAGTCCAATGAATCCAGTGATCGAATTTGGGATCAATCCATCCAACTCTGTAGCGCCACCAACAGGCCAAAGTTCAACGTACATTTTTGCTTATAACTTTTGAACCGCTTGTTTTAGAGTTGTACGGATTGTTTTCTCTGAACACTTGGGTCATGCCGATTCCAAAGCACCCATTGCCTTTAAAACGCGTCGTAATAAATTTTCCGCCATTTTAAATTATTCAAAAAACCTACGTTTGCGAACTAGTCCTAGGGCGTTGATCCGATCACCACCAAATTCGGTACGTATGATCTACAGATGGTGCTGACCAAAAGTTATTCACAGAATTTTGATTGTCAAATGATATGGCCACAATCAGCCAATGAATACTGAGGAGGGCTTGGCTTGTTACATGATGGCGTGTAAATTCTGAACGGTTTCACCTACCACCATGAAACTTGGTAGACATATCAACATACATAAGTGGAGGCTAACCCTCCATTTTCAGCCCGATCAAGCAAAGTGGTGGCGCTAGAGAGCTCATTTTCTGTTTTGGCATAACCGCTATGCCGATGTTTTCGAAACTCAGCACACATGTATTGGGGCACTCCAAACGGAAAGGGAGGAAATATCAAGCCGATTGGCCAAAAGGTGGCGCTGTAATGAGCAAAAAGGTGTTTTTCTTAGATAATTTTGAACAAGCATATCTCCGTCCCCATTTGAGCTACAGTTATGAAATTTTGCACATATGTGCAACTCGTCAAGGGTAACAAGTTTCCTATTAGGACCCATAAGCCCCGCCCATTGGATCTTCCGCAAATTCCACAATTTTTATAAATGCTTCAAATGCTTTCTGCCATGGATGTCTATGGCGGCCCCTATAACCGACTAGTCGGTTTTTACAAAACTTTGCAGCATGGTTGTGCCGTTCGCCCTGCGATGGACTGGCGTCTTGTTCAGTGGTTGTTCTATAAAGGACAGTCCAATGTATACAGGCATCGAATTTGGGGTCAATCCATCCAACTCTGTAGCGCCACCAACAGGCCAAAGTTCAAGGTACATTTTTGCTTATTACTTTTGAAACGTTTGTCCTAGAATTGTGGGGATTGTTTCTCCTAAATCCTTGGGTCATGCCGATTCCAATGCACCAATTGCCCTCAAAACGCGTCGTAATAGATTTTCCGCCATTTTGAATTATTCGAAAAACCTACTTTTGCGAACTAGTCCTTGGGCGTTGATTCGATCACCACCAAATTCGGTACGTATGATCTACAGACAGTGCTGACTAAATGTTATTCACAGAATTTTGATAAAGATATTTAAATGGCCACAATTCGCCAATGAATATTTAGGAGGGTGTGTCTTGTAACATGAAGGTTTGTAAATTCTGAACGGTTACACCAACCAACCTAAAACTTGGTAGACATATTAAGAGACATAAGTGGAGCCTAACCTTCTATTTTCGGCCCGATCAAGCAAAGTGGTGGCGCAAGAGAGCTCATTTTCTGTTTTGGCATAACCGCTTCGCCGATGTTTTCGAAACTTGGCACACTTGTATTGGGGCACTCTATATGGACAGCGCGGAAATAGGAAGCCGATTGGCTGCATGGTGGCACTATAATGAGCAAAAAGGTGTTTTTCTTGCATAATATTGAACAAGCATATCTCCGGCCCCATTTGAGCTACAGTCATGAAATTTTGCACATATGTGCAACTCGTCACGGGTAACAAGTTTCCAATTAGGACCCATAAGCCCCGCCCATTGGATCTTCCGCAAATTAGACATTTTCTGTCCTAGAGTTGTGATCTTACACAAATGAGACTTCTTTGAAAAATGCTTCAAATGCTTTCAGCCATGGAAGTCTATGGCGGCCCCTATAACCGACTGGTCGGTTTTTACAAAACTTTGCAAAATGGTAGAGGGTTATGCCTTTCACCCTGCGATGGACTGGCGTCTTGTTCAGGGGTTGTTCTGTTTGCTTGTCGGCCTGGAGTCCCATTCGTGCTTGGCCCCTCTATTGCTGCTCGCAGCTATATTTAGGGGCCAAGCACCGTAGGTGCAGGGCACCTATTGTAATCGTTAGTATTATTAGGGGCCAAGCACCGAAGGTGCAGGGCACCTATTGTAATCGTTAGTATTATTAGGGGCCAAGCACCGACGGTGCAGGGCACCTATTGTAATCGTTAGTATTATTATTATTATTATTATTATTATTATACTTTCTGCAATGCAAGTCTATGGCAGCCCATAGAACCCATTGGTAGTTTTTTATGAAATTTGGCACATTGATAAAGGACAGTCCAATGTATCCAGGCCTCGAATTTGGGGTCAATCCATCCAACTCTGTAGCGCCACCAACAGGCCAAACTTCAAAGTACATATTTGCTTATAACTTTCGATCCGTTTGTCCTAGAGTTGTGCGGATTGTTTCTCCTGAATCCTTGGGTCATGCCGATTCTAATGCACCCATTGCCGTTAAAACGCGTCATAATATATTTTCCGCCATTTTGAATTATTCGAAAAACCTACTTTTGCGAACTAGTCCTAGGGCGTTGATCCGATCACCACCAAATTCGGTACTTATGATCTACAGACGGTGCTGACCAAAAGTTATTCACAGAATTTTGATTTATCAAATGATATGGACACAATCTGCCAATGAATGTTGAGGAGGGCGTGGCTAAATACATGAAGGTGTGTAAATTCTGAACGGTTTCACCTACCACCATGAAACTTGGTAGACATATCAAGAGCCATAAGGGGAGGCTAACCCTCCATTTTCAGCCCGATCAAGCAAAGTGGTGGCGCTAGAGAGCTCATTTTCTGGATTGGCATAACCGCTTTGCCGATGTTTTCAAAACTCGGCACACATGTATTGGGGCACTCCAAACGGAAAGGGAGGAAATATCAAGCCGATTGGCCAAAAGGTGGCGCTGTCATGAGCATAAAGTTGTATTTCTTAGATAATTTTGATCAAGCATATCTCCGGCCCCATTTGAGCTACAGTCATGAAATTTTGCACATATGTGCAACTCGTCAAGGGTAACAAGTTTGCAATTAGGACCCATAAGCCCCGCCCATTGGATCTTCCGCAAATTCCACAATTTTTATAAATGCTTCAAATGCTTTCTGCCATGGATGTCTATGGCGGCCCCTATAACCGACTAGTCGGTTTTTACAAAACTTTGCAGCATGGTTGTGCCGTTCGCCCTGCGATGGACTGGCGTCTTGTTCAGTGGTTGTTCTATAAAGGACAGTCCAATGTATACAGGCATCGAATTTGGGGTCAATCCATCCAACTCTGTAGCGCCACCAACAGGCCAAAGTTCAAGGTACATTTTTGCTTATACCTTTTGAAACGTTTGTCCTAGAATTGTGGGGATTGTTTCTCCTAAATCCTTGGGTCATGCCGATTCCAATGCACCAATTGCCCTCAAAACTCGTCATAATAGATTTTCCGCCATTTTGAATTATTCAAAAAACCTACTTTTGCGAACTAGTCCTAGGGCGTTGATCCGATCACCACCAAATTCGGTACTTATGATCTACAGACGGTGCTGACCAAAAGGTATTCACAGAATTTTGATTGATCAAATGATATGGCCACAATCAGCCAATGAATATTGAGGCGGGCATGGCTTGATACATGAAGGTGTGTAAATTCTGAACGGTTTCAACTACCACCATGAAACTTGGTAGACATATCAACAGACATAAGTGGAGGCTAACCCTCCATTTTCGGCTCGATCAAGGAAAGTTGTGGCGCCAGAGAACTCATTTTCTGTTTAGGCATAACCGCTAGGCCGATGTTTTCGAAACTCGGGACAGATATATTGGGGCATTCTATATGGACAGCGAGGAAATATGAAACCGATTGGCCAAAAGGTGGCGCTGTCATGAGCAAAAAGGTGTTTATCTTAGATAATTTTGAACAAGCATATCTCCAGCCCCATTTGAGCTACAGTCATGAAATTTTGCACATATGTGCAACTCGTCAAGGGTAACAAGTTTCCAATTAGGACCCATAAGCCCCGCCCATTGGATCTTCCGCAAATTAGACATTTTTTATCCTATAGCTGTGATCTTCCACAAATTAAACTTTTTTGAGAAATGCTTCAATTGCTTTCTGCCACATGGAAGTCTATGGCGGCCCCTATAACCGACTGGTCGGATTTTACAAAACTTTGCGGATTGGTAGAGGGTTATGCCGTTCACCCTGCGATGGACTGGTGTCTTGTTCAGGGGTTGTTCTGGTTGTCGGCCTGGTGCGCCTGTCGTGCTTGGCCCCTCCATTGCTGCTCGCAGCTATATTTATTATTATTATTATTATTATTATTATACTTTCCGCAATGCGAGTCTATGGCAGCCCATAGAACCCATTGGTAGTTTTTTATGAAATTTGGCACATTGATAAAGGACAGTCCAATGTATACAGGCATCGAATTTGGGGTCAATCCATCCAACTCTGTAGCGCCACCAACAGGCCAAACTTCAAGGTACATATTTGCTAATAACTTTTGAACCGTATGTCCTAGAGCTCTGGGGATTGTTTCTCCTGAATCCTTGGGTCATACCGATTCCAATGCACCCATTGCCGTTAAAACGCGTCATTATAGATTTTCCGCCATTTTGAATTATTCGAAAAACTTACTTTTGCGAACTAGTCCTAGGGCGTTGTTCCGATCACCACCAAATTCGCTACGTATGATCTACAGACGGTGCTGACCAAAAGTTATTCACAGATTTTTGATAAAGATATTTAAATGGCCACAATTAGCCAATGAATATTTAGGAGGGCGTGGCTTGTAACATGAAGGTTTGTAAATTCTGAACGGTTACACCTACCAACCTAACACTTGGTAGACATATCAAGAGACATAAGTGGAGGCGAACCCTCTAATTTCGGTCCGATCAAGCAAAGTGGTGGCGCTAGAGAGCTCGTTTTCGGTTTTGGCATAACCGCTATGCCGATGTTTTCGAAACTCGGCACACATGTATTGGGGCACTCTATATGGACAGCGCGGAAATATGAAGCCGATTGGCTGCATGGTGGCGGTGTCATGAGCAAAAAGGTGTTTTTCTTGCATAATTTTGAACAAGCATATCTCCGGCCCCATTTGAGCTACAGTCATGAAATTTTGCACATATGTGCAACTCGTCAAGGGTAACAAGTTTCCAATTAGGACCCATAAGCCCCGCCCATTGGATCTTCCGCAAATTAGACATTTTTTGTCCTATAGCTGTGATCTTCCACAAATTAAACTTTTTTGAGAATTGCTTCAATTGCTTTCTGCCATGGAAGTCTATGGCGGCCCCTATAACCGACTGGTCGGATTTTACAAAACTTGGCGGATTGGTAGAGGGTTATGCCGTTCACCCTGCGATGGACTGGTGTCTTGTTCAGGGGTTGTTCTGGTTGTCGGCCTGGTGCGCCTGTCGTGCTTGGCCCCTCCATTGCTGCTCGCAGCTATATTTATTATTATTATTATTATTATACTTTCTGCAATGCGAGTCTATGGCAGCCCATAGAACGCATTGGTAACTTTTTATGAAATTTGGCACATTGATAAAGGACAGTACAATGTATACAGGCCTCAAATTTGGGGTCAAACCATCCAACTCTGTAGCGCCACCAACAGGCCAAAGTTCAAGGTACATTTTTGCTTATAACTTTTGAACCGTTTGTCCTAGAGTTGTGGGGATTGTTTCTCCTGAATCCTTGGGTCATGCCGATTCCAATACACCCATTGCCGTTAAAACGCGTCATAATAGATTTTCCGCCATTTTGAATAATTCAAAAAACCTACTTTTGCGAACTAGTCCTAGGGCGTTGATCCAATCACCACCAAATTCAGGACGTATGATCTACAGACGGTGCTGACCAAAAGTTATTCACAGAATTTTGATTATGATATTTAAATGGCCACAATTAGCCAATGAATGTTGAGGAGGGCGTGGCTTGTAACATGAAGGTGTGTAAATTCTGAACGGTTACACCTAACACCATGTAACTTGGTAGGCATATCAGCAGCCGAAAGGGGAGGCTAACCCTCCATTTTCGGCCCAATCAAGCAATGTGGTGGCGCTAGAGAGCTCATTTTCTGTTCAGGCATAACCGCTATTCCGATGTTTTCGAAACTCGGCATACATGTTTTGGGGCCCTCCAAATAGAAACGGAGCATATATGAAGCCGATTGCCCAAAAGGTGGCGCTGTCATGAACAATAAGGTGTTTTTCTTGAATAATTTTGAACAAGCATATCTCCGGTCTCATTTGAGCTACAGTCATGAAATTTTGCACATATGTGCAACTCGTCAAGGGTAACAAGTTTCCAATAAAGACCCATAAGCCCCGCCCATTGGATCATCCGCAAATTAGACATTTTCTGTCATAGAGTTGTGATCTTCCACAAATGAGACTTCTTTGAAAAATGCTTCAAATGCTTTCTGCCATGGAATCTATTGCGGCCCCTATAACCGACTGGTCGGTTTTTACAAAACTTTGCAGAATGGTAGAGGGTTATGCCATTCGTCCTGCGATGGACTGGTGTCTTGTAACAGGGGTTGTTCTGGTTGCTTGTCCGCCTGGCGCCCCTGTCGTGCTTGGCCCCTCCATTGCTGCTCGCAGCTATATTTATTATTATTATTATACTTTCTGCAATTCGAGTCTATGGCAGCCCATAGAACCCATTGGTAACTTTTTATGAAATTTGGCACATTGATAAAGGACAGTACAATGTATACAGGCCTCAAATTTGGGGTCAAACCATCCAATTCTGTAGCGCCACCAACAGGCCAAAGTTCAAGGTACATTTTTGCTTATAACTTTTGAACCGTTTGTCCTAGAGTTGTGGGGATTGTTTCTCATGAATCCTTGGGTCATGCCGATTCCAATGCACCCATTGCCGTTAAAACGCGTCATAATAGATTTTCCGCCATTTTGAATTATTCAAAAAACCTACTTTTTTGAACTAGTCCTAGGGCGTTGTTTCGATCACCACCAAATTCGGTACGTATGATCTGCAGACGGTGCTGACCAAAAGTTATTCACAGAATTTTGATAAAGATATTTAAATGGCCACAATTAGCCAATGAATATATAGGAGGGCGTGTCTTGTAACAGGATGGTTTGTTAATTCTGAACGGTAACTCCTACCAACCTAAAACTTGGTAGACATATCAAGAGACATAAGTGGAGGCTAACCCTCCATTTTCGGCCCGATCAAGCAAAGTGGTGGCGCTAGAGAGCTCATTTTCTGTTTTGGCATAACCGCAATGCCGATGTTTTCGAAACTCGGCACACATGTATTGGGGCACTCTAAATGGACAGGGCGGAAATATGAAGCCGATTGGCTGTATGGTGGCGCTATAATGAGCAAAAAGGTGTTTTTCTTGCATAATTTTGAACAAGCATATCTCCGGCCCCATTTGAGCTACAGTCATGAAATTTTGCACATATGTGCAACTCGTCAAGGGTAACAAGTTTTCAATTAAGACCCATAAGCCCCGCCCATTGGATCTTCCGCAAATTTGTCATTTTCTGTCCTAGAGTTGTGATCTTCCACAAATGAGACTTCTTTGAAAAATGCTTCAAATGCTTTCTGCCATGGAAGTCTATGGCGGCCCCTATAACCGACTGGTCGGTTTTTACAAAACTTTGCAGAATGGTAGAGGGTTATGCCGTTCGCCCTGCGATGGACTGGTGTCTTGATCAGGGGTTGTTCTGTTTGCTTGTCGGCCTGGAGTCCCATTCGTGCTTGGCCCCTCCATTGCTGCTCGCAGCTATATTTAGGGGCCAAGCACCGAAGGTGCAGGGCACCTATTGTAATCGTTAGTATTATTATTATTATTATTAGGGGCCAAGCACCGAAGGTGCAGGGCACCTATTGTAATCGTTAGTATTATTATTATTATTATTATTATTTCTGCAATGCGAGTCTATGGCAGCCCATAGAACCCATTGGTAGTTTTTTATGAAATTTGGCACATTGATAAAGGACAGTCCAATGTATAGAGGCCTAGAATTTTGGGTCAATCCATCCAACTCTGTAGCGCCACCAACAGGCCAAAGTTAAAGGTACATTTTTGCTTATAACTTTTGAACCGTTTGTCCTAGAGTTGTGCGGATTGTTTCTCCTGAATCCTTGGGTCGTGCCGATTCCAATGCACTCATTGCCGTTAAAACGCGTCATAATAGATTTTCCGCCATTTTGAATAATTCGAAAAACCTACTTTTGCGAACTAGTCCTAGGGCGTTGTTCCGATCACCACCAAATTCGGCACGTATGATCTGCAGACGGTGCTGACCAAAAGTTATTCACAGAATTTTGATAAAGATATTTAAATGGCCACAATTAGCCAATGAATATATAGGAGGGCGTGGCTTGTAACATAAAGGTTTGTTAATTCTTAACGGTTACACCTACCAACCTAAAACTTGGTAGACATATCAAGAGACATTAGTGGAGGCTAACCTTCCATTTTCGGCCCGATCAAGCAAAGTGGTGGCGCTAGAGAGCTCATTTTCTGTTTTGGCATTACCGCTATGCCGATGTTTTCGAAACTCGGCACACATGTATTGGGGCACTCTATATGGTCAGGGCAGAAATATGAAGCCGATTGGCTGTATGGTGGCGCTATAATGAGCAAAAAGGTTTTTTTCTTGCATAATTTTGAACAAGCATATCTCCGGCCCCATTTGAGCTACAGTCATGAAATTTTGCACATATGTGCAACTCGTCAAGGGTAACAAGTTTCCAATTAGGACCCATAAGCCCCGCCCTTTGGATCTTCCGCAAATTAGTCATTTTCTGTCCTAGAGTTGTGATCTTCCACAAATGAGACTTCTTTGAAAAATGCTTCAAATGCTTTATGCCATGGAAGTCTATGGCGGCCCCTGTAACCGACTGGTCGGTTTTTACAAAACTTTGCAGAATGGTAGAGGGTTGTGCCGTTCGCCCTGCGATGGACTGGTGTCTTGATCAGGGGTTGTTCTGTTTGCTTGTCGGCCTGGAGTCCCATTCGTGCTTGGCCCCTCCATTGCTGCTCGCAGCTATATTTATTAGGGGCCAAGCACCGAAGGTGCAGGGCACCTATTGTAATCGTTAGTATTATTATTATTATTATTATACTTTCTGCAATGCGAGTCTATGGCAGCCCATAGAACCCATTGGTGGTTTTTTATGAAATTTGGCACATTGATAAAGGACAGTCCAATGTATCCAGGCATCGAATTTGAGGTCAATCCATCCAACTCTGTAGCGCCACCAACAGGCCAAACTTCAAGGTACATTTTTGCTTATAACTTTTGAACCTTTTGTCTTAGAGTTGTGGGGATTGTTTCCCCTGAATCCTTGGGTCATGCCGATTCCAATGCACCCATTGCCGTTAAAACGCGTCATAATAGATTTTCCGCCATTTTGAATTATTCAAAAAACCTTCTTTTGCGAACTAGTCCTAGGGCGTTGATCCGATCACCACCAAATTCGGTACGTATTATCTACAGACGGTGCTGACCAAAAGTTATTCACAGAATTTTGATAAAGATTTTTAAATAGCCACAATGAGCCAATGAATATTGAGGAGGGCGTGGCTTGTAACATGAAGGTGTGTAAATTCTGAACGGTTACACCTACCAACCTGAAACTTGGTAGGCATATCAGCAGCCATAAGGGGAGGCTAAGCCTCCATTTTCGGCTCGATCAAGCAATGTGGTGGCGCTAGAGAGCTCATTTTCTGTTTAGGCATAACCACTGTGCCGATGTTTTCGAAACTCGGCACACATGTATTGGGGCACTTTATATGGAGAGGGAGGAAATATGAAGCCGATTGGCTAAAAGTTGGCGCTGTTATGAGCAAAAAGGTGTTTTTCTTAGATAATTTTGAACAAGCATATCTCCGGCCCCGTTTGAGCTACAGTCATGAAATTTTGCACATATGTGCAACTCGTCAAGGGTAACAAGTTTCTAATTAGGACCCATAAGCCCCGCCCATTGGATCATCCACAAATTAGACATTTTTGACAAATGCTTATTATGCTTTCTGCCATGGAAGTCTCGTCTTTTTAATGTCATTATACATTAACGGCAGCAGATGGCGGCATTTATCTATAACATGGTTGCCTTTCACAGGGAAATGGTTCAATGTTATCAGATTTCCCTGTAGGCATAGATCCCTATGGTGGTTGTGTATGATAATTGGCACGTAGATGAAGCACAGTCCATTGGATACTGGCATCGCATTTGGGGTCAATCCATCCAACTCTGTAGCGCCACCAACAGGCCAAAGTTCAAGGTACATATTTGCTTATAACTTTTGAACCGTTTGTTCTAGAGTTGTGCGGATTGTTTCCTCTGAATACTTGGCTCATGCCGATTCCAAAGCACCCATTGCCGTTAAAACGCGTCATAGTAGATTTTCCACCATTTAGAATTATTCGAAAAACCTACTTTTGCGAACTAGTCCTAGGGCGTTGTTCCGATCACCACCAAATTCGGTACGTATGATCTACAGACGGTGTTGACCAAAAGTTATTCACAGAATATTGATAAAGATATTTAAATGGCCACAATTCGCCAATGAATATTGAGGAGGGCGTGGCTTGTCACATGAAGGTGTTTAAATTCTGAACGGTTACACCTACCAACCTAAAACTTGGTTTACATATCAAGAGACATAAGTGGAGGCTAACCCTCCATTTTCGGCCCGATCAAGCAAAGTGGTGGCGCTAGAGAGCTCATTTTCTGTTTTGGCATAACCGCTATGCCGATGTTTTCGAAACTCGGCACACATGTATTGGGGCACTCTATATGGACAGCGCGGAAATAGGAAGCCGATTGGCTGCATGGTGGCGCTATAATGAGCAAAAAGGTGTTTTTCTTGCATAATTTTGAACAAGCATATCTCCGGCCCCATTTGAGCTACAGTCATGAAATTTTGCACATATGTGCAACTCGTCACGGGTAACAAGTTTCCAATTAGGACCCATAAGCCCCGCCCATTGGATCTTCCGCAAATTAGACATTTTCTGTCCTAGAGATGTGATCTTACACAAATGAGACTTCTTTGAAAAATGCTTCAAATGCTTTCAGCCATGGAAGTCTATGGCGGCCCCTATAACCGACTGGTCGGTTTTTACAAAACTTTGCAAAATGGTAGAGGGTTGTGCCTTTCACCCTGCGATGGACTGGTGTCTTGTTCAGGGGTTGTTCTGTTTGCTTGTCGGCCTGGTGCCCCATTCGTGCTTGGCCCCTCCATTGCTGCTCGCAGCTATATTTATTATTATTATTATTATTATTATACTTTCCGCAATGCGAGTCTATGGCAGCCCATAGAACCCATTGGTAGTTTTTTATGAAATTTGGCACATTGATAAAGGACAGTCCAATGTATACAGGCATCGAATTTGGGGTCAATCCATCCAACTCTGTAGCGCCACCAACAGGCCAAACTTCAAGGTACATTTTTGCTTATAACTTTTGAACCGTTTGTCCTAGAGTTGTGGGGATTGTTTCCCCTGAATCCTTGGGTCATGCCGATTTCAATGCACCCATTGACGTTAAAACGCGTCATAATAGATTTTCCGCCATTTTGAATTATTCAAAAAACCTACTTTAGCGAACTAGTCCTAGGGCGTTGATCCGATTACCACTAAATTCGGTACGCATGATCTACAAACGGTGCTGACCAAAAGTTATTCACAGAATTTTGATTGATCAAATGATATGGCCACAATCAGCCAATGAATATTGAGGAGGGCGTGGCTTGATACATGATGGCGTGTAAATTCTGAACGGTTTCACCTACCACCATGAAACTTGGTAGACATATCAACAGACATAAGTGGAGGCTAACCCTCCATTTTCAGCCCGATCAAGCAAAGTGGTGGCGCTAGAGAGCTCATTTTCTGTTTAGGCATAACCGCTATGCCGATGTTTTCGAAACTCAGCACACATGTATTGGGGCACTCCAAACGGAAAGGGAGGAAATATCAAGCCGATTGGCCAAAAGGTGGCGCTGTAATGAGCAAAAAGGTGTTTTTCTTAGATAATTTTGAACAAGCATATCTCCGTCCCCATTTGAGCTACAGTTATGAAATTTTGCACATATGTGCAACTCATCAAGGGTAACAAGTTTACTATTAGGACCCATAAGCCCCGCCCATTGGATCTTCCGCAAATTCCACAATTTTTATATATGCTTCAAATGCTTTCTGCCATGGATGTCTATGGCGGCCCCTATAACCGACTAGTCGGTTTTTACAAAACTTTGCAGCATGGTTGTGCCGTTCGCCCTGCGATGGACTGGCGTCTTGTTCAGTGGTTGTTCTATAAAGGACAGTCCAATGTATACAGGCATCGAATTTGGGGTCAATCCATCCAACTCTGTAGCGCCACCAACAGGCCAAACTTCAAGGTACATTTTTGCTTATAACTTTTGAACCGTTTGACCTAGAGTTGTGCAGATTGTTTCACCTGAATCCTTGTGTCATGCCGATTCCAATGCACCCATTGCCGTTAAAAAGCGTCAAAATAGATTTTCCGCCATTTTGAATTATTCAAAAAACCTACTTTTGCGAACTAGTCCTAGGGCGTTGATCCGATCACCACCAAATTCGGTTCGTATGATCTACAGACGGTGCTGACCAAAGCTTATTCACAGAATTTTGATAAACATTTTTAAATGGCCACAATTAGCCAATGAATATTGAGGAGGGTGTGGCTTGTATCATGATGGTGTGTAAATTCTGAACGGTTACACCTACCAACCTAAAACTTGGTAGACGTATCAAGAGACATAAGTGGAGGCTAACCCTCCATTTTCGGCCCGATCAAGCAAAGTGGTGGCGCTAGAGAGCTCATTTTCTGTTTTGGCATAACCGCTATGCCGATGTTTTCGAAACTCGGCACACATGTATTAGGGCACTCTGTATGGACAGGGCGGAAATATGAAGCCGATTGGCTCTATGGTGGCGCTATAATGAGCAAAAAGGTGTTTTGCTTGCATAATTTTGAACAAGCATATCTCCGGCCCCATTTGAGCTACAGTCATGACATTTTGCACATATGTGCAACTCGTCAAGGGTAACAAGTTTCCAATTAGGACCCATAAGCCCCGCCCATTGGATCTTCCGCAAATTCCACAATTTTTATAAATGCTTCAAATGCTTTCTGCCATGGATGTCCATGGCGGCCCCTATAACCGACTAGTCGGTTTTTACAAAACTTTGCAGCACGGTTGTGCCGTTCGCCCTGCGATGGACTGGCGTCTTGTTCAGTGGTTGTTCTATAAAGGACAGTCCAATGTATACAGGCATCGAATTTGGGGTCAATCCATCCAACTCTGTAGCGCCACCAACAGGCCAAAGTTCAAAGTACATTTTTGCTTATAACTTTTGAAACGTTTGTCCTAGAATTGTGGGGATTGTTTCTCCTAAATCCTTGGGTCATGCCGATTCCAATGCACCAATTGCCCTCAAAACGCGTCATAATAGATTTTCCGCCATTTTGAATTATTCAAAAAACCTACTTTTGCGAACTAGTCCTAGGGCGTTGATCCGATCACCACCAAATTCGGTACTTATGATCTACAGACTGCGCTGACCAAAAGTTATTCACAGAATTTTGATTAACGTATTTGAATGGCCACAATTAGCCAATGAATATTTAGGAGGGTGTGGCTTGTAACATGAAGGTGTGTAAATTCTGAACGGTTACACCTACCACCATGAAACTTGGTAGGCATATCAGCAGCCATATGGAGAGGCTAAGCCTCCATTTTCAGCCCGATCAAGCAATGTGGTGGCGCTAGAGAGCTCATTTTCTGTTTAGGCATAACCGCTTTGCCGATGTTTTCGAAATTCGCTACATTTGTTTTGGGGCACTCTATATGGACAGGGCAGAAATATGAAGCCGATTTCCCAAAAGGTGGCGCTGTCATGAGCAAAAAGGTGTTTTTCTTAGATAATTTTGAACAAGCATATCTCCGGCCCCTTTTGAGCTACAGTCATGAAATTTTGCACGTATGTGCAACTCGTCAAGGGTAACAAGTTTCCAATTAGGACCCATAAGCCCCGCCCATTGGATCTTCCGCAAATAAGACATTTTATGTCCTAGAGTTGTGATCTTCCACAAATGAGACTTCTTTGAAAAATGCTTCAAATGCTTTCTGCCATGGAAGTCTATGGCGGCCCCTATAACTGACTGGTCGGTTTTTACAAAACTTTGCAGAATGGTAGACGGTTATGCCGTTCGCCCTGCGATGGACTGGTGTATTGATCAGGGGTTGTTCTGTTTGCTTGTCGGCCTGGAGTCCCATTCGTGCTTGGCCCCTCCATTGCTGCTCGCAGCTATATTTAGGGGCCAAGCACCGAAGGTGCAGGGCACCTATTGTAATCGTTAGTATTATTATTATTATTATTATTATTATACTTTCTGCAATGCGAGTCTATGGCAGCCCATAGAACCCATTGGTAACTTTTTATGAAATTTGGCACATTGATTAAGGACAGTCTGATGTATCCAGGCATCGAATTTGGGGTCAATCCATCCAACTCTGTAGCGCCACCAACAGGCCAAAGTTCAAGGTACATTTTTGCTTATAACTTTTGAACCGTTTGTCCTAGAGTTGTGGGGATTGTTTCTCCTGAATCCTTGGGTCATGCCGATTCCAATGCACCCATTGCCGTTAAAACGCGTCATTATAGATTTTCCGCCATTTTGAATAATTCAAAAAACCTACTATTGCGAACTAGTCCTAGGGCGTTGATCCGATCACCACCAAATTCGGTTTATATGATCTACAGACGGTGCTGACCAAAAGTTATTCACAGAATTTTGATAAAGATATTTAAATGGCCACAATTAGCCAATGAATGTATAGGAGGGCGTGTCTTGTAACATGAAGGTTTGTAAATTCTGAACGGTTACACCAACCAACCTAAAACTTGGTTGACATATCAAGAGACATAAGTGGAGGCTAACCCTCTATTTTCGGCTCGATCAAGCAAAGTGGTGGCGCTAGAGAGCTCATTTTCTGTTTTGGCATAACCGCTATGCCGATGTTGTCGAAACTCGGCACACATGTATTGGGGCACTCCAAACGGAAAAGGAGGAAATATCAAGCCGATTGGCCAAAAGGTGGCGCTGTCATGAGCATAAAGGTGTTTTTCTTAGATAATTTTGATCAAGCATATCTCCGGCCCCATTTGAGCTACAGTCATGAAATTTTGCACATATGTGCAACTCGTCAAGGGTAACAAGTTTCCAATTAGGACCCATAAGCCCCGCCCATTGGATCTTCCACAAATCAGACATTTTCTGTCATAGAGTTGTGATCTTCCACAAATGAGACTTCTTTGAAAAATGCTTCAAATGCTTTCTGCCATGGAATCTATTGTGGCCCCTATAACCGACTGGTCGGTTTTTACAAAACTTTGCAGAATGGTAGAGGGTTATGCCGTTCGTCCTGCGATGGACTGGTGTCTTGTAACAGGGGTTGTTCTGGTTGCTTGTCCGCCTGGCGCCCCTGTCGTGCTTGGCCCCTCCATTGCTGCTCGCAGCTATATTTATTATTATTATTATACTTTCTGCAATGCGAGTCTATGGCAGCCCATAGAACCAATTGGTAGTTTTTTATGAAATTTGGCACATTGATAAAGGACAGTCCAGTGTATACAGGCCTCGAATTTGGGGTCAATCCATCCAACTCTGTAGCGCCACCAACTGGCCAAAGTTCAATGTACATTGTTGCTTATAACTTTTGAACCGTTTGTCCTAGAGTTGTGGGGATTGTTTCTCCTGAATCCTTGGGTCATGCCGATTCCAATGCACCCATTGCCGTTAAAACGCGTCATAATAGATTTTCCGCCATTTTGAATTATTCGAAAAAGCTACTTTTGCGAACTAGTCCTAGGGCGTTGATCCGATCACCACTAAATTCAGTACTTATGATCTACAGACGGTGCTGACCAAAAGGTATTCACAGAATTTTGATTGATCAAATTATATGGCCACAATCAGCCAATGAATATTGAGGCGGGCGTGGCTTGATACATGAAGGTGTGTAAATTCTGAACGGTTTCATCTACCACCATGAAACTTGGTAGACATATCAACAGACATAAGTGGAGGCTAACCCTCCATTTTCGGCCCGATCAAGGAAAGTGGTGGCGCCAGAGAGCTCATTTTCTGTTTAGGCATAACCGCTAGGCCGATGTTTTCGAAACTCGGGACAGATATATTGGGGCATTATATATGGACAGCGAGGAAATATGAAACCGATTGGCCAAAAGGTGGCGCTGTCATGAGCAAAAAGGTGTTTATCTTAGATAATTTTGAACAAGCATATCTCCGGCCCCATTTGAGCTACAGTCATGAAATTTTGCACATATGTGCAACTCGTCAAGGGTAACAAGTTTCCAATTAGGACCCATAAGCCCCGCCCATTGGATCTTCCGCAAATTAGACATTTTTTATCCTATAGCTGTGATCTTCCACAAATTAAACTTTTTTGAGAAATGCTTCAATTGCTTTCTGCCATGGAAGTCTATCTTTAATAGGTGTATTTAGACATTTTACATTTTTAAAACATATTCCTTTTTAAAAATTCAAAACATTAACAAAAGCACATTTAAACTTGGACACTTACAAAGTTACAAAACACGAAAAACACCCAAGGGAAAACACAAGGAAATACCCTATTTACAAAACAATAATACAAGTATTCTTACTGACACTCACAAAGACAATAATTGTTTTAAGAATGAACAAATGACATTTAAAAAATTGACTACCGTACGTGTGCTCGGGAATGGTGCAGGAGCGGGTGCCCCTCTTAGGGGGGTGGACTATATGATAAGTTCTTTCCAGTGGTCCACCCCCCATTTCTCTCTCGCCAGGGTCCTGTTTTTGCGGAAGTCCACCAGAACGCCGTCCTGGAGGAGGTTTTGTATCCTCCTCCGGAGAGTGACGAGGTCCACCGATGTTTTTTGGTAGACCTTGATGTTTCTTGTCTCCCACAGGACCTGCTTGATGGTATTAACGATCCCCCACTGACGCTGGAGCTCCGTGGTCTTCAGCCCCCCTCGGGGGCCGTAGAGGACGCTCTCAGCCGTCAGGGAGGACCTCGGCAGCAACCTGTTATGGGAGACAGAGGAAACAACAAGGCCCCAGACCCGCCTGGCCACGGTGCACTCCCAGAACAGATGGTGAATGTGTTCTGAGTCAGTGCAACCGTGGGGGCAGCGCTCAGTTAGGGCTAAGTGCCTGCGATACATAAACTCTCGTGTGGGGAGACACCTGTGAGCTGTCATCCAGGCAATGTCTTTTTGTTTATTAGTGAGACACTTGTGTGTCACATTTGCCCAGATGACGTGCGGGTCCCGTGCCGGCCCTGACCTCGGGAGCGTGGCGGTCTCGTTTGATTTTAAGTGAGCCATGATGGTTTTGTAGCTCCACGAGGTCAGGCCGGCCCTGGGCAATCCCCTCCCGAAGGCAAAGTCCTTCAGGGCTTGATAGACGTAGGGGGGGTCCCAACTATACGGCATGGTGAGGTCCAGCACGCCCAGGCCCATTGTCCGCAGGAAGGGGGTGGCATAGTACCTGGCAAAGGCACCAGAGGCCTTCCCCACCTTCCCTGCGTTCTGGACCAGGGCGGCCAGACCTTGCACCATAATGATTGTTACTATATCTGGGACCCCCCGCCCCCCATTCCTCTCCTCCTTGAGGAGGGTGACTCGACTCAGTTTTTCCATAGTACTCCCCCAGACAAAGCGGAAGGCCAACCTAGCAATTTTCTTGCTGGTGGCCCTGTCTGGGGGAAACACCCTCCCCACATAGAGGAGAATGGGCAGGACAATTGCCTTCAGGACGAGGATCTTACCCGCCATGGTCAGGGGCCGCGCACTCCAGCTCCGGGTTTTGTTTTGGACGTGGCGTAGGGCTCCCTCCCAGCTCGTTCGCCCTCCTCCGTCAGCCTGGAAGGTCACCCCCAAGAGCTTGATGTTATTTCTGCGTACAGGGAAGGAAACGGTTAGAGGCTCACTAAAAAAGGGAGACAGAAACAGTTCACTCTTGTCCCTGTTGACCAGGGCGCCAGTGGCCGCACAGAAGTCGTCCAACACCTTGGTGGCACAAGCGATGGAACGGCTGTCTGTGGCGACGATGGTAATGTCGTCCATGTACGCCATCACCTTTATCCGCTCCCCCCTAGCCCCAGGCAGCGGGTAACCCGCCACTCCGGGACTGGCCCTGATGGCCTGGAGGAACGGTTCCAGGTAGATGACGTACAGGAGAGATGCTAGAGGGCACCCCTGCCTGACGCCAGACCTGATGGCAAACGGGTCAGAGGGCTGCCGATTGACAACCACTCTGCCCGTTATGTCAGTCAGGCAGATCTTTATCCAGCGCCGGAGGGGGCCAGGGATGTTCATTCTCTCTAGCACTCTCTCCAAGCACACGTGACTCACCCGGTCAAATGCCTTCTCCTGATCGAGGCTGAGAAGGCACAAGGGGGACCGCCGCTCCCCGGAGTGGATGATTAAATCCCTCACGAGGAGCAGGTTGTCATTAATGGACCTCCCCTGCACACTGCAGGTCTGGTCCGGTCCGATCACCGATGTTATCAGGCCTTGGAACCTCCTCATCAGCGCCTTCGCCATGATCTTATAATCGGCTGAGAGGAGGTTGATCGGCCGCCAGTTGCGGAGGTCCTTCAGGTCCCCCTTCTTTGGGACAAGAGCTACTGAGCTCTGCCTCAGTGAAGCCCCCAACCGCCCCTCCCTGTACGCCGCTCTAAAGACTTCAGCCACGTCCTCCTTCAGGAGATCCCAGTAAGTTTGGTAAAACTCAGCTGGGATTCCGTCGGGACCCGGAGCTTTGTGCTGGTTGAGGGAGCGCACGGCCCGGGTGAGCTCCTCGGTGCTCAACTCCGAGTCCATCCGCTCATCACCCAGACGTCTGTCAAGGCTGCCCAGGAAGGTGTCCATGAGAGCCCCGTCGGAGGGCCTCTCGCTGTAAAGGCCCCCGTAGAACTCCCTGGCCACCTCCCGGGCCTCCGCCTCTTCAGACACCACCACACCTCTGTTGTTATAGAGGGACAAGATGTTGTTAGTCTTAGACCGCGCCCTGCGGAAGAAAAACCGTGTGCACTTCTCATCCTCCTCGAGGCCCTGGAGCTTGGAGCGGAAGGTGTATTTTTGCCGCTCTTCCCGGTAGAGGGTGGTGAGGCTCTGCCGAGTCCGTGCGATTTCATTGCTCACATCCAGGCCTCGGGACTGGAGGAGGCTCAGTCTCTGGAGGGCAGCATTGTGATACACAAAAACTGCCCTCCTTTCCTTCGCCTTCCTCCGCCCGACTGCCCGGAAGTAGCCTCGCACTCGCTCCTTCACCATCTCCCACCACTCCACCGGGGAGTCAAAGAGGTGTTTCAGACTCACCCACTCCAGGTAACGTCTCGAGAAGGAGAGTCGCACCTGGGGGTCTCGGAGATGGCTGGTGTTCATTCGCCAGAGCCCCTTACCCACGGTTATTGATTTCTTCCAGGCCAGGGACACGGTCACCATGTGGTGGTCCGAGAAGTGCACCGCCTGGATGGAATAAACGGGCACCCCCAGGCCTGGGGAGAGCAGAAACAAATCGATTCTCGAAGAAGAGCTACCGGAGGAACTCACCCACGTGTGTTGGGGGGGAGAGGCGCCCCCGGCGTCGCGGAGGGAGAAATCCTCTATGAGGGACCGCAGCAGGTCGCTGGATCGATCCCGTCTGGGTCTGCTGCGGTCCTCATCTGTTAAAGCACAGTTGAAATCCCCCCCCACGACAACCGGCATTGTGCAGTTGAGTAGTGGTGCTAATTTTGTGAAGAGGGAGACCCTCTCGGCCACGCCGGTGGGGCCGTACACATTGATGACCCTGAGTGGGGAACCCCCGACCTCGAGATCCGAGACGAGGATTCGCCCACTCTCTACGATGTTGCTAGATGTTATACGTATATAGGGATTTTTCACCAATGTGCCGACCCCATCAGCTCTGGCGATGTTGGAGCCTGACCAGAGAGAGTCTCCCATTCTCCATTCCTCCCCCAGAACGCCATCCAGCTCCCGGAACGGAATACCACATTCCTGGAGCAGGATGACGTCTGAGGGGACCTGTGAGAGAATGGAGAATACAGTTTGGCGTTTGGATGGATCTTTGATGCTACGGGTGTTTAGTGATGAAAGAGTTATTGATGATGTCATGTGTTTTATTGTTGTGTGTGATTTATGATCCTATGTTACTATTGGCAATGTCTTTGCAAATTTTATTGAATTTTTGATTTAAAATGTCCTGGTTATTTAGGCGCCTACTCACCCCCGGACCATGTGCACCCACAGGCCTCCCCTCCTGACTGCCTGGGAGGTTCCGTCCTGGAGAGGTGGGGGCAGGTGTTTTTGCCCCAGGCTTCCCCCCAGTCCCTGGAGGGCCCTGAGAGGAGGATGATGGTCCAGTTCCTTTAACAGGGTCTGGACCGGAGGCTGGCTGGTCCTTGGTGGTTCTGGCGTGGATAGTGATGGTGTTTTGTGATTTTTCTTTATGATGTATGGGCGGTGGTGTTGATGGTTTTGCAGGGCGGGGAGGGGGGTCAGGCCTGGCTGTGGGTTGTGTTCTCTGATCCGGTTTTGGAGGTAACTGTGTTGGGTTTGTTGGATGAGTTTTCCGGCGCAGTATTGCAGGGTTGGGAGGTTGACTGGGAGATTGTTGACTGTCGATAGTTGGGGATCTGACACGTTTGCCCCTTCTCTTCTTAATTTGTTGCCACGGTGTTATGGAGTCTGATTCGGAAGATGAGGAGTCTGACTCCAACACCACAATGGGGGTGTCGGAGTCAGGCTCCTCCTTAATAGTGACGGGGTTGGTGGAACCTGATTCGGCAGGGGGCGCTGTGGAGTTGGGGGTTCCAGGGGTGGTGATACGGAGGGTAGGGTCCTGTAATGTGGTCTGTGCATGTGGGGGTGGACTTCCAGGCTGGGAGGGGGTAGGAGTGGGTGGTCTGGTGCGTGGCATGGGGGTAGGTGGGGAGGGCGGTGGAGCCGAAGGGGGGGCAGCAGATGGTGGAGGGGGCGCGGTGCTCCTAGCCCTGTTCGCGTACGAGAGGGGGCAGTCTCTAAAGAGATGCCCCCTCGCTCCGCAGAGGTTACAGGGCCTGGGGTCACGGCATGCCCTGGTCTCGTGCTCACCACCACAGGTCTTGCACTTGACCACTGTGCAGGCTGCGGCTAAGTGGCCTAACTCGCCGCAGTTCCTGCACAGCTTGGGCATGCCGTAGTAAAACACCACGCCCCTGTGTCTCCCCAGCGTGATGGAGCTGGGGATATGGCATACCCCCCCTGGCGCGGAGGGGTCGGGTTTGAGCTGAACCAGCCATTTTCTGGCTCCGGTCCAGACTCCGTCCTCATCAAGGACTCTCCGGGCTTCAGATTTAACAATGCCATACCTGCCCAACCACGTACTCACGTCGTGGTCCTGTACAGCCTCGTTATAAAACTGTACAGTGACCACCTTGTTTTCCGTGTCGGACAGGGGCTCTACATCGAAATTACTGAGGGGCGCCTTACCCTTCCCCTCTCTGTAGAGGTTCCAGAACCTCTCCAGGATGTTTGCAGACTTGAAACTAATCTCAAAAATGTCTGCATTACCCGGAACCTTCACCAGGCAGTTCAGGTCGCCAGGCACAAAGCCCATGGCTCGCTGGAGCACTGCCCGGCTAAATTCCAGGCGGGTCAAACCTGTCACTCTCCGGGTGCTGTTTGGGGCAGCGGCATTACTTGCCCCCCCAGTAGCTGCTGGCTCAGCGGCGCCCCCTACGGCTGCGCCCCTCGCCCCTTGTGCTACCTGAGGGGGGGCACTGGCACCGCTGCCCCCTTCTCCGTTGTTCTTGTAGGTCATCCGGACGGCGTTGTGGCGTCGGATCCCTGGCTGTGCTCCTGTAGCCATCCTCTCTCTCCCTCAGGCCGGACCTAACAGGTGAGAAGAAGAAGCACAGGAACAGCGCTAGATGGTTGATGGTCCGTCCCAGGGGGACCAAAAGTTGCCGCACCAAGGGAGCTGGTCGTAGGTCAGCTCCACGAGGTGCAGTGGGACCTCCCTTCCGGCAGCAGTCGCCAGGCGTTGATCCAGATGGCTGGTCTCGCTGGGTCCGGGCGCCGCCGCCGTCGTTGAGGGGAGGTCCTCAGGTCCCCCTTCCTGCCTGCTCCTCGGCCTCGTCCTCCGGGTCCACCAGATGGTCCTGCTGCGGCCTGGAGAGCAGAAGAGGGGAGCCAGGAAGCGAGGGCGAAGTCTCGATGAGGATGGAAAGGCCCGGAGAGCGAGCCGCTAGGGCCTTCTCTCCGGGCTGCACTGCACTCCCCTCTGGTCTCCGGCGATGGGCGTCCGCAGCAGTGGTGTAGTCCTCCGGATGGCGGGAGTCTTCTGGCAGGGGGAGTCTCCTAGCGCTGTCCTGGCTTCGGCGTTGGGGAATCAGCAGGCCGCGGTCACGCCACTGGTACCTGCCTATCCCCAACGCTGTTCGGTCCGGCCTGGTCCGCCGGTCCGATGCAGTGGACACAGCCGCGGTCAAGCCACTGGTACTGCGCCACTACACCAGACCTTCAGAAGGAGAGAGAGATGTAAGGAGAGAGAGAGAAAAAGAGAGAGAGGCACGTCCGCTCCGATTACAAAACAAAAACACACGAGCCCACTGTCCTCAACTAGCTAGCCAGTAGAGGGCAGTAGACTCGTGCGCGATGAAGAGAAACCCGAGCACACGCCATGGAAGTCTATGGCGGCCCCTATAACCGACTGGTCGGATTTTACAAAACTTTGCGGATTGGTAGAGGGTTATGCCGTTCACCCTGCGATGGACTGGTGTCTTGTTCAGGGGTTGTTCTGGTTGTCGGCCTGGTGCGCCTGTCGTGCTTGGCCCCTCCATTGCTGCTCGCAGCTATATTTAGGGGCCAAGCACCGAAGGTGCAGGGCACCTATTGTAATCGTTAGTATTATTATTATTATTTCTGCAATGCGAGTCTATGGCAGCCCATAGAACCCATTGGTGGTTTTTTATGAAATTTGGCACATTGATAAAGGACAGTCCAATGTATCCAGGCATCAAATTTGGTGTCAATCCATCCAACTCTGTAGCGCCACCAACAGGCCAAACTTCAAGGTACATATTTGCTTATAACTTTTGAACCGTTTTTCCTAGAGTTGTGGGGATTGTTTCCCCTGAATCCTTGGGTCATGCCGATTCCAATGCACCCATTGCCGTTAAAACGCGTCATAATAGATTTTCCGCCATTTTGAATTATTTGACAAACCTACTTTTGCGAACTAGTCCTAGGGCGTTGATCCGATCACCACCAAATTTGGTACGTATGATCTACAGACTGTGCTGACCAAAAGTTATTCACAGAATTTTGATAAAGATATTTGAATGGCCACAATCAGCCAATGAATATTTAGGAGGGCGTGGCTTGTAACATGACGGTGTGTAAATTCTGAACGGTTTCACCTACCACCATGAAACTTGGTAGGCATATCAGCAGCCATAAGGGGAGGCTAACCCTCCATTTTCGGCCCGATAAAGCAATGTGGTGGCGCTAGAGAGCTCATTTTCTGTTTAGGCATAACCACTGTGCCGATGTTTTCGAAATTCGGAAGACTTGTTTTGGGGCACTCTATATGGACAGGGCGGAAATATGAAGCCGATTGCCCAAAAGGTGGCGCTGTCATGAGCAAAAAGGTGTTTTTCTTAGATAATTTTGAACAAGCATATCTCCGGCCCCATTTGAGCTACAGTCATGAAATTTTGCACGTATGTGCAACTCGTCAAGGGTAACAAGTTTCCAATTAGGACCCATAAGCCCCGCCCATTGGATCGTCCGGAAATTAGACATTTTCTGTCCTAGAGTTGTGATCTTCCACAAATGAGACTTCTTTGAAAAATGCTTCAAATGCTTTCTGCTATGGAAAACTATGGCGGCCCCTATAACCGACTGGTCGGATTTTACCAAACTTTGCAGATTGGTAGAGGGCTATGCCGTTCACCCTGCGATAAACTGGTGTCTTGTACAGGGGTTGTTCTGGTTGCTTGTCCTCCTGGCGCCCCATTCGTGCTTGGCCCCTCCATTGCTGCTCGCAGCTATATTTAGGGGCCAAGCACCGAAGGTGCAGGGCACCTATTGTAATCGTTAGTATTATTATTATTATTATTATTATTTCTGCAATGCGAGTCTATGGCAGCCCATAGAACCCATTGGTGGTTTTTTATGAAATTTGGCACATTGATAAAGGACAGTCCAGTGTATACAGGCCTCGATTTTGGGGTCAATCCATTCAACTCTGTAGCGCCACCAACTGGCCAAAGTTCAAAGTACATTTTTGCTTATAACTTATGAACCGTTTGTCCTAGAGTTATGGGGATTGTTTCACATGAATCCTTGGGTCATGCCGATTCCAATGCACCCATTGCCGTTAAAACGCGTCATAATAGATTTTCCGCCATTTTGAATTATTCGAAAAACCTACTTTTGCGAACTAGTCCTAGGGCGTTGTTCCGATCACCTCCAAATTCGGCACGTATGATCTGCAGACGGGGCTGACCAAAAGTTATTCACAGAATTTTGATAAAGATATTTAAATGGCCACAATTAGCCAATGAATATATAGGAGGGCGTGGCTTGTAACATGAAGGTTTGTTAATTCTGAACGGTTACACCTACCAACCTAAAACTAGGTAGACATATCAAGAGACATAAGTGGAGGCTAACCCTCCATTTTCGGCCCGATCAAGCAAAGTGGTGAGGCTAGAGAGCTCATTTTCTGTTTTGGCATAACCGCTATGCAGATGTTTTCGAAACTCGGCACACATGTATTGGGGCACTCTATATGGACAGGGCGGAAATATGAAGCCGATTGGCTGTATGGTGGCGCTATAATGAGCAAAAAGGTGTTTTTCTTGCATAATTTTGAACAAGCATATCTCCGGCCCCATTTGAGCTACAGTCATGAAATTTTGCACATATGTGCAACTCGTCAAGGGTAACAAGTTTCCAATAAGGACCCATAAACCCTGCCCATTGGGTCTTCCGCAAATTAGACATTTGTTGTGCTATAGCTGTGATCTTTCACAAATCAAACTATTATGACGAATGCTTCAAAAGCTTTCTGCCATGGAAGTCTATGACGGCCCCTATAACCAACTGCTTGGATTTCACAAAACTTTGCAGAATGGTAGAGGGTTATGCCGTTCTCCCTGCGATGGACTGGTGTCTTGTACAGGGTTTGTTCTGGTTGCTTGTCCTCCTGGCGCCCCATTCGTGCTTGGCCCCTCCATTGCTGCTCGCAGCTATATTTAGGGGCCAAGCACCGAAGGTGCAGGGCACCTATTGTAATCGTTAGTATTATTATTATTATTATTATTATTATTATTATTATTATTATTATTATTATTATTATTATACTTTCCGCAATGCGAGTCTATGGCAGCCCATAGAACCCATTGGTAGTTTTTTATGAAATTTGGCACATTGATAAAGGACAGTCCAATGTATCCAGGCATCTAATTTGGGGTCAATCCACACAACTCTGTAGCGCCACCAACAAGCCAAACTTCAAGGTTCATTTTTGCTTATAACTTTTGAACCGTTTGTCCTAGAGTTGTGGGGATTGTTTCCTCTGAATCCTTGGGTTATGCCGATGCCATTGCACCCATTGCCCGTAAAACGCGTCATAATAGATTTTCCGCCATTTTGAATTATTCGAAAAACCTACTTTTGCGAACTAGTCCTAGGGCGTTGATCCGATCACCACCAAATTCGGTAAGTATGATCTATAGACTGTGCTGACCAAATGTTATTCACAGAATTTTGATAAAGGAATTTATTTGGCCACAATGAGCCAATGAATGTTGAGGAGGGCGTGGCTTGTAACATGAAGGTGTGTAAATTCTGAACAGTGTCACCTAACACAATGAAACTTGGTAGACACATCAGCAGACATATGTGGAGGCTAACCCTCCACTTTCGGCCCGATCAAGCAATGTGGTGGCGCTAGAGAGCTCATTTTCTGTTTAGGCATAACCGCTATGCCGATGTTTTCAAAACTCGGCACACATGTATTGGGGCACTCTATATGGACAGGGAGCATATATGAAGCCGATTGGCCAAAAGGTGGCGCTATCATGAGCAAAAAGGTGTTTTTCTTTTATAATTTTGAACAATCATATCTCCGGCCCCATTTGAGCTACAGTCATGAAATTTTGCACATATGTGCAACTCGTCATGGGTAACAAGTTTCTAATTAGGACCTTTAAGCTCCGCCCATTAGATCTTCCGCAAATTAGACATTTTTGAAAAATGCTTCAAATGCTTTCTGCCATGGAAGTCTGGACTTTTAAATGTCATTATACATTAACGACAGCAGATGGCGCCATTCATCAATACAATGGTTGCTAATCTCAAGGAGATGGTTCAATGGAATTAGAAAACCCTGTAGACATAGATCCCCTTGCTGGTTTTTTATGATAATTGGCATGTTGATTAAGGACAGTCCAATGAATCCAGTGATCGAATTTGGGATCAATCCATCCAACTCTGTAGCGCCACCAACAGGCCAAAGTTCAATGTACATTTTTGCTTATAACTTTTGAACCGCTTGTTTTAGAGTTGTACGGATTGTTTTCTCTGAACACTTGGGTCATGCCGATTCCAAAGCACCCATTGCCTTTAAAACGCGTCGTAATAAATTTTCCGCCATTTTAAATTATTCAAAAAACCTACGTTTGCGAACTAGTCCTAGGGCGTTGATCCGATCACCACCAAATTCGGTACGTATGATCTACAGATGGTGCTGACCAAAAGTTATTCACAGAATTTTGATTGTCAAATGATATGGCCACAATCAGCCAATGAATACTGAGGAGGGCTTGGCTTGTTACATGATGGCGTGTAAATTCTGAACGGTTTCACCTACCACCATGAAACTTGGTAGACATATCAACATACATAAGTGGAGGCTAACCCTCCATTTTCAGCCCGATCAAGCAAAGTGGTGGCGCTAGAGAGCTCATTTTCTGTTTTGGCATAACCGCTATGCCGATGTTTTCGAAACTCAGCTCACATGTATTGGGGCACTCCAAACGGAAAGGGAGGAAATATCAAGCCGATTGGCCAAAAGGTGGCGCTGTAATGAGCAAAAAGGTGTTTTTCTTAGATAATTTTGAACAAGCATATCTCCGTCCCCATTTGAGCTACAGTTATGAAATTTTGCACATATGTGCAACTCGTCAAGGGTAACAAGTTTCCTATTAGGACCCATAAGCCCCGCCCATTGGATCTTCCGCAAATTCCACAATTTTTATAAATGCTTCAAATGCTTTCTGCCATGGATGTCTATGGCGGCCCCTATAACCGACTAGTCGGTTTTTACAAAACTTTGCAGCATGGTTGTGCCGTTCGCCCTGCGATGGACTGGCGTCTTGTTCAGTGGTTGTTCTATAAAGGACAGTCCAATGTATACAGGCATCGAATTTGGGGTCAATCCATCCAACTCTGTAGCGCCACCAACAGGCCAAAGTTCAAGGTACATTTTTGCTTATTACTTTTGAAACGTTTGTCCTAGAATTGTGGGGATTGTTTCTCCTAAATCCTTGGGTCATGCCGATTCCAATGCACCAATTTCCCTCAAAACGCGTCATAATAGATTTTCCGCCATTTTGAATTATTCGAAAAACCTACATTTGCGAACTAGTCCTTGGGCGTTGATTCGATCACCACCAAATTCGGTACGTATGATCTACAGACAGTGCTGACTAATAGTTATTCACAGAATTTTGATAAAGGTATTTAAATGGCCACAATTCGCCAATGAATATTTAGGAGGGCGTGTCTTGTAACATGAAGGTTTGTAAATTCTGAACGGTTACACCAACCAACCTAAAACTTGGTAGACATATCAAGAGACATAAGTGGAGGCTAACCCTCCATTTTCGGCCCGATCAAGCAATGTGGTGGCGCTAGAGAGCTCATTTTCTGTTTTGGCATAACCGCTTCGCCGATGTTTTCGAAACTTGGCACACTTGTATTGGGGCACTCTATATGGACAGCGCGGAAATAGGAAGCCGATTGGCTGCATGGTGGCGCTATAATGAGCAAAAAGGTGTTTTTCTTGCATAATTTTGAACAAGCATATCTCCGGCCCCATTTGAGCTACAGTCATGAAATTTTGCACATATGTGCAACTCGTCACGGGTAACAAGTTTCCAGTTAGGACCCATAAGCCCCGCCCATTGGATCTTCCGCAAATTAGACATTTTCTGTCCTAGAGTTGTGATCTTACACAAATGAGACTTCTTTGAAAAATGCTTCAAATGCTTTCAGCCATGGAAGTCTATGGCGGCCCCTATAACCGACTGGTCGGTTTTTACAAAACTTTGCAAAATGGTAGAGGGTTGTGCCTTTCACCCTGAGATGGACTGGCGTCTTGTTCAGGGGTTGTTCTGTTTGCTTGTCGGCCTGGAGTCCCATTCGTGCTTGGCCCCTCTATTGCTGCTCGCAGCTATATTTAGGGGCCAAGCACCGAAGGTGCAGGGCACCTATTGTAATCGTTAGTATTATTATTATTATTATTATTATTATTATTATTATTATTATACTTTCTGCAATGCGAGTCTATGGCAGCCCATAGAACGCATTGGTAACTTTTTATGAAATTTGGCACATTGATAAAGGACAGTACAATGTATACAGGCCTCAAATTTGGGGTCAAACCATCCAACTCTGTAGCGCCACCAACAGGCCAAAGTTCAAGGTACATTTTTGCTTATAACTTTTGAACCGTTTGTCCTAGAGTTGTGGGGATTGTTTCTCCTGAATCCTTGGGTCATGCCGATTCCAATACACCCATTGCCTTTAAAACGCGTCATAATAGATTTTCCGCCATTTTGAATAATTCAAAAAACCTACTTTTGCGAACTAGTCCTAGGGCGTTGATCCAATCACCACCAAATTCAGTACGTATGATCTACAGACGGTGCTGACAAAAAGTTATTCACAGAATTTTGATTATGATATTTAAATGGCCACAATTAGCCAATGAATGTTGAGGAGGGCGTGGCTTGTAACATGAAGGTGTGTAAATTCTGAACGGTTACACCTAGCACCATGTAACTTGGTAGGCATATCAGCAGCCGAAAGGGGAGGCTAACCCTCCATTTTCGGCCCAATCAAGCAATGTGGTGGCGCTAGAGAGCTCATTTTCTGTTCAGGCATAACCGCTATGCCGATGTTTTCGAAACTCGGCATACATGTTTTGCGGCCCTCCAAATAGACACGGAGCAAATATGAAGCCGATTGCCCAAAAGGTGGCGCTGTCATGAACAAAAAGGTGTTTTTCTTGAATAATTTTGAACAAGCATATCTCCGGTCTCATTTGAGCTACAGTCATGAAATTTTGCACATATGTGCAACTCGTCAAGGGTAACAAGTTTCCAATAAGGACCCATAAGCCCCGCCCATTGGATCTTCCGCAAATTAGACATTTTCTGTCATAGAGTTGTGATCTTCCACAAATGAGACTTCTTTGAAAAATGCTTCAAATGCTTTCTGCCATGGAATCTATTGCGGCCCCTATAACCGACTGGTCGGTTTTTACAAAACTTTGCAGAATGGTAGAGGGTTATGCCATTCATCCTGCGATGGACTGGTGTCTTGTAACAGGGGTTGTTCTGGTTGCTTGTCCGCCTGGCACCCCATTCGTGCTTGGCCCCTCCATTGCTGCTCGCAGCTATATTTAGGGGCCAAGCACCGAAGGTGCAGGGCACCTATTGTAATCGTTAGTATTATTATTATTATTATTATTATTATACTTTCTGCAATGCGAGTCTAAGGCAGCCCATAGAACGCATTGGTAACTTTTTATGAAATTTGGCACATTGATAAAGGACAGTCTGATGTATCCAGGCATCGAATTTGGGGTCAATCCATCCAACTCTGTAGCGCCACCAACAGGCCAAAGTTCAAGGTACATTTTTGTTTATAACTTTTGAACCGTTTGTCCTAGAGTTGTGGGGATTGTTTCCCCTGAATCCTTGGGTCATGCCGATTCCAATGCACCCATTGCCGTTAAAACGCGTCATAATAGATTCTCCGCCATTTTGAATTATTCAAAAAACCTACTTTTGCGAACTAGTCCTAGGGCGTTGTTCCGATCACCACCAAATTCGATACGTATGATCTACAGACGGTGCTGACCAAAAGTAATTCACAGAATTTTGATTAAGATATTTAAATGGCCACAATTAGCCAATGAATATTTAGGAGGGCGTGGCTTGTAACATGAAGGTTTGTAATTTCTGAACGGTTACACCTACCAATCTAAAACTGGGTAGACATATCAACAGACATAAGTGGAGGCTAACCCTCCATTTTCGGCCCGATCAAGCAAAGTGGTGGCGCTAGAGAGCTCATTTTCTGTTTTGGCATAACCGCTATGCCGATGTTTTCGAAACTCGGCACACATGTATTGGGGCACTCTATATGGACAGGGCGGAAATATGAAGCCGATTGGCTGTATGGTGGCGCTATAATGAGCAAAAAGGTGTTTTTCTTGCATAATTTTGAACAAGCATATCTCCGGCCCCATTTGAGCTACAGTCATGAAATTTTGCACATATGTGCAACTCGTCCAGGGTAACAAGTTTCCAATTAGGACCCATAAGCCCCGCCCATTGGATCTTCCGCAAATCAGACATTTTATGTCCTAGAGTTGTGATCTTCCACAAATGAGACTTCTTTGAAAAATGCTTCAAATGCTTTCTGCCATGGAAGTCTATGGCGGCCCCTATAACCGACTGGTCGGTTTTTACAAAACTTTGCAGAATGGTAGAGGGTTATGCCGTTCGCCCTGCGATGGACTGGTGTCTTGATCAGGGGTTGTTCTGTTTGCTTGTCGGCCTGGAGTCCCATTCGTGCTTGGCCCCTCCATTGCTGCTCGCAGCTATATTTATTATTATTATTATACTTTCCGCAATGCGAGTCTATGGCAGCCCATAGAACCCATTGGTAGTTTTTTATGAAATTTGGCACATTGATAAAGGACAGTCCAATGTATCCAGGCATCTAATTTGGGGTCAATCCACACAACTCTGTAGCGCCACCAACAGGCCAAACTTCAAGGTTCATTTTTGCTTATAACTTTTGAACCGTTTGTCCTAGAGTTGTGGGGATTGTTTCCTCTGAATCCTTGGGTTATGCCGATGCCATTGCACCCATTGCCGGTAAAACGCGTCATAATAGATTTTCCGCCATTTTGAATTATTCGAAAAACCTACTTTTGCGAACTAGTCCTAGGGCGTTGATCCGATCACCACCAAATTCGGTAAGTATGATCTACAGACTGTGCTGACCAAAAGATATTCACAGAATTTTGATAAAGGAATTTATTTGGCCACAATGAGCCAATGAATGTTGAGGAGGTCGTGGCTTGTAACATGAAGGTGTGTAAATTTTGAACAGTCTCACCTAACACAATGAAACTTGGTAGACACATCAGGAGACATATGTGGAGGCTAACCCTCCATTTTCGGCCCGATCAAGCAATGTGGTGGCGCTAGAGAGCTCATTTTCTGTTTAGGCATAACCGCTATGCCGATGTTTTCAAATCTCGGCACACATGTATTGGGGCACTCTATATGGACAGGGAGCATATATGAAGCCGATTGGCCAAAAGGTGGCGATGCAATGAGCAAAAAGGTGTTTTTCTTTTATAATTTTGAACAATCATATCTCCGGCCCCATTTGAGCTACAGTCATGAAATTTTGCACATATGTGCAACTCGTCATGGGTAACAAGTTTCTAATTAGGACCTTTAAGCTCCGCCCATTAGATCTTCCACAAATTAGACATTTTTGAAAAATGCTTCAAATGCTTTCTGCCATGGAAGTCTAGACTTTTTAATGTCATTATACATTAACGACAGCAGATGGCGCCATTCATCTATAAAATGGTTGCTAATCTCAAGGAGATGGTTTAATGGAATTCGAAAACCCTGTAGGCATAGATCCCCTTGCTGGTTTTTTATGATAATTGGCATGTTTATTAAGGACGGTCCAATGTATCCAGGGATCGAATTTGGGGTCAATCCATCCAACTCTGTAGCGCCACCAACAGGCCAAACTTCAAGGTACATTTTTGCTTATAACTTTTGAACCGTTTGTCCTAGGGTTATGGGGATTGTTTCTTCTGAATCCTTGGGTCATGCCGATTTCAATGCACCCATTGCCGTTAAAACGCGTCATAATAGATTTTCCGCCATTTTGAATTATTCGAATAACCTACTTTTGCGAACTAGTCCTAGGGCGTTGATTCGATCACCACCAAATTCGGTACATATGATCTACAGACAGTGCTGACCAAAAGTTATTCACAGAATTTTGATTGATCAAATGATATGGCCACAATCAGCCAATAAATGTTGAGGAGGGCGTGGCTAAATACATGAAGGTGTGTAAATTCTGAACGGTTTCACCTACCACCATGAAACTTGGTAGACATATCAACAGGCATTAGGGGAGGCTAACCCTCCATTTTCGGCCCAATCAAGCAATGTGGTGGCGCTAGAGAGCTCATTTTCTGTTTAGGCATAACCGCTATGCCAATGTTTTCGAAACTCGGCACACATGTATTGGGGCACTCCAAACGGAAAGGGAGGAAATATGAAGCCGATTGGCTGTATGGTGGCGCTATAATGAGTAAAAAGGTGTTTTTCTTGCATAATTTTGAACAAGCATATCTCCGGCCCCATTTGAGCTACAGTCATGAAATTTTGCACATATGTGCAACTCGTCAAGGGTAACAAGTTTCCAATTAGGACCCCATAAGCCCCGCCCATTGGATCTTCTGCAAATTAGACATTTTCTGTCCTAGAGTTGTGATCTTCCACAAATGAGACTTCTTTGAAAAATGCTTCAAATGCTTTCTGCCATGGAAGTCTATGGCGGCCCCTATAACCGACTGGTCGGTTTTACAAAACTTTGCAGAATGGTAGAGGGTTGTGCCATTCTCCCTGCGATGGACTGGTGTCTTGTTCAGTGGTTCTTCTGTTTGCTTGTCGGCCTGGAGTCCCATTCGTGCTTGGCCCCTCCATTGCTGCTCGCAGCTATATTTAGGGGCCAAGCACCGAAGGTGCAGGGCACCTATTGTAATCGTTAGTATTATTATTATTATTATTATTATTATTATACTTTCCGCAATGCGAGTCTATGGCAGCCCATAGATCCCATTGGTAGTTTTTTAAGAAATTTGGCACATTGATAAAGGACAGTCCAATGTATCCAGGCCTCAAATTTGGGGTCAATCCATCGAACTCTGTAGCGCCACCAACAGGCCAAACTTCAAGGTACATTTTTGCTTATAACTTTTGAACCGTTTGTCCTAGAGTTGTGGGGATTGTTTCCCCTGAATCCTTGGGTCATGCCGATTTCAATGCACCCATTGCCGTTAAAACGCGTCATAATAGATTCTCCGCCATTTTGAATTATTCAAAAAATCTACTTTTGCGAACTAGTCCTAGGGCGTTGATCCGATTACCACCAAATTCGGTTCGTATGATCTACAGACGGTGCTGACCAAAAGTTATTCACAGAATTTTGATTGATCAAATGATATGGCCACAATCAGCCAATGAATATTGAGAAGGGCGTGGCTTGATACATGATGGCGTGTAAATTCTGAACGATTTCACCTACCACCATGAAACGTGGTAGACATATCAATAGACCTAAGTGGAGGCTAACCCTCCATTTTCAGCCCGATCAAGCAAAGTGGTGGCGCTAGAGAGCTCATTTGCTGTTTTGGCATAACCGCTATGCCGATGTTTTCGAAACTCGGCACACATGTATTGGGGCACTCTATATGGACAGGGCGGAAATATCAAGCCGATTGGCCAAAAGGTGGCGCTGTAATGAGCAAAAAGGTGTTTTTCTTGCATAATTTTGAACAAGCATATCTCCGGCCCCATTTGAGCTACAGTCATGAAATTTTGCACATATGTGCAACTCGTCCAGGGTAACAAGTTTCCAATTAGGACCCATAAGCCCCGCCCATTGGATCTTCCGCAAATCAGACATTTTATGTCCTAGAGTTGTGATCTTCCACAAATGAGACTTCTTTGAAAAATGCTTCAAATGCTTTCTGCCATGGAAGTCTATGGCGGCCCCTATAACCGACTGGTCGGTTTTTACAAAACTTTGCAGAATGGTAGAGGGTTATGCCGTTCGCCCTGCGATGGACTGGTGTCTTGATCAGGGGTTGTTCTGTTTGCTTGTCGGCCTGGAGTCCCATTCGTGCTTGGCCCCTCCATTGCTGCTCGCAGCTATATTTATTATTATTATTATACTTTCCGCAATGCGAGTCTATGGCAGCCCATAGAACCCATTGGTAGTTTTTTATGAAATTTGGCACATTGATAAAGGACAGTCCAATGTATCCAGGCATCTAATTTGGGGTCAATCCACACAACTCTGTAGCGCCACCAACAGGCCAAACTTCAAGGTTCATTTTTGCTTATAACTTTTGAACCGTTTGTCCTAGAGTTGTGGGGATTGTTTCCTCTGAATCCTTGGGTTATGCCGATGCCATTGCACCCATTGCCGGTAAAACGCGTCATAATAGATTTTCCGCCATTTTGAATTATTCGAAAAACCTACTTTTGCGAACTAGTCCTAGGGCGTTGATCCGATCACCACCAAATTCGGTAAGTATGATCTACAGACTGTGCTGACCAAAAGATATTCACAGAATTTTGATAAAGGAATTTATTTGGCCACAATGAGCCAATGAATGTTGAGGAGGTCGTGGCTTGTAACATGAAGGTGTGTAAATTTTGAACAGTGTCACCTAACACAATGAAACTTGGTAGACACATCAGGAGACATATGTGGAGGCTAACCCTCCATTTTCGGCCCGATCAAGCAATGTGGTGGCGCTAGAGAGCTCATTTTCTGTTTAGGCATAACCGCTATGCCGATGTTTTCAAATCTCGGCACACATGTATTGGGGCACTCTATATGGACAGGGAGCATATATGAAGCCGATTGGCCAAAAGGTGGCGATGCAATGAGCAAAAAGGTGTTTTTCTTTTATAATTTTGAACAATCATATCTCCGGCCCCATTTGAGCTACAGTCATGAAATTTTGCACATATGTGCAACTCGTCATGGGTAACAAGTTTCTAATTAGGACCTTTAAGCTCCGCCCATTAGATCTTCCACAAATTAGACATTTTTGAAAAATGCTTCAAATGCTTTCTGCCATGGAAGTCTAGACTTTTTAATGTCATTATACATTAACGACAGCAGATGGCGCCATTCATCTATAAAATGGTTGCTAATCTCAAGGAGATGGTTTAATGGAATTCGAAAACCCTGTAGGCATAGATCCCCTTGCTGGTTTTTTATGATAATTGGCATGTTTATTAAGGACGGTCCAATGTATCCAGGGATCGAATTTGGGGTCAATCCATCCAACTCTGTAGCGCCACCAACAGGCCAAACTTCAAGGTACATTTTTGCTTATAACTTTTGAACCGTTTGTCCTAGGGTTATGGGGATTGTTTCTTCTGAATCCTTGGGTCATGCCGATTTCAATGCACCCATTGCCGTTAAAACGCGTCATAATAGATTTTCCGCCATTTTGAATTATTCGAATAACCTACTTTTGCGAACTAGTCCTAGGGCGTTGATTCGATCACCACCAAATTCGGTACATATGATCTACAGACAGTGCTGACCAAAAGTTATTCACAGAATTTTGATTGATCAAATGATATGGCCACAATCAGCCAATAAATGTTGAGGAGGGCGTGGCTAAATACATGAAGGTGTGTAAATTCTGAACGGTTTCACCTACCACCATGAAACTTGGTAGACATATCAACAGGCATTAGGGGAGGCTAACCCTCCATTTTCAGCCCGATCAAGCAAAGTGGTGGCGCTAGAGAGCTCATTTGCTGTTTTGGCATAACCGCTATGCCGATGTTTTCGAAACTCGGCACACATGTATTGGGGCACTCTATATGGACAGGGCGGAAATATCAAGCCGATTGGCCAAAAGGTGGCGCTGTAATGAGCAAAAAGGTGTTTTTCTTGCATAATTTTGAACAAGCATATCTCCGGCCCCATTTGAGCTACAGTCATGAAATTTTGCACATATGTGCAACTCGTCCAGGGTAACAAGTTTCCAATTAGGACCCATAAGCCCCGCCCATTGGATCTTCCGCAAATCAGACATTTTATGTCCTAGAGTTGTGATCTTCCACAAATGAGACTTCTTTGAAAAATGCTTCAAATGCTTTCTGCCATGGAAGTCTATGGCGGCCCCTATAACCGACTGGTCGGTTTTTACAAAACTTTGCAGAATGGTAGAGGGTTATGCCGTTCGCCCTGCGATGGACTGGTGTCTTGATCAGGGGTTGTTCTGTTTGCTTGTCGGCCTGGAGTCCCATTCGTGCTTGGCCCCTCCATTGCTGCTCGCAGCTATATTTATTATTAGGGGTCCAAGCAGCGAAGCTGGTGGAACCCTATTGTTTTTGTTAGGATTATTATTATTATTATTATTATTATTATTCTTATTTTTCTCCGCTAAAAGTGTCTGAGGCTCAGCAACCATAAGTCGTAGAGCAACCAAATTTGGCAGGTGGGTTCCTATGGCCCCCCACTACTCAGGCACTAAAAATCACCTATGTCGGCCAGATGGTGGCGCTATAACAAAGGGTTTTGCGTAAAAGGCCATAACTCCCACACCATAAGTTAGATCAACACAAAACTTCATCGACCTATGCATCTGAACGTGCTCTACAACTTTGCCATTGGCACCACCCATGTCCGCCATATTGTTTGCCCGCCATTTTAACTTTTACGTTGGGGCGTGGAAGCTTTCTCTGCTAAAATGTCTGAGGCTCTGCAACCATAAGTCCTAGAGCAACCAAATTTGGCAGGTGGGTTCCTATGGCCCCCCACTACTCAGGCACTAAAAATCACCTATGTCGGCCAGATGGTGGCGCTATAACAAAGGATTTTGCCTAAAAGGTCATAACTCCCACACCGTAAATCAGATCAACACAAAACTTCATAGACCGACGCATGTGAATGTGCTCTACAACTTTGCTGTTGGGGCTACATATCTCCGCCATATTGTTTGCCTGCCATTTCGACTTTTTTATTAGGTGGGGTGCGGAAGAGCTGTGGCTCCAAATCTAAACGATTACGACATCTAAACTGCTTTACGGCAAGCGACATCCATGGCGACGCAAGTAATCCGACACCGTAGGGTCTAGTTTTTAATCAGTGAGGGGACGGTCTGAACGTCGGGGAAGCAGTGGAAGACAGTGCCAGACATTATTTGAAGACAGTATCGGGTGAGTTCGTTTAGTCTTTGAATCTGTCATTATGCTGAGAAATAGCTAAACCATTTTATTGATAGATTCTGAGTTTCTGTGCAAACGCGCGAAAACACGCTGGTCCAATGAAACAATGACGGTAATGCATATAGTCCGCTTCGTGCCGTTGCTACCATAACATAACAAACTATCTTGTGTCTACAGCTGCAGTTTCTCGCTGCAATTTCTAATATTGAAAAGACGCAATTTATGCTGTAGTCTGCCAATGTCTAAATAAATAATACGGTCCATTTGAAGACAATATCGGGTGAGTTCGTTTAGTCTTTAAATCCGTCATTATGCTGAGAGAAATTGTTTTCTCCATTTAATCTCTAAATTGACTGTAAGCTTAGGGTTGTAACTAGTTAGCTGTTTCGTTGGTGACTTAGTTAATGCACTCGTCTTAACTATTGCTTGTATTTTTGCATAGACTGCGTTGTTGCTGTTCTTGTTTGTGTTAGTGTTAATCAGTTTAACCTACAGGGTCCAAGTTGAACTAACGGTTGTTCCCTGCACTTGGAACGGCATTTCTCTCTAGGGTTTTCGACACACTTGTTCCTGGTTATTGTTGTACGTCACTCTGGATAAGAGCGTCTGCCAAATGCCTGTATTGTAATGGAATGTAATGTAATATTCCGTAGCAACAAGACAAACCCGACGTTAGCCCTAAAATATGCCAATATAGCAGTGAAAACGCTGCTCACTGAATAAGGAAATAAACGAGACAAAGTTTTTTAAAATTATGCCATGTCATTCTACATTCAATATCTGGGACTAAACATCGAATAAATATACAATCTTACCACTGGTTTTACGCGTAGAGATGTCCCTTTTGCGACTGAGTGGTCATATATTGTCTTGGACAATCCGTTTGCGAAATATACGCGCATCTGTGACGCTATCTTCAATAACAGCTGTGCGTAATACCACACCTGTTGCTTACGGCGTTGTCGCCCTTTTTAGTGCAATTTGGCTTGATTGACAATTCATTTATTCAGTAGGTGAGAGTATAAGCTTTCTAACGATGTATAACATGTCTGATTTTGCTTTTGGAATAGCGTTTTATAGGTCAGCGTAACCAAAATTTATCTTATCTGCCAATGTCTAAATAAATAAAACGGTAGACTCCTTTGCGCGCAGCACGCAGATCGCGAGTTGATATTACGTCTTTTTTCCGTTTTTTCTCAATGTCGTATTTATTATTTGAAATGTGCATTTATGAGTTATTATTCTATCTGTCTCTGTGGCGCTCTGAAATGTGCATTCTCTGCTAAGCTGAGCAATGGATTGGAATATGTGTCTGACGTAGTGTTGCACGGTATACCAAAACTTCAGCACTTTCTCGGTACTTAAAAAAAAAAGAAACGCTTCGGTATTAGAGTATTCCGACGTTCGGTAGTTTTGAGTCAAATGTAAAAGCCAGGGAAAATTGTCTCCCGCATTACTGATTGAGAGGATGAAAAGTGTAATTTGTCAGAATCTTCGCTAGAAGGCAGTAGCAACTAAGGTTGCCAAGTGAGGTGACTTGCGCTTGCACTCAGCTCCTTGATACAGCGCAAGCTTTGACTCAGTTCACTTCAGTACCAATAGGTGTTCCAATTTGGAAATATTTTATTATAGATAGATGCTGTATTGTTATTAAAATATGCTGCTTTTTAAATCTATTTACAGGTGAAAGACCTGTTTTAAACATTATTTAGTTTACAACTGTTTTATTTTTGAAATATATTTAACATATTTCTCTATTGTTCAGTGTTGTAACACTATAGGCCTATGCATATTAATATGTTGAAGAGGCTTCAACTTAAAGGTTGTTAATGAACCAGGTTGTTAATAAACCATGAATTGGAAAATGAGGTCAACCCTTGTGGACATTACGTTTCTCATCTATTAAGGTAATTTCAGTATCGTTAGGTACCGAGTATCGAATGAGCATCGTTTAAGTTACAAGTATCATTTCAGTATTGACTATCGTGATACTAAACCTGGTATCACTATCAAAGGCAAAATTTTGGTATCGTGACATTACTAGTGTGATGCCTTTTTTAGTTGCGGCGCAGAAACACTGCAGCTGTGCATACACGCCGGACCATCTAAGTGTTACGACATAGTAAAGGCCTTGACGGGAAGTGGCCAGGACATATCCATGGTGACGTAACTAAGTCATCCAACAGCGTCTCTTAGCACAAAATTGGCCATAAGTCATCAATATTTCATACGATCATCATGATATTCAGTAGGTATGCTGGGTGAAGGCATATGATCATGAGGAAAAAGCCATTTTAAAATCGCCTCATAGGGGGCGCGACGGTGCCAATGCTTGGACCCCTCCCAACGCCGCTTGCGGCTTTAATTATTATTATACTTTCCGCAATGCGAGTCTATGGCAGCCCATAGAACCCATTGGTAGTTTTTTATGAAATTTGGCACATTGATAAAGGACAGTCCAATGTATCCAGGCATCTAATTTGGGGTCAATCCACACAACTCTGTAGCGCCACCAACAGGCCAAACTTCAAGGTTCATTTTTGCTTATAACTTTTGAACCGTTTGTCCTAGAGTTGTGGGGATTGTTTCCTCTGAATCCTTGGGTTATGCCGATGCCATTGCACCCATTGCCGGTAAAACGCGTCATAATAGATTTTCCGCCATTTTGAATTATTCGAAAAACCTACTTTTGCGAACTAGTCCTAGGGCGTTGATCCGATCACCACCAAATTCGGTAAGTATGATCTACAGACTGTGCTGACCAAAAGATATTCACAGAATTTTGATAAAGGAATTTATTTGGCCACAATGAGCCAATGAATGTTGAGGAGGTCGTGGCTTGTAACATGAAGGTGTGTAAATTTTGAACAGTGTCACCTAACACAATGAAACTTGGTAGACACATCAGGAGACATATGTGGAGGCTAACCCTCCATTTTCGGCCCGATCAAGCAATGTGGTGGCGCTAGAGAGCTCATTTTCTGTTTAGGCATAACCGCTATGCCGATGTTTTCAAATCTCGGCACACATGTATTGGGGCACTCTATATGGACAGGGAGCATATATGAAGCCGATTGGCCAAAAGGTGGCGATGCAATGAGCAAAAAGGTGTTTTTCTTTTATAATTTTGAACAATCATATCTCCGGCCCCATTTGAGCTACAGTCATGAAATTTTGCACATATGTGCAACTCGTCATGGGTAACAAGTTTCTAATTAGGACCTTTAAGCTCCGCCCATTAGATCTTCCACAAATTAGACATTTTTGAAAAATGCTTCAAATGCTTTCTGCCATGGAAGTCTAGACTTTTTAATGTCATTATACATTAACGACAGCAGATGGCGCCATTCATCTATAAAATGGTTGCTAATCTCAAGGAGATGGTTTAATGGAATTCGAAAACCCTGTAGGCATAGATCCCCTTGCTGGTTTTTTATGATAATTGGCATGTTTATTAAGGACGGTCCAATGTATCCAGGGATCGAATTTGGGGTCAATCCATCCAACTCTGTAGCGCCACCAACAGGCCAAACTTCAAGGTACATTTTTGCTTATAACTTTTGAACCGTTTGTCCTAGGGTTATGGGGATTGTTTCTTCTGAATCCTTGGGTCATGCCGATTTCAATGCACCCATTGCCGTTAAAACGCGTCATAATAGATTTTCCGCCATTTTGAATTATTCGAATAACCTACTTTTGCGAACTAGTCCTAGGGCGTTGATTCGATCACCACCAAATTCGGTACATATGATCTACAGACAGTGCTGACCAAAAGTTATTCACAGAATTTTGATTGATCAAATGATATGGCCACAATCAGCCAATAAATGTTGAGGAGGGCGTGGCTAAATACATGAAGGTGTGTAAATTCTGAACGGTTTCACCTACCACCATGAAACTTGGTAGACATATCAACAGGCATTAGGGGAGGCTAACCCTCCATTTTCGGCCCAATCAAGCAATGTGGTGGCGCTAGAGAGCTCATTTTCTGTTTAGGCATAACCGCTATGCCAATGTTTTCGAAACTCGGCACACATGTATTGGGGCACTCCAAACGGAAAGGGAGGAAATATGAAGCCGATTGGCTGTATGGTGGCGCTATAATGAGTAAAAAGGTGTTTTTCTTGCATAATTTTGAACAAGCATATCTCCGGCCCCATTTGAGCTACAGTCATGAAATTTTGCACATATGTGCAACTCGTCAAGGGTAACAAGTTTCCAATTAGGACCCCATAAGCCCCGCCCATTGGATCTTCTGCAAATTAGACATTTTCTGTCCTAGAGTTGTGATCTTCCACAAATGAGACTTCTTTGAAAAATGCTTCAAATGCTTTCTGCCATGGAAGTCTATGGCGGCCCCTATAACCGACTGGTCGGTTTTACAAAACTTTGCAGAATGGTAGAGGGTTGTGCCATTCTCCCTGCGATGGACTGGTGTCTTGTTCAGTGGTTCTTCTGTTTGCTTGTCGGCCTGGAGTCCCATTCGTGCTTGGCCCCTCCATTGCTGCTCGCAGCTATATTTAGGGGCCAAGCACCGAAGGTGCAGGGCACCTATTGTAATCGTTAGTATTATTATTATTATTATTATTATTATTATACTTTCCGCAATGCGAGTCTATGGCAGCCCATAGATCCCATTGGTAGTTTTTTAAGAAATTTGGCACATTGATAAAGGACAGTCCAATGTATCCAGGCCTCAAATTTGGGGTCAATCCATCGAACTCTGTAGCGCCACCAACAGGCCAAACTTCAAGGTACATTTTTGCTTATAACTTTTGAACCGTTTGTCCTAGAGTTGTGGGGATTGTTTCCCCTGAATCCTTGGGTCATGCCGATTTCAATGCACCCATTGCCGTTAAAACGCGTCATAATAGATTTTCCGCCATTTTGAATTATTCAAAAAATCTACTTTTGCGAACTAGTCCTAGGGCGTTGATCCGATTACCACCAAATTCGGTTCGTATGATCTACAGACGGTGCTGACCAAAAGTTATTCACAGAATTTTGATTGATCAAATGATATGGCCACAATCAGCCAATGAATATTGAGAAGGGCGTGGCTTGATACATGATGGCGTGTAAATTCTGAACGATTTCACCTACCACCATGAAACGTGGTAGACATATCAATAGACCTAAGTGGAGGCTAACCCTCCATTTTCAGCCCGATCAAGCAAAGTGGTGGCGCTAGAGAGCTCATTTGCTGTATAGGCATAACCGCTATGCCGATGTTTTCGAAACTCAGCACATATGTATTGGGGCACTCCAAACGGAAAGGGAGGAAATATCAAGCCGATTGGCCAAAAGGTGGCGCTGTAATGAGCAAAAAGGTGTTTTTCTTAGATAATTTTGAACAAGCATATCTCCGTCCCCATTTGAGCTACAGTTATGAAATTTTGCACATATGTGCAACTCGTCAAGGGTAACAAGTTTCCTATTAGGACCCATAAGCCCCGCCCATTGGATCTTCCGCAAATTAGACATTTGTTGTGCTATAGCTGTGATCTTCCACAAATCAAACTTCTATGACGAATGCTTCAATTGCTTTCTGCCATGGAAGTCTAAGGCGGCCCCTATAACCGACTGGTTGGTTTTTACAAAACTTTGCAGAATTGTAGAGGGTTATGCCATTCTCCCTGCGATAGACTGGTGTCTTGTACAGGGGCTGATTTGGTTGCTTGTCCGCCAGGCGCCCCTGTCGTGCTTGGCCCCTACATTGCTGCTCGCAGCTATATTTATAATTATTTCTGCAATGCGAGTCTATGGCAGCCCATAGAACCCATTTGTAGTTTTTTATGAAATTTGGCACATTGATAAAGGACAGTCTAATGTATCCAGGCATCGAATTTGGGGTCAATCCATCCAACTCTGTAGCGCCACCAACAGGCCAAACAATAAGGTACATATTTGCTAATAACGTTGAACCGTTTGTCCTAGAGCTCTGGGGATTGTTTCTCCTGAATCCTTGGGTCATGCCGATTCCAATGCACCCATTGCCGTTAAAACGCGTCATTATAGATTTTCCGCCATTTTGAATTATTCGAATAACCTACTTTTGCGAACTAGTCCTAGGGCGTTGTTCCGATCACCACCAAATTCGGTACGTATGATCTACAGACGGTGCTGTCCAAAACTTATTCACAGATTTTTGATAGAGATATTTAAATTGCCACAAATAGCCAATAAATATTTAGGAGGGCGTGGCTTGTAACATGAAGGTGTGTAAATTCTGAACGGTTACACCTACCAACCTACAACTTGGTAGACATATCAACAGACATAAGTGGAGGCTAACCCTCCAATTTCGGCCCGATCAAGCAATGTGGTGGCGCTAGAGAGCTCATTTTCTGTTTAGGCATAACCGCTCTGCCGATGTTTTCGAAATTCGGTACACTTGTTTTGGGGCACTCTATATGGACAGGGTGGAAATATGAAGCCGATTGCCCCAAAGGTGGCGCTGTCATGAGCAAAAAGGTGTTTATCTTAGATAATTTTGAACAAGCATATCTCCGGCCCCATTTGAGCTACAGTCATGAAATTTTGCACATATGTGCAACTCGTCAAGGGTAACAAGTCCAACAAGTCCAATTAGGACCCATAAGCCCCGTCCATTGGATCTTCCGCAAATTAGACATTTTCTGTCCTAGAGTTGTGATCTTCTTTGAAAAATGCTTCACATGCTTTCTGCCATGGAAGTCTATGGCGGCCCCTATAACCGACTGGTCGGTTTTAACAAAACTTTGCCGAATGGTAGAGGGTTATGCCGTTTTCCCTGTGATGGACTGGTGTCTTGTACAGGGGTTGTTCTGGTTGCTTGTCCTCCTGGTGCCCCTGTAGTGCTTGGCCCCTTCATTGCTGCTCGCAGCTATATTTAGGGGCCAAGCACCGAAGGTGCAGGGCACCTATTGTAATCGTTAGTATTATTATTATTATTATTATTATTATTATTATTATTATTATACTTTCTGCAATGCGAGTCTATGGCAGCCCATAGAACCCATTGGTAACTTTTTATGAAATTTGGCACATTGATAAAGGAAAGTCTGATGTATCCAGGCATCGAATTTGGGGTCAATCCATGCAACTCTGTAGCGCCACCAACAGGCCAAAGTTCAAGTTACATTTTTGCTTATAACTTTTGAACCGTTTGTCCTAGAGTTGTGGGGATTGTTTCTCCTGAATCCTTGGGTCATGCCGATTCCAATGCACCCATTGCCGTTAAAACGCGTCATAATAGATTTTCCGCCATGTTGAATTATTCAAAAAACCTACTTTTGCGAACTAGTCCTAGGGCGTTGTTCCGATCACCACCAAATTCGGTACGTATGATCTACAGACGGTGCTGACCAAAAGTTATTCACAGAATTTTGATAAAGATATTTAAATGGCCACAATTAGCCAATGAATATTTAAGAGGGCGTGTCTTGTAACATGAAGGTTTGTAAATTCTGAACGGTTACACGTACCAACCTAAAACTTGGTAGACATATCAAGAGACATAAGTGGATGCTAACCCTCCATTTTCGGCCCGATCAAGCAAAGTGTTGGCGCTAGAGAGCTCATTTTCTGTTTTGGCATAACCGCTATTCCGATGTTTTCGAAACTCAGCACACATGTATTGGGGCACTCTATATGGACAGCGCGGAAATAGGAAGCCGATTGACTGCATGGTGGCGCTATAATGAGCAAAAAGGTGTTTTTCTTGCATAATTTTGAACAAGCATATCTCCGGCCCCATTTGAGCTACAGTCATGAAATTTTGCACATATGTGCAACTCGTCACGGGTAACAAGTTTCCAATTAGGACCCATTAGCCCCGCCCATTGGATCTTCCGCAAATTAGTCATTTTCTGTCCTAGAGTTGTGATCTTACACAAATGAGACTTCTTTGAAAAATGCTTCAAATGCTTTGAGCCATGGAAGTCTATGGCGGCCCCTATAACCGACTGGTCGGTTTTTACAAAACTTTGTAAAATGGTAGAGGGTTGTGCCTTTCACCCTGCGATGGACTGGTGTCCTGTTCAGGGGTTGTTCTGTTTGCTTGTCGGCCTGGTGCCCCATTCGTGCTTGGCCCCTCCATTGCTGCTCGCAGCTATATTTAGGGGCCAAGCACCGAAGGTGCAGGGCACCTATTGTAATCGTTAGTATTATTATTATTATTTCTGCAATGCGAGTCTATGGCAGCCCATAGAACCCATTGGTAGTTTTTTATGAAATTTGGCACATTGATAAAGGACAGTCCAATGTATCCAGGACACAAATTTGGGGTCAATCCATCGAACTCTGTAGCGCCACCAACAGGCCAAACTTCAAGGTTCATTGTTGCTTATAACTTTTGAACCGTTTGTCCTAGAGTTGTGGGGATTGTTTCCCCTGAATCCTTGGGTCATGCCGATTCCAATGCACCCATTGCCGTTAAAACGCGTCATAATAGATTTTCCGCCATTTTGAATTATTTGACAAACCTACTTTTGCGAACTAGTCCTAGGGCGTTGATCCGATCACCACCAAATTTGGTACGTATGATCTACAGATGGTGCTGACCAAAAGTTATTCACAGAATTTTGATTGATCAAATGATATGGCCACAATCATCCAATGAATGTTGAGGAGGGCGTGGCTAGTAACATGATGGTGTGTAAATTCTGATGGGTTTCACCTACCACCATGAAACTTGGTAGACATATCAATAGACATAAGTGGAGGCTAACCCTCCATTTTCAGCCCGATCAAGCAAAGTGGTGGCGCTAGAGAGCTCATTTTCTGTATTGGCATTACCGCTTTGCCGATGTTTTCGAAACTCAGCACACATGTATTGGAGCACTCCAAACGGAAATGGAGGAAATATCAAGCCGATTGGCCAAAAGATGGCGCTGTAATGAGCAAAAATGTGTTTTTCTTAGTTGATTTTGAACAAGCATATCTCCGGCCCCATTTGAGCTACAGTCATGAAATTTTGCACATATGTGCAACTCGTCAAGGGTAACAAGTTTCCAATTAGGACCCATAAGCCCCGCCCATTGGATCTTCCGCAAATTAGTCATTTTCTGTCCTAGAGTTGTGATCTTCCACAAATGAGACTTCTTTGAAAAATGCTTCAAATGCTTTCTGCCATGGAAGTCTATGGCGGCCCCTGTAACCGACTGGTCGGTTATTACAAAACTTTGCAGAATGGTAGAGGGTTGTGCCGTTCGCCCTGCGATGGACTGGTGTCTTGATCAGGGGTTGTTCTGTTTGCTTGTCGGCCTGGAGTCCCATTCGTGCTTGGCACCTCCATTGCTGCTCGCAGCTATATTTATTATTATTATTATACTTTCCGCAATGCGAGTCTATGGCAGCCCATAGAACCCGTTGGTAGTTTTTTATGAAATTTGACACATTGATAAAGGACAGTCCAATGTATCCAGGCATCGAATTTAGGGTCAATCCATCCAACTCTGTAGCGCCACCAACAGGCCAAAGTTCAAGGTACATTTTTGCTTATAACTTTTGAACCGTTTGTCCTAGACTTGTGGGGATTGTTTCTCCTGAATCCTTGGGTCATGCCGATTCCAATGCACCCATTGCCGTTAAAACGCGTCATAATAGATTTTCCGCCATTTTGAATTATTCAAAAAACCTACTTTTGCGAACTAGTCCTAGGGCGTTGATCCGATCACCACCAAATTCGGTACGTATGATCTACAGACGGTGCTGACCAAAAGTTATTCACAGAATTTTGATTGATCAAATGATATGGCCACAATCAGCCAATGAATATTGAGGAGGGCGTGGCTTGATACATGATGGCGTGTAAATTCTGAACGGTTTCACCTACCACCATGAAACTCGGTAGACATATCAACAGACATAAGTGGAGGCTTACCCTCCATTTTCAGCCCGATCAAGCAAAGTGGTGGCGCTAGAGAGCTCATTTTCTGTTTAGGCATAACCGCTATGCCGATTTTTTCGAAACTCAGCAGACATGTATTGGGGCAATCCAAACGGAAAGGGAGGAAATATCAAGCCGATTGGCCAAAAGGTGGCGCTGTAATGAGCAAAAAGGTGTTTTTCATAGATAATTTTGAACAAGCATATCTCCGTCCCCATTTGAGCTACAGTTATGAAATTTTGCACATATGTGCAACTCGTCAAGGGTAACAAGTTTCCTATTAGGACCCATAAGCCCCGCCCATTGGATCTTCCGCAAATTCCACAATTTTTATAAATGCTTCAAATGCTTTCTGCCATGGATGTCTATGGCGGCCCCTATAACCGACTGGTCGGTTTTTACAAAACTTTGCAGCATGGTTGTGCCGTTCGCCCTGCGATGGACTGGCGTCTTGTTCAGTGGTTGTTCTATAAAGGACAGTCCAATGTATACAGGCATCGAATTTGAGGTCAATCCATCCAACTCTGTAGCGCCACCAACAGGCCAAAGTTCAAGGTACATTTTTGCTTATAACTTTTGAAACGTTTGTCCTAGAATTGTGGGGATTGTTTCTCCTAAATCCTTGGGTCATGCCGATTCCAATGCACCAATTGCCCTCAAAACGCGTCATAATAGATTTTCCGCCATTTTGAATTATTCAACAAACCTACTTTTGCGAACTAGTCCTAGGGCGTTGATCCGATCACCACCAAATTCGGTACGTATGATCTACAGACGGTGCTGACCAAAAGTTATTCACAGAATATTGATAAAGATATTTAAATGGCCACAATTCGCCAATGAATATTTAGGAGGGCGTGGCTTGTAACATGAAGGTTTGTAAATTCTGAACGGTTACACCTACCAACCTAAAACTTGGTAGACATATAAAGAGACATAAGTGGAGGCTAACACTCCATTTTCGGCCCGATCAAGCAATGTGGTGGCGCTAGAGAGCTCATTTTCTGTTTAGGCATAACCGCTTGGCCGATGTTTTCGAAATTCGCTACATTTGTTTTGGGGCACTCTATATGGACAGGGCAGAAATATGAAGCCGATTGCCCAAAAGGTGGCGCTGTCATGAGCAAAAAGGTGTTTTTCTTAGATAATTTTGAACAAGCATATCTCCGGCCCCTTTTGAGCTACAGTCATGAAATTTTGCACGTATGTGCAACTCGCCAAGGGTAACAAGTTTCCAATTAGGACCCATAAGCCCCGCCCATTGGATCTACCGCAAATTAGACATTTTCTGTCCAAGAGTTGTGATCTTCCACAAATTAAACTTTTTCACAAATGCTTTAAATGCTGTCGGCCATGGAAGTTCATGGCAGACCCTATAACCGACTGGTCGGTTTTTACAAAACTTTGCAGAATGGTGGAGGGTTATGCCGTTCGCCCTGCGATGTACTGGTGTCTTGTTCAGGTGTTGTTCTGTTTGCTTGTCGGCCTGGCGCCCCAGTCGTGCTTGGCCCCTCCATTGCTGCTCGCAGCTATATTTAGGGGCCAAGCACCGAAGGTGCAGGGCACCTATTGTAATCGTTAGTATTATTAGGGGCCAAGCACCGAAGGTGCAGGGCACCTATTGTAATCGTTAGTATTATTATTATTATTATTATTATTATTATTATTATACTTTCCGCAATGCGAGTCTATGGCAGCCCATAGAACCCATTGGTAGTTTTTTATGAAATTTGGCACATTGATAAAGGACAGTCAAATGTATCCAGGCCTCAAATTTGGGGTCAATCCATCGAACTCTGTAGCGCCACCAACAGGCCAAACTTCTAGGTACATTTTTGCTTATAACTTTTGAACCGTTTGTCCTAGAGTTGTGGGGATTGTTTCCCCTGAATCCTTGGGTCATGCCGATTTCAATGCACCCATTGCCGTTAAAACGCGTCATAATAGATTTTCCGCCATTTTGAATAATTCAAAAAACCTACTTTTGCGAACTAGTCCTAGGGCTTTGATCCGATTACCACCAAATTCGGTACATATGATCTACAGACGGTGCTGACCAAAAGTTATTCACAGAATTTTGATTGATCAAATGATATGGCCACAATCAGCCAATGAATATTGAGGAGGGCGTGGCTTGATACATGATGGCGTGTAAATTCTGAACGGTTTCACCTACCACCATGAAACTTGGTAGACATATCAACAGACATAAGTGGAGGCTAACCCTCCATTTTCAGCCCGATCAAGCAAAGTGGTGGCGCTAGAGAGCTCATTATCTGTTTAGGCATAACCGCTATGCCGATGTTTTCGAAACTCGGCACACATGTATTGGGGCACTCCAAACGGAAAGGGAGGAAATATCAAGCCGATTGGCCAAAAGGTGGCGCTGTAATGAGCAAAAAGGTGTTTTTAATAGATAATTTTGAACAAGCATATCTCCGTCCCCATTTGAGCTACAGTTATGAAATTTTGCACATATGTGCAACTCGTCAAGGGTAACAAGTTTCCTATTAGGACCCATAAGCCCCGCCCATTGGATCTTCCGCAAATTCCACAATTTTTATAAATGCTTCAAATGCTTTCTGCCATGGATGTCTATGGCGGCCCCTATAACGGACTAGTCGGTTTTTACAAAACTTTGCAGCATGGTTGTGCCGTTCGCCCTGCGATGGACTGGCGTCTTGTTCAGTGGTTGTTCTATAAAGGACAGTCCAATGTATACAGGCATCGAATTTGGGGTCAATCCATCCAACTCTGTAGCGCCACCAACAGGCCAAAGTTCAAGGTACATTTTTGCTTATAACTTTTGAACCGTTTGTCCTAGAATTGTGGGGATTGTTTCTCCTAAATCCTTGGGTCATGCCGATTCCAATGCACCAATTGCCCTCAAAACGCGTCATAATAGATTTTCCGCCATTTTGAATTATTCAAAAAACCTACTTTTGCGAACTAGTCCTAGGGCGTTGATCCGATCACCACCAAATTCGGTACTTATGATCTACAGACGGTGCTGACCAAAAGGTATTCACAGAATTTTGATTGATCAAATGATATGGCCACAATCAGCCAATGAATATTGAGGCGGGCGTGGCTTGATACATGAAGGTGTGTAAATTCTGAACGGTTTCAACTACCACCATGAAACTTGGTAGACATATCAACAGACATAAGTGGAGGCTAACCCTCCATTTTCGGCCCGATCAAGGAAAGTTGTGGTGCCAGAGAGCTCATTTTCTGTTTAGGCATAACCGCTAGGCCGATGTTTTCGAAACTCGGGACAGATATATTGGGGCATTCTATATGGACAGCGAGGAAATATGAAACCGATTGGCCAAAAGGTGGCGCTGTCATGAGCAAAAAGGTGTTTATCTTAGATAATTTTGAACAAGCATATCTCCAGCCCCATTTGAGCTACAGTCATGAAATTTTGCACATATGTGCAACTCGTCAAGGGTAACAAGTTTCCAATTAGGACCCATAAGCCCCGCCCATTGGATCTTCCGCAAATTAGACATTTTTTATCCTATAGCTGTGATCTTCCACAAATTAAACTTTTTTGAGAAATGCTTCAATTGCTTTCTGCCATGGAAGTCTATGGCGGCCCCTATAACCGACTGGTCGGATTTTACAAAACTTTGCGGATTGGTAGAGGGTTATGCCGTTCACCCTGCGATGGACTGGTGTCTTGTTCAGGGGTTGTTCTGGTTGTCGGCCTGGTGCGCCTGTCGTGCTTGGCCCCTCCATTGCTGCTCGCAGCTATATTTATTATTATTATTATACTTTCTGCAATGCGAGTCTATGGCAGCCCATAGAACCCATTGGTAACTTTTTATGAAATTTGGCACATTGATAAAGGACAGTACAATGTATACAGGCCTCGAATTTGGGGTCAATCCATCCAACTCTGTAGCGCCACCAACAGGCCAAAATTCAAGGTACATTATTGCTCATAACTTTTGAACCGTTTGTCCTAGAGTTGTGGGGATTATTTCTCCTGAATCCTTGGGTCATGCCGATTCCAGTACACCCATTGCCGTTAAAACGCGTCATAATAGATTTTCCGCCATTTTGAATAATTAAAAAAACCTACTTTTGCGAACTAGTCCTAGGGCGTTGATCCGATCACCACCAAATTCGGTACGTATGATCTACAGACGGCGCTGACCAAAAGTTATTCACAGAATTTTGATTATGATATTTAAATGGCCACAATTAGCCAATGAATATTTAGGAGGGTGTGGCTTGTAACATAAAGGTGTGTAAATTCTGAACGGTTTCACCTACCACCATGAAACTTGGTAGGCATATCAGCAGCCATAAGGAGAGGCTAAGCCTCCATTTTCGGCCCGATCAAGCAATGTGGTGGCGCTAGAGAGCTCATTTTCTGTTTTGGCATTACCGCTTTGCCGATGTTTTCGAAATTCGCTGCATTTGTTTTGGGGCACTCTATATGGACAGGGCAGAAATATGAAGCCGATTGCTCAAAAGGTGGCGCTGTCATGAGCAAAAAGGTGTTTTTCTTAGATAATTTTGAACAAGCATATCTCCGGCCCCTTTTGAGCTACAGTCATGAAATTTTGCACGTATGTGCAACTCGTCAAGGGTAACAAGTTTCCAATTAGGACCCATAAGCCCCGCCCATTGGATCTACCGCAAATTAGACATTTTCTGTCCAAGAGTTGTGATCTTCCACAAATTAAACTTTTTCACAAATGCTTTAAATGCTGTCTGCCATGGAAGTTCATGGCAGACCCTATAACCGACTGGTCGGTTTTTACAAAACTTTGCAGAATGGTGGAGGGTTATGCCGTTCGCCCTGCGATGGACTGGTGTCTTGATCAGGTGTTGTTCTGTTTGCTTGTCTGCCTGGCGCCCCAGTCGTGCTTGGCCCCTTCATTGCTGCTCGCAGCTATATTTAGGGGCCAAGCACCGAAGGTGCAGGGCACCTATTGTAATCGTTAGTATTATTATTAGGGGCCAAGCACCGAAGGTGCAGGGCACCTATTGTAATCGTTAGTATTATTATTATTATTATTATTATTATTATTATACTTTCCGCAATGCGAGTCTATGGCAGCCCATAGAACCCATTGGTAGTTTTTTATGAAATTTGGCACACTGATAAAGGACAGTCCAATGTATCCAGGCATCGAATTTGGGGTCAATCCATCGAACTCTGTAGCGCCACCAACAGGCCAAACTTCTAGGTACATTTTTGCTTATAACTTTTGAACCGTTTGTCCTAGAGTTGTGGGGATTGTTTCCCCTGAATCCTTGGGTCATGCCGATTCCAATGCACCCATTGCCGTTAAAACGCGTCATAATAGATTTTCCGCCATTTTGAATTATTCATAAAACCTACTTTTGCGAACTAGTCCTAGGGCGTTGATCCGATTACCACCAAATTCGGTACGTATGATCTACAGACGGTGCTGACTAAAAGTTATTCACAGAATTTTGATAAAGATATTTAAATGGCCACAATTAGCCAATGAATATTTAGGAGGGCGTGTCTTGTAACATGAAGGTTTGTAAATTCTGAACGGTTCCACCTACCAACCTACATCTTGGTTGACATATCAAGAGACATAAGTGGAGGCTAACCCTCTTTTTTCGGCCCGATCAAGCAAAGTGGTGGCGCTAGAGAGCTCATTTTCTGTTTTGGCATAACCGCTATGCCGATGTTTTCGAAACTCGGCATACATGTTTTGGGGCCCTCCAAATAGACACGGAGCAAATATGAAGCTGATTGCCCAAAAGGTGGCGCTGTCATGAACAAAAAGGTGTTTTTCTTGAATAATTTTGAACAAGCATATCTCCGGTCTCATTTGAGCTACAGTCATGAAATTTTGCACATATGTGCAACTCGTCAAGGGTAACAAGTTTCCAATAAGGACCCATAAGCCCCGCCCATTGGATCTTCCGCAAATTAGACATTTTCTGTCATAGAGTTGTGATCTTCCACAAATGAGACTTCTTTGAAAAATGCTTCAAATGCTTTCTGCCATAAAATCTATTGCGGCCCCTATAACCAGCTGGTCGGTTTTTACAAAACTTTGCAGAATGGTAGAGGGTTATGCCATTCGTCCTGCGATGGACTGGCGTCTTGTAACAGGGGTTGTTCTGGTTGCTTGTCCGCCTGGCGCCCCATTCGTGCTTGGCCCCTCCATTGCTGCTCGCAGCTATATTAAGGGGCCAAGCACCGAAGGTGCAGGGCACCTATTGTAATCGTTAGTATTATTATTATTATTAGGGGCCAAGCACCGAAGGTGCAGGGCACCTATTGTAATCGTTAGTATTATTAGGGGCCAAGCACCGAAGGTGCAGGGCACCTATTGTAATCGTTAGTATTATTATTATTATTTCTGCAATGCGAGTCTATGGCAGCCCATAGAACCCATAGGTAGTTTTTTATGTAATTTGGCACATTGATAAAGGACAGTACAATGTATAGAGGCCTCGAATTTGGGGTCAATCCATCCAACTCTGTAGCGCCACCAACAGGCCAAAGTTCAAGGTACATTTTTGCTCATAACTTTTGAACCGTTTGTCCTAGAGTTGTGGGGATTGTTTCTCCTGAATCCTTGGGTCATGCCGATTCCAATGCACTCATTGCCGTTAAAACGCGTCATAATAGATTTTCCGCAATTTTGAATTATTCAATAAACCTACTTTTGCGAACTAGTCCTAGGGCGTTGATCCGATCACCACCAAATTCGGTTTATATGATCTACAGACGGTGCTGACCAAAAGTTATTCACAGAATTTTGATAAAGATATTTAAATGGCCACAATTAGCCAATGAATATATAGGAGGGCGTGTCTTGTAACATGAAGGTTTGTAAATTCTGAACGGTTACACCTACCAACCTAAAACTTGGTTGACATATCAAGAGACATAAGTGGAGGCTAACCCTCCATTTTCAGCCCGATCAAGCAAAGTGGTGGCGCTAGAGAGCTCATTTTCTGTTTTGGCATAACCGCTATGCCGATGTTGTCGAAACTCGGCACACATGTATTGGGGCACTCCAAACGGAAAGGGAGGAAATATCAAGCCGATTTGCCAAAAGGTGGCGCTGTCATGAGCATAAAGGTGTTTTTCTTAGATAATTTTGATCAAGCATATCTCCGGCCCCATTTGAGCTACAGTAATGAAATTTTGCACATATGTGCAACTCGTCAAGGGTAACAAGTTTCCAATTAGGACCCATAAGCCCCGCCCATTGGATCTTCCGCAAATTCCACAATTTTTATAAATGCTTCAAATGCTTTCTGCCATGAAAGTCTTGACTTTTTATGTCATTATACATTAACGACAGCAGATGGCGCCATTTATCTATAAAACGGTAGCTTTTCACAATGAGATGGTTCAATGGTATTAGAATTCCCTGTAGACATAGATCCTCTTGGTGGTTTTTTTTGATATTTGGTATGTTGATAAAGGACAGTCCATTGTATCCAGGCATCGCATTTGGGGTCAATCCATCCATCTCTGTAGGGCCGCCAACAGGTAAAACTTCAAGTTACATATTTGCTTATAACTTCTGACCCGTTTGTCCTAGAGTTGTGATTTTCTGCAAATTAAACTTTTTTGACAAATGCTTCAAATGCTTTCTGCTATTGAAGTCTATGGCGGCCCCTATAACCGACTGGTCGGTTTTTACAAAACTTTGCAGAATGGTAAAGGGTTGTGCCTTTCTCCCTGCGATGGACTGGCGTCTTGTTCAGTGGTTGTTCTGTTTGCTTGTCGGCCTGGTGCCCCATTCGTGCTTGGCCCCTCCATTGCTGCTCGCAGCTATATTTAGGGGCCAAGCACCGAAGGTGCAGGGCACCTATTGTAATCGTTAGTATTATTATTAGGGGCCAAGCACCGAAGGTGCAGGGCACCTATTGTAATCGTTAGTATTATTATTATTATTTCTGCAATGCGAGTCTATGGCAGCCCATAGAACCCATTGGTGGTTTTTTATGAAATTTGGCACATTGATAAAGGACAGGCCAATGTATGCAGGCATCAAATTTGGTGTCAATCCATCCAACTCTGTAGCGCCACCAACAGGCCAAACTTCAAGGTACATATTTGCTTATAACTTTTGAACCGTTTTTCCTAGAGTTGTGGGGATTGTTTCCCCTGAATCCTTGGGTCATGCCGATTCCAATGCACCCATTGCCGTTAAAACGCGTCATAATAGATTTTCCGCCATTTTGAATTATTTGACGAACCTACTTTTGCGAACTAGTCCTAGGGCGTTGATCCGATCACCACCAAATTTGGTACGTATGATCTACAGACGGTGCTGACCAAAAGTTATTCACAGAATTGTGATTAAGATATTTGAATGGCCACAATCAGCCAATGAATATTTAGGAGGGCGTGGCTTGTAACATGAAGGTGTGTAAATTCTGAACGGTTTCACCTACCACCATGAAACTTGGTAGGCATATCAGCAGCCATAAGGGGAGGCTAACCCTCCATTTTCGGCCCGATAAAGCAATGTGGTGGCGCTAGAGAGCTCATTTTCTGTTTAGGCATAACCACTGTGCCGATGTTTTCGAAATTCGGTAGACTTGTTTTGGGGCACTCTATATGGACAGGGCGGAAATATGAAGCCGATTGCCCAAAAGGTGGCGCTGTCATGAGCAAAAAGGTTTTTTTCTTAGATAATTTTGAACAAGCATATCTCCGGCCCCATTTGAGCTACAGTCATGAAATTTTGCACGTATGTGCAACTCGTCAAGGGTAACAAGTTTCCAATTAGGACCCATAAGCCCCGCCCATTGGATCTTCCGCAAATTAGACATTTTCTGTCCTAGAGTTGTGATCTTCCACAAATGAGACTTCTTTGAAAAATGCTTCAAATGCTTTCAGCCATGGAAGTCTATGGCGGCCCCTATAACCGACTGGTCGGTTTTTACAAAACTTTGCAAAATGGTAGAGGGTTGTGCCTTTCACCCTGCGATGGACTGGCGTCTTGTTCAGGGGTTGTTCTGTTTGCTTGTCGGCCTGGTGCCCCATTCGTGCTTGGCCCCTCCATTGCTGCTCGCAGCTATATTTAGGGGCCAAGCACCGAAGGTGCAGGGCACCTATTGTAATCGTTAGTATTATTATTATTATTATACTTTCCGCAATGCGAGTCTATGGCAGCCCATAGAACCCATTGGTAACTTTTTATGAAATTTGGCGCATTGATAAAGGACAATACAATGTAAACAGGCCTCGAATTTGGGGTCAATCCATCCAACTCTGTAGCGCCACCAACTGGCCAAAGTTCAAAGTACATTTTTGCTTATAACATTTGAACCGTTTGTCCTAGAGTTGTGGGGATTGTTTCTCATGAATCCTTGGGTCATGCCAATTCCAATGCACCCATTGCCGTTAAAACGCGTCATTATAAATTTTCCGCCATTTTGAATTATTCGATAAACCTACTTTTGCGAACTAGTCCTAGGGCGTTGTTCCGATCACCACCAAATTCGGTACGTATGATCGACAGACGGTGCTGACCAAAAGTTATTCACAGAATTTTGATAAAGGTATTTACATGGCCACAATTAGCCAATGAATATTTATGAGGGCGTGGCTTGTAACATGAAGGTTTGTAAATTCTGAACAGTTACACCTACCAACCTAAAACTTAGTAGACATATCAAGAGACATAAGTGGAGGCTAAACCTCCATTTTCGGCCCGATCAAGCCAAGTGGTGGCGCTAGAGAGCTCCATTTTTGTTTTGGCATAACCGCTATGCCGATGTTTTCGAAACTCGGCGCACATGTATTGGGGCACTCTATATGGACAGGGAGGAAATATGAAGCCGATTGGCTGTATGGTGGCGCTATAATGAGCAAAAAGGTGTTTTTCTTGCCTAATTTTGAACAAGCATATCTCCGGCCCCATTTGAGCTACAGTCATGAAATTTTGCACATATGTGCAACTAGTCAAGGGTAACAAGTATCCAATTAGGACCCATAAGCCCCGCCCATTGGATATTCCGCAAATTAGACATTTTCTGTCCTAGAGTTGTGATCTTCCACAAATGAGACTTCTTTGAAAAATGCTTCAAATGCTTTCTGCCATGGAAGTCTATGGCGGCCCCTATAACCAACTGGTCGGTTTTAACAAAACTTTGCAGAATGGTAGAGGGTTATGCCGTTCGCCCTGCGATGGACTGGTGTCTTGATCAGGGGTTGTTCTGTTTGCTTGTCGGCCTGGAGTCCCATTCGTGCTTGGCCCCTCCATTGCTGCTCGCAGCTATATTTATTATTATTTCTGCAATGCGAGTCTATGGCAGCCCATAGAACCCATTGGTGGTTTTTTATGAAATTTGGCACATTGATAAAGAACAGTACAATGTATAGAGGCCTCAAATTTGGGGTCAATCCATCCAACTCTGTAGCGCCACCAACAGGCCAAAGTTCAAGGTACATTTTTGCTTATAACTTTTGATCCGTTTGTCCTAGAGTTGTGGGGATTGTTTCTCCTGAATCCTTGGGTCATGCCGATTCCAATGCACCCATTGCAGTTAAAACGCGTCATAATAGATTTTCCGCCATTTTGAATAATTCAAAAAACCTACTTTTGCGAACTAGTCCTAGGGCGTTGATCCGATCACCACCAAATTCGGTACGTATGATCTACAGATGGTGCTGACCAAAAGTTATTCACAGAATTTTGATAAAGATATTTAAATGGCCACAATTAGCCAATGAATATTTAGGTGGGCGTGTCTTGTAACATGAAGGTTTGTAAATTCTGAACGGTTACACCTACCAACCTAAAACTTGGTAGACATATCAAGAGACATAAGTGGAGGCTAACCCTCTATTTTCGGCCCGATCAAGCAAAGTGGTGGCGTTAGAGAGCTCATTTTCTGTTTTGGCATAACCACTATGCCGATGTTTTCGAAACTCGGCACACATGTATTGGGGCACTCTATATGGACAGCGCGGAAATATGAAGCCGATTGGCTGCATGGTGGCGCTATAATGAGCAAAAAGGTGTTTTTCTTGCATATATTTGAACAAGCATATCTCCTGCCCCATTTGAGCTACAGTCATGAAACTTTGCACATATGTGCAACTCATCAAGGGTAACAAGTTTCCAATAAGGACCTATAAGCCCCGCCCATTGGATCTTCCGCAAATTAGACCTTTCTTGTCCTAGGGCTGTGATCTTCTGCAAATTTGACATTTTTGACAAATGCTTCAATTGCTTCCTGCCATGGAAGTCTATGGCGGCCCCTATAACCGACTGGTCAGTTTTTACAAAACTTTGCTGAATGGTAGAGGGTTATACCGTTCGCCCTGCAATGGACTGGGGTTGTTCTGGTTGCTTGTCGGCTTGGTGCCCCATTCGTGCTTGGCCCCTTCATTGCTGCTCGCAGCTATATTTATTATTATTATTATACTTTCCGCAATGCGAGTCTATGGCAGCTCATAGAACCCATTGGTAGTTTTTTATTAAATTTGGCACATTGATAAAGGACAGTCCAATGTATCCAGGCCTCAAATTTGGGGTCAATCCATCGAACTCTGTAGCGCCACCAACAGGCCAAAATTCAAGGTACATTTTTGCTTATAACTTTTGAACCGTTTGTCCTAGAGTTGTGGGGATTGTTTCTCCTGAATCCTTGGGTCATGCCGATTCCAATGCACCCATTGCCGTTAAAACGCGTCATAATAGATTTTCCGCCATTTTGAATTATTCGAAAAAGCTACTTTTGCGAACTAGTCCTAGGGCGTTGTTCCGATCACCACCAAATTCGGCACGTATGATCTGCAGGCGGTGCTGACCAAAAGTTATTCACAGAATTTTGATTGATCAAATGATATGGCCACAATCAGCCAATGAATGTTGAGTAGGGCGTGGCTAAATACATGAAGGTGTGTAAATTCTGAACGGTATCACCTAACACCATGAAACTTAGTCGGCATATCACCAGCCATACGTGGAGGCTATCCCTCCATTTTCGGCCCGATCAAGTAAAGTGGTGGCGCTAGAGAGCTCTTTTTCTGTTTCGGTATAAGCGCAATGCCAATGTTTTCAAAACTGGGCATACATGTATTGGGCCCCTCCAAATGGACAGGGAGCAAATATGAAGCCGATTGGCCAAAAGGTGGCGCTATCATGAGCAAAAAGGTGTTTTTCTTAGATAATTTTGATGAAGCATATCTCTGTCCCCATTTGAGCTACAGTCATGAAATTTTGCACATATGTGCAACTCATCAAGGGCAACAAGTTTCCAATAAGGACCCATAAGCCCAACCCACTGGATCTTCCGTAAATTAGATATTTCTGAAAAATGCTTCTAATGCTTTCTGCCATGGAAGTCTTCACTTTTTAATCTCATTATATATTAACGACAGCAGATGGCGCCATTTAACTATAAAACGGTTGCGTTTCACAAGGAGATGGCTTAATGGTATTAGAAAACCCTGTAGACATAGATCCCCTAGGTGGTTTTTTATGATAATTCGCATGTTGATTAAGAACAGTCCAATGTATCCAGGCCTCATATTTGGGGTCAATCCATCGAACTCTGTAGCGCCACCAACAGGCCAAACTTCAAGGTACATTTTTGCTTATAACTTTTGAACCGTTTGTCCTAGAGTTGTGGGGATTGTTTCCCCTGAATCCTTGGGTCATGCCGATTCCAATGCACCCATTGCCGTTAAAACGCGTCCTAATAGATTTTCCGCCAATTTGAATTATTCAAAAAACCTACTTTTGAGAACTAGGCCTCGGGCGTTGATCCGATCACCACCAAATTCGGTACGTATGATCTACAGACGGTGCTGACTAAAAGATATTCACAGAATTTTGATAAAGATATTTAAATGGCCTCAATTCGCCAATGAATATTTAGGAGGGCGTGTCTTGTAACATGAAGGTTTGTAAATTCTGAACGGTTACACCTACCAACCTAAAACTTGGTAGACATATCAAGAGACATAAGTGGAGGCTAACCTTCTATTTTCGGCCCGATCAAGCAAAGTGGTGGCGCAAGAGAGCTCATTTTCTGTTTTGGCATTACCGCTATGCCGATGTTTTCGAAACTCGGCACACATGTATTGGGGCACTCTATATGGAGAGTGCGGAAATAGGAAGCCGATTGGCTGCATGGTGGCGCTATAATGAGCAAAAAAGTGTTTTTCTTGCATAATTTTGAACAAGCATATCTCCGGCCCCATTTGAGCTACAGTCATGAAATTTTGCACATATGTGCAACTCGTCAAGGGTAACAAGTTTCCAATAAGGACCCATAAGCCCCGCCCATTGGATCTTCCGCAAATTAGACATTTTCTGTCATAGAGTTGTGATCTTCCACAAATGAGACTTCTTTGAAAAATGCTTCAAATGCTTTCTGCCATGGAATCTATTGCGGCCCCTATAACCGACTGGTCGGTTTTTACAAAACTTTGCAGAATGGTAGAGGGTTATGCCATTCGTCCTGCGATGGACTGGTGTCTTGTAACAGGGGTTGTTCTGGTTGCTTGTCCGCCTGGCGCCCCTGTCGTGCTTGGCCCCTCCATTGCTGCTCGCAGCTATATTTATTATTATTATTATTATTATTATACTTTCCGCAATGTGAGTCTATGGCAGGCCATAGAACCCATTGGTAGTTTTTTATGAAATTTGGCATATTGTTAAAGGACAGTCCAATGTATCCAGGCCTCAAATTTGGGGTCAATCCATCCAACTCTGTAGCGCCACCAACAGGCCAAACTTCAAGGTACATTTTTGCTTATAACTTTTGAACCGTTTGTTCTAGAGTTGTGGGGATTGTTTCTCCTGAATCCTTGGGTCATGCCGATTCCAATGCACTCATTGCCGTTAAAACGCGTCATAATAGATTTTCCGCCATATTGAATTATTCGATAAACCTACTTTTGCGAACTAGTCCTAGGGCGTTTATCCAATCAACACCAAATTCGGTATATATGATCTACAGACGGTGCTGACCAAAAGTTATTCACAGAATATTGATAAAGATATTTAAATGGCCACAATTCGCCAATGAATATTGAGGAGGGCGTGGCTTGTCACATGAAGGTGTTTAAATTCTGAACGGTTTCACCTACAACCATGAAACATGATCGGCACATCAGCAGGCATAAGTGGAGGCTAACCCTCCATTTTCGGCTTGATTGAGCAAAGTGGTGGCGCTAGAGAGCTCATTTTCTGTTTAGGCATAACCGCTATGCCGATGTTTTCGAAACTCGGCACACATGTATTGGGGCACTCCAAACGGAAAGGGAGGAAATATGAAGCCGATTGGCTGTGTGGTGGCGCTATAATGAGTAAAAAGGTGTTTTTCTTGCATAATTTTGAACAAGCATATCTCCGGCCCCATTTGAGCTACAGTCATGAAATTTTGCACATATGTGCAACTCGTCAAGGGTAACAAGTTTCCATTTAGGACCCCATAAGCCCCGCCCATTGGATCTTCTGCAAATTAGACATTTTCTGTCCTAGAGTTGTGATCTTCCACAAATGAGACTTCTTTGAAAAATGCTTCAAATGCTTTCTGCCATGGAAGTCTATGGCGGCCCCTATAACCGACTGGTCGGTTTTACAAAACTTTGCAGAATGGTAGAGGGTTGTGCCTTTCTCCCTGCGATGGACTGGTGTCTTGTTCAGTGGTTGTTCTGTTTGCTTGTCGGCCTGGAGTCCCATTCGTGCTTGGCCCCTCCATTGCTGCTCGCAGCTATATTTATTATTATTATTATACTTTCCGCAATGCGAGTCTATGGCAGCCCATAGAACCCATTGGTAACTTTTTATGAAATTTGGCACATTGATAAAGGAAAGTCTGATGTATCCAGGCATCGAATTTGGGGTCAATCCATCCAACTCTGTAGCGCCACCAACAGGCCAAAGTTCAAGGTACATTTTTGCTTATAACTTTTGAACCCTTTGTCCTAGAGTTGTGGGGATTGTTTCTCCTGAATCCTTGGGTCATGCCGATTCCAATGCACCCATTGCCGTTAAAACGCGTCATAATAGATTTTCCGCCATTTTGAATTATTCAAAAAACCTACTTTTGCGAACTAGTCCTAGGGCGTTGTTCCGATCACCACCAAATTCGGTACGTATGATCTACAGACGGTGCTGACCAAAAGTTATTCACAGAATTTTGATTGATCAAATGATATGGCCACAATCAGCCAATGAATATTGAGAGGGGCGTGGCTTGATACATGATGGCGTGTAAATTCTGAACGGTTTCACCTACCACCATGAAACGTGGTAGACATATCAAAAGACCTAAGTGGAGGCTAACCCTCCATTTTCAGCCCGATCAAGCAAAGTGGTGGCGCTAGAGAGCTCATTTGCTGTATAGGCATAACCGCTATGCCGATGTTTTCGAAACTCAGCACATATGTATTGGGGCACTCCAAACGGAAAGGGAGGAAATATCAAGCCGATTGGCCAAAAGGTGGCGCTGTAATGAGCAAAAAGGTGTTTTTCTTAGATAATTTTGAACAAGCATATCTCCGTCCCCATTTGAGCTACAGTTATGAAATTTTGCACATATGTGCAACTCGTCAAGGGTAACAAGTTTCCTATTAGGACCCATAAGGCCCGCCCATTGGATCTTCCGCAAATTCCACAATTTTTATAAATGCTTCAAATGCTTTCTGCCATGGATGTCTATGGCGGCCCCTATAACCGACTAGTCGGTTTTTACAAAACTTTGCAGCATGGTTGTGCCGTTCGCCCTGCGATGGACTGGCGTCTTGTTCAGTGGTTGTTCTATAAAGGACAGTCCAATGTATACAGGCCTCAAATTTGGGGTCAAACCATCAAACTCTGTAGCGCCACCAACAGGCCAAAGTTCAAGGAACATTTTTGCTTATAACTTTTGAACCGTTTGTCCTAGAGTTGTGGGGATTGTTTCTCCTGAATCCTTGGGTCATGCCGAATCCAATACACCCATTGCTGTTAAAAGGCGTCATAATAGATTTTCCGCCATTTTGAATTATTCGAAAAACCTACTTTTGCGAACTAGTCCTAGGGCGTCGTTCCGATCACCACCAAATTCGGCACGTATGATCTGCAGACGGTGCTGACCAAAAGTTATTCACAGAATTTTGATAAAGATATTTAAATGGCCACAATTAGCCAATGAATATATAGGAGGGCGTGGCTTGTAACATGAAGGTTTGTTAATTCTGAACGGTTACACCTACCAACCTAAAACTTGGTTGACATATCAAGAGACATAAGTGGAGGCTAACCCTCCATTTTCGGCCCGATCAAGCAAAGTGGTGGCGCTAGAGAGCTCATTTTCTGTTTTGGCATTACCGCTACGCCGATGTTTTCGAAACTCGGCATACATGTATTGGGGCACGCTATATGGACAGGGCGGAAATATGAAGCCGATTGGCTGTATGATGGCGCTATAATGAGCAAAAAGGTGTTTTTCTTGCATAATTTTGAACAACCATATCTCCGGCCCCATTTGAGCTACAGTCATGAAATTTTGCACATATGTGCAACTCGTCAAGGGTAACAAGTTTCCAATTAGGACCCATAAGCCCCGCCCATTGGATCTTCCGCAAAATAGTCATTTTTTGTCCTAGAGTTGTGATCTTCCACAAATGAGACTTCTTTGAAAAATGCTTCGAATGCTTTCTGCCATAGAAGTCTATGGCGGCCCCTGTAACCGACTGGTCGGTTTTTACAAAACTTTGCAGAATGGTAGAGGGTTGTGCCGTTCGCCCTGCGATGGACTGGCGTCTTGTTCAGGGGTTATTCTGTTTGCTTTTCGGCCTGGTGCCCCATTCGTGCTTGGCCCCTCCATTGCTGCTCGCAGCTATATTTATTATTATTATTATACTTTCTGCAATGCGAGTCTATGGCAGCCCATAGAACCCATTGGTAACTTTTTATGAAATTTGGCACATTGATAAAGGACAGTACAATGTATACAGGCCTCAAATTTGGGGTCAAACCATCCAACTCTGTTGCGCCACCAACAGGCCAAAGTTCAAGGTACATTTTTGCTTATAACTTTTGAACCGTTTGTCTTAGAGTTGTGGGGATTGTTTCTCCTGAATCCTTGGGTCATGCCGATTCCAATACACCCATTGCCGTTAAAACGCGTCATAATAGATTTTCCGCCATTTTGAATAATTCAAAAACCCTACTTTTGCGAACTAGTCCTAGGGCGTTGATCCAATCACCACCAAATTCAGTACGTATGATCTACAGACGGTGCTGACAAAAAGTTATTCACAGAATTTTGATTATGATATTTAAATGGCCACAATTAGCCAATGAATGTTGAGGAGGGCGTGGCTTGTAACATGAAGGTGTGTAAATTCTGAACGGTTACACCTAGCACCATGTAACTTGGTAGGCATATCAGCAGCCGTAAGGGGAGGCTAACCCTCCATTTTCGGCCCAATCAAGCAATGTGGTGGCGCTAGAGAGCTCATTTTCTGTTTAGGCATAACCGCTATGCCAATGTTTTCGAAACTCGGCATACATGTTTTGGGGCCCTCCAAATAGACACGGAGAAAATATGAAGCCGATTGGCCAAAAGGTGGCGCTGTCATGAACAAAAAGGTGATTTTCTTGAATAATTTTGAACAAGCATATCTCCGGTCTCATTTGAGCTACAGTCATGAAATTTTGCACATATGTGCAACTCGTCAAGGGTAACAAGTTTCCAATAAGGACCCATAAGCCCCGCCCATTGGATCTTCCGCAAATTAGACATTTTCTGTCATAGAGTTGTGATCTTCCACAAATGAGACTTTGAAAAATGCTTCAAATGCTTTCTGCCATGGAATCTATTGCGGCCCCTATAACCGACTGGTCGGTTTTTACAAAACATTGCAGAATGGTAGAGGGTTATGCCATTCGTCCTGCGATGGACTGGTGTCTTGTAACAGGGGTTGTTCTGTTTGCTTGTCGGCCTGGAGTCCCATTCGTGCTTGGCCCCTCCATTGCTGCTCGCAGCTATATTTATTAGGGGCCAAGCACCAAAGGTGCAGGGCACCTATTGTAATCGTTAGTATTATTATTATTATTATACTTTCCGCAATGCGAGTCTATGGCAGCCCATAGAACCCATTGGTAACTTTTTATGAAATTTGGCACATTGATAAAGGACAATACAATGTATACAGGCCTCGAATTTGGGGTCAATCCATCCAACTCTGTAGCGCCACCAACTGGCCAAAGTTCCAAGTACATTTTTGCTTATAACTTTTGAACCGTTTGTCCTAGAGTTGTGGGGATTGTTTCTCATGAATCCTTGGGTCATGCCGATTCCAATGCACCCATTGCCGTTAAAACGCGTCATTATAAATTTTCCGCCATTTTGAATTATTCGATAAACCTACTTTTGCGAACTAGTCCTAGGGCGTTGTTCCGATCACCACCAAAATCGGTACGTATGATCGACAGACGGTGCTGACCAAAAGTTATTCACAGAATTTTGATAAACGTATTTACATGGCCACAATTAGCCAATGAATATTTAGGAGGGCGTGGCTTGTAACATGAAGGTTTGTAAATTCTGAACAGTTACACCTACCAACCTAAAACTTGGTAGACATATCAAGAGACATAAGTGGAGGCTAACCCTCCATTTTCGGCCCGATCAAGCAAAGTGGTGGCGCTAGAGAGCTCCATTTTTGTTGTGACATAACCGCTATGCCGATGTTTTCGAAACTCGGCGCACATGTATTGGGGCACTCTATATGGACAGGGCGGAAATATGAAGCCGATTGGCTGTATGGTGGCGCTATAATGAGCAAAAAGGTGTTTTTCTTGCCTAATTTTGAACAAGCATATCTCCGGCCCCATTTGAGCTACAGTCATGAAATTTTGCACATATGTGCAACTCGTCAAGGGTAACAAGTATCCAATAAGGACCCATAAGCCCCGCCCATTGGATATTCCGCAAATTAGACATTTTCTGTCCTAGAGTTGTGATCTTCCACAAATGAGACTTCTTTGAAAAATGCTTCAAATGCTTTCTGCCATGGAAGTCTATGGCGGCCCCTATAACCAACTGGTCGGTTTTTACAAAACTTTGCAGAATGGTAGAGGGTTATGCCGTTCGCCCTGCGATGGACTGGTGTCTTGATCAGGGGTTGTTCTGTTTGCTTGTCGGCCTGGAGTCCCATTCGTGCTTGGCCCCTCCATTGCTGCTCGCAGCTATATTTATTATTATTATTATTATTTCTGCAATGCGAGTCTATGGCAGCCCATAGAACCCATTGGTAGTTTTTTATGAAATTTGGCACATTGATAAAGGACAGTCCAATGTATACAGGCCTCGAATTTGGGGTCAATCCATCCAACTCTGTAGCGCCACCAACAGGCCAAAGTTCAAGGTACATTTTTGCTTATAACTTTTGAACCGTTGGTCCTAGAGTTGTGGGGATTGTTCCTCCTGAATCCTTGGGTCATGCCGATTCCAATGCACCCATTGCCGTTAAAATGCGTCATAATAGATTTTCCGCCATTTTGAATTATTCAAAAAACCTACTTTTGCGAACTAGTCCTAGGGCGTTGTTCCGATCACCACGAAATTCGGTACGTATGATCTACAGATGGTGCTGACCAAAAGATTTTCACAGAATTTTGATCAAGATATTTAAATGGCCACAATTAGCCAATGAATATTTTGGAGGGCGTGGCTTGTAACATGAAGGTTTGTAAATTCTGAACGGTTACACCTACCAACCTAAAACTTGGTAGACATATCAAGAGACATAAGTGGAGGCTAACCCTCCATTTTCGGCCCGATCAAGCAAAGTGGTGACGCTAGAGAGCTCATTTTCTGTTTTGGCATAACCGCTATGCCGATGTTTTCGAAACTCGGCCCACATGTATTGGGGCACTCTATATGGACAGGGCGGAAATATGAAGCCGATTGGTTGTATGATGGCGCTATAATGAGCAAAAAATTGTTTTTCTTGCATAATTTTGAACAAGCATATCTCCGGCCCCATTTGAGCTACAGTCATGAAATTTTGCACATATGTGCATCTCGTCAAGGGTAACAAGTTTCCAATTAGGACCCGTAAGCCCCGCCCATTGGATCTTCCGCAAATTAGACATTTTCTGTCCTAGAGTTGTGATCTTCCACAAATGAGACTTCTTTGAAAAATGCTTCAAATGCTTTCTGCCATGGAAGTCTATGGCGGCCCCTATAACCGACTGGTCGGTTTTTACAGAACTTTGCAAAATGGTAGAGGGTTGTGCCTTTCACCCTGCGATGGACTGGTGTCTTGTTCAGGGGTTGTTCTGTTTGCTTGTCGGCCTGGTGCCCCATTCGTGCTTGGCCCCTCCATTGCTGCTCGCAGCTATATTTATTATTATTATTATTATTATTATTATTATTATTATTATACTTTCCGCAATGCTAGTCTAAGGCAGCCCATAGAACCCATTGGTAGTTTTTTATGAAATTTGGCACATTGATAAAGGACAGTCCAATGTATCCAGGCCTCAAATTTGGGGTCAATCCATCCAACTCTGTAGCGCCACCAACAGGCCAAACTTCAAGGTACATTTTTGCTTATAACTTTTGAACCGTTTGTCCTAGAGTTGTGGGGATTGTTTCGCCTGAATCCTTGGGTCATGCCGATTTCAATGCACCCATTGCCGTTAAAACGCGTCATAATAGATTTTCCGCCATTTTGAATTATTCAAAATACCTACTTTTGCGAACTAGTCCTAGGGCGTTGATCCGATTACCACCAAATTCGGTACGTATGATCTACAGACGGTGCTGACCAAAAGTTATTCACAGAATTTTGATTGATCAAATGATATGGCCACAATCAGCCAATGAATATTGAGGAGGGCGTGGCTTGATACATGATGGCGTGTAAATTCTGAACGGTTTCACCTACCACCATGAAACTTGGTTGACATATCAACAGACATAAGTGGAGGCTAACCCTCCATTTTCAGCCCGATCAAGCAAAGTGGTGGCGCTAGAGAGCTAATTTTCTGTATAGGCATAACCGCTATGCCGATGTTTTCGAAACTCAGCACATATGTATCGGGGCACTCCAAACGGAAAGGGAGGAAATATCAAGCCGATTGGCCAAAAGGTGGCGCTGTAATGAGCAAAAAGGTGTTTTTCTTAGATAATTTTGAACAAGCATATCTCCGTCCCCATTTGAGCTACAGTTATGAAATTTTGCACATATGTGCAACTCGTCAAGGGTAACAAGTTTCCTATTAGGACCCATAAGCCCCGCCCATTGGATCTTCCGCAAATTCCACAATTTTTATAAATGCTTCAAATGCTTTCTGCCATGGATGTCTATGGCGGCCCCTATAACCGACTAGTCGGTTTTTACAAAACTTTGCAGCATGGTTGTGCCGTTCGCCCTGCGATGGACTGGCGTCTTGTTCAGTGGTTGTTCTATAAAGGACAGTCCAATGTATACAGGCATCGAATTTGGGGTCAATCCATCCAACTCTGTAGCGCCACCAACAGGCCAAAGTTCAAGGTACATTTTTGCTTATAACTTTTGAAACGTTTGTCCTAGAATTGTGGGGATTGTTTCTCCTAAATCCTTGGGTCATGCCGATTCCAATGCACTAATTGGCCTCAAAACGCGTCATAATAGATTTTCCGCCATTTTGAATTATTCAACAAACCTACTTTTGCGAACTAGTCCTAGGGCGTTGATCCGATCACCACCAAATTCGGTACTTATGATCTACAGATGGTGCTGACCAAAAGTTATTCACAGAATTTTGATTGATCAAATAATATGGCCACAATCAGCCAATGAATATTGAGGCGGGCGTGGCTTGATACATGAAGGTGTGTAAATTCTGAACGGTTTCAACTACCACCATGAAACTTGGTAGACATATCAACAGACATAAGTGGAGGCTAACCCTCCATTTTCGGCCCGATCAAGGAAAGTGGTGGCGCCAGAGAGCTCATTTTCTGTTTAGGCATAACCGCTAGGCCGATGTTTTCGAAACTCGGGACAGATATATTGGGGCATTATATATGGACAGGGAGGAAATATGAAACCGATTGGCCAAAAGGTGGCGCTGTCATGATCAAAAAGGTGTTTATCTTAGATGATTTTGAACAAGCATATCTCCGGCCCCATTTGAGCTACAGTCATGAAATTTTGCACATATGTGCAACTCGTCAAGGGTAACAAGTTTCCAATTAGGACCCATAAGCCCCACCAATTGGATCTTCCGCAAATTAGACATTTTTTGTCCTATAGCTGTGATCTTCCACAAATTAAACTTTTTTGAGAAATGCTTCAATTGCTTTCTGCCATGGAAGTCTATGGCGGCCCCTATAACCAACTGGTTGGATTTTACACAACTTTGCGGATTGGTAGAGGGTTATGCCGTTCATCCTGCGATGGACTGGTGTCTTGTTCAGGGGTTGTTCTGGTTGTCGGCCTGGTGCGCCTGTCGTGCTTGGCCCCTCCATTGCTGCTCGCAGCTATATTTATTATTATTATTATTATTATACTTTCCGCAATGCGAGTCTATGGCAGCCCATAGAACCCATTGGTAGTTTTTTATGAAATTTGGCACATTGATAAAGGACAGTCCAATGTATCCAGGCCTCAAATTTGGGGTCAATCCATCGAACTCTGTAGCGCCACCAACAGGCCAAACTTCAAGGTACATTTTTGCTTATAACTTTTGAACCGTTTGTCCTAGAGTTGTGGGGATTGTTTCCCCTGAATCCTTGGGTCATGCCGATTTCAATGCACCCATTGCCGTTAAAACGCGTCATAATAGATTTTCCGCCATTTTGAATTATTCAAAAAACCTACTTTTGCGAACTAGTCCTAGGGCCTGGATCCGATTACCACCAAATTCGGATCGTATGATCTACAGACGGTGCTGACCAAAAGTTATTCACAGAATTTTGATTGATCAAATGATATGGCCACAATCAGCCAATGAATATTGAGGAGGGCGTGTCTTGTAACATGAAGGTTTGTAAATTCAGAACGGTTACACCTACCAACCTAAAACTTGGTTGAGATATCAAGAGACATAAGTGGAGGCTAAGCCTCCATTTGCGGCCCGATCAAGGCAAGTGGTGGCGCCAGAGAGCTCATTTTCTGTTTTGGCATAACCGCTATTCCGATGTTTTCGAAACTCGGCACACATGTATTGGGGCACTCTATATGGACAGCGCGGAAATAGGAAGCCGATTGGCTGCATGGTGGCGCTATAATGAGCAAAAAGGTGTTTTTCTTGCATAATTTTGAACAAGCATATCTCCGGCCCCATTTGAGCTACAGTCATGAAATTTTGCACATATGTGCAACTCGTCATGGGTAACAAGTTTCCAATTAGGACCCATAAGCCCCGCCCATTGCATCTTCCGCAAATTCCACAATTTTTATAAATGCTTCAAATGCTTTCTGCCATGGATGTCTATGGCGGCCCCTATAACCGACTAGTCGGTTTTTACAAAACTTTGCAGCATGGTTGTGCCGTTCGCCCTGCGATGGACTGGCGTCTTGTTCAGTGGTTGTTCTATAAAGGACAGTCCAATGTATACAGGCATCGAATTTGGGGTCAATCCATCCAACTCTGTAGCGCCACCAACAGGCCAAAGTTCAAGGTACATTTTTGCTTATAACTTTTGAAACGTTTGTCCTAGAATTGTGGGGATTGTTTCTCCTGAATCCTTGGGTCATGCCGATTCCAATGCACCAATTGCCCTCAAAACGCGTCATTATAGATTTTCCGCCATTTTGAATTATTCAAAAAACCTACTTTTGCGAACTAGTCCTAGGGCGTTGATCCGATCACCACCAAATTGGGTACTTATGATCTACAGACGGTGCTGACCAAAAGTTATTCACAGAATTTTGATTGATCAAATGATATGGCCACAATCAGCCAATGAATATTGAGGCGGGCGTGGCTTGATACATGAAGGTGTGTAAATTCTGAACTGTTTCAACTACCACCATGAAACTGGGTAGACATATCAAAAGACATAAGTGGAGGCTAACCCTCCATTTTCGGCCCGATCAAGGAAAGTGGTGGCGCCAGAGAGCTCATTTTCTGTTTAGGCATAACCGCTAGGCCGATGTTTTCGAAACTCGGGTCAGATATATTGGGGCATTATATATGGACAGCGAGGAAATATGAAACCGATTGGCCAAAAGGTGGCGCTGTCATGAGCAAAAAGGTGTTTATCTTAGATAATTTTGAACAAGCATATCTCCGGCCCCATTTGAGCTACAGTCATGAAATTTTGCACATATGTGCAACTCGTCAAGGGTAACAAGTTTCCAATTAGGACCCATAAGCCCCGCCCATTGGATCTTCCGCAAATTAGACATTTTTTATCCTATAGCTGTGATCTTCCACAAATTAAACTTTTTTGAGAAATGCTTCAATTGCTTTCTGCCATGGAAGTCTATGGCGGCCCCTATAACCGACTGGTCGGATTTTACAAAACTTTGCGGATTGGTAGAGGGTTATGCCGTTCACCCTGCGATGGACTGGTGTCTTGTTCAGGGGTTGTTCTGGTTGTCGGCCTGGTGCGCCTGTCGTGCTTGGCCCCTCCATTGCTGCTCGCAGCTATATTTATTATTATTTCTGCAATGCGAGTCTATGGCAGCCCATAGAACCCATTGGTAGTTTTTTATGAAATTTGGCACATTGATAAAGGACAGTCCAATGTATCCAGGACACAAATTTGGGGTCAATCCATCGAACTCTGTAGCGCCATCAACAGGCCAAAGTTCAAGGTACATTTTTGCTTATAACTTTTGAACCGTTTGTCCTAGAGTTGTGGGGATTGTTTCTCCTGAATCCTTGGGTCATGCCGATTCCAATGCACCCATTGTCGTTAAAACGCGTCATAATAGATTTTCCGCCATTTTGAATTATTCAAAAAACCTACTATTGCGAACTAGTCCTAGGGCGTTGATCCGATCACCACCAAATTCGGTATATATGATCTACAGACGGTGCTGACCAAAAGTTATTCACAGAATTTTGATTGATCAAATGATTTGGCCACAATCAGCCAATGAATGTTGAGGAGGGCGTGGCTTGTAACATGAAGGTGTGTAATTTCTGAACGGTATCACCTAACACCATGAAACTTAGTCGGCATATCACCAGCCATAAGTGGAGGCTATCCCTCCATTTTCGGCCCGATCAAGTAAAGTGGTGGCGCTAGAGAGCTCATTTTCTGTTTCGGTATAAGCGCAATGCCAATGTTTTCAAAACTCGGCATACATGTATTGGGCCCCTCCAAATGGACAGGGAGCAAATATGAAGCCGATTGGCCAAAAGGTGGCGCTATCATGAGCAAAAAGGTGTTTTTCTTAGATAATTTTGATCAAGCATATCTCTGTCCCCATTTGAGCTACAGTCATGATATTTTGCACATATGTGCAACTCATCAAGTGCAACAAGTTTCCAATAAGGACCCATAAGCCCAACCCACTGGATCTTCCGTAAATTAGATATTTCTGAAAAATGCTTCTAATGCTTTCTGCCATGGAAGTCTTCACTTTTTAATCTCATTATATATTAACGACAGCAGATTGCGCCATTTAACTATAAAACGGTTGCGTTTCACATGGAGATGGTTCAATGGTATTTGAAAACCCTGTAGACATAGATCCCCTGGGTGGTTTTTTATGATAATTCGCATGTTGATTAAGAACAGTCCATTGTATCCAGGCCTTGCATTTGGGGTCAATCCATCAATCTGTGTAGCGCCACCAACAGGCCAAACTTCAAGGTACATTTTTGCTTATAACTTTTGAACCGTTTGTCCTAGAGTTGTAGGGATTGTTTCGACTGTATCCTTGGGTCATGCTGATTCCAGTGCACCCATTGGCGTTAAAACGCGTCATAATAGATTTTCCACCATTTTGAATTATTCGAAAAACCTACTTTTGCGAACTAGGCCTCGGGCGTTGATCCGATCACCACCAAATTCGGCAGGTATAATCTACAGATGGTGCTGACCAAAAGTTTATCACAGAATTTTGATTGATCAAATGATATGGCCACAATCAGCCAATGAATGTTGAGGAGGGCGTGGCTAAATTCATGAAGGTGAGTAAATTCTGAACGGTTTCACCAACCACCATGAAACTTGGTATACATATCAACAGTCATAAGTGGAGGCTAACCCTCCATTTTCGGCCCAATCAAGCAATGTGGTGGCGCTAGAGAGCTCATTTTCTGTTTAGGCATAACCGCTATGCCGATGTTTTCGGAACTCGGCATACATGTTTTGGGGCCCTCCAAATAGACACGGAGCAAATATGAAGCCGATTGGCCAAAAGGTGGCGCTGTCATGAGCAAAAAAGTGTTTTTCTTAGATCATTTTGAACTAGCATATCTCCGGCGCCATTTGAGCTACAGTCATGGAATTTTGCACATATGTGCAACTCGTCAAGGGTAACAAGTTTCCAATAAGGACCCATAAGCCCCGCCCATTGGGTCTTCCGCAAATTAGACATTTGTTGTGCTATAGCTGTGATCTTCCACAAATCAAACTTTTATGACGAATGCTTCAAAAGCTTTCTGCCATGGAAGTCTATGGCGGCCCCTATAACCGACCGGTTGGTTTTTACAAAACCTTGCAGAATTGTAGAGGGTTATGCCATTCTCCCTGCGATGGACTGGTGTCTTGTACAGGGGTTGATTTGGTTGCTTGTCCGCCAGGAGCCCCTGTCGTGCTTGGCCCCTACATTGCTGCTCGCAGCTATATTTATTATTATTAGTGTGGTTGCCTTAGGCAAACACACTATTATTATTGCACATATTTATTATTATTATTATTATTCCGCCAGTTTTTTGGACCGCTACTCCTCCCAGAGTTTTCGCACCACATACACGTGCCATATGTCAAATTGACCAGCTTCTTTGGGAATCGATGGCTATTACTTTGTGGAAATTTTCGCTGCACGGTTTTGGAGAAATATGACTTTTTATGGCCAATTTTTCCCATTGAAAATGAATGGGGCGGTGACGTCATAAAAATGTGAATTATGAAGTTACAGCATTGGTCGGCTTTGCACACGTGATGCGGTCCGCTGTACGTGTCCTCACCAGCCACCAGAAAGGATATAGCTGAACGCGGAAGTGAACGGATAAAACAGTATTCCAATGCAAAATTACAAATGAAAACGCTGTCAGCTAGGTATATCAACAAAACATATGGCTTAGGCATACCCAGAAGTCCTCAATAATAACAGTATTTCACAAGATATTACGCAAATTCTTTGACGACGTTTCGTCAGGTCCAGCGTCTTTGAATGCTAATGCTAACAAAGACTACATGCATTGTATGCGACGATTAAAAAACTTTCGGTTGACCTAAAAAAACGATATTCCAAAACCAAAATTAGACGTGCTGTTATACCTGGTTAGAAAGCTTATGCTCTCACCTACTGAATAAACGAATTCTCAAACAAGCCAGACTGTACTAAAGAGTGCAACAACGCCGTCAACAACACGTGTGCAGCAGCTTCTGATCCGGTCTTCAGAAAACGATGTGGGCTTGTAATACCACACATGTTGCTTTGGGTGTTGTCGAACTTTGTAGTACAATCTGCCTTCATCTACACATTATCGATCTAATAGGTGACAGAATAAGCTTTCTAACAATGTATAATATGTCAAATTTTTCTTTTGTAATACCGTTTTATATTCCAGCGAGTTGGAAACTTTGGTCTCGTTATAACTGCATTACACATCAGTCTACATTACACGTCAGACTTAGGGTTTTTCCAAGACCCTCTGAACATGCCAGCTAGCTTTGTGATTCGCCGTCACTCGTCACCGCATACCGCAAGTAAAACACTGAGATCTCAAATTTTGATGAAAGGATAATTTAGCTCTGAATATATGTGTCGCAAATCAACTCGTTGTAGTGATGTTATAGCAGGTACACAATGCCCTGTCTCTGCTTATACTACAGAAACTGTTCACTCCGTTCAGCACAAAGTCGACTTTGCATTGGCGGCAACCACACTTCACAATTTCTGCAGGAATTGTCTAGTTATTATTATTATTATTATTCCACCCATTTTTTGGACCGCTACTCCTCCCAGAGTTTTCGCACCACATACACATGCCATATGTCAAATTGACCGGCTTCTTTGGGAATCGATGGCTATTACTTTGTGGAAATTTTCGCTGCACGGTTTTTGAGAAATATGACTTTTTATGGCCAATTTTTCCCATTGAAAATGAATGGGGCGGTGACGTCATAAAAATGTGAATTATGAAGTCACAGCATTGGTCGGCTTAGCACACGTGATGCACTTTTAACCTGCTTCATCTACAGGAAATTTAGAATCCAGATGCGGTGCATATCTCCATTTTCGTCGTAATTACAGAAAACACACATTCGTAAACTTCAAATGATTCATACCACAATGTAGATAAAACCTTGACGAAGACGTACATGCACGGATTGTGTTGTTCAAACGAGGTTTCCTGGCGACTTAGCCACCACAGTGGATATAGCTTAATGCGGAAGTGCACGCGATAAAAACGGTATTCCAAATGCAAAATTACAAATGAAAACGCTGTCAGCTAGGTATATCAACAAACATATGACTTAGGCATACCCAGATTTCCGCAAAAATAATAGTATTTCACAAGATATTACGCAAAATCGTTGACAACGTTTCGTCAAATGCAGCGTCTTTGAATGCTATTAGTGCTAACAAAGAGTGCATGCATTGAATGCGACGATTAAAACACTTTCGGTTGACCTAAAAAAACATATTCCAAAACCAAAATTAGACGTGCTATTATACCTGGTTAGAAAGCTTATGCTCTCACCTACTGAATAAACGAATTCTCAAACAAGCCAGACTGTACTAAAGAGTGCAACAACGCCGTCAACAACACGTGTTCAGCAGCTTCTGGTCCGGTCTTCAGTGGGCTTGTAATACCACACATGTTGCTTTGGGTGTTGTCGAACTTTGTAGTACAATCTGGCTTGATCTACACATCATCGATCTAATAGGTGACAGAATAAGCTTTCTAACAATGTATAATATGTCAAATTTTTCTTTTGTAATACCGTTTTATATTCCAGCGAGTTGGAAACTTTGGTCTCGTTATAACTGCATTACACATCAGTCTGCATTACACGTCAGACTTAGGGTTTTTCCAAGACCCTCTGAACATGCCAGCTAGCTTTGTGATTCGCCGTCACTCGTCACCGCATACCGCAAGTAAAACACTGAGATCTCAAATTTTGATGAAAGGATAATTTAGCTCTGAATATATGTGTCGCAAATCAACTCGTTGTAGTGATGTTATAGCAGGTATACAATGCCCTGTCTCTGCTTATACTACAGAAACTGTTCACTCCGTTCAGCACAAAGTCGACTTTGCATTGGCGGCAACCACACTTCACAATTTCTGCAGGAATTGTCTAGTTATTATTATTCTTTCTTTCCACCCATTTTTTGGACCGCTACTCCTCCCAGAGTTTTCGCACCACATACACGTGCCATATGTCAAATTGACCGGCTTCTTTGGGAATCGATGGCTATTACTTTGTGGAAAGTTTCGCTGCATGGTTTTTGAGAAATATGACTTTTTATGGCCAATTTTTCCCCATAGGGATGAATGTAAAACGTGACGTCATACATATGTGAGCGGTGAAGTCACAGCATTGGTCGGCTTAGCACACGTGATGCACTTTTAACCTGCTTCATCTACAGGAAATTTAGAATCCAGATGCGGTGCATATCTCCATTTTCGTCGTAATTACAGAAAACACACATTCGTAAACTTCAAATGATTCATACCACAATGTAGATAAAACCTTGACGAAGACGTACATGCACAGATTGTGTTGATCAAACGAGGTTTCCTGGCGACTTAGCCACCACAGTGGATATAGCTTAATGCGGAAGTGCACGCGATAAAAACGGTATTCCAAATGCAAAATTACAAATGAAAACGCTGTCAGCTAGGTATATCAACAAAACATATGGCTTAGGCATACCCAGAAGTCCTCAATAATAACAGTATTTCACAAGATATTACGCAAATTCTTTGACGACGTTTCGTCAGGTCCAGCGTCTTTGAATGCTAATGCTAACAGACTACATGCATTGTATGCGACGATTAAAAAACTTTCGGTTGACCTAAAAAAACCATATTCCAAAACCAAAATTAGACGTGCTGTTATACCTGGTTAGAAAGCTTATGCTCTCACCTACTGAATAAACGAATTCTCAAACAAGCCAGACTGTACTAAAGAGTGCAACAACGCCGTCAACAACACGTGTGCAGCAGCTTCTGATCCGGTCTTCAGTGGGCTTGTAATACCACACATGTTGCTTTGGGTGTTGTCGAATTTTGTAGTACAATCTGGCTTGATCTACACATCATCGATCTAATAGGTGACAGAATAAGCTTTCTAACAATGTATAATATGTCAAATTTTACTTTTGTAATACCGTTTTATATTCCAGCGAGTTGGAAACTTTGGTCTCGTTATAACTGCATTACACATCAGTCTGCATTACACGTCAGACTTAGGGTTTTTCCAAGACCCTCTGAACATGCCAGCTAGCTTTGTGATTCGCCGTCACTCGTCACCGCATACCGCAAGTAAAACACTGAGATCTCAAATTTTGATGAAAGGATAATTTAGCTCTGAATATATGTGTCGCAAATCAACTCGTTGTAGTGATGTTATAGCAGGTACACAATGCCCTGTCTCTGCTTATACTACAGAAACTGTTCACTCCGTTCAGCACAAAGTCGACTTTGCATTGGCGGCAACCACACTTCACAATTTCTGCAGGAATTGTCTAGTTATTATTATTATTATTATTATTATTCCACCCATTTTTTGGACCGCTACTCCTCCCAGAGTTTTTGCACCACATACACGTGCCATATGTCAAATTGACCGGCTTCTTTGGGAATCGTGTGCTATTTCTTTGTGGAAAGTTTCGCTGCACGGTTTTTGAGAAATATGACTTTTTATGGCCAATTTTTCCCCATAGGGATGAATGTAAAACGTGACGTCATACATATGTGAGCGGTGAAGTCACAGCATTGGTCGGCTTAGCACACGTGATGCACTTTTAACCTGCTTCATCTACAGGAAATTTAGAATCAAGATGCGGTGCATATCTCCATTTTCGTCGTAATTACAGAAAACACACATTCGTAAACTTCAAATGATTCATACCACAATGTAGATAAAACCTTGACGAAGCCGTACATGCACGGATTGTGTTGTTCAAACGAGGTTTCCTGGCGACTTAGCCACCACAGTGGATATAGCTTAATGCGGAAGTGCACGCGATAAAAACGGTATTCCAAATGCAAAATTACACATGAAAACGCTGTCAGCTAGGCATATCAACAAACATATGACTTAGGCATACCCAGATTTCCTCAAAAATAATAGTATTTCACAAGATATTACGCAAAATCGTTGACAACGTTTCGTCAAATGCAGCGTCTTTGAATGCTACTAGTGCTAACAAAGAGTGCATGCATTGAATGTGACGATTAAAACACTTTCGGTTGACCTAAAAAAACCATATTCCAAAACCAAAATTGGACGTGCTGTTATACCTGGTTAGAAAGCTTATGCTCTCACCTACTGAATAAACGAATTCTCAAACAAGCCAGACTGTACTAAAGAGTGCAACAACGCCGTCAACAACACGTGTGCAGCAGCTTCTGATCCGGTCTTCAGTGGGCTTGTAATACCACACATGTTGCTTTGGGTGTTGTCGAACTTTGTAGTACAATCTGGCTTGATCTACACATCATCGATCTAATAGGTGACAGAATAAGCTTTCTAACAATGTATAATATGTCAAATTTTACTTTTGTAATACCGTTTTATATTCCAGCGAGTTGGAAACTTTGGTCTCGTTATAACTGCATTACACATCAGTCTGCATTACACGTCAGACTTAGGGTTTTTCCAAGACCCTCTGAACATGCCAGCTAGCTTTGTGATTCGCCGTCACTCGTCACCGCATACCGCAAGTAAAACACTGAGATCTCAAATTTTGATGAAAGGATAATTTAGCTCTGAATATGTGTGTCGCAAATCAACTCGTTGTAGTGATGTTATAGCAGGTACACAATGCCCTGTCTCTGCTTATACTACAGAAACTGTTCACTCCGTTCAGCACAAAGTCGACTTTGCATTGGCGGCAACCACACTTCACAATTTCTGCAGGAATTGTCTAGTTATTATTATTATTATTCCACCCATTTTTTGGACCGCTACTCCTCCCAGAGTTTTTGCACCACATACACGTGCCATATGTCAAATTGACCGGCTTCTTTGGGAATCGTGTGCTATTACTTTGTGGAAAGTTTCGCTGCACGGTTTTTGAGAAATATGACTTTTTATGGCCAATTTTTCCCCATAGGGATGAATGTAAAACGTGACGTCATACATATGTGAGCGGTGAAGTCACAGCATTGGTCGGCTTAGCACACGTGATGCACTTTTAACCTGCTTCATCTACAGGAAATTTAGAATCCAGATGCGGTGCATATCTCCATTTTCGTCGTAATTACAGAAAACACACATTCGTAAACTTCAAATGATTCATACCACAATGTAGATAAAACCTTGACGAACACGTACATGCACGGATTGTGTTGTTCAAACGAGGTTTCCTGGCGACTTAGCCACCACAGTGGATATAGCTTAATGCGGAAGTGCACGCGATAAAAACGGTATTCCAAATGCAAAATTACAAATGAAAACGCTGTCAGCTAGGTATATCAACAAACATATGACTTAGGCATACCCAGATTTCCTCAAAAATAATAGTATTTCACAAGATATTACGCAAAATCGTTGACAACGTTTCGTCAAATGCAGCGTCTTTGAATGCTACTAGTGCTAACAAAGAGTGCATGCATTGAATGCGACGATTAAAACACTTTCGGTTGACCTAAAAAAACCATATTCCAAAACCAAAATTAGACGTGCTGTTATACCTGGTTAGAAAGCTTATGCTCTCACCTACTGAATAAACGAATTCTCAAACAAGCCAGACTGTACTAAAGAGTGCAACAACGCCGTCAACAACACGTGTGCAGCAGCTTCTGATCCGGTCTTCAGTGGGCTTGTAATACCACACATGTTGCTTTGGGTGTTGTCGAACTTTGTAGTACAATCTGGCTTGATCTACACATCATCGATCTAATAGGTGACAGAATAAGCTTTCTAACAATGTATAATATGTCAAATTTTACTTTTGTAATACCGTTTTATATTCCAGCGAGTTGGAAACTTTGGTCTCGTTATAACTGCATTACACATCAGTCTGCATTACACGTCAGACTTAGGGTTTTTCCAAGACCCTCTGAACATGCCAGCTAGCTTTGTGATTCGCCGTCACTCGTCACCGCATACCGCAAGTAAAACACTGAGATCTCAAATTTTGATGAAAGGATAATTTAGCTCTGAATATATGTGTCGCAAATCAACTCGTTGTAGTGATGTTATAGCAGGTACACAATGCCCTGTCTCTGCTTATACTACAGAAACTGTTCACTCCGTTCAGCACAAAGTCGACTTTGCATTGGCGGCAACCACACTTCACAATGTCTGCAGGAATTGTCTAGTTAGTGTGGTTGCCTTAGGCAATCACACTATTATTATCGCACATATTATTTATTAGTGTGGTTGCCTTAGGCAATCACACTATTATTATCGCACATATTATTATTATTATTATTATTCCACCCATTTTTTGGACCGCTACTCCTCCCAGAGTTTTCGCACCACATACACGTGCCATATGTCAAATTGACCGGCTTCTTTGGGAATCGTGTGCTATTACTTTGTGGAAAGTTTCGCTGCACTGTTTTTGAGAAATATGACTTTTTATGGCCAATTTTTCCCCATAGGGATGAATGTAAAACGTGACGTCATACATATGTGAGCGGTGAAGTCACAGCATTGGTCGGCTTAGCACACGTGATGCACTTTTAACCTGCTTCATCTACAGGAAATTTAGAATCCAGATGCGGTGCATATCTCCATTTTCGTCGTAATTACAGAAAACACACATTCGTAAACTTCAAATGATTCATACCACAATGTAGATAAAACCTTGACGAACACGTACATGCACGGATTGTGTTGTTCAAACGAGGTTTCCTGGCGACTTAGCCACCACAGTGGATATAGCTTAATGCGGAAGTGCACGCGATAAAAACGGTATTCCAAATGCAAAATTACAAATGAAAACGCTGTCAGCTAGGTATATCAACAAACATATGACTTAGGCATACCCAGATTTCCTCAAAAATAATAGTATTTCACAAGATATTACGCAAAATCGTTGACAACGTTTCGTCAAATGCAGCGTCTTTGGATGCTACTAGTGCTAACAAAGAGTGCATGCATTGAATGCGACGATTAAAACACTTTCGGTTGACCTAAAAAAACCATATTCCAAAACCAAAATTAGACGTGCTGATATACCTGGTTAGAAAGCTTATGCTCTCACCTACTGAATAAACGAATTCTCAAACAAGCCAGACTGTACTAAAGAGTGCAACAACGCCGTCAACAACACGTGTGCAGCAGCTTCTGATCCGGTCTTCAGTGGGCTTGTAATACCACACATGTTGCTTTGGGTGTTGTCGAACTTTGTAGTACAATCTGGCTTGATCTACACATCATCGATCTAATAGGTGACAGAATAAGCTTTCTAACAATGTATAATATGTCAAATTTTACTTTTGTAATACCGTTTTATATTCCAGCGAGTTGGAAACTTTGGTCTCGTTATAACTGCATTACACATCAGTCTGCATTACACGTCAGACTTAGGGTTTTTCCAAGACCCTCTGAACATGCCAGCTAGCTTTGTGATTCGCCGTCACTCGTCACCGCATACCGCAAGTAAAAGACTGAGATCTCAAATTTTGATGAAAGGATAATTTAGCTCTGAATATATGTGTCGCAAATCAACTCGTTGTAGTGATGTTATAGCAGGTACACAATGCCCTGTCTCTGCTTATACTACAGAAACTGTTCACTCCGTTCAGCACAAAGTCGACTTTGCATTGGCGGCAAACACACTTCACAATTTCTGCAGGAATTGTCTAGATATTAGTGTGGTTGCCTTAGGCAATCACACTATTATTATCGCACATATTATTAGTGTGGTTGCCTTAGGCAATCACACTACTATTATCTCACATATTATTATTATTATTATTATTATTTTTATTTCTTTCCACCCATTTTTTGGACCGCTACTCCTCCCAGAGTTTTCGCACCACATACACGTGCCATATGTCAAATTGACCGGCTTCTTTGGGAATCGCGTGCTATTACTTTGTGGAAAGATTCGCTGCACGGTTTTTGAGAAATATGACTTTTTATGGCCAGTTTTTCCCATTGAAAATGAATGGGGCGGTGACGTCATAAAAAAGTGAATTATGAAGTTACAGCATTGGTCGGCTTTGCACACGTGATGCGGTTGGCTGTTCGTCCTCACCAGCCACCAGAAAGGATATAGCTGAACGCGGAAGTGAACGGATAAAACAGTATTCCAAATGCAAAATTTCAAATGAAAACGCTGTCAGCTAGGTATATCAACAAAACATATGGCTTAGGCATACCCAGAAGTCCTCAATAATAACAGTATTTCACAAGATATTACGCAAATTCTTTGACGACGTTTCGTCAGGTCCAGCGTCTTTGAATGCTAATGCTAACAGACTACATGCATTGTATGCGACGATTAAAAAACTTTCGGTTGACCTAAAAAAACCATATTCCAAAACCAAAATTAGACGTGCTGTTACACCTGGTTAGAAAGCTTATGCTCTCACCTACTGAATAAACGAATTCTCAAACAAGCCAGACTGTACTAAAGAGTGCAACAACGCCGTCAACAACACGTGTGCAGCAGCTTCTGATCCGGTCTTCAGTGGGCTTGTAATACCACACATGTTGCTTTGGGTGTTGTCGAACTTTGTAGTACAATCTGGCTTGATCTACACATCATCGATCTAATAGGTGACAGAATAAGCTTTCTAACAATGTATAATATGTCAAATTTTACTTTTGTAATACCGTTTTATATTCCAGCGAGTTGGAAACTTTGGTCTCGTTATAACTGCATTACACATCAGTCTGCATTACACGTCAGACTTAGGGTTTTTCCAAGACCCTCTGAACATGCCAGCTAGCTTTGTGATTCGCCGTCACTCGTCACCGCATACCGCAAGTAAAACACTGAGATCTCAAATTTTGATGAAAGGATAATTTAGCTCTGAATATATGTGTCGCAAATCAACTCGTTGTAGTGATGTTATAGCAGGTACACAATGCCCTGTCTCTGCTTATACTACAGAAACTGTTCACTCCGTTCAGCACAAAGTCGACTTTGCATTGGCGGCAACCACACTTCACAATTTCTGCAGGAATTGTCTAGTTATTAGTGTGGTTGCCTCAGGCAACCACACTACTATTATCCCACATATTATTATTAGTGTGGTTGCCTTAGGCAAACACACTATTATTATTGCACATATTATTATTTATTTATTATTATTATTAGTGTGGTTGCCTTAGGCAAACACACTATTATTATTGCACATATTATTTATTTATTATTATTAGTGTGGTTGCCTCAGGCAATCACACTACTATTATCCCACATATTATTATTATTATTATTATTATTCTTTCCACCCATTTTTTGGACCGCTACTCCTCCCAGAGTTTTCGCACCACATACACGTGCAATATGTCAAATCGAGCGGCTTCATCGGGAATGGTGTGCTATTACTTTGTGGAAAGTTTCGGTGCACGGTTTTTGAGAAATTCCACTTTTTTTGGGAAATTTTTCCCATAGAGAATGAATGGTGGAATGTTCACCCTTGTGATGTCACAATGCTGTCTTCACACCTTTATGATGTCACAATGCTCTGTTTTCTAGCAGCAGTGCTCTGGTCTCTCTCTAGATTTGAACATTCTGCCATTCATCTCTATGGGGAAAAATTGCCCACAAATTGTGCAATGCCTCATTGGACATGGTAGAGAGTCCTTTGTCCATTGGTGTAGAATAACCTGGCCCCTTTTTCTGATTGGCTGATGTTTGATATTTCATAACTTTTGAACCGTTTGTCATAGAGAATTATGGGTCATGTCATTGGACTCAGTAAAGACCTAGCAACCACCTAGAACACCATAGCAACCACCTAGCAACACCATAGCAACCACCTAGAACTCCATAGCAACCACCTAGCAACACCCTAGCAACCACCTGGAACACCATAGCTACCACCTAGCAACACCCTAGCAACCACCTGGAACACCATAACAACTGCCTAGCAACACCCTAGCAACTGCCTATAACTCCATAGCAACCACCTAGCAACATCTTAGCAACCATCTAGAATACCCTAGCAACACCCTAGCAACCGCCTATAACTCCATAGCAAATGCCTAGCAACACCCTAGCAACCGGCTATAAGTCCATAGCAACCACCTAGCAACACCTTAGCAACCACCTAAATCTCCATAGCATCCACCTAGCAACACCTAGCAACATCCTAGCAACCACTTAGCAACCACTGGGAACACCATAACAACTGTCTAGCAACACCCTAGCAACGGCCTATAACTCCATAACAACCACCTAGCAACATCCTAGCAACCACCTAGAATACGCTAGCAACCACCTAGCAACACTATAGTAACCACCTAGAACTCCATAGCAACCACCTAGAATACCCTAGCAACCACCTAGCAACACCCTAGCAACCAACTGGAACACCATAACATCTGCATAGCAACACCCTAACAACCGCCGATAACTCCATAGCAACCTCCTAGCAACCACCTAGCAACTGCCTATAACTCAATAGCAACCACCTAGCAACATCCTAGCAACCACCTAGCAACACCCTAGCAACCACCTGGAACACCATAAAAACTGCCTAGCAACACCCTAGCAACCGCCTATAACTCCATAGCAACCCCCTAGCAACATCCTAGCAACCACCTATAACTCCATAGCAACGACCTAGCAACACCCTAGCAACCACCTAGAACAACCTAGCAACCATCTAGAACTCCATAGCAACCACCTAACAACACACTAGCAACCACCTGGAACACCATAGCAAATGCCTAGCACCACCCTAGCAACTGGCTATAACTCCATAGCAACCACCTAGCAACACCTCAGCAACCACCAAGAACTCCATAGCAACCACCTAGCAACACCATAGCAACCACCTGGAACACCATAGCAACCACCTAGCAACACCCTAGCAACCACCTGGAATACCATAACAACTGCCTAGCAACACTCTAGCAACCGCCTATAACTCCATAGCAACCACCTAGCAACATCCTCGCAACCACCTAGAATACCCTAGCAACACCCTAGCAACCGCCTATAACTCCATAGCAAATGCCTAGCAACACCCTAGCAACATCCTAGGAACCACCTAGAATACCCTAGCAACACCCTAGCAAATGGCTATAACTCCATAGCAACCACCTAGCAACACCATAGCAACCACCTAGAACTCCATAGCAACCACCTAGCAACGCCCTAGCATCCACCTGGAACACCATAGCCACCACGTAGCAACACCCTAGCAAACGCCTATAACTCCATAGCAACCACCTAGCAACATCCTAGCAACCACCTAGAATACCCTAGCAACAACCTAGCAACCGCCTATAACTCCATAGCAAATGCCTAGCACCACCCTAGCAACCGGCTATAACTCCATAGCAACCACATAGCAACACCACAGCAACCACCAAGAACTCCATAGCAACCACCTAGCAACACCATAGCAACCACCTGGAACACCATAGCAACCACCTAGCAACACCCTAGCAACCACCTATAACTCAATAGCAACCTCATAGCAACCACCTAGCAACAGCCTAGCAACCGCCTATAACTCCATAGCAACCACCTAGCAACATCCTAGCAGCCACCTAGCAACACCCTAGCAACCACCTGGAACACCATAACAACTGATAGCAACACCCTAGAAACCACCTATAACTCCATAGCAACCACCTAGCAACATCCTAGTAACCACTTAGATTACCCTAGCAACCACCTAGCAATGCCCTAGAAACCACCTGGAGCTCCATAGCAACCACCTAGCACCACCCTAGCAACCACCTGGAACACCATATCAACCACCTAGCAACATCCTAGCAACTGCCTAAAACTCTATAGAAACCTAGCAACACCCTAGCAACCGCCTCAAACATCATAGCAACTACCTACCACTGTTCACTCTGTTCAGCAGAAAGTCGACTTTGCTTTGGCGGCAACCACACTTCACAATTTCTGCAGGAATTGTCTAGTTATTATTATTATTATTATTCCACCCATTTTTTGGACCGCTACTCCTCCCAGAGTTTTTGCACCACATACATGTGCAATGTGTCAAATCGAGCGGCTTGATCGGGAATGAAGTGCTATTACTTTGTGGAAAGTTTGGGTGGACGGTTTTTGAGAAATTTGACTTTTTTGGGGGAATTTTTCCCATAGAGAATGAATGGTGGAATGTTCACCCTTGTGATGTCACAATGCTGTCATCTCACCTTTATGATGTCACAATGGTCTGTCTTCTAGCAGCAGTGCTCTGGTCTCTCTCTGGCTTTGGACATTCAGCATTCATCTCTATGGGGCAAAATTGCCCTCAAATTGTGGGATGCCTCATTGGACGTGTTAGAGAGTCGATTGTCCATTGGTGTAAATTAACCTCGCCCCCTTTCCTGATTGGCCGACATTTGATATTTAATAACTTTTCAACCGTTTGTCATAGAGAATTATGGATCGCGTCATTGGACTCAGTAAAGACGGAGCACCCACCTAGCAACACCCTAGCAACCACCTAGAACAGCCTAGCAACAGCCTGGAACTCCATAGCAACCACCTAGCAACAGCATAGCAACTGCCTAGAACTCTATAGCAAATACCTAGAAAACCCTAGCAACCACCTGGAACTCCATAACAACCATCTAGCAACACCCTAGCAACCACCTAGAACACCCTAGCAACTGCTTAGAACTCCATAGCAACCACCTAGCAACACCTTAGCAACCACTTAGCACTCTATGGGAATCACCTAGCAACACCCTAGCAACCACTTAGAACAGTCTTGCAACAGCCTAGATCTCCATAACAACCACTTAGCAACACCATAGCAACCACCTAGAACTCCATAGCAACCACCTTGCAACACCGTAGCAACCACCTGGAACACCATAACAACTGCCTAGCAACACCCTAGCAACTGCCTATAGCTCCATAGCAACCACCTAGCAACATCTTAGCAACCACCTAGAATACCCTAGCAACACCCTAGCAACCGCCTAGAACTCCATAGCAAATGCCTAGCAACACCCTAGCAACCACCTAGAATACCCTAGCAACACCCTAGCAACCGCCTATAACTCCATAGCAAATGCATAGCAAAACCCTAGCAACCGGCTATAACTCCATAGCAACCGCATAGCAACACCATAGCAACCACCTAGAACTCCATAGCATCCACCTAGCAACCACCTAGAATACCCTAGCAACCACGTAGCAACACCCTAGCAACCACCTGTAACACCATAACAACTGCCTAGCAACACCCTAGCAACGACCTATAACTCCATAGCAACCTCCTAACAACCACCTAGAATACCCAAGCAACCACCTAGCAACACCCTAGCAACCGACTATAACTCCATAGCAACCACCTAGTAACACCCTAGCAACCACCTGGAACACCATAACTGCCTAGCAACACCCTAGCAACTGCCTATAACTCCATAGCAACCACCTAGCAACATCCTAGCAACCACTTAGAATACCCTAGCAACCACCTAGCAATGCCCTAGCAACACCCTAGAACTCCATAGCAACTACCTAACAACACCCTAGCAACCACCTAGAACACTCCATAGCCATGTTTTAGAAATCCCCTAGACACCACCCAAGACACCCTACCAACTGCCTTAGAACAGTAAACCAACTACTTAGCACGGTTCACTCTGTGCACCACAAAGTCGACTTTGCATTAGCGGCAACCACACTTCACAATTTCTGCAGGAATTGTCTAGTTATTATTATTATTATTCCACCCATTTTTTGGACCGCTACTCCTCCCAGAGTTTTCGCACCACATACATGTGCAATGTGTCAAATCGAGCGGCTTGATCGGGAATGAAGTGCTATTACTTTGTGGAAAGTTTGGGTGGACGGTTTTTGAGAAATTTGACTTTTTTTGGGGAATTTTTCCCATAGAGAATGAATGGTGGAATGTTCACCATTGTGATGTCACAATGCTGTCTTCTCACCTTTATGATGTCACAATGGTCTGTCTTCTAGCAGCAGTGCTCTGGTCTCTCTCTGGCTTTGGACATTCAGCATTCATCTCTATGGGGCAAAATTGCCCTCAAATTGTGGGATGCCTCATTGGACGTGTTAGAGAGTCGATTGTCTATTGGTGTAAATTAACCTCGCCCCCTTTCCTGATTGGCCGATATTTGATATTTAATAACTTTTCAACCGTTTGTCATAGAGAATTGTGGATCGCGTCATTGGACTCAGTAAAGACGGAGCAACCACCTAGAAACACCCTAGCAACCACCTAGAACAGCCTAGCAACAGCCTGGAACTCCATAGCAACCACCTAGCAACAGCATAGCAACTGCCTAGAACTCTATAGCAAATACCTAGAAAACCCTAGCAACGACCTGGAACTCCATAACAACCATCTAGCAACACCCTAGCAACCACCTAAAACACCCTAGCAACTGCTTAGAACTCCATAGCAACCACCTAGCAACACCTTAGCAACTGCATAGAACTCTATGGGAACGACCTAGCAACACCCTAGCAACCACTTAGAACAGTCTTGCAACAGCCTAGATCTCCATAGCAACCACCTAGCAACACCATAGCAACCACCTAGAACTCCATAGCAACCACCTAGCAACACCCTAGCAACCACCTGGAACACCATAGCAACCACCTAGCAACACCCTAGCAACCACCTGGAACACCATACCAACTGCCTAGCAACACCCTAGCAACTGCCTATGACTCCATAGCAACCACCTAGCAACATCTTAGCAACCATCTAGAATACCCTACCAACCACATAGCAACACCGTAGCAACCGCCTATAACTCCATAGCAACCACATAGCAACACCCTAGCAACCACCTGGAACACCATAGCAACCGCTTATAACTCCATAGCAACCACCTAGCAACCAGCTGGAACACCATAACTGCCTAGCAACACCCTAGCAACCGGATATAACTCCATAGCAACCACCTAGCAACACCATAGCAACCACCTAGAACTCCATAGCAACCACCTAGCAACACCCTAGCAACCACCTGGACACCATAGCAACCACCAAGCAACAACCTAGAAACCACCTGGAACACCATAACAACTGCCTAGCAACACCCTAGCAACCGCTTATAACTCCATAGCAACCACCTAGCAACATCCTAGCAACCACCTAGAAAACCCTAGCAACCACCGAGAACACCCTAGCAACAGCCTAGAACTCCATAGCAAACACCTAACAACACACTAGCAACCACCTGTAACACCATAGCAACTGCCTAGAACTCCATAGCAACCACCTAGCAACATCCTAGCAACCACATGGAACACCATAGCAAATGCCTAGCAACACCCTAGCAACCGGCTATAACTCCATAGCAACCACCTAGCAACACCCTATAAACTACCTGGAAAACCATATCAACTGCCTAGCAACCACCTATAACTGCATAGCAACCACCTAGCAACATCCTAGCAACTACCTTGAATACCCTAGCAACCACCTAGCAACACCCTATCAAACACCTGGAACACCATAACAACTGCCTAGCAACCGCCTATAACTGCATAGCAACCACCTAGCAACATCCTAGCAACTACCTTGAATACTCTAGCAACACCCTAGCAACCGCCTATAACTCCATAGCAAATGCCTAGCAACACCCTAGCAACCAGCTATATCTCCATAGCAACCACCTAGCAACACCATAGCAACCACCTTGCAACACCCTAGCAACCACCTAGAATACCATAGCAACCACCTAGCAACACCCTAGCAACCACCTGGAACACCATAACAACTGCCTAGCAACACCCTAGCAACCGCCTATAACTCCATAGCAACCACCTAGCAACACCCTAGCAACCACCTGGAACACCATAGCAACCGCTTATAACTCCATAGCAACCACCTAGCAACCAGCTGGAACACCATAACTACCTAGCAACACCCTAGCAACTGCCTATAACTCCATAGCAACCACCTAGCAACACCCTAGCAACCTCCTGGAACACCATAACAACTGCCTATCAACACCCTAGCAACCGCCTATAACTCCATAGTCACCACCAGAACATCATAGCAACTACCTACCACTGTTCATTCTGTTCAGCAGAAAGTCGACTTTGCATTGAGGGCAACCACACTTCACAATTTCTGCAGGAATTGTCTAGTTATTATTATTATTCTTTCCACCCATTTTTTGGACCGCTACTCCTCCCAGAGTTTTCGCACCACATACACATGCCATATGTCAAATTGACCGGCTTCTTTGGGAATCGATGGCTATTACTTTGTGGAAATTTTCGCTGCACGGTTTTTGAGAAATATGACTTTTTATGGCCAATTTTTCCCATTGAAAATGAATGGGGCGGTGACGTCATAAAAATGTGAATTATGAAGTCACAGCATTGGTCGGCTTAGCACACGTGATGCACTTTTAACCTGCTTCATCTACAGGAAATTTAGAATCGAGATGCGGTGCATATCTCCATTTTCGTCGTAATTACAGAAAACACACATTCGTAAACTTCAAATGATTCATACCACAATGTAGATAAAACCTTGACGAAGACGTACATGCACGGATTGTGTTGTTCAAACGAGGTTTCCTGGCGACTTAGCCACCACAGTGGATATAGCTTAATGCGGAAGTGCACGCGATAAAAACGGTATTCCAAATGCAAAATTACAAATGAAAACGCTGTCAGCTAGGTATATCAACAAAACATATGGCTTAGGCATACCCAGAAGTCCTCAATAATAACAGTATTTCACAAGATATTACGCAAATTCTTTGACGACGTTTCGTCAGGTCCAGCGTCTTTGAATGCTAATGCTAACAGACTACATGCATTGTATGCGACGATTAAAAAACTTTCGGTTGACCTAAAAAAACCATATTCCAAAACCAAAATTAGACGTGCTGTTATACCTGGTTAGAAAGCTTATGCTCTCACCTACTGAATAAACGAATTCTCAAACAAGCCAGACTGTACTAAAGAGTGCAACAACGCCGTCAACAACACGTGTGCAGCAGCTTCTGATCCGGTCTTCAGTGGGCTTGTAATACCACACATGTTGCTTTGGGTGTTGTCGAATTTTGTAGTACAATCTGGCTTGATCTACACATCATCGATCTAATAGGTGACAGAATAAGCTTTCTAACAATGTATAATATGTCAAATTTTTCTTTTGTAATACCGTTTTATATTCCAGCGAGTTGGAAACTTTGGTCTCGTTATAACTGCATTACACATCAGTCTGCATTACACGTCAGACTTAGGGTTTTTCCAAGACACTCTGAACATGCCAGCTAGCTTTGTGATTCGCCGTCACTCGTCACCGCATACCGCAAGTAAAACACTGAGATCTCAAATTTTGATGAAAGGATAATTTAGCTCTGAATATATGTGTCGCAAATCAACTCGTTGTAGTGATGTTATAGCAGGTACACAATGCCCTGTCTCTGCTTATACTACAGAAACTGTTCACTCCGTTCAGCACAAAGTCGACTTTGCATTGGCGGCAACCACACTTCACAATTTCTGCAGGAATTGTCTAGTTATTAGTGTGGTTGCCTTAGGCAATCACACTATTATTATCGCACATATTATTATTATTATTATTAGTGTGGTTGCCTCAGGCAACCACACTACTATTATCCCACATATTATTATTATTAGTGTGGTTGCCTTAGGCAAACACACTATTATTATTGCACATATTATTTATTTATTATTAGTGTGGTTGCCTTAGGCAAACACACTATTATTATTGCACATATTATTTATTAGTGTGGTTGCCTTAGGCAATCACACTACTATTATCTCACATATTATTATTATTATTATTATTATTTTTATTTCTTTCCACCCATTTTTTGGACCGCTACTCCTCCCAGAGTTTTTGCACCACATACACGTGCAATATGTCAAATCGAGCGGCTTGATAGGGAATGGTGTGCTATTACTTTGTGGAAAGTTTGGGTGGACGGTGTTTGAGAAATTTGACTTTTTTTGGGAAATTTTTCCCATAGAGAATGAATGGCGGAATGTTCACCCTTGTGATGTCACAATGCTCTGTCTTCTCACCTCTGTGATGTCACAATGGTCTGTCTTCTAGCAGAAGTGCTCTGGTCTCTCTCTGGCTTCGGACATTTAACATTCATCTCTATGGGGCAAAATTGCCCACAAATTCTGGGATGCCTCATTGGACTTGTTAGAGAGTCCTTTGTCCATTGGTGGAGATCAGCCTTGCCCCCCTTCCTGATTGGCCGATGTTTTATATTTCATAACTTTTGAACCGTTTGTCATAGAGAACTATGGGTTGCGTCATTGGACTCAGTAAAGACCTAGCAACCGCCTAGAACTCCATAGCAACCCCCTAGCAACACCCTAGCAACCACCTAGAACACCCTAGCAACCGCCCAGAACTCCATAGCAACTACCTAGCAACACCCTAGCAACCACCTAGAACTGCATAGCAACCACCTACCAACACCATAGCAACCACCTAAAACCCCATAGCAACCACCTAGCAACACCCTAGCAACCACCTGGAACACCATAGCAACGACCTAGCAACAGCCAGGCAACCACCTGGAACACCATAACAACTGCCTAGCAACACCCTATCAACAGCCTATAACTCCATAGCAACCACCTAGAAACATCCTAGCAACCACCTAGAATACCATAACTGCCTAGCAACACCCTAGCAACTGCCTATAACTCCATAGCAACCACCTAGCAACATCCTAGCAACCACCTAGAATACCCTAGCAACCACCTAGCAACACCCTAGCAACCACCTGGAACACCATAGCAAATGCATAGCAACACCCTAGCAACCACCTGGAACACCATAGCAAATGCCTAGCAACACCCTAGCAACCGGCTATAACTCCATAGCAACCACCTAGCAACACCATAGCAACCACCTAGAAATCCATAGCAACCACCTAGCAACACCCTAGCAACCACCTAGCAACACCCTAGCAACAACCTGGAACACCTTAGCAACCACCTAGCAACATCCTAGCAACCACCTGGAACACCATAGCAACCACCTGGAACACCATAACAACTGCCTAGCAACACCCTAGCAACCACCTAGCAACACCCTAGCAACCACCTAGAACTCCATAGCAACCACCTAGCAACACCCTAGTAACCACCTCTAACACCCTAGCAACTGCCTAAAACAGCATAGCAACCACCTAGCAACGCCCTAGCAACCGCCTAGAACTCCCTAGCAACCACCTAGCAACATCCTAGCAACTGCCTAGCAACGTCCTAGCAACCATCTGGAACACCATAGCAGCCACCTAGCAACACCCTAGCAACCACTTAGAATACCCTAGCAACCACTTAGCAACACCCTAGCAACCACCTGGAACACCATAGCAAATGTCTAGCAACACCCTAGCAACCACCTAGAACTCCATAGCAACTTCCTTGTAACGCCCTAGCCACCACCTAGAACTCCATAGCAACCACCTAGCAACACCCTAACAACCACCTAGAATACCCTAGCAACCACCTTGCAGCACCCTAGCAACCACCAAGAACACCCTAGCAACCGCCTAGAACTCCATAGCAACAACACAGCAACACCCTAGAAACCACCTATAACACCATATCAACCACGTTGAATACCCAAGCAACCACGTAGCAACACCCTAGCAACCACCTAGAACTCCATAGCAACCACCTAGCAACCGTCTATAACTCCATAGCAACCACCTAGCAACAGCCTAGCAACGACCTGGAACACCAAACAATTGCCTAGCAACACCCTAACAACCGCCTATAACTCTATAGCAACCACCTAGCAACATCCTAGCAACCACCTGGAGCTCCATAGCAACCACATAGCAACGTCCTAGCAACCATCTGGAACACCATAGCAACCACCTAGCAACACCCTAGCAACCACTTAGAATACCCTAGCAACCACATAGCAACACCCTAGCAACCACCTGGAACACCATAGCAAATGTCTAGCAACACCCTAGCAACCACCTAGAACTCCATAGCAACCACCTTGTAACGCCCTAGCCACCACCTAGAACTCCATAGCAACCACCTAGCAACACCCTAACAACCACTTAGAATACCCTAGCAACCACCTTGCAGCACCCTAGCAACCACCAAGAACACCCTAGCATCCGCCTAGAACTCCATAGCAACAACACAGCAACACCCTAGAAACCACCTATAACACCATATCAACCACGTTGAATACCCAAGCAACCACGTAGCAACACCCTAGCAACCACCTAGAACACCATAGCAACCACCTAGCAACCATCTATAACTCCATAGCAACCACCTAGCAACAGCCTAGCAACGACCTGGAACACCAAACAATTGCCTAGCAACACCCTAACAACCGCCTATAACTCCATAGCAACCACCTAGCAACATCCTAGCAACCACCTGGAGCTCCATAGCAACCACATAGCAACATCCTAGCAACTGCCTAGAACTCCATAGCAACCACCTAGAACACCCTAGCAACCGCATAGAATTCCATAGCAACTGCCTAGAACTCCATAGAACCACCTAGATCACCCTAGCAACCGCCTAGAATTCCATAGCAACCGCCTAGAACTCCATAGAACCACCTAGAACACCCTAGCAACCGCCTAGAATTCCATAGCAACCGCCTAGAACTCCATAGCAACACCCTAGACACCACCTAAAACACCATAGTCACCACCAGAACATCATAGCAACTACCGACCACTGTTCACTCTGTTCAGCAGAAAGTCAACTTTGCATTGGCGGCAACCACACTTCACAATTTCTGCAGGAATTGTCTAGTTATTATTATTATTATTATTATTCTTTCCACCCATTTTTTGGACCGCTACTCCTCCCAGAGTTTTCGCACCACATACACATGCCATATGTGAAATTGACCGGCTTCTTTGGGAATCGATGGCTATTACTTTGTGGAAATTTTCGCTGCACGGTTTTTGAGAAATATGACTTTTTATGGCCAATTTTTCCCATTGAAAATGAATGGGGCGGTGACGTCATAAAAATGTGAATTATGAAGTCACAGCATTGGTCGGCTTAGCACACGTGATGCACTTTTAACCTGCTTCATCTACAGGAAATTTAGAATCCAGATGCGGTGCATATCTCCATTTTCGTCGTAATTACAGAAAACACACATTCGTAAACTTCAAATGATTCATACCACAATGTAGATAAAACCTTGACGAAGACGTACATGCACGGATTGTGTTGTTCAAACGAGGTTTCCTGGCGACTTAGCCACCACAGTGGATATAGCTTAATGCGGAAGTGCACGCGATAAAAACGGTATTCCAAATGCAAAATTACAAATGAAAACGCTGTCAGCTAGGTATATCAACAAACATATGACTTAGGCATACCCAGATTTCCTCAAAAATAATAGTATTTCACAAGATATTACGCAAAATTGTTGACAACGTTTCGTCAGGTCCAGCGTCTTTGAATGCTAATGCTAACAGACTACATGCATTGTATGCGACGATTAAAAAACTTTCGGTTGACCTAAAAAAACGATATTCCAAAACCAAAATTAGACGTGCTGTTATACCTGGTTAGAAAGCTTATGCTCTCACCTACTGAATAAACGAATTCTCAAACAAGCCAGACTGTACTAAAGAGTGCAACAACGCCGTCAACAACACGTGTGCAGCAGCTTCTGATCCGATCTTCAGTGGGCTTGTAATACCACACATGTTGCTTTGGGTGTTGTCGAACTTTGTAGTACAATCTGCCTTCATCTACACATCATCGATCTAATAGGTGACAGAATAAGCTTTCTAACAATGTATAATATGTCAAATTTTACTTTTGTAATACCGTTTTATATTCCAGCGAGTTGGAAACTTTGGTCTCGTTATAACTGCATTACACATCAGTCCGCATTACACGTCAGACTTAGGGTTTTTCCAAGACCCTCTGAACATGCCAGCTAGCTTTGTGATTCGCCGTCACTCGTCACCGCATACCGCAAGTAAAACACTGAGATCTCAAATTTTGATGAAAGGATAATTTAGCTCTGAATATATGTGTCGCAAATCAACTCGTTGTAGTGATGTTATAGCAGGTACACAATGCCCTGTCTCTGCTTATACTACAGAAACTGTTCACTCCGTTCAGCACAAAGTCGACTTTGCACTGGCGGCAACCACACTTCACAATTTCTGCAGGAATTGTCTAGTTTATTTATTATTATTATTATTATTATTCCACCCATTTTTTGGACCGCTACTCCTCCCAGAGTTTTCGCACCACATACATGTGCAATGTGTCAAATCGAGCGGCTTGATCGGGAATGAAGTGCTATTACTTTGTGGAAAGTTTGGGTGGACGGTTTTTGAGAAATTTGACTTTTTTTGGGGAATTTTTCCCATAGAGAATGAATGGTGGAATGTTCACCATTGTGATGTCACAATGCTGTCTTCTCACCTTTATGATGTCACAATGGTCTGTCTTCTAGCAGCAGTGCTCTGGTCTCTCTCTGGCTTTGGACATTCAGCATTCATCTCTATGGGGCAAAATTGCCCTCAAATTGTGGGATGCCTCATTGGACGTGTTAGAGAGTCGATTGTCTATTGGTGTAAATTAACCTCGCCCCCTTTCCTGATTGGCCGACATTTGATATTTAATAACTTTTCAACCGTTTGTCATAGAGAATTGTGGATCGCGTCATTGGACTCAGTAAAGACGGAGCAACCACCTAGAAACACCCTAGCAACCACCTAGAACAGCCTAGCAACAGCCTGGAACTCCATAGCAACCACCTAGCAACAGCATAGCAACTGCCTAGAACTCTATAGCAAATACCTAGAAAACCCTAGCAACGACCTGGAACTCCATAACAATCATCTAGCAACACCCTGGCAACCACCTGAAACACCCTAGCAACTGCTTAGAACTCCATAGCAACCACCTAGCAACACCTTAGCAACTGCTTAGAACTCTATGGGAACGACCTAGCAACACCCTAGCAACCACTTAGAACAGTCTTGCAACAGCCTAGATCTCCATAGCAACCACCTAGGAACACCATAGCAACCACCTAGAACTCCATAGCAACCACCTAGCAACACCCTAGCAACCACCTGGAACACCATAGCAACCACCTAGCAACACCCTAGCAACCACCTGGAACACCATACCAACTGCCTAGCAACACCCTAGCAACTGCCTATAACTCCATAGCAACCACCTAGCAACATCTTAGCAACCATCTAGAATACCCTACCAACCACATAGCAACACCGTAGCAACCGCCTATAACTCCATAGCAACCACCTAGCAACACCCTAGCAACCACCTGGAACACCATAGCAACCGCTTATAACTCCATAGCAACCACCTAGCAACCAGCTGGAACACCATAACTGCCTAGCAACACCCTAGCAACCAGCTATAACTCCATAGCAACCACCTAGCAACACCATAGCAACCACCTAGAACTCCATAGCAACCACCTAGCAACACCCTAGCAACCACCTGGACACCATAGCAACCACCAAGCAACAACCTAGAAACCACCTGGAACACCATAACAACTGCCTAGCAACACCCTAGCAACCGCTTATAACTCCATAGCAACCACCTAGCAACATCCTAGCAACCACCTAGAAAACCCTAGCAACCACCGAGAACACCCTAGCAACAGCCTAGAACTCCATAGCAAACACCTAACAACACACTAGCAACCACCTGTAACACCATAGCAACTGCCTAGAACTCCATAGCAACCACCTAGCAACACCCTAGCAACCACATGGAACACCATAGCAAATGCCTAGCAACACCCTAGCAACCGGCTATAACTCCATAGCAACCACCTAGCAACACCCTATCAACCACCTGGAAAACCATATCAACTGCCGAGCAACGGCCTATAACTGCATAGCAACCACCTAGCAACATCCTAGCAACTACCTTGAATACCCTAGCAACCACCTAGCAACACCCTATCAAACACCTGGAACACCATAACAACTGCCTAGCAACCGCCTATAACTGCATAGCAACCACCTAGCAACATCCTAGCAACTACCTTGAATACTCTAGCAACACCCTAGCAACCGCCTATAACTCCATAGCAAATGCCTAGCAACACCCTAGCAACCAGCTATATCTCCATAGCAACCACCTAGCAACACCATAGCAACCACCTTGCAACACCCTAGCAACCACCTAGAATACCTTAGCAACCACCTAGCAACACCCTAGCAACCACCTGGAACACCATAACAACTGCCTAGCAACACCCTGGCAACCGCCTATAACTCCATAGCAACCACCTAGCAACATCCTAGCAACCATCTAGAAAACCCTACCAACCACATAGCAACACCGTAGCAACCGCCTATAACTCCATAGCAACCACCTAGCAACACCCTAGCAACCACCTGGAACACCATAGCAACCGCTTATAACTCCATAGCAACCACCTAGCAACCAGCTGGAACACCATAACTACCTAGCAACACCCTAGCAACTGCCTATAACTCCATAGCAACCACCTAGCAACACCCTAGCGACCTCCTGGAACACCATAACAACTGCCTATCAACACCCTAGCAACCGCCTATAACTCCATAGTCACCACCAGAACATCATAGCAACTACCTACCACTGTTCATTCTGTTCAGCAGAAAGTCGACTTTGCATTGAGGGCAACCACACTTCACAATTTCTGCAGGAATTGTCTAGTTAGTGTGGTTGCCTTAGGCAATCACACTATTATTATCGCACATATTATTATTATTATTATTATTATTATTATTATTTCTTTCTTTCCACCCATTTTTTGGACCGCTACTCCTCCCAGAGTTTTCGCACCACATACACGTGCCATATGTCAAATTGACCGGCTTCTTTGGGAATCGATGGCTATTACTTTGTGGAAAGTTTCGCTGCACGGTTTTTGAGAAATATGACTTTTTATGGCCAATTTTTCCCCATAGGGATGAATGTAAAACGTGACGTCATACATATGTGAGCGGTGAAGTCACAGCATTGGTCGGCTTAGCACACGTGATGCACTTTTAACCTGCTTCATCTACAGGAAATTTAGAATCCAGATGCGGTGCATATCTCCATTTTCGTCGTAATTACAGAAAACACACATTCGTAAACTTCAAATGATTCATACCACAATGTAGATAAAACCTTGACGAAGACGTACATGCACGGATTGTGTTGTTCAAACGAGGTTTCCTGGCGACTTAGCCACCACAGTGGATATAGCTTAATGCGGTGGATATAGCTTAAGTGCACGCGATAAAAACGGTATTCCAAATGCAAAATTACAAATGAAAACGCTGTCAGCTAGGTATATCAACAAACATATGACTTAGGCATACCCAGATTTCCTCAAAAATAATAGTATTTCACAAGATATTACGCAAAATCGTTGACAACGTTTCGTCAAATGCAGCGTCTTTGAATGCTACTAGTGCTAACAAAGAGTGCATGCATTGAATGCGACGATTAAAACACTTTCGGTTGACCTAAAAAACGATATTCCAAAACCAAAACTACACGTGTTATACCTGGTTAGAAAGCTTATGCTCTCACCTACTGAATAAACAAATTCTCAATCAAGCCAGACGGACCTAAAAAGGGCAACAACGCCGTCAACAACATGTGTGCAGCAGCTTCTGCTCCGGTCTTACTCCAGAAAACGGTGTCATCTTGTAATACCACACGTTGCTTTGGGTGTTGTCGAACTTTGTAGTACAAACTGGCTTGATTGAGAATTCATTTATTCAGTAGGTGACACAATAAGCTTTCTAACTATGTATAATATGTCAAATTTCTCTTTTGTAACACCGTTTAAAATCCCAGCGTATTGGAAACTTTGGTCTCATTAGAGCTGCATTACGTATTTATTCTGTTGTAGCAGGGAAAGCAACGCTTTCTCACCCAACGCGTTTGCTGAAGTACACAACTCCACTTGCATGTTGTTGATGCACCCCTTGCTGCAACAGAAGCTAGTAGTACTGGCTACCAGCCGAACCTTATTCACAGAAGCTGTATTTAAAATTAGTTAAAATGCAACTATTTTAACACATATTTCTCGCCTCATTTTCGTTCTTGGAAATTCGGCTCGGCTAACATGTAATAGGCTACTCTGTCTATGAGTTGGTCTCAGAGATAACAGATTACACTCTGAATTACAGCCAAATGAAATGTTTTTAGTTGTGTGGTTAAAATGAGCTGATATTCACGCAACATCATACGTCAATCAAATTAATCTCCCTAGCCCCGTCTTGCTTTTTTTAAATGGTGCGATCACGCAGTGTAGACCTAGGGTTTTTCCATGAGCCTCTGAACATGCCAGCTAGCTTTATGATTCGCCGTCACTCGTCACCGCATACCGCAAGTAAAACACTGAGATCTCAAGTTTTTATGAAAGGATAATTTAGCTCTGAATATATGTGTCGCAAATCAACTCGTTGTAGTGATGTTATAGCAGGTACACAATGCCCTGTCTCTGCTTATACTACAGAAACTGTTCACTCCGTTCAGCACAAAGTCGACTTTGCATTGGCGGCAACCACACTTCACAATTTCTGCAGGAATTGTCTAGTTAGTGTGGTTGCCTTAGGCAATCACACTATTATTATTGCACATATTATTATTATTATTATTATTATTATTATTATTATTATTCTATCTTTCCACCCATTTTTTGGACCGCTACTCCTCCCAGAGTTTTCACACCACATACATGTGCAATGTGTCAAATCGAGCGGCTTGATCGGGAATGAAGTGCTATTACTTTGTGGAAAGTTTGGGTGGACGGTTTTTGAGAAATTTGACTTTTTTTGGGGAATTTTTCCCATAGAGAATGAATGGTGGAATGTTCACCATTGTGATGTCACAATGCTGTCTTCTCAGCCTTGTGATGTCACAATGGTCTGTCTTCCAGCAGCAGTACTCTGGTCTCTCTCTAGATTTGAACATTCTGCCATTCATCTCTATGGGGAAAAATTGCCCACAAATTGTGCACTGCCTCATTGGACATGGTAGAGAGTCCTTTGTCCATTGGTGTAGATCAGCCTCGCCCCCCTTCCTTATTGGCCAATGTTTGATATTTCATAACTTTTGAACAGTTTGTCATAGAGAACTATGGGTCGCGTCATTGGACTCAGTAAAGACCTAGCAACCGCCTAGAACTCCATAGCAACCCCCTAGCAACATCCTAGCAACCGCCTATAACACCATAGCAACGACCTAGCAACACCCTAGCAACCACCTAGAACAACCTAGCAACCGCCTAGAACTCCATAGCAACCACCTAACAACACACTAGCAACCACCCGGAACACCATAGCAAATGCCTAGCAACACCCTAGCAACCGGCTATAACTCCATAGCAACCACCTACAACACCATACCAACTACCTAGAACTCCATAGCAACCACCTAGCAACACCCTAGCAACCACCTGGAACACCATAGCAACCACCTAGCAACACCCTAGCAACCACCTGGAACACCATAGCAACCACCTAGCAACATCCTAGCAACCACATGGAACACCATAGCAACCACCTAGCAACACCCTAGCAACCACCTGTAACACTATAGCAACCACCTAGCAACACCCTAGCAACCACCTGGAACACCATAACAACTGCCTAGCAACAGCCTAGCAACCGCCTATAACTCCATAGCAACCACCTAGCAACATCCTCGCAACCACCTAGAATACCCTAGCAACACCCTAGCAACCACCGATAACTCCATAGCAAATATCTAGCAACATCCTAGCAACATCATAGCAACTATCTAGAATACCCTAGCAACACCCTAGCAACCGCCTATAACTCCATAGCAAATGCCTAGCAACACCCTAGCAACCGGCTATAACTCCATAGCAACCACCTAGCAACACCATAGTAACCACCTAGAACTCCATAGCAACCTCCTAGAATACCCTAGCAACCACCTAGCAACACCCTAACAACCACCTACAACTCCATAGCAACCTTCTAGCAACCACCTAGCAACCGCCTATAACTTCATAGCAACCACCTAGCAACCACCTAGCAACACCCTAGCAACCACCTGGAACACCATAGCAACCACCTAGCAACACCCTAGCAACCACCAGGAACACCATAACAACTGCCTAGCAACACCCTAGCAACCACTTATAACTCCATAGCAACCACCTAGAAACATCCTAGCAACCACCTAGAATACCCTAGCAACACCCTAACAAACGCCTATAACTCCATAGCAAATGCCTAGCAACACCCTAGCAACAGGCTATAACTCCATAGCAACCACCTAGCAACAACATAGTAACCACCTAGAACTCCATAGCATCCACCTAGCAACACCCTAGCAACCACCTAGCAACACCCTAGCAACCACCTAGAACACCATAATAACTGCCTAGCAACACCCTAGCAACCGCCTATAACTCCATAGCAACCTCCTAGCAACCACCTAGCAACACCCTAGCAACGGCCTATAACTCCATAGCAAACACCTAGCAACATCCTAGCAACCACCTAGCAACACCCTAGCAACCACCTGGAACACCATAACAACCGCCTAGCAACACCCTAGCAACCGCCTATAACTCCATAGCAACCACCTAGCAACATCCTAGCAACCACTTAGAATACCCTAGCAACCACCTAGCAATGCCCAAGCAACCACCTAGAACTCCACAGCAACCACCTAGCAACACCCTAGCAACCGCCTATAACTCCATAGCAACCACCTAGTAACATCCTAGCAACCACCTAGCAACACCCTAGCAACCACCTGGAACACCATAACAACTGCCTAGCAACACCCCAGCAACCGCCTATAACTCCATAGCAACCACCTAGCAACATCCTAGCAACCACTTAGAATACCCTAGCAACCACCTAGCAATGCCCTAGCAACCACCTGGAACACCATAGCAACCACCTAGCAACACCCTAGCAACCACCTGGAACACCATAACAACTGCCTAGCAACACCCTAGCAACCGCCTATAACTCCATAGCAACCACCTAGCAACATCCTAGCAACCACCTAGAATACCCTAGCAACACCCTAGCAACCGCCTATAACTCCATAGCAAATGCCTAACAACACCCTAGCAACCGGCTATAAGTACATAGCAACGACCTAGCAACACCATAGTAACCACCTAGAACTCCATAGCATCCACCTAGCAACACCCTAGCAACCACCTAGAATACCCTAGCAACCACCTAGCAACACCCTAGCAACCACCTGGAACACCATAACAACTGCCTAGCAACACCCTAGCAACCACCTATAACTCGATAGCAACCACCTAGCAACATCCTAGCAACCACCTAGAATACCCTAGCAACACCATAGCAACCGCCTATAACTCCATAGAAATGCCTAGCAACACCCTAGCAACCGGCTATAACTCCATAGCAACCACCTAGCAACACCCTAGCAACCGCCTATAACTCCATAGCAACCACCTAGCAACATCCTAGCAACCACCTGGAACACCATAACAACTGCCTAGCAACATCCTAGCAACCACCTATAACTCCATAGCAACCACCTAGCAACATCCTAGCAAGCACTTAGATTACCCTAGCAACCACCTAGCAATGCCCTAGCAACCGCCTGGAACTCCATAGCAACCACCTAGCACCACCCTAGCAACCACCTGGAAAACCATATCAACCACCTCGCAACATCCTAGCAACTGCCTAGAACTCCATAGCAACCACCTAGAACACCCTAGCAACCGCCTAGAATTCCATGGAAACCACCTAGCAACACCCTAGCAACCGCCTCAAACATCATAGCAACTACCTACCACAGTTCACTCTGTTCAGCAGAAAGTCGACTTTGCTTTGGCGGCAACCACACTTCACAATTTCTGCAGGAATTGTCTAGTTATTATTATTATTCTTTCCACCCATTTTTTGGACCGCTACTCCTCCCAGAGTTTTCGCACCACATACATGTGCAATGTGTCAAATCGAGCGGCTTGATCGGGAATGAAGTGCTATTACTTTGTGGAAAGTTTGGGTGGACGGTTTTTGAGAAATTTGACTTTTTTGGGGGAATTTTTCCCATAGAGAATGAATGGTGGAATGTTCACCCTTGTGATGTCACAATGCTGTCTTCTCACCTTTATGATGTCACAATGGTCTGTCTTCTAGCAGCAGTGCTCTGGTCTCTCTCTGGCTTTGGACATTCAGCATTCATCTTTATGGGGCAAAATTGCCCTCAAATTGTGGGATGCCTCATTGGACGTGTTAGAGAGTCGATTGTCCATTGGTGTAGATTAACCTCGCCCCCTTTCCTGATTGGCCGACATTTGATATTTAATAACTTTTCAACCGTTTGTCATAGAGAATTGTGGATCGCGTCATTGGACTCAGTAAAGACGGAGCAACCACCTAGCAACACCCTAGCAACCACCTAGAACAGCTTAGCAACAGCCTGGAACTCCATAGCAACCACCTAGCAACAGCATAGCAACTGCCTAGAACTCTATAGCAAATACCTAGAAAACCCTAGCAACGACCTGGAACTCCATAACAACCATCTAGCAACACCCTAGCAACCACCTAAAACACCCTAGCAACTGCTTAGAACTCCATAGCAACCACCTAGCAACACCTTAGCAACCGCTTAGAACTCTATGGGAACGACCTAGCAACACCCTAGCAACCACTTAGAACAGTCTTGCAACAGCCTAGATCTCCATAGCAACCACCTAGAAACACCATAGCAACCACCTAGCAACACTATAGTAACCACCTAGAACTCCATAGCAACCACCTAGAATACCCTAGCAACCACCTAGCAACACCCTAGCAACCACCTGGAACACCATAACAACTGCTTAGCAACACCCTAACAACTGCCTATAACTCCATAGCAACCTCCTAGCAACCACCTAGCAACTGCCATAACTCAATAGCAACCACCTAGCAACATCCTAGCAACCACCTAGCAACACCCTGGCAACCAGCTGGAACACCATAAAAACTGCCTAGCAACACCCTAGCAACCGCCTATAACTCCATAGCAACCCCCTAGCAACATCCTAGCAACCACCTATAACTCCATAGCAACGACCTAGCAACACCCTAGCAACCACCTAGAACAACCTAGCAACCATCTAGAACTCCATAGCAACCACCTAACAACACAATAGCAACCACCTGGAACACCATAGCAAATGCCTAGCACCACCCTAGCAACCGGCTATAACTCCATAGCAACCACCTAGCAACACCTCAGCAACCACCAAGAACTCCATAGCAACCACCTAGCAACACCATAGCAACCACCTGGAACACCATAGCAACCACCTAGCAACACCCTAGCAACCACCTGGAACACCATAACAACTGCCTAGCAACACTCTAGCAACCGCCTATAACTCCATAGCAACCACCTAGCAACATCCTCGCAACCACCTAGAATACCCTAGCAACACCCTAGCAACCGCCTATAACTCCATAGCAAATACCTAGCAACACCCTAGCAACATCCTAGGAACCACCTAGAATACCCTAGCAACACCCTAGCAAATGGCTATAACTCCATAGCAACCACCTAGAACTCCATAGCAACCATCTAGCAACACCCTAGCATCCACCGGGAACACCATAGCAACCACTTTGCAACACTCTAGCAACCACCTGGAACACCATAACAACTGCCTAGCAACACCCTAGCAAACACCTATAACTCCATAGCAACCACCTAGCAACATCCTAGCAACCACCTAGAATACCCTAGCAACAACCTAGCAACTGCCTATAACTCCATAGCAAATGCCTAGCACCACCCTAGCAACCGGCTATAACTCCATAGCAACCACATAGCAACACCACAGCAACCACCAAGAACTCCATAGCAACCACCTAGCAACACCATAGCAACCACCTGGAACACCATAGCAACCACCTAGCAACACCCTAGCAACCACCTAGAATACCCTAGCAAACACCTAGCAATGCCCTAGCAACCACCTGGAACACCATAACAACTACCTAGCAACACCCTAACAACCACCTATAACTCAATAGCAACCTCATAGCAACCACCTAGCAACAGCCTAGCAACCGCCAATAACTCCATAGCAACCACCTAGCAACATCCTAGCAACCACCTAGCAACACCCTAGCAACCACCTGGAACACTATAACAACTGCTAGCAACACCCTAGCAACCACCTATGACTCCATAGCAACCACCTAGCACTACTCTAGCAACCACCTGGAACACCATATCAACCACCTAGCAACATCCTAGCAACTGCCTAAAACTCTATAGAAACCTAGCAACACCCTAGCAACCGCCTCAAACATCATAGCAACTACCTACCACAGTTCACTCTGTTCAGCAGAAAGTCGACTTTGCTTTGGCGGCAACCACACTTCACAATTTCTGCAGGAATTGTCTAGTTATTATTATTATTCTTTCCACCCATTTTTTGGACCGCTACTCCTCCCAGAGTTTTCGCACCACATACATGTGCAATGTGTCAAATCGAGCGGCTTGATCGGGAATGAAGTGCTATTACTTTGTGGAAAGTTTGGGTGGACGGTTTTTGAGAAATATGACTTTTTTGGGGGAATTTTTCCCATAGAGAATGAATGGTGGAATGTTCACCCTTGTGATGTCACAATGCTGTCTTCTCAGCCTTGTGATGTCACAATGGTCTGTCTTCTAGCAGCACTGCTCTGGTCTCTCTCTGGCTTTGGACATTCAGCATTCATCTCTATGGGGCAAAATTGCCCTCAAATTGTGGGATGCCTCATTGGACGTGTTAGAGAGTCGATTGTCCATTGGTGTAAATTAACCTCGCCCCCTTTCCTGATTGGCCGACATTTGATATTTAATAACTTTTCAGCCATTTGTCATAGAGAATTATGGATCGCCTCATTTGACTCAGTAAAGACGGAGCAACCACCTAGCAACACCCTAGCAACCACCTAGAACAGCCTAGCAACAGCCTGGAACTCCATAGCAACCACCTAGCAACAGCATAGCAACTGCCTAGAACTCTATAGCAAATACCTAGAAAACCCTAGCAACCACCTGGAACTCCATAACAACCATCTAGCAACACCCTAGCAACCACCTAGAACACCCTAGCAACTGCTTAGAACTCCATAGCAACCACCTAGCAACACCTTAGCAACCGCTTAGGACTCTATGGGAACCACCTAGCAACACCCTAGCAACCACTTAGAACAGTCTTGCAACAGCCTAGATCTCCATAGCAACCACTTAGCAACACCCTAGCAACCACCTGGAACACCATAACAACTGCCTAGCAACACCCTAGCAACCACCTGGAACACCATAGCAACCACCTAGCAACACCCTAGCAACCACCTGGAACACCATAACAACTGCCTAGCAACACCCTAGCAACTGCCTATAACTCCACAGCAACCACCTAGCAACACCCTAGCAACCACCTAGAACTGCATAGCAACCACCTGGAACACCATAGCAAATGCCTAGCAACACCCTAGCAACCGCCTTTAACTCCGTAGCAACCACCTAGCAACACCCAGGCAACCACCTAGAATTCCATAGCAACACCCTAGCAACCACCTGGAACACCATTGCAACCACCTAGCAACAACCTAGCAACCACCTGGAACAAAATAACAACTGCCTAGCAACACCCTAGCAACCGCCTATAACTCCATAGCAACCACCTAGCAACATCCTAGCAACCACCTAGAAAACCCTACCAACCAGCTAGCAACACCCTAGCTACCGCCTATAACTCCATAGTAACCACCTAGCAACACCCTAGCAACCATCTGGAACACCATAGCAAATGCATTGCAACACTCAAGCAACAGGCTATAGGTCCATAGCAACCACCTAGCAACACCGTAGCAACCACCTAAAATATCCTAGCAACCACCTGGAACACCATAACAACTGCCTAGCAACACCCTAACAACCGCCTAAAACCCCATAGCAACCACCTAGCAACATCCTAGCAACCACCTAGAACACCCTAGTAACCGCCTATAACTCCATAGCAACCACCTAGCAACATCCTAGCAACCACCTAGCAACACCCTAGCAACCACCTGGCACACCATAACAACTGCCTAGCAACACCCTAGCAACCGCCTATAACTCCATAGCAACCACCTAGCAACATCCTAGCAACCACTTAGAATACCATAGCAACCACCGAGCAATGCCCGAGCAACCACCTGGATCTCCATAGAAACCACCTGGAACTCCATAGCAACCACCTAGCACCACCCTAGCAACCACCTGGAACACCATATCAACCACCTAGCAACATCCTAGCAACTGTCTAGAACTCCATAGCAACCACCTAGAACACCCTAGCAACCGCCTAGAATTTCATAGAAACCACCTAGAACTCCATAGAACCACCTAGCAACACCCTAGCAACCGCCTCAACCTCCTAGCAACACCCTAGACACCACCTAAAACACCATAGTCACCACAAGAACATCCTAGCAACTACCAACCACTGTTCACTCTGTTCAGCAGAAAGTCGACTTTGCATTGGCGGCAACCACACTTCACAATTTCTGCAGGAATTGTCTAGTTCTTATTATTATTATTCTTTCCACCCATTTTTTGGACCGCTACTCCTCCCAGAGTTTTCACACCACATACATGTGCAATGTGTCAAATCGAGCGGCTTGATCGGGAATGAAGTGCTATTACTTTGTGGAAAGTTTGGGTGGACGGTTTTTAAGAAATTTGACTTTTTTTGGGGAATTTTTCCCATAGAGAATGAATGGTGGAATGTTCACCATTGTGATGTCACAATGCTGTCTTCTCAGCCTTGTGATGTCACAATGGTCTGTCTTCCAGCAGCAGTGCTCTGGTCTCTCTCTGGCTTTGGACATTCAGCATTCATCTCTATGGGGCAAAATTGCCCTCAAATTGTGGGATGCCTCATTGGACGTGTTAGCGAGTCCTTTGTCCATTGGTGTAAATTAACCTTGCCCCCTTTCCTGATTGGCCGACATTTGATATTTCATAACTTTTCAACCGTTTGTCATAGAGAATTATGGATCGCGTCATTGGACTCAGTAAAGAAAGAGCAACCACCTAGCAACACCCTAGCAACCACCTAGAACAATCTAGCAACAGCCTGGAACTCCATAGCAACCACCTAGCAACAGCATAGCAACTGCCTAGAACTCTATAACAAATACCTAGAAAACCCTAGCAACCGCCTGGAACTCCATAGCAACCATCTAGCAACACCCTAGCAACCACCTAGAACACCCTAGCAACTGCTTAGAACTCCATAGCAACCACCTAGCAACACCTTAGCAACCGCTTAGAACTCTATGGGAACCACCTAGCAACACCCTAGCAACCACCTAGAACTCCATAGCAACCACCTAACAACACACTAGCAACCACCTAGAGCAACCTAACAACTGCCTAGAATGCCTTAGCAACCACCTAGCAACACCATAGCAACCACCTAGAACTCCATAGCAACCACCTAGCAACACCCTAGCAACCAACTGGAAAACCATAGCAAATGCCTAGCAACACCCTAGCAACCACCTAAAACTCCATAGCAACCACCTAGCAACATCCTAGCAACTGCCTAGAACTCCATAGCAACCCCCTAGCAACATCCTAGCAACCGACTATAACTCCATAGCAACCACCTAGCAACACCCTAGCAACCAGCCATAACTCCATAGCAACCACCTAGCAACACCCTAGCCACCAGCTATAACTCCATAGCAACCACCTAGCATCACCCTAGCAACCACCTAGAACTCCATAGCAACGACTAAGCAACATCCTAGCAACCACCTGGAACACCATAGCAACCACCTGGAACACCATAACAACTGCCTAGCAACACCCTAGCAACCACCTAGCAACACCCTAGCAACCACCTTGCAACACCCTAGCAACCTCCGAGAACACCCTAGCAACCACCTAGCAACACTCTAGCAACCACCTAGAACTCCATAGCAACCACCTAACAACACACTAGCAACCACCTAGAGCAACCTAACAACTGCCTAGAATGCCTTAGCAACCACCTAGCAACACCATAGCAACCAGCTAGAACTCCATAGCAACCACCTAGCAACACCCTAGCAACCAACTGGAAAACCATAGCAAATGCCTAGCAACACCCTAGCAACCACCTAAAACTCCATAGCAACCACCTAGCAACCACCTAGCAACTGCCTAGAACTCCATAGCAACCCCCTAGCAACATCCTAGCAACCGACTATAACTCCATAGCAACCACCTAGCAACACCCTAGCAACCAGCCATAACTCCATAGCAACCACCTAGCAACACCCTAGCAACCAGCTATAACTTCATAGCAACCACCTAGCATCACCCTAGCAACCACCTAGAACTCCATAACAACGACTAAGCAACATCTTAGCAACCACCTGGAACACCATAGCAACCACCTGGAACACCATAACAACTGCCTAGCAACACCCTAGCAACCACCTAGCAACACCCTAGCAACCACCTTGCAACACCCTAGCAACCTCCGAGAACACCCTAGCAACCTCCGAGAACACCCTAGCAACCACCTAGCAACACCCTAGCAACCACCTAGCAACACCCTAGTAACCACCTCTAACACCCTAGCAACTGCCTAAAACAGCATAGCAACCACCTAGCAATGCCCTAGCAACCGCCTAGAACTCCCTAGCAACCACCTAGCAACATCCTAGCAATTGCCTAGAACTCCATAGCAACCACCTAGAACACCATAGCAGCCGCCTAGAATTCCATAGCAACCACCTAGCAACACCCTAGCAACCACCTAGAATAGCCTAGCAACTGCCTAGCAACGTCATAGCAACCATCTGGAACACCATAGCAACCACCTAGCAATACCCTAGCAACCACTTAGAATACCCTAGCAATCACTTAGCAACACTCTAGCAACCACCTGGAACAACATAGCAAATGTCTAGCAACACCCTAGCAACCACCTAGAACTCCATAGCAACCACCTTGTAACACCCTAGCCACCACCTAGAACTCCATAGCAACCACCTAGCAACACCCTAACAACCACCTAGAATACCCTAGCAACCACCTTGCAGCACCCTAGCAACCACCAAGAACACCCTAGCAACCGCCTAGAACTCCATAGCAACAACACAGCAACACCCTAGAAACCACCTATAACACCATATCAACCACGTTGAATACCCAAGCAACCACGTAGCAACACCCTAGCAACCGCCTAGAACTCCATAGCAACCACCTAGCAACCGCCTATAACTCCATAGCAACCACCTAGCAACAGCCTAGCAACGACCTGGAACACCAAACAATTGCCTAGCAACACCCTAGCAACCACCTATAACTCCATAGCAACCACCTAGCAACATCCTAGCAACCACTTGGAATACCCTAGCAACCACCTAGCAATGCCCTAGCAACCACCTGGAGCTCCATAGCAACCACCTAGCAACATCCTAGCAACTTCCTAGAACTCCATAGCAACCACCTAGAACACCCTAGCAACCGCATAGAATTCCATAGCAACCGCCTAGAACTCCATAGAACCACCTAGATCACCCTAGCAACCGCCTAGAATTCCATTGCAACCGCCTAGAACTCCATAGAACCACCTAGAACACCCTAGCAACCGCCTAGAATTCCATAGCAACCGCCTAGAACTCCATAGCAACACCCTAGACACCACCTAAAACACCATAGTCACCACCAGAACATCATAGCAACTACCTACCACTGTTCACTTTGTTCAGCAGGAAGTCGACTTTACATTGGCGGCAACCACACTTCACAATTTCTGCAGGAATTGTCTAGTTATTATTATTCTTTCCACCCATTTTTTGGACCGCTACTCCTCCCAGAGTTTTCGCACCACATACACATGCCATATGTCAAATTGACCGGCTTCTTTGGGAATCGATGGCTATTACTTTGTGGAAATTTTCGCTGCACGGTTTTTGAGAAATATGACTTTTTATGGCCAATTTTTCCCATTGAAAATGAATGGGGCGGTGACGTCATAAAAATGTGAATTATGAAGTCACAGCATTGGTCGGCTTAGCACACGTGATGCACTTTTAACCTGCTTCATCTACAGGAAATTTAGAATCCAGATGCGGTGCATATCTCCATTTTCGTCGTAATTACAGAAAACACACATTCGTAAACTTCAAATGATTCATACCACAATGTAGATAAAACCTTGACGAAGACGTACATGCACGGATTGTGTTGTTCAAACGAGGTTTCCTGGTGACTTAGCCACCACAGTGGATATAGCTTAATGCGGAAGTGCACGCGATAAAAACGGTATTCCAAATGCAAAATTACAAATGAAAACGCTGTCAGCTAGGTATATCAACAAACAAATGGCTTAGGCATACCCAGAAGTCCTCAATAATAACAGTATTTCACAAGATATTACGCAAAATCGTTGACAACGTTTCGTCAGGTGCAGCGTCTATGCTAGTGCTAACAAAGAGTGAATGCATTGAACGCGACGATGAAAAAACTTTTGGTTGACCTATAAAACAATATTCCAAAACCAAAATTAGACGTGTTATACATGCTTAGAAAGCTTATGCTCTCACCTACTGAATAAAAGAATTCTCAAACAAGCCAGACTGCACTAAAAAGGGCAACAACGCTGTCAACAAAACGTGTGCAGCAGCTTCTGGTCCGGTCTTACTCCAGAAAAAGACGTCAGCTTGTAATACCACACGTTGCTTTGGGTGTTCTCAAACTTTGTAGTACAAACTGGCTTGATCTACACTTCATCGACCCAACAGGTGATAGAATAAGCTTTCTAACTATGTATAATATGTCAACTTTTACTTTTGTAACACCGTTTTATATCCCATCGTATTCGAAAGGTTGGTCTCATTATAGATGTATTACGCATTCTTTGTAGCAGTGACAGCAACATTTTCTCACCCCAACGCTACAGTACACAACTCCGCTTGTCTGTTGATGTACCCCTCGTTACAACAGAAGCTAGTACTACTGGCTACCAGCCAATACTTATTCACAGAAGTTGTATTTAAAATGAATAGAATAAGCTTTCTAACTATGTATAATATGTCAAATTTTAATTTTGTAACACCGTTTAATATCCCAGTGCATTGGCAACTTTGGTCTCATTAGAGCTGCTGCTACAGAAGCTAGTAGTACTGGCTACCAGCCGATACTTATTCACAGAAGCTGTATGTAAAATGAAATGCAACTATTTTAACACATATTTCTCGCCTCATTTTCGTTCTTGGAAATTCAGCTCGGCTAACACGTAATAGGCTATTCTGTCTATGAGTTGGTCTCAGAGATAACAGATTAGACTCTGAATTACAGCCCAATTAAATGTTTTTAGTTGTATGGTAAAAATGAGCTGAAATTCACACAAAACCATAAGTCAATCAAATTAATCTCCCTAGCCCCGTCTTGCTTTTTTTTAAATGGTGCGATCACGCAGTGTAGACGTAGGGTTTTTCCAAGACCCTCTGAACATGCCAGCTAGCTTTATGATTCGCCGTCACTCGTCACCGCATACCGCGAGTAAAACACTGAGAACCCAAGTTTTGATGAAAGGATAAATTAGCTCTGAATATATGTGTCGCAAATAAACTCGTTGCCGTGATGTTATAGCATGTACACAATACTCTGTCTTTGCTTATACTACAGAAACTGTTCGCTCTGTTCAGCACAAAATCGACGTTGCGTTGGCGGCAACCACACTTCACAATTTCTGCAGGAATTGTCTAGTTTGTATATAGTCTTTATATGTTCTTTGTGTTTTGTCACTTGTCGTTGTTCTTTAAACTTGCACTATTAGGGTCAACTAAGATCTTTAGTTTACATTGTGCCTTGTCCTTTACACATCCTCTCTCTCTAAAGACATGACTCAGCCTGCAGTAGCCCTTCCAGCTGGAGGGAATGGTTTTGATTTTCTTACTTGGAATTGAAGTGGCATCAATAACCCAGTTAAATGTAGTAAGGTGCTCCACCATCTTCATCAATTGAAAGCTCACATTATCTTTCTCCAAGAAACTCACCTCAAGGTATCACAAAACTCAAGCCTTAGGTGCAGATGGGTGGGTCAAGTGTTCATTCCACATTTTAGAGTAAGGCAAGAGGGGTGGCTATTTTATTTCACAGATCAGTACCTTTTACATGTTCTAATGTGATCGCCTATCCAAATTTATTTATTTATTAATTTATTTATTTATTTAATTTATTCAATTTTTTATTTATTTCAATTTGACAGGGACAGTGTACAATTTTTAACATACATTTCAGCAATAGAAATTTGATTCATTGTACCAGATATACCTAATGGAAGATACGTAATGGTCAGTGGCAGGCTGTCCAATACGAATGTACTTCTTGTTAATATTTATGCTCCTAATGGGGACAATGGTGATTTTTTCAAATCGCTTTTCTCTACTTTCCCCGATATGCCCTCCCATATGTTGATCTTAGGTGGTGACTTTAACTGTTGGTTAGACCCACATTTTGATCGATCCTCCACTAAACGTACTACCTTGCTAAACTCAGCTAGGGTTGTCCCAACCTTTAGCCGCGTTTCCACCAAATTACCCGGAACTTTTAGTCCCAGGAACTACTTTTCCAGGAACTAAAAGGTTCCTTCAAACAATGGTTGCCTGTGTTTCCACCGCGGTCTAAAGTTCCGCGAAGATTAGGCAAATTAGCCCACTGACGTATGAAAAAGCGAAGTTGTCGTCGGCCCATCTGTCCTATGATTTCTTCTGTAACCCCATACTACCACAGAAGTAGCCTACATTATTTTCTAATAACCGGGACAGCCCGGAGGGGTTTATTCCACGTATATACAACGGGTTACCAACAATGACTATATATGGTTACTTTTGTATTTATTGATTTTTATCGATTTAATCACCTGGAATTGAAATATTCTTCTGCAGCCGTTTGGGCATATTTTACCGTTGTCAAGCAAAACTGTCGTTGGTAGTTGAACTTGGACCGTCGTTATGCAACAAATAGGATATAACAGGCCGATAGTCAGATCGTAACTGTTTTATATATCCTCTCAAACACATTCATTATGTTTTTATGCGAACATTCGCTTTCATGTCTTGACATCCGAGGCGACAGAATGCATTCACATTTCCAGTATAACTGGCAACAACAGCAGAAAACATGCACACTTTGTAAACAATTTGCTGTTTTATTACCTTCTCATTGTCAATTCCATATAGGCTAATCGCAAAATGACAAGAATAGAACGAAAACTCGGACTTGCGTGAAAATTTTAATTAGCAGTGGTACAGCTACCGTTTGCTTTCCTTCGAAGTTACTGCTAGCCGAGCAGCGAAGTGTGCCCTCCAGATGCGAACCATGCACCATAAATTAGTCTTCCTGGTCTTTTTGTGGAATTGAAGAATGGCAGAGTAAAATCACGGCAGTCTGAAAAAGCTAAAGGGACGACTACTAGAATTAACCTGTTATTTTACCATGACAAAAAGTGCGGAAGGTGATTTCCAGTTTGCTTTTACTGTATCACCAATGTGAATTACGCAGAACTACCGCATACCTCACATAACTGTATCAAACGTTTTGAGTCAATTACAACGGGCTAACAAAGAAAATCCGGAAGAAAATATTCAGCAACCGAATTAATCCGTTTGAATGTTTTGGTACGTAATATGCTGTCCCAGCACGAATGCTTAGCATTTTATAAAACGAATACTAAAGCAAGAAAAGAACAGAAGAGCACACGTTATAATTCAAAGACGTTGGCAGGCTATAACCAAAACTAGGCTACTGCGCCGCATAACATACAAGTTTGATTTGAAGTTATTATGAAAATAAATCGGTTTGCGGCTGCATATTTTTAAACATGGCGGTTGAAAATAAACACAAAAAAATGCTGCGAGTACTCGACCAATCAGAAATGTTCAGCGCTGCAAGCTCCACCCAAAAGGTTCCTGTACTTTCGGAAAGTACTACCCCCCGAGCAGGAACTTTTTGAGGGTAAAATAAAGCCCCCGGAACTAAATTTAGACCCTAGTTCCTGCGGTGGAAACGCACTGAGTTCCTCAAAAGGTTCCTAGTTCCGGGGTAAAGTTCCTGCGGTGGAAACGCGGCTTTAATGTCTGAATTTGCAGTTTCAGACCCCTGGAGAAATTTTAATCCTTCTAGAAAAGCATACTCTTTTTTGTCACCGGTTCACCACACTTTCACGCGCATAGACTACTTTCTTGTAGACGACAGACTTCTCCATTCCATATCTTCATGCTCATATAATCCAATTGTTGTATCTGACCGCGCCCCTGTTATTATGAGTCTGTTATTATGAGTGTTATTAAATAGTCTTTCAAACTGATAACCTGCATCCGCCTTGGTGGCTAAATACTCAACTGCTCAGTGATGAAAACTTTGTCAATTTTGTTTCAAATCAAATTGACTTTTTTTTATAAGTACAAATAGAACCTTTCAGAAGGTATATCTTAGCTAAGGAGGCGCTGGGAAACAACTCGACAACTAAAGGAAGACCTTAAGGTATACCTTACAATGCACGTAGCGCTAAGGAGGCTCTGGGAAACGCAGCCCAGGTTACTGAACTGCTCGTCAGGTCTAGGAGCTCTTACTACGAACAGGGAGATAAAGCCAATAAATCATTAGCTCACAAGATACGTCAATTATCATCATCACACCAGTCTTTATATACTTCTGAAACTGAAGTGGATGTATTAGTGCCTTTAGTCAGTCGCGATTTGGTTAAAAAATCAGAGCAACCACTGCTGAAGAATTGTCTAATGCTGTCAAAACCCTTCAATCTGGGAGAAGCCCAGGACCTGACGGCTATTCGGCCGAGTTTTACAAAAAGCTTCTTTCTAAAATAGCCCGTATTCTAATCGAAATGTACAATGAAGCATTTGTCAATGGTACTCTCCCACAGACTCTCACTCAGGCAACTATTTGTCTTATTCTCAAAAAAACAAAGACCCTCTTGACTATGCATCATACCGTCCAATTAGCTTGTTAAATGTCGATTATAAAATTCTAGCCAAACTTCTGGCAATGCGTCTGGAAATAGTCCTCCCATCAATTATCTCTACCGATCAAACAGGATTTATTAAAAATTGATACTCATTCTTCAATCTTTGACGATTATTTAATATCATATATAATCCCTCTGTCACCAACACCTCTGAGGCCCTTATATCCCTGGATGCGGAGAATGCGTTTGACCGGGTAGAGTGGAAATACCTTTTTTACACTCTAAATAAATTCGGCTTTGGCTCCAAATTCATTACCTGGATAAGACTTCTGTACTCATCCCCCCAGGCCTCTGTCAGGACTAATAACATTCAATCAGGATGTTTCCCTCTGCAACGGTCAACACGCCAGGGTTGCCCTTTAAGTCCCTTGTTGTTTGCTCTCGTCATAGAACCCCTTGCGATAGCACTTCGCTCCAACCCTCTCATTAAATGTATAGTCAGATACGGCCACGAGCACAAATTATCTTTATATGCGAATGAATTGTTATTATACATATCTGACTTTTCTGTTCCTGTTCCTGCTGCCCTTGTCACTATCACGTCCTTCGGTCACTTATCAGGGTATAAACTGAATCTTAGTAAAAGCAAATTGATGCCACTTAATGTGGCCACAAAAAGTTTCCCTTTACATAACTTGCAATTTAAATTGCTCATAGTAGTTTTATTTATCTTGGTGTGCATATCACAAACAGATTAAAAAACCTTCTTCAGGCCAACTTTGCTTCACTTTTTACCCGTATTATGGACGATTTGGAACGCTGGTCTTTGCTACGTCTCTCTTTAGTCGCAAGAATTAATTCTATCAAAATGAATACTCTCCCTAAATGCTTATATCTCTTTCAATGCCTGCCAATTTTCTTCCCAATATATTTTTAATAAGGTTGACGGCCTAATTCTACCCTTTATATGGGATAAAAAGACTCCCAGGTTACGAAAACTGCTTTTGCAGAAGCCCAAACCTCTGCGCTACCAGATTTTAGGTTCTATTATTGGGCTGCTATCTTAGGATCATTTAGTACTGGTTGCAGAGCAGAGAGATATCCCTACCCCCAGTTTGGTTAGAGATGGAGGCCGCCTCATCTATGCCGGCATCATTGCCTTCCCTCGCTCACTCCTCCATTACAGGCCCTTACTCCTCCTTCACCAAAGATATATGTGTCAAAACAACACTGAAGATCTGGAATCAATTTAGACGTCACTTTGGGTTTCAGACAAACTCTTTTTCCGCTTCGGTAGCCTCAAACCCGGCTTTTCCCCCATCTATGGTTGATAGTGCTTTCTCAACATGGTCTAGTCTCGGTATTAAAAGATTTAGAGATCTCCATATTAACTATACATTTACTACGTTTGAGCAATTATCAGTTAAATTTGGTCTCCCCAGACATCATTTTTTTAGGTTCTTACAGATCCGGAGTTACATCCGCAGCATGGATCCCCGATTCCCCACCCTTCCTGGTGAAACACTGTTTGACACTTTTCTTACCCTACTTCCTACTCTGAAAGGTACCTTGACAATAATCTATAGACAAATTTGCTCTTTACAATCCACCTCATTAAACAACATTAAATCCTCATGGGAAGAGGAACTGGGTGAGGAAATATCTGATGAACTTTGGGAGGGGATACTCAAAAGGGTACACACCTCCTCTGTTTGCGCGTGACACGGTCTCATTCATAGGGCTTATTGGACCAAAGCAAGATTATCCAAAATTTACAAGGATGTGAACCTTGTGTAAGATGTAATCAGTCTCCTGCAAACCGTGTACACATGTTTTGGTGTTGCCCATCTCTCGTTGGTTTTTGGAAAGACATCTCTAACACACTCACAGAAATAAGTGGCACACAGATCGCACCAGACCCTTTTATTGCATTATTCGGGGTTTCCTCACCCACATTACAACTGACCAAAATGAATAAGGATGTAATTGCCTTTGTCACTTTGTTGGTGAGATGATTAATTTTGCTTAGATGGAAATCCTCTGCACCCTTCTCTCATGCTTATTGGATTAAAGCCATTTTAAATTGCATAAAGTTGGAAAAAATTAAACACACATTTAAAGGGTCTGTAAATAAATTCTGTACAATGTGGGCCCTCTTCTTTTCTTATGTCAAGCGTCTACATTTCCCTGCAGTTCCAGAGTTATGTATATTTATATTTATATATTTTTTATTTTTATCCTCGCTGGACGGAGGGGAGGACATGACACATTCTGGTGATGTAAGAGGCCTGGCATGTGTATACACAACATCTATGATGTTAAGGATGACTGTATTGTCTGATCTAGTTGACCTGTGAACAACTGTATCAAAATACATTTTTGTTTCTTTTTATTATTACTATAATTATTATATATATATATATATATATATATATATATATATATATATATATATGTATATATATATATATATATATATATATATATATATATTTATATGTATATATATATATATATATATATATATATATATATATATATATATAAATTCATTTTTCTGTCTTCATTTTTATTTTTATTTTTTTTGTGATTACCCTGTGTTATTGTATTGTTGTTTTTGATGTGTTGTCCTATACTCCTACCAAATAACTTACAAGTGCAATTTTTTCTAAATGCTGATTACGTTGGAAATCCAATAAACAAAGCTATAAAAAAGAGAAATGAACACGTTCGAGGCTGCATAGGCATGTTTGGTATCTATAGACAGCAAAATTTTCGAATGATTTTTAATTTTTCCTACATGGTTGTTGAAAAACTTAGTTTAGGCTTGTATCTGTATTTAGTTACTTAATTTAGTTACTTAAAGTGTTGATGACAATGAAACAGTCACTTAAATCCCCTTTTAAAGGCTTAAAAATGTGTGTAATATCATAAAACTTTTTGGACTCTAATGAAGTTGCTTGCAACCCATGTTTTCTTTCCTACATGTTTGTTGAAAAACTTAATTTAGGTTTGTATCTGTATTTAGTTAAAAACATTTCAATGCATTCTCCCAGTGGTAAATCTGAATGGATGTTTACCATATGACTCTGCTTCACAGGGTGTTAACATACTTTTAACCTCAGGATCCCCATCACCACCATGTGTGAAAACCACAAATTTTTTGCAGGGGCTAAAACTATTGCTTTTAAATACACCATTTTACTAAGACCAGTGTGATTATTTAATGTTTTAAAAACCATTCGAAAATTTTGCTGTTTATAGATACCAAACATGCCTATGTGGCGTCAAACGTGTTCAATTTTCACTTAAAACCTTTTTTATTTATTACTTAGTTAAAAAAACAAAATTTAAAGGCTTGTAAGGCTCTATAAGTAATATTCTAAAAAACGTTTTTACATTATGAATTTGCTTACAAACAAATGTTTTCTGTCCAACATGGGTGCTGAAAAAACTTAGTTTAGGTTTGTGTTTGTATTTACTTAAAAAACATTTCATTGCTTTCTCCAGGGACCTTAGCTGTTCCAATAGGCTACATCCCTCCCCAAACCCCGATTTCTGCACACACCTCCCGGTGTAAATGCCATTACCAGATGTATCCTACCCGTCTACACTTTACGTCACTTCGGCTATCCCCAAATCCTAAATGTCATCGACTATTGATGGGCCTCTTCGAAACTTTGGGGGCGATGGTCTAACATAACGGTGTCTCCTCCCTAACTCCGCCCTGCTTACAGGGTCACTGTGACCATTTTGATTCTTGCCCCCCAGCTGTGAACATGTAGCTAGCTACCTACAGAGGCACCGCTTCTGTTTGTCGCAGCAAATCGGCTAAGTCATAATTTGTCATAATCTTCGCTAGATGGCAGTAGCAACTAAGGTTGTCAAGTGAGGTGACTTGCGCTTGTGCACTCACTCGTTGATACAGCGCAAGCTTCGACTCAGTTCACTTCAGTAGCAATAGGTGTTCTAATTTGTGAATATTTTATTATAGGAAGATGCTGTATTGTTATTAAAATATGCTGTTTTTAGATCTATTTAAAAGTGAAAGACCTGTTTAGAGATTATTAGGGGTCCAAGCAGCGAAGCTGGTGGAACCCTATTGTATCTGTTAGGATTATTATTAGGGGTCCAAGCAGCGAAGCTGGTGGAACCCTATTGTATCTGTTCGGATTATTAGGGGTCCAAGCAGCGAAGCTGGTGGAACCCTATTGTATTTGTTAGGATTATTAGGGGTCCAAGCAGCGAAGCTGGTGGAACCCTATTGTATCTGTTCGGATTATTATTAGGGGTCCAAGCAGCGAAGCTGGTGGAACCCTATTGTATCTGTTAGGATTATTAGGGGTCCAAGCAGTGAAGCTGGTGGAACCCTATTGTATCTGTTAGGATTATTATTAGGGGTCCAAGCAGCGAAGCTGGTGGAACCCTATTGTATCTGTTAGGATTATTAGGGGTCCAAGCAGCGAAGCTGGTGGAACCCTATTGTATTTTTAGGGGTCCAAGCAGCGAAGCTGGTGGAACCCTATTGTATTTGTTAGGATTATTAGGGGTCCAAGCAGCGAAGCTGGTGGAACCCTATTGTATCTGTTCGGATTATTATTAGGGGTCCAAGCAGCGAAGCTGGTGGAACCCTATTGTATCTGTTAGGATTATTATTATTATTAGGGGTCCAAGCAGCGAAGCTGGTGGAACCCTATTGTATTTGTTAGGATTATTATTATTATTATTATTAGGGGTCCAAGCAGCGAAGCTGGTGGAACCCTATTGTATCTGTTAGGATTATTAGGGGTCCAAGCAGCGAAGCTGGTGGAACCCTATTGTATTTGTTAGGATTATTAGGGGTCCAAGCAGCGAAGCTGGTGGAACCCTATTGTATCTGTTAGGATTATTATTATTATTATTATTATTCTTATTATTATTTTCTCCGCTAAAAGTGTCTGAGGCTCAGCAACCATAAGTCCTAGAGCAACCAAATTTGGCAGGTGGGTTCCTATGGCCCCCCACTACTCAGGCACTAAAAATCACCTATGTCGGCCAGATGGTGGTGCTATAACAAAGGGTTTCGCGTAAAAGGCCATAACTCCGACACCATACGTTAGATCAACACAAAACTTCATCGACTTGTGCAGCTGAACCTGCTCTACAACTTTGCCATTGGGACCACCTATGTCCGCCATATTGTTTGCCCGCCATTTAGACTTTTTCGTTGGGGCGTGGCAGTTTTCTCCGCTAAAATGTCTGAAGCTCAGCAACCATAAGTTGTAGAGCAACCAACTTTGGTAGGTGGGTTCCTATGGCCCCCCACTACTCACGCACGAAAAATCTCCTATGTCGCCCAGATGGTGGCGCTATAACAAAGGATCACTCTTTTAAAGGCTATAACTGTCACACTATAAGTCCGATCAACACAAAACTTCATCGACCGATGCATCTGAATGTGCTCTACAACTTTGCTTTTGGGACCACCTATGTCCGCCATATGGTTTGCCCGCCATTTGGACTTTTTTATTAGGTGGGGTGCGGAAAAGCTGGCGCTCCAAATTCTAAGTGTTACGACATCGAGTAAACTTCTTTACGGCAAGCGACATCCATGGCGACGCAAGTAATCCGACACCGTAGGGTCTAGTTTTTATCAGTGAGGGTAGGGTCTGAACGTCGGGGTAGTACTGGAAGAGGCTACCAAAAGTTTGTTAAGCCACGTTTCCACCGCAGGAACTTTACCCCGGAACTAGGAACCTTTTGAGGAACTCAGTGCGTTTCCACCGCAGGAACTAGGGTCTAAATTTAGTTCCGGGGGCTTTATTTTACCCTCAAAAAGTTCCTGCTCGGGGGGTAGTACTTTCCGAAAGTACAGGAACCTTTTGGGTGGAGCTTGCAGCGCTGAACATTTCTGATTGGTCGAGTACTCGCAGCATTTTTTTGTGTTTATTTTCAACCGCCATGTTTAAAAATATGCAGCCGCAAACCGATTTATTTTCATAATAACTTCAAATCAAACTTGTATGTTATGCGGCGCAGTAGCCTAGTTTTGGTTATAGCCTGCCAACGTCTTTGAATTATAACGTGTGCTCTTCTGTTCTTTTCTTGCTTTAGTATTCGTTTTATAAAATGCTAAGCATTCGTGCTGGGACAGCATATTACGTACCAAAACATTCAAACGGATTAATTCGGTTGCTGAATATTTTCTTCCGGATTTTCTTTGTTAGCCCATTGTAATTGACTCAAAACGTTTGATACAGTTATGTGAGGTATGCGGTAGTTCTGCGTAATTCACATTGGTGATACAGTAAAAGCAAACTGGAAATCACCTTCCGCACTTTTTGTCATGGTAAAATAACAGGTTAATTCTAGTAGTCGTCCCTTTAGCTTTTTCAGACTGCCGTGATTTTACTCTGCCATTCTTCAATTCCACAAAAAGACCAGGAAGACTAATTTATGGTGCATGGTTCGCATCTGGAGGGCACACTTCGCTGCTCGGCTAGCAGTAACTTCGAAGGAAAGCAAACGGTAGCTGTACCACTGCTAATTAAAATTTTCACGCAAGTCCGAGTTTTCGTTCTATTCTTGTCATTTTGCGATTAGCCTATATGGAATTGACAATGAGAAGGTAATAAAACAGCAAATTGTTTACAAAGTGTGCATGTTTTCTGCTGTTGTTGCCAGTTATACTGGAAATGTGAATGCATTCTGTCGCCTCGGATGTCAAGACATGAAAGCGAATGTTCGCATAAAAACATAATGAATGTGTTTGAGAGGATATATAAAACAGTTACGATCTGACTATCGGCCTGTTATATCCTATTTGTTGCATAACGACGGTCCAAGTTCAACTACCAACGACAGTTTTGCTTGACAACGGTAAAATATGCCCAAACGGCTGCAGAAGAATATTTCAATTCCAGGTGATTAAATCGATAAAAATCAATAAATACAAAAGTAACCATATATAGTCATTGTTGGTAACCCGTTGTATATACGTGGAATAAACCCCTCCGGGCTGTCCCGGTTATTAGAAAATAATGTAGGCTACTTCTGTGGTAGTATGGGGTTACAGAAGAAATCATAGGACAGATGGGCCGACGACAACTTCGCTTTTTCATACGTCAGTGGGCTAATTTGCCTAATCTTCGCGGAACTTTAGACCGCGGTGGAAACACAGGCAACCATTGTTTGAAGGAACCTTTTAGTTCCTGGAAAAGTAGTTCCTGGGACTAAAAGTTCCGGGTAATTTGGTGGAAACGCGGCTTTAGTAAAAGCTTTTTCAGAGGATGAATAATTACTTTTCTTGAGCATGCATCCATTTGAAGACAGTAGAGGGTGAGTTCGATTAGTCTTTAAATCTGTCATTATGTTGAGAAATAGCTAAACCATTTTATTGGTAGGTTTTGAGTTCCTGTGCAAACGCGCGAAAACACGCTGGTATAATAAAACAATGACGGTAATACATATGTAGTCCGCTTCGTTCCATTGCTGCCATAACATAACATAACACACTATCTTGTGTCTACAGCTGCAGTTTCTCGCTGCAATTACTATTATTGAATATAAACAAAAGGCGCAATTTATGCTGTAAATCGTATTCTCAATTTAATCTCTAAATTGACTGTAACCTTAGGGTAGTTGTTTCGTAGGTGACTTAACTCGTCTTAACTATTGCTTGTATTTTTGCATAGACTGCGTTGTTGCTGTTTTTGTTTGTGTTAGTGTTAATCAGTTTAACCTACAGGGTCCAAGTTGAACTATGCGGTTGTTCCCTGCACTCGGAACGGTAGGCTACTGCCCTCTAGGGTTTTCGACACACTTGTTCCTGGTTATGGTTAAACACTTTGTTGTACGTAGCTCTGGATAGGAGCGTCTGCCAAATGCCTGTAATGTAATGTAATGCAATATTCCGTAGCAACAAGATAAACCCGACATTAGCCCTAAAATATGCCAATACAGCAGTGAAAATGCAGCTCACTGAATAACGAAATAAGCGAGACTAACTTTTTTAAAAATTATACCATGTCATTCTACAGTCACTATCTGGGACTAAACACTAAATAAATATAAAACCTTACTATTGGTTTTACGCGTAGAGATGTCCCTTTTGCGAATGAGTGGTCATATATTGTCTTGGACAATCCGTTTGCGAAATATACGCGCATCTGTGACGCCAGGGTCGGCTATCTTCAATAATAGCTGTGCGTAATACCACACCTGTTGCATACGGCGTTGTCGCCCTTTTTTAGTGCAACTTGGCTTGATTTACAATTCATTTATTCAGTAGGTGAGAGTATAAGCTTTCTAACGATGTATAACATGTCTGATTTTGCTTTTGGAATAGCGTTTTATAGGTCAGTGTAACCAATTTTTTTCTTATCTGCCAATGTCTAAATGAATAAAACTGTAGGCTACTTTGCGCGCAGCGCGCAGATCGCGAGTTGATATTACGTCTTTTTTCCGTTTTTTCTCAATGTCGTATTTATTATTTGAAATGTGTATTTATGTGCTATTATTCTATCTGTCTCTGTGGCGCTCTGAAATGTGCATTCTCTGCTAAACTGAGCAATGGATTGGAATATGTGTCTGACGTAGTGTTGCACGGTATACCAAAACTTCAGCACTTTCTCTGTACTTAAAAAAAATAAAAAAAGAAAAAAGAAACGGTTAGGTATTAGAATATTCCGACGTTCGGTAGTTTTGAGTCAAATGTAAAAGCCAGGGAAAATTGTCTCCCGCATTACTGATTTAGAGGATGAAAAGTGTAATTTATCAGAATCTTCGCTAGAAGGCAGTAGCAACTAAGGTTGCCAAGTGGGGTGACTTGCGCTTGCACTCAGCTCCTTGATACAGCGCAAGCTTTGACTCAGTTCACTTCAGTGCCAATAGGTGTTCCAATTTGGAAATATTTTATTATAGATAGATGCTGTATTGTTATTAAAATATGCTGCTTTTTAAATCTATTTACAGGTGAAAGACCTGTTTTAAAGATTATTTAGTTTACAACTGTTTAATTTTTGAAATATATTTGATATATTTTTCTGTTGTTTAGTGTTGTAACACTATAGGCCTATGTATATTAATATGTTGCAGAGGCTTCAACTTAAAGGTTGTTAATGAACCAGGTTGTTAATAAACCATGAATTCGAAAATGAGGTCAACCCTTGTGGACATTACGTTTCTGATCTATTAAGGTAATTTCAGTATCATTAGGTACCGAGTATCGAATTAGCATCGTTTAAGTTTCAAGTATTATTTCAGTATTGAGTATCGTGATACTAAACCTGGTATCGGTATGAAAGTCAAAATTTTGGTATTGTGACAACACTAGTGTGACGCCTTTTTTAGTTACAGCATAGAAGCGCTGCAGCTGTACATACACACCGGGCCATATATGTGTTACGACATCCCATCTAAGCGTTACGATATAGTAAAGGCCTTTACGGGAAGCGGTAGGACACATCGATGGCGACACAACTAAGTCATCCGACAGCGTCTCTTAGCACAAAATTGATCATAAGTCATCAATATTTTATACGATCATCATGATATTCAGTAGATATGTTGGGTGAAGGCATATGATCATTAGGAAAAAGGCATTTTAAAATCGCCCCATAGGGGGCGCGACGGTGCCAATGCTTGGACCCCTCCCAACGCCGCTTGCGGCTTTAATTAGGGGTCCAAGCAGCGAAGCTGGTGGAACCCTATTGTATTTGTTAGGATTATTAGGGGTCCAAGCAGCGAAGCTGGTGGAACCCTATTGTATCTGTTAGGATTATTAGGGGTCCAAGCAGCGAAGCTGGTGGAACCCTATTGTTTTTGTTAGGATTATTATTATTATTATTATTATTCTTATTATTTTTCTCCGCTAAAAGTGTCTGAGGCTCAGCAACCATAAGTCGTAGAGCAACCAAATTTGGCAGGTGGGTTCCTATGGCCCCCCACTACTCAGGCACTAAAAATCACCTATGTCGGCCAGATGGTGGCGCTATAACAAAGGGTTTTGCGTAAAAGGCCATAACTCCCACAACATAAGTTAGATCAACACAAAACTTCATCGACCTATGCATCTGAACGTGCTCTACAACTTTGCCATTGGCACCACCCATGTCCGCCATATTGTTTGCCCGCCATTTTAACTTTTACGTTGGGGCGTGGAAGCTTTCTCTGCTAAAATGTCTGAGGCTCAGCAACCTTAAGTCCTAGAGCAACCAAATTTGGCAGGTGGGTTCCTATGGCCCCCCACTACTCAGGCACTAAAAATCACCTATGTCGGCCAGATGGTGGCGCTATAACAAAGGATTTTGCCTAAAAGGTCATAACTCCCACACCGTAAATCAGATCAACACAAAGCTTCATAGACCGACGCACGTGAATGTGCTCTACAACTTTGCTGTTGGGGCTACATATCTCCGCCATATTGTTTGCCTGCCATTTGGACTTTTTTATTAGGTGGGGTGCGGAAGAGCTGTGGCTCCAAATCTAAACGATTACGACATCTAGTAAACTTCTTTACGGCAAGCGACATCCATGGCGACGCAAGTAATCCGACACCGTAGGGTCTAGTTTTTATCAGTGAGGGGACGGTCTGAACGTCGGGGAAGCAGTGGAACACAGTGCCAGACATTATTTGAAGACAGTATCGGGTGAGTTCGTTTAGTCTTTGAATCTGTCATTATGCTGAGAAATAGCTAAACCATTTTATTGATAGGTTCTGAGTTTCTGTGCAAACGCGCGAAAACACGCTGGTCCAATGAAACAATGACGGTAATGCATATAGTCCGCTTCGTGCCGTTGCTACCATAACATAACAAACTATCTTGTGTCTACAGCTGCAGTTTCTCGCTGGAATTTCTAATATTGAATATAAACAAAAGACGCAATTTATGCTGTAGTCTGCCAATGTCTAAATAAATAATACGGTCCATTTGAAGACAATATCGGGTGAGTTCGTTTAGTCTTTGAATCATTATGCTGAGAGAAATTGTTTTCTCAATTTAATCTCTAAATTGACTGTAAGCTTAGGGTTGTAACTAGTTAGCTGTTTCGTTGGTGACTTAGTTAATGCACTCGTCTTAACTATTGCTTGTATTTTTGCATAGACTGCGTTGTTGCTGTTCTTGTTTGTGTTAGTGTTAATCAGTTTAACCTACAGGGTCCAAGTTGAACTAACGGTTGTTCCCTGCACTTGGAACGGCATTTCTCTCTAGGGATTTCGACACACTTGTTCCTGGTTATGGTTATACACTTTGTTGTACGTCACTCTGGATAAGAGCGTCTGCCAAATGCCTGTATTGTAATGGAATGTAATGTAATATTCCGTAGCAACAAGATAAACCCGACGTTAGCCCTAAAATATGCCAATATAGCAGTGAAAACGCTGCTCACTGAATAAGTAAATAAACCAGACAAAGTTTTTTAAAATTATGCCATGTCATTCTACATTCAATATCTGGGACTAAACATCGAATACATATAAATTCTTACCACTGGTTTTACGCGTAGAGATGTCCCTTTTGCGAATGAGTGGTCATATATTGTCTTGGACAATCCGTTTGCGAAATATACGCGCATCTGTGACGCCAGGGTCGGCTATCTTCAATAACAGCTGTGCTTAATACCACACCTGTTGCTTACGGCGTTGTCGCCCTTTTTAGTGCAATTTGGCTTGATTGACAATTCATTTATTCAGTAGGTGAGAGTATAAGCTTTCTAACGATGTATAACATGTCTGATTTTGCTTTTGGAATAGCGTTTTATAGGTAAGCGTAACCAAAATTTATCTTATCTGCCAATGTCTAAATAAATAAAACGGTAGACTACTTTGCGCGCAGCAGGCAGATCGCGAGTTGATATTACGTCTTTTATTTCCGTTTTTTCTCAATGTCGTATTTATTATTTGAAATGTGCATTTATATGTTATTATTCTATCTGTCTCTGTGGCGCTCTGAAATGTGCATTCTCTGCTAAGCTGAGCAATGGATTGGAATATGTGTCTGACGTAGTGTTGCACGGTATACCAAAACTTCAGCACTTTCTCGGTACTTAAAAAAAAAAAAAAAGAAAAAAGAAACGCTTCGGTATTAGAATATTCCGACGTTCGGTAGTTTTGAGTCAAATGTAAAGGCCAGGGGAAATTGTCTCCCGCATTACTGATTGAGAGGATGAAAAGTGTCATTTGTCAGAATCTTCGCTAGAAGGCAGTAGCAACTAAGGTTGCCAAGTGAGGTGACTTGTGCTTGCACTCAGCTCCTTGATACAGCGCAAGCTTTGACTCAGTTCACTTCAGTAGCAATAGGTGTTCCAATTTGGAAATATTTTATTACATATAGATGCTGTATTGTTATTAAAATATACTGTTTTTAAATCTATTTAAAGGTGAAAGACCTGTTGTAAATATTATTTAGTTTACAACTGTTTAATTTTTGAAATATATTTAACATATTTTTCTATTGTTCAGTGTTGTAACACTATAGGCCTATGCATATTAATATGTTGAAGAGGCTTGAACTTAAAGGTTGTTAATGAACCAGGTAGTTAATAAACCATGAATTTGAAAATAAGGTCAACCCTTGTGGACATTACATTTCTCATCTATTAAGGTAATTTCAGTATCGTTAGGTACCGAGTATCGAATGAACATCGTTTATTTTTCAAGTATCATTTCAGTATTGAGTATCGTAATACTAAACCTGGTATCACTATCAAAGTCAAAATTTTGGTATCGTGACATTACTAGTGTGACGCCTTTTTTAGTTGCGGCACAGAAACACTGCAGCTGTGCATACATGCCGGACCATCTAAGTGTTACGACATAGTAAAGGCCTTCGCGGGAAGCGGCCAGGACATATCCATGGCGACGTAACTAAGTCATCCGACAACGTCTCTTAGCACAAAATTGGCCATAAGTCATCATATTTTATACGATCATCATGATATTCAGTAGATATGTTGGGTGAAGGCATATGATCATGAGGACAAAGCCATTTTAAAATCGCTCCATAGGGGGCGCGATGGTGCCAATGCTTGGACCCCTCCCAACGCCGCTTGCGGCTTTAATTATTATTATTATTATTTTTCTCCGCTAAAAGTGTCTGAGGCTCAGCAACCATAAGTACTAGAGCAACCAAATTCGGCAGGTGGGTTCCTATGGCCCCCCACTACTCAGGCACTAAAAATCACCTATGTCGGCCAGATGGTGGCGCTATAACAAAGGGTTTTGCGTAAAAGGCCATAACTCTCACACCATAAGTTAGATCAACACAAAACTTCATCAACCTATGCATCTGAACGTGCTCTACAACTTTGCCATTGGCACCACCTGTGTCCGCCATATTGTTTGCCCGCCATTTAGACTTTTTAGTTGGGGCGTGGAAGTTTTCTCCACTAAAATGTCTGAAGCTCAGCAACCATAAGTTGTAGACCAACCAAATTTGGTAGGTGGGTTCCTATGGCCCCCCACTACTCAGGCACGAAAAATCACCTATGTCGACCAGATGGTGGCGCTATAACAAAGGGTCGTACTTTTAAAGGCTATAACTGCCACACCGTAAGTCCGATCAACACAAAACTTCATCGACCTATGCATCTGAAGGTGCTCTACAACTTTGCCATTGGGAGCACCCATGTCCGCCATATTGTTTGCCCGCCATTTTAACTTTTACGTTGGGGCGTGGAAGCTTTCTCTGCTAAAATGTCTGAGGCTCAGCAACCTTAAGTCCTAGAGCAACCAAATTTGGCAGGTGGGTTCCTATGGCCCCCCACTACTCAGGCACTAAAAATCACCTATGTCGGCCAGATGGTGGCGCTATAACAAAGGATTTTGCCTAAAAGGTCATAACTCCCACACCGTAAATCAGATCAACACAAAGCTTCATAGACCGACGCACGTGAATGTGCTCTACAACTTTGCTGTTGGGGCTACATATCTCCGCCATATTGTTTGCCTGCCATTTGGACTTTTTTATTAGGTGGGGTGCGGAAGAGCTGTGGCTCCAAATCTAAACGATTACGACATCTAGTAAACTTCTTTACGGCAAGCGACATCCATGGCGACGCAAGTAATCCGACACCGTAGGGTCTAGTTTTTATCAGTGAGGGGACGGTCTGAACGTCGGGGAAGCAGTGGAACACAGTGCCAGACATTATTTGAAGACAGTATCGGGTGAGTTCGTTTAGTCTTTGAATCTGTCATTATGCTGAGAAATAGCTAAACCATTTTATTGATAGGTTCTGAGTTTCTGTGCAAACGCGCGAAAACACGCTGGTCCAATGAAACAATGACGGTAATGCATATAGTCCGCTTCGTGCCGTTGCTACCATAACATAACAAACTATCTTGTGTCTACAGCTGCAGTTTCTCGCTGGAATTTCTAATATTGAATATAAACAAAAGACGCAATTTATGCTGTAGTCTGCCAATGTCTAAATAAATAATACGGTCCATTTGAAGACAATATCGGGTGAGTTCGTTTAGTCTTTGAATCATTATGCTGAGAGAAATTGTTTTCTCAATTTAATCTCTAAATTGACTGTAAGCTTAGGGTTGTAACTAGTTAGCTGTTTCGTTGGTGACTTAGTTAATGCACTCGTCTTAACTATTGCTTGTATTTTTGCATAGACTGCGTTGTTGCTGTTCTTGTTTGTGTTAGTGTTAATCAGTTTAACCTACAGGGTCCAAGTTGAACTAACGGTTGTTCCCTGCACTTGGAACGGCATTTCTCTCTAGGGATTTCGACACACTTGTTCCTGGTTATGGTTATACACTTTGTTGTACGTCACTCTGGATAGGAGCGTCTGCCAAATGCCTGTATTGTAATGGAATGTAATGTAATATTCCGTAGCAACAAGATAAACCCGACGTTAGCCCTAAAATATGCCAATATAGCAGTGAAAACGCTGCTCACTGAATAAGTAAATAAACCAGACAAAGTTTTTTAAAATTATGCCATGTCATTCTACATTCAATATCTGGGACTAAACATCGAATACATATAAATTCTTACCACTGGTTTTACGCGTAGAGATGTCCCTTTTGCGAATGAGTGGTCATATATTGTCTTGGACAATCCGTTTGCGAAATATACGCGCATCTGTGACGCCAGGGTCGGCTATCTTCAATAACAGCTGTGCTTAATACCACACCTGTTGCTTACGGCGTTGTCGCCCTTTTTAGTGCAATTTGGCTTGATTGACAATTCATTTATTCAGTAGGTGAGAGTATAAGCTTTCTAACGATGTATAACATGTCTGATTTTGCTTTTGGAATAGCGTTTTATAGGTAAGCGTAACCAAAATTTATCTTATCTGCCAATGTCTAAATAAATAAAACGGTAGACTACTTTGCGCGCAGCAGGCAGATCGCGAGTTGATATTACGTCTTTTATTTCCGTTTTTTCTCAATGTCGTATTTATTATTTGAAATGTGCATTTATATGTTATTATTCTATCTGTCTCTGTGGCGCTCTGAAATGTGCATTCTCTGCTAAGCTGAGCAATGGATTGGAATATGTGTCTGACGTAGTGTTGCACGGTATACCAAAACTTCAGCACTTTCTCGGTACTTAAAAAAAAAAAAAAAGAAAAAAGAAACGCTTCGGTATTAGAATATTCCGACGTTCGGTAGTTTTGAGTCAAATGTAAAGGCCAGGGGAAATTGTCTCCCGCATTACTGATTGAGAGGATGAAAAGTGTCATTTGTCAGAATCTTCGCTAGAAGGCAGTAGCAACTAAGGTTGCCAAGTGAGGTGACTTGTGCTTGCACTCAGCTCCTTGATACAGCGCAAGCTTTGACTCAGTTCACTTCAGTAGCAATAGGTGTTCCAATTTGGAAATATTTTATTACATATAGATGCTGTATTGTTATTAAAATATACTGTTTTTAAATCTATTTAAAGGTGAAAGACCTGTTGTAAATATTATTTAGTTTACAACTGTTTAATTTTTGAAATATATTTAACATATTTTTCTATTGTTCAGTGTTGTAACACTATAGGCCTATGCATATTAATATGTTGAAGAGGCTTGAACTTAAAGGTTGTTAATGAACCAGGTAGTTAATAAACCATGAATTTGAAAATAAGGTCAACCCTTGTGGACATTACATTTCTCATCTATTAAGGTAATTTCAGTATCGTTAGGTACCGAGTATCGAATGAACATCGTTTATTTTTCAAGTATCATTTCAGTATTGAGTATCGTAATACTAAACCTGGTATCACTATCAAAGTCAAAATTTTGGTATCGTGACATTACTAGTGTGACGCCTTTTTTAGTTGCGGCACAGAAACACTGCAGCTGTGCATACATGCCGGACCATCTAAGTGTTACGACATAGTAAAGGCCTTCGCGGGAAGCGGCCAGGACATATCCATGGCGACGTAACTAAGTCATCCGACAACGTCTCTTAGCACAAAATTGGCCATAAGTCATCATATTTTATACGATCATCATGATATTCAGTAGATATGTTGGGTGAAGGCATATGATCATGAGGACAAAGCCATTTTAAAATCGCTCCATAGGGGGCGCGATGGTGCCAATGCTTGGACCCCTCCCAACGCCGCTTGCGGCTTTAATTATTATTATTATTATTTTTCTCCGCTAAAAGTGTCTGAGGCTCAGCAACCATAAGTACTAGAGCAACCAAATTCGGCAGGTGGGTTCCTATGGCCCCCCACTACTCAGGCACTAAAAATCACCTATGTCGGCCAGATGGTGGCGCTATAACAAAGGGTTTTGCGTAAAAGGCCATAACTCTCACACCATAAGTTAGATCAACACAAAACTTCATCAACCTATGCATCTGAACGTGCTCTACAACTTTGCCATTGGCACCACCTGTGTCCGCCATATTGTTTGCCCGCCATTTAGACTTTTTAGTTGGGGCGTGGAAGTTTTCTCCACTAAAATGTCTGAAGCTCAGCAACCATAAGTTGTAGACCAACCAAATTTGGTAGGTGGGTTCCTATGGCCCCCCACTACTCAGGCACGAAAAATCACCTATGTCGACCAGATGGTGGCGCTATAACAAAGGGTCGTACTTTTAAAGGCTATAACTGCCACACCGTAAGTCCGATCAACACAAAACTTCATCGACCTATGCATCTGAAGGTGCTCTACAACTTTGCCATTGGGAGCACCTATGTCCCCCATATGGTTTGCCCGCCATTTGGCCGTTGTTATTAGGTGGGGTGCGGAAGAGCTGTGGCTCCAAATCTAAACGGTTACGACATCGAGTAAACTTCTTTACGGCAAGCAACATCCATGGCAACGCAAGTAATCCGACACCGTAGGGTCTAGTTTTTATCAGTGAGGGGACGGTCTGAACGTCGGGGAAGCAGTGGAACACAGTGCCAGACATTATTTGAAGACAGTATCGGGTGAGTTCGTTTAGTCTTTGAATCTGTCATTATGCTGAGAAATAGCTAAACCATTTTATTGATAGGTTCTGAGTTTCTGTGCAAACGCGCGAAAACACGCTGGTCCAATGAAACAATGACGGTAATGCATATAGTCCGCTTCGTGCCGTTGCTACCATAACATAACAAACTATTTTGTATCTACAGCTGCAGTTTCTCGCTGCAATTTCTAATATTGAATATAAACAAAAGACGCAATTTATGCTGTAGTCTGCCAATGTCTAAATAAATAATACGGTCCATTTGAAGACAATATCGGGTGAGTTCGTTTAGTCTTTAAATCCGTCATTATGCTGAGAGAAATTGTTTTCTCAATTTAATCTCTAAATTGACTGTAAGCTTAGGGTTGTAACTAGTTAGCTGTTTCGTTGGTGACTTAGTTAATGCACTCGTCTTAACTATTGCTTGTATTTTTGCATAGACTGCGTTGTTGCTGTTCTTGTTTGTGTTAGTGTTAATCAGTTTAACCTACAGGGTCCAAGTTGAACTAACGGTTGTTCCCTGCACTTGGAACGGCATTTCTCTCTAGGGTTTTCGACACACTTGTTCCTGGTTATGGTTATACACTTTGTTGTACGTCACTCTGGACAAGAGCGTCTGCCAAATGCCTGTATTGTAATGGAATGTAATGTAATATTCCGTAGCAACAAGATAAACCCGACGTTAGCCCTAAAATATGCCAATATAGCAGTGAAAACGCTGCTCACTGAATAAGGAAATAAACGAGACAAAGTTTTTTTAAATTATGCCATGTCATTCTACATTCAATATCTGGGACTAAACATCGAATAAATATACAATCTTACCACTGGTTTTACGCGTAGAGATGTCCCTTTTGCGAATGAGTGGTCATATATTGTCTTGGACAATCCGTTTGCGAAATATACGCGCATCTGTGACGCCAGGGTCGGCTATCTTCAATAACAGCTGTGCGTAATACCACACCTGTTGCTTTCGGCGTTGTCGCCCTTTTTAGTGCAATTTGGCTTGATTGACAATTCATTTATTCAGTAGGTGAGAGTATAAGCTTTCTAACGATGTATAACATGTCTGATTTTGCTTTTGGAATAGCGTTTTATAGGTCAGCGTAACCAAAATTTATCTTATCTGCCAATGTCTAAATAAATAAAACGGTAGACTACTTTGCGCGCAGCACGCAGATCGCGAGTTGATATTACGTCTTTTATTTCCGTTTTTTCTCAATGTCGTATTTATTATTTGAAATGTGCATTTATGTGTTATTATTCTGTCTGTCTCTGTGGCGCTCTGAAATGTGAATTCTCTGCTGAGCTGAGCAGTGGATTGGAATATGTGTCTGACGTAGTGTTGCACGGTATACCAAAACTTCAGCACTTTCTCGGTACTTAAAAAAAAAAGAAAAAAAGAAACGCTTCGGTATTAGAATATTCCGACGTTCGGTAGTTTTGAGTCAAATGTAAAAGCCAGGGAAAATTGTCTCCCGCATTACTGATTGAGAGGATGAAAAGTGTAATTTGTCAGAATCTTCGCTAGAAGGCAGTAGCAACTAAGGTTGCCAAGTGAGGTGACTTGTGCTTGCACTCAGCTCCTTGATACAGCGCAAGCTTTGACTCCGTTCACTTCAGTAGCAATAGGTGTTCCAATTTGGAAATATTTTATTATATATAGATGCTGTATTGTTATTAAAATATACTGTTTTTAAATCTATTTAAAGGTGAAAGACCTGTTGTAAATATTATTTAGTTTACAACTGTTTAATTTTTGAAATATATTTAACATATTTTTCTATTGTTCAGTGTTGTAATACTATAGGCCTATGCATATTAATATGTTGAAGAGGCTTGAACTTAAAGGTTGTTAATGAACCAGGTTGTTAATAAACCATGAATTTGAAAATAAGGTCAACCCTTGTGATCATTACATTTCTCATCTATTAAGGTAATTTCAGTATCGTTAGGTACCGAGTATCGAATTAACATCGTTTATTTTTCAAGTATCATTTCAGTATTGAGTATCGTAATACTAAACCTGGTATCACTATCAAAGTCAAAATTTTGGTATCGTGACATTACTAGTGTGACGCCTTTTTTAGTTGCGGCACAGAAACACTGCAGCTGTGCATACACGCCGGACCATCTAAGTGTTACGACATGCCATCTAAGTGTTACGACATAGTAAAGGCCTTCGCGGGAAGCGGCCAGAACATATCCATGGCGACGTAACTAAGTCATCCGACAGCGTCTCTTAGCACAAAATTGGCCACAAGTCATCAATATTTTATTTTATATATTTCATGATATTCAGTAGATATGTTGGGTGAAGGCATATGATCATGAGGATAAAGCCATTTTAAAATCGCTCCATAGGGGGCGCGATGGTGCCAATGCTTGGACCCCTCCCAACGCCACTTGCGGCTTTAATTATTATTATTATTATTATTAGGGGTCCAAGCAGCGAAGCTGGTGGAACCCTATTGTATCTGTTAGGATTATTATTATTAGGGGTCCAAGCAGCGAAGCTGGTGGAACCCTATTGTATCTGTTAGGATTATTAGGGGTCCAAGCAGCGAAGCTGGTGGAACCCTATTGTTTTTGTTAGGATTATTATTATTAGGGGTCCAAGCAGCGAAGCTGGTGGAACCCTATTGTTTTTGTTAGGATTATTATTATTATTATTATTCTTATTATTTTTCTCCGCTAAAAGTGTCTGAGGCTCAGCAACCATAAGTCCTAGAGCAACCAAATTCGGCAGGTGGGTTCCTATGGCCCCCCACTACTCAGGCACTAAAAATCACCTACGTCGGCCAGATGGTGGCGCTATAACAAAGGGTTTTGCGTAAAAGGCCATAACTCCCACACCATAAGTTAGATCACCACAAAACTTTATCAACCTATGCATCTCAACGTGCTCTACAACTTTGCCATCGGCACCACCTATGTCCGGCATATTGTTTGCCCGCCATTTAGACTTTTTAGTTGGGGCGTGGAAGTTTTCTCCGCTAAAATGTCTGAGGCTCAGCAACCATAAGTTGTAGACCAACCAAATTTGGTAGGCGGGTTCCTATGGCCCCCCACTACTCAGGCACGAAAAATCACCTATGTCGACCAGATGGTGGCGCTATAACAAAGGGTCGTACTTTTAAAGGCTATAACTGCCACACCGTAAGTCCGATCAACACAAAACTTCATCGACCGATGCATCTGAATGTGCTCTACAACTTTACTTTTGGGACCACCTATGTCCGCCATATGGTTTGCCCGCCATTTGGCCGTTTTTATTAGGTGGGGTGCGGAAGAGCTGTGGCTCCAAATCTAAACGGTTACGACATCTAGTAAACTTCTTTACGGCAAGCGACATCCATGGCGACGCAAGTAATCCGACACCGTAGGGTCTAGTTTTTATCAGTGAGGGGACGGTCTGAACGTCGGGGAAGCAGTGGAAGACAGTGCCAGACATTATTTGAAGACAGTATCGGGTGAGTTCGTTTAGTCTTTGAATCTGTCATTATGCTGAGAAATAGCTAAACCATTTTATTGATAGGTTCTGAGTTTCTGTGCAAACGCGCGAAAACACGCTGGTATAATGAAACAATGACGGTAGCCTAATACATATATAGTCCGCTTCGTTCCGTTGCTACCATAAGATAACAGACTATCTTGTGTCTACAGCTGCAGTTTCTCACTGCAATTTCTAACATTGAATATTCACAAAAGACGCAATTTATACTGTACTCTGCCAATGTCTAAATAAATAATACGCTACGGTAAAGCTTTAAGAGGATGAATCATTACTTTTCTTTGACATGGATCCATTTGAAGACAATAACGGGTGAGTTCGTTTACTTTTTAAATCCGTCATTATGCTGAGAGAAATCGTATTCTCAATTTAATCTCTAAATTTATTGTAAGGTTAGGGTTGTAACTAGTTAGCTGTTTCGTAGGTGACTTAGTTAATGCACTCGTCTTAACTATTGCTTGTATTTTTGCATAGACTGCGCTGTTGCTGTTCTTGTTTGTGTTAGTGTTAACCAGTTTAACCTACAGTGTCCAAGTTGAACTATGCGGTTGTTCCATGCACTTGGAACGGTAGGCTACTGCCCTCTAGGGTTTTGGACACACTTGTTCCTGGTTATGGTTAAACATTTTGTTGTACGTCGCTCTGGATAAGAGCGTCTGCCAAATGCCTATAATGTAATATAATATTCCGTAGCAACAAGATAAAAGTTTTTTTTTAATTATGCCATGTCATTCTACATTCAATATCTGGGACTAAACATTGAATAAATATACAATCTTACCACTGGTTTTACGCGTAGAGTTGTCCCTTTTGCGAATGAGTGGTCATATATTGTCTTGGACAATCCGTTTGAGAAATATAGGCTACGCGCATTTGTCACGCCTGGGCTATCTTCAAAAATAGCTGTGCGTAATACCACACCTGTTGCTTACGGCGTTGTCGCCCTTTGTAGTGCAATTTGGCTTGACTGACAATTAATTTATTCAGTAGGTGAGAGTATAAGCTTTCTGACGATGTATAACATGTCTGTTTTTGCTTTTGGAATACCGTTTTATAGGTCAGCGTAACCGAAAATTTTCTTATATGCCAGTGTCTACATAAATAAAACGGTAGGCTGCTCTGCGCGTAGGTCGCGACTTGATATCTCGTCTTTTGTTTCGTTTTTTCTTAATGTCGCATTTATTATTTGAAATGTGTATTTATGTGTTATTATTCTATCTGTCTCTGTGGCGCTCTGAAATGTGCATTCTCTGCTAAGCTGAGCAATGGATTGGAATATGTGTCTGACGTAGTGTTGCACCGTATACCGAAACTTCAATACTTTCTCGGTACTTAAAAAAAAAAAAAAAAAAAAAACGGTTCTGTATTAGAATTTTCCGACGTTCGGTAGTTTTGCGTCAAATGTAAAAGCCAGGGAAATGTGTCTCCCGCATTACTGATTTAGAGGATGAAAAGTGTAGTTTGTCAGAATCTTCGCTAGATGGCAGTAGCAACTAAGGTTGCCAAGTGAGGTGACCTGCGCTTGTGCATTCACTTCCCTGATACAGCGCAAGCTTCCACTCAATTGACTTCAGTAGCAATAGGTGTTCTAATTTGTAAATATTTTATTATAGGAAGATGCTGTATTGTTATTAGAATATGCTGTTTTTAGATCTATTTAAAGGTGAAAGACCTGTTTAAAGATTATTTAGTTTACAATAGTTAAATTTTTGAAATATATTTAATATATTTTTCTATTGTTTAGTGTTGTAACACGATAGGCCTATGCTTATTAATATGTTGAACAGGCTTCAACTTAAAGGTTGTTAATAAACCAGGTTTTTAATAAACTGTGAATTCGAAAATGAGGTTAACCCTTTTGGACATTAGGTTTCTGATCTATGAAGGTATTTTCAGTATTGTTAGGTACCGAATATTGAATCAATATTGTTTCAGTATTGAGTATCGTGATACTAAACCTGGTATCGGTATGAAAGTCAAAATTTTGGAATCGTGACAACACTAGTGTGACGCCTTTTTTAGTTACAGCATGGAAGCGCTGCAGCTGTACATACACGCCGGGCCATATATGTGTTACGACATCCCATCTAAGTGTAACGACATCCCATCTAAGCGTTACGACATAGTAAAGGCCTTTACGGGAAGCGGCCAGGACACATCTATGGCGACGCAACTAAGTCATCCGACAGCGTCTCTTAGCACAAAATTGGCCATAAGTCATAAATATTTTATATGATCATCATGATATTCAGTAGATATGTTGGGTGAAGGCATATGATCATGAGGACAAAGCCATTTTAAAATCGCTCCATAGGGGGCGCGATGGTGCCAATGCTTGGACCCCTCCCAACGCCGCTTGCGGCTTTAATTAGGGGTCCAAGCAGCGAAGCTGGTGGAACCCTATTGTTTTTGTTAGGATTATTATTATTATTATTAGGGGTCCAAGCAGCGAAGCTGGTGGAACCCTATTGTTTTTGTTAGGATTATTATTATTATTATTATTATTATTATTCTTATTTTTCTCCGCTAAAAGTGTCTGAGGCTCAGCAACCATAAGTCGTAGAGCAACCAAATTTGGCAGGTGGGTTCCTATGGCCCCCCACTACTCAGGCAGTAAAAATCACCTATGTCGGCCAGATGGTGGCGCTATAACAAAGGGTTTTGCGTAAAAGGCCATAACTCCCACACCATAAGTTAGATCAACACAAAACTTGATCGACCTATGCATCTGAACGTGCTCTACAACTTTGCCATTGGCACCACCCATGTCCGCCATATGGTTTGCCCGCCATTTTAACTTTTACGTTGGGGCGTGGAAGCTTTCTCTGCTGAAATGTCTGAGGCTCAGCAACCATAAGTCCTAGAGCAACCAAATTTGGCAGGTGGGTTCCTATGGCCCCCCACTACTCAGGCACTAAAAATCACCTATGTCGGCCAGATGGTGGCGCTATAACAAAGGGTTTTGCCTAAAAGGTCATAACTCCCACACCGTAAGTCAGATCAACACAAAACTTCATAGACCGACGCATGTGAATGTGCTCTACAACTTTGCTATTGGGGCTACATATGTCCGCCATATTGTTTGCCTGCCATTTGGACTTTTTTATTAGGTGGGGTGCGGAAGAGCTGTGGCTCCAAATCTAAACGATTACGACATCTAAACTTCTTTACGGCAAGCGACATCCATGGCGACGCAAGTAATCCGACACCGTAGGGTCTACTTTTTATCAGTGAGGGGACGGTCTGAACGTCGGGGAAGCAGTAGAAGACAGTGCCAGACATTATTTGAAGACAGTATCGGGTGAGTTCGTTTAGTCTTTGAATCTGTCATTATGCTGAGAAATAGCTAAACCATTTTATTGATAGGTTCTGAGTTTCTGTGCAAACGCGCGAAAACACGCTGGTCCAATGAAACAATGACGGTAATGCATATAGTCCGCTTCGTGCCGTTGCTACCATAACATAACAAACTATCTTGTGTCTACAGCTGCAGTTTCTCGCTGCAATTTCTAATATTGAATATAAACAAAAGACGCAATTTATGCTGTAGTCTGCCAATGTCTAAATAAATTATACGGTCCATTTGAAGACAATATCGGGTGACTTCGTTTAGTCTTTAAATCCGTCATTATGCTGACAGAAATTGTTTTCTCAATTTAATCTCTAAATTGACTGTAAGCTTAGGGTTGTAACTAGTTAGCTGTTTCGTTGGTGACTTAGTTAATGCACTCGTCTTAACTATTGCTTGTATTTTTGCATAGACTGCGTTGTTGCTGTTCTTGTTTGTGTTAGTGTTAATCAGTTTAACCTACAGCGTCCAAGTTGAACTAACGGTTGTTCCCTGCACTTGGAACGGCATTTCTCTCTAGGGTTTTCGACACACTTGTTCCTGGTTATGGTTATACACTTTGTTGTGCGTCACTCTGGATAAGAGCGTCTGCCAAATGCCTGTATTGTAATGGAATGTAATGTAATATTCCGTAGCAACAAGATAAACCCGACGTTAGCCCTAAAATATGCCAATATAGCAGTGAAAACGCTGCTCACTGAATATGGAAATAAACGAGACAAAGTTTTTTAAAATTATGCCATGTCATTCTACATTCAATATCTGGGACTAAACATCGAATAAATATAAATTCTTACCATTGGTTTTACGCGTAGAGATGTTCCTTTTGCGAATGAGTGGTCATTTATTGTCTTGGACAATCCGTTTGCGAAATATACGCGCATCTGTCACGCCTGGGTGGGCTATCTTCAATAATAGCTGTGCGTAATACCACACCTGTTGCTTACGGCGTTGTCGCCCTTTTTAGTACAATTTGGCTTGATTGACAATTCATTTATTCAGTAGGTGAGAGTATAAGCTTTCTAACGATGTATAACATGTCTGATTTTGCTTTTGGAATAGCGTTTTATAGGTCAGCGTAACCAAAATTTCTCTTATCTGCCAATGTCTAAATAAATAAAACGCTAGGCTACTTTGCGCGCAGCACGCAGATCGCGAGTTGATGTTACGTCTTTTTTTCCGTTTTTTCTCAATGTCGTATTTATTATTTGAAATGTGCATTCATGTGTTATTATTCTATCTGTCTCTGTGGCGCTCTGAAATGTGCATTCTCTGCTAAGCTGAGCAATGGATTGGAATATGTGTCTGACGTAGTGTTGCACCGTATACCAAAACCTCAGCACTTTCTCGGTACTAAAAAAAAAAAAAAAAAAAAAAAGAAACGGTTCGGTATTAGAATATTCCGACGTTCGGTAGTTTTGAGTCAAATATAAAAGCCAGGGAAAATTGTCTCCCGCATTACTGATTGAGAGGATGAAAAGTGTAATTTGTCAGAATCTTCGCTAGAAGGCAGTAGCAACTAAGGTTGCCAAGTGAGGTGACTTACGCTTGTGCACTCAGCTCCTTGATACAGCGCAAGCTTTGACTCAGTTCACTTCAGTAGCAATAGGTGTTCCAATTTGGAAATCTTTCATTATAGATAGATGCTGTATTGTTATTAAAATATGCTGTTTTTAAATCTATTTAAAGGTGAAAGACCTGTTTTAAAGATTATTTACTTTACAACTGTTTAATTTTTTAAATATATTTAACATATTTTTCTATTGTTCAGTGTTGTAACACTATAGGCCTATGCATATTAATATGCTGAAGAGGCTTCAACTTAAAGGTTGTTAATGAACCAGGTTGTTAATAAACCATGAATTCAAAAATGAGGTCAACCCTTGTGGACATTACGTTTCTCATCTATTAAGGTAATTTCAGTATCGTTAGGTACTGAGTATGGAATTAGCATCGTTTAAGTTTCAAGTATCATTTCAGTATTGAGTATCGTAATACTAAACCTGGTATCAGTATCAAAGTCAAAATTTTGGTATCGTGACAACACTAGTGTGACGCCTTTTTTAGTTGCGGCGCAGAAGCACTGCAGCTGTGCATACACGCCGGACCATCTAAGTGTTACGACATAGTAAAGGCCTTGACGGGAAGCGGCCAGGACATATCCATGGCGACATAACTAAGTCATCCGACAGCGTCTCTTAGCACAAAATTGGCCATAAGTCATCAATATTTCATACGATCATCATGATATTCAGTAGATATGTTGGGTGAAGGCATATGATCATGAGGACAAAGCCATTTTAAAATCGCTCCATAGGGGGCGCGACGGTGCCAATGCTTGGACCCCTCCCAACGCCGCTTGCGGCTTTAATTATTATTATTATTATTATTCTTATTATTTTTCTCCGCTAAAAGTGTCTGAGGCTCAGCAACCATAAGTCGTAGAGCAACCAAATTTGGCAGGTGGGTTCCTATGGCCCCCCACTACTCAGGCACTAAAAATCACCTATGTCGGCCAGATGGTGGCGCTATAACAAAGGGTTTTGCGTAAAAGGCCATAACTCCCACACCATAAGTTAGATCAACACAAAACTTCATCGACCTATGCATCTGAACGTGCTCTACAACTTTGCCATTGGCACCACCCATGTCCGCCATATTGTTTGCCCGCCATTTTAACTTTTACGTTGGGGCGTGGAAGCTTTCTCTGCTAAAATGTCTGAGGCTCAGCAACCATAAGTCCTAGAGCAACCAAATTTGGCAGGTGGGTTCCTATGGCCCCCCACTACTCAGGCACTAAAAATCACCTATGTCGGCCAGATGGTGGCGCTATAACAAAGGATTTTGCCTAAAAGGTCATAACTCCCACACCGTAAATCAGATCAACACAAAACTTCATAGACCGACGCATGTGAATGTGCTCTACAACTTTGCTGTTGGGGCTACATATCTCCGCCATATTGTTTGCCTGCCATTTCGACTTTTTTATTAGGTGGGGTGCGGAAGAGCTGTGGCTCCAAATCTAAACGATTACGACATCTACTAAACTTCTTTACGGCAAGCGACATCCATGGCGACGCAAGTAATCCGACACCGTAGGGTCTAGTTTTTATCAGTGAGGGGACGGTCTGAACGTCGGGGAAGCAGTGGAAGACAGTGCCAGACATTATTTGAAGACAGTATCGGGTGAGTTCGTTTAGTCTTTGAATCTGTCATTATGCTGAGAAATAGCTAAACCATTTTATTGATAGATTCTGAGTTTCTGTGCAAACGCGCGAAAACACGCTGGTCCAATGAAACAATGACGGTAATGCATATAGTCCGCTTCGTGCCGTTGCTACCATAACATAACAAACTATCTTGTGTCTACAGCTGCAGTTTCTCTCTGCAATTTCTAATATTGAATATAAACAAAAGACGCAATTTATGCTGTAGTCTGCCAATGTCTAAATAAATTATACGGTCCATTTGAAGACAATATCGGGTGAGTTCGTTTAGTCTTTAAATCCGTCATTATGCTGACAGAAATTGTTTTCTCAATTTAATCTCTAAATTGACTGTAAGCTTAGGGTTGTAACTAGTTAGCTGTTTCGTTGGTGACTTAGTTAATGCACTCGTCTTAACTATTGCTTGTATTTTTGCATAGACTGCGTTGTTGCTGTTCTTGTTTGTGTTAGTGTTAATCAGTTTAACCTACAGGGTCCAAGTTGAACTAACGGTTGTTCCCTGCACTTGGAACGGCATTTCTCTCTAGGGTTTTCGACACACTTGTTCCTGGTTATGGTTATACACTTTGTTGTACGTCACTCTGGATAAGAGCGTCTGCCAAATGCCTGTATTGTAATGGAATGTAATGTAATATTCCGTAGCAACAAGATAAACCCGACGTTAGCCCTAAAATATGCCAATATAGCAGTGAAAACGCTGCTCACTGAATAAGGAAATAAACGAGACAAAGTTTTTTAAAATTATGCCATGTCATTCTACATTCAATATCTGGGACTAAACATCGAATAAATATAAATTCTTACCACTGGTTTTACGCGTAGAGATGTCCCTTTTGCGAATGAGTGGTCATATATTGTCTTGGACAATCCGTTTGCGAAATATACGCGCATCTGTGACGCCAGGGTCGGCTATCTTCAATAACAGCTGTGCGTAATACCACACCTGTTGCTTTCGGCGTTGTCGCCCTTTTTAGTGCAATTTGGCTTGATTGACAATTCATTTATTCAGTAGGTGAGAGTATAAGCTTTCTAACGATGTATAACATGTCTGATTTTGCTTTTGGAATAGCGTTTTATAGGTCAGCGTAACCAAAATTTATCTTATCTGCCAATGTCTAAATAAATAAAACGGTAGACTACTTTGCGCGCAGCACGCAGATCGCGAGTTGATATTACGTCTTTTATTTCCGTTTTTTCTCAATGTCGTATTTATTATTTGAAATGTGCATTTATGTGTTATTATTCTGTCTGTCTCTGTGGCGCTCTGAAATGTGAATTCTCTGCTGAGCTGAGCAGTGGATTGGAATATGTGTCTGACGTAGTGTTGCACGGTATACCAAAACTTCAGCACTTTCTCGGTACTTAAAAAAAAAAGAAAAAAAGAAACGCTTCGGTATTAGAATATTCCGACGTTCGGTAGTTTTGAGTCAAATGTAAAAGCCAGGGAAAATTGTCTCCCGCATTACTGATTGAGAGGATGAAAAGTGTAATTTGTCAGAATCTTCGCTAGAAGGCAGTAGCAACTAAGGTTGCCAAGTGAGGTGACTTGTGCTTGCACTCAGCTCCTTGATACAGCGCAAGCTTTGACTCCGTTCACTTCAGTAGCAATAGGTGTTCCAATTTGGAAATATTTTATTATATATAGATGCTGTATTGTTATTAAAATATACTGTTTTTAAATCTATTTAAAGGTGAAAGACCTGTTGTAAATATTATTTAGTTTACAACTGTTTAATTTTTGAAATATATTTAACATATTTTTCTATTGTTCAGTGTTGTAATACTATAGGCCTATGCATATTAATATGTTGAAGAGGCTTGAACTTAAAGGTTGTTAATGAACCAGGTTGTTAATAAACCATGAATTTGAAAATAAGGTCAACCCTTGTGATCATTACATTTCTCATCTATTAAGGTAATTTCAGTATCGTTAGGTACCGAGTATCGAATTAACATCGTTTATTTTTCAAGTATCATTTCAGTATTGAGTATCGTAATACTAAACCTGGTATCACTATCAAAGTCAAAATTTTGGTATCGTGACATTACTAGTGTGACGCCTTTTTTAGTTGCGGCACAGAAACACTGCAGCTGTGCATACACGCCGGACCATCTAAGTGTTACGACATGCCATCTAAGTGTTACGACATAGTAAAGGCCTTCGCGGGAAGCGGCCAGAACATATCCATGGCGACGTAACTAAGTCATCCGACAGCGTCTCTTAGCACAAAATTGGCCACAAGTCATCAATATTTTATTTTATATATTTCATGATATTCAGTAGATATGTTGGGTGAAGGCATATGATCATGAGGATAAAGCCATTTTAAAATCGCTCCATAGGGGGCGCGATGGTGCCAATGCTTGGACCCCTCCCAACGCCACTTGCGGCTTTAATTATTATTATTATTATTATTAGGGGTCCAAGCAGCGAAGCTGGTGGAACCCTATTGTATCTGTTAGGATTATTATTATTAGGGGTCCAAGCAGCGAAGCTGGTGGAACCCTATTGTATCTGTTAGGATTATTAGGGGTCCAAGCAGCGAAGCTGGTGGAACCCTATTGTTTTTGTTAGGATTATTATTATTAGGGGTCCAAGCAGCGAAGCTGGTGGAACCCTATTGTTTTTGTTAGGATTATTATTATTATTATTATTCTTATTATTTTTCTCCGCTAAAAGTGTCTGAGGCTCAGCAACCATAAGTCCTAGAGCAACCAAATTCGGCAGGTGGGTTCCTATGGCCCCCCACTACTCAGGCACTAAAAATCACCTACGTCGGCCAGATGGTGGCGCTATAACAAAGGGTTTTGCGTAAAAGGCCATAACTCCCACACCATAAGTTAGATCACCACAAAACTTTATCAACCTATGCATCTCAACGTGCTCTACAACTTTGCCATCGGCACCACCTATGTCCGGCATATTGTTTGCCCGCCATTTAGACTTTTTAGTTGGGGCGTGGAAGTTTTCTCCGCTAAAATGTCTGAGGCTCAGCAACCATAAGTTGTAGACCAACCAAATTTGGTAGGCGGGTTCCTATGGCCCCCCACTACTCAGGCACGAAAAATCACCTATGTCGACCAGATGGTGGCGCTATAACAAAGGGTCGTACTTTTAAAGGCTATAACTGCCACACCGTAAGTCCGATCAACACAAAACTTCATCGACCGATGCATCTGAATGTGCTCTACAACTTTACTTTTGGGACCACCTATGTCCGCCATATGGTTTGCCCGCCATTTGGCCGTTTTTATTAGGTGGGGTGCGGAAGAGCTGTGGCTCCAAATCTAAACGGTTACGACATCTAGTAAACTTCTTTACGGCAAGCGACATCCATGGCGACGCAAGTAATCCGACACCGTAGGGTCTAGTTTTTATCAGTGAGGGGACGGTCTGAACGTCGGGGAAGCAGTGGAAGACAGTGCCAGACATTATTTGAAGACAGTATCGGGTGAGTTCGTTTAGTCTTTGAATCTGTCATTATGCTGAGAAATAGCTAAACCATTTTATTGATAGGTTCTGAGTTTCTGTGCAAACGCGCGAAAACACGCTGGTATAATGAAACAATGACGGTAGCCTAATACATATATAGTCCGCTTCGTTCCGTTGCTACCATAAGATAACAGACTATCTTGTGTCTACAGCTGCAGTTTCTCACTGCAATTTCTAACATTGAATATTCACAAAAGACGCAATTTATACTGTACTCTGCCAATGTCTAAATAAATAATACGCTACGGTAAAGCTTTAAGAGGATGAATCATTACTTTTCTTTGACATGGATCCATTTGAAGACAATAACGGGTGAGTTCGTTTACTTTTTAAATCCGTCATTATGCTGAGAGAAATCGTATTCTCAATTTAATCTCTAAATTTATTGTAAGGTTAGGGTTGTAACTAGTTAGCTGTTTCGTAGGTGACTTAGTTAATGCACTCGTCTTAACTATTGCTTGTATTTTTGCATAGACTGCGCTGTTGCTGTTCTTGTTTGTGTTAGTGTTAACCAGTTTAACCTACAGGGTCCAAGTTGAACTATGCGGTTGTTCCATGCACTTGGAACGGTAGGCTACTGCCCTCTAGGGTTTTCGACACACTTGTTCCTGGTTATGGTTAAACATTTTGTTGTACGTCGCTCTGGATAAGAGCGTCTGCCAAATGCCTATAATGTAATATAATATTCCGTAGCAACAACATAAAAGTTTTTTTTTAATTATGCCATGTCATTCTACATTCAATATCTGGGACTAAACATTGAATAAATATACAATCTTACCACTGGTTTTACGCGTAGAGTTGTCCCTTCTGCGAATGAGTGGTCATATATTGTCTTGGACAATCCGTTTGAGAAATATAGGCTACGCGCATTTGTCACGCCTGGGCTATCTTCAAAAATAGCTGTGCGTAATACCACACCTGTTGCTTACGGCGTTGTCGCCCTTTTTAGTGCAATTTGGCTTGACTGACAATTAATTTATTCAGTAGGTGAGAGTATAAGCTTTCTGACGATGTATAACATGTCTGTTTTTGCTTTTGGAATAGCGTTTTTTAGGTCAGCGTAACCGAAAATTTTCTTATATGCCAGTGTCTACATAAATAAAACGGTAGGCTGCTCTGCGCGTAGGTCGCGACTTGATATCTCGTCTTTTGTTTCGTTTTTTCTTAATGTCGCATTTATTACTTGAAATGTGTATTTATGTGTTATTATTCTATCTGTCTCTGTGGCGCTCTGAAATGTGCATTCTCTGCTAAGCTGAGCAATGGATTGGAATATGTGTCTGACGTAGTGTTGCACGGTATTCCAAAACTTCAGCACTTTCTCGGTACTTAAAAAAAAAATAAAAATAAAATAAACGGTTCGCTATTAGAATATTCCGACGTTCGGTCGTTTTGAGTCAAATGTAAAAGCCAAGGAAAATTGTCTCCCGCATTACTGATTTAGAGGATGAAAAGTGTAATTTGTCAGAATCTTTGCTAGATGGCAGTAGCAACTAAGGTTGCCAAGTGAGGTGACTTGCGCTTGTGTACTCAGCCCTTTGATACAGCGCAAGCTTTGACTCAGTTCACTTCAGTAGCAATAGCTGTTCTAATTTGTAAATATTTTATTAAAGGAAGATGCTGTATTGTTATTGAAATATGCTGTTTTTAGATATATTTTAAAGTGAAAGACCTGTATAAAGATAATTTACTTTACAATTGTTTAATTTTTGAAATATATTTAATATAGTTTTCTATGGTTTAGTGTTGTAACACTGTAGGCCTATGCTTATTGATATGCTGAACAGGCTTCAACTTAAAAGTTGTTAATAAACCAGGTTTTTTATAAACCGTGAATTCGAAAATGAGGTCAACCCTTGTGGACATTACCTTTCTGATCAATTAAGGTAATTTCAGTATCGTTAGGTACCGAGTATTGAATCAGTATTGTTTCAGTATCAATTATCATGATACTAAACCTGGTATCGGTATCAAAGTCAAAATTTTGGTATCGTGAGAACACTAGTGTGACGCCTTTTTTAGACACAGCATGGAAGCGCTGCAGCTGTACATACACGCTGGGCCATCTAAGTGTTACGACATGCCATCTAAGTGTTACGACATAGTAAATGCCTTCACGAGAAGCGGCCAGGACACATCCATGGCGACGCAACTAAGTCATCCGCCAGCGTCTCTTACCACAAAATTGGCCATAAGTCATCAATTTTTTTATACAATAATCATGATATTCAGTAGATATGTTGGGTGAAGGTGTATGATCATGAGGACAAAGCCGTTTTCAAATCGCTCCATAGGGGGTGCGATGGTGCCAATGCTTGGACCCCTCCCAACGCCGCTTGCGGCTTTAATTATTAGGGGTCCAAGCAGCGAAGCTGGTGGAACCCTATTGTATCTGTTAGGATTATTATTATTATTATTATTTTTCTCCGCTAAAAGTGTCTGAGGCTCAGGAACCATAAGGCCTAGAGCAACCAAATTTGGCAGGTGGGTTCCTATGGCCCCCCACTACTCAGGCACTAAAAATCACCTATGTCGGCCAGATGGTGGCGCTATAACAAAGGGTTAGGCCTAAAAGGCCATAACTCTCACACCATAAGTTAGATCCACACAAAACTTCATCGACATATGCATCTGAACGTGCTCTATCACTTTGCCATTGGCACCACCTATGGCCGCCATATTGTTTGCCTGCCCTTTCGACTTTTTAGTTGGGGCGTGGCAGTTTTCTCCACTAAAATGTCTGAGGCTCAGCAACCATAAGTTGTAGACCAACCAAATTTTGGAGGTGGGTTCCTATGGCCCCCCACTACTCGGGCACTAAAAATCATCTATGTCGGCCAGATGGTGGCGCTATAACAAAGGGTCATACTTTAAAAGGTCATAACTCCCACACCGTAAGTCAGATCAACACAAAACTTCATCGACCGATGCATCGGAATGTGCTCTACAACTTTGCTTTTGGGACCACCTATGTCCGCCATATGGTTTGCCCGCCATTTGGACTTTTTTATTAGGTGGGGTGCGGAAGAGCTGTGGCTCCAAATCTAAACGGTTACGACATCGAGTAAACTTCTTTACGGCAAGCGACATCCATGGCGACGCAAGTAATCCGACACCGTAGGGTCTAGTTTTTATCAGTGAGGGGACGGTCTGAACGTCGGGGAAGCAGTGGAAGACAGTGTCAGACATTCTTTGAAGACAGTATCGGGTGAGTTCGTTTAGTCTTTGAATCTGTCATTATGCTGAGAAATAGCTAAACCATTTTATTGATAGGTTCTGAGTTTCTGTGCAAACGCGCGAAAACACGCTGGTATTATGAAACAATGACGGTAGCCTAATACATATATAGTCCGCTTCGTTCCGTTGCTACCATAAGATAACAGACTATCTTGTGTCTACAGCTGCAGTTCCTCACTGCAATTTCTAACATTGAATATTCACAAAAGACGCAATTTATACTGTACTCTGCCAATGTCTAAATAAATAATACGCTACGGTAAAGCTTTAAGAGGATGAATCATTACTTTTCTTTGACATGGATCCATTTGAAGACAATAACGGGTTCGTTTTTAAATCCGTCATTATGCTGAGAGAAATCGTATTCTCAATTTAATCTCTAAATTTATTCTAAGGTTAGGGTTGTAACTAGTTAGCTGTTTCGTAGGTGACTTAGTTAATGCACTCGTCTTAACTATTGCTTGTATTTTTGCATAGACTGCGTTGTTGCTGTTCTTGTTTGTGTTAGTGTTAACCAGTTTAACCTACAGGGTCCAAGTTGAACTATGCGGTTGTTCCATGCACTTGGAACGGTAGGCTACTGCCCTCTAGGGTTTTCGACACACTTGTTCCTGGTTATGGTTAAACATTTTGTTGTACGTCGCTCTGGATAAGAGCGTCTGCCAAATGCCTATAATGTAATATAATATTCCGTAGCAACAACATAAAAGTTTTTTTTAAACTATGCCATGTCATTCTACATTCAATATCTGGGACTAAACATTGAATAAATATACAATCTTACCACTGGTTTTACGCGTAGAGTTGTCCCTTCTGCGAATGAGTGGTCATATATTGTCCTGGACAATCCGTTTGAGAAATATAGGCTACGCGCATTTGTCACGCCTGGGCTATCTTCAAAAATAGCTGTGCGTAATACCACACCTCTTGCTTACGGCGTTGTCGCCCTTTTTAGTGCAATTTGGCTTGACTGACAATTAATTTATTCAGTAGGTGAGAGTATAAGCTTTCTGACGATGTATAACATGTCTGTTTTTGCTTTTGGAATAGCGTTTTATATGTCAGCGTAACCGAAAATTTTCTTATATGCCAGTGTCTACATAAATAAAACGGTAGGCTGCTCTGCGCGTAGGTCGCGACTTGATATCTCGTCTTTTGTTTCGTTTTTTCTTAATGTCGCATTTATTACTTGAAATGTGTATTTATGTGTTATTATTCTATCTGTCTCTGTGGCGCTCTGAAATGTGCATTCTCTGCTAAGCTGAGCAATGGATTGGAATATGTGTCTGACGTAGTGTTGCACGGTATTCCAAAACTTCAGCACTTTCTCGGTACTTAAAAAAAATAAAAATAAAATAAACGGTTCGCTATTAGAATATTCCGACGTTCGGTAGTTTTGAGTCAAATGTAAAAGCCAAGGAAAATTGTCTCCCGCATTACTGATTTAGAGGATGAAAAGTGTAATTTGTCAGAATCTTTGCTAGATGGCAGTAGCAACTAAGGTTGCCAAGTGAGGTGACTTGCGCTTGTGTACTCAGCCCTTTGATACAGCGCAAGCTTTGACTCAGTTCACTTCAGTAGCAATAGCTGTTCTAATTTGTAAATATTTTATTAAAGGAAGATGCTGTCTTGTTATTGAAATATGCTGTTTTTAGATATATTTTAAAGTGAAAGACCTGTATAAAGATAATTTACTTTACAATTGTTTAATTTTTGAAATATATTTAATATAGTTTTCTATGGTTTAGTGTTGTAACACTATAGGCCTATGCTTATTGATATGCTGAACAGGCTTCAACTTAAAAGTTGTTAATAAACCAGGTTTTTTATAAACCGTGAATTCGAAAATGAGGTCAACCCTTGTGGACATTACCTTTCTGATCAATTAAGGTAATTTCAGTATCGTTAGGTACCGAGTATTGAATCAGTATTGTTTCAGTATCAATTATCATGATACTAAACCTGGTATCGGTATCAAAGTCAAAATTTTGGTATCGTGAGAACACTAGTGTGACGCCTTTTTTAGTCACAGCATGGAAGCGCTGCAGCTGTACATACACGCTGGGCCATCTAAGTGTTACGACATGCCATCTAAGTGTTATGACATAGTAAATGCCTTCACGAGAAGCGGCCAGGACACATCCATGGCGACGCAACTAAGTCATCCGCCAGCGTCTCTTACCACAAAATTGGCCATAAGTCATCAATTTTTTTATACAATAATCATGATATTCAGTAGATATGTTGGGTAAAGGTGTATGATCATGAGGACAAAGCCGTTTTCAAATCGCTCCATAGGGGGTGCGATGGTGCCAATGCTTGGACCCCTCCCAACGCCGCTTGCGGCTTTAATTATTATTATTATTCTTATTATTTTTCTCCGCTAAAAGTGTCTGAGGCTCAGCAACCATAAGTCGTAGAGCTACCAAATTTGGCAGGTGGGTTCCTATGGCCCCCCACTACTCAGGCACTAAAAATCACCTATGTCGGCCAGATGGTGGCGCTATAACAAAGGGTTTTGCGTAAAAGGCCATAACTCCCACACCATAAGTTAGATCAACACAAAACTTCATCGACCTATGCATCTGAAGGTGCTCTACAACTTTGCCATTGGCACCACCCATGTCCGCCATATTGTTTGCCCGCCATTTTAACTTTTACGTTGGGGCGTGGAAGCTTTCTCTGCTAAAATGTCTGAGGCTCAGCAACCTTAAGTCCTAGAGCAACCAAATTTGGCAGGTGGGTTCCTATGGCCCCCCACTACTCAGGCACTAAAAATCACCTATGTCGGCCAGATGGTGGCGCTATAACAAAGGATTTTGCCTAAAAGGTCATAACTCCCACACCGTAAATCAGATCAACACAAAACTTCATAGACCGACGCACGTGAATGTGCTCTACAACTTTGCTGTTGGGGCTACATATCTCCGCCATATTGTTTGCCTGCCATTTGGACTTTTTTATTAGGTGGGGTGCGGAAGAGCTGTGGCTCCAAATCTAAACGATTACGACATCTAGTAAACTTCTTTACGGCAAGCGACATCCATGGCGACGCAAGTAATCCGACACCGTAGGGTCTAGTTTTTATCAGTGAGGGGACGGTCTGAACTTCGGGGAAGCAGTGGAAGACAGTGCCAGACATTATTTGAAGACAGTATCGGGTGAGTTCGTTTAGTCTTTGAATCTGTCATTATGCTGAGAAATAGCTAAACCATTTTATTGATAGGTTCTGAGTTTCTGTGCAAACGCGCGAAAACACGCTGGTCCAATGAAACAATGACGGTAATGCATATAGTCCGCTTCGTGCCGTTGCTACCATAACATAACAAACTATCTTGTGTCTACAGCTGCAGTTTCTCGCTGCAATTTCTAATATTGAATATAAACAAAAGACGCAATTTATGCTGTAGTCTGCCAATGTCTAAATAAATAATACGGTCCATTTGAAGACAATATCGGGTGAGTTCGTTTAGTCTTTAAATCCGTCATTATGCTGACAGAAATTGTTTTCTCAATTTAATCTCTAAATTGACTGTAAGCTTAGGGTTGTAACTAGTTAGCTGTTTCGTTGGTGACTTAGTTAATGCACTCGTCTTAACTATTGCTTGTATTTTTGCATAGACTGCGTTGTTGCTGTTCTTGTTTGTGTTGATGTTAATCAGTTTAACCTACAGGGTCCAAGTTGAACTAACGGTTGTTCCCTGCACTTGGAACGGCATTTCTCTCTAGGGCTTTCGACACACTTGTTCCTGGTTATGGTTATACACTTTGTTGTACGTCACTCTGGATAAGAGCGTCTGCCAAATGCCTGTACTGTAATGGAATGTAATGTAATATTCCGTAGCAACAAGATAAACCCGACGTTAGCCCTAAACTATGCCAATATAGCAGTGAAAACGCTGCTCACTGAATAAGGAAATAAACGAGACAAAGTTTTTTAAAATTATGCCATGTCATTCTACATTCAATATCTGGGACTAAACATCGAATAAATATACAATCTTACCACTGGTTTTACGCGTAGAGATGTCCCTTCTGCGAATGAGTGGTCATATATTGTCTTGGACAATCCGTTTGCGAAATATACGCGCATCTGTGACGCCAGGGTCGGCTATCTTCAATAACAGCTGTGCGTAATACCACACCTGTTGCTTACGGCGTTGTCGCCCTTTTTAGTGCAATTTGGCTTGATTGACAATTCATTTATTCAGTAGGTGAGAGTATAAGCTTTCTAACGATGTATAACATGTCTGATTTTGCTTTTGGAATAGCGTTTTATAGGTCAGCGTAACCAAAATTTATCTTATCTGCCAATGTCTAAATAAATAAAACGGTAGACTCCTTTGCGCGCAGCACGCAGATCGCGAGTTGATATTACGTCTTTTTTCCGTTTTTTCTCAATGTCGTATTTATTATTTGAAATGTGCATTTATGTGTTATTATTCTATCTATCTCTGTGGCGCTCTGAAGTGTGCATTCTCTGCTAAGCTGAGCAATGGATTGGAATATGTGTCTGACGTAGTGTTGCACGGTATACCAAAACTTCAGCACTTTCTCGGTACTTAAAAAAAAAAAAAAAAAAAAAGAAACGCTTCGGTATTAGAGTATTCCGACGTTCGGTAGTTTTGAGTCAAATGTAAAAGCCAGGGAAAATTGTCTCCCGCATTACTGATTGAGAGGATGAAAAGTGTAATTTGTCAGAATCTTCGCTGTAAGGCAGTAGCAACTAAGGTTGCCAAGTGAGGTGACTTGCGCTTGTGCACTCAGCTCCTTGATACAGCGCAAGCTTTGACTCAGTTCACTTCAGTAGCAATAGGTGTTCCAATTTGGAAATATTTTATTATAGATAGATGCTGTATTGTTATTAAAATATGCTGTTTTTAAATCTATTTAAAGGTGAAAGACCTGTTTTAAAGATTATTTACTTTACAACTGTTTAATTTTTGAAATATATTTAACATATTTTTCTATTGTTCAGTGTTGTAACACTATAGGCCTATGCATATTAATATGTTAAAGAGGCTTCAACTTAAAGGTTGTTAAAGTTACGTTTCTGATCTATTAAGGTAATTTCAGTATCTTTAGGTACCGAGTATCGAATTAGCATCGTTTAAGTTTCAAGTATCATTTCAGTATTGAGTATCGTAATACTAAACCTGGTATCAGTATCAAAGACAAAATTTTGGTATCGTAAACTTCTTTACGGCAAGCGACATCCATGGCGACGCAAGTAATCCGAGACTGTAGGGTCTAGTTTTTAGCAGTGAGGGGAGGGTCTGAGCGTCGCGGAAGCAATGGAAGACATTACCAGCCAGAGTGCATGCTAGGCTAAGTTTGTTAGTAAAAGCTTTTTGAGAGGATGAATAATTACTTTTCTTTGGCATGGATCCATTTGAAGACAGTATCGGGTGAGTTCATTCAGTCTTTAAATCTGTCATTATGGTGAGAAATAGCTAAACCATTTTATTGGTAGGTTTTCAGTTTCTGTGCAAACGCGCGAAAACACGCTGGTATAATATAACAATGACGGTAATACATTCGTAGTCCGCTTCGTTCCGTTGCTACCATAACATAAACTATATTGTGTCTACAGCTGCAGTTTCTCGCTGCAATTTCTAATATTGAATGTAAACAAAAGACGCAATTTATGCTCTACTCTGCCAATGTCTGAATAAATAATACGGTACTCTGCGCGTAGGTAGCATCGATGGCGAGTTGGTCTTTCATGTTTTGCTATTAAAAGTTTGTTAGTAAAAGCTTTGAGAAGATGAATCATTACTTTTCTTTGGCATGGATCCATTTGAAGAAAATATCGGGTGAGTTCGTTTAGTGTTTAAATCCGTCATTATGCTGAGAGAAATCGTATTCTCAATTTAATCTCTAAATTGACTGTAAGCTTAGGGTTGTAACTAAGTAGTTGTTTCGTAGGTGATTTAACTCGTCTTAACTATTGCTTGTATTTTTTCATAGACTGCATTGTTGCTGTTCTTGTTTGTGTTAGTGTTAATCAGTTTAACCTACAGGATCCAAGTTGAACTATGCCGTTGTTCCCTGCACTTGGAACGGTAGGCTACTGCCCTCTAGGGTTTTCGACACACTTGTTCCTGGTTATGGTTAAACACTTTGCTGTACGTCGCTCTGGATAGGAGGGTCTGCCAAATGCCTGTAATGTAATGTAATGCAATATTCAGTAGCAACAAGATAAACCCGACATTAGCCCTAAAATATGCCAATACAGCGGTGAAAACGCTGCTCACTGAATTACGAAATAAACGAGACAAATCTTTATTTTTTAAATTATACCATGTCATTCTACAGTCAATATCTGGGACTAAACATTGAATAAATATACAATCTTACCATTGGTTTTACGCGTAGATGTCCCTTTTGCGAATGAGTGGTCATATATTGTCTTGGACAATCTGTTTGCGAATTATACGCGCATCTGTCACGCCTGGGTCGGCTATCTTCAATAATAGCTGTGCGTAATACAACACTTGTTGCTTACGGCGTTGTCGCCCTTTTTAGTGCAATTTGGTTTGATTGACAATTCATTTATTCAGTAGGTGAGAGTATAAGCTTTCTAACGATGTATAACATGTCTGATTTTGCTTTTGGAATAGCGTTTTATAGGTCAGTGTAACCAAAATTTTTCTTATCTGCCAATGTCTAAATGAATAAAACGGTAGGCTACTTTGCGCGCAGCGCGCAGATCGCGAGTTGATATTTAGGGGTCCAAGCAGCGAAGCTGGTGGAACCCTATTGTATCTGTTAGGATTATTATTCTTATTATTTTTCTCCGCTAAAAGTGTCTGAGGCTCAGCAACCATAAGTCCTAGAGCAACCAAATTTGGCAGGTGGGTTCCTATGGCCCCCCACTACTCAGGCACTAAAAATCACCTATGTCGGCGGTATGGTGGCGCTATAACAAAGGGTTAGGCGTAAAAGGCCATAACTCCCACACCATAAAATAGATCAACACAATACTTCATCGACATATGCATCTGAACGTGCTCTATCACTTTGCCATTGGCACTACCTATGTCTGCCATATTGTTTGCCCGCCATTTTAACTTTTTAGTTGGGGCGTGGCAGTTTTCTCCGCTAAAATGTCTGAGGCTCAGCAACCATAAGTTGTACACCAACCAAATTTGGGAGGTGGGTTCCTATGGCCCCCCACTACTCAGGCACTACAAATCACCCATGTCGGCCAGATGGTGGCGCTATAACAAAGGGTCATACTTTAAAAGGCCATAACTCACACACCATAAGTACGATCAACACAAAACTTCATCGACCGATGCATCTGAATGTGCTCTACAACTTTGCTATTGGGACCACCTATGTCCGCCATATGGTTTGCCCGCCATTTGGACTTTTTTATTAGGTGGGGTGCCGAAGAGCTGTTGCTGCAAATTCTAAGTGTTACGACATCGAGTAAACTTCTTTACGGCAAGCGACATCCATGGCGACGCAAGTAATCCGACACCGTAGGGTCTAGTTTTTATCAGTGAGGGGACGGTCTGAACGTCGGGGAAGCACTGGAAGAGGCTACCAAAAGTTTGTTAGTAACAGCTTTTTCAGAGGATGAATAATTACTGTTCTTGAGCGTGCATCCATTTGAAGACAATATCTGGTGAGTTCGTTCAGTCTTTGAATCTGTCATTATGCTGAGAAATAGCTAAACCATTTTATTGATAGTATTTGAGTTTCGTGTAAACGCGCGAAAACACGCTGGTATAATTAAACAATGACGGTAATACATATGTAGTCCGCTTCGTTCCGTTGCTACCATAATATAAACTATCTTGTGTCTACAGCTGCTGTTTCTCGCTGCAATTACTAATATTGAATATAAACAAAAGACGCAATTTATGCTGTAGTTGCCGGTGTCTGAATAAATAACACGGAACTCTGCGCGTAGGTAGCATCGATGGCGAGTTGGTATTTCATTTTCTGCTTCTAAAAGTTTGTTAGTAAAAGCTATTTGAGTGGATGAATCATTACTTTTCTTTGGCATGGATCCATTTGAAGACAATATCGGGTGAGTTCGTTTAGTCTTTAAATCCGTCATGCTGAGAGAAATCGTATTCTCAATTTAATCTCTAAATTGACTAAGATTAGGGTTGTAACTAGTTAGCTGTTTCGTAGGTGATTTACTTAATGCACTCGTCTTAACTATTGCTTGTATTTTTGCATGGACTGCGTTGTTGCTGTTCTTGTTTGTGTTAGTGTTCATCAGTTTAACCTACAGGGTCCAAGTTGAACTATGCGGTTGTTCCCTGCACTTGGAACGGTACTTCTCTCTAGGGCTTTCAACACGCTTGTTCCTGGTTATGGTTATACACTTTGTTGTACGTCGCTCTGGATAAGAGCGTCTGCCAAATGCCTGTAATGTAATGTGAAATTCCGTTGCAACAAGATAAACCCGAAAATAGCCCTAAAATATGCCAATACAGCAGTGAAAACGCTGCTCACTCAATAACGAAATAAACGAGACAACGTTTATTTAAATTATACCATGTCATTATACAGTCAATATCTGGGACTAAGCATTTAATAAATATACAATCTTACCATTGGTTTTACACGTAGAGATGTCCCTTTTGCGAGCGAGTGGTCATATATTGTCTTGGACAATCCGTTTGTGAAATATATGCGCATATGTGACGCCTACCTTCAAAAATAGCTGTGCGTAATACCACACCTGTTGCTTACGGCGTTGTCGCCCTTTTTAGTACAATTTGGCTTGATTGACAATTCATTTATTCAGTCGGTGAGAGTATAAGCTTTCTAACGATGTATAACATGTCTGATTTTGCTTTGGAATAGCGTTTTATAGGTCAGCGTAACCAAAATTTTTCTTATCTGCCAATGTCTAAATAAATAAAACGGTAGGCTACTTTGCGCGCAGCACGCAGATCGCGAGTTGATATTACGTCTTTTTTCCGTTTTTTCTCAATGTCGTATTTATTATTTGAAATGTGCATTCATGTGTTATTATTCTATCGGTCTCTGTGGCGCTCTGTAATGTGCATTCTCTGCTAAGCTGAGCAATGGATTGGAATATGTGTCTGGCGTAGTGTTGCACGGTATACCAAAACTTCAGCACTTTCTCGGTACTTAAAAAAAAAAAAAAAAGAAACGGTTCGGTATTAGAATATTCCGACGTTCGGTAGTTTTGAGTCAAATGTAAAAGCCAGGGAAAATTGTCTCCCGCATTACTGATTGAGAGGATGAAAAGTGTAATTTGTCAGAATCTTCGCTAGAAGGCAGTAGCAACTAAGGTTGCCAAGTGAGGTGACTTGCGCTTGTGCACTCAGCTCCTTGATACAGTGCAAGCTTTGACTCAGTTCACTTCAGTAGCAATAGGTGTTCCAATTTGGAAACATTTTATTATAGATAGATGCTGTATTGTTATTAAAATATGCTGTTTCTAAATCTATTTAAAGGTGAAAGACCTGTTTTAAAGATTATTATTATTATTATTATTATTTACCTTACAACTGTTTAATTTTTGAAATATATTTAACATATTTTTCTATTGTTCAGTGTTGTAACACTATAGGCCTATGCATATTAATATGTTGAAGAGGCTTCAACTTAAAGGTTGTTAATGAACCAGGTTGGTAATAAACCATGAATTCAAAAATGAGGTCAACCCTTGTGGACATTACGTTTCTCATCTATTAAGGTAATTTCAGTATCGTTAGGTACCGAGTATCGAATTAGCATCGTTTAAGTTTCAAGTATCATTTCAGTATTGAGTATCGTAGTACTAAACCTGGTATCAGTATCAAAGTCAAAATTTTGGTATCATGACAACACTAGTGAGACGCCTTTTTTAGTTGCGGCACAGAAACACTGCAGCTGTGCATACACGCTGGACCATCTAAGTGTTACGACATAGTAAAGGCCTTGACGGGAAGTGGCCAGGACATATCCATGGCGACGTAACTAAGTCATCCGACAGCGTCTCTTAGCACAAAATTGGCCATAAGTCATCAATATTTCATACGATCATCATGATATTCAGTAGATATGTTGGGTGAAGGCATATGATCATAAGGACAAAGCCATTTTAAAATCGCTCCATAGGGGGCGCGATGGTGCCAATGCTTGGACCCCTCCCAACGCCGCTTGCGGCTTTAATTAGGGGTCCAAGCAGCGAAGCTGGTGGAACCCTATTGTATCTGTTAGGATTATTCTTATTATTTTTCTCCGCTAAAAGTGTCTGAGGCTCAGCAACCATAAGTCCTAGAGCAACCAAATTTGGCAGGTGGGTTCCTATGGCCCCCCACTACTCAGGCACTAAAAATCACCTATGTCGGCCATATGGTGGCGCTATAACAAAGGGTTAGGCGTAAAAGGCCATAACTCCCACACCATAAGTTAGATCAACACAAAACTTCATCGACATATGCATCTGAACGTGCTCTATCACTTTGCCATTGGCACTACATATGTCTGCCATATTGTTTGCCCGCCATTTTTACTTTTTAGTTGGGGCGTGGCAGTTTTCTCTGCTAAAATGTCTGAGGCTCAGCAACCATAAGTTGTACACCAACCAAATTTGGGAGGTGGGTTCCTATGGCCCCCCACTACTCAGCCACGAAAAATCACCTATGTCGCCCAGATGGTGGCGCTATAACAAAGGATCATACTTTTAAAGGCTATAACTGCCACACCATAAGTCCGATCAACACAAAACTTCATCGACCGATGCATCTGAATGTGCTCTACAACTTTGCTATTGGGACCACCTATGTCCGCCATATGGTTTGCCCGCCATTTGGACTTTTTTATTAGGTGGGGTGCCGAAGAGCTGTTGCTGCAAATTCTAAGTGTTACGACATCGAGTAAACTTCTTTACGGCAAGCGACATCCATGGCGACGCAAGTAATCCGACACCGTAGGGTCTAGTTTTTATCAGTGAGGGGAAGGTCTGACCGTCGGGGAAAGAAAGACAGTGCCAGCCAGAGTGCATGCTAGGCTATTACAGGTTTGTTAGTAAAAGCTTTTTGAGAGGATGAATAATTACTTTTATTTGGCATGGATTTGAAGACAGTATCGGGTGAGTTCGTTTAGTCTTTAAATCTGTCATTATGGTGAGAAATAGCTAAACCATTTTATTGGTAGGTTTTGCGTTTCTGTGCAAACGCGCAGCAACGGTCCGCTTCGTTCCGTTGCTACCATAACATAAATTATCTTGTGTCTACAGCTGCAGTTTCTCGCTGCAATTTCTAATATTGAATATAAACAAAAGACGCAATTTATGCTTTAAATCGTATTCTCAATTTAATCTCTAAATTGACTGTAAGCTTAGGGATGTAACTAGGTAGTTGTTTCGTAGGTGACTTAACTCGTCTTAACTATTGCTTGTATTTTTTGCCTAGACTGCGTTGTTGCTGTTCTTGTTTGTGTTAGTGTTAATCAGTTTAACCTACAGGGTCCAAGTTGAACTATGCGGTTGTTCCGTGCATTTGGAACGGTAGGCTACTGCCCTCTAGGGTTTTCGACACACTTGTTCCTGTTTATGGTTAAACACTTTGTTGTACGTCGCTCTGGATAATGTCTGCCAAATGCCTGTAATGTAATGTAATGCAATATTCCGTAGCAACAAGATAAACCCGACATTAGCCCTAAAATATGCCAATACAGCAGTGAAAACGCTGCTTACGGAATAACGAAATAAACGAGACAAAGTTTTTTTAATTATACCATCTCATATTACAGTCAATATCTGGGACTAAACATTGAATAAATATACAATCTTACCATTGGTTTTACGCGTAGAGATGTCCCTTTTGCGACTGAGTGGTCATACATTGTCTTGGACAATCCGTTTGTGATTCCTGTTGCTTACGGCGTTGTCGCCGTTTTTAGTACAATTTGGCTTGATTGACAGTTCATTTATTCAGTAGATGAGAGTATAAGCTTTCTAACGATGTATAACATGTCTGATTTTGCATTTGGAATAGCGTTTTATAGTTCAGCGTAATGGAATATTTTCTTATCGCATTCACTGTGGCGTAGCATTAAAGACGATGCACCTAACGAAACGTTGTCAACGATTTCCATAATTTCTTGGAGAGTACTATTATTATTGAGGACTTCGGGGCATAGCTAAGCCATTTCTTTGCTGATAGACCTATCTGACATCGTTTTCTGACGCAAAACGGAAGCGGATAGGACTTTGTCATTGATTTCCTGTCTCTATACTACTAAACACGTCATGTTGCTATGTAAGTATTACTGCTCAAAATATTTCGGTTACATACGTTATTTTTGAAATTGAGTGTCTTTAAATAGGCTAGTGTTATTATATAATGTGGATATTTCACACTGCAATGTAAGCGTTAGTGTAATAGTTTTTGTGACCCATGGAACAGTGATGACAGTCGAGTAAACTTCTTTACGGCAAGCGACATCCATGGCGACGCAAGCAATCCGACACCGTAGGGTCTAGTTTTTATCAGTGAGGGGAGGGTCTGAACGTCGGGGAGGCAATAGAAGACAGTGCCAGCCAGAATGCATGCTAGGTTACCAAAGGTTTTTCAGTAAAAGCTTTTTGAGAGGATGAATAATTACTTTTCTTGAGCCTGGATCCATTTGAAGACTGTATCGGGTGAGTTCGTTTAGTCTTTGGATCTGTCATTATGCTGAGACATAGCTAAACCATTTTATTGATAAAACACGCTAGTATAATAAAACAATGACGGTAATACATATAGTTGCTACCATTACATAACAGACTATCTTGTGTCTACAGCTGCAGTTTCTCGCTGCAATTACTAATATTGAATATAAACAAACGACGCGATTTATGCTGTACTCCGTCAATGTCTAAATAAATAATATGGGACTCTGAGCGTAGGAAGCAGTTAACATGGATGGCGAGTTGATATTTAGTTTTTTGTTACTAAAAGTTGGTTCGTAAAAGCTTCATGACAGGATGAATCATTACTTTTCTTACCATTGGTTTTACGCGTAGAGATGTCCCTTTTGCGAATGAGTGGTCATATATTGTCTTGGACAATCCGTTTGCGAAATATACGCGCATCTGTCACGCCTGGGTCGGCTATCTTCAATAATAGCTGTGCGTAATACCACACCTGTTGCTTACGGCGTTGTCGCCCTTTTTAGTACAATTTGGCTTGATTGACAGTTCTTTTATTCAGTAGATGAGAGAATAAGCTTTCTAACGATGTATAACATGTCTGATTTTGCTTTTGGAATAGTGTTTTATAGGTCAGCGTAACCAAAAGTTTTCTTATCTGCCAATGTGTAAATAAATAAAACGGTAGGCTACTTTGCGCGCAGCACGCATTTCGCGAGTTGATATTACGTCTTTTTTCCGTTTTTTCTCAATGTCGTATTTATTATTTGAAATGTGCATTCATGTGTTATTATTCTATCTGTCTCTGTGGCGCTCTGAAATGTGCATTCTCTGCTAAGCTGAGCAATGGATTCGAATATGTGTCTGACGTAGTGTTGGACGGTATACCAAAACTTCAGCACTTTCTCAGTACTTAAAAAAAAAAAAAAAAAAGAAACGGTTCGGTATTAGAATATTCCGACGTTCGGTAGTTTTGAGTCAAATGTAAAAGCCAGGGAAAATTGTCTCCTGCATTACTGATTGAGAGGATGAAAAGTGTAATTTGTCAGAATCTTCGCTAGAAGGCAGTAGCAACTAAGGTTGCCAAGTGAGGTGACTTGCGCTTGCGCACTCAGCTCCTTGATACAGCGCAAGCTTTGACTCAGTTCACTTCAGTAGCAATAGGTGTTCCAATTTGGAAATATTTTATTATAGATAGATGCTGTATTGTTATTAAAATATGCTGTTTATAAATCAATTTAAAGGTGAAAGGCCTGTTTCAAAGATTATTTACTTTACAGCTGTTTAATTTTTGAAATATATTTAACATATTTTTCTATTGTTCAGTGTTGTAACACTATAGGCCTATGTATATTAATATGTTGAAGAGGCTTCAACTTAAAGGTTGTTAATGAACCGGGTTGTTAATAAACCATGAATTCGAAAATGAGGTCAACCCTTGTGGACATTACGTTTCTCATCTATTAAGGTAATTTCAGTATCGTTAGGTACCGAGTATCGAATTAGCATCGTTTAAGTTTCAAGTATCATTTCAGTATTGAGTATCGTAATACTAAACCTGGTATCAGTATCAAAGTCGAAATTTTGGTATCGTGACAACACTAGTGTGACGCCTTTTTTAGTTGCGGCGCAGAAACACTGCAGCTGTGCATACACGCCGGACCATCTAAGTGTTACGACATAGTAAAGGCCTTGACGGGAAGCGGCCAGGACATATCCATGGCGACGTAACTAAGTCATCCGACAGCGTCTCTTAGCACAAAATTGGCCATAAGTCATCAATATTTCATACGATCACCATGATATTCAGTAGATGTGTTGGCTGAAGGCATATGATCATGAGGACAAAGCCATGTTAAAATCGCTCCATAGGGGGCGCGATGGTGCCAATGCTTGGACCCCTCCCAACGCCGCTTGCGGCTTTAATTATTATTATTATTCTTATTTTTCTCCGCTAAAAGTGTCTGAGGCTCAGCAACCATAAGTCCTAGAGTAACCAAATTTGGCAGGTCGGTTCCTATGGCCCCCCACTACTCAGGCACTAAAAATCACCTATGTCGGCCAGATGGTGGCGCTATAACAAAGGGTTAGGCGTAAAAGGCCATAACTCCCACACCATAAGTTAGATCAACACATAACTTCATCGACATATGCATCTGAACGTGCTCTACAACTTTGCCATTGGCACCACCTATGGCCGCCATATTGTTTACCTGCCCTTTCGACTTTTTAGTTGGGGCGTGGCAGTTTTCTCCACTAAAATGTCTGAGGCTCAGCAACCATAAGTTGTAGACCAACCAAATTTTGGAGGTGGGTTCCTATGGCCCCCCACTACTCGGGCACAAAAAATCATCTATGTCGGCCAGATGGTGGCGCTATAACAAAGGGTCATACTTTAAAAGGTCATAACTCCCACACCGTAAGTCAGATCAACACAAAACTTCATCGACCGATGCATCTGAATGTGCTCTACAACTTTGCTTTTGGGACCACCTAGGTCCGCCATATGGTTTGCCCGCCATTTGGACTTTTCTATTAGGTGGGGTGCGGAAAAGCTGGAGCTCCAAATTCTAAGTGTTACGACATCGAGTAAACTTCTTTACGGCAAGCGACATCCATGGCGACGCGAGTAATCCGACACCGTAAGGTTAGTTTTTTATTAGTGAGGGGACGGTCTTGGGGCACTTGGAACGCTAGGATACTGCCCTCTAGGGTTTTCGACACACTTGTTCCTGGTTATGGTTAGACACTTTGTTGTACGTCGCTCTGGATATGAGCGTCTGCCAAATGCCTGTAATGTAATGTAGGCTAATATTCCGTAACAACAAGATAAACCCGACATTTGCCCTAAAATATGCCAATACAGCAGTGAAAACGCTGCTTACTGAATAACGAAATAAACGAGACAAAGTTTTTTTTAATTATACCATCTCATATTACAGTCAATATCTGGGACTAAACATTGAATAAATATACAATCTTACCATTGGTTTTACGCGTAGAGATGTCCCTTTTGCGACTGAGTGGTCATACATTGTCTTGGACAATCCGTTTGTGATTCCTGTTGCTTGCGGCGTTGTCGCCGTTTTTAGTACAATTTGGCTTGATTGACAGTTCATTTATTCAGTAGATGAGAGTATAAGCTTTCTAACGATGTATAACATGTCTGATTTTGCATTTGGAATAGCGTGTTATAGTTCAGCTTAATGGAATATTTTCTTATCGCATTCACTGTGGCGTAGCATTAAAGACGATGCACCTAACGAAACGTTGTCAACGATTTTCATAATTTCTTGGACAGTATTATTATTATTGAGGACTTCGGGGCATAGCTAAGCCATTTCTTTGCTGATAGACCTATCTGACATCGTTTTCTGACGCAAAACAGAAGCGGATAGGACTTTGTCATTGATTGTCTGTCTCTATACTACTAAACACAGATAAAATGTCATGTTGCTATGTAAGTATTACTGCTCAAAATATTTCGGTTATATGCGTTAGGCTATTTTTCAAATTGAGTGTCTTTAAATAGGTTAGTGGTATTATATAATGTGGATATTTCACACTGCAATGTAAGCGTCAGTGTAATAGTTTTTGTGACCCATGGAACAGTGATGACGACAGTGTTGGAACGTTGCTAAAACGTGGTGGACAATTGAAAATTATTTTCGTCCCATCCCCATCCGTCATTATGCTGAGAAATAGCTAAACCATTTTTATTGATAGTAATTGAGTTTCTCTGGAAACGCGCGAAAACACGCTGGTATAATAAAACAATGACGGTAAATATAGCCTACATATGTAGTCTGCTTCATTCCGTTGCTACCATAACATAACATACTATCTTGTGTCTACAGCTGCAGTTTCTCGCTGCAATTACTAATATTGAATATAAACAAAGGACGCAATTTATGCTGTACTCTACCAATGTCTACATAAATAATACGGTACTCTGAGCGTATGAAGCAGTTATCATGGATGGCGAGTTGATATTTTTTGCTACTACAAGTTTGTTAGTAAAAGCTTTGAGAGGATGAATCATTACTTTTCTTTGGCATGGATCCATTTGAAGACAATATCGGGTGAGTTCGTTTACTCTTTAAATCCGTCATCATGCTGAGAGAAATCGTATTCTCAATATAATCTCCACATTGACTGTAAGCTTTGGGTAGTAACTAGTTAGCTGTTTCGTAGGTGACTTAGTTAATGCACTCGTCTTAACTATTGTTTGCATTTCTGCATAGACTGCGTTGTTGCTGTTCATGTTTGTGTTACTGTTAATCAGTTTAACCTACAGGGTCCAAGTTGAACTATGCGGTTGTTCCCTGCACTTGGAACGGTAGGCTACTGCCCTCTAGGGTTTTCGCCACAATTGTTCCTGATTATGGTTATACACTTAGTTGTACGTCGCTCTGGATAAGAGCGTCTGCCAAACGCCTGTAATTTAAGATGTAATGTAATATTCCGTAGCAACAAGATAAACCAGACATTAGCCTTAAAATATGCCAATACAGCAGTGAAAACTCTGCTCACTGAAGAACGACATAAACGAGACAACGTTTTTAAAAACAATTATTCCATATCATTCTACAGTCACTATCTGGGACTAAACATCGAATAAATATAAATTCTTACCACTGGTTTTACGCGTAGAGATGTCCCTTTTGCGAATGAGTGGTCATATATTGTCTTGGACAATCCGTTTGCGAAATATACGCGCATCTGTGACGCCAGGGTCGGCTATCTTCAATAACAGCTGTGCTTAATACCACACCTGTTGCTTACGGCGTTGTCGCCCTTTTTAGTGCAATTTGGCTTGATTGACAATTCATTTATTCAGTAGGTGAGAGTATAAGCTTTCTAACGATGTATAACATGTCTGATTTTGCTTTTGGAATAGCGTTTTATAGGTCAGCGTAACCAAAATTTATCTTATCTGCCAATGTCTAAATAAATAAAACGGTAGACTACTTTGCGCGCAGCACGCAGATCGCGAGTTGATATTACGTCTTTTATTTCCGTTTTTTCTCAATGTCGTATTTATTATTTGAAATGTGCATTTATGTGTTATTATTCTATCTGTCTCTGTGGCGCTCTGAAATGTGCATTCTCTGCTAAGCTGAGCAATGGATTGGAATATGTGTCTGACGTAGTGTTGCACGGTATACCAAAACTTCAGCACTTTCTCGGTACTTAAAAAAAAAAAAAAAAAAAAGAAACGCTTCGGTATTAGAACATTCCGACGTTCGGTAGTTTGAGTCAAATGTAAAAGCCAGGGAAAATTGTCTCCCGCATTACTGATTGAGAGGATGAAAAGTGTAATTTGTCAGAATCTTCGCTAGAAGGCAGTAGCAACTAAGGTTGCCAAGTGAGGTGACTTGTGCTTGCACTCAGCTCCTTGATACAGCGCAAGCTTTGACTCAGTTCACTTCAGTAGCAATAGGTGTTCCAATTTGGAAATATTTTATTATGTATAGATGCTGCATTGTTATTAAAATATACTGTTTTTATATCTATTTAAAGGTGAAAGACCTGTTGTAAATATTATTTAGTTTACAACTGTTTAATTTTTGAAATATATTTAACATATTTTTCTATTGTTCAGTGTTGTAACACTATAGGCCTATGCATATTAATATGTTGAAGAGGCTTCAACTTAAAGGTTGTTAATGAACCAGGTAGTTAATAAACCATGAATTCGAAAATGAGGTCAGCCCTTGTGGACATTACGTTTCTGATCAATTAAGGTAATTTCAGTATCGTTAGGTACCGAGTATTGAATCAGTATTGTTTCAGTATCAATTATCATGATACTAAACCTGGCATCGTTATCAAAGTCAAAATTTTGCTATCGTGACAACACTAGTGTGACGCCTTTTTTAGTTGCGGCATGGAAGCGCTGCAGCTGTACACACACAACAGGCCATCTAAGTGTTACGACATGCCATCTAAGTGTTACAACATAGTAAAGACCTTTACGAGAAGCGGCCAGGACACATCCGATGCCAACGCAACTAAGTCATCAGCCAGCATGTCTTAGCATAAATTTGGCCATAAGTCATCAATATTTTACTACGTCAGACACATATTCCCATCCATTGTTCATCGTGATATTCAGTAGATATGTTGGGTGAAGGTATATGATCATGAGGAAAAAGCCATTTAAAAATCGCTCCATAGGGGGCGCGATGGTGCCAATGCTTGGACCCCTCCCAACGCCGCTTGCGGCTTTAATTAGGGGTCCAAGCAGCGAAGCTGGTGGAACCCTATTGTATCTGTTAGGATTATTATTATTATTATTATTCTTATTATTTTTCTCCGCTAAAAGTGTCTGAGGCTCAGCAACCATAAGTCCTAGAGCAACCAAATTTGGCAGGTGGGTTCCTATGGCCCCCCACTACTCAGGCACTAATAGTCACCTATGTCAGCCAGATGGTGGCGCTATAACAAAGGGTTAGGCGTAAAAGGCTATAACTCCGACACAATACGTTAGATCAACACAAAACTTCATCGACATATGCATCTGAACGTGCTCTATCACTTTGCCATTGGGACCACCTATGTCCGCCATATTGTTTGCCCGCCATTTAGACTTTTTCGTTGGGGCGTGGCAGTTTTCTCCGCTAAAATGTCTGAAGCTCAGCAACCATAAGTTGTAGACCAACCAACTTTGGTAGGTGGGTTCCTATGGCCCCCCACTACTCACGCACGAAAAATCACCTATGTCGACCAGATGGTGGCGCTATAACAAAGGGTTTTGCGTAAAAGGCCATAACTCCCACACCATAAGTTAGATCAACACAAAACTTCATCGGCCGATGCACCTGAACGTGCTCTACAACTTTGCCATTGGCACCACCTATGTCCGCCATATTGTTTGCCCGCCATTTTAACTTCTTTGTTGGGGCGTGGAAGTTTTCTCCGCTAAAATGTCTGAGGCTCAGCAACCATAAGTCCTAGAGCAACCAAATTTGGCAAGTGGGTTCCTATGGCCCCCCACTACACAGGCACTAAAAATCACCTATGTCGGCCAGATGGTGGCGCTATAACAAAGGACCGTACTTCTAAAGGCTATAACTGCCACACCGTAAGTCCGATCAACACAAAACTTCATCGACCGATGCATCTCAATGTGCTCTACAACTTTACTATTGGGACCACCTATGTGCGCCATATGGTTTGCCCGCCATTTGGCCGTTTTTATTAGGTGGGGTGCGGATGAGCTGTGGCTCCAAATCTAAACGGTTACGACATCTAGTAAACTTCTTTACGGCAAGCGACATCCATGGCGACGTAAGTAATCCGACACCGTAGGGTCTAGTTTTTATCAGTGAGGGGACGGTCTGAACGTCGGGGAAGCAGTGGAAGACAGTGCTAGACATTATTTGAAGACAGTATCGGGTGAGTTCGTTTAGTCTTTGAATCTGTCATTATGCTGAGAAATAGCTAAACCATTTTATTGATAGGTTCTGAGTTTCTGTGCAAACGCGCGAAAACATGCTGGTATAATGAAACAATGACGGTAGCCTAATACATATATAGTCCGCTTCGTTCCGTTGCTACCATAAGATAACAGACTATCTTGTGTCTACAGCTGCAGTTTCTGGCTGCAATTTCTAACATTGAATATTCACAAAAGACGCAATTTATACTGTACTCTGCCAATGTCTAAATAAATAATACGCTACGGTAAAGCTTTAAGAGGATGAATCATTACTTTTCTTTGACATGGATCCATTTGAAGACAATAACGGGTGAGTTCGTTTACTCTTTAAATCCGTCATTATGCTGAGAGAAATCGTATTCTCAATTTAATCTCTAAATTTATTGTAAGGTTAGGGTTGTAACTAGTTAGCTGTTTCGTAGGTGACTTAGTTAATGCACTCGTCTTAACTAATGCTTGTATTTTTGCATAGACTGCGTTGTTGCTGTTCTTGTTTGTGTTAGTGTTAACCAGTTTAACCTACAGGGTCCAAGTTGAACTATGCGGTTGTTCCCTGCACTTGGAACGGTAGGCTACTGCCCTCTAGGGTTTTCGACACACTTGTTCCTGGTTATGGTTATACACTTTGTTGTACGTCGCTCTGGATAAGAGCGTCTGCCAAATGCCTGTAATGTAATGTGATGTGATATTCCGTAGCAACAAGATAAACCAGACATTATCCCTAAAATATGCCAATACAGCGGTGAAAACGCTGCTCACTGAATGACGAAATAAACGAGGCAAATTTTTATTTTTTAAATTATACCATGTCATTCTACAGTCAATATCTGGGACTAAACATTGAATAAATATACAATCTTACCATTGGTTTTACGCGTAGAGATGTCCCTTTGCGAATGAGTGGTCATATATTGTCTTGGACAATCTGTTTGCGAAATATACGCGCATCTGTCACGTCTGGGTCGGCTATCTTCAATAATAGCTGTGCGTAATACCACACCTGTTGCTTACGGCGTTGTCGCCCTTTTTAGTACAATTTGGCTTGATTGACAATTCATTTATTCCGTAGGTGAGAGTATAAGCTTTCTAACGATGTATAACATGTCTGATCTTGCTTTTGGAATAGCGTTTTATAGGTCAGCGTAACCAAAATGTTTCGTATCTGCCAATGTGTAAATAAATAAAACGGTAGGATACTTTGCGCGCAGCACGCAGATCGCGAGTTGATATTAGGTCTTTTTTCCGTTTTTTCTCAATGTCGTATTTATTATTTGAAATGTGCATTCATGTGCTATTATTCTATCTGTCTCTGTGGCGCTCTGAAATGTGCATTCTCTGCTAAGCTGAGCAATGGATTGGAATATGTTTCTGACGTAGTGTTGCACGGTATGCCAAAACTTCAGCACTTTCTCGGTACTTAAAAAAAAACAAAAAAAGAAACGGTTCGGTATTAGAATATTCCGACGTTCGGTAGTTTTGAGTCAAATGTAAAAGCAAGGGAAAATTGTCTCCCGCATTACTGATTGAGAGGATGAAAAGTGTAATTTGTCAGAATCTTCGCAGTAAGGCAGTAGCAACTATGGTTGCCAAGTGAGGTGACTTGCGCTTGTGCGCTCAGCTTCTTGATACAGCGCAAGCTTTCACCCAGTTCACGTCAGTAGCAATAGGTGTTCCAATTTGCAAATATTTTATTATAGATAGATGCTATATTGTTATTTAAATATGCAGTTTTTAAATCTATTTAAAGGTGAAAAACCTGTTTTAATGATTATTTAGTTTACAACTGTTTAATTTTTGAAATATGTTTGATATATTTCTCTGTTGTTTAATGTTGTAACACTATAGGCCTATGCTTATTGATATGTTGAACAGGCTTCAACTCAAAGGTTGTTAATAAACCAGGTTTTTAATAATCCGTGAATTCAAAAATGAGGTCAACCCTTGTGGACATTGAGTTTCTGATCTATTAAGGTAATTTCAGTATCGTTAGGTACCGAGTATTGAATCAGTATCGTTTCAGTATTAATTATTGTGATACTAAACTTGGTATCGGTATCAAAGTCAAAATTTTGGTATCCTGACAACACTAGTGTGATGCCTTTTTTTGTTACAGCATGGAAGCGCTGCAGCTGTACAAACACGCCAGGCCATATGTGCGTTATGGCATGCCATCTAAGTGTTACGACATAGTAAAGGCCTTCACGGTGTAGGTTAATTCAAGATATTACCTAAATCAGGTAAAATGACCGTTAGCCCATGAAGAAGCAGATCAAAAGTTTGCAGTAAAAACAGGAAGATTTATTACGCAGCCGGCTACGGGAACAACTCAGAGAGAAAAAGTTCAAAGTAATATTGGTGGGTGATTACATTTATACAGTTCCAGTAGATTGGTATTTGCATATAGAGGAATTCTATTGTTGAAAGGGAGCACTGCCTCTGATTGGTGATAAGGAGCGGTGCTCCTTCTGATTGGACCATTCAAATCCATAATGGTCATGGGGGGCTCGCCCCCCCGGGGGGGGCCCAGCGGAAATTCCCAGGAGGGGAAACCTCGAAACCGACAGGAAGGGAGGCCCATATGGTCATGGGGGTGGCCCTTCCTCCAGGACTTCGAATACACAAACTGAGACTTGGAATACACAAAACTGTCTGTTTCCCAACAACGGGAAGCGGCCAGGACACATCCATGGCGATGCAACTAAGTCATCCGACAGCGTCTCTTAGCACAAAATTGGCCATAAGTCATCAATATTTTATACAATCATCATGATATTCAGGAGATATGTTGGATGAAGGCATATGATCATGAGGAAAAAGCCATTTTAAAATCGGTCCGTAGGGGGCGCGATGGTGCCAATGCTTGGACCCCTCCCAACGCCGCTTGCGGCTTTAATTATTATTATTCTTATTATTTTTCTCCGCTAAAAGTGTCTGAGGCTCAGCAACCATAAGTCCTAGAGCAACCAAATTTGGCAGGTGGGTTCCTATGGCCCCCCACTACTCAGGCACTAAAAATCACCTATGTCAGCCAGATGGTGGCGCTATAACAAAGGGTTAGGCGTAAAAGGCCATAACTCCGACACCATACGTTAGATCAACACAAAACTTCATCGACATATGCATCTGAACGTGCTCTATCACTTTGCCATTGGGACCACCTATGTCCGCCATATTGTTTGCCCGCCATTTAGACTTTTTCGTTGGGGCGTGGCAGTTTTCTCCGCTAAAATGTCTGAAGCTCAGCAACCATAAGTTGTAGACCAACCAACTTTGGTAGGTGGGTTCCTATGGCCCCCCACTACTCACGCACGAAAAATCTCCTATGTCGCCCAGATGGTGGCGCTATAACAAAGGATCACTCTTTTAAAGGCTATAACTGTCACACTATAAGTCCGATCAACACAAAACTTCATCGACCGATGCATCTGAATGTGCTCTAAAACTTTGCTTTTGGGACCACCTATGTCCGCCATATGGTTTGCCCGCCATTTGGACTTTTTTATTAGGTGGGGTGCGGAAAAGCTGGAGCTCCAAATTCTAAGTGTTACGACATCGAGTAAACTTCTTTACGGCAAGCGACATCCATGGCGACGCAAGTAATCCGACACCGTAAAGTTAGTTTTTTATCAGTGAGAGGACGGTCTTGGGGCACTTGGAACGGTAGGATACTGCCCTCTAGGGTTTTCGATACACTTGTTCCTGGTTATGGTTAGACACTTCGTTGTACGTCGCTCTGGATATGAGGGTCTGCCAAATGCCTGTAATGTAATGCTAATATTCCGTAACAACAAGATAAACCCGACATTTGCCCTAAAATATGCCAATACAGCAGTGAAAACGCTGCTTACTGAATAACGAAATAAACGAGACAAAATTTTTTTAATTATACCATCTCATATTACAGTCAATATCTGGGACTAAACATTGAATAAATATACAATCTTACCATTGGTTTTACGCGTAGAGATGTCCCTTTTGCGACTGAGTGGTCATACATTGTCTTGGACAATCCGTTTGTGATTCCTGTTGCTTACGGCGTTGTCGCCGTTTTCAGTACAATTTGGCTTGATTGACAGTTCATTTATTCAGTAGATGAGAGTATAAGCTTTCTAACGATATATAACATGTCTGATTTTGCATTTGGAATAGCGTTTTATAGTTCAACGTAATGGAACATTTTCTTATCGCATTCACTGTGGCGTAGCATTAAAGACGATGCACCTAACGAAACGTTGTCAACGATTTTCACAGTTTCTTGGAGAGTTCTATTATTATTGAGGACTTCGGGGCATAGCTAAGCCATTTCTTTGCTGATAGACCTATCTGACATCGTTTTCTGAATCTTACCTCTGGTTTTACGCGTAGAGTTGTCCCTTTTGCAAATGAGTGGTCATATATTGTCTTGGACAATCCGTTTGAGAAATATAGACGCCTGGGCTATCTTCAAAAATAGCTGTGCGTAATACCACACCTGTTGCTTATGGCGTTGTCGCCCTTTTTAGTGCAATTTGGCTTGATTGACTATTCGTTTATTCAGTAGGTGAGAGTATAAGCTTTCTAACGATGTATAACATGTCTGTTTTTGCTTTTGGAATAGCGTTTTATAGGTCAGCGTAACCGAAAATGTTCTTATATGCCAGTGTCTACATAAATAAAACGGTAGGCTGCTCTGCGCGTACGTCGCGACTTGATATCTCGTCTTTTGTTTCGTTTTTTCTCAATGTCGTATTTATTATTTGAAATGTGTATTTATGTGTTATTATTTTATCTGTCTGTGAGGCGCTCTGAAATGTGCATTCTCTGCTAAGCTGAGCAATGGATTGGAATATGTGTCTGACGTAGTGTTGCACCGCATACCGAAACTTCAGCACTTTTTCGGTCCTTAAAAAAGATACTGTTCGGTATTAGAATTTTCCGATGTTCGGTAGTTTTGTGTCAAATGTAAAAGCCAGGGAAATGTGTCTCACGCATTACTGATTGAGAGGATGAAAGGTGTAATTTGTCAGAATCATCGCTAGATAGCAGTAGCAAGTAAGGTTGTCAAGTGAGATGACTTGCGCTTTTGCACTCAGCTCCTTGATACAGCGGAAGCTTTGACTCAGTTCACTTCAGTAGCAATAGGTGTTCCAATTTGGAAATATTTTATTATAGATAGATGCTGTATTGTTATTAAAATATGCTGGTTTTAAATCTATTTAAAGTTGAAAGACCTGTTTTAAAGATTATTTAGTTTACAACTGTTTAATTTTTTAAAAATATATTTAATATATTTTTCTATTGCTCAGTGTTGTAACACTTTAGGCCTATGCATATTAATATGTTGCAGAGGCTTCAACTTAAAGGTTGTTAATAAACCAGGTTTTTAATAAACTGTGAATTCGAAAATGAGGTTAACCCTTTTTGACATTAGGTTTCTGATCTATGAAGGTATTGTAAGTATTGTTAGGATACCGAATATTGAATCAATATTGTTTCAGTATCAAGTATCGTGATACTAAACCTGGAATCGTGACAACACTAGTGTGACGCCTTTTTTAGTTACAGCATGGAAGCGCTGCAGCTGTGCATACATGCTGGGCCATCTAAAGCCGGGCACCCACCGCACTCGTATCGGCCGCGAGCGCACTACGCGCGTATTACGCGCGTAACTGAAGCGTAGTTGAAGTACTGTTATTACAACGGCAGCGGGCGAGGTCGTCTCCACCAGATGCGAACGCGTCGCGAACCGGCTGCGAAGCTCGCGCGACACAAGCGAACTGAAGCGTAGTTTTTCGCTTCTGTTCTATTTTTTCGGCTTGTCGCGCGTCACGATGGCCTGTTTATACACAGAAATATGCTCTAAAATGCTAGGTATACATGCTCTGATTTATATTTCATCCTTATATTACTGGGGGTGTGTCCCTAGTTACCTCCCAGATATTTTATTAAGCAGCTAAAAAAATACAAGCCTTTTCGTTTTTGTATTGTCCTTGCAGAAAAAAAAACTGGAACCTGGGGAAAAGGCAAACTTAGTTTCGCTATCTTATTTTGCGGAGGGGGTGGGGTAAATTTGAAAATACACCACAGAAAGACGTAGCCTATTGAATGACGTAGACGTGAATGCACCGAGCAGCGGTTTGTTAGCTCGAGTGTTGGAAGGTAGTTTTTAACCAACCATTGCTCAGCCTATTTGACTTCTCCGATGTCTTCGTTCGCCGTGATTAGCTGATTTTACTAAATCGGATCCTATAAATGTTTTGACGTGAATGACAAGACACCACGGGAATTCCCAATGGTTGATTACGGATTATTTATTATTATTATGATCATTACATATTCTTCATGAAATTGGCACGCTTGTTAACCAAGCAAATAAATTAATACAGTTTGAGATTGATTATTATGCAGGCTACGATTTAAGCTTATGGTAATTCTTGAAAGCGTTTACTTTCTCACGAATATACATGAGTTAACGAAATATTACCAAATTAACAAACTGAAAAAGGTCTCTCACCAAAGTATTCACTTATCCCATAATCAACAGTCGTGAACAAACTTGAAATACACGATGTAATCCCACTGCAGACTGCGAGAGCTACTAGGAATATAGAGCTTTACGCAAGCCTTTGCGCGACACAAACGGAACCAGTGGAGACACGCTACGCGTCGCGCCGTGCTGCTTCGCCGTGCTGCTTACGCGACGCGTGCGGTGGGTGCCCGGCGTAAGTGTTACGACATGCCATCTAAGTGCTACGACATAGTAAAGGCCTTTATGGGATGCAGCCAGGACACATCCATGGCGACGCAACTAAGTCATCCGACAGCGTCTCTTAGCAGAAAATTGGCTATGAGTCATCAATATTTTATACAATCATCATGATATTCAGTAGATATGTTGGGTGAAGGTATATGATCATGAGGACAAAGCCATTTTAAAATCGCTCCATAGGGGGTGCGATGGTGCCAATGCTTGGACCCCTCCCAACGCCGCTTGCGGCTTTAATTCTACTTCAGCTTTCTTAAAAAAACTCTTAACACTTTAAAACTTATCAAAACTTCACAAAACTTAACTTTCCTTTTTTTCAACTCTTGCAAATCCTTGGTTTTAAACCTCATTGTTTTTATAACCGTTTATGTTGTATCATAGCAAGCTTACTTGTGTCGTGGTCTAGGAACCGACAGAATTCTGAGTCCAATCGCCAATCTGTAGATAACTACTTCACGAGGGAAAAGACACCACGGCAGCAAGCTCTTCAGAAAAGTTTAGACTTTATTAGCACTGGTGCACATGCACAACAATGCCGGAACAATTCCGCCGAATTGAACCTCGATTGTCAGTTTTACAATCCTTTTATACACAAAATGTATTCCACAAACTCCCTGACCCCTTTATACATTCACATAAATCCCAGCCCCCTGTTCTTTCATTGCATCATGTGGTGTTATTTCAAACGTCTCTTATCTAACCTACTTGGCACCAAACTGACCGACAGTGTGGGAAGCTACCCCAACTTTCTTTTACCTTTTCTTTCATGGCACCACGTGGTGTTATTTCAATCTAACCTACTTGGCACCAAACTGACGTTCTTGGGTCTTACAGTGTGGGAAGCTACCCCAACTTTCTTTTACCCTCCCTTTCATGGCGCCGCGCGGTGTTATTTCAAACGTCTCTTATCTAACCTACTTGGCACCAAACTGACTTTCTTGGGTCTTAGAAGATACCGACAGGATGGGAAGCTACCCCAACTTTCTCTTGAGAACCAGTGGTCTTTGTTCTGTACTTTTCCATTATGTATTCAGGTTACATAGGGGTCACTGTAAAATATTAGTTTTCTAGCACTTTTATGTAGCATTGGATTATTGTTAGTTTTGGATTATAGTTCTCTACTATATTTTGACAGTATATGATTAGTTTTTTGGTTAGTGTTTATCTGTTCAGTGACTAGTTCTTTTCTGCTGAGTGAGCAGTTTTTTCTGCTGAGTGAGCAGTTTTTTCTGCTGAGTGAGTAAATATGTAAATTTGACTTCTAAGACTACTGCATTCTCTTGCTCTTTTTCTACAGTGGTTACTGTGGTTTCTTGCGTTTACATAAGCTTATCTACAACTACTGATATAGGATTAATGGATTATATATTGATTATATGAGTATATAATTATACTTGTGATATATTTTATCATGAAGCATCGAGAGTTTGGAGGAACCAGTTTGATCAACATTGATGGGAACACCCTTTAATGTTGACTTTAACAACTTTAACATGTGATGTCATCACAATCATGGGGAGTCTCAAAATTTTCCCTACACTTGCTTGCTTTTTATACATTTAAAATCGGCGCCCTATCAACTCAACTTTATTTTATTCAAGGCTCAGCTTAAAAAGCGGTCCATAGCAGGAGTAAAAAAATAAAAATAAAACGGCTTGTTAAGACTTTGCATACTTGCATGGACTTCTTTTCTTTAAACTAACTTTAAATTCTTTAAACTTTAAATTAGTTCCTTACATATTCTCGCATATTGCTTGATTTACTGGTAGGCCTAAAGATTGAATAAAATGTTTCACGTTGCACAAGCACTGCAGGCAATCATAACCTTTACAGAACAAACTAATTTGTGATGTTTATTAGATCTACTGATCAATAAGCTCGTTAGTTCTGCTCTATCTTAGCTTAGGCGTGTTTTTAAAACAAAGTGTTTATTACGGCTGTAGGCTAGCTAAATATTAGACAAAAGCTTACCAACGTAAAAAGCGTCCCAAAACATTCGTTTTGAAACTTTGCTACTTTAAAAACAGTTGTGGGCTATAGTCTATGTAAAAATAATAATTAGACCTAGGCTACTATTATATTGCAGCTCTATTCTGCTGGCCATAATAGACTATTGTTTTGTTAATGTCTGGAGACATAATGATAAAAGGGTTTCTGCTTTGCGCTACTAGTTCATATAAATATAGGCTATGTTAGCTCCTTGTGTTATTTAATAACAAAAACTCTACTAGGGGCGACTTAACTCATGAGGTAAGAGCGGCTGTCTGTCAGTCGGAGGGTTGCCGGTTCAGGCGTGTCGAAGTGTCCCCTGAGCAAGACACCTAACCCCTAACTGCTCTGGTGAATGAGAGGCATCAATTGTAAATCGCTATATAAATGCCACCCATTTACCATTGAATAGACTATTTTTTGTTAACGTCTGGAGACATAAAGATAAAAGGGGTTCCAAGTTGCGCTACTAGTTCATATAAATATGTTATATAGGATCTTCGTGCAAAGAGACCGCTGTCTCACAAAAGTTGCTTTTGAAATAGGTGCACATTCATGAAAATTCCACCCCCCCTCAAAGCAAACCTCTGCCTCACAAGACAAACCACAGCCTATGCTGTCACATGACAAAAACCCGTCACAACCTACGCCACACCCAAAAAACTTTCGCCGAGCCTGTCTGTGTGACAGTGATTCCAGTCGGACCTAGACATCGGACATAGCTGGTCTTTTTGCACTCTCTCTCGACAATTACGGTCGAGAGAGAGTGCACGCTTTCACTTTTCTTAAATTCTATTTGACACAAAACTAACGCTGATACACACAACGCTGTCTCCTCGTCTAGCTAATAAACTAATCTACTTTAAGAAACAACTACCAAACTTTTCTAACATAATTTCTACTTGTTTTAAACATTTTAACGCATGTAACCCTATTAACGCATTCATTTGCCTTTTCGGGTATTTGGTGGCTGTTGGTGTTTCAAAACAATAAAATGTTTTAAGTTGCTAAAGCATTTTTACACAAAACTACCCTTTTCAAACACGTTTAAAAAGCACAAAGATAATCAACACTTTCCCTCATGGATTACTTTTAAAAACGAACATTTCCATTAAAATAAAATATATGCCAAATCACGCATGTGCTATGCTAAAAACCAACAAACCTAAATAAAACGATATTAAACAATGACTATTAAAAAAAAAATTAAATTAAACTTTTTTTTAAAATTAAACAATGATTATAAAAAATAATAAACCACAACGGGCGGGGGTTTCAATCCATCAAAATTTTTGACAGTTACTACAGGGGGTGGGACAAGGGGCGGGGTTTCAATCCATCAAACTTTTTGACAGTTACCGCATGCCATTTATATATGGCATGCTTTTGGGAGAGTAATCATCATATGAATGGCCGGATGATTCCAGTCTAATGATCATTCGTTCACAGGGAAACTTGCAGATTTTCTTACCAAGAATGCTGCCTCTGGGGTTGTTTCTGGGATCCGGGGGAGCAGGGGTTGAGGTCATGGGAGCGCCTTGGGACTCAGGTGTAGCTGGATTTAGCTCCTGCTGGGTGGTTGCAGTGTCACTGGAGGCGTTTGTGAAGTGAAAGCAGCACATTTCATGTTCGTAAACAACCGCTAGGAGATGAGATTACTGCACCGATCGGTGAAAATTATACTAAGTATCAACAAAATTACCCCAGACGTTTGAAAAATAAGGCTTAACTTAAAAAATATCCAACTTATCCTTTGATTCGCCTACTATTTAACACTAGAACCCCCATGCTTTTTATATACCTGTAACCGCCAAGCCAACGCCAATGGGAGTCTGTATCCTTTTGTTTTGTTAAGGGACGATTAACGTCAGCTGTATGCTGTAATGTTGTAATGTATTAACGTTAACAAACATTTTCATTACATAACTAGGAAAAGTCAAGGAATAACGTAATAATTACAATTTTAAAATCACAACGCCAATTGGCGTCACCATGGCGGTTCCAGTGTTAACAAGTATGAAAGCATGTATAGAACTAACTAGTTGCCACAACTAACCAAAATCATTCACCATCACTTCCAATAGCTGTGTAGCCGTGGAGAGCACGGAGAAGGAAAAATCTAGTACACCATCGTTCCGCGTGGAAGGACGGGATCCTAAAATACTGTCCAAAAGTTTGTAGAATCGGTCTGTTTTCCTGGCAGCTGCGCTTTTGCTGTTATTGTCCTTCTGGATCCTGTACGTGTGTTTGAGCTTTTTCATTTTTCTCTGCATTGTTTGGAGGTCCGGTGAATCCCCAGTGCTGTCAGCGACTCGGCTACCAGTTGGAACACTTTCTCATTTCTCTTTGCTCCTTCCAACTGATCTTGGATGTTTTTGAAAGACCAGATGCCAATTAGTGCAAGCGTATCCTCCACTGACCATGAAACAGTTTCAGGCATTTTTATTTCGAGTCGAGTTGAGCCGGTACCATGCAGTGGAAAAGCGGCTTTATATATATATAAAACTGACGTAATGTGAAACCTATCAGTGAATACCTACGTCATTAAGCCCGCCCACCCGAACGGTTCTGCTGCACTGAGCACGGTTGTCTAACCATGCCGAGAATATCGTGCTGGGCATGGTTTGAAATAGTTCTGCGCCAAACCGTTTCCAGGTGGAAACACCATTGGAACCATTCCTCTCCGTGATCAGAACCGTTCGGACCTACAGTGGAAAAGGGGCTTATGCCTGAGAACGGGGAAATGGAGAATTACGTCTGACACAGCATGTTAGGCTGTTCACACTTGGCTGTGAAATTTTTTTGTAAACTTTGATAACTAATAAAAGGGGTGTTGGGAGGCTGCTTGCATATTGCTATAGCCTCAGTTTGCATATGCAAATTACAGCAGCCTACCTACTGCTTACAAGCGTATTTTATAACAAGCCTTACAACTGAGTAGGTCAGAGCATTCATCAAGGTAATACCAAGTGGTTTGATTATTTATAAGTGAATTCAGTTTGTGTGATAAGTAATTATTATGAACACATTTTGTACGTAGTAGCTCTCCAAAAGAAAACCATTTGACTGAGATACAGGGCTTAGTCAAAAAGAGAGAATTGGTTAAAAAAAAAAAAATATATATATATATATATATTGTGGCACCGTACTGGGCGTGACGGTGCAGGCGGGGCGGCACAGAAATACACAGACTGGAGGTTTCGGACAAAATGGCCCAACAGGGCCTTTTATTTAACAAAAATTATATACAAAAACAAAAACCCAAACTCAACAACTAAAGTCGCTTGTCAGCTTTAAATTAAAGTAAAGCAACCCAAAATTAGAAGTAGCGATGTCCGGGAGACCGCTGAGGGGATCCCTCTTCCAGGCAAGGAGAGGGATGTGGTCCTGGGTCTCCACCGGATTCTGAAAAAGTAGGATAAAAGTTATACACAGTTTCTACCAGCTCTCCTGCAGCCCAAAACCCCCTCTCTCAAGGGAGACAAAAGGCCTCCTTTTAAGCTCCCAGCCAATTCCCTGGAGTGGCGGCAGCTGTGTTGCCTCATTGCGTGCAGGTGTGTTGAGCGCAAAGGAGGGAGTTGGGGAATTTCCACTCTGCCGCTCTCCAGGGTCCTGTGGCTGGGCTTCAGGGTGTGGCGCTGTCCCGGGTCCTGAAGAGTTGGCCTGGTGGCAGGTTTTAGCTGATGCCTATACGGCTGGGAGGGGCACTGTGGGGGCATGCCCCGATCCACGCCACAATATATATATATATATATATACACACACACACAATATTCCAATTTGGAGAGCTTTGGTGCCATTTGGAGAGGTTTTGGGGACTCTTGGGCCCATGCGCCTGCTTGGTTCAATCCACTCCAAACCTTTGTTCTGGTGTTGTATACATCCTGGGATATGATTGGAAAAACAATTTTTTTGATTTCTTTGTTATTTTTCAGAATAAATATATGGTTTATGAAGTGATACTCCCATAGAATTACAGGATTTTGCTCTTTTGGTGCTCTTTATTTCAAGCTCTGAACAAAGTCTGTACTGCATATAATTTTGCAGATAATGGGGGTTATTTAAGACAGGGGGGATTATAACAAAAAGCCCTGGGTTTTAAGTGGGGTTTAAGGGATTAATGTCTGTTGCCACTACTGTTTTTTCAGACATTTTTCTTTGGGATTATTGTTAATGATGAGCTACAGTAAATACACATCTTTAACTATATCACGGAGTGTGGCACAGTGGGTAAGGAACTGGGCTTGTAACCGAAAGGTCGCAGGTTCGATTCCCGGGTAGGGCACTGCCGTTGTACCCTTGAGCAAGGTACTTAACCGAAATTGCTTCAGTATATATCCAGCTGTATAAAATGGATACAATGTAAAATGCTATGTAAAAGTTGTGTAAGTCGCTCTGGATAAGAGCGTCTGCTAAATGCCTGTAATGTAATGTAATGTAATATCATTTATAAACTACCCAATTATAAACTAACAAAACAAAACAAAAAACTACTACAAAAGTATCACCTTGAGTTTCCACTTGTAACATGACAAATTTCCAGTAATTCTACTATCAAAAGAATTAATGAAACTAGAGAACAGAACTTCATAATTCTCAGAATTACTTTTTGCATTTCATTTAACATTATATAACTTTATGATCTTTGTCTTGAAATTACATAGTGAGACTGTGTTTGCGTATGTACATATGCGGATGCAGTTGTGTGTAGATATGTATGTGTGGGCCTATGTATTGGATATGTATAGGCTGCAGCAAGGTGGTATGTGTGCTGATACTGATTTTTGCTTAAGCATATCACTAATGGATTTTATCTGTTTCTGTCCTTATCTGTCTATATTTACATGCCTGTGAGTAAGCGTGTGCTTGTCAGCATGTTTTTGTGTGTCTACATGTCTAGAAGTGTCATTGCATTCATGTGTACTACACAAATGTGCCAGTTCTGTCCTTCAAATCTTCTGTCTCTCTTCCACTCACTCTTTCCAATTAATTAGAAACACTATTACCCATTCATCCATCCATTATCTATACCCGCTTATCCTGAGCAGGGTTGCGGGGGGTGCTGGAGCTTATCCCAGCGTGGATTGGACAAGAGGTAGGAATACACCCTGGACAGGCCATCAAACTATCGCAGGCCACACACACCATTCACTCACACACTCATACCTATGGGCAATTTAGAGTCTCCAATTAGCCTACCTGCATGTCTTTGGACTGTGGGAGGAAACCGGAGTACTTGGACGAAACCCACATGGATATGGGGAGAACATGCAAGCTGCACACACAAAGGCCCCCAAACTCCTACCAACTGCACCACCGTGCTGCCCTTTTATTATTATTATTATTATTATTATTATTATTATTATTATTATTGTTAGCCCCGTGATCGATCAGCTGTTCCATTTCAAAATTCTATGGTGGCAAGGCAGAATGGAAAGAGTCCTTTGCGTTGTTGTTTAACCCTCTGGGGTCGAGAGCTCCGCCGGCGGAGCTCGACAAGATGAAATTAACTTTCGTTTCTATTTGGATGATTAACGTCACGTGCTGTTATCATATAGACGCAACAAAAACATTGACAGAAACCTTAGAATCGCGACTTTCCAATGCGCCCATTGGCAAATAATATGAATTGTTTTAAAATGTTTAAATTTGATTAATTAGACCATGTATGCTTCGCTAAACTTTACTCATTACTCTGTGAATTTCGCTCAGCAGGAAGTCCGCCCAAATCGCATTCACATGTTAACAACATTATAATTACTCTCCATAGAAGGAGACTAAGGAGGGGCGATGCGAGATCCATGTGAGAAATACCAAATCTGCGAAAGCGGGATAGAATGTCAAAGTGTCGCCTAATTCACTTCTTTTGAGGTGAACATTTCGTTTAATTTTGGAAAATGGTCCGTCCGGAAGCCGACACTGATGAAGAGCGGTGTCATTTCGAACAGCGAACTGATCCAGCTGAGGATCAACTTCATGCGTAAGTATATTTCTTATGATCATACTGGTAAATATGTGTACTGTATTGCAACGTATCTGTGTGTTTGTAGGAATATCCAGCAATATGCGCGTTTGTAAATTCCCACACTACGAACGATTTGAACTATTGCATCTCAAAATTATAGGCTAGGCTCTCTGCGTCTGGTTGTGTTAGAAGTATCAGGTAGACTGTATGTTTTTCGATCATATTGGTAATAAATAGCCTGTGCCGTGGCTAGGATTCTAAAACTGATGTCCTCGCACAATCGATATTAGCATACTGTAAGTAAATTCGGGAAATAGCAATATAGTAACCACTTAGCTAAACAGACCTAGTCTACTTCAGATTGATACATTGTTATTGATGAGTTGCATGTAGTTGAGCTGGAATATCAATGTTTATTTAGTTTAGCTAATGTTGTTTCGTTGATAGCTTGCATTATTTGTAAATGTGTGCTGTATTACATTCTCTGGTGTTTGTAGGAATATTCACTAATAATTCTTTGTTTGTATATGATGTAACCATGTCACATTTCAAGTTTTGTTTTCATTAGTTAGTGGTTTGCCCCTTTTTTGTAAAGCACATATAATTTTCACCTGTTGAAGGGAATTTGCTATATAAATAAAGTTTGATTTGATGTCACATTTCCTAACAATTTTGTTTTTATCATATTTACAGAAATGCTGATCAGGAAACACAGCCTAGTTCACCACTAGCTAAGAGGCCACGCAAGCATTGCAAGAGTACACCAGTCTCATCTCATCTTCCATGCGTATAGTTTGCTTCAATAAATGTTCTGAAAATCAAAAGATGTCTTTGTTTCTGTTTTCTAAATGGCTCACTGAGTCTTTGTCTTAGTGGTGGGGAGGCATGCGGCCAGGTGTGAATAGCCTACTTAGCTGACAGGTCGCCCCACCCAATGCATATTCATTACAGAAAGGCCATTTGCCCTCCCATTCTCACCTGGTGTTGAAAAATAGTAGGCACAACACTAACTTTTAGCAATTTATTATGTATTTCTCATTGGATTTGCTAAAATATTTAGTCATCTTTTGACACCCAAGACCTTGATGAACACATTTCAGTGAAGTCTTAGTCACAATTGTTTAGTGTGTTTTATTACAACATTCCTGTGCATTCCGCGCCTAGTAACCCCTCCCACCCGCCCTAAGGGATCACAGAGCTTCTCCACCCTAGCTCCCCAGTGGTGGAACGAACTTCCCGTCCCTCTCCGAACCTCCCCCTCACTACCCATCTTCCGCCGTGGCCTGAAGACTCATCTCTTCAGACTATACCTAGATTAACCACCACCATGCTGTATATTTCACTCTAATTAAACCCCCCCCCCCCCCCTTTTCATGTCACTTGTATTTGTCTTTGTCCTAATACTGTAGCTTATTCTTCTGCCTAGTTGGCTTTGCAGAGGTTAGGTTAGAATAGTGTTCACTGTGTGAACTGTGTTCTTAGCCAGAAATAGCTGTACAAATTAAGTATTATACCTTTCTGAACTTGTGTTCAGCAGTTGCCTACGACCATGATGTGCACTTTTTGTACGTCGCTTTGGATAAAAGCGTCTGCGAAATAAATGTAATGTAATGTAATGTAATGCATGTTCAAAACTACTGTTTACAGTTTGTGTTTTTAGAGCAGTTTACAATCAACACATGATTATGACCTACTTACTGCTGCCATATTATTGCAGCTGAGTTTGTCCTGAAAACAAAGATGTGAAACACTTTGGAATCACTGTATATAAAGTTGATGAAATTTACACAAATGTCAGAGCATCGCACAATCACCAGTGTGCCTCATTTTACCCTTAGACCCCAGAGGGTTAAATAAATATAGAAATAATAGCTTATTCTGGTGCGTAGGTCACGACTATATAATTTCTGTAAAGCAAGCATTACAACCTTAGTTCGGAATCGGACACTGGAGTCAGGATTGACAGAGTTCCCACGGAATGCATGGATTGAAAGAGACATACATTTCTCCAAAGCGGTGAGACCAATTTTTTTGTATATGATAAAGCATTTCCTTGTTTTTGTAGATTGCCTTTTTTTGTCTCTTCTTGTAGACTATTTTTGGAGGATTTTGAATTGTTTTTTCCCTTGGTCTGATTTTTTACATTTTTAATGAGGCCTATAATAAAGAGCACGTTATCTTTGTCGTCTGGAAGCGCTAATTCATTGACTGTTTTGGACATTAAGCGCATTTCCACGAACTTTCCAGCTCATAACATGGCATTGCTACGGCTTATAGTATTTTTTATATTGCTGTTGAGCACTGTTTACGCTGATTCTTTTTTTTTTTTTTTTTTTTTAATTTACCTATTGGCTTGAATTTTCCTGTAATTTATTTCTGCCTTTTGTATTGAGTGCAAGTTACAAGCTGGTTATGTATATAATTACCTAGGTCTCTTATGAGCCTAATTATGACTGTTTTTTTATGGGTAATATATATATATGTGTGTGTGTGTGTGTGTGTGTGTGTATGTGTGTGTGTGTACTGTACAAATAGATATATTATTCCAGACAATTTGTACTTTCAATTTCTCCAAATAAAAGAAGCAATAAAGAGTACAAATGAAACCAGCAACTTTCAGAAGCCTATTCCACCCCTTTATGCAAAACTCGGCCATGAGGTCATGAGCAAGCTCTCTGTTATCCTTAACATCAGCACCCCTATCAGCCCATCTCTCTCACTGCTGGGCAACCTGTTCACAATTCAGACATCCCCTCAATACAAAATGTTTATTCTCATATCACTAATGATTGCTGAAAAGGATATATTACTCAACTGGAAAGAGAACAAAACTGTCCATAACCCATTGGCTCAATTTATTAACAGAATACACAACTAGAAAAATTTAAGCAATTCTTAAAGAAAACATTTTGCGACACCTGGGCCCCCTTCCTGCAGTATCTTAAGAGCTGACCCCCCCCCCCCCCCCACATGCCACTCCCCATTCCCCATATATCACATCCAGTCATTTAAATATTTTGGCCACTTCACTAATTACAGTTACAGAACATTACAATGTGTTCTGTCTAACATCACGCATGCAGGAAGCAGCCCAAAATAAACAGGACACTCTCTTGTTGCTTAAAGTATAATAAAGTATCAGTATCTATCCATAGAACCATAGAACACAACTTCATATTGCTGGTAAATAGCAAAATTCAATATTTCCAAGTTCAAAGACTCCAAAAAGCATGGTTTCGTGTATGCAAGATGGGGGCACAAGGGAATGGCTGTCCATAAAAGGGACTGGATATACATCACTGTCCATCAGAGAAAGCTACTACACTGAAATGCAGCAAGCACATTGCAAACCAATATACTGTCTAAAAAGTTTTTTGCATGTTTTTGAATAGAGCAATTTCATTATTGGCTAAGCTTCATGAGCAGGAAATAATGTGAGAAATATTAACTTGAAAAAATATTAACTTGAGAAGGTTGATCCAATGTGATATTCATAGTCAGGGTTTCCTCCAGAAAAGTTGTCAGGCCCGGTGGCAAGTATCCTTTGACAGAGCCCGGCAGCCTGGCGCGGGCTGGCGGCCAAGTGTCTTTTTTGACGGGGGCTCGGCGCGGGCCAGCGACAGACTGATGGCAGCATTAAGGTAGGGCCCTATAGTTTCTGTGATAACAGAATCACGGGCAGAATGGCGAAATTGAGAATTTTAAAAAGCTATAACACAGATTCCATAGGGCCCTACATGAAGTCAATGCTAAAAGCTGACTGGAGATTTGAAAATATGACTACGTAATGTGAATGTTGTTATAAATAAGTCATTTATTCAACACACATTTTAAAAAATCAACAACTATTTTACAAAGAATATGACAACAATGTACAGTCTTGGAATGCTGTATTTTCAACAACAACAAAAGAAATTAAATTAAAATAAATAATATCAAAGTTTTTGCACTCCACAAAAAACTTGTATTCAAGTCCTGCTTGGCTACTGAATCTTACAACAAGCCTTGGAATGCTGGGCACATTTAAATAGGGATGGGAATCGAGAAGTTCCAAGTTCAAGTTGTCCTATTTTTTGGAATCGTATGCCTCCAAGCTTATCGATTTCAGTTATCGAAGCCAGCATGTTTTCAGGACAGCTGCAAAACAATGACGTAACACCTTGGGGGAGGCACGCATGCAGGCAGCCTCTCTCTGGTGTTTGTTTTGGGCAGCTTTCACACCAAATTTGATCCGGGCTGCCAGCCTTGATACTGTTGCAATAAAGATTCTATGACAACTCAGCAATTTCTCTGGATTAACGGGTTATTTTCTAGCCTGAAACGCGATCGTATTACTAAATGGCTACACATGTCATGTAACGTGCAAGTAGTTGGCTATCTCCTTGGATATGAAGTAAATGATTTTTACCAATAAATAATAATAATAAATGCAATTTTATCCGTGGAAATAGCTATACAAAAAGGCAAAATAAATGTTGTGGTTGCGATTGCCGTCGTAGATGTCAGAAGGAAATGTCACTGACAAAAAAAAGTTTGCTCTCTTTGCAGTGGTTTGGGCTGGAAAAAAGCTGTAAGAGCGGGATATGCACAACACTGCCTACTGATTCGCAACTGAATCTTACAACAATGCACAGCCTTGGAATGCTGGGCACATTTCAACAATAACACAATATCTATGTATCTGTGTTAATGACTGTTTGGCTAGGTAGCTAAGTTAGCTAAATGACCACGTTGTCGTGCACATCAATGTTATCAAGCTAACGTTATTAATAAACAAGTGAAGTTGTTATTTCGATGGCGATTAATAAGTCATGTAATGTTACAATGTATCAAACATTACATTTGTGCTATTAGTTGAACGTTACCTACACACTGCTCAAGTTAATATAAAAATAATGTACTTACTGACGAGATGAAGTGATAACGCAGTTTGTAACAAGGTTAGTTAGCCTACTAAATAAGAAATGGTGGCTTGCTAGGTAACGTTAGCTTGTGATAGTTGGAAGCGCTGGAAGTGTTGAATGTCACTACGCACATTGAGGGTAAAGAACACTGATCACAGACCTGCTGTTTTCCTGAGTTCACGTTTTAACCAACAGATGTCGCTGGGGAGCTTTCCAACCGAGCCGCCCCGCTGTAACTGTAGTTTAAAAAACATATTAAAAATACGTTAAAAAAAATTTATTTTATTTTATATTCCCCTATGCTTAGGCCTGGCGGAGGGTGAACTTAGGCGTGGCGGGCCGCCGGGCTTGCAATACACTGGCGGAAACCCTGATAGCGTTTATAGTTTTCCAGTTCAGAAGGATTGTTTTTTGGCCATAGTTACGGCGATGAGTATGGGCTTGGTGTTTTAGATTTTTGGGTCGATTGGTGTGATGTCTCCAAAAAGGCAGAGAGAGGGAGATAGTGGAATGCTGCAGCCCAAAAAGAAGGATATTGTATTGTGACAATGCGCCAGAAACTGTGAGAGGGCAGAACCAGGTGGCATTGACTTGTAGTATTTTTTCTAGGAGTGGATCAAAATAATTCATTATTCAAATAGAGTGGTCAAAGTTAGGGGGGGTCAGAACAAAAATTTGGGAGGGCAATGCCCCCCACCCCCCACCAGATCCAGCCCTGATTGTGGACAAGAGCAACTCCATTAACTCCTTCATTTAAAATAATGGTTTTTGCACTGGATGCAAACTCACCTGTTTCCCCTCATTACTGAGACTGAGCAGTAGTGTGGTTGGGTTGGGAGTGTAACTTTGCAGAAGGTTGCAGGGTCAAGCAGCTGATTTGAAGCCCTTACAGGCCTCTATGATTCCCTGAATGTAGCTCGTCTTAATGAGAGTAATATTATAAGGTTTCTGGTCCCATTAGTCTGTTAACAAGGGTGGAGCAGAAACAGCACATTCGTGTTTGATCAGATGGAACTTCATCTAAATCGCAAATACTCTCCACTAGAATATCCTCTATGAGGGGCCTTCTTCTACTGTTATTTATCATTCAAACAGTGCCCTCCAAAATGATTGTCACCTTTGGCTAAAGAGGCTGTGTAAAGTAAGCAACACAGCTATTCATATACCTCAAAAATGTCAGATCCAGAATTATTCGCCAGAATAATTCATGAAAATTTGGTGAAAAGGTTCGAAAAAATAAACACAGATTGACTGTATTGTGTGCTCAAACTATAATAATTTTATTCTAAATATTCAAAACTGTTTTATTGAGCAGTACTAATTTCATTGGTGTCTTATTGCTTCTTCTAAAGATTCTTTTAAAATAAAATTTCAGTTAAATCTGCAATAACAATTATATTTAATTTCAATGTTCACACAGTGTTCACACGGCGAGTGATTCGGTCAATGGATCACTCAGGTTTACCAGGCTGAGGGAAGAGCTTCCCGTTGTGCCCTCTTAGTGGTTTCCTGCAGTTGCAAATTTTTTGAAGAGAAAAACGACATTACAGTGTATCAAAGACATGTGCCATATAACTTATCCTTTAGTTCCTACAGTTATGTCATGACACTGATAATTATTTGCCAGATAGATAGCTAGATATCTAGCTAGTGATATCTATCTCAATAGCTATCTAGCTGGTGCGAGAGATAAATCATGAGCAATAGCTGTGTGGAAGAATTTAACAGACTTTTGTGGAAATTTACACAAATGACCTATTTAGGGTGTATTTTTTTTTAGTGCCTTTTCATAATTTTTGTGCTGCCTGACATAATGTGTAACCTCCCATGTTCAATTAGTTCTCTTAAAGAAAGAATTATTATTGTTCTCTCTACAAAAGCTGTAAGTTTCTTGGTCTGTCTAGGAGGTATAAAACTTGCTGAGTAAACTGCCGATTTTCAGAGAACTGCACATAACCACGGATGTTGTATTTCCCTCCATGATATTGTAGGACAAGCAAGGATTCATTAAAATATGTTTATTTTCTGATTTCAGTGGTTCCAACAGTCAGTGCCTTTGTTAAAATATCCAGCACTCTGAACACTGAACACAAGTGATATTGCGTGCTAGAACCCCTCACTTAACCTTCATGTAAAATATGTTTTATGTGATTTAATTTAATAGTTATTATTAAAAATGAGAATTATCAATTAAATCGCTGAATTCTTTGATAGGTTAGTCTACAGTGCACTGGTGGAATCAACCAAAAAGTCAAAACAAGCTGTATACCAGGTTTTAAGATTAAATAATTGAATTCAAAAAGAAGCAGTCAATTAGATTAACAAATTGAAATTGTACATTCTTTATTGAATGCAGGCTCACTACTTCAAATTACAAAACAGAAGACATTACTCAATATAAAACATTAAACAACTGATTATGAAATACCAGAAAAGAGAGAGAGAGAAAGACGGATAAGCTAGATCTTGCCAAAGTGTTACCCACTTCCAGTTTAAGCACCACAGGGTGAAAGGAAACCAGCTAAAAACACAACCAAGGAACCACCACCAAAATAAAAAGAGAAAAACGCTTCTTCTCCTAGGCTCTGAAACCAACCGCAACACAAAAACTTTTTCCTGGTGCCATCCAGCATGGTTTGAGGATGTTTGCCCTGATTGGGTGATGCAAAGTTAATGTGTAGGAGAGAAGAGAAGGGGGGTCAGACAGACAGACGGGGTCAGACAGCCAAACACTGTTTGGGGGGTGCATAAGATTATGGGGTTATTTAACTTTTGGCGGTTTCATATTCCAAACTACTCTATGATTGTGCAACCACTGAATGATTTGTTGAAAGGGGCAGGAGGGCCCCATGATGTAATTGAGTGGACATTGCACTGTGCGGTGGCGTTCACCACTTAGAAGCAAAAACTGTGTGTGGCCCCTGGACTGGGACTGCCAAATGCTATCCTCCCGTTCACTTTGTTCACTCATGTTTCGGGGAGGCATATGTCTGCGGTGCTTACACAGAAGCACGGGAACCGGCAGTGGCCGGTTGCCTATTTTTCATCCAGGCTGGATGCATTAGCTCAAGCAATACCAGGTGACACTTCTAAGGCAATGGAAACACTGATAGCAGAGGCACTTGATCTGTACGTGGACGGATCTTCTTTTTATGTTCATGGGAAACGACTCACGGGGTGGGCAGTATGCACATGGGATGGGGCATTGATGAGGCATCGGCAGCTAACAGGACAGTCTGCACAAGTGGCAGAATTGTATGCTGTATCAGAGGCATGTGAAGCAATCATAGGCTATGACGTAAACACTTACACTGATTCACACTGCATTTGGGTTAGTGCACGATTTTGTGGGTTTGTGGGCGAATAGGGGGTTCCTGACTAGCGCAGGATCCCCAATTCAAAATGGGGGAGTAGTGGAGAGACTACATAAAGCAGTACAGGCACCACACACAGAAAGGAATAGGTGGGTGGATGAATGGGCTAAAAGAGCAGCAACAAAGGGAGAGATGACATCGGCCTTGGCCGCAGTACAGGAAGAGTAAGCAAACAAAACTAAAACCAAAATAAAAATGTTGAGTTTTCAGTTAGAGCAGATTTAGCATCTAGCACCACAAGCAAAGAAGTGGTTTTGGATGGAAAATGGGGGGAGGCTCGGGGATGACATTATTTAGAGGGTACCAGGGAACACAGTAATCCTGCCTTATTCATTAATGGGGTCTATGACCAAAGTGTATCTTTCCTTGGGACATGATTGGGCACGGCACATGCGACACCGGATGGGGCAGACCTGGTGGCACCCAGAGCTAGGGGTAAACATTCACGAATATGTTCGGAGATGTATCACACGTGCATGATGCAATCCGGGGCCCACCGTTAAGACTACAATGAGACAACAACCAAAATTGAACCAGGTTTTTGCAAATTGATTATATAAGCTAACCGAACACTGAAGAATAAACTAACCAAGCAATTGTTTTCTACTGCAGGGAAGGATTGGATGACACAGCTACCAGCTGTGATTTTCTCCATGAAAGCAGGACCAACTAACCCTAATGAACTTTCTCCCTTTGAAGTTCTGACAGGCTGACTCCAGGGGATTTATGCCTCATGGGGGTGGGGGGGGGGGGTGGCATGTCATGGGCGATTAATTAGTAGAGTACTGCAGGCTTCTGTAACAATGTGTTTCACAGGATCCCAGGACAGCAGGACGCTGCAGAAGAGAAAGGTGAGAAGTGGCAGGTGGATCCGGGGGAACAGGCCACTTGAACCTAACTGGACCAGGCCACACACAGTTCTGTTGACCACACCATCAGCAGCCCGAGTCTCCGAGATTTCAGTGTGGGTTCATTTGTCACGTTTGAGAAAATACAAGGGTGAGGCTCAGCATGGGGCAGAATCATCCCCTCCCACTCCATGGCATCCTATGGAGCTTGTTTGTTGTTGTGAGTCTCTGTGCTGGAGACACACGGATTCCAGACGTCAGAGTATGCCCTAGTGCCAACGGGTGCAGCTGGACATGGGACCGCGACTTCAATCACACCGGTTGAGGATCTTTCTAGTGTCTCAAGGATATTTGGCATATTGTTGATTGTCATAAATGGGGTTATCAGAATCATAATAAAATGGTGCAGCATCCTTGTTGCAATCCCTGTTGAAAAATCCAAGGGTATGGGTTGATACTGGTATGGGTTGGGAGTAGTGTTGCACGGTATACCGAAACTTCGGTACTTTTTCGGTACTTAAAAAAAAACGGTTTGGTACTTTTAGGTCAAATGTAAAAGCCAGGGAAATGTGTCTCCTGCTTTACTGATTGAGAGGATGAAAGGTGTAATTTGTCTGAATCTTCGCCAGATGGCAGTAGCAACTAAGGTAGCCAAGTCAGGTGACGTGCGCTTGTGCATTCATCCTTGTTGATACAGCGCAAGCTTCGACTCAGTTCACTTCAATAGCGACTGGCAAGAGAGACAGAAAAATAATGCCTCAGGCTCAACATCTTCACGTTCCAAAATAATACTCCACGCCCTCTACTTGTTAACAAAAAGGGCAGCAGAAGGTGTTCTAATTTGGAAATATTTTATTATAGGAAGATGCTGTATTGTTTTTAAAATACGCTGTTTTTAGATCTATTTTAAAGTGAAAGACCTGTTTAAAGATTCTTTAGTTTACAATTGTTAAATTTTTGAAATATGTTTAATACATTTTTCTATTGTTTAGTGTTCTAACACTATAGGCCTATGCTTATTAATATGTTGAACAGGCTTCAACTTAAAGGTTGTTAATAAACTAGGTTGTTAATAAACCGTGAATTCTAAAATGAGGTCAACCCTTATGGACATTACGTTTCTGATCTATTAAGGTAATTTCAGTATCGTTAGGTACCAAGTATCAAATCAGTATCGTTTAAGTTTCAAGTATCGTTTCAGTATCGAGTATCGTGATACTAAACCTGGTATCGGTATCAAAGTCAAAATTTTGGTATCGTGACAACACTTGTTGGGAGATTGCTTTAAGTTATCCTGAGCTATATGGGTGTTGGTACCATGGACTACAAAGGAACACTCCAAAAGACTACAGTACCCTTGCGCCACCTCAAGGGTGACACAGTTAACTCCGCCCCCAACCGCAAATTTCAAATATACAGTAAGCCAATACTGTAAAACCGGAAGGACGCAATCCCCGATATAAAAGCGAGGATTCGCCATTGTCTCGCTCTCTCTGGTCGCGGCATCACAGCTGACGGCAGCTAAAGAGTGTTTATGGAACAGTAACCCTTTTGCATCCACAACTATTGATCACAGTTGTAGCATTAGGCGTTAGTTATCCATACCTTCGAGTTAACTCACAAATTCCCGACATTACATTGGAGAGCGTTACTTTTGAGTGACGCTTGGAGTGGCGTTCTTCTCAGTGCAAGAAAAGGTACTGACAAGATTGCCCCTTAGCAAGTCCAGAGACGCGGATCCCGGACCCGGCTACCCCGCCTGGACCATGCGTTATTGCTTCCTGCACCGTCAATTGGACCGCGGACAATCCCACAAAAGAGACGGCGTGCAGTGAAAACTCCGGTGTTGAGTATCTCATGATGCTCAACTACAAGTAAGACTGTAACATCTGGGCACAGATTAGTCTTTCTTTGTTAGTCATAAATCTGAGCATTGTAATTGTGTTTGTGACTGTTTTATATTTTCTGTGTTTGTAGGTTAGTGATTATAGTGAGTTCAGAGCTCTTAATTGAGGCTACGCGCAAGCGCTGTACACTGTTTTCATTTTAACCTCCGTTCATGCATATTTTGATACTAACAAAGTAGTGTCTCCATGGCATCTGAGAAAACGCTTGGTTTCTTCTTGCCCCGTAGAGAAGCCTGGCGCCATTTCCCCAACCCCCTACATGTAACCTCCTTTGTTCTCTCTCTCTCTTCCCATGTGTGCGTACACTCGCGCGTACTCCAGCGCACCTCATGGTTTTTCCCCTCATTCAACTTCACAGAGACAATAATCATTAGTAAAAGATAATTGTGTTAGATCGTAGATGGTATTATAGTGGTGTTTCGTGATTCTGTTCACTGCGTTTATTAAACATTGTTTAATTGTACACAGTTGTCTGGTTCATGATTCTTGGATATCGATTGAAGCCACAAAATTCTATCAAAAGAACCATTTCCTTCAGAACCTAGATTATCAGATTGGAATATTCATTTAATAATTGAATTCGTAATATTTGATCAATCTAATAGAAATAATCATTGGTATTTGAAATTTTAACCGCTAATAAAATTCCAAATTATATGGTAATAATAATTTTATGAGACTGATTAATACCGTAAATTCTACCCATTGCACCTACATGGGGCAAACTGGGAAAAGACAGCAGCGGGACTGAAGGAAGACGGTTGCCCCTCTATGGAAGCAATTCATAAATTCGCTATCCACTCACAAGGAGGCTAACCATCAGAGGTTTTCCTCCAGGGAAGCCAGGCTCCTGTCCGAAATTGTATGCTGGCCCCAAGTTTGGTCTGGTGGCCAAAGGGGAGCCCCTCCAAACCCTTGTAGGAGTATTAGTCCAACACTCTCCTTTGTTAATTAAAGTAAACCACATTATGTGGCCACAAAATTGCTCTGTATGTTGTATAGTTTCTAATATGTTGCAAAGTTTACCTGCCTGTTACAATCCTGCAGCACACTGAGAATGCAGGGACTTGTTGTCTGATGTTGCTGCATGGGGAGGGGTCACGGCGTCAGCTGCAAACACAATTTCTATGGCTATAAATTCTAATAACAGGGACTGGGCTGAAAATTTGTTGGCAGATGGAAAGGTGTAGGAGGCGAAGGGGGGACTTCTGTCTAATCAGGCTACATGCCATCTAGCTTCTGCAACGCAGAATACTGGAGAAGCTGTCTCTGTTATGCTCCATGATTTGTTAGAAAGTAACCAGTTGTTTGACAAAGCACTCCTCTGGGAGAACTCTCGCACCCCCAGAGAGGAGGTGTGTTATTGGGCCGGAATGCAGTCCAGCATGGAGGTGGCAGCCATGATAGGAGACCTGCTTGCATCCCGGGTGCCAGGCCGCAGTCCTAGCAAACCAGAAAACGGTACCATGGGTGACGGCCGGGGAGGGGTCCCTGTCGGTAATAGGGCTTTGCCAGGAGGACGACTTAATTAAAGGGGGAGTTCTAGTCCCCGTGGGGCAAATGCCTGTCCTTAGTGCACAGCAGGCACATACACTTCCCTACCCATGCCACGGCCATAGCTGCAGAATCCACAATAAGATAAGATAAGATAAGATAAGTTAGACTGTATTAATCCCCAGGTTGGGAAATTTGGGTGTTACAGCAGCAGGCAGAGCTGCTGTAACAGGCTGCCGTCACTCAGTATGACAATGTTCAGTATGTCATCAGTGACGGCCATAAACAGGTAGTGCTCTCCCAGGAGCAGTGTTCCACAGTAGGGGGATGGGTGCTTTGAGAATCAGGGCAAGCCCTGTCATCATTGCTGGGTTCAAGTATTATCAAAGTTGAATGGAGCTATAGCAGTGTGCGCAAACTCCACGGGGCCTGTACGCACTTTGCAGCGACATCGCAGCAACTTTGTATGACACCTGAAATGTCTTACTGCATTAACCCTTCTGGCACTTCTGTTTCTATAGGATCTATCCTAGTTGTTCCTGACATAACCACCAACACCACCATGCCTAGCCATGTCCATTGGGAAATAGATCCTGAAAATTCTTTTAATAAAATTCTCTCTGCTGTAGAAAAAAATAGAGAAATCTGGGCCGAAAATAGAATATGCTTTCGTTGCAACTAGAAAGGCAGTCAAGGCCACTCTCAGGGCCTATGAGGAGTACCATGATGCTACCAGAAAGGCGGTTGCTGTGACCCAGTGGCTACGGGGCTCTAAACTATCTGGGAATGGAATCCTGTGAGGGTATGTGTGGGTAATATTTTCTCAATGCATGGGTTTGAATATAACTATTTTTGTTGTGCTTATTGTAGTGTATCGCAACCTCCAGAGGGTAATGGGAGAAGTAAGAGATGAACTGTTGTTATTTAAATTAGGTAAAGCTTTTAGAACCAGATAGAGCCTGTCCTTTGCCTTTATTGTGTGGGTCGGGTGAGGAAAAGAGTTTCTCATCACCAATTCAAAATGGATGGATTCGGAGTGTTTCTCCTCCGAAGTATTGACGCCATATGATATCAGGCAACACTAAAGGCATAAGTTGTTTAGGTAACAAAGAGATAGGCCCTCGCAGATTGGATGGACATACCCAGTCAAGGTCCCAAAGGGTATTTCAACCAGGCAAGACCAGTGGGGTGTGGGTTTCTGTACCATAAACTTGTGTTTCAGTGACCTTTCCACTGGCCAGTGTGATTACTGAAGAAAGTAAAAATTTATTGTAAAGTGTTTGTTGCCTTGGTGAGTTCCTGTATCGTCCTGATTTTGACTCCACGGGAAGAAGCTGGGCCCTAACAAGACTCATTTACGACAAGGACTGGCCTACCTAAAGATTGCATTCAACTTAAAGAGGAAATGGGAATGGGAAATGTTAGGCATGTAGCCATGCAGGGTCTCCAACCCCTGATATGGTGTCCTGTGTCTTCTGGTTTGTCTCTTCTGAAACAAACTCTGCAGGAGGTGAGACTCATAGATTTTCTGCCTAGATTAGGGTATCAGTGGATTTTAAATTGCCCCAGTCACATTTCCTTTGTTGCTTGTGACAGGGAGGCCATGCTACCTTCTTAGAAACAAAATAATATTGTATCAAATTCACTGTTTCCCTCTCTTAGGCCATAATCTAAGCACTACATATCTGACAAAATCATGTATTAAAGCTTCTCAACCTTGACTGAACTCTTTGTAGAACTGAATTATTCTTCAACAAATTGACGTCACGAACAGGATCTCAAGAGAAGCGATGTGTCCTCATGCGAGATACCTACTTGCATTTGGAAATTAAGGTAGTATTTCTGCATGAGATTTCCTGATCATGTACTGCTAGAGGAACCGTGATAGACAGTATCATTTTGAGATGACCATTTATAAGTACACATCACATGAAGTTTATTGTTTGGCTACCATTAGATTTACCTAATCCAATTGGATGGAAATTTTATATGCATTTAAAATGCATAAATTGCTAATATTATGCCTAAATATTTCTTTGAGTTTAATAATGTGTGTTAGCAAAAGTTTTTTTTAAACTAAGGAAAATATGCGCTCGCTCAGAGAGCAACTTTCTCCCCTTCCTCTCTCTCTCCCACTCTCATTCTAACAGCTAACAGGCAGTATTAATATTCAGATTTGTGATATCAAAACCACTAAAATTTCAGAAAACAGAGCAGGGTATCTGAACAATTTTTGTAAATGAAATGAAGGGAATCGTACTTAACCTTTTAATATCCTTGTGTCACTTGATATATAAAAAAGGGGTGTCGTCAAAGGCTATTTGCTAAAAATCCTACCTTTTATAGAAAAACAATGGGTGAAAATGATTGTATGTGAATGTGCAATTACTATTTTGCTTTGGGAAATGCCCATTGTGAATATATTATGATTAGAATGTTTGACCTTGTTTATAGTAAGCTAATACACACCGTAAAAGCCAACTAAGTAAATGTTATTTGTCTCAGCAGAAACAGCAGCCCCATCAGATGATAATCACACAGCAGAGACTGGAGAGGTGAGATTCTGATAAATACTAAGCATTTTATTGTGCATACTTTGCATTTACGAGAATATAAATTAAATGTTGTGGGGAAAAAATTGTTTGAAATATACGGAATTGGTGCTTTTTGTTGTGCTTATTTTAGCTGGATCTGGCAGGGGTTGGTGCTACCTCAAGAGAAATATGGTAAGTATTAAAACTCCCAAATAGTTTTTAATTTGTTTGGCAATTAAGTGAAAGTGCATCACTCAAATTATAGTGAGGAAAGAAAAAGTGGATTAAGTTGCTGATATATAACAAAATAAATGTACACAACTTTTTTCTTTGTAACAGTGGTTTACTAGGAATGAACAGAACATCTTTCCTCTGTTGTAACAGGAATTGGGTGACTGCTCTGCCAACCACTCTGCTGACAATGCAAGCTGAGCCAGAACCATCTAACCTTTCCCCTTAGGGAATGACAACTCATTTATTCAGTAGGTGAGAGTATAAGATTTCTAACGATGTATAACATGTCCAATTTTGCTTTAGGAATAGCGTTTTATAGGTCAGAGTAACCAAAAATTTTCTTATCATCGCAGTCACTTAGGCATTCACTCTTGTGGTAGCAGTAAAAGACGCTGTTATGTTACTGTTTTTATTATTTTTTTAAAATGAACTGACGGTGTGAAGACAGTAGTAGACAGAGCGCGCCAGGTTACAGTTGCCTAACCACGATGTACTGTATGTCTTGTGATTTCAGGTGAGCGACAAGGTCTAAATGTGCAGAAAAGTGATATTGCATTAGTACAGTGGATGTATAAGAATGCTAGGATGTCAATGATGCTAGTAGGGTGTGTGTATGAGATTGCTAAATGTACATACAAGTACAAGTAGGAAATACAAGTACATGCTTATATCATGTAGTCGCTAGCTAACTGGCTAGTTAGCCCCACTGTAATTCTTGTAAATGAATTAATTACTGATAACCAAGTTGAAATCTTATGTGTAATTGAAACCTGGCTTACAACTGATGAAAATATTGCCTTAAATGAATCCACCCCTCCTGGCTACAGCTATACTCACGTTCCCCGTCTGACGGGTCGTGGCAGTGGTGTTGCTGCTGTATATAATTCAAATCTTTTTGCTACTTTGACATCCGGCTTCAAATATAAAGTGCTTTTTTGAAGTGCTTGTTCTCAGTTTTGCACATCTGGACAAAAAAGCAGTCAGTTTTATCCTTGCAATTGTATCCAGGCCACCAGGGTCATACAGTGGCTTTTTACTTGAGTTTACAGATTTCCTTTCCAGCCTGGTTGTTAATTCAGATAAAGTAGTAATTGTAGGGGACTTCAATATTCACATGGATAGTGAAGGCGATCCTCTCAGATCAGCATTCTTGTCTATCATTGAATCTGTTGGCTTCGATCAACATATACATCAGTCCACACATTCTCATAACCATACTTTTGATCTGGTCTTAACGTATGATACAGAAATAGCAAATATAGCAGTTATGCCTAATAACCCTGTGCTATCTGACCATTATTTAATTATTTTCCAACTTTCACAAGTCTGTCATGTGTCACCAGATCCTTCATTCTAACTTAGCCGTAAGCTTTTCTCCAGGACTGCAAATGCTTTTATTAATGAGCTCCCAGGCTCATTTGTGCACTGTGGGGATTTTCTTGGCTCCCGCCCAAATGCATACAGCAATGCAAGTATTAGCTCAATTGATCAGCTGACAAACAACATAATTTACATACTTTCCAGAAGCCTGGATACTGTTGCACCCCTTAAGAAGAGGAAAGTCCGCTATAAGAAATTAGCACCCTGGTACAATGACCATACTCATGCTCTCAAACAAGCTTCACGCCAACTTGAGTGCAAATGGCGTTCTACTAAATTGCAGGTATTCCTCCAGGACTGGAAAGACAGTCTACTCACTTATAAACATGCCCTCTCCACAGCACGTTCCTCATACTTCTCTACTTTAATAGATGAATATAGAAACAATCCTAGGCACCTGTTTAACACTGTTGCCAGACTGTCCAAGAATCAAATTAATCCATGCGTCTCAATATCATTTAGTAGCAATGACTTTATGAATTTCTTTGATGACAAAATTATAAAAATCAGGGACAAGATTCTCCTACCACCCCTCATATACGGTCTGCTCTTCCATCTGCTCAACGCATGGATGCAGAATCTTCAGAAGAATCTTCAGAAAGATGGGTGGCCTCTCTGAACTCTTTTGCTCCAATAAACCTCATGGAGTTTAATGCCATAGTTAATTCCTCAAAATCTTCTGCTTGTCTTCTAGACCCTATCCCTACGAAGCTTTTCAAGGAGCTACTACCAGTGATTGAAACACCAATGTTACATATTGTCAATGTGTCTTTAGCATCTGGACACATACCCTAGACTCTTAAACTTGCAGTCATCAAACTCCTTCTTAGGAAGCCAAACTTGGATGTGAATGACCTGTCTAACTACAGGCCTATCTCAAACCTCCCGTTCCTTTCTAAAATACTAGAAAAGGTCATTTCAAAACAACTTGGTTCATTCTTGCACTTCAATCATATATTGGAAGTTTTTCAATCTGGTTTTAGACCCTCTCACAGCACTGAAACAGCCCTGGTACTCAATGACCTACTCCTTGCTTCAGACAATGGCTGCATCTGTGGTAGACTGAATTCATGGAGTTCAGTAATTAGACAGAAATGCATAAAAAAAGATTTTTATTCATTGAGTTTATTGGTGGACATTTAAAAGGGAATTCATAAAAAAATACATTGCAGTTAAAATAGAAAGATCTATAAATAGTACTTACCTGTTGAAGGGGTTAAAAGTCCTGTAAAAGGTTAAAAGAGGTTTAAAACGTCTAAAGACTATTTACCTACTGGAACAGTGCATTCATCAATAGCTGATTTGTTTAGTTTTGGACATGACACTTTAGTGATTAGTTATGCCTGCAGACAGCCAGAAGGGGGAACTGTCGCTACGTTGCTTCATTCTCGATAACGATGCCAGAGAGTGAACATCGTAGCCAGGCTTCTTTATTGATTTCTCTTCTTTTTCGGGTATGGAAATGTCACAAAGCATTGTGTAAACATTGAAATACGTTTATATATATATTGTACATATGTGTTGCATTTTGAGTAAGGTTTGGGCATTCTTTCGAACTGTTGAGATCGTTCTTTTATACAAGAGTACCTGGTAGAAATTCATGAAAATTGGGTAAAACTGTAAGAATTCATGATAAACTACTTAAAAGTCACTGCTGGTTTAAGAAAAGTTAAAACCAAAAACGTAACTTATTTCCATTTAATTGTTTTTCGGTAATCTATAAGAAAGCCTTCTAAAACTAATTTCGGATCGATTGCTTATGCTTTCGTCCATACACTAGAGGAGAATCGCGGTCTTTTTCCTCATTCCAGATAAAGCCACTGATGAGGAAACACTGCGTAAGTTGCAATTGTGATCCTTCTCCCCTTTTTCAGGTATGATATTAATTATACACTGTTAATGGAGTGAAAACATGAACGTTGGACATTCCTGACCGTGAAAAAGCACTAATGGAGTTGATGTTGGTGAAGTTTTACTAGTTTTACCGAGTGTATAAACCGAGAAAATGTGCTAGCTTATTTAGCCGCTACAGCCATTTTATGTACGATCACAGTAGACACGTGAAATGTCCATGATGTCTCGTAATGCAGCTCATTTACATGTGGTATTCCTTTTTAGTTTTTCGGTGTTAATGCCTATTTGCTGTAATAACGTGCGGGTTACATGTTCATTTTGTTGCCCTTGTTTGAAGCTTATTACTAAATGCCAAGTTCTACCGAGTGTATTTGTGGAGAACACATGGTAGCTATACATGCTAGCTTGCTGGGCCGCGGCAGCCATTTTAATGTCCCAACAGGTTCACGTGGAATGTGCATGCTGTCTAGCTAGCTCGGTCCAGGTAAATGGTATCTATTCTATTCTATTTGGGTACTAGTGCTGTTTCATTGTAATAACCTGCCGTTAACATATTTGCAGATATTTGTTCTTAAGCCATTGTATGTAACTGAAGTGTTTCTTTTATTTGTTTTGTCACTAAAGACATTGTAGATAAATGTGTATCTTGTAATTAAGGTCATATGAAAGGAAAAGTGTGAAGGAATTAAATTAAAGAGTAAATTAGAGAATTAATTGAATGAAACTGAAATGAAATGTAAAATAGCGGACTCTGTTGGATGACTCAATTTAAAACAGGTGCCAAATTGAAATTGATAGTGGAGAATTATTTTAACTACAGTGATGCTATCTACCAGTAACAGTATAATTTAACCTCTTAAGGCACAAGCCACATTTTGCCAATCCTTGCCCATTTAGGGGGTACCCTATTTAAAGCTTTATAACTCCAGATGTAAACACCACAGAGACTTGAAAAATGGCTTAAATGAAGCAAGACATTTGTACAATTTACAATACTAACGCAGATTAGTTTATATTCATAATTTTGAAAGAAATAAACTGCCACAAATGCAATTGTTTTGACAAAAAATCAAAAATAAATTTGCACTTTTTAAGTTTGCAGTGAAATACTGAGAGATATGAGATATACAGGAGGTTAAACTTCTTGACCACAAGTTCATAAAATCTAAGGGTGGATATGTAGAACTACTATAGATGTATGAAGCAAAAACTAAGCAGTGTACCCAGCGTCTCCAAATCTATCCAAAATGTCTAAATTATGCATTGTTGTAAATCACAACATATTCACATATTTCAATACAAATCAATTGTTTTGACTCAAGAAAATCACTGTTGCATAATTTTCAAATGGGAATTACAAGCTTTCAGTCAGTACAGTGGTCTAAAATAGCTAGGTGTCCAGAAACATATCCAAAATCTCTCCAAAATTGAATAAAATGCTTTTTGTCCATTATAAAGCATATAAATGAGCCCCTTATGAAGGTTTAAGATGAAACATTGCTATCAGATTTAAAAAAATAATGCAAAAATATTGTCACACAATGCAGTACAGTACCTAAATGTGTAATAATTAACTCGTGTGTATTTCTATACTCTGTACTCTCGTATGTTTTCTTGTATGAGGGTAGGACAACATGAAAACAATTTTAGACCGCCCACCACGTTTTGGCAATGGTCCAACTCTGACGTCATCACTGTGGCATGCTTCACAAAAACTATTACACTACCATCTAACGCTATCATTTACAGTGTGAAATATTCACATTATATAACACCACTAACCTATTTAAAGATACTTAATTTCAAAAATAACGTATATAACCGAAATATTTTGAGCAGTAATACGAGCATAGCAATGATGAAATCTCCTCTATGTTCAGTAGATAGAGACAGAGACAGTATCAATGACGCTGTCCTATTCGCTTCTGTTTTGCTCCAGAAAACGATGTTAGCTAGGTCTATCAGCAAACATATGGCTTAGCTATGTCCAGAAGTCCTCAATAATAATAGTATTTTCCAAGAAATTACGAAATATCGTTGACCACCTTTCGTTAGCTGCAACGTATTTTTATGCTAACATAGAGTGAATGCGCAAGTGAATGCGATGCTAAGAATATTTTCTGTTACGCTGACCTATAAAACGCTATTCCAAAAGCAGAATTAGACATGTTATACATCGTTAGAAAGCTCATACTCTCACCTACTGAATAAATGAATTGTCAATCAAGCCAGACTGTACTAAAAAGGGCGATGACGCCGTAAACAACAGGTGTGGTATTACGCACAGCTATTTTGGAAGATACCCAGGCGTCACAGATGCGCCTATATTTCCCAAACTGATTGTCCAAGACAATATATGACCACGCAGTCTCAAAAGGGACATCTCTACACGTAAAACCAACAGTAAGGATTTATATTTATTTAATATTTAGTCCCAGATATTGACTGTAGAATGACATGGTATCATTTTTAAAAACTTTTTCTCGTTTATGTCGTTGTTCAGTGAGCAGCGTTTTCACTGCTGTATAGGCATATCTTAGGGCTGTTGTCGGGTTTATCTTGTTGCTATGATGGAATATGATTTTTTAGTGGTGAAAGAATATTTTTATGAATGCCAAGATAGACAATATTGTCCATTATGTCAAGGGTGGGGGGTGTTTTTTAGATGAGACTGCAGGGAGGGGGTGCGTGTTAAATGAACGACCAGAGCGACAATGGTGGGGCTGCGAAACTCCGTCTTCGGCATAGTTGTCGTGTATCGTCTACTAATGAAACTAAAACAACGCGTTTCTGTTTTTAACTCACACTTTGGTTGCAGTAGCACCGAATGTTTGAGTTTAGTAATGTAGGCACGCCGGCGTGCCGACCACTAGGGGGTGTGCACTAAGAGGTTAAAAGATAACGGTTGTTATTATTTGAGTCATTGCTTATATGCACTTGTGGAAAAAAAGGAACGCTGAATGGAAGATAGATTGTGACATGGTGTACATGTTCTGTGGAATTTTCATTTATTGGCAAATGTAAATGTTTATTGTTGAAAAGATTCCAGATAAAGCCACTGATGGGGAAACACTGCTTAAGTTGCAATTGTGATCCTTCTCCCCTTTTTCAGGGGTACAACACATCTCTGTACTTGTGCTTTTAGACTTAAGTGCAGCATTTGACACAGTTGATCACCTCATGAAAATCTTGTAGGCCTCCATCGAATCCAGGGTTAGATATGGAGTACCACAAGGATCTGTGCTTGGGCCTTTGCTCTTCTCTCTTTATATGCTCTCCCTGGGACAAGTTAATTGCAAACATGGCATTAATTTCCACTGCTATGCAGATGACACCCAGTTGTATCTATCAGTTAAACCTGATGAAGTTTTCCAGCTGTCAAAGATCAAAGCCTGTCTTGTACACATAAAGGAATGGATGACCCGAAACTTTCTCTTGCTAAACTCCGATAAGACTGAGATAGTGGTAGTGGGGCCCAAATCCCTGAGATGCAAACTATCTGACTACAGGGTTTCCGCCAGTGCATTGCAAGCCCGGCGGTCCACTGGGCCTAAGTTGACCCTCCGCCGGGCCTAAGCATCAGGGAATAAAAAAATTTGAAAGAAATTTTAACGTATTTTTAATATGTTTTTTAAACTACAGTTACAGTGGGGCGGCTCGGTTGGAAAGCTCCCCAGTGACATCTGTTGGTTAAAACTCGCTATAGGAAAACAGCAGGTCTGTGATCAGTGTTCTTTACCCTCAATGTGCGTAGTGACGTTCAACACTTCCAACGCTTCCAACTATCACAAGCTAACGTTACCTAGCAAGCCACCATTTCTTATTTAGTAGGCTAACTAACCTTGTTACAAGTTATGACTTCATCTCGAAGTAAGTACATTCTTTTTATATTAACTTAAGCAGTGTGTAGGTAACGTTCAACTAACACGAATGTAATGTTCGATACATTGTAACATTACATGTCTTATTAATTGCCATTGAAATAACGACTTCACTTGTTTATTAATAACGTTAGCTTGATGACATTGATGTGCACGACAACGTGGTCATTTAGCTAACTTAGCTAGCTAGCCAAACGGTCAGTAACACAGATACATAGATATTTTGTTGTTGTTGAAATGTGCCCAGCATTCCAAGGCTATGCATTGTCGTAAGATTCAGTAGCGAATCAGTAGGCAGTGTTGTGCATATCCCGCTCTTACAGCTCTTTTCCAGCCCAAACCACTGCAAAGAGAGCAAACTTTTTTTTTGGTCAGTGACATTTCCTTCTGACATCTACGACGGCAATCGCAACCACAACATTTATTTTGCCTTTTTGTATAGCTATTTCCATGGATAAAATTGCATTTATTATTATTATTTATTGGTAAAAACATTTACTTCATATCCAGGGAGATAGCCAACTACTTGCACGTTACGTGACGTGTAGCCATTTAATAATACGATCGCATTTCAGGCTAGAAAATAACCCGTTAATCCGGAGAAATTGCTGAGTTGTCTTAGAATCTTTATCGCAACAGTATCAAGGCTGGCAGCCCGGATCAAATTTGTTGTGAAAGCTGCCCAAAACAAACACCAGAGAGAGGCTGCCTGCGTGCGTGCCTCCCCCAAGGTGTTACGTCATTGTTTTGCAGCTGTCCTGAAAACATGCTGGCTTCGATAACTGGAATCGATAAGCTCGGAGGCACACAATTCCAATGAATAGGACAACTTTGAACCGGTTCTCGATTCCCATCCCTATTTAAATGTGCCCGGTATTCCAAGGCTTGTTGTAAGATTCAGTAGCCAATCAGGACTTGAATACAAGTTTTTTGTGGAGTGTGATATTATTAATTTTAATTTAATTTCTTTTGTTGTTGTTGAAAACACAGCATTCCAAGACTGTACATTTTTGTCAGATTCTTTGTAAGACTCTGCTATGCTGTAAATAGTTGTTGATTTTTTTAAATGTGTGTTGAATAAATGACTTATTTATAAGAACATTCACATTATGTAGTCATATTTTCAAATCTCCAGTCAGCTTTTATCACTGACTTCATGTAGGGCCCTATGGAATCTGTGTTATAGCTTTTTTAAATTCTCAATTCCGCCATTCCGGCCGTGATTCTGTTATCACAGAAACTATAGGGCCCTACCTTAATGCTGCCATCAGTCTGTCGCTGGCCCGCGCCGAGCCCCTGTCAAAAAAGACACTTGGCCGCCAGCCCGCGCCAGGCCGCCGGGTTTGGTCAAAGGATACTTGCCACTGGGCCTGACAACTTTTCTGGAGGAAACCCTGGACTATATGCTTAACATTGATGGAATCTCCATTACTTCAAGTGCTGTAATCAAAGATCTTGGTGTTACCTTTGATCCAGATCTTGCATTTGGTATACATATTAAAAACATCTCTAGGGTTGCTTTTTATCACTTGAGAAATATCTCAAAAATTCGGAAAATACTGTCCTTACATGATGCAGAAAAGCTAGTTCATGCTTTTGTTACTTCAAGATTAGATTACTGCAATGCTCTTTTGTCTGGATGTGCAAATTCCTCTCTGAAAGGGCTCCAGCTAATTCAAAATGCAGTAGCTCGTATTCTCACTAGAACAAGGAGATATGAGCACATCAACCCAGTGCTAGCATCGCTTCACTGGTTGCCAGTTAAATTCCGAATAGACTATAAGATACTACTTCTTACCTTTAAAGCCTTACATGGGCTTGCCCCTTTGTACTTAAATGATTTACTTCTTCCTTATATTCCCTCACGAACACTCCGTTTGCAGGGTGCAGGCCTCCTTGTTATTCCAAGAATAGATAAAAGTACCATAGGTGGTACAGCCTTCTCCTATTGTGCTCCCCTCCTGTGGAACAAGTTGCCTGCCCATGTTCAGGGTGCAGACACTATCACCTTATTTAAAGCTAGGCTCAAAACATATCTTTTTAATCTCTCCTATATTTGAGGGGCAGGAGTGGGTGGCGGGCATAGCTATAGAGTCTCTGGTGGATTGAGCGGTTAGTGCTGTCACTGGATCATCATTGGTAGTGCTGTGTTAAGCTGAACCGGTCATGGTCTGGTGATGACTGTCTCAAGCCTGCCCTCATGGCTGCGTTGGCCCTTGCCTCTGTTTCCCTTAGCTATGCTGCTATAGCCTTATTCTGCCGGGGTTTTCCTTATTGCACGCAGGCACCTGTCTCTTCTGCTCTGCTTGCTAATCTACCTTTTGAACCCCCTAACAATGTTTTTTTTTTCTCGTTTTCCTCGGCTCCACCTGCCCAAAGATCTAGCCCAAGTTTGCTGAGCACCCCCCCTGGCCCGGAGCTCCAGCCCTAGACCAGCTAGACCAGCTGGGCACCCCCGCCTCCTGCCACTATTGACTTTCCATAACAAACCGGTGCCTGCCCGCGGCAGATGGGTCCCCCCTCTGAGTCCGGTTCTGCTCAGGGTTTCTTCCTGCTATCAGTCAGGGAGTTTCTCCTTGCCACTGTTGCCCTAGGCTTACTCTTTGGGGGCCGGTTCTTTGTAAAGCTCCTTTTGACGAAGCTCCATTGTTCAAAGCGCTATACAAATAAAAATTGATTGATTGACTGTAGCAGCTAGTTAACTGGCTAGTTAGCCCCACTGTAGCAAGCTAGAAGCTAGAAATGTCCGTTTGTAATCAGTAATATGTGCTTACGTGTGAATGTCCAGTAAATGTTTAGCTATGGTGAGAATGTGTTGAGCCGAATCTGAGAATTGCTAACTTTATTTTATTGAGAATATATGACAATAGATAATAGATCCCTGTGGACAGAGTAGCTGTGACAATGGCAAGATTAGGTTGTGACTGTGGCGCAGCAGCAGTGAACTTTGGCTCTGTGTAGAAGAGGAGCTCTGTGTGTGGCTGGCTTATCACGGAACAATGTGGATACTGGACACAGCTACCCAATGAGGATTTTCCTTCATCACAAGTACGGATATTGACACATTTTACTCGGATGGTACTCGTGCTCGTAAAAAGTACATTATCCGTACCAGATACTCGTTTCATCCGAGTATTCGGCTCAACCCTACTGAACATAACCACAATAATTTTACAATTTAACATAGCTAGAAAGCAAATGGTCAGCCTAAAAACTATTTGGGGCAATTTGGACATTTAAAATAATAAATCAAAACACAAATTTAATGTTACAAGAAAACATTGATAGCTAGTTAACAAGCAAAGCTAGCCTTTATACATGATAAATGATGCTTGCAATCCTACTCAAGTTAGCTAGCAAGCAAACAGCAAGAAATCAAGCTTGTTCTGATGAAAAACGATTCACCTATAATATAAGACATTCGTTACTTTCTAGCCAGCTTGCCAGGTTAAAATTATTGTGGTTATGTTCAGTTTAATTAGTTCAAAATCAAAACACGACTTGCAAGAAAACATTCGTAGGTAGCTAACAAGCAAAGCTAGCCTTACAATCAAGGTTATTTGATGCTATTTTGGCTAGCATTTATTACTTTCTAGCCAGACTATAGTGCAAATGAAGTGACCATGAGCGAGCTTAGTTTCCTTATCGAATGGTATATATAACAGTCTGTATAAAACGTTAGTTGTGAAAGTGGAGGGTAAAGTAACGTGTGAAATCTATTGCACTGATGTGCTTTTCTCATGTTCAGTAGTAGTAGTTATAATTATGAGTGAGTCATGATTTTAAATGTAATGTTTTAATGGGGAGTTGCAGAACGTACATACGTAGTAATTGCTTGTATGTGGCTAGATAGAGAACAGGGCGAGGTAACATGAATGTAGAAACGTGGCGTATGCTGATAGGAAGGTTGTGTACGGTAGCCAAGTGAAGAAATATAGTTCGTAGAAATGGCACAGTGGTGAACTGGTGTAACTTTTTAATAAAAGGAATACATTTGCCGTCATGAAATGCATATGGGTGGCCGTGAGTGAGTTTTGGTAAAGCAAATATAAGCGTAAGAAAACATTAGTGTAAAAGAGGAAATTATCTGCCTGAGGGAGAGGCGGGATTCAATCCTTCAACCGGAGGTTCACCAGTCTGTGACTTTGTTAATGCAGCACCATGACATAGCTATGCAATGCGTGAAATTAGCAAACATGTCCGCGGTTTTTAAAGAAGAACACAGGCTAGTAAGCACAAGTGCTCCCGTTGAATCCATATAGCTTTGCAATATTGTAGCCGGTTAATAACTGAACGTGCAGACGGTACGTCATAATGCAGTGTATACTTTTGGTGAACGGCGGGTAGATATGGTGCAAAAGAAATAATTGAGAAGTAGTAGACAATTATTAGTGAGGGTAAAAGCAGGTTAAAGAAACGTGTTCCTAGCTGGGCTTGAACCTAGGACCCCATGTTCCCAAGACTGAGACCTTGCCCACTAGGCCGCAGGCAATCTAGCTTTTTAAACTGGAAATGTTTCAGAGTAAAAAGGTATGGGTATTTTGCGTGTGTATGCAAGTTTTTGATTGGGTCGTGTAGGTGAAGATTTGGCTGGTGTCAGTAAAATGTCCAATGGGGAGACATGTTGTTAGTGGGATAGGTGGCAGGAAAAATAAGAATGAGAAGAAGAAGAAGAAGAAGAAGAAGAAGAAGAAGAAAACGCAAACTCCCCTTAGTTTGGGGCTTTATTGTGTGGACGTGAAGTTGTTTATGAAATCTGTCTGTTGAAATGGGGTCAGAATGTACAGAATTTAATGTTTTTAGGGGCTGAGTGTCTGGCTGTTGTGGTTATTTCTGTGGGGAACCCTGAAAAGTGCCAAACTCTCAGTGCTGTATAGGTATGGGGCATGCCCCCGCCAAGGCGTAACTTGGCATACCTGCCATCCCAATATGTGTCTATGGCCAAAACCAGACTTCGTTTTTGAAGCTCACTTCCTGGTCTTGTTGAGAGCTGTTGCTCACTAGTGCCACTGCGGTTGGCTCCGGTATAGGTGTTTCCATATCCGGTTTCCGTGTAAGTCTACGGTACAAATGTGGTCAAAATACAAAGTCAATAATTTTTTCTCACAAGAACAAATAGTGACAATATGTGTATTTTATTCGTCTTATGACAGTCCATGGGTCGATTTCATGATTTATTGTGTCATTTGGGCACTGTAATATTTGTTGTGGACCAATGAGGTACAGTTTGCGTCACTTCCTGATTACTGCGGAGGACTAAGCTACAGTAGGGGCTACAGTCTATGGTCACTGGGGTGGGAGGGGGCTCCTCTTGGCCTTGACGTTGCGGCTCCGACTCATCGTTCACGGTCCACCTGTTCGAAGTCAGAAAATGCAGGCATCCCATTTCGTAGTGATTTCATTATGGCGTGTGCTATTTACAGCTGCACTGATCAACCATAAAATAATCTTCCTCTGAAGTTTTTCGGTAGCCAAGTCATTTTTACTATTTCCTTTAGCAGATTTAACCAAATATAAAGCGTAATCAGCTAATGCTTATTTGATATATTTGGTAGTCCAGTATGCTAAAACAGTTTGCAACTTCGGCTACCGAGCCATTCGACTAGCAAGCTAGCTTGCTAACCCTATCCAACAAATATTAAATCTGTCAAACGTGTTTGACTGCTTGTCAGTCGTGTACATTCCGTAAATGTCTACCTGGGCCATGCTTCACGGATGTGACAAAGCTACTATAATCCCGATTTTGGGTTAAACTGCAGAATCTTCCGTTTCACAAAGCCACTTAAGAGTCTTAAGGTTTATGATTTAATTTGCTGGGGTAACATACAGCACACGGTGAAATCACACACACACAGAATTTAACATCATTGTAAGACTGGCATTTAGAAAGGAACATGTTTTTAGCATTTAAGAGCACCGACAAGAGCATTTAAGCCAGTAGTTCTCAGAATCGGTCCTGGGGGCTCCTTGCGTACATTGGCTGTTCTCCATTGCTTTTGATGATCTACAAGAAAAAACAAATAATTATAAATTCAATGTACATTATTTTTGTCTTTATGCACCAGGTGCAAAACTTGCTCTACAAAGTGCATTGTCATATTTACATGCTTGCAGATCAGTAGATTTGTTAATCACCACTGAGTGTTAATTTTTATTTGTTTAAAAGTGACTTGTGAACAATCGGTCAGCTAGCGTCACCCAGCGAGTGAACACCACAAATGGCGGTGGAGTAACAGTTATTGGCTCATTAACTGACCCTGCTGAAAACCTATGGTCATAACTTGCTCGGTTAAAAGCAGGTCTACCGGACAGTTATATGAAAATTAGCCTCGTCAAAAATCACCAGTACACATTTTTGATTGATTGACCATCAGTGTAGTCGATGTTCTTCCCCTGTGGTTCATATTGATAATACGTGAGCTAACCACGGATAGCCTACCTAGCTCACTGGCAAGCTGATATGCTAGCTAAGCATATTCGGTGATGTTTTGCTGAAAAACATAAATTGAAGATAACTCAACATAATTTTATTATTAATGTCATGCATGTAACATGACTACATGACACAGTACAGTAACAGATGGAAATTAAACTCCGTAAACGTTTGATAATATATTTTAAAACGTAACGGCAGACAGACAGCTTACCTCGAGTTCCTTCTGCAATCGTTCATTCAGGTTGGGCTTTTCCACACCGGACTGTCAATCACACTGTGTAAAAATCACAAAACCACTGAACTCCATGGTTTTGGCTCCAAATCGAACATGGCCGCGCCCGTCATTGAGCTTCAAAACGTGTTTTCGAGACCCACGGAGAGTCAGTGGGTGATGTCACAGTAGCTTTGTCAATATTTTTTACAGTCTCTGATGTGTACATGTGAACGTTATTTAACCTAGATACCATGACAGTTGCTAGCTAACCTAGCTAGCTAACTTATTCTATATAGCTAATGTTAGTTAGCATAACCTTGAAACCTTATAGAGCAGATCATATATCTATATAATAAATTGTGACATTATAACATCACTAGCTAGTATCTCAAACAATTGTAACTTACCTGGCTTGAAAACACGTTTGTGGTGATGTTGTGGATTCAATTGACACTTGCTAGCTTCTGGCCGAGTTTTCCAGAGCAGTTTTCTCTAAAACTAGCGCAAGCAAGTAGTTAGTAGAAGAGTGATATGAAGCTGCTATAGCGAGCAGCTCCCTCTGTTGGCCAAAACAAGCACAACGCGATTGAGACGTCAATCGGTGGTCTCTGCTGCCAGATCTTTCTTGCCACGTAAAATATTATTTAACGCACAGTTAAAAATGGGGACATTTCCGAGGACAGCTCCACCCGGGGACAGTCGTGTCTGTGTTTTCATTATTTTAGAGCTGTATGCCAACTGTGTACAAACAACTGGGTATGCAGAAAGGCAACAAATGGAGCCTGTCATGTTTGTGGTGGCTACTCCATAGGCAGGGGTATATTTCAATTAAATGGAGAAAAGACGGCAGCTTATAATTCAAAATGGGAGCTGACTACAGCACCAATGCAGTCAATATAGCTTGCTACACTCGTTAAAATTACATGTCTTTACACTAAAATAAGCTCGGAACCGTCCAGACCCACGGCGCAACTCACTTACGCAGACACATTTTAGCTGGCACCACCTGCGCATGCATCCTACTAAACGAAGCACCACCTGCGCATGCGTCCTACTAAACGAAGCATCACCTGCGCATGCGTCCCACAAAATGTCCCTGAAAGGTTGTCCAAGTGAGTGAGTGACCACAATTTGCCATGCAAAAAACAATTCATACTTTACATATTGCATCATTCATTAATACTGTACCACTTTATTTACAAACTCCTCACTGTGCACCATTTTTCCATGGCATAATTTAAGTTTCCAATCTGAGAGGCAGCGACCACACTATTGTCATCTGCCATTACCGTTGTTCTTGACAGTTTTCTCGAAAGGAATGATGGGATTTTTCCCAGTTGGAGCATGCACAGATGCACACTCAAATTTTTGATTAAACGGAGTGTGCATCCAGGTACTTTATCTGTGCTCTGCACTACCGCACTTCGGTTTGGACTCGCACACCAAGATGGAGGCATGCTCGCCATGCACACTCAGAGCATGGAAGTATTCAGTTTGGGACACAGCCATAGACTTCATGATTATACATGACCATTTGGCAGGATTATAGGACTACAGGAATGGCTAACTATAGGACTGACTAAAGAGGTACGTTTTAAGCCTACACTTAAAGGCAGAGAGTGTGTCTGATGCCTGCACATACATAGGGAGATTGTTCCATAAAACAGGAGCTCTATGAGAGAAGGCTCTACCGCCCGTTGTCATTTTAGACACACATGGAATTTTCACATAACCAGCATCTTGTGAACAAAGTAACCTTGGAGGATACGTAATGCATATGCCTTATTATTGCTAAAATTTAGAATTTTTATACTGACCGCGTTGAAGAAGAACACCTTTATCACCACCATAATATTCTATTCTGATTCTGATTCTGATTCTAATGACAGTGACTCTGACTGTGACAGTGACTACAATCATTTTTGGGTTGTGCAGATACAGGGAATTGATTGACCGTAGTTTGTTGTTGCACTAGTACTGTTTAAACAAGTGGTTGCATATCAGAGTAGGAGTACAACCAGGATAACTCGTATTGCGAGCAAATAGTCTGCTTTTCTCGGTTGAAAATATGTCGGTAGTTCCAAATAAGCCAGCTCAAATTCATCCGGTTCTGCTACCGACATGGTGTTTTGTCATACTATCCTTTGCAGCAGGTCTGGGCTGACTGGCCTCGACTGTAGACCCCTGCAAGCCCTCCACTAATCTAAGGACGGAAATTAGCTGAATAGGGCGAAGGTATCTGCGTGGGTTTTCTCTCTAGTGCTGCTGGAAAGAGGTAGGTGTTATTCAATGATTTATTAGTTCTTGTCAACTGTGTGAGACTCCGATTTGGAGAGACTAGATCAGCCAATAGGTAGACCACGTTTCAAAGACAGTAGTACCACTGTGCCTTCCTCTTTTCTCTGATTGGGGCTGACCCAGACTGTCCAAGACAAGCCTCTGGATATTACTCTTACTGTCAGCCGTTGCTGTTTCTGTTACCATTCATCTGACTCTAATTTAAACCTTAATCTCCAATTGAAATTTACACTTGATTGCTAACGGAATTCTGTTCTTTTGAAACTGTTCATTTAACCGGATACGTTGATTCCACCACCACCATCAGCCGTTATGTGCACGCCTCATGAGCTGACTAGTTATCTGCGGTATCTCAGAGGTTGCGTAGGACCCCACTTCTATAAGTATATCTTATCTAAAAGGTTCAGGGACCCAAGAAGATTAACATGGGCGATCCCCGTTCTCAACATGGATTTACCGCCTCGTGGAGGTGATTTAATTTAAGACATAGTTCTACAGGTGCAATACTCCGTGATACAATAAGCTTAAACATACAGCCATCCCTAGACCGGCTGAGGGGGAGAAAGACTGAGGAATCAATTCAACTCATCACCTGTTAAAAGACAGTTAAATAATTTCCAGAGATACCACACAGATCAAGTTTTAACAGTTTATTTGCCAGGTAGGTCATTCACTTAAAATAGTCAATCATAATTCATAAAATATTAAAACAGGGTATCGAGTATATTACATTACGTGGCAACAATCTACACACAATAATGCGTGGGAAGTCTGTCTAGAGATTTCCTAGATGGCTCTGCTTCTCCTCCTTAAGGCTGCATTCACAGGCAATTCATCAGGCAATGCAGCAAGAACGGCAGTCTTCCCATTCATTTGAATGGGGGTAGTGCGTTTAGGCTGCGGCAGTGGGACTGCATGGGGTGCCGAAAAAAAACGCAGCGGGCTGCGGCAAGAAAGTTGAACTAGAATCAACTTTTGCCGGAACGCAACCCGACGTCACGCTGCAGTGGCCAATCACGTAAGTTGTTTAAATTACCATGTGGCAGTCCGCTGTTTACTGAGCAACTGTCAGATGAATTACTGACGCGATTCATTTCCTAAGATTTGATTTTATGATCGTCATCGTGATTTGACAGTACCGGGTAATGGGACGAGTACCGAAACAATAATTACTAGCTAAATATCAATTCCGAACGTCGGAATTAAACTGTATAAAAGATTCACTATTTGGCAGTTCTTGCATGTTAGTTTATTGTACCTAGCACTATGGAGTTCATGGACCAAACGATGATACTCTCCCAGTTGTGTCCTCGCTTGCTTTGAGTCAGTGGACAGGAAATGGAGGGGAGGGGCGGGGGGGTTAAAGTTCACAACATGATGTTGCACAAATGGGCCAAGTAGTGACACGCCCACACAACAATTTTTCAAAAATTATCCCATGCAGATATTGACAGAATGACATCTAAATATGGAATTTGTCTTTAAATAGGTTAGTGGAATTTTATAAGGATATTTCATACTACAACATAAGTGTTCATTGGTAGCTAAGTAGTGTTTGTGTTAAATAATGGTTGAATATTGTTTTAATGTCATCCCATCCCCACACAAGAAAACATTTCATACTGTAGAGTACAGAAATACACAAGAGTTAATGATTGCACATTTAGGTAATCATTCATCTGAAACCTTCAAGGGGCACATTTATATGCTTTATAATGGACAAAAAACATTTTATTCATTTTTGGAGAGATTCTGGATATGCTTCTGGGCCCCTAGATATTTTATACCACTGTACTAATGGAATGCCTGTAATTCTCACTTGAGAATGATGCAACAGTGAGTTTCCTGAGTCAAAACAGTTGATTTGTAGTGAAATACATGATTATGTTGTGATTTACAGCAGTGCATAATTTAGACATTTTGCATAGATTTGGAGGCACTGCTTACTTATTACTTCATAGCTCTTTAGTAGTTCTGCATATCCACTCTTAGATTTGACGCACTTGTGGTCAAGGTGTTTTTGATGCAGGACATATATAGTTTAACCTTTTTTATAAATGGGATCACTCAGTATTTCATTTCAAACTAAAAAAAGCAAACTTTATTTTTTGCCAAGACAATTGTGTTTGTGCCAGTTTAGTTCATATTCATAATTTTGGAAAAAAAATAATCTAAGTTTGTATTGTAAATAGTACAAATGTCCAGCCTTTCAGGCTAGCCTTTTTGGTAGCTGATGCCTTCAACTTCAACTCGTTCACCAGTTCATTGTTGTTGTCTTGGGGTTCAGTTGAACCTGTCGGACCAAAGTTCGTTCAGCCCTGGGAGTTATTTGTGCCTCCTTCCTGAACGATGCAATGTCTGTGTGGTCCCAAGATTTTTATATTTGCATTTAATTGTTTGTACAGATGCTTGTGGTACTTTCAGTTGTTTGGAAATTGCTCTTAAGGAGGAACTCCTGGTGAAAGAGTTGGAGGCATCAGGTACCAAAATATCTACATCCACCATTAAAAGAATCCTATATCACCATGGCCTGAAAGGTTGTCACGCAAGAAAGCAGCCCCTACTACGAAACTGGCATAAAAAAGCCAGATAGAAATTTTCAGGTGATCACCAGGACGAAGACCTAGCCTTTCAAAGGAGTGTTCTCCTTCATGGTCAGATGAAACAAAAATTGAACTGTTTGGCCATAATGATCAGCACTATGTATGGAGGGAAAAGGGTGAAGCATGAGGGTGGCAGCATCATGTTGTGGAGGTGTTTTGCTGGAAAAGGGACTGGTGCATTTCAGAAAATAGATGGCATCATGAGGTAGGAGGATTATTGGGATGGCAGGTATGCCATCCCACCAAGTTACGCCTTGGTGGGGGCATGCCCCATACCTATACAGCAGTTTGGCATTTTTCAGGGTTCCCCACAGAAATAACCACAACAGCCACAGACAGTCAGCCTTTAAAAACATTACATTCTGTACATTCTGACCCCATTTCAACAGACAGATTTCATAAACAACTTCACATGTCCACACAATAAAGCTCCAAACTAAGGAGATTTTGCGTTTTCTCCTCCTCCTTCTCTTTCTTCTTCCTCTTCTTCTTCTTCTCATTCTTATTTTTCCTGCCGCCTATCCCACGAACATGTCTCCCCATTGGACATTTTACCGACACCAGCCAAATCTTCACCTACACGACTGTAGCAAGAGAGTGCCACCCCTCCTCCCTCCAACAGACTCAATGGAGACACTTTCTGGGTTTTGATAGCACTTCGTGCTTTTTATTTATTCCGCCAACGGCTTCGCTGGCTACACACAGGACCACAGTAAACAGATCTTTCTGTATGCCGTAATTCGGTCTCGTGCTGTCTTTTCGCCGTCCGGTTTTTTTCTCCCTCGCGAAGACTCCCGGTCTCCGCTTTTAAACCCCAGGCTCACTGTTGAAAACAATCAGAGGCAATCAGCGCAATTAAACAATTGATAATTATCGGCGCTGATTACCTCCACCTGACAGTTGTGACGAAGGATCCGAGAGCCGCTCCTCTCACTCTCTCTCTCTCTGCAGCCGACGCTCAAACCACGCCCATCCCACCACATACCCCCACCGCCCGACTTAGGCCGGGGAGCCATCCGGCCGATGACCAACCCCCCCCCTCCCCCCCCCCTCCTGGGGGCGAGAGAGGAAGTCCGCCACGACCATCCGTGCGCCCGGTCTATGGATCACCTTGAAGTTAAAAGGCTGCAAAGCCAGATACCACCGAGTGATCCGGGCGTTGGTATCCTTCATGCGGTGGAGCCATTGGAGGGGGGCATGGTCCGAACAGAGGGTGAATGGGCGACCCAGAAGATAATAACGGAGGGCTCCGACCGCCCACCGAATGGCGAGGCACTCTTTCTCCACCGTGCTGTACTTCGCCTCCCGTTGTGACAGTTTTCGGCTAATGTACAGCACGGGGCGGTCGACTCCCTCCACCTGCTGGGTCAAAACAGCCCCCAGCCCTCTGTCCGACGCGTCGGTCTGCAACACAAAAGGGAGAGAGAAGTTAGGGGTGAACAAGAGCGGCTCCCCACAGAGAGCTTCTTTTACCCTCTCAAACGCCCGCTGGCACGGTTCCGTCCACTGGACCGGATCTGAGGCACCTTTTCGGGTTAAGTCAGTTAGGGGGCTGGTTAGCTCCGAAAAGGCCGGGATGAACCTTCTGTAATAGCCGGCCAGCCCCAAGAACCTCCTTACCTCTTTTTTTGACTTGGGTCGGGGACAGGCTGCAATCGCAGCGGTTTTGTCCACTAGAGGCCGCACCTGTCCACTTCCCAAGTGGTACCCCAAATACCGTACCTCCGCTCGGCCAATAGCACACTTCTTTGGGTTAGCCGTGAGCCCTGCCTGCCTTAAGGATTCGAGCATGGCCCCCATATGCTGCAAATGCTGCTCCCAACTGCTACTATGGATGATTACATCATCCAGATAGGCAGCAGCATACCCAGCATGCGGACGCAACACCCGATCCATTAGGCGCTGGAAGGTGGCAGGGGCTCCGAATAACCCAAACGGAAGTGTCCTGAATTGGTACAAACCATCCGGAGCGGAGAAAGCCGTTTTCTCCTTAGATTTGGCAGATAAGGGAATCTGCCAGTAACCCTTGGTTAAATCCAGCGTCGAAAAAAATCGAGCCGTGCCAAGCCGATCCAAGAGCTCGTCGACCCGAGGCATTGGATAAGCATCAAACCGTGACACCTCATTTACCTTTCTATAATCCACACAGAAGCGAATAGACCCATCAGGCTTGCCTACCAGCACAATGGGGCTACTCCAGGGACTGTGGGATTCCTCTATTACCCCCATCTCTAGCATTGCCTTTATCTCTGCCTGAACCAATTTCTTTTTGTGTTCCGGCAACCTATAGGGGCGGGTCCGCACCGTCACCCCCGGGGAAGTGTCAATGTGGTGGTGTATGAGGTGTGTGCGTCCTGGTATGGGGGAAAACACATCAGCAAACCGCTTTTGCAACAAGGCAAGGTCTGCTCTCTGATTCGGCAAGAGATGGTCATCTGAAAGGGGTGAGATCTGATTGGATGAATTTGGTACCTCCGGCCCCAGCTCATCTCTCTCCTTATCCACCGTAACCAGAGAGACAGCCACTACCTCCTTCCACGCTTTCAGGAGATTGAGGTGGTAAATCTGTTTTGCCCCCTCTCTGTCCGTACGCTCTACCTCATAGTCAACCTCCCCAACTCGCCGTGTGACCACAAAGGGCCCTTGCCACTTGGTGAGTAATTTAGAACTAGATGTAGGGAGTAACACAAGAACTTTATCTCCCGGTGAAAATTGACGTAGTTTAGCTCCTCTGTCGTAGTGCTGTTGCTGACGTGTCTGCGCCTCGAGCAAATTCTCCCGTGACAACTTACCCAGTGTATGGAGTTTTGCTCGCAGGTCCAGCACGTGCTGTAACTCATTTTTACTAGGACTCGGACCCTCCTCCCAGTTTTCTTTAACTAGGTCCAATATCCCCCGGGGTTTCCTACCAAACAGTAGTTCAAAGGGAGAAAATCCCGTGGAGGCCTGGGGAACCTCCCGCACTGCAAACACCAGAGGAGATAACCACTTATCCCAATTACGGCTATCCTCATGAACGAACTTCCGGATCATAGACTTCAACGTTCTATTAAAACGCTCAACAAGCCCATCCGTTTGGGGATGGTACACGCTGGTTCTAATAGATTGAATGCCCAATAACCCGTACAGCTCGCGTAGTGTGCGTGACATAAACTGCGTGCCCTGGTCAGTCAGAATCTCTTTCGGGATTCCGACTCGGGAGATTATTTGAAACAATGCCTGCGCAACACTCTTAGCCGAAATGCTGCGCAAAGGAACTGCTTCGGGATACCTTGTCGCATAATCCACCAGAACTAACACGAAGCGGTATCCCTGCGTGCTCCGATCAAATGGCCCGATGAGGTCCATCCCCACTCTCTCAAAAGGGACCTCCATTAGCGGAAGGGGGCGCAACGGCGCTTTTGGGATAGCCGGGGAATTTACTAGTTGGCATTCAGGGCACGACGCACACCACCGACGCACGTCGGCCCAAATGCCCGGCCAATAGAAACGAGCCATTATCCGGTTCAGTGTTTTTTCATACCCTAAATGACCAGCCATGGGGTTAAAATGAGCCGTCTGGAAAACCATTTCCCGAGAGCTTTTAGGCACCAGCAATTGGGTGATTTCCTCATCAGTCTGAGTGTCACGACACACTCTGTATAACCTATCCCGAATTATTACAAAATACGGGTGAGTGAGTGTTGCATCAGGGCGCACCTGCTGACCATCAATGTACATCACGCGGTCAAAGGCAAAGCGTAGGGTGTCATCACGAGACTGCTCGAGTGGGAAATCCTCCATGGGGCGAAACACCGGTACCTGCGGAGTCTCCCCCTGAGGCTCCCCTGATGCCGGCTCCCCCTCTGCCGCGTCGGACGACCCCGCGTCACCGCTGACAGCAGCACACACATCACACAGCCCTACCCGTCGTGAATGCACCCCCCCTACCTTACCAGCTGCCTGGCGGAACCCCGGCCAATCAGTGCCTAAAATCAGAGGGTGCGAGAGGCGGGAACTAACCGCAGCTTTTATTTTATGTTTTTTCCCTTGACAGCGAATTTCCACTGAGACTATAGGGTACTCGAGTAAATCCCCATGCACACACCTTATGGATACCCTTGATGCTTCTAACAACGCCTCTGGTCGAACCAGGCTCTGTTGAATCATGGTCTGCATAGCCCCTGAGTCCAACAGCGCCTGGTGTTCACTCCCTTGAATCCTTACCGGAATACAGTACGCTCCGTCTGGGTCGGGAGCGGAGGTGGGCGGGCCGACAACACGAACCACCTGCCCCACCTCCATGAGCGGGCACTCGCGGCGCAGGTGACCCGGTTGTCCGCACCGCCAACACCCCGGTCCGGGCGTCTGAGGCGCTCTCTGGGTCGAACCCCGCCGCCACTGAGCCTGGGGCTGGGGAAACAGGAAAAAACGGGTTGTTGCGGGAAAATGAGGGGGTTTGGGCACGGGGAAGGGAGGAAGGAAGGGGGGGAGGAAGGGAACGGGGGGGGGCTCTCCTGCGCGGAGCCGTTTCTGCCCGTCCTGGCTGAGGCTGCTGCGGCTGCTGCTGTGTCTGACGGCGGGGGTAGAGCGCCAGGTGGTCTTCTGCCAGGGTGACGGCGGCCGCCAATCCGGTAGGACGATGGCACCTCACCCAGTTCGCCGTCTCCCCCGGGAGGCCATCAATGAACCGCTCGAGGGTTACCAGCTCCACCACCCCGTCGGCTGACCGGAGTTCCGGTCGCAGCCCCCGACGCGCCATGTCCAGCAGCCTCTGGGCGTACGCGAATGGCCGGTCCTCTCCTGCCAGGGCCGTCTCCCGGAACCGTCTTCGGTGTTCTTCCGGGCTGTACCCCAGACGGTCCAGGACCGCCTTCCTCAAGTTCGCGTAGTCAGACCGCGCTGTTGGAGGGAGGCTGTGTGCCGCTTGTTGGGCTTCCCCTGTTAAGAGGGGCAGGAGGCGGACGACCCACTCCTCCTCCGGCCATCGGCACGCCCTCGCCGCCACCTCAAACCCCTCGAGGAACGCCTCCGCGTCGTCATCAGGGGTCATCTTGGGGAGGTGGAGAGCTACGGGGGAACCGGCTTGTCGCTCTCGGGAGCTGGTTTCTCCCGCAGCAGCCAGCTGCAGCAGAGCCTGAGTCTGGAGGGAGGTCTGCGCACGCAGAGCCTCCAGCTGTTCGGCTTGTAACGCCGCCTGCCTCTCCTGCATCGCTGCCATCCCCTCCAGCATTCTTGCTAGCGCTACCACCGGTTGTGCCGTTTCCCCTTGTTCCGGGCTGTGCTCCATGGTCTCTGTAGAGTCTGTTGGTTGTCGTCCTCGATGCGCGCCCCCCCCCCCCGCACGGGCCACCACTGTAGCAAGAGAGTGCCACCCCTCCTCCCTCCAACAGACTCAATGGAGACACTTTCTGGGTTTTGATAGCACTTCGTGCTTTTTATTTATTCCGCCAACGGCTTCGCTGGCTACACACAGGACCACAGTAAACAGATCTTTCTGTATGCCGTAATTCGGTCTCGTGCTGTCTTTTCGCCGTCCGGTTTTTTTCTCCCTCGCGAAGACTCCCGGTCTCCGCTTTTAAACCCCAGGCTCACTGTTGAAAACAATCAGAGGCAATCAGCGCAATTAAACAATTGATAATTATCGGCGCTGATTACCTCCACCTGACAGTTGTGACGAAGGATCCGAGAGCCGCTCCTCTCACTCTCTCTCTCTCTGCAGCCGACGCTCAAACCACGCCCACCCCACCACAACGACCCAATCAAAAACTCGCATACACACGCAAAATACCCATACCTTTTTACTCTGAAACATTTCCAATTTGAAAAGTTAGATTGCCTGTGGCCTAGTGGGCAAGGTCCCAGGCTTGGGAACATGGGGTCCTAGGTTCAAGCCCAGCTTGGAACACGTTTCTTTAACCTGCTTTTACCCTCACCAATAATTGTCTACTACTTCTCAATTATTGCTTTTGCACCATATCTACCCGCCGTTCACCGAACGTATACGCTGCATTATGACGTACCGTCTGCACGTTCAGTTATTAACCGGCTACAATATTGCAAAGCCATATGGATTCAACGGGAGTTGAACAGTTGAAGAATTGAATCCCGCCTCGCCCTCAGGCAGATAATTTCCTCTTTTACACTAACGATTTCTTACGCTTATATGAGCTTTACCAAAACTCACTCACGGCCACCCATATGCATTTAATGATGGCAAATGTATTCCTTTTATTAAAAAGTTACACCAGTTCACCACTGTGCCATTTCTACTAACTATATTCCTTCACTACGCTCCCATACACAACCTTCCTATCAGCAAACTCCACGTTTCTACATTCATGTTCCCTCGCCCTGTTCTCTATCTAGCCACATACAAACAATTACTACGTATGTACGTTCTGCAACTACCCATTAAAACATTACATTTAAAATCATGACTTACTCATAATTATAACTACTACTACTGAAAATAAGAAAAGCACATCAGTGCAATAGATTTCACACGTTACTTAATCCTCCACATTCACGACTAATGCTTTATACGGACTGTTATATACACCATTCGATAAGGAAACTAAGCTCGCTCATGGTCACTTCATTTACTTTGCACTATAGTCTGTGATCATGTCAACCTTCACCTACATGCCCATTCTCCTAAAAACATATTGTTTCAAGTACGCAATTTCATCATTTCTCCTAATTTATCTCACGTTGTTATTTTCTCATATGCAAAGCCTGCTGGGACATATGCGTCTGCTCCTATTCTCCACTATCAAGTTTTCCGGTTCTAGCTTAGCAAAAGAGCAAAGAGGATTCCTACCTGCAGATAAGCCTATCAAAATGCTTTATAAACCTTACAAACACTAAAAGCGCATCTCCACGAAAAAACAGACGCAGGACAGAAGGGTACACAAGTTGTGACCTAGGGAGCTCTAATTCTACGGTCTTGCTGATTATTTTGTCCATCAAGGCTCGTTGGATGGCCGTCAAATCCGTGAGTACACACACTGGCCATATTTCCCCTGCGTTTCTGATGCGTTTACACTTACGCCACCGCACCCTTTGTCACAGCCACTGTTTTACATATATGGCAAACCGAAACTGCTAAACGGTACACGCTCATCAGACTGTACAAATTCACACAAGGATAGCCATAATCCACAACCGTTTCTTACCGGGTCACTTCGCATTTCTCACTCTCATAATAAAACGCTTTGCGAAAGGCTATGACATCTCATAAAAAACATGTTTTCAACGTACAAAAATGCCAAGTTACTCACGCATACAAGACATACACCGTCTATAACTCATTCATTCAGACTGCCAAAATTCAGGCCTGCCGTGAAAAGTATTGATATCAAAATGACGCCAAGTTACGGTACTACAAACAATATAGGCTATCTTGCCTCACTGAAATTAAATGAGATGTATTCCAAAGCAATGCTACCCAATATTTCCTCAATTCTTTCAAGTCACCTGTGTTTTGTAGTCTAACCATTTTACAATGTCATGCAAACTTTGTGTCAGATCAATGTGTGAAATATTTCGAATAGACAACAAAGTGAAAGTATCTGAGTGGCCATCACAAAGCCCTGACCTGAATCCCATAGAAAATTTGTGGACTGAACTGAAACAGCGTGTCCGAGCAAGGAGACCCACAAACCTGACTGAGTTACACCAGTTCTGTCTATTGGCAAAAATTCTTGTGAGGAAAAAAATGTATTGTGAGAAGCTTGTGGAAGGCCAACCCAAGTGTTTGATTCAAGTTAACCAGATTTGAGTGTTTTGATTTTTACTCTGTTCTTTTTTTTGGCACTGCTCTCGTTCCTTTTCCCCCTTATTATGTGTTATGTCTGTGCCCTTACTGGTACTTGTAAATATTGTAAATAGCTCTCCCTCACCTGTAAATCAATGCCAACCAGTTTTGCACTACATATTGTTGTTTTGTTCTGTCCGCTTTACCCAACCCACACCCAGACCTTATGTTACCTCCCTATATACCCCTAGACACTCTGGGGTCGTAACAAAAGGCAATGCCACCAAATACTAATAAAGTGTATGTAAACTTTTGACCCACTGAAAATCTGATATAGTACATAAAAGCTTAAATAAATTTGTCTCTTATTTCCATATATCTTATGGAAATGAAGTATATACCCTAATTGACTTAACATAAGACATTTACGGTAACATGAAGTGTGTGGAGTTGTGAAAAATTAAGTTTGAATGTCTTTAGCCTAGGTGTATGTAAACTTTTGGCCTCAACTGTATATATTTCAATGAAACCTGGTGAAGCACTGCCACTTTCACGGTTAGAGGCCGGTATTGTATGTATCAGGGTTTGGAGGCTTTCTAATTTTCTGCTCCTGAACTCGAATAGGACCGAAATGTTGGTTTTAGGTTCCAAAATATTAAGGGAGAAAATGTCTACTATTACCCTGGTTGTTTGGCTGAAGCAAATATGGTTGTTAAAGACATAGGTGTTTCCATTGATCCTGATTTAACCTTTGAAACACATATAAAAAACATCCAGAATTGATTTCTTTCAGGTATGCAACATAACTAAAATCAGGCATTTCCTGTCAGTGGAGGATGCAGAGAAATTGATCCACACTTTTGTTACGTCTATGCTAGATTACTCTAAAGCCCTGCTATCCGGCTACCCTAATAACTCATTAGAGAGTCTCCAGTTTGTGCAGAATGCAGCTTCTCATATCTTGACCAGAACAAAGAAGTATGAGCACATTACCCCAGTGCTAGTGTCGCTTCACTGGCTACCCATTAAGCATAGGAAAGATTTCAGGGTTTTACTCCTGACCTTTAAAGCTCTGCATGGATGTGCACCAGTGTACACAAATAACCTGCTCCTAACTTATAAGCCCACAAGGTTACTCCGTTCTCAAGACGCAGGCCACTTGGTAGCCCAAGAATTTCTAAAATCCTAAAAGTTGGTAGAGTTTTCTCCTATAGAGTCCCACTACTGTGGAACACGCCAAAATTTATAAGGGTGTCACACAGTCTCAATATTTAAATCCAGATAAAAAACGCACCTTTATGCTCAGGCTTATAATCAGTTATTGTGAGGTGGTGGCACTGTTTTGTTTGAGTGATCACTCGATTACAGGAAAACAGAGAATCCACTAGTACCGTTTTAACTCTCACAAACCAAAACCATCAAGTACCTATCACAAATGTCAGACATAACATAATGATAACAGCACTATCAAACCTGATGTGTTAAAGTAACTCTAATGCAGCACTGTAACCCAGTGTGCAGATATAACAGGCACCTCGCACTCATTGGTTTCTGTGGGTTAATTGTCCCTGATGAGGGGCAGATGTGTGAGTCCTATTGTGAGTGGGTGGCACCTCACACGCATTGGCTCCTTGAGTTAATTGTCCCTGATGAGGGTCAGGTGTGGGAGTCCTATATCTAGCCCCTGGTTTCCGGGGGTCAGTACAGACTCATTGTTTGTCATGCTCTAGGTGTGTACGGGTGTAAGAATCCGCAGAAGTTACCGTATCGATCCTGTCTGCGAGATTTGACCACCATTTAGTTTCTTATCTGAGCTGATTCACTCTTAGCACTTTGGAGAACATTTTGCCCTCGTCTCTTTAGTTTACCTTTTCTGACCCGCCGGGCTGCGAGTGTCATTTTCTTTAGTAGGTTACTCCACTCTGTTTTCCTATTGGGTTTTTACTCTCTAGGTAGCTACACTATGGCAGTGTTTAATTTTTAGTTTTCTGAGTTCACTGACAGAAGTTTCAGTGAGTAGAGGGAGCGATTATTTAGAGCTCTTTATTATTTGGCGTTTCCCCTGTCCCTTTCAATCGCTTGGCGATTTTTGTGGTTTCCCCTCGGGGTTAACTTTTAGATCCCCCTCGGTCCATAATTGCATCCCACCTCCCACTACCGTGATAGTTATAGTCTGGAGACAGGTCATAGGTCATAGGTTCGATTCTTACCCTTGAGCTAGGTACTTATATATCCAGCTGTATAAATGTGTGGTGTGTCGCTCTGGATAAGAGCGTCGGCTAAATGCCTGTAATGTAATGTTGTCTCTGTCACAGGCTGATTCCGTGATGAGCCTGTAAGCCATGTTATTCGTTTTATTAAAGACCGTGCTTTTAAAAACTGTTTTCCAAAAATGGCGACTTATTCCACATGGGGGAAAATTGCGTTTGTGTTATGTATTCGTGTGTCGAATGTCCAGCGTGTAAATGTTTTTGTTTAGATGTTTTGGTTGAATAACACATCACCGCTATTTTCACTGACTGTTAAAAATATGTTAACCCCTTAGCGCACATGCCAAATCCTGCCAATCCTTGCCCTATTTAAAGCTTTATAACTCCAAATGTGAACACCACAGAGACTTGAAAAATGGCTTAAATGAAGCACGACATTTGTACCATTTACAATACTAACTTAGATTATTTCTTCCAAATTTATGAATATAAACTAATGTGCTACAAATGCAATTGTCTAGGCAAAAAATCTAAAATGAATTTGCTCTTTTTTTTAGTTCACAATTAAATACTGAAAGATTGCATATATACAGCAGGTTAAAGAATACATGTCCTGGATCAAAAACTTCTTGATCACAAGTTCATAAAATCTAAGGGTGGATATGTAGTACTACTAAAGATCTATGAAGCAAAAACTAAGCAGTGTACCCAACGTCTTCAAATCTACCCAAAATGTCTAAATTATGCATTGTGTAAATCACAACATATTCACGTATTTTACTACAAATCAACTGTTTTGACTAGAGCCCGATCGATATATCGGTGTGGCCGATATATCGGCCATTATTTGACTTTTTTGAGGACATCGGGATCGGCAGTTATGCCGCCGATGTGTCCCGATTTTTTAATAAATATAATAAACAAAAAAAACGATTATTTATCTGTACTTGTCTGTTCGAACGTTGTAATTGCTATTTACTAGAATTATCCAGTAGAGGGAGCTCTAATACAAGTGTGAACTGCAGCAGCTGACACGCTACTTCTCTAATAAGACGTTTGTCACTCGTGCCTCATCCAATATTCTCCACTGCAAGACTTGTCTGCACAGATTCGATTGCTGCAATAAAGGTATGTATATTTAGTGAAAGTTTTTAATTAAATGCGTTTATACGACCACTGTTTATCAATCCTCATTATCAAGCGAGCGAGCTGGCTAACATATTTGGTTCACTTTAGCAAGCTAGCTGGCTAGCAAGCCTTTATGAAGTGGCAGTGAGCACATAAGCAGCGTAGGATCTACATTTCCAGAGGACATCGCTGTATTCTCAAATAAATAACCAGCCAAAATAAAATGGTGATTGAATGCATCACACACTTGTTTTTTTTAAATCTGAGATAATGATATTAGCTACTATATAATGCTGTGTCAATAGCCAACGCGTTATTGCAAGCGAGTGTGTCATCTAGTCACGCGTCATCGTAGCAAGCTAACCAGACAGTAAAAACGCCGATAAAACACTTCTAACATGGATCATTTTAAGCCATTTATCTAGCTTTGTCGTGATAACATGAGAGAAGGATTGCTGTTGGAGAAGTGAATCAACCAACAGTTAGCGCGGGTAACCTGCACGAAAGCGCATTGTAGTTTTTTTCATGTATTTCATCCAGTCAATTTAATTTCATCTAACGTTAGACTTGATTCACTCTATAGCTCCGCTAGATAATGTCTTACTCTTTGAGATCATGTAGTAGAAATAAAATAAGAAAATATAATTCATTTAACCCATTGAGAATATATAATAAGAAATAATGAGGCTGTGTCAATAGCTAATGCGTTATTGCGAGCGAGTGTGTCATCTAGTCACATGTCAGTGGGCATTGTAGTTATTTTCACCACGAATTCTTATGGACAGGGAAGCTTACTAGATAGTCTTACTCTTTGAGATCATGTAGTAGGAATAAAATAAGAAAATATAATTAATGTACTGAGAATAGATACTAAGAAATAATAATAACAAATTAATAATAATAACAACAACAATAATAATAATATTCATAAAAATACATGTTTGAAACTGGAAAACTGATTTTTTTTAATTAATTTTTTTATAGATGGCTGGAAAAGAAAGGAGTAAAAGCAAGGTGTGGAGTTGTTTTGATTTCACACACTTAAAGATGGTGTTAATATATATATTTAATTTAATATCATCTTTTACTTTTTTATCTAAAGTTCTTTGTGTGTTTATTTTTATTTTTATTTGTTTGCTTAAGTTAAATGTTCTTAAATATAGAAACTTTAATAAAATATACGTTTTTCAAATTGACTGGGAAATGTTGCACTTTTTGACAAAATATCGGTCAAAACATCGGTAATCGGTGGGCTAGGACTCTCCAAAATCGGGATCGGCATCGGACCCAAAAATCTGGCAACGGTCGGGCTCTAGTTTTGACTCAAGAAACTCACTGTTGCATCATTTTCAAGTGGGAATTACAAGCCTTCCGTTAGTACAGTGGTCTAAAATATCTAGGGGTCCAGAAACATATCCAAAATCTCTCAAAAAATGAATAAAATGCTGTTTGTCCATTATAATTTGTGATGAGTAGCTAAGCAGACCTGGGTGTAAAATTGCGAACTAATCCTTTAAGAAACACTTGTGGATTACTGGTATCTTTGAACTTTTGCAGCCTGATGAACGTTTACAGTTTTGCACTGGCGCTTTGTTATTTATATATAAATCACTGGCTGTGACAAACAGTGCGGTGGTACACTTGAAACTATGACAGGCTGGCACCATCAGAAACCAAACAGAAATGTCCTTGAGAAAGCAGTTTATGTACTCGTGGATTCGCCAGGCATCCAACGATCCTTTTATTCCATATGGCCTGGCTATATCCTAGCCGGCTAGAAAACTTTCACATTGCAACCAAATGTAGCAGGTTAACCGAACGGCTAGATGGTATGTCATAATACAGTCTGTACGTTCAGTGAAGATTTGATCCACAAGGATCCAGAAGAATTGTACAGTTGTAAAATCAATAGTTTAAAAGTAATGGTGTCAGGACTTCTGCCTGAGTTTCCTCAGGCTGCCAAGTTCCCTCTGCCGAGTACATCCCTCCTTCCACGTCTCCCGGATTAAACCTGTGCGTCAAAGTCCTCACTTGCCTCCTACCCCAGCTCCACCCCCTCCACGACTCATCGACGGGGCGCTCGCCTATACAGTCAGGCGACTGTTGGATGTCCGCCGCCAGGGTCGAGGTTTCCAGTACCTCATGGATTGGGAGGGTTATGGTCCGGAGGAGAGAGGCTGGGTTCCTGCCCGCAACATCCTGGACTGGTCTCTCATCCGGGATTTCCACCACCAACGCCCTCATTCAGAGACGCCAAGAGGCGTCCATTGGGGGGGGGGGGTACTCTCAGGACTTCTGCCTGAGTTTCTTCTTGTTTTCGGTATGTATGCGTGAGTTGTGTGGGTGCGCGCATGGTTTTGCTTTGTTTACAGGTCCCATGTATTCCTTGGTCACGCCCACGCTCCACCCTCAGTTCCTGGCAGCTATTCCGCCAAGTCCTGTTCAGGAGTCGATTATTCAATCAAGCCTCAGCCACCGTCCGCACCTGCAGCTCATCTATTTACTATTTCGCCAGCTATTCATACCCTGCTTGTTCATGTAGTCTTTGCCAGATTGTGTCTGTTTTTCTCAGTGCCGTTCGAGCCTTACTACTCTGTTTAACTTATTTCCTGGTTTTCGACTTCTGCCTGTTTATCCCGGTTACGAATTTAGCCTGCCTGCTCTGTATTCTCATTTCTGGTTTTTTGATTCCTGCCTGTTTACCTGACCTAGCCTCTGCTCCTGCATTGTACTTTCGCCTGTTTGGATTTTGGATTTTTGGATTTTCGACCCTAGCCTGTTTTGTGACCACGAGGCTGTTGCTGCTTTGGTGTATGTAATGTTTTGATTGGCTGGTGTGGCTAAATGATCAATGGGGAGACAAATTGTTTGTGGGCTTGGTGCATTGTGATGATGTAATCAGGCAGGAAAAATAAGTAGAAGAAGAAAAAGAAAAAGGAGAAACACAATAATGATTACTTTAATGAGTAAATACTGACACAGAAAGATGGTATTCATAGTTGTTCCTGGGGCATAACATCTTGTTATGAGACATATTAGTATCAGTGACATGGTATCTTTATTAGATAATTCTGGATATCACATCAGAATCATAAAAGGTACCCAAACTAGTTCCCTTCTTCTCCCTCTCTTTATTTGTCTCAGTAGGGTCTGAGGGGAAGCTAAGAAGTGTCGCAAGGTGTATGGGATTGAGCACCGGGACCAGTGGTGCTCGGCCTGTCGCTGGAAGAAGGCCTGTCAGTGCCTTGTAGACGGAACCCTAGAATGTCCCAGAATTCTCCCCAACAGAGGAAAAATCACCTCTTTCAAAAAGATGGACACTTAGCTCAGCACAACTTTCCTTTTCTTTTTTAAACTTTTTTTAAACTTTTATACTTGTTCCTACTGGTTTAATATTACAATTTTGCATTTTTGTGTCCCTTTGACCTCAGCCTGTGGTGCTAGCATTCGGATGCAGGGTGTAGTGGGTCCTCTCCTCCCATTTATGCTTGACCAAGACCTTCCATTTTCTTACTTCCTACTGTCCTCCGGTCATTAAACATTTCACACATATATGCTTTACTACCTATACACATACACCTTAAAGGAGGTACAGCCAATCTGGCCACTCCATTTTGCCTCAACTCAGATGACTGAATGTAATATGATGTGCAACAGTTCCATCCATAAAAAAGATTAGGCTTTATTCCTTAGATTTCTTATGATTAACACTGCATACAAATGATGTCCTGGAGGTTTGTGTGGAAAAGGGTCAAGGCCAGCCGAATGTACCATATACCGGAGAGAGACTGACCAGGCCAAAGCCAAATGGTGTTCCAGAATTTTCTGTAATCAACTCCAAATGTTGTAGCTGATGTTTCATTTGATAGGGAAATGCATTTTTTTCTTTTATTTTTATACAGTTTTGACATTCAATCTAGCTTTTGGAGAACTGCAGTGTAGTTCTGTTTTTTTCATTCTTCTGTTTTTGTTTTCACAGCAACCAATTCAGACTCAAGAAACTAGATGACTTAATTTAACTGCGTAATCAAGTGAATTGATCACTGAGGTGCTGAGTAACAACCAAACCACCAGATGCCCTGTCTCTCCACTTTTTCTCTCCTCTCAGACTCTGAAGTTTCCCAGCTTCTGCTCACTCACCGCCCTACCACCTGCGCCCTCGACCCTATCCCCTCATCTCTCCTCCAGGCAATCACACCAGACATCCTCCCTTTTGTCACCTCCCTCGTGAACTCCTCCCTATCTTCTGGATGTTTCCCCTCATCCTTCAAGAGGGCCCACATCACCCCGCTGCTGAAGAAACCCACACTAGATCCTTCAGTCATTCAGAACTACCGCCCGGTATCTCTCCTCCCTTTCCTATCCAAAACACTTGAACGTGCTGCATCTAACCAACTCTCTTCTTTCTTCTCTCAGAACAACCTGCTTGACCCCCACCAGTCTGGCTTCAGGCCTGGCCACTCGACCGAGACTGCACTCCTCTCGGTCAGTGAGTCACTCCATGCCACACGCGCAGCCTCCCTCTCCTCTGTCCTGATTCTTCTAGACCTCTCCGCTGCATTTGACACTGTGGAGCACTCTATCCTCCTGTCCTCCCTGGCAGCAACAGGGATCTGCGGCTCAGTCCTTGACTGGATTGAGTCTTACCTCTCTGACCGTTCCTTCCAGGTTGCCTGGGCGGGTAAGGTATCACCACCCCGTCCCCTCGCCACCGGAGTTCCCCAGGGCTCAGTCCTCGGTCCCCTTCTCTTTTCTTTATACACCAGATCCCTTGGCCCTGTAATATCTGCCCATAGCTTGTCCTATCACTCATATGCCGACGACACGCAACTCTTTCTCTCCTTCCCCCCATCGGACACACAGGTCCCTGCCCGCATCTCCGCTTGCCTGAGGGACATCCAGAGCTGGATGGACAATCACCACCTGAAGCTCAACCCAGGAAAGACGGAGCTAATCTTTATTCCTGCTCTATCCTCTCCCCTCCTTGACTTTTCCATTTCCCTAGGGGACACCTTAGTGACATCATCACCCTGTGCCAAGAATCTCGGAGTGGTGATGGACAACAAGCTGTCCCTCTCCAAGAACATCGCAGCAGTAAGCCGGGCATGCAGATTTTTCCTGTATAACATCCGGAGAATCCGCCCCTTTCTCACCACCTACTCAACCCAGCTCCTGGTCCAAGCAATGGTTCTATCCCGCCTGGACTACTGCAACTCTCTTCTGGCTGGACTACCGGCATCTGCCACCAGACCTCTGCAACTCATCCAGAATGCTGCAGCTCGTCTGGTCTTCAACCTCCCCAGACACTCCCACGTCACGCCCCTGCTCACTACCCTCCACTGGCTGCCTGTTATAGCTCGCATCAAATTTAAAACATTGGTCCTAGCATACCAGGCAGTCAAGGGATCAGCCCCAGCATACCTCCACAAGATATTCAAACCCTACATGCCAGCCAGATCCCTCCGTTCTGCTACCTCAGGACGCCTGGCACCTCCCCCTCTTCGCACCTGCACTTCCAGATCACGTCTCCTGTCTGTTCTGGCCCCACGATGGTGGAATGACCTCCCCGTGGAGGTCAGAACAGCTGAGACACTGACCCATTTCAAACGACAACTGAAGACTCACCTCTTCAGGCTGCACCTCTCCCCTTCCCTCCCTACCCCCCTGTAAATGACTGTAAGCTTAGGGTTGTAACTAGGCAGCTGTTTCGTAGGTGACTTAGGTGCATTAACTGTCTTAATGCAGTGGAGTGTAAAAAAAAAAAAAAAAATTCCAAGCAGTAATTGTTGCTGTTCTCGTTGTATTAGTGTTAATCAGTTTAACCTTCAGGGTCCAAGTTGATCTATGCGGTTGTTCCCTGCACTTGGACCGGTACTTCTCTCTAGGGTTTTCGTCATACTTGTTCCTGGTTATGGTTATACACTTTGATGTACGTCGCTCTGGATAAGAGCGTCTGCCAAATGCCTGTAATGTAATGTAATGTAATGTAAATGCAGTTTCAAAAAGTGAAGTTGTATTGGCTGCCTCAGAGCTTTGTTCCAACCTCTGTTCCAACATGTGTGTGTGTTTATAAAAGTTGTTTTCTATTTATTTGCAAGAGGAAAATGTATGTATTTTTTAATGGAAATTTGTGAAATTTCTTTTCTTTTTTGAAAGCATATCTGAGTAGACAATGTCAAGATGTATTTATTTTTTATTTTAAAAAAAGCTTAAATATAACTTAAGACCTTCATTTTGTGAAATCATTCTACTTTGTCTGAGATTTTGAAACACAAGTTTATGACTGAATCATTTGCAGAATGCATGTTCCCCTGCAGGAATTTCACTGCAGAATCTTTTCCATCCCAGTACAGCCTGTTTAGATAATGTAAGGCTGGGATTTATTTTCATGTGAAACTGAATAATATCATTTGTAAATTAGTTGCACAGCTATTCTGTAGTACTGACCAGAGACACAGCACCAGTATTCTATCCCAAATACTTCCTGTTCTCAGACGTTCTGGTTGGTAAGACAAGTTTCTGGGGCTGTCTGTGTTGCATTGCTAGTTGTGGCTAGATTTCAACCATGCCCCTTCATGAATGTTCAACCAATGAAAAAAAATATATATATTGTATAAGAACACAATCAAATTCTGCAAGCAATCCAAAAAGAAATGTAAAAACAGTCAACTTCTGAATGGGAGTCCACAAAAGAAATAGTAAACTAATATCCATCCATCCATTATCTATACCCCCTTATCCTGAGCAGGGTCGCGGGGGGTACTAGAGCATGCATTGGGCGAGAGGCAGGAATACACCCTGGACAGGCCGCCAATCTATCGCAGGGCAGTAAACTAATATGTTAATTCTTTTAACATCACCTTTACTATGTGCATGCTTTATCATGAACAAAAAGGTTTTTTTTATTTTTTAAACAGCATGTGAAAGTGACTTCTTACTCAGGAAAGGGGCTCTTATCTAATCACACTGAAATTGGTTGATGAAAAGTAATTCCGTTCCATTACTGTCTCTGGTTTAAACCAATACTTCCTTATGCTTTATTAAATTGTGTATTCTAGAGTACGCTGTATTGTAAGACACTGGTCTAATGATTTTTGAATTGGTTGATTTGGTCTTAGGCCAAATTCAGTCCATTGCACACTCCAGTGTTTTTGTATATTTACAGGTAAACACAGTATCATTTATGAGTATAATTGTAAAATTCAGGTTGAAATGACAGCTCCATTAGCAGAAATATTTATTTTTTGTGGTTTATTATTTGATGAACTGTACAAATCCACAAGATAAAATGAATTAAGGAAGATATTTTATATGTACACACCAGAGGGCAGCATTAACAAGGGAACAAAAAAAAAAAACCTTACATGACCAGAGCTGAGAGGGGGTTTGTACAAGTTGGTCATCTTTCTGTAGGCCAATCAGTAACAAAATGATAAAAAAAATCTAAATGATTTTATTTGGTTTTATGAAGAAATGGAGAATAACTTCCTTGCTGCATCATATTTTAATAACTAAAGTATGGAGTATTAAACATAATGATCCACTTTTAATGTAATGCTGTATGTAATTATTCACCAGATCAGAGAAGTAATCAGTTTTCTCTACATAATGCTAGTGTTGACTCCCAATATCTTCTGTGGCAGAAAGCTTGCTTGCAGCTTGCAGTATTTTCAAATTGGTTGGATTTAAAAATAAAATTTAAAAAAAGACAATTTTAACATCTGTGTATTTGTGTTCTTTGTTCATGTCAGTGTGTCTGCAGTTGCATTGATGTAAGGAGAGGATATTAGGGGCTTTTGGGGGGTTCTAGTTGGCTGTTACACTTCATCCTGTCAGGTGAAATCTGCCGAGAGGCTGTTGAACTTGCTGGAGTGGCTGCTGATGCCCAGGTACTGCTTGAGGAACTCACTAAAGCGTTTCTGGTTGTTCCACTTGCGCGCCGACTTGCGGATCCCAATGAAGCCACCGTAGCGCTTGCGCAGGGGCCGTCCAGGATCCATCAGCTTCCTGTATCCATGCTTGCCTTTCAGAAATCCCCCAAAACGCTTGGAAAGGCTCATGGCAGCCCCCTCGTGCTTAGCACCCACCCTCCTTTCCTCCTTCTCTTCCTCCTGCTCCTCCACCCCTTCCTCCTCATGAGACCCAAGTCGCTGGGAGTGGAAGGTCAAGCTGATCTCGGCCATCTGCCTATCTCCTCCTGGCAGGTCAGCACTCAGGGCCTGCGCCGCATGAGGACCTTCGAGCTCCAGGGCCTTCGAGTACAGCAACCCACCATACCCCAGGTCTGCTGGCAGCAGGGCCTGTACATCCTCCTCCTTGTCTGTCAACAGAATTTCACCCTCTGCTGGACGGGAGTACAACTGCAGCTGATCAGCGGCCTGTCGGCACAGATCCCAAGTAATCCCTGGGGAGACCTTGTCCTTACACTCCACCAGACACACCTGCCCACAGAGGATACAGCAGCAGAGGGACACACAGAAGAGAACTGTTAGTGGGTCCCTGTGTCTCAGCCCATTAAAACAATGTTGTGTAAAACGATAATTGCATCCTGCTACGCCTGTGATACTGACAATCTTAGTGAAGTCCCCTGGTGCCACTGTGCGAGGCCTGAGGCAATATTCTGTTTCATTAGCATATGCAGAACGGGGTTTGCAGAGTGTGGATCAATATTCTTGGGGGAGTAGGTATGGTAGTCACCTCTGGAGCAAAAGCTTGTCCTGCAGGACACGCAATATAAAGGCTTATGCTCACATCAGATTTCTCAGTTTCAATGCATTCTGTAATGTATCAACTGGTCACTGAAATGTGCCAAAAGACAGGAAGGGAAGAGCAGAGCTTATTTATTGTTGGGAATTAATTATCTGGCACAAATGAAACAAGGATGCCAGGGGGACTTCTAGAAGCTGGCATTATACAGGGGACTGGTGGAGGGGTGCAGAGGCAGGGAACACAGCCTTACTAGACCATTTCATTAAGGAAAAAACCCTAGGGAAACAGGCCTATATTCAACCAAAACCAACCTCTCTATGTCAATTACTGCCAATGGCACCACCAGCTGATATTTCACTCAGCATATATGTGTGGAGAGATTACTGAATTGGGCCAGCCACAGCTGTTTGGGCCCGAATAATCATTAAAGAATCAGCACTATTTCTCCATGAAGGCTTTCTGACTTCGCCCATACATTTAATACTTCATAGAAAACTTATCTTCCTCATAATTTCCTGGGAATTCGGTTTACAACAGGAATATAAATGCACCATAATACAATCAATTGCAAGGAATACTTTTAATGTCTGGTTGCGACTTTGTTGTGTATGGGTGCAGATAAGAGCAAGAAGAAGCAACAGATATGATAAAGGGTTAGGTGTTAATGCAAATTGAGAGTGAGGGCTGAAAGAAACATGTACTGACAAGCAAATTAATATGTACTGGAGAGGCACCAGTCACATTTTGTTTGAATGTAGAAGTGTGACTTGTTATGTAAGGTAAGGCTGTATGTTGTGTGAGGTAGAGTGGTGTGTTGTGTGGGATAAGTAGTGTTATATGAGGGGAGGCAGTAAGTTCTGTGAGGTAAGGCTGTGTGTTTGAAGTACTACACAACACTGTAAGATCAAGCAGTTTGTTGTGTAAGGGGATGCCATATTTTGTGTGTCATACAATACCAGGTACACACATTTTTCTGTGTGATATACATCATGAAAGGGTAAAAGATGTGGAAGCATATGCTGTGTAAAAGGCAGAAGTGTGTTTGGCTATTTTACAAGAGCAGGCAAGATGCCCGTGGACTGAAGGTAGTGCGTAATGGGGACAGGACACGTGGAGCCCCACCAGCACATTGAAGGTGTGGTGGTGGGAAAGGAGCATTCCGCAGGAGAAACAGTCTCTTTGGCAGTCACTGTGTCCTGGCACACACAGGCACAGCAACAGCACCAGGATCCACAGGGGTGTCTTCATGTCTCACAGAGTGGGAAATGGACGAGGAAAGCCTGGGGGAGAGCTCCAGGGGTGGGGAAAAAAGGAAAAACGAAGAGCTTAGTTAACTTTTTCTTTCTTTAGTTGTTGGGCTTTGGCAACAAATATCTCATGGGACCACTAAGACTTTATGAAACCCCACAGACATAAAATTTGACACAATTCTGACAACACTGCAATATAACAAAGGCATGATGATTATGCAAAATCTGTTCCCTCTAGAATTATATTAAGCAAATTCAATCATACAGATTTTTTTATCCTGGCTCACAGTCATATATAGATTATTCAGGCTTAATGGGCTTTTTAATGACAGATTATAGATCTTTAACCTTGCATTTATCAACTGAAATTATTCATGTATTTTCTCAAAAATACACTACATGGCCAAAAGTATGTGGACGCCCCTTCTAATGAGTAGTTTTGGCTATTTAAGCCACACCCATTGCTAACAGGTGCATAAAATCTGGCCAACAGCCATGCATTGGCTGTAGAATGGGTCATACTGAAAAGCTCAGTGACTTTCAACATGGCACCTTCCCAACAAGTCAGTTCATCAAATTTCTGCCCTGCTAGAGCTGCCCCAGTGAACTGTAAGTGCTGTTATTGTGGAGTAGAAATGTATAGGAGCAACAACAGCTGCAAAATGGTAGGCCACAGAAGCTCCCAGAATGGGACATCTGAGTTTTGAAGCATGTAGCACGTAAAAGTCATGTCCTTGGTTGCAATACTCACTGCAGAGTTCCAAACTACCTCTGGAAACAACGTCAGCACAAAAATTGTTCAAGGGCTTCATGAAATGGGTTTTCATGGCCGAACAAGCCTAAGATTACCATGTGCAATGCCAAGCGTCGGCTGGAGTGGTGTAAATCAGATCGCCATTGGACTCAGTGGCAACGCGTTTTCTGGAGTGATAAATCAAATTTCACTATCTGGCAGCCCGACGGACCTATCTTGGTTTGGCGGATAGCAGGATAACGCTACCTGCAGAGTGCCAACTGTAAAGTTTGGTGGCGGAATAATGGTCTGGGGCTGTTTTTCATGGTTTGGGATGGGCACCTTAGTTCCAGTGAAGAGAAATCTTAATGCTACAGCATAGAATGACATTCTACAGAATTATGTGCTTCCAACTTTGTAGCAAAAGTTTAAGGAAGGCCCTTTCCTGTTTCAGCGTGACAGTGCCCCTGTGCACAAAGCAAGGTCCATAAAGAAATGGTTTGCTGCGTTTCATGGGGAAGAACTTGACTGGCCTGCACACAGAGCTGACCTCTACCCCATCAAACACCTTTGGGATGAATTAGAATGCTGACTGCGAGCTAGGCATTATGTGCAACATCAGTGCTCAACCTCACTAATGTTAGATGCCAGTTGTCCACATAATTTTGGCCATGTAGTGTACATTATGGCTAAAGGACAAAATTTCAAGAATTCAAGAAATGCAAAATGCACATGCCATGGACTTCCTCTATCTATCTCCAAACTAGAGATAAAGGGCATTTCCACAGTGAATATTTGGGAAAAAAAGTTGGTACAGAGTCTTACCTACTACAACACAGCAAGAATGTGCTTCATAAAATGCACATCAGAATTGTAAGTAAAAGGAAAAATATTATTAACATCAGTGTGACTTATGTCACACTGCAGAGAGCATTCATTTCCCTCATGTTTTTCTTCTGAGTTGGCTTTGAAAATTGAATATGTCCAAAAATGTCCCATCCAAATAAACCCCATTGTCAAATAAGAGATTGCAAATCCAAATGTACTGTATTCTAATCTTTGGAAAAAATATTTAACTTCTGTGTTTAGCTCCCTAATTAAGACATTTTTTAAATTATACATCATGTACATTACTGAAATTACTGCTTTGTACACTAATCATATACTTTGCACGCTCACTGTCTAGCTCTTCCAAATGGCTAAAAATACACTAGTCGGAGAACTCATAGATCTTATCCACTGAACCTATAAGGGAAGTCATAAGTCACAGCTCGAGTGAAAGACGAGTCAAAGCAGTCCCTTATTTGTAGAAAGAGGGTGTTTGTCCCTTCTTCAGTCTCTGCTCACCCCTTGAGTCCAAGGGGGCAAAGTATATATATCCCACACAATAAGAACATCTGCTTTATATAAAGAGCTGAATTCTGAGTGAAGTTCATTAGCAAAATTCATCACCGGCCTTAATTGATGTATGAATTAGTGCTTGTGGTGTAATGAGCGGGAACTGAAAAGAGGACGAAGATGTTCGGGTTGTCAAGCATTGAGTCACATTGCCCGTAAAGTGCATGAGTCACCACACAGATTACAGCCAGAGAAAATACAAAAAGCACACAATGACAACTCATTAAGATCTTTCAAATCCGTTTCCATTCATTTCCATTCATGAAAATGTAGAAAATAACCATATCAGGATTTCTTTTTTTAGGGTGGATGGTCTTTTTATTTATTCTGATTGTAATAGCAGTTTTTCATTTCTCTGCAGGGATAGGAATGATCGAATGGTCAACCTATTCCAGGGAAAAAAAGAATAAATACGTTTTCACACCTATTAAATGCCGTGCATCAATATCCTTGGCTGGTTTTTATTACCATTTTTTAAAGTTGCTTAATAATTTAAAAATGTATTTCATAAAATGAAAAGATATTTCTTATGCTGGTACACTCACTTGTGTGAACAGGAGCACAGTGGGCAAGTAGTCAAGTGATGGAACTGAAAATAATTTCCAGTACTTGCTATATGTGCATCATAACCAAACAAGAATACTTTGAAGATTTTTTCACAGGCATTTACTATTCTGATCGACCAATGACCTTAATATTGGAGAAAGCAACTTATCCAGCCATCTTTACATTTTATGAATTAGGGATACTTGGCTTATTATTATTATATCCAATTTGCTATATTGTGCATTAGGAAATGTATGAATATCCATCTTGTGATTTAAATCCAGTATTGCACACAAGTCTAAATAACACAGAATGAACACGTTTTCTGTTTAGGTGAAGTGTGCCAAACAATGAACATTAAAGCAATGATAGGCACTCTGTAAGTGAAAGAAGTAAACATTTCAGGTTACTTCACAGTGAAATGCTTCTAACTAGGATTTGATGCACTGCATTGGGTTAATGCATCATGCATGCATTTGATGCACTATACCAATCACTCTGGACTCTTACTGTTGTAGCAGCACAGGTACACACATGTGCAAGTACTGATGTTTCAAGTCATCTGACATCTGAAGAGTACAGCACCTGCATGCTTGTGCCAGTGTTCAGGGGCTAAACTCATCAGTCGGAGAGTTCCACAGTGCCACAGCTGCCACTGAATCATCAGACTCAGAGGAGCCCATTGAGGACAACATCTGTGCAGGGATTGATTTCCGGACAAGGAGCCAGAATATCTCTTTTTCAAATGTGCACATTAACCACTTGTGAATTATTTGAATTACAAATCTATATATATCAATTATATATCAATTTCTTACTTATCAATTTCTACGATTTTATTGAATTCAAAGGTAATAAACGTAAATCAGTCATCTGAAATAGATTCATTAAGCACTTATCTATTGATTTCATGTGATTGGGGATACAGATATGCATTTGTTAGTCACAAATTCCCCAAAAAAGAAGATACCATGAAATGAACAGAATACCGATCAGTATCTTGTGTAACCACCATTTGCCTCATGCAACGCAACACATCTCCTTCGCATTGAATTGATCAAATTGTTGATTGTAGCCTGTGGAATATTGTACCACTCCTCTTCAATAGCTGTGTGAAGTTGTTGGATATTGGAACTGGACCACGCTGTTGTATGCACCGGTCCAGAGCTTTCCAAACTCAATGGGTGCTCAATGGGTGACATGTCTGGTGAGTATGCAGAGTATGTAGAATTTTTCATATTTAAAAAAATAAAGACCACCCCCCATATTTCAAAATGCATGGGGTATATTCCTACATCATTTTCACCACATGCAGTACCATATATTTCCAATGGAGGGTAGAAGGGTGAAACTGATGTAGGAATAAATCCCACGCATTTTGAAATATGGCAGGTGGTCTTTATTTTTTTTTAAATATGAAAAATTCTACAGATTTTGGAGCACCTGTTAAAATAGACGTCATCATGAACACCAATACGTACCAAGACATTTAAATAACAAAACAATGCACCCCCCCCCCCCCCAATGAGCTTACAAGATTTCCATTTTCATTTAAAAATGAAACTTTTGAATGCAATTCACTTATGATTATCTGCTTATATAAGTACAGATAACATATAATGAAATATTAAGTGTTTATAGACAAGTTTATACAGTTTAAAGCATTTTTAGTCATGAAAAAACTGGTTTAAGCAGGTGTGTCCAAACTTTTGACTGGTACTCTGTGTATATATATATATATATATATATATACTCACCGGCCACTTCATTAGGTGACAGGAGTGGCACCCGGTGTGGTCTTCTGCTGCTGTAGCCCATCTGCTTCAAGGTTTGACGTGGTGTGTGTTCAGAGATGCTCTCCTGCATATCTCGGTTGTAACGAGTGGTTATTTGAGTTACTGTTGCCTTTGTATCAGCTCGAACCAGTCTGGCCATTCTCCTCTGACCTCTGCCATCAACAAGGCATTTTCGCCCAGAGACCTACCACTCACTGGATATTTTCTCTTTTTCGGACCATTCTCTGTAAACCCTAGAGATGGTTGTGCATGAAAATCCCAGTAGATCAGCACTTTCTGAAATGCTCAAACCAGCCGTCTGGCACCAACAACCATGCCATGTTCAAAGTCACTTAAATAACCTTTCTTCTCCATTCTGATGCTTGGTTTGAACTTCGGCAGATCGTCTTGACCATGTCTACATGCCTAAATGCATTGAGTTGCTGCCACGTGATTGGCTGATTAGATATTTGCATTAACGGATGCAGTTTGCAGTTGAACATGTGTACCTAATGAAGTGGCTGGTGAGTGCATATATATATATATATATATATATAGGATATGTAGTGTTATAGTTTTTGGCCTTAGAGAGGGAAACAGTAAATAAGAATGTGGCCTGGCCTCCCCATCACAAGCATCAAAGCAAATGTGATTGGGGCAATTTTAAATTCCACTGATGCCCTAATCTAGGCTAACAATCTATGGGTCTCACCTCCTCAGAAGAGACAAACCATATGACACAGGACACCATATCGGGGGTTGACCCTGCATGCCTAACATTTCCCATTACTTTAGTTTGAATGCAATCTTTAGGCAGACCAGCCCTTGCCATAAATTAGTCTGACCCCCCTTCCCTTCTCTCCTAAACCTTAACCCGGTATCACCCAATCAGGGCAAACATCCTCAAGCCATGCTGGGTAAGGTATTTAAGATTGCCACAGGAAAAAGTTGTTGTGTTGCATTTGGTTGCGGAGCCTGGAAGAAGAAGAGTTTTCCTCTTTTTATTTTGGTGGTGGTTCCTTGGTTGTGTGTTTTTAGCTGGTTTCCTTGTGGCGCTTATACTGGAAGTGGGTGATACTTTGGCAAGGTCTGGCTGATCCGTTTCTCTCTCTCTCTCTCTTATCTGTCTCTCTCTCTCTATTTTCTGGTAATTTGGAAGTAGTGTGCCTGCAGTCCATAAAGAGTGTATGGTTTCAATTCATTAATATAATTGACTGCTTCTTATTGAATTCAATTATTTAATCTGAAAACCTGATATACAGCTTGTTTTGACTTGTTGGTTGATTCCACCAGTTTTCTGTAGACTGGCCTATCAAAGAATTTGGTGATTTAATTGATAATTCTAATTTTAAACATAATTATTAAATTAAATCTAATAAAATATATTTCACATGTAGGTTATGTGAGGGGTTCTAGCATGCAATATCACGGTTCAGTATTCAGAGTGCTGAACATTTTAACAAGGACATTGACTGTTGGAACCGCTGGATTCAGAAAATAAACATATTTTTAATTAATCCTTGCTTGTCCGACACACATATATATATATCAGACCAGAACCATATATCATACCAGTACAGCATCAATGCTCCTTGGCATAGATTCTACAAGTCTGCGAGTTACTGGAACTCTAATGGAGGGATGAAACAGATATTCTCTCATTTGATGTTTTGACGGTGGTGGAGAGCACACACGTCGGTACAAAATCGTGTTCAATTGGGTTGAGATCTGATGAAGGCCATAGCATACGATTCAATTTTCATACTCATCAAACCATTCAGTGACCCCTCGTGCCCTGTGGATGGTGCATTGTCATACTGGAAGAGACCACTCCCATCAGGATAGAAATCATAAGATAAAGGTGATCACTCACAATAACTTTGTTTTGATTTGCAGACACCCTTCCCTCTACGAGGACAAGTGGACCCAAACCATGCCCAATAATCAACCCTCTTTCAATGTCACTTAGATCTTTTCGTCTTGCCATCTTGATCCAAAATTGAGGTCAACTGGGCCTGCTGAACATTTTTATACATGCCACAAAGCATGGCAGGATGTTAACTGCTTAATTGTAGCATACAGGACACCTGTGTGGAACCATCTGCATTCATTATGTTTCTGCACTCATTTATTTATTCATGGTTAAATAAAAATGGTTTTTCCTTTAATTTGTCACCCGTCTGTATGTACATACAATACAGGCTGAAAGTATTAGGCCACTTGTTTTTAAAAACAGTTAAGGTCGAGAAGAATTCAGTTAATACATGCAAATTTATTAAATAACAAACCAAAGTATAAATTTTGTTTTTTTAAATTTCTACCTACAATAACAGAAAAACATGAGTTTTGCTTGAAAAATAATCTTAGACATGACTTTCCTCGAAATGGCCTCCTTTGGCTTTAATTACAATTAAACAAGTTATTTAAAGTCTATCCAATCATTTTGCAAGATGGGAGGTGGAGGGGTAGTCAAATTGACTGCATTCTAATCTACCTTAAGTTTTTTAAAAACACTAACATAAATTTAAAAAATGAGAATAGCTCTATTTAATTTGCTCTTAAATTATTTTTCAGATAATGCTATGGTGCTGATTAAGGTGATGTGGAGATGATCAAGATGACAAACATGTCAATTACAAAGATGACAATTGTATGAATATAAAATAATACAAACATTTACCTGTGCTGTGATAGACCAACCATCATGCCAGACTACTCACTGCTTTTCAAAGGATAAGAATGTTCATTTTTCTGTGGACTTGCCATCTCTTAGCGTGTATTTCATGATTTTAAAAAACACACGGACATAAAACACAATTGACTGGGACGGTTTTTTATCAGCACTAGGCAATGATATCTTGAAAAATTTCTACCTTGTGCTGCTTAGATCATGTCAGTACCAGAGTTCAGGATAGTAGGACCAACAGCATTACAGTATACCAAATCAAATGAAAAGGTTGTCTTTGCCTATATTGTACTTTTTTCCTGTAAACAATGAAAAGGAGCCAATATTGTAGCAGATGACAAACTATTATAGTATTGATACACATTATTTGTATACATTGCCAAAAATATAAAGTGCATTTAAATAAACAATAAAACTTGGTATTGATTAAATCTTTTGCTTTCTCTCATACACCGAGCAAGCATTCAAGACAAAGCAAGCAGATAAATTGAGTGAATTATATTAGTTGTTCCTGTCTGCAATTGCTTTTCACAAGGATGCATTTTCCTTGAGATCGGGGTAACATTGGCTAGAAATAGCTAGGAACCGTGGGGAGCACCCGCTATACTACAATCGAATTACAGAGTTACCGCCCACATTTCTATCTATTTTTGAAGTCACTTCTATTTTAAACAGCAGTAGCTAGTAGTAGCTAGCTGCTATAACACAGAATGGAGAATGCACACTTGTAGGATTTCAACCGGTCAAAAGTTGTGGGTAGCCTGTTACAGTCGAGTTCCACCGAATGTTTGTATTGGATTGTTGCAGATGCTACAAAACTGGGAGGCCCAGCAAATAGTTTGGAATCTACTAAAGTAATCCGAGAAGTTTTAAATAAAATCCAGAATTGGGTGGAAACCTGGCAAATGAAATTTAATATACCCAAATGTAAAGTTCTGCACATGGAAAATAAAAACATTAGGTAGGATTACTTTATGGGAGGAACAAAATTGGAATGTGCTCAATTTGAAAAAGACTTGGGAGTAATGGTTGATCAAAGCCTTTCAGGTTCTAGGCACTGTGTTGTAGCAGTTAAAAGGCCAACAGGATATTACATTACATTACAGGCATTTGGCAGATGCTCTTATCCAGAGCGACGTACAACAAAGTGTATAACCGTAACCAGGAACAAGTGTGTCAAAAACCCTAAAGAAAAGTACCGTTCCAAATGCAGGGAACAACCGCATAGTTCAACTTGGACCCTGTAGGTTAAACTGATTAACACAAACAAGAACAGCAACAACGCAGTCTATGCAAAAATACAAGCAATAGTTAAGACGAGTGCATTAACTAAGTCACCTACGAAACAGCTACCTAGTTACAACCCTAAGCTTACAGTCAATTTAGAGATGAAATTGAGAATACAATTTCTCTCAGCATAATGACGGATTTAAAGACGAAACGAACTCACCCGATATTGTCTTCAAATGGACCGTATTATTTATTTAGACACTGGCAGACTACAGCATAAATTGCGTCTTTTGTTTATATTCAATATTAGAAATTGCAGCGAGAAACTACAGCTGTAGACACAAGATAGTTTGTTATGTTATGGTAGCAATGGAACGAAGCGGACTATACATGTATTGCCATCATTGTTTTATTATACCAGCGTGTTTTCGCGCATGTGCACAGAAACTGAAAACCTACCAATAAAATGGTTTAGCTATTTCTCAGTATAATGACAGATTTAAAGACTAAACAAACTCACCCGATACTGTCTTCAAATGGATCCATGCCAAAGAAAAGTATTCATCCTCTCAAAAACCTTTTACTAACAAACCTTTAATAGCCTAGCATGCACTCTGGCTGGCACTGTCTTCCATTGCTTCCCCCGACGTTCAGACCCTGCCCACACTGATAAAAACTAGACCCATTGCGTCGCCATGGATGTTGCTTGCCGTAAAGAAGTTTACTAGATGTCGTAACCGTTTAGATATGGAGCCACAGCTCTTCCGCACCCCACCTAATAAAAAAGTCCAAATGGCAGGCAAACAATATGGCGGACATATGTAGTCCCAAAAGCAAAGTTGTAGAGCACATTCACATGTATCGGTCGATTAAGTTTTGTGTTGATCTGACTTACAGTGTGGGAGTTATGACCTTTTAAACATGACCCTTTGTTATAGCGCCACCATCTGGCCAACATGGGTTATTTGTAGTGCCTGAGTTGTGGGGGGCCATAGGAACCCACCTGCCAAATTTGGTTGCTCTAGGACTTATGGTTGCTGAGCGTCAGACACTTTTAGCGGAGAAAAATAATAAGAATAATAATAATTAAAGCCACAAGCAGCGTTGGGAGGGGTCCAAGCATTGGCACCATCGCGCCCCCTATGGAGCGATTTTAAAATGGCTTTTTCCTCATGATCATATGCCTTCACCCAACATATCTACTGAATATCATGATGATTGTATAAAATGTTGATGACTTATGGCCAATTTTGTGCTAAGAAACGCTGGCGGATGACTGATTTGCGTCGCCATGGATGTGCCCTGGCCGCTTCCCGTAAAGGCCTTTACTTTGTTGTAACATTTAGATGGCATGTCGTAACACTTAGATAGCCTGGTGTGTATGTACAGCTGCAGCGCCTCCATGCCACAACAAAAAAAGGTATCACACTAGCGTTGTCTTGATACCAAAATTTTGACTTTTATACCGATATCAGGTTTCTCCACCCTAGCTCCCCAGTGGTGGAACGAACTTCCCGTCCCTCTCCGAACCTCCCCCTCACTACCCATCTTCCGCCGTGGCCTGAAGACTAATCTCTTCAGACTATACCTAGACTAACCACCACCATGCTGTATATTTCACTCTTTAATAAAATAAATAAATAAATAAATAAAAACACCCCCCCCCCCTTTTCATGTCACTTGTTACATGTTGCCCCATCCCAGCACCTTTTGGTAATTTGTATTAGTCCTAATACTGTAGCTTATTCTTCTGCCTAGTTGGCTTTGCAGAGGTTAGGTCAGAATAGTGTTCACTGTGTGAACTGTGTTCTTAGCTAGAAATAGCTGTACAAAATAAGTATTATACCTTTCTGAACCTGTGTTCAGCAGTTGCCTATGACCATGATATGCACTTTTTGTACGTCGCTTTGGATAAAAGCGTCTGCGAAATAAATGTAATGTAATGTAATGTAATGTTTAGTATAACAATAATTGATACTGAAACGATACTGATTCAATACTCGGTACCTAACGATACAGAAATTACGTTAATTGATCAGAAACGTAATGTCCACAAGGGTTGACCTCATTTTCGAATTCACGGTTTCTTAAAAACCTGGTTTATTAACATCCTTTAAGTTGAAGCCTATTCAACATCAATAAGCATAGGCCTATAGTGTTACAACACTGAACCATAGAAAACTATATTAAATATATTTCAGAAATTAAACAATTGCAAAGTAAATTATCTTTAAACAGGTTTTTCACTCTTAAATAAATCTAAAAACAGCATATTTCAATAACAATACAGCATCTTCCTATAATAAAATATTTACAAATTAGAACACCTATTGCTACTGAAGTCACCTGAGTCTAAGCTTGCGCTGTATCAACCACGAAGAATGCACAAGCGCAGGTCACCTCACTTGCCAACCTTAGTTCCTACTGCCGTCTAGCGAAGATTCTGACAAATTACACTTTTCATCCTCTCAATCAGTAATGCGGGAGACAATTTTCTCTGGCTTTTACATTTGACTCAAAACTACCAAACGTCGGAATATTCAAATAGCGAACCGTTTCTTTGTTCTTCTTTTTTTTTATTAAGTACCGAGAAAGTGCTGAAGTTTTGGAATACCGTGCCACACTACGTCAGACACATATTCCAATCCATTGCTCAGCTTAGCAGAGAATGGACATTTCAGAGCGCCACAGAGACAGACAGAATAATAACGCATAAATACGCATTTCAAATAATAAATACAACATTGAGAAAAAACGAAACAAAAGACGAGATATCAAGTCGCAACCTACGCGCAGAGCAGCCTACCGTTTTATTCATGTAGACACTGGCATATAAGAGAATGTTCGGTTACGCTGACCTATAAAACGCTATTCCAAAAGCAAAAACAGACATGTTACACAAGGTTAGAAAGCTTATACTCTCACCTACTGAATAAATTAATTGTCAATCAAGCCAAATTGCACTAAAAAGGGCGACAACGCCGTAGGCAACAGGTGTGGTATTACGCACAGCTATTTTTGAAGATAGCCCAGGCGTGACAAATGCGCGTAGCCTATATTTCTCAAACGGACTGTCCAAGACAATACATGACCACTCATTCGCAAAAGGGACATCTCTACGCGTAAAACCAGTGGTAAGATTGTATATTTATTCGATGTTTAGTCCCAGATATAGAAATTGATATATTGTCATGTAGAATGACATGGCATAATTTTAAAAAACTTTGTCTCGTTTATTTCCTTATTCAGTGAGCAGCGTTTTCACTGCTATATTGGCATATTTTAGGGCTAACGTCGGGTTTATCTTGTTGCTACGGAATATTACATTACATTCCATTACAATACAGGCATTTGGCAGACGCTCTTATCCAGAGTGACGTACAACAAAGTGTATAACCATAACCAGGAACAAGTGTGTCGAAAACCCTAGAGAGAAATGCCGTTCCAAGTGCAGGGATCAACCGTTAGTTCAACTTGGACCCTGTAGGTTAAACTGATTAACACTAACACAAACAAGAACAGCAACAACGCAGTCTATGCAAAAATACAAGCAATAGTTAAGACGAGTGCATTAACTAAGTCACCAACGAAACAGCTAACTAGTTACAACCCTAAGCTTACAGTCAATTTAGAGATTAAATTGAGAAAACAATTTCTCTCAGCATAATGACGGATTTAAAGACTAAACGAACTCACCCGATATTGTCTTCAAATGGACCGTATTATTTATTTAGACATTGGCAGACTACAGCATAAATTGCGTCTTTTGTTTATATTCAATATTAGAAATTGCAGCGAGAAACTGCAGCTGTAGACACAAGATAGTTTGTTATGTTATGGTAGCAACGGCACGAAGCGGACTATATGCATTACCGTCATTGTTTCATTAGACCAGCGTGTTTTCGCGCGTTTGCACAGAAACTCAGAACCTATCAATAAAATGGTTTAGCTATTTCTCAGCATAATGACAGATTCAAAGACTAAACGAACTCACCCGATGCTGTCTTCAAATAATGTCTGGCACTGTCTTCCACTGCTTCCCCGACGTTCAGACCGTCCCCTCACTGATAAAAACTAGACCCTACGGTGTCGGATTACATGCGTCGCCATGGATGTCGCTTGCCGTAAAGAAGTTTACTAGATGTCGTAATCGTTTAGATTTGGAGCCACAGCTCTTCCGCACCCCACCTAATAAAAAAGTCCAAATGGCAGGCAAACAATATGGCGGAGATATGTAGCCCCAATAGCAAAGTTGTAGAGCACATTCGCATGCGTCGGTCTATGAAGTTTTGTGTTGATCTGACTTACGGTGTGGGAGTTATGACCTTTTAGGCAAAACACTTTGTTATAGCGCCACCATCTGGCCGACATAGGTTATTTTTAGTGCCTGAGTAGTGGGGGGCCATAGGAACCCACCTGCCAAATTTGGTTGCTCTAGGACTTATGGTTGCTGAGCCTCAGACATTTTAGCAGAGAAAGCTTCCACGCCCCAACGTAAAAGTTAAAATGGCGGGCAAACAATATGGCGGACATGGGTGGTGCCAATGGCAAAGTTGTAGAGCACGTTCAGATGCATAGGTCGATGAAGTTTTGTGTTGATCTGACTTACGGTGTGGGAGTTATGGCCTTTTACGCATATTCCTTTGTTATAGCGCCACCATCTGGCCGACATAGGTGATTTTTAGTGTCTGAGTAGTGGGGGGCCATAGGAACTCACCTGCTAAATTTGGTTGGTGTACAACGTATGGTCGCTGAGCCTCAGACATTTTAGTGGAGAAAGCTGCCACGCCCCAATGAAAAAGTCAAAATGACGGGCAAACAATACGGCCGACATAGGTGATCCCAATGGCGAAGTTGTACAGCACGTTCAGATGCATAGGTCCATGAAGTTTTGTGTTGATCTAACGTATGCTGTGGGAGTTATGGCCTTTTACGCATAACCCTTTGTTGTAGCGCCACCATCTGGCCGACATAGGTGATTTTTAGTGCCTCAGTAGTGGGGGGCCATAGGAACCCACCTGCCAAATTTGGTTGCTCTAGGACTTATGGTTGCTGAGCCTCAGGCACTTTTAGCGGAGAAAAATAATAATAAGAATAATAATAATAATAATAATAATAATAATAATAATCCTAACAGATACAATAGGGTTCCACCAGCTTCGCTGCTTGGACCCCTAATAATAATAATCCTAACAGATACAATAGGGTTCCACCAGCTTCGCTGCTTGGACCCCTAATAATAATAATCCTAACAGATACAATAGGGTTCCACCAGCTTGGCTGCTTGGACCCCTAATAATAATAATAATAATAATAATCCGAACAGATACAATAGGGTTCCACCAGCTTCGCTGCTTGGACCCCTAATAATAATAATAATAATAATCCTAACAAAAACAATAGGGTTCCACCAGCTTCGCTGCTTGGACCCCTAATAATAATCCTAACAAAAACAATAGGGTTCCACCAGCTTCGCTGCTTGGACCCCTAATAATCCTAACAAATACAATAGGGTTCCACCAGCTTCGCTGCTTGGACCCCTAATAATCCTAACAAATACAATAGGGTTCCACCAGCTTCACTGCTTGGACCCCTAATAATCCTAACAGATACAATAGGGTTCCACCAGCTTCGCTGCTTGGACCCCTAATAATAATCTTAACAGATACAATAGGGTTCCACCAGCTTCGCTGCTTGGACCCCTAATAATCCTAACAAATACAATAGGGTTCCACCAGCTTCGCTGCTTGGACCCCTAATAATAATCCTAACAGATACAATAGGGTTCCACCAGCTTCGCTGCTTGGACCCCTAATAATCCTAACAAATACAATAGGGTTCCACCAGCTTCGCTGCTTGGACCCCTAATAATAGTCCTAACAGATACAATAGGGTTCCACCAGCTTCGCTGCTTGGACCCCTAATAATAATCCTAACAGATATAATAGGGTTCCACCAGCTTCGCTGCTTGGACCCCTAATTAGCAAAAGGTAGATTCCGTACAGACATTAGTAAGAATTTTTGGTTCACGCAGAGTGTACTCGATGTGTGGAATACCCTGCCAGGTCATGTAGTAGAGACAGAAACTCTGGGGATATTCTACTTGGTTCACATCAGAGGTAATTTTAAAACAATCAATTAGAGACAGATTTATTTCAATTTTAATTCACTATATCAGAATTCCATTTGGTCAAAAGATTACATACATTAAGTTGACTGTCTATTTAAACAGTGTGGAAGATTCCAGAAATTGATGTAATGACTTTTTAGAAGCTTCTGACTTAACTGGCACCTGTAGCTGTATTTAAGGACCTACCTTTAGAGCCACTGCCTTTTTGCCCTTGATACCATGGGAAAATCCAAGCAACTCAGCCAAGACTTCAGAAAAAAGACTGTGGACCTCCACAAATCTGATTCCTCCTTAGGAGCAATTTCCAAACAAGTGAAGGTACCACAATCATCTGTACAAAGGATTGTATGTAAATGTAAAAATCTTAGGACCACACAGACACTGCATCGTTCAGGAAGGAGGCACAAATTAAATCCCAGGTCTGAACGAAATTTGGACCAAAAGGTTCAACTGAACCCCAAGACAACAACAAAGGAACTGGTGAAGGAGTTGGAGGTATCAGCTACCAAAGTATCTACATCCACCATTAAGAGAATTCTACATCACCATGGCCTGAAAAGCTTTCGTGCAAAGAAGAAGCCCCTACTCCAAGACCAGTATAAAAAAGCCAGAATGAAGTTTGCAGGTGATCACCAGGACAAAGACCTAGCCTTTTGGAGGAGTGTTTTCTGGCCAGATGAAACAAAAATTGACCATAATGATCAGCGCTATGTATGGAGGAAAATGTGTGAGGCTTTTAATCGAAGAACACCATTCCAAGTGTGAAGCATAGGGGTGGCAGCATCATATTGTGGGGGTGTTTTTCTGGAAATGGGACTAGTGCACTTCACAAAATAGATGGCATCATGAGGAAGGAGGATTATCTAGAAATATTGAAGCAACAACTCAAGACATCAGCTGGAAAGTTAAAACTTAGTCGCAACTAGGTCTTCCAGCAAGACAATGATCCTAAGCATACCTCGAAAGTTGTAACAAAATGGAAAGAGTGACAACAAAGTGAAAGTATTGGAGTGGCCATCACAAAGCACTGACCTGAATCCCACAGAAAATTTGTGGCCTGAACTGAAAAGGCATGTCCGAGCAAGGAGGTCCACAAACCAGACTGAGTTACACCAGTTCTGACAGGAGGAATGGGCAAAAAGTCCGGCAAATTATTGTGAAAAGCTTGTGGAAGGCTACCCCAAGTGTTTGATTCAAGTTAAGCAATTAAAAGGCAATGCCACCAAATATTAACAAAGTGTATGTAAACTTTTGACCCACTGAAAATATGATATAGTACATAAAAGCTGAAATAAATCTGTCTCTTAGCTATTGTTTTGAAATAACCTCTAATGGAAATAGATACCCTATTTGACAGAAAATGTATGGTAACAAGAAATGAGTGAAAAATTGAGTTTGAATGTCTTTAGCCTGGGTGTATGTAAACTTGGCCTCAACTGTAATCAGAGCACTAATTTAATCATGAAAATGGCGAGCATTGGTCTATTCTCGTCATTATGTTATGCAAAAAAAATGTTCAGAAAAGTTAGCTAGCTACAGTACAACTGTTCTACAGTGTAGCTAGCTGTCTGAAGCTAGTCAGTAAGACAGCTTGATAGCTAGCTTGTGAAACGTAATAGGTATTTAGTTAGCTAGCAAACCACAACTTCTCACTGCATTTCAGTCTTGCTCATTCGTATACCAGTTAGCTTTTCCAAAAGTAGGGACGCAGTCTATAGATAGCTAGCTAGCTAATGTACAGTTAAGTATTGCCTAATACTCCTATAAAAATATTGATTGCCTTATTCATTACTTTGCATAAATGTTAGAAACCACATTAGAAATGGCCTTGTCACAATGAGTCACTTGTTTTCTTCCACAGTATCCTGTAACTAGCCAGAAAAGTCACCGTTCATCAGACGATTTGAAAGCTTTTTTGGAGCACACCCCCACAGGTTAACGTCATTGCTCTACATTTACCATGAACCTTCACGTTTAAATACCCAGTGTGCACACTCTGGTGCCAAAAGCCCCATAGCCAAATATGGCAGCCTCCATGAACTGGCTTCATGCGCCATTGAGCAGCTTGCATAGGAACGTTTAACTCAAAATTCAGAAAGCAGAAATATCCAAAGTGCAGGACTGTGAGTGTATTTCAATCAGAAATCAGAAAATTTCAGAAACATAAATTAGTTTCCCATGAAGATTATACAGATGCAAAAGCAATAGTTTAAATGTATAGATGTTACATTTTGTATTTTTCGCTACCCAGCAATGCAGTGTAATGAGTCATATGTTTGCTTGAGTCCAAGGGGGGATTTGAACCCGAGCCTGTCACTCGTCCAAAAGTCTCATTGGCAAACGCAACAGGCCATTGAGCTTCTAGGAAAGTAGACACTAGGGCCACTTAGTTTTATTCTTTCAAACAAGTGTACTTCTGTACATGTCCATTTTATGTGTTATAAGACCCCTGTCATAAGTTTTTGTGTACATTTGTCTCTTGAATGTGAGTGTTTTGTCTTTCTGGTTCGTCATCTGATTGGTTTCTATCTCCGCTTCTTCAGCTTGAAAAAGTCGCCGTTTTCCATCTACCAGTGGAGACTAGCTCTTTGAACTTGTGCTTGGTGTCTTGTGTATAGTGATTACTTTGTTTGACTTTGTGTATTTGACCCTATTTTTGTTTGGGTCTAGCCCTTCTGGTTTTTTTGCTGATTTTGTGTATGACTACTGTCTTGTTCCCTTCAACTCTGATTCTTGCCCAGGTTTGTTTGCCTGTGATTTTGTGTTTCTGACCATTTGTTCTCGTACTCGATTCTGATCCTTGCCTTGCTCTTCTGCTTTGTTTGCTGATTGGTTTTCATGCTTGACCATTCGCTTGTTCTCAAATTCAACTCTTCTTTTGCCCTGTGCTCCCTGTTTTGTGTTCTAGTTAGTTGTGTTCCCAGCTGGACTGAAAACTTCTTCCATTGTGAGCCAAGTTTGTTATTTTGCTTTATTATTTTTCCTTTATTATTCTTGAAGGTGGAGAGGGTGGAGATTTAATACTCCTTCAGGGGTACGCTATTCAGACTTTTGGTTTCTAACTATCGGCTAACTGTCGGAAATTCAGTTTTTAAAGCCGCCCAGTGCCCAGTAGCCTTCGAAGACTAGCCAGCCTCCCATTAGATTTGGATAGGCATATAGGGACTGGGGTTACTGGTCAGTTTGCAGTACATTTCCCTTACCCATTTCCCACTGATTCCCCTTATCATTCGCCCTGTTATGGTCTGAACCTAGAACAGGATGTAACAGTGTGTATCCAATGTTTTTATTGGCTGATGCACCTAAATGTCCAATGGGGAGATGTATTCTTTGTGGGCCAGGATCATTTGTGATCATGTAGGGGAAAGAAAAAATGCTAAATCCCTTATGTTTGGGTCTTTATTGTGTGGAAGTGTTAAGTAGGAAGGTACAGAAATTAATGTTTTTAAGGGCTGATAGTCTGTGGTCATTGTGGCTATTTCTGTAGGGAACCCTGAAAAGTGCCAAACTCTCGGTGCTGTATAGGTATGGGGCATGCCGCCCCGCCAAAGGGTAACTTGGCAGGATGGCATACCTGCGAAGTACCTCCCAATATTCCAAACATTTATCTTCTAAATTTAACATTTACATTTAACATTTATATGTGTATAATTTTTAAATCATGCATTAATGAAAAACACTACTCCTAAAAAAGTGATTTTTGGACCAATTTCTCTGTAAATGTTTAAAGAAGTAACATTTCACAATTGTAGTGCTTTTTTATTTTTTACAGGTGGCTATGCTAAATGAGAACAAATTGAGCAGGGTTTCAGAGTGTGCACCTTTTTACAAATGGTGCCCATAATATACACCAGTGGTTTCTTTTTTTTCCAAGACTTTCCAAACGGCTCCAGTTTCTGTGCTATTGTTCTTAATGATTTCTTCTGCTCTCTCAGCTTACAGATTGGTTGTTTTTCAGTTAGTTGTCTGGACTTCATGATGATGTATGCCTCCACAGATGATAACAATTACATCCCCAGCCCTCTTACTGGTGCCCCTGGTGGTATGTGGTTGTCTTGCTTTTCCTTGTGTTTAGTTTTTTCTTTTTCTTTTAACACCTTGAACCCGATGGTGATTTTGACATATTTTTTACTACCCTAGGTTTTTCCAGATTAAACAGGTTTACTCAATAGATGGCCTCTTTTGCCACCCATCATCTTTTTGACATCTGCCTATCTGGAAATACCAAGTTTATGCCTGGACATGATATGGATTAGTTGGTAGGCCCTATTTTAGGAGGGAAAAACATTTTTTCTTACTAAAAAATGTGTTTACTTGAATATATCTCCAAAAGTGTCAGGTACATCATCTTACATTGCAAGAATAGGTTGTATGGAGTAACCGCATCATGGAGCCATGTAAATAGGACATACCATTGCTTTATAATGTACAGTATAGAAATATCAGAAGAGTACTAGGTGGAAATATGCTCTGAAAACTGAAATGGTTAAATAAAACAGTTCTTTTTAGATGACACTGGAACCAAATCAAACAATAAAGGTAACACTTGAATGAATTGGCATTAACTATTGTAGTTGTTAACTATTACTACTGAATAGTTAACCTGTACAGCTTAGTAATGTATTTTTGCATCATTAATTCATGTTAACTATATTAGTTAATGTCAATTCATGTTGGGATTAAAAAGACAGTTAAGATACAGTGGGCTCCAGAATTATTGGCACCCTTAATAAATATGCACAAAAATGCTAAACAAAAATGCTAAATTAAAAAATAATACAGTTATTGACATAAGCTTTATTTTCTAACATGTGTAAACTAGTGTGCTTGATTAATGATTCATTGGAATCAACCAAAGATGGAGCAAAGATGGAGCAATGGTCAAAAATCCCACCGAATGTGTTCTCTAACCATATCACAAACTATAGGAAAAGACTCATGGCTGTCATCTTTGCCAGGGGTGTTTTCACAAAGTATTAAACCAGGGGTGCCAATAATTGTGGAACCTGTTTTTTGGGGAAATATTTTTTAAATAAAAAAAATATTCCCCCAAAAAAACAGGTTCCACAATGAGGTGCTTCTCCTGTATGCGCTCCTCTTTTGCCGCCAAACATGTCGATGGTGTATATGGCCAACACGTTCAATTTTGGTCTCATCTGACAATAGCACTCTCTTCCAGTCATAATTCCAATGAGGTTTGGCAAGCTCCAGATTCTTGGTTTTGTTTATTGTGCTCAGTAAGGGCTGTCTTCGTGCCACCCTTCCAAAGAGTTAGTTGGTATGGAGGTGCCATTTTATGTTTTTTTTAGACTTGTTGACTGCAAGAAACAAACCAATATCTGCAATTCTTAAACAGTGATCCTTGGGTTATTAATGGCCTCCTTCACCACCTAACTGTCCGTGGGGACACCATGTACTTGCCTCTTCCTGGCAAATTTGCAACCATTCCATATGTTTTACACCTTTTTATTATTGCCCTTACAGCGCTAAGTAGTATGTTTAACCATTTATGTCTTTTTGTGTACCCATTACCAGACTTGTCATGGTAAATTACCATCAGTCTCTTCTGAATTAACAGTTATTTGGCTTTTCCCACGTTGATGGATGACAAAGGGATTTTGTATGCTTGTTGCCTCATTTTTATTCTCTAGTGGAACTGGAAGTGATGGAATGACACAATACAGTTCCTTTAGACTGAGATGAACTAAATTAAGTAAGACTGTATTGCCAATTTCATTTTGTTTTATTTTTACTTACAATGATTGTTAGGGGTGCCAATAATTATGGCACCTATGGTTTTCAGAAAAAATTAGATTACTTAATAAAAAAACATCGAAGCATGAGAGTAAATGTATTGAAATAAAAGTATATAGTTTTCCCATATGTTTGAACATAACACATAGATTATTATCTGTGTCATTTATTATATGCAGCCTTTTTAATTCATTTTTATTAAGGGTGCCAATAATTCTGGAGCCCACTGTATATGTTAATGGTTAACTAATTGTAAGTTTATCCTATGTTTTAATAATGTATGAATAGTTTTGTAACTAATACATTAGTTAATGTATTTGTTAGCTACTGACTAACTTTTATGCTTAATGTATTTTTACATCATTAATTAACTAAAAAAATGTGATATTTCAGTTATTCATTTTTAAAAATTTGCAAATATTTCAAAAGACCTGTTCGCTTTGTCATTATCAGGTATTGTGCATAGATTGATGAGAATAAAAATGAATTTAATCCATTTTATAATAAGGCTGTAACATAAGAAAATGTGGAAAAAGTGAAGGGGTCTGAATACCTTCCAAAGGCACTGTAGTTGTGGTTTTCAAATACAAATATGGTTTTATAGTCAATCAGTTTGATATTTTTGAGAGACACAAGTCTCCTCTGCAGTTATTCAACTAAGATTAAAGGGAGCGTTTTACGATGCCAATTCACATCAGTCTTTAACTTAATTAGTTAGATAAATTTGTAACATCCAAACCACAAAATGTGCTTGCTATATAGCACAACAAACATAATGTGAATTAAATATTAATTTTAATATTCATGGCATGCATAGCAACTTCTGAAATAAAATCATCCCACTAAACATGTAAAGTACACCTAATTAAAAAAAATTAACAGCTTGTTAAAATTCTGGGATTACAGTTGTGGCTGGAATGAACACCAGCATACACGGAGGGTCCCCAGAACTGAGTTTGAATACCACTGTTCTATTGCATGACTTGCCAATCTAGATTAATGCACATTACATCTCTGTCAGAAAATAGTGGTTAGCAATGCATCCTAAGATTGTAAGCCTGTACTCTGTTTTACTACCATATACTGTAAACCACATTTTAGATGTTGCTATTAGCATTATACTTTGTACATATATTGTAGCAATCACAAAACGGAAGTACTGCTTGTAAAGCACTTTGAATTGCAATTTGATTTGCCTGAAAGGTGCTATATAAATAAAGTTTGGTTGATTGATAAGCATCAAAAGCTGTGTTAATGTCTAATATCAGTGAAGTGCTGAGTCAAAAGCATGTTCATCTTTCTTCGCTGTATCTTGCTTTAGAACCCAACTGTAAAATCCCTTGAATTAGTTCAGATGTTAGCCAGTTTAAGTAGTTGATGAAACAGTGAATTCATCTCACCTGGGTTCTTGGGTCTGATTCAATTTCTGAATTTAAGGTAAACCTGCAGCTCTCCAGCACCAGCTTTTCAGAAAATGTTCATGTACTAGCATCACTATAGACAAAAGACTACATGGGCGTCGCACATTCAAGATTTTGTATGATGCAATATCAGTTGAAAGGGTGATGTGGACAGTGTGGTTTCAGAATTAGTTGAACTGAACCTGGGCACAGGCATAAAGTCGATTTCTAACTTACAGAAGAAGCCTTTGGAGAGCATAGAGGAAAAGACAATCGTTTTCTGCCACAGTATTTCACTACTGCCACTGACATTGGGCCTCATTCACCAGTATCTTCCTTTTTTTTAAAATTTGTTCTTAAGAAAGGTCCTAAGAAAAATCTACGTCAGATTCACGACGTGTTCTTAAACCGCAGAATTGTTCACACGTGTTCTTAAAATGATGAATCCCATCGTCCTCGTAAATGTAAAGCGTGTGCCAGTTGTTCCTAATTAGCATAGGTAAATGCCCCGCCAATCCCCATAAAAGGGCATGAGACTGCAGGGCCGTGTGCACACACAGAAATCGAAAAGAAAAGTTGAGAGCGAACGAAGTCAATAATGCCCAAACGAAAATCTAAAGAGGGTGGAGCACCGGACTCCACATGTAAGAAAAACTTAAGTAGTTCTGAAGTGGAGGTTTTGCTGTGGGAAGTGAACAGCAAACGACCTGCCATATTTAGTAGCGCCAGTAGTGGATATAAAATAACACAAAAAAGATACATGGGATGCTATTTCTCGTTCAGTGAACGCTGTAGCCGGAGAAGTGCGCACAAGTGAAGTAAAAAAAAAATGGTTTGATGTCAAATCTGAGGCAAAAAAATAATAAAAATACTGGTGGGAGTGGGAGCAAGGAATTGCATGTTATGCATTCAAATGACAAAGCGCTTCTCGTCACATTAATACTGCTAATTAAATCAACCGGCAGTAAACTGCATTCGAGTAAACCCGTCGCTGCACAAAACACTGCACAAAAAATGTATTGCCAGTCATTTTGGTGTCACCCCCCTAGTGACGCCTCTGAATAAGTGTTCTCTTCTTCAACATGTCCATGTGTTTAAAAAGTGTTACCTAAGTGCTTAGTTTGTATTCAAAATTTAAACATTTGCTTTTGCAGTATAGACCAAACATTGCATAATCGAAACCTCCAAAAATAAAAGGTCACTACAATGGTTTGTTTTTTTATCATTTATTTACAGATGAACTCCCGCTGAGGCAACCACCCTCTGGGGTGGAACCTGGCAACTTAATGCTTTTTAAAATAATGAAAATAATTATTAAAAAATACTATAAATGATAAAAATATTATTATTTAAATCCTATAATATTATACAACTGTAGAATTGAAGAAAATGCAATAACCAATTATTTTGCACAAACATGTCAGCACTCAAATGTGCATAAGTGTGCTCTTGAGTGTGCGTAGATTCTGTTCTTACCTAAGAACAAATCCCAAATAAGAAAATATTGGTGAATGTCAGAATCTTCGTGAAAACTGTGTAAATGGGTTTTAAGAAGAAAATTCTTCTTAAGAACGGTTGGTGAATGAGGCCCATTGTTCTCACTGGAAGAACAAATGGGCTCATTGCCAGACTGAAACAAGATTATCACTAAATTCAGCCACTTAATTGCCTTGTGCATTGCTTGCAATTAGCAGTGCATGACACTTTTATAGAAGTGCCTGGGTGCAGTCATTTGGACTTTTTATTCCTAAATTATACCCTGTCACTTTGTCCTGAATTAACCTGTCTGTCACTGATCAACAAAGAATCTGCAGCTTCATATTCAGATGGGTAGCAAAAAGCTTTAATACTGAAGGCAGTGTAGAAAGATTTTTTAGCTTTAGTACAATACTTCAAAATAGCAAGTGAGTGTACATCACACCACAGATATTGAGAAAAGGAAGTACAGCAACCTGTAGCCTCACAAATTTGGGGTTCACTGCCAATTTGACATGTGTGAAGAATACATTGCATGACCTGCAAAATCTTTCCCTTAAGCTTCAGAGACATGAGATGTCCATAATGAGTGCAAACCACCATGTCCAACAGATAAACAAAGGGTTACTTTCATCGGTACCAAGGCAGCAACCTCAAGCAGTTGAGCTTCATTTTATCTGCATATGGTAAGCAGGTTCTAACTAGCACATGCTGTGATCCTAATTGTATCTGAAGCAGTGGTGATGATATGCATTTGTTTAGAGGCATGTGAATGTGAAGAGTGTGTATGTGTGTTGGATTGCTGCACTGCTGCAGCAGTCACTTTTTCCATCAATGTTGGTTCAGATGTGTTTACCTGAAGTGGCATTTTGTCTATTGTGTCTACCCATGCCCATTGTGTCTATTTACTTAGGCTTTTATTCAAAAATTAAATAATTGTAATGCACATTGTTATTTATCAAGCACATTTCACTTTAGCTTGTTAACCCTTCTGTGTTAATCTGTTTAACACATAGACTGAACAGCATGACTATACCTATGAGTATTAGAACTTTGTTGTACTTGTTATTGGCTATAATTGTAAAATCTATATTTTTGGTGTCAGGTACATAAAGCAATTTATGATTATGAACAGATTTGATAGTTCAGTGGTTATGCAGAAAAAATGTGCACCTTGGTATAGAAGTGTTAAAATGTGCATGTCAGCAGAGCTTTTCGAGGTGAACAATCTCTGATATTTTGCCAATTTATCTGGAGCTCCTGGGGCACTTACTTCCCTCTAATGTAACAGTATTTAATATTTGTTATTCTTAAGTATGAGATTGTTGTCCAAGAATAACTGGGGTCCAAGCAGAGAAGCAACTGGAACCATATTATTTTTGTTAGGATTCTCTATATTAGGGGTCCAAGCAGCAAAGCTGCTGGAACGCTATTGTGTTTGTTTTATTTTTTTTCCTCCCCTTTCACCACAAAGAACCATGGCCTAGAATCACGAAACTTAGCAGGTTTTTTTTGGATGGCTGAACTTGTGTATCGTTTATGGTGTAGATTCAATACCTGGTTGTGCTATAGTACATATTAAAATTTTGACATTCATGAGCCCAGCCTTCCGTTTTCCCGGCATCTCGTTTGCCATATTCACAAAATTTGGTGTACAGGTCACTCTCCTGATGAGGAACAAATTCACCGTAAGAACCCGTAAAGTCTGCCATATTGGATTTTCTTAAAATAATTCTCCTCTGACTGATACACACCTACATACAGGTATTACTTTTCTAGCACTTCTGTAAAAATATGGGCAGATGATGAGCCAATGAAATTGCATTCACACATTCCATGTTATGGAACTTGGAATGTGCATTGAGATTAATCAGACCACATGGTATCCAAATTTTTAAAAAAATTAAATTTCATTGAAAATAACCATTCCTTTGCAGAGATTCACACTTGCTACAATGACAAACGCCCTATTTAGGAACATTGATGTGTTTATTGGATCAGCACCATTTGTATTATATTCACTAATCTACTTTTCTGAGTTATTCCTCAATCAATTGGCCGAATCGTATGAATATTAGGATATTGCTAGAGGGTCGCACCCAATAACCCCATACCAAATTGGTGGTAATTAGCCACTTGGTATTGCTATAATAGACAGTTGAAATTGCAATTATTAAAAAATCTGTTGGACCTAGAGACTTAAAAACAATGTCGGTAGATGCCCCTCCTCACAAAGAAAAAATTTGCTTCAAGAACACCATATTGTATTTTAATTTACACCACTTTGAACATATATATGTAAAGTTCATATCTGCTTTGATATAGTCTCTGTGCTCGGTTCTGTTACTATGCTGCCTGAACCCTGGGAATTGCTGCTTGCATCTATATTTATTTTTGATGGTTGTCAATGCTAAATTTGTTATCCACTTATTGAAACCTTTCTTCCAACAACTTCAAATTTGTATTGTCTGAATCAGCCATTTCGGCCTTTGTCCTTAAGGATTGTCAGGACATTGGCCTGAGCTCCCCCTTTCTTGTCTGTTTATCTGTCTGTCGGTGTGTATGTATGAGTTGTGAGCGCATGGTTTTCTTTTTGTTTTAAGAGCCCATGTGTTCCTTGGCCCAGCCCACTCTCTGCCTTCAGCTCCGGTCAACCCGTCTGCCACACCCCGCTCTTGAGACTATTATTCAATCAGCCTCAGCCACTTTCATCACCTGCAGCTCGTTATCTCCTCATTAAAACCTGCCAGTTTTTGTGTTCTTCGCCAGATCGTGCCTGTTTTACCAGTGTCGTTCAAGCCTTATCTGTGTTTATTCTGATTCCCGGTTACGAACTCTGTCTGTTTTCCGTTTTACGATTTTTGCCTGCTGTCTCTGTATTCCCGTTACCGGTTACGACTCCTGCTTGTTTGCCCAACTCTGTTTTTGCTACCGTTTTTGTACTTTTGCCCTTTTGGATTTTTTGTACTTTGACCCTTGCCTGGATTTCGATTATGAGGCTGTTTGCTGATTCTGTACCCTGAACTGCTGAATAAATCGCCTTCCAGGGTTTCCGCCAGTGTATTGCAAGCCCGGCGGACCTAAGTTGACCCCCCGCCGGGCCTAAGCCTAATTTTTTTAAAATGTATTTTTAAGATGTTTTTTAAACTACAGTTACAGTGGGGTTGGAAAGCTCACCAGCGACATCTGTTGGTTAAAACGCGAATGCACTGTAGGAAAGCAGGTCTGAGATCAGTGTTCTTTACCCTCATTGTGCATAGTGACGTTCAACACTTGACGCTTCCAACTAACACAAGCTAACATTACTTAGCAAGCCACCATTTCTTATTTAGTAGGCTAACTAACCTCGTCAGAAACTGCGTTATCACTTCATCTCGTCGGTAAGTACATTCTTTTTATATTAACTTAAGCAGTGTGTAGGTAACGTTAAAACAGTGGCATGAATGTAACGTTCGATATATTGTAACATTACATGGCTTATTCATTGCCATCGAAATAACAACTTCACTTGTTTATTAATAACGTTAGCTTGATGACATTGATGTAACGTTGTCATAAAATTTTTCCTGACCGTGAAAACTGCCTGACTTGTTTACATTTTGGACAGATGTGGCTACATAGTAAATCCATCGTTTCCATTGCAGCACTTTGACACAAGTAATATCGGAAAAATCCTAAAATTTCTTCTTATGGTGAAGAGTGCCTGACCGGCAACCGTAAAAATGTGTTAACACAGCGGAAAAATTAGTCTATCTAGAAATACCATCTTTTGGGGGGGGGGGGGGGGGGAACGCTACGGTTAAGGGTCAGGCACTCTTCACGACAAGAAGAAATTTCAGGATTTTTTCGATATTGCTTGTGTCTAAAGTGCTGCTACGGAAACGACAATTGATTTACCGAGGAGCCACATCTGTCCAAAATGTAAACAAGTCAGCCAGTTTTCACGGTTGGGAAGAATTTTATGACAACGTGGTCATGTAGCTAACTTATCTAGCTAGCCAAACAGTCAGTAACACAGATACTTGCTTTGTGCCATTTAGGGATAATGTCAAGGAGGAAAGGTAGCCTGCTGTAAAAGCCAAAAAACCTTAGACAGTTTTTTAAATGTTTAAATGTGCCCAGCATTCCACAGCTTGTTGTAAGATTCAGTAGCCAATTAGGCCTTGAACAAAAGTTGAAACAAAATGTTGAAACCACAACATTCCAAGACTGTACATTGTTGTCAGATTCTTTGTAAGACTCTGCTATGCTGTAAATAGTTGTTGATTTTTTTAAAATGTATGTTGAATAAATGACTTATTTATAACAGCATTCACATTACGTAGTCATTTTCAAATCTCCAGTCAGCTTTTAGCACTGACTTAATGTAGGGCCCTATGGAATCTGTTATAGCTTTTTTAAATTCTCAATTCCGCAATTCTGTCTGTGATTCTGTTATCACAGAAACTATAGGGCCCTGCCTTAATGCTGCCATCAGTCTGTCGCTGGGCCCTGTCAAAAGATACTTGCCACCGGGCCTAACAACTTTTCTGGGGGAAACCCTGCCTTCATATTTTCATCTGTATTATTATCTTCAAATGTAATATCTATAAAACATTGCATTAATCATTATGTATTTGTGCCAGTACTGTAGCTATCATTAACTACAATCAATTAATATTAAAATATTGATCAGGTTGCGTTTATTCTCATTCTTTTCATTACAGATGGGTGTGAGAAAAAGAATGAAATGTAGTACCTCAGGGACCACAATGCATATGAGCAGCCATAAACAATTAAAAATAGAAATAAATACATGAAAAATGAATTTTTTTTTAAAATAAGACAATGAACAATACGTGCAAAGTATGCAATTCTCCTGCTTCTGGGATTTATATCAAAGTCAAATTTGACAGCATATGATCCACAAAAATCGTTGACTGGTTTTTCAATAGGCTGTGATCATGCACACATTGCATGGGAAAGCTCCAAACCTAGCTATCTGCCTTGCACTAGGCTGAAATTTATGGTGTAGACCTGGTTCAGGCAGGCAGTTGGCAAAGACACAAATGTAACACCAGATGGACCGGAAAATAGCAATGAGCTGCACCAAAATTGTAATCTGCTTCTCGATCTTGACTGACACATCCCAGCAGTGACTCTTCTCCCTGTTCGGCGCCTGACGAGTCAGGAGATTGCCAAACAGCACAGGTGCATCAAAATTCATGCTGAAAATAACATTTTGCCTGTGCAATGTCTCTCAACACATGATGTGCCAGCTGGAAAACAGAGCCCATTGTGTTTGCAGGCTATTATTATTTTCAGATGCGCAAACCAATTTCATGATCAGAGAGTCTGACCATGCATTTTCAAAGAGCCTGACCGTAGTATAATTTGAGTGGTCCAGGCAAACAGTACATTTAATAATGTATTGTGACCATTAGCTAAGTAGCTACCATTTAGTCTAATGCAATGTACATTTGGAAACAGTGTCATAGTCATCAATATGAGCCTTCTAACTGGGTAAGTTACCTACTACACACTGATTCAAAATGTAGCTGTTTTAGCTACATTACATTCTGTTGGATTTGCAATATGTGGTTAAGCACCTAGAAGTGTTATTCAAAACCATTCAATTCCTCAGACATAAGGGAGTAAATAGTTTGGTTATTTTGTTCAGTGAGAGATGGTTGTGTATGCATTAGAATATCCCTTCACCACAGAAATGAGCATGATGGAACAGTTCTCATGCAATCTGAAATAGGTTGACCAGAAACTTGTCACAGTCAGTTTCTGGGATTTTACAATCCAACCTGACAGAGCTTGAGAGGATATGCAGCGAAGAATGGGAGATCTGCAATTTCCCTTGGGATAAATAAAGTTTCTATCTATCTATCTATCAAGGAGGGGTATGACGCTACAAACTTGGGTATCCCAAGCTTGTGGCGTCATACCCAAGAAGACTCTATAATCGCTGCCAAAAGTGCCTCAACAAAGTACTGGGTAAAGGGTCTGAATACTTATCTAAATGTGATACTTCAGTTTTTTTACTTTCAATAAAGTTACAAAAATTTCTAAACCTTTTTCATTATGGTATATTGTGTGTGTAGATTGATAAAAATGAATTTAATTCATTGTATAATAGGGCTGTAACATAACAAAATGTGGAAAAAGTGAAGGGGCCTGAATAATTTCCAAAGGCACTGTACTTCTGGACATGTCTTGCATGTTCTCCTTTCCTTCACATCCTTACAGTCAAGTTAAAAAGCAACAACCTGTCATTTGCACATCCTGTAACCTGTTTGTTCCCTCCTGCAGTGGTGAACCCCTTCTCAATACCCCTTTCTTCACAGTTGAACCTTCAAAATGCTAAACACCAGAGACAAATGCACAGGTCTGTTTATCGTACATCTTTATCGGATCTTATCTGTCATCACTAACCACTGCATTACGTTTTAAGTGGATCCAAAGCTATTGATATGACTCCAAGATGCTCTGTATCTGGGAGAAATGTCAACTTAATGAACTGTAAAATAGTAGCGCAAGCAATATGACTAAGGCATTTATTTTCACATCCACTTGACTCCTGATGGAAACATGGGGGATCCATAGGTATAGCAGTGAAATGGCTACTGTGGCTGAACATTAGTAGAACATTAGAACATATACAGATGAGAATACAGCACATTTTGGTTTGTCTTTTACTTGCATCTAAACTAGAGGTTCTCGGTCCTACTCTTAGTTTCAAGTGTAAGACAAACCAAGATGGTCTGTTATGTTTTTGTTGTTACTCAGTATTTAATTTATCAATTAAAGCAGTTGATTACACAGTTAACTTAATTCACATGGTTTCTTTGGTCTGACTTTGTTTCTGATTTTAAGGTGAAAACAAAAACCAGCTGTGACCCTGCAGCCCACCAGGCAAAGGGTTTAGGACCCATAGTTTAAACAATAAAAATAATTGTTATTAATAGAATGAAAACAAAATAAATTAGCAAAATTTGTATATATCTGAGTGCGTCAAATCACAAAATCAGAAAAAAATCAGTATGAATGTATATTGTAATTTAATGTCAATCCACAAATTAAAATAAAATTTTATTAAACTTTATATAGTGCCACCCACTTGGTGAGGTTTCAATGAAAACAATTAGAAATTCTGGTCATGGCTTAAAATTATTTAAAGTCTGAAGAGAAAAGACTTAGCTTTGAACTGCTGTTTTTTCTTAAGTTCAAAAAGCTCTAACTGTGCACCTGCTTTTTTCTTTACCAAGAGAATGATATTTACATAATTATTTATTATCCTTATCAAAATAATCATTATTGAATTATTGATAGTGAAATGGAATTAGTTTTGTCATTAAATATTAATTTTAAAATGGATTTTGTAATGATATTCACTGTCATTGTGAATTTTATTTAAAAATGTTAAATTATATGGTAAAATACTGGGTTGCGAGAACTTTACCATATAACTAATGGCAACAATATGTTAAGAATATGGTAGCAGGCTTTACATCTAACAAGTAGTATGGTGTTTCACTTTAAATAAAACAAATATTTACATTTCAGCAGTTTACCATTTTGAACCTTTGCTTTATAGACTTTTACCATAAAATTCACAGATTTTTTACAGTTCTAATTTCAGTGTAACTATTTTCCCTTTTTCTACATAAGGAGACCCAGACTCCCGGCTCTGGTGTACCTCGTCAGAGCAGTCCTTGAAGGGGATATTTATTGGCTCCAAATAATATATAACCTCCTCTAACACAGGTAAAACCATGTGTGGATCACATGTGGACATATGCAAGCTGAAATGTAACACCAAGTGGTCGCAGATCATTCCGTTCAAGTGCAGTAGTTATTGTTACATGTCTGTCCTCAGGAGTAAATTTCCAAAAGCAAATTACTGTTCTTATGCTTGTAGAAAACAAAGTAAACATTTGGTAATGAAAAATGTGCAAAACGTTCATGTCTGTACAATATTTGACCATTTCATTTTTAAGGTATTTATAATTTTTTTTTGTATACTGCACATCATATGTTCGGTTTTTTCATTTTTTTTATTGTGTGAAAAAATCCAAAGTAAAAAGAAACAAAGCTAGCACAAAAATATCTGACAATTGAAAATAATCGTTGAATGAATGGACACAACAAAATGGGGTGAAAACATATACAAAGATTAGTGACAACAGCAAAAGTCTTAATGAAAAAGGAAATTAGATCTAAAAAATAAGACACAGACCATATGAGTGCTCAAACCATACCAATAAGGATGCACTAAAAAGGGTAGAGGAATATGAGGTGAAGTTATTACGTGACTACTAGTGCCAACAAGGAGAATCCCTCCACAATATACCCATGCCCTCATGAGAATAAATAAAAAATAGAACACAATTTCTTAACTCTTAGCACAGAAGCTTAAGCAAGCCCTCTTCAAATTATCTGTGTTCCTTTCACCTCCCCCCAAGGACCCCTCCCCTGTGTGGAACTAATGGCAATGGCTTTCTTTTCTTACCTGGAATTGTAGCTAGGAAACCTGCTCTCTGGAGTCTTAGGAGCCAGGGTTTGTGTGGCAGTTTTTGTCCTATCCTCAGCCTCTAGTTGTTACAACTAAGTGCATGCTGTCACACTGCCTTCTTATACAGACACGCCTCTCTCTTTAGCCCTGCCCATCTTCCTTTCTCCTCTTTCCCTCATTTGACAACTCTAGCACAGAGATAGGGAGGGAGAAGTTACTACGCTCAACAACAGAAATGGAAAACACAGATCTACTTAGTCAGTGCTGACATATCAGACTGTTGTCAACGTTGCATGTTCCAGGAATGTTTGAACGGGTATAAAATTAAAGTTGGATTGTTATGTGCAGAGACTACATATTTGTGAAGCCAAATGAACGCAATAATGACAGGGGCATTACTGATTAGTCAGACAGATGTATCCATCACACATAATATTACAAGATCTGTAAAACAAGAACAAACTACTGACAGGGATAGATGGACACTTAACAGGATAGTTGGTAAACACTCCAAACCAATGGCTATACAAATGAACAGAGAATTGATTCTACATCTCTGTACCCAGTCTCAACAAAAACTGCACATCATGAGCTTTACAAATCTAGTATTTAATAATTACAAAAAAAACTGTGTTTTAAGTGGAATGTTTGCATTTGCCAAAAGCCTCAAACGACAGGAAATAAAATTGATCAGCCCTAACACTAACATCAGCCTGCTGTCCATCAAAGTGTATCAGCACAGCCTGTATTCAAAATCAAAATCAATTCAAAATAACTTTATTTATCCATTAGGAACTTCATTTGTGCAAAAGCATCAGTGCATACACAACACATAACCAGACAAATGACAAACACAGAGTAGACAACAGACAAGTGCAGCTTAAAACAGTTTAAGATGTCCCCAAATAGGGTTAAGTATGCTTTAAATTTTTTTTTTTTTTTTTTTTTTAATTTAAATGTCCATAAATAAATATTAATAAATACGGTCAAGCACCCAAGCTAGCTCAGGCATTAATGAGTCTGATGTAAGTAGGCACAAAGCTTGACATGGCCCGCTTGGTCTTGAATGGGAGTGATCTGCAGCCTGAAGGTAGGTGGCTGTATTGGGTGTGTAGTGTGTGTGTAGTATCCAAGGCTAGTTGTAGTCCTTTCATTTTAGCCCGTCTGCTGTAGATGCTGCTTAGTAGTTCTAGGTCCAGTCCAAAGATTTTGCTGCTCATTCTGATGATTTTGTTGAGAGGGTTAAGGTGGGTGTTACTCAAAGCACCAAACCAGGCTGTTATGTTGAAGGTGATGATGGGTTCAATGAAGCACCTGTAGAAAGCTAGTAGAACTGATCGGTGGACCTGGAGTTCACAGAGTTTCTTGTACTTCATTCTACTGTACTTCAAACAACATGTACTCACCACTGGGCAGATTGCTTAAGATTCAAACCCTTAGTGCAAATAATCAATTCAGCTGTTACACCTAAAATGTTTTTAAATGGCTACACAACAACTGCTTGCATCCAGTGTTTTGGGTTTATGAGAAGCACATCATGGATAAAAATCATGATTATTATTAGTAGTAGTGGTGATGGTGGTGGTGGTGGTGGTGGTGGCCAGAAAATTGCGTTCACAAATAAATCATTTTTTAAAATAATTTTCCATTGTCAAAGAAATTGTACTTATTTGGCTAAACTTTATTGGACCCACAAGCATACAATAAATTAATGTAGCAAATATATATCTCGATAGGTTCGTAATATTCAATATTTTTTTAATAGACCTAAATATTTCTCATTCTTATCTGTATTTATTTATGCCCCCAGTCTGTCGTGTGAATGATTGTATGTTTCTTGGTATGTCTGTTTGTAAATGTGAATGTTATACACTGCTAGGAAAATGTCCCCATGGGGATATTCTACAGTACATGTATGTATGTATTAGTGATGGCGCTGAATATAAATACCATATTCGGCAACACTCAGATAACGCATTCTCTCCAAATGTTCTCTGCCCTCGAATTTTCCCAATATTATTCGGATTCTGATCTTTTTTCCCGATCTCTTTGATTCAATTTATTCAGAAGTCAGCACCAAATTTCTTAAACAAGTATACACTTGCAGAGAGACAGCGAGTGAGAGTTTCCTTTAACAATAGATAGGCCAGAGTGATGCCATTGTGCTTTGGGGACTTTGGGCAAACATGCTCCCGTCTACTCCAGCAAGCTGTTCAGTGACTGAATAACCAGCAAAGTCTCACAAAACAGAAGGGAGGGAGAAATATGCTGAATTTGTTATGACCGAAGAAATTATTTAAAACAAAATAATAATGCACTTTGTATTTCTTTAAGTACTTTCCATTCCATTTCCAGCTTGACTTACCTAAAAAGAACATAGCAGGTTTTGCAACTCCAGTTGATTGAGTTGTGTCCTTTATTTCAAGAAAATAATTTTGCAATATATTATTTCATAATCTTATATCAAATTAGGTTGAACTTGTTAGTGTTGCATAAATCGATGCTGTAATGCTGGATACATCTGACACCGCTGCCAGCTCATTTGCAGGAGCTTGTCTTCACAAAATACAACTAGGGGAAATTTGAGTAAAAGCATAATAGCTGAAGATGTATTCCACCTAGGGAGGATTTAATTTATCCAAGATTATGCAAATCAAACATAAAGGTAAAGTGGGACTACAATAGTGAGGGGAGAAAAAAGTATTAAATTCGGACTGAAATTTGAAATACTGTATCATTATTTATATCCTATACCATTGCAAAAATATTTTTAAAGTGTTTTTTTTTTTTTTTTTTTTAAATGATTAAAATTTATACATTTGGACATATCACAAAAATGTTACTATCATGTTACTATGGCGGTCGGATACTGTGTGGGTGGGGTCGAGGGCGTACTCCTTGCGTTTTGAGTGACAGCTAGTGGGCGGACCGTCTGAGGCTGAGACTACCGCTAGAGTGACCAACGGTTTTTCCCACAGTGCGCAGAAAAATACTTAAAAAATGCATTTTAAAATGACAGAAAAGTAGACAGCTGAAGTCAGCATTTCCTCCCAGTAGGCTAGTACGATGAACGCGGGCAAATGCAAATTACAATGGCGGGAAAAAAAATAAAAGTGCGGATGGTGGGAAAATGACAGCCATCAAGATAAAATAATAGGGTGACAAGATACATTTCAGTAGATAGGTAAAGCAGGGTTTTTCCCTAGGTTTTCAGAGGGCTTAGGCGCTCTCAACTATATTTTGGAACAGCGTTTATATTTATATATATATATATATATATATATATATATATATATATATATATGAAAAAACGCTTTGACCAGCAGTTTTCATCAGAAAAAGACGTTACGTGTGAACATAGCCTAACTTTGTTGACCAAGCCACGTTAGATACTAACGTTAGTTCTGTCGAGGTATCTTTATGTAACGTCAACTAGCAAGCTTCGCAGACATTTTGGACTGATATGGCTAGTGGGTAACTCAGTTGCTGTTACCATCGCAGCACTTTCGACACAAGCAAAATCGGAAACGCTATCCTAAAATTTCTTCTTACCGTGAAGAGTGCCTGACCCACAAATACCATATTTGATATGCTATATTCTGTAAATGCATTTAGATCAAACCTACCATGCATAAAAATGCTCGTCAATCACCCACTTCTATTTATAATGTCATCATAGCGTGGAGTGTTTAAAACCATAAAGCCACCTCTCTGTTTATTTATTTATTTTTTAGTTTTTTTGTCAGCGCATAGAACTCTCACGGTTGTTTTTACATTCATTCAGTCAGGAAGCGGAAGTTTTAAAAATGTGGGGAAAAAAGCACAGTAGATGGCGCAGTGATTTTTAAAACACCAATTTTTATAATTCAAAACGGAAAATTATAAATTGTAAATGATTTGATAATACAGCTGACACTGCCTATTTTACCAACAAGGGTAGTACAAAATATAAGCGAAGCAATTTCAGTCCGACTTTAACAACAAAAAGCAACAAAACATGTTAGCCTTACATTCTGTAGTTTTTATTTCATTAGGAGTTCATACCATACATTAGTTCATAATGAAGATGAAGATGAACTATTTTTTTAATTATAACTTTTTTTTTTTCCAATTTATAATTGACTTCAGTGTCCCTCATGTAGGGGTGGTGATGGAGTTCATGCAGTTCATACTCTGCAGTTCAAAGTAAGGATGAGTAACTGTTTTTTTTTTTGTTTTGTTTTGTTTAAATATAAAAACATTTGCCTATGTTTGGAACTTGATTTGACTGTTTACCTAAGTGTTATAAAAGTCAGTTATGACAATATAACATATAGATCATTGTTTGTTAAACACAGCTTCAAAAAGCAGTCGTTAAACAGCACATTATTTATGTCATTGTAAACCATATCATAGCATTAGCTATAATCACAATAGCAGTGCCAGTGATTCTAATAGTAAAAATCTGGAATTTTTGGCATTTTGGTTAAACTCCACCAACTTCTGGCATAGATTCTACAAGTCTCTGGAACTCTATTGGAGAAATGGAGCACCAAAAAATATTCCTTTATTTGGTGTTTTGATGATGGTGGTGGAGAGTGTTGTCCAACACGTTGGTCCAAAATCTCCCATAGCTGTTCAATTGAGATCTTATTGAGGTTGAGATCTGGTGACTGCAAAGGCTATAGCATATGATTCACATCATTTTCATCCTCATCAAACCGTTCAGTGACCCCTCGTGCCCTGTGGATGGAGGGGGGGGGGGTTGTCATCAGAGCCGGGCGGCCCTATACGCTCACTACGCAAGTTGCGTAGGGCCCCGCAAATTACACAAGGGCCCCGCATCCCCCTCGTGTCGAAGCGGGTATCAATGTTTACAACTTGGATGAGAGGATGACACGAAACTATCCTTCTGGTCACGAAAAGAGAAAAAAAAACACACCATGAGAGTGAATTGCGGGAACAGCAATCAGGTAAACCTGCGTTCTCTCCTCTCCAAGTTTGATGTCAGCAAATAACAGTAACGTTAAGTTGATGTGCTAGCTTGCAGTGCATCTCTCTCTGTCTGTCTTGCTAACCTATAACTGGGCAGTGCATCTGGTCTGTCTGTGTCTTGCTTGCTTGCTTGCTAGCCACTTCCAGGGCTGTGTTCTGTGACTTTGTGCCTGACAATAGTGAGAGTGAAATACGTAAGGAATAAACCACGACGGGCTGTCCCGTATTATTTTACCGTTCTTAAGCAAAACTCTCGATGGTAGTTTATTTGGACCGTTGTTATGGAAAAACTCTGGTTGTTAATTCTATGAAAACAACAATTCCGTCAAGAAAAATAGTTCCTTCTCATTTCATACCATATAATTAGCTTTTTGTAATTTTTTTGAATTACATTATTTAGGAAAACTGCATGAAAGCATAACTCAATCAAATTAATCTCCCCTTCTTGCTTTTTAAAATGTTGCGGTCTCGCAGTGTAGACATAGTGTTTCTCCAAGACCCTCTGAAACCGGGTTTGAATGCCAGCTATCTTTAGGCTCACCGTCACTTGTCAGTGTTGTCACCTAGCCTATATTAAAATTCCGGGTTGGTCTCATGGCATGATTGTTATCCCGGCTAGCTAGCTAACTATTAATTGTATTCAAAGCAGCGGTTAATATTTAATGCAATCGTTTACAAAGATACGGATGAAAATGCGTCCCGTAGCCATGACTTAAATACGGAACACCTATTCTACTGTCAAAATAAAGGACGATTGTGTATTTTGCGGTATGGTTGGCATTCCTAAATGAAGCCAGTAACTGGCCTACAACCGTGATTCAACGTTGCCATCAATTGCGAAATTGGACATTGAAAAGGGGAGGGTAACAAAAGGTGTCCCTTTATAATTAATTAATCACGGCTTGAAGTGAGCTGTTGCTTTTATAAAACGGTCACAAAGTATGGCAATATGAAAGTAAAAGACACACTCCAATTTAGATTTTGATTTTTTAAAACTTTTTTTTTTCCTCAGACGCAGAGTGATACTGAATTGTGCAAAGGAATTAGACGTCATACTTGGTATGGTTAATATACTACGGCTATGAACCAATCAGATGCTTGAATTGAGCTACCCGTTTTATAATGCTTAATTATTACGTCTGATAAACGCCAACGGGCAACCGTGTTTATAAACTGCAGCTCAGAAAAGATAACCGCGTCGCGCGTGAACATGCGTTCGTATACGCATGCACGAAATTAAACTCGCGCTATCCAGCAGCAACCTCTGTGGGGTCCAGTCCAGACAATATATGGGCGCGATAGCACTACTCATAGGCGCACATAATTTTAAAACAAGACAATGATTATCTAGTCTCTCAGTCAAGGTTTAGTTACAACTCTGGACTAATGCAAGATGGAAAGCAATGGATTGACATTGACTACTGATTAAATATTCTTATTCTTAGACTGACAGATAGAGCAAACTGTTTTAAAGGAGGGAGGACTGTAGTGGGAGCACTGGGGTGTCAGGTGGGACTGTGTGGCAATGGAAAATGGTTTACATGGCTCACGGGTCAGGTAGGAGGGCCCCTTCGCAGAATTTTGCTTAGGGCCCCAGGGAGGTCAGGACCGGCTCTGGTTGTCATTCTGGAAGTGAATAGGCTATACTCCCTTCAGAATAGAAATGTTTAATCATCAAATCAAGTGATCACTAATAACTTTGTATTATTTGTAGTGACCCTTACCTCTAAGGGGACAAGTGGATCCAAACCATGCCAGGAAAATGCCCCCCACAGCATAACGGAGCCACCGTACTCCCTCACTGTAGGAATCAGGCCTGTACCGTTCTCTTGGTGTACACCACACATGTACTCGACCACTTGTCGAAAATATGGTGAAAGATGACTAATCTGACCACATGACTTTATTCCACATCTCTGTAGACCAGTGCCTATGGTTTTTGCACCACTCTACTTTCAAATGTGCATTCATCTTTGTAATGAAGGATTTATGCACTGCAACCCAACTATAATATCCGTCTCAATGTAGTTCTTGCTGATAATCTGATCACATCCTGCATTGACATTCTCAGTCACCTGAGGATGAGTTGCTCTTCTGTTTTTCCTTACATATCACACAAATGTACATGCATCATGGTCATCAAATGTGCTTTTTATCACAATTCCAACCCTATTTACTGATGTCTTTCCCATAATTCTAAATGCAGATGTCACTTTAGTTGCTGTAACTATTGAAACACTAGCCAGTTAAGTCTTCGTTACTGAAGCTCTTGCCATCCGTACCACAATAATGAACCCTCTTTCAACGTCACTTCTTTTCCTCTTGCCATCTTGATCCAAACTTTAGGCCCTGCTCAACATTTTCATACATGCTAGCTGAGGTGTAATCAATAGGTGATTGCAGCAGTGCCTTAGATAATCAATTACCTGGGGTTCGATTAGTTTTCCCTGTGGGGGGCTGAGAGCTGAACGTAGAGCCGAACATGGTGGCACACATTGTCTTGGTTTGAAATAAAGCATTTATTACCAACACAGACGTGTCTAAGTGAATACATCTCAGCTGGCGATGAGGAAAATTCTACAGTGCTCCCTGCGGAGGCGAAGGAGTTTTCTTTTTGTTTCGGAAATGGCGTCTTTTGGGAAGATTGATTAATTTAATGGAGACGCGGAAGACTGGACGCACTATACGGAAAGGTTAGAGCAGTATTTTATTGCTAATGACATTGAGGATGATGGCAAGAAGCGGGCGATATTGCTGAGTGCATGTGGCCCGTCTTGTTATGGACTTATACGGACTTTAGTTTCACCTGCAAAACCAGTGGACCGTACGTTCAAAGAAATATGTGACGCCGTTAAGGAGTTCCACCATCCCAAACCCTTGCCATTAGTTCAACGTTTTAAATTCCATTCTTTGTTCTGTAAGCTGGGGCAGTCAATCGCTGCTTTTTTAGCTGATCTTTGTCTTTCGGCTGAACATTGAGAATTTGGGGGATATTTGGATGACATGCTACGGGATCGCCTATTGTGCGGTGTCAGGGATGAACGCATACAGCGTCGGCTACTTTCAGAGCGTGATTTGGATTTTAAAAAGGCAATGGAACTTGCGCAGGCAGTGGACGTAGCGGCTAAAAATGCGCTGGACATGCAAACAATGGCTGGAGAAGGCACGTCAAGACGGAGGTAGGAAACAGTGCAATTACTGCAAAACAAAGAGCACCACCGTCTCTTTAAGCAAATGTTTAAGCCCCCTGGTGCCTGCAGCTTCAAGGGGGAGGGGTTAAGCGAGATCGGATATGTTTTCGCTGCCGTGGAACAAACCATTCGCCAGATGACTGTCATTTTAAAATGGCTGAGTGTCACAAATGTCAGGAAAAAGGACGCATTGCCAGAGCTTATAGGATACACCGGGTGCGGAGTCAACAGAAAACATCACATTTGATGACCAATGTTGTGGAGGAGGAGGAGGAGGACCAGGAGAGTGGAGTGGCTTATACACTATTCAATGTGAACTCTGGAGTGGAGAAAATGCGCCCACTAATGGCGAATTTTAACATCAACAACCAGACATATGAAATGCAAATTGACACTGGCGCATCAGTGTCTATGTTGAATGCCACCACCTACAAGGACAGACTATTCGCTACCACACCCATTCAGAAGTCAGGAGCTGTGTTGCGCACATATACTGGTGAACCAATTGCTGTCTTGGGGACCATTGAAGTCAATGTGCAATATGTGGATCAACAAGCGTCCGTCCCACTGGTGGTGGTGGAAGGTAATGGCCCAAATTTGGTGGGACAGGATTGGTTGAAGGTTTTTTTGCCTTCTCAGCAAGGCTCCCACACACCGGCCAGTCTTAGAAAAGTATGCTGAGGTTTTTCAAGAGGGACTTGGCACTATGCAGAACACAACTGCAAAAATTTATGTTGATCCCCTGGCTCAGCCAAAGTTTTTTAGACCACGCCCAGCTCCATATGCGATGAGAGAGAAAGTGGAGGGGGAGCTGAGCCGCCTACCGCAAGCTGGCATCATAGAGCCTGTGGAGTTTTCGGATTGGGCTGCGCCCATGGTGCCTGTTTTGAAGGGAAATGGCGAAATATGGATATGCGGACACTACAAAACGACAATTAACCAAGTGGCCAAACTGAATACTTACCCCATTCCACAAATTGAAGATCTGTATGCAACCCTCAGTGGGGGAAAAACCTTCACAAAGCTGGATTTAAGCAATGCCTACCTTCAGCTACCATTGGAAGAAGATTCAAAGCAATACACCACTATTAATACTCACAGAGGGCTATTTCGTTACAATCAGCTCCCTTTCAGAATCAGCTCCTCCCCTGCTATTTTTCAAAGGTGTATGGACAGTCTGCTTCAAAACATTCCCCATGTTTGTGTCTACCTGGATGATATTCTTATTACAGGAGAAACTGAGGAGGAACACTTGGGAAACCTGGACTGGGTGTTAGCCTGCCTAGCCGAGGCTGGCATGCGAGTGAGACTGGAAAAATGTGTCTTCCAGGGGAAGGAGGTATCCTATTTGGGATACAAAATAGATGCCACTGGGCTGCATCCGTTCGAAGAGAAGGTCAGAGCCATAAAGCAAGCCCCATCGCCCAGGGATGTGACCGAACTGAAATCGTATTTAGGGCTACTCAATTACTATGGTGGTTTTCTGCCCCATCTCTCGACCGTTCTGGCACCCTTACATGTGCTGCTGACTAAGAACCGCAAGTGGAGTTGGGGTGATGCCCAAGAGAAGGCATTTCAGGCTTCCAAGGATCGTTTGAGTTCTTCCCAGGTGCTGGTCCATTATGATTCAAAGAAACCTCTTCTCCTGGCCTGCGACGCCTCACCCTATGGGATAGGAGCAGTGCTCTCCCATAGAATGCCAGATGGTTCTAAACAGCTGGTAGCTTTCACCTCTCGGACCTTAGCACCGGCCGAGAAGAATTACTCGCAGTTGGAAAAAGAAGGCTTGGTGGTGGTGTTTGGAAGACATTTTGAGATTACAAGTGACCATAAGCCATTGCAAGCACTGTTTGGTGAAACCAAGGGTATCCCATCTCTAGTCTCTTCCCAAATACAGAGGTGGGCTCTCACTCTCTCGGCATATGACTACTCCTTCACTTAGAAAGCCGGGAAAGACATGAATCATGCAGACGCACTGAGCCGATTGCCGCTCCCCGTGTCCAGTTTTAAGGTGCCAACGCCCCTGGACTCAGTGCTGCTGATGGAATTCCTGGATTCATCTCCAGTCACCTCTGGTGAAATCAGACAAGGTGGACAGACCGCGATCCAGTACTCTCTCATGTCCGTTGCTATGTCTCCTCGGGCTGGCCACAGGGGCTGGGTCCAGATTTTCATGTATTTGTTGCATGCCGAGCGGAAGTGAGCGTACAGGATGGTGTGGTTTTGTGGGGCTGTAGAGTGGTGGTGCCTCCCCAAGGGAGGTCACGGGTACTACAGATGTTACACCAATCACATCCGGGCATTGTGCGAATGAAGATGTTTGCACGGAACTATGTGTGGTGGCCACGTTTGAACCAAGACATTGAGTGCATAGTTCGTGGCTTTGAGGCCTGTCAGAGAAGTGGATTGAAGTGTTCCCAATGTCATTGTCCACATCAGAGGCCACGATCGGTAAGCTGAGAGTTGCCTTTGCGACACATGGTCTTCCAACTACCGTTGTGTCGGACAATGGGGCGTGTTTCACAAGTGAGGAATTCCAGGAATTCATGCGTGCCAATGGCATCACTCATCTGACGTCTGCTCCATACCATCCTAGTTCCAACGGTCTCACTGAGAGGGCCGTACAGACGTTTAAGGACAGCATGAGAAAACAGACCGAAGGAAACGTGGATACCAAAGTTGCATGGTTCCTTCTCAAGTACAGAGTCATGCCCCACTCCACGACAGGCAAGTCTCCCTCTGAGTTGCTCATGGGGAGGAAATTGAAGACTCATCTGGATTTGCTGCAGCCGGATGTGAGAAACGGTCCACCAAATGCAGACCAAACAGAAGGCGTGGCATGATACACGAGCAATAATGAGGTTGTTTGAGGTAGGCAACGCAGTTTACGCATACAACTTTAGTGGAGTGCCGCGCGGGTTGAAAGGAACTGTGGTGGAGACGACAAGGTCTTCCTGCATCATCAGGCTCGCTGATGGACGCACAACACGTCGCCATGTGGATCACATCAGGAGAGCTGATTCCACTGGCTCAAGTGCTGTGGGGGAAACTGTGTGGGGGGGGAATGGAGGCGGTGTTCGTGCCTCCTGTGGGGGAAGATGTGGAGAACCCTCAGGTGAAACCCGCAGCAGAGGATCCTCCTTTGCATGTGCCCCAGACACCTCCGGGGGTCCCGCCTGTACAGGCAGGGGTGGAGCCCTTGCGTCGGTCAGAACGTGCAAGGCGGGCACCTGACCTCCTGGACTTGTGAACTTTGTTATTCAATGGGACAGTTTAAATTACCATGTCCGAGGATGGTTGGCTACTGTTATTTTGGTAGTTATTCCTTGCCACAAGGTACATCCAGTTGTGGAGTTCATTTAACCTGGGGTTATGGTTTAGCTTTAGGGGGAGGGAGTGAGGTGTAATCAATAGGTGATTGCAGCAGTGCCTTAGATAATCAATTACCTGGGGTTCGATTAGTTTTCCCTGTGGGGGGTGAGACCCGAATGTAGAGCCGAACATGGCGGGGCACATTGTCTTGGTTTGAAATAAAGTATTTATTACCGACACAGAAGTGTCTCAGTGAATACATCTCACATACCACAGAGAATGATAGGATGCTAATTGCTTAAGTGTATCATGCAGTACACCTGTATGGAAGCATCTGCATTTGTTATGTTTCTCCACTCATTTATTCATGTTTTTCCTTTAATTTTCCACTTGTCTGTATATGTATATGTACGTGTATGTGTTTGTATATATTTTTATGCATCTTCCAATACTTTCAATTGTAGTTTGCAAGGTGTTCCCCATTTAACTGCAGGGACCTCCTAACAATTCTTACTTGCCACTTTTCACTCAGGTCGTTACTTTCTTCCCCCTGGCACACTGGCTGTGTTTATTTACTTTATAACCATCTTATGCTACATGTAACAAGTCCCACAGAGCCACACAGGCACAGAGCTGTAAGATGCACACGGTTTATTGACTCAACTGATAATACTGTCACTGTCACTTTTATTAGGGGGCCAAGCACCGAAGGTGCGAAGGTACCCTATTGTTATTGTTAGTTTTATTAGGGGTCCAAGCAGCGAAGCTGGTGGAACCCTACTGTATCTGTTAGGATTATTATTATTATTAGGGGTCCAAGCAGCGAAGCTGGTGGAACCCTATTGTATCTGTTAGGATTATTATTATTATTGATATTATTAGGGGTCCAAGCAGCGAAGCTGGTGGAACCCTATTGTATCTGTTAGGATTATTATTAGGGGTCCAAGCAGCGAAGCTGGTGGAACCCTATTGTATCTGTTAGGATTATTATTCTTATTTTTCTCCGCTAAAAGTGTCTGAGGCTCAGCAACCATAGCTCCTACAGCAACCAAATTTGGCAGGTGGGTTCCTATGGCCCCCCACTACTCAGGCACTAAAAATCACCTATGTCGGCCAAATGGTGGCGCTATAACAAAGGGTTTTGCGTAAAAGGCCATAACTCCCACACCATAAGTTAGATCAACACAAAACTTCATTGACCTATGCCTCTGAAGGTGCTCTACAACTTTGCCATTGGCACCACCTATGTCCGCCATATTGTTTACCCGCCATTTAGACTTTTTCGTTGGGGCGTGGCAGTTTTCTCTGCTAAAATGTCTGAGGCTCAGCAACCATAAGTTGTAGACCAACCAACTTTGGTAGGTGGGTTCCTATGGCCCCCCACTACTCACGCACGAAAAATCTCCTATGTCGCCCAGATGGTGGCGCTATAACAAAGGATCACTCTTTTACAGGCTATAACTGTCACACTATAAGTCCGATCAACACAAAACTTCATCGACCGATGCATCTGAATGTGCTCTACAACTTTGCTTTTGGGACCACCTATGTCCGCCATATGGTTTGCCCGCCATTTGGACTTTTTTATGAGGTGGGGTGCGGAAAAGCTGGAGCTCCAAATTCTAAGTGTTACGACATCGAGTAAACTTCTTTACGGCAAGCGACATCCATGGCGACGCAAGTAATCCGACACCGTAGGGTCTAGTTTTTATCAGTGAGGGTAGGGTCTGAACGTCGGGGAAGCACTGGAAGAGGCTACCAAAAGTTTGTTAGTAAAAGCTTTTTCAGAGGATGAATAATTACTTTTCTTGAGCATGCATCCATTTGAAGACAATATCTGGTGAGTTCGTTTAGTCTTTGAATCTGTCATTATGCTGAGAAATAGCTAAACCATTTTATTGATAGTACTTGAGTTTCGTGTAAACGCGCGAAAACACCTGGTTTAATTAAACAATGACGGTAATACATATGTAGTCCGCTTCGTTCCGTTGCTATCATAATATAAACTATCTTGTGTCTACAGCTGCTGTTTCTCGCTGCAATTGCTAATATTGAATATAAACAAAAGACGCAATTTATGCTGTAGTTGCCAGTGTCTGAATAAATAACACGGTACTCTGCGCGTAGGTAGCATCGATGGCGAGTTGGTATTTCATTTTTTGCTTCTAAAAGTTTGTTAATAAAAGCTATTTGAGAGGATGAATCATTACTTTTCTTTGGTATGGATCCATTTGAAGACAATATCGGGTGAGTTCGTTTACTCTTTAAATCCGTCATTATGATGAGAGAAATCGTATTCTCAATTTAATCTCTAAATTGACTAAGATTAGGGTTGTAACTAGTTAGCTGTTTCGTAGGTGACTTACTTAATGCACTCGTCTTAACTATTGCTTGTATGTTTGCATGGACTGCGTTGTTGCTGTTCTTGTTTGTGTTAGTGTTAATCAGTTTAACCTACGGGGTCCAAGTTGAACTATGCGGTTGTTCCATGCACTTCGAACGGTACTTCTCTCTAGGGTTTTCGACACGCTTGTTCCTGGTTATGGTTATACACTTTGTTGTACGTCGCTCTGGATAAGAGTGTCTGCCAAATGCCTGTAATGTAATGTGAAATTCCGTAGCAACAAGATAAACCCGACAATAGCCCTAAAATATGCCAATACAGCAGTGAAAACGCTGCTCATTGAATAACGAAATAAACGAGACAACGTTTATTTAAATTATACCATGTCATTATACAGTCAATATCTGGGACTAAGCATTTAATAAATATACAATCTTACCATTGGGTTTGCACGTAGAGATGTCCCTTTTGCGAGTGAGTGGTCATATATTGTCTTGGACAATCCGTTTGTGAAATATATGCGCATATGTGACGCCTACCTTCAAAAATAGCTGTGCGTAATACCACACCTGTTGCTTAAAGCGTTGTCCCCCTTTTTAGTACAATTTGGCTTGATTGACAATTCATTTATTCAGTAGGTGAGAGTATAAGCTTTCTAACGATGTATAACATGTCTGATTTTGCTTTTGGAATAGCGTTTTATAGGTCAGCGTAACCAAAATTTGTCTTATCTGCCAATGTCTAAATAAATAAAACGGTAGGCTACTTTGCGCGCAGTACGCAGATCGCGAGTTGATATTACGTGTTTTTTCCGTTTTTTCTCAATGTCGTATTTATTATTTGAAATGTGCATTCATGTGTTATTATTCTATCTGTCTCTGTGGCGCTCTGAAATGTGCATTCTCTGCTAAGCTGAGCAATGGATTGGAATATGTGTCTGACGTAGTGTTGCACGGTATACCAAAACTTCAGCACTTTCTCGGTACTTAAAAAAAAAACAAAAAAAAAACGGTTCGGTATTAGAATATTCCGACGTTCGGTAGTTTTGAGTCAAATGTAAAAGCCAGGCAAAATTGTCTCCCGCATTACTGATTGAGAGGATGAAAAGTGTAATTTGTCAGAATCTTCGCTAGAAGGCAGTAGAAACTAAGGTTGCCAAGTGAGGTGACTTGCGCTTGTGCACTCAGCTCCTTGATACAGCGCAAGCTCTGACTCAGTTCACTTCAGTAGCAATAGGTGTTTCAATTTGGAAATATTTTATTATAGATAGATGCTGTATTGTTATTAAATATGCTGTTTTTAAATCTATTTAAAGGTGAAAGACCTATTTTAAAGATTATTTACTTTACAAGTGTTTAATTTTTGAAATATTTAACATATCTTCCTATTGTTCAGTGTTGTAACACTATAGGCCTATGCATATTAATATGTTGAAGAGGCTTCAACTTAAAGGTTGTTAATGAACCAGGTTGTTAATAAACCATGGATTTGAAAATGAGGTCAACCCTTGTGGACATTACGTTTCTCATCTATTAAGGTAATTTTAGTATCGTTAGGTACCGAGTATGGAATTAGCATCGTTTAAGTTTCAAGTATCATTTCAGTATTGAGTATTGTAATACTAAACCTGGTATCAGTATCAAAGTCAAAATTTAGGTATCGTGACAACACTAGTGTGACGCCTTTTTGAGTTGCGGTGCAGAAACACTGCAGCTGTGCATACACGCCGGACCATCTAAGTGTTACGACATGCCATCTAAGTGTTACGACATAGTAAAGGCCTTGACGGGAAGCGGCCAGGACATATCCATGGCGACGTAACTAAGTCATCCGACAGCGTCTCTTAGCACAAAATTGGCCATAAGTCATCAATATTTCATACGATCATCATGATATTCAGTAGATATGTTGGGTGAAGGCATATGATCATGAGGACAAAGCCATTTTAAAATCGCTCCATAGGGGGCGTGATGGTGCCAATGCTTGGACCCCTCCCAACGCCGCTTGCGGCTTTAATTATTATTATTATTATTATTTTTCTCCGCTAAAAGTGTCTGAGGCTCAGCAACCATAAGTACTAGAGCAACCAAATTCGGCAGGTGGGTTCCTATGGCCCCCCACTACTCAGGCACTAAAAATCACCTATGTCGGCCAGTTGGTGGCGCTATAACAAAGGGTTTTGCATAAAAGGCCATAACTCCCACACCATAAGTTAGATCAACACAAAACTTTATCGACCTATGCATCTTAACGTGCTCTACAACTTTGCCATTGGCACCACCCATGTCCGCCATATTGTTTGCCCGCCATTTTAACTTTTACGTTGGGGCGTGGAAGCTTTCTCTGTTAAAATGTCGGAGGCTCAGCAACCATAAGTCCTAGAGCAACCAAATTTGGCAGGTGGGTTCCTATGGCCCCCCTCTACTCAGGCACTAAAAATCACCTATGTCGGCCAGATGGTGGCGCTATAACAAAGGGTTTTGCCTAAAAGGTCATAACTCCCACACCGTAAGGCAGATCAACACAAAACTTCATAGACCGACGCATGTGAATGTGCTCTACAACTTTGCTATTGGGGATACATATGTCCGCCATATTGTTTGCCTGCCATTTGGACTTTTTATTAGGTGGGGTGCGGAAGAGCTGTGGCTCCAAATCTAAACGATTACGACATCTAGTAAACTTCTTTACGGCAAGCGACATCCATGGCGACGCAAGTAATCCGACACCGTAGGGTTAGTTTTTTTATCAGTGCGGGGACGGTCTTGGGGCAGTTGGAACGGTAGGATACTGCCCTCTAGTGTTTTCAACACACTTGTTCCTGGTTATGGTTAGACACTTTGTTGTACGTCGCTCTGGGTATGAGCGTCTGCCAAATGCCTGTAATGTAATGTAGGCTAATAATCCGTAACAACAAGATAAACCCGACATTTGCCCTAAAATATGCCAGTACAGCAGTGAAAACGCTGCTTACTGAATAACGAAATAAACGAGACAAAGTTTTTTTAAATTATACCATCTCATATTACAGTCAATATCTGGGACTAAACATTGAATAAATATACAATCTTATCATTGGTTTTACGCGTAGAGATGTCCCTTTTGCGACTGAGTGGTCATATATTGTCTTGGACCATCCGTTTGTGATTAGTGTTGCTTACGGCGTTGTCGCCGTTTTTAGTACAATTTGGCTTGATTGACAGTTCATTTATTCAGTAGATGAGAGAATAAGCTTTCTAACGATGTATAACATGTCTGATTTTGCATTTGGAATAGCGTTTTATAGTTCAGCGTCACGGAATATTTTCTTCTCGCATTCACTTGCGCATTCACTGTGGCGTAGCATTAAAGAGGATGCACCTAACGAAACATTGTCAACGATTTTCATAATTTCTTGGAGAGTACTATTATTATTGAGGACTTCGGGGCATAGCTAAGCCGTTTCTTTGCTGATAGACCTATCTGACATCGTTTTCTGACGCAAAACAGAAGCGGATAGGACTTTGCCATTGATTTTGTGTCTCTATACTACTAAACACAGATAAAATGTCATGTTGCTATGTAAGTATTACTGCTCAAAATATTTCGGTTATATACGTTATTTTTAAAATTGAGTGTCTTTAAATAGGTTAGTGGCATTATATAATGCGGATATTTCACACTGCAATGCAAGCGTTAGTGTAATAGTTTTTGTGACCCATGGAACAGTGGCGACGACAGTGTTGGAACGTTGCTAAAACGAGGTGGACGGTTGAAAATTATTTTCGTCATTATGCTGAGAAATAGCTAAACCATTTTTATTGATAGTAATTGAGTTTCTCTGCAAACGCGCGAAAGCACGCTGGTATAACAAAACAATGACGGTAAATATAGCCTATATATGTAGTCCGCTTCATTCCGTTGCTACCATAATATAACAACCTGTCTTGTGTCTACAGCTGCAGTTTCTCCCTGCAATTACTCTTGAATATAAACAAAAGACGCAAATGCTGTAGTCTGCCAATGTCTAAATAAATAATAAGGTATTCTTCGCACAGCACGCATGCTAGCAGGGTTGTCGAGTTGATATTTCATTTTTTGTTTCGTTTTTTTAAATGTATTTATTATTTGAAATGTGTATTTGTGTTATTATTCTGTCTGTCTCTGTGGCGCTCTGAAATGTGCATTCTCTGCTTAGCTGAGCAATGGATTGGAATGTGTCTGACGTAGTGTTGCACGGTATACCAAAACTTCAGCACTTTTTCGGTCCTTAAAAAAGAAACGGTTCCGTATTAGAATATTCCGACGTTCGGTAGTTTTGAGTCAAATGTAAAAGCCAGGGAAAATTGTCTCCCGCATTACTGAGGATGAAAAGTGTAATTTGTCAGAATCTTCGCTAGATGGCAGTAGCAACTAAGGTTGGCAAGTGAGGTGACCTGCGCTTGTGCATTCTTTGTGGTTGATACAGCGCAAGCTTACACTCAGTTGACTTCAGTAGCAATAGGTGTTCTAATTTGTAAATATTACATTATAGGAAGATGCTGTATTGTTATTGAAATATGCTGTTTTTAGATTTATTTAAAAGTGAAAGACCTGTTTAAAGATAATTTACTTTGCAATTGTTTAATTTTTGAAATATATTTCATATAGTTTTCTTTCATATGGTTTAGTGTTGTAACACTATAGGCCTATGCTTATTGATATGTTGAACAGGCTTCAACTTAAAGGATGTTAATAAACCAGGCTTTTAATAAACCGTGAATTCGAAAATGAGGTCAACCTTTGTGGACATTGCGTTTCTGATCAATTAAGGTAATTTCAGTATCGTTAGGTACCGAGTATTGAATCAGTATTGTTTCAGTATCAATTATCATGATACTAAACTTGGTATCGTTATCAAAGTCAAAATTTTGCTATCGTGACAACACTAGTGTGACGCCTTTTTTAGTTGCGGCATGGAAGCGCTGCAGCTGTACACAGACACCGGGCCATCTAAGTGTTACAACATGCCATCTAATCTAAGTGTTACAACATAGTAAAGACCTTTACGAGAAGCGGCCAGGACACATCCGATGCCAACGCAACTAAGTCATCCGCCAGCATGTTTTAGCATAAATTTGGCCATAAGTCATCAATATTTTACTATGTCAGACACATATTCCAATCCATTGTTCATCATGATATTCAGTAGATATGTTGGGTGAATGTATATGATCATGAGGAAAAAGCCATTTTAAAATCGATCCATAGGGGGCGCGATGGTGCCAATGCTTGGACCCCTCCCAACGCCGCTTGCGGCTTTAATTATTATTATTATTATTATTATTATTAGGGGTCCAAGCAGTGAAGCTGGTGGAACCCTATTGTATCTGTTAGGATTATTATTATTATTATTATTATTATTATTATTATTATTAGGGGTCCAAGCAGCGAAGCTGGTGGAACCCTATTGTATCTGTTAGGAATATTATTAGGGGTCCAAGCAGCGAAGCTCGTGGAACCCTATTGTATCTGTTAGGATTATTATTAGGGGTCCAAGCTGCGAAGCTGGTGGAACCCTATTGTATCTGTTAGGATTATTATTATTATTATTATTATTATTATTATTATTATTATTATTATTCTCCGCTAAAAGTGTCTGAGGCTCAGCAACCATAAGTTGTAGACCAACCAAATTTGGTAGTTGAGTTCCTATGGCCCCCCACTACTCAGGCACTACAAATCACCTATGTTGGCCAGATGGTGGCGCTATAACAAAGGGTCATGTTTAAAAGGTCATAACTCCCACACCGTAAGTCAGATCGACACATGTGCTCTACAACTTTGCTATTGGGACCATATATGTCCACCATATTGTTTGCCCACCATATGGACTTTTTTATTAGTTGGGGTGCGGAAGAGCTGTAGCTCCACATCTAAAGTGTTACGACATCTAGTAAACTTCTTTACGGCAAGCGGCTAGAAGACGCAAGTAATCCCATAACGTAGGGTCTAGTTTTTATCAGTGAGGGGAGGGTCTGAACGTCGTGGAAGCAACGGAAGACAGTGCCAGGCAGAGTGCATGCTAGGCTACTAAAATTTGTTAGTAAAAGCTTTTTGAGAGGATGAATAATTACTATTCTTTGGCATGGATCCATTTGAAGACAGTATCGGGTGAGTTTGTTTAGTCTTTAAATCTGTCATTATGCTGAGAAATAGCTAAACCATTTTATTGGTAGGTCTTGAGTTTCTGTGCAAAGGCGCGAAAACACGCTGGTATAACAAAACAATGATGGCAATACATATATAGTCCACTTCGTTCTGTTGCTACCATAACATAACAAACTATCTTGTGTCTACAGCTGCAGTTTCTCGTTGGAATTACTAATATTGGATATGAACAAAAGACGCAATTTATGCTGTAGTAAATAATACGGTACTCTGAGTGCAGTACGCTCGTAGCAGGGATGACGAGTTGATATTTCGTTTTTTGCTACTAAAAGTTTGTTAGTAAAAGCTTTGAGAGGATGAATCATTACTTTTCTTTGGCATGGATCCATTTGAAGACAATATCGGGTGAGTTTGTTTAGTCTTTAAATCCGTCATTATGCTGAGAGAAATCGTATTCTCAATTTAATCTCTAAATTGACTGTAAGCTTAGGGTTGCAACTAGGTAGCTGTTTCGTAGGTGACTTAGTTAATGCACTCGTCTTAACTATTGCTTGTGTTTTTGCATAGACTGCGTTGTTGCTGTTCTTGTTTCTGTTAGTGTTAATCAGTTTAACCTACAGGGTCCAAGTTGAACTATGCGGTTGTTCCCTGCACTTGGAACGATATGTCTCTCTAGGGTTTTCGAAACACTTGTTCCTGATTATGATTATACACTTTGTTGTACGTCGCTCTGGATAAGATGCTTAATGCCTGTAATGTAATGTAATGTAATGTAATATTCCGTAGCAACAAGATAAACCCGACATTAGCCCTAAAATACGCCAATACAGCAGTGAAAACGCTGCTCACTGAATAACAAAATAAACGAGACAAAGTTTCTTAAAATAATACCATGTCATTCTACAGTCAATATCTTGGACTAAACATTGAATAAATATACAATCTAGGCTACCTTCAAAAATAGCTGTGTGTAATACCACACCTGTTGCTTACGGCGTTGTCGCCCTTTTTAGTACAATTTGGCTTGATTGACAATTCATTTATTCAGTAGGTGAGAGTATAAGCTTTCTAACGGTGTATAACATGTCTGATTTTGCTTTTGGAATAGCATTTTATAGGTCAGCGTAAAAGAAAATTTTCTTATCTGCCAATGTCTAAATAAATAATACGGTAGGCTACTCTGCGAGCAGCACGCAGGTCACGAGTTGATATTTCGTCTTTTGTTTCATTTTTTCTCAATGTCGTATTTATTATTTGAAATGTGTATTTATGTGTTATTATTCTATCTGTCTCTGAGGCGCTTTGAAATATGCTTTCTCTGCTAAGCTGAGCAATGGATTGGAATATGTGTCTGACGTAGTGTTGCACGGTATACCGAAACTTCAGCACTTTTTCGGTACTTAAAAAAAAAAAAAAAGAAACGGTTTGGTATTAGAATTTTCCAACGTTCGGTAGTTTTGTGTCAAATGTAAAAGCCAGGGAAATGTGTCTCCTGCATTACTGATTGAGAGGATGAAAAGTGTAATTTGTCAGAATCTTCGCTAGATAGCAGTAGCAACTAAGGTTGCCAAGTGAGGTGAGGTGCGCTTCTGCATTCTCTTCGTTGATACAGCGTAAGCATCAACTCAGTTGACTTCAGTAGCAATAGGTGTTCTAAATTGTAAATATTTTATTATAGGAAGATGCTGTATTGTTATTACAATATGCTGTTTTTAGATCTATTTAAAAGTGAAAGACCTGTTTAAAGATTATTTACTTCACAATTGTTTAATTTTTGAAATATATTTAATATTTTTCTGTTGTTTAGTGTTGTAACACTATACACCTATGCTTATTAATATGTTGAACAGGCTTCAACTTGAAGGTTGTTAATAAACCTGGTTTTTAATAAACCGTGAATTCGAAAATGAGGTCAACCCTTGTGGACATTACGTTTTTGATCTATTAAGGTAATTTCAGTATCGTTAGGTACCGAGTATTGAATCAGTATCGTTTCAGTATCGTGTATTGTGATACTAAACCTGGTATCGGAATCAAAGTCAAAATTTTGGTATCATGACAACACTAGCGTGACGCCTTTTTTAGTTGCGGCATGGAATCGCTGCAGCTGTACATACACGCCGGGCCATCTAAGTGTTATGACATGCCATCTAAGTGTTACGACATAGTAAAGGCCTTTATGGGAAGCGGCCAGGACACGTCCATGGTGACGCAACTGTCATCCATGTCTCTTAGCACAAAATTGGCCATAAGTCATGAATAATTTATACAATCATCATGATATTCAGTAGATAAATTGGGTGAAAGTATATGATCATGAGGACAAAGCCATTTTAAAATCGCTCCATAGGGGGCGCGATGGTGCCAATGCTTGGACCCCTCCCAACGCTGCTTGCGGGTTTACTAGGTGGTTGCTATGGTGTTCTAGGCAGTAGCTAGGGTGTTCTAGATGTGGCAAGGGTGTTGCTAGGTGGTTGCTATGGAGTTCTAGGCAGTTACTAGGGTGTGGCTAGGTAGTTACTATGGAGTTCTAGGCAGTTGTTAGGGTGTTGCTTGGTGGTTGCTATGGTGTTCTTGGCGGTTGGTAGGGTGTTGCTAGGTCATTGCTAGGGTATTCTATTTGGTTGCTATGGAGTTCTAGGCGGTTGCTAGGGTGTTGCTAGGTGGTTGCTATGGGTTCTAGGCGGCTGCCAGGGTGTTGCTAGGTGGTTGCTATGGAGTTCTAGGCGGCTGCCAGGGTGTTGCTAGGTGGTTGCTAGGGTGTTGCTAGGTGGTTGCAAGGGTATTCTAGGTGATTGCTATGGAGTTATAGGCGGTTTCTAAGGTGTTGCTAGGTGGTTGCTATGGTCTTCTACGTGTTTGCTAGGGTGTTGCTAAGCGATTGATATGGAGTTCTAGGCGGTTGCTAAGGTGTTGCTAGGTGGTTACTATGGAGTTTTGGGTGGTTGCTGTGTCTTTACACAGTCCAATGAGGCATCCCACAACACTCCACCACATACGGTTCAAAAGTTATGAAATATTTAAGATCAGCCAATCAGGAAAGGGTGCGGGGCTAATCTTCACCAGTGAACAAAGGACTCTCTACCAAGTCCAAGGAGGCATCCCACAATTTTGAGATATCTGCAACTGCTTCGACATGGTACAACATGGTAGTGCCCTCTTCATGCCCAGTCCACTTCAAGTCCCTAGATTATTGTTGTAAAAAGTTATAAGCACTTGAAATTTGTGGCCAAATTTTGATTTTTTAAAATATGAGTTTCTCCGTCATCTTGGAATGGATCTCTTAGCTGTTAACACCCTATAGGGAGACATGCACCATACACGTACATGGGCAATTTCGAACCAAACGGACTTACATTAGAAGAAACTTTTTATAGGTTTTGCCAAATTTTCAATCTGCAGGAAAATCCATCATGGCGGACATTATGGGTTCTTGAGGCATATTTGTTCCTCATGAGGAATGACACAAGTACACCTGGTTTTATGAATTTTCATCAAACGGGGTGGAAATGCCAGCATTTTGAAATTTGCTTTTTGAATTGGTTACTATAGCGCCACCTATGGGCAAATCATGGTCATTCTTTCTGGCATAGTTACTCATGGTCTGTAGTGTCGACCTGGTAATTTATATCATTTTTGGTCAAGGACTTTAAGTTATTTGACCATTTCCAGGAAAAGAATAATAATAATTAAAGCCGCAAGCAGCGTAGGGAGGGGTCCAAGCATTGGCACCATCGCACCCCCTATGGAGCGATTTTAAAATGGCTTTGTCCTCATGATCATATACCTTCACCCAACATATCTACTGAATATCATGATGATTGTATAAAAAATTGATGACTTATGGCCAATTTTGTGCTAAGAGATACTGTCGGATGACAGTTGCGTCACCATGGATGTGTCCTGGCCGCTTCCCATAAAGGCCTTTACTATGTCGTAACACTTAGATGGCATGTCATAACACTTAGATGGCCCAGCGTGTATGTACAGCTGCAGTGCTTCCATGCCGCAACTAAAAAAAGCGTCACACTAGTGTTGTCATGGTACCAAAATTTTGACTTTGATCCCGATACCAGGTTTAGTACCACGATACTCAATACTGAAGCAATACTGATTCAATACTCAGTACCTAACGATACTGAAATTACCTTAATAGATCAGAAACGTAATGTGCACAAGGGTTGACCTCATTTTCGAATTCACGGTTTATTAAAAACCTGGTGTATTAACAACCTTTAAGTTGCAGCCTGTTCAACATATTAATAAGCATAGGCCTATAGTGTTACAACACTAAACAATAAAGAAATATATTAAATATATTTCAAAAATGTAACAATTGTGAAGTAAATAATCTTTAAACAGGTCTTTCACTTTGAAATAGATCTAAAAACAGCATATTTTAATAACAATACAGCATCTTCCTATAATAAAATATTTACAGATTAGAACACCTATTGCTACTGAAGTCAGCTGAGTCGAAGCTTGTGCTGTATCAGCTAACTGAATGCACAAGCGCAGGTCACCTCACTTGGCAACCTTAGTTGCTACTGCCATCTAGCGAAGATTCTGACAAATTACACTTTTCATCCTCTAAAGTAATGCGGGAGACACATTTCCCTGGCTTTTACATTTGACACTCAACTACCGAATGTCGGAAAATTCTAATACGAACCGTTTCTCTTTTTTTAAGTACCGAAAAAGTGCTGAAGTATTAGAATACCGTGCAACACTACGTCAGACACATATTCCAATCCATTGCTCAGCTTAGCAGAGAATGCACATTTCAGAGTGCCCCAGAGACAGATAGAATAATGAAACATAAATACACATTTCAAATAATAAATACGACATTGAGATAAAACGAAACAAAAGACGAAATATCAACTCGCGACCTGCGTCCTGCGCGCAGAGCAGCCTACTGTTTAATTTATTTAGACATTGGCAGACGAGAATTTTCGGTTACGCTGACCTATAAAACGCTATTCCAAAAGCAAAATCAGACATGTAATACATCGTTAGAAAGCTTATACTCTCACCTACTGAATAAATGAATTGTCAATCAAGCCAAATTGTACTAAACAGGGCGACAAAGCCATAAGCAACAGGTGTGGTATTACGCACAGCTATTTTTGAAGGTAGCCACAAATGCGCGTCTATTTCACAGACGGATTGTCCAAGGCAATATATGCTCACTCAGTCGCAAAAGGGACAGCTCTACGCGTAGAACCAATGGTAAGATTAATTCAATGTTAAGTCCCAGATAGTAACTGTAGAATGACATGGTATAATTTAAAAAAAAACTTTGTCTCGTTTATTTTGTTATTCAGTGAGCAGCGTGTTCACTCCAGTATTGGCATATGTTAGGGCTAATGTCGGATTTACCTTGTTGCTACGGAATATTACATCTTAAATTACAGGCATTTGAAAAGACGCTCTTATCTAGAGTGACGTACAACAAAGTGTATAACCATAACCAGGAACAATTGTGTCGAAAACCCTAGAGGGCAGTAGCCTACCGTTCCAAGTGCAGGGAACAACGGCATAGTTCAACTTGGACCCTGTAGGTTAAACTGATTAACACTAACACAAACAAGAACAGCAACAACGCAGTCTATGCAAAAATACAAGCAATAGTTAAGATGAGTTAAGACTAAGTCATCTACGAAACAACTACCTAGTTACAACCCTAAGCTTACAGTCAATTTAGAGATTAAATTGAGAATACGATTTCTGTCAGCATAATGACGGATTCAAAGACTAAACGAACTCACCCGATATTGTCTTCAAATGGATCCATGCCAACGAAAAGTAATGATTCATTCTCTCAAAGCTTTTACTAACAAACTTTTGGTAGCAAAAAATATCAACTCGCCATCCATGCTACCTGCTTCCTACGCTCAGAGTACCGTATTATTTATTTAGACATTGGCAGAGTACAGCATAAATTGCGTCTTTTGTTTATATTCAATGTCAGTAATTGCAGCAAGAAACTGCAGCTGTAGACACAAGATAGTGTGTTATGTTATGGTAGCAACGGAACGAAGCGGACTACATATGCATTACCGTCATTGTTTTATTATACCAGTATGTCTTCGCGCGTTTGCACAGAAACTCAGAACCTATCAATAAAATGTGTTAGCTATTTCTCAGCATAATGACAGATTCAAAGACTAAACAAACTCACGCGATACTGTCTTCAAATGGATCCATGCTCAAGAAAAGTAATTATTCATCCTCTCAAAAAGCTTTTACTAACAAACTTTACTAACAAACTAGCATGCACTCTGGCTGGCACTGTCTTCCATTGATTCCCCGACGTTCAGACCTTCCCCTCACTGATTATGGCCTTTTAAAGTATGACCCTTTGTTATAGCGCCACCATCTGGCCTACATAGGTGATTTTTAGTGCCTGAGTATTGGGGGGCCATAGGAACCCACCTGCCAAATTTGGTTGCTCTAGGACTTATGGGTGCTGAGCCTCAGACACTTTTAGCGGAGAAAAATAAGAATAATAATCCTAACAGATACAATAGGGTTCCACCAGCTTCGCTGCTTGGACCCCTAATAATCCTAACAAATACAATAGGGTTCCACCAGCTTCGCTGCTTGGACCCCTAATAATAATCCGAACAGATACAATAGGGTTCCACCAGCTTCGCTGCTTGGACCCCTAATAATAATAATAATAATAATCCTAACAGTTACAATAGGGTTCCACCAGCTTCGCTGCTTGGACCCCTAATAATCCTAACAGATACAATAGGGTTCCACCAGCTTCGCTGTTTGGACCCCTAATAATCCTAACAGATACAATAGGGTTCCACCAGCTTCGCTGCTTGGACCCCTAATAATCCTAACAAATACAATAGGATTCCACCAGCTTCGCTGCTTGGACCCCTAATAATAATAATAATAATCCGAACAGATACAATAGGGTTCCACCAGCTTCGCTGCTTGGACCCCTAATAATAATAATAATAATCCTAACAGATACAATAGGGTTCCACCAGCTTCGCTGCTTGGACCCCTAATAATCCTAACAAATACAATAGGGTTCCACCAGCTTCGCTGCCTGGACCCCTAATAATAATAATCCTAACAGATACAATAGGGTTCCACCAGCTTTGCTGCTTGGACCCCTAAATATAGCTGCAAGCAGCAATGCCGGGCCCTACGAATATGTCCAATCTGGGTAAAAGCAAGGCGAAGGAGAAAAGAGTCCAAGCGGCATAGATTTCAGGATTTTGGACAAACTACATTCCCGTGCGTGAGACGATCCAACTTCCGGTTCATGAGAAACATTACTTCGAAACATGAATGTGAATTAGAACAAAGTGCTAACTTTGTCACGCCACAAATCACGCAACTTTTAACAAAACGACTTGTCCATATTAACCTTGATGGAGAGAATACCCAAGAGTGCACATGTGTGATGGTGACGGAATCAGGTAAAGCGTTTATGAGATGATGAGTTTTAAAGCGTTATATTAGCATTAGCTTCCCACCAAAATTTCAAATGCCTGTAATTTCCTTGTTTTTTGAGATATCTGCAACTGCGTCGACATGGTACAACATGGTAGTGCCCTCTTCATGCCCAGTCCGTTTCAAGTCCCTAGATTATTTTTGTGAAAAGTTTCAAATGGCTATTTAGATTAAGGGAAATATATGATGACACTGGTTTTTATTTGAAAACTGCTACTTTTCACTACTGTAATTGCTTCAGTTTTTTTTCTAATTCCAATTACTATTACTGGATGGTAATTAAACATTTTAATTAGAGCTGCTAGCATTATCAGTGTATCCTTGTGGCACCTTGAAGCTGAAGGAACAAGTTGTTCACTGTAAAAAGCAGTGGGATGTTTGCACGCTAGTTTTTAGGTCTGAAAAGACCTTTAAGACCAACATTAAATTTCTAACCCATTTGTCCAATTTTACCGCAGTTAAACATTAATCTTTTCTATTTCTTTATATCTCTAAATGGGTACTATCTGTGATTTTCATGGTTACATTGATTTGTTATTTTTACTTTTCCCGTTGTTGCTTCATTTCTTATCTGCCTTACTTGTTGGATAATTATGTAGGTTAGTTTACAACAAAATAAAACTGCATATTGAATCGCCTAAAGTAATACACTAGACAAGGCTTCCCACAGTTCCAACAAGTCACATTTGGATTAAGTCTGGTTTCTCTGCCCAGTTTTGGGACCACCTGCAATGGCGCACTTGTGGCAACCATTTAATTTGATGGGATGTATCTATTCTATGAAGCTCTAGTGGCTAATTTAAGTTCTTCCCTTAACCGCTCCACTATAAGGTTAGAATCACCTTATTGTTTCTCTAAGCATTTTATCCGCTCATGTAAACTATTTGTATATGCTTTTATTTCTTCAAGCATTGTTGTATCTCTAGATTTATTTTCCTTTCTTCCTTCTCTCCACTTTTCCTCTATCTTACTCCACTGTTCCAAAGAGCCATCTGTCACCAACATTATATAGTTATTATAATTATAGGTTTATAATATAAAACAATACTTATTGCACAATTAATATATTTATGTCTCTAAAATATAAAACAATATTTTTTCTGGGCCCACAAGACTAAAACAACCAATAAACATCACACTTTGACAAACAACACATAACAATTTTACACTAACCAGAACAACATAAAGACAGACACACTATATGAAAACAAACACAACACAAAAATGACAACTTATTGCAATAAGACTTTTAGAATTCTTTCCCTAACATGAATACACGGTATCAATATATGCCCCTGACTGTAATTGCCAATAAGACTTTTGTATAGCGTTCCCTAAAATTGTCCCTTTCCTACCACTTTTCCTATCACGCTTAATTCAGGGTAACAGTACACAATCATGAATACAGGTTCCCCTGACTATTGACCTTTTCGCAGCGGATTTCCTGTGGAAGACGTCTCCTCTTAACAGCTCTCTACACGTCCTGTTACTAAGGTCCATTACATATTTGGTTACCTGTTCCCTAAGGTCCCTTATATATTTGGTTACCGGTTACTAAAGGCCGGTTACGTATGTGGGCACCCGTTACTAAGGTCCGTTACGTACTTATGTGACTAGCTAAACCTAGCTAAACTCTATTTATTATTTCCCTATAGGCCTCTTCTGTCCCAGACAGGTCTTTAATTCTTATCTCTTTACTCTTATCTTTTTACTCATTCATATTTCTTTACTCACTCTTTATTTTCTTTACTTTCTTTTATACTCTTTATTTTCTTTATTTCATTTTCTTTATTCTCACAACACCTCTTTAAACACACTCTACAACAAACTCGCCCACAGGAGTCCGTCACTCGAATCTGGCCAGGGTTGGGGCTGACGGACTATGGGTAACTCCTGTTGGGAATCTTTTCCCGTGTGGAACCAAGTTGAGAAGGGTGAAGTAACACACTGAGGACCACTTTCCAATGAAAAGATTTTTAATACGATGCGCAAAGGGAGACTCGCCACGGTGCCACAACAAGCGTTCCATAGGAATCTCAACGAGACAGTCACAAGTGAGGGTTTAAGTACTGTTGAGAGATGTGGTTATTGCCATGTGTAAATGTTCCCAGGTAGGAATATACATTCCAACAGACTTCCCGGGGACACCCAAATGGCCTGCTGCGGGTGATACCCCTTTGATCTGTGGCTATTGTATATCCTTACAAACAGTGATTGAACTGTATATGTGGCCATTTGCCTCTAACAATGGGAAGCAGCTATAGAGTGTGAGTGTGGGAAGTCACAGAGTGTGAGTGTGGGAATGTGTGTTCAGATGAGGTTAAGACGCAGGAAGGAACTGAATTGTTCAAACCTATCATTCCTTATCACAGACTTTTTATTAAAAAGGGCTTACCTTTTACAAAAGTTGGTCGACCGCTAAAAGGAGAAACACCGCACTCCGTCGGCTCCCTTGCGCGCCTCCCTCGAGGTTGTTGGACTCCTGGCTGGCTCGCCAAATTTTGTGGAGGAAAACCTCCTCTCAGGTTCGATGGGTGAGTCGGCGATGTAAGAAGAAAGACTAGAAACTATGATTTCTTCTAATACTCTTTTATTTTCTTCTTATCTTTTTATTTCACATAGGCCTATGGGAGGTCTCCAGTACCATAAAGACACACAGAGAGCTCCCTCTACCATGATGTATCTTCCCTCTAAAACAACCTATCCCAGCCTAGGTCACACTTATGTTTCACCAGCTAGTTTAACTATTATATAATTTTCAATTTCAAAAAATGACAGATATTTCACCACACACACTTACAGAGGTATGTATATGACTTGAATAACAAGTATTTGTTCTCATGATTAACAATTGTTTAATCTTCCGGTGTAGGAAAATTTTGAGGTGCCCCATGATTGTGATGACGTCACTATCCAGGTTGGGCCAGGTGTGTCCTCCAAACTCTCGATACGGCAGATGTGATGACTTCACTATCAAGGTTAGGCCAGGTGTGTCCCCCAAACTCTCGATGCGTCATGATAAAAATATATAAACATCTATTCTTATGACTTCACCTTCAAGGTTGGGCCAGATGTGTCCTCCATGGGCCAGGTGTGTCCTCCAAACTCTCGATGCGTCATGATAAAAATATATAAACATCTATTCTTATGACTTCACCTGCAAGGTTGGGCCAGATGTGTCCTCCATGGGCCAGGTGTGTCCTCCAAACTCTCGATGCGTCATGATAAAAATATATAAACATCTATTCTTATAATCAAAACAGTAGCCTTAGAAATCTTACTATCAGTAGTTGTAGATAAGCTTTTGAAACGCAAGAAACCACAGTATCGACTGTAGATAAAGAGCATGAGAACGCAGTAGCCTTAGAAATCATATATACATATTTACTCACTCAGCAGAAAAGAACTAGTCACTGAACAGATAAACACTAACTAGAAAACTAATATTTTACAGTGACCCATATGTAACTTGTATGTTAATGGAAAAATTACAGAAAGCTGAGACTTATGTGCATACTGGAAAAGTACAGAACAAAGACCACTGGGTTGTAAAAGAAAGTTGATGTAGCTTCCCACACTGACGTTATCTCCTAAGACCCAAGAAGGTCAGTCTGGTATCAACCAGGTGAGATAAGAGATGGGTAGAAGAACACCATGTGGTGCCAAGAAGAACAGGTGGCTGGGAGTTACATAATGGTATAAGGGGTTATGGAGTTTGTGGAGTACATTTTGTGTATAAAAGGATTGTGAAACTGACAGTCGAGGTTCAATTCGGCGGAGTTGATCCGACTTTGTGCTGCACCGGTGTGAATAAAGTCAAAACTTTTCTGAAGAGCTTGCTGCTGTGCTGTCTTTCCCTCGTGAAGTTGTTTTCTACAGATTGGCGATTGGACTCAGACTGCTGTCGTTTTTCCTAGACCACGACATTTGGGGGCTCGTCCGGGATACGAAAGAGGAATCACTGAAGCTCCCGGCTCCTGGAGACAGAGGCAGAGGGTTATAGCCCCTGAAAAAGCTTGGCCAGCTTATCAAAAGGTAAGAGTATTTAACTACTTTGTTTCGGACTGGGGCATTGTCCCCTCTGACCTCTTCTCCCCGACGCTGGGAGTGGAAGCCTCTCGTACAACTAACCCGGCCAAATAACACTGAAAATTGAGGGGAAGGAAGCGGCGAGCTCTGCAGAAAAGTACGCCCTAAACCGTGAGTGAATTGTGTGTGGTATGTGAGTGAATTGTGTGTGGTATGTGAGTGAATTGTGTGTGGTATGAGTGAAAGGACGTCATAAAATTTTTATTTTTCGGAAAAGTTTTGGGAAAAGTGTTGTTGGTTAGGAACAACATTGATAAAGCTGCTTATGCTTGATTAGATGCTTATGCGTGCACGGAAAAGTGTTGGAAACAGAAAGGCCTATATTTGTTGCAAAAGTGTGGGGAAACGGGAACTGGGAATCAATATCCCTTTAGCGAAGTTTACACTGATGCAGGTGTGTGTGGCAAAGAGTGTAATTTGTACACTAACGCCGTTGTTATATGTGGTGCCAAGAGACTTGGAAAGGCAGTAATTCCTTTTGTGGGTCACCTGCAAGAGCTCGGGTCCGGGATAAAGTGTTGGAAAAAGGCCTATATTTGTTGCAAAAGTGTGGGACACTGATGCAGGTGTTTGTGTGGGGCTAAGAGACTTGGAAAGGCAGTAATTCCTTTTGTGGGTCACCTGCAAGAGCTCGGGTCCGGGATATAAAGAGAAAAGTGTTGTTGGGTAGAAACAACATTGATAACGCTGTGCTTATGCTGTGATTAGATGCTTATGCTTGCGGGGAAATAACGTGGTAACAGAGGAAAATTTTTTTGGGGTGTATGGGTGTGTGTGTATAACTATAAAGGGTGTGGAAAGGAGAACAGCAAGAGTGTAGAAGAGATAAAAAGGGAGAAAATAAGTGAAGAAACAAAGGTTGTGGGGAGCCTTGGCTGGAACAATAACGGTTAAAATAATAAGAAATAGAATAAAAGGCAGAAGCCTCGATTGGGAATAAAGATTAAATAGAGATAAAATATATTAACGTATTAGAGTATCCTGTCCTGTCACCGTAAAATAATGGAAAAAGAAGAGAAAACGCCAGTGGAGATAATCACAGGAAAATATCCTAAATGTGAACAGGAGACAGAGAAGATATCAGAAAGATGGACAAAAAGAACTAAAAGAATTGCAACAAAATGGCCAAAAGGGGGTACGTTTGATAGGGAAATATGCGATCAGATGGGAGGGGTAATAGCAAATTATAAACCAGGAGACAAGTCAGAAGAAAGAAAGCTAAAAAGAGAACAGGAAAAAACAATTTTAGGATGGTTTAGGTCCGCTTCCCTAGAAAGAGATGTAGGATTAAAAAGGGATTGCAGTGAAATAATGACTCCCCCTCCGTATGCCCCACAATCACCAAGGCATGCGGTAATAAAAGAGAAAGGCGTGTATCCAATATGCCCGGTAACATCTGCAGCGGCAGTGTGTCCGGTAGTAAAGGGACAGGTTCAAATAACAGGGTGGGTAGAACATGAGGAAGGTGAAGAACAACTGGATATAGAGAGAGCGCGGCTCGAGCAAGAAAAGGAAAAAATAGAAACAAGGGTAGCAGAGCTGAAGGGAGAAGTGGAGGAATTAGAAGAGCTGTTAAAAGAAAAATATAACCAGTATGATGAATACCATAGCCGGTTAATAAAAAAGGCAAAAGAGATAAGAGACACTGAGAAAAAACAGCGAGCGTCTAAAATAAGCCAAAAGCCTGAACAGGTGGGGTCAAAAAGGGACGGGGAAACACATAAAAGACGCGAAAATGCGGGGTGGGAAAGCACAAAATGGGAAAAGCTTCCGTATAATACGTGGGAGGAGCTGAAGCCAAAAAGTACAGAGGGAACTGAATCCCGAGATAAGCATAAGCCAAGGTTAGCAAAAGGCACTGCAAATAAAAAACAAATCCCCCAGATAGAGTATAAACTAGAATATAGTAAAGGGGGGAAGGAGTTCTCCCCAGCAGAAAAAAGTGAGGCAAGCGATAGTGAAGCAAGCCAGGAAAATAATAGCGAGGCAGAAGAGTCAGACGGGGGAGAGGGGCCTGCACAGGTGGGGGGAGACTTAGCTGGGCGATATCAAAACGTAAGAAAAAGACCGCCAACCCGGCGTAACCCAGTAGCAGAAGGGTATAGCCATAATGCTAAAAGCCCCAATACCATAGCACCATTATTGATTAGGGAAGGTGGTGTACCCCGATACATTCCCTGGTCCACCCAAGATATGTACAATGTAATAACCAATCTCCCTGAGTTGCAGAATGGAGCAGGCCACTGGATCAGGGTGCTGGAGGAGGAGACAACGGGCCAGCTCCTGGCTGTGGGGGACCTGAAGGCCCTCCTGGGAAAGGTTGTGGGGATGGAAACAATGCTGGACATATTTGAGCAAGCTGGCTTTGACAGAACCCATACGCAGTCTCCAGCAGTGGACGGTGGGCCGTTTGATAACGTGCGTGGGGTTGTTTGGGCTGCTTTACGAGCCCTGTATCCTGCACGACCGGACATAATGACCCTAACGGGGCCGCCGTTAAAAGAAAATGAACCACCAACAACATACATCCAAACGCAGCTGCGCAGGTGGATATTGATTACTGAGAGGGATGTACAGGAAGATCCCATAATGACCTCCCTCTTCCGCAAGGCCGTCCGGGAGGGGATGCCACAGGAAGTGGGGCGCCGCCTCGATGAGGTGGTGGGACTGAACACCATGGCACACAGAGAATTTGTAGATCATGTGGTGCACGCTGTAGAAAGACAGCGGAAAGAGGGGAAAACGCTGGATGAACAAACAAAAGACATTCAGAGAAAGCTACTGCAATTGCAGCTGGAGGAGCTGAAAGCCAAAGGAAAAAAGGGGAAAGATAAAGAAAAAGAGGCAAAGAAAGTGGCATCTGTGAAAATACAGAATATGGACAATGGGTTCTTTGACTTTGAGGCCGCCCCCACGCCTGAACCATGGAGTGGTCTGACGGTACCCCAGCCGACGGTGGTCTACAACTTCTCCGGCATCCCTCCCCCGGTGGTCCTGCAAGGTAATATGAAAGGGGGAGGGACACAACCGGGTGGGAATCATATGGGGGGAGGGCCAGGGAATGGTGGTCAAAATACCCAGTGGAGAGGGCAGCAGAATCAGAATAATAACATGCAAAATAGAAATTGGAACCAACAAGGCTTTCCTAATCAACAGAGACGGGGCCCCATAGTTTGCTATGGATGTGGCCAGGAGGGGCACATAAAAAGAGTGTGTCCAAACGCTCAAGGGATGTATCCAGGTAACCAGGGGACCTGGGTACCTAATGAGCCTCAGCAATCACAGAGTTACCCCAACTTGACCCCACCTCCTCAGGCTAGGCCCCCAGATCAGAGTGGGGGACCTGTAAATTACCAAGGTGCCCAATAGGGGTGCCCAGAGAACCCAGGCGGAGTAGGGCAGCATGTAATGATAACAAACAGGCCAGAACAAGAACCAATAATAAATGTACAAATCGGAGGAAAAATTGTCCCCATGATGATAGACACTGGAGCAACATGCACATGCATTAGGAAAGAATATGCATCACATCTGCCTATGTCGGGAGAAGTTATTAAAACAGTAGGGTTCTCGGGAAAAACAATGTTAAGCCCGACCACAAAACCAGTATTAATAAAATTAGGCACAAAAGAAGCAAAATTAGAGATAGTAGTATGCAAAAATTCCCCCATAAGCCTTCTAGGAAGAGATGCAATTCTGGCCTTAGGACTAAAATTAAATTGTGAAGGAGGGGGCATAGATTTAACAGATCCCACAGGCAACTGAGCCAGAATATGATTTACATTGTAAAATGAAGTTTGATCCCTACCAGGATCCGGATCTAGAAAGAGAGTGGAGTGAGGGGAAAGGAGAAAGACAGTATTTGGTGTCAACTGCACTCCTGATAGGTCAGGAAGGAGCAGCGTTAAACATAGAAAGGTCCCCATGGATGGAGCAGTGGTTTCAGGAAGAACATGCGGCCCCACACATAACGTTAAAAGTCAATCCAGGGTACCAGGCTAAGGACTTAGGTCCTATGGTAAAGAGAGCAGAAGAGCTCCAATTCGGGCCAACAGAAAATTCTTTAATTTGGTGCACAGCAGATCAAAAAATGATCAAAATTATGGTAAATGCTCAGATGTGGGGAAAGCCCCAAATGGTGAAAGTACCGTGGGAAGAGGGTACAAAACGGGAGAAGTCTAGAGAAAATTTAGGCATGGAAGAACGTTTAAATCAATTACCAAGCCAACTATGGTCGCAACATGAAACGGAAATTGGTGACCCCGACTTACAAGGTTTGGACCTCAAAAAGTGTGGTGTGGCAATATGTTGATGACTTATTACTATGTGCAGACACAAAAGAGCAGTGCATGAGCGACAGCATGAAATCGCTGGAGAAACTGGCAAAGGGGGGGACACAAGGTGTCCAGGAAGAAGCTGCAGCTCTACTCTCAGGAGGTGGAGTACTTGGGAAGAGTCATCACGGCTGGCGGTAAGAGAATGTCAAATAAACAGTTGGAGACAATAATGAAAGTTCCGCAACCACAGACAGTGGGACAAATGATCACATTCTTAGAAATGACGGGTTTTAGCGTGGATTGGGTGGAAGGGTATTCTGGAAAAACGCAACCACAAAGAAAAATAATGAAGGAGGTTGGGCAAGAAAAAACTGTCGAATAAAGGACGAGGGGGAAGTTGGCGGGCAAAAATAGGACTTGCAGTGGGGATAACAGTGATAGTGGTACTGGTGGTGCTGTCGTGTATCCTCCCTCTCTTGAGATCCTCTCCCCACAGGGCTATAGGCATCCAGTTGGGGTCGTATAAGGTGACTAACACAGGAGACAGGCGGCAGACGGTGATTCCAGGTTCCAGCGGACGGGACGCTGTCACAGTCCAGAGAGACGGGGAGAGCGGAGGGACTGCGGGCGCTGACACCAGTCCAGGGAGCAACAGCACCAACAGTGCCCCTGCGGGTCCAGTACGAGAATCGCAAGCCGGCTTTCCAGTGGAGTGACGTGCAGGCCGCGTACTCTGGTTGGAAGAAATACCAGGAGCCCAGTGGAGTGACGTGCAGACCGCATACTCTGGGTGGAAGATATACCAGGAGCCCACCAACCACGAGAACTGTGGCAAATCATCGTGCTACAAATCAACGTGTTAAAGAAAATTATGATGTATTATGATGTGTATGATAACTCTGTTGGGTCAGAAGGCCAATAAGAATACAGTGAGGGGAGTTATTCGGGGCCATAAGATTTGACCCCGAAAGGGGGGAATGTAGGAAAATTTTGAGGTGCCCCATGATTGTGATGACGTCACTATCCAGGTTGGGCCAGGTGTGTCCTCCAAACTCTCGATACGGCAGATGTGATGACTTCACTATCAAGGTTAGGCCAGGTGTGTCCCCCAAACTCTCGATGCGTCATGATAAAAATATATAAACATCTATTCTTATGACTTCACCTTCAAGGTTGGGCCAGATGTGTCCTCCATGGGCCAGGTGTGTCCTCCAAACTCTCGATGCGTCATGATAAAAATATATAAACATCTATTCTTATGACTTCACCTGCAAGGTTGGGCCAGATGTGTCCTCCATGGGCCAGGTGTGTCCTCCAAACTCTCGATGCGTCATGATAAAAATATATAAACATCTATTCTTATAATCAAAACAGTAGCCTTAGAAATCTTACTATCAGTAGTTGTAGATAAGCTTTTGAAACGCAAGAAACCACAGTATCGACTGTAGATAAAGAGCATGAGAACGCAGTAGCCTTAGAAATCATATATACATATTTACTCACTCAGCAGAAAAGAACTAGTCACTGAACAGATAAACACTAACTAGAAAACTAATATTTTACAGTGACCCATATGTAACTTGTATGTTAATGGAAAAATTACAGAAAGCTGAGACTTATGTGCATACTGGAAAAGTACAGAACAAAGACCACTGGGTTGTAAAAGAAAGTTGATGTAGCTTCCCACACTGACATTATCTCCTAAGACCCAAGAAGGTCAGTCTGGTATCAACCAGGTGAGATAAGAGATGGGTAGAAGAACACCATGTGGTGCCAAGAAGAACAGGTGGCTGGGAGTTACATAATGGTATAAGGGGTTATGGAGTTTGTGGAGTACATTTTGTGTATAAAAGGATTGTGAAACTGACAGTCGAGGTTCAATTCGGCGGAGTTGATCCGACTTTGTGCTGCACCGGTGTGAATAAAGTCAAAACTTTTCTGAAGAGCTTGCTGCTGTGCTGTCTTTCCCTCGTGAAGTTGTTTTCTACAGATTGGCGATTGGACTCAGACTGCTGTCGTTTTTCCTAGACCACGACACCGGTTCCAAAGTACATGCACTTTAAATGCATTCAGTACATGCTGTAATCCAAATGAAATGTTTAACTCATATACAAACACACCAGCATGTTCTAACAGAATATGTGTATATTATTACTGTTGCTGTTATTAATGTGATTTTCATTTATTCATTTTAATAGAGTATAATCTATACTAGATATAACAAAATAGTTATTTCTAGGTCTGTGTGTCCTTTCTCTTCTCTTGCAACTCACAGGTCTTCTGCACAAGACTGTTTCCCAACATTTTTACTTACAAAATTCCAATAAGTAAATGTTTACAATTTTCCTCCTGCAACTGGGATTCAAAGATTCTCCAGATCGTATGCATCAGTGTACAAAGAGGCCACAGTCTTTCCTTAGTTACAAATTCGTAGACATAACATAGAACACCTGCTGTTCTTCATCGACCTTCACATAATCACATACATTTAATTATATTCTTGATCAATGCAATCTTTAATAAGAACTTTTTTTAAAACATTAAAAGCCTATAAGAGAAACATACTTCCACACCGGAAATAAATTTTTCAATTGTCCTCTCTAATATATAGATTCAGTGCTGTTCTGGTGCTGTTGCTTTGGTGTGAATCTGTGAGATAACCACGCCCCATTCATTTGAATATAACAGATGTAAATAAAAAGAGCCGAAATAAATAAATGTGGAATTATGCAATAAAAGTCCCCTGAAATAAAAGTAGTCCTTTTATTTCATTTTGAAAGAAAAACCTATATATTTATTTATTTATTTATTTAACTATATTGACTCATTTATATATTTATATGAATGTTTATTTATATATTTCTGTATTTATTGCATCATTTATTGCGGGCACGGTGGCATAGTGGTTCGCACTGTTGCCTCGCAAGAAGGAGGTTCTGGGTTCGAATCCAACCGGATCTTCTCTGCGTGGAGTTTGCATGTTCTCCTTGTGTTCGTGTGGGTTTACTCCGGTATCCTCCCACACTCAAAGACATGCATGTTAGGTACACTCCTTCAGTTGCCCTTCACCAAGGCACTGGCCTCAGAACTGGAGTTGGTCCCTGGGCGCTGCACTGTGGCTGCCCACTGCTCCTAAGTAACTAGGATGGGTCAAATGCAGAGGACAAATTACCCCACGGGGTTCAATAAAAAGTATATCTTATTTATTTTATCTTGTCTTATATCTTATCATTTATTTATTTCAGGATTTATTTCATAGACATATTTATTTATTTATGTATTTATTTATTTAATATTGACTTAAATGGCATTCCATAATATAGGCGATAAGGGATTCATTAACCTTTGAAATCATTGCACACGTGAAAACACGTTTTCTTTGACCACTGCCCAGTGGCAGAGCTTGAGTATTAGGACAGCGGGTGCGGAACCAATTTAGGGAGCCGCTATGACTTGTGTAGCCCCCTCAGTAATCTCAAGCACAAGGGTTCTTTAATTCAACTGGCAGTTTATTCCGATTGCACCAATCATGGATTCATCCAGAATCACCATGCCATGAGTATTTAAAGAACATAAAACACAAATGCAATGCATTTTGTATTCTTAGTTCTTTCTTACAGATTACTCTTGACTTTAAATGAAATTCGCATAGACCCTTTCATATAAATATTATACATGAAATGTGCAATATTTAGCTTAAGAAATGAAATATGAAAGGACCTGGGTTGGAGACCACAGACCTAAACACATAATACACCTTGTAAAAACGATAGAAACACTTCAAAACATACCTCATTGGCTGCTTATATAGAAGGGAGGATGGTATGGCTTGAAATCTTTGTGTTTTCCCCGCAATTACATTTTAATTCCCCTTATAACTTGTGTTGGAGTTATACATGTTTCTGGAAAAAAGCACACAGCTTAACTTTCCCGCAGTGAGGGAAAAACTGAGACTAAAGAGGGCAGCACGCGTGAATCAAAGCCACAGCCCCTCACTTCCTATTTCCGATGACATTAACTCAATATTATTAATTTAAACATCACAACTAAGAACATATATACAAAATGACTGTTAGAATATTTAAATAAAAGGTAGTGTACATTACATAAATTAAGGGTTTTAAAGGGTTAAAGAATTGTGTTTCTTCCTGTGAGTGTGTGGGTGTGAGTGCGCATGTGTGTGTGCGCGTGTGTCAATTAAAGGAATATTTCACATATTATTTATTCCCCACTCCCACCAAATCACTTGTGATTTCTTAATGTAAAACTTGTGGAAATAAAGTATTGGTGTAACTGGCATCTAACTATGGCTAACTCAAAGAGAGTAGGAGGCTGACGCTTTTTCATTCTGCTTCCAGTAAGGTGACTGTCTTCTGGATGGGCCTTTCTAGGTAGGTGAGCTTGGCGGTGCGTTTGCCCTTCTCATCCAGGGTTGAGTCACTGATCAGCAACTTGAATCTTCTCACTTGACCATCCTTCATGGTGCAGAATCGTCTTGTAGAATGACAATATCATTGACTTTCGCATTTCTTCGGTTCATGCTCCATTTCTGCCTGTGTTGGAGATTTAGGAGGTACTCCTTCTTCCATCGTGTCCAGAAGACATTGGCTAAGAATTGCACCTTGCGCCATCTCTTGCGTAGCTAAAGATCTTCTTTGACGAACTGTCCCGGTGGTGGTGAGATAATCTTTGACTTCATTGTCAAGATGTGATTTGGCGTGAGAGGCACTGGACCTGTCGGATCATTCAGATGTTCTGTGGTTAATGGCCTACTGCCATTAACCACAGAACATCTGAATGATCCGTCAGGTCCAGTGCCTCTCACGCCAAATCACATCTTGACAATGAAGTCAAAGATTATCTCACCACCACTGGGACAGTTTGTCAAAGAAGATCTTTATCTACACAAGAGATGGCGCAAGGTGCAATTCTTTTGTGTTTTGTGAAATGTCGTTGTGTTTTGTGAAATGTTGTTGTCTTTTGACCGTCAGGGCCACCGTACATTCCTCGTCCTTGGTGCTGTATTTTCTTGTGATGGTGCTTGATGAGCAATGCTGACAAATGACTATATCTTGGAAGGATAGACAGATGCTTCAGATGTATATGAAGGGTAGCATGTGACCTCTCACCCTGAGGATGCCTTGTTTATCAACGAATGGACTCAACTTATGCAATTTGTTTGCCTTATCTTTGGTTTTCCACTCTTTTTGCTGCTTGAGGCTTCTGTATTTCCTTGGGCCTCCTTAACACGTCACTTGAGTCTGTCTATAGCTTTCACCACTCTTGTCCAGTCAGAAAACTTGCGGAGGTGATCTAACAATGACCTTTCTTCCTTTGTCTGGTTACTATGGACCTGGGCCCATCGTAGCCCTGGGTCATTTCTTGCGATCTCTCCCACCTTGACTTCTATGTTGGGAAGTTCCTTCTGCCAAAGGAAGTCTGGGCCTGTGAACCAGTTGGAAGCCACAAGTCTCTCTGCTGTGAGTCCTCTGGAAGCGTGACCAGCAGGATTCTCTTCAGAGGCCACGTATCTTCATTGATCAGGATCTGTGCTTTGCTTGATGCGTAGAATGCGGTTCGCTACAAAAATGTGGAATATTCTGGCCTCATTGTTGATGTAGCCAAGGATGACCTTCGAGTCTCTCCAGAAGTATTCCTGTAGACCTTCTAACTCTAGGGCTTTTTTGAGAATGTCACTTATCCGTACAGCTATCACTGCTGCTGAAAGCTCCAGTCGTAGTATAGTCGGAACCTTGGTAGAAGCAACTCTGGACTTCCCCATAACTAAGGCGCAATGAACTTCTCCTGTTGCACTGACTGCTCTGAGGTATGAGCATGTTCCATATGGGCCAGGTGATGAAGTTGCACCAAACAGGTGGACTTTCATCCAATATACTGAAGGTTTAGACTCCAGATCTTCATTCTCCCACCACAGAAATCCTAGATGGTCTTGATCTTCTACTTTCACATGGAACTGGTGGAACATGCGTTTGATGTCGCACATGATTGCCACTGGACCCTTTCGGAAACGACAAAGGACACCCACTAAGGAGTTTGTCAACTCTGGACCTGTCAGGAGATAGTCATTCAAAGATGTATGTTGAAACTTCGCTGAACATTCAAAAGACAACACATATTTTTCCAGGCTTTTGTGGGTACTACCCCCCATGGTGTGGGATGTACCAAGCTGAGTGGTTGTTAATCTATTCCTCTGAGACCTTCTCTGCATCACCATGGGCTATGATCTAGTCCATGAAGGCAGTGTAGTCTTTGTAGTACTGTTTGTCTCTCTTAAGTCTTCTTTCCAGGCACTTGAGACGGTGAACAGCACACAGCCTGTTGTTTGGCAGGTTAGGACTTTCATCCTTAAATGGCAGCGGCATCTCATAATGCCCATTGCCCCTTTGTATGATGCCTTCTTCCATTTTTGACAAGAAATGGAGATCTTCTTGAGAGATCTGTCCAACCTTTTCTGCTCTCTCATTGAAGTATGATTCCAGTGCCTTGATGATGTCTGTTAGCGTGACTTTCTCTTTAATCTGCGTTCTCGAGACATAGAGTACCTCATTTGTGAGGTTGAATGAGGGTTGACAACCTGGCATGCCTTGCTTCACAATGACCTGGTGGCTTATTCCAATGGCATCGCCATAGTCAAAACGTGGGCTACCATAGCTGACTACACTCCAGCCTAGGTCTGTTTCCTGGACAAATGGCTCATTTTCTTTACAGGCACAACTTATCTTGGAAGGAGAGCTTGAGGACAGTTGTATCCAATCAGGAGGCCAACATCACAACTCTGTTGAGGAGCAATCACATCTGCAATGTGTTCAAGGTGAGGCCATGCCCTTGCAGTCTCTGGCATGGGAATATGATCTCTGTTTGCAGGAATGAACTCTTGTGAATAGGTCGCTGGCAGAGGGATTTTCTTGTTTGAGTAAAATCTTCTAATTTATAGACTAGTCAGCTTCCAACAGGGTACTATTATGTGTCTTGAAGCCATTGTAGAGCGCTTCAATTGCACTGGTTTCTTGTACCGAGAGCTTCTGCTATCTCTTCAAGGATGAAGGTAGTGTCGCTCTGTGTGTCAAGGACCGAGTACACAAGAACTTCACAATCTGGCTCACTTATGGTTTCTGCCCGCGGCAGATTGGTTCCCCCTCTGAGTCCGGTTCTGCTCAAGGTTTCTTCCTGTTATCAGTCAGGGAGTTTTTCCTTACCACTGTTGCCCTCGGCTTACTCTTTGGGGGCTGGTTCTCTGTAAAGCTGCTTTGTGACAAAGCTCCTTTGTTAAAAGCGCTATACAAATAAAATTTATTGATTGATTGCTTGATTATGGTTGACCCCCATACTGGTATGATTGGTGTTCTTAGTGCCCTGTATGACTCTATTTGAGCTTGCCTCACTTGACGCTCTTGTCCCTCTATCTTGTGGGGACTGCATTTTCCTCTCCTTTGGCTTCTCTTTTTCTCTTGACCTTTCTGGCTTTGATGACTCCCTTTCCTTTGTGCGGTCTTCGTGTAGACAAGTTGGGGACTTCTTCTGGCATAGGTCACAGCTGTTCCTGTTCTCACAGTCCCTTGAACGATGACCAGATTTCAAACAGCCGAAGCACAACTTCTTCTCTTGAATAAACTTGTGTTTCTCATTGACTGTCTTCTCCATAAATTTATGACACTTGTGGAAACTATGACCCAGCTTCTCACAGAAGACACAACTTGCAGCAGCAGTTGTCTCGCCTGAGGTGATTGCCAACATCTTTGCTCCTGGTTTCAGAGCATGAAGGGATGTTACACGATTGCACGCGATCTTGGCTTCTCTCGTGAGAAACTTCACAAAGTGACTGAAGGTAGGGAACGTCTTAGTTTCTTCTTTGACTTCTATGACTTTTCCTATTCCATTTTGAGGTGAGCCAATCAGGAAGCTTGGTGAGAATTTTTTGGTTTTCGTTGCAGTCGAGTACCTCAAGACTCTTAATCTGAGGCATTGCAGCTTCGCGGCCACGGAGGAAGTCCACAAACTCTCCAAGTTCTAGACTGTCCCATGAGCCTACCTTTGGCTATGTGTTAAGCTTGTCTCTGAAGGACTTGGCAATGATGAATGGGTTTCCATACCTTTCTTATAGAAGGGCCCACGCTGCATGATAGGCTGACTCTCTGTGCCCAGCAGAAAGTAACTTTCAATGGCCTTCTTTGCTGCCCCACCAGCATATTTTCATAGGTAGTAAATCTTCTCAGTCGCTGGAATGTTCGTTCTATCTATCAGAGTCCGAAAGGAGATCTTCCAATCATTGAACCTCCTGGTCCAAGCAATGGTACTATCCCGCCTGGACTACTGCAACTCTCTTCTGGCTGGACTACCGGCATCTGCCATTCAGAATGCTGCAGCTCGTCTGGTCTTCAACCTCCCCAGACACTCCCACATCACTCCCCTGCTCACTACCCTCCACTGGCTGCCTGTTATAGCTCGCATAAAATTTAAAACATTGGTCCTAACATACCAGGCAGTCAAGGGATCAGCCCCAGCATACCACAAGATATTCAAACCCTACATACCAGCCAGACCCCTCCGTTCTGCTACCTCAGGATGCCTGGCACCTCCCCCTCTTCGCACCTGCGCTTCCCGAACACGTCTCCTGTCTGTTCTGGCCCCACGATGGTGGAATGACCTCCCCGTGGAGGTCAGAACAGCTGAGACACTGACCCACTTCAAGTGACGACTGAAGAGTCACCTCTTCAGGCTGCACCTCTCCCCATCCCACCCTACCTCCCTGTAAATGACTGTAAGCCTAGGGTTGTAACTAGGTAGCTGTTTTGTAGGTGACTTAGTTAATGCACCTGTCTTAACTACTGCTTGTATTTTTGCATAGACTGCGTTGTTGCTGTTCTCGTTTGTGTTAGTGTTAAACAGTTTAACCTTCAGGGTCCAAGTTGAACTATGCGTTTGTTCCCTGCACTTGGACCGGTACTTCTCTCTAGGGTTTTCGTCATACTTGTTCCTGGTTATGGTTATACACTTTGTTGTACGTTGCTCTTGATAAGAGCATCTGCCAAATGCCTGTAATGTAATGTAATGAACCTAAGCGGGTCTCCATTGAACGTCACTGGTTCTGGTATGGGAAGGCGGTTCGCACTGATGGACTCTGCTAGTACTCTGACAAGGGTTGTGGTCTTATTTTTGCTGTGGGTTTGCCAAGGGTTGCGGTCTAGATGAGTGAGGAAGTGAGCGACTGTATTTGAGTTCCTCTGTCTCTTTCAGAGATTTATAGCCATGCAGTAGTTCTCTCACCTCGTCTTCTGAATCTTCAATTTGCTCATACACTTGCATGTGTGCCTTGGCAGAGTTCAGTTTCTTGAGTGCCTACAGGTGCTCTAGCTCTCAGCACTTGTCTTCTAGCGCCTTTTGTCTGACAGCATTCTTGACCTCTGTTTTAGCCCGTATCCAAGCCTCCTCTTCTTCGCTCTCTAGGTGTCGTCTCCTAGCTTCCGCTTCTTGCTCTGCTCGTCTCTGCTTATCTTCAGCTTCAAGCCTGTGAAGCTCTTCTAAATGTCGCTCTTGCGCTTGCAGGACCCTTGAAGTTGCTTTGTTAGCATCAACGTCAGCAGTGGCCTCTTGTATCTTTACAGATGCCAAGCTTGAGTATGTGGAGGTGGCCCTTGAGATGCTGCGAGAGTGCGTGGAAGCCTTTAAGCTCTGTGAGGCAAAACTTGACTTGAAGATATGGACGAGAGCACTGTTTCATTGTCATTCAAGCACAGATCTTCCCTCTGGTGACCTTTACCTTCTTCTCGTCCTTCAAGACGAGACTGTGCTTGTAGGGAAAATTTTGAGACGCCCCATGATTGTGATGACTTCACTATCAAGGTTGGGCCAGATGTGTCCTCCAAACTCTCAATGCTTCATGATAAAATATATCACAAGTATAAATATCTACTCATATAATCAAAACAGTAGCCTTAGAAATCCTATTATCAGTAGTTGTAGATAAGCTTTTTGAAACGCAAGAAACCACAGTATCCACTGTAGATAAAGAGCATGAGAACGCAGTAGCCTTAGAAGTCCTATTATCAGTAGTTGTAGATAAGCTTTTTGAAACGCAAGAAACCACAGTAACCACACTGTAGATAAAGAGCATGAGAACGCAGTAGCCTTAGAAATCCTATTTACATATTTACTCACTCAGCAGAAAAACTGCTCACTCAGTAGAAAAAGAAAACTGCGCATTTTGCAGAAAAGAACTAGTTACTGAGCAGAAAATACTAATCAAATACTAATCATACCCTATTTTTTAACAAATGTATAACAGATAAACACTAACAAAAAAACTAATCATATACTGCCAAAATATAGCAGAAAACTATAATCCAAAACTAACAAAAACGCTGATGCTAGATAAAAATGCTAGAAAACTAATATTTTACAGTGACCCATATGTAAACTTGTATGTTTAATGAAAAAATTACAGAAAGCTGAGACTTATATGCATACTGGAAAAAGTACAGAACAAAGACCACTGGTTTTTAAAAGAAAGTTGGGGTAGCTTTCCACACTGACGTTATCTCCTAAGACCCAAGAAAGTCATTCTGGTGCCAAATAGGTCAGATAAGAGATGGTTAGAATAACACCACGTGGTGCCATGAAGAACAGGTGGCTGGGATCTAAGTAAATGTATAAAGGGGTCAGGGAGTTTGTGGAATACATTTTGTGTATAAAAGGATTGTAAAACTGACAATCGAGGTTCAATTCGGCGGAATTGATCCGGCTTTGTTGGTCACCGGTGCTAATAAAGTCTAACTTTTCTGAAGAGCTTGCTGCCGTGATGTCTTTTCCCTCGTGAAGTTGTTTTCTACAGATGGGCGATTGGACTCAGAATTCTGTCGTTTCCTAGACACGACATGCTCTCTCAAATATCTTTCGTGTAACTGCTTTGCAAGTGTCAACTCTGTGGCGTGTCATAGTCAGGATTGTCAATTTGCCTGAAGTCGTCATACACACGGTATAGCTCTGTTGATGCACTACTGACTTTAGAAGTTCTTGCAGCATGTCGTTGGAACAGTGTCCAATCAGTGATCCTATAACATCCTTAATAAGAGCCTTCCACTTCTCATAACTGACCTTGAAACGATGCTGAAATCTTCTCAGCTTTTTATTATGCAGTTCTTGGCCCTTTTCAGTGAATTTGCGATCCCTTTTACTTCTTTGTGGCTCTTGCTGTGATGTTTCATGAGTGAAGACCTTCACTCACTGCTGGTTGTGTCTCTGGACTTGCCTGTATCTCTTGCTGCTGCTCTTTCGACTGAGATGAAGGGTTGATGGTTGTAAGGTGTTGCTGTGACTGTGCAATTGTATCTACACTCACCTATCTCTGACATTTTAAGTATGGTTTGATTTGTTTCAGTAAACTTGCTTGTAATCAATAACTCACTGTTATGATCCTTTGCTGTAGTTAAAACCTTAGTTCAACACTTTAAGTAAATACATATATCAACAGTTGCAACAAAAGTTGTAGAAACACAAGTCCAATAACCAAAAATGTACAGATTAACCTGTGCTATAAAGCTGTATGCTAATTTCTAATATTGTTTCTTAATAACATTTTATGTTCAATGAAATCTGCGTGTTCACCTTTAATATTGTTTCTTTAATAAAGCTATACCCATACAGCAGAGCGTTCACGATATGCCGTTTGATTTATACTGTCATAGCAGCCACCGTATTTGCTACTGCGCATGTGCACACGGAGGTGGATCAGAAAGCTCTCATGTTACAGCTAATGTTTTGTCCTGTCAATCCGTTATGTTATAGCAATAAATATTATTAAGTTTATAAAGTGTTCCCTCCGTATCGTGATTCAACATGGTGTCAGAAGTAAATGCGGACATAATGGACTATACAAGTTTTTAAAAATAATAAGGAAAACTAACTTACCGATTGAGTGAGGAGAACTAGTTAACAAGCTAACATTGCAAACTAGCACTAGCAATGCATGTGCAGTATCATCATGGCAGATGGATTCCGCAGACCCAACCCTCTAGTCTTTGATGGGAATGTCGCAGAGAACTGGCGAACATGAGTATGACATTTTCATTGCGGCAGCACACTTTGACAACCAGCCCGCACACAGGCTTATATTCTAGTCAATCTGGCAGGATCGGAAGCTATTGAACGCGTGAGATCATTTGTATACGCGGTGGAGGTATGAGCACCTGGTGAAGGAGGGGCCATCATCACTCCCGCCGAGTCAAAGGAGGACCCGGAATGTTTGAAGAGGAAATTTCGGGAGATTTGTAATCCTCAAACCAACATTACGATGGAAAGGCACAAGTTCAACACAAGGTGTCAAAACCAAGGTGGGAAAGTTGAATCATGTGTCACTGATTTAAGGATCAAAGCAAAGAGCTGTAATTTTGGAATATTGCAAGATGAACTCGTCAGAGACTCATAAATAATGACTTCTGAGACTAATGACGTCTAATGACGTTTGCTGCGTGATAGTGAATTGACTCTGACTAAGGCTATATCTGTGTGTCAAATACATGAGCTGTCAGAACAGCACACAAAGACATTATCATCACCACAAACGTCCACTAATGTTGACAGTGCAATACAGATTTGCAAGGAAACAGAGATTTGAGACAAGACAGAAATCACAGTCAGAAAGGAATGCACAGCATATCAAAATTGTAACAATTGTGGAGGCAGCCATGCAACTAAGAAAGATAATTATCCTGCATATGGTCAACAGTGTCACACATGTAAGTAACGGAACCATTACAAAAATGTTGCAGATCAACACAGCAGCGCCCTAGCACACAGAGATATAGGAAATCTGTCAACCAACTAGGACCAGACTAAGCCACAAGTGGTAGTGATGATGAATCATTCTATGTTGATGGAATAACACTGGAGAACATTGACAGAATAGACTCTCATGCAAAAGAGAAAAGTGAAGCACTGTTCATGTTAATGGCAAGCCTATCAAAATGAAAGTCGATACAGGAGCAAGATGCAATGTCATATCATATGATGCGTTCAAACATGGAGAAAGGAGAAGAAATAGATTGTTCAAGAATCACCAACTTGGTTGCATATGGAGGAAATATGATTGGTTGTCCTGTCATGTCACCTGGAAGGCCAGCCATATGCACTGCAGTTCTACATCGTAGAAAGAAACGTCCAGCCACTGCTAGGCTTACCCGCATGTCTACGCATGGAATTAGTAACACTGAACAAGGAAGTTCATCAACTCAGCGTGATTGTCAATGCCAACCTGCCCCACCATATCTTCACGGAGTATGCTGATCTTTTCAAGGACGAACTTGGGAAGCTACCAGTCACATACTCTATGAAACTAGATCCAGATGTTCAGCTCGTCGTCCGTCCAGCATGCCGTATTCCGGTAATCATGCAGGACAGAGTGAAGGCGAAGCTTAAAAGCAAACCGATAACCGATTGACCCCAGGGATCTCAACATACCATTGAAGCGTCCCCACCACCCGATGCGTACTGCTGAGGAGGTCGCATCACAAATGACAAACGCAACAGTGTTCTCAGTCTTGGACGCCAAGAGCACATTTCCTTGGACAGTAAGTCATCACTGCTAACTACTTTTAGCACACCCATTGGCCATTACAGATTCCTTAGGATGCCATTTGGAATAAATGCAGCTTCGCAACACGGACTTGAAGCAGCATGCTTGCAGAAAGGCAGACCAATTGCCTATGTGTGACCGGGGCTAGTGTTTCTTCACTTGTTCCTGTTTGGGATGACATAATGGTAAAATGGTTGCGTGTTTTTCCCACCCCTCTTCGCTGAGTAGTTCGCCAATTAGGTAGGTTTCTATATAAGTGAAATGTACCGCTTTACCTTGTTTCCTGCTCTTGTGCCCGCCTCTGTTTCTGAGAGTCTTCCTGTTTTGGTGAGAGGTACGTGTAACCGTGCAGTCTTGTTCCTCTGTTAAGGTTCAATATCCACAGCGGTGAATTCATAACTCTTTGTATTTGTAGTTTCCTGGCCTCTAGTAAATCGCGGTTGTTGATGCATATAGGTAGGTTCGGAAGACGTGCATATTTCACTAGAAGTCCGTGTTTCCACTGGCTAACAAACCCTCCCATTCATTCACAGGTATCCGTAAGCCAGAGCGAGTGATTGATTCACCTGGCTGAGGTAATAGTAAAGTGAGGGTGTGTCTTCACCAATCAAGGTGCGTGCATTTCTGGGGCTTAAGGTAGGCTAGAGGTATGGTAAGTAGAATTGCCTTATGGCATCCGAGGTAATTATTTTTCATAGCGATTGTCCGGTTACCTTTTTATTGTTTTTTTTTCTTTTCTTAGTTCTCTTTTTTTTAAATTGGTTTTTGTTTTTTGTTTTTTACAAAGAAGTTTCTGACACACCAAATTATAGGTATCATCCATAGTCCCAGGCCCGGCCCATGGCATAGGAGGTATAGGCGAATGCTAGGGGTGCCGTCCATCCATAGGGGCGCCCCAAATGAGGGAAGAAATTTTTTTTTTTTTTAACTTTTACTAATTTTTACTAGTACTATTTTAATACTGTTATTTCAAAATATTACAAAAAAAGCCCACAACAACATAACTACATAACCTATTAAATAGGCCTTATTTTCTGGGATGCCTGCAGCATCATCCCCCCCTCCCCCCACACACTCTTAGTTAGACTTAGCTTATTGTGGGGGATGGGCGATTTATTTGAACTCGTGAGTGACACTGACCATGAAACGTGATACAATTAACATCAGTAAATGGATGGTAAAATGGACTGCATTTATATAGCGCTTTTATCCAAAGCGCTTTACAATTGGTGCCTCGCATTCACCAGAGCAATTAGGGGTTAGGTGTCTTGCTCAGGGACACTTCGACATGCCCAGGGCGGGGGATCGAACCGGCAACCCTCCGACTACCAGACAACCGCTCTTACCTCCTGAGCTATGTTGCCCCTGTATATGATATATATCATGTCAAAAAGACCAAAGACCTCTGGTGCCCAGGGAAGAAAAAGAAGAGAAGAGGAGGCAAAGCAGGAAAAAGACAGAGGTGATGAATGAATAGTTTATCTATTGCATAGTTTTAAGTGGCCCGGTGTCAGGGTGGTTTCATTCCAGCCTGAATGTCTCTCGCAAGTTTTCTGACAGTCGCTGGGAAGAAACTGTTGTGAAAGCGTTTCCTGTTTGTTCTGATACTCCATGAGTTAAATACGGAATACCTATTCTCCTGTCCAAATAAGGGACAATTCCATATTTTGCGGGATGGTTGGCATCCCTAAATGAAGACAGTAACTAGAACCGTGATACAACGTTGCCATCTATTGCGAAATTGGACACTGAAAAGGGGAGGGGACGTAACAACAATTAAAAATTGAAAGAATAATGTTGCTGTTTTAACTGCTTTAGAATGCTGGATTTTGTAACGCATTGATTTTAGAACTGTTAAAAGACCAAGGTATCCCTTTACTGAGAAATAATGCCCACCTTTGGACCAATCAGAATCGGGTATTCAGCCAAGCCGTTGTATAACTCTAGTTAGCCAAAGTTAGCTCTGCTTGTAATAGTCAATTAAAATGCTTTTCCTTTTCCATCCCCTTTTGTAATTAATTGTTGTAAGCCTTTGCATTTTCATTATTGATTAGTATGGGAATTGGCTGCGATGCAAGGGGCACCAGCTAAAATCTTGCCTCGGTCACCAAATTCTGCGTAGTCCTTGAATGCTTGAAGATGCGGAACCCTGCAAAGATGACCACAGACTAAAACACGGCTGGTGACAATAGCCCAGTTAACTCTTTTGTAAGAAAAGTGTGAAGTAGGTTTTGTTTGTTTAATCACCCTAGTTACCGTGTTCATACTGAAAACAGACAGGGTGATCGATAGCTGTATTTTTAGATGCTATACCTACATTTAGGTAGAGAACAACAGCGCACAATTGTAATGCGTCACATGCCCAACATATTAAGCCCGGGCGTGAAAATGCGTCCATCTCTTTAACTGACCTGCCAGTTTGGGGTCTCTCATTTGAACTGTAGAGGCCTAATAAAAATAAATTGAAACTGGTAATGTTGGTCTGACCCAGCCATCAACCAGTAAGCAAAAATATGCAGCCAAAATAGCTTGTTTGCGACGGAAATGTCAAAGTTATAGCACAAGGAGAGTCTTCTCCCTAAATAGTAGTAATTGCCTCAGCCAGCAATATATTGTCTCTGTGCTTTCTTAATTATGGTGAAATAGGAGACTTGATAGTTAATACTTGTTTGTGATAGTTCATACTTGCCAGCTAGCTTACTAATAAAAACCTTTGTCATTTTTTAGGAGTTGGGTGAACGTATCAATGTTAAACAAACAAACTCAATAATATAGGCTAAGTCTGACAGAATGACAAAAATTTTAGGACAGTTTACTGGAGTTTGGCTTGTCTTCACACCCCCACTGCATGACAATAGCCAGGTGTTGATATGGAATGCGTATGTGCGAATATGACTGTCTCTCCTCTGGCAGGCTATTTAGCAACTGAATGCTTAAACATCAAACATTATCAGTGGAATGAACTATATTCACACTGTAGGATACAGTGCTATGGAGGATAAATTGCCAATAAATTTGCACAAGCCAGTATATTTGAGCAAAAAGGATTTTAACTACAACATTGAACATTGAAACCACAACAACAACAGACCACAGATAGCGGGATGAAATTTCCTCCATTGAAATTACAAAGGTTCACAAATAATAGCTCAAACGCATGTCAGAAGAGAGGGCGAGACATTAGCACCTGGCTGTTACCAAAACCTGAAGACTAAGTATTGTATTATCATTTAAAAATAATTGCACACTTTGACCTCGGCCAGTGAAAATAATTAAATAATACCTATCATGTCATGTTATCTAACTATCATGTCAGGTTTCACTATCCCCTAGCTTGCTTGATGTTGGCATCTCTCGTCTGAGCACATCTTTGCCAGTCTCTCTCAAAGATGCCTCGAAAAAAAGAATTTTACCACACATCAAAATGTTAAACAATAATTGTTTATTTCAATAATTCAGTAATTTCAATAATTGTCCATTCCCCTATTCAGTAAACGAGGCACTAGATGCTGACAGGAGAGACACGAATATGAGAAATTTGCCTTGAATAAATTCTAATTTAAAACAATTCATTTCGCTTTAAAAACTAACACAAAACCAAATAGCAAAAGCCTACTATACAGAGCAATCTGGTGTGTGCTTATAATAAATGCATGTGATAAATGCTCTTTATTTTCCATTAATAATTTGGTATATGACTGAATTACGCATATACAATCCTCAAATGACAACTGTAGCAGCAGTGAACAAAAATATATTTACCTTGTTAGATTTATGATGCCTTAAATTTATACCGACTCTCCCCTATATCCTAAGTGAAACTAACATGGATGACGTTAGACTGTGTTCAGAACTCTGACCATTGTTAAGTTTCACAGTCTGACCACAAAGTTCGTTGAATAACCGTTTATAGACGTACATTTCACTCAAATACACACAAAAATGTTATGGGTAAAAAGCATGTCCCTATTTTCAGCTTGTCTTTAAACTCTTAGCCTCTTAGTGCAAAGCCCCTAGTGGGTAACCTCTTAGTGCAAAGCCCCCCCCTGAGTTTAGATTACTAAACTCAAACATTCGGTGCTACTGCAACCAAAGTGTGAGTTAAAAACATAAACGCGTTGTTTTAGTTTCATTAGTAGACGATACACGACAACTATGCCGAAAACGGAGTTTCGCAGCCCCACCATTATCACTTTGGTCGTTCATTTAACACGCACCCCCTCCCTGCAGTCTCATCTACAAAACACCCCCCACCCTTGACATAATGGACAATATTGTCTATCTTGGCATTCATAAAAATATTCTTTCACCACTAAAAAAATCATATTCCATCATAGCAACAAGAGAAACCCGACAATAGCCCTAAGATGTGCCTATACAGCAGTGAAAACGCTGCTCACTGAATAACGAAATAAACGAGAAAAAGTTTTAATAAATGATACCATGTCATCCTACAGTCAATATCTGGGACTAAATATTGAATAAATATACAACCTTACTGTTGGTTTTACGTGGAGAGATGTCCCTTTTGAGACTGAGTGGACAATCCGTTTGTGAAATGTACGCTCATTTGTGATGCCTGAGTACCTTCCAAAATAGCTGTGCGTAATACCACACGTGTTGTTTATGGCATTGTCGCCCTTTTTAGTACAGTCTGGCTTGATTGACAATTCATTTATTCAACAGGTGAGAGTATAAGCTTTCTAACGACGTATAACATATCTAATTTTGCTTTTGGCATAGCGTTTTATCGGTCAGCGTAACCAACATTTTTCTTATCATCGCATTCACTTACGCATTCACTCTGTGGTAGCAGTAAAATACGCTGCACCTAACGAAACGTGGTCAACAACTTTTTGGTAATTTCTTGGAAAACACTATTATTATTGAGGACTTCTGGGCATAGCTAAGCCATATGTTTGCTGATAGACCTAGATGACATCGTTTTCTGGTGCAAAACAGAAGCGAATAGGACAGTATTATTAATTTACTGTCTCTGTCTCCATCTACTGAACATCGGTCATTCCAGAATTGGAGGACAATTTAGGCATCAACACTTTTGAAAAATTGACCCTTTATTTGATCATTTTCGGTTATGTATTTAAGAAAAACAGGTAATAAACTGTCAAATAATTTGATTCGTTCAGCTCAGGCATCAAAGGTAGATGTTTTATTTGTTGTGTGCTATGCTTGGCGCAACCCTGTTACGAATACTCAGGAACCTGAGAAAAGTATATTTTAAAATACTAATTAATAAATTCTTTACCGTTAAATCCCATTCACAATGAATACTCATTTAATTTCAGATAAGACTTGACTTATATTAATTTAAGAAACTTTTGAAATCTATCTTTCCCAACTTTTTAATAGTCACACATTTTTTAAAAACTAATTTCAGTATTAATTTTCAAATATTTGCTCAAATACATTATGCATGTAATCATGTAATCATTCCAACTATTAGAAGGACAATAGGTTAAACCCTTGTGAGCTGAGAAAATCATTTAAGATTATTTTAATAAAAATGATATGGTAACAGGGTTGAAATTAGAGTAACAGGGTTGCGCGAAGTAACAGGGTTGAATGGATACATTACTTTTGATTGTAGATCATGACCTAAATGTGACAAATAAATGTTCAGGACCACAGGAATGTTGTTTAATAATATTATATATATAGTTTCGATGAAGGATCAACAGGATGAGTAGGAATGATAAAAAATAAAAATGTCTGGATCTAATCAAATATTCAATGGACAAACATAAAAAATAGTCATATTACAGTAGGCCGACAACTTGGCATTAAAATGAATGAGAATATCAAAAATAGTCATGAACTGATCAATATTTCAGAAAGCTGATGTTATAATGTTCAGATTTTATTTTTGTGGCTGGCCAGAGTATCCCATGCCTCTCTTGCAATGGCCATGTGGCATGAGGTAACGTTCTCTGGGGGAGGAATAAGGGTCAGCACATCCTTGAAGGGATACCAATGGAGATCATCCCTCAACCCCCACTCTATGCATACATTTCACCTGGCAGTGGGTCTCATTCTTGTTGCAACCTTGACATGCTTAAAGAGGTACTGCAGGCATTCCTCGACACCTGTGCAGATAAGTCCCCAACATTTGATCTCCTAAGCACAGTGCTGGTAAGGTGGATCAGTGAAGAAACCTACTGTCATCACGCTCAAGGAACTGCTACACAAGTGAGCTGGGAATGAAGGTACCCTCAGCTCCCAGCTCAAGTTTATGATAGCCTGGCCCTCGACACCAGCTCTGAGACAGCACCAAACAGGTGGTGACATGGTGAGACCTCTGGTGCTGGCAGTATGGAAGAAGGGGACACCTGGCCAGAGACTGCAAAGAGCAGGCATTGTGGCAAGAGACTTTGTAATTTGCAAAAACTGCACTATACAAAATATTGAATAGGGGCGACATAGCACAGGAGGTAAGAGCAGTTGTCTGGCAGTCGGAGGGTTGCCGGATCGATCCCCCGCCCTGGGCGTGTCAACGTGTCCCTGAGCAAGACACCTAACCCCTAATTGCTCCCAACGAGCTGATTGGTACCTTGCATGGCAGCCTTTCACCGTTGGTGTGTGAGTGTGTGTGTGAATGGGTGAATGAGGCATCAATTGTAAAGCGCTTTGGATAAAAGCGCTACTAAAATGCAGTCCATTTACCATCTACCATGAATCAGATGACTCAGCAACTAATCGTGCAAAATTAAATATCTAAATTAAAACAGATTAACTGAAATTAAACCCATTTTAATCAGTTCTCTGCAAGCTCTACGATCGGCTATTGTTTTTTATTATACGTGCCATGTATTTTCATTTTTAAACTTGCAGCGCATCATTTGAATGAAGCGTTGCCATGGTCCATTGAAAACGTGAACTGCCAACAACAATCCCACACAAGACGAGTAAAATGAGATGGGGTTGTTGACTTTTTGGCATTTTATGTAATTCCCAGGACCTCTGTAGTTACTTGGGACTTGCAGTCATGGAAATAACCACATTGCCAAGTGTGCTGGCACAGCTCTGGTAGATTTTGAGTACAGCTTAAATTCTAAATGAAACATGCCAAAAGCTTAATTCCAGTGGTGTGCTGCACATACATGGCACATACAATAAAAAAGTCACATAGCTTGAGGAGAAACTGATAGCACATTACAAGCCAGATGCCCATGGTTGTGCAGTGGGTAGCACTGTCGCCTCACAGCAAGAAGCTTGTGAGTTCGAATCTCGGCTTACAGCCTTTCTGCATGGAGTTTGCATGTTCTCTCTGTGTTCGCGTGGGTTTCCTCCAGGTACTCCAGGTTTCCTCCCACAGTCCAAAGACAAGCAGGTAGGCTGATTGGAGTCTCATAGGTGAGAGTGAATGGAGTGTGTACCCTGCGATAGATTGGCGGCCTGTCCAGGGTATATTCCTGCCTCTCACCCAATGCACCCTGGGATAGGCTCCAGCACCCCCCCATGACCCTGCTCAGGATAAGCGGGTATACAGTGGGCTCCAGAATAATTCTGGAGCCCACTGTAGAAAATGGAAGGAAAGTTGCTGAGTCTCCTGTTTCATCCTGTTGTATCGTACAGTAAAGTGTACAAATGGGTTGACATTTCCACTTAAAGCTCATATGGGAGGAATGTTTCATAATTTTCAAGTAATTAAGTTGTTAAAATGACTTAGTAAGTCCTATACATCACTTAGCAAGTCATTAAGTTAACAACTTAATTATTTTAAACAACAACAAAAAAAAGATCTTAACAATGGCCACACAAGTTTAAAAATGTTCTTTCACCTTGCCCTTCAGGGTTCCCATAATACAGTGTGGGTAGCAATTTCTACACTTTTTAGGAACCAATCAAAATAATTAGAATTGTTACAGCCAATATATAACTCATTAGCATAACCATCTCATTAGCCTATCAGCAAACAAACAAGTGGCAGCTCTCATCTCTTTGTTGGTATTAGTTTACAAGATAAAGCCTGACTGTGATTTCCTGCAAGCTATTTATTAATCCATAATCATCACCGTTTCATGGATGAGACTGCAGGGATATAGACATCGTAGAATGAGAAGCGTCTCCTGCTTATTGCACAGCCATTACTCAGATGACAAAGCGCTCACTGACGCAGTGGGACAGAGTTCATCCGAGCTTGGCCCTCAAGGATGAATACTCATCATGCATTTGGCCGGTATGTCTCTATACTTACTGCTGCAAAGACAGGAATATAATTGTATTTTACTGTGTAAAATGTACCAGTAAAGCCCACTAGAAAGACTATCAGATGGGGTCTCCTGAAAGAGTTAACCCCCTGTTACTCTGGAAGCTATGAGACAAAATATAAACGGGGTGATGTTGGGTGTGACAGAGTCACCTATTTTCAGGTGCCCCTAATTTCTCTTCCACAGGTTGCCTTATATATAAGCAATCTAGCCACTCTTAGAAGGGAAGTGAAAATAAATTTTCACTGTGAACCTTCATTTTTCAGATTTTTTGTATCTAGTCCTATGTCCTTTCACAAACTGAAAGCTTTTGGAGATCTGAAAGCTTTTGCAGAGTTGAAAGCCTTTGGAGAGACAAATTTGAAAACTACAGGATTTTAAAGTTAATAGGTTGAATAGAGCTTGCAATTGTCCAAGCTTAACTGAAACTGAATACCAACACTGAATTTCAAGGGTAAAGTTTTTGAAATTCAGATTCAAATCACAGCATTTGAAGCATTTTAAAGCCTTACAATTCAATTTAAAAACCGTACATACAATTTCAATTTATGAAAATTCATTTATTAAATCCAAATGCAGTTGTCTGGTGACATAATATTTACTTCATACTACAGTACCAATCAGACCTGGGTCAAATATGACTTTGTTTTGGATTCAAATACTTTTCTGTGCTCTATTGATCTTTCCTGGCAAAATTGAGCCTGCCAATATGACCAGGTGGGGTTTGCACTTTTTGAGAGCACTTCATGGGTTCCAATACACCAGACAAGATCAGTAAAGCATAGTATTTGAATCCAAAGCAAATACGTATTTGACCCAGGTCTGGTACCAATGTTTTGTTTTCATCTGCTTTCTGATCTTGTAGTTGCTTTGTGCAGTCATTCAAACCAAACCACGTGGGCTTCTACAGATAATCTACAACAATACAAACAAACAATAATATGTGCTGGTATTTTCCTGTTAAATATACTTTATTTCATAAACTTACAACTGATTTAAGGACAAGAACATTTTTCAAAATTAAAATTAGAATGAAATAATTACATTTGTTTAAAAAAAAGCTGTAAATACGGGAAAAAACATTTTATAGAAGGAAAGAACATGGCAAAGAATAGTTTTTGCTAAAATATGATAAACAAAGTTGTTCAGTTACAGAGTCATAAAAATGTCACACTGTGCGCAGTGATCTTCCTTTTTTACGGTCTATCACTTCATAGTGTGAGCAAGCCAAAGCCTTTCATTATTCTTTTTTACCATAGTGCAGTCGTGCTTCAAATGAAGGTGAGCCAGGAGATACTGAACTGACCTCAGAACTGAAGATGGCCACATGATTTCCAGAAGGTTAAACCAACAACTGCCTGTACTATTTATCGCATGTAGAGCGTGCTGAACTAGGAACCCTTCGTATCACTTTCACTTTCCCAGTATAGCTTTGTTTGAAGCAGGTAGTCATTGTCTTGTAACACATGACTGCATGGGAAGCTACACCTTGTGTTTGCATAAAGGTGTCATGTAGAAAAGTTGTTAATAAACAAAATTATGTTTGGATAAAAAGCAGTTCTACAAAAAGGTCATAACTGAGAGAAATGTACCATCCCCCATGCTCAAATTGCCCAGTCAGCTGAGGTTGTAAACCGCCCAGACCCCACTCAGTGCAGGAGCTTCACCATGTAGGGCCCCTCCAGCACGTATCCCATCTTCCTGTAGTAATTCCTGGTTCCCACACCTAAACAGAAGCACATTAATATTTTAGGATTTATCAACAATTTGTCTCTACAAAAATAATCAATCCTTAATGGGGCGGTACAAAACAGTTTAAGGTTTACAAAAGAGAAAGAAAACAGAAAAGTTTAAAAAAATTTGGGAATCGGGTCCCCTAAAAACAGAGGTTTATAAAACGGTCTTATAGAGGCTTGTGGGGGGGGCGGGGTGGTTATGATACCAATGTCTGTAATTAATTAACTTAAATCCTTTTCATCATACAGCTTTAATATGGCTGAAATAATTGCATGTGACCCTGGAGCCCTGCTATGATGACAGGGAACAAGCTTATGAATAGTGGATATTTTTTTTTTTGGTCAGCTGTCCAATATAAAACTGCTATCTCTGCAGTTTCAAAACCAATGCAAATGTCACAAGTGGTCTACAGTTACCATGGGGTCACAAAATACTGCTATGTTATGCCATTAATATGTTGTTGATACCCCCTAAAAATCAGGTTTAAAAATTTTCCCATGATTTTTTCAGTGCAGTGATCGTGACACAAGACCACTCATCCTGTTGGTAATTTTGAGATGTGTGCTTTTATAATTTGATGACTGTTGAATTTATTAAATTTGAATGACTCCTCAAAATTCTGATGAATTGTCCATAGACTTAACATGGAAGAGACACAATGCGTACTTATAAATCAGGCTTGAATAACAAGTGTTTTATCTAGAGCCACCGCACATAGACAGCGGATAGGCAAACTGGGAGTAGCAGCCAGTCATGCTGATTCCATCCAAAGTGGCGAGCACTCAACACGTAACCAGATGTATCCAGTAAAGCAAGGGGTGAAATCACGTAACTAGCTAGCCATTTCAGTTAATGTTAGCTACTATACACTGTCTTTGCTAGCGGTTGGCTTAACAATTAGATGGGGTGACTAATGTTATCTTTTCAGTAGGATCTTTTGAACCTGCAGGTATTACGAGGTATGATGTATGAACGCTCTAAATTTTTTATTAATCAAGGAAATGCTTTTTGTACTTATTATATTATCACTATGGCTAGGTGTCTGTAACAGAAAATACTGGTTGAAATATTGGTCACATAGCCATGGAAAAGTTGTTGAAAATCATAGAAAACCGAAAAAAGCAGCAAAATTATATTTATTAAAACAATTTATTAAATAAATTAATACACTATAAGACCAAAGGTCTCTGGACACCTCTTAGTCTGGGGCTGTTTTTCATGGTTTTGGCTAGGCCCCTTCATTCCAGGGAAGGCAAATCTTAATGCTACAGCATACAAACGCATTCTAGATGATTCTGTACTACCTGAACAGTTTTGCAAAGGCCCTTTCCTGTTTCAACATGACAATGCCCCTGGACACACAGTGAGCTCCATATAGAAATGGTTTTGTGGAGAACCTGACTGGCCTCCACAAAGCCTTGATCTCCACCCCATCCAACACCTTTGGGATCAATTGGAAAACCAACTGTGAGCCAGTACCCAATCAGTTTCTGACCTCTCTAATGCTCTTCTGGCTGAATGGAAGCAAAACCCTGCAGCAGTGCTCCAAAATCTAGTATAAAGCCTTCCCAGAAGAGTGGAGATCTCTTTTTTAGCAACTCCACATTACCAACTCCATATTAATGGCCATAATTTTGGATGAGATATTGGATGTCAGGTGTCCAACATACTTTTGGCCATGTAGTGTACCTCAATTTAATTGTGGGTTAATTGTCCCATTAAATATGCACGTATATGGTCATAACACAAACTAGAGTGGTATGGGCTACCTAATGTTAGCCCATATGTTTCTGTGAAAATCATAGCCAAAATGATCGAACGTATGTCAACGATAGAAAAAGATGTAGCGACCCCGATCGCTAGGGGTAAAACAAAAAAAAACACAGGATAATGTCACAGGAGAACAAAGCCAGGTAAGAAAAAAGAAAAAAAAGGAAATGGTGTTTTAATGAGAACTGGAAGGTCGATTATGATGGCAAGTGTTGCGATTGGCTTGTATTCCAGGCCGAAGAACAAATCACATTCTGTGCTGACTGCAGTCTACTGCATATGCCCTTGAAAAGATAAACATTCCTGAGTGACATACATTCTAAGTTTTATTAGAGGTGTAGCTCTAATTTTAGTAGCCCTGCTTTTGTTACAATATTGTAATTACTATTGCTTGTTCATTTAATCGCATAGTGAAATGTATTTTGTCTTAAACAATGTGGTATGTACAAAGCATGTTTGTGGGGTTCATTGATTTCCATTTTCATATTGTGTGAAAAAAATAGTCTTTGGTAAAACGCCCAATGTCCATACACAGTGGCTAGTTTAACAAAAACTTAAGTTTCAGACTCTGCTTTCACAAAAAAAAAAAAATTAAAAAAAATAGGAGAGGAACAGCACAGCAAAAAAAGGTAGTTAATCTGTGTGGTGTGGTCAGAGTTAGGGTAGGATGGGGAAAAATTGTGGCAGCAAAATGTAGTTGCCTAAAACATTTTCAAACTTCTGTTAATGCACATTTTAGATTGCACACCTTTGTTTGTTAAGCTGCTATATTTCTTGCTGACTTCCTAAAATAAAGTAGCCTAATTCTCTTGACTTGTACTTAGCTTTTCATTAATGCTATAAAGTGTCTTCAGAACCTTTTCACCCCGGTAACTATTTCTCACTTTCCTGTGTTGCAAAATAAAATTTAAATATATTTAAATGGATTTTCTAGTCCCATATAACCAGCTCTCTATAATGTCTATATGAAATGAAGTCTTTAGATGTCTTCAGAATTATATTAAAATAAAACATAAAACAATTCATATGTATTCCCTTTCTATTAACAACCTAAACTGGGCCAGCCCAGGTATACGCAGGTATATTAAATTTTTTTGAGATCACACTAAATTTGATTTTGAGTCTACCTGTGGTCAACTGCATGATTGCAGAATATTTATCATTGACTTTGTGAGGTCTCACAACCGAAAAAACAAATCAAATCAGTCATACTGCCGTTAAGACCATGAAACTAATCGCATAGTGAAATGTATTTTGTCTTAAACAATGTTTAAGACAATTTCGCTATGCCCTGCTATCTGGCTGCCCTAACAACTCGTTAAAGAGTCTCCAGCTTGTGCAGAATGCAGCTGCTCGTATCTTGACCAGAACTAAGAAGTATGAGCACATTACACCAGTGCTAGCATCGCTTCACTGGCTACCCATTAAGCATAGGATAGATTTCAAGGTTTTACTCCTGACTTTTAAAGCTGTGCATGGACGTGCACCTGTGTACATAACTAACCTGCTCCTACCTTATAAGCCCACAAGGTCACTCCGATCCCAAGATGCAGGCTACTTGGTAGTCCCAAGAATTTCCAAGAACCTAAAAGGTGGTAGGGTTTTCTCCTACAGAGCCCCACTACTGCTTCCAAACCTTCCAACCAGCTTCCAAAATTTATAAAGGAGTCAGACTCAGGCTCAATATTTAAATCTAGATTACAAATGCACCTCTATGCTTAGGCTTATAATCAGTTATAGTCTGGAGACAGGGTGGGAGAAGCCTGTAGTCATAGAGCTTTGTGGGTGGCAATCCTTTCCTTACTGTCACCTGTCAATCAGCTGTGACTCGACTTTACATGGGCTGGCTCTTGATAGGCGGGTATGACTGTCCACCCCTCATGACTACATGGGCTCTCCATCCCTGTCATAGTAGCTATGCAGCCATATATTACTCCTGGCGGGGTCCCCCCAATACATACTACTGCCACTTTACCCACTGTCTGCTATATTGCAAATTCCCTAATTGCTACCCTCTTCCCCATGCTGCCAGCGGGGCTCTTGCCCCAACCTTCGAGAGTGCTTCGAGATTCGTCTGGTCTCCCCCACCTCTGCGGTCCAGCCCCTTTAGTTATTGCCTCCACCCTGCCCACATCCGTCGCCACCTGCTGCTCTCCATCACCACCTCCCAGACCCACCCATCATCTGAGCCGCATTACAAACCATATAAAACTGGCTGACATGTTGGTCACCAGTTGGCACCCTGAGCCGACCAGAGGAGGATGGGTTTCCCCTTTGAGCCTCGTTCCTTCCAAGGTTTCTTCCCATCTGCCACAGGGAGTTTTTCCTTGCCACTGTTGCCTTAGGCTTGCTCCTGTGGGGGTTTAGGCCAGGGTTGTGTTTGGAACAAAGACTTTTTTTTTCTTCTTCTTGATTTGGCTCTGTAATCCATAATTTTATTTAAGGGTATTTTTAGACAATGTACTTTTGCCATGTAGAAATGACAGCACTCTGTTCACTCCCTTTCCACCTTTGCTAATGTGTGGTGAGTGTTCTGGCGCAAAAGCATCACCCAGCTGGGTGCTATACATTAAAGCATCACTGTAAAGCACTTCTGTAAAAGAGCTGGTTTAAATGCAATCATTCTTTCAATCATTCATAAGCCTATAATGCATATAGCCTATTATTTTACAGATTTCCCAACTCATCACTGGGCTAGGACTTTGCCTGCCGGCTTGCTAGGTAGAAAGTACTGTGACAGCCATAACCTGCATAATGTTTAACCTTTCTAGCTAACTAAAAATTGCCTTACAATAAAATGCTAGTGACCACCTTGACACTTTTGCTCTCCTCGAAATCTCAAAAGGTTCAGGGGGCAATGCACAATGAATAACCCAAATCGACGACACCAGTGCCCTTTTAGCCCATGGGATAGCAAACTTAAACACTTCATCTCATGTTTATTTGCTTGAATGAATACATACCATGCCAGCATAGCACAAAATAAAAGTATCACCTTTGAACCTTTCGTGTAAAACACACACTTTGAAAGGTCCTGCATTCCAAAGACATAGTGATTCTTAGCCCCCATTAAATCAATGTTATTTGGCAAACAAAGTTAATGGAAAACAGTGTGAGGTGTGTATATACAAGTTAGGAGAGCTTGAGCCTCCCAATTTATCACAATTAGTGGTGAATAGCTCAACAGACATCAATCTAAAAATGTGAACTAGTAGGCTATTCCTTTAAGAAATGCACATGGATTACAATTATCTGTATCCTGTTCAGTGCTTCCTTTGTTGTATACATAAAAAAGACAATTGCTACAACACATAGTGACATCCCAATTCAACCTGTAGCTAACAGGCTGGCAACATCAGAAACCCAACACCAATCCCCTAGTACTGTGAAGGTATTTTCGTAGTGCTGCTCTAGAATGGTTGTTTGCTATATTATAACGGCGATATATCGGTAAATATACAGTATACAAGCTATACAGTACATTGCTAAGTACATTGGCTGATGTCGGCATATCGGTCTTCCTGTTCTTTAAGATATCGAGATCAGTATTGGCCTAGAAAAATTCTTATTGGTCGACCGCTACTGAAGAGCATGGATCACGGTCTCGGTGCAGGACAAGCCTATGTTTATAACAAGATAATAATTTCAAGTGTTTGTTTGTTTGTTGCAGTGTAGGGGACATTTCTCATATGGGACACCAACATGTAGACGATATACATCTATATCCTCACAGGTGGCTCCAGAATGTAGCAATTAGTCTCTTATAGGAAATATACAATTTCAATTAATAATTAAATTATAAAAAATGCCACATTAATAGTTCATATCAACTGAATCATAATATTATAAATTCAACTAATACTAAATTAATATAAATGATTCAGCAAAGAGGTGAAGATATTCCAGGAAGTTCTTTTGATTAGCAGTGGCTGACTCATTCAACACAAGAGAAATATCAAGACAACCATGGAAATATAATAAAGTTTATTGAACACAAAGTACCGAAAAGGGGTGTAAGGTGCAACTTTGGGTGTTCCTGGACTTTCACCACTGCTGAAGACTGGTGAAGCCCCAACTACCACAAGTTGCTGAAGAGGGCCTACCAGGCGGACGGGTGAAACATACAAGCAGATTACCCCCCCCCCCCCCCGGAATACTAGGCTATGGACGATACCAGGTGAAAGGGTCAACAGGGTAGGACAAGTCTGGACACTGACAGAAATAAACCAATCTCCAATGCATCGACAATGCCACGGCACAAGAACTGTGCATGAATGAAGAATTGAATGTTGAAAGAGGGGAAAGAGTTAAAGAAATGTATATGAAAGTGGAACTGAAAGTAAAAGAGGCAGTGATGTATAGGAATAAATGTGGAAATGTGGTCGGAAGTAGGGTGTATCAAAAATGGGGCTTACCTACATGAGTGTCTGGATCACAGAGGGATCATTACCTTAGAACTCCATAGAAAAGTATCCAGGAAGATATACGATCATAAGAATGCACGCAGTCGTACAAAGTATCTTATTTCTATCAATAGATCACAAAGAGTATACTGTGCGGTTCCTCTGTTCTTAGAGAATGGGTTTTGGTGCCTAATCCTGTCCAGACCTTATGTGGGCAAACAAAGGGAACATGTGGGTATGGCAGGCTTGCTCAGGATTGTATTTAAGGGAAGCTCAAAAAAGCATTCGGGGAGATACTGCTTAACAGTTCTCCTGGTACCACAGTCATTGCCATACAGAATCATTTGGTTATGTACGTTGTCAGTGAACATCTTCATGTTTATTTGCCGAAGCAAGAATGTGATCCTGTGTACTGCTAAAGGTAATGAGTGTGTTCATATACTTTTCCACTGCTTATAAGAACTCAATAAGGGCTGGTGCATACAATCTGTGGTGCAATGTCCCGGCCACTGGGAGATGCGTTATTGAGCCTTGGAGTTAAAATCCCAGCTCCCCACCCAGGGCTCGGTGTAAGCCTCAGGATTAAATTCCTGAAAAGCAGGTTCCATGTCCTGAGGGCTCAAGACTGAGTTTCAATAAAATATATTCCAGATCTCGAGGAAGCCCTAAATGCTGATTAAGGTAACAAGTCTCGAGATTGAGTTTCTAATAGATTCCAAGAATCTCTGAGTGCCAAGCCAGATAACAAGTTTCAGAATATGAGTTTCTAAAAACAGATCCCTAGTCCTAAAGGAATCTCTGAGTACTGTGTTGTGCGTAACAAGTTTCAAGATGAGTTTCTAAAAACAGATTCCTAGTCCTAAAGGAACCTATGAGTATTGAGTTGTGAGTAACAAGTTTAAGGATATAAGTTTCTACAAAAAATTAGATTCCTAGTCCTAAAGGAACCTCTGAATATTGACATGTGAGTAACAAGTTTCAAGATATGAGTTTCTAATAGATGCCTAGTCTTAAAAGAATTTCTGAGTACCAAGCCAGATATCACGTTTCAGGATGAGTTTCTAAAAACACATTCCTAGTCCTAACATAACATAACATAACTTAACATAAGACAAGAACAGGCCATTCAGCCCAACACCGCTCACCTATCCCTACCACTAAACTGTACTTAAAGTAATAATCTCGAAGATTTTCATTAAAATAAATGTCTGTTAAGTCACTATCTATCGCCAAATTAGGTAAAACAATGGTGATTAAGCATATTATTATATTAATTTATATTATTATTATTATTATTATTATTATTATTTATGATTAAAGAACTGGGTGTCTGTGGTGACATTCCCGGGAAAAAATCACAAGCGGCGCATAGTTAGTGACGCATTTTCCATCACCCATCAGTGGTTGGTCCGCCAGAGAGGGTAGGCGGAGCTAACGCAACAGGCTCGCTTTTCAACTCACTTGTGTGTGAGCGGCGTACAGTTTTTTCAGGTGTCTGCCAGCGTTACAATAACAGAGAAAGGGGGGGGGGGGGGGGGTGGTTATGGAACCCTAAAAAGTTTTTGTGTAACATGAGAGGTCATATTATTTGTTGATGTAGATTTCGTATTACATTTGATGATAATGTAACGTTACTAAATTACATAGTTATTTGCACAGCTAATGCTAGCTACCGGACCATGTCAAGAAAGGCAACATTAGTTTAGACAACGTTGCGCACAGTATCCATCTCTCATATCAGGTAACGTTGCATTAGCTAGCTAGCTAATGTAAATAACACAATCTAATGTCAGCTAACAATTATAAAAAACGTTAGCTAACGCTACCGACCGGTACCGACCTCGCAAATCGTCTCTCGAATGCAATGCTACCTTGTGCAACGTTGTAGTGTAGCTAACTAAAGGCCAGTTCAGATCAATGATTCGCAACGAGACTGGATGCAACTTGCAAAATTCCAAGACGTCTGATTGTAAACGTTCTAAAACTGCACTTGGCGATTTGACAAGGTGGGTCTTTTGAGACCCCAGGCAACGGCTTCAGACGCTCTGCAACTAACCAGTTCACACCGCTGCAATTTTCTCTGCAACATTCTGAAACCGTTTCGTCTCGTTGCTTAACGTTACCGTTATTTACATTGCCATCAAGTTCACAATGATTGGAATAAAGCCAGGATATAGGTGGAGCAGAGCCGGGTCTGATTTTTGTGTAAAGATGTCAAGCCGAAGAAAAATAAATAAAAGAATACGGCAGTATGGATTAGCGTTGTTATTATTTTATTACGCTTCCTCATATGTTCCTTCAGCCTTGATGCCCTTTTTTGATGAAATCTCCTTTGTTTTTCATTTATTCTTCTTGTTCTGACTGCTAATTTAACACCCAGCTCAGCTTTATCCTCGAATAGTTTGGCTAGCAAAACCAGAAACACCAAGGGAAACATTGTGCAAGGCGGTTGTTTCAAAAATATCACGCAACAATCATTCACGAAAAAGACTGTTCATTGTGCATGAGATAAATAATTGCACAGACCACAGCGAATCCCGCAAATTGTTCTCTGCAGTGTAAAGACGTTCATACCGGGCAAAAGGTGGATAAAGAACGTTTGTGGAAATTGATCATCACTAATTCTACCTGTCTGATACAGCATTTTAACCCGGCTCAGCAGTGTAAAGACAGCTGAAGTTAGCCTAATGTTAGACAATGAATGAGTATGTACATAACATTAATTTTATAACAACCATTTTTTATTCAGTAAATAGTAGGCTAAGTGTTATAGTTGGCGTGGCCCAGGTACCAACTGACTGACATCACACAGGCGACACTGGTTGGATCCGGTTGGATCTATGGGAAGTGAGGTCCAAAAACACACCTGCAATTACCACTTCTCGCCATTGGTACCGCCAAAGAGAACGAAACGGAAATCTTCGAGATTGTAACTTTAATGCTTAGTTTACCTAAAAATAGATAGTATCTAACACGGTATCAAGCCAGGCCTTGTTTCTGCCTCCACTACATGTCCAGGCAAGCTATTCCACACAGTGACCACTCTCTGCGTGAAAAAATAGTTCCTAATGTCTGTGTGAAATTTACCCTTTGCCAATCTCCATTTATGCCCCCTCGTTCTGCTAACCGAACTCAACTAGAATAATTGCCTGTAGTTCACTTTGTTAATCCCTTTAATAAATGTAAAAGCCTCAATCAAATCTCCCCTAAGTCTCCTTTTACTAAGCTTGAAATGTCCAAGCATCTCAAGCCTTTCCTCATAACAGTTATCTTTTATACCCGGAATCAATCCAGTTGCCCGTCTTTGGACCTTTTCCAGCGCCTCTACATCTTTCTTATAGTACGGTCCCCAGAACTGCACACAATACTCTAAGTGTGGTCAGACAAGGGTATTGTATAGGGTGAGTATGATCTCCTTAGATTTATACTCAGTACTCTTGGCTATGTATCCCAGCATCCTATTGGCATTTTTTTTACTGCTACAGCACATGATAGGCTTTGATCAACTATTAATCCCAGGTCTTTTTCTACATGTGCACATTCTAATTTTGTACCACCCATAAAGTAATCCTGCCCTATGTTTTTATTCCCCACATGTAGAACTTTACATTTAGTTATATTGAATTTCATTTGTAAGGTTTCTGCCCACTTCAGGATTCTGTTTAAATCTTCTTGGATTACTTTAGTAGATTCCAAACTGTTGGCTAAACCTCCCAGTTTTGTATCATCTGCAAATTTAACTAGTGTACTTTCAATGTCCGTGTCAAGGTCATTTATGTAAATGAGGAAGAGCAGTGGACCCAGCACCGATCCCTCTGGAACTCCATTTCCCACAATACCCTGCTCAGATAAGATCCCTCCTAGTACTACCCTTTGTGTTCTATCCCGTAACCAGTTCCGAACACACTCTGAAATGCCTTCTGTAATTCCTACTGTCCTCATTTTGATAATGAGTTTGTCATGTGGTACCTTATCAAATGCTTTTTGGAAATCTAAGTATATAATATCATAAGCCCTGCTCCCATCCAGACACTAGGTAGCTTCCTCAAAGAATGTCAAAAGGTTTGTCAGGCATGACCTTCCCTTGCAAAAACCATGTTGACTATCCCTTAGGACAGGGGTCCTCAATCTTATCCAAAAAGGGCCGGTGTGGGTGTAGGCTTTCATTCCAACCAAGCAGTAACACACTTGATTCTACTGATCAACCACTAGAGTCTTTGATAAGGACCTTGATTATTAGAATCAGGTGTGTAAAAGCTTGGTTGGAACAAAAGCCTGCACCCACACCGGCCCTTTCTGGATAAGACTGAGGACCCCTGCTTTAGGATGTTATTATTTTCAAGAAATAATTCTAGTTTGTCTCTAATGATAGATTCAAGTATTTTACAGCAAGGTAAACTGACAGGCCTGTAGTTTCCTGGATCAATACGGTCCCCTTTCTTATATATTGGCATTACATTACCCATGTAATGTAATACCAATTATATTGTAATGTAATTATATTACATTACCCATTATGTTTCCAGTCATTCGGTATTCCTCCACTTTATAAAGACTGTCTAAAAATACTTGCCAGTGGTTAAAAAAATGATCTCACTTAACTCTTTTAGTACCGTTGGGTATATGCCATCAGGGCTGCCGCTTTTTTGTCTTTAGTTTATGTAATTTATCTAATACTTCTATATCCCCTATCTCAATATCTGCCAAGACATTCTGAGTATTGAATATGCCTTCCGGCCTATTAGTAACCTCTTCTCTGGTAAAACTCTCAACAAAGTAACTCTCAACAAAGATCCTAAAGCAACCTCTGAGTATGAAGCCAGACATAAAAATATAAAAATAAACTCCCTCGTAGGGAAAAGAAAGCCTGAGGGGGGGTAGCTAAAGGGGACCAGAGCTCCGATGCGCAGGTTTGCTGCTCAACACCACGGTGTATATATCAGATTTTGGGAATGTGATCCATGACCCCAGTCTAACCAATAACTATAATAAATAAAACAAATTTTCCCTTACAGTTTTCCGTAATTGGCAGGATACATCTGGTCTTTTAATCTATTAGTCTTTTGGTCACTGTCACAAATTTTCCCTTACAGTTTGGTGCTATTGGCAGGATAACAAATTTTCCTTTACAGCTTTGGTGTAGTCAGCAGGATAACAAATTTTTCTTTACAGTTTTGGCATAGTCGGCAGGATAACAAATTGTCCTTTACAGGGACAAAAAACTAACGCAGCGAAGTGGATGGCTTAGAGCCAACCAAAAGGAAATGGTAAAATACGTATTAACCATTAAAGGAGTAACATGGTGGTTTTCACACTTTCTCGGTTTTATGTGCTATTTGCACAAGAGGAATTGAAGAAACACGATGAGTAAAGTATTAAATATGTCCGTTCTTTATTTTTGGAGAAATATGCATTTTAAATTTATCGTCCTATTTTCAGCTGGTTGAGAATGTTATCACCTTAGTGCGAAACAAGTACAGTAACCACTCCCCATTCCACGCCCCGTAAAGAAATCTGACTGGACACACCGTCCTGCTACAAGTGTGCTGAGAAGTTTAGGTAGCAAACAACAAGGCTGAATCCTTCTGATGTAATTTACATAGAAATTATACGCTCAGATCGCCTAATTTCACTCACTGTGGCCAAGCGGAATCGATAACGTTTCAGAAAATATATAACTTTAAAAGACTTAATTCAATCTTCTACTGGGACTTGTGCCGTTTATTGAGGGTGTGAAAGAAAATTTCGGTGCCGCTGACTATAATCGAATGTTTTTCAGATTTACTGTTCGATTGAGCAAGTATCATTCAAAGTACATTTTTATGGGTTAGTGCTGTCCGATTGTGCTAGCTACTTCATGTTAACCTTGTACTGCGATCAGTAAAGGCTAACAGCACAGCGCTGAACTACTGTCACTTCTATAACCACTGTAATGAACTAAAAAAAAAAAAAGGCGACAAACTAGCTTTTCTGTGAGAAATGTATTGTCGAGCTCACTTGCATACACTGCTGGTGACATTCTAAAACTACGTTTTGCCATCCCTACAGTCAGTCAGATTGCTGTGATAGCTCATGGACAACTCGTGACCCATAGATTGTGCCGCTGGCTTACAGGCAAGACAATGCAAATATTTGACTAACGTTAAGTTCACTTATTAGAGTACCTTTTAAGGACTATTAGACTATCTCTGGTTGGTTATATTCATTTATAGCTAGCTAGCTAACGTTAGCTAGATATGTAGTTTGCTTTCATAATGTAAGGTGATCGATAACGTTAGCTAGCTAGTTTGCTTTCATAAGGACGTTATAGTTGTGGTTTTATCTTAACTTGGCTAGCTAGCTAGCAAAAATTATTATTGTATATAAGTCAACGTCCTTAGCTGTCAATACTTGTTATACTAAGTTAGCTAGCTTGTGAAAATTCAGCCTCCCAAGATAAACGCGTATCATGGAGGTAGCTATGGTAACGGGGTACGGTCTGTCAATCATAGCTAACTGACAGTTCTCATTACCACGCCCAGACAGTTCGGGTGAACTTTTATAGTGGGAAATTTAGGCTTAGAAAAATATGTTTTAAAATACATTTAAATGACTGAATAATAAAAAAATTATGCACATTTATTTTGTTGTTGCCTAAAGACAACTGGCAAGTGTTACATTCAACCACCATGTTACTCCTTTAACAGAGTTATGTATATTTGGTCACTATATGCTCTTCCAGCCTTGCTTGAGTCCTTTAGATTGGTTCCATCGTCAGAATGCTTTCTGGTTTCCAGTGCAAAATCTGTAGGAGTTGGGTGTGGAAATGGGGAAGCCGATCGGCCTTTTCTTCAGTTCCATGACACGCAGCTTGACACTTGCCACAGGCCGCTCATCCGTTGTGTGTGGCTCTCCTGGTTGTTCTTTGACCACCATTAATCGCGTAGCCTCCGAAGCGCCTTGTTCCTCCCATGGCTGGTAGCTGAGGGTATACATGAGATAGCCTTGCGAACTGTTGCTGCGGCACATGAGTGTGCGGGCTGCACGTGAGTGGGAGGTGGAAGAAGGGCGGCGAGTCCAGAGAGAGAAAATGGAACCGAGCACAAGTAAAATGAAACGGAGTGTGAAACAAAGGTGTTTTTTTGAAGGTGGCGCATTTCAGTATTTACAGTAAGCCAATACTGTAACTGGAAAGTTGTGGTAGGAGGTGTAGTTAAAAGTGTTACCCTTTGAGGTGGACATGTGGGCTTGAGTCTTTTGTAGTCCATGGTACTGACAGCAGTTTGCCTTACCCTTTACTCTGCAAAAGAGGCCTTGGGGCTTAGGCAAGCTGCCAGTGAATGTGTCAAAAACACCAAAGCAAGACACAAGCTCACCTGAGATGACTGCAAGCTTCCCAGAGCCATGCTCCTCTTGGGCGATCCTTTCTGCCTCCTCCATCAGCATCATCCCAAAGCCCTGTGAAAGGAGCAGAGCAGGAGTGTGCTGACTACACTTACGACTTTACTTGAAGCATGTTTGAGTGATTGACCACCCACCAAGCCAATAAGATATTCATAAATGGCTTAGCATGGTGAATGACATGGTGAGCTCTGAAACATGAAACAGAGAAATGGAGTGAACATAAAACCATAAAATCATGAAGCATCTACAAAAGAAACAGGCCTGGCCTGTGTGTACCTGGTGCTGGAACTTGCTGGGGTCGCGGCTGCTGACAGGCACTACACTGCCGTAGACGTGCAGTTCACGCACGATGGAGACACCGCCCTTTAGCTCGGGGCGGAACGACTGAGGGGAGCAGCGACGCAGACGCAGCAGGCCAATCAGGATGTCCTGCTCCGGGTCCTCGTATGATAGGAATGTCTCCCATCCCTCGTTTGCTACATAGTCTCTGCGCACTAACTCAACCTGTGTCAAATACACATACACACACAGCAAGCATACACACACACACAGCATATAAAACACACACAGTCTAATATTACACTACATAGTATTTATGAGATCAGTATAGCTGACCATGTTCAACAGGAAACACATCACACTCTATATGGACCCAAAAGATGCAGCTTTAATTAATAAAACAAGATCCCACAGACAGCACACTCAGGTGCGCAGTGGAAGTCCCAAGTGTTCATTGAGTGCTATGACTGCTTTTAGCTGATCACAAACACCTTCACTCCTCTTTATACACTTCCTGTCTGATAATTAGGGGTTAACATCAGCACAGTACAATACATAATCCCTCCCAAATGCATAATCAATGAATGGGCACTTAATGTAGAACTTAATATAAAATATAGCCTGTAACAAGTCAGTTTTTGTCTGATTTAGACATGAAAATACGACAAATGTAAGTTGAGCTTGAGTGAAGGATACACACTACCCTCCTCCCTCTCAAAAAAGGAAAACATTTCATGTATACAAATCTCATAACTGGTGCTAGGGAACTCTAAAACATAGAATTCCACATATCTGAGGAACTTAATGATTTCTATTGATTTCTGGAATTTTGACAGCAGTTACACAATTGTGTCTTCAGCAGCAAAATGGACAAAGCTCTATTGTTTTACATTAAATGGAACTTTACCAGATGGTCTTATCTACAGCTATACATATAGCCATAGCTATACTTCATTCAAACAATTTAAGAAGAGAAGCAATGCTCCAGAAACGGATCACTAAACACCAGACAACAGTCTTGGTGTATTCCAATCCCTGCTTGAAATAGATCCAATTCTCCACCGCTGCTTCAATCCCTGTATATTGAATCAGACAAGATGGCTTACAGTACCTGGTAAGGCCGCACTTTGTGATGGATCTCCTGGATCCCCACCTCCCTGGTTCTGACATCACGACACTAGAAAAAATGAATGGTGAGCTGGGACAAGTGGTGCTAAAATGTGTAACTAAGGCATCATCTGCCCACTGCAGTGATGACAGAGTGATTGTCAGGCTGGTGGGTCTCAAAATGAAGTGCTTATGAATTTCATTGATTGTAGAAGGGCTGAAAATAGTTGAAATAACCAGAAATTATCACAAAGGGATGTATCCACTACATATCCACCAAATATCTATTCAAAGTAATGTCAATAACTATACACGTTGTATGAGCAGAGTTGAGAGCACCACCTCACCACCCCTCCCATTTCCACAAAACGGGAAATATGAGGTCCTACATATAGCCCACCGCAGCCTAGCTGATAAATTAAAACAATTAGCAATAGTCTATACCAAACTTCTCACTATTTTCCAACACATGCTTTGATACAAATAACCTTCATGGTGACTACAGGTACATTTCTGCACTGAAATAACTAACAGTCTATGTTCTGCACTATTCACAGGCAGCAGGCACCCTCTTGTGGTTAATATTAGTAAATTGCCTATTTTAGTATATAGCCTAAGGTTAAGAAAGAAATGTTGCTAAGTTAAAAGATACTTCATGATGAGACCTTTAAATAGTTTCATTTTTAAGATGAGGTTAATGTCACAGCTTTCTGTCTCTTTCTGACTTCGTTAGCCTTGAGAGGATACATATGCAAATGACAGCAGCCTATTCACTACTTACAAGCCGGATTTACAGCAAGCCTGACAAATGGCTGCAGGTCTGACCACACTGGTTGATTGTTCCTAAGTGAATTCAGTTAGTTTGATAAGTAACCATAATGAATACATTTTGTACATAGAAACTATTCAAAGAACATCATTGGACTGAAATACAGGTCGAAAAGAAAGAATGCGTAAATAAATAATATTTGTTTAGTGGGGCTCCAGAGGGTACCACCCTCAATGAAATTAGCAGGTGGAATAAGGCTGGGAAAAAACAATATTCCAATTTGGAAAAGTTTGGTGCCATTTGGAGAGGAAATTTGGACCCATTTTTGGGAAAACGCATGTCAAATTGTACTGGTTTGTTCCATCCACTCCAAACTGGTAATCCTGTGTTGTATACATCCTGGGCTATGACTGGGGGAAAAAAATCTGGTTTTGTCAAGTATCAGAAATACATATAATCACTACAGAATAAATAAAATACAAAATGATTTTTGGATTTATTTGGTCATTTTGGTACAAATGTGCTCTTTATTTCAAGCTTGGAACCATGTCTGTACTGTATATAATTTTGGAGATAATGGGGTTTACTTACAAAAAGCCTTGGATTTTAAGTGGGGTTTAAGGGGTTAATGTGTGTTAATGTAAAGAAATGTAAAGAAATTAGAAGTTCAATCGTTCTTACAATCTCTAAACCACTGCAGGTCTTTATTAATGCTAGTATAAATATACTAATTCTGACATGCTGTTGTTAGCTTAGGTATATGAAAAAAAACAAACAATGCAAGTTTGTACTTTTACTGTTATTTCTGTGCAGTTTTACAAGAAATGATTGTGCCAGTGAAGTACCAGAACTTCATTTTACGAGTCTGGAACTTCAGTGAAGCTGTTCTCTACCTGCTAACTCTTACAAATGAAACTGTAAGGAGAGCAGAATATTCTATCTATTTTGACAGTGGACAAAAAATCTCTATGGGAAAGGATTATTTTGCTCAGACTCAAAGAGGCTGTTTTAGCAGGATATAATTTTCATTTGCCTCAAATGATGAGGAGTTATGCAAAACATATATTGGCCATTACATCAGGTTCTTCATGACATCCAGGTCTAGGTCCTTCATGAGATCATGGAACCAGTAAGCTGTCTCCAGTTCTTGTATATTTTGATGGTCTGTGGGCGACTCACTTTTCCCCTTGGAAACGTTAAAAAAATAAAAAATCGCGGAAAGCCTCAATATTTGAAAATTACTTTACACTTTTCGATCAAGTGTGTGAAAAAATTAAGGACAGCGGAATAGACAGAACTACAGTCTCGCCTTCTGTATAATAACTGTAGGAAAATCATATTCCGTTGGCACTACTGCCTGATAGCCCATGTAAGAACACTAGCATTGCAAATTGTACACACCATACAATGCATATACATTGAGATATCTATAAAAATTGGTACTGCACAATCAAACGCCAAATCAAGTTAGCTAGAGTTTGGGGTTTTGCGCATGTCAAAAACGTTTTATTCCAATTACATGCTTGCGCATGTAAATGTATACCTTAATCAGATCAACGTGCATGTAAACGGTTCATCTGGAATCTTCAATGGGAATTAATGTATTCGGAATGATGAAATATTCTGCATGTAAACGTGGCTAATTGAAGCATGGGTTATGATCTCAATATCAATACTTGATGAATAGTTGTTTTCCATCAAATGCAATGAAATAATTCTGTAACCCAAGTTAAATAAGTAGTTATATCAGCCATTGATATGTGGTGCTAGTTAACTGCTACACTGGGTAAAAAAATGCAACTAAAACCTGGAAGAGCCAGACAAATGTTTTCCAGGGAGAAGTATTGCATAACACCCAGGCAATTTCATAATGGTGGTCTCATAATAGAAAAAACCATGCCAAACAAGGACAACAACACTTTTTATTCCTCCTAAAATATATGTGGTAACTTGGTAACAAACTCACACAATGCAGCTCCAATATCTTCTACGTGCAATGCCTCATATTTGTGCAAGAATTGTTAAGAGGCCAGATTGAGTATTTATTACAGAAACTGTGAAACAAAAGACCTTACGTAATAACTTGGCAACCTTGAATAGTGGCAGAAGATTACTGTAAATCTCGCTAGGTCCTGACCCAAAAAACTGAAGAAACTGAACGTCTTACATCGAAAATGGACTCCGGCTCCATTCACACAACACTGAAACAGAAAATTGCCAGCACATTTATGAGTGAAAATGCACAGTTGAGGCCAAAAGTTTATACATACACGTAGGCTAAAGACATTCAAACTCAATTTTTCAACTCCACATATTTCATATCACCATATTTCCTTTGGCAAGTCAATTAGGGCATCTACTTTGTTCACATCCAAGGTAAATTTAAAAAAAATCGATTAGAGACAGATTTATTTCAGCTTTAATTCAATATATCAGAATTCCAGTGGGTCAAAAGTTTACATACACCAAGTTGACTGTCTCTTTAAGCAGTCTGGAAGATTCCATAAATTGATGTAATGACTTTTTAGAAGCTTCTGATTGGCCAATTGTCATAATTACTCATTAATTGTCACCTGTGGCTGTATTTAAGGGCCTACCTTTAGAGCCACTGCCTTTCAGAGGAGTGTTCTCTGGTCAGATGAAACGATTAGCGCTATGAATAGAGGAAAAAGGGAGAGGCTTTTAATCTGAAGAACACCATCCCAACTGTGAAGCATGGGGGTGGCAGCATCTTGTTGTGGGAGTGTTTTGTTGGAAAAGGGACTGGTGCACTTCAGAAAATAGATGGCATCATGAGGAAGGATTATCTAGAAATACTGAAGCAACACCTCAAAACATCAGCTAGAAGGTTACAACTTGGTAGCAACTGGGTCTTCCAGCAGGACAATGATCCTAAGCATACCTTCATAGGTGTACAAAAATGGCTTAAAGACAACAAAATGAAAGTACTGGAGTGGCCTTCACAAAGCACTGACCTGAAGCCCACAGAAAATTTGTGGACTGAACTTAAAAAGCCTGTCTGAGCAAAAATGCCCATAAACCTGACTGAGTTACCCCAGTTCTGTCAGGAGGAATGGGCAAAAATCCTGGCAAATTATTGTGAGAAGCTTATGGAAGGCTACCCCAAGCGTTTTATTCAAGTTAAGCAATTAAAAGGCAATCCCAAAAAATACTAACAAAGCGTATGTAAACTTTTGATCCACTGAAAATCCGATATAGTACATAAAAGCTGAAATAAATCTGTGTCTTAGCTATAATTTTGAAATTACCTTTTATAGAAATAAAGTAGATACCCAAATTGACTTAACACAGGAAATGTATGGTAACATGACATGTGTGGAGTCATGAATTAAGTTTGAAGCCTTTAGCCTAGGTGTATGCAAACCTTTGGATTCAATTGTAATGGCCCTTTTGATGTGAGAAATATTGAGAAAAATTCCCACTAATGTGAGAAAAATATTCTAACTATTCAGGGTATTCAACAAATTCAGCTATTCATAATTTCCATCATTCAATAAATATGCAAATTCAACACATCAAATACAATGCATCAAATTTAGCTTATCATTTGGTGGCCATCAAAACCTACTATTTAGCCTTACCAGTTTGACAGTAACAGAACATAACTCAACCTATTGGGATGTGCTTTGGCAATAAACCAATGCAATGCTACTTTTGATGAACCTTCATCTTCTTGGGTGGGGCTCCAATTGGAGGCGGCCCATAGCACAGGAGGTTGTCTGGCAGTCGAAGGGTTGCCGGATCCCCCGCCCTGGGCGTGTCAAAGTGTCCCTGGACAAGACACCTAACCCCTAATTGCTCCCAACGAGCTGATTGGTGCCTTGCATGGCAGCCTTTCACCGTTGGCGTGTGAGTGTGTGTGAATGGGTGAATAAGAGGCATCAGTTGTAAAGCGCTTTGGATAAAAGCGGTATATAAATGCAGTCCATTTACCAAAGAAAACTCACGCACTGACAAACATAAGACATAAGACAGGCTGAAACTTATTTGCTAGAACTATTCAGAGGGCAGCACACCAGCTTTAAGTCTCTTTTATACATATTGTAAAGACAGAGTGTATGGGGTTGACAGTGATTACACTATAGTTGTGTGTAGTGGACTGTAGTTGAGAGAGGGTTTCACCTCTGTGCCCATGTCCTTCATACGTGCGAGGGCCAGCTCTCTCAGGTTCCCATGCTCCACGCCAGAGCTCACCAATGGCATGGGGATGTCCCTGTGGAGAAGGGTCAAAGCGCATCAGCTGTTCAATGAGTGCCATTTAGCCTTCTTGCTGTGACCGAGTCCGAGCTGCATTTCCGTCAATGCCAAAGACCATAAATTAAAAATTATAGGAATGGCTTGCACTTATTTTGAGATTTCCTCAAACTGAAAGCGCTTTACAGTGATGAGGGAGAAACTTCTCAACCACCACCCACTTGGGTGATGCACAGCGGCCATTTTGTGCCAGAACACTCACCACACATCAGCTGAGACGGCTGAATAATTTTATCCAATTAAATAGGGGGATGATTGGGTTGCAGGTTGAGGAACTTAGCCAGGACACCGGGGAACCCCTTACTCTTTGCGATAACCCTTAATGACCACAGTGAGTCAGGACCTCAGTTTAACATCTCACTTAGTATCTCCATCAGTACAGTGTCCCCATCACTGCACTGAGGCACTTGGGCTTATTTTACCAGAGAGAAGATTGCACCCCTACTGGCCCACCAACACCACCAGCAGCACCTTGTTTCTTTTTTCCAAGGAGGTCTACCATCCAAGTACTAACCAAGCCCATGCCGCTTAGCTCCAGCCATTCAGCAGGAGCAGGGTGGTATGGCTGCTTGCCATATAATATTATTTTAATTAAAAAGGCCATTACTGTAAACCAGGGCTTCTCAAACTCTGGACCAAGGTCTGGTTCCGGACCGAACTTAATGTAGGAATATATTTTCTTGTGCCCGACACGTGCAATTGAACGTGCATATATAAACTCCTCAAAAAAAGTTTGGAAATTTGTGTTTGGTTGATCATATCTCTGTTGTCACTGTATTATTAGCATTGTATGTTATATCATTGGAAGACATTATATGACCACTCTGTCTTGAAAGGGACGTCTCTAAGCGTAAAAACCAATGGTAAGGTTGTATATTTATTCCATATTTAGTCCCAGATATTGACAGTAGAATGAGATGGTATAATTTTAGAACAATTTGACTTGTTTATTTTGTTATTCAGTGAGCAGCGTTTTCACTGCTGTATTGGCACATCTTAGGGTTATTGTTGGGTTAGCTTGTTGCTATGATGGAATACAAATTTTAGTGGTAAAATAATGTTTTTAACCCTCTGGGGTCGAGAGCTCCGCCGGCGGAGCTCGACAAGATGAAATTAACTTTCGTTTCTATTTGGATGATTAACGTCACGTGCTGTTATCATACAGACGCAACAAAAACATTGACAGAAACCTTAGAATCGCGACTTTCCAATGCGCCCATTGGCAAATAATATGAATTGTTTTAAAATGTTTAAATTTGATTAATTAGACCATGTATGCTTCGCTAAACTTTACTCATTACTATGTGAATTTCGCTCAGCAGGAAGTCCGCCCAAATCGCATTCACATGTTAACAACATTATAATTACTCTCCATAGAAGGAGACTAAAGGAGGGGCGATGCGAGATCCATGTGAGAAATACCAAGTCTGCTAAAGCGGGATAGAATGTCAAAGTGTCGCCTAATTCACTTCTTTTGAGGTGAACATTTCGTTTAATTTTGGAAAATGGTCCGACCGGAAGCCGACACTGATGAAGAGCGGTGTCATTTCGAACAGCGAACTGATCCAGCTGAGGATCAACTTCATGCGTAAGTATATTTCTTATGATCATACTGGTAAATATGTGTACTGTATTGCAACGAATGTGTGTGTTTGTAGGAATATCCAGCAACATGCGCGTTTGTAAATTCCCACACTACGAACGATTCAAACTATTGCATCTCAAAATTATAGGCTAGGCTCTCTGCGTCTGCTTGTGTTAGAAGTATCAGGTAGACTGTATGTTTTTCGAACATATTGGTAAGAAATAGCCCGTGGCGTGGCTAGGATTCTAAAACTGATGTCCTCGCACAATCGATATTAGCATACTGTAAGTAAATTCGGGAAATAGCAATATAGTAACCACTTAGCTAAACAGACCTAGTCTACTTCAGATTGATACATTGTTATTGATGAGTTGCATGTAGTTGAGCTGGAATATCAATGTTTATTTAGTTTAGCTAATGTTGTTTCGTTGATAGCTTGCATTATTTGTAAATGTGTGCTGTATTACATTCTCTGTGTGTTTGTAGGAATATTCACTAATAATTCTTTGTTTGTATATGATGTAACCATGTCACATTTCAAGTTTTGTTTTCATTAGTTAGTGGTTTGCCCCTTTTTTGTAAAGCACATATAATTTTCACCTGTTGAAGGGAATTTGTTATATAAATAAAGTTTGATTTGATGTCACATTTCCTAACAATTTTGTTTTAATCATATTTACAGAAATGCTGATCAGGAAACACAGCCTAGTTCACCACTAGCTAAGAGGCCACGCAAGCATTGCAAGAGTACACCAGTCTCATCTCATCTTCCATGCGTATAGTTTGCTTCAATAAATGTTCTGAAAATCAAAAGATGTCTTTGTTTCTGTTTTCTAAATGGCTCACTGAGTCTTTGTCTTAGTGGTGGGGAGGCATGCGGCCAGGTGTGAATAGCCTACTTAGCTGACAGGTCGCCCTACCCAATGCATATTCATTACAGAAAGGCCATTTGCCCTCCCATTCTCACCTGGTGTTGAAAAATAGTAGGCACAACACTAACTTTCAGCAATTTATTTTATATTTCTCATTGAATTTGCTAAAATATTTAGTCATCTTTTGACACCCAAGACCTTGATGAACACATTTCAGTGACCAAAAGTCTTAGTCACAATTGTTTAGTGTGTTTTATTACAACATTCCTGTGCATGTTCAAAACTACTGTTTACAGTTTGTGTGTTTTTAGAGCAGTTTACAATCCACACATGATTATGACCTACTTACTGCTGCCATATTATTGCAGCTGAGTTTGTGCTGAAAACAAAGATGTGAAACACTTTGGAATCACTGTATATAAAGTTGATGAAATTTACACAAATGTCAGAGCATCGCACAATCACTAGTGTGCCTCATTTTACCCTTATAGACCCCAGAGGGTTAATGAATGCCCAGGTAGACACTATTATCCAGTGTGTCGTGGGTGGGGGGTGTAGTTGCAGATGAGACTGCACACTGCCTACACAACCAAAGAATACATCAGTGGGAAAAGTGGAAGGTTTCGGACTGGCCAAATTATGGGGAGTGGTTAGGGCTAAAAATTTTGACTGCTTTTGCTACTTGCATTATCTGCTGCTATTGGATGTGCTACATATGCTGCCACTGCGGTAGTGCAATGCAGTTGGTTTTGTGACACGCTGAGCTACTCGCAGAGCTAGTTGCGAAGTTAACTGCAGAGCTAGTTGGGAATGACTTAGCAAATGACATAGCAAATGTCTTAGCGAATTACTTAAGCCGTGTTTCCACCCAAAGTACCTGGAACTTTTAGTCCCAGGAACTACTTTTCAAGGAACTAAAAGGTTCCTTCAGCCCACTGTTGTCTGCGTTTCCACTGCGGTCTAAAGTCCCGCGACGATTATGTGAATTAGTCTGCTGACATATGAAGAAGCGACGTCGTCGTCGGTCCATCTGTTGTATGACTTCTTCTGTAACTCCATACTGCCACCGAAGTACGTTATTTTCCAATAACGGGAAAGCCTGGAGGGGTTTATTCCACTTATACAACGGGTTACCAACAATGACTATATATGGTTACTTTAGTATTTATTGATTTTTATCCACTTAATCACCTGAAATTGAAATATTCTTCTGCAGCCATTTGGGCATATTATTTTACCGTTGTCAAGCAAAACTCTCGTTGGTAGTTCGACTTGGACCGTTGTTATGCAACAAACAGGATATAACAGACCAATATACAGATTGTAACTGTTTTATATATCCTCTCAAACACATTCATTATGTTTTTCTGCAAACATTCACTTTCATGTCTTGACATCCGATGCGACAGAATGCATTCACATTCCACAAATAACTGGTAACAGCAGAAAACACGCACACATCGTAAACAATTGGCTGTTCAATTGATTAATTCGACTCATCGTTATTTCCATATAATCGCAAAATGACAAAATTAATAGATAGAATGAAAACTCGGACTTGCGTGAAAATTTAAATTAATATTGCAGTGGTACAGCCACTGTTTGCTTTCATCTTTTAAAGTTACTGCTAGCAGAGCAGCTAAATATTTGATGTGTGCCCTCCAGATGCGAACCATGCACCATAAATTAGAGTCCATATGTCTAGTCTTCCTGGTCTTTTTGTGGAACTGAAGAATCGCAGAGTAAAATTATGGCAGTTTGAAAAAGCAAAAGGGACGATTACAAGAGTTAACCTGCTATTTTACCCTGACAAAAAGTGCGGAAGGTGATTTTTTCCAGTTTGCTTTTTACTGTATCCCCAATGTAAATTACGCAGAACTACTGCTACCTCACATAAAGCAGTGTTTCCACCGCAGGAACTTTACCCCGGAACTAGGAACCTTTTGAGGAGCTCAGTGCGTTTCGACTGCAGGAACTAGGGTCTAAATTAAGTTCCGGGGACTTTATTTTACCCCCAAAAAAGTCCCTGCTCGGGGGGTAGTACTTTCCAAAAGTACCGGAACTTTTGGGGTGGGGCGCAAGCGCTGAAAATTTCTGATTGGTTGACTAGGCTACTCGCAGTGTTTTATTTAAACCGCCATTTAAAAAAATCTGCAGCCGCAAACCAATTTATTTTCATAATAACTTGAAATCAAACTTGTATGTTATGCGGCGCAGTAGCCTACTTTTGGTTATAGCCTGCCAACGTCTTGGAATTGTAACGTGTGCTCTTCTGTTCTTTTCTTGCTTTAGTATTCGTTTTATAAAATGTTACGCATTCGTGCTGGGACAGCATATTACGTACCAATACATTCAAACGGTTTAATTCGGTTGCTGAATATTTTCTTTTGGATTTTCTTTGTTAGCCCGTTATAATTGACTCAAGACGTTTGATACAGTTATGTGAGGTATACGGTAGTTCTGCGTAATTTACATTGGGGATACAGTAAAAGCAAACTGGAAATCACCTTCCGCACTTTTTGTCAGGGTAAAATAACAGGTTAATTCTAGTAATCGTCCCTTTTGCTTTTTCAGACTGACATAATTTTACACTGCCATTCTTCAATTCCACAGAAAGACCAGGAAGACTATGGACTAATTTATGGTGTATGGTTCGCATCTGGAAGGCACACTTCGCTGCTCGGCTAGCAGTAACTTTGAAGGAAAGCAAACGGTGGCTGTACCACTAATTTAAATTTTCACGCAAGTCCGAGTTTTCATTCTATTCTTGTCATTTTGCGATTAGCCTACATGGAATTGACGATGAGAAAGTAATCAATTCAACAGCAAATTGTTTACGATGTGTGCATGTTTTCTGCTGTCGTTGCCAGTTATTTGTGGAATGTGAATGCATTCTGTCGCCTCGGATGTCAAGACATGAAAGTGAATGTTCGCATAAAAACATAATGAATGCGTCTGAGAGGATATATAAAACAGTTACAATCTGACTATTGGCCTGTTATATCCTATTTGTTGCATAACAACGGTCCAAGTCCAACTACCAACGACAGTTTTGCTTGACAACGGTAAAATATGCCCAAACGGCCGCGGAAGAATATTTCAATTTCAGGTGATTAAATTCGATAAAAATCAATAAATACAAAAGTAACCATATACAGTCATTGTTGGTAACCCGTTGTATATAAGTGGAATAAACCCCTCCGGGCTGTCCCGGTTATTAGAAAATAATGTAGGCTACTTCGGTGGTAGTATGGGGTTACAGAAGAAATCATAGGACAGATGGACCGACGACAACGTCGCTTTTTCATACGTCAGTGGGCTAATTTGCCTAATCTTCGCGGGACTTTAGACCGCGGTGGAAACGCAGACAACGGTGGACTGAAGGAACCTTTTAGATCCTTGAAAAGTAGTTCCTGAGACTAAAAGTTCCGGGTACTTTTGGTGGAAACAAGCAAGAGAAGCAAGAAAAGAACAGAAGAGCACACAAAATATTCCTCAATCTTAATTTCTCATCTGTAGACGTTGGCAGGCTATAACCAAAAGTAGGCTACTGCGCTGCATAACATAAAGTTTGAATTCAAGTTGTTATTTTGAAAATAATAAATCGGTTTGCGGCTGCAGATTTTTAAAAATGGCGGTTGAAATAAAATGCTGCAAGTACTCCACCAATCAGAAATGTTCAGCGCTTGCGCCCCACCTCAAAAGTTCCTGTACTTTTCGAAAGTACTACCCCCCGAGCAGGGGGGGTAGTACTTTCTAGAGCCTGACTGATGCCAGATTTTTGGGTCCAATGCCAATCCCGATTTTGGAGAGTCCTAGCCCACCGATTACCGATGTTTTGACCGATATTTTGTCAAAAAGTGCAAATCAATTTGAAAAACTTAATATTTTATTAGTTTCTATATTTAAGAACATTTAATGTATAAGCAAACAAATAAAAATAAACACAAAGAACTTTTTAGATAAAAAAATATAAAAGATATTAAATTAAATATATATATTAACACCATCTTTAAGTTTGTGAAATCAAAATAACTCCACACCTTGTTTTTACTCCTTTCTTTTCCAGCCATCTATAAAAAATTAATTAAAAAAAAAAAACAGCTTTCCAGTGTTGGGAAACAGACAGTTTTGTGTATTCCAAGTCTCAGTTGTGTATTCTAAGTCCCGGAGGAAGGGCCACCCCCATGACCATATGGGCCTCCGTTCCTGTCGGTTTCGAGGTTTCCCCTCCTGGGAATTTCCGCTGGGCCCCCCATGACCATTATGGATTTGAATGGTCCAATCAGAAGGAAGCACCGCTCCTTATCACCAATCAGAGGCAGTGCTCCCTTTCAACAATAGAATTCCTCTATATGCAAATACCAATCTACTGGAACTGTATAAATGTAATCACCCACCAATACTACTTTGAACTTTCTCTCTGAGTTGTTCCCGTAGCCGGCTGCGTAATAAATCTTCCTGTTTTTACTACAAACTTTTGATCTGCTTCTTCCTGCGATGACGGTCATTTTACCTGTTTTAGGTAATGTCTTGATTAACCTACAAATTGGCGCTGCGAGCAGGGTGGATTCGTTTCCGGACCTCCGTGGGTTCCCCGACCGATGCAAGAGGAGTGAGTACTTTGTTCTACCACCATATAGTTAGGCGATTGGAAGGCAAACTTACGGAGGTCTGGAACGCTCCACCCAGTGGTACGTAACATATACAATTACTTGACCGGTGTAGAAGCAATTAATTGTTTGTAGCTAAAAGCTGCGTCTTTTTGTAACGTGTCTACTGTGATGTGATGTTTAACTGATTTTGTATCAGATAATGTCTGAATGTACCAGCGCTGTATATGTTTTGGAATATAGCTATATTGTGACAGGGTGAAGTTCATCCTAACCTAGGAGAGTGAGTTTTCACGCCAAAAAGGTGAATACGTGGTTGCGTAGCTGCGGCAGGCTGAGTTTTTGGCCCGCGGCCCAGAGTGACTAATTATTTTCACGGCTGGTTATCGGGTCATGTGGACCTGGGAAGCGTATATCGTGTCTGTGTTTTCATGTCCCGGGGAGAGTGAGTTTTTGCGCCCCGGCTCAGAGTTAAAGACAAGGGAGTGTCTCTAGCTTGAGTATCTGTGAGTACGTTACCGCGGCAGGTTGACATTTCAACCCGCGTTCCAAAGTGACAAACTATTTTCATATCTTGGGTAGTAGGTTTAGAAATACCTACGAAGCGTACTCTTGTCTGCGTTTTTATGTCCCGGGGAGAGTGAGTATTTGCGCCTCGGCCTAGAGTGAGAGACAAGGGAGTAGTCTCTCACTTAGGTTTTTGTGAGTTTGTGCTGAGGCAGGCTGAGTTTTTGGCCCTCAGTCCAGGGGACGAAGGTTGTACCGTACCTGGAGTATTAAGCCGCGTTTCCACCAAATTACCCGGAACTTTTAGTCCCAGGAACTACTTTTCCAGGAACTAAAAGGTTCCTTTAAACAATGGTTGCCTGCGTTTCCACCGCGGTCTAAAGTTCCGCGAAGATTAGGCAAATTAGCCCACTGACGTATGAAAAAGCGAAGTTGTCGTCGGCCCATCTGTCCGATGATTTCTTCTGTAACCCCATACTACCACCGAAGTAGCCTACATTATTTTCTAATAACCGGGACAGCCCGGAGGGGTTTATTCCACGTATATACAACGGGTTACCAACAATGACTATATATATTTACTTTTGTATTTATTGATTTTTATCGATTTAATCACCTGGAATTGAAATATTCTTCTGCAGCCGTTTGGGCATATTTTACCGTTGTCAAGCAAAACTGTCGTTGGTAGTTGAACTTGGACCGTCTTTATGCAACAAATAGGATATAACAGGCCGATAGTCAGATTGTAACTGTTTTATATATCCTCTCAAACACATTCATTATGTTTTTATGCGAACATTCACTTTCATGTCTTGACATCCGAGGCGACAGAATGCATTCACATTTCCAGTATAACTGGCAACAACAGCAGAAAACATGCGCACGTTGTAAACAATTTGCTGTTTTATTACCTTCTCATCGTCAATTCCATATAGGCTAATCGCAAAATGACAAGAATAGAACGAAAACTCGGACTTGCGTGAAAATTTTAATTAGCAGTGGTACAGCCACCGTTTGCTTTCCTTCGAAGTTACTGCTAGCCGAGCAGCGAAGTGTGCCCTCCAGATGCGAACCATGCACCATAAATTAGCCCATAGTCTTCCTGGTCTTTTTGTGGAATTGAAGAATGGCAGAGTAAAATCACGACAGTCTGAAAAAGCTAAAGGGACGACTACTAGAATTAACCTGTTATTTTACCATGACAAAAAGTGCGGAAGGTGATTTCCAGTTTGCTTTTACTGTATCACCAATGTGAATTACGCAGAACTACCGCATACCTCACATAACTGTATCAAACGTTTTGAGTCAATTACAACGGGCTAACAAAGAAAATCCGGAAGAAAATATTCAGCAACCGAATTAATCCGTTTGAATGTTTTGGTACGTAATATGCTGTCCCAGCACGAATGCTTAGCATTTTATAAAACGAATACTAAAGCAAGAAAAGAACAGAAGAGCACACGTTATAATTCAAAGACGTTGGCAGGCTATAACCAAAACTAGGCTACTGCGCCGCATAACATACAAGTTTGATTTGAATTATTATGAAAATAAATCGGTTTGCGGCTGCATATTTTTAAACATGGCGGTTGAAAATAAACACAAAAAAAATGCTGCGAGTACTCGACCAATCAGAAATGTTCAGCGCTGCAAGCTCCACCCAAAAGGTTCCTGTACTTTCGGAAAGTACTACCCCCCGAGCAGGAACTTTTTGAGGGTAAAATAAAGCCCCCGGAACTAAATTTAGACCCTAGTTCCTGCGGTGGAAACGCACTGAGTTCCTCAAAAGGTTCCTAGTTCCGGGGTAAAGTTCCTGCGGTGGAAACGCGGCTTTAGGTGAGCGGGCTATTATAGTCGCTTTTCCTAAGAAGCTTACTCGTGTCCGACGTGAATCACGTCATTGTCCTGTTTTCGATACTGTTTTGGGTCATTATTGTTGTTTGACATTGTTCTGAGTCTTTATTGTTTCGTGTTCGTATTGTTCTTGATCGTATGTTAAGTGTTGGCCAGTAACGCACATTTATAATTATATATTTATTATATCTAGATACAGAGTGATATGAAGTGTACACAATATAGTCGACAGAATATATTATCTATGCAATATAATAGAATGATCATAGATAGTAGTATAAACTGATTGAGGTTCCGGTCTAATAGCCTAAGGACTGCGGACACTATACGAGCCTGAAATAATGGAGTAAGGTTAAAAGAATTAATAATGACTAATCTACAGATCTCTGAAGAGTTTTCAATTGCGGTGACTAAAAATGGTGAAAGACAGGTTAAGTGCAGAAGGTTAGGAAGGCTGCTATGTGTTCTCTGCTAGGGAACAAGGTGAGAATGGGCCTTTAGAGATACGCTGCTGTACTCAGCTTATGGTAATTCAGGGAATGAATTGAGTAGAGACAGTGGTGATTTCCTGACCGTGGTAATTGATGGTAGTCTTCCCATTTTTAGAAACAAAGCATTGTGGAGAAATTGGTTAAGCTTTGAGAGACTGTAGTGATCTATTGGGCATGGGCTGCATATATATATTTTATGAAATAGCATAAGGATGTGGACACCATAAGCCCCTAAAATATCCTTAATTTATGAGCCCAAGATAAGGGAGTAAAAATAAATAAATAAATAAATAAATAAATTTTAAAAAGGTAGCACAAATATGATTGATCCCTAGTGGCAGATCCTAACGCCATCCTTTCCACTGTTTCTCATATAAAATACATGCTGAGCAATGTTGGCTTCAAACTGACATTGAGGTAATGGATCATTTTCACTTCTCGAAGTAGTATCTTGCATGAAGGATTTTAAATGACTGGTGATATTTGAGCTTGTGAATAGGAGATTCCTGACTAGTGCAGGAACCCCAAATACAAAATGGGGGATTGGTACAAGAAACCAACTAATCAATTCAAACTGACTAATCATTTGTTCTCCATTTTAGCCACCAGCGGTGCTCCTCTCCGTGAAAGCGGGACCGAGTAATTAACACCCAGTAATTAACATTTGCTTCCACCATTTGATCCTTACAGGTAGACACATGAGGACTCCTGGTGATTTTGGTGGGAAATTGCATGTAATGAGTGACCGTTTGAGTGAATATTGCAGGCTTGTGTCCCAAGTGTCTTTCACAGGTTCACAGAACTGGACCTGACCCGGCTGAGGACAAAGGAACATGCCTGGATGAACCTGGATCCTGGTGAAAAACATAATCCGATGACATTTTATCCAAATTTGGTCTGGACCACACAGGCTCACAATTCCATCAGCTGCACCCAGTGACTGGAACTCCGGTGTGGTTCCGCATTAAATAGTTAGGAAAATACAAGGGTGAGACCCAACATGGGGCACAATAATCCCCGTCTACCCTTATAGCCCCTGGGGGCTATCTATCTCTCTCTCCATTCAGACACATATTTACAGGACAAGATGTGCACCAACGCGACAGGCGGAAGTTGGATCTGGATAATGGCCTTACAAAGGACTTTTTTTTTTATGTTGTACATTTTTGGTGTTATGTTGTAATGTTGTACTTTTTGTTTTGTTGTAATGTTGTATAATAGTCTAAATGTGAAAGGTAGCCACTGGGTCCATAGCGAATGGCACAATATTGGTGACAAAAGGAGGACTACTTTCTAACCAAACTACTCAATGCCTAACATTTCCTACTGCACTAATCCAACTGACACCTCTACCACTATCTCTATTCTAATCACTCCTGCTGTCACCAGTAAACACCTCTGCTCCAGCACTTGATAGCTGGGTGTTAAACCAAAATAACACAATACAGCTGAAAGGCAACAAATGTGACCCAATGGCTAGAAGGCAGTATTTGTGTGTATTGTCACATTGTAAGTAGAGGTGCCTGTACCTGGTAATAGGCCTTGTACACGACGCTTGTAGAATTCTTTCTTTTGTTTTCTTACATTATTCAGCCGGCCTTACTCTTATCAGCGGGTTCTCATATGTCATGCATACTACACTTTTAGAATATTGGTCAACCTCCTTTACTGTCCGCCCAGTGCCGGCCAGCAGCAGATGGGTTTTCCCTTGTGAGCCAGGTTCTGCTCAAGGTTTCTTCATATTAAAATCCGGAAGTTTTTCCTTGCCACGGTTGCCATAGGCGTGCCACAAGGGGATTTTAGGCCTGGGTTCTATATGTAAGAGGTGTAACTGACCAATTGACAATACTGTCATGATTTCCTGTAAGCCAACCAAGTTGACCTCACCATATGCTTCATGTTGGGTCAAAAAGGGGGGACTGTTGGGAAACAGACAGTTTTGTGTATTCCAAGTCTCAGTTGTGTATTCTAAGTCCCGGAGGAAGGGCCACCCCCATGACCATATGGGCCTCCGTTCCTGTCGGTTTCGAGGTTTCCCCTCCTGGGAATTTCCGCTGGGCCCCCCATGACCATTATGGATTTGAATGGTCCAATCAGAAGGAAGCACCGCTCCTTATCACCAATCAGAGGCAGTGCTCCCTTTCAACAATAGAATTCCTCTATATGCAAATACCAATCTACTGGAACTGTATAAATGTAATCACCCACCAATACTACTTTGAACTTTCTCTCTGAGTTGTTCCCGTAGCCGGCTGCGTAATAAATCTTCCTGTTTTTACTACAAACTTTTGATCTGCTTCTTCCTGCGATGACGGTCATTTTACCTGTTTTAGGTAATGTCTTGATTAACCTACACAGTTTCAAACATGTATTTTTATAAATATTATTATTATTGTTGTTGTTATTAATTTGTTATTATTATTTCTTAGTATCTATTCTCAGTAAATTAATTATATTTTCTTATTTTATTCCTACTACATGATCTCAAAGAGTAAGACTTCATCTAGCGAGCTTCCCTGTCCATAAGAATTCGGTGGTGAAAATAACTACAATGCGCTCTGACACGTGACTAGATGACACACTCGCTCGCAATAACGCATTAGCTATTGACACAGCCTCATTATTTCTTATTATATATTCTCAGTAAGTTAGATGAATTATATTTTCTTATTTTATTTCTACTACATGATCGCAAAGAGTAAGACATCTCTTATCTAGCGGAGCTAATGAGTAAATCAAGTGTAACGATAGATGAAATTAAATTGACTGGATGAAATAAGTGAAAAAAACTACAATGCGCTTTCGTGCAGGTTACCCGCGCTAACTGTTGGTTGATTCACTTCTCTAACAGCAATCCTTCTCTCATGTTATCACGACAAAGCTAGATAACATGGCTTAAAATGATCCACGTTAGAAGTGTTTTATCAGCGTTTTTACTGTCTGGTTAGCTTGCTACGATGACGCGTGACTAGATGACACACTCGCTTGCAATAACGCGTTGGCTATCGACACAGCATCATATAGTAGCTAATATCATCTCAGGTAAAAAAACAAATGTGTGATGCATTCAATCACCATTTTATTTTGGCTGGTTATTTATTTGAGAATACAGCAATGTCCTCTGGAAATGTAGATCCTACGCTGCTTATGTGCTCACTGCCACTTCATAAAGGCTAGCTAGCTCGCTCGCTTGATAATGAGGATTGATAAACATAGTGGTCGTATAAACGCATTTAATTAAAAACTTTCACTAAATATACATACCTTTATTGTGGCAATCGAATCTGTGCAGACAAGTCTTGCAGTGGAGAATATTGGATGAGGCACGAGTGACAAACGTCTTATTACAGAAGTAGCGAGTCAGCTGCTGCAGTTCACACTTGTATTAGAGCTCCCTCTACTGGATAATTCTAGTAAATAGCAATTACAACGTTCAAACAGACAAGTACAGATAAATAATCAATGTTTTTTTGTGTTTATTATACTTATTTAAAAATCGGGACACATTGGCTGCATAACTGCCGATCCCGATGTCGTCAAAAAAGTCAAATAATGGCCGATATATCGGCCATACCGATATATCGGTCGGGCTGTAGTACTTTCCTCAAAAGGTTCCTAGTTCCTGGGGAAAGTTCCTGCGGTGGAAACGCGGCTACAGTGACTTGTTTTGCTAATGGTTCTGCTAGTCCCTTAGCTACTTCTTTAGCTACTAGCATGGCTATTTGTTTGGCTAATCGTTTAGCTACCTGCCCTGGCAACTGGTTTTGCTACTGGATTAGCTATATGCTTGGATATTTGTTTAGCTAGTCATTTAGCTATATGCTTGGCTATTGGTTTGGCTACTTGCTTAGCTGCATGCTTGGCTATTTGTTTAGCAACTTGCTTAGCTACAGGTCAGGCAAATGATATTGTGAATGGTTTAGCTGTTGGCTTTGCTCTTCGTGAATGGTTCGAATTGGTTCTAATTCTGAATTAAAGCTGATTTAAAAATGTTTTATCTGTGGTATCACAATGCGTGATGTGTGTGCATATTGCTTTATGTAATTCATGATTTGGTACCATGTACGATCTGGAGATGGTTTTATGCAAATGCTGCTATTTAGCCCACCAAGCTATTACTATTATGACGAAGTGGAAAAGTCTGAGGTGACAGAGTGCATACACATCATTACTGATTCACATATCATTTGCAATGTATGTTTTCTATACAGAGGCTATACTATATTTAATGTTTAAACCAAACTACTGTACTGTGCTCAATTTGTTCCCTTCCAGCTATTGTTGGGTTACATATGTGCCTGCTTCGGGAAAATGTAAGGCTAATCTAGAATCATTAAATTTATAAGGGGCTTCAAGATTATGATGCCATTGGATGGATGGATGGATGGATGGATGTTCTTTATTGTCCACAAGGGAAATTCATTTTGCTCAGGTCAGTACACTACATACAGACAATAAATGAATTAATGAAGAAAACACCACAGTAAAAACAGAAGGTATGATTCTAAAAGCAAGGATTTTTTTTAAAGAAAAGCAATGCCCTCTACTCATTCTGGGAATGTGTGTGCGCGTGCGTGGGGGGTGATAGCACAACAGGTCCAGTTCTTCCAGGCGGAGGGGGGCAAGGGGGTTCCAGGGGGTTATGTTTCTTAAGGAGCCTAATAGCAGAGGGGATGAAACTGGCCCGGCTTCTGTTTGTTTTGAATACAGGAGCAGCATATCTCCCACCAGAGGGCAGGATCTGAAGGCAGGTGCTGAGGTTATGAGTCCCTTGCGATCTTACCTGCCTTCTTCACCGCCCTCTGGTCATAGACCCGCCGGAGGGTTGAGCACTGCTCCCCGCAGAGCTTGGACGCCAAGGTGATCACCCTCTGCAGCTTGGCCTTGTTATTCTCTGAGAGCCCCTCATACCAAGCCAGAAAAAAAAGGTAAGAAGGCTCTCTGTATAGCAGATGTAAAAGCTGCGGAGGATGGGAGGATGTCCAGATACCACTGTAGGCACTTTTTGAAGATGGTTTGTGTGTTGTCGTTGAAAGTCAATCCGCTGTCGATGGTGGTCCCAAGGTACTTATAGCTGCTAACCCTCTCCACAACCTCACCGTTGAGTGTCAGCTGTGGGACAGGTTCAGCCTTCCTCCCGAAGTCTATGAGGAGCTCCTTTGTCTTCCTCACATTCATCTGGAGAAAGTGCTCCTCGCACCACTGGTGCAGCTTCTCTGCTTCCTCCTCAAAATGGGCAGGGCTGTTGGAGGTGTCGACCAGTGCAGTGTCATCTGCAAACTTCACGGCCATGCTCACACTGTCCGAGCCCGTCAGGTTGTTGGTGTATAGCGAAAACAGGACTGGGGAAATCACTGTCCCCTGGGGGGCGCCGGTGGATGTGAGCATGACAGGAGAGGTGGAGCTGTTGGCCCTGACAAACTGCTCCCTTTTGAGGAGGAAGTCCAGTATCCAGAGGATCATGTGGGGATCCACCTGAAGCTCTTGCAGTTTGGTGCAGAGGATATGAGGCTGCATGCAGTTGAAGGCCAAGCAGAAATCCACAAACAGGATCCTGGCATATGTTCGCAGCCTTTCTAAGTGACTGTAGGTGGTATGTAATACAGTCATCACTGCATCCTCCACTGAGCGGTTTTGCCTGTAAGCAAACTGCAGCGGATCAAGGGTGGGGCTTACTTGTGAGAGGAGACGTAGTAGAACTAATCTCTCCAGGCACTTTACCAAGACCAATGTCAGGGCCACAGGTCGGTAGTCATTCAGCTCTACAGGATGGTTAGTCTTGGGGATAGGCCTTATCTTGCAACGCTTCCACAGTGTAGAGATGACAGAGATGACAGAGAACGCTGGCTAGCTTGTCTGACATTCCTTCGCCACCCTCCCTTTAATGAGATCAGGCCCCAGGGCCTTGGATGGATTGAGCCTCCTCAGGCCCTGCCTCACCTCCTCCTCTGTGAGGGCGATTGGCTGACCCCACCCCTCCGTGATCTCACGCTGGAGTTCATTCCTCAGCCCCTCTGTTGTTGCACTGAAGTCCTGAGTGTCAAACCGACAATAAAAGGAGTTCAGGTTGGTGACAAATGCTGCCTCAGCTCCTTCCCTCCTTTCTGTGGTTCTCTTGGCTGGGCCTGCCTCAGATAGCCAGTTTGAAACATGGCCACCACCCGTTTCTTGTAGTGTCCTATGGCCTGGGCTACCTCCCTCTTTAATACTATTTGCGCGGCTCTCCCCTCCGCCCTGTGCCCAGTAGCGAAGCGTGAATTGCTCTTTTCAGGTGAGCTGTGAGCCACGGCCTGTTGTTTGGGTAGCAGTTAACAGTCTTTGTGGATATTAGCATACTCTTACAATATTGGATGTATAAAGTCACCGCTGTGACGAGGGAGTGGTCCTGGGTGAAAACCTGCCAGTCTGTGCAGGTGAAACAGCCGTGCAGGCTCTGGGTTGCCTCACTGGACCACACTTGAACTGTTCTCTGTTTCACCATCTCTTGCTTCAGCTTTTGTCTGTATGTGGGCAGCAGCTGAACAGCAAAATGGTCTGAGGTGCCTACAGGTGGTTTCTGTAGGGATCTGTAGGCCTCTTTGATGTTGCCATAACACAAGTCCAGCTGCTTCTCCCCTCTTGTGTTACATGAAACATACTGCTCATATGTGGGCAGTCCAGTTTGCAGGCGTTAAAATCCCCCAGGATGATCTTGGGTGGGCCAGGGTAGGCAGTTTCTATCTATTCAATACATTCGTAGACTGTCTGAGAAGCCCTAGTTGTATTAGCTGATGGTGGAATATCACAAGTCACAATCACCTGCCCAAATTCCCTGGGTAGGTAAAATAGGTGCAGGGAAATTGAGAGCAGTTCTATCTCATCCATGCAAGTTTTGTCTTTAACATGCACAGAAGAGCACCAGCGTCCATTAATATAGAAACACACTCTCCCTCCCATCTTTTTACCTGTCATGTTCAAGTCTCTGTCCGCGCGCACTGGTCCAAGAAATCCATTTAACTGAAGAATGTCGTTCTGTAAATCCTCAGATAGCCAGGTCTCCGTAAAACACAAGATACACACATCCCTGTATTCTTTCAGGAATTGGATGTTGGGGTTTAGTTCATCGATCCTGTTCTGCAATGATCTGACATTCGCGAGGAGAATAGTCGGGAGCGGTAGTTTTGTTTTGCGCCTCTGAAGTTTCCTCCGTACTCCCCCCGCTTGCCTCTCTTCCTCCTCCGCAGGTGGAGCGCATCTCTCCGCTGGAATTGGTGTCCGAGCCGCCTTTGCTCTCTGATTTCCGGTGGTAAAATATCCAGGTCTGTTTTTCTCTCACCGTGTTGTCTGACGTTCTGACGTTGAAGAACTGCTCCCTGGTGTAGGAAATGGCTTGCATTCCCTTCGTTTCCTCATGTGGGAAATGTCAGTGAACCCCCGTGAGAAAATATATCGCCCCGAAAGTAAAGTAAAAGCAGTTCATTTTGCAGTCCATTTAAAGGAGTAGCATGGTGATTTTCACACTTTCTCGGTTTTATGTGCTATTTGCACAAGAGGCATTGAAGAAACACAATGAGTAAAGTACTAAATATGTCCGTTCTGTATTTTTGGAGAAATATGCGTTTTAAATTTATCGTCCTATTTTCAACCGGTTGAGAAAGCTGTAAACTTGGTGCGTCACGAATACAGTAACCACTCCCCTTTCCACGCCCTGTAAACCCATGGATAACTCGAGACCCATAGTTTGCGCCGCTGGCTTACAGGCAAGACAATGCAAATATTTGACTAACGTTAGGTTCACTTAAATTAGAGTGCCTTTTAAGGACTATTAGATTATTTCTGGTTATATTCATTTAGCTAGCTAGCTAACGTTATATTCTGGTAAATGAATATAACCAGATTATTTCTGGTTATATTCATTTAGCTAGCTAGCTAACGTTAGCTAGCTAGGTAGTTTGCTTTCATAAGGCAATGTTATCGATAACGTTAGCAAGCTAGTTTGCTTTTATGAGGACGTTATAGTTGTGCTTTTATCTTAACTTGGCTAGCTAGATAGCAAAAATTATAATTGGATATAAGTCAACGTCCTTACCTTAGCTATCTATCAATACTTGATATACTACTAAGCTAGCCAGCTTGTGAAAATTCAGTCTCCCAAAAAGAGCGCGTATCATGGGGGTAGCTATGGTAACGGGGCACGGTCTGTCAATCATAGCTAACTGACAGTTCTCATTACCACGCCCAGACGGTTCGGGTGAACTTTTATAGTGGGAAATTTAGGCTTAGAAAAATACGTTTTAAAGTACATTGAAATGACTGAATAATAAAAAAATTATGCACATTTGTTTTGTTGTTGCCTAAAGACAACTGGAAAGTGTCACGTTCAACCACCATGTTACTCCTTTAAGCCTCCTGCTCCATTGTTGGTGCTGTGTTTATAACTTCCTTGTTTGGGTCCATAACACTTAGTCGAACTTAGTCAAACAAAACAATCAAACAAAAACACACTACACTCTGCCAACAGAGCAGCACCCCCATCTCACATCTCTTGGCAATGTATGGTTATTTAGGAAACGTTTTATTACCGACCAAAACTACTACTCGGTGACTACTACATTATCAAGACAGCATAAGTAAAAGCATTAATTACCCACGCATAGTTTGCATCCAGCCATTTGATTGTGTTTCTCAATATCAAAGCACATTTACCTGATGTTTGATTACATGGCCAGACAACGATGAGGTTAATATAGGACCTGTCGGACTCCAGAGAACATGAAAACTAAAACTAAAGAGGGTGTTAGCAAGAACACGAAACCGATATACACAGCCACCTATACATACACTTTGCTGACACCTTCTGCTGATGAAGCTACCAGTCTATCTATTGGGCTCAAACTATGATACCAAGAATCCAGAAAGCTTTCAGGCAAACACAGGGGCTTGGCAGTGACCCATGGCAAGAGTATGATGCTATTTGGCTACATGAGGTGCTATACAGTTAAGGCCAAAATTTTACATACACCCAGGCTAAAGACATTCAAACTCAATTTTTCACAACTCCACACATTTCATGTTACCATACATTTCCTGTGTTAAGTCAATTAGGGTATCTACTTTATTTCTGTGAGAGGTCATTTCAAAATAATAGCTAAGAGACAGATTTAATTCAGCTTTTATGTACTATATCAGATTTTCAGTGGGTCACAAGTTTACATACACTTTGTTAGTATTTGGTGGCATTGCCTATTAATTGCTTAACTTGAATCAAATGCTTGGGGTAGCCTTCCATAAGCTTCTCACAATATTTTGCCGGAATTTTGCCCATTCCTCCTGACAGAACTGGTGTAACTCAGTCAGGATTGTGGGCCTCCTTGCTGGGACACGCTTTTTCAGTTCAAACCACAAATTTTCAATGGGATTCAAGTCAGGGCTTTGTGATGGCCCCTCCAACACTTTCACTTTGTTGTCTTTAAGCCATTTTGTTACAACTTTGGCGGTATGCTTAAGATCATTGTCCTGCTGGAAAAACCAGTTGCGACCAAGTTTTCACTTTCTAACTGATGTCTTGAGGTGTTGCTTGAGTATTACTAGATAATCCTCCTTCCTCATGATGCCATCTATTTTCTGAAGTGCACAAGTCCCCCATGCTACACAGCTGAGATGGTGTTCTTCGGATTAAAAGCCTCACTCTTTTTCCTCCATACATAGCGCTGATCCTTATGGTCAGACAATTCAATTTTTGTTTGACCAGAGAACACTGCTCCAAAAGGCTGTCTTCTTCTTGGTGAATACCTGCAAACTTCATTCTGGCTTCTTTATGCCGGTCTTGGAGTAGGGGCTTCGTCCTTGCACGACAACCTTGCCATGGCGATGTAGGATTCTCTTAATGGTGGATGTAGATACTTTGGTATCTGATGCTGATGATTTGGTATCCACCTCCTTCACCAGTTCCTTTGTTGTTGTCTTGGGGTTCAGTTGAACCTTTCAGACCAGTTTGTTCAGCCCTGGAATTTAATTTGTGCCTCCTTCCTGAACGATGCAGTGTCTGTGTGGTCCCAAGATTTTTATATTTGCATCCAATTGTTTGTACAGATGCTCGTGGTACCTTCAGTTGTTTGGAAATTGCTCCTAAGGAGGAACTGGACTTGTGTAGGTCACAAGGTCTTGGCTGAGTTGTTTGGATTTTCCCATGGTATCAAGGGCAAAAGGCAGTGGCTCTGAAGGTAGGCCCTTAAATACAGCCACAGGTGCCAATTAACTCCTAATTATGGAAATTGGCCAATCAGAAGCCAGGGTTTTCCCTACCATAGAAAGGCTTAAGCGCAGCGCCTGTTTTTGTGGAGTGCCTTAAGCCGAATGAACGTAAAAAGGCATTTAGGCGACATATCAGAATGAATGTAAAAGCAACGGTGAGAGTTCTATGCGCTGACAAAAAAAAAAAAACGGAGAGGTGGTTTGATCTCAAACGGAAAGGTAAGCTAGCAACAGGAATGACCTGCCAATCAACAATCAGTGTTTGGACAAACGTTTGTGTGACTGGTGTGTGACAGATGCTCATTGCCAAGTTGATCAAACAGCTGATTGGATATTTCTCTGTACCGTCAACTCGGGATGGTAGTTACAACCATCGACTCGGATAAGCAAGTTGCAAGCCATCGATAAGGGAATAAAGGAAGGAAAAATTTTTTTATTAGGAAGTAATTCTTGTGGATGTTAACAATAGCAATAGCAGATAGAGAGAAGATATAACTAATGTAGCCTATTTTACAACTACAGAAATTGCTAACCTAGCTAACTTACATAGATATTCATAGGGCTGGGCGATATAGCTGAAAAATTTATCACGATAAAAAATGTTTCATTTCAGTCGATATCGATAATTATTGATAATTTTTAATGACCTATTTTTAATAAAGACCAGGAGACAGAAGGTTGAATTTAACCACCTTACTTTGAATTTCACCACTTTATTTATCAAGGCACACAGGTAATAATTTTACTTTTAGTGTTATTGAATAAAACGAGAGCCATTTCGTCCCAAAGTTGTCAAAGTCGGACTGGTGGGTCTATATTTAACGTTAACGTGTAGCTTACAGTTTTTATTTAATAGTAAGGGGTGGTTTTATGGTTTTAAACACTCCCCGCTATGACGGCATTATAAATAGATAAAGTGGGTGACTGATGAGCGTTTTTGTTTTTATGCATGGTAGCTTTGATCTAAATTCATTTACAGAATATAGCGTTTTCCCCCAAAGATGCTATTTCTCGATATAATTAGAGCCCGACCGATATATCGGTTTGGCCGATATATCGGCCATTATTTGACTTTTTTGACGACATCAGGATCGGCAGTTATGCAGCCGATGTGTCCCGATTTTTAAATAAGTATAATAAACAAAAAAAAAATTGATTATTTATCTTTACTTGTCTGTTCGAACATTGTAATTGCTATTTACCAGAATTATCCAGTAGAGGGAGCTCTAATACAAGTGTGAACTGCAGCAGCTGACGCGCTACTTCTGTAATAAGACGTTTTGTCACTCGTAACTCATCCAATATTCTCCACTGCAAGACTTGTCTGCACAGATTCGATTGCCGCAATAAAGGTATGTATATTTAGTGAAAGTTTTTAATTAAATGCGTTTATACGACCACTGTGTTTATCAGTCCTCATTATCAAGCAAGCGAGCTAGCTAACATATTTGGTTCACTTTAGCAAGCGAGCTGGCTAGCAAGCCTTTATGAACTGGCAGTGAGCACATAAGCAGCGTAGGATCTACATTTCCAGAGGACATCGCTGTATTCTCAAATAAATAACCAGACAAAATAAAATGGTGATTGAATGCATCATACATTTGTTTTTTTTATCTGAGATAATGATATTAGCTACTATATGATGCTGTGTCAATAGCCAATGCGTTATTGCAAGCAAGTGTGTCATCTAGTCACGCGTCATTGTAGCAAGCTAACCAGACAGTAAAAACGCTGATAAAACACTTCTAACATGGATCATTTTAAGCCATGTTATCTAGTTTTGTCGTGATAACATGAGAGAAGGATTGCTGTTGGAGAAGTGAATCAACCAACAGTTAGCGCGGGTAACCTGCACGAAAGCGCATTGTAGTTTTTTTCACGTATTTCATCCAGTCAATTTAATTTCATCTAACGTCACACTTGATTCACTCATTAGCTCCGCTAGATACTGTCTTACTCTTTGAGATCATGTATTAGAAATAAAATAAGAAAATATGATTAATTTACTGAGAATAGATACTAAGAAATAATAATAACAAATGAAGAACAACAATAATAATAATATTCATAAAAATACATGTTTGAAACTGGAAAACTGATTTTTTCAAATATAATTTTTTATAGATGGCTGGAAAAGAAAGGAGTAAAAGCAAGGTGTGGAGTTATTTTGATTTCACACACTTAAAGATGGTGTTAATATATATATTTAATTTAATGTCATCTTTTACATTTTTTTACATTACATTACATTACATTACAGGCATTTAGCAGACACTCTTATCCAGAGCGACTTACACAACTTTTACATAGCATTTTACATTGTATCCATTTTATACAGCTGGATATATACTGAAGCAATTTCGGTTAAGTACCTTGCTCAAGGGTACAACGGCAGTGCCCTACCCGGGAATCGAACCTACGACCTTTCGGTTACAAGCCCAGTTCCTTACCCACTGTGCCACACTCCGTCCTTTTTTTATCTAAAAAGTTCTTTGTGTTTATTTTTATTTTTATTTGTTTGCTTATAAGTTAAATGTTCTTAAATATAGAAACTTTAATAAAATTGATCTGAAAATGTTGCACTTTTTGACAAAATATCGGTCAAAACATCGGTAATCGGTGGGCTAGGACCAGAGGTGGGTAGAGTAGCCAAAAACTGTTCTCAAGTAAAAGTATTGTTACTTAAAAATAATAATGACTCAAGTAGAAGTAAAAGTAGTCATCCAAATAATTACTTGAGTAAGAGTAAGAAAGTATGTCGTGAAAAGACTACTCAAGTACTGAGTTACTTCATATAATCTGATTTAATGTAATAAGCCGAGCAATGTAAATGAACGTAAAAATCCAAATGTCCAAAATATAAAATTGTAAATGCTTGTCCAATAGAAATAAACAAAATATAAAATAGCCATGTGCAAATTCAAATATGGCCAAAATCATATCCCTTTAAATAAAACAATACACAGGAGGTTCGTCAGAAGAGGAGGATTTTTGCTTTCTGTTGGACTCTATTATGTCTGTATACCCCGTCAGTTTGTTGGGGTGAACCCTCCGTTGACAGAAAAAATATCAATGAGGCTACAGGGATTTATCCATTAAAATAGACTCATCATCACAACAAAGAGGAGCCTGCTCAAATTCAAACAGAAACTTTATATGTGGGAAACATGATGCTTTGTGCAAAATATGTGCAGAACTTTCGGTTTAACGTAAACAAACGTTATGTATGCTATGCAATGTTCCAGCGCTCACGTCATGACTGTTGCATGCTTCACAAAAACTATGACACTACTAACTAACGCTTACATTACAGTGTGAAATATCCACATTAATACCAGTAATCTATTTAAACACACTCAATTTCAAAAATAATGTATATAACCTTAGTATTTTGAGCCATAATAGCCTACTCACATAGCAATGATGAAATCTTATCTGTGGAGACAGAGACCGTAAATCAACGATACAGTTCAATCCGCCTCTGTTTTGCTCCAGAAAAAGATGTCAGCTAGGTCTATCAGCAAACATACAGCTTAGCTATGCCCAGAAGTCCTCAATAATAATAGTATTTCCCAAGAAATTATGAATAATCGTTGACCACGTTCCGTGCTGCGTCTTTTACTGCTACCACAGAGTGAATGCATAAGTGAATGCGATGATAAGAAAAATTTTGGTTACGCTGACCTAAACAACGCTATTCCAAAAGCAAAATTAGACATGTTGTCGCCCACTCTGTGTGCTGTGACTAGCTATGTCTGATTGGTGAAACGGAGTCATGTGGGGTTATGACAGCGCCAAAGAAACGACCAGTCAGCCTCTTTGGCTGAAGTCTCTCTGAGAGAAAGAAAGAAACAAACAAAAATAAAAGTAACTAGCGGAATGTAGCCGAATATAACGGAGTAAAAGTAACATTTTTTCTTCACAAATATACTCAAGTAAAAGTGAAAAGTATGTTGCATTAAAACTACTCTTACAAGTACAATTTATTCAAAAAGTTACTTAAGTAAATGTAACGGAGTAAATATAACGCGTTACTACTCACCTCTGGCTAGGACTCTCCAAAATCGGGCTTGGCATCGGACCCAAAAATCTGGCATCGGTCCGGCTTTAGATATAATTGTGCCGCCGTGTAGAAAAACATTTCTACGGTTGCAGGTCAGGCACTCTTCACGGTAAGAAGAAATTTTAGGATAGCGCTTCCGATATTGCTTGTGTCGAAAGTGCTGTGATGGAAACAGCGACAGATTTACCCACTAGCCACATCTGTCCAAAATGTAAACAAGTCAGGCAGTTTTCACAGTCGGGAAAAATTTTATGACAGCGTACTCCAAAGGGTGGAAGCGGCTAAAGTGATAAAATCAGTTTGTTGTATTCCCACTCTTGGTCGGAACAGTTTTCCTGCACAGTTTACACACAACGGTGTTATATGTTGCTTATGACGTTGATCGCTGTTTTGTTTGACACATGTCAGGATTAAAAAACTGTGTTTTTATGCTGCTGTACCCTGCCTTGTCAAATCTTAATTAATTAAAATACGACTCTATATCGCTCAGACTTTTAAAAAAAAACAAAAAAAAACTTCCATACTGGCGAGCTGACCTGTACTTTTTATCAACAATTTCCTCACCGTCTGCACTCAATTTCTCACTCCACGCTGTTTCTGTTGTTGTGTCACATGTTCATGGTGTAGCCGAACATACACCTGTTAAATGACTGGCTGTTTGCATGTCACTCCAGGCATGCTCCATTATCAAGGGACATGACAGGCTGTTCATGAGCCAGGGAGGGAACACGCTTGGGGTTAGTTCATGCAAACGAACTTTGCGTATTTGTTATGTGCTTTCCTGTTGGTTTGCATTTAATGCATTTCAGTGAAACTATCAAACAATTTTCTTATTGCTATTGATGAAGTGTCTATTGCGGTACATATCGCTATCGTTTTATCGCCCAAGCCTAGATATTCATGTACTGAATTAAGTTACGTTAGCCAGTGAAGCTAGTTTGTTGACGTTACATAAAGATACCTCGACTGAACTGAAGTTAGTACTACTAACGTGGCTTGGTAGCTAAACAAAGTTAGGCTGCGTTCACACGTAATGTCTTTTTTTTTTTCAACACTGTTCCAAAATGCAGTTGAGAGCGTCCTTGTTACCATAATTTATACTAACCTAGGTTATACTAACGTACAGTTAACGTTAGGTAACAGGCTAGTTTTGCTAGCAACTGAAATAAACACAAACACCAACCAGAAACTCTTAGGACCCGTCCAGTTTAACTCCACATTATTTGGTGATACAGTTTAACTGTCATGCCACATATTTCTCAGTGCTCTGATTCGAACATAATAAGTTTCGCCACCGCTACCTTCTCCAATTTTGACATTGCTATGGGACTAGTCTCGCATAGCCAGATCTTCACACTTCGTTTCAGGGCTATGGGACATGACAGAAATTCTCTCTCTGTCTCCTCTATGATGTAGGCTACTTTTTAATTTGCCAGAACGTCTCATGATGAAAATGCCGGTTCGCATAAAATCAAACCGGTTTAAGCTCGTACACCGGACCGGACCGGCAAAACCGGAAACCGACCCAACCCTAGTGAGTAGCTAAACAAATACCCAAGCATGTACCTAAGCGAGTAGCCAAACAAATACATTACATTACAGGCATTTGGCAGATGCTCTTATCCAGAGCAACGTACAACAAAGTGTATAACCATAACCAGGAACAAGTGTGTCGAAAACCCTAGAGAGAAGTACTGTTCCAAGTGCAGGGAACAACCACATAGTTTAACTTGGACCCTGTAGGTTAATCTGATTAACACTAACACAAACAAGAACAGCAACAACGCAGTCTATGCAAAAAATACAAACAGTAGTTAAACACGAGTGCATTAACTAAGTCAACTAAGAAACAGCTTTCTAGTTACAACCCTAAGCTTACAGTCAATTTAGAGATTGCAGGGAGGTAGGGAGGGATGGGGAGAGGTGCAGCCTGAAGAGGTGAGTCTTCAGTTGTTGCCTGAAGGTGGTCAGGGTCTCAGCTGTTCTGACCTCCACGGGAAGGTCATTCCACCATCGTGGGGCCAGAACAGACAGCCAAGCATGTAGCTATGCGAGCAGCCAAACCAACCGCCATGCTAGTAGACAAGCAAGTAGCTAAGGGAATAGCAGAACCATTAGCAAAACAAGTCACTATGTAATTCGCTAAGACATTCGCTGATCCTCCTAGACCTTTCTGCTGCCTTCGACACAGTCGACCACTCCATCCTCCTGTCCTCCCTGGCAGCTGTTGGGATCTGTGGCACAGCACTAGACTGGATCGAGTCCTACCTCTCCAGTCGCTCCTTCCAAGTCGCCTGGGCCGTTGCAGTATCGGCACCTTGCCCCCTTGCCACAGGAGTTCCCCAGGGCTCAGTCCTTGGTCCCCTCATGTTCTCCCTGTACACCAGATCTCTTGTAATGTGCCTGTAATCTCTGGCCATGGTTTGACTTATCACTGTTATGCTGATGACACCCAACTCTTTCTCTCCTTCCCCCCCTCTGACACACAGGTCTCTGCTCGCATCTCTGCTTGCCTGAGGGACATCCAGAGCTGGATGGATAACCACTATCTTAAGCTGAACCCAGGTAAGACAGAGATGATCTTCATTCCTGCTCCATCCTCTAACCTCCTTGCCTTTTCTATTTCCCTAGAGGACACCGTGGTGTCATCATCACCCACTACCAAAAACCGGAGTGGTGATGGACAACAGACTGTCCCTCTCCCAGAACATCGCGGCGGTGAGTCAAACGTGCAGGTTCTTCCTGTACAACATCAGGAGAATCCGTCCCTTCCTCACCACCTACGCAACGCAGCTCCTGGTTCAAGCAATGGTCCTGTCCCGCCTGGACTACTGCAACTCACTGCTGGCTAGTCTGCCAGCATCCGCCATCAGACCCCTGCAGCTCATCCAGAATGCTGCAGTTTGTCTGGTCTACAACCTCCCCAGACATTCCCATGTCACCCCCCTGCTCACTGACCTCCACTGGCTGCCTGTTATGGCTTGTATCAAATTTAAGACTTTGGTGCTTGCATACCAGGCAGCTAAGGGGTCAGCACCAGGACACATCCAGAGGATCATCAGACCCTACACACCAGCCAGACCTCTCCGCTCTGCCACCTCTGGACGCTTGGCACCTCCCCCTCTTCGTGTCTGTACTTCCCGTTCGCGTCTGCAGTCTGTCCTGGCCCCTCGCTGGTGGAATGACCTTCCCGTGGCGGTCGGAACAGCAGAGAACCTTCAAGCGCAGACTAAAGACTCATCTCTTCAGGATGCACCTCTCCCCACCCCTCCCTAGCCTCTAGTTTAGCTCTACTCTACCTCAATGTACCTAGTTAGGCTAATGCGATCTCATTAGTTTTGTATTTGGCAGGATTGTTTTGTTTGATTCTGATCAGGCAAATGTGATTTCAGTGCTAGTTTTGTACTTGGCAGGATTGTTTTGTTTATTTGCTGAACAGGTTACCCTATAGGGTTGGAGTCCTGATCTATGTGGTCACTTCTGGCACTACGATATTTACTTCACTCTAGTGTGTTTTTCTGCACCTCTGTACTTTGAACTGATGCACTTGTACGTCGCTCTGGATATGAGCGTCTGCTAAATGCCTGTAATGTAATGTCATGTAATGTAATTTGCTAAGTTGCAGCAAGCTCAGCAAGTAGCTCAGCATGTCAGAAAAACCAACTGCATTGCACCATGTAAGTAGGTGAGTAAGTAGCAAAGCCAATCGCATTGCAGATGGTCTGGCAAGTAGCTCAGCAGGTCACAAAATCAATTGCATTGCACAACGCAAGTAGCTGAGTAAGTAGCGAAGCCCATCACATTGCAGGTAGTCCAGCAAGAAGCTAAGTAGGTCACAAAACCAACTGCATTGCACAACACAGATTGCAAAACCAATTGCTTTGCACAATGCAAGTGGCTGCATAGGTAGCAAAGCCGATAGCGGCGCACAATGCAAGTAGCAAAAGCAGTAGCATTGTAAAATGCACATGTAAAGGTTTTGGCTCTACCTACCCCCCATACAAATCAATCACCTTACTTAAATCCAATCAAGCATGTATTTTGATTACTGAATAAAAGACTGGAGGCAGAATCCCTCTGAAACAAAGATCAACTGAGAACGGCTGCAGTGCAGACCTGGAAAGTAATTTTCTACGACAACAGCAAATGATTGGTGATGTCAGTGGGTTTCAGATTTGATGCAGTTATTGCATTTAAGGGCTATACAACCAAAAATTAAAATGTACTTCTAAGTTCATCTATTTCTTTTGCACAGCTGAAAATGGAGGACACAAAACAGCCATTTCTGTAAAATGGAAAAACATAATACGCATGTAAATACCTTGAAATAAAACCTTATTGTTTGTAGTTTTGTCTCATATTCAAAAAAAATTCCCAAATGGACTCCACTTAATCATCCCCCAATTAAATTTCCTAAATCTGTATGATATGTACTGTAGCATATGTTCTGCTGCACAATGGCTGCCATGAATCACCCATGTAGGTTCGTTAGTGATGTCTGAGTTGAGTTTCATCCTTCCCAGTAAAAACATTGAGATCATGACATGAGGCTCTGAAAATTGGTATTTCTCTTAGGACGGAAGAACCCACAATGCTTGTAAAGAAAAATATGGGCTTACATGCAAATGGCAAGAGAAAGGAAGCAGACTGTTCCAAATGGGCCCTGGGTGTTGGTTCCCAGGTCAGAGCCCTGCTCTCAGCACTCACCTCTGCACACGGTACACACGAGTCCATGGTGGCACCAGAGCCAGGATCCGGGCAACCAGGTCCACCAGAGCGCTGGGGGAGTAGCTCTTGTAGCGGCTGGTCTTCCACAGCTCGTACAGCCCCGTACCACGGATCACTAGAGTGGGGTACAGCTTCAACCCATCCGGTCGAAACGATGTGTTCTCAAAAAATTCCTTAGGAATGGAAAACAGGTGGGTGCAACCATTTAAACAGGAATAATAAATGGTAAATGGACTGCATTTATATAGCGCTATTATCCAAAATGCTTTACAATTGATGCCTCTCATTCACCAGAGCAGTTAGGGGTTAGGTGTCTTGCTCAGGGACACTTCGACACGCCCAGGGTGGGGATCGAACCGCCTGCCAGACAACCGCACTTACCTCCTGAGCTATGTCGCCCCATCCAGTAGGGCATGGAAAATACTCATTCAAATTTATTGTTAGCTGATATGTGCTAGATGAATGTAAAAAATTCCCTTGGAGTGATCATAATAGATTTGGAAATGCCATAGCTTCGGAGACACTAAGGGACGCAATGATACATTCCTTCCTTTTTGCTTTACATATCGCCATTATTAAAAATAATAAAAAAAACAAAAGGAAGAAATGCAGTACTTACTACATAACAGTTCCATGGTTGATTCATGTTCACATGATTGATTTGATTTCAGCCATGATTTCAATTTTGATTTAAAACCTTTAAAACTAATACATATTCTCATACTGGTAGGTTCATTTGCATTCCAAATATTTGTTTTGATTGAAAATGCTGAACGACCGAAATCAGTTGATCTGTGATGTACAACAAAATCACCATTGGTGGACATTATAGTTTTCCTTGGCAAATCTCCATACTGTAAAATGAATTCTTTCATTGAAGGAAGCGCAAGATGAGTTATCTTATACCAGTGGTTCTCAAACGTTTTACACTGCGTACCACAGTAGCGTAGGCCTACCCTATTCAGCTACGCACAGTTCATGCAGGAGGCTAATTTATTCCTAATAAGAAAATTATTTATTGTTGACTGTTGTCAGCCACAGCCACGCTGTACACAGAGGTAGCACTAGAACTGGCACTTAAACTCTTACACACAACTTTCATACAACACAAGGGGCAGCCCCTCACACACACACACACACACACATGCACACACACAGCAAGTGAGAACATTAAGAATAACAACAGTATTTCATTCAAACACACACACACAGAGCAAGTGAGAACATTAAGAATAACAACTGCACTTCAGGTTTGGCTCAGCATCCATTCTGCTTCTGTATTTCGTTTTTATGAAGGCAAGTGAAGAGAAGCCTTTCTCGCACAGATATGTGGTCACAAAAGGAAGGAGAAAGCGCACGGCCTTGTCCGAAAGCGCAGGGTATTTGCTGTGTTGCTGTATCCAAAAGTCCAACAAAGACTGAATTCTGAAAGCAGACTTCAATGTTTTGTCTTAAGACAATTCTATTAAACTCTCTTGCTCACCAACAGTGAAGTCCTTGGGCATTTCAGAGGTTTTGATCTCATCCAGTTGTTCGCTTTGGCCGTCGCTGGGAAATATTCGCCGAACTGTTGTCTGAACAAGACGAGGTGCGCAACGATGTTGTCCCTGACTCCATCATCAAGGGTGAGGTCATTGTCAGACAGAAAACTTTCCAAAGCGGGAAAGCTGAAACATAACCCGCCTTGACTTTGATTTCGAACAACTCCATCTTTTTCAGCATTGCGTTGATTTTGTCCTGCACATCAAAAACATTGATGGAGAGTCCCTGTAGTCCCATATTAAGTTCATTTAAATGAGAGAAAATGTCCGACAAGTATGCCAGCTGACTGAGCCAGCACAGACTTCAATTCTTCGGGCACCTTCTTCACAGCCAGGGCCTCGCGATGGATGCTGCAGTGAGTCCATCGCATCTCGGGTGCCAACTCACGAATTCGAGCTGCTACTCCGCTGTGGCGACCTGTCATAGCCCTTGCGCTGTCCGTGCATTCTCCAACACACTTTTTCCAATCGAGCCCATTCTCTTGGACAAACGCGTTCAGGAGCTGGAATATGTGCTCGGCTGTAGTTCTGGTCTGCAGTGATTGACAGAACAGAAAGTCCTCCTGAGCTGCACCATCATATTCATATCTGACATAAACAAGCAAATTGGCAAAATCTGCAACATCCGTAGTCTTGTCTAGCTGGATGGAATAATAGCCACTACTTTTAATGCGCTCAATCAGTGGCACAGTGTCGTTTGAAAGTGACACCAAGTTTAACTGTTTGGCAGCCTTCTCCCCACACACGATGCGTCATCTCTTTGGCTAATGGTACACACAGTTGTTCGCCAATTGTGTGTGGCTTACCGGCTTTCGCTATGCGGAGGCTGGCACGATACGAAGCTTCCTGTGCTTTGGCTACGGGTGAAGCACAGGATTGAATCGTGGACTTGGACTGCTTCAGTTTGTCTTTCAGCATTGCGTGTTTGGTTGTAAGATGCCGTTTGAGATGCGATGGTTTCATGCATTCAGTGGTAAGAACATCACCACATACCACACACTGCGGCCTGGGCTCTTCCTCCATCCCGCTCCAGCTGAATCAAAATTTGACATAACTAGTCATATTTCCTTACTGTTTTGCGCCGTTTGCTACTAGCAGGTGCTGTGGAGACTTCACTGGCGCTGCTGAAGTAGTCACTAGCACTTGTGCTTGGTTCACTGTCGTCCACTTCAGTTTCTACAGGGCTGCTCGAAATATTCTCCTCCTGATCCGAACTTCTTTTCCTAATAGTTCCCATTTGGAGCCACGATTGCAGTGTTTTTGAACCATTCATCATTTTAGCTACCTCTGCTTAATATCTTGCCATCACAGTTTAGCTTGGAACAGTTAGGCCTACTAATCGTGGATGTTTGCGCGCGCTACTACCCAACTACAGGCTGATATTGAAAAAAAATATTACAGGAAAGGCAAAACTTATTTTAAATCCCATTTCAATAATCTCATGGTTAAGGTATTTTCATTTGTAGTAGTATTTTGATAGCATTATATGTTTTTAAATTAATTTTATTTCATTAAAAAAAAAATATTTCGGAGATAGGCAAGGTTCACAAAGTAATCAAAAGTTAGGAGGTTGTCCTTTTTGATTATATTACAGTAATGATAATTTGATGTTTTCTTGTCTAAAACTTTCAATGTTTGCTTACAAATTATATAGAGGTCTGAGAGTGGTTTTCACAGAATTCAAGTGTCAAGCTGGCCCTATGGAGTAGACACACGAGGTAGCTTAGCATGCCCATGCCTTGATGCTGTCTGGAGCTCCAGATCCATCATACAGCTCCTCTAAACTGCACTATTCTAACTATACCCTTTGGTCTACTATTCCTGTTAGCTTTCACCTCAGCTGTAACCTGTTCAACCCATTTTGTTTACTGTCTACTACTTACACCAGGCTGGCCAGTGGAGGATAGGCTCCCCCTCTATAGCCGGGTTCCTCTCGAGATTTCTTCCCATTGGGTGTTTTTTCTCCCCACTGGGAGTTTTTTTTACCTTATGTAACTAATATTTGGAGGTTCAGGCCTGGTGTTTGCTCTCTTTGCTCTGTCTCTTGCCTTGCTACTCTGTAACGTGTCCTTGTGCCAATTCTCTGTAAAAAGCATTATACAAATAAAATTTAATTGAATTGAATATAACTTAGAAGCATCAGTTGACAGTTGATTTCTAATAAATGCAAAGTTCTTAAGATTAATTTTTACTGGACTGATGACTTTTCCACATGTTTTTTAAAGGACAGGTGTGCCTCAATATCAAACCCAAGATATTTAACATGTGTTACAACCTAAATTGCTTCACCCTTAACAGCTGGCTGATATATTTCCTTTGTAGTGACTGAAAAGTACATGGATGCAGCCTTACTTACATTTAGAGTGACGCGGGATTCAGTGCACCAGTAAGGAATTCTGGCCATTACAGATGTTAATTTAGCAGCAGCCTGTTGTCTTGTCTTGTCGTGTTCATAGATGACTATATCATTGGCATACATGTGAATTTGAACTTCAGGACAGACAATTGGGAGGTCATTGATATATAAACTAAATATGGCCCCAAACCAGGCCCTTGAGGGACACCAACAGAACAGTCAATTCCTGAAGAATATTTTGTATCAATTCTAGTGCATTGCTCTCTCATTGTTGAAGATTCCATTCATGTTATTGCACTCTCTGAGAGGTTAAAACATGCTTAGACAAGACAAGTTTAGACAAAAGAACATTATGATTGACAGCATCAAATTTTTTGCTCAGATCTAGAAACTCCTAAAATTGGCTCTTTTTCAAGCGTTAAATTATTTTGCTAGATAAAATGCCAAATTGCAGTTTCAGTTGAATCATTTTTCTAAACCGAAATTGCATTGGATGAAGTGAGGCATGTCCAGAATTTTAAAAAACCTAAAGTTGTTCAGTTACTACCTTGTCTAGAACCTTAGATGTTATTGCCAAAATACTAATGGGTCTACAGTTAGCTATGTATAGTGGTTACCCAGATACCTTAAATATAGGTCTAACAACAGCAGACTGCCTGAAATTTGGGAACGTTGACAGTCTTATCAAAAGGTGAACCAGGTGGGTAATTGAAATGCTTAAAATTAGTTTGAGTGTTTTAAAAAGTTGAACCCCACCTGTACATATCTGTGGCCTTTGTTTAAGGTCCCCCAAAGATTTTGCATATTTTCTGTTCAGAGACGTCTAGAATATTAAAAGCAATACGAACTGGATTTGACGTGGATATTTCTTTGATCCAAAGCAATCTTGCAGACATTAAATTACATCAATGGAATAATTATAAAATGTGGAGGAAATAATACTTAGTTAAGTTGAGTTAAAGTTCCATGTACTTCCAATTCAATACATTTTCCTACACTTCCACAATCTTTCTTAATTAATTTAAGATTCCTCCAGATAAGCTTACTATTTTTCCTCATTTATAGTGTTAATTTAAAAAAAGGCTTTTGCTTTCCTCAATTATTTTACAACTTCATTTCATAACCCTTTAAAAACTAGTCAATCTTGACATAATACAGATTTCAATGCAGTTTTCAGAGCAAAGTCATTTTAATCAAACACCACAGTTTCTCATTCAGCCATGGTAAATTACATGATCTTAACCTTTTTAATGTAAATTTTCTTTAATTTACTGTGCTAATAAAATGATGGCATGTGGCCTCTAAATCCTCAGTGGACAGAATATGGCTCCAGTCAGTTTGTTCAAGATTTTCACTAAATCTCATCATATCCTTTTTTAATATTCTATAAGAATAGTGCTGATTATTTTAATGATATGTAAGTCTATTTTCAGCTAATTTCCTTTAAAATAAGAGTCATATTATGATCAGATAATTCAGTGATTAAATGTCTTTGTAATTCTTTCAGGCTTATTACTAAAAGTTAGATTGATCTAGATTAGATTGATTGAGCTTTTGTGGAGCTTGATATCCTAGTTGGTCCATTAATCAACTGGGTAAGATCAAACTGATCTGTGAGTTCTTTAAGTTTCTTTCTGATAGTTTTATCTTGCCAATTTAGATTAAAATGATCAAGAACAAGAACTTCTTTCCATGTGACCAATTCTTTAAGAATATTTCTAAAATGTGAACAAAACATATTATTACATGATGGAGGCCTGTATACAGCAATAAGTGAATTCCATTTGTAAGGACAAGTCTATGGTTATGGGAATACATTCAATTTCAGGTGAACATGTAAAATCTATTTGTTTGCATTTAAACTTATCTCTCACATATATAAATAACCCACTCTTCCTCTTCCTTCTGACGTGTCCTGTCTGAAAAACTTCTATCCTGGAATTGCAAAGGCTGCAGCCGGGGATATTTCAGTTAACCAGGTTTTGGACAGACAAAGGAAATCAAATTAGAGTCTGACAATAGTTTTTCCACCTGTTTATTTTTTGAAACTATACTCCTAATATTCTAATGTCCACCAAGCACACCTTTTGGTTTTGCATGGGGATCCAAGGGAAGGTTGCGATGTTTTGTCATAGCGGTGATTCTGTCTCCACAGCTGTTATGTGATAGCGGCGTCGGAACTGAACGCCCATGTAAACAGGTCATCTTGATTGAGGAGAGAATCAGATGACAACAGAAGACCATTGTCCAGTGTGTCAGGGCCAGGATTCAGATACACATCACCAGCAAGAAGAATTGTCATCAGGTAGGCGAGTAGTTTTGATGGACGTGGAGCAGAACTGAGCAGTAGGTGCTTGAGCAGATGGCTTGGCCATGTTTCAGTATCACACAGTACAAAGGGAGATGACTCCATGTACTCAAAGTAACGTGCCGTTTCCGTAGTATAACATTTTGTTGGTTAATCCAGCTGCAGCGGACCAGCAGAAGAACAAGCACAAATATGGGGGTTAAAAATGCAGTTCTCTAGAAAAGAGCCATTTGTTTTACTTTGGTCCTGTGGTTGAAGTCAGGGCTATTTAGTGCTATTTTAGAGCAGTTGGTTGAACGCAATGTTGAAAATTTGGCATGCCTGTGTGCAGCAGCTGCCTCTATACATGACAGTGCTGCCATGATCGTCTGCCATAACGACCAATGCAAACACAACAATATCAAAAATATGACACAAAGTAAAACATTGAAATGTTATAAGCAGTAATAGTCCAGTGGATATGTACAAAAACTGCATGTCACAACTTTGAGGAAAACAATCTTTGATATTGTGCCAATTTATCTGGAGCTCCTGGAGGCAGAATTACCCCTTTATATTTACTTTTGTGCTGACAGCTTTTTCTGTTTTCAGTCTATATATAGTTGAGGCCAAAAGAATACACCTAGGCTAAAGACATTCAAATTCAAGTTTTTTCAAAAGGAAGTGGCTCTGAAGGTAGGCCCTTAAATACAGCCACAGGTCCCAATTAACTCCCAATGAATTCCTAATTATGACAATTGGCCAAACAGAAGCTTCTAAAAAGTCATTACATCAATTTCTGGAATCTTCCAGACTGTTTAAAGCGAGTCAATTTCGCGTACGTAAACTTTTGATCCACTCTGATATAGTGAATTAAAGCTGCAATAAATCTGTCTCTAATCGACTGTTTTAAAATGACCTCTGATGTGAACAAAGTAGACGCCCTAATTGACTTGCCAAAAAAATGTTCGGTAACATGACATGTGTGGAGTTTACCCAAGGTGTATCTTTAGCCTAGGTGTATGTAAACTTTTGGCCTTAACTGTACACCTATTATAGCTTAAAATGTTTGCAACTACCTGGGGAAAACAAGAATTGCATCATTGAGCTGTAATTTCTCTTTGCAAAGATGATGGAACTAAAAGAAAGTGAAAAAACAAGGAAATTATTTTTCTATTTAAATAGATATAAAATTAAAAATATATATATTTAATGTTTAATTATGAATAAAAAAAGTGATAGCACGACATTTGAGTTGACAGATGCAACTTAAGTACATTTCCTATTGATAGTGTACCTGTGACCCAGCAAACATGATCTTTGACCTTGCAATTATACACCAAAACAATATTCCAATGACAGGCAACTTCCAAATGTATTATTATTATTATTATTATTATTATTATTATTATTATTATTATTATTGCTATTATTATTAAGTTCCATTTTAAGCTACCTACTGTATAATAATAATGATACACAGGTCATGTATTTCAAATATTTTAGAATTTAATGAAAGGTATAAATTATATTTGAGAGAAGGCCTCAGTCTTAAGTAGAAATCTACAGTATATTAACTGTGTAAATGAATGACAGAAAACACTCATGTCCCTCTAATGACAGTATTTTTTTTAACAGTATGTTTATTAGTTTTTCCTTTTTTAAACAACAACATAATTACAAAACAAGACAGACCTTATACAAACGTACAACAAAAGTATAAACAACAGAAACACAGACATAAAAACACAAACAAAAATTAAATAAAAATAAATAAATAAATTTTTTGACAGGTGCAACATCATTCTAGAAAGCGAATTTAGTCACATCAGATGAGGAGGTATGTATCAGATCTCTCATGGATTCACACTGCCATCAGTGCGTAATATATCCAACACATTAACATTTTCAAACAGTTGGGTAAAAGGGCCCCAAACCTTATCAAAGGTTTCACTCTTCCTTTTCAGAATATAAGTTATCTTCTCCATAGCACAACAATTGCTCATTTTCCTAAGCCATTGGCCCACCTGTGGTCTCTGAACATTCTTCCATGATAAGGCGATCGAACGTTTCCCTTGGAGTAAACACTTATCCACAAGGATTTATTTTTTCCTTGATAAGCTAGGGTCTAAGGGTATAACCCCAAAATAAACATTTTCAGATCAAGAGGCAGCTTTACACCTAACATTTGTATATTATTTGTGAGTTCTCGCACCAAAAAGTTGCAATCTCTTTGCAATTCCACATGCAATGTAAGAGTGTGCCTTTAGACTGTTCACATTTAATACAAATATCTGGAATATTATTGTTAAACTGATGTAATTTAGCTGGTGTTATGTAAGTGCACATCAGCCAATTGTATTGCAACAATCTCAATCTCGTATTCGTGGTTTGTCTTTGCGCCTCAGCACATATCACCCCCATTCATCCAAGGAAATCCTCCTGTATATCTTCCTTCCAGGCATTTAGCCGGTCAGTAGAGGATTCAGATGAGCTAGAAACCAACATATCATATAACACTGAGATACGCCCTTTACCATGACAATTATCAGAGATCAATCGTTCCAGTTCAGAAAGAGGTGGAGGAGTTAATAATTGATTACGGGATGCAGTTATAAACCTTCTTACCTGTAAGTATTTTACAAAGTGGCTATTTGAAAGATCATATTTAGCACGTAGCTGTTCAAATGTAGGGCTGCCACTAATGACTATTTTTCTATCGATTAATCTATTGACTATTTTACAGATTAGTCGATTAATCTAAAGGATTAATTTTCCTACAAAAAAATCTAATTGACCATCTAATTTAAGTTCATTTTATTTTTACAACAACAAACTGTATGTGTCATTGTATAATGCAGCACAAAACAATATGTAAACAAAGGTTTACATATTAAAGCGTAAAACTGTAGGTTTAAACTGGCAACTCCAACATGATAAAAATAAATAAAAAAGAGGGCTTATTATTTAAGTCAGTAGTGCAACTCCAAAATAAATACAAGTTTCTATTAAACCCCTTATCAAAGTAAAAAAGTTAGGTCTGTATATTAAACAAAGTGCAACATGTTTCGAGTGTAAGAGACAATGGTGTCCAGCTCAAAGTCCAACTCAAATATTGGAATCAATTGTCTGTTAGACAGTATGTCAACACATGTTCTGGACTTACAGTAGGCTAGCTCTTTTCTTGGAAACTTTTCACTACTAACGCTTACATTACAGCGTGAAATATCCACATTATATAATACCACTGACCTATTTAAAGACACTCAATTTCAAAAATAACGTATATAACCGAAATATTTTGAGCAGTAATACTTACATAGCAATGATGAAATTTTATCTGTGTTCAGTAGATAGAGACAGAGACAGTAAATGAATGACCGTTCTATCCGCTTCTGTTTTGCTCCAGAAAACGATGTCAGATAGGTCTATCAGCAAACATACGGCTTACCTATGCCCAGAAGTCCTCAATAATAATAGTATTTCCCAAGAAATTACGAGAAATTGTTGACAACGTTTCGTTAGGTGCAGCGTCTTTTACTGCTACCACAGAGTAAATGCGTAAGTGTGAATGCGATGATAAGAAAATGTTCGGTTACGCTGACCTAAAAAACGCTATTCCAAAAGCAAAATTAGACATGTTATACATCATTAGAAAGTTCATACTCTCTCCTACTGAATAAATTAATTGTCAGTCAAGCCAGATTGTACTAAAAAGGGCGACAACGCCATAAACAACACGTGTGGTATTACGCACAGCTATTTTTGGAACTGAGTCGGACTCTGTTGCAGCCGCCATGATTTTTTAAAAACTGTAGTGTTGACTGGAGCCGAAACAGACTGACGTTACCAATTACATAGTGATATTGAAGAAACACATTCGTTATAATGAATTGAAGCATTTTAGAAATCAAAAAGGTAAATTCATTTAAAAAAAACGATGCGTCGGTTTAAAATATTGATGTCGACGCATTTTCAGCGTCGACATCATCGATTACGTCGACTAATCGTGGCAGCCCTATTCAAATGACATCAAGGTTTCATCTTGGAACACGTCCCCTATTTTAGTTAGACCGTTGGTCGCCCAAAGATGGAAACCTCGATTCATTCTTCTGGTCGTTTCCCCAAATTGGACTAAAACGGGATATTAAGGTGTTTTCTCTCAGCAATTCTCGAATAGTATACCAAACATTGATCATATTCAATACAAATGGGTTAGAGGTATGTTCCCTAAGTTTCTTAATATTTGCAGAGTACATGTATGTGTTAAGTGTCAGTTTAGGTGTGAGCGAAAGTGATTCAATGTCTACCCATGCTGGAATTGAGACTGATGAGAAGTAATACATTATAGTGCGCAATTGTGCGGCCCAGTCACACCACTGGATGTTTGGAAGTTTGAGTCCCCCTCTGTCATACGGCAAGTATAATAATGTCAAACGTAACCTGTGTCGTCTATTATTCCAAAGAAAATTCGAACATGTTTTCCTTAATTTAGTAAAATAGGATAGTGGCAGGGGTAGAAGTATATTTTGAAACAGTTATAATAGTTTTGGAAGGACATTCATTTTAAGTATATTTATTCGCCCTATTAAAGAAATTGGCATATCAGACCATCTTTCTATGGATTTATAAATTGACTCAAGAATGGGATCATAATTAGTTTGAACAATTCTTCCCACCTCAGGAACCATGTGTATACCTAAATAAGTAAAATTATCCATTGAGTTAAATGAGGAAACATGACCCACAGGATTGCATCTTTCTTTTTCATTTAATAACATTAAAGAGGATTTTTCATTATTTACCTTATAACCTGAAAATGATCCAAAAGTCTTAATTCCATCCAGTAAGGCCGGTACTTAGTTTAATAAGTTTAATAAGTCCATAAGGAACAAAATGACATCATCTGCAAATAGAGCTATACGATGATTTATCTATCCTAACCTGACACCAGAAATATGCTCATGTGCCCTAATTGCCATGGCGAAGGGTTCTATAGCTACTGTAAATGGGAGGGGTGACAAAGGACACCCCTGTCGGACCCCCCTATTGATATTAAACGGTTAAGAAATAACATTGTTAGTTAGAATTTGCACTGTGGGTTGAGTGTACAGTATCCTTATCCATTTACAAAAAACGTTCCCAAACCCAAACCGGTCTAATGTTGCAAATAGAAAAGGCCATTCAATTCTGTCAAACGCCTTTTCGGCATCAACAGATAGCAGAGCCGTATCTGGCGCATCCTTTCTTTCATGTATTATATTTAATACTCTCCGCACATTATGGAAACCTTGTCTCCCTTTAACAAACCCATTTTGATCCAACTCTATAATACCTGGGGACTCTAACCTACGTGTTAATACCTTGCAAAGAATTTTGATGTCCGAGTTTAAAAGTGAGACTGGACGAAAAGATTTACACCTATGGGTTGGTTTGTTCGGTTTTAAAAGTAAAGTGATCATGGCTCCTCTCAATGAAGGAGGGAGTGAGTCATTTTCAAAGGATTCCTGGAACATTTCCATAATTGGAGTTAGGAGTTTACTCTTAAATTGTTTATAAATATCGAGTGGTAAGCCATCTGGGCCAGCTGCTTTACCTGCCTTCATAGCATCAATTTCTTTTATAATTTCGTCCATTGTTAGATCAGAATCTAGATTGTTTTTTGCTTCTTTTGAAATGTTGGGGAATTTCAAATTATCCAAAGAAGAAGTTTGCGTGTTTGAATCAGGTGGATATTCTGAGGAGTATAGAGATTCATAGAACAGCCTAAAAGTGTCATTTATCTCTTTAGGGTCCACAGTCACCTCACCCTTAACGTTTTCAATTGCATCGATCGCTCTTTCTGATTGTAGCTGTTTAATTCGCCAGGCCAGGAGCTTCCCTGGTTTTTCTCCCTAGTCATAAAATGTCTGTTTAAGCCTCAGCAAGCTACTCTCAGCCCTCTCTGCCAATATTTTGTTGTATTCAGCCTTAAGTAGTAAGAGCTCCTGATGTGGGTTTTCTGAACCATCCAAAAACTTGTCTTTCTCTAGAATTTTAATTTTAGAATCTAGCAGGTATTTTTTAATTTAGGAGAAGTAAAACTTATAATTTGTCCTCTTAAAAAGACTTTAAAAGCTTTCCATCTAGTACAAGCCGAAGTCTGTTGTGCTAAGTTCAAAAAACATATCTATTTGTTTCCCAATACAGTCTATAAAAGTAGGGTCCTGCAACCATTTTATATGGAAACGCCATCTTGGAGGACAATTAACCAATTTAGTATCTAAATAAGTAAGCAATATTGGTGCATGGTCCGATATTACTATGCTGTCATGTTGGCAGTCCTCGATTTTATGTCTAATCTGTGTTGATATTAGAAAGCAGTCTATCCGTGAATAGGTTTTGTGTGTGCTAGAGTAACAAGAGTATTCTATATTGGTTGGATTCTGGTCTCGCCATATTTCAGATAAGTTTAAATCCTTCATAAAATTTAATATAGACCTTCTAGCTCTAGTATGGGATGTATTCGAACCAGTAGACTTATCTTTTAGTAGGTCCAGGGTGACATGAAAATCACCCCCTATGATGAAATTACCTGGGAGTGCTGCTAAAGTCAGGAATAAATTATCAAAAAATGTAGGACCGTCCTCATTGGGACCATATACATTCACTAAGTTAAGTTTCTTGTACAATAAGATGCCCTGAAGTATAATGCGTCTACCCTTGGGATTGATTATGGAGTTTACTACTTGGAATGGAATTGTTTTATGAATTAGAATTAAAACTCCTTGGGCATGGGAACTATAGGAGGCTGCAAACACTTGCCCCTGCCATCGTTTTATAATTTTAGATATATCACAAGGCATCACATGAGATTCCTGCAGAAAAATTACGTTTGAGTGTTTTTGTTTCAATCTACTAAGCACCTGTTTCACTTTAGTCAATTTACCTAAACCCCTGCAGTTCCATGATGTGATCTTAATCTTCATAGATCTAGAAATATCTCAATCTCAGCATCCTTTGTTTTACAGTTTACCCTGCGACCGTACTGAAATATATGGATATCCTTTGTTGCCCTATCAAAATAGAAATAATAAAAATTAAAAGACATATTTTAACACATCCACAAACCTCAAATCCCCTAGCATACATTTACCCGAGATTATCTCCCCACCATTGTAACACCTCCAACGACCACCAAATCCACACACCATGCAGGATTGTCCCTATCCCCCTCTGTATCTCCCCCCCTAGCTGGCTACAAATTCCCCTTAGTAAATTAACATTTTATGAACCCAATTATCCCCACTTATACCCCCCCCCCTTATTCTGTACTAACCTCATCACATGTCTGCAAAATACCGAAGTCATAACTCAGGTAATCCCAGATATTATAAACTTGACTTTCAGGTATACAATGACCTATTTAAATTCAAATAAAAATGAGTCTAAATTATGGCTTCTATATTACAAAGAAGAAAAAAATTTGAACCTGTAGACAAATGTTCAAGACAAAGAGTGAAATTCAAAAAAGAAGTGAAATTCAAAAAAGAAGTGAAAATTTAGTCACAGAAGTATATTGCTCACCTTATAAGAGTTTCTGCCGAATAAACTCAACAGCAGCTACTGTGCTCTGAACATATTCCCACAAATAGATGAACTATTGAGCTTACCCAACTAAAAGTAAACAAGTTGGAATCGGGGCCAGCCACCCCACTTCATTCATGGGAGCGCTTTTCACTGCTGTCCACTCATCTCAACAAGTGAATTTGCTTGTGAGCTGCCAATTGTCAAGTAAATTAGTATCAGGGCAATCCATCCTGCCCCCTACACATAGGAGCATCTCTCAGTTTTGAGCAACGTTCAGGCTTGGTTTACAAAACACATCCAAACGAATGAGCTAGCCAGGGTAACAATCAAAAAAGAGAATAGGTAGGGCCAGGGGCAGGGCTAGCCGCCCCATCCCCTCCCACCTTCGTATGTCTCATTGTTGGCCGTCCTCGAATAATCAACTTGATGAGTGATATATCCCGTTCTGTATCTTAGCTAGTGATCTCGTCTTCTTTCTTCTGTATCTTTGTAATGAAAACCTCAGTCTCCGATGGGTTGTCAAAAAAGTGAGACCGACCGTCGTATGTAACTGTTAGTCATGCTGGGAAAACGATTCCGTACAGGACGTCCAACTCCCGCAGCTTCCGCTTGACACCATCAAATCTCCTCCGTTATTTATGAAGCTCTGCAGAGACATCAGGGAACAGCATCACTTGGCGATCTCTGTAAAGGACTTTACCCCTTTGTCTTGCAGCATTCTCGACGCGGACTTTATCTTTGTAGTTTAGAAACTTCATGATGAGCGGTCTGGGAGGACCATTTCCAACAGGTTTCGGGCCAGAGAGTCGGTGGGCACGCTCAATAACCATAGGAGAAGCAAGCGCTGTCAGTCCCAAAGCCTCGGGGAGCCACAATTCCAGGAATGCGCAAGCATCATTTCCCTCTGCAGACTCTGGTAGATTTACGATCCTTATATGGGATCTTCTGCTCCTGTTCTCATAGCTGTCCAGTTTTGAGGTAAGCGTTGTAACTTTCTCTTCCAAGCTCTTGGCCCGTCTCTGTAGGGATACAACGTCATCTTCGGTGTTTGATATACGCTTCTCTGTCTCAGAGAGTCTATTCTGACAACTAATCAGCTCACTTTTAATGCTACTGATGGCTGAAAGTACCCCACCCAGTTTGGATGAAAACTATCTTCATATCATTGATTGCTTGTAAGACAGCGTTGTTGCCTAAGCTAACATTAGCTTCTGAGTTATCCTCGCTCTCATTGCTAGCTTGGAAGTTTTCATCTTGTAGCGTGGCGTCGTCATTTGCTTCATCTTCATTCGAGATTTCTGTCTTTTTAGGGCGCTGTTTTGCAGTTTTCGGTGACATACTGTGTGTTGGGGGGGGTTTAGAATCAGATATTCTATAATTGTGGGTGGATTCAGATTATTTCAAATAGGATTTACGTAGGAATTGTAACCGAGCTAGGGAGCTTCAACCTCTCAGCCTATCGCCATAACCGGAAGTCATAATGACAGTATTTAATATTTTTTCTCCCCTTTCAACTCAAATAACCATAAACTGGAGTGGCCTAGAACAGCGTTGGCCAACCAAGGTCCTGGAGAGCTGCAGAGTCCAGCTGGTTTTTGTTTTTACTCAGCATTAAATTGATTGATTAAGGAAGTCAATTACCCAGTTAACTCCCCTTTTTCTTTGTCCGTGTGGCAAGAAAAAATATTTTACCTCGGAAAAATAAGTGATTTTTCTTTCTAATATAATGACTTTGAGTGGAAGCATTTTATTTTTGTTGTCAAAAATGAATGAAGCCCAATGGGGAAACTGGCTTTTTGAGGGAAACTCATAAATATCAGTAGGGGAGTAACATTACACCCGGTGCTGAGGTTGAGAACCTCAGGTTGAGAACTGAAAGTAACTGTACAGTAACTTACAATGAACTGCTCCACGTCCCGCTCCATACCCACATTGGGCAGGTCTGGCATCATGTGGGCCACCACCTTGAAACCAGCATCCTTGGCCAGGTGGAAAGACTCACACACAGCCCTCACAGTGTGGCCCCTGCACAAACAAAAAATACACAGATGAGGATTCAAGGAGTGTCCACCAGACCGGCCATTAACACATTAAAACCACAGAACAAGACTGCACTGTACACCTACCAGGCACGGCACTATGTCACAAAAACAATATTACCGTAACATAAATCACTATACCAAGGCAAACATGGATTGCAGCACAAAGTGCTTTACAGTAGACAGAAAAGGCATGTGTAAAATATCACTTTATCATAACAGAAAAAGCCTTGAAAGAAGAAAATTGTGAAAATGATGGAAACGATTTAAAATAACATTAAGAACACAGTAGAGAATTTAAAAAATTAAAAAATAAATGAATAAAAAATAAAAATATAATAACATAAGTAACAAAACAAGTGTAAATTAAAGTAGTACTTCATGACAGAAAAAAACATTAAAAATAAAATTAAGAAGATGACATACAGACAAGACAAAAAATAATTAAATGAAAAACAGTCAAATAGTCGGTCTCCAATCAAAAGCGATCTAATTAAAAGCCAAGGTAAAAAAAAAGACAGCTTTAAAAAAAAAAACTGTTCTGTCTGATTTCAAATAGTAGGGTGTTCCAGTTTTGGAGCATAAAAATAAAAAGCTGCTTCCCCACCTCTTTTGTGTTTTACTTTGTGTACCGAGTAGGCCAAAGTGGATCGGAGAGCTTGGCTAGGAGCATATTCAAACAGGAAATCTCTGATGTACGCAGGTCCTAAACCATTAAGAGCTTTTAGAGAACCATTAAGAGAATCTTAACCTCTTAGCGCAAAGCCCCTAGTGGTTGGCATGCCGGTGTGCCGAGATTACTGAACTCAGACATTCAGTGCTGCTGCAACCAAAGTATGAGTTAAAAACAGAAATGCATTGTTTTAGTTTCATTAGTAGACAATACACGACAACTATGCCGAATACGGAGTTTCGCAGCGCCACCATTGCCGCTCTGGCCGTTCATTTAACACGCACCCCCTCCCTGCAGTCTCAGCTACAACTACACCCCCCACCCATTACATAATGGACAATATTGTCTATCTTGGCATTCATAAAAATATTCTTTCACCTCTAAAAAATCGTACTCCGTCATAGCAACAAGATAAACCTGACAATAGCTTTAAGATATGCCAATACAGCAGTGGAAGGGCTACTCACTGAATAACGAAATAAACAAGAAAACGTTTTAAAAAATGATACCATGTCATTCTACAGTCAATATCTGGGACTAAATATTGAATAAATATACAACCTTACCATTGGTTTTACGTGTAGAGATGTCCCTTTTGAGACTTAGTGGTCATAAATTGTCTTGGACAATCCATTTGTGAAATATATGCGCATTTGTGATGTCTGGGTACCTTCAAAAAAGCTGTGCATAATACCACACGTGTTGGTATGGCTTGATTGGCTTGATTGACAATTCATTTATTCAGTAGGTGAGAGTATAAGCTTTCTAACGATGTATAACGTCTAATTTTGCTTTTGGCATAGGGTTTTATAGGTGTGTAACCAAAATTTTTCTTATCCTTGCATTCACTTACGCTAGTAGCAGTAGATGACGCTGCACCTGACGAAACGTGGTCAACAATTTTTCGTAATTTCTTGGAAAATACTATTATTATTGAGGACTCCTGGGCATAGCTAAGCCATATGTTTGCTGATAGACCTAGCTGACATCATTTTCTGGAGCAAAACAGAAGCGTATACAACAGTATCATTGATTTACTGTCTCTGTCTCCATCTGCTGAACATAGATACGATTTCATCATTGCTATGTAAGTATTACTGCTCAAAATACTTTGGTTGTATACGTTATTTTTGAAATTGAGTGTCTTTAAATAGGTTAGTGGTATTATATAATGTGGATATTTCACACTGTAATGTAAGCGTTAGTTAGTAATGTAATAATGTTTGTGAAGCATGCAACAGTGATGACCTGAGAGTTGGAACATTGCCAAAACGTGGTGGACGGTTGAAAACTGTTTTCATGATGTCCCATCCCCATACAAGAAAACATACGAGAGTACAGACTATAGAAATACACACAAGAGTTAATTATTACACATTTAGGTACTTTACTGCATTGTGTGACAATATTTTTGCATTGTTTTTTAATCTGATAGCAATGTTTCATCTTAAAAAGGGGCTCATTTATATGCTTCATAATGGACAAAAAGCATTTTATTCATTTTTGGAGATATTTTGGATATGTTTCTAGACCCCTATATATTTTAGACCACTGTACTGACGGAAAGCTTGTAATTCCCACTTGAAAATGATGCAACAGTGAGTTTCTTCAGTCAGAACAGTTGATTTGTAGTGAAATACGTGAATATGTTTTGCTTTACAGCAACGCATAATTTAGACATTTTGGATAGATTTGGAGACGCTGGTACACTGCTTAGTTTTTGCTTAATAAATCCATAGTAGTTCTACATATCCACCCTTTTATGAACTTGTGGTCAAGAAGTTTTTGACCAAGCACACATAGTTTAACCTCCGGTATATATACAATCTCTCAGTATTTCATTGCAAACTAAAAAAGTGCAAATTCATTTTAGATTTTCTGTCTAGACAATTGCATTTGTGGCACTTTATTTCTTCCAAAATTTTGATGATAAAATAATCTGCGTTAGTATTGTAAATTGTACAAATGTCCTGCTTCATTTAAGCCATTTTTCAAGTCTCTGTGGTGTTCACATCTGGAGTTATAAGGCTTTAAATATGGTACCCCCTAAATGGGCAAGGATTGGCAAGGTTTGGCATGTGCGCTAAGGGTTAAATGGCACTGGATCCGCTGAATTCCGATGTCGTTTTTTAACCAAAACAATTATTTTGCTAACAAAAAGCGAACACTGCTGCGTATGTTATTTACGTCACACCTCTTGCAGTTCCCTGGCAACACTTGTGAAGGGCAAGTAGCCTAGTTATATTAAGATGTTTACAATGATATATACAACTGTAAAAAAATATAAAAATGTATAATTTACTACACTAACGGGAAACAACGGGAAGAAAATGGTTTTCGAGCGTGTATCGAAACAGCTCTGTGTGTGATGTTGTAATTGTGCGACGGGTCATCTCGGGTGGCTAACCACTTAGCCGTTAGGATTTGGCTTTTTAAAATGGCACAGAATTTTTTTTAGATTATAAAAACTGGGTAAAAATCATTATTTTTTCATATACAAAAAAACATCCAAATGCCATAATTTATTTTAAAGGAATTCGGAAATCTCCATTCATTTGTTTCATAGGGGCATATTTTTTGAAGTCTCGAAAATGCTAACGAAGCCGAAGGGAATGACGACAGGACTTCTGAGGCCTATGAGGCATCCCACAATTTGTGGGCAATTTAGCCCCATAGAGATGAATGGCGGAACGTTCAAATCCAGAGAGAGACCAGAGTATAGCTGATAGAAGTCAGAGCACTGTGACATCACAAGGGCGAGAAGCCAGCATTGTGACATCACAAGGGTGAACATTCCGCCATTCATTCTCTATGGGAAAAATTGCCCAAAAAAGGTGGAAATAATAATATGTGCAATAATCAGAGGTGGGTAGAGTAGCCAAAACCTGTACTCAAGTAAAAGTATTGTTACTTTAAAATAATAATGACTCAAGTAGAAGTAAAAGTAGTCATCCAAATAATTACTTGAGTAAGAGTAAGAAAGTATCTTGTGAAAAGACTACTCAAGTACTGAGTTACTTCATATAATCTGATTTAATGTTGAAATAAGAAGAGCAAGATGAACGTAAAAATCTAAATGTCCAAAATATAAAATTGTAAATGCTTGTCCAATAGAAATAAACCAAATATAAAATAGCCATGTGCAAATTCAAATATGGCCTAAATCATATCCCTTAAAACAATGATACAATAAAACAATACACAGGAGGTTCGTCAGAAGAGGAGGATTTTCGCTTTCTGTTGGACTCTATTAAGTCTGTATACCCCGTCAATTTGTTGGGGTGAACCCTCCGTTGACAGAAAAAATATCAATGAGGCTACAGGGATGACTCATCATCACAACAAAGAGGAGCCTGCTCAAATTCAAACAGAAACTTTATATGTGGGAAACATAATGCTTTGTAGCACCATTATTGTACCTTATGAGGCACTTCTCCACGATATTCCAAAGTCCCATGATGCCTTGCGCGGAACATGTGCAGAACTTCCGGTTTAGCGTAAACAAACGTTATGTATGCTATGCAAGGTTCCAGCGCTCACGTCTTGACTGTTGCATGCTTCACAAAAACTATTACACTACTAACTCATGCTTACATTACAGTGTGAAATATCCACATTAATACCAGTAATCTATTTAAACACACTCAATTAAAAAAAAATAACGTGTATTTTTGAGCATATAAGTATAAGTATTTTGAGCAATAATAGCCTACTTACATAGCAATGATGAAATCTTATGTGTTCAGTAGATGGAGACAGAGACCGTAAATCAACAATACAGTTTAATCCGCTTGTTTTGCTCCAGAAAACGATGTCATCTAGGTCTATCAGCAAACATACGGCTTAGCTATGCCCAGAAGTCCTCAATAATAATAGTATTTCCCAAGAAATTACGAATAATCGTTGACCACGTTCCGTGCTGCGTCTTTTACTGCTACCAAATGCATAAGTGAATGCGACCATAAGAAAAATTTCGGTTACGCTGACCTAAAAAACGCTATTCCAAAAGCAAAATTAGACACGTTATACATCGTTAGAAAGCTTATACTCTCACCTACTGAATAAATGAATTGTCAATCAAGCCAGACTGTACTAAAAAGGGCGCCGTAAACAACGCGTGTGGTATTACGCACAGCTATTTTGGAAGATACCGAGGCATCACAAATGCCCGTATATTTCACAAACGGATTGTCCAAGACAATAAATTACCACTCAGTCAAATAGTTAGCTATCCACAGCCAAAACTAACCTACAACTTACCGCCACATATTTTCTCAAGTTCGAAGGTGAGTTCTTGTAGGCTGAAATGTCCACATTTCTAGGCAGACAAAGAAGGCAGCGCATAATGTAACTACTGTTTTTGGTAGTCTGTAAGTAAAACGTAGTTTGAACGTGAGGCCAGGGGTGTTCTGCCTGCTACGAATCACCCGCCGTTGTTTCAGCCATTGTTGTCGCCCACTCATCCTTCTGTGTGCTGTGACTGGCTACGTTTGATTGGTGAAACAGAGTCATGTGGGGCTATGACAGAGCCAAAGCAAAGACCAGTCAGCCTCTTTGGCTGAAGTCTCTCTGAGAGAAAGAAACAAACAGAACGTGCATTGAATAAAAAATGGGTAAAAAATAAAAGTAACGAGCGGAATGTAGCCGAATATAACGGAGTAAAAGTAACATTTTTTCTTCACAAATATACTCGAGTAAAAGTGAAAAGTATGTTGCATTAAAACTACTCTTACAAGTACAATTTATTCAAAAAGTTACTTAAGTAAATGTAACGGAGTAAATATAACGCGTTACTACCCACCTCTGGCAATAATAATAGTGTGTTTGCCAAAGGCAACCACACCTATAAGTATGTGCATTAATAATAGTGTGATCGCCAAAGGCAACCACACTAAATATGTGAGATAATAGTAGTGTTATCGGCAAAGGCAATGTGTGGTTGCCGCCAATGCAACGTTGACTTTGTGCTGAACATGGAGTTCTAGGCCGTTGCTAGATGGTTGCTATGGAGTTCTAGGTAGTTGCTAGGGTGTTGCTAAGTGGTTGCTATGGAGATGAAGGCGGGTGCTACGGTGTTCTCGGTGGTTGCTCGGGTGTTACTTGGTGGTTGCTTCTAAGTTCTAGGGGGTTGTTAGTGTGGTGCTATGCAGTTGCTATGGAGTTTTTGGTGGTTGCTAGGGTGTTGCTAGGTGGTTGCTAGGATGTTACTAGGTGGTTGCTATTGAGTTATAGGCAGTTGCTAGGTGGTTGCTAGGAGGTTGCTATGGAGTTATAGGCGGTTGTTAGGGTGTTGCTAGGCAGTTGTTATGGTGTTCCAGGTGGTTGCTAGGGTGTTGCTAGGTGGTTGCTAGGGTATTCTAGGTGGTTGCTATGGAGTTCTAGGTGGTTACTATGGTGTTGCTAGCTGGTTGCTAGGGTATTCTAAGTGGTTGCTAGGATGTTGCTGGTTGGTTGCTATGGAGATATAGCCGGTTGCTAGGGTGGTGCTAGGCATTTGCTATGGTGTTCCAGGTGGTTGCTAGTGTGCTGTTAGGTGGTTGCTATGGAGTTCTAGGCGGTTGCTAGGTTGTTCTAGGTGGTTGCTAGGGTGCTGCTAGGTCGTTGCTATGGAGTTATAGGTGGTTGCTAGGATGTTGCTAGGGGGTTGCTATGGAGTTATAGGCGGTTGCTAGGGTGTTGCTGGGTCATTGCTATGGAGTTATAGGTGGTTGCTAGGATGTTGCTAGGGGGTTGCTATGGAGTTATAGGTGGTTGCTAGGGTGTTGCTAGGTGGTTGCTAGGATGTTACTAGGTGGTTGCTATTGAGTTATAGGCAGTTGCTAGGTGGTTGCTAGGAGGTTGCCATGGAGTTATAGGCGGTTGTTAGGGTGTTGCTAGGCAGTTGTTATGGTGTTCCAGGTGGTTGCTAGGGTGTTGCTAGGTGGTTGCTATGGAGTTCTAGGTGGTTACTATGGTGTTGCTAGGTGGTTGCTAGGGTATTCTAAGTGGTTGCTAGGATGTTGCTAGGTGGTTGCTATGGAGTTATAGGCGGTTGCTAGGGTGTTGCTAGACAGTTGTTATGGTGTTCCCAGTGGTTGCTAAGTGGTTGCTAGGATGATGCTAGGTGTTGCTAGGTGGATGCTATGGAGATTTAGGTGGTTGTTAAGGTGTTGCTAGGTGGTTGCTATGGAGTTATAGCTGGTTGCTAGAGTGTTGCTAGGCATTTGCTATGGAGTTATAGGCGGTTGCTAGGGTGTTGCTAGGGTATTCTAGGTGGTTGCTAAGATGTTGCTAGGTGGTTGCTATGGAGTTATAGGCAGTTGCTAGGGTGTTGCTAGGCAGTTATGGTGTTCCAGGTGGTTGCTATGGTGTTCCAGGTGGTTGCTAGGGTGTTGCTAGGTGGTTGCTATGGAGTTCTAGGTGGTTGCTATGGTGTTGCTAAGTGGTTGCTATGGAGATCTAGGCTGTTGCAAGACTGTTCTAAGTGGTTGCTAGGGTGTTGCTAGGTGGTTCCCATAGAGTTCTAAGCGGTTGCTAAGGTGTTGCTAGGTGGTTGCTATGGAGTTCTAAGCAGTTGCTAGGGTGTTCTAGGTGGTTGCTAGGGTGTTGCTAGATGGTTGTTATGGAGTTCCAGGTGGTTGCTAGGGTTTTCTAGGTATTTGCTATAGAGTTCTAGGCAGTTGCTATGCTGTTGCTAGGTGGTTGCTATGGAGTTCCAGGCTGTTGCTAGGCTGTTCTAGGTGGTTGCTCTGTCTTTACTGAGTCCAATGACGCGATCCATAATTCTCTATGACAAACGGTTGAAAAGTTATTAAATATCAAATGTCGGCCAATCAGGAAAGGGGGCGAGGTTAATTTACACCAATGGACAATCGACTCTCTAACACGTCCAATGAGGCATCCCACAATATGAGGGCAATTTTGCCCCATAGAGATGAATGCTGAATGTCCAAAGCCAGAGAGAGACCAGAGCACTGCTGCTAGAAGACAGAGCATTGTGACATCACAATGGTGAGAAGACAAAGCATTGTGACATCACAAGGGTGAACATTCCGCCATTCATTCTCTATGGGAAAAATTTCCCAAAAATATATAGAGTTCTAGGCAGTTGCTATAGTGTTACAGGTGGTTGCTAGTGTGTTGTTAGGTGTTTGCTATGGAGTTCTAGGCTGTTGTTAGGGTGTTCTAGGTGGTTGCTAGGGTGTTGCTAGGTCGTTGCTATGGAGTTACAGGCAGTTGCTAGGATGTTGCTAGGGGGTTGCTAAGTCTTTACTGAGTTCAATGACGCAACCCATAGTTCTCTATGAAAAACAGTTCAAAAGTTATGAGATATCAAACATCGGCCAATCAGGAAAGGGGGCAAGGCTGATCTCCACCAATGGACAAAGGACTCTCTACCATGTCCAATGAGGCATTGCACAATTTGTGGGCAATTTTTCCCCATAAAGATGAATGGCAGAATGTTCAAAACTAGAGAGAGACCAGAGTACTGCTGAGTAATAACTAGACAATTCCTGCAGAAATTGTGAAGTGTGGTTGCCGCCAACGCAAAGTCGATTTTCTGCTGAACAGAGTGAACAGTGGTAGCTAGTTGCTATTATGTTTGAGGCGGTTGCTAGGGTGTTGCTAGGTGGTATCCATGGAATTCTAGGCGGTTGCTAGGGTGTTCTAGGTGGTTGCTATGGAGTTCTAGGTGGTTGCTATGGTGTTGCTAGGTGGTTGCTATGGAGTTATAGCCGGTTGCTAGGGTGTTGCTAGGCATTTGCTATGGAGTTATAGGCGGTTGCTAGGGTGTTGCTAGGCTATTCTAGGTGGTTGCTATGGAGTTACAGGTGGTTGCTAGAGTGTTGCTAGGCAGTTGTTATGGTGATCCAGGTGGTTGCTAAGGTGTTGCTAGGTGGTTGCTAGGGTATTCTAGGTGGTTGCTAGGGTGTTGCTAGGTGGATGCTATGGAGTTCTAGGTGGTTACTATGGTGTTGCTAGGTGGTTGCTATGTACTTATAGCCGGTTGCTAGGGTGTTGCTAGGCATTTGCTATGGAGTTATAGGCGGTTGCTAGGGTGTTGCTAGGGTATTCTAGGTGGTTGCTAGGATGTTGCTAGGTGGTTGCTATGGAGTTATAGGTGGTTGCTAGGGTGTAGCTAGGCAGTTGTTATGGTGTTCCAGGTGGTTGCTAGGGTGTTGCTAGGTGGTTGCTATGGTGTTCCAGGTGGTTGCTAGGGTGTTGCTAGGTGGTTGCTATGGAGTTCTAGGTGGTTGCTAGGGTGTTGCTAGGTGGTTGCTATGGAGTGGTGGGCAGTTGCTAGGATGTTGCTAGGGGCTTGCTATGGAGTTCTAGGTGGTTACTATGGTGTTGCTAGGTGGTTGCTATGTACTTATAGCCGGTTGCTAGGGTGTTGCTAGGCATTTGCTATGGAGTTATAGGCAGTTGCTAGGTATTTACTGAGTCCAATGACGCGACCCATAGTTCTCTATGACAAACGGATCAAAAGTTATGAAATATCAAACATCGGCCAAACAGGAATGGGGGCGAGGCTGATCTACACTAATGGACAAAGGACTCTCTACCATTTCCAATGAGGCATTGCACAATTTGTGGGCAATTTTTCCCCATAGAGATGAATGGCAGAATGTTCAAATCTAGAGAGAAACCAGAGTACTGCTGCTAGAAAACAGAGCATTGTGACATCATAAAGGTGTGAAGACAGCATTGTGACATCACAAGGGTGAACATTCCACCATTCATTCTCTATGGGAAAAATTCCCCAAAAAAAGTCAAATTTCTCAAAAACCGTGCACCTAAACTTTCCACAAAGTAATAGCACACCATTCCCGATCAAGCCGCTCGATTTGACATATTGCACATGTATGTGGTGCGAAAACTCTGGGAGGAGTAGCGGTCCAAAAAACTGGCGGAATAATAATAATAATAACTAGACAATTCCTGCAGAAATTGTGAAGTGTGGTTGCCGCCAAAGCAAAGTCGACTTTCTGCTGAACAGAGTGAACAGTGGTAGGTAGTTGCTATGATGTTTGAGGCGGTTGCTAGGGTGTTGCTAGGTTTCTATAGAGTTTTAGGCAGTTGCTAGGATGTTGCTAGGTGGTTGATATGGTGTTCCAGGTGGTTGCTAGGGTGGTGCTAGGTGGTTGCTATGGAGCTCCAGGTGGTTGCTAGGGCATTGCTAGGTGGTTGCTAGGGTAATCTAAGTGGTTACTAGGATGTTGCTAGGTGGTTGCTATGGAGTTATAGGTGGTTGCTAGGGTGTTGCTATCAGTTGTTATGGTGTTCCAGGTGGTTGCTAGGGTGTTGCTAGGTGGTTGCTAGGATGTTGCTAGGTGGTTGCTATGGAGTTATAGGCGGTTGCTAGGCTGTTGCTAGGTGGTTTCTATGAGGTTGCTATTGAGTTATAGGTGGTTGTTAGGGTGTTGCTAGGTAGTTGTTATGGTGTTCCAGGTGGTTGCTAGGGCATTGCTAGGTGTTTGCTAGGGTATTCTAGGTGGTTGCTAGGGTGTTGCTAGGTGGTTGCTATGGTGTTCCAGGTGGTTGCTATGGTGTTGCTAGGTGGTTGCTATGGAGTTCTTGGTGGTTGCTGTGGTGTTGCTATGTGGTTGCTATGGAGTTATAGCCGGTTGCTAGGGTGGTGCTAGGCATTTGCTATGGAGTTATAGGCGGTTGCTAGGTTGTTGCTAGGGTATTCTAAGTGGTTGCTAGGATGTTGCTAGGTGGTTGCTATGGAGTTATAGGTGTTTGCTAGGGTGTTGCTAGGCAGTTGTTATGGTGTTCCAGGTGGTTGCTAGGGTGTTGCAAAGTGGTTGCTATGGTGTTCCAGGTGGATGCCAGGGTGTTGTTAGGTGGTTGCTATGGAGTTCTAGATGGTTGCTAGGTTGTTCTAGGTGGTTGCTAGGGTGTTGCTAGGTCGTTGCTATGGAGTTATAGGTGGTTGCTAGGATGTTGCTAGGGGGTTGCTATGGAGTTTTAGGCGGTTGCTAGGGTGTTGCTAGGCAGTTTTTATGGTGTTCCAGGTGGTTGCTAGGGTGTTGCTAGGTGGTTGCTAGGATGTTGCTAGGTGGTTGCTATTGAGTTATAGGCAGTTGCTAGGTGGTTGCTAGGAGGTTGCTATGGAGTTATAGGCAGTTGTTAGGGTGTTGCTAAGCAGTTGTTATGGTGTTGCTAGGGTGTTGCTAGGTGGTTGCTAGGGTATTCTAGGTGGTTGCTATGGAGTTCTAGGTGGTTACTATAGTGTTGCTAGGTTGTTGCTAGCGTATTCTAAGTGGTTGCTATGATGTTGCTAGGTGGTTGTTATGGAGTTATAGGCCGTTGCTAGGGTGTTGCTAGACAGTTGTTATGGTGTTCCCAGTGGTTGCTAAGTGGTTGCTAGGATGTTGCTCGGTGTTGCTAGGTGGACGCTATGGAGATTTAGGTGGTTGCTAAGGTGTTGCTAGATGGTTGCTATGGACTTATAGCCGGTTGCTAGGGTGTTGCTAGGCATTTGCTATGGAGTTATAGGCGGTTGCTAGGGTGTTGCTAGGGTATTCTAGGTGGTTGCTAGGATGTTGCTAGGTGGTTGCTATGGAGTTATAGGCAGTTGCTAGGGTGTTGCTAGGCAGTTGTTATGGTGTTCCAGGTGGTTGCTAGGGTGTTGCTAGGTGGTTGCTATGGTGTTCCAGGTGGTTGCTAGGGTGTTGCTAGGTGGTTGCTATGGAGTTCTAGGTGGTTGCTATGGTGATGCTAGGTGGTTGCTATGGAGATCTAGGCTGTTGCAAAACTGTTCTAAGTGGTTGCTAGGGTGTTGCTAGGTCGTTCCCATAGAGTTCTAAGCGGTTGCTAAGGTGTTGCTAGGTGGTTGCTATGGAGTTCTAAGCAGTTGCTAGGGTGTTTTAGGTGGTTGCAAGGGTGTTGCTAGATGGTTGTTATGGAGTTCCAGGTCGTTGCTACGGTTTTCTAGGTATTTGCTATAGAGTTCTAGGCAGTTGCTATGCTGTTGCTAGGTGGTTGCTATGGAGTTCCAGGCTGTTGCTAGGCTGTTCTAGGTGGTTGCTAGGGTGTTGCTAGGTGGTTGCTCCGTCTTTACTGAGTCCAATGACGCGATCCACAATTCTCTATGACAAACGGTTGAAAAGTTATTAAATATCAAATGTCGGCCAATCAGGAACGGGGGCGAGGTTAATTTACACCAATAGACAATCGACTCTCTAACACGTCCAATGAGGCATCCCACAATTTGAGGGCAATTTTGCCCCATAGAGATGAATGCTGAATGTCCAAAGCCAGAGAGAGACCAGAGCACTGCTGCTAGAAGACAGACCATTGTGACATCATAAAGGTGAGAAGACAGCATTGTGACATCACAAGGGTGAACATTCCACCATTCATTCTCTATGGGAAAAATTCCCCAAAAAAAGTCAAATTTCTCAAAAACCGTCCACCCAAACTTTCCACAAAGTAATAGCACTTCATTCCCGATCAAGCCGCTCGATTTGACACATTGCACATGTATGTGGTGCGAAAACTCTGGGAGGAGTAGCGGTCCAAAAAATGGGTGGAATAATAATAATAATAATAATAAATAAATAATATGTGCAATAATAATAGTGTGTTTGCCTAAGGCAACCACACTAACTAGACAATTCCTGCAGAAATTGTGAAGTGTGGTTGCCGCCAATGTAAAGTCAACGTACTGCTGAACAAAGTGAACAGTGGTAGGTAGTTGCTATGATGTTCTGGTGGTGACTATGGTGTTTTAGGTGGTGTCTACGGTGTTGCTATGGAGTTCTAGGCGGTTGCTATGGAATTCTAGGAGGTTGCTAGGGTGATCTAGGTGGTTCTATGGAGTTCTAGGCGGTTGCTATGGAATTCTATGCGGTTGCTAGGGTGTTCTAGGTGGTTGCTATGGAGTTCTAGGCAGTTGCTAGGATGTTGCTAGGTGGTTGCTATGGAGCTCCAGGTGGTTGCTAGGGCATTGCTAGGTGGATGCTAGGGTATTCCAAGTGGTTGCTAGGATGTTGCTAGGTGGTTGCTATGGAGTTATAGGCGGTTGCTAGGGTGTTGCTAGGCAATTGTTTGGTGTTCCAGGTCGTTGCTAGGCTGTTGCTAGGTGGTTGCTATGGAGTTATAGGCGGTTGCTAGGTGGTTGCTATGGAGTTCTAGGCTGTTGCTAGGGTGTTGCTACGTGGTTGCTTGGGTATTCAACGTGGTTGATATGGTGTTATAGGTGGTTTCTAGGGTGTTGCTGTGTTGTTGCTATGGAGTTCTAGGCGGTTGCTAGGGTGTTCTTGGTGGTTGCTAGGGTATTCTAAGTGGTTGCTAGGGTGTTGCTAGGTGGTTGCTATGGTGTTCCAGATGGTTGCTAGGACGTTGCTAGGCAGTTGCTAGGCTATTCTAGGTGGTTGCTAGGGTGTTGCTAGGTGGTTGCAATGGAATTCTAGGCGGTTGCTTTGGTGATCCCGGTGGTTGCTAGGATGTTGCTAGGCAGTTCTTATGGTGTTCCCGGTGGTTGCTATGGTGTTCCAGGTGGTTCCTAGGATGTTGCTAAGTCGTTGCCATGGAGTTCTAGGTGGTTGCTAGGGTGATGCTAGGTGGTTGCTATGGAGTTATAGCTGGTTGCTAGGGTGTTGCTAGGTGGTTGCTAAGGAGTTATGGCTGGTTGCTAGGGTGTTGCTAGGTGGTTGCTATGGAGTTCTAGGCAGTTGCTAGGATGTTGCTAGGTGGTTGCTATGGAGTTATAGGTGGTTGCTAGGGTGTTGCTAGGCATTTCCTATGGTTTTCCAGTTGGTTGCTAGGGTGTTGCTAGGTGGTTGCTATGGAGTTCTAGGTGGTTGCTATGGTGTTGCTAGGTGGTTGCTAAGGCATTCTAGGCAGATGTTAGGGTGCTCTAGGTGGTTGCTAGTGTGTTCTTAGGTGGTTGCTATGGAGTTCTAGGTGGTTGGTAGGGTGTTGCTAAATGGTTGCTATGGAGTTCAGTGCGGTTGCTAAGTCATTCTGGGTGGTTGCTATAGTGTTCCAGGTTGTTGCTAGGGTGTTGTTAGGTGGTTGCTATGGAGTTCTAGGTGGTTGCTAGGGTGTTGCTTGGTGGTTGCTATGGAGTTATAGCTGGTTGCTAGGGTGTTGCTAGGCGTTTGCTATGGTGTTCTTGGTAGTTGCTAGGGTGCTGCTAGGTGGTTGCTAGGGAGTTCTAGGCGGTTACTAGGGCGTTGCAAGGTGGTTGCTACGCTGTTTTACGCAGTTGCTAGGGTGTTAGAAGTGGTTACTTGGGTGTTGCTAGGTGGTTGCTATGGAGTTCTAGGTGGTTGCTAGGGTGTTGCTAGGTGGTTGCTAGGGTGTTCTAGGAGGTTGCTAGGGTGTTGCTAGGTGGTTGCTATGGAGTTATAGCTGGTTGCTAGGGTGTGGCTAGGCATTTGCTATTGTGTTCCAGGTGGTTGCTAGGGTGTTGCTAGGTGGTTGCTAGGGTGTTGCTAGGTGGTTGCTATGGAGTTCTAGGTGGTTGCTAGATGGTTGCTATGGAGTTCTAGGTGGTTGCTAGGGTGTTGCTTGGCGGTTGCTAGGTCTTTACTGAGTCCAATGACGTGACCCATAATTCTCTATGACAAACGGTTCAAAAGTTATAAAATATCAAACATCGGCCAATCAGGAATGGGGGCGAGGCTGATCTACACTAATGGACAAAGGACTCTCTGCCATGTCCAATGAGGCATTGCACAATTTGTGGGCAATTTTTCCCCATAGAGTTGAATGGCAGAATGTTCAAATCTAGAGAGAGACCAGAGTACTGCTGCTAGAAGACAGACCATTGTGACATCATAAGGGTGTGAAGACAGCATTGTGACATCACAAGGGTGAACATTCCACCATTCATTCTCTATGGGAAAAATTTCCCAAAAAAAGTGGAATTTCTCAAAAACCGTGCAACGAAACTTTCCACAAAGTAATAGCACACCATTCCCGATCAAGCCGCTCGATTTGACATATTGCACATGTATGTGGTGCGAAAACTCTGGGAGGAGTAGCGGTCCAAAAAACTGGCGGAATAATAATAATAATAAATATGTGCAATAATAATAGTGTGTTTGCCTAAGGCAACCACACTAACTAGACAATTCCTGCAGAAATTGTGAAGTGTGGTTGCCGCCAATGCAAAGTCGACTTTGTGCTGAACGGAGTGAACAGTTTCTGTAGTATAAGCAGAGACAGGGCATTGTGTACCTGCTATAACATCACTACAACGAGTTGATTTGAGACACATATATTCAGAGCTAATTTATCCTTTCATCAAAATTTGAGATCTCAGTGTTTTACTTGCGGTATGCGGTGACGAGTGACGGCGAATCACAAAGCTAGCTGGCATGTTCAGAGGGTCTTGGAAAAACCCTAAGTCTGACGTGTAATGCAGACTGATGTGTAATGCAGTTATAACGAGACCAAAGTTTCCAACTCGCTGGAATATAAAACGGTATTACAAAAGTAAAATTTGACATATTATACATTGTTAGAAAGCTTATTCTGTCACCTATTAGATCGATGATGTGTAGATCAAGCCAGATTGTACTACAAAGTTCGACAACACCCAAAGCAACATGTGTGGTATTACAAGCCCACTGAAGACCGGATCAGAAGCTGCTGCACACGTGTTGTTGACGGCGTTGTTGCACTCTTTAGTACAGTCTGGCTTGTTTGAGAATTCGTTTATTCAGTAGGTGAGAGCATAAGCTTTCTAACCAGGTATAACACGTGTAGTTTTGGTTTTGGAATATCCTTTGTTAGGTCAACCGAAAGTGTTTTAATCGTCGCATTCAATGCATGCACTCTTTGTTAGCACCAGTAGCATTCAAAGACGCTGCATTTGACGAAACGTTGTCAACGATTTTGCGTAATATCTTGTGAAATACTATTATTTTTGAGGAAATCTGGGTATGCCTAAGTCATATGTTTGTTGATATACCTAGCTGACAGCGTTTTCATTTGTAATTTTGCATTTGGAATACCGTTTTTATCGCGTGCACTTCCGCATTAAGCTATATCCACTGTGGTGGTTAAGTCGCCAGGAAACCTCGTTTGAACAACACAATCCGTGCATGTACGTCTTCGTCAAGGTTTTATCTACATTGTGGTATGAATCATTTGAAGTTTACGAATGTGTGTTTTCTGTAATTACGACGAAAATGGAGATATCCACCGCATCTGGATTCTAAATTTCCTGTAGATGAAGCAGGTTAAAAGTGCATCACGTGTGCTAAGCCGACCAATGCTGTGACTTCACCGCTCACATATGTATGACGTCACGTTTTACATTCATCCCTATGGGGAAAAATTGGCCATAAAAAGTCATATTTCTCAAAAACCGTGCAGCGAAACTTTCCACAAAGTAATAGCCATCGATTCCCAAAGAAGCCGGTCAATTTGACATATGGCATGTGTATGTGGTGCGAAAACTCTGGGAGGAGTAGCGGTCCAAAAAATGGGTGGAATAATAATAATAATAACTAGACAATTCCTGCAGAAATTGTGAAGTGTGGTTGCCGCCAATGCAAAGTCGACTTTGTGCTGAACGGAGTGAACAGTTTCTGTAGTATAAGCAGAGACAGGGCATTGTGTACCTGCTCTAACATCACTACAACGAGTTGATTTGCGACACATATATTCAGAGCTAAATTATCCTTTCATCAAAATTTGAGATCTCAGTGTTTTACTTGCGGTATGCGGTGACGAGTGACGGCGAATCACAAAGCTAGCTGGCATGTTCAGAGGGTCTTGGAAAAACCCTAAGTCTGACGTGTAATCCAGACTGATGTGTAATGCAGTTATAACGAGACCAAAGTTTCCAACTCGCTGGAATATAAAACGGTATTACAAAAGTAAAATTTGACATATTATACATTGTTAGAAAGCTTATTCTGTCACCTATTAGATCGATGATGTGTAGATCAAGCCAGATTGTACTACAAAGTTCGACAACACCCAAAGCAACATGTGTGGTATTACAAGCCCACATGGTTTTCTGAAGAAAGACCGGACCAGAAGCTGCTGCACACGTGTTGTTGACGGCGTTGTTGCACTCTTTAGTACAGTCTGGCTTGTTTGAGAATTCGTTTATTCAGTAGGTGAGAGCATAAGCTTTCTAACCAGGTATAACAGCACGTCTAATTTTGGTTTTGGAATATCGTTTTTTTAGGTCAACCGAAAGTTTTTTAATCGTCGCATACAATGCATGTAGTCTTTGTTAGCATTAGCATTCAAAGACGCTGGACCTGACGAAACGTCGTCAAAGAATTTGCGTAATATCTTGTGAAATACTGTTATTATTGAGGACTTCTGGGTATGCCTAAGCCATATGTTTTGTTGATATACCTAGCTGACAGCGTTTTCATTTGTAATTTTGCGTTGGAATACTGTTTTATCCGTTCACTTCCGCGTTCAGATATATCCTTTCTGGTGGCTGGTGAGGACACGTACAGCGGACCGCATCACGTGTGCAAAGCCGACCAATGCTGTAACTTCATAATTCACATTTTTTATGACGTCACCGCCCCATTCATTTTCAATGGGAAAAATTGGCCATAAAAAGTCATATTTCTCAAAAACCGTGCAGCGAAACTTTCCACAAAGTAATAGCCATCGATTCCCAAAGAAGCCGGTCAATTTGACATATGGCATGTGTATGTGGTGCGAAAACTCTGGGAGGAGTAGCGGTCCAAAAAATGGGTGGAATAATAATAATAAATAAATAATATGTGCGATAATAATAGTGTGATTGCCTAAGGCAACCACACTAGCTAGACAATTCCTGCAGAAATTGTGAAGTGTGGTTGCCGCCAATGCAAAGTCAACTTTGTGCTGAACGGAGTGAACAGTTTCTGTATTGTGTACCTGCTATAACATCACTACAACGAGTTGATTTGCGACACATATATTCAGAGCTAAATTATCCTTTCATCAAAATTTGAGATCTCAGTGTTTTACTTGCGGTATGCGGTGACGAGTGACGGCGAATCACAAAGCTAGCTGGCATGTTCAGAGGGTCTTGGAAAAACCCTAAGTCTGACGTGTAATGCAGACTGATGTGTAATGCAGTTATAACGAGACCAAAGTTTCCAACTCGCTGGAATTTAAAACGGTATTACAAAAGTAAAATTTGACATATTATACATTGTTAGAAAGCTTATTCTGTCACCTATTAGATCGATGATGTGTAGATGAAGGCAGATTGTACTACAAAGTTCGACAACACCCAAAGCAACATGTGTGGTATTACAAGCCCACATGGTTTTCTGAAGTAAGACCGGACCAGAAGCTGCTGCACACGTGTTGTTGACGGCGTTGTTGCACTCTTTAGTACAGTCTGGCTTGTTTGAGAATTCGTTTATTCAGTAGGTGAGAGCATAAGCTTTCTAACCAGGTATAACAGCACGTCTAATTTTGGTTTTGGAATATCGTTTTTTAGGTCAACCGAAAGTTTTTTAATCGTCGCATACAATGCATGTAGTCTTTGTTAGCATTAGCATTCAAAGACGCTGGACCTGACGAAACGTCGTCAAAGAATTTGCGTAATATCTTGTGAAATACTGTTATTATTGAGGACTTCTGGGTATACCTAAGCCATATGTTTTGTTGATATACCTAGCTGACAGCGTTTTCATTTGTAATTTTGCATTGGAATACTGTTTTATCCGTTCACTTCCGCGTTCAGCTATATCCTTTCTGGTGGCTGGTGAGGACACGTACAGCGGACCGCATCACGTGTGCAAAGCTGACCAATGCTGTAACTTCATAATTCACATTTTTATGACGTCACCGCCCCATTCATTTTCAATGGGAAAAATTGGCCATAAAAAGTCATATTTCTCAAAAACCGTGCAGCGAAACTTTCCACAAAGTAATAGCCATCGATTCCCAAAGAAGCTGGTCAATTTGACATATGGCATGTGTATGTGGTGCGAAAACTCTGGGAGGAGTAGCGGTCCAAAAAACTGGCGGAATAATAATAATAATAATAAATAAATATGTGCGATAATAATAGTGTGATTGCCTAAGGCAACCACACTAACTAGACAATTCCTGCAGAAATTGTGAAGTGTGGTTGCCGCCAATGCAAAGTCGACTTTGTGCTGAACGGAGTGAACAGTTTCTGTAGTATAAGCAGAGACAGGGCATTGTGTACCTGCTATAACATCACTACAACGAGTTGATTTGCGACACATATATTCAGAGCTAAATTATCGTTTCATCAAAATTTGAGATCTCAGTGTTTTACTTGCGGTATGCGGTGACGAGTGACGGCGAATCACAAAGCTAGCTGGCATGTTCAGAGGGTCTTGGAAAAACCCTAAGTCTGACGTGTAATGCAGACTGATGTGTAATGCAGTTATAACGAGACCAAAGTTTCCAACTCGCTGGAATATAAAACGGTATTACAAAAGTAAAATTTGACATATTATACATTGTTAGAAAGCTTATTCTGTCACCTATTAGATCGATGATGTGTAGATCAAGCCAGATTGTACTACAAAGTTCGACAACACCCAAAGCAACATGTGTGGTATTACAAGCCCACTGAAGACCGGATCAGAAGCTGCTGCACACGTGTTGTTGATGGCGTTGTTGCCCTTTTTAGGTCCGTCTGGCTTGATTGAGAATTCGTTTATTCAGTAGGTGAGAGCATAAGCTTTCTAACCAGGTATAACACGTGTAGTTTTGGTTTTGGAATATCATTTTTTAGGTCAACCGAAAGTGTTTTAATCGTCGCATTCAATGCATGCACTCTTTGTTAGCACTAGTAGCATTCAAAGACGCTGCATTTGACGAAACGTTGTCAACGATTTTGCGTAATATCTTGTGAAATACTATTATTTTTGAGGAAATCTGGGTATGCCTAAGTCATATGTTTGTTGATATACCTAGCTGACAGCGTTTTCATTTGTAATTTTGCATTTGGAATACCGTTTTTATCGCGTGCACTTCCGCATTAAGCTATATCCACTGTGGTGGCTAAGTCGCCAGGAAACCTCGTTTGAACAACACAATCCGTGCATGTACGTCTTCGTCAAGGTTTTATCTACATTGTGGTATGAATCATTTGAAGTTTACGAATGTGTGTTTTCTGTAATTACGACGAAAATGGAGATATGCACCGCATCTGGATTCTAAATTTCCTGTAGATGAAGCAGGTTAAAAGTGCATCACGTGTGCTAAGCCGACCAATGCTGTGACTTCACCGCTCACATATGTATGACGTCACGTTTTACATTCATCCCTATGGGGAAAAATTGGCCATAAAAAGTCATATTTCTCAAAAACCGTGCAGCGAAACTTTCCACAAAGTAATAGCCATCGATTCCCAAAGAAGCTGGTCAATTTGACATATGGCACGTGTATGTGGTGCGAAAACTCTGGGAGGAGTAGCGGTCCAAAAAACTGGCGGAATAATAATAATAATAACTAGACAATTCCTGCAGAAATTGTGAAGTGTGGTTGCCGCCAATGCAAAGTCGACTTTGTGCTGAACGGAGTGAACAGTTTCTGTAGTATAAGCAGAGACAGGGCATTGTGTACCTGCTATAACATCACTACAACGAGTTGATTTGCGACACATATATTCAGAGCTAAATTATCCTTTCATCAAAATTTGAGATCTCAGTCTTTTACTTGCGGTATGCGGTGACGAGTGACGGCGAATCACAAAGCTAGCTGGCATGTTCAGAGGGTCTTGGAAAAACCCTAAGTCTGACGTGTAATGCAGACTGATGTGTAATGCAGTTATAACGTGACCAAAGTTTCCAACTCGCTGGAATATAAAACGGTATTACAAAAGTAAAATTTGACATATTATACATTGTTAGAAAGCTTATTCTGTCACCTATTAGATCGATGATGTGTAGATCAAGCCAGATTGTACTACAAAGTTCGACAACACCCAAAGCAACATGTGTGGTATTACAAGCCCACTGAAGACTGGATCAGAAGCTGCTGCACACGTGTTGTTGACGGCGTTGTTGCACTCTTTAGTACAGTCTGGCTTGTTTGAGAATTCGTTTATTCAGTAGGTGAGAGCATAAGCTTTCTAACCAGGTATAACAGCACGTCTAATTTTGGTTTTGGAATATCGTTTTTTTAGGTCAACCGAAAGTTTTTTAATCGTCGCATTCAATGCATGCACTCTTTGTTAGCACTAGTAGCATTCAAAGACGCTGGACCTGACGAAACGTCGTCAAAGAATTTGCGTAATATCTTGTGAAATACTGTTATTATTGAGGACTTCTGGGTATGCCTAAGCTATATGTTTGTTGATATACCTAGCTGACAGCGTTTTCATTTGTAATTTTGCATTTGGAATACCGTTTTTATCGCGTGCACTTCCGCATTAAGCTATATCCACTGTGGTGGCTAAGTCGCCAGGAAACCTCGTTTGATCAACACAATCCGTGCATGTACGTCTTCGTCAAGGTTTTATCTACATTGTGGTATGAATCATTTGAAGTTTACGAATGTGTGTTTTCTGTAATTACGACGAAAATGGAGATATGCACCGCATCTGGATTCTAAATTTCCTGTAGATGAAGCAGGTTAAAAGTGCATCACGTGTGCTAAGCCGACCAATGCTGTGACATCACCGCTCACATATGTATGACGTCACGTTTTACATTCATCCCTATGGGGAAAAATTGGCCATAAAAAGTCATATTTCTCAAAAACCGTGCAGCGAAACTTTCCACAAAGTAATAGCCATCGATTCCCAAAGAAGCCGGTCAATTTGACATATGGCACGTGTATGTGGTGCGAAAACTCTGGGAGGAGTAGCGGTCCAAAAAATGGGTGGAAAGAAAGAATAATAATAATAATAATAATAATAATAATATGTGCGATAATAATAGTGTGATTGCCTAAGGCAACCACACTAACTAGACAATTCCTGCAGAAATTGTGAAGTGTGGTTGCCGCCAATGCAAAGTCGACTTTGTGCTGAACGGAGTGAACAGTTTCTGTAGTATAAGCAGAGACAGGGCATTGTGTACCTGCTATAACATCACTACAACGAGTTGATTTGCGACACATATATTCAGAGCTAAATTATCCTTTCATCAAAATTTGAGATCTCAGTGTTTTACTTGCGGTATGCGCTGACGAGTGACGGCGAATCACAAAGCTGGCTGGCATGTTCAGAGGGTCTTGGAAAAACCCTAAGTCTGACGTGTAATGCAGACTGATGTGTAATGCAGTTATAACGAGACCAAAGTTTCCAACTCGCTGGAATATAAAACGGTATTACAAAAGTAAAATTTGACATATTATACATTGTTAGAAAGCTTATTCTGTCACCTATTAGATCGATGATGTGTAGATCAAGCCAGATTGTACTACAAAGTTCGACAACACCCAAAGCAACATATGTGGTATTACAAGCCCACATGGTTTTCTGAAGTAAGACCGGACCAGAAGCTGCTGCACACGTGTTGTTGACGGCGTTGTTGCACTCTTTAGTAGTCTGGCTTGTTTGAGAATTCGTTTATTCAGTAGGTGAGAGCATAAGCTTTCTAACCAGGTATAACAGCACGTCTAATTTTGGTTTTGGAATATCTTTTTTTTAGGTCAACCGAAAGTTTTTCAATCGTCGCATACAATGCATGTAGTCTTTGTTAGCATTAGCATTCAAAGACGCTGGACCTGACGAAACGTCGTCAAAGAATTTGCGTAATATCTTGTGAAATACTGTTATTATTGAGGACTTCTGGGTATGCCTAAGCCATATGTTTTGTTGATATACCTAGCTGACAGCGTTTTCATTTGTAATTTTGCATTTGGAATACTGTTTTATCCGTTCACTTCCGCGTTCAGCTATATCCTTTCTGGTGGCTGGTGAGGACACGTACAGCGGACCGCATCACGTGTGCAAAGCCGACCAATGCTGTAACTTCATAAGTCACATTTTTATGACGTCACCGCCTCCATTCATTTTCAATGGGAAAAATTGGCCATAAAAAGTCATATTTCTCAAAAACCGTGCAGCGAAGATTTCCACAAAGTAATAGCCATCGATTCCCAAAGAAGCCGGTCAATTTGACATATGGCATGTGTATGTGGTGTAAAAACTCTGGGAGGAGTAGCGGTCCAAAAAACTGGCGGAATAATAATAATAATAAATAAATATGTGCAATAATAATAGCGTGTTTGCCTAAGGCAACCACACTAAATATGTGCAATAATAATAGTGTGTTTGCCTAAGGCAACCACACTAATAATAATATGTGAGATAATAGTAGTGTGATTGCCTAAGGCAACCACACTAATAAATATGTGCAATAATAATAGTGTGTTTGCCTAAGGCAACCACAATAATAATATGTGCAATAATAATAGTGTGTTTGCCTAAGGCAACCACACTAATAATAATAGTGTGTTTGCCTAAGGCAACCACACTAATAATATGTGAGATAATAGTAGTGTGATTGCCTAAGGCAACCACACTAATAATATGTGCAGTAATAATAGTGTGTTTGCCTAAGGCAACCACACTAATAATAATAATAATAATATGTGAGATAATAGCAGTGTGATTGCCAAAGGCAACCACACTAATAATATGTCAGATAATAGTAGAGTGATTGCCAAAGGCAACCACACTAAATACGTGAGATAATAGTAGTGTGATTTCCAAAGGCAACCACAGTAATAATAATATGGGCAATAACAGTACTGTGATTGCCAAAGGCAACCACACTAATAATAATAATATGTGCAATAATAGTAGTGTGATTGTAAAAGGCAACCACACTAATAATAAATATGTGCAATAATAATAGCGTGTTTGCCTAAGGCAACCACACTAATAATATGTGAGATAACAGTAATGTGATTGCCAAAGGCAATCAAACTAATAAATAAATAAAATAAAATAATACAATAGCAAAACAATGTAGGACTAAAAGGCAAATAAAACATTAGCAGATGCTCGGTAAAGGATTCGTAAAATAAATGTAGCCGAATAGGCTTTTACCTACTGAACTAGTTCAGTAACTGTTTAATCATTCACAGCAACTGCTTTATCGTTCACAGAGTCCAATCACTAATCAAGTTGATGTTCAGCTACAGTATATAATCATGCTGGCTTTGTGAAGACAACTGCACAGTGTTTAACGTGGGCTAAATGATAGCCACAGTCTTTTTCTACTGGATTTGTTAACATAGCCTCCCAGTGTTGTAGATGTAATTTGTAGGCTACACATAGGCTGAACAAACTTTGGTCTGAAAGGTTCAAATGAACCCCAAGACTACAACAAAGGAACTGGTGAAGGAGTTAGAGGAATCAGGTACCAAAGTATCTACATCCACCATTTAGAGTATCCTATATCGCAATGGCCTGAAAGGCTGTCATGCAAGGAAGAAGTCCCTTCTCCAAGAGAGGTATAAATCAGCCAGAATGAAGTGTGCAGGTGATCACCAGGATGAACACCTAGCCTTTTGGAGGAGTGTTCTCTGATCAGATTAAACAAAAACTGAACTGACTGTTTGGCCATAATGATCAGTGCTATGTATTGGGGGAAAAGGCTGAGGCTTTTAATCCGAAGACCACCATCCCAAACTGTGAAGCATGGGGGTGGCAGCATCATGTTGTGGGGTTGTTTTTGCTGGAAAAGGGACTGGTGCACTTCAGAAAATAGATGGCATCATGAGGAGCGAGGTTTATCTAGAAATACTGAAGCAACACCTCAAGACTTCGGTTAGAAAGTTGGTCGCAACAGGGGCTTCCAGCAGGACAATGATCCTAAGAATACCTCCAAAGTTGTAACAAAATGGCTTAAAGACAACAAAGTGAAAGTATTGGAGTGGCCATCACAAAGCCCTGACCTGAATCCCATAGAAAATTTGTGTACTGAACTGAAAAAGAATGTCTGAGCAAGGAGGCCCACAAACGTGTCTGAGTTATACCACTTCTGTCAGGAGGAATAGGCAAAAATTCCAGCAAAGTATTGTGAGAAGCTTGTGGAAGTCTAACCCAAGCGTTTGATTCAAGTTAAGCAATTAAAAGGAAATGCCACCAAATACTAACAAAGTGTATGTAAACTTTTGACTGACTGAAAATATAGTATATAATACATAAAAGCTGAAATAAATCTGTCTCTTATCTATTATTTTGAAATGACCTCTCATGGAAATAAAGTAGATACCCCAATTGACTTAACCAGGGCTTAAATCAAGGAAAATGTCTGTGCCTGAAATGTGTTCAGGGGTTAGGAGAAATAATGGAGGGAAGGGGGTTCACGAAATTAAGAAATGCATTAATTGAAAATGAACATGTTTCTTACCACAAATAACAAACAATAACAAATTGTGCAAAACAAACAAAAAGATAAAGTGCACTGTCTATTTGCACTGTCCACCAGTTTCCTCTATCCAAGCCCATCTCCATTTATTTTTGATATATCTGGCAACTACGGTAACGGTTGTGTTTTCACCAGGTTTAATGAATTTCGTTTCCATTCTTCACCACTCTTGTGCGCATGACTTGAAGTGTTGATGACGACTGAACGTGATTGGATACCTAGGCTACTGTTATACGCTCAAAACGAACAAAATATACGCACACAAACAGAAGATATTAGAGACACTTTGGTGGTACAAGATGCTAAAAACATAGCCTAAGCCCAGCGAGCTGTAGGCTACAAGCCAGATGGATGACGGCTGTGGCACATATCGCGACCCGTTTCAGAAAGACAAGAACACCAAATCTAATCGTTTCTAAATGTGAATCCTCACGTTAACTTCAAACGTCCAAATGGTGGAAAAATGCATTATCTACACATCCTTTCCTCAATCGGAAACCGTAGTCTGGTAATTGTATCCAAGTCCAAGCACAACTTTCAAAGCCATAAAGAATATCCAATACGCCTATCTTTCAAACTTTTCAACGCTCGTTCCTCTGTTGATCTCTAAACAGCGTGTGGCATAGGACTACTGTTTCCAAACGATTACCAAATTAGTCCAAAAGATTGCGACGATGATATGAAAACAAAACGAATAGCATATTCATATTGCAGTGCTTTTTAAAAGCAGCGCGGTCACATGCATTATTGAGCTGACACTTCGCTGAGCCACAGTGTAAACGAAGGAAGTAGGTCCACTTTATTAATACAAAATATAGGGTTTCTTATGGCTGTATACATACATATACAGCCATATTCTTTCTAATGCGACAGTTATAAAAATACGCAAGAATATTTTCCATAGACATAATTTATTTTCAAATCTAAAATGGCCCCGCGCCGGAATGCCGGCACAGTGCCGGAGAACTTTAAGCCCTGCTTAACACAGGAAATGTATGGTAACATGAAATGTGTGTAGTTGTGAAAAATTGAGTTTTAATGTCTTTAGCCTAGATGTATGTAAACTTTTGGCCTCAACTGTATGTGAATGCTTACATTTATTTTCAAATTTAAGTTAATATTAATAGAATCCAGGCAAGTATCTTGACCCTGGCACTCAGACCTGTTGGTGTCACGGGCCACATCTTCATAGACGCTCTGGACCCCGATCTCCAGCCGGGTACACCCGTATCCCAACATGTCGCTCAGGTGCCGCTTCAGGCAGTAGTCTGGGCGAGTCTCTATGGTGATCCCCACGCACTTGGTGTTGCTTTGTTCAGAGTACCTGTGGGGCAATTCAGTCATATAATTTAAGGGTTACCAAAAAGTGGGTAGAATGGGGGTGTATATTCCATTGTTTTACCAATATTTCAAACAAAAATAAAACCATGATTTAGACATGCATACACGTACAACTGCATTAAATAAACACCGGACTCTAGCCTATAGTGAGTAGCCTAATGATGCTTCTCCATTGACCAGCACAGCACGGTACAGGACAGCAAGCATTTGTATCCTACCCGTGCCGTGTTGCCTGTTGCGCTTCTCCATTACACAACAGACCCGTGAAGGTAGGTGGAGTCATGGGAGGAGTAAAGCGGAGCAAAATTAGATATGTTATACATTGTTAGAAAGCCTATACTCTCACCTACTGAATAAATTAATCGTCAATCAAGCCAGACTGTACTAAAAAGGGCGACAACGCCGTTAACAACACGTCTGGTATTACGCAGTTATTTTGGAAGGTACCCAGGCATCACAAATGCGCGTATATTTCATAAACGGATTGTCCAAGACAATATATGACCACTCAGTCTCAAAAGGGACATCTCTACGCGTAAAACCAATGGTAACGTTATATATTTATTCGATATTTAGTCCCAGATATTGACTGTAGAATTCGCTAGTTAACGTTATTCTCTCTTGCTGTTCTGGTATTTGAAAAAGGCGGTTGCTGCCAGTGAACAAACTGAACATGGGATGACGTATTTGTGACGATTTCCATTGACCAGTCAACGGTCTGCAGTAGCGAATTACAGCATGGATAGTACCTTTGGTACCTACCCCAGAACAGTAGCTAAAATCGGCACGGGTACTTGCGGCCCGGCACGAGTAAGGTGGCAGTGGAGAAAGCAAAACAAAGCGGGAGCATGGATTCCGGCACGGCACGGTGGTGGAGAAGCGCCAAATATGAGTCAGAAATTAAAGATTTCATTCAGTCTGTATGGCAAAAGGGTGGTCATTTTAGTGATCTTGAGATTTAAAATTCTGGAAACCCCTACTCTTGGCAAGTGCATTGCCTGATTCCGTTTCAAAACAGCACTCAAATATGTACCCCCAATGAACACTGTAAGACAGCAGTGTGTAAATAATTTGTCTAAACAGTTAAAGACAACATATTAAACCACCGACAACACATAATAAAATTAAAGCCGCAAGCGGCATTGGGAGGGGTCCAAGCATTGGCACAATTGCGCCCCCTAAGGAGCGAATTTTAAATGGTTTTGTCCTCATGATCATATACCTTCACCCAACATATCTACTGCACTGCCATGGATGTCTCCTAGCCGCTAGGCATAAAGGCCTTTACTATGTCGTAACACTAAAGGCTGTTTTATACTTCTGCATAGTACATGTAAAAATGGGTCTGTGTAGGGGTTGTGGGCAATGTGCGGCATGTGCGACGGTTGCAGACCACGGCCACGTTGAAGATGCAGACCTCCTCAAGAAATTAAAAGCGCGTAGTTAGTAACCAGTGCCCGCATACGCCGTAAAGAAGATGATTGGTTGACTGCTGACATGAGGTCACTGGCATACGGCTTTGACTAACAGGTTATAACAGCTGATTCACAAAACCGATAGGCAACGTTAAATATGCGACTAAAAGCGCTTTTGTCAGGTGAATGTCTTCGTTGCAACAAGTTACATCTAGCTGAGCATTTTTGTGGTCATTGGTGCAGTATTTAGTAGGTCTGAAAATACGAATGAAGGTGTTGTCTTTTGAACTATAACGGTCACTAACAAAATCTAATTAGCCTACGTGGCCTGCGCAACCTGTGCAATATGCCACACAAATGATTTGGCCCTTCGCGAGTGCCGCACACAACAGAAACTATGCAGACTACGCATAGTATAAAAGTATAAAACAGCATTTAGATGGTCCGGTGTGTATGTAGTGCTGCCGCGCTTCTGCGCCGCAACTAAAATAGGCGTCAGACACATATTCCAATCCATTGCTCAGCTTAGCAGAGAATGCACATTTTAGAGCGCCTCAGGGACAGATAGAATAATAACAAATAAATACACATTTCAAATAATATATACGACATTGAGAAAAAACGAAACAAAAGACGAAATATCAACTCGCGACCTGCATGCTGCGCGCAGAGTAGCCTACCGTATTATTTATTTAGACATAGGCAGATAAGAACATTTTCGGTTACGCTGACCTATAAAACGGTATTCCAAAAGCAAAATCAGACATGTTATACATCGTAAGAAAGCTCTCACCTACTAAATAAATGAATTGTCAATCAAGCCAAATTGTACTACAAAGGGCGACAACGCCGTAAGCAACAGGTGTGGTATTACGCACAGCTATTTTTGATGGTAGCCTACCCAGGGATCACAAATGCGCGTATATTTCACAAACGGATTATCCAAGACAATATATGACCACTCAGTCGCAAAAGGGACATCTCTACGCATAAAACCAATGGTAAGATTGTATATTTATTCATTTATTTATATAATATGTTTAGTCCCAGATACTGACTGTAGAATGACATGGTATCATTATTTAAAACATTGTCTCGTTTATTTTGTTACTCAGTGAGCAGCGTTTTCACTGCTGTATTGGCATATCTTAGAGCTAATGTCGGGTTCATCTTGTTGCTACAGAATACGATTTCTCTCAGCATAATGATGGATTTAAAGACTAAACAAACTCACCCGATATTTTCTTCAAATGGATCCATGCCAAAGAAAAGTAATGATTCATCCTCTCAAAAAGATTTTACTAACAAACTTTTAGTAGCAAAAAACGAAATACCAACTCGCCATCCATGCTACCTACAAGCAGAGTACCGTATTATTTATTCAGACACTGGCAGACTACAGCATAAATTGCGTATTTTGTTTATATTCAATATTAGTAATTGCAACGAGAAACTGCAGCTGTAGATACAAGATAGTTTATATTATGGTAGCAACGGAACGAAGCGGACTACATATGTATTACCGTCAGTTTTATTATACCAGCGTGTTTTCGCGCGTTTGCACAGAAACTCAAATACTATCAATAAAATGGTCTAGCTATTTCTCAGCATAATGACAGATTCAAAGACTAAACGAACTCACCCGATACTGTCTTCAAATGGATCCATGCTCAAGAAAAGTAATTATTCATCCTCTCAAAAAGCTTTTACGAACAAACTTTTGGTAGCCTAGCATGCACTCTGGCTGGCACTGTCTTCCATTGCTTCCCCGACGTTCAGACCCTCCCCTCACTGATAAAAACTAGACCCTACGGTGTCGGATTACTTGCGTCGCCATGGATGTTGCTTGCCGTAAATAAGTTTACTAGATGTCGTAACACTTAGATTTGGAGCTCCAGCTCTTCCGCACCCCAACTAATAAAAAAGTCCGAATGGCAGGCAAACAATATGGCGGACATAGGTTCTCCCAATGGCAAAGTTGTAGAGCACATTCAGATGCATCGGTCGATGAAGTTTTGTGTTGATCTGACTTACGGTGTGGGAGTTAAGACCTTTTAAACATGACCCTTTGTTATAACTCCACCATCTGGTCGACATAGGTGATTTGTAGTGCCTGAGTAGTGGGGAGCCATAGGAATCCACTTAACAAATTTGGTTGGTCTACAACTTATGGTTGCTGAGCCTCAGACATTTTAGCGGAGAAAGCTTCCACGCCCCAACGAAAAAGTCAAAATGGCAGGAAAACAATATGGCGGACATAGGTGGTGCCAATGGCAAAGTTGTAGAGCACATTCAGATGCATAGGTCGATGAAGTTTTGTGTTGATCTAACTTATGGTGTGGGAGTTATTGCCTTTTACGCATGACCCTTTGTTATAGTGCCACCATCTGGCCGACATAGGTGATTTTTAGTGCCTGAGTAGTGGGGGGCCATAGGAACCCACCTGCCAAATTTGGTTGCTCTAGGACGTACGGTTGCTGAGCCTCAGACACTTTTAGCAGAGAAAAATAATAAGAATAATAATAATAATCCTAACAAATACAATAGGGTTCCACCAGCTTCGGTGCTTGGACCCCTAACTATGTTCATCATTTGCAATCTTGCCAGTTTCCAGAGACCAGGGTTTTTCCTGGATTGAAATTTCTTAGGCAGGCTGCCTAATTGTTTATTCAAGCCTTTCTACAGGAGAAATCACACGCAAAAAAACATGTTTTCAATTTAGCAGGGTACTTACTTAAGACTGGTCATGTACAGCTGCAGAGAGTACACAGCTAAATGAAAAAGCACAGCTGCAATGAGTGCACAGCTAAGTAAAAGAGCACAGCTGCAGTGAGTGCACAGTTAAAGCCGCGTTTCCACCCAAAGTACCCATAACTTTCAGTCCCAGGAACTACTTTTCAAGGAACTAAAAGGTTCCTTCAGCCCATTGTTGTCTGCGTTTCCACCGCGGTCTAAAGACCCACAAAGATTAGGCAAATTAGTCTGCTGACATGAAAAAGCGACGTCATCGGTCCATCTGTCGTATGATATCTTCAGTAACTCCATACTACCACCAAAGTAGCCTACATTATTTTCCAATGACGGGACAGCCCGGAGGGGTTTATTCCACTTATACAACGGGTTACCAACAATGACTATATATGGTTACTTTAGTATTTATTGATTTTTATCCACTTAATCACCGGAAATTGAAATATTCCTCCACAGCCATTTGGGCATATTATTTTACCGTTGTCAAGCAAAACTCTCGTTGGTAGTTCGACTTGGACCATTGTTATGCAACAAACAGGATATAACAGGCCAATATACAGACTGTAACTGTTTTATATATCATCTCAAACACATTCTTTATGTTTTTATGTGAACATTCCCTTTCATGTCTTGACATCCGGGGCAACAGAATGCATTCACATTCCACAAATAACTACTAACAACATTTACAGCAGAAAACATGCACATGTCGTAAACAATTTGCTGTTGAATTGATTAATTCAACTCTCATCGTCATTTCCATATAATCGCAAAATGACAAGAATATATAGAATGAAAACTCGGACTTCCGTGAAAATTTAAATTAATATTGCAGTGGTACAGCCACCGTTTGCTTTGCCCTCCAGATGCGAACCATGCACCGTAAGTCCATGTCTAGTCTTCCTGGTCTTTTTGTGGAATTGAAGAATTGCAGAGTAAAATTATGGCAGTTTGAAAAAGCAAAAGGGACAATTACTAGAATTAACCTGTGATTTTACCCTGACAAAAAGTGCAGAAGGTGACTTTCTCCGGTTTGCTTTTACTGTATCCCCAATGTAAATTATGCAGAACTACCGCATACCTCACATAACTGTGTCAAACGTTTTGAGTCTATTATAACAGGTTAACAAAGAAAATCCGGATTAAAATATTCAGCAACCGAATTAAACTGTTTGAATGTTTTGGTACGTAATATGCTGTCCCAGCATGAATGCTTAATATTTTATAAAACAGGCTTAATGCTAAAGCAAGAAAAGAACAGAAAAGCATGGTAAATGGTAAATGGACTGCATTTATATAGCGCTTTTATCCAAAGCGCTTTACAATTGATACCTCGCATTCACCAGAGCAAATAGGGTTAGGTGTCTTGCTCAGGGACACTTCGACATGCCCAGGGCAGGGGATCGAACGGCAACCCTCCATCTGCCAGACAACCGCTCTTACCTCCCGAGCTATGTCGCCCCTTTATGATAGTTTGGTACACAGGAAAACATAAACAGATTTGCAGCTGTAGTCTATATAAAATAGGCAAAATATAGGCAACAACCTGCTAACCTGCAACCCCTAACTGCTCTGGTGAATGAGAGGCATCAATTGTAAAGCCCTTTGGATAAAAGCGCTATATAAATGCAGTCCATTTACCATAAAGCTAGCTGGCATTCAAAACCCGTTTCAGAGGGTCTTAGAAAGACGTTATGTATACATTGCGCGACCACACCATTTAAAATGCAAGACAGTTCTAGGGAGATTAATTTGATTGACTTATGGTTTCATGCAGTTTTATTAAATAATGTAATGACAAAAATGACCAAAATTGGTGCTAACTGTATGGTATAAAACGAGAAGGAACTATTTTTTCTTGATAGCATCATTGTTTTCATAGAATTAACGACCAGAGATTTTTGCTTAACAACGGTGCAAATAGAACTGCCAACCAGAGATTTTGCACAACACGTTCCAAATAGAACTTAGGGTTTCCCCCAGAAAAGTTGTTAGGCCGGTGGCAAGTATTTTTTGATGGGGGCCCGGCGTGGGCCAGCGACAGACTGATGGCAGCATTAAGGTAAGGCCCTATAGTTTCTGTGATAACAGAATCACGGACGGAATCGTGGAATTGAGAATTTAAAAAAGCTATAACACAGATTCCACAGGGCCCTACATTTAGTCAGTGCTAAAAGCTGACTGGAGATTTGAAAATATAACTACGTAATGTGAAAGTTGTTATAAATAAGTCATTTATTGAACACACATTTTAAAACATCAACAACTATTTACAGCATAGCATAGTCTTACAAAGAATCTGACAACAATGTACAGACTTGGAATGCTGTGTTTTCAACAACAACAAAATAAATTAAATTAAATTAAAATAAATAATATCAAAGTTTTTGCACTCTACAAAAAACCTGAAAAAAGTCCTGATTGGCTACTGATTCTTACAGCCTTGAAATGCTGGGCACATCTCAACAACAACAAAAGAAATTAAAATAAATGATATCAAAGTTTTTGCACTCTACAAAAATCTTGTATTCAAGTCCTGATTGGCTACTGAATCTTACAACAAGCCTTGGAATGCTGGCCACATTTAAATAGGGATCGGGATCACAAACCGGTTCCAAGTTGTCCTATTCATTGGAATCGTATGGCTCCGAGCTTACCAATTCCACTTATCGAAGCCAGCATGTTCTTACGACAGCTGCGCATTGCAAAACAATGATGTAACGCCTTGGGGGAGGCATGCACGCAGGCAGTCTCTTTCAGGTGTTTGTTTTGGATGGCAGCTGTCACAACAAATTTGATCCGGGCTGCCAGCCTTGATACATTCTGTTGCGATAAAGATTCTAAGACAACTAAGCAATTTCTCTGGATTAACGGGTTATTTTCTAGCCTGAAATGCCATCGTATTACTAAATGGCTACACATGTCATGTAACGTGCAAGTAGTTGGCTATCTCCCTGGATATGAAGTAAATGTTTTTACCAATAAATAATAAAAATAAATGCGATTTTATCCATGGAAATAGCTATACAAAAAGGCAAAAAAAATGTCGGGTTTGCGATTGCCGTCGTAGATGTCAGAAGGAAATGTCACTGACAAAAAAAAAGTTTGCTCTCTTTGCAGTGGTTTGGGCTGGAAACGACCTGTAAGAGCGGGATATGCACAACACTGCCTACTGATTGGCTACTGAATCTTACAACAATGTACAGCCTTGGAATGCTGGGCACATTTCAACAACAACAAAATATCTATGTATCTGTGTTACTGACTGCTAGCTAGCTAAGTTAGCTAAATGACCACGTTGTCGTGCACATCAATGTCATCAAGCTAACGTTATTAATAAACAAGTGAAGTCGTTATTTCGATGGCAATTAATAAATCATGTAATGTTACAATGTATCGAACGTTACATTCATGCTACTAGTTTAATGTTATCTACACAGTACTTAAGTTAATATAAAAATAATGTACTTACCGACGAGATGAAGTGATAACACAGTTTGTAACGAGGTTAGTTAGCCTACTAAAGAAATGGTGCCTTGCTAGGTACCGTTAGCTTGTGATAGTTGGAAGCATCAAGTGTTGAATGTCACTCTATGCACAATGAGGGTAAAGAACAGACCTGCTGTTTTCCCATAGTGCGTTCACGTTTTAACCAACAGATGTCGCTGGTGAGCTTTCCAACCGAGCCGTCCCACTGTAACTTTAGTTTAAAAAACATCTTAAAAATACATTTAAAATCCCCGATACTTAGGCCCGGCGGGGGGTCAATTTAGGCCCGCCGGGCTTGCAATACACTGGCGGAAACCCTGGAACTACCAACCGGAGTTTTACTTGACAACGGTAAAGCCGCTACACTCTCATTCATGGGCTCTCATTATGTTCCACTCGGAAGCGGCTGAGTCACGTGCGACGCCTAGTGGTAAAATTCGGTATTACCGGTCCGGTCCGGCATTTGGCTTAATATCAAACCGGTTCGAAAATTTTTACATCGGCCCAACCCTACTGTCAACCCCATAATAAAGTTGCCATTTCATTGTAAACAGTCGTGTCTGTTTTATTTTCATTATTTTCACGCTGTATACAAACTGTGTGCGAACAACTGGGACCTCAATTAGGCAACAGATATGGAGCCTGTCATGTCTGTAGTGGCTACTCCATAGGCGGGGGGGTGTATTTCAAATTAAATTAAAAGAAGATGGGCAGTGGCGAGGATAAGACAGCAGTTTATAATTCAAAACGGGACCCGACGATCAGCACCGATGTTGTCAATATAGCTCGCTACACTCGTTAAAACTACATATCTTTAAACTAAAAAAAAAAACTCATACTTTACATATTGCGTTATTCATTAAACTGTACCACCTTATTTAAACTCCTCACTGTGTACCATTTTCCTATCGCATGATTTCAGTTTCCAATCCGAGAGAGGCAGCGACCGCACGAGACTACTATCATCCGCCATTACCGTTGTTCTTGGCAGTTTTCTCAAAAGGAATTATGGGATTTTTCCCAGTTGGAGCATGCATGGATGTACACTTCAAATTTTGATCAAACAAAGTGTGCATCCGGGTACTTTATCCGTGCTCCGCACTACCGAACTTCAGTTTGGACTTGCACTCCAAGATGGAGGCATGCTCGCTATGCGCACTCAGAGCATGGAAGTATGCGGTTTGGGACACAGCCATAAATATAGAAACGTAGATACCGCATTGACTGCTTCGGCCCGTTGCTGTGATACGTCAACGTTGCCGCCATATTGCAACGGGCAAGACTGGCCTGTAAACAAATACAAGTAAAAGAGGGAGCTGCGGGTTTTCTGGATAAAAAGCATTATAACTTTTAAATTTCTCAACCGATTTCAATGAGCCGTTTTTATATTCATGGGTTTATGATCTACGTGGAGTAGAAAAAAACTTTTGGAAAAAAAAAGTTTTTTTTTCTCCTCCACATAGATCATAAACCCTTGAATATAAAAACGACTCACTGAAATCGGTTGAGAAATGTAAATGTTAGCCATTTACAACTGTTCTACTGTCTAGCTAACTGGCTGTGGCTAGTCAGTAAGACAGCTCAAGAGCTAGCTTGTGAAACCTAATACTTATTTAGTCAGCTAGCTAACCAGAACTTCCCACTGCATTTCAGTCTTGCTAGCTCCGCGTAGCTTTTTTATAAGTAGACAACATATCTAGTTAACTAGCAAATGTAACAGTCTTGCCGAATGCTTCTATAAAAATATCGACTGCCTTATTTATTACTTTTACTTGCAGAAATGTTAGAAAATATATCAGAAATAGCCACGGGTCCTGTAGCTAGCCAGCAAAGCATTCAGTTTCACCTAATTTACACATGACATAACACAAGCTAACGTGCACAAATACCACACACACACAGACCCAAGCTTGTATTCTGTTCATATGTTTACTGTACTCATGCTTTGGCAATATGTATGCCAATAAAACTTATTTGAATTTGAGAGAAAGATGATGGCTAGCTAGTTAACATTATCTTTTGCTAGCTAATACAATGCTAACTGACGGCGAAGCCACTGTACGTGACACCGCCTCCATTCATTTCGCATGAGAGGTGGCGGCACACCCCCGCAAGGCATGTTCAAGGGTTTATGATCTACGTGGAGTAGAAAAGTTTTGAGAAAAAACTTTTTTTTTCCTCCTCCACGTAGATCATAAACCCTTGAATATAAAAACGACTCATTGAAATCGGTTGAGAAATGTGAACATTATAGTGCTTTTTATCCAAAAAACCACAGCTCCCCCGCTTACTTGTATTTGTTTACAGACCAGTCTTGCCCGCTCGAATATGGCGGCGACGTTGACGTACAATCCAAAGGCCAATGCGGCGTCTATGTATATATGTCTATGGGTAAAATAATGTCCCCGGAACTTAATTTAGAGCCCGGTCCCTGCAGTGGAAACACAATGAGTTCCTCAAAAGGTTCCTAGTTCCTGGGGAAAGCGGCTTAAGTAAAAGAGCACAGCTGCAGTGAATGCACAGCTAAGTAAAAGAGCACAGCTGCCCTGAGTGCACAGCTAAGTAATTAACATTTCAGAAGTCATTTTTGGGTTTATTTTGTTTGCAATAAATCAAATCATACATCATTTAAAAAAGTTATCGGTCCTTGATAAGTTAGTGTGGTTTACAGCAGTGGTTCTCAAACTTTTTACACTGCGTACCACCTCAAAATATTTGGCTCTCAAAGTACCACCATTATGACCGACATTAAAATACAGTAGAGTAGGCCTACCCTATTCAGCTACGCACAGGTCACACAGGAGACTAATTTATTCCTAATAAGGAAATTGTTTATTGTTGACTGTAGTCAGCCACAGCCACGCTGTACACAGGGGTAGCACTAGAACTGGCACTTAAACTCTTACACACAACTCTCATACAACGCAAGGGGCAGCCCCTCACACACACACACACACAAACACACGCGCACACAGCAAGTGAGAACATTAAGAACAACAACTGTATAGAGGGTTTGCATTGACGTCACTTTCCCACCGGAATACGCCCCCTCAGCTGGGACTGAGTGGCAAAACATGCTGCGACATGGCTGCCTTTAGTAGAGGAAACTGCAAAACCGGGAGTAAAACAAACGATTATCTGCTTAAATTAAAGGCACTTGGACTCGACAGTGATCCTTACAACTTACCAAAGAACCAGTGGTCTGTGGACATTCAACAAGAAATCGGAGCTATCCTTTTACAGACTGCCGAAAGCTAAAGAAAAGAGAAGCAAATGCATCGCTGCAATTCACAGAAACAACTTGAATCCAGGCACCGAAACGTGGATTTGCGGTTGTTATTTTGTGTCAGGTATGTTGGATTTTTGGGTAAAATCGTATCTTAATAGTGTTAGCTAGCCAAGCATATAAATTATCTAACCATCCCCCCTTTGTTTGTAGAACACAAGGCTCATCATCATGGATGTTATTTTTAATAAATGCTGACAAAAACTTTAGTTACACAGAATATAAATGAAAGATGCTAAATATTTCATTGATGAATAGTCAATACCGTAGCCTACATAACTTAAGGTATGATTTTACCCAAAAATCCAACATACCCGACACAAAATGACAACTGCAAATCCACGTTTCAGTGCCTGGATTCCAGTTGTTTCTGCGAATTGCAGCGATCCATTTGCTTCTCTTTTCTTTAGCTTTCGGCAGTCTGTAAAAAGATAGCTCCGATTGCTTGTTGAATCTATTTGTACAGTCAATCGCACAACAGCTCTTTCCCATTTTAGATGTGTTTTTTGTGTTTTCGCGGCATTCAAGCTGAACGCTAACGCTGCCTCTCAGTAGTCTTTCTGCCACTCAGTGGGTGTAACCGCAGTGACTTCCACTTACTGTGACGTCATGTGCATACCCTCTATTTCATTCAAACACACACACACAGCACACACACACTATGTTCATGAACCCGGCCCTGAGGACCTTGGAAGAAGAACTGTAGAGAAGCATTAGCTGGAAAAGGCTACAAAAGCATTTTGAAAGGCCTGTGTGTTCAAAAAGCACTGCTCACCAACACCAAAACCTCATCCCAACTGTGAAGCATGGTGGAGGAAGCATGGAGCAGGACAGAAGGGTACACAAGTTGCGACCTACGGAGCTCTAATTCTACGGGCTTGCTGATTCTTTTGTCAATCAAGGCTCGTTGGATGGCCGTCAAATCCGTGAGTACATACACTGACCATATTTCACCTGCGTTTCTGATGCGTTTACACTTACGCCACCGCACCCTTTGTCACAGCCACTGTTTTACATATATAGCAAACCGAAACTGCTAAACGGTACACGCTCATCAGACTGTACAAATTCACACAAGGATATAGCCATAATCCACAACCGTTTCTTACAGGGTCACTTCGCATTTCTCACTCTCATAATAAAACGCTTTGCAAAAAGAAATGATATCTCATAAAAAACATGTTTTCAACGTACAAAAATGCCAAGTTACTCACACCGTCTATAACTCATTCATTCAGACTGCCAAAATCCAGGCCTGCCATTAAAAGTATTGATATCAAAATGACGCCAAGTTACGGTACTACAAACAATACAGGCTATCTTGCCTCACTAAAATTAAATAAGATGTATTCCAAAGCAATGCTACCCAATATTTCCTCAATTCTTTCAAGCTTCTTTGAGAAACTTTTTAGAAGCTTCTGATTGGCTAACTGTCATAATTAGGAGTTAATTGGGACCTAATTGGCATCTGAGGCTGTTTTTAAGGGCCTACTTTCAGATCCACTGCCTTTTTACCCTTGATACCATAGGGAAATCCAAGCAACTCAGCCAAGACCTCAGAAAAAAAATTGTGGACCTCCACAAGTCCTGTTCCTCCTTGGGAGTAATTTCCAAACAACTGAAGGTACAAGCATCTGTACAAACATTTGTATGCAAACATAAAAATCTTGGGACCACACAGACACTGCATTGTTCAAGAAGGAGGCACAAATTAACTCCCAGGGCTGAACAAACTTTGGTACGAAAGCGCCAATTGAACCCCAAGACAACAACAGGAACTGGTGAAGGAGTTGGCGGCATCAGGTACTAAAGTATCTACATCCACCATTAAGACAATCCTACATCGCCATGGCATGAAAGGCTGTCGAGCAAGGAAGTAGCCCCTACTCCAAGACAGGCATAAAAAAGCCAGAATGAAGTTTGCAGGTGATCACCATGACGAAGACCTAGCCTTTTGGATGAGTGTTCTCTGGTCAGATTAAACACAAATTGAAATGTTTGGCCATAATGATCAGCGCTATGTATGGAGGAAAAAGGGTAAGGCTTTTCATCCGAAGAACACCATCCCAACTATGAAGCATGGGGGTAGCAGCATCATGTTGTGGGGGTGTTTTGCTGGAAAAGGAACTGGTGCACTTCAGAAAATAGATGGCATCATGAGGAAGGAGGATTATCTAGAAATTCTGAAGCAACACCTCATGACATCAGTTAAAAAGTTAAAACTTGGTTGCAACTGGGTCTTCCAGCAGGACAATTATCCTAAGCATACATCCAAAGTTGTAACAAAATGGTTTAAAGACAACAAAGTGAAAGCATTGGAGTGGCCATCACAAAGCCCTGACCTGAATCCCATAGAAAATTTGTGGACTGAACTGAAAAAGTGTATTCAAGCAAGGAGGCCCACAAACCTGACGAAGTTACACCAGTTTCGTCAGGAGAAATGAGCAAACATTGTGAGAAGTGTGTGGAAGGCTACCCCAAGTGTTTGATTCAAGTTAAGCAGTTAAAAGACAATGCCACCAAATACTAGCAAAGTGTATGTAAACTTTTGACCCACTGAAAATCTGATATAGTACATAAAAGCTGAAATAAATCTGCCTCTTAGCTATTATTCTGAAATCTCTATTATTATGGAAATAAAGTAGATACCTTAAATTGACTTAACAGAGGAAATGTATGGTAACATGAAATGTGTGAAGTGTGTGAAAAATTGATTTTGAATGTCTTTAGCCTAGGTGTATGTAGACTTTTGTCCTCAACTGTACCAATACAGCACCAATAGTTTGGAACTTTTCAGGGTTCCCCACAGAAATAACCACAACCACAGACTCTCAATCCTTAAGAAACATTAATTTCTGTACCTTCTGACTCACAAGCAACTTCACACGTCCACACAACAAAGCTCCAAACTAAGGGAATTTCATGTTTTCTCCTTTTTCCTGCCTCAATTGCTCCTAGCCCACAAAGAATATGTCTCCCGATTGGTCATTTAAGACAGTGGTTCTCAAACTAGGTGCTGTGGGACCCCTGTGTATGCTGGTTTTCATTCCAACCTCAACTGCAATCCCATTTTTTTAATTAGGTGCTTTTTATGTTTTAGAGTTGGGGTTCCCAGTCTTATCCAGAAAGGGCCAGTGTGGGTGCACACACCTGATTCTACTAATCAAGGTGCTTAGCAACGACTAGAGGTTGATTAGTAGAATCAGGTGTGTGCACCCACACTGAGATTGCAGTTGAGGTTGGAATGAAAACCAGCATACACAGGGGTCCCCCAGGACCGAGTTTGACAACCACTGATTTAAGTTACATCAACCTACAAAAACATCGGATACAAACACAAAATGAACATATATACAAATGTGCACATTTAAAACAGTAAAACTTTGCAGCTCTGATGTCTACTTCCCTCGTAGCTCACTGGAATGCGCCTCCACCTTTGGAACATCTTACACGACCGATGGACCCAGGTTCAAATCACCCGCCGACTGAAGCAGATCTCTAATAACTCATTAGACTGGTTTGCAGGCTAACTAAAAATACAACATTTATACTATTGCTTTTGCATCTATAAAATCTCTGGGGGAAACTAATTTATAGTGCCTTCGGAAATTATTCAGACCTCTTCACTTTTTCAACATTTTGTTATGTTATGGCCTTATTCTAAAATTTATTAAATTAATTTTAATTATCATCAATCTACACACAATACCCCATAATGACAAAGTGAAAACAGGTTTTTAGAAATTTTAGCAAATATATAAAAAATAAAAAACTGAAATATCACATTTACATAAGTATTCAGACCCTTTGCTATGAGACTCAAAATTGAGTTCAGGTGCATCCTATTTCCATTGATCGTACTTGAGATGTTTCTACAACTTGATTGGAGTCCACCTGTGGTAAATTGAATTCATTGGACATGATTTGGAAAAGCACACACCTGTCTATATGGTCCCACAGCTGACAGTGCATGTCAGAGCAAAAACCAAGCCATGAAGTCGAAGGAATTGTCCGTAGACCTCCGAGACAGGATTGTGTCAACGTACAGATCTGGGGAAGGGTACAAAAAAATTTCTGCAGCATTGAATGTCCTTAAGAACACAGTGGCCTCCATCATTCTTAAATGGAAGAAGTCTGGAACCACCAGGACACTTCCTAGAACCATCTCTGCAGCACTCCAATCAGGCCTTTATGGTAGAGTGGCCAGATGGAAGCCATTCCTCAGTAAAAGGCACATGACAGCCCGCTTGGAGTTTTCCAAAAGGCACCTACAGGATTCTCAGACCATGAGAAACAAGATTCTCTAGTCTGATGAAACGAAGAGTGAACTCTTTGGCCACAATGTTAAGTTAAGTCTGGAGGAAACCAGGCACCGCTCATCACCTGGCCAATACCATCCCTATGGTAAAGCATGGTGGTGGCAGCAACATGCCGTGGGGATGTTTTTCTGGAACTGGGAGACTAGTTAGGATTGAGGGAAAGATGAATGGAGCAAAGCACTGAGAGATCCTTGATGAAAACCTGCGCCAGAGCGCCCAGGACCTCAGACTGGGGCAAAGGTTCACCTTCCAAACAGGACAATGACCCTAAGCACACAGCCAAGACAATGCAGAAGTGACTTTGGGACAAGTCTGTGAATGTCCTTGAGTGGCCCAGCCAGAGCCCAAACATGAACCCGATCAAACATTTCTGGAGAGACCTCAAAATAGCTGTGCGGCAATGATACCAATCCACAACCTGACAGAGCTTGAGAGGATCTGCAGAGAAGAATGGGAGAAATACTCCAAATACAGGTGTACCAAGCTTGTAGCGTCATACCCAGACAGTTCTGCTTTTGGCATTTCCACCGAGTTTACCATCAGCTACCTTGCTAACGACTCATCGGCTGCAACGCAGAATGACATGTATATACAGTACATAGAAGTGCAGTTGTTTAAAACCTCAAAATTCTCCTGTTCCTACTTCTCCTACTCTAGTGGCTTACTGGGTAGCGTGCATGCCTGCAACACTTTTGGATGTGTGACAGCACAGGTTCGAGCCGCCCTTGGACTCATGAAAACCTCTCAGTCCATTACATTGCCTTACTGGGTAACTAAAAAGAAAACATTTAAACTCTTGCTTTTGCATCTATATAATCGTCCCGGAAAGTCATTTATATTTCCGCATTTATACAACTTCAAACAAAATGTACCCACAAGTTACACCAGTAGCACATCTGCCTTCAATAATTTTAGATGATTGGCATGCAGGATAGAAACCCTCCTTTGGACTCAGGAAAACCTCTCACTCATTACAGTGCCTTGCTGGGTAAATACAAGTCAAACATTTAAACTACTGCTTTTGCATCTGTATAATCTTAGTGGGAAAGTCATTTATATTTCTGTATTCATACAACTGCAAATATAATATGCCTACACTTTACACAGTTCTGCGTTCAGCATATTGGCCAAGTTTAATGTTAGCTACCTTGCTAACAAGACAACAGACCGACTGTATAACAGTACAGATGGCTGTCAAATTAAACTGAATAATCAGTGTTGCACTTCAGACCGGTAGGTAACATTACCAGTAGTATAGAAACTGGCGCAAGATAATGACTTCTTCACAGCATGTATATCCATTTAAAATAAATAAATAAATAAATGACTCAAATTAAAATGAATAAATACAGTGTCTTCAGAAACTATTCAGACCCCTTCACATTTCCACACTTTCGTTATGTTACAGCCTTATTATAAAATGGATGAAATTCATTTTTATTCTCATCAACCTAAACACAATACCCCATGACAAAGCGAAAACAGGTTTAGAAATTTCAGCAAATTAACCCCTTAGCGCACATGCCAAATCTTGCCAATCCTTGTCCATTTAGGGGGTACCCTATTTAAAGCCTTATAACTCCAGATGTGAACACTACAGATTCTTGAAAAATGGCTTAAATGAAGCAGGGCATTTGTAAAATTTACAATACTAACGCAGATTAGTTTATATTCATAATTTTGGAAGAAATAAACTGCCACAAATGCAATTGTCTAGACAAAAAATAATCAAAAATAAATTAGCACTTTTTTAGTTTGCAATGAAATACTGACAGATTGCATATATACAGCAGGTTAAACTATACATGTGCTGGATCAAAAACTTCTTGACCACAAGTTCAAAAAATCTAAGGGTGGATATGTAGAACTACTATAGATCAACTAAATCAACTGTTCTCTCTCAAGAAACTCACTGTTGCATCATTTTCAAGTGGGAATTACAAGCTTTCCATCAGTACAGTGGTCTAAAATATCTAGGGGTCCAGAAACATGACCAAAATCTCTCCAAAAATGAATAAAATGCTTGTTGTCCATTATAAAGCATATAAATGAGCCCCTTATGGAGGTATAAGATGGAACATTGCTATCAGGTTAAAAAATAATGCAAAAATATTGTCACACAATGCTGCACAGTACCTAAATGTGTAATAATTAACTCTTGTATGTATTTCTATACTTTGTACTCTCGTATGTTTTCTTGTATGGGGATGGGACCACATGAGAACAATTTTCAACCGTCCACCACGTTTTGGCAATGCTCCAACCGTCATCACTGTTGCATGCTTCACAAAAACTATTACACTACTAACGCTTACATTACAGTGTGAAATATCCACATTATATAATACCACTAACCTATTTAAAGACACACAATTTCAAAAATAATGTATATAACCTAAGTATTTTGAGCAGTAATACTTACATAGCAATGATGAAATCTTATCTGTTTTCAGTAGATAGAGAAAGAGACAGGAAATCAATGATAGTTCTATCCGCACCTGTCTTACACCATAAAACGATGTCAGCTAGGTCTATCAGCACCTAGCTTAGCTATGCTCAAAAGTCCTCAATAATAATAGTATTTTCCAAGAAATTACGAAAAATAGTTGACGTTTTGTTAGCAGGGTCTTTGTTTTACTGATACCACAGAGTGAATGTGTAAGTTAATGCAATGATTAAAAAAATTTTGGTTACGCTGACATATAAAACGCTATTCCAAAAGCAAAATTAGACATGTTATACATCGTTAGAAAGCTTATACTCACACCTACTGAATAAATGAATTGTCAATCAAGACGGACTGTACTAAAAAGGGAAACAACGCTGTAAACAACACGTGTGGTATTACGCACAGCGATTTTGGAAGGTACTCAGGCATCACAAATGGGCGTATATTTCACAAAGAGATTGTCCAAGACAATGTATGACCACTCAGTCTCAAAAGGGACATCTCTATGCATAAAACCAAAGGTAAGGTTGTATATTTATTCAATATTTAGTCCCAGATATTGACTGTAGAATGACATGGTATCATTTTTAAAAAACTTTCAGTGAGCAGCATTTTCACTGCTGTATTAGCATATCCTAGGGCTATTGTCGGGTTTATCTCGTTGCTATGACGGAATACAATTTTTTAGTGGTGAAAGAATATTTTTATGAATGCCAAGATAGACAGTATTGTTCATTATGTCATGAGTGGGGGGTGTAGTCGTAGATGAGAATGCAGGGAGGGGGGCGTGTTAAATGAATAACCAGGGTGACAATGGTGGCACTGCGAAACTCCGTATTCGGTATAGTTGTAGTGTATCATCCTCTTATGAAACTAAAACAACGCGTTTCTGTTTTTAACTCGTACTTTGTTTGCAGTAGCACTGAATGTCTGAGTTCAGTAATCTGGGCACGCCGGTGTGCCGACCACTAGGGGACTTGCGCAAAGGGGTTAATAAAAATTTAGAAACATAAATATCACATTTACATAAGTATTCAGACCCTTCACTCAGTACTTTGTTGAGGCACCTTTGGCAGCGATTACAGCCTTGAGTCTTCTTGGGTATGACGCTACAAGCTTGGCACACCTGTATTTGGGGTATTTCTCCCATTCTTCTCTGCAGATCCTCTCAACCTCTGTCAGAATGTGGATGGGGAGCGTTGCCACACAGCTATTTTCAGGTCTCTCCAGACATGTTTGATCGGGTTCATATCCGGGCTCTGGCTGGGCCGCTCAAGGACATTCACAGACTTGTCCCAAAGCCACTCCTGCGTTGTCTTGGCTGTGTTCTTAGGGTCATTGTCCTGTTGGAAGGTTAACCTAATCTCCCAGTTCCTGCCACAGAAAAACATCCCCATAGCATGCTGCTGCCACCACCATGATTCACCGTAGGGATGGTATTGGCCAGGCGATGAGCGGTGCCTGGTTTCCTCCAGACATAACGCTTGGCATTGTGGCCAAAGAGTTCAATCTTGGTTTCATCAGACTAGAGAATCTTGTTTCTCATGGTCTGAGATTCCCGTAGGTGCCTTTTGGAAAACTCCAAGCAGGTTGTCATGTGCCTTTTACTGAGGAGTGGCTTCTGTCTGGCCACTCTACCATAAAGGCCTGATTGGTGGAGTGCTGCAGAGATGGTTGTCCTTCTGGAAGGTTCTCCCATCTTCACAGAGGAACTCTGGAGCTCTGTCAGAGTGGCTATTGGGTTCTTGGTCACCTCCCTGACCAAGGCCCTTCTCCTCCAATAGCTCAGTTTGGTCGGGCAGCCAGCTCTAGGAAGAGTCCTGGTGGTTTCAAACTTCCATTTAATTTAAGAATGATGAAGGCCACTGTGTTCTTCAGGATCTTCAATGCTGCAGAAATTTTTTTGTACCCTTCCCCAAATCTGTTCCTCGACACAATCCTTTCTCGGAGGTCTACGGACTATTCCTTCGACTGTATGGCTTAGTTTTTGCTCTAACATGCACGGTCAACTGTGGGACCTTCCATAGACACAGGTTTCTGTTTTTCCAAATCATGTCCAATCAATTGAATTTACCACAGGTGGACTCCATCAAGTTGTAGAAACATCTCAAGTATGATCAATGGAAACAGGATGCACCTAAGCTCAATTTAGAGTGTCATAGCAAAGGGTTTTGAGTGTCATAGCAAAGAACCATTGAGTTCAACAGGAAAATTAATCAGGAGAAACAATGCTTGTAGTATCTACTGCATATCTGGCAGCAGCATGGTGGTTTGAGGCTCATTTGATACCTTGGACCCTTGATGACTTAAAGACATTTAGCCAACAAATGTGTTCCATACTGTATCAGCATAATTTACAGCTGAATCTAGTCCCACCCCTGTATATGATCCATAATGTGTAGTGTCCTTCATATATTGTCTTGTGTTTGGCATTGTTGTATAAAACCTGTCTGATCATTATGTATCAGCCCCAAATCAAAAGACCTTCTGTTTCCGTTATCATGATATTAGTAATTTTCTGGAAGAAACTAATATCACTTCCTGGGGGTGTATATATTCAAATTAGTAACTGAATTCCCATCTATATTCCCCCTTACTAAAATAAATCTGCCCTCTTTATCTCCCATTTCAAATACTTTTTCAAAATTTAGCTTGCTTGAGATGAGAATAGCAACTCCTCTCCTATGTCCTGATTTATATGAAGAGAAAAACAGATTTGTTAAACCCATTCTCTTTAGTTTTTCATGCTCGTTATCATTTAAATGAGTTTCCTGTAATTATACTACATGGGCTTGTTCTTTCTTCATTTTGGATAGAATTTTACTGCGTTTGATTGGATTCAACAGCCCATTGACATTAAAAGAAATGAATGTTACTTGTCACTAGCCATATGTATTTAACTGTCAGTGTATCACTGAAATTAACAAAATAAAACTCTAATAGATCTACTCCCTGAACAAACAAGAACAAAGAAACGCAAATGAAAAAATAGGTAAAGAAGGTGTGATTCCAAGGTTGGGGTCTCTAGTAGATGACCCTGGGCTGAGCTAGAGGAAACGTCTAGCTGTGGGAGAAAGCCTCTCCTACCTGTGGGCTGAGGGCCCCTACTGCAGCACCCGAAAAAGTCTCTGTCCATTATACAGGAATGACTTTCTTGTGTATTCCTCCCATGTATATATTCTCATTTAGATGGGGAAAAAGGAGTGAATGCAAAAAATAAAATAGTGTAATAAAAAATCGACATTAAAATGTGTATTTCTTAAGATGAATATAGCACCGACTATTTTGGATTCTGTTTAGCTTACCAACACTTGTAAAGTTAGTCAGAACTTATAGCTCTTCTGGGGGGGATGAGGGCTGTCTTCTGAAAGCTTGCAGTCTCTCCCTGATATTCTTCTCTCGCTCCTCTCCCGTCCCCCACTGTCTCGGTCCTCCCACCGTTTCCCAGGCGGAGCCGGATAGCTGCTCAGCCAGGCTCTCCCTCGGTGTGATCACGCTGACGGGCAGTCCTCTGTCCATCATCTCTGTAGTCGCCTCCCCCACTGTCTGGTACAGCTGCATACTGTCCTCATAGAACACTCATAATTTAGCAGGGAGCGGAGTCTGGAAGCGGATCTTGCTCTGCTTTAACACTCGCTTCGCTTCAGAGTATTCCTTACGCTTCTGCAGGACTGCTGGGGGGTAGTCTTGATCGAAGTATATTGGCCTCCCGTTTGAAAAACACCTTCTTCTTTCCCCAAGCCTTAAGCAGAATCTCTTTTTTGATTTTGTAGCAGAGGAATATGATTATTATTGACCACGGCTTGTCTTCCCTATCCCCGGAGGGTCTCGGGGCGAGCGCCTGGTGTGCTCTCTCAGTGTCAAGCTCCGTAGTCGGGGGAATCTCCAGCGTGTCCCGTAGTAACTTTTCCACAAACTCCACCATAGACGACCCATCCGCTCCTTCGAGAACATTATATATCCTTATATTCTCCCGTCAAGATCTCCCTTCTTGGTCGAGTAGTTTATTTTCTTGTTGATTTATCACTTTTATCATCTTGCTTAGCACCTGTTCCACGTTTTGAACACGATCTTCCACCGTTTCAATTTGTGTCTCTGCCTCCGTCATTTTTTGGTTAACATTGGTGTGCTCGGATTTAATATCGTTTAGTTGTTGTTTTGTGTCTTTGCTAAAGTCCCGTATCTCCTCCAAAACTTTTGTTAAACTTGCAGCATCATTTGGATGAGGTTTAGATTCGCCATCTTGTGCCTGTGTAGGAGAGCTGTTCTCTATGTTTTCTTCGTTTGCAGGCTCTTTAATGATGCTTTTTTATTTCCATCCCTTTTTCCCATTCTTGCCCCACTTACCAGTTCAAGTATTATCGAGAAATTTTGTATTTGACAGTTTTACAGGGCGAAGTAAGTATTTTTTCGAAGAAGCTGTTATTTTAGGCTGCCATTCAGGGTGATGACATCACTGGAACCTCTATTTAATTTTAATTTGGGAATTGTTGGTCCTTCATATGAGGATTGTCCACAAATAAATGCAAACGGCAGCCAATTTGTGGTTCATCTTGTTGCTATGACGGAATATGAATATTTGGGTGGTGAAGTAATATTTATATGAATGCCCAGCTAGACACTATTGTCCACAGTGTCATGTGTGGGGGGTGTAGTTGCAGATGAAACTGCAGGGAGGGGGTGCTTGTTATATGGATGATCTGCGCGACAATGGTGGCGATTAGGTGGCGTATTCAGCATAGTTGTCGTATATGGTTTACTAATAAAGCTAGAACACAGAGTTTGTGTTTTCAACTCAAAGCTTGGGTGCAGGAGCACAGAAAGTCTGAGCTGAACAATCTCAAGACGCGGGTGTCATGGCCACTAGGGGGATTGCGCATAGGGGTTAATGTGCAATGGCAAAAAATGCTGAAAAATATGATATACGGCAAATGCAAACTGCTTCGGCAAAGAGGAGCAGTGGTTGTAAGATTAAGCTCACTGATAGGGATTGGAGGAAGTGTTGATAATTACAAAAACCCCGAAAACTCCAACCTCAAAAATTACCATAGATCAGAATCAACACAACCGTGACCCAGTCTCAACAAAAATTATGCATTAAAGCTCCACAAAGCTGGTATTTATGGCAGGGCTACCATTCAGAACCTGACTGTATTTAAGGCTAATGCCTCAAGATGCATAACCTGTAAGGAGCACAAAGCCTGGACCCCTCAGCAATGGTAAAAGGAATATGGTCTAATGAGTCATTTTTTTACTCTTTTTCCTACATGAGCATAGTTTTATGTTTGGAGAAAGCCAAAATCCAAAAAATGCGGTATAATTATGATGTCCTGATCTCTCTCTCGGCCCTACCTGACAGCTTCGGCCACGCTGTAGGAGGTGTGGCCTGACAGAGCATCGTGGAGGTTCCTGATGAAGAAGTCCCTGTACTCTTCAGCGAGGGCCATGAAGGTGCCACCCATCACAATGAACTCCACTTTGTCCACACTGTGGCCCAGCTGCTTCAGCTGCACAGAAAACCATAGAGAACATAGAACATAAAACACAGTGTAGCAAAGGGGAGCTCAATGAGGACCTAACCGTTTCAGGATTTCATGTCAACTGCTGCTCTTAATTGTTGAATGAGCCCAGTCATTTCATGAGCTGCACCTAGAAACTGCATGCGTACCCTCCATGAAAGCACTGAGCTGTGGCTTGATACAGAATAAACCAAAATTGTTGTATGCTGCTGTTTTTAACTCAAGAAGCCACAATAATTGGTGGAAAAAACCAACATACGCAACAGCCCTCCACAAATAGTAGTGTATCAACATGGAATAAAACTAAACAGCAATAAAGAGTCCTGTAGCAGGGGAGATTAATTGTATATAGTTATAAATGTTTCGTTCGAAATGCAGTCTCTGGTGGGACCATGAGACTGGGAGAAGGAGCTGAGGCCTCTGGCAGGACCTTGAGACCAGCCAGGAAGCTGTAGCCTCTAGAGGTCTAGAAGTAGTTGGCAGTAAGGAATCCTCTTGAAGGTTCCTTGCTGCAGCCTCACCAGGGAGGGAAGTCTGGGCAGGCTGGCAGGGCTTTGGCCTCAGATGGGGGAAAGACACCCAGTTGATGGCGTTTCCCACAGCTTTCACACCATAGCTCTTGCCAGACATCTTCATCATCTGAGAAATCATCTGCGTACCAAATGTGTCCCAGACATGGGTCCCGGGTCCTCTGGTGACCACACCTCCATGTCCCTACCCGAGGTGGGGTAGGCATTGGTTCCAAAAACATTTTCCAATAGATTTATTCTATGTGCACAAAGATCTTATTTCTCTCAAATTTTGCCCACAAATTAGTTTATATCACTGGTCTTGATTTGTCTGCAGTTTGGCGTCACAATCGACGTGAGTGGGCAAGAGCTCACCTTCGATGGCCACTACTTCCCTGTTCTCCCAGTTCTTCCATGGCCTGCACCATCAGACACACCACCCATTGAGCATGTTTGGGATGCTCTGGACAGATGCATATGACAGCATGTTCCAGTTCCCAACAATATCCAACATCCAAACCGTTACACAAATAACAAGAACTGCTACTGAAATGAACTTTGCAGACTTACGTAAACAAACAAAAAAAAACATTTCCATTGCTGTAGGGTGCCTGGACAGAACCCACCATAATGTTAGGTTAGTCAATGGACATAGTTTTAGTTATTAAAAAGGTAGACATTGCAAATATCAGTGTCAAATTAAGGTTAAGGCTAAATAACAGCCAAGAATTATTACTACAAAAATTAAGCCCATTAAGGTGATGCTTATTCTCGTTGCCCCCATAGTACATACCCGAGACCCATAGCTGTAGATGGCCACTTCCTGATTGATGTTAATTCGGAATAAACCCATCAATCACTTGTCTGACATAAATTTAGTCATGTTTATCATGTTTAGCATGTGGCAAACTGTGGTGTGGGGATGGCTGGTTTAAGCAGCCACACCTGCCCTGGGTCAAGTTAATTAGACCTGGCCAATTGGATAATTGGTTGAGAATTAGATAATTGGCCAGGCTGATTGGGCCTAGGAACAGGAGTGGCTGCACCTGTGCGTAGTGAGGTAATCACTGCGCACAGGTTAAATCTGCCATCCTCACCCACACCAGGGAGCTCTGTCATGACAGTTTTTAACATCTGCTCCTCGGCTATAACATCTTGCCGACCCTCGTAAATAAACGTGGACTGTTTGAACATCTTGTCCCTGTGTCTCTGTGCTGGAGGGCCCCAAGGAAAGCCACTTCGGTGGCCTGTGGCAGGCGTGTTTGCCACAGTGGCGCCCAACGTGGGGCTCCTCTGGCACAGGAAAGAGGCACAGGAGGGCCAGCCAGGAAGCACACTGGAGGAGGGGCAGCTGAGGTGTTCCCGACAGGGCTTCGGGCGGATCCTCCAGGCCAAAGACGGGGAGCGGGAGATGACCACGGACGGGAAGGAGGCGATCCTCAGCTGGGACGCTGAGGAGCTGGGCCTGGCCGGGAAGGCAGGTCAGCTACGGGCGGTGCACGAGAGGTGGACGCGCCGTGAGCTGGACTTGGCCGGGAAGGCGGGTCAGCTACAGGCGGCGCACGAGCGGTGGCCGCGCCGTTTTGCTTCCTTCTTTGTCCGTTTGGTTGTTTTGGCCTGGTTGGTTTTCCCGGAGCCCAGGAGGGGGTAAGCCTGCAGCTGCCTGCCAGCAGAGCAGACTGGCAGCCCCCACAGCTACGAGGGTTCCTGGTCCCCCGCACCGCAAGGAAGCAAGCCCACCAGCCCAGCCACCCCACCACAGCCCCTGGAACAGCCCAAGCCCGGTGACGCCCCCACCAGCAAGCAGAGCAGCCCAGGACTTCCCGTGCTCCAGGAGGGAGGAGGAAGAAGGGCTGCCTGGTCGTCCGGGGGAGGGTCACAGCATGTACTGGACTGTTCCGGGGCCACCCACCCTGACACTTTTGTGGAGTGTTTTTTATTTTATTTTTTTTGTTTGTCTTTTGCTTTGTTGGGAGTGCGGGGGGTGGTAGGGGGGGTAGGGGGGGGTAGGCTTCGGCCAGGGATTCTCCCTGGCCTCAGTTTGGCGTTGGGGGTATGTGGTGTGGGGATGGCTGGTTTAAGCAGCCACACCTGCCCTGGGTCAAGTTAATTAGACCTGGCCAATTGGATAATTGGTTGAGAATTAGATAATTGGCCAGGCTGATTGGGCCCAGGAACAGGAGTGGCTGCACCTGTGCGTAGTGAGGTAATCACTGCGCACAGGTTAAATCTGCCATCCCCACCCACACCAGGGAGCTCTGTCATGACAGTTTTTAACATCTGCTCCTCGGCTATAACATCTTGCCGACCCTCGTAAATAAACGTGGACTGTTTGAACATCTTCTCCCTGTGTCTCTGTGCTGGAGGGCCCCAAGGAAAGCCACTTCGGTGGCCTGTGGCAGGCGTGTTTGCCACACAAACATTTTCCGAACACAAGTAGTCATTAAGCTTGTGCATTATAGGGATAGTGACAGTAAAGTAATTTTTTCAAGAAACATCTTTATTTTGTGATATGCATAGTGCATGTGGGTGCATGGCTGGGGGCCTCACTGCATCCATGTACACTAGGGGTTAAAAATTGGGGGTGGACGCAGGTGGACGGCATCCACCCACCTTTGGTAAATAAATAAATAATTCTGACCGGCAGTTTGACAAATAACTATGACAATCCAGTCCATTTTTCATATGCTCCAGTCCATGTGTTCCCTCTAGCCAGTTACTCGCTCAACCAATCAAACATCTGAAGAAAAAAAACTTAGGAGAAACAGTCGTTTAGGCACAGGCAGAGCCATAGAAATATAGCTCCGGGCACAGGCACAGAAAGAAAAATACCGTTGATAGTCTTGATTGTTTGGAAGCGGACACGGTAGGTAATTTCATTAACATGTAATTTCATCTATGCAACATTTTAAAGAGAGATGAATAAACAGCCCCCACGAACGCCGGCTATTATTAACGGCAACTTTGATTGCTTGAGCAAAATCAGCAGGTTGCTGGTCAGCAGTTAAGCTAGGATTGAATATTTCCCACATAGGTTTTATTCAGCGGCGACTGGTGAGCAGAAAATTGGTGGGGCGCAAAACTTTCCTTTAAACTAATCATTGATCTCAACCTGTTTTCATTAGTCATTTTTCCACATGCTAAACATTTATTATCAAGCGTAGCCTAACATACAGCGTCTTCACACCATGTTAGGAGGATTAAATCATAAATTCAATTTATCTGTTAAAAATCCGTTTTAATCACCAAGTAGTCTACACTTAACAAACAAGATACACCAGTCTGTTATCTACCGTGTTAGCTTTCAGAATAACCAGCAAAAACAAAACCTGCACTTCAAGACTGTTTACAATCTACGCATTGCAGATATCTGCCATGAATTTGAGTGCGGAGAAAGAAGTGCATGTATCCACAAATAATGTTGATTAAAAATGTGCAAAATTTCATACTGCAAATGAAAATAAATGTAGGCTAAAGCCTAAGGCCTAGGCAACTTGCTAAAACTGCCTATTTGGGGAGAGCTGGCTATATGTGACAGGTGCTGGTGTTTTGGTCCTCAAGTAGAGCAAGGTCATTTTTCAGTTTTTTAGATTATGAAAGTGCAGATTGTAAGCTTTCAAATGATGCGTCATACATTGAAATGTGAAAATAGTTTAAGAATATATGCTTATTTGAATGTTGGTACTCCTAAAATCAAGTAGCAGAAAAAATCCCCTTGAAAGATCTAGAACTTTTCACACTTCTCACAGGGAGATAATGGGTGGGAACAATAGCTGGTTAACTCCACCCCCAACCACTCCCCAACTAGAGAACCTGTCAATCATTGCCCATTTAGGGGATACCCTATTTAAAGCTTGATAACTCCAGATGTGAACACCACAGAGACTAGAAAAATGGCTTAAATGAAGCAATACATTTGTACCATTTACAATACTAGCTTAGATTATATTCATAATTTAGTAAGAAATAAAGTGCCACAAATGCAATGGTTTAGGCAAAAAATCTAAAATGAATTTGCTCTTTTTTTAGTTCGCAATGAAATACTTGGAGATTGCATATATACAGCAGGTTAAAATATACATGTCCTGGATCAAAAACTTCTTGACCACAAGTTCATAAAATCTAAGGGTGGTAAATCAAAAGGGTAAAATCAAAAAGGAATATAATGCTTTTTGTCCATTGTAAAGCATATGAGCCCCTTATGAAGGTTTAAGATGAAACATAGATACAAAAATATTGTCACACAATGCTGCACAGTACCTAAATGTGTAATAATTAACTCTTGTATGTATTTCTATACTCCGTACACTCGTATGTTTTCTTGTACGGGGATGGGACGATATGAAACAATTTTGAACCATCCACCACGTTTTGGCAATGTTCCAACACTCTCCTCATCACTGTTGTATGCGTCACAAAAACTATTACACTACTAACTAAAGCTTACATTGCAGTGTGAAATATCCACATTATATAATACCACTAACCTATTTAAAGACACTCAATTTTAAAAATAACGTATATAACCGAAATATTTTGAGCAGTAATACTTACATAGTAATGATGAAATCGTATCTATGTTCAGTAGAGAGACAGAGACAGTAAATTAATAACAGTTCTATCCGCTTCTGTTTTGCTCCAGAAAACGATGTCAGATAGGTCTATCAGCAAACATATGGCTTAGCTATGCCCAGAAGTCCTCAATAATAATGGTACTTGGCGTACGTGAATGCCATGATAAGAAAATGTTCGGTTACGCTGACCTATAAAACGCTATTCCAAAAGCAAAATTAGACATGTTATACATTGTTAGAAAGCTTATACTCTCACCGACTGAATAAATGAATTGTAAATCGGCCAGACTGTACTAAAAAGGGCAACAACGCCGTAAACAACACGTGTGGCATTACGCACAGCTATTTTGGACGGTAGCCTATATCCAGGCATCGAAAATGCGCGTATATTTCACTAACTAATTGTCCAAGACAATATATGAACACTCAGTCTCAAAGGGGACATCTCTACGCATAAAACCAATGGTAAGGTTGTATATGTATTCAATATTTAGTCCCAGATATTGACTGTAGAATTACGGTATAATTTTTAAAACTTTGTCTCGTTGTTTGAATTTGCATTAATTATTGCGATCGCAAGATCGGGATTTCCAAGAGGGGCTAAAAAGTGGCACCGAAAGAAATTTGCATAGTGATTCGGTCCGGTCAGTCATGACCATATTGGAACTGGTGCCATAAAGGTACCGGTTTTCTGTACCCAACCGTAGTGGCAACAGATTGAGCATCCGCCATTGTAGCAACCTCACAGTAAACAAACATACTACCACGCGGCTTTATTTATTGGCGGTGGCTTGACCGAAACTAAGTGACAATAGCCAACAAAACCAAACATGCTAATCAAACTGCATAACGCCTCCAAAACCCTGATGTAAGAATCACTAAGTCAACTTTGCTGACAAATTGAGTATTTAGTGATCCTAAAAATGTTGTTTATTATATTGAGTGACTTCTTCAACACTCTCGTAATATAAAAAATAAAAAACAGTAAAAACAAAATTAAAAACCTTTTTTGCCTCCTAGCGCGATTTCAAGATTTGCGACTTGCGGACCTTTCCTCCAGCACCCGTCACATATATGATAGTATTGCTATTGAGTAGCCTATTTCGTGGATTAATTGCATTGATATTCAAGGAAAATCAGGGGAAGATTCTGCCACTGCTTAGTGATTAAAACAGATTTTTCTAAATCGCATTTATCATTTAATGTCCCTAACACAATGTGAAGAAGCTGTGTGTCCTTTTTACAATTGCTTAGTCAGATCGTTTTGCATGCTTGTTAATCACTGAAAATTAATTAAAACAGTTTCAATGATTAGTTTAAAGGAAAGTTTTGTGCATCACCAATTTTCAGCTCACCAGTCGCCACTGGTTTTATTTTATTTCAATTCGACAGTTTAAGAATGATGGATAAAGGAGGAAGAAAGGGAGGAAAAAAGAGGAGGATGATCGATTATTTTCGTGGGTAAAAAAATTCTCAGCATTAATGACACTCAATAAACTTGAAATATTTTATGTAAAAGCTTGCATCAATAGTGTACATTCTTTTTTAAACATTGTTTTCCTTAATTAAAATTATGTGCACAATACATTAAAGATACAACTATTTTGAGCTGAGACATTCATTGGTTTGTACCTTTTTTTCACCTACCTCCCACCGGATCTCAGGGTCCACCCACCTCCCAACTCCCAAATTAACCCGATATACACCACAGATTCAGTGAGACGGATCATTTTAGCACTAAAAATGATCAGTGGGTCATTTAATTATGCTATGCCAACTCTGTCACTGTGGTGCTGCTTTGACAACACAAATCATTTCAAATAAAAGTTCAACTTTTTTTAGGACTATTCTTACAAAACATACATACAATGTATTATATGACAAAAGCTTCTGTGCAAACAAAAGGGGAAGACCATGGGGCCATTTGACAGAACCGTCCTGGTTTATACACCACTCAAATATGCAACCATTCTCATGGTGGTGGATCCAGAGCATTGTTCAGACACCTCTGAACAAATCCTCAGCACTGCCATTAGACCGAAGATGATCAAATCTCTCCAAAACATATGTGAAAAGGAGCATTAGAAATCAAAAATGCAGACGGAGGTTTATAGATTGACAGGAGTAGTAGAAATTCAGGATCTACCTGCTCCACGCGGTGACGGGTCTGCAGGTAGGGATCATACCGGGCTCGGATAGCTCTCATTGAGGTGGGCTGAGAGACACAAGAGAAGACAGAGTGAAAATAATGAATTAAAAGTAAAAAGGAAAGAGAGAATCTTCGGAATTGTGGGGGCAACATGGGAAAGACATAAACAGAAATGATAAAGGCACAACTAGTAAAGGCACTCACTGTGGTTGGTATATGCCTTTATTTGCCATCACAGCAGTCAAACAGTTCTTATAATTGCCAACAAGCTTTTTGCACGTCTCCACTGGGATTTTGGACTACTCCTCTTTTGCGAAGATCTCCAGGTCCTTGAGGTTGGAAGACTTCCTTGCCATCACTCTGGTCTTTAGTTCCCTCCACAGATTCTCGATGGGATTCAGGTCTGGACTCTGGCTGGGTCATTCCAAAACCTTGATAGTGTTTTCTGTTAACCATTTCTTGACCACTTTGGCTGAATGTTTCAGATCATTGTCTTGTTGGAAGGTCCAGTGCTGCCCAAGGCCAAGTTTTTCTGCAGACCTCCTCTTTTCTCATGATGCCGTTTACTTTGACAAGGTTGCCTGGCCCATTGGCTGAAAAACACCCCCAAAGCATTACATTCCCACCACCATGTTTGACCGTGGGGATGGTGTTCTTGGGTTTGAATACTTCTCCTTTCTTTCGCCAAACGAAAGCCATGTCCCTGTGTCCAAACAACTCCATTTTCGTCTCGTCCGACCACAGAATTGATGACCAAAAGCTTTCTTCTTTGTCCAGGTGAGCTTTTGCGAAGGCTAGGCGAGCTTTTGTGTGCCTGTCTTGGAGAAGTGGAGTCCTCCTTGGTCGGCATTCATGGAGGCCAGCCTTGTGCAGTGTCCGCTGGAGTGTCTGCCTTGAGATGTTGGTACCAGAATTGCTCAGGTTCTTCAGGATGGCCTTGGTGGTGATCCTTGGATTCTTCTTGGCCTCTCGCACTACCATTCTTGCCAGCGCAGGGGTCATTTTTGGCTTTCTACCATGCCCTCTGAGATTTTTCACAGTGTGGAACTCCTTGTACTTTTTGATGATGCTTTGCACTGTGGCCACTGGCACTTGAGGTCCTCACAAAGCTCTTTGGTTTTAGCCATGACTTGCAATTGGCTAGAAATTGACTAGAGAACAACTGCATCAGCTTTTCTCAATTTATAGTTGATTAGAATGCTCTAGAACATGGTAGAAATTACCAGGACCATTAGGAGTCCTATAGAAGCTTGCATTTCCTCAAAAATTTGTGACAATTTCAAGGGGTATGAATAATATTGGACATCGCATTTTTTGTAAAAATGTTTTTTTTTTAAACATAGAAATAGGTAACATTTTTCATTAATATCTCTAACACAATGTCTTACCATCTTTTGTCACCTTCTTATGTAATTTCCAGCCAGAAGAAACCTATTCGTCAAATAAAAATTCACTATAACTCAAAATTTGGCATGGGTATAAATAATTTTGGGCTTAACTGTAGATGCCACAGGTTTGAGCATGAGCTATAGAGCTACTGGAGCCACCTGAACCACAAGTGGCTTCATCCTTCACCCTTGGGTTACCCGTGCAATTATTATTACTCCTATTCACAGATTACCAATTTTCAAGAGTGAGAACTATGCCTCTCCTCAGATCCGTGACAGCTCTCCTAATGCACTGTATACTTTGTAATGTTTAAAACAGTCACTGGCTTCCAGGTACTAGGTACTTCAGTGGATATGGACAGCACAAGGATGATTAGTCAATCAGCGAAGTCCCAGCTAGGCCACACATTTAAAATGCTTGACACTGGCATAGGCAGATTGAAAGATCAGCCCAGAGGGGTTGTTACTGCACAATGAGGCAGGGAATTATCTTGCTAACAGAAACCCTGCCTCCCACGGCAACATTTCGGTCCTGGACCTGTTCATCCAGAGTAGTGCAACATGTGGTAAAAAGATTAGCACTTACCTCATAGCCTGTGTAGGACTGTGTGGAGTACTCAAAGTCTGAGTCAGGACCACCAGGGCAGTATCTGAAAAGCATCCACAGAAACAGGCGAACAATCTCAATGAATGAATATATACAATTTATTTTAATGAGTACAAGTACAATACCTTAACCTCTTAGCGCACACCCCCTAGTGGTCGGCACGCCCGCGTGCCTACCTTACTAAACTCAAACATTCGGTGCTACTGCAAACAAAGTGTGAGTTAAAAACAGAAACGCGTTGTTTTAGTTTCATTAGTAGACCATACACGACAACTATGCCGAAAACGGAGTTTCGCAGCCCCACCATTGTCGCTCTGGTCGTTCATTTAACACGCACCCCCTCCCTGCAGTCTCATCTAAAAAAACACCCCCCACCCTTGGCATAATGGACAATATTGTCTATCTTGGCATTCATAAAAATATTCTTTCACCACTAAAAAATCATATTCCGTCATAGCAACAAGATAAACCCGACAATAGCCCTAAGATATGCCTATACAGCAGTGAAAACGCTGCTCGCTGAATAAGGAAATAAACGAGAAAAAGTTTTTAAAAATGATACCATGTCATTCTACAGTCAATATCTGGGACTAAATGTTGAATAAATATAAAACCTTACTGTTGGTTTTACGTGTAGAGATGTCCCTTTTGAGACTGCGTGGTCATATATTGTCTTGGACAATCAGTTTGGGAAATATACGCGCATCTGTGACGCCTGGGTATCTTCCAAAATAGCTGTGCGTAATACCACACCTGTTGTTTACGGCGTCGTCGCCCTTTTTAGTACAGTCTGGCTTGATTGACAATTCATTTATTCAGTAGGTGAGAGTATGAGCTTTCTAACGATGTATAACATGTCTAATTCTGCTTTTGGAATAGCGTTTTATAGGTCAGCGTAACAGAAAATATTCTTAGCATCGCATTCACTTGCGCATTCACTCTATGTTAGCATAAAAATACGTTGCACCTAACGAAAGGTGGTCAACGATATTTCGTAATTTCTTGGAAAATACTATTATTATTGAGGACTTCTGGACATAGCTAAGCCATATGTTTGCTGATAGACCTAGCTAACATCGTTTTCTGGAGCAAAACAGAAGCGAATAGGACAATATCATTGATACTGTCTCTGTCTCCATCTACTGAACACAGAGGAGATTTCATCATTGCTATGCTCGTATTACTGCTCAAAATATTTCGGTTATATACGTTATTTTTGAAATTGAGTATTTTTAAATAGGTTAGTGGTGTTATATGATGTGAATATTTCACACTGTAAATGTAAGCGTTAGATGGTAGTGTAATAATTTTTGTGAAGCATACAACAGTGATGACGTCAGAGTTGGAACATTGCCAAAACGTGGTGGACGGTCGAAAATTGTTTTCATGGTGTCCTGTCCTCATACAAGAAAACATACGAGAGTACAGAGTATAGAAATACACACAAGTTAATTATTACACATTTAGGTACTGTACTGCATTGTGTGACAATATTTTTGCATTATTTTTTTTAATCTGATAGCGATGTTTCATCTTAAACCTTCATAAGGAGCTCATTTATATGCTTTATAATGGAGAAAAAGCATTTTATTCAATTTTGGAGAGATTTTGGATATGTTCCTGGACACCTAGCTATTTTAGACCACTGTACTGACTGAAAGCTTGTAATTTCCATTTGAAAATTATGCAACAGTGATTTTCTTGAGTCAAAACAATTGATTTGTAGTGAAATACGTGAATATGTTGTGATTTACAACAATGCATAATTTAGACATTTTGGATAGATTTGGAGACGCTGGGTACACTGCTTAGTTTTTGTTTCATACATCTGTAGTAGTTCTACATATCCATCCTTAGATTTTATGAACTTGTGGTCAAGAAGTTTTTGATCTAGCACAGGTGTAGTTTAACCTCCTGTATATGTGCAATCTCTCAGTATTTCACTGCAAACTTAAAAAGTGCAAATTTATTTTTGATTTTTTGTCAAAACAATTGCATTTGTGGCAGTTTATTTCTTCCAAAATTATGAATATAAACTAATCTGCATTAGTATTGTAAATTGTACAAATGTCTTGCTTCATTTAAGCCATTTTTCAAGTCTCTGTGGTGTTCACATCTGGCATTATAAAGCTTTAAATAAGGTACCCCCTAAATGGGCAAGGATTGGCAAGATTTGGCTTGTGCCTTAAGGGGTTAAAACACATATTGTAGTCCACCAAGAGAGATAACTAGATTCAACTTCGAGAAAGGTTTAAAAGCTTAATTCAAGCCAATATCACTGGCTTTGGTAAATGTGCCATCCTACCAAGTGGGTTCAGACATCCCTTTGAACTTTATCCCTTTGTCCTGGCACAATCCACATTAGCCGCGTTTCCACCGCAGGAACTTTACCCCGGAACTAGGAACCTTTTGAGGAACTCAGTGCGTTTCGACCGCAGGAACTAGGGTCTAAATTAAGTTCCGGGGACTTTATTTTACCCCCAAAAAAGTCCCTGCTCAGGGGGTAGTACTTTCCAAAAGTACCGGAACCTTTGGGGTGGGGCGCAAGCGCTGAAAATTTCTGATTGGTCGACTACTTGCAGTGTTTTATTTCAACCGCCATTTTAAAAAATCTGCAGCCGCAAACCGATTTATTTTCATAATAACTTGAAATCAAACTTGTATGTTATGCGGCGCAGTAACCTACTTTTGGTTATAGCCTGCCAACGTCTTGGAATTATAACGTGTGCTCTTCTGTTCTTTTCTTGCTTTAGTATTCGTTTTATAAAATGCTAAGCATTCGTGCACAGCATATTACGTACCAAAACACTCAAACGGTTTAATTCGGTTGCTGAATATTTTCTTCCGGATTTTCTTTGTTAGCCCGTTGTAATTGACTCAAAACGTTTGATGCAGTTATGTGAGGTATGCGGTAGTTTTGCGTAATTTACATTGGTGATACAGTAAAAGCAAACTGGAAATCACCTTCCGTACTTTTGGTCACTTTTTTACTCTGCCATTCTTCAATTCCACAAAAAGAGCAGGAAGACTATGGATTAATTTATGGTGCATGGTTCGCATCTGGAGGGCACACTTCGCTGCTCGGCTAGCAGTAACTTTGAAGGAAAGCAAACGGTGGCTGTACCACTGCTAATTTAAATTTTCACGCAAGTCCGAGTTTTCATTCTATTCTTCATTCTTCTTTATTCTATTATTCATTTTGCGATGAGCTTATATGGAATTGACGATGAGAAAGTAATCAATTCAACAGCAAATTGTTTACAACGTGTGCATGTTTTCTGCTGTTGTTGCCAGTTATTTGTGGAATGTGAATGCATTCTGTCGCCTCGGATGTCAAGACATGAAAGTGAATGTTCGCATAAAAACATAATGAATGTGTTTGAGAGGATATATAAAATAGTTACAATCTGACTATTGTCCTGTTATATCCTATTTGTTGCATAACAACGGTCCAAGTACAACTACCAACGACAGTGTTGCTTGACAACGGTAAAATATGCCCAAACGGCTGCAGAAGAATATTTCAATTTCTGGTGATTAAATCGATAAAACTCAATAAATACAAAAGTAACCATATATAGTCATTGTTGGTAACCCGTTGTATATAAGTGGAATAAACCCCTCCGGGCTGTCCCGGTTATTAGAAAATAATGTAGGCTACTTCGGTGGTAGTATGGGGTTACAGAAGAAATCATAGGACAGATGGACCGACGACAACGTCGCTTTTTCATACGCCAGTGGGCTAATTTGCCTAATCTTCGTGGGACTTTAGAACGTGGTGGAAACGCAGACAACAATGGGCTGAAGGAACCTTTTAGTTCCTTGAAAACTGGGACTAAAAGTTCCGGGTACTTTTGGTGGAAACGTGGCTATTGAGTGTGGATGTCTGTTTGTGTTCTTAGGCACTTACACACAGATGTTTCCTGTGAAGCTGATATGGGGACAGCGATGGGGTTTGCACATCACAGCGACAACAGCAATCTATACAGAGACACAGATACCAAAGAAAACACACAGGGCATACACAATGGCCCACATTACATTGCTGTCATTCAGCAGAAAAGTTGCACCCAGAGTGATTTACACTGTAAAAAATATATATATATACAGTGCAGTCCATATGTATTTAGACAGCAACACAATTTTTCTTATTTTGGCTCTGTACTAGGGTTAAATCTCGGGACCTGGAATCATGGGATTCCCTGGATCATTTTCAGTCTGGGGATTTTGGTATTCATAGAAATGGGACAATTCTTAACATGCAATGTGTAGTTAACAAAAACCAAATGCAGAATATTTTTTTAAAAGGGTTTTAAATCATATGGACTACATTTAAATGGCTGCACATTAGTTTTTTGCACATTCTTACATTTCCAAAAAAAATCAATTGCACTGTCATGCTCCTTTGATTTTGCATGAATCTTAACAGATCTGTTGAAATTATGTAAATCATAAAATGAAAGCCATCTCTTAAAAACTGTGAACATCCACAAAAACTGAGTTAGTTTAGACTAACGTTAGTAACCTAGTTGAATCACTAACATTAGCAATTAGCTAGCTATTAGCTGGCTTACTGAGGTCTTTGTTTGCTAGAAAACAAAGGCTAACACTACAACACCAAGAAAGATTCACAATTTACAATATACACAAATCACCCCCAAAAATGCCACATCTGTAAAAATTCAACAAATCACTATCCCAATAATCTCTCTCTCTCACTCTGTCTCCCTCTCAAACAGTAACTAACTCGCCACTACTACCCAACATGGAAATCAGGCGATGAAAATTAATATAGCCATCTTGCTGGTCTGCTGAACTCCGGTTCTGAATAGTTATAGGTTGTTTCAGAATTAGACCATGCAAAAGAGCTGCATGACTGGAAAGACCAGTGAAGCATTGCTTCATGAGAGGGCTTTAAAACACATCATAATCCATAATACAAAAATTTTATAAAGTTATCCATTGATGTACAACCCCAATTCCAAAAACCCCAATTCCAAAAAAGTTGGCACGGCAAATGAAATGCAAATAAAAACACAAAGCAGTAATTTGTAAATTTACTTTGACTTGTATTCAAACAAAAACAGTATAAAGACAAGGTATTTCATGTTTTACCAAATCAACTTCATTGTTTTTTGAAGATGCCTGCAACACGTTCCAAAAAAGTTTGGACAGGGGCAATTTAGGACTAATAACGATGTGACAAGTTGAAATATCATGGTGATTTCATACAGGTGATGTTAAACAGGTGAGGCAATCGTGTTATGGTGTATAAGGAGCCTCCAAGAAAGGGCTAGTCCTTCATGAGCAATAATGGGTCAAGGCTCGCCAATTTGCCAACATGTGCATCAGCGAATAATCCAACACTTTTAGAACAACGTTCCCCAGAGTCAAATCGGTAGGATTTGGTGCATTTCACCCTCTGCAGTGCACAATATAATTTAAAAGATTCATGGAATCTGGTCAAATCTCAGTGCATAAAGGGCAAGGCCGAAAACCACATCTGAATACATGTGATCTCTGATCCCTCTGACGTCACTGTCTTAAAAGTCGTCATGCATCTGTAATGGATATCATGACATGGGCTCGGAAATACTTCAGTAAACCTTTGTCAGTCAACACCATTTGCTGCTACATCTATAGATGCAAGTTAACGCTTTATTATGCAAAGCAGAAGCCATACATCAACACTGTCCAGAAGCACCGCTGACTTCTCTGGGCTCGGTCTCATCTGAGATGGACAGTAGTGTTTTGTGGTTTGACGAGTCAACATTTCAAATAGTTTTTGGACAAAACAGCCGTCATGTCCTCTGGGCCAAAGAGGAAAAGGACCATCCAAGCTGTTATCAGCGCCAGGTCCAAAAGCCAGCGTCTGTCATGGTATGGGGGTGTGTCCGTGCCCATGGCATGGGTAACTTGCACATCTGTGAGGGCACCATTAATGCAGAAAGATATGTACAAATATTGGAGCAACATATGCTGCCATCCAGACGCCGTCTTCTCCACGGACGTTGCATTTTCCAGCAGGACAACGCCGAACCACATTGTGCCCGGATTACATGGTGCATGGCTGCGTAAGCAGAGAGTGCGGGTGCTAGATTGGCCTGCCTGCAGTCCTGACCTGTCTCCGATTGAGAATGTGTGGCGCATTATGAAGCGCAAAATACGGCAACGAAGGCCCCATACAATTGTGCAGCCTGCATAATGGAAGAATGGGGGAAAATTCCGCTTGTTAATCTTAACCAACTGGTGTCTTCAGTGCCCAAACGCTTAATAAGAGTTCTGAAAAGAAATGGTGATGTTACACAGAGGTAAACACTCGACTGTACCAACTTTTTTGGAGCGTGTTGCAGTCATTAGATTTGAAATGAGTGTATATGAGTGTACATTTTCAAAATTAAATTCACAAGGTAAAACATAAAATAATGTTCTGTTGTAGTGTTTTCAATATAGTACAGGGTGAATAGAATTTACTTCATCACTCCTTTTTGTTTTATTGGCATTTTCCATTCTGTCCCAACTTTTTTGGAATTGGGGTTGAACATTGTCTAGTGAAGCAGACAGAAGTCTTGCCTCACTGAAGTTCCTTTTAAAATTCTGAGGGTGTCGCTGTTTTGCACAATACCAGGCATGTTTTTGGATAAATGTGCTTTTTTCACTTCACAAGGAAAATGGTTGTTGTGGTTATACTTCAACATTTTTTAAAAATGTGGGATGTGTTATGCATGTTAATTATTTTCTTTCTTTTTTTGGTGAAGCACTGCTTCACCTGTTGTCTTAGAGGAACCTCCTATGATACACACACATATACACAAAGTCTACATACAATGAACACAGAAGGAGGGGACCTACTCCACTGGCAGTGCGGATTGGCTTGGCTTTGAGCTTTGGCAGCAGGGTCCGGCGGTAGTGCTGTGGCAGAGCAGCAATAATATCCACCAGCCTCGGCTGCGCTGACAGGCCATACTTGGCAGAGGTCTTAGTCTTCACTCTGGGATGAAAACATACAGAAACAAGCTAAACAGACACCTGTTAAGTCAGGAAATAAAGAGACCAAAACCACTCTATAAATATAATGTTGAAGCATCCAGAGAATATTGTGATTTTGGCATGTGATGATCTTTTTTGCCTCCATATCTCATTAATAATCAACATTTATTCTCAGTTAAATGAGGCAGGTTTAGGGTTGCAAAGGGTCGGAATATTTCCGCTAAATTTCCGGTAAATTTCCAGAAATTTTGGAAGGGAAGTTAAGCTCGGGAATTTTAAGAATTTTGCACAATTTCAATATAAAAATCTTACCTTCTAATAGTGAACTTATTTGGGGGGCGGATACACATAAAAAACCAATACCAGATCTTATGGCATGTTTTGGTTAAAAGGATTCCCATTTAATTGAAGTGTAACCATGCACTGCATTCAGCAGCGCACTTTTCCATCACATGTACTGATAATTTGCCAGCATCCCTTTAAAGGTGAAGTGTGTAGAATTTAGTGGCATCTAGCGGAGCAGACTTGGCAGAAATTGAATATAATATTCATAAGTATGTTTTAATTAGTGTCTAATCCCATGAAAATAATAATTGTTGTGTTATCGTTAGAGTGAGCCCTTTATATCTACATAGGGAGAGGGTCCTCTTCCACGGAGGGGCCATGTTGCACCGCCATGTTTCTACAGTAGCCCAGAATGGACAAACGGCTCTAGAGGGGGCGCATTTGCCTGGGTACCTTCCAAAATAGCTGTGCATAATACCACATGAGTTGTTCACGGCGCTGTTGCCCTTTTTAGTACAGTCTGGCTTGACTGACAATCCATTTATTCAGTAAGTGTGAGTATAAGCTTTCTAACAACGTATAACATGTTTAATTTTGCTTTTGGAATAGCGTTTCATTGGTCAGCATAATCGAAAGTCTTGTTATCATTGAATTCACTCTGTAGTAGCAGTAAAATACGCTGCACCTAACGAATCATTGTTAACGATTTTTCATAATTTCTTGGAAAATACTATTATTATTGAGGACTTATGGGCATAGCTAAGCCATGTTTGCTGATAGACCTAGCTGACATCGTTTTCTGGTGTAAGACAGAAGCGGATAGAAATATATCATTGATTTACTCTGTCTCTGTCTCTATCTATTGAAAACAAGATTTCATCATTGCTATGTAAGTATTACTGCTCAAAATATTTCGGTTATACGTTATTTTATAAATTGAGTGTCTTAGGTTAGTGGTATTTTATAATGAGGATTTTTCACTGTAATGTAAGCGTTAGTTAGTAGTGTAATAGCTTTTGTGAGGCATCATGTCTTTCTATGATTTACCATGCAAAGCAGCTAACGTTAGCTAACATTAGCAATAAAACGCTACCACAATGCGGAACAATTAACAATCATAATCGCTATCTTACTTGTAAGCTATGACCTATAGTTTTACAGACTAAGGCCCTCAGTTATCAATCTAACGCAGAAACCAGCGCAGATCTGAGCGCAGAAATCATCTTACGACAGGGTTCACGTGTGATTCATGAAACGTTCGTATCTCGCCAATCACAGCGTAAGAATGATCGGGCGCTGATAAATGTGGCGGTTTAAAACAATCGTCATTTAAATATCACGCCCCTATATATTCTCGGTTTAGAGGCCTTGCCCCTAGAGTTTACGACACGGAGAAGCGTAATACGGCCAAGAAGAGAAATTTCTCCGACCTAGAAATAGAATCTGAACCAATTAGTTCTATTTGGCAGCCTGAAAAGTGGCATAGAAGGAAGTCAGAAAAATGCAGCGTGGAAGGAAATCACTGCTGGGGTCAACAGCGTTGCCGTAGACAATCGAACTCCAGCTGAGGTTGGAATATTTAATTTAAACATCCGTGATATGTATAGCATATATATATATATATATATATATATATATATAGTAATTCGCTTATATCGTAATTCTTTACATTTAGGTGAAGAAAAAATGATCAGACCTCAAACTCGCCACCAAAAAGCGTGTTACAGCCCATAGGCGCAGCACCCAGCTGACTGGAGGAGGCCAGCTGGATTCCAGCCTTGCATTGATGCAGCCTGAGGAGTGAGTGTCCGCGCTTATTGGGTCTGCTTCCATTTCGGGCATAACAGGTGGCGGAGGAGACATAGACGCATCACCTGTGTCCAAGCCGGATAATGGTAAAAAATTTAATAGCCTAGGCTACTAGTATTTAAATAATTACACGGTTGCAGGGTTAATTTATTTCTTCATTTTAATGTCTTAATGATGTTATAAACATGCTTTCATTTCGTTTTCGTCTTACGGGCGTGTAGAGGTCTTCTAACAGAGCCAGATCTGCCATTGCCGAGATGGATGACTGTCAAAGCTCTTGTTTAAATAGGTGAGTGAATAAGCATCTAACCTAATTGCTTGTAATTATGTCACCAGTAGCTAGCCTAACAAATAGGCTATCTCAAAATGAAAGAGAAATGAATCTCATAGCCTACACAAAAAAACTGTTAACCCCGTTAACTGCAAACAATTTGAAATAACTATTTATGTTAGGGATGTGACACAGTTGATGTAGGCCTTTACAAAACAGAATATTTTGCCACAGGCTACATATTTTTAACTGATGAAAAATGTTAAAAATATGTGGCTGCATATGCTACAATTCTCCGACTCAGCCAGATTTACTATGCTGCACTGCAAGTCCACGCTGACATGAAAACTTGCATACACGAGTTGAGACTTGACCTGAGATTTGATTGTAGCCTCCACTCACGTCCAAATTGATAAATGCCGAGCTTTGCGTGGAAATGACCGTATGCCTGGTTTTCTGTCGTACGTTCGTTTCGTAAATGAGGGCCTAAGTAACTAAATACAATTTATAAATCTATCAAGGAACCTCATCACTTGACACTTGGCTACTCGATGCTGTCATAGACGATGACATCATTTTCAGAACTTACAGGCCACCGTAGCTTCTCCTACATCGTTGGAAAGGGAGGGGTGAGGGGAGGGGAGGTGAGGGGGGTATTCAGTTGGTTGCAATCTGCAACCTTACTGCTAGATGCCACTAAATTTTACACACTGCACCTTTAAATAGGAATTCTGTAAAATTACAACCCTCTGCATGCACAGTGCATTCTCCCATCACGTGTGCAGCCCACATTACTGCCAACACTACTGCACTGTCTGAGCCAAAGGACTACATGCTTTCAGGTAAGTTTTGATTATATTACTGGAGTGAATACATTTCATATTTTTTATGATATTTAAGTTAACCGGCAGATAGTAGCCTAATGCAAAGTACACAGTTTATACCTTCTGCTAGCTAGCTGTTACCATGTGATGTAGCTTGATTGAGCATGCTAATTGAGGAGTTTTAATTAATCTATTTCCATTCATTCTTTATTGTAAAACATTTATTTTATAAATGAGTTGTTCACTTTAAAGTAATAATCTCGAAGATTTTCATTAAAATAAATGTCTGTTAAGTCACTATCTATCGCCGAATTAGGTAACACAATGGTGATTGAGCCTATTATTATATTGATTTATATTATTATTATTATTATGATTTATGATTAAAGAACTGGGTGTCTGTGGCGACATTCCCGGGAAAAAATCACAAGCGGCATAGTTAGTGACGCGTTTTCCATCACCTATCAGTGGTTGGTCCGCCAGAGAGGGTAGGCGGAGCTAACGCAACAGGCTCGCTCTTCAACTCACTTGTGTGTGAGCGTCCTACTGTATTTTCCGGTGTCTGCTAGCGTTGCAATAACAGAGAAGGGGGGGGAGGGTTATGGAACCCTAAAAATGTTTTTGTGTAACATGAGAGGTCATATTATTTGTTGATGTAGACTTCATTTGATGACAATGTAACGTTACTAAATTACATAGCTATTTGCACAGCTAACGCTAGCTACCGGACCATGTCAAGAAAGACAAAATTAGTTTAGACAATGTTGCGCACAGTGTCCATCTCTCATATCAGGTAACGTTGCATTTGCTAGCTAGCTAATGTAATTAACACAATCTAATGTCAGCTAACAATTAGAAAAAAAGCTAGCTAATGCTACCGACCGGTACCGACCTCGCAAACCATCTCTCGAATGCAATGCTATCTTGTTGCAACGTTGCAGTGTAGCTGAAGGCCAGTTCAGATCAATGATTTGCAACGAGACTGGATGCAACTTGCAAAATTCCAAGACGCCTGATTGTAAACATTCTAAAACTGCACTTGGCGATTTGACAATGTGGGTCTTTTGAGACCCCAGGGCAGGCAACGGCTCTGCTACTACTAGCCAGTTTACACCGCTGCAATTTTCTCTGCAACATCCTAAAACTGTTTCGTCTCGTTGCGAATCATTGATCTGAACTTGCCTTAACGTTAGCGTTATTTACATTACCGTCGAGTTTATCAATATATTATAATGATCGGAATAAAGCCGGAGTATGTGGATCAGAGCCGGGTCTGATTTTTGTGTAAAGATGTCAAGCAGGAGAAAACTAAATAAAATAATACGGCAGTATGGAGTAGCATTGTTATTATTTTATTATGCTTCCTCATATGTTCCTTCAGCCTTGATGCCCTTTTTTGATGAAATCTCCTTTGTTTTTGTTTTATTCTTCTTGTTCTGATTGCTAATTTAACACCCAGCTCAGCTTTATTCTCGAACAGTTTAGCTAGCAAAACCAGAAACACCAGGGGTAACATTTTGCAAGGCAGTTGTTTCAAAAATATCACACAACAATCATTCACGAAAAAGACTGTTTATTGTGCACGAGATACATAATTGCACGAGCCATAGCGAATCCCGCGAATTCTTCTCTGCAATGTAAATATGTTCATACCGGGCAAAAGGTGGATAAAGAACGTTTGTAGAAATTGATCATCACTAATTCTACCCCAGGTTTGCTACGGCATTTTAACCCGGCTCGGCAGTGTAAAGACATCTTAAGTTAGCATAATGTTAGACAACGAATGAGTATGTACATAACGTTACTTTTATAACAACCATTTTTATTCAGTAAATAGTAAGTGTTATAGTTGGCGTGCTAACTGACTCACGTCACACAGGCGACACTGGTCGGATCCGATCGGATCTATGGGAAATGAGGTCCAAAAACACACCTGCAATTACCGCTTCTAACCATTGGTACTGCCAAAGAGAACGAAACGGAAATCTTCAAGATCGTAACTTGAAACCCTAAGGCCTGTTCTGAATTGTTATTTCGTTATGCTTTGTTTTTGTCTTGGAAAAGGGGTCGTAACGAATATTTTTCGTTGACAAAATTAACGCCGTCCGATAAGTAAGATATTTTTATCGCAGTGAAGCGGCATGGAGACGTCGTATAAATATCGGTAATTTTGGACAAGCAGTTAGCTTCTCTTCAAAACTAGTGTGCTGCCGACGTCACTTGCCACTACTCACGGTATACTGCTCGTCACTAGAACCGCAGGGTCAACTGACCCCTTGCAGAGTAAAATGGGATGTATTTTGTTAATGTTTATTCCACATGTCTGTCATTCCTTGACTTTTTCTAAAAACTCACACTTCTACTATTTATGTAAATAGAATTCTAAAACAACACTCGGAAGAGTGTTTTTAGGGGTTTTTTTAGGTGTTAAGAGAAAAGTCTTTTTTTTGGAGGGGGGTCATAGGGAATGTTTGCAATTATGTCTGCTTATGATATGGTAAAATGTTTGTTTCTATCTGCATATGACATGGTAAATGCAGCCCGAGCAAATATAGCCCTATTTCCAGTTTATTCCCGTTATTTCCCGTTAATACCCATAAATTCCTGTTAATTCCCATAAATTCCTGTTAATTCCCATGGAAAGTTTCCATCCTTGAATATTCCCGGAATTTTGCAACCCTAGGCAGGTTTAATCCTCCTTTTTCCGAGAAAAACTGGAAATAAAATAAATATTAAAATTTGTTCTATTGTCTCTAAATGCCAGAGTCATATAACCACCAATACTGCACTTGCTTGCGAGTGGGGTTCCATATATTTTCTGTGACTTTGTAAGCATAGTTGTACAATTTTCAATTACAAGTTATTGCTAGAATTTTCAAATTACTGCAAAACTGGACTTGTTTGAATGAGTGATTAGGAAACAAAATACATTTTGATACATCTAGTATGGGCACGCTCTTTTGTGTGCTGTTGGGTACATCCTGCACAAGCCAATTACCTAAACTGAACAGCAATATCAGAACACTAACAGCATGAGATTGACAATAAATGGCATCCAGCTTTACAGTTAGCAAGTAAAATTAACATTCAAGTAAAATACAAAAAAGCAATTTTACAAATTATCTAGAGTAAGGACAGCAAAGTATTTGGCCACTTCCCAGTATTCTGTTGTTCAAGGACTGCAGGGCTGTGTCAAAAATACTGACTTGTTGAGGTTGACATCTTTCCCCTCCTCATGGGCTTCCACCAGCTGCTTGATTACATCAGCAATTGTCATCATCATCAGCTCAGCCCTGCTGAGGTTACCTAAGAGGCACAGAGAAGGGCAAATTCAGGATAATTTTCTGTATGCACATCTGGTCAAATAAGAGATGTAGCATAATATTAACTTCAAAGTAAATTAAGTAGTAAGTTATTTTTGTGTAACTCATTACATTAGTCAATTCTGACATTTTTAGTTGTTGTTTTACAAATGCTTTAAGAAAACATCAAATTGTGCTGCATGTGTAGTATTTTAAGAAAGAAAATTGATCACAGAAAATGTATTCACTCCGAAAGAAGGGCTTGGAAGCATTATCAATGTATACTACAACCCCCTCCCACCCTCAAAAAAAATTGAAATGCTGGTTTTGTAACTGAGAGCAAATAATATTCATAATAAAACATAAACAAACGAGGGAATGGTCAGACGCATGCCCAAAGCTAGCTAACTTCAGCTTGTAACCCAAGTTAATTTGATGATCACCCTGTTTCACAAAGCAGGATTACGCAGTTAGCTGGATAACTGCACTGAGTAAAACTTGGAACCCTCCCACATCTAGAACATGGACTGAAGTGGAAGTGAAGTGAAAAGAGCTGTTGCAGTGTAAATTATTTATTATGCAAGCTCCTTGAAACCTGTATCTATTCCCCTTAATAATGGGACAATGGCCTGAGTTCCATATTTCTAGAATTTATATATAAATATATTTGGTGTGATTGCTTCAGGTAATATTTTAAATATCCTGTATGAAGTTTAAGGAGCTCTAAAATGAGCTACTGTCACATTAAAAATAGCCTAAACTGTAGGATGATTACTGAGAGTGTAGATTTACACAAGTTGTAAAGTTAATAAGGTATTAACTAACAAATTTACACTATTAGTGTTATTTTTCCAACACTCCTGGCTTTGTTGGCGGCAACAGTGTTACGTTTTCACATTATGATTTTTTTGTTTTTTGTATTATAATCATCCATCAGTCTTTTTCCCCTCAGGTGAGAAATACGCTGCTCAGGTTCATATCGGACTGAAACATATAAAAGCACCTTTGACTAGTCAACATGGGAAAGGGCATCTCCATTCCTGCAGGATCCCGTGGGGCTCAGGGGTGTTTTCACAGGGCAGACATTACTTACAGACCAAATTAATCTGCTGACATTCTGCATGGATACACAATACGAAAAATATAGGCTGCCTTCTTAACAGAGGGAATAGAGTACATATGCAAGCTTCTTGAACCCTATGCGTCCATATCTACTTACCTTAATTACCTTTATAAAAAAAGTCCTACAGAATCCTAACCGAACAGGAATTTCAGTGAACATTTTCCCATTCTGAGGGATTCTGAAGGAATCCTGCAGGTAGGTTGCATTTTGTCACAACTACCCAATTCCTACAAGACTCCTTCAGAAATAGAAAATATTCCTGTAGGACTTTTGGTAAGAGAAAAGGATGACGGAGTGTCCCATAATTCTTGAGTTTATGAATAAACTTTGAAGTGATTACTTCAGGCAATATTTTAAATATTCTGTACCACGTGTATGGTATAGGAGCTCTGGACTGAGCAGTCGTCACATTAGAAATAAACAGTGTAGGACGATTATCGAGAGTTTATTCGTCAGTAGTGGTAAGGTAATTGTTGTTTACACCATAAGCAATTGCTTGCCCGTGGCTTTGGCGACGGTGTTACTTTTTGTCATTATGACTGTTCTATGTTCTTCATATTCGTCCTTATCATACATTTTCCCTCTGGTGATAAATAAGCTGCTCGAGCGTAGCCCACTCAGTTCTGCTATGTACAAAGCTTGATCAACAAAGCCCGTGTTCACTTAGCTTGCAAGTTGATAACTGCCTTCGTGATACCGCCTGGTTGTTCGGTTTCGTGAAGCCAGCTAACAAAAAGAAACCCTGTGTATGTCCGGCTTCTCTCGTAGTATCCATCCCCCAGGTTTCATGATTCCAACGAGCACCTACGCGGCTAGCCAAACGTTTCTAATTTCGATAAACCATCAGCTAAAGTGAGGTATGTGGAAATTATTCCAGAATTAATTATTTTGTTATCTTGCTGGATCGCCATCAAACTAACCAAATAGCTGGGTAACATATTGTCACATTTGAGTTCACCTACTTTTCTTTTTCGGCTTCCCCATTTCACTGCGTCCACCTACACTGCAAATAAATTATAAATAAATATGGAGGTTCAGCTAACTAAAGCAAAGACATCGGACACATTCGCACTGGCGGTTCAGCTACTCTGCAAACTAAATACTTTGCAGCGAAAAACATACTTCCGCCGTAATCTGATCAAAATTGTCGAAAGCGTGTCTTCCGCAACGGAAATGTGTTTCAGGTAATTGTCTTCGACGGGAAAGCGGAGTCTTAAAAAGGTTCTGAGCGAACCATGTGTAACTGGGAGTGATTTCACTGGAGCATTGATAATGCTGTAATAATAACTGGCGCTGTCACGCCAAATTTCATCCCCCGACTGTTATTTTTACACCGATTTATTGCTAACCTACTCCCGAAAAGCAAAAACGTATAGGAATACACCAATGCACGTTGGTAGCTATTTTCTCGTACAAATCTACGTATTTGTAATGTCATGTCTTAATGCTTCATAGGGTGGACATAAAAGACATTTACGTACTAGACATTTAGATTGTCATCCTAATGACTTTAAAATCATAATAAAGTTTATTCGAAACACTTTCAAATCAATGTCTAATTGTATTCTAATATCATTTTCATTATAAGCAAAAACAGCCCAAACACTAAAATTACATTCCGTTGTCACCACTAGCCACAAACAGCACTAATATATTTATTATTTATATCCACTGCATCCATCAAAATAATTTAAACATAATAGTAAATTGTAGTGTTCGTGCTGGTACAATTGTTGCTCTAAAATATTTCTGTGACACAATTATTACAATTCTGTTACTTTTAGCAGTTTGCCTACTTGCCTACTTCAACAATTAAAAGACCAGTAGAGCCGGTTTATTATGTTGAATAAATAATCTCTGTGATTTGCCAGCTTTAAAAATGTAAAACACTCTGTATGATGCAAATTCCAGGAGGTTCCAACTAAACCATTTTGTATGATATGGAGATATTTGAAGGTCTCTGCACAAATGGTGAGGACTATCATAGATGAGATGAGAGACAAATGTCATAAATGTACTGGTGTCAGAACTGGAAAGATTTTTTTAGCCAACCATATAATGGCATGGAGTGATGCTTCATTGCTTGAATCTAGTATTATGGGACACAACTGCAACAGGTTATTGAAAATCTTAAACTTGTTTAACAGATATATAGTAAGAAAACATAATAATAATGATGATGATGATAATAATAATAATAATAATAATAATAATAATAATAATAATAATAATAATAATATATTTGGTTGAAATATTTTCATTTTGGAGTAATTCCACTAAACTTGCTGTGTGCCCCCAGGCCGCATTGTAAGCATGTGTACCTAGTTTGATGCCAGTAGGCAAAGGGTTGCAAATAGTGGCTACTCTTCCTTTATGGCGCCTTCACCACCAAATTCATCTGAACATTGCAGCCATAGTCTTCCACCGCACAACTATCTTTAAACGACTCTTAAAGAACATGGTCAGCAGATGTAATTCCCAATATTGTTGCTTCACTGGGCGATGACTCTAGCTCTAAATGGACGGAATTATACAGTGCTTTTATCCAAAGCGCTTTACAATTGATGCCCATCATTCACCAATTCACACACACACACACATACACACACACCAACGGTGAAAGGCTGCCATGCAAGGTACCAATCAGCTCATTGGGAGCAACTAGGGGTTAGGTATCTTGCTCTGGGACACTTCGACACGCCCAGGGCGGGGGATCAAACCGGCAACCCTCCGACTGCCTGACAACCAGACAACCGCTCTTACCTCCTGAGCTATGTCGCCCCAGCAGGCTCTAAAAGAGTTCTTGACAAAATTCAAGATGGCTAAAAGACAAAACGGCTGACACCAAGCGCATATGATTCCCCATTATAATTATTTTCTTTCGTTGCAAAGTCATGGGAATTTTATTTGGCTAGTATAGTGCCCCCAAGTGGTCACATTTTATGCAACTTGCTGTGTCCCCCTTAGACCCACTGCCAAATAAGGGTACTGTCATGACAAATTTAATCCCCCCTACAAATTTCATTCCCCCTATCTCTTCTGGGGTTACATTTACGGTTATGTTCCCTTAATGTGTAAGTTACCATCAACTTGACTACTTTGCATGTGTGGCTTCCAAGCGTTCTCTACTGGTTGCTAACGACAGTGAGTGATCGCTAGCTAGTTGGGGAGAAGCTTTTATATAAGTCTAAGAAAAGCTCTTCCAGATAGCTAGCTAGTGATCTGTCTCGCTGGCTATTTATTTCTCTTGCTAGCCAGCTAGCAATCTATGAATCTTGCTAAAGAGAGATACTTTTTTATATTAATTATTGTACTCACTGTTTTACCTAATTTACACATGCCATTACACAAGATACGGAAATACCACACACACACACACACACACACACACATATAAAGTTGTATTCTGTTCATATGTTTATTGTTTGTTGTACTCGTGTTATTGCAATATGTATATATATATATATATATATATATATATATATATATATATATGTCATGCCAATTAAGCTTATTTGAATTTGAATCTTCTGACAGCGAGATCTGACCAATCAGCGTAATATAACGGCACAACGTAACCCCGGAAGGGAATAGGGGGGATGAAATTTGTAGGGGGGTGAAATTTGTTGTGACAGCATCAAGTTTGGCATCAGTGCATTGCAGAAATATAACTCACTTCCTGTTTGGCGCTGTAAGAAATCTGTCTCTGATGCCAATATGTCTGCTAGCCACACATTCCCTTGATCTTATCATTATCACAATACAGTTGGTACAATGGTAGAATAGCGACTGGGAGTGAGAGATTGGGAACCATTCAAGTCAACAGACGTGCTAATTCAATCACAACAGGACAGCCAATACACTACGGCCTAATTGATAGGTGTTACAAAAACTGACTACATCCGTCTTAGTATGTGTATTCAACACTCCTGATCAAAGCCCTGAAAACAAATAAGAAGCAGCCTCTGGAAAGGTTCGTAGTTCAGTCTGACTCTGCTGAATCCAAGGTGTCATTCGTGCGCTTTGTCACTGCCGGTATTGGAAATAAACTTTGTACATTTTCATCACGTTCGAGAGACGTCCTTTTTTCCTTACAGCGCCTTCACCTTCAAAATTGTTTGTTTACCGGGGCCATATTGTTTGACCTAGCAACTCTTTTAATAAGTTTTGGTCACACTTCACATGATGATACATGCCAAATTTCATGGTGATCGTCAAATATTCTAGGAAGAGAATTTTAAATGTACTTTTCAAAAAATTCTAAGTGACATTATGACTCCTAAACATTTACATTTCTGAGGAGAGATAACATCTAGCTAGCTAGAGAGAGAGATAGATGTATCACTAGCTAGCTAGCAAAATAGCAACAAATAATAATAGTTAGTGTCATGACATGACTATAGAAACGTAAACGTAAGAATAGGCTTGGTATATGGCAAATGTAGGAATATAGTCATGAAATGTCACTGCATTGCACCTGCACGGTACAGATCGGACAGGAGACAAATATCACATACATTTTGACCCATTTAGCCTTCCATACTAGTAAAGGAGGCAAGGAAATAAAGCAAGGAGGTAAAAAATGGAACCATAGACATGCATATTTAACTAAACTGGCAAACACCTTCAGCTAACCTAAGCTTGTGAAGTCCCAGAAGTAAGACAGTACTGCACTTGTTGAGGGCAAACCATTGGAGCTCCCATTAAACTTAATTGGGAATATCAGACTTTTGACGACAAAATAAAACCTCCTTGATGGTATTTTGTTTTACGTTTCACATGGAAAGCAAATAGAAAAATATGCATTATGTAATAAAATATGCACATTGTAATATATTTTCCCAAGACTGAACAAAAACAGCCATTGTTTCAGAAAATGCAGCACATAATGAAATTTATGATCGCAAAAAATGGACCAATGAGGTTTTCTTTGGTTGTTAAATCACCTTGGATTTCTACATTGAATTCAATGGCCAGCAAGCACTGTTGCCCTCAAGCATGCACAGTGGAGGCTGTTTCCCTGTTACTTCCTAGGCTTCACTGCCTGGCCCCTCCCAAGAGAACCTGCCTGCAACAAGCTGGGGAATGTCCACCAGGAGAATATCCACGGAGAAGACCAGAAACACGTGACGTCCATGTACAGGACCCAATGAAAAAAGTGGAAGGACCGGAAATTGCGTAACCTCCACACAACGATTAGAAGTCACCTGACCTTCTTTATTTAGGAAACAAATTTGTTTGTAAGATGTTACCACTTGTTTTATTTCTTTTTTTATTTGTAAATTCAAAACATTACAAAGACATTCATGCACAAAGATACATATATAGACAAATACAGGTAAAACACTTATGCCAGGGGGGTAATAATGCATATTATAAAGATGCTACACATACCAAATCAATATTGAGACCACAGATGAGTACAAGAGTAGTTTTCATTCCTTTCATATTGGTAGAGTTACTATTACTATTAGGCCAATAGTATCCAAATAATGTTCAAGTTCATTTTTGAATGCAGTAAAAGAAGGTTTGGAATTTCTAAATTTGAATTTATGAATATGATATTTGGCAAGAAAAAAAGGTTTACAATAAAAAATTGGTTAGCTCTCTTCTTCCTGAAATCAAAGAAGCTAAGAAGTACATTTTTAAAGGTAAAAGAAAAATCAGCAAAGATATGTTTTTGAATAAAATAAAGGACGTCAGACCAAAATATTTTAGTATGTGTACTGTAAGGAATTAGATTTAGTCGCAGGGAAGAAAATATGTTTCTCTGACTCAATTAACTTCAATTCCTGTAAAGTGAAGATGTATGTGAATACGGGTTCACGTATACGTGCATTGGCATCTCTGAAAAAGGAAAAAACTGTTTATTATGACACAATATGACCGTTGGCAATAACCAAAGATAGGCAGTTTCAATGATGGAAAAGGTGAACACTTTATTTTACAAAGCAAGACAAAAGACCGCTATGAAAAGAAAAGACATACAAACTAACAAATTAGGACAAAGAAAAGGAATACAAAGTGAGTATTGATGAATGCCCAAATATTCTGTACAGCAAAGACTATGGTACCAGGAGAACTGTTAAGCAGATTCTCCACGAATGTTTCTTTGGACTTCCTTTAAATCCAATCCTGAGAAAGCCTTCCACACCCCACAGCTCCCTGGGTTTGCCCAAATATGGTCTGGACACGAATAGGCCAGTAACATCTGCCCCACCAAGAAACACCCCTACTCCTCCAGAAAGAGAGAAACTGCACTTCCCCCCTACTCTGTAGACATTAAAGTATCAAAATCCAGTGACAGTAATAAGATACCTTGTACGATGGCATGTGATCCTATGATTTTACCTATCAATTCTCCAAATACTTCTCTATGGGAGTCCATGGTGGTGTCCCATCTGTGACCCAGACACTTATGTAGGCATACCTATGTATAAATATACTATGCTTTACATACTTGTGATCATGACATATCATGACATACATACCATGGCATACCTGTTCAATGTGCTTGTCTATGTATGATATTATTCACAGTCCCCCACATTTATCATATCATCCTTAGTTATCTCCATGCAAATACATATGATGCATTCTTTCAGTCCATGGTAGTAGTTTTGTCTGACCCAGGAGAGCCTGGGCCATTGTCCATGGATTGCAGAGCAGCCGTTTATGGCCCCCAATTGAAATTCTTCTGCTATGGCCACAGCTCCAAGAGGGTAATATCTTGTCACCTGATTCCTCCAACTCTTCCAGGAGGATAAGCCATTTGAAGATTGCTTCCCCATGGGTCAAAAAAGACAGGCCCATGCAGCTTTCAGCTGCTGTCCCCATCCTGGGGCATTTTATGGCTCCACTCAGCTCCACTCATGTACGGCAGTGGAATTTTTACAACTCCACCAGTGTGCATGCCATGGAAGAATATGTCCAGTTGTGAGGGGACAACAGAGTTGATTGGGAAAACTGAAATTTTACCTTACAGTACAATTTCAAAATAGCTGCAGAGCAGTTTCAGGCATGGTAACACAAAAGGAGCAACCAATATCAATGTCATTTTTAAGCCTTCTAAGATACAATTTAGCAGGGTAGAATCTATGAATTAATTTAAATGTAATTTCTCTCACTTAACAGGTATTTGAGAGGTAAAGTCCAAACTCTTTTCCAAGGAATGTTTTCCAAAACTTTGTCCCAAAAGAATTTTACATATCTGGTATATCTGTTTGGAATGAAGCTCTAATACATCTATTTCTACTTTTATGATAATTTATAGGGGAATTTATGAGGAGAGAAGTTGTGTTTATATAGGAGAGACCAAGCCAATTGCTTGGCTTGCTTGGCCAGATTGCTTATGGAAGTTTGATAATGTGATGGGAATTTTGAGAATACCATAGTTGCAACAAATTTTGAGAATACCATAGTTGCAACAAATTTCAGGCCACCTATTTTAGAAAAAATATGATTGGGTATTCTTCCATAAAGAAGTGGAGTTATTCATGAACTGTCTTATCCAATTAATCTTAAATGTGTTGTTTAATGTTGTAAAATCCAAAAAGTTTAATCCTCCACAACCAGTACTATTCATTATAACAGGTTTTTGACAAAGTGTGTCTTGTTCTTCCATAAAAAATTAAACAAAAGTTTATCAATCTTTTTTGCAGTTGTGTTCTCAACAGGTAAAGAGAGAGCAGCATAGGTTAGTCTTGATGTGCCTTCAGCTTTGGAGAGAAGACACCTCCCTCTTAATGACAAATCTCTCTGTAACCATATAATATATATATTTCATTTTTTCCTTGTCTTTTCGGTGATCGGCTCAAAATTCAAAGAACATCTTGCAGAATCATCTTTTGTAATAATTACACCCAAATATGTAACTTGATTCTTAATTGGGATACCACATATAGATGACATTTCACATTTCTTGATAGCCATTAATTCACACTTGTTCATATTTAAACACAAACCGGAAGCTTCGGAAAAATTCTTAATGAGATCCAAGGTACGAGGGATTTGAGCAGCGTCTTTTAGGAAGAGGGTCGTATCGTCTGCCAGTTGGCAGATGATGACCCGTCTGTCCGCAACCATTACACCCTGCAAATCACTATTGGAAATATAAGTAGCTAAAAGTTGGGCAGTGATCAAGAAGAGACAAGGGGAGTTCGGACAACCCGGTCTAACTCCGCAACTCCGCAAAGGTTGAATCTTGGAGAAGTACCATATTTTCATTTAATTGAGCTACTACCATTATTATAAAGAGTTTTGACAGTTTTACAAAAGAAGTCCCCAAAACCAAACTTTGATAGGGTTTTCAAAATGAAGTCATGCTCCTCAGAATCAAAGGCTTTGTAAAAGTCAAGAAAGAGAATGAGGCCATCACTATCAACAAGGTCATTATAATCTAACAAATCTAAAACCAATTAGGGGTGAGACGATACACAAAATTCACGATACGATACTCCCACGATATGATACTCCTTTTAAAAAAATGGAAAAAACACTTAATTGAACTAGCCTTCTTATTTATTGAACAATGTAATGTAAAATGGCACTGTAATATGTCAAATTAACTGAGTAATGGCAAAGCAAATTCTCAAACATCTCAAAATAAAGTGCAAGTTTAGGTTAACAATAATAAATAATAACCATACAATAACAATAAGATATGTTTGGATTCAAATGCCAACCACCTTTAAACCTTTGAAAATAAATAAAATAAATTAACAAATAAATAAATAAATAATAATGCACATAGAACCAACCTAGTTTAGTTTAATTTACAGTGATTAATTTTTTATAACACAAAGCAATTATTTGCACTGACTCAATGTACTTCTTCTCTAAACTAAAGTTCAAAAACCATAAGCTACAATTGTGATCATCAGCAACTTGGTCTTAGAGGCAATTCTAGGACAAGGTCATGTTTTTCTTGAAGAATATTAGCATGTCCACATTCTCTGCCAGCAGGGATGACCTTTGTGCTGTCACAATATCACCTGCAGTTGAAAAAACTCGCTCATTGGGTACAGATGTTGCAGGGACGGTGAGGTATGCTTTTGCCAAAGGAGCAAGTATTGGGTAATTTGCTGCATTGTCTCTCCACCAATCTAGCAGACTGTCGTTGAGAGAAATACAGGCCCCACTCCTATACAACATCTCTCTTTCATTCCCCATCTGATATGACTCTGGCTCAGTAGAAGTGAGAGAAGTTAAGAACCACCAAGTAGATCCTCCAATGCAGTCTTCTTTGGAGGAGACACCCTCTGTTCAAATGCCTCCACTTCTGCTTCTGCACCTTGAACAGCTGTTGGATTCCTGGCTGTGGCATCCTCTGCTCCACACACTTCTGTTCTCTCCTCCCCCCTGACAGGAGTCAACAAGAAATAAAAGCAATAATGGCAAATTATGATTTTTCTGCTTTTACTAAAACAATATTATCATTACCTAGAGCTCTCTCTCTCTTACTCTCCCTCCCTGTCCCTCACACACACACACACACACACACACAGTGAAATTATTGAACGTTTGCTATATGGCAGCGGCGAGCTGAAAATTGATAGGGCGCAAAACTTTCCTTTAAACTAATCATTGATCTCAACCTATTTTCATTAATTTTCCTTTATTATCAAGCGTGCCAACGATCGGACTAATCAAATGGCAAGTAGCTTAACACACAGCGTCTTCATACCGTGTTAGAGGGATTAAATCATAAATTCAATTTATCCGTTAAAAATCCATTTCAATCACCAAGTAGTCTACACTTAACAAACAAGATACACCAGTCTGTTATCTACTGTGTTAGCTTTCAGAATAACCAGCAAAAACAAAACCTGCACTTCAAGATTGTTTACAATCTACGCATTGCAGATATTTGCCATGAATACGAGTGCGGAGAAAGAAGTGCATGTATCCGCAAATAATGTTGATTTAAAATGTGCACAATTTCGTACTGCAAATGAAAATAAGTGTAGGCTATAAGGCCTAGGCTACTCGCTAAAACTGCCTATTTGGGGCTGGCTATATATGATAGTATTGAGTAGCCTATTTTGTAGATTAATTGTATTGATACTCAAGGAATATCAAGGGAAGTTTCCGCCACTGCTTAGTGATTAAAACGGATTTTTCTAAATCGCATTTATCATTTCATCTCCCTAACACAATGCAGAAGAAGCTGTGTGTCACTTTCCAATTGATTAGTCAGATCGTTTGCATGCTTGTTAATCACTGAAAATCAATTAAAACAGTTTGAAATCAATGATTAGTTTAAAGGAAAGTTTTGCGTCCCACCAATTTTCAGCTCACCAGTCGCCGCTGCTATATGGATTACAATTAAAACTGAATTTAAAAACGGTCAGCCTACCTGTTTTTTTTTTTGTTTTTTTTTGTAGTTCGACAGCTTTCTTCTTGGGTCTGTCAAATACTGACTCGCGGTGCTGCTCGTCCAGTTGTTGTAGCGAACGAAATCTTGGATCCAATGCAATCCCCTCTAAAAGTTATTCATAAGCATCTGCATACCTTCCTGGAATATCCTTGAGGATGGCGCTCTTGGCGTTTGCGAGAATTTGAGAGTCGTTTGCATCTGGTGCCATGGACTGTTCAATCATCGTTTTCATGGGTATAATCAGTGACACCGTGGGCGGCTTTTCATCGCAGAGAACTGTGGTAGCCGTCTTCAGTGGTTTCAATAACTTTACTAAATCCTCCCCATTGCTAATGTCGGAAACATCTAATGTGTCGATGTCTCGCGCATTCCTCCCCATGTCCGGGCTCATCAGAGCTGCAGTGACGGTTGCTTGCTGTCCCAAGTATCGGTCGAGCATGTCGTAGCCTACGAACTGTTCCAACAAGTGGTCACGTCCATGATGAGCGTGTGCTTTGGTACTCCCAACAGGTCTTGCTCGGCATTCAAGGCAGCTGAGACAGTGGAACTTCCGTGAAAAAATGATGCGATTCGCCTCACTCGACCGAGGATGCAACTAACGCGGCAAGGCTCCAGAGTGCAGTCGCACAGGCGACCAAAAATCTGTCAAGTGCGACTAAACATTTTCATTGGTCGCACCGGTGCGCCTGACATTTAGCAGGTCTGTCTCCGTGCGTGTATGTGTGTAGCGTAATTTTTTTCCCACCTGCATTCTGCGAATACCCGCCCCTACTCTGCCTCTGATTGGCTCTGACCGTGATATTCTTCTTCGCTGAATGCGGGTGGGGGAAAAAAAATAAGGAAGGTGTGTATTAGTGATGCGCGGATCGCGAACCGCACCGCGGTTAATCTGCTGATCAGGCGGGCCGAGTCATAAAAATTAACATTCTGATTAAAAGCGGATGGGTTGTGGGTGGGTGAAACAATACATCATTAATGAGGAAAACATTGATTAAATTCTCTAAAATGTGAACATATTTTAAGCTCAATTTTTCTTCAGGCACGAATTAGCAGACTAGACTCTCATTGCGCCAACTGCGGCGTCCAATTGTCTTAAGCAGCAATGGAGGCAAAAAAGATCCGAGAGAAAATTAAAAAAGGAGAATTTTAAAAAAAAAGGAAGGACAGAAAAGTTCCGTGTGGGAGCAATTTAGTGAAATACTTAACCATGATGAGTCAAGCGCTCGGTATGTCATATGCAACAGCTGCGAAATAATGAAAAATAACGGTAATGTGTGATCGGGTATTAGGGCCACGTTGAGGGAAAAAAATCGGAGATTTCGAGAACAAGGTCGTAATATGACGAGAATAACGTTGTAATATTACGAGAATAAAGTCGTAATTTTAGGCTACGTGGGGAAATATCAGAAGAGCAGCCTGCTGCCTGCATTAAAATGAGGAACGTGGAGCATCTTGTGAAGTTATACTTTAGTAGGCTATAGGTTTTACAAATAATGAGATAGCCTACTTAATCTTTTAGCACATCAGCACCACATTATTATAAGTAACAGGACTTTGAAAAGATTCAAGATCTATTCCGAAAAAAGAACCACACGGACTTGGAGGAAATTGCAGGCTCAGGCTGCCATTAGACTGTCCTCTCCCCCGTTTTGTTGGTTGTTGGTAATATATTTTCCTAAAAATTATGTTTTTTTCCTCGAAATTGTACGATTCTATTCACGTAATATTAGGATTTTTTTCTCGTAAAATTACGACTTCATTCTCGTAATATTACGACTTTTTTTCTTGAAATATTATGACTTTATATTATTCTTATTAAATTGACTTTATTCTCGTACCATTATGACTTTTTTGTCTCAATTACGACTGAATTCCCGTAATATTACGACTTTATTCTCGAAATCTCTGATTGTATTTGTTAGGATTATTATTATTAGGGGTCCAAGCAGCAAAGCTGGTGGAATCCTATTGTATTTGTTAGGATTATTATTATTATTAGGGGTCCAAGCAGCGAAGCTGGTGGAACCCTATTGTATCTGTTAGGATTATTATTATTATTATTAGGGGTCCAAGCAGCGAAGCTGGTGGAACCCTATTGTATCTGTTAGGATTATTATTAGGGGTCCAAGCAGCGAAGCTGGTGGAACCGTATTGTATCTGTTAGGATTATTATTAGGGGTCCAAGCAGCGAAGCTGGTGGAATTCTATTGTATTTGTTAGGATCATTAGGGGTCCAAGCAGCGAAGCTGGTGGAACCCTACTGTATCTGTTAGGATTATTAGGGGTCCAAACAGCGAAGCTGGTAGAACCCTATTGTATTTGTTAGGATTATTATTATTAGGGGTCCAAGCAGCGAAGCTGGTGGAACCCTATTGTATCTGTTAGGATTATTATTATTATTAGGGGTCCAAGCTGCAAAGCTGGTGGAACCCTATTGTATCTGTTAGGATTATTAGGGGTCCAAGCAGCGAAGCTGGTGGAACCCTATTGTATTTAGCCGCGTTTCCACCGCAGGAACTTTACCCCGGAACTAGGAACCTTTTGAGGAACTCAGTGCGTTTCCATCGCAGGAACTAGGGTCTAAATTTAGTTCCGGGGGCTTTATTTTACCCCTAAAAACGTTCCTGCTCTGGGGGTAGTACTTCCCAAAAGTACCGGAACCTTTGGGGTGGGGCGCAAGCGCTGAAAATTTCTGATTGGTCGACCACTTGCAGTGTTTTATTTTAACCGCCATGTTTAAAAATATGCAGCCGCAAACCAATTTATTTTAATAATAACTTCAAATCAAACTTGTATGTTATGCGGCGCAGTAGCCTAGTTTTGGTTATAGCCTGCCAACGTCTTGGAATTATAACGTGTGCTCTTCTGTTCTTTTCTTGCTTTAGTATTCGTTTTATAAAATGCTAAGCATTCGTGCTGGGACAGCATATTACGTACCAGAACATTCAAACGGATTAATTCGGTTGCTGAATATTTTCTTCCGGATTTTCTTTGTTAGCCCGTTGTAATTGACTCAAAACGTTTGATACAGTTATGTGAGGTATGCGGTAGTTCTGCCTAATTCACATTGGTGATACAGTAAAAGCAAACTGGAAATCACCTTCCGCACTTTTTGTCAGGGTAAAATAACAGGTTAATTCTAGTAATAGTCCCTTTATCTTTTTCAGACTGCCGTAATTTTACTCTGCCATTCTTCAATTCCGCAAAAAGACCAGGAAGACTCTGGACTAATTTATGGTGCATGGTTCGCATCTGGAGGGCACACTTCGCTGCTCGGCTAGCAGTAACTTCGAAGGAAAGCAAACGGTGGCTGTACCACTGCTAATTAAAATTTTCACGCAAGTCCGAGTTTTCGTTCTATTCTTGTCATTTTGCGATTAGCCTATATGGAATTGACGATGAGAAAGTAATCAAACAGCAAATTTTTTACAACGTGTGCATGTTTTCTGCTGTTGTTGCCAGTTGTATTGGAAATGTGAATGCATTCTGTCGCCTCGGATGTCAAGACATGAAAGTGAATGTTCGCATAAAAACATAATTAATGTGTTTGAGAGGATATATAAAACCGTTACAATCTGACTATTGGCCTGTTATATCCTATTTGTTGCATAACAACGGTCCAAGTTCAACTACCAACGACAGTTTTGCTTGACAACGGTAAAATATGCCCAAACGGCTGCAGAAGAATATTTCAATTCCAGGTGATTAAATCGATAAAAATCAATAAATACAAAAGTAACCACATATAGTCATTGTTGGTAACCCGTTGTATATAAGTGGAATAAACCCCTCCGGGCTGTCCCGGTTATTAGAAAATAATGTAGGCTACTTTGGTGGTAGTATGGGGTTACAGAAGAAATCATAGGACAGATGGACCGACGTCGCTTTTTCATAGGTCAGTGGGCTAATTTGCCTAATCTTCGCGGGACTTTAGACCGCGGTGGAAACGCAGACAACCATGGGCTGAAGGAACCTTTTAGTTCCTTGAAAAGTAGTTCCTGGGACTAAAAGTTCCAGGTACTTTTGGTGGAAACGCGGCTTTTGTTAGGATTATTATTATTAGGGGTCCAAGCAGCGAAGCTGGTGGAACCCTATTGTATCTGTTAGGATTATTAGGGGTCCAAGCAGCGAAGCTGGTGGAACCCTATTGTATCTGTTAGGATTATTAGGGGTCCAAGCAGCGAAGCTGGTGGAACCCTATTGTAACTGTTAGGATTATTAAAAATCACCTATGTCGGCCAGATGGTGGCGCTATAACAAAGGATCATACATTTAAAGGCTATAACTGCCACACCATAAGTCCGATCAACACAAAACTTCATCGACCGATGCATCTGAATGTGCTCTACAACTTTGCTTTTGGGACCACCTATGTCCGCCATATGGTTTGCCCGCCATTTGGACTTTTTTATTAGGTGGGGTGCGGTAGCGCTGTACCTCCAAATTCTAAGTGTTACGACATCTAGTAAACTTCTTTACGGCAAGCGACATCTGAACGTCGGGGAAGCACTGGAAGAGGCTACCAAAAGTTTGTTAGTTAAAGCTTTTTCAGAGGATGAATATTTACTTTTCTTGAGCATGCATCCATTTGAAGACAATATCTGGTGAGTTCGTTTAGTCTTTGAATCTGTCATTATGCTGAGAAATAGCTAAACCATTTTATTGATAGTATTTGAGTTTCGTGTAAACACGCGAAAACACGCTGGTATAATTAAACAATGACAGTAATACATATGCAGTCCGCTTCGTTCCGTTGCTACCATAATATAAACTATCTTGTGTCTACAGCTGCTGTTTCTCGCTGCAATTACTAATATTGAATATAAACAAAAGACGCAATTTATGCTGTAGTTGCCAGTGTCTGAATAAATAACACGGTACTCTGCGCATAGGTAGCATCGATGGCGAGTTGGTATTTCATTTTTTGCTACTAAAAGTTCGTTAGTAAAAGCTATCTGAGAGGATGAATCATTACTTTTCTTTGGAATGGATCCATGTGGAGACAATATCGGGTGAGTTCGTTTAGTCTTTAAATCCGTCATTATGTTGAGAGAAATCGTACTCTCAATTTAATCTCTAAATTGACTGTAAGCTTAGGGTTGTAACTAGGTAGTTGTTTCGTAGGTGACTTAACTATTGCTTGTATTTTTGCATAGACTGCGTTCTTGCTGTTCTTGTTTGTGTTAGTGTTAATCAGTTTAACCTACAGGGTCCAAGTTGAACTATGCGGTTGTTCCCTGCACTTAGAACGGTAGGCTACTGCCCTCTAGGGTTTTCGACACACGTGTTCCTGGTTATGGTTATACATTTTGTTGTAGCCTAGGTCGCTCTGGATAAGAGCGTCTGCCAAATGCCTGTAATGTAATGTAATGCAATATTCCGTAGCAACAAGATAAACCCGACATTAGCCCTAAAATATGCCAATACAGCAGTGAAAACGCTGCTCCATGAATAACGAAATAAGCTAGACTAACTTTTTTTAAAAATTATACCATGTCATTCTACAGTCAATATCTGGGACTAAACATTGAATAAATATACAATCTTACCTTTGGTTTTACGCGTAGAGATGTCCCTTTTGCGAATGAGTGGTCATATATTGTCTTGGACAATCCGTTTGCGAAATATATGCGCATCTGTCACGCCTGGGTCGGCTATCTTCAATAATAGCTGTGCGTAATACCACACCTGTTGCTTACGGCGTTGTCGCCCTTTTTAGTACAATTTGGCATGATTGACAATTCATTTATTCAGTAGGTGAGAGTATAAGCTTTCTAACGATGTATAACATGTCTGATTTTGCTTTTGGAATAGCGTTTTATAGGTCAGCGTAACCAAATTTTTTCTTATCTGCCAATGTCTAAATAAATAAAACGGTAGGCTACTTTGAGCGCAGCACACATATCGCGAGTTGATATTACGTCTTTTTTTCCGTTTTTTCTCAATGTCGTATTTATTATTTGAAATGTGCATTCATGTGTGATTATTCTATCTGTCTCTGTGGCGCTCTGAAATGTGCATTCTCTGCTAAGCTGAGCAATGGATTGGAATATGTTTCTGACCTAGTGTTGCACGGTATACCAAAACTTCAGCACTTTCTCGGTACTTAAAAAAAAAAAAAAGAAAAAAAAAAGAAACGGTTCGGTATTAGAATATTCCGACGTTCGGTAGTTTTGAGTCAAATGTAAAAGCAAGGGAAAATTGTCTCCCGCATTACTGATTGAGAGGATGAAAAGTGTAATTTGTCAGAATCTTCGCTGTAAGGCAGTAGCAACTATGGTTGCCAAGTGAGGTGACTTGCGCTTGTGCACTCAGCTTCTTGATACAGCGCAAGCTTTCACTCAGTTCACGTGAGTAGCAATAGGTGTTCCAATTTGCAAATATTTTATTATAGATAGATGCTGTTTTGTTATTTAAATATGCAGTTTTTAAATCTATTTAAAGGTGAAAAACCTGTTTTAAAGATTATTTAGTTTACAACTGTTTAATTTTTGAAATATATTTGATATATTTCTCTGTTGTTTAGTGTTGTAACACTATAGGCCTATGCTTATTGATATGTTGAACAGGCTTCAACTCAAAGGTTGTTAATAAACCAGGTTTTTAATAATCCGTGAATTTGAAAATGAGGTCAACCCTTGTGGACATTGAGTTTCTGATCTATTAAGGTAATTTCAGTATCGTTAGGTACCGAGTATTGAATCAGTATCGTTTCAGTATTAATTATTGTGATACTAAACTTGGTATCGGTATCAAAGTCAAAATTTTGGTATGGTGACAACACTAGTGTGATGCCTTTTTTTGTTACAGCATGGAAGCGCTGCAGCTGTACAAACACGCCAGGCCATATGTGCATTACGACATGCCATCTAAGTGTTACGACATAGTAAAGGCCTTCACGAGAAGCGGCCAGGACACATCCCTGGCGATGCAACTAAGTCATCCGACAGCGTCTCTTAGCACAAAATTGGCCATAAGTCATCAATATTTTATACAATCATCATGATATTCAGGAGATATGTTGGATGAAGGCATATGATCATGAGGAAAAAGCCATTTTAAAATCGCTCCGTAGGGGGCGCGATGGTGCCAATGCTTGGACCCCTCCCAACGCCGCTTGCGGCTTTAATTATTATTATTATTATTCTTATTATTATTTTTCTCCGCTAAAAGTGTCTGAGGCTCAGCAACCATAAGTCCTAGAGCAACCAAATTTGGCAGGTGGGTTCCTATGGTCCCCCACTACTCAGGCACTAAAAAGCGCCTAAGTCGACCAGATGGTGGCGCTATAACAAAGGGTTTTGCGTAAAAGGCCATAACTCCCATACCATAAGTTAGATCAACACAAAACTTCATCGGCCGATGCATCTGAAGGTGCTCTACAACTTTGCCATTGGCACCACCTTTGTCCGCCATATTGTTTGCCCGCCATTTTAACATTTTCGTTTGGGCGTGGAAACTTTCTCCACTAAAATGTCTGAGGCTCAGCAACCATAAGTTGTACACCAACCAAATTTAGCAGGTGATTTCCTATGGCCTCCCACTACTCAGACACTAAAAATCACCTATGTCGGCCAGATGGTGGCGCTATAACAAAGGGATATGCGTAAAAGGCCGTAACTCCCACAACGTATGTCAGATCAACACAAAACTTAATCGACCGATGCACCTGAATGTGCTCTACAACTTTGCTTTTGGGACCACCTATGTCCGCCCTATGGTTTGCCCGCCATTTGGACTTTTTTATTAGGTGGGGTGTGGAAAAGCTGGAGCTCCAAATCTAAGCGTTACGACATCTAGTAAACTTCTTTACGGCAAGCGACATCCATGGCGACGCAAGTAATCCAACACCGTAGGGTCTAGTTTTTATCAGCGAGGGGAGGGTCTGAACGTGAGAGTGCATGCTAGGCTACCAATAGTTTGTTAGTAAAAGCTTTTTGGGAGGATGAATAATTACTTTTCTTTGGCATGGATCCATTTGAAGACAGCATCGGGTGAGTTCGATTAGTCTTTAAATCTGTCATTATGTTGAGAAATAGCTAAACCATTTTATTGGTAGGTTTTGAGTTCCTGTGCAAACGCGCGAAAACACGCTGGTATAATAAAACAATGACGGTAATACATATGTAGTCCGCTTCGTTCCGTTGCTGCCATAACATAACACACTATCTTGTGTCTACAGCTGCAGTTTCTCGCTGCAATTATTAATATTGAATATAAACAAAAGACGCAATTTATGCTGTAAATCGTATTCTCAATTTAATCTCTAAATTGACTGTAAGCTTAGGGTAGTTGTTTCGTAGGTGACTTAACTCGTCTTAACTGTTGCTTGTATTTTTGCATAGACTGCGTTGTTGCTGTTCTTGTTTGTGTTAGTGTTAATCAGTTTAACCTACAGGGTCCAAGTTGAACTATGCGGTTGTTCCCTGCACTTGGAACGGTAGGCTACTGCCCTCTAGGGTTTTCGACACACTTGTTACTGGTTATGGTTAAACACTTTGTTGTACGTCGCTCTGGATAGGAGCGTCTGCCAAATGCCTGTAATGTAATGTAATGCAATATTCCGTAGCAACAAGATAAGCCCTAAAATATGCCAATACAGTAGTGAAAACGCTGCTCACTGAGTAACGAAATAAACAAGACAAAGTTTCTTTCTAAATTATACCATGTCATTCTACAATCAATATCTGGGACTCAGCATTGAATAAATATACAATCTTACCATTGGTTTTACGCGTAGAGATGTCCCTTTTGCGACTGAGTGGTCATATATTGTCTTGGATAATCCGTTTGTGAAATGTCGGCTACCTTCAAAAATAGCTGTGCGTAATACCACACCTGTTGCTTACGGCGTTGTCGCCCTTTTTAGTACAATTTGGTTTGATTGACAATTCATTTATTCAGTAGGTGAGAGTATAAGCTTTCTAACGATGTATAACATGTCTGATTTTGCATTTGGAATAGCGTTTTATAGGTCAGCGTAACCAAAATTTTTCTTATCTGCCAATGTCTAAATAAATAAAACGGTAGGCTACATTGCGCACAGCACGCAGATCGCGAGTTGATATTTCGTGTTTTTTTCCCCGTTTTTTCTCAATGTCGTTTTATTATTTATTATTTGAAATGTGTATTTATGTGTTATTATTCTATCTGTCTCTGTGGCGCTCTGAAATGCCCATTCTCTGCTAAGCTGAGCAATGGATTGGAATATGTGTTTGACGTAGTGTTGCACGGTATACCAAAACTTCAGCACTTTCTCTGTACTTAAAAAAAATAAAAAAATAACAAAGAAACGGTTCGGTATTAGAATATTCCGACGTTCGGTAGTTTTGAGTCAAATGTAAAAGCCAGGGAAAATTGTCTCCCGCATTACTGATTGAGAGGATGAAAAGTGTAATTTGTCAGAATCTTCGCTAGATGGCAGTAGCAACTAAGGTTGCCAAGTGAGGTGACTTGCGCTTGCGCACTCAGCTTCTTGATACAACGCAAGCTTTGACACAGTTCACTTCAGTAGCAATAGGTGTTCCAATTTGGAAATATTTTATTATAGATAGATGCTGTATTGTTATTAAAATATGCTGTTTTCAAATCTATTTAAAGGTGAAAGACCTGTTTTAAAGATTATTTAGTTTACAACTGTTTAATTTTTGAAATATATTTAACATATTTTTCTATTGTTCAGTGTTGTAACACTATAGGCCTATGCATATTAATATGTTGAAGAGGATTCAACTTAAAGGTTGTTAATGAACCAGGTTGTTAATAAACCATGAATTCGAAAATGAGGGCAACCCTTGTGGACGTTTCTGATCTATTAAGGTAATTTCAGTATCGTTAGGTACCGAGTATCGAATTGGCATTGTTTAAGTTTCAAGTATCATTTCAGTATTGAGTATCGTGATACTAAACCTGGTATCAGTATCAAAGTCAAAATTTTGGTATCGTGACAACACTAGTGTGACGCCTTTTTTAGTTGCGGCGCAGAAACACTGCAGCTGTGCATACACGCCGGGCCATCTAAGCGTTACGACATGCCATCTAAGTGTTACGACATAGTAAAGGCCTTTACGGGAAGCGGCCAGGACGCATCCATGGTGACGCAACTAAGTCATCCGCCAGCGTTTCTTAGCACAAAATTGGCCATAAGTCATCAATATTTTACACAATCATCATGATATTCACAAGATATGTTGGATGAAGGCATATGATGATGAGGAAAAAGCCATTTTAACATTGCTCCATAGGGGGCGCGATGGTGCCAATGCTTGGACCCCTCCCAACGCCGCTTGCGGCTTTAATTATTATTATTCTTATTATTTTTCTCCGCTAAAAGTGTCTGAGGCTCAGCAACCATAAGTCGTAGAGCAACCAAATTTGGCAGGTGGGTTCCTATGGCCCCCCACTACTCAGGCCCTAAAAATCACCTATGTCGGCCAGATGGTGGCGCTATAACAAAGGGTTTTGCGTAAAAGGCCATAACTCCCACACCATAAGTTAGATCAACACAAAACTTCATCAACCTATGCATCTGAACGTGCTCTACAACTTTGCCATTGGCACCACCTATGTCCGCCATATTGTTTGCCCGCCATTTAGACTTTTTAGTTGGGGCGTGGAAGTTTTCTACGCTAAAATGTCTGAGGCTCAGCAACCATAAGTTGTAGACCAACCAAATTTGGGAGGTGGGTTCCTATGGCTCCCCACTACTCAGGCTCGAAAAATCACCTATGTCGACCAGATGGTGGCGCTATAACAAAGGGTCGTACTTTTAAAGGCTATAACTGCCACACCGTAAGTCAGATCAACACAAAACTTCATCGACCGATGCATCTGAATGTGCTCTACAACTTTACTATTTGGACCATTTATGTCCGCCATATGGTTTGCCCGCCATTTGGCCGTTTTTATTAGGTGGGGTGCGGAAGAGCTGTGGCTCCAAATCTAAACGGTTACGACATCTAGTAAACTTCTTTACGGCAAGCGACATCCATGGCGACGCAAGTAATCCGACACCGTAGGGTCTAGTTTTTATCAATGAGGGGACGGTCTGAACGTCGGGGAAGCAGTGGAAGACAGTGCCAGACATTATTTGAAGACAGTATCGGGTGAGTTCGTTTAGTCTTTGAATCTGTCATTATGCTGAGAAATAGCTAAACCATTTTATTGATAGGTTCTGAGTTTCTGTGCAAACGCGCGAAAACACGCTGGTATAATGAAACAATGACGGTAGTCTAATACATATATAGTCCGCTTCGTTCCGTTGCTACCATAAGATAACAGACTATCTTGTGTCTACAGCTGCAGTTTCTCGCTGCAATTTCTAACATTGAATATTCACAAAAGACGCAATTTATACTGTACTCTGCCAATGTCTAAATAAATAATACGCTACGGTAAAGCTTTAAGAGGATGAATCATTACTTTTCTTTGACATGGATCCATTTGAAGACAATAACGGGTGAGTTCGTTTACTCTTTAAATCCGTCATTAAATTGAGAGAAATCGTATTCTCTATTTAATCTCTAAATTTATTGTAAGGTTAGGGTTGTAACTAGTTAGCTGTTTCGTAGGTGACCTAGTTAATGCACTCGTCTTAACTATTGCTTGTATTTTTGCATAGACTGCGTTGTTGCTGTTCTTGTTTGTGTTAGTGTTAATCAGTTTAACCTACAGGGTCCAAGTTGAACTATGCGGTTGTTCCCTGCACTTAGAACGGTAGGCTACTGCCCTCTAGGGTTTTCGACACACTTGTTCCTGGTTATGCTTATACATTTTGTTGTAGCCTACGTCGGTCTGGATAAGAGCATCTGCCAAATGCCTGTAATGTAATGCAATATCCCGTAGCAACAAGATAAACCCGACATTAGCCCTAAAATATACCAATACAGCAGTGAAAACGCTGCTGACTGAATAACGAAATAAGCGAGACTAACTTTTAAAAAAATTATACCATGTCATTCTACAGTCAATATCTGGGACTAAACATTGAATAAATATACAATCTTACCATTGGTTTTACGCGTAGAGATGTCCCTTTTGCGAATGAGTGGTCATATATTGTCTTGAACAATCCGTTTGCGAAATATACGCGCATCTGTCACGCCTGGGTCGGCTATCTTCAATAATAGCTGTGCGTAATACCACACCTGTTGCTTACGGCGTTGTCGCCCTTTTTAGTGCAATTTGGCTTGATTGACAATTCATTTATTCAGTAGGTGAGAATATAAGCTTTCTAACGATGTATAACATGTCTGATTTTGCTTTTGGAATAGCGTTTTATAGGTCAGCGTAACCAAAATTTTTCTTATCTGCCAATGTCTAAATGAATAAAACGGTAGGCTGCTTCGCGCGCAGCACGCAGATCGCGAGTTGATATTACGTCTTTTATTTCCGTTTTTTCTCAATGTCGTATTTATTATTTGAAATGTGCATTCATGTGTTATTATTCTCTCTGTCTCTGTGGCGCTCTGAAATGTGCATTCTCTGCTAAGCTGAGCAATGGATTGGAATATGTGTCTGACGTAGTGTTGCACGGTATACCAAAACTTCAGCACTTTCTCGGTACTTAAAAAAAAAAAGAAACGGTTCGGTATTAGAATATTCCGACGTCCGGTAGTTTTGAGTCAAATGTAAAAGCCAGGGAAAATCCCGCATTACTGATTGAGAGGATGAAAAGTGTAATTTGTCAGAATCTTCGCTAGAAGACAGTAGCAACTAAGGTTGCCAAGTGAGGTGACTTGCGCTTGTGCACTCAGCTCCTTGATACAGCGCAAGCTTTGACTCACTTCAGTAGCAATGGGTGTTCCAATTTGGAAATATTTTATTATAGATAGATGCTGTATTGTTATTAAAATATGCTGTTTTTAAATCTATTTAAAGGTGAAAGACCTGTTTTAAAGATTATTTAGTTTACAACTGTTTAATTTTTGAAATATATTTAACATATTTTTCTATTGTTCAGTGTTATAACAATATAGGCCTATGCATATTAATATGTTGAAGAGGCTTCAACTTAAAGGTTGTTAATGAACCAGGTTGTTAATAAACCATGAATTTGAAAATGAGGTCAACCCTTGTGGACATTACGTTTCTCATCTATTAAGGTAATCTCAGTTTTGTTAGGTACCGAGTATTGAATTAGCATCGTTTAAGTTTCAAGTGTTACGACATAGTAAAGGCCTTTGCGGGAAGCGGCCAGGACACATCCATGGCGACGCAACTAAGTCATCCGACAGCGTCTCTTAGCACAAAATCGGCCATAAGTCATCAATATTTTATACAGTCATCATGATATTCAGTAGATATGTTGGGTGAAGGCATATGATCATGAGGACAATGCCATTTTAAAATCGTTCCCTAGGGGACGCGATGGTGCCAATGCTTGGACCCCTCCCAACGCCGCTTGCGGCTTTAATTAGGGGTCCAAGCAGCGAAGCTGGTGGAACCCTATTGTATCTGTTAGGATTATTAGGGGTCCAAGCAGCGAAGCTGGTGGAACCCTATTGTATCTGTTCGGATTATTAGGGGTCCAAGCAGCGAAGCTGGTGGAACCCTATTGTATCTGTTAGGATTATTATTAGGGGTCCAAGCAGCGAAGCTGGTGGAACCCTATTGTATCTGTTAGGATTATTAGGGGTCCAAGCAGCGAAGCTGGTGGAACCCTATTGTATCTGTTAGGATTATTATTATTATTATTATTATTATTATTATTATTATTTTTCTCCGCTAAAAGTGTCTGAGGCTCAGCAACCATAAGTCCTAGAGCAACCAAATTTGGCAGGTGGGTTCCTATGGCCCCCCACTACTCAGGTACTAAAAATCACCTATGTCGGCCAGATGGTGGCGCTATAACAAAGGGTAATGCGTAAAAGGCCATAACTCCCACACCATAAGTTAGAGCAACACAAAACTTCATCGACCTATGTATCTGAACGTGCTCTACATCTTTGCCATTGGGACCACCTATGTCCGCCATATTGTTTGCCCGCCATTTTGACTTTATAGTTGGGGCGTGGCAGTTTTCTCCACTAAAATGTCTGAGGCTCTGCAACCATAAATTGTAGACTAACCAACTTTGGTAGGTGGGTTCCTATGGCCCCCCACTACTCAGCCACGAAAAATCACCTATGTCAGCCAGATGGTGGCGCTATAACAAAGGGTCATACTTTAAAAGGTCATAACTCCCACACCGTAAGTCAGATCAACACAAAACTTAATCGACCGATGCATCTGAATGTGCTCTACAACTTTCCCATTGGGAGCACCTATGTCTGCCATATGGTTTGCCCGCCATTTGGACTTTTTTATTAGGTGGGGTGCGGTAGCGCTGGATCTCCAAATCTAAACGGTTACGACATCTAGTAAACTTCTTTACGGCAAGCGACATCCATGGCGACGCAAGTAATCCGACACCGTAGGGTCTAGTTTTCATCAGTGAGGGTAGGGTCTGAACGTCGGGGAAGCACTGGAAGAGGCTACCAAATGTTTGTTAGTAAAAGCTTTTTCAGAGGATGAATAATTACTTTTCTTGAGCATGCATCCATTTGAAGACAATATCTGGTGAGTTCGTTTAGTCTTTGAATCTGTCATTATGCTGAGAAATAGCGAAACCATTTTTTTGATAGTATTTCAGTTTCGTGTAAACGCGCGAAAACACGCTGGTATAATTAAACAATGACGGTAATACATAGCCTATGTAGTCCGCTTCGTTCCGTTGCTACCATAATATAAACTATCTTGTGTCTACAGCTGCTGTTTCTCGCTGCAATTACTAATATTGAATACGAACAAAAGACGCAATTCATGCTGTAAATCGTATTCTCAATTTAATCTCTACATTGACTGTAAGATTTGGGTTGTAACTAGTTAGCTGTTTCGTAGGTGACTTAGTTAATGCACTCGTCTTAACTATTGCTTGTATTTTTGCATAGACTGCGTTGTTGCTGTTCTTGTTTGTGTTAGTGTTAATCAGTTTAACCTACAGGGTCCAAGCTGAACTATGCGGTTGTTCCCTGCACTGGGAACGGTAGGCTACTGCCCTCTCGGGTTTTCGAAACACTTGTTCCTGGTTATGGTTAAACACTTTGATGTACGTCGCTCTGGATAGGAGCGTCTGCCAAATGCCTGTAATGTAATGCAATATTCCGTAGCAACAAGATAAACCCGACATTAGCCCTAAAATATGCCAATACAGCACTGAAAACTCTGCTAATTGAATAACGAAATAAGCGAGACTAACTTTTAAAGAAATTATATCATGTCATTCTACAGTCAATAACTGGGAATAAACATTGAATAAATATACAATCTCACCATTGGTTTTACGCGTAGAGATGTCCCTTTTGCGAATGAGTGGTCATATATTGTCTTGGACAATCCGTTTGCGAAATATATGCGCATCTGTGACGCCTGGGTCGGCTATCTTCAATAATAGCTGTGCGTAATACCACACCTGTTGCTAACGGCGTTGTCGCCCTTTTTAGTGCAATTTGGCTTGATTGACAATTCATTTGTTCAGTAGGTGAGAGTATAAGCTTTCTAACGATGCATAACATGTCTGATTTTGCTTTTGGAATAGCGTTTTATAGGTCAGCGTAACCAAAATTTTTCTTATCTGCGAATGTCTAAATGAATAAAACGGTAGGCTATTTTGCGCGCAGCACGCAGATCGCGAGTTGATATTACGTCTTTTATATCCGTTTTTTCTCAATGTCGTATTTATTATTTGAAATGTGCATTTATGTGTTATTATTCTATCTGTCTCTGTGGCGCTCTGAAATGTGCATTCTCTGCTAAGCTGAGCAATGGATTGGAATATGTGTCTGACGTAGTGTTGCACGGTATACCAAAACTTCAGCACTTTCTCGGTACTTTAAAAAAATATATAATAAAATTAAAAAAAACGGTTCGGTATTAGAATATTCCGACGTTCGGTAGTTTTGAGTCAAATGTAAAAGCCAGGGAAAATTGTCTCCCGCATTACTGATTGAGAGGATGAAAAGTGTCATTTGTCAGAATCTTCGCTAGAAGGCAGTAGCAACTAAGGTTGCCAAGTGAGGTGACTTGTGCTTGCACTCAGCTCCTTGATACAGCGCAAGCTTTCACTCAGTTCACTTCAGTAGCAATAGGTGTTCCAATTTGGAAATATTTTATTATAGATAGATGCTGTATTGTTATTAAAATATGCTGTTTTTAAATCTATTTAACGGTGAAAGACCTGTTTTAAAGATTATTTACTTTACAACTGTTTAATTTTTGAAATATATTTAACATATTTTTCTATTGTTCAGTGTTGTAACACTATAGGCCTATGCATATTAATATGTTGAAGAGGCTTCAACTTAAAGGTTGTTATTGAACCAGGTTGTTAATAAACAATGAATTCGAAAATGAGGTCAACCCTTGTGGACATTACGTTTCTCATCTATTAAGGTAATTTCAGTATCGTTAGGTACCGAGTATCGAATTAGCATCGTTTAAGTTTCAAGTATCATTTCAGTATTGAGTATCGTGATACTAAACCTGGTATCAGTATCAAAGTCAAAATTTTGGTATCGTGACAACACTAGTGTGACGCCTTTTTTAGTTGCGGCGCAGAAACACTGCAGCTGTGCATACACGCCGGACGATCTAAGTGCTACGACATGCCATCTAAGTGTTACGACAAAGTAAAGGCCTTGACGGGAAGCGGCCAGGACATATCCATGGCGACGTAACTAAGTCATCCGACAGCGTCTCTTAGCACAAAATTTGCCATAAGTCATCAATATTTCAAACGATCATCATGACATTCCGTAGATATGTTGGGTGAAGGCATATGATCATGAGGACAAAGCCATTTTAAAATCGCTCCATAGGGGGCGCGATGGTGCCAATGCTTGGACCCCTCCCAACGCCGCTTGCGGCTTTAATTATTATTATTATTATTTTTCTCCGCTAAAAGTGTCTGAGGCTCAGCAACCATAAGTCCTAGAGCAACCAAATTTGGCAGGTGGGTTCCTATGGCCCCCCACTACTCAGGCACTAAAAATCACCTATGTCGGCCATATGGTGGCGCTATAACAAAGGGTTAGGCGTAAAAGGCCATAACTCCCACACCATAAGTTAGATCAACACAAAACTTCATCGACATATGCATCTGAACGTGCTCTATCACTTTGCCATTGGCACTACCTATGTCTGCCATATTGTTTGCTCGCCATTTTAACTTTTTAGTTGGGGCGTGGCAGTTTTCTCCGCTAAAATGTCTGAGGCTCAGCAACCATAAGTTGTACACCCACCAAATTTGGGAGGTGGGTTCCTATGGCCCCCCACTACTCAGGCACGAAAAATCACCTATGTCGGCCAGATGGTGGCGCTATATTAAAGGGTCATAGTTTAGAAGGCTATAACTGCCACACCATAAGTCAGATCAACACAAAACTTCATCGACCGATGCATCGGAATGTGCTCTACAACTTTCCCATTGGGACCACCTATGTCTGCCATATGGTTTGCCCGCCATTTGGACTTTTTTATTAGGTGGGGTGCGGTAGCGCTGGATCTCCAAATCTAAACGGTTACGACATCTAGTAAACTTCTTTACGGCAAGCGACATCCATGGCGACGCAAGTAATCCGACACCGTAGGGTCTAGTTTTCATCAGTGAGGGTAGGGTCTGAACGTCGGGGAAGCACTGGAAGAGGCTACCAAATGTTTGTTAGTAAGAGCTTTTTCAGAGGATGAATAATTACTTTTCTTGAGCATGCATCCATTTGAAAACAATATTTGGTGAGTTCGTTTAGTCTTTGAATATGTCATTATGCTGAGAAATAGCGAAACCATTTTTTTGATAGTATTTCAGTTTCGTGTAAACGCGCGAAAACACGCTGGTATAATTAAACAATGACGGTAATACATAGCCTATGTAGTCCGCTTCGTTCCGTTGCTACCATAATATGGTATACCATAATAATAGTTAGCTGTTTCGTAGGTGACTTAGTTAATGCACTCGTCTTAACTATTGCTTGTATTTTTGCATAGACTGCGTTGTTGCTGTTCTTGCTTGTGTTAGTGTTAATCAGTTTAACCTACAGGGTCCAAGTTGAACTATGCGGTTGTTCCCTGCACTCGGAACGGTAGGCTACTGCCCTCTCGGGTTTTCGAAACACTTGTTCCTGGTTATGGTTAAACACTTTGATGTACGTCGCTCTGGATAGGAGCGTCTGCCAAATGCCTGTAATGTAATGCAATATTCCGTAGCAACAAGATAAACCCGACATTAGCCCTAAAATATGCCAATACAGCAGTGAAAACTCTGCTCATTGAATAACGAAATAAGCGAGACTGACTTTTCAAAAAATTATACCATGTCATTCTACAGTCAATAACTGGGAATAAACATAGAATAAATATACAATCTCACCATTGGTTTTACGCGTAGAGATGTCCCTTTTGCGAATGCGTGGTCATATATTGTCTTGGACAATCCGTTTGCGAAATGTATGCGCATCTGTGACGCCTGGGTGGGCTATCTTCAATAATAGCTGTGCGTAATACCACACCTGTTGCTAACGGCGTTGTCGCCCTTTTTAGTGCAATTTGGCTTGATTGACAATTCATTTGTTCAGTAGGTGAGAGTATAAGCTTTCTAACGATGTATAACATGTCTGATTTTGCTTTTGGAATAGCGTTTTATAGGTCAGCGTAACCAAAATTTTTCTTATCTGCCAATGTCTAAATGAATAAAACGGTAGGCTACTTTGCGCCCACCACGCAGATCGCGAGTTGATATTACGTCTTTTATATCCGTTTTTTCTCAATGTCGTATTTATTATTTGAAATGTGCATTTATGTGTTATTATTCTATCTGTCTCTGTGGCGCTCTGAAATGTGCATTCTCTGCTAAGCTGAGCAATGGATTGGAATATGTGTCTGACGTAGTGTTGCACGGTATACCAAAACTTCAGCACTTTCTCGGTACTTTAAAAATATATATAATAAAATTAAAAAAGAACGGTTCGGTATTAGAATATTCCGACGTTCGGTAGTTTTGAGTCAAATGTAAAAGCCAGGGAAAATTGTCTCCCGCATTACTGATTGAGAGGATGAAAAGTGTCATTTGTCAGAATCTTCGCTAGAAGGCAGTAGCAACTAAGGTCGCCAAGTGAGATGACTTGTGCTTGCACTCAGCTCCTTGATACAGCGCAAGCTTTGACTCAGTTCACTTCAGTAGCAATAGGTGTTCCAATTTGGAAATATTTCATTATAGATAGATGCTGTATTGTTATTAAAATATGCTGTTTTTAAATCTATTTAACGGTGAAAGACCTGTTTTAAAGATTATTTACTTTACAACTGTTTAATTTTTGAAATATATTTAACATATTTTTCTATTGTTCAGTGTTGTAACACTATAGGCCTATGCATATTAATATGTTGAAGAGGCTTCAACTTAAAGGTTGTTATTGAACCAGGTTGTTAATAAACGATGAATTCGAAAATGAGGTCTACCCTTGTGGACATTACGTTTCTAATCTATTAAGGTAATTTCAGTATCGTTAGGTACCGAGTATCGAATTAGCATCGTTTAAGTTTCAAGTCTCATTTCAGTATTGAGTATCGTGATACTAAACCTGGTATCAGTATCGAAGTCAAAATTTTGGTATTGTGACAACACTAGTGTGACACCTTTTTTAGTTGCGGTGCAGAAACACTGCAGCTGTGCATGCACGCCGGACCATCTAAGTGCTACGACATGCCATCTAAGTGTTACGACAAAGTAAAGGCCTTGACGGGAAGCGGCCAGGACATATCCATGGCGACGTAACTAAGTCATCCGACAGCGTCTCTTAGCACAAAATTTGCCATAAGTCATCAATATTTCAACCGCTCATCATGACATTCAGTAGATATGTTGGGTGAAGGCATATGATCATGAGGACAAAGCCATTTCAAAATCGCTCCATAGGGGGCGCGATGGTGCCAATGCTTGGACCCCTCCCAACGCCGCTTGCGGCTTTAATTAGGGGTCCAAGCAGCGAAGCTGGTGGAACCCTATTGTATCTGTTAGGATTATTATTATTATTATTATTTTTCTCCGCTAAAAGTGTCTGAGGCTCAGGAACCATAAGGCCTAGAGCAACCAAATTTGGCAGGTGGGTTCCTATGGCCCCCCACTACTCAGGCACTAAAAATCACCTATGTCGGCCAGATGGTGGCGCTATAACAAAGGGTTAGGCGTAAAAGGCCATAACTCTCACACCATAAGTTAGATCAACACAAAACTTCATCGACATATGCATCTGAACGTGCTCTATCACTTTGCCATTGGCACCACCTATGGCCGCCATATTGTTTGCCTGCCCTTTCGACTTTTTAGTTGGGGCGTGGCAGTTTTCTCCACTAAAATGTCTGAGGCTCAGCAACCATAAGTTGTAGACCAACCAAATTTTGGAGGTGGGTTCCTATGGCCCCCCACTACTCGGGCACTAAAAATCATCTATGTCGGCCAGATGGTGGCGCTATAACAAAGGGTCATACTTTAAAAGGTCATAACTCCCACACCGTAAGTCAGATCAACACAAAACTTCATCGACCGATGCATCGGAATGTGCTCTACAACTTTGCTTTTGGGACCACCTATGTCCGCCATATGGTTTGCCCGCCATTTGGACTTTTTTATTAGGTGGGGTGCGGAAGAGCTGTGGCTCCAAATCTAAACGGTTACGACATCGAGTAAACTTCTTTACGGCAAGCGACATCCATGGCGACGCAAGTAATCCGACACCGTAGGGTCTAGTTTTTATCAGTGAGGTGACGGTCTGAACGTCGGGGAAGCAGTGGAAGACAGTGTCAGACATTATTTGAAGACAGTATCGGGTGAGTTCGTTTAGTCTTTGAATCTGTCATTATGCTGAGAAATAGCTAAACCATTTTATTGATAGGTTCTGAGTTTCTGTGCAAACGCGCGAAAACACGCTGGTATTATGAAACAATGACGGTAGCCTAATACATATATAGTCCGCTTCGTTCCGTTGCTACCATAAGATAACAGACTATCTTGTGTCTACAGCTGCAGTTCCTCACTGCAATTTCTAACATTGAATATTCACAAAAGACGCAATTTATACTGTACTCTGCCAATGTCTAAATAAATAATACGCTACGGTACAGCTTTAAGAGGATGAATCATTACTTTTCTTTGACATGGATCCATTTGAAGACAATAACGGGTTCGTTTTTAAATCCGTCATTATGCTGAGAGAAATCGTATTCTCAATTTAATCTCTAAATTTATTCTAAGGTTAGGGTTGTAACTAGTTAGCTGTTTCGTAGGTGACTTAGTTAATGCACTCGTCTTAACTATTGCTTGTATTTTTGCATAGACTGCGTTGTTGCTGTTCTTGTTTGTGTTAGTGTTAACCAGTTTAACCTACAGGGTCCAAGTTGAACTATGCGGTTGTTCCATGCACTTGGAACGGTAGGCTACTGCCCTCTAGGGTTTTCGACACACTTGTTCCTGGTTATGGTTAAACATTTTGTTGTACGTCGCTCTGGATAAGAGCGTCTGCCAAATGCCTATAATGTAATATAATATTCCGTAGCAACAACATAAAAGTTTTTTTTAAACTATGCCATGTCATTCTACATTCAATATCTGGGACTAAACATTGAATAAATATACAATCTTACCACTGGTTTTACGCGTAGAGTTGTCCCTTCTGCGAATGAGTGGTCATATATTGTCCTGGACAATCCGTTTGAGAAATATAGGCTACGCGCATTTGTCACGCCTGGGCTATCTTCAAAAATAGCTGTGCGTAATACCACACCTCTTGCTTACGGCGTTGTCGCCCTTTTTAGTGCAATTTGGCTTGACTGACAATTAATTTATTCAGTAGGTGAGAGTATAAGCTTTCTGACGATGTATAACATGTCTGTTTTTGCTTTTGGAATAGCGTTTTATATGTCAGCGTAACCGAAAATTTTCTTACATGCCAGTGTCTACATAAATAAAACGGTAGGCTGCTCTGCGCGTAGGTCGCGACTTGATATCTCGTCTTTTGTTTCGTTTTTTCTTAATGTCGCATTTATTACTTGAAATGTGTATTTATGTGTTATTATTCTATCTGTCTCTGTGGCGCTCTGAAATGTGCATTCTCTGCTAAGCTGAGCAATGGATTGGAATATGTGTCTGACGTAGTGTTGCACGGTATTCCAAAACTTCAGCACTTTCTCGGTACTTAAAAAAAATAAAAATAAAATAAACGGTTCGCTATTAGAATATTCCGACGTTCGGTAGTTTTGAGTCAAATGTAAAAGCCAAGGAAAATTGTCTCCCGCATTACTGATTTAGAGGATGAAAAGTGTAATTTGTCAGAATCTTTGCTCGATGGCAGTAGCAACTAAGGTTGCCAAGTGAGGTGACTTGCGCTTGTGTACTCAGCCCTTTGATACAGCGCAAGCTTTGACTCAGTTCACTTCAGTAGCAATAGCTGTTCTAATTTGTAAATATTTTATTAAAGGAAGATGCTGTATTGTTATTGAAATATGCTGTTTTTAGATATATTTTAAAGTGAAAGACCTGTATAAAGATAATTTACTTTACAATTGTTTAATTTTTGAAATATATTTAATATAGTTTTCTATGGTTTAGTGTTGTAACACTATAGGCCTATGCTTATTGATATGCTGAACAGGCTTCAACTTAAAAGTTGTTAATAAACCAGGTTTTTTATAAACCGTGAATTCGAAAATGAGGTCAACCCTTGTGGACATTACCTTTCTGATCAATTAAGGTAATTTCAGTATCGTTAGGTACCGAGTATTGAATCAGTATTGTTTCAGTATCAATTATCATGATACTAAACCTGGTATCGGTATCAAAGTCAAAATTTTGGTATCGTGAGAACACTAGTGTGACGCCTTTTTTAGTCACAGCATGGAAGCGCTGCAGCTGTACATACACGCTGGGCCATCTAAGTGTTACGACATGCCATCTAAGTGTTACGACATAGTAAATGCCTTCACGAGAAGCGGCCAGGACACATCCATGGCGACGCAACTAAGTCATCCGCCAGCGTCTCTTACCACAAAATTGGCCATAAGTCATCAATTTTTTTATACAATAATCATGATATTCAGTAGATATGTTGGGTAAAGGTGTATGATCATGTATGTTGGGTAAAGGTGTATGATCATGAGGACAAAGCCGTTTTCAAATCGCTCCATAGGGGGTGCGATGGTGCCAATGCTTGGACCCCTCCCAACGCCGCTTGCGGCTTTAATTAGGGGTCCAAGCAGCGAAGCTGGTGGAACCCTATTGTATCTGTTAGGATTATTCTTATTATTTTTCTCCGCTAAAAGTGTCTGAGGCTCAGCAACCATAAGTCCTAGAGCAACCAAATTTGGCAGGTGGGTTCCTATGGCCCCCCACTACTCAGGCACTAAAAATCACCTATGTCGGCCATATGGTGGCGCTATAACAAAGGGTTAGGCGTAAAAGGCCATAACTCCCACACCATAAGTTAGATCAACACAAAACTTCATCGACATATGCATCTGAACGTGCTCTATCACTTTGCCATTGGCACTACATATGTCTGCTATATTGTTTGCCCGCCATTTTAACTTTTTAGTTGGGGCGTGGCAGTTTTCTCCGCTAAAATGTCTGAGGCTCAGCAACCATAAGTTGTACACCAACCAAATTTGGGAGGTGGGTTCCTATGGCCCCCCACTACTCAGCCACGAAAAATCACCTATGTCGCCCAGATGGTGGCGCTATAACAAAGGATCATACTTTTAAAGGCTATAACTGCCACACCATAAGTCCGATCAACACAAAACTTCATCGACCGATGCATCTGAATGTGCTCTACAACTTTGCTATTGGGACCACCTATGTCCGCCATATGGTTTGCCCGCCATTTGGACTTTTTTATTAGGTGGGGTGCCGAAGAGCTGTTGCTGCAAATTCTAAGTGTTACGACATCGAGTAAACTTCTTTACGGCAAGCGACATCCATGGCGACGCAAGTAATCCGACACCGTAGGGTCTAGTTTTTATCAGTGAGGGGAAGGTCTGACCGTCGGGGAAAGAAAGACAGTGCCAGCCAGAGTGCATGCTAGGCTTTTACAGGTTTGTTAGTAAAAGCTTTTTGAGAGGATGAATAATTACTTTTATTTGGCATGGATTTGAAGACAGTATCGGGTGAGTTCGTTTAGTCTTTAAATCTGTCATTATGGTGAGAAATAGCTAAACCATTTTATTGGTAGGTTTTGCGTTTCTGTGCAAACGCGCGAAAACACACTGGTATAATAAAACAATGATATCAATACACGTATAGTCCGCTTCGTTCCGTTGCTACCATAACATAAATTATCTTGTGTCTACAGCTGCAGTTTCTCGCTGCAATTTCTAATATTGAATATAAACAAAATACGCAATGTATGCTTTAAATCGTATTCTCAATTTAATCTCTAAATTGACTGTAAGCTTAGGGTTGTAACTAGGTAGTTGTTTCGTAGGTGACTTAACTCGTCTTAACTATTGCTTGTATTTTTTACATAGACTGCGTTGTTGCTGTTCTTGTTTGTGTTAGTGTTAATCAGTTTAACCTACAGGGTCCAAGTTGAACTATGCGGTTGTTCCGTGCATTTGGAACGGTAGGCTACTGCCCTCTAGGGTTTTCGACACACTTGTTCCTGTTTATGGTTAAACACTTTGTTGTACGTCGCTCTGGATAGGAGCGTCTGCCAAATGCCTGTAATGTAATGTAATGCAATATTCCGTAGCAACAAGATAAACCCGACATTAGCCCTAAAATATGCCAATACAGCAGTGAAAATGCTGCTCACTGACTAACGAAATAAACGAGACAATTTTTCTTTTAATTATACCATGTCATTCTACAGTCAATATCTGGGACTAAACATTGAATAAATATACAATCTTACCATTGGTTTTACGCGTAGATGTCCCTTTTGCGAATGAGTGGTCATATATTGTCTTGGACAATCCGTTTGAGAAATATAGACGCCTGGGCTATCTTCAAAAATAGCTGTGCGTAATACCACACCTGTTGCTTACGGCGTTGTCGCCCTTTTTAGTACAATTTGGCTTGATTGAAAATTCGTTTATTCAGTAGGTGAGAGTATAAGCTTTCTAACGATGTATAACATGTCCGATTTTGCTTTTGGAATAGCGTTTTATAGGTCAGCGTAACCAAATTGTTTCTTATCTGCCAATGTCTAAATAAATAAAACGGTAGGCTACTTTGCTCGCAGCACGCAGATCGCGAGTTGATATTACGTCTTTTTTTCCGTTTTTTCTCAATGTCGTATTTATTATTTGAAATGTGCATTCATTTGTTATTATTCTATCTGTCTCTGTGGCGCTCTGAAATGTGCATTCTCTGCTAAGCTGAGTAATGGGTTGGAATATGTGTCTGATGTAGTGTTGCACGGTATACCAAAACTTCAGCACTTTCTCGGTACTTAAAAAAAAAAAAAAAAAAAACGGTTCGGTATTAGAATATTCCGACGTTCGGTTGTTTTGAGTCAAATGTAAAAGCCAGGGAAAATTGTCTCCCGCATTACTGATTGAGAGGATGAAAGGTGTAATTTGCCTGAATCTTCGCTAGAAGGCAGTAGCAACTAAGGTTGCCAAGTGAGGTGACTTGTGCTTGCACTCAGCTCCTTGATACAGCGCAAGCTTTGACTCAGTTCACTTCAGTAGCAATAGGTGTTCCAATTTGGAAATATTTTATTATAGATAGATGCTGTATTGTTATTAAAATATGCTGTTTTTAAATCTATTTAAAGGTGAAAGACCTGTTTTAAAGATTATTTAGTTTACAACTGTTTAATTTTTGAAATATATTTAACATATTTTTCTATTGTTCAGTGTTGTAACACTATAGGCCTATGCATATTAATATGTTGAAGAGGCTTCCACTTAAAGGTTGTTAATGAACCAGGTTGTTAATAAACCATGCATTCGAAAATGAGGTCAACCCTTGTGGACATTACGTTTCTGACCTATTAAGGTAATTTCAGTATTGTTAGGTACCGAGTATCGAATTAGCATCGTTTAAGTTTCAAGTATCATGTCAGTATTGAGTATCGTAATACTAAACCTGGTATCAGTATCAAAGTCAAAATTTTGGTATCGTGACAACACTAGTGTGATGCCTTTTTTAGTTGCTGCGCAGAAACACTGCAGCTGTGCATACACGCCGGACCATCTAAGTGTTACAACATAGTAAAGGCCTTGACGGGAAGTGGCCAGGACATATCCATGGCGACGTAACTAAGTCATCCGACAGCGTCTCTTAGCACAAAATTGGCCATAAGTCATCAATATTTCATACGATCATCATGATATTCAGTAGATATGTTGGGTGAAGGCATATGATCATGAGGACAAAGCCATTTTAAAATCGCTCCATAGGGGGCGCGATGGTGCCAATGCTTGGACCCCTCCCAACGCCGCTTGCGGCTTTAATTATTATTATTATTATTTTTCTCCGCTAAAAGTGTCTGAGGCTCAGGAACCATAAGGCCTAGAGCAACCAAATTTGGCAGGTGGGTTCCTATGGCCCCCCACTACTCAGGCACTAAAAATCACCTATGTCGGCCAGATGGTGGCGCTATAGCAAAGGGTTAGGCGTAAAAGGCCATAACTCTCACACCATAAGTTAGATCAACACAAAACTTCATCGACATATGCATCTGAACGTGCTCTATCACTTTGCCATTGGCACCACCTATGGCCGCCATATTGTTTGCCTGCCCTTTCGACTTTTTAGTTGGGGCGTGGCAGTTTTCTCCACTAAAATGTCTGAGGCTCAGCAACCATAAGTTGTAGACCAACCAACTTTTGGAGGTGGGTTCCTATGGCCCCCCACTACTCGGGCACTAAAAATCATCTATGTCGGCCAGATGGTGGCGCTATAACAAAGGGTCATACTTTAAAAGGTCATAACTCCCACACCGTAAGTCAGATCAACACAAAACCTCATCGACCGATGCATCTGAATGTGCTCTACAACTTTGCTTTTGGGACCACCTATGTCCGCCATATGGTTTGCCCGCCATTTGGACTTTTTTATTAGGTGGGGTGCGGAAGAGCTGTGGCTCCAAATCTAAACGGTTACGACATCGAGTAAACTTCTTTACGGCAAGCGACATCCATGGCGACGCAAGTAATCCGACACCGTAGGGTCTAGTTTTTATCAGTGAGGGGACGGTCTGAACGTCGGGGAAGCAGTGGAAGACAGTGTCGGACATTATTTGAAGACAGTATCGGGTGAGTTCGTTTAGTCTTTGAATCTGTCATTATGCTGAGAAATAGCTAAACCATTTTATTGATAGGTTCTGAGTTTCTGTGCAAACGCGCGAAAACACGCTGGTATAATGAAATAATGACGGTAGCCTAATACATATATAGTCCGCTTCGTTCCGTTGCTACCATAAGATAACACACTATCTTGTGTCTACAGCTGCAGTTCCTCACTGCAATTTCTAACATTGAATATTCACAAAAGACGCAATTTATACTGTACTCTGCCAATGTCTAAATAAATAATACGCTACGGTACAGCTTTAAGAGGATGAATCATTACTTTTCTTTGACATGGATCCATTTGAAGACAATAACGGGTTCGTTTTTAAATCAGTCATTATGCTGAGAGAAATCGTATTCTCAATTTAATCTCTAAATTTATTCTAAGGTTAGGGTTGTAACTAGTTAGCTGTTTAGTAGGTGACTTAGTTAATGCACTCGTCTTAACTATTGCTTGTATTTTTGCATAGACTGCGTTGTTGCTGTTCTTGTTTGTGTTAGTGTTAACCAGTTTAACCTACAGGGTCCAAGTTGAACTATAAGGTTGTTCCATGCACTTGGAACGGTAGGCTACTGCCCTCTAGGGTTTTCGACACACTTGTTCCTGGTTATGGTTAAACATTTTGTTGTACGTCGCTCTGGATAAGAGCGTCTGCCAAATGCCTATAATGTAATATAATATTCCGTAGCAACAACATAAAAGTTTTTTTTTAATTATGCCATGTCATTCTACATTCAATATCTGGGACTAAACATTGAATAAATATACAATCTTACCACTGGTTTTACGCGTAGAGTTGTCCCTTCTGCGAATGAGTGGTCATATATTGTCCTGGACAATCCGTTTGAGAAATATAGGCTACGCGCATTTGTCACGCCTGGGCTATCTTCAAAAATAGCTGTGCGTAATACCACACCTGTTGCTTACGGCGTTGTCGCCCTTTTTAGTGCAATTTGGCTTGACTGACAATTAATTTATTCAGTAGGTGAGAGTATAAGCTTTCTGACGATGTATAACATGTCTGTTTTTGCTTTTGGAATAGCGTTTTATAGGTCAGCGTAACCGAAAATTTTCTTATATGCCAGTGTCTACATAAATAAAACGGTAGGCTGCTCTGCGCGTAGGTCGCGACTTGATATCTCGTCTTTTGTTTCGTTTTTTCTTAATGTCGCATTTATTACTTGAAATGTGTATTTATGTGTTATTATTCTATCTGTCTCTGTGGCGCTCTGAAATGTGCATTCTCTGCTAAGCTGAGCAATGGATTGGAATATGTGTCTGACGTAGTGTTGCACGGTATTCCAAAACTTCAGCACTTTCTCGGTACTTAAAAAAAAAAAAAAAGAGAAAGAAACGGTTTGGTATTAGAATATTCCGACGTTCGGTAGTTTTGAGTCAAATGTAAAAGCCAGGGAAAATCGTCTACCGCATTACTGAGGATGAAAAGTGTAATTTGTCAGAATCTTCGCTAGATGGCAGTAGCAACTAAGGTTGGCAAGTGAGGTGACCTGCGCTTGTGCATTTTTCGTGGTTGATACTGCGCAATCTTAGACTCAGTTCACTTCAGTAGCAATAGCTGTTCTAATTTGTAAATATTTTATTAAAGGAAGATGCTGTATTGTTATTGAAATATGCTGTTTTTAGATATATTTTAAAGTGAAAGACCTGTTAAAGATAATTTACTTTACAATTGTTTAATTTTTGAAATATATTTAATATAGTTTTCTATGGTTTAGTGTTGTAACACTATAGGCCTATGCTTATTGATATGCTGAACAGGCTTCAACTTAAAAGCTGTTAATAAATCAGGTTTTTTATAAACCGTGAATTCGAAAATGAGGTCAACCCTTGTGGACATTACCTTTCGGATCTATTAAGGTAATTTCAGTATCGTTAGGTACCGAGTATTGAATCAGTATTGTTTCAGTATCAATTATCATAATACTAAACCTGGTATCGGTATCAAAGTCAAAATTTTGGTATCGTGAGAACACTAGTGTGACACCCCTTTTTGGTCACAGCATGGAAGCGCTGCAGCTGTACATACACGCTGGGCCATCTAAGTGTTACGACATGCCATCTAAGTGTTACGACATAGTAAATGCATTCACGAGAAGCGGCCAGGACACATCCATGGCGACGCAACTAAGTCATCCGCCAGCGTCTCTTACCACAAAATTGGCCATAAGTCATCAATTTTTTATACAATAATCATGATATTCAGTAGATATGTTGGGTGAAGGTGTATGATCATGAGGACAAAGCCATTTTCAAATCGCTCCATGGGGGTGCGATGGTGCCAATGCTTGGACCCCTCCCAACGCCGCTTGCGGCTTTAATTATTATTATTATTATTATTATTATTATTATTATTATTTTTCTCCGCTAAAAGTGTCTGAGGCTCAGGAACCATAAGGCCTAGAGCAACCAAATTTGGCAGGTGGGTTCCTATGGCCCCCCACTACTCAGGCACTAAAAATCACCTATGTCGGCCAGATGGTGGCGCTATAACAAAGGGTTTTGCGTAAAAGGCCATAACTCCCACACCATAAGTTAGATCAACACAAAACTTCATCGACCTATGCATCTGAACGTGCTCTACAACTTTGCCATTGGCACCACCCATGTCCGCCATATTGTTTGCCCGCCATTTAGACTTTTACGTTGGGGCGTGGAAGCTTTCTCTGCTAAAATGTCTGAGGCTCAGCAACCATAAGTCCTAGAGCAACCAAATTTGGCAGGTGGGTTCCTATGGCCCCCCACTACTCAGGCACTGAAAATCACCTATGTCGGCCAGATGGTGGCGCTATAACAAAGGATTTTGCCTAAAAGGTCATAACTCCCACACCGTAAATCAGATCAACACAAAACTTCATAGACCGACGCATGTGAATGTGCTCTACAACTTTGCTGTTGGGGCTACATATCTCCGACATATTGTTTGCCTGCCATTTCGACTTTTTTATTAGGTGGGGTGCGGAAGAGCTGTGGCTCCAAATCTAAACGATTACGACATCTAGTAAACTTCTTTACGGCAAGCGACATCCATGGCGACGCAAGTAATCCGACACCGTAGGGTCTACTTTTTATCAGTGAGGGGACGGTCTGAACGTCGGGGAAGCAGTGGAAGACAGTGCCAGACATTGTTTGAAGACAGTATCGGGTGAGTTCGTTTAGTCTTTGAATCTGTCATTATGCTGAGAAACAGCTAAACCATTTTATTGATAGATTCTGAGTTTCTGTGCAAACGCGCGATGAAACAATGACGGTAATGCATATAGTCCGCTTCGTGCCGTTGCTACCATAACATAACAAACTATCTTGTGTCTACAGCTGCAGTTTCTCGCTGCAATTTCTAATATTGAATATAAACAAAGACGCAATTTATGCTGTATTCTGCCAATGTCTAAATAAATTATACGGTCCATTTGAAGACAATATCGGGTGAGTTCGTTTAGTCTTTAAATCCGTCATTATGCTGAGAGAAATTGTTTTCTCAATTTAATCTCTAAATTGACTGTAAGCTTAGGGTTGTAACTAGTTAGCTGTTTCGTTGGTGACTTAGTCAATGCACTCGTCTTAACTATTGCTTGTATTTTTGCATAGACTGCGTTGTTGCTGTTCTTGTTTGTGTTAGTGTTAATCAGTTTAACCTACAGGGTCCAAGTTGAACTAACGGTTGTTCCCTGCACTTGGAACGGCATTTCTCTCTAGGGTTTTCGACACACTTGTTCCTGGTTATGGTTATACACTTTGTTGTACGTCACTCTGGATAAGAGCGTCTGCCAAATGCCTGTATTGTAATGGAATGTAATGTAATATTCCGTAGCAACAAGATAAACCCGACGTTAGCCCTAAAATATGCCAATATAGCAGTGAAAACGCTGCTCACTGAATAAGGAAATAAACGAGACAAAGTTTTTTAAAATTATGCCATGTCATTCTACATTCAATATCTGGGACTAAACATCGAATAAATATAAATTCTTACCACTGGTTTTACGCGTAGAGATGTCCCTTTTGCGAATGAGTGGTCATATATTGTCTTGGACAATCCGTTTGCGAAATATACGCGCATCTGTGACGCCAGGGTCGGCTATCTTCAATAACAGCTGTGCGTAATACCACACCTGTTGCTTACGGCGATGTCAACCTTTTCAGTGCAATTTGGCTTGATTGACAATTCATTTATTCAGTTGGTGAGAGTATAAGCTTTCTAACGATGTATAACATGTCTGATTTTACTTTTGGAATAGCGTTTTATAGGTCAGCGTAACCAAAATTTATCTTATCTGCCAATGTCTAAATAAATAAAACGGTAGACTCCTTTGCGGGCAGCACGCAGATCGCGAGTTGATATTACGTCTTTTTTCGGTTTTTTCTCAATGTCGTATTTATTATTTGAAATGTGCATTTATGTGTTATTATTCTATCTGTCTCTGTGGCGCTCTGAAATGTGCATTCTCTGCTAAGATGAGCAATGGATTGGAATATGTGTCTGACGTAGTGTTGCACGGTATACCAAAACTTCAGCACTTTCTCGGTACTTAAAAAAAAGAAAAAAAAAAGAAACGCTTCGGTATTAGAATATTCCGACGTTCGGTAGTTTGAGTCAAATGTAAAAGCCAGGGAAAATTGTCTCCCGCATTACTGATTGAGAGGATGAAAAGTGTAATTTGTCAGAATCTTCGCTAGAAGGCAGTAGCAACTAAGGTTGCCAAGTGAGGTGACTTGTGCTTGCACTCAGCTCCTTGATACAGCGCAAGCTTTGGCTCAGTTCACTTCAGTAGCAATAGGTGTTCCAATTTGGAAATATTTTATTATATATAGATGCTGCATTGTTATTAAAATATACTGTTTTTAAATCTATTTAAAGGTGAAAGACCTGTTGTAAATATTATTTAGTTTACAACTGTTTAATTTTTGAAATATATTTAACATATTTTTCTATTGTTCAGTGTTGTAACACTATAGGCCTATGCATATTAATATGTTGAAGAGGCTTCAACTTAAAGGTTGTTAATGAACCAGGTAGTTAATAAACTATGAATTCGAAAATGAGGTCAGCCCTTGTGGACATTACAGTTCTCATCTATTAAAGTAATTTCAGTATCGTTAGGTACCGAGTATCGAATTAACATTGTTGATTTTTCAAGTATCATTTCAGTATTGAGTATCGTAATACTAAACCTGGTATCACTATCAAAGTCAAAATTTTGGGATCGTGACATTACTAGTGTGACGCCTTTTTTAGTTGCGGCACAGAAACACTGCAGCTGTGCATACACGCCGGATCATCTAAGTGTTACGACATGCCATCTAAGTGTTACGACATAGTAAAGGCCTTCGCGGGAAGCGGCCAGGACATATCCATGGCGACGTAACTAAGTCATCCGACAGCGTCTCTTTGCACAAAATTTGCCATAAGTCATCAATATTTTATACGATCATCATGATATTCAGTAGATATGTTGGGTGAAGGCATATGATCATGAGGACAAAGCCATTTTAAAATCGCTCCATAGGGGGCGCGATGGTGCCAATGCTTGGACCCCTCCCAACGCCGCTTGCGGCTTTAATTATTATTATTATTATTATTATTATTATTTTTCTCCGCTAAAAGTGTCTGAGGCTCAGGAACCATAAGGCCTAGAGCAACCAAATTTGGCAGGTGGGTTCCTATGGCCCCCCACTACTCAGGCACTAAAAATCGCCTATGTCGGCCAGATGGTGGCGCTATAGCAAAGGGTTAGGCGTAAAAGGCCATAACTCTCACACCATAAGTTAGATCAACACAAAACTTCATCGACATATGCATCTGAACGTGCTCTATCACTTTGCCATTGGCACCACCTATGGCCGCCATATTGTTTGCCTGCCCTTTCGACTTTTTAGTTGGGGCGTGGCAGTTTTCTCCACTAAAATGTCTGAGGCTCAGCAACCATAAGTTGTAGACCAACCAACTTTTGGAGGTGGGTTCCTATGGCCCCCCACTACTCGGGCACGAAAAATCATCTATGTCGGCCAGATGGTGGCGCTATAACAAAGGATCATACATTTAAAGGCTATAACTGCCACACCATAAGTCCGATCAACACAAAACTTCATCGACCGATGCATCTGAATGTGCTCTACAACTTTGCTTTTGGGACCACCTATGTCCGCCATATGGTTTGCTCGCCATTTGGACTTTTTTATTAGGTGGGGTGCGGTAGCGCTGTACCTCCAAATTCTAAGTGTTACGACATCGAGTAAACTTCTTTACGGCAAGCGACATCCATGGCGACGCAAGTAATCCGACACCATAGGGTCTAGTTTTTATCAGTGAGGGTAGGGTCTGAACGTCGGGGAAGCACTGGAAGAGGCTACCAAAAGTTTGTTAGTAAAAGCTTTTTCAGAGGATGAATAATTACTTTTCTTGAGCATGCATCCATTTGAAGACAATATCTGGTGAGTTCGTTCAGTCTTTGAATCTGTCATTATGCTGAGAAATAGCTAAACCATTTTATTGATAGTATTTGAGTTTCGTGTAAACACGCGAAAACACGCTGGTATAATTAAACAATGACAGTAATACATATGTAGTCCGCTTCGTTCCGTTGCTACCATAATATAAACTATCTTGTGTCTACATTACATTACATTACAGGCATTTAGCAGACGCTCTTATCCAGAGCGACTTACACAACTTTTACATAGCATTTTACATTGCATCCATTTATACAGCTGGATATATACTGAAGCAATGCAGGTTAAGTACCTTGCTCAAGGGTACAACGGGAGTGCCCTACCTGGGAATTGAACCTGCGACCTTTTGGTTACAAGCCCAGTTCCTTACCCACTGTGCCACACTCCGTCTACAGCTACTGTTTCTCGCTGCAATTACTAATATTGAATATAAACAAAAGACGCAATTTATGCTGTAGTTGCCAGTGTCTGAATAAATAACACGGTACTCTGCGCATAGGTAGCATCGATGGCGAGTTGGTATTTCATTTTTTGCTACTAAAAGTTTGTTAGTAAAAGCTATCTGAGAGGATGAATCATTACTTTTCTTTGGCATGGATCCATTTGGAGACAATATCGGGTGAGTTCGTTTAGTCTTTAAATCCGTCATTATGTTGAGAGAAATCGTACTCTCAATTTAATCTCTAAATTGACTGTAAGCTTAGGGTTGTAACTAGGTAGTTGTTTCGTAGGTGACTTAATTAGTCTTAACTATTGCTTGTATTTTTGCATAGACTGCGTTGTTGCTGTTCTTGTTTGTGTTGGTGTTAATCAGTTTAACCTACAGGGTCCAAGTTGAACTATGCGGTTGTTCCCTGCACTTAGAACGGTAGGCTACTGCCCTCTAGGGTTTTCGACACACTTGTTCCTGGTTATGGTTTTACATTTTGTTGTAGCCTACGTCGCTCTGGATAAGAGCGTCTGCCAAATGCCTGTAATGTAATGTAATGCAATGCAATATTCAGTAGCAACAAGATAAACCCGACATTAGCCCTAAAATATGCCAATACAGCCGTGAAAACGCTGCTCACTGAATTACGAAATAAACGAGACAAATGTTTATTTTTTAAATTATACCATGCCATTCTACAGTCAATATCTGGGACTAAACATTGAATAAATATACAATCTTACCATTGGTTTTACGCGTAGAGATGTCCCTTTTGCGAATGAGTGGTCATATATTGTCTTGGACAATCCGTTTGCGAAATATATGCGCATCTGTCACGCCTGGGTCGGCTATCTTCAATAATAGCTGTGCGTAATACCACACCTGTTGCTTACGGCGTTGTCGCCCTTTTTAGTACAATTTGGCTTGATTGACAATTCATTTATTCAGTAGGTGAGAGTATACGCTTTCTAACGATGTATAACATGTCTGATTTTGCTTTTGGAATAGCGTTTTATAGGTCAGCGTAACCAAAATTTTTCTTATCTGCCAATGTCTAAATAAATAAAACGGTAGGCTACTTTGCGCGCAGCAGGAAGATCGCGAGTTAATATCACGTCTTTTTTTCCGTTTTTTCTCAATGTCGTATTTATTATTTGAAATGTGCATTCATGTGTTATTATTCTATCTGTCTCTGTGGCGCTCTGAAATGTGCATTCTCTGCTAAGCTGAGCAATGGATTGGAATATGTGTCTGACGTAGTGTTGCACGGTATACCAAAACTTCAGCACTTTCTCGGTACTTAAAAAAAAAAAGAAACGGTTCGGTATTAGAATATTCCGACGTTCGGTAGTTTACTATTGAGAGGATGATTGAGAGGATGAAAAGTGTAATTTGTCAGAATCTTCGCTGTAAGGCAGTAGCAACTATGGTTGCCAAGTGAGGTGACTTGCGCTTGTGCGCTCAGCTTCTTGATACAGCGCAAGCTTTCACCCAGTTCACGTCAGTAGCAATAGGTGTTCCAATTTGCAAATATTTTATTATAGATAGATGCTATATTGTTATTTAAATATGCAGTTTTTAAATCTATTTAAAGGTGAAAAACCTGTTTTAAAGATTATTTAGTTTACAACTGTTTAATTTTTGAAATATATTTAATATATTTCTCTGTTGTTTAGTGTTGTAACACTATAGGCCTATGCTTATTGATATGTTGAACAGGCTTCAACTCAAAGGTTGTTAATAAACCAGGTTTTTAATAATCCGTGAATTCGAAAATGAGGTCAACCCTTGTGGACATTGAGTTTCTGATCTATTAAGGTAATTTCAGTATCGTTGGGTACCGAGTATTGAATCAGTATCGTTTCAGTATTAATTATTGTGATACTAAACTTGGTATCGGTATCAAAGTCAAAATTTTGGTATCCTGACAACACTAGTGTGATGCCTTTTTTTGTTACAGCATGGAAGCGCTGCAGCTGTACAAACACTCCAGGCCATATGTGCGTTATGGCATGCCATCTAAGTGTTACGACATAGTAAAGGCCTTCACGGGAAGCGGCCAGGACACATCCATGGCAATGCAACTAAGTCATCCGACAGCGTCTCTTAGCACAAAATTGGCCATAAGTCATCAATATTTTATACAATCATCATGATATTCAGGAGATATGTTGGATGAAGGCATATGATCATGAGGAATAAGCCATTTTAAAATCGGTCCGTAGGGGGCGCGATGGTGCCAATGCTTGGACCCCTCCCAACGCCGCTTGCGGCTTTAATTAGGGGTCCAAGCAGCGAAGCTGGTGGAACCCTATTGTATCTGTTAGGATTATTATTAGGGGTCCAAGCAGCGAAGCTGGTGGAACCCTATTGTTTTTGTTAGGATTATTATTAGGGGTCCAAGCAGCGAAGCTGGTGGAACCCTATTGTATCTGTTAGGATTATTATTATTATTATTATTATTATTTTTCTCCGCTAAAAGTATCTGAGGCTCAGCAACCATAAGTACTAGAGCAACCAAATTCGGCAGGTGGGTTCCTATGGCCCCCCACTACTCAGGCACTAAAAATCACCTATGTCAGCCAGATGGTGGCGCTATAACAAATGGTTTTGCATAAAAGGCCATAACTCCCACACCATAAGTTAGATCAACACAAAACTTCATCGACCTATGCATCTTAACGTGCTCTACAACTTTGCCATTGGCACCACCCATGTCCGCCATATTGTTTGCCCGCCATTTTAACTTTTACGTTGGGGCGTGGAAGCTTTCTCTGCTAAAATGTCTGAGGCTCAGCAACCATAAGTCCTAGAGCAACCAAATTTGGCAGGTGGGTTCCTATGGCCCCCCACTACTCAGGCACTAAAAATCACCTATGTCGGCCAGATGGTGGCGCTATAACAAAGGGTTTTGCCTAAAAGGTCATAACTCCCACACCGTAAGTCCGATCAACACAAAACTTCATCGACCAACGCATGTGAATGTGCTCTACAACTTTGCTATTGGGGCTACATATGTCCGCCATATTGTTTGCCTGCCATTTGGACTTTTTTGTTAGGTGGGGTGCGGAAGAGCTGTGGCTCCAAATCTAAACGATTACGACATCTAGTAAACTTCTTTACGGCAAGCGACATCCATGGCGACGCAAGTAATCCGACACCCTAGGGTTAGTTTTTTATCAGTGCGGGGACGGTCTTGGGGCACTTGGAACGGTAGGATACTGCCCTCTAGGGTTTTCAACACACTTGTTCCTGGTTATGGTTAGACACTTTGTTGTACGTCGCTCTGGGTATGAGCGTCTGCCAAATGCCTGTAATGTAATGTAGGCTAATAATCCGCAACAACAAGATAAACCCGACATTTGCCCTAAAATATGCCAGTACAGCAGTGAAAACGCTGCTCACTGAATAACGAAATAAACGAGACAAAGTTTTTTTTAAATTATACCATCTCATATTACAGTCAATATCTGCGACTAAACATTGAATAAATATACAATCTTATCATTGGTTTTACGCGTAGAGATGTCCCTTTTGCGACTGAGTGGTCATATATTGTCTTGGACCATCCGTTTGTGATTGCTGTTGCTTACGGCGTTGTCGCCCTTTTTAGTACAATTTGGCTTGATTGACAATTCATTTATTCCGTAGGTGAGAGTATAAGCTTTCTAACGATGTATAACATGTCTGATTTTGCTTTTGGAATAGCGTTTTATAGGTCAGCGTAACCAAAATTTTTCTTATCTGCCAATGTGTAAATAAATAAAACGGTAGGCTACTTTGCGCGCAGCACGCAGATCGCGAGTTGACATGACGTCTTCTTTTCCGTTTTTTCTCAATGTCGTATTTATTATTTGAAATGTGCATTCATGTGTTATTATTCTATCTGTCTCTGTGGCGCTCTGAAATGTGCATTCTCTGCTAAGCTGAGCAATGGATTGGAATATGTGTCTGATGTAGTGTTGCACGGTATACCAAAACTTCAGCACTTTCTCGGTACTTAAAAAAAAAAAAAAAAAAGAAACGGTTCGGTATTAGAATATTCCGACGTTCGGTAGTTTTGAGTCAAATGTAAAAGCCAGGGAAAATTGTCTCCCGCATTTCTGATTGAGAGGATGAAAAGTGTAATTTGTCAGAATCTTCGCTAGAAGGCAGTAGCAACTAAGGTTGCCAAGTGAGGCGACTTGTGCTTGCACTCAGCTCCTTGATACAGCGCAAGCTCTGACTCAGTTCACTTCAGTAGCAATAGCTGTTCCAATTTGGAAATATTTTATTATATATAGATGCTGTATTGTTATTAAAATATGCTGTTTTTAAATCTATTTAAAGGTGAAAGACCTGTTGTAAATATTATTTAGTTTAAAACTGTTTAATTTTTGAAATATATTTAACATATTTTTCTATTGTTCAGTGTTGTAACACGATAGGCCTATGCATATTAATATGTTGAAGAGGATTCAACTTAAAGGTTGTTAATGAACCAGGTTGTTAATAAACCATGAATTCGAAAATGAGGGCAACCCTTGTGGACGTTTCTGATCTATTAAGGTAGTTTCAGTATTGTCAGGTACCAAGTATCGAATTAGCATCGTTTAAGTTTCAAGTATCATTTCAGTATTGAGTATCGTGATACTAAACCTGGTATCAGTATCAAAGTCAAAATTTTGGTATCGTGACAACACTAGTGTGACACCTTTTTTAGTAGCAGCGCAGAAACACTGCAGCTGTGCATACACGCCGGGCCATATAAGTGTTACGACATGGTAAAGGCCTTTACGGGAAGCGACCAGGACACATCCATGGTGACGCAACTAAGTCATCCGCCAGCGTCTCTTAGCACAAAATTGGCCCTAACTCATCAATGTTTTATACAATCATCATGATATTCAGTTGGGTGAAGGCATATGATCATGAGGACAAAGCCATTTTAAAATCGCTCAATAGGGGGCGCGATGGTGCCAATGCTTGGACCCCTCCCAACGCCGCTTGCGGCTTTAATTAGGGGTCCAAGCAGCGAAGCTGGTGGAACCCTATTGTTTTTGTTAGGATTATTATTATTATTATTATTATTATTATTATTCTTATTATTTTTCTCCGCTAAAAGTGTCTGAGGCTCAGCAACCATAAGTCGTAGAGCAACCAAATTTGGCAGGTGGGTTCCTATGGCCCTCCACTACTCAGGCACTAAAAATCACCTATGTCAGCCAGATGGTGGCGCTATAACAAAGGGTTTTGCGTAAAAGGCCATAACTCCCACACCATAAGTTAGATCAACACAAAACTTCATCGACCTATGCATCTGAACGTGCTCTACAACTTTGCCATTGGCACCACCCATGTCCGCTATATTGTTTGCCCGCCATTTTAACTTTTACGTTGGGGCGTGGAAGCTTTCTCTGCTAAAATGTCTGAGGCTCAGCAACCATAAGTCCTAGAGCAACCAAATTTGGCAGGTGGGTTCCTATGGCCCCCCACTACTCAGGCACTAAAAATCACCTATGTCGGCCAGATGGTGGCGCTATAACAAAGGGTTTTGCCTAAAAGGTCAAAACTCCCACACCGTAAATCAGATCAACACAAAACTTCATAAACCGACGCATGTGAATGTGCTCTACATCTTTGCTATTGGGGCTACATATGTCCGCCATATTGTTTTCCTGCCATTTGGACTTTTTTATTAGGTGGGGTGCGGAAGAGCTGTGGCTCCAAATCTAAACGATTACGACATATAGTAAACTTCTTTACGGCAAGCGACATCCATGGCGACGCAAGTAATCCGACACCGTAGGGTTAGTGAGGGGACGGTCTTGGGGCACTTGGAACGGTAGGATACTGCCCTCTAGGGTTTTCAACACACTTGTTTCCTGGTTATGGTTAGACACTTTGTTGTACGTCGCTCTGGGTATGAGCGTCTGCCAAATGCCTGTAATGTAATGTAGGCTAATAATCCGTAACAACAAGATAAACCCGACATTTGCCCTAAAATATGCCAATACAGCAGTGAAAACGCTGCTTACTGAATAACGAAATAAACGAGACAAAGTTTTTTTTAAATTATACCATCTCATATTACAGTCAATATCTGGGACTAAACATTGAATAAATATACAATCTTATCATTGGTTTTACGCGTAGAGATGTCCCTTTTGCGACTGAGTGGTTATATATTGTCTTGGACAATCCGTTTGTGATTCCTGTTGCTTACGGCGTTGTCGCCGTTTTTAGTACAATTTGGCTTGATTGACAGTTCATTTATTCAGTAGATGAGAGTATAAGCTTTCTAACGATGTATAACATGTCCGATTTTGCATTTGGAATAGCGTTTTATAGTTCAGCGTAACGGAATATTTTCTTCTCGCATTCATTTGCGCATTCACTGTGGCGTAGCATTAAAGACGATGCACCTAACGAAACGTTGTCAACGATTTTCATAATTTCTTGGAGAGTACTATTATTATTGAGGACTTCGGGGCATAGCTAAGCCATTTCTTTGCTGATAGACCTATCTGACATCGTTTTCTGACGCAAAACAGAAGCGGATAGGACTGTCATTGATTTTCTGTCTCTATACTACTAAACACAGATAAAATGTCATGTTGCTATGTAAGTATTACTGCTCAAAATATTTCGGTTATATACGTTATTTTTGAAATTGAGTCTCTTTAAATAGGTTAGTGGCATTATATAATGCGGATATTTCACACTGCAATGCAAGCGTTAGTGTAATAGTTTTTGTGACCCATGGAACAGTGACGACGACAGTGTTAGAACGTTGCTAAAACGAGGTGGACGGTTGAAAATTATTTTCGTCATTATACTGAGAAATAGCTAAACCATTTTTATTGATAGTAATTGAGTTTCTCTGCAAACGCGCGAAAGCACGCTGGTATAATAAAACAATGACGGTAAATATAGCCTATATATGTAGTCCGCTTCATTCCGTTGCTACCATAATATAACAAACTGTCTTGTGTCTACAGCTGCAGTTTCTCCCTGCAATTACTCTTGAATATAAACAAAAGACGCAAATGCTGTAGTCTGCCAATGTCTAAATAAATAATAAGGTATTCTTCGCACAGCACGCATGCTAGCAGGGTTGTCGAGTTGATATGTCGTTTTTTGTTTCGTTTTTTTAAATGTATTTATTATTTGAAATGTGTATTTGTGTTATTATTCTGTCTGTCTCTGTGGCGCTCTGAAATGTGCATTCTCTGCTAAGCTGAGCAATGGATTGGAATATGTGTCTGACGTAGTGTTGCACGGTATACCAAAACTTCAGCACTTTTTCGGTCCTTAAAAAAGAAACGGTTCCGTATTAGAATATTCCGACGTTCGGTAGTTTTGAGTCAAATGTAAAAGCCAGGAAAAATTGTCTCCCGCATTACTGAGGATGAAAAGTGTAATTTGTCAGAATCTTCGCTAGATGGCAGTAGCAACTAAGGTTGGCAAGTGAGGTGACCTGCGCTTGTGCATTTTGCCTGGTTGATACTGCGCAATCTTAGACTCAGTTCACTTCAGTAGCAATAGCTGTTCTAATTCGTAAATATTTTATTAAAGGAAGATGCTGTATTGTTATTGAAATATGCTGTTTTTAGATATATTTTAAAGTGAAATACCTGTATAAAGATAATTTACTTTACAATTGTTTAATTTTTGAAATATATTTAATATAGTTTTCTATGGTTTAGTGTTGTAACACTATAGGCCTATGCTTATTGATATGCTGAACAGGCTTCAACTTAAAAGTTGTTAATAAACCAGGTTTTTTATAAACCGTGAATTCGAAAATGAGGTCAACTCTTGTGGACATTACCTTTCTGATCAATTAAGGTAATTTCAGTATCGTTAGGTACCAAGTATTGAATCAGTATTGTTTCAGTATCAATTATCATGATACTAAACCTGGTATCGGTATCAAAGTCAAAATTTTGGTATCGTGAGAACACTAGTGTGACACCTTTTTTAGTCACAGCATGGAAGCGCTGCAGCTGTACATACACGCTGGGCCATCTAAGTGTTACGACATGCCATCTAAGTGTTACGACATAGTAAATGCCTTCACGAGAAGCGGCCAGGACACATCCATGGCGACGCAACTAAGTCATCCGCCAGCGTCTCTTAGCACAAAATTGGCCATAAGTCATCAATTTTTTATACAATAATCATGATATTCAGTAGATATGTTGGGTGAAGGTGTATGATCATGAGGACAAAGCCATTTTCAAATCGCTCCATAGGGGGTGCGATGGTGCCAATGCTTGGACCCCTCCCAACGCCGCTTGCGGCTTTAATTATTCTTATTATTATTTTTCTCCGCTAAAAGTGTCTGAGGCTCAGGAACCATAAGTCCTAGAGCAACCAAATTTGGCAGGTGGGTTCCTATGGCCCCCCACTACTCAGGCACTAAAAATCACCTATGTCGGCCAGATGGTGGAGCTATATAAAAAGGGTTTTGCGTAAAAGGCCATAACTCCCACACCATAAGTTAGATCAACACAAAACTTCATCGGCCGATGCATCTGAAGGTGCTCTACAACTTTGCCATTGGCACCACCTATGTCCGCCATATTGTTTGCCCGCCATTTAGACTTTTTCGTTGGGGCGTGGCAGTTTTCTCCGCTAAAATGTCTGAGGCTCAGCAACCATAAGTTGTAGACCAACCAACTTTGGTAGGTGGGTTCCTATGGCCCCCCACTACTCAGCCACGAAAAATCACCTATGTCGCCCAGATGGTGGCGCTATAACAAAGGATCATACATTTAAAGGCTATAACTGCCACACCATAAGTCCGATCAACACAAAACTTCATCGACCGATGCATCTGAATGTGCTCTACAACTTTGCTTTTGGGACCACCTATGTCCGCCATATGGTTTGCCCGCCATTTGGACTTTTTTATTAGGTGGGGTGCGGTAGCGCTGTACCTCCAAATTCTAAGTGTTACGACATCTAGTAAACTTCTTTACGGCAAGCGACATCCATGGCGACGCAAGTAATCCGACACCGTAGGGTCTAGTTTTTATCAGTGAGGGTAGGGTCTGAACGTCGGGGAAGCACTGGAAGAGGCTACCAAAAGTTTGTTAGTTAAAGCTTTTTCAGAGGATGAATAATTACTTTTCTTGAGCATGCATCCATTTGAAGACAATATCTGGTGAGTTCGTTTAGTCTTTGAATCTGTCATTATGCTGAGAAATAGCTAAACCATTTTATTGATAGTATTTGAGTTTCGTGTAAACACGCGAAAACACGCTGGTATAATTAAACAATGACAGTAATACATATGTAGTCCGCTTCGTTCCGTTGCTACCATAATATAAACTATCTTGTGTCTACAGCTGCTGTTTCTCGCTGCAATTACTAATATTGAATATAAACAAAAGACGTAATTTATGCTGTAGTTGCCAGTGTCTGAATAAATAACACGGTACTCTGCGCATAGGTAGCATCGATGGCGAGTTGGTATTTCATTTTTTGCTACTAAAAGTTTGTTAGTAAAAGCTATCTGCGAGGATGAATCATTACTTTTCTTTGGCATGGATCCATTTGGAGACAATATCGGGTGAGTTCGTTTAGTCTTTAAATCCGTCATTATGTTGAGAGAAATCGTACTCTCAATTTAATCTCTAAATTGACTGTAAGCTTAGGGTTGTAACTAGGTAGTTGTTTCGTAGGTGACTTAACTATTGCTTGTATTTTTGCATAGACTGCGTTGTTGCTGTTCTTGTTTGTGTTGGTGTTAATCAGTTTAACCTACAGGGTCCAAGTTGAACTATGCGGTTGTTCCCTGCACTTAGAACGGTAGGCTACTGCCCTCTAGGGTTTTCAACACACTTGTTCCTGGTTATGGTTTTACATTTTGTTGTAGCCTACGTCGCTCTGGATAAGAGCGTCTGCCAAATGCCTGTAATGTAATGTAATGCAATATTCCGTAGCAACAAGATAGACTCGACATTAGCCCTAAAATATGCCAATACAGCAGTGAAAACGCTGAATAACGAAATAAGCTAGACTAACTTTTTAAAAATATATATACCATGTCATTCTACAGTCAATATCTTGGACTAAACATTGAATAAATATACAATCTTACCATTGGTTTTACGCGTAGAGATGTCCCTTTTGCGAATGAGTGGTCAAATATTGTCTTGGACAATCCGTTTGCGAAATATACGCGCATCTGTCACGCCTGGGTCGGCTATCTTCAATAATAGCTGTGCGTAATACCACACCTGTTGCTTACGGCGTTGTCGCCCTTTTTAGTACAATTAGGCTTGATTGACAATTCATTTATTCAGGAGGTGAGAGTATAAGCTTTCTAACGATGTATAACATGTCTGATTTTGCTTTTGGAATAGCGTTTTATAGGTCAGCGTAACCAAATTTTTTCTTATCTGCCAATGTCTAAATAAATAAAACGGTAGGCTACTTTGCGAGCAGCACGCAGATCGCGAGTTGATATTACGTCTTTTTTTTCCGTTTTTTCTCAAAGTCGTATTTATTATTTGAAATGTGCATTCATGTGTTATTATTCTATCTGTCTCTGTGGCGCTCTGAAATGTGCATTCTCTGCTAAGCTGAGCAATGGATTGGAATATGTGTCTGACGTAGTGTTGCACGGTATACCAAAACTTCAGCACTTTCTCCGTACTTAAAAAAAAAAAAAAAAAATGGTTCGGTATTACAATATTCCGACGTTCGGTAGTTTTGAGTCAAATGTAAAAGCCAGGGAAAATTGTCTCCGCATTACTGATTGAGAGGATGAAAAGTGTAATTTGTCCGAATCTTCGCTAGAAAGCAGTAGCAACTAAGGTTACCAAGTGAGGTGACTTGCCCTTGTGCATTCTTCGTGGTTGATACAGCGCAAGCTTAGACTCAGTTGACTCCAGTAGCAATAGGTGTTCTAATTTGTAAATATTTGATTATAGGAAGATGCTGTATTGTTATTGAAATATGCTGTTTTTTGATTTATTTAAAAGTGAAAGACCTGTTTAAATATTATTTACTTTGCAATTGTTTAATTTCTGAAATATATTTAATATAGTTTTCTATGGTTTAGTGTTGTAACACTATAGGCCTATGCTTATTGATATGCTGAACAGGCTTCAACTTAAAGGTTGTTAATAAACCAGGTTTTTAATAAACCGTGAATTCGAAAATGAGGTCATCCCTTGTGGACATTACGTTTCTGATCAATTAAGGTAATTTCAGTATCGTTAGGTACCGAGAATTGAATCAGTATTGTTTCAGTATCAATTATCATGATACTAAACCTGGCATCGGTATCAAAGTCAAAATTTTGGTATCGTGACAACACTAGTGTGACGCCTTTTTTAGTTGCGGCATGGAAGCGCTGCAGCTGTACACACACACCGGGCCATCTAAGTGTTACGACATGCCATCTAAGTGTTACAACATAGTAAAGACATTTACGGGAAGCGGCCAGGACACATCCATGGCGACGCAACTAAGTCATCCGCCAGCGTCTCTTAGCAAAAATTGGCCATAAGTCATCAATATTTTACTACGTCAGACACATATTCCAATCCATTGCTTATCATGATATTCAGTAGATATGTTGGATGAAGGCCTATGATCATGAGGACAAAGCCATTTTAACATCGCTCCATAGGGGGCGCGATGGTGCCAATGCTTGGACCCCTCCCAACGCCGCTTGCGGCTTTAATTAGGGGTCCAAGCAGCGAAGCTGGTGGAACCCTATTGTATCTGTTAGGATTATTATTAGGGGTCCAAGCAGCGAAGCTGGTGGAACCCTATTGTATCTGTTAGGATTATTAGGGGTCCAAGCAGCGAAGCTGGTGGAACCCTATTGTATCTGTTAGGATTATTATTCTTATTTTTCTCCGCTAAAAGTGTCTGAGGCTCAGCAACCATAAGTCCTACAGCAACCAAATTTGGCAGGTGGGTTCCTATGGCCCCCCACTACTCAGGCACTAAAAATCACCTATGTCGGCCAAATGGTGGCGCTATAACAAAGGGTTTTGCGTAAATGGCAATAACTCCCACACAATAAATTAGATCAACACAAAACTTCATGGTCTTGTGCAGCTGAACCTGCTCTACAACTTTGCCATTGGCACCACCTATGTCCGCCATATTATTTGCCCGCCATTTAGACTTTTTCGTTGGGGCGTGGCAGTTTTCTCCGCTAAAATGTCTGAGGCTCAGCAACCATAAGTTGTAGACCAACCAACTTTGGTAGGTGGGTTCCTATGGCCCCCCACTACTCACGCACGAAAAATCTCCTATGTTGCCCAGATGGTGGCGCTATAACAAAGGATCACTCTTTTAAAGGCTATAACTGTTACACTATAAGTCCGATCAACACAAAACTTCATCGACTGATGCATCTGAATGTGCTCTACAACTTTGCTTTTGGGACCACCTATGTCCGCCATATGGTTTGCCCGCCATTTGGACTTTTCTATTAGGTGGGGTGCGGAAAAGCTGGAGCTCCAAATTCTAAGTGTTACGACATCGAGTAAACTTCTTTACGGCAAGCGATATCCATGGCGACGCAAGTAATCCGACACCGTAAGGTTAGTTTTTTATCAGTGAGGGGACGGTCTTGGGGCACTTGGAACGGTAGGATACTGCCCTCTAGGGTTTTCGACACACTTGTTCCTGGTTATGGTTAGACACTATGTTGTACGTCGCTCTGGATATGAGCGTCTGCCAAATGCCTGTAATGTAATGTAGGCTAATATTCGGTAACAACAAGATAAACCCGACATTTGCCCTAAAATATGCCAGTACAGCAGTGAAAACGCTGCTTACTGAATAACGAAATAAACGAGACAAAGTTTTTTTTAATTATACCATCTCGTATTACAGTCAATATCTGGGACTAAACATTGAATAAATATACAATCTTACCATTGGTTTTACGCGTAGAGATGTCCCTTTTGCGACTGAGTGGTCATACATTGTCTTGGACAATCCGTTTGTGATTCCTGTTGCTTGCGGCGTTGTCGCCGTTTTTAGTACAATTTGGCTTGATTGACAGTTAATTTATTCAGTAGATGAGAGTATAAGCTTTCTAACGATGTATAACATGTCTGATTTTGCATTTGGAATAGCGTGTTATAGTTCAGCGTAATGGAATATTTTCTTATCGCATTCACTGTGGCGTAGCATTAAAGACGATGCACCTAACGAAACGTTGTCAACGATTTTCATAATTTCTTGGAGAGTACTATTATTATTGAGGACTTCAGGGCATAGCTAAGCCATTTCTTTGCTGATAGACCTATCTGACATCGTTTTCTGACGCAAAACAGAAGCGGATAGGACTTTGTCATTGATTTTCTGTCTCTATACTACTAAACACAGATAAAATGTCATGTTGCTATGTAAGTATTACTGCTCAAAATATTTCGGTTATATGCGTTATTTTTGAAATTGAGTGTCTTTAAATAGGTTAGTGGTATTATATAATGTGGATATTTCACACTGCAATGTAAGCGTCAGTGTAATAGTTTTTGTGACCCATGGAACAGTGATGACGACAGTGTTGGAACGTTGCTAAAACGTGGTGGATGGTTGAAAATTATTTTCGTCCCATCCCCATCCGTCATTATGCTGAGAAATAGCTAAACCATTTTTATTGATAGTAATTGAGTTTCTCTGGAAACGCGCGAAAACACGCTGGTATAATAAAACAATGACGGTAAATATAGCCTACATATGTAGTCTGCTTCATTCCGTTGCTAGCATAACATAACAGACTATCTTGTGTCTACAGCTGCAGTTTCTCGCTGCAATCACTAATATTGAATATAAACAAAAGACGCAATTTATGCTGTACTCTACCAATGTCTACATAAATAATACGGTACTCTGAGCGTATGAAGCAGTTATCATGGATGGCGAGTTGATATTTTTTGCTACTACAAGTTTGTTAGTAAAAGCTTTGAGAGGATGAATCATTACTTTTCTTTGGCATGGATCCATTTGAAGACAATATCGGGTGAGTTCGTTTACTCTTTAAATCCGTCATTATGCTGAGAGAAATCGTATTCTCAATTTAATCTCCACATTGACTGTAAGCTTTGGGTTGTAACTAGTTAGCGGTTTCGTAGGTGACTCAGTTAATGCACTCGTCTTAACTATTGCTTGCATTTCTGCATAGACTGCGTTGTTGCTGTTCTTGTTTGTGTTAGTGTTAATCAGTTTAACCTACAGGGTCCAAGTTGAACTATGCGGTTGTTCCCTGCACTTGGAACGGTAGGCTACTGCCCTCTAGGGTTTTCGCCACAATTGTTCCTGATTATGGTTATACACTTTGTTGTACGTCGCTCTGGATAAGAGCGTCTGCCAAATGCCTGTAATTTGAGATGTAATGTAATATTCCGTAGCAATAAGATAAACCAGACATTAGCCTTAAAATATGCCAATACAGCAGTGAAAACTCTGCTCACTGAAGAACGAAATAAACGAGACGTTTTTTTTTTAATTATTCCATGTCATTCTACAGTCACTATCTGGGACTAAACATTGAATAAATATACAATCTTACCATTGGTTTTATGCGTAGAGATGTCCCTTTTGCGAATGAGTGGTTATATATTGTCTTGGACAATCCGTTTGCGAAATATATGCGCATCTGTGACGCCTGGGTCGGCTATCTTCAATAATAGCTGTGCGTGATACCACACCTGTTGCTTACGGCGTTGTCGCCCTTTTTAGTGCAATTTGGCTTGATTGACAATTCATTTATTCTGTATGTGAGAGTATAAGCTTTCTAACGATGTAGGTTTTGCTTTTGGAATAATGTTTTATAGGTCAGCATAACCGAAAATTTTCTGATCTGCCAATGTCTAAATAAATAAAACGGTAGGCTGCTCTGTGCGTAGGTTGCGACTTGATATCTCGTCTTTTGTTTCGTTTTTTCTCAGTGTCGTAATTATTATTTGAAATGTGTATTCATGTGTTATTATTCTATCTGTCTCTGAGGCGCTCTGAAATGTGCATTCTCTGCTAAGCTGAGCAATGGCTTGGAATAGGTATGTGTCTGATGTAATGTTGCACGGTATACAGAAACTTCAGCACCTTTTCGGTACTTAAAAAAAATAAAAATAAAAATAAACGGTTCGGTATTAGAATTTTCCGACGTTCCGTAGTTTTGCGTCAAATGTAAAAGCCAGGGAAATGTGTCCCCCGCATTACTGATCGAGAGGATGAAAAGTGTAATTTGTCAGAATCTTCGCTAGATGACAGTAGCAACTAAGGTTGGCAAGTGAGGTGACGCGCGCTTGTGCACTACTCGTTGGTACAGCGCAAGCTTGGACTCAGTTCACTTCAGTAGCAATAGCTGGTCTAATTTGTAAATATTTTATTATAGGAAGATGCTGTATTGTTATTGAAATATGCTGTTTTTAGATCTCTTTTAAAGTGAAAGACCTGTTTAAAGATAATTTACTTTACAACTGCTTAATTTTTGAAGTATATTTAATATAGCTTTCTATGGTTTTGTGTTGTAACACTATTGGCCTATGCTTATTGATATGTTGAACAGGCTTCAACTTAAAGGTTGTTAATAAACCAGGTTATTTAATGCACCGTGAATTCGAAAATGAGGTCAACCCTTGTGGTCATTATGTTTCTGATCTATTAAGGTACTTTCTGTATTGTTAGGTACCGAGTATTGAATCAGTATCGTTTCAGTATCAATTATTGTGATACTAAACCTGATATCGGTATCAAAGTCAAATTTTTGGTATCAAGACAACGCTAGTGTGATACCTTTTTCAGTTGCGGCATGGAAGCGCTGCAGCTGTACATACACGCCAGGCCATATAAGTGTTACGACATGCCATCTAAGTGTTACAACATAGTAAAGACCTTTACGGGAAGCGGCCAGGACACATCCATGGCGACGCAACTAAGTCATCCGACAGCGTCTCTTCACACAAAATTGGCCATAACTCATCAACATTTCATACAATCATCATGATATTCAGTAGATATGTTGGGTGACGGCATATGATCATGAGAAAAAAGCCATTTTCAAATCGCTCCATAGGGGGCGCGATGGTGCCAATGCTTGGACCCCTCCCAACGCCGCTTGCGGCTTTAATTATTATTATTATTATTTTTCTCCGCTAAAAGTGTCTGAGGCTCAGCAACCATAAGTACTAGAGCAACCAAATTCGGCAGGTGGGTTCCTATGGCCCCCCACTACTCAGGCACTAAAAATCACCTATGTCGGCCAGATGGTGGCGCTATAACAAAGGGTTTTGCGTAAAAGGCCATAACTCTCACACCATAAGTTAGATCAACACAAAAATTCATCAACCTATGCATCTGAACGTGCTCTACAACTTTGCCATTGGCACCACCTGTGTCCGCCATATTGTTTGCCCGCCATTTAGACTTTTTAGTTGGGGCGTGGAAGTTTTCTCCACTAAAATGTCTGAAGCTCAGCAACCATAAGTTGTAGACCAACCAAATTTGGTAGGTGGGTTCCTATGGCCCCCCACTACTCAGGCACGAAAAATCACCTATGTCGACCAGATGGTGGCGCTATAACAAAGGGTCGTATTTTTAAAGGCTATAACTGCCACACCGTAAGTCCGATCAACACAAAACTTCATCGACCGATGCATCTGAATGTGCTCTACAACTTTGCCATTGGGAGCACCTATGTCCCCCATATGGTTTGCCCGCCATTTGGCCGTTGTTATTAGGTGGGGTGCGGAAGAGCTGTGGCTCCAAATCTAAACGGTTACGACATCGAGTAAACTTCTTTACGGCAAGCAACATCCATGGCGACGCAAGTAATCCGACACCGTAGGGTCTAGTTTTTATCAGTGAGGGGACGGTCTGAACGTCGGGGAAGCAGTGGAACACAGTGCCAGACATTATTTGAAGACAGTATCGGGTGAGTTCGTTTAGTCTTTGAATCTGTCATTATGCTGAGAAATAGCTAAACCATTTTATTGATAGGTTCTGAGTTTCTGTGCAAACGCGCGAAAACACGCTGGTCCAATGAAACAATGACGGTAATGCATATAGTCCGCTTCGTGCCGTTGCTACCATAACATAACAAACTATTTTGTGTCTACAGCTGCAGTTTCTCGCTGCAATTTCTAATATTGAATATAAACAAAAGACGCAATTTATGCTGTAGTCTGCCAATGTCTAAATAAATAATACGGTCCATTTGAAGACAATATCGGGTGAGTTCGTTTAGTCTTTAAATCCGTCATTATGCTGAGAGAAATTGTTTTCTCAATTTAATCTCTAAATTGACTGTAAGCTTAGGGTTGTAACTAGTTAGCTGTTTCGTTGGTGACTTAGTTAATGCACTCGTCTTAACTATTGCTTGTATTTTTGCATAGACTGCGTTGTTGCTGTTCTTGTTTGTGTTAGTGTTAATCAGTTTAACCTACAGGGTCCAAGTTGAACTAACGGTTGTTCCCTGCACTTGGAACGGCATTTCTCTCTAGGGTTTTCGACACACTTGTTCCTGGTTATGGTTATACACTTTGTTGTACGTCACTCTGGACAAGAGCGTCTGCCAAATGCCTGTATTGTAATGGAATGTAATGTAATATTCCGTAGCAACAAGATAAACCCGACGTTAGCCCTAAAATATGCCAATATAGCAGTGAAAACGCTGCTCACTGAATAAGGAAATAAACGAGACAAAGTTTTTTTAAATTATGCCATGTCATTCTACATTCAATATCTGGGACTAAACATCGAATAAATATACAATCTTACCACTGGTTTTACGCGTAGAGATGTCCCTTTTGCGAATGAGTGGTCATATATTGTCTTGGACAATCCATTTGCGAAATATACGCGCATCTGTGACGCCAGGGTCGGCTATCTTCAATAACAGCTGTGCGTAATACCACACCTGTTGCTTACGGCGTTGTCGCCCTTTTTAGTGCAATTTGGCTTGATTGACAATTCATTTATTCAGTAGGTGAGAGTATAAGCTTTCTAACGATGTATAACATGTCTGATTTTGCTTTTGGAATAGCGTTTTATAGGTCAGCGTAACCAAAATTTATCTTATCTGCCAATGTCTAAATAAATAAAACGGTAGACTACTTTGCGCGCAGCACGCAGATCGCGAGTTGATATTACGTCTTTTATTTCCGTTTTTTCTCAATGTCGTATTTATTATTTGAAATGTGCATTTATGTGTTATTATTCTGTCTGTCTCTGTGGCGCTCTGAAATGTGAATTCTCTGCTGAGCTGAGCAGTGGATTGGAATATGTGTCTGACGTAGTGTTGCACGGTATACCAAAACTTCAGCACTTTCTCGGTACTTAAAAAAAAAAAAAAAAAAAGAAACGCTTCGGTATTAGAATATTCCGACGTTCGGTAGTTTTGAGTCAAATGTAAAAGCCAGGGAAAATTGTCTCCCGCATTACTGATTGAGAGGATGAAAAGTGTAATTTGTCAGAATCTTCGCTAGAAGGCAGTAGCAACTAAGGTTGCCAAGTGAGGTGACTTGTGCTTGCACTCAGCTCCTTGATACAGCGCAAGCTTTGACTCCGTTCACTTCAGTAGCAATAGGTGTTCCAATTTGGAAATATTTCATTATATATAGATGCTGTATTGTTATTAAAATATACTGTTTTTAAATCTATTTAAAGGTGAAAGACCTGTTGTAAATATTATTTAGTTTACAACTGTTTAATTTTTGAAATATATTTAACATATTTTTCTATTGTTCAGTGTTGTAACACTATAGGCCTATGCATATTAATATGTTGAAGAGGCTTCAACTTAAAGGTTGTTAATGAACCAGGTTGTTAATAAACCATGAATTTGAAAATAAGGTCAACCCTTGTGATCATTACATTTCTCATCTATTAAGGTAATTTCAGTATCGTTAGGTACCGAGTATCGAATTAACATCGTTTATTTTTCAAGTATCATTTCAGTATTGAGTATCGTAATACTAAACCTGGTATCACTATCAAAGTCAAAATTTTGGTATCGTGACATTACTAGTGTGACGCCTTTTTTAGTTGCGGCACAGAAACACTGCAGCTGTGCATACACGCCGGACCATCTAAGTGTTACGACATGCCATCTAAGTGTTACGACATAGTAAAGGCCTTCGCGGGAAGCGGCCAGGACATATCCATGGCGACGTAACTAAGTCATCCGACAGCGTCTCTTAGCACAAAATTGGCCACAAGTCATCAATATTTTATTTTATATATTTCATGATATTCAGTAGATATGTTGGGTGAAGGCATATGATCATGAGGACAAAGCCATTTTAAAATCGCTCCATAGGGGGCGCGATGGTGCCAATGCTTGGACCCCTCCCAACGCCGCTTGCGGCTTTAATTATTATTATTATTATTATTTTTCTCCGCTAAAAGTGTCTGAGGCTCAGCAACCATAAGTACTAGAGCAACCAAATTCGGCAGGTGGGTTCCTATGGCCCCCCACTACTCAGGCACTAAAAATCACCTATGTCGGCCAGATGGTGGCGCTATAACAAAGGGTTTTGCGTAAAAGGCCATAACTCTCACACCATAAGTTAGATCAACACAAAACTTCATCAACCTATGCATCTGAACGTGCTCTACAACTTTGCCATTGGCACCACCTGTGTCCGCCATATTGTTTGCCCGCCATTTTAACTTTTTAGTTGGGGCGTGGAAGTTTTCTCCGCTAAAATGTCTGAGGCTCAGCAACCATAAGTTGTACACCAACTAAATTTGGGAGGTGGGTTCCTATGGCCCCCCACTACTCAGGCACTACAAATCACCTATGTCGGCCAGATGGTGGCGCTATAACAAAGGGTCATACTTTAAAAGGCCATAACTCACACACCATAAGTCAGATCAATACAAAACTTCATCGACCGATGCATCTGAATGTGCTCTACAACTTTGCTATTGGGACCACCTATGTCCGCCATATGGTTTGCCCGCCATTTGGACTTTTTTATTAGGTGGGGTGCCGAAGAGCTGTTGCTGCAAATTCTAAGTGTTACGACATCGAGTAAACTTCTTTACGGCAAGCGACATCCATGGCGACGCAAGTAATCCGACACCGTAGGGTCTAGTTTTTATCAGTGAGGGGAAGGTCTGACCGTCGGGGAAAGAAAGACAGTGCCAGCCAGAGTGCATGCTAGGCTATTAAAGGATTGTTAGTAAAAGCTTTTTGAGAGGATGAATAATTACTTTTGTTTGGCATGGATTTGAAGACAGTATCGGGTGAGTTCGTTTAGTCTTTAAATCTGTCATTATGGTGAGAAATAGCTAAACCATTTTATTGGTAGGTTTTGCGTTTCTGTGCAAACGCGCGAAAACACACTGGTATAATAAAACAATGATGGCAATACACGTATAGTCCGCTTCGTTCCGTTGCTACCATAACATAAATTATCTTGTGTCTACAGCTGCAGTTTCTTGCTGCAATTTCTAATATTGAATATAAACAAAAGACGCAATTTACGCTTTAAATCGTATTCTCAATTTAATCTCTAAATTGACTGTAAGCTTAGGGTTGTAACTAGGTAGTTGTTTCGTAGGTGGCTTAACTCGTCTTAACTATTGCTCGTATTTTTGCATAGACTGCATTGTTGCTGTTCTTGTTTGTGTTAGTGTTAATCAGTTTAACCTACAGGGTCCAAGTTGAACTATGCGGTTGTTCCCTGCATTTGGAATGGTAGGCTACTGCCCTCTAGGGTTTTCGACACACTTGTTCCTGTTTATGGTTAAACACTTTGTTGTACGTTGCTCTGGATAGGAGCGTCTGCCAAATGCCTGTAATGTAATGTAATGCAATATTCCGTAGCAACAAGATAAACCCGACATTAGCCCTAAAATATGCCAATACAGCAGTGAAAATGCTGCTCACCGACTAACGAAATAAACGAGACAATTTTTCTTTTAATTATACCAAGTCATTCTACAGTTAATATCTGGGACTAAACATTGAATAAATATACAATCTTACCATTGGTTTTACGCGTAGATGTCCCTTTTGCGAATGAGTGGTCATATATTGTCTTGGACAATCCGTTTGTGAAAAATACGCGCATATGTGACGCCTGGGTCGGCTATCTTCATAAATAGCTGTGTGTAATACCACACTTGTTGCTTACGGCGTTGTCGCCCTTTTTAGTGCAATTTGGCTTGATTGACAACTCATTTATTCCGTAGGTGAGAGTGTAAGCTTTCTAACGATGTATAACATGTCTTATTTTGCTTTTGGAATAGCGTTTCATAGGTCAGCGTAACCGAAAATGTTCTCATCTGCCAATGTCTAAATAAATAAAACGGTACGCTGCTCTGCGGCCAGCACGCAGGTCGCGAGTTGATATTTCGTCTTTTGTTTCGTTTTTTCGCAATGTGGTCTTTATTATTTGAAATGCGTATTTACCTGTTATTATTTTAAAATTTTGCCATGTCATTCTACATTCAATATCTGCGACTAAACATTGAATAAATATACAATCTTACCTCTGGTTTTACGCGTAGAGTTGTCCCTTTTGCGAATGAGTGGTCATATATTGTCTTGGACAATCCGTTTGAGAGATATAGACGCCTGGGCTATCTTCAAAAGTAGCTGTGCGTAATACCACACCTGTTGCTTATGGCGTTGTCGCCCTTTTTAGTGCAATTTGGCTTGATTGACTATTCGTTTATTCAGTAGGTGAGAGTATAAGCTTTCTAACGATGTATAACATGTCTGTTTTTGCTTTTGGAATAGCGTTTTATAGGTCAGCGTAACCGAAAATGTTCTTATATGCCAGTGTCTACATAAATAAAACGGTAGGCTGCTCTGCGCGTAGGTTGCGACTTGATATCTCGTCTTTTGTTTCGTTTTTTCTCAATGTCGTATTTATTATTTGAAATGTGTATTTATGTGTTATTATTCTATCTGTCTCTGAGGCGCTCTGAAATGTGCATTCTCTGCTAAGCTGAGCAATGGATTGGAATATGTGTCTGACGTAGTGTTGCACCGTATACCAAAACTTCAGCACTTTCTCGGTACTTAAAAAAAAAAAAAAGAAGAAACGGTTCGGTATTAGAATATTCCGACGTTCGGTAGTTTTGAGTCAAATGTAAAAGCCAGGGAAAATTGTCTCCCGCATTACTGATTGAGAGGATGAAAAGTGTAATTTCTCAGAATCTTCGCTAGAAGGCAGTAGCAACTAAGGTTGCCAAGTGAGGTGACTTGCGCTTGTGCACTCAGCTCCTTGATACACCGCAAGCTTTGACTCAGTTCACTTCAGTAGCAATAGGTGTTCCAATTTGGAAATATTTTATTATAGATAGATGCTGTATTGTTATTAAAATATGCTGTTTTTAAATTTATTTAAAGGTGAAAGACCTGTTTTAAAGATTATTTACTTTACAACTGTTTAATTTTTGAAATATTTAATATATTTTTCTATTGTTCAGTGTTGTAACACTATAGGCCTATGCATATTAATATGTTGAAGAGGCTTCAATTTAAAGGTTGTTAATGAACCAGGTTGTTAATAATCCGTGAATTCGAAAATGAGGTCAACCCTTGTGGACATTGAGTTTCTGATCTATTAAGGTAATTTCAGTATCGTTAGGTACCGAGTATTGAATCAGTATCGTTTCAGTATTAATTATCGTGATACTAAACTTGGTATCGGTATCAAAGTCAAAATTTTGGTATTGTGACAACACTAGTGTGACGCCTTTTTTTGTTACAGCATGGAAGCGCTGCAGCTGTACAAACACGCCAGGCCATATGTGCGTTACGACATGCCATCTAAGTGTTACGACATAGTAAAGGCCTTCACGGGAAGCGGCCAGGACACATCCATGGCGACGCAACTAAGTCAATCGACAGCGTCTCTTAGCACAAAATTGGCCATAAGTCATCAATATTTTATACAATCATCATGATATTCAGGAGATATGTTGGATGAAGGCATATGATCATGAGGAAAAAGCCATTTTAAAATCGCTCCGTAGGGGGCGCGTTGGTGCCAATGCTTGGACCCCTCCCAACGCCGCTTGCGGCTTTAATTATTCTTATTTTTCTCCGCTAAAAGTGCCTGAGGCTCAGCAACCATAAGTCCTAGAGCAACCAAATTTGGCAGGTGGGTTCCTATGGCCCCCCACTACTCAGGCACTAAAGATCACCTATGTCGGCCAGATGGTGGCGCTATAACTAAGGGTTTTGCGTTTAAGGCCATAACGATAACACCATACGTTAGATCAACACAAAACTTCATGGACTTGTGCAGCTGAACCTGCTCTACAACTTTGTTATTGGGACCACCTATGTCCGCCATATGGTTTGCCCGCCATTTGGACTTTTTTATTAGGTGGGGTGCGGTAGCGCTGTACCTCCGAATTCTAAGTGTTACGACATCTAGTAAACTTCTTTACGGCAAGCGACATCCATGGTGACGCAAGTAATCCGACACCGGAGGGTCTAGTTTTTACCAGTGAGGGTAGGGTCTGAACGTCGGGGAAGCACTGGAAGAGGCTACCAAAAGTTTGTTAGTAAAAGCTTTTTCAGAGGATGAATAATTACTTTTCTTGAGCATGCATCCATTTGAAGACAATATCTGGTGAGTTCGTTTAATCTTTGAATCTGTCATTATGCTGAGAAATAGCTAAACCATTTTATTGACAGTATTTGAGTTTCGTGTAAACGCGCGAAAACACGCTGGTATAATTAAACAATGACGGTAATACACATGTATTCCGCTTCGTTCCGTTGCTCCCATTATATAAACTATCTTGTGTCTACAGCTGCTGTTTCTCGCTGCAATTACTAATATTGAATATAAACAAATGACGCAATTTATGCTGTAGTTGCCAGTGTCTGAATAAATAATACGGTACTCTGCGCGTAGGTAGCATCGATGGCGAGTTGGTATTTCATTTTTTGCTTCTAAAAGTTTGTTAGTAAAAGCTATTTGAGAGGATGAATCATTACTTTTCTTTGGCATGGATCCATTTGAAGACAATATCGGGTGAGTTCGTTTAGTCATTAAATCCGTCATTATGCTGAGAGAAATCGTATTCTCAATTTAATATCTAAATTGACTAAGATTAGGGTTGTAACTAGTTGGCTGTTTCGTAGGTGACTTACTTAATGCACTCGTCTTAACTATTGCTTGTATTTTTGCATGGACTGCGTTGTTGCTGTTCTTGTTTGTTTTAGTGTTAATCAGTTTAACCTACAGGGTCCAAGTTGAACTATGCGGTTGTTCCCTGCACTTGGAACGGTACTTCTCTCCAGGGTTTTCGACACGCTTGTTCCTTGTTATGGTTATACACTTTGTTGTACGTCGCTCTGGATAAGAGCGTCTGCCAAATGCCTGTAATGTAATGTGAAATTCCGTAGCAACAAGATAAACCCGACAATAGCCCTAAAATATGCCAATACAGCAGTGAAAATGCTGCTCATTGAATAACGAAATAAACGAGACAACGTTTATTTAAATTATACCATGTCATTATACAGTCAATATCTGGGACTAAGCATTTAATAAATATACAATCTTACCATTGGTTTTACACGTAGAGATGTCCCTTTTGCGACTGAGTGGTCATATATTGTCTTGGACAATCCGTTTGTGAAATATATGCGCATATGTGACGCCTACCTTCAAAAATAGCTGTGCGTAATACCACACCTGTTGCTTAAAGCGTTGTCGCCCTTTTTAGTACAATTTGGCTTGATTGACAATTAATTTATTCAGTCGGTGAGAGTATAAGCTTTCTAACGATGTATAACATGTCTGATTTTGCTTTTGGAATAGCGTTTTATCGGTCAGCGTAACAGAAAATTTTCTTATATGCCAGTGTCTAAATAAATAACAAGGTAGGCTATTCTGTGAGCACTACGCAGGTCGCGAGTTGATATTTCGTCTTTTGTTTTGTTTTTTCTCAATGTCCTATCTATTATTTGAAATGTGTATTATTATTCTATCTGTCTCTGAGGCGCTATGAAATGTGCATTCTCTGCTAAGCTGAGCAATGGATTGGAATATGTGTCTGACGTAGTGTTGCACCGTATACCGAAACTTCAGCACTTTCTCGGTACTTAAAACAAAAAAAGAAACGGTTCGGTATTAGAATATTCCGACGTTCGGTAGTTTTGAGTCAAATGTAAAAGCAAGGGAAAATTGTCTCCCGCATTACTGATTGAGAGGATGAAAAGTGTAATTTGTCAGAATCTTCGCTGTAAGGCAGTAGCAACTATGGTTGCCAAGTGAGGTGACTTGCGCTTGTGCGCTCAGCTTCTTGATACAGCGCAAGCTTTCACCCAGTTCACGTCAGTAGCAATAGGTGTTCCAATTTGCAAATATTTTATTATAGATAGATGCTGTATTGTTATTTAAATATGCAGTTTTTAAATCTATTTAAAGGTGAAAAACCTGTTTTAAAGATTATTTAGTTTACAACTGTTTAATTTTTGAAATATATTTGATATATTTCTCTGTTGTTTAGTCTAGGGTCTAGTTTTTATCAGTGAGGGTAGGGTCTGAACGTCGGGGAAGCACTGGAAGAGGCTACCAAAAGTTTGTTAGTTAAAGCTTTTTCAGAGGATGAATAATTACTTTTCTTGAGCATGCATCCATTTGAAGACAATATCTGGTGAGTTCGTTTAGTCTTTGAATCTGTCATTATGCTGAGAGGATACTTTGCGCGCAGCACGCAGATCGCGAGTTGATATTACGTCTTTTTTTCCGTTTTTTCTCAAAGTCGTATTTATTATTTGAAATGTGCATTCATGTGTTATTATTCTATCTGTCTCTGTGGCGCTCTGAAATGTGCATTCTCTGCTAAGCTGAGCAATGGATTGGAATATGTGTCTGACGTAGTGTTGCACGGTATACCAAAACTTCAGCACTTTCTCCGTACTTAAAAAAAAAAAAAAAAAAAGGTTCGGTATTAGAATATTCCGACGTTCGGTAGTTTTGAGTCAAATGTAAAAGCCAGGGAAAATTGTCTCCCGCATTACTGATTGAGAGGATGAAAAGTGTAATTTGTCAGAATCTTCGCTAGAAGGCAGTAGCAACTAAGGTTGCCAAGTGAGGTGACTTGCCCTTGTGCATTCTTCGTGGTTGATACAGCGCAAGCTTAGACTCAGTTGACTTCAGTAGCAATAGGTGTTCTAATTTGTAAATATTTGATTATAGGAAGATGCTGTATTGTTATTGAAATATGCTGTTTTTAGATTTATTTAAAAGTGAAAGATCTGTTTAAATATTATTTACTTTGCAATTGTTTAATTTCTGAAATATATTTAATATAGTTTTCTATGGTTTAGTGTTGTAACACTATAGGCCTATGCTTATTGATATGCTGAACAGGCTTCAACTTAAAGGTTGTTAATAAACCAGGTTTTTAATAAACCGTGAATTCGAAAATGAGGTCATCCCTTGTGGACATTACGTTTCTGATCAATTAAGGTAATTTCAGTATCGTTAGGTACCGAGTATTGAATCAGTATTGTTTCAGTATCAATTATCATGATACTAAACCTGGCATCGGTATCAAAGTCAAAATTTTGGTATCGTGACAACACTAGTGTGACGCCTTTTTTAGTTGCGGCATGGAAGCGCTGCAGCTGTACACACACACCGGGCCATCTAAGTGTTACGACATGCCATCTAAGTGTTACAACATAGTAAAGACATTTACGGGAAGCGGCCAGGACACATCCATGGCGACGCAACTAAGTCATCCGCCAGCGTCTCTTAGCAAAAATTGGCCATAAGTCATCAATATTTTATACAATAATCATGATATTCAGTAGATATGTTGGGTGAAGGTGTATGATCATGAGGACAAAGCCATTTTCAAATCGCTCCATAGGGGGTGCGATGGTGCCAATGCTTGGACCCCTCCCAACGCCGCTTGCGGCTTTAATTATTATTATTATTATTATTATTATTATTATAATTTTTCTCCGCTAAAAGTGTCTGAGGCTCAGCAACCATAAGTCCTAGAGCAACCAAATTTGGCAGGTGGGTTCCTATGGCCCCCCACTACTCAGGCACTGAAAATCACCTATGTCGGCCAGATGGTGGCGCTATAACAAAGGGTAATGCGTAAAAGGCCATAACTCCCACACCATAAGTTAGATCAACACAAAACTTCATCGACCTATGCCTCTGAACCTGCTCTACAACTTTGCCATTGGGACCACCTATGTCCGCCATATTGTTTGCCCGCCATTTAGACTCATTCGTTGGGGCGTGGCAGTTTTCTCCGCTAAAATGTCTGAGGCTCAGCAACCATAAGTTGTAGACCAACCAACTTTGGTAGGTGGGTTCCTATGGCCCCCCACTACTCAGCCACGAAAAATCACCTATGTCGCCCAGATGGTGGCGCTATAACAAAGGATCATACTTTTAAAGGCTATAACTGCCACACCATAAGTCCAATCAACACAAAACTTCATCGACCGATGCATCTGAATGTGCTCTACAACTTTGCTTTTGGGACCACCTATGTCCGCCATATGGTTTGCCCGCCATTTGGACTTTTTTATTAGGTGGGGTGCGGTAGCGCTGTACCTCCAAATTCTAAGTGTTACGACATCTAGTAAACTTCTTTACGGCAAGCGACATCCATGGCGACGCAAGTAATCCGACACCGTAGGGTCTAGTTTTTATCAGTGAGGGTAGGGTCTGAACGTCGGGGTAGCACTGGAAGAGGCTACCAAAAGTTTGTTAGTAAAAGCTTTTTCAGAGGATGAATAATTACTTTTCTTGAGCATGCATCCATTTGAAGAAAATATCTGGTGAGTTCGTTCAGTCTTTGAATCTGTCATTATGCTGAGAAATAGCTAAACCATTTTATTGATAGTATTTGAGTTTCGTGTAAACCCGCGAAAACACACTGGTCTAATTAAACAATGACGGTAATACATATGTAGTCCGCCTCGTTCTGTTGCTACCATAATATAAACTATCTTGTGTCTACAGCTGCTGTTTCTCGCTGCAATTTCTAATATTGAATATAAACAAAAGGCGCAATTTATGCTGTAGTTGCCAGTGTCTGAATAAATACACGGTACTCTGCGCGTAGGTAGCATCGATGGCGAGTTGGTATTTCATTTTTTGCTCCTAAAAGTTTGTTAGTAAAAGCTATTTGAGAGGATGAATCATTACTTTTTTTTGCAAGGATCCATTTGAAGACAATATCGGGTGAGTTCGTTTATTCTTTAAATCCGTCATTATGCTGAGAGAAATCGTATTCTCAATTTACTCTCTAAATTGACTGTAAGTTTGTGGTTGTAACTAGGTAGTTGTTTCGTAGGTGACTTAGTCTGAACTCGTCTTAACTATTGCTTGTATTTTTGCATAGACTGCGTTGTTGCTGTTCTTGTTTGTGTTAGTGTTAATCAGTTTAACCTACAGGGTCCAAGTTGAACTATGCGGTTGTTCCCTGCATTTGGAACGGTAGGCTACTGCCCTCTAGGGTTTTCGACACACTTGTTCCTGGTTATGGTTAAACACTTTGTTGTATGTCGCTCTGGATAGGAGCGTCTGTCAAATGCCTGTAATGTAATGCAATATTCCGTAGCAACAAGATAAACCCGACATTAGCCCTAAAATATGCCAAAACAGCAGTGAAAACGCTGCTCACTGAATAACGAAATAAGCGAGACTAACTTTTTAAAAAAATTATACCATGTCATTCCACAGTCAATATCTGGGACTAAACATTGAATAAATATACAATCTCACCATTGGTTTTACGCGTAGAGATGTCCCTTTTGTGAATGAGTGGTCATATATTGTCTTGGACAATCCGTTTGCGAAATATACGCGCATCTGTGACGCCTGGGTCGGCTATCTTCAATAATAGCTGTGCGTAATACCGCACCTGTTGCTTACGGCATTGTCGCCCTCTTTAGTGCAATTTGGCTTGATTGACAATTCATTTATTCAGTAGGTGAGAGTATAAGCTTTCTAACGATGTATAACATGTCTGATTTTGCTTTTGGAATAGCGTTTTATAGGTCAGCGTAACCAGAATTTTTCTTATCTGCCAATGTCTAAATAAATAAAACGGTAGGCTACTTTGCGCGCAGCACGCAGATCGCGAGTTGATATTACGTCTTTTATTTCCATTTTTTCTCAATGTCGTATTTATTATTTGAAATGTGCATTTATGTGTTATTATTCTATCTGTCTCTGTGGCGCTCTGAAATGTGCATTCTCTGCTAAGCTGAGCAATGGATTGGAATATGTTTCTGACGTAGTGTTGCACGGTATACCAAAACTTCAGCACTTTCTCTGTACTTAAAAATAAAATAAAAAAGAAACGCTTCGGTATTAGAATATTCCGACGTTCGGTAGTTTTGAGTCAAATGTAAAAGCCAGGGAAAATTGTCTCCCACATTACTGATTGAGAGGATGAAAAGTGTAATTTGTCAGAAGGCAGTAGCAACTAAGGTTGCCAAGTGAGGTGACTTGTGCTTGCACTCAGCTCCTTGATACAGCGCAAGCTTTGACTCAGTTCACTTCAGTAGCAATAGGTGTTCCAATTTGGAAATATTTCATTATATATAGATGCTGTATTGTTATTAAAATATACTGTTTTTAAATCTATTTAAAGGTGAAAGACCTGTTGTAAATATTATTTACTTTACAACTGTTTAATCTTTGAAATATATTCAACATATTTTTCTATTGTTCAGTGTTGTAACACTATAGGCCTATGCATATTAATATGTTGAAGAGGCTTCAACTTAAAGGTTGTTAATGAACCAGGTTGTTAATAAACCATGAATTCGAAAATGAGATCAACCCTTGTGGACATTACGTTTCTCGTCTATTAAGGTAATTTCAGTATCGTTAGGTACCGAGTATCGAATTAGCATCGTTTAAGTTTCAAGTATCATTTCAGTATTGAGTATCGTAATACTAAACCTGGTATCAGTATCAAAGTCAAAATTTTGGTATCGTGACAACACTAGTGTGACGCCTTTTTTAGTTGCGGCGCTGAAACACTGCAGCTGTGCATACACGCCGGACCATCTAAGTGCTACGACATGCCATCTAAGTGTTACGACAAAGTAAAGGCCTTGACGGGAAGCGGCTAGGACATATCCGTGGCGACGTAACTAAGTCATCCGACAGCGTCTCTTAGCACAAAATTTGCCATAAGTCATCAATATTTCATACGATCATCATGATATTCACTAGATATGTTGGGTGAAGGCATATGATCATGAGGACAAAGCCATTTTAAAATCGCTCCATAGGGGGCGCGATGGTGCCAATGCTTGGACCCCTCCCAACGCCGCTTGCGGCTTTAATTATTATTATTCTTATTATTTTTCTCCGCTAAAAGTGTCTGAGGCTCAGCAACCATAAGTCCTAGAGCAACCAAATTTGGCAGGTGGGTTCCTATGGCCCCCCACTACTCAGGCACTAAAAATCACCTATGTCGGCCATATGGTGGCGCTATAACAAAGGGTTAGGCGTAAAAGGCCATAACTCCCACACCATAAGTTAGATCAACACAAAACTTCATCGACATATGCATCTGAACGTGCTCTATCACTTTGCTATTGGCACTACCTATGTCTGCCATATTGTTTGCCCGCCATTTTAACTTTTTAGTTGGGGCGTGGCAGTTTTCTCCGCTAAAATGTCTGAGGCTCAGCAACCATAAGTTGTACACCAACCAAATTTGGGAGGTGGGTTCCTATGGCCTCCCACTACTCAGCCCCGAAAAATCACCTATGTCGCCCAGATGGTGGCACTATAACAAAGGATAGTACTTTTAAAGGCTATAACTGCCACACCATAAGTCCGATCAACACAAAACTTCATCGACCGATGCATCTGAATGTGCTCTACAACTTTGCTATTGGGACCACCTATGTCTGCCAAATGGTTTGCCCGCCATTTGGACTTTTTTATTAGGTGGGGTGCCGAAGAGCTGTTGCTGCAAATTCTAAGTGTTACGACATTGAGTAAACTTCTTTACGGCAAGCGACATCCATGGCGACGCAAGTAATCCGACACCGTAGGGTCTAGTTTTTATCAGTGAGGGGAAGGTCTGACCGTCGGGGGAAGAAAGACAGTGCCAGCCAGAGTGCATGCTAGGCTATTAAAGGTTTGTTAGTAAAAGCTTTTTGAGAGGATGAATAATTACTTTTGTTTGGCATGGATTTTAAGACAGTATTGGGTGAGTTCGTTTAGTCTTTAAATCTGTCATTATGGTGAGAAATAGCTAAACCATTTTATTGGTAGGTTTTGCGTTTCTGTGCAAACGCGCGAAAACACACTGGTATAATAAAACAATGATGGCAATACACGTATAGTCCGCTTCGTTCCGTTGCTACCATAACATAAATTATCTTGTGTCTACAGCTGCAGTTTCTCGCTGCAATTTCTAATATTGAATATAAACAAAAGACGCAATTTATGCTTTAAATCGTATTCTCAATTTAATCTCTAAATTGACTGTAAGCTTAGGGTTGTAACTAGGTAGTTGTTTCGTAGGTGACTTAACTCGTCTTAACTATTGCTTGTATTTTTGCATAGACTGCGTTGCTGCTGTTCTTGTTTGTGTTAGTGTTAATCAGTTTAACCAAGTTGAACTGTGCGATTGTTCCCTGCACTTGGAACTGTTGGAGGGTTTTTGACACACTTGTTCCTGGTTATGGTTATATACTTTGTTGTACGTCACTCTGGATAAGAGCATCTGCCAAATGCCAGTAATGTAATGTAATGTAATATTCCATAGCAAGAAGATAAACTCGACATTTGCCATAAAATATGCTAATACAGCAGTGAAAACGCTGCTCATTGAATAACAAAATAAGCGAGACAAAGTTTTTTTTTAATTATACCATGCCATTCTACAGTCAATATCTGGGACTAAACATTGAATAAATATACAATTTTTCCACTGGTTTTACGCGTAGAGATGTCCCTTTTGAGGCTGAGTGGTCATATATTGTCTTGGACAATCCATTTGTGAAATATACGCGCATTTGTGATACCTGGGTAGGCTACCTTCAAAAATAGCTGTGCGTAATACCACACCTGTTGCTTACGGCGTTGTTGCCCTTTTTAGTACAATTTGGTTTGATTGACAATTCATTTATTCAGTAGATGAGAGTATAAGCTTTCTAACGATGTATAACATGTCTGATTTTGCTTTTGGAATAGGTGTTTTATAGGTCAGCGGAACCAAAATTTTTCTTATCTGCCAATGTCTAAATAAATAAAACAGTAGGCTACTCTGCGCGCAGCAAGCAGGTCGCGAGTTGATATTTTGTCTTTTGTTTCATTTTTTTTCAATGTCGTGTTTTCATGTCGTATTTGAAATGAGTATTTATGTGTTATTATTCTATCTGTCTCTGAGGCGCTCTGAAATGTGCATTCTCTGCTAAGCTGAGCAGTGGATTGGAATAGGTATGTGTCTGATGTAATGTTGCACAGTATACCGAAACTTCAGCACTTTTTCGGTACTTAAAAAAAAAAAATAACAAACGGTTTGGTAATAGAATTTTTCGACGTTCCGTAGTTTTGTGTCACATGTAAAAGCCAGGGAAATTTGTCTCCCGCATTACCGATTGAGAGGATGAAAAGTGTAATTTGTCAGAATCTTCGCTAGATGGCAGTAGCAACTAAGGTTGGCAAGTGAGGTAACGTGCGCTTGTGCATTTTCCGTCGTTGATACAGCGCAAGCTTAGATTCAGTTCACTTCAGTAGCAATAGCTGTTCTAATTTGTAAATATTTTATTATAGGAAGATGCTGTATTGGTATTGAAATATGCTGTTTTTAGATCTATTTTGAAGTGAACGACCTGTTTAAAGATAATTTACTTCACAATTGTTTAATTTTTTAAATATATTTAATACAGTTTTCTATGGTTTAGTGTTGTAACACTATAGGCCTATGCTTATTGATATGTTGAACAGGCTTCAACTTGTTGTTAATAAACCAGGTTTTTAATAAACCGTGAATTCGAAAATGAGGTCAACCCTTGTGAACATTATGTTTCCGATCTGTTAACCCCTTAAGGCACAAGCCAGATCTTGCCAATCCTTGCCCATTTAGGGGGTACCCTATTTAAAGCTTTATTACTCCAGATGTGAACACCACAGACGCTTGAAAAATGGCTTAAATGAAGCAAGGCATTTGTACAATTTTCAATACTAATGCAGATTAGTTTATATTCATAATTTTGGAAGAAATAAAGTACAAATGCAATTGTTTTGACAAAAAAATCAAAAATAAATTCAAACTTTTTAAGTTTGCAATGAAATACTGAGAGATTGCATATATACAGGATCAAAAACTTCTTGACCACAAGTTCATAAAATCTTAGGGTGGATATGTAGAACTACTATGTATGAAGCAAAAACTAAGCAGTGTACCCAGCGTCTCCAAATCTATCCAAAATGTCTAAATTATGCATTTCTGTAAATCACAACATATTCACATATTTCAATACAAATCAACTGTTTTGACTCAGGAAAATCACTGTTGCATAATTTTCAAATGGGAATTACAAGCTTTCAGTCAGTACAGTGATCTAAAATAGCTAGGTGTCCAGAGACATATCCAAAATATCTCCAAAATTGAATAAAATGCTTTTTGTCCATTATAAAGCATATAAATGAGCCCCTTATGAAGGTTTCAGATGAAACATTGCTATCAGATATAAAAAATAATTCACAAATATTGTCACACAATGCAGTACAGTACCTAAATGTGTAATAATTAACTCGTGTGTATTTCTATACTCTACTCTCGTATGTTTTCTTAGGGATGGGACAACATGAAAACAATTTTCAACCATCCACCACGTTTTGGCAACGTTCCAACTCTGACGCCATCACTGTTGCATGCTTCACAAAAACTATTATACTACCATCTAACGCTTACATTACAGTGTGAAATATTCACATTATATAACACCACTAAGATACTCAATTTCAAAAATAACGTATATAACTGAAATATTTTGAGCAGTAATACTTACATAGCTATGATGAAATCTCCTCTATGTTCAGCAAACATCTATCTATCGGCAAACATATGGCTTAGCTATGTTCATAAATTACGAAATATCGTTCAGCACGTTTCGTTAGGTGCAGCGTATTTTTCTGCTAACAGTAAATGCGTAAGTGAATGCGATGCTAAGAATATTTTCTGTTACGCTGACCTATAAAACGCTATTCCAAAAGCAGAATTAGACAGGTTATACATCGTTAGAAAGCTTATACTCTCGCCTATTGAATAAATGAATTGTCAGTCAAGCCCGACTGTACTAAAAAGGGCGACGACGCCATAAACAACAGGTGTGGTATTACGCACAGCTATTTTGGAAGATACCCAGGCGTCACTAATGCGGGTATATTTCCCAAACAGATTGTCCAAGACAATATATGACCACTGGACATCTCTACATGTAAAACCAACAGTAAGGATGTATATTTATTCAATATTTAGTCCCAGATATTGACTGTAGAATGAGATGGTATTATTTTTAAAAACTTTTTCTCGTTTATTTCGTTATTCAGTGAGCAGCGTTTTCACTGCTGTATAGGCATATCTTAGGGCTATTGTCGGGTTTATCTTGTTGCTATGACGGAATTTGATTTTTTAGTGGTGAAAGAATATTTTTATGAATGCCAATATAGACAATATTGTCCATTATGTCAAGAGTGGGGGGTGTTTTGTAGATGAGACTGCAGGGAGGGGGTGCGTGTTAAATGAACGACCGGAGCGACAATGGTGGGGCTGCAAAACTCCGTTTTCAGCATAGTTGTTGTGTATCGTCTACTAATGAAACTGAAACAACGCGTTTCTGTTTTTATCTCACACTTTGGTTGCAGTAGCACCGAATGTTTGAGTTTAGTAATCTCGGCATGCCGGCATGCCGACCACTAGGGGCTGTGCGCTAAGAGGTTAAGGTAATTTCAGTATCGTTAGGTACCGAGCATTGAATCAGTATCGTTTCAGTATCAATTATCGTGATACTAAACCTGGTATCAGTATCAAAGTCAAAATTTTGGTATCGTCACTAGTGTGACACCTTTTTTAGTTGCGGCATGGAAGCGCTGTAGCTGTACACACACACCGGGCCATCTAAGTGTTACAACATGCCATCCAGGTGTTACAACATAGTAAAGGCCTTTACGGGAAGTGGCCAGGACACATCCATGGCGACGCAACTAAGTCATCCGCCAGCGTCTCTTAGCACAAAATTGGCCATAAGTCATCAATATTTTATACAATCATCATGATATTCAGCAGATATGTTGGGTGAAGGTATATGATCATGAGGACAAAGCCATTTTAAAATTGCTCCATAGCGGGCGCGATAGTGCCAATACTTGGACCCCTCCTAACGCTGCTTGCGGCTTTAATTCTTCTATATTCTGCATTTTTTGTGACAACTTGTAGGCTTTACTGACTAACGCAATCCGACCATCGCTGCACTTAAATATAGCCTAAAACAATAGGACTAAAACACAACGGATGATTAATCATAGTTATTTCGTGATATTAGACATCCCCTTGTGAAACAAATGTGTTACTACAGTGATAGAAGTTTTTAGCAATATCAATGCAAAATAGATGTGCGGGTAAATTTTACCCGTTGGCGGTTTTAGGTATAACCTACAACGAATCCTGGCGGTTCTAGTGTTAAATGGGGGGTATTAGGGATATTACTAAGGGTGTTTTTACACCTATAGTTTTGTTTGCTCTGGTTGGAATCAGTTGATGAGTTTGAAAATTTGGAGCATTTTCCCCTTGGTTCGGTTTCTTTTCACACAGAAAAATCCAAGCAAACCAAAATGCATCACTACAAACGACATGAGAATGTTCATTCCGCTTATTGGTCAGGGCTGCGTTTCCCAGAGTCTCTTTAGCGCTACGTGCATCGTAAGTTATACCTTAAGGTCTTCCTTTCGGTCTTGAGCGGTTTCCCAGCGCCTCCTTAGCTAAAGTATACCTTCTGAACGGTATACCTTTAAAAGGGTGGTCTGAGGCACTCGTAAGCTGTCCCTTAGCGATGCGCTCCGCTCATCCTGTCACAGTTTTAGCCTTATTGTGCGAACATTTTGCTTTTCAGATCGACAGTTGTACTACAGTACATCTAGTAGCACATCTGCCTGCGAAAATGACATACAGTTTAATATTAACTTTACTAAATTTAATTATCCAATCAACGTTTCTGTTCATAGCACGTCATGAGAATGTTGTCGTTTCACCTGTCTATTCCCATCATGGTGGTAATTAAGTATAGGGCCTATCCATAATACTAATCCAATTTGTGGGGAACAAAAAAAAGTTTTTATTTATTTATACATAGTGGAGCTAACTGAGGACATGGCTTTTCTGACTGCATACGTAGAAATTAGTTTGTTTGTGGGTGAGTCAATGATCACACTGACTTGGAACAAACCGCGGGTTTATTAAAAATATAAAACCCGTGTGAGCAAGGCCAACGTGGATTGAGTCTACTTGCATGACCTAACTTGAGGGAACTAGAGCACGTTGATTGACCTAGCCATAAACACACATACAGGTATGGTGGCTCATAATGAACAAACCAAATGATAGCTAAATGATCTACATCCCCTTCCTTTAGCTCACACCTCCTATATAAAACAAAATAGCACTGGGTAAATATCAACATTACCGAACATTTCTCTCTTACCATGTTGTTTTCCGGTTTTCGGTAAACAACCCAGTAATGATATTCTTGGTTAAACTTAAGATTATCCAACAGCAAATCAAGGTGGATGAACATATCACTTTAACAGGTAGGCCTATTCATAAGGCATACCCGGTATAGAATTAATCATGATCAATTTCCACAGACGCGCTTTTGCCTTTCATCTACGATCATTTTTGCACTGCAGAAAAAAGTCCGCGGGAATCAGTGGAAATGCTGCTACAGTTGCCTATATATTGTGTGACAAAAAACAAATTAACATTAGACCTTTGTTTCAATAAGAACAAAATAATTCACCCATATGTACCCTATATCCTTTTTACTGGGCCTCCATGAAGTCCCAGACTATGGCTTATATGTCCCGATTGATGCTCTTTATTTTATCTTTTGTAGCCTATATGTACGTATTTATTGAAACTATCACAAGGTCTCATCTTGACTCTTAAAGAGATTAACAGATGATCTTTAGTAGGCATAGCTTCCTCTTCTGCAATATTAGATTGATGTAAAATGATTATGACAACACTTGTTATATTAAAACGTCATTCATAAGCCTTTACAAGTGAGACAATCGATTCATTTGGCATCGACTGATAAACTTTTCAGCACCACAGTGAAGGCCAGCTCCAACTTACAGCATACCTTTGGAAGTATCTCTTAAGGGAACTGTTAAGGTATAGTCTGGGAAACACTCGTAAAAAAGCGGTTTCCCTTTTAAAGGTATACCTTAGAAACCTTCATAAAACGTTAAGGTACATCGAAACTCGGAAACGCAGCCCTGGGCAATATACCAGGCAAAACTATACCAGCAGAATGCCAAATGCACTTTGAGGAAACACCTTGAAAATACTATAGGCCTACTGCTTCACACTTTGCAAAGAAGACGTGCTGCCTTCAGACGACTGAGCAGAACAAGGGAACAATAAAACAGCTACAGGAGCCGTTTAGCTCAAACTTGTGGGGTACACCTGGTAGTTGGGTCGGATCGAGGTCGGATCATGTTCCCACCACAAACAAACTCCAGAGCTCCAGAGTTTGTTTGGGACCGGACTGAGACCACCTCCTCTGAAGGGTCTCGGTGCGGTTGTTTTGGTCTGCACCCGAGTGCGATTGTTCACACCTGCCCAAACGAATCGCACCAAGGGGGAAAACGAACCAGAGACCGATTTAACCGGACTAAAAGCGCAGATGTAAAAACACCCTAAGAGGAAAGCGGTCTTTTTGTTATGCAAGAGAACTGAGGCTAATTTAATTTTACTTCAGGAAACACATTCTTGTGAATCAGATGCAAAATTCAGGAAAACACACTGGGGAAACTTAGCTCATTTTAGCCATGGTACTAATCATTCAGCTGAGGTTTTAATTTTTTACATAAATTTAAAGGGGATGTTCTTGAAACTGTGCCCTCTAGTGATGGTCGATGGATTGCACTGATAATTAAGCAAGACAATGCTATCTTTATTGTTTGTAATATATATGGGTTTAATTCCCATGCTTCTAACAAGATCTTATTTAATGAAATAATATCCAAATTGAATTAACTAAACAATAAGTACCAAGGTTCATACATAATTCTTTGCAGTGACTTTAATGAATATCCTGATGATATGATGGATAGATACCCTCCTAGGCTAAACCAAGCTTCACAAAGCAATAACCTTGTTTCATTACTCTGCTCCAACCTTTCTCTTGCCGATGCATGGCGTTTCTTCAACCCTATTACAAAATAGTTCACTTGGTGTAATAGAAGGCTAACTTTAAAATCAAGAATTGATCTATTTTTAATTTCTTCCTCTACCCTTCAATTTGTGAAAAAAGTTAATCATTTTTATGCCCCATTATCGGACCATAAGCAAATAATTTTGAAATTGGGTGGTACCCAGGAGACCTCTGGTATGCGAGGGTATTGGAAATTCAACAATTTTCTTTTAAATGATGATTCATTCAATGACACATTAAAAAACTAGCAGAGGAAATCCTCAATGATGGCTTAAACAATGACTATAGGAAAAAATGGGAATTCTTTAAATATAAGGTCCAATATGTTGCTATTAAAATAAGTAAGGAACTAAAGAAAGAAAAAAATATGCAAGAAGCTGACTTGTTGCACAAACTTGACCTTCTACTGACAAAAGAATATATTACTTTGGAAGAAGAAGTCGAATTGAAGAACATCCAGCTACAGTTGGATCAAATTTATTTAGACATGGCAAAAGGAGCATTTATTAGGTCTAGAGCCAAGTGGCTAGAGGAAGGGGAAAGAAACACAAATGACTTTTTTGCTCTTGAGAAAATAAATTTTAAAAGAGAATTATTAACTGCCCTTAATATTGACAGAGGTTTTTCTAAAGATCCAAAGTTCATTTCTAATTTTGTTACTGCATTTTATGGAAAATTATCCAAATCCAAATTTAATGCAAAAGATTGTGCAAATTTCCTGGAAAAAAAATCATACTAATATCCCCTCAATTGATGAAGAATTTAAATCTGTGTGTGACTCTGACTCGTCAGTTAATGAAATTAAAGATGCATTATTTTCAATGAAGAAAGACAAATCTCCAGGAATCGATAGTCTATGTTGAATTTTATATACACTTTAGGGAACTTATTCAAAATCCATTATTTGTATGTACAAATAATGCATCAGTCAAAATGAGATGGCAGTTACAATGAAAGAAGGCATTATATCTCTTATCCCCAAACCCGATAAAGATCCTTTATTAATAGGTTATTTGCGTCCTATCATTCTTTTAACAATAGATAGATAAGATCTTGGCCTTAGTATATGCAAACAGATTAAGGAAAGGGCTATATCCCATTATAGCTGAAACTCAAACAGGATTTATGAAAAAACAACATATTAGTTGTAATATAAGACTTATCTTAGATTTGTTGGATTATGCAGATGCAGTTAATTTTAAGGAATTTATTTTGTTTTTGGACTTTTATAAGGCCTTTGGACACAATCGAGCAGAACTTTCTTTGACAGTCCCTCAAGGCATTTGGTTTTGGTAATAACTTTATTGACATTGTCAGTATGTTTTACAGAGATATTAATAGCTTGGTTATAATTAATTTTCATACCTCCAAATTAATAGAGGGATCAGACAGGGTTGTCCTATTTCTCCTTTTTTATTTATTTTAGTCACCAAATTATTGTCGATTAATATTGTAAATGACAGATATTTTGAAGGAATTTTTGGTAGGGAGTTAAAAATTTCCCAACTAGCAGATGATACTACGCTCTTTTAAAAGACAAGAACCAATTGTGTAATTCTATTAATTTGATTAACCAATTCTCCAATGCTTCGGATCTAAGACTGAATATGTCCAAATGTGAAATTTTGTCTTTGCATGATTGTGATGACTCCGTAATTGAAAATATCCCGGTAAATGATTCCATTAAATATTTGGGAATATTTATGTCTAAAAATCTTATAGCTAGACAACATCTAAATTTCTCAAATAAAACAGACCAAAACTATTTTTAATATTTGGCTTCAAAGGGATCTGTCTATCCTAGGTAGAGTTCTCCTTTCAAAAGCAGAGGGCCTATCTGGCTTTTTGTATCCATCTTTGTCTTTATTTGTAAATGATTCAACCGCCACAGAAGTAAATAGAATTTTTCTTGATTTTATTTGGAAGAATAAATCACATAAGCTTAAGAAATTTGTACTTTCCAATATTAAAGCACACTGAAAAAATGGGAAATAGCAGGTCTTTGAATTTACAAAAATGAAGTTAGTATATGCGACACAATTAATTTATGTGAACATGGTTTAATCAAGTAGACTTCAGTTGTTTATGGAGAATGTTGAATGTACTAGTTTCTCTCGCGTTGATTGAAATTGATTGAATTGACAATTGAAGTCAATGTAATTGAGTTTGGTCACTGCCGGAAATGGAATATATTCAAAGGCCGCCAGGAAGTGTTGTTGGGCACTCCAGAGCAGAAGGTGGCGGTAATGCATCAATAAACTGGATTTCAACTGCCATAAAACAAGAAGAAGAAGTGTCGTTGACCGCAAAAATTGTGGAAGAGTCTGCAGCCACATGCCGCCTCCAACAGAGACCGAATTACTGAAAAAGTAAGTTCATCAAATTGGTTTATGTTCGTGTTCAAGTAGGCAACATTTCCACTATATTGCTGTTTTCGTACAGTATGTAACAATTACGACAGTCTGTCGACTTGTTTGTGTGTATATATGTATGTGTATATATTGCTTTTTAGCTAGCTAGCTAACACCACCACTAATAATCGCTAGCTAGTTTAGCGCTAACCCCAATAATCGGGTTTCTCCGCTGACCACTGACGGTCCCGCTGCTGACAACGGTGCTTTAGTGTACTCGCAGCCGGTGGAGAACAGCCATCAGCTGGCCTCTTGTGGGGATTTCCCCGAGCTTCGCCCCTCCGCTATGTTTTCGGTAGATAGAGACAGATACAGTAAATCAATGATACAGTTCTATCCGCTTCTGTCTTTCTCCAGAAAACGAAGTCAGCTAGGTCTATCAGCAAACAAATGGCTTAGCTATGCCCAGAAGTCCTCAATACTAGTAGTATTTTCCAAGAAATTACGAAAAATCGTTGACAACGTTTCGTTAGGTGCAGTGTCTTTTGCGACCACTGGTATGCGTAAGTGAATGTGATGATGAGAAACATTTTGGTTATGCTGACCTATAAAACACTATTCCGAAAGGAAAAATAGACATGTTATACATTGTTAGAAAGCTTATACTCTCACCTACTGAATAAATGAATTATAAATGAAGCCAAACCGTACTAAAAAGGGCGACAACGCTGTAAACAACACGTTTGGTATTACGTACAGCTATTTTGGAAGGTACCCAGGCGTCACAAATGTGCGTATATTTCACAAACGGATATAAACAATATATGACCACTCAGTCTCAAAAGGGACATTTCTATGCGTAAAACCAATGGTAAGGTTGTGTATTTATTCAATATTTAGTCACAGATATTGACTGTAGAATTACATGGTATCATTTTGTAAAATGTTTTAAAATTGTTTATTTCGTTATTCAGTGAGCAGCATTTTCACTGCTGTATTGGCATATCTTAGGGCTGTTGTCGGGTTTATCTTGTTGCTATGACAGAATACAATTTTTGAGTGGTGAAAGAATATTTTTATGAATGCCCAGATAGACAGTATTGTCCATTATGTCATGGGTGGGGGTCTAAAATGAGCGCCACACACGACTGCGTTTTTTGTAACAGATGCAGCAGTGAAGTCCCGTCTCTTCACCTGCACAAAACACACCCAGGCAAGAAAGCTAGCACCGCAGCCCTTATGTCTTGTAAAAAAATTATTAAATCCTGCATTAACTTTTCAAATGGTCATTTTCAGACAAGGTTAAGTATACATTTCGTAAATAATTTAACCTGCAAGATGCTCTTTAAAGTCGGACTCAACCTGGTCCCTGCCCGCATCTCCGCTTGCCTGAGGGACATCCAGAGCTGGATGGACAATCACCACCTGAAGCTCAACCCGGGAAAGACGGAGCTAATCTTTATTCCTGCTCTAACCTCTCCCCTCCTCGATTTTTCCATTTCCCTAGGGGACACCTTAGTGACATCATCACCCTGTGCCAAGAATCTCGGAGTGGTGATGGACAACAGGTTGTCCCTCTCCAAGAACATCGCAGCGGTAAGCCGGGCGTGCAGATTTTTCCTGTATAACATCCGGAGAATCCACCCCTTTCTCACCACCTACTCAACCCAGCTCCTGGTCCAAGCAATGGTACTATCCCGCCTGGACTACTGCAACTCTCTTCTGGCTGGACTACCGGCATCTGCCATCAGACCCCTGCAACTCATTCAGAATGCTGCAGCTCGTCTGGTCTTCAACCTCCCCAGAAACTCCCACGTCACTCCCCTGCTCACTACCCTCCACTGGCTGCCTGTTATGGCTCGCATCAAATTTAAAACATTGGTCCGAGCATACCAGGCAGTCAAGGGATCATCCCCAGCATACCTCCACAAGATCTTCAAACCCTACAGGCCAGCCAGAACCCTCCGTTCCGCTACCTCAGGACGCCTGGTACCTCCCCCTCTTCGCACCTGCGCTTCCCGAACACGTCTCCTGTCTGTTCTGGCCCCACGATGGTGGAATGACCTCCCCGTGGAGGTCAGAACAGCTGACACACTGACCCACTTCGAGCGACAACTGAAGACTCACCTCTTCAGGCTGCAGCTCTCCCCATCCCTCTCTGCCTCCCTGTAATCTCTAAATTGACTGTAAGCTTAGAGTTGTAACTAGGTAGCTGTTTCGTAGGTGACTTAAGACATAAGAAACATAAGACTTAAGACTGCGTTGTTGCTGTTCTCGTTAGTGTTAATCAGTTTAACCTACAGGGTCCAAGTGATACTATGTGGTTGTTCCCTGCACTTAGAACGGTACTTCTCTCTAGGGTTTTCGACACACTTGTTCCTGGTTATGGTTATACACTTTGTTGTACGTCGCTCTGGATAAGAGCATCTGCCAAATGCCTGTAATGTAATGTAATGTAAAATTATTTTCAGTTTGCCATTGTGTCCAACATTGCACCATATTACAGAAAATACTTCAAAGTTAATGTCTGTTGCATCTTTGCTTTGTGCTTTTGTTATATTTGTTTGTGGTCTTTTAATTAATTGAAGCAGTGCTCTAGGGTTGAGCCGAATACTCGGATGAAATGAGTATCCGGTACGGATAATGTACTTTTTACGAGCACGAGTACCGTTCGAGTAAAATGTGTCAATATCCGTACTCGTGATGAAGGAAAATCCTCATTGGGTAGCTGACTAGTTGTGTCCAGTGTCCACATCATTCCGTGGACAGAGCTCCTCCTGTACACAGAACATATACAAAGTTCACTGCTGCTGCGCCGCACAACACACTGAACACAGTCTTGCCATCGTCACAGCCACTCTGTCCGCAGGGATCTATTATCTAGTATCACATATTCTCAATAAAATAAAGTTTGCAATTCTCAGATTCGGCTCAACACATTATTCTCACCATAGCTAAACACACATTTACTGGACATTCACACGTAAGCACATATTACTGATGACAAACGGACACTTCTAGCTTCTAGCTTGCTACAGTGTAGGTAGACCGTGACTGGCCAGTTAACTAGTTGCTACAGTGGGGCTAACTAGCCAGTTAGCTAGCGACTACATGATGTAAGCATGTACTTGTATTTCGCGATCTCATACACACTCTACTGACATCATTGACATCCTGGCATTCTTATACATCTGCTGTACTAATGCAGTATCACTTTTGTGCCCATTTAGACGTCGTCGCTTACCTGAAATCACAAGACATACAGTACATCGTGGTTAGCCAACTGTAACCTGGCACGCTTTGTCTACCACTGTCTTCACACCGTCAGTTCATTTAAAAAAATAAATAAAACCGGAGTAACGATCTAGCCTGCAAATAAATAACAGGCTGAATCTTGCATTGTGTACTACCTATAGCACATAACTACTTATTTGTCCACCACCCACACACACACACACTCTTTCTCTCCCTCTCCCTCTCTTGCATTTTTATGCTATTTTATTTGAAACACTTATACGATCAGTGATTATGCAATGAGTTATACCACACATGTTGATTATGATTACGACGTTGTCGCCCTTTTTAGTATGATCTGGCTTGATTGACAGTTAATTTATTCAGTAGGTGAGAGTATAAGCTTTCTAACGATGTATAACATGTCTATTTTTGCTTTTGGAATAGCGTTTTATGGGTAACCAAATTTTTTTCTCATCATCGCATTCACTTACGCACACTCTGTGGTAGCAGTAAAAGACACGGCATCACTTCCGGTCCATGCACATTTAACCTCTTAGTGCACACCCCCTAGTGGTCGGCACGCCGGCGTGCCTACATTACTAAACTCAAACATTCGGTGCTACTGCAACCAAAGTGTGAGTTAAAAACAGAAACGCGTTGTTTTAGTTTCATTAGTAGACGATACACGACAACTATGCCGAAGACGGAGTTTCGCAGCCCCACCATTGTCGCTCTGGTCGTTCATTTAACACGCACCCCCTCCCTGCAGTCTCATCTAAAAAACACCCCCCACCCTTGACATAATGGACAATATTGTCTATCTTGGCATTCATAAAAATATTCTTTCACAACTAAAAAATCATATTCCGTCATAGCAACAAGATAAACCCGACAACAGCCCTAAGATATGCCTACACAGCAGTGAAAACGCTGCTCACTGAACAACGACATAAACGAGAAAAAGTTTTTAAAAATGATACCATGTCATTCTACAGTCAATATCTGGGACTAAATATTAAATAAATATAAATCCTTACTGTTGGTTTTATGTGTAGAGATGTCCCTTTTGAGACTGCGTGGTCATATATTGTCTTGGACAATCAGTTTGGGAAATATAGGCGCATCTGTGACGCCTGGGTATCTTCCAAAATAGCTGTGCGTAATACCACACCTGTTGTTTACGGCGTCATCGCCCTTTTTAGTACAGTCTGGCTTGATTGACAATTCATTTATTCAGTAGGTGAGAGTATGAGCTTTCTAACGATGTATAACATGTCTAATTCTGCTTTTGGAATAGCGTTTTATAGGTCAGCGTAACAGAAAATATTCTTAGCATCGCATTCACTTGCGCATTCACTCTATGTTAGCATAAAAATACGTTGCAGCTAACGAAAGGTGGTCAACGATATTTCGTAATTTCTTGGAAAATACTATTATTATTGAGGACTTCTGGACATAGCTAAGCCATATGTTTGCTGATAGACCTAGCTAACATCGTTTTCTGGAGCAAAACAGAAGCGAATAGGACAGCGTCATTGATACTGTCTCTGTCTCTATCTACTGAACATAGAGGAGATTTCATCATTGCTATGCTCGTATTACTGCTCAAAATATTTCGGTTATATACGTTATTTTTGAAATTAAGTATCTTTAAATAGGTTAGTGGTGTTATATAATGTGAATATTTCACACTGTAAATGATAGCGTTAGATGGTAGTGTAATAGTTTTTGTGAAGCATGCCACAGTGATGACGTCAGAGTTGGACCATTGCCAAAACGTGGTGGGCGGTCGAAAATTGTTTTCATGTTGTCCTACCCTCATACAAGAAAACATACGAGAGTACAGAGTATAGAAATACACACGAGTTAATTATTACACATTTAGGTACTGTACTGCATTGTGTGACAATATTTTTGCATTATTTTTTTAAATCTGATAGCAATGTTTCATCTTAAACCTTCATAAGGGGCTCATTTATATGCTTTATAATGGACAAAAAGCATTTTATTCAATTTTGGAGAGATTTTGGATATGTTTCTGGACAGCTAGCTATTTTAGACCACTGTACTGACTGAAAGCTTGTAATTCCCATTTGAAAATTATGCAACAGTGATTTTCTTGAGTCAAAACAATTGATTTGTATTGAAATATGTGAATATGTTGTGATTTACAACAATGCATAATTTAGACATTTTGGATAGATTTGGAGACGCTGGGTACACTGCTTAGTTTTTGCTTCATACATCTATAGTAGTTCTACATATCCACCCTTAGATTTTATGAACTTGTGGTCAAGAAGTTTTTGATCCAGCACAGGTGTAGTTTAACCTCCTGTATATCTCATATCTCTCAGTATTTCACTGCAAACTTAAAAAGTGCAAATTTATTTTTGATTTTTTGTCAAAACAATTGCATTTGTGGCAGTTTATTTCTTTCAAAATTATGAATATAAACTAATCTGCGTTAGTATTGTAAATTGTACAAATGTCTTGCTTCATTTAAGCCATTTTTCAAGTCTCTGTGGTGTTTACATCTGGAGTTATAAAGCTTTGAATAGGGTACCCCCTAAATGGGCAAGGATTGGCAAAATTTGGCTTGTGCCTTAAGAGGTTAAGAAGTGGAATGCCCTTACTGTCCACCAAAGTAAAATGCACTCCACAGGGGTGACTCGCAAAGAGGAAGCAATATTCAGTTGCCACCTTTGTGCTTGTAGTGATTTAGCATCAGAGAGGGATTATTTTGCTCATAGAAATGCACATCTCAAAAGAAATGAGATGGTCATTTGTATGTTTTTAGGCTGTGACTTTAAAACAGACATTTATTGTGCATTTAAATCACACAAAAACGGAAAACACTGCCATCACACATTGGTTGATTTTAAACCTGGAGTAGTTATAACTAGGATATCATCTGTGAATGAATTGGAGGCAAATAGTCAGGAGTGTGTAGAGCAGTCAGATACTGCCATTCCGTGAAATAGTCATTCTCATACTGAGGACTTGCAGAAGGTCATAGAGCAAAGATTTGCAGCTGCTTTGCTGAAGTTGGAGCATTTGGTCCATGTGCCAAGCACAGCTGTTGAGGTGTTTTTAGGGGAACTCCATCATTTGATTTGTTCTGCACCTGTTTCATTATCTTGTGACATTGTGAGTGACATCTTTCGTCAGAGAAACCTCCCTGTCGATGAACTTATAATTAGAGAAACTGTTAATGCAATTTGTTCTGGTAATCCTGTGCAAAGGTCCATACAAAAAGGTGGCACTTTAAGTACCACTTATCTGCGTAAGCAGTATTACAACTTCAGTGTTGTAGAGCCAGTTGAATACATTCTTGATGCTAAAAACAAACGCAGTTTCCAATATGTCCCGATATTGAAGTCCTTACAGCATCTGTTAAGTAGAAGGGATATCATTGATAAAGTTGTTGAGGCCCATCAAAGACAGGAGAGCACATATTCTGGAGTGTCATATCAGTACAAGTCCTCAAGAGATGGTTCCCTATTTAAGGAAAATAGTTTCCTCGCTGGAGAAAAGCCAAGGATCATCCTAAATTTTTATGTGGACGACTTTGAAACCTGTAACCCCCTTGGCACCTTGTGAAAGAAACACAAGCTTTGTGCTGTTTATTGGGTATTAGCTAACTTGCCTCTGGGGTCTCATTCCTCGTTATCATCTATCTACTTGTCAGTTTTGTGCAAAACCGAAGATGTTAAAACCTATGGTTATGATAAAATCTTTGAACCTCTTCTACAAGATCTGAAAACACTGGAGGAGCTGGGTGTTCATGTTCCGCTGTTAGGTGAGTCAGTTAAAGGTACAGTACTCAGTGTAGCAGCTGACAACCTGTGAGCGCACAGTGTCGCAGGATTTATGGAGAGTTTTTGGTGAATACTATTGCAGATTTTGCACAGGAAAGAGCAGTGATATCCAGCTACATTCTGTTGCATGTGGTGCTTTCAGTCTGAGAACCAAGGAGCTTCATCAGGCCCGTGTCAAACAAGCCCAAGATACAGGTACAGGTTGTTGTGGAGTGAAAAAGGAATGCATCTTCACAAAAAATCTGTCTCATTTTCATGTCATCTTTGGCTATACACCTGATCTTGCCCATGGTGTTTTTGAGGGTATAATCCCAGTAGAGCTAGCTCATTGCTTAACAGTGCTTACATCCAGAAAGCTTTTCACATTAGTTGACCTGAACAATGCCATGCTGAATTTTCCCTACAAATGGGCTGACAGGACAAACAAACCTCATGTAGTGTCACAAAGTTTCTCCAGCAGAAAAACAGTGGGGGGAAACGCTCATGAAAACTGGAGCTTGCTCCGGTTCTTACCTTTTTTGGTTGGATCACTTGTACCTGAACATGAGCCTGCGTGGCTTGTTCTCATGGACCTGAAGGACATCACAGAGCTTGTTGTTGCCCCTGTGCATAGTGATGACTTGCTGGCTTTTTTAGAAAGTAAAATCATAGAGCACAGGCAGAGATTCAAAGAGTTGTTCCCTGACATCAAGCTGCTACCAAAACATTATTTGGAGCACTACCCCCAGATGATTAGGCTGTTTGGTCCAGTTGTTGGGCAGTGGACAATGCGCTTTGAGGCTAAACGTAGCTTTTTTAAGCAGGTTATCAGACATGCAAGCTGCTTCAAGAATGTGCCCCTCTCATTAGCCTCAAAGCATCAGATGATGATTGCTTACCATCTGAGCTCTCCATGTCTGAGCAAGTCTGACCTAGAGGTCTCAGCTGTATCCACTCTACCAGTAGATTTACTCAAAGAGGAGATAGCACAATTCATAAGGCAAAAGTTCTCTGACACACCTGAGGTTCACCTTGCACAGTGTGTGACAACCAAGAGCATAACCTATAGGAAGGGAATGATACTAGCCCACAGAGAAGCAGGTGGATTGCCTGAATTTAGTGAAATTGACCAAATCTGCATTTTACATGAGAGTGTGTTCTACATTGTCAAAGAGCTCTGTGGTTGGTACAGAGAGCATTATAGAGCCTTCGAACTCAGCCCAGCACCACCAGCAGGATAGAGACTTCACCTTTCATGGCCGGGCCTGGACACACCAGCACGAGTGTTTCCACGGTCCCAGTCACTCCCACTACATCCCTTCCAGGCTCTAGCTTTAAACACAGATAGCCATCGTAGGGATATTGCTGTGAACTCAACCCCCATATTTCCAAGTCTTCAATTGGAGTTAATGGCAGGTGCTTCAGATACTTGTTGTAAAACAAACGATAGAGAAGGGTTATTTTAGACCCGCTGTCAAGTAAGGCTTTGACGTAGATTCCCTCAATTTGTAAAGAGACAACAGGACTTGGACCTATTAAACCATTCGGCAGAGCAGCCCTCTTTTCTTTGAGCGTGTCACACTGTGTGGAACGTATCTTTCCCGGGGCGTCAGACCGTTCCTCTACTGGGCCCCCTGGGGAGTTTCCCGCCGGCTGTTTCAGTTTGAGGAGGCGCTGGTTTACTTTCCGAAGATTCTCAGGACTCTGGCACTCACGCTGGAAGTGGCCATCTTCCCCATACCTATAGCAGAAGACATCAGCAAGGTTCATTGGTTTCACTAGTATTCTTTCTTGTCGCTGTGGGTGTGAGCTATCATCTCTGGCCTTGCTAGGATTCTGCGGTGCAGGCTATGCACCAGCTGTGGAAGGGGCTACAGTGGCAGAGCACAAGCTGATAATTTCACTCTTCAACCCTTGTACTTCTTTTCTGAGGAGCTCTACTTCTGTGTCCTTCTCAGCAAGAGCACGGGTGACAGGTGGAACAGCTACAGATGCGGCACAGACTGGAACAGTAGCACTGGAAGCACATCCAACAGGTGTAGCCATTTCTGACGTGGCCATATTCTTAGCACCATGTCTATCGAGGATCATGTCTTCCTCTTCTCTCACTTCGTGGAGCAGTTCAGAAAAGCTGGGTGGTGTTCTCAGTTTATACGTCATTATGATGTGAAGTGCCACTAGATCATTAGACAAGGCTCCTCTCACAACTTGCTCAATACGTATGCGGTTCATGTCAGGCAGCTGGATTCCACCCTTTCGAAACACAGAGTGCAGCAGCTTGTCTAGTCTTAACAAAAAAGCTTCTCTCCTTCAAGCTGGAAGGTATTATGAAACTTCACCATGAGGTCAGAGGCACTCTCTGTTGTCCCAAATGCATTTTCAAGGGCTTGTAGATAGTCATTTGCAGTAGCGTTGGGGTTACTGACTCTCAAGAACCTGATGATATCAGCAGCTGGCCCCTTAAGACTTTCAGCTACTCACTGTTTCTTCACAGTGTCAGAACATCGCCACTCATCAAGCATATGGGTGGTCTGCTCAGCCCAGACGTCATATTCTCCTTCCCCATTGGGAGTAGGCTTCATGCCAGAAAATGTGCGTGGTTTGCGGTAGCTCTGTATCTCCGCAGGCGCAACTTGACACTTCTCCACCAAAGAAGATATTGCATTCACTAGTTCAGTGTTCAGAACTAGAGCAGTGGGCACAGCGGTAGCTGAAGTAAGCAGGCCTTTAACTTCATTTAAAGTCTTCCCTTCATGCATCAGGAAAGCCATCAGCTTCGAGTAAAAGTCATCTTTCTCAGTAGGGGCTGGAATTGACTGGGTTTCCACAACATGGACTGGCCAGAGACCTAACTCATCTGGAATCCCTACCTGTTCTAGTATTCTGATTTGTGTCTAGTCATTTGGAGTTTCAACTAAAATGAGCTGGCTTTTACCTGTTGCATCTAAACAACGTCCCCTCACTTTAGTAAGACCAAAAACTTTGGCACTATCCAAAATATTGTAAATGACCTCATCAGAAATGTCAAGAGATATCTCGCTGAGTACAAATGCATATTTCACACCAATGTGTTTCTCACTACACCAAGTGATTTGTGCGGCCTCCATACTTCTTGAATTTTACCCACAGTAAATTACAGAACACAAAAGAAATTCAATGGTGAAGCTAAACAGAGATCAGAATACTCAGGTAAAGACAATTCACTAAACAGAGTACAAATTGTAGCTAATCTAGCATATTCTATATACAGAATTACTTTTAGCTCTGAAATATTTCAACAGTAAACGCATCCCGGACGAGCCCCCACGTGTAGCCCTCCCACCAAGATGCTCATTTACATAATATACATAGGTAGTGTCGGACAAGCAAGGATTAATTAAGAATATATTTATTTTCTTAATCCAGCGGTTCCAACAGTCAATGTCCTTGTTAAAATGTTCAGCACTCTGAATACTGAACCAAGCAATATTGCATGCTAGAACCCCTCACTTAACCTACATCTAAAATATATTTTATTAGATTTAATTTAATAATTATGTTTAAATTAGAATTGTCAATTAAATCACCGAATTCTTTGATAGGTCAATCTACAGAAAACTGGTGGAATCAACAAGTCAAGACAAGCTGTATATCAGGTTTTCAGATTGAATAATAGAATTCAATAAGAACCAGTCAATTATATTAATGAATTGAAAACATACATTCTTCATTGAATGAACTTCTAAATTACACAACAGAAGACATACAGCAAAACATTAAACAACTAACCTAGAAATACCAGAAAATAGAGAGAGAGAGACGGATAAGATAGAGAGAGAGAGAGAGGGAAACGGATCGGCCAGACCTTGCCAAAGTATCACCCACTTCCAGCATCAGCGCCACAAGGAAACCAGCTAAAAACACACAACCTAGGAACCACCACCAAAACAAAAAAAGGAAAACTCTTCTTCTTCCAGGCTCTGAAACCAAACGCAACACGACAACATTTTTCCTGTGGCAATCTTAAATACCTTACCCAGCATGGCTTGAAGATGTTTTGCCCTGATTGGGTGATGCTGAGTTAAGGTGTAGGATAGAAGGGAAGGGGGGTCAGACTAATGTATGACAAGGACTGGCTTACCTAAAGATTGCATTCAAACTTAAAGAGGACATGGGAAAGGGAAATGTTAGGCATGTAGGGTCTCCGACCACCGATATGGTGTCCTGTGTCATCTGGGTTGTCTCTTCGGAGGGGGTGAGATCCATAGATTGTCTGCCTAGATTAGGGTATCAGTGGATTTTATATTGCCCCAAACACATTTGCTTTAATGCTTGTGACAGAGAGGCCAGGCCACATTCTTATTCACTGATTCCCTCTCTAAGGCCAAAATTTAAACACTACATATCCTACATTCCCTCTCTAGGAAAAATAGGTGAATGCACCTGCTAAAAGCCTATTTTCCCACCACCAGATAAAAATGACCCAGTATAATCATTAAGGCATAGCTGTCATGGTTCTGTGGTTTGTCTGCGTTTCCCTTTTTGGGCCGCCAGATGGCGGCACTTCAGTTTTTAGTTCTGTTCATTTACCATGTTTAATTGTATTATTGTTTTCAATTATTCAATTATTGTTTTTTGGTTGTCTCATTTTCCCTTCCCTCTCTGTGGCCTGATTGTGCATTGTGCCCTGCTGTGTCGCATCAGTGTCTTGTCTATTTAAGTGCTTGTCTTCCCTGACTCGGGTGCTGGATCCTTGTGTGTGTGCTTCTGATTGTGTTTCTGCCCTGCGTGTTTCCTCCTGAGAGTAGCTCCCTGTGTATCTCTGCCCACGTTCCGTTTTTGCGTGTTTTTGGATTCTTGGATTTTCTTTGTTTTCTGTGTTTTGCAGTTTTCTTTATTTTTGAGAGTTGCCCTGCAGGGCCGTTTGTTCCCAGCTTTAGTTCCTGTTCTGTAAAGTAAAGTCTTTGTTTCTATTTACCATTTGGAGTTTTGTGTTTTCCCCCCTCACTCTGCGTTTGGGTCCTAACCCCCCATTCCCGTGACAATAGCTATATAAAAACTACACATTTACATTTCTGAGATGCAGTTAACAGTACATTACATAATATTACAGCCATTGAGCAGATGCTTTTATCCCGAGCGACTTGCACAACTTTTTACATAGCATTAGTTAACAAAAACTAAGTGGTACATCCGCCATCTTTTAAAACATTTAGTCCATGTCAGAATTGAGTAGACCAATTGTGACCTGCTGGCCTACTACTGGACACAGACATTAATCCCGCAATGGTAAGGTGTGGTGTGGAGACCTCAACAGTCTCTTCAAAACACTCCTCTATATTGCTGCGGTTGTGACACCATAGTACCAGTCTTTTCCTTCTCCATTGTCTGGGTATCAGGACTGGCAAGGGAGAGGGGGTTCCCTGGACCACCTTGGGCAACATACAGTGCTTTTTCCCATTATTGTTGCCCTTGTGAAATGAAAGGCAATCTATTGCCCGCAGTGTTCCTGCCAAGTTGTGCACAGTGTGCAGGAGCTCTGTCTCCTTTGACAGGAAGCTGGACAACCCAGAGCTGAAGAAGTGCAGCGGGCATCTCTTAGCTGCCAAGTGGGGAAGCGCCATGTTTCCTGTGGATTCCTCATTGGCTCCTGTAGCTGGGGTTCAGTCAGGTGGGACTGCGAACAGCAAGCTCCCAGTCGCAGGGCATGGATCCGGTTGCACTTACGTTCATGGGTGTCATTTGGGGGATGGCAGGAGAGGACTGTGGTACTTGTAAGTTTAGGCCTTTTCATTCACTTACGAATAACATACGAAAAGGGAATAATTAATGACAGCACTGCATGTGTAAGGTGCAATCAGTCCATTTAAGGAAACATTCTTGAGTGTGTTTACAGTCCATAGGATTGCCAATCTAATTAAACCCAGGCATTTTACATTACATTACAGGCATTTGGCAGACGCTGTTATCCAGAGCGACGTACAACAAAGTATATAACCATAACCAAGAACAAGTGTGTCAAAAACCCTAGAGAGAAGTACCGTTCCAAGTGCAGGGAACAACCGCATAGTTCAGCTTGGACCCTGTAGGTTAAACTGATTAACACTAACGAGAACAGCAACAACGCAGTCTATGCAGAAATACAAGCAGTAGTTAGTTAATGCACTCGTCTTAAGTCACCTAAGAAACAGCTACCTAGTTACAACCTTAAGCTTACAGTCAATTTAGAGATTACAAAGAGGTAGAGAGGGATGCGGAGAGGTGCAACCTGAAGAGGTGAGTCTTCAGTTGTCGCTTGAAGTGGGTCAGTGTCTCAGCTGTTCTGACCTCCACGGGGAGGTCATTCCACCATCGTGGGGCCAGAACAGACAGGAGACGTGTTCGGGAAGCACAGGTGCGAAGAGGGGGAGGTGCCAGGCGTCCTGAGGTAGCGGAACGGAGGGGTCATGTAGGGTTTGAAGATCAGGTATGGGGCAGACTTGTCCATTGGTATGCACTAACAGCGCATGAGGGCACCTACACTTCGGGAAAGGGACCTAGGCAGACACGGTTCTATGTTTAAAAGTTGTGGTCGGGACATTGGCGAGGCTGCCAGTTTTACCTCCAAGAACGGCAGTTTGGCTTCAGACATCGGGGAAAGACTTTCACGCTTCCTGTGGATGATGTCGAGTCCGAGTCCGTTCAGTCATACAATGTCATACAATTGTTGATTCAACTTTGACTGGCCCGGGTATGCTGCCAGGTCAGGATGGGTGAGGGACAGAGAGAATGAGGGTAACCGAGACATCTCTCTCTTTATCTGGTACTTCCTAACCTATTAAAGCAATCCAGTTAATCTAAAACCCTAATATTGAAAATGTTCTGAACTTGTCTTATGGTTTACCGCAGTTTACTCAATAACATAAATGACTATATTATAGGACAACCTATCTCGGTGGAACCTCCAATATGTCGGACAAGCAAGGATTAATTAAGAATATATTTATTTATTCTTAATTAATTAATCAATACTACATATCCTACAGTAGTATTGAAACATATGAAACTGCCACTAATACACTAAAATGCATGGGAGGAGCTGTGATGGGATGTACCACTTTACTCTGTCTAGGGATCTCCCTTGGGTGACTGAGAGGCCTCAGGTAGCTTCAAAGATGTTAGTATGTAGCTATACTGCCTGTGAACAATGACTCCGATGCATAAACACTTTGGCGGCCAGTAGAGTTCACTAAAAGTTTAACTAGACATTCACTCTCCGTGAACTTTCTAAAGTAGTTCTCATTTCATCAGCTTCTATCACGTGGACCAATTATCTAAATTAGACATTTACCAAGGATAAACTGCAGCTAGCTCTACACGAATGGAACAAAAAAAACAAAAACACTGGCTTCTCCGAGCAACATTACCCCATGAAAATACAAAAGAAATGAATGAATTAAAATTGTAAATACCAGATCAAATTGGCAAACAACGTCTCCCAAGGGCACTACATTATGTTATGTTAAGTGAAGTAACATGATTCCACATACTCCAGTACAGTAGGTGGCGGTATGCACCTTTGAAAATCACCAATTAACTCAAAGAAGAAGAGGAACATGATTATATAGCTAGTGGTCAAAGTGAATCAGAAAGCAATCAGAATTAAACTGAGAAAATGAAGAGAGCTGTGGAAGAAACTGAATGGAAATTGATTATTGAATTTGGAGAGAATACCAGAGATAGGCTTCATCCAGTCAAGCTTACAAAAGCCATAAAGAAATAGGCAACATCAAGTATGCTAGATTTCTGAACAAGGGAAGGCTATTGGTGAGTGTAGCCAATAAGCTGCAACAAGATCTTAAGAATGAAGACACTAAATTACATAAATATCAATAGTCATATTCCTGGGGCCAATCTAAGGATAAGAGGTGTTATTAGTGGTGTGCTATTGTCCATAAACATTGAAGACATTAAGAAAGAGTTAAAAGGGGGAAATTTTCTGAGGTTATGAGCCTGGCAAATAAGGTTTCAGCACCTGTTATCAGATAGCTTGTCTATTCTCATTCAATTTGAAGAAGCTTTGCCTCCTGAAGTTTTGATTGTATGTGTTAGATATCCTCTTACATTACATTACATTTATTTGGCAGAAGCTTTCAACCAAAATGACGTACAATAAGAAGTGCATACCGAAGGTCATTGGAACAAGTACAAAACACAGGTCTGATGAGGTACAATACTCATTTTGTAACAGTTATTCATAGCCATGAACACATTAAGACCAGTTTACACAGTAAACATTACTCTGACCTAACCTATGCTAAGTCAAACTAGGAGGCATGACAAGCTACAACATCAAGATAATGATACAAAGTACAATAAGTGCTGGATGGAGGTACATGTAACATGAAAGTGGCACAGGAGGTACATGTGTAGCATGAAAGAGGGGGATTTAAGTGATAAAAATGATCCCAGATTGGGAGTGCCCCGCAGAGTGATGATAGTTAGTCCAGGTATAGTCTGAAGAGATGAGTCTTCAGACCACGGTGGAAGATGAGCATTGAGGGAGTGGTTCATAGAGGAACAGGGAGTTTGTTCCACCACTTGGGATCTAGGGTGGAGAAGCTTTGTGGTAAAGACGAGCGAGAAGCATTTACCCGGATGGCAGGGGGTGTCAGTCACCCGGCTGCCACAGAGCAGAGTGGTCGAGCTGGTGTGGAGGATTGATTATGTCCTGTAAGTAGGTGGAGGCCATCCTGTTGGCTGCAGTGTAGGCAAGGGCCAGGGCTGTATGACACAAGCTGACTGGCTTGCAAGGAGGGAGTTGCAGTAGTCAAGATGGGAGGTCACCATAGCCTGGACAAATAGCTGGGTGGAGTGTGTAGTCAGGTATGATCGAATACTCCTGATATTGTACAGGAGGAATTTGCAGGACCGTGATGTTGCCTTGATGTGTGAACGTTCCTAGACCCATGATGTTATGAATGCCAGAAATTTGGACACATTGCAGGTCAATGCAGGGGTAAAGCAAGGTGTGTTAAATGTGCAGGGGAACACGAATAAGGAGACTCTCCAGCAGAAGCTGAACTAAAATGCAGCAATTGAACATAGTGCAGCATAATACAAGTGTGAGGTGCAAGTAAGGGAAAAGGAGATTCAATGTTACAGGGTACTGAATAAAGTTTCATATGCAGAAGTAGCAAGGGGGGGTGTGTTCATTGCTCTTTTGCTGCAGCTGGGGAGGAGCTAGTCACAAATGACGCAGATTCGGGGGATGGGCCATCTGGTGGGCAAAACCCGGGATCTTGTTGAGGCAAAAATGTCTGACATGGAGCCGGGGGCAGCTACTAGTGGGCCTCCCTTCCTCTCTCGTGTGACTGACTTCTCCCTTGAACAATCTCAGGATGAAATGCTGAGTCGAGTAGCTGAGCAAGTGATTAAAATTGATGGTGGGCTTCTCGACAAGCAGAGGGCAGTGACATACCCCTATTTCTGTATAATTAAAGGCAAATTATATTGGGTATGTCGGGACCCGTATACTCTGGAGGAAAATACACAGCTTTTAGTACCAAAAAGCCACCAGAAAATGGTTTTTCAAGCGGCTCATAACAATCCGATGGCAGGTCACTTGGGGCAGGATAAAACACTCAATCGTATAATGGTCCGATTTTATTAGTTGGGCATATGGGGTGACATCTGTCGGTGGTGTGCGGAGTGCTAAGAGTGCCAGAAAGTAAATCCAGCAGCCATTCCAAAAGCTCCGTCGCAACTGCTTCATTTAATACAGGTCCCCTTTGTTAGAACTGGCATGGACCTTGTCGGACCATTAGAATGAAGTGCCTTGTGGACTATGCAACACGATACCCAGAGGCAGTAGCCCTTCAGAATATTCAGCTAAGACTATTGCGGAGGTGCTGTTTCACTTTTTCTCCCGAGTGGGAATCCCAGAAGAGATTCTCACAGACCAGGGCATGTCATTCATGTCATGAACACTAAAAGAATTGTACAAATTATTGGATGTCAAGTCTGTTAGAACCAGCGTTCAGAAAAGGGGTGTGCCGCGGTGTGTGACAGTCTTGCTTTGAAAAATACCATGTTTACCTTTAACTGCCTATCCTAGATTAATGTCAACGGTCATATTCATTCATTCTGTTCCCTTTTCAGTGCATGTAACATTCATGGTTTGAATATACGCTGACCTGGGCGTGTATCTCTGAGAGGACCAGTCAGGGTATTTGACTTTTATGCGGTTCTGGGGTAACACCATCATCGGGTTACCTCCTGGGCCTACTGATAGGTTCACTTGTCGGAAGTGCAGCTGCTCTGGGATAGCTGTTCAAGTCAGTGATTGACCAGATTGACTTTAAGGTATTTTATTATTTTGTCATGGTTCTGTGTTTCTGACTTTGTTTCTGCCTGTGGTTCTGTGTCTTTCTGCCTTTGTGTTTCAGCCTGTGTTGCTGCCCGTGCTTTTCTGCCTGTCTGTGTCTGTGTCTGCCCTGCCTGTTCTGTTCTACACGTTTTTGGTAGTAAATGTCTTTGTTTGAACTTTCCTTTTGAGTTCCTGTTTTTTCCACTCCGCGTCTGGGTCCTACCCTCCCGAACGTGACAGAAGGAACCAGCCAGTCCTGGACCCAGCGGAGTTTTTTTGTTTGTTCCTTTTGTGATTTTTAGTTTTTTCCCCTTCCCTTCTAAATGCCACTGATGTGGAGTGACCCAGAAGACTCGCCGCCTAGCGATTGGGACCTCGAACCTCCCAGAGCCCGGGGCGGGTGGTCACGGAGGCGAGGTGGTCGGGCTGCCTCCCGGGGCTTCCTGCTCTGCCCCGCGTCTAGCAAGAGCCGCCTGCTCGACCTGCCGTTCTGCAGGGGCCGCCACCGCCTGCTCTGCCCAGTCTCCTGCAGGGGCCGCCTCCGCCTGCTCTGCTTAGTCTCCCGCAGGGGTCGCCGTCGCCTGCTCTGCTTAGTCTCCCGCAGGGGTCGCCGTCGCCGTCTGCTCGGCCCGCCGTTCTGCAGGAGCCGCCTGCTTGGCCCACTGTTCCGCAGGGGTCACCTCCTGTGCCTCCTCTGCCCAGTCTCCCGCAGGGGCCTCCTCCGCCTGCTCTGCTTAGTCTCCCGCAGGGGTCGCCGTCGCCTGCTCTGCTTAGTCTCCCGCAGGGGTCGCCATCGCCTGCTCTGCCCAGTCTCCCGTAGGGGCCGCCGCCGCCTGCTCTGCTCAGTCTCCCGCAGGGGCTGCTGGCGCCTGCTCTGCCCAGTCTCCCGTAGGGGCCGCCGCCGCCTGCTCTGCCCAGTCTCCCGCAGGGGCCTCCGCCACCTGCTCTGCCCAGTCTCCCGCAGGGGCTTCCTCCGCCTTCTCTGCCCAGTCTCCTGGAGGGGCTGCTTGGTCTGCCCAGTGTTCCCGGGGCCCCCCAGTGTGCTCGCATCCTCCAGTGTGCCCATGTCCCCTATTGCTCCCGAGCCGTCGCTGCCCCAGCCCAGGGCCCAGATACCTCATCCGTCCAACAGCCCTGGAGCTTTCCCGCAGCCAGGCCTTGGAGGGTGTTTCCCCCTGGGGATGAGGCCAGTCCGTTCCCCTAACTGTTCACCTGTGTAATGTCTGTGAGTCCAGTTCAGTGTTTTGTGTTCAGTTCAGTTGTGTCTTGAGTCCAGTCCAGTCTAATGTCGTGTCTTGAGTCCAGTCCAGTCTAATGTTATGTCTGTTTGAGTCCCGTTCCTTAGGTGTCTGAGTCCAGCCCGTTCCCGTCCTGTCTATTCCAGTCCGTTCCCTTCCTGTCTAATCCAATCCCATTCCTGCCCCGTCCGGCTTCTGTCCCTGTGCTCGGCCCCGTACAGCTTCCATTCCTGTGCCCGGACCCCGTCCGGCTTCCGTTCCTGTGCCCGAACCCCGTCTGGCTTCCGTTTCTGTGCCGGGACCCCGTCCGGCTCCCGTCCCTGTGCCCGGACCCCATCTGGGTTTCATCCTTGTTCCTGTCTTCTCGTCCCAGTCCCGAGTCCCGTCTCGTCTCGTCCCAAGTCCCGTTCTTGTCCTGTCTTGTCCAGTACCGAGCCCTGTCTGTCCTTTTCCAGTCCCTAGTCTGCTTCTGTTTCTGTCCTGTTCCAGCCCTCGAGTCCAGTCTCTGTCCTGTCCAGTCCCGAGCCCTGTCCCGAGTCCTGTTCCTGTCCAGTTCCTTGTTCTGTTCTTGTCCAGTCCTGAGTTCCCCCCGTCTTAGTCCGTTCCCTGTCTGCATGTTAGTCCGTTCCCTGTCTGCATGTTAGTCCATTCCCTGTCTGCATGTTAGTTTGTTCCGTGCCGTGTCTTGAGTCTTGTTCAGTGTCTGTCTTGAGTCTTGTTCAGTGTCTGTTTTGAATCTAGTTCCGTGTACTGTTTTGAGTCAGTTCCGTGTATTGTTTTCAGTCAGTTCCGTGTACTGTTGAGTCTGCTCCGGGTCTGTGTTAGTCTGTTCCGTGTTTTTAGTCCAGTCCAGTGTAATGTCTGTGAGTCCTATTCAGTGTTTTGTGTTCAGTTCAGTGTTTGTGTTCAGTTCAGTTGTGTCTTGAGTCCAGTCCAGTCTAATGTCGTGTCTGTTTGAGTCCCGTTCCTTAGGTGTCTGAGTCCAGTCTGTTCCCGTCCTGTCTATTCCAGTCCGTTCCCTTCCTGTCTAGTCCAGTCCTGTCTAGTCAAATCCCATTCCTGCCCCGTCCGGCTTCTGTCCCTGTGCCCGGACCCCGTTTGGCTTCCATTCCTGTGCCCGGACCCCGTCCGGCTTCCATTCCTGTGCCCGGACCCCGTCCGGCTTCCGTTCCTGTACCCGGACCCCGTCCAGCTTCCGTTCCTGTGCCGGGACCCCATCCGGCTTCCGTTCCTGTGCCCGGACCCCGTCCGGCTTCCTTCCCTGTGCTCGGACCCCGTCCGGCTTCCCTTCCTGTACCCAGACCCCGTCCGGCTTCCGTTCCTGTGCCCGGACCCCGTCCGGCTCCCGTCCCTGTGTCCAGACCCCGTCCGGGTTCCACCCTTGTTCCTGTCTTCTCGTCCCGAGTCCCGTTCCTGTCCTGTCCTGTCCTGTTCCAGTCCCGAGTCTGCTTCTGTTTCTGTCCTGTTCCAGCCCCCGAGTCCAGTCCTTCAGTTCTGTTCCTTGTTCTGTTCTTGTCCAGTACTGAGTTCCCCCGTCTTGTCCGTTCCCGAGTCCTACCCCAGTCTGATTTCTGTCTTGTCTCTAGCCCCCACCCTCTGTTTTACTCCCTCCCCAGGTCGGCCTTCTGGGACGTCAGGATCCGTCTCTTGGGGGGGGGGGGTACTCTCATGGTTCTGTGTTTCTGACTTTGTTTCTGCCTGTGGTTGTCTATGTCTTTCTGCTTTTGTGTTTCAGCCTGTGTTGCTGCCCGTGCTTTTCTGCCTGTCTGTGTCTGCCATGCCTGTTCTGTTCTACATGTTTTTGGTAGTAAATGTCTTTGTTTAAACTTTCCTTTTGAGTTCCTGTGCTTTTTTTACACTCCACATCTGGGTCCTACCCTCCTGAACATGACATATTTCATATAAATAATAGAGGGGTCATAGTACGGGATATTTAGATAGTTTCCCTAACCAGATGGAGATGGAGTCTTAGTTAAGACTCCTTGCGATAGGTTAGATTCGGTACCCAGACAAACATAAATTTACAGGTTAAAGTCACTTTCTTCATGGCGCAAAAACATTATTTGCAAGATTCCCGGATGAGTAGCACCTTCACCTGCTAGGATGGAAGATCTTACTGTCAGAGAACAATTAGATGCGTGCCTGGTCGCAGTAGATAGTCTTGCACTCTGGGGTACAAGTCTTGCCACCCACTATTTCACCACACCCCAGTCAATACACATACAGTCCCCTCCAAAAGTATTGGAACAGCAAGGTCAATTCCTTTGTTTTTGCTATACACTGAAGACAATTGAGTTTGAGGTCAAAAGATGTACATGAGATGACAGATCTGAATTTCAGCTTTTATTTCCTGGTATTTTTATCTAGATTTGTTAAACAACTTAGAACATATCACCTTTTGTATCAGACAACCCAATTTTTCAGTGAGCAAAAGTATTGGAACATGTGACTGACAGGTGTTTCTTGTTGCCCAGATGTGTCCTGTTAGATTGATTGGTTAAACAATAAATAGTTCTGAATGTCTACTCTTGGTTTTAGCCTTGGGTTTTGCCTGTGAAAACTGCATTTGTGTTATAAAAGATAAACTAACATGAAGACCAGAGAGCTGTCTTTGGGAGAAAAGCAAGCTTAGAAAAGAGGGGAAATCGATCAGAGCCATTGCACAAGCATTGGGGATAGCTTGTACGACAACTTGGAATGTCCTGAAAAAGAAAGAAACCGCTGGCGTACTGAACAACAGTGTGGCACAGTGGGTAAGGAACTGGGCTTGTAACCGAAAGGTCGCAGGTTCGATTCCCGGGTAGGGCACTGCCGTTGTACCCTTGAGCAAGGTACTTAACCGAAATTGCTTCAGTATGTATCCAGCTGTATAAAATGGATACAATGTAAAATGCTATGTAGAAGTTGTGTAAGTCGCTCTGGATAAGAGCGTCTGCTAAATGCCTGTAATGTAATGTAATGTAATGTAATGTAATATCGAACAGGTCGACCAAGGAAAACAACAGCAGTTGATAACAGAATCATTGTGAAAGCTGTGAAGAAAAACCTCAAAACATCAGTCAGTGGCATCACAAACAATCTCCACAGGACAGGGGTGAAGGTATTTCAATCAACCATTCGAAGAAGACTTAGAGAGCAGCAATATAGAGGCTATACCACAAGATGCAAACCACTCATCAGTGGTAAGAATCGGAAGACGAGATTATAATTTGCAAAGAAGTACAGAGATGAGCCACAAAAGGTCTGGAACAAAGTTTTATGGACTGATGAGACCAAGATTAACCTCTACCAAAGTGATGGAAAGGCCAAAGTGTGGAGAAAGAAGGGATCTGCTCATGATCCAAAACATATAAGCTCATCTGTGAAGCACGGTGAAGGAAGTGTCATGGCTTGGGCTTGCATGGCTGCTTCTGGAGTGGGCTCACTCATCTTTATTGATGATGTAACTCATGATGGTAGCAGCAGGATGAATTCAGAAGTCTACAAAAACATTCTGTCTGCCAACTTATGGAGAAATGCGTCCAAACTAATTGGGAGGAACTTCATCATGCAGCAAGACAATGACCCAAAACACACTGCCAACACAACAAAGGATTTCATTAGGGAGAAAAAGTGGAAGGTTTTAGACTGGCCCAGTCAATCACCAGACCTTAACCCAATTGAGCATGCATTTCACCTCCTGAAGAGGAGATTGAAGGGAAAAACCCCCCAAAACAAACAACAACTGAAAGAGGCTGCAGTAAAAGCCTGGAAAAGCATCACAAACGAAGAATGCAACAGTTTGGTGATGTCAATGGGTCACAGGCTTGATGCAGTTATTGCAAGCAAGAGATATGCTACCAAATATTAAGTGTTATTTGCTTTCATTTACTTAAATACTCTCTGTTCCAATACTTTTGCTCACCTAAAAATTGGGTGGTCTGATACCAAAGGTGCTATGTTCTAAGTAGTTTAACACATCTAGGTGTAAATATCAGGAAATAAAAGCTGAAATTCTGAACTCTTGTCTCATGTTCATCTTTTTATCTCAACCCCAAATGTATTCAGTGTATTGCAAAAACAAAGGAATTGGCCTTGCTGTTCCAATACTTTTGGAGGGGACTGTATATGCAAACCCATATTCGCACAAATATCCAAATGACAGATTTATGGAGTCAGATAAACTTGGTTTCTTTCTTGCAAATATATCTAAATAAACTTCTTCATCTTCTTAACTTGTTGGCGTACACACTTAGCGCCCATGACGCAGGCGTCCTGAGATTGCTCAACTCAGACATTCTGCACCCCTGCAACCAAATTATGAGTTGAAAACAAACTCTGTGTTCTAGCTATATTAGTAGACGATTAAGGACAACTATGCCAAGGACGGAATTTTGCAGCGCCACCATTGTCATGCTGGTTGTGCATTTACCAAACACCCCCTCCCTGCAGTCTCATCTGTAACTACACTTCCCGCGCATGATACACTGGACAATAGTGTCGATTGAGTGAGTGTTGCTCATTGAACACTGAAATAAACAAGAGGAATTTTAAAAATATTAAACCATGTCATTCTACTGTCAATATCTGTGACTACATATGGAATAGATATACAACCTTACCATTGGTTTTATGCATAGAGATGTCCCTTTTGAGACAATGAGAATATATTGTCTTGGACATTCCGTTTGTGTAATATATGCTCATGTGACGCCTGGGTACCTTCCAAAATAGCTGTGCGTAATGCCACGCGTTGTTTACGGTGTTGTCCCCCTTTATAGTACAATCTGGCTTGATCGATGTATAATATGTCTAGTTCTACTTTTGGAATTGGGTTTTAAGGTCCTGCGTAACCGAAAATTGTGAATAATTATCTCCACATTAGCTTTCGCTCTGTGGTAGCAGTAAAATACACTGCACCCAGTGAAACTTTATAGAAACGTTTCGTCATTTCTTGGAAAATATTATTATTCTTGAGAACTTCTGAGCGTGGCTAAGGCATATGTTTGCTGATAGACTCAGCTGGTACTGTTTTCTGGACTAAAGGGGAGAATGACATCATTGATTTTCTGTCTCTGTCTCTACCTACTGAACACAATAAGATTTCTTGTTATGTGTCACTGCTCAAAATATTCCAGTTCTGTACAGTATTTTTGAAACTGAGTGACTTTAAACAGGTTAGCGGTATTTTATAATGTGCATATTTCACACTGTCATATAAACGTTCTTTGGTAGTTTTTGTGTTTCATGGACCGGATGTGATGTGAGTTTGAACTTTGCCAAAATGTGGTGGATGGTAGAATATTGTTTTAATGTCGTCTCAACCACATACAAGAAAACATTACATACTGTACAGTACAGAAAAACATACCAAAGTTAATGATTACACATTTAGATACTGTGCCACATTGTGATAATGTTTTTGCATTATTTTTTACTCTGATATCAGTGTTTTGTCTTAAACCACATGTATATGGGGCCACATGTATATGCATTATAATGGTCAAAAGCATTTTATTCATTTTTGGAGAGATTTCGGATATGTTTCTGGACCCCTCGATCTTTTAGAGCACTGTACTGATGGAAAGCTTGTCATTCCCACTTGAAAATGATGCAAAAGTGAGTTCCTTGAGTCAAAACAGTTGATTTGTAGTGAAATACATGATTATATTGTGATTTACAGCAATGCATAATTTAGACATTTTGGATAAATTTGGAGACACTGGGCACACTGCTTACTTTTTTTTAAATAACAGACACTCCATCAGACGCATACGTAATGTTGGCTACAACATGTACAAAAACAAACTGTAAAGAAATAAAAACTGACGCACTGTTACACTGTTTTATTTTTTTTAGTTATGCAATTTCATCATGCGGTTTATAACAACGTTCTGTTAACGGCAAAAAAGCATGCTTTCCGTAATGCATCAAAGTGGTAAGGGTAAGAGCCTATCAATGCATTTTTCTCGTTATTTGTTCCTTGCCGCAAGTGTGCTCACTTATTTTTTTAAACTTCAAGCACTTGTTACTGTTGCAAGAGTTGTGCTTGTTATTTCTATCGTCCCACTGCCGCGCATGAGTTCTATTGGTCCATTTAATATGTTAATGTTTTTCAAGGAACACACTGTGGTTTCTTACTTTTTCCAGTTTTCCATGATTTTCAAAAACTTTGACTGCTCCATGACTTCAGCCAATATTTTCAGTGAAAAATACCCAGCCATAATTATGATTAATTAATTGTATGTCCAAAATCCGAACACCATCGCTAGTATGTAGCCTAGTGAAATCAGACATCCCTCTATAATGACAAACTGTATTAATCTAATCTTAATCTAATTAAGAAAACAACACTGAAGAAAAATACATAACGCACAGTTTTAATAATGTTTATTTGAAAATTCAGTGTAATGACTGATGATATATGGTCACAACACCATATAGTGCTCCTAAAGAATGGGGGGACAGAAAGAAGAAATGGCATTAGAGAACACAAGTCACAAAGATAAACATAAACATAACCTCACAACTGCATTCCCAGAATGTAACAGCTGTTCATTTTTTTAATTCGGTGCTTTTTATGTTTGGAGGGATTATTTACCCTCTGAAGCCACATTACACCAGAAGTCCTTCTCCACGCCATGAAGTATAACATTCCCATGTTCATGTTTTGCTTATTGTCCTATTTTGCAAGGAACTGCATAAAAAGGGATAAATCATTTTAACTGATCAAAGTAGACTGAGAATCGATAGGCTTATAATTGGTGAAAGGGTGGACAACTGGCCACTGAAACTAACCATCGGGAAGATAATGAATTGAAAGACAAAGCAAATAACAAGCCAAACCTGCATTGTGTTCATGTTAAAGTTGAAGGAAAAAATTATGGAAGGCCAGGGCCGTGTACAGACATTTTGGGGGGCAGGGGCTCAATTGAAAAAAAAAGGGCAACCTCCACCCCCCATGCACCATCCCCACTATTTTCATCCTGATATTGCCACATGACACCCCGTTCATAATCACACACTATGTTCATAATATGGGCCCTGTTTTGGGTCTTCTGAAACATATTTCCTTAAAGTAATACGTCATTCATTTTTGGACCCAATAAATTTATCCAGACATGCTCATGCTCTACAGATAATATCCCCCACAACACTACAACAGCATCTCACACAGACATCACATACAGTTTAGTCTTCAATGTTTTTTTACCTTTATTCCAGGAACAGGGATAACTAAACACAAAACACTGTCACAAAGCACATGCAATATTATAAACACATTTCCTTAATCTCTCTTTTCTTGGCATTGCACTGCAATCAGCAGATGAGAAAAATTAATTACTTGCATGTTCACCATTACCCGGACCAAAACAGCGGCATAGTATAACATTTACTGACGTGCATAGTGACCTGGAAGCAGTTTTAACGATTTGGCTCACTATGAATACAACTTATATTAAAAAGTAGACCAATGTTCTTTTTTGTCTTTGTTTACATTTTATAAACTTCTGTTTTTTCAAAATGAAAGCAAGTTAATGAAAGTGCACTGTTCTGACCCGGAGCACAAAAAGATTAGGCTAAAATTGAATGGTGACAGAGACATTGCATTGCAAGCCACCTACATATATTATGAGAACGTGATTCAATATCATTTAGCCATTACTTTGTACAGGCAATATTTATTTTATAATATTTTGAGGCAAAAAACTACAAGTGTAACTTTAAATAAGATTAGATAAGCTGTGCCACTCTGAAATGCCTGATTTGGATTTCATAACTTCCATCTATTTTCATGTCTTTTGTCATTTTATTATTCTGAGTATATTTGCGAAATACAGCACAGTTATAGCAGCATGATTTAGTAACACGTTTTGTGCATCACAAGAGAGGATTAACCACACAGCATGACCACAAACATGCTAATATGGCACACATTCACTCACACATACAGGCGCGCAAGCACACACACATACACACAGACACACACTAAACAGACTAATTTGTTACATGTGTTGTTACATTTGTTACATGCATCTATAAATATAAATCTCCAATTTCCCAGTGTATTATGCCTTTCATTTAGGTGTATTTGCCCATAATACCGGTGACGCCAAATCCTATTTCCCTTTTTAAGTTCTGAGTAATCAATACCATGCAAAAGCAGGCTAATGCATTTTCTTTTTTTTTTTTTGTTGCATTTTTAAACTTAGCAGTGATGCCACTACCACCCATTTGAAACAACCGGCTAAACAAACGGACTAGCCTACTGTCCGTGGCATTACTAAAGAAAAGGGGACACTTACAACATCACTAATCTTAGCGACATGCTTCAAACATTGCCTATTTGTAAGTTGTCTTGCTTGACAAAGGGGCTGTCATTAATTATCATTAACCATAATTAGCTAGACTAGCTTGCTTGTGGGCTAGTAGCCTATAGGATAACTTAACCTAGTCTAAAGTTGGCAAATCCGATATAAACTGGTTTATTCTATTTTGAGCATCGTAAATGTTGTTGTTTCAACTGTGATGTTGTTTTATGACAGTGTAAAAGAGTACACAGTAGGAAATTCACAGTATTGTTACCTGTTATCTATGGATGTACAGCAGCGTGCATCCATAACAAGTGGGTAACTGTGTCGATCAAGACAAAATAACAGCGCCCGGTACTGCAGCTGAGGGGTTGCGATTTACGCATGACGCTAAAACTGCGGACACGTGCATATATATATATATATATATATATATATATATATATATATATATATATATATATATATAGGTTGGTGGTATTTATAAATTGTATTTTATATACAAGACAAATTATAAATGCCACCGACCAAAAGAGCACTCGTCGAGTGAAAGGGCAAAAGGGCAGGGGCTCAAGCCCCCCTTGAGGTCTATCTGTGCATGTGCTTGTGGAAGGCAGTAAATGTGTTCAACAACCTAATTAGGAGCCTATTGATTAACCTTAGTCTTCCATTTGATCAAAAGAAATTTAGGCCTACCTGGTTTAATGTAATTGTTTGTAACACAGCACAATAAGCACAAAATAATATGGGAATGTTTCTCTGTTTTCAATTTTTTTCTGGCTACATATCCAGTATTTACCTAAATCTCAACTTGAGTGACCATAAGCATGAAAATGCCACAGTCATTCCCGGATGTCTGTTGTGGGATATCCTGATAACACACTTTTTACGCCATGTAAATTCATATATTCTTAGACGTTATTACAAGACACTGCTATTACATGGAAAACAAATTGTGTTAGACCTGCATGTCCCTTCTGGTCCTCTCACTCCAGCACCCTGGAATAATGCACTGGGCAATGTTCCTACAATAAATAAAACCAGACCTGTCAAAAATAAATCTCACAATGCCTACTATAAGCTCAAACTTATGAACACAGTCAGTAACTGATCAAATGCGCAGGCCATGGGAACGTAGCAAAACATATGAATGACATCAATAGCAAATCTCAAAAGATATAGTGCAGCTCATAGGAACATGGCCAGAACAGAAACAAGGCCAGAACAAGAACACGGTCAGAACAGGAACATGGCCAGAACAGAAACACGGTCAGAATAATAGAACCGTAGCCTGAATTATTTATTACATAGGGACCTAAAGATGGCTCTGTACTCCACATCACCAAAACCTGAAGGCCAAAGGACAAACTGAGAGTCCAGCAAGAGAATCTCTCTTGGCTGGCTTCATCACCTATAATGGGCAAAGCAGAAAGAAGCATAAATAATATAATAACCAAGATTTCATAGATATATGCAGTGATTTAAAATGTAATTTCTCTGCTTATTACTTACACATAGAAGGAAGTGCTCTGGCCCATTGCAGTTTGTCCACACTGGGAAGACTAGTGCATCCTTCACATGTGCATCATTCTGTAGTGACAATTCATGAATTTTATATAATAAAATTTTGGATTGGTGTAACTACTTAAGATTCATTGCACTCACTGGAAGGTCTGACAGAGGATTGTTGTCTTTGTGCTTCCATGTTGGTATGACATACATATCAGCAATAAGACAACTTTGCCTGTAAGGGTGTTGAATCCAAAGACATTTGGAAATGTAAGGTTCACACAAATACACTAACTTGAAATGACTAAAAAAGCAAACTGTCTCTGTTGCGTTGCATTGAGAAAGAAATCATACATGTCTCTGAGCAGCCTCCCAGACAAGCCTCAGGCAAGCGTTCCCAATCTGAAAAAAAAATAGCAGAAAACATACAGATACTTAAATTGTTACATTTTTTAAAAGTCTGATGTGTTTTTTTTATTTGTGCCTAACAAACAACTTTTACAATACTCACAGTGGAGTCCATGTCCCTGGACAACCCAAAGGACCAAAAGTTTTCTTGAGTAAAACACACGCCTTCTTTGACAATCAGCTCCAGTGCAGGATGCTCAGGATCCAGGACATACTCAAGCTTAAGATAACAGAATTTTGTATGACTTTGCTGTAATCTGTCTTGGGCCGTTTGTTAAATCAAGAAATTAATGACTTATGTTTATCACACGATGACTCAAATATCTAACCATATACTTCATTTTCAATTGAAACTATCTTACCAGTTGTTCTTGGTCAGGATGCAGCTTCTTTTCCCAGGCTTCTGTGGGGCTGGCGTAGGAATGGTCCACAAGACAGTTATACTAAAATTGCGTTGATTATACAATATATTGAACAAAAATATTCATGCAACACTTATAAATTCCATAGATTTTATTGAGTTCAAAGATAATAAACGTAAATCAGTCAACTGAAATAGATTCATTAAGCACTTACCTATTGATTTCATGTGATTAGGATACACATATGCATTTGTTAGTCACAGATTCCCCAAAAAAGAAGATACCATGAAATGAAGAGAATACCGATCAGTATCTTGTGACCACCATTTGCCTCATGCAACGCAACACATCTCCTTTGCATTGAATTGATCAAATTGTTGATTGTAGTCTGTGGAATATTGTCCCACACCTCCTCAATAGCTGTACAAAGTTGTTGGATATTGGTGGAATCTGGAACACGTAGTGTAGTTAGAAAACATGTATGCACATAAACAACCCATTTATTTCAAGTACATCCATTTACAGTATCTCCATTCCCTCCTCCAACTCAGAGCTGCACATTTCAACATCTCCTGAAGGTGACTCTGGAGTGGACTCAGTGGGCCAACCAGGTCGTGTCCCTAAATGAGAGAGCAAGTATATTATGATGAGAAAGAAGATATCAACACTAAATAAAATTTGCCTAAACCGGATTTAGTTGACATACTCTGGTGCAGAGATTTCACTAACGCATAAGGTGTCTTTATGTGCAGCGGCTTTCCATCAAGGGTCTCAAGCTGCACCAAGTTGATGGGCAGTACTTCTGTAACCCTAGAAAATGAGAGAAAGTGTGCTATTGCTCAATGTTTAATCTGATGTGAGGTCAAGTCACAATCATTTACCATTTGACCAAATAACATTACATGGTCAGAATTAAATATTGCATTCAACAAGGTAAGTAGAATCAAATTGAATTAGATGTATGTATGCATACCTAAATGTGGCTTGGCTCCAATTTGGGTCCATGGTACCCCCAGGCCTCCCCTTCTTCCTCTTATTCTTCTTGAGGACCTCCATACCAGGGGAGATGATGAAACGCTTCATTTCCCTCTTCATCCTCCGCCGGTAGGCCAGCTTCTGTCTTTTCTGGGCCCTCTCCACATTGCAGATCACCTGACTGATTGGAGATAGCTATATTATGGAACATTTACTGGAGAATAATAAATAAAGATAAATTCACAAAGCAGCCAGAAGTAACCACTGAGTTATCTGTTTAAAATAGGATACAACATCATACATCAACATCATATGTACCTTTCCAAAAACCTCCTCATCTTGGCCACCCCTGAGCTGCACAAAGGCCTCCACAAAATCTTTGTCTGGCTCAACAGAAGCTATCACCTCTGGACAGTCAGATATTAGCTGAAATTACAGCATTTGGCAAACAGACAAAACAAAACACGGTTTTTAACTATTAAACTTTGATGATTATTGGATTGAGACTGTTACTGGTGAGTCTCTTCTGTGCAGCGGCCTGATCACATTAATGCCACTTTCTCACTGTGAAATATAAGGAACATGCCAACATTTTTGACAAACATGCCTTGCTTTTAGTCTTGGTGCTAAAGCTAATCTGTAGATCAATAAAAACATGATAAAAACAAATGGCATACCTCGGTAAACAGATGTGCCTCTCGCCCAAACATTAGGCGGAAGGGAGAGTACCTGGTTGAGGCCTGTACGCAGGTGTTATGTGCGTACACAACTCTCTGAGGCTGTCCTCCCATCTCTCCTGTTGGCCCTCGATGGTATTCCCAATGGATGCCTTTAATGTTTCGTTCGTCCTTTCATCAAGCCCGTTTGTCTGGGGGTGATATGCCGATGAAACCCAGTACTTGAGCCGTAGCTCCTTAAAAGCCATGTCAGTCTGAATTTTAAAAAGTCAAAGACTGATAAGTGATTTAACATCTACATTGTGAAAAGAACACATGTTTCTGTCAACTCTACCACCATTTAAATGTGCATTAGTACATTTTTAAGGTTAGCTCCTTCTTGAGCCGATTTAATGTGTAGTAGTACAAATATAAGGTTACCTCCTTCTTGAACTCACTGCCCTGGTCAGTGAGGATAACTTCAGGCAAACCATGTGTGAAAATGTCCCTCAAGGCCTGTGTGGTGCCAAAATGATAAAACATACATGAATTTTTTTATTACTGATCATAGTGACAGTGCCATAACAAAATATATACCACACCTCCTTCACACTGGCTGCTGTCTTCTTCGTGAAGGTCCTGGTTTCCACCCATTTGGTGAAGTAGTCCGTCAGGGTAAGGAAGTACATGTTCCCCATGGTAGACTTCGCCACTGGTCCAAAGAGGTCCATGCCTAGGGTATGGAGTCAAGTTTTCACTTTTCACAGAAAAAGTCTGTGTGTGTGTGTGTGTGTGTTAATATATTAATTTGTCTGTTTATGTGTGTGAGATTAATCAATGATTTCACTCACTGACCATGTGCCATAGGGAAACTGGCTTGATGGGCTTCAGTTTGGGTGCTTCTGTCTTCACCTTCTCAAAGCGCTGGCACTCAGGACATGTGCGCTCCTTAAAACATGACAAAAAATGGGACAGTATGAAAAAATGCATTTGGATCTTTCCACAATGTTGTACCCTAAACATTTCGATTAACAAGCACACAATATGAATATTAATCTAAATGGTTTGTGTACAGATACAAAATAAGAACAAATGCTTCATTGTCCCAGCACTTATGATGCTGCCTCCATTAGCTAGTAGCTAGCTACAAGCTACAACAGTAAAAACACAAAAGATTAAATCGAATGTAGCTTGCAAGTTAGACTATATTGGATAGAAGTAACTGCAAATACTACTTGCTAATCAGAAAAAGTAATGTAAAGAAAAGAATAGGCAGTTTTTTAAAAATCTCCTGAAGGTGATGTATTTTCTCTGCCTCTCAAGCTGCCTGAGGTAAATTCTTGGCAGTTTGTGAGCGTTTTGTTTTTAATAGAGTCGTTAGCAACCAGCAGAGAACACTTGCCAACCATGCAGGCAAGGTAGTCAAGTTGACGCTAATTTACACATTAATGACCGGAAATGTAAACCCAGAAGGGAATAGGGGGGATGACATTTGGAGGGGGGATTAAATTTGGTGTGACAGCCCCCCAAAATCTGAGAAGGGTCCAACTGCAGACCTCCCTCCTGAGGCCCCTAGTTTTGTGAGCCAATGGGGGTTGAGCATGACCTCCCTCATGAGGTCCCCAGTTCTGTGAGCCAATGGGGTTAGTAGTAGGATCCTGATGAATGAAGTACGTCACTTCCTTTACTACAGTATAAAGTCACAAAAAAGGCGTGTACCACCACTTTTGTTCAAGAAAATATGGAAAAGGTATGGTAATGTTAATGTGAGAGAATGTCTTTGTATTAGCCTGATATACCTGTGTATACCAAAAAGCTCCATTCTATACAAGTGTATGCACTTGAGCCTCACACATGAAGGTCCTAACAGCAAAAGTTATTTGAATTAGTATTCTGCTGTTACATTCTTTTCCTTTAACAGATGCACCAGTCAATTATTATCGATGGATACCCACCTCCTGTCCAACGCTGCACTACATGTTGTAGCTTCTATCACTGCACCATCTGTCCATGCATAAAACCGACAAAAAGATCCAAAGTACTCCAGCATTGGAGAACCCATCTCAGGACAGCAATTCCTTTCAAAGGTCATTATTTAATCATAGTTTGCATTTTCTACTGATGGAGGATATACATTAATATCCAAAGTGCAAAGCCCACCCCCTGTAGTTTTTACACAATTTATTGTACTAAATAATATTTTGAATTTAAGTGAAATTAAATTGTCTTTGTTTTTTGTGAGACTGAGACGTATACTTTATTCATGACCCAATTTAGCCCTCATGATTAATCAATAATCGATCATTCTTCAGTGTTCTATCATGTTGATCAAGCTTAACAAATTAAAATAATTATTTTGTCATGAGTGCTGTGAGGATGAAAATGTAATAATTTTACTTGCCCACCAGAGGGAGCTATGTAAAAACCTACACCAGGCTACCTAATCATATTCTATTTAAGTTTTGTTTTAAATGCCTTTACTGTGTGAGAGAAATACAATGCGTGGATTGGCTATTGTCTAGCAATTTTGCCATAGCTATTATGGAATTACTGTTATATCTGTCATATATTTATAATTATATTTCTAATATATAGTTTTCATATAATTGTATTTTGTGAACTATGACCTGGCACTTGACTTCTGAAAGAAAATACAATACATCCTCCGACCAGCAGGGGGCAGTAATACCTGCTTTATGGGTCTGAGCAGGGAGGTCTGAAGCACTGCAATACATCCTGCCACCAGCAGGGGTCGATAATACCTACATGCGAGGGGCCTGAGAGGGCCCTGAAAAAATTGGAATAGGTCCTCCCGAGCAACATGGGAAGAGATTGAATGAGTGTTGCATGCGAGGACGGTTGCTTTGGTCTATGATTTTGAATTATACATTTGTTGACAATCGAATTTGGATCACGGATGAAGTGACTTTAAGAAATGGAGTGTGAAGTGGTGGAAAGAGGAAATAAGAAAAGGAAAAAAGGAATTGAATACGAAGATAAAGATGATAAATATGTAGTTGGAATAAAGGTGGATGTGAGGCCAGGGCATGGATGGGAAGCAAATGGCGTTTTTAATGACGCCCACGAAATAGGGAAACTCGTAAAAAAGGACATTGGGGAAGTAAGAGCAGTGAGGGTAACCGGGGGGGGGATTGTAATCATGGAGTGTCAGTCGAAGAGACTGAGGGACAAGGCTCTTAAAATCAAAAGAATTGAATCCACAAAAGTAGTTCGTTTTTTAATGAGAGAAAGAGCGCTCCAGAAAGGTGTTATTAGTGGGGTCCCGTTGTCGGTAGACGCTGATTGTTTTTTGGAGGTAGAAGGAGTTTTAGGGGCAAAGCGGATGAAAAGCTATCGGGAAGGAAAAGAACAAGAATGTGGATCAGTACTTTTAGAATTTGAGGGAGAATTACCAGAAAGAGTCTATTTAGATTATGTTTGTTACAGGGTGAGGGAATATGAGAGGGTTCCACTGAGGTGCTATTGGTGTCAGGATTATGGACACGTGGCAGCGGTGTGTAGGAAAAAGTATCACAGGTGTAGAAGGTGTGGGAAAGATGGGTGTTCTGATGATGATTGTACGGTGTCTAAAGAACAGGCAATATGCTTTCACTGTGGGGGAAATCATGAAGCGGGAGCAAAGCAATGTAAAAGAAGGAAGAGGGAAAGTGAGGTGAAAAGAGCACGAGTGCAGAATAAAATAACATGCAGAAGCAACGAAGAGAGTGAGGGCAGAAGCGGGAACTGAGAGGAAGGAACAGAATAGCACTGGAATAGAGGGAAAAGATCAAGGGAGATGTAATAAAGAAATCATGCATTTGGATAGAAGAAGATTTCTGGCTTTTATTGCGATGGTGATTAACTGTTCAAGCGAGATAGAAACAAAATCAGAGAGAATCAGGATGGTGGTGGATGCAGCGAAAGAAATTTTGGGTATAATGGATGTGAAGGGGGACAAAATACAGGGAATTTTGGCGAAAGGGTTTGGAGGGAGTCAGATGCCAGGGATATAGCGAAGTGGTTCAGGTATAGGAGGGTGGAGCTATTGTTTTATTTTTATTTCTTTTTGAGAACTCAATCAGATGCCAAATGTACACAGTAGGTGGCGGTAATGCACCAATTTAGGTTTTCCTACCGCCATTAAAATCAGAGAAGAAGAAGAAGAAGCAGAAGAAGAAGAAGAAGAAGAAGAAGAAGAAGAAGAAGAAGAGGAGGACAGAGGTCTGAGGAAGGAGGTCTGAAGTGCTGCAGTTGGACCCTTTTGCAAAATCTCGCTCTGCCTCCCAATCACACCAGCCTACATCCAGGACTGGCTACACTGTATGCGTGTTTGCATATATGTGTACGCATACTTCTCATAGTCTAAATTTATATACATTACTCTTACCACTTTCTCATAACAAACAATTTGCAAAAATAAATGATATCTGACGAAAAACACGTTTTAAACGGACAAAAATGCCTAGTTACATGAGCAAAATGTGTTCAGATGCTAAGAAGAGAGAACACAAGTTCACAAGTTCTTGAAAGAATTTAGGAAGCATGTTTAATTTTAGCTAAGGTAGCCAATACTGTTTATTGTAACTTGGCGTAATTTTGATAGCAGTACTTTTAATTGCAGGCCTAGATTTCGCAAGTGTTAATGAATTATAATGCTTTGTATGTGTGGGTAACTTGGCATTTTTGTACGTTGAAAACCTGTTTTTCTTCAGATTCTTATACAGTTCAGTGGGGTTGGCCTACAAAAAGACGTCATCACTGCTATGTCAGCACAGAATGCACCGCCTTGCATGTTTGCCTGAAGAGTCTTCCTCTACCAATGCAGCCTTCACAGTGTGAAATTACGCACTATGTCGTTAGCGTTATCTTGATTTTAGAGCAAGAATGTAGAAATTATTATTTTTTTAAATAACGTGAAAAGATACAACTGCAGATTTCGTCACTCCAAAATGAAGTACTAGAGTCCGCCTTTGTCCACTGGAACAAGCGTTTATGTTGGATTTTTTAAATTTTTATTAGCAAGACCCGGTAAGTAGTTAGCCCTCGACGTCTAATCTAACACAGTAGCCTGTTTTGTGACTAGCTAGCCAGTTTGTTAGTTAGCCTACTAGCCAGCTAATTAGCCATATGGGGCATACAGCTCTTTATCTATCCTCTCCTCAGCTTTTCGCTGTCATGAAAATAAGACTGGTGCTACTTAGCTAAGTTAACTTTTGTAACGTCAAGATTGATAGCTGGTAGCCTGTGTTTACGTGGTATGTACTTTCAAGCTTGCTGACTAGCTGCTACCAACTGCTAAAATTTCGGTGATTTGTGCTTATGGATACTGTTAAGCATTTAGCAAGCTAGTACCAGCCAGCAGGTAACGTGATACTGGTACTGGTAGCGCTAACAAGCTAGCTCTCGCGCTGTCGTCGTACTATTGGCTATGACGCTACAGCGACAAGATTCATTCTTTATTCATTATTTGTTTTAAATCGCTAGCTAGCTAATATATTAGATGCGTGTTTGACTGGCAAGTGGTGGAATTACGTCAACCTCTCTTCGCGAACGCCATTTTTCACATAGTTAACAGTTACTTGGCCTCTTCACAAGCAACACTGCCAGCAACTACTCTGCATTCCTAGCTTACAAATCCTGAATTAAATTATAATGCTGCAGTGCACGCAACAGTTTGCTATTGTCAGCTATTAGGCTTGCTAGTTGGTTGGGTGTATAGACGACGGCATATTGTTTGGGATGGCTAGCACTACCAGATAAAATGCTCGGTTGGCCAGCGAGCCAACTAGCTAACATCAGGTTGTGTAATTGCTTTAGTTAGCCGTGCATACGTGAGGTTTCTACTGGTTATGTAGCTAGCTTGTTCAGTGGATTTCTAGCCTGGTGAATATAAGTTGCTTGCTCAACTTAACATTCTCTAAAGGATTACGTTGAATACGCGTAACTGATGTAGCCTGTTATGTACTGTACAGCTGAATGCACGTTTTAACTAGTAGCAGACTAATTCACGTTGGCGAGTGAAATGCAACAGCGTCGATCATGGATATTAGCTCGATAACGTTAGTAATCGAGCAGGGAAATAGGCAGTTCCCAGATAGCCAGCGACTCTGGGCCGGATCTGAGCCGTCTCCGGCCCGGCAGTGCTGAATTTGGGCCAGAACTGGCCCAGATCCGGCCCGTAGTTGGTCTGGAAACATAGCGCCCGCTTCATTGCAACGCAATGTGCGCTGTTTTCCTCCATATGTAGGGTAAGCGCATGGTTTTGTAACTTGCAACACTGCTTTGGCGTGACAGGGCCAGCTTTCGGTTCTTAACCTCAGCACCGGATGTAATGTCGCCCCCTGCTGATACACGTACGTTTTCGCTCAAAAAGCAAGGCTGCGTCCGAATAATGGGCCTCATTCACCAATATCTTCAAGTTTTTTCTTAAATTTGTTCTTGAGAAAATTCCTAAGAAAAGTCTACGTCAGATTCACGACGTGTTCTTAAACCGCAGAATTGTTCGCACATGTGTTCTTAAAATGATGAATACCATTGTCCTAGTAAGTGTAAAGCGCGTGCCAGTTGTTCCTAATTAGCATAGATAAACGCCCCGCCAATCCCCATAAAAGGGCACGAGACTGCACGGTCGTGTGCACACACACAAATCCAAAAGAGAAGTTGAGAGCGAACCAAGTCAATAATGCCCAAACGAAAATCTAAAGACGGTGGAGCGCTGGACTCCAAACGTAAGAAAAACTTCAGTAGTTCTGAAGTGGAGGTTTTGCTACGGGAAGTGAACAGCAAACGACCTGTCATATTTAGTAGCGTCAGTAGTGGATATAAAATAACACAAAAAGGATGCATGGGATGATATTACTCGTTCAGTGAACGCTGTATCCGGAGAAGGGCGCACAACTGATGAAGTAAAAAATGGTTTGATGTCAAATCTGAGGCAGAAAAAAAATTAAAATACTGGTGGGAGTGGGCGCAAGGAATTGCGTGTTATGCATTCAAACGGCAAAACGCTTCTCGTCACATTAATACCGCTAATTAAATCAACCGGCAGTAAACTGCATCGGAGTAAACCAGTGGCTGCACAAAACACTGCACAAAAAATTTATTGCCAGTCATTTTGGTGTCACCCCCCCTAGTGACGTTATCTTCTTCAACATGTCCATGTGTTTAATAATCAGATCATAATCAGCATATTAACCATAACACAGAAGTCTGTCTTTCAAGAATAAAGGATATGAGATGTTTCTAGCCAGATGTTTTTAATTCAATATGTTTGAAACTTAAGAATGATGTTCAGTAGTAGATTTGTAGGCCTAACATGTTATGCCTATCTTGCATTCAATTTAACAATTATTTTCATACAATCATACTAATTGGGATTCATGTCGATAAATATGAGTAGACAGGAGGGTGAGTGTGAGCAACCATTCTCAATGTGACAACCATTTCATTTCACTTTTGTGACTGGTAGCCTATATTCCTTTTTTTGTGTTTCAATTCCAACCTTGGTAATGAAGTAAAATTTTTCACCGGGTTGTTTATGTTTATATTGCCTGCATGAAACAACACGGTAAGAACACACAGGGCAAAGTATCTAAGATGCGCTTTTAGTAGTCCATCTTCAGAACATCGTAGTTTCACCACGGCAGACCCACGTCAATTACATCCGCCGTCGCATAATTACGTAGCCTAGTGTAAGTGCAGTCGGATCCTCTTAGCACAGCGGTTGTCTTTTCCTAAGTCCTTATGAATTATCCTTCACATCTTTCCTTGACCTCATGACATTTTCCATTGAGGTCAAGGAAAAGTGGTTAGGAAAAGACGCAGCCCTGGTCAAATTCTCTAAACTAGAAGAAAGCGCCCTTTGGGCATAGCAACGGTTGCCCTTGAGCCTCCCCTGAGCCCTGATACTTTTGCCCCTGTACCCCAGGCCTCTCCATTGCGCTGTTGTTGGGCAACAGAGGGGGCTGCTCGCTATAGCAGCTTTATATCACTCTTCTTCTACTAACTACTTGCTCGCGCTAGTTTTAGAGAAAACTGCTGTGGAAAACTCGGTAGTGTTGCTTGTCTGTTTTGTGTGTATAGATAATTAAATACACTGTATTGAGGCATTGTAGTTTGACCAGTTTCTTTATTGTGTGTTTGACCATTGTATTTATTGCATGCTCCATAGTTTACCATAGCTTCACTCACCATGGTACTGTAAAGTATGATTTTCTGACATGGTTTAAAAAATTACTTACTTAGTACCCAGTTTTAACAGTCGGCCTGCACCATAGTTTATTACAGTACAACAGTTACCATGGTCAAAATACATGAAACTGGAATTGTCCCCTTTTTTATTTCCTAGATAATAACACAGGGCATTTTAATGATATATTGACTGCCGAACTGGAAATGTCCCTGGTTTTCATTTCAGAAATCTGGTCACCTTAGCTAGCTCGGTTCTTTGTTAGCATGTGAACGGTAGACGGTGAATCAGCACCGTGTAGACTGCGCCGACCGCAAAAAGCATGAAAGCTAGTTAGGTAATTTATTAGCATTCTAACGCCAAACGGTGAATCAGCAATATACTTCAGAATTCTTACCTGACTTCTCTGGAGATTCGCTAGCTCGTGCCAATCTCTTGCGTTTGGCATCACAACTTTGCGATAGTGATTTGCGCTTCTTTTTAGCCATGATGCAAACATTCTTCAAAAAAACTGTCTTGAATGGATCCTCTCCAGCGTTTTCACTTCTGAACCGTCTGTAGTTAATGTTCCACTTACGGGTCAGAGACGAAAGTCGAATTCACAAATAAACGCTTTATCAACCCCTTAGAGCACAAGCCAAATCTTGCAAATCCTTGCCCATTTAGGGGGTACCCTATTTAAAGCTTTATAACTCCAGATGTGAACACCACAGAGACTTGAAAAATGGCTTAAATGAAGCAAGGCATTTGTACAATTTACAATACTAATGCAGATTAGTTTATATTCATAATTCTGGAAGAAATAAAGTGCCACAAATGCAATTGTTTTGACAAAAAATCAAAAATAAATTTGCACTTTTTAAGTTTGCAATGAAATACTGAGAGATTGCATATATACAGGGGGTTAAACTATACATGTGCTAGATCAAAAACTTCTTGACCACAAGTTCATAAAATCTAAGGGTGGATATGTAGAACTACTATAGATGTATGAAGCAAAAACTGAGCAGTGTACTCAGCGTCTCCAAATCTATCCAAAATGTCTAAATTATGCATTGCTGTAAATCACAACATATTCACGTATTTCACTACAAATCAACTGTTTTGACTCAAGAAAATCCCTGTTGCATAATTTTCAAATGGGAATTACAAGCTTTCAGTCAGTACAGTGGTCTAAAATAGCTCCAGAGTCCAGAAACATATCCAAAATCTCTCCAAAATTGAATAAAATTCTTTTTGTTCATTATAAAGCATATAAATTAGCCCCTTATGAAGGTTTAAGATGAAATATTGCTATCAGATTAAAAAATAATGCAAAAATATTGTCACACAATGCGGTACAGTACTTAAATGTGCAATAATGAACTCTTGTATGTATTTCTATACTCTGTGCTCTCGTATGTTTTCTTGTATGGGGATGGGACAACATGAAAACAATTTTCAACCATCCACCACGTTTTGGCAATGTTCCAACTCTGACGTCATCACTGTTGCATGCTTCACAAATACTACAGCCCTAACTAACGCTTACACTACTGTGTGAAATATCCACATTATATAATACCACAAACCTATTTAAAGACTCTCAATTTCAAAAATAACGTATATAACCGAAGTATTTTGAGAAGTAATACTTGCATAGCAATGAATGAAATCTTATCTATGTTCAGTAGATGGAGACAGAGACAGTAAATAAATGATACTGTTCTATTCGCTTCTGTTTTGCTCCAGAAAACGATGTCAGCTAGGTCTATCAGCAAAACATATGGCTTAGCTATGCTCAGAAGTCCTCAATAATAATAGCTAGTATTTTCCAAGAATTTACGAAAAATCGCTCACAACGTTTTGTTAGCAGCATCTTTGTTTTACTGCTACCACAGAGAATGCGTAATTGAATGCGACGATAAGAACATTTTCGGTTACGCTGAGCTATAAAACGCTATTCCAAAAGCAGAATTAGACATGTTATACATCGTTAGAAAGCTTATACTCTCACCTACCGAATAAATGAATGTGTGGTATTACGCACAGCTATTTTGGAAGATACCTAGGCGTCACAAACGCGCCTGTATTTCCCGAACAGATTGTCCAAGACAATATATGACCACGCAGTCTCAAAAGGGACATCTCTACACGTAAAACCAATAGTAAGGTTGTATATTTATTCAATATTTAGTCCCAGATATTGACTGTAGAATGACATGGTATCATTTTAAAAAACTTTTTCTTGTTTATTTCGTTATTCAGTGAGCAGCGTTTTCACTGCTGTATTGGTATATCTTAGGGCTATTGTCGGGTTTATCTTCTTGCTATGACGGAATATGATTTTTTAGTGGTGAAAGAATATTTTTATGAATGCCAAGATAGACAACATTGTCCATTATGTCAAGGGTGGGGGGTGTTTTGTAGATGAGACTGCAGGGAGGGGGTGCGTGTTAAATGAATGACCGGAGCGACAATGGTGGGCCTGCGAAACTCCGTTTTCGGCATAGTTGTCGTGTATGGTCTACTAATGAAACTAAAACAACGCGTTTCTGTTTTTATCTCACACTTTGGTTGCAGTAGCACCGAGTGTTTGAGTTTGGTAATGTCGGCACGCCACTTTGGGCTTTGCGCTAAGAGGTTAAGCCAATAGACATAGCCAGCAAAAATCTTGCACAATTGTGATGTGATTAATGACAGACAAAGGATATAAATTCTTTGAATTTATTTAAAAAATAACACCATTAAGAGATGTGCTTTTCAAAGAGAATAAAACATTTATTTACAAGAGAATAAAACAGCTGGGGCGATGCAGTTGAAGTGAATCTAAAATCGGACAGTCTTGTTCTGAGATACTGCACCATGCTCCGTGTAGGATTGGAGTATGGACTGGAGAAGATTTTTGCTGATCCTGAAACAAAAACAAAAAAACAATGGTCTCAGACTGTGGTCCAACTAACTGCGCTAGCTAGCCAACAACCTAGCTGGCTAACAAAGGCAGACAAAGGCATGGATGTAACAAAAACAGCCATGTCGATTCTCTGCATGTTAAGCAAAACAAAAAACAAGGTCTCAGACTGCGGTCCAGCTAGCTAAGGCTTGCTAACTAACAGTTCTAGCTAGCTAACGCTAGTTAACGCTAGCTAGCCAACCACCTAGCTGGCTAACAAAGGCATGGCTGTGTAACAAGAACAGCCATGTCGATTCTCTGAATGTTCAGCAAAACAGAAAACAAAAAAAGAATGGTCTCAGACTGTAGTTCAACTAACTGCCCTAGCTAGATAACGCTAGCTATCCAACAACCTAGCTGGCTAACAAAGGCATGGCTGTATCAAAAACAGCCATGTTGATTCTATGCATGTTTAGCACATAACAACATGAACATGCTTGCCTACATATAGCTAGATGATCACACACTGCCTAAACAGGACAGATAGATTATCAAACTTACCCAAGTACAAAACAGAATGTTTCACGGCAGACGACGGTGTTGTGAATCGCATACGTCGTTCAGATGCTTTCGTTTGGTAGGCACTTTCTTTGTCGATTGAGTCATTCCTGAATCACTAATGGAAGTCAGTATAGTTCCAGTGTTAAGTCTGGATTTGTAGACCAATTCTGGAGACAGTTTTTGGCTACACGAGATGGCCGGTTGTTGCGTATTCTCTTTTCGCCTCTGCTGGCACTTGCAATCAAAGTTTTGTATTTTGTCCATGTCCTTTGTAAAATCGGTGTCCACTGTTACCGCATCTTAAAACCTTTTCAATGTCAACAGTCACAGCGCCATGGTCATTGTCCTCTTCATCGCCAGAACACAAACTATCCAGATCAGAAATGTTGTCGTCGTCTTCGCCATGGTCAGATTCAGAATCAGAGTAATTACCATCATGCGTGTACTCCAAGATAAACGAGTCCATTAGATCTCCACTGTCGATTGTCCTACCAGCAGCAGATTGTCCTACCAGCAGCTTAACTGCAGTGGCAACAGGTTGAGCGTCCGCCATTGTAGCAGACTCACAGTAAACAAACATACTGCCACGTGGCTTTATTTATGGGAGGTGGCTTGACCGAAACTAAGTGACAATAGCCAACGAAACCGAACATGCTAATCAAACTGTACCCCCGTTACGCCCCCAAACCCCGGCTGTAAGAATCACTAAAACAAGCCGATTTTGCTGATACATTATGAGTATTTAGTGATCCTAAAAATTATATTGAGTGACTTCTTCAACACTAACTTTCGTAATGTAAAAAAAAAAATGAAAACAGTAAAAAAAAAAAAAAAACCTTTTTTGCCGACTTGCGACTTGCGGACCTTTCCTCCAGCACCCGTCACATATCAGAATGAATGTAAAAATAAGGGTGATGTGCTGACAAAAAAAAAAACGGAGAGGTGGCTTTATGGTTTTAAACACTCCGCGCTATGATGGCATTATAAATAGAAGTGAGTGATTTACAAGAGTTTTTATGTTTTTATGCATGGTAGGTTAAATGCATTTACAGAATATAGCGTTTTTTTCCCCCAAAGATTGTATTTCTCGATATAATTGTGCTGCCGTGTTAACACATAACTACGGTTGCAGGTCAGGCACTCTTCACGGTAAAAGAAATTTTAGGATAGCGCTTCCGAATTGCTTGTGTTGAAAGTGCTGCGACGGAAACAGCGATAGATTTACCCACTAGCCACATCTGTCAAAAATGTAAACGAGTAATCCAGTTTTCACAGTCGGGAAAAATTTTATGACAACTTTACCCAGCGAAGCTAGTTAGTTGACGTAAGATAAAGATACCTCGATTGAACTAACGTTAGTATCTAACGTGGCTTGGTAGCTAAACAAAGTTAGGCTGTGTTCACACCTAACGTCTTTTTCTGATGAAAAACCGCTGGTCAAAGCGTTTTTTCCTATAAAATTTTTTAAAAAAAATGCTGTTCCAAAATATAGTCAAGCCCTCTGAAAACCAACGGAAAACCCTGCAGTATTTGTATTATTTTTATCATAATACAAGACAAACGGTTATTTAACTCTTGGCAATCATTGGTATACATACATACATATGTTTTCGGCATAAATATAATTCCCAGATATCTAAATCCCTGTTTTGACCAATTTAATGATTCCTTCCTATTCACCTGGGTCGGCCAATGCTCCCTCAACATCATAGCTTCTGATTTTGATTCCTTAACTATGTATCCTGACACTTGTCCAAATTCTTTCAGACATTGTTGAGGTGCTGGAATAGAGGTTAGAGGTTCTGCAATACACAACATCACATCATCTGCAAAAAGTGATATCTTATGTGAATTCCCACCTTCATCTAATATGCTTACAATTTGAGGATTTTCTCTTATTAGATCTGCCTGTGGTTCTATACTAATTGCAAGTAAAAATGGGCACAGTGGGCACCCTTGCCTAGTCCCTCTCTTCAAATTAAATGATTTTGAGGTATATCCATTAACTCTCTCTTGACACTCCCATCCACTCTATAAAGTCTGGATGAAACCCCATATTCTCCAGTTTCAAGTATAACCAATCCACCCGGTCAAATGCTTTTTCTGCATCCAAGCTGAGAAGCAGTTGATCACTTTTTTTTTCTCTGGCCACTGAGCATGTGTGGAGTGTTCGTCTGGTATTATTAAGTGCTTGTCTGCCCGGTATAAAACCTGTCTAGTCTGAATTGATTAATTTCGTTTTTATTTTCTGGTTCCTTTTTGCCATTATTGTGATTAAAATCTCTCCAAAACAAACTTATCGGGCGATATGTGGCACAGTTTGTGTGGGGTCTTTCCATTTTGTGGAGCACAGATATGATTATTAAACACTTTTTGTAGAATGGGCGCAAGTTCTTTTTTAAAGCATTTCTAAAATTCCCCCGGGTACCCATCTGCCCCTGGTGATGTATTATTTTTTAAATTTAGTAAGAACCTCATTCTGTAATGGGTTGTATCATCATTTCTGCTTCAGGTTCAGTTAACTTTTACAACTTAAGCTTCTAAAAAAAAAAAAAAAATGATTATGCAGTTACCTGCTTTAATTGATCAATTAAATTCTGTTCCCTTTTAACAACAAAATCCAAGGGCAGGAGTGCTGTCTTACTAGGCTGCCTGGGCCCAGTCAAAATTTTATTTTCGACAGCTGGTTGCTGATGCAGCTATTGTAAGAAGTGTGCAGGCTGCTTCCTGTCTGAACTGAATTCCCTAAGCATCCGTACTTGTGTCCACCTTGAAAGAGTTTTAGTAATCAAATGCCTCAGATTCACATGAGCCGTCATATTACCTTCAGTATTTGTGCATGGAGTGGAAAGAGAAGTGGAAGCGATGACTGGAACTATTTTAGTTCCCTTAGTTGTACAGTCAAACTTGCATGTGAGGTTGCAGGTGTTTAAATCTCTTGTATTACTTTATTATGAGCAGCATTACAAATTGTGCCTGAAAATTAGAGTTTAGGGGCTTTGACTAGAGTTCAACCAATAGATCTGACTGACCAATATATTGGGACGATATTTGCATTTCATACCACATTATGCTTATTCGCTCTCCTTTAGAAGACCCCAGTCCATGTGACCTGGAACATTTACTAGTTTCTACCTCAAGAGTGTGCTGTTGGTGTGCACCTGAAGATCACTACTTGCTAGTTGGGTAGCAGGCGGAATACGTAACAACAACAACAACAAAAAACTGAAATGTTCAAGTTGCATGCATTAAAGTCGTCATTCCTTTCCAACTTTAATGCAGTTTGGTAATTAAAGGCACATTTTACAAATTCTTGTCACCTTATAATTGTCCCAACTGTGCATTGGTTAAGATTACTTCAGTGTCCCAGTCAAAAAATGTGTGCATTTCTTGCTATGTCATGGGATAGTGTGGCTTATTATTAGTCAGCTAAGGTTGGCTCATGTTGAGCATGCCTGACATTTTCATATGAGTATCAATAACTGCTGGTAATGCCATCATTAACATGTCTGGCAAGCCCTACTTCTGACAGGGTCAGTCCATCAGTAGACCGGTGAGGCTGTGACTACCATACTGATGAACATCCATTGATTCAATCCAGACATTTGTGCATATTTTAAATTTCCAAAATACTGAAGATGTTTTTGCCTGTTTTGTGATTTTTTAAAAATTAATTTTTTAAAAATTAATCTAAATTAGCCTTTAGATTTGTTAGTGTTTTATCTGGACTACCAGTTTTATGAAACTGAATTTCGCAGACCAACCAACATAAAGTAGCCACTGATGTTCTACCGTAAGGCCACCCACTTTATAGTCCAGTGACAAAGTATCACTTCATGAAGGTTCTGTTGTCGCCGGACATTGACTGTGTTTGTTGTCATGACCAAAAAAGTGTAAACGCACTCCAGTGTCATTACAGCGACAGCTGGCACTCGGAGGACAGGGGTGGAAGAAACTGCTTTAATATATGTCATTATGTCTGGGGTCATGAGGGAACTGTTTTTGCACCATAGTGTGTACCTGGTCTTTGTTATATGAGTATGCAGAGCTATCATTGGATAAAATGACTCTGAGTTGGCTACTGTTAGATATGTTCAATTGCTGGAAACAGAACTTCTGAGTTGAAGACTTCCTTTGGCTTTTCTAAATGTAAACCTGTTTGGATGTAGGAAAAATAATTTTTTATACCATTGTAGGTTAATCAAGACGTTACCTAAAACAGGTAAAATGACCGTTAGCCCATGAAGAAGCAGATCAAGAGTTTGTAGTAAAAACAGGAAGATTTATTACGCAGCCGGCTACGGGAACAACTCAGAGAGAAAGTTCAAAGTAGTATTGGTGGGTGATTACATTTATACAGTTCCAGTAGATCGGTATTTGCATATAGAGGAATTCTATTGTTGAAAGGGAGCACTGCCTCTGATTGGTGATAAGGAGCGGTGCTCCTTCTGATTGGACCATTCAAATCCATAATGGTCATGGGGGGCTTGCCCCCCCGGGGGGGGCCCAGCGGAAATTCCCAGGAGGGGAAACCTCGAAACCGACAGGAAGGGAGGCCCATATGGTCATGGGGGTGGCCCTTCCTCCAGGACTTCGAATACACAAACTGAGACTTGGAATACACAAAACTGTCTGTTTCCCAACACCATGGATGCAAGCAGTTTCTGAATGGTAGCCTTGCTGTAAATATTAGCTTTGCAACACTCAGTGCGTTACATGCACAGTTGAAATCGATCTATATTAATAGCTCGATTTGGCCAAAAATGAGATTTAATTGGATTATTGTTGTTGTCCCAATATACATGACTTAGAAAGAATCGATTTATTTAATGAGGTGTATCTGACGAAGGCTTCTTGTAAATCCTGCTTCCCATAATTTTGTCGCAACTTTTTTGAATAATTCGCCATTCCACGTTTTTCTTGCATCCGTGTTTTTTTTAGGATATTTAACTCCTTTAGTTGCGATAGCATGAAGTTGGTCTCCTCGTCTGTCCAGAAATGTGTTTTTTTTCGCCATGATACTAGGGAGTGCAAAACGGAGCTTTCGAATGTCACTAGCAGTGTATGCGCGTGAGCTCGACAATGCATTTCTCACAGAAAAGGTCGTTTGTCGCCTTTTTTAAGTTCATTACAGTGGTGATAGAAGTGACAATAATTAAGTGGCACTGTGCTGTTAGCCTTTATTGATCTCTGTACAAGGTTAATGTGAAGTAGCTAGCACAGTCAGACAGCACTAACCCATAAAAAAGTACTTTGAATGGTACTTGCTCAATCGAACAGTAAGTGTGAAAAACATTCCATTATAGTCAGTGGCACCGAAATTTTCTGTCACACCCTCAATAAACGGCAAAAGCTAGCTCTGAGATAGTTTCAACAAAAACTAGGTTGTCAGTCAGTGGGTTTACATGATGTTTGAAAAAGTCGATTTATTGTTTTAGTCTGGCCAAAAATTGGCTTCGGCAGTCTGCGCATGTTCCGTAGGTTAGAGATTACGCTGCGACAGGTATTTAACCCAGACGTCGCACAGCGTGCGTACAGTCGAGGACAGATCATGGAAAAAAACATATTTCTGGACGGAGGAGCAGACCAACTTCATGCTACTGCAACTAAAGGAGTTAAATATCCTAAAATACATGGATGGAAGAAAAACGTGGAATGGCCGCACATGCGACCAAAAATCTGTCAAGTGCGACTAAACATTTTCATTGGTCGCACCGGTGCGCCAGACATGTAGCAGGTCTGTCTGTGCGTGCGTGCGTGCGTGCGCGCGTGCGTGCGCGCGTGCGTGCGTGCGTGCGTGCAGCGTTTTTTTTTTCCCCCTATCCGCATTTTGTGAAGACACGCTACCTACTATGCCTCTGATTGGCTCTGACCAGAGAGGCTCTGACCCTGATATTCTTCTTCACTGAATGCGGCTGGGGGAAAAAACAGGCATGTCTGTATTAGTTCGGAAGCCGAGAGCGGCCTTGTATGCATATTTATTTTTTTTACCCCTTTTTCTCGAAATCACAAATTAATTATTGCATTATCACAAGAAAACAAAGTTGGTTTTCTTGAGATCACGACTTAATTATTTCATTTTCTTGAGAAAACAAATAATGATTTTCAATAGATCACGACGTAATTGTGTCATTTCGACTTGAGACTGGATTGAGGCAACAGAAACCAAGACAATGTCGGAGGAAGGAAGTTGGGTAAAGTTGGAAATATATTCACAGTTTCGAACTTCCCAGATCAATAACTCATGCGAAATGTTGTTAAAACACAAACAATGCCTCTTTAGTACCGTAGTAAGGTAGACAACAAGCTACAACCTAATTTTAGCCAAAACGAGCCGTCCTCCGAGCTGGACAAATAACATTGGTCTCTATGTACAGCCGGCTGTGAGACGAGTGCGCAGGGACCGTCTAAAAAGTGCAACACCGAAAAGAGATACTACAAAAATATTCAATAACTCCACTCTTATACAGTGTAGCGTCCCCAAAATCACTTCACACATCAATGGTCTCCTGTTGGTTATACTACAACACTTAGTTTGTAAAAATGTGCTTTTGCATAATTTTGGGGAATTTTTATTGGGAAAATTATTCGATAACTTCACTCTTATGACAGTGTAGGACCATCAAATTCAGTTCAACCTCCGGAAGCAGCGCACACTTTTGTTTGAGTTATTTGAGTTTGATTTATTTACATGAGTTTGTCAAGCACTTTAAACATCAGCACTTTTTAAGTTTATTTTTTAAACAATTGAGGTTATTGCGATTTCTTGTTTATGCTGTGATTTAAATAAAGAAAAAAAACATTTATCTGCACCTTTATTCCTGTTTACAAGCATTTACATAATGTGTTCACACGTTACCAGTGTGAATGGGAACTGACGAAAAAGGTAACGCTTAAAATGTGTTATTGCGGCGCCAAAAGGCACGGTGAAAAATTTTGGGTGCACCTAAATTTATGTGCTGGCGCACCTAAATGGAAAAAGTTAGGCGCACCAGTGCAACCAATGTAAAAAGTTAGTCTGGAGCCCTGCCTCGGTCAATAAGTCGATTCTTTCCGAGTCATTATATTGGGACAACAACAATAGTCCTATTAAATATCATCTTTGGCCAAATCAAGCTATTAATATAGATCGATTTCAACTGTGCATGTAAATGTGTTTTGTGACTTGTATTGTCCTTGTTGCTGTTTGTCATTTTACCTGGCTCACTATAGAAAGCTAATGGCTAATGCCATAACAGCTGCACAACTAATGTTTTGCCCATCTTTGCCAAGTCAGCCGGACAGCTGACTTGATCAGAATTTAGGCTAATTAAAGAATGGAATGTGGATTTTTTATGATTGATTGGCTAGTTGTGTTGTTCAGCCAACAGTCTCTTACACAGAGACTGAACTAGGTTCTGTTTTATATCCCAAATAATGATCGATATAATTTCCATGTACAACATGGGTGTAAACAATTTGAACCAACCCGACTAGCAGTTGAAACAGTATGGTCTTGTGCCTTATGTCCCATTTGACAAACTTGAGCAGGAAAACAAGTGTTATTTGCAACTTGACGATACAGTGGGTCCATCAATCCTCTGGGATTCAGATGCAAATTAGTTTGGGGGCAGACAATTGAGATAGCAGGCAGCCATTTTCCTCCATGCATTCATATGTAAAGTATTGTTGGATAGCAACCTCGCCAGAAGTAAGTACCTATTGATGAGAGCTATAGAAATTTAGAGACACTCTTTGAAGTTTTATTGTTATATTTCAAAAGGGAGAGCAGTTATCATTGTTTTGAATTTACATGTTGATGGAGCAGTCATGGCAAAATAATGAATGGAGTGGAAGTATGAAAAGGGTTTTAGAGCTAAATTAGAGGTTAAAATTGTGCCGTTTTTCATATTTTTAGGAATTTGTTTAAACCATATCATAATCATAATTTTAATTATGATATGATTTTTAAAAAAACATTAAAAATCATAATCAAACTCATCGAAAATTATAGCAAGCACTGGGTTAGGGACTACCCAAATACAACCATTTCATACAATAGTTCATTAAGTAGTTTTAGGGTGTTTTTTTATGGTGAGAAACTGCAAAATTCTCGACTAAATCTTTAAAGCCAGTTTTCTCAAAACTTTTTTGCAAAAACACAATATTCGAACAGTAATAACCTCATAATTATTTACTCAGTCTCATCAAAAGTTATCTCATTCTGTAGCTCTGATTCTGTACTTTAACGTGATGGAAAAATGAGTTTAAATGAAACATTTATCCAAAGTATGCATTTGGTCACAAATGATTCACCTGTCTATATGCTTTGTAATTGTGATTTAGTAACTTGGACAAAACTTATTTTGTCCAACCCCTGTTTGTACTATTTAGAAAAATTATTAACTTAAAAACTATCTTCCTCCTTTTCAGGCTGGGAACCTTGGAGGTTTGGTGAAGAAATGTATCATCTGCCTACGTCATTTATCTAACCTCTGAAGGATGCAAACCCCAGGGGCAGGAGGTCTGGACTCATGAGGCCAATCTGCCGGCCAGCAACTAGCCAATTCTTCCTAGATATTCAGTGTCCTCAGTGCCATGGAACCTCCTACACCTTTGTTAGTTTTGGGCTTTTCTCAGCTCTTGAATAGTTCAAGAGTCCAAAAATGCCAAACAGCGAAGAAGTTGGGATGGACAAAGTGTGCAGCTCATGTTACCCTTGGAGGAAGAAGATGAAATGTCCTCTGTTTTGGTCTCAAAAGTCTCAAGAGTCTACACAAGGCTAAACTTTGACACAGGTGACAGGAAAAGCTCCCAAGAAGAGTGTGAATGTGCTTTCCATATTATTAGATAAAATTCCGTCATGGCTGCTGACCCTCCATGACACCAACTTAGTTATAAAACACTGAATGAGGAACGCATGACTGCATACAACATGCTGCGAAATGGTGGGGGGGTAGGGAATGGTGGCCAGCCATGGGTCTTGCGCTGGTCCAATCGCATCCGGCTAACCTGGCTGAGCTTCACACTCTTCTTTATCCTGGTGTTCTTCCCACTGATCGCACACTATTACCTCACCACTATTGATGAGGCTGGGGGCCCTGACAAGCGGATCTTCGGGCCTCGGCCAGGCGGTGAGCTGTGCGAGGTGAAGCACGTGCAGGATCTTTGTCGCATTCGGGAGTCAGTGAGCGAGGAGCTACTGCAGCTGGAGGCTAAGCGGCAGGAGCTTAACGGTGAGATTGCCCGGCTCAACATAAAGATTGAGGCATGCAAGAAAAGCATTGACAATGCAAAGCAGGACCTTCTCCAGCTGAAAAATGTTATCAGCCAGACAGAGCACTCTTACAAGGAGCTGATGGCCCAGAATCAGCCTAAGCTGTCACTCCCCGTCAGGCTGCTCCCTGACAAGGATGATGCTGGACTTCCTCTGCCTAAATCAGCCCATTCCTGCCGGCTTCACTCCTGCTTTGACTACTCTCGTTGTCCACTCACCTCTGGGTTCCCAGTCTATGTGTACGACACAGCGGTCTACCCTTGGGGGGAGAACATTGATCCATTGGTCAAGCAGGCCTTTGCCTCCTCTATCAAAAGCAGTATTTATGTGATCGACAACCCAAACATTGCCTGCTTGTACATAGTGCTGGTTGGGGAGCTGCAAGACTCTTCATCCTCTTCTTCCTCCTATTCTTCTCTGTCACCCACTAATTTGGAAAAGCAGCTGCATGCTTTGCCTTACTGGAGAACTGACGGCCACAATCACCTGCTGGTCCACCTGTCCAGGAAATCCATGACCCAAAACTTCCTCTACAATGTGAGCACAGGCCGGGCAGCTGTGGCACAGTCCACCTTCCTGGAACGCCAATATCGTGAAGGCTTTGACCTGGTGTTATCACCTCTTGTCCATGCCCTCTCTGAGCCCAACTTCCTGGAAGTGCCCCCACAGGTCCCTGTCAAGAGGAAGTACCTCTTCAGTTTCCAGGGGGAGAAGGTAGAGTCCTTGAAGAGCAGCCTGCAGGAGGGGCCACCCCAGTCCTTTGAGGAGGAGATGGAAGGTGACCCCCCAGCCGACTACGATGACCGCATCATTGGTACCCTCAAGGCTGTTCAAGACAGCCGACTGGACCAGGTTCTGGTGGAATTCACCTGCAAGAACAGGCCATGGCCGAGCCTGCCCACCGAGTGGGCGCTGTGTGGTGAGCGTGAGGAGCGGCTGGGGGTACTGAAGGCCTCCACCTTTGCCTTAGTCATCTCTCCTGGTAATGGGCAGCTAGTGGCATCTGCCGGCTGCGGCATGCGGCTCTTTGAGGCCCTGGAGGTTGGGGCCATCCCTGTTGTGCTAGGTGACCACTCCCGGCTGCCCTACCACCAGCTGATAAGCTGGAGTGAGGCAGCGCTGATCGTGCCCAAGCAACGCATCACTGAGTTGCATTTTCTGCTCCGCAGCATCTCTGATAACGACCTGCTGGCCATGCGACGGCAGGGCCGCTTCCTATGGGAGACCTACCTCTCCACAGCCGAAAGTGTCTTCAGCACCATCCTAGCCAGTGTGCGGACGCGCATCCAGATCCCGGCCGCACCCATCCGAGAGGAGCCAGCCCAGGAGATCCCCCACAAGGCCGGCAAGGCGGCAGGTACTGACCCCAACATGGCTGACAATGGGGACCTGGACCTTGGGCCAGTGGAGACAGAGCCACCATATGCCTCGCCCAGATACCTGCGCAACTTTACCTACACGGCCGCCGACACCTACCGCACCTGGAACCGCCCCCCAGGGCCCTTCCACCTCTTCCCCCACACCCCACTTGACCCAGTGCTGCCTTCTGAGGCTAAGTTTCTGGGGTCCGGGACTGGCTTCCGGCCCATCGGTGGAGGCACAGGAGGCTCAGGGAAGGAGTTTCAGGCAGCACTGGGTGGAAACGTGCCCCGGGAGCAGTTTACGGTGGTGATGCTGACGTATGAGCGGGAGGAGGTGCTGATGAACTCCCTGGAAAGGCTGAATGGGCTGCCATACCTCAACAAGGTGGTGGTGGTTTGGAACTCTCCCAAACCACCCTCTGATGACCTCCTCTGGCCTGACATTGGCCTCCCCATTGTGGTGAGTGCCCCTTAAATTGGTTGCATACCGTCCTCACAGCCAGCGATCATACACTGACCTGTCTGCCAGCGTTGATTCAAATGAATGAGTCGTCATCAAGCTCTGCAGAAGCCTGATAACGACTCATTCATTTGAATCAGGTGTGTTGGAGCAGAGAGACATCTAAAACATGCAGGGCAGTGGGTCCCCAGGATCAGGGTTGAGAAACACTGAATTAGTCTATCTACTTTATTTCCATAAGGGGCCATTTAAAAATAATAGCAAAGACAGATTTATTTTAACTTTTATGTACTATATCAGATTTTCAGTGGGTCAAAAGTTTACCTACACTTTGTCAGTATTTGGTTCAGCCCTGGGAGTTGATTTGTGCCTCCTTCCTGAATCATGCAGTGTCTGTGTGTTCCTAAGATTTTTATATTTGCATACATTGATTTTTTTTTTTTTTATCCCACTGCTTGCTGCTGCCCATCCTTGCCTTTCTGGCACCTTCAACACACCTTTGCTCTGCAGGCTCTGATATGCATATAATTTCCAGTTCCACTGATGCTGGATTGATGGAGTCAGATATACAGCTATTTGCATTTTAGCAACTAGATCAGCTCTACCGAGTTTGCCCAGTTGCTTCTGATTGGCCAGTTGTCATAATTAAGTAAGAGTTAATTTGGAGTTGGCACCTGTGGCTGTATTTAAGGGTCTACCTTTAAGAGCCACTGCATTTTTGCCCTTGATACCATGAGAAAATCCAAGCAACTCAGCGAAGACCTCAGAAAAAAATTTGTGGACCTCCGCAAGTTTGGTTCCTCCTCAGAAGCAATTTCCAAACAGGTTAACCCCTTAGCGCACATGCCAAATCTGGCCAATCCTTGCCCATTTAAGGGATACCCTATTTAACCTTTAACCTCTTAGCACAAAGCCCCTAGTGGTTGGCATGCCGGCGTGCCGAGATGACTGAACTCAGACATTCAGTGCTAGTGCAACCAAAGTATGAGTTAAAAACATAAACACCTTGTTTTAGTTTCATTAGTAGACGATAACCGACAACTATGCCAATTACGGAGTTTCGCAGCGCCACCATTGTCGCTCTGGTTGTTTATTTATCACGCACCCCCTCCCTGCAGTCTCATCTACAACTACACCCCCAACCATGACATAATGGACAATATTGTCTATCTGGGCATTCATAAAAATATTCTTTCACCACTCAAAAATCGTATTCCGTCATAGCAACAAGATAAACCCGACAATAGCCCTAAAATATGCCAATACAGCAGTGAAAACGCTGCTCACTGAATAACGAAATAAATGAGACAGTTTTAAAAAAATGATGCCATGTCATTCTACAGTCAATATCTGGGACTAAATATTGAATAAATATGCAACTTTACCATTGGTTTTACGTGTAGAGATGTCCCTTTTGAGACTGAGTGGTCATATATTGTCTTGGATAATCCGTTTGTGAAATATATGCGCATTTGTGATGCCTGGGTACCTTCCAAAATAGCTGTGCGTAATACCACACGTGTTTATGGCGTTGTCGCCATTTTTAGTACAGTCCGGCTTGATTGAGATTTCATTTATTCAGTAGGTGAGAGTATAAGCTTTCTAATAATGTATAATGTCTAATTTTGCTTTTTGAATAGCGTTTTATAGGTCAGTGTAACGGAAAATTTCTTGTCGCATTCACTTACGCATTCACTCTGTGGTAGCAGTTAAAGACGCTGCACCTAACGAAACGTCAACGATTTTTCATAATTTCTTGGAAAATACTATTATTATTATTATTGAGGACTTCTGGGCATAGCTAAGCCATATGTTTGCTTATAGACCTATCTGACATCGTTTTCTGGAGCTAAACAGAAGCGGATAGAATTGTCATTTTGGTTGGTTCTCAAATCGCGTAAGCTGGCTTTGTCCACGACATTTAAAAATTTCGAAAGCGCATAGAAACATATTACGAGTGCGTCAAACATCTTGGACGATTTGGTTTGCCTGGAACACGCCAAGGAATAGACCCAGTCTGTTTTTGTTTTGATTTTGCCTCCCGCTGGTTAAAAACAACAACGCATTTGGTCTTTGCAAACGGAAATGATGTACATGTTTATTTGCATATTGAGCGGGGAAGTGAGATCCAAACACAAGTGGTCACTCGAGACGCATGTGGAGACGCATCCTAATGCCAGGTGTGAACTGGCATCCGTCTCGATTGAATCTGGACATAATCTGTATATACCCGGATACAAAGTACAGGTGATGATTTTATGTGTAGAGATGTCCCTTTCCAGACAGAGTGGTCATATATTGTCTGGGACAATCCGTTTGTGAAATATACACTCATTTTTGACGCCTGGGTACCTTCCAAAATAGTTGTGGATAATACCACACGTTGTTTTCGGTGTTGTCGTCCTTTGTAGTATAATATGGCTTGATCAACAGTTAATGGATCCAATAGGTGACAGAATAAGCTTTCTAACGATGTATAATATGTCTAATTTTACTTTTGTAATAGTGTCTTATAGCCCAGCGTAACTGAAAGATTTGTCTCATTATAGCTGCATTACGTATTCAGTCTGTGGTAGCAGTAAAAGACACTGCACCTGGCGAAAATTTATTGATCACTTTCGTTATTTCCTGGAAAATACTATTATTCTTGAGAAATTCTGAGCATGGCTAAGGCGTTGCTGATAGACCTAGCTGATATACTGTTTTCTGGTCTAAGTTAGAACTGGGGAGCGACAGGATTCATTCTATCTCTGTCTCTGTCTACTGAACACAGATAAGATTTCATCATCCAAATGTGTTACTGCTGAAAATATTTTGGTTATATGTTATTTTTGAAATTGAGTATCTTTAAATAGGTTAGTGGTATTTTATAATGAGGATATTTCACACTGTTGGTTTGCTTGTAGTTTGTGTTTAATGTATGAACCGGATATGACCAACTGGAATATTGCCAAAACGTTGTGGACGGTCGAATGTTGTTTTAATGTTGTCCCATCCCAATACAAGAAAACATCACACATTGTAGAGTACAGAAAAGCATACGAGAGTTAATGATTACACATTTAGGTACTGTATCACTGTTGCCTCTTTTCACCAACACGAACCTAGTTCTGGTTCGGGGCTGGTGCTAGTGCCGGTTCACTGTTGGTTCAACTTGCGAACCTTCTAGGAACCGGTTTGCTTTTCCACGGGCTAGAGAGCCACGTCATTATGTCACTGTATACGTCTGTGTACGTCTCCGCTTTCCCAGCAACGCTAGCGCCAACTTCAAGCACAACAACAACAATGGCTGACTACATCACATCCTTTCAAGTGTTGCTCCTGGCTTTGCGAGCCCACGTTGGCATCCGAACACAACTGGTCCAACATATTTGTGCTGCTCGTCACGATTGCTATGGACGGCGATTACGCTCAAGAAGAAAGGTAATTACCTAACGCGTTTTGATTCGTATTAACACTGAACATAAGATGTTAATGTTAGCCTTTGTTGTAAGCTAGCTCGCTAGGTCGATATAGCTAGCTACCTAGCATCGACTACACTGGTATCGTTGCAGTTAATACATTGCAGTTAAACAAATCTAATAAATTAATGATACACGATTTCTATCTTTGCAGGTAGTCTTGCAGCTGATGGAAATGTGGAGGTCACCTATTGTCTGGGCACTCCCCTGTTCTCACCACTGGTGGGACACAATTGTTCCGGATTTTAGTTCTCAACAATTCGTGCGGAATTTCCGTATGTCCCGGGAGTCGTTTGAGTACATCTGCGGTCGGGTCAGGCATGTCATGGGGAGAACGAACACGAATTACCGTTTGTGGGTCCCATTCCGAAAACGGGTGGCAATTGCTATCTGGAAGCTGGCCACCGGCAGTGAATACAGGACCATCAGCCACCTTTTTGGGGTAGGCCTAAGCACTGTGTTTAATTGTGTTCAGGAATTCTGCAACGCAGCCATCATGGTGCTGCTTCCTGCGCACATTATATGTCCTGATGCTGACAAGTTGGTAGAAATGGCCACTTACTTCCATAATCATTGGAGGGTACCACAGTGTGTTGGTGCAATAGATGGAAGCCACATTCCAATAAAAGCACCAGTGGAGTATCCCTGAGACTATTACAACCGGAAAGGATGGTATTCAGTTGTTCTTCAAGCAGTTGTGGATAGCAAAGGTCTTCTCTGGGATGTATGTGTTGGCTATCCAGGGAGTGTGCACGACGCAAGAGTACTAAGTCACATTTGTACAGTCACATTTGTGGGCAGTCCTAAGTGACGGGGAATTACTAAGGCAAAACAAAGTGACCATCTCTGGTTGTGATGTTGGACATTACCTGATCGGAGACCCAGCCTACCCCATGCAGGATTGGCTCATGAACCCCTTTTCGGACACTGGCAGACTGACCCCTAAACAACACACCTACAATTACAGGCTGAGCAGTGCACGATCGGTTGTGGAGATGTCTTTTGGGAGATTAAAAGAGGAAGATGGAGGTGCCTCCTTAAAAGAAATGACTGCAGTCTGGAGCTGAGCAAGAAAATGGCACTGACCTGCTGTGTACTTCACAATCTTTGTGAGGAACATGGTGACAATTTCACTGAAGAGCACCCAGACAGGCATGTAAACATTCAGCCTCCTGTTCTGGCATTACCTGAGCATGGTAATCCAGAAGGGGCTGACATTAGAGCTGCATTAATGGAGTACTTCAACAGAAGGGACGAGTGATCTTTTTTTTTTTTTTTTTCTTACAGCAGCACTGCCACAGTTTTGTAACCCTATCTGTGCTGTTTTTGTGTTTGAAGACATTAAGACTGTCATAACTTGTATTAGTTGTTGCTCTGTTGATTAAGTATACTGAAGCAGACATGTCTACTTAGAAAATTGGTTTATTTTGAAAAACAATAAATTACAGTACAATACGCAAAATACAAAAATCACAAGAAAAATGTAACAAAGTAAAACAAAGTGCAGAATGCAGTGCAGTAATCTTATGTGCAACCTCAATAAACATTTTGTACAACACGTGTGGTTGATGTGCAGTCATCATTTATTTGATTGGCTCACCTACCAATGTCACTTAACATTTGGCTTCACAAAAGGCTACCATTGTATAAAGTGTAACTTAAGCTGCCTTTACACTGCCAAGCTGGGTGTTAAATTAGCAATCAGAACAAGAATAATAAAACAAAAACAAAGATTTCATCAAAAAAGGGCAAGGCTGAAGGACCATATGAGGAAGCGTATTAAAATAATAACGCTAATCCATACTGCTGTATTCTTTTATTTAGTTTTCTCCGGTTTGACATCTTTACACTGAAATCAGACCTGGCTCTGCTCCACCTATACACCAGCTTTATTCTGATCATTATAATATATTGATGAACTTGATGGCAATGTAAATAACGGTAACGTTAAGGCCAGTTCAGATCAATGATTTGCAATGACTAAACTGTTTTAGAATGTTGCAGAGCAAATTGCAGAGCATCTGAAGCCGTTGCCTGGGGTCTCAAAAGACCCACCTTGTCAAATCGCCAAGTGCAGTTAGAACGTTTACAATCAGACATCTTGGAATATTGCAAGTTGCATCCAGTCTCGTTGCGAATCATTGATCTGAAGTGACCTTTAGTTAGCTACATTGCAACGTTGCAACAAGGTAGCATTGCATTCGAGAGACGTTTTGCGAGGTCGGTACCGGTCGGTAGCATTAGCTAGCGTTTTTTCTAATTGTTAGCTGACATTAAATTGTGTTAATTACATTAGCTAGCTAGCTAACGCAACGTTACCTGATATGAGAAATGGATACTGTGCGCAACATTGTCTAATGTTGCCTGAACTAATGTTGCCTTTCTTGACATGGTCCGGTAGCTAGTGTTAGCTGTGCAAATAGCTAGGCTATGTTATTTAGTAACGTTACATTGTCATCAAATGTAATACGGATCAACATCATCTACATCAACAAATAATATCACCTCTCATGTTAAACAAAAACTTTTTAGGGTTCCATAACTGCCCCCCCCCCCCCCCCCCCCGTTATTGTAACGCTAGCAGACACCGGAAAAAACAGTACACCGCTCACACACAAGTGAGTTGAAGAACGAGCCTGTTGCGTTAGCTCCGTCTACTCTCTCTGGCGGACCAACCACTGATGGGTGATGGAAAACGCGTCACTAACTATGCGCCGCTTGTGATTTTTTCCCGGGAATGTCGCCACAGATACCCAGTTCTTTAATCATAAATTGTTATATTAATAATAATAATAATAATAATAATAATAATAATAATAATATAAATAAATATAATAGGTAACACAATGGTGATTGAGCCTAATTCAGCGATAGATATTGACTTAACAGACATTTATTTTAATGAAAATCTTCGAGATTATTACTTTGATTATTAAGTTTGGGCCATAACAAAGCACATGCGCAGTAACGTTTGTTTATGTTGTTACCGTTGAAAGCGTCTATATCAAACCTAGCCTAGCCGACTTGATCACTAGCCTTGTGAGAAAGACAGTCTACGGATAAGATGGTTGAAGGAGAGCGCCCAAAACTGGTGGACAAAAAAGGCAAGACGTCTTCAGTGGTTTGGAACCACTTCGGTTATAAAGATGTGTAAGGAAAAAAGGACGTCTCTCGAACGTGATGAAAAATGTACAAAGTTTATTTCCAATACCGGCAGTGACAAAGCGCACGAATGACACCTTGGATTCAGCAGAGTCAGACTGAACCACGAACCTTTCCAGAGGCTGCTTCTTATTTGTTTTCAAAGCTTTGATCAGGAGTGTTGAATACACGTACTAAGACGGATGTAGTCAGTTTTGTAACACCTATCAGTTAGGCCGTAGTGTATTGGCTGTCCTGTTGTGATTGAATTAGCATGTCTGTTGACTTGGATGGTTCCCAATCTCTCACTCCCGGTCGCTATTCTACCATTGTACCAACTGTATTGTGATAATGATAAGATCAAGGGAATGTGTGGCCAGCAGACATATTGGCATCAGAGACAGATTTCTTACAGTCCCCCCTTTGATGCTTATATGCAATAAAGCATCACATGTACATAGTCCTCATCAGTGGCGGTGCTGTCCTGCCTTAGGTTGCTCTCCTATCACGCGGAGAACCTTACCCGTCATTGGAGCAACACCTCATTCCACTGGTCTTACTCTGAGCACTGCCTGGTATTGCCTCTGCTTTCCCTGTGGATGTTATCACCACCACAACCTGGGTGCCATGCTGATAAATAATAAACTATAACAATAGTCAGCGGGCGAGATATTTGAGACTGGGTACTACCCAAGCCAAGGGGACTGCCTTACAATGTCATTTGAAAATATAAGTCTTTGTCGGTTTAGGACAGAACACATACAACAAATCATAATCAAAATCAGTATTAAACAGATGCATACGGTGGCTTATGCAAACATCTTTATCCTTGATGATTACTCTGGTGAAGTTATTATGTACATGTGTCAGTCTTACATCGCACACTTTACTGTTGGTTTCTGCCATTCCGCACAAGGGTTGTTTATCTATCGCATATCAACTCCTTCAGTTTTAGTTCATTCCTTTTCAGTTGTAGGGTATCCATCCAATTTGAAATAGCTAATCTGGTTCCTGTAGTTCCTGGAACACCATCCAGGAACCCAAGCAATTTTCGTCCGGTAGGTGTGGGGGTTAGGCTGTCGCTCTGGAAGTTGGCAGCCACCATGTCATGGTATTTCAGGAATGCTGTTGTCACCAGGACTGGAATATGGACCCATTGGACATTGTTGATCAGGGCGCCCTGGTGTGGTCTTGCAATTATCCCAGACAGAGGTGCTGGGCGCTGCTCTGGTCACTCTTGTGTCATCACCATCACCAGTAGCATTATTGTCAAGAGGACCTCCCACATATTTATGCCAGATTTCTGAAATAAAGAGAAGAGAAACAAAAAAATAGTTATAACCCCCCCCCCTTTTTTAAATTTTTTATAATAATACATGCCATTACATTTTATTGCATTTCTTTATGTAAGATCACTTCATTAAAACCATATTTGTACTCAAAATGGGACATTGCCCAATGGACGGCAAGTAAGTGACGTGTGCATGAGTTGTAAGCCTTCTCAACTGGGGAGAGAACACGGGACGCATAGGCAATTGGACGTAATTTTTCCTGAACATCTTGTAATAAGACGGCTGATAACGCTTCTTCGGTAGCTGTCGTTTGTAAAATGAAAGGCTGAGAACGATCTGGGTTTCGCAAAGCGGGGGCTTGAATTAAAGCATTCTTCAGTGTCTCAAATGCTGTTTGATGTTCCGGACCCCAGTCCAAAGAATTTTTTTCCTTTTTGTTACCAGTTAGTAACCCATTCAGTGGTTTGGCTATGTCTGCAAAGCGTTCAATAAACTCGCGACAAAATCCCACAATCCCCAAGAATGACCGCAGAGCAGTAACAGACACCGGAACAGGTAGTCTCTTGATTATGTCTACTTTGTGTGGGTCAGGCGTGCGCCCCTCTTTACTTAATTTGATACCCAAGCATGTGACTTCAGATCTGAGGAGCTGTGCTTTTTTCGGATTTAATTTAAGTCCTGCATTTTCAAGTAGCCCGAGTAATTCTGCCAGTAAGGTTATGTGTTCTTCTCTGGTAGCAGTCTGCAAAAGCAAATCATCAACATACTGAATAAGGCATTCAGGTTTGGAGAAAGCTGTTAACACCTGGGCTAGACACTGATGGAAGAGTGTGGGTGAACTAGCAAAACCTTGAGGCAGAACATTCCATGTGTATTGTGTGTTTTTAAATTTGAATGCAAATTTGTACTGGTAGTCTGGATGCAATGGTATCGACCACAATCCATTAGAAATGCCTAATGCTGAATAATAATTTGCTTCAGGTATCAGGGATGCTAGTACATCTGGTGTTGAAGCTACTACTGGAGCACAGGTAGGGGTGCATTTATTAAGTTCTCTGTAATCAACACAAAGCCTCCAGGAATTGTCTGGTTTCCGAACTGGCCATATGGGAGCCATTGCTGGTGAGAGACAGGGTCGTATGACGTCCTGTTGCAAAAGAGACTCAATCGTAGATTGAATGTAAGGGTTTGCTTCCTCTGGGTACTTATATTGGCGGAGTGACAGAGGATCACAGCCTTGTATATTCACCTCCATGACTTCACGATCTATTCGCCCACAATCATGTTTACTTTTAGCGAAAACACCTCTATGTTTTGCTAACACGTCCTCCAAATCTGCATCGTTAACTCTCAACAATGTATGTAAGTCATATTCCTCCGACTTCTTAATGGCATGCACTGCATGAACATCAGAAATCTCCACAAACTCATCTTTAGACTCAGTATTGCGCCAAATGCAATTGTTGCCATAATCTATAATGTAACCACGCTTTTTCATGATGTCTGAACCTAAAATGTTGCGACCATCTCCTGTTGCACTAAGCCAAGCTTTGTCTTTAAACCTGTCTTTGCCAATTTCGAAGGTAAGGTTATCTGATTGGGAAGCCAGAGACATAGTACCATCAAAGCCTTCTATTGTGATAGTCCTGTTACTGTGACTAGGGGTTGCATTAGAATGAATTATGGACAAAGAAGCACCACTATCCACTAACCAATTATCGCATCGGCCTCCAACAGCGATCTGTGTAATTGGTCTACCCCATCTATCACGTGACAAAGGTGCCACGTGCAGCACGGAGGCCTGACACCCCTATGCTGAGTGTGAAGTGGTATTGCTTTTCATCTTAGAAATAGCTGCCTGCAAATCAACATGCTCTGCACTCAGTTTTGTTATTGCTGACTGTATACTACTGAGTGTTTGGCTCAAACTTGAGTGATTAGGACCCTCACTGTGAAAAGAGTGAAAAGATTTGCATTCCTTAGCTATGTGTCCTTCCTTTCCACATGTATAACAAACAACCTTTCCATCCACATTATAGGCTAATGGCCTCTCTCCTCTTTGCTGCTTAATGTCATCTGGCACATATCCTTCAATTCTCCATGACACAGACTTATGTGAACTATTATTATGAGGCCTTCCTCCAACTGCAGCTACTGGATATCTCTTCTTATTCGCCAACTTGTTGTTTTTGGAGTTGTAAAGTTGGGTCATTTTTGTAACTATTTCTGTGTATGGGGTATGGGAGTCTATGTGAAGTGTTAAGGCATCTCGGGTGTATATGTCACTCTGTGCAATCAATGTAGACTTGAAAATAGGGTCTTGTTGGGTTAAATGTGGCATACCACTATAGTCAGAGAAAGCTTCCCATAATCTAGAAGCATATGCTGCTGGGTGTTCTCCCTGTTGCATTTCTACTTCCCTAATTCTTTCCCAATCTATCTCTCGAGTTCCCAGGACCTCTAGTATAGTGCCTTCTTCCTGCTAGCTTTGTCTGCATTTTTGTTCTGTATATCAGTAGAAAGCGCTCTAGCTAAGGCGTATGGAAGGCATGCAATTAGTGTGACACAAGCATCAGCATCAGTAAGTCTGTGTAGATCTACCGCACGTTCTAGTGATGCAATGAATTCGAGCGGGTCTCTCTTAGAAGGCTCAAAGTAACCAATGTTCTTGATTAGGGATTCAATGTCACCAGGTGAGAGAGGCCTAAGTGTAGTAGTTGTACTTGTGCGTTCCCTCTGCCCCCCCTCCCCAGGCTGAATAGTAGTGGTTGAATGTACAGGGGCCATAGGAAACTTAACTGTGTAATCCGAATAGCTATTCCAATTATCCCAGGCAGGTTTCCCCCCAAAATTGTTGGTTTTATCGTCCTCATGGTCTAATTCAGCCATTAATCCCTCAGGAAGGGGTACCCCTACCGCTGCTATGTGTCCTTGCATGATATCTACTGCTCTCTTGTATTTTCCTACACGGTCTGAATTGCTAGTGTGAGTTCCGGGAGTCAGATTGGTACATTTACTAATCAAGTAATCATACGCCGCTTGTGCACTATTCAAGTCATTGACTTTTTTCTAGTGACGACACAAGATTCTGATTGTTGTTTTCTAGCTGTGCAACCTCCTGCCTCAGCTTTATTTGAATCTCCATGTTAAGCGTGGCATTCACTTCATAACTTTTAAGAGTAACTGCATTCTCTGTTACTCGCTGTTGAAGAGTATGGTTTTCTATCTCTACAACGTCTAATCTCCTTTTAGTCATTTTGTAAGATGCCAGAATCGCTTGCAATGCTGTAGCAATCTTCCCTTTATTATTTTTAGGTAATTTCGAACAGTTTTCAAACTGAGATGATGCCCACTCGTAAGGCGCGTCTTGGTTTTCTATCCCTTCAAGCACACTGCTTTTGCCATGTTTAGCAATGTACCTAACCACAAGGTCTTCCATCCTCTAATTTATAGTTAGCTATCACACAATACACGAACAATATTGCTAAACCAGCGTTGATTCGCAATCTAGTCACGTGAATTAGTAAGTGATATTAGAATAGTTTTTTTCTACTCAGAGTACACCCAATTTAAGAATCTATGTCCCAGTACTTCGGAACCAATAAATTCTACAGACCAGTTACTTTAGGTCTATGTTCTAACCGTTGCGTTATCTAGTTGCTTTAAGATAAACAACAGCTACCCTGTTCCTGTACTTCGGACACAGGTCGAGGATTCCAGTTACTTTAGGAATACTATTTTAGCATAAAGGTCCCGGTGCTTCGGGCACAATTGATTCTAAAGACCAGTTACTTTAGGCCTACTTGTATCTACAAGTTACAACAGTGCCACACTCCGTCGGGCACAGTCCAGTTACTCTTAATTCCAGTGCTTCGGAATTAAAACTCTTACTGCCAGTATGAAATGATGGTGAAAACAAACAAAACTGTCCCAGTCCTTAAAACTCCTTTCTAGGTTTTTTTTAAACGAGGGGGTTCCCTAAAATACAAACCAGCAGCATAAAAGAAGAAACCGCGTTTCTTACCTTAGTGTCCCCGGTTTTTTTTTTTTTTTTTTGGAATTCCTCGCTGGGTGGCTCGCCAGTTGTAAGGAAAAAAGGACGTCTCTCGAACGTGATGAAAAATGTACAAAGTTTATTTCCAATACCGGCAGTGACAAAGCGCACGAATGACACCTTGGATTCAGCAGAGTCAGACTGAACCACAAACCTTTCCAGAGGCTGCTTCTTATTTGTTTTCAAAGCTTTGATCAGGAGTGTTGAATACACATACTAAGACGGATGTAGTCAGTTTTGTAACACCTATCAGTTAGGCCGTAGTGTATTGGCTGTCCTGTTGTGATTGAATTAGCATGTCTGTTGACTTGGATGGTTCCCAATCTCTCACTCCCGGTCGCTATTCTACCATTGTACCAACTGTATTGTGATAATGATAAGATCAAGGGAATGTGTGGCCAGCAGACATATTGGCATCAGAGACAGATTTCTTACAGATGATTTAAACCAAGAACATATAGTGTGCAAACTGTGTTTCGGTCCCGTGTCTGCCCCCCAAGGAAACACGACCAATCTATTTAACCACTTGAAAAAGTACCATAAAGTGGTGTATGACCACTTTACTTTTAGTTAAGGCTAAAAAGAATTCTCCATCTCATTCTCCGTGTACTTCTTCGACCGCCACACAATCATCCATAACCGGGACCCTGTATAATGCAACTCCATACCCACCCAACTCCCGGCGGCACAGCGAAATCACAGGCGCCATCACCTTCTATCTGGCAAAAGATATGTGCCCCATTAACAGCGTTAGCAACCAAGGGTTTAAGGCACTTATAAACACATTAGACAAGCGTTATGTGCTCCCCTCGCGTAACCATTTTTCTCGGGTTGCACTCCCTGCCTTGTACACGAAATGTCGTGGGGATGTTGAGAAGGATGTGTCCGCTGCTGCGTATTTCGCCACCACCACAGACCTATGGTCAAGCCGCACGATGGAGCCGTATATGAGCCTGACTGTCCATTATGTTGACACCGATTTCAACATGAAGAGCAAGTGCCTACGGTATATTTCCCCAAAGACCACACGGGAATACTCATTGCCCAGGGCCTGAGGGAAGCGATGGCTGCGTGGGGCTTACCGGAGGACAAACTCATCTGTATGACCACAGACAATGCTGGGAACATAACGCTGGCGGCTGAACTCAATCAATGGACAAGACTTCAGTGCTTTGGGCACAGACTTCACTTAGCCATAGGTGAGTAAGATTCCTTCCACCCAAAATTATTTGATAATATTAATGCATTGACGCACACACACACTCGGGTTGGGCGGTATGACTGTATCCCGGGGTATTTGAAAATAGCAACATTGTCCGTTTCATTACCATCATAACAAAAATTCTGCTGCGCATATATATAATAAACACCTAAATTAGGAGTGTTTGTACAGCACCACTGTCTGTGTGGTTGAAGATGCTATGAAAGTGATGACAGAACTTTTTGTAAACAATGTAATTTGTCAAATAAATAACCTGTCAAAAAAGACTAACTATTTAGAAGCGAACATAATTGCGCGGATTGCTGTCTGATAATTTTTTATAATTTAACGGCTTTATTGAAAGGTTGCAACCTAATCGACAATATTTCCGTAACGAATAGGCCTACCTTAAAAAAACTGTGTAGGAAAACTTCTAACAATAACCTCTTGTTTGCTCAAAATAGTTTTTATTTGGCAATTAAAGAGTAAAGTTTTCGGTTTGTCTCTCCAGTAGGCCTAGAATGTTTCTCTGAACTGTTGATTGTGTGAAATTTGGGGAAGGTTTAACGGTGTCAAAAATTTGATACCGCCCAACCCTAACACACACACACTTAGCCAAATGATGATTTGATGAAGAAGATGATAACTAATAGTATTTATGCAATATTCTTTTTTAGAGAACGCAATGAAGGATGACAGGATTGATCGTGCTGTGGGGCTCTGCAAGAAGGTGGTCAGCAGCTTCTCCTACAGCTGGAGAAGGAAGAGGAAGCTAGCAGAGGCACAAAGAGAGCTGAAGCTGCCTGAACATTCACTGCAGTCTGAGTGTCCCACCAGGTGGGGATCCAGGCAGGCGATGATTGGGAGGGTCCTTGAGCAGCAGAAGGCCATTGCACAAGAGATACCTCATCCCTACATGGCAGAACATTGATGTCCTTGAGGCCATCAGCAAGTCGCTCAGCCCTCTGGTTGAATTCACAGATGCACTTTCTGGTGAGAAGTATGTGAGTGTTTCTTTTGTGAAACCCGTGCTCCATCTGTTCAATACATTGATCTTGGCAGTGGAGGAGGAAGACACAGACCTCACCAGATGAATCAAGAGGAAGATCCTGGCCTACCTCAACGACAAGTACAGTGACCTACGCACACACGAGATGCTTGATATGGCCTCTGCCCTGGACCCTAGGTTCAAGCTGAATTACGTCAGTGAGGACAACATGGGGTCAATCCAAGCCAGACTGACATCAGAGATGGCAACGACTGTCAGTGTCGTGGTAAATTATGTAATAGAGAATTAATAATTACATAGATATATTTCACAATAGATAAAATGAAGTGACATAATGTGTTGTGCTGTAAAAGTGTTGTAATATGAGTGTTAATGCTAATTGCCATTTAGTCAGATTAAACATGTTATTCTTATATTCTTTACCATGTTTTTTTAAGGCCCTCCTGAAATGGCAGAAATGCATGGTGGTGATGACACTGAAGGTGCTGGTGCACCCAAGAAGAAGAAGACCTTGGGCAGCTTCTTCAAGGCCACTGAGGGCACAGCACCAGGACCTCAGAGCCACAGTCCTACCTCCAGGCAACCATCCTGGACAGTGAGGAGGAGCCTTTGGACTGGTGGAGGGAACACCGGAAGCTGTTCCCACGGCTCTCCCACCTGGCAAGGAAATGTCTTTGCATTCCAGCTACCAGTGCCCCTTCAGAGAGGGTGTTCAGCACGGGTGGAAATGTTGTCACCTGTCACCGTGCATCTCTGAAGTCAGACCATGTCAACAGGCTGAAATTCCTGCCTAAAAACCTTTAAAAAAGGCAGCATTTGCCATGTACCCGAGACCTAAGTTGTTTTTATTTGATTGTATGTTCAGGTGCATTTATTTTCAGTTATTGCTTGACCTTGAGGGCGGGCTAGGCTATAAGAGGAAGTCTCGGACTGACTAACTTCCCATTGCTGAAATACGTTAAGTGATGTACAGTACAGGTGACAATACACCAATGTAGCAGTCCAGGTGAATGTGTGTATTTATAGTTCAAGAAGATTTTGTTTATTCAAAAAGTGCAATAAAAGTATTATGTTCCCAAAATCAATGAATAGTCGTTTTAAATAATCGTGATCTCAGTATGGACCTAAATAATCGCGATTATCATTTTTGCCATAATTGTGCAGCTCTATGCTGAAGCTCTGGTTTTTTAAAAATGGCGGTGAAAAAGGTTTGGTTGGTCTTGGTTGGTCACGATAATCCCACCCTCAGCCTCTGACGTAAGCGTTTCTTGGTTCTAGACCAGCTAAGAGTTGGTGCCGCTTTGGATCCAGTTTTTCTGGCCGTGAGCCGGTTCTTTTGCGGTCGAAAAGCGAAGAACTGGTTCGCGATTAGGCGCCGGCTCTGAACCAGCACTCGAAATGCCTTGGTGGAAAAGGGGCATGTGTGATAATGTTTTTGCATTATTTTTAAAATCTGATATCAATATTTCACCTTCATAAGGGGCATGTGTATATGCTTTATAATGGACAAAAAGCATTTTATTCATTTTTGGATATTTTTCAGGACCCGTAGATATTTTAAGCCACTGTTTTGACAGAAAACTTGTAATTCCCACTTGAAAATGATGCAACAGTGAGATTCTTCAGTCAAACAGTTGATTTGTGGTGAAATACATGATTATGTTGTGATTTACAGCAATGCATAATTTAGACACTTTGGATAGATTTGGAGACACTGGGTACACTGCTGACTTTTTGATTCATAGATCTTTAGTAGTTATGCGTATCTACCCTTCGATTTGTCGCACTTGTGGTCAAGGAGTTTTTGATCCAGTACATGTATCGTTTAACCTGCTTGTACATTTGCAATCTCTCAGTATTTCATTGCAAACTAGACAATTGGATTTGTGGCACTTTAGTTTATATTCATAATTTAGGAAGAAATGAAAGTTAGTATTTTAAATGGTACAAATGTCCTGCTCCATTTCAGCCATTTTTCAAGTCTCTATGATGTTCACATCTGGAGGTATAAAGCTCTAAATAGGGTACTCCCTACATGGGCAAGGATTGGCAAGATTTGGAATGTGCACTAAGGGGTTAAGAGAGGCTGAAAAGCAGCTTGCTTAAAAATCAGGAACACAACCCGAGTCGACTCATTAATGACCTCTTTTAAGAACCTGGATGGTAGGGCATCCAAAGGACTGGAGCAAAGATGTACATGAGATGTAATATCCAAGAATTGTTGCAGGGTCATAGGGGCAAACTGGGTTAACAAAACAAGACAAGCAGCTAGTGAATTGGAGCTGGAAGAACGGGTAATATTAGATTTGATGAGCTTTATCTTGTCAAGAAAGTAAGAAATTTGTTGCAGCTGTCAACGGAGGGGAACACAGAAGGAGGCAGAAGGAGTAGGGTTAACCAATTTATCAATGCAGTTAAATAAATAAACTTGAATATTCCTTTTAGAAACTAAGAGATATTAGGAAGGCAGTTCCAGCCTCCTTAAATTTTGTGTTAAAGGAGGCCAGTAGTTTCTTCATAATTTGAAAGTGGACTGTGAGTTGAGAATTTCTGTATTTGCACTCAGCTCTTCTACATTGTATTTTTGTAACGTTCTGGTTATAATGGATGCCATCAGATCTAGAGCTGGAACGCATGCTTCATTAAAATTGGTAACCAAACCATTCGTACTCCATAGCTGCAGCAAATTTTTTCTCATCAGTAAAAGCACAGGAAAATGTTGTTGCAGACTGGTTGTTAACCACGTAGAAGCAAATCATGCATTCATTTGATGGGGCCGTTAAATGAGATGAGTGTTTCGGATGTTAGGCAGTTCCCATTGGTGTCCATTCTTTGCTCTTCCCAGCACTCTGATACAAGTGAATCTTTGTCTCATTTATCCACATGACCTTTTTCTTGAACTCTGCTGGCTATTGAGCAAACTAACCAGGCCATCCTGTTCTTGCGGCAAACCTAGTGGTTTGCATCTTGCAGTGTACCTTCTTTATTTGTTTGTGAAGTCTTAATCGCTTATCAACTGTGGAGGTTTACCTTAGCTTACCAGGTTCATTTTGATTTCTGAGTTCACCAGTGCTCTCTTCTTAATGATGTTCCAAACAGTTGATTTTGGTTAGCCAAATGTTATGTCTCTTACTGTTGTCATAATGGCTTCCTTGACTCAACTGTGGTCCTCATGTTGACAAACACCAATAACAGACTCCAAAGGCAATCAAAGGGCTGTATACTGAAAGCTCTCTTATACCTGCACTAAGGAAGCAATTGAAAACACGTGACTAATCAGAAACACCTGTGAAGCCATTTGTCTCTAACATTGATGCCCTGAAAAAGGAGGATTACTAAGTGCTGTAATTTCTACAGGATGAAACAAAAATGTATAAAAAATACACTTGAATAAAAGCTGTGAATATGTACTCTAACATGCAAATTGTTTGATCACAAATCTGAAATTCTGGAGTACAGAGAAAAATCAAGAAAAGAAGTCTCTGTCCCAAACATTGTGGAGCTCACTGTATAACAGGGTAGTCTGATATTTTTGCAGCTTCGAAATTGCACATGCTGAAACTTCACATCCCAAACTATCAATAGTAGCAATAAAAGTTCACAAATACTGACAGTATATTGTCACAACAGGAATCTGGTGAGGCTCAAACTTCTCCATGGGGAAAGATGACTGCGCTAACCATTACACTAAAGAGAGATTAGTGCTGAGGGTGGCAAGGTGATGCAGTAAGAGGCAGTGTCGCCTCACAGCAAGAGGGTCCTGGGAGTCTCTCTGATATGCTGGTGGAATGGTACAATATAGTTATCTAGATAGTTCACTAGCTTGTTAAGAGAACAAAGGTGGCTGTGATATTATAGGGGAATACTCTTGAAGTAACTGAGAGCGCATTCAGGAACTTGGGAGGAAACTCATGTTCTCTCACTGCTGTCTGATGATATCTACTGTTTGCGTGTTTGTATAAGTTATATGCATCAAGTCATATGCATTTTTAACAATACCTGTTAAATTCCTTCTTGAAATCTGCATTCAGTGATTCTGTCCATGTCTACACAATTCCGATGATTATTGGTAAATCAGTCCATCAACTTTGTGGCATGCAGGTGGTTCGGACAGAGAAGAACAGTCTCAACAATCGCTTCCTGCCTTGGGATGCTGTGGAAACGGAGGCCATATTATCTATTGACGACGATGCACACCTTCGACACGATGAAATCATGTTCGGGTTTCGGTGAGTGAGTGTTTTTTTAAGTTTGCAGGCCAGGGGAATGCACGCATATCCAAAATAAAAAAATATAGTTAGTAAGAAGAGAGAGTGTATCTGCACACTGTCTTTTTTTCCTGCTCCCAAAGTGATTTAATAGTACAACGTTTCGACCTCCCAGGTCTTCATCAGGTACATCAACCAGAACATGTGACTGGGTGGAGATATATATATAGACCAGGAAGTGGGCAGGTCCATAATAGGGCCATAGACAAATCACAATTAGGGTTGGGTACCGAAAACCGGTACCTTAATGGCACCGGCTCCTATATGGTCAGCACCAACCGGACCGAATCACTACGCAAATTTCGGTGCCTCGTTTCGGTGCCACTTTTTAGTCCCTCCAGGAAAATCACGATGGCAATAATTAATGCAAATTCAACCAACGAGACAAAGTTTTAAAAAATTATACCTTGTCATTCTACAGTCAATAAACCAACATTACCATTGGTTTTACGCATAGAGATGTCCCTTTTGAGACTGAGTGGTCATGTATTGTCTTGGACAATCCGTTTGTGAAATATACGTGCACTTGTGATGCCTGAGTTAGTTACCTTCCAAAATAGCTGTGCGTAATGCCACGTGTGTTGTTTATGACGTTGTCGCCCTTTTTACTACAGTCTGGCAGTCTTTATTCAGTAGGTGAGAGTATAAGCTTTCTAACGATGTATAACATCTAATTTTGCTTTTGGAATAGCGTTTTATAGGTCAGCGTAACCGAAAATTTTCTTATCGCATTCACTTACACAATCACTCTGTGGTAGCAGTAAGAGATGCTGTACCTAACGAAAGGTTGTCAACGATTTTTCGTAATTTCTTGGAAAATACTATTATTATTGAGGACTTCTGGGCATAGCTAAGCCATATGTTTGCTGATAGACCTATCTGACATCCTTTTCTGGAGCAAAACAGAAGCGGATAGGACTGTATCATTGAATTACTGTCACTGTCTCTATCTACCGAACACACAAAATTTCATCATTGCTATGTAAGTATTACTGCTCAATTTTTCGGTTATATACGTTATTTTTGAAATTGAGTGTCTTTAAACTAGTTAGTGGTTAGTGGTATTATATAATGTGGATATTTCACACTGTAATGTAAGTGTTAGTAGTGTAATAGTTTTTTGTGACGCATACAACAGTGATGAGGAGAGTGTTGGAACATTGCCAAAACGTGGTGGATGGTTGAAAATTGTTGTCATATCGTCCCATCCCCATACAAGAAAACATACGAGAGTACAGAATATAGAAATACATACAAGAGTTAATTATTACGCATTTAGGTACTGTGCAGCATTGTGTGACAATATTTTTGTATTATTTTTAAATCTGATATCAATGTTTCATCTTAAACCTTCATAAGGGGCTCATTTATATGCTTTACAATGGACAAAAAGCACTATATTCCTTTTTGGGGAGATTTTGGATTTGTTTCTGGACCCCTAGCTATTTTAGACCACTGACTGTACTGATAGAAAGCTTGTAATTTCCACTTGAAAATGATGCACAGTGAGTTTCTTGAGTAAAAACAGTTGATCTGTCGTGAAATACGTGAATTTGTTGTGATTTACAGCAATGCGTAATTTAGACATTTTGGGTAGATTTGGAGACACTGGGTACACTGCTTAGGTTTTGCTTCATAGATCTTTAATAGTTCTACATATCCACCCTTAGATTTTATGAACTTGTGGTCAAGACATTTTTGATCCAGGACTTTAACCTGCTTGTATATATGCAATCTCCCAGTATTTCATTGCGAACTAAAAAAGAGCGAATTCATTTTAGATTGTTTGCCTAGACAGTTGCATTTGTGGCACTTTATTTCTTCCATTATTCAAATTATGAATATGAAGTAATCTAAGCTAGTATTGTAAATGGTACAAATGTCTTGCTTCATTTAAGCCATTTTTCAAGTCTCTGTGGTGTTCACATCTGGAGTTATAAAGCTTTAAATGGGGTACCCCCTAAATGGGCAAGGATTGGCCAGATTTGGCATGTGTGATAAGTGGTTAAAGTTTTTGTTTGCTCTTTATTTTAAAGAAGGGTATCTGTTCAGGCACCGTTTAGGAATTGGTACTGTTTTAAAGTATCGGTTTTGGCACCGGTATCGGAAAAATCAAAACGATACCCAACCCTAATCACTATATTCATAATAATGCAATAGGAACACCATCTGCAAACAAAAATACAGAAGTACATAATTCAAAGTGATGAATATCCATTCATCTGATATAAATTTTTATCAAAAACTATGTAATCGATAGGTGTATGTAGTGTAGATTTCATATCAAATATTGTCACTTTACAGAGCACTGTTCTGTAAAGTGACAATATTTGATATGCAATCTACACTACTACTACTGACTATGGCCCTATTATGGACCTGCCCACTTCCTGGTCTACATATATTTCCACCCAGTCACATGTTCTGGTTAATGTACCTGACGAAGACCTTTGAGGTCGAAATGTTGTACTATTAAATCACTTTGGGAGCAGAAAAAAACTGTGGATATATTCTCTCTTACTGTGTTTTTTAAAACAGTAAAGTTGGGGGGGAAAAAACATTAACATGAACATTCGAGATGTCATTTAAGATCTAAAAACGACACTTTCTTAATCATGTTGTTTAAAGAAAAGAATTTTACTTCCATATGTACTTGTCACCCCTGATCCTTTTGGACAGTATTCAACAAAGTTATATTAAAAACTGAAATGTACTTTCTTGGACTTTTTAGAGAGGGACCTAAGATCACCATTGCTTTAACGTTATCCTGCCAAAATGCTAGAACTCCCAAAACGCTAGCATGGAGAAAGGTGTAAAACAAACAACAATTGGCATAAGCATTTTATGCCAATGTTCTGGCCTGCAGGTAATTTGCCAGAATCTCCAGACAGTCAACTTGCGAAGAGGCCAGTGTCTATCTTTTATATTCCCAACGGAGGAAATGACCAAGGAACCAGGGATGAAATGAAACTGCCGTGTCCAAGTAACTGCATAGCAACTACTCATATGACCCAGCAATTTCCTTTTTCAACTGAGGAAGAACTAAAATGCAAGATTTATTTTTGGTTTAATACAAGCCAAGGTGAATGTAAGACAGCTTCAATAAAGCAAGCCATGCTGCATTTTTTTCTTTCACATTCGAACATTAATTTTCACGCTGAAATGTTTTTTTTTTTTTTTTTTAACAATTCAAATATCAAACCATCGTTAGATAGCCCTAGTGGGAATGTGTGTCTCTTGAATGGCAAAGGGTCAGAGGTGTTTTGAGAAGCAGGAATTTGAAGGATTTCATTAGAGTACAGAGTGATTCTGAGAAGAATATACGTACGTCTGGGACTGAAACAAGCGCAAACACATCTAGATGAACACAAGCCTAAACACACACACGGGCACGCATGCATACTACGTGTAACCACAGCTAGAAATATGACAAGTGGGAGCTCATCTGGTTTTTACAGCCTAGTCGTCTAGGTTTTGAAAACTGCAACTGCAAAAAACAAAAACCCCACATACTGAGCTCAGCACCTGTGTCTGGGCACTGCCCATCATGGCCAATTTCCATTCTCTGCTCCAGTCTGGTCACTGCTTGTCTTGTCTGGCCTTGTTGCCTAGTTAATCCTGCTCTTCTGCTGCTCAGGGTGTGGCGTGAGTCCAGGGATCGAATCGTGGGCTTCCCAGGACGCTACCATGCTTGGGATGTGAACCACCAGTCCTGGCTGTACAACTCCAACTACTCCTGCGAGCTCTCAATGGTTCTGACAGGTGCTGCTTTCTTCCACAAGGTAACTTCTGTCTTCACACAAGGAGCCCGGCAGGTGGCAAGGGTTGAACTTGACCAGGCATGAGAGGGTCAGTCAAAAATACATTAAAATGTTATATTTTTCAAAATGGAAAATACCTCTGAAAATTTAGAGATTAAAATCTAAATGTCACAAGACAAATATAACCATACCATAAAAGAACAGCTGTCCAAAAGCAGTATTATATGTTATAATATATAATAATATAATAGGGATAATGACCTCAGGGCTGTGCATTATGCTGTTTGCATGCCGGACACATAGGTAGTAAATTTGCCTCAGGAAATTTCATTCCATGAAAGGCATTCAACTTTCATAATGCACAGCCCTGAGGTCATTATCCTGTTTATGCAACAGCTCTCCAACCAAAGCATAATTACAATAAAAGCATTCAAAATATTCAATTGCACTGTAAATATTGGTATAGTATATATTCCAGAAAATATCCCAACCTCTGTAACACTTAGCAACGAATGCGTCTTTCTAGTCATTCTCAACTGGGTTAGATGGCAAGCTGGCTTTATAAAGATAAAGATATACTTTATTGAACCCCGTGGGGTAATTTGTCTTCTGCATTTTGACCCATCCTAGTTACTTAGGAGCAGTGGGCAGCCACAGTGCAGCGCCCGGGGACCAACTCCAGTTCTGAGGCCAGTGCCTTGGTCAAGGGCAACTGCAGGAGTGCAGATAACATGCATGTATTTGAGCGTAGGAGGAAACCAGAGTACCCGGAGTAAACCCATGCGAACACGGGGAGAACATGCAAACTCCGCACAGAAAGGCCCCAAGCCGAGATTCGAACCCATGACCTTCTTGCTTAAATCAACCATGACCTTCTTGGGTTTTAGGTCGAATTGGTCTCACAGCATGCTTGTTATCACAAATAGCTAGCTAGCCAACTATTGAATTATATTCAAAACAGGCTAAACTCTTAAACATAATCGTTCTCAGACACACAGAACAAAATATGTCCTATATGGTTCAAGGTTATCTTTATTGTCCCACTAGGGAAAATTTGTCTTGACAGCCAGGGTTCACTTGCCTGGGTCCAGACCTTTGAATCCTGCCCACTGCAGATTCAGGTCTGGTATCGTGACATGAAACAGCAATTTCTCCGGTTGCCGAAGCGATTATCCAATCAGCGCCACGGGCGGGACTAACGCCATTGTCAAGCTGTGCGCCGGAACCAAGGATTAACAACAACAACAATGGCGACTGCTTTAGACAAGATAGACGCGGCTATCCAGGCTGTTCTACATCGATTAAAAGTACCAATTACTTTGAAATCTGAACAGCGCTCTGCTTTGAAGGCATTTATTCAAAGGGGAGATGTTTTTTGCGTTCACAAATCCTCCCAGAATAGACACTGAGTCTATATGGGATAATTACCCCGACATCTCGGAAACGTTCACTTAATGGCCTCTCTTTCGCGTTTAGGCTGCTGAATAATATTCTTGAATTTGTTATGACCCCCTTGATTAACAAATTTATTTTACATAGACTGCATGTCTTCTCAGTATCGCCTGACATTGTAGTTTGTTTTTACTTTGCTCATCTCCACTCGTAGCCTGATATAAGACACTCGTTACACTCCATTTCCATCTTCGGATTCTAAGGTCTGAGGTGTGTTCAAATTCAGCAAACAAGGCGAACGTTTGCAAACTGTTTAACGCTCAATGTTAGGTAACGTCAACGTGAAAGCTACATTAAATTTTTGTGACAGCAAACTATCGATAGCTTAATTTAGCCAATGCCAACTTAATGTTACCCATTTAAGTTAACTAGCTAGCTAATGCAAACCAGTTGGAACGTTCTTAAAAAGCCGTTCAAATTTAACCGTTCAGAGAAAACATGTTCGCCATGAGCATTCGCCTCTGTTTGCTGAATTTGAATGCACCTCTGGACCCAGGAAACTCCACTCGTAAAACCGGCAACATACATAGTATGTTGGTATGGCCATAGACATATATATATACATGTATATATGTCTATGGGCATGGCTCACAGTCTCTGGCATGGCTACGCATCAGTGTCGACCTAAAATGACGTCAGATTCAGGCGGATACGTTGGTCTCTAGTGATTGGTCCAAACAAGTGCCCTAAAATGAAGGCCTGAGGGCAAAAGCTCAAACTACCTCTGAAGTGGATGGTCCATATGAGTTCAATGAGGAACGCCTCTTGACTTTCCATACTGGATGATTTCTGTATTTTATGGGAAGGTTGGTAACCGTAAATCAAGCTATAACTAGAATAGTTAGTCACTCATGGATAACAAGCTGTCTATGCTTGAGTTGGCAGTGGCAGTGTTTCGGGACACATCCCTGAACACTGTTGCAAATAAGATATTGTAACAGTAGTGGCTTGCTAGCAGTTTACTACAAAAATGATCATTCACCACATTTGATTTCTTCCATCGATACATTTATAACCCTGATTGAACTTCTGCCAGTGCTACTTCTTAGCTGTGCGTATATGGAAAATAATGCAATAATGCACATCTCCCAGCCAGTCAGAATAGAATATTTAGCTAAGCTAAATAAAGGTTTAACAAAGACCTATCTGTGATTGTGATATTGTCAAAAAAAAAACATTGTATTTGAAATGCACCGGTGAAAATACATATTTAGAATGTATGCGCCTTAAAGACTGCTCAGCAGGCTGAGATAACATCAGGCTGATGTCATGGTCTCTCAATTTTCTATTGCCTTTTCACAACAGGACTTGTCCATAGCCATGATCCTCGAAAGCCAGAATTTTCACCAAAAATTAGCAGTCAGTTTAAACCCAAGAAATTCAGTGAAGCAAATGAACTGTGCAACTACGTAGCTGCTGTAATTGTTTGAAGTAACAATGAAAAGCAGGTGGTCCACTGCCTTCAAAGGACTAGAGTTGGGGTCCACTGCTTTAGTAGAGTTGAAGAATACGATGGGAAGATTCTTATGGTCTCTGCTGCTTCTGTTTGTAATCCATCTCATTTGGACAATGGAAACTGTAATGGACAATGGAAACTGTAAAGGCCAAAGGTGAGATTTAATTGGATTATTGTCGTTGTCTCAATATACATGACTCAGAAAGAATCGATTTATTGACAGAGGTGTCTGACGAAGGCTTCTTATAAATCCTGCTTATCCGATTATAGTCAGCAGCACCAAAATTTTCTGTCACACCCTCAATAAACTGCAAATGTCCCAGTAGAAGATTGAATTAAATCTTTTAAAGTTATATATTTTCTGAAACGTTATCAATTCCGCTTGGCCACAGTGAGCGTATAGTTGCTATGTAAATTATGGAACATGCGCAGAACGCCTAGGCCAATTTTTGGCCTATTGAAGCACATATATGCCGTAGTAAATCGACCCCCAACCGCATTATCTAGGTAAGTTAGTCCGACTCTGAAAAAATCGACTTTGTACGATTTCAGTCGGACTACAGCGTTTACATGAGTTTTAAAAGTCCAGTTTTAGCCGGACTAAAACAATAAATCAACTTTTTCAAACATCATGTAAACCCACTGACTGCTGTTTTCACGCAGCCTTGCTCACTGTTTGGCACTGGTGTTAGGTGTTTGTTTGGTTTATTTAATTCAGTTTACATATTTATTTAACAATTGAGGCATATAATGAGTCTGCCATTTGCTACCGTACGTTCCGACTACCTTTTTAAAGTTCCAGGAAACTTCAATCTGTGAATTCTTTGCTGGTGGTGCAGTTTTAATACTTCTTTCTCACAAATGGCTGAGAAATATTTAAAAAATTATTCTTGCAATACGTAAATGATGCTCTTTCCACTTTTGTGCGGGTAAGGCAAGCCCCTTCTCTGGAGGAAGTGAATGAAAAGAAGAGACCTACAAAAATGGGTTTTATTTCTGGGCACAGCATGGGCACTGCTGTATTATAATAACCCGTACAGTTGGAATTTGCCCATTTTCACCTGGAACTTGTTGCAGAACACAGTGGGTCAATAAGTAGGCTTACCGGTAGCTAGTGACAATTAAATATCTTTTAAGCTTAGACATGTGGAATCGAAGGCTTTCTTTATTTGGATTTGAGACTGCTATAGTCTAATGCAGGGTACAGTAGCTCAGTTTTACAACGTTATTACACATTAAATGATCTTCAGGTTTAACTATACAATGGTAAAGCCTAGTTTGTTTTTTTTTTTTCATTTTGTCTGGTAGAGTAAGGTTACTGCTCTAACCGGCTCTAACCTAGCTAGCAATGAGTTTACGTATCACATTGCTAAAGGATATGAACGTTAAAGAGTGCAGGATACACACCCACCCTGTCCTAGTCCGCTGAACAGGTCACAATAATCTAATGGTGTTTATTACAATTTAATGGTTATAAACCCCATGGCTGGTGTTTAACTCACCAAATGATTGGGTTAAAAACTTAAAAGAAATATTAAGAAGACAATCAATTATCACTTCTGGGGAATATAACAGCAATTTGAATCCAGTTGCCTGGACCTGTAAACTTTTTCTCAGTGTCTTATTTCTTGCACTTACTACTCCCTCTCCCTCTTCTATCTTCCCTCTCCATCCCTTCTTCCACTGTTCTTTCAACCTCCACTCCTCTCTTTCTGTCTCTCTTCCTATCTCCAACCCACTCTTCCTTTGCTTTGACAGTACTATGCCTACTTGTACTCCTATGTGATGCCCCAGGCAATCCGTGACATGGTAGATGAGTATATCAACTGCGAGGACATTGCCATGAACTTCCTGGTGTCTCACATCACGCGAAAACCCCCTATAAAGGTCAGTGCATTGCTGCCATAATGATTCTGTCAGCCATAACAACATAAACCAAGGATAGATGAACAAGGCTGCTGGCTAGCTCGCCATGCTAAAACACCAGGCTGTGCATGGGTCAGAGAGGGAGGGTAAAGCTGTCAGTAAAATTTCAAATTGGGAGAAAAAATAAATTGAAGTACATTTTCTTTTTTTGTGATGGGAAAAAGAATATGGAGCTGCTGTGCCAGTGCATCACCCAGGGTCAACCAGGCCCACCATGTCAAGCCACACATGCAAGGTCTTCCTCCAACTCCATACTGTGCAAGCTGTAGTCTATGGTGTGGAAAGAAACAGACTGGTGACATTATGTTAAATATTAAGGAAATACTTGGTATTGTTGTACCATCTATTTGTAGTGTTTTTTGAGGTATCTTCTTTAACTTTAAAAGAAGGGAAAATCAGTAGTTACACTCCTACTTTCAGTTTTGATTGTTCAGTGTTCATCTTGTGTAACCATACACTTACGTCCCCCCCACCCCCAGGTGACATCCCGCTGGACATTTCGATGCCCTGGCTGCCCTCAGGCCCTGTCCCATGATGACTCGCACTTCCACGAGCGCCACAAGTGCATCAACTTCTTTGTAAAGGTGTATGGCTACATGCCGCTGCTCTACACACAGTTCCGCGTAGACTCGGTGCTGTTCAAGACCCGGCTCCCCCACGACAAGACCAAGTGCTTCAAGTTCATATAGGGGAAGAGGTGCACAAGTGTGGACAGACTGACCCCATGAGGAGGGAAAGTGGAACAAGTGGGATGAGGGCAGAGGGACTGGCACCCCCAGGAATGGGGAGAGTGCTCAGTTTCCAGTTCTTGACTGTGGGGCATGGACTAATTCAAATCTTGTGGTAAAACTAATGGGGATATAGCTTGCTGCCTTTTTTTTTCTTTTGCATTTTGTGCCTGCATCCCAGCAGAGACCACTATATATCTTGCTCAAACCACTCTTTGATGGCCCACGAAAATTCTTGAATGTTCCTCGGACCTGTTGTTCAGAATGGACTGCAGATTGACATTACAGCTTTTACTGCAGAGGGCAGGCACACACCATTTTTGTCCACAAAATGTTTGTGGCAGAACACATTTCTCATTGCCCTCTACCATTTTGTTAATTTTACTGTTGAATTTATATATACTCCGTGTATGTGAGAATTTAAAAAAGCACTGATGTTCACCTCGCTATTTTATTCAAGGAGTTTTTAAAATGTGTTGGTGTTTAATTGTACAAAGGTCTGTGTATTATGGACCATTGTCAAACTAATTTCTTGAGTTAAAAAAATATGCTAACTTGTGTGGGGCACACTTCTGTGTCACTTCTGAGTTTGGCTGGGTACAAACTGACTCAACAGGAATCCACAGATTAGGAATCCATGAGTGGTGTCAAGCACCCAAAGGTCCAAAAGTTATAAAACAAAATTCTAAAATTCTTCATTGTTAATCACACATGAGCACAATATTAAATCAAGACAACTTTTTTGACTTGCACTGGAGAACTCATGAGTACTCAGTCTCAGTACTAACGGAATGTTGTTTCCTCCTGTCCCCAAAGGCCTTTCTGGTCAAAGGTGATTACAGACATGCTTATTTTGTTTTAGTTCAGCCCCTTACCCTCACTGTGAAATGCAGAGGTTAGCCTCCTGTCGTTTTTTTGTATTGCTTGAATATATTGGATTTTCAGTGTACAGTATATTGGTGTTGTTTTTTAAGGCAGGCAGGCAGTCTTAATATGAAGGGTTCATCCCCCCTCAGAAAGAATATCTCTGGTTTTGCCTAGCTGTAGGTTCTGTGTAGTTCTCCAGAAAAGTACGAATGCAGTATACGCACAAAAACAGTGACTATTGCAATGAACACAGTGGCATCTGTGTTCATTAGTTCTTAGAACCATGCATTTTGGACAGCTTATAGCATGGTTATGTGTAATTACTTCAGATGCCACTGTGTTCATTACAATAGATCCAGCATTGTGGTTAGTTTTTTGCAGAAAATTCACAGCCGCTTCTGTATCTTGATCTACGGAAAGCTCCACATTACTGCCCCCAAGAGGAACCTCTCAAAAAAGGGAGATTCAAATGATCTTTGTTACCTTTGTTTGGGTTGCCACATGCCTATGTTTACTACATCTGTACTTGGCTAACAGTTTTTCTCTTTTCGCTGCAACACAGTGATCAATGACTAGTTGGTAATTCCCTTACTGATACGTGGATGCAGCATCACAAATGCACCTTTAGTGGGCAAGGCAGAGTGCACCTTGGCAAAAGCTTTAACAAAGCTCTTCCCACCTCAAATATAGTGAGTCCGATAATGTTTAGGACAGACATTTTTTCTTGATTTGGCTCTGTACTCCACAATTTTCGATTTGTCATCAAACAATTACATGTGCTATAAATGCATGTTCTCAGCTTTTATGTGAGGGTATTTTTGTACATTATGATTTCACCATGTAGAAATTTCAGCACATTTTATACATAGTCCTCACTATGGTTCAAGGAACCATAATGTTTGGGACAAATTGCTTCACAGGTGTTTCTGATAAGTCGTGTGTTCAGTTGCTTCCTTAGTGCAGGCATAAGACCGCTTTCAAACATTATTGTAACCTGAAATGATTGGGGGGGCGGGGGGGGAGAACAGCAAAATCAAGAAAAAATGTAGACAATGGACACTGTCCCTTCGTCCTGTTGGTTATCACATGTGCTTTGCTACAGTAACTGCACACCTTCAGTCCTTCAGGGCTCTAATTGGCTTTATTCCAACCAATTTAACTTCTGAACCCCAATGCTGGTTTACTTCTGCATTAGAGCACAGATTCAAAAAAAATGCATTTGCTGTCTACAGCTGTAATTCATGACTATCACAAATGGCAGAACAAGTATATGAAACTAAAAATAAATGAAAATCAAACTAAATGGATTGGTTTTGGTCATATTTTTGCAGATACAATATGCCTTTTTAAGCCCTTGGGAGTGGGGGAGGAACTATTTTCAGAATTTTGCAATTGTCCTCAAAAGTAAAGTGGGAACCCATCATAGTGTCAACCTATAGTATACAGTATTGAATACTCATACGTCTCATTAACGAATTATACTGATATCTACAGGCCAATAATTTCTCCATTGCATGATTATTCACTTGAAGAAAAAATCAGCAATTTACAATTTCACTGGAAGTTTCATATTCATAGTGTGTCCTCTACTCTGTGTGTGTGTGTGTACAAAATTTGTCAAATCACTGCAGGGGGTTGAAAAAAGAAGTGTTAAAGCAACAGCTTTTTAGGGTTTTAGTGCCTTGGTGCAATCTGGGGAGATGACAATTGTGAAAGCGCATTATCAGAAATGATATCCATGAGCAGGGGCTCCAAAGTCTGTACCAGTGGAAGCCAGCCTGCCTAATGCTCTGGGCCAACAAACTGCTTGGTCCCCAGTCACAAAGTTGTTGTGTACTTGCATCACTGTTTGCTGTTCAACAGCAATATTAAACTAGAAGAGTGCACTTAGTAGAGTGCAGATCTCCGCCAGGCGTGTTAGCTTTGCTGATGCAACAATAGAGGCTACACAATCAATGCAACCAGACAAAGACAATATTACAAGTTTTTACCATGTGCCACTGAAAATCCAAAAAAACGCCGATTCAGTGAACATAACAGCCACGATATGTTAGTCAGAGCTAACGTTGACGTTATAGTCTGGCACTTTTGTTTGAAATCTGGACAGGAACAATTCCAAAAGACCAGCGATGTAAAATATCAATTTTAACGTGAAAATGCCAACAAAATAATTGGTACAGATTCAAACAGTAACGTACCCTGTTTTGTTGGCATTTTAACGTTGAAATTGACATTTTATATCACTGGTCTTTCATTCCAAACGGAAGCAGTTGTTGAACATTTGCCACCCCTACCGGCCGGTTAGGAGGAGTGAGGAGTTAGCATTCAATGTATTTTAATGGACAATGATGGAAATAAATTAAAACAAAATACTTGTCGTTGACCTATTTGCAAAATATTCGAGAATTCAGGTCCTTGGCCTGCTGTTAGCATGCACAAGTATTAGGCTGATTGGCCCAGTAGTATGCGAGATTAGCTGCGGACGGATACACAAACACACGCACACGCGACCAAATGCATAATTCGCTCCAGGCTCTCGACTGGCGGAGATAATAAGCAGGAATAATTGAGGCCCAGAAGGCTTGCTTCTGAGCCCTGTTTATCAGTGATGCTATCCAGTGCTTCAGTGTGGAGAGAGGGTGTTTCATTGGTTTTCTTTTTTTTTTTTTTTAAATTCTGGTCCTGCTTGGGATGGCCCTGCCTAATGTCCAGCTCTACCACACTCCTGTGCCAGATAAAACAGGGAGGCCAAATGGTCCTGCTAAACCAGCACTGTACACAGAATAAAATTTTTAAAAACCCTGGACATTGTTATAGATCTGCAGAGTCAACTCCTTCCCCCCCACCCCTGTATTTCCACCACCAAAAAAACCTGTCTGTCGTCTCGATTTCCTCGTTTCCCAGGGGGTCTGAGTAATTGTGGCAATGATAAGTAAAAGCTTGTGACAAGGTCTGCACACATTGGTACATGAAACAGGTGTTCCTGTGAGAACTGCACTTCAAATCCACCTGCAATTAAAGCATCAAGGGAACCAGATTACCCACTGCTGCAAGTTCTTTGTTCACACAGCAAATAAGAATATGGTTAGACTGCTGCAGATTTCTGTTTCTTCACATTAAGCCAAAACGAAGTCAAACTGAATGATTTAGATGATGTTTGTTCCATTCGAGTTGCAACACAATCCCAGGCCCTGGTGTTATGATGAAACTAAGGCAACAAAATATTGCTTCATTTAAGGAGGTTTAAACGGTCACAATCGAACATTCAGAAATTGGTGTAGATCAGCAGTTTTCAAAACTTTTGTTTCTAAAATGTATAGCTTCAATAAGCCAACGGTAACAAAAAGACCAATAACATCAATTGAGTGGAGAAACTAAGAGGGTGGGTAAGTACAAAGGAGGCCAAGTAGCTTTTCTCTGGAACCTTTATTTTCAGATCTCAGCACTAAATAATACCATATAAAATTTTAATAGTAATGACCCTTTTGCAGAATAAACCTTAAAAGCAAAAACCCAAAAACGTAGTCACCGAATATGCATTAAACCCTCAAAAGTATGCCCACCAGAAGGCCAGGCTGGCTTTGTGATAGTCGCGTGTCACCCTTGCTGTACCTGTCTGACCAGCATTGGCATGTCTATGAAAGCCTCTGGAGTGGCTGGGAGAGATGTGAAATTGTCAGCCACAGCTCTACTTCAGAGTTTATAGCTCCCTAGTCAAAGCGATTATGGAGGTATCCAGCAGTTATTAAGGGCTGGAGTTCACAGCACTCTAATCTGGTGAAAAGAGGGGGAACTAGAGGGTAAAATTTATGGTACTTAATTTAGGGGTGGAGGTTTTATGGGGCCTAAGTGTGTCTTATGCAGTTGCCAGAGTGGTTGGGAAGGTTTTGGAGCTCACAGTTTCTGCAAGAAGTGCAGCACCAGGTCCCTCAGGACAGTGCGCAGTGACTCATTGTTGTCACAAACAATGTGTGTCCCATCCTCCTCCAGCTGGATCAGTGTGTCCTCTGCCTGCAGGTGCAAGATGTGTCCATCTGCCGTGTCCTCCACCTTCACCTCTGTGATGCCATGCTATAGGGAACACACACACACACACACATATTCTCTGTCACATGAAAAACAACATATAAGCCGGCTCTGCCACAAACCAAACTCTAGAGAATATTGTTGTAAGTGATTACTGTAATGTTGTCACTGTGATACACAGGAATAAAAATCAAGTCCAAACTCCTGAGCTTGATGAAAATTTTTCAAACGAGCAAGACAAGAATCTAGCAAAACAATTATTCAGGAGTAACTCACAGAAAAATTCTTAAATCATTAACACTACTTGAAAAATTGTTTATATTTTGTGGAGGTTTCTTGTTCTGAGTGGCAAATCAAAAACAGATGGTTTTCAAAGGAGATCTCCAAAAATGCATCTCTAGTACTAGAGAATCGTAATCGCACTTCTTTCTTGTAAGAACAGTTCCTCACAAATTGTTCAATGTGTTTTTTTTTGGGGGGGGGGGGGGGGGGCTTTTTCAGCTTTATTTGACAGATTAGTGTAGAGAGACAGGAAGAACTAGGAGGAGAGAGAGGGAAAGACATGCGACAAAGGTTGGCGGTCGGACTTGAACCAATCTTTGCTTGTCCTACAGTATTATGAAACAAGCACAGAAAGTTCTGATATATGTTTTATGCAAAATTAAGCATGGGTACAAGAGGGAGACGCAGACACACAGGGTCATGTTACGCCACGCCAAGACTGCCTTCACTTGATGTGCCTAAACAAACAAAAAAAACGGCAGCACACTTGTTTGCAGTTGGGACAAAATTACCTAAGAGTGGGGACTAATTCCACGTGAACTGAAAATAGTCCTCAAGAACTTCAGAAACAACTAATAATGGGTCATCCCCCTGTACCTACCTGATAATATGTTAACCCCTAGCTATTAACAGGAGCAGGCTATTCATAAATCATAAATGTATAAATTGCAGCATGCCCTGTTGTCACCTGTAAAATATCAAACTAAAATAATTTCCCTGACCATGACGGCATCTCCCGTTTTTCAGTGTGATGGGGTTGTCTCTCACCTTGTTCAGTGTGATGGGGTTGTGCCTTACCTTGTTCAGTGCGATGGGGTTGTCTCTCACCTTGTTCAGTGTGATGGGGTTGTCTCTCACCTTGTTCAGTGTGATGGGGTTGTGTCTCACCTTGTTCAGTGGGATGGGGTCGTGTCTCACCTTGTTTAGTGATATGGGGTTGTCTCACCTTGTTCAGTGTGATGGGGTTGTGTCTCACTATGTTTACTGCAATGGGGTTGTGCCTCACCTTGTTCAGTGTGATGGGGTCGTGTCTCACCTAGTTTAGTGCGATGGGGTTGTTGTGCCTCACCTTGATCAGTGGGATGGGGTTGTGTCTCACCTTGTTTAGGGGATGGGCTTGTGTCTCACCTTGTTCAGTGTGATGGGGTCGTGTCTCACCTAGTTTAGTGCGATGGGGTTGTGTGTCACCTTGTTTTGTGTGATAGGGTTGTGTCTCAACTTGTTTAGTGTGACAGCGTCATGTATCACCTTGTTTTGTGTGACAGGATCGTGTCTCACCTTGCTCAGTGTAGCCAGGAAGAGCTCCAAGGGCACAGCTCCACTCAGTAGTGGTTTTGGGGTCAGTACCTCAGGGGGCTCCTCCACCATACGTTTGCGCTTCTTACTGGGTGGGGCAGTGGCAGGCTTGGGGGCAGGCTGGATTTAGAGGCGAATGTTTCACAGCAAGTCAATCACATGGCAGGGTTTAAAAATTATTACTGACATGTAATCTTTATTCAAGTGGGGATTACATTGTTAAAATCAGCCTGGCCTATTCATATCACCCCAAGTTTTTCAGCATAAGCAGTTTCCATTTGGGTTTTCATATCTCAGTGGTCCGTGCTTGTGGGGATATAGGAGAAGACCTGTTTTAGTGGTGAATATATATTGATGAAAAAGCTTTTCATTTACTTCAGTGGATTTATGTGCTTTACACAGGACAGTGTGCACATTGCTCCAAAGAAGTTAAAAATCTGATTGTTAAAAAAGATGTTGTTCCCCCCCAGTTCTTTTCTTTTTCCAAAGGCACACAGGAAAAGTTTGCAGGGATTAAACATGGAAATGTCTCAATTAATTTGTTTCAGTTTGAAACACTGCCACTTCATTTATATTTCTCTCTCCACAGATTTGTTTGAATACGTAGGTTACCATTCACCACTCAAACAGCCAATCCTTTCAGCAATGTAATGGGACTCTGGTATGAATATGTCTGTCGAATTCATACAGTAAACATGAGAAATTTTCATTTAACAATATTACAGTGTTGAATATGAATATGACTACAGTTAGTTTATTCAGCCAATCCCCAGTATTAGAGCATTCCAAATGGCCACAATAAGTTCCCTGACTCTACTGCCAGCCACTGAAGCCCCGCCCTCCTCACTGACCTGCAACATGTGCTTGTTGTCCTTCGACTGCAGGACTGCAGAGACTGTTGCCACAGATATGCCAGGTTTGACCTCGGAGGGGACCAGAGATTTGGCAAGCTGTAAGGGAGGGAGGGTGCCTGCGGTTGATAACTGACAGGCAGCCAAGGATAAAATCCAGCCCATGTGGCTGTGATGTACGAGGACATACCAGCCCTCTGCCAACCTTTGTGTGCTTATGGGTTTATAAGTGTGAAGACAGTGATGAATGCACATCAATGGAGAGGCAGGCTGAGCCAGGAATGACAGTGTTTTATTTCTTTATTAACCCCTTCGGCACAAGCCCTCTGGTGGCCAGGATGCAGGTGTTGTGCGAAATATTGCACACCAGCATTTTCACATTTTTCGCTGACACTGAGATATAGCTTTGAGTATACCTCATATCAGGACGTTAGCAAACCAGCACATTGCAGAACAGAGAATGTTAAGAAATTGGCCATAGTTATAGATCACTTAACAAGCTATAAGGCTAGCTCGCTGTTGTTACCTGGTTTTGAATGTTAATTGGCTGACAAAGCCTATTGTGTTAATAAACAGTCAGTGACAAATATAATACAAACAATTTTATTCGCAACTCACAAATGTTGTGTGCCCACAAACCCAATTATACAATGCCTTGGCTGCATACATTATTCTGATTGACTGGGATGGGTGCATTATTTTTCCACATACACCCGGCTATGAAGTAGCGGTTGCAAAACTTCAATCAAAATGAGCTATCCGTGTTAACAAAAATGCTGCAAGAATATTTTGACTTAAAACAAAACAGAATTTTAAAATTAGGTAACCTGGTTTGAGGTATTAGACATGTGTCCCTTGCTGTTTTCATTGCAATGGAATTGCATATTTTTAAATGCCGGTTTTCATGACAAAGGTAGCGAATTCTCCTCTGGCAACTTCCCTCAGCACAGGGCATTCAAGCGACGTAATACTCAGACCTTCAGACATTATCTTGCTTATACAATGACTTACCAACAAAAAGCATAATTGTAATCAAAAAAAGCATTTAAAAAAATATTTCCTTTATTCTTTTTATACTTTTATACTTTTATTTTAATGCATTTCTTCTTTTTTACATAATGAATTATTATAAAAGAAGCAAAGAATCAACACACAGTATATGCATTGCCTCTATGAGAAAATAAAGATTGAGGATGCACATATCCGATGAGTAACTGATTACTCATTCGAACCCTTTAATCCTACCATGGATTTTACGCGTAGATATGTCCCTTTCAAGATTAAGTGATCTGTTATTGTCTTGGACAATCCATTTGTGATACATACACTTATTTGCCACACCTTAACCCCTTCGCGCAATACCCCGAGTGGTCGGCACGCTAGCGTGCCTAGATTGCTCAATTCAGACATTCTGTGCTCCCGTAACCAAATTATGAGTTGAAAACACAAGCTCTCTGTTCCAGCTTTATTAGTAGAGGATTCAGGACAACTACACCAAAGACGGAGTTTCTAAGTGCCACCATTGTCAAGCTGATCGTCCATTTACCAAGCACCCCCTCCCTGCAGTCTCATCTGTAACTACACCCCCCACGCATGACACACTGAATAATAGTATCGATCTGGGCATACATGAAAACATTTTTACCACGAATGTTTCCCGTTTCTGTCGTAGCAACAAGATAAGGCCAACAATAGCCGAAGATATGCCAGTACAGCTGTGAAAAACACTACTCATTGAACACTGAAATAAACAAGAAGAATTTTTCAAAAATTATACCATGCCTACTGTCAATATCTGTGACTAAATATGGAATAAATATACAATCTTACCATTGGTTTTACAAGTAGAGATTGCATTCCCTTTCAAACCAGAGTGGTCATGTATTGTCTTGGATAATCCATTATATAATATATGCCCATTTTTGAGGCCTGGGTACCTTCCGAAATAGCTGTGCATAATGTGACACGTTTACAGTGATGTCGCCCTTTGTAGTACAATCTGGCTTAAACAACAATTAATCGATCCAATAGGAGACAAAATAATCTTTCTAACAATGTATGTCTAATTTTACTTTTGGAATACCGTTTTATAGCTCAGCGTAACCAAAAGTTTTGTCTCATTATCGCTGCATTGCGAATTCCGCCTGTGGTAGCAATAAAAGACACAGCACCTGGCACACACACTGCACACTTTCGTCATTTCTTAGAAAATATTATTATTCTTGAGAACTTCTGAGCATGGCTAAGGCACATGTTTGTATGTTTGCTGATAGACCTAGCTGATATACTCTTTTCTGGTCTAAGCCAGAACAGGGGAACGACAGCATTGATTCTGTCTCTGTCTCTACCTACTGAACACAGAAAAGATTTCTTCATCCAAATGTAAGTGTTACTGCTGAAAATATTTCGGTTATATATGTTATTTTTGAAATTGAGAGTCTTTAAATAGGTTAGTGGTATTTTATGAGGATATTCACACTGTAAAGTATGCCTTCAGTGGTAGCTGTAGTGTTTGTGTTTAATGCACCAGATGTGACCTGAACTGGAACACTGGCAAAATGGAGTGGACGGTTGAATATTGAATTAATGTCGTCCCATCCCCATACAAGAAAACATTACATACTGTAGAGTAAAAACATACGAGAGTTAATGATTACACATTTAGGTACTGTACCACATTGTGATAATGTTTTTGTGTTATTTTTAAAAATATGATGTCAATGTTTCATCTTAAACCTTCATAAGGAGCACATTTTTATGCTTTATAATGGATTTTATTCATTTTTGGAGAGATTTTGGACATGTTTCAGGACCCCTAGATATTTTAGGCCAGAGTACTGATGAAAAGCTTGTAATTCCCACTTGAAAATGATGCAACAGTGAGTTTCTTGAGTCAAAACAGTTGATTTGAAGTGAAATACATGTTGTGATTTACAGAAATGCATATTTTACATACAGTACCAGTCAAACGTTTGGACATACCTGCTTAAACCAGTTTTTTCATGATTAAAAATTCTTTAAACTGTATAAACTTGTCTATAAACACTTAATATTACATTATACGATATATGTACTTATATAAGCAGATAATCTTAAGTGAAGTGGATTGCATTCAAAAGTTTGATTTTTAAATGAAAATGGAAATCTTGTAAGCTCATTGGGGGGGGTAGAGTAAAGTATGAGTTAAAAACAGAAACGCTTTGTTTTCGTTTCATTAGTAGACGATACATGACAACTATGCCGAATACGGAGTTTCGCAGCGCCACCACTGGTCGTTCATTTAACATGCACCCCCTCCCTGCAGTCTCATCTGCAACTACACTCCCCACCCATGACATAATGGATAATATTGTATATCTGGGTATTCATAACAATATTCTTTCACCACTCAAAAATCATATTCCGTCATAGCAACAAGACAATAGCCCTAAGATATGCCAATACAGCAGTGAAAATGCTGCTAACTGAATAACGAAATAAACGAGAAAAAGTTTTCAAAAATGATACCATGTAATTCTACAGTCAATATCTGGGACTAAATATTGAATAAATACACAACCTTACCATTGATTTTACACGTAGAGATGTCCCTTTTGAGACTGAGTGGTCATATATTGTCTTGGACAATATTTTGTGAAAATATACGTGCAATTTGTGATGCCTGGGTACCTTCCAAAATAGCTGTGCGTAATACCACACGTGTCATTTACGGCATTGTCGCCCTTTTTAGTCCTCAATAATAGTAGTATTTTCCAAGGAATTATGAAATATTGTTGACCACGTTTCGTTAGGTGTAGCGTATTTTTCTGCTAACAGAGTGAATGCGTAAGTGAATGCGATGCTAAGAATATTTTCTGTTACGCTGGCCTAAAAAACGCTATTACAAAAGCAGAATTAGATGTTATACATCGTTAGAAAGCTTATACTCTCACCTACTGAATAAATGAATTGTCAATCAAGCTAGACTGTACTAAAAAGGACGAGTATAAATCAAGAGCATTAAGGGATCAAAGGAATGTCAAGTTGGAAGGGACCCATATGGTTAGTCTTGGTATGGACTCCCTGACCCTAACCTGTGATTAGCCAAAAATTGAACTTTTGAATATGGAGATTGAAAAGATCTCAGGCTGTAACAACAGTTCTTTGTCTCTGAAAACTATAATTAGCCATTATATTTTTGAAGACTGTACTTGTACAGGTACCTTTTCCAAACCGGTCATTTTATTAAAACATAAAAAGGAGCTCCTGACACTGTTGTTTGTTTTCTTTATCTTCAACATCAACACGACCCTGCCCAGCATAAGCAGTATAGATAATGGATAGATGGATGGACCTTGGTCAGGGACTATTCTGGGAGAAAGCTATTCATTCATTTCTTTAGAGTCTGTGTCCATGTTTGAAACATTTGTCATTTTTTAAAGGTAGCTGAACCTCGTCCTTGGATCAGACGTGAATAGTTGTCGTAACTTAATAATTTTTAAAATTTAAATTTGGTTGTATATTTCATAAAGGTTGATCCAACATGTTTCGGTGCCTATCAAATAATTTGGCATTTTAATTAATAATTGATATCTTTGATAATAATTAACTAATTAAATCAACTAAATTTATTTTACATGTGGGATAAGTGAGCGGTTTTAACAGTTGATATTCAGAGTGCCGGATGTCAAACGAGGGTGTTAACCACTGGATTCAGAATATTATCACATAATTTTTACTTCCCCGTCACTACTCTTTCAAAGAGGGCAGCTGGGCTCTTTCCCTGTGCTGTATCTACACTCTCACAGAGGCCTGCTGGGCTCCTTCGCTATGCAGCATGTCCTCTTTCTTAGAGGCCAGCTGGGCTCTTTCCCTAATGCTGCATGTTACATTGACAAATATTACATTGTTTTTATCCCTTTTGATTACATAAAGTCAATAAAGTTCTTCTTAGCCTTTGAGCTTCTCAGCTTGGGAGGATTATTTGTATAGACCACTGTGGCACATCAAGGTACTTAATTCACACCTGCTTTTGGGGGAAAACAAAGGAAAATATGTCTATTCAACTCAATTGGAGTGTGCAGACACAACAAAAAATCGTCTAATAAATAAAAAAACTAAACATTTTTACAAAGGTTTTGTAATTCAGGATATGTAGTGTTTTGATTATGGCCTTAGAGAGGGAATAAGAATGTGAGTTGGCTTCGCCTGTCACAAGCACCAAAGCAAATGTGACTGGGGCAATTTAAAATCCACTGATACCCTCATGAGCTTCTCAGCTTGGGAGGATTATTTGTATAGACCACTGTGGCACATCAAGGTATTTCTAGATTCATTGTTTAATGTTTTGTATGTCTTCTGTTTTAAGTAGTGAGCCTGCATTCAATAAAAAATGTATGATTTCAATTCATTAATCTAATTGACTGATTCATATTGAATCCAATTATTTAATATTAAAACCTGGTATAGAGCTTGTTTTGACTTGTTGGTTGATTCCACCAGTTTTCTGTAAACTGACCTATCAATGAATTTGGAGATTTAATTGATAATTATTATTTTCAATAATTTATTTTGAATAATATTATTTTCAATAATAATTATAAAAATAAATCATATAAAATATATTTTACGTGTAGGTTAAGTGAGGGGTTCTAGCACACAATATCGCTTGAGTTCAGTATTCAGTGCTGAACATTTTAACAAGGGCATTGACTGTTGGAACTGCTGGATTCAGAAAATAAAAATATTCTCAATTAATCCTTGCTTGTCCCACAGTAATACATAAAATGAACTAAAATGTCTACTGATTGTTACACCATTACTCGGCATCAAACAAGCAAGATACAAAGTAAAATTTGATTTGATTGGTCAGGTAGCCTGCTGCTCCTCTGCCTCATTTAGCTAGAAAAATAAATAAAATTTTTATGCCTCAGACATTTCAGTGTGGTACTGAGAGCCCAAAGTAAATATTTCAAGGGAACTCACTAAACTCATTTGCAACATATTGCAATTTTGAGAAGTGTAAAACAGATCAAAATTACTGTGCTGTGAAAAAGTATTTGCCCCTTCCTGATTTTCTCTCATCATTAGTCAAAATTTACAAAGGGAACCTGAGTAAACAGAAAACATATTTTAGAAATTTTTATTTCATTTATTTAATGAAAAAAGTTATCAAACACCAGCAGCGACTCGTTGGGTCCTTTGATGAAGTTGCCACATACACACTGCAATTCAAAAAATGAATTGATTTAAGAATGCATTTCTCCGACTCTCCTGCCACAGTTACCGTTCAGACTAAGCTCACTTAGCTGGCCAACTCACCACCTACAGTAATACACACACTGGCGGTAGCCTTGTATCCAGGTGCGATTGTTCATGGCTACTGCTGCCAACACAAGGATAAATCTGAAACGGAGTATACTATGAACCAGGGACAGCATATTTAGCATATTCAAATTTAGCGTACAGTTTTCACTAAATACAGTCAGGTCCATAAATATTTGGACAGTGACACAATTTTCATCATTTTGTCCCTGTACGCCACCACAATGGATTTGAAATGAAACAATCAAGATGTGATTTAAGTGTAGACTTTCAGCTTTAATTTAAGGGTTTTGTCAAAAATATTGTATGAACAATGTAGGAATTACAACCATTTTTATACATAGCCGCTCAAAAGTAATTGGACAAACTAACATAATCATAAATTAAATTGTCATTTTTAATACTTGGTTGCAAATCCTTTGCAGTCAATGACTGCCTGAAGTCTTGAACCCATAGACATCACCAGACGCTGGGTTTCTTCCCTGGTGATGCTCTGCCAGGCCTCTACTGCCGCTGTCTTCAGTTCCTGCTTGTGCTTGGGGCTTTTTGCCTTCAACAAGTGAAATGCATGTTCAACTGGATTCAGGTCAGGTGATTGACTTGGCCCTTGCAGAACATTCCACTTCTTCTTCTTCTGAGCAAATAATATAGCCCTATACACTTCAGAATTCATCCTGCTGCTTTTATCAGCAGTCATATCATCAATAAATACAAGGGAACCAGTTCCAGTGGCAACCATACATGCCCACGCCATAACACTACCTCCACCATGCTTCACAGATGAGGTGACATGCTTTGGATGAGCAGTTCCTTCCCTTCTCCATACTCTTCTCTTCCCATCATTCTGGCACAAGTTGACCTTTGTCTCATCTGTCCATATGATGCTGTTCCAGAACTCTACAGGCTTTTTTAGACGTTTTTTGGCAAACTCTAATCTGGTCTTCCTGTTTTTGAGGCTTACCAATGGTTTACATCTTGTGGTAAACCCTCTGTATTTACTCTGGTGAAGTCTTCTCTTGATTGTTGACTTGGACACAGATACGCCTACCTCCTGGAGGGTGTTCTTGATCTGGCCAGGGGTTTTTCTTCACCAGGGAAAGTATTCTTCTGTCATCCACCACAGTTGTTTTCCGTGGTCTTCCAGGCCTTTTGGTCACCAGTGCATTCTTTCTTTTAAGAATGTACCAAATAGTTGATTTGGCCACACCTAATTTTTTTATTCCACACCTAGTTTTTGCTATCTCTCTGATGGGTTTTTTTTCAGCATAATGATGGCTTGCTTCACCGACAGTGACAGCTCTTTGGACTTATTGAGAGTTAGCAGCAACAGATTTCAAATGCAAATGCCACACATGAAATCAATTCTAGACCTTTTATCTGCTTACTTGTAAATGAAATAATGAGGGAATAACACGCACCTGGCCATGGAACAGCTGAGGAGCCAATTGTCCAATTACCTTTGGTCCCATAAAAGAGGGGGGGGGCACATACAGGGCTATCGTTTAGGGGTGAAAGGTGATGACAATTCTAGGGGCCCACAGAAAACCGAGTAGCCTATTATGTAGACCCCCCTTTCTATGACTAAATTATTATGCATAGGCCTACCTAATACTCATACTAATGTATCAGAGTTAAAACAAAGCCACAAAATCATGCAATATTGATGAAAGAAGTTTCTATTTTCCGAGCAATAACCCCCTCCTTTAAAAAAAATGGTTTGGTCCATTCCTCTTTTGAGAATTTGCATGTAATGTAACGTTATGGTTCCCGAACTGCAGCAGCAGCCAGCAGGTTATTAATAGAGAAGCGCAATGCCGAAACAGAAACATAAATTGGGACACCAAAAAAGAGTGGAGAAGAAGGAAAGAGCTACCAACGTTACTACGTTAACCGAATGACACTAATGATTAACGTTACGTGCGGTCAGCATTGTAAAATAATTGCCTGACAAGGCTGACATTATTAAATTATCCACTAAATATCATCCACAGAAAAGATCAGTAAGGTTATAATTCGCCAAACGATACACTGTCAAAAAAATCCAGTAGCAACAGGACACATTTTTCCATTCTTACATGAGTGTTTACTAAAACTAAACTGCTACGTTAGCCTGTTGACATGAGTCTTGTCAACGTTAAGCAGTTGTTCCATAAAACATATGTTGAGTGGTTAATTAAAAAAAAGAAAACTAATTGGGTGTATTGCGTCAGGCACTGTCAAGAACACAGAGGAACAGAAAACTAAAGAAAAAATGATATTACATAGACTAAGAAAAAAAGTTGTGTAAAATTGATCTTTGGCGATGAAAAGTCGGGGGGCAGGGGCCCACACCAATATTCTTTCAGGGGGCCCAGAATTCCTAGCAACGGCCCTGACCACATATAAAAAGTGATGTAATTCATACACCGTTCACCCGATTTGGATGCAAATACCTTCAAATTAAAGCTGAAGGTCTGCACTCATATTCATTATTTAATTTCAACTCCAATATGCTGTGGTAGACAGCTAAAATAACAATAACTTTGTCAATGTCCAAATATTTAATGGACCTGACTGTATATTGATACACATGTCTGATTTTCGCTGTACCAAACAGGCTACAAAATCAGCTCAGTCTCCCTGAAATTGTGTACGCCCACTGCAAGGTGTGTGGAGAGTACCTTTTAACGTAAAGTTAGTTCAGCAACTACCTGCGTGGAGTTTGCATGTTCTCCCCGTGTTTGCGTGGGTTTACTCCGGGTACTCCGGTTTCCTCCCACACTCAAAGACATGCATGTTAGGTACACTCCTGCATTTGCCCTTGACCAAGGCACTGACCTCAGAACTGGATTTGGTCCCTGGGCGCGGCACTGTGGCTGCCCACTGCTCCTAAGTAACTAGGATGGGTCAAATGCAGAGGACAAATTACGGGGTTCAATAAAAAGTATATCTTATCTTATATCTTATAGCATCACTTTTATGCTGCACCCTTCATAAATGTGGCCCCAGGCCTACATTATTTAGTGACAGTCACATTGCAAATCAGCTAAAGATACTAAAATTGGTTATAAAAAATTAGTACTGTGACTCACACACTAACTCAGAAGAATTCCAAGTAGCAAAATAGCTTCTCCAGTTTAATGTTGAAGTTAGTAAGACTAAGCATAGTCTTGGTAACAATAGCTAGCTAGTCGACAGGCTGTTTCTAAAGAGCCCTGCAGTACTGCAGGTCACAAACAAGTCACAATAGATGATAGTAAAGAATGGATATTAGGTACTACAATAACGTCAACCATGCCTTTGTTAATTATCTAACTTCATAAAAACAATGTGTCAATACTAGCCAGCCAAAAAATAAACGTTAACTACTAGCTTACAATTTAGCAAAAGTTTGCATGCTCGCCCAATTTACGTTTTGCAACATTAATCTTCTTAATTTTTTTTTTTTATTGATCTATGAATGTGTCTAGGTCCGCTAGACAAAATGTTGAATGAAATATAATATTTGAAAAAATCAACTACAGGTCAGCTACTCGTTATCTCCGTCACATTCAAAACTGGCCATTGTAAGAAATCTGTCTCTGATGCCAATATGTCTGCTAGCCACACATTCCCTTGATCTTATCATTATCACAATACAGTTGGTACAATGGTAGAATAGCGACCGGGAGTGAGAGATTGGGAACCATTCAAGTCAACAGACGTGCTAATTCAATCACAACAGGACAGCCAATACACTACGGCCTAATTGATAGGTGTTACAAAAACTGACTGCATCCGTCTTAGTATGTGTATTCAACACTCCTGATCAAAGCTTTGAAAACAAATAAGAAGCAGCCTCTGGAAAGGTTCGTGGTTCAGTCTGACTCTGCTGAATCCAAGGTGTCATTCGTGCGCTTTGTCACTGCCGGTATTGGAAATAAACTTTGTACATTTTCATCACGTTTGAGAGACGTCCTTTTTTCCTTACACCATCTTCACACACTATCTCCAATTTCTCTGTAGCAACCACTTATATAGGGTGGGACTCATACAGGCCTATTTAATTGACAGTGCTGATGTTCAATCCATGGCATGACTGTTATTTTAGGAAACTGATTGGGTTAAAGTGATTGGTTTAGTGTCTGCCTCATTGTTTTTCTGCCAATTTGAATACTTGGAAAAACTTTTTCTAACTTTTTCAAACTTCTCCTAGACTGTTCACCCAATTCTCACCACATTTGGCATGTTAGATCTACAGCATGTCTCTGTGTACAATTGCGAAGGACATTTTTTATATCTCAAAAGATGACAGGGCATCTACAGGACAATCTACAGGACTAATTTCAATTTAGACAAAAATGGTTGACCACACCCAAAATGTGTTTGGCCATAAACTTATGCCGATTCTGACAACACTTTATGGCACGATACACAGCAATATTGAGGAAAAGCACACAGCCTGTGCAGCAATATGGCCTATACGGAGCGGTTTTTCAAAATAATCATTTGTGAGGGCTCCATAAGGCCAAATTGTATGAAATTTTACTGGAATCCTCAAAAGGCTTCCCTCCAACATTCCTGGGAAATATGACCCCCTCAATGCATGATTCTTAAAGATAATCAAATATGAATGCAAAAATTGTACCAAAGATATCTGATCACACCTCTTTTAAATCCAGCCACTGTTCCAATTTTGGAAATATACAAATAAGATCATGTGTATTTGGTGAACCTACCACTCAAGGTTGCGGTACAGCACCACTTAAAAATTCCAATATTCAAATAATTATTGCTGATGTGCCCTTACATCCAATAAAAACCTAATTTGGTATGCATGATATTTGGATAAGGTTAGCAGTCCATTAACAAGGCCAGGTTAAAACCTAGTACATGGCTGGACCTAACAGTGTTTCCTCTAGGATTTTTTTCAGCAGCGGGGGGAAAGGGTTTTGTTGTACCTGGGTGGTGCGCACGTGCCACCGGCATCGCAGTGAATATAAATAGGTCATTTAAAAATATGAAATAAAATGACACTTGACTGCAAAACAAACTGTAGAACATATTTATTGACATCTATTTATTCACACATAATGGCTCTTTGACCCAGTACTTACAGGGGGCACTGTATATTAGCCTCAGTGACAACGTTTGCAGCCTGGCTGAGAGCCATGGGTGGAACCTTGTCTTGTCTACCCATTTAGGGTCCCAGTCTGATAGCATGTGCTTAGTCTTCATTTTCTCTCCTCTCTCCTGTCCTCCTCCACTCTTCTCTCCATGCATCTCTTTCTGCCCTCTCTCCTGCTTCACTCTGCTCTCCTGCTCCACTCTGTTCTTCTGCTCCACTCGCATCCACTACTCCTGCCTGTGTACTTGTCTAATAAGTTTACATTTGAGAATGAGCAACGTTAGATAATTCTGACATCACAAATATTTGATCACGCAACCAGTAAGAACATTGTAATATTGTAGTATTTTTTCCCTTCAAAACTTTGGGGCATAGCCAAGAACCTTGAGCCCCTCCCTAGCGAAAGTAAGAGCGAGACGTGTATCGACCACCTGAACCGCTAGTGTATTTACTTCGTATTTATTAGAGAGAAGTGGACCTTATTAGAAGTTACCTATTAAAATGTAAGTCCTGTAAAAATACACATAAACTGTCTAAATGCAAAAAAACCAACTTCATACATATACATTTTGTTATATTAATACAGCCTTATTTTCTATATCAACTTTAAGACAAGCAGCACACTCGGAATTATCTCATCGCAACCCATTAAACCCAATGGTGCAGACGTTGCTTCATAATTTTAAACTGCTTTCCGAACGGCTATTTTGCATCCTTCAACTTGGGTTACTGTGAATATATACGGATTCCTGGGCCTGTCGATAGCGACTACTCTTTCTAATATTAACCTCAAATATGCACGACAGGACACTTATATAGTATTCTAGCAAATTTGGGCCATATCTTACTTATTTGCCGGCACTGAAAGAAATCACGAAAGTAGGCTACTGAAAAAATAACCACTGGAGGATAACAAGGACATTTTTTCCAACATATCTAGGTAAGGTTGTTACCGATAATTCGTCTATGTCATATATAGTTGAAAATCTGTTTATGCGACCTAGCTAACGTTAGCTGGAACATTCTTTCACAATATATTATTAATATTAATAATTAGTTGGCCATGAACATCAATAGAGAATACATTGTGAATGTTACTATTTTATTTTAAATCTAACTTAACGTTAGCTAGTTAAATCTACCTTTTGTCTTGTTCTACGGTAACGTAATCCTGTCCCCTACCCTGTTTGTCACTCTGCCTGCCCTGAGGAGAAAATGCTGTACTGGCGCTGTTGTTTATTTGGTTGTCATGACACACCTGATCAGGCCGACCAATGGTGTAACTTCATCACTCAGTCAGTCACTCAGTCACAGACATTCGCGTTTGTAGGGCTGGCCCCGCTGTTGAGGTCCAGCCAAAAAGTGTAAGTTGCTACAATAAATTTTGGCTGAACAATAATAACTTTTCTGATAGAATTTCAAGACTGCGTTCCTTCACGGTTAGCTCCCTCCACACCTCCACATTAATATATTGACCTATATTTCTCATTTTGTGGTAGCATGTGTAAGATAATCATATCACAATTACAAGGGATTTGTGCGGCCAAATGGAGACAGTAAATGACATGTGAATAGGTGATTGGGAGGAAGAGACAGAGAAACTCCTGAAACCAACAATAGCCAGTAGCATACATGGATACGTGATCAAACTCAGGCCAACCATTTAGAATTGAGTAGGTCAATAGGTGATCAAACGGCTACTCTGGCCAACCATATAGAGTTGAAATAGTATTTAAGGTCATGGTTCTCACAAACCAGGATTCAGACGAACTCCGCTGAATCCAGAGTGCTTGCTGGTATTCTTGTAGTACCTGTCATGTACTTTGTCACTGTCGGTATCGGAATAAAGCCTTTTTCATCAAGATTGGAGCTGTGTTTATTTTCCTTACACATGCTTTACTTGCATGTCACATTACAAGGCACTCATGGTGACAGGAGAGGCAGAAAGGCAAGGATGTGTGGCAGACAATGGGGGGGGAAATCAACAACTCAGAGGGGTACTTTTGCTCCAGAGGGGCAAATGATCTTGGGGTCCACCAATGTGAGGACTGTATGTGTAAAGTTTGCTGAGCACCCCCCCCCCCGGCCCGGAGCTCCAGCCCTAGACCAGCTGGGCACCCCTGCCTCCTGCCACTGTTGATTCAGCTGTAGCACCAAGCCTGTCTGACCCTGCCATCCATTGGTGTTCCTGCCCATCTCTCTACGTGACCAGAGTCACCCTTTGCTTGGACTTAATTAATACTGGATTGGCTGTTCATGTATTATAATTTATCTGTTTTCATGTAAGCCCTTTCCATAACAAACCGGTGCCTCCCCGCGGCAGATGGGTTCCCCCTCCCTCAGTCAGGGAGTTTTTCCTTGCCACTGTTGCCCTAGGCTTACTCTTTGGGGGCTAGTTCTCTGTAAAGCTGCTTTGTGACAAAGCTTCTTTGTTAAAAGCGCTATACAAAAAAAAATTGATTGATTGATTGATGTGTGCATGTGCCAGGCTGGGAAGAAGAAAGGACTTAACCTTTCACACTGCTTGCCTTCCTCTCCCATTGAAGCATGCAGTGCACCCCAGAAAAACAACTCAACAAACAAGTGGCAGTATACTCCAAATGACGTACAAACATTTAAAAAAAAGAACCACCAGCGAACATGTCGCAGAACACTAGTAGTATATGCAATACAAACTCCATGTTCTTTGTTTTAGGTCACTCCACGCCATTGAGGGGCACATAAATTTGTCCTAACCTAACTTCATGGAAATTTCATGCCAGGAATTTCAGCGTATTTCCTTCTCTTTAAAATCTCTGCATTAGGGGTGTGCAGAGACGTCATTAGCTGTATCTGTTCAACCAACAAAATTATCTGTATTCGGATAGAAGACAGGAAGTGGGCGTGGTTCATACCGGAAGTCAAGTTAAATCCCCCCCCCCCCCTTAACTGGGGGGACATTGAACAATCAGAAAATGAAAAAATATATAAATGGAAAGATTCTGTTTGGCATTGGAAATAGGGACTATTTACAGTAAAGAAATATATAAAAATGTCCTTCAGTTGAAGGGACTAGTCTTAAATTCCAATGATGCTGCGTTCGTGTTTCTTGAGGTGTTAACAGTTCGCTAGGGAAACGTGAATGACCACTTTACAACAGTAATTACATAACAGTAATACATTAACTTTTTTGCCTGTTTTATTTTTTTCCCCTACTGAAGTTTGGATAGACCGCAAAACATCTGATGTCCTCATATTTTCCCTTGGTGGCAACTGTTAGCCCACCATGAAAATCTGGACTGGATTTCATGTTCATTTGATAGCCAAGACATACATACGATAAGATAGCTGATACATACAGCATGTTACATCTTAAACGGATGAATATTGACTGAAATACAAGGTAAAACGTTTCGTAAAATATTTGGACTGTATTTTTTTTAATGGAGGAAATGAACAAATACAGCTGAAACTACAGGTTCTAAGCTTCATTGTGATGTATAGGTTGCGGGGGTTTGAAAGAAATCCAGCTGCCACACCAGGCTTTTGTTTCGCTGGCTCCCTCACCCGACGTCTCCTCCTCCTCGAGAGTTTCCCTGAGTGATAGCCGGGAATGGTCAGCTCTCAGCCCGCTGCCTGCTGTGCGCTGCCTCGGTGGGAGCGACTACAGAATATAGCGATCACTTTTCAATAATGTGTAGTAAATGAAATGACAAGTTAGTTAAATCAAATTTAGATTTGGAGCTACAGCTCTTCCGCACCCCAACTAATAAAAAAGTCCAAATGGCGGGCAAACAATATGGCGGACATAGGTGTCCCAATAGCAAAGTTGTAGAGAACATCCAGATGCATCGTTCGATGAAGTTTTGTGTTGATCTGACTTATGGTGTGGGAGTTATGACCTTTTAAACATGACCCTTTGTTATAGCGCCACCATCTGGCCGACATAGATGATTTTTAGTGCTTGAGTAGTGGGGGGCCATAGGAACCCACCTACTAAATTTGGTTGGTCTACAACTTATGGTTGCTGAGCCTCAGACACTTTTAGTGGAGAAAGTGTCCACGCCTCAACTAAAAAGTCAAAATGGCGGGCAAACAATATGGCGGACATAGGTGGTCCCAATAGCAAAGTTGTAGAGCATGTTCAAATGCATAGGTTGGTGAAGTTTTATGTTGATCTGACTAATGGTGTGGGAGCTATGACCTTTTAAACATGACCCTTTGTTATAGCGCCATCATCTGGCCGACATAGGTGATTTTTAGTGCCTGAGTAGTGGGGGGCCATAGGAACCCACCTACCAAATTTGGTTGCTATAGGACTTAAGGTTGCTGAGCTTCAGATACTTTTAGCGGAGAAAAATAATAAGAATAATAATAATAGTCCTAACAGACACAATAGGGTTCCACCAGCTTCACTGCTTGGACCCCTAATTACCAATAAAAGATGGGGAGAACAAGTAATGAGGCAGCTAGCTATCTACCTAGCGTTACAAGTTTCCCCATTTTTTATTAGGCTACCTTTCTCTCTAAACAATGTATACTTAGTTTTACTAACAAATGAGGTCAAACTTTCCTTACAGCAGATTTAATTCTTCTATCTTGGCTAACCTATCAGACAAGACACCACCTCCCGAAATCTCCTGTATCCCATCAAGACACAACCTGCTACGGAACAGTAAAGTGATGAGATGAACTGGAAAATAAAGCTGAACTCTGCCCCCAGTCAAGTCAACCATGATGCAACCAACCATGTGATGGCCAATTGCAGTCAGGACAAGGTCTGTGAATTGCGAATAGTTTGCACTAGGGACTTGCAGACACAGTTTTGTTCAAATTAAAAACACTGAGTTTCTTTGTCTCTTGTTCGAAACGGGTTTTTCAAGCAAAGAGTTCAGTTTAGTTTTGAGTGCACTGGCTCTTTCACTGGTAATGTAACCCTTCCTCCATCTCTCTCTGGTATGCCTCCACCTCTTACAACCCATTCTTTGGCATCAATGTCCCTGTCTCTATCTAAATCTCTCACGTTCTCTGCAGCATCCCTCCCTCTCTCTGGTATACATCTAATCAGAGGGTCACCTACTGTAACAAAAATGACAAAAAATCTCAGCTAGGCAAAATTCAATTTTTTTTTGTAAACAGTGTCCATCCAGGGCCAAGGAAATTTACTGGTAGTTCTCTAATCCTTCATGCATCACAGTTTGGTAGTACAAGACAGAAAAACTGTAGGCCTTACCTCGGGCAGCAGCTGAATGCGCTCATAGCGGCGGCGGAAGGGCAGTTCCAGGACAGCGCAGCGGCGGTAAGGCACAGGAGGCGGCTGCAGCTCCAGCATCAGGTCTGAGCGGTGACCCTGAGATAGGGGGGGCTGTGTGTACTGCTCTGGACACACCACATGCAGTGGCTGAAAAGAGAAGAGCAGGAGCCATTTGGTAGACAATGAAGAATTCACAGACAAAGCAACTGATAACGAGCCAAACCGGCACTGCATTAATTATATTATGAAAGAATATAAAAACAAAATTTCAACAACCTAATTAGGAGCCAGTTAAAAATAAATAAAGGTAAAGAATCCCTCTAAACACAAAAAACATCTAATTAAAAAACATGAATAGCTTGTTAAAATTCTGAGATTGCAATTGTCGTTGGAACCAAAATACACAGGAGGCCCAAGGACCGAACTTGAGCACCATTGGATTATATTGCACTTTATTGTTAGATTTCTCTGGAAATTGTCTTGCGTCACAACACAAGTATCATTTTGCCTTCTGTGCAATATTTGGAACAATTATTCTGCCTGTGGCAAAATTCCCAGAGTGCATTGCTTTGTGTACCAATAATTTGTAATCAGCTAGTTCAGATGTACTCATCAAGCCCTGGAAAGTCCAGTGGCTGTCTTGTCATGTTAAATTGGCAGGATTGCTTGGGGTGTAAAACCTTGAGTTTGTGCACTGGTTGAAAAGTTTGTATACATTTTTCAGCTGTTTGATCTTGTTGTACATTTACTGTATTTAATGTATTAAACCAGTGGATCACTTCAACCAAACTCTTGCCATGTTCTGCAAAAAACTTCAGTGATGCCCCTAAACCAGTGCCAGCACAGCAGTATTTGGTGTGATGTCAATTTCCAGGACAGCTGGGGTTGAAACTGATGTACTGGGAAAAGCACAGTATAACAGCATTCCTACTATCCTACCTTATTATGCGTAGCTCAGGTGGGACTTTTTGACCCAGTATGTCAATCAGCCTACAAGAGGGAAATCGATTCTGGATCTAGTGCTATGTAATCTGGACAGAATTAGTAGCATAGAGGTAATTGATCATTCTGCAGTTAGATTTGATGTATTATGGAAAATGAACAAGGCCTCTTCTATGACCAGCATTTTCATTAAATGAAAAGTGGGACAGTTTCAAAACGGTTATTTTTGAGGCACAATATAAATTTATTCCAAAGGTAAGGAAAAGTAAGTTGAAGAAACGGTCTCCCCAGTGGATGAACAAAGCCATACGGGACAGTTTGAGGGGGAAAAAAACTGTATAAGATATATAAAAATAAGAGCACAGAGTAATAAGGCTGAATATTGTAATATGCGTGCCAAGGTTAAAAAAGAACTGCAAGAAGCCAAAAGGCTCTTTGAAAGGCAAATTGTCCAAGATGCAGAAAGTAATCCTAAACGTTTCTTTCAATACTGTTGTAGGGAAAGGTCAAAGAGGATATCAGGTGCATCAGGAATTAAGAAGGAGCATTGCTTTCTAAGAATAAAGATATTACTGATGCCTTAAATAGTTATTTTGTTGGGAGTTTTACTAGAGAAAACGTTACTAATAGACTGGGAGGCACAGAGGATAAAGAAGTACTGGATGAATCCTACTACTATAATTGGAGAGCGGTTTGTGTGTTTGTGTCCCCCACTATTCCTCCAATTCACATTCCTCCAATCCCTCCAAACTTGCCCCAAAAAAAGTTTCAGGGGGCCGGTGTTTGCATATGCTGTTTTTCACAATTTCAATCCGGAACTACTGTCACCCGGAACTACGTTCCAATAGTAACAGTTACACCACTGTAGGAGGGCTGGCCCCGCTTGGTACTTATTCCAAAGATTTTTATACAGTCTCTCTGCTTATTCACTGTTTTCGTACTTACTAACTGTTCTGTGTGTTTTCTGGTCTCTTAAACTGTGAGCTTGTATGGAGAGTGGTGCTTCGCTACAGAGTTGTTTGTTTCGGCGCTGTTTTAGTGGTTTAATAAAGCGTTGATTCGTGAGTTCGTCTCCGACCCGTAAGTGGAACATTACACCACAGATGGTTCAGATCTGAAAACGCTGGAGAGGATCCATTCAAGACAGAGAGAGTTTTTTTTTGAAGAACGTTTGCATCAAAAACGCTGGAGAGGATCCATTCAAGACAGAGAAAGTTTTTTTGAAGAACGTTTTCATCAGGGCTAAAAAGAAGCGCAAATCACTGTCGCAAAGTTGTGATGCCAAATGCAAGAGATTGGCACGAGCTAGCGAATCTCCAGAGAAGTCAGGTAAGAATTCTGAAGTATATTGCTGATTCACCGTTTGGCGTTAGCATGCTAATAAACTACCTAGCTAGCTTTCATGCTTCTTGCGGTCGGCGCTAATAAATTACCTAGCTAGCTTTCATGCTTCTTGCGGTCAGCGCAGTCTACACGGTGCTGATTCACCGTCTACCATTCGCATGCTAACAAAGAACTGAGCTAACTAAGGTGACCAGATTTCTGAAATGAAAACCGGGGACATTTCCAGTTTGGCGGTCAATATATCATTAAAATATCCAATGTTATTATCTATGAAATAAAAAAGGGGACAATTCCGGTTTCATGTGTTTTGACCATGGTAACTGTTGTATTGTAATAAACTATGGTGCAGGCCGACTGTTAAAACTGGGTACTAAGTAAGTAACTTTGTAAACCGTGTCAGAAAATCATAGTTTACAGTACCATGGTGAGTGAAGCTATGGTAAACTATGGAACACACAATAAAGAAAATGGTCAAACACACAATAAAGAAAATGGTCAAACTACATTGCTTCAATAGTGTTTTTAATAATCTATATGTACAAGACAGACAAGCAACACTACCGAGTTTTCCGCAGCAGTTTTCTCTAAAACTAGCGTGAGCAAGTAGTTAGTAGAAGAAGAAGAGTGATATGAAGCTGCTATAGCGAGCAGCCCCCTCTGTTGGCCAACACAAGCGCAATGGAGAGGCCTGGGGTACAGGGGCAAAAGTCTGGGCTCAGGGAGGCTCAAAGACAACGGTTGCAACGCCCAAAGGACGCTTTGTTCTAGTTACTTAAACTAAAGACAAATAAGGCAGCAGGCCCTGATGGCATACACCCAAGAGTACTCAGTTAGGTTTGATCATCTTTAAACCACTGGCAGGCAATTTTAGACAGTCCTTAGAAACTGGAGAAATACTTGTGGACTGGAAGCAAGGCAATATCATACCAAAATATAAAAAAGAGAAGGGCAACCAAATTGATTCCTGGTATGAAAGATCAAAGCTATGAGGGAAGACTTAAGATGCTTAATCTCTTCAATCTTAGTAAAAGGAGACTCACGGGTGATTCTACTGAGACTTTTTCATAAAGGGTATCAATAAAGTGACTACAAGAGATACTTCAGGTTGAGTGCTGTTAGTAGAGCAATGTGTGGAATAGCCTGTCAGGTCATGTAGTAGAGACAGAAACTCTGGGGATTTTCAAGACTAGGCTTGATACAGTGTTAGATATTATCTAGTTTTTAATCAGAGCACTAATTTAGTCAGGAAAATGGCGAGCATTGCTGGGCTGAATGGCCTGTTCTCGTCATTATGTTATGTTATATTTCAATCTGCAATATGTTCTGACAATGACAGATTCAGTGATGGTCGCTTTGAAAGCTAGATTTTTAACAAAAAACTGCATAAAAAGTAAAAAAAAGTTAGCAAAAACATTTCTCATTTTATTACATACTCCCCCCTACTGCAAATGTTTAAAAATCTTGGATTTCCAAAAGAAGTGGATGATGAGTACCTGAACTTCTTTAAGAAGCTTAGAGACCTGGTGGAAATTGAGCCGGGTGTCTATGGGGCAGTACACACACTTCATGGCCAAGGGCTGGTAGGTAGCCAGGGCATCCAGATAGGAGAAGTCCGGCTCTGAGGAGGAACCACACACAGGATCAGCTCCCCCACAAGGCCAGATTTGTGCCTCTATCTGATATCCCAAATATTCCACTCTGATATCCCTGATATCATTCTCTGATATCCCAACTTGGTGCCATTTCATGCTATATGGTTCACACACATGACAAGAGAATAATGTACCAGCCAGGGCTACTTGTTGGGGTCTGTTGTGTGAGACACTGAACAACTTCCATTAATTGTTCAGGGAAATAGACCCCAACACCTCCCATTCCTTGTTCAGATAAACAGACCCGAATAGCTCCTGTTTTTAAGTGCATCTCACCAGCAGCCGATTCACTATCTCACCGGTAAAGATGATGGTGTTGAGACTGGACTTGCCCCACAGCTCCATGAAGTGCACCACATCCCCAAACCGTAGGGAGGGGTGGCCAGTGAACACCACACAGGGCTGACGGAAGTCATTGCTGAAATCGCCATTGATACTGGGGTAGTGCTTCAATTTGTTGGTTTGGATCAGCTTAACAGAAAAGAGATGAAAAAGGGCATGAAAAAGAGCACCTCAGAACATTGAGTGCAGCACAAGGCATGTGTTGGTTAATGACATGCCTTCAGCTGTGACTGGTCAATGAAGGAAACATGCTTTCATACCCATTTTCAATGCTGAGCAACCAGATCCATAAACATATCTGTTAACTTCTCTGAACAAACACTACCGAGATTAATATTTTTGTATCGTTAGACATTTATTTATGTGCTACCAGTGTGTGCTTTTGCCAGTCCCCATATTCACATAAAGTTTTTTCGCTGGCATTGAGGTTTTAAGTAATGCACTTGCATAAATTTGATCAGCTCTGAGCTTGATGGCAAACAGCAGGGATGCTATAGCTAAGTAGAAACACACTACATGGCCAAAAGTATGTGAACACCTGACATCCAACATTTCATTCAAAATTATAGGAATTAATTTGGAGCTGGTCCATCCTTTGCTGCTATAACAACCTCCTCTCTTCTGTGAAGGCTTTATACTAGATGTTGGAGCACTACAGCAGAGATTTGCTTCCATGCAGCCAGAAGAGCATTAGTGAGGTCAGGCAGTTATTGGGCTATTAGACCTGGCTTGCAGTTGGCTTTCCAATTGATCCCAAATATTTTGGATGGTGTTGACAGGGCACTGTCCAGGCCAGTCAAGTTCTCCCACACCGTTCTCAGGAAAACCATTTATATATGGACCGTGCTGTGTGCCCAGGGGCGTTGTCACACTGAAACAGGAAAGGGCATTCCCCAAACTGTTGGGGAAGCACAATCATCTAGAATGTGATAACATGTAGCGTTAAGATTTGCCTTCACGCATGTGGCCTAGCCCAAACCATGAAGAACAGCCCCAGACCAAGGGGGGTCCAGATATTCTGGTCATATATAAAGTGTATAAAGGTTTCCTATGGGAAGAATTTGTACTTAATTCACCGCAGACGGTAGACAAGGGTGGAGTTATAACAGAGGGCTGGAAAGTCTGGAAGCACTTCATGTATTCTCTGACACCCATAAATGCATCCATTTTATTATTGGGTAAGGGAGGGATGGGGTTGAGCTGGAGAATGAGTCGAAGTGATTCATTTTCAAGAAATGTATCCAACGGTATTGTGCTTCACCACCTCTAACAGCTCTAGCAAAATTGAAAAAATTGAAAAAAAAAACAATGAAGACTGATTGATCCTTTAACCCTCTGGGGTCTAAGGGTAAAATGAGGCACACTGGTGATTGTGCGATGCTCTGACATTTGTGTAAATTTCATCAACTTTATATACAGTGATTCCAAAGTGTTTCACATCTTTGTTTTCTGCACAAACTCAGCTGCAATAATATGGCAACAGTAAGTAGGTCATAATCATGTGTGGATTGTAAACTGCTCTAAAAACACACAAACTGTAAACAGTAGTTTTGAACATGCACAGGAATGTTGTAATAAAACACACTAAACAATTGTGACTAAGACTTTTGGTCACTGAAATGTGTTCATCAAGGTGTTGGGTATCAAAAGATGACGAAATATTTTAGCAAATCCAATGAGAAATATAAAATAAATTGCTAAAAGTTAGTGTTGTGACTACTATTTTTCAATACCAGGTGAGAATGGGAGGGCAAATGGCCTTTCTGTAATGAATATGCATTGGGTAGGGCGACCTGTCAGCTAAGTAGGCTATTCACACCTGGCCGCATGCCTCCCCACCACTAAGACAAAGACTCAGTGAGCCATTTAGAAGACAGAAACAAAGACATCTTTTGATTTTCAGAACGTTTATTGAAGCAAACTATACGCATGGAAGATGAGATGAGACTGGTGTACTCTTGCAATGCTTGCACGGCCTCTTAGCTAGTGGTGAACAAGGCTGTGTTTCCTGATCATCATCTCTGTAAATATGATAAAAACAAAATTGTTAGGAAATGTGACATCAAATCAAACTTTACTTATATAGCACATTCCCTTCAACAGGTGAAAATTATATGCGCTTTACAAAAAAGGGGCAAACCACTAACTAATGAAAACAAAACTTGAAATGTGACATGGTTACATCATATACAAACAAAGAATTATTAGTGAATATTCCTACAAACACATAGAGAATGTAATACAGCACACATTTACAAATAATGCAAGCTATCAACGAAACAACATTAGCTAAACTAAATAAACATTGATATTCCAGCTCAACTACATGCAACTCATCAATAACAATGTATCAATCTGAAGTAGACTAGGTCTGTTTAGCTAAGTGGTTATTATATTGCTATTTCCCGAATTTACTTACAGTATGCTAATATCGATTGTGCGAGGACATCAGTTTTAGAATCCTAGCCACGCCACGGGCTATTTATTACCAATATGATCGAAAAACATACAGTCTACCTGATACTTCTAACACAACCAGACGCAGAGAGCCTAGCCTATAATTTTGAGATGCAATAGTTCAAATCGTTCGTAGTGTGGGAATTTACAAACGCGCATATTGCTGGATATTCCTACAAACACACACATACATTGCAATACAGTACACATATTTACCAATATGATCATAAGAAATATACTTACGCATGAAGTTGATCCTCAGCTGGATCAGTTCGCTGTTCGAAATGACACCGCTCTTCATCAGTGTCGGCTTCCGGACGGACCATTTTCCAAAATTAAACGAAATGTTCACCTCAAAATAAGTGAATTAGGCGACACTTTGACATTCTATCCCGCTTTCGCAGACTTGGCATTTCTCACATGGATCTCGCATCGCCCCTCCTTTAGTCTCCTTCTATGGAGAGTAATTATAATGCTGTTAACATGTGAATGCGATTTGGGCGGACTTCCTGCTGAGCGAAATTCACATAGTAATGAGTAAAGTTTAACGAAGCATACATGGTCTAATTAATCAAATTTAAACATTTTAAAACAATTCATATTATTTGCCAATGGGCGCATTGGAAAGTCGCGATTCTAAGGTTTCTGTCAATGTTTTTGTTGCGTCTGTATGATAACAGCACGTGACGTTCATCATCCAAATAGAAACGAAAGTTAATTTCATCTTGTCGAGCTCCGCCGGCGGAGCTCTCGACCCCAGAGGGTTAAAAAAAAATCTATATAAACCATGACTGCTCTGAGATTGAGGAGACTCTTGGTATTCTCACCTCTGCGTGGGGAAAGGGTGGCTCAGGGAGGTAGACCTTGGACTGCTTATTCTGGCAGAGCCTAGAAAGGATAGGGGAAAGAAAGAGCTCACATCTCTAAAGACTAGGGAGCAATTCAGTGCTCTCTCTGAAGGAGAGGAAACACTAAAAGGACCCTTTCAAACAGCTGCACAAATTGAGGTGTACTGGGGTGCGCTCTGGTTTAGGAGGTATCACACTGTTGTTCCATCACAACTCCGCTTGCTAAACCCAAATATACTAACCACAAAGAAAACATATCTGTTACTGACGACTATAATAATATACCTAGTTACCCTTCATAAACCCTTTAATTGGTAGAATAGCTAGATAGTCTATATCTTCTGTGGGTCAAGTATTCTTTTTGGCCACTTAATAAAATATCTGTCTCTCAGTCCAAATAAACACTGCACAAACAAATTAATCATGCTATGTTTTCTCTCATATAGACATTTTTGCTGAATTTCTATAATGCAACAATAATATATGAAGCTCAAGATGATCACCAACACTTAAAGTTCAGTCTAATATCAAATGCATTGTCATTCTTCCATTTAAGTGTGAAAGGAGCATTTTAAGGCAGAATTAATTATCTGTGCTTTCACATCATGCCCCAGACAGAACTCATCAGTAAGCCCTCAGTTGTCACTTTTGTAAACACTAATTTCACATGTAACAAACAAATGCGGTCTAGGGTAATTCTACCTTCAAAGTGAATCCCAAATATGTTTTTACTTTTTTGGTTCCATTTCAGTTTTTAGTGCTGGTGACTTGAAAAGTCACAGGCAGCTACCTGTCATTGAGACAAAGTCATAATTTTATGTAGTTTCATCCACGTATGCCATTATGCATGTGAAAAGAAAGTGAGCCAAGCTGACCCAAATAGAGTTGAGTGACTTGAGCCTAGACTGGCCTATGAATATAAAATATAGACAAAACCCTTTCTGTGTGGAAAATTGCGATATACAAATCTAAAATAAATAAAAGACTCACCACTCTGCAAAGATCTGTGAGAACTCCAGGGAGCTGTTGGCAACAGGTGAGATGAAGTAGAAGGGTGTTGTGCCCAGGTTGGCAGAGTCAATGAATTGGTGCAAGCACTCCAGCAGGTCATAGATCACCCCTGAGGAATAGCAGGGCACCAGCACATTGCCCCCAGCACGGATCGTCATGGCTGCAAAGTACAGGGAAACAAATGAGTTGAACAAAAAGCACTTCATCATTGAGTAGGCCTTAAAACCTCACTGAAAAAAAATTATGTTGTTGTTTCTGGACTATAATACCAGCTATAATAAATGACTTCAGAACAGGAAGGGGTGCAATATATACAGGGCACCTTCATACTGGTCCAGTTGAACTAGGGCCGGGCAGTATACCAAATATTATTGTAATATCCAATGTCATTTTGCATGAGATACAAAATAAAGCTACATCGATAAGATTGCCATGTGCTTATACTGCACGTTTTTTATGTAGCTAAATCAGCTTCTTGAAGACCCGGCCAGTCGAATGCGGAACCATGCAGGACACAGTAGACATACAGGTTCGGCAGACATGGATAGGAGCAATGACCAAGGCTTCTGGAATTCCACCAGAAGCGGAGCGTACGAGTAGCGGTACCAAAGCATGCCGGTCACAGCTTGTCAGTTAACAAAAATTCTTGATTCTTGTGGGCTGCTCAGAAACTGCCTTTAAAAACATGCTTAACTTTGCACAAAGCCCCTAGTGGTAGGCAGCCCGGTATGCCGAGATTGCTGAACTCAGACATTCAGTGCTATTGCAACCAAAGTATGAGATAAAAATTTGTTTTAATCTCATTAGTAGACGATACAGGACAACTATGCCAAAAACGGAGTTTTGCAGCGCCACCATTGTTGCTCTGGTCGTTCATTTAACAAGTACCCCCTCCCTGCAGTCTCATCTGCAACTACACCCCCCACCCATGAACGATATTGTCTATCTAGGCATTCAAAAAAATATTATTTCACCACTAAAAAATCGTATTTCGTAATAGCAACGAGATAAACCTGACAATAGCCATAAGATATGCCAATACAGCAGAGAAAACGCTGTTCACTGAATAACGAAATAAACAAGACAAAGTTTTCAAAAATTATAACCTGTCATTCTACAGTCAATACCTGGGACTAAATATTGAAAAATATACAACCTTACCATTGGCTTTACGTGTAGAAATGTTCCTTTTGAGACTGAGTGGTCATATATTGTCTTGGACAATCCATTTGTGAAATATACTCGCATTTGTGATGCCTAGGTATCTTCCAAAATAGCTGTGCGTAATACTACAAGTGTTGTTTACGGTGTTGATGCCCCTTTTACTACAGTCTGGCTTGACTGACAATTCATTTATTCAGTAGGTGAGAGTATAAGCTTTCTAACGATGTACATGTCTAATTTTGCTTTTGGAATAGTGTTTTATATCTCAGCGTAACCAAAAATTTTCTCATAATTGCATTCATTTATGCATTCACTCTGTGGAAGCACTAAAAGACACTGCACCTGACAAAACTGTGTGAACGATATTTCGTAATTTCTTGGAAAATACTATTATTACTGAGGACTTCTGAGCATAGTTAAACCATATGTTTGCTGATAGACCTAGCTGACATCGTTTTCTGAGAAAAACAGAAGCAGATAGAACAGTAACATTGATTTACTCTCTTTGTCTCTATCTACTGAACACAGATAAGATTTCATCATTGCTATTTAAGTATTACTGCTCAAAATATTCGGGTTATACACATTATTTTTTAAATTGAGTGTCTTTAACTAGGTTAGTGGTATTATATAATGTGGATATTTCACACTGTAATGTAAGCGTTAGTTGGTAGTTTTTGTGATGCATACAACAGTGATGATGTGAGAGTTAGAACATTGCCAAAACATCGCGGACGGTTGAAAATGGTTTTCATGTCGTCCCATCCCCATACAAGAAAACATACGAGAGTACACAGTATAGAAATACATACAAGAGTTCATTATTACACATTTAGGTACTGTACCGCATTGTGTGAAAATATTTTTGCATTATTTTTTAATCTGATAGCAATGTTTCATCTTAAACCTATAAAAAGGGCTCATTTATATGCATTATAATGGACAAAAAAGCATTTTATTCATTTTTGGAGAGATTTTGGATATGTTTCTGGACCCCTAGATATTTTAGACCACTGTACTGACGGAAAGCTTGTAATTTCCACTTGAAAACGATGCAACAGTGAGATTCTTGACATGCTGGGTACATGCTTAGTTTTTGCTTCATAAATCTATAGTAGTTCTACATATCCAGCTTTGACTTTATGAACTTGTGGTCAATAAGTTTTTGATCCAGCACATGTATAGTTTATAACCTGCTGTATATTTGCACTCTCTCAGTATTTCTTTGCAAACTAAAAAAGTGCAAATTAATTTTAGATTTTTTGTCAAGACAATTGCATTTGGTGCACTTCATTTCTTTCAAAATTATGAATATAAACTAGTACTTTCTATTGTACAAATGTCTTGCTTCATTTAAGCCATTTTTCAAGTCTCTGTGGTGTTCACACCTGGAGTTATAAAGCTTTAAATAGGGTACCCCCTAAATGGGCAAGGATTGGCAGAGATGCGCAAAATGCTTTGTTTTCTCATCCTCCCATATCTCACTCCCAGCAGAGACAAAAAAAAATACTGTTAAACCAATTCAAACCAGAAGGGAAGATGCCTGTACATATCATCATTTTTTCATGTCATTGAGTGTCCCATACAATGCACTAAAGGTATGTGGTCCTATGTTTACTGTAACAAGCTAAAGGCAAGTGATAATGAGTGCATCCAGTACTCTATTGATCATGTGTACATCTAGGATGCTAGGGTCAAACTTCACTGATATTGAAATATTGAATATTTGAATATATTGAATACAGCAGAAATATTGCTTCAAAACAATTCTTCAATCTTTCAACTATCAAAAATGAATGACATTAATGCAACAGTATGATTCCTAGTCCCAAACTAATACAATCTGGGTTTCGTTGATACATGTCAGAAATATTTTATGGACATAGCTAGCTATCCAACTAACTAACTAATTAGCTTGCTTGGTAGCCAACAACCAGACTTTTGATAGTTTGAAGACCTTAATGTTACTTTAATGTTACCACGTCTGTATGCAGGCTGTCTTCTGGGAGGATCAGGAATAAATCAGTATAGTGTATGTCAAAGGCCATTGAGATTAAAAATATGGATCATGTGTGTCCCATAAACAGCACTAAAGTGATCATGTGTGTGTTCCATAACCAGTACAAAAGTGATCATGTGTATGTCCCACACCCAGCACTAAAGTAATAATATGTGTATCCCACACCCAGCACTAAAGTGATCATGTGTGTGTCCCATAAACAGCACCAAAGTCGTCATGTGTGTGTTCCATACCCAGCACTAAAGTAATCATGTGTATGTCCCACACCCAGCACTAAAGCATGTGTGTGTTCCATAGCCAGCACTAAAGTGATCTTGTGTGTGTCCCATACCCAGCAATAGTGACCATGTGTATGTCCCATATCCAGCACTAATGACCATGTGTGTGTTACATACCCAGCACTAAAGTGATCATGTGTGTATCCCATGCCCAGCACTAAAGTGATCATGTGTATGTCCCTTACCCAGCATTAAAACATGCGTGTTCCATACCCAGCACTAAAGTGATCATGTATGTGTCCCATGCCCAGCACTAAAGTGATCATGTGTGTCCCCTACCAAGCACTAAAGTGATCATGTGTGTGCTCCATACCCAGCACTAAAGTGATCATGTGTGTGTCCCCTACCCAGCACTAAAGTGATCATGTGTGTGTTCCATACCCAGCACTAAAGTGATCATGTGTATGTCCCTTACCCAGCATTAAAACATGTGTGTTCCATACCCAGCACTAAAGTGATCATGTGTGTGTCCCCTACCCAGCACTAAAGTGATCATGTGTGTCCCCTACCCAGCACTAAAGCATGTGTCCCATACCCAGCACTAAAGCATGTGTCCCATACCCAGCACTAAAGTGATCATGTGTGTCCCCTACCCAGCACTAAAGTGATCATGTGTGTGTGTCCCATACCCAGCACTAAACCATGTTTGTCCCATACCCAGCACTAAAGTGATAATGTGTGTGTCCCATACCTAACACGAAAGTGATCATGGGTATGCCCCATACCCAGTATGAAAAGTGACCATCTGTGTGCCATACCCAGGTTACTGCAGAACTCTCCCAGCATGCCGTCTGGGTTGGCAGTGGGAATCTGTGTCAGGCCCGTCAGGATGAGGACGTCACTGTTCTTCAACGAGCTCTGGTCCATGGGCTATGAGGCAAATTATATAAACCCTGAAAAGTATTCTGGGAAATGCATTAATTTCATCCAAAACAAACCGTGATGGGAGTCCAAATTACGGCTGGGTGATTTGACAATAGTATCAAATAGACAATGACTGACAGCCATCACAAGGGGAGCTGGATATTGTTAATTACTGACACTCTCTACTTCATCAGCTTTGCTTCCACCGGCAGACCTGCACCTTGAAAGACCAGTCCTGCATAGCAGAACACACAGTGGAGAGCCAAAAATGCATTCCTTTGCAATAACCTGTCCAAGCTGAACAAACCTGGGCTGTAGTAGGTAAGTTAGGCATGGCAAAAAAATCTCTCGCACACTCATTCCTTGTTATTTTGGTGTCTTGGGACGAAACACTGCCTATTCCTGAAGTTTAAAAAAAATTTTTTTTAATCTAATCTCTTCACAAATGTGACAAATGCGACAAATTAGGTTAAGGACATCCATAACATTTGGCAGCGCTGCCGATAAAGCCTCCAACACTGTGCAAGAAAGGACAATAGGGGTTAAAGTTTCAGAAAAAAACATTAAAATGGTAAACCATTTATTGCAATACAATTAGCCTGCTGATAATAATGCATCATAGACTTTGTGACTATGGCATGACACAAGAAGAATATTAGGAGGTTCAGGCATAATATATGCATAACATGGATCCACCAATTGAAAATAGTATAACAACAATAAAGAGGTCATTTATAAAAATGAATGAATAATGCAAACAGTATTGTAGTGTCCACATGTGCATTTTTATTTAGAACATTGTTAGCTACTACATATAAAATTTAAAAAGTTAAAAAAAAATAAATAAATCAAGCTGATGGAAAATGGCAATAATTAAAACAACACGGGGCACGCAAGTAATTTAACAGCCAAGACCCGGATAGAGATAAATGGCTAATGCAAATGTTTCAATGTTTTTGCTCTTGAAAAACATTTTAACATTTAAATTAAAAGTGACCTGGGCCTCTTCCACAGACTCACAGGTGAGGGTGAGGGGGAAATTAATAAGTAAGTTCAAAAATACGCCCTGGGCGCACAAGTTCAAACAGCTCAAGCTGATCAGTGGCTTGGTAAACAAATATTCCACTAGCCCGAAACCGAATGTATGCTGTTGTACGTTAATTTTGTTGCAGATTTTTTAAGACAATTCACAAAATGTCTATGAAATAAGCAGATGCTGTAAAGTTACTGGGTAGGTAGGGCCTAGAGCAATAAAATATTTAATATCATTATTTTATGATAATAATTTTCAGCACCACTGATTCCCAGAGGGTGCTATATATTAGAGATTCTACTGTATTCAAACAGAAACAGTGTTGCTTTTAGGGGGGAGGGGGCATATTATCATATATCAGAATGTTTACATAACATTATTATCGTGATTTTTTTTCATCGACATTGCTCAGCCCTAATTCTGCATGCAGGTCATGATGAGACCAGGTCATTTTTGTAAAGTAAAATCAGTTCCAAATCTCTAGAAAAGTGTACAATCCCAAATGACCTTAAAATGGCGAAAGTCACTCCCTTCTTTAAATTTGGAGACCTAAGATCCACATTCCTTCCACATTTTTCTAAAATGTTTTCAATATTAGTGTTCAATAAAAAGTGAAACATTTATATGAAACTATACATGTCCTAGATCATATACTCCCTTGACCATAAGTGTGAAAAATCTTGGGGTGTTCTGCAGAACTAATAAAGATCTATGAAGCAAAAACTCGGGTATCCTTTGGTGACTCCCAATCCCTCCAAAATGTCTAAATTGTGCATTGCTATGCACCATAACAGTGTTTCCCACAGACTGGGAATTTGTCGTGGTCAACTGCGTGTGTGTGTTCAAGGGGGGAAGGGGGGGGGGGGGGGTGAGAGAAGGAAATGCACTTCTGAGGACTAGTTGTACTGTTTATTAAATAGTATTGTGACTATTAACATGTTCTAAAATTCTGCTGCCCAGAGTGCACATTTTATGTTATGGCACTTATTTATTTTTACTTAGGCCATGTCTCCAGAAGAAAATGAAATCTGTATGGCACTTTTCACATCAGGTATCACTGGCAACACAGAGAAAGAACAAAATGAAAAAGAAGCCCATAGACTAATTGCAGTAATGGTCTCAGCATAAAAGTTTGATAGTAACTATCAGAATGATTTATAGGATAATATAATCACATGCAATTTTTAAACATATGTTAACAATTTTCAAGTCATTGGTGTCTGAAATCCAAAATGCCCTCATTTCTAGACAACAAAATGGTCTCCATTAATTTCAATTAAAGTAGTAGATACCCCAAGGGCCTTTACCAGAATGTTGTTTGTTGATTTCAGCTCTGCTTTTAATACTTTGCAGCCCCATGTCCTACTTAAAACCTTCAGGGATATGAATGTCAATCCCTACACCATTAAGTTGTACCAGTCATTTCTTACTAACCGCACTCAGCAGGTCAGAGTAAATAGGACTTTGTCAGAGCCAATGACCATCAGCACTGGTGCCCCCCAGGGGTGTGTCAGTTCACCAGCCCTATTCACCCTATACACAAATGAATGCACCAGCACAGACAATAATTACATTACTAGACAATTCCTGCAGAAATTGTGAAGCGTGGTTGCCGCCAATGCGACATCGACTTTGTGTTGAACAGAGTGAACAGTGCTAAGTAGTCGCTATATTGTTCTTGGCAGTTGCTAGGGTGTTTTGGGTGGTGTCTAGGGTGTTGCTAGGTCATTGCTATGGACGTCTAGGCGGTTGCTAGGTGGTTGCTATGGAATTCAGGGCAGTTGCTAGGGTTTTGCTAGGTGGTTGCTATGGAGTTCTAGGCGGTTGCTAGGGTGTTGCTAGGTGGTTGCTATTGAGTTCTAGGCGGTTGCTAGGTCTTTACTGAGTCCAATGACGCAACCCATAGTTCTCTATGACAAACGGTTCAAAAGTTATGAAATATCAAACATCGGCCAATCAGGAAGGGGGTAAGGCTGATATCCACCAATGGACAAAGGACTCTCTACCATGTCCAATGAGGCATTGCACAATTTGTGGGCAGTTTTTCCCCTTAGAGATGAATGGCAGAATGTTCAAATCTAGAGAGAGACCAGTGTACTGCTGCTAGAAGACAGAGCATTGTGACATCACAGAGGTGAGAAGACAGAGCATTGTGACATCACAAGGGTGAACATTCCACCATTCATTCTCTATGGGAAAAATTTCCCAAAAACGTCGAATTTCTCAAAAACCGTCCACCAAACTTTCCACAAAGTAACAGCACACCATTCCCGATCAAGCCGCTTGATTTGACATATTGCACATGAATGTGGTGCGAAAACTCTGGGAGGAGTAGCGGTCCAAAAAATGGGTGGAATAATAATAATAACTAGACAATTCCTGCAGAAATTGTGAAGTGTGGTTGCCGCCAATGCAAAGTCGACTTTGTGTTGAACAGAGTGAACCGTGCTAAGTAGTAGGTAAATTATTATAGAAAATTGCTCGGGTGTTCTAGGTCGTTGCTAGGGTGCTGCTAGATGGTTGCTATGGAGTTTTAGGTGGTTGCTAGGGTGTCACTAGGTGGTTGCTATGGAGTTCCAGGCAGTTGCTAGGTTGTTGCTAGGTGGTTGCTATGGAATTCTATGTGGTTGCTAGGGTGTTGCTAGGTGGTTGCAATGGGGTTATAGGCAGTTTCTAAGCTGTTGCTAGGTGGTTGCTATGGAGTTCTAGGAGGTTGATAGGGTGTTGCTAGGTGGCTGCTAGGGTGTGCTTGGTGGTTGCTAGGGTGTTCTAGGTGGTTGCTATGAAGTTCTAGGAGGTTGATAGGGTGTTGCTAGGTGGCTGCTAGGGTGTGCTTGGTGGTTGCTAGGGTGTTCTAGGTGGTTGCTAGGTGGTTGCTATGGAGTTCAAGGCGGTTGCTAGGGTGTTCTAGGTGGTTACTAGTGTGTTGTTAGGAGGTTGCTATGGTGTTCTAGGCAGTTGCTAGGGTGTTGCTATGGTGTTCTAGGCGGTTGCTAGGGTGTTGCTAAGTGGTTGGTATGAAGATCTAGGCCATTGCAAGGCTGTAGTACGTGGTTGCTATAGAGTGCTAAGTGGTTGCTAGGGTGTTCTTTGTGGTTGCTAGAGTGTTGATAGTTGGTTGCTAGGGTGTTCTAGGCAGTTGCTAGGTTGATGCTAGGTGGCTGCAAAGAAGTTCTGGGTGGATGCTATGGAGTTCTAGGTGGTTACTAGGGTGTTGCTAGGTGGTTGCTATGGAGTTCTAGTAGGTTGCTATGATGTTGCTAGGTGGCTGCTAGGGTGTCCTTGGTGGTTGCTAGGGTGTTCTAGGTGGTTGCCATGGAGTTTTAGCGAGTTGCTAGGGTGTTGTAGGTGGTTGCAAGGGTGCTGCTAGGTAGTTGGTATGACATTTTAGGCGGTTGCTAGGGTGTTGCTAGGTGGTTGCTATGGTGTTCTAGGCGGTTGCTAGGGTGTTGCTAAGTGGTTGCTTTGGAGATCTCGGCCATTGCAAGGCTGTTCTAGGTGGTTGCTAAGGTGTTGCTAGGTGGTTGCCATAGAGTTCTAAGCGGTTGCTAGGGTGTTGCTAGGTGGTTGCAATGGAGTTCTAAGCAGTTGCTAGGGTGTTGCTAGGTGGTTTCTATGGAGTTCCAGGCGGTTGCTAGGGTGTTCTAGGTAGTTGATATGGGGTTTCAGGCAGTTGCTAGGCTGTTCTATTTGATTTCCAGGGTGTTACTTGGTGGTTGCTAGGTCTTTACTGAGTCCAATGACGTGATCCATAATTCTCTATGATAAATGGTTGAAAAGTTATGAAATATAAAAAATCGACCAATCAGGAAAGGGGGCAAGGTTAATCTACACCAATAGACAAAGGACTCTCTAACAAGACCAATGAGACATCCCACAATTTGTGGGCAATTTTTCCCCATTGAGATGAATGGCAGAATGTTCAAATCTAGAGAGAGAGACCAGAGTACTGCTGCTAGAAGACAGAGCATTGTGACATCACAATGGTGAATATTCCGCCATTCATTCTCTATGGGAAAAATTTCCCAAAAAAAGTCAAATTTCTCAAACACCGTCCACCCGAACTTTCCACAAAGTAATAGCACACGATTCCCGATGAAGCCGCTCGATTTGACATATTGCACGTGTATGTGGTGCGAAAACTCTGGGAGGAGTAGCGGTCCAAAAAATGGGTGGAATAATAATAATAATAACTAAACAATTCCTGCAGAAATTGTGAAGTGTGGTTGCCGCCAATGCAAAGTCGACTTTCTGCTGAACAGGGTGAACAGTGGTAGGTAGTTCTATGATGTTCTGGTGGTGACTATGGTGTTTTAGGTGGTGTCTAGGGTGTTGCTAGGTGGTAGCTATGGAGTTTGAGGGGGTTGCTAGGGTGTTGCTAGGTGGTTCTATGGAGTTCTAGGCGGTTGCTATGGAATTCTAGGCGGTTGCTAGGGTGTTCTAGGTGGTTGCTAGGAGGTTGCTATGGAGTTATTGATGGTTGCTAGGGTGTTGCTAGGCAGTTATTTTGGTGTTCCAGGTGGTTGCTAGGGTATTCTAGGTGGTTGCTAGGGTGTTGCTAGGTGGTTAGTAAGGTTTTCTAGGTGGTTGCAAGGATGTTGCTAGGTGGTTGCTATAGAGTTATAGGTGGTTGCTAGGGTGTTGCTAGGCAGTTGTTATGGTGTTCCAGGTGGTTGCTAGGGTATTCTAGGTGGTTGCTAGGGTGATGCAAGGTGGTTGCTATGGAGTTATAGCCGGTTGCTAGGGTGTTGCTAGCCATTTGCTATGGTGTTCCAGGTGGTTGCTAGGGTGTTGCAAGGTGGTTGCTACGCAGTTCTAGGTGGTTGCTAGGGTGTTGCTAGGTGGTTGCTATGGAGTTCTTGGCAGTTGCTATGGTGTTACAGTTGGTTGCTAGTGTGTTGTTAGGTGGTTGTTATGGCGTTCTAGGCAGTTGCTAGGGTGTTCCAGGTGGTTGCTAGGGTGTTGCTAGGCATTTGCTATGGTGTTCCAGGTGGTTGCTAGGGTGTTGCTAGGTGGTTGCTAGGATGTTGGTAGGTGGATGCTATTGAGTTATAGGCAGTTGCTAGGGTGTTGCTATGTGTTTGCTAGGGGGTTGCTATGGAGTTATAGGCGGTTGCTAGGGTGTTGCTAGGCAGTTATGCTGTTTCAGGTGGTTGCTATGGTGTTGCTAGGTGGTTGCTAGGGTATTCTAGGTGGTTGCTAGGATGTTGCTAGGTGGTTGCTATGGAGTTATAGGCGGTTGCTAGGGTGTTGCTAGGCATTTGCTATGGAGCTATAGACGGTTGCTAGGGTGTTGCTAGGGTATTCTAGGTGGTTGCTAGGATGTTGCTAGGTGGTTGCTATGGAGTTATAGGCGGTTGCTAGGGTGTTGCTACGCAGTTGCTATGGTGTTCCAGGTGGTTGCTAGGGGGTTGCTAGGTGGTTGCTATGGTGTTCCAGGTGGTTGCTAGGGTGTTGCTAGGTGGTTGCTATGGAGTTCTAGGTGGTTGCTATGGTGTTGCTAGGTGGTTGCTATGGAGTTAAGGCTGGTTGCTAGGGTGTTCTAGGTGGTTGCTATGGTGTTGCTAGGTGGTTGCTATGGTGTTCCAGGTGGTTGCTAGGGTGTTGCTAGGTGGTTGCTATGGAGTTCTAGGTGGTTGCTATGGTGTTGCTAGGTGGTTGCTATGGAGTTATAGCCGGTTGCTAGGGTGTTCTAGGTGGTTGCTAGGGTGTTGCTAGGTGGTTGCTATGGAGTTCCAGGTGGTTGCTAGGGTGTTGCTAGGTGGTTGCTATGGAGTTCTAGGTGGTTGCTATGGTGTTGCTAGGTGGTTGCTATAGTGTTCCAGGTGGTTGCTAGTGTGTTGTTAGGTGGTTGCTATGGAGTTCTAGGCGGTTGCTAGGTTATTCTAGGTGGTTGCTAGGGTGTTGCTAGGTCATTGCTTTGGAGTTATAGGCGGTTGCTAGGGTGTTGCTAGGAGGTTGCTATGGAGTTCTAGGCGGTTGCTAGGTCTTTACTGAGTCCAATGACGTGACCCATAATTTTCTATGACAAACGGTTCAAAAGTTATGAAATATCAAACATCGGCCAATCAGGAATGGGGGCGAGGCTGATCTACACCAATGGACAAAGGACTCTCTACCATGTCCAATGAGGCATTGCACAATTTGTGGGCAATTTTTCCCCATAGAGATGAATGACAGAATGTTCAAATCTAGAGAGAGACCAGAGTACTGCTGCCAGAAAACAGAGCATTGTGACATCATAAAGGTGTGAAGACAGCATTGTGACATCACAAGGGTGAACATTCCACCATTCATTCTCTATGGGAAAAATTTCCCAAAAAACGTGGAATTTCTCAAAAACCGTGCACCGAAACTTTCCACAAAGTAATAGCACACCATTCCCGATCAAGCCGCTCGATTTGACATATTGCACGTGTATGTGGTGCGAAAACTCTGGGAGGAGTAGCGGTCCAAAAAACTGGCGGAATAATAATAATAATAACTAGACAATTCCAGCAGAAATTGTGAAGTGTGGTTGCCGCCAATGCAAAGTCAACTTTGCGCTGAACGGAGTGAACAGTTTCTGTAGTATAAGCAGAGACGGCATTGTGTACCTGCTATAACATCACTACAACGAGTTGATTTGCGACACATATATTCAGAGCTAAATTATCCTTTCATCAAAATTTGAGATCTCAGTGTTTTACTTGCGGTATGCGGTGACGAGTGACGGCGAATCACAAAGCTAGCTGGCATGTTCAGAGGGTCTTGGAAAAACCCTAAGTCTGACGTGTAATGCAGACTGATGTGTAATGCAGTTATAACGAGACCAAAGTTTCCAACTCGCTGGAATATAAAACGGTATTACAAAAGTAAAATTTGACATATTATACATTGTTAGAAAGCTTATTCTGTCACCTATTAGATCGATGATGTGTAGATCAAGCCAGATTGTACTACAAAGTTCGACAACACCCAAAGCAACATGTGTGGTATTACAAGCCCACTGAAGACGGATCAGAAGCTGCTGCACACGTGTTGTTGACGGCGTTGTTGCACTCTTTAGTACAGTCTGGCTTGTTTGAGAATTCGTTTATTCAGTAGGTGAGAGCATAAGCTTTCTAACCAGGTATAACAGCACGTCTAATTTTGGTTTTGGAATATCGTTTTTTTAGGTCAACCGAAAGTTTTTTAATCGTCGCATACAATGCATGTAGTCTGTTAGCATTAGCATTCAAAGACGCTGGACCTGACGAAACGTCGTCAAAGAATTTGCGTAATATCTTGTGAAATACTGTTATTATTGAGGACTTCTGGGTATGCCTAAGCCATATGTTTTGTTGATATACCTAGCTGACAGCGTTTTCATTTGAAATTTTGCATTTGGAATACTGTTTTATCCGTTCACTTCCGCGTTCAGCTATATCCTTTCTGGTGGCTGGTGAGGACGAACAGCCAACCGCATCACGTGTGCAAAGCCGACCAATGCTGTAACTTCATAATTCACATTTTTTATGACGTCACCGCCCCATTCATTTTCAATGGGAAAAATTGGCCATAAAAAGTCATATTTCTCAAAAACCGTGCAGCGAATATTTCCACAAAGTAATAGCCATCGATTCCCAAAGAAGCCGGTCAATTTGACATATGGCATGTGTATGTGGTGCGAAAACTCTGGGAGGAGTAGCGGTCCAAAAAACTGGCGGAATAATAATAATAATAACTAAGGCAACCACACTAATAAATATGTGCAATAATAATAGTGTGTTTGCCTAAGGCAACCACACTAATAATAATAATAATATGTGGGATAATAGTAGTGTGGTTGCCTGAGGCAACCACACTAACTAGACAATTCCTGCTGAAATTGTGAAGTGTGGTTGCCGCCAACGCAAAGTCGACTTTCTGCTGAACAGAGTGAACAGTGGTAGGTAGTTGCTATGATGTTTGAGGCGGTTGCTAGGGTGTTGCTAGGTGGTCTCCATGGAATTTTAGGAGGTTGCTAGGGTGTTCTAGGTGGTTGCTATGGAGTTCTAGGCAGTTGCTAGGATGTTGCTAGGTGGTTGATATTGTGTTCCAGGTTAGGCTAGGGTGTTGCTAGGCAGTTGTTATGGTGTTCCAGGTGGTTGCTAGGGTGTTGCTAGGTGGTTGCTATGGAGTTATAGGCGGTTGCTAGGGTGTTGCTATGTGGTTGGTAGGGTTTTCTAGGTGGTTGCTAGGATGTTGCTAGGTGGTTGCTATGTAGTTATAGGCGGTTGCTAGGGTGTTGCTAGGCATTTCCTATGGTGTTCCAGGTGGTTGCTAGTGTGCTGTTAGGTGGTTGCTATGGTGTTCCAGGTGGTTGCTAGGGTATTCAAGGTGGTTGCTAGGGTGTTGCTAGGTGGATGCTATGAAGTTCTAGGTGGTTACAATGGTGTTGCTAGGTCGTTGCTATGGAGTTATAGGTGGTTGCTAGGGTGTTGCTAGGTGGTTGCTAGAGTGTTCTAGATGGTTGGTAGGAGGTTGCTATAGAGTTATAGGCGGTTGCTAGGGTGTTGCTAGGCAGTTGTTATGGTGTTCCAGGTGGTTGCTAAGGTATTCTAGGTGGTTGCTGGGGTGTTGCTAGGTGGATGCTATGAAGTTCTAGGTGGTTGCTATGGTGTTGCTAGGTGGTTGCTGTGGAGTTACAGCCGGTTGCTAGGGTGTTGCTAGGAATTTGCTATGGAGTTATAGGCGGTTGCTCGGGTGTTGCTAGGGTATTCTAGGTGGTTGCTGGGATGTTGCTAGGTGGTTGCTATGGAGTTATAGGCGGTTGCTATGGTGTTGCTAGGCAATTGTTTGGTGTTCCAGGTCGTTGCTAGGCTGTTGCTATGTGGTTGCTATGGAGTTATAGGCGGTTGCTAGGTGGTTGCTATGGAGTTCTAGGCGGTTGCTAGGGTGTTGCTACGTGGCTGCTAGGGTGCTGCAAGGTGGTTGCTAGGGTATTCTAGGTGGTTGTTAGGGTGTTGCTAGGTGGTTGCTATGGAGTTCTAGGTGGTGGCTAGGGCGTTACAAGGTGGTTGCTATGGAGTTCCAGGCGGTTGCTAGGGTGTTGATAGACATTTGCTATGGTGTTCCAGGTGGTTGCTAGGGTGTTGCTAGGTGGTTGCTATGGTGTTCCAGATGGTTGCTAGGACGTTGCTAGGCAGTTGCTAGGCTATTCTAGGTGGTTGCTAGGGTGTTGCTAGGTGGTTGCTATGGTGTTCTAGGTGGTTGCTATGGTGTTGCTAGGTGGTTGCTAAGGCGTTCTAGGCAGTTGTTAGGGTGCTCTAGGTGGTTGCTAGTATATTGCTAGGTGGTTGCTATGGAGTTCTAGGCGGTTGTTAGGGTGTTGCTAGATGGTTGCTATGGAGTTCAGGGCGATTGCTACGGCATTCTAGGCGGTTGCTTGGGTGTTGCTAGGTGGTTGCTATGGTGTTCCAGGTGGTTGCTAGGGTGTTGCTAGGTGGTTGCTATGGAGTTCTAGGTGGTTGCTAGGGTGTTGCTAGGTGGTTGCTATGGAGTTCTAGGTGGTGGCTAAAGTGTTACAAGGTGGTTGCTATGGAGTTCTAGGTGGTTGCTAGGGTGTTCTTGATGGTTGCTAAGGTGCTGCTAGGTGGTTGCTAGGGTGTTGCTAGGTGGTTTCTATGGAGTTCTAGGTAGTTGCTAGGGTGTTACAAGGTGGTTGCTATGGAATTCCAGGCGGTTGCTAGGGTGTTCTTGGTGGTTGCTAGGGTGTTCTCGGTGGTTGCTAGGGTGTTGCTAGGTAGTTGCTATGGTGTTTTGCGCGGTTATTAGGGTGTTGCTAAGTAGTTGCTATGGTGTTTTACATGGTTGCTAGGGTGTTACTAGGAAGTTGATATCGTGTTGCTAGGGTGTTACTATACTGTTCTAGGTGTTTGCTAGGGTGTTCTAGGTGGTTGATATGGCGTTCTAGGCAGTTGCTAGGCTATTCTAGGTGGTTGCTAGGTGGTTGCTATAGAGTTATAGGCGGTTGCTCGGGTGTTGCTAGGGTATTCTAGGTGGTTGCTAGGATGTTTCTAGGTGGTTGCTATGGAGTTATAGGTGGTTGCTAGGGTGTTGCTAGGCAGTTATGGTGTTCCAGGTGGTTGCTAGGGTGTTGCTAGGTGGTTGCTATGGATTTCTAGGTGGTTGCTATGGTGTTGGTAGGTGGTTGCTATGGAGTTATAGCCGGTTGCTAGGGTCTTGCTAGGCATTTGCTATGGTGTTCCAGGTGGTTGCTAGAGTGTTGCTATGCTTTTGCTATGGTGTTCCAGGTGGTTGCTAGGGTGTTGCTAGGTGGTTGCTAGGGTATTCTAGGTGGTTGCTAGGATGTTGCTAGGTGGTTGCTATGGAGTTATAGGCGGTTGCTAGGGTGTTGCTAGGCAGTTATGGTGTTCCAGGTGGTTGCTAGGGTGTTGCTAGGTGGTTGCAATGGTGTTCCAGGTGGTTGCTAGAGTGTCGCTAGGTGGTTGCTATGGAGTTCTAGGTGGTTGCTATGGTGTTGCTAGGTGGTTTCTATGTAGTTAAATTTGGTTGCTAAGGTGTTGCTAGGCATTTGCTGTGGTGTTCCAAGTGGTTGCTAGGGTGTTGCAAGGTGGTTGCTATTCTGTTCTAGGTGGTTGCTAGGGTGTTGCTAGGTGGTTGCTATGGAGTTCTAAGCAATTGCTATGGTGTTCCAGGTGGTTGCTAGTGTATTGTTAGGTGGTTGCTATGGAGTTCTAGGCGGTTGCTAGGGTGTTCTAGGTTGTTGCTAGGGTGTTGCTAGGTTGTTGCTATGGAGTTACAGGCGGTTGCTAGGATGTTGCTAGGGGGTTGCTATGGAGTTCTAGGCGGTTGCTAGGTCTTTACTGAGTCCAATGACGCGACTCATAGTTCTCTATGAAAAACAGGTCAATAGTTACGAAATATCAAACATCGGCCAATCAGGAAGGGGGGCAAGGCTGATTTCCACCAATGGACAAAGGACTCTCTAACAAGTCCAATGAGGCATCCCAGAATTTGTGGGCAATTTTGCCCCATAGAGATGAATGTTAAATGTCCGAAGCCAGAGAGAGACCAGAGCACTGCTGCTAGAAGACAGACCATTGTGACATCACAGAGGTGAGAAGACAGAGCATTGTGACATCACAAGGGTGAACATTCCGCCATTCATTCTCTATGGGAAGAATTTCCCAAAAAAAGTCAAATTTCTCAAACACCGTCCACCCAAACTTTCCACAAAGTAATAGCACACCATTCCCGATCAAGCCGCTCGATTTGACATATTGCACGTGTATGTGGTGCAAAAACACTGGGAGGAGTAGCGGTCCAAAAATGGGTGGAAAGAAATAAAAATAATAATAATAATAACTAGACAATTCCTGCAGAAATTGTGAAGTGTGGTTGCCGCCAATGCAAAGTCGACTTTGTGCTGAACGGAGTGAACAGTTTCTGTAGTATAAGCAGAGACAGGGCATTGTGTACCTGCTATAACATCACTACAACGAGTTGATTTGCGACACATATATTCAGAGCTAAATTATCCTTTCATCAAAATTTGAGATCTCAGTCTTTTACGTGCGGTATGCGGTGACGAGTGACGGCGAATCACAAAGCTAGCTGGCATGTTCAGAGGGTCTTGGAAAAACCCTAAGTCTGACGTGTAATGCAGACTGATGTGTAATGCAGTTATAACGAGACCAAAGTTTCCAACTCGCTGGAATATAAAACGGTATTACAAAAGTAAAATTTGACATATTATACATTGTTAGAAAGCTTATTCTGTCACCTATTAGATCGATGATGTGTAGATCAAGCCAGATTGTACTACAAAGTTCGACAACACCCAAAGCAACATGTGTGGTATTACAAGCCCACTGAAGACCGGATCAGAAGCTGCTGCACACGTGTTGTTGACGGCGTTGTTGCACTCTTTAGTACAGTCTGGCTTGTTTGAGAATTCGTTTATTCAGTAGGTGAGAGCATAAGCTTTCTAACCAGGTATAACAGCACGTCTAATTTTGGTTTTGGAATATCGTTTTTTTAGGTCAACCGAAAGTTTTTTAATCGTCGCATACAATGCATGTAGTCTTTGTTAGCATTAGCATTCAAAGACGCTGGACCTGACGAAACGTCGTCAAAGAATTTGCGTAATATCTTGTGAAATACTGTTATTATTGAGGACTTCTGGGTATGCCTAAGCCATATGTTTTGTTGATATACCTAGCTGACAGCGTTTTCATTTGAAATTTTGCGTTGGAATACTGTTTTATCCGTTCACTTCCGCGTTCAGATATATCCTTTCTGGTGGCTGGTGAGGACACGTACAGCGGACCGCATCACGTGTGCAAAGCCGACCAATGCTGTAACTTCATAATTCACATTTTTTATGACGTCACCGCCCCATTCATTTTCAATGGGAAAAATTGGCCATAAAAAGTCATATTTCTCAAAAACCGTGCAGCGAAACTTTCCACAAAGTAATAGCCATCGATTCCCAAAGAAACCGGTCAATTTGACATATGGCATGTGTATGTGGTGCGAAAACTCTGGGAGGAGTAGCGGTCCAAAAAATGGGTGGAATAATAATAATAATAATAATAATAATAATATGTGCGATAATAATAGTGTGATTGCCTAAGGCAACCACACTAACTAGACAATTCCTGCAGAAATTGTGAAGTGTGGTTGCCGCCAATGCAAAGTCGACTATGTGCTGAACGGAGTGAACAGTTTCTGTAGTATAAGCAGAGACAGGGCATTGTGTACCTGCTATAACATCACGACAACGAGTTGATTTGCGACACATATATTCAGAGCTAAATTATCCTTTCATCAAAATTTGAGATCTCAGTGTTTTACTTGCGGTATGCGGTGACGAGTGACGGCGAATCACAAAGCTAGCTGGCATGTTCAGAGGGTCTTGGAAAAACCCTAAGTCTGACGTGTAATGCAGACTGATGTGTAATGCAGTTATAACGAGACCAAAGTTTCCAACTCGCTGGAATATAAAACGGTATTACAAAAGTAAAATTTGACATATTATACATTGTTAGAAAGCTTATTCTGTCACCTATTAGATCGATGATGTGTAGATCAAGCCAGATTGTACTACAAAGTTCGACAACACCCAAAGCAACATGTGTGGTATTACAAGCCCACTGAAGACCGGATCAGAAGCTGCTGCACACGTGTTGTTGACGGCGTTGTTGCACTCTTTAGTACAGTCTGGCTTGTTTGAGAATTCGTTTATTCAGTAGGTGAGAGCATAAGCTTTCTAACCAGGTATAACAGCACGTCTAATTTTGGTTTTGGAATATCGTTTTTTTAGGTCAACCGAAAGTTTTTTAATCGTCGCATACAATGCATGTAGTCTGTTAGCATTAGCATTCAAAGACGCTGGACCTGACGAAACGTCGTCAAAGAATTTGCGTAATATCTTGTGAAATACTGTTATTATTGAGGACTTCTGGGTATGCCTAAGCCATATGTTTTGCTGATATACCTAGCTGACAGCGTTTTCATTTGAAATTTTGCATTTGGAATACTGTTTTATCCGTTCACTTCCGCGTTCAGCTATATCCTTTCTGGTGGCTGGTGAGGACGAACAGCCAACCGCATCACGTGTGCAAAGCCGACCAATGCTGTAACTTCATAATTCACATTTTTTATGACGTCACCGCCCCATTCATTTTCAATGGGAAAAATTGGCCATAAAAAGTCATATTTCTCAAAAACCGTGCAGCGAAAATTTCCACAAAGTAATAGCGCACGATTCCCAAAGAAGCCGGTCAATTTGACATATGGCATGTGTATGTGGTGCGAAAACTCTGGGAGGAGTAGCGGTCCAAAAAATGGGTGGAATAATAATAATAAATAATATGTGCGATAATAATAGTGTGATTGCCTAAGGCAACCACACTAACTAGACAATTCCTGCAGAAATTGTGAAGTGTGGTTGCCGCCAATGCAAAGTCGACTTTCTGCTGAACAGAGTGAACAGTGGTCGGTAGTTGCTCTGATGTTCTGGTGGTGACTATGGTGTTTTAGGTGGTGTCTAGGGTGTTGCTAGGTGGTAGCTATGGAGTTTGAGGGGGTTGCTCGGGTGTTGCTAGGTGGTTCTATGGAGTTCTAGGTGGTTGCTATGGAATTCTAGGCGGTTGCTAGGGTGTTCTAGGTGGTTGCTATGGAGTTCTCGGCAGTTGCTAGGATGTTGCTAAGTGGATGATATGGTGTTCCAGGTGGTTGCTAGGGTGGTGCTAGGTGGTTGCTATGGAGTTCTAGGTGGTTGCTAAGGCATTGCTAGTTGGTTGCTAGGGAATTCTATGTGGTTGCTAGGATGTTGATAGGTGGTAGCTATGGAGTTATAGGCGGGTGCTAGGGTGTTGCTAGGCAGTTGTTATGGTGTTCCAGGTGGTTGCTAGGGTGTTGCTAGGATGTTGCTAGGTGGTTGCTATGGAGTTATAGGTGGTTGCTAGGGTGTTGCTAGGTGGTTGCTAGGGTATTCTAGGTGGTTGCTAGGAGGTTGCTATGGAGTTATTGATGGTTGCTAGGGTGTTGATAGGCAGTTATTTTGGTGTTCCAGGTGGTTGCTATGCAGTTCTAGGTGGTTGCTAGGGTGTTGCTAGGTGGTTGCTATGGAGTTCTAGGCAGTTGCTATGGTGTTACAGTTGGTTGCTAGTGTGTTGTTAGGTGGTTGTTATGGCGTTCTAGGCGGTTGCTAGGGTGTTCCAGGTGGTTGCTAGGGTGTTGCTAGGTCATTGCTATGGAGTTATAGGCAGTTGCTAGCATGTTGCTAGGGGGTTACTATGGAGTTCTTGGCGGTTGCTAGGGTGTTGCTAGGTCGTTGCTATGGAATTCTAGGCAGTTGCTAGGGTGGTCTAGGTGGTTACTAGTGTGTTGTTATGTGGTTGCTATGAAGTTCTAGGGGGTTGCTAGGGTGTTCTAGTTGGTTGCTAGGGTGTTGCTATGTGGATGCCATATAGTTCTAGGTAATTGCTAGCGTGTTGTAGGTGGTTGCTATGGCGTTCTAGGCGGTTGCCTGGGTGTTGCTAGGTGGTTGCTATGGCATTCTAGGCGGTTGCTAGTGTGTTGCTAAGTGGTTGCTATGGTGATCTAGGCTGTTGCAAGGCTGTTCTAGGTGGTTGCTAGGGTGTTGCTAGGTGGTTCCCATAGAGTTCTAAGCGGTTGCTAAGGTGTTGCTAGGTGGTTGCTATGGAGTTCTAAGCAGTTGCTAGGGTGTTCTAGGTGGGGTGCTAGGGTGTTGCTAGATGGTTGCTATGTAGTTCCAGGCGGTTGCTAGGGTTTTCTAGGTATTTGCTATAGAGTACTAGGCAGTTGCTATGCTGTTGCTAGGTGGTTGCTATGGAGTTCCAGTCTGTTGCTAGACTGTTCTAGGTGGTTGCTAGGGTGTTGCTAGGTGGTTGCTCTTTCTTTACTGAGTCCAATGACGCGATCCATAATTCTCTATGACAAACGGTTGAAAAGTTATGAAATATCAAATGTTGGCCAATCAGGAAAGGGGGCAAGGTTAATTTACACCAATGGACAAAGGACTCGCTAACACGTCCAATGAGGCATCCCACAATTTGAGGGCAATTTTGCCCCATAGAGATGAATGCTGAATGTCCAAAGCCAGAGAGAGACCAGAGCACTGCTGCTGGAAGACAGACCATTGTGACATCACAAGGCTGAGAAGACAGCATTGTGACATCACAATGGTGAACATTCCACCATTCATTCTGTATGGGAAAAATTCCCCAAAAAAAGTCAAATTTCTCAAAAACCGTGCACCCAAACTTTCCACAAAGTAATAGCACTTCATTCCCGATCAAGCCGCTCGATTTGACACATTGCACATGTATGTGGTGTGAAAACTCTGGGAGGAGTAGCGGTCCAAAAAATGGGTGGAAAGAATAATAATAATAACTAGACAATTCCTGCAGAAATTGTGAAGTGTGGTTGCCGCCAATGTAAAGTCGACTTCCTGCTGAACAAAGTGCACAGTGGTAGGTAGTTGCTATGATGTTCTGGTGGTGACTATGGTGTTTTAGGTGGTGTCTAGGGTGTTGCTATGGAGTTCTAGGCGGTTGCTATGGAATTCTAGGCGGTTGCTAGGGTGTTCTAGGTGGTTCTATGGAGTTCTAGGCGGTTGCAATGGAATTCTAGGCGGTTGCTAGGGTGATCTAGGTGGTTCTATGGAGTTCTAGGCGGATGCTATGGAATTCTATGCGGTTGCTAGGGTGTTCTAGGTGGTTGCTATGGAGTTCTAGGAAGTTGCTAGGATGTTGCTAGGTGGTTGCTATGGAGCTCCAGGTGGTTGCTAGGGCATTGCTAGGTGGTTACTAGGGTATTCCAAGTGGTTGCTAGGATGTTGCTAGGTGGTTGCTATGGAGTTATAGGTGGTTGCTAGGGTGTTGCTAGGCAATTGTTTGGTGTTCCAGGTCGTTGCTAGGCTGTTGCTAGGTGGTTGCTATGGAGTTATAGGCGGTTGCTAGGTGGTTGCTATGGAGTTATAGGCGGTTGCTAGGGTGTTGCTACGTGGTTGCTTGGGTATTCAACGTGGTTGATATGGTGTTATAGGTGGTTTCTAGGGTGTTGCTGTGTTGTTGCTATGGAGTTCTAGGCGGTTGCTAGGGTGTTCTTGGTGGTTGCTAGGGTGCTGCAAGGTGGTTGCTAGGGTATTCTAGGTGGTTGTTAGGGTGTTGCTAGGTGGTTGCTATGGAGTTCTAGGTGGTGGCTAGGGTGTTACAAGGTGGTTGCTATGGAGTTCTAGGTGGTTGCTAGGGTGTTGCTAGACATTTGCTATGGTGTTCCAGGTGGTTGCTAGGACGTTGCTAGGCAGTTGCAAGGCTATTCTAGGTGGTTGCTAGGGTGTTGCTAGGTGGTTGCTATGGAATTCTAGGCGGTTGCTATGGTGTTCTAGGTGGTTGCTATGGAGTTCTAGGCAATTGCTAGGATGTTGCTAGGTGGTTGCTAGGGAGTTCTAGGCGGTTGCTAGGGCATTGCTAGGTGGTTGTTATGCTGTTTTAGGCAGTTGCTAGGGTGTTAGAGGTGGTTACTAGGGTGTTGCTAGGTGGTTGCTATGGAGTTCTAGGTGGTTGCTAGGGTGTTGCTAGGTGGTGGCTAGGGTGTTCTCGGAGGTTGCTAGGGTGTTGCAAGGTGGTTGCTAGGGTGTTGCTAGGTGGTTGCTAGGGTGTTGCTAGGCAGTTGTTATGGTGTTCCAGGTGGTTGCTATGGTGTTCCAGTTGGTTGCTAGGATGTTGCTTAGTCGTTGCTATGGAGTTCTAGGTGGTTGCTAGGGTGATGCTAGGTGGTTGCTATGGAGTTATAGCTGGTTGCTAGGGTGTTGCTAGGTGGTTGCTATGGAGTTATGGCTGGTTGCTAGGGTGTTGCTAGGTGGTTGCTATGGAGTTATAGTCGGTTGCTAGGATGTTGCTAGGGGGTTGCTATGGAGTTCTAGGCAGTTGCTAGGATGTTGCTAGGTGGTTGCTATGGAGTTTTAGGTGGTTGCTAGGGTGTTGCTAGGCATTTGCTATGGTTTTCCAGTTGGATGCTAGGGTGTTGCTAGGTGGTTGCTATGGAGTTCTAGGTGGTTGCTATGGTGTTGCTAGGTGGTTGCTAAGGCATTCTAGGCAGTTGTTAGGTTGCTCTAGGTGGTTGCTAGTGTGTTGTTAGGTGGTTGCTATGGAGTTCTAGGTGGTTGCTAGGGTGTTGCTAGGTGGTTCCCATAGGGTTCTAAGCAGTTGCTAAGGTGTTGCTAGGTGGTTGCTATGGAGTTCTAAGCAGTTGCTAGGGTGTTCTAGGTGGTTGCTAGGGTGTTGCTAGATGGTTGCTATGGAGTTCCAGGCGGTTGCTAGGGTTTTCTAGGTATTTGTTATAGAGTTCTAGGCAGTTGCTATGCTGTTGCTAGGTGGTTGCTATGGAGTTCCAGGCTGTTGCTAGACTGTTCTAGGTGGTTGCTAGGGTGTTGCTAGGTGGTTGCTCTTTCTTTACTGAGTCCAATGACGCAATCCATAATACTCTATGACAAACGGTTGAAAAGTTATGAAATATCAAATGTCGGCCAATCAGGAAAGGGGGCAAGGTTAATTTACACCAATGGACAAAGGACTCGCTAACACGTCCAATGAGGCATCCCACAATTTGAGGGCAATTTTGCCCCATAGAGATGAATGCTGAATGTCCAAAGCCAGAGAGAGACCAGAGCACTGCTGCTGGAAGACAGACCATTGTGACATCACAAGGCTGAGAAGACAGCATTGTGACATCACAATGGTGAACATTCCACCATTCATTCTCTATGGGAAAAATTCCCCAAAAAAAGTCAAATTTCTTAAAAATCGTCCACCCAAACTTTCCACAAAGTAATAGCACTTCATTCCCGATCAAGCCGCTCGATTTGACACATTGCACATGTATGTGGTGTGAAAACTCTGGGAGGAGTAGCGGTCCAAAAAATGGGTGGAAAGAATAATAATAATAAGAATAATATGTGGGATAATAGTAGTGTGATTGCCTAAGGCAACCACACTAACTAGACAATTCCTGCAGAAATTGTGAAGCGTGGTTGCCGCCAATGCAAAGTCGACTTTCTGCTGAACAGAGTGAACAGTGGTAGGTAGTTGCAATGATGTTCTTGTGGTGACTATGGTGTTTTAGGTGGTGTCTAGGGTGTTGCTAGGAGGTTGCTATGGAGTTTGAGGCGGTTGCTAGGGTGTTGCTAGGTGGTTCTATGGAGTTCTAGGTGGTTGCTATGGAGTTCTAGGCAGTTGCTAGGATGTTGCTAGGTGGTTGATATGGTGTTCCAGGTGGTTGCTAGGGTGGTGCTAGGTGGTTGCTATGGAGTTCCAGGTGGTTTCTATGGAGATCCAGGTGGTTGCTAGGGCATTGCTCGGTGGTTGCTATAGTATTCTAAGTGGTTGCTAGGATGTTGCTAGGTGGTTGCTATGGAGTTATAGGCGGTTGCTAGGGTGTTGCTAGGCAGTTGTTATGGTGTGCCAGGTGGTTGCTAGGGTGTTGCTAGGTGGTTGCTAGGATGTTGCTAGGTGGTTGCTATGGAGTTATAGGCGGTTACTAGGGTGTTCTAGGTGGTTGCTAGGATGTTGCTAGGTGGTTGCTATGGGGTTATAGGCGGTTGTTAGGGTGTTGCTAGGCAGTTGTTATGGTGTTCCAGGTGGTTGCTAGGGTATTCTAGGTGGTTGCTAGGGTGTTGCAAGGTGGTCGCTATGGTGTTGCTAGGTGGTTGCTATGGACCTATAGCCGGTTGCTAGAGTGTTGCAATGCATTTGCTATGGTGTTCCAGATGGTTGCTAGGGTGTTGCTAGGTGGTTGCTAGGATGTTGCTAGGTGGTTACTATGGAGTTATAGGCGGTTGCTAGGGTGTTGCTAGGCAGTTGTTATTTTGTTCCAGGTGGTTGCTAGGTTGATGCTATGTGGTTGCTATGGTGTTCCAGGTGGTTGCTAGGGTGTTGCTATGGAATTCTAGGTGGTTGCTATGGTGTTGCTAGGTGGTTGCTAGGGAGTTAAAGGCGGTTGCTAGGGATATGCTAGGCATTTGCTATGGTGTTCCAGGTGGTTGCTAGGGTCTTGCTAGGTGGTTGCTATGCAGTTCTAGGTGGTTGCTAGGGTGTTGCTAGGTGGTTGCTGTGGAGTTCTAGGCAGTTGCTATGGAGTTCTAGGCAGTTGCTAGGGTGTTGCTTGGTGGTTGCTATGCAGTTCTAGGCGGTTGTTAGGGTGTTGCTAGATGGTTGCAATGGAGTTATAGGCGGTTGCTATGGTGTTCTAGGTGGTTGCTAGGCTGTTTCTAGGTGGTTGCTATGGAGTTATAGGCGGTTGATAGGGTGTTGCTAGGCAGTTGTTATGGTGTTCCAGGTGGTTGCTAGGTGGTTGCTATGGTGTTCCAGGTGGTTGCTGGGGTGTTGCTAGGTGGTTGCTATGGGGTTTTAGGTGGTTGCTATGGTGTTGCTAGGTGGTTGCTATGCAGTTCTAGGTGGTTCCTAGGGTGTTGCTAGGTAGTTGCTATGGAGTTCTGGGCGGTTGCTAGGGTGTTGCTAGGTCGTTGCTATGGGGTTATAGGCGGTTGCTAGGATGTTGCTAGGGGGTTGCTATGGAGTTCTAGGCGGTTGCTAGGTCTTTACTGAGTCCAATGACGCAACCCATAGTTCTCTATGACAAACGGTTCAAAAGTTATGAAATATAAAACATCGGCCAATCAGGAAGGGGGGCAAGGCTGATCTCCACCAATGGACAAAGGACTCTCTACCATTTCCAATGAGGCATTGCACAATTTGTGGGCAATTTTTCCCCATAGAGATGAATGGCAGAATGTTCAAATCTAGAGAGAGACCAGAGTACTGCTGCTAGAAGACAGAGCATTGTGACATCACAAAGGTGAGAAGACAGCATTGTGACATCACAAAGGTGAACATTCCACCATTCATTCTCTATGGGAAAAATTTCCCAAAAAAAGTGGAATTTCTCAAAAACCGTGCACCGAAACTTTCCACAAAGTAATAGCACACCATTCCCGATCAAGCCGCTCGATTTGACATATTGCACGTGTATGTGGTGCGAAAACTCTGGGAGGAGTAGCGGTCCAAAAAATGGGTGGAATAATAATAATAATAACTAGACAATTCCTGCAGAAATTGTGAAGTGTGGTTGCCGCCAATGCAAAGTTGACTTTCTGCTGAACAGAATGAACAGTGGAAGGTAGTTGCTATGATGTTCTGGTGGTGACTATGGCGTTATAGGCTGTTGCTAGGGTGTTGATAGGCAGTTGTTATGGTGTTCCAGGTGGTTGCTAGGGTGTTGCTAGGTGGTTGCTATGGAGTTATAGGCGGTTGCTAGGGTGTTCTTAGGCAGTTATGGTGTTCCAGGTGGTTGCTAGGTGGTTGCTATGGAGTTATAAGCGGTTGCTATGGTGTTCCACGTGGTTGCTAGGGTGTTCCTAGGTGGTTGCTATGGAGTTATATGCGGTTGCTTGGGTGTTGCTTTGTGGTTGGTAGGGCTTTCTAGGTGGTTGCTAGGATGTTGCAAGGTGGTTGCTATGGCATTATTGGTGGTTGCTAGGGTGTTGCTAGGCAGTTGTTATGGTGTTCCAGGTGGTTGCTAGGATGTTGCTATGTGGTTACTATGGAGTTTTAGGTGGTTGCTAGGGTGTTGCTATGCATTTGCTATGGTGTTCCAGGTGGTTTCTAGGGTGTTGCTAGGTGGTTGCTATGGAGTTTTAGGTGGTTGCTATGGTGTTGCTAGGTGGTTGCTAAAGCATTCTAGGCAGTTGTTAGGGTGCTCTAGGTGGTTGCTAGTGTGTTGTTAGGTGGTTGCTATGGAGTTCTTGGTGGTTGTTAGGGTGTTGCTAGATGGTTGCTATGGAGTTCAGTGCGGTTGCTAAGGCATTCTGGGTGGTTGCTATGGTGTTCCAGGTGGTTGCTAGGGTGTTGCTAGGTCGTTGCTATGGAGTTATAGGTGGTTGCTAGGATGTTGCTAGGGGGTTGCTATGGAGTTATAGGCGGTTGCTAGGGTGTTGCTAGGCAGTTTTTGTGGTGTTCCAGGTGGTTGCTAGGGTGTTGCTAGGTGGTTGCTAGGATGTTGCTAGGTGGTTGCTATTGAGTTATAGGCAGTTGCTAGGTGGTTGCTAGGAGGTTGCTATGGAGTTATAGGCGGTTGTTACGGTGTTGCTAAGCAGTTGTTATGGTGTTCCAGGTGGTTGCTAGGGTGTTGCTAGGTGGTTGCTAGGGTATTCTAGGTGGTTGCTATGGAGTTCTAGGTGGTTATTACAGTGTTGCTAGGTGGTTGCTGGCGTATTCTAAGTGGTTGCTAGGATGTTGCTAGGTGGTTGTTATGGAGTTATAGACCGTTGCTAGGGTGTTGCTAGACAGTTGTTATGGTGTTCCCAGTGGTTGCTAAGTGGTTGCTAGGATGTTGCTAGGTGTTGCTAGGTGGATGCTATGGAGATTTAGGTGGTTGCTAAGGTGTTGCTAGGTGGTTGCTATGGACTTATAGCCGGTTGCTAGGGTGTTGCTAGGCATTTGCTATGGAGTTATAGGCGGTTGCTAGGGTGTTCCTAGGGTATTCTAAATGGTTGCTATGGACTTATAGCCGGTTGCTAGGGTGTTGCTAGGCATTTGCTATGGAGTTCAAGGTGGTTGCTATGGTGTTGCAAGGTGGTTGCTATGGAGTTATAGCCATTTGCTAGGGTGTTGCTAGGGTATTCTAGGTGGTTCCTAGGATGTTGCTAGGGTGTTGCTAGGTATTTGCTATGGAGTTATAGGCGGTTGCTAGGGTGTTGCTAGGGTATTCTAGGTGGTTGCGAGGATGTTGCTAGGTGGTTGCTATGGAGTTATAGGCGGTTGCTAGAGTGTTGCTAGGCAGTTGTTATGGTGTTCCAGGTGGTTGCTATGGTGTTGCTAGGTGGTTGCTATGGTGTTCCAGGTGGTTGCTATGGTGTTCTTGGTGGTTGCTGAGGTGTTGCTAGGTGGTTGCTATGGAGTTATAGCCGGTTGCTATGGCATTATTGGTGGTTGCTAGGGTGTTGCTAGGCAGTTGTTATGGTGTTCCAGGTGGTTGCTAGGATGTTGCTATGTGGTTACTATGGAGTTTTAGGTGGTTGCTAGGGTGTTGCTATGCATTTGCTATGGTGTTCCAGGTGGTTTCTAGGGTGTTGCTAGGTGGTTGCTATGGAGTTTTAGGTGGTTGCTATGGTGTTGCTAGGTGGTTGCTAAAGCATTCTAGGCAGTTGTTAGGGTGCTCTAGGTGGTTGCTAGTGTGTTGTTAGGTGGTTGCTATGGAGTTCTTGGTGGTTGTTAGGGTGTTGCTAGATGGTTGCTATGGAGTTCAGTGCGGTTGCTAAGGCATTCTGGGTGGTTGCTATGGTGTTCCAGGTGGTTGCTAGGGTGTTGCTAGGTCGTTGCTATGGAGTTATAGGTGGTTGCTAGGATGTTGCTAGGGGGTTGCTATGGAGTTATAGGCGGTTGCTAGGGTGTTGCTAGGCAGTTTTTGTGGTGTTCCAGGTGGTTGCTAGGGTGTTGCTAGGTGGTTGCTAGGATGTTGCTAGGTGGTTGCTATTGAGTTATAGGCAGTTGCTAGGTGGTTGCTAGGAGGTTGCTATGGAGTTATAGGCGGTTGTTACGGTGTTGCTAAGCAGTTGTTATGGTGTTCCAGGTGGTTGCTAGGGTGTTGCTAGGTGGTTGCTAGGGTATTCTAGGTGGTTGCTATGGAGTTCTAGGTGGTTATTACAGTGTTGCTAGGTGGTTGCTGGCGTATTCTAAGTGGTTGCTAGGATGTTGCTAGGTGGTTGTTATGGAGTTATAGACCGTTGCTAGGGTGTTGCTAGACAGTTGTTATGGTGTTCCCAGTGGTTGCTAAGTGGTTGCTAGGATGTTGCTAGGTGTTGCTAGGTGGATGCTATGGAGATTTAGGTGGTTGCTAAGGTGTTGCTAGGTGGTTGCTATGGACTTATAGCCGGTTGCTAGGGTGTTGCTAGGCATTTGCTATGGAGTTATAGGCGGTTGCTAGGGTGTTCCTAGGGTATTCTAAATGGTTGCTATGGACTTATAGCCGGTTGCTAGGGTGTTGCTAGGCATTTGCTATGGAGTTCAAGGTGGTTGCTATGGTGTTGCTAGGTGGTTGCTATGGAGTTATAGCCATTTGCTAGGGTGTTGCTAGGGTATTCTAGGTGGTTCCTAGGATGTTGCTAGGGTGTTGCTAGGTATTTGCTATGGAGTTATAGGCGGTTGCTAGGGTGTTGCTAGGGTATTCTAGGTGGTTGCGAGGATGTTGCTAGGTGGTTGCTATGGAGTTATAGGCGGTTGCTAGAGTGTTGCTAGGCAGTTGTTATGGTGTTCCAGGTGGTTGCTATGGTGTTGCTAGGTGGTTGCTATGGTGTTCCAGGTGGTTGCTATGGTGTTCTTGGTGGTTGCTGAGGTGTTGCTAGGTGGTTGCTATGGAGTTATAGCCGGTTGCTAGGGTGGTGCTAGGCATTTGCTATGGTGTTCCAGGTGGTTGCTAGTGTGTTGTTAGGTGGTTGCTATGGAGTTCTAGATGGTTGCTAGGTTGTTCTAGGTGGTTGCTAGGGTGTTGCTAGGTCGTTGCTATGGAGTTATAGGTGGTTGCTAGGATGTTGCTAGGGGGTTGCTATGGAGTTATAGGCGGTTGCTAGGGTGTTGCTAGGCAGTTTTTGTGGTGTTCCAGGTGGTTGCTAGGGTGTTGCTAGGTGGTTGCTAGGATGTTGCTAGGTGGTTGCTATTGAGTTATAGGCAGTTGCTAGGTGGTTGCTAGGAGGTTGCTATGGAGTTATAGGCGGTTGTTACGGTGTTGCTAAGCAGTTGTTATGGTGTTCCAGGTGGTTGCTAGGGTGTTGATAGGTGGTTGCTAGGTTATTCTAGGTGGTTGCTATGGAGTTCTAGGTGGTTACTACAGTGTTGCTAGGTGGTTGCTGGCGTATTCTAAGTGGTTGCTAGGATGTTGCTAGGTGGTTGTTATGGAGTTATAGGCCGTTGCTAGGGTGTTGCTAGACAGTTGTTATGGTGTTCCCAGTGGTTGCTAAGTGGTTGCTAGGATGTTGCTAGGTGTTGCTAGGTGGATGCTATGGAGATTTAGGTGGTTGCTAAGGTGTTGCTAGGTGGTTGCTATGGACTTATAGCCGGTTGCTAGGGTGTTGCTAGGCATTTGCTATGGAGTTATAGGCGGTTGCTAGGGTGTTGCTAGGGTATTCTAGATGGTTGCTAAGATGATGCTAGGTGGTTGCTATGGAGTTCTAGGCAGTTGCTAGGGTGTTGCTAGGCAGTTGTTATGGTGTTCCAGGTGGTTGCTAGGGTGTTGCTAGGTGGTTGCTATGGTGTTCCAGGTGGTTGCTAGGGTGTTGCTAGGTGGTTGCTATGGAGTTCTAGGTGGTTGCTATGGTGTTGCTAGGTGGTTGCTATGGAGTTATAGCCGGTTGCTAGGGTGTTCTAGGTGGTTGCTAGGGTGTTGCTCGGTGGTTGCTATGGAGTTCCAGGTGGTTGCTAGGGTGTTGCTAGGTGGTTGCTATGGAGTTCTAGGTGGTTGCTTTGGTGTTGCTAGGTGGTTGCTATGGTGTTCCAGGTGGTTGCTAGTGTGTTGTTAGGTGGTTGCTATGGAGTTCTAGGCGGTTGCTAGGTTATTCTAGGTGGTTGCTATGGTGTTGCTAGGTCGTTGCTTTGGAGTTATAGGCGGTTGCTAGGGTGTTGCTAGGAGGTTGCTATGGAGTTCTAGGCGGTTGCTAGGTCTTTACTGAGTCCAATGACGTGACCCATAATTTTCTATGACAAACGGTTCAAAAGTTATGAAATATCAAACATCGGCCAATCAGGAATGGGGGCGAGGCTGATCTACACCAATGGACAAAGGACTCTCTACCTTGTCCAATGAGGCATTGCACAATTTGTGGGCAATTTTTCCCCATAGAGATGAATGGCAGAATGTTCAAATCTAGAGAGAGACCAGAGTACTGCTGCTAGAATACAGAGCATTGTGACATCATAAAGGTGTGAAGACAGCATTGTGACATCACAAGGGTGAACATTCCACCATTCGTTCTCTATGGGAAAAATTTCCCAAAAAACGTGGAATTTCTCAAAAACCGTGCACCGAAACTTTCCACAAAGTAATAGCACACCATTCCCGATCAAGCCGCTCGATTTGACATATTGCACGTGTATGTGGTGCGAAAACTCTGGGAGGAGTAGCGGTCCAAAAAACTGGCGGAATAATAATAATAATAACTAGACAATTCCTGCAGAAATTGTGAAGTGTGGTTGCCGCCAATGCAAAGTCGACTTTGTGCTGAACGGAGTGAACAGTTTCTGTAGTATAAGCAGAGACAGGGCATTGTGTACCTGCTCTAACATCACTACAACGAGTTGATTTGCGACATATATTCAGAGCTAAATTATCCTTTCATCAAAATTTGAGATCTCAGTCTTTTACTTGCGGTATGCGGTGACGAGTGACGGCGAATCACAAAGCTAGCTGGCATGTTCAGAGGGTCTTGGAAAAACCCTAAGTCTGACGTGTAATCCAGACTGATGTGTAATGCAGTTATAACGAGACCAAAGTTTCCAACTCGCTGGAATATAAAACGGTATTACAAAAGTAAAATTTGACATATTATACATTGTTAGAAAGCTTATTCTGTCACCTATTAGATCGATGATGTGTAGATCAAGCCAGATTGTACTACAAAGTTCGACAACACCCAAAGCAACATGTGTGGTATTACAAGCCCACTGAAGACCGGATCAGAAGCTGCTGCACACGTGTTGTTGACGGCGTTGTTGCACTCTTTAGTACAGTCTGGCTTGTTTGAGAATTCGTTTATTCAGTAGGTGAGAGCATAAGCTTTCTAACCAGGTATAACAGCACGTCTAATTTTGGTTTTGGAATATCGTTTTTTTAGGTCAACCGAAAGTTTTTTAATCGTCGCATACAATGCATGTAGTCTGTTAGCATTAGCATTCAAAGACGCTGGACCTGACGAAACGTCGTCAAAGAATTTGCGTAATATCTTGTAAAATACTGTTATTATTGAGGACTTCTGGGTATGCCTAAGCCATATGTTTTGTTGATATACCTAGCTGACAGCGTTTTCATTTGAAATTTTGCATTTAGAATACTGTTTTATCCGTACACTTCCGCGTTCAGCTATATCCGTTCTGGTGGCTGGTGAGGACGAACAGCCAACCGCATCACGTGTGCAAAGCCGACCAATGCTGTAACTTCATAATTCACATTTTTATGACGTCACCGCCCCATTCATTTTCAATGGGAAAAATTGGCCATAAAAAGTCATATTTCTCAAAAAACGTGCAGCGAAAATTTCCACAAAGTAATAGCCATCGATTCCCAAAGAAGCCGGTCAATTTGACATAAGGCATGTGTATGTGGTGCGAAAACTCTGGGAGGAGTAGCGGTCCAAAAAATGGGTGGAATAATAATAATAATAATAATAATATGTGCGATAATAATAGTGTGATTGCCTAAGGCAACCACACTAACTAGACAATTCCTGCAGAAATTGTGAAGTGTGGTTGCCGCCAATGCAAAGTCGACTTTGTGCTGAACGGAGTGAACAGTTTCTGTAGTATAAGCAGAGACAGGGCATTGTGTACCTGCTCTAACATCACTACAACGAGTTGATTTGCGACACATATATTCAGAGCTAAATTATCCTTTCATCAAAATTTGAGATCTCAGTGTTTTACTTGCGGTATGCGGTGACGAGTGACGGCGAATCACAAAGCTAGCTGGCATGTTCAGAGGGTCTTGGAAAAACCCTAAGTCTGACGTGTAATCCAGACTGATGTGTAATGCAGTTATAACGAGACCAAAGTTTCCAACTCGCTGGAATATAAAACGGTATTACAAAAGTAAAATTTGACATATTATACATTGTTAGAAAGCTTATTCTGTCACCTATTAGATCGATGATGTGTAGATCAAGCCAGATTGTACTACAAAGTTCGACAACACCCAAAGCAACATGTGTGGTATTACAAGATGACACCGTTTTCTGGAGTAAGAGCGGACCAGAAGCTGCTGCACACCTGTTGTTGACGGCGTTGTTGCCCTTTTTAGGTCCGTCTGGCTTGATTGAGAATTCGTTTATTCAGTAGGTGAGAGCATAAGCTTTCTAACCAGGTATAACACGTGTAGTTTTGGTTTTGGAATATCGTTTTTTAGGTCAACCGAAAGTGTTTTAATCGTCGCATTCAATGCATGCACTCTTTGTTAGCACTAGTAGCATTCAAAGACGCTGCATTTGACGAAACGTTGTCAACGATTTTGCGTAATATCTTGTGAAATACTATTATTTTTGAGGAAATCTGGGTATGCCTAAGTCATATGTTTGTTGATATAGCTAGCTGACAGCGTTTTCATTTGTAATTTTGCATTTGGAATACCGTTTTTATCGCGTGCACTTCCGCATTAAGCTATATCCACTGTGGTGGCTAAGTCGCCAGGAAACCTCGTTTGAACAACACAATCCGTGCATGTACGTCTTCGTCAAGGTTTTATCTACATTGTGGTATGAATCATTTGAAGTTTACGAATGTGTGTTTTCTGTAATTACGACGAAAATGGAGATATGCACCGCATCTGGATTCTAAATTTCCTGTAGATGAAGCAGGTTAAAAGTGCATCACGTGTGCTAAGCCGACCAATGCTGTGACTTCACCGCTCACATATGTATGACGTCACGTTTTACATTCATCCCTATGGGGAAAAATTGGCCATAAAAAGTCATATTTCTCAAAAACCGTGCAGCGAAACTTTCCACAAAGTAATAGCCATCGATTCCCAAAGAAGCCGGTCAATTTGACATATGGCACGTGTATGTGGTGCGAAAACTCTGGGAGGAGTAGCGGTCCAAAAAATGGGTGGAAAGAAAGAAACAATAATAATAATAACTAGACAATTCCTGCAGAAATTGTGAAGTGTGGTTGCCGCCAATGCAAAGTCGACTTTGTGCTGAACGGAGTGAACAGTTTCTGTAGTATAAGCAGAGACAGGGCATTGTGTACCTGCTATAACATCACTACAACGAGTTGATTTGCGACACATATATTCAGAGCTAAATTATCCTTTCATCAAAATTTCAGATCTCAGTGTTTTACTTGCGGTATGCGGTGACGAGTGACGGCGAATCACAAAGCTAGCTGGCATGTTCAGAGGGTCTTGGAAAAACCCTAAGTCTGACGTGTAATGCAGACTGATGTGTAATGCAGTTATAACGAGACCAAAGTTTCCAACTCGCTGGAATATAAAACGGTATTACAAAAGTAAAATTTGACATATTATACATTGTTAGAAAGCTTATTCTGTCACCTATTAGATCGATGATGTGTAGATCAAGCCAGATTGTACTACAAAGTTCGACAACACCCAAAGCAACATGTGTGGTATTACAAGCCCACTGAAGACCGGATCAGAAGCTGCTGCACACGTGTTGTTGACGGCGTTGTTGCACTCTTTAGTACAGTCTGGCTTGTTTGAGAATTCGTTTATTCAGTAGGTGAGAGCATAAGCTTTCTAACCAGGTATAACAGCACGTCTAATTTTGGTTTTGGAATATGGTTTTTTTAGGTCAACCGAAAGTGTTTTAATCGTCGCATTCAATGCATGCACTCTTTGTTAGCACTAGTAGCATTCAAAGACGCTGCATTTGACGGAACGTTGTCAACGGTTTTGCGTGATATCTTGTGAAATACTATTATTTTTGAGGAAATCTGGGTATGCCTAAGTCATATGTTTGTTGATATACCTAGCTGACAGCGTTTTCATTTGTAATTTTGCATTTGGAATGCCGTTTTTATCGCGTGCACTTCCGCATTAAGCTATATCCGCTGTGGTGGCTAAGTCGCCAGGAAACCTCGTTTGAACAACACAATCCGTGCATGTACGTCTTCGTCAAGGTTTTATCTACATTGTGGTATGAATCATTTGAAGTTTACGAATGTGTGTTTTCTGTAATTACGACGAAAATGGAGATATGCACCGCATCTGGATTCTAAATTTCCTGTAGATGAAGCAGGTTAAAACCGCATCACGTGTGCAACGCCGACCAATGCTGTAACTCCATAATTCACATTTTAATGACGTCACCGCCCCATTCATTTTCAATGGGAAAAATTGGCCATAAAAAGTCATATTTCTCAAAAACCGTGCAGCGAAACTTTCCACAAAGTAATAGCACACGATTCCCAAAGAAGCCGGTCAATTTGACATATGGCATGTGTATGTGGTGCGAAAACTCTGGGAGGAGTAGCGGTCCAAAAAATGGGTGGAAAGAATAATAATAATAATAATAATAATATGTGGGATAATAGTAGTGTGGTTGCCTGAGGCAACCACACTAACTAGACAATTCCTGCAGAAATTGTGAAGTGTGGTTGCCGCCAATGCAAAGTCGACTTTGTGCTGAACGGAGTGAACAGTTTCTGTAGTATAAGCAGAGACAGGGCATTGTGTACCTGCTATAACATCACTACAACGAGTTGATTTGCGACACATATATTCAGAGCTAAATTATCCTTTCATCAAAATTTGAGATCTCAGTGTTTTACTTGCGGTATGCGGTGACGAGTGACGGCGAATCACAAAGCTAGCTGGCATGTTCAGAGGGTCTTGGAAAAACCCTAAGTCTGACGTGTAATGCAGACTGATGTGTAATGCAGTTATAACGAGACCAAAGTTTCCAACTCGCTGGAATATAAAACGGTATTACAAAAGTAAAATTTGACATATTATACATTGTTAGAAAGCTTATTCTGTCACCTATTAGATCGATGATGTGTAGATGAAGGCAGATTGTACTACAAAGTTCGACAACACCCAAAGCAACATGTGTGGTATTACAAGATGACACCGTCTTCTGGAGTAAGACCGGACCAGAAGCTGCTGGACACATGTTGTTGACGGCGTTGTTGCCCTTTTTAGGTCCGTCTGGCTTGATTGAGAATTCGTTTATTCAGTAGGTGAGAGCATAAGCTTTCTAACCAGGTATAACACGTGTAGTTTTGGTTTTGGAATATCGTTTTTTAGGTCAACCGAAAGTGTTTTAATCGTCGCATTCAATGCATGCACTCTTTGTTAGCACTAGTAGCATTCAAAGACGCTGCATTTGACGAAACGTTGTCAACGATTTTGCGTAATATCTTGTGAAATACTATTATTTTTGAGGAAATCTGGGTATGCCTAAGTCATATGTTTGTTGATATACCTAGCTGACAGCGTTTTCATTTGTAATTTTGCATTTGGAATACCGTTTTTATCGCGTGCACTTCCGCATTAAGCTATATCCACTGTGGTGGCTAAGTCGCCAGGAAACCTCGTTTGAACAACACAATCCGTGCATGTACGTCTTCGTCAAGGTTTTATCTACATTGTGGTATGAATCATTTGAAGTTTACGAATGTGTGTTTTCTGTAATTACGACGAAAATGGAGATATGCACCGCATCTGGATTCTAAATTTCCTGTAGATGAAGCAGGTTAAAAGTGCATCACGTGTGCTAAGCCGACCAATGCTGTGACTTCACCGCTCACATATGTATGACGTCACGTTTTACATTCATCCCTATGGGGAAAAATTGGCCATAAAAAGTCATATTTCTCAAAAACCGTGCAGCGAAACTTTCCACAAAGTAATAGCACACGATTCCCAAAGAAGCCGGTCAATTTGACATATGGCACGTGTATGTGGTGCAAAAACTCTGGGAGGAGTAGCGGTCCAAAAAATGGGTTGAATAATAATAATAATAATAACTAGACAATTCCTGCAGAAATTGTGAAGTGTGGTTGCCGCCAATGCAAAGTCGACTTTGTGCTGAACGGAGTGAACAGTTTCTGTAGTATAAGCAGAGACAGGGCATTGTGTACCTGCTATAACATCACTACAACGAGTTGATTTGCCACACATATATTCAGAGCTAAATTATCCTTTCATCAAAATTTGAGATCTCAGTGTTTTACTTGCGGTATGCGGTGACGAGTGACGGCGAATCACAAAGCTAGCTGGCATGTTCAGAGGGTCTTGGAAAAACCCTAAGTCTGACGTGTAATGCAGACTGATGTGTAATGCAGTTATAACGAGACCAAAGTTTCCAACTCGCTGGAATATAAAACGGTATTACAAAAGTAAAATTTGACATATTATACATTGTTAGAAAGCTTATTCTGTCACCTATTAGATCGATGATGTGTAGATCAAGCCAGATTGTACTACAAAGTTCGACAACACCCAAAGCAACATGTGTGGTATTACAAGCCCACTGAAGACCGGATCAGAAGCTGCTGCACACGTGTTGTTGACGGCGTTGTTGCACTCTTTAGTACAGTCTGGCTTGTTTGAGAATTCGTTTATTCAGTAGGTGAGAGCATAAGCTTTCTAACCAGGTATAACAGCACGTCTAATTTTGGTTTTGGAATATCGTTTTTTTAGGTCAACCGAAAGTTTTTTAATCGTCGCATACAATGCATGTAGTCTGTTAGCATTAGCATTCAAAGACGCTGGACCTGACGAAACGTCGTCAAAGAATTTGCGTAATATCTTGTGAAATACTGTTATTATTGAGGACTTGTGGGTATGCCTAAGCCATATGTTTTGTTGATATACCTAGCTGACAGCGTTTTCATTTGAAATTTTGCATTTGGAATACTGTTTTATCCGTTCACTTCCGCGTTCAGCTATATCCTTTCTGGTGGCTGGTGAGGACGAACAGCCAACCGCATCACGTGTGCAAAGCCGACCAATGCTGTAACTTCATAATTCACATTTTTTATGACGTCACCGCCCCATTCATTTTCAATGGGAAAAATTGGCCATAAAAACTCATATTTCTCAAAAACCGTGCAGCGAATCTTTCCACAAAGTAATAGCACGCGATTCCCAAAGAAGCCGGTCAATTTGACATATGGCACGTGTATGTGGTGCGAAAACTCTGGGAGGAGTAGCGGTCCAAAAAATGGGTGGAAAGAAATAAAAATAATAATAATAATATGTGAGATAATAGTAGTGTGATTGCCTAAGGCAACCACACTAATAATAATAAATAAATATGTGCAATAATAATAGTGTGTTTGCCTAAGGCAACCACACTAACTAGACAATTCCTGCAGAAATTGTGAAGTGTGGTTGCCGCCAACGCAAAGTCGACTTTGTGCTGAACGGAGTGAACAGTTTCTGTAGTATAAGCAGAGACAGGGCATTGTGTACCTGCTATAACATTACTACAACGAGTTGATTTGCGACACATATATTCAGAGCTAAATTATCCTTTCATCAAAATTTGAGATCTCAGTGTTTTACTTGCGGTATGCAGTGACGAGTGACGGCGAATCACAAAGCTAGCTGGCATGTTCAGAGGGTCTTGGAAAAACCCTAAGTCTGACGTGTAATGCAGACTGATGTGTAATGCAGTTATAACGAGACCAAAGTTTCCAACTCGCTGGAATATAAAACGGTATTACAAAAGTAAAATTTGACGTATTATACATTGTTAGAAAGCTTATTCTGTCACCTATTAGATCGATGATGTGTAGATCAAGCCAGATTGTACTACAAAGTTCGACAACACCCAAAGCAACATGTGTGGTATTACAAGCCCACTGAAGACCGGATCAGAAGCTGCTGCACACGTGTTGTTGACGGCGTTGTTGCACTCTTTAGTACAGTCTGGCTTGTTTGAGAATTCGTTTATTCAGTAGGTGAGAGCATAAGCTTTCTAACCAGGTATAACAGCACGTCTAATTTTGGTTTTGGAATATCGTTTTTTTAGGTCAACCGAAAGTTTTTTAATCGTCGCATACAATGCATGTAGTCTGTTAGCATTAGCATTCAAAGACGCTGGACCTGACGAAACGTCGTCAAAGAATTTGCGTAATATCTTGTGAAATACTGTTATTATTGAGGACTTCTGGGTATGCCTAAGTCATATGTTTGTTGATATAACTAGCTGACAGCGTTTTCATTTGTAATTTTGCATTTGGAATACCGTTTTTATCGCGTGCACTTCCGCATTAAGCTATATCCACTGTGGTGGCTAAGTCGCCAGGAAACCTCGTTTGAACAACACAATCCGTGCATGTACGTCTTCGTCAAGGTTTTATCTACATTGTGGTATGAATAATTTGAAGTTTACGAATGTGTGTTTTCTGTAATTTCAACGAAAATGGAGATATGCACCGCATCTGGATTCTAAATTTCCTGTAGATGAAGCAGGTTAAAAGTGCCTCACGTGTGCTAAGCCGACCAATGCTGTGACTACATAATTCACATTTTTATGACGTCACCGCCCCATTCATTTTCAATGGGAAAAATTGGCCATAAAAAGTCATATTTCTCAAAAACCGTGCAGCGAAAATTTCCACAAAGTAATAGCCATCGATTCCCAAAGAAGCCGGTCAATTTGACATATGGCATGTGTATGTGGTGCGAAAACTCTGGGAGGAGTAGCGGTCCAAAAAATGGGTGGAAAGAATAATAATAATAACTAGACAATTCCTGCAGAAATTGTGAAGTGTGGTTGCCGCCAATGCAAAGTTGACTTTCTGCTGAACAGAATGAACAGTGGTAGGTAGTTGCTAAGATGTTCTGGTGGTGACTATGGCGTTATAGGCTGTTGCTAGGGTGTTGATAGGCAGTTGTTACGGTGTTCCAGGTGGTTGCTAGGATGTTGCTAGGTGGTTCTTATGGAGTTATAAGCGGTTGCTATGGTGTTCCAGGTGCTTGCTAGGGTGTGGCTAGGTGGTTGCTATGGAGTTATAGGCGGTTGCTATGGTGTTGCTTTGTGGTTGGTAGGGCTTTCTAGGTGGTTGCTAGGATGTTGCTAGGTGGTTGCTATGGCGTTATAGGCGGTTGCTAGGGTGTTGCTAGGCAGTTGTTATGGTGTTCCAGGTGGTTGCTAGGTTGTTGCTAGGTGGTTGCTATGGTTTTCCAGGTGGTTGCTAGGGTGTTGCAAGGTGGTTGCTATGCAGTTCTAGGTGGTTGCTAGGGTGTTGCTAGGTGGTTGCTATGAAGTTCTAGGCGGTTGCTAGGGCGTTCTAGGTCGTTGCTAGGGTGTTGCTAGGTCTTTGCTATGGAGTTATAGGCGGTTGCTAGGATGTTGCTAGGGGGTTGCTATGGAGTTCTAGGCAGTTGCTAGGATGTTGCTAGGTGGTTGCTATGGAGTTCTAGGTAGTTGCTAGGATGTTGCTAGGTGGTTGCTATGGAGTTCTAGGCAGTTGCTAGGATGTTGCTAGGTGGTTGCTATGGAGTTCTAGGTGGTTGCTATGGTGTTGCTAGGTGGTTGCTATGGAGTTACAGCCGGTTGCTAGGGTGTTCTAGGTGGTTGCTAGGGTGTTGCTAGGTGGTTGCTATGGTGTTCCAGGTGGTTGCTATGGTGATGCTAGGTGGTTGCTATGGAGTTCTAGGTAGTTGCTATGGAGTTATAGCCGGTTGCTAGGGTGTTGCTAGGTGGTTGCTATGGTGTTCAAGGTGGTTGCTAGTGTGTGGATAGTTGGTTGCTATGGAATTATAGGCGGTTGCTAGGGTGTTGCTAGGCATTTGCTATGGAGCTATAGACGGTTGCTAGGGTGTTGCTAGGGTATTCTAGGTGGTTGCTAGGATGTTGCTAGGTGGTTGCTATGGAGTTATAGGCGGTTGCTAGGGTGTTGCTAGGCATTTGCTATGGAGCTATAGACGGTTGCTAGGGTGTTGCTAGGGTATTCTAGGTGGTTGCTAGGATGTTGCTAGGTGGTTGCTATGGAGTTATAGGCGGTTGCTAGGGTGTTGCTACGCAGTTGCTATGGTGTTCCAGGTGGTTGCTAGGGGGTTGTTAGGTGGTTGCTATGGTGTTCCAGGTGGTTGCTAGGGTGTTGCTAGGTGGTTGCTATGGAGTTCTAGGTGGTTGCTATGGTGTTGCTAGGTGGTTGCTATGGAGTTAAAACTGGTTGCTAGGGTGTTCTAGGTGGTTGCTAGGGTGTTGCTAGGTGGTTGCTATGGTGTTCCAGGTGGTTGCTAGGGTGTTGCTAGGTGGTTGCTATGGAGTTCTAGGTGGTTGCTATGGTGTTGCTAGGTGGTTGCTATGGAGTTATAGCCGGTTGCTAGGGTGTTCTAGGTGGTTGCTAGGGTGTTGCTAGGTGGTTGCTATGGAGTTCCAGGTGGTTGCTAGGGTGTTGCTAGGTGGTTGCTATGGAGTTCTAGGTGGTTGCTATGGTGTTGCTAGGTGGTTGCTATGGTGTTCCAGGTGGTTGCTAGTGTGTTGTAAGGTGGTTGCTATGGAGTTATAGCCGGTTGCTAGGGTGTTCTAGGTGGTTGCTAGGGTGTTGCTAGGTGGTTGCTATGGAGTTCCAGGTGGTTGCTAGGGTGTTGCTAGGTGGTTGCTATGGAGTTCTAGGTGGTTGCTATGGTGTTTCTAGGTGGTTGCTATGGTGTTCCAGGTGGTTGCTAGGGTGTTGCTAGGTGGTTGCTATGGAGTTCTAGGTGGTTGCTATGGTGTTGCTAGGTGGTTGCTATGGAGATCTAGGCTGTTGCATGACTGTTCTAAGTGGTTGCTAGGGTGTTGCTAGGTCGTTCCCATAGAGTTCTAAGCGGTTGCTAAGGTGTTGCTAGGTGGTTGCTATGGAGTTCTAAGCAGTTGCTAGGGTGTTTTAGGTGGTTGCTAGGGTGTTGCTAGATGGTTGTTATGGAGTTCCAGGTCGTTGCTAGGGTTTTCTAGGTATTTGCTATAGAGTTCTAGGCAGTTGCTATGCTGTTGCTAGGTGGTTGCTATGGAGTTCCAGGCTGTTGCTAGGCTGTTCTAGGTGGTTGCTAGGGTGTTGCTAGGTGGTTGCTCCGTCTTTACTGAGTCCAATGACGCGATCCACAATTCTCTATGACAAACGGTTGAAAAGTTATTAAATATCAAATGTCGGCCAATCAGGAAAGGGGGCGAGGTTAATTTACACCAATGGACAATCGACTCTCTAACACGTCCAATGAGGCATCCCACAATTTGAGGGCAATTTTGCCCCATAGAGATGAATGCTGATTGTCCAAAGCCAGAGAGAGACCAGAGCACTGCTGCTAGAAGACAGACCATTGTGACATCATAAAGGTGAGAAGACAGCATTGTGACATCACAAGGGTGAACATTCCACCATTCATTCTCTATGGGAAAAATTCTCCCAAAAAAGTCAAATTTCTCAAAAACCGTCCACCCAAACTTTCCACAAAGTAATAGCACTTCATTCCCGATCAAGCCGCTCGATTTGACACATTGCACATGTATGTGGTGCGAAAACTCTGGGAGGAGTAGCGGTCCAAAAAATGGGTGGAATAATAATAATAATAATAATAAATAAATAATATGTGCAATAATAATAGTGTGTTTGCCTAAGGCAACCACACTAACTAGACAATTCCTGCAGAAATTGTGAAGTGTGGTTGCCGCCAATGCAAAGTCGACTTTGTGCTGAACGGAGTGAACAGTTTCTGTAGTATAAGCAGAGACAGGGCATTGTGTACCTGCTATAACATCACTACAACGAGTTGATTTGCGACACATATATTCAGAGCTAAATTATCCTTTCATCAAAATTTGAGATCTCAGTGTTTTACTTGCGGTATGCGGTGACGAGTGACGGCGAATCACAAAGCTAGCTGGCATGTTCAGAGGGTCTTGGAAAAACCCTAAGTCTGACGTGTAATGCAGACTGATGTGTAATGCAGTTATAACGAGACCAAAGTTTCCAACTCGCTGGAATATAAAACGGTATTACAAAAGTAAAATTTGACATATTATACATTGTTAGAAAGCTTATTCTGTCACCTATTAGATCGATGATGTGTAGATCAAGCCAGATTGTACTACAAAGTTCGACAACACCCAAAGCAACATGTGTGGTATTACAAGATGACACCGTCTTCTGGAGTAAGACCGGACCAGAAGCTGCTGGACACATGTTGTTGACGGCGTTGTTGCCCTTTTTAGGTCCGTCTGGCTTGATTGAGAATTCGTTTATTCAGTAGGTGAGAGCATAAGCTTTCTAACCAGGTATAACACGTGTAGTTTTGGTTTTGGAATATCGTTTTTTAGGTCAACCGAAAGTGTTTTAATCGTCGCATTCAATGCATGCACTCTTTGTTAGCACTAGTAGCATTCAAAGACGCTGCATTTGACGAAACGTTGTCAACGATTTTGCGTAATATCTTGTGAAATACTATTATTTTTGAGGAAATCTGGGTATGCCTAAGTCATATGTTTGTTGATATACCTAGCTGACAGCGTTTTCATTTGTAATTTTGCATTTGGAATACCGTTTTTATCGCGTGCACTTCCGCATTAAGCTATATCCACTGTGGTGGCTAAGTCGCCAGGAAACCTCGTTTGAACAACACAATCCGTGCATGTACGTGTTCGTCAAGGTTTTATCTACATTGTGGTATGAATCATTTGAAGTTTACGAATGTGTGTTTTCTGTAATTACGACGAAAATGGAGATATGCACCGCATCTGGATTCTAAATTTCCTGTAGATGAAGCAGGTTAAAAGTGCATCACGTGTGCTAAGCCGACCAATGCTGTGACTTCACCGCTCACATATGTATGACGTCACGTTGTACATTCATCCCTATGGGGAAAAATTGGCCATAAAAAGTCATATTTCTCAAAAACCGTGCAGCGAAACTTTCCACAAAGTAATAGCACACGATTCCCAAAGAAGCCGGTCAATTTGACATATGGCACGTGTATGTGGTGCAAAAACTCTGGGAGGAGTAGCGGTCCAAAAAATGGGTGGAATAATAATAATAATAATAATAATATGTGCGATAATAATAGTGTGATTGCCTAAGGCAACCACACTAACTAGACAATTCCTGCAGAAATTGTGAAGTGTGGTTGCCGCCAATGCAAAGTCGACTGTGTGCTGAACAAAGTGAACTGTGGTAGGTAGTTGCTATGATGTTCTGGTGGTGACTATGGTGTTTTAGGTGGTGTCTAGGGTGTTGCTAGGTGGTTCTATGGAGTTCTAGGCGGTTGCTATGGAATTCTAGGCGGTTGCTAGGGTGTTCTAGGTGGTTGCTATGGAGTTCTAGGCAGTTGCTAGGATGTTGCTAGGTGGTTGCTATGGAGTTCCAGGTGGTTGCTATGGAGCTCTAGGTGGTTGCTAGGGCATTGCGAGGTGGTTGCTAGGGTATTCTAAGTGGTTGCTAGGATGTTGCTAGGTGGTTGATATGGAGTTATAGGCGGTTGCTAGGGTGTTGCTAGGCAGTTGTTATGGTGTTCCACGTGGTTGCTAGGTGGTTGCTAGAATATTGCTAGGTGGTTGCTATGGAGTTATAGGTGGTTGCTAGAGTGTTGCTAGGTGGTTGCTAGGGTATTCTAGGTGTTTGCTAGGATGTTGCTAGGTGGTTGCTATGGAGTTATAGGTGGTTGCTAGGGTGTTGCTAGGCAGTTGTTATGGTGTTCCAGGTGGTTGCTAGGGTATTCTAGGTGGTTGCTAGGGTGTTGCTAGGTGGATGCTATGGAGTTCTTGGTGGTTGATATGGTGTTGCTAAGTGGTTGCTATGGAGTTATAGCCGGTTGCTAGGGTGGTGCTAGGCATTTGCTATGGAGTTATAGGCGGTTGCTAGGGTGTTGCTAGGGTATTCTGGGTGGTTGCTAGGATGTTGCTAGGTGGATGCTATGGAGTTCTTGGTGGTTGCTATGGTGTTGCTAGGTGGTTGCTATGGGGTTATAGGGGGTTGCTAGGGTGTTGCTAGGGTATTCTAGGTGGTTGGTAGGATGTTGCAAGGGGACTGCTATGGATTTATAGGTGGTTGCTAGGGTGTTGCTAAGTGGTTGTTATGGTGTTCCAGGTGGTTTCTAGGGTGTTGCTAGGTGGTTGCTAGGGTGTTCTAGGTGGTTGCTAGGGTGTTGCTAGGTGGTTGCTATGGAGTTATAGCCGGTTGCTAGGGTGTTGCTATGCATTTGCTATGGTGTTCCAGGTGGTTGCTAGGGTGTTGCTAGGCGGTTGCTAGGATGTTGCTAGGTGGTTGCTATGGAGTTATAGGCGGTTGCTAGGGTGTTGCTAGGTGGTTGCTATGGAGTTATAGGCGGTTGCTAGGGTGTTGCTAAGCAATTATGGTGTTCCAGGTGGTTGCTAGGGTGTTGCTAGGTGGTTGCTATGGTGTTCCAGGTGGTTGCTAGGGTGTTGATAGGTGGTTGCTATGGAGTTCTAGGTGGTTGCTATGGTGTTGCTAGGTGGTTGTTATGGAGTTATAGCTGGTTGCTAGGGTATTGCTAGGCATTTGCTTTGGTGTTCCAGGTGGTTGCTAGGGTGTTGCCAGGTGGTAGCTATGCTGTTCTAGGTGGTTGCTAGGGTGTTGCTAGGTGGTTGCTATGGAGTTATAGCCGGTTGCTAGAGTGTTGCCAGGTGGTTGCTAAGGAGGTCTAAGCAGTTGCTATGGTGTTACAGGTGGTTGCTTGGGTGTTGCTAGGTGGTTGCTATGGTGTTCCAGGTGGTTGCTAGGGTGTTGCTAGGTGGTTGCTATGGAGTTCTAGGTGGTTGCTAGGGTGTTGCAAGGTGGTTGCTATGGAGTTATAGCTGGTTGCTAGAGTGTTGCTAGGCATTTGCTATGGTGTTCCAGTTGGTTCCTAGGGTGTTGCTAGGTGGTTGCTATGGAGTAATAGCTGGTTGCTAGGGTGTTGCTAGGTGGTTGCTATGGAGTTAAAGCTGGTTGCTAGGGTGTTGCTAGGCATTTGCTATGGTGTTCCAGGTGGTTGCTAGGGTGTTGCTAGGTGGTTGCTATGGAGTTATAGCTGGTTGCTAGGGTGTTGCTAGGCATTTGCTATGGTGTTCCAGGAGGTTGCTAGGGTGTTGCTAGGTGGTTGCTATGGGGTTATAGGTGGTTGCTAGGCTGTTGCTAGGTGGTTGCTATGGTGTTCTAGGTGGTTGCTAGGGTGTTGCTAGGTGGTTGCTATGGGGTTATAGGCAGTTTCTAAGGTGTTGCTAGGTGGTTGCTATGGAGTTATAGGTGGTTGCTAGGTTGTTACTAGGTGGTTGCTAGGGTGTTGCTAGGTCGTTGCTATGGAGTTATAGCTAGTTGCTAGGGTGTTGCTAGGCATTTGCTATGGTGTTCCAGCTGGTTGCTAGGGTGTTGCTAGGTGGTTGCTATGGAGTTATATCCGGTTGCTAGGGGGTTGCTAGATGGTTGCTATGGAGTTATAGCTGGTTGCTAGGGTGTTGCTAGGCGTTTGCTATGGTGTTCCAGGTGGTTGCTAGGGTGTTGCTAGGTGGTTGCTATTGAGTTCTAAGTGGTTGCTATGGTGTTGCTAGGTGGTTGCTATGGAGCTCAGGGCGGTTGCTAGGCTGTCCTAGGTGGTTGCTAGGGTGTCGCAAGGCGCTTGCTTTGCAGGTCTAAGTGGTTGCTAGGGTGTTGCTAGGTGGTTGCTATGGAGTGGTAGGCAGTTGCTAGGATGTTGCTAGGGGGTTGCTATGGAGTTCTAGGCGGTTGCTATGTCTTTACTGAGTCCAATGACGCGACCCATAGTTCTCTATGACAAACGGTTCAAAAGTTACACAATATCAAACATCGGCCAATCAGGAAGGGGGGCAAGGCTGATCTCCACCAATGGACAAAGGACTCTCTACCATGTCCAATGAGGCATTGCACAATTTGTGGGCAATTTTTCCCCATAGAGATGAATGGCAGAATGTTCAAATCTAGAGAGAGACCAGAGTACTGCTGCTAGAAAACAGAGCATTGTGACATCATAAAGGTGTGAAGACAGCATTGTGACATCACAAGGGTGAACATTCCACCATTCATTCTCTATGGGAAAAATTTCCCAAAAAACGTGGAATTTCTCAAAAACCGTGCACCGAAACTTTCCACAAAGTAATAGCACACCATTCCCGATCAAGCCGCTCGATTTGACATATTGCACGTGTATGTGGTGCGAAAACTCTGGGAGGAGTAGCGGTCCAAAAAACTGGCGGAATAATAATAATAATAACTAGACAATTCCTGCAGAAATTGTGAAGTGTGGTTGCCGCCAATGCAAAGTCGACTTTCTGCTGAACAGAGTGAACAGTGGTAGGTAGTTGCTATGATGTTCTTGTGGTGACTATGGTGTTTTATGTGGTGTCTAGGGTGTTGCTAGGAGGTTGCTATGGAGTTTGAGGCGGTTGCTAGGGTGTTGCTAGGTGGTTCTATGGAGTTCTAGGTGGTTTCTATGAAATTATAGGCGGTTGCTAGGGTGTTCTAGGTGGTTGCTATGGAGTTCTAGGCAGTTGCTAGGATGTTGCTAGGTGGTTGATATGGTGTTCCAGGTGGTTGCTAGGGTGGTGCTAGGTGGTTGCTATAGAGTTCCAGGTGGTTTCTATGGAGATCCAGGTGGTTGCTAGGGCATTGCTCGGTGGTTGCTATGGTATTCTAAGTGGTTGCTAGGATGTTGCTAGGTGGTTGCTATGGAGTTATAGGCGGTTGCTAGGGTGTTGCTAGGCAGTTGTTATGGTGTGCCAGATGGTTGCTAGGGTGTTGCTAGGTGGTTACTATGGAGTTATGGGCGGTTGCTAGGGTGTTGCTAGGGTGTTGCTATGGAATTCTAGGTGGTTGCTATGGTGTTGCTAGGTGGTTGCTAGGGAGTTAAAGGCGGTTGCTAGGGTGTTGCTAGGCATTTTTTTATGGTGTTCCAGGTGGTTGCTAGGGTCTTGCTAGGTGGTTGCTATGCAGTTCTAGGTGGTTGCTAGGGTGTTGCTAGGTGGTTGCTGTGGAGTTATAGGCAGTTGCTAGGGTGTTGCTAGGCAGTTGTTATGGTGTTCCAGGTGGTTGCTAGGGTGTTGCTAGGTGGTTGCTATGGTGTTCCAGGTGGTTGCTAGGGTGTTGCTAGGCAGTTGTTATGGTGTTCCAGGTGGTTGCTAGGGTGTTGCTAAGTGGTTGCTATGGAGATCTAGGCTGTTGCAAGACTGTTCTAAGTGGTTGCTAGGGTGTTGCTAGGTGGTTCCCATAGAGTTCTAAGCGGTTGCTAAGGTGTTGCTAGGTGGTTGCTATGGAGTTCTAAGCAGTTGCTAGGGTGTTCTAGGTGGTTGCTAGGGTGTTGCTAGATGGTTGTTATGGAGTTCCAGGTGGTTGCTAGGGTTTTCTAGGTATTTGCTATAGAGTTTCTAGGCAGTTGCTATGCTGTTGCTAGGTGGTTGCTATGGAGTTCCAGGCTGTTGCTAGGCTGTTCTAGGTGGTTGCTAGGGTGTTGCTAGGTGGTTGCTCCGTCTTTACTGAGTCAAATGAGGCGATCCATAATTCTCTATGACAAACGGTTGAAAAGTTATAAAATATCAAATGTCGGCCAATCAGGAAAGGGGGCGAGGTTAATTTACACCAATGGACAAAGGACTCTCTAACACGTCCAATGAGGCATCCCACAATTTGAGGGCAATTTTGCCCCATAGAGATGAATGCTGAATATCCAAAGCCAGAGAGAGACCAGAGCACTGCTGCTAGAAGACAGACCATTGTGACATCACAAGGCTGAGAAGACAGCATTGTGACATCACAAGGGTGAACATTCCACCATTCATTCTCTATGGGAAAAATTCCCCCAAAAAAGTCAAATTTCTCAAAAACCGTCCACCCAAACTTTCCACAAAGTAATAGCACTTCATTCCCGATCAAACCGCTCGATTTGACACATTGCACATGTATGTGGTGCGAAAACTCTGGGAGGAGTAGCAGTCCAAAAAATGGGTGGAATAATAATAATAATAATAATAAATAAATAATATGTGCAATAATAATAGTGTGTTTGCCTAAGGCAACCACACTAATAAATATGTGCAATAATAATAGTGTGTTTGCCTAAGGCAACCACACTAACTAGACAATTCCTGCAGAAATTGTGAAGTGTGGTTGCCGCCAATGCAAAGTCGACTTTGTGCTGAACGGAGTGAACAGTTTCTGTAGTATAAGCAGAGACAGGGCATTGTGTACCTGCTATAACATCACTACAACGAGTTGATTTGCGACACATATATTCAGAGCTAAATTATCCTTTCATCAAAATTTGAGATCTCAGTGTTTTACTTGCGGTATGCGGTGACGAGTGACGGCGAATCACAAAGCTAGCTGGCATGTTCAGAGGGTCTTGGAAAAACCCTAAGTCTGATGTGTAATGCAGACTGATGTGTAATGCAGTTATAACGAGACCAAAGTTTCCAACTCGCTGGAATATAAAACGGTATTACAAAAGTAAAATTTGACATATTATACATTGTTAGAAAGCTTATTCTGTCACCTATTAGATCGATGATGTGTAGATCAAGCCAGATTGTACTACAAAGTTCGACAACACCCAAAGCAACATGTGTGGTATTACAAGCCCACTGAAGACCGGATCAGAAGCTGCTGCACACGTGTTGTTGACGGCGTTGTTGCACTCTTTAGTACAGTCTGGCTTGTTTGAGAATTCGTTTATTCAGTAGGTGAGAGCATAAGCTTTCTAACCAGGTATAACAGCACGTCTAATTTTGGTTTTGGAATATCGTTTTTTTAGGTCAACCGAAAGTTTTTTAATCGTCGCATACAATGCATGTAGTCTGTTAGCATTAGCATTCAAAGACGCTGGACCTGACGAAACGTCGTCAAAGAATTTGCGTAATATCTTGTGAAATACTGTTATTATTGAGGACTTCTGGGTATGCCTAAGCCATATGTTTTGTTGATATACCTAGCTGACAGCGTTTTCATTTGAAATTTTGCATTTGGAATACTGTTTTATCCGTTCACTTCCGCGTTCAGCTATATCCTTTCTGGTGGCTGGTGAGGACGAACAGCCAACCGCATCACGTGTGCAAAGCCGACCAATGCTGTAACTTCATAATTCACATTTTTATGACGTCACCGCCCCATTCATTTTCAATGGGAAAAATTGGCCATAAAAAGTCATATTTCTCAAAAACCGTGCAGCGAAAATTTCCACAAAGTAATAGCGCACGATTCCCAAAGAAGCCGGTCAATTTGACATATGGCATGTGTATGTGGTGCGAAAACTCTGGGAGGAGTAGCGGTCCAAAAAATGGGTGGAATAATAATAATAATAAATAATATGTGCGATAATAATAGTGTGATTGCCTAAGGCAACCACACTAACTAGACAATTCCTGCAGAAATTGTGAAGTGTGGTTGCCGCCAATGCAAAGTCGACTTTCTGCTGAACAGAGTGAACAGTGGTCGGTAGTTGCTCTGATGTTCTGGTGGTGACTATGGTGTTTTAGGTGGTGTCTAGGGTGTTGCTAGGTGGTAGCTATGGAGTTTGAGGGGGTTGCTCGGGTGTTGCTAGGTGGTTCTATGGAGTTCTAGGTGGTTGCTATGGAATTCTAGGCGGTTGCTAGGGTGTTCTAGGTGGTTGCTATGGAGTTCTCGGCAGTTGCTAGGATGTTGCTAGGTGGTTGATATGGTGTTCCAGGTGGTTGCTAGGGTGGTGCTAGGTGGTTGCTATGGAGTTCTAGGTGGTTGCTAAGGCATTGCTAGTTGGTTGCTAGGGAATTCTATGTGGTTGCTAGGATGTTGCTAGGTGGTAGCTATGGAGTTATAGGCGGGTGCTAGGGTGTTGCTAGGCAGTTGTTATGGTGTTCCAGGTGGTTGCTAGGGTGTTGCTAGGATGTTGCTAGGTGGTTGCTATGGAGTTATAGGTGGTTGCTAGGGTGTTTCTAGGTGGTTGCTAGGGTATTCTAGGTGGTTGCTAGGAGGTTGCTATGGAGTTATTGATGGTTGCTAGGGTGTTGATAGGCAGTTATTTTGGTGTTCCAGGTGGTTGCTATGCAGTTCTAGGTGGTTGCTAGGGTGTTGCTAGGTGGTTGCTATGGAGTTCTAGGCAGTTGCTATGGTGTTACAGTTGGTTGCTAGTGTGTTGTTAGGTGGTTGTTATGGCGTTCTAGGCGGTTGCTAGGGTGTTCCAGGTGGTTGCTAGGGTGTTGCTAGGTCATTGCTATGGAGTTATAGGCAGTTGCTAGCATGTTGCTAGGGGGTTACTATGGAGTTCTTGGCGGTTGCTAGGGTGTTGCTAGGTCGTTGCTATGGAATTCTAGGCAGTTGCTAGGGTGGTCTAGGTGGTTACTAGTGTGTTGTTATGTGGTTGCTATGAAGTTCTAGGGGGTTGCTAGGGTGTTCTAGTTGGTTGCTAGGGTGTTGCTATGTGGATGCCATATAGTTCTAGGTAATTGCTAGCGTGTTGTAGGTGTTTGCTATGGCGTTCTAGGCGGTTGCCTGGGTGTTGCTAGGTGGTTGCTATGGCATTCTAGGCGGTTGCTAGTGTGTTGCTAAGTGGTTGCTATGGTGATCTAGGCTGTTGCAAGGCTGTTCTAGGTGGTTGCTAGGGTGTTGCTAGGTGGTTCCCATAGAGTTCTAAGCGGTTGCTAAGGTGTTGCTAGGTGGTTGCTATGGAGTTCTAAGCAGTTGCTAGGGTGTTCTAGGTGGGGTGCTAGGGTGTTGCTAGATGGTTGCTATGTAGTTCCAGGCGGTTGCTAGGGTTTTCTAGGTATTTGTTATAGAGTTCTAGGCAGTTGCTAGACTGTTCTAGGTGGTTGCTAGGGTGTTGCTAGGTGGTTGCTCTTTCTTTACTGAGTCCAATGACGCGATCCATAATTCTCTATGACAAACGGTTGAAAAGTTATGAAATATCAAATGTTGGCCAATCAGGAAAGGGGGCAAGGTTAATTTACACCAATGGACAAAGGACTCGCTAACACGTCCAATGAGGCATCCCACAATTTGAGGGCAATTTTGCCCCATAGAGATGAATGCTGAATGTCCAAAGCCAGAGAGAGACCAGAGCACTGCTGCTGGAAGACAGACCATTGTGACATCACAAGGCTGAGAAGACAGCATTGTGACATCACAATGGTGAACATTCCACCATTCATTCTCTATGGGAAAAATTCCCCAAAAAAAGTCAAATTTCTCAAAAACCGTGCACCCAAACTTTCCACAAAGTAATAGCACTTCATTCCCGATCAAGCCGCTCGATTTGACACATTGCACATGTATGTGGTGTGAAAACTCTGGGAGGAGTAGCGGTCCAAAAAATGGGTGGAAAGAATAATAATAATAACTAGACAATTCCTGCAGAAATTGTGAAGTGTGGTTGCCGCCAATGCAAAGTCGACTGTGTGCTGAACAAAGTGAACTGTGGTAGGTAGTTGCTATGATGTTCTGGTGGTGACTATGGTGTTTTAGGTGGTGTCTAGGGTGTTGCTAGGTGGTTCTATGGAGTTCTAGGCAGTTGCTATGGAATTCTAGGCGGTTGCTAGGGTGTTCTAGGTGGTTGCTATGGAGTTCTAGGCAGTTGCTAGGATGTTGCTAGGTGGTTGAAATGGTGTTCCAGGTGGTAGCTAGGGTGGTGCTAGGTGGTTGCTATGGAGTTCCAGGTGGTTGCTATGGAGCTCTAGGTGGTTGCTAGGGCATTGCTAGGTGGTTGCTAGGGTATTCTAAGTGGTTGCTAGGATGTTGCTAGGTGGTTGATATGGAGTTATAGGCGGTTGCTAGGGTGTTGCTAGGCAGTTGTTATGGTGTTCCACGTGGTTGCTAGGTGGTTGCTAGGATATTGCTAGGTGGTTGCTATGGAGTTATAGGTGGTTGCTAGAGTGTTGCTAGGTGGTTGCTAGGGTATTCTAGGTGTTTGCTAGGATGTTGCTAGGTGGTTGCTATGGAGTTATAGGTGGTTGCTAGGGTGTTGCTAGGCAGTTGTTATGGTGTTCCAGGTGGTTGCTAGGGTATTCTAGGTGGTTGCTAGGGTGTTGCTAGGTGGATGCTATGGAGTTCTTGGTGGTTGATATGGTGTTGCTAGGTGGTTGCTATGGAGTTATAGCCGGATGCTAGGGTGGTGTTAGGCATTTGCTATGGAGTTATAGGCGGTTGCTAGGGTGTTGCTAGGGTATTCTGGGTGGTTGCTAGGATGTTGCTAGGTGGATGCTATGGAGTTCTTGGTGGTTGCTATGGTGTTGCTAGGTGGTTGCTATGGGGTTATAGGGGGTTGCTAGGGTGTTGCTAGGGTATTCTAGGTGGTTGGTAGGATGTTGCAAGGGGACTGCTATGGATTTATAGGTGGTTGCTAGGGTGTTGCTAGGTGGTTGTTATGGTGTTCCAGGTGGTTTCTAGGGTGTTGCTAGGTGGTTGCTAGGGTGTTCTAGGTGGTTGCTAGGGTGTTGCTAGGTGGTTGCTATGGAGTTATAGCCGGTTGCTAGGGTGTTGCTATGCATTTGCTATGGTGTTCCAGGTGGTTGCTAGGGTGTTGCTAGGCGGTTGCTAGGATGTTGCTAGGTGGTTGCTATGGAGTTATAGGCGGTTGCTAGGGTGTTGCTAGGTGGTTGCTATGGAGTTATAGGCGGTTGCTAGGGTGTTGCTAAACAATTATGGTGTTCCAGGTGGTTGCTAGGGTGTTGCTAGGTGGTTGCTATGGTGTTCCCGGTGGTTGCTAGGGTGTTGATAGGTGGTTGCTATGGAGTTCTAGGTGGTTGCTATGGTGTTGCTAGGTGGTTGTTATGGAGTTATAGCTGGTTGCTAGGGTATTGCTAGGCATTTGCTTTGGTGTTCCAGGTGGTTGCTAGGGTGTTGCCAGGTGGTTGCTATGCTGTTCTAGGTGGTTGCTAGGGTGTTGCTAGGTGGTTGCTATGGAGTTATAGCCGGTTGCTAGAGTGTTGCCAGGTGGTTGCTAAGGAGGTCTAAGCAGTTGCTATGGTGTTACAGGTGGTTGCTTGGGTGTTGCTAGGTGGTTGCTATGGTGTTCCAGGTGGTTGCTAGGGTGTTGCTAGGTGGTTGCTATGGAGTTCTAGGTGGTTGCTAGGGTGTTGCAAGGTGGTTGCTATGGAGTTATAGCTGGTTGCTAGAGTGTTGCTAGGCATTTGCTATGGTGTTCCAGTTGGTTCCTAGGGTGTTGCTAGGTGGTTGCTATGGAGTAATAGCTGGTTGCTAGGGTGTTGCTAGGTGGTTGCTATGGAGTTAAAGCTGGTTGCTAGGGTGTTGCTAGGCATTTGCTATGGTGTTCCAGGTGGTTGCTAGGGTGTTGCTAGGTGGTTGCTATGGAGTTATAGCTGGTTGCTAGGGTGTTGCTAGGCATTTGCTATGGTGTTCCAGGAGGTTGCTAGGGTGTTGCTAGGTGGTTGCTATGGGGTTATAGGTGGTTGCTAGGCTGTTGCTAGGTGGTTGCTATGGTGTTCTAGGTGGTTGCTAGGGTGTTGCTAGGTGGTTGCTATGGGGTTATAGGCAGTTTCTAAGGTGTTGCTAGGTGGTTGCTATGGAGTTATAGGTGGTTGCTAGGTTGTTACTAGGTGGTTGCTAGGGTGTTGCTAGGTGGTTGCTATGGAGTTATAGCTAGTTGCTAGGGTGTTGCTAGGCATTTGCTATGGTGTTCCAGCTGGTTGCAAGGGTGTTGCTAGGTGGTTGCTATGGAGTTATATCCGGTTGCTAGGGGGTTGCTAGATGGTTGCTATGGAGTTATAGCTGGTTGCTAGGGTGTTGCTAGGCGTTTGCTATGGTGTTCCAGGTGGTTGCTAGGGTGTTGCTAGGTGGTTGCTATTGAGTTCTAAGTGGTTGCTATGGTGTTGCTAGGTGGTTGCTATGGAGCTCAGGGCGGTTGCTAGGCTGTCCTAGGTGGTTGCTAGGGTGTCGCAAGGCGCTTGCTTTGCAGGTCTAAGTGGTTGCTAGGGTGTTGCTAGGTGGTTGCTATGGAGTGGTAGGCAGTTGCTAGGATGTTGCTAGGGGGTTGCTATGGAGTTCTAGGCGGTTGCTATGTCTTTACTGAGTCCAATGACGCGACCCATAGTTTTCTATGACAAACGGTTCAAAAGTTACACAATATCAAACATCGGCCAATCAGGAAGGGGGGCAAGGCTGATCTCCACCAATGGACAAAGGACTCACTACCATGTCCAATGAGGCATTGCACAATTTGTGGGCAATTTTTCCCCATAGAGATGAATGGCAGAATGTTCAAATCTAGAGAGAGACCAGAGTACTGCTGCTAGAAAACAGAGCATTGTGACATCATAAAGGTGTGAAGACAGCATTGTGACATCACAAGGGTGAACATTCCACCATTCATTCTCTATGGGAAAAATTTCCCAAAAAACGTGGAATTTCTCAAAAACCGTGCACCGAAACTTTCCACAAAGTAATAGCACACCATTCCCGATCAAGCCGCTCGATTTGACATATTGCACGTGTATGTGGTGCGAAAACTCTGGGAGGAGTAGCGGTCTAAAAAACTGGCGGAATAATAATAATAATAATAAATATGTGCAATAATAATAGTGTGTTTGCCTAAGGCAACCACACTAACTAGACAATTCCTGCAGAAATTGTGAAGTGTGGTTGCCGCCAATGCAAAGTCGACTTTGTGCTGAACGGAGTGAACAGTTTCTGTAGTATAAGCAGAGACAGGGCATTGTGTACCTGCTATAACATCACTACAACGAGTTGATTTGCGACACATATATTCAGAGCTAAATTATCCTTTCATCAAAATTTGAGATCTCAGTGTTTTACTTGCGGTATGCGGTGACGAGTGACGGCGAATCACAAAGCTAGCTGGCATGTTCAGAGGGTCTTGGAAAAACCCTAAGTCTGATGTGTAATGCAGACTGATGTGTAATGCAGTTATAACGAGACCAAAGTTTCCAACTCGCTGGAATATAAAACGGTATTACAAAAGTAAAATTTGACATATTATACATTGTTAGAAAGCTTATTCTGTCACCTATTAGATCGATGATGTGTAGATCAAGCCAGATTGTACTACCAAGTTCGACAACACCCAAAGCAACATGTGTGGTATTACAAGCCCACTGAAGACCGGATCAGAAGCTGCTGCACACGTGTTGTTGACGGCGTTGTTGCACTCTTTAGTACAGTCTGGCTTGTTTGAGAATTCGTTTATTCAGTAGGTGAGAGCATAAGCTTTCTAACCAGGTATAACAGCACGTCTAATTTTGGTTTTGGAATATGGTTTTTTTAGGTCAACCGAAAGTGTTTTAATCGTCGCATTCAATGCATGCACTCTTTGTTAGCACTAGTAGCATTCAAAGACGCTGCATTTGACGAAACGTTGTCAACGATTTTGCGTAATATCTTGTGAAATACTATTATTTTTGAGGAAATCTGGGTATGCCTAAGTCATATGTTTGTTGATATACCTAGCTGACAGCGTTTTCATTTGAAATTTTGCATTTAGAATACTGTTTTATCCGTACACTTCCGCGTTCAGCTATATCCGTTCTGGTGGCTGGTGAGGACGAACAGCCAACCGCATCACGTGTGCAAAGCCGACCAATGCTGTAACTTCATAATTCACATTTTTATGACGTCACCGCCCCATTCATTTTCAATGGGAAAAATTGGCCATAAAAAGTCATATTTCTCAAAAACCGTGCAGCGAAACTTTCCACAAAGTAATAGCACACGATTCCCAAAGAAGCCGGTCAATTTGACATATGGCACGTGTATGTGGTGCAAAAACTCTGGGAGGAGTAGCGGTCCAAAAAATGGGTGGAATAATAATAATAATAATATGTGCGATAATAATAGTGTGATTGCCTAAGGCAACCACACTAACTAGACAATTCCTGCAGAAATTGTGAAGTGTGGTTGCCGCTAATGCAAAGTCGACTTTGTGGTGCACAGAGTGAACTGTGCTAAGTAGTTGGTTTACTGTTCTAAGGCAGTTGGTAGGGTGTTTTGGGTGGTGTCTAGGGGATTTCTAAAACATGGCTATGGAGTGTTCTAGGTGGTTGCTAGGGTGTTGTTAGGTAGTTGCTATGGAGTTCTAGGGTGTTGCTAGGGTGTTGCTAGGTGGTTGCTAAGGCATTGCTAGGTGGTTGCTAGGGTATTCTAAGTGGTTGCTAGGATGTTGCTAGGTGGTTGCTATGGAGTTATAGGCAGTTGCTAGGGTGTTGCTAGGCAGTTATGGTGTTCCAGGTGTTTGCTAGGGTGTTACTAGGTGGCTGCTATGGAGTTATAGTCGGTTGCTAGGGTGTTGCTAGGTGGTTGCTTGGGTATTCTAGGTGGTTGTTAGGAGGTTGCTATGGAGTTATAGGTCGTTGCTAGGGTGTTGCTAGGCAGTTGTTATGGTGTTACAGGTGGTTGCTAGGGTGTTGCTACGTGGTTGCTAGGGTATTCTAGGTGGTTGCTAGGTGGATGCTATGGAGTTCTAGGTGGTTGCTATGGTGTTGCTATGCGGTTGCTATGGAGTTATAGCCGGTTGCTAGGGTTTTGCTATGCATTTGCTATGGAGTTATAGGCGGTTGCTAGGGTGTTGCTAGGGTATTCTAGGTGGTTGCTAGGGTGTTGCTAGGCATTTGCTATGGAGTTATAGGCGGTTGCTAGGGTGTTGCTAGGGTATTCTAGGTGGTTGCTAAGATGTTGCTATGTGGTTGCTATGGAGCTATAGGCAGTTGCTAGGGTGTTGCTAGGCAGTTATGGTGTTCCAGGTGGTTGCTACGGTGTTGCTAGGTGGTTGCTATGGAGTTCTAGGTGGTTGCTATGGTGTTGCTAAGTGGTTGCTATGGAGATCTAGGCTGTTGCAAGACTGTTCTAAGTGGTTGCTAGGGTGTTGCTAGGTGATTCCCATAGAGTTCAAAGCGGTTGCTAAGGTGTTGCTAGGTGGTTGCTATGGAGTTCTAAGCAGTTGCTAGGGTGTTCTAGGTGGTTGCTAGGGTGTTGCTAGATGGTTGTTATGGAGTTCCAGCTGGTTGCTAGGGTTTTCTAGGTATTTGCTATAGAGTTCTAGGCAGTTGCTATGCTGTTGCTAGGTGGTTGCTATGGAGTTCCAGGCTGTTGCTAGGCTGTTCTAGGTGGTTGCTAGGGTGTTGCTAGGTGGTTGCTATGGAGTTCTAGGTGGTTGGTAGGGTGTTGCTAGATGGTTGCTATGGAGTTCAGTGCGGTTGCTAAGGCATTCTGGGTGGTTGCTATAGTGTTCCAGGTTGTTGCTAGGGTGTTGTTAGGTGGTTGCTATGGAGTTCTAGGTGGTTGCTAGGGTGTTGCTAGGTGGTTGCTATGGAGTTATAGCTGGTTGCTAGGGTGTTGCTAGGCGTTTGCTATGGTGTTCTTGGTAGTTGCTAGGGTGCTGCTAGGTGGTTGCTAGGGAGTTCTAGGCGGTTGCTAGGGCGTTGCAAGGTGGTTGCTATGGAGTTCTAGGTGGTTGTTAGGGTGTTGCTAGGCATTTGCTATAGTGTTCCAGGTGGTTGCTAGGGTGTTGTTAGGTGGTTGCTATGGAGTTCTAGGTGGTTGCTAGGGTGTTGCTAGGTGGTTGCTATGGAGTTATAGCTGGTTGCTAGGGTGTTGCTAGGCATTTGCTATGGTGTTCCAGGTGGTTGCTTGGGTGTTCCTAAGTCGTTGCTATGGAGTTCTAGGTGGTTGCTAGGGTGATGCTAGGTGGTTGCTATGGAGTTATAGCTGGTTGCTAGGGTGTTGCTAGGCATTTGCTATTGTGTTCCAGGTGGTTGCTAGGGTGTTGTTAGGTGGTTGCTGTGGAGTTCTAGGTGGTTGCTAGGGTGTTGCTAGGTGGTTGCTATGGAGTTATAGCTGGTTGCTAGGGTGTTGCTAGGTGTTTGCTATGGTGTTCTTGGTAGTTGGTAGGGTGCTGCTAGGTGGTTGCTAGGGAGTTCTAGGCGGTTGCTACGGCATTGCTAGGTGGTTGCTATGGAGTTCTAGGTGGTTGCTAGGGTGTTGCTAGGTGGTTGCTAGGGTGTTCTAGGAGGTTGCTAGGGTGTTGCTAGGCATTTGCTATTGTGTTCCAGGTGGTTGCTAGGGTGTTGTAAGGTGGTTGCTATGGAGTTCTAGGTGGTTGCTATGGAGTTATAGCTGGTTGCTAGGGTGTTGCTAGGCGTTTGCTATGGTGTTCTTCGTAGTTGCTAGGGTGCTGCTAGGTGGTTGCTAGGGAGTTCTAGGCGGTTGCTAGGGCGTTGCTAAGTGGTTGCTATGCTGTTTTAGGCAGTTGCTAGGGTGTTGCTAGGTGGTTGATAGGAGGTTGCTATGGAGTTATAGGCAGTTGCTAGGGTGTTGCTAGGCAGTTATTATGGTGTTCTAGGTGGTTGCTAGGGTGTAGCTAGGTGGTTGCTAGGGTATTCTAGGTGGTTGCTATGGAGTTCTAGGTGGTTACAATGGTGTTGTTAGGTGGTTGCTATAGAGTTATAGCCTGTTGCTAGGGTGTTGCTAGGCATTTGCTATAGAGTTATAGGCGGTTGCTAGGGTGTTGCTAGGGTATTCTAGGTGGTAGTTAGGATGTTGCTAGGTGGCTGCTATGGTGTTCCAGGTGGTTGCTAGGGTGTTGCTAAGTGGTTGCTATGGAGTTCTAGGTGGTTGTTAGGGTGTTGCTAGGCATTTGCTATAGTGTTCCAGGTGGTTGCTAGGGTGTTGTTAGGTGGTTGCTATGGAGTTCTAGGTGGTTGCTAGGGTGTTGCTAGGTGGTTGCTATGGAGTTATAGCTGGTTGCTAGGGTGTTGCTAGGCATTTGCTATGGTGTTCCAGGTGGTTGCTTGGGTGTTCCTAAGTCGTTGCTATGGAGTTCTAGGTGGTTGCTAGGGTGATGCTAGGTGGTTGCTATGGGGTTATAGCTGGTTGTTAGGGTGTTGCTAGGTGGTTGCTAGGGAGTTATAGCTGGTTGCTAGGGTGTTGCTAGGCATTTGCTATAGTGTTCCAGGTGGTTGCTAGGGTGTTGTTAGGTGGTTGCTGTGGAGTTCTAGGTGGTTGCTAGGGTGTTGCTAGGTGGTTGCTATGGAGTTATAGCTGGTTGCTAGGGTGTTGCTAGGTGTTTGCTATGGTGTTCTTGGTAGTTGGTAGGGTGCTGCTAGGTGGTTGCTAGGGAGTTCTAGGCGGTTGCTACGGCATTGCTAGGTGGTTGCTATGGAGTTCTAGGTGGTTGCTAGGGTGTTGCTAGGTGGTTGCTAGGGTGTTCTAGGAGGTTGCTAGGGTGTTGCTAGGCATTTGCTATTGTGTTCCAGGTGGTTGCTAGGGTGTTGTAAGGTGGTTGCTATGGAGTTCTAGGTGGTTGCTAGGGTGTTGCTAGGTGGTTGCTATGGAGTTATAGCTGGTTGCTAGGGTGTTGCTAGGCGTTTGCTATGGTGTTCTTTGTAGTTGCTAGGGTGCTGCTAGGTGGTTGCTAGGGAGTTCTAGGCGGTTGCTAGGGCGTTGCTAAGTGGTTGCTATGCTGTTTTAGGCAGTTGCTAGGGTGTTGCTAGGTGGTTGATAGGAGGTTGCTATGGAGTTATAGGCAGTTGCTATGGTGTTGCTAGGCAGTTATTATGGTGTTCTAGGTGGTTGCTAGGGTGTAGCTAGGTGGTTGCTAGGGTATTCTAGGTGGTTGCTATGGAGTTCTAGGTGGTTACAATGGTGTTGCTAGGTGGTTGCTATGGAGTTATAGCCTGTTGCTAGGGTGTTGCTAGGCATTTGCTATAGAGTTATAGGCGGTTGCTAGGGTGTTGCTAGGGTATTCTAGGTGGTAGTTAGGATGTTGCTAGGTGGTTGCTATGGTGTTCCAGGTGGTTGCTAGAGTGTTGCTAGACCGTGCAACGAAACTTTCCACAAAGTACTAGCACACCATTCCCGATCAAGCCGCTCGATTTGACATATTGTACGTGTATGTGGTCTGAAAACTCTGGGAGGAGTAGCGGTCCAAAAAATGGGTGGAATAATAATAATAATAATAATAATAATAATAATAAATAATATGTGCAATAATAATAGTGTGTTTGCCTAAGGCAACCACACTAATAATATGTGCAATAATAATAGTGTGTTTGCCTAAGGCAACCACACTAATAATAAATATGTGCAATAATAATAGTGTGTTTGCCTAAGGCAACCACACTAATAATAATAAATATGTGCAATAATAATAGTGTGTTTGCCTAAGGCAACCACACTAAATATGTGCAATAATAATAGTGTGTTTGCCTAAGGCAACCACACTAATAATTATAATATGTGCAATAATAATAGTGTGTTTGCCTAAGGCAACCACACTAATAATAATAATAATAATAATAATAATAATGTGAGATAATAGTAGTGCCTAAGGCAACCACACTAATAATAATAATAATACTAAATATGTGCAATAATAATAGTGTGTTTGCCTAAGGCAACCACACTAATAATAATAAATATGTGCAATAATAGTAGTGTGATTGCCTAAGGCAACCACACTAATAATATGTGCAATAACAGTAGTGTGATTGCCTCAGGCAACCACACTAATAATAATAATATGTGAGATAATAGTAGTGTGATTGCCTAAGGTAACCACACTAATAATATGTGCGATAAGAATAGTGTGCTTGCCGAAGGCCTAAGGCAACCACACTAAATATGTGCAATAATAATAGTGTGTTTGCCAAAGGCAACCACACTAATAATAATATGTGTAAGGCACTCTTCACGATAAGAAGAAATTTCAGGATTTTGTCTATATTGCTTGTATCTAAAGTGCTACGACGGAAACAACGATAGATTTACTGAGGAGCCACATCTGTCCAAAATGTAAACAAGTCAGGCAGTTTTCACGGTTGGGAAAAATTTTATGACAACCTGGTCATGTAGCTAACTTAGCTAGCTAGCCAAACAGTCAGTAACACAGATACCTACTTTGTGCCATTTAGGGATAATGTCAAAGAGGAAAGGTAGCCTACTGTAAAAGCCAAAAAAAATGTGCCCAGCACTCCAAGGCTTGTTTTAAGATTCAGTAGCCAATCAGGACTTGAATACATGTTTTTTGTAGAGTGCAAAAACCTTGATATTATTTATTTTAATTTCTTTTGTTGTTGTTGAAATGTGCCCAGCATTCCAAGGCTGTAAGAATCAGTAGCCAATCAGGACTTTTTTCAAGTTTTTTTGTAGAGTGCAAAAACTTTGATATTATTTATTTAAATTTAATTTCTTTTGTTTTTGTTGAAACCACAGCATTCCAAGACTGTACATTGTTGTCAGATTATTTGTAAGACTCTGCTATGCTGTAAATAGTTGTTGATTTTTTAAAATGGGTGTTGAATAAATGATTTATTTATAACAACATTCACATTACGTAGTCATATTTTCAAATCTCCAGTCAGCTTTTAGCACTGACTTAAAGTAGGGCCCTATGGAATCTGTGTTATAGCTTTTTTAAATTCTCAATTCCGCGATTCCGTCCGTGATTCTGTTATCACAGAAACTATAGGGCCCTACCTTAATGCTGCCATCAGTCTGTTGCTGGCCCGCGCCGGGCCCCCATCAAAAAAGACACTTGGCCACCGGGCCGCGCCGGGCCGCTGGGCCATGTCAAAAGATTCTTGCCACCGGGCCTAACAACTTTTCTGGGGGAAACCCTGTAGGGAGATTCATTTGATTGACTTATGGTTTCATGCAGTTTTATTAAATAATGTAATGACACAAATTACCAAAATTGATACCAATTGTATGGTATAAAACGAGAAGGAACTATTTTTTCTTGATAGCATCATTGTTTTCATAGAATTAACGACCAGAGGTTTTTGCTTACACGGTCCAAATAGAACTAGGTACCAACCGGAGTTTTGCTTAAAGCCGCTACACTCTCATTCATGGGCTCTCATTATGTTCCACTCGAGAGCGGCTGAGTCATGTGCGACGCCTAGTGGTAAAATTCGGTATTACTGGTCCAGTTCCAGTATTTGGCTTAATATCAAACCGGTTTGAAAATTTTTACATCGGCCCAACCCTAGTGCGTAGTACCACATATGTTTTCGGTGTTGTCGTCCATTGTCCTTTGTAGTACAATCTGGCTGGATCAACAGTTACTCGATCCAAAAGGTGACAGAATAAGCTTTCTAATGATGTATAATGTGTCTAATCTTACTTTTGGAATACCATTTTATCGCTCAGCGTAACTGAAAGTTTTGTCTTATTATATTGTGTCAGCTGTGGCAATATCACAGCAGGATGTCACATCGTCTACAAAACTCAAGTTTAACAGAGGAAAACTGAAATACTACACAAAATAAGACAATGGGACTGGATTACGTTTTACATCACGGATATATCAAATATGTATTTTTATCTATAAGTGTATACTGAAGCTGCTTCACTTTCAGCTTTATTTCAGTTTGAATTCACTACATCAGAATTCCAGTGGGTCAATAGTTTACATACATCAAGTTGACTGTCTCTTTAAACAGTCTGGAAGATTCCAGAAATTTATGTAATGACTTTTTAGAAGCTTCTGATTAGCCAATTGTCATAATTATGAGTTCATTGGGAGTTAATTGGCACCTGAGGCTGTATTTAAGGACCAACCTTTAGAGCCACTGCCTTTTTCCCCTTGACACCATGGGAAAATCCAAGCAACTCACCCAAGACCTCAGAAAAAAAATTGTGGACCTCCACAAGTCTGGTTCCTCCTTAGGAGCAATTTCCAAACAACTGAATGTACCACAAGCATCTGTACAAACAATTGCATGTAAATATAAAAATCTTGGGACCACACATACACTGCATCGTTCAAGGAGGTGGCACAAATTAACTCCCAGGGCTGAACAAAGTTTGGTCCGAAAGGTTCAACTGAACCCCAAGACAAGAACAAAGGAACTGGTGAAGGAGTTGGGACCAAAGTATCTACATCAACCATTAAGAGAATCCTACACCTCCATGGCTTGAAAGGCTGTCGTGCAAAAAAGAAGCCCCTACTCCAAGAGTGGTATAAAAAAGCCAGAATGAAGTTTTCAGGTGATCACCAGGATTAAGCTATCTTAAGAACTAGCTATCTGGAAGAGTGTTCTCTGGTCAGATGAGACAAAATTGAACTGTTCGGCCATAATGATCAGAGCTATGTATGGAGGAAAAAGGGTGAAGCTTTTAATCTGAAGAACACCATCCCAACTGTGAAGCATGGGGGTGGCAGCATCATGTTGTGGGGCTGTGTTCTGCTGGAAAAGGGACTGGTGTACTTCAGAAAATAGATGGTATCATGAGGAAGGAGGATTATCTAGAAATACTGAAGCAACACCTCAGGACAGCAGCTAGAAAGTTAAAGCTTGGTCGCAACTGGGTCTTCCAGCAGGACAATGATCCTAAGCATACATCCAAAGTTGTAACAAAATAGCTTAAAGACAACAAAGTGAAAGTATTGGAGTGGCCATCACAAACCCCTGACCTGAATCCCATAGAATATTTGTTAACTGAACTGAAAAAGTGTGTCCGAGCAAGGAGGCCCACAAACCTAACGGAGTTACCCCAGTTCTGTCAGGAGAAATGGGCAAAAATTCCACCAAATATTGTGAGAAGCTTGTGGAAGGCTACCCCAAGTGTTTTATTCAAGTTAAGCGATTAAAAGACAATGGCCCTCATTTATCAATCTAACGTAGAAACCAGCGCAGATCCGAGCGCAGAAATCATCTTATGACACGGTTCACGTGTGATTCATGAAATGTTCGTATCTCGCCAATCACAGCGTAATAATGATCGAGCGTTGATAAATGTGGCGGCTTAAAACAATCGTCATTTAAATATCACGCCCCTATATATTCTCGGTTTAGAGGCCTCGCCCCTAGAGTTTACGACATGGAGAAGTGTAATACGGCCAAGAAGAGAATTTCTCCGACCTAGAAATAGAATCTGAACCAATTAGTTGTATTTGGCAGCCTGAAAAGTGGCATAGAAGGAAGTCAGAAAAATGCAGTGTGGAAGGAAATCACTGCTGCGGTCAACAGCATTGCCATGGACAATCGAACTCCAGCTGAGGTTGGAATATTTAATTTATACATCCGTGATATGTATATCTATATATATAATAGTACATTACATTACATTACATTACAGGCATTTAGCAGACGCTCTTATCCAGAGCGACTTACACAACTTTTACATAGCATTTTACATTGTATCCATTTTATACAGCTGGATATATACTGAAGCAATTTCGGTTAAGTACCTTGCTCAAGGGTACAACGGCAGTGCCCTACCCGGGAATCGAACCTGCAACCTTTCGGTTACAAGCCCAGTTCCTTACCCACTGTGCCACACTCCGTCCCTAGTAATTAGCTTATATCGTAATTCTTTACATTTAGGTGAAGAAAAAATGGTCAGACCTCAAACTCGCCACCAAAAAGCGTGTTGCAGCCCATAGTCACAGCACCGAGCTGACTGGAGGAGGCCAGCTGGATTCCAGCCTTGCATTGACGCAGACTGAGGAGCAAGTGTCCGCGCTTATCGGGTCTGCTTCCATTTCGGGTATAACAGGTGGCGGAAGAGCCACAGACGCACCACCTGTGTCCGAGCCGGATAGTGGTAAAAATTTAATTGCATAGGCTACTAGTATTTAAATAATTACACGGTTGCAGGGTTAATATATTTCTTAATTTTAATGATGTTTTAATGATGTTATAAACATGCTTTCGTTTCGTTTTCATCTTACGGGCGCGTAGAGGTCTTCTAACAGAGCCAGATCTGCCATTGCCGAGATTTGATGACTGTCAAAGCTCTTGTTTAAATAGGTGACTGAATAACCATCTAACCTAATTGCTTGTAATTATGTCACCAGTAGCGTAGCCTAACAAGTAGGCTATCTCAAAATGAAAGAGAAATTAATCAAATAGCCTACACCAAAAAACGGTTAACCCCATTAATTGCAAACAATTTGAAAATAGCCTTACTATTTATGTTAGGGATATGACACAGTCGATGTAGGCCTTTACAAAATATTCTATTTTGCCACAGGCTACATATTTTTAAGTGATGAATATGTGGCTGCATATGCTTAGATGCCGGTCAGAATATGGTCTAATAACAATTCTCCGACTCAGCCAGATTTACTATGCTGTACCGCAAGTCCACGCTGACATGAAAACTTGCGTACACGAGTTGAGACTTGACGTGAGATTTGATCATAGCCTCTGCTCACATCCAAATTGATAAATGCCGAGCTTTGCGTGGAAATGACCGTACGCCCAGTTTTCTGTCGTACGTTCGTTTCATAAATGAGGGCCAATGCCACCAAATACTCACAAAGTGTATGAAAACCTCTGTCCCACTGAAAATCTGATATAGTACATAAAAGCTGAAATAAATCTGTCTCTTAGCTATTATTTTGAAATGACCACTTATGGAAATAAAGTAGATACCCTAATTGACGTAACACAAGACAAGTATGGTAACATGAAATGTGTGGAGTTGTGAAAAATTGAATTTGATTGTCTTTAGCCTTGGTGTAGCCTTACTTTTGGCCTCAACTGTAACTTACATGAAAGTAACAAAGCATATCGGGACAAGTATGCATTCCATATGCTAAGTACATATTGGAAATAAACGTGTTTGTTAGTCTGGAGTAGTATCAGTATGCAACTTCAGACTGCAGTCAGTCAGACTGCTGATTTGTCAATATTGGAACTTGACTAATGTCACTTAGTATAAGCAGCTGGGTACAGCAAGTTGAAAATATTTAGTAAGGATCATTTGCACAAGGACTACAAAAAGTAAACACTTATTCATATCAGATTGCGGTCCTTGACCAATTGTTATCAAAGCCACACAACCTTGACACAAAGGTTGACACAATAACCAAATCCCACAGAAACATTGGATAGAGCAATACAGAATTTTCTTACTCATTTCAGCCAGTGCATCTGCTTACCTGAGGATGTGTTGTGAGGAGCGAAGAACCAGACACGTATGACACCTTCTCATAATGCGACTGGATGATCCAGTTTGAGCTGCCCAATGAGTATCCAGAACTCAAGGGTGTCACCTGCACCGCACCAAAAAGCTCCTTGAGTATAGAGAGAAGAGAAAAAAGGTATAAATGAAAATAACAGCAGAGCTGTTTTTTTAGCAGTTTAATTTTTAGCTATCTTGCCCAGATTCATACAAGAAGACTGAAACAAATTGTATGCATCCCTGTGCCTCCCCTACAAGGATATTAGACAATACGTGCTGCATGCTAACAACGCCTACAAATAGACGGCAGTAGCTTTGTTCTCAGACAACCCCTACCTTAGGATCTACTCTAATCCACCTCTAGTGAGTGAGCAAACTGTTGCCACGAAGTTGGAAGCACACAATTCTCTTAAATGTCATTGTATGCTGTAGCATTAAGATTTCCCTTCACTGGAACTAAGGGGCCTAGCCCAAACCATGAAAAAAAGCCCCAGACCATTATTCCTCAGAGTTCTCAACGAGCCTGAAAATTCCAGCCTGACAGGACCCGACCCAACATGAGTCGGCTGAAGTCCAAACTCGGCCCAGCCTGAGATCACATGCATGTTACTAAGCTTGAGCATGACCTGACCAGGAAAAAGCAAGTCACCGATTGCCAGAAAACTGCTGCATAATTGCATAGGCTCAGACTGTGCTAACACACACAGCGCAATGAGGAGAGAGAGGAGAGCAGGAATGCAACAAGTTTCAATAAAACACACACCCATGATCAAAAACTCTTGAGGATGCCCTTAGTAAAATAAAATGCTCTATATTAAGCAGACCAGGGTCAAATACAAAAAAGTATTTGCATTTGTATTTGAAAATGTAGTTAACATATTTGAAGTATTTTAAAATACATTTACACATGCAATACTTTGTATTTGATTTATTTAAATAATTTTCATGGAAAAGTAAATACTGTCCAAAATAGTATTTAAATAAGACCAGGTCAAAACCTAGTATATAGCTGGACCTAACACGTCATCCGGCCGACCAATGGTGTAACTTCATAACTCGGCCGACCAATGGTGTAACTTCATCACTCAGGCACTCAGTCAATCAGGCACAGACATTCACGTCAGGCCCGGCTCCACAATCACAAGCTTGGCCCACCCTGGCGATTTGCATATTAACTACAGTGTCTCTCTCATATTTTTTTTTTTTAATTGCCCATATAATTCATTAATACAAATGTGCAAAACAGTCAACCTAGTAACGCTATCGATAACGTTAGCGGCGGGGCTAATGATGCTGGTCAACCTTGCAGCAGTGGCGCTGCTAATGTCGCCGACGACTTAAACCGAAACGCGGCAAGTCGACCACTTTTAAAGTCATACCCCCGCCGACTAAGTGGTAGGGAGAGATGCTTTCAAGCCACTTGGCATCAGTCAAGAAAGATGCATGCTTTTGTTTCCCTGTCGTGTTATTAGTAGTCCCACAGCTAATGAAAAGGATAATGTGTTCGTCTCTAATGGATTCACAAACTGGAAAATGGCACTCGAACGCGACAGGGGTCCACAAAAGCATGCATCAAGTCAGGGTCATTTGCAAGCTACTTCTGCATAGGTGGAATTTCGCAGAAGGCAGGAGAAGGGTGAAATTGTTGGCGTCCTTATTAGGTCCCCAACAAATCGAGAAGAATCATTACCAGCGTTGCCAGGTGGGAAATATTAAACTATCGTAGCCTACCGGAGGGCTTAAAATTATAGGATTTTAAAGAAGATTATCGTACACGACCAAAAAAGAGAAATCACAGGTGTAAATATGTAATTTCACAAAAATAGCGTATTTATTGTAAGCAGCAACCTTTTTAACACCCCTACTCACATACTGCAGCCAATGAGTGCAATACCAACAGTCACAAAGGGGAGAAAAACATTTGCCCACCACATACGCTGCATGGAAGCAGGCAACTTCCTGGACCCTACTCAAATGAATGAGACTAACACTAAAAAGCCTGGTGTACAGATAATGTCAAATAGCCTACAATTAAATCGCAATCGCTCAAACTGTAATCGTTATAATTGAGAGTTGTAACGTTACAATTCATGGTATACTGTATGTGAAAAGGCAAACCGGATCCTGAATCAGCAGCCAGGGAATTTAGTAAATTTAGTAAATTCATGCACTTTTTTGTGAAATGGCAAAATTATCGTAGCCTACATTTGGGCACTTTTTGGCATTATTGATCATACAGAGGGTAAAATTATGGTACAAACACGATAATTATCGTACACCTGGCAACGCTGATCGTTACAATGTGAAAAGTATTGGAGAAGTGGTTCGATTCTTGACAGTAAACGAACTTCCAATGAGAGGCGATCTTGAAACTGCTACTGATGATGATGATGGTCTTGCTACTGGGTGATTCGTTAAACTATTCCAGTACACATTGACTAAAGAGTCCAGGTTCTGAAACTTTTCATCACAAGCTGTTGTCCATTTAATAAAACTTGACATCATGAAAAACAAATTCACTGTATCTAAGTTCATCTTTAAAGTTACAATCTCGAAGATTTCTGTTTCGTTCTCTTTGGCGGTACCAATGGCGAGAAGCAGTAACTGCAGGTGTGTTTTTGGACCTCACTTCCCATAGATCCAACCGGATCCAACCAGTGTCGCCTGTGTGACGTCAGTCAGTTGGCACCCGGGCCACGCCAACTAAACACTTACTATTTACTGAATAAAAAATGGTTGTTATAAAAGTAACGTTATGTACATACTCATTCATTGTCTAACATTAGGCTAACTTAAGCTGTCCTTACACTGCTGAGCCGGGTTAAAATGCTGTAGCAGACCTGGAGTAGAATTAGTGATGATCAATTTCCACAAACGTTCATCCACCTATTGCCCGGTATGAACATCTTTACACTGCAGAGAAGAATTCGCAGGATTCGCTGTGGCGCGTGCAATTATGTATCTCATGCACAATAAACAGTCTTTTTCGTGAATGATTGTTCTGTGATATTTTTGAAACAACAGCCTTGCAAAATGTTACCCCTGTTGTTTCAGGTTTTGCTAGCTAAACTGTTCGAGGATAAAGCTGAGCTGGGTGTTAAATTAGCAATCAGAACAAGAAGAATAAAACAAAAACAAAGGAGATTTAATCAAAAAAGGGCATCAAGGCTGAAGGAACATATGAGGAAGCATAATAAAATAATAACAACGCTAATCCATACTGCCGTATTCTTTTATTTAGTTTTCTCTGGCTTGACATCTTTACACAGAAATCAGACCTGGCTCTGCTCCACCTATACCCCGGCTTTATTCCGATCATTATAATATATTGATGAACTTGATGGCAATGTAAATAATGGTAACGTTAAGGCCAGTTCAGATCAATGGTTCGCAATGAGACGAAACGATTTAGAATGTTGCAGAGAAAATTGCAGCGGTGTGAACTGGTTAGTTGCAGAGCGTCTGAAGCCATTGCCTGGGGTCTCAAAAGACCCACCTTGTCAAATTGCCAAGTGCAGTTTTAGAACGTTTACAATCAGACGTCTTGGAATTCTGCAAGTTGCATCCAGTCTCGTTGCGAATCATTGATCTGAACTGGCCTTTAGTTAGCTACACTGCAACGTTGCAACAAGGTAGCATTGCATTTGAGAGACGGTTTGCGAGGTCGGTACCGGTCGGTAGCATCAGCTAGCGTTTTTTCTAATTGTTAGCTGACATTAGATTGTGTTAATTACATTAGCTAGCTAGCTAACGCAAGGTTACCTGATATGAGAGATGGATACTGTGCGCAACGTTGTCTAAATGTTGCCTTTCTTGACATGGTAGCAACATTACATTTAGTAACGTTACATTGTCATCAAATGTAATACGAAATCTACATCAACAAATAACATGACCTCTCATGTTACATAAAAACTTTTTATGGTTCCATAACCCGCCCCGCCCCCCCTTCTCTGTAATTGTAACGCTAGCAGACACCATAAAAAACAGTACGCCGCTCACACACAAGTGAGTTGAAGAGCCAGCCTGTTGCGTTAGCTCTGCCTATCCTCTCTGGCAGACCAACCACTGATGGGTGATGGAAAACGCATCACTAACTATGCTGCACTTGTGATTTTTTCCCGGGAATGCCGCCACAGACACCCAGTTTTTTAATCATAAATTATAATAATATATAATATAAATTAATATAATAGGCTCAATCACCATTTTGTTACCTAATTCGGCGATAGACAGTGACTTAACAGACATTTATTTTAATGCAAATCTTCGAGATTATTACTTTAAATTAGTTTAGGTTGTGATAGCCATGGTTATTACATATTTGGATATATCCTCTTCACATACAAAACAAATGTTGGTTGATAGTATTTCTTAATGGTATTTTGCCCCCCCCCCACGTTTGTAGGGCTGGCTGTTTCGGTCCAGCAAAAAAGGCGTCAGGCACATATTCCAATCCATTACTCAGCCTAGCAGAGATTGCACATTTCAGAGCACCTCGGAGACATATAGAATAATAATACATATTTCAAATAATAAATACGACATTGAGAAAAAACAAAACAAAAAACGAAATATCAACTCGCCATCTCTGCTACCTGCATGCTATGCGCAGAGTACCGTATTATTTATTTAGACATTGGCAGACTACACCATAAATTGCGTCTTTTGTTTATATTCAATATTAGTAATTGCAGCGAGAAACTGCAGCTGTAGACACAAGAAAGTTTGTTATATTATGGTAGCAAGGGAACGAAGCGGACTATATACAATATACGGAAACTCAAATACTATCAATAAAAATGGTTTAGCTATTTCTCAGCATAATGACAGATACAAAGACTAAACAAACTCACCCGATATTGTCTTCAAATGGATCCATGCCAAAGAAAAGTAATTATTCATCCTCTCAAAAAGCTTTTACTAACAAACTTTTAGTAGCATGCACTCTGGCACTGTCTTACATTGCTTCCCCGACCCTCCCCTAAAACCTAGTATATGGCTGGACCTAACACACGTGATCTGGCCAGTCAATGGTGCAACTTCATCACTCAGTCAGATCACTCAGTCACAGACATTCGCGTTTGTAGGGCTGGCCCTGATGTTGCGGTCCAGCCAAAAATACATTCCTTTAAATAAATACTTTTCTGTGAAACCAGATACTTCAGTATTTAGAGCCTTTTAAAAATACATAAAAATACAAATACAATTTTTAAATGTTTTGAAATATTTCTGTGATAGACAACAGAAATGACTGAGCCAGAAACAATGTAGGTTCCATACTGAAATGGGTATCCCAGAGTTCTTTGTACAATATCTGTGAGTGGCCCTTGATGTGAAGTCAGCAAGTTATAATACTGAGGGCACTCCAGGGGAACTATCAGGGGCTAGGGGTTGAATTTGGATAATGGGCAAGGGTAGCCTACGCTGGCAATTTTAAACAACTTATGCGCTGCCTCTAACAGACAGCAGCCCAAATGCCCGTACATGTCTTTGCATGGGGGGATGGGAAACTCAGACCTCTTGATAACTTTCCAGTTTATTTGTATCCATGCAATATTTTTGAAGTTAGTGACCTTTTACTGTATTTCCTTTTTTCTGCTGTCAAAGTGTTCAACGGCCATATGTACAGTTCGATATTTTGCATTTAGTAAGGTTAGACACTGACAAAATAGAATTTAGCCATGCATATTCACTACCAGTTAACCCCTTTCTGCACATGCCAAATCTGGCCATTCCTTGCCCATTTAGGGGATACCCCATTTATAGCTTTAGTGTAGTATAATGGTTAAGGAACTAGTCTAGTAACCTAAAGGTTCTAGCCATGAGCAAAGTACTTAACTTCAATGGCTTTACCATAAATCCAGCTGTATAAATGGATGCAATGTTATGTAAAAGTTGTGTAAGTCGCTCTGGATAACAGGATCTGCTAAATTCCTGTAATGTAATGTAATATAACTCCAGATGTGAGCATCACAGAGACTTGAAAAATGGCTTAAATTAAGCAAGACATGTATACCATTTAGATTATTATTATGAATATATACTAAAGTGTCACAGATGCAATTGTCTAGGCAAAAAAGCCAAAATTAATTTGTTCTTTTTTAGTTTTCAATGAAACACTGAGAGATCCCATATATAATACAGGTTAAACTAACCATTTATATATGGGATGTGGCTTGGGCGCCAAGGGATTAAATAGGTTAGTGGTATTTTATAATGAGGATATTTCACACTGTAACGTAAGCATTCGTTGGTAGCTAAGTAGTGTTTGTTTTATGCACTGGATGTAACCTGAACTGGAACATTGCCAAAACGTGGTGGACGGTTTAATGTTGTGCTAATGGCTTATGATCCTCATACAAGAAATCAATACATACTGCAGAGTACAGAAAAACATATGAGAGTGAATGATTACACATTTAATCCCTTTGCTCACATGCCAAATCTGGCCAATCCTTGTCCATTTAGGGGGTACCCTATTTAAAGCTTTATAACTCCAGATGTGAGGATCCAGATGGACAAGGATTGGGCAGAATTCATGGGCGCAAAGGGGTTAAATGTGTAATCATTCACTGTTGTATGCTTTTCTATACTCTACATTATGTAATGTTTTTCGTATGGTGATGAGACAACATCAAAACAATATTCAACCGCTCACAATGTTTTGGCAATGTCGCAGCTTTCAGGTCACATCCGGTGCATGAGACACAAACCTTACAGAACTCCCAACGAGCACTTACAGTTGAGGCCAAAAGTTTACATAGACCGAGGCTAAAGACATAAAAACTCAGTTTTTCACAACTCCACACATTTCATGTTACCACACATTTCTTTTGGGCAAGCAAATTAGGGCATCTACTTTGTTCACATCACAGGTAATTTTAAAGCAATTGATTAGACATAGATTGACTTCAGCTTGAATTCACGATATCAGAATTACAGTGGGTCAAAAGTTTACATACACCAAGTTGACTGTCTCTTTAAACAGTCTGGAAGATTCCAGAAATCGATTTAATGACTTTTTAGAAGCTTCTAATTGGCCAATTGTCATAATTAGGAGTTAATTGGGAGTCGATTGGCACCTGTGGCTGTATTTAAGGGCCTACCTTTAGTGCCACTGCCTTTTTGCCCTTGATACCATGGGAAAATCCAAGCAACTCAGCCAAGGCCTCAGAAAAAAAATTGTGGACCTCCGGTCTGGTTCCTCCTTAGGAGCCATTTCCAAACTAGTGCAGGTACCACAAGCATCTGTACAAACAACTGTATACAAATCTTGGGACCACACAGACACCGCATCATTCAGCAAGGAGCCACAAATTAACTCCCAGGTCTGAACGAACTTTAATAATAATAATAATAATAATAATACATTTAATTTGTAATGCACTTTTCATTAGACATAAATCTCAAAGTGCTACAGAGTAAAAAACAGAAGCATAAAAAATGAACCAACAGCAGAGAACATTGAAATCCACACAAAGGAAGAAGGTCTGAATTAAAAAGGAAAAATGGCCTGATTAAAAAGCAAAAGTTTATAGACAATGCATAAAAAATGATAAAAAACCAGCACAAAGTTAAGAAAAGGCTCTGTTAAAAGGGAAGGTTAGGCCCCTTTTAAAAGCATCAATAGTCTGTGGTGCCCTCAGATGGTCGGGGAGAGTATTCCACAGACGAGGTGCAGCCGAGCAGAAGGCCCGATCCCCCATGGTACGGAGCTTAGTCCTGGGGGGATGGAGAAGGTTGTTATTTCTGGTTCGCAGGTTACGGGTGGAGGTTTGTGGCGTAAGACATTCCTTGAGGTAGGTAGGGGCATTTCCGTGGATGCACTGATGTGTTAGCGGAGATATTTTGTATTCGATCCTGAAGGAGACAGGGAGCCAGTGTAGTGAGTGTAGGACGGGTGTGCTATGTTCATATTTTCGCACTCTCATCAGGATCCTAGCAGCACTGTTCTGGATGTATTGGAGCTTCTGGAGGTTCTTGCTAGGAGTCCCGGTGAGAAATGCTTTGCAATAGCCAAGCCTTGAGGAGACAAAAGCGTGGACGAGTTTCTCCGCATCTGACAGGCTGAGCGTGGGATGGAGTTTGGAGATGTTCCTGAGGTGGTAGAAGGAGGTTTTGCACAGTTGTTTGATGTGGTCATCAGAGGTCAAGTGAGGGTCGAACCTAACGCCCAGGTTGGAGACTGATGAGAAGAGGGGAATGTCTTGGCCAGAAAAGGTGATGCGAGTTATGGGAGATGACTAGACCTGGTGTGGGGTGCCAACTAAAATAGCCTCAGTTTTGGAGCTATTTAGCTGCAGAAAGTTGTATTTCATCCAGGCCCTTATCTCCTCAAGGCAGGTGGTTAGTGATGATGATGATGATGATGATGATGATGATGACAACGATGACGACGACGACAAGGCTGCAGAGGGGGTTTGGACAGTTTTTAGGTATAGTTGCGTGTCGTCAGCGTAGCAATGGAATGATATTCCATTCTGGCTAATGACACGGCCGAGGGTGAGTATGTACAGGGAGAACAGGGTGGGACTGAGAACCGACCCTTGAGGGACACCACAGATGACAGGGTGTGTCCGGGACTTTGCACCACCCAAGGAGACATACACAGTTCTTCCAGACAGGTAGGACTGAAAACAGTTCAGGACAGAGTCAGATGGTGCAATGGAGGCAATGGAACTTTGGTCTAAAAGGTTCAACTGAACCCCAAGACAACAATAAAGCAACTCATGAAGGAGTTGGAGGCATCAGGTACCAAAGTATCTACATCTACAATTAACCCTCTGGGGTCGAGAGCTCCGCCGGCGGAGCTCGACAAGATGAAATTAACTTTCGTTTCTATTTGGATGATTAACGTCACGTGCTGTTATCAGACGCAACAAAAACATTGACAGAAACTTTAGAATCGCGACTTTCCAATGCGCCCATTGGCCAATAATATGAATTGTTTTAAAATGTTTAAATTTGATTAATTAGTCCATGTATGCTTCGTTAAACTTTACTCATTACTATGTGAATTTCGCTCAGCAGGAAGTCCGCCCAAATCGCATTCATATGTTAACAACATTATAATTACTCTCCATAGAAGGAGACTAAAGGAGGGGCGATGCGAGATCCATGTGAGAAATGCCAAGTCTGCGAAAGCGGGATAGAATGTTAAAGTGTCGCCTAATTCACTTCTTTTGAGGTGAACATTTCGTTTAATTTTGGAAAATGGTCCGTCCGGAAGCCGAACATTTGGATCATTTCGAACAGCGAACTGATCCAGCTGAGGATCAACTTCATGCGTAAGTATATTTCTTATGATCATATTGGTAAATATGTGTACTGTATTGCAACGTATCTGTGTGTTTGTAGGAATATCCAGCAATATGCGCATTTGTAAATTCCCACACTACGAACGATTCGAACTATTGCATCTCAAAATTATAGGCTAGGCTCTCTGCGTCTGGTTGTGTTAGAAGTATCAGGTAGACTGTATGTTTTTCGATCATATTGGTAATAAATAGCCCGTGGCGTGGCTAGGATTCTAAAACTGATGTCCTCGCACAATCGATATTAGCATACTGTAAGTAAATTCTGGAAATAGCAATATAATAACCACTTACCTAAACAGACCTAGTCTACTTCAGATTGATGCATTGTTATTGATGAGTTGCGTGTAGTTGAGCTGGAATATCAATGTTTATTTAGTTTAGCTAATGCTGTTTCGTTGATAGCTTGCATTATTTGTAAATGTGTGCTGTATTACATTCTCTGTGTGTTTGTAGGCATATTCACTAATAATTCTTTGTTTGTATATGATGTAACCATGTCACATTTCAAGTTTTGTTTTCATTAGTTAGTGGTTTGCCCCTTTTTTGTAAAGCACATATAATTTTCACCTGTTGAAGGGAATGTGCTATATAAATAAAGTTTGATTTGATGTCACATTTCCTAACAATTTTGTTTTTATCATATTTACAGAGATGCTGATCAGGAAACACAGCCTAGTTCACCACTAGCTAAGAGGCCACGCAAGCGTTGCAAGAGTACACCAGTCTCATCTCATCTTCCATGCGTATAGTTTGCTTCAATAAATGTTCTGAAAATCAAAAGATGTCTTTGTTTCTGTCTTCTAAATGGCTCACTGAGTCTTTGTCTTAGTGGTGGGGAGGCATGCGGCCAGGTGTGAATAGCCTACTTAGCTGTCAGGTCGCCCTACCCAATGACCAAAAGTCTTAGTCACAATTGTTTAGTGTGTTTTATTACAACATTCCTGTGCATGTTCAAAACTACTGTTTACAGTTTGTGTGTTTTTAGAGCAGTTTACAATCCACACATGATTATGACCTACTTACTGCTGCCATATTATTGCAGCTGAGTTTGTGCTGAAAACAAAGATGTGAAACACTTTGGAATCACTGTATATAAAGTTGATGAAATTTACACAAATGTCAGAGCATCGCACAATCACCAGTGTGCCTCATTTTACCCTTAGACCCCAGAGGGTTAAAAGAGTCCTACCTTGCACAAGCAAGAAGCCCCTACTCCAAGACCGGCATAAAAAAAGCCAGAATGAAGTTTGCAGGTGATCACCAGGATGAATACCTAGCCTTTTGGAGGAGTGTTCTCTGGTCAGATGAAACAAAAAATTTTACCGTTTGGCCATAATGATCAGTGCTATATATGGACGAAAAAGGGTGAGGCTTTTTAATCCGAAGAACACCATCTCAACTGTAAAGCATGGGGGTGGCAGCATCATGTTGTAGTGGTGTTTTGCTGGAAAAGGGACTGGTGCACTTCAGAAAATAGATGGCATCATGAGGAAAGAGGGTTATCTAGAAATACTGAAGCAACACCTCAAGCATCACCTAGAAAGTTAAAACTTGGTCGCAACTGGGTCTTCCAGCAGGACAATGATCCTAAGCATACATCCAAAGTTGTAACAAAATAGCTTAAAGACAACAAAGTGAAAGTATTGGAGTGGCCATCACAAACCCCTGACCTGAATCCCATAGAATATTTGTAAACTGAACTGAAAAAGTGTGTCCGAGCAAGGAGGCCCACAAACCTGACTGAGCTACACCAGTTCTGTCAGGAGGAATGGGCAAAAATTCCGGCAAAGTATTGTGAGAAGCGTTTGATTCACTCTCCTGTAATGTTGCGGGTTTAAAAATCTAGGAAAAATATTTTAGAGTATTTTTTCAGTATGAAACTTCTTCTAGTGGCCTTAATTAGTGTAATCAACATTTAAAATGAAAATGGTTCATTTCATGTATTTGCAGCCCCCCCCCCTGCATGTTTCTATCGCAGAGATACTTTTCGGGTCCATTTGCCCCGGTAGTGAAAGTGGAGGCTAAAAGGGGTCAGAAGTGTGAAATTTAGACCATTTCTTTCTTTGCAAATGTGAGACATAAGGTATTTCCTACTCCCTCCCACCATATTTCACCCCAATCTACCACACACACACATACACACAAACACTCTTTCTCCCTATTCTCCCTACCTCACCTGTAAAGTGCGAGAAAGTGTAGATATTATGACTTTGACAGGAACCTTTTATTTTCCCATGAGAAAACTCTGCCCACACTCAGCGCACACTCAGCAGGGGAGGGGTGAAACATACAAAAGGGTCTCTGCATGGGAGTCCTGCCAACATTACCCTCTGCAGCTACATACAGTATACTCACTGTCAGAGCTTGACAAAATGAGCAACACAAGCAAAAGGATGACACCCCTGGAGGTTCTGGAACACATCCTTGATCACGACAGTAAAATAGTGGAGGATGTGTCTGAAGATGAAGACCATCTTGAGGTCAATTCTGATTATGACGATTAGAGCCCAACCAATAAATCGGCTTGGCCGATATATCGGCCATTATTTGACTTTTTTGACGACATCGGGATCGGCAGTTATTTAAAAATCGGGATACATCGGCTGTATAAGTATAATAAACAAAAAAAACCATTGATTATTTATTTGTACTTGTCTGTTCGAACGTTGTAATTGCTATTTACTAGAATTATCCAGTAGAGGGAGCTCTAATACAAGTGTGAACTGCAGCAGCTGACGCGCTACTTCTGTAATAAGATATTTGTCACTCGTGCCTCATCCAATATTCTCCACAGCAAGACTTGTCTGCACAGATTCGATTGCCGCAATAAAGGTATGTATATTTAGTGAAAGTTTTTAATTAAATGCGTTTATACGACCACTATGTATATCAATCCTCATTATCAAGCAAGTTTACAAATGTAAAACAAATTTTAAATTAAAGCCGCAAGCGGCGTTGGGAGGGGTCCAAGCATTGGCACTATCACACCCCCTATGGAGCGATTTTTAAATGGTATTGTCCTCATGATCATACCTTCACCCAACATATCTACTGCATCGCCATGGATGTCTCCTAGCAGCTAGGCATAAAGGCCTTTACTATGTCGTAACACTAAAGGCTGTTTTATACTTCTGCATAGTACACGTAAAAATGGGTCTATGTAGGGGTTGTGCGCAATGTGCGGCATGTGCGACGGTTGCAGACCACGGCTCAAGAAATTAAAAGTGCGTAGTTAGTAACTAGTTCCCGCATACGCCGTAAAGAAGATGATTGGTTGACTGCTGACATGAGGTCACTGGCATACAGCTATGACTAACAGGTTGTAACAATTGATTCACAAAACCGATAGGCAACGTTAAATATATGCGTCTAAAAGCGCTTTTGTCAGGTGAATGTCTTCATTGCAACAAGTTACATCTAGCTGAGCATTTTTGTGGTCATTGGTGCAGTATTTAGTAGGTTTGGAAATATGAAGGAAAGTGTTGTCTTTTGAACTATATCAGTAACAAAATCTAATCACATGGCCTGCGCAACCTGTGCAATATGCCGCACATGTATAAATGATCTGGCCTTCCGCGAGTGCCGCACACAACGGAAACTATGCAGACTACGCGAAAGTATAAAACAGCATTTAGATGGTCCGGCGTGTATGTAGAAAAGAGGCGCCTGACACACATTCCAATCCATTGCTCATCTGTTGCAGAGAATGCACATTTCAGAGCGCCTCAGAGACAGATAGAATAATAACACAAATACACATTTCAAATAAATACAACATTGAGAAAAAATGAAACAAAAGACGAAATATTGACTCGCGACCTGCGTGCTGCGCGCAGAGTAGCCTACCGTATTATTAATTTAGACATTGGCAGATAAGCAAATTTTCGGTTACGCTGACCTATGAAACGCCATTCCAAAATCAAAATCAGAATTATCAAGCAAGCCAAATTAGTCTAAAAAGGGTGACAACGCCGTAAACAACAGGTGTGGAATTACGCAGCTATTGTTGAAGGTAGCCTACCCATAGGCATCACAAATGCAAGTATATTTCACAAACGGATTGTCCAAGACAATATATGACCACTCAGTCGCAAAAGGGACATCTCTACGCGTAAAACCAATGGTAAGATTGTATATTTATTCAATGTTTAGTCCCAGATATTGACTGTAGAATGACATGGTATAATTTTAAAAAACTTTGTCTCGTTTATTTCGTTATTCAGTGAGCAGCGTTTTCACTGCTGTATTGGCATATTTTAGGGCTAATGTCGGTTTTATCTTGTTGCTACGGAATACGATTTCTCTCAGCATAATGACGGATTCAAAGACTAAATGAACTCACTCGATATAGCCTTCAAATGGATCCATGCCAAAGAAAAGTAATGATTCATCTTCTCAAAAAGCTTTTACTAACACACTTTTAGTAGCCTAGCATACACTCTGGTTGGTCTTCCATTGCTTCCCTGACATTCAGACCCTCCCCTCACTGATAAAAACGAGACCCTACGGTGTCGGATTACTTAGTTGCATTGCCATGGATGTCTTCTAGCCGCTTGCTGTAAAGAAGTTTACTAGATGTTGTAACACCTTAGATTTGGAGCTACAGCGCTACCGCGCCGCAACTAATAAATACATCCAAATGGCGGGCAAACAATATGGCGGACATAGGTGGTCCCAATAGCAAAGTTGTAGAGCATGTTCAGATGCATAGGTCGATGAAGTTTTGTGTTGATATGACTTATGGTGTGGGAGTTATGGCCTTTTACGCATGACCCTTTGTTATAGCGCCATCATCTGGCCGACATAGGTGATTTTTAGTGCCTGAGTAGTGGGGCGCCATAGGAAACCACCTACCAAATTCGGTTGCTCTAGGACTTATGGTTGCTGAGCCTCAGACACTTTTAGCGGAGAAAAATAATAAGAATAATAATAATAATCCTAACAGATACAATAGGGTTCCACCAGCTTCGCTGCTTGGACCCCTAATAATAATCCTAACACATAAATAGGGTTCCACCAGCTTCGTTGCTTGCACCCCTAATAATAATTAGACAATTCCTGCAGAAATTGTTAAGTGTGGTTGCCACTAATGCAAAGTCGACTTTGTGCTGAACAGAGCTAGGTAGTTGCTATATTGTTCTCGGCGGTAGCTAGGGTGTTTTAGGTGGTATCTAAGGTGTTGCTAGGTGGTTGCTATGGAGTTTTAGGTGGTTTCTAGGGTATTGAAAAGTGGTTCTATGGAGTTCTACTCGGTTGCTAGAATGCTCTAGGTCGTTGCTAGGCGGTTGCTATGGAGTTCAAGGCAGTTGCAAGGATGTTGCTAGGTGGTTGCTATGGAGTTCTAGGTGGTTGCTAGGCTGATGCTAGGTGGTTGCTATGGAGTTCTAAATGGTTGCTAGGCTGTTTGAGGTGGTTGCTAGGTTGTTGCTAGGTGGTTGCTATGGAGTTTTTGGCAGTTGCTAGGGTGATTGGACAATCACCACCTGAAGTTCAACCCGGGAAAGACGGATCTAATCTTTATTCCTGCTCTAACCTCTCCCCTCCTCGATTTTTCCATATCCCTAGGGGACACCTTAGTGACATCATCACCCTGTGCCAAGAATCTCGGAGTGGTGATGGACAACAGATTGTCCCTCTCCAAAAACATCGCAGCAGTAAGCCGGGCATGCAGATTTTTCCTGTATAACATCCGAAGAATCCGCCCCTTTCTCACCACCTACTCAACCCAGCTCCTGGTCCAAGCAATGGTACTATCCTGCCTGGACTACTGCAACTCTCTTCTGGCTGGACTACTGGCATCTGCCATCAGACCCCTGCAACTCATTCAGAATGCTGTAGCTCGTCTGGTCTTCAACCTCCGCAGACACTCCCACACCACTCCCCTGCTCACTACCCTCTGCTGGTTGCCTGTTATAGCAAATTTATCATATATATCAAATTTAAAACATTGGTCCTAGCATACCAGGCAGTCAAGGGATCAGCCCCAGCATACTTCCACAAGATATTCAAACCCTACATGCCAGCCAGACCCCTCCGTTCTGCTACCTCAGGACGCCTGGCACCTCCCCCTCTTTGCACCTGCGCTTCCCGAACACGTCTCCTGTCTATTCTGGCCCCACGATGGTGGAATGACTTCCCCGTGGAGGTCAGAACAGCTGAGACACTGACCCATTTCAAGCGACGACTAAAGACTCACCTCTTCAGGCTGCAACTCTCCCCATCCCTCCCTACCTCCCTGTAATCTCTTAAATGACTGTAAGCTTAGGGTTGTAACTAGGTAGCTTTTTCGTAGGTGACTTACTTAATACACCAGTCTTAACAATTGCTTGTACTTATGCATAGACCGCGTTGTTGCTGTTCTCGTTTGTGTTAGTGTTAATCAGTTTAACCTTCAGGGTCCAAGGTGAACTATGCGGTTGTTCCCTGCACTTGCACCGGTACTTCTCTCTAGGGTTTTCGACATACTTGTTCCTGGTTATGGTTATACACTTTGTTGTACGTCGCTCTGGATTACAGCGTCTGCCAAATGCCTGTAATGTAAATGTAAATGTGTTGTTAGGTGGTTGCTGTGGAGTTCTGGGTGGTTGCTAGGGTGTTGCTATGTGGTTGCTAGGGTGTTGTAGGTGGTTGCTAGTGTGTTGCTATGTGGTTGCTATGGAGTTCTAGGCGGATGCTAGGGTGTTGCTAGGTGGTTGTTATGGAGTTCTAGGCGATTGTTAGGCTGATGCTAGGTGGTTGCTATGGAGTTCTAGGCGGTTGCTAGGGTGTTCTAGGTGGTTGTTAGGGTGTTGCTAGGTGATTGCCATGGAGTTCTAGGGGGTTGCTAGTGTGCTGCTAGGCAGTTGATATGGAGTTCTTGGTGGTTGCTAGGGTGTTGCTAGGCGGTTGCTATGGAGTTCTAGGCAGTTGCTAGGGTGTTGCTCTGGAGTTCTAGGCGATTGCTAGGCTGATGCTAGCTGGTTGCTATGGAGTTCTAGGCGGTTGCTAGGCTGTTGCTAGTAGGTTGCTATGGAGTTCTAGGCGGTTGCTAGGGTGTTGCTAGGTGGTTTCTATGGAGTTCTATGCCTAAGGCAACCACACTAATAATAATAATCCTAACAGATACAATAGGGTTCCACCAGCTTCGCTGCTTGGACCCCTAAAAATTAAATGTTATGTAAAACTAATGTATTTTATATCTAGGTTTTTTCCAATGTGCAGAAAAACATGTATTTTTTATGAAAAACAAGTGAATTATCCTAATGGAACCATGATCCGTGAGAAGTGAATAACACCATTGCACTGAATTGTTAAGTAATGAGGTACAAACAATGTTTATTAGGATTTGTTTGGTTTCTGACAACTTCTGCATGTTGAAACATACACCGGGTCACATTGACCCAGGACCATTTTTGCTGTTCCTGACAAATGACCAGAACAGGAGGGTTAAGCAATTAAAATGCAATGCCACCAAATACTAACAAAGTATATGTAAACTTTTAACCCACTGATATAGGACATAATAGCTGAAATAAATCTGTCTCTTAGCTATTATTGAGATTACCTCTTACGGAAATAAAGTAAATACTCTAATTGACTTAACACAGTAAATGTATGGTAACGTGAAATGTGTGGACTTGAGTTTGAATGTCTTTAGCTTAGGTGTACGTAAACTTTTGGCCTCAACTGTATGTTACAGTCTGAAATATCCTCATTAAAAATACTACTTACCAATTTAAAGTCACATAATTTCAAAAATAATGGATATAACCAAAATATTTTGAGAAGTAAGACTTCCATATTGACAAAGAAATCTTATCTGTGTTCAGTAGATAAAGACAGAGACAGAGAATCAATGCTTTCATTCTCCTATTCTGACTTGGTCCAGAAAACAACAAAGGAAAGCAAAGGTACCCAGGCATCACAAATGAACATGTATTTAAACAGATTGTTGAAGGCAATAAATGACCACTAAACTTTTAAAAGGAACATGTTTACACGTAAAACCAAAGGGAAAATGTTATATTTAATTTTTTTTTTTACAGATATTGATAGTAGAATACCATAATTCTATTATAATTCTCTTGTTTATGTCAGTGTTCTGTGAGCAGCGTTTTTCACAGCTGTACTGGCATACCTTCAGCTATTGTAGGTTTTATCTTGTTGCTATGAGAGAATACAAATTTTTAGTCGTGAAAGAATGTTTTTATGAATGCCCAGATAGACACTATAGTCCAGTCTGTCATGGGTGGGGGGTGTAGTTGCATATGAGACTGCAGGGAGGGGGTGCTTGGTAAATTGAAGACAGGCATGAAAACGGTGGCGTTTAGAAACTGTCTTCAACATAGTTGTTCTGAATCACCTACTAATAAAGCTAGAACACTGAGTTTGGTTGCAGAGCACTGAACATCCGGGTTGAACAATCTCATGACACGGCCGTCATAGCCACTAGGGGATTGCATCAAGAAATTAAAGACACTCGATTTAAAAAATAACGTACATAACCGAAATATTTTGAGCAGTAATACTTACATAGCGATGATGAAATGTTATCTGTGTTCAGTAGATAGAGACAGAAACCGAGAATCAATGCTGTCGTTCTCCTCTTTTGACTTAGTCCAAAAAAAGATGTCAACTAAGTCTAGCAGCAAACATATGGATTAGCTATGTTCAAAAGTCCTCAGTAATAATAATATTTTACAAGAAATTATGAAAATCACCGAGAACGTTTCGCTGGGTGCAGTGTCTTTTTCTGCTACCACAGAGTGAATGCGTAAAGTGCCGATGAGAGAAAACTTTTGGTTATGCCCGTTGCCAACTTGTTTTTTTATTTCCGGTTCTGCATCCATCTGGTCATGCCTTTTTCTGACTTTGTTTTTGCTGCTGTCAACTTATTGTTGATAGGATATCTCCCCACCTCTGTCCCGTTCCTATAATCCAACTGATCAAGTTAGTGCTTATGCAGTGTCCAAAAAGCAATTTGCACTGAAGGTGTATATTTGCCGTGTAGCTAGTTACAGCAAAGGGGAGTTCTTGGGTGATTAAACGGATACATTTTAACAATTAGAGAACGTCTGAGTGTTTGATTGACTCAAAAAGTAGCAATCAGAGTTAAAAAAAAAAAAAAAAAAATTTTAAGTGTGTATTTAACTGTTTGGTCCACACGCAACCCAACCCAAATAAAATATCATAAATTCTTGGCCACAATCCTACCCGGTTCAGGTCCGGATAGGATCGAGCTGACTTTGAGAACTCTATTCCCACTCCACCAAACTATGCATTCAGGCAGGTAGTGTTCTCCTGGCATTCACCAAACCCAAATTCATCGGCCAGACTGCTGGATAGGGAGAACGCATTTCTACAGCTCCAGAGTCCAATGGCAGTGTGCTTTACACCACTCCAGCCGATGCTTGTCATTGTTGTGGAAGTATGCTTCTCCTATAGGCTTTTAATGTTTTTAAAAGTTCTTATTAAAGATTGTATTGATCAAGAATACAGTTAAATATATGTGATTATGTGAAGGTCAATGAAGAACAGCAGGTGTTCTGTGTTATGTCTAAGAAGTTGTAACTAAGGAAAGGCTGATGCATATGACCTAGAGAATCTTTGGACCCCAACTCTAGGAGGAAAATTGTAAACATTTACTTATTGGAAATTTGTAAGTAACTTGTGTGGGGAAACAGTCTTGTGCAGAAGACTTTTCAGTTGCAAGAGAAGAGAAAGGACACACCGACCTAGAAAGAACTGTTTTGCTATATCTAGTAATTGTATCAATTATATTCTATTAAATTGAATAAATGAAAATCAAATTAATAACAGCAACAGTAATACTATACACATATTCTGTTAGAACATGCTGGTGTGTTTGTATACGAGTTAAATATTTCATTTGGATTACAGCATGTATTGAATGCATTTAAAGTGCATGTACTTTGGAACCGGAAGATTAAACAAGTGTTAATCATGAGAACACATACTTGTTATTCAAGTCATGCATATACATGCCTCTGTAAGTGTGTGTGTTGAAATATCTGTCATTTATTGAAATTGAAAATTATATAATAGTTATTGTTAAACTAGCTGGTGACACATAAGTGTGACCTTGGCTGGGATTGGTTGTTTTAGAGGGAAGATACATCATGGTAGAAGGAGATCTGATTGTATAAAAAAGGATGTAAAACGTAATTCGGACAGCTCTCTGTGTGTCTTTATGGTACTGGAGACCTCCCATAGGCCTATGTGAAATTAAAAGATAAGAAGAAAATAAAAGATTATTAGAAGAAATCATAGTTTCTAGTCTTTCTTCATGCATCACCGACTCACCTACCAAACCTAAGAGGAAGTTTTCCTCCACATTGTGCATGCAGATCTTTGGTTTGTGTGGCTGCTTGGTCATGGAAACCCATTTCATAAAGCCCTCCACAAATCGTTGTGCTGATGTTGCTTCCAGAGGCAGTCTGGAAATTGGTAGTGAGTGCTGGACAGATGAAGTCCCACTATGCGAGCTTGTGTGGCCTACCGCTTTGCGGCTGAGCTGTTATTGCTCCTAGACGTTTCCACTTCACAAATAACAGCACTTACAGTTAACTGGGGCAGCTCTTGCAGGGCAGAAATTTGACAAACTGACTTGTGTGAAAGGTGGCATCCTATGACAGAACCACATTGAAAGTCACTGAGCTCTTCAGTATAACCCGTTCCTCTGCTTGCCAATTTGTGGCTGAAGTTAGAATTAGAAGGGGTGTCCACATGCTTTTGGACATTTAGTGTATGTCCCTAAACCAAATGACTCAAAACTCATTGAACAACGCTTCACCTTACATTAGGACAATGATCCCAAATACACTGTTAAAGCAACAATGGAGTTTATGGACAAAACGTGAAATGCTTTTGACTGGCCAAGTCAATCATCCAACTTGAATCCAAATGAACATGCGTTTCCAAACGAACATTCACTTGCTGAAAACTAGACTGAAGGCAAAAATCCCCTGAAACAAACAGGACCTGAAGATGGTGGCATTAAAGGCCTGGCAGAGCATCAACAGGGAAGATCAGGCATCCTCAGCATCTGGTGCAGGTGTTGCAGAATTCAGGCTCAAGGATTTGGAACCAAGTACTAAATATGACAACTTTAAGACCATGTTAACGTGTCCATTTACTTTTGGTCCCCTAAAATGGGGGATGTATTAAAAAGGCTGCATTTCAAACAGTGATAACTGGATATGAATGGATATAAACATAATTAAAGCTGACAGCACATTAACCTAATATTATTTGTTACATTTCAAATTCAATGTGCTGAAGTAAATTGTGTCACTGTCCAAATAATTATGGAGCACACCAAGTTGTTCAGTGGAAAAGCTATTTCAACAAGTAACAGCAGAATCAGCCATTTACAACTATTAAAATGCTACTGGTGATCTGCACATGATTAAAGAGTTCAACTTTTAAGCATAACATAGTACATCTAGGCCCACTGTACAGACCACAAATTACTTCATAAAGTCTAGCATTCCTTCTGGCACCACAGGCATTCTTTCACATCTTGTGGCACCCACACTAATACAATTTCCTTTGTTTCCATCACATGGTTGTCTCATTTCCATGTGCATTATAGCAAAGAAAGTCGTAAATCAATTACCTTGGACTACAATTACTTGAATGTTGATATATGATTTGTTAATAGTTTTCATATAACATAATACTGAAACTGTTGGGACATCCTCTCATTATCGGCATCAGCCAGCATAAGATGTTGCAACCAATAATTTCTCTATTCAAATGTCTAGTACGTCATCCTTGATGTTAGTAAACTATGATGACATATTTTGCGGGGGAAGACAAACTGGTAGCAGAGGAACAAACACTTGACAGTTTGTCTAATGTAGCGGTGGTAGCAAAAGAAAGATGAAAGCATAAAGCTGTGGGTGTATTATTGTCTCAAAAATAAGGAAATTTCATTGTTAGCTCGCCAACTCATTGAAAACAAAATTATAGACCCTCAGGACACCTTATAAAATTATTTTTGAAGGTTTGTCAGCACCAAGATAAACTGAATTTCACTAATAAGGTTCCACTGAGGGAGCATTATGTTCATGACATTATATTGAGGTAAACTAGCTATCTTGTCAGGTAACAGTTAACTTAGCTAGGGCTAATGCTGCTTTCAAGTGGTGTCGGATTTACGGGATACACGGGTTTCCCACCAGGAAGGCCCACATGAACACCTTTCAATGCGGAGAAGCAGCAGCTCTACTTTGAGGTCCTCCCAGACAGCTCACCTCATCAAGGAAAGTAAGCCCTGCCACCCTACAGAGAATCCCAATTTCTGCCGCTTGCATTCACAATCTCACTCTTTCGGTTACTACTGTTGGGAAACAGACAGTTTTGTGTATTCTAAGTCCCGGAGGAAGGGCCACCCCCATGACCATATGGGCCTCCATTCCTGTCGGTTTCGAGGATTCCCCTCCTGGGAATTTCCGCTGGGCCTCCCATGACCATTATGGATTTGAATGGTCCAACCAGAAGGAAGCACCGCTCCTTATCACCAATCAGAGGCAGTGCTCCCTTTCAACAATAGAATTCCTCTATATGCAAATACCAATCTACTGGAACTGTATAAATGTAATCACCCACCAATACTACTTTGAACTTTCTCTCTGAGTTGTTCCCGTAGCCGGCTGCGTAATAAATCTTCCTGTTTTTACTACAAATTCTTGATCTGCTTCTTCATGGGCTAACGGTCATCTTACTTGTTTTTGGTAACATCTTGAATTACCTACACTACCCATAGCTTGTGACCATAGGTGAGAGTAGGGATGAAGATTGGCTGGTAAATCAAGAGCTTTGCCTTTCAGCTCTGCTCCATCTTCACCACCATCATCCAATACAATACCTGTATTATTGCAGCTGCTGTACCTAGATGGTGGTCAATCTCTGAATCCCTTTCTCCCACCTTGGGTTGCCGCCCAGACATGCATCTACTAGCTTTTGACCACAATCCCCAGCAGCCGCTGCCCACAATGGAGGCTTTAAACCAGGTTCATTCAGACTCCATGTACCCAACCGCTCCGGGATACAGGAAAAGCTCTATCGGAGATGTGAGCTGAAATCCTTCTGGACAGACTCTTCTGCCAGGCGTTCCCAGCAGACCCTCACTACACGCTTGGGCCTACCTGGCCTGTCTGGCAGCTTCCCCGCGATCTGACCTGACTCATCACCATCACCACAGTATGCCTACATTTGAACATATGTGATACATGTGCTTTCAATGACCACATTCTCTTCAGATGGTGGTCATCTGAGATGAAAAAATACAGGGCCAAATTCCTTGAAATAATTTATGAAACACTGAGTAGCACCACTGCTTTGGAATATAGCATGTTTAATTTGTGTTGGCTAAGATAGCTAATTTTGATATCAGTACTTTTTATGGCAGGCCTAGATTTTGCAAGTCTTAACCTCTAAGCGCAAAGCCCCTAGTGGTCGGCACGCCGGCGTGCCGAGATCACTAAACTCAGACATTCGGTACTAGTGCAACCAAAGTATGAGTTAAAAACAGAAACGCGTTGTTTTAGTTTCATTAGTAGACGATACACGACAACTATGCCGAAAACGGAGTTTGCAGCGCCACCATTGTCACTCTGGTCGTTCATTTAACACGCACCCCCTCCCTACAGTCTCATCTACAAAACACCCCCTACCCTTGACATAATGGACAATATTATCTTGGCATTCGTAAAAATATTCTTTCACCATTAAAAAATCATACTCCGTCATAGCAACAAGATAAACCCGGCAATAGCCCTAAGATATGCCTATACAGCAGTGAAAACGCTGCTCACTGAATAACAAAATAAACAAGAAAAAGTTTTTAAAAATGATACCATGTCATTCTACAGTCAATATCTGGGACTAAATATTAAATAAATAGACAACCTTACTGTTGGTTTTACGTGTAGAGATGTCCCTTTTGAGACTGCGTTGTCATATATTGTCTTGGACAATCCGTTTGGGAAATATACGCGCATTTGTGACGCCTGGGTATCTTCCAAAATAGCTGTGCGTAATACCACAGCTGTTGTTTACGGCGTTGTCGCCCTTTTTAGTACAGTCTGGCTTGACTGACGATTCATTTATTCAGTAGGTGAGAATATAAGCTTTAACGATGTATAACATGTCTAATTCTGCTTTTGGAATGGCGTTTTATAGGTCAGTGTAACAGAAAATAGCATCGCATTCAATTACGCATTCTCTGTGGTAGCAGTAAAACAAAGACGCTGCTAACAAAACGTGGTCAACGATATTTCATAATTTCTTGGAAAATACTATTATTATTGAGGACTTCTGGACATAGCTAAGCCATATGTTTGCTGACAGACATAGCTGACATCGTTTTCTGGAGCAAAACAGAAGTGCGGAATTGCAAGTGGAGTTGCATTCACAAATGATCTGCTTATCCAGCAGTGAGTCCAGAATCTCTTGAATGGACTCAAAAGCAACTAAGGGAATCTTATATTGAAGCACGAATGTCGGTGGAGCATTCAGGTCTGTGGGGATGCATATTGTGTGAAGGTCAGTGACCCCACAGTCGTGGGCATCCCTGGAGAAAGTGTGCTCAAAGTTGTAAAATAATTGTCCAAGCTGCTGTCGTTGAGCTTCGGTTTCCAATGGATCAGCTTTAGCAAGTTGTTGTTGGACCTCAGCCTCAAAATCTGGATAAGGTTCCTCCTGGGAGGAGATGCTTCCTTCATGACTGTAAGGAGGTTGCTCAGTGCCCTGGGTAACAGCATAGACTACCAACTCGTTTTCTTGTCTTAGGTCAATATGACGAATGGTGTCGCTAGGGAACACTTTATTGGAGACCACCAATATAATTTTCAAAGGACGGGTGAAGTATACTTCATTGCAGCCTTCCAGTATCAAGAAGTTAGGGAGTTCACCAATCACAGGGATGGTGAGCTCAAAATCGTGGAAAGAGCTATTAATGAAGTAGCCTTAAGGTTTTCTTGCGCTCACATGAGTAGTTGTATTGGTAAGATTCTGCACCAAGAGATAAGTAGAGCGGTTGTGAACTTCTAAAAGAGGGGTGCCACAACTGGTCAGATTTAGCCCATAGAAATATGGAGCAGGTTGGAAGAAACCTCCAGAGCAATCAAATGCTTGTCCCTTCAGAATCATGAGTCTAGCAGGAATAGCCATGTCAAACTCACTCGTCACTTGACAAGCCTGGGGAATCGTTTGACCAGAGCGCATATGCTCTGGGTCTGTGGACAGGAGTTTGTCCTCTGTGCGCACTTGAGACCACAAAACACCATTAATGGTGTCAAGCTGAGCCCCCAACAGAACTAGTACATTGGCTCCAATGTAGATGGAGTGGGACAGCTGAGGCACCACAGTGAAGTAGTGAGTCAGCTGGTTCTTCCTGATCTGGAGAGCCAACACACAGATCCCAATGCTCTTCATTGAGGTCTGTGGGATTTCAGCCGAGAGTAACCTGCGGCTTTTGCACTAAGGGTGGACAAGCGTCCTTTTGGGAAAGAAGGTCATACAAGTCTTGGCAGATGGCAGACTTCTCAGACCAGATTGCAAGAAGGGCATCCTGCACATAGATCCTATTCACCCACACCCCACCAGTGATTAAAGGACTGAAAAGTTGTGACGTGGATTTGTCCAAGGCACATAGGAATGATCCTGTTCATGTTGAACATGGACTGGAGGCCAAATGTTCTTGCTCTCCTGGGGAAAGTCACTGAGAGCAGGTGAGAGGTTTTTGGGGAATACTGGGTCTCCAGAGTATTGTGTGTGGGACTCAAGCTCTATTTTGGGTGAGCAGTGGCTGAGAGAGTCTGAGCACCTCCATTGGTTGCAATTGCGTTACATGGTTGTTTGGTAATACTAATATCAAAGGGCTTTGAAGAGATGACTTGTGCCCACAGCTGCCCCCGGGTGGCAACAAATGGAGCCAACCTAATAAAGCCGTTTTTACACTGCTAGGCCGGGTTAAAATGCTGTAGCAGACCTGGGGTAGAATTAGTGATGATCAATTTCCACAGATGTTCTTTATCCACCTCTTTCCCCGGAATAAACATCTTTACACTGCAGAGAATAATCCGCGGGATTCGCTGTGGCACGTGCAATTATGTATATCGTGCACAATAAACAGTGTCTTTCTCGTGAATGATTGTTGTGTGATATTTTTGAAACAACTGCCTTGCAAAATGTTACCCCTGGTGTTTCTGGTTTTGATAGCTAAACTGTTTGAGAATAAAGCTGAGCTGGGTGTTAAATTAGCAATCAGAACAAGAAGAATAAAACAAAAACAAAGGAGATTTTGTCAGAAAAAGGGAATGGCATGGGTTCCCATAGTCTCTCGGACCCCTGTCGTTCCCTCCACCTGTCAGTGGTTGTGTTATGATGAGAGGGGAGGTCCTGAAGGTCCTTCCGGATCACAGTCTTGGAGGTTGGGGCTTCTGAACCCTCAAGGTCCAGTGGGGTTTCAGAGCCTTTTAGTTCAAGAACTCTAGGTTCTTCCTTCCTTTCATTCTTGTCACTCAGACGGACGATGACCTCCTAGGCCATTTGCGCCATTTCCTGATGCCGTGCATTGAGGGCCTTGAGTGATCATTACCACAGGCCATCAGGGTGACGTGAGCAGGAATGGATGGATGCAGATTGTGGAGGAACAAGGACTTGAAGGCTCAGTCCTCCTCAGGACCAAGCCCATTTCTTCCTTGGAAGAAAGCATATCTCAAGCGGTTATAAAAATCACAAGGGTGCTCAGATTGACTATGTTTGATCTGAATTGCAGAAATCGCAGTTGATGTCCCATCAGCAAAGGGTGCGTATTCTTCTGAGAGCGCATTACACAGCTGGAGATAGCTGTCACGGAGAGAAAAGGGCTGTGCTTCTATGAATGCTCGAACAGGGCGAGAGGTCGTCTTCCAAATGAGTTTGACTTTCTCAGTTGCTCTTGGCAGCTCAGACAGACCATGTTCAATTTCCTACAGGTAGTCTTCCACCTTGTGGTCGAGCTTCTTGAGATCAAAACGTTCAATGTCCTCAGCTAGTGCATCAAGGTGTTTCCAGCGTGGATCATCTGGAGACTTGTAAGACCTTCTTGACGAGCAATATGAGGGGGAGTGGTCCGAGTCCGAGGGACTGGAGGCAGGGTAGTTTCTTCTTTGAGAGGTGTGGGACCGTGATCCATACCGGCGCCGCCTAGGGACGACAGTGAGTCGTCCGTGCGAGGCTGGCAGTAAGAAATCACAGCTTTTACCTGAGATGGAGAAGAATGGCTGTCAGATTCATCACGCCACCGAGGGCGAGAAGAGTGTTCTGCACGGGGTCGCCGTGAGGAGCAGTCTGATTCCCTGTCTGAGGGGGGGTGCATGATCATGCTCAGCGAGGAGGCGAGAGTGAGGGAGATCTGTGCCTCTGTTTCTCCCTTTGGGGAGGAGAGAGTAAGGGATATCTGTACCTCTGCCTCTCCTAATGAGGAGGTGAGAGTGAGGGAGATCCGTACCTCTGCTGTTCTCGGCAAGGATGTGAGGGCGAGGGAGTTCTGTGCCTCTGTCTCTTATGCAACTATGGTGACGCTCACTGTCTGTGAGCCTGGAGACACACTCTTCCAGTGTCACAGTAGTCGTAGTGAGATTGCGGCATATTTCTCTTACCTCCGCTTGTAGCCGTTCCCTACTCTGACTCAATTGCCGGTTCTCCCTGCTCAGGTCTTCCAGCTCTATGCTCATCTGTCGGTGGTGGAGTAAGAACAGCCTGCCTACTACCTCTTGGACGGTCATACGGTGGGCATGAGAGGAGTCCTGGATGGACTGCACTAAGTGATTGATTTCACTTTCGCACTCTTCCAAAGAGTGTTGCTCAAATTGTTCCTACTCTTCCTGGGGAAGTTGGAGAAGCCACAAAGTCCTGAATGGGAATCTGCTCTAATTCTGGGAGTTCTGCCTCCACCTGGGAAGCTTGGGAGGAACTGTGACACATTTTCAGACCTACTGAGAAGCAGGAAGAAGCAGGGAGGAAAGCAGGCCAGAAATAGCCAAGCTAGCTACAACCTGTAACGGGTAGGATATATCTAACCCAAAACTTGAAAAGACAGCGATGGGGCTGTGTACAAAATACCAGGCAGAACTGCGCGAGAAACCAGTATCACAGCAGGGGTCACGCGCACACTAGTCACGCAGAGCCAGTGATCGTGACCAAGCACAATTATCCAACACAATCACTTATACAACATTGTTATACAACAGCACCAAATAGCAACACTATTCTGATGCAACTGCAATGCCAGGGGTGAACTAACTAATGAAAGCGGCACACTGGAAATTGGTAATTACTAATTAAATTACTACACGGATGTAATAATGCTTAATAACTACTCAATATGTGACGGGTGCTGGAGGAAAGGTCCGCAAGTCGCAAATCTTGAAATCGCGCTAGGAGGCAAAAAAGGTTTTTAAAAATTTTTTTTACTGTTTTCCTTTTTTTCATATTACGAAAGTTAAAGCGTTGAAGAAGTCACTCAATAGAATAAACAACATTTTTAGGGTCACTAAATACTTATAATTTGTCAGCAAAGTCGGCTTGTTTTATTGATTCTTACAGCCAGGTTTTGGAGGTGTGATGGGGGTGCAGTTTAATTAGCATGTTTGATTTCGTTGGCTATTGTCACTTAGTTTCAGTCAAGTCACCGCCCATAAATAAAGCCGTGTGGTAGTAGCCTATGTTTCTTTACTGTGTGAGGTTGCTACAATGGCGGACGCTCAATCAGTAGGTGAGAGTATAAGCCTTCCAACGATGTATAACATGTCTAATTTTGCTTTTGGAATAGCGTTTTATAGGTTAGCGTAACCAAACATTTTCTTACCATGGCATTCGCTCTATATATGGTAGCATTAAAAGACGTTGCACCTAATGAAACGTTGTCAACGATTTTTCGTAATTCCTTGGAAAATACCATTATTATTGAGGACTTCTGGGCATAGCTAAGCCATATGTTCGCTGATAGACCTATCTGACATCGTTTTCTGGAGCAAAACAGAAACGGACAGAACTGTCATTGATTTACTTCATCATTGCTATGTAAGTATTACTGCTCAAAATATTTCGGTTATATACGTTATTTTAGAAATTGAGTGTCTTTAAATAGGTTAGTGGTATTATGTAATGTGGATATTTCACACTGTAATGTAAGCGTTAGTTAGTAGTGTAATAGTTTTTGTGACGCATACAACAGTGATGAGGAGAGTGTTGAAACATTGCCAAAATGTGGTGGACAGCTGAAAATTGCTTTCATATCGTCCCATTCCCATACAAGAAAACATAGGAGTTTACAGAGTATAGAAATACATACAAGAGTTAATTATTACACATTTAGGTACTGTGCAGCATTGTGTGACTATATTTTTGCATTATGTTTAAATTATATCTATGTTTCATCTTAAATCTTCATAAGGGGCTCATATGTTTTACAATGGACAAAAAGCATTATATTCCTTTTTGGAGAGATTTTGGATTTGTTTCTGGACCCTTAGCTATTTTAGATCAGTGTCAATAATTTAGACATTTTGGGTAGATTTGGAGATGCTGGGTACACTGCTTAGTTTTTGCTTCATAGATCTTTAGTAGTTCTACATATCCACCCTTAGATTTTATGAACGTGTGGTCAAGAAGTTTTTGATCCAGGACATGTATACTTTAACCCGCAATCTCCCAGTATTTCATTGCGAACTAAAAAAGGAGCAAATTCATTTTTGATTTTTTGCCTTGACCATTGCATTTGTGGCACTTTATTTCTTACAAAATTATGAATATAAAGTAATCTAAGCTAGTATTGTAAATCGTACAGATGTATTGCTTAATTTAAGACATTTTTCTAGTCTCTGTGGTGTTCACACCTGGAGTTATAAAGCTTTAAATAGGGTAACCCCTAAGTGGGCAAAGATTGACAGGTACTCTAGTGGGGGAGTGGTTGGGGTGGAGTTAACTAGCTATTGTTCCCACCCATTATCTCCCTGTGAGAAGTGTGAAAAGTTAAAGATCTTTCAAGGGGATTTTCTCTGCTACTTGATTTTAGGAGTACCAACATTCAAATAAGCATATCTTCAACTATTTTCAGATTTCAATGTATGACACATCATTTGAAATCTTATAATCTGCACTTTCATAATCTGTAAAAAACTGAAAAATGACCTTGCCCTACTTGAGGACAAAACACCAGCACCTGTCACATATTACAGTGCGTTTGTTATTGATGAACCAGATTATTCTGCCCTTGCTAAAGAGTCTCCCTCTTGAGCTAGACAGATACATAAAGTATTTCTCAACACTGCAGCACATGAAGGATGTGCGGATTTATTGTTCACCGCCACTTCATTAAGTACAGCACAAACGGAAATGAGTAAAACTAAAAATAAAATTCTCTCTTTTTTTTAAAGAAAATGGGAATAAAATCGAATTATTCAGGAAAGTATCAATAATTGCAACTAACCTCAGCATGTATAGTGTAAGTTCGTCACACCCCTGTTATAACAGAGATACTGACACATACATATATATAGACAGCTTATAGAATACCACAGGGTTAGGGTACTGAATGGAGCTGATTAGCAATGACTAACAATGTCTATACACACAGGCCGTTAGCTAGGAAGCTATCATGGATTAATTTCTGGATATGCTTTAACTCTACTATTTTACACAGAATATCAGCATGAATTCAAGCATAAGCACAATGTACACGTTACTTCTAAACAATGCTTCTGTAAGTGAGTACAAGCATAGAATCCAGTAGATTATCTCCGGCTCAACCATGTGCTTCTTACCTAGAGTAGACAAAGAGCCAAAATGGCCTACCCAAAGGTCAGAGGGCAATCACTACCACAACCAAAGACCATGTAAAACAACATCACCACCTTGTGGATTCAAAATGAAATGGGATGAATATACTAACTTAACTACAGGGGTCAGGACACAGCTGTATTTGTACGGTTAAATATGTTTGAATTGTTAATAGTCAGACAATGATGCACATAAATTAGAATTAGCTGCTACCACTGTTATAGCACAACCTATTGAAAGTACAAATGGCATTTGTCTTGAGGCAGGCCTCAGCATAGTAAGTATGGCGCCATCTGGTGGCAACTCACAGAAAGCTTTCATTTTAATTATTTAATTCAGCGCTACAAGATCAATATTCCTTAATTGTCAATTGAAGCCAATTTCTCTATCCTCACACGGGGCACCAGTTGTAGGTGCCATAGATAAAATTTTAGTAATAATCAGTCTCATAAAATTATTACCATATAATTTGGAATTTTAATGAGCACGTTCAAATGGTTACTTGACAGGATCAAACAAATATTGCCAATTCGATCATTAATCAAATATTTTAATATTGTTAATCTAAGTCCTGAAGGCAGCGGTACTTGTAATGGAATATTGTAGCTTTAATCAACAACCAAGAAACATGAAGCAGGCAACTGGGTACAATTAAACAATATTTATTAAACGCAGTTAGCAGAATCACGTAACATCATTATAATAACATCAACTACCTAGAACAATTGTCTACTGCTAATGGTTATAGCAAAGTCTCCATGAGGTTAAATGAGGAAAGAATGCGAGTGTATGCACGCGTGGGGAGAGAGAAAAAAGGTGTTGAATGAGGACAGGCAACTCGCGTGGAGTATTCGGTTGAGGTAGAGGGAAATGGCACCAGGCTTCTCTACAGGGGAATCTAGAAGCCAAGCAATTGTTCAGGCGCCAGAGACACTACTTAGTATAGTCAAAACACACATGCAAGGAGGAGGTTAAGATGAAAAATAGTGGACAGCGCTTGCGCGTAGCCTCTATTAAGAGCTCTGAGCTCACTATAATCACTAATGATCAAATACAAAACAGTTACAAACGAAGTTACATTGATACAATATATAACTAACAAAGAAAAGACTAATCTGTGCCCAGATGTTCCAGTGTTACTTGTGGTTGAGTATCATCAGATACTCAACACCAGAGTTTTCACTCCACACCATCCCTTTTGAGGAATTTCCACGTAAGTTTCACATAACCATCCCTGTCACAGCCTGCAATTTGAACTAGTGTTTAAAACTTGGACATTTTTATCCGGATACATTTCTCTCTTAAAAGGCACTGGATCCACTGAATTCCATTGCCGCTTTCTAACCGATATAATAATTTTTCTAATAACAAGCTAACACTACTGCAAATGTTATTTACATCACAGCTAGCCTGGTGGCTTTTCAAGCTGGTCAAAACTACTGTTAGCCAGCAAGAATTTAACAAACTAGAATAACTTAATGAAATTTCTAACAACAACAATAACAATATTTATAGCAACCTATACAACTGTACAAAATAAAAAGATGCATACTTTATTACACTGCTGTGTAACAGCTGTGACAAGCATCCGCGCCCCTCCATTTCCCTGCAGGCAGCAATGTTTTCTTGTAATTTACAGGTGCGTTGGGTAGGAGCAGTGCTCACCTGATTTGACTGGCAACACTTGGCCTGCCTCTATTTAGAATACGGCGGCTCTCCCTTTTTCCCCTCTCCTCCACGTAAACTGTGTGGCTGTGGTTGTGCAGTCTGCTTATTCTTTCTGTTGTTGCTTTTCTTTTTTTCCCATGCAACACCTGTTAGCTGATCTCATGGTGCACATACAGTCATTCATTCTCCATTCGCATTGCACTTCGTATCTCGTTTCATAATGTCGGATGTTCAGACGGGCACGGTGGCATAGTAGTTAGCACTGTTGCCTCGCAAGAAGGAGGTTCCGAGTTCGAATCCGGGTCTGACCGGATCCTCTCCGCGTGGAGTTTGCATGTTCTCCCCGTGTTTGCATGGGTTTACTCCAGGTACTCCGGTTTCCTACCACACTCAAAGACATGCAATGTTAGGTGCACTCCTGAAGTTGCCCTTGACCAAGGCACTGGCCTCAGAACTGGAGTTGGTCCCCGGGCGCTGCACTGTGGCTGCCCACTGCTCCTAAGTAACTAGGATGGGTCAAATGCAGAGGGCAAATTACCCCACGGGGTTCAATAAAAGTATATCTTATCTTATGTTTGTGAGTGACGTGTTTAATTTCATTGTAATAAATTGTTTCTTGTTGTCTCATACTAGTGTTGTACCACTGTAGCCAAACAATTGTTACAAATGGTAGCAGCGTTACAACGGTTCCTGACAGCCAGTGAGTGAGCGAACTGGAGACAAAATCGCGCGTGAAACTGTCCTGATATGTAGCGTCGCGTGTAGCTAATCCTTCTCATTTCAAATAAATGGTAGCTAGCAACTACATACGTAATGCAAATAACATCCTATGTCTACAGAATTGTAGCATGTTAGCTGCTATGATGTCTCAAAACCACTATGCAAGACTACATATAGCAATGTTATGCACAATGCCTATAAAACAATGATCAAGCCCATTCATAGCATGATTGGCTAACTAGTAAGACTGTTTAGGGAGCAGGCCAAATCATAGACATATATACTATGGGCCAAATACTCATGCTATAATAGTCTCAGTTGGTTTGTGGATCTCGACCAATAAAAAGTGTTTGGGGCGGGACACGGTCGCGAAAACTCACACAACTAGAGACACAGCGAACAAATATTTGAGGGGTGAACGACAATCACTGCTCAGTTCGCTGTCGCTCGCAGCAGGTCAGGATAGTCTGATTGAAACAAATGCCTTTTAATCACTTTTTCTCGCTCACGTCGCTGCATGTCAGGAACGGATGACTGTTTGGGATCTTAAGTTTTCTTGAATGGTTTTCTTTCCCTTTATTCGGCTGTGTGGTTCAGAGCGTTGAGCTTTGATTGGTGGCGTTTAGTTTGTATATTGTGTATGGTGTTGCAGAGACACGGAGTACGTGTTTGTCCAGTTGCGTTGGAGAGAGGATTACTTCCAGTGTGTTTCCAGGTAATGTGTTACACTAGCCCCTTTGCATGTGCTGTTGGCGGCATCCTGCATGCACGGTGATGTCCAAGTTGCGGTCCAACTAGCGATATTTAAAGGGGTTTGCTGACAGGTAAGCAGCCCAAGATTGACAAGGTGCAGGGGACACGTTCCGCAGAGCTCAGGGAGGGGCTTTTCACTGGTCTCTCCAGTCTCTGCCGGTGGAAATTGAATAGCTATTTCTCATGTATAAAGATCCCTTTACTCACGCCACTGAAGGGTGGAGCAGGTTAAATCAGGCTATTTTCGAGGGGAGCAAAGCCCTATCCACTCCACTGCTGGGAGTTTTGTCCTCCTTGTATCGCATATTGCGGTGGGTCAAGTCAACGGGCAGAGTGCAAGGGGGAGGAAAGCATATTAAGTATTTATGCAAACCAGATGGAGGGGTCTGGTAGTCTTGCATAGTAATCCAAAAGTTAATGAGTTTTTGCATCGACTGTCAATTGTCAGTTTTCTTGTACTCAATAAAAGCGAGCTGATTTTGTTGGCTGATTATTGGGGCCAGTCTGAAATAGTTTGTAGTGGACTGTGTCTGCTTTAACATAAGTTTTGTTACAAGTCACCATAAACTACCAACGAATGCTTACATTACAGTGAGAAATATCCTCATTTTTTATTATAAAAGCATTTGTTTCTGTTTATAATTGACTTCAGTCTCCCTAGGTAGGGCTTAGAGTAGAGTTTATGCAGTTCATACTATGCAGTTCAGAGTAAGGATGAGTAACAATGTTTTTATTTATAAAAACATTTTGCCTGTTAGAAACGTGATGTGACTGTTGGTTTACCTCAGTGTCACAAAAGCCTGTTATGGCTATATAACATGCAGGTCATTGTTTGTTAAATACAGCTTTAAAAAGCAAATTGCCTTTTGTTAAACTGGATTATTATAGATGTCATTGCAAAAATCATGACTTTACTGCTTTAACCTCTTAGTGCACACCCCCTAGTGGTCGGCACGCCGGCGTGCCTACATTACTAAACTCAACCATTCGGTGCTACTGCAACCAAAGTGTGAGTTAAAAACAGAAACGCGTTGTTTTAGTTTCATTAGTAGACGATACACGACAACTATGCCGAAGACGGAGTTTCGCAGCCCCACCATTGTCGCTCTGGTCGTTCATTTAACACGCACCCCCTCCCTGCAGTCTCATCTAAAAAACACCCCCCACCCTTGACATAATGGACAATACTGTCTATCTTGGCATTCATAAAAATATTCTTTCACCACTAAAAAATCATATTCCGTCATAGCAACAAGATAAACCCGACAACAGCCCTAAGATATGCCTATACAGCAGTGAAAACGCTGCTCACTGAACAACGACATAAACGAGAAAAAGTTTTTAAAAATGATACCATGTCATTCTACAGTCAATATCTGGGACTAAATATTAAATAAATATGAATCCTTACTGTTGGTTTTACGTGTAGAGATGTCCCTTTTGAGACTGCGTGGTCATATATTGTCTTGGACAATCAGTTTGGGAAATATAGGCGTATCTGTGACGCCTGGGTATCTTCCAAAATAGCTGTGCGTAATACCACACCTGTTGTTTACGGCGTCGTCGCCCTTTTTAGTACAGTCTGGCTTGATTGACAATTCATTTATTCAGTAGGTGAGAGTATGAGCTTTCTAACGATGTATAACATGTCTAATTCTGCTTTTGGAATAGCGTTTTATAGGTCAGCGTAACAGAAAATATTCTTAGCATCGCATTCACTTGCGCATTCACTCTATCTTAGCATAAAAATACGTTGCAGCTAACGAAAGGTGGTCAACGATATTTCGTAATTTCTTGGAAAATACTATTATTATTGAGGACTTCTGGACATAGCTAAGCCATATGTTTGCTGATAGACCTAGCTAACATCGTTTTCTGGAGCAAAACAGAAGCGAATAGGACAGCGTCATTGATACTGTCTCTGTCTCTGTCTACTGAACATAGAGGAGATTTCATCATTGCTATGCTCGTATTACTGCTCAAAATATTTCGGTTATATACGTTATTTTTGAAATTAAGTATCTTTAAATAGGTTAGTGGTGTTATATAATGTGAATATTTCACACTGTAAATGATAGCGTTAGATGGTAGTGTAATAGTTTTTGTGAAGCATGCCACAGTGATGACGTCAGAGTTGGACCATTGCCAAAACGTGGCGGGCGGTCGAAAATTGTTTTCATGTTGTCCTACCCTCATACAAGAAAACATACGAGAGTACAGAGTATAGGAATACACACGAGTTAATTATTACACATTTAGGTACTGTACTGCATTGTGTGACAATATTTTTGCATTATTTTTTAAATCTGATAGCAATGTTTCATCTTAAACCTTCATAAGGGGCTCATTTATATGCTTTATAATGGACAAAAAGCATTTTATTCAATTTTGGAGAGATTTTGGATATGTTTCTGGACACCTAGCTATTTTAGACCACTGTACTGACTGAAAGCTTGTAATTCCCATTTGAAAATTATGCAACAGTGATTTTCTTGAGTCAAAACAATTGATTTGTATTGAAATATGTGAATATGTTGTGATTTACAACAATGCATAATTTAGACATTTTGGATAGATTTGGAGACGCTGGGTACACTGCTTAGTTTTTGCTTCATACATCTATAGTAGTTCTACATATCCACCCTTAGATTTTATGAACTTGTGGTCAAGAAGTTTTTGATCCAGCACAGGTGTAGTTTAACCTCCTGTATATCTCATATCTCTCAGTATTTCACTGCAAACTTAAAAAGTGCAAATTTATTTTTGTTTTTTTGTCAAAACAATTGCATTTGTGGCAGTTTATTTCTTTCAAAATTATGAATATAAACTAATCTGCGTTAGTATTGTAAATTGTACAAATGTCTTGCTTCATTTAAGCCATTTTTCAAGTCTCTGTGGTGTTTACATCTGGAGTTATAAAGCTTTAAATAGGGTACCCCCTAAATGGGCAAGGATTGGCAAAATTTGGCTTGTGCCTTAAGAGGTTAATATCCCAACAATAGCTGTGTCAGTGATTAAAATGACAAAATCAGGAATTTTTGGCATTTTAAACAACTTCTGTGTTAAACCCCACCCACTTACGGTTTACACCATGCCCACTTTCATTTTTTATCAGAAATACTCATTATTTTGCTGGATGAACAAATACCGATACAAATACAAATAGTGGTACATCCCTTGGTATTAAACAGAATGAAGTATGCTTGATAAAGTGAGACCAAAGCAGAGCATTTATTGTGTAAATGCAGATAGTTTAAAAGTTTAACCAAAATATCACAATGAGGACATCAATACTTTGATGAAAACACATTTTCATTGGCAGAAACCTCTTCCATTCTCAAAAGCAAACTTTACTGACATATTAGTTTGGAGGGTGTGATTAAATTGTAAATTCACTTAAAAAGTTTAATCTTGAAACTGGCCCAATTTATTCAGAGATAGAATTACCTTATTACAGTGTAGGGCAGTTTACAGAAGTGTGCAGCTTATCAGACTCCCAAAGGGAAAAAAACTGTTTACTGTGCTGACAGGGAGTCAGCAGGTTGTGATAAAGAGACTCAGTTGCAAAACATCCGACTGAATCAGCATTATATAAACCTCAGCTTCTTCATAATAGTTTTGGAAAAGCCAATGTCATGGGGAACTAGTTGCTGTTTCAGCTGCAAATGTTAATCTGGTGTGGTATGCTTAGTGAGACAGTGCAAGTAGGATCAATGCTGTACTGTTTTGTTATTGTTACATCCTAGTATTTTTTGTGCTTTGTTCTTGTTTTTGTCTCCCATACAGACGGAGATAGTGATGTCACAGCCCCATCGAAGAGAAGTGGATCCGAGGATACGCCTGAGAGACGACGCACACCATCGCTTTGCAACCAGTCTAAAAGATGCCTGTTGTGAGGACGCCGGAGCCGTCACGGAGCAGCGTTATTAGAAAGATGTCAGACTACATATTGCCGCACACACCTTTTTATGTTAGTCTGAGTCTTGGTCAACAGCTTGAAGTTGCCTACTGCCTACAGTCCAAGTTATCAGTTGTCTGAAATCTCCTCATCCTGACCACCATCATAACCATCTTTGCTTACAAACTTTTCTATAATGTGTTAAGTTGCTAATAGTAGCCTTCTTGTCACTTTTTAGTAATGGAAAGTTATTTTCGGTAAGATTTCTATTCTTACAATAGTCAAGGGGGTTTGTACACATAGCAGGGTCAGTGCGAGGGTGTGATGGTGATGCTGCTGGACATGCTGGAGGGAAACTCACCACTTTCTGAGAATAGCCCACTAGCTGGACCTTGCTGAGAGCAGAGTTGACCTCCTGCAAGCTGTAGCACTTCTTCCAAGTCCACACATCCACAACCTCCTTCAAGGGGCCTGGGAGAAGCCTGGATGAATGTGTATACACACCTGTATCACGTTAGCACACACATACTTGTATTGCATTAGAACAAACAAAAAATGTACAATTACACACATGCATCTTCAAACTGAATATAACTAAATGATACAAACTAGACACAATCTTTTTAGAACTGCACTGCAAAATTTCTGGTTGCCTTTAAATTGCAATATGACAACCAACTATAGCGCAATCCATTACAGTATTTAATTTTACTTGAGTGTGTACAGCACCTTTGAATGTCCTTATTCTTCCAGCAGGTGGTAGTTTGTGCCTTAGGAACCCTTTCCATGAAGTTCACCAACTCCTCCATCAACAGCCTAAGGGTGTAGGGCATTGGAAGGTTAATCTAGGGTTCACACACTTAACTATACTGCAAATGCAGACATAATTGTGTAATGCTCCCCTGAATTTCCTGGACAGAAACCTGAAATCACAATAAAAGCTGTAGGCCGCCTTGAGTTATCCTGTTTTTCCTTGTTATTTTATTATTTTTTCTTTTCTTTTTTTGTTACAAATATTAATAACATATACTCTGCAGCAAACACATATTAATATTTTGAGAAAATACAGGATCAAAGAAGTGTAATAAAGTAGAATAAAGCCATCAAGGAGATCAAATTAACAACATAAAAGTTGGGAAATCACTTCAAGGATAATTAAAGCCGCTAGCGGCGTTGGGAGGGGTCCAAGCATTGGCACCATCGCGCCCCCTATGGAGTGATTTTTAAATGGCTTTTTCCTCATGATCATATTCCTTCACCCAACATATCTACTGAATATCATGATGATCGTATGAAATATTGATGACTTATGGCCAATTTTTGCTAAGAGGCGCTGTCGGATGACTTCGTTACGTCGCCATGGATATGTCCTGGCCGCTTCCCGTCAAGGCCTTTACTATGTCGTAACACTTAGATGGTCCGGCGTGTATGCACAGCTGCAGTGTTTCTGCGCAGCAACTAAAAAAGGTGTCACACTAGTGTTGTCACGATACCAAAATTTTGACTTTGATACCGACACCAGGTTTAGTATTACGATACTCAATACTGAAATGATACTTGAAACTTAAACGATGCTAATTCGATACTCGGTACCTAACGATACTGAAATTACCTTAATAGATGAGAAACGTAATGTCCACAAGGGTTGACCTCATTTTCGAATTCATGGTTTATTAACAACCTTTAAGTTGAAGCCTCTTCAACATATTAATATGCATAGGCCTATAGTGTTACAACACTGACTTAAAAAAAAAAGGAAAAATATGTTAAATATATTTCAAAAATTAAACAGTTGTAAAGTAAAAAATATTTAAAACAGGTCTTTCACCTTTAAATAGATTTAAAAACAGCATATTTTAATAACAATACAGCATCTATCTATAATAAAATATTTCCAAATTGGAACACCTATTGCTACTGAAGTGAACTGAGTCAAAGCTTGGCCTGTATCAAGGAGCTGAGTGCACAAGCGCAAGTCACCTCACTTGGCAACCTTAGTTGCTACTGCCTTCTAGCGAAGATTCTGACAAATTACACTTTTCATGCTCTCAATCAGTAATGCGGGAGACAATTTTCCCTGGCTTTACATTTGACTCAAAACTACCGAACGTCGGAATATTCTAATACCGAACAGTTTCTTTTTTTTTCTTTAAGTACCGAGAAAGTGCTGAAGTTTTGGTATACCGTGCAACACTACGTCAGACACATATTCCAATCCATTGCTCAGCTTAGCAGAGAATGCACATTTCAGAGCGCCACAGAGACAGATAGAATAATAACACATGAATGCACATTTAAAACAATAAATACGACATTGAGAAAAAACGGAAGAAAAGACGTAATATCAACTCGCGATCTGCGTGCTGCGCGCAAAGTAGCCTACCGTTTAATTTATTTAGACATTGGCAGATAAGAAAAATTTTGGTTACACTGACCTATAAAACGCTATTCCAAAAGCAAAATCAGACATGTTATACATCGTTAGAAAGCTTATACTCTCACCTACTGAATAATGAATCAAGCCAAATTGTACTAAAAGGGCGACAACGCCGTAAGCAACAAGTGTGGTATTACACACAGCTATTTATGAAGATAGCCGACCCAGGCGTCACATATGCGCGTATTTTTCACAAACGGATTGTCCAAGACAATATATGACCACTCATTCGCAAAAGGGACATCTACGCGTGAAACCAATGGTAAGATTGTATATTTATTCAATGTTTAGTCCCAGATATTGACTGTAGAATGACATGGTATAATTAAAAGAAAAATTGTCTCGTTTATTTCGTTAGTCGGTGAGCAGCATTTTCACTGCTGTATTGGCATATTTTAGGGCTAATGTCGGGTTTATCTTGTTGCTACGGAATATTGCATTACATTACATTACAGGCATTTGGCAGACGCTCCTATCCAGAGCGACGTACAACAAAGTGTTTAACCATAAACAGGAACAAGTGTGTCGAAAACCCTAGAGGGCAGTAGCCTACCGTTCCAAATGCAGGGAACAACCGCCTAGTTCAACTTGGACCCTGTAGGTTAAAATGATTAACACTAACACAAACAAGAACAGCAACAACGCAGTCTATGCAAAAATACAAGCAATAGTTAAGACGAGTTAAGTCACCTACGAAACAACTACCTAGTTACAACCCTAAGCTTACAGTCAATTAAGAGAATAAATTGAGAATACGATGTAAAGCATAAATTGCGTATTTTGTTTATATTCAATATTAGAAATTGCAGCGAGAAACTGCAGCTGTAGACACAAGATAATTTATGTTATGGTAGCAACGGAACGAAGCGGACTATACGTGTATTGCCATCATTGTTTTATTATACCAGTGTGTTTTCGCGCGTTTGCACAGAAACGCAAAACCTACCAATAAAATGGTTGAGCTATTTCTCACCATAATGACAGATTTAAAGACTAAACGAACTCACCCGATACTGTCTTCAAATCCATGCCAAACAAAAGTAATTATTCATCCTCTCAAAAAGCTTTTACTAACAAACCTTTAATAGCCTAGCATGCACTCTGGCTGGCACTGTCTCACTTTCCCCAACGGTCAGACCCTCCCACCACTGATAAAAACTAGACCCTACGGTGTCGGATTACTTGCGTCGCCATGGATGTCGCTTGCCGTAAAGACGTTTACTCGATGTCGTAACACTTAGAATTTGCAGCAGCAGCTCTTCCGCACCCCACCTAATACAAAAGTCCAAATGGCGGGCAAACCATATGGCGGACATAGGTGGTCCCAATAGCAAAGTTGTAGAGCACATTCAGATGCATCGGTTGATGAAGTTTTGTGTTGATCTGACTTATGGTGTGGGAGTTATGGCCTTTTAAAGTATGACCCTTTGTTATAAGGCCACCATCTGGCCGACATCGGTGATTTGTAGTGCCTGAGTAGTGGGCGGCCATAGGAATCCACTTCCCAAATTTGGTTGGTGTACAACTTATGGTTGCTGAGCCTCAGACATTTTAGTGGAGAAAACTGCCACACCCCAACTAAAAAGTTAAAATGGCGGGCAAACAATATGGCAGACATAGGTAGTGCCAATGGCAAAGTGATAGAGCAGGTTCAGATGCATATGTCGATGAAGTTTTGTGTTGATCTAACTTATGGTGTGGGAGTGATGGCCTTTTACGTAAAACCCTTTGTTATAGCGCCACCATCTGGCCAACATAGGTGATTTTTAGTGCCTGAGTAGTGGGGGGCCATAGGAACCCACCTGCCAAATTTGATTGCTCTAGGACTTATGGTTGCTGAGCCTCAGACACTTTTAGCGGAGAAAAATAATAATAATAATAATCCTAACAGATACAATAGGGTTCCACCAGCTTCGTTGCTTGGACCCCTAATAATCCTAACAGATACAATAGGGTTCCACCAGCTTCGCTGCTTGGACCCCTAATAATAATAATAATAATAATAATAATCCTAACAGATACAATAGGGTTCCACCAGCTTCGCTGCTTGGACCCCTAATAATAATAATAATCCTAACAAAAACAATAGGGTTCCACCAGCTTCGCTGCTTGGACCCCTAATAATAATAACTAGACAATTCCTGCAGAAATTGTGAAGTGTGGTTGCCGCCAATGCAAAGTCGACTTTGTGCTGAACGGAGTGAACAGTTTCTGTAGTATAAGCAGAGACAGGGCATTGTGTACCTGCTATAACATCACTACAACGAGTTGATTTGCGACACATATATTCAGAGCTAAATTATCCTTTCATCAAAATTTGAGATCTCAGTGTTTTACTTGCGGTATGCGGTGACGAGTGACGGCGAATCACAAAGCTAGCTGGCATGTTCAGAGGGTGTTGGAAAAACCCTAAGTCTGACGTGTAATGCAGACTGATGTGTAATGCAGTTATAACGAGACCAAAGTTTCCAACTCGCTGGAATATAAAACGGTATTACAAAAGTAAAATTTGACATATTATACATTGTTAGAAAGCTTATTCTGTCACCTATTAGATCGATGATGTGTAGATCAAGCCAGATTGTACTATAAAGTTCGACAACACCCAAAGCAACATGTGTGGTATTACAAGCCCACATGGTTGTCTGAAGTAAGACCGGACCAGAAGCTGCTGCACACGTGTTGTTGACGGCGTTGTTGCACTCTTTAGTACAGTCTGGCTTGTTTGAGAATTCGTTTATTCAGTAGGTGAGAGCATAAGCTTTCTAACCAGGTATAACAGCACGTCTAATTTTGGTTTTGGAATATCGTTTTAGGTCAACCGAAAGTTTTTTAATCGTCGCATACAATGCATGTAGTCTTTGTTAGCATTAGCATTCAAAGACGCTGGACCTGACGAAACGTCGTCAAAGAATTTGCGTAATATCTTGTGAAATACTGTTATTATTGAGGACTTCTGGGTATGCCTAAGCCATATGTTTTGTTGATATACCTAGCTGACAGCGTTTTCATTTGTAATTTTGCATTTGGAATACCGTTTTTATCGCGTGCACTTCCGCATTAAGCTATATCCACTGTGGTGGCTAAGTCGCCAGGAAACCTCGTTTGAACAACACAATCCGTGCATGTACGTCTTCGTCAAGGTTTTATCTACATTGTGGTATGAATCATTTGAAGTTTACGAATGTGTGTTTTCTGTAATTACGACGAAAATGGAGATATGCACCGCATCTGGATTCTAAATTTCCTGTAGATGAAACAGGTTAAAAGTGCATCACGTGTGCTAAGCCGACCAATGCTGTGACTTCACCGCTCACATATGTATGACGTCACGTTTTACATTCATCCCTATGGGGAAAAATTGGCCATAAAAAGTCATATTTCTCAAAAACCGTGCAGCGAAACTTTCCACAAAGTAATAGCACTCGATTCCCAAAGAAGCCGGTCAATTTGACATATGGCACGTGTATGTGGTGCGAAAACTCTGGGAGGAGTAGCGGTCCAAAAAATGGGTGGAAAGAAAGAATAATAATAATAATATGTGCAATAATAATAGTGTGTTTGCCTAAGGCAACCACACTAACTAGACAATTCCTGCAGAAATTGTGAAGTGTGGTTGCCAGCAACGCAAAGTCGACTTCCTGCTGAACAGAGTGAACAGTGGTAGGTAGTTGCTATGATGTTCTGGTGGTGACTATGGTGTTTTAGGTGGTGTCTAGGGTGTTGCTAGGTGGTTGTTATGGAGTTTGAGGCGGTTACTAGGGTGTTGCTAGGTGGTTGCTAGGGTATTCTAGGTGGTCGCTAGGCTGTTGTAAGGTGGTTGCTATGGTGTTGCTAGGTGGTTGCTATGGAGTTATAGTCGGTTGCTAGGGTGTTGCTATGCATTTGCTTTGGTGTTCCAGGTGGTTGCTAGGGTGTTGCTAAGTTGTTGCTATGGAGTTATAGGCGGTTGCTAAGGTGTTGCTAGGTGGTTGCTAGGGTTTTCTAGGTGGTTGCTATGGGTTTCTAGGCAGTTGCTATGGTGATAAAGGTGGTTGCTATGGTGTTGCTAGGTGGTTGCTATGGAGTCCTAGGTTGTTGCTAGGGTGTTGCTAGGTGGTTGCTATGCAGTTCCAGGTGGTTGCTAGGGTGTTGCTAGGTGGTTGCTAGGGTATTCTAGGTGGTTGCTATGGTGTTGCTAGGTGGATGCTATGGAGTTATAGCTGGTTGCTAGGGTGTTGCTATGCATTTGCTATGGTGTTCCAGTGTGCATCTGATTGTGTCGTCGCTTCTGCCGTCCCCTGCGATTCAGATAAGCGTATCTTCACTTTGATTTGTTTCTGCTGTTGCTAGTTAGAGAACATAGTTGTGTGTAATTTAGATAATCTTTTTTTTAAACTTGTCTCTACTGTTGCTAGTCAGCGAACTTAGTTGTGCGTTAGCTGAGAATCTCTGTAGTTGACTCGCTGTTGTTAGTTAGTTAAACGCGTTAGTGAAACTGTGTGTGGGGGTTGGTGTTTAACTGCCCGCTATTGTTGAGCTAATTTCAAGTAGCTTCACCTGGTGCTATTTAAGTGGTGTTCATCTGTGGTTCATTAGTGTGCATCTGATTGTGTCGTCGCTTCTGCCGTCCCCTGCGATTCAGATAAGCGTATCTTCACTTTGATTTGTTTCTGCTGTTGCTAGTTAGAGAACATAGTTGTGTGTAATTTAGATAATCTTTTTTTTAAACTTGTCTCTACTGTTGCTAGTCAGCGAACTTAGTTGTGCGTTAGCTGAGAATCTCTGTAGTTGACTCGCTGTTGTTAGTTAGTTAAACGCGTTAGTGAAACTGTGTGTGGGGGTTGGTGTTTAACTGCCCGCTATTGTTGAGCTAATTTCAAGTAGCTTCACCTGGTGCTATTTAAGTGGTGTTCATCTGTGGTTCATTAGTGTGCATCTGATTGTGTCGTCGCTTCTGCCGTCCCCTGCGATTCAGATAAGCGTATCTTCACTTTGATTTGTTTCTGCTGTTGCTAGTTAGAGAACATAGTTGTGTGTAATTTAGATAATCTTTTTTTTAAACTTGTCTCTACTGTTGCTAGTCAGCGAACTTAGTTGTGCGTTAGCTGAGAATCTCTGTAGTTGACTCGCTGTTGTTAGTTAGTTAAACGCGTTAGTGAAACTGTGTGTGGGGGTTGGTGTTTAACTGCCCGCTATTGTTGAGCTAATTTCAAGTAGCTTCACCTGGTGCTATTTAAGTGGTGTTCATCTGTGGTTCATTAGTGTGCATCTGATTGTGTCGTCGCTTCTGCCGTCCCCTGCGATTCAGATAAGCGTATCTTCACTTTGATTTGTTTCTGCTGTTGCTAGTTAGAGAACATAGTTGTGTGTAATTTAGATAATCTTTTTTTTAAACTTGTCTCTACTGTTGCTAGTCAGCGAACTTAGTTGTGCGTTAGCTGAGAATCTCTGTAGTTGACTCGCTGTTGTTAGTTAGTTAAACGCGTTAGTGAAACTGTGTGTGGGGGTTGGTGTTTAACTGCCCGCTATTGTTGAGCTAATTTCAAGTAGCTTCACCTGGTGCTATTTAAGTGGTGTTCATCTGTGGTTCATTAGTGTGCATCTGATTGTGTCGTCGCTTCTGCCGTCCCCTGCGATTCAGATAAGCGTATCTTCACTTTGATTTGTTTCTGCTGTTGCTAGTTAGAGAACATAGTTGTGTGTAATTTAGATAATCTTTTTTTTAAACTTGTCTCTACTGTTGCTAGTCAGCGAACTTAGTTGTGCGTTAGCTGAGAATCTCTGTAGTTGACTCGCTGTTGTTAGTTAGTTAAACGCGTTAGTGAAACTGTGTGTGGGGGTTGGTGTTTAACTGCCCGCTATTGTTGAGCTAATTTCAAGTAGCTTCACCTGGTGCTATTTAAGTGGTGTTCATCTGTGGTTCATTAGTGTGCATCTGATTGTGTCGTCGCTTCTGCCGTCCCCTGCGATTCAGATAAGCGTATCTTCACTTTGATTTGTTTCTGCTGTTGCTAGTTAGAGAACATAGTTGTGTGTAATTTAGATAATCTTTTTTTTAAACTTGTCTCTACTGTTGCTAGTCAGCGAACTTAGTTGTGCGTTAGCTGAGAATCTCTGTAGTTGACTCGCTGTTGTTAGTTAGTTAAACGCGTTAGTGAAACTGTGTGTGGGGGTTGGTGTTTAACTGCCCGCTATTGTTGAGCTAATTTCAAGTAGCTTCACCTGGTGCTTATTTGCCTTAATGAAGGTGATGCAAGCACGTAATTGTCACCTGGTATATATAGCTCCAGCGGAGGCTGCCATAGGCAGCCTCGTCGTCAGTTTGTCATGTTCATAAACCCCATCCCCCTGTGTGCGCTGCCTCGCCCCAAATGGTCTATTCACCGCGGGCGGAATTTATCTAACCTGATCTACCCACCCTTATCCACACCTCAGGAATTCACCGTCACAGGTGGACTATGGAACTGCCAGTCAGCTGTCAAGAAAGCTGACTTCATCACTGCCTTTGCCAAGACGAAGTCTCTTGACTTCCTGGCTCTCACGGAAACCTGGATCACTCCCGATAACACCGCCACCCCAGCTGCACTGTCTGCGGGATACTCCTTCTCGCACACCCCCAGGGCCTCTGGCCGAGGCGGGGGTACCGGTTTGCTAATTTCCTCGTCCTGGAAGTTCTGTGTCCTCCCAAGTCCTAACCCTACTTCCTCCTCTTTTGAATTTCACGCAATTACTGTAACTCATCCCTCAAAATTTCACATTATTGTTCTATACCGTCCTCCAGGTCCACTCGGCTCTTTCCTGGACGAGCTGGACACTCTCCTGAGCTCCCTCCCTGAGGATGGCACTCCTGCTATTCTTCTGGGAGACTTCAACCTCCCACCAGAGACCTCCCAACTGTCCAGGGTTGCCTCACTCCTCCAGTCTTTCGGCCTATCCCTGTCCTCTTCCCCCCCCACACACAAGGCTGGTAACCAACTAGACCTTGTATTCACCAGAAGCTGCTCCATTCCCCAACTTACTGTGACTCCCCTCCATGTCTCGGACCACTTCTTTCTTTCTTTCCCCCTCTCATATCTACACCCCCTCAACTCATCCAACAGCTCACCCACAGTAACTTTCAGGAGAAATCTCTCTACTCTGTCACAATCCTCCCTCATCTCCACTGCTCTGTCTACACTTCCCCCTCCTGCATCTTTCTCTAACCTGCCACTTGATCTTGCCACCTCCACCTTCAACTCCTGCCTCTCCCAGTCCCTCGACTCACTTTGTCCCCTTGTCTCCAAACCAGCACGCTCCTCACCCCCCTGCCCATGGCTGACTGAGTCACTACGCTCCAGCAGAACATCACTGCGGGCTGCAGAGAGGAAGTGGAGGAAATCCCAATCCTCTGATGACCTGACCGCATATCATACCCTGCTGGCGGCTTTCACATCTGCCCTCACCTCAGCGAAAGCCTCATTTTTCCAATCCAAGATCAGTGCATGTGTCTCTAATCCACGGAAACTTTTCTCCACCTTCTCTTCCCTCCTCACTCCTCCTCCACCCCCACCTCCTTCTTCCCTCTCCGCAGATGACTTTCTGGCCGCCTTTGAAGGAAAGGTGGCTACAATCCGGAACTCCTTCGCCCATCCAGTGAGCCCCCCACCCCCCCGGGACAAACCCACAGCCACACTGACCTCCTTCGAGATGCTGGAGGACTCCGATGTATTACACCTCATCACCTCTCACCGTGCAACCACCTGTCCACTTGACCCCATCCCATCTAAAGTTCTCCAATCTATTTCCAGCGAGTTCCTTCCCTATCTGTCCTCTATTGTTAATTCCTCTCTCTCCTCTGGTCACGTTCCCTCTGATTTCAAGATGGCTCGTGTTACCCCACTTCTAAAAAAACCCACCTCAGACCCCTCCGATGTAACAAATTATCGACCAGTATCGCTTCTACCCTTTCTGTCCAAAACCCTTGAACGAGCAGTTCTTAAACAACTAACCTCTTTTCTCCACCAGAACAACCTGCTAGACCCTCACCAGTCTGGCTTCCGATCCGGGCACTCAACAGAGACTGCGCTCCTAGGTGTGACGGAGGCACTTGCCACTGCAAGAGCTTCACGCCTCTCCTCTGTCCTGATCCTTCTTGACCTGTCTGCAGCTTTCGACACGGTCAACCATAAAATACTCCTCTCCACCTTGGCTGGGATGGGAATCGCTGGGACTGCCCTGTCTTGGTTCGCTTCCTATCTTGCAGATAGGACCTACCAGGTCACCTGGAAGGGGTCTGCCTCTGCTTCTCATCCACTTGTTACGGGAGTGCCGCAGGGATCTGTACTGGGTCCTCTGCTGTTCTCCTTATACACCAGATCTCTTGGTTCAGTAATTAATTCACATGGCTTCTCCTATCACTGTTATGCAGATGACACACAACTCTTCTTTTCTTTCCCCCCCTCAGCCACACAGGTCAATGATAAGATCTCTTCCTGCCTGGCTGACATCTCCACCTGGATGGCCAGCCACCACCTGAAGCTCAACCTCAACAAAACTGAGCTGCTCTTCTTCCCGTGCAAGACCTCCTTACTGCGTGAGCTCTCAATCACGGTTGATGGCACCACAGTGACTGCCTCTCACTCTGCCAAGAGCTTGGGGGTGGTCCTGGATGACCAACTGGACCTCAAGGAGCACATCAAGGCAACATCACGGTCCTGCAGATTCCTTCTGTACAACATCAGAAGGATTCGACCATACCTGACGACGCACTCCACCCAGCTGCTCGTCCAGGCTACGGTGACCTCTCACCTTGATTACTGCAACTCTCTCCTTGCAAGCCTGCCAGCTTGTGCCATACAGCCACTTCAGATGATTCAGAATGCCGCTGCCCGACTCATCTACAACCTTCCCAAATTCTCCCACGTCACTCCTCTGCTGCGATCACTCCACTGGCTACCTGTCGCCGCCAGGATCCGGTTCAAAACCCTGACCCTTGCCTACACTGCTGCCAACAGGACAGCCCCCATCTACCTGCAGGACATGATTCGCTTCTATGTGCCTGCTCGACCACTCCGCTCTGCGGAAGCAGGGCGCCTAGTAACCCCTCCCACCCGCCCAAAGGGATCACAGAGCTTCTCCACCCTAGCTCCCCAGTGGTGGAACGAACTTCCCGTCCCTCTCCGAACCTCCCCCTCATTACCCATCTTCCGCCGTGGCCTGAAGACTCATCTCTTCAGACTATACCTAGATTAACCACCACCATGCTGTATATTTCACTCTTTAATTAAAAAAAAAAAAAAAAAAAAAAAAAAACCCCCCCCCCCCCTTTTCATGTCACTTGTATTTGTCTTTGTCCTAATACTGTAGCTTATACTTCTGCCTAGTTGGCTTTGCAGAGGTTAGGTTAGAATAGTGTTCACTGTGTGAACTGTGTTCTTAGCTAGAAATAGCTGTACAAAAATAAGTATTATACCTTTCTGAACCTGTGTTCAGCAGTTGCCTATGACCATGATATGCACTTTTTGTACGTCGCTTTGGATAAAAGCGTCTGCGAAATAAATGTAATGTAATGTAATGGTTGCTAGGATGTTGCAAGGTGGTTGCTATGCAGTTCTAGGTGGTTGCTAGGGTGTTGCTATGTGGTTGCTATGGAGTTCTAGGCAGTTGCTATGGCGTTACAGGTGGTTGCTAGTGTGTTGTTAGGTGTTTGCTATGAAGTTCTAGGCGGTTGCTAGGGTGTTCTAGGAGGTTGCTAGGGTGTTGCTAGGTCGTTGCTATGGAGTTACAGGCGGTTGCTAGGATGTTGCTAGGGGGTTGCTATGGAGTCCTAGGCGGTTGCTAGGTCTTTACTGAGTCCAATGACGCGACCCATAGTTCTCTATGAAAAACCGTTCAAATGATACGAAATATCAAACATCGGCCAATCAGGAAGGGGGTTAAGGCTGATCTCCACCAATGGACAAAGGACTCCCTACCATGTCCAATGAGGCATTGCACAATTTGTGGGCAATTTTTCCCCATAGAGATGAATGGCAGAATGTTCAAATCTAGAGAGAGACCAGGGTACTGCTGCTAGAAGACAGAGCATTGTGACATCACAATGGTGAGAAGACAGCATTATGACATCACAAGGGTGAACATTCCGCCATTCATTCTCTATGGGAAAAATTTCCCGAAAAAATTCAAATTTATCAAAAACCGTGCAACGAATCTTTCCACAAAGTAATAGCACACCATTCCTCGATTTGACATATTGCACATGCATGTGGTGCGAAAACTCTGGGAGGAGTAGCGGTCCAAAAAATGGGTGGAATAATAATAATAATAATAATAATAATAATAATAATAATAATATGTGGGATAATAATAGTGTGTTTGCCTAAGGCAACCACACTAATAATAAATAAATATGTGCAATAATAATAGTGTGTTTGCCAAAGGCAACCACACTAACTAGACAATTCCAGCAGAAATTGTGAAGTGTGGTTGCCGCCAATGCAAAGTCGACTTTGTGCTGAACGGAGTGAACAGTTTCTGTAGTATAAGCAGAGACAGGGCATTGTGTACCTGCTATAACATCACTACAACGAGTTGATTTGCGACACATATATTCAGAGCTAAATTATCCTTTCATCAAAATTTGAGATCTCAGTGTTTTACTTGCGGTATGCGGTGACGAGTGACGGCGAATCACAAAGCTAGCTGGCATGTTCAGAGGGTCTTGGAAAAACCCTAAGTCTGACGTGTAATGCAGACTGATGTGTAATGCAGTTATAACGAGACCAAAGTTTCCAACTCGCTGGAATTTAAAACGATATTACAAAAGTAAAATTTGACATATTATACATTGTTAGAAAGCTTATTCTGTCACCTATTAGATCGATGATGTGTAGATGAAGGCAGATTGTACTAGAAAGTTCGACAACACCCAAAGCAACATGTGTGGTATTACAAGCCCACATGGTTTTCTGAAGTAAGACCGGACCAGAAGCTGCTGCACACGTGTTGTTGACGGCGTTGTTGCACTCTTTAGTACAGTCTGGCTTGTTTGAGAATTCGTTTATTCAGTAGGTGAGAGCATAAGCTTTCTAACCAGGTATAACAGCACGTCTAATTTTGGTTTTGGAATATCGTTTTTTAGGTCAACCGAGAGTTTTTTAATCGTCGCATACAATGCATGTAGTCTTTGTTAGCATTAGCATTCAAAGACGCTGGACCTGACGAAACGTCGTCAAAGAATTTGCGTAATATCTTGTGAAATACTGTTATTATTGAGGACTTCTGGGTATACCTAAGCCATATGTTTTGTTGATATACCTAGCTGACAGCGTTTTCATTTGTAATTTTGCATTGGAATACTGTTTTATCCGTTCACTTCCGCGTTCAGCTATATCCTTTCTGGTGGCTGGTGAGGACACGTACAGCGGACCGCATCACGTGTGCAAAGCTGACCAATGCTGTAACTTCATAATTCACATTTTTATGACGTCACCGCCCCATTCATTTTCAATGAGAAAAATTGGCCATAAAAAGTCATATTTCTCAAAAACCGTGCAGCGAAACTTTCCACAAAGTAATAGCCATCGATTCCCAAAGAAGCTGGTCAATTTGACATATGGCATGTGTATGTGGTGCGAAAACTCTGGAAGGAGTAGCGGTCCAAAAAACTGGCGGAATAATAATAATAATAAACTAGACAATTCCTGCAGAAATTGTGAAGTGTGGTTGCCGCCAATGTAAAGTCAACTTACTGCTGAACAAAGTGAACAGTGGTAGGTAGTTGCTATGATGTTCTGGTGGTGACTATGGTGTTTTAGGTGGTGTCTACGGTGTTGCTATGGAGTTCTAGGCGGTTGCTATGGAATTCTAGGAGGTTGCTAGGGTGTTCTAGGTGGTTGCTATGGAGTTCTAGGCAGTTGCTAGGATGTTGCTAGGTGGTTGCTATGGAGCTCCAGGTGGTTGCTAGGGCATTGCTAGGTGGTTGCTAGGGTATTCCAAGTGGTTGCTAGGATGTTGCTAGGTGGTTGCTATGGAGTTATAGGCGGTTGCTAGGGTGTTGCTAGGCAATTGTTTGGTGTTCCAGGTCGTTGCTAGGCTGTTGCTAGGTGGTTGCTATGGAGTTATAGGCGGTTGCTAGGTGGTTGCTATGGAGTTCTAGGCTGTTGCTAGGGTGTTGCTACGTGGTTGCTTGGGTATTCAACGTGGTTGATATGGTGTTATAGGTGGTTTCTAGGGTGTTGCTGTGTTGTTGCTATGGAGTTATAGGCGGTTGCTAGGGTGTTCTTGGTGGTTGCTAGGGTATTCTAAGTGGTTGCTAGGGTGTTGCTAGGTGGTTGCTATGGTGTTCCAGATGGTTGCTAGGACGTTGCTAGGCAGTTGCTAGGCTATTCTAGGTGGTTGCTAGGGTGTTGCTAGGTGGTTGCAATGGAATTCTAGGCGGTTGCTTTGGTGTTCCCGGTGGTTGCTAGGATGTTGCTAGGCAGTTCTTATGGTGTTCCCGGTGGTTGCTATGGTGTTCCAGGTGGTTCCTAGGATGTTGCTAAGTCGTTGCCATGGAGTTCTAGGTGGTTGCTAGGGTGATGCTAGGTGGTTGCTATGGAGTTATAGCTGGTTGCTAGGGTGTTGCTAGGTGGTTGCTATGGAGTTATGGCTGGTTGCTAGGGTGTTGCTAGGTGGTTGCTATGGAGTTCTAGGGTGTTGCTAGGTGGTTGCTAGGTGGTTGCTATGGAGTTATAGGTGGTTGCTAGGGTGTTGCTAGGCATTTCCTATGGTTTTCCAGTTGGTTGCTACGGTGTTGCTAGGTGGTTGCTATGGAGTTCTAGGTGGTTGCTATGGTGTTGCTAGGTGGTTGCTAAGGCATTCTAGGCAGTTGTTAGGGTGCTCTAGGTGGTTGCTAGTGTGTTCTTAGGTGGTTGCTATGGAGTTCTAGGTGGTTGGTAGGGTGTTGCTAGATGGTTGCTATGGAGTTCAGTGCGGTTGCTAAGTCATTCTGGGTGGTTGCTATAGTGTTCCAGGTTGTTGCTAGGGTGTTGTTAGGTGGTTGCTATGGAGTTCTAGGTGGTTGCTAGGGTGTTGCTTGGTGGTTGCTATGGAGTTATAGCTGGTTGCTAGGGTGTTGCTAGGCGTTTGCTATGGTGTTCTTGGTAGTTGCTAGGGTGCTGCTAGGTGGTTGCTAGGGAGTTCTAGGCGGTTGCTAGGGCGTTGCAAGGTGGTTGCTACGCTGTTTTACGCAGTTGCTAGGGTGTTAGAAGTGGTTACTTGGGTGTTGCTAGGTGGTTGCTATGGAGTTCTAGGTGGTTGCTAGGGTGTTGCTAGGTGGTTGCTAGGGTGTTCTAGGAGGTTGCTAGGGTGTTGCTAGGTGGTTGCTATGGAGTTATAGCTGGTTGCTAGGGTGTGGCTAGGCATTTGCTATTGTGTTCCAGGTGGTTGCTAGGGTGTTGCTAGGTGGTTGCTAGGGTGTTGCTAGGTGGTTGCTATGGAGTTCTAGGTGGTTGCTAGATGGTTGCTATGGAGTTCTAGGTGGTTGCTAGGGTGTTGCTTGGCGGTTGCTAGGTCTTTACTGAGTCCAATGACGTGACCCATAATTCTCTATGACAAACGGTTCAAAAGTTATAAAATATCAAACATCGGCCAATCAGGAATGGGGGCGAGGCTGATCTACACCAATGGACAAAGGACTCTCTGCCATGTCCAATGAGGCATTGCACAATTTGTGGGCAATTTTTCCCCATAGAGTTGAATGGCAGAATGTTCAAATCTAGAGAGAGACCAGAGTACTGCTGCTAGAAGACAGACCATTGTGACATCATAAGGGTGTGAAGACAGCATTGTGACATCACAAGGGTGAACATTCCACCATTCATTCTCTATGGGAAAAATTTCCCAAAAAAAGTGGAATTTCTCAAAAACCGTGCAACGAAACTTTCCACAAAGTAATAGCACACCATTCCCGATCAAGCCGCTTGATTTGACATATTGCACATGTATGTGGTGCGAAAACTCTGGGAGGAGTAGCGGTCCAAAAAACTGGCGGAATAATAATAATAATAAATATGTGCAATAATAATAGTGTGTTTGCCTAAGGCAACCACACTAACTAGACAATTCCTGCAGAAATTGTGAAGTGTGGTTGCCGCCAATGCAAAGTCGACTTTGTGCTGAACGGAGTGAACAGTTTCTGTAGTATAAGCAGAGACAGGGCATTGTGTACCTGCTATAACATCACTACAACGAGTTGATTTGCGACACATATATTCAGAGCTAAATTATCCTTTCATCAAAATTTGAGATCTCAGTGTTTTACTTGCGGTATGCGGTGACGAGTGACGGCGAATCACAAAGCTAGCTGGCATGTTCAGAGGGTCTTGGAAAAACCCTAAGTCTGACGTGTAATGCAGACTGATGTGTAATGCAGTTATAACGAGACCAAAGTTTCCAACTCGCTGGAATATAAAACGGTATTACAGAAGTAAAATTTGACATATTATACATTGTTAGAAAGCTTATTCTGTCACCTATTAGATCGATGATGTGTAGATCAAGCCAGATTGTACTACAAAGTTCGACAACACCCAAAGCAACATGTGTGGTATTACAAGCCCACTGAAGACCGGATCAGAAGCTGCTGCACACGTGTTGTTGACGGCGTTGTTGCACTCTTTAGTACAGTCTGGCTTGTTTGAGAATTCGTTTATTCAGTAGGTGAGAGCATAAGCTTTCTAACCAGGTATAACAGCACGTCTAATTTTGGTTTTGGAATATCGTTTTTTTAGGTCAACCGAAAGTTTTTTAATCGTCGCATACAATGCATGTAGTCTGTTAGCATTAGCATTCAAAGACGCTGGACCTGACGAAACGTCGTCAAAGAATTTGCGTAATATCTTGTGAAATACTGTTATTATTGAGGACTTCTGGGTATGCCTAAGCCATATGTTTTGTTGATATACCTAGCTGACAGCGTTTTCATTTGTAATTTTGCATTGGAATACTGTTTTATCCGTTCACTTCCGCGTTCAGCTATATCCTTTCTGGTGGCTGGTGAGGACACGTACAGCGGACCGCATCACGTGTGCAAAGCCGACCAATGCTGTAACTTGTATGTAACTTGTATGTATGCAGGCCAAGTATGTCTCTTTGACTTGTTTTAATACCTTTTTGCAAAACAATGGAGTTCTATGACTCCAAGTATATCAGTGATGACTAAATTCATTGAGAGTTGGACAGAAACATTATTGGTTTTGGTCTTTTTATAAAATATGTTGACAATACAGAAAAAAAGGAAATTACTGGCGTTACCCTTTAAGTGCTGAAAAAAACTGATTTATTGGGCTGACAACGCACAAGGTAAATAAGTAGCCTTTGCTCCAAGGCTAGTCATTGCCTTTGTGTTTTGCGAGCCAAATCTCAATTAATCGTAAAATTTTCCTGATGTCAGGAATTATAGAAATCCAACACAAACCCATGCGACTAAGTGTCCCATATTTAATGGCATACTTTGAGTTTAATACGAAGTGAAATTAGTCCTCAAATTAAGCCATAGAATGGTTACTAATAATGGAGCCCACACTGAACATGGTACTGGCAAGGTTTGGGTGTTCGGCTATGCCTTACTGTATAAGATGACATTTGTGGACAGTAGGGTTTTTTATTGTTCCTCTGCAATTCTTCAGTTAGTGTGGTTAAAATGGCACAAAATATTGTTTGTATTGTAAAAAAGCAAAATGAAGATCAGAAAATCTTTGGAAGTGGAAGAAAAGGTTATTTGAAATCACAACATTTCTGCAATTCTTCAGTTAGTGTGGTTAAAATGGCACAAAATATTGTTTGTATTGTAAAAAAGCAAAATGAAGATCAGAAAATCTTTGGAAGTGGAACAAAAGGTTATTTGAAATCACAACATTTCTGCAATTCTTCAGTTAGTGTGGTTAAAATGGCACAAAATATTGTTTGTATTGTAAAAAAGCAAAATGAAGATCAGAAAATCTTTGGAAGTGGAACAAAAGGTTATTTGAAATCACAACATTTCTCTCTGTTATACAAGGACCAGTGTGAGGAAAAAGGAGATTTGATACCACATTGAGGTGTGTTTTGATACCACTCAAAACAACTCATCGGGATAAGATCTAATGACAGTGTGTCTTGTATAGATTGGATCAAGTACAAAACAATTTACTGCACAGAATGGCAAGTGATACCTTCTGCCTCCAGGTCCTTTAATTCATTACTATACAGTGAGTTAAATAATGTTTGGGGAAATTTGATTTGATTTGGCTCAATACTCCACCAATTTTAGATTTTGAATCAAACAATCAAAAAACACATGGTTAAAATACAGATTCTCCGTTTTTATTTAAGGGCTGTAGGACAACTTTTTTTAAAAAGAATTCCTTTCTTTTTTCTGTTCTCCACTCATTTTCCCTTTTTCTCTCTCCGAGGACATAAAACACCATATCCCTTTGTAAACTCCCAAACAAGCCTGTATCTGTTACAGACCTGCCAACCTTAGGAAAATATTTTGAGTACCACAACAGTCAGTGTAACGCTTAGTTCACATGCTTTCGCACCACTTCGCTTTGCACGCACACACAAGCCTTTCTTCATGATTCTAGTTTTGACTGTTGAAGTGATCAGGCAAAATTGTAGAATTTGACCTGATTCTAAAGTATCACGTGCACTGCACTGAGCTATATTATGATACTTGCAAGTCAAAAGTTTGAGTACACCTGCTTAAAACAATTTTTTCATGATTAATATTTCATTATATGATGTGTGTGCTTATACAAACTGATAACCATAAGTGAATTGCATTCAATTATTTAATAAAAATGGAAATAATTTATTTTGTATATTGTAACATGTTTTCATTTTCAAGTATTTACAGAAACATATGTTGCAATGTAAAACAGTCAATTATGAATAAATCCAAGTTTTTGTTCATGATTTCCATTTTTATTTAATTAAATAATTGAATCAGCTTATATAGGCACACATCATATAGGCATAATGAAAAAAAAAAGTATTCAATTGAAAAATTATCTAGGAATGTAGGCTTTTGTAACTAGAGGTTTAGCTAAATTATTACCTGAAGCTCTTTGGTGGCTAATGTCAAAATCATATTTGCACAATGTGCAAAATGCATGGTGCGGAAGTTTTGAGGGGCGGAGGCACGGCCATTGCTCCTGATATTTTGTGAGGAACTTCTGGGGAGCATGGACTCGCTTCTTTTTAGTAGGTCTGCTGCTCTCAATTTCAATTTTTCCATTTAAGTTGCTTTATTGGAATGAAATACAGATGTAATTATTGCAAAAGCATACATATATAATATGTAAAATAATAATATTAAAATAATAATGATAAATGTAACAATATATAACAATAACAGCACTGACAGCAACAGAAGTAAATCAATAAATATGTACAATGCTCTCTCTCTCTCCTTGTTAGTATCCTCGTCATCTGACGTTATGATTATTTTCTAACTGAAAGGCTGGTCGGGTGACTGGCTGCAATAATAGGAATTATTTGCTACGTTAGCAGTCTATAGTCAAACACCTTTGCAATGGTCACTTAGCTCCACAGAGCGTGTGCGATTCAAAGATTGAACACGGAGTCTCCGTAGCATTTGAGTTACTGCAGCTAAATTACTCCATTAGTTATTCACACGTCTTGTAACGAGGCTAAATCGTACGCAAGCTACTACTACGGCTAACTATATACACAAATGTATCTCATTAGGATATACCCCTTGAAATGCATCATCTCGTAAAGTTACCGAACATGTTTTAACGTTTTATATGTTAACATTACGGTCACATTTTTGTGCTTGATTATTACTCCCCACTTCCCATTTTACCTCAGCAATGCAGCGTTACGCCTCGGTGGATAATAAAGTACCGCTGTGTATCAGTGGATGTTGAGTGGGTCGGGGAGGGGTTACAGAACCACAAGCACAAGGTCGTAGCATCTGGTTCAATCCGAGGTATGTAGTTTACATACCGAATAAATGTTTCATACGTACGTAGTTGGCATTTCGTACCCGCATATTTTGACCAAGATTGCGTGGTTGGTGCACAAAATGCGTGCAGGTTGGCAGGTCTGCTGTTAATTCCAACATTCCAACCTTATCTACTTCCCCTCTGGATCTCCAGATCTCTCATGCCAGACGCCTGTAACTCAGGAATCAAAGGCTACTGATGAAACCGGGGGTCTTAAAATCTATATACATATAGTAGAGACATAGGAACAGATGTTCGTGCTTTGTGAACCATGCATGAGGTGCAAACTGTCTCACAGCCTGATGGCTTCGGACCACGACAGCTTGGCGCCTGGATAATCGCGCTACATTCCCACAGAATGCTTCCGACAACTAGCGGGCACCCTCTGTATTTCAAGGCCGCTCCATGTACGTAAACGAACTGACAAAAGTAGGATCAGATTAAACAATTACTAAATACAATTCTAATACCAAACTGGTCCGAAATAAAATGCGAAGTGAGTGCAGGCTATTAGAATTAGACGGCACCGCAGTTCTGAGTTCCCTAGCCGGCACCACTAAGGAAGGATTAATCATCTCCCTGTAACCAATTCCTACAATAATCATGTTTGGTATGGTTATTGTCCAAAATTCCCGACGAAGGTTGGGGAACAAAGCATATTCTAACAGCTAAAATAACAACAGTTAAAATATTATACAACCCCATCAAATTCGCCTTAATATTCTAACAAAAATTCTCGGACCCTGCCCCTGAGGGGAAGGCAATAGGCCTCTAAACAATTCTTTATTCTTTTATCTTTCATTTAGTCTTACTTTTGTTTTTCTTCGTCTCCTACCCAAGCCCTGGAGTACGCTGCATTCTGAAAGTGCCGTGGCCTTCGTATCCCCGCCTTATAAGCCTGGACTGCTATACTGCTGGGCCTCCAAGTGTCCTCTCCTCTCCAGAACCGTAGCTGCCTATGTCTTGGAACACTGACGGATCCGTGCTTGCTGTGACGTCCGTGGAAGGGATTCTTGTACCACCAATTATGGTGCATGTTCATCAGCTTCGAGATTTGGTAACTTTTAAAATCAGTGTGTCCCACCTGGGTTGGGTCTCGGAGATCTTCCTTCCTTTCCTCTCCTCCCCTCTACTCTCGTAAGTATACCAACAGATTGACCTTCCATCTGCTGTACGCTGTCCAAGTGCGCCTCTAGTGAGACTAATAGCTAGGTAGTTCGTTAACGACGGTAGGATCAAGCACAGTATAAGCCGGAAAGCCTTCATTCCATCGTACATTCACTTTACTCCGTAGCCAAGTTGGTGTTTCCATATTCTCTATCCCCTTGCATGCATGCCTCCCCATCACCTGCTAACTCTATGTGCTTATATCCCATTGAGTTTAAGTATATTTTATGTCTTGTCCACACTGTCTTAGCTTTTAATATTTTAATACGTTTTAGTAGATTGTGTTACATTACCTTAACCACCTTTGTGTGAGAACCATCTATAATCATATTGTGTTTAGATCTAGAATAGTACAGTCTGTCCTTTTGTTACCCTAGCTATATGCTTTTATATATTGTGTGTCGTATTAGGTTTGTATTATTGTGTAAATACTGTTGATTGCTGCTGCATCACTTCATATTAAATTACTGTATTGGTAAATGCTGAGTTGTGGTTTCTCTCTCACACTGACGGAATGATCCACTAGCAAAGTCGAATAGAGTTATTTGAATTCATATTCATAAATATATATATCGGGGGAAAATTCCACTTAAGGTTGATAAGGGTGCTCTGGGTTCAGTATTCAGATTGCGGAGCTGCCCACAGGGCAACCAGAGGTAATCCCTAAATGATTATATTCACAATAGAGGGTATGCTTTGTCATCACTTTCCCACCGGAATACGCCCCCTCAGTCTGACTGAGTGGCAAAACATGCTGCGACATGGCTGCCTTTAGTAGAGGAAACTGCAAAACCGGGAGTAAAACAAACAATTATCTGCTTAAATTAAAGGCACTTGGACTCGACAGTGATCCTTACAACTTACCAAAGAACCAGTGGTCCATGGACATTCAACAAGAAATCGGAGCTATGTTTTTACAGACTGCCGAAAGCTAAAGAAAGAGAAGCAAATGGATCGCTGCAATTTGCAGAAACAACTGGAATCCAGGGACCGAAACGTGGATTTGCGGTTGTTATTTTGTGTCAGGTATGTTGGATTTTTGGGTAAAATCATACCTTAATTCATATGCTTGGCTAGCTGACACTACCATCCCCCCTTTGCTTGTAGAACACAAGGCTCATCATCATGTTTTTTAATAAATGCTGGCAAAAACTTTACAGTTGCACAGAATATAAATGAAAGATACTAAATATTTAATTGATGAGTAGTCAATACAGTACATAACTTAGGGTATGATTTTACCCAAAAATCCAACATACCACACGTTGTTTACGGTGTTGTCAACCTTTGTGTTACAATCTGGCTTAATCGACAATTAATCGATCCAACAGGCGACAAAATAAGCTTTCTAACGATGTATGTCTAATTATACTTTTCGAATAGTGTTTTATAGCAAAGCGTACCCGAAAGTTTTGTCTCATTATAGCTGTATTACGCATTCAATCTGTGGTAGGAGTAAAAGACACTGCACCTGGTGAAATTTTATCGATGACTATCGTAATTTCTTGGAAAATACTATTGTTCTTGAGAAATTCTGAGCATGGCTAAGGCATGTTTGCTGATAGACCTAACCGATATACTGTTTTCTGGACTAATTTAGAACTGGGGAAGGACAACATTCATTCTGTCTCTATCTCTACCTATTGAACACAGATATAAGATTTCATTGTCCAAATGTAAGTGTTACTGCTGAAAAGTGTTACTGCTGTTTCAGTTATATACGTTATTTTTTAAATTTAATGTCATTAAATAGGTTAGTGGCATTTTATGATGAGGAAATTTAACACTGTAATGTAAGCATTTGTTGGTTTGCCAAGTAGTGTTTGTGTTCAATGCACCGGATGTGACCTCAACTGGAACATTGCCAAAAGGTGGTGAACGGTTGAATATTGTTCATAATGTTGTCCCATCCCCATAAAAGAAAACATCACATACAGTGGTACAGTACAGTAGAGTACAGAAAAACATACAAGAGCTAATGATTACACATTTAGGTACTGTACCACGTTGTGTGACAATGTTTTTACATTTTTTAAAAATCTGATAAATATTTGACCTTAACCCCTAAGCGCACACGCCAAATCTTGCCAATCCTTGCTCATTTAGGGGGTACCCTATTTAAAGCTTTATAACTCCAGATATGAACACCACAGAGACTTGAAAAATGGCTTAAATGAAGCAAGACATTTATACAATTTACAATACTAATCCAGATTAGTTTATATTCATAATTTTGGAATACATTAAGTGGTACAAATGCAATTGTCTAGACAAAAAATCAAAAATGAATTTGCACTTTTTTTAGTTTGCAATGAAATACTGAGAGATTGCTTATATACAGCAGGTTAAACTATACATGTGCTGGATCAAAAACTTCTTGACCACAAGTTCATAAAATCTAAGGGTGGATATGTAAACTACTATAGATGTATGAAGCAAAAACTAAGCAGTGTACCCAGCGTCTCCAAATCTATCCAAAATGGCAAAATTATGCATTGTTGTAAATCACAACATATTCACGTATTTCACCACAAATCAACTGTTTTGACTCAAGAATCTCACTGCTGCACAATTTTCAAGTGGAAATTACAAGCTTTCAGTCAGTACAGTGGTCTAAAATATCAAGGGGTCCAGAAACATATCCAAAATCTCTCCAAAATTGAATAAAATGCTTTTTGTCCATTATAAAGCATATAAATGAGCCCTTTATGAAGGTTTAAGATGAAACATCAGATTTCAAAAATAATGAAAAAAAATTGTCACACAATGCAGTACAGTACCTAAATGTGTAATACTTAACTCTTGTATGTCTTTCTATTCTCTGTACTCGTATGCTTTCCTGTATGAAGCTTTTTGGCAATGTTCCAACACTCACGTCATCACTGTTGCATGCTTCACAAAAACTATTACACTACTAACTAATGCTTACATTACAGTGTGACATATCCACATTATATAATACCACTAACCTATTAAAAGACACTCAATTTAAAAAAAAACGTATACAACCAAAATATTTTGAGCAGTAATAATTACATAGCAATGATGAAATCTTATCTATGTTCAGTAGATGGAGACAGAGACAGTAAATCAATGATATGGTTCTATTTGCTTCTGTTTTGCTCCAAAAAAAATGATGTCAGCTAGGTCTATCAGCAAACATATGGCTTAGTTATGCCTAGAAGTCCTCAATAATAATAGTATTTTCCAAGAAATTACGAAAAATCGTTGACCACGTTTCGTGAGGTGCAGCATTTTTTACTGCTACCACAGACTGAATGCCTAAGTGAATGCGATGGTAAGAAAATTTTCAATTACGCTGACCTACAGAACGCTATTCCAAAAGCAAAATTAGACATGTCATACATCGTTAGAAAGCTTATACTCTCACTTACTGTATAAATGAATCATCAATCAAGCCAGACTGAACTAAAAAGGGCGACATCGCCGTAAACAACACGTGGTATTACGCACAGCTATTTTGGAAGGTACCCAGGCATCACAAATGCGCATATTTTTCCCAAACAGATTGTCCAACACACTCAATCTCAAAAGGGACATCTCTATGCGTAAAACCAACGGTAAGGTTGTATATTTATACAATATTTAGTCCCAGATATTGACTGTAGAATGACATGGTATCATTTTTAAAAACTTTCTCGTTTATTTCGTTATTCAGTGAGCAGCGTTTTCACTGCTGTATTGCCATATCTTAGGGCTATTTTTGGGTTTATCTTGTTGCTATGACGGAATAAGATTTTTTTCGTGGTGAAAGAATATTTTTATGAATGCCAAGATGGACAGTATTGTCCATTATGTCATGGATGGGGGGTGTAGTTGTGGATGAGACTGCAGGGAGGGGGTGCATGTTAAATGAATGACCAGAGCAACAATGGTGGCGCTGCGAAACTCCATATTCAGCACAGTTGTCATGTATCGTCTGCTAATGAAACTAAAACAACATGTTACTGTTTTGAACTCATACTTTGGTTTCAGTAGCACTGAATGTCTGAGTTCAGGAATCTCGGCACGCCGGTGTGCCGACCACTAGGGGCTTTGTGCTAAGAGCTTAAACCTTCACAAGGGGCACATGTTTATGCTTTATAATTTATTCATTTTTGGAGACATTTTGGATATGTTTCAGGACCCCTAGATATTTTAGGCCACTCTCCTGACAGAAAGCTTATAAATCCCACTTGAAAATGATGCAACAGTTAGTTTCTTGAGTCAAAACAGTTGATTTGTAGTGAAATACATGATTATGTTGTGATTTACAGCAATGCATTATTTAGACATTTTGGATAGATTTGGAGACACTGGGTACACTGCTTACTTTTTGATTCACAGATCTCCAGTAGTTCTGCATATCCACCCTTAGATTTGACACACGTGCAGGCAAGAAGTTTTTGAACTAGGGCATGTATAATTTAACCTGCTGTACATTTCCAATATATCCGTATTTCACTGCAAAGTAAAAAAGAGCAAATTCATTTTTGATGTTTTGCCTAAACAACTGCATTTGTGGCACTATAGTTCTTCCTCAATTATGAATATAAAAGAATCTAATGCCCTATTCGCACGGGACTAGTATTACCTGGGGACCTCTAGTAATTTGTAATAATTGCGGAGGTCGTCTGTGATCTTAATCCCGTGCGAATCTGCCATGTTCGTAATTTGTGAAGTAAAAATTTTACTGTTACGCAGAGCAGAGCCTTGGCATTTTCAATAATATCCGGGGGAATAATGTCAGTAAATGCAGACATATATACATAGACGCTGCATTGCCCTTTCGATCGTACGTCAGCGTCGCTGACATATTGGACCAGGCAAGACTGGCCTGAAAACAAATAGTCTACAAGTAAACGGGGGAGCTGCTGTTTTTCTGGATAAAAAGCACTATAACGTTTACATTTCTCAACCGATTTCAATGAGTTGTTTTTATATTCAAGGGTTTATGATCTACGTGGAGTACAAAAAAAGTTTTATCTCCAGTTACTTAGAATCTCGATAGTTAAGCTATAATCGCTGCTAGATGCTTTACTTCTATTTGTTTTCAGGCCAGTCTTGCCAGGTCCAATATGACGGCGATGTTGACGTATCGTAGCAACGGGCCGAAGCAGTCAATGCGGCTTCTATAAGTAGAGTAAAATAGACTTCGCTTATCCCGTGCGAATGCGCCGCACGAAACACAGACGTGGGAGGGTAATTTCTAAATCACATGAGGTCCCCAGGTAATACTAGTCCCGTGCGAATAGGGCTTAAGTTAGTATTGTAAATGGTACAAATGTCTTGCTTCATTTACGCAATTTTTCAAGTCTCTGTGATACTCACATCTGGAGTTATAAAGCTTTAAATAGGGTACCCCCTAAATGGACAAGGACTGGCCAGATTTAGCATGTGTGCAAAGGGGTTAAATAAAGTCACACTTGGTTGCACATTCTTTGCATTCAATGACTGTCTGAAGTAAGGATGTGACGGTATACCGGTATGACGGTATACCGTTAAATTCAAATATGAAATAGTACTATCATAAACGTAATAGTAAATCACTTAACAAAAGCTATTTTCATGCGGGAAATTGTTCTTTCAACCATTAGCCTAATAAAATATCTAAATAACCCACATTAAATAATATAATACTGGACCTGGGGTGTCTGCTAGTGTCATTTAACCTTTAACTATGTCAACAAATCAAGCCCACATTTGGGGAGCATCAGAGAGCAATGGAGGACTGTGCCACAGTTCATGCTAAACTCTGTTAGTTTGAGAGGGTGAATAAGTACTTTTCTTTGGCATGGATCCATTTGAAGACAATATCGGGTGAGTTCGTTTAGTCTTTGAATCCATCATTATGCTGAGAAATTCCGAAACCAGTTTTATTGATAGGATTTGCGTTTCTCTGCAAACGCACAAAAACATGCTGCATCGTTCTGTTGCTAGCATAATGTAATATATATGCAGTTTCTCGCTGCAGTTACTAATATTGAATATAAACAAAAGACGCAATTTATGCTGTAGTTTGCCAATGTCTAAATAAATAATACGGTACTCTGCACGCAAGTAGCAGGGATGGCGAGTTGATATTTTGTTTTCTTTCAATGTCGTATTTATTATTTGAAATATGTATTCTTATTCTATCTGTCTCTGAGGCGCTCTGAAATGTGCATTCTCTGCTAAGCTGAGCAATGGATTGGAATATGTCTTCCCATCTGCCACAGGGAGTTTTTCCTTGCCACTGCTGCCTTAGGCTTGCTCCTGTGGGGGTTTAGGCCAGGGTTGGCTGTAAAGCGTACTGTGATAACTGCTGTAAAATACGCTATACAAATAAAATTTGATTGATTGATTGATTGATAGTCTGACGCCTTTTTTATATATATATATGTATACACACACACATATATACGCATTGTATTTCAGTTGTGCTTTTTGAATAAAAACTTATTTCTATCAATATTTTTAGGTCTAGTGTCCTTTCTGGTGCAAGGCTCAGGCGCTAGGCTCTTTATGTACATAATGCCACATTGTAAAGCAATGGCAAGTTCAATTGACATGATATTCGGTGTGGGTACTACATACACCCTGGACTTACATTGCAGGGTGTTTTCATTGTGGTGAGACATGTACTTTTGGAAATACATTTTAAAAAAAACATTTTTTCATAAAACGTAAATGAATTTGTTTGCTTTGAACTGCTAGATAGATTTGGTAGATTTGGATTGCCAACAGTGTTGTTTTCATCAACGACCGATGATGAGGAAGAAGATAACGTGACGAAAGATAACGTGACGAAAGATAACGTGACGAAAATGCTTTTATAGGACGACAACGATGACTAATTAAATTCATTTAAAATGACGAAAATATGACGAGACGAAAATAATAAAATAAAAACATAGCCTAGAAATACAATAGGCTATATCAGAAGAACATGTGTTGATACATTTCACCGATGAAACTCCTGCCGGCTGCCCTAGCTCTAGGGGGGCGTAGTGAAACGTTTGACTTGTGTTGATCCAATAATAAGCATGCACTATAAGGTGCAGAAAACCAACTGGTCAGTGCATGCCTGTCATTGGCTTAATTGTGAACTTGACACTCTCCACAGATGTAAATTGTGTGATCCATATTTTTTGCTGCCATAACCAGTCTATCACTAGCAAACATTAATACAATGTCGCTTCTTCTGGCTTCTTCTTCTGGAAGAAAAAGAGCAAAAGTATGGGAATTTTCGGAATTCAACACAACATCAATAAACTGGCGCGTTTTTTCTCGACGCTGCATTATTCGCCGTTTTACGAATTATGCAGCGTCGGGAAAAACGCGGCATTTTGTTGATGTTGTGTTGAATTCCAAAAATTCCGAATCGCGAAAAACTTTAGGGACTGGTTAGTTAGCCTGTGAGTTGATAACCACTTAACATTACTTACTGGTGCCTAGATGTCACGGTGTCGAAGCTTCAGGTGTCTTTTTAGATTTGTTGTATTTTCCCGTTGAGGATGTAAGTACACTTTTGTTTTTCGCCGAATGATTTTGGGCTGTCTGGACTGAGTGTAATGTCGTGTTGGAGCTCTCATTGTATTTAAAACACACTGGTAGCTTTAAATAACTGGGTGGCTGGGGGGCTTCTTGTTGGAAAGTCTTTCACATTTAGAAATAAGGGCAAAAATATGTTAATTTATTTTATTCTACATGTTTTAAAATACTTTGCCTTACCATGCTCAATTGATATAAGAACAGTTTTGTTTTGTTATACTGGTAACTTTAAACAATCCTAAATAATCTCCACAATTCTTGTAAAATAATCTTGTCTTTTTGGCAAGCCCCTTATGATAGCCAAATATTTATATAAAATGTTATTATGTGTCCATGTAACAGCCTGTGACCATATGATTTTTTTAATGATTTTTTTTTATTACATGGAGTTGAATCAACAAAGGAGCTATGTGTTTTTAAATAAACTTAGTGAAATGCTTTACATTAATCTTTAATGTCTTTGTCTTTTTAAAAACTAAAGCTGCTTTGTTACAGGGCGACACACTGCAGGCAGACAATGCCATATGCACATTTGAAGCAGAGTTCACTTGTGTAAAAGAGGCAGACACTCGTGTCATAACAGGTTGTTTCCAAATTAGTTGGATAATCTGTGACTACAGCCGCGTTTCCACCAAAAGTACCCGGAACTTTTAGTCCCAGGAATTACTTTTCAAGGAACTAAAAGGTTCCTTCTGCCCATTGTTGTCTGTGTTTCCACCGCGATCTAAAGTCCCGCAAAGATTAGGCAAATTAGCCCACTGACGTATGAAAAAGTGACGTTGTCGTCGGTCCATCTGTCCTATGATTTCTTCTGTAACCCCATACTACCACCGAAGTAGCCTACATTATTTTCTAATAACCGGGACAGCCCGGAGGGGTTTATTCTACTTATATACAACGGGTTACCAACAATGACTATATATGGTTACTTTTGTATTTATTGATTTTTATCGATTTAATCACCTGGAATTGAAATATTCTTCTGCAGCCGTTTGAGCATATTTTACTGTTGTCAAGCAAAACTGTCGTTGGTAGTTGAACTTGGACCGTTGTTATGCAACAAATAGGATATAACAGGCCGATAGTCAGATTGTAACTTTTATATATCCTCTCAAACACATTCATTATGTTTTTATGCAAACATTCACTTTCATGTCTTGACATCCGAGGCGACAGAATGCATTCACATTTCCAATATAACTGGCAACAACAGCAGAAAACATGCACATGTTGTAAACAATTTGCTGTTTGATTACTTTCTCATCGTCAATTCCATATAGGCTAATCGCAAAATGACAAGAATAGAACGAAAACTCGGACTTGCGTGAAAATTTAAATTAGCAGTGGTACCGCCAGTTTGCTTTCCTTCGAAGTTACTGCTAGCCGAGCAGCGAAGTGTGCCCTCCAGATGCGAACCATGCACCATAAATTAGTCCATAGTCTTCCTGGTCTTTTTGTGGAATTGAAGAATGGCAGACTAAAATTACGGCAGTCTGAAAAAGCTAAAGGGACGATTACTAGAATTAACCTGTTATTTTACCCTGACAAAAAGTGCGGAAGGTGATTTCCAGTTTGCTTTTACTGTATCACCAATGTGAATTACACAGAACTACCGCATACGTCACATAACTGTATCAAACGTTTTGAGTCAATTACAACGGGCTAACAAAGAAAATCCGGAAGAAAATATTCAGCAACCGAATTAATCCGTTTGAATGTTTTGGTACATAATATGCTGTCCCAGAACAAATGCTTAGCATTTTATAAAACGAATACTAAAGCAAGAAAAGAACAGAAGAGCACACGTTATTATTCCAAGATGTTGGCAGCCTATAACCAAAACTAGGCTACTGCGCCGCATAACAGACAAGTTTGATTTCAAGTTATTATGAAAATAAATCGGTTTGCGGCTGCAGATTTTTAAACATGGCGGTTGAAATAAAACACTGCAAGTAGTCGACCAATCAGAAATTTTCAGCGCTTGCGTCCCACCCCAAAGGTTCCGGTACTTTTAGAAAGTACTACCCCCCGAGCAGGAACTTTTTTGGGGGTAAAATAAAGCCCCCGGAACTAAATTTAGACCCTAGTTCCTGCGGTCAAAACGCACTGAGTTCCTCAAAAGGTTCCTAGTTCCGGGGTAAAGTTCCTGCGGTGGAAACGCGGCTTACCAGTCATTACCTTTGTAGACTATCGTTAGGGTATTGAACTACTGGAGGCTGGAAATTACATGTGACAAAAATTAAGTAGGACTAAAATGTGAGTAAAATACTTTGTTATTTTTGTCGACTAAAATAAATATGATTTTAGTCATTCTTGTCTTGACTAAAATTAATGAAGAAGGCATGACTAAAATGTAACTAAAACTAAAATGCATTTTAGTCAAAAGACTAAGACTATGACTAAAACTGGTGGCAAAAACAACACTGGTTGCCAAGAGAATTATGATAAAACTGGTATGTAATAGCCTACTTGGGGCATCTTCTTAATTACCATGTAAAAAAACTGTAAAAAAATAAAAAATAAAAAATAAATTAAGATAGTGAAAAACAGCCAAAAACCATTTTGAGTCCTAGGGGTTAATGCCACCACCTCTTTGGCAGTGTTTCAGACCGTAGTCGGGAACAGCAGGGAAACGTTGGCACTAATTTAGCCAACTTGGTAACTTCCTGCTCATTAACCCTCTGGGGTCTAAGGGTAAAATGAGGCACATTGGTGATTGTGCGATGCTCTGACATTTGTATAAATTTCATCAACTTTATATACAGTGATTCCAAAGTGGTTCACATCTTTGTTTTCAGCACAAACTCAGCTGCAATAATATGGCAGCAGTAAGTAGGTCATAATCATGTGTGGATTGTAAACTGCTCTAAAAACACACAAACTGTAAACAGTAGTTTTGAACATGCACAGGAATGTTGTAATAAAACACACTAAACAATTGTGACTAAGACTTTTGGTCACTGAAATGTGTTCATCAAGGTCTTGGGTATCAAAAGATGACTAAATATTTTAGCAAATCCAATGAGAAATATAAAATAAATTGCTACAAGTTAGTGTTGTGACTACTATTTTTCAACACCAGGTGAGAATGGGAGGGCAAATGGCCTTTCTGTAATGAATATGCATTGGGTAGGGCGACCTGACAGCTAAGTAGGCTATTCACACCTGGCCGCATGCCTCCCCACCACTAAGACAAAGACTCAGTGAGCCATTTAGAAAACAGAAACAAAGACATCTTTTGATTTTCAGAACATTTATTGAAGCAAACTATACGCATGGAAGATGAGATGAGACTGGTGTACTCTTGCAACGCTTGCATGGCCTCTTAGCTAGTGGTGAACTAGGCTGTGTTTCCTGATCAGCATTTCTGTAAATATGATAAACAAAATTGTTAGGAAATGTGACATCACATCAAACTTTATTTATATAGCACATTCCCTTCAACAGGTGAAAATTATATGTGCTTTACAAAAAAGGGGCAAACCACTAACTAATGAAAACAAAACTTGAAATGTGACATGGTTACATCATATACAAACAAAGAATTATTAGTGAATATTCCTACAAACACACAGAGAATGTAATACAGCACACATTTACAAATAATGCAAGCTATCAACGAAACAACATTAGCTAAACTAAATAAACATTGATATTCCAGCTCAACTACATGCAACTCATCAATAACAATGTATCAATCTGAAGTAGACTAGGCTGTTTAGCTAAGTGGTTACTATATTGCTATTTCCCGAATTTACTTACAGTATGCTAATATCGATTGTGCGAGGACATCAGTTTTAGAATCCTAGCCATGCCACGGGCTATTTATTACCAATATGATCGAAAAACATACAGTCTACCTGATACTTCTAACACAACCAGACGCAGAGAGCCTAGCCTATAATTTTGAGATGCAATAGTTCGAATCGAATAGTGCGGGAATTTACAAACGCGCATATCGCTGGATATTCCTACAAACACACAGATACGTTGCAATACAGTACACATATTTACCAGTATGATCATAAGAAATATACTTACGCATGAAGTTGATCCTCAGTTGGATCAGTTCGCTGTTCGAAATGACACCGCTCTTCATCAGTGTCGGCTTCCGTACGGACCATTTTCCAAAATTAAACGAAATGTTCACCTCAAAAGAAGTGAATTAGGCGACACTTTGACATTCTATCCCGCTTTCGCAGACTTGGCATTTCTCACATGGATCTCGCATCGCCCCTCCTTTAGTCTCCTTCTATGGAGAGTAATTATAATGTTGTTAACATGTGAATGCGATTTAGGCGGACTTCCTGCTGAGCGAAATTCACATAGTAATGAGTAAAGTTTAGCGAAGCATACATGGTCTAATTAATCAAATTTAAACATTTTAAAACAATTCATATTATTTGCCAATGGGCGCATTGGGAAGTCGCGATTCTAAGGTTTCTGTCAATGTTTTTGTTGCGTCTCTATGATAACAGCACGTGACGTTAATCATCCAAATAGAAACAAAAGTTAATTTCATCTTGTCGAGCTCCGCTGGCGGAGCTCTCGACCCCAGAGGGTTAATCATGCAGCATTATGTGGAAACCGGACGGCAGGGATCCAATCGTGCAGTAGTAATGTATTCGGCGCAATATATATTCCACAGCAACTTTGCAATTAATCAAAACAACAATCTGCAGAGCCATAAATAAACAGATTGAGTTGTAAACTTTGTGTGATTTTTTTTTTAGCTTAACACCTGATACCGTGATATACCGAACATAGTGATATTGAGTAGTACGATTATCATACCGTGAAATTTTCATACCATCACATCCCTAGTCTGAAGTCTGTGACCCATACACAGACACCACTGGACACAAGGTATCTTCCCTGGTGATGCTCTGCCAGGCTTGTACTGCAGCCATCTTCAGTTACTGTTTGATTGGGGGATTTCTGCCATCTTGCATATTCAATTAGAGTCAGGACAGGCAATTCACTCCAGTCAAGAATTCCTATTGGTGAGCTCACCAGTGCATTCTTGCTTCATAACAATGTACCAAACAGTTATTTTGGACAGATCCCATGTTTTGGCAAAGTCTGATCGATTTATTCACATTTTTCCACCTCACCGGCCTGCTTTACTGACACTGATGCTTCTTTGGTCCACATGCCGAGAGACAATATCTGGCCAAGAAACAGAGCACCCAACTGTCACATTACTTTTGGTCCCCAAAAATGGAGGGGCTATGCATAAAAAGGGTTGTAATTCCTACATGTGTTTACTCGATATGGATGAAAATACCCACAAATTAAAGCTACACTTTAATTTCATATTCACTGGTTAATTTCAAATACAATGTGCTGAGTACAGAGCCAAAACAACAAAAATTGTGTCACTGTCCAAATGCTTACGGACTGCACTATTTATGTGTGTCTTCACACACACACACACACACACACACACACACACACACACACACACACACACACACACACACACACACACACACACACACACACACACACACACACACACACACACACACACACACACACACACACACACACACACACACACACACACACACACGGGGTATGCTTATTTAAAGGGGAATTTCACTTTATAACACTTTTGGGGTCATTTTCACACATTATGTGCTTTTGTGTACACCCCAGACAGTTTTTAGGTTGCTTGGTTCAATATATAGATATTTAGATATACTCATATAAGCAAACCCCCCCCCCCCCCCCCCAATCCAAGAGAAACACATTCAACATCAAACTCCACGTTAGACTCATTGTAAACACAAGTCCCTGCTTCTCATGACTGATATTGTCCTTCTAATAAATGTGACGCCCTTCATTTTTCGGTTAGTTATTTCATTATGTTAATATTTTACGCTGTTGTGTTGCTTTCTTTTACAAATGCAGGAAGTAGACCCAGGCAGTTTAATGTCAAACTCGAGGATGCATATCATTGCGCGACGTCTGATGTGGGCGTACCTGCAAGACAATAACATTAGATTGGTCGTAGAGTGTTGTATTACTACTAGCTAGCGGAACCCTATAACAATAGGCCAGAAAGCTGTCTAACTGTTATCACAGACATCCTATGTATCACAGACAGACGTGATAGCATTAGCCAGCCCGCTTAGTACCTACTTCGAGCAACGATGGGAAAATGGTGGGTACAGCTCCAGGCCTCAGACAGTCGGTGGCTTCAAAGTGGTCGCTGCATAACCTTAGTCCTCGTTTGCGAACTTCTTTGACTGTTATGTTTGGGGTGTCTTATTACATCCAGCCATATCTGGCACAAAGTTGCATCACGTAGAAAACTATGAAATTGTGCTTTCAAGTTTAACGGACGCATTATAACAACAGGGTACAATGCACCTCATTATTACACCGAAATTGCATCAAACAAAAGCTAGCAGACGTTAGTTTGTTCAATTTCAACACTAAGTTAACGGAATGTTTTGCTTCTCTTCTCGATTTTGCCGCTAAACGAAATCTAAGAAGAAAAAAACAGAAATCGTACTATGTAGACTTGCTCTAAAAAAAATAGGTCTTTGTTTCTAACGTCAGACACTTAAAATTAAAAAACTAATCAAAAAATGAAGGGCGACATTCATTAGAAGGACAATATCAGTCATGAGAAGCAGGGACTTGTGTTTACAATGAGTCTAACATGGAGTTTGATGTTGAATGGGCTTCTATTGGATGGGGGGGGGTTTGCTTACACGGGTATATCTAAATATCTAAATATTAAAGCAAGCAAGCTAAAAACTGTCTGGGGTGCACACAAAAGCCCGGGTGGGTGTGAAAATGACCCCAGAAGTGTTATAAAGTGAAATTCCCCTTTAATTACCAAACTAATATTTCTTACAGCCATATTCTCTATAGCCAGCTCCACTGGCCCCTCCCCCTTGCTCCATACCTGCCAATCTGCAGTGTGGGTTCTGTGGCATAGATGGTCCCAGTGAAGCCTGTGTGTTCTGTGATGTAGGGCAGTGCCATCATACAGTGGTAATTGGAGATAAGGATGACATCGATGGTGGACAAATCCAGCAGTTCTCTCTAAGGAGATTAGTGATAGTTTATAAAGGCATAGTAACATTTCACAGATTCCATTAAGTACATAGCAAGTGTATACCGTGTAATTATTGATCTAATCAAAAGACAATGCTCTCCTCGGCTGGAATTGGTTTAAATTAGGGGTTCCCAAACCTTGTCCTGTGCCAATCATAACTGCAGTCCTTGAAGTGTAATTAGTTGTCAATAGTTTTCAGTTGGTTACTAATAAGGTATGACTAATCTTCTTAAAGCCATATTAAGTCAGATAACAGGTAAGAAAGAAGGCAAATTCCATATTTGTACAGTGCGCATTTATATTTGTGTGATTCTGAAGTTATGTCTGCTTTGTAGTGAGGCCACAAAAATGCTGTTCCACCTCTGGAAGACAGAATTCAGGCAAAGAATCCACAAACAGCCGGCCTGCACATTCCTTCAGCTCCTAAATGTTGGGGGGAGGGGAGATGTGGTTTGAAGAGAAAAAAAGAAAATGCTGTTAATGTTACATTCATCCGTTTTTAAGATATATTGCTAAATGAAATTTTCAACCTTACTTTTTCCAAGTTAACAGTGCCATCTTTGGACACCCATCCTGGGAGTTTTGATAATCTTGGACTGCAAACAGAACAGTGAAAAATGTATATACCTAAATTCCTTGATACTTGAGCCACTAATGAAGGATTATGTACTCTCTTGCATGTCTGTGTTCAGCAGGTACCATTCATATGTTAATCCTGCTACAGATGGTGGCCAAATTGTTATTTGCCATCCATGAGATTACTAACACCAGAGTGTTCCACACGCAGCTATGGAGGACAGAGGAAAAATAAATAATGTAAATAAATGCGCAGTTCACCGAAAATGGTTCCTGCTCATTGATATCAGTCTAGGGTTGATAATAAACTTCTCTGCATCACCCGTAGTTTCTGTGAACATCACAGTGACCAGTCACTTATACCAATAATGGCTATCTTGGCTGGATGCGCAATGAGCAGTTCCTTATCGCCAGGACGGCAAGCGGGGTGCTGGGCGTGGAGTCCTGTTGCTTCGGCGTCCGCAGGGGAGAGCCCAAGCCATCGTCGTTGTAATGTCCAAGTTTGGTTATTTTCATAAAGCTCCGCAGCTATCTCGGTAAAAACACTCTTTTTGTGTGGGTGTGTGCGTGTGTGGAAATAATCGCTCGGTTACTCCGTTTTGCGGTGTCTCAGCGCTCTTGGTCTTGAGTAACTCGTGTTCTGGTTTCAAAGGCTCAGACTCTGTCTCCCGGTTTGGTCCTCGCTTCATCTCTTCTTCCTTTTTTCACGCCGCGAGGAATCCCCGCCTCTTATGCAACCAGCATCACCCCCGGTTACTGTTTCCAGGGTGAAGCTCCAGAGCGCAAATAAATCTTTAAAGTGACACACACACACATTACACAAGCAAACCAAGATAGCCATACGGGACCACTAATATGGATATGGGATTTTTTATAATAATTATTAATCCTAACAATAATAACAATGAAGCTGGAGGGCATCAGTCCCATGCACACTGGCCTTTTATAGACCGTAACAGTACCCCCCCCCACCCCCCATAAGCCCAAAACAAAAAAAAAGAAAAGTACCCATTATCCCAAACCTGTACATAGTATCGCCATTGTTTTTTTTGGCAGAGAGGACACCAGGTCTATTTCCAATCCAACCACTCTTAAAACTAACAGGAAAACAACTGCACATCCCATAGAAAAATCACACCTACAAAACACATCTAATAAAATAGGAAATGGGGTGCAGATGCAAGAGTTACTCCAGGCCTTGGAGCAAAGTGCTCAGCCTCTTTTTTCCCTTTACCTCTGGGACGCCTCCAGAGAGAAATTCAAGCACCTACCCAACAAGCAGAAAATGATCCTCATCAGAACATGCCTATGCCTCAGGTAGCACTCCTGGACAAAGCGTTCGCAACCACATTGTCTTTTCCCACAATACGTTTAACCACCAGTCTATAAGGTTGGAGGATTAAGCTCAAGCGGAAAACATGGGCATTTGAGCTCTGAAACTTTGCCAAAAAGGTCAGAGGGTTGACCACCAGGCCAGCGTCAGCCAGGCACTGGAAGAGCTCGCCGATTGTCTGCATGTGGTCTCTCCCATCGTTACTATACACCACAACGTCATTGATGTAAGTAACGACGTTGGGTAGCCCAGCAGTAACTAGGTTCATTAACCAGGGAACGGATGTCACCGCATTGACTTTACGGTAATCGATACAGAGGCGGTGAGCCCCACCTTCCTTGGCTACAAGTACCACAGGCGAACTCCATTCGCTGACACCTGGTTCTATTGCACCTATAGCGAGCATGTACTCCAACTCTTGTTGTACAACCTCTCGCTTCCAAGGGCTCAGGCGGTAGAGGTGTTGTTTGATAGGACAGCTGTCCCAGTATCGACGTCGTGGGCGAACAGTGTTGTCAATCCCGGGGTGTCCTAAACAATCCCGGGAACGACTCCACCAGAAGCACCACATCATCGCCCAGGGGCAACTCAACATGGTTCAACTGCTCACTCAGAACCCACTTAGCTTGTGTGTTCTGAAGCGTAGCGCTTACCGGCTCTGGGGGAGAGTAGCCAGGCTCCTCCACTTCCTCAAAGTCACTGGCCACGACACAGCACACCGGGGTCACTGGTTCACATCCCACCTAATTACACGGCCCCACCCGCTTGAGGATGAGATACAGCCCCTCAAACCGTACGCCCAGCCTCACACCTCCAACTGGCAGCAGGACCAGCACTTGGTCTCCCACCTCAAAAGTTTTGCCCTCTTATTGTATTGTTTCTTCATGTACCCTTTTGAGACATCAAGGTTCTGCTGCGCGACCTTGCACGCAACCTGAAACTGGTCAGTAAAGCGGGCAGCATACTCCAATGTATCCTCCGGGGGTTGCCCACCAACCTGGCGCTCCTTCAGGCGGCGCAGGGGACCCCGGACCTCATGTCCGTCCACTAACTCAAATGGTGTAAAACCGGTGGACTCGTTGACACTATCCCGAACTACGAACATCAAGAACGGCGTTGCGGCATCCCACTCGCTGGGAAAGCGGTCACTATACGCCCTAATCATGTCCTTCAATGTTTTGTGAAACCGCTCTATGGCGCCCTGAGATTGGGGGTGGTACGCTGGTGACCTCACCTGCTCTACATCCAATTTCCTCATGACAACCTGAAATACCGGGAAAGTAAAGTTCATGCCCTGGTTAGATTGAACCTCTCTTGGTAAGCTATACCGGGTAAAGAATTGGGTGAGAACCTCAATGACCGTGCGGGCCCGAATGTTTCGAAGCGGCACAGCCTCAGGAAAGCGAGTGCTCACATCAAAGATGGTAAGCAAGTACTCACTTCCCCGCTTCGTCTTAGGCAAGGGTCCCACGCAGTCCACCGTGACCCAAGAGAATGGCTCTGAAAAGGTGGGTAATGGATTGAGGGGGAGAGGTGCATGGCAGGACTTTCCCGCCCGCTGACATGCTCCACACGACCGACAGAATGCAGTGACATTTGCCCTCAAACCAGGCCACCAGAGATGTCATGTGATCTTAGCCATAGTACGACGGACACCCATATGACATGCCACAGACCCTTCATGCGCCATCCGGAGTACACTCTCTCGATAAATGTCTCTGGCATCCTGAAGGGTGGTAAGAAACACATCTGCCACACTGGCTGTTGGCTCCCCTGTGTCCAGGAGAGGCCCCTCACTGCTCGCCCTCGCCTGGGCATGGGTGAGTACACAAGCTGGGAAAACCTCCGGGAGCTCCCGCTCAACCTGCTGCATGTCCACCACATCACACGGTTCACTGGACACCACCCTAACGTGAGCACCGGCAAGATCATTGCCCAGCAACAGGGAAATACCCTCCACTGGAAGGGAAGGCACCACCCCCACAGTAACAGGACCACTGACCAGACCAGAATGCAAGTACACCTCTCGTAAGGCAACTGCACCAAACTCACCTCCCAAGCCCGCTAGGAGGACGACCTGACTGGGAGACGTAGGGGCTGGCAAGTCAATGGCCCCCGCTAGCAACAATGACTGCATCGCCCCAGTGTCTCTCAGGATTTGAATCGGCACCTCTTCACTACTGTCACTTAGTGCCACGCTACCCCAAGAGGTGAGGGTCACATACCCAGTGGGAGGTGTCTTGGTTAGCCCTAGATGCACTTCCACTTCCACTTCCTGACCACAGGAGAGCAGAATGGCTGGCATGACCAGTGCAACCCCTGCTGGGGGGGCTTCCTGACAACAGTTGGGGCACTGGGACTTAATGTGCCCTGGCTTGTTACAGCCATGACAAATAATGTCAGCTCAATAGTATGGACTTCCTCTGCCGCCACGTGCAGGACCCTCTATAACTCTTGGGCTAGGCTGCTCTGACCTGCTCCCACCTGCGCATTAGCGCCCCCTAACGGGCCAGACCGGTCACTGGGAGGCCTCTCACTTTGGATCTTGGCCCCTCAACTGTTCTTCGTCGATCCAGATTACTTCAGTCATGGTGCCCCCACCCAGTAGTACCATGGTGGATAACCTCAAATTCGTCTGTCAGGGCCGCTGCATCCCTAGCAGTGTTAGCTTTGCACTCAGCCATGAAAATGTCCACTTCATGAGGCATGACATAGCGAAGCTGCTCCAACAGTACCAACTGCCTTACAAGCCACTACCCAGCGGTCAAAGAGGATCTCCTGTCTCCGGCATGCATCAAGGTAGGACTCGCCTGGCTTACGTGATAAGAGCGAAAACGTTTGCGATAGGTCTCCGGTACACCACCGTAGGCAGTTAGCACAGCCTCTTAACGCCTTGTAATCCAGCCCAGTCTGACTATTGAGGGCAGCGAAAGCATTTTGAGCCTTCCCCACCAACACGCTCTGAACCAGCAGCGACCAACGTTCCGACAGCCACTTGGAGTTCGGTCGCCACTTTCACGAAGGCTTCAAAGAAAACGTTTTCTTCCTCCTCATCAAACTTTGGCATGAACCGCACAGCCGTGCCAATGTTAAAAGGCGGCTCAGACGGACGAGGAACTACACCTCTCTCTAGCCTCAACTTCTCCATCTCAAATGTATGTTCCCTCTCCTTTTCTCGCTGCACTACTTGCAATTTTTCAAGCTCATATTGACATTGCCTTTCCTCCTTGTCCTCCTCCTCCCAACGCTCCCTTTCTAATTTCACCACCTCCAACTCTCTATCCTGTCCTGCCCAGAGCTCCCCCAAACCGAAAGACTCCACCACTAACTTTTCCAGCTCTTTCTTTGTTAGGCTTTCCAACACCACCTCTCCATCCATGGCAGCCATTTGTGCCAACTGCGGCGTTGTCAGAACTTTAAACTGGGCACGAGTAGGAGGGACCATTCCCCCCTCAGCGACAGCTGATGACACGCTCATGTTCCTTGCCAAACGTCCACCACAAATTGAACAGGTGCAGAGAGAGACACACTCACGCGTCTAAGGGGTGCTACTCTGGTAGACCTCACCACTACCAGCACTAACACAACACGTGCACTCTGCACCGACAAGCGAGACCTTGCCCCAGGACACCATGCGTGGACCTGGACTAGCCAGCACGACAGCTGATCCAAAACTCAAACACCACACCTCCGCACCAGTCACAACACGGCCCACGCGTTTCACCAGATGGCACTACACGGCCCAAAAACAGGGAGAACTCTCCCAGCAGGTGCACCACCTGCACACCGCAAACACTGCTCTCTGAGCTCTGAGGTGCACTTCAGAGAGATGGATGACACCCCATACAGTGTCACACAAGCAAATGACTGGAAAAGGAGGGTCTTCAATAACAACTAGCCTAGCTAGTAGGGATGGGGGAAAAAATCGATTCAGTTACGAATCGCGATTCTTGCGTGTGACGATTTTTAAATTGCCACGCTGCCTCCCAAATCGATATTTTGTCTGTATTTGAAGGTATTTTTAATTTTAATTATTATTTTAATCAAGGCGGAAAAAACGTTGCCGCTTATAATCCTACAGATGGCGCAATGCAATCTATTCAAACAAATACATTCATGATTTCCTTCCAGCTAGAGGCGCAGCTTCACGCATAGTAGCTAGGTAGGAGTACAAAGGCTACATTCAGAAACAGCAAACAGATAAACGACAATAGCCCTAAGATATGTCAATACAGCCGTGATAACGCTGCTCACTGAATAACGAAATAAACGATACAAAGTTTTAAAAAATGATACCGTGTCATTCTACAGTCAATATCTGGGACTAAATATTGAATAAATATACAACCTTACCGTTGGTTTTACGCGTAGAGATGTCCCTTTTGAGACTGAGTGGGCATATACTGTCTTGGACAATCTGTTTGTGAAATATACGCGCATTTGTCATGCCTAGGTACCTTCCAAAATAGCTGTGCGTAATACTACATGTGTTGATTACAGCGTTGTTGCCCTTTGTAGTACGGTCTGGCTTGATTGACAATTCATTTATTCAGTGGGTGAGAGTATAAGCTTTCTAACGATGTATAACGTATAATTTTGCTTTTAGAATAGCGTTTTATAGGTCAGCATAACCAAAATTTTTCTTATCGCATTCACTTGCGCTGTCGTAGCACTAAAAGTAACGAAACGTGGTCAATGATTTTTTGTAATAATACTATTATTATTGAGGACTTCCGGACATAGCTAAGCCATATGTTTGCTGATAGACCTAGCTGACATCATTTTCTGGTGTAAGATAGAATTGTATCATTGATGTACTGTCTCTGTCTCTACTGAAAACAGATAAGATTTCATCATTGCTATGTAAGTATTACTGCTCAAAACATTTCGGTTATATACGTTATTTTTGAAATTGAGTATGTTTAAATAGGTTAGTGGTATTATATAATGAGGATATTTCACACTATAATGTAAGCGTTCGTTGGTAGTCTAGTAGTTTTTGTGACACATGCAACAGTGATGACGAGTGTGTTGGAACATTGCCAAAACATGGTGGACAGTTGAAAATTGTTTTCATGTCGTCCCATCCCCATACAAGAAAACATACGAGTACAGAGTATAGAAATACATACAAGAGTTCATTATTGCACATTTAGGTACTGTACCGCATTTTGTGACAATATTTTTTTCCTTTTTGGAGAGATTCTGGATATGTTTCTGGACCCCTAGCTATTGTAGACCACTGCATTGATGGAAAGCTTGTAATTCCCACTTGAAAATGATGCAACAGAGAGTTTCTTGAGTAAAAACAGTTGATTTGTAGTAAAATACGTGAATATTTTGTGATTTACAGCAATGCATCATTTAGACATTTCGGGTAGATTTGGAGACGCTGGGTACACTGCTTAGTTTTTCCTTCATAGATCTTTAGTAATTCTACATACCCCTTAGATTCTATGAACTTGTGGTCAAGTTTTTGATCCAGGACATGTATACTTCAACCTGCTGTATATATGCAATCTCTCAGTATTTCATTGCGAACTAAAAAAGAACTCTTTTTAGATTTTTTGCCTAGACAATTGCATTTGTGGCACTATTTCTTCCAAAATTATGAATATAGAGTAATCTAAGCTAGTATTGCAAATGGTACAATTGTTTTGCTTCATTTAAGCCATTTTTCAAGTCTCCGTGGTCGTCACATCTGTAGTTATAAAGCTTTAAATAGGGTCCCCTAAATGGGCAAGGATTGGAAAGATTTGGCATGTGCTCGCGAATGGGTTAAATATGATGGTTTTGAAAAAGTAAGTGGCATGCATTTCATAATCTGTCACCTTAAAGGCACACATTAGTTCAGGTTTGTGTGCAGTTGACAGGGGCTACACATTCAATAATAGGGCACATTTTTATTTATTTCTCTATTGATTGCCCTGCCAACATTAAGTTCATGTTAAGATTTAGGCCTGAAATAAAACTTGGAAAGCTCAGAGTGAATTTGAAGTGAATGTGTTGTATTTGAACGTATGATTCAACTGTTTTCCATAGTCCAGTGTTTTTTTAAAAAAAATAATAATAAAAATAAAAAAATTCATAATATCGAATTGCAATACCCACAGAATCGCAATACATATCAAATCAGCACCTAAGTATCGTGATAGTATTGTATCGGGTGGTGCCTGCCGATTCCCGTCCCTACTAGCTAGTAACACATGCTATGCAGCAAACAAATGTCCATTAGAGAACAGAGACACTGTTTCCAAGAGCATCAATAGTATCAAATCACTCAAAATATTACACGTTAGTAATAGCCGGACCAAAAAAAAAGAATGCTATTCCCGCAATGCAAGTTTCCACTGGAAATAAAGACACTGTCTCCAAGCCAGAACACACCAGTATTTCCAAAAGTACTCATAAATATCACACATTGCATTAATTAGTATTACACAAGATGTTTAAGAAGTTATGCCTGACCTAACATAAGCTCTGGCTATGCTACAGCTACTCTAGTTAGCTAACGGGCAAAGCAATGCTTTCCCAAAGCCACGCAATTGGTCTCTTAACTGAAGAATCAAATACAGCGCAGCTTATCTGCGCTCCAGGTCAACACACCCGTATCCTATGCCTATAACTAAACCTCGCAGTGTGTTCCTTTTGACAGGCCAATCAGCCCCCCGTATCAACGCTTCGCAAGAAACACTTGTTTGTAACTAATACCAATTCTAATAGGCTAGGCAAAAGCCAAACTACAATGCTAAATATTTAATACTCCCCATACAACTAACAAAATGTAAGGATGAATTCATACCGTTAACTGTATATAATACTAACACCAGAGTGTTCCACACACAGCTACGGAGGGCAGAAGAAAAAATAAATAATGTAAATAAACGTGCAGTTCACCGAAAATGGTTCCTGCTCGTTGGTATCAGTCTAGGGTTGATAATAAACTTCTCTGCATCACCCGTAGTTGCTGTGAACATCACGGTGAACAGTCACTTATACAATAATGGCTATCTTGGCTGGATGCGCAATGAGTGGAAAACATTACCTTATCGCCAGGACAACAAGCCACAGCGTCCGCAGGGGAGAGACCAAGCTGTCGTTGTAATGTCCAAGTTTATGGTAATTTTCATAAAGCCCCGCAGCTATCTCGGTAAAGACACTCTTTTTGTGTGGGTGTGTGCTTGTGTGGAAATAATTGCTCGGTTACTCCGTTTCGTGGTGTGTCAGCGCTCTTGGTCTTGAGTAACTTGGTTCTGGTTTCAAAGGCACAGACTCTGTCTCCCGGTTTGGTCCTCGCTTCATCTCTTCTTCCTTTTTTCACGCCGCAAGGAATCCCTGCCTTTTATGCAACCAGCATCACCCCTGGTTACTGTTTCCGGGGTGAAGCTCCAGAGCACAAATAAATATTTAAAGTGACACACACACATTACACAAGCAAACCAAGATAGCCATACGGTACCACTAATATGGATATATGGGATTTTTTATAATAATTATTAATCTACCAATAATAATAATAATGAAGCTGGAGGGCATCAGTCACGTGCACACTGGCCTAGGAATATAGACCGTAACAAGAGAATGCATGGCATTATGACTGAAGTTAATTTGCTTTGAAATCAGTTGTTATAGTTCATTATAAATTCCATCAGTCTGGAAAAGAGTCAGTATGGCACTACTAACACATATAAAGAACATTTGTAAAACAAGAATAGCTGAGACAGCTGAACAATGTGTAAAGCAATATGACCTGTCGTGCTGTGTGGCACACTCCCTACCTGTGTACTAAAGAAAGCGGCAAGAAATTCAAAGCCGAGGTCATGTCAAGCCCACAGTCCAGCATGATGGTGGTGGATTTGAACTTCAGCACATTGCAGGGAAGGGTTGGGTGGCCCGATAAACAATACTTAAAGAGATGGGAATAAGGGAATTTTTTAATATTCTTCTTTTCAGAATTAGGTACTTCTTCATAAGACGAGAGTAAGAATGTAATGTCACAGTAAGACTCCAAGTTGTACCTGTGCGTTACTGAAGCATTAAGTTCCTCATTGACAGAAATGCTTAATAACTAAGTAAAGGTAGCCAGTTGAATCACAAGTGAGACAAGTTGGAAAAATTTGATTGAGCTAAGCAGATCAATTAGGTTTTCACTTTAAATAACTAAATATAGTGAATACTGTGTATGTGAATTACACAACATAAATAAGCTGAAAAATACTAACTAGCTAAAAACATTGAAAAGCAGGAGTTTTGTGCACGAACGTTGTCATAAATTTTTTCCCGACCGTGAAGAATGCCTTACTTGTTTACATTTTGAACAGAAGTGGCTCCTGGGTAAATCTATTGTTGTTTCTGTCGCAGCACTTTCAACACAAGCAATATCGGAAGTGCTATCCTAAATTTTGTTCTTACCGTGAAAAGTGGCTGACCCGCAAGCGTAGACGTGTTAACACGGCGACACAATTACGTCGAGAAATACTATCTTTGGAAAAAAGCACAATATTCTGTAACTGAATTTAGATCAAACCTACTATGCACAAAAACATAAAAACGCTTGTCAATCTGTTTATAATTCCATCATAGCGCGGAGTGTTTAAAACCATAAAACCACCTCCTTAATAAACTTTTTTTTTTTTTTTAAACTGTAGGCTACATGTTAACTTTAAATATAGGCCAACCAGTCTGAGTTTGACAACTTTGTGATTTATCTGGCTCACATTTTAGTTTATAAAACTCAGAAGTAACGTAAACATCCATTGAGCACTAGTGTCTTACTACTACTTAAGTATTTTAGTATAAAGTCTGCAGCCTACTTGAGAATACTTGGTGTACTAAATATTGCAAAGAAGTGTAATATTATAGTAAGTATATTTTCCTGATGTGAAGTAGAGATGGTAAATGGTAAATGGACTGCATTTATATAGCGCTTTTATCTAAAGCGCTTTACAATTGATGCCTCTCATTCGCCAGAGCAGTTAGGGGTTAGGTGTCTTGCTCAAGGACACTTCGACACGCCCAGGGCGGGGTTTGAACCGGCAACCCTCCGACTGCCAGACAATCGGTCTTACCTCCTGAGCTATGTCGCCCCACCGATGCACCGATCCACTTTTTCCAGTTCCGATTCCGATACCTGAATTTGGATATCTGCTGATACAGATTCCGATTCCGATACTAGAGCTCTTTTTTCTTGAATAATAACAATGTTATTATTATTATTATTATTAGGTGTAAGGCTACATGAGGCTGTAATAAACACACAGCACTTCTTACTAAAAGATTCCAAAGCAATTTATTTGAACTGTAGGTTATGTAGGCTTCAAATACTAATTAACCTAATTAGTAGGAAAACACCAGAATGAGTGAGCTGGGGCTTTAATAATCTCACTCAAGAAACACTGGCAGGTTCTTCTTAAGGAAAATAAGCATTTCTGCTCTCTCTGCTGTCAGTCGATTCCTCTGTTCATCCACAATGGTGGATGCAGTGCTAAACAGTCTTTCACTTTCAACACTGGTGGAGGGGGCACTGAGGAATTTTAACGCAATGGCAGCAAGGACAGGAAAGCGAGCATGGTTGTCTCCCCAGTACTGGAAAGGGCTGTCAGAGCGAGGAATCGTTTGCTCTTTTAAATATTTGCATTTAGACAACAGAACTTCTGTTGTTACTCCCTGCTCCAGGTTCGTCTTGCTCCTCCAGAATGTCGTCATACAGACTCATCAAGCTGCTCTTGCTTCTGCTCGTGCTAGTTGCTTCCATGCGAGGCACCTTTTCTGCTGGCTCTGTGGCCACTGATGCTGATTCTTCAGTAGATGACCTGTGCAGTGTTTCCTCCATCTTCTCAATCTCTCGTGTCAGGGCAGCCTTGGCATGCTTGGTAGTGGCTGCACCTGTAAAGTATCTAACACAAAAATAAAATAGGTTGAGTACAACTATAGTGTAGCTAAGACATTCCAGCACCAGCCAGTCATGTGTGAAAATAAACATGTTCCAGCTAAAATTGTAAATGTAATTCAGTTGGTCTCTCTCTCTCTCTCTCACACACACACACACACATCCAAATTGATTGTACATTTACACATCTCCATTTTTAGGCTAGAATTCAACATGCAGTTTTGGTTGTGCAACATTTCACATTTACCGTTTAAAACGTAGCCAACATTAGGGCATTAATAAAACATTGTAGACATGCTGTCTTACCTGTCTTTGTACCGTGGGTCCAGTAAAGTGGCAACCGAGTAGAGGGGATCACTTTCGATGTTGCTAAATCGTCTGTTGACAGCTTGCAGGAGCGTACTTTTCATTGTTTTGATTCCGCTGTCAGCACTGTTCTCCTGAGCGAGCAGAAGTTTTAAGACGGTGATGGCTGGGATCACATCAGCTGTAGAGGAGGTCGCTGAGCTGATGTTCCTGGTTAGCTCCTCGAATGGTGCTAGGACTGTCGCCGTTTATTCCAACAATGCCCACTCGTTGGCAGACAGCTTTGCAGGCAGGTTGCGGTCCGCAGCATAGGTGCAGAGGGCTCGCTTCTGTTCAAGAATGCTTTCGATCATATAGAACAAACTGTTCATCTTGTCTGAAGGTAGGGAGGACAATCGAAAAATTTATTTCCGGAAATTAACATAAGTATTGTGATTAAAATACCAGTTTAGCCTTAAATTAATGTATTGTGAACAGCGATCGTACATATATGGAATATTAATGTGATATATTGGCTGTTTTTGTGGCCTTTTAGCTCGCACTTTCCCAAAATTCCATCAATGATAAGATCGGGACTCCAACGGCACCGAAAACCGATATATTTCACTGAACATTCGACTGTTTACATTTATGGGGTTCTGAACCAGTGACATCATAACTCTTACTGGTTGATTTTACGCGGTCATTTATGGCAGTTGGTTCTCTCAGAATTCTGACTGATAGCCAGGTCAGTATTTTCACTGGACACTTGATACATCCCGATGTATAACTTCAAAGTCCCAAGTCATTTGTGAATGGTTTAAATGGATTTTGAAAGTAGACACTTCATGCTACAAGCATGCTAAGGGATTTGAGTGTGCTGTGAAGTTTAGGTAGCAAACAACAAGGCTGAATCCTTCTGACGTAATTTACATAGCGACTATATGCTCAGATCGCCTAGTTTCACTCAATACGGCCAAGCGGAATCAATAAAGTTTCATAAAATATATAACTTTTAAAGATTTAATTCAATCTTCTACTGGGACTTTTTCCGTTTATCGAGGGTGTGACAGAAAATTTCGGTGCCGCTGACTATAATCGAATGTTTTTCACATTTACCGTTCGATTGACCAAGTACCATTCAAAGTATATTTTTATGGGTTAATACTGTCAGATTGTGCTAGCTACTTCACATTAACCTTGTACGGCGATCAATAAAGGCTAACAGCACAGTACCACTTCATTCTAGTAACTTCTATCACCACTGTAATGAACTAAAAAAAGGTAACAAACGACCTTTTCTGTGAGAAATGTATTGTCAAGCTCACGCGCATACACTGCTGGCGACATTCTAAAGCTTCGTTTTGCCCTCCCTACTGAAGGTCTTGATGTAGACGTTTTGCGGTCACCTGCAATTCAGTCTGAATGTCTTCCAAGCGAGACTGTGCGAGTTGCGAATGTTTAAAATGCCCCACGATCAACCTCGCATGTGTTATGGCATCGCTAACACTGCGTTGCGAAAGAAGCCCCTCTTGCATAACGAGCTGCAATGTATGCGCTAAATAGCCCAAGCTAGGGACTGCTATATCCTCCATCGCTTTCTTCATGTTACTCGCATTGTCTCACAGAATCACATGTACTTTCGCCAGCAGGATCTTCCAGTCATCTAGCATCTCTTTAATGGAGGCTGCAATCGAACTGCTGGTGTGTGATCCCCTGCACTTTTTCACCTGAAGCACCGCACTCTGAAAGGCGTATGTATCCGCGTTGATCCAGTGTACAGCGAGCCTTATTACAGACATTGGGCTCACGTCCGATGTCCAAATATCAGTTGTAAAGCTCATGGATGTAACATCTTTTAACTGCGCCGCTAACTGTGATGACACTGTTGTGTAGTTCCAGTAAAGCAGTCTCCGATATAAATTTCCTGGATGGCAAACTATACCTTGGCTCTAGGTGTTCCAACAGGCTGCGAAATCCAACATTTTCCACGGGAGAGAGAGGTTGATCATTGAGTACGATGAAATTGAGCAACTTCTCCGTAATCACTTTAGCCTTCACAAGTTGTCTTTCGGGAGTTTATCGTACTTCTGGAATGCCTCAGTGAGCGTCTGCTGTTTGTCTTTTTGTTTGACTTGCGTGAACTCATGTTGTTTCACATGATACTTTTGTAGATGCTTAATTAAATTTGTGGTATTGTACATTGCAGCACGACTTCCACCCCTCGGAATTTTGGCTTTAAATACATTAAGCATTGCTGTGTCACACTTCGGCGTGTCGAGACTAAAATATCTCCAAACTAAGGACATGTTTGTGTTGATAGCTAACTATTAGCCTACTGGCGAAATCGCAGACTAACGGTCCACCTCCTCAGCGCAATCTCCGCGTGTCCGTCTAACTCGTAGAATTCTGGGGAAAAAAATAAGCAGGCTGCTGGGTAAATTTGTAGAACTGTTTAATTACTAATTATGTGCTAAAATGTTTTGGCTATGGGCTTAAAATTGCGTTATTACATATTTATAAATTATAATAAACATCAAAGACTGTATGGAATCTGGATCGGTACGTGGACTGGTGACGTCAGGCCGATATCCGATAGGTGAATTACGTCAGTATCGGAACCAATACCGATATTGGATCGGATCGGTCCCAACAGTAATGTGTAGGCCTATACTTGTTCAAAAGTGAACAAAGTAGACTTTCACACGTAAGCACATATTACTGATACAAACGGACATTTCTAGCTTCTAGCTTGCTACAGTGGGGCTAACTAGCCAGTTAGCTAGCGACTACACGCTATAAGCATGTACTTGCATTTCCTAACATTTAGCAATCTCAAACACACACTCTACTAGCATCATTGACATCCTAGCATTCTTATACATCCACTGTACTAATGCAATATCACTTTTGTGCAAATTTAGACGTCGTCGCTCACCTGAAATCACAAGACGTACCATAATGCACTGTGGAATTTTTCTATAGGATTGGAGCTCTTTAAAGAATTCTCACCAACCGAGGACGGGAATTTGGGAGTAAGGTGCTGTCCTATCATCCTACTACTTGAATAAAGGAACTTTGACAAAATGGATTATAAGCACACTCTGGGCCGTTGCTTGGAATTCTGGGCCCCCTGAAAGAATACTGGTGTGGGCCCCCGCCCCCCGACTTTTCATCGCCAAAGATCAATTTTACACAACTTTGGGTAGAAGTGCTATATAAATGCAGTCCATTTCCATTTCCATAAGCTTTCTAACGATGTATATAACATGTCTAATATTGCTTTTGGAATAGCGTTTTATTGGTCAGCATAGCCGAAAATTCTCTTATCATCGCATTCACTTACACGCATTCACTCTGTGATAGCAATAAAAGACGCTGCACCTAACGAAACACTGTCAACGATTCTTCGTAATTTCTTGGAAAATACAATTATTATAGCTAAGCCATATGTTTGCTGATATACCTATCCGATATCGTTTTCTGGAGCAAAACAGAAGCGGTTAGAACTGTAGGCTACCATTGATTTACTGTCTCTGTCTATCTACTGAACACAGATAAAATTTCATCATTGCTATGTAAGTATTACTGCTCAAAATATTTCGGTTAAATACGTTATTTTTGAAATTGAGTGTATTTAAATAGGTTAGCGGTATTATATAATGTGGATATTTCACAATGTAATGTAAGCGTTAGTTAGTAGTGTAATAGTTAGTTAGTGTAATAGTTTTTGTGATGCATTCAGCAGTGATGAGTGATGGAACATTGCCAAATCGTGGTGGATGGTGGAAAATTGTTTTCATATCTTCCCATTTCTATACAAGAAAACATATGAGAGTACAGAGTATAGAATTACATTAATTATTACACAGTTAGGTACTGTACAGCATTGTGTGACAATATTTTTGCATTATTTTTAAATCTTATATCAATGTTTCATCTTGAACCTTCACAAGGGGCTCATTTATACGCTTTACAATGGACAAAAAGCATTATATTCCTTTTTGGAGAGATTTTGGATATGTTTCTAGCTATTTTAGACCACTGTACTGACAGAAAGCTTGTAATTACCACTTGAAAATGATGCAACAGTGAGTTTCTTCAGTAAAAATGGTTGCAAGCCGTAGCCACAGGGCGCCTGTACAGCTAGCTTAATACTCTCACCTTTCTTCAAAAAAAAATCTGTTATATTCTGGGCCCCTGATCTGCTCCTGGCCTATCTTTCCTTCTTCTCCACTCTTTTTTGGCGTCCCAATTTATCTTTCTGTTTCGGTATTGCGCTTCTCTATTAATAACCTGCTGGCTGCTGCTGCAAAAGAGGAGCGAACCATGGACCAAACCATTTTTTTATAAAGAAGGGGGTTATTGTTTGCAAAATAGAAACTTCTTTCATCAAATTTGCATGATTTTATGGCTTCGTTTGAACTCTTATGCATTAGTATGAGTCAGTGGCGGCCGGTGACTCAAAAAATTGGGGAGGACAGGAAGAAAACCAACCCACGGCGTCATGTTATTTCACACTAGTTGACTACTTCTCTACTTTCTTATGTTCAAGTTATGTAATGTTATTATGTTCAAATGTAGCAATAATCCAACTAGCATCCTAATGCAAACTTACTATACTATGTAATGTACCCGAAGTTCATCCCCATCTTCCATAAGGAACAACTATAATATTATCATTTATACAACGGCTTGGCTGAATACTCACTTCTGATTGGTCCAAGGGTGGGCATTATAAAGCGACACCTCTGCCTCGGCCTATTAACAGTTCTAAAATCAATGCGCTACAAAATCCAGTATTCTAAAGCAGTTTAAACAGCAACATTATTCTTTCGCTTTTGAATTGTTGTTACATCCCCTCCCCTTTTCAATGTCCAATTTCACAATGGCAACGTTGAATCACATTTCTAGTTACTGTTGCTAGGTTTATTTACGGTTGCCAGCCATCGCGCAAATCGGAATCGTGCCTTATTTGGACAGTAGAATAGGCGTTCCGCATTTAACTCATGGCTATGGGATGGGGACGCATTTTCATCCGTACGTTTATGAACGATTGTGTTTCTAGTAACCGCTGTTTTGAATACAATTCAATAGTTAGCTAGCTAGCTGGGATAACAAGCATGCCGTGAGACCATTCTTACCTAAAACCAAGAATTTTAATGTTGACTAGGTGACAAGTGACGACGAACCTATTATAAAGCTAGCTGGCATTCAAAACCCGTTTCAGAGGGTCTTAGAAAAACGTTATGTCTACATTGCGCGACCACAACATTTAAAAAGTAGCTAAGACAGTGCTAGGGAGATGAATTTGATTGTCTTATGGCTTCATGCAGTTTTATTAAATAACGTAATGACAAAAATGACCAAAATTGGTGCTAACTGTATGGTATAAAACAAGAAGGAACTATTTTTTCTTGATAGAATCATTGTTTTCATAGAATTAATGACCAGAGGTTTTTGCTTAACAATGGTGCAACTGGAACTACCAACCAGAGTTTTGCTTGACAACGGTAAAATATGCCCAAAGGCCCGCGGAAGAATACTTCACTTTCAGCTGATTAAATCGATTTAAAAAATCAATAAATATAAAAGTAACCATATATAGTCATTGTTGGTAACCGTTGTATAAGTGGAATAAACCCCTCCGGGCTGTCCCGTTATTGGAAAGTAATAATTATTTTCCAATAACTGGACAGCCTGTCGTGGTTTATTCCTTACATATCATATTACAACACAAAGGATGAATATAAAAAAGGGGCCAGGTGAACAAGAGGGAAAGACTCATCTAATCACTGCGGGCTCTGGATGGGAATGAACCTTGTGTGTACATAATGTATCACTAGAATTAGAATTTTTGATCATGGTTATCTGTGGAGCTGGTCGTCCAGCAGTCTTGATCCTCACCTGCTGCGTACTCCAAACTGTGCAATAGCTGTGACAACAAATAATCCACAAGATGTTCTTCCCCATCCCACTCTCTGCATCTGCGTCCATGCCTCTCTGTGACCCCCTCACTCACGCGTTAATTGCCTCGTTAGCAATAGCAGCACCACTCTCCTCAAAATCCATTCTCACCGTTAGCTCAGTCCTTCAGGGCTGCTACAACAAGCTAACTGTTGTGTTGCTAACGCAAGTAGCTAGCTACGGCTCCATAAAAAAGGGAAAGTAAATCTGAAGAGAGGAAATTTGGACAACCTCCTCTGCCTCTGTGGACCAGCCTCCTCTGGTTAAAAAGGCTTAAATAAAATGTAATTCTTTAGTGATGCATTTTAAAAGTAGCTCGGAATTTGCACGTTATAATACAATACAGTGGTAGAGAATTGAAGATGAAATTTGAAAATTATCATTGGACCAACGCGATGTCAATATTGTATTCTGGTTGTTGATTGGTTAGGGAGGACGTCCTCCCTTGGAGCATCATTTCACGTGTTTTGGCCAATAACAGATTAGCATGAAAAAAAATGAAGTACATGAAATTGATATAAGAGATCCCGCCCTCAGGAGGACAGCAGGAGCCCGTCCTCCTCTGCCCCCACCACCACTTCACACAGACTGCCCTTTCCCCTCTTGCCTGCCCTGCAGGTGTTGCTGTTGAACCATTTTAATCAGAATTTCAATAATGGCTTTTTTCCCACGTTTCGTGCCTGGATTCAAGTTGTTTCTGTGAACTGCAGCAATGCATTTGCTTCTCTTTTCTTTAGCTTTCGGCAGTCTGTAAAAAGATAGCTCCGATTTCTTGTTGAATGTCCATGGACCACTGGTTCTTTGGTAAGTTGTAAGGATCACTGTCGAGTCCAATGCCTTTAATTTAAGCAGATAATTGTTTCTTTTACTCCCTGTTTTGCAGTGTCCTCTACTAAAGGCAGCCATGTCGCAGCATGTTTTGCCACTCAGTCCGGACTGAGGGGACGTATTCCGGTGGAAAAGTGACCTCAATACATACTAAGGCTGTCAAAAGTACCATGAAATAGAATTTGAATATTAGCTTTTGTAATTAGAGTTTGAATATATTCGAATATCATTTGCCTATAATTCACAAAAATAAGCCGGTTATTGTTGGGCGCAATATGCACGTGAGGCTCCCTCTAAACTGGCCGACGCGTTATTTTCCACGAGCGGGCAGTAGAATAGAGGACATCGGTGAACTTCAATACTAGGTTACAACATCTGGGGCCTCATTTACAAAACGTATTTTAGATCAACTGTGTGACGCGTGCGTAGAAAATCAAATCAAAAATTTCAACATGACTCGATTTGACCGTGGAAACGGTCGTCGCTCTACGTCAGGTCTTCACTTGACACATGCACGCAAATTCATTTTATAAATGAGCCCCCTGCAGTTTCTATAGCCAAATTAATAAAGCACTTTCACGTGGATGTAATTTGCCACACATCGGCATTTATTAATCATCGGGAAATGATTGTTTATAGGAAATCCCTGTTTACTTCTTGACACAAAAACTATTCAAACGGCTAATACCTGTAAAATCTTCCGAAAAGAAAGGAAACATAGCCTGCCATGGGAACATTGTTTAGCTTAAATTGTTAGCTGACCAGATCTGTTGAACGAAGTGGAAAAAGAGACTGGCTCGCGAGGCTAGCTGACCAGTAACGTTAGGTGTCAACAGAGCTGAAAGTATCATCGGAGGTTATTGGCAAGGAAAACCAGACGATCCACTTGCCCTGGGTCCAGGGCAGAACGTTTTTTGTTGACAGAGGAAGTAACGTTAGCACAGGAAATGAACTTTCCGTGCATGAACATGATTCGCCGCATGAAATTAAAGCCTGCATGTTAATTACAATACGCGGGATCCAAAACTAATATTCGAATTCTCAAATTTAGGTTCGAACTTTAAAAAAAGAAAGAAAAGAATAGGTTTCTAACTTCGAATATTTTTGACAGCCCTAAAACATACCCTCTATAGGCTACTGAGGTTTTTGTGGGCCCTCCCAAGGGCTAGAATTGTCATCACCTTTTACCCCTAAACGACGGCCCTGAGCACAGATATAGCATTCTTTCTTAAAATAAGAAAGTCTACTTCATTCACTTTTGAACAAGTATAGGCCTGCACATCAGGAAAACATACTTAAGATTACACTTCTTTGCAATATCTAGTACACCAAGTATTCTCAAGTAGGCTGCAGAATTTATACTAAAATGCTTAACTAGTAGTAAGACACTAGTGCTCAGTGGATGTTTAAGTTACTTCTGAGTTTTATAAACTAAAACGTGAGCTAGTTAAATCACAAAGTTGTCAAAATCAGAATGGTTGTCCTATATTTAAAGTTAACATGTAGCCTGCAGTTTTTTTTATTTTTATTAATGAGGTGGTTTTACGGTTTTAAACACTCCGCGCTGTGATGGAATTATAAACAGACTGACGAGCGTTTTTATATATTTTTTTTGCATGGTAGGTTTGATCTAAATTCAGTTACAGAATATAGCGCTTTTTTCCAAAGATAGTATTTCTCGATTTAAGTGTCGCCGTGTTAACACACATGCTTGCGGGTCAGGCACTTTACACGGTAAGAAGACATTTTAGGATAGCGCTTCCAATATTGCTTGTGCCGAAAGTGCTGCGACGGAAACAACGATAGGCTTACCCAGGAGCTACATCTGTTCAAAATGTAAACAAGTAGTAAGGCATTCTTCACAGTCGGGAAAAAATTTATGACAACGTTAGGCTGCATGATATTCGTAGCCAGCAATGAGCTGGCCAGCCAGCTAGTCGACGTAGTTGTTTAGCAAACTTAAGAACACAAAGCATAAATATCTCACAGATTCAAAAACATGTTTAAATTTTCATTTTGAACAAGATATACCGAACAATTTTGTACTCACCAATTTCATTTTTTTATTGTAAGGACAAAAGTGTTGTCGCTACTGCGGGGAATGCTGCTGCTTCTTCTGCTTCTTCTTCTTTTTAAATTTAATGGCGGATCTCAAACAAACATGTATTGGTGCATACCGCCACCTACTGTACCGGAGTGTGTAACATCGGGGCTTCACATCAGATTACGTTAATATATATATATATATACATTAAAATATATGTATATATATATATATATATATAATATATATATATAATCCACTTTGACATGAATTTAGCAATCCTCTTTGTTCTAAACAGTATGACAATCTACGAACAATTATCTTTTCCATCCATTTACACAAGTGGGATGTCAACGCTATAGGCCTGTAGTTTCCTGCATTAGCTGGGTCTTTGCCAGGCTTACCAAAAGGTAGAATCAAAGCACTTTTCCAACCACAAGGCATTACACCTTCTCTCCATATCTTATAAAACAGGTTCAATATGACTTTCAAGACTTCATCTGGTAATTGTCTAAACATAGCGTAGCATAATTGGTCTTGTCCTGGAGCAGTATACCCACTTCCCTCCAAGGCCATTTTCAACTCATGTAATGTAAATTCCATGTCAAGTGATGATCCATCACTATCCTTTTTCTTTGTTACATTAGCATTTGCTCTTAAAATTTCATCTTTTTGTTGTTTATGTATCTCATCTAAATGACTTCCACTATGTACACTTGCAAACTTCTTACCCAATAGTTCAGCTTTTTCCTTATTTGTAATTGCCAGATATTCTCCATCTATTAACACTGGGATTTTAACAGATTTTCTTTTCCCACTCATCTTTTTATTCATTGACCAAATGTCACCCACTTCTATTTTTCTGCCAATAGAAGAGCAGAATTGCCTCCATGCCTTCTTCTTGGATAACTTAATTTTCTGTGCCACAGCTCTCTTCCTTTGATAATCAATCAGATTATCTTGACTCAAATGATTTCTTAATATTCTGAATGCATGATTTCTTTCTTTTATAGCATTTTTACATTCATCATTCCACCATGGAACCATTTTCTTTTTCCCATTCACTGTGCTCTTAGGAATGCATATTGATGCAGCACTTATAATGGAAGTCACTGTTCCTGTAGAGTTATCTACATCACCCTCCATAGATATTCTTTCAGTGTACGCAATACAACATTCTCTAAATTTTTCCCACTCAGATTTAGGAAAACACCGTCTTTCAATTACGTTACCTTCCTGTACATATATCAAAATTCATAGAGCATAATATCGGAAAGTGATCACTCCCTATGTTAGAATTATTCTTTACATTCCATTCACATGAATTACTCATATTACCAGAGACTAAAGTAAGATCTAGGCATGAAACTTAATTTCTTGTAACATCCACCCTGGTACCTCTTCCATCATTGAGACAAGTAAGTGATCTCTCCTCGATTAGTTCTTCGACTACTTCTCCATTTGTGTCAGTATGTTCACTTCCCCATAGAGTATTGTGAGCATTAAAATCCCCACACCATATTTCTCTTCTATCAACACTTTCTGAGATCTCATGAAATATTTGCATTGACAGCTTCTTACAAGGATTATAAAAATTGACTACTTTGATATCTCCTCTGAGACTACACAATTCTACCACTATACATTCATACTCATTTGGAACATTTACTCTTCTATATGCTAAAGTATCCTTAATAAATGTTACACATCCTCCACCTTGTTTTCCAATTCTGTCACATCTAACAGAGCTGTAACCTGGCATGACAAAGTCCAAGTGTGGTCTTAACCACGTTTCTTGTATACAAACAATATCAGGTACAACTCCCAAATCAGCTACAACCTTCTTGAACTCTTATCCATTAGCAATTAAACGTCTGGCACTCCATTGGAGGATGTGAAATACCATGAGGAAGCTAATAACCTTGAGACAGCCCATCATAATTAGAAGGGTTCAACATCTCATCAATTAGATCAACCTTAACTTCTTTAATCTCCAATATCTCTATAGCTGCCTCTACAATTGTCTTGATTCTGTCACTTCTTTTCTTTTGTTGCATTGCCACATTCACAGTCTTACAGATGAAAGCAACAAAGCTAATTTTATCCACAATCAATGTGTCCTCATTAATCTCCTTTATATATGGATTTATTTCTGTTTGTCTCTGACTTGGGGTGGGAGACGAAACCTCTATTGGTCGTCTATTCGGAAACTCTCTTGCGCTATTTACCACGTGTTACACTGGATCTGGCTAGCTCAGTTTCCTTCACTTTTTTAACTGCATCAGCATAAGATACCTGGTTTGTTACTTTATATTTCTGCACCTCTCTAGCTTGCCTTTGCACAGGGCATTTTCCAAAAGCAGCACTGTGTTCACCGCCACAGTTGCAACATTTGATTTTTGCATCTTGACCACATTTTCCATATTCATGTTCACCCCCACATCTTGCACATCTTTGCTTTCCTTTACATTGTCCTGCAGTGTGTCCCATTCTTTGACACTTGAAACATTGCAGTGGTGCTGGGATAAACACTCCGACATCATAACTCATATACCCCATTCTTACTTTATTGGGCATAACATTTTTAAACTCAAGGACTACTGACAGGCTATCAGTTTTCACACCCTTCCTATGCGTTTGTAGCCTTGTAGCTTTCACCACCTTTCCTCCTTTCATTTCCTGGATTATCTCATCCATTGACATTGACAAAGGTACATCATTAATAACACCTCTAAGCTTTGCTGCATTTCCTGGGATATGAGAGCTGATCCTTTCTCCATTCATCGTTTCCGCACTGAGAAACCTATCTCTTTACCGTTGATCTGTAGCAAAAATCAAAAGCCGCCTGTTACTTAAATACTTAGCAAACTTGATCTTTCCCATTTCTTTCTCAACTGCTTTGATCAATTTTAGTGGGTGATGATGCCACCCTTCTTTTCTGAACGTTACCATCACATTCAGTTTGTTCATCCTCCTTCCTCACACTTGTTTTTGTAGCCTTCACTTTTTTAGCCATGTTACCAACTCCGAACCAGAACAGCCAGTACTACCACTCCTATTTCTCCTCTTTCTAGATGCATCCTTCCATGTCATATTATCGCTATCTCCATCTGAACTATCACCCATGATAGCTACAGTCACGGTACAGTTGTTGCTAAACTGCCAATTCAATATTGGTCCCAAAAATAATTTCAATCTTTCTCTCAGGTCTCCTTCTGAGAAAAAAAAAACGTCACTTCCTGTCAAACTCAAAGACCACTACTTCTTCTGCTTCTTCTTCTGGTGCTTCTTCATCCGTTTAATGGTGGTGGACAAACCAACTTTTGGTGCATTACTGCCACTGACTGGACTGGAGTGGTCGAGCGGTAGATTTAACAGGAATCCTTTAGAAGGCAGGTGATGTACCCGAATATTTTGTTTGATTAGTCTACTTTCCTTGAATAACTTCCAATGATATACTGTGTTTTCCATTCCTCAATGATGTAAATAAACGGTCTCGCTCTATACTGTATGCTTCATATTGAAATGATATGTGATCTATGGATTCTCGTGCATAACAGTGTATGCATTTTCCTGTCGGATGCTTACCTATTTTATACAGTGTATCGTTGAGTCCTGTATGACCAATTCTTAAGCGGGTTAGAATGCTTTCTTCTTTCCGATTCCAGCCCCCCCATTCTCCCAGCACCAACATGTTTTTCTATTATTAGTGTGGTTGCCTTAGGCAAACACACTATTATTATCCCACATATTATTAGTGTGGTTGCCTCAGGCAAACACACTATTATTATTGCACATATTATTTATTAGTGTGGTTGCCTTAGGCAAACACACTATTATTATCCCACATATTATTATTAGTGTGGTTGCCTTAGGCAAACACACTATTATTATCCCACATATTATTATTAGTGTGCTTGCCTTAGGCAATCACACTACTATTATCCCACATATTATTATTAGTGTGGTTTCCTTAGGCAAACACACTATTATTATTGCACATATTATTTATTAGTGTGGTTGCCTTAGGCAAACACACTATTATTATTGCACATATTTAGTGTGGTTGCCATAGGCAATCACACTACTATTATCCCACATATTATTATTATTATTATTAGTGTGGTTGCCTTAGGCAATCACACTATTATTATCGCACATATTTAGTGTGGTTGCCTTAGGCAAACACACTATTATTATTACACATATTTATTATTATTATTAGTGTGGTTGCCTTAGGCAAACACACTATTATTATTGCACATATTATTAGTGTGGTTGCCATAGGCAATCACACTATTATTATCGCACATATTTAGTGTGGTTGCCTTAGGCAAACACACTATTAATATTACACATATTTATTATTATTATTAGTGTGGTTGCCTTAGGCAAACACACTATTATTATTGCACATATTATTAGTGTGGTTGCCTTAGGCAATCACACTATTATTATCGCACATATTTAGTGTGGTTGCCTTAGGCAAACACACTATTATTATTGCACATATTTATTATTAGTGTGGTTGCCTTAGGCAAACACACTATTATTATTGCACATATTATTATTATTATTAGTGTGGTTGACTTAGGCAAACACACTATTATTATTGCACATATTTATTTATTATTAGTGTGGTTGCCTTAGGCAAACACACTATTATTATTGCACATATTTAGTGTGGTTGCCTTAGGCAAACACACTATTATTATTGCACATATTTATTATTATTATTATTATTAGTGTGGTTGCCTTAGGCAAACACACTATTATTATTGCACATATTTATTATTATTATTATTATTATTATTATTAGTGTGGTTGCCTTAGGCAATCACACTATTATTATTGCACATATTATTATTATTATTATTAGTGTGGTTGCCTCAGGCAAACACACTATTATTATCCCACATATTATTATTATTATTATTATTATTATTATTATTATTCCACCCATTTTTTGGACCGCTACTCCTCCCAGAGTTTTCGCACCACATGCATGTGCAATATGTCAAATCGAGCGGCTTGATCGGGAATGGTGTGCTATTACTTTGTGGAAAGTTTCGTTGCACGGTTTTTGATAAATTTGAATTTTTTTGGGAAATTTTTTCCATAGAGAATGAATGGCGGAATGTTCACCCTTGTGATGTCATAATGCTGTCTTCTCACCATTGTGATGTCACAATGCTCTGTCTTCTAGCAGCAGTACCCTGGTCTGTCTCTAGATTTGAACATTCTGCCATTCATCTCTATGGGGAAAAATTGCCCCATTATGGGTCGCGTCATTGGACTCAGTAAAGACCTAGCAACCGCCTAGGACTCCGTAGCAACCCCCTAGCAACATCCTAGCAACCGCCTGTAACTCCATAGCAACGACCTAGCAACACCCTAGCAACCTCCTAGAACACCCTAGCAACCGCCTAGAACTTCATAGCAAACACCTAACAACACACTAGCAACCACCTATAACGCCATAGCAACTGCCTAGAACTCCATAGCAACCACATAGCAACACCCTAGCAACCACCTAGAACTGCATAGCAACCACCTTGCAACATCCTAGCAACCACCTGGAACACCATAGCAAATGCATAGCAACACCCTAGCAAGCAGCTATAACTCCATAGCATCCACCTAGCAACACCATAGCAACCACCTAGAATACCCTAGCAACCACCTAGCAACACCCTAGCAACCACCTGGAACTGCATAGCAACCACCTAGCAACACCCTAGCAACAACCTAGGACTCCATAGCAACCACCTAGCAACACCATAGCAACCACCTTTATCACCATAGCAACTGCCTAGAAACCCATAGCAACCACCTAGAAAACCCTAGCAACCACCTAGCAACACCCTAGCAACCGCCTATAACTCCATAGCAACAACTTAGCAACACCCTAGCAACCACCTGGAACACCAAAGCAAATGCATAGCAACACCCTAGCAACCGACTATAACTCCATAGCAACCACCTAGCAACACCATAGCAACCACCTTACAACAGCCTAGCGACCACCTAGAATACCCTAGCAACCACCTAGCAACACCCTAGTAACCGCCTCAAACTCCATAACAACCACCTAGCAACACCCTAGACACCACCTAAAACACCATAGTCACCACCAGAACATCACAGCAACTACCTACCACTGTTCACTCTGTTCAGCAGAAAGTCGACGTTGCACTGGCGGCAACCACACTTCACAATTTCTGCAGGAATTGTCTAGTTATTATTATTATTATTATTATTCTTTCCACCCATTTTTTGGACCGCTACTCCTCCCAGAGTTTTCGCACCACATACACATGCCATATGTCAAATTGACCGGCTTCTTTGGGAATCGATGGCTATTACTTTGTGGAAATTTTCGCTGCACGGTTTTTGAGAAATATGACTTTTTATGGCCAATTTTTCCCATTGAAAATGAATGGGGCGGTGACGTCATAAAAATGTGAATTATGAAGTCACAGCATTGGTCGGCTTAGCACACGTGATGCACTTTTAACCTGCTTCATCTACAGGAAATTTAGAATCCAGACGCGGTGCATATCTCCATTTTCGTCGTAATTACAGAAAACACACATTCGGAAACTTCAAATGATTCATACCACAATGTAGATAAAACCTTGACGAACACGTACATGCACGGATTGTGTTGTTCAAACGAGGTTTCCTGGCGACTTAGCCACCACAGTGGATATAGCTTAATGCGGAAGTGCACGCGATAAAAACGGTATTCCAAATGCAAAATTACAAATGAAAACGCTGTCAGCTAGGTATATCAACAAACATATGACTTAGGCATACCCAGATTTCCTCAAAAATAATAGTATTTCACAAGATATTACGCAAAATCGTTGACAACGTTTCGTCAAATGCAGCGTCTTTGAATGCTACTAGTGCTAACAAAGAGTGCATGCATTGAATGCCACGATTAAAACACGTTCGGTTGACCTAAAAAACGATATTCCAAAACCAAAACTACACGTGTTATACCTGGTTAGAAAGCTTGTGCTCTCACCTACTGAATAAACGAATTCTCAATCAAGCCAGACGGACCTAAAAAGGGCAACAACGCCGTCAACAACACGTGTGCAGCAGCTTCTGATCCGGTCTTCAGTGGGCTTGTAATACCACACATGTTGCTTTGGGTGTTGTCGAACTTTGTACTACAATCTGGCTTGATCTACACATCATCGATCTAATAGGTGACAGAATAAGCTTTCTAACAATGTATAATATGTCAAATTTTACTTTTGTAATACCGTTTTATATTCCAGCGAGTTGGAAACTTTGGTCTCGTTATAACTGCATTACACATCAGTCTGCATTACACGTCAGACTTAGGGTTTTTCCAAGACCCTCTGAACATGCCAGCTAGCTTTGTGATTCGCCGTCACTCGTCACCGCATACCGCAAGTAAAACACTGAGATCTCAAATTTTGATGAAAGGATAATTTAGCTCTGAATATATGTGTCGCAAATCAACTCGTTGTAGTGATGTTATAGCAGGTACACAATGCCCTGTCTCTGCTTATACTACAGAAACTGTTCACTCCGTTCAGCACAAAGTCGACTTTGCATTGGCGGCAACCACACTTCACAATTTCTGCAGGAATTGTCTAGTTATTATTATTAGTGTGGTTGCCTTAGGCAATCACACTATTATTATCGCACATATTATTTATTATTATTATTCCACCCATTTTTTGGACCGCTACTCCTCCCAGAGTTTTCGCACCACATACACATGCCATATGTCAAATTGACCGGCTTCTTTGCGAATCGATGGCTATTACTTTGTGGAAATTTTCGCTGCACGGTTTTTGAGAAATATGACTTTTTATGGCCAATTTTTCCCATTGAAAATGAATGGGGCGGTGACGTCATAAAAATGTGAATTATGAAGTTACAGCATTGGTCGGCTTTGCACACGTGATGCGGTTGGCTGTTCGTCCTCACCAGCCACCAGAAAGGATATAGCTGAACGCGGAAGTGAACGGATAAAACAGTATTCCAAATGCAAAATTTCAAATGAAAACGCTGTCAGCTAGGTATATCAACAAAACATATGGCTTAGGCATACCCAGAAGTCCTCAATAATAACAGTATTTCACAAGATATTACGCAAATTCTTTGACGACGTTTCGTCAGGTCCAGCGTCTTTGAATGCTAATGCTAACAGACTACATGCATTGTATGCGACGATTAAAAAACTTTCGGTTGACCTAAAAAAACGATATTCCAAAACCAAAATTAGACGTGCTGTTATACCTGGTTAGAAAGCTTATGCTCTCACCTACTGAATAAACGAATTCTCAAACAAGCCAGACTGTACTAAAGAGTGCAACAACGCCGTCAACAACACGTGTGCAGCAGCTTCTGATCCGGTCTTCAGTGGGCTTGTAATACCACACATGTTGCTTTGGGTGTTGTCGAACTTTGTAGTACAATCTGGCTTGATCTACACATCATCGATCTAATAGGTGACAGAATAAGCTTTCTAACAATGTATAATATGTCAAATTTTACTTTTGTAATACCGTTTTATATTCCAGCGAGTTGGAAACTTTGGTCTCGTTATAACTGCATTACACATCAGTCTGCATTACACGTCAGACTTAGGGTTTTTCCAAGACCCTCTGAACATGCCAGCTAGCTTTGTGATTCGCCGTCACTCGTCACCGCATACCGCAAGTAAAACACTGAGATCTCAAATTTTGATGAAAGGATAATTTAGCTCTGAATATATGTGTCGCAAATCAACTCGTTGTAGTGATGTTATAGCAGGTACACAATGCCCTGTCTCTGCTTATACTACAGAAACTGTTCACTCCGTTCAGCACAAAGTCGACTTTGCATTGGCGGCAACCACACTTCACAATTTCTGCAGGAATTGTCTAGTTATTATTATTCTATCTTTCCACCCATTTTTTGGACCGCTACTCCTCCCAGAGTTTTCACACCACATACATGTGCAATGTGTCAAATCGAGCGGCTTGATCGGGAATGAAGTGCTATTACTTTGTAGAAAGTTTGGGTGGACGGTTTTTGAGAAATTTGACTTTTTTTGGGGAATTTTTCCCATAGAGAATGAATGGTGGAATGTTCACCATTGTGATGTCACAATGCTGTCTTCTCAGCCTTGTGATGTCACAATGGTCTGTCTTCCAGCAGCAGTGCTCTGGTCTCTCTCTGGCTTTGGACATTCAGGATTCATCTCTATGGGGCAAAATTGCCCTCAAATTGTGGGATGCCTCATTGGACGTGTTAGCAAGTCCTTTGTCCATTGGTGTAAATTAACCTTGCCCCCTTTCCTGATTGGCCGACATTTGATATTTCATAACTTTTCAACCGTTTGTCATAGAGAATTATGGATCGCGTCATTGGACTCAGTAGAGAAAGAGCAACCACCTAGCAACACCCTAGCAACCACCTAGAACAGTCTAGCAACAGCCTGGAACTCCATAGCAACCACCTAGCAACAACCTAGCAACTGCCTAGAACATCATAGCAACCACCTAGAACACCCTAGCAACCGCCTAGAATTCCATGGAAAACACCTAGCAACACCCTAGCAACCGCCTCAAACATCATAGCAACTACCTACCACTGTTCACCCTGGTCAGCAGAAAGTCGACATTGTGTTAGCGGCAACCACACTTCACAATTTCTGCAGGAATTGTCTAGTATGAATATGTCAAATTTTACTTTTGTAATACCGTTTTATATTCCAGCGAGTTGGAAACTTTGGTCTCGTTATAACTGCATTACACATCAGTCTGCATTACACGTCAGACTTAGGGTTTTTCCAAGACACTCTGAACATGCCAGCTAGCTTTGTGATTCGCCGTCACTCGTCACCGCATACCGCAAGTAAAACACTGAGATCTCAAATTTTGATGAAAGGATAATTTAGCTCTGAATATATGTGTCGCAAATCAACTCGTTGTAGTGATGTTATAGCAGGTACACAATGCCCTGTCTCTGCTTATACTACAGAAACTGTTCACTCCGTTCAGCACAAAGTCGACTTTGCATTGGCGGCAACCACACTTCACAATTTCTGCAGGAATTGTCTAGTTAGTGTGGTTGCCTTAGGCAAACACACTATTATTATTGCACATATTTATTATTATTAGTGTGGTTGCCTTAGGCAAACACACTGTTATTATTGCACATATTATTATTAGTGTGGTTGCCTTAGGCAATCACACTATTATTATCGCACATATTATTAGTGTGGTTGCCTTAGGCAATCACACTATTATTATCGCACATATTATTATTAGTGTGGTTGCCTTAGGCAACCACACTACTATTATCCCACATATTATTATTAGTGTGGTTGCCTTAGGCAATCACACTACTATTATCCCACATATTATTATTATTATTCTTTCCACCCATTTTTTGGACCGCTACTCCTCCCAGAGTTTTCGCACCACATACATGTGCAATGTGTCAAATCGAGCGGCTTGATCGGGAATGAAGTGCTATTACTTTGTGGAAAGTTTGGGTGGACGGTTTTTGAGAAATTTGACTTTTTTTGGGGAATTTTTCCCATAGACAATGAATGGTGGAATGTTCACCATTGTGATGTCACAATGTTGTCCTCTCAGCATTGTGATGTCACAATGGTCTGTCTTCTAGCAGCAGTGTTCTGGTCTCTCTCTGGCTTTGGACATTCAGCATTCATCTCTATGGGGCAAAATTGCCCTCAAATTGTGGGATGCCTCATTGGACGTGTTAGGGAGTCGATTGTCCATTGGTGTAAATTAACCTCGCCCCCTTTCCTGATTAGCCGACATTTGATATTTCATAACTTTTCAACCGTTTGTCATAGAGAATTATGGATCGCGTCATTGGACTCAGTAAAGACAGAGCAACCACCTAGCAACACCCTAGCAACCACCTAAAACAGCCTAGCAACAGCCTGGAACGCCATAGCAACCACGTAGCAACAGCATAGCAACTGCCTAGAACTCTATAGCAAATACCTAGAAAACCCTAGCAACCACCTGGAACTCCATAACAACCATCTAGCAACACCCTAGCAACCACCTAGCAACACCTTAGCAACCGCATAGAACTCTATGGGAATCACCTAGCAACACCCTAGCGACCACTTAGAACAGTCTTGCAACAGCCTAGATCCCCATAGCAACCACTTAGCAACACCATAGCAACCACCTAAAACTCCATAGCAACCACCTAGCAACACCGTAGCAACCACCTGGAACACCATAGCAACCACCTATAACTCCATAGCAACCACCAAGCAACATCCTAGGAACCACCTAGCAACACCCTAGCAACCACCTGGTACACCATAACAACCACCTAGCAACATCCCAGCAACCACCTAGAATACCCTAGCAACACCTTAGCAACCGCCTATAACTCCATAGCAAATGCCTAGCAACACCCTAGCAACCACCTAGAATACCGTAGCAACCCCCTAGCAACCGCCTATAACTCCATAGCAAATGCATAGCAAAACCCTAGCAACCGGCTATAACTCCATAGCAACCACCTAGCAACACCTTAGCAACCACCTAAATCTCCATAGCATCCACCTAGCAACACCTAGCAACATCCTAGCAACCACTTAGCAACCACTGGGAACACCATAACAACTGTCTAGCAACACCCTAGCACCGCCTATAACTCCATAGCAACCACCTAGCAGCATCCTAGCAACCACTTGGAATACCCGAGCAACCACCTAGCAACACCATAGTAACCACCTAGAACTCCATAGCAACCACCTAGAATACCCTAGCAACCACCTGGAACACCATAACAACTGCCTAGCAACACCCTAACAACCGCCTATAACTCCATAGCAACCTCCTAGCAACCACCTAGCACCTGCCTATAACTCAAAAGCAACCACCTAGCAACATCCTAGCAACCACCTAGCAACACGCTAGCAACCACCTATAACTCCATAGCAACCCCCTAGCAACATCCTAGCAACCACCTATAACTCCATAGCAACCCACTAGCAACATCCTAGCAACCACCTATAACTCCATAGCAACGACCTAGCAACACCCTAGCAACCACCTAGAACAACCGAGCAACCGCCTAGAACTCCATAGCAACCACCTAACAACACACTAGCAACCACCTGGAACACCATATCAAATGCCTAGCACCAACCTAGCAACCGGCTATAACTCTATAGCAACCACCTGGAACACCATAGCAACCACCTAGCAACACCCTAGCAACCACCTGGAACACCATAACAACCACCTAGCAGCATCCCAGCAACCACCTAAAATACCCTAGCAACCACCTAGCAACTTCCTAGCAACCACCTGGAACACCATAACAACTGCCTAGTAACACACTAGAGATCGCCTATAACTCCATAGCAACCACCTAGCAACATCCTAGCAACCACTTAGATTACCCTAGCAACCACCTAGCAATGCCCTAGCAACCACCTGGAGCTCCATAGCAACCACCTGGAACTCCATAGCAACCACTTAGCACCACCCTAGCAACCACCTGGAACACCATATCAGCCACCTAGCAACATACTAGCAACTGCCTAGAACTTCATAGCAACTACCTAGAACACCCTAGCAACCGCCTAGAATTCCATGGATACCACCTAGCAACACCCTAGCAACCACCTCAAACATCATAGCAACTACCTACCACTGTTCACTCTGTTCAACAGAGTTGACTTTGCGTTGGCGGCAACCACACTTCACAATTTCTGCAGGAATTGTCTAGTTATTATTATTAGTGTGGTTGCCTTAGGCAATCACACTATTATTATCGCACATATTATTTATTATTATTATTATTATTATTCCACCCATTTTTTGGACCGCTACTCCTCCCAGAGTTTTTGCACCACATACACGTGCCATATGTCAAATTGACCGGCTTCTTTGGGAATCGTGTGCTATTACTTTGTGGAAAGTTTCGCTGCACGGTTATTGAGAAATATGACTTTTTATGGCCAATTTTTCCCCATAGGGATGAATGTAAAACGTGACGTCATACATATGTGAGCGGTGAAGTCACAGCATCGGTCGGCTTAGCACACGTGATGCACTTTTAACCTGCTTCATCTACAGGAAATTTAGAATCCAGATGCGGTGCATATCTCCATTTTCGTCGTAATTACAGAAAACACACATTCGTAAACTTCAAATGATTCATACCACAATGTAGATAAAACCTTGACGAACACGTACATGCACGGATTGTGTTGTTCAAACGAGGTTTCCTGGCGACTTAGCCACCACAGTGGATATAGCTTAATGCGGAAGTGCACGCGATAAAAACGGTATTCCAAATGCAAAATTACAAATGAAAACGCTGTCAGCTAGGTATATCAACAAACATATGACTTAGGCATACCCAGATTTCCTCAAAAATAATAGTATTTCACAAGATATTACGCAAAATCGTTGACAACGTTTCGTCAAATGCAGCGTCTTTGAATGCTACTAGTGCTAACAAAGAGTGCATGCATTGAATGCGACGATTAAAACACTTTCGGTTGACCTAAAAAAACCATATTCCAAAACCAAAATTAGACGTGCTGTTATACCTGGTTAGAAAGCTTATGCTCTCACCTACTGAATAAACGAATTCTCAAACAAGCCAGACTGTACTAAAGAGTGCAACAACGCCGTCAACAACACGTGTGCAGCAGCTTCTGATCCGGTCTTCAGTGGGCTTGTAATACCACACATGTTGCTTTGGGTGTTGTCGAACTTTGTAGTACAATCTGCCTTCATCTACACATCATCGATCTAATAGGTGACAGAATAAGCTTTCTAACAATGTATAATATGTCAAATTTTACTTTTGTAATACCGTTTTATATTCCAGCGAGTTGGAAACTTTGGTCTCGTTATAACTGCATTACACATCAGTCTGCATTACACGTCAGACTTAGGGTTTTTCCAAGACCCTCTGAACATGCCAGCTAGCTTTGTGATTCGCCGTCACTCGTCACCGCATACCGCAAGTAAAACACTGAGATATCAAATTTTGATGAAAGGATAATTTAGCTCTGAATATATGTGTCGCAAATCAACTCGTTGTAGTGATGTTATAGCAGGTACACAATGCCCTGTCTCTGCTTATACTACAGAAACTGTTCACTCCGTTCAGCACAAAGTCGACTTTGCATTGGCGGCAACCACACTTCACAATTTCTGCAGGAATTGTCTAGTTAGTGTGGTTGCCTTAGGCAATCACACTATTATTATCGCACATATTATTTATTATTATTATTCCACCCATTTTTTGGACCGCTACTCCTCCCAGAGTTTTCGCACCACATACACGTGCCATATGTCAAATTGACCGGCTTCTTTGGGAATCGTGTGCTATTACTTTGTGGAAAGTTTCGCTGCACGGTTTTTGAGAAATATGACTTTTTATGGCCAATTTTTCCCATTGAAAATGAATGGGGCGGTGACGTCATAAAAAATGTGAATTATGAAGTTACAGCATTGGTCGGCTTTGCACACGTGATGCGGTTGGCTGTTCGTCCTCACCAGCCACCAGAAAGGATATAGCTGAACGCGGAAGTGAACGGATAAAACAGTATTCCAAATGCAAAATTTCAAATGAAAACGCTGTCAGCTAGGTATATCAGCAAAACATATGGCTTAGGCATACCCAGAAGTCCTCAATAATAACAGTATTTCACAAGATATTACGCAAATTCTTTGACGACGTTTCGTCAGGTCCAGCGTCTTTGAATGCTAATGCTAACAGACTACATGCATTGTATGCGACGATTAAAAAACTTTCGGTTGACCTAAAAAAACGATATTCCAAAACCAAAATTAGACGTGCTGTTATACCTGGTTAGAAAGCTTATGCTCTCACCTACTGAATAAACGAATTCTCAAACAAGCCAGACTGTACTAAAGAGTGCAACAACGCCGTCAACAACACGTGTGCAGCAGCTTCTGATCCGGTCTTCAGTGGGCTTGTAATACCACACATGTTGCTTTGGGTGTTGTCGAACTTTGTAGTACAATCTGGCTTGATCTACACATCATCGATCTAATAGGTGACAGAATAAGCTTTCTAACAATGTATAATATGTCAAATTTTACTTTTGTAATACCGTTTTATATTCCAGCGAGTTGGAAACTTTGGTCTCGTTATAACTGCATTACACATCAGTCTGCATTACACGTCAGACTTAGGGTTTTTCCAAGACCCTCTGAACATGCCAGCTAGCTTTGTGATTCGCCGTCACTCGTCACCGCATACCGCAAGTAAAACACTGAGATCTCAAATTTTGATGAAAGGATAATTTAGCTCTGAATATATGTGTCGCAAATCAACTCGTTGTCGTGATGTTAGAGCAGGTACACAATGCCCTGTCTCTGCTTATACTACAGAAACTGTTCACTCCGTTCAGCACAAAGTCGACTTTGCATTGGCGGCAACCACACTTCACAATTTCTGCAGGAATTGTCTAGTTCATTTATTATTATTATTCCACCCATTTTTTGGACCGCTACTCCTCCCAGAGTTTTCGCACCACATACACATGCCATATGTCAAATTGACCGGCTTCTTTGGGAATCGATGGCTATTACTTTGTGGAAAGTTTCGCTGCACGGTTTTTGAGAAATATGACTTTTTATGGCCAATTTTTCCCATTGAAAATGAATGGGGCGGTGACGTCATAAAAAATGTGAATTATGAAGTTACAGCATTGGTCGGCTTTGCACACGTGATGCGGTCCGCTGTACGTGTCCTCACCAGCCACCAGAAAGGATATATCTGAACGCGGAAGTGAACGGAAAAAACAGTATTCCAACGCAAAATTACAAATGAAAACGCTGTCAGCTAGGTATATCAACAAAACATATGGCTTAGGCATACCCAGAAGTCCTCAATAATAACAGTATTTCACAAGATATTACGCAAATTCTTTGACGACGTTTCGTCAGGTCCAGCGTCTTTGAATGCTAATGCTAACAAAGACTACATGCATTGTATGCGACGATTAAAAAACTTTCGGTTGACCTAAAAAAACGATATTCCAAAACCAAAATTAGACGTGCTGTTATACCTGGTTAGAAAGCTTATGCTCTCACCTACTGAATAAACGAATTCTCAAACAAGCCAGACTGTACTAAAGAGTGCAACAACGCCGTCAACAACACGTGTGCAGCAGCTTCTGGTCCGGTCTTTCTTCAGAAAACCATGTGGGCTTGTAATACCACACATGTTGCTTTGGGTGTTGTCGAACTTTGTAGTACAATCTGGCTTGATCTACACATCATCGATCTAATAGGTGACAAAATAAGCTTTCTAACAATGTATAATATGTCAAATTTTTCTTTTGTAATACCGTTTTATATTCCAGCGAGTTGGAAACTTTGGTCTCGTTATAACTGCATTACACATCAGTCTGCATTACACGTCAGACTTAGGGTTTTTCCAAGACCCTCTGAACATGCCAGCTAGCTTTGTGATTCGCCGTCACTCGTCACCGCATACCGCAAGTAAAACACTGAGATCTCAAATTTTAATGAAAGGATAATTTAGCTCTGAATATATGTGTCGCAAATCAACTCGTTGTAGTGATGTTATAGCAGGTACTGTAGTGGAAATTTTTTGAGACTCCCCATGATTGTGATGACGTCACATGTTAAAGTTAGGGTGTTCCCATCAAGGTTGGGCCAGATGTATCCTCCTAACTATCAGTAGTTATAGATAAGTTTTCATGAGTGTGACGACTTCAACATGCGTCATGATAAAGTAAGCATCTACTCATATAATCAAAACAGTAGCCCTATCAGTAGTTATAGATAAGTTTTCATGCTTGTGACGACTTCAATATGCGTCATGATAAAGTAAGCATCTACTCATATAATCAAAACAGTAGCCCTATCAGTAGTTATAGATAAGTTTTCATGCTTGTGACGACTTCAATATGCGTCATGATAACGTAAGCATCTACTCATATAATCAAAACAGTAGCATTATCAGTAGTTATAGATAAGCATTTACGCCTGTGATGACGTCACTATGCGTCATGATAAGCATTTACGCCTGTGATGACGTCTCTATGCGTCATGATAAGCATCATATAATCAAAACAGTAGCCTTAGAAATCTTACTATCAGTAGTTGTAGATAAGCTTTTTGAAACGCAAGAAACCACAGTATCCACTGTAGACAAAGAGCATGAACGCAGTAGCTTTAGAAATCCTATTTACACATTTACTTAAACTGCTCCCTACTGAGCAGAAGATATTAATCAAATACTAATCATATCCTATCTTTCTATCAGATTTACAACAGATGAACACTAACAAAAAAAACTAATCACATACTGCCAAGATATAGCAGAAACCTATAATCCAAGACTAACAAAAGCGCTGATGGCAAAATGCTAGAAAACTAATAACTAATATTTACAGTGACCCATATGTAAACTTGTATGTTTAATGAAAAATTACAGAAAGCTGAGACTTATAGGCACACTGAAAAAGTACAGAACAAAGACCACTGGTTTTAAAAGAAAGTTGGTGTGGTGTCCCACACTGACGTTATCCGTTATCACCTAAGAACAAGGACAGTCATTTTGGTGCCAAGAAGGTCAGGTTGACCCAAGAAATAAAAATTATTGTGGTGCCAAAAAGAACAAGTGGCTGGGATTTACGTAAATGTATAAGGGGTTATGGAGTTTGTGGAGTACATTTTGTGTATAAAAGGATTGTAAAACTGACAGTCGTGGTTCAATTCGGCGGAATTGTTCCGGCTTTGTTGTGCACATGCACCGGTGCAAATAAAGTCTAAACCTTTCTGAAGAGCTTGCTGTTGTGCTGTCTTTTCCCTCGTGAAGTAGTTTTCTACAGATTGGCGATTGGATTGGACTCAGAGAAGTTTGTCGTTTTCCTAGACCACGACATTTGGGGGCTCGTCCGGGATACGAAAGAGGAATCACTGAAGCTCCCGGCTCCTGGAAACAGAGGCAGAGGGTGATAGCCCCTGAAAAAGCTTGGCCAGCTTATCAAAAGGTAAGAGTATTTAACTACTTTAATTCGGACTGGGGCAACGTCCCCTCTGACCTCTTCTCCCTGACGCTGGGAGTGAAAGCCTCTCGTACAACTAACCCGGCCAAATAACATCGAAAATTGAGGGGAAGGAAGCGGCGAGCTCTTCAGAAAAGTACGCCGCAGACCGTGAGTGAATTGTGTGTGGTGTGAGTGAATTGTGTGTGGTATGAGTGAAAAGACGTCGTAAAAATTTTTATTTTTCAGAAAAGGGTTGGGAAAAGTGTTGTTGGTTAGGAACAACATTGATAAAGCTGCTTATGCTTGAGTAGATGCTTATGCTGTGCGGAATTGTGTTGGAAACAGAATTGTTGAGTAGGAACAATTTTGGGAAAGGCCTATATTTGTTGCAAAAGTGAGAAAAACGGGAACTGGGAATTCAATATCCCTTTAGCGAAGTTTACACTGATGCAGGTGTGTGTGGCATTGAACGCCGTTGTTATATGTGGGGGCTCAGAGTCTTGGAAAGGCAGTAATTCCTGTAGTGGGTTGCATGCAAGAGCTCAGGTCCCGGGAATTGTCTTGGAAGAAGGCCTATTTTTTGTTGCAACAGTGTGGGTCACTGTTGCAGGTGTTTGTGTGGGGCTCAGAGTCTTGGAAAGGCAGTAATTCCTGTAGTGGGTCGCATGCAAGAGCTCAGGTTCCGGGAAATAAAGAGACGCTGTGCTTATGCTGTGATTAGATGCTTATGCTGCGGGGAAATAACGTTGGAACAGAGGAAAAAAATTTTTTTTGAGTGTATGTGTGTGTGTGTACAACTAAAATAACGTGGTAGTAGGGAACAGAGGAAAAACATTTTGTGGGTGTGTGTACGTACAATTATAGAGTGTGTGGAAGGGAGAACGGCAAGAGTGTAGAAGAGATAAGAAGGGAGAAAATAAGTGTAGAAATCAAGGTCGTGGGGAGCCTTGGCTGGAAAAATAACGGTTAAATAATAAAGAAATAGAATAAAAGGCAGAAGCCTCGGTTGGGAATAAAGGTAAAATAGAGATAAAATATATTAAAGTATTAGAGTATCCTGTCCTGTCACCGTAAAATAATGGAAAAAGAAGAGAAAACGCCCGTTGAGATAATCACAGGAAAATATCCTAAGTGTGAACCGGAGATAAAGAAAATATCAGAAAAATGGACAAAAAGAACTAAAAAATTAGCGACAAAATGGCCAAAAGGGGGTACGTTTGATAGAGAAATATGCGATCAGATGGGAGGGGTAATAGCAAATTATAAACCAGAAGACAAGTCAGAAACAAGAAAGCTAAAAAGAGAACAGGAAAAAACAATTTTAGGATGGTTTAGGTCCGCTTCCCTAGAAAGAGATGTAGGATTAAAAAGGGATTGCAGTGAAATAATGACTCACCCTCCGTATGCCCCACAATCACCAAGACATGCGGTAATAAAAGAGAAAGACTTGTATCCAATATGCCCGGTAACATCTGCAGTGTATCCGGTAGTAAAGGAACAGGTGGAAATAAAAGGGTGGGTAGAACATGAGGAAGGTGAAGAACAACTGGGGATAGAGAGAGCGCGGCTCGAGCAAGAAAAGGAAAAAATAGAAACAAGGGTAGCAGAGCTGAAGGGAGAATATAAAGAAGTGGAGGAATTAGAAGAGCTGTTAAAAGAAAAATATAACCAGTATGATGAATACCATAGTAGGTTAATAAAAAAGGCAAAAGAGATAAGGGATACTGAGAAAAAACAGCGAGCGTCTAAAATAAGCCAAAAACCTGAACAGGTGGGGTCAAAAAGGGACGGGGAAACACATAAAAGACGCGAAAATGCGGGGTGGGAAAACACAAAATGGGAAAAGTGTCCGTATAATACGTGGGAAGAGCTGAAGCCTAAAAGTACAGAGGGAACTGAATCCCGAGATAAGCATAAGCCAAGGTTAGCAAAAGGCACAAATAAAAAACAAATCCCCCAGACAGAGTACAAACTAGAATATAGTAAAGGGGGGGAGGAGTTCTCCCCAGCAGAAAAAAATGAAGCAAGCGATAGTGAAGCAAGCCAGGCAAGTAATAGCGAGGCAGAAGAGTCAGAGGGGGGAGAAGGGCCCACACAGGTGGGGGGAGACTTAGCTGGGCGATATCAAAAAGTAAGAAAAAGACCGCCAACCCGGCGTAACCCAGCAGCAGAAGGGCATAGCCATAATGCTAAAAGCCCCAATACCATAGCACCATTATTGATTAGGGAAGGAGGTGTACCCCGATACATTCCCTGGTCCACCCAAGATATGTATAATGTAATAACCAATCTCCCTGAGTTGCAGAATGGGGCAGGCCACTGGATCAGGGTGCTGGAGGAGGAGACGACGGGCCAGCTCCTGGCTGTGGGGGACCTGAAGGCCCTCCTGGTAAAGGTTGTGGGGATGGAAACAATGCTGGACATATTTGAGCAGGCTGGCTTTGACAAAAACCATGCGCAGTCACCAGCAGTGGACGGTGGGCCGTTTGATAACGTGCGTGGGGTTGTTTGGGCTGCTCTACGAGCCCTGTATCCTGCACGACCGGACATAATGACCTTAACGGGGCCGCCGTTAAAAGAAAATGAACCACCAACAACATACATCCACACGCAGTTGCGCAGGTGGAGAATGATGACTGAGAGGGACGTACAGGCAGATCCCATAATGACCACTCTCTTCCGCAAAGCCATCCGGGAGGGAATGTCACAGGAAGTGGGGCGCCGCCTCGATGAGGTGGTGGGGCTGAACACCATGGCACACAGAGAATTTGTAGATCATGTGGTGCACGCTGTAGAAAGTCAGCGGAAAGAGGGGAAAACGCTGGAAGACCAAACAAAAGACATTCAAAGGAAGCTACTGCAGTTGCAGCTGGAGGAGCTGAAAACCAAAGAAAAAGAGGCGAAAAAAGTGGCATCTGTGAAAATACAGAATATGGACAATGGGTTCTTTGACTTTGAAGCCGCCCCCACGCCTGAACCATGGAGTGGTCTGACGGTGCCCCGGCCGACGGTGGTCTACAACTTCTCCGGCATCCCTCACCCGGTGGCCATGCAAGGTAATATGAACGGGGGAGGGCCACAACCGGGTGGGAATCATGTGGGGGGAGGGCCAGGGAATGGGGGTCAAAACACTGAGTGGAGAGGGCAGCAGAATCAGAATAATAACATGCAAAATAGAAATTGGAACCAACAAGGCTTTCCTAATCAACAGAGACAGGGCCCCATAGTTTGCTATAGATGTGATCAGGAGGGGCACATAAAAAGAGTGTGTCCAAACGCTCAAGGGATGTACCCAGGTAACCAGGGGACCTGGGTACCTAATCAGCCTCAGCAATCGCAGGGTTACCCCAACTTGACCCCACCTCCTCAGGCTAGGTCCCCATATCAGAGTGGGGGACCTGTAAATTACCAAGGTGCCCAATAGGGGTGCCCAGAGAACCCAGGCGGAGTAGGGCAGCATGTAATGATAACAAACAGGCCAGAACAAGAACCAATAATAAATGTACAAATCGGAGGAAAAATTGTCCCCATGATGATAGACACTGGTGCAACATGCACATGCATTAAGAAAGAATATGCATCACATCTGCCTATGTCGGGAGAAGTTATTAGAACAGTAGGGTTCTCGGGAAAAAACAACGTTAAGCCCGACCACAAAACCGGTATTAATAAAATTAGGCGCAAAAGAAGCAAAATTAGAGATAGTAGTATGCAAAAATTCCCCCATAAGCCTTCTAGGAAGAGATGCAATTCTGGCCTTGGGACTAAAATTAAATTGTGAAGGAGGGGGCATAGATTTAACAGGAATGTACTATGTGGGAAGTGAAAATCTCCACAGGGCAAATGTATATTGGGTAGGGGAGATTGAGACACAAGTAGAAGACCAAGTGTGGAGCATTTGGCAAAAATATGTTGAGGCGCAGATCCCACAGGCAACTGAGCCAGAATATGATTTACATTGTACAATGAAGTTTGATCCCTACCAGGATTCAGATCTAGAAAGAGAGTGGAGTGAGGGGAAAGGAGAAAGACAGTATTTGGTGTCATCTGCGCTCCTGATAGGTCAGGAAGGAGCAGCGTTAAACATAGCAAGGACCCCGTGGATTGAGCAGTGGTTTCAGGAAGAACATGCGGCCCCACACATAACGTTAAAAGTCAATCCAGGGTACCAGGCTAAGGACTTAGGTCCTATGGTAAAAAGAGCAGAAGAGCTCCAATTCGGGCCAACAGAAAATTCTTTAATTTGGTGCACAGCAGATAAAAAAAATGATCAAAATTATGATAAGTGCTCAGATGTGGGGAAAGCCCCAAATGGTGAGGGTACCGTGGGAAGAGGGTACAAAACGGGAGAAATCTAGAGAAAATTTAGGCATGGAAGAACGTTTAAATCAATTACCAAGCTAACTATGGTCGCAACATGAAACGGAAATTGGTGACCCCGACTTACAAGGTTTGGACCTCAAAAAGTGTGGTGTGGCAAAATGTTGATGACTTATTACTATGTGCAGACACAAAAGAGCAGTGCATGAGTGACAGCATGAAACCGCTGGAGAAACTGGCAAAGGGGGGACACAAGGTGTCCAGGAAGAAACTGCAGCTCTGCTCTCAGGAGGTGGAGTACTTGGGAAGAGTCATCACGGCTGGCGGTAAGAGAATGTCAAATAAACAGTTGGAGACAATAATGAAAGTTCCGCAACCACAGACAGTGGGACAAATGATCACATTCTTAGAAATGACGGGTTTTAGCGTGGATTGGGTGGAAGGGTATTCTGAAAAAACGCAACCATAAAGAAAGATAATGAAGGAGGTTGGGCAAGAAGAACTGTCGAATAAAGGACGAGGGGGAAGTTGGCGGGAAAAAATAGGACTTGCAGTGGGGATAACAGTGATAGTGGTACTGGTGTTGCTGTTGTGTATCCTCCCTCTCTTGAGATCCTCTCCCCACAGGGCTATAGGCATCCAGTTGGTGTCGTAAGGTGACTAACACAGGAGTCAGGCGCCAGACGGTGATTCCAGGTTCCAGCGGACGGGACGCTGTCACAGTCCAGGGAGACGGGGAGAGCAGAGGGACTGCGGGCGCTGACACCAGTCCAGGGAGCAACAGCACCAACAGAGCCCCTGCGGGTCCAGTACGAGAATCGCAAGCCGGCTTTCCAGTGGAGTGACGTGCAGACCGCGTACTCTGGTTGGAAGAAATACCAGGAGACCAGTGGAGTGACGTGCAGACCGCGTACTCTGGTTGGAAGAAATACCAGGAGCCCAGTGGAGTGACGTGCAGACCGCGTACTCTGGGTGGAAGATATACCAGGAGCCCACCAACCACGAGAACTGTGGCAAATCATCGTGCTACAAATCAACTTGTTAAAGAAAATTAAAGGAGTGTATGATAACTTTGTTGGGTCAGAAAGCCAATAAGAATACAGTGAGGGGAGTTATTCGGGGCCATATTATTTGACCCCGAAAGGGGGGAATGTAGTGGAAATTTTTTGAGACTCCCCATGATTGTGATGACGTCACATGTTAAAGTTAGGGTGTTCCCATCAAGGTTGGGCCAGATGTATCCTCCTAACTATCAGTAGTTATAGATAAGTTTTCATGAGTGTGACGACTTCAACATGCATCATGATAAAGTAAGCATCTACTCATATAATCAAAACAGTAGCCCTATCAGTAGTTATAGATAAGTTTTCATGCTTGTGACGACTTCAATATGCGTCATGATAAAGTAAGCATCTACTCATATAATCAAAACAGTAGCCCTATCAGTAGTTATAGATAAGTTTTCATGCTTGTGACGACTTCAATATGCGTCATGATAACGTAAGCATCTACTCATATAATCAAAACAGTAGCATTATCAGTAGTTATAGATAAGCATTTACGCCTGTGATGACGTCACTATGCGTCATGATAAGCATTTACGCCTGTGATGACGTCTCTATGCGTCATGATAAGCATCATATAATCAAAACAGTAGCCTTAGAAATCTTACTATCAGTAGTTGTAGATAAGCTTTTTGAAACGCAAGAAACCACAGTATCCACTGTAGACAAAGAGCATGAACGCAGTAGCTTTAGAAATCCTATTTACACATTTACTTAAACTGCTCCCTACTGAGCAGAAGATATTAATCAAATACTAATCATATCCTATCTTTCTATCAGATTTACAACAGATGAACACTAACAAAAAAAACTAATCACATACTGCCAAGATATAGCAGAAACCTATAATCCAAGACTAACAAAAGCGCTGATGGCAAAATGCTAGAAAACTAATAACTAATATTTACAGTGACCCATATGTAAACTTGTATGTTTAATGAAAAATTACAGAAAGCTGAGACTTATAGGCACACTGAAAAAGTACAGAACAAAGACCACTGGTTTTAAAAGAAAGTTGGTGTGGTGTCCCACACTGACGTTATCCGTTATCACCTAAGAACAAGGACAGTCATTTTGGTGCCAAGAAGGTCAGGTTGACCCAAGAAATAAAAATTATTGTGGTGCCAAAAAGAACAAGTGGCTGGGATTTACGTAAATGTATAAGGGGTTATGGAGTTTGTGGAGTACATTTTGTGTATAAAAGGATTGTAAAACTGACAGTCGTGGTTCAATTCGGCGGAATTGTTCCGGCTTTGTTGTGCACATGCACCGGTGCAAATAAAGTCTAAACCTTTCTGAAGAGCTTGCTGTTGTGCTGTCTTTTCTCTCGTGAAGTAGTTTTCTACAGATTGGCGATTGGATTGGACTCAGAGAAGTTTGTCGTTTTCCTAGACCACGACTACACAATGCCCTGTCTCTGCTTATACTACAGAAACTGTTCACTCCGTTCAGCACAAAGTTGACTTTGCATTGGCGGCAACCACACTTCACAATTTCTGCAGGAATTGTCTAGTTATTATTATTATTCCACCCATTTTTTGGACCGCTACTCCTCCCAGAGTTTTTGCACCACATACACGTGCCATATGTCAAATTGACCGGCTTCTTTGGGAATCGTGTGCTATTACTTTGTGGAAAGTTTCGCTGCACGGTTTTTGAGAAATATGACTTTTTATGGCCAATTTTTCCCCATAGGGATGAATGTAAAACGTGACGTCATACATATGTGAGCGGTGAAGTCACAGCATTGGTCGGCTTAGCACACGTGATGCACTTTTAACCTGCTTCATCTACAGGAAATTTAGAATCCAGATGCGGTGCATATCTCCATTTTCGTCGTAATTACAGAAAACACACATTCGTAAACTTCAAATGATTCATACCACAATGTAGATAAAACCTTGACGAACACGTACATGCACGGATTGTGTTGTTCAAACGAGGTTTCCTGGCGACTTAGCCACCACAGTGGATATAGCTTAATGCGGAAGTGCACGCGATAAAAACGGTATTCCAAATGCAAAATTACAAATGAAAACGCTGTCAGCTAGGTATATCAACAAACATATGACTTAGGCATACCCAGATTTCCTCAAAAATAATAGTATTTCACAAGATATTACGCAAAATCGTTGACAACGTTTCGTCAAATGCAGCGTCTTTGAATGCTACTAGTGCTAACAAAGAGTGCATGCATTGAATGCCACGATTAAAACACTTTCGGTTGACCTAAAAAACGATATTCCAAAACCAAAACTACACGTGTTATACCTGGTTAGAAAGCTTGTGCTCTCACCTACTGAATAAACGAATTCTCAATCAAGCCAGACGGACCTAAAAAGGGCAACAACGCCGTCAACAACACGTGTGCAGCAGCTTCTGATCCGGTCTTCTGTGGGCTTGTAATACCACACATGTTGCTTTGGGTGTTGTCGAACTTTGTAGTACAATCTGGCTTGATCTACACATCATCGATCTAATAGGTGACAGAATAAGCTTTCTAACAATGTATAATATGTCAAATTTTACTTTTGTAATACCGTTTTATATTCCAGCGAGTTGGAAACTTTGGTCTCGTTATAACTGCATTACACATCAGTCTGCATTACACGTCAGACTTAGGGTTTTTCCAAGACCCTCTGAACATGCCAGCTAGCTTTGTGATTCGCCGTCACTCGTCACCGCATACCGCAAGTAAAACACTGAGATCTCAAATTTTGATGAAAGGATAATTTAGCTCTGAATATATGTGTCGCAAATCAACTCGTTGTAGTGATGTTATAGCAGGTACACAATGCCCTGTCTCTGCTTATACTACAGAAACTGTTCACTCCGTTCAGCACAAAGTCGACTTTGCATTGGCGGCAACCACACTTCACAATTTCTGCAGGAATTGTCTAGTTAGTGTGGTTGCCTTAGGCAAACACACTATTATTATTGCACATATTATTTATTATTATTAGTGTGGTTGCCTCAGGCAACCACACTACTATTATCCCACATATTATTATTATTAGTGTGGTTGCCTTAGGCAAACACACTATTATTATTGCACATATTTATTTATTATTATTATTATTATTCCGCCAGTTTTTTGGACCGCTACTCCTCCCAGAGTTTTTGCACCACATACACGTGCCATATGTCAAATTGACCGGCTTCTTTGGGAATCGATGGCTATTACTTTGTGGAAATTTTCGCTGCACGGTTTTTGAGAAATATTACTTTTTATGGCCAATTTTTCCCATTGAAAATGAATGGGGCGGTGACGTCATAAAAATGTGAATTATGAAGTTACAGCATTGGTCGGCTTTGCACACGTGATGCGGTTGGCTGTTCGTCCTCACCAGCCACCAGAAAGGATATAGCTGAACGCGGAAGTGAACGGATAAAACAGTATTCCTAATGCAAAATTTCAAATGAAAACGCTGTCAGCTAGGTATATCAACAAAACATATGGCTTAGGCATACCCAGAAGTCCTCAATAATAACAGTATTTCACAAGATATTACGCAAATTCTTTGACGACGTTTCGTCAGGTCCAGCGTCTTTGAATGCTAATACTAACAGACTACATGCATTGTATGCGACGATTAAAAAACTTTCGGTTGACCTAAAAAAACGATATTCCAAAACCAAAATTAGACGTGCTGTTATACCTGGTTAGAAAGCTTATGCTCTCACCTACTGAATAAACGAATTCTCAAACAAGCCAGACTGTACTAAAGAGTGCAACAACGCCGTCAACAACACGTGTGCAGCAGCTTCTGATCCGATCTTCAGTGGGCTTGTAATACCACACATGTTGCTTTGGGTGTTGTCGAACTTTGTAGTACAATCTGGCTTGATCTACACATCATCGATCTAATAGGTGACAGAATAAGCTTTCTAACAATGTATAATATGTCAAATTTTACTTTTGTAATACCGTTTTATATTCCAGCGAGTTGGAAACTTTGGTCTCGTTATAACTGCATTACACATCAGTCTGCATTACACGTCAGACTTAGGGTTTTTCCAAGACCCTCTGAACATGCCAGCTAGCTTTGTGATTCGCCGTCACTCGTCACCGCATACCGCAAGTAAAACACTGAGATCTCAAATTTTGATGAAAGGATAATTTAGCTCTGAATATATGTGTGGCAAATCAACTCGTTGTAGTGATGTTATAGCAGGTACACAATGCCCTGTCTCTGCTTATACTACAGAAACTGTTCACTCCGTTCAGCGCAAAGTTGACTTTGCATTGGCGGCAACCACACTTCACAATTTCTGCAGGAATTGTCTAGTTATTATTATTCTTTCTTTCCACCCATTTTTTGGACCGCTACTCCTCCCAGGGTTTTTGCACCACATACACGTGCCATATGTCAAATTGACCGGCTTCTTTAGGAATCGTGTGCTATTACTTTGTGGAAAGTTTCGCTGCACGGTTTTTGAGAAATATGACTTTTTATGGCCAATTTTTCCCCATAGGGATGAATGTAAAACGTGACGTCATACATATGTGAGCGGTGAAGTCACAGCATTGGTCGGCTTAGCACACGTGATGCACTTTTAACCTGTTTCATCTACAGGAAATTTAGAATCCAGATGCGGTGCATATCTCCATTTTCGTCGTAATTACAGAAAACACACATTCGTAAACTTCAAATGATTCATACCACAATGTAGATAAAACCTTGACGAAGACGTACATGCACGGATTGTGTTGTTCAAACGAGGTTTCCTGGCGACTTAGCCACCACAGTGGATATAGCTTAATGCGGAAGTGCACGCGATAAAAACGGTATTCCAAATGCAAAATTACAAATGAAAACGCTGTCAGCTAGGTATATCAACAAACATATGACTTAGGCATACCCAGATTTCCTCAAAAATAATAGTATTTCACAAGATATCACGCAAAATCGTTGACAACGTTTCGTCAAATGCAGCGTCTTTGAATGCTACTAGTGCTAACAAAGAGTGCATGCATTGAATGCGACGATTAAAACACTTTCGGTTGACCTAAAAAAACCATATTCCAAAACCAAAATTAGACGTGCTGTTATACCTGGTTAGAAAGCTTATGCTCTCACCTACTGAATAAACGAATTCTCAAACAAGCCAGACTGTACTAAAGAGTGCAACAACGCCGTCAACAACACGTGTGCACCAGCTTCTGATCCGGTCTTCAGTGGGCTTGTAATACCACACATGTTGCTTTGGGTGTTGTCGAACTTTGTAGTACAATCTGGCTTGATCTACACATCATCGATCTAATAGGTGACAGAATAAGCTTTCTAACAATGTATAATATGTCAAATTTTACTTTTGTAATACCGTTTTATATTCCAGCGAGTTGGAAACTTTGGTCTCGTTATAACTGCATTACACATCAGTCTGCATTACACGTCAGACTTAGGGTTTTTCCAAGACCCTCTGAACATGCCAGCTAGCTTTGTGATTCGCCGTCACTCGTCACCGCATACCGCAAGTAAAACACTGAGATCTCAAATTTTGATGAAAGGATAATTTAGCTCTGAATATATGTGTCGCAAATCAACTCGTTGCAGTGATGTTATAGCAGGTACACAATGCCCTGTCTCTGCTTATACTACAGAAACTGTTCACTCCGTTCAGCACAAAGTCGACTTTGCATTGGCGGCAACCACACTTCACAATTTCTGCAGGAATTGTCTAGTTATTATTATTATTATTATTATTATTCCACCCATTTTTTGGACCGCTACTCCTCCCAGAGTTTTCACACCACATACACGTGCAATATGTCAAATCGAGCGGCTTGATCGGGAATGGTGTGCTATTACTTTGTGGAAAGTTTCGTTGCACAGTTTTTGAAAAATTTGAATTTTTGTGTGCAATTTTTCCCATAGAGAATGAATGGTGGAATGTTCACCCTTGTGATGTCACAATGCTCTGTCTTCTCACCATTGTGATGTCACAATGCTCTGTCTTCTAGCAGCAGTACTCTGGTCTCTCTCTAGATTTGAACATTCTGCCATTCACCTCTATGGGGAAAAATTGCCCACAAATTGTGCACTGCCTCATTGGACATGGTAGAGAGTCCTTTGTCCATTGGTGTAGATCAGCCTCGCCCCCCTTCCTGATTGGCCAATGTTTGATATTTCATAACTTTTGAACAGTTTGTCATAGAGAACTATGGGTCGCGTCATTGGACTCAGTAAAGACCTAGCAACCGCCTATAACACCATAGCAACGACCTAGCAACACCCTAGCAACCACCTAGAACAACCTAGCAACCGCCTAGAACTCCATAGCAACCACCTAACAACACACTAGCAACCACCCGGAACACCATAGCAAATGCCTAGCAACACCCTAGCAACCGGCTATAACTCCATAGCAACCACCTACAACACCATACCAACTACCTAGAACTCCATAGCAACCACCTAGCAACACCCTAGCAACCACCTGGAACACCATAGCAACCACCTAGCAACACTCTAGCAACCACCTGGAACACCATAGCAACCACCTAGCAACATCCTAGCAACCACATGGAACACCATAGCAACCACCTAGCAACACCCTAGCAACCACCTGTAACACTATAGCTACCACCTAGCAACACCCTAACAAACGCCTATAACTCCATAGCAAATGCCTAGCAACAGCCTAGCAACCGCCTATAACTCCATAGCAACCACCTAGCAACATCCTCGCAACCACCTAGAATACCCTAGCAACACCCTAGCAACCACCGATAACTCCATAGCAAATATCTAGCAACACCCTAGCAACATCATAGCAACCATCTAGAATACCCTAGCAACACCCTAGCAACCGCCTATAACTCCATAGCAAATGCCTAGCAACACCCTAGCAACCGGCTATAACTCCATAGCAACCACCTAGCAACACCATAGTAACCACCTAGAACTCCATAGCAACCTCCTAGAATACCCTAGCAACCACCTAGAAACACCCTAACAACCACCTACAACTCCATAGCAACCTTCTAGCAACCACCTAGCAACCGCCTATAACTTCATAGCAACCACCTAGCAACCACCTAGCAACACCCTAGCAACCACCTGGAACACCATAGCAACCACCTAGCAACACCCTAGCAACCACCAGGAACACCATAACAACTGCCTAGCAACACCCTAGCAACCACTTATAACTCCATAGCAACCACCTAGCAACATCCTAGCAACCACCTAGAATACCCTAGCAACACCCTAACAAACGCCTATAACTCCATAGCAAATGCCTAGCAACACCCTAGCAACAGGCTATAACTCCATAGCAACCACCTAGCAACAAAATAGTAACCACCTAGAACTCCATAGCATCCACCTAGCAACACCCTAGCAACCACCTAGCAACACCCTAGCAACCACCTAGAACACCATAATAACTGCCTAGCAACACCGTAGCAACCGCCTATAACGCCATAGCAACCTCCTAGCAACCACCTAGCAACACCCTAGCAACCGCCTATAACTCCATAGCAAACACCTAGCAACATCCTAGCAACCACCTAGCAACACCATAGCAACCACCTGGAACACCATAACAACCGCCTAGCAACACCCTAGCAACCGCCTATAACTCCATAGCAACCACCTAGCAACATCCTAGCAACCACTTAGAATACCCTAGCAACCACCTAACAATGCCCTAGCAACCACCTAGAACTCCACAGCAACCACCTAGCAACACCCTAGCAACCGCCTATAACTCCATAGCAACCACCTAGTAACATCCTAGCAACGACCTAGCAACACCCTAGCAACCACCTAGAACAACCTAGCAATCGCCTAGAACTCCATAGCAACCACCTAACAACACACTAGCAACCACCCGGAACACCATAGCAAATGCCTAGCAACACCCTAGCAACCGGCTATAACTCCATAGCAACCACCTACAACACCATACCAACTACCTAGAACTCCATAGCAACCACCTAGCAACACCCTAGCAACCACCTGGAACACCATAGCAACCACCTAGCAACACCCTAGCAACCACCTGGAACACCATAGCAACCACCTAGCAACATCCTAGCAACCACATGGAACACCATAGCAACCACCTAGCAACACCCTAGCAACCACCTGTAACACTATAGCTACCACCTAGCAACACCCTAACAAACGCCTATAACTCCATAGCAAATGCCTAGCAACAGCCTAGCAACCGCCTATAACTCCATAGCAACCACCTAGCAACATCCTCGCAACCACCTAGAATACCCTAGCAACACTCTAGCAACCACCGATAACTCCATAGCAAATATCTAGCAACACCCTAGCAACATCATAGCAACCATCTAGAATACCCTAGCAACACCCTAGCAACCGCCTATAACTCCATAGCAAATGCCTAGCAACACCCTAGCAACCGGCTATAACTCCATAGCAACCACCTAGCAACACCACAGTAACCACCTAGAACTCCATAGCAACCTCCTAGAATACCCTAGCAACCACCTAGCAACACCCTAACAACCACCTACAACTCCATAGCAACCTTCTAGCAACCACCTAGCAACCGCCTATAACTTCATAGCAACCACCTAGCAACCACCTAGCAACACCCTAGCAACCACCTGGAACACCATAGCAACCACCTAGCAACACCCTAGCAACCACCAGGAACACCATAACAACTGCCTAGCAACACCCTAGCAACCACTTATAACTCCATAGCAACCACCTAGCAACATCCTAGCAACCACCTAGAATACCCTAGCAACACCCTAACAAATGCCTATAACTCCATAGCAAATGCCTAGCAACACCCTAGCAACAGGGTATAACTCCATAGCAACCACCTAGCAACAAAATAGTAACCACCTAAAACTCCATAGCATCCACCTAGCAACACCCTAGCAACCACCTAGCAACACCCTAGCAACCACCTAGAACACCATAATAACTGCCTAGCAACACCGTAGCAACCGCCTATAACTCCATAGCAACCTCCTAGCAACCACCTAGCAACACCCTAGCAACCGCCTATAACTCCATAGCAACCACCTAGCAACATCCTAGCAACCATTTAGAATACCCTAGCAACCACCTAACAATGCCCTAGCAACCACCTAGAACTCCACAGCAACCACCTAGCAACACCCTAGCAACCGCCTATAACTCCATAGCAACCACCTAGTAACATCCTAGCAACCACCTAGCAACACCCTAGCAACCACCTGGAACACCATAACAACTGCCTAGCAACACCCCAGCAACCGCCTATAACTCCATAGCAACCACCTAGCAACATCCTAGCAACCACTTAGAATACCCTAGCAACCACCTAGCAATGCCCTAGCAACCACCTGGAACACCATAGCAACCACCTAGCAACACCCTAGCAACCACCTGGAACACCATAACAACTGCCTAGCAACACCCTAGCAACCGCCTATAACTCCATAGCAACCACCTAGCAACATCCTAGCAACCACCTAGAATACCCTAGCAACACCCTAGCAACCGCATATAACTCCATAGCCAATGCCTAACAACACCCTAGCAACCGGCTATAAGTACATAGCAATGACCTAGCAACACCATAGTAACCACCTAGAACTCCATAGCATCCACCTAGCAACACCCTAGCAACCACCTAGAATACCCTAGCAACCACCTGGAACACCATAACAACTGCCTAGCAACACCCTAGCAACCACATATAACTCGATAGCAACCACCTAGCAACATCCTAGCAACCACCTAGAATACCCTAGCAACACCATAGCAACCGCCTATAACTCCATAGAAATGCCTAGCAACACCCTAGCAACCGGCTATAACTCCATAGCAACCACCTAGCAACACCCTAGCAACCGCCTATAACTCCATAGCAACCACCTAGCAACATCCTAGCAACCACCTGGAACACCATAACAACTGCCTAGCAACATCCTAGCAACCACCTATAACTCCATAGCAACCACCTAGCAACATCCTAGCAACCAATTAGATTACCCTAGCAACCACCTAGCAATGCCCTAGCAACCGCCTGGAACTCCATAGCAACCACCTGGAACTCCATAGCAACCACCTAGCACCACCCTAGCAACCACCTGGAACACCATATCAACCACCTCGCAACATCCTAGCAACTGCCTAGAACTCCATAGCAACCACCTAGAACACCCTAGCAACCGCCTAGAATTCCATGGAAACCACCTAGCAACACCCTAGCAACCGCCTCAAACATCATAGCAACTACCTACCACTGTTCACTCTTTTCAGCAGAAAGTCGACTTTGCGTTTGCGGCAACCACACTTCACAATTTCTGCAGGAATTGTCTAGTTATTATTATTATTATTATTATTATTATTCCACCCATTTTTTGGACCGCTACTCCTCCCAGAGTTTTCGCACCACATACACATGCCATATGTCAAATTGACCGGCTTCTTTGGGAATCGATGGCTATTACTTTGTGGAAATTTTCGCCGCACGGTTTTTGAGAAATATGACTTTTTATGACCAATTTTTCCCATTGAAAATGAATGGGGCGGTGACGTCATAAAAAATGTGAATTATGAAGTTACAGCATTGGTCGGCTTTGCACACGTGATGCGGTCCGCTGTTCGTCCTCACCAGCCAGAAAGGATATAGCTGAACGCGGAAGTGAACGGATAAAACAGTATTCCAAATGCAAAATTTCAAATGAAAACGCTGTCAGCTAGGTATATCAACAAAACATATGGCTTAGGCATACCCAGAAGTCCTCAATAATAACAGTATTTCACAAGATATTACGCAAATTCTTTGACGACTTTTCGTCAGGTCCAGCGTCTTTGAATGCTAATGCTAACAAAGACTACATGCATTGTATGCGACGATTAAAAAACTTTCGGTTGACCTAAAAAAACGATATTCCAAAACCAAAATTAGACGTGCTGTTATACCTGGTTAGAAAGCTTATGCTCTCACCTACTGAATAAACGAATTCTCAAACAAGCCAGACTGTACTAAAGAGTGCAACAACGCCGTCAACAACACGTGTGCAGCAGCTTCTGATCCGGTCTTCAGAAAACGATGTGGGCTTGTAATACCACACATGTTGCTTTGGGTGTTGTCGAACTTTGTAGTACAATCTGGCTTGATCTACACATCATCGATCTAATAGGTGACAGAATAAGCTTTCTAACAATGTATAATATGTCAAATTTTACTTTTGTAATACCGTTTTATATTCCAGCGAGTTGGAAACTTTGGTCTCGTTATAACTGCATTACACATCAGTCTGCATTACACGTCAGACTTAGGGTTTTTCCAAGACCCTCTGAACATGCCAGCTAGCTTTGTGATTCGCCGTCACTCGTCACCGCATACCGCAAGTAAAACACTGAGATCTCAAATTTTGATGAAAGGATAATTTAGCTCTGAATATGTGTCGCAAATCAACTCGTTGTAGTGATGTTATAGCAGGTACACAATGCCCTGTCTCTGCTTATACTACAGAAACTGTTCACTCCGTTCAGCACAAAGTCGACTTTGCATTGGCGGCAACCACACTTCACAATTTCTGCAGGAATTGTCTAGTTATTATTATTATTATTATTCTATCTTTCCACCCATTTTTTGGACTGCTACTCCTCCCAGAGTTTTCACACCACATACATGTGCAATGTGTCAAATCGAGCGGCTTGATCGGGAATGAAGTGCTATTACTTTGTAGAAAGTTTGGGTGGACGGTTTTTGAGAAATTTGACTTTTTTTGGGGAATTTTTCCCATAGAGAATGAATGGTGGAATGTTCACCATTGTGATGTCACAATGCTGTCTTCTCAGCCTTGTGATGTCACAATGGTCTGTCTTCCAGCAGCAGTGCTCTGGTCTCTCTCTGGCTTTGGACATTCAGGATTCATCTCTATGGGGCAAAATTGCCCTCAAATTGTGGGATGCCTCATTGGACGTGTTAGCAAGTCCTTTGTCCATTGGTGTAAATTAACCTTGCCCCCTTTCCTGATTGGCCGACATTTGATATTTCATAACTTTTCAACCGTTTGTCATAGAGAATTATGGGTCGCGTCATTGGACTCAGTAGAGAAAGAGCAACCACCTAGCAACACCCTAGCAACCACCTAGAACAGTCTAGCAACAGCCTGGAACTCCATAGCAACCACCTAGAAACAACCTAGCAACTGCCTAGAACATCATAGCAACCACCTAGAACACCCTAGCAACCGCCTAGAATTCCATGGAAAACACCTAGCAACACCCTAGCAACCGCCTCAAACATCATAGCAACTACCTACCACTGTTCACCCTGGTCAGCAGAAAGTCGACATTGTGTTAGCGGCAACCACACTTCACAATTTCTGCAGGAATTGTCTAGTATGAATATGTCAAATTTTACTTTTGTAATACCGTTTTATATTCCAGCGAGTTGGAAACTTTGGTCTCGTTATAACTGCATTACACATCAGTCTGCATTACACGTCAGACTTAGGGTTTTTCCAAGACACTCTGAACATGCCAGCTAGCTTTGTGATTCGCCGTCACTCGTCACCGCATACCGCAAGTAAAACACTGAGATCTCAAATTTTGATGAAAGGATAATTTAGCTCTGAATATATGTGTCGCAAATCAACTCGTTGTAGTGATGTTTTAGCAGGTACACAATGCCCTGTCTCTGCTTATACTACAGAAACTGTTCACTCCGTTCAGCACAAAGTCGACTTTGCATTGGCGGCAACCACACTTCACAATTTATGCAGGAATTGTCTAGTTAGTGTGGTTGCCTTAGGCAAACACACTATTATTATTGCACATATTTATTATTATTAGTGTGGTTGCCTTAGGCAAACACACTATTATTATTGCACATATTATTATTAGTGTGGTTGCCTTAGGCAATCACACTATTATTATCGCACATATTATTAGTGTGGTTGCCTTAGGCAATCACACTATTATTATCGCACATATTATTATTAGTGTGGTTGCCTTAGGCAACCACACTACTATTATCCCACATATTATTATTAGTGTGGTTGCCTTAGGCAATCACACTATTATTATCGCACATATTATTAGTGTGGTTGCCTTAGGCAATCACACTATTATTATCGCACATATTATTATTAGTGTGGTTGCCTTAGGCAACCACACTACTATTATCCCACATATTATTATTAGTGTGGTTGCCTTAGGCAATCACACTACTATTATCCCACATATTATTATTATTATTCTTTCCACCCATTTTTTGGACCGCTACTCCTCCCAGAGTTTTCGCACCACATACATGTGCAATGTGTCAAATCGAGCGGCTTGATCGGGAATGAAGTGCTATTACTTTGTGGAAAGTTTGGGTGGACGGTTTTTGAGAAATTTGACTTTTTTTGGGGAATTTTTCCCATAGACAATGAATGGTGGAATGTTCACCATTGTGATGTCACAATGTTGTCCTCTCAGCATTGTGATGTCACAATGGTCTGTCTTCTAGCAGCAGTGTTCTGGTCTCTCTCTGGCTTTGGACATTCAGCATTCATCTCTATGGGGCAAAATTGCCCTCAAATTGTGGGATGCCTCATTGGACGTGTTAGGGAGTCGATTGTCCATTGGTGTAAATTAACCTCGCCCCCTTTCCTGATTGGCCGACATTTGATATTTCATAACTTTTCAACCGTTTGTCATAGAGAATTATGGATCGCGTCATTGGACTCAGTAAAGACAGAGCAACCACCTAGCAACACCCTAGCAACCACCTAAAACAGCCTAGCAACAGCCTGGAACGCCATAGCAACCACGTAGCAACAGCATAGCAACTGCCTAGAACTCTATAGCAAATACCTAGAAAACCCTAGCAACCACCTGGAACTCCATAACAACCATCTAGCAACACCCTAGCAACCACCTAGCAACACCTTAGCAACCGCATAGAACTCTATGGGAATCACCTAGCAACACCCTAGCGACCACTTAGAACAGTCTTGCAACAGCCTAGATCCCCATAGCAACCACTTAGCAACACCATAGCAACCACCTAAAACTCCATAGCAACCACCTAGCAACACCGTAGCAACCACCTGGAACACCATAGCAACCACCTATAACTCCATAGCAACCACCTAGCAACATCCTAGGAACCACCTAGCAACACCCTAGCAACCACCTGGTACACCATAACAACCACCTAGCAACATCCCAGCAACCACCTAGAATACCCTAGCAACACCTTAGCAACCGCCTATATCTCCATAGCAAATGCCTAGCAACACCCTAGCAACCACCTAGAATACCGTAGCAACCCCCTAGCAACCGCCTATAACTCCATAGCAAATGCATAGCAAAACCCTAGCAACCGGCTATAACTCCATAGCAACCACCTAGCAACACCTTAGCAACCACCTAAATCTCCATAGCATCCACCTAGCAACACCTAGCAACATCCTAGCAACCACTTAGCAACCACTGGGAACACCATAACAACTGTCTAGCAACACCCTAGCACCGCCTATAACTCCATAGCAACCACCTAGCAGCATCCTAGCAACCACTTGGAATACCCGAGCAACCACCTAGCAACACCATAGTAACCACCTAGAACTCCATAGCAACCACCTAGAATACCCTAGCAACCACCTGGAACACCATAACAACTGCCTAGCAACACCCTAACAACCGCCTATAACTCCATAGCAACCTCCTAGCAACCACCTAGCAACTGCCTATAACTCAAAAGCAACCACCTAGCAACATCCTAGCAACCACCTAGCAACACGCTAGCAACCACCTATAACTCCATAGCAACCCCCTAGCAACATCCTAGCAACCACCTATAACTCCATAGCAATGACCTAGCAACACCCTAGCAACCGCCTATAACTCCATAGCAACCCCCTAGCAACATCCTAGCAACCACCTATAACTCCAGAGCAACGACCTAGCAACACCCTAGCAACCACCTAGAACAACCGAGCAACCGCCTAGAACTCCATAGCAACCACCTAACAACACACTAGCAACCACCTGGAACACCATATCAAATGCCTAGCACCAACCTAGCAACCGGCTATAACTCTATAGCAACCACCTGGAACACCATAGCAACCACCTAGCAACACCCTAGCAACCACCTGGAACACCATAACAACCACCTAGCAGAATCCCAGCAACCACCTAAAATACCCTAGCAACCACCTAGCAACTTCCTAGCAACCACCTGGAACACCATAACAACTGCCTAGTAACACACTAGAGATCGCCTATAACTCCATAGCAACCACCTAGCAACATCCTAGCAACCACTTAGATTACCCTAGCAACCACCTAGCAATGCCCTAGCAACCACCTGGAGCTCCATAGCAACCACCTGGAACTCCATAGCAACTACTTAGCACCACCCTAGCAACCACCTGGAACACCATATCAGCCACCTAGCAACATACTAGCAACTGCCTAGAACTTCATAGCAACTACCTAGAACACCCTAGCAACCGCCTAGAATTCCATGGATACCACCTAGCAACACCCTAGCAACCACCTCAAACATCATAGCAACTACCTACCACTGTTCACTCTGTTCAACAGAGTTGACTTTGCGTTGGCGGCAACCACACTTCACAATTTCTGCAGGAATTGTCTAGTTATTATTATTAGTGTGGTTGCCTTAGGCAATCACACTATTATTATCGCACATATTATTTATTATTATTATTATTATTATTCCACCCATTTTTTGGACCGCTACTCCTCCCAGAGTTTTTGCACCACATACACGTGCCATATGTCAAATTGACCGGCTTCTTTGGGAATCGTGTGCTATTACTTTGTGGAAAGTTTCGCTGCACGGTTATTGAGAAATATGACTTTTTATGGCCAATTTTTCCCCATAGGGATGAATGTAAAACGTGACGTCATACATATGTGAGCGGTGAAGTCACAGCATTGGTCGGCTTAGCACACGTGATGCACTTTTAACCTGCTTCATCTACAGGAAATTTAGAATCCAGATGCGGTGCATATCTCCATTTTCGTCGTAATTACAGAAAACACACATTCGTAAACTTCAAATGATTCATACCACAATGTAGATAAAACCTTGACGAACACGTACATGCACGGATTGTGTTGTTCAAACGAGGTTTCCTGGCGACTTAGCCACCACAGTGGATATAGCTTAATGCGGAAGTGCACGCGATAAAAACGGTATTCCAAATGCAAAATTACAAATGAAAACGCTGTCAGCTAGGTATATCAACAAACATATGACTTAGGCATACCCAGATTTCCTCAAAAATAATAGTATTTCACAAGATATTACGCAAAATCGTTGACAACGTTTCGTCAAATGCAGCGTCTTTGAATGCTACTAGTGCTAACAAAGAGTGCATGCATTGAATGCGACGATTAAAACACTTTCGGTTGACCTAAAAAAACCATATTCCAAAACCAAAATTAGACGTGCTGTTATACCTGGTTAGAAAGCTTATGCTCTCACCTACTGAATAAACGAATTCTCAAACAAGCCAGACTGTACTAAAGAGTGCAACAACGCCGTCAACAACACGTGTGCAGCAGCTTCTGATCCGGTCTTCAGTGGGCTTGTAATACCACACATGTTGCTTTGGGTGTTGTCGAACTTTGTAGTACAATCTGCCTTCATCTACACATCATCGATCTAATAGGTGACAGAATAAGCTTTCTAACAATGTATAATATGTCAAATTTTACTTTTGTAATACCGTTTTATATTCCAGCGAGTTGGAAACTTTGGTCTCGTTATAACTGCATTACACATCAGTCTGCATTACACGTCAGACTTAGGGTTTTTCCAAGACCCTCTGAACATGCCAGCTAGCTTTGTGATTCGCCGTCACTCGTCACCGCATACCGCAAGTAAAACACTGAGATATCAAATTTTGATGAAAGGATAATTTAGCTCTGAATATATGTGTCGCAAATCAACTCGTTGTAGTGATGTTATAGCAGGTACACAATGCCCTGTCTCTGCTTATACTACAGAAACTGTTCACTCCGTTCAGCACAAAGTCGACTTTGCATTGGCGGCAACCACACTTCACAATTTCTGCAGGAATTGTCTAGTTAGTGTGGTTGCCTTAGGCAAACACACTATTATTATTGCACATATTATTTATTTATTATTATTATTATTATTCCACCCATTTTTTGGACCACTACTCCTCCCAGAGTTTTCGCACCACATACATGTGCAATGTGTCAAATCGAGCGGCTTGATCGGCAATGAAGTGCTATTACTTTGTGGAAAGTTTGGGTGGACGGTTTATGAGAAATTTGACTTTTTTGGGGGAATTTTTCCCATAGAGAATGAATGGTGGAATGTTCACCCTTGTGATGTCACAATGCTGTCTTCTCACCTTTATGATGTCACAATGGTCTGTCTTCTAGCAGCAGTGCTCTGGTCTCTCTCTGGCTTTGGACATTCAGCATTCATCTCTATGGGGCAAAATTGCCCTCAAATTGTGGGATGCCTCATTGGACGTGTTAGAGAGTCGATTGTCCATTGGTGTAAATTAACCTCGCCCCCTTTCCTGATTGGCCGACATTTGATATTTAATAACTTTTCAACCGTTTGTCATAGAGAATTATGGATCGCCTAATTTGACTCAGTAAAGACGGAGCAACCACCTAGCAACACCCTAGCAACCACCTAGAACAGCCTAGCAACAGCCTGGAACTCCATAGCAACCACCTAGCAACAGCATAGCAACTGCCTAGAACTCTATAGCAAATACCTAGAAAACCCTAGCAACCACCTGGAACTCCATAACAACCATCTAGCAACACCCTAGCAACCACCTAGAACACCCTAGCAACTGCTTAGAACTCCATAGCAACCACCTAGCAACACCTTAGCAACCACTTAGAACTCTATGGGAACCACCTAGCAACACCCTAGCAACCACTTAGAACAGTCTTGCAACAGCCTAGATCTCCATAGCAACCACTTAGCAACACCCTAGCAACCACATGGAACACCATAGCAAATGCCTAGCAACACCCTAGCAACCGGCTATAACTTCCATAGCAACGACCTAACAACACCCTAGCAACCGCCTAGAACTCCATAGCAACCAAATATCCACACACTAGCAACCACCTGGAACACCATAGCAACCACCTAGCAACACCCTAGCAACCGGCTATAACTCCATAGCAACCACCTAGAACTCCATAGCAACCACCTAGCATCACCCTAGCAACCACCTGGAACACCATAGCAACCACCTAGCAACACCCTAGCAACCGGCTATAACTCCATAGCAACCACCTAGAACTCCATAGCAACCACCTAGCATCAGCCTAGCAACCACCTGGAAAACCATAGCAACCACCTTGCAACAACCTAGCAACCACCTAGAATACCCTAGCAACACCCTAGCAACCGTCTATAACTCTATAGCAAATGCCTAGCAAAACCCTAGCAACCGGCTATAACTCCATAGCAACCACCTAGCAACACCATAGCAACCACCTAGAACTCCATAGCAACCACCTAGCAGCACCCTAGCAACAACCTGGAACACCTTAGCAACCACCTAGCAACACCCTAGCAACCACCTGGAACACCATAACAACTGCATAGCAACACCCTAGCAACCGCCTATCACTCCATAGCAACCACCTAGCAACATCTTAGCAACCACCTAGAATACCCTAGCAACAACCTAGCAACTGCCTATAACTCCATAGCAAATGCCTAGCAACACCCTAGCAACCGGCTATAACTCCATAGCAACCACCTAGCAACACCATAGCAACCACCTAAATCTCCATAGCATCCACCTAGCAACATCCTAGCAACCACTTAGCAACCACTGGGAACACCATAACAACTGTGTAGCAACACCCTTGCAACCGCCTATAACTCCATAGCAACCACCTAGCAACATCCTAGAAACCACTTAGAATACCCTAGCAACGACCTAGCAACCACCTAGAGCTCCATAGCAACCACCTGGAACTCCATAGCAACCACCTAGCACCACCCTAGCAACCACCTGGAACACCATATCAACCACCTAGCAACATCCTAGCAACTGCCTTGAACTCCATAGCAACCACCTAGCAACACCCTAGCAACCGCCTCAAACTCCATAGCAACCTCCTAGCAACACCCTAGACACCACCTAAAAGACCATAGTCACCACCAGAACATCATAGCAACTACCTAACACTGTTCACTCTGTTCAGCAGAAAGTCGACTTTGCGTTGGCGGCAACCACACTTCACAATTTCTGCAAGAATTGTCTAGTTAGTGTGGTTGCCTTAGGCAATCACACTACTATTATCTCACATATTATTATTATTATTTTTATTTCTTTCCACCCATTTTTTGGACCGCTACTCCTCCCAGAGTTTTCGCACCACATACACGTGCCATATGTCAAATTGACCGGCTTCTTTGGGAATCGCGTGCTATTACTTTGTGGAAAGATTCGCTGCACGGTTTTTGAGAAATATGAGTTTTTATGGCCAATTTTTCCCATTGAAAATGAATGGGGCGGTGACGTCATAAAAATGTGAATTATGAAGTTACAGCATTGGTCGGCTTTGCACACGTGATGCGGTTGGCTGTTCGTCCTCACCAGCCACCAGAAAGGATATAGCTGAACGCGGAAGTGAACGGATAAAACAGTATTCCAAATGCAAAATTTCAAATGAAAACGCTGTCAGCTAGGTATATCAACAAAACATATGGCTTAGGCATACCCACAAGTCCTCAATAATAACAGTATTTCACAAGATATTACGCAAATTCTTTGACGACGTTTCGTCAGGTCCAGCGTCTTTGAATGCTAATGCTAACAGACTACATGCATTGTATGCGACGATTAAAAAACTTTCGGTTGACCTAAAAAAACGATATTCCAAAACCAAAATTAGACGTGCTGTTATACCTGGTTAGAAAGCTTATGCTCTCACCTACTGAATAAACGAATTCTCAAACAAGCCAGACTGTACTAAAGAGTGCAACAACGCCGTCAACAACACGTGTGCAGCAGCTTCTGATCCGGTCTTCAGTGGGCTTGTAATACCACACATGTTGCTTTGGGTGTTGTCGAACTTTGTAGTACAATCTGGCTTGATCTACACATCATCGATCTAATAGGTGACAGAATAAGCTTTCTAACAATGTATAATATGTCAAATTTTACTTTTGTAATACCGTTTTATATTCCAGCGAGTTGGAAACTTTGGTCTCGTTATAACTGCATTACACATCAGTCTGCATTACACGTCAGACTTAGGGTTTTTCCAAGACCCTCTGAACATGCCAGCTAGCTTTGTGATTCGCCGTCACTCGTCACCGCATACCGCAAGTAAAACACTGAGATCTCAAATTTTGATGAAAGGATAATTTAGCTCTGAATATATGTGTCGCAAATCAACTCGTTGTAGTGATGTTATAGCAGGTACACAATGCCCTGTCTCTGCTTATACTACAGAAACTGTTCACTCCGTTCAGCACAAAGTCGACTTTGCATTGGCGGCAACCACACTTCACAATTTCTGCAGGAATTGTCTAGTTATTAGTGTGGTTGCCTTAGGCAATCACACTATTATTATCGCACATATTATTATTATTATTATTATTATTATTATTATTATTCCACCCATTTTTTGGACCGCTACTCCTCCCAGAGTTTTCGCACCACATACACATGCCATATGTCAAATTGACCGGCTTCTTTGGGAATCGATGGCTATTACTTTGTGGAAATTTTCGCTGCATGGTTTTTGAGAAATATGACTTTTTATGGCCAATTTTTCCCATTGAAAATGAATGGGGCGGTGACGTCATAAAAATGTGAATTATGAAGTTACACCATTGGTCGTATTTGCACACGTGATGCGGTCCGCTGTCCGTCCTCACCAGTCACCAGAAAGGATATAGCTGAACGCGGAATTGAACGGATAAAACAGTATTCCAAATGCAAAATTACAAATGAAAACGCTGTCAGCTAGGTATATCAACAAAACATATGGCTTAGGCATACCCAGATTTCCTCAATAATAACAGTATTTCACAAGATATTACGCAAATTCTTTGACGACGTTTCGTCAGGTCTTTGAATGCTAATGCTAACAAAGACTACATGCATTGTATGCGACGATTAAAAAACTTTCGGTTGACCTAAAAAAACGATATTCCAAAACCAAAATTAGACGTGCTGTTATACCTGGTTAGAAAGCTTATGCTCTCACCTACTGAATAAACGAATTCTCAAACAAGCCAGACTGTACTAAAGAGTGCAACAACGCCGTCAACAACACCTATGCAACAGCTTCTGGTCCGGTCTTACTTCAGAAAACCATGTGGGCTTGTAATACCACACGTTGCTTTGGGTGTTGTCGAACTTTCTAGTACAAACTGGCTCGATTGATAATTCATTTATTCAGTAGGTGACAGAATAAGCTTTCTAACTATGTGTAATATGTCAAATTTTGCTTTTGTAACACTGTGTAATATCTCATCGTATTGGAAACTTTGGTCTCATTAGAGCTGCATTACACATTCAGTCCGTCGTAGCAGGGACAGCAACGCGCTCTCACCCCAACGCGTTTGCTAAAGTACAGAACTCCTCTTGCATGCTGTTGATGCACCCCTTGCTGCAACAGAAGCTAGTAGTGCTGGCTACCAGCCGAACCTTATTCACAGAAGCTGTATTTAAAATTAGTTAAAATGCGACTATTTTAACACATATTTCTCGCGTCATTTTCGTTCTTGGAAATTCGGCTCGGCTAACACGTAATAGGCTACTCTGTCTATGAGTTGGTCTCTAAGCTAACAGATTTACAGTTGTATGGTTAAATGAGCTGAAATTCACGCTAAACCATACGTCGATCAAATTAATCTCTCCTGTCTTGCTTTTTAAATGGTGCGATCACGCAGTTTATACGTAGGGTTTTTCCAAGACCCTCTGAACATGCCAGCTAGCTTTATGATTCGCCGTCACTCGTCACAGCATACCGTGAGTAAAACACTGAGATCTCAAGTTTTGATGAAATGATAATTTAGCTCTGAATATGTGTGTTGCAAATCAAGTCGTTGCCGTGATGTTATAGCATATATACCATAATCTGTCTCTGCTTATACTACAGAAACTGTTCACTCGTTCGGCACAAAGTCGACTTTGCGTTGGCGGCAACCACACTTCACAATTTCTGCAGGAATTGTCTAGTTATTATTATTCTTTCCACCCATTTTTTGGACCGCTACTCCTCCCAGAGTTTTCGCACCACATACACATGCCATATGTCAAATTGACCGGCTTCTTTGGGAATCGATGGCTATTACTTTGTGGAAATTTTCGCTGCACGGTTTTTGAGAAATATGACTTTTTATGGCCAATTTTTCCCATTGAAAATGAATGGGGCGGTGACGTCATAAAAATGTGAATTATGAAGTTACAGCATTGGTCGGCTTTGCACACGTGATGCGGTTGGCTGTTCGTCCTCACCAGCCACCAGAACGGATATAGCTGAACGCGGAAGTGTACGGATAAAACAGTATTCTAAATGCAAAATTTCAAATGAAAACGCTGTCAGCTAGGTATATCAACAAAACATATGGCTTAGGCATACCCAGAAGTCCTCAATAATAACAGTATTTCACAAGATATTACGCAAATTCTTTGACGACGTTTCGTCAGGTCCAGCGTCTTTGAATGCTAATGCTAACAGACTACATGCATTGTATGCGACGATTAAAAAACTTTCGGTTGACCTAAAAAAACGATATTCCAAAACCAAAATTAGACGTGCTGTTATACCTGGTTAGAAAGCTTATGCTCTCACCTACTGAATAAACGAATTCTCAAACAAGCCAGACTGTACTAAAGAGTGCAACAACGCCGTCAACAACACGTGTGCAGCAGCTTCTGATCCGGTCTTCAGTGGGCTTGTAATACCACACATGTTGCTTTGGGTGTTGTCGAACTTTGTAGTACAATCTGGCTTGATCTACACATCATCGATCTAATAGGTGACAGAATAAGCTTTCTAACAATGTATAATATGTCAAATTTTACTTTTGTAATACCGTTTTATATTCCAGCGAGTTGGAAACTTTGGTCTCGTTATAACTGCATTACACATCAGTCTGGATTACACGTCAGACTTAGGGTTTTTCCAAGACCCTCTGAACATGCCAGCTAGCTTTGTGATTCGCCGTCACTCGTCACCGCATACCGCAAGTAAAACACTGAGATCTCAAATTTTGATGAAAGGATAATTTAGCTCTGAATATATGTGTCGCAAATCAACTCGTTGTAGTGATGTTAGAGCAGGTACACAATGCCCTGTCTCTGCTTATACTACAGAAACTGTTCACTCCGTTCAGCACAAAGTCGACTTTGCATTGGCGGCAACCACACTTCACAATTTCTGCAGGAATTGTCTAGTTAGTGTGGTTGCCTTAGGCAATCACACTATTATTATCGCACATATTATTATTATTATTATTATTATTCCACCCATTTTTTGGACCGCTACTCCTCCCAGAGTTTTCGCACCACATACACATGCCTTATGTCAAATTGACCGGCTTCTTTGGGAATCGATGGCTATTACTTTGTGGAAATTTTCGCTGCACGTTTTTTGAGAAATATGACTTTTTATGGCCAATTTTTCCCATTGAAAATGAATGGGGCGGTGACGTCATAAAAATGTGAATTATGAAGTTACAGCATTGGTCGGCTTTGCACACGTGATGCGGTTGGCTGTTCGTCCTCACCAGCCACCAGAACGGATATAGCTGAACGCGGAAGTGTACGGATAAAACAGTATTCTAAATGCAAAATTTCAAATGAAAACGCTGTCAGCTAGGTATATCAACAAAACATATGACTTAGGCATACCCAGAAGTCCTCAATAATAACAGTATTTTACAAGATATTACGCAAATTCTTTGACGACGTTTCGTCAGGTCCAGCGTCTTTGAATGCTAATGCTAACAGACTACATGCATTGTATGCGACGATTAAAAAACTTTCGGTTGACCTAAAAAAACGATATTCCAAAACCAAAATTAGACGTGCTGTTATACCTGGTTAGAAAGCTTATGCTCTCACCTACTGAATAAACGAATTCTCAAACAAGCCAGACTGTACTAAAGAGTGCAACAACGCCGTCAACAACACGTGTGCAGCAGCTTCTGATCCGGTCTTCAGTGGGCTTGTAATACCACACATGTTGCTTTGGGTGTTGTCGAACTTTGTAGTACAATCTGGCTTGATCTACACATCATCGATCTAATAGGTGACAGAATAAGCTTTCTAACAATGTATAATATGTCAAATTTTACTTTTGTAATACCGTTTTATATTCCAGCGAGTTGGAAACTTTGGTCTCGTTATAACTGCATTACACATCAGTCTGGATTACACGTCAGACTTAGGGTTTTTCCAAGACCCTCTGAACATGCCAGCTAGCTTTGTGATTCGCCGTCACTCGTCACCGCATACCGCAAGTAAAAGACTGAGATCTCAAATTTTGATGAAAGGATAATTTAGCTCTGAATATATGTCGCAAATCAACTCGTTGTAGTGATGTTAGAGCAGGTACACAATGCCCTGTCTCTGCTTATACTACAGAAACTGTTCACTCCGTTCAGCACAAAGTCGACTTTGCATTGGCGGCAACCACACTTCACAATTTCTGCAGGAATTGTCTAGTTTATTTATTATTATTATTCCACCCATTTTTTGGACCGCTACTCCTCCCAGAGTTTTCGCACCACATACACATGCCATATGTCAAATTGACCGGCTTCTTTGGGAATCGATGGCTATTACTTTGTGGAAAGTTTCGCTGCACGGTTTTTGAGAAATATGACTTTTTATGGCCAATTTTTCCCATTGAAAATGAATGGGGCGGTGACGTCATAAAAAATGTGAATTATGAAGTTACAGCATTGGTCGGCTTTGCACACGTGATGCGGTCCGCTGTACGTGTCCTCACCAGCCACCAGAAAGGATATATCTGAACGCGGAAGTGAACGGAAAAAACAGTATTCCAACGCAAAATTACAAATGAAAACGCTGTCAGCTAGGTATATCAACAAAACATATGGCTTAGGCATACCCAGAAGTCCTCAATAATAACAGTATTTCACAAGATATTACGCAAATTCTTTGACGACGTTTCGTCAGGTCCAGCGTCTTTGAATGCTAATGCTAACAAAGACTACATGCATTGTATGCGACGATTAAAAAACTTTCGGTTGACCTAAAAAAACGATATTCCAAAACCAAAATTAGACGTGCTGTTATACCTGGTTAGAAAGCTTATGCTCTCACCTACTGAATAAACGAATTCTCAAACAAGCCAGACTGTACTAAAGAGTGCAACAACGCCGTCAACAACACGTGTGCAGCAGCTTCTGGTCCGGTCTTTCTTCAGAAAACCATGTGGGCTTGTAATACCACACATGTTGCTTTGGGTGTTGTCGAACTTTGTAGTACAATCTGGCTTGATCTACACATCATCGATCTAATAGGTGACAAAATAAGCTTTCTAACAATGTATAATATGTCAAATTTTTCTTTTGTAATACCGTTTTATATTCCAGCGAGTTGGAAACTTTGGTCTCGTTATAACTGCATTACACATCAGTCTGCATTACACGTCAGACTTAGGGTTTTTCCAAGACCCTCTGAACATGCCAGCTAGCTTTGTGATTCGCCGTCACTCGTCACCGCATACCGCAAGTAAAACACTGAGATCTCAAATTTTGATGAAAGGATAATTTAGCTCTGAATATATGTGTCGCAAATCAACTCGTTGTAGTGATGTTATAGCAGGTATACAATGCCCTGTCTCTGCTTATACTACAGAAACTGTTCACTCCGTTCAGCACAAAGTCGACTTTGCATTGGCGGCAACCACACTTCACAATTTCTGCAGGAATTGTCTAGTTAGTGTGGTTGCCTTAGGCAATCACACTACTATTATCTCACATATTATTATTATTATTATTATTAGTGTGGTTGCCTTAGGCAATCACACTATTATTATCGCACATATTATTATTATTATTAGTGTGGTTGCCTTAGGCAATCACACTATTATTATCGCACATATTATTATTATTATTAGTTTGGTTGCCTTAGGCAATCACACTATTATTATCGCACATATTATTATTATTAGTGTGGTTGCCTTAGGCAAACACACTATTATTATTGCACATATTATTTATTTATTATTATTATTATTATTATTCCACCCATTTTTTGGACCGCTACTCCTCCCAGAGTTTTCGCACCACATACATGTGCAATGTGTCAAATCGAGCGGCTTGATCGGGAATGAAGTGCTATTACTTTGTGGAAAGTTTGGGTGGACGGTTTTTGAGAAATTTGACTTTTTTGGGAGAATTTTTCCCATAGAGAATGAATGGTGGAATGTTCACCCTTGTGATGTCACAATGCTGTCTTCTCACCTTTATGATGTCACAATGGTCTGTCTTCTAGCAGCAGTGCTCTGGTCTCTCTCTGGCTTTGGACAATCAGCATTCATCTCTATGGGGCAAAATTGCCCTCAAATTGTGGGATGCCTCATTGGACGTGTTAGAGAGTCGATTGTCCATTGGTGTAAATTAACCTCGCCCCCTTTCCTGATTGGCCGACATTTGATATTTAATAACTTTTCAACCGTTTGTCATAGAGAATTGTGGATCGCGTCATTGGACTCAGTAAAGACGGAGCAACCACCTAGCAACACCCTAGCAACCACCTAGAACAGCCTAGCAACAGCCTGGAACTCCATAGCAACCACCTAGCAACAGCATAGCAACTGCCTAGAACTCTATAGCAAATACCTAGAAAACCCTAGCAACGACCTGGAACTCCATAACAACCATCTAGCAACACCCTAGCAACCACCTAAAACACCCTAGCAACTGCTTAGAACTCCATAGCAACCACCTAGCAACACCTTAGCAACCGCTTAGAACTCTATGGGAACGACCTAGCAACACCCTAGCAACCACTTAGAACAGTCATGCAACAGCCTAGATCTCCATAGCAACCACCTAGCAACACCATAGCAACCACCTAGAACTCCATAGCAACCACCTAGCAACACCCTAGCAACCACCTGGAACACCATAGCAACCACCTAGAAACACCATAGCAACCACCTAGAACTCCATAGCAACCACCTAGCAACACCCTAGCAACCACCTGGAACTCCATAGCAACCACCTAGCAACACCCTAGCAACCACCTAGAACACCCTAGCAACCGGCTATAACTCCATAGCAACCACCTTACAACACACTAGCAACCACCTGGAACACCATAGCAACCACCTAGCAACACCATAGCAACCACCTAGAACTCCATAGCAACCACCTAGCAACACCCTAGCAACCACCTGGAACTCCATAGCAACCACCTAGCAACACCCTAGCAACCACCTAGAACACCCTAGCAACCGGCTATAACTCCATAGCAACCACCTAGCAACACCATAGCAACCACCTAGAACTCCATAGCAACCACCTAGCAACACCCTAGCAACCACCTGGAACACCATAGCAACCACCTAGCAACACCCTAGCAACCACCTAGAACACCCTAGCAACCAGCTTTAACTCCATTGCAACCACCTAGCAACACCATAGCAACCACCTAGAACTCCATAGCAACCACCTAGCAACACCCTAGCAACCACCTGGAACACCATAGCAACCACCTAACAACCCCCTAGCAACCACCTGGAACACCATAGCAACTGCGTAGCAACACCCTAGCAACCGCCTATAACTCCATAGCAACCACCTAGCAACATCCTAGCAACCACCTAGAATACCCTAGCAACACCCTAGCAACCGTCAATAGCTCCATAGCAAATGCCTAGCAACACCCTAGCAACCGCCTATAACTCCATAGCAACCACCTAGCAACATCCTAGCAACCACCTAGAATACCCTAGCAACACCCTAGCAACCGTCTATAGCTCCATAGCAAATGCCTAGCAACACCCTAGCAACCGCCTATAATTCCATAGCAACCAACTATCCACACACTAGCAACCACCTTGAACACCATAGCAACCACCTAGCAACACCCTAGCAACCGGCTATAACTCCATAGCAACTACCTAGAACTCCATAGCAACCACCTAGCATCACCATAGCAACCACCTGGAACACCATAGCAACCACCTAGCAACACCCTAGCAACCACCTAGAACACCCTAGCAACCGGCTGTAACTCCATAGCAACCACCTAGCAACACCATAGCAACCACCTAGAACTCCATAGCAACCACCTAGCAACATCCTAGCAACTGCCTAGAACTCCATAGCAACCACCTAGCAACATCCTAGCAACTACCTAGAACTCCATAGCAACCACCTAGCAACATCCTAGCAACTGCCTAGAACTCCATAGCAACCCCCTAGCAACATCCTAGCAACCGCCTATAACTCCATAGCAAAGACCTAGCAACACCCTAGCAACGACCTAGAACGCCCTAGCAACCGCCTAGAACTTCATAGCAACCACCTAGCAACACCCTAGCAACCACCTAGAACTGCATAGCAACCACCTTGCAACACCCTAGCAACCACCTGGAAAACCATAGCAACCACCTAGCAACAACCTAGCAACCACCTGGAACACCATAACAACTGCCTAGCAACACCCTAGCAACCGCCTATAACGCCATAGCAACCACCTAGCAACATCCTAGCAACCACCTAGAAAGCCCTACCAACCACAAAGCAACACCATAGCAACCGCCTATAACTCCATAGCAACCACCTAGCCACACCCTAGCAAGCACCTGGAACACCATAGCAACCGCTTATAACTCCATAAGAACCACCTAGCAACATCCTAGCAACCACCTGGAACACCGTAACAACTGCCTATCAACACCCTAGCAACAGCCTATAACGCCATAGTCACCACCAGAACATCTTAGCAACTACCTACCACTGTTCATTCTGTTCAGCAGAAAGTCAACTTTGCATTGGCGGCAACCACACTTCACAATTTCTGCAGGAATTGTCTAGTTAGTGTGGTTGCCTCAGGCAACCACACTACTATTATCCCACATATTATTATTATTAGTGTGGTTGCCTTAGGCAATCACACTATTATTATCGCACATATTATTATTATTATTATTATTATTATTCAACCCATTTTTTGGACCGCTACTCCTCCCAGAGTTTTTGCACCACATACACGTGCCATATGTCAAATTGACCGGCTTCTTTGGGAATCGTGTGCTATTACTTTGTGGAAAGTTTCGCTGCACGGTTTTTGAGAAATATGACTTTTTATGGCCAATTTTTCCCCATAGGGATGAATGTAAAACGTGACGTCATACATATGTGAGCGGTGAAGTCACAGCATTGGTCGGCTTAGCACACGTGATGCACTTTTAACCTGCTTCATCTACAGGAAATTTAGAATCCAGATGCGGTGCATATCTCCATTTTCGTCGTAATTACAGAAAACACACATTCGTAAACTTCAAATGATTCATACCACAATGTAGATAAAACCTTGACGAAGACGTACATGCACGGATTGTGTTGTTCAAACGAGGTTTCCTGGCGACTTAGCCACCACAGTGGATATAGCTTAATGCGGAAGTGCACGCGATAAAAACGGTATTCCAAATGCAAAATTACAAATGAAAACGCTGTCAGCTAGGTATATCAACAAACATATGACTTAGGCATACCCAGATTTCCTCAAAAATAATAGTATTTCACAAGATATTACGCAAAATCGTTGACAACGTTTCGTCAAATGCAGCGTCTTTGAATGCTACTAGTGCTAACAAAGAGTGCATGCATTGAATGCGACGATTAAAACACTTTCGGTTGACCTAAAAAACGATATTCCAAAACCAAAACTACACGTGTTATACCTGGTTAGAAAGCTTATGCTCTCACCTACTGAATAAACGAATTCTCAATCAAGCCAGACGGACCTAAAAAGGGCAACAACGCCGTCAACAACATGTGTCCAGCAGCTTCTGGTCCGGTCTTACTCCAGAAGACGGTGTCATCTTGTAATACCACACATGTTGCTTTGGGTGTTGTCGAACTTTGTAGTACAATCTGCCTTCATCTACACATCATCGATCTAATAGGTGACAGAATAAGCTTTCTAACAATGTATAATATGTCAAATTTTACTTTTGTAATACCGTTTTATATTCCAGCGAGTTGGAAACTTTGGTCTCGTTATAACTGCATTACACATCAGTCTGCATTACACGTCAGACTTAGGGTTTTTCCAAGACCCTCTGAACATGCCAGCTAGCTTTGTGATTCGCCGTCACTCGTCACCGCATACCGCAAGTAAAACACTGAGATCTCAAATTTTGATGAAAGGATAATTTAGCTCTGAATATATGTGTCGCAAATCAACTCGTTGTAGTGATGTTATAGCAGGTACACAATGCCCTGTCTCTGCTTATACTACAGAAACTGTTCACTCCGTTCAGCACAAAGTCGACTTTGCATTGGCGGCAACCACACTTCACAATTTCTGCAGGAATTGTCTAGTTATTATTATTAGTGTGGTTGCCTTAGGCAATCACACTATTATTATCGCACATATTATTATTATTATTATTATTCCACCCATTTTTTGGACCGCTACTCCTCCCAGAGTTTTTGCACCACATACACGTGCCATATGTCAAATTGACCGGCTTCTTTGGGAATCGTGTGCTATTACTTTGTGGAAAGTTTCGCTGCACGGTTTTTGAGAAATATGACTTTTTATGGCCAATTTTTCCCCATAGGGATGAATGTAAAACGTGACGTCATACATATGTGAGCGGTGAAGTCACAGCATTGGTCGGCTTAGCACACGTGATGCACTTTTAACCTGCTTCATCTACAGGAAATTTAGAATCCAGATGCGGTGCATATCTCCATTTTCGTCGTAATTACAGAAAACACACATTCGTAAACTTCAAATGATTCATACCACAATGTAGATAAAACCTTGACGAACACGTACATGCACGGATTGTGTTGTTCAAACGAGGTTTCCTGGCGACTTAGCCACCACAGTGGATATAGCTTAATGCGGAAGTGCACGCGATAAAAACGGTATTCCAAATGCAAAATTACAAATGAAAACGCTGTCAGCTAGGTATATCAACAAACATATGACTTAGGCATACCCAGATTTCCTCAAAAATAATAGTATTTCACAAGATATTACGCAAAATCGTTGACAACGTTTCGTCAAATGCAGCGTCTTTGAATGCTACTAGTGCTAACAAAGAGTGCATGCATTGAATGCGACGATTAAAACACTTTCGGTTGACCTAAAAAAACCATATTCCAAAACCAAAATTAGACGTGCTGTTATACCTGGTTAGAAAGCTTATGCTCTCACCTACTGAATAAACGAATTCTCAAACAAGCCAGACTGTACTAAAGAGTGCAACAACGCCGTCAACAACATGTGTGCAGAAGCTTCTGGTCCTGTCTTACTCCAGAAAACGGTGTCATCTTGTAATACCACACATGTTGCTTTGGGTGTTGTCGAACTTTGTAGTACAATCTGGCTTGATCTACACATCATCGATCTAATAGGTGACAGAATAAGCTTTCTAACAATGTATAATATGTCAAATTTTACTTTTGTAATACCGTTTTATATTCCAGCGAGTTGGAAACTTTGGTCTCGTTATAACTGCATTACACATCAGTCTGCATTACACGTCAGACTTAGGGTTTTTCCAAGACACTCTGAACATGCCAGCTGGCTTTGTGATTCGCCGTCACTCGTCACCGCATACCGCAAGTAAAACACTGAGATCTCAAATTTTGATGAAAGGATAATTTAGCTCTGAATATATGTGTCGCAAATCAACTCGTTGTAGTGATGTTATAGCAGGTACACAATGCCCTGTCTCTGCTTATACTACAGAAACTGTTCACTCCGTTCAGCACAAAGTCGACTTTGCATTGGCGGCAACCACACTTCACAATTTCTGCAGGAATTGTCTAGTTATTGTTTCTTTCTTTCCACCCATTTTTTGGACCGCTACTCCTCCCAGAGTTTTCGCACCACATACACGTGCCATATGTCAAATTGACCGGCTTCTTTGGGAATCGATGGCTATTACTTTGTGGAAAGTTTCGCTGCACGGTTTTTGAGAAATATGACTTTTTATGGCCAATTTTTCCCCATAGGGATGAATGTAAAACGTGACGTCATACATATGTGAGCGGTGAAGTCACAGCATTGGTCGGCTTAGCACACGTGATGCACTTTTAACCTGCTTCATCTACAGGAAATTTAGAATCCAGATGCGGTGCATATCTCCATTTTCGTCGTAATTACAGAAAACACACATTCGTAAACTTCAAATGATTCATACCACAATGTAGATAAAACCTTGACGAAGACGTACATGCACGGATTGTGTTGTTCAAACGAGGTTTCCTGGCGACTTAGCCACCACAGTGGATATAGCTTAATGCGGAAGTGCACGCGATAAAAACGGTATTCCAAATGCAAAATTACAAATGAAAACGCTGTCAGCTAGGTATATCAACAAACATATGACTTAGGCATACCCAGATTTCCTCAAAAATAATAGTATTTCACAAGATATTACGCAAAATCGTTGACAACGTTTCGTCAAATGCAGCGTCTTTGAATGCTACTAGTGCTAACAAAGAGTGCATGCATTGAATGCGACGATTAAAACACTTTCGGTTGACCTAAAAAACGATATTCCAAAACCAAAACTACACGTGTTATACCTGGTTAGAAAGCTTATGCTCTCACCTACTGAATAAACGAATTCTCAATCAAGCCAGACGGACCTAAAAAGGGCAACAACGCCGTCAACAACAGGTGTGCAGCAGCTTCTGGTCCGCTCTTACTCCAGAAAACGGTGTCATCTTGTAATACCACACATGTTGCTTTGGGTGTTGTCGAACTTTGTAGTACAATCTGGCTTGATCTACACATCATCGATCTAATAGGTGACAGAATAAGCTTTCTAACAATGTATAATATGTCAAATTTTACTTTTGTAATACCGTTTTATATTCCAGCGAGTTGGAAACTTTGGTCTCGTTATAACTGCATTACACATCAGTCTGCATTACACGTCAGACTTAGGGTTTTTCCAAGACCCTCTGAACATGCCAGCTAGCTTTGTGATTCGCCGTCACTCGTCACCGCATACCGCAAGTAAAACACTGAGATCTCAAATTTTGATGAAAGGATAATTTAGCTCTGAATATATGTGTCGCAAATGAACTCGTTGTAGTGATGTTATAGCAGGTACACAATGCCCTGTCTCTGCTTATACTACAGAAACTGTTCACTCCGTTCAGCACAAAGTTGACTTTGCATTGGCGGCAACCACACTTCACAATTTCTGCAGGAATTGTCTAGTTATTATTATTATTATTCCGCCAGTTTTTTGGACCGCTACTCCTCCCAGAGTTTTCGCACCACATACATGTGCAATATGTCAAATCGACCGGCTTGATCGGGAATGGTGTGCTATTACTTTGTGGAAAGTTTCGGTGCACGGTTTTTGAGAAATTCCACTTTTTTTGGGAAATTTTTCCCATAGAGAATGAATGGTGGAATGTTCACCCTTGTGATGTCACAATGCGGTTTTCTCACCATTGTGATGTCACAATGCTCTGTCTTCCAGCAGCAGTACTCTGGTCTCTCTCTATATTTGAACATTCTGCCATATATCTCTGTGGGGAAAAATTGCCCACATATTGTGCAATGCCTCATTGGACTTGGTAGAGAGTCCTTTGTCCATTGGTGTAGATCAGCCTCGCCCCCCTTCCTGATTGGCCAATGTTTGATATTTCATAACTTTTGAACCGTTTGTCATAGAGAACTATGGGTTGCGTCATTGGACTCAGTAAAGACCTAGCAACCGCCTAGAACTCCATAGCAACCCTCTTGCAACATCCAAGCAACCGCCTATAACTCTATAGCAACAACCTAGCAACACCCTAGCAACCACCTAGAACACCCTAGCAACCGCCTAGAACTCCATAGCAACCACCTAACAACGCACTAGCAACCACCTGGAACACCATAGCAAATGCCTAGCAACACCATAGAAAACGGCTATAACTCCATAGCAACCACCTAGAACTCCATAGCAACCACCTAGCAACACCCTAGCAACCACCTGGAACACCATAGCAACCACCTAGCAACACCCTAGCAACCACCTGGAACACCAATACAACTGCCTAGCAACACCCTAGCAACCGCCTAGAATACCCTAGCAACACCCTAGCAACCGGCTATAACTCCATAGCAACCACCTAGCAACACCATAGCAACCACCTAAATCTCCATAGCAACCACCTAGCAACACCCTAGCAACCACCTGGAACACCATAGCAACCACCTAGCAACACCCTAGCAACCACCTAGAACACCCTAGGAACCGGCTATAACTCCATAGCAACCACCTAGCAACTCCACAGCAACCACCTAGAACTCCATAGAACCACCTAGCAACACCCTAGCAACCACCTGGAACACCATAGCAACCACTTAGCAACACCCTAGCAACCACCTGGAACACCATAACAACCGCCTAGCAACACCCTAGCAACCGCCTATGACTCCATAGCAACCACCTTGCAACACCCTAGCAACCACAGGGAACACCATAGCAACCACCTAGCAACACCCTAGCAACTGCCTATAACTCCATAGCAACCACCTTGCAACACACTAGCAACCACCTGGAACACCATAGCAACCACCTAGCAACACCCTAGCAACCACCTAGAACACCCTAGCAACCGGCTATAATTCCATAGCACCCACCTAGCAACTCCATAGCAACCACCTAGAACTCCATAGCAACCACCTAGCAACACCATAGCAACCACCTGGAACACCATAACAACTGCCTAGCCACACCCTAACAACCACCTGGAACACCATAACAACTGCCTAGCAACACCCTAGCAACCGCTTATATCTCCATAGCAACCACCTAGAATACCCTAGCAACACCCTAGCAACCGCCTATAACTCCATAGCAACCACCTAACAACACACTAGCAACCACCTGGAACACGATAGCAACCACCTAGAACACCCTAGCAACCGGCTATAACTCCATAGCAACCACCTAGCAACTCCATAGCAACCACCTAGAACTCCATAGCATCCACCTAGCAACACCATAGCAACCACCTGGAACACCATAACAACTGCCTAGCAACACCCTAGCAACCACCTGGAACACCATAACAACTGCCTAGCAACACCCTAGCAACCGCTTATATCTCCATAGCAACCACCTAGCAATATCCTAGCAACCACCTAGAATACCCTAGCAACACCCTAGCAACTGCCTATAACTCCATAGCAACCACCTAGCAACACCCAAGCAACCACCTGGAACACCATAACAACCACCTAGCAACACCCTAGCATCCACCGATAACTCCATAGCAACCACCTTGCAACACCCTAGCAACCACCTGGAACACCATAGCAACCACCTAGCAACACCCTAGCAACCACCTAGAACACCCTAGCAACCAACTATAACTCCATAGCAACCACCTAGCAACTCCATAGCAACCACCTAGAACTCCATACCAACCACCTAGCAACACCCTATCAACCACCTGGAACACAATAGCAACCACCTAGCAACACCCTAGCAACCACCTGGAACACCATAACAACTGCCTAGCAACACCCTAGCAACTGCTTATATCTCCATAGCAACCACCTAGCAACATCTTAGCAACCATCTAGAATACCCTACCAACCACATAGCAACACCGTAGCAACCGCCTATAACTCCATAGCAACCACCTAGCAACACCCTAGCAACCACCTGGAACACCATAGCAACCGCTTATAACTCCATAGCAACCACCTAGCAACCAGCTGGAACACCATAACTGCCTAGCAACACCCTAGCAACCGGCTATAACTCCATAGCAACCACCTAGCAACACCATAGCAACCACCTAGAACTCCATAGCAACCACCTAGCAACACCCTAGAATCCACCAGGACACCATAGCAACCACCAAGCAACAACCTAGAAACCACCTGGAACACCATAACAACTGCCTAGCAACACCCTAGCAACCGCTTATAACTCCATAGCAACCACCTAGCAACATCCTAGCAACCACCAAGAAAACCCTAGCAACCACCGAGAACACCCTAGCAACAGCCTAGAACTCCATAGCAAACACCTAACAACACACTAGCAACCACCTGTAACACCATAGCAACTGCCTAGAACTCCATAGCAACCACCTAGCAACATCCTAGCAACCACATGGAACACCATAGCAAATGCCTAGCAACACCCTAGCAACCGGCTATAACTCCATAGCAACCACCTAGCAACACCCTATCAACCACCTGGAAAACCATATCAACTGCCTAGCAACCGCCTATAACTGCATAGCAACCACCTAGCAACATCCTAGCAACTACCTTGAATACCCTAGCAACCACCTAGCAACACCCTATCAAACACCTGGAACACCATAACAACTGCCTAGCAACCGCCTATAACTGCATAGCAACCACCTAGCAACATCCTAGCAACTACCTTGAATGCTCTAGCAACACCCTAGCAACCGCTTATAACTCCATAGCAACCACCTAGCAACCAGCTGGAACACCATAACTGCCTAGCAACACCCTAGCAACCGGCTATAACTCCATAGCAACCACCTAGCAACACCATAGCAACCACCTAGAACTCCATAGCAACCACCTAGCAACACCCTAGAATCCACCTGGACACCATAGCAACCACCAAGCAACAACCTAGAAACCACCTGGAACACCATAACAACTGCCTAGCAACACCCTAGCAACTGCTTATAACTCCATAGCAACCACCTAGCAACATCCTAGCAACCACCTAGAAAACCCTAGCAACCACCGAGAACACTCTAGCAACAGCCTAGAACTCCATAGCAAACACCTAACAACACACTAGCAACCACCTGTAACACCATAGCAACTGCCTAGAACTCCATAGCAACCACCTAGCAACATCCTAGCAACCACATGGAACACCATAGCAAATGCCTAGCAACACCCTAGCAACCGGCTATAACTCCATAGCAACCACCTAGCAACACCCTATCAACCACCTGGAAAACCATATCAACTGCCTAGCAACCGCCTATAACTGCATAGCAACCACCTAGCAACATCCTAGCAACTACCTTGAATACCCTAGCAACCACCTAGCAACACCCTATCAAACACCTGGAACACCATAACAACTGCCTAGCAACCGCCTATAACTGCATAGCAACCACCTAGCAACATCCTAGCAACTACCTTGAATACTCTAGCAACACCCTAGCAACCGCCTATAACTCCATAGCAAATGCCTAGCAACACCCTAGCAACCAGCTATATCTCCATAGCAACCACCTAGCAACACCATAGCAACCACCTTGCAACACCCTAGCAACCGGCTATAACTCCATAGCAACCACCTAGCAACACCATAGCAACCACCTAAATCTCCATAGCAACCACCTAACAACACCCTAGCAACCACCTGGAACACCATAGCAACCACCAAGCAACAACCTAGCAACCACCTGGAACACCATAACAACTGCCTAGCAACACCCTGGCAACCGCCTATAACTCCATAGCAACCACCTAGCAACACCCTAGCAACCGCCTATAACTCCATAGCAAATGCCTAGCAACAACCTAGCAACAGGCTATAACTCCATAGCAACCACCTAGCAACACCATAGTTACCACCTAGAACTCCCTAGCATCCACCTAGCAACACCCTAGCAACCACCTAGAACACCATAATAACTGCCTAGCAACACCCTAGCAACCGCCTATAACTCCATAGCAACCACCTAGCAACCACTTAGAATACCTTAGCAACCACCAAGCAATGCCCTAGCAACCACCTAGAACTCCATAGCAACCACCTAGCAACACCCTAGCAACCGCCTATAACTCCATAGCAACCACCTAGCAACATCCTAGCAACCACTTAAATTACCCTAGCAACCACCTAGCAATGCCCTAGCAACCACCTGGAGCTCCATAGCAACCACCTGGAACTCCATAGCAACCACCTAGCACCACCCCAGCAACCACCTGGAACACCATATCAACCACCTAGCAACATCCTAGCAACTGCCTAGAACTCCATAGGAACCACCTAGAACACCATAGCAACTGCCTAGAATTCCATGGAAACCACCTAGTAACACCCTAGCAACCGCCTCAAACATCAGAGCAACTACCTACCACTGTTCACTCTGTTCAGCAGAAAGTCGACTTTGCGTTGGCGGCAACCACACTTCACAATTTCTGCAGGAATTGTCTAGTTATTATTATTATTATTATTCCGCCAGTTTTTTGGACCGCTACTCCTCCCAGAGTTTTCGCACCACATACACATGCCATATGTCAAATTGACCGGCTTCTTTGTGAATCGATGGCTATTACTTTGTGGAAATCTTCGCTGCACGGTTTTTGAGAAATATGACTTTTTATGGCCAATTTTTCCCATTGAAAATGAATGGAGGCGGTGACGTCATAAAAATGTGAATTATGAAGTTACAGCATTGGTCGGCTTTGCACACGTGATGCGGTCCGCTGTACGTGTCCTCACCAGCCACCAGAAAGGATATAGCTGAACGCGGAAGTGAACGGATAAAACAGTATTCCAAATGCAAAATTACAAATGAAAACGCTGTCAGCTAGGTATATCAACAAAACATATGGCTTAGGCATACCCAGAAGTCCTCAATAATAACAGTATTTCACAAGATATTACGCAAATTCTTTGACGACGTTTCGTCAGGTCCAGCGTCTTTGAATGCTAATGCTAACAAAGACTACATGCATTGTATGCGACGATTAAAAAACTTTCGGTTGACCTAAAAAACGATATTCCAAAACCAAAATTAGACGTGCTGTTATACCTGGTTAGAAAGCTTATGCTCTCACCTACTGAATAAACGAATTCTCAAACAAGCCAGACTGTACTAAAGAGTGCAACAACACCGTCAACAACACGTGTGCAGCAGCTTCTGGTCCGGTCTAACTCCAGAAAAAGACGTCAGCTTGTAATACCACACATGTTGCTTTGGGTGTTCTCGAACTTTGTAGTACAAACTGGCTTGATTGAGAATTCATTTATTCAGTAGGTGACACAATAAGCTTTCTAACTATGTATAATATGTTAAATTTTGCCTTTGTAATACCGTTTTATATCCCATCGTATTCAAAAGGTTCGTCTCATTATAGATGCATTACGCATAGCCACCAGAATGGATATAGCTGAATGCGGAAGTGAACGCAATAAAAACGGTATTCCAAAACCAAAATTAGACGTGTTATACATGGTTAGAAAGCTTATACTCTCACCTACTGAATGAATGAATTCTCAATCAAGCCAGACTGTACTAAAAAGTGCAACAACGCCGTCAACAACATGTGTGCAGCAGCTTCTGGTCCGGTCTTACTCCAGAAAACGGTGTCATCTTGTAATACCACACGTTGCTTTGGGTGTTGTCGAACTTTGTAGTACAATCTGGCTTGATCTACACTTAATCGATCCAATAGGTGACAGAATAAGCTTTCTAACTATGTATAATATGTCAAATTTCTCTTTTGTAACACCGTTTAAAATCCCAGCGTATTGGAAACTTTGGTCTCATTAGAGCTGCATTACGTATTTATTCTGTTGTAGCAGGGAAAGCAACGCTTTCTCACCCAACGCGTTTGCTGAAGTACACAACTCCACTTGCATGTTGTTGATGCACCCCTTGCTGCAACAGAAGCTAGTAGTACTGGCTACCAGCCGAACCTTATTCACAGAAGCTGTATTTAAAATTAGTTAAAATGCAACTATTTTAACACATATTTCTCGCCTCATTTTCGTTCTTGGAAATCCGGCTCGGCTAACACGTAATAGGCTACTCTGTCTATGAGTTGGTCTCAGAGATAACAGATTACACTCTGAATTACAGCCAAATGAAATGTTTTTAGTTGTGTGGTTAAAATGAGCTGATATTCACGCAACATCATACGTCAATCAAATTAATCTCCCTAGCCCCGTCTTGCTTTTTTTAAATGGTGCGATCACGCAGTGTAGACGTAGGGTTTTTCCATGAGCCTCTGAACATGCCAGCTAGCTTTATGATTCGCCGTCACTCGTCACCGCATACCGCGAGTAAAACACTGAGATCTCAAGTTTTTATGAAAGGATAATTTAGCTCTGAATATATGTGTCGCAAATAAACTCGTTGCCGTGATGTTATAGCATGTACACAATACTCTGTCTCTGCTTATACTACAGAAACTGTTCGCTCTGTTCAGCACAAAGTCGACTTTGTGTTGGCGGCAACCACACTTCACAATTTCTGCAGGAATTGTCTAGTTAGTGTGGTTGCCTTAGGCAATCACACTACTATTATCTCACATATTATTATTATTAGTGTGGTTGCCTTAGGCAAACACACTATTATTATTGCACATATTTATTAGTGTGGTTGCCTTAGGCAATCACACTACTATTATCTCACATATTATTATTATTATTAGTGTGGTTGCCTTAGGCAATCACACTATTATTATCCCACATATTATTAGTGTGGTTGCCTTAGGCAAACACACTATTATTATTGCACATATTATTATTTATTTATTAGTGTGGTTGCCTTAGGCAAACACACTATTATTATTGCACATATTATTTATTTATTATTATTAGTGTGGTTGCCTTAGGCAAACACACTATTATTATTGCACATATTTATTTCTTTATTATTATTATTATTCCGCCAGTTTTTTGGACCGCTACTCCTCCCAGAGTTTTTGCACCACATACACATGCCATATGTCAAATTGACCGGCTTCTTTGGGAATCGATGGCTATTACTTTGTGGAAATTTTCGCTGCATGGTTTTTGAGAAATATGACTTTTTATGGCCAATTTTTCCCCATAGGGATGAATGTAAAACGTGACGTCATACATATGTGAGCGGTGAAGTCACAGCATTGGTCGGCTTAGCACACGTGATGCACTTTTAACCTGCTTCATCTACAGGAAATTTAGAATCCAGATGCGGTGCATATCTCCATTTTCGTCGTAATTACAGAAAACACACATTCGTAAACTTCAAATGATTCATACCACAATGTAGATAAAACCTTGACGAACACGTACATGCACGGATTGTGTTGTTCAAACGAGGTTTCCTGGCGACTTAGCCACCACAGTGGATATAGCTTAATGCGGAAGTGCACGCGATAAAAACGGTATTCCAAATGCAAAATTACAAATGAAAACGCTGTGAGCTAGTTATATCAACAAACATATGACTTAGGCATACCCAGAAGTCCTCCGTTCAGCACAAAGTCGACTTTGCGTTGGCGGCAACCACACTTCACAATTTCTGCAGGAATTGTCTAGTTAGTGTGGTTGCCTTAGGCAATCACACTATTATTATCGCACATATTATTATTATTATTATTATTCCACCCATTTTTTGGACCGCTACTCCTCCCAGAGTTTTTGCACCACATACACGTGCCATATGTCAAATTGACCGGCTTCTTTGGGAATCGTGTGCTATTACTTTGTGGAAAGTTTCGCTGCACGGTTTTTGAGAAATATGACTTTTTATGGCCAATTTTTCCCCATAGGGATGAATGTAAAACGTGACGTCATACATATGTGAGCGGTGAAGTCACAGCATTGGTCGGCTTAGCACACGTGATGCACTTTTAACCTGCTTCATCTACAGGAAATTTAGAATCCAGATGCGGTGCATATCTCCATTTTCGTCGTAATTACAGAAAACACACATTCGTAAACTTCAAATGATTCATACCACAATGTAGATAAAACCTTGACGAACACGTACATGCACGGATTGTGTTGTTCAAACGAGGTTTCCTGGCGACTTAGCCACCACAGTGGATATAGCTTAATGCGGAAGTGCACGCGATAAAAACGGTATTCCAAATGCAAAATTACAAATGAAAACGCTGTCAGCTAGGTATATCAACAAACATATGACTTAGGCATACCCAGATTTCCTCAAAAATAATAGTATTTCACAAGATATTACGCAAAATCGTTGACAACGTTTCGTCAAATGCAGCGTCTTTGAATGCTACTAGTGCTAACAAAGAGTGCATGCATTGAATGCGACGATTAAAACACTTTCGGTTGACCTAAAAAAACAATATTCCAAAACCAAAATTAGACGTGCTGTTATACCTGGTTAGAAAGCTTATGCTCTCACCTACTGAATAAACGAATTCTCAAACAAGCCAGACTGTACTAAAGAGTGCAACAACGCCGTCAACAACACGTGTGCAGCAGCTTCTGATCCGGTCTTCAGTGGGCTTGTAATACCACACATGTTGCTTTGGGTGTTGTCGAACTTTGTAGTACAATCTGGCTTGATCTACACATCATCGATCTAATAGGTGACAGAATAAGCTTTTTAACAATGTATAATATGTCAAATTTTACTTTTGTAATACCGTTTTATATTCCAGCGAGTTGGAAACTTTGGTCTCGTTATGACTGCATTACACATCAGTCTGCATTACACGTCAGACTTAGGGTTTTTCCAAGACCCTCTGAACATGCCAGCTAGCTTTGTGATTCGCCGTCACTCGTCACCGCATACCGCAAGTAAAACACTGAGATCTCAAATTTTGATGAAAGGATAATTTAGCTCTGAATATATGTGTCGCAAATCAACTCGTTGTAGTGATGTTATAGCAGGTACACAATGGCCTGTCTCTGCTTATACTACAGAAACTGTTCACTCCGTTCAGCACAAAGTCGACTTTGCATTGGCGGCAACCACACTTCACAATTTCTGCAGGAATTGTCTAGTTATTATTATTCTTTCTTTCCACCCATTTTTTGGACCGCTACTCCTCCCAGAGTTTTTGCACCACATACACGTGCCATATGTCAAATTGACCGGCTTCTTTGGGAATCGTGTGCTATTACTTTGTGGAAAGTTTCGCTGCACGGTTTTTGAGAAATATGACTTTTTATGGCCAATTTTTCCCCATAGGGATGAATGTAAAACGTGACGTCATACATATGTGAGCGGTGAAGTCACAGCATTGGTCGGCTTAGCACACGTGATGCACTTTTAACCTGCTTCATCTACAGGAAATTTAGAATCCAGATGCGGTGCATATCTCCATTTTCGTCGTAATTACAGAAAACACACATTCGTAAACTTCAAATGATTCATACCACAATGTAGATAAAACCTTGACGAAGACGTACATGCACGGATTGTGTTGTTCAAACGAGGTTTCCTGGCGACTTAGCCACCACAGTGGATATAGCTTAATGCGGAAGTGCACGCGATAAAAACGGTATTCCAAATGCAAAATTACAAATGAAAACGCTGTCAGCTAGGTATATCAACAAACATATGACTTAGGCATACCCAGATTTCCTCAAAAATAATAGTATTTCACAAGATATTACGCAAAATCGTTGACAACGTTTCGTCAAATGCAGCGTCTTTGAATGCTATTAGTGCTAACAAAGAGTGCATGCATTGAATGCGACGATTAAAACACTTTCGGTTGACCTAAAAAAACATATTCCAAAACCAAAATTAGACGTGCTATTATACCTGGTTAGAAAGCTTATGCTCTCACCTACTGAATAAACGAATTCTCAAACAAGCCAGACTGTACTAAAGAGTGCAACAACGCCGTCAACAACACGTGTTCAGCAGCTTCTGGTCCGGTCTTCAGTGGGCTTGTAATACCACACATGTTGCTTTGGGTGTTGTCGAACTTTGTAGTACAATCTGGCTTGATCTACACATCATCGATCTAATAGGTGACAGAATAAGCTTTCTAACAATGTATAATATGTCAAATTTTTCTTTTGTAATACCGTTTTATATTCCAGCGAGTTGGAAACTTTGGTCTCGTTATAACTGCATTACACATCAGTCTGCATTACACGTCAGACTTAGGGTTTTTCCAAGACCCTCTGAACATGCCAGCTAGCTTTGTGATTCGCCGTCACTCGTCACCGCATACCGCAAGTAAAACACTGAGATCTCAAATTTTGATGAAAGGATAATTTAGCTCTGAATATATGTGTCGCAAATCAACTCGTTGTAGTGATGTTATAGCAGGTATACAATGCCCTGTCTCTGCTTATACTACAGAAACTGTTCACTCCGTTCAGCACAAAGTCGACTTTGCATTGGCGGCAACCACACTTCACAATTTCTGCAGGAATTGTCTAGTTATTATTAGTGTGGTTGCCTTAGGCAAACACACTATTATTATTGCACATATTTATTATTATTATTAGTGTGGTTGCCTTAGGCAAACACACTATTATTATTGCACATATTCATTATTATTATTAGTGTGGTTGCCTTAGGCAATCACACTATTATTATCGCACATATTATTTATTAGTGTGGTTGCCTTAGGCAATCACACTACTATTATCCCACATATTATTATTATTATTATTATTCTTTCCACCCATTTTTTGGACCGCTACTCCTCCCAGAGTTTTCACACCACATACATGTGCAATGTGTCAAATCGAGCGGCTTGATCGGGAATGAAGTGCTATTACTTTGTGGAAAGTTTGGGTGGACGGTTTTTAAGAAATTTGACTTTTTTTGGGGAATTTTTCCCATAGAGAATGAATGGTGGAATGTTCACCATTGTGATGTCACAATGCTGTCTTCTCAGCCTTGTGATGTCACAATGGTCTGTCTTCCAGCAGCAGTGCTCTGGTCTCTCTCTGGCTATGGACATTCAGCATTCATCTCTATGGGGCAAAATTGCCCTCAAATTGTGGGATGCCTCATTGGACGTGTTAGTGAGTCCTTTGTCCATTGGTATAAATTAACCTTGCCCCCTTTCCTGATTGGCCGACATTTGATATTTCATAACTTTTCAACCGTTTGTCATAGAGAATTATGGATCGCGTCATTGGACTCAGTAAAGAAAGAGCAACCACATAGCAACACCCTAGCAACCACCTAGAACAATCTAGCAACAGCCTGGAACTCCATAGCAACCACCTAGCAACAGCATAGCAACTGCCTAGAACTCTATAACAAATACCTAGAAAACCCTAGCAACCGCCTGGAACTCCATAGCAACCATCTAGCAACACCCTAGCAACCACCTAGAACACCCTAGCAACTGCTTAGAACTCCATAGCAACCACCTAGCAACACCTTAGCAACCGCTTAGAACTCTATGGGAACCACCTAGCAACACCCTAGCAACCACCTAGAACAGCTTTGCAACAGCCTAGATCTCCATAGCAACCACTTAGCAACACACTAGCAACCGCCTAGAATGCCATAGCAACCACCTAGCAACACCCAGGCAACTGCCTAGAACGCCATAGCAACCACCTACAACATGCTAGCAACCACCTAGAACTATATGGCATCCACATAGCAACACCCTAGCAACCAACTAGAACACCCTAGCAACCCCCTAGAACTTCATAGCAACCACCTAACAACACACTAGTAACCACCTAGACCACCCTAGCAACTGCCTAGAATTCCATAGCAACGACCTAGCAACACCCTAGCAACCGCCTAGAACTCCATAGTAACCCCCTTGCAACATCCTAGCAACTGCCTATAACTCCATAGCAATGACCTAGCAACACCCTAGCACCACCTGGAACACCCTAGCAACCACCTAAAACGCCATAACAACCACCTAACAACGCACTAGCAACCAACTGTAACACCATAGCAACTGCCTAGAACTCCATAGCAACCACCTAGCAACACCCTAGCAACCAACTAGAACTGCATAGCAACCACCTTGCAACACCCTAGCAACCACCTGGAACACCATAGCAAATGGCTAGCAACACCCTAGCAACCGGCTATAACTCCATAGCAACCACCTTGCAACACCCTAGCAACCACCTAGAATACCCTAGCAACCACCTGGAACACCATAACAACTGCCTAGCAACACCCTAGCAACCACCTAGCAACAACCTAGCAACCACCTGGAACACCATAACAGTGCCTAGCAACACCCTAGCAACCGCCTATAACTCCATAGCAACCACCTAGCAACATCCAAGCAACCACTCAGAATACCCTAGCAACCGCCTAGCAATGCCCTAGCAACCACCTAGAACTCCATAGCAAGCGCCTATAACTCCATAGCAACCACCAGCAACATCCTAGCAACCACCTGGAACACCATAACAACTGCCTAGCAGCACCCTAGCAACCGCCTATAACTCCATAGCAATGACCTAGCAACACCCTAGCAACCACCTAGAACTCCATAGCAACTACCTAACAACACACTAGCAACCAACTGGAACACCATAGCAAATGCCTAGCAACACCTTAGCAACCGGCTATAACTCCATAGCAACCACCTAACAACACACTAGCAACCACCTGGAACACCATAGCAACCACCTAGCAACACCATAGCAACCACCTAGAACTCCATAGCAACCACCTAGCAACACCCTAGCAACCACCTGGAACTCCATAGCAACCACCTAGCAACACCCTAGCAACCACCTAGAACACCCTAGCAACCGGCTATAACTCCATAGCAACCACCTAGCAACACCATCGCAACCACCTAGAACATCATAGCAACCACCTAGCAACACCATAGCAACCACCTGGAACACCATAGCAACCACCTAGCAACACCCTAGCAACCACCTAGAACACCCTAGCAACCAGCTTTAACTCCATAGCAACCACCTAGCAACACCATAGCAACCACCTAGAACTCCATAGCAACCACCTAGCAACACCCTAGCAACCACCTGGAACACCATAGCAACCACCTAGCAACCCCCTAGCAACCACATGGAACACCATAGCAACTGCGTAGCAACTCCATAGCAACCACCTAGCAACATCCTAGCAACCACCTAGAATACCCTAGCAACACCCTAGCAACCGTCTATAGCTCCATAGCAAATGCCTAGCAACACCCTAGCAACCGCCTATAACTCCATAGCAACCACCTAGCAACATCCTAGCAACCACCTAGAATACCATAGCAACACCCTAGCAACCGTCTATAGCTCCATAGCAAATGCCTAGCAACACCCTAGCAACCGGCTATAACTCCATAGCAACCACCTAGCAACACCATAGTAACCACCCAGAACTCCATAGCATCCACCTAGCAACACCCTAGCAACCACCTAGAATACCCTAGCAACCACCTAGCAACACCATAGCAACCACCGGAAACAGCATAACTGCCTAGCAACACCCTAGCAACCGCCTATAACTCCATAGCAACCTCCTAGCAAACACATAGCAACACCCTAGCAACTGCCAATAACTCAATACCAACCACCTACCAACATCCTAGCAACCACCTAGCAACACCCTAGCAACCACCTGGAACACCATAGCAAATGCCTAGCAACACCCTAGCAACCAGCTATAACTTCATAACAACCACCTAGCAACACCCTAGCAACCACCTTGAACTCCATAGCAACCATCCAGCAAAACCCTAGCAACCACCTAGAACACCATAGCAAATGCCTAGCAACACCCTAGCAACCAGCTATAACTCCATAGCAACCACCTAGCAACACCCTAGCAACCACCTAGAACTCCATAGCAACCACCTAGCAACACCATAGCAACCACCTGGAACACCATAGCAACCACCTAGCAACATCCAAGCAACCACCTAGAATGCCTTAGCAACCGCCCTGAACTCCATAGCAACCACCTAGCAACAACCTAGCAACTGCCTAGATTCCCATAGCAAGCACCTAGCATCACCCTAGCAACCAACTAGAACTCCATAGAAACTACCTAGAACACCCTAGCAACCACCTGGAACACCATATCAACCACCTAGCAACATCCTAGCAACTGCCTAGAACTCCACAGCAACCACCTACAACACCCTAGCAACCGCCTAGAATTCCATAGCAACCGTCTGGAACTCCATAGAACCACCTAGCAACACCCTAGCAACCGCCTCAAACTCCATAGCAACCACCTACCAACACCCTAGACACCACTTAAAACACCATAGTCACCACCAGAACATCATAGCAACTACCTACCACTGTTCACTCTGTTCAGCAGAAAGTCGACTTTGCATTGGCGGCAACCACACTTCACAATTTCTGCAGGAATTGTCTAGTTATTATTATTATTATTATTATTATTATTCCACCCATTTTTTGGACCGCTACTCCTCCCAGAGTTTTTGCACCACATACACGTGCCATATGTCAAATTGACCGGCTTCTTTGGGAATCGTGTGCTATTACTTTGTGGAAAGTTTCGCTGCACGGTTTTTGAGAAATATGACTTTTTATGGCCAATTTTTCCCCATAGGGATGAATGTAAAACGTGACGTCATACATATGTGAGCGGTGAAGTCACAGCATTGGTCGGCTTAGCACACGTGATGCACTTTTAACCTGCTTCATCTACAGGAAATTTAGAATCCAGATGCGGTGCATATCTCCATTTTCGTCGTAATTACAGAAAACACACATTCGTAAACTTCAAATGATTCATACCACAATGTAGATAAAACCTTGACGAACACGTACATGCACGGATTGTGTTGTTCAAACGAGGTTTCCTGGCGACTTAGCCACCACAGTGGATATAGCTTAATGCGGAAGTGCACGCGATAAAAACGGTATTCCAAATGCAAAATTACAAATGAAAACGCTGTCAGCTAGGTATATCAACAAACATATGACTTAGGCATACCCAGATTTCCTCAAAAATAATAGTATTTCACAAGATATTACGCAAAATCGTTGACAACGTTTCGTCAAATGCAGCGTCTTTGAATGCTACTAGTGCTAACAAAGAGTGCATGCATTGAATGCGACGATTAAAACACTTTCGGTTGACCTAAAAAAACCATATTCCAAAACCAAAATTAGACGTGCTGTTATACCTGGTTAGAAAGCTTATGCTCTCACCTACTGAATAAACGAATTCTCAAACAAGCCAGACTGTACTAAAGAGTGCAACAACGCCGTCAACAACACGTGTGCAGCAGCTTCTGATCCGGTCTTCAGTGGGCTTGTAATACCACACATGTTGCTTTGGGTGTTGTCGAACTTTGTAGTACAATCTGCCTTCATCTACACATCATCGATCTAATAGGTGACAGAATAAGCTTTCTAACAATGTATAATATGTCAAATTTTACTTTTGTAATACCGTTTTATATTCCAGCGAGTTGGAAACTTTGGTCTCGTTATAACTGCATTACACATCAGTCTGCATTACACGTCAGACTTAGGGTTTTTCCAAGACCCTCTGAACATGCCAGCTAGCTTTGTGATTCGCCGTCACTCGTCACCGCATACCGCAAGTAAAACACTGAGATCTGAAATTTTGATGAAAGGATAATTTAGCTCTGAATATATGTGTCGCAAATCAACTCGTTGTAGTGATGTTATAGCAGGTACACAATGCCCTGTCTCTGCTTATACTACAGAAACTGTTCACTCCGTTCAGCACAAAGTCGACTTTGCATTGGCGGCAACCACACTTCACAATTTCTGCAGGAATTGTCTAGTTATTATTATTATTATTCCACCCATTTTTTGGACCGCTACTCCTCCCAGAGTTTTCACACCACATACACGTGCAATATGTCAAATCGAGCGGCTTGATCGGGAATGGTGTGCTATTACTTTGTGGAAAGTTTCGTTGCACAGTTTTTGAAAAATTTGAATTTTTGTGTGCAATTTTTCCCATAGAGAATGAATAGTGGAATGTTCACCCTTGTGATGTCACAATGCTCTGTCTTCTCACCATTGTGATGTCACAATGCTCTGTCTTCTAGCAGCAGTACTCTGGTCTCTCTCTAGATTTGAACATTCTGCCATTCACCTCTATGGGGAAAAATTACCCACAAATTGTGCACTGCCTCATTGGACATGGTAGAGAGTCCTTTGTCCATTGGTGTAGATCAGCCTCGCCCCCCTTCCTGATTGGCCAATGTTTAATATTTCATAACTTTTGAACAGTTTATCATAGAGAACTATGGGTCGCGTCATTGGACTCAGTAAAGACCTAGCAACCGCCTAGAACTCCATAGCAACCCCCTAGCAACATCCTAGCAACCGCCTATAACACCATAGCAACGACCTAGCAACACCCTAGCAACCACCTAGAACAACCTAGCAACCGCCTAGAACTCCATAGCAACCACCTAACAACACACTAGCAACCACCCGGAACACCATAGCAAATGCCTAGCAACACCCTAGCAACCGGCTATAACTCCATAGCAACCACCTACAACACCATACCAACTACCTAGAACTCCATAGCAACCACCTAGCAACACCCTAGCAACCACCTGGAACACCATAGCAACCACCTAGCAACACTCTAGCAACCACCTGGAACACCATAGAAACCACCTAGCAACATCCTAGCAACCACATGGAACACCATAGCAACCACCTAGCAACACCCTAGCAACCACCTGTAACACTATAGCTACCACCTAGCAACACCCTAACAAACGCCTATAACTCCATAGCAAATGCCTAGCAACAGCCTAGCAACCGCCTATAACTCCATAGCAACCACCTAGCAACATCCTCGCAACCACCTAGAATACCCTAGCAACACCCTAGCAACCACCGATAACTCCATAGCAAATATCTAGCAACACCCTAGCAACATCATAGCAACCATCTAGAATACCCTAGCAACACCCTAGCAACCGCCTATAACTCCATAGCAAATGCCTAGCAACACCCTAGCAACCGGCTATAACTCCATAGCAACCACCTAGCAACACCATAGTAACCACCTAGAACTCCATAGCAACCTCCTAGAATACCCTAGCAACCACCTAGCAACACCCTAACAACCACCTACAACTCCATAGCAACCTTATAGCAACCACCTAGCAACCGCCTATAACTTCATAGCAACCACCTAGCAACCACCTAGCAACACCCTAGCAACCACCTGGAACACCATAGCAACCACCTAGCAACACCCTAGCAACCACCAGGAACACCATAACAACTGCCTAGCAACACCCTAGCAACCACTTATAACTCCATAGCAACCACCTAGCAACATCCTAGCAACCACCTAGAATACCCTAGCAACACCCTAACAAACGCCTATAACTCCATAGCAAATGCCTAGCAACACCCTAGCAACAGGCTATAACTCCATAGCAACCACCTAGCAACAAAATAGTAACCACCTAGAACTCCATAGCATCCACCTAGCAACACCCTAGCAACCACCTAGAACACCATAATAACTGCCTAGCAACACCGTAGCAACCGCCTATAACTCCATAGCAACCTCCTAGCAACCACCTAGCAACACCCTAGCAACCGCCTATAACTCCATAGCAAACACCTAGCAACATCCTAGCAACCACCTAGCAACACCCTAGCAACCACCTGGAACACCATAACAACCGCCTAGCAACACCCTAGCAACCGCCTATAACTCCATAGCAACCACCTAGCAACATCCTAGCAACCACTTAGAATACCCTAGCAACCACCTAACAATGCCCTAGCAACCACCTAGAACTCCACAGCAACCACCTAGCAACACCATAGCAACCGCCTATAACTCCATAGCAACCACCTAGTAACATCCTAGCAACCACCTAGCAACACCCTAGCAACCACCTGGAACACCATAACAACCGCCTAGCAACACCCTAGCAACCGCCTATAACTCCATAGCAACCACCTAGCAACATCCTAGCAACCACTTAGAATACCCTAGCAACCACCTAACAATGCCCTAGCAACCACCTAGAACTCCACAGCAACCACCTAGCAACACCCTAGCAACCGCCTATAACTCCATAGCAACCACCTAGTAACATCCTAGCAACGACCTAGCAACACCCTAGCAACCACCTAGATCAACCTAGCAACCGCCTAGAACTCCATAGCAACCACCTAACAACACACTAGCAACCACCCGGAACACCATAGCAAATGCCTAGCAACACCCTAGCAACCGGCTATAACTCCATAGCAACCACCTACAACACCATACCAACTACCTAGAACTCCATAGCAACCACCTAGCAACACCCTAGCAACCACCTGGAACACCATAGCAACCACCTAGCAACACCCTAGCAACCACCTGGAACACCATAGCAACCACCTAGCAACATCCTAGCAACCACATGGAACACCATAGCAACCACCTAGCAACACTCTAGCAACCACCTGTAACACTATAGCTACCACCTAGCAACACCCTAACAAACGCCTATAACTCCATAGCAAATGCCTAGCAACAGCCTAGCAACCGCCTATAACTCCATAGCAACCACCTAGCAACATCCTCGCAACCACCTAGAATACCCTAGCAACACCCTAGCAACCACCGATAACTCCATAGCAAATATCTAGCAACACCCTAGCAACATCATAGCAACCATCTAGAATACCCTAGCAACACCCTAGCAACCGCCTATAACTCCATAGCAAATGCCTAGCAACACCCTAGCAACCGGCTATAACTCCATAGCAACCTCCTAGAATACCCTAGCAACCACCTAGCAACACCCTAACAACCACCTACAACTCCATAGCAACCTTCTAGCAACCACCTAGCAACCGCCTATAACTTCATAGCAACCACCTAGCAACCACCTAGCAACACCCTAGCAACCACCTGGAACACCATAGCAACCACCTAGCAACACCCTAGCAACCACCAGGAACACCATAACAACTGCCTAGCAACACCCTAGCAACCACTTATAACTCCATAGCAACCACCTAGCAACATCCTAGCAACCACCTAGAATACCCTAGCAACACCCTAACAAACGCCTATAACTCCATAGCAAATGCCTAGCAACACCCTAGCAACAGGCTATAACTCCATAGCAACCACCTAGCAACAAAATAGTAACCACCTAAAACTCCATAGCATCCACCTAGCAACACCCTAGCAACCACCTAGCAACACCCTAGCAACCACCTAGAACACCATAACTGCCTAGCAACACCGTAGCAACCGCCTATAACTCCATAGCAACCTCCTAGCAACCACCTAGCAACACCCTAGCAACCGCCTATAACTCCATAGCAAACACCTAGCAACATCCTAGCAACCACCTAGCAACACCCTAGCAACCACCTGGAACACCATAACAACCGCCTAGCAACACCCTAGCAACCGCCTATAACTCCATAGCAACCACCTAGCAACATCCTAGCAACCACTTAGAATACCCTAGCAACCACCTAACAATGCCCTAGCAACCACCTAGAACTCCACAGCAACCACCTAGCAACACCCTAGCAACCGCCTATAACTCCATAGCAACCACCTAGTAACATCCTAGCAACCACCTAGCAACACCCTAGCAACCACCTGGAACACCATAACAACTGCCTAGCAACACCCCAGCAACCGCCTATAACTCCATAGCAACCACCTAGCAACATCCTAGCAACCACTTAGAATACCCTAGCAACCACCTAGCAATGCCCTAGCAACCACCTGGAACACCATAGCAACCACCTAGCAACACCCTAGCAACCACCTGGAACACCATAACAACTGCCTAGCAACACCCTAGCAACCGCCTATAACTCCATAGCAACCACCTAGCAACATCCTAGCAACCACCTAGAATACCCTAGCAACACCCTAGCAACCGCATATCACTCCATAGCCAATGCCTAACAACACCCTAGCAACCGGCTATAAGTACATAGCAATGACCTAGCAACACCATAGTAACCACCTAGAACTCCATAGCATCCACCTAGCAACACCCTAGCAACCACCTAGAATACCCTAGCAACCACCTGGAACACCATAACAACTGCCTAGCAACACCCTAGCAACCACCTATAACTCGAAAACAACCACCTAGCAACATCCTAGCAACCACCTAGAATACCCTAGCAACACCATAGCAACCGCCTATAACTCCATAGAAATGCCTAGCAACACCCTAGCAACCGGCTATAACTCCATAGCAACCACCTAGCAACACCCTAGCAACCGCCTATAACTCCATAGCAACCACCTAGCAACATCCTAGCAACCACCTGGAACACCATAACAACTGCCTAGCAACATCCTAGCAACCACCTATAACTCCATAGCAACCACCTAGCAACATCCTAGCAACCAATTAGATTACCCTAGCAACCACCTAGCAATGCCCTAGCAACCGCCTGGAACTCCATAGCAACCACCTGGAACTCCATAGCAACCACCTAGCACCACCCTAGCAACCACCTGGAACACCATATCAACCACCTCGCAACATCCTAGCAACTGCCTAGAACTCCATAGCAACCACCTAGAACACCCTAGCAACCGCCTAGAATTCCATGGAAACCACCTAGCAACACCCTAGCAACCGCCTCAAACATCATAGCAACTACCTACCACTGTTCACTCTTTTCAGCAGAAAGTCGACTTTGCGTTTGCGGCAACCACACTTCACAATTTCTGCAGGAATTGTCTAGTTAGTGTGGTTGCCTTAGGCAATCACACTATTATTATCGCACATATTATTATTATTATTAGTTTGGTTGCCTTAGGCAATCACACCTATTATTATCGCACATATTATTATTATTATTAGTGTGGTTGCCTTAGGCAAACACACTATTATTATTGCACATATTATTTATTTATTATTATTATTATTATTATTCCACCCATTTTTTGGACCGCTACTCCTCCCAGAGTTTTCGCACCACATACATGTGCAATGTGTCAAATCGAGCGGCTTGATCGGGAATGAAGTGCTATTACTTTGTGGAAAGTTTGGGTGGACGGTTTTTGAGAAATTTGACTTTTTTGGGAGAATTTTTCCCATAGAGAATGAATGGTGGAATGTTCACCCTTGTGATGTCACAATGCTGTCTTCTCACCTTTATGATGTCACAATGGTCTGTCTTCTAGCAGCAGTGCTCTGGTCTCTCTCTGGCTTTGGACAATCAGCATTCATCTCTATGGGGCAAAATTGCCCTCAAATTGTGGGATGCCTCATTGGACGTGTTAGAGAGTCGATTGTCCATTGGTGTAAATTAACCTCGCCCCCTTTCCTGATTGGCCGACATTTGATATTTAATAACTTTTCAACCGTTTGTCATAGAGAATTGTGGATCGCGTCATTGGACTCATTAAAGACGGAGCAACCACCTAGCAACACCCTAGCAACCACCTAGAACAGCCTAGCAACAGCCTGGAACTCCATAGCAACCACCTAGCAACAGCATAGCAACTGCCTAGAACTCTATAGCAAATACCTAGAAAACCCTAGCAACGACCTGGAACTCCATAACAACCATCTAGCAACACCCTAGCAACCACCTAAAACACCCTAGCAACTGCTTAGAACTCCATAGCAACCACCTAGCAACACCTTAGCAACCGCTTAGAACTCTATGGGAACGACCTAGCAACACCCTAGCAACCACTTAGAACAGTCATGCAACAGCCTAGATCTCCATAGCAACCACCTAGCAACACCATAGCAACCACCTAGAACTCCATAGCAACCACCTAGCAACACCCTAGCAACCACCTGGAACACCATAGCAACCACCTAGAAACACCATAGCAACCACCTAGAACTCCATAGCAACCACCTAGCAACACCCTAGCAACCACCTGGAACTCCATAGCAACCACCTAGCAACACCCTAGCAACCACCTAGAACACCCTAGCAACCGGCTATAACTCCATAGCAACCACCTTACAACACACTAGCAACCACCTGGAACACCATAGCAACCACCTAGCAACACCATAGCAACCACCTAGAACTCCATAGCAACCACCTAGCAACACCCTAGCAACCACCTGGAACTCCATAGCAACCACCTAGCAACACCCTAGCAACCACCTAGAACACCCTAGCAACCGGCTATAACTCCATAGCAACCACCTAGCAACACCATAGCAACCACCTAGAACTCCATAGCAACCACCTAGCAACACCCTAGCAACCACCTGGAACACCATAGCAACCACCTAGCAACACCCTAGCAACCACCTAGAACACCCTAGCAACCAGCTTTAACTCCATTGCAACCACCTAGCAACACCATAGCAACCACCTAGAACTCCATAGCAACCACCTAGCAACACCCTAGCAACCACCTGGAACACCATAGCAACCACCTAACAACCCCCTAGCAACCACCTGGAACACCATAGCAACTGCGTAGCAACACCCTAGCAACCGCCTATAACTCCATAGCAACCACCTAGCAACATCCTAGCAACCACCTAGAATACCCTAGCAACACCCTAGCAACCGTCAATAGCTCCATAGCAAATGCCTAGCAACACCCTAGCAACCGCCTATAACTCCATAGCAACCACCTAGCAACATCCTAGCAACCACCTAGAATACCCTAGCAACACCCTAGCAACCGTCTATAGCTCCATAGCAAATGCCTAGCAACACCCTAGCAACCGCCTATAATTCCATAGCAACCAACTATCCACACACTAGCAACCACCTTGAACACCATAGCAACCACCTAGCAACACCCTAGCAACCGGCTATAACTCCATAGCAACTACCTAGAACTCCATAGCAACCACCTAGCATCACCATAGCAACCACCTGGAACACCATAGCAACCACCTAGCAACACCCTAGCAACCACCTAGAACACCCTAGCAACCGGCTGTAACTCCATAGCAACCACCTAGCAACACCATAGCAACCACCTAGAACTCCATAGCAACCACCTAGCAACATCCTAGCAACTGCCTAGAACTCCATAGCAACCACCTAGCAACATCCTAGCAACTACCTAGAACTCCATAGCAACCACCTAGCAACATCCTAGCAACTGCCTAGAACTCCATAGCAACCCCCTAGCAACATCCTAGCAACCGCCTATAACTCCATAGCAAAGACCTAGCAACACCCTAGCAACGACCTAGAACGCCCTAGCAACCGCCTAGAACTTCATAGCAACCACCTAGCAACACCCTAGCAACCACCTAGAACTGCATAGCAACCACCTTGCAACACCCTAGCAACCACCTGGAAAACCATAGCAACCACCTAGCAACAACCTAGCAACCACCTGGAACACCATAACAACTGCCTAGCAACACCCTAGCAACCGCCTATAACGCCATAGCAACCACCTAGCAACATCCTAGCAACCACCTAGAAAGCCCTACCAACCACAAAGCAACACCATAGCAACCGCCTATAACTCCATAGCAACCACCTAGCCACACCCTAGCAAGCACCTGGAACACCATAGCAACCGCTTATAACTCCATAAGAACCACCTAGCAACATCCTAGCAACCACCTGGAACACCGTAACAACTGCCTATCAACACCCTAGCAACAGCCTATAACGCCATAGTCACCACCAGAACATCTTAGCAACTACCTACCACTGTTCATTCTGTTCAGCAGAAAGTCAACTTTGCATTGGCGGCAACCACACTTCACAATTTCTGCAGGAATTGTCTAGTTAGTGTGGTTGCCTCAGGCAACCACACTACTATTATCCCACATATTATTATTATTAGTGTGGTTGCCTTAGGCAATCACACTATTATTATCGCACATATTATTATTAGTGTGGTTGCCTCAGGCAACCACACTACTATTATCCCACATATTATTATTATTAGTGTGGTTGCCTTAGGCAAACACACTATTATTATTGCACATATTTATTTATTATTATTATTATTATTCCGCCAGTTTTTTGGACCGCTACTCCTCCCAGAGTTTTTGCACCACATACACATGCCATATGTCAAATTGACCGGCTTCTTTGGGAATCGATGGCTATTACTTTGTGGAAATTTTCGCTGCACAGTTTTTGAGAAATATGACTTTTTATGGCCAATTTTTCCCATTGAAAATGAATGGGGCGGTGACGTCATAAAAATGTGAATTATGAAGTTACAGCATTGGTCGGCTTTGCACACGTGATGCGGTTGGCTGTTCGTCCTCACCAGCCACCAGAAAGGATATAGCTGAACGCGGAAGTGAACGGATAAAACAGTATTCCAAATGCAAAATTTCAAATGAAAACGCTGTCAGCTAGGTATATCAACAAAACATATGGCTTAGGCATACCCAGAAGTCCTCAATAATAACAGTATTTCACAAGATATTACGCAAATTCTTTGACGACGTTTCGTCAGGTCCAGCGTCTTTGAATGCTAATGCTAACAGACTACATGCATTGTATGCGACGATTAAAAAACTTTCGGTTGACCTAAAAAAACGATATTTCAAAACCAAATTTAGACGTGCTGTTATACCTGGTTAGAAAGCTTATGCTCTCACCTACTGAATAAACGAATTCTCAAACAAGCCAGACTGTACTAAAGAGTGCAACAACGCCGTCAACAACACGTGTGCAGCAGCTTCTGATCCTGTCTTCAGTGGGCTTGTAATACCACACATGTTGCTTTGGGTGTTGTCGAACTTTGTAGTACAATCTGGCTTGATCTACACATCATCGATCTAACAGGTGACAGAATAAGCTTTCTAACAATGTATAATATGTCAAATTTTACTTTTGTAATACCGTTTTATATTCCAGCGAGTTGGAAACTTTGGTCTCGTTATAACTGCATTACACATCAGTCTGCATTACACGTCAGACTTTGGGTTTTTCCAAGACCCTCTGAACATGCCAGCTAGCTTTGTGATTCGCCGTCACTCGTCACCGCATACCGCAAGTAAAACACTGAGATCTCAAACTTTGATGAAAGGATAATTTAGCTCTGAATATATGTGTCGCAAATCAACTCGTTGTAGTGATGTTATAGCAGGTACACAATGCCCTGTCTCTGCTTAAACTACAGAAACTGTTCACTCCGTTCAGCACAAAGTCGACTTTGCATTGGCGGCAACCACACTTCACAATTTCTGCAGGAATTGTCTAGTTATTATTATTATTCTTTCCACCCATTTTTTGGACCGCTACTCCTCCCAGAGTTTTCGCACCACATACACATGCCATATGTCAAATTGACCGGCTTCTTTGGGAATCGTGTGCTATTACTTTGTGGAAAGTTTCGCTGCACGGTTTTTGAGAAATATGACTTTTTATGGCCAATTTTTCCCATTGAAAATGAATGGGGCGGTGACGTCATTAAAATGTGAATTATGGAGTTACAGCATTGGTCGGCGTTGCACACGTGATGCGGTTTTAACCTGCTTCATCTACAGGAAATTTAGAATCCAGATGCGGTGCATATCTCCATTTTCGTCGTAATTACAGAAAACACACATTGGTAAACTTCAAATGATTCATACCACAATGTAGATAAAACCTTGACGAAGACGTACATGCACGGATTGTGTTGTTCAAACGAGGTTTCCTGGCGACTTAGCCACCACAGCGGATATAGCTTAATGCGGAAGTGCACGCGATAAAACGGTATTCCAAATGCAAAATTACAAATGAAAACGTTGTCAGCTACGTATATCAACAAACATATGACTTAGGCATACCCAGATTTCCTCAAAAATAATAGTATTTCACAAGATATTACGCAAAACCGTTGACAACGTTTCGTCAAATGCAGCGTCTTTGAATGCTACTAGTGCTAACAAAGAGTGCATGCATTGAATGCGACGATTAAAACACTTTCGGTTGACCTAAAAAAACCATATTCCAAAACCAAAACTACACGTGTTATACCTGGTTAGAAAGCTTATGCTCTCACCTACTGAATAAACGAATTCTCAATCAAGCCAGACGGACCTAAAAAGGGCAACAACGCCGTCAACAACATGTGTGCAGCAGCTTCTGGTCCGCTCTTACTCCAGAAAACGGTGTCATCTTGTAATACCACACATGTTGCTTTGGGTGTTGTCGAACTTTGTAGTACAATCTGGCTTGATCTACACATCATCGATCTAATAGGTGACAGAATAAGCTTTCTAACAATGTATAATATGTCAAATTTTACTTTTGTAATACCGTTTTATATTCCAGCGAGTTGGAAACTTTGGTCTCGTTATAACTGCATTACACATCAGTCTGCATTACACGTCAGACTTAGGGTTTTTCCAAGACCCTCTGAACATGCCAGCTAGCTTTGTGATTCGCCGTCACTCGTCACCGCATACCGCAAGTAAAACACTGAGATCTCAAATTTTGATGAAAGGATAATTTAGCTCTGAATATATGTGTGGCAAATCAACTCGTTGTAGTGATGTTATAGCAGGTACACAATGCCCTGTCTCTGCTTATACTACAGAAACTGTTCACTCCGTTCAGCACAAAGTCGACTTTGCATTGGCGGCAACCACACTTCACAATTTCTGCAGGAATTGTCTAGTTATTAGTGTGGTTGCCTCAGGCAACCACACTACTATTATCCCACATATTATTATTATTAGTGTGGTTGCCTTAGGCAAACACACTATTATTATTGCACATATTTATTTATTATTATTATTATTATTCCGCCAGTTTTTTGGACCGCTACTCCTCCCAGAGTTTTTGCACCACATACACGTGCCATATGTCAAATTGACCGGCTTCTTTGGGAATCGATGGCTATTACTTTGTGGAAATTTTCGCTGCACGGTTTTTGAGAAATATTACTTTTTATGGCCAATTTTTCCCATTGAAAATGAATGGGGCGGTGACGTCATAAAAATGTGAATTATGAAGTTACAGCATTGGTCGGCTTTGCACACGTGATGCGGTTGGCTGTTCGTCCTCACCAGCCACCAGAAAGGATATAGCTGAACGCGGAAGTGAACGGATAAAACAGTATTCCTAATGCAAAATTTCAAATGAAAACGCTGTCAGCTAGGTATATCAACAAAACATATGGCTTAGGCATACCCAGAAGTCCTCAATAATAACAGTATTTCACAAGATATTACGCAAATTCTTTGACGACGTTTCGTCAGGTCCAGCGTCTTTGAATGCTAATACTAACAGACTACATGCATTGTATGCGACGATTAAAAAACTTTCGGTTGACCTAAAAAAACGATATTCCAAAACCAAAATTAGACGTGCTGTTATACCTGGTTAGAAAGCTTATGCTCTCACCTACTGAATAAACGAATTCTCAAACAAGCCAGACTGTACTAAAGAGTGCAACAACGCCGTCAACAACACGTGTGCAGCAGCTTCTGATCCGATCTTCAGTGGGCTTGTAATACCACACATGTTGCTTTGGGTGTTGTCGAACTTTGTAGTACAATCTGGCTTGATCTACACATCATCGATCTAATAGGTGACAGAATAAGCTTTCTAACAATGTATAATATGTCAAATTTTACTTTTGTAATACCGTTTTATATTCCAGCGAGTTGGAAACTTTGGTCTCGTTATAACTGCATTACACATCAGTCTGCATTACACGTCAGACTTAGGGTTTTTCCAAGACCCTCTGAACATGCCAGCTAGCTTTGTGATTCGCCGTCACTCGTCACCGCATACCGCAAGTAAAACACTGAGATCTCAAATTTTGATGAAAGGATAATTTAGCTCTGAATATATGTGTGGCAAATCAACTCGTTGTAGTGATGTTATAGCAGGTACACAATGCCCTGTCTCTGCTTATACTACAGAAACTGTTCACTCCGTTCAGCGCAAAGTTGACTTTGCATTGGCGGCAACCACACTTCACAATTTCTGCAGGAATTGTCTAGTTATTATTATTCTTTCTTTCCACCCATTTTTTGGACCGCTACTCCTCCCAGGGTTTTTGCACCACATACACGTGCCATATGTCAAATTGACCGGCTTCTTTAGGAATCGTGTGCTATTACTTTGTGGAAAGTTTCGCTGCACGGTTTTTGAGAAATATGACTTTTTATGGCCAATTTTTCCCCATAGGGATGAATGTAAAACGTGACGTCATACATATGTGAGCGGTGAAGTCACAGCATTGGTCGGCTTAGCACACGTGATGCACTTTTAACCTGTTTCATCTACAGGAAATTTAGAATCCAGATGCGGTGCATATCTCCATTTTCGTCGTAATTACAGAAAACACACATTCGTAAACTTCAAATGATTCATACCACAATGTAGATAAAACCTTGACGAAGACGTACATGCACGGATTGTGTTGTTCAAACGAGGTTTCCTGGCGACTTAGCCACCACAGTGGATATAGCTTAATGCGGAAGTGCACGCGATAAAAACGGTATTCCAAATGCAAAATTACAAATGAAAACGCTGTCAGCTAGGTATATCAACAAACATATGACTTAGGCATACCCAGATTTCCTCAAAAATAATAGTATTTCACAAGATATCACGCAAAATCGTTGACAACGTTTCGTCAAATGCAGCGTCTTTGAATGCTACTAGTGCTAACAAAGAGTGCATGCATTGAATGCGACGATTAAAACACTTTCGGTTGACCTAAAAAAACCATATTCCAAAACCAAAATTAGACGTGCTGTTATACCTGGTTAGAAAGCTTATGCTCTCACCTACTGAATAAACGAATTCTCAAACAAGCCAGACTGTACTAAAGAGTGCAACAACGCCGTCAACAACACGTGTGCACCAGCTTCTGATCCGGTCTTCAGTGGGCTTGTAATACCACACATGTTGCTTTGGGTGTTGTCGAACTTTGTAGTACAATCTGGCTTGATCTACACATCATCGATCTAATAGGTGACAGAATAAGCTTTCTAACAATGTATAATATGTCAAATTTTACTTTTGTAATACCGTTTTATATTCCAGCGAGTTGGAAACTTTGGTCTCGTTATAACTGCATTACACATCAGTCTGCATTACACGTCAGACTTAGGGTTTTTCCAAGACCCTCTGAACATGCCAGCTAGCTTTGTGATTCGCCGTCACTCGTCACCGCATACCGCAAGTAAAACACTGAGATCTCAAATTTTGATGAAAGGATAATTTAGCTCTGAATATATGTGTCACAAATCAACTCGTTGCAGTGATGTTATAGCAGGTACACAATGCCCTGTCTCTGCTTATACTACAGAAACTGTTCACTCCGTTCAGCACAAAGTCGACTTTGCATTGGCGGCAACCACACTTCACAATTTCTGCAGGAATTGTCTAGTTATTATTATTATTATTCAACCCATTTTTTGGACCGCTACTCCTCCCAGAGTTTTCGCACCACATACACATGCCATATGTCAAATTGACCGGCTTCTTTGGGAATCGTGTGCTATTACTTTGTGGAAAGTTTCGCTGCACGGTTTTTGAGAAATATGACTTTTTATGGCCAATTTTTCCCATTGAAAATGAATGGGGCGGTGACGTCATTAAAATGTGAATTATGGAGTTACAGCATTGGTCGGCGTTGCACACGTGATGCGGTTTTAACCTGCTTCATCTACAGGAAATTTAGAATCCAGATGCGGTGCATATCTCCATTTTCGTCGTAATTACAGAAAACACACATTCGTAAACTTCAAATGATTCATACCACAATGTAGATAAAACCTTGACGAAGACGTACATGCACGGATTGTGTTGTTCAAACGAGGTTTCCTGGCGACTTAGCCACCACAGCGGATATAGCTTAATGCGGAAGTGCACGCGATAAAAACGGCATTCCAAATGCAAAATTACAAATGAAAACGCTGTCAGCTAGGTATATCAACAAACATATGACTTAGGCATACCCAGATTTCCTCAAAAATAATAGTATTTCACAAGATATCACGCAAAACCGTTGACAACGTTCCGTCAAATGCAGCGTCTTTGAATGCTACTAGTGCTAACAAAGAGTGCATGCATTGAATGCGACGATTAAAACACTTTCGGTTGACCTAAAAAAACCATATTCCAAAACCAAAATTAGACGTGCTGTTATACCTGGTTAGAAAGCTTATGCTCTCACCTACTGAATAAACGAATTCTCAAACAAGCCAGACTGTACTAAAGAGTGCAACAACGCCGTCAACAACACGTGTGCAGCAGCTTCTGATCCGGTCTTCAGTGGGCTTGTAATACCACACATGTTGCTTTGGGTGTTGTCGAACTTTGTAGTACAATCTGGCTTGATCTACACATCATCGATCTAATAGGTGACAGAATAAGCTTTCTAACAATGTATAATATGTCAAATTTTACTTTTGTAATACCGTTTTATATTCCAGCGAGTTGGAAACTTTGGTCTCGTTATAACTGCATTACACATCAGTCTGCATTACACGTCAGACTTAGGGTTTTTCCAAGACCCTCTGAACATGCCAGCTAGCTTTGTGATTCGCCGTCACTCGTCACCGCATACCGCAAGTAAAACACTGAGATCTGAAATTTTGATGAAAGGATAATTTAGCTCTGAATATATGTGTCGCAAATCAACTCGTTGTAGTGATGTTATAGCAGGTACACAATGCCCTGTCTCTGCTTATACTACAGAAACTGTTCACTCCGTTCAGCACAAAGTCGACTTTGCATTGGCGGCAACCACACTTCACAATTTCTGCAGGAATTGTCTAGTTATTATTATTATTGTTTCTTTCTTTCCACCCATTTTTTGGACCGCTACTCCTCCCAGAGTTTTCGCACCACATACACGTGCCATATGTCAAATTGACCGGCTTCTTTGGGAATCGATGGCTATTACTTTGTGGAAAGTTTCGCTGCACGGTTTTTGAGAAATATGACTTTTTATGGCCAATTTTTCCCCATAGGGATGAATGTAAAACGTGACGTCATACATATGTGAGCGGTGAAGTCACAGCATTGGTCGGCTTAGCACACGTGATGCACTTTTAACCTGCTTCATCTACAGGAAATTTAGAATCCAGATGCGGTGCATATCTCCATTTTCGTCGTAATTACAGAAAACACACATTCGTAAACTTCAAATGATTCATACCACAATGTAGATAAAACCTTGACGAAGACGTACATGCACGGATTGTGTTGTTCAAACGAGGTTTCCTGGCGACTTAGCCACCACAGTGGATATAGCTTAATGCGGAAGTGCACGCGATAAAAACGGTATTCCAAATGCAAAATTACAAATGAAAACGCTGTCAGCTAGCTATATCAACAAACATATGACTTAGGCATACCCAGATTTCCTCAAAAATAATAGTATTTCACAAGATATTACGCAAAATCGTTGACAACGTTTCGTCAAATGCAGCGTCTTTGAATGCTACTAGTGCTAACAAAGAGTGCATGCATTGAATGCGACGATTAAAACACTTTCGGTTGACCTAAAAAACGATATTCCAAAACCAAAACTACACGTGTTATACCTGGTTAGAAAGCTTATGCTCTCACCTACTGAATAAACGAATTCTCAATCAAGCCAGACGGACCTAAAAAGGGCAACAACGCCGTCAACAACAGGTGTGCAGCAGCTTCTGGTCCGCTCTTACTCCAGAAAACGGTGTCATCTTGTAATACCACACATGTTGCTTTGGGTGTTGTCGAACTTTGTAGTACAATCTGGCTTGATCTACACATCATCGATCTAATAGGTGACAGAATAAGCTTTCTAACAATGTATAATATGTCAAATTTTACTTTTGTAATACCGTTTTATATTCCAGCGAGTTGGAAACTTTGGTCTCGTTATAACTGCATTACACATCAGTCTGCATTACACGTCAGACTTAGGGTTTTTCCAAGACCCTCTGAACATGCCAGCTAGCTTTGTGATTCGCCGTCACTCGTCACCGCATACCGCAAGTAAAACACTGAGATCTCAAATTTTGATGAAAGGATAATTTAGCTCTGAATATATGTGTCGCAAATGAACTCGTTGTAGTGATGTTATAGCAGGTACACAATGCCCTGTCTCTGCTTATACTACAGAAACTGTTCACTCCGTTCAGCACAAAGTTGACTTTGCATTGGCGGCAACCACACTTCACAATTTCTGCAGGAATTGTCTAGTTATTATTATTATTATTATTATTATTCCGCCAGTTTTTTGGACCGCTACTCCTCCCAGAGTTTTCGCAACGCATACACGTGCAATATGTCAAATCGAGCGGCTTGATCGGGAATGGTGTGCTATTACTTTGTGGAAAGTTTCGGTGCACGGTTTTTGAGAAATTCCACGTTTTTTGGGAAATTTTTCCCATAGAGAATGAATGGTGGAATGTTCACCCTTGTGATGTCACAATGCTGTCTTCACACCTTTATGATGTCACAATGCTCTGTTTTCTGGCAGCAGTACTCTGGTCTCTCTCTAGATTTGAACATTCTGCCATTCATCTCAATGGGGAAAAATTGCCCACAAATTGTGCAATGCCTCATTGGACATGGGAGAGAGTCCTTTCTCCATTGGTGTAGATCAGCCTCGCCCCCATTCCTGATTGGCCGATGTTTGATATTTCATAACTTTTGAACCGTTTGTCATAGAAAATTATGGGTCACGTCATTGGACTCAGTAAAGACCTAGCAACCGCCTAGAACTCCATAGCAACCTCCTAGCAACACCCTAGCAACCGCCTATAACTCCAAAGCAACGACCTAGCAACACCCTAGCAACCACCTAGAATAACCTAGCAACCGCCTAGAACTCCATAGCAACCACCTAACAACACACTAGCAACCACCTGGAACACTATAGCAACCACCTAGCAACACCATAGCAACCACCTAGAACTCCATAGCAACCACCTAGCAACACCCTAGCAACCACCTGGAACTCCATAGCAACCACCTAGCAACACCCTAGCAACCACCTAGAACACCCTAGCAACCGGCTATAACTCCATAGCAACCACCTAGCAACACCATAGCAACCACCTAGAACTCCATAGCAACCACCTAGCAACACCCTAGCAACCACCTGGAACACCATAGCAACCACCTAGCAACACCCTAGCAACCACCTAGAACACCCTAGCAACCAGCTTTAACTCCATAGCAACCACCTAGCAACACCATAGCAACCACTTAGAACTCCATAGCAACCACCTAGCAACACCCTAGCAACCACCTGGAACACCATAGCAACCACCTAGCAACCCCCTAGCAACCACCTGGAACACCATAGCAACTGCATAGCAACACCCTAGCAACCGCCTATAACTCCATAGCAACCACCTAGCAACATCCTAGCAACCACCTAGAATAACCTAGCAACACCCTAGCAACCGTCTATAGCTCCATAGCAAATGCCTAGCAACACCCTAGCAACCGCCTATAACTCCATAGCAACCACCTAGCAACATCCTAGCAACCACCTAGAATACCCTAGCAACACCCTAGCAACCGTCTATAACTCCATAGCAATCACCTAGCAACACCATAGTAACCACCCAGAACTCCATAGCATCCACCTAGCAACACCCTAGCAACCACCTAGAATACCCTAGCAACCACCTAGCAACACCATAGCAACCACCTGAAACAGCATAACTGCCTAGCAACACCCTAGCAACCGCCTATAACTCCATAGCAACCCCCTAGCAAACACATAGCAACACCCTAGCAACTGCCTATAACTCAATAGCAACCACCTACCAACATCCTAGCAACCACCTAGCAACACCCTAGCAACCACCTGGAACACCATAGCAAATGCCTAGCAACACCCTAGCAACCAGCTATAACTTCATAACAACCACCTAGCAACACCCTAGCAACCACCTTGAACTCCATAGCAACCATCCAGCAAAACCCTAGCAACCACCTAGAACACCATAGCAAATGCCTAGCAACACCCTAGCAAACAGCTATAACTCCATAGCAACCACCTAGCAACACCCTAGCAACCACCTAGAACTCCATAGCAACCACCTAGCAACACTCTAGGAACCACCTGTAACACCATAACAAAAGCCTAGCAAAACCCTAGCAACCAGCAATAACTCCATAGCAACCACCTAGCAACACCCTAGCAACCACCAAGAACTCCATAGCAACCACCTAGCAACACCATAGCAACCACCTGGAACACCATAGCAACCACCTAGCAACATCCAAGCAACCACCTAGAATGCCTTAGCAACCGCCCTGAACTCCATAGCAACCACCTAGCAACAACCTAGCAACTGCCTAGATTCCCATAGCAAGCACCTAGCATCACCCTAGCAACCAACTAGAACTCCATAGGAACTACCTAGAACACCCTAGAAACCACCTGGAACACCATATCAACCACCTAGCAACATCCTAGCAACTGCCTAGAACTCCACAGCAACCACCTACAACACCCTAGCAACCGCCTAGAATTCCATAGCAACCGCCTGGAACTCCATAGAACCACCTAGCAACACCCTAGCAACCGCCTCACACTCCATAGCAACCACCTACCAACACCCTAGACACCACTTAAAACACCATAGTCACCACCAGAACATCATAGCAACTACCTACCACTGTTCACTCTGTTCAGCAGAAAGTCGACTTTGCATTGGCGGCAACCACACTTCACAATTTCTGCAGGAATTGTCTAGTTATTATTATTATTATTATTATTATTCCACCCATTTTTTGGACCGCTACTCCTCCAAGAGTTTTCGCACCACATACATGTGCAATGTGTCAAATCGAGCGGCTTGATCGGGAATGAAGTGCTATTACTTTGTGGAAAGTTTGGGTGGACGGTTTATGAGAAATTTGACTTTTTTGGGGGAATTTTTCCCATTGAGAATGAATGGTGGAATGTTCACCCTTGTGATGTCACAATGCTGTCTTCTCACCTTTATGATGTCACAATGGTCTGTCTTCTAGCAGCAGTGCTCTGGTCTCTCTCTGGCTTTGGACATTCAGCATTCATCTCTATGGGGCAAAATTGCCCTCAAATTGTGGGATGCCTCATTGGACGTGTTAGAGAGTCGATTGTCCATTGGTGTAAATTAACCTCGCCCCCTTTCCTGATTGGCCGACATTTGATATTTAATAACTTTTCAACCGTTTATCATAGAGAATTGTGGATCGCGTCATTGGACTCAGTAAAGACGGAGCAACCACCTAGCAACACCCTAGCAACCACCTAGAACAGCCTAGCAACAGCCTGGAACTCCATAGCAACCACCTAGCAACAGCATAGCAACTGCCTAGAACTCTATAGCAAATACCTAGAAAACCCTAGCAACCACCTGGAACTCCATAACAACCATCTAGCAACACCCTAGCAACCACCTAGAACACCCTAGCACCTGCTTAGAACTCCATAGCAACCACCAAGAAACACCTTAGCAACCGCTTAGAACTCTATGGGAACGACCTAGCAACACCCTAGCAACCACTTAGAACAGTCTTGCAACAGCCTAGATCTCCATAGCAACCACTTAGCAACACCATAGCAACCACCTAGAACTCCATAGCAACCACCTAGCAACACCCTAGCAACCACCTGGAACACCATAGCAACAACCTAGCAACACCCTAGCAACCACCTGGAACACCATAACAACTGCCTAGCAACACCCTAGCAACTGCCTATAACTCCATAGCAACCACCTAGCAACATCTTAGCAACCATCTAGAATACCCTAGCAACACCCTAGCAACCGCCTATAACTCCATAGCAAATGCCTAGCAACACCCTAGCAACCGGCTATAACTCCATAGCAACCACCTAGCAACACCTTAGCAACCACCTAAATCACCATAGCATCCACCTAGCAACACCTAGCAACATCCTAGCAACCACTTAGCAACCACTGGGAACACCATAACAACTGTCTAGCAACACCCTAGCAACGGACTATAACGCCATAGCAACCACCTAGCAACATCCTAGCAACCACTTAGAATACCCTAGCAACCACCTAGCAACACCATAGTAACCACCTAGAACTCCATAGCAACCACCTAGAATACCCTAGCAACCACCTAGCAACACCCTAGCAACCACCTGTACACCATAACAACTGCCTAGCAACACCCTAACAACCGCCTATAACTCCATAGCAACCTCCTAGCAACCACCTAGCAACTGCCTATAACTCAATAGCAACCACCTAGCAACATCCTAGCACCCACCAAGCAACACCTTAGCAACCACCTGGAACATCATAAAAACGGCCTAGCAACACCCTAGCAACCGCCTATAACTCCATAGCAACCCCCTAGCAACATCCTAGCAACCACTTAAAACTCCATAGCAACGACCAAGCAACACCCTAGCAACCACCTAGAACAACCTAGCAATCGCCTAGAACTCCATAGCAACCACCTAACAACACACTAACAACCACCTGGAACACTATAGCAACCACCTAGCAACACCATAGCAACCACCTAGAACTCCATAGCAACCACCTAGCAACACCCTAGCAACCACCTGGAACACCATAGCAACCACCTAGCAACACCCTAGCAACCACCTAGAACACCCTAGCAACCAGCTTTAACTCCATAGCAACCACCTAGCAACACCATAGCAACCACCTAGAACTCCATAGCAACCACCTAGCAACACCCTAGCAACCACCTGGAACACCATAGCAACCACCTAGCAACCCCCTAGCAACCACCTGGAACACCATAGCAACTGCGTAGCAACACCCTAGCAACCGCCTATAACTCCATAGCAACCACCTAGCAACATCCTAGCAACCACCTAGAATACCCTAGCAACACCCTAGCAACCGTCTATAGCTCCATAGCAAATGCCTAGCAACACCCTAGCAACCGCCTATAACTCCATAGCAACCACCTAGCAACATCCTAGCAACCACCTAGAATACCCTAGCAACACCCTAGCAACCGTCTATAGCTACATAGCAAATGCCTAGTAACACCCTAGCAACCAGCTATAACTCCATAGCAACCACCTAGCAACACCATAGTAACCACCCAGAACTCCATAGCATCCACCTAGCAACACCCTAGCAACCACCTAGAATACCCTAGCAACCACCTAGCAACACCATAGCAACCAGCTGAAACAGCATAACTGCCTAGCAACACTCTAGCAACCGCCTATAACTCCATAGCAACCCCCTAGCAAACACATAGCAACACCCTAGCAACTGCCTATAACTCAAAAGCAACCACCTACCAACATCCTAGCAACCACCTAGCAACACCCTAGCAACCACCTGGAACACCATAGCAAATGCCTAGCAACACCCTAGCAACCAGCTATAACTTCATAACAACCACCTAGCAACACCCTAGCAACCACCTTGAACTCCATAGCAACCATCCAGCAAAACCCTAGCAACCACCTAGAACACCATAGCAAATGCCTAGCAACACCATAGCAACCAGCTATAACTCCATAGCAACCACCTAGCAACACCCTAGCAACCACCTAGAACTCCATAGCAACCACCTAGCAACACTCTAGCAACCACCTGTAACACCATAACAAAAGCCTAGCAAAACCCTAGCAACCAGCAATAACTCCATAGCAACCACCTAGCAACACCCTAGCAACCACCAAGAACTCCATAGCAACCACCTAGCAACACCATAGCAACCACCTGGAACACCATAGCAACCACCTAGCAACATCCAAGCAACCACCCAGAATGCCTTAGCAACCGCCCTGAACTCCATAGCAACCACCTAGCAACAACCTAGCAACTGCCTAGATTCCCATAGCAAGCACCTAGCATCACCCTAGCAACCAACTAGAACTCCATAGGAACAACCTAGAACACCCTAGCAACCACCTGGAACACCATATCAACCACCTAGCAACATCCTAGCAACTGCCTAGAACTCCACAGCAACCACCTAGAACACCCTAGCAACCGCCTAGAATTCCATAGCAACCGCCTGTAACTCCATAGAACCACCTAGCAACACCCTAGCAACCGCCTCACACTCCATAGCAACCACCTACCAACACCCTAGACACCACTTAAAACACCATAGTCACCACCAGAACATCATAGCAACTACCTACCACTGTTCACTCTGTTCAGCAGAAAGTCGACTTTGCATTGGCGGCAACCACACTTCACAATTTCTGCAGGAATTGTCTAGTTATTATTATTATTATTCCGCCAGTTTTTTGGACCGCTACTCCTCCCAGAGTTTTCGCACCACATACACGTGCAATATGTCAAATCGAGCGGCTTGATCGGGAATGGTGTGCTATTACTTTGTGGAAAGTTTCGGTGCACGGTTTTTGAGAAATTCCACTTTTTTTGGGAAATTTTTCCCATAGAGAATGAATGGTGGAATGTTCACCCTTGTGATGTCACAATGCTGTCTTCACACCTTTATGATGTCACAATGCTCTGTTTTCTAGCAGCAGTACTCTGGTCTCTCTCTAGGTTTGAACATTCTGCCATTCATCTCTATGGGGAAAAATTGCCCACAAATTGTGCAATGCCTCATTGGACATGGTAGAGAGTCCTTTGTCCATTGGTGGAGATCAGCCTTGCCCCCCTTCCTGATTGGCCGATGTTTGATATTTCATAACTTTTGAACCGTTTGTCCTAGAGAACTATGGGTCGCGTCATTGGACTCAGTAAAGACCTAGCAACCGCCTAGAACTCCATAGCAACCCCCTAGTAACATCCTAGCAACCGCCTATGACTCCATAGCAAAGACCTAGCAACACCCTAGCAACCACCTAGAACAACCTAGCAACCGCCTAGAACTCCATAGCAACAACCTAACAACACACTAGCATCCACCTGGAACACCATAGCAACTGCCTAGAACTCCATAGCAACCACCTAGCAACACCCTAGCAACCACCTAGAACTGCATAGCAACCACCATGCAACACCCTAGCAACCACGTGGAACACCATAGCAAATACCTAGCAACACCCTAGCAACCGCCTATAACTCCATAGCAACCACCTAGCAACACCATAGCAACCGGCTATAACTCCATAGCAACCACCTAGCAACACCCTAGCAACCACCTGGAACACACCATAGCAACCACCTAGCAACAACCTAGCAAACCACCTGGAACACCATAACAGTGCCTAGCAACACCCTAGCAACCGCCTATAACTCCATAGCAACCACCTAGCAACATCCAAGCAACCACTCAGAATAGCCTAGCAACCGCCTAGCCTCAATAATAACAGTATTTCACAAGATATTACGCAAATTCTTTCACGACGTTTCGTCAGGTCCAGCGTCTTTGAATGCTAATGCTAACAAAGACTACATGCATTGTATGCGACGATTAAAAAACTTTCGGTTGACCTAAAAAAACAATAATCCAAAACCAAAATTAGACGTGCTGTTATACCTGGTTAGAAAGCTTATGCTCTCACCTACTGAATACAGAGAAGGGCCTGTGTTTGGCTTTGCCCCTGTGGTGACAGACCTGCACCGTGCCAAAGTGTTATTTCTGTTTAAATGCTCAACATGAATTTTTATTTGACTCAGGAGAGATGCATATCCTCCCCCTATAAATTTCCCTTCTATCATGTCAGCGAAGGACTGTGGAAACTCCTTGACAATCTTGACAGAAATTATGAGGCACTGCGACCACGAAGGGTTGGCCTCAAACTTCCTCATTTCGTCCACCAAGACCCGAACCATTTGCCTTCTATCTGCTGGTGAGGGCCTTATCCCACTTTCAGTGGCAGTATGAATACCTGTTGGCATTTTCTCCCAGGGTACCTGGAAAGTTTCTGGCCAGTTTTGCTTTACTGGTGGCCGTGTGGAATTTGATGGTGAAGGGCTACTGGATCTCGAGGAGCTCGACAGTGATGAACTGCCTTCTGGGGACTGGAGTAGGGGGGTAGCACAACTTATGGCATCTGGCAATGAAAACAAAAATCTATCATTATCAATATTGACTAAAATGATGCCGTAATTAATTAAATAAAACAATAAGCATTTTAATACACTCTTTAATTTGGTAGTGAAGTAGTAAATATACAGTACCTGCTCATTTCCATGCATTTAAAAGTTTTCTGCACTGGCTTGGTCGAATAACCTCTGCAATTTCCTGTTCTCTTATGTACTGCAAGTCATCTTTGCTTTCCACTCCCTGGTGTAAGATCGTTTCAACCAACAGAATGAGCGTCTCTTCTGGCACACTTGGCAGGACAGAAATGACTGCGTCCTTGACGCTCTCACTTATATCAGACATTCTGAAGGAAAGGAGTGGTGAAGGGCTATTAGAGACAGACCAAACATTTTGTACACAGGCAAAGGGTAATAGTCAAGGAGGCGTGCATGATCTAGGCAGAAATAATTTGAAATGGGGTTCCCTGAGCCCATCTTTGGGCAGTAAATCCCCTGATCAAAAAGGAAATCAGACTGGCATTTCTCTGTGACAAAGTAAACACAACTGTTGCAAACAAGAATCAGTTCTATCTCGCCAAAGACTAGTCCCTCATCATTATTCTCCAAGACAACACACATGCCTTTTTTGTAGCTTGTGCCTTTAATGGTGACATTGTGTACAGCCACAGAGTTAAGTAGCTGGAGGCCTAAATGATCAACAGATTGTTTTATCTTGTCATTGTAATCATTTGGAAGAGAAATCTGTACCTCTATCAAAAATGACACAAGGTGGAAACACATTACCAGCACAGAGAAATGCTTGTAAAAGTTGATGCCTCTCTGCTAATGTGGAACACAAATTCTTAAAGTTGTGTAATTTGCGAGCACACTGTTTAAAATGTGTGTGTGTTTACTCTCAAAGAGTCCATAAGCGAATAAGAGGCCCAAAGCAAAGTATCAGTTCAGGATAGTGACATATATAATGATGTTTCGGCTTACGTGGGTGATTAGGAAAACAATCCTGTCGACTTGGCAAATACTCCTCAATAAGGACTCTCAAGTAGGCCGCCTGGCTAGTTGCAATGGCAGGAGCACAAACAAATTCAACTTTTTGCCTTAGCTGCAACACAAATTGCCAAACTTCATTTTCAACTGGATTTTAAATTTTGTCCCCAATCAAGAGAGGCAGAAGTCTAAGGAAACACCAATTCTGGACAGCATGTCCACTCAATTTCTCACTTCCTGGATTCATTTCACATGGCTTATTGCTGGCGTCATTGCCAAGGTACCTGAAGTGATTAAGCCGTCCATTCAGTTCTCTATACGTGAAGAATTTCTGATTTGTGACAAAATGACTTAGGTATAGAGCCAAGTCTAATGCGACGATGCCTTCAAATAAGTCATGGCCCAGACAAGGAGGCAGACCAGGTTGGCACACATGGAAGTGGGTTAATTTGATAAATTTGGAATCAAATTTAATTCCCAGTGACAGTTTTGATGTACTTACGTTATGCTGCATGCTGTGCTGCACGCTGTCTTTGTATGATACAATTGTTTTCTTTTCACCTGTTGTGAAGGGAGATGACAAAAATTGAGCACGGTCAACAGTACATAATCTGCAGAAATGGGTGCTTTTACGGAAGTTTTCACTAAAGCCACCAATACTGTGTGATCCCAGATTATCTCCAGCTATGGCACACAATGTTCCTCGGTACACATGTCCATCAGGTAAGACTATACCACTTAAATCAAAGTAGCGGATTTACCACTTCAAAAGCATCCTGGTACAGTACCAGACCAAGAGATCCCTCCTACTTCTTAAACAGTACATTTGCTGCCACATTGCTACCATCCCAGATGTCTTCCAAGACATCTCTTGATCTAGACAAAGACTGTATCTCTTGTTTGTTGCTATGTGTTTGCTGCTTGACCGACTGACACTGAAAGAGTGATCGAAGTGTATCTTTTAACGGAATGTATTGAGCAAAACATTCCTTCCCTGAATCGTTCATTCCAAGATAAAGTGGGACTGGCTCAATGTATCTAAACAGATTTTTAAAAACTGTTTTTTGTCTTTGATCAGTTTTCAAGGTACCAGTGTTGCATGCCCGAAACAAATCCTCGGATTTAAGAACCTCGATGACATTCTCTCTCTCACGATCAGAGATATCCAATGATACCAGCTTTTCGTCCAACTTATGAAGTAAATGAGACTGACTGATATCATGCACTGCTTGAAAATCCTCAATAATAGACTGTATGACTGACGCTGGCAGTAAAAGTTGTGTACTCTTGAAAAATGAGAAGTAAAGGAAGAGACGACTGAAAACGTTCTCCCACACTGACGAAATGGACAAGAAACTGCCCTGCCCTCTCTGATATGAAATTTCAAATGAGAGTTTAAACTGGATAAATCATTGCATCTAACATCGCAAAATTCTACATGACAAGATACACGCTCGATTGCAGTTACCTGTGCTCTCCTCTTATCTTGATGCTCTCGACATGACATTCCAACTGCGTTATGTTTCTGAACGAACGGGTGCAATCTAAAGAGGTGCATTTAAACGACGCGATAGGAAGACTCGCACGTACTTTCATACGCCTAACAAACGCATACTTCGTTAAGCATTGGTGACCACAATACTGACATGGAAACATGCTTTCATACTAAGCTATCGCTGGCGAATGATTGGCCGTTATGATACTAACTAGTTTAATGAATTCGAAACGCACGTAGCCTACCTGCGCAATCCAGCGACTCTCTAGCCAGCTGCAACAAAAAATATTCGAAATACAGGGTTGCCTTGGAAAAGAACAAGAAGATTAATGTGAAATACAGATCAGCGTATTCTGTTGGAAATAAAAAACGAACAAATTGTAATATAATTACTTTTAAATTCGCCTAGCCTATTAGGTGTGACACTCGAAACTTGGCATTGCTTTGTTAGCAAATTCTCTGCCGCCACTACTAACCAATGGCTTCCCAATATCCTTTGCAATTTCCAGTTAATTACTGCAAATTCTAACGGTGATATACAGTTAAGAGCAAAATGCCCACAATGCTGTTCTGTCTCCAGCAATGTGCTGTATATCAATAAAACAGCAGGTTACTGTAGGAATTTCCCTGTAATTTCACATCAATTTCATACCGTGTACCAACAATGACTATATATGTTTATGTTTATATTTATTGATTTTTATAGATTTAATCAGCTGAAAGTGAAATGTTCTTCTGCGGGCGTTTGGGCATATTATTTTGCCGTTGTCAGGCAAAACTCTGGTTCGTAGTTCTAATTGGACCGTCGTTATGCAAACACTCTGGTTGGTAGTTCTATTTGCACCGTTGTTAAGCAAAAACCTCTGGTCGTTAGTTCCATGAAAACAATGATTTTATCAAGAAAAAAATAGTTCCTTCTCGTTTCATAGCATGCAATTAGTTTATACCATGTGTAAAGCTACCATACGTTTTCTGGCATTACATTTGTTGTGTTCAATAATTGATGTTACAGGTTGAGTGTATTCTGACCACTAGGAGGAGGCATTGTATTGCTTTACTGAGAGTAGTTGGAAGTCTAAACCTAGTAAGGATGTGACGTGGGGGAAAGTGTGTTGACGAGGAATTTGGGGTAAGCTGCATACGCTCCTGCATTGGGCAGCAGGTGTGTGCATCATCCGTCAAATTCGCCAATAATCAAGCACCGCCGCTATTACTAGTAATATTGACATTCATTCTAAGAAATGCATGCCCTCGCAGGCGTTTTGTGCACACGCAGCCTTACATTTAAGGACATTTAAATGCCTGGGGCAATTAAAAGGAACGCTTGGGCTCCACAGTGAACGAAGAAGCTCATGCATTCGGTAGCAAGTGTGTGCGTCTCCGTTTTAAAAACAGTTGATTACGCAAATAGCCATCTCATAAATCCCAGTTCCCGAGACAGAAATTATTATCTAGTCCATCTAAATCGAATTTTGTGAAATAGGAAACAATCTACAAGTGGTACACGTTCACCAAATAGATCGCGTGGGCACCGGACTGCGCTGCCACAGTTCGTTGCGCGAATAGCGATCTCATAAATCCAAATTCCCCAGACAAAAATAATTAACCAATGCATCCAACACGAACGCTGTGGCATTGGAAACTATTTAATCAAAAAATATAGCAAATACAAAGGTGTAATCGGGCGCAGGTGTGTGCGTCACCGTTTTAAATACAGTTGATTACGCTATTAGCGATTTCATGAATCCAAGTTCCCGAGACAGACATTATTATCCAGTCCATCTAAAACGAATTTTGTGCAATAGGAAACAATCTACAAGTGGTACACGTTCACCAAATAGATCGCCTGGGCACCGGACTGCGCTGCCACAGTTCGTTGCGCGAATAGCGATCTCATAAATCCAAATTCCCCAGACAGAAATAATTAACCAGTGCATCCAACACGAATGCTGTGGCATTGGAAACTCTTTAAACAAGTAATATAGCAAATACAAATGTGTAATCGGGCGCAGGTGTGTGCGTCACCGTTTTAAATACAGTTGATTACACTATTAGCGATCTCATAAATCCAAGTTCCCGAGACAGAAATTATTATCCAGTCCATCTAAAACGAATTTTGTGAATAGGAAACAATCTACAAGCGGTACACGTTTACCAAATAGATCGCGTGGGCACCGGACTGCGCTGCCACAGTTCGTTGCGCGAATAGCGATCTCATAAATCCAAATTCCCCAGACAGAAATAATTAACCAGTGCATCCAACACCAACGCTGTGGCATTGGAAAGTATTTAAACAAATAATTGAGCAAATATAAACGTGTAATCGGGCGCAGGTGTGTGCGTCACCGTTTTAAATTCAGTTGATTACGCTATTAGCGATCTCATGAATCCAAGTTCCCGAGACAGAAATTATTATCCAGTCCATCTAAAATGAATTTTGTGCAACTGGAAACAATATACAAGTGGTACAAGTCCTCTGAATAGATCGCGTGGGCACCAGACTGCGCTGCCACAGTTCGTTACGGGAATAGCGATCTCATAAATCCAAATTCCCCGGACAGAAATAATTAACCAGTGCATCCAACACGAACGCTGTGGCATTGGGAGCTCTTTAAAAAAAAATTGAGCAAATACAAAGGTGTAATCGGGCGCAGGTGTGTGCGTCACGGTTTTAAATACAGTTGATTACGCTATTGGCGATCTGATAAATCCAAATTCCCGAGACAGAAATTATTATCCAGTCCATCTAAATCGAATTTTGTGCAATAGGAAACAACCTATAAGTGGTACACCTTCACCAAATAGATCGCGTGGGCACCGGACTGCGCTGCCACAGTTCGTTGCCCGAATAGCGATCTCATAAATCCAAATTCCCCAGACAGAAATAATTAACCAGTGCATCCAACACGAACGCTGTGGCATTGGAAACTATTGAAACAAATTATTGAGCAAATACAAACGTGTAATCGGGCGCAGGTGTGTGCGTCACCGTTTTAAATTCAGTTGATTACGCTATTAGCGATCTCATAAATCCAAGTTCCCGAGACAGAAATTATTATCCAGTCCATCTAAAACGAATTTTGTGCAACTGGAAACAATATACAAGTGGTACAAGTCCTCTGAATAGATCGCGTGGGCACAGGACTGCGCTGCCACAGTTCGTTACGAGAATAGCGATCTCATAAATCTAAATTCCCCAGACAGAAATAATTAACCAGTGCATCCAACACGAACGCTGTGGCATTGGAAGCTCTTTAAAAAAAATGGAGCAAATACAAAGGTGTAATCTGGCGCAGGTGTGTGCGTCACCGTTTTAAATACAGTTGATTACGCTATTGGCGATCTCATAAATCCAAGTTCCCGAGACAGAAATTATTATCCAGTCCATCTAAAACAAATTATGTGCAATAGGAAACAATCTACAAGTTGTACACGTTCACCAATTAGATCGGGTGGGCACCGGACTGCGCTGCCACAGTTCGTTGCGCGAATAGCGATCTCATAAATCCAAATTCCCCAGACAGATATGATTAACCAGTGCATCCAACACGAACGCTGTGGCATTGGAAACTCTTTAAACAAATAATATAGAAAATACAAAGGTGTAATCGGGCGCAGGTGTGTGCGTCACCGTTTTAAATACAGTTGATTACCCTATTAGCGATCTCATAAATCCAAGTTCCCGAGACAAAAATTATTATCCAGTCCATCTAAAACGAATTTTGTGAATAGGAAACCATCTACAAGCGGTACACGTTCACCAAATAGATCGCGTGGGCACCGGACTGCGCTGCCACAGTTCGTTGCGCGAATAGCGATCTCATAAATCCGACTTCCCGACACAGAAATAATTGCCAGCCTTGTGTGTTGGTGGGGAGTGCATCAGGGAGAGGACGAAAGAGTGGAGTAGGGGCAGGAAAGCTGCGGAATGGGAGGCATCAAGGTGGATGTTGAAGTCTCCCAGGAGGATCAGTGGGGTGCCATCCTCTGGGAAGGAGCTGAGCAGGGTGTCAAGCTCATCGAGCAAGCTTCCCAGGGCCCCTGGTGGGTGATAGATAACAACAATTTACAAGTTAACAGGATAGGTGATTGAGACAGAGTGGTATTCAAAGGTAGAGATGGAGAGGTGAGAGAGGGGGAGAACAGAGAATTTCCAGGAGGGAGAGATCAGCAAACCTGTGCCCCCACCACGGCCAGACGGGCGGGTGGCGTGAGAGAAGGAGGAGGAGGAGGAGAGGGCTGCAGGGGTTGCAGTGTTGCCTGGTGTGATCCAGGTCTCAGTGAGGGCAAGGAAATGTAGAGAGAAGAGGGACGCGTAGGCCGAAATGAAGTCAGCCTTCCGCGTAGCAGACTGGCAGTTCCATAGCCCTCCTGCGACCGTGAAGTCGTCACAGGGGGGTCAGTGAGGGATAGCGAAGGTGGAGAGGTTCCGTCGCCGCGGGGGGCCTCGCCTGCGGAAGCGAGTTCTGTAGGGGAGAGAACGGGTTGGGATGGGGTTGACACATAGCATAGCAGTGAGGACAGGGAAGTCCTGTGGTGTGGCCACATGGTCAAGGAAAAGTTAAATTAAACATACACATGCATACTGAGAACAATCAATCGAGGACTGTCAGGCAAAGTCAAGGACCTCTCAACGTCAGTAGCAGAGGCAGAAACCTGCAGAGAACAAACAATATGAAATTAAACACATTTAAATATTATTAGGAATACAGTGTCCTCCATAATGTTTGGGACAAGGACCCATCATTTATTGATTTGCCTCTGTACTCCACAATTTGAGATTTGTAATAAAAAAGGGTATTTACATCCATATTGGGTGAACAGTGTATGAATTACAGCCCTTTTTATACATAATCCCCCCAATTTTAGGGCACCATGCTTGGGACACAGCAATGTTACAGTGCACATCATGAAGGAGTACACCCTCTCTGAAAAATGGAAATCCAGCTTTATCGCTTTACAAATAAAAAAAGATTTGGGGTTCCTATATTATGTAGTGTTACAGCAACACTGCAATACTGCAATGCTAAACAGGAAAGCATGTTTTTTTTAACCAACATTATAAAGAGCCATGTTGCAAATGAGTTCACCGCCTCTGAGCAAAATTTGTTTCTGCTTCTAAATTATGACCATCACAAAAAAGAAAACAAAATTGACAGCTATTAAACATATACTTAACTGCAACATAGAAAGATATGTCATCAATAACTGTAAAATCAGTGAATTAGCCAACATTGAGTGCCTTGATGTTTGATGGGGAGTGCTGAGCAACATCAAAATTCAATTGAGCACCTTTGGGTCCTTGTTAGTCTTGATATGTTTCATTGGTATCTGGTAAACCAGTGTTGCTGATACACTGCATCATATAGGAACCCCAAATGTTGTTATTTGTAAAGAAATATAGCTGGATTTCCTGGATTTCCATTTATGATGCGCACTGTCTGTGAATGAAAGTAGTCATGTTTAGTACCCCCCAATTCCCATAGAGATCCATTCAAATGCAAAGAGTTTTAGTATCGCTTGTAGGACAACCTGAAAATAAGATATCCAGACTCTGATGATGTTGATAGGTCACGGACATCAGGAAGTCATGGCATGCAAAGGATATACAACCAAGTATAAAAAAATGACAATTTAATCTATGATTATGTTAATTTGTCCAATTATTTTTGAGCCCCTAAAATTGGGGAGGACTATGTATAAAAAGGGCTGTAATTCCTACAATGTTCACTTGATATGGATGTAAATATGGTCAAATCAATCAATCAATCAATCAATCAAATTTTATTTGTATAGCGTATTTTACAACAGTTGTCACAATACGCTTTACAGACAACCCTAGCCTAAACCCCCACAGGAGCAAGCCTAAGGCAACAGTGGCAAGGAAAAACTCCCTGTGCAGATGGGGAGAAACCTCGGAAGGAACCAGGCTCAAGGGGGAAACGCATTCTCCTCTGGTCGGCTCAGGGTGCCGACTGGTGACCAGTATGTCAGCCAGTTTATGCAGAAGATATGATAGGTGATGTGGCTCAGATGATGGGTGGGGCCGGGTGGTGGTGATGGGGAACAGCAGGTGGCGGCAGATGTGGGCAGGGTGGAGGCAATGACGAAGGAGGGGCTGGACCGCAGAGGTGGGGGAGACCAGACGACTCTCGAAGCAGTCTCGAGGGTTGGGGCAAGAGCCCCGCCGGCAGCGTGGGGAAGAGGGTGGAAACGGCAGTTAGGAAATTTGCAATATAGCAGACAGTGAGTAAAAAGGCAGTGGTGTGTATTGGGGGGACCCCGCCAGGAGTAGAATATGGCTGCATATCTACTAGGACAGGGATGGAGAGCCCATGCAGTCATGAGGGGTAGACAACCATACCCGCCTATCAAGAGCCAGCCCATGTAAAGTCGGGTCATAGCTGATTGACAGGTGACAGTAAGGAAAGGATTGCCACCTACAAGGCTCTATGACTACAGGCTTCTCGCACCCTGTCTCCAGACTATAACTGATTGTAAGCCTGAGTATAGAGGTGCATTTTTAATCTAGATTTAAATATTGCGACTGTGTCTGACTCCTTTATAAATTGTGGAAGCTGGTTCCATAGTAGTGGGGCCCTGTAGGAGAAAGCCCTACCACCTGTTAAGTTCTTGGAAATTCTTGGGACTACCAAGTAGCCTGCATCTTGAGATCGAAGTGACCTTGTGGGCTTATAAGGTAGGAGCAGGTTCGATATGTACACAGGTGCACGTCCATGCAGAGCTTTAAAAGTCAGGAGCAAAACCTTAAAGTCTATCCTATGCTTAATGGGTAGCCAGTGAAGCGACGCTAGGTGTAATGTGCTCATACTTCTTAGTCCTGGTCAAGATACGAGCAGCTGCATTCTGCACAAGCTGGAGACTCTTTAACGAGTTATTAGGGCAGCCAGAAAGCAGGGCGTTACAGTAGTCTAACCTAGACGTAACAAACGCATGGATCAATTTTTCAGCATCCCCAACTGACAGGAAATGTCTAATTTTAGCTATGTTGCGCAGCTGAAAGAAGGCAATTCTGGATATGTTTTTTATATGGGTGTCAAAAGATAGATCAGGATCAATGGTGACACCAAGGTCTTTAACGACCATATTAGGTTCAGCCAAACAACCATCACAGTTTAAGGTGAGAGTAGACAATTTCTCCCTTAATATTTTGGGACCTAAAACCAACATTTCAGTCTTGTTTGAATTTAGGAGCAGGAAATTTGAAAGCATCCAAACCTTGATATCTACAATACAGGCCTCTAACCGTGAAAGCGGCAGTGCTTCGCCAGGTTTCATTGAAATATAAATCTGGGTATCGTCCGCATAGCAGTGGAACTCTACGCCATGTGCCCGGATAATATTGCCAAGTGGTAGCATATATAGCGAGAAGAGTACTGGTCCTAGTACTGATCCTTGTGGAATACCGTATTTCATTATTGAGGAGCTGGACTCTTCTTCTTTTAATTTGACAAACTGTTTCCTGTCACATAGGTATGATCCAAACCATGCGAGTGCCTGTCCATGAAGTCCAACAAAGGCTTGGAGTCTGTCCAGAAGAATTCCATGGTCAATTGTGTCAAAAGCTGCACTCAGGTCGAGGAGCACAAGAACCGATACAGAGTTAAGGTCGGCTGACAGTAGTAAATCATTTGTAACCTTGATAAGTGCGGTTTCTGTGCTGTGGTGGGGTCTAAACCCAGATTGGAATACTTCATGGATATCGTTAGAGCTAAGGTATGCACTTAGTTGCTTAGCAACAATTTTCTCCAATAATTTTGATAGAAATGGAAGGTTTGAAATAGGTCTATAATTTTCCAATTTATCAGGTTCTAGGTTTGGTTTCTTCAGTAATGGCTTAATGACTGCCACTTTTAGTGACTCAGGTACGTATCCTGTGACTAGGGATGTGTTAACAATTTTTAGTATATGCTGGCCTAGTACTGGAAATAGTTCTTTAATCCAGTTTGAAGGAATAGGATCAAGTATACAGGTCGTCGGTTTTGAAGACATAACTAATTCAGATAACTCAACCATGCTAATGGGCGTAAAACAGCTTAGTACTGCTGTCTGTAAATCTTCATGTTGTAACCAGGTGCGGGGCTGTTTATTTACATGAACAGAAAGAGTGCATGATGGAGACAGTTTGGAAATCTGGTCTCTAATAACCTCAATTTTCTGATCGAAGAAGTTCATAAAGTCATTGCTGCTAAGATTGGAGGGATAAGATGAAAACTCTGATGGTTGTTTTTTGGTTAATTTATCCACAGTGCTAAATAGAAATTTTGGGTTATGTCTATTTTGTTCAATTAGTTTTGAGAAAAAGGCAGATCTAGCAGAAGCAAGAGCTTGCTTATACTGAAGAAAGCTGTTTTTCCATGCAAGATGAAATACTTCTAGCTTTGTTGACCGCCATTTTCGCTCTAATTTTCTAGTAGACTGCTTCAGGGCCCGGGTGGCATCGTTATACCATGGAGTGTGCTTTTTCCGACGAGGGTTTCTTCTTTTAAGGGGGGCAACAACATCAAGAGTGTTCCTGAGGGTAAGGGTTAGCTGGTTAGTCAATTGGTCCAGAGCGGCTTCATCAGCATTTTCATCAGCCTTTTCTTCTGTGGAGAGGAATGACTCCGGAAGCCTATTTAAAAACTTTGGAATAACCTCCTGGTTTACTGATCGGCTGTAGTAATGTCTAGGCTCTGATACAGGAGGAGTTGATGCCTTAATATTGAACGTAATGAGGAAATGATCTGATAGTATAGGGTTATGAGGTGCGATGGTAAGATTTACCACACTAATACCATGGGACAAAACTAAGTCTAAGGTATGGCCACGGTAGTGAGTAGGCTCACAAACATTCTGTACAAACCCAATGGAGTCAATAATAGAGGCAAAAGCTGTTCCTAGGGGGTCACCATTTTTATCCACATGTATGTTGAAATCACCAACAATTATGACCTTGTCTGCTGAAATTGCAAGGCGTGATAAAAACTCAGCAAATTCCCTTAAGAAATCAGAATAAGGCCCAGGTGGCCTGTAAACAGACACAAGAAAAAAGGACTGCCCGCTAGCACTTTTATTAGCTACATCGGGCTGTACACAGTTAATAACAAGAACTTCAAAAGAGGAGAACATATATCCATGCTTAGGCGCTAGACTCAATAAGGACTGATAAATAGCTGCAACGCCTCCCCCTCTGCCTGATGGACGTGACACCTGAGTACCTATGAAACCCACAGGAGACGCTTCATTAATCGCAACGTATTCATCAGGTCTTAGCCAAGTTTCAGTCAGACATAATACACTGAGATTATGGTCTATTATCAATTCGTTGACAAGATCTGCTTTTGGAGTGAGTGATCTGACATTTAATAGTCCAATTTTTAAGGATGGTTCACTATGAATAATAGCAGCGTGCCGTGTTTTTATGACAATTAAGTTATCCACATCAATTCCACGGTTAGCTTTACGTTTGGCATAGATGCGTGGAACAGACACAGTCTCAATATAACAGATATCAGATTCTAGTTTAAGAGTATTCATTAAAGGGGCTTTTGAAATACTACTTCTGTTAGCTAGCTCTGAAACGCACCTTGCAGACAGAGGCGTAGGGCCATATGTCTGGGACACAGGTATAAAGAAACGAGCAGGCAAAAACATAACGTTAGAAGCCTGCGGCCTGGCCGGTGCCCTGATGGAGTGTCAGGATCTGGCCTTATTAAGACTAGCAGCTATGTTGTACGATAGGACACGAGAACCTCTCCAGCTCGGGTGGAGTCCGTCTCTCTTCAATAGGCCAGGCCTTCCCCAGAAATCAGGCCAATTGTTAATAAAGCCTATGTCACTAGATGAGCACCACTCCGACAGCCAGAGATTTAGCAAAGATAGCCTACTGTAGACCTCATCGCTCCTACGAGCTGGAAGCGGGCCAGAGCAAATTACTTCCCGACACATCTTTTTAGCCAATGCACACACCGATATAAAATTATTTTTGGTTACCTCCGATTGCCTCAATCGGATGTCGTTTGTGCCGACGTGGATAACAATCCTAGAGTATTTACGTTTACTTTTAGCCAGCACTTTTAAATTTGCCTCAATGTCGGTGGCTCTGGCCCCAGGAATACACTGTACTATGGTCCCTGGTGTCTCTAATCTCACGTTTCTCAAAATACTATCCCCTATGATCAGGGCTTTCTCAGTAGGTGTGTTACTGAGTGGGGAATATCGGTTGGAAACGCGAGTTGGGTGGTGCTCGGCGGCCCTGGGCCGACAACTATGTTTCTTTGGTACTGTGATAAAATCGTCCTGCAGCGAGGACATTGGCGGCGGGGAAACACTCGCATCTAAACTGGCATCCGGCTCGGGTAAAAGGGAGTCTAAGAAAGTCTCACTCTCCTGAATCTGATATAAAGTCCGGATGCGCGTCTCTAACTCAGCTATTTTCTGTGCCAATTCTAAATTAAGCTGACACTTAGAACAAGTACCATTACTAGTAAAATTGGCAGCAGAGCTAAGGCTAACCATGCAACAAACTATGCAGGGAGTGGAAGCCATGATGCGCTCTTACCGTATTTTCTTCTGTTGTTCGCGTCGTTCGGTTTACAGTTTACTTTGGCGAGTAAATCAAAGCTGAAAGTCTGCACTTTAACCACATTGTGACTGTTTTATGTCAACTGTTTGTTTGTTGGAGAACAGAATGAAAACAACAAAAAAATGTGTCCCTGTCCAAACATATACAGACTGCACTGTATATTTACTTTAATTTGTTGTACAACGCAAAACCTGGGAATAATAGAGGGTGAAGGGAAAAACCCGCGGCTCGTCCAACCGCCCGACCTGGTGCAGGATTACCTGGAACAGAGTGAGAAAGAAAGAGAGAAAAACGGCCCAGAAAGCACTGGGGCTTCCTTATTATAGGATTTACCCCCAGGTGCTCTCAATTAGAAAGGGGTGCACCGCACACACTGGCCGACTCCTGTAACTACAATAAAAATAAAACAATATTAGAGACAGTCGTCACATCTGTTTCCAGTATCAGTGCATCACTCTGCTGTTTGAAGTGAGCCATCAGCACCAGCAGAACATATGGAGCTGCCACACTGGTATTGCTTCGGGTCAGAACAGCCTTGACTTCACTGTTGGTAGGGTTTTTCTTGAGGAACTCCATGATATTTCGCCCATTTCCTTCAAGAGATGCTTCCAGTTTTCTCAAAATGTTGATGTCTGTTAACATCTCAAAATGTGTACACATACTCCTAGGGACAAAAAGGTATGGCCACTGAGATTTCAGATATTCAAGTGTGTGGGCCGGTGTTGTGTTTATCATCTTGCGCTGTAAGTAGTACGTTGCCTCCATGAGATTCTGTACTTCTCCCCTTTCAATCCCAGACAAGCCCTCACGAGAGAAGAACTCCAAAAGTATCTTCTTTTTCTCTTCCAGTGTGCTTCCTGTTTCTTCAGGTGGAAGGTCTGGCTGCCACCGTGTGCAGCCATAGCTATCTGCAGGGCCTGTGTTTGGCTTTGCCCCTGTGGTGACAGACCTGCACCGTGCCAAAGTGTTATTTCTCTTTAAATGCTCAACATGAATTTTTATTTGACTCAGGAGAGATGCATATCCTCCCCCTATAAATTTCCCTTCTATCATGTCAGCGAAGGACTGTGGAAACCCCTTGACAATCTTGACAGAAATTATGAGGCACTGCGACCACGAAGGGTTGGCCTCAAACTTCCTCATTTCGTCCACCAAGACCCGAACCATTTGCCTTCTATCTGCTGGTGAGGGCCTTATCCCACTTTCAGTGGCAGTACCAATACCTGGTGGCATTATCTCCCAGGGTACCTGGAAAGTTTCTGGCCAGTTTTGCTTTACTGGTGGCCGTGTGGAATGTGATGGTGAAGGGCTACTGGATCTCGAGGAGCTTGACAGTGATGAACTGCCTTCTGGGGACTGGAGTAGGGGGGTAGCACAACTTATGGCATCTGGCAATGAAAACAAAAATCTATAATTATCAATATTGACTAAAATGATGCCGTAATTAATTAAATGAAACAATAAGCATTTTAATACACTCTTTAATTTGGTAGTGAAGTAGTAAATATACAGTACCTGCTCATTTCCATGCATTTAAAAGTTTTCTGCACTGGCTTGGTCGAATAACTTCTGCAATTTCCCGTTCTCTTATGTACTGCAAGTCATCTTTGCTTTCCACTCCCTGGTGTAAGATCGTTTCAACCAACAGAATGAGCGTCTCTTCTGACACAGTTGGCAGGACAGAAATGACTGCGTCCTTGATGCTCTCACTTATATCAGACATTCTGGAGGAAAGGAGTGGTGAAGGGCTATTAGAGACAGACCAAACATGTTGTACACAGGCAAAGGGTAATAGTCAAGGAGGCGTGCATGATCTAGGCAGAAATCATTTGAAATGGGGTTCTCTGAGCCCATCTTTGGGCAGTAAATCCCCTGATCAAAAAGGAAATCAGACTGGCATTTCTCTGTGACAAAGTAAACAACTGTTGCAAACAAGAATCAGTTCTATCTTGCCAAAGACTAGTCCCTCATCATTCTTCTCCAAGACAACACACATGCCTTTTTTGTAGCTTGTGCCTTTAACGGGGACATTATGTACAGCCACAGAGTTAAGTAGCTGGAGGCCTAAATGATCAACAGATTGTTTTATCTTGTCATTGTAATCATTTGGAAAAGAAATCTGTACCTCTATCAAAAATGACACAAGGTGGAAACACATTACCAGCACAGAGAGATGCTTGTAAAAGTTGATGCCTCTCTGCTAATGTGGAACACAAATTCTTGAAGTTGTGTCATTTGTGAGCACACTGTTTAAAATGTGTGTGTGTTTACTCTCAAACCTAAGGGTCCATAAGCGAATAAGAGGCCCAAAGCAAAGTATCAGTTCAGGATAGTGACATATATAATGGTGTTTCGGCTTAAGTGGGTGATTAGGAAAACAATCCTGTCGACTTGGCAAACACTCCTCAATAAGGACTCTCAAGTAGGCCACCTGGCTAGTTGCAATGGCAGGAGCACAAACAAATTCAACTTTTTGCCTTAGCTGCAACACAAATTGCCAAACTTCATTTTCAACTGGATTTTAAATTTTGTCCCCAATCAAGAGAGGCAGAAGTCTAAGGAAACACCAATTCTGGACAGCATGTCCACTCAATTTCTCACTTCCTGGATTCATTTCACATGGCTTATTGCTGGCGTCATTGCCAAGGTACCTGAAGTGATTAAGCCGTCCATTCAGTTCTCTATACGTGAAGAATTTCTGATTTGTGACAAAATGACTTAGGTATAGAGCCAAGTCATATGCGACGATACCCTCAAATAAGTCATGGCCCAGACAAGGAGGCAGACCAGGTTGGCACACATGGAAGTGGGTTAATTTGATAAATTTGGAATCAAGTTTAATTCCCAGTGACAGTTTTGATGTACTTACGTTATGCTGCATGCTGTGCTGCACGCTGTCCTTGTATGATGCAATTGTTTTCTTTACACCTGTTGTGAAGGGAGATGACAAAAATTGAGCACGGTCAACAGTACATAATCTGCAGAAATGGGTGCTTTTACTGAAGTTTTCACTAAAGCCACCAATACTGTGTGATCCCAGATTATCTCCAGCTATGGCACACAATGTTCCTCGGTACACATGTCCATCAGGTAAGACTATACCACTTCAATCAAAGTAGCGGATTTACCACTTCAAAAGCATCCTGGTACAGTACCAGACCAAGAGATTCCTCCTACTTCTTAAACAGTACATTTGCTGCCACATTGCTACCATCCCAGATGTCTTCCAAGATATCTCTTGATCTAGACAAAGACTGTATCTCTTGTTTGTTGCTATGTGTTTGCTGCTTGACCGACTGACACTGAAAGAGTGATCGAAGTGCATCTTTTAACGGAATGTATTGAGCAAAACATTCCTTCCCTGAATCATTCATTCCAAGATAAAGTGGGACTGGCTCAATGTAATGTAAAAACTGTTTTTTGTCTTTGATCAGTTTTCAAGGTACCAGTGTTGCATGCCCGAAACAAATCCTCGGATTTAAGAACCTCTATGACATTCTCTCTCTCACTATCAGAGATATCCAATGATACCAGCTTTTCGTCCAACTTATGAAGTAAATGAGACTGACTGATATCATGCACTGCTTGAAAATCCTCAATAATAGACTGTATGACCGATGCTGGCAGTAAAAGTTTTGCCTGCAACTTTAAATAAAAGAAAGCCAAATTGTGCAAGAAAAGGGATTCATCTGCTCTCTCTGGCAGCACCGCTGCTTGGTCTCCCTCATTATCATCAGTTATGTCGTCAGTCAAATCCCCCTCCAACACTGAAACATCCTCAACTTGTTCATTGGTTGCCGTTAGTCTCGTCTCTCTTCCTACTGTTTCAAGGACCAAAAGACTGGATGCTGTACAAGACTTGTGTACTCTTGAAAAATGAGAAGTAAAGGAAGAGACGACTGAAAACGTTCTCCCACACTGACGAAATGGACAAGAAACTGCCCTGCCCTCTCTGATATGAGATTTCAAATGAGAGTTTAAACTGGATAAATCATTGCATCTAACATCGCAAAATTCTACATGACAAGATACACGCTCGATTGCAGTTACCTGTGCTCTCCTCTTATCTTGATGCTCTCGATATACATGACATTCCAACTGCGTTACGTTTCTGAACGAACGGGTGCAATCTAAAAAGGCGCATTTAAACGACGCGATTGGAAGACTCGCACGTACTTTCATATGCCTAACAAACGCATACTTCGTTAAGCATTGGTGACCACAATACTGACATGGAAACATGCTTTCATACTAAGCTATCGCTGGCGAATGATTGGCCGTTATGATACGAACTAGTTTTATGAATTCGAAACGCACGTAGCCTACCTGCGCAATCCAGCGACTCTCTAGCCAGCTGCAACAAAAAATATTCGAAATACAGGGCTGCCTTGGAAAAGAACAAGAAGATTAATGTGAAATACAGATCAACGTATTCTGTTGGAAATTAAAAACGAACAAATTGTAATATAATTACTTTTAAATTCGCGTAGCCTATTAGGTGTGACACTCGAAACTTGGCATTGCTTTGTTAGCAAATTCTCTGCCGCCACTACTAACCAATGGCTTCCCAATATCCTTTGCAATTTCCAGTTAATTACTGCAAATTCAAACGGTGATATACAGTTAAGAGCAAAACGCCCACAATGCTGTTCTGTCTCCAGCAATGTGCTGTATATCAATAAAACAGCAGGTTACTGTCGGAATTTCCCTGTAATTTCACATCAATTTCATACCGTGTACCAACAATGACTATATATATGTTTATTTTTATAATTATTGATTTTTATAGATTTAATCAGCTGAAAGTGAAATGTTATTCTGCGGGCGTTTGGGCATATTATTTTGCCGTTGTCAAGCTAACTCTGTTTCGTAGTTCTAATTGGACCGTCGTTATGCAGACACTCTGGTTGGTAGTTCTATTTGCACCGTTTTTAAGCAAAAACCTCTGGTCGTTAGTTCCAGGAAAACAATGATTTTATCAAGAAATAAATAGTTCCTTCTCGTTTCATAGCATGCAATTAGTTTATACCATGTGTAAAGCTACCATACTTTTTTTGGCATTACATTTGTTGTGTTCAATAATAGATGTTAAAGGTTGAGTGTATTCTGACCACTTGGAGGAGGCATTGTATTGCTTTAGTGAGAGTAGTTGGAAGTCTAAACCTAGTAAGGATGTGACGTGGGGGAAAGTGTGTTGACCAGGAAATTGGGGTAAGATGCATACGCTCCTGCATTGGGCAGCAGGTGTGTGCATCATCCGTCAAATTCGCCAATAATCAAGCACCACCGCTATTAGTAGTAATATTGACATTCATTCTAAGAAATGCATGCCCTCGCAGGCGTTTTGTGCACACGCAGCCTTTCATTGAAGGACTTATAAATGCCTGGGGAAAATAAAAGGATGGCATGGGCTCCACAGTGAACGAAGAAGCTCATGCATTCGGTAGCAGGTGTGTGCATCTCCGTTTTAAAAACAGTTGATTACGCAAATTGCGATCTCATAAATCCAAATTCCCCAAACAGAAATAATTAACCAGTGCATCCAACACGAACGCTGTGGCATTGGAAACTCTTTAAACAAACAATTGAGCAAATACAAAGGTGTAATTGGGCGCAGGTGTGTGCGTCACCGTTTTAAATACAGTTGATTACGCACTTGGCGATCTCATAAATCCAAGTTCCCGAGACAGAAATTATTATCCAGTACATCTAAAACGAATTTTGTGCAATAGGAAACAATCTACAAGTGGTACACGTTCACCAAATAGATCGCGTGGGCACCGGACTGCGCTGCCACAGTTCGTTGCGCGAATAGCGATCTCATAAATCCAAATTCCCCAGACAGAAATAATTAACCAGTGCATCCAACACGAACGCTGTGGCATTGGAAACTATTTAAACAAATAATTGAGCAAATCCAAACGTGTAATCGGGCGCAGTTGTGTGCGTCACCGTTTAAAATACAGTTGATTAGGCTATTGGCGATCTCATAAATCCAAGTTCCCGAGACAGAAATTATTATCCAGCCCATCTAAAACGAATATTGTGCAATAGGAAACAACCTACAAGTGGTACACGTTCAGCAAGTAGATCGCGTGGGCACCGGACTGCGCTGCCACAGTTCGTTGCGCGAATAGCCATCTCATAAATCCAAATTCCCCAGACAGAAATAATTAACCAGTGCATCCAACACGAACGCTGTGGCATTGGAAACTCTTTAAAAAAACAATTGAGCAAATACAAACGTGTAATCGGGCGCAGGTGTGTGCGTCACCGTTTGAAATACAGTTTATTACGCTTTTGTCGATCACATAAATACAAGTTCCCGAGACAGAAATTATTATCCAGTCCATCTAAAACGAATTTTGTGCAACTGGAAACAATATACAAGTGGTACACCTCCTCTGAATAGATCGCGTGGGCACCGAACTGCGCTGCCACAGTTCGTAACGCGAATAGCCATCTCATAAATCCAAATTCCCCAGTCAGAAATAATTAACCAGTGCATCCAACACGAACGCTGTGGCATTGGAAACTATTTAAACAATTAATATAGCAAATACAAACGTGTAATCGGGCGCAGGTGTGTGCGTCACCGATTTAAATACAGTTGATTACGCTATTGGCGATCTCATGAATCCAAATTCCCGTGACAGAAATTATTGTCCAGTCCATCTAAAACGAATTTTTTGCAATAGGAAAAAACCTACAAGTGGTACACGTTCACCCAATAGATCGCGTGGGCACCGGACTGCGCTGCCACAGTTCGTTGCGCGAATTGCGATCTCATTAATCCAAATTCCCCAGACAGAAATAATTAACCAGTGCCTCCAACACGACCGCTGTGGCATTGGAAACTATTTAAACAAATAATTGAGCAAATACAAACGTGTAATCGGGCGCACGTTTGTGCGTCACCGTTTTAAATACAGTTGATTATACTATTAGCGATTTCAAAAATCCACGTTCCCGAGACAAATATTATTATCCTGTCCATCTAAAACGAATATTGTGCAACTGGAAACAATATACAAGTGGTTCACCTCCTCTGAATAGATCGCGTGGGCACCGGACTGCGCTGCCACAGTTCGCTGCGCGAATAGCGATCTCATAAATCCAAATTCCCCAGACAGAAATAATTAACCAGTGCATCCAACACGAACGCTGTGGCATTGGAAACTATTTAAACAAATAATATAGCAAATACAAACGTGTAATCGGGCGCAGTTGTGTGCGTCACCGTTTAAAATACAGTTGATTACGCTATTTGCGAACTCATCAATACAAGTTCCCGAGACAGAAATTATTATCCAGTCCATCTAAAACGAATTTTGTGCAACTGGAAACAATATACAAGTGGTACAAGTCCTCTGAATAGATCGCGTGGGCACCGGACTGCGCTGCCACAGTTCGCTGCCCGAATAGCGATCTCATAAATCCAAATTCCCCAGACAGAAATAATTAACCAGTGCATCCAACACGATCGCTGTGGCATTGGAAACTCTTTAAACAAATAATATAGCAAATACAAACGTGTAATCGGGAGCAGGTGTGAGCGTCACCGTTTTAAATACAGTTGATTACGCTATTAGCGATCTCATAAATCCAAGTTCCCGAGACAGAAATTATTATCCAGTCCATATAAAACGAATTTTGTGTATAGAAAACAATCTATAAGCGGTACAAGTTCACCAAATAGATCGCGTGGGCACCGGACTGCGCTGCCACAGTTCGTTGCGCGAATAGTGATCTCATAAATCCAAATTTCCCAGGCAGAAATAATTAACCAGTGCATCCAACACGAACGCTGTGGCATTGGAAAATATTTAAACAAATAATATAGCAAATACAACCGTATAATCGGGCGCACGTGTGTGCGTCACCCGTTATAAATCCAGTTGATTAGGCTATTGGCGATCTCATAAATCCAAGTTCCTGAGACAGAAATTATTATCCAGTCCATCTAAAACGAATTTTGTGCAATAGGAAACAATCTACAAGCGGTTCACGCTCACCAAATAGATCGCGTGGGCACCGGACTGCGCTGCCACAGTTCGTTGTGCGAATAGCGATCTCATAAATCCAAATTCCCCAGACAGAAATTATTAACCAGTGCATCCAACACGAACGCTGTGGTATTGGAAACTATTTAAACAAATAACTGAGCAAATACAAACGTGTAATCGGGCGCAGGTGTTTGCGTCACCGTTTTAAATACAGTTGATTACGCAAATAGCGATCTCATAAATCCAAGTTCCCGAGACAGACATTATTATCCAGTCCATCTAAAACGAATTTTGTGCAATAGGAAACAATCTACAAGTGGTACAGGTTCACCAAATAGATCGCGTGGGCACCGGACTGCGCTGCCACAGTTCGTTGGGCGAATAGCGATCTCATAAATCCAAATTCCCCAGACAGAAATAATTAACCAGTGCATCCAACACCAACGCTGTGGCATTGGAAACTATTTAAAGAAATAATTGAGCAAATACAAAAGTGTAATCGGGCGCAGGTGTGTGCGTCACCGTTTTAAATTCAGTTGATTACTCTATTAGCGATCTCATAAATCCAAGTTCCCGAGACAAAAATTATTATCCAGTCCATCTAAAAAGAATTTTGTGCAACTGGAAACAATATACAAGTGGTACAAGTCCTCTGAATAGATCGCGTGGGCACCGAACTGCGCTGCCACAGTTCGTTGCGCGAATAGCGATCTCATAAATCCAAATTCCCCAGACAGAAATAATTAACCAGTCCATCCAACACGAACGCTGTGGCATTGGAAACTATTTTAACAAATAATTTATCAAATTCAAACGTGAAATCGGGCGCAGGTGTGTGCGTCAGCCGTTTTAAATTAAGTTGATTGCGCTATTAGCGATCTCATAAATCCAAGTTCCCGAGACAAATTATTATCCAGTCCATCTAAAACGAATTTTGTGCAACTGGAAACAATCTACAAGTGGTCCAAGTCCTCAGAATAGATCGCGTGTGCATCGGACTGGGCTGCCACAGTTCGTTACGCGAATAGCGATCTCCTAAATCTAAATTCCCCAGACAGAAATAATTAACCAGTGCATCCAACACGAACGCTGTGGCAGTGGAAACTCTTTAAATAAAAAATTGAGCAAACACAAAGGTGAAATCGGGCGCAGGTGTGTGCGTTACCTTTTTAAATACAGTTGATTGCGCTATTGGTGATGTCATAAATCCGATTTCCCGAGACAGAAATTATCATCCAGTCCATCTAAAACGAATTTTGTGCAATAGGAAACAATATACAAGCGGTACACGTCCTCTGAATAGATCCCGTGGGCACCGGACTGCGCTGCCACAGTTCGTTGCGCGAATACCGATCTCATAAATCCAAATTCCCCAGACAGAAATAATTAACCTGTGCATCCAACACGCTCGCTGTGGCATTGGAAAATATTTAAACAAATAATTTAGCAAATACAAACGTGTAATCGGGCGCAGTTGTGTGCGTCACAAGTTTTAAATACAGTTGATTACGCTATTGGCGATCTCATCAATCCAAGTTCCCGAGACAGAAATTATTATCCAGTTATCTAAAACGAATTTTGTGCAATAGGAAACAATCTACAAGTGGTACACGTTCACCAAATAGATCGCGTGGGCAAAGGACTGCGCTGCCACAGTTTGGTGCGCGAATTGTGATCTCATAAATCCAAATTCCCCAGACAGAAATAATTAACCAGTGCATCCAACACGAACGCTGTGGCATTGGAAGCTCTTTAAAAAAAAATTGAGCAAATACAAAGGTGTAATCGGGCGCAGGTGTGTGCGTCACCGTTTTAAATACAGTTGATTACCCTATTGGCGATCTCATAAATCCAAATTCCCGAGACAGAAATTATTATCCAGTCCATCTAAAACGAATTTTGTGCAATTGGAAACAATCTACAAGTTGTACACGTTCACCAATTAGATCGGGTGGGCACCGGACTGTGCTGCCACAGTTCGTTTGGCGAATAGCGATCTCATAAATCCAAATTTCCCAGACAAAAATAATTAACCAGTGCATCCAACACGAACGCTGTGGCATTGGAAACTCTTTAAACAAATAATATAGCAAATACAAACGTGTAATCGGGCGCAGGTGTGTGCGTCACCGTTTTAAATAAAGTTGATTACGCTATTAGCGATCTCAAAAATCCAAGTTCCCGAGACAGAAATTGTTATCCAGTCCATCTAAAACGAATTTTGTGAATAGGAAACAATCTACAAGCGGTACACGTTCACCAAATAGTTCGCGTGGGCACCCGACTGCGCTGCCACAGTTCGTTGCGCGAATAGCGATCTCATAAATCCAAATTCCCCAGACAGAAATAATTAACCAGTGCATCTAAAACGAATTTTGTTCAACTGTAAACAATATACATGTGGTACAAGTCATCTGAATAGATCGCGTGGGCACCGGACTGCGCTGCCACAGTTCGTTACGTGAATAGCGATCTCATAAATCTAAATTCCCCAGACAGAAATAATTAACCAGTGCATCCAACACGAACGCTGTGGCATTGGAAACTCTTTAAAAAAAAATTGAGCAAATACAAAGGTGTAATCGGGCGCAGGTGTGTGCGTCACCGTTTTAAATACAGTTGATTACGCTATTGGCGATCTCATAAATCCATTTCCCGAGACAGAAATTATTATCCAGTCCATCTAAAACGAATTTTGTGCAATAGGAAACAATCTAGAAGTTGTACACGTTCACCAATTAGATCGGGTGGGCACCGGACTGCGCTGCCACAGTTCGTTGCGCGAATAGCGATCTCATAAATCCAAAATCCCAAGACAAAAATAATTAACCAGTGCATCCAACACGAACGCTGTGGCATTGGAAACTATTTAAACAAATAATATAGCAAATACAAAGGTGTAATCAGTCATTTAACTACTTTGTTTCGGACTGGGGCACTGTTCCCTCTGGCCTCTTCTCCCTGACGCCGGGAGTGAAAGCCTCTCGTACTACAAACCCGGCAACTAACATCGAAAATTGAGGGGAAGGAAGCGGCGAGCTCTTCAGAAAAGTACGCCCCAAACCGTGAGTGAATTGTGTGTGGTGTGAGTGGATTGTGTGTGGTGTGAGTGAATTGTGTGTGGTGTGAGTGGATTGTGTGTGGTGTGAGTGAATTGTGTGGGGTATGAGTGTGAATGGAGTGTGGTATGAGTGAAAGGACGTCATAAAATTTTTATTTTTTGGAAAAGTTTTGGGAAAAGTGTTGTTGGTTAGGAACAACATTGATAAAGCTGCTTATGCTTGATTAGATGCTTATGCTTGTGCGGAATTGTGTTGGAAACAGAATTGTTGAGTAGAAACAATTTTGGAAAAGGCCTATATTTGTTGCAAAAGTGTGAGGAACGGGAACTGGGAATTCAATATCCCTTTAGCGAAGTTTACACTGATGTAGGTGTGTGTGGCAAAGAGTGTAATTGGTACACTAACGCCGTTGTTATATGTGGTGCCAAGAGACTTGGAAAGGCAGTAATTCCTTGTGTAGGTCACCTGCAAGAGCTCGGGTCCCGGGATATAAAGAGAAAACTGTTGTTGGGTAGAAACAACAGGGATAACGCTGTGCTTATGCTTTGATTAGATGCTCATGCTTGCGGCGAAATAACGTTGTATTAGGGAACAGAGGAAAAACTTTTTGTGTGTGTCTGTACGTACAATTATAGAGTGTGTGGAAGAGAGAACGGCAAGAGTGTAGAAGAGATAAGAAGGGAGAAAATAAGTGTAGAAATCAAGGTCGTGGGGAGCCTTGGCTGGAAAAATAACGGTTAAATAATAAAGAAATAGAATAAAAGGCAGAAGCCTCGGTTGGGAATAAAGGTTAAATAGAGATAAAGTATATTAAAGTATTAGAGTATCCTGTCCTGTCACCGTAAAGTAATGGAAAAAGAAGAGAAAACGCCAATTGAGATAATCACAGGAAAATATCCTAAATGTGAACAGGAGATAAAGAAAATATCAGAAAAATGGACAAAAAGAACTAAGAAATTGGTGACAAAATGGCCAAAAGGGGGTACGTTTGATAGAGAAATATGCGATCAGATGGGAGGGGTAATAGCACATTATAAATCAGAAGACAAGTCAGAAACAAGAAAGCTAAAAAGAGAACAGGAAAAAACAATTTTAGGATGGTTTAGGTCCGCTTCACTAGAAAGAGATGTAGGATTAAAAAGGGATTGCAGTGAAATAATGACTCCCCCTCCGTATGCCCCACAATCACCAAGACATGCGGTAATAAAAGAGAAAGACTTGTATCCAATATGCCCGGTAACATCTGCAGTGTATCCGGTAGTAAAGGGACAGGTGGAAATAAAAGGGTGGGTAGAACATGAGGAAGGTGAAGAACTACTGGGGATAGAGAGAGCGCGGCTCGAGCAAGAAAAGGAAAAAATAGAAACAAGGGTAGCTGAGCTGAAGGGAGAATATAAAGAAGTGGAGGAATTAGAAGAACTGTTAAAAGAAAAATATAACCAGTATGATGAATACCATAGTAGGTTAGCAAAAGGCACTGCAAATAAAAAACAAATCCCCCAGATAGAGTATAAACTAGAATATAGTAAAGGGGAGGAGGAGTCCTCCCCAGCAGAAAAAAGTGAGGCAAGCGATAGTGAAGCGAGCCAGGCAAGTAATAGCGAGGCAGAAGAGTCAGAGGGGGGAGAAGGGCCTGCACAGGTGGGGGGAGACTTAGCTGGGCGATATCAAAACGTAAGAAAAAGACCGCCAACCCGGCGTAACCCAGCAGCAGAAGGGTATAGCCATAATGCTAAAAGCCCCAATACCATAGCACCATTATTGATGAGGGAAGGTGGTGTACCCCGATACATTCCCTGGTCCACCCAAGATATGTATAATGTAATAACCAATCTCCCTGAGTTGCAGAATGGGGCAGGCCACTGGATCAGGGTGCTGGAGGAGGAGACGACAGGCTGGCTCCTGGCTGTGGGTGACCTGAAGGCTCTCCTGGGGAAGGTTGTGGGGATGGAAACAATGCTGGACATATTTGAGCAAGCTGGCTTTGACAGAACCCATGCGCAGTCACCAGCAGTGGACGGTGGGCCGTTTGATAACGTGCGTGGGGTTGTTTGGGCTGCTCTACGAGCCCTGTATCCTGCACGACCGGACATAATGACCTCAACGGGGCCGCCGTTAAAAGAAAATGAACCACCAGCAACATACATCCAAACGCAGTTGCGCAGGTGGAGATTGATGACTGAGAGGGATGTACAGGAAGATCCCATAATGACCTCCCTCTTCCGCAAAGCTGTCCGGGAGGGGATGCCACAGGAAGTGGGGCGCCGCCTCGATGAGGTGGTGGGGCTGAACACCATGGCACACAGAGAGTTTGTTGATCATGTGGTACACGCTGTAGAAAGGCAGCGGAAAGAGGGGAAAACGCTGGAAGATCAAACAAAAGACATTCAAAGAAAGCTACTGCAGTTGCAGCTGGAGGAGCTGAAAACCAAAGAAAAAGAGACGAAAAAAGTGGCATCTGTGAAAATACAGAATATGGACAATGGGTTCTTTGACTTTGAAGCCGCCCCCACGCCTGAACCATGGAGTGGTCTGATGGTGCCCCGGCCAACGGTGGTCTACAACTTCTCCGGCATCCCTCCCCCGGTGGCCATGCAAGGTAATATGAACGGGGGAGGGACACGACCGGGTGGGAATCATATGGGGGGAGGGCCAGGGATTGGTGGTCAAAATACCCAGTGGAGAGGGCAGCAGAATCAGAATAATAACATGCAAAATAGAAATTGGAACCAACAAGGCTTTTCTAATCAACAGAGACAGGGCCCCATAGTTTGCTATAGATGTGATCAGGAGGGGCACATAAAAAGAGTGTGTCCAAACGCTCAAGGGATGTACCCAGGTAACCAGGGGACCTGGGTACCTAATCAGCCTCAGCAATCGCAGGGTTACCCCAACTTGACCCCACCTCCTCAGGCTAGGTCCCCATATCAGAGTGGGGGACCTGTAAATTACCAAGGTGCCCAATAAGGGTGCCCAGAGAACCCAGGCGGAGTAGGACAGCATGTAATGATAACAAACAGGCCAGAACAAGAACCAATAATAAATGTACAAATCGGAGGAAAAATTGTCCCCATGATGATAGATACTGGAGCAACATGCACATGCATTAGGAAAGGATAGGCCTCACATCTGCCTATGTCGGGAGAAGTTATTAAATCAGTAGGGTTCTCGGGAAAAACAATGTTAAGCCCGACCACAAAACCAGTATTAATAAAAATAGGCGCAAAAGAAGCAAAATTAGAGATAGTAGTATGCAAATATTCCCCCATAAGCCTTCTAGGAAGAGATGCAATTCTGGCCTTAGGACTAAAATTAAATTGTGAAGGAGGGGGCATAGATTTAACAGGAATGTACTATGTGGGAAGTGAAAATCTCCACAGGGCAAATGTATATTGGGTAGGGGATATTGAGACACAAGTAAAAGACCAAGTGTGGAGCACTTGGCAAAAATATGTTGAGGCGCAGATCCCACAGGCAACTGAGCCAGAATATGATTTACATTGTACAATGAAGTTTGATCCCTACCAGGATCCAGATCTAGAAAGAGAGTGGAGTGAGGGGAAAGGAGAAAGACAGTATTTGGTGTCATCTGCGCTCCTGATAGGTCAGGAAGGAGCAGCATTAAACATAGCAAGGACCCCATGGATTGAGCAGTGGTTTCAGGAAGAACATGCGGCCCCACACATAGCGTTAAAAGTCAATCCAGGGTACCAAGCAAAGGACTTAGGTCCTATGGTAAAGAGAGCAGAAGAGCTCCAATTCGGGCCAACAGAAAATTCTTTAATTTGGTGCACAGCAGATCAAAAAATGATCAAAATTATGATAAGTGCTCAGATGTGGGGAAAGCCCCAACTGGTGAGGGTACCGTGGGAAGAGGGTACAAAACGGGAGAAATCTAGAGAAAATTTAGGCATAGAAGAACGTTTAAATCAATTACCAAGCCAACTATGGTCGCAACATGAAACGGAAATTGGTGACCCCGACTTACAAAGTTTGGACCTCAAAAAGTGTGGTGTGGCAATATGTTGATGACTTATTACTATGTGCAAACACAAAAGAGCAGTGCATGAGCGACAGCATGAAACCGCTGGAGAAACTGGCAAAGGGGGGACACAAGGTGTCCAGGAAGAAACTGCAGCTCTGCTCTCAGGAGGTGGAGTACTTGGGAAGAGTCATCACGGCTGGCGGTAAGAGAATGTCAAATAAACAGTTGGAGACAATAATGAAAGTTCCGCAACCACAGACAGTGGGACAAATGATCACATTCTTAGAAATGACGGGTTTTAGCGTGGATTGGGTGGAAGGGTATTCTGAAAAAACGCAACCACAAAGAAAGATAATGAAGGAGGTTGGGCAAGAAGAACTGTCGAATAAAGGACGAGGGGGAAGTTGGAGGGAAAAAATAGGACTTGCAGTGGGGATAACAGTGATAGTGGTACTGGTGTTGCTGTTGTGTATCCTCCCTCTCTTGAGATCCTCTCCCCACAGGGCTATAGGCATCCAGTTGGTGTCGTAAGGTGACTAACACAGGAGTCAGGCGCCAGACGGTGATTCCAGGTTCCAGCGGACGGGACGCTGTCACAGTCCAGGGAGACGGGGAGAGCGGAGGGACTGCGGGCGCTGACACCAGTCCAGGGAGCAACAGCACCAACAGTGCCCCTGCGGGTCCAGTACGAGAATCGCAAGCCGGCTTTCCAGTGGAGTGACGTGCAGACCGCGTACTCTGGTTGGAAGAAATACCAGGAGACCAGTGGAGTGACGTGCAGACCGCGTACTCTGGTTGGAAGAAATACCAGGAGCCCAGTGGAGTGACGTGCAGACCGCGTACTCTGGGTGGAAGATATACCAGGAGCCCACCAACCACGAGAACTGTGGCAAATCATCGTGCTACAAATCAACGTGTTAAAGAAAATTTTACTGAGTGTATGATAACTTTGTTGGGTCAGAAGGCCAATAAGAATACAGTGAGGGGAGTTATTCGGGGCCATAAGATTTGACCCCGAAAGGGGGGAATGTAGGAAAATTTTGAGACTCCCCATGATTGTGATGACGTCACATGTTAAAGCTAGGGTGTTCCCACCAAGGTTGGGCCAGATGTATCCTCCTAAAACAGTAGCCCTATCAGTAGTTATAGATAAGTTTTCATGAGTGTGACGACTTCAATATGCGTCATGATAAAGTAAACATCTACTCATATAATCAAAACAGTAGCCCTATCAGTAGTTATAGATAAGCTTTTACGACTGTGACGACGTCACTATGCGTCATGATGAAGTCATATAATCAAAACAGTAGCCCTATCAGTAGTTATAGATAAGTTTTATGATTGTGACGACTTCACCATGCGTCATGATAAACTCATATAATCAAAACAGTAGCCTTAGAAATCTTACTATCAGTAGTTGTAGATAAGCTTTTGGAAACGCAAGAAACCACAGTATCAACTGTAGAAAAAGAGCATGAGAACGCAGTAGACTTAGAAATCATATATACATATTCACTCACTCAGCAGAAAAGAACTAGTCACTGAACAGATAAACACTAACTAGAAAACTAATATTTTACAGTGACCCATATGTAACTTGTATGTTTAATGAAAAAATTACAGAAGGCTGAGACTTATATGCATACTGGAAAAGTACAGAACAAAGACCACTGGTTCTCAAGAGAAAGTTGGGGTAGCCTCCCACACTGACGTTATCCGTTATCACCTAAGAACAAAGACAGTCATTTTGGTGCCAAGAAGGTCAGGTTGACCCAAGAAATAAAAATTATTGTGGTGCCAAAAAGAACAAGTGGCTGGGATTTACGTAAATGTATAAGGGGTTATGGAGGTTGTGGAGTACATTTTGTGTATAAAAGTATTGTAAAACTGACAGTCGTGGTTCAATTCGGCGGAATTGTTCCGGCTTTGTTGTGCACATGCACCGGTGCAAATAAAGTCAATCTTTTCTGAAGAGCTTGCTGCCGTGGTGTCTTTTCCCTCGTGAAGTTGTTTTCTACAGATTGGCGATTGGACTCAGAGAATTTTGTCCTTTTCCTAGACCATGACAGCTTCTTATTATAATTAAATTAAATAATATTAAAATACTGCTGAATGCTGAATCAGGTGCATAACCTCGGCTTCGAAGTTCCAGCCCTGAAAGCAGAGTCTGTGCTGATCCTTAAACCCAGGTATGGCCCTGCGGCAGTACACACGTCTCAAGACCTCTGACAGTGCAGACTGCAGCTGCACCAAGTTTTGAAACTGTGCGTATCTGTCCGGAGGGAACCATACTTTAAGTCTCAGAGATCGAGGCCGGTACCAGTGTGATCACTGGACCTCTGAGTACCGCGCCCGATGTAATGTCACAGGACCGCTGAGTGCCACGGCAGATGCAAGTCTCCATCCCTCTGAAAGTGTAGCCGCAGGCTACAACAAGGGTGGCGACCGTCTGGAATTTGCTACATGTGGGACTCATGTCTAAAGACCTCTGAGACTGGTGAAAGGTATCAGGACACAGAACTTCTGAATTTCTGAGGTGCTGGAACCAGGGTCCTTGGCCTGTGTCATCTGTATCAGTAACCAGTGGTATACTATTAATTAAATAAATAGGCTAGATTTTATAAAATAGTTGAGATAAGCCAGTGTAGAAGATGAAATTCTAAAATGGCCTAGAACCAACAAAAAATAGACTTTGGCCTATTATAAATAATAATAATTAGCCTAGAGCTAAATTAAATTATATAGGCATAGGTGCGCCACCATTCACCTATCTTTAGAAAGCTCGCTTTCAAAAAAGTATAGTGAATTCTGGTGCACCCTATTGTTTTCATCTGGGTTTTTATTCTGCGTGTCTTAGTGGCACAAGGAGGAAATCAGAGGATTTTAATTAATAATATTAACAAATAATATGTTAATTATTAATGCATGCCTATGCACGTCAGTTAGGAACTGTTAGAAATTCACTAACAGACTTACTTGGGTGCCAATTAAATCAGCCAAGGCATGCTACATACTAAGAGATCTAATGGTATTTTTGTGTGAATTTCACCATAGCACAAAATATACATATTAGAATCTTTATCAAACCATTGCTAAGTCAGTCAATGCCATAAATGATCATAATGTCATCAAACTTTAACTCAGCTAATACGGGCCAGTATCATCTGTGCCTGCAAGGAAAATTGTTTAAGGAAGAATCTACCAAACTACATATGTCAAATAAATAAACAAATAAGGAGAATAAGCAATTACTCCTAAGTTTACATCAAGTTTGTCTTTTAACATTAAAATGTTGAGAGGGGGGTCATTTTTTGACAAGGACTGGCTTACTGGTTTCTCTTTATTCTACTTTCCCAAATGTTCTCTCTTTATATTCCCTCCTTCCTTTCCATTTACTGTTCCTCCTTTCTTCTTTCTCCCTTCTCCCCACCTGTCCATCTTGTTCTCGGTTTCTCCCCCTTCTCTGTCAGTTGTTGAATGTTTAAGAAGCAGTAAACCTACACTCCCAAGAGAGTGTCTGATTTTCTTTTTGTTTTTTCATCTTTTTATTTTTTCATCAGTTGTAATTTAACCCCCGAATTATGCAGACAGTAACCCTGCATAGATTTTCTCTTCTTTGCCCAACTACAGGCAAAGAATTTAACACCTCATGGTTAGGGAGATTTGTAGGTCCCTTCTGGGAAAATGTTTTAGAAGTATGTGAAATGTTCTTAATATTTAGGATATCTCTGTAAATATTAATAACAATTTTCACAGTAATTTTAAAATGTATTTGTTACAAACTGAAGGATGCTACAACCTCCAAACACTACTTGTCTTGTATGTCGTAAATTATGCTTTTTGTGTTTTTTCTTCATTTTTATACTGTATGTTTATTATCATTGTTCTTTATTTATATACTATCACTTTCAAAACCCATCCACACAACATGTATTAGGTTTGTCTCCTTTCTTTTTAATTTCCCCAAATCCAGTTTATCCAAAATTACAAAGGATATTACCATGAGAAGGACAAAAAAATCATATTTACCACATAATGCAGTTGTCATGAAACTCCCAACTACCTCATTCATATATACCATGTCTTACAAACCTTTTTCCCCATAATCCCATTAAGTTTGTTTAGGTTCAACCTCTGCAAAGCCCCGTGGATGTCAACCTTAAGTACAGTTTCTCCAAGACTTTGCTTCGATAGATTCGCTCGAGAGGGCACCTCCGGGTCCAAAGTTCCTCCGTCACTGTCAGCTGTCTTGTGAGTTTTTTTTTTTTCTGTACTTAAGAACGCGGGCCCTGACTGATGAAATGGACTTAGTGCAACAGGTCATCTGGGGCGCAAAAGTTCCCATCTTCACTCCAACATCTGATCCGCTCCCTACCATACACACCTCAACCCACACAACCCTTGATCTCAGCCTTCCCAGGTATTCCCACCATCAGCCCTACGACCCTGGACCTCCGGCGCCAACCCTCTGGGAAAGTGTCCATGACCCCTTGGGAGGACATTTTGAGTGTGTCCCCCATTGGGCCAGAGGGGGGAGCTGTAAGAGGGGAGTCAAACTGGGAACCAGGAAAGGCTGGCATTTGAACGAGCCTGCTGGCTGAGTCTCATCCTGGACTTCAAAGAACCCAGAGCCGTGTAATAAAACAATAAGGTGCTCGCACTTCCTTCGGTTGAGCTGGCCATTTGGCTCTCTGGAATGCTACCATCTGGACACGACTAAGATAAGGGGAACTAGTCTCTTTGTCTAGGGTTGTGGGGGTGTGTGTGTTGGGGCCATTAAGGGGAAAAAGATCATCAGACCTCTGGCCGAATGGTGGGGCAACTGTGCTTGACAGTAACACAGTGCCCCTCTGTGGTCCCCTCTGTCATTACCCTTTATATTTCTTTTCTGGATCTGGACTATAAACCATCTGTTCATCATATTTTACAAACCCTGGAAAAGTCTACAAACCATGCACATGTGTTCATTGTATTACTATATTATAACCTATGTAATAATAACATGGATTACATATAAAATGGTACACCAAAAGGGTATTTTCATGACAACTGCACCATAATATTACATCCACTTGACATGTTTGGTATGGGCGTGTTCAGTAAAATTCAAGAAATTGAATGAAATATGTTTCATACCAAATAACCTTTAATAAAACATAGTTTCAGAAACTCAGGGAAAAATTGGCACAATGGAATGTCCTCTCTGGTAATCATCTCCTTTCCCCAATTTCCTCACCAATTGTTTTACAACAGCCTCCAAATGGTGGGGGCTGAAATTCCGGACTTCATTCGGACAGGTTAATTTATGGCAATGCCGCCTAGACCAAACGCGGGATTTGGCTTAAAAGGAAGGGAGACAAAGCAATCGGGGAAGATCGTAACCGACTTCCCACAGTGCACATACTCTGTGCTCTGTGTACATAGCTATACAGGAAGATCGTAACCGACTTCCCACAGTGCACATACTCTGTGCTCTGTGTATAGATAGCAATGGAAGATCGTAATCGACTTCCCACAGTGCACATACTCTGTGCTCTGTGTAGCCTATAGACAGACATGGAAGATCGCAATCGACTTCCCACACTGTGCAGACCCTGTGACTTTGTGTGTAGTTACCAGGCTGGTAAGAACTTTTACTCTGTATTTATGTTTTTAAAACCTTCCATATTTTAATTTTAATTGACTGTTAATTTGAAGCTAATGACCTACCTGCCTGTTTAATAAATTCTTCTTATTTTTAACTTGCGTGGTCGTTGTGACTCTAATCACTTTTATCTTCTTTTCAGCCGTAATTCCGTTTAAATACTCAGGGGGACAATTCTGCTTAGGACCTACTGATCAGGGATCTAGTACAGTAAAATCCTTAGATAGGCGACCACGATCTGCCCGTTAACGAGATTGGTGGTATTGGTTCTGGTGTTTTGGCTTAAGAGGACCCATGGGCGTTATACGCCGGTTCTTGTCAAATTCGCCTGAAGGAACCCGATAGATACGCACCGTCCTGGGCTCATAACTATCGATGCACTATCCATACAAGGAAGGCATGTATTATGGTGGTCCGCCTCCTACCCTCTGGGGGCTTCACCGAACTGAGATTTAACAATAGTGCTAAATCTGGGAGCATATATTGAGGAATGATGGCACAAGGTAGAGCCGAGTGTAACCACTCCAAATTCCACGTATAGTTAAAACCAAATTTTAAATTATAATTTAATATTGGAGTCAGATTAACACGAGGGTCTGCATGAGCGACAGCATGAAACCGCTGGAGAAACTGGCAAAGGGGGACACAAGGTGTCCAGGAAGAAACTGCAGCTCTGCTCTCAGGAGGTGGAGTACTTGGGAAGAGTCATCACGGCTGGCGGTAAGAGAATGTCAAATAAACAGTTGGAGACAATAATGAAAGTTCCGCAACCACAGACAGTGGGACAAATGATCACATTCTTAGAAATGACGGGTTTTAGCGTGGATTGGGTGGAAGGGTATTCTGAAAAAACGCAACCACAAAGAAAGATAATGAAGGAGGTTGGGCAAGAAGAACTGTCGAATAAAGGACGAGGGGGAAGTTGGCGGGAAAAAATAGGACTTGCAGTGGGGATAACAGTGATAGTGGTACTGGTGTTGCTGTTGTGTATCCTCCCTCTCTTGAGATCCTCTCCCCACAGGGCTATAGGCATCCAGTTGGTGTCGTAAGGTGACTAACACAGGAGTCAGGCGCCAGACGGTGATTCCAGGTTCCAGCGGACGGGACGCTGTCACAGTCCAGGGAGACGGGGAGAGCGGAGGGACTGCGGGCGCTGACACCAGTCCAGGGAGCAACAGCACCAACAGTGCCCCTGCGGGTCCAGTACGAGAATCGCAAGCCGGCTTTCCAGTGGAGTGACGTGCAGACCGCGTACTCTGGTTGGAAGAAATACCAGGAGACCAGTGGAGTGACGTGCAGACCGCGTACTCTGGTTGGAAGAAATACCAGGAGCCCAGTGGAGTGACGTGCAGACCGCGTACTCTGGGTGGAAGATATACCAGGAGCCCACCAACCACGAGAACTGTGGCAAATCATCGTGCTACAAATCAACGTGTTAAAGAAAATTTTACTGAGTGTATGATAACTTTGTTGGGTCAGAAGGCCAATAAGAATACAGTGAGGGGAGTTATTCGGGGCCATAAGATTTGACCCCGAAAGGGGGGAATGTAGGAAAATTTTGAGACTCCCCATGATTGTGATGACGTCACATGTTAAAGTTAGGGTGTTCCCACCAAGGTTGGGCCAGATGTATCCTCCTAAAACAGTAGCCCTATCAGTAGTTATAGATAAGTTTTCATGAGTGTGACGACTTCAATATGCGTCATGATAAAGTAAACATCTACTCATATAATCAAAACAGTAGCCCTATCAGTAGTTATAGATAAGCTTTTACGACTGTGACGACGTCACTATGCGTCATGATGAAGTCATATAATCAAAACAGTAGCCCTATCAGTAGTTATAGATAAGTTTTATGATTGTGACGACTTCACCATGCGTCATGATAAACTCATATAATCAAAACAGTAGCCTTAGAAATCTTACTATCAGTAGTTGTAGATAAGCTTTTGGAAACGCAAGAAACCACAGTATCAACTGTAGAAAAAGAGCATGAGAACGCAGTAGACTTAGAAATCATATATACATATTCACTCACTCAGCAGAAAAGAACTAGTCACTGAACAGATAAACACTAACTAGAAAACTAATATTTTACAGTGACCCATATGTAACTTGTATGTTTAATGAAAAAATTACAGAAGGCTGAGACTTATATGCATACTGGAAAAGTACAGAACAAAGACCACTGGTTCTCAAGAGAAAGTTGGGGTAGCCTCCCACACTGACGTTATCCGTTATCACCTAAGAACAAAGACAGTCATTTTGGTGCCAAGAAGGTCAGGTTGACCCAAGAAATAAAAATTATTGTGGTGCCAAAAAGAACAAGTGGCTGGGATTTACGTAAATGTATAATGGGTTATGGAGTTTGTGGAGTACATTTTGTGTATAAAAGGATTGTAAAACTGACAGTCGTGGTTCAATTCGGCGGAATTGTTCCGGCTTTGTTGTGCACATGCACCGGTGCAAATAAAGTCAATCTTTTCTGAAGAGCTTGCTGACGTGGTGTCTTTTCCCTCGTGAAGTTGTTTTCTACAGATTGGCGATTGGACTCAGAGAATTTTGTCGTTTTCCTAGACCACGACAGCTTCTGATTAGAATTAAATTAAATAATATTAAAATACTGCTGAATGCTGAATCAGGTGCATAACCTCGGCTTCGAAGTTCCAGCCCTGAAAGCAGAGTCTGTGCTGATCCTTAAACCCAGGTATGGCCCTGCGGCAGTACACCCGTCTCAAGACCTCTGACAGTGCAGACTGCAGCTGCACCAAGTTTTGAAACTGTGCATATCTGTCCGGAGGGAACCATACTTTAAGTCTCAGAGATCGAGGCCGGTACCAGTGTGATCACTGGACCTCTGAGTACCGCGCCCGATGTAATGTCACAGGACCGCTGAGTGCCACGGCAGATGCAAGTCTCCATCCCTCTGAAAGTGTAGCCGCAGGCTACAACAAGGGTGGCGACCGTCTGGAATTTGCTACATGTGGGACTCATGTCTAAAGACCTCTGAGACTGGTGAAAGGTATCAGGACACAGAACTTCTGAATTTCTGAGGTGCTGGAACCAGGGTCCTTGGCCTGTGTCATCTGTATCAGTAACCAGTGGTATACTATTAATTAAATAAATAGGCTAGATTTTATAAAATAGTTGAGATAAGCCAGTGTAGAAGATGAAATTCTAAAATGGCCTAGAACCAACAAAAAATAGACTTTGGCCTATTATAAATAATAATAATTAGCCTAGAGCTAAATTAAATTATATAGGCATAGGTGCGCCACCATTCACCTATCTTTAGAAAGCTCGCTTTCAAAAAAGTATAGTGAATTCTGGTGCACCCTATTGTTTTCATCTGGGTTTTTATTCTGCGTGTCTTAGTGGCACAAGGAGGAAATCAGAGGATTTTAATTAATAATATTAACAAATAATATGTTAATTATTAATGCATGCCTATGCACGTCAGTTAGGAACTGTTAGAAATTCACTAACAGACTTACTTGGGTGCCAATTAAATCAGCCAAGGCATGCTACATACTAAGAGATCTAATGGTATTTTTGTGTGAATTTCACCATAGCACAAAATATACATATTAGAATCTTTATCAAACCATTGCTAAGTCAGTCAATGCCATAAATGATCATAATGTCATCAAACTTTAACTCAGCTAATACGGGCCAGTATCATCTGTGCCTGCAAGGAAAATTGTTTAAGGAAGAATCTACCAAACTACATATGTCAAATAAATAAACAAATAAGGAGAATAAGCAATTACTCCTAAGTTTACATCAAGTTTGTCTTTTAACATTAAAATGTTGAGAGGGGGGTCATTTTTTGACAAGGACTGGCTTACTGGTTTCTCTTTATTCTACTTTCCCAAATGTTCTCTCTTTATATTCCCTCCTTCCTTTCCATTTACTGTTCCTCCTTTCTTCTTTCTCCCTTCTCCCCACCTGTCCATCTTGTTCTCGGTTTCTCCCCCTTCTCTGTCAGTTGTTGAATGTTTAAGAAGCAGTAAACCTACACTCCCAAGAGAGTGTCTGATTTTCTTTTTGTTTTTTCATCTTTTTATTTTTTCATCAGTTGTAATTTAACCCCCGAATTATGCAGACAGTAACCCTGCATAGATTTTCTCTTCTTTGCCCAACTACAGGCAAAGAATTTAACACCTCATGGTTAGGGAGATTTGTAGGTCCCTTCTGGGAAAATGTTTTAGAAGTATGTGAAATGTTCTTAATATTTAGGATATCTCTGTAAATATTAATAACAATTTTCACAGTAATTTTAAAATGTATTTGTTACAAACTGAAGGATGCTACAACCTCCAAACACTACTTGTCTTGTATGTCGTAAATTATGCTTTTATACTGTATGTTTATTATCATTGTTCTTTATTTATATACTATCACTTTCAAAACCCATCCACACAACATGTATTAGGTTTGTCTCCTTTCTTTTTAATTTCCCCAAATCCAGTTTATCCAAAATTACAAAGGATATTACCATGAGAAGGACAAAAAAATCATATTTACCACATAATGCAGTTGTCATGAAACTCCCAACTACCTCATTCATATATACCATGTCTTACAAACCTTTTTCCCCATAATCCCATTAAGTTTGTTTAGGTTCAACCTCTGCAAAGCCCCGTGGATGTCAACCTTAAGTACAGTTTCTCCAAGACTTTGCTTCGATAGATTCGCTCGAGAGGGCACCTCCGGGTCCAAAGTTCCTCCGTCACTGTCAGCTGTCTTGTGAGTTTTTTTTTTTTCTGTACTTAAGAACGCGGGCCCTGACTGATGAAATGGACTTAGTGCAACAGGTCATCTGGGGCGCAAAAGTTCCCATCTTCACTCCAACATCTGATCCGCTCCCTACCATACACACCTCAACCCACACAACCCTTGATCTCAGCCTTCCCAGGTATTCCCACCATCAGCCCTACGACCCTGGACCTCCGGCGCCAACCCTCTGGGAAAGTGTCCATGACCCCTTGGGAGGACGTTTTGAGTGTGTCCCCCATTGGGCCAGAGGGGGGAGCTGTAAGAGGGGAGTCAAACTGGGAACCAGGAAAGGCTGGCATTTGAACGAGCCTGCTGGCTGAGTCTCATCCTGGACTTCAAAGAACCCAGAGCCGTGTAATAAAACAATAAGGTGCTCGCACTTCCTTCGGTTGAGCTGGCCATTTGGCTCTCTGGAATGCTACCATCTGGACACGACTAAGATAAGGGGAACTAGTCTCTTTGTCTAGGGTTGTGGGGGTGTGTGTGTTGGGGCCATTAAGGGGAAAAAGATCATCAGACCTCTGGCCGAATGGTGGGGCAACTGTGCTTGACAGTAACACAGTGCCCCTCTGTGGTCCCCTCTGTCATTACCCTTTATATTTCTTTTCTGGATCTGGACTATAAACCATCTGTTCATCATATTTTACAAACCCTGGAAAAGTCTACAAACCATGCACATGTGTTCATTGTATTACTATATTATAACCTATGTAATAATAACATGGATTACATATAAAATGGTACACCAAAAGGGTATTTTCATGACAACTGCACCATAATATTACATCCACTTGACATGTTTGGTATGGGCGTGTTCAGTAAAATTCAAGAAATTGAATGAAATATGTTTCATACCAAATAACCTTTAATAAAACATAGTTTCAGAAACTCAGGGAAAAATTGGCACAATGGAATGTCCTCTCTGGTAATCATCTCCTTTCCCCAATTTCCTCACCAATTGTTTTACAACAGCCTCCAAATGGTGGGGGCTGAAATTCCGGACTTCATTCGGACAGGTTAATTTATGGCAATGCCGCCTAGACCAAACGCGGGATTTGGCTTAAAAGGAAGGGAGACAAAGCAATCGGGGAAGATCGTAACCGACTTCCCACAGTGCACATACTCTGTGCTCTGTGTACATAGCTATACAGGAAGATCGTAACCGACTTCCCACAGTGCACATACTCTGTGCTCTGTGTATAGATAGCAATGGAAGATCGTAATCGACTTCCCACAGTGCACATACTCTGTGCTCTGTGTAGCCTATAGACAGACATGGAAGATCGCAATCGACTTCCCACACTGTGCAGACCCTGTGATTTTGTGTGTAGTTACCAGGCTGGTAAGAACTTTTACTCTGTATTTATGTTTTTAAAACCTTCCATATTTTAATTTTAATTGACTGTTAATTTGAAGCTAATGACCTACCTGCCTGTTTAATAAATTCTTCTTATTTTTAACTTGCGTGGTCGTTGTGACTCTAATCACTTTTATCTTCTTTTCAGCCGTAATTCCGTTTAAATACTCAGGGGGACAATTCTGCTTAGGACCTACTGATCAGGGATCTAGTACAGTAAAATCCTTAGATAGGCGACCACGATCTGCCCGTTAACGAGATTGGTGGTATTGGTTCTGGTGTTTTGGCTTAAGAGGACCCATGGGCGTTATACGCCGGTTCTTGTCAAATTCGCCTGAAGGAACCCGATAGATACGCACCGTCCTGGGCTCATAACTATCGATGCACTATCCATACAAGGAAGGCATGTATTATGGTGGTCCGCCTCCTACCCTCTGGGGGCTTCACCGAACTGAGATTTAACAATAGTGCTAAATCTGGGAGCATATATTGAGGAATGATGGCACAAGGTAGAGCCGAGTGTAACCACTCCAAATTCCACGTATAGTTAAAACCAAATTTTAAATTATAATTTAATATTGGAGTCAGATTAACACGAGGGTAAAAACTAGTAACCGTTAGGTTTTCTTGCTGTGGTCATGGATATATTTGATGTGTTGTTCCGCGCATTTGTGAATATTCTGATGCTCCCATTGGAATATTGACGGTCCGGCGACAGATCAGACATATCTCTGATGACAGCATGGCCCCGTTTGCGAACGGAGAGTAACCAGAATGCTACTGGTCCGTTTCAGGCCAGTTTTAAGCGGGATATGAAGCAACGCCTTCATATCTGACCCGTGGCAACGGAACCAGTGCATTCTTAATTATAATTGTGCCCTGTTCTTACGAACAGAGGAAAAATAACTAACTAACTAAAAAATAACTAACATCTCCGGTTTGAATCACACCAGCCAAGGGAAGAACACGCGATGCCTTCCCCTCCAGCTACAAACCCTCATTGGTCTAGCTGTGAGGTGTTTACACATCTAAAACGAATTTTGTGCAACTGGAAACAATATATAAGTGGTACACGTCCTCTGAATGGATCGCATGGGCACCGGACTGCGCTGCCACAGTTCGTAACGCGAATAGCGATCTCATAAATCCAAATTCCCCAGACAGAAATAATTAACCAGTGCATCCAACACGAACGCTGTGGCATTGGAAACTATTTAAACAAATAATATAGCAAATTCAAACGTGTAATCGGGCGCAGGTGTGTGCGTCACCGTTTTAAATACAGTTGATTACGCTATTGGCGATCTCATAAATCCAAATTCCCGAGACAGAAATTCTTATCCAGTCCATCTAAAACGAATTTTGTGCAACTGGAAACAATATATAAGTGGTACAAGTCCTCTGAATAGATCGCGTGGGCACAGGACTGCACTGCCACAGTTCGTTACATGAATAGCCATCTCATAAATCTAAATTCCCCAGACAGAAATAATTCACCAGTGCATCGAACACGAATGCTGTGGCATTGGAAACTTTAAAAAAACAATTGAGCAAATACATAGGTGTAATCGGGCGCAGGTGTGTGCATCACCGTTTTAAATACAGTTGATTACGCTATTGGCGATCTCATAAATCCAAGTTCCCGATACAGATATTAATATCCAGTCCATCTGAAACGAATTTTGTGAATAGGAAACAATCTACAAGCGGTACATGTTCACCAAATAGATCGCGTGGGCACCGGACTGCGCTGCCACAGTTCGTTACGCGAATAGCGATCCGACTTCCCGACACAGAAATAATTGCCAGCCTTGTGTGTTGGTGGGGAGTGCATCAGGGAGAGGACAAATGAGTGGAGTAGGGGCAGGAAAGCTGCGGAGTGGGAGGCATCAAGGTGGATGTTGAAGTCTCCCAGGAGGATCAGTGGGGTGCCATCCTCTGGGAAGGAGCTGAGCAGGGTGTCAAGCTCATTGAGGAAGCTTCCCAGGGCCCCTGGAGGGTGATAGATAACAACAATATATAAGTTAACAGGATAGGTGATTGAGACAGAGTGGTATTCAAAGGTAGAGATGGAGAGGTGAGAGAGGGGGAGAACAGAGAATTTCCAGGAGGGAGAGATCAGCAAACCTGTGCCCCCACCACGGCCAGACGGGCGGGTGGCATGAGAGAAGGAGGAGGAGGAGGAGAGGGCTGCAGGGGTTGCAGTGTTGCCTGGTGTGATCCAGGTCTCAGTGAGGGCAAGGAAATGTAGAGAGAAGAGGGACGCGTAGGCCGAAATGAAGTCAGCCTTCCGCGTAGCAGACTGGCAGTTCCATAGCCCTCCTGCGACCGTGAAGTCGTCACAGGGGGGTCAGTGAGGGATAGCGAAGGTTGGAGAGGTTCCGTCGCCGCGGGCGGCCTCGCCTGTGGAAGCGAGTTCTGTAGGGGACAGAACGGGTTGGGATGGGGTTGAAACATAGCATAGCAGTGAGGACAGGGAAGGCCTGTGGTGTGGCCACATGGTCAAGGAAAAGTTAAATTAAACATACACATGCATACTGAGAACAATCAATCGAGGACTGTCAGGCAAAGTCAAGGACCTCTCAACGTCAGCAGCAGAGGCAGAAACCTGCAGAGAACAAACGATATGAAATTAAACACATTTAAATATTATTAGGAATACAGTGTCCTCCATAATGTTTGGGACAAAGACCCATCATTTATTGATTTGCCTCTGTACTCCACAATTTGAGATTTGTAATAAAAAAGGGTATTTACATCCATATCGGGTGAAGAGTGTATGAATTACAGCCCTTTTTATACATAATCCCCCCAATTTTAGGGCACCATGCTTGGGACACAGCAATGTTACAGTGCACATCATGAACGAGTACACCCTCTCTGAAAAATGGAAATCCAGCTTTATCGCTTTACAAATAAAAAAAGATTTGGGGTTCCTATATTATGTAGTGTTTCAGCAACACTGCAATACTGCAATGCTAAACAGGAAAGCATGTTTTTTTTAACCAACATTATAAAGAGCCATGTTGCAAATGAGTACCCCGCCTCTGAGCAAAATTTGTTTCTGCTTCTAAATTATGACCATCACAAAAAAGAAAACAAAATTGACAGCTATTAAACATATACTTAACTGCAACATAGAAAGATATGTCATCAATAACTGTAAAATCTGTGAATTAGCCAACATTGAGTGCCTTGATGTTTGATGGGGAGTGCTGAGCAACATCAAAATTCAATTGAGCACCTTTGGGTCCTTGTTAGTCTTGATATGTTTCATTGGTATCTGGTAAACCAGAGTTGCTGATACACTGCATCATATAGGAACCCAAAATGTTGTTATTTGTAAAGAAATATAGCTGGATTTCCTGGATTTCCATTTATGATGCACACTGTCTGTGAATGAAAGTAGTCATGTTTAGTACCCCCCAATTCCCATGGAGATCCATTCAAATGCAAAGAGTTTTAGTATCGCTTGTAGGACAACCTGGAAATAAGATATCCAGACTCTGATGATGTTGATAGGTCACGGACATCAGGAAGTCATGGCATGCAAAGGATATGCAACCAAGTATAAAAAAATGACAATTTAATCTATGATTATGTTAATTTTTCCAATTATTTTTGAGCTCCTAAAATTGGGGGGGACTATGTATAAAAAGGGCTGTAATTCCTACAATGTTCACTTGATATGGATGTAAATATGGTCAAATCAAAGCTGAAAGTCTGCACTTTAACCACATTGTGACTGTTTTATGTCAACTGTTTGTTTGTTGGAGAACAGAATGAAAACAACAAAAAAATGTGTCCCTGTCCAAACACATACAGACTGCACTGTATATTTACTTTAATTTGTTGTACAACGCAAAACCTGGGAATAAAAGAGGGTGAAGGGAAAAACCCGCGGCCCATCCAACCGCCCGACCTGGTGCAGGATTACCTGGAACAGAGTGAGAAAGAAAGAGAGAAAAACAGCCCAGAAAGCACTGGGGCTTCCTTATTATAGGGTTTACCCCCAGGTGCTCTCAATTAGAAAGGGGTGCACCGCACACACTGGCCGACTCCTGTAACTACAATAAAAATAAAACAATATTAGAGACAGTCGTCACATCTGTTTCCAGTATCAGTGCATCACTCTGCTGTTTGAAGTGAGCCATCAGCACCAGCAGAACATATGGAGCTGCCACACTGGTATTGCTTCGGGTCAGAACAGCCTTGACTTCACTGTTGGTAGGGTTTTTCTTGAGGAACTCCATGATATTTCGCCCATTTCCTTCAAGAGATGCTTCCAGTTTTCTCAAAATGTTGATGTCTGTTAACATCTCAAAATGTGTACACATACTCCTAGGGACAAAAAGGTATGGCCACTGAGATTTCAGATATTCAAGTGTGTGGGCCGGTGTTGTGTTTATCATCTTGCGCTGTAAGTAGTACGTTGCCTCCATGAGATTCTGTACTTCTCCCCTTTCAATCCCAGACAAACCCTCACGAGAGAAGAACTCCAAAAGTATCTTCTTTTTCTCTTCCAGTGTGCTTCCTGTTTCTTCAGGTGGAAGGTCTGGCTGCCACCGTGTGCAGCCATAGCTATCTGCAGGGCCTGTGTTTGGCTTTGCCCCTGTGGTGACAGACCTGCACCGTGCCAAAGTGTTATTTCTCTTTAAATGCTCAACATGAATTTTTATTTGACTCAGGAGAGATGCATATCCTCCCCCTATAAATTTCCCTTCTATCATGTCAGCGAAGGACTGTGGAAACCCCTTGACAATCTTGACAGAAATTATGAGGCACTGCGACCACGAAGGGTTGGCCTCAAACTTCCTCATTTCGTCCACCAAGACCCGAACCATTTGCCTTCTATCTGCTGTTCAGGGCCTTATCCCACTTTCAGTGGCAGTACCAATACCTGGTGGCATTTTCTCCCAGGGTACCTGGAAAGTTTCTGGCCAGTTTTGCTTTACTGGTGGCCGTGTGGAATGTGATGGTGAAGGGCTACTGGATCTCGAGGAGCTTGACAGTGATGAACTGCCTTCTGGGGACTGGAGTAGGGGGGTAGCACAACTTATGGCATCTGGCAATGAAAACAAAAATCTATCATTATCAATATTGACTAAAATGATGCAGTAATTAATTAAATGAAACAATAAGCATTTTAATACACTCTTTAATTTGGTCGTGAAGTAGTAAATATACAGTACCTGCTCATTTCCATGCATTTAAAAGTTTTCTGCACTGGCTTGATCGAATAACCTCTGCAATTTCCTGTTCTCTTATGTACTGCAAGTCATCTTTGCTTTCCACTCCCTGGTGTAAGATCGTTTCAACCAACAGAATGAGCGTCTCTTCTGGCACACTTGGCAGGACAGAAATGACTGCGTCCTTGATGCTCTCACTTATATCAGACATTCTGGAGGAAAGGAGTGGTGAAGGGCTATTAGAGACAGACCAAACATGTTGTACACAGGCAAAGGGTAATAGTCAAGGAGGCGTGCATGATCTAGGAAGAAATCATTTGAAATGGGGTTCTCTGAGCCCATCTTTGGGCAGTAAATCCCCTGATCAAAAAGGAAATCAGACTGGCATTTCTCTGTGACAAAGTAAACACAACTGTTGCAAACAAGAATCAGTTCTATCTTGCCAAAGACTAGTCCCTCATCATTCTTCTCCAAGACAACACACATGCCTTTTTTGTAGCTTGTGCCTTTAACGGGGACATTGTGTACAGCCACAGAGTTAAGTAGCTGGAGGCCTAAATGATCAACAGATTGTTTTATCTTGTCATTGTAATCATTTGGAAAAGAAATCTGTACCTCTATCAAAAATGACACAAGGTGGAAACACATTACCAGCACAGAGAGATGCTTGTAAAAGTTGATGCCTCTCTGCTAATGTGGAACACAAATTCTTGAAGTTGTGTCATTTGTGAGCACACTGTTTAAAATGTGTGTGTGTTTACTCTCAAACCTAAGGGTCCATAAGCGAATAAGAGGCCCAAAGCAAAGTATCAATTCAGGATAGTGACATATATAATGGTGTTTCGGCTTAAGTGGGTGATTAGGAAAACAATCCTGTCGACTTGGCAAATACTCCTCAATAAGGACTCTCAAGTAGGCCACCTGGCTAGTTGCAATGGCAGGAGCACAAACAAATTCAACTTTTTGCCTTAGCTGCAACACAAATTGCCAAACTTCATTTTCAACTGGATTTTAAATTTTGTCCCCAATCAAGAGAGGCAGAAGTCTAAGGAAACACCAATTCTGGACAGCATGTCCACTCAATTTCTCACTTCCTGGATTCATTTCACATGGCTTATTGCTGGCGTCATTGCCAAGGTACCTGAAGTGATTAAGCCGTCCATTCAGTTCTCTATACGTGAAGAATTTCTGATTTGTGACAAAATGACTTAGGTATAGAGCCAAGTCATATGCGACGATACCCTCAAATAAGTCATGGCCCAGACAAGGAGGCAGACCAGGTTGGCACACATGGAAGTGGGTTAATTTGATAAATTTGGAATCAAGTTTAATTCCCAGTGACAGTTTTGATGTACTTACGTTATGCTGCATGCTGTGCTGCACGCTGTCTTTGTATGATGCAATTGTTTTCTTTTCACCTGTTGTGAAGGGAGATGACAAAAATTGAGCACGGTCAACAGTACATAATCTGCAGAAATGGGTGCTTTTACTGAAGTTTTCACTAAAGCCACCAATACTGTGTGATCCCAGATTATCTCCAGCTATGGCACACAATGTTCCTCGGTACACATGTCCATCAGGTAAGACTATACCACTTCAATCAAAGTAGCGGATTTACCACTTCAAAAGCATCCCGGTACAGTACCAGACCAAGAGATTCCTCCTACTTCTTAAACAGTACATTTGCTGCAACATTGCTACCATCCCAGATGTCTTCCAAGACATCTCTTGATCTAGACAAAGACTGTATCTCTTGTTTGTTGCTATGTGTTTGCTGCTTGACCGACTGACACTGAAAGAGTGATCGAAGTGCATCTTTTAACGGAATGTATTGAGCAAAACATTCCTTCCCTGAATCATTCATTCCAAGATAAAGTGGGACTGGCTCAATGTAATGTAAAAACTGTTTTTTGTCTTTGATCAGTTTTCAAGGTACCAGTGTTGCATGCCCGAAACAAATCCTCGGATTTAAGAACCTCTATGACATTCTCTCTCTCACTATCAGAGATATCCAATGATACCAGCTTTTCGTCCAACTTATGAAGTAAATGAGACTGACTGATATCATGCACTGCTTGAAAATCCTCAATAATAGACTGTATGACTGATGCTGGCAGTAAAAGTTTTGCCTGCAACTTTAAATAAAAGAAAGCCAAATTGTGCAAGAAAAGGGATTCATCTGCTCTCTCTGGCAGCACCGCTGCTTGGTCTCCCTCATTATCATCAGTTATGTCGTCAGTCAAATCCCCCTCCAACACTGAAACATCCTCAACTTGTTCATTGGTTGCCGTTAGTCTCGTCTCTCTTCCTACTGTTTCAAGGCCCAAAAGACTGGATGCTGTACAAGACTTGTGTACTCTTGAAAAATGAGAAGTAAAGGAAGAGACGACTGAAAACGTTCTCCCACACTGACGAAATGGACAAGAAACTGCCCTGCCCTCTCTGATATGAGATTTCAAATGAGAGTTTAAACTGGATAAATCATTGCATCTAACATCGCAAAATTCTACATGACAAGATACACGCTCGATTGCAGTTACCTGTGCTCTCCTCTTATCTTGATGCTCTCGATATACATGACATTCCAACTGCGTTACGTTTCTGAACGAACGGGTGCAATCTAAAAAGGCGCATTTAAACGACGCGATTGGAAGACTCGCACGTACTTTCATATGCCTAACAAACGCATACTTCGTTAAGCATTGGTGACCGCAATACTGACATGGAAACATGCTTTCATACTAAGCTATCGCTGGCGAATGATTGGCCGTTATGATACGAACTAGTTTTATGAATTCGAAACGCACGTAGCCTACCTGCGCAATCCAGCGTCTCTCTAGCCAGCTGCAACAAAAAATATTCGAAATACAGGGTTGCCTTGGAAAAGAACAAGAAGATTAATGTGAAATACAGATCAACGTATTCTGTTGGAAATAAAAAACGAACAAATTGTAAGATAATTACTTTTAAATTCGCGTAGCCTATTAGGTGTGACACTCGAAACTTGGCATTGCTTTGTTAACAAATTCTCTGCCGCCACTACTAACCAATGGCTTCCCAATATCCTTTGCAATTTCCAGTTAATTACTGCAAATTCAAACGGTGATATGCAGTTAAGAGCAATGTGCTGTATATCAATAAAACAGCAGGTTACTGTCGGAATTTCCCTGTAATTTCACATCAATTTCATACCGTGTACCAACAATGCCTATATATATGTTTATTTTTATATTTATTGATTGTTATAGATTTAATCAGCTGAAAGTGAAATGTTATTCTGCGGGCGTTTGGGCATATTATTTTGCCGTTGTCAAGCAAAACTCTGGTTCGTAGTTCTAATTGGACCGTCGTTATGCAGACACTCTGCTTGGTAGTTCTATTTGCACCGTTTTTAAGCAAAAACCGCTGATCGTTAGTTCCAGGAAAACAATGATTTTATCAAGAAAAAAATAGTTCCTTCTCGTTTCATAGCATGCAATTAGTTTATACCATGTGTAAAGCTACCATACGTTTTTTGGCATTACATTTGTTGTGTTCAATAATAGATGTTACAGGTTGAGTGTATTCTGACCACTAGGAGGAGGCATTGTATTGCTTTAGTGAGAGTAGTTGGAAGTCTAAACCTAGTAAGGATGTGACGTGGAGGGAAAGTGTGTTGACCAGGAAATTGGGGTAAGATGCATACGCTCCTGCATTCGGCAGCAGGTGTGTGCATCATCCGTCAAATTCGCCAATAATCAAGCACCACCGCTATTACTAGTAATATTGACATTCATTCTACGAAATGCATGCCCTCGCAGGCGTTTTGTGCACACGCAGCCTTACATTTAAGGACTTATAAATGCCTGGGGAAAATAAAAGGATGGCTTGGGCTCCACAGTGAACGAAGAAGCTCATGCATTCGGTAGCAGGTGTGTGCATCTCCGTATTAAAAACAGTTGATTACGCAAATAGCGATCTCATAAATCCAAGTTCCCGAGACAGACATTATTACCCAGTCCATCTAAAACTAATTTTGTGAATAGGAAACAATCTACAAGCGGTACACGTTCACCAAATAGATCGCATGGGCACCGGACTGCGCTGCCCCAGTTCGTTGCGCGAATAGCGATCTCATAAATCCAAATTCCCCAGACAGAAATAATTAACCAGTGCATCCAACACGAACGCTGTGGCATTGGAAACTATTTAAACAAATAATATAGCAAATACAAAGGTGTAATCGGGCGCAGGTGTGTGCGTCACCGTTTTAAATACAGTTGATTACGCTATTAGCGATCTCATAAATACATGTTCCCGAGACAGAAATCATTATCCAGCCCATCTAAAACGAATTTTGTGAATAGAAAACAATCTACAAGCGGTACACGTTCACCAAATAGATCGCGTGGGCACCGGACTGCGCTGCCACAGTTCGTTACCCGAATTGCGATCTCATAAATCTAAATTACCCAGACAGAAATAATTAACCAGTGCATCCAACACGAACGCTGTGGCATTGGAAACTCTTTAAAAAAACAATTGAGCAAATACAAAGGTGTAATCGGGCGCAGGTGTGTGCGTCACCGTTTTAAATACAGTTGTTGACGCTATTAGCGATCTCATAAATCCAAGTTCCCGAGACAGAAATTATTATCCAGTCCATCTAAAACGAATTTTGTGCAACTGGAAACAATATACAAGTGGTAGACGTCCTCTGAATAGATCGCGTGGGCACCGGACTGCGCTGCCACAGTTCGTTAGGCGAATAGCGATCTCATAAATCCAAATTCCCCAGACAGATATAATTAACCAGTGTATCCAACAGGAACGCTGTGGCATTGGAAACTCTTTAAACAAACAATTGAGCAAATACAAAGGTGTAATCGGGCGCAGGTGTGTGCGTCACCCGTTTTAATTAGAGTTGATTACGCTCTTGGCGATCTCATAAATCCAAGTTCCCGAGACAGAAATTATTATCCAGTCCATCTAAAACGAATTTTGTGCAATTGGAAACAATCTACAAGTTGTACACGTTCACCAATTAGATCGGGTGGGCACCGGACTGCGCTGCCACATTTCGTTGCGCCAATAGCGATCTCATAAATCCAAATTCCCCAGACAGAAATAATTAACCTGTGCATCCAACACGAACGCTGTGGCATTGGAAAATATTTAAACAAATAATTTAGCAAATACAAACGTGTAATCGGGCGCAGTTGTTTGCGTCACAAGTTTTAAATACAGTTGATTACGCTATTGGTGATCTCATCAATCCAAGTTCCCGAGACAGAAATTATTATCCAGAAATCTAAAACGAATTTTGTGCAATAGGAAACAATCTACAAGTGGTACACGTTCACCAAATAGATCGGGTGGGCACCGGACTGCGCTGCCACAGTTCGTTGCACGAATAGCGATCTCATAAATCCAAATTCCCCAGACAGAAATAATTAACCAGTGCATCCAACACGAACGCTGTGGCATTGGAAACTATTTAAACAAATAATATATCAAATACATACGTGTAATTGGGCGCAGGTGTGTGCGTCACCGTTTTAAATACAGTTGATTACGCTATTAGCGATCTCATAATCACAAGTTCCCGAGACAGAAATTATTATCCAGTCCATCTAAAACGAATTTTGTAAATAGGAAACAATCAACAAGCGGTACACGTTCACCAAATAGATCGCGTGGGCACCGGACTGCGCTGCCACATTTCGTTGCGCCAATAGGGATCTCATAAATCCAAATTCCCCAGACAGAAATAATTAACCTGTGCATCCAACACGAACGCTGTGGCATTGGAAAATATTTAAACAAATAATTTAGCAAATACAAACGTGTAATCGGGCGCAGTTGTGTGCGTCACAAGTTTTAAATACAGTTGATTACGCTATTGGTGATCTCATCAATCCAAGTTCCCGAGACAGAAATTATTATCCAGTTATCTAAAACGAATTTTGTGCAATAGGAAACAATCTACAAGTGGTACACGTTCACCAAATAGATTGCGTGGGCAACGGACTGCGCTGCCACAGTTCGGTGCGCGAATTGTGATCTCATAAATCCAAATTCCCCAGACAGAAATAATTAACCAGTGCATCCAACACGAACGCTGTGGCATTGGAAGCTCTTTAAAAAAAAATTGAGCAAATACAAAGGTGTAATCGGGCGCAGGTGTGTGCGTCACCGTTTTAAATACAGTTGATTACCCTATTGGCGATCTCATAAATCCAAGTTCCCGAGACAGAAATTATTATCCAGTCCATCTAAAACGAATTTTGTGCAATTGGATACAATCTACAAGTTGTACACGTTCACCAATTAGATCGGGTGGGCACCGGACTGCGCTGCCACATTTCGTTGCGCCAATAGCGATCTCATAAATCCAAATTCCCCAGACAGAAATAATTAACCTGTGCATCCAACACGAACGCTGTGGCATTGGAAAATATTTAAACAAATAATTTAGCAAATACAAACGTGTAATCGGGCGCAGTTGTTTGCGTCACAAGTTTTAAATACAGTTGATTACGCTATTGGTGATCTCATCAATCCAAGTTCCCGAGACAGAAATTATTATCCAGTTATCTAAAACGAATTTTGTGCAATAGGAAACAATCTACAAGTGGTACACGTTCACCAAATAGATCGCGTGGGCAACGGACTGCGCTGCCACAGTTCGGTGCGCGAATTGTGATCTCATAAATCCAAATTCCCCAGACAGAAATAATTAACCAGTGCATCCAACACGAACGCTGTGGCATTGGAAGCTCTTTAAAAAAAAATTGAGCAAATACAAAGGTGTAATCGGGCGCAGGTGTGTGCGTCACCGTTTTAAATACAGTTGATTACCCTATTGGCGATCTCATAAATCCAAGTTCCCGAGACAGAAATTATTATCCAGTCCATCTAAAACGAATTTTGTGCAATTGGAAACAATCTACAAGTTGTACACGTTCACCAATTAGATCGGGTGGGCACCGGACTGTGCTGCCACAGTTCGTTTGGCGAATAGCGATCTCATAAATCCAAATTTCCCAGACAAAAATAATTAACCAGTGCATCCAACACGAACGCTGTGGCATTGGAAACTCTTTAAACAAATAATATAGCAAATACAAACGTGTAATCGGGCGCAGGTGTGTGCGTCACCGTTTTAAATAAAGTTGATTACGCTATTAGCGATCTCAAAAATCCAAGTTCCCGAGACAGAAATTATTATCCAGTCCATCTAAAACGAATTTTGTGAATAGGAAACAATCTACAAGCGGTACACGTTCACCAAATAGTTCGCGTGGGCACCCGACTGCGCTGCCACAGTTCGTTGCGCGAATAGCGATCTCATAAATCCAAATTCCCCAGACAGAAATAATTAACCAGTGCATCTAAAACGAATTTTGTTCAACTGTAAACAATATACATGTGGTACAAGTCATCTGAATAGATCGCGTGGGCACCGGACTGCGCTGCCACAGTTCGTTATGCGAATAGCGATCTCATAAATCTAAATTCCCCAGACAGAAATAATTAACCAGTGCATCCAACACGAACGCTGTGGCATTGGAAACTCTTTAAAAAAAATTGAGCAAATACAAAGGTGTAATCGGGCGCAGGTGTGTGCGTCACCGTTTTAAATACAGTTGATTACGCTATTGGCGATCTCATAAATCCAAGTTCCCGAGACAGAAATTTTTATCCAGTCCATCTAAAAGGAATTTTGTGCAATAGGAAACAATCTAGAAGTTGTACACGTTCACCAATTAGATCGGGTGGGCACCGGACTGCGCTGCCACAGTTCGTTGCGCGAATAGCGATCTCATAAATCCAAAATCCCAAGACAAAAATAATTAACCAGTGCATCCAACACGAACGCTGTGGCATTGGAAACTATTTAAACAAATAATATAGCAAATACAAAGGTGTAATCAGTCATTTAACTACTTTGTTTCGGACTGGGGCACTGTTCCCTCTGGCCTCTTCTCCCTGACGCCGGGAGTGAAAGCCTCTCGTACAACAAACCCGGCAACTAACATCGAAAATTGAGGGGAAGGAAGCGGCGAGCTCTTCAGAAAAGTACGCCCCAAACCGTGAGTGAATTGTGTGTGGTGTGAGTGGATTGTGTGTGGTATGAGTGAATTGTGTGTGGTGTGAGTGGATTGTGTGTGGTGTGAGTGAATTGTGTGGGGTATGAGTGTGAATGGAGTGTGGTATGAGTGAAAGGACGTCATAAAATTTTTATTTTTTGGAAAAGTTTTGGGAAAAGTGTTGTTGGTTAGGAACAACATTGATAAAGCTGCTTATGCTTGATTAGATGCTTATGCTTGTGCGGAATTGTGTTGGAAACAGAATTGTTGAGTAGAAACAATTTTGGAAAAGGCCTATATTTGTTGCAAAAGTGTGAGGAACGGGAACTGGGAATTCAATATCCCTTTAGCGAAGTTTACACTGATGTAGGTGTGTGTGGCAAAGAGTGTAATTGGTACACTAACGCCGTTGTTATATGTGGTGCCAAGAGACTTGGAAAGGCAGTAATTCCTTGTGTAGGTCACCTGCAAGAGCTCGGGTCCCGGGATATAAAGAGAAAACTGTTGTTGGGTAGAAACAACAGGGATAACGCTGTGCTTATGCTTTGATTAGATGCTCATGCTTGCGGCGAAATAACGTTGTATTAGGGAACAGAGGAAAAACTTTTTGTGTGTGTCTGTACGTACAATTATAGAGTGTGTGGAAGAGAGAACGGCAAGAGTGTAGAAGAGATAAGAAGGGAGAAAATAAGTGTAGAAATCAAGGTCGTGGGGAGCCTTGGCTGGAAAAATAACGGTTAAATAATAAAGAAATAGAATAAAAGGCAGAAGCCTCGGTTGGGAATAAAGGTTAAATAGAGATAAAGTATATTAAAGTATTAGAGTATCCTGTCCTGTCACCGTAAAGTAATGGAAAAAGAAGAGAAAACGCCAATTGAGATAATCACAGGAAAATATCCTAAATGTGAACAGGAGATAAAGAAAATATCAGAAAAATGGACAAAAAGAACTAAGAAATTGGTGACAAAATGGCCAAAAGGGGGTACGTTTGATAGAGAAATATGCGATCAGATGGGAGGGGTAATAGCACATTATAAATCAGAAGACAAGTCAGAAACAAGAAAGCTAAAAAGAGAACAGGAAAAAACAATTTTAGGATGGTTTAGGTCCGCTTCCCTAGAAAGAGATGTAGGATTAAAAAGGGATTGCAGTGAAATAATGACTCCCCCTCCGTATGCCCCACAATCACCAAGACATGCGGTAATAAAAGAGAAAGACTTGTATCCAATATGCCCGGTAACATCTGCAGTGTATCCGGTAGTAAAGGGACAGGTGGAAATAAAAGGGTGGGTAGAACATGAGGAAGGTGAAGAACTACTGGGGATAGAGAGAGCGCGGCTCGAGCAAGAAAAGGAAAAAATAGAAACAAGGGTAGCTGAGCTGAAGGGAGAATATAAAGAAGTGGAGGAATTAGAAGAACTGTTAAAAGAAAAATATAACCAGTATGATGAATACCATAGTAGGTTAGCAAAAGGCACTGCAAATAAAAAACAAATCCCCCAGATAGAGTATAAACTAGAATATAGTAAAGGGGAGGAGGAGTCCTCCCCAGCAGAAAAAAGTGAGGCAAGCGATAGTGAAGCGAGCCAGGCAAGTAATAGCGAGGCAGAAGAGTCAGAGGGGGGAGAAGGGCCTGCACAGGTGGGGGGAGACTTAGCTGGGCGATATCAAAACGTAAGAAAAAGACCGCCAACCCGGCGTAACCCAGCAGCAGAAGGGTATAGCCATAATGCTAAAAGCCCCAATACCATAGCACCATTATTGATGAGGGAAGGTGGTGTACCCCGATACATTCCCTGGTCCACCCAAGATATGTATAATGTAATAACCAATCTCCCTGAGTTGCAGAATGGGGCAGGCCACTGGATCAGGGTGCTGGAGGAGGAGACGACAGGCTGGCTCCTGGCTGTGGGTGACCTGAAGGCTCTCCTGGGGAAGGTTGTGGGGATGGAAACAATGCTGGACATATTTGAGCAAGCTGGCTTTGACAGAACCCATGCGCAGTCACCAGCAGTGGACGGTGGGCCGTTTGATAACGTGCGTGGGGTTGTTTGGGCTGCTCTACGAGCCCTGTATCCTGCACGACCGGACATAATGACCTCAACGGGGCCGCCGTTAAAAGAAAATGAACCACCAGCAACATACATCCAAACGCAGTTGCGCAGGTGGAGATTGATGACTGAGAGGGATGTACAGGAAGATCCCATAATGACCTCCCTCTTCCGCAAAGCTGTCCGGGAGGGGATGCCACAGGAAGTGGGGCGCCGCCTCGATGAGGTGGTGGGGCTGAACACCATGGCACACAGAGAGTTTGTTGATCATGTGGTACACGCTGTAGAAAGGCAGCGGAAAGAGGGGAAAACGCTGGAAGATCAAACAAAAGACATTCAAAGAAAGCTACTGCAGTTGCAGCTGGAGGAGCTGAAAACCAAAGAAAAAGAGACGAAAAAAGTGGCATCTGTGAAAATACAGAATATGGACAATGGGTTCTTTGACTTTGAAGCCGCCCCCACGCCTGAACCATGGAGTGGTCTGATGGTGCCCCGGCCAACGGTGGTCTACAACTTCTCCGGCATCCCTCCCCCGGTGGCCATGCAAGGTAATATGAACGGGGGAGGGACACAACCGGGTGGGAATCATATGGGGGGAGGGCCAGGGATTGGTGGTCAAAATACCCAGTGGAGAGGGCAGCAGAATCAGAATAATAACATGCAAAATAGAAATTGGAACCAACAAGGCTTTTCTAATCAACAGAGACAGGGCCCCATAGTTTGCTATAGATGTGATCAGGAGGGGCACATAAAAAGAGTGTGTCCAAACGCTCAAGGGATGTACCCAGGTAACCAGGGGACCTGGGTACCTAATCAGCCTCAGCAATCGCAGGGTTACCCCAACTTGACCCCACCTCCTCAGGCTAGGTCCCCATATCAGAGTGGGGGACCTGTAAATTACCAAGGTGCCCAATAAGGGTGCCCAGAGAACCCAGGCGGAGTAGGACAGCATGTAATGATAACAAACAGGCCAGAACAAGAACCAATAATAAATGTACAAATCGGAGGAAAAATTGTCCCCATGATGATAGATACTGGAGCAACATGCACATGCATTAGGAAAGGATAGGCCTCACATCTGTCTATGTCGGGAGAAGTTATTAAATCAGTAGGGTTCTCGGGAAAAACAACGTTAAGCCCGACCACAAAACCAGTATTAATAAAAATAGGCGCAAAAGAAGCAAAATTAGAGATAGTAGTATGCAAATATTCCCCCATAAGCCTTCTAGGAAGAGATGCAATTCTGGCCTTAGGACTAAAATTAAATTGTGAAGGAGGGGGCATAGATTTAACAGGAATGTACTATGTGGGAAGTGAAAATCTCCACAGGGCAAATGTATATTGGGTAGGGGATATTGAGACACAAGTAAAAGACCAAGTGTGGAGCACTTGGCAAAAATATGTTGAGGCGCAGATCCCACAGGCAACTGAGCCAGAATATGATTTACATTGTACAATGAAGTTTGATCCCTACCAGGATCCAGATCTAGAAAGAGAGTGGAGTGAGGGGAAAGGAGAAAGACAGTATTTGGTGTCATCTGCGCTCCTGATAGGTCAGGAAGGAGCAGCATTAAACATAGCAAGGACCCCATGGATTGAGCAGTGGTTTCAGGAAGAACATGCGGCCCCACACATAGCGTTAAAAGTCAATCCAGGGTACCAAGCAAAGGACTTAGGTCCTATGGTAAAGAGAGCAGAAGAGCTCCAATTCGGGCCAACAGAAAATTCTTTAATTTGGTGCACAGCAGATCAAAAAATGATCAAAATTATGATAAGTGCTCAGATGTGGGGAAAGCCCCAACTGGTGAGGGTACCGTGGGAAGAGGGTACAAAACGGGAGAAATCTAGAGAAAATTTAGGCATAGAAGAACGTTTAAATCAATTACCAAGCCAACTATGGTCGCAACATGAAACGGAAATTGGTGACCCCGACTTACAAAGTTTGGACCTCAAAAAGTGTGGTGTGGCAATATGTTGATGACTTATTACTATGTGCAAACACAAAAGAGCAGTGCATGAGCGACAGCATGAAACCGCTGGAGAAACTGGCAAAGGGGGGACACAAGGTGTCCAGGAAGAAACTGCAGCTCTGCTCTCAGGAGGTGGAGTACTTGGGAAGAGTCATCACGGCTGGCGGTAAGAGAATGTCAAATAAACAGTTGGAGACAATAATGAAAGTTCCGCAACCACAGACAGTGGGACAAATGATCACATTCTTAGAAATGACGGGTTTTAGCGTGGATTGGGTGGAAGGGTATTCTGAAAAAACGCAACCACAAAGAAAGATAATGAAGGAGGTTGGGCAAGAAGAACTGTCGAATAAAGGACGAGGGGGAAGTTGGAGGGAAAAAATAGGACTTGCAGTGGGGATAACAGTGATAGTGGTACTGGTGTTGCTGTTGTGTATCCTCCCTCTCTTGAGATCCTCTCCCCACAGGGCTATAGGCATCCAGTTGGTGTCGTAAGGTGACTAACACAGGAGTCAGGCGCCAGACGGTGATTCCAGGTTCCAGCGGACGGGACGCTGTCACAGTCCAGGGAGACGGGGAGAGCGGAGGGACTGCGGGCGCTGACACCAGTCCAGGGAGCAACAGCACCAACAGTGCCCCTGCGGGTCCAGTACGAGAATCGCAAGCCGGCTTTCCAGTGGAGTGACGTGCAGACCGCGTACTCTGGTTGGAAGAAATACCAGGAGACCAGTGGAGTGACGTGCAGACCGCGTACTCTGGTTGGAAGAAATACCAGGAGCCCAGTGGAGTGACGTGCAGACCGCGTACTCTGGGTGGAAGATATACCAGGAGCCCACCAACCACGAGAACTGTGGCAAATCATCGTGCTACAAATCAACGTGTTAAAGAAAATTTTACTGAGTGTATGATAACTTTGTTGGGTCAGAAGGCCAATAAGAATACAGTGAGGGGAGTTATTCGGGGCCATAAGATTTGACCCCGAAAGGGGGGAATGTAGGAAAATTTTGAGACTCCCCATGATTGTGATGACGTCACATGTTAAAGCTAGGGTGTTCCCACCAAGGTTGGGCCAGATGTATCCTCCTAAAACAGTAGCCCTATCAGTAGTTATAGATAAGTTTTCATGAGTGTGACGACTTCAATATGCGTCATGATAAAGTAAACATCTACTCATATAATCAAAACAGTAGCCCTATCAGTAGTTATAGATAAGCTTTTACGACTGTGACGACGTCACTATGCGTCATGATGAAGTCATATAATCAAAACAGTAGCCCTATCAGTAGTTATAGATAAGTTTTATGATTGTGACGACTTCACCATGCGTCATGATAAACTCATATAATCAAAACAGTAGCCTTAGAAATCTTACTATCAGTAGTTGTAGATAAGCTTTTGGAAACGCAAGAAACCACAGTATCAACTGTAGAAAAAGAGCATGAGAACGCAGTAGACTTAGAAATCATATATACATATTCACTCACTCAGCAGAAAAGAACTAGTCACTGAACAGATAAACACTAACTAGAAAACTAATATTTTACAGTGACCCATATGTAACTTGTATGTTTAATGAAAAAATTACAGAAGGCTGAGACTTATATGCATACTGGAAAAGTACAGAACAAAGACCACTGGTTCTCAAGAGAAAGTTGGGGTAGCCTCCCACACTGACGTTATCCGTTATCACCTAAGAACAAAGACAGTCATTTTGGTGCCAAGAAGGTCAGGTTGACCCAAGAAATAAAAATTATTGTGGTGCCAAAAAGAACAAGTGGCTGGGATTTACGTAAATGTATAAGGGGTTATGGAGGTTGTGGAGTACATTTTGTGTATAAAAGTATTGTAAAACTGACAGTCGTGGTTCAATTCGGCGGAATTGTTCCGGCTTTGTTGTGCACATGCACCGGTGCAAATAAAGTCAATCTTTTCTGAAGAGCTTGCTGCCGTGGTGTCTTTTCCCTCGTGAAGTTGTTTTCTACAGATTGGCGATTGGACTCAGAGAATTTTGTCCTTTTCCTAGACCACGACAGCTTCTTATTATAATTAAATTAAATAATATTAAAATACTGCTGAATGCTGAATCAGGTGCATAACCTCGGCTTCGAAGTTCCAGCCCTGAAAGCAGAGTCTGTGCTGATCCTTAAACCCAGGTATGGCCCTGCGGCAGTACACACGTCTCAAGACCTCTGACAGTGCAGACTGCAGCTGCACCAAGTTTTGAAACTGTGCGTATCTGTCCGGAGGGAACCATACTTTAAGTCTCAGAGATCGAGGCCGGTACCAGTGTGATCACTGGACCTCTGAGTACCGCGCCCGATGTAATGTCACAGGACCGCTGAGTGCCACGGCAGATGCAAGTCTCCATCCCTCTGAAAGTGTAGCCGCAGGCTACAACAAGGGTGGCGACCGTCTGGAATTTGCTACATGTGGGACTCATGTCTAAAGACCTCTGAGACTGGTGAAAGGTATCAGGACACAGAACTTCTGAATTTCTGAGGTGCTGGAACCAGGGTCCTTGGCCTGTGTCATCTGTATCAGTAACCAGTGGTATACTATTAATTAAATAAATAGGCTAGATTTTATAAAATAGTTGAGATAAGCCAGTGTAGAAGATGAAATTCTAAAATGGCCTAGAACCAACAAAAAATAGACTTTGGCCTATTATAAATAATAATAATTAGCCTAGAGCTAAATTAAATTATATAGGCATAGGTGCGCCACCATTCACCTATCTTTAGAAAGCTCGCTTTCAAAAAAGTATAGTGAATTCTGGTGCACCCTATTGTTTTCATCTGGGTTTTTATTCTGCGTGTCTTAGTGGCACAAGGAGGAAATCAGAGGATTTTAATTAATAATATTAACAAATAATATGTTAATTATTAATGCATGCCTATGCACGTCAGTTAGGAACTGTTAGAAATTCACTAACAGACTTACTTGGGTGCCAATTAAATCAGCCAAGGCATGCTACATACTAAGAGATCTAATGGTATTTTTGTGTGAATTTCACCATAGCACAAAATATACATATTAGAATCTTTATCAAACCATTGCTAAGTCAGTCAATGCCATAAATGATCATAATGTCATCAAACTTTAACTCAGCTAATACGGGCCAGTATCATCTGTGCCTGCAAGGAAAATTGTTTAAGGAAGAATCTACCAAACTACATATGTCAAATAAATAAACAAATAAGGAGAATAAGCAATTACTCCTAAGTTTACATCAAGTTTGTCTTTTAACATTAAAATGTTGAGAGGGGGGTCATTTTTTGACAAGGACTGGCTTACTGGTTTCTCTTTATTCTACTTTCCCAAATGTTCTCTCTTTATATTCCCTCCTTCCTTTCCATTTACTGTTCCTCCTTTCTTCTTTCTCCCTTCTCCCCACCTGTCCATCTTGTTCTCGGTTTCTCCCCCTTCTCTGTCAGTTGTTGAATGTTTAAGAAGCAGTAAACCTACACTCCCAAGAGAGTGTCTGATTTTCTTTTTGTTTTTTCATCTTTTTATTTTTTCATCAGTTGTAATTTAACCCCCGAATTATGCAGACAGTAACCCTGCATAGATTTTCTCTTCTTTGCCCAACTACAGGCAAAGAATTTAACACCTCATGGTTAGGGAGATTTGTAGGTCCCTTCTGGGAAAATGTTTTAGAAGTATGTGAAATGTTCTTAATATTTAGGATATCTCTGTAAATATTAATAACAATTTTCACAGTAATTTTAAAATGTATTTGTTACAAACTGAAGGATGCTACAACCTCCAAACACTACTTGTCTTGTATGTCGTAAATTATGCTTTTTGTGTTTTTTCTTCATTTTTATACTGTATGTTTATTATCATTGTTCTTTATTTATATACTATCACTTTCAAAACCCATCCACACAACATGTATTAGGTTTGTCTCCTTTCTTTTTAATTTCCCCAAATCCAGTTTATCCAAAATTACAAAGGATATTACCATGAGAAGGACAAAAAAATCATATTTACCACATAATGCAGTTGTCATGAAACTCCCAACTACCTCATTCATATATATCATGTCTTACAAACCTTTTTCCCCATAATCCCATTAAGTTTGTTTAGGTTCAACCTCTGCAAAGCCCCGTGGATGTCAACCTTAAGTACAGTTTCTCCAAGACTTTGCTTCGATAGATTCGCTCGAGAGGGCACCTCCGGGTCCAAAGTTCCTCCGTCACTGTCAGCTGTCTTGTGAGTTTTTTTTTTTTCTGTACTTAAGAACGCGGGCCCTGACTGATGAAATGGACTTAGTGCAACAGGTCATCTGGGGCGCAAAAGTTCCCATCTTCACTCCAACATCTGATCCGCTCCCTACCATACACACCTCAACCCACACAACCCTTGATCTCAGCCTTCCCAGGTATTCCCACCATCAGCCCTACGACCCTGGACCTCCGGCGCCAACCCTCTGGGAAAGTGTCCATGACCCCTTGGGAGGACGTTTTGAGTGTGTCCCCCATTGGGCCAGAGGGGGGAGCTGTAAGAGGGGAGTCAAACTGGGAACCAGGAAAGGCTGGCATTTGAACGAGCCTGCTGGCTGAGTCTCATCCTGGACTTCAAAGAACCCAGAGCCGTGTAATAAAACAATAAGGTGCTCGCACTTCCTTCGGTTGAGCTGGCCATTTGGCTCTCTGGAATGCTACCATCTGGACACGACTAAGATAAGGGGAACTAGTCTCTTTGTCTAGGGTTGTGGGGGTGTGTGTGTTGGGGCCATTAAGGGGAAAAAGATCATCAGACCTCTGGCCGAATGGTGGGGCAACTGTGCTTGACAGTAACACAGTGCCCCTCTGTGGTCCCCTCTGTCATTACCCTTTATATTTCTTTTCTGGATCTGGACTATAAACCATCTGTTCATCATATTTTACAAACCCTGGAAAAGTCTACAAACCATGCACATGTGTTCATTGTATTACTATATTATAACCTATGTAATAATAACATGGATTACATATAAAATGGTACACCAAAAGGGTATTTTCATGACAACTGCACCATAATATTACATCCACTTGACATGTTTGGTATGGGCGTGTTCAGTAAAATTCAAGAAATTGAATGAAATATGTTTCATACCAAATAACCTTTAATAAAACATAGTTTCAGAAACTCAGGGAAAAATTGGCACAATGGAATGTCCTCTCTGGTAATCATCTCCTTTCCCCAATTTCCTCACCAATTGTTTTACAACAGCCTCCAAATGGTGGGGGCTGAAATTCCGGACTTCATTCGGACAGGTTAATTTATGGCAATGCCGCCTAGACCAAACGCGGGATTTGGCTTAAAAGGAAGGGAGACAAAGCAATCGGGGAAGATCGTAACCGACTTCCCACAGTGCACATACTCTGTGCTCTGTGTACATAGCTATACAGGAAGATCGTAACCGACTTCCCACAGTGCACATACTCTGTGCTCTGTGTATAGATAGCAATGGAAGATCGTAATCGACTTCCCACAGTGCACATACTCTGTGCTCTGTGTAGCCTATAGACAGACATGGAAGATCGCAATCGACTTCCCACACTGTGCAGACCCTGTGACTTTGTGTGTAGTTACCAGGCTGGTAAGAACTTTTACTCTGTATTTATGTTTTTAAAACCTTCCATATTTTAATTTTAATTGACTGTTAATTTGAAGCTAATGACCTACCTGCCTGTTTAATAAATTCTTCTTATTTTTAACTTGCGTGGTCGTTGTGACTCTAATCACTTTTATCTTCTTTTCAGCCGTAATTCCGTTTAAATACTCAGGGGGACAATTCTGCTTAGGACCTACTGATCAGGGATCTAGTACAGTAAAATCCTTAGATAGGCGACCACGATCTGCCCGTTAACGAGATTGGTGGTATTGGTTCTGGTGTTTTGGCTTAAGAGGACCCATGGGCGTTATACGCCGGTTCTTGTCAAATTCGCCTGAAGGAACCCGATAGATACGCACCGTCCTGGGCTCATAACTATCGATGCACTATCCATACAAGGAAGGCATGTATTATGGTGGTCCGCCTCCTACCCTCTGGGGGCTTCACCGAACTGAGATTTAACAATAGTGCTAAATCTGGGAGCATATATTGAGGAATGATGGCACAAGGTAGAGCCGAGTGTAACCACTCCAAATTCCACGTATAGTTAAAACCAAATTTTAAATTATAATTTAATATTGGAGTCAGATTAACACGAGGGTCTGCATGAGCGACAGCATGAAACCGCTGGAGAAACTGGCAAAGGGGGACACAAGGTGTCCAGGAAGAAACTGCAGCTCTGCTCTCAGGAGGTGGAGTACTTGGGAAGAGTCATCACGGCTGGCGGTAAGAGAATGTCAAATAAACAGTTGGAGACAATAATGAAAGTTCCGCAACCACAGACAGTGGGACAAATGATCACATTCTTAGAAATGACGGGTTTTAGCGTGGATTGGGTGGAAGGGTATTCTGAAAAAACGCAACCACAAAGAAAGATAATGAAGGAGGTTGGGCAAGAAGAACTGTCGAATAAAGGACGAGGGGGAAGTTGGCGGGAAAAAATAGGACTTGCAGTGGGGATAACAGTGATAGTGGTACTGGTGTTGCTGTTGTGTATCCTCCCTCTCTTGAGATCCTCTCCCCACAGGGCTATAGGCATCCAGTTGGTGTCGTAAGGTGACTAACACAGGAGTCAGGCGCCAGACGGTGATTCCAGGTTCCAGCGGACGGGACGCTGTCACAGTCCAGGGAGACGGGGAGAGCGGAGGGACTGCGGGCGCTGACACCAGTCCAGGGAGCAACAGCACCAACAGTGCCCCTGCGGGTCCAGTACGAGAATCGCAAGCCGGCTTTCCAGTGGAGTGACGTGCAGACCGCGTACTCTGGTTGGAAGAAATACCAGGAGACCAGTGGAGTGACGTGCAGACCGCGTACTCTGGTTGGAAGAAATACCAGGAGCCCAGTGGAGTGACGTGCAGACCGCGTACTCTGGGTGGAAGATATACCAGGAGCCCACCAACCACGAGAACTGTGGCAAATCATCGTGCTACAAATCAACGTGTTAAAGAAAATTTTACTGAGTGTATGATAACTTTGTTGGGTCAGAAGGCCAATAAGAATACAGTGAGGGGAGTTATTCGGGGCCATAAGATTTGACCCCGAAAGGGGGGAATGTAGGAAAATTTTGAGACTCCCCATGATTGTGATGACGTCACATGTTAAAGCTAGGGTGTTCCCACCAAGGTTGGGCCAGATGTATCCTCCTAAAACAGTAGCCCTATCAGTAGTTATAGATAAGTTTTCATGAGTGTGACGACTTCAATATGCGTCATGATAAAGTAAACATCTACTCATATAATCAAAACAGTAGCCCTATCAGTAGTTATAGATAAGCTTTTACGACTGTGACGACGTCACTATGCGTCATGATGAAGTCATATAATCAAAACAGTAGCCCTATCAGTAGTTATAGATAAGTTTTATGATTGTGACGACTTCACCATGCGTCATGATAAACTCATATAATCAAAACAGTAGCCTTAGAAATCTTACTATCAGTAGTTGTAGATAAGCTTTTGGAAACGCAAGAAACCACAGTATCAACTGTAGAAAAAGAGCATGAGAACGCAGTAGACTTAGAAATCATATATACATATTCACTCACTCAGCAGAAAAGAACTAGTCACTGAACAGATAAACACTAACTAGAAAACTAATATTTTACAGTGACCCATATGTAACTTGTATGTTTAATGAAAAAATTACAGAAGGCTGAGACTTATATGCATACTGGAAAAGTACAGAACAAAGACCACTGGTTCTCAAGAGAAAGTTGGGGTAGCCTCCCACACTGACGTTATCCGTTATCACCTAAGAACAAAGACAGTCATTTTGGTGCCAAGAAGGTCAGGTTGACCCAAGAAATAAAAATTATTGTGGTGCCAAAAAGAACAAGTGGCTGGGATTTACGTAAATGTATAATGGGTTATGGAGTTTGTGGAGTACATTTTGTGTATAAAAGGATTGTAAAACTGACAGTCGTGGTTCAATTCGGCGGAATTGTTCCGGCTTTGTTGTGCACATGCACCGGTGCAAATAAAGTCAATCTTTTCTGAAGAGCTTGCTGACGTGGTGTCTTTTCCCTCGTGAAGTTGTTTTCTACAGATTGGCGATTGGACTCAGAGAATTTTGTCGTTTTCCTAGACCACGACAGCTTCTGATTAGAATTAAATTAAATAATATTAAAATACTGCTGAATGCTGAATCAGGTGCATAACCTCGGCTTCGAAGTTCCAGCCCTGAAAGCAGAGTCTGTGCTGATCCTTAAACCCAGGTATGGCCCTGCGGCAGTACACCCGTCTCAAGACCTCTGACAGTGCAGACTGCAGCTGCACCAAGTTTTGAAACTGTGCATATCTGTCCGGAGGGAACCATACTTTAAGTCTCAGAGATCGAGGCCGGTACCAGTGTGATCACTGGACCTCTGAGTACCGCGCCCGATGTAATGTCACAGGACCGCTGAGTGCCACGGCAGATGCAAGTCTCCATCCCTCTGAAAGTGTAGCCGCAGGCTACAACAAGGGTGGCGACCGTCTGGAATTTGCTACATGTGGGACTCATGTCTAAAGACCTCTGAGACTGGTGAAAGGTATCAGGACACAGAACTTCTGAATTTCTGAGGTGCTGGAACCAGGGTCCTTGGCCTGTGTCATCTGTATCAGTAACCAGTGGTATACTATTAATTAAATAAATAGGCTAGATTTTATAAAATAGTTGAGATAAGCCAGTGTAGAAGATGAAATTCTAAAATGGCCTAGAACCAACAAAAAATAGACTTTGGCCTATTATAAATAATAATAATTAGCCTAGAGCTAAATTAAATTATATAGGCATAGGTGCGCCACCATTCACCTATCTTTAGAAAGCTCGCTTTCAAAAAAGTATAGTGAATTCTGGTGCACCCTATTGTTTTCATCTGGGTTTTTATTCTGCGTGTCTTAGTGGCACAAGGAGGAAATCAGAGGATTTTAATTAATAATATTAACAAATAATATGTTAATTATTAATGCATGCCTATGCACGTCAGTTAGGAACTGTTAGAAATTCACTAACAGACTTACTTGGGTGCCAATTAAATCAGCCAAGGCATGCTACATACTAAGAGATCTAATGGTATTTTTGTGTGAATTTCACCATAGCACAAAATATACATATTAGAATCTTTATCAAACCATTGCTAAGTCAGTCAATGCCATAAATGATCATAATGTCATCAAACTTTAACTCAGCTAATACGGGCCAGTATCATCTGTGCCTGCAAGGAAAATTGTTTAAGGAAGAATCTACCAAACTACATATGTCAAATAAATAAACAAATAAGGAGAATAAGCAATTACTCCTAAGTTTACATCAAGTTTGTCTTTTAACATTAAAATGTTGAGAGGGGGGTCATTTTTTGACAAGGACTGGCTTACTGGTTTCTCTTTATTCTACTTTCCCAAATGTTCTCTCTTTATATTCCCTCCTTCCTTTCCATTTACTGTTCCTCCTTTCTTCTTTCTCCCTTCTCCCCACCTGTCCATCTTGTTCTCGGTTTCTCCCCCTTCTCTGTCAGTTGTTGAATGTTTAAGAAGCAGTAAACCTACACTCCCAAGAGAGTGTCTGATTTTCTTTTTGTTTTTTCATCTTTTTATTTTTTCATCAGTTGTAATTTAACCCCCGAATTATGCAGACAGTAACCCTGCATAGATTTTCTCTTCTTTGCCCAACTACAGGCAAAGAATTTAACACCTCATGGTTAGGGAGATTTGTAGGTCCCTTCTGGGAAAATGTTTTAGAAGTATGTGAAATGTTCTTAATATTTAGGATATCTCTGTAAATATTAATAACAATTTTCACAGTAATTTTAAAATGTATTTGTTACAAACTGAAGGATGCTACAACCTCCAAACACTACTTGTCTTGTATGTCGTAAATTATGCTTTTTGTGTTTTTTCTTCATTTTTATACTGTATGTTTATTATCATTGTTCTTTATTTATATACTATCACTTTCAAAACCCATCCACACAACATGTATTAGGTTTGTCTCCTTTCTTTTTAATTTCCCCAAATCCAGTTTATCCAAAATTACAAAGGATATTACCATGAGAAGGACAAAAAAATCATATTTACCACATAATGCAGTTGTCATGAAACTCCCAACTACCTCATTCATATATACCATGTCTTACAAACCTTTTTCCCCATAATCCCATTAAGTTTGTTTAGGTTCAACCTCTGCAAAGCCCCGTGGATGTCAACCTTAAGTACAGTTTCTCCAAGACTTTGCTTCGATAGATTCGCTCGAGAGGGCACCTCCGGGTCCAAAGTTCCTCCGTCACTGTCAGCTGTCTTGTGAGTTTTTTTTTTTTCTGTACTTAAGAACGCGGGCCCTGACTGATGAAATGGACTTAGTGCAACAGGTCATCTGGGGCGCAAAAGTTCCCATCTTCACTCCAACATCTGATCCGCTCCCTACCATACACACCTCAACCCACACAACCCTTGATCTCAGCCTTCCCAGGTATTCCCACCATCAGCCCTACGACCCTGGACCTCCGGCGCCAACCCTCTGGGAAAGTGTCCATGACCCCTTGGGAGGACGTTTTGAGTGTGTCCCCCATTGGGCCAGAGGGGGGAGCTGTAAGAGGGGAGTCAAACTGGGAACCAGGAAAGGCTGGCATTTGAACGAGCCTGCTGGCTGAGTCTCATCCTGGACTTCAAAGAACCCAGAGCCGTGTAATAAAACAATAAGGTGCTCGCACTTCCTTCGGTTGAGCTGGCCATTTGGCTCTCTGGAATGCTACCATCTGGACACGACTAAGATAAGGGGAACTAGTCTCTTTGTCTAGGGTTGTGGGGGTGTGTGTGTTGGGGCCATTAAGGGGAAAAAGATCATCAGACCTCTGGCCGAATGGTGGGGCAACTGTGCTTGACAGTAACACAGTGCCCCTCTGTGGTCCCCTCTGTCATTACCCTTTATATTTCTTTTCTGGATCTGGACTATAAACCATCTGTTCATCATATTTTACAAACCCTGGAAAAGTCTACAAACCATGCACATGTGTTCATTGTATTACTATATTATAACCTATGTAATAATAACATGGATTACATATAAAATGGTACACCAAAAGGGTATTTTCATGACAACTGCACCATAATATTACATCCACTTGACATGTTTGGTATGGGCGTGTTCAGTAAAATTCAAGAAATTGAATGAAATATGTTTCATACCAAATAACCTTTAATAAAACATAGTTTCAGAAACTCAGGGAAAAATTGGCACAATGGAATGTCCTCTCTGGTAATCATCTCCTTTCCCCAATTTCCTCACCAATTGTTTTACAACAGCCTCCAAATGGTGGGGGCTGAAATTCCGGACTTCATTCGGACAGGTTAATTTATGGCAATGCCGCCTAGACCAAACGCGGGATTTGGCTTAAAAGGAAGGGAGACAAAGCAATCGGGGAAGATCGTAACCGACTTCCCACAGTGCACATACTCTGTGCTCTGTGTACATAGCTATACAGGAAGATCGTAACCGACTTCCCACAGTGCACATACTCTGTGCTCTGTGTATAGATAGCAATGGAAGATCGTAATCGACTTCCCACAGTGCACATACTCTGTGCTCTGTGTAGCCTATAGACAGACATGGAAGATCGCAATCGACTTCCCACACTGTGCAGACCCTGTGATTTTGTGTGTAGTTACCAGGCTGGTAAGAACTTTTACTCTGTATTTATGTTTTTAAAACCTTCCATATTTTAATTTTAATTGACTGTTAATTTGAAGCTAATGACCTACCTGCCTGTTTAATAAATTCTTCTTATTTTTAACTTGCGTGGTCGTTGTGACTCTAATCACTTTTATCTTCTTTTCAGCCGTAATTCCGTTTAAATACTCAGGGGGACAATTCTGCTTAGGACCTACTGATCAGGGATCTAGTACAGTAAAATCCTTAGATAGGCGACCACGATCTGCCCGTTAACGAGATTGGTGGTATTGGTTCTGGTGTTTTGGCTTAAGAGGACCCATGGGCGTTATACGCCGGTTCTTGTCAAATTCGCCTGAAGGAACCCGATAGATACGCACCGTCCTGGGCTCATAACTATCGATGCACTATCCATACAAGGAAGGCATGTATTATGGTGGTCCGCCTCCTACCCTCTGGGGGCTTCACCGAACTGAGATTTAACAATAGTGCTAAATCTGGGAGCATATATTGAGGAATGATGGCACAAGGTAGAGCCGAGTGTAACCACTCCAAATTCCACGTATAGTTAAAACCAAATTTTAAATTATAATTTAATATTGGAGTCAGATTAACACGAGGGTAAAAACTAGTAACCGTTAGGTTTTCTTGCTGTGGTCATGGATATATTTGATGTGTTGTTCCGCGCATTTGTGAATATTCTGATGCTCCCATTGGAATATTGACGGTCCGGCGACAGATCAGACATATCTCTGATGACAGCATGGCCCCGTTTGCGAACGGAGAGTAACCAGAATGCTACTGGTCCGTTTCAGGCCAGTTTTAAGCGGGATATGAAGCAACGCCTTCATATCTGACCCGTGGCAACGGAACCAGTGCATTCTTAATTATAATTGTGCCCTGTTCTTACGAACAGAGGAAAAATAACTAACTAACTAAAAAATAACTAACATCTCCGGTTTGAATCACACCAGCCAAGGGAAGAACACGCGATGCCTTCCCCTCCAGCTACAAACCCTCATTGGTCTAGCTGTGAGGTGTTTACACATCTAAAACGAATTTTGTGCAACTGGAAACAATATATAAGTGGTACACGTCCTCTGAATGGATCGCATGGGCACCGGACTGCGCTGCCACAGTTCGTAACGCGAATAGCGATCTCATAAATCCAAATTCCCCAGACAGAAATAATTAACCAGTGCATCCAACACGAACGCTGTGGCATTGGAAACTATTTAAACAAATAATATAGCAAATTCAAACGTGTAATCGGGCGCAGGTGTGTGCGTCACCGTTTTAAATACAGTTGATTACGCTATTGGCGATCTCATAAATCCAAATTCCCGAGACAGAAATTCTTATCCAGTCCATCTAAAACGAATTTTGTGCAACTGGAAACAATATATAAGTGGTACAAGTCCTCTGAATAGATCGCGTGGGCACAGGACTGCACTGCCACAGTTCGTTACATGAATAGCCATCTCATAAATCTAAATTCCCCAGACAGAAATAATTCACCAGTGCATCGAACACGAATGCTGTGGCATTGGAAACTTTAAAAAAACAATTGAGCAAATACATAGGTGTAATCGGGCGCAGGTGTGTGCATCACCGTTTTAAATACAGTTGATTACGCTATTGGCGATCTCATAAATCCAAGTTCCCGATACAGATATTAATATCCAGTCCATCTGAAACGAATTTTGTGAATAGGAAACAATCTACAAGCGGTACATGTTCACCAAATAGATCGCGTGGGCACCGGACTGCGCTGCCACAGTTCGTTACGCGAATAGCGATCCGACTTCCCGACACAGAAATAATTGCCAGCCTTGTGTGTTGGTGGGGAGTGCATCAGGGAGAGGACAAATGAGTGGAGTAGGGGCAGGAAAGCTGCGGAGTGGGAGGCATCAAGGTGGATGTTGAAGTCTCCCAGGAGGATCAGTGGGGTGCCATCCTCTGGGAAGGAGCTGAGCAGGGTGTCAAGCTCATTGAGGAAGCTTCCCAGGGCCCCTGGAGGGTGATAGATAACAACAATATATAAGTTAACAGGATAGGTGATTGAGACAGAGTGGTATTCAAAGGTAGAGATGGAGAGGTGAGAGAGGGGGAGAACAGAGAATTTCCAGGAGGGAGAGATCAGCAAACCTGTGCCCCCACCACGGCCAGACGGGCGGGTGGCATGAGAGAAGGAGGAGGAGGAGGAGAGGGCTGCAGGGGTTGCAGTGTTGCCTGGTGTGATCCAGGTCTCAGTGAGGGCAAGGAAATGTAGAGAGAAGAGGGACGCGTAGGCCGAAATGAAGTCAGCCTTCCGCGTAGCAGACTGGCAGTTCCATAGCCCTCCTGCGACCGTGAAGTCGTCACAGGGGGGTCAGTGAGGGATAGCGAAGGTTGGAGAGGTTCCGTCGCCGCGGGCGGCCTCGCCTGTGGAAGCGAGTTCTGTAGGGGACAGAACGGGTTGGGATGGGGTTGAAACATAGCATAGCAGTGAGGACAGGGAAGGCCTGTGGTGTGGCCACATGGTCAAGGAAAAGTTAAATTAAACATACACATGCATACTGAGAACAATCAATCGAGGACTGTCAGGCAAAGTCAAGGACCTCTCAACGTCAGCAGCAGAGGCAGAAACCTGCAGAGAACAAACGATATGAAATTAAACACATTTAAATATTATTAGGAATACAGTGTCCTCCATAATGTTTGGGACAAAGACCCATCATTTATTGATTTGCCTCTGTACTCCACAATTTGAGATTTGTAATAAAAAAGGGTATTTACATCCATATCGGGTGAAGAGTGTATGAATTACAGCCCTTTTTATACATAATCCCCCCAATTTTAGGGCACCATGCTTGGGACACAGCAATGTTACAGTGCACATCATGAACGAGTACACCCTCTCTGAAAAATGGAAATCCAGCTTTATCGCTTTACAAATAAAAAAAGATTTGGGGTTCCTATATTATGTAGTGTTTCAGCAACACTGCAATACTGCAATGCTAAACAGGAAAGCATGTTTTTTTTAACCAACATTATAAAGAGCCATGTTGCAAATGAGTACCCCGCCTCTGAGCAAAATTTGTTTCTGCTTCTAAATTATGACCATCACAAAAAAGAAAACAAAATTGACAGCTATTAAACATATACTTAACTGCAACATAGAAAGATATGTCATCAATAACTGTAAAATCTGTGAATTAGCCAACATTGAGTGCCTTGATGTTTGATGGGGAGTGCTGAGCAACATCAAAATTCAATTGAGCACCTTTGGGTCCTTGTTAGTCTTGATATGTTTCATTGGTATCTGGTAAACCAGAGTTGCTGATACACTGCATCATATAGGAACCCAAAATGTTGTTATTTGTAAAGAAATATAGCTGGATTTCCTGGATTTCCATTTATGATGCACACTGTCTGTGAATGAAAGTAGTCATGTTTAGTACCCCCCAATTCCCATGGAGATCCATTCAAATGCAAAGAGTTTTAGTATCGCTTGTAGGACAACCTGGAAATAAGATATCCAGACTCTGATGATGTTGATAGGTCACGGACATCAGGAAGTCATGGCATGCAAAGGATATGCAACCAAGTATAAAAAAATGACAATTTAATCTATGATTATGTTAATTTTTCCAATTATTTTTGAGCTCCTAAAATTGGGGGGGACTATGTATAAAAAGGGCTGTAATTCCTACAATGTTCACTTGATATGGATGTAAATATGGTCAAATCAAAGCTGAAAGTCTGCACTTTAACCACATTGTGACTGTTTTATGTCAACTGTTTGTTTGTTGGAGAACAGAATGAAAACAACAAAAAAATGTGTCCCTGTCCAAACACATACAGACTGCACTGTATATTTACTTTAATTTGTTGTACAACGCAAAACCTGGGAATAAAAGAGGGTGAAGGGAAAAACCCGCGGCCCATCCAACCGCCCGACCTGGTGCAGGATTACCTGGAACAGAGTGAGAAAGAAAGAGAGAAAAACAGCCCAGAAAGCACTGGGGCTTCCTTATTATAGGGTTTACCCCCAGGTGCTCTCAATTAGAAAGGGGTGCACCGCACACACTGGCCGACTCCTGTAACTACAATAAAAATAAAACAATATTAGAGACAGTCGTCACATCTGTTTCCAGTATCAGTGCATCACTCTGCTGTTTGAAGTGAGCCATCAGCACCAGCAGAACATATGGAGCTGCCACACTGGTATTGCTTCGGGTCAGAACAGCCTTGACTTCACTGTTGGTAGGGTTTTTCTTGAGGAACTCCATGATATTTCGCCCATTTCCTTCAAGAGATGCTTCCAGTTTTCTCAAAATGTTGATGTCTGTTAACATCTCAAAATGTGTACACATACTCCTAGGGACAAAAAGGTATGGCCACTGAGATTTCAGATATTCAAGTGTGTGGGCCGGTGTTGTGTTTATCATCTTGCGCTGTAAGTAGTACGTTGCCTCCATGAGATTCTGTACTTCTCCCCTTTCAATCCCAGACAAACCCTCACGAGAGAAGAACTCCAAAAGTATCTTCTTTTTCTCTTCCAGTGTGCTTCCTGTTTCTTCAGGTGGAAGGTCTGGCTGCCACCGTGTGCAGCCATAGCTATCTGCAGGGCCTGTGTTTGGCTTTGCCCCTGTGGTGACAGACCTGCACCGTGCCAAAGTGTTATTTCTCTTTAAATGCTCAACATGAATTTTTATTTGACTCAGGAGAGATGCATATCCTCCCCCTATAAATTTCCCTTCTATCATGTCAGCGAAGGACTGTGGAAACCCCTTGACAATCTTGACAGAAATTATGAGGCACTGCGACCACGAAGGGTTGGCCTCAAACTTCCTCATTTCGTCCACCAAGACCCGAACCATTTGCCTTCTATCTGCTGTTCAGGGCCTTATCCCACTTTCAGTGGCAGTACCAATACCTGGTGGCATTTTCTCCCAGGGTACCTGGAAAGTTTCTGGCCAGTTTTGCTTTACTGGTGGCCGTGTGGAATGTGATGGTGAAGGGCTACTGGATCTCGAGGAGCTTGACAGTGATGAACTGCCTTCTGGGGACTGGAGTAGGGGGGTAGCACAACTTATGGCATCTGGCAATGAAAACAAAAATCTATCATTATCAATATTGACTAAAATGATGCAGTAATTAATTAAATGAAACAATAAGCATTTTAATACACTCTTTAATTTGGTCGTGAAGTAGTAAATATACAGTACCTGCTCATTTCCATGCATTTAAAAGTTTTCTGCACTGGCTTGATCGAATAACCTCTGCAATTTCCTGTTCTCTTATGTACTGCAAGTCATCTTTGCTTTCCACTCCCTGGTGTAAGATCGTTTCAACCAACAGAATGAGCGTCTCTTCTGGCACACTTGGCAGGACAGAAATGACTGCGTCCTTGATGCTCTCACTTATATCAGACATTCTGGAGGAAAGGAGTGGTGAAGGGCTATTAGAGACAGACCAAACATGTTGTACACAGGCAAAGGGTAATAGTCAAGGAGGCGTGCATGATCTAGGAAGAAATCATTTGAAATGGGGTTCTCTGAGCCCATCTTTGGGCAGTAAATCCCCTGATCAAAAAGGAAATCAGACTGGCATTTCTCTGTGACAAAGTAAACACAACTGTTGCAAACAAGAATCAGTTCTATCTTGCCAAAGACTAGTCCCTCATCATTCTTCTCCAAGACAACACACATGCCTTTTTTGTAGCTTGTGCCTTTAACGGGGACATTGTGTACAGCCACAGAGTTAAGTAGCTGGAGGCCTAAATGATCAACAGATTGTTTTATCTTGTCATTGTAATCATTTGGAAAAGAAATCTGTACCTCTATCAAAAATGACACAAGGTGGAAACACATTACCAGCACAGAGAGATGCTTGTAAAAGTTGATGCCTCTCTGCTAATGTGGAACACAAATTCTTGAAGTTGTGTCATTTGTGAGCACACTGTTTAAAATGTGTGTGTGTTTACTCTCAAACCTAAGGGTCCATAAGCGAATAAGAGGCCCAAAGCAAAGTATCAATTCAGGATAGTGACATATATAATGGTGTTTCGGCTTAAGTGGGTGATTAGGAAAACAATCCTGTCGACTTGGCAAATACTCCTCAATAAGGACTCTCAAGTAGGCCACCTGGCTAGTTGCAATGGCAGGAGCACAAACAAATTCAACTTTTTGCCTTAGCTGCAACACAAATTGCCAAACTTCATTTTCAACTGGATTTTAAATTTTGTCCCCAATCAAGAGAGGCAGAAGTCTAAGGAAACACCAATTCTGGACAGCATGTCCACTCAATTTCTCACTTCCTGGATTCATTTCACATGGCTTATTGCTGGCGTCATTGCCAAGGTACCTGAAGTGATTAAGCCGTCCATTCAGTTCTCTATACGTGAAGAATTTCTGATTTGTGACAAAATGACTTAGGTATAGAGCCAAGTCATATGCGACGATACCCTCAAATAAGTCATGGCCCAGACAAGGAGGCAGACCAGGTTGGCACACATGGAAGTGGGTTAATTTGATAAATTTGGAATCAAGTTTAATTCCCAGTGACAGTTTTGATGTACTTACGTTATGCTGCATGCTGTGCTGCACGCTGTCTTTGTATGATGCAATTGTTTTCTTTTCACCTGTTGTGAAGGGAGATGACAAAAATTGAGCACGGTCAACAGTACATAATCTGCAGAAATGGGTGCTTTTACTGAAGTTTTCACTAAAGCCACCAATACTGTGTGATCCCAGATTATCTCCAGCTATGGCACACAATGTTCCTCGGTACACATGTCCATCAGGTAAGACTATACCACTTCAATCAAAGTAGCGGATTTACCACTTCAAAAGCATCCCGGTACAGTACCAGACCAAGAGATTCCTCCTACTTCTTAAACAGTACATTTGCTGCAACATTGCTACCATCCCAGATGTCTTCCAAGACATCTCTTGATCTAGACAAAGACTGTATCTCTTGTTTGTTGCTATGTGTTTGCTGCTTGACCGACTGACACTGAAAGAGTGATCGAAGTGCATCTTTTAACGGAATGTATTGAGAAAAACATTCCTTCCCTGAATCATTCATTCCAAGATAAAGTGGGACTGGCTCAATGTAATGTAAAAACTGTTTTTTGTCTTTGATCAGTTTTCAAGGTACCAGTGTTGCATGCCCGAAACAAATCCTCGGATTTAAGAACCTCTATGACATTCTCTCTCTCACTATCAGAGATATCCAATGATACCAGCTTTTCGTCCAACTTATGAAGTAAATGAGACTGACTGATATCATGCACTGCTTGAAAATCCTCAATAATAGACTGTATGACTGATGCTGGCAGTAAAAGTTTTGCCTGCAACTTTAAATAAAAGAAAGCCAAATTGTGCAAGAAAAGGGATTCATCTGCTCTCTCTGGCAGCACCGCTGCTTGGTCTCCCTCATTATCATCAGTTATGTCGTCAGTCAAATCCCCCTCCAACACTGAAACATCCTCAACTTGTTCATTGGTTGCCGTTAGTCTCGTCTCTCTTCCTACTGTTTCAAGGCCCAAAAGACTGGATGCTGTACAAGACTTGTGTACTCTTGAAAAATGAGAAGTAAAGGAAGAGACGACTGAAAACGTTCTCCCACACTGACGAAATGGACAAGAAACTGCCCTGCCCTCTCTGATATGAGATTTCAAATGAGAGTTTAAACTGGATAAATCATTGCATCTAACATCGCAAAATTCTACATGACAAGATACACGCTCGATTGCAGTTACCTGTGCTCTCCTCTTATCTTGATGCTCTCGATATACATGACATTCCAACTGCGTTACGTTTCTGAACGAACGGGTGCAATCTAAAAAGGCGCATTTAAACGACGCGATTGGAAGACTCGCACGTACTTTCATATGCCTAACAAACGCATACTTCGTTAAGCATTGGTGACCGCAATACTGACATGGAAACATGCTTTCATACTAAGCTATCGCTGGCGAATGATTGGCCGTTATGATACGAACTAGTTTTATGAATTCGAAACGCACGTAGCCTACCTGCGCAATCCAGCGTCTCTCTAGCCAGCTGCAACAAAAAATATTCGAAATACAGGGTTGCCTTGGAAAAGAACAAGAAGATTAATGTGAAATACAGATCAACGTATTCTGTTGGAAATAAAAAACGAACAAATTGTAAGATAATTACTTTTAAATTCGCGTAGCCTATTAGGTGTGACACTCGAAACTTGGCATTGCTTTGTTAACAAATTCTCTGCCGCCACTACTAACCAATGGCTTCCCAATATCCTTTGCAATTTCCAGTTAATTACTGCAAATTCAAACGGTGATATGCAGTTAAGAGCAATGTGCTGTATATCAATAAAACAGCAGGTTACTGTCGGAATTTCCCTGTAATTTCACATCAATTTCATACCGTGTACCAACAATGCCTATATATATGTTTATTTTTATATTTATTGATTGTTATAGATTTAATCAGCTGAAAGTGAAATGTTATTCTGCGGGCGTTTGGGCATATTATTTTGCCGTTGTCAAGCAAAACTCTGGTTCGTAGTTCTAATTGGACCGTCGTTATGCAGACACTCTGCTTGGTAGTTCTATTTGCACCGTTTTTAAGCAAAAACCGCTGATCGTTAGTTCCAGGAAAACAATGATTTTATCAAGAAAAAAATAGTTCCTTCTCGTTTCATAGCATGCAATTAGTTTATACCATGTGTAAAGCTACCATACGTTTTTTGGCATTACATTTGTTGTGTTCAATAATAGATGTTACAGGTTGAGTGTATTCTGACCACTAGGAGGAGGCATTGTATTGCTTTAGTGAGAGTAGTTGGAAGTCTAAACCTAGTAAGGATGTGACGTGGAGGGAAAGTGTGTTGACCAGGAAATTGGGGTAAGATGCATACGCTCCTGCATTCGGCAGCAGGTGTGTGCATCATCCGTCAAATTCGCCAATAATCAAGCACCACCGCTATTACTAGTAATATTGACATTCATTCTACGAAATGCATGCCCTCGCAGGCGTTTTGTGCACACGCAGCCTTACATTTAAGGACTTATAAATGCCTGGGGAAAATAAAAGGATGGCTTGGGCTCCACAGTGAACGAAGAAGCTCATGCATTCGGTAGCAGGTGTGTGCATCTCCGTATTAAAAACAGTTGATTACGCAAATAGCGATCTCATAAATCCAAGTTCCCGAGACAGACATTATTACCCAGTCCATCTAAAACTAATTTTGTGAATAGGAAACAATCTACAAGCGGTACACGTTCACCAAATAGATCGCATGGGCACCGGACTGCGCTGCCCCAGTTCGTTGCGCGAATAGCGATCTCATAAATCCAAATTCCCCAGACAGAAATAATTAACCAGTGCATCCAACACGAACGCTGTGGCATTGGAAACTATTTAAACAAATAATATAGCAAATACAAAGGTGTAATCGGGCGCAGGTGTGTGCGTCACCGTTTTAAATACAGTTGATTACGCTATTAGCGATCTCATAAATACATGTTCCCGAGACAGAAATCATTATCCAGCCCATCTAAAACGAATTTTGTGAATAGAAAACAATCTACAAGCGGTACACGTTCACCAAATAGATGGCGTGGGCACCGGACTGCGCTGCCACAGTTCGTTACCCGAATTGCGATCTCATAAATCTAAATTACCCAGACAGAAATAATTAACCAGTGCATCCAACACGAACGCTGTGGCATTGGAAACTCTTTAAAAAAACAATTGAGCAAATACAAAGGTGTAATCGGGCGCAGGTGTGTGCGTCACCGTTTTAAATACAGTTGTTGACGCTATTAGCGATCTCATAAATCCAAGTTCCCGAGACAGAAATTATTATCCAGTCCATCTAAAACGAATTTTGTGCAACTGGAAACAATATACAAGTGGTAGACGTCCTCTGAATAGATCGCGTGGGCACCGGACTGCGCTGCCACAGTTCGTTAGGCGAATAGCGATCTCATAAATCCAAATTCCCCAGACAGATATAATTAACCAGTGTATCCAACAGGAACGCTGTGGCATTGGAAACTCTTTAAACAAACAATTGAGCAAATACAAAGGTGTAATCGGGCGCAGGTGTGTGCGTCACCCGTTTTAATTAGAGTTGATTACGCTCTTGGCGATCTCATAAATCCAAGTTCCCGAGACAGAAATTATTATCCAGTCCATCTAAAACGAATTTTGTGCAATTGGAAACAATCTACAAGTTGTACACGTTCACCAATTAGATTGGGTGGGCACCGGACTGCGCTGCCACATTTCGTTGCGCCAATAGCGATCTCATAAATCCAAATTCCCCAGACAGAAATAATTAACCTGTGCATCCAACACGAACGCTGTGGCATTGGAAAATATTTAAACAAATAATTTAGCAAATACAAACGTGTAATCGGGCGCAGTTGTTTGCGTCACAAGTTTTAAATACAGTTGATTACGCTATTGGTGATCTCATCAATCCAAGTTCCCGAGACAGAAATTATTATCCAGAAATCTAAAACGAATTTTGTGCAATAGGAAACAATCTACAAGTGGTACACGTTCACCAAATAGATCGGGTGGGCACCGGACTGCGCTGCCACAGTTCGTTGCACGAATAGCGATCTCATAAATCCAAATTCCCCAGACAGAAATAATTAACCAGTGCATCCAACACGAACGCTGTGGCATTGGAAACTATTTAAACAAATAATATATCAAATACATACGTGTAATTGGGCGCAGGTGTGTGCGTCACCGTTTTAAATACAGTTGATTACGCTATTAGCGATCTCATAATCACAAGTTCCCGAGACAGAAATTATTATCCAGTCCATCTAAAACGAATTTTGTAAATAGGAAACAATCAACAAGCGGTACACGTTCACCAAATAGATCGCGTGGGCACCGGACTGCGCTGCCACATTTCGTTGCGCCAATAGGGATCTCATAAATCCAAATTCCCCAGACAGAAATAATTAACCTGTGCATCCAACACGAACGCTGTGGCATTGGAAAATATTTAAACAAATAATTTAGCAAATACAAACGTGTAATCGGGCGCAGTTGTGTGCGTCACAAGTTTTAAATACAGTTGATTACGCTATTGGTGATCTCATCAATCCAAGTTCCCGAGACAGAAATTATTATCCAGTTATCTAAAACGAATTTTGTGCAATAGGAAACAATCTACAAGTGGTACACGTTCACCAAATAGATTGCGTGGGCAACGGACTGCGCTGCCACAGTTCGGTGCGCGAATTGTGATCTCATAAATCCAAATTCCCCAGACAGAAATAATTAACCAGTGCATCCAACACGAACGCTGTGGCATTGGAAGCTCTTTAAAAAAAAATTGAGCAAATACAAAGGTGTAATCGGGCGCAGGTGTGTGCGTCACCGTTTTAAATACAGTTGATTACCCTATTGGCGATCTCATAAATCCAAGTTCCCGAGACAGAAATTATTATCCAGTCCATCTAAAACGAATTTTGTGCAATTGGATACAATCTACAAGTTGTACACGTTCACCAATTAGATCGGGTGGGCACCGGACTGCGCTGCCACATTTCGTTGCGCCAATAGCGATCTCATAAATCCAAATTCCCCAGACAGAAATAATTAACCTGTGCATCCAACACGAACGCTGTGGCATTGGAAAATATTTAAACAAATAATTTAGCAAATACAAACGTGTAATCGGGCGCAGTTGTTTGCGTCACAAGTTTTAAATACAGTTGATTACGCTATTGGTGATCTCATCAATCCAAGTTCCCGAGACAGAAATTATTATCCAGTTATCTAAAACGAATTTTGTGCAATAGGAAACAATCTACAAGTGGTACACGTTCACCAAATAGATCGCGTGGGCAACGGACTGCGCTGCCACAGTTCGGTGCGCGAATTGTGATCTCATAAATCCAAATTCCCCAGACAGAAATAATTAACCAGTGCATCCAACACGAACGCTGTGGCATTGGAAGCTCTTTAAAAAAAAATTGAGCAAATACAAAGGTGTAATCGGGCGCAGGTGTGTGCGTCACCGTTTTAAATACAGTTGATTACCCTATTGGCGATCTCATAAATCCAAGTTCCCGAGACAGAAATTATTATCCAGTCCATCTAAAACGAATTTTGTGCAATTGGAAACAATCTACAAGTTGTACACGTTCACCAATTAGATCGGGTGGGCACCGGACTGTGCTGCCACAGTTCGTTTGGCGAATAGCGATCTCATAAATCCAAATTTCCCAGACAAAAATAATTAACCAGTGCATCCAACACGAACGCTGTGGCATTGGAAACTCTTTAAACAAATAATATAGCAAATACAAACGTGTAATCGGGCGCAGGTGTGTGCGTCACCGTTTTAAATAAAGTTGATTACGCTATTAGCGATCTCAAAAATCCAAGTTCCCGAGACAGAAATTATTATCCAGTCCATCTAAAACGAATTTTGTGAATAGGAAACAATCTACAAGCGGTACACGTTCACCAAATAGTTCGCGTGGGCACCCGACTGCGCTGCCACAGTTCGTTGCGCGAATAGCGATCTCATAAATCCAAATTCCCCAGACAGAAATAATTAACCAGTGCATCTAAAACGAATTTTGTTCAACTGTAAACAATATACATGTGGTACAAGTCATCTGAATAGATCGCGTGGGCACCGGACTGCGCTGCCACAGTTCGTTATGCGAATAGCGATCTCATAAATCTAAATTCCCCAGACAGAAATAATTAACCAGTGCATCCAAGACGAACGCTGTGGCATTGGAAACTCTTTTAAAAAAATTGAGCAAATACAAAGGTGTAATCGGGCGCAGGTGTGTGCGTCACCGTTTTAAATACAGTTGATTACGCTATTGGCGATCTCATAAATCCAAGTTCCCGAGACAGAAATTTTTATCCAGTCCATCTAAAAGGAATTTTGTGCAATAGGAAACAATCTAGAAGTTGTACACGTTCACCAATTAGATCGGGTGGGCACCGGACTGCGCTGCCACAGTTCGTTGCGCGAATAGCGATCTCATAAATCCAAAATCCCAAGACAAAAATAATTAACCAGTGCATCCAACACGAACGCTGTGGCATTGGAAACTATTTAAACAAATAATATAGCAAATACAAAGGTGTAATCAGTCATTTAACTACTTTGTTTCGGACTGGGGCACTGTTCCCTCTGGCCTCTTCTCCCTGACGCCGGGAGTGAAAGCCTCTCGTACAACAAACCCGGCAACTAACATCGAAAATTGAGGGGAAGGAAGCGGCGAGCTCTTCAGAAAAGTACGCCCCAAACCGTGAGTGAATTGTGTGTGGTGTGAGTGGATTGTGTGTGGTATGAGTGAATTGTGTGTGGTGTGAGTGGATTGTGTGTGGTGTGAGTGAATTGTGTGGGGTATGAGTGTGAATGGAGTGTGGTATGAGTGAAAGGACGTCATAAAATTTTTATTTTTTGGAAAAGTTTTGGGAAAAGTGTTGTTGGTTAGGAACAACATTGATAAAGCTGCTTATGCTTGATTAGATGCTTATGCTTGTGCGGAATTGTGTTGGAAACAGAATTGTTGAGTAGAAACAATTTTGGAAAAGGCCTATATTTGTTGCAAAAGTGTGAGGAACGGGAACTGGGAATTCAATATCCCTTTAGCGAAGTTTACACTGATGTAGGTGTGTGTGGCAAAGAGTGTAATTGGTACACTAACGCCGTTGTTATATGTGGTGCCAAGAGACTTGGAAAGGCAGTAATTCCTTGTGTAGGTCACCTGCAAGAGCTCGGGTCCCGGGATATAAAGAGAAAACTGTTGTTGGGTAGAAACAACAGGGATAACGCTGTGCTTATGCTTTGATTAGATGCTCATGCTTGCGGCGAAATAACGTTGTATTAGGGAACAGAGGAAAAACTTTTTGTGTGTGTCTGTACGTACAATTATAGAGTGTGTGGAAGAGAGAACGGCAAGAGTGTAGAAGAGATAAGAAGGGAGAAAATAAGTGTAGAAATCAAGGTCGTGGGGAGCCTTGGCTGGAAAAATAACGGTTAAATAATAAAGAAATAGAATAAAAGGCAGAAGCCTCGGTTGGGAATAAAGGTTAAATAGAGATAAAGTATATTAAAGTATTAGAGTATCCTGTCCTGTCACCGTAAAGTAATGGAAAAAGAAGAGAAAACGCCAATTGAGATAATCACAGGAAAATATCCTAAATGTGAACAGGAGATAAAGAAAATATCAGAAAAATGGACAAAAAGAACTAAGAAATTGGTGACAAAATGGCCAAAAGGGGGTACGTTTGATAGAGAAATATGCGATCAGATGGGAGGGGTAATAGCACATTATAAATCAGAAGACAAGTCAGAAACAAGAAAGCTAAAAAGAGAACAGGAAAAAACAATTTTAGGATGGTTTAGGTCCGCTTCCCTAGAAAGAGATGTAGGATTAAAAAGGGATTGCAGTGAAATAATGACTCCCCCTCCGTATGCCCCACAATCACCAAGACATGCGGTAATAAAAGAGAAAGACTTGTATCCAATATGCCCGGTAACATCTGCAGTGTATCCGGTAGTAAAGGGACAGGTGGAAATAAAAGGGTGGGTAGAACATGAGGAAGGTGAAGAACTACTGGGGATAGAGAGAGCGCGGCTCGAGCAAGAAAAGGAAAAAATAGAAACAAGGGTAGCTGAGCTGAAGGGAGAATATAAAGAAGTGGAGGAATTAGAAGAACTGTTAAAAGAAAAATATAACCAGTATGATGAATACCATAGTAGGTTAGCAAAAGGCACTGCAAATAAAAAACAAATCCCCCAGATAGAGTATAAACTAGAATATAGTAAAGGGGAGGAGGAGTCCTCCCCAGCAGAAAAAAGTGAGGCAAGCGATAGTGAAGCGAGCCAGGCAAGTAATAGCGAGGCAGAAGAGTCAGAGGGGGGAGAAGGGCCTGCACAGGTGGGGGGAGACTTAGCTGGGCGATATCAAAACGTAAGAAAAAGACCGCCAACCCGGCGTAACCCAGCAGCAGAAGGGTATAGCCATAATGCTAAAAGCCCCAATACCATAGCACCATTATTGATGAGGGAAGGTGGTGTACCCCGATACATTCCCTGGTCCACCCAAGATATGTATAATGTAATAACCAATCTCCCTGAGTTGCAGAATGGGGCAGGCCACTGGATCAGGGTGCTGGAGGAGGAGACGACAGGCTGGCTCCTGGCTGTGGGTGACCTGAAGGCTCTCCTGGGGAAGGTTGTGGGGATGGAAACAATGCTGGACATATTTGAGCAAGCTGGCTTTGACAGAACCCATGCGCAGTCACCAGCAGTGGACGGTGGGCCGTTTGATAACGTGCGTGGGGTTGTTTGGGCTGCTCTACGAGCCCTGTATCCTGCACGACCGGACATAATGACCTCAACGGGGCCGCCGTTAAAAGAAAATGAACCACCAGCAACATACATCCAAACGCAGTTGCGCAGGTGGAGATTGATGACTGAGAGGGATGTACAGGAAGATCCCATAATGACCTCCCTCTTCCGCAAAGCTGTCCGGGAGGGGATGCCACAGGAAGTGGGGCGCCGCCTCGATGAGGTGGTGGGGCTGAACACCATGGCACACAGAGAGTTTGTTGATCATGTGGTACACGCTGTAGAAAGGCAGCGGAAAGAGGGGAAAACGCTGGAAGATCAAACAAAAGACATTCAAAGAAAGCTACTGCAGTTGCAGCTGGAGGAGCTGAAAACCAAAGAAAAAGAGACGAAAAAAGTGGCATCTGTGAAAATACAGAATATGGACAATGGGTTCTTTGACTTTGAAGCCGCCCCCACGCCTGAACCATGGAGTGGTCTGATGGTGCCCCGGCCAACGGTGGTCTACAACTTCTCCGGCATCCCTCCCCCGGTGGCCATGCAAGGTAATATGAACGGGGGAGGGACACAACCGGGTGGGAATCATATGGGGGGAGGGCCAGGGATTGGTGGTCAAAATACCCAGTGGAGAGGGCAGCAGAATCAGAATAATAACATGCAAAATAGAAATTGGAACCAACAAGGCTTTTCTAATCAACAGAGACAGGGCCCCATAGTTTGCTATAGATGTGATCAGGAGGGGCACATAAAAAGAGTGTGTCCAAACGCTCAAGGGATGTACCCAGGTAACCAGGGGACCTGGGTACCTAATCAGCCTCAGCAATCGCAGGGTTACCCCAACTTGACCCCACCTCCTCAGGCTAGGTCCCCATATCAGAGTGGGGGACCTGTAAATTACCAAGGTGCCCAATAAGGGTGCCCAGAGAACCCAGGCGGAGTAGGACAGCATGTAATGATAACAAACAGGCCAGAACAAGAACCAATAATAAATGTACAAATCGGAGGAAAAATTGTCCCCATGATGATAGATACTGGAGCAACATGCACATGCATTAGGAAAGGATAGGCCTCACATCTGTCTATGTCGGGAGAAGTTATTAAATCAGTAGGGTTCTCGGGAAAAACAACGTTAAGCCCGACCACAAAACCAGTATTAATAAAAATAGGCGCAAAAGAAGCAAAATTAGAGATAGTAGTATGCAAATATTCCCCCATAAGCCTTCTAGGAAGAGATGCAATTCTGGCCTTAGGACTAAAATTAAATTGTGAAGGAGGGGGCATAGATTTAACAGGAATGTACTATGTGGGAAGTGAAAATCTCCACAGGGCAAATGTATATTGGGTAGGGGATATTGAGACACAAGTAAAAGACCAAGTGTGGAGCACTTGGCAAAAATATGTTGAGGCGCAGATCCCACAGGCAACTGAGCCAGAATATGATTTACATTGTACAATGAAGTTTGATCCCTACCAGGATCCAGATCTAGAAAGAGAGTGGAGTGAGGGGAAAGGAGAAAGACAGTATTTGGTGTCATCTGCGCTCCTGATAGGTCAGGAAGGAGCAGCATTAAACATAGCAAGGACCCCATGGATTGAGCAGTGGTTTCAGGAAGAACATGCGGCCCCACACATAGCGTTAAAAGTCAATCCAGGGTACCAAGCAAAGGACTTAGGTCCTATGGTAAAGAGACCAGAAGAGCTCCAATTCGGGCCAACAGAAAATTCTTTAATTTGGTGCACAGCAGATCAAAAAATGATCAAAATTATGATAAGTGCTCAGATGTGGGGAAAGCCCCAACTGGTGAGGGTACCGTGGGAAGAGGGTACAAAACGGGAGAAATCTAGAGAAAATTTAGGCATAGAAGAACGTTTAAATCAATTACCAAGCCAACTATGGTCGCAACATGAAACGGAAATTGGTGACCCCGACTTACAAAGTTTGGACCTCAAAAAGTGTGGTGTGGCAATATGTTGATGACTTATTACTATGTGCAGACACAAAAGAGCAGTGCATGAGCGACAGCATGAAACCGCTGGAGAAACTGGCAAAGGGGGGACACAAGGTGTCCAGGAAGAAACTGCAGCTCTGCTCTCAGGAGGTGGAGTACTTGGGAAGAGTCATCACGGCTGGCGGTAAGAGAATGTCAAATAAACAGTTGGAGACAATAATGAAAGTTCCGCAACCACAGACAGTGGGACAAATGATCACATTCTTAGAAATGACGGGTTTTAGCGTGGATTGGGTGGAAGGGTATTCTGAAAAAACGCAACCACAAAGAAAGATAATGAAGGAGGTTGGGCAAGAAGAACTGTCGAATAAAGGACGAGGGGGAAGTTGGCGGGAAAAAATAGGACTTGCAGTGGGGATAACAGTGATAGTGGTACTGGTGTTGCTGTTGTGTATCCTCCCTCTCTTGAGATCCTCTCCCCACAGGGCTATAGGCATCCAGTTGGTGTCGTAAGGTGACTAACACAGGAGTCAGGCGCCAGACGGTGATTCCAGGTTCCAGCGGACGGGACGCTGTCACAGTCCAGGGAGACGGGGAGAGCGGAGGGACTGCGGGCGCTGACACCAGTCCAGGGAGCAACAGCACCAACAGTGCCCCTGCGGGTCCAGTACGAGAATCGCAAGCCGGCTTTCCAGTGGAGTGACGTGCAGACCGCGTACTCTGGTTGGAAGAAATACCAGGAGACCAGTGGAGTGACGTGCAGACCGCGTACTCTGGTTGGAAGAAATACCAGGAGCCCAGTGGAGTGACGTGCAGACCGCGTACTCTGGGTGGAAGATATACCAGGAGCCCACCAACCACGAGAACTGTGGCAAATCATCGTGCTACAAATCAACGTGTTAAAGAAAATTTTACTGAGTGTATGATAACTTTGTTGGGTCAGAAGGCCAATAAGAATACAGTGAGGGGAGTTATTCGGGGCCATAAGATTTGACCCCGAAAGGGGGGAATGTAGGAAAATTTTGAGACTCCCCATGATTGTGATGACGTCACATGTTAAAGTTAGGGTGTTCCCACCAAGGTTGGGCCAGATGTATCCTCCTAAAACAGTAGCCCTATCAGTAGTTATAGATAAGTTTTCATGAGTGTGACGACTTCAATATGCGTCATGATAAAGTAAACATCTACTCATATAATCAAAACAGTAGCCCTATCAGTAGTTATAGATAAGCTTTTACGACTGTGACGACGTCACTATGCGTCATGATGAAGTCATATAATCAAAACAGTAGCCCTATCAGTAGTTATAGATAAGTTTTATGATTGTGACGACTTCACCATGCGTCATGATAAACTCATATAATCAAAACAGTAGCCTTAGAAATCTTACTATCAGTAGTTGTAGATAAGCTTTTGGAAACGCAAGAAACCACAGTATCAACTGTAGAAAAAGAGCATGAGAACGCAGTAGACTTAGAAATCATATATACATATTCACTCACTCAGCAGAAAAGAACTAGTCACTGAACAGATAAACACTAACTAGAAAACTAATATTTTACAGTGACCCATATGTAACTTGTATGTTTAATGAAAAAATTACAGAAGGCTGAGACTTATATGCATACTGGAAAAGTACAGAACAAAGACCACTGGTTCTCAAGAGAAAGTTGGGGTAGCCTCCCACACTGACGTTATCCGTTATCACCTAAGAACAAAGACAGTCATTTTGGTGCCAAGAAGGTCAGGTTGACCCAAGAAATAAAAATTATTGTGGTGCCAAAAAGAACAAGTGGCTGGGATTTACGTAAATGTATAAGGGGTTATGGAGTTTGTGGAGTACATTTTGTGTATAAAAGGATTGTAAAACTGACAGTCGTGGTTCAATTCGGCGGAATTGTTCCGGCTTTGTTGTGCACATGCACCGGTGCAAATAAAGTCAATCTTTTCTGAAGAGCTTGCTGCCGTGGTGTCTTTTCCCTCGTGAAGTTGTTTTCTACAGATTGGCGATTGGACTCAGAGAATTTTGTCGTTTTCCTAGACCACGACAGCTTCTGATTAGAATTAAATTAAATAATATTAAAATACTGCTGAATGCTGAATCAGGTGCATAACCTCGGCTTCGAAGTTCCAGCCCTGAAAGCAGAGTCTGTGCTGATCCTTAAACCCAGGTATGGCCCTGCGGCAGTACACACGTCTCAAGACCTCTGACAGTGCAGACTGCAGCTGCACCAAGTTTTGAAACTGTGCGTATCTGTCCGGAGGGAACCATACTTTAAGTCTCAGAGATCGAGGCCGGTACCAGTGTGATCACTGGACCTCTGAGTACCGCGCCCGATGTAATGTCACAGGACCGCTGAGTGCCACGGCAGATGCAAGTCTCCATCCCTCTGAAAGTGTAGCCGCAGGCTACAACAAGGGTGGCGACCGTCTGGAATTTGCTACATGTGGGACTCATGTCTAAAGACCTCTGAGACTGGTGAAAGGTATCAGGACACAGAACTTCTGAATTTCTGAGGTGCTGGAACCAGGGTCCTTGGCCTGTGTCATCTGTATCAGTAACCAGTGGTATACTATTAATTAAATAAATAGGCTAGATTTTATAAAATAGTTGAGATAAGCCAGTGTAGAAGATGAAATTCTAAAATGGCCTAGAACCAACAAAAAATAGACTTTGGCCTATTATAAATAATAATAATTAGCCTAGAGCTAAATTAAATTATATAGGCATAGGTGCGCCACCATTCACCTATCTTTAGAAAGCTCGCTTTCAAAAAAGTATAGTGAATTCTGGTGCACCCTATTGTTTTCATCTGGGTTTTTATTCTGCGTGTCTTAGTGGCACAAGGAGGAAATCAGAGGATTTTAATTAATAATATTAACAAATAATATGTTAATTATTAATGCATGCCTATGCACGTCAGTTAGGAACTGTTAGAAATTCACTAACAGACTTACTTGGGTGCCAATTAAATCAGCCAAGGCATGCTACATACTAAGAGATCTAATGGTATTTTTGTGTGAATTTCACCATAGCACAAAATATACATATTAGAATCTTTATCAAACCATTGCTAAGTCAGTCAATGCCATAAATGATCATAATGTCATCAAACTTTAACTCAGCTAATACGGGCCAGTATCATCTGTGCCTGCAAGGAAAATTGTTTAAGGAAGAATCTACCAAACTACATATGTCAAATAAATAAAAAAATAAGGAGAATAAGCAATTACTCCTAAGTTTACATCAAGTTTGTCTTTTAACATTAAAATGTTGAGAGGGGGGTCATTTTTTGACAAGGACTGGCTTACTGGTTTCTCTTTATTCTACTTTCCCAAATGTTCTCTCTTTATATTCCCTCCTTCCTTTCCATTTACTGTTCCTCCTTTCTTCTTTCTCCCTTCTCCCCAACTGTCCATCTTGTTCTCGGTTTCTCCCCCTTCTCTGTCAGTTGTTGAATGTTTAAGAAGCAGTAAACCTACACTCCCAAGAGAGTGTCTTTTTGTTTTTTCATCTTTTTATTTTTTCATCAGTTGTAATTTAACCCCCGAATTATGCAGACAGTAACCCTGCATAGATTTTCTCTTCTTTGCCCAACTACAGGCAAAGAATTTAACACCTCATGGTTAGGGAGATTTGTAGGTCCCTTCTGGGAAAATGTTTTAGAAGTATGTGAAATGTTCTTAATATTTAGGATATCTCTGTAAATATTAATAACAATTTTCACAGTAATTTTAAAATGTATTTGTTACAAACTGAAGGATGCTACAACCTCCAAACACTACTTGTCTTGTATGTCGTAAATTATGCTTTTTGTGTTTTTTCTTCATTTTTATACTGTATGTTTATTATCATTGTTCTTTATTTATATACTATCACTTTCAAAACCCATCCACACAACATGTATTAGGTTTGTTTCCTTTCTTTTTAATTTCCCCAAATCCAGTTTATCCAAAATTACAAAGGATATTACCATGAGAAGGACAAAAAAATCATATTTACCACATAATGCAGTTGTCATGAAACTCCCAACTACCTCATTCATATATACCATGTCTTACAAACCTTTTTCCCCATAATCCCATTAAGTTTGTTTAGGTTCAACCTCTGCAAAGCCCCGTGGATGTCAACCTTAAGTACAGTTTCTCCAAGACTTTGCTTCGATAGATTCGCTCGAGAGGGCACCTCCGGGTCCAAAGTTCCTCCGTCACTGTCAGCTGTCTTGTGAGTTTTTTTTTTTCTGTACTTAAGAACGCGGGCCCTGACTGATGAAATGGACTTAGTGCAACAGGTCATCTGGGGCGCAAAAGTTCCCATCTTCACTCCAACATCTGATCCGCTCCCCACCATACACAACTCAACCCACACAACCCTTGATCTCAGCCTTCCCAGGTATTCCCACCATCAGCCCTACGACCCTGGACCTCCGGCGCCAACCCTCTGGGAAAGTGTCCATGACCCCTTGGGAGGACGTTTTGAGTGTGTCCCCCATTGGGCCAGAGGGCGGAGCTGTAAGAGGGGAGTCAAACTGGGAACCAGGAAAGGCTGGCATTTGAACGAGCCTGCTGGCTGAGTCTCATCCTGGACTTCAAAGAACCCAGAGCCGTGTAATAAAACAATAAGGTGCTCGCACTTCCTTCGGTTGAGCTGGCCGTTTGGCTCTCTGGAATGCTACCATCTGGACACGACTAAGATAAGGGGAACTAGTCTCTTTGTCTAGGGTTGTGGGGGTGTGTGTGTTGGGGCCATTAAGGGGAAAAAGATCATCAGACCTCTGGCCGAATGGTGGGGCAACTGTGCTTGACAGTAACACAGTGCCCCTCTGTGGTCCCCTCTGTCATTACCCTTTTTATTTCTTTTCTGGATCTGGACTATAAACCATCTGTTCATCATATTTTACAAACCCTGGAAAAGTCTACAAACCATGCACATGTGTTCATTGTATTACTATATTATAACCTATGTAATAATAACATGGATTACATATAAAATGGTACACCAAAAGGGTATTTTCCTGACAACTGCACCATAATATTACATCCACTTGACATGTTTGGTATGGGCGTATTCAGTAAAATTCAAGAAATTGAATGAAATATGTTTCATACCAAATAACCTTTAATAAAACATAGTTTCAGAAACTCAGGGAAAAATTGGCACAATGGAATGTCCTCTCTGGTAATCATCTCCTTACCCCAATTTCCTCACCAATTGTTTTACAACAGCCTCCAAATGGTGGGGGCTGAAATTCCGGACTTCATTCGGACAGGTTAATTTATGGCAATGCCGCCTAGACCAAACGCGGGATTCGGCTTAAAAGGAAGGGAGACAAAGCAATCGGGGAAGATCGTAACCGACTTCCCACAGTGCACATACTCTGTGCTCTGTGTACATAGCTATACAGGAAGATCGTAACCGACTTCCCACAGTGCACATACTCTGTGCTCTGTGTATAGATAGCAATGGAAGATCGTAATCGACTTCCCACAGTGCACATACTCTGTGCTCTGTGTAGCCTATAGACAGACATGGAAGATCGCAATCGACTTCCCACACTGCGCAGACCCTGTGATTTTGTGTGTAGTTACCAGGCTGGTAAGAACTTTTACTCTGTATTTATGTTTTTAAAACCTTCCATATTTTAATTTTAATTGACTGTTAATTTGAAGCTAATGACCTACCTGCCTGTTTAATAAATTCTTCTTATTTTTAACTTGCGTGGTCTTTGTGACTCTAATCACTTTTATCTTCTTTTCAGCCGTAATTCCGTTTAAATACTCAGGGGGACAATTCTGCTTAGGACCTACTGATCAGGGATCTAGTACAGTAAAATCCTTAGATAGGCGACCACGATCTGCCCGTTAACGGGATTGGTGGTATTGGTTCTGGTGTTTTGGCTTAAGAGGACCCATGGGCGTTATACGCCGGTTCTTGTCAAATTCGTCTGAAGGAACCCGATAGATACGCACCGTCCTGGGCTCATAACTATCGATGCACTATCCATACAAGGAAGGCATGTATTATGGTGGTACGCCTCCTACCCTCTGGGGGCTTCACCGAACTGAGATTTAACAATAGTGCTAAACCTGGGAGCATATATTGAGGAATGATGGCACAAGGTAGAGCCGAGTGTAACCACTCCAAATTCCACGTATAGTTAAAACCAAATTTTAAATTATAATTTAATATTGGAGTCAGATTAACACGAGGGTAAAAACTAGTAACCGTTACGTTTTCTTGCTGTGGTCATGGATATATTTGATGTGTTGTTCCGCGCATTTGTGAATATTCTGATGCTCCCATTGGAATATTGACGGTCCGGCGACAGATCAGACATATATCTCTGATGACAGCATGGCCCCGTTTGCGAACGGAGAGTAACCAGAATGCTACTGGTCCGTTTCAGGCCAGTTTTAAGCGGGATATGAAGCAACGCCTTCATATCTGACCCGTGGCAACGGAACCAGTGCATTCTTAATTATAATTGTGCCCTGTTCTTACGAACAGAGGAAAAATAACTAACTAACTAAAAAATAACTAACATCTCCGGTTTGAATCACACCAGCCAAGGGAAGAACACGCGATGCCTTCCCCTCCAGCTACAAACCCTCATTGGTCTAGCTGTGAGGTGTTTACACATCTAAAACGAATTTTGTGCAACTGGAAACAATATATAAGTGGTACACGTCCTCTGAATGGATCGCATGGGCACCGGACTGCGCTGTCACAGTTCGTAACGCGAATAGCGATCTCATAAATCCAAATTCCCCAGACAGAAATAATTAACCAGTGCATCCAACACGAACGCTGTGGCATTGGAAACTATTTAAACAAATAATATAGCAAATTCAAACGTGTAATCGGGTGCAGGTGTGTGCGTCACCGTTTTAAATACAGTTGATTACGCTATTGGCGATCTCATAAATCCAAATTCCCGAGTCAGAAATTATTATCCAGTCCATCTAAAACGAATTTTGTGCAATAGGAAACAACCTACAAGTGGTACACGTTCACCAAATAGATCGCGTGGGCACCGGACTGCGCTGCCACAGTTCGTTCCGCGAATAGCGATCTCATAAATCCAAATTCCCCAGACAGAAATAATTAACCAGTGCATCCAACACGAACGCTGTGGCATTGGAAACTATTTAAACAAATAATATAGCAAATACAAAGGTGTTATCCGGCGCAGGTGTGTGCGTCACCGTTTTAAATACAGTTGATTATGCTATTAGCGATCTCATAAATCCAAGTTCCCGAGACAGAAATTATTATCCAGTCCATGTAAAACGAATTTTGTGCAACTGGAAACAATATACAAGTGGTACACGTACTCTGAATGGATCGCGTGGGCACCGGACTGCGCTGCCACAGTTCGTTGCGCGAATAGCGATCTCATAAATCCAAATTCCCCAGACAGAAATAATTAACCAGTGCATCCAACACGAACGCTGTGGCATTGGAAACTATTTAAACATATTACTGAGCAAATTCAAACGTCTAATCCGGCGCAGGTGTGTGCGTCACCGTTTTAAATACAGTTGATTACGCTATTAGCGATCTCATAAATCCAAGTTCCCGAGACAGAAATTATTATCCAGTCCATCTAAAACGAATTTTGTGAAACTGGAAAAAATATACAAGTGCTACACGTCCTCTGAATAGATCGCGTGGGCACCGGACTGCGCTGCCACAGTTCGTTGCGCGAATTGCGATCTCATAAATCCAAATTCCCCAGACAGAAATAATTAACCAGTGCATCCAACACGAACGCTGTCGCATTGGAAACTCTTTAAAAAAACAATGGAGCAAATACAAAGGTGTAATCGGGCGCAGGTGTGTGCGTCACCGTTTTAAATACAGTTGATTACGCTATTGGCTATCTTAAAAATCCAAGTTCCCGAGACAGAAATTATTATCCAGTCCATCTAAAACGAATTTTGTGCAATAAGAAACAATCTACAAGCAGTACACCTTCACCAAATAGATCGCTTGGGCACCGGACTGCGCTGCCACAGTTCGTTGCGCGAATAGCGATCTCATAAATCCGACTTCCCGACACAGAAATAATTGCCAGCCTTGTGTGTTGGTGGGGAGTGCATCAGGGAGAGGACGAATGAGTGGAGTAGGGCCAGGAAAGCTGCGGAGTGGGAGGCATCAAGGTGGATGTTGAAGTCTCCCAGGAGGATCAGTGGGGTGCCATCCTCTGGGAATGAGCTGAGCAGGGTGTCAAGCTCATCGAGGAAGCTTCCCAGGGCCCCTGGTGGGTGATAGATAACAACAATTTACAAGTTAACAGGATAGGTGATTGAGACAGAGTGGTATTCAAAGGTAGAGATGGAGAGGTGAGAGAGGGGGAGAACAGAGAATTTCCAGGAGGGAGAGATCAGCAAACCTGTGCCCCCACCACGGCCAGACGGGCGGGTGGCGTGAGAGAAGGAGGAGGAGGAGGAGAGGGCTGCAGGGGTTGCAGTGTTGCCTGGTGTGATCCAGGTCTCAGTGAGGGCAAGGAAATGTAGAGAGAAGAGGGACGCGTAGGCCGAAATGAAGTCAGCCTTCCGCGTAGCAGACTGGCAGTTCCATAGCCCTCCTGCGACCGTGAAGTCGTCACAGGGGGGTCAGTGAGGGATAGCGAAGGTTGGAGAGGTTCTGTCGCCGCGGGGGGCCTCGCCTGCGGAAGCGAGTTCTGTAGGGGAGAGAACGGGTTGGGATGGGGTTGACACATAGCATAGCAGTGAGGACAGGGAAGGCCTGTGGTGTGGCCACATGGTCAAGGCAAAGTTAAATTAAACATACACATGCATACTGAGACAAATCAATCGAGGACTGTCAGGCAAAGTCAAGGACCTCTCAACGTCAGCAGCAGAGGCAGAAACCTGCAGAGAACAAACGATATGAAATTAAACACATTTAAATATTATTAGGAATACAGTGTCCTCCATAATGTTTGGGACAAAGACCCACCATTTATTGATTTGCCTCTGTACTCCACAATTTGAGATTTGTAATAAAAAAGGGTATTTACATCCATATCGGGTGAACAGTGTATGAATTACAGCCCTTTTTATACATAATCCCCCCAATTTTAGGGCACCGTGCTTGGGACACAGCAATGTTACAGTGCACATCATGAAGGAGTACACCCTCTCTGAAAAATGGAAATCCAGCTTTATCGCTTTACAAATAAAAAAAGATTTGGGGTTCCTATATTATGTAGTGTTTCAGCAACACTGCAATACTGCAATGCTAAATGCTGCAATGCTAAACAGGAAAGCATGTTTTTCGGTGAGGCAAGATAGCCTATATTGTTTGTAGTACCGTAACTTGGCGTCATTTTGATATCAGTACTTTTGAGTAACTTGGCATTTTTGTACGTTGAAAACGTGTTTTTTAGGAGATAGGGTTTACCCCCAGGTGCTCTCAATTAGAAAGGGGTGCACCGCACACACTGGCCGACTCCTGTAACTACAATAAAAATAAAACAATATTAGAGACAGTCGTCACATCTGTTTCCAGTATCAGTGCATCACTCTGCTGTTTGAAGTGAGCCATCAGCACCAGCAGAACATATGGAGCTGCCACACTGGTATTGCTTCGGGTCAGAACAGCCTTGACTTCACTGTTGGTAGGGTTTTTCTTGAGGAACTCCATGATATTTCGCCCATTTCCTTCAAGAGATGCTTCCAGTTTTCTCAAAATGTTGATGTCTGTTAACATCTCAAAATGTGTACACATACTCCTAGGGACAAACAGGTATGGCCACTGAGATTTCAGATATTCAAGTGTGTGGGCCGGTGTTGTGTTTATCATCTTGCGCTGTAAGTAGTACGTTGCCTCCATGAGATTCTGTACTTCTCCCCTTTCAATCCCAGACAAGCCCTCACGAGAGAAGAACTCCAAAAGTATCTTCTTTTTCTCTTCCAGTGTGCTTCCTGTTTCTTCAGCTGGAAGGTCTGGCTGCCACCGTGTGCAGCCATAGCTATCTGCAGGGCCTGTGTTTGGCTTTGCCCCTGTGGTGACAGACCTGCACCGTGCCAAAGTGTTATTTCTCTTTAAATGCTCAACATGAATTTTTATTTGACTCAGGAGAGATGCATATCCTCCCCCTATAAATTTCCCTTCTATCATGTCAGCGAAGGACTGTGGAAACCCCTTGACAATCTTGACAGAAATTATGAGGCACTGCGACCACGAAGGGTTGGCCTCAAACTTCCTCATTTCGTCCACCAAGACCCGAACCATTTCCCTTCTATCTGCTGGTGAGGGCCTTATCCCACTTTCAGTGGCAGTACCAATACCTGGTGGCATTTTCTCCCAGGGTACCTGGAAAGTTTCTGGCCAGTTTTGCTTTACTGGTGGCCGTGTGGAATGTGATGGTGAAGGGCTACTGGATCTCGAGGAGCTTGACAGTGATGAACTGCCTTCTGGGGACTGGAGTAGGGGGGTAGCACAACTTATGGCATCTGGCAATGAAAACAAAAATCTATCATTATCAATATTGACTAAAATGATGCCGTAATTAATTAAATAAAACAATAAGCATTTTAATACACTCTTTAATTTGGTAGTGAAGTAGTAAATATACAGTACCTGCTCATTTCCATGCATTTAAAGGTTTTCTGCACTGGCTTGGTCGAATAACCTCTGCAATTTCCTGTTCTCTTATGTACTGCAAGTCATCTTTGCTTTCCACTCCCTGGTGTAAGATCGTTTCAACCAACAGAATGAGCGTCTCTTCTGGCACACTTGGCAGGACAGAAATGACTGCGTCCTTGATGCTCTCACTTATATCAGACATTCTGGAGGAAAGGAGTGGTGAAGGGCTATTAGAGACAGACCAAACATGTTGTACACAGGCAAAGGGTAATAGTCAAGGAGGCGTGCATGATCTAGGCAGAAATAATTTGAAATGGGGTTCTCTGAGCCCATCTTTGGGCAGTAAATCCCCTGATCAAAAAGGAAATCAGACTGGCATTTCTCTGTGACAAAGTAAACACAACTGTTGCAAACAAGAATCAGTTCTATCTTGCCAAAGACTAGTCCCTCATCATTCTTCTCCAAGACGACACACATGCCTTTTTTGTAGCTTGTGCCTTTAACGGGGACATTGTGTACAGCCACAGAGTTAAGTAGCTGGAGGCCTAAATGATCAACAGATTGTTTTATCTTGTCATTGTAATCATTTGGAAAAGAAATCTGTACCTCTATCAAAAATGACACAAGGTGGAAACACATTACCAGCACAGAGAGATGCTTGTAAAAGTTGATGCCTCTCTGCTAATGTGGAACACAAATTCTTGAAGTTATTGTGTCATTTGTGAGCACACTGTTTAAAATGTGTGTGTGTTTACTCTCAAACCTAAGGGTCCATAAGCGAATAAGAGGCCCAAAGCAAAGTATCAGTTCAGGATAGTGACATATATAATGGTGTTTCGGCTTAAGTGGGTGATTAGGAAAACAATCCTGTCGACTTGGCAAATACTCCTTGTAAACACCTCACAGCTAGACCAATGAGGGTTTGTAGCTGGAGGGGAAGGCACCGCGTGTTCTCCTTTGCTGGTGTGAGTTAAAACGGAGATGTTGGTTATTTTTCCTCTGTTCGTAAGAACAGGGCACAATTATAATTAAGAATGCACTGGTTCCGTTGCCATGGGTCAGATATGAAGGCGTTGCTTCATATCCCGCTTAAATCTGGCCTGAAACGGACCAGTAGCATTCTGGTTACTCTCCGTTCGCAAACGGGGCTATGCTGTCATCAGAGATATATCTGATCTGTCACCGGACTGTCAATATTCCAATGGGAGCATCAGAATATTCACAAATGCGCGGAACAACACATCAAATATATCCATGACCACAGCAAGAAAGCGTAACGGTTACTAGGCTTTACCCTCGTGTTAATCTGACTCCAATATTAAATTATAATTTAGAATTTGGTTTTAACTATACGTGGAATTTGGAGTGGTTACACTCGGCTCTACCTTGTGCCATCATTCCTCAATATATGCTCCCGGGTTTAGCACTATTGTTAAATCTCAGTTCGGTGAAGCCCCCAGAGGGTAGGAGGCGGACCACCATAATACATGCCTTCCTTGTATGGATAGTGCATCGATAGTTATGAGCCCAGGACGGTGCATATCTATCGGGTTCCTTCAGGCGAATTTGACAAGGACCGGCATATAACGCCCATGGGTCCTCTTAAGCCAAAACACCAGAACCAATACCACCAATCCCGTTAGCGGGCAGATCGTGGTCGCCTATCTAACTTGAAGACCTCACTAAAGACTTTTACTGTACTAGACCCCTGATCAGTAGGTCCTAGTCAGAATTGTCCCCCTGAGTATTTAAACGGAATTACGGCTGAAAAGAAGATAAAAGTGATTAGAGTCACAAAGACCACGCAAGTTAAAAATAAGAAGAATTTATTAAACAGGCAGGTAGGTCATTCGCTTCAAATTAGCAGTCAATTAAAATATAGAAAGTTTTAAAAACATAAGTACAAAGTAAAAATTCTTACCAGCCTGGTAACTACACACAAAATCACAGAGTCTGCGCAGTGTGGGAAGTCGATTGCGATCTTCCATTTCTATCTATAGGCTACACAGAGCACAGAGTATGTGCACTGTGGGAAGTCGGTTACAATCTTCCCCGACAGGATTGTCTCCCTTCCTTTTAGGCCAAATCCCGCGTTTGATCGAGGCGGCATTGCCATAAATTAACCTGTCCGAATGAAGTCCGGAATTTCAGCCCCCACCATTTGGAGGCTGTTGTAAAACCAATTAGTGAGGAAATTGGGAAAAAGGAGAGGATTACCAGAGAGGACATTCCATTGTGCCAATTTTTCCCTGAGTTTCTGTAACTATGTTTTATTAAATTTTATTTGGTATGAAACATATTCCATTCAATTTCTTTAATTTCCCTGAATATTTCCATACCAAGCATGTCCAGAAGATGTAATATTATGGTGCAGTTGTCATGAAAATACCCTTTTGGTGTACCATTTTGTATGTAATCCATGTTATTATTACATAGGTTATAATATAGTAATACAATGAACACATATGCATGGTTTATAGAATATTCCAGAGATTGTAAACATGATGAACAGATGGTATATAGTCCAGATTCAGCAAAGGAATAAAAAGGGTAATGACAGAGGGGACCACAGAGGGGCACTGTGTTACTGTCAAGCACAGTTGCCCCACCATTCGGCCAGAGGTCTGATGATCTTTTTCCCCTTAATGGCCCCAACACACACACACCCACAACCCTAGACAAAGAGACTAGTTCCCCTTATCTTAGTCGTGTCCAGATGGTAGCATTCCAGAGAGCCAAATGGCCAGCTCAACCGAAGGAAGTGCGAGCACCTTATTGTTTTATTACACGGCTCTGGGTTCTTTGAAGTCCAGGATGAGACTCAGCCAGCAGGCTCGTTCAAATGCCAGCCTTTCCTGGTTCCCAGTTTGACTCCCCTCTTACATCCTCAATAAGGACTCTCAAGTAGGCCACCTGGCTAGTTGCAATGGCAGGAGCACAAACAAATTCAACTTTTTGCCTTAGCTGCAACAAAAATTGCCAAACTTCATTTTCAACTGGATTTTAAATTTTGTCCCCAATCAAGAGAGGCAGAAGTCTAAGGAAACACCAATTCTGGACAGCATGTCCACTCAATTTCTCACTTCCTGGATTCATTTCACATGGCTTATTGCTGGCGTCATTGCCAAGGTACCTGAAGTGATTAAGCCGTCCATTCAGTTCTCTATACGTGAAGAATTTCTGATTTGTGACAAAATGACTTAGGTATAGAGCCAAGTCACATGCGACGATACCCTCAAATAAGTCATGGCCCAGACAAGGAGGCAGACCAGGTTGGCACACATGGAAGTGGGTTAATTTGATAAATTTGGAATCAAGTTTAATTCCCAGTGACAGTTTTGATGTACTTACGTTATGCTGCATGCTGTGCTGCACGCTGTCCTTGTATGATGCAATTGTTTTCTTTACACCTGTTGTGAAGGGAGATGACAAAAATTGAGCACGGTCAACAGTACATAATCTGCAGAAATGGGTGCTTTTACTGAAGTTTTCACTAAAGCCACAAATACTGTGTGATCCCAGATTATCTCCAGCTATGGCACACAATGTTCCTCGGTACACATGTCCATCAGGTAAGACTATACCACTTAAATCAAAGTAGCGGATTTACCACTTCAAAAGCATCCTGGTACAGTACCAGACCAAGAGATTCCTCCTACTTCTTAAACAGTACATTTGCTGCCACATTGCTACCATCCCAGATGTCTTCCAAGACATCTCTTGATCTTGACAAAGACTGTATCTCTTGTTTGTTGGTATGTGTTTGCTGCTTGACCGACTGACACTGAAAGAGTGATCGAAGTGCATCTTTTAACGGAATGTATTGAGCAAAAACATTCCTTCCCTGAATCATTCATTCCAAGATAAAGTGGGACTGGCTCAATGCAATGTAAAAACTGTTTTTTGTCTTTGATCAGTTTTCAAGCTGCTTGGTCTCCCTCATTATCATCAGTTATGTCGTCAGTCAAATCCCCCTCCAACACTGAAACATCCTCAACTTGTTCATTGGTTGCCGTTAGTCTCGTCTCTCTTCCTACTGTTTCAAGGCCCAAAAGACTGGATGCTGTACAAGACTTGTGTACTCTTGAAAAATGAGAAGTAAAGGAAGAGACGACTGAAAACGTTCTCCCACACTGACGAAATGGACAAGAAACTGCCCTGCCCTCTCTGATATGAGATTTCAAATGAGAGTTTAAACTGGATAAATCATTGCATCTAACATCGCAAAATTCTACATGACAAGATGCACGCTCGATTGCAGTTACCTGTGCTCTCCTCTTATCTTGATGCTCTCGATATACATGACATTCCAACTGCGTTACGTTTCTGAACGAACGGGTGCAATCTAAAAAGGCGCATTTAAACGACGCGATTGGAAGACTCGCACGTACTTTCATATGCCTAACAAACGCATACTTCGTTAAGCATTGGTGACCACAATACTGACATGGAAACATGCTTTCATACTAAGCTATCGCTGGCGAATGATTGGCCGTTATGATACGAACTAGTTTTATGAATTTGAAACGCACGTAGCCTACCTGCGCAATCCAGCGACTCTCTAGCCAGCTGCAACAAAAAATATTCGAAATACAGGGTTGCCTTGGACAAGAACAAGAAGATTAATGTGAAATACAGATCAACGTATTCTGTTGGAAATAAAAAACGAACAAATTGTAATATAATTACTTTTAAATTCGCGTAGCCTATTAGGTGTGACACTCGAAACTTGGCATTGCTTTGTTAGCAAATTCTCTGCCGCCACTACTAACCAATGGCTTCCCAATATCCTTTGCAATTTCCAGTTAATTACTTCAAATTCAAACGGTGATATGCAGTTAAGAGCAAAACGCCCACAATGCTGTTCTGTCTCCAGCAATGTGCTGTATATCAATAAAACAGCAGGTTACTGTCGGAATTTCCCTGTAATTTCACATCAATTTCATACCGTGTACCAACAATGACTATATATATGTTTATTTTTATATTTATTGATTTTTATAGATTTAATCAGCTGAAAGTGAAATGTTATTCTGCGGGCGTTTGGGCATATTATTTTGCCGTTGTCAAGCAAAACTCTGGTTCGTAGTTCTAATTGGACAGTCGTTATGCAGACACTCTGGTTGGTAGTTCTATTTGCACCGTTTTTAAGCAAAAACCGCTGATCGTTAGTTCCAGGAAAACAATGATTTTATCAAGAAATAAATAGTTCCTTCTCGTTTCATAGCATGCAATTGGTTTATACCATGTGTAAAGCTACCATACGTTTTTTGGCATTACATTTGTTGTGTTCAATAATAGATGTTACAGGTTGAGTGTATTCTGACCACTAGGAGGAGGCATTGCATTGCTTTAGTGAGAGTAGTTGGAAGTCTAAACCTAGTAAGGATGTGACGTGGAGGGAAAGTGCGTTGACCAGGAAATTGGGGTAAGATGCATACGCTCCTGCATTCGGCAGCAGGTGTGTGCATCATCCGTCAAATTCGCCAATAATCAAGCACCACCGCTATTACTAGTAATATTGACATTCATTCTAAGAAATGCATGCCCTCGCAGGCGTTTTGTGCACACGCAGCCTTACATTTAAGGACTTAGAAATGCCTGGGGAAAATAAAAGGATGGCTTGGGCTCCACAGTGAACGAAGAAGCTCATGCATTCGGTAGCAGGTGTGTGCATCTCCGTTTTAAAAACAGTTGATTACGCAAATAGCGATCTCATAAATCCAAGTTCCCGAGACAGAAATTATTATCCAGTCCATCTAAAACGAATTTTGTGCAATAGGAAACAATCTACAAGTGGTACACATTCACCAAATAGATCGCGTGGGCACCGGACTGCGCTGCCACAGTTCGTTGCGCGAATAGCGATCTCATGAATCCAAATTCCCCAGACAGAAGTAATTAACCAGTGCATCCAACACGAAGGCTGTGGCATTGGAAACGATTTAAACAAATAATTGAGCAAATACAAACGTGTAATCGGGCGCAGGTGTGTGCGACACCGTTTTAAATACAGTTGATTAGGCTATTAGCGATCTCATAAATCCAAGTTCCCGAGACAGAAATTATTATCCAGTCCATCTAAAACGAATTTTGTGCAACTGGAATCAATATACAAGTGGTACAAGTCCTCTGAATCGATCCCGTGGGCACCGGACTGCGCTGCCACAGTTCGTTGCGCGAATAGCGATCTCATAAATCCAAATTCCCCAGACAGAAATAATTAACCAGTGCATCCAACACGAACGCTGTGGCATTGGAAACTCTTTAAACAAATAATATAGCAAATACAAACGTGTAATTGGGCGCAGGTGTGTGCGTCACCGTTTTAAATACAGTTGATTACGCTATTAGCGATCTCATAAATCCAAGTTATCCAGACAGAAATTATTATCCAGTCCATCTAAAACGAATTTTGTGAATAGGAAACAATCTACAAGCGGTACACGTTCACCAAATAGATCGCGTGGGCACCGGACTGCGCTGCCACAGTTCGTTGCGCGAATAGCGATCTCATAAATCCAAATTCCCCAGACAGAAATATTTAACCAGTGCATCCAACACGAACGCTGTAACATTGGAAACTCTTTAAACAAATAATATAGCAAATTTAAACGTGTAATCGGGCGCAGGTGTGTGCGTCACCGTTTTAAATACAGTTGATTAGGCTATTAGCGATCTCATAAATCCAAGTTCCCGAGACAGAAATTATTATCCAGTCCATCTAAAACGAATTTTGTGTATAGGAAACAATCTACAAGCGGTACACGTTCACCAAATAGATCGCGTGGGCACCGGACTGCGCTGCCACAGTTCGTTGCGCGAATAGCGATCTCATATATCCAAATTCCCCAGACAGAAATAATTAACCAGTGCATCCAACACGAACGCTGTGGCATTGGAAACTATTTAAACAAATTATTGAGCAAATACAAACGTGTAATCGGGCGCAGGTGTGTGCGTCACCCGTTTTAAATACAGTTGATTACGCTATTAGCGATCTCATAAATCCAAGTTCCCCAGACAGAAATTATTATCCAGTCCATCTAAAACGAATTTTGTGCAACTGGAAACAATATACAAGTGGTACACGTCCTATGAATAGATCGCATGGGCACCGGACTGCGCTGCCACAGTTCGTAACACGTATAGCGATCTCATAAATCCAAATTCACCAGACAGAAATAATTAACCTGTGCATCCAACACGAACGCTGTGGCATTGGAAACTATTTAAATAAATAATATAGCAAATACAAACGTGTAATTGGGCGCAGGTGTGTGCGTCACCGTTTTAAATACAGTTGATTACGCTATTAGGGATCTCATAAATCCTAGTTCCCGAGACAGAAATTATTATCCACTCCATCTAAAACGAATTTTGTGCAATAGGAAACAATCTACAAGCAGTACACGTTCACCAAATAGATCGCGTGGGCACCGGACTGCGCTACCACAGTTTGTTGCGCGAATACCGATATCATGAATCCAAATTCGCCAGACAGAAATAATTAACCAGAGCATCCAACACGAACGCTCTGGCATTGGAAACTATTTAAACAAATAATTGAGCAAATACAAACGTGTAATCGGGCGCAGGTGTGTGCGTCACCCTTTTTAAATACAGTTGATTACGCTATTAGCGATCGCATAAATCCAAGTTTCCGAGACAGAAATTATTATCCAGTCCATCTGAAACGAATTTTGTGCAACTGGAAACAATATACAAGTGGTACACGTTCACCAAATAGTTCGCGTGGGCACGGGACTGCGCTGCCACAGTTCGTTGCGCGAATAGCGATCTCATAAATCCAAATTCCCCAGACAGAAATAATTAACCAGTGCATCCAACACGAACGCTGTGGCATTGGAAACTCTTTAAACAAATAATATAGCAAATACAAACGTGTAATTGGGCGCAGGTGTATGCGTCACCGTTTTAAATACAGTTGATTACGCTATTAGCGATCTCATAAATCCAAATTCCCGAGACAGAAATTATTATCCAGTCCATCAAAAACGAATTTTGTGAATAGGAAACAATCTACAAGCGGTACACGTTCACCAAATAGATCGCGTGGGCACCGGACTGCGCTGCCACAGTTTGTTGCGCGAATACCGATATAGTAAATCCAAATTCGCCAGACAGAAATAATTAACCAGAGCATCCAACACGAACGCTGTGGCATTGGACACTATTTAAACAAATAATATAGCAAATACCAACGTGTAATCGGGCGCAGGTGTGTGCGTCACCGATTTAAATACAGTTGATTACGCTATTGGCGATCTCAAGAATCCAAATTCCCGTGACAGAAATTATTGTCCAGTCAATCTAAAACGAATTTTGTGCAATAGGTAACAACCTACAAGTGGTACACGTCCTCTGAATAGATCGCGTGGGTACCGGACTGCGCTGCCACAGTTCGTTGCGCGAATAGCGATCTCATTAATCCAAATTCCCCAGACAGAAATAATTAACGAGTGCATCCAACACGAACGCTGTGGCACTGGAAACTATTTAAACAAATAATTGAGCAAATACAAACGTGTAATCGGGCGCAGGTGTGTGCGTCACCGTTTTAAATACAGTTGATTACGTTATCAGCGATCTCATACATCCAAGTACCCCAGACAGAAATTATTACCCAGTCCATCTAAAACGAATATTGTGCAACTGGAAACAATATACAAGTGGTACACGTCCTCTGAGTAGATCGCGTTGGCACCGGACTGCGCTGCCACAGTTCGTTGCGCGAATGGCGATCTCATAAATCCAAATTCCCCAGACAGAAATAATTAACCAGAGCATCCAACACGAACGCTGTGGCATTGGAAACTATTTAAACAAATAATATAACAAATACAAACGTGTAATCGGGCGCAGGTGTGTGCGTCACCGTATTAAATACAGTTGATTACGCTATTGGCGATCTCATAAATCCATTTTCCCGAGACAGATATTATTATCCAGTCCATCTAAAACGAATTTTGTGCAATAGGACACAACCTACAAGTGGTACACGTTCACAAAAAAGATCGCGTGGGCACGGGACTGCGCTGCCATAGTTCGTTGCGCGAATAGCGATCTCATAAATCCCAATTCCCCAGACAACAATAATTAACCAGTGCATCCAACACGAACGCTGTGGCATTGGAAGCTCTTTAAAAACTGAGCAAATATAAAGGTGTAATCGGGCGCAGGTGTGTGCGTCAACGTTTAAAATACAGTTGATTAGGCTATTGGCGATCTCATAAATCCAAGATCCCGAGACAGAAATTATTATCCAGTCCATCTAAAACGAATTTTGTGCAACTGGAAACAACATACAAGTGGTACACGTTCAGCAAATAGATCGCGTGGTCACTAGACTGCGCTGCCACAGTTCGTTGCGCGAATAACGGTCTCATAAATCCAAATTACCCAGACAGAAATAATTAACCAGTGCATCCAACACGAACGCTGTGGCATTGGAAACTATTTAAACAAATAATTGAGCAAATACAAACGTGGAATCAGGCGCAGGTGTGTGCGTCACCGTTTTAAATACAGTTGATTACGCTGTTGGCGATCTCATAAATCCAAATTCCCGAAACAGAAATTATTATCCACTCCATCTAAAACGAATTTTGTGCAATAGGAAACAACCTACAAGCGGTACAGGTTCACCTATTAGATCGCGTGGGCACCGGACTGCGCTGCCACAGTTCGTTGCGCGAATAGCGATCTCATAAATCCAAATTCCCCAGACAGAAATAATTAACCAGTGCTTCCAACACGAACGCTGTGGCATTGGAAACTATTTAAACAAAAAATATAGCAAATTCAAACGTGTAATCGGGCGCAGTTGTGTGCGTCACCCGTTTTAAATACAGTTGATTACGCTATTTGCGATCTCATGAATAAAAGTTCCCGAGACAGAAATTATTATCCAATCCATCTAAAACGAATTTTGTGCAACTGGAAACAATATACAAGTGGTACACCTCCTCTTAACAGATCGCGTGGGCACCGGACTGCGCTGCCACAGTTCGTAACGCGAATAGCCATCTCATAAATCAAAATTCCCCAGACAGAAATAATTATCCAGTGCATCCAACACGAACGCTGTGGCATTGGAAACTATTTAAACAAATAATATAGCAAATACAAACGTGTAATCGGGCGCAGGTGTGTGCGTCACCGATTTAAATACAGTTGATTACGCTATTGGCGATCTCATGAATCCAAATTCCCGTGACAGAAATTATTGTACAGTCCATCTAAAACGAATTTTGTGCAATAGGTAACAACCTACAAGTGGTACACGTTCACCAAATAGATCGCGTGGGCACCGGACTGCGCTGCCACAGTTCGTTGCGCGAATAGCGATCTCATTAATCCAAATTCCCCAGACAGAAAGAATTAACCAGTGCATCCAACACGAACGCTGTGGCATTGGAAAATATTTAAACAAATATTTGAGCAAATACAAACGTGTAATCGGGCGCAGGTGTGTGCGTCACCGTTTTAAATACAGTTGATTACGTTATCAGCGATCTCATAAATCCAAGTACCCGAGACAGAAATTATTATCCAGTCCATCTAAAACGAATTTTGTGCAACTGGAAACAATATACAAGTGGTACACGTCCTCTGAGTAGATCGCGTGGGCACCGGACTGCGCTGCCACAGTTCGTTGCGCCAATAGCGATCTCATAAATCAAAATTCCCCAGACAGAAATAATTAATCAGTGCATCCATCACGAACGCTGTGGCATTGGAAGCTCTTTAAAAAAAATTGAGCAAATACAAATGTGTAATCGGGCGCAGGTGTGTGCGTCACCGTTTTAAATACAGTTGATTACGGTTTTGGCGATCTCATAAATCCATGTTCTCGAGACAGAAATTATTATCCACTCCATCTAAAACGAATTTTGTGCAATAGGAAACAACCTACAAGCGGTTCACGTTCACCAAATAGATCGCGTGGGCACCGGACTGCGCTGCCACAGTTCGATGCGCGAATAGCTATCTCATAAATCCGACTTCCCGACACAGAAATATTTGCCAGCCTTGTGTGTTGGTGGGGAGTGCATCAGGGAGAGGACGAATGAGTGGAGTAGGGGCAGGAAAGCTGCGGAGTGGGAGGCATCAAGGTGGATGTTGAAGTCTCCCAGGAGGATCAGTGGGGTGCCATCCTCTGGGAATGAGCTGAGCAGGGTGTCAAGCTCATCGAGGAAGCTTCCCAGGGCCCCTGGTGGGTGATAGATAACAACAATTTACAAGTTAACAGGATAGGTGATTGAGACAGAGTGGTATTCAAGGGTAGAGATGGAGAGGTGAGAGAGGGGGAGAACAGAGAATTTCCAGGAGGGAGAGATCAGCAAACCTGTGCCCCCACCACGGCCAGATGGGCGGGTGGCGTGAGAGAAGGAGGAGGAGGAGGAGAGGGCTGCAGGGGTTGCAGTGTTGCCTGGTGTGATCCAGGTCTCAGTGAGGGCAAGGAAATGTAGAGAGAAGAGGGACGCGTAGGCCGAAATAAAGTCAGCCTTCCGCGTAGCAGACTGGCAGTTCCATAGCCCTCCTGCGACCGTGAAGTCGTCACAGGGCGGTCAGTGATGGATAGCGAAGGTGGAGAGGTTCCGTCGCCGCAGGGGGCCTCGCCTGCGGAAGCGAGTTTTGTAGGGGAGAGAACGGGTTGGGATGGGGTTGACACATAGCATAGCAGTGAGGACAGGGAAGGCCTGTGGTGTGGCCACATGGTCAAGGAAAAGTTAAATTAAACATACACATGCATACTGAGAACAATCAATCGAGGACTGTCAGGCAAAGTCAAGGACCTCTCAACGTCAGCAGCAGAGGCAGAAACCTGCAGAGAACAAACGATATGAAATTAAACACATTTAAATATTATTAGGAATACAGTGTCCTCCATAATGTTTGGGACAAAGACCCACCATTTATTGATTTGCCTCTGTACTCCACAATTTGAGATTTGTAATAAAAAAGGGTATTTACATCCATATCGGGTGAACAGTGTATGAATTACAGCCCTTTTTATACATAATCCCCCCAATTTTAGGGCACCGTGCTTGGGACACAGCAATGTTACAGTGCACATCATGAAGGAGTACACCCTCTCTGAAAAATGGAAATCCAGCTTTATCGCTTTACAAATAAAAAAAGATTTGGGGTTCCTATATTATGTAGTGTTTCAGCAACACTGCAATACTGCAATGCTAAACAGGAAAGCATGTTTTTTTTAACCAACATTATAAAGAGCCATGTTGCAAATGAGTACACCGCCTCTGAGCAAAATTTGTTTCTGCTTCTAAATTATGACCATCACAAAAAAGAAAACAAAATTGACAGCTATTAAACATATACTTAACTGTAACATAGAAAGATATGTCATCAATAACTGTAAAATCCGTGAATTAGCCAACATTGAGTGCCTTGATGTTTGATGGGGAGTGCTGAGCAACTTCAAAATTCAATTGAGCACCTTTGGGTCCTTGTTAGTCTTGATATGTTTCATTGGTATCTGGTAAACCAGTGTTGCTGATACACTGCATCATATAGGAACCCAAAATGTTGTTATTTGTAAAGAAATATAGCTGGATTTCCTGGATTTCCATTTATGATGCGCACTGTCTGTGAATGAAAGTAGTCATGTTTAGTACCCCCCAATTCCCACAGAGATCCATTCAAATGCAAAGAGTTTTAGTATCGCTTGTAGGACAACCTGAAAATAAGATATCCAGACTCTGATGATGTTGATAGGTCACGGACATCAGGAAGCCATGGCATGCAAAGGATATGCAACCAAGTATAAAAAAATGACAATTTAATCTATGATTATGTTAATTTGTCCAATTATTTTTGAGCCCCTAAAATTGGGGGGGGACTATGTATAAAAAGGGCTGTAATTCCTACAATGTTCACTTGATATGGATGTAAATATGGTCAAATCAAAGCTGAAAGTCTGCACTTTAACCACATTGTGACTGTTTTATGTCAACTGTTTGTTTGTTGGAGAACAGAATGAAAACAACAAAAAAATGTGTCCCTGTCCAAACACATACAGACTGCACTGTATATTTACTTTAATTTGTTGTACAACGCAAAACCTGGGAATAAAAGAGGGTGAAGGGAAAAACCCGCGGCCCGTCCAACCGCCCGACCTGGTGCAGGATTACCTGGAACAGAGTGAGAAAGAAAGAGAGAAAAACGGCCCAGAAAGCACTGGGGCTTCCTTATTATTGGGATGGCAGGTATGCCATCCCGCCAAGTTACGCCTTGGCGGGGGCATGCCCCATACCTATATAGCACCGAGAGTTTGGCACTTTTCAGGGTTCCCCACAGAAATAACCACAACAGCCACAGACACTCAGCCCTTAAAAACATTTAATTCTGTACATTCTGACCCCATTTCAACAGACAGATTTCATAAACAACTTCACATGTCCATACAATAAAGCCCCAAACTAAGGGGATTTTGCGTTTTCTCCTTCTTCTTCTTCTTCTCTTTCTTCTTCTTCTTCTTCTTCTCATTCTTATTTTTCCTGCCGCCTATCCCACTAATAACATGTCTGCCCATTGGACATTTTACCGACACCCGCCAAATCTTCACGTACACCACCCAATGAAAAACTCGCATACACACACAAAATACCCATATCTTTTTACTCTGAAACTTTTCCAGTACAAACAGCTAGTCCGTCAGTGGCCCAGTGGGTAAGGTCCCAGTCTTGGGAACACAGGGTCCTAGGTTCAAGCCCAGCTAGGAACGCGTTTCTTTAACCCGCTTTTATCCTCACTAATACACACGCAAAATACCCATATCTTTTTACTCTGAAACTTTTTCAGTATAAACAGCTAGTCTGCCGGTAGCCTAGTGGGTAAGGTTGCAGTCTTGGGAACACAGGGTCCTAGGTTCAAGCCCAGCTAGGAACGCGTTTCTTTAACCTGCTTTTACCCTCACTAATAATTGTCTACTACTTCTCAATTATTGCTTTTGCACCATATCTACCAGCCGTTCCACGAACGTTTACACTGTATTACGACGTACCGTCTGCACGTTCAATTGTTAACCGGCTACAATATTGCAAAGCCATATGGATTCAACGGGAGCTCTTCTGTGCTTACTGGCCTGTGTTCTTCTTTAAAACCACGGACAGGTTTGCTAATGATATTTCACACATTGCATAGCTATGTCATGGTGCTGCCCTAACAAAGTGACAGACTGATAAACCTCCGGTTGAACGATTGAATCCCGCCTCATCCTCAGGCAGATAATTTTCCTCTTTTACACTAACGTTCTCTTACGCTTATATTTGCTTTACCAAAACTCACTCATGGCCACCCATATGCATTTCATGACGGCAAATGTATTCCTTTTATTAAAAAGTTACACCAGTTCACCGCTGTGCCATTTCAACTAACTACATTTCTTCACTTGGCTACCGTACAAAACCTTCTTATCAGCAAACGCCACGTTTCTACATTCATGTCACCTCGCCCTGTTCTCTATCTAGCCACATACAAACAATTACTACGTATGTACGTTCTGCAACTCCCCATTAAAACATTACATTTAAAATCATGATTCACTCATAATTATAACTACTAGTACTGAACATGAAAAAAACACAGCACTGCAATAGATTTCATATATTACTTAACCCTCCGCTTCAACGACTAATGTTTTATAGCGACTGTTATATATACCGTTCGATAAGGAATACAAGCTCGCTCATGGTCACTCCATTTACTTCGCACTATACTCCGTGCTCATGTCAACCTTCACCTACATGCCCATTCTGCTAAAAACATATTGTTTCAACTACGCAATTTCATTATTTCATCCTAATTTCTCTCAAACTGTTGTTATTTTCTCATATGCAAAGCCTGCTGGGACATATGCGTCCGCTCCTATTCTCCACTATCATGTTTTCCGGTTCTAGTTTAGCAAAACAGCGAAGAGGATTCCTACCTGCAGATAAGCCTATCAAAATGCCTTATAAACCTTACAAACACTAAAAATGCATCTCCACGAAATAACAGACAACGGAGCACGACAGAAGGCTACACAAGTTGCGACCTAGGGAGTTATAATTCTACGGGCTTGCTAATTCTTTTGTCAGTCAAGGCTCGTTGGATGGACGTCAAATCCGTGAGTACATACACTGGCCATATTTCATCTGCGTTTCTGATGCGTTTATGCTTACGCCACCGCACGCTTTCTCACAGCCACTGTTTTACATATATAGCAAACCGAAACTGCTGAACGGTACACGTTCATCAGACTGTAGAAATTCACACAACGATAGCCATAATCCACAGCCGTTTCTTACAGGGTCACTTCGCATTTCTCACTCTCATAATAAAACGCTTTGCAAAAAGAAATGATATCTCATAAAAAACACGTTTTCAACGTACTCAAAAGTACTGATATCAAAATGACGCCAAGTTACGGTACTACAAACAATATAGGCTATCTTGCCTCACCGAAATGACAAAAGATGTATTTCAAAGCAATGCTACCCAATATTTCCTCAATTCTTTCAAGTCACTTGGCCCTGTGTTTTGTAATCTTATCATTTTACAATGTCATGCAAACTTTGTGTCAGATCAAAGAGTCAAATATTTCGAATTGCCTCATAGAACACATTGAAATTAATGTTCAAACCTGCTGCTGAGTAACTACAGGAAGCATATTTCTCCAGAAAACATGTTTATACTTGCTTCTGAACTGAATTTGAGTACATGTGCAAGTTATTGTATATTTGCTACGTACAATAAATACTGCATGTAAAATACATATTGTACATACATACATACATAGAGAACTTCTTTATCCCCATGGGGACATTTCCCTCGCAGCATGTTACATTCACATTTACGAACACAAACTTATACCAAGAAACATACTATCATTCACACAACAGAAAGGCTGGGCAGCGTAATACATACATACCAATACAAATTGGACATATACACGCCTATTCAATCAAGCTTGACTGTGAGAGAGCCATCCACACATATGTTTGGCCTGTCCATGTAGTGCATGCTTATACACACAGGGCCAAGTGACTTGAAAGAATTGAGGAAATATCGGGTAGCATTGCTTTGAAATACATCTTATGTCATTTCGGTGAGGCAAGATAGCCTATATTGTTTGTAGTACCGTAACTTGGCGTCATTTTGATATCAGTACTTTTGAGTAACTTGGCATTTTTGTACGTTGAAAACGTGTTTTTTAGGAGATAGGGTTTACCCCCAGGTGCTCTCAATTAGAAAGGGGTGCACCGCACACACTGGCCGACTCCTGTAACTACAATAAAAATAAAACAATATTAGAGACAGTCGTCACATCTGTTTCCAGTATCAGTGCATCACTCTGCTGTTTGAAGTGAGCCATCAGCACCAGCAGAACATATGGAGCTGCCACACTGGTATTGCTTCGGGTCAGAACAGCCTTGACTTCACTGTTGGTAGGGTTTTTCTTGAGGAACTCCATGATATTTCGCCCATTTCCTTCAAGAGATGCTTCCAGTTTTCTCAAAATGTTGATGTCTGTTAACATCTCAAAATGTGTACACATACTCCTAGGGACAAACAGGTATGGCCACTGAGATTTCAGATATTCAAGTGTGTGGGCCGGTGTTGTGTTTATCATCTTGCGCTGTAAGTAGTACGTTGCCTCCATGAGATTCTGTACTTCTCCCCTTTCAATCCCAGACAAGCCCTCACGAGAGAAGAACTCCAAAAGTATCTTCTTTTTCTCTTCCAGTGTGCTTCCTGTTTCTTCAGCTCGAAGGTCTGGCTGCCACCGTGTGCAGCCATAGCTATCTGCAGGGCCTGTGTTTGGCTTTGCCCCTGTGGTGACAGACCTGCACCGTGCCAAAGTGTTATTTCTCTTTAAATGCTCAACATGAATTTTTATTTGACTCAGGAGAGATGCATATCGTCCCCCTATAAATATCCCTTCTATCATGTCAGCGAAGGACTGTGGAAACCCCTTGACAATCTTGACAGAAATTATGAGGCACTGCGACCACGAAGGGTTGGCCTCAAACTTCCTCATTTCGTCCACCAAGACCCGAACCATTTGCCTTCTATCTGCTGGTGAGGGCCTTATCCCACTTTCAGTGGCAGTACCAATACCTGGTGGCATTTTCTCCCAGGGTACCTGGAAAGTTTCTGGCCAGTTTTGCTTTACTGGTGGCCGTGTGGAATGTGATGGTGAAGGGCTACTGGATCTCGAGGAGCTTGACAGTGATGAACTGCCTTCTGGGGACTGGAGTAGGGGGGTAGCACAACTTATGGCATCTGGCAATGAAAACAAAAATCTATCATTATCAATATTGACTAAAATGATGCCGTAATTAATTAAATAAAACAATAAGCATTTTAATACACTCTTTAATTTGGTAGTGAAGTAGTAAATATACAGTACCTGCTCATTTCCATGCATTTAAAGGTTTTCTGCACTGGCTTGGTCGAATAACCTCTGCAATTTCCCGTTCTCTTATGTACTGCAAGTCATCTTTGCTTTCCACTCCCTGGTGTAAGATCGTTTCAACCAACAGAATGAGCGTCTCTTCTGGCACACTTGGCAGGACAGAAATGACTGCGTCCTTGATGCTCTCACTTATATCAGACATTCTGGAGGAAAGGAGTGGTGAAGGGCTATTAGAGACAGACCAAACATGTTGAACACAGGCAAAGGGTAATAGTCAAGGAGGCGTGCATGATCTAGGCAGAAATAATTTGAAATGGGGTTCTCTGAGCCCATCTTTGGGCAGTAAATCCCCTGATCAAAAAGGAAATCAGACTGGCATTTCTCTGTGACAAAGTAAACACAACTGTTGCAAACAAGAATCAGTTCTATCGTGCCAAAGACTAGTCCCTCATCATTCTTCTCCAAGACAACACACATGCCTTTATTGTAGCTTGTGCCTTTAACGGGGACATTGTGTACAGCCACAGAGTTAAGTAGTTGGAGGCCTAAATGATCAACAGATTGTTTTATCTTGTCATTGTAATCATTTGGAAAAGAAATCTGTACCTCTATCAAAAATGACACAAGGTGGATACACATTACCAGCACAGAGAGATGCTTGTAAAAGTTGATGCCTCCCTGCTAATGTGGAACACAAATTCTTGAAGTTGTGTCATTTGTGAGCACACTGTTTAAAATGTGTGTGTGTTTACTCTCAAACCTAAGGGTCCATAAGCGAATAAGAGGCCCAAAGCAAAGTATCAGTTCAGGATAGTGACATATATAATGGTGTTTCGGCTTAAGTGGGTGATTAGGAAAACAATCCTGTCGACTTGGCAAATACTCCTCAATAAGGACTCTCAAGTAGGCCACCTGGCTAGTTGCAATGGCAGGAGCACAAACAAATTCAACTTTTTGCCTTAGCTGCAACACAAATTGCCAAACTTCATTTTCAACTGGATTTTAAATTTTGTCCCCAATCAAGAGAGGCAGAAGTCTAAGGAAACACCAATTCTGGACAGCATGTCCACTCAATTTCTCACTTCCTGGATTCATTTCACATGGCTTATTGCTGGCGTCATTGCCAAGGTACCTGAAGTGATTAAGCCGTCCATTCAGTTCTCTATACGTGAAGAATTTCTGATTTGTGACAAAATGACTTAGGTATAGAGCCAAGTCATATGCGACGATACCCTCAAATAAGTCATGGCCCAGACAAGGAGGCAGACCAGGTTGGCACACATGGAAGTGGGTTAATTTGATAAATTTGGAATCAAGTTTAATTCCCAGTGACAGTTTTGATGTACTTACGTTATGCTGCATGCTGTGCTGCACGCTGTCTTTGTATGATGCAATTGTTTTCTTTTCACCTGTTGTGAAGGGAGATGACAAAAATTGAGCACGGTCAACAGTACATAATCTGCAGAAATGGGTGCTTTTACTGAAGTTTTCACTAAAGCCACCAATACTGTGTGATCCCAGATTATCTCCAGCTATGGCACACAATGTTCCTCGGTACACATGTCCATCAGGTAAGACTATACCACTTCAATCAAAGTAGCGGATTTACCACTTCAAAAGCATCCTGGTACAGTACCAGACCAAGAGATTCCTCCTACTTCTTAAACAGTACATTTGCTGCCACATTGCTACCATCCCAGATGTCTTCCAAGACATCTCTTGATCTAGACAAAGACTGTATCTCTTGTTTGTTGCTATGTGTTTGCTGCTTGACCGACTGACACTGAAAGAGTGATCGAAGTGCATCTTTTAACGGAATGTATTGAGCAAAACATTCCTTCCCTGAATCATTCATTCCAAGATAAATTGGGACTGGCTCAATGTAATGTAAAAACTGTTTTTTGTCTTTGATCAGTTTTCAAGGTCCCAGTGTTGCATGCCCGAAACAAATCCTCGGATTTAAGAACCTCTATGACATTCTCTCTCTCACTATCAGAGATATCCAATGATACCAGCATTTCGTCCAACTTATGAAGTAAATGAGACTGACTGATATCATGCACTGCTTGAAAATCCTCAATAATAGACTGTATGACTGATGCTGGCAGTAAAAGTTTTGCCTGCAACTTTAAATAAAAGAAAGCCAAATTGTGCAAGAAAAGGGATTCATCTGCTCTCTCTGGCAGCACCGCTGCTTGGTCTCCCTCATTATCATCAGTTATGTCGTCAGTCAAATCCCCCTCCAACACTGAAACATCCTCAACTTGTTCATTGGTTGCCGTTAGTCTCGTCTCTCTTCCTACTGTTTCAAGGCCCAAAAGACTGGATGCTGTACAAGACTTGTGTACTCTTGAAAAATGAGAAGTAAAGGAAGGGACGACTGAAAACGTTCTCCCACACTGACGAAATGGACAAGAAACTGCCCTGCCCTCTCTGATATGAGATTTCAAATGAGAGTTTAAACTGGATAAATCATTGCATCTAACATCGCAAAATTCTACATGACAAGATACACGCTCGATTGCAGTTACCTGTGCTCTCCTCTTATCTTGATGCTCTCGATATACATGACATTCCAACTGCGTTACGTTTCTGAACGAACGGGTGCAATCTAAAAAGGCGCATTTAAACGACGCGATTGGAAGACTCGCACGTACTTTCATATGCCTAACAAACGCATACTTCGTTAAGCATTGGTGACCACAATACTGACATGGAAACATGCTTTCATACTAAGCTATCGCTGGCGAATGATTGGCCGTTATGATACGAACTAGTTTTATGAATTCGAAACGCACGTAGCCTACCTGCGCAATCCAGCGACTCTCTAGCCAGCTGCAACAAAAAATATTCGAAATACAGGGTTGCCTTGGAAAAGAACAAGAAGATTAATGTGAAATACAGATCAACGTATTCTGTTGGAAATAAAAAACGAACAAATTGTAAGATAATTACTTTTAAATTACTTTTTGGCATTGCTTTGTTAGCAAATTCTCTGCCGCCACTACTAACCAATGGCTTCCCAATATCCTTTGCAATTTCCAGTTAATTACTGCAAATTCAAACGGTGATATGCAGTTAAGAGCAAAACGCCCACAATGCTGTTCTGTCTCCAGCAATGTGCTGTATATCAATAAAACAGCAGGTTACTGTCGGAATTTCCCTGTAATTTCACATCAATTTCATACCGTGTACCAACAATGACTATATATATGTTTATTTTAATATTTATTGATTTTTATAGATTTAATCAGCTGAAAGTGAAATGTTATTCTGCGGGCGTTTGGGCATATTATTTTGCCGTTGTCAAGCAAAACTCTGGTTCGTAGTTCTAATTGGACAGTCGTTATGCAGACACTCTGGTTGGTAGTTCTATTTGCACCGTTTTTAAGCAAAAACCTCTGGTCGTTAGTTCCAGGAAAACAATGATTTTATCCAGAAAAAAATAGTTCCTTCTGGTTTCATAGCATGCAATTAGTTTATACCATGTGTAAAGCTACCATACGTTTTTTGGCATTACATTTGTTGTGTTCAATAATAGATGTTACAGGTTGAGTGTATTCTGACCACTAGGAGGAGGCATTGTATTGCTTTAGTGAGAGTAGTTGGCAGTCTAAACCTAGTAAGGATGTGACGTGGAGGGAAAGTGTGTTGACCAGGAAATTGGGGTAAGATGCATACGCGCCTGCATTTGGCAGCAGGTGTGTGCATCATCCGTCAAATTCGCCAATAATCAAGCACCACCGCTATTACTAGTAATATTGACATTCATTCTAAGAAATGCATGCCCTCGCAGGCGTTTTGTGCACACGCAGCCTTACATTTAAGGACTTATAAATGCCTGGGGCAAATAAAAGGATGGCTTGGGCTCCACAGTGAACGAAGAAGCTCATGCATTCGGTAGCAGGTGTGTGCATCTCCGTTTTAAAAACAGTTGATTACGCAAATAGCGATCTCATAAATCCAAATTCCCCAGACAGAAATAATTAACCAGTGCATCCAATACGAACGCTGTGGCATTGGAAACTATTTAAACAAATAATATAGCAAATACAAACGTGTAATCTGGCGCAGGTGTGTGCGTCACCGTTTTAAATACAGTTGATTACGCAATTAGCGATCTCATAAATCCAAGTTACCGAGACAGAAATTATTATCCAGTCCATCTAAATCTAATTTTGTGCAACTGGAAACGATATAAAAGTGGTACAAGTCCTCTGAATAGATCGCGTGGGCAGCGGACTGCGCTGCCACAGTTCGTTGCGCGAATAGCGATCTCATAAATGTAAATTCCCCAGACAGAAATAATTAACCAGTGCATCCAACACGAACGCTGTGGCATTGGAAACTCTTTAAAAAAACAATTGAGCAAATGCCAAGGTGTAATCGGGCGAAGGTGTGTGCGTCACCGTTTTAAATACAGTTGATTACGCTTTTGGCGATCTCATAAATCCTACTTCCCGAGACAGAAATTATTATCCAGTCCATCTAAAACAAATTTTGTGCAATAGGAAACAATCTACAAGTGGTTCACGTTCAGCAAATAGATCGCGTAGGCACCGGACTGCGCTGCCGCCGATCGTTGGGCGAATAGCGATCTCATAAATCCAATTTCCCCAGACAGAAATAATTAACCAGTGCATCCAACACGAACGCTGTGGCATTGGAAACTATTTATACAAATAATATAGCAAATACAAACGTGTAATCGGGCGAAGGTGTGTGCGTCACCGTTTTAAATACAGTTGATTACGCTATTGGCGATCTCATGAATCCAAGTTCCCGAGACAGAAATTATTATCCAGTCCATCTAAAACGAATTTTGTGCAATAGGAAACAATCTCCAAGTGGTACACGTTCTCCAAATAGATCGCGTGGGCACCGGACTGCGCTGCCACAGTTCGTTGCGCGAATAGCGATCTCATAAATACAAATTCCCCAGACAGAAATAATTAACCAGTGCATCCAACACGAACGCCGTGGCATTGGAAACTATTTAAACAAATAATTGAGCAAATACAAACGTGTAATCGGGCGCAGGTGTGTGGTCACCCGTTTTAAATACAGTTGATTACGCTATTGGCGATCTCATAAATCCAAGTTCCGGAGACAGATATTATTATCCAGTCCATCTAAAACGAATTTTGTGCAATAGGAAACAATCTACAAGTGGCACACGTTCACCAAATAGATCGCGTGGGCAACGGACTGCGCTGCCACAGTTCGTTGCGCGAATAGCGATCTCATAAATCTAAATTCCCCAGACAGAAATAATTAACGAGTGCATCCAACACGAACGCTGTGGCATTGAAAACTCTTTAAAAAAAATTGAGCAAATACAAAGGTGTAATCGGGCGCAGGTGTGTGCGTCACCGTTTTAAATACAGTTGATAACGCTTTTGGCGATCTCAAAAATCCTAGTTCCCGAGACAGAAATTATTATCCAGTCCATCTAAAACGAATTTTGTGCAATAGGAAACAATCTACAAGTGGTACACGTTCAGCAAATTGATCGCATGGGCACCCGACTGCGCTGCCACAGTTCGTTGCGCGAATAGCGATCTCATAAATCCAAATTCCCCAGACAGAAATAATTAACCAGTGCATCCAACACGAACGCTGTCGCATTGGAAACTCTTTAATAAATCAATTGAGCAAATACAAAGGTGTAATCGGGCGCAGGTGTGTGCGTCACCGTTTAAAATACAGTTGATTACGCTATTGGCGATCTCATAAATCCAAGTTCCCGAGACAGATATTATTATCCAGTCCATCTAAAACGAATTTTATGCAATAGGAAACAATCTACAAGCGGTACATGTTCACCAAATAGATCGCGTTGGCACCGGACTGCGCTGCCACAGTTCGTTACGCGAATAGCGTTCTCATTAATCCGACTTCCCGACACAGAAATAATTGCCAGCCTTGTGTGTTGGTGGGGAGTCCATCAGGGAGAGGACGAATGAGTGGAGTATGGGCAGGAAAGCTGCGGAGTGGGAGGCATCAAGGTGGATGTTGAAGTCTCCCAGGAGGATCAGTGGGGTGCCATCCTCTGGGAAGGAGCTGAGCAGGGTGTCAAGCTCATCGAGGAAGCTTCCCAGGGCCCCTGGAGGGTGATAGATAACAACATTATACAAGTTAACAGGATAGGTGATTGAGACAGAGTGGTATTCAAAGGTAGAGATGGAGAGGTGAGAGAGGGGGAGAACAGAGAATTTCCAGGAGGGAGAGATCAGCAAACCTGTGCCCCCACCACGGCCAGACGGGCGGGTGGCGTGAGAGAAGGAGGAGGAGGAGGAGAGGGCTGCAGGGGATGCAGTGTTGCCTGGTGTGATCCAGGTCTCAGTGAGGGCAACGAAATGTTTGAGAGAAGAGGGACGCGTAGGCCGAAATGAAGTCAGCCTTCCGCGTAGCAGACTGGCAGTTCCATAGCCCTCCTGCGACCGTGAAGTCGTCACAGGGGGGTCAGTGAGGGATAGCGAAGGTTGGAGAGGTTCCGTCGCCGCGGGGGGCCTCGCCTGCGGAAGCGAGTTCTGTAGGGGAGAGAACGGGTTGGGATGGGGTTGACACATAGCATAGCAGTGAGGACAGGGAAGGCCTGTGGTGTGGCCACATGGTCAAGGAAAAGTTAAATTAAACATACACATGCATACTGAGAACAATCAATCGAGGACTGTCAGGCAAAGTCAAGGACCTCTCAACGTCAGCAGCAGAGGCAGAAACCTGCAGAGAACAAACGATATGAAATTAAACACATTTAAATATTATTAGGAATACAGTGTCCTCCATAATGTTTGGGACAAAGACCCATCATTTATTGATTTGCCTCTGTACTCCACAATTTGAGATTTGTAATAAAAAAGGGTATTTACATCCATATCGGGTGAACAGTGTATGAATTACAGCCCTTTTTATACATAATCCCCCCAATTTTAGGGCACCATGCTTGGGACACAGCAATGTTACAGTGCACATCATGAAGGAGTACACCCTCTCTGAAAAATGGAAATCCAGCTTTATCGCTTTACAAATAAAAAAAGATTTGGGGTTCCTATATTATGTAGTGTTACAGCAACACTGCAATACTGCAATGCTAAACAGGAAAGCATGTTTTTTTTAACCAACATTATAAAGAGCCATGTTGCAAATGAGTACACCGCCTCTGAGCAAAATTTGTTTCTGCTTCTAAATTATGACCATCACAAAAAAGAAAACAAAATTGACAGCTATTAAACATATACTTAACTGCAACATAGAAAGATATGTCATCAATAACTGTAAAATCAGTGAATTAGCCAACATTGAGTGCCTTGATGTGTCAGGACCTCTGCCTGAGTCTCCTTTGTGTTCCTGTTTCTTTAATTTGTTTCCCTTTATTATTTTTTTTTCCGTTTATTGTTTTTGCGTGTTTGCTTTTTCCTGCTTGTGTGTGCGAGTGCATGGGGGGGGGGGTGCTTGGGTTTTCGTTTTAGGTTCCTGGTCCCCGCCCACACTCCGCCCCAATCCTGCCTGCACCTCATCATTCTATCAAGCCTCTGCCGCCGTCCCCACCTGCAACTCATCTGTTACTCATTTTCTGTTTGCTATATATTTCTGTTAGCCCTTTAACCTGTGCCAGATCGTGCCTCTGTATTCTCTCAGTTGCCGTTCGAGCTTTTGCCCTGTTCTCTCGTGTACTCCCGGTTTTTACTTCCTTGCCTGTTTGTTACTACGTTCGTTAGCCTGCCTGCTCTACTCTTAGCTTTCGGTATTTTTTGACCCTCGCCTGTGCCCTCGACCTGATTTTTTGCTCCGTTTTCTGTACCTTTGCTTTTGGGTCTTGGATTTCAGTTTTTTCCACCTGTGCCTGGTTTTGCCACCCCGAGACTGTTTTTCCTTTTGACCCTGTTGTTGGTGTTAATAAATCGCCACTTTTTCACCTGAGCCTCTTGTCCGCGTTTGAGTCCCACCCCGGACCCTGACAGTACGATCTGGCCAGGATGGACTCAGCGGACTTGGGTCAGCTACAATCCGCGCTGGGACGGCAGGGAGCCTTGCTGGGCGAACACCAGCACCAGTTGGAGGCGGTGAAGCAAGCGCTGGATTCCTTCGCCCATACCATGACGGAGGTTACCACTCAACTACAGCGACTCCAGCAGACGCCAGCCAGCGCCCCGTCCCCACCAGCGACCTCCCCTGATCAGGGTTCGTTTGCCCTCCCAGCCCGAGAACCTCGCCTGTCGCCGCCGGAGCGCTATGCTGGGGAACCAGGTACATGCTGGTCGTTTTTAATTCAGTGCACCCTTATTTTCGACCAACAACCGTCCATTTTTCCCACCGAACGCGCTAAAGTCGCGTACCTGATCACCCTGCTATCAGGTCGGGCCAGGGAGTGGGGAACGGCGGTTTGGGAGGCTGGTGCTAACTTCTGCAATAATTACAGTTCGTTTGCGGAGGAGATGCGCAAGGTGTTCGACCGCTCCGTGCATGGGAGAGAGGCTGGTAGCCTGATGCTCCGGATACGCCAGGGGGGACGGTCGGTGTCGGACTATGCTATCGAGTTCCGCACTCTCGCCACCACTAGCGAGTGGGATGGGGTTGCGCGGTACGACGCCTTCCTTCATGGTCTAGCCGATCACATCAAGGACAAGATCGTTACCCGTGAGCTCCCCTCCGGCTTTGATGACCTGGTGGACCTGGCTATCCGAGTGGACAACCGGCTATCCCAACGGCGGCGGGAGAGAACCGTGAGTGCCCCCTTGTGGCCGTCCACAGAAGTTCGTTCACATGTCTCTCCGGTGTCTAGGTCCCCTCCTCGGCGTGAGTCGGAGTCCATGCAGGTTGACCGCGCTCATCTGACCCCGGCAGAAAAGCAGAGGAGAATGAACAACAGGCTGTGCCTCTACTGTGGCCGGGCTGGGCACTTCATCGCCACGTGTGAGTTAAAAGGCAACGCTCACCAGTAGAACGGGGAGTACTGGTGAGCGTCACCTCCGTCCCGAGCTCCCCAGCCCTACGTACCCTGTTATCCGCCACTCTCTCCTGGGAGGGGCAGCGGCGGCCCGTCACCGTTCTGATCGATTCTGGCGCGGATGAGAGCTTCATCGACGCTTCTCTGTCTGCCCGGTGGAGACTGCCTGTCGTCGCCCTGCCTACCCCGTTAAAGGCCAGCGCCCTTAACGGAGAGAGGTTAGCCACCATTACCCACATCACAGCCCCGGTGAGTCTTCTCCTTTCTGGCAACCATGGCGAGGAGATCGTCCTGTACTTGTTTGACTCACCCCAGGTCCCGGTGGTGCTGGGCCACCCCTGGTTGGTAAAGCACAACCCGCACATTAATTGGTCTGAAAATTCTGTCATGGGATGGAGCACCTACTGCCACACCCACTGTCTCCGGTCGGCTCAGTGTTTCCTGCCCCCTGCTCCAGCGCCCCCGGAGGAGCACCTTGACCTGTCTACTGTTCCCCCCGAATATCAGGATCTACGGGCCGTGTTCAGCAAGGCCCGAGCGACCGCGCTGCCTCCGCATCGCCCGTGCGACTGCTCCATCGAGCTGCTGCCTGGCACTTCTCCGCCCCGGGGCCGGCTCTACTCGCTGTCTCCCCTAGAGGTGGAGGCGATGAATAAGTACATCGGTGAGTCTCTGGCTGCTGGAATCATTCGCCCCTCCTCCTCTCCTGCTGGCGCGGGCTTTTTTTTTTGTGGGCAAGAGGGACGGCTCCCTGCGACCCTGCATTGACTACCGGGGGCTCAATGAAATTACCACCAAGAACCGCTACCCGTTACCCCTCATGTCATCTGCGTTTGAGCTCCTGCAGGGGGCGACCATTTTTTCTAAGCTGGACCTCCGCAGCGCCTACCATCTGGTCCGTATTCGGGAGGGAGACGAATGGAAGACCGCTTTTAATACACCTACCGGGCACTATGAATACCTGGTCATGCCATTTGGCCTCACCAACGCTCCTGCCGTGTTCCAAGCGCTGGTGAACGACATCTTGCGGGACATGGTAAACCGTTTTGTGTTTGTTTACATTGATGACATTTTGATTTTTTCCAAGTCTATCCAGGAGCACGTGCAGCATGTCCGGCGGCTACTACAACGGCTGTTAGAGAACCAGCTGTTTGTTAAGGCCGAGAAGTGTGCCTTCCACCAGGTGTCGGTCTCCTTCCTGGGGTTCATCGTTTCTGCCAGCGGCGTCCAGATGGACGAGGGCAAGGTCCGGGCGGTGTCGGAGTGGCCCGTTCCCAAGACGCGTAAAGACCTCCAGAGGTTCCTGGGGTTCGCCAACTTTTACCGAAGATTCGTGCGCGATTACAGCAGGGTCGCTGCCCCCCTCACTGCGCTCACTTCTACTGCGGTAAAGTTTCATTGGACAGAGATCGCTAGCCAGGCCTTTAACACGCTCAAGAGGCGGTTTACTGAAGCACCCATTCTGACCTCCGCGGACCCCACCCGCCAGTTCATTGTTGAGGTAGATGCCTCTGATGTGGGAGTAGGGGCGGTTCTGTCACAACGCTCTAGCCAGGATAACAAGCTTCACCCCTGTGCTTTCTTCTCCCACCGTCTCACTCCTGCAGAACAGAATTACAGCATTGGAGACCGCGAGCTGCTGGCAATTAAGCTGGCCTTAGAGGAGTGGCGCCACTGGCTGGAGGGCGCCCAGATTCCCTTTCTGGTCTGGACGGATCATAAGAACTTTGAATACATCAGGAGGGCTAAGCGCCTCAACTCGCGCCAGGCCCGCTGGGCCTTATTTTTTGCCCGCTTCAACTTCACCCTGTCATACAGGCCCGGCTCCAAGAACACCAAGCCTGATGCCCTCTCCCGCCTGTTCTGCACTGCTGAGGAGAACCCGGAGCAGGAGACCATCTTGCCCGCCAACTGCCTTGTGGCCGCAGTGGGGTGGGAGGTGGAGAGCGCAGTGTGCAGCGCCCAGCAGACGGAGCCCTCTCCGAGTAACGTGCCCACTAACTTGTTGTTTGTCCCCAAGTCTGTTCGTTCCCAGGTGCTCCAGTGGGGGCATTCCTCTCAGCTGACCTGCCACCCCGGGGTTAGGAGAACCCTGGCCTTCATCCAACAGCGGTTCTGGTGGCCTGCCATGGGGGAGGAGATTAGGCGCTTTGTCGCTGCCTGCCAGGTCTGCGCGCGCAACAAGTCCGCCAACACCCCTCCCGCTGGGCTGCTTCGCCCCCTGCCGGTCCCCAAGCGCCCATGGTCCCACCTCGCCTTGGATTTCGTGACGGGGCTTCCCCCCTCCAATGGTAACACTACCATCCTCACAGTAATTGATCGGTTTTCTAAGTCAGTACATTTCATTCCTTTAACCAAACTCCCTTCTGCCAAGGAAACGGCCGAACTCGTCACAAACCACGTCTTTCGAATTCACGGTTTACCTACTAACATTGTCTCTGACAGAGGCCCCCAATTCATCTCTAACTTTTGGAGGGAGTTCTGCAGACTCATCGGGGCGTCTGTCAGCTTATCCTCCGGCTACCATCCCCAAACCAATGGCCAGACGGAGCGGGCCAATCAGGACCTGGAGCGCATGTTGCGCTGCCTGGCCTCCCACAACCCGTCCTCTTGGAGTGAGAAGCTGGCCTGGGCAGAGTATGCCCACAACTCCCTTCCTGCGGCCTCCACTGGTTTGTCCCCATTCCAATGCTGTCTCGGTTACCAACCCCCTCTGTTCCCCTCTCAGGAGGGGGAGGCCAGTGTCCCTTCTGTCCAGGCTTTTATCCGACGGTGTCGGCGTACCTGGAGGCAGGCTCGGGCGGCCTTGCTCCGGTCCGGTGAACGGGTAAGGAGAGCAGCAGACCGGCATAGAACCACGGCTCCCCGTTACCGGCGTGGGCAGAGGGTATGGTTATCTACGAGGGATCTTCCGCTGAGGGAGAGCTCCTGGAAGCTAGCACCCCGGTTCATTGGCCCTTACCTGATCTCCCGGGTCATCAACCCTTCGGTGGTTCGCCTCAAGCTACCGGGTTCCCTTCGCCGCGTCCAGCCCTCCTTCCACGTCTCTCGGATCAAGCCTGCACTCCAAGATCCTCGCGTACCCCCCACCCCAGTTCCACCCCCCCCACGGCTCATCGATGGCACGCCCACCTACACGGTCAAGCGACTGCTCAAGGTTCGTCGCCGGGGGCGTGGCTTCCAGTACCTCGTAGACTGGGAGGGGTACGGTCCGGAGGAGAGGAGCTGGGTTCCTACCCGCGACATCCTGGACCAGTCCCTGATCCAGGAGTTCCAGCGTCGGCACCCCCAAGGAGGGACACCGGGAGGTGTCCGTCGGGGGGGGGGTACTGTCAGGACCTCTGCCTGAGTCTCCTTTGTGTTCCTGTTTCTTTAATTTGTTTCCCTTTATTATTATTTTTTCCGTTTATTGTTTTTGCGTGTTTGCTTTTTCCTGCTTGTGTGTGCGAGTGCATGGGGGGGGGGTGCTTGGGTTTTCGTTTTAGGTTCCTGGTCCCCGCCCACACTCCGCCCCAGTCCTGCCTGCACCTCATCATTCTATCAAGCCTCTGCCGCCGTCCCCACCTGCAACTCATCTGTTACTCATTTTCTGTTTGCTATATATTTCTGTTAGCCCTTTAACCTGTGCCAGATCGTGCCTCTGTATTCTCTCAGTTGCCGTTCGAGCTTTTGCCCTGTTCTCTCGTGTACTCCCGGATTTTACTTCCTTGCCTGTTTGTTACTACGTTCGTTAGCCTGCCTGCTCTACTCTTAGCTTTCGGTATTTTTTGACCCTCGCCTGTGCCCTCGACCTGATTTTTTGCTCCGTTTTCTGTACCTTTGCTTTTGGGTCTTGGATTTCAGTTTTTTCCACCTGTGCCTGGTTTTGCCACCCCGAGACTGTTTTTCCTTTTGACCCTGTTGGTGTTAATAAATCGCCACTTTTTCACCTGAGCCTCTTGTCCGCGTTTGAGTCCCACCCCGGACCCTGACATGATGTTTGATGGGGAGTGCTGAGCAACATCAAAATTCAATTGAGCACCTTTGGGTCCTTGTTAGTCTTGATATGTTTCATTGGTATCTGGTAAACCAGTGTTGCTGATACACTGCATCATATAGGAACCCCAAATGTTGTTTAATACACTCTTTAATTTGGTAGTGAAGTAGTAAATATACAGTACCTGCTCATTTCCATGCATTTAAAGGTTTTCTGCACTGGCTTGGTCGAATAACCTCTGCAATTTCCCGTTCTCTTATGTACTGCAAGTCATCTTTGCTTTCCACTCCCTGGTGTAAGATCGTTTCAACCAACAGAATGAGCGTCTCTTCTGGCACACTTGGCAGGACAGAAATGACTGCGTCCTTGATGCTCTCACTTATATCAGACATTCTGGAGGAAAGGAGTGGTGAAGGGCTATTAGAGACAGACCAAACATGTTGAACACAGGCAAAGGGTAATAGTCAAGGAGGCGTGCATGATCTAGGCAGAAATAATTTGAAATGGGGTTCTCTGAGCCCATCTTTGGGCAGTAAATCCCCTGATCAAAAAGGAAATCAGACTGGCATTTCTCTGTGACAAAGTAAACACAACTGTTGCAAACAAGAATCAGTTCTATCGTGCCAAAGACTAGTCCCTCATCATTCTTCTCCAAGACAACACACATGCCTTTATTGTAGCTTGTGCCTTTAACGGGGACATTGTGTACAGCCACAGAGTTAAGTAGTTGGAGGCCTAAATGATCAACAGATTGTTTTATCTTGTCATTGTAATCATTTGGAAAAGAAATCTGTACCTCTATCAAAAATGACACAAGGTGGATACACATTACCAGCACAGAGAGATGCTTGTAAAAGTTGATGCCTCCCTGCTAATGTGGAACACAAATTCTTGAAGTTGTGTCATTTGTGAGCACACTGTTTAAAATGTGTGTGTGTTTACTCTCAAACCTAAGGGTCCATAAGCGAATAAGAGGCCCAAAGCAAAGTATCAGTTCAGGATAGTGACATATATAATGGTGTTTCGGCTTAAGTGGGTGATTAGGAAAACAATCCTGTCGACTTGGCAAATACTCCTCAATAAGGACTCTCAAGTAGGCCACCTGGCTAGTTGCAATGGCAGGAGCACAAACAAATTCAACTTTTTGCCTTAGCTGCAACACAAATTGCCAAACTTCATTTTCAACTGGATTTTAAATTTTGTCCCCAATCAAGAGAGGCAGAAGTCTAAGGAAACACCAATTCTGGACAGCATGTCCACTCAATTTCTCACTTCCTGGATTCATTTCACATGGCTTATTGCTGGCGTCATTGCCAAGGTACCTGAAGTGATTAAGCCGTCCATTCAGTTCTCTATACGTGAAGAATTTCTGATTTGTGACAAAATGACTTAGGTATAGAGCCAAGTCATATGCGACGATACCCTCAAATAAGTCATGGCCCAGACAAGGAGGCAGACCAGGTTGGCACACATGGAAGTGGGTTAATTTGATAAATTTGGAATCAAGTTTAATTCCCAGTGACAGTTTTGATGTACTTACGTTATGCTGCATGCTGTGCTGCACGCTGTCTTTGTATGATGCAATTGTTTTCTTTTCACCTGTTGTGAAGGGAGATGACAAAAATTGAGCACGGTCAACAGTACATAATCTGCAGAAATGGGTGCTTTTACTGAAGTTTTCACTAAAGCCACCAATACTGTGTGATCCCAGATTATCTCCAGCTATGGCACACAATGTTCCTCGGTACACATGTCCATCAGGTAAGACTATACCACTTCAATCAAAGTAGCGGATTTACCACTTCAAAAGCATCCCGGTACAGTACCAGACCAAGAGATTCCTCCTACTTCTTAAACAGTACATTTGCTGCCACATTGCTACCATCCCAGATGTCTTCCAAGACATCTCTTGATCTAGACAAAGACTGTATCTCTTGTTTGTTGCTATGTGTTTGCTGCTTGACCGACTGACACTGAAAGAGTGATCGAAGTGCATCTTTTAACGGAATGTATTGAGCAAAACATTCCTTCCCTGAATCATTCATTCCAAGATAAATTGGGACTGGCTCAATGTAATGTAAAAACTGTTTTTTGTCTTTGATCAGTTTTCAAGGTCCCAGTGTTGCATGCCCGAAACAAATCCTCGGATTTAAGAACCTCTATGACATTCTCTCTCTCACTATCAGAGATATCCAATGATACCAGCATTTCGTCCAACTTATGAAGTAAATGAGACTGACTGATATCATGCACTGCTTGAAAATCCTCAATAATAGACTGTATGACTGATGCTGGCAGTAAAAGTTTTGCCTGCAACTTTAAATAAAAGAAAGCCAAATTGTGCAAGAAAAGGGATTCATCTGCTCTCTCTGGCAGCACCGCTGCTTGGTCTCCCTCATTATCATCAGTTATGTCGTCAGTCAAATCCCCCTCCAACACTGAAACATCCTCAACTTGTTCATTGGTTGCCGTTAGTCTCGTCTCTCTTCCTACTGTTTCAAGGCCCAAAAGACTGGATGCTGTACAAGACTTGTGTACTCTTGAAAAATGAGAAGTAAAGGAAGGGACGACTGAAAACGTTCTCCCACACTGACGAAATGGACAAGAAACTGCCCTGCCCTCTCTGATATGAGATTTCAAATGAGAGTTTAAACTGGATAAATCATTGCATCTAACATCGCAAAATTCTACATGACAAGATACACGCTCGATTGCAGTTACCTGTGCTCTCCTCTTATCTTGATGCTCTCGATATACATGACATTCCAACTGCGTTACGTTTCTGAACGAACGGGTGCAATCTAAAAAGGCGCATTTAAACGACGCGATTGGAAGACTCGCACGTACTTTCATATGCCTAACAAACGCATACTTCGTTAAGCATTGGTGACCACAATACTGACATGGAAACATGCTTTCATACTAAGCTATCGCTGGCGAATGATTGGCCGTTATGATACGAACTAGTTTTATGAATTCGAAACGCACGTAGCCTACCTGCGCAATCCAGCGACTCTCTAGCCAGCTGCAACAAAAAATATTCGAAATACAGGGTTGCCTTGGAAAAGAACAAGAAGATTAATGTGAAATACAGATCAACGTATTCTGTTGGAAATAAAAAACGAACAAATTGTAAGATAATTACTTTTAAATTACTTTTTGGCATTGCTTTGTTAGCAAATTCTCTGCCGCCACTACTAACCAATGGCTTCCCAATATCCTTTGCAATTTCCAGTTAATTACTGCAAATTCAAACGGTGATATGCAGTTAAGAGCAAAACGCCCACAATGCTGTTCTGTCTCCAGCAATGTGCTGTATATCAATAAAACAGCAGGTTACTGTCGGAATTTCCCTGTAATTTCACATCAATTTCATACCGTGTACCAACAATGACTATATATATGTTTATTTTAATATTTATTGATTTTTATAGATTTAATCAGCTGAAAGTGAAATGTTATTCTGCGGGCGTTTGGGCATATTATTTTGCCGTTGTCAAGCAAAACTCTGGTTCGTAGTTCTAATTGGACAGTCGTTATGCAGACACTCTGGTTGGTAGTTCTATTTGCACCGTTTTTAAGCAAAAACCTCTGGTCGTTAGTTCCAGGAAAACAATGATTTTATCCAGAAAAAAATAGTTCCTTCTGGTTTCATAGCATGCAATTAGTTTATACCATGTGTAAAGCTACCATACGTTTTTTGGCATTACATTTGTTGTGTTCAATAATAGATGTTACAGGTTGAGTGTATTCTGACCACTAGGAGGAGGCATTGTATTGCTTTAGTGAGAGTAGTTGGCAGTCTAAACCTAGTAAGGATGTGACGTGGAGGGAAAGTGTGTTGACCAGGAAATTGGGGTAAGATGCATACGCGCCTGCATTTGGCAGCAGGTGTGTGCATCATCCGTCAAATTCGCCAATAATCAAGCACCACCGCTATTACTAGTAATATTGACATTCATTCTAAGAAATGCATGCCCTCGCAGGCGTTTTGTGCACACGCAGCCTTACATTTAAGGACTTATAAATGCCTGGGGCAAATAAAAGGATGGCTTGGGCTCCACAGTGAACGAAGAAGCTCATGCATTCGGTAGCAGGTGTGTGCATCTCCGTTTTAAAAACAGTTGATTACGCAAATAGCGATCTCATAAATCCAAATTCCCCAGACAGAAATAATTAACCAGTGCATCCAATACGAACGCTGTGGCATTGGAAACTATTTAAACAAATAATATAGCAAATACAAACGTGTAATCTGGCGCAGGTGTGTGCGTCACCGTTTTAAATACAGTTGATTACGCAATTAGCGATCTCATAAATCCAAGTTACCGAGACAGAAATTATTATCCAGTCCATCTAAATCTAATTTTGTGCAACTGGAAACGATATAAAAGTGGTACAAGTCCTCTGAATAGATCGCGTGGGCAGCGGACTGCGCTGCCACAGTTCGTTGCGCGAATAGCGATCTCATAAATGTAAATTCCCCAGACAGAAATAATTAACCAGTGCATCCAACACGAACGCTGTGGCATTGGAAACTCTTTAAAAAAACAATTGAGCAAATGCCAAGGTGTAATCGGGCGAAGGTGTGTGCGTCACCGTTTTAAATACAGTTGATTACGCTTTTGGCGATCTCATAAATCCTACTTCCCGAGACAGAAATTATTATCCAGTCCATCTAAAACAAATTTTGTGCAATAGGAAACAATCTACAAGTGGTTCACGTTCAGCAAATAGATCGCGTAGGCACCGGACTGCGCTGCCGCCGATCGTTGGGCGAATAGCGATCTCATAAATCCAATTTCCCCAGACAGAAATAATTAACCAGTGCATCCAACACGAACGCTGTGGCATTGGAAACTATTTATACAAATAATATAGCAAATACAAACGTGTAATCGGGCGAAGGTGTGTGCGTCACCGTTTTAAATACAGTTGATTACGCTATTGGCGATCTCATAAATCCAAGTTCCCGAGACAGAAATTATTATCCAGTCCATCTAAAACGAATTTTGTGCAATAGGAAACAATCTCCAAGTGGTACACGTTCTCCAAATAGATCGCGTGGGCACCGGACTGCGCTGCCACAGTTCGTTGCGCGAATAGCGATCTCATAAATACAAATTCCCCAGACAGAAATAATTAACCAGTGCATCCAACACGAACGCCGTGGCATTGGAAACTATTTAAACAAATAATTGAGCAAATACAAACGTGTAATCGGGCGCAGGTGTGTGGTCACCCGTTTTAAATACAGTTGATTACGCTATTGGCGATCTCATAAATCCAAGTTCCGGAGACAGATATTATTATCCAGTCCATCTAAAACGAATTTTGTGCAATAGGAAACAATCTACAAGTGGCACACGTTCACCAAATAGATCGCGTGGGCAACGGACTGCGCTGCCACAGTTCGTTGCGCGAATAGCGATCTCATAAATCTAAATTCCCCAGACAGAAATAATTAACGAGTGCATCCAACACGAACGCTGTGGCATTGAAAACTCTTTAAAAAAAATTGAGCAAATACAAAGGTGTAATCGGGCGCAGGTGTGTGCGTCACCGTTTTAAATACAGTTGATAACGCTTTTGGCGATCTCAAAAATCCTAGTTCCCGAGACAGAAATTATTATCCAGTCCATCTAAAACGAATTTTGTGCAATAGGAAACAATCTACAAGTGGTACACGTTCAGCAAATTGATCGCATGGGCACCCGACTGCGCTGCCACAGTTCGTTGCGCGAATAGCGATCTCATAAATCCAAATTCCCCAGACAGAAATAATTAACCAGTGCATCCAACACGAACGCTGTCGCATTGGAAACTCTTTAATAAAACAATTGAGCAAATACAAAGGTGTAATCGGGCGCAGGTGTGTGCGTCACCGTTTTAAATACAGTTGATTACGCTATTGGCGATCTCATAAATCCAAGTTCCCGAGACAGATATTATTATCCAGTCCATCTAAAACGAATTTTATGCAATAGGAAACAATCTACAAGCGGTACATGTTCACCAAATAGATCGCGTTGGCACCGGACTGCGCTGCCACAGTTCGTTACGCGAATAGCGTTCTCATTAATCCAACTTCCCGACACAGAAATAATTGCCAGCCTTGTGTGTTGGTGGGGAGTCCATCAGGGAGAGGACGAATGAGTGGAGTATGGGCAGGAAAGCTGCGGAGTGGGAGGCATCAAGGTGGATGTTGAAGTCTCCCAGGAGGATCAGTGGGGTGCCATCCTCTGGGAAGGAGCTGAGCAGGGTGTCAAGCTCATCGAGGAAGCTTCCCAGGGCCCCTGGAGGGTGATAGATAACAACATTTTACAAGTTAACAGGATAGGTGATTGAGACAGAGTGGTATTCAAAGGTAGAGATGGAGAGGTGAGAGAGGGGGAGAACAGAGAATTTCCAGGAGGGAGAGATCAGCAAACCTGTGCCCCCACCACGGCCAGACGGGCGGGTGGCGTGAGAGAAGGAGGAGGAGGAGGAGAGGGCTGCAGGGGATGCAGTGTTGCCTGGTGTGATCCAGGTCTCAGTGAGGGCAACGAAATGTTTGAGAGAAGAGGGACGCGTAGGCCGAAATGAAGTCAGCCTTCCGCGTAGCAGACTGGCAGTTCCATAGCCCTCCTGCGACCGTGAAGTCGTCACAGGGGGGTCAGTGAGGGATAGCGAAGGTTGGAGAGGTTCCGTCGCCGCGGGGGGCCTCGCCTGCGGAAGCGAGTTCTGTAGGGGAGAGAACGGGTTGGGATGGGGTTGACACATAGCATAGCAGTGAGGACAGGGAAGGCCTGTGGTGTGGCCACATGGTCAAGGAAAAGTTAAATTAAAGTTAAATACACATGCATACTGAGAACAATCAATCGAGGACTGTCAGGCAAAGTCAAGGACCTCTCAACGTCAGCAGCAGAGGCAGAAACCTGCAGAGAACAAACGATATGAAATTAAACACATTTAAATATTATTAGGAATACAGTGTCCTCCATAATGTTTGGGACAAAGACCCATCATTTATTGATTTGCCTCTGTACTCCACAATTTGAGATTTGTAATAAAAAAGGGTATTTACATCCATATCGGGTGAACAGTGTATGAATTACAGCCCTTTTTATACATAATCCCCCCAATTTTAGGGCACCATGCTTGGGACACAGCAATGTTACAGTGCACATCATGAAGGAGTACACCCTCTCTGAAAAATGGAAATCCAGCTTTATCGCTTTACAAATAAAAAAAGATTTGGGGTTCCTATATTATGTAGTGTTACAGCAACACTGCAATACTGCAATGCTAAACAGGAAAGCATGTTTTTTTTAACCAACATTATAAAGAGCCATGTTGCAAATGAGTACACCGCCTCTGAGCAAAATTTGTTTCTGCTTCTAAATTATGACCATCACAAAAAAGAAAACAAAATTGACAGCTATTAAACATATACTTAACTGCAACATAGAAAGATATGTCATCAATAACTGTAAAATCAGTGAATTAGCCAACATTGAGTGCCTTGATGTGTCAGGACCTCTGCCTGAGTCTCCTTTGTGTTCCTGTTTCTTTAATTTGTTTCCCTTTATTATTTTTTTTTCCGTTTATTGTTTTTGCGTGTTTGCTTTTTCCTGCTTGTGTGTGCGAGTGCATGGGGGGGGGGTGCTTGGGTTTTCGTTTTAGGTTCCTGGTCCCCGCCCACACTCCGCCCCAATCCTGCCTGCACCTCATCATTCTATCAAGCCTCTGCCACCGTCCCCACCTGCAACTCATCTGTTACTCATTTTCTGTTTGCTATATATTTCTGTTAGCCCTTTAACCTGTGCCAGATCGTGCCTCTGTATTCTCTCAGTTGCCGTTCGAGCTTTTGCCCTGTTCTCTCGTGTACTCCCGGTTTTTACTTCCTTGCCTGTTTGTTACTACGTTCGTTAGCCTGCCTGCTCTACTCTTAGCTTTCGGTATTTTTTGACCCTCGCCTGTGCCCTCGACCTGATTTTTTGCTCCATTTTCTGTACCTTTGCTTTTGGGTCTTGGATTTCAGTTTTTTCCACCTGTGCCTGGTTTTGCCACCCCGAGACTGTTTTTCCTTTTGACCCTGTTGTTGGTGTTAATAAATCGCCACTTTTTCACCTGAGCCTCTTGTCCGCGTTTGAGTCCCACCCCGGACCCTGACAGTACGATCTGGCCAGGATGGACTCAGCGGACTTGGGTCAGCTACAATCCGCGCTGGGACGGCAGGGAGCCTTGCTGGGCGAACACCAGCACCAGTTGGAGGCGGTGAAGCAAGCGCTGGATTCCTTCGCCCATACCATGACGGAGGTTACCACTCAACTACAGCGACTCCAGCAGACGCCAGCCAGCGCCCCGTCCCCACCAGCGACCTCCCCTGATCAGGGTTCGTTTGCCCTCCCAGCCCGAGAACCTCGCCTGTCGCCGCCGGAGCGCTATGCTGGGGAACCAGGTACATGCCGGTCGTTTTTAATTCAGTGCACCCTTATTTTCGACCAACAACCGTCCATTTTTCCCACCGAATGCGCTAAAGTCGCGTACCTGATCACCCTGCTATCAGGTCGGGCCAGGGAGTGGGGAACGGCGGTTTGGGAGGCTGGTGCTAACTTCTGCAATAATTACAGTTCGTTTGCGGAGGAGATGCGCAAGGTGTTCGACCGCTCCGTGCATGGGAGAGAGGCTGGTAGCCTGATGCTCCGGATACGCCAGGGGGGACGGTCGGTGTCGGACTATGCTATCGAGTTCCGCACTCTCGCCACCACTAGCGAGTGGGATGGGGTTGCGCGGTACGACGCCTTCCTTCATGGTCTAGCCGATCACATCAAGGACGAGATCGTTACCCGTGAGCTCCCCTCCGGCTTTGATGACCTGGTGGACCTGGCTATCCGAGTGGACAACCGGCTATCCCAACGGCGGCGGGAGAGAACCGTGAGTGCCCCCTTGTGGCCGTCCACAGAAGTTCGTTCACATGTCTCTCCGGTGTCTAGGTCCCCTCCTCGGCGTGAGTCGGAGTCCATGCAGGTTGACCGCGCTCATCTGACCCCGGCAGAAAAGCAGAGGAGAATGAACAACAGGCTGTGCCTCTACTGTGGCCGGGCTGGGCACTTCATTGCCACGTGTGAGTTAAAAGGCAACGCTCACCAGTAGAACGGGGAGTACTGGTGAGCGTCACCTCCGTCCCGAGCTCCCCAGCCCTACGTACCCTGTTATCCGCCACTCTCTCCTGGGAGGGGCAGCGGCGGCCCGTCACCGTTCTGATCGATTCTGGCGCGGATGAGAGCTTCATCGACGCTTCTCTGTCTGCCCGGTGGAGACTGCCTGTCGTCGCCCTGCCTACCCCGTTAAAGGCCAGCGCCCTTAACGGAGAGAGGTTAGCCACCATTACCCACATCACAGCCCCGGTGAGTCTTCTCCTTTCTGGCAACCATGGCGAGGAGATCGTCCTGTACTTGTTTGACTCACCCCAGGTCCCGGTGGTGCTGGGCCACCCCTGGTTGGTAAAGCACAACCCGCACATTAATTGGTCTGAAAATTCTGTCATGGGATGGAGCACCTACTGCCACACCCACTGTCTCCGGTCGGCTCAGTGTTTCCTGCCCCCTGCTCCAGCGCCCCCGGAGGAGCACCTTGACCTGTCTACTGTTCCCCCCGAATATCAGGATCTACGGGCCGTGTTCAGCAAGGCCCGAGCGACCGCGCTGCCTCCGCATCGCCCGTACGACTGCTCCATCGAGCTGCTGCCTGGCATTTCTCCGCCCCGGGGCCGGCTCTACTCGCTGTCTCCCCTAGAGGTGGAGGCGATGAATAAGTACATCGGTGAGTCTCTGGCTGCTGGAATCATTCGCCCCTCCTCCTCTCCTGCTGGCGCGGGCTTTTTTTTTTGTGGGCAAGAGGGACGGCTCCCTGCGACCCTGCATTGACTACCGGGGGCTCAATGAAATTACCACCAAGAACCGCTACCCGTTACCCCTCATGTCATCTGCGTTTGAGCTCCTGCAGGGGGCGACCATTTTTTCTAAGCTGGACCTCCGCAGCGCCTACCATCTGGTCCGTATTCGGGAGGGAGACGAATGGAAGACCGCTTTTAATACACCTACCGGGCACTATGAATACCTGGTCATGCCATTTGGCCTCACCAACGCTCCTGCCGTGTTCCAAGCGCTGGTGAACGACATCTTGCGGGACATGGTAAACCGTTTTGTGTTTGTTTACATTGATGACATTTTGATTTTTTCCAAGTCTATCCAGGAGCACGTGCAGCATGTCCGGCGGCTACTACAACGGCTGTTAGAGAACCAGCTGTTTGTTAAGGCCGAGAAGTGTGCCTTCCACCAGGTGTCGGTCTCCTTCCTGGGGTTCATCGTTTCTGCCAGCGGCGTCCAGATGGACGAGGGCAAGGTCCGGGCGGTGTCGGAGTGGCCCGTTCCCAAGACGCGTAAAGACCTCCAGAGGTTCCTGGGGTTCGCCAACTTTTACCGAAGATTCGTGCGCGATTACAGCAGGGTCGCTGCCCCCCTCACTGCGCTCACTTCTACTGCGGTAAAGTTTCATTGGACAGAGATCGCTAGCCAGGCCTTTAACACGCTCAAGAGGCGGTTTACTGAAGCACCCATTCTGACCTCCGCGGACCCCACCCGCCAGTTCATTGTTGAGGTAGATGCCTCTGATGTGGGAGTAGGGGCGGTTCTGTCACAACGCTCTAGCCAGGATAACAAGCTTCACCCCTGTGCTTTCTTCTCCCACCGTCTCACTCCTGCAGAACAGAATTACAGCATTGGAGACCGCGAGCTGCTGGCAATTAAGCTGGCCTTAGAGGAGTGGCGCCACTGGCTGGAGGGCGCCCAGATTCCCTTTCTGGTCTGGACGGATCATAAGAACTTTGAATACATCAGGAGGGCTAAGCGCCTCAACTCGCGCCAGGCCCGCTGGGCCTTATTTTTTGCCCGCTTCAACTTCACCCTGTCATACAGGCCCGGCTCCAAGAACACCAAGCCTGATGCCCTCTCCCGCCTGTTCTGCACTGCTGAGGAGAACCCGGAGCAGGAGACCATCTTGCCCGCCAACTGCCTTGTGGCCGCAGTGGGGTGGGAGGTGGAGAGCGCAGTGTGCAGCGCCCAGCAGACGGAGCCCTCTCCGAGTAACGTGCCCACTAACTTGTTGTTTGTCCCCAAGTCTGTTCGTTCCCAGGTGCTCCAGTGGGGGCATTCCTCTCAGCTGACCTGCCACCCCGGGGTTAGGAGAACCCTGGCCTTCATCCAACAGCGGTTCTGGTGGCCTGCCATGGGGGAGGAGATTAGGCGCTTTGTCGCTGCCTGCCAGGTCTGCGCGCGCAACAAGTCCGCCAACACCCCTCCCGCTGGGCTGCTTCGCCCCCTGCCGGTCCCCAAGCGCCCATGGTCCCACCTCGCCTTGGATTTCGTGACGGGGCTTCCCCCCTCCAATGGTAACACTACCATCCTCACAGTAATTGATCGGTTTTCTAAGTCAGTACATTTCATTCCTTTAACCAAACTCCCTTCTGCCAAGGAAACGGCCGAACTCGTCACAAACCACGTCTTTCGAATTCACGGTTTACCTACTAACATTGTCTCTGACAGAGGCCCCCAATTCATCTCTAACTTTTGGAGGGAGTTCTGCAGACTCATCGGGGCGTCTGTCAGCTTATCCTCCGGCTACCATCCCCAAACCAATGGCCAGACGGAGCGGGCCAATCAGGACCTGGAGCGCATGTTGCGCTGCCTGGCCTCCCACAACCCGTCCTCTTGGAGTGAGAAGCTGGCCTGGGCAGAGTATGCCCACAACTCCCTTCCTGCGGCCTCCACTGGTTTGTCCCCATTCCAATGCTGTCTCGGTTACCAACCCCCTCTGTTCCCCTCTCAGGAGGGGGAGGCCAGTGTCCCTTCTGTCCAGGCTTTTATCCGACGGTGTCGGCGTACCTGGAGGCAGGCTCGGGCGGCCTTGCTCCGGTCCGGTGAACGGGTAAGGAGAGCAGCAGACCGGCATAGAACCACGGCTCCCCGTTACCGGCGTGGGCAGAGGGTATGGTTATCTACGAGGGATCTTCCGCTGAGGGAGAGCTCCTGGAAGCTAGCACCCCGGTTCATTGGCCCTTACCTGATCTCCCGGGTCATCAACCCTTCGGTGGTTCGCCTCAAGCTACCGGGTTCCCTTCGCCGCGTCCAGCCCTCCTTCCACGTCTCTCGGATCAAGCCTGCACTCCAAGATCCTCGCGTACCCCCCACCCCAGTTCCACCCCCCCCACGGCTCATCGATGGCACGCCCACCTACACGGTCAAGCGACTGCTCAAGGTTCGTCGCCGGGGGCGTGGCTTCCAGTACCTCGTAGACTGGGAGGGGTACGGTCCGGAGGAGAGGAGCTGGGTTCCTACCCGCGACATCCTGGACCAGTCCCTGATCCAGGAGTTCCAGCGTCGGCACCCCCAAGGAGGGACACCGGGAGGTGTCCGTCGGGGGGGGGGTACTGTCAGGACCTCTGCCTGAGTCTCCTTTGTGTTCCTGTTTCTTTAATTTGTTTCCCTTTATTATTATTTTTTCCGTTTATTGTTTTTGCGTGTTTGCTTTTTCCTGCTTGTGTGTGCGAGTGCATGGGGGGGGGGTGCTTGGGTTTTCGTTTTAGGTTCCTGGTCCCCGCCCACACTCCGCCCCAGTCCTGCCTGCACCTCATCATTCTATCAAGCCTCTGCCGCCGTCCCCACCTGCAACTCATCTGTTACTCATTTTCTGTTTGCTATATATTTCTGTTAGCCCTTTAACCTGTGCCAGATCGTGCCTCTGTATTCTCTCAGTTGCCGTTCGAGCTTTTGCCCTGTTCTCTCGTGTACTCCCGGATTTTACTTCCTTGCCTGTTTGTTACTACGTTCGTTAGCCTGCCTGCTCTACTCTTAGCTTTCGGTATTTTTTGACCCTCGCCTGTGCCCTCGACCTGATTTTTTGCTCCGTTTTCTGTACCTTTGCTTTTGGGTCTTGGATTTCAGTTTTTTCCACCTGTGCCTGGTTTTGCCACCCCGAGACTGTTTTTCCTTTTGACCCTGTTGGTGTTAATAAATCGCCACTTTTTCACCTGAGCCTCTTGTCCGCGTTTGAGTCCCACCCCGGACCCTGACATGATGTTTGATGGGGAGTGCTGAGCAACATCAAAATTCAATTGAGCACCTTTGGGTCCTTGTTAGTCTTGATATGTTTCATTGGTATCTGGTAAACCAGTGTTGCTGATACACTGCATCATATAGGAACCCCAAATGTTGTTATTTGTAAAGAAATATAGCTGGATTTCCTGGATTTCCATTTATGATGCGCACTGTCTGTGAATGAAAGTAGTCATGTTTAGTACCCCCCAATTCCCATAGAGATCCATTCAAATGCAAAGAGTTTTAGTATCGCTTGTAGGACAACCTGAAAATAAGATATCCAGACTCTGATGATGTTGATAGGTCACGGACATCAGGAAGTCATGGCATGCAAAGGATATGCAACCAAGTATAAAAAAATGACAATTTAATCTATGATTATGTTAATTTGTCCAATTATTTTTGAGCCCCTAAAATTGGGGAGGACTATGTATAAAAAGGGCTGTAATTCCTACAATGTTCACTTGATATGGATGTAAATATGGTCAAATCAAAGCTGAAAGTCTGCACTTTAACCACATTGTGACTGTTTTGTCAACTGTTTGTTTGTTGGAGAACAGAATGAAAACAACAAAAAAATGTGTCCCTGTCCAAACACATACAGACTGCACTGTATATTTACTTTAATTTGTTGTACAACGCAAAACCTGGGAATAATAGAGGGTGAAGGGAAAAACCCGCGGCCCGTCCAACCGCCCGACCTGGTGCAGGATTACCTGGAACAGAGTGAGAAAGAAAGAGAGAAAAACGGCCCAGAAAGCACTGGGGCTTCCTTATTATAGGATTTACCCCCAGGTGCTCTCAATTAGAAAGGGGTGCACCGCACACACTGGCCGACTCCTGTAACTACAATAAAAATAAAACAATATTAGAGACAGTCGTCACATCTGTTTCCAGTATCAGTGCATCACTCTGCTGTTTGAAGTGAGCCATCAGCACCAGCAGAACATATGGAGCTGCCACACTGGTATTGCTTCGGGTCAGAACAGCCTTGACTTCACTGTTGGTAGGGTTTTTCTTGAGGAACTCCACGATATTTCGCCCATTTCCTTCAAGAGATGCTTCCAGTTTTCTCAAAATGTTGATGTCTGTTAACATCTCAAAATGTGTACACATACTCCTAGGGACAAACAGATATGGCCACTGAGATTTCAGATATTCAAGTGTGTGGGCCGGTGTTGTGTTTATCATCTTGCGCTGTAAGTAGTACGTTGCCTCCATGAGATTCTGTACTTCTCCCCTTTCAATCCCAGACAAGCCCTCACGAGAGAAGAACTCCAAAAGTATCTTCTTTTTCTCTTCCAGTGTGCTTCCTGTTTCTTCAGGTGGAAGGTCTGGCTGCCACAGTGTGCAGCCATAGCTATCTGCAGGGCCTGTGTTTGGCTTTGTCCCTGTGGTGACAGACCTGCACCGTGCCAAAGTGTTATTTCTCTTTAAATGCTCAACATGAATTTTTATTTGACTCAGGAGAGATGCATATCCTCCCCCTATAAATTTCCCTTCTATCATGTCAGCGAAGGACTGTGGAAACCCCTTGACAATCTTGACAGAAATTATGAGGCACTGCGACCACGAAGGGTTGGCCTCAAACTTCCTCATTTCGTCCACCAAGACCCGAACCATTTGCCTTCTATCTGCTGGTGAGGGCCTTATCCCACTTTCAGTGGCCGTACCAATACCTGGTGGCATTTTCTCCCAGGGTACCTGGAAAGTTTCTGGCCAGTTTTGCTTTACTGGTGGCCGTGTGGAATGTGATGGTGAAGGGCTACTGGATCTCGAGGAGCTTGACAGTGATGAACTGCCTTCTGGGGACTGGAGTAGGGGGGTAGCACAACTTATGGCATCTGGCAATGAAAACAAAAATCTGTCATTATCAATATTGACTAAAATGATGCCGTAATTAATTAAATGAAACAATAAGCATTTTAATACACTCTTTAATTTGGCAGTGAAGTAGTAAATATACAGTACCTGCTCATTTCCATGCATTTAAAAGTTTTCTGCACTGGCTTGGTCGAATAACCTCTGCAATTTCCTGTTCTCTTATGTACTGCAAGTCATCTTTGCTTTCCACTCCCTGGTGTAAGATCGTTTCAACCAACAGAATGAGCGTCTCTTCTGACACAGTTGGCAGGACAGAAATGACTGCGTCCTTGATGCTCTCACTTATATCAGACATTCTGGAGGAAAGGAGTGGTGAAGGGCTATTAGAGACAGACCAAACATGTTGTACACAGGCAAAGGGTAATAGTCAAGGAGGCGTGCATGATCTAGGCAGAAATAATTTGAAATGGGGTTCTCTGAGCCCATCTTTGGGCAGTAAATCCCCTGATCAAAAAGGAAATCAGACTGGCATTTCTCTGTGACAAAGTAAACACAACTGTTGCAAACAAGAATCAGTTCTATCTTGCCAAAGACTAGTCCCTCATCATTCTTCTCCAAGACAACACACATGCCTTTTTTGTAGCTTGTGCCTTTAACGGGGACATTGTGTACAGCCACAGAGTTAAGTAGCTGGAGGCCTAAATGATCAACAGATTGTTTTATCTTGTCATTGTAATCATTTGGAAAAGAAATCTGTACCTCTATCAAAAATGACACAAGGTGGAAACACATTACCAGCACAGAGAGATGCTTGTAAATGTTGATGCCTCTCTGCTAATGTGGAACACAAATTCTTGAAGTTGTGTCATTTGTGAGCACACTGTTTAAAATGTGTGTGTGTTTACTCTCAAACCTAAGGGTCCATAAGCGAATAAGAGGCCCAAAGCAAAGTATCAGTTCAGGATAGTGACATATATAATGGTGTTTCGGCTTAAGTGGGTGATTAGGAAAACAATCCTGTCGACTTGGCAAACACTCCTCAATAAGGACTCTCAAGTAGGCCACCTGGCTAGTTGCAATGGCAGGAGCACAAACAAATTCAACTTTTTGCCTTAGCTGCAACACAAATTGCCAAACTTCATTTTCAACTGGATTTTAAATTTTGTCCCCAATCAAGAGAGGCAGAAGTCTAAGGAAACACCAATTCTGGACAGCATGTCCACTCAATTTCTCACTTCCTGGATTCATTTCACATGGCTTATTGCTGGCGTCATTGCCAAGGTACCTGAAGTGATTAAGCCGTCCATTCAGTTCTCTATACGTGAAGAATTTCTGATTTGTGACAAAATGACTTAGGTATAGAGCCAAGTCATATGCGACGATACCCTCAAATAAGTCATGGCCCAGACAAGGAGGCAGACCAGGTTGGCACACATGGAAGTGGGTTAATTTGATAAATTTGGAATCAAGTTTAAATCCCAGTGACAGTTTTGATGTACTTGCGTTATGCTGCATGCTGTGCTGCATGCTGTCTTTGTATAATGCAATTGTTTTCTTTTCACCTGTTGTGAAGGGAGATGACAAAAATTGAGCACGGTCAACAGTACATAATCTGCAGAAATGGGTGCTTTTACTGAAGTTTTCACTAAAGCCACCAATACTGTGTGATCCCAGATTATCTCCAGCTATGGCACACAATGTTCCTCGGTACACATGTCCATCAGGTAAGACTATACCACTTAAATCAAAGTAGCGGCTTTACCACATCAAAAGCATCCCGGTACAGTACCAGACCAAGAGATTCCTCCTACTTCTTAAACAGTACATTTGCTGCAACATTGCAACCATCCCAGATGTCTTCCAAGACATCTCTTGATCTAGACAAAGACTGTATCTCTTGTTTGTTGCTATGTGTTTGCTGCTTGACCGACTGACACTGAAAGAGTGATCGAAGTGCATCTTTTAACGGAATGTATTGAGCAAAACATTCCTTCCCTGAATCATTCATTCCAAGATAAATTGGGACTGGCTCAATGTAATGTAAAAACTGTTTTTTGTCTTTGATCAGTTTTCAAGGTCCCAGTGTTGCATGCCCGAAACAAATCCTCGGATTTAAGAACCTCTATGACATTCTCTCTCTCACTATCAGAGATATCCAATGATACCAGCATTTCGTCCAACTTATGAAGTAAATGAGACTGACTGATATCATGCACTGCTTGAAAATCCTCAATAATAGACTGTATGACTGATGCTGGCAGTAAAAGTTTTGCCTGCAACTTTAAATAAAAGAAAGCCAAATTGTGCAAGAAAAGGGATTCATCTGCTCTCTCTGGCAGCACCGCTGCTTGGTCTCCCTCATTATCATCAGTTATGTCGTCAGTCAAATCCCCCTCCAACACTGAAACATCCTCAACTTGTTCATTGGTTGCCGTTAGTCTCGTCTCTCTTCCTACTGTTTCAAGGCCCAAAAGACTGGATGCTGTACAAGACTTGTGTACTCTTGAAAAATGAGAAGTAAAGGAAGGGACGACTGAAAACGTTCTCCCACACTGACGAAATGGACAAGAAACTGCCCTGCCCTCTCTGATATGAGATTTCAAATGAGAGTTTAAACTGGATAAATCATTGCATCTAACATCGCAAAATTCTACATGACAAGATACACGCTCGATTGCAGTTACCTGTGCTCTCCTCTTATCTTGATGCTCTCGATATACATGACATTCCAACTGCGTTACGTTTCTGAACGAACGGGTGCAATCTAAAAAGGCGCATTTAAACGACGCGATTGGAAGACTCGCACGTACTTTCATATGCCTAACAAACGCATACTTCGTTAAGCATTGGTGACCACAATACTGACATGGAAACATGCTTTCATACTAAGCTATCGCTGGCGAATGATTGGCCGTTATGATACGAACTAGTTTTATGAATTCGAAACGCACGTAGCCTACCTGCGCAATCCAGCGACTCTCTAGCCAGTTGCAACAAAAAATATTCGAAATACAGGGTTGCCTTGGAAAAGAACAAGAAGATTAATGTGAAATACAGATCAACGTATTCTGTTGGAAATAAAAAACGAACACATTGTAATATAATTACTTTTAAATTCGCGTAGCCTATTAGGTGTGACACTCGAAACTTGGCATTGCTTTGTTAGCAAATTCTCTGCCGCCACTACTAACCAATGGCTTCCCAATATCCTTCGCAATTTCCAGTTAATTAATGCAAATTCAAACGGTGATATGCAGTTAAGAGCAAAACGCCCACAATGCTGTTCTGTCTCCAGCAATGTGCTGTATATCAATAAAACAGCAGGTTACTGTCGGAATTTCCCTGTAATTTCACATCAATTTCATACCGTGTACCAACAATGACTATATATATGTTGATTTTTATATTTATTGATTTTTTCATAGATTTAATCAGCTGAAAGTGAAATGTTATTCTGCGGGCGTTTGGGCATATTATTTTGCCGTTGTCAAGCAAAACTCTGGTTCGTAGTTCTAATTGGACCGTCGTTATGCAGACACTCTGCTTGGTAGTTCTATTTGCACCGTTTTTAAGCAAAAACCGCTGATCGTTAGTTCCAGGAAAACAATGATTTTATCAAGAAATAAATAGTTCCTTCTCGTTTCATAGCATGCAATTAGTTTATACCATGTGTAAAGCTACCATACGTTTTTTGGCATTACATTTGTTGTGTTCAATAATAGATGTTACAGGTTGAGTGTATTCTGACCACTAGGAGGAGGCATTGCATTGCTTTAGTGAGAGTAGTTGGAAGTCTAAACCTAGTAAGGATGTGACGTGGGGGAAAGTGTGTTGACCAGGAAATTGGGGTAAGATGCATACGCTCCTGCATTCGGCAGCAGGTGTGTGCATCATCCGTCAAATTCGCCAATAATCAAGCACCACCGCAGTTACTAGTAATATTGACATTCATTCTAAGAAATGCATGCCCTCGCAGGCGTTTTGTGCACACGCAGCCTTACATTTAAGGACTTATAAATGCCTGGGGAAAATAAAAGGATGGCTTGGGCTCCACAGTGAACGAAGAAGCTCATGCATTCGGTAGCAGGTGTGTGCATCTCCGTATTAAAAACAGTTGATTACGCAAATAGCGATCTCATAAATCCAAGTTCCCGAGACAGACATTATTACCCAGTCCATCTAAAACGGATTTTGTGAATAGGAAACAATCTACAAGCGGTACACGTTCACCAAATAGATCGCATGGGCACCGGACTGCGCTGCCCCAGTTCGTTGCGCGAATAGCGATCTCATAAATCCAAATTCCCCAGACAGAAATAATTAACCAGTGCATCCAATACGAACGCTGTGGCATTGGAAACTCTTTAAACAAATAATATAGCAAATACAAAGGTGTAATCGGGCGCAGGTGTGTGCGTCACCGTTTTAAATACAGTTGTTGACGCTATTAGCGATCTCATAACTCCAAGTTCCCGAGACAGAAATTATTATCCAGTCCATCTAAAACGAATTTTGTGCAATAGGTAACAACCTACAAGTGGTACACGTTCACCCAATAGATCGCGTGGGCACCGGACTGCGCTGCCACAGTTCGTTGCGCCAATAGCGATCTCATAAATCCAAATTCCCCAGACAGAAATAATTATCCTGTGCATCCAACACGAACGCTGTGGCATTGGAAAATATTTAAACAAATAATTTAGCAAATTCAAACGTGTAATCGGGCGCAGTTGTGTGCGTCACAAGTTTTAAATACAGTTGATTTCGCTATTAGCGATCTCATAAATACAAGTTCCCGAGACAGAAATTATTATCCAGTGCATCTAAAACGAATTTTGTGCAACTGGAAACAATCTACAAGTGGCACAAGTCCTCTGAGTAGATTGCGTGGTCACCGGACTGCGCTGCCACAGTTCCTTATGCGAATAGCGATCTCATAAATCCAAATTCCCCAGACAGAAATAATTAACCTGTGGATCCAACACGAACGCTGTGGCATTGGAAACTCTTTAAACAAACAATTGAGCAAATACATTGGTGTAATCGGGCGCAGGTGTGTGCGTCACCGTTTAAAATACAGTTGATTACGCTATTGGCGATCTCATAAATCCAAGTTCCCGAGACAGAAATTATTATCCAGTTATCTAAATCGAATTTTGTGCAATAGGAAACAATCTACAAGTGGTACACGTTCACCAAATGGATCGCGTGGGCAACGGACTGCGCTGCCACAGTTCGGTGCGCGAATTGTGATCTCATAAATCCAAATTCCCCAGACAGAAATAATTAACCAGTGCATCCAACACAACCGCTGTGGCATTGGAAGCTCTTTAAAAAAAAATTGAGCAAATACAAAGGTGTAATCGGGCGCAGGTGTGTGCGTCACCGTTTTAAATACAGTTGATTACCCTATTGGCGATCTCATAAATCCAAGTTCCCGAGACAGAAATTATTATCCAGTCCATCTAAAACCAATTTTGTGCAATTGGAAACAATCTACAAGTTGTACACGTTCACCAATTAGATCGGGTGGGCACCGGACTGCGCTACCACAGTTCGTTTGGCGAATAGCGATCTCATAAATCCAAATTTCCCAGACAAAAATAATTAACCAGTGCATCCAACACGAACGCTGTGGCATTGGATACTCTTAAAAAAATAATATAGCAAATACAAACGTGTAATCGGGCGCAGGTGTGTGCGTCACCGTTTTAAATAAAGTTGATTATGCTATTAGCGATCTCATAAATCCAAGTTCCCGAGACAGAAATTATTATCCAGTCCATCTAAAACGAATTTTGTGAATAGGAAACAATCTACAAGCGGTACACGTTCACCAAATAGTTCGCGTGGGCACCCGACTGCGCTGCCACAGTTCGTTGCGCGAATAGCGATCTCATAAATCCAAAATCCCAAGACAAAAATAATTAACCAGTGCATCCAACACGAACGCTGTGGCATTGGAAACTATCAGACAATTCTGCTTAGGACCTACTGATCAGGGGTCTAGTACAGTAAATGCCTTTAGTGAGGTCTTCAAGTTAGATAGGCGACCACGATCTGCCCGTTAACGGGATTGTTGGTATTGGTTCTGGTGTTTTGGCTTAAGAGGACCCATGGGCGTTATACGCCGGTCCCTTTCAAATTCGCCTGAAGGAACCCGATAGATCCGCACCGTCCTGGGCTCATAACTATCGATGCACTATCCATACAAGGAAGGCATGTATTATGGTGTTCCGCCTCCTACCCTCTGGGGGCTTCACCGAACTGAGATTTAACAATAGTGCTAAACCCGGGAGCATATATTGAGGAATGATGGCACAAGGTAGAGCCGAGTGTAACCACTTCAAATTCCACGTATAGTTAAAACCAAATTTTAAATTATAATTTAATATTGGAGTCAGATTAACACGAGGGTAAAAACTAGTAACCGTTACGTTTTCTTGCTGTGGTCATGGATATATTTGATGTGTTGTTCCGCGCATTTGTGAATATTCTGATGCTCCCATTGGAATATTGACGGTCCGGCGACAGATCAGACATATCTCTGATGACAGCATGGCCCCGTTTGCGAACTGAGAGTAACCAGAATGCTACTGGTCCGTTTCAGGCCAGTTTTAAGCGGGATATGAAGCAACGCCTTCATATCTGACCCAGTGGAACCAGTGCGTTCTTAATTATAATTGTGCCCTGTTCTTACGAACAGAGGAAAAATAACTAACTAACTAAAAAATAACTAACATCTCCGGTTTGAATCACACCAGCCAAGGGAAGAACACGCGATGCCTTCCCCTCCAGCTACAAACCCTCATTGGTCTAACTGTGAGGTGTTTACAAGTGGTGACCCCGACGTGATGGGAAGTATCTGGAGTTTGTTCCCTAAAGTGTCTGCTGGTGTTTTTCATCCCGGCGTGATACCCTTCACTGTGGGTATTTCACATTTTCTTCTCTGGTTTCCCGATCCTTGGTGTGGTGAGTGACAATTCTCTTGTATATTAGCCTGTGCTAGGGAGAGTTTTTAGCCACTGTGTAGGGGATCGACATATCCCAGACAGGCCTGGGACCGTAGAAACCAGGCATTTTCATATTACTACCCTTCGGGGAATTCATGAACAGGGAAAGAGAGAAGCTTAGGCTGGTATGTTTTTAGGAAATGTGTTGTGCCAATACGGCGAAATGCGTTTTAGAACAAACTAGCCTATAGCCGTAGATGGTTGCGTATGTGTAAGAAAATGTAAACGTTTGTAGAAAAGAAGAGAGTTTTGATGCAAAGCTAACTACTGTTTCTGCGCAGAGGCGCAGAAAGCCTTGCTCAAATACAGGATAAAATGAGGCGCTGGTGAAAAGCCAGTGAATTTTGAAGGGGAACAATGAGAATGCTTATAGCTGTCGGTAAGCGTGTGCAATCGCAGAATGCACATGCTATGAAGTTTGAACTTTGCTAGGGGGCTAACCCAGGAAAAGTGGCAAGCTTTGTAGGAAAATTTTGAGACTCCCCATGATTGTGATGACGTCACATGTTAACGTTAGGGTGTTCCCACCAAGGTTGGGCCAGATGTATCCTCCTAAAACAGTAGCCCTATCAGTAGTTATAGATAAGTTTTCATGAGTGTGACGACTTCAATATGCGTCATGATAAAGTAAACATCTACTCATATAATCAAAACAGTAGCCCTATCAGTAGTTATAGATAAGTTTTATGATTGTGACGACTTCACCATGCGTCATGATAAACTCATATAATCAAAACAGTAGCCTTAGAAATCTTACTATCAGTAGTTGTAGATAAGCTTTTGGAAACGCAAGAAACCACAGTATCAACTGTAGAAAAAGAGCATGAGAACGCAGTAGACTTAGAAATCATATATACATATTCACTCACTCAGCAGAAAAGAACTAGTCACTGAACAGATAAACACTAACTAGAAAACTAATATTTTACAGTGACCCATATGTAACTTGTATGTTTAATGAAAAAATTACAGAAGGCTGAGACTTATATGCATACTGGAAAAGTACAGAACAAAGACCACTGGTTCTCAAGAGAAAGTTGGGGTAGCCTCCCACACTGACGTTATCCGTTATCACCTAAGAACAAAGACAGTCATTTTGGTGCCAAGAAGGTCAGGTTGACCCAAGAAATAAAAATTATTGTGGTGCCAAAAAGAACAAGTGGCTGGGATTTACGTAAATGTATAAGGGGTTATGGAGTTTGTGGAGTACATTTTGTGTATAAAAGGATTGTAAAACTGACAGTCGTGGTTCAATTCGGCGGAATTGTTCCGGCTTTGTTGTGCACATGCACCGGTGCAAATAAAGTCAATCTTTTCTGAAGAGCTTGCTGCCGTGGTGTCTTTTCCATCGTGAAGTTGTTTTCTACAGATTGGCGATTGGACTCAGAGACTGCTGTCGTTTTTCCTAGACCACGACATTTGGGGGCTCGTCCGGGATACGAAAGAGGAATCACTGAAGCTCCCGGCTCCTAGAGACAGAGGCGGAGGGTGCTTGCCCCTTAAAAAAGCTGGCGCCAGCTTATCAAAAGGTAAGAGTATTTAACTACTTTGTTTCGGACTGGGGCACTGTTCCCTCTGGCCTCTTCTCCCTGACGCCGGGAGTGAAAGCCTCTCGTACAACAAACCCGGCAACTAACATCGAAAATTGAGGGGAAGGAAGCGGCGAGCTCTTTAGAAAAGTACGCCCCAAACCGTGAGTGAATTGTGTGTGGTGTGAGTGGATTGTGTGTGGTGTGAGTGAATTGTGTGTGGTGTGAGTGGATTGTGTGTGGTGTGAGTGAATTGTGTGGGGTATGAGTGTGAATGGAGTGTGGTATGAGTGAAAGGACGTCATAAAATTTTTATTTTTCGGAAAAGTTTTGGGAAAAGTGTTGTTGGTTAGGAACAACATTGATAAAGCTGCTTATGCTTGATTAGATGCTTATGCTTGTGCGGAATTGTGTTGGAAACAGAATTGTTGAGTAGAAACAATTTTGGAAAAGGCCTATATTTGTTGCAAAAGTGTGAGGAACGGGAACTGGGAATTCAATATCCCTTTAGCGAAGTTTACACTGATGCAGGTGTGTGTGGCAAAGAGTGTAATTGGTACACTAACGCCGTTGTTATATGTGGTGCCAAGAGACTTGGAAAGGCAGTAATTCCTTGTGTAGGTCACCTGCAAGAGCTCGGGTCCGGGATAAAGTGTTGGAAAAAGGTCTATTTTTGTTGCAACAGTGTGGGTCACTGATGCAGGTGTTTGTGTGGGGCTAAGAGACTTGGAAAGGCAATAATTCCTTGTGTAGGTCACCTGCAAGAGCTCGGGTCCCGGGATATAAAGAGAAAACTGTTGTTGGGTAGAAACAACAGGGATAACGCTGTGCTTATGCTTTGATTAGATGCTCATGCTTGCGGGGAAATAACGTTGTATTAGGGAACAGAGGAAAAACTTTTTGTGTGTGTGTGTACGTACAATTATAGAGTGTGTGGAAGAGAGAACGGCAAGAGTGTAGAAGAGATAAGAAGGGAGAAAATAAGTGTAGAAATCAAGGTCGTGGGGAGCCTTGGCTGGAAAAATAACGGTTAAATAATAAAGAAATAGAATAAAAGGCAGAAGCCTCGGTTGGGAATAAAGGTTAAATAGAGATAAAGTATATTAAAGTATTAGAGTATCCTGTCCTGTCACCGTAAAGTAATGGAAAAAGAAGAGAAAACGCCAATTGAGATAATCACAGGAAAATATCCTAAATGTGAACAGGAGATAAAGAAAATATCAGAAAAATGGACAAAAAGAACTAAGAAATTGGTGACAAAATGGCCAAAAGGGGGCACGTTTGATAGAGAAATATGCGATCAGATGGGAGGGGTAATAGCACATTATAAATCAGAAGACAAGTCAGAAACAAGAAAGCTAAAAAGAGAACAGGAAAAAACAATTTTAGGATGGTTTAGGTCCGCTTCCCTAGAAAGAGATGTAGGATTAAAAAGGGATTGCAGTGAAATAATGACTCCCCCTCCGTATGCCCCACAATCACCAAGACATGCGGTAATAAAAGAGAAAGACTTGTATCCAATATGCCCGGTAACATCTGCAGTGTATCCGGTAGTAAAGGGACAGGTGGAAATAAAAGGGTGGGTAGAACATGAGGAAGGTGAAGAACAACTGGGGATAGAGAGAGCGCGGCTCGAGCAAGAAAAGGAAAAAATAGAAACAAGGGTAGCTGAGCTGAAGGGAGAATATAAAGAAGTGGAGGAATTAGAAGAACTGTTAAAAGAAAAATATAACCAGTATGATGAATACCATAGTAGGTTAGCAAAAGGCACTGCAAATAAAAAACAAATCCCCCAGACAGAGTATAAACTAGAATATAGTAAAGGGGAGGAGGAGTCCTCCCCAGCAGAAAAAAGTGAGGCAAGCGATAGTGAAGCGAGCCAGGCAAGTAATAGCGAGGCAGAAGAGTCAGAGGGGGGAGAAGGGCCTGCACAGGTGGGGGGAGACTTAGCTGGGCGATATCAAAACGTAAGAAAAAGACCGCCAACCCGGCGTAACCCAGCAGCAGAAGGGTATAGCCATAATGCTAAAAGCCCATAGCACCATTATTGATGAGGGAAGGTGGTGTACCCCGATACATTCCCTGGTCCACCCAAGATATGTATAATGTAATAACCAATCTCCCTGAGTTGCAGAATGGGGCAGGCCACTGGATCAGGGTGCTGGAGGAGGAGACGACAGGCCGGCTCCTGGCTGTGGGTGACCTGAAGGCTCTCCTGGGGAAGGTTGTGGGGATGGAAACAATGCTGGACATATTTGAGCAAGCTGGCTTTGACAGAACCCATGCGCAGTCACCAGCAGTGGACGGTGGGCCGTTTGATAACGTGCGTGGGGTTGTTTGGGCTGCTCTACGAGCCCTGTATCCTGCACGACCGGACATAATGACCTTAACGGGGCCGCCGTTAAAAGAAAATGAACCACCAGCAACATACATCCAAACGCAGTTGCGCAGGTGGAGATTGATGACTGAGAGGGATGTACAGGAAGATCCCATAATGACCTCCCTCTTCCGCAAAGCTGTCCGGGAGGGGATGCCACAGGAAGTGGGGCGCCGCCTCGATGAGGTGGTGGGGCTGAACACCATGGCACACAGAGAGTTTGTTGATCATGTGGTACACGCTGTAGAAAGGCAGCGGAAAGAGGGGAAAACGCTGGAAGATCAAACAAAAGACATTCAAAGAAAGCTACTGCAGTTGCAGCTGGAGGAGCTGAAAACCAAAGAAAAAGAGGCGAAAAAAGTGGCATCTGTGAAAATACAGAATATGGACAATGGGTTCTTTGACTTTGAAGCCGCCCCCACGCCTGAACCATGGAGTGGTCTGATGGTGCCCCGGCCAACGGTGGTCTACAACTTCTCCGGCATCCCTCCCCCGGTGGCCATGCAAGGTAATATGAACGGGGGAGGGACACAACCGGGTGGGAATCATATGGGGGGAGGGCCAGGGATTGGTGGTCAAAATACCCAGTGGAGAGGGCAGCAGAATCAGAATAATAACATGCAAAATAGAAATTGGAACCAACAAGGCTTTTCTAATCAACAGAGACAGGGCCCCATAGTTTGCTATAGATGTGATCAGGAGGGGCACATAAAAAGAGTGTGTCCAAACGCTCAAGGGATGTACCCAGGTAACCAGGGGACCTGGGTACCTAATCAGCCTCAGCAATCGCAGGGTTACCCCAACTTGACCCCACCTCCTCAGGCTAGGTCCCCATATCAGAGTGGGGGACCTGTAAATTACCAAGGTGCCCAATAAGGGTGCCCAGAGAACCCAGGCGGAGTAGGACAGCATGTAATGATAACAAACAGGCCAGAACAAGAACCAATAATAAATGTACAAATCGGAGGAAAAATCGTCCCCATGATGATAGATACTGGAGCAACATGCACATGCATTAGGAAAGGATAGGCCTCACATCTGCCTATGTCGGGAGAAGTTATTAAATCAGTAGGGTTCTCGGGAAAAACAATGTTAAGCCCGACCACAAAACCAGTATTAATAAAAATAGGCGCAAAAGAAGCAAAATTAGAGATAGTAGTATGCAAATATTCCCCCATAAGCCTTCTAGGAAGAGATGCAATTCTGGCCTTAGGACTAAAATTAAATTGTGAAGGAGGGGGCATAGATTTAACAGGAATGTACTATGTGGGAAGTGAAAATCTCCACAGGGCAAATGTATATTGGGTAGGGGATATTGAGACACAAGTAAAAGACCAAGTGTGGAGCACTTGGCAAAAATATGTTGAGGCGCAGATCCCACAGGCAACTGAGCCAGAATATGATTTACATTGTACAATGAAGTTTGATCCCTACCAGGATCCAGATCTAGAAAGAGAGTGGAATGAGGGGAAAGGAGAAAGACAGTATTTGGTGTCATCTGCGCTCCTGATAGGTCAGGAAGGAGCAGCATTAAACATAGCAAGGACCCCATGGATTGAGCAGTGGTTTCAGGAAGAACATGCGGCCCCACACATAGCGTTAAAAGTCAATCCAGGGTACCAAGCAAAGGACTTAGGTCCTATGGTAAAGAGAGCAGAAGAGCTCCAATTCGGGCCAACAGAAAATTCTTTAATTTGGTGCACAGCAGATCAAAAAATGATCAAAATTATGATAAGTGCTCAGATGTGGGGAAAGCCCCAACTGGTGAGGGTACCGTGGGAAGAGGGTACAAAACGGGAGAAATCTAGAGAAAATTTAGGCATAGAAGGTTTAAATCAATTACCAAGCCAACTATGGTCGCAACATGAAACGGAAATTGGTGACCCCGACGTACAAAGTTTGGACCTCAAAAAGTGTGGTGTGGCAATATGTTGATGACTTATTACTATGTGCAGACACAAAAGAGCAGTGCATGAGCGACAGCATGAAACCGCTGGAGAAACTGGCAAAGGGGGGACACAAGGTGTCCAGGAAGAAACTGCAGCTCTGCTCTCAGGAGGTGGCGTACTTGGGAAGAGTCATCACGGCTGGCGGTAAGAGAATGTCAAATAAACAGTTGGAGACAATAATGAAAGTTCCGCAACCACAGACAGTGGGACAAATGATCACATTCTTAGAAATGACGGGTTTTAGCGTGGATTGGGTGGAAGGGTATTCTGAAAAAACGCAACCACAAAGAAAGATAATGAAGGAGGTTGGGCAAGAAGAACTGTCGAATAAAGGACGAGGGGGAAGTTGGCGGGAAAAAATAGGACTTGCAGTGGGGATAACAGTGATAGTGGTACTGGTGTTGCTGTTGTGTATCCTCCCTCTCTTGAGATCCTCTCCCCACAGGGCTATAGGCATCCAGTTGGTGTCGTAAGGTGACTAACACAGGAGTCAGGCGCCAGACGGTGATTCCAGGTTCCAGCGGACGGGACGCTGTCACAGTCCAGGGAGACGGGGAGAGCGGAGGGACTGCGGGCGCTGACACCAGTCCAGGGAGCAACAGCACCAACAGTGCCCCTGCGGGTCCAGTACGAGAATCGCAAGCCGGCTTTCCAGTGGAGTGACGTGCAGACCGCGTACTCTGGTTGGAAGAAATACCAGGAGACCAGTGGAGTGACGTGCAGACCGCGTACTCTGGTTGGAAGAAATACCAGGAGCCCAGTGGAGTGACGTGCAGACCGCGTACTCTGGGTGGAAGATATACCAGGAGCCCACCAACCACGAGAACTGTGGCAAATCATCGTGCTACAAATCAACGTGTTAAAGAAAATTTTACTGAGTGTATGATAACTTTGTTGGGTCAGAAGGCCAATAAGAATACAGTGAGGGGAGTTATTCGGGGCCATAAGATTTGATTAAGGGGGGAATGTAGGAAAATTTTGAGACTCCCCATGATTGTGATGACGTCACATGTTAAAGTTAGGGTGTTGCCACCAAGGTTGGGCCAGATGTATCCTCCTAAAACAGTAGCCCTATCAGTAGTTATAGATAAGTTTTCATGAGTGTGACGACTTCAATATGCGTCATGATAAAGTAAACATCTACTCATATAATCAAAACAGTAGCCCTATCAGTAGTTATAGATAAGCTTTTACGACTGTGACGACGTCACTATGCGTCATGATGAAGTCATATAATCAAAACAGTAGCCCTATCAATAGTTATAGATAAGTTTTATGATTGTGACGACTTCACCATGCGTCATGATAAACTCATATAATCAAAACAGTAGCCTTAGAAATCTTACTATCAGTAGTTGTAGATAAGCTTTTGGAAACGCAAGAAACCACAGTATCAACTGTAGAAAAAGAGCATGAGAACGCAGTAGACTTAGAAATCATATATACATATTCACTCACTCAGCAGAAAAGAACTAGTCACTGAACAGATAAACACTAACTAGAAAACTAATATTTTACAGTGACCCATATGTAACTTGTATGTTTAATGAAAAAATTACAGAAGGCTGAGACTTATATGCATACTGGAAAAGTACAGAACAAAGACCACTGGTTCTCAAGAGAAAGTTGGGGTAGCCTCCCACACTGACGTTATCCGTTATCACCTAAGAACAAAGACAGTCATTTTGGTGCCAAGAAGGTCAGGTTGACCCAAGAAATAAAAATTATTGTGGTGCCAAAAAGAACAAGTGGCTGGGATTTACGTAAATGTATAAGGGGTTATGGAGTTTGTGGAGTACATTTTGTGTATAAAAGGATTGTAAAACTGACAGTCGTGGTTCAATTCGGCGGAATTGTTCCGGCTTTGTTGTGCACATGCACCGGTGCAAATAAAGTCAATCTTTTCTGAAGAGCTTGCTGCTGTGGTGTCTTTTCCCTCGTGAAGTTGTTTTCTACAGATTGGCGATTGGACTCAGAGAATTTTGTCGTTTTCCTAGACCACGACAGCTTCTTATTAGAATTAAATTAAATAATATTAAAATACTGCTGAATGCTGAATCAGGTGCATAACCTCGGCTTCGAAGTTCCAGCCCTGAAAGCAGAGTCTGTGCTGATCCTTAAACCCAGGTATGGCCCTGCGGCAGTACACCCGTCTCAAGACCTCTGACAGTGCAGACTGCAGCTGCACCAAGTTTTGAAACTGTGCGTATCTGTCCGGAGGGAACCATACTTTAAGTCTCAGAGATCGAGGCCGGTACCAGTGTGATCACTGGACCTCTGAGTACCGCGCCCGATGTAATGTCACAGGACCGCTGAGTGCCACGGCAGATGCAAGTCTCCATCCCTCTGAAAGTGTAGCCGCAGGCTACAACAAGGGTGGCGACCGTCTGGAATTTGCTACATGTGGGACTCATGTCTAAAGACCTCTGAGACTGGTGAAAGGTATCAGGACACAGAACTTCTGAATTTCTGAGGTGCTGGAACCAGGGTCCTTGGCCTGTGTCATCTGTATCAGTAACCAGTGGTATACTATTAATTAAATAAATAGGCTAGATTTTATAAAATAGTTGAGATAAGCCAGTGTAGAAGATGAAATTCTAAAATGGCCTAGAACCAACAAAAAATAGACTTTGGCCTATTATAAATAATAATAATTAGCCTAGAGCTAAATTAAATTATATAGGCATAGGTGCGCCACCATTCACCTATCTTTAGAAAGCTCGCTTTCAAAAAAGTATAGTGAATTCTGGTGCACCCTATTGTTTTCATCTGGGTTTTTATTCTGCGTGTCTTAGTGGCACAAGGAGGAAATCAGAGGATTTTAATTAATAATATTAACAAATAATATGTTAATTATTAATGCATGCCTGTGCACGTCAGTTAGGAACTGTTAGAAATTCACTAACAGACTTACTTGGGTGCCAATTAAATCAGCCAAGGCATGCTACATACTAAGAGATCTAATGGTATTTTTGTGTGAATTTCACCATAGCACAAAATATACATATTAGAATCTTTATCAAACCATTGCTAAGTCAGTCAATGCCATAAATGATCATAATGTCATCAAACTTTAACTCAGCTAATACGGGCCAGTATCATCTGTGCCTGCAAGGAAAATTGTTTAAGGAAGAATCTACCAAACTACATATGTCAAATAAATAAACAAATAAGGAGAATAAGCAATTACTCCTAAGTTTACATCAAGTTTGTCTTTTAACATTAAAATGTTGAGAGGGGGGTCATTTTTTGACAAGGACTGGCTTACTGGTTTCTCTTTATTCTACTTTCCCAAATGTTCTCTCTTTATATTCCCTCCTTCCTTTCCATTTACTGTTCCTCCTTTCTTCTTTCTCCCTTCTCCCCACCTGTCCATCTTGTTCTCGGTTTCTCCCCCTTCTCTGTCAGTTGTTGAATGTTTAAGAAGCAGTAAACCTACACTCCCAAGAGAGTGTCTGATTTTCTTTTTGTTTTTTCATCTTTTTATTTTTTCATCAGTTGTAATTTAACCCCCGAATTATGCAGACAGTAACCCTGCATAGATTTTCTCTTCTTTGCCCAACTACAGGCAAAGAATTTAACACCTCATGGTTAGGGAGATTTGTAGGTCCCTTCTGGGAAAATGTTTTAGAAGTATGTGAAATGTTCTTAATATTTAGGATATCTCTGTAAATATTAATAACAATTTTCACAGTAATTTTAAAATGTATTTGTTACAAACTGAAGGATGCTACAACCTCCAAACACTACTTGTCTTGTATGTCGTAAATTATGCTTTTTGTGTTTTTTCTTCATTTTTATACTGTATGTTTATTATCATTGTTCTTTATTTATATACTATCACTTTCAAAACCCATCCACACAACATGTATTAGGTTTGTCTCCTTTCTTTTTAATTTCCCCAAATCCAGTTTATCCAAAATTACAAAGGATATTACCATCAGAAGGACAAAAAAATCATATTTACCACATAATGCAGTTGTCATGAAACTCCCAACTACCTCATTCATATATACCATGTCTTACAAACCTTTTTCCCCATAATCCCATTAAGTTTGTTTAGGTTCAACCTCTGCAAAGCCCCGTGGATGTCAACCTTAAGTACAGTTTCTCCAAGACTTTGCTTCGATAGATTCGCTCGAGAGGGCACCTCCGGGTCCAAAGTTCCTCCGTCACTGTCAGCTGTCTTGTGAGTTTTTTTTTTTTCTGTACTTAAGAACGCGGGCCCTGACTGATGAAATGGACTTAGTGCAACAGGTCATCTGGGGCGCAAAAGTTCCCATCTTCACTCCAACATCTGATCCGCTCCCTACCATACACACCTCAACCCACACAACCCTTGATCTCAGCCTTCCCAGGTATTCCCACCATCAGCCCTACGACCCTGGACCTCCGGCGCCAACCCTCTGGGAAAGTGTCCATGACCCCTTGGGAGGACGTTTTGAGTGTGTCCCTCATTGGGCCAGAGGAGGGAGCTGTAAGAGGGGATTCAAACTGGGAACCAGGAAAGGCTGGCATTTGAATGAGCCTGCTGGCTGAGTCTCATCCTGGACTTCAAAGAACCCAGAGCCGTGTAATAAAACAATAAGGTGCTCGCACTTCCTTCGGTTGAGCTGGCCATTTGGCTCTCTGGAATGCTACCATCTGGACACGACTAAGATAAGGGGAACTAGTCTCTTTGTCTAGGGTTGTGGGGGTGTGTGTGTTGGGGCCATTAAGGGGAAAAAGATCATCAGACCTCTGGCCGAATGGTGGGGCAACTGTGCTTGACAGTAACACAGTGCCCCTCTGTGGTCCCCTCTGTCATTACCCTTTTTATTTCTTTTCTGGATCTGGACTATAAACCATCTGTTCATCATATTTTACAAACCCTGGAAAAGTCTACAAACCCTGCACATGTGTTCATTGTATTACTATATTATAACCTATGTAATAATAACATGGATTACATATAAAATGGTACACCAAAAGGGTATTTTCATGACAACTGCACCATAATATTACATCCACTTGACATGTTTGGTATGGGCGTGTTCAGTAAAATTCAAGAAATTGAATGAAATATGTTTCATACCAAATAACCTTTAATAAAACATAGTTTCAGAAACTCAGGGAAAAATTGGCACAATGGAATGTCCTCTCTGGTAATCATCTCCTTTCCCCAATTTCCTCACCAATTGTTTTACAACAGCCTCCAAATGGTGGGGGCTGAAATTCCGGACTTCATTCGGACAGGTTAATTTATGGCAATGCCGCCTAGACCAAACGCGGGATTTGGCTTAAAAGGAAGGGAGACAAAGCAATCGGGGAAGATCGTAACCGACTTCCCACAGTGCACATACTCTGTGCTCTGTGTACATAGCTATACAGGAAGATCGTAACCGACTTCCCACAGTGCACATACTCTGTGCTCTGTGTATAGATAGCAATGGAAGATCGTAATCGACTTCCCACAGTGCACATACTCTGTGCTCTGTGTAGCCTATAGACAGACATGGAAGATCGCAATCGACTTCCCACACTGCGCAGACCCTGTGATTTTGTGTGTAGTTACCAGGCTGGTAAGAACTTTTACTCTGTATTTATGTTTTTAAAACCTTCCATATTTTAATTTTAATTGACTGTTAATTTGAAGCTAATGACCTACCTGCCTGTTTAATAAATTCTTCTTATTTTTAACTTGCGTGGTCTTTGTGACTCTAATCACTTTTATCTTCTTTTCAGCCGTAATTCCGTTTAAATACTCAGGGGGACAATTCTGCTTAGGACCTACTGATCAGGGATCTAGTACAGTAAAATCCTTAGATAGGCGACCACGATCTGCCCGTTAACGGGATTGGTGGTATTGGTTCTGGTGTTTTGGCTTAAGAGGACCCATGGGCGTTATACGCCGGTTCTTGTCAAATTCGCCTGAAGGAACCCGATAGATACGCACCGTCCTGGGCTCATAACTATCGATGCACTATCCATACAAGGAAGGCATGTATTATGGTGGTCCGCCTCCTACCCTCTGGGGGCTTCACCGAACTGAGATTTAACAATAGTGCTAAACCTGGGAGCATATATTGAGGAATGATGGCACAAGGTAGAGCCGAGTGTAACCATTCCAAATTTCACGTATAGTTAAAACCAAATTTTAAATTATAATTTAATATTGGAGTCAGATTAACACGAGGGTAAAAACTAGTAACCGTTACGTGCTGTGGTCATGGATATATTTGATGTGTTGATCCGCGCATTTGTGAATATTCTGATGCTCCCATTGGAATATTGACGGTCCGGCGACAGATCAGACATATCTCTGATGACAGCATGGCCCCGTTTGCGAACGGAGAGTAACCAGAATGCTACTGGTCCGTTTCAGGCCAGTTTTAAGCGGGATATGAAGCAACGCCTTCATATCTGACCCGTGGCAACGGAACCAGTGCATTCTTAATTATAATTGTGCCCTGTTCTTACGAACAGAGGAAAAATAACTAACTAACTTAAATATAACTAACATCTCCGGGTGAATCACACCAGCCAAGGGAAGAACACGCGATGCCTTCCCCTCCAGCTACAAACCCTCATTGGTCTAGCTGTGAGGTGTTTACACATCTAAAACAAATTTTGTGCAACTGGAAACAATATATAAGTGGTACACGTCCTCTGAATGGATCGCATGGGCACCGGACTGCGCTGCCACAGTTCGTAACGCGAATAGCGATCTCAAAAATCCAAATTCCCCAGACAGAAATAATTATCCAGTGCATCCAACACGAACGCTGTGGCATTGGAAACTCTTTAAACAAATAATTGAGCAAATACAAACGTGTAATCGGGCGCAGGTGTGTGCGTCACCGTTTTAAATACAGTTGATTACGCTATTAGCGATCTCATAAATCCAAGTTCCCGAGACAGAAATTATTATCCAGTCCATCTAAAGCGAATTTTGTGCAATAGGAAACAATCTACAAGCGGTACACGTTCACCAAATAGATCGTGGGAGCACCGGACTGCGCTGCCACAGTTGGTTGCGCGAATAGTGATCTCATAAATCCAAATTCCCCAGAAAGAAATAATTAACCAGTGCATCCATCACGAACGCTGTGGCATTGGAAACTATTTAAACAAATAATTGAGCAAATACAAACGTGTAATCGGGCGCAGGTATGTGCGTCACCGTTTTAAATACAGTTGATTACGCTATTAGCGATCTCATAAATCCAAGTTCCCGAGACAGAAATTATTATCCAGTCCATCTAAAACGAATTTTGTGCAACTGGAAAAAATATACAAGTTGTACACGTCCTCTGAATAGATCGCGTGGGCACCGGACTGCGCTGCCACAGTTCGTTAGGCGAATAGCGATCACATAAATCCAAATTCCCCAGACAGAAATAATTAACCAGTGCATCCAACACGAACGCTGTGGCATTGGAAACTCTTTAAACAAACAATAGAGCAAATTCAAAGGTGTAATCGGGCGCAGGTGTGTGCGTCACCGTTTTAAATACAGTTGATTAGGCAATTAGCGATCTCAAAAATGCAAGTTCCCGAGACAGAAATTATTATCCAGTCCATCTAAAACGACTTTTGTGAATAGGAAACAATATACAAGCGGTACACGTTCACCAAATAGAGCACGTGGGCACCGGACTGCGCTGCCACAGTTCGTTGCGCGATTAGCGATCTTATAAATCCAAATTCCCCAGACAGAAATAATTAACCAGTGCATCCAACACGAACGCTGTGGCATTGGAAACTATTTAAACAAATAATATAGCAAATACAAACGTGTAATCGGGCGCAGGTGTGTGCGTCACCCGTTTTAAATACAGTTGATTACGCTATTAGCGATCTCATAAATCCAAGTTCCCCATACAGAAATTATTATCCAGTCCATCTAAAACGAATTTTGTGCACCTGGAAACAATATACAAGTGGTACAAGTCCTCTGAATAGATCGCGTGGGCACCGGACTGCGCTGCCACAGTTTGCTGCGCGAATAGCGATCTCATAAATCCAAATACCCCAGACAGAAATAATTAACCAGTGCATCCAACACGAACGCTGTGGCATTGGAACCTCTTTCAATCAATCAATCAAATTTTATTTGTATAGCGTATTTTACAACAGTTGTCACAATACTCTTTACAGACAACCCTAGCCTAAACCCCCACAGGAGCAAGCCTAAGGCAACAGTGGCAAGGAAAAACTCCCTGTGCAGATGGGGAGAAACCTCGGAAGGAACCAGGCTCAAGGGGGAAACCCATCCTCCTCTGGTCGGCTCAGGGTGCCGACTGGTGACCAGCATGTCAGCCAGTTTATGCACAAGATATGATGGGTGGTGTGGCTCAGATGATGGGTGGGGCCGGGTGGCGGTGATGGGGAACAGCAGGTGGTGGCAGGTGTGGGCAGGGTGGAGGCAATGACGAAGGAGGGGCTGAACCGCAGAGGTGGGGGAGACCAGACGACTCTCGAAGCAGTCTCGAGGGTTGGGGCAAGAGCCCCGCCGGCAGCGTGGGGAAGAGGGTGGAAACGGCAGTTAGGAAATTTGCAATATAGCAGACAGTGAGTAAAAAGGCAGTGGTGTGTATTGGGGGGACCCCGCCAGGAGTAGAATATGGCTGCATATCTACTAGGACAGGGATAGAGAGCCCATGCAGTCATGAGGGGTACACAACCATACCCGCCTATCAAGAGCCAGCCCATGTAAATTCGGGTCACAGCTGATTGACAGGTGACAGTAAGGAAAGGATTGCCACCTACAAAGCTCTATGACTACAGGCTTCTCGCACCCTGTCTCCAGACTATAACTGATTGTAAGCCTGAGTGTAGAGGTGCGTTTTTAATCTAGATTTAAATATTGCGACTGTGTCTGACTCCTTTATAAATTTTGGAAGCTGGTTCCATAGTAGTGGGGCCCTGTAGGAGAAAGCCCTACCCCCTTTTAGGTTCTTGGAAATTCTTGGGACTACCAAGTAGCCTGCGTCTTGAGATCGGAGTGACCTTGTGGGCTTATAAGGTAGGAGCAGGTTCGATATGTACACAGGTGCACGTCCATACAGAGCTTTAAAAGTCAGGAGCAAAACCTTAAAGTCTAACCTATGCTTTATGGGTAGCCAGTGAAGCGACGCTAGTACTGGTGTAATGTTCTCATACTTCTTAGTTCTGGTCAAGATACGAGCAGCTGCATTCTGCACAAGCTGGAGACTCTTTAACGAGTTATTAGGGCAGCCAGAAAGCAGGGCGTTACAGTAGTCTAACCTAGACGTAACAAACGCATGGATCAATTTTTCAGCATCCCCGACTGACAGGAAATGTCTAATTTCAGCTATGTTGCGCAGCTGAAAGAAGGCAATTCTGGATATGTTTTCTATATATGGGTGTCAAAAGACAGATCAGGATCAATGGTGACACCAAGGTCTTTAACGACCATATTAGGTTCAGCTAAACAACCATCACAGTTTAAGGTGAGAGTAGACAATTTCTCCCTTAATATTTTGGGACCTAAAACCAACATTTCAGTCTTGTTTGAATTTAGGAGCAGAAAAGTTGAAAGCATCCAAACCTTGATATCTACAATACAGGCCTCTAACCGTGAAAGCGGCAGTGCTTCGCCAGGTTTCATTGAAATATAAATCTGGGTATCGTCTGCATAGCAGTGGAACTCTACGCCATGTGCCCGGATAATATTGCCAAGTGGTAGCATATATAGCGAGAAGAGTACTGGTCCTAGTACTGATCCTTGTGGAATACCGTATTTCATTATTGAGGAGCTGGACTCATCTTCTTTTAATTTGACAAACTGTTTCCTGTCACTTAGGTATGATCCAAACCATGCGAGTGCCTGTCCATGAAGTCCAATACAGGCTTGGAGTCTGTCCAGAAGAATTCCATGGTCAATTGTGTCAAAAGCTGCACTCAGGTCGAGGAGCACAAGAACCGATACAGAGTTACGGTCAGCTGACAGTAGTAAATCATTTGTAACCTTGATAAGTGCGGTTTCTGTGCTGTGGTGGGGTCTAAACCCAGATTGGAATACTTCATGGATACCGTTAGAGCTAAGGTATGCACTCAGTTGCTTAGCAACAATTTTCTCCAATAATTTTGATAGAAATGGAAGGTTTGAAATAGGTCTATAATTTTCCAATTTATCAGGTTCTATGTTTGGTTTCTTCAGTAATGGCTTAATGACTGCCACTTTTAGTGACTCAGGTACGTATCCTGTGACTAGGGATGTGTTAACAATTTTTAGTATATGCTGGCCTAGTACTGGAAATAGTTCTTTAATCCAGTTTGAAGGAATAGGATCAAGTATACAGGTCGTCGGTTTTGAAGACATAACTAATTCAGATAACTCAACCATGCTAATGTGCGTAAAACAGCTTAGTACTGCTGTCTGTAAATCTTCCTGTTGTAACCAGGTGCGGGGCTGTTTATTTACATGAACAGAAAAAGTGCAAGATGGAGACAGTTTGGAAATCTGGTCTCTAATAACCACAATTTTCTGACCGAAGAAGTTCATGAAGTCATTGCTGGTAAGACTGGAGGGATAAGATGAAAACTCTGATGGTTGTTTTTTGGTTAATTTATCCACAGTGCTAAATAGAAATTTTGGGTTATATCTATTTTGTTCAATTAGTTTTGAGAAAAAGGCAGATCTGGCAGAAGCAAGAGCATGCTTATACTGAAGAAAGCTGTTTTTCCATGCAAGATGAAAAACTTTTAGCTTTGTTGACCGCCATTTTCGCTCTAATATTCTAGTAGACTGCTTCAGGGCACGGGTGGTATCGTTATACCATGGAGTGCGCTTTTTCCTTAAAACAAACAATTGAGCACATACAAAGGTGTAATCGGGCGCAGGTGTGTGCGTCACCGTTTTAAATTCAGTTGATTACGCTATTGGCGATCTCATAAATCCAAAATCCCGAGACTGAAATTATTATCCAGTCCATCGAAAACGAATTTTGTGCAACTGGAAACAATATACAAGTGGTACACGTCCTCTGAATAGATCGCGTGGGCACCGGACTGCGCTGCCACAGTTCGTTAGGCGAATAGCGATCTCATAAATCCAAATTCCCCAGACAAAAATAATTAACCAATGCATCCAACACGAACGCTGTGGCATTGGAAACTATTTAAACAAATAATATAACAAATACAAAGGTGTAATCAGGCGCAGGTGTGTGCGTCACCGTTTTAAATACAGTTGATTACGCTATTTGCGATTTCATATATCCAAGTTCCCGAGACAGAAATTATTATCCAGTCAATCTAAAACGAATTATGTGCAATAGGAAACAATCTACAAGTGGTACACGTTCTCCAAATACATCGCGTGGGCACCGGACTGCGCTGCCACAGATCGTTGCGCGAATAGCGATCTCATAAATCCAAATTCCCCAGACAGAAATAATTAACCAGTGCATCCAACACAAACGCTGTAACATTGGAAACAATGTAAACAAATAATTGAGCCAATACAAACGTGTAATCGGGCGCAGTTGTGTGCGTCACCCGTTTTAAATACAGTTGATAACGCTATTGGCGATCTCATAAATCCAAGTTCCCGAGACAGAAATTATTATCCAGTCCATCTAAAACGAATTTTGTGCAATAGGAAACAACCTACAAGTGGTACACGTTCACCAAATAGATCGCGTGGGCACCGGACTGCCCTGCCACAGTTCGTTGCGCGAATAGCGATCTCATAAATCCAATTTCCCAGACAGAAATAATTAACCAGTGCATCCAACACGAAGGCTGTGGCATTGGAAACTATATAAACAAATAATTTATCAAATACAAACGTATAATTGGGAGCAGGTGTGTGCGTCACCGTTTTAAATTCAGTTGATTACGCTATTAGCGATCTCATAAATCCAAGTTCCCGAGACAGAAATTATTATCCAGTCCATCTAAAACGACTTTTGTGCAACTGGAAACAGTATACAAGTTGTACAAGTCCTCTGAATAGATCGCGTGGGCACCGGACTGCGCTGCCACAGTTCGTTGTGAAAATAGCGATCTCATAAATCCAAATTCCCTAGACAGAAATAATTAACCAGTGCATCCAACACGAACGCTGTGGCATTGGAAACTATTTAAACAAATAATTGAGCAAATACAAACGTGTAATCGGGCGAAGGTGTGTGCGTCACCGTTTTAAATACAGTTGATTGCGCTATTGGCGATCTCATAAATCCAAGTTCCCGAGACAGAAATTATTATCCAGTACATCTATAACGAATTCTGTGCAACTGGAAACAATATATAAGTGGTAAAAGTCCTCTGAATAGATCGCGTGGGCACCGGACTGGGCTGCCACAGTTCGTTACGCGAATAGCGATCTCATAAATCTAAATTCCCCAGACAGAAATAATTAACCAGTGCATCCAACACCAACGCTGTGGCATTGGAACCTATTTAAAAAAACAATTGAGGAAATACAAAGGTGTAATCGGGCGCAGGTGTGTGCGTCACCGTTTTAAATACAGTTGATTACGCTATTAGCAATTTCATATATCCAAGTTCCCGAGACAAAAATTATTATCCAGTCCATCTAAAACGAATTTTGTGCAATAGGAAAAAATCTACAAGTGGTACAGGTTCACCAAATAGATCGCGTGGGCACCGAACTGGGCTGCCACAGTTCGTTGCGCGAATAGCAATCTCATAAATCCAAATTCCCCAGACAGAAATATTTAACCAGTGCATCCAACACGAACGCTGTGGCATTGGAAACTATATATACAAATAATTGAGCAAATACAAACGTGTAATCTGGCGCAGGTGTGTGCGTCACCGTTTTAAATACAGTTGATTACGCTTTTGGCGATCTCATAAATCCTAGTTTCTGAGACAGAAATTATTATCCAGTCCATCTAAACCGAATATTGTGCAATAGGAAACAACTTACAAGTGGTACACGTTCACCAAATACATCGCGTGGGCACCGGACTTCGCTGCCACAGTTCGTTGCGCGAATTGCGACCTCATAAATCCAAATTCCCCAGACAGAAATAATTAACCAGTGCATCCAACACGAACGCTGTGGCATTGGAAACTCTTTAAAAAAACAATGGAGCAAATACAAAGCTGTAATCGGGCGCAGGTGTGTGCGTCACCGTTTTAAATACAGTTGATTACGCTATTGGCTATCTTATAAATCCAAGTTCCCGAGACAGAAATTATTATCCAGTCCATCTAAAACGAATTCTGTGCAATAGGAAAAAACTTACAAGTGGTACACGTTCACCAAATAGATCGCGTGGGCACCGGACTGCGCTGCCACAGTTCGTTACGCGAATAGCGATCTCATAAATCCGACTTCCCGACACAGAAATAATTGCCAGCCTTGTGTGTTGGTGGGGAGTGCATCAGGGAGAGGACGAATGAGTGGAGTAGGGCCAGGAAAGCTGCGGAGTGGGAGGCATCAAGGTGGATGTTGAAGTCTCCCAGGAGGATCAGTGGGGTGCCATCCTCTGGGAAGGAGCTGAGCAGGGTGTCAAGCTCATCGAGGAAGCATCCCAGGGCCCCTGGAGGGTGATAGATAACAACATTATACAAGTTAACAGGATAGGTGATTGAGACAGAGTGGTATTCAAAGGTAGAGATGGAGAGGCGAGAGAGGGGGAGAACAGAGAATTTCCAGGAGGGAGAGATCAGCAAACCTGTGCCCCCACCACGGCCAGACGGGCGGGTGGCGTGAGAGAAGGAGGAGGAGGAGGAGAGGGCTGCAGGGGTTGCAGTGTTGCCTGGTGTGATCCAGGTCTCAGTGAGGGCAAGGAAATGTTTGAGAGAAGAAAGACGCGTAGGCCGAAATGAAGTCAGCCTTCCGCGTAGCAGACTGGCAGTTCCATAGCCCTCCTGCGACCGTGAAGTCGTCACAGGGGGGTCAGTGAGGGATAGCGAAGGTTGGAGAGGTTCCGTCGCTGCGGGGGGCCTCGCCTGCGGAAGCGAGTTCTGTATGGGAGAGAACGGGTTGGGATGGGGTTGACACATAGCATAGCAGTGAGGACAGGGAAGGCCTGTGGTGTGGCCACATGGTCAAGGAAAAGTTAAATTAAACATACACATGCATACTGAGAACAATCAATCGAGGACTGTCAGGCAAAGTCAAGGACCTCTCAACGTCAGCAGCAGAGGCAGAAACCTGCAGAGAACAAACGATATGAAATTAAACACATTTAAATACTATTAGGAATACAGTGTCCTCCATAATGTTTGGGACAAAGACCCATCATTTATTGATTTGCCTCTGTACTCCACAATTTGAGATTTGTAATAAAAAAGGGTATTTACATCCATATCGGGTGAACAGTGTATGAATTACAGCCCTTTTTATACATAATCCCCTCAATTTTAGGGCACCATGCTTGGGACACAGCAATGTTACAGTGCACATCATGAAGGAGTACACCCTCTCTGAAAAATGGAAATCCAGCTTTATCGCTTTACAAATAAAAAAAGATTTGGGGTTCCTATATTATGTAGTGTTACAGCAACACTGCAATACTGCAATGCTAAACAGGAAAGCATGTTTTATTTAACCAACATTATAAAGAGCCATGTTGCAAATGAGTACACCGCCTCTGAGCAAAATTTGTTTCTGCTTCTAAATTATGACCATCACAAAAAAGAAAACAAAATTGACAGCTATTAAACATATACTTAACTGCAACATAGAAAGATATGTCATCAATAACTGTAAAATCAGTGAATTAGCCAACATTGAGTGCCTTGATGTTTGATGGGGAGTGCTGAGCAACATCAAAATTCAATTGAGCACCTTTGGGTCCTTGTTAGTCTTGATATGTTTCATTGGTATCTGGTAAACCAGAGTTGCTGATACACAGCATCATATAGGAACCCCAAATGTTGTTATTTGTAAAGAAATATAGCTGGATTTCCTGGATTTCCATTTATGATGCGCACTGTCTGTGAATGAAAGTAGTCATGTTTAGTACCCCCCAATTCCCATAGAGATCCATTCAAATGCAAAGAGTTTTAGTATCGCTTGTAGGACAACCTGAAAATAAGATATCCAGACTCTGATGATGTTGATAGGTCACGGACATCAGGAAGTCATGGCATGCAAAGGATATGCAACCAAGTATAAAAAAATGACAATTTAATCTATGATTATGTTAATTTGTCCAATTATTTTTGAGCCCCTAAAATTGGGGAGGACTATGTATAAAAAGGGCTGTAATTCCTACAATGTTCACTTGATATGGATGTAAATATGGTCAAATCAAAGCTGAAAGTCTGCACATTAACCACATTGTGACTGTTTTATGTCAACTGTTTGTTTGTTGGAGAACAGAATGAAAACAACAAAAAAATGTGTCCCTGCCCAAACACATACAGACTGCACTGTATATTTACTTTAATTTGTTGTACAACGCAAAACCTGGGAATAAAAGAGGGTGAAGGGAAAAACCCGCGGCCGGTCCAACCGCCCGACCTGGTGCAGGATTACCTGGAACAGAGTGAGAAAGAAAGAGAGAAAAACGGCCCAGAAAGCACTGGGGCTTCCTTATTATAGGGTTTACCCCCAGGTGCTCTCAATTAGAAAGGGGTGCACCGCACACACTGGCCGACTCCTGTAACTACAATAAAAATAAAACAATATTAGAGACAGTCGTCACATCTGTTTCCAGTATCAGTGCATCACTCTGCTGTTTGAAGTGAGCCATCAGCACCAGCAGAACATATGGAGCTGCCACACTGGTATTGCTTCGGGTCAGAACAGCCTTGACTTCACTGATGGTAGGGTTTTTCTTGAGGAACTCCATGATATTTCGCCCATTTCCTTCAAGAGATGCTTCCAGTTTTCTCAAAATGTTGATGTCTGTTAACATCTCAAAATGTGTACACATACTCCTAGGGACAAACAGGTATGGCCACTGAGATTTCAGATATTCAAGTGTGTGGGCCGGTGTTGTGTTTATCATCTTGCGCTGTAAGTAGTACGTTGCCTCCATGAGATTCTGTACTTCTCCCCATTCAATCCCAGACAAGCCCTCACGAGAGAAGAACTCTAAAAGTATCTTCTTTTTCTCTTCCAGTGTGCTTCCTGTTTCTTCAGGTGGAAGGTCTGGCTGCCACCGTGTGCAGCCATAGCTATCTGCAGGGCCTGTGTTTGGCTTTGCCCCTGTGGTGACAGACCTGCACCGTGCCAAAGTGTTATTTCTCTTTAAATGCTCAACATGAATTTTTATTTGACTCAGGAGAGATGCATATCCTCCCCCTATAAATTTCCCTTCTATCATGTCAGCGAAGGACTGTGGAAACCCCTTGACAATCTTGACAGAAATTATGAGGCACTGCGACCACGAAGGGTTGGCCTCAAACTTCCTCATATCGTCCACCAAGACCCGAACCATTTGCCTTCTATCTGCTGGTGAGGGCCTTATCCCACTTTCAGTGGCAGTACCAATACCTGGTGGCATTTTCTCCCAGGGTACCTGGAAAGTTTCTGGCCAGTTTTGCTTTACTGGTGGCCGTGTGGAATGTGATGGTGAAGGGCTACTGGATCTCGAGGAGCTTGACAGTGATGAACTGCCTTCTGGGGACTGGAGTAGGGGGGTAGCACAACTTATGGCATCTGGCAATGAAAACAAAAATCTATCATTATCAATATTGACTAAAATGATTAATTAAATGAAACAATAAGCATTTTAATACACTCTTTAATTTGGTAGTGAAGTAGTAAATATACAGTACCTGCTCATTTCCATGCATTTAAAAGTTTTCTGCACTGGCTTGGTCGAATAACCTCTGCAATTTCCTGTTCTCTTATGTACTGCAAGTCATCTTTGCTTTCCACTCCCTGGTGTAAGATCGTTTCAACCAACAGAATGGGCGTCTCTTCTGGCACACTTGGCAGGACAGAAATGACTGCGTCCTTGATGCTCTCACTTATATCAGACATTCTGGAGGAAAGGAGTGGTGAAGGGCTATTAGAGACAGACCAAACATGTTGTACACAGGCAAAGGGTAATAGTCAAGGAGGCGTGCATGATCTAGGCAGAAATAATTTGAAATGGGGTTCTCTGAGCCCATCTTTGGGCAGTAAATCCCCTGATCAAAAAGGAAATCAGACTGGCATTTCTCTGTGACAAAGTAAACACAACTGTTGCAAACAAGAATCAGTTCTATCTTGCCAAAGATTAGTCCCTCATCATTCTTCTCCAAGACAACACACATGCCTTTTTTGTAGCTTGTGCCTTTAACGGGGACATTGTGTACAGCCACAGAGTTAAGTAGCTGGAGGCCTAAATGATCAACAGATTGTTTTATCTTGTCATTGTAATCATTTGGAAAAGAAATCTGTACCTCTATCAAAAATGACACAAGGTGGAAACACATTACCAGCACAGAGAGATGCTTGTAAATGTTGATGCCTCTCTGCTAATGTGGAACACAAATTCTTGAAGTTGTGTCATTTGTGAGCACACTGTTTAAAATGTGTGTGTGTTTACTCTCAAACCTAAGGGTCCATAAGCGAATAAGAGGCCCAAAGCAAAGTATCAGTTCAGGATAGTGACATATATAATGGTGTTTCGGCTTAAGTGGGTGATTAGGAAAACAATCCTGTCGACTTGGCAAATACTCCTCAATAAGGACTCTCAAGTAGGCCACCTGGCTAGTTGCAATGGCAGGAGCACAAACAAATTCAACTTTTTGCCTTAGCTGCAACACAAATTGCCAAACTTCATTTCAACTGGATTTTAAATTTTGTCCCCAATCAAAAGAGGCAGAAGTCTAAGGAAACACCAATTCTGGACAGCATGTCCACTCAATTTCTCACTTCCTGGATTCATTTCACATGGCTTATTGCTGGCGTCATTGCCAAGGTACCTGAAGTGATTAAGCCGTCCATTCAGTTCTCTATACGTGAAGAATTTCTGATTTGTGACAAAATGACTTAGGTATAGAGCCAAGTCATATGCGACGATACCCTCAAATAAGTCATGGCCCAGACAAGGAGGCAGACCAGGTTGGCACACATGGAAGTGGGTTAATTTGATAAATTTGGAATCAAGTTTAATTCCCAGTGACAGTTTCGATGAACTTACGTTATGCTGCATGCTGTGCTGCACGCTGTCCTTGTAGGATGCAATTGTTTTCTTTACACCTGTTGTGAAGGGAGATGACAAAAATTGAGCACGGTCAACAGTACATAATCTGCAGAAATGGGTGCTTTTACTGAAGTTTTCACTAAAGCCACCAATACTGTGTGATCCCAGATTATCTCCAGCTATGGCACACAATGTTCCTCGGTACACATGTCCATCAGGTAAGACTATACCACTTAAATCAAAGTAGCGGATTTACCACTTCAAAAGCATCCTGGTACAGTACCAGACCAAGAGATTCCTCCTACTTCTTAAACAGTACATTTGCTGCCACATTGCTACCATCCCAGATGTCTTCCAAGACATCTCTTGATCTAGACAAAGACTGTATCTCTTGTTTGTTGCTATGTGTTTGCTGCTTGACCAACTGACACTGAAAGAGTGATCGAAGTGCATCTTTTATCGGAATGTATTGAGCAAAACATTCCTTCCCTGAATCATTCATTCCAAGATAAAGTGGGACTGGCTCAATGTAATGTAAAAACTGTTTTTTGTCTTTGATCAGTTTTCAAGGTACCAGTGTTGCATGCCCGAAACAAATCCTCGCATTTAAGAACCTTTGTGATATTCTCTCTCTCACTATCAGAGATATCCAATGATACCAGCTTTTCGTCCAACTTATGAAGTAAATGAGACTGACTGATATATCATGCACTGCTTGAAAATCCTCAATAATAGACTGTATGACTGATGCTGGCAGTAAAAGTTTTGCCTGCAACTTTAAATAAAAGAAAGCCAAATTGTGCAAGAAAAGGGATTCATCTGCTCTCTCTGGCAGCACCGCTGCTTGGTCTCCCTCATAGTCATCAGTTATGTCGTCAGTCAAATCCCCCTCCAACACTGAAACATCCTCAACTTGTTCATTGGTTGCCGTTAGTCTCGTCTCTCTTCCTACTTTTTCAAGGCCCAAAAGACTGGATGCTGTACAAGACTTGTGTACTCTTTAAAAATGAGAAGTAAAGGAAGAGACGACTGAAAACGTTCTCCCACACTGACGAAATGGACAAGAAACTGCCCTGCCCTCTCTGATATGAGTTTTCAAATGAGAGTTTAAACTGGATAAATCATTGCATCTAACATCGCAAAATTCTACATGACAAGATACACGCTCGATTGCAGTTACCTGTGCTCTCCTCTTATCTTGATGCTCTCGATATACATGACATTCCAACTGCGTTACGTTTCTGAACGAACGGGTGCAATCTAAAAAGGCGCATTTAAACGACGCGATTGGAAGACTCGCACGTACTTTCATATGCCTAACAAACGCATACTTCGTTAAGCATTGGTGACCACAATACTGACATGGAAACATGCTTTCATACTAAGCTATCGCTGGCGAATGATTGGCCGTTATGATACGAACTAGTTTTATGAATTCGAAACGCACGTAGCCTACCTGCGCAATCCAGCGACTCTCTAGCCAGCTGCAACAAAAAATATTCGAAATACAGGGTTGCCTTGGAAAAGAACAAGAAGATTAATGTGAAATACAGATCAACTTATTCTGTTGGAAATAAAAAACAAACAAATTGTAAGATAATTACTTTTAAATTCGCGTAGCCTATTAGGTGTGACACTCGAAACTTGGCATTGCTTTGTTAGCAAATTCTCTGCCGCCACTACTAACCAATGGCTTCCCAATATCCTTTGCAATTTCCAGTTAATTACTGCAAATTCAAACGGTGATATACAGTTAAGAGCAAAACGCCCACAATGCTGTTCTGTCTCCAGCAATGTGCTGTATATCAATAAAACAGCAGGTTACTGTCGGAATTTCCCTGTAATTTCACATCAATTTCATACCGTGTACCAACAATGACTATATATATGTTTATTTTTATATTTATTGATTTTTATAGATTTAATCAGCTGAAAGTGAAATGTTATTCTGCGGGCGTTTGGGCATATTATTTTGCCGTTGTCAGGCAAAACTCTGGTTCGTAGTTCTAATTGGACCGTCGTTATGCAGACACTCTGGTTGGTAGTTCTATTTGCACCGTTTTTAAGCAAAAACCTCTGGTCGTTAGTTCCAGGAAAACAATGATTTTATCAAGAAATAAATAGTTCCTTCTCGTTTCATAGCATGCAATTAGTTTATACCATGTGTAAAGCTACCATACGTTTTTTGGCATTACATTTGTTGTGTTCAATAATAGATGTTACAGGTTGAGTATATTCTGACCAGTAAGAGGAGGCATTGTATTGCTTTAGTGAGAGTAGTTGGAAGTCTAAACCTAGTAAGGATGTGACGTGGAGGAAAGTGTGTTGACCAGGAAATTGGGGTAAGATGCATGCGCTCCTGCATTGGGCAGCAGGTGTGTGCATCATCCGTCAAATTCGCCAATAATCAAGCACCACCGCTATTAGTAATAATATTGACATTCATTCTAAGAAATGCATGCCCTCGCAGGCGTTTTGTGCACACGCAGCCTTTCATTGAAGGACTTATAAATGCCTGGGGAAAATAAAAGGATGGCTTGGGCTCCACAGTGAACGAAGAAGCTCATGCATTCGGTAGCAGGTGTGTGCATCTCCGTTTTAAAAACAGTTGATTACGCAAATAGCGATCTCATAAATCCAAATTCCCCAGACAGAAATAATTAACCAGTGCATCCAACACGAACGCTGTGGCATTGGAAACTCTTTAAACAAATAATATAGCAAATACAAACGTGTAATAGGGCGCAGGTGTGTGCGTCACCCGTTTTAAATACTGTTGATTACGCTATTAGCGATCTCATAAATCCAAGTTTCCGAGACAGAAAATATTATCCAGTCCATCTAAAACGAATTTTGTGCAACTGGAAAAAATATACAAGTGGTACACGTCCTCTGAATAGATCGAGTGGGCACCGGACTGCACTGCCACAGTTCGTTGCGCGAATAGCGATCTCATAAATCCATATTCCCCAGACAAAAATAATTAACCAATGCATCTAACACGAACGCTGTGGCATTGGAAAATATTTAAACAAATAATATAGCAAATACAAACGTGTAATCGGGCGCAGGTGTGTGCCTCACCGTTTGAAATACAGTTGATTACGCTATTAGCGATTTCATATATCCAAGTTTCCGAGATAGAAATAATTATCCAGTCCATCTAAAACGAATTTTGTGCAATAGGAAACAATCTACAAGTGGTACACGTTCACCAAATAGATCGCGTGGGCACCGGACTGCGCTGCCACAGTTCGTTGCGCGAATAGCGATCTCATAAATCCAAATTCCCCAGACAGAAATAACTAACCAGTGCATCCATCACGAACGCTGTGGCATTGGAAACTATTTAAACAAATAATTGAGTAAATACAAACGTGTAATCGGGCGCAGGTGTGTGCGTCACCGTTATAAATACAGTTGATTACACTATTGGCGATCTCATAAATCCAAGTTCCCGAGACAGAAATTATTATCCAGTCCATCTAAAACGAATTTTGTGCAATAGGAAACAATCTACAAGCGGTACACGTTCACCAAATAGATCGCGTGGGCACCGGACTGCGCTGCCACAGTTCGTTGCGCGAATAGCGATCTCATAAATCCAAATTCCCCAGACAGAAATAACTAACCAGTGCATCCATCACGAACGCTGTGGCATTGGAAACTATTTAAACAAATAATTGAGCAAATACAAACGTGTAATCGGACGCAGGTGTGTGCGTCACCGTTATAAATACAGTTGATTACACTATTGGCGATCTCATAAATCCAAGTTCCCGAGACAGAAATTATTATCCAGTCCATCTAAAACGAATTCTGTGCAATAGGAAACAATCTACAAGCGGTACACGTTCACCAAATAGATCGCGTGGGCACCGGACTGCGCTGCCACCGTTCGTTGCGCGAATAGCGATCTCATAAATCTAAATTCCCCAGACAGAAATAATTAACCAGTGCATCCACCACGAACGCTGTGGCATTGGACACTCTTTAAAAAAACAATTGAGCAAATACACCGGTGTAATCGGGCGCTTGTGTGTGCGTCACCGTTTTAAATTCAGTTGATTACGCTTTTGGCGATCTCATAAATCCTAGTTCCCGAGACAGAAATTATTATCCAGTCCATCTAAAACGAATTTTGTACAAGAGGATACAATCTACAAGTGGTACACGTTCACCAAATAGATCGCGTGGGCACCGGACTGCGCTGCCACAGTTCGTTGCGCGAATAGCGATCTCATAAATCCAAATTCCCCAGACAGAAATAACTAACCAGTGCATCCATCACGAACGCTGTGGCATTGGAAACTATTTAAACAAATAATTGAGTAAATACAAACGTGTAATCGGGCGCAGGTGTGTGCGTCACCGTTATAAATACAGTTGATTACACTATTGGCGATCTCATAAATCCAAGTTCCCGAGACAGAAATTATTATCCAGTCCTTCTAAAACGAATTTTGTGCAATAGGAAACAATCTACAAGCGGTACACGTTCACCAAATAGATCGCGTGGGCACCGGACTGCGCTGCCACAGTTCGTTGCGCGAATAGCGATCTCATAAATCCAAATTCCCCAGACAGAAATAACTAACCAGTGCATCCATCACGAACGCTGTGGCATTGGAAACTATTTAAACAAATAATTGAGCAAATACAAACGTGTAATCGGACGCAGGTGTGTGCGTCACCGTTATAAATACAGTTGATTACACTATTGGCGATCTCATAAATCCAAGTTCCCGAGACAGAAATTATTATCCAGTCCATCTAAAACGAATTCTGTGCAATAGGAAACAATCTACAAGCGGTACACGTTCACCAAATAGATCGCGTGGGCACCGGACTGCGCTGCCACCGTTCGTTGCGCGAATAGCGATCTCATAAATCTAAATTCCCCAGACAGAAATAATTAACCAGTGCATCCACCACGAACGCTGTGGCATTGGACACTCTTTAAAAAAACAATTGAGCAAATACACCGGTGTAATCGGGCGCTTGTGTGTGCGTCACCGTTTTAAATTCAGTTGATTACGCTTTTGGCGATCTCATATATCCTAGTTCCCGAGACAGAAATTATTATCCAGTCCATCTAAAACGAATTTTGTACAAGAGGATACAATCTACAAGTGGTACACGTTCACCAAATAGATCGCGTGGGCACCGGACTGCGCTGCCACAGTTCGTTGCGCGAATAGCGATCTCATAAATCCAAATTCCCCAGACAGAAATAATTAACCAGTGCATTCAACACGAACGCTGTGGCATTGGAAACTTTTTAAACAAATAATTGAACAAATACAAAGGTGTAATCGGGCGCAGGTGTGTGCGTCACCCGTATTAAATTCAGTTGATTACGCTATTAGCGATCTCATAAATCCAAGTTCCCGAGACAGATATTATTATCCAGTCCATCTAAAACGAATTTTGTGCAACTGGAAACAATATACAAGTTGTCCAAGTCCTCTGAATAGATCGCGTGGGCACCGGACTGCGCTGCCACAGTTCGTTACGCGAATAGCCATCTCATAAATCTAAATTCCCCAGACAGAAATAATTAACCAGTGCATCCAACACGAACGCTGTGGCATTGGAAAGTCTTTCAATCAATCAATCAAATTTTATTTGTATAGCGTATTTTACAACAGTTGTCACAATACTCTTTACAGACAACCCTAGCCTAAACCCCCACAGGAGCAAGCCTAAGGCAACAGTGGCAAGGAAAAACTCCCTGTGCAGATGGGGAGAAACCTCGGAAGGAACCAGGCTCAAGGGGGAAACCCATCCTCCTCTGGTCGGCTCAGGGTGCCGACTGGTGACCAGCATGTCAGCCAGTTTATGCACAAGATATGATGGGTGGTGTGGCTCAGATGATGGGTGGGGCCGGGTGGCGGTGATGGGGAACAGCAGGTGGCGGCAGGTGTGGGCAGGGTGGAGGCAATGACGAAGGAGGGGCTGAACCGCAGAGGTGGGGGAGACCAGACGACTCTCGAAGCAGTCTCGAGGGTTGGGGCAAGAGCCCCGCCGGCAGCGTGGGGAAGAGGGTGGAAACGGCAGTTAGGAAATTTGCAATATAGCAGACAGTGAGTAAAAAGGCAGTGGTGTGTATTGGGGGGACCACGCCAGGAGTAGAATATGGCTGCATATCTACTAGGACAGGGATAGAGAGCCCATGCAGTCATGAGGGGTAGACAACTATACCCGCCTATCAAGAGCCAGCCCATGTAAATTCGGGTCACAGCTGATTGACAGGTGACAGTAAGGAAAGGATTGCCACCTACAAAGCTCTATGACTACAGGCTTCTCGCACCCTGTCTCCAGACTATAACTGATTGTAAGCCTGAGTATAGAGGTGCGTTTTTAATCTAGATTTAAATATTGCGACTATGTCTGACTCCTTTATAAATTTTGGAAGCTGGTTCCATGGTAGTGGGGCCCTGTAGGAGAAAGCCCTACCCCCTTTTAGGTTCTTGGAAATTCTTGGGACTACCAAGTAGCCTGCGTCTTGAGATCGGAGTGACCTTGTGGGCTTATAAGGTAGGAGCAGGTTCGATATGTACACAGGTGCACGTCCATGCAGAGCTTTAAAAGTCAGGAGCAAAACCTTAAAGTCTATCCTATGCTTAATGGGTAGCCAGTGAAGCGACGCTAGTACTGGTGTAATGTGCTCATACTTCTTAGTTCTGGTCAAGATACGAGCAGCTGCATTCTGCACAAGCTGGAGACTCTTTAACAAGTTATTAGGGCAGCCAGAAAGCAGGGCGTTACAGTAGTCTAACCTAGACGTAACAAACGCATGGATCAATTTTTCAGCATCCCCGACTGACAGGAAATGTCTAATTTTAGCTATGTTGCGCAGCTGAAAGAAGGCAATTCTGGATATGTTTTTTATATGGGTGTCAAAAGATAGATCAGGATCAATGGTGACACCAAGGTCTTTAACGACCATATTAGGTTCAGCCAACCAACCATCACAGTTTAAGGTGAGAGTAGACAATTTCTCCCTTAATATTTTGGGACCTAAAACCAACATTTCAGTCTTGTTTGAATTTAGGAGCAGAAAATTTGAAAGCATCCAAACCTTGATATCTACAATACAGGCCTCTAACCGTGAAAGCGGCAGTGCTTCGCCAGGTTTCATTGAAATATAAATCTGGGTATCGTCCGCATAGCAGTGGAACTCTACGCCATGTGCCCGGATAATATTGCCAAGTGGTAGCATATATAGCGAGAAGAGTACTGGTCCTAGTACTGATCCTTGTGGAATACCGCATTTCATTATTGAGGAGCTGGACTCTTCTTCTTTTAATTTGACAAACTGTTTCCTGTCACTTAGGTATGATCCAAACCATGCGAGTGCCTGTCCATGAAGTCCAACACAGGCTTGGAGTCTGTCCAGAAGAATTCCATGGTCAATTGTGTCAAAAGCTGCACTCAGGTCGAGGAGCACAAGAACCGATACAGAGTTACGGTCAGCTGACAGTAGTAAATCATTTGTAACCTTGATAAGTGCGGTTTCTGTGCTGTGGTGGGGTCTAAACCCAGATTGGAATACTTCATGGATACCGTTAGAGCTAAGGTATGCACTCAGTTGCTTAGCAACAATTTTCTCCAATAATTTTGATAGAAATGGAAGGTTTGAAATAGGTCTATAATTTTCCAATTTATCAGGTTCTAGGTTTGGTTTCTTCAGTAATGGCTTAATGACTGCCAATTTTAGTGACTCAGGTACGTATCCTGTGACTAGGGATGTGTTAACAATTTTTAGTATATGCTGGCCTAGTACTGGAAATAGTTCTTTAATCCAGTTTGAAGGAATAGGATCAAGTATACAGGTCGTCGGTTTTGAAGACATAACTAATTCAGATAACTCAACCATGCTAATGTGCGTAAAACAGCTTAGTACTGCTGTCTGTAAATCTTCCTGTTGTAACCAGGTGCGGGGCTGTTTATTTACATGAACAGAAAAAGTGCAAGATGGAGACAGTTTGGAAATCTGGTCTCTAATAACCTCAATTTTCTGATCGAAGAAGTTCATGAAGTCATTGCTGCTAAGATTGGAGGGATAAGATGAAAACTCTGATGGTTGATTTTTAGTTAATTTATCCACAGTGCTAAATAGAAATTTTGGGTTATGTCTATTTTGTTCAATTAGTTTTGAGAAAAAGGCAGATCTAACAGAAGCAAGAGCTTGCTTATACTGAAGAAAGCTGTTTTTCCATGCAAGATGAAATACTTCTAGCTTTGTCGACCGCCATTTTCGCTCTAATTTTCTAGTAGACTGCTTCAGGGCCCGGGTGGTATCGTTATACCATGGAGTGCGCTTTTTCCTTTAAACAAACAATTGAGCAAATACAAAGGTGTAATCGGGCGCAGGTGTGTGCGTCACCGTTTTAAATACAGTTGATTACGCTATTGGCGATCTCATAAATCCAAGTTCCCGAGACTGAAATTATTATCCAGTCCATCTAAAACGAATTTTGTGCAACTGGAAACAATATACAAGTGGTACACATCCTCTGAATAGATCGCGTGGGCACCGGACTGCGCTGCCACAGTTCGTTAGGCGAATAGCGATCTCATAAATCCAAATTCCCCAGACAAAAATAATTAACCAATGCATCCAACACGAACGCTGTGGCATTGGAAACTATTTAAACAAATAATATAACAAATACAAAGGTGTAATCAGGCGCAGGTGTGTGCGTCACCGTTTTAAATACAGTTGATTACGCTATTTGAGATTTCATATATCAAAGTTCCCGAGACAGAAATTATTATCCAGTCAATCTAAAACGAATTTTGTGCAATAGGAAACAATCTACAAGTGGTACACGTTCTCCAAATAGATCGCGTGGGCACCGGACTGCGCTGCCACAGTTCGTTGCGCGAATAGCGATCTCATAAATCCAAATTCCCCAGACAAAAATAATTAACCAGTGCATCCAACACGAACGCTGTGGCATTGGAAACTATTTAAACAAATAATTGAGCAAATACAAACGTGTAATCGGGCGCAGGTGTTTGCGTCATCGTTTTAAATACAGTTGATTATGCTATTAGCGATTTCATAAATCCAAGTTCCTGAGACAGACATTATTATCCAGTCCATCTAAAACGAATTTTGAGGAATAGGAAACAATCTACAAGTGGTACTCGTTCACCAAATAGATCGCGTTGGCACCGGACTGCGCTGCCACAGTTCGTTGCGCGAATAGCGATCCCATAAATCCAAATTCCCCAGACAGAAATAATTAACCAGTGCATCCAACACGAACGCTGTGGCATTGGAAACTATTGAAACATATAATTGAGCAAATACAAACGTGAAATCGGGCGCAGGTGTGTGCGTCACCGTTTTAAATACAGTTGATTACGCTATTAGCGATCTCATTAATCCAAGTTCCCGAGACAGAAATTATTAACCACTGCTTCTAAAACGAATTTTGTGCAACTGGAAACAATATAAAAGTGGTACACGTCCTCTGAATAGATCGCGAGGGCACGGGACTGCGCTGCCACAGTTCGTTGTGCGAATAGCCATCTCATAAATCCAAATTCCCCAGACAGAAATAATGAACCAGTGCATCCAACACGAACGCTGTGGCATTGGAAACTATTTAAACAAATAATATAGCAAATACAAACGTATAATCGGGCGTAGGTGTGTGCGTCACCGTTTTAAATACAGTTGATTACGCTATTAGCGATCTCATAAATCCAAGTTCCCCAGACAGAAATTATTATCCAGTCCATCTAAAACGAATTTTGTGCAATAGGAAACAATCTACAAGTGGTAAAGGTTCACCAAATAGATCGCATGGGCACCGGACTGCGCTGCCACAGTTCGTTGCGCGAATAGCGATCTCATAAATCCAAATTCCCCAGACAGAAATAATTAACCCGTGCATCCAACACGAACGCTGTGGCATTGGAAACTATTTAAAGAAATGATTGAGCAAATACAAACGTGTAATCGGGCGCAGGTGTGTGCGTCACCGTTTTAAATTCAGTTGATTACGCTATTAGCGATCTCATAAATCCAAGTTCCCGAGACAAAAATTATTATACAGCCCATCTAAAAAGAATTTTGTGCAACTGGAAACAATATACAAGTGGTACAAGTCCTCTGAATAGATCGCGTGGGCACCGGAATGCGCTGCCACAGTTCGTTAGGCGAATTGCGATCTCATAAATCTAAATTCCCCAGACAGAAATAATTAACCAGTGCATCTAACACGAATGCTGTGGCATTGGAAATTTAAAAAAAAACAATTGAGCAAATACATAGGTGTAATCGGGCGCAGGTGTGTGCGTCACCGTTTTAAATACAGTTGATTACGCTTTTGGCGATCTCATAAATCCTAGTTCCCGAGACAGAAATTATTATCCACTCCATCTAAAACGAATTTTGTGCATTAGGAAACAATCTACAAGTGGTACACGTTCAGGAAATAGATCGCGTGGGCACCGGACTGCGCTGCCACAGTTCGTTCCGCGAATAGCGGTCTCATAAATCCAAATTTCCCAGACAGAAATAATTAACCAGTGCATCCAACACGAACGCTGTGGCTTTGGAAAATATTTAAACAAATAATATAGCAAATACAACTGTGTAATCGGGGGCAGGTGTGTGCGTCACCGTTATAAATACAGTTGATTACACTATTGGCGATCTCATAAATCCAAGTTCCCGAGACAGAAATTATTATCCAATCCATCTAAAACGAATTTTGTGCAATAGGAAACAATCTACAAGCGGTACACGCTCACCAAATAGATCGCGTGGGCACCGGACGGCGCTGCCACAGTTCGTTGTGCGAATAGCGATCTCATAATTCCAAATTTCCCAGACAGAAATTATTAACCAGTGCATCCAACACGAACGCTGTGGCATTTGAAACTATTTAAACAAATAATTGAGCAAATACAAACGTGTAATCGGGCGCAGGTGTTTGCGTCATCGTTTTAAATACAGTTGATTACGCTATTGGCGATCTCATAAATCCAAGTCCCCGAGACAGAAATTATTATCCAGTCCATCTAAAACGAATATTGTGCAATAGGAAACAACCTACAAGTGGTACACGTTCACCAAATAGATCGCGTGGGCATCGGACTGCGCTGCCACAGTTCGTTGCACGAATAGCGATCTCATGAATCCAAATTCCCCAGACAGAAATAATTAATCAGTGCATCCAACACGAACGCTGTGGCATTGGAAACTATTTAAACAAATTATTGAGCAAATACAAACGTGTAATCGGGCGTAGGTGTGTGCGTCACCGTTTTAAATTCAGTTGATTTCGCTATTAGCGATCTCATAAATCCAAGTTCCCGAGACAGAAATTATTATCCAGTGCTTCTAAAACGAATTTTGTGCAACTGGAAACAATATAATAGTGGTACACGTCCTCTGAATAGATCGCGAGGGCATGGGACTGCGCTGCCACAGTTCGTTGTGCGAATAGCCATCTCATAAATCCAAATTCCCCAGACAGAAATAATGAACCAGTGCATCCAACACGAACCCTGTGGCATTGGAAACTATTTAAACAAATAATATAGCAAATACAAACGTATAATCGGGCGCAGGTGTGTGCGTCACCGTTTTAAATACAGTTGATTACGCTATTAGCGATCTCATAAATCCAAGTTCCCCAGGCAGAAATTATTATCCAGTCCATCTAAAACGAATTTTGTGCAATAGGAAACAATCAACAAGTGGTAAAGGTTCACCAAATAGATCGCATGGGCACCGGACTGCGCTGCCACAGTTCGTTGCGCGAATAGCGATCTCATAAATCCAAATTCCCCAGACAGAAATAATTAACCAGTGCATCCAACACGAACGCTGTGGCATTGGAAACTATTTAAAGAAATAATTGAGCAAATACAAACGTGTAATCGGGCGCAGGTGTGTGCGTCACCCGTTTTAAATTCAGTTGATTACGCTATTAGCGATCTCATAAATCCAAGTTCCCGAGACAAAAATTATTATACAGTCCATCTAAAAAGAATTTTGTGCAACTGGAAACAATATAAAAGTGGTACAAGTCCTCTGAATAGATCGCGTGGGCACCGGAATGCGCTGCCACAGTTCGTTAGGCGAATTGCGATCTCATAAATCTAAATTCCCCAGACAGAAATAATTAACTAGTGCATCTAACACGAATGCTGTGGCATTGGAAACTTTAAAAAAACAATTGAGCAAATACATAGGTGTAATCGGGCGCAGGTGTGTGCGTCACCGTTTAAAATACAGTTGATTACGCTTTTGGCGATCTCATAAATCCTAGTTCCCGAGACAGAAATTATTATCCACTCCATCTAAAACGAATTTTGTGCATTAGGAAACAATCTACAAGTGGTACACGTTCAGCAAATAGATCGCGTGGGCACCGGACTGCGCTGCCACAGTTCGTTCGGCGAATAGCGATCTCATAAATCCAAATTTCCCAGACAGAAATAATTAACCAGTGCATCCAACACGAACGCTGTGGCTTTGGAAAATATTTAAACAAATAATATAGCAAATACATCCGTGTAATCGGGCGCAGGTGTGTGCGTCACCCGTAATAAATACAGTTGATTACACTATTGGCGATCTCATAAATCCAAGTTCCCCAGACAGAAATTATTATCCAGTCCATCTAAAACGAATTTTGTGCAATAGGAAACAATCTACAAGCGGTACACGCTCACCAAATAGATCGCGTGGGCACCGGACTGCGCTGCCACAGTTCGTTGCGCGAATAGCGAAGGAGCTGAGCAGGGTGTCAAGCTCATCGAGGAAGCTTCCGAGGGCCCCTGGAGGGTGATAGATAACAACAATTTACAAGTTAACAGGATAGGTGATTGAGACAGAGTGGTATTCAAAGGTAGTGATGGAGAGGTGAGAGAGGGGGAGAACAGAGAATTTCCAGGAGGGAGAGATCAGCAAACCTGTGCCCCCACCACGGCCAGACGGGCGGGTGGCGTGAGAGAAGGAGGAGGAGGAGGAGAGGGCTGCAGGGGTTGCAGTGTTGCCTGGTGTGATCCAGGTTTCAGTGAGGGCAAGGAAATGTAGAGAGAAGAGGGACGCGTAGGCCGAAATGAAGTCAGCCTTCCGCCTAGCAGACTGGCTGTTCCATAGCCCTCCTGCGACCGTGAAGTCGTCACAGGGGGGTCAGTGAGGGATAGCGAAGGTGGAGAGGTTCCGTCGCCGCGGGGGGCCTCGCCTGCGGAAGCGAGTTCTGTAGGGGAGAGAACGGGTTGGGATGGGGTTGACACATAGCATAGCAGTGAGGACAGGGAAGGCCTGTGGTGTGGCCACATGGTCAAGGAACAGTTAAATTAAACATACACATGCATACTGAGAACAATCAATCGAGGACTGTCAGGCAAAGTCAAGGACCTCTCAACGTCAGCAGCAGAGGCAGAAACCTGCAGAGAACAAACGATATGAAATTAAACACATTTAAATATTATTAGGAATGCAGTGTCCTCCATAATGTTTGGGACAAAGACCCATCATTTATTGATTTGCCTCTGTACTCCACAATTTGAGATTTGTAATAAAAAAGGGTATTTACATCCATATCGGGTGAACAGTGTATGAATTACAGCCCTTTTTATACATAATCCCCCCAATTTTAGGGCACCATGCTTGGGCCACAGCAATGTTACAGTGCACATCATGAAGGAGTACACCCTCTCTGAAAAATGGAAATCCAGCTTTATCGCTTTACAAATAAAAAAAGATTTGGGGTTCCTATATTATGTAGTGTTTCAGCAACACTGCAATACTGCAATGCTAAACAGGAAAGCATGTTTTATTTAACCAACATTATAAAGAGCCATGTTGCAAATGAGTACACCGCCTCTGAGCAAAATTTGTTTCTGCTTCTAAATTATGACCATCACAAAAAAGAAAACAAAATTGACAGCTATAAAACATATACTTAACTGCAAGATAAAAAGAAATGTCATCAATAACTGTATAATCTGTGAATTAGCCAACATTGAGTGCCTTGATGTTTGATGGGGAGTGCTGAGCAACATCAAAATTCAATTGAGCACCTTTGGGTCCTTGTTAGTCTTGATATGTTTCATTGGTATCTGGTAAACCAGTGTTGCTGATACACTGCATCATATAGGAACCCAAAATGTTGTTATTTGTAAAGAAATATAGCTGGATTTCCTGGATTTCCATTTATGATGCGCACTGTCTGTGGATGAAAGTAGTCATGTTTAGTACCCCCCAATTCCCATAGAGATCCATTCAAATGCAAAGAGTTTTAGTATCGCTTGTAGGACAACCTGAAAATAAGATATCCAGACTCTGATGATGTTGATAGGTCACGGACATCAGGAAGTCATGGCATGCAAAGGATATGCAACCAAGGATAAAAAAATGACAATTTAATCTATGATTATGTTAATTTGTCCAATTATTTTTGAGCCCCTAAAATTGGGGGGGACTATGTATAAAAAGGGCTGTAATTCCTACAATGTTCAATTGATATGGATGTAAATATGGTCAAATCAAAGCTGAAAGTCTTTAACCACATTGTGACTGTTTTATGTCAACTGTTTGTTTGTTGGAGAACAGAATGAAAACAACAAAAAAATGTGTCCCTGTCCAAACACATACAGACTGCACTGTATATTTACTTTAATTTGTTGTACAACGCAAAACCTGGGAATAAAAGAGGGTGAAGGGAAAAACCCGCGGCCCGTCCAACCGCCCGACCTGGTGCAGGATTACCTGGAACAGAGTGAGAAAGAAAGAGAGAAAAACGGCCCAGAAAGCACTGGGGCTTCCTTATTATAGGGTTTACCCCCAGGTGCTCTCAATTAGAAAGGCGTGCACCGCACACACTGGCCGACTCCTGTAACTACAATAAAAATAAAACAATATTAGAGACAGTCGTCTCATCTGTTTCCAGTATCAGTGCATCACTCTGCTGTTTGAAGTGAGCCATCAGCACCAGCAGAACATATGGAGCTGCCACACTGGTATTGCTTCGGGTCAGAACAGCCTTGACTTCACTGTTGGTAGGGTTTTTCTTGAGGAACTCCATGATATTTCGCCCATTTCCTTCAAGAGATGCTTCCAGTTTTCTCAAAATGTTGATGTCTGTTAACATCTCAAAATGTGTACACATACTCCTAGGGACAAACAGGTATGGCCACTGAGATTTCAGATATTCAAGTGTGTGGGCCGGTGTTGTGTTTATCATCTTGCGCTGTAAGTAGTACGTTGCCTCCATGAGATTCTGTACTTCTCCCCTTTCAATCCCAGACAAGCCCTCACGAGAGAAGAACTCCAAAAGTATCTTCTTTTTCTCTTCCAGTGTGCTTCCTGTTTCTTCAGGTGGAAGGTCTGGCTGCCACCGTGTGCAGCCATAGCTATCTGCAGGGCCTGTGTTTGGCTTTGCCCCTGTGGTGACAGACCTGCACCGTGCCAAAGTGTTATTTCTCTTTAAATGCTCAACATGAATTTTTATTTGACTCAGGAGAGATGCATATCCTCCCCCTATAAATTTCCCTTCTATCATGTCAGCGAAGGACTGTGGAAACCCCTTGACAATCTTGACAGAAATTATGAGGCACTGCGACCACGAAGGGTTGGCCTCAAACTTCCTCATTTCGTCCACCAAGACCCGAACCATTTGCCTTCTATCTGCTGGTGAGGGCCTTATCCCACTTTCAGTGGCAGTACCAATACCTGGTGGCATTTTCTCCCAGGGTACCTGGAAAGTTTCTGGCCAGTTTTGCTTTACTGGTGGCCGTGTGGAATGTGATGGTGAAGGGCTACTGGATCTCGAGGAGCTTGACAGTGATGAACTGCCTTCTGGGGACTGGAGTAGGGGGGTAGCACAACTTATGGCATCTGGCAATGAAAACAAAAATCTATCATTATCAATATTGACTAAAATGATGCCGTAATTAATTAAATAAAACAATAAGCATTTTAATACACTCTTTAATTTGGTAGTGAAGTAGTAAATATACAGTACCTGCTCATTTCCATGCATTTAAAAGTTTTCTGCACTGGCTTGGTCGAATAACCTCTGCAATTTCCTGTTCTCTTATGTACTGCAAGTCATCTTTGCTTTCCACTCCCTGGTGTAAGATCGTTTCAACCAACAGAATGAGCGTCTCTTCTGGCACACTTGGCAGGACAGAAATGACTGCGTCCTTGATGCTCTCACTTATATCAGACATTCTGGAGGAAAGGAGTGGTTAAGGGCTATTAGAGACAGACCAAACATGTTGTACACAGGCAAAGGGTAATAATCAAGGAGGCGTGCATGATCTAGGCAGAAATAATTTGAAATGGGGTTCTCTGAGCCCGTCTTTGGGCAGTAAATCCCCTGATCAAAAAGGAAATCAGACTGGCATTTCTCTGTGACAAAGTAAACACAACTGTTGCAAACAAGAATCAGTTCTATCTTGCCAAAGACTAGTCCCTCATCATTCTTCTCCAAGACAACACACATGCCTTTTTTGTAGCTTGTGCCTTTAACGGGGACATTGTGTACAGCCACAGAGTTAAGTAGCTGGAGGCCTAAATGATCAACAGATTGTTTTATCTTGTCATTGTAATCATTTGGAAAAGAAATCTGTACCTCTATCAAAAATGACACAAGGTGGAAACACATTACCAGCACAGAGAGATGCTTGTAAAAGTTGATGCCTCTCTGCTAATGTGGAACACAAATTCTTGAAGTTGTGTCATTTGTGAGCACACTGTTTAAAATGTGTGTGTGTTTACTCTCAAACCTAAGGGTCCATAAGCGAATAAGAGGCCCAAAGCAAAGTATCAGTTCAGGATAGTGACATATATAATGGTGTTTCGGCTTAAGTGGGTGATTAGGAAAACAATCCTGTCGACTTGGCAAACACTCCTCAATAAGGACTCTCAAGTAGGCCACCTGGCTAGTTGCAATGGCAGGAGCACAAACAAATTGAACTTTTTGCCTTAGCTGCAACACAAATTGCCAAACTTCATTTTCAACTGGATTTTAAATTTTGTCCCCAATCAAGAGAGGCAGAAGTCTAAGGAAACACCAATTCTGGACAGCATGTCCACTCAATTTCTCACTTCCTGGATTCATTTCACATGGCTTATTGCTGGCGTCATTGCCAAGGTACCTGAAGTGATTAAGCCGTCCATTCAGTTCTCTATACGTGAAGAATTTCTGATTTGTGACAAAATGACTTAGGTATAGAGCCAAGTCATATGCGACGATACCCTCAAATAAGTCATGGCCCAGACAAGGAGGCAGATCAGGTTGGCACACATGGAAGTGGGTTAATTTGATAAATTTGGAATCAAGTTTAATTCCCAGTGACAGTTATGATGTACTTACGTTATGCTGCATGCTGTGCTGCACGCTGTCCTTGTATGATGCAATTGTTTTCTTTTCACCTGTTGTGAAGGGAGATGACAAACATTGAGCACGGTCAACAGTACATAATCTGCAGAAATGGGTGCTTTTACTGAAGTTTTCACTAAAGCCACCAATACTGTGTGATCCCAGATTATCTCCAGCTATGGCACACAATGTTCCTCGGTACACATGTCCATCAGGTAAGACTATACCACTTAAATCAAAGTAGCGGATTTACCACTTCAAAAGCATCCTGGTACAGTACCAGACCAAGAGATTCCTCCTACTTCTTAAACAGTACATTTGCTGCCACATTGCTACCATCCCAGATGTCCTCCAAGACATCTCTTGATCTTGACAAAGACTGTATCTCTTGTTTGTTGCTATGTGTTTGCTGCTTGACCGACTGACACTGAAAGAGTGATCGAAGTGCATCTTTTAACGGAATGTATTGAGCAAAACATTCCTTCCCTGAATCATTCATTCCAAGATAAAGTGGGACTGGCTCAATGTAATGTAAAAACTGTTTTTTGTCTTTGATCAGTTTTCAAGGTACCAGTGTTGCATGCCAGAAACAAATCCTCGGATTTAAGAACCTCTATGACATTCTCTCTCTCACTATCAGAGATATCCAATGATACCAGCTTTTCGTCCAACTTATGAAGTAAATGAGACTGACTGATATCATGCACTGCTTGAAAATCCTCAATAATAGACTGTATGACTGATGCTGGCAGTAAAAGTTTTGCCTGCAACTTTATATAAAAGAAAGCCAAATTGTGCAAGAAAAGGGATTCATCTGCTCTCTCTGGCAGCACCGCTGCTTGGTCTCCCTCATTATCATCAGTTATGTCGTCAGTCAAATCCCCCTCCAACACTGAAACATCCTCAACTTGTTCATTGGTTGCCGTTAGTCTCGTCTCTCTTCCTACTGTTTCAAGGCCCAAAAGACTGGATGCTGTACAAGACTTGTGTACTCTTTAAAAATGAGAAGTAAAGGAAGAGACGACTGAAAACGTTCTCCCACACTGACGAAATGGACAAGAAACTGCCCTGCCCTCTCTGATATGAGATTTCAAATGAGAGTTTAAACTGGATAAATCATTGCATCTAACATCGCAAAATTCTACATGACAAGATACACGCTCGATAGCAGTTACCTGTGCTCTCCTCTTATCTTGATGCTCTCGATATACATGACATTCCAACTGCGTTACGTTTCTGAACGAACGGGTGCAATCTAAAAAGGCGCATTTAAACGACGCGATTGGAAGACTCGCACGTACTTTCATATGCCTAACAAACGCATACTTCGTTAAGCATTGGTGACCACAATACTGACATGGAAACATGCTTTCATACTAAGCTATCGCTGGCGAATGATTGGCCGTTATGATACGAACTAGTTTTATGAATTCGAAACGCACGTAGCCTACCTGCGCAATCCAGCGACTCTCTAGCCAGTTGCAACAAAAAATATTCGAAATACAGGGTTGCCTTGGAAAAGAACAAGAAGATTAATTTGAAATACAGATCAACGTATTCTGTTGGAAATAAAAAACGAACAAATTGTAAGATAATTACTTTTAAATTCGCGTAGCCTATTAGGTGTGACACTCGAAACTTGGCATTGCTTTGTTAACAAATTCTCTGCCGCCACTACTAACCAATGGCTTCCCAATATCCTTTGCAATTTCCAGTTAATTACTGCAAATTCAAACGGTGATATGCAGTTAAGAGCAATGTGCTGTATATCAATAAAACAGCAGGTTACTGTCGGAATTTCCCTGTAATTTCACATCAATTTCATACCGTGTACCAACAATGACTATATATATGTTTATTTTTATATTTATTGATTTTTATAGATTTAATCAGCTGAAAGTGAAATGTTATTCTGCGGGCGTTTGGGCATATTATTTTGCCTTTGTCAAGCAAAACTCTGGTTCGAAGTTCTAATTGGACCGTCGTTATGCAGACACTCTGCTTGGTAGTTCTATTTGCACCGTTTTTAAGCAAAAACCGCTGATCGTTAGTTCCAGGAAAACAATGATTTTATCAAGAAATAAATAGTTCCTTCTCGTTTCATAGCATGCAATTAGTTTATACCATGTGTAAAGCTACCATACGTTTTTTGGCATTACATTTGTTGTGTTCAATAATAGATGTTACAGGTTGAGTGTATTCTGACCACTAGGAGGAGGCATTGTATTGCTTTAGTGAGAGTAGTTGGAAGTCCAAACCTAGTAAGGATGTGACGTGGGGGAAAGTGTGTTGACCAGGAAATTGGGGTAAGGTGCATACGCTCCTGCATTCGGCAGCAGGCGTGTGCATCATCCGTCAAATTCGCCAATAATCAAGCACCACCGCTATTACTAGTAATATTGACATTCATTCTAAGAAATGCATGCCCTCGCAGGCGTTTTGTGCACACGCAGCCTTTCATTGAAGGACTTATAAATGCCTGGGGAAAATAAAAGGATGGCTTGGGCTCCACAGTGAACGAAGAAGCTCATGCATTCGGTAGCAGGTGTGTGCATCTCCGTTTTAAAAACAGTTGATTACGCAAATAGCGATCTCATAAATCCAAATTCCCCAGACAGAAATAATTAACTAGTGCATCTAAAACGAATTTTGTGCTACTGGAAACAATATACATGTGGTACAAGTCATCTGAATAGATCGCGTGGGCACCGGACTGCGCTGCCACAGTTCGTTACGCGAATAGCGATCTCATAAATCTAAATTCCCCAGACAGAAATAATTAACCAGTGCATCCAACACGAACGCTGTGGCATTGGAAACTCTTTAAAAAAAATTGAGCAAATACAAAGGTGTAATCGGGCGCAGGTGTGTGCGTCACCGTTTTAAATACAGTTGATTACGGTATTGGCGATCTCATAAATCCATGTTCCCGAGACAGAAATTATTATCCAGTCCATCTAAAACGAATTTTGTGCAATAGGAAACAATCTACAAGTTGTACACGTTCACCAATTAGATCGGGTGGGCACCGGACTGCGCTGCCACAGTTCGTTGCGCGAATAGCGATCTCATAAATCCAAAATCCCAAGACAAAAATAATTAACCAGTGCATCCAACACGAACGCTGTGGCTTTGGAAACTATTTAAACAAATAATATAGCAAATGCAACGGTGTAATCAGGCGCAGGTGTGTGCGTCACCGTTTTAAATACAGTTGATTACGCTATTAGCGATCTCACAAATCCAAGTTCCCGAGACAGAAATTATTATCCAGTGTATCTGTAAGAGGGGAGTCAACCTGGGAACCAGGAAAGGCTGGCATTTGAACGAGCCTGCTGGCTGAGTCTCATCCTGGACTTCATAGAACCCAGAGCCGTGTAATAAATCAATAAGGTGCTCGCACTTCCTTCGGTTGAGCTGGCCATTTGGCTCTCTGGAATGCTACCATCTGGACACGACTAAGATAAGGGGAACTAGTCTCTTTGTCGAGGGTTGTGGGGGTGTGTGTGTTGGGGCCATTAAGGGGAAAAAGGTCATCAGACCTCTGGCGGAATGGTGGGGCAACTGTGCTTGACAGTAACACAGTGCCCCTCTGTGGTCCCCTCTGTCATTACCCTTTTTATTTCTTTTCTGGATCTGGACTATAAACCATCTGTTCATCATATTTTACAAACCCTGGAAAAGTCTACAAACCCTGCACATGTGTTCATTGTATTACTATATTATAACCTATGTAATAATAACATGGATTACATATAAAATGGTACACCAAAAGGGTATTTTCATGACAACTGCACCATAATATTACATCCACTTGACATGTTTGGTATGGGCGTGTTCAGTAAAATTCAAGAAATTGAATGAAATATGTTTCATACCAAATAACCTTTAATAAAACATAGTTTCAGAAACTCAGGGAAAAATTGGCACAATGGAATGTCCTCTCTGGTAATCATCTCCTTTCCCCAATTTCCTCACCAATTGTTTTACAACAGCCTCCAAATGGTGGGGGCTGAAATTCCGGACTTCATTCGGACAGGTTAATTTATGGCAATGCCGCCTAGACCAAACGCGGGATTTGGCTTAAAAGGAAGGGAGACAAAGCAATCGGGGAAGATCGTAACCGACTTCCCACAGTGCACATACTCTGTGCTCTGTGTACATAGCTATACAGGAAGATCGTAACCGACTTCCCACAGTGCACATACTCTGTGCTCTGTGTATAGATAGCAATGGAAGATCGTAATCGACTTCCCACAGTGCACATACTCTGTGCTCTGTGTAGCCTATAGACAGACATGGAAGATCGCAATCGACTTCCCACACTGCGCAGACCCTGTGATTTTGTGTGTAGTTACCAGGCTGGTAAGAACTTTTACTCTGTATTTATGTTTTTAAAACCTTCCATATTTTAATTTTAATTGACTGTTAATTTGAAGCTAATGACCTACCTGCCTGTTTAATAAATTCTTCTTATTTTTAACTTGCGTGGTCTTTGTGACTCTAATCACTTTTATCTTCTTTTCAGCCGTAATTCCGTTTAAATACTCAGGGGGACAATTCTGCTTAGGACCTACTGATCAGGGATCTAGTACAGTAAAATCCTTAGATAGGCGACCACGATCTGCCCGTTAACGGGATTGGTGGTATTGGTTCTGGTGTTTTGGCTTAAGAGGACCCATGGGCGTTATACGCCGGTCCCTTTCAAATTCGCCTGAAGGAACCCGATAGATCCGCACCGTCCTGGGCTCATAACTATCGATGCACTATCCATACAAGGAAGGCATGTATTATGGTGTTCCGCCTCCTACCCTCTGGGGGCTTCACCGAACTGAGATTTAACAATAGTGCTAAACCCGGGAGCATATATTGAGGAATGATGGCACAAGGTCGAGCCGAGTGTAACCACTCCAAATTCCACGTATAGTTAAAACCAAATTTTAAATTATAATTTAATATTGGAGTCAGATTAACACGAGGGTAAAAACTAGTAACCGTTACGTTTTCTTGCTGTGGTCATGGATATATTTGATGTGTTGTTCCGCGCATTTGTGAATATTCTGATGCTCCCATTGGAATATTGACGGTCCGGCGACAGATCAGACATATCTCTGATGACAGCATGGCCCCGTTTGCGAACTGAGAGTAACCAGAATGCTACTGGTCCGTTTCAGGCCAGTTTTAAGCGGGATATGAAGCAACGCCTTCATATCTGACCCGTGGCAACGGAACCAGTGCGTTCTTAATTATAATTGTGCCCTGTTCTTACGAACAGAGGAAAAATAACTAACTAACTAAAAAATAACTAACATCTCTGGTTTGAATCACACCAGCCAAGGGAAGAACACGCGATGCCTTCCCCTCCAGCTACAAACCCTCATTGGTCTAACTGTGAGGTGTTTACAAGTGGTGACCCCGACGTGATGGGAAGTATCTGGAGTTTGTTCCCTAAAGTGTCTGCTGGTGTTTTTCATCCCGGCGTGATACCCTTCACTGTGGGTATTTCACATTTTCTTCTCTGGTTTCCCGATCCTTGGTGTGGTGAGTGACAATTCTCTTGTATATTAGCCTGTGCTAGGGAGAGTTTTTAGCCACTGTGTAGGGGATCGACATATCCCAGACAGGCCTGGGACCGTAGAAACCAGGCATTTTCATATTACTACCCTTCGGGGAATTCATGAACAGGGAAAGAGAGAAGCTTAGGCTGGTATGTTTTTAGGAAATGTGTTGTGCCAATACGGCGAAATGCGTTTTAGAACAAACTAGCCTATAGCCGTAGATGGTTGCGTATGTGTAAGAAAATGTAAACGTTTGTAGAAAAGAAGAGAGTTTTGATGCAAAGCTAACTACTGTTTCTGCGCAGAGGCGCAGAAAGCCTTGCTCAAATACAGGATAAAATGAGGCGCTGGTGAAAAGCCAGTGAATTTTGAAGGGGAACAATGAGAATGCTTATAGCTGTCGGTAAGCGTGTGCAATCGCAGAATGCACATGCTATGAAGTTTGAACTTTGCTAGGGGGCTAACCCAGGAAAAGTGGCAAGCTTTGTAGGAAAATTTTGAGACTCCCCATGATTGTGATGACGTCACATGTTAACGTTAGGGTGTTCCCACCAAGGTTGGGCCAGATGTATCCTCCTAAAACAGTAGTTATATCAGTAGTTATAGATAAGTTTTCATGAGTGTGACGACTTCAATATGCGTCATGATAAAGTAAACATCTACTCATATAATCAAAACAGTAGCCCTATCAGTAGTTATAGATAAGCTTTTACGACTGTGACGACGTCACTATGCGTCATGATGAAGTCATATAATCAAAACAGTAGCCCTATCAGTAGTTATAGATAAGTTTTATGATTGTGACGACTTCACCATGCGTCATGATAAACTCATATAATCAAAACAGTAGCCTTAGAAATCTTACTATCAGTAGTTGTAGATAAGCTTTTGGAAACGCAAGAAACCACAGTATCAACTGTAGAAAAAGAGCATGAGAACGCAGTAGACTTAGAAATCATATATACATATTCACTCACTCAGCAGAAAAGAACTAGTCACTGAACAGATAAACACAACTAGAAAACTAATATTTTACAGTGACCCATATGTAACTTGTATGTTTAATGAAAAAATTACAGAAGGCTGAGACTTATATGCATACTGGAAAAGTACAGAACAAAGACCACTGGTTCTCAAGAGAAAGTTGGGGTAGCCTCCCACACTGACGTTATCCGTTATCACCTAAGAACAAAGACAGTCATTTTGGTGCCAAGAAGGTCAGGTTGACCCAAGAAATAAAAATTATTGTGGTGCCAAAAAGAACAAGTGGCTGGGATTTACGTAAATGTATAAGGGGTTATGGAGTTTGTGGAGTACATTTTGTGTATAAAAGTATTGTAAAACTGACAGTCGTGGTTCAATTCGGCGGAATTGTTCCGGCTTTGTTGTGCACATGCACCGGTGCAAATAAAGTCAATCTTTTCTGAAGAGCTTGCTGCCGTGGTGTCTTTTCCCTCGTGAAGTTGTTTTCTACAGATTGGCGATTGGACTCAGAGAATTTTGTCGTTTTCCTAGACCACGACAGCTTCTTATTATAATTAAATTAAATAATATTAAAATACTGCTGAATGCTGAATCAGGTGCATAACCTCGGCTTCGAAGTTCCAGCCCTGAAAGCAGAGTCTGTGCTGATCCTTAAACCCAGGTATGGCCCTGCGGCAGTACACACGTCTCAAGACCTCTGACAGTGCAGACTGCAGCTGCACCAAGTTTTGAAACTGTGCGTATCTGTCCGGAGGGAACCATACTTTAAGTCTCAGAGATCGAGGCCGGTACCAGTGTGATCACTGGACCTCTGAGTACCGCGCCCGATGTAATGTCACAGGACCGCTGAGTGCCACGGCAGATGCAAGTCTCCATCCCTCTGAAAGTGCAGCCGCAGGCTACAACAAGGGTGGCGACCGTCTGGAATTTGCTACATGTGGGACTCATGTCTAAAGACCTCTGAGACTGGTGAAAGGTATCAGGACACAGAACTTCTGAATTTCTGAGGTGCTGGAACCAGGGTCCTTGGCCTGTGTCATCTGTATCAGTAACCAGTGGTATACTATTAATTAAATAAATAGGCTAGATTTTATAAAATAGTTGAGATAAGCCAGTGTAGAAGATGAAATTCTAAAATGGCCTAGAACCAACAAAAAATAGACTTTGGCCTATTATAAATAATAATAATTAGCCTAGAGCTAAATTAAATTATATAGGCATAGGTGCGCCACCATTCACCTATCTTTAGAAAGCTCGCTTTCAAAAAAGTATAGTGAATTCTGGTGCACCCTATTGTTTTCATCTGGGTTTTTATTCTGCGTGTCTTAGTGGCACAAGGAGGAAATCAGAGGATTTTAATTAATAATATTAACAAATAATATGTTAATTATTAATGCATGCCTGTGCACGTCAGTTAGGAACTGTTAGAAATTCACTAACAGACTTACTTGGGTGCCAATTAAATCAGCCAAGGCATGCTACATACTAAGAGATCTAATGGTATTTTTGTGTGAATTTCACCATAGCACAAAATATACATATTAGAATCTTTATCAAACCATTGCTAAGTCAGTCAATGCCATAAATGATCATAATGTCATCAAACTTTAACTCAGCTAATACGGGCCAGTATCATCTGTGCCTGCAAGGAAAATTGTTTAAGGAAGAATCTACCAAACTACATATGTCAAATAAATAAACAAATAAGGAGAATAAGCAATTACTCCTAAGTTTACATCAAGTTTGTCTTTTAACATTAAAATGTTGAGAGGGGGGTCATTTTTTGACAAGGACTGGCTTACTGGTTTCTCTTTATTCTACTTTCCCAAATGTTCTCTCTTTATATTCCCTCCTTCCTTTCCATTTACTGTTCCTCCTTTCTTCTTTCTCCCTTCTCCCCACCTGTCCATCTTGTTCTCGGTTTCTCCCCCTTCTCTGTCAGTTGTTGAATGTTTAAGAAGCAGTAAACCTACACTCCCAAGAGAGTGTCTGATTTTCTTTTTGTTTTTTCATCTTTTTATTTTTTCATCAGTTGTAATTTAACCCCCGAATTATGCAGACAGTAACCCTGCATAGATTTTCTCTTCTTTGCCCAACTACAGGCAAAGAATTTAACACCTCATGGTTAGGGAGATTTGTAGGTCCCTTCTGGGAAAATGTTTTAGAAGTATGTGAAATGTTCTTAATATTTAGGATATCTCTGTAAATATTAATAACAATTTTCACAGTAATTTTAAAATGTATTTGTTACAAACTGAAGGATGCTACAACCTCCAAACACTACTTGTCTTGTATGTCGTAAATTATGCTTTTTGTGTTTTTTCTTCATTTTTATACTGTATGTTTATTATCATTGTTCTTTATTTATATACTATCACTTTCAAAACCCATCCACACAACATGTATTAGGTTTGTCTCCTTTCTTTTTAATTTCCCCAAATCCAGTTTATCCAAAATTACAAAGGATATTACCATGAGAAGGACAAAAAAATCATATTTACCACATAATGCAGTTGTCATGAAACTCCCAACTACCTCATTCATATATACCATGTCTTACAAACCTTTTTCCCCATAATCCCATTAAGTTTGTTTAGGTTCAACCTCTGCAAAGCCCCGTGGATGTCAACCTTAAGTACAGTTTCTCCAAGACTTTGCTTCGATAGATTCGCTCGAGAGGGCACCTCCGGGTCCAAAGTTCCTCCGTCACTGTCAGCTGTCTTGTGAGTTTTTTTTTTTTCTGTACTTAAGAACGCGGGCCCTGACTGATGAAATGGACTTAGTGCAACAGGTCATCTGGGGCGCAAAAGTTCCCATCTTCACTCCAACATCTGATCCGCTCCCTACCATACACACCTCAACCCACACAACCCTTGATCTCAGCCTTCCCAGGTATTCCCACCATCAGCCCTACGACCCTGGACCTCCGGCGCCAACCCTCTGGGAAAGTGTCCATGACCCCTTGGGAGGACGTTTTGAGTGTGTCCCCCATTGGGCCAGAGGGGGGAGCTGTAAGAGGGGAGTCAAACTGGGAACCAGGAAAGGCTGGCATTTGAACGAGCCTGCTGGCTGAGTCTCATCCTGGACTTCAAAGAACCCAGAGCCGTGTAATAAAACAATAAGGTGCTCGCACTTCCTTCGGTTGAGCTGGCCATTTGGCTCTCTGGAATGCTACCATCTGGACACGACTAAGATAAGGGGAACTAGTCTCTTTGTCTAGGGTTGTGGGGGTGTGTGTGTTGGGGCCATTAAGGGGAAAAAGATCATCAGACCTCTGGCCGAATGGTGGGGCAACTGTGCTTGACAGTAACACAGTGCCCCTCTGTGGTCCCCTCTGTCATTACCCTTTATATTTCTTTTCTGGATCTGGACTATAAACCATCTGTTCATCATATTTTACAAACCCTGGAAAAGTCTACAAACCATGCACATGTGTTCATTGTATTACTATATTATAACCTATGTAATAATAACATGGATTACATATAAAATGGTACACCAAAAGGGTATTTTCATGACAACTGCACCATAATATTACATCCACTTGACATGTTTGGTATGGGCGTGTTCAGTAAAATTCAAGAAATTGAATGAAATATGTTTCATACCAAATAACCTTTAATAAAACATAGTTTCAGAAACTCAGGGAAAAATTGGCACAATGGAATGTCCTCTCTGGTAATCATCTCCTTTCCCCAATTTCCTCACCAATTGTTTTACAACAGCCTCCAAATGGTGGGGGCTGAAATTCCGGACTTCATTCGGACAGGTTAATTTATGGCAATGCCGCCTAGACCAAACGCGGGATTTGGCTTAAAAGGAAGGGAGACAAAGCAATCGGGGAAGATCGTAACCGACTTCCCACAGTGCACATACTCTGTGCTCTGTGTACATAGCTATACAGGAAGATCGTAACCGACTTCCCACAGTGCACATACTCTGTGCTCTGTGTATAGATAGCAATGGAAGATCGTAATCGACTTCCCACAGTGCACATACTCTGTGCTCTGTGTAGCCTATAGACAGACATGGAAGATCGCAATCGACTTCCCACACTGTGCAGACCCTGTGACTTTGTGTGTAGTTACCAGGCTGGTAAGAACTTTTACTCTGTATTTATGTTTTTAAAACCTTCCATATTTTAATTTTAATTGACTGTTAATTTGAAGCTAATGACCTACCTGCCTGTTTAATAAATTCTTCTTATTTTTAACTTGCGTGGTCGTTGTGACTCTAATCACTTTTATCTTCTTTTCAGCCGTAATTCCGTTTAAATACTCAGGGGGACAATTCTGCTTAGGACCTACTGATCAGGGATCTAGTACAGTAAAATCCTTAGATAGGCGACCACGATCTGCCCGTTAACGAGATTGGTGGTATTGGTTCTGGTGTTTTGGCTTAAGAGGACCCATGGGCGTTATACGCCGGTTCTTGTCAAATTCGCCTGAAGGAACCCGATAGATACGCACCGTCCTGGGCTCATAACTATCGATGCACTATCCATACAAGGAAGGCATGTATTATGGTGGTCCGCCTCCTACCCTCTGGGGGCTTCACCGAACTGAGATTTAACAATAGTGCTAAATCTGGGAGCATATATTGAGGAATGATGGCACAAGGTAGAGCCGAGTGTAACCACTCCAAATTCCACGTATAGTTAAAACCAAATTTTAAATTATAATTTAATATTGGAGTCAGATTAACACGAGGGTAAAAACTAGTAACCGTTACGTTTTCTTGCTGTGGTCATGGATATATTTGATGTGTTGTTCCGCGCATTTGTGAATATTCTGATGCTCCCATTGGAATATTGACGGTCCGGCGACAGATCAGACATATCTCTGATGACAGCATGGCCCCGTTTGCGAACGGAGAGTAACCAGAATGCTACTGGTCCGTTTCAGGCCAGTTTTAAGCGGGATATGAAGCAACGCCTTCATATCTGACCCGTGGCAACGGAACCAGGGCATTCTTAATTATAATTGTGCCCTGTTCTTACGAACAGAGGAAAAATAACTAACTAAAAAATAACTAACATCTCCGGTTTGAATCACACCAGCCAAGGGAAGAACACGCGATGCCTTCCCCTCCAGCTACAAACCCTCATTGGTCTAGCTGTGAGGTGTTTACACATCTAAAACGAATTTTGTGCAACTGGAAACAATATATAAGTGGTACACGTCCTCTGAATGGATCGCATGGGCACCGGACTGCGCTGCCACAGTTCGTAACGCGAATAGCGATCTCATAAATCCAAATTCCCCAGACAGAAATAATTAACCAGTGCATCCAACACGAACGCTGTGGCATTGGAAACTATTTAAACAAATAATATAGCAAATTCAAACGTGTAATCGGGCGCAGGTGTGTGCGTCACCGTTTTAAATACAGGTGATTACGCTATTGGCGATCTCATAAATCCAAATTCCCGAGACAGAAATTATTATCCAGTCCATCTAAAACGAATTTTGTGCAATAGGAAACAACCTACAAGTGGTACACGTTCACCAAATAGATCGCGTGGGCACCGGACTGCGCTGCCACAGTTCGTTGCGCGAATAGCGATCTCATAAATCCGACTTCCCGACACAGAAATAATTGCCAGCCTTGTGTGTTGGTGGGGAGTGCATCAGGGAGAGGACGAATGAGTGGAGTAGGGGCAGGAAAGCTGCGGAATGGGAGGCATCAAGGTGGATGTTGAAGTCTCCCAGGAGGATCAGTGGGGTGCCATCCTCTGGGAAGGAGCTGAGCAGGGTGTCAAGCTCATCGAGGAAGCTACCCAGGGCCCCTGGAGGGTGATAGATAACAACATTATACAAGTTAACAGGATAGGTGATTGAGCCAGAGTGGTATTCAAAGGTAGAGATGGAGAGGTGAGAGAGGGGGAGAACAGAGAATTTCCAAGAGGGAGAGATCAGCAAACCTGTGCCCCCACCACGGCCAGACGGGCGGGTGGCGTGAGAGAAGGAGGAGGAGGAGGAGAGGGCTGCAGGGGATGCAGTGTTGCCTGGTGTGATCCAGGTGTCAGTGAGGGCAAGGAAATGTTTGAGAGAAGAGGGACGCGTAGGCCGAAATGAAGTCAGCCTTCCGCGTAGCAGACTGGCAGTTCCATAGCCCTCCTGCGACCGTGAAGTCGTCACAGGGGGGTCAGTGAGGGATAGCGAAGGTTGGAGAGGTTCAGTCGCCGCGGGGGGCCTCGCCTGCGGAAGCGAGTTCTGTAGGGGAGAGAACGGGTTGGGATGGGGTTGACACATAGCATAGCAGTGAGGACAGGGAAGGCCCGTGGTGTGGCCACATGGTCAAGGAAAAGTTAAATTAAACATACACATGCATACTGAGAACAATCAATCGAGGACTGTCAGGCAAAGTCAAGGACCTCTCAACGTCAGCAGCAGAGGCAGAAACCTGCAGAGAACAAACGATATGAAATTAAACACATTTAAATATTATTAGGAATACAGTGTCCTCCATAATGTTTGGGACAAAGACCCATCATTGATTGATTTGCCTCTGTACTCCACAATTTGAGATTTGTAATAAAAAAGGGTATTTACATCCATATCGGGTGAACAGTATATGAATTACAGCCCTTTTTATACATAATCCCCCCAATTTTAGGGCACCATGCTTGGGACACAGCAATGTTACAGTGCACATCATGAACGAGTACACCCTCTCTGAAAAATGGAAATCCAGCTTTATCGCTTTACAAATAAAAAAAAGATTTGAGGTTCCTATATTATGTAGTGTTTCAGCAACACTGCAATGCTAAACAGGAAAGCATGTTTTTTTTAACCAACATTATAAAGAGCCATGTTGCAAATGAGTACACCGCCTCTGAGCAAAATTTGTTTCTGCTTGTAAATTATGACCATCACAAAAAAGAAAACAAAATTGACAGCTATTAAACATATACTTAACTGCAACATAGAAAGATATGTCATCAATAACTGTAAAATCAGTGAATTAGCCAACATTGAGTGCCTTGATGTTTGATGGGGAGTGCTGAGCAACATCAAAATTCAATTGAGCACCTTTGGGTCCTTGTTAGTCTTGATATGTTTCATTGGTATCTGGTAAACCAGTGTTGCTGATACACTGCATCATATAGGAACCCAAAATGTTGTTATTTGTAAAGAAATATAGCTGGATTTCCTGGATTTCCATTTATGATGCGCAGTGTCTGTGAATGAAAGTAGTCATGTTTAGTACTCCCCAATTCCCATAGAGATCCATTCAAATGCAAAGAGTTTTAGTATCGCTTGTAGGACAACCTGAAAATAAGATATCCAGACTCTGATGATGTTGATAGGTCACGGACATCAGGAAGTCATGGCATGCAAAGGATATGCAACCAAGTATAAAAAAATGACAATTTAATCTATGATTATGTTAATTTGTCCAATTATTTTTGAGCCCCTAAAATTGGGGGGACTATGTATAAAAAGGGCTGTAATTCCTACAATGCTCACTTGATATGGATGTAAATATGGTCAAATCAAAGCTGAAAGTCTGCACTTTAACCACATTGTGACTGTGTTATGTCAACTGTTTGTTTGTTGGAGAACAGAATGAAAACAACAAAAAAATGTGTCCCTGTCCAAACACATACAGACTGCACTGTATATTTACTTTAATTTGTTGTACAACGCAAAACCTGGGAATAAAAGAGGGTGAAGGGAAAAACCCGCGGCCCGTCCAACCGCCCGACCTGGTGCAGGATTACCTGGAACAGAGTGAGAAAGAAAGAGAGAAAAACGGCCCAGAAAGCACTGGGGCTTCCTTATTATAGGGTTTACCCCCAGGTGCTCTCAATTAGAAAGGGGTGCACCGCACACACTGGCCGACTCCTGTAACTACAATAAAAATAAAACAATATTAGAGACAGTCGTCACATCTGTTTCCAGTATCAGTGCATCACTCTGCTGTTTGAAGTGAGCCATCAGCACCAGCAGAACATATGGAGCTGCCACACTGGTATTGCTTCGGGTCAGAACAGCCTTGACTTCACTGTTGGTAGGGTTTTTCTTGAGGAACTCCATGATATTTCGCCCATTTTCTTCAAGAGATGCTTCCAGTTTTCTCAAAATGTTGATGTCTGTTAACATCTCAAAATGTGTACACATACTCCTAGGGACAAACAGGAATGGCCACTGAGATTTCAGATATTCAAGTGTGTGGGCCGGTGTTGTGTTTATCATCTTGCGCTGTAAGTAGTACGTTGCCTCCATGAGATTCTGTACTTCTCCCCTTTCAGTCCCAGACAAGCCCTCACGAGAGAAGAACTCCAAAAGTATCTTCTTTTTCTCTTCCAGTGTGCTTCCTGTTTCTTCAGGTGGAAGGTCTGGCTGCCACCGTGTGCAGCCATAGCTATCTGCAGGGCCTGTGTTTGGCTTTGCCCCTGTGGTGACAGACCTGCACCGTGCCAAAGTGTTATTTCTCTTTAAATGCTCAACATGAATTTTTATTTGACTCAGGAGAGATGCATATCCTCCCCCTATAAATTTCCCTTCTATCATGTCAGCGAAGGACTGTGGAAACCCCTTGACAATCTTGACAGAAATTATGAGGCACTGCGACCACGAAGGGTTGGCCTCAAACTTCCTCATTTCGTCCACCAAGACCCGAACCATTTCCCTTCTATCTGCTGGTGAGGGCCTTATCCCACTTTCAGTGGCAGTACCAATACCTGGTGGCATTTTCTCCCAGGGTACCTGGAAAGTTTCTGGCCAGTTTTGCTTTACTGGTGGCCGTGTGGAATGTGATGGTGAAGGGCTACTGGATCTCGAGGAGCTTGACAGTGATGAACTGCCTTCTGGGGACTGGAGTAGGGGGGTAGCACAACTTATGGCATCTGGCAATGAAAACAAAAATCTATCATTATCAATATTGACTAAAATGATGCCGTAATTAATTAAATAAAACAATAAGCATTTTAATACACTCTTTAATTTGGTAGTGAAGTAGTAAATATACAGTACCTGCTCATTTCCATGCATTTAAAAGTTTTCTGCACTGGCTTGGTCGAATAACCTCTGCAATTTCCTGTTCTCTTATGTACTGCAAGTCATCTTTGCTTTCCACTCCCTGGTGTAAGATCGTTTCAACCAACAGAATGAGCGTCTCTTCTGGCACACTTGGCAGGACAGAAATGACTGTGTCCTTGATACTCTCACTTATATCAGACATTCTGGAGGAAAGGAGTGGTGAAGGGCTATTAGAGACAGACCAAACATGTTGTACACAGGCAAAGGGTAATAGTCAAGGAGGCGTGCATGATCTAGGCAGAAATAATTTGAAATGGGGTTCTCTGAGCCCGTCTTTGGGCAGTAAATCCCCTGATCAAAAAGGAAATCACACTGGCATTTCTCTGTGACAAAGTAAACACAACTGTTGCAAACAAGAATCAGTTCTATCTTGCCAAAGACTAGTCCCTCATCATTCTTCTCCAATACAACACACATGCCTTTTTTGTAGCTTGTGCCTTTAACGGGGACATTGTGTACAGCCACAGAGTTAAGTAGCTGGAGGCCTAAATGATCAACAGATTGTTTTATCTTGTCATTGTAATCATTTGGAAAAGAAATCTGTACCTCTATCAAAAATGACACAAGGTGGAAACACATTACCAGCACAGAGAGATGCTTGTAAAGGTTGATGCCTCTCTGCTAATGTGGAACACAAATTCTTGAAGTTGTGTCATTTGTGAGCACACTGTTTAAAATGTGTGTGTGTTTACTCTCAAACCTAAGGGTCCATAAGCGAATAAGAGGCCCAAAGCAAAGTATCAGTTCAGGATAGTGACATATATAATGGTGTTTCGGCTTAAGTGGGTGATTAGGAAAACAATCCTGTCGACTTGGCAAACACTCCTCAATAAGGACTCTCAAGTAGGCCACCTGGCTAGTTGCAATGGCAGGAGCACAAACAAATTCAACTTTTTGCCTTAGCTGCAACACAAATTGCCAAACTTCATTTTCAACTGGATTTTAAATTTTGTCCCCAATCAAGAGAGGCAGAAGTCTAAGGAAACACCAATTCTGGACAGCATGTCCACTCAATTTCTCACTTCCTGGATTCATTTCACATGGCTTATTGGTGGCGTCATTGCCAAGGTACCTGAAGTGATTAAGCCGTCCATTCAGTTCTCTATACGTGAAGAATTTCTGATTTGTGACAAAATGACTTAGGGATAGAGCCAAGTCATATGCGACGATACCCTCAAATAGGTCATGGCCCAGACAAGGAGGCAGACCAGGTTGGCACACATGTAAGTGGGTTAATTTGATAAATTTGGAATCAAGTTTAATTCCCAGTGACAGTTTTGATGTACTTACGTTATGCTGCATGCTGTGCTGCACGCTGTCTTTGTATGATGCAATTGTTTTCTTTTCACCTGTTGTGAAGGGAGATGACAAAAATTGAGCACGGTCAACAGTACATAATCTGCAGAAATGGGTGCTTTTACTGAAGTTTTCACTAAAGCCACAAATACTGTGTGATCCCAGATTATCTCCAGCTATGGCACACAATGTTCCTCGGTACACATGTCCATCAGGTAAGACTTTACCACTTCAATCAAAGTAGCGGATTTACCACTTCAAAAGCATCCTGGTACAGTACCAGACCAAGAGATTCCTCCTACTTCTTAAACAGTACATTTGCTGCCACATTGCTACCATCCCAGATGTCTTCCAAGACATCTCTTGATCTTGACAAAGACTGTATCTCTTGTTTGTTGCTATGTGTTTGCTGCTTGACCGACTGACACTGAAAGAGTGATCGAAGTGCATCTTTTAACGGAATGTATTGAGCAAAACATTCCTTCCCTGAATCATTCATTCCAAGATAAAGTGAGACTGGCTCAATGTAATGTAAAAACTGTTTTTTGTCTTTGATCAGTTTTCAAGGTACCAGTGTTGCATGCCCGAAACAAATCCTCGGATTTAAGAACCTCTATGACATTCTCTCTCTCACTATCAGAGATATCCAATGATACCAGCTTTTCGTCCAACTTATGAAGTAATTGAGACTGACTGATATCATGCACTGCTTGAAAATCCTCAATAATAGACTGTATGACTGATGCTGGCAGTAAAAGTTTTGCCTGCAACTTTAAATAAAAGAAAGCCAAATTGTGCAAGAAAAGGGATTCATCTGCTCTCTCTGGCAGCACCGCTGCTTGGTCTCCCTCATTATCATCAGTTATGTCGTCAGTCAAATCCCCCTCCAACACTGAAACATCCTCAACTTGTTCATTGGTTGCCGTTAGTCTCGTCTCTCTTCCTACTGTTTCAAGGCCCAAAAGACTGGATGCTGTACAAGACTTGTGTACTCTTGAAAAATGAGAAGTAAAGGAAGAGACGACTGAAAACGTTCTCCCACACTGACGAAATGGACAAGAAACTGCCCTGCCCTCTCTGATATGAGATTTCAAATGAGAGTTTAAACTGGATAAATCATTGCATCTAACATCGCAAAATTCTACATGACAAGATACACGCTCGATTGCAGTTACCTGTGCTCTCCTCTTATCTTGATGCTCTCGATATACATGACATTCCAACTGCGTTACGTTTCTGAACGAACGGGTGCAATCTAAAAAGGCGCATTTAAACGACGCGATTGGAAGACTCGCACGTACTTTCATATGCCTAACAAACGCATACTTCGTTAAGCATTGGTGACCACAATACTGACATGGAAACATGCTTTCATACTAAGCTATCGCTGGCGAATGATTGGCCCTTATGATACGAACTAGTTGTATGAATTCGAAACGCACGTAGCCTACCTGCGCAATCCAGCGACTCTCTAGCCAGCTGCAACAAAAAATATTCGAAATGCAGGGTTGCCTTGGAAAAGAACAAGAAGATTAATGTGAAATACAGATCAACGTATTCTGTTGGAAATAAAAAACGAACAAATTGTAATATAATTACTTTTAAATTCGCGTAGCCTATTAGGTGTGACACTCGAAACTTGGCATTGCATTGTTAGTAAATTCTCTGCCGCCACTACTAACCAATGGCTTCCCAATATCCTTTGCAATTTCCAGTTAATTACCGCAAATTCAAACGGTGATATGCAATTAAGAGCAAAACGCCCACAATGCTGTTCTGTCTCCAGCAATGTGCTGTATATCAATAAAACAGCAGGTTACTGTCGGAATTTCCCTGTAATTTCACATCAATTTCATACCGTGGACCAACAATGACTATATATATGTTTATTTTTATATTTATTGATTTTTATAGATTTAATCAGCTGAAAGTGAAATGTTATTCTGCGGGCGTTTGGGCATATTATTTTGCCGTTGTCAAGCAAAACTCTGGTTCGTAGTTCTAATTGGACCGTCGTTATGCAGACACTCTAGTTGGTAGTTCTATTTGCACCGTTTTTAAGCAAAAACCTCTGGTCGTTAGTTCCAGGAAAACAATGATTTTATCAAGAAATAAATAGTTCCTTCTCGTTTCATAGCATGCAATTAGTTTATACCATGTGTAAAGCTACCATACGTTTTTTGGCATTACATTTGTTGTGTTCAATAATAGATGTTACAGGTTGAGTGTATTCTGACCACTAGGAGGAGGCATTGTATTGCTTTAGTGAGAGTAGTTGGAAGTCTAAACCTAGTAAGGATGTGACGTGGAGGGAGAGTGTGTTGACCAGGAAATTGGGGTAAGATGCATACGCTCCTGCATTCGGCAGCAGGTGTGTGCATCATCCGTCAAATTCGCCAATAATCAAGCACCACCGCTGTTACTAGTAATATTGACATTCATTCTAAGAAATGCATGCCCTCGCAGGCGTTTTGTGCACACGCAGCCTTACATTTAAGGACTTATAAATGCCTGGGGAAAATAAAAGGATGGCTTGGGCTCCACAGTGAACGAAGAAGCTCATGCATTCGGTAGCAGGTGTGTGCATCTCAGTTTTAAAAACAGTTGATTATGCAAATAGCGATCTCATAAATCCAAGTTTCCGAGACAGAAATTATTATCCAGTCCATCTAAAACGAATTTGGTGCAATAGAAAACAACCTACAAGTGGTACACGTTCAACAAATAGATCGCGTGGGCACCGGACTGCGCTGCCACAGTTCGTTGCGCGAATAGCGATCTCATAAATCCAAATTCCCCAGACAGAAACAATTAACCAGTGCATCCAACACGAACGCTGTGGCATTGGAAACTATTTAAACGAATAATTTTTCAAATACAAACGTGTAATCGGGCGCAGGTGTGTGCGTCACCCGTTTTAAATTCAGTTGATTACGCTATTAGCGATCTCATAAATCCAAGTTCCCGAGACAAAAATTATTATACAGTCCATCTAAAAAGAATTTTGTGCAACTGGAAACAATATACAAGTTGTACAAGTCCTCTGAATAGATCGCGTGGGCACCGGAATGCGCTGCCACAGTTCGTTAGGCGAATTGTGATCTCATAAATCTAAATTCCCCAGACAGACATAATTAACCAGTGCATCTTACACGAATGCTGTGGCATTGGAAACTTTAAAAAAACAATTGAGCAAATACATAGGTGTAGTCGGGCGCAGGTGTGTGCGTCACCGTTTTAAATACAGTTGATTACGCTTTTGGCGATCTCATAAATCCTAGTTCCCGAGACAGAAATTATTATCCACTCCATCTAAAACGAATTTTGTGCATTAGGAAACAATCTACAAGTGGTACACGTTCACCAAATTGATCGCGTGGGCACCGGACTGCGCTGCCACAGTTCGTTCTGCGAATAGCGATCTCATAAATCCAAATTTCCCAGACAGAAATAATAAACCAGTGCATCCAACACGAAGGCTGTGGCTTTGGAAAATATTTAAACAAATAATATAGCAAATACAACCGTGTAATCGGGCGCAGGTGTGTGCGTCACCGTTATAAATACAGTTGATTACACTATTGGCGATCTCATAAATCCAAGTTCCCGAGACAGAAATTATTATCCAGTCCATCTAAAACGAATTTTGTGCAATAGGAAACAATCTACAAGCGGTACACGCTCACCAAATAGATCGCGTGGGCACCGGACTGCGCTGCCACAGTTCGTTGCGCGAATAGCGAAGGAGCTGAGCAGGGTGTCAAGCTCATCGAGGAAGCTTCCGAGGGCCCCTGGAGGGTGATAGATAACAACAATTTACAAGTTAACAGGATAGGTGATTGAGACAGAGTGGTATTCAAAGGTAGTGATGGAGAGGTGAGAGAGGGGGAGAACAGAGAATTTCCAGGAGGGAGAGATCAGCAAACCTGTGCCCCCACTACGGCCTGACGGGCGGGTGGCGTGAGAGAAGGAGGAGGAGGAGGAGAGGGCTGCAGGGGTTGCAGTGTTGCCTGGTGTGATCCAGGTTTCAGTGAGGGCAAGGAAATGTAGAGAGAAGAGGGACGCGTAGGCCGAAATGAAGTCAGCCTTCCGCGTAGCAGACTGGCTGTTCCATAGCCCTCCTGCGACCGTGAAGTCGTCACAGGGGGGTCAGTGAGGGATAGCGAAGGTGGAGAGGTTCCGTCGCCGCGGGGGGCCTCGCCTGCGGAAGCGAGTTCTGTAGGGGAGAGAACGGGTTGGGATGGGGTTGACACATAGCATAGCAGTGAGGACAGGGAAGGCCTGTGGTGTGGCCACATGGTCAAGGAAAAGTTAAATTAAACATACACATGCATACTGAGAACAATCAATCGAGGACTGTCAGGCAAAGTCAAGGACCTCTCAACGTCAGCAGCAGAGGCAGAAACCTGCAGAGAACAAACGATATGAAATTAAACACATTTAAATATTATTAGGAATGCAGTGTCCTCCATAATGTTTGGGACAAAGACCCATCATTTATTGATTTGCCTCTGTACTCCACAATTTGAGATTTGTAATAAAACAGGGTATTTACATCCATATCGGGTGAACAGTGTATGAATTACAGCCCTTTTTATACATAATCCCCCCAATTTTAGGGCACCGTGCTTGGGACACAGCAATGTTACAGTGCACATCATGAAGGAGTACACCCTCTCTGAAAAATGGAAATCCAGCTTTATCGCTTTACAAATAAAAAAAGATTTGGGGTTCCTATATTATGTAGTGTTTCAGCAACACTGCAATACTGCAATGCTAAACAGGAAAGCATGTTTTTTTTAACCAACATTATAAAGAGCCATGTTGCAAATGAGTACACCGCCTCTGAGCAAAATTTGTTTCTACTTCTAAATTATGACCATCACAAAAAAGAAAACAAAATTGACAGCTATAAAACATATACTTAACTGCAACATAGTATCGCTTGTAGGACAACCTGAAAATAAGATATCCAGACTCTGATGATGTTGATAGGTCACGGACATCAGGAAGTCATGGCATGCAAAGGATATGCAACCAAGTATAAAAAAATGACAATTTAATCTATGATTATGTTAATTTGTCCAATTATTTTTGAGCCCCTAAAATTGGGGGGACTATGTATAAAAAGGGCTGTAATTCCTACAATGTTCACTTGATATGGATGTAAATATGGTCAAATCAAAGCTGAAAGTCTGCACTTTAACCACATTGTGACTGTTTTATGTCAACTGTGTGTTTGTTGGAGAACAGAATGAAAACAACAAAAAAATGTGTCCTTGTCCAAACACATACAGACTGCACTGTATATTTACTTTAATTTGTTGTACAACGCAAAACCTGGGAATAAAAGAGGGTGAAGGGAAAAACCCGCGGCCCGTCCAACCGCCCGACCTGGTGCAGGATTACCTGGAACAGAGTGAGAAAGAAAGAGAGAAAAATGGCCCAGAAAGCACTGGGGCTTCCTTATTATAGGGTTTACCCCCAGGTGCTCTCAATTAGAAAGGGGTGCACCGCACACACTGGCCGACTCCTGTAACTACAATAAAAATAAAACAATATTAGAGACAGTCGTCACATCTGTTTCCAGTATCAGTGCATCACTCTGCTGTTTGAAGTGAGCCATCAGCACCAGCAGAACATATGGAGCTGCCACACTGGTATTGCTTCGGGTCAGAACAGCCTTGACTTCACTGTTGGTAGGGTTTTTCTTGAGGAACTCCATGATATTTCGCCCATTTCCTTCAAGAGATGCTTCCAGTTTTCTCAAAATGTTGATGTCTGTTAACATCTCAAAATGTGTACACATACTCCTAGGGACAAACAGGTATGGCCACTGAGATTTCAGATATTCAAGTGTGTGGGCCGGTGTTGTGTTTATCATCTTGCGCTGTAAGTAGTACGTTGCCTCCATGAGATTCTGTACTTCTCCCCTTTCAATCCCAGACAAGCCCTCACGAGAGAAGAACTCCAAAAGTATCTTCTTTTTCTCTTCCAGTGTGCTTCCTGTTTCTTCAGGTGGAAGGTCTGGCTGCCACCGTGTGCAGCCATAGCTATCTGCAGGGCCTGTGTTTGGCTTTGCCCCTGTGGTGACAGACCTGCACCGTGCCAAAGTGTTATTTCTCTTTAAATGCTCAACATGAATTTTTATTTGACTCAGGAGAGATGCATATCCTCCCCCTATAAATTCCCCTTCTAATATGTCAGCGAAGGACTGTGGAAACCCCTTGACAATCTTGACAGAAATTATGAGGCACTGCGACCACGAAGGGTTGGCCTCAAACTTCCTCATTTCGTCCACCAAGACCCGAACCATTTCCCTTCTATCTGCTGGTGAGGGCCTTATCCCACTTTCAGTGGCAGTACCAATACCTGGTGGCATTTTCTCCCAGGGTACCTGGAAAGTTTCTGGCCAGTTTTGCTTTACTGGTGGCCGTGTGGAATGTGATGGTGAAGGGCTACTGGATCTCGAGGAGCTTGACAGTGATGAACTGCCTTCTGGGGACTGGAGTAGGGGGGTAGCACAACTTATGGCATCTGGCAATGAAAACAAAAATCTATCATTATCAATATTGACTAAAATGATGCCGTAATTAATTAAATAAAACAATAAGCATATTAATACACTCTTTAATTTGGTAGTGAAGTAGTAAATATACAGTACCTGCTCATTTCCATGCATTTAAAAGTTTTCTGCACTGGCTTGGTCGAATAACCTCTGCAATTTCCTGTTCTCTTATGTACTGCAAGTCATCTTTGCTTTCCACTCCCTGGTGTAAGATCGTTTCAACCAACAGAATGAGCGTCTCTTCTGGCACACTTGGCAGGACAGAAATGACTGCGTCCTTGATGCTCTCACTTATATCAGACATTCTGGAGGAAAGGAGTGGTGAAGGGCTATTAGAGACAGACCAAACATGTTGTACACAGGCAAAGGGTAATAGTCAAGGAGGCGTGCATGATCTAGGCAGAAATAATTTGAAATGGGGTTCTCTGAGCCCATCTTTAGGCAGTAAATCCCCTGATCAAAAAGGAAATCACACTGGCATTTCTCTGTGACAAAGTAAACACAACTGTTGCAAACAAGAATCAGTTCTATCTTGCCAAAGACTAGTCCCTCATCATTCTTCTCCAAGACAACACACATGCCTTTTTTGTAGCTTGTGCCTTTAACGGGGACATTGTGTACAGCCACAGAGTTAAGTAGCTGGAGTCCTAAATGATCAACAGATTCTTTTATCTTGTCATTGTAATCATTTGGAAAAGAAATCTGTACCTCTATCAAAAATGACACAAGGTGGAAACACATTACCAGCACAGAGAGATGCTTGTAAAAGTTGATGCCTCTCTGCTAATGTGGAACACAAATTCTTGAAGTTGTGTCATTTGTGAGCACACTGTTTAAAATGTGTGTGTGTTTACTCTCAAACCTAAGGGTCCATAAGCGAATAAGAGGCCCAAAGCAAAGTATCAGTTCAGGATAGTGACATATATAATGGTGTTTCGGCTTAAGTGGGTGATTAGGAAAACAATCCTGTCGACTTGGCAAACACTCCTCAATAAGGACTCTCAAGTAGGCCACCTGGCTAGTTGCAATGGCAGGAGCACAAACAAATTCAACTTTTTGCCTTAGCTGCAACACAAATTGCCAAACTTCATTTTCAACTGGATTTTAAATTTTGTCCCCAATCAAGAGAGGCAGAAGTCTAAGGAAACACCAATTCTGGACAGCATGTCCACTCAATTTCTCACTTCCTGGATTCATTTCACATGGCTTATTGCTGGCGTCATTGCCAAGGTACCTGAAGTGATTAAGCCGTCCATTCAGTTCTCTATATGTGAAGAATTTCTGATTTGTGACAAAATGACTTAGGGATAGAGCCAAGTCATATGCGACGATACCCTCAAATAAGTCATGGCCCAGACAAGGAGGCAGACCAGGTTGGCACACATGGAAGTGGGTTAATTTGATAAATTTGGAATCAAGTTTAATTCCCAGTGACAGTTTTGATGTACTTACGTTATGCTGCATGCTGTGCTGCACGCTGTCCTTGTAGGATGCAATTGATATTTCTTTTCACCTGTTGTGAAGGGAGATGACAAAAATTGAGCACGGTCAACGGTACATAATCTGCAGAAATGGGTGCTTTTACTGAAGTTTTCACTAAAGCCACCAATACTGTGTGATCCCAGATTATCTCCAGCTATGGCACACAATGTTCCTCGGTACACATGTCCATCAGGTAAGACTATACCACTTAAATCAAAGTAGCGGATTTACCACTTCAAAAGCATCCTGGTACAGTACCAGACCAAGAGATTCCTCCTACTTCTTAAACAGTACATTTGCTGCCACATTGCTACCATCCCAGATGTCTTCCAAGACATCTCTTGATCTAGACAAAAACTGTATCTCTTGATTGTTCCTATGTGTTTGCTGCTTGACCAACTGACACTGAAAGAGTGATCGAAGTGCATCTTTTAACGGAATGTATTGAGCAAAACATTCCTTCCCTGAATCATTCATTCCAAGATAAAGTGGGACTGGCTCAATGTAATGTAAAAACTGTTTTTTGTCTTTGATCAGTTTTCAAGGTACCAGTGTTGCATGCCCGAAACAAATCCTCTGATTTAAGAACCTCTATGACATTCTCTCTCTCACTATCAGAGATATCCAATGATACCAGCTTTTCGTCCAACTTATGAAGTAAAGGAGACTGACTGATATCATGCACTGCTTGAAAATCCTCAATAATAGACTGTATGACTGATGCCGGCAGTAAAAGTTTTGCCTGCAACTTTAAATAAAAGAAAGCCAAATTGTGCAAGAAAGGGGATTCATCTGCTCTCTCTGGCAGCACCGCTGCTTGGTCTCCCTCATTATCATCTGTTATGTCGTCAGTCAAATCCCCCTCCAACACTGAAACATCCTCAACTTGTTCATTGGTTGCCGTTAGTCTCGTCTCTCTTCCTGTTTCAAGGCCCAAAAGACTGGATGCTGTACAAGACTTGTGTACTCTTGAAAAATTAGAAGTAAAGGAAGAGACGACTGAAAACGTTCTCCCACACTGACGAAATGGACAAGAAACTGCCCTGCCCTCTCTGATATGAGATTTCAAATGAGAGTTTAAACTGGATAAATCATTGCATCTAACATCGCAAAATTCTACATGACAAGATACACGCTCGATTGCAGTTACCTGTGCTCTCCTCTTATCTTGATGCTCTCGATATACATGAGATTCCAACTGCGTTACGTTTCTGAACGAACGGGTGCAATCTAAAAAGGCGCATTTAAACGACGCGATTGGAAGACTCGCACGTACTTTCATATGCCTAACAAACGCATACTTCGTTAAGCATTGGTGACCACAATACTGACATGGAAACATGCTTTCATACTAAGCTATCGCTGGGGAATGATTGGCCGTTATGATACGAACTAGTTTTATGAATTCGAAACGCACGTAGCCTACCTGCGCAATCCAGCGACTCTCTAGCCAGCTGCAACAAAAAATATTCGAAATACAGGGTTGCCTTGGAAAAGAACAAGAAGATTAATGTGAAATACAGATCAACGTATTCTGTTGGAAATAAAAAACGAACAAATTGTAATATAATTACTTTTAAATTCGCGTAGCCTTTTGGGTGTGACACTCGAAACTTGGCATTGCTTTGTTAGCAAATTCTCTGCCGCCACTACTAACCAATGGCTTCCCAATATCCTTTGCAATTTCCAGTTAATTACTGCAAATTCAAACGGTGATATGCAGTTAAGAGCAAAACGCCCACAATGCTGTTCTGTCTCCAGCAATGTGCTGTATATCAATAAAACAGCAGGTTACTGTCGGAATTTCCCTGTAATTTCACATCAATTTCATACCGTGTACCAACAATGACTATATATATGTTTATTTTTATATTTATTGATTTTTATAGATTAAATCAGCTGAAAGTGAAATGTTATTCTGCGGGCGTTTGGGCATATTATTTTGCCGTTGTCAAGCAAAACTCTGGTTCGTAGTTCTAATTGGACCGTCGTTATGCAGACACTCTGGTTGGTAGTTCTATTTGCACCGTTTTTAAGCAAAAACCTCTGGTCGTTAGTTCCAGGAAAACAATGATTTTATCAAGAAATAAATAGTTCCTTCTCGTTTCATAGCATGCAATTAGTTTATACCATGTGTAAAGCTACCATACGTTTTTTGGCATTTGTTGTGTTCAATAATAGATGTTACAGGTTGAGTGTATTCTGACCACTAGGAGGAGGCATTGTATTGCTTTAGTGAGAGTAGTTGGAAGTCTAAACCTAGTAAGGATGTGACGTGGAGGGAAAGTGTGTTGACCAGGAAATTGGGGTAAGATGCATACGCTCCTGCATTCGGCAGCAGGTGTGTGCATCATCCGTCAAATTCGCCAATAATCAAGCACCACCGCTGTTACTAGTAATATTGACATTCATTCTAAGAAATGCATGCCCTCGCAGGCGTTTTGTGCACACGCAGCCTTACATTTAAGGACTTATAAATGCCTGGGGAAAATAAAAGGATGGCTTGGGCTCCTCAGTGAACGAAGAAGCTCATGCATTCGGTAGCAGGTGTGTGCATCTCCGTTTTAAAAACAGTTGATTACGCAAATAGCGATCTCATAAATCCAAGTTCCCGAGACAGAAATAATTATCCAGTCCATCTAAAACGAATTTTGTGCAACTGGAAACAATATACAAGTGGTACACGTCCTCTGAATAGATCGCGTGGGCACCGGACTGCGCTGCCACAGTTCGTTAGGCGAATAGCGATCTCATAAATCCAAATTCCCCAGACAAAAATAATTAACCAGTGCATCCAACACGAACGCTGTGGCATTGGAAACTATTTAAACAAATAATATAGCAAATACAAAGGTGTAATCAGGCGCACGTGTGTGCGTCACCGTTTTAAATACAGTTGATTATGCTATTAGCGATGTCATCAATCCAAGTTCCCGAGACAGACATTATTATCCAGTCCATCTAAAACGAATTTTGTGGAATAGGAAACAATCTACAAGTGGTACTCGTTCACCAAATAGATCGCGTGGGCACCGGACTGCGCTGCCACAGTTCGTTGCGCGAATAGCGATCCCATAAATCCAAATTCCCCAGACAGAAATAATTAACCAGTGCATCCAACACGAACGCTGTGGCATTGGAAACTATTTAAACAAATAATTTATCAAATCCAAACGTGTAAATGGGCGCAGTTGTGTGCGTCACCCGTTTTAAATACAGTTGATTACGCTATTTGCGATCTCATAAATACAAGTTCCTGAGACAGAAATTATTATCCAGTCCATCTAAAACGAATTTTGTGCAACTGGAAACAATATACAAGTGGTACAAGTCCTCTGAATAGATCGCGTGGGCACCGGACTGAGCTGCCACAGTTCGTTGCGCGAATAGCGATCTCATATATCCAAATTCCCCAGACAGAAATAATTAACCAGTGCATCCAACACGAACGCTGTGGCATTGGAAACTATTTAAACAAATAATATAGCAAAAACAAACGTGTAATCAGGCGCAGGTGTGTGCGTCACCGTTTTAAATACAGTTGATTACGCTATTAGCGATCTCACAAATCCAAGTTCCCGAGACAGAAATTATTATCCAGTGTATCTGTAAGAGGGGAGTCAAACTGGGAACCAGGAAAGGCTGGCATTTGAACGAGCCTGCTGGCTGAGTCTCATCCTGGACTTCAAAGAACCCAGAGCCGTGTAATAAAACAATAAGGTGCTCGCACTTCCTTCGGTTGAGCTGGCCATTTGGCTTTCTGGAATGCTACCATCTGGACACGACTAAGATAAGGGGAACTAGTCTCTTTGTCTAGGGTTGTGGGGGTGTGTGTGTTGGGGCCATTAAGGGGAAAAAGATCATCAGACCTCTGGCCGAATGGTGGGGCAACTGTGCTTGACAGTAACACAGTGCCCCTCTGTGGTCCCCTCTGTCATTACCCTTTATATTTCTTTTCTGGATCTGGACTATAAACCATCTGTTCATCATATTTTACAAACCCTGGAAAAGTCTACAAACCATGCACATGTGTTCATTGTATTACTATATTATAACCTATGTAATAATAACATGGATTACATATAAAATGGTACACCAAAAGGGTATTTTCATGACAACTGCACCATAATATTACATCCACTTGACATGTTTGGTATGGGCGTGTTCAGTAAAATTCAAGAAATTGAATGAAATATGTTTCATACCAAATAACCTTTAATAAAACATAGTTTCAGAAACTCAGGGAAAATTGGCACAATGGAATGTCCTCTCTGGTAATCATCTCCTTTCCCCAATTTCCTCACCAATTGTTTTACAACAGCCTCCAAATGGTGGGGGCTGAAATTCCGGACCTAGACCAAACGCGGGATTTGGCTTAAAAGGAAGGGAGACAAAGCAATCGGGGAAGATCGTAACCGACTTCCCACAGTGCACATACTCTGTGCTCTGTGTACATAGCTATACAGGAAGATCGTAACCGACTTCCCACAGTGCACATACTCTGTGCTCTGTGTATAAATAGCAATGGAAGATCGTAATCGACTTCCCACAGTGCACATACTCTGTGCTCTGTGTAGCCTATAGACAGACATGGAAGATCGCAATCGACTTCCCACACTGCGCAGACCCTGTGATTTTGTGTGTAGTTACCAGGCTGGTAAGAACTTTTACTCTGTATTTATGTTTTTAAAACCTTCCATATTTTAATTTTAATTGACTGTTAATTTGAAGCTAATGACCTACCTGCCTGTTTAATAAATTCTTCTTATTTTTAACTTGCGTGGTCTTTGTGACTCTAATCACTTTTATCTTCTTTTCAGCCGTAATTCTGTTTAAATACTCAGGGGGACAATTCTGCTTAGGACCTACTGATCAGGGATCTAGTACAGTAAAATCCTTAGATAGGCGACCACGATCTGCCCGTTAACGGGATTGGTGGTATTGGTTCTGGTGTTTTGGCTTAAGAGGACCCATGGGCGTTATACGCCGGTTCTTGTCAAATTCGCCTGAAGGAACCCGATAGATACGCACCGTCCTGGGCTCATAACTATCGATGCACTATCCATACAAGGAAGGCATGTATTATGGTGGTCCGCCTCCTACCCTCTGGGGGCTTCACCGAACTGAGATTTAACAATAGTGCTAAACCTGGGAGCATATATTGAGGAATGATGGCACAAGGTAGAGCCGAGTGTAACCACTCCAAATTCCACGTATAGTTAAAACCAAATTTTAAATTCTAATTTAATATTGGAGTCAGATTAACACGAGGGTAAAAACTAGTAACCGTTACGTTTTCTTGCTGAGGTCATGGATATATTTGATGTGTTGTTCCGCGCATTTGTGAATATTCTGATGCTCCCATTGGAATATTGACGGTCCGGCGACAGATCAGACATATCTCTGATGACAGCATGGCCCCGTTTGCGAACGGAGAGTAACCAGAATGCTACTGGTCCGTTTCAGGCCAGTTTTAAGCGGGATATGAAGCAACGCCTTCATATCTGACCCGTGGCAACGGAACCAGTGCATTCTTAATTATAATTGTGCCCTGTTCTTACGAACAGAGGAAAAATAACTAACTAACTAAAAAATAACTAACATCTCTGGTTTGAATCACACCAGCCAAGGGAAGAACACGCGATGCCTTCCACTCCAGCTACAAACCCTCATTGGTCTAGCTGTGAGGTGTTTACACATCTAAAAGGAATTTTGTGCAACTGGAAACAATATATAAGTGGTACACGTCCTCTGAATGGATCGCATGGGCACCGGACTGCGCTGCCACAGTTCGTAACGCGAATAGCGATCTCATAAATCCAAATTCCCCAGACAGAAATAATTAACCAGTGCATCCAACACGAACGCAGTGGCATTGGAAACTATTTAAACAAATAATATAGCAAATTCAAACGTGTAATCGGGCGCAGGTGTGTGCGTCACCGTTTTAAATACAGTTGATTACGCTATTGGCGATCTCATAAATCCAAATTCCCGAGACAGAAATTATTATCCAGTCCATCTAAAACGAATTTTGTGCAATAGGAAACAACCTACAAGTGGTACACGTTCACCAAATAGATCGCGTGGGCACCGGACTGCGCTGCCACAGTTCGTTGCGCGAATAGCGATCTCATAAATCCAAATTCCCCAGACAGAAATAATTAACCAGTGCATCCAACACGAACGCTGTGGCATTGGAAACTATTTAAACAAATAATATAGCAAATACAAAGGTGTAATCGGGCGCAGGTGTCTGCGTCACCGTTTTAAATACAGTTGATTACGCTTTTGGCGATCTCATAAATCCAAATTCCCGAGACAGAAATTATTATCCAGTCCATCTAAAACGAATTTTGTGCGACTGGAAAAAATATACAAGTGGTACACATCCTCTGAATAGATCGCGTGGGCACCGGACTGCGCTGCCACAGTTCGTTAGGCGAATAGCGAACACATAAATCCAAATTCCCCAGACAGAAATAATTAACCAGTGCATCCAAAACGAACGCTGTGGCATTGGAAACTCTTTAAAAAAACAATTGAGCAAATACAAAGGTGTAATCGGGTGCAGGTGTGTGCGTCACCCGTTTTAAATACAGTTGATTACGCTATTAGCGATCTCGTAAATCCAAGTTCCCGAGACAGAAATTATTATCCAGTCCATCTAAAACGAATTTTGTGCAATAGGAAACAATCTACAAGTGGTACACGTTCACCAAATTGATCGCGTGGGCACCGGACTGCGCTGCCACAGTTCGTTGCGCGAATAGCGATCTCATAAATCCAAATTCCCCAGACAGAAATAATTAACCAGTGCATCCAACACGAACGCTGTGGAATTGGAAACTATTTAAACAAATAATTGAACAAATACAAACGTGTAATCGGGCGCAGGTGTGTGCGTCACCCGTTATAAATACAGTTGATTACACTATTGGCGATCTCATAAATCCAAGTTCCCGAGACAGAAATTATTATCCAGTCCATCTAAAACGAATTTTGTGCAATAGGAAACAATCTACAAGCGGTACACGTTCACCAAATAGATCGCGTGGGCACCGGACTGCGCTGCCACAGTTCGTTGCGCGAATAGCGATCTCATAAATCCGACTTCCCGACACAGAAATAATTGCCAGCCTTGTGTGTTGGTGGGGAGTGCATCAGGGAGAGGACGAATGAGTGGAGTAGGGGCAGGAAAGCTGCGGAATGGGAGGCATCAAGGTGGATATTGAAGTCTCCCAGGAGGATCAGTGGGGTGCCATCCTCTGGGAAGGAGCTGAGCAGGGTGTCAAGCTCATCGAGGAAGCTTCCCAGGGCCCCTGGAGGGTGATAGATAACAACATTATACAAGTTAACAGGATAGGTGATTGAGACAGAGTGGTATTCAAAGGTAGAGATGGAGAGGTGAGAGAGGGGGAGAACAGAGAATTTCCAGGAGGGAGAGATCAGCAAACCTGTGCCCCCACCACGGCCAGACGGGCGGGTGGCGTGAGAGAAGGAGGAGGAGGAGGAGAGGGCTGCAGGGGATGCAGTGTTGCCTGGTGTGATCCAGGTCTCAGTGAGGGCAAGGAAATGTTTGAGAGAAGAGGGACGCGTAGGCCGAAATGAAGTCAGCCTTCCGCGTAGCAGACTGGCAGTTCCATAGCCCTCCTGCGACCGTGAAGTCGTCACAGGGGGGTCAGTGAGGGATAGCGAAGGTTGGAGAGGTTCAGTCGCCGCGGGGGGCCTCGCCTGCGGAAGCGAGTTCTGTAGGGGAGAGAACGGGTTGGGATGGGGTTGACACATAGCATAGCAGTGAGGACAGGGAAGGCCCGTGGTGTGGCCACATGGTCAAGGAAAAGTTAAATTAAACATACACATGCATACTGAGAACAATCAATCGAGGACTGTCAGGCAAAGTCAAGGACCTCTCAACGTCAGCAGCAGAGGCAGAAACCTGCAGAGAACAAACGATATGAAATTAAACACATTTAAATATTATTAGGAATACAGTGTCCTCCATAATGTTTGGGACAAAGACCCATCATTTATTGATTTGCCTCTGTACTCCACAATTTGAGATTTGTAATAAAAAAGGGTATTTACATCCATATCGGGTGAACAGTGTATGAATTACAGCCCTTTTTATACATAATCCCCCCAATTTTAGGGCACCATGCTTGGGACACAGCAATGTTACAGTGCACATCATGAAGGAGTACACCCTCTCTGAAAAATGGAAATCCAGCTTTATCGCTTTACAAATAAAAAAAGATTTGGGGTTCCTATATTATGTAGTGTTTCAGCAACACTGCAATACTGCAATGCTAAACAGGAAAGCATGTTTTTTTAACCAACATTATAAAGAGCCATGTTGCAAATGAGTACACCGCCTCTGAGCAAAATTTGTTTCTGCTTCTAAATTATGACCATCACAAAAAAGAAAACAAAATTGACAGCTATTAAACATATACTTAACTGCAACATAGAAAGATATGTCATCAATAACTGTAAAATCAGTGAATTAGCCAACATTGAGTGCCTTGATGTTTGATGGGGAGTGCTGAGCAACATCAAAATTCAATTGAGCACCTTTGGGTCCTTGTTAGTCTTGATATGTTTCATTGGTATCTGGTAAACCAGTGTTGCTGATACACTGCATCATATAGGAACCCAAAATGTTGTTATTTGTAAAGAAATATAGCTGGATTTCCTGGATTTCCATTTATGATGCGCACTGTCTGTGAATGAAAGTAGTCATGTTTAGTACCCCCCAATTCCCATAGAGATCCATTCAAATGCAAAGAGTTTTAGTATCGCTTGTAGGACAACCTGAAAATAAGATATCCAGACTCTGATGATGTTGATAGGTCACGGACATCAAGAAGTCATGGCATGCAAAGGATATGCAACCAAGTATAAAAAAATGACAATTTAATTTATGATTATGTTAATTTGTCCAATTATTTTTGAGCCCCTAAAATTGGGGGGGACTATGTATAAAAAGGGCTGTAATTCCTACAATGTTCACTTGATATGGATGTAAATATGGTCAAATCAAAGCTGAAAGTCTGCACTTTAACCACATTGTGACTGTTTTATGTCAACTGTTTGTTTGTTGGAGAACAGAATGAAAACAACAAAAAAATGTGTCCCTGTCCAAACACAAACAGACGGCACTGCATATTTACTTTAATTTGTTGTACAACGCAAAACCTGGGAATAAAAGAGGGTGAAGGGAAAAACCCGCGGCCCGTCCAACCGCCCGACCTGGTGCAGGATTACCTGGAACAGAGTGAGAAAGAAAGAGAGAAAAACGGCCCAGAAAGCACTGGGGCTTCCTTATTATAGGGTTTACCCCCAGGTGCTCTCAATTAGAAAGGGGTGCACCGCACACACTGGCCGACTCCTGTAACTACAATAAAAATAAAACAATATTAGAGACAGTCGTCACATCTGTTTCCAGTATCAGTGCATCACTCTGCTGTTTGAAGTGAGCCATCAGCACCAGCAGAACATATGGAGCTGCCACACTGGTATTGCTTCGGGTCAGAACAGCCTTGACCTCACTGTTGGTAGGGTTTTTCTTGAGGAACTCCATGATATTTCGCCCATTTCCTTCAAGAGATGCTTCCAGTTTTCTCAAAATGTTGATGTCTGTTAACATCTCAAAATGTGTACACATACTCCTAGGGACAAACAGGTATGGCCACTGAGATTTCAGATATTCAAGTGTGTGGGCCGGTGTTGTGTTTATCATCTTGCGCTGTAAGTAGTACGTTGCCTCCATGAGATTCTGTACTTCTCCCCTTTCAATCCCAGACAAGCCCTCACGAGAAAAGAACTCCAAAAGTATCTTCTTTTTCTCTTCCAGTGTGCTTCCTGTTTCTTCAGGTGGAAGGTCTGGCTGCCACCGTGTGCAGCCATAGCTATCTGCAGGGCCTGTGTTTCGCTTTGCCCCTGTGGTGACAGACCTGCACCGTGCCAAAGTGTTATTTCTCTTTAAATGCTCAACATGAATTTTTATTTGACTCAGGAGAGATGCATATCCTCCCCCTATAAATTTCCCTTCTATCATGTCAGCGAAGGACTGTGGAAACCCCTTGACAATCTTGACAGAAATTATGAGGCACTGCGACCACGAAGGGTTGGCCTCAAACTTCCTCATTTCGTCCACCAAGACCCGAACCATTTGCCTTCTATCTGCTGGTGAGGGCCTTATCCCACTTTCAGTGGCAGTACCAATACCTGGTGGCATTTTCTCCCAGGGTACCTGGAAAGTTTCTGGCCAGTTTTGCTTTACTGGTGGCCGTGTGGAATGTGATGGTGAAGGGCTACTGGATCTCGAGGAGCTTGACAGTGATGAACTGCCTTCTGGGGACTGGAGTAGGGGGGTAGCACAACTTATGGCATCTGGCAATGAAAACAAAAATCTATCATTATCAATATTGACTAAAATGATGCCGTAATTAATTAAATAAAACAATAAGCATTTTAATACACTCTTTAATTTGGTCGTGAAGTAGTAAATATACAGTACCTGCTCATTTCCATGCATTTAAAAGTTTTCTGCACTGGCTTGGTCGAATAACCTCTGCAATTTCCTGTTCTCTTATGTACTGCAAGTCATCTTTGCTTTCCACTCCCTGGTGTAAGATCGTTTCAACCAACAGAATGAGCGTCTCTTCTGGCACACTTGGCAGGACAGAAATGACTGCGTCCTTGATGCTCTCACTTATATCAGACATTCTGGAGGAAAGGAGTGGTTAAGGGCTATTAGAGACAGACCAAACATGTTGTACACAGGCAAAGGGTAATAATCAAGGAGGCGTGCATGATCTAGGCAGAAATAATTTGAAATGGGGTTCTCTGAGCCCGTCTTTGGGCAGTAAATCCCCTGATCAAAAAGGAAATCAGACTGGCATTTCTCTGTGACAAAGTAAACACAACTGTTGCAAACAAGAATCAGTTCTATCTTGCCAAAGACTAGTCCCTCATCATTCTTCTCCAAGACAACACACATGCCTTTTTTGTAGCTTGTGCCTTTAACGGGGACATTGTGTACAGCCACAGAGTTAAGTAGCTGGAGGCCTAAATGATCAACAGATTCTTTTATCTTGTCATTGTAATCATTTGGAAAAGAAATCTGTACCTCTATCAAAAATGACACAAGGTGGAAACACATTACCAGCACAGAGAGATGCTTGTAAAAGTTGATGCCTCTCTGCTAATGTGGAACACAAATTCTTGAAGTTGTGTCATTTGTGAGCACACTGTTTAAAATGTGTGTGTGTTTACTCTCAAACCTAAGGGTCCATAAGCGAATAAGAGGCCCAAAGCAAAGTATCAGTTCAGGATAGTGACATATATAATGGTGTTTCGGCTTAAGTGGGTGATTAGGAAAACAATCCTGTCGACTTGGCAAACACTCCTCAATAAGGACTCTCAAGTAGGCCACCTGGCTAGTTGCAATGGCAGGAGCACAAACAAATTCAACTTTTTGCCTTAGCTGCAACACAAATTGCCAAACTTCATTTTCAACTGGATTTTAAATTTTGTCCCCAATCAAGAGAGGCAGAAGTCTAAGGAAACACCAATTCTGGACAGCATGTCCACTCAATTTCTCACTTCCTGGATTCATTTCACATGGCTTATTGCTGGCGTCATTGCCAAGGTACCTGAAGTGATTAAGCCGTCCATTCAGTTCTCTATACGTGAAGAATTTCTGATTTGTGACAAAATGACTTAGGTATAGAGCCAAGTCATATGCGACGATACCCTCAAATAAGTCATGGTCCAGACAAGGAGGCAGACCAGGTTGGCACACATGGAAGTGGGTTAATTTGATAAATTTGGAATCAAGTTTAATTCCCAGTGACAGTTTCGATGAACTTACGTTATGCTGCATGCTGTGCTGCACGCTGTCCTTGTAGGATGCAATTGTTTTCTTTACACCTGTTGTGAAGGGAGATGACAAAAATTGAGCACGGTCAACAGTACATAATCTGCAGAAATGGGTGCTTTTACTGAAGTTTTCACTAAAGCCACCAATACTGTGTGATCCCAGATTATCTCCAGCTATGGCACACAATGTTCCTCGGTACACATGTCCATCAGGTAAGACTTTACCACTTCAATCAAAGTAGCGGATTTACCACTTCAAAAGCATCCTGGTACAGTACCAGACCAAGAGATTCCTCCTACTTCTTAAACAGTACATTTGCTGCCACATTGCTACCATCCCAGATGTCTTCCAAGACATCTCTTGATCTAGACAAAGACTGTATCTCTTGTTTGTTGCTATGTGTTTGCTGCTTGACCGACTGACACTGAAAGAGTGATCGAAGTGCATCTTTTAACGGAATGTATTGAGCAAAACATTCCTTCCCTGAATCATTCATTCCAAGATAAAGTGGGACTGGCTCAATGCAATGTAAAAACTGTTTTTTGTCTTTGATCAGTTTTCAAGGTACCAGTGTTGCATGCCCGAAACAAATCCTCGGATTTAAGAACCTCTATGACATTCTCTCTCTCACTATCAGAGATATCCAATGATACCAGCTTTTCGTCCAACTTATGAAGTAAATGAGACTGACTGATATCATGCACTGCTTGAAAATCCTCAATAATAGACTGTATGACTGATGCTGGCAGTAAAAGTTTTGCCTGCAACTTTAAATAAAAGAAAGCCAAATTGTGCAAGAAAAGGGATTCATCTGCTCTCTCTGGCAGCACCGCTGCTTGGTCTCCCTCATTATCATCTGTTATGTGGTCAGTCAAATCCCCCTCCAACACTGAAACATCCTCAACTTGTTCATTGGTGGCCGTTAGTCTCGTCTCTCTTCCTACTGTTTCAAGGCCCAAAAGACTGGATGCTGTACAAGACTTGTGTACTCTTGAAAAATGAGAAGTAAAGGAAGAGACGACTGAAAACGTTCTCCCACACTGACGAAATGGACAAGAAACTGCCCTGCCCTCTCTGATATGAGATTTCAAATGAGAGTTTAAACTGGATAAATCATTGCATCTAACATCGCAAAATTCTACATGACAAGATACACGCTCGATTGCAGTTACCTGTGCTCTCCTCTTATCTTGATGCTCTCGATATACATGACATTCCAACTGCGTTACGTTTCTGAACGAACGGGTGCAATCTAAAAAGGCGCATTTAAACGACGCGATTGGAAGACTCGCACGTACTTTCATATGCCTAGCAAACGCATACTTCGTTAAGCATTGGTGACCACAATACTGACATGGAAACATGCTTTCATACTAAGCTATCGCTGGCGAATGATTGGCCGTTATGATACGAACTAGTTTAATGAATTCGAAACGCACGTAGCCTACCTGCGCAATCCAGCGACTCTCTAGCCAGCTGCAACAAAAAAAAATTCGAAATACAGGGTTGCCTTGGAAAAGAACAAGAAGATTAATGTGAAATACAGATCAACGTATTCTGTTGGAAATAAAAAACGAACAAATTGTAATATAATTACTTTTAAATTCGCGTAGCCTATTAGGTGTGACACTCGAAACTTGGCATTGCTTTGTTAGCAAATTCTCTGCCGCCACTACTAACCAATGGCTTCCCAATATCCTTTGCAATTTCCAGTTAATTACTGCAAATTCAAACGGTGATATGCAGTTAAGAGCAAAACGCCCACAATGCTGTTCTGTCTCCAGCAATGTGCTGTATATCAATAAAACAGCAGGTTACTGTCGGAATTTCCCTGTAATTTCACATCAATTTCATACCGTGTACCAACAATGACTATATATATGTTTATTTTTATATTTATTGATTTTTATAGATTTAATCAGCTGAAAGTGAAATGTTATTCTGCGGGCGTTTGGGCATATTATTTTGCCGTTGTCAAGCAACACTCTGGTTCGTAGTTCTAATTGGACCGTCGTTATGCAGACACTCTGGTTGGTAGTTCTATTTGCACCGTTTTTAAGCAAAAACCTCTGGTCGTTAGTTCCAGGAAAACAATGATTTTATCAAGAAATAAATAGTTCCTTCTCGTTTCATAGCATGCAATTAGTTTATACCATGTGTAAAGCTACCATACGTTTTTTGGCATTACATTTGTTGTGTTCAATAATAGATGTTACAGGTTGAGTGTATTCTGACTACTAGGAGGAGGCATTGTATTGCTTTAGTGAGAGTAGTTGAAAGTCTAAACCTAGTAAGGATGTGACGTGGGGGATAGTGTGTTGACCAGGAAATTGGGGTAAGATGCATACGCTCCAGCATTCGGCAGCAGGTGTGTGCATCATCCGTCAAATTCGCCAATAATCAAGCACCACCGCTATTACTAGTAATATTGACATTCATTCTAAGAAATGCATGCCCTCGCAGGCGTTTTGTGCACACGCAGCCTTACATTTAAGGACTTATAAATGCCTGGGGAAAATAAAAGGATGGCTTGGGCTCCACAGTGAACGAAGAAGCTCATGCATTCGGTAGCAGGTGTGTGCATCTCCGTTTAAAAAACAGTTGATTACGCAAATAGCGATCTCATAAATCTAAGTTTCCGAGACAGAAATTATTATCCAGTCCATCTACAACGAATTTTGTGCAATAGGAAACAATCTACAAGTGGTATACGTTCACCAAATAGATCGCGTGGGCACCGGACTGCGCTGCCACAGTTCGTTGCGCGAATAGCGATCTCATAAATCCAAATTCCCCAGACAGAAATAATTATCCAGTGCATCCAACACGAACGCTGTGGTATTGGAAACTCTTTAAACAAATAATATAGCAAATACAAACGTGTAATCGGGCGCAGGTGTGTGCGTCACCGTTTTAAATACAGTTGATTACGCTATTAGCGATCTCATAAATCCAAGTTCCCGAGACAGAAATTATTGTCCAGTCCATCTAAAACGAATTTTGTGAATAGGAAACAATCTACAAGCGGTACACGTTCACCAAATAGATCGCGTGGGCACCGGACTGCGCTGCCACAGTTCGTTGCGCGAATAGCGATCTCATAAATCCAAATTCCCCAGACAGAAATAATTAACCAGTGCATCCAACACGAACGCTGTGGCATTGGAAACAATTTAAACAAATAATATAGCAAATACAAACGTGTAATCGGGCGCAGGTGTGTGCGTCACCGTTTTACATACAGTTGATTACGCTATTAGCGATCTCATAAATCCAAGTTCCCGAGACAGAAATTATTATCCAGTCTATCTAAAGCGAATTTTGTGCAATAGGAAACAATATACAAGTGGTACACGTCCTCTGAATAGATCGCGTGGGCACGGGACTGCGCTGCTAAAGTTCGTAACGCGAATAGCCATCTCATAAATCCAAATTCCCCAGACAGAAATAATTAACCAGTGCATCCAACACGAACGCTGTGGCATTGGAAACTATTTAAACAAATAATATAGCAAATACAAACGTGTAATCGGGCGCAGGTGTGTGCGTCACCGATTTAAATACAGTTGATTACGCTATTGGCGATCTCAAGAATCCAAGTTCCCGTGACAGAAATTATTGTACACTCCATCTAAAACGAATTTTGTGCAATAGGTAACAACCTACAAGCGGTACACGTTCACCAAATAGATCGCGTGGGCACCGGACTGCGCTGCCACAGTTCGTTGCGCGAATAGCGATCTCATAAATCCAAATTCCCCAGACAGAAATAATTAACCAGTGCATCCAACACGAACGCTGTGGCATTGGAAACTATTTAAACAAATAATATAGCAAATACAAACGTGTAATTGGGCGCAGGTGTGTGCGTCACCGTTTTAAATACAGTTGATTACGCTATTAGCGATCTCATAAATTCAAGTTCCCGAGACAGAAATTATTATCCAGTCCATCTAAAACGAACTTTGTGAACAGGAAACAATCTACAAGCGGTAAACCTTCACCAAATAGATCGCGTGGGCACCGGACTGCGCTGCCACAGTTCGTTGAGCGAATAGCGATCTCATAAATCCGACTTCCCGACACAGAAATAATTGCCAGCCTTGTGTGTTGGTGGGGAGTGCATCAGGGAGAGGACGAATGAGTGGAGTAGGGCCAGGAAAGCTGCGGAGTGGGAGGCATCAAGGTGGATGTTGAAGTCTCCCAGGAGGATCAGTGGGGTGCCATCCTCTGGGAATGAGCTGAGCAGGGTGTCAAGCTCATCGAGGAAGCTTCCCAGGGCCCCTGGTGGGTGATAGATAACAACAATTTACAAGTTAACAGGATAGGTGATTGAGACAGAGTGGTATTCAAGGGTAGAGATGGAGAGGTGAGAGAGGGGGAGAACAGAGAATTTCCAGGAGGGAGAGATCAGCAAACCTGTGCCCCCACCACGGCCAGACGGGCGGGTGGCGTGAGAGAAGGAGGAGGAGGAGGAGAGGGCTGCAGGGGTTGCAGTGTTGCCTGGTGTGATCCAGGTCTCAGTGAGGGCAAGGAAATGTAGAGAGAAGAGGGACGCGTAGGCCGAAATGAAGTCAGCCTTCCGCGTAGCAGACTGGCAGTTCCATAGCCCTCCTGCGACCGTGAAGTCGTCACAGGGGGCTCAGTGAGGGATAGCGAAGGTTGGAGAGGTTCCGTCGCCGCGGGGGGCCTCGCCTGCGGAAGCGAGTTCTGTAGGGGAGAGAACGGGTTGGGATGGGGTTGACACATAGCATAGCAGTGAGGACAGGGAAGGCCCGTGGTGTGGCCACATGGTCAAGGAAAAGTTAAATTAAACATACACATGCATATTGAGAACAATCAATCGAGGACTGTCAGGCAAAGTCAAGGACCTCTCAACGTCAGCAGCAGAGGCAGAAACCTGCAGAGAACAAACGATATGAAATTAAACACATTTAAATATTATTAGGAATACAGTGTCCTCCATAATGTTTGGGACAAAGACCCATCATTTATTGATTTGCCTCTGTACTCCACAATTTGAGATTTGTAATAAAAAAGGGTATTTACATCCATATCGGGTGAACAGTGTATGAATTACAGCCCTTTTTATACATAATCCCCCCAATTTTAGGGCACCGTGCGTGGGACACAGCAATGTTACAGTGCACATCATGAAGGAGTACACCCTCTCTGAAAAATGGAAATCCAGCTTTATCGCTTTACAAATAAAAAAAGATTTGGGGTTCCTATATTATGTAGTGTTTCAGCAACACTGCAATACTGCAATGCTAAACAGGAAAGCATGTTTTTTTTAACCAACATTATAAAGAGCCATGTTGCAAATGAGTACACCGCCTCTGAGCAAAATTTTTTTCTGCTTCTAAATTATGACCATCACAAAAAAGAAAACAAAATTGACAGCTATTAAACATATACTTAACTGCAACATAGAAAGATATGTCATCAATAACTGTAAAATCTGTGAATTAGCCAACATTGAGTGCCTTGATGTTTGATGGGGAGTGCTGAGCAACATCAAAATTCAATTGAGCACCTTTGGGTCCTTGTTAGTCTTGATATGTTTCATTGGTATCTGGTAAACCAGTGTTGCTGATACACTGCATCATATAGGAACCCAAAATGTTGTTATTTGTAAAGAAATATAGCTGGATTTCCTGGATTTCCATTTATGATGCGCACTGTCTGTGAATGAAAGTAGTCATGTTTAGTACCCCCCAATTCCCATAGAGATCCATTCAAATGCAAAGAGTTTTAGTATCGCTTGTAGGACAACCTGAAAATAAGATATCCAGACTCTGATGATGTTGATAGGTCACGGACATCAGGAAGTCATGGCATGCAAAGGATATGCAACCAAGTATAAAATAATGACAATTTAATCTATGATTATGTTAATTTGTCCAATTATTTTTGAGCCCCTAAAATTGGGGGGGGACTATGTATAAAAAGGGCTGTAATTCCTACAATGTTCACTTGATATGGATGTAAATATGGTCAAATCAAAGCTGAAAGTCTGCACTTTAACCACATTGTGACTGTTTTATGTCAACTGTTTGTTTGTTGGAGAACAGAATGAAAACAACAAAAAAATGTGTCCCTGTCCAAACACATACAGACTGCACTGTATATTTACTTTAATTTGTTGTACAACGCAAAACCTGGGAATAAAAGAGGGTGAAGGGAAAAACCCGCGGCCCGTCCAACCGCCCGACCTGGTGCAGGATCACCTGGAACAGAGTGAGAAAGAAAGAGAGAAAAACGGCCCAGAAAGCACTGGGGCTTCCTTATTATAGGGTTTACCCCCAGGTGCTCTCAATTAGAAAGGGGTGCACCGCACACACTGGCCGACTCCTGTAACTACAATAAAAATAAAACAATATTAGAGACAGTCGTCACATCTGTTTCCAGTATCAGTGCATCACTCTGCTGTTTGAAGTGAGCCATCAGCACCAGCAGAACATATGGAGCTGCCACACTGGTATTGCTTCGGGTCAGAACAGCCTTGACTTCACTGTTGGTAGGGTTTTTCTTGAGGAACTCCATGATATTTCGCCCATTTCCTTCAAGAGATGCTTCCAGTTTTCTCAAAATGTTGATGTCTGTTAACATCTCAAAATGTGTACACATACTCCTAGGGACAAACAGGTATGGCCACTGAGATTTCAGATATTCAAGTGTGTGGGCCGGTGTTGTGTTTATCATCTTGCGCTGTAAGTAGTACGTTGCCTCCATGAGATTCTGTACTTCTCCCCTTTCAATCCCAGACAAGCCCTCACGAGAGAAGAACTCCAAAAGTATCTTCTTTTTCTCTTCCAGTGTGCTTCCTGTTTCTTCAGGTGGAAGGTCTGGCTGCCACCGTGTGCAGCCATAGCTATCTGCAGGGCCTGTGTTTGGCTTTGCCCCTGTGGTGACAGACCTGCACCGTGCCAAAGTGTTATTTCTCTTTAAATGCTCAACATGAATTTTTATTTGACTCAGGAGAGATGCATATCCTCCCCCTATAAATTTCCCTTCTATCATGTCAGCGAAGGACTGTGGAAACCCCTTGACAATCTTGACAGAAATTATGAGGCACTGCGACCACGAAGGGTTGGCCTCAAACTTCCTCATTTCGTCCACCAAGACCCGAACCATTTGCCTTCTATCTGCTGGTGAGGGCCTTATCCCACTTTCAGTGGCAGTACCAATACCTGGTGGCATTTTCTCCCAGGGTACCTGGAAAGTTTCTGGCCAGTTTTGCTTTACTGGTGGCCGTGTGGAATGTGATGGTGAAGGGCTACTGGATCTCGAGGAGCTTGACAGTGATGAACTGCCTTCTGGGGACTGGAGTAGGGGGGTAGCACAACTTATGGCATCTGGCAATGAAAACAAAAATATATCATTATCAATATTGACTAAAATGATGCCGTAATTAATTAAATAAAACAATAAGCATTTTAATACACTCTTTAATTTGGTCGTGAAGTAGTAAATATACAGTACCTGCTCATTTCCATGCATTTAAAAGTTTTCTGCACTGGCTTGGTCGAATAACCTCTGCAATTTCCTGTTCTCTTATGTACTGCAAGTCATCTTTGCTTTCCACTCCCTGGTGTAAGATCGTTTCAACCAACAGAATGAGCGTCTCATCTGGCACACTTGGTAGGACAGAAATGACTGCGTCCTTGATGCTCTCACTTATATCAGACATTCTGGAGGAAATGAGTGGTGAAGGGCTATTAGAGACAGACCAAACATGTTGTACACAGGCAAAGGGTAATAGTCAAGGAGGCGTGCATGATCTAGGCAGAAATAATTTGAAATGGGGTTCTCTGAGCCCGTCTTTGGGCAGTAAATCCCCTGATCAAAAAGGAAATCAGACTGGCATTTCTCTGTGACAAAGTAAACACAACTGTTGCAAACAAGAATCAGTTCTATCTTGCCAAAGACTAGTCCCTCATCATTCTTCTCCAAGACAACACACATGCCTTTTTTGTAGCTTGTGCCTTTAACGGGGACATTGTGTACAGCCACAGAGTTAAGTAGCTGGAGGCCTAAATGATCAACAGATTGTTTTATCTTGTCATTGTAATCATTTGGAAAAGAAATCTGTACCTCTATCAAAAATGACACAAGGTGGAAACACATTACCAGCACAGAGAGATGCTTGTAAAAGTTGATGCCTCTCTGCTAATGTGGAACACAAATTCTTGAAGTTGTGTCATTTGTGAGCACACTGTTTAAAATGTGTGTGTGTTTACTCTCAAACCTAAGGGTCCATAAGCGAATAAGAGGCCCAAAGCAAAGTATCAGTTCAGGATAGTGACATATATAATGGTGTTTCGGCTTAAGTGGGTGATTAGGAAAACAATCCTGTCGACTTGGCAAATACTCCTCAATAAGGACTCTCAAGTAGGCCACCTGGCTAGTTGCAATGGCAGGAGCACAAACAAATTCAACTTTTTGCCTTAGCTGCAATACAAATTGCCAAACTTCATTTTCAGCTGGATTTTAAATTTTGTCCCCAATCAAGAGAGGCAGAAGTCTAAGGAAACACCAATTCTGGACAGCATGTCCACTCAATTTCTCACTTCCTGGATTCATTTCACATGGCTCATTGCTGGCGTCATTGCCAACGTACCTGAAGTGATTAAGCCGTCCATTCAGTTCTCTATACGTGAAGAATTTCTGATTTGTGACAAAATGACTTAGGTATAGAGCCAAGTCATATGCGACGATACCCTCAAATAAGTCATGGCCCAGACAAGGAGGCAGACCAGGTTGGCACACATGGAAGTGGGTTAATTTGATAAATTTGGAATCAAGTTTAATTCCCAGTGACAGTTTTGATGTACTTACGTTATGCTGCATGCTGTGCTGCACGCTGTCCTTGTAGGATGCAATTGATATTTCTTTTCACCTGTTGTGAAGGGAGATGACAAAAATTGAGCACGGTCAACGGTACATAATCTGCAGAAATGGGTGCTTTTACTGAAGTTTTCACTAAAGCCACCAATACTGTGTGATCCCAGATTATCTCCAGCTATGGCACACAATGTTCCTCGGTACACATGTCCATCAGGTAAGACTATACCACTTAAATCAAAGTAGCGGATTTACCACTTCAAAAGCATCCTGGTACAGTACCAGACCAAGAGATTCCTCCTACTTCTTAAACAGTACATTTGCTGCCACATTGCTACCATCCCAGATGTCTTCCAAGACATCTCTTGATCTAGACAAAAACTGTATCTCTTGATTGTTCCTATGTGTTTGCTGCTTGACCAACTGACACTGAAAGAGTGATCGAAGTGCATCTTTTAACGGAATGTATTGAGCAAAACATTCCTTCCCTGAATCATTCATTCCAAGATAAAGTGGGACTGGCTCAATGTAATGTAAAAACTGTTTTTTGTCTTTGATCAGTTTTCAAGGTACCAGTGTTGCATGCCCGAAACAAATCCTCTGATTTAAGAACCTCTATGACATTCTCTCTCTCACTATCAGAGATATCCAATGATACCAGCTTTTCGTCCAACTTATGAAGTAAAGGAGACTGACTGATATCATGCACTGCTTGAAAATCCTCAATAATAGACTGTATGACTGATGCTGGCAGTAAAAGTTTTGCCTGCAACTTTAAATAAAAGAAAGCCAAATTGTGCAAGAAAGGGGATTCATCTGCTCTCTCTGGCAGCACCGCTGCTTGGTCTCCCTCATTATCATCTGTTATGTCGTCAGTCAAATCCCCCTCCAACACTGAAACATCCTCAACTTGTTCATTGGTTGCCGTTAGTCTCGTCTCTCTTCCTGTTTCAAGGCCCAAAAGACTGGATGCTGTACAAGACTTGTGTACTCTTGAAAAATTAGAAGTAAAGGAAGAGACGACTGAAAACGTTCTCCCACACTGACGAAATGGACAAGAAACTGCCCTGCCCTCTCTGATATGAGATTTCAAATGAGAGTTTAAACTGGATAAATCATTGCATCTAACATCGCAAAATTCTACATGACAAGATACACGCTCGATTGCAGTTACCTGTGCTCTCCTCTTATCTTGATGCTCTCGATATACATGAGATTCCAACTGCGTTACGTTTCTGAACGAACGGGTGCAATCTAAAAAGGCGCATTTAAACGACGCGATTGGAAGACTCGCACGTACTTTCATATGCCTAACAAACGCATACTTCGTTAAGCATTGGTGACCACAATACTGACATGGAAACATGCTTTCATACTAAGCTATCGCTGGGGAATGATTGGCCGTTATGATACGAACTAGTTTTATGAATTCGAAACGCACGTAGCCTACCTGCGCAATCCAGCGACTCTCTAGCCAGCTGCAACAAAAAATATTCGAAATACAGGGTTGCCTTGGAAAAGAACAAGAAGATTAATGTGAAATACAGATCAACGTATTCTGTTGGAAATAAAAAACGAACAAATTGTAATATAATTACTTTTAAATTCGCGTAGCCTTTTGGGTGTGACACTCGAAACTTGGCATTGCTTTGTTAGCAAATTCTCTGCCGCCACTACTAACCAATGGCTTCCCAATATCCTTTGCAATTTCCAGTTAATTACTGCAAATTCAAACGGTGATATGCAGTTAAGAGCAAAACGCCCACAATGCTGTTCTGTCTCCAGCAATGTGCTGTATATCAATAAAACAGCAGGTTACTGTCGGAATTTCCCTGTAATTTCACATCAATTTCATACCGTGTACCAACAATGACTATATATATGTTTATTTTTATATTTATTGATTTTTATAGATTAAATCAGCTGAAAGTGAAATGTTATTCTGCGGGCGTTTGGGCATATTATTTTGCCGTTGTCAAGCAAAACTCTGGTTCGTAGTTCTAATTGGACCGTCGTTATGCAGACACTCTGGTTGGTAGTTCTATTTGCACCGTTTTTAAGCAAAAACCTCTGGTCGTTAGTTCCAGGAAAACAATGATTTTATCAAGAAATAAATAGTTCCTTCTCGTTTCATAGCATGCAATTAGTTTATACCATGTGTAAAGCTACCATACGTTTTTTGGCATTTGTTGTGTTCAATAATAGATGTTACAGGTTGAGTGTATTCTGACCACTAGGAGGAGGCATTGTATTGCTTTAGTGAGAGTAGTTGGAAGTCTAAACCTAGTAAGGATGTGACGTGGAGGGAAAGTGTGTTGACCAGGAAATTGGGGTAAGATGCATACGCTCCTGCATTCGGCAGCAGGTGTGTGCATCATCCGTCAAATTCGCCAATAATCAAGCACCACCGCTGTTACTAGTAATATTGACATTCATTCTAAGAAATGCATGCCCTCGCAGGCGTTTTGTGCACACGCAGCCTTACATTTAAGGACTTATAAATGCCTGGGGAAAATAAAAGGATGGCTTGGGCTCCTCAGTGAACGAAGAAGCTCATGCATTCGGTAGCAGGTGTGTGCATCTCCGTTTTAAAAACAGTTGATTACGCAAATAGCGATCTCATAAATCCAAGTTCCCGAGACAGAAATAATTATCCAGTCCATCTAAAACGAATTTTGTGCAACTGGAAACAATATACAAGTGGTACACGTCCTCTGAATAGATCGCGTGGGCACCGGACTGCGCTGCCACAGTTCGTTAGGCGAATAGCGATCTCATAAATCCAAATTCCCCAGACAAAAATAATTAACCAGTGCATCCAACACGAACGCTGTGGCATTGGAAACTATTTAAACAAATAATATAGCAAATACAAAGGTGTAATCAGGCGCACGTGTGTGCGTCACCGTTTTAAATACAGTTGATTATGCTATTAGCGATGTCATCAATCCAAGTTCCCGAGACAGACATTATTATCCAGTCCATCTAAAACGAATTTTGTGGAATAGGAAACAATCTACAAGTGGTACTCGTTCACCAAATAGATCGCGTGGGCACCGGACTGCGCTGCCACAGTTCGTTGCGCGAATAGCGATCCCATAAATCCAAATTCCCCAGACAGAAATAATTAACCAGTGCATCCAACACGAACGCTGTGGCATTGGAAACTATTGAAACGTATAATTCAGCAAATACAAACGTGAAATCGGGCGCAGGTGTGTGCGTCACCGTTTTAAATACAGTTGATTACGCTATTAGCGATCTCATAAATCCAAGTTCCCGAGACAGAAATTATTAACCAGTGCTTCTAAAACGAATTTTGTGCAACTGGATACAATATAAAAGTGGTACACGTCCTCTGAATAGATCGCGAGGGCACGGGACTGCGCTGCCACAGTTCGTTGTGCGAATAGCCATCTCATAAATCCAAATTCCCCAGACCGAAATAATGAACCAGTGCATCCAACACGAAGGCTGTGGCATTGGAAACTATTTAAACAAATAATATAGCAAATACAAACGTATAATCGGGCGCAGGTGTGTGCGTCACCGTTTTAAATACAGTTGATTACCCTATTAGCGATCTCATAAATCCAAGTTCCCGAGACAGAAAGTATTATCCAGTCCATCTAAAACGAATTTTCTGCAACTGGAAACAATATACAAGTGGTACACGTCCTCTGAATAGATCGCGTGGGCACGGAACTGCGCTGCTACAGTTCGTAACGCAAAAAGCGATCTCATAAATCCAAATTCCCCAGACAGAAATAATTAACCAGTGCATCCAACACGAACGCTGTGGCATTGGAAACTATTTAAACAAATAATTTAGCAAATACAAACGTGTAATCGGGCGCAGGTGTGTGCGTCACCGTTTTAAATACAGTTGATTACGCTATTAGCGATCTCATAAACCCAAGTTCCCGAGACAGAAATTATTATCCAGTGCATCTAAAACGAATTTTGTGCAACTGGAAACAATCTCCAAGTGGTACAAGTCCTCTGAATAGATCGCGTGGTCACCGGACTGCGCTGCCACAGTTCCTTACGCGAATAGCGATCTCATAAATCCAAATTCCCCAGACAGAAATAATTAACCAGTGGATCCAACACGAACGCTGTGGCATTGGAAACTCTTTAAACAAACAATTGAGCAAATACATTGGTGTAATCGGGCGCAGGTGTGTGCGTCACCCGTTTTAAATACAGTTGATTACGCTATTGGCGATCTCATAAATCCAAGTTCCCGAGACAGAAATTATTATCCAGTCCATCTAAAACGAATTTTGTGCAATAGGAAACAATCTACAAGTGGTACACGTTCACCAAATAGATCGCGTAGGCAACGGACTGCGCTGCCACAGTTCGGTGCGCGAATTGTGATCTCATAAATCCAAATTCCCCAGACAGAAATAATTAACCAGTGCATCCAACACGAACGCTGTGGCATGGAAGCTCTTTTAAAAAAAATTGAGCAAATACAAAGGTGTAATCGGGCGCAGGTGTGTGCGTCACCGTTTTAAATACAGTTGATTACCCTATTGGCGATCTCACAAATCCAAGTTCCCGAGACAGAAATTTTTATCCAGTGTATCTGTAAGAGGGGAGTCAAACTGGGAACCAGGAAAGGCTGGCATTTGAACGAGCCTGCTGGCTGAGTCTCATCCTGGACTTCAAAGAACCCAGAGCCGTGTAATAAAACAATAAGGTGGTCGCACTTCCTTCGGTTGAGCTGGCCATTTGGCTCTCTGGAATGCTACCATCTGGACACGACTAAGATAAGGGGAACTAGTCTCTTTGTCTAGGGTTGTGGGTGTGTGTGTGTTGGGGCCATTAAGGGGAAAAAGATCATCAGACCTCTGGCCAATGGTGGGGCAACTGTGCTTGACAGTAACACAGTGCCCCTCTGTGGTCCCCTCTGTCATTACCCTTTTTATTTCTTTTCTGGATCTGGACTATAAACCATCTGTTCATCATATTTTACAAACCCTGGAAAAGTCTACAAACCATGCACATGTGTTCATTGTATTACTATATTATAACCTATGTAATAATAACATGGATTACATATAAAATGGTACACCAAAAGGGTATTTTCATGACAACTGCACCATAATATTACATCCACTTGACATGTTTGGTATGGGCGTGTTCATTAAAATTCAAGAAATTGAATGAAATATGTTTCATACCAAATAACCTTTAATAAAACATAGTTTCAGAAACTCAGGGAAAAATTGGCACAATGGAATGTCCTCTCTGGTAATCATCTCCTTTCCCCAATTTCCTCACCAATTGTTTTACAACAGCCTCCAAATGGTGGGGGCTGAAATTCCGGACTTCATTCGGACAGGTTAATTTATGGCAATGCCGCCCAGACCAAACGCGGGATTTGGCTTAAAAGGAAGGGAGACAAAGCAATCGGGGAAGATCGTAACCGACTTCCCACAGTGCACATACTCTGTGCTCTGTGTACATAGCTATACAGGAAGATCGTAACCGACTTCCCACAGTGCACATACTCTGTGCTCTGTGTATAGATAGCAATGGAAGATCGTAATCGACTTCCCACAGTGCACATACTCTGTGCTCTGTGTAGCCTATAGACAGACATGGAAGATCGCAATCGACTTCCCACACTGCGCAGACCCTGTGATTTTGTGTGTAGTTACCAGGCTGGTAAGAACTTTTACTCTGTATTTATGTTTTTAAAACCTTCCATATTTTAATTTTAATTGACTGTTAATTTGAAGCTAATGACCTACCTGCCTGTTTAATAAATTCTTCTTATTTTTAACTTGCGTGGTCTTTGTGACTCTAATCACTTTTATCTTCTTTTCAGCCGTAATTCCGTTTAAATACTCAGGGGGACAATTCTGCTTAGGACCTACTGATCAGGGGTCTAGTACAGTAAAAGCCTTTAGTGAGGTCTTCAAGTTAGATAGGCGACCACGATCTGCCCGTTAACGGGATTGGTGGTATTGGTTCTGGTGTTTTGGCTTAAGAGGACCCATGGGCGTTATATGCCGGTCCCTTTCAAATTCGCCTGAAGGAACCCGATAGATCCGCACCGTCCTGGGCTCATAACTATCGATGCACTATCCATACAAGGAAGGCATGTATTATGGTGTTCCGCCTCCTACCCTCTGGGGGCTTCACCGAACTGAGATTTAACAATAGTGCTAAACCCGGGAGCATATATTGAGGAATGATGGCACAAGGTAGAGCCGAGTGTAACCACTCCAAATTCCACGTATAGTTAAAACCAAATTTTAAATTATAATTTAATATTGGAGTCAGATTAACACGAGGGTAAAAACTAGTAACCGTTTCGTTTTCTTGCTGTGGTCATGGATATATTTGATGTGTTGTTCCGCGCATTTGTGAATATTCTGATGCTCCCATTGGAATATTGACGGTCCGTCGACAGATCAGACATATCTCTGATGACAGCATGGCCCCGTTTGCGAACGGAGAGTAACCAGAATGCTACTGGTCCGTTTCAGGCCAGTTTTAAGCGGGATATGAAGCAACGCCTTCATATCTGACCCGTGGCAAAGGAACCAGTGCGTTCTTAATTATAATTGTGCCCTGTTCTTACGAACAGAGGAAAAATAACTAACTAACTAAAAAATAACTAACATCTCCGGTTTGAATCACACCAGCCAAGGGAAGAACACGCGATGCCTTCCCCTCCAGCTACAAACCCTCATTGGTCTAACTGTGAGGTGTTTACAAGTGGTGACCCCGACGTGATGGGAAGTATCTGGAGTTTGTTCCCTAAAGTGTCTGCTGGTGTTTTTCATCCCGGCGTGATACCCTTCACTGTGGGTATTTCACATTTTCTTCTCTGGTTTCCCGATCCTTGGTGTGGTGAGTGACAATTCTCTTGTATATTAGCCTGTGCTAGGGAGAGTTTTTAGCCACTGTGTAGGGGATCGACATATCCCAGACAGGCCTGGGACCGTAGAAACCAGGCATTTTCATATTACTACCCTTCGGGGAATTCATGAACAGGGAAAGAGAGAAGCTTAGGCTGGTATGTTTTTAGGAAATGTGTTGTGCCAATACGGCGAAATGCGTTTTAGAACAAACTAGCCTATAGCCGTAGATGGTTGCGTATGTGTAAGAAAATGTAAACGTTTGTAGAAAAGAAGAGAGTTTTGATGCAAAGCTAACTACTGTTTCTGCGCAGAGGCGCAGAAAGCCTTGCTCAAATACAGGATAAAATGAGGCGCTGGTGAAAAGCCAGTGAATTTTGAAGGTGAACAATGAGAATGCTTATAGCTGTCGGTAAGCGTGTGCAATCGCAGAATGCACATGCTATGAAGTTTGAACTTTGCTAGGGGGCTAACCCAGGAAAAGTGGCAAGCTTTGTAGGAAAATTTTGAGACTCCCCATGATTGTGATGACGTCACATGTTAACGTTAGGGTGTTCCCACCAAGGTTGGGCCAGATGTATCCTCCTAAAACAGTAGCCCTATCAGTAGTTATAGATAAGTTTTCATGAGTGTGACGACTTCAATATGCGTCATGATAAAGTAAACATCTACTCATATAATCAAAACAGTAGCCCTATCAGTAGTTATAGATAAGCTTTTACGACTGTGACAACGTCACTATGCGTCATGATGAAGTCATATAATCAAAACAGTAGCCCTATCAGTAGTTATAGATAAGTTTTATGATTGTGACGACTTCACCATGCGTCATGATAAACTCATATAATCAAAACAGTAGCCTTAGAAATCTTACTATCAGTGGTTGTAGATAAGCTTTTGGAAACGCAAGAAACCACAGTATCAACTGTAGAAAAAGAGCATGAGAACGCAGTAGACTTAGAAATCATATATACATATTCACTCACTCAGCAGAAAAGAACTAGTCACTGAACAGATAAACACTAACTAGAAAACTAATATTTTACAGTGACCCATATGTAACTTGTATGTTTAATGAAATTACAGAAGGCTGAGACTTATATGCATACTGGAAAAGTACAGAACAAAGACCACTGGTTCTCAAGAGAAAGTTGGGGTAGCCTCCCACACTGACGTTATCCGTTATCACCTAAGAAAAAGACAGTCATTTTGGGGCCAAGAAGGTCAGGTTGACCCAAGAAATAAAAATTATTGTGGTGCCAAAAAGAACAAGTGGCTGGGATTTACGTAAATGTATAAGGGGTTATGGAGTTTGTGGAGTACATTTTGTGTATAAAAGGATTGTAAAACTGACAGTCGTGGTTCAATTCGGCGGAATTGTTCCGGCTTTGTTGTGCACATGCACCGGTGCAAATAAAGTCAATCTTTTCTGAAGAGCTTGCTGCCGTGGTGTCTTTTCCCTCGTGAAGTTGTTTGGCGATTGGACTCAGAGAATTTTGTCGTTTTCCTAGACCACGACAGCTTCTTATTATAATTAAATTAAATAATATTAAAATACTGCTGAATGCTGAATCAGGTGCATAACCTCGGCTTCGAAGTTCCAGCCCTGAAAGCAGAGTCTGTGCTGATCCTTAAACCCAGGTATGGCCCTGCGGCAGTACACCCGTCTCAAGACCTCTGACAGTGCAGACTGCAGCTGCACCAAGTTTTGAAACTGTGCGTATCTGTCCGGAGGGAACCATACTTTAAGTCTCAGAGATCGAGGCCGGTACCAGTGTGATCACTGGACCTCTGAGTACCGCGCCCGATGTAATGTCACAGGACCGCTGAGTGCCACGGCAGATGCAAGTCTCCATCCCTCTGAAAGTGTAGCCGCAGGCTACAACAAGGGTGGCGACCGTCTGGAATTTGCTACATGTGGGACTCATGTCTAAAGACCTCTGAGACTGGTGAAAGGTATCAGGACACAGAACTTCTGAATTTCTGAGGTGCTGGAACCAGGGTCCTTGGCCTGTGTCATCTGTATCAGTAACCAGTGGTATACTATTAATTAAATAAATAGGCTAGATTTTATAAAATAGTTGAGATAAGCCAGTGTAGAAGATGAAATTCTAAAATGGCCTAGAACCAACAAAAAATAGACTTTGGCCTATTATAAATAATAATAATTAGCCTAGAGCTAAATTAAATTATATAGGCATAGGTGCGCCACCATTCACCTATCTTTAGAAAGCTCGCTTTCAAAAAAGTATAGTGAATTCTGGTGTACCCTATTGTTTTCATCTGGGTTTTTATTCTGCGTGTCTTAGTGGCACAAGGAGGAAATCAGAGGATTTTAATTAATAATATTAACAAATAATATGTTAATTATTAATGCATGCCTATGCACGTCAGTTAGGAACTGTTAGAAATTCACTAACAGACTTACTTGGGTGCCAATTAAATCAGCCAAGGCATGCTACATACTAAGAGATCTAATGGTATTTTTGTGTGAATTTCACCATAGCACAAAATATACATATTAGAATCTTTATCAAACCATTGCTAAGTCAGTCAATGCCATAAATGATCATAATGTCATCAAACTTTAACTCAGCTAATACGGGCCAGTATCATCTGTGCCTGCAAGGAAAATTGTTTAAGGAAGAATCTACCAAACTACATATGTCAAATAAATAAACAAATAAGGAGAATAAGCAATTACTCCTAAGTTTACATCAAGTTTGTCTTTTAACATTAAAATGTTGAGAGGGGGGTCATTTTTTGACAAGGACTGGCTTACTGGTTTCTCTTTATTCTACTTTCCCAAATGTTCTCTCTTTATATTCCCTCCTTCCTTTCCATTTACTGTTCCTCCTTTCTTCTTTCTCCCTTCTCCCCAACTGTCCATCTTGTTCTCGGTTTCTCCCCCTTCTCTGTCAGTTGTTGAATGTTTAAGAAGCAGTAAACCTACACTCCCAAGAGAGTGTCTGATTTTCTTTTTGTTTTTTCATCTTTTTATTTTTTCATCAGTTGTAATTTAACCCCCGAATTATGCAGACAGTAACCCTGCATAGATTTTCTCTTCTTTGCCCAACTACAGGCAAAGAATTTAACACCTCATGGTTAGGGAGATTTGTAGGTCCCTTCTGGGAAAATGTTTTAGAAGTATGTGAAATGTTCTTAATATTTAGGATATCTCTGTAAATATTAATAACAATTTTCACAGTAATTTTAAAATGTATTTGTTACAAACTGAAGGATGCTACAACCTCCAAACACTACTTGTCTTGTATGTCGTAAATTATGCTTTTTGTGTTTTTTCTTCATTTTTATACTGTATGTTTATTATCATTGTTCTTTATTTATATACTATCACTTTCAAAACCCATCCACACAACATGTATTAGGTTTGTTTCCTTTCTTTTTAATTCCCCCAAATCCAGTTTATCCAAAATTACAAAGGATATTACCATGAGAAGGACAAAAAAATCATATTTACCACATAATGCAGTTGTCATGAAACTCCCAACTACCTCATTCATATATACCATGTCTTACAAACCTTTTTCCCCATAATCCCATTAAGTTTGTTTAGGTTCAACCTCTGCAAAGCCCCGTGGATGTCAACCTTAAGTACAGTTTCTCCAAGACTTTGCTTCGATAGATTCGCTCGAGAGGGCACCTCCGGGTCCAAAGTTCCTCCGTCACTGTCAGCTGTCTTGTGAGTTTTTTTTTTTCTGTACTTAAGAACGCGGGCCCTGACTGATGAAATGGACTTAGTGCAACAGGTCATCTGGGGCGCAAAAGTTCCCATCTTCACTCCAACATCTGATCCGCTCCCTACCATACACACCTCAACCCACACAACCCTTGATCTCAGCCTTCCCAGGTATTCCCACCATCAGCCCTACGACCCTGGACCTCCGGCGCCAACCCTCTGGGAAAGTGTCCATGACCCCTTGGGAGGACGTTTTGAGTGTGTCCCCCATTGGGCCAGAGGGGGGAGCTGTAAGAGGGGAGTCAAACTGGGAACCAGGAAAGGCTGGCATTTGAACGAGCCTGCTGGCTGAGTCTCATCCTGGACTTCAAAGAACCCAGAGCCGTGTAATAAAACAATAAGGTGCTCGCACTTCCTTCGGTTGAGCTGGCCATTTGGCTCTCTGGAATGCTACCATCTGGACACGACTAAGATAAGGGGAACTAGTCTCTTTGTCTAGGGTTGTGGGGGTGTGTGTGTTGGGGCCATTAAGGGGAAAAAGATCATCAGACCTCTGGCCGAATGGTGGGGCAACTGTGCTTGACAGTAACACAGTGCCCCTCTGTGGTCCCCTCTGTCATTACCCTTTTTATTTCTTTTCTGGATCTGGACTATAAACCATCTGTTCATCATATTTTACAAACCCTGGAAAAGTCTACAAACCATGCACATGTGTTCATTGTATTACTATATTATAACCTATGTAATAATAACATGGATTACATAGGGCGTGACCAAATAGATCACGTGGGCACCGGACTGCGCTGCAACAGTTCGTTCCGCGATTAGCGATCTCATAAATCCAAGTTCCCGAGACAGAAATTATTATCCAGTCCATCTAAAACGGATTTTGTGAATAGGAAACAATCTACAAGCGGTACACGTTCACCAAATAGATCGCGTGGGCACCGGACTGCGCTGCCACAGTTCGTTGCGCGATTAGCGATCTCATAAATCCAAATTCCCCAGACAGAAATAATTAACCAGTGCATCCAACACGAACGCTGTGGCACTGGAAACTCTTTAAACAAATAATATAGCAAATACAAACGTGTAATCGGGCGCAGGTGTGTGCGTCACCGTTTTAAATACAGTTGATTACGCTATTAGCGAGCTCATAAATGCAAGTTCCCGAGACAGAAATTATTATCCAGTCCATCTAAAACGACTTTTGTGAATAGGAAACAATCTACAAGCGGTACACGTTCACCAAATAGATCGCGTGGGCACCGGACTGCGCTGCCACAGTTCGTGGCGCGAATAGCGATCTCATAAATCCAAATTCCCCAGACAGAAATAATTAACCAGTGCATCCAACACGAACGCTGTGGCATTGGAAACTATTTAAACAAATAATTGAGAAAATACAAACGTGAAATCGGGCGCAGGTGTGTGCGTCACCCGTTTTAAATACAGTTGATTACGCTATTGGCGATCTCATAAATCCAAGTTCCCGAGACAGAAATTATTATCCAGTGCATCTAAAACGAATTTTGTGCAACTGGAAACAATATCAAAGTGGTACACGTCCTCTGAATGGATCGCGTGGGCACCGGACTGCGCTGCCACAGTTCGTTGCGCGAATAGCGATCTCATAAATCCAAATTCCCCAGACAGAAATAATTAACCAGTGCATCCAACACGAACGCTGTGGCATTGGAAACTATTTAAACAAATTACTGAGCAAATTCAAACGTCTAATTCGGCGCAGGTGTGTGCGTCACCGTTTTAAATACAGTTGATTACGCTATTAGCGATCTCATAAATCCAAGTTCCCGAGACAGAAATTATTATCCAGTCCATCTAAAACGAATTTTGTGAAACTGGAAAAAATATACAAGTGGTACACGTCCTCTGAATAGATCGCGTGGGCACCGGACTGCGCTGCCACAGTTCGTTGCGCGAATTGCGATCTCATAAATCCAAATTCCCCAGACAGAAATAATTAACCAGTGCATCCAACACGAACGCTGTCGCATTGGAAACTCTTTAAAAAAACAATGGAGCAAATACAAAGGTGTAATCGGGCGCAGGTGTGTGCGTCACCGTTTTAAATACAGTTGATTACGCTATTGGCTATCTTAAAAATCCAAGTTCCCGAGACAGAAATTATTATCCAGTCCATCTAAAACGAATTTTGTGCAATAAGAAACAATCTACAAGCAGTACACCTTCACCAAATAGATCGCTTGGGCACCGGACTGCGCTGCCACAGTTCGTTGCGCGAATAGCGATCTCATAAATCCGACTTCCCGACACAGAAATAATTGCCAGCCTTGTGTGTTGGTGGGGAGTGCATCAGGGAGAGGACGAATGAGTGGAGTAGGGCCAGGAAAGCTGCGGAGTGGGAGGCATCAAGGTGGATGTTGAAGTCTCCCAGGAGGATCAGTGGGGTGCCATCCTCTGGGAATGAGCTGAGCAGGGTGTCAAGCTCATCGAGGAAGCTTCCCAGGGCCCCTGGTGGGTGATAGATAACAACAATTTACAAGTTAACAGGATAGGTGATTGAGACAGAGTGGTATTCAAGGGTAGAGATGGAGAGGTGAGAGAGGGGGAGAACAGAGAATTTCCAGGAGGGAGAGATCAGCAAACCTGTGCCCCCACCACGGCCAGACGGGCGGGTGGCGTGAGAGAATGAGGAGGAGGAGGAGAGGGCTGCAGGGGTTGCAGTGTTGCCTGGTGTGATCCAGGTCTCAGTGAGGGCAAGGAAATGTAGAGAGAAGAGGGACGCGTAGGCCGAAATGAAGTCAGCCTTCCGCGTAGCAGACTGGCAGTTCCATAGCCCTCCTGCGACCGTGAAGTCGTCACAGGGGGGTCAGTGAGGGATAGCGAAGGTTGGAGAGGTTCTGTCGCCGCGGGGGGCCTCGCCTGCGGAAGCGAGTTCTGTAGGGGAGAGAACGGGTTGGGATGGGGTTGACACATAGCATAGCAGTGAGGACAGGGAAGGCCTGTGGTGTGGCCACATGGTCAAGGAAAAGTTAAATTAAACATACACATGCATACTGAGACAAATCAATCGAGGACTGTCAGGCAAAGTCAAGGACCTCTCAACGTCAGCAGCAGAGGCAGAAACCTGCAGAGAACAAACGATATGAAATTAAACACATTTAAATATTATTAGGAATACAGTGTCCTCCATAATGTTTGGGACAAAGACCCACCATTTATTGATTTGCCTCTGTACTCCACAATTTGAGATTTGTAATAAAAAAGGGTATTTACATCCATATCGGGTGAACAGTGTATGAATTACAGCCCTTTTTATACATAATCCCCCCAATTTTAGGGCACCGTGCTTGGGACACAGCAATGTTACAGTGCACATCATGAAGGAGTACACCCTCTCTGAAAAATGGAAATCCAGCTTTATCGCTTTACAAATAAAAAAAGATTTGGGGTTCCTATATTATGTAGTGTTTCAGCAACACTGCAATACTGCAATGCTAAACAGGAAAGCATGTTTTTTTTAACCAACATTATAAAGAGCCATGTTGCAAATGAGTACACCGCCTCTGAGCAAAATTTGTTTCTGCTTCTAAATTATGACCATCACAAAAAAGAAAACAAAATTGACAGCTATTAAACATATACTTAACTGTAACATAGAAAGATATGTCATCAATAACTGTAAAATCCGTGAATTAGCCAACATTGAGTGCCTTGATGTTTGATGGGGAGTGCTGAGCAACTTCAAAATTCAATTGAGCACCTTTGGGTCCTTGTTAGTCTTGATATGTTTCATTGGTATCTGGTAAACCAGTGTTGCTGATACACTGCATCATATAGGAACCCAAAATGTTGTTATTTGTAAAGAAATATAGCTGGATTTCCTGGATTTCCATTTATGATGCGCACTGTCTGTGAATGAAAGTAGTCATGTTTAGTACCCCCCAATTCCCACAGAGATCCATTCAAATGCAAAGAGTTTTAGTATCGCTTGTAGGACAACCTGAAAATAAGATATCCAGACTCTGATGATGTTGATAGGTCACGGACATCAGGAAGCCATGGCATGCAAAGGATATGCAACCAAGTATAAAAAAATGACAATTTAATCTATGATTATGTTAATTTGTCCAATTATTTTTGAGCCCCTAAAATTGGGGGGGGACTATGTATAAAAAGGGCTGTAATTCCTACAATGTTCACTTGATATGGATGTAAATATGGTCAAATCAAAGCTGAAAGTCTGCACTTTAACCACATTGTGACTGTTTTATGTCAACTGTTTGTTTGTTGGAGAACAGAATGAAAACAACAAAAAAATGTGTCCCTGTCCAAACACATACAGACTGCACTGTATATTTACTTTAATTTGTTGTACAACGCAAAACCTGGGAATAAAAGAGGGTGAAGGGAAAAACCCGCGGCCCGTCCAACCGCCCGACCTGGTGCAGGATTACCTGGAACAGAGTGAGAAAGAAAGAGAGAAAAACGGCCCAGAAAGCACTGGGGCTTCCTTATTATTGGGATGGCAGGTATGCCATCCCGCCAAGTTACGCCTTGGCGGGGGCATGCCCCATACCTATATAGCACCGAGAGTTTGGCACTTTTCAGGGTTCCCCACAGAAATAACCACAACAGCCACAGACACTCAGCCCTTAAAAACATTTAATTCTGTACATTCTGACCCCATTTCAACAGACAGATTTCATAAACAACTTCACATGTCCATACAATAAAGCCCCAAACTAAGGGGATTTTGCGTTTTCTCCTTCTTCTTCTTCTTCTCTTTCTTCTTCTTCTTCTTCTTCTCATTCTTATTTTTCCTGCCGCCTATCCCACTAATAACATGTCTGCCCATTGGACATTTTACCGACACCCGCCAAATCTTCACGTACACCACCCAATGAAAAACTCGCATACACACACAAAATACCCATATCTTTTTACTCTGAAACTTTTCCAGTACAAACAGCTAGTCCGTCAGTGGCCCAGTGGGTAAGGTCCCAGTCTTGGGAACACAGGGTCCTAGGTTCAAGCCCAGCTAGGAACGCGTTTCTTTAACCCGCTTTTATCCTCACTAATACACACGCAAAATACCCATATCTTTTTACTCTGAAACTTTTTCAGTATAAACAGCTAGTCTGCCGGTAGCCTAGTGGGTAAGGTTGCAGTCTTGGGAACACAGGGTCCTAGGTTCAAGCCCAGCTAGGAACGCGTTTCTTTAACCTGCTTTTACCCTCACTAATAATTGTCTACTACTTCTCAATTATTGCTTTTGCACCATGTCTACCAGCCGTTCCACGAACGTTTACACTGTATTACGACGTACCGTCTGCACGTTCAATTGTTAACCGGCTACAATATTGCAAAGCCATATGGATTCAACGGGAGCTCTTCTGTGCTTACTGGCCTGTGTTCTTCTTTAAAACCACGGACAGGTTTGCTAATGATATTTCACACATTGCATAGCTATGTCATGGTGCTGCCCTAACAAAGTGACAGACTGATAAACCTCCGGTTGAACGATTGAATCCCGCCTCATCCTCAGGCAGATAATTTTCCTCTTTTACACTAACGTTCTCTTACGCTTATATTTGCTTTACCAAAACTCACTCATGGCCACCCATATGCATTTCATGACGGCAAATGTATTCCTTTTATTAAAAAGTTACACCAGTTCACCGCTGTGCCATTTCAACTAACTACATTTCTTCACTTGGCTACCGTACAAAACCTTCTTATCAGCAAACGCCACGTTTCTACATTCATGTCACCTCGCCCTGTTCTCTATCTAGCCACATACAAACAATTACTACGTATGTACGTTCTGCAACTCCCCATTAAAACATTACATTTAAAATCATGATTCACTCATAATTATAACTACTAGTACTGAACATGAAAAAAACACAGCACTGCAATAGATTTCATATATTACTTAACCCTCCGCTTCAACGACTAATGTTTTATAGCGACTGTTATATATACCGTTCGATAAGGAATACAAGCTCGCTCATGGTCACTCCATTTACTTCGCACTATACTCCGTGCTCATGTCAACCTTCACCTACATGCCCATTCTGCTAAAAACATATTGTTTCAACTACGCAATTTCATTATTTCATCCTAATTTCTCTCAAACTGTTGTTATTTTCTCATATGCAAAGCCTGCTGGGACATATGCGTCCGCTCCTATTCTCCACTATCATGTTTTCCGGTTCTAGTTTAGCAAAACAGCGAAGAGGATTCCTACCTGCAGATAAGCCTATCAAAATGCCTTATAAACCTTACAAACACTAAAAATGCATCTCCACGAAATAACAGACAACGGAGCACGACAGAAGGCTACACAAGTTGCGACCTAGGGAGTTATAATTCTACGGGCTTGCTAATTCTTTTGTCAGTCAAGGCTCGTTGGATGGACGTCAAATCCGTGAGTACATACACTGGCCATATTTCATCTGCGTTTCTGATGCGTTTATGCTTACGCCACCGCACGCTTTCTCACAGCCACTGTTTTACATATATAGCAAACCGAAACTGCTGAACGGTACACGTTCATCAGACTGTAGAAATTCACACAACGATAGCCATAATCCACAGCCGTTTCTTACAGGGTCACTTCGCATTTCTCACTCTCATAATAAAACGCTTTGCAAAAAGAAATGATATCTCATAAAAAACACGTTTTCAACGTACTCAAAAGTACTGATATCAAAATGACGCCAAGTTACGGTACTACAAACAATATAGGCTATCTTGCCTCACCGAAATGACAAAAGATGTATTTCAAAGCAATGCTACCCAATATTTCCTCAATTCTTTCAAGTCACTTGGCCCTGTGTTTTGTAATCTTATCATTTTACAATGTCATGCAAACTTTGTGTCAGATCAAAGAGTCAAATATTTCGAATTGCCTCATAGAACACATTGAAATTAATGTTCAAACCTGCTGCTGAGTAACTACAGGAAGCATATTTCTCCAGAAAACATGTTTATACTTGCTTCTGAACTGAATTTGAGTACATGTGCAAGTTATTGTATATTTGCTACGTACAATAAATACTGCATGTAAAATACATATTGTACATACATACATACATAGAGAACTTCTTTATCCCCATGGGGACATTTCCCTCGCAGCATGTTACATTCACATTTACGAACACAAACTTATACCAAGAAACATACTATCATTCACACAACAGAAAGGCTGGGCAGCGTAATACATACATACCAATACAAATTGGACATATACACGCCTATTCAATCAAGCTTGACTGTGAGAGAGCCATCCACACATATGTTTGGCCTGTCCATGTAGTGCATGCTTATACACACAGGGCCAAGTGACTTGAAAGAATTGAGGAAATATCGGGTAGCATTGCTTTGAAATACATCTTATGTCATTTCGGTGAGGCAAGATAGCCTATATTGTTTGTAGTACCGTAACTTGGCGTCATTTTGATATCAGTACTTTTGAGTAACTTGGCATTTTTGTACGTTGAAAACGTGTTTTTTAGGAGATAGGGTTTACCCCCAGGTGCTCTCAATTAGAAAGGGGTGCACCGCACACACTGGCCGACTCCTGTAACTACAATAAAAATAAAACAATATTAGAGACAGTCGTCACATCTGTTTCCAGTATCAGTGCATCACTCTGCTGTTTGAAGTGAGCCATCAGCACCAGCAGAACATATGGAGCTGCCACACTGGTATTGCTTCGGGTCAGAACAGCCTTGACTTCACTGTTGGTAGGGTTTTTCTTGAGGAACTCCATGATATTTCGCCCATTTCCTTCAAGAGATGCTTCCAGTTTTCTCAAAATGTTGATGTCTGTTAACATCTCAAAATGTGTACACATACTCCTAGGGACAAACAGGTATGGCCACTGAGATTTCAGATATTCAAGTGTGTGGGCCGGTGTTGTGTTTATCATCTTGCGCTGTAAGTAGTACGTTGCCTCCATGAGATTCTGTACTTCTCCCCTTTCAATCCCAGACAAGCCCTCACGAGAGAAGAACTCCAAAAGTATCTTCTTTTTCTCTTCCAGTGTGCTTCCTGTTTCTTCAGCTGGAAGGTCTGGCTGCCACCGTGTGCAGCCATAGCTATCTGCAGGGCCTGTGTTTGGCTTTGCCCCTGTGGTGACAGACCTGCACCGTGCCAAAGTGTTATTTCTCTTTAAATGCTCAACATGAATTTTTATTTGACTCAGGAGAGATGCATATCGTCCCCCTATAAATATCCCTTCTATCATGTCAGCGAAGGACTGTGGAAACCCCTTGACAATCTTGACAGAAATTATGAGGCACTGCGACCACGAAGGGTTGGCCTCAAACTTCCTCATTTCGTCCACCAAGACCCGAACCATTTGCCTTCTATCTGCTGGTGAGGGCCTTATCCCACTTTCAGTGGCAGTACCAATACCTGGTGGCATTTTCTCCCAGGGTACCTGGAAAGTTTCTGGCCAGTTTTGCTTTACTGGTGGCCGTGTGGAATGTGATGGTGAAGGGCTACTGGATCTCGAGGAGCTTGACAGTGATGAACTGCCTTCTGGGGACTGGAGTAGGGGGGTAGCACAACTTATGGCATCTGGCAATGAAAACAAAAATCTATCATTATCAATATTGACTAAAATGATGCCGTAATTAATTAAATAAAACAATAAGCATTTTAATACACTCTTTAATTTGGTAGTGAAGTAGTAAATATACAGTACCTGCTCATTTCCATGCATTTAAAGGTTTTCTGCACTGGCTTGGTCGAATAACCTCTGCAATTTCCCGTTCTCTTATGTACTGCAAGTCATCTTTGCTTTCCACTCCCTGGTGTAAGATCGTTTCAACCAACAGAATGAGCGTCTCTTCTGGCACACTTGGCAGGACAGAAATGACTGCGTCCTTGATGCTCTCACTTATATCAGACATTCTGGAGGAAAGGAGTGGTGAAGGGCTATTAGAGACAGACCAAACATGTTGAACACAGGCAAAGGGTAATAGTCAAGGAGGCGTGCATGATCTAGGCAGAAATAATTTGAAATGGGGTTCTCTGAGCCCATCTTTGGGCAGTAAATCCCCTGATCAAAAAGGAAATCAGACTGGCATTTCTCTGTGACAAAGTAAACACAACTGTTGCAAACAAGAATCAGTTCTATCGTGCCAAAGACTAGTCCCTCATCATTCTTCTCCAAGACAACACACATGCCTTTATTGTAGCTTGTGCCTTTAACGGGGACATTGTGTACAGCCACAGAGTTAAGTAGTTGGAGGCCTAAATGATCAACAGATTGTTTTATCTTGTCATTGTAATCATTTGGAAAAGAAATCTGTACCTCTATCAAAAATGACACAAGGTGGATACACATTACCAGCACAGAGAGATGCTTGTAAAAGTTGATGCCTCCCTGCTAATGTGGAACACAAATTCTTGAAGTTGTGTCATTTGTGAGCACACTGTTTAAAATGTGTGTGTGTTTACTCTCAAACCTAAGGGTCCATAAGCGAATAAGAGGCCCAAAGCAAAGTATCAGTTCAGGATAGTGACATATATAATGGTGTTTCGGCTTAAGTGGGTGATTAGGAAAACAATCCTGTCGACTTGGCAAATACTCCTCAATAAGGACTCTCAAGTAGGCCACCTGGCTAGTTGCAATGGCAGGAGCACAAACAAATTCAACTTTTTGCCTTAGCTGCAACACAAATTGCCAAACTTCATTTTCAACTGGATTTTAAATTTTGTCCCCAATCAAGAGAGGCAGAAGTCTAAGGAAACACCAATTCTGGACAGCATGTCCACTCAATTTCTCACTTCCTGGATTCATTTCACATGGCTTATTGCTGGCGTCATTGCCAAGGTACCTGAAGTGATTAAGCCGTCCATTCAGTTCTCTATACGTGAAGAATTTCTGATTTGTGACAAAATGACTTAGGTATAGAGCCAAGTCATATGCGACGATACCCTCAAATAAGTCATGGCCCAGACAAGGAGGCAGACCAGGTTGGCACACATGGAAGTGGGTTAATTTGATAAATTTGGAATCAAGTTTAATTCCCAGTGACAGTTTTGATGTACTTACGTTATGCTGCATGCTGTGCTGCACGCTGTCTTTGTATGATGCAATTGTTTTCTTTTCACCTGTTGTGAAGGGAGATGACAAAAATTGAGCACGGTCAACAGTACATAATCTGCAGAAATGGGTGCTTTTACTGAAGTTTTCACTAAAGCCACCAATACTGTGTGATCCCAGATTATCTCCAGCTATGGCACACAATGTTCCTCGGTACACATGTCCATCAGGTAAGACTATACCACTTCAATCAAAGTAGCGGATTTACCACTTCAAAAGCATCCTGGTACAGTACCAGACCAAGAGATTCCTCCTACTTCTTAAACAGTACATTTGCTGCCACATTGCTACCATCCCAGATGTCTTCCAAGACATCTCTTGATCTAGACAAAGACTGTATCTCTTGTTTGTTGCTATGTGTTTGCTGCTTGACCGACTGACACTGAAAGAGTGATCGAAGTGCATCTTTTAACGGAATGTATTGAGCAAAACATTCCTTCCCTGAATCATTCATTCCAAGATAAATTGGGACTGGCTCAATGTAATGTAAAAACTGTTTTTTGTCTTTGATCAGTTTTCAAGGTCCCAGTGTTGCATGCCCGAAACAAATCCTCGGATTTAAGAACCTCTATGACATTCTCTCTCTCACTATCAGAGATATCCAATGATACCAGCATTTCGTCCAACTTATGAAGTAAATGAGACTGACTGATATCATGCACTGCTTGAAAATCCTCAATAATAGACTGTATGACTGATGCTGGCAGTAAAAGTTTTGCCTGCAACTTTAAATAAAAGAAAGCCAAATTGTGCAAGAAAAGGGATTCATCTGCTCTCTCTGGCAGCACCGCTGCTTGGTCTCCCTCATTATCATCAGTTATGTCGTCAGTCAAATCCCCCTCCAACACTGAAACATCCTCAACTTGTTCATTGGTTGCCGTTAGTCTCGTCTCTCTTCCTACTGTTTCAAGGCCCAAAAGACTGGATGCTGTACAAGACTTGTGTACTCTTGAAAAATGAGAAGTAAAGGAAGGGACGACTGAAAACGTTCTCCCACACTGACGAAATGGACAAGAAACTGCCCTGCCCTCTCTGATATGAGATTTCAAATGAGAGTTTAAACTGGATAAATCATTGCATCTAACATCGCAAAATTCTACATGACAAGATACACGCTCGATTGCAGTTACCTGTGCTCTCCTCTTATCTTGATGCTCTCGATATACATGACATTCCAACTGCGTTACGTTTCTGAACGAACGGGTGCAATCTAAAAAGGCGCATTTAAACGACGCGATTGGAAGACTCGCACGTACTTTCATATGCCTAACAAACGCATACTTCGTTAAGCATTGGTGACCACAATACTGACATGGAAACATGCTTTCATACTAAGCTATCGCTGGCGAATGATTGGCCGTTATGATACGAACTAGTTTTATGAATTCGAAACGCACGTAGCCTACCTGCGCAATCCAGCGACTCTCTAGCCAGCTGCAACAAAAAATATTCGAAATACAGGGTTGCCTTGGAAAAGAACAAGAAGATTAATGTGAAATACAGATCAACGTATTCTGTTGGAAATAAAAAACGAACAAATTGTAAGATAATTACTTTTAAATTACTTTTTGGCATTGCTTTGTTAGCAAATTCTCTGCCGCCACTACTAACCAATGGCTTCCCAATATCCTTTGCAATTTCCAGTTAATTACTGCAAATTCAAACGGTGATATGCAGTTAAGAGCAAAACGCCCACAATGCTGTTCTGTCTCCAGCAATGTGCTGTATATCAATAAAACAGCAGGTTACTGTCGGAATTTCCCTGTAATTTCACATCAATTTCATACCGTGTACCAACAATGACTATATATATGTTTATTTTAATATTTATTGATTTTTATAGATTTAATCAGCTGAAAGTGAAATGTTATTCTGCGGGCGTTTGGGCATATTATTTTGCCGTTGTCAAGCAAAACTCTGGTTCGTAGTTCTAATTGGACAGTCGTTATGCAGACACTCTGGTTGGTAGTTCTATTTGCACCGTTTTTAAGCAAAAACCTCTGGTCGTTAGTTCCAGGAAAACAATGATTTTATCCAGAAAAAAATAGTTCCTTCTGGTTTCATAGCATGCAATTAGTTTATACCATGTGTAAAGCTACCATACGTTTTTTGGCATTACATTTGTTGTGTTCAATAATAGATGTTACAGGTTGAGTGTATTCTGACCACTAGGAGGAGGCATTGTATTGCTTTAGTGAGAGTAGTTGGCAGTCTAAACCTAGTAAGGATGTGACGTGGAGGGAAAGTGTGTTGACCAGGAAATTGGGGTAAGATGCATACGCGCCTGCATTTGGCAGCAGGTGTGTGCATCATCCGTCAAATTCGCCAATAATCAAGCACCACCGCTATTACTAGTAATATTGACATTCATTCTAAGAAATGCATGCCCTCGCAGGCGTTTTGTGCACACGCAGCCTTACATTTAAGGACTTATAAATGCCTGGGGCAAATAAAAGGATGGCTTGGGCTCCACAGTGAACGAAGAAGCTCATGCATTCGGTAGCAGGTGTGTGCATCTCCGTTTTAAAAACAGTTGATTACGCAAATAGCGATCTCATAAATCCAAATTCCCCAGACAGAAATAATTAACCAGTGCATCCAATACGAACGCTGTGGCATTGGAAACTATTTAAACAAATAATATAGCAAATACAAACGTGTAATCTGGCGCAGGTGTGTGCGTCACCGTTTTAAATACAGTTGATTACGCAATTAGCGATCTCATAAATCCAAGTTACCGAGACAGAAATTATTATCCAGTCCATCTAAATCTAATTTTGTGCAACTGGAAACGATATAAAAGTGGTACAAGTCCTCTGAATAGATCGCGTGGGCAGCGGACTGCGCTGCCACAGTTCGTTGCGCGAATAGCGATCTCATAAATGTAAATTCCCCAGACAGAAATAATTAACCAGTGCATCCAACACGAACGCTGTGGCATTGGAAACTCTTTAAAAAAACAATTGAGCAAATGCCAAGGTGTAATCGGGCGAAGGTGTGTGCGTCACCGTTTTAAATACAGTTGATTACGCTTTTGGCGATCTCATAAATCCTACTTCCCGAGACAGAAATTATTATCCAGTCCATCTAAAACAAATTTTGTGCAATAGGAAACAATCTACAAGTGGTTCACGTTCAGCAAATAGATCGCGTAGGCACCGGACTGCGCTGCCGCCGATCGTTGGGCGAATAGCGATCTCATAAATCCAATTTCCCCAGACAGAAATAATTAACCAGTGCATCCAACACGAACGCTGTGGCATTGGAAACTATTTATACAAATAATATAGCAAATACAAACGTGTAATCGGGCGAAGGTGTGTGCGTCACCGTTTTAAATACAGTTGATTACGCTATTGGCGATCTCATGAATCCAAGTTCCCGAGACAGAAATTATTATCCAGTCCATCTAAAACGAATTTTGTGCAATAGGAAACAATCTCCAAGTGGTACACGTTCTCCAAATAGATCGCGTGGGCACCGGACTGCGCTGCCACAGTTCGTTGCGCGAATAGCGATCTCATAAATACAAATTCCCCAGACAGAAATAATTAACCAGTGCATCCAACACGAACGCCGTGGCATTGGAAACTATTTAAACAAATAATTGAGCAAATACAAACGTGTAATCGGGCGCAGGTGTGTGGTCACCCGTTTTAAATACAGTTGATTACGCTATTGGCGATCTCATAAATCCAAGTTCCGGAGACAGATATTATTATCCAGTCCATCTAAAACGAATTTTGTGCAATAGGAAACAATCTACAAGTGGCACACGTTCACCAAATAGATCGCGTGGGCAACGGACTGCGCTGCCACAGTTCGTTGCGCGAATAGCGATCTCATAAATCTAAATTCCCCAGACAGAAATAATTAACGAGTGCATCCAACACGAACGCTGTGGCATTGAAAACTCTTTAAAAAAAATTGAGCAAATACAAAGGTGTAATCGGGCGCAGGTGTGTGCGTCACCGTTTTAAATACAGTTGATAACGCTTTTGGCGATCTCAAAAATCCTAGTTCCCGAGACAGAAATTATTATCCAGTCCATCTAAAACGAATTTTGTGCAATAGGAAACAATCTACAAGTGGTACACGTTCAGCAAATTGATCGCATGGGCACCCGACTGCGCTGCCACAGTTCGTTGCGCGAATAGCGATCTCATAAATCCAAATTCCCCAGACAGAAATAATTAACCAGTGCATCCAACACGAACGCTGTCGCATTGGAAACTCTTTAATAAATCAATTGAGCAAATACAAAGGTGTAATCGGGCGCAGGTGTGTGCGTCACCGTTTAAAATACAGTTGATTACGCTATTGGCGATCTCATAAATCCAAGTTCCCGAGACAGATATTATTATCCAGTCCATCTAAAACGAATTTTATGCAATAGGAAACAATCTACAAGCGGTACATGTTCACCAAATAGATCGCGTTGGCACCGGACTGCGCTGCCACAGTTCGTTACGCGAATAGCGTTCTCATTAATCCGACTTCCCGACACAGAAATAATTGCCAGCCTTGTGTGTTGGTGGGGAGTCCATCAGGGAGAGGACGAATGAGTGGAGTATGGGCAGGAAAGCTGCGGAGTGGGAGGCATCAAGGTGGATGTTGAAGTCTCCCAGGAGGATCAGTGGGGTGCCATCCTCTGGGAAGGAGCTGAGCAGGGTGTCAAGCTCATCGAGGAAGCTTCCCAGGGCCCCTGGAGGGTGATAGATAACAACATTATACAAGTTAACAGGATAGGTGATTGAGACAGAGTGGTATTCAAAGGTAGAGATGGAGAGGTGAGAGAGGGGGAGAACAGAGAATTTCCAGGAGGGAGAGATCAGCAAACCTGTGCCCCCACCACGGCCAGACGGGCGGGTGGCGTGAGAGAAGGAGGAGGAGGAGGAGAGGGCTGCAGGGGATGCAGTGTTGCCTGGTGTGATCCAGGTCTCAGTGAGGGCAACGAAATGTTTGAGAGAAGAGGGACGCGTAGGCCGAAATGAAGTCAGCCTTCCGCGTAGCAGACTGGCAGTTCCATAGCCCTCCTGCGACCGTGAAGTCGTCACAGGGGGGTCAGTGAGGGATAGCGAAGGTTGGAGAGGTTCCGTCGCCGCGGGGGGCCTCGCCTGCGGAAGCGAGTTCTGTAGGGGAGAGAACGGGTTGGGATGGGGTTGACACATAGCATAGCAGTGAGGACAGGGAAGGCCTGTGGTGTGGCCACATGGTCAAGGAAAAGTTAAATTAAACATACACATGCATACTGAGAACAATCAATCGAGGACTGTCAGGCAAAGTCAAGGACCTCTCAACGTCAGCAGCAGAGGCAGAAACCTGCAGAGAACAAACGATATGAAATTAAACACATTTAAATATTATTAGGAATACAGTGTCCTCCATAATGTTTGGGACAAAGACCCATCATTTATTGATTTGCCTCTGTACTCCACAATTTGAGATTTGTAATAAAAAAGGGTATTTACATCCATATCGGGTGAACAGTGTATGAATTACAGCCCTTTTTATACATAATCCCCCCAATTTTAGGGCACCATGCTTGGGACACAGCAATGTTACAGTGCACATCATGAAGGAGTACACCCTCTCTGAAAAATGGAAATCCAGCTTTATCGCTTTACAAATAAAAAAAGATTTGGGGTTCCTATATTATGTAGTGTTACAGCAACACTGCAATACTGCAATGCTAAACAGGAAAGCATGTTTTTTTTAACCAACATTATAAAGAGCCATGTTGCAAATGAGTACACCGCCTCTGAGCAAAATTTGTTTCTGCTTCTAAATTATGACCATCACAAAAAAGAAAACAAAATTGACAGCTATTAAACATATACTTAACTGCAACATAGAAAGATATGTCATCAATAACTGTAAAATCAGTGAATTAGCCAACATTGAGTGCCTTGATGTGTCAGGACCTCTGCCTGAGTCTCCTTTGTGTTCCTGTTTCTTTAATTTGTTTCCCTTTATTATTTTTTTTTCCGTTTATTGTTTTTGCGTGTTTGCTTTTTCCTGCTTGTGTGTGCGAGTGCATGGGGGGGGGGGTGCTTGGGTTTTCGTTTTAGGTTCCTGGTCCCCGCCCACACTCCGCCCCAATCCTGCCTGCACCTCATCATTCTATCAAGCCTCTGCCGCCGTCCCCACCTGCAACTCATCTGTTACTCATTTTCTGTTTGCTATATATTTCTGTTAGCCCTTTAACCTGTGCCAGATCGTGCCTCTGTATTCTCTCAGTTGCCGTTCGAGCTTTTGCCCTGTTCTCTCGTGTACTCCCGGTTTTTACTTCCTTGCCTGTTTGTTACTACGTTCGTTAGCCTGCCTGCTCTACTCTTAGCTTTCGGTATTTTTTGACCCTCGCCTGTGCCCTCGACCTGATTTTTTGCTCCGTTTTCTGTACCTTTGCTTTTGGGTCTTGGATTTCAGTTTTTTCCACCTGTGCCTGGTTTTGCCACCCCGAGACTGTTTTTCCTTTTGACCCTGTTGTTGGTGTTAATAAATCGCCACTTTTTCACCTGAGCCTCTTGTCCGCGTTTGAGTCCCACCCCGGACCCTGACAGTACGATCTGGCCAGGATGGACTCAGCGGACTTGGGTCAGCTACAATCCGCGCTGGGACGGCAGGGAGCCTTGCTGGGCGAACACCAGCACCAGTTGGAGGCGGTGAAGCAAGCGCTGGATTCCTTCGCCCATACCATGACGGAGGTTACCACTCAACTACAGCGACTCCAGCAGACGCCAGCCAGCGCCCCGTCCCCACCAGCGACCTCCCCTGATCAGGGTTCGTTTGCCCTCCCAGCCCGAGAACCTCGCCTGTCGCCGCCGGAGCGCTATGCTGGGGAACCAGGTACATGCTGGTCGTTTTTAATTCAGTGCACCCTTATTTTCGACCAACAACCGTCCATTTTTCCCACCGAACGCGCTAAAGTCGCGTACCTGATCACCCTGCTATCAGGTCGGGCCAGGGAGTGGGGAACGGCGGTTTGGGAGGCTGGTGCTAACTTCTGCAATAATTACAGTTCGTTTGCGGAGGAGATGCGCAAGGTGTTCGACCGCTCCGTGCATGGGAGAGAGGCTGGTAGCCTGATGCTCCGGATACGCCAGGGGGGACGGTCGGTGTCGGACTATGCTATCGAGTTCCGCACTCTCGCCACCACTAGCGAGTGGGATGGGGTTGCGCGGTACGACGCCTTCCTTCATGGTCTAGCCGATCACATCAAGGACAAGATCGTTACCCGTGAGCTCCCCTCCGGCTTTGATGACCTGGTGGACCTGGCTATCCGAGTGGACAACCGGCTATCCCAACGGCGGCGGGAGAGAACCGTGAGTGCCCCCTTGTGGCCGTCCACAGAAGTTCGTTCACATGTCTCTCCGGTGTCTAGGTCCCCTCCTCGGCGTGAGTCGGAGTCCATGCAGGTTGACCGCGCTCATCTGACCCCGGCAGAAAAGCAGAGGAGAATGAACAACAGGCTGTGCCTCTACTGTGGCCGGGCTGGGCACTTCATCGCCACGTGTGAGTTAAAAGGCAACGCTCACCAGTAGAACGGGGAGTACTGGTGAGCGTCACCTCCGTCCCGAGCTCCCCAGCCCTACGTACCCTGTTATCCGCCACTCTCTCCTGGGAGGGGCAGCGGCGGCCCGTCACCGTTCTGATCGATTCTGGCGCGGATGAGAGCTTCATCGACGCTTCTCTGTCTGCCCGGTGGAGACTGCCTGTCGTCGCCCTGCCTACCCCGTTAAAGGCCAGCGCCCTTAACGGAGAGAGGTTAGCCACCATTACCCACATCACAGCCCCGGTGAGTCTTCTCCTTTCTGGCAACCATGGCGAGGAGATCGTCCTGTACTTGTTTGACTCACCCCAGGTCCCGGTGGTGCTGGGCCACCCCTGGTTGGTAAAGCACAACCCGCACATTAATTGGTCTGAAAATTCTGTCATGGGATGGAGCACCTACTGCCACACCCACTGTCTCCGGTCGGCTCAGTGTTTCCTGCCCCCTGCTCCAGCGCCCCCGGAGGAGCACCTTGACCTGTCTACTGTTCCCCCCGAATATCAGGATCTACGGGCCGTGTTCAGCAAGGCCCGAGCGACCGCGCTGCCTCCGCATCGCCCGTGCGACTGCTCCATCGAGCTGCTGCCTGGCACTTCTCCGCCCCGGGGCCGGCTCTACTCGCTGTCTCCCCTAGAGGTGGAGGCGATGAATAAGTACATCGGTGAGTCTCTGGCTGCTGGAATCATTCGCCCCTCCTCCTCTCCTGCTGGCGCGGGCTTTTTTTTTTGTGGGCAAGAGGGACGGCTCCCTGCGACCCTGCATTGACTACCGGGGGCTCAATGAAATTACCACCAAGAACCGCTACCCGTTACCCCTCATGTCATCTGCGTTTGAGCTCCTGCAGGGGGCGACCATTTTTTCTAAGCTGGACCTCCGCAGCGCCTACCATCTGGTCCGTATTCGGGAGGGAGACGAATGGAAGACCGCTTTTAATACACCTACCGGGCACTATGAATACCTGGTCATGCCATTTGGCCTCACCAACGCTCCTGCCGTGTTCCAAGCGCTGGTGAACGACATCTTGCGGGACATGGTAAACCGTTTTGTGTTTGTTTACATTGATGACATTTTGATTTTTTCCAAGTCTATCCAGGAGCACGTGCAGCATGTCCGGCGGCTACTACAACGGCTGTTAGAGAACCAGCTGTTTGTTAAGGCCGAGAAGTGTGCCTTCCACCAGGTGTCGGTCTCCTTCCTGGGGTTCATCGTTTCTGCCAGCGGCGTCCAGATGGACGAGGGCAAGGTCCGGGCGGTGTCGGAGTGGCCCGTTCCCAAGACGCGTAAAGACCTCCAGAGGTTCCTGGGGTTCGCCAACTTTTACCGAAGATTCGTGCGCGATTACAGCAGGGTCGCTGCCCCCCTCACTGCGCTCACTTCTACTGCGGTAAAGTTTCATTGGACAGAGATCGCTAGCCAGGCCTTTAACACGCTCAAGAGGCGGTTTACTGAAGCACCCATTCTGACCTCCGCGGACCCCACCCGCCAGTTCATTGTTGAGGTAGATGCCTCTGATGTGGGAGTAGGGGCGGTTCTGTCACAACGCTCTAGCCAGGATAACAAGCTTCACCCCTGTGCTTTCTTCTCCCACCGTCTCACTCCTGCAGAACAGAATTACAGCATTGGAGACCGCGAGCTGCTGGCAATTAAGCTGGCCTTAGAGGAGTGGCGCCACTGGCTGGAGGGCGCCCAGATTCCCTTTCTGGTCTGGACGGATCATAAGAACTTTGAATACATCAGGAGGGCTAAGCGCCTCAACTCGCGCCAGGCCCGCTGGGCCTTATTTTTTGCCCGCTTCAACTTCACCCTGTCATACAGGCCCGGCTCCAAGAACACCAAGCCTGATGCCCTCTCCCGCCTGTTCTGCACTGCTGAGGAGAACCCGGAGCAGGAGACCATCTTGCCCGCCAACTGCCTTGTGGCCGCAGTGGGGTGGGAGGTGGAGAGCGCAGTGTGCAGCGCCCAGCAGACGGAGCCCTCTCCGAGTAACGTGCCCACTAACTTGTTGTTTGTCCCCAAGTCTGTTCGTTCCCAGGTGCTCCAGTGGGGGCATTCCTCTCAGCTGACCTGCCACCCCGGGGTTAGGAGAACCCTGGCCTTCATCCAACAGCGGTTCTGGTGGCCTGCCATGGGGGAGGAGATTAGGCGCTTTGTCGCTGCCTGCCAGGTCTGCGCGCGCAACAAGTCCGCCAACACCCCTCCCGCTGGGCTGCTTCGCCCCCTGCCGGTCCCCAAGCGCCCATGGTCCCACCTCGCCTTGGATTTCGTGACGGGGCTTCCCCCCTCCAATGGTAACACTACCATCCTCACAGTAATTGATCGGTTTTCTAAGTCAGTACATTTCATTCCTTTAACCAAACTCCCTTCTGCCAAGGAAACGGCCGAACTCGTCACAAACCACGTCTTTCGAATTCACGGTTTACCTACTAACATTGTCTCTGACAGAGGCCCCCAATTCATCTCTAACTTTTGGAGGGAGTTCTGCAGACTCATCGGGGCGTCTGTCAGCTTATCCTCCGGCTACCATCCCCAAACCAATGGCCAGACGGAGCGGGCCAATCAGGACCTGGAGCGCATGTTGCGCTGCCTGGCCTCCCACAACCCGTCCTCTTGGAGTGAGAAGCTGGCCTGGGCAGAGTATGCCCACAACTCCCTTCCTGCGGCCTCCACTGGTTTGTCCCCATTCCAATGCTGTCTCGGTTACCAACCCCCTCTGTTCCCCTCTCAGGAGGGGGAGGCCAGTGTCCCTTCTGTCCAGGCTTTTATCCGACGGTGTCGGCGTACCTGGAGGCAGGCTCGGGCGGCCTTGCTCCGGTCCGGTGAACGGGTAAGGAGAGCAGCAGACCGGCATAGAACCACGGCTCCCCGTTACCGGCGTGGGCAGAGGGTATGGTTATCTACGAGGGATCTTCCGCTGAGGGAGAGCTCCTGGAAGCTAGCACCCCGGTTCATTGGCCCTTACCTGATCTCCCGGGTCATCAACCCTTCGGTGGTTCGCCTCAAGCTACCGGGTTCCCTTCGCCGCGTCCAGCCCTCCTTCCACGTCTCTCGGATCAAGCCTGCACTCCAAGATCCTCGCGTACCCCCCACCCCAGTTCCACCCCCCCCACGGCTCATCGATGGCACGCCCACCTACACGGTCAAGCGACTGCTCAAGGTTCGTCGCCGGGGGCGTGGCTTCCAGTACCTCGTAGACTGGGAGGGGTACGGTCCGGAGGAGAGGAGCTGGGTTCCTACCCGCGACATCCTGGACCAGTCCCTGATCCAGGAGTTCCAGCGTCGGCACCCCCAAGGAGGGACACCGGGAGGTGTCCGTCGGGGGGGGGGTACTGTCAGGACCTCTGCCTGAGTCTCCTTTGTGTTCCTGTTTCTTTAATTTGTTTCCCTTTATTATTATTTTTTCCGTTTATTGTTTTTGCGTGTTTGCTTTTTCCTGCTTGTGTGTGCGAGTGCATGGGGGGGGGGTGCTTGGGTTTTCGTTTTAGGTTCCTGGTCCCCGCCCACACTCCGCCCCAGTCCTGCCTGCACCTCATCATTCTATCAAGCCTCTGCCGCCGTCCCCACCTGCAACTCATCTGTTACTCATTTTCTGTTTGCTATATATTTCTGTTAGCCCTTTAACCTGTGCCAGATCGTGCCTCTGTATTCTCTCAGTTGCCGTTCGAGCTTTTGCCCTGTTCTCTCGTGTACTCCCGGATTTTACTTCCTTGCCTGTTTGTTACTACGTTCGTTAGCCTGCCTGCTCTACTCTTAGCTTTCGGTATTTTTTGACCCTCGCCTGTGCCCTCGACCTGATTTTTTGCTCCGTTTTCTGTACCTTTGCTTTTGGGTCTTGGATTTCAGTTTTTTCCACCTGTGCCTGGTTTTGCCACCCCGAGACTGTTTTTCCTTTTGACCCTGTTGGTGTTAATAAATCGCCACTTTTTCACCTGAGCCTCTTGTCCGCGTTTGAGTCCCACCCCGGACCCTGACATGATGTTTGATGGGGAGTGCTGAGCAACATCAAAATTCAATTGAGCACCTTTGGGTCCTTGTTAGTCTTGATATGTTTCATTGGTATCTGGTAAACCAGTGTTGCTGATACACTGCATCATATAGGAACCCCAAATGTTGTTATTTGTAAAGAAATATAGCTGGATTTCCTGGATTTCCATTTATGATGCGCACTGTCTGTGAATGAAAGTAGTCATGTTTAGTACCCCCCAATTCCCATAGAGATCCATTCAAATGCAAAGAGTTTTAGTATCGCTTGTAGGACAACCTGAAAATAAGATATCCAGACTCTGATGATGTTGATAGGTCACGGACATCAGGAAGTCATGGCATGCAAAGGATATGCAACCAAGTATAAAAAAATGACAATTTAATCTATGATTATGTTAATTTGTCCAATTATTTTTGAGCCCCTAAAATTGGGGAGGACTATGTATAAAAAGGGCTGTAATTCCTACAATGTTCACTTGATATGGATGTAAATATGGTCAAATCAAAGCTGAAAGTCTGCACTTTAACCACATTGTGACTGTTTTGTCAACTGTTTGTTTGTTGGAGAACAGAATGAAAACAACAAAAAAATGTGTCCCTGTCCAAACACATACAGACTGCACTGTATATTTACTTTAATTTGTTGTACAACGCAAAACCTGGGAATAATAGAGGGTGAAGGGAAAAACCCGCGGCCCGTCCAACCGCCCGACCTGGTGCAGGATTACCTGGAACAGAGTGAGAAAGAAAGAGAGAAAAACGGCCCAGAAAGCACTGGGGCTTCCTTATTATAGGATTTACCCCCAGGTGCTCTCAATTAGAAAGGGGTGCACCGCACACACTGGCCGACTCCTGTAACTACAATAAAAATAAAACAATATTAGAGACAGTCGTCACATCTGTTTCCAGTATCAGTGCATCACTCTGCTGTTTGAAGTGAGCCATCAGCACCAGCAGAACATATGGAGCTGCCACACTGGTATTGCTTCGGGTCAGAACAGCCTTGACTTCACTGTTGGTAGGGTTTTTCTTGAGGAACTCCATGATATTTCGCCCATTTCCTTCAAGAGATGCTTCCAGTTTTCTCAAAATGTTGATGTCTGTTAACATCTCAAAATGTGTACACATACTCCTAGGGACAAACAGGTATGGCCACTGAGATTTCAGATATTCAAGTGTGTGGGCCGGTGTTGTGTTTATCATCTTGCGCTGTAAGTAATACGTTGCCTCCATGAGATTCTGTACTTCTCCCCTTTCAATCCCAGACAAGCCCTCACGAGAGAAGAACTCCAAAAGTATCTTCTTTTTCTCTTCCAGTGTGCTTCCTGTTTCTTCAGCTGGAAGGTCTGGCTGCCACCGTGTGCAGCCATAGCTATCTGCAGGGCCTGTGTTTGGCTTTGCCCCTGTGGTGACAGACCTGCACCGTGCCAAAGTGTTATTTCTCTTTAAATGCTCAACATGAATTTTTATTTGACTCAGGAGAGATGCATATCGTCCCCCTATAAATATCCCTTCTATCATGTCAGCGAAGGACTGTGGAAACCCCTTGACAATCTTGACAGAAATTATGAGGCACTGCGACCACGAAGGGTTGGCCTCAAACTTCCTCATTTCGTCCACCAAGACCCGAACCATTTGCCTTCTATCTGCTGGTGAGGGCCTTATCCCACTTTCAGTGGCAGTACCAATACCTGGTGGCATTTTCTCCCAGGGTACGTGGAAAGTTTCTGGCCAGTTTTGCTTTACTGGTGGCCGTGTGGAATGTGATGGTGAAGGGCTACTGGATCTCGAGGAGCTTGACAGTGATGAACTGCCTTCTGGGGACTGGAGTAGGGGGGTAGCACAACTTATGGCATCTGGCAATGAAAACAAAAATCTATCATTATCAATATTGACTAAAATGATGCCGTAATTAATTAAATAAAACAATAAGCATTTTAATACACTCTTTAATTTGGTAGTGAAGTAGTAAATATACAGTACCTGCTCATTTCCATGCATTTAAAGGTTTTCTGCACTGGCTTGGTCGAATAACCTCTGCAATTTCCCGTTCTCTTATGTACTGCAAGTCATCTTTGCTTTCCACTCCCTGGTGTAAGATCGTTTCAACCAACAGAATGAGCGTCTCTTCTGGCACACTTGGCAGGACAGAAATGACTGCGTCCTTGATGCTCTCACTTATATCAGACATTCTGGAGGAAAGGAGTGGTGAAGGGCTATTAGAGACAGACCAAACATGTTGAACACAGGCAAAGGGTAATAGTCAAGGAGGCGTGCATGATCTAGGCAGAAATAATTTGAAATGGGGTTCTCTGAGCCCATCTTTGGGCAGTAAATCCCCTGATCAAAAAGGAAATCAGACTGGCATTTCTCTGTGACAAAGTAAACACAACTGTTGCAAACAAGAATCAGTTCTATCGTGCCAAAGACTAGTCCCTCATCATTCTTCTCCAAGACAACACACATGCCTTTATTGTAGCTTGTGCCTTTAACGGGGACATTGTGTACAGCCACAGAGTTAAGTAGTTGGAGGCCTAAATGATCAACAGATTGTTTTATCTTGTCATTGTAATCATTTGGAAAAGAAATCTGTACCTCTATCAAAAATGACACAAGGTGGATACACATTACCAGCACAGAGAGATGCTTGTAAAAGTTGATGCCTCCCTGCTAATGTGGAACACAAATTCTTGAAGTTGTGTCATTTGTGAGCACACTGTTTAAAATGTGTGTGTGTTTACTCTCAAACCTAAGGGTCCATAAGCGAATAAGAGGCCCAAAGCAAAGTATCAGTTCAGGATAGTGACATATATAATGGTGTTTCGGCTTAAGTGGGTGATTAGGAAAACAATCCTGTCGACTTGGCAAATACTCCTCAATAAGGACTCTCAAGTAGGCCACCTGGCTAGTTGCAATGGCAGGAGCACAAACAAATTCAACTTTTTGCCTTAGCTGCAACACAAATTGCCAAACTTCATTTTCAACTGGATTTTAAATTTTGTCCCCAATCAAGAGAGGCAGAAGTCTAAGGAAACACCAATTCTGGACAGCATGTCCACTCAATTTCTCACTTCCTGGATTCATTTCACATGGCTTATTGCTGGCGTCATTGCCAAGGTACCTGAAGTGATTAAGCCGTCCATTCAGTTCTCTATACGTGAAGAATTTCTGATTTGTGACAAAATGACTTAGGTATAGAGCCAAGTCATATGCGACGATACCCTCAAATAAGTCATGGCCCAGACAAGGAGGCAGACCAGGTTGGCACACATGGAAGTGGGTTAATTTGATAAATTTGGAATCAAGTTTAATTCCCAGTGACAGTTTTGATGTACTTACGTTATGCTGCATGCTGTGCTGCACGCTGTCTTTGTATGATGCAATTGTTTTCTTTTCACCTGTTGTGAAGGGAGATGACAAAAATTGAGCACGGTCAACAGTACATAATCTGCAGAAATGGGTGCTTTTACTGAAGTTTTCACTAAAGCCACCAATACTGTGTGATCCCAGATTATCTCCAGCTATGGCACACAATGTTCCTCGGTACACATGTCCATCAGGTAAGACTATACCACTTCAATCAAAGTAGCGGATTTACCACTTCAAAAGCATCCCGGTACAGTACCAGACCAAGAGATTCCTCCTACTTCTTAAACAGTACATTTGCTGCCACATTGCTACCATCCCAGATGTCTTCCAAGACATCTCTTGATCTAGACAAAGACTGTATCTCTTGTTTGTTGCTATGTGTTTGCTGCTTGACCGACTGACACTGAAAGAGTGATCGAAGTGCATCTTTTAACGGAATGTATTGAGCAAAACATTCCTTCCCTGAATCATTCATTCCAAGATAAATTGGGACTGGCTCAATGTAATGTAAAAACTGTTTTTTGTCTTTGATCAGTTTTCAAGGTCCCAGTGTTGCATGCCCGAAACAAATCCTCGGATTTAAGAACCTCTATGACATTCTCTCTCTCACTATCAGAGATATCCAATGATACCAGCATTTCGTCCAACTTATGAAGTAAATGAGACTGACTGATATCATGCACTGCTTGAAAATCCTCAATAATAGACTGTATGACTGATGCTGGCAGTAAAAGTTTTGCCTGCAACTTTAAATAAAAGAAAGCCAAATTGTGCAAGAAAAGGGATTCATCTGCTCTCTCTGGCAGCACCGCTGCTTGGTCTCCCTCATTATCATCAGTTATGTCGTCAGTCAAATCCCCCTCCAACACTGAAACATCCTCAACTTGTTCATTGGTTGCCGTTAGTCTCGTCTCTCTTCCTACTGTTTCAAGGCCCAAAAGACTGGATGCTGTACAAGACTTGTGTACTCTTGAAAAATGAGAAGTAAAGGAAGGGACGACTGAAAACGTTCTCCCACACTGACGAAATGGACAAGAAACTGCCCTGCCCTCTCTGATATGAGATTTCAAATGAGAGTTTAAACTGGATAAATCATTGCATCTAACATCGCAAAATTCTACATGACAAGATACACGCTCGATTGCAGTTACCTGTGCTCTCCTCTTATCTTGATGCTCTCGATATACATGACATTCCAACTGCGTTACGTTTCTGAACGAACGGGTGCAATCTAAAAAGGCGCATTTAAACGACGCGATTGGAAGACTCGCACGTACTTTCATATGCCTAACAAACGCATACTTCGTTAAGCATTGGTGACCACAATACTGACATGGAAACATGCTTTCATACTAAGCTATCGCTGGCGAATGATTGGCCGTTATGATACGAACTAGTTTTATGAATTCGAAACGCACGTAGCCTACCTGCGCAATCCAGCGACTCTCTAGCCAGCTGCAACAAAAAATATTCGAAATACAGGGTTGCCTTGGAAAAGAACAAGAAGATTAATGTGAAATACAGATCAACGTATTCTGTTGGAAATAAAAAACGAACAAATTGTAAGATAATTACTTTTAAATTACTTTTTGGCATTGCTTTGTTAGCAAATTCTCTGCCGCCACTACTAACCAATGGCTTCCCAATATCCTTTGCAATTTCCAGTTAATTACTGCAAATTCAAACGGTGATATGCAGTTAAGAGCAAAACGCCCACAATGCTGTTCTGTCTCCAGCAATGTGCTGTATATCAATAAAACAGCAGGTTACTGTCGGAATTTCCCTGTAATTTCACATCAATTTCATACCGTGTACCAACAATGACTATATATATGTTTATTTTAATATTTATTGATTTTTATAGATTTAATCAGCTGAAAGTGAAATGTTATTCTGCGGGCGTTTGGGCATATTATTTTGCCGTTGTCAAGCAAAACTCTGGTTCGTAGTTCTAATTGGACAGTCGTTATGCAGACACTCTGGTTGGTAGTTCTATTTGCACCGTTTTTAAGCAAAAACCTCTGGTCGTTAGTTCCAGGAAAACAATGATTTTATCCAGAAAAAAATAGTTCCTTCTGGTTTCATAGCATGCAATTAGTTTATACCATGTGTAAAGCTACCATACGTTTTTTGGCATTACATTTGTTGTGTTCAATAATAGATGTTACAGGTTGAGTGTATTCTGACCACTAGGAGGAGGCATTGTATTGCTTTAGTGAGAGTAGTTGGCAGTCTAAACCTAGTAAGGATGTGACGTGGAGGGAAAGTGTGTTGACCAGGAAATTGGGGTAAGATGCATACGCGCCTGCATTTGGCAGCAGGTGTGTGCATCATCCGTCAAATTCGCCAATAATCAAGCACCACCGCTATTACTAGTAATATTGACATTCATTCTAAGAAATGCATGCCCTCGCAGGCGTTTTGTGCACACGCAGCCTTACATTTAAGGACTTATAAATGCCTGGGGCAAATAAAAGGATGGCTTGGGCTCCACAGTGAACGAAGAAGCTCATGCATTCGGTAGCAGGTGTGTGCATCTCCGTTTTAAAAACAGTTGATTACGCAAATAGCGATCTCATAAATCCAAATTCCCCAGACAGAAATAATTAACCAGTGCATCCAATACGAACGCTGTGGCATTGGAAACTATTTAAACAAATAATATAGCAAATACAAACGTGTAATCTGGCGCAGGTGTGTGCGTCACCGTTTTAAATACAGTTGATTACGCAATTAGCGATCTCATAAATCCAAGTTACCGAGACAGAAATTATTATCCAGTCCATCTAAATCTAATTTTGTGCAACTGGAAACGATATAAAAGTGGTACAAGTCCTCTGAATAGATCGCGTGGGCAGCGGACTGCGCTGCCACAGTTCGTTGCGCGAATAGCGATCTCATAAATGTAAATTCCCCAGACAGAAATAATTAACCAGTGCATCCAACACGAACGCTGTGGCATTGGAAACTCTTTAAAAAAACAATTGAGCAAATGCCAAGGTGTAATCGGGCGAAGGTGTGTGCGTCACCGTTTTAAATACAGTTGATTACGCTTTTGGCGATCTCATAAATCCTACTTCCCGAGACAGAAATTATTATCCAGTCCATCTAAAACAAATTTTGTGCAATAGGAAACAATCTACAAGTGGTTCACGTTCAGCAAATAGATCGCGTAGGCACCGGACTGCGCTGCCGCCGATCGTTGGGCGAATAGCGATCTCATAAATCCAATTTCCCCAGACAGAAATAATTAACCAGTGCATCCAACACGAACGCTGTGGCATTGGAAACTATTTATACAAATAATATAGCAAATACAAACGTGTAATCGGGCGAAGGTGTGTGCGTCACCGTTTTAAATACAGTTGATTACGCTATTGGCGATCTCATAAATCCAAGTTCCCGAGACAGAAATTATTATCCAGTCCATCTAAAACGAATTTTGTGCAATAGGAAACAATCTCCAAGTGGTACACGTTCTCCAAATAGATCGCGTGGGCACCGGACTGCGCTGCCACAGTTCGTTGCGCGAATAGCGATCTCATAAATACAAATTCCCCAGACAGAAATAATTAACCAGTGCATCCAACACGAACGCCGTGGCATTGGAAACTATTTAAACAAATAATTGAGCAAATACAAACGTGTAATCGGGCGCAGGTGTGTGGTCACCCGTTTTAAATACAGTTGATTACGCTATTGGCGATCTCATAAATCCAAGTTCCGGAGACAGATATTATTATCCAGTCCATCTAAAACGAATTTTGTGCAATAGGAAACAATCTACAAGTGGCACACGTTCACCAAATAGATCGCGTGGGCAACGGACTGCGCTGCCACAGTTCGTTGCGCGAATAGCGATCTCATAAATCTAAATTCCCCAGACAGAAATAATTAACGAGTGCATCCAACACGAACGCTGTGGCATTGAAAACTCTTTAAAAAAAATTGAGCAAATACAAAGGTGTAATCGGGCGCAGGTGTGTGCGTCACCGTTTTAAATACAGTTGATAACGCTTTTGGCGATCTCAAAAATCCTAGTTCCCGAGACAGAAATTATTATCCAGTCCATCTAAAACGAATTTTGTGCAATAGGAAACAATCTACAAGTGGTACACGTTCAGCAAATTGATCGCATGGGCACCCGACTGCGCTGCCACAGTTCGTTGCGCGAATAGCGATCTCATAAATCCAAATTCCCCAGACAGAAATAATTAACCAGTGCATCCAACACGAACGCTGTCGCATTGGAAACTCTTTAATAAAACAATTGAGCAAATACAAAGGTGTAATCGGGCGCAGGTGTGTGCGTCACCGTTTTAAATACAGTTGATTACGCTATTGGCGATCTCATAAATCCAAGTTCCCGAGACAGATATTATTATCCAGTCCATCTAAAACGAATTTTATGCAATAGGAAACAATCTACAAGCGGTACATGTTCACCAAATAGATCGCGTTGGCACCGGACTGCGCTGCCACAGTTCGTTACGCGAATAGCGTTCTCATTAATCCAACTTCCCGACACAGAAATAATTGCCAGCCTTGTGTGTTGGTGGGGAGTCCATCAGGGAGAGGACGAATGAGTGGAGTATGGGCAGGAAAGCTGCGGAGTGGGAGGCATCAAGGTGGATGTTGAAGTCTCCCAGGAGGATCAGTGGGGTGCCATCCTCTGGGAAGGAGCTGAGCAGGGTGTCAAGCTCATCGAGGAAGCTTCCCAGGGCCCCTGGAGGGTGATAGATAACAACATTTTACAAGTTAACAGGATAGGTGATTGAGACAGAGTGGTATTCAAAGGTAGAGATGGAGAGGTGAGAGAGGGGGAGAACAGAGAATTTCCAGGAGGGAGAGATCAGCAAACCTGTGCCCCCACCACGGCCAGACGGGCGGGTGGCGTGAGAGAAGGAGGAGGAGGAGGAGAGGGCTGCAGGGGATGCAGTGTTGCCTGGTGTGATCCAGGTCTCAGTGAGGGCAACGAAATGTTTGAGAGAAGAGGGACGCGTAGGCCGAAATGAAGTCAGCCTTCCGCGTAGCAGACTGGCAGTTCCATAGCCCTCCTGCGACCGTGAAGTCGTCACAGGGGGGTCAGTGAGGGATAGCGAAGGTTGGAGAGGTTCCGTCGCCGCGGGGGGCCTCGCCTGCGGAAGCGAGTTCTGTAGGGGAGAGAACGGGTTGGGATGGGGTTGACACATAGCATAGCAGTGAGGACAGGGAAGGCCTGTGGTGTGGCCACATGGTCAAGGAAAAGTTAAATTAAAGTTAAATACACATGCATACTGAGAACAATCAATCGAGGACTGTCAGGCAAAGTCAAGGACCTCTCAACGTCAGCAGCAGAGGCAGAAACCTGCAGAGAACAAACGATATGAAATTAAACCCATTTAAATATTATTAGGAATACAGTGTCCTCCATAATGTTTGGGACAAAGACCCATCATTTATTGATTTGCCTCTGTACTCCACAATTTGAGATTTGTAATAAAAAAGGGTATTTACATCCATATCGGGTGAACAGTGTATGAATTACAGCCCTTTTTATACATAATCCCCCCAATTTTTAGGGCACCATGCTTGGGACACAGCAATGTTACAGTGCACATCATGAAGGAGTACACCCTCTCTGAAAAATGGAAATCCAGCTTTATCGCTTTACAAATAAAAAAAGATTTGGGGTTCCTATATTATGTAGTGTTACAGCAACACTGCAATACTGCAATGCTAAACAGGAAAGCATGTTTTTTTTAACCAACATTATAAAGAGCCATGTTGCAAATGAGTACACCGCCTCTGAGCAAAATTTGTTTCTGCTTCTAAATTATGACCATCACAAAAAAGAAAACAAAATTGACAGCTATTAAACATATACTTAACTGCAACATAGAAAGATATGTCATCAATAACTGTAAAATCAGTGAATTAGCCAACATTGAGTGCCTTGATGTATCAGGACCTCTGCCTGAGTCTCCTTTGTGTTCCTGTTTCTTTAATTTGTTTCCCTTTATTATTTTTTTTTCCGTTTATTGTTTTTGCGTGTTTGCTTTTTCCTGCTTGTGTGTGCGAGTGCATGGGGGGGGGGTGCTTGGGTTTTCGTTTTAGGTTCCTGGTCCCCGCCCACACTCCGCCCCAATCCTGCCTGCACCTCATCATTCTATCAAGCCTCTGCCACCGTCCCCACCTGCAACTCATCTGTTACTCATTTTCTGTTTGCTATATATTTCTGTTAGCCCTTTAACCTGTGCCAGATCGTGCCTCTGTATTCTCTCAGTTGCCGTTCGAGCTTTTGCCCTGTTCTCTCGTGTACTCCCGGTTTTTACTTCCTTGCCTGTTTGTTACTACGTTCGTTAGCCTGCCTGCTCTACTCTTAGCTTTCGGTATTTTTTGACCCTCGCCTGTGCCCTCGACCTGATTTTTTGCTCCATTTTCTGTACCTTTGCTTTTGGGTCTTGGATTTCAGTTTTTTCCACCTGTGCCTGGTTTTGCCACCCCGAGACTGTTTTTCCTTTTGACCCTGTTGTTGGTGTTAATAAATCGCCACTTTTTCACCTGAGCCTCTTGTCCGCGTTTGAGTCCCACCCCGGACCCTGACAGTACGATCTGGCCAGGATGGACTCAGCGGACTTGGGTCAGCTACAATCCGCGCTGGGACGGCAGGGAGCCTTGCTGGGCGAACACCAGCACCAGTTGGAGGCGGTGAAGCAAGCGCTGGATTCCTTCGCCCATACCATGACGGAGGTTACCACTCAACTACAGCGACTCCAGCAGACGCCAGCCAGCGCCCCGTCCCCACCAGCGACCTCCCCTGATCAGGGTTCGTTTGCCCTCCCAGCCCGAGAACCTCGCCTGTCGCCGCCGGAGCGCTATGCTGGGGAACCAGGTACATGCCGGTCGTTTTTAATTCAGTGCACCCTTATTTTCGACCAACAACCGTCCATTTTTCCCACCGAATGCGCTAAAGTCGCGTACCTGATCACCCTGCTATCAGGTCGGGCCAGGGAGTGGGGAACGGCGGTTTGGGAGGCTGGTGCTAACTTCTGCAATAATTACAGTTCGTTTGCGGAGGAGATGCGCAAGGTGTTCGACCGCTCCGTGCATGGGAGAGAGGCTGGTAGCCTGATGCTCCGGATACGCCAGGGGGGACGGTCGGTGTCGGACTATGCTATCGAGTTCCGCACTCTCGCCACCACTAGCGAGTGGGATGGGGTTGCGCGGTACGACGCCTTCCTTCATGGTCTAGCCGATCACATCAAGGACGAGATCGTTACCCGTGAGCTCCCCTCCGGCTTTGATGACCTGGTGGACCTGGCTATCCGAGTGGACAACCGGCTATCCCAACGGCGGCGGGAGAGAACCGTGAGTGCCCCCTTGTGGCCGTCCACAGAAGTTCGTTCACATGTCTCTCCGGTGTCTAGGTCCCCTCCTCGGCGTGAGTCGGAGTCCATGCAGGTTGACCGCGCTCATCTGACCCCGGCAGAAAAGCAGAGGAGAATGAACAACAGGCTGTGCCTCTACTGTGGCCGGGCTGGGCACTTCATTGCCACGTGTGAGTTAAAAGGCAACGCTCACCAGTAGAACGGGGAGTACTGGTGAGCGTCACCTCCGTCCCGAGCTCCCCAGCCCTACGTACCCTGTTATCCGCCACTCTCTCCTGGGAGGGGCAGCGGCGGCCCGTCACCGTTCTGATCGATTCTGGCGCGGATGAGAGCTTCATCGACGCTTCTCTGTCTGCCCGGTGGAGACTGCCTGTCGTCGCCCTGCCTACCCCGTTAAAGGCCAGCGCCCTTAACGGAGAGAGGTTAGCCACCATTACCCACATCACAGCCCCGGTGAGTCTTCTCCTTTCTGGCAACCATGGCGAGGAGATCGTCCTGTACTTGTTTGACTCACCCCAGGTCCCGGTGGTGCTGGGCCACCCCTGGTTGGTAAAGCACAACCCGCACATTAATTGGTCTGAAAATTCTGTCATGGGATGGAGCACCTACTGCCACACCCACTGTCTCCGGTCGGCTCAGTGTTTCCTGCCCCCTGCTCCAGCGCCCCCGGAGGAGCACCTTGACCTGTCTACTGTTCCCCCCGAATATCAGGATCTACGGGCCGTGTTCAGCAAGGCCCGAGCGACCGCGCTGCCTCCGCATCGCCCGTACGACTGCTCCATCGAGCTGCTGCCTGGCATTTCTCCGCCCCGGGGCCGGCTCTACTCGCTGTCTCCCCTAGAGGTGGAGGCGATGAATAAGTACATCGGTGAGTCTCTGGCTGCTGGAATCATTCGCCCCTCCTCCTCTCCTGCTGGCGCGGGCTTTTTTTTTTGTGGGCAAGAGGGACGGCTCCCTGCGACCCTGCATTGACTACCGGGGGCTCAATGAAATTACCACCAAGAACCGCTACCCGTTACCCCTCATGTCATCTGCGTTTGAGCTCCTGCAGGGGGCGACCATTTTTTCTAAGCTGGACCTCCGCAGCGCCTACCATCTGGTCCGTATTCGGGAGGGAGACGAATGGAAGACCGCTTTTAATACACCTACCGGGCACTATGAATACCTGGTCATGCCATTTGGCCTCACCAACGCTCCTGCCGTGTTCCAAGCGCTGGTGAACGACATCTTGCGGGACATGGTAAACCGTTTTGTGTTTGTTTACATTGATGACATTTTGATTTTTTCCAAGTCTATCCAGGAGCACGTGCAGCATGTCCGGCGGCTACTACAACGGCTGTTAGAGAACCAGCTGTTTGTTAAGGCCGAGAAGTGTGCCTTCCACCAGGTGTCGGTCTCCTTCCTGGGGTTCATCGTTTCTGCCAGCGGCGTCCAGATGGACGAGGGCAAGGTCCGGGCGGTGTCGGAGTGGCCCGTTCCCAAGACGCGTAAAGACCTCCAGAGGTTCCTGGGGTTCGCCAACTTTTACCGAAGATTCGTGCGCGATTACAGCAGGGTCGCTGCCCCCCTCACTGCGCTCACTTCTACTGCGGTAAAGTTTCATTGGACAGAGATCGCTAGCCAGGCCTTTAACACGCTCAAGAGGCGGTTTACTGAAGCACCCATTCTGACCTCCGCGGACCCCACCCGCCAGTTCATTGTTGAGGTAGATGCCTCTGATGTGGGAGTAGGGGCGGTTCTGTCACAACGCTCTAGCCAGGATAACAAGCTTCACCCCTGTGCTTTCTTCTCCCACCGTCTCACTCCTGCAGAACAGAATTACAGCATTGGAGACCGCGAGCTGCTGGCAATTAAGCTGGCCTTAGAGGAGTGGCGCCACTGGCTGGAGGGCGCCCAGATTCCCTTTCTGGTCTGGACGGATCATAAGAACTTTGAATACATCAGGAGGGCTAAGCGCCTCAACTCGCGCCAGGCCCGCTGGGCCTTATTTTTTGCCCGCTTCAACTTCACCCTGTCATACAGGCCCGGCTCCAAGAACACCAAGCCTGATGCCCTCTCCCGCCTGTTCTGCACTGCTGAGGAGAACCCGGAGCAGGAGACCATCTTGCCCGCCAACTGCCTTGTGGCCGCAGTGGGGTGGGAGGTGGAGAGCGCAGTGTGCAGCGCCCAGCAGACGGAGCCCTCTCCGAGTAACGTGCCCACTAACTTGTTGTTTGTCCCCAAGTCTGTTCGTTCCCAGGTGCTCCAGTGGGGGCATTCCTCTCAGCTGACCTGCCACCCCGGGGTTAGGAGAACCCTGGCCTTCATCCAACAGCGGTTCTGGTGGCCTGCCATGGGGGAGGAGATTAGGCGCTTTGTCGCTGCCTGCCAGGTCTGCGCGCGCAACAAGTCCGCCAACACCCCTCCCGCTGGGCTGCTTCGCCCCCTGCCGGTCCCCAAGCGCCCATGGTCCCACCTCGCCTTGGATTTCGTGACGGGGCTTCCCCCCTCCAATGGTAACACTACCATCCTCACAGTAATTGATCGGTTTTCTAAGTCAGTACATTTCATTCCTTTAACCAAACTCCCTTCTGCCAAGGAAACGGCCGAACTCGTCACAAACCACGTCTTTCGAATTCACGGTTTACCTACTAACATTGTCTCTGACAGAGGCCCCCAATTCATCTCTAACTTTTGGAGGGAGTTCTGCAGACTCATCGGGGCGTCTGTCAGCTTATCCTCCGGCTACCATCCCCAAACCAATGGCCAGACGGAGCGGGCCAATCAGGACCTGGAGCGCATGTTGCGCTGCCTGGCCTCCCACAACCCGTCCTCTTGGAGTGAGAAGCTGGCCTGGGCAGAGTATGCCCACAACTCCCTTCCTGCGGCCTCCGCTGGTTTGTCCCCATTCCAATGCTGTCTCGGTTACCAACCCCCTCTGTTCCCCTCTCAGGAGGGGGAGGCCAGTGTCCCTTCTGTCCAGGCTTTTATCCGACGGTGTCGGCGTACCTGGAGGCAGGCTCGGGCGGCCTTGCTCCGGTCCGGTGAACGGGTAAGGAGAGCAGCAGACCGGCATAGAACCACGGCTCCCCGTTACCGGCGTGGGCAGAGGGTATGGTTATCTACGAGGGATCTTCCGCTGAGGGAGAGCTCCTGGAAGCTAGCACCCCGGTTCATTGGCCCTTACCTGATCTCCCGGGTCATCAACCCTTCGGTGGTTCGCCTCAAGCTACCGGGTTCCCTTCGCCGCGTCCAGCCCTCCTTCCACGTCTCTCGGATCAAGCCTGCACTCCAAGATCCTCGCGTACCCCCCACCCCAGTTCCACCCCCCCCACGGCTCATCGATGGCACGCCCACCTACACGGTCAAGCGACTGCTCAAGGTTCGTCGCCGGGGGCGTGGCTTCCAGTACCTCGTAGACTGGGAGGGGTACGGTCCGGAGGAGAGGAGCTGGGTTCCTACCCGCGACATCCTGGACCAGTCCCTGATCCAGGAGTTCCAGCGTCGGCACCCCCAAGGAGGGACACCGGGAGGTGTCCGTCGGGGGGGGGGTACTGTCAGGACCTCTGCCTGAGTCTCCTTTGTGTTCCTGTTTCTTTAATTTGTTTCCCTTTATTATTATTTTTTCCGTTTATTGTTTTTGCGTGTTTGCTTTTTCCTGCTTGTGTGTGCGAGTGCATGGGGGGGGGGTGCTTGGGTTTTCGTTTTAGGTTCCTGGTCCCCGCCCACACTCCGCCCCAGTCCTGCCTGCACCTCATCATTCTATCAAGCCTCTGCCGCCGTCCCCACCTGCAACTCATCTGTTACTCATTTTCTGTTTGCTATATATTTCTGTTAGCCCTTTAACCTGTGCCAGATCGTGCCTCTGTATTCTCTCAGTTGCCGTTCGAGCTTTTGCCCTGTTCTCTCGTGTACTCCCGGATTTTACTTCCTTGCCTGTTTGTTACTACGTTCGTTAGCCTGCCTGCTCTACTCTTAGCTTTCGGTATTTTTTGACCCTCGCCTGTGCCCTCGACCTGATTTTTTGCTCCGTTTTCTGTACCTTTGCTTTTGGGTCTTGGATTTCAGTTTTTTCCACCTGTGCCTGGTTTTGCCACCCCGAGACTGTTTTTCCTTTTGACCCTGTTGGTGTTAATAAATCGCCACTTTTTCACCTGAGCCTCTTGTCCGCGTTTGAGTCCCACCCCGGACCCTGACATGATGTTTGATGGGGAGTGCTGAGCAACATCAAAATTCAATTGAGCACCTTTGGGTCCTTGTTAGTCTTGATATGTTTCATTGGTATCTGGTAAACCAGTGTTGCTGATACACTGCATCATATAGGAACCCCAAATGTTGTTATTTGTAAAGAAATATAGCTGGATTTCCTGGATTTCCATTTATGATGCGCACTGTCTGTGAATGAAAGTAGTCATGTTTAGTACCCCCCAATTCCCATAGAGATCCATTCAAATGCAAAGAGTTTTAGTATCGCTTGTAGGACAACCTGAAAATAAGATATCCAGACTCTGATGATGTTGATAGGTCACGGACATCAGGAAGTCATGGCATGCAAAGGATATGCAACCAAGTATAAAAAAATGACAATTTAATCTATGATTATGTTAATTTGTCCAATTATTTTTGAGCCCCTAAAATTGGGGAGGACTATGTATAAAAAGGGCTGTAATTCCTACAATGTTCACTTGATATGGATGTAAATATGGTCAAATCAAAGCTGAAAGTCTGCACTTTAACCACATTGTGACTGTTTTGTCAACTGTTTGTTTGTTGGAGAACAGAATGAAAACAACAAAAAAATGTGTCCCTGTCCAAACACATACAGACTGCACTGTATATTTACTTTAATTTGTTGTACAACGCAAAACCTGGGAATAATAGAGGGTGAAGGGAAAAACCCGCGGCCCGTCCAACCGCCCGACCTGGTGCAGGATTACCTGGAACAGAGTGAGAAAGAAAGAGAGAAAAACGGCCCAGAAAGCACTGGGGCTTCCTTATTATAGGATTTACCCCCAGGTGCTCTCAATTAGAAAGGGGTGCACCGCACACACTGGCCGACTCCTGTAACTACAATAAAAATAAAACAATATTAGAGACAGTCGTCACATCTGTTTCCAGTATCAGTGCATCACTCTGCTGTTTGAAGTGAGCCATCAGCACCAGCAGAACATATGGAGCTGCCACACTGGTATTGCTTCGGGTCAGAACAGCCTTGACTTCACTGTTGGTAGGGTTTTTCTTGAGGAACTCCACGATATTTCGCCCATTTCCTTCAAGAGATGCTTCCAGTTTTCTCAAAATGTTGATGTCTGTTAACATCTCAAAATGTGTACACATACTCCTAGGGACAAACAGATATGGCCACTGAGATTTCAGATATTCAAGTGTGTGGGCCGGTGTTGTGTTTATCATCTTGCGCTGTAAGTAGTACGTTGCCTCCATGAGATTCTGTACTTCTCCCCTTTCAATCCCAGACAAGCCCTCACGAGAGAAGAACTCCAAAAGTATCTTCTTTTTCTCTTCCAGTGTGCTTCCTGTTTCTTCAGGTGGAAGGTCTGGCTGCCACAGTGTGCAGCCATAGCTATCTGCAGGGCCTGTGTTTGGCTTTGTCCCTGTGGTGACAGACCTGCACCGTGCCAAAGTGTTATTTCTCTTTAAATGCTCAACATGAATTTTTATTTGACTCAGGAGAGATGCATATCCTCCCCCTATAAATTTCCCTTCTATCATGTCAGCGAAGGACTGTGGAAACCCCTTGACAATCTTGACAGAAATTATGAGGCACTGCGACCACGAAGGGTTGGCCTCAAACTTCCTCATTTCGTCCACCAAGACCCGAACCATTTGCCTTCTATCTGCTGGTGAGGGCCTTATCCCACTTTCAGTGGCCGTACCAATACCTGGTGGCATTTTCTCCCAGGGTACCTGGAAAGTTTCTGGCCAGTTTTGCTTTACTGGTGGCCGTGTGGAATGTGATGGTGAAGGGCTACTGGATCTCGAGGAGCTTGACAGTGATGAACTGCCTTCTGGGGACTGGAGTAGGGGGGTAGCACAACTTATGGCATCTGGCAATGAAAACAAAAATCTGTCATTATCAATATTGACTAAAATGATGCCGTAATTAATTAAATGAAACAATAAGCATTTTAATACACTCTTTAATTTGGCAGTGAAGTAGTAAATATACAGTACCTGCTCATTTCCATGCATTTAAAAGTTTTCTGCACTGGATTGGTCGAATAACCTCTGCAATTTCCTGTTCTCTTATGTACTGCAAGTCATCTTTGCTTTCCACTCCCTGGTGTAAGATCGTTTCAACCAACAGAATGAGCGTCTCTTCTGACACAGTTGGCAGGACAGAAATGACTGCGTCCTTGATGCTCTCACTTATATCAGACATTCTGGAGGAAAGGAGTGGTGAAGGGCTATTAGAGACAGACCAAACATGTTGTACACAGGCAAAGGGTAATAGTCAAGGAGGCGTGCATGATCTAGGCAGAAATAATTTGAAATGGGGTTCTCTGAGCCCATCTTTGGGCAGTAAATCCCCTGATCAAAAAGGAAATCAGACTGGCATTTCTCTGTGACAAAGTAAACACAACTGTTGCAAACAAGAATCAGTTCTATCTTGCCAAAGACTAGTCCCTCATCATTCTTCTCCAAGACAACACACATGCCTTTTTTGTAGCTTGTGCCTTTAACGGGGACATTGTGTACAGCCACAGAGTTAAGTAGCTGGAGGCCTAAATGATCAACAGATTGTTTTATCTTGTCATTGTAATCATTTGGAAAAGAAATCTGTACCTCTATCAAAAATGACACAAGGTGGAAACACATTACCAGCACAGAGAGATGCTTGTAAATGTTGATGCCTCTCTGCTAATGTGGAACACAAATTCTTGAAGTTGTGTCATTTGTGAGCACACTGTTTAAAATGTGTGTGTGTTTACTCTCAAACCTAAGGGTCCATAAGCGAATAAGAGGCCCAAAGCAAAGTATCAGTTCAGGATAGTGACATATATAATGGTGTTTCGGCTTAAGTGGGTGATTAGGAAAACAATCCTGTCGACTTGGCAAACACTCCTCAATAAGGACTCTCAAGTAGGCCACCTGGCTAGTTGCAATGGCAGGAGCACAAACAAATTCAACTTTTTGCCTTAGCTGCAACACAAATTGCCAAACTTCATTTTCAACTGGATTTTAAATTTTGTCCCCAATCAAGAGAGGCAGAAGTCTAAGGAAACACCAATTCTGGACAGCATGTCCACTCAATTTCTCACTTCCTGGATTCATTTCACATGGCTTATTGCTGGCGTCATTGCCAAGGTACCTGAAGTGATTAAGCCGTCCATTCAGTTCTCTATACGTGAAGAATTTCTGATTTGTGACAAAATGACTTAGGTATAGAGCCAAGTCATATGCGACGATACCCTCAAATAAGTCATGGCCCAGACAAGGAGGCAGACCAGGTTGGCACACATGGAAGTGGGTTAATTTGATAAATTTGGAATCAAGTTTAAATCCCAGTGACAGTTTTGATGTACTTGCGTTATGCTGCATGCTGTGCTGCACGCTGTCTTTGTATAATGCAATTGTTTTCTTTTCACCTGTTGTGAAGGGAGATGACAAAAATTGAGCACGGTCAACAGTACATAATCTGCAGAAATGGGTGCTTTTACTGAAGTTTTCACTAAAGCCACCAATACTGTGTGATCCCAGATTATCTCCAGCTATGGCACACAATGTTCCTCGGTACACATGTCCATCAGGTAAGACTATACCACTTAAATCAAAGTAGCGGCTTTACCACATCAAAAGCATCCCGGTACAGTACCAGACCAAGAGATTCCTCCTACTTCTTAAACAGTACATTTGCTGCAACATTGCAACCATCCCAGATGTCTTCCAAGACATCTCTTGATCTAGACAAAGACTGTATCTCTTGTTTGTTGCTATGTGTTTGCTGCTTGACCGACTGACACTGAAAGAGTGATCGAAGTGCATCTTTTAACGGAATGTATTGAGCAAAACATTCCTTCCCTGAATCATTCATTCCAAGATAAATTGGGACTGGCTCAATGTAATGTAAAAACTGTTTTTTGTCTTTGATCAGTTTTCAAGGTCCCAGTGTTGCATGCCCGAAACAAATCCTCGGATTTAAGAACCTCTATGACATTCTCTCTCTCACTATCAGAGATATCCAATGATACCAGCATTTCGTCCAACTTATGAAGTAAATGAGACTGACTGATATCATGCACTGCTTGAAAATCCTCAATAATAGACTGTATGACTGATGCTGGCAGTAAAAGTTTTGCCTGCAACTTTAAATAAAAGAAAGCCAAATTGTGCAAGAAAAGGGATTCATCTGCTCTCTCTGGCAGCACCGCTGCTTGGTCTCCCTCATTATCATCAGTTATGTCGTCAGTCAAATCCCCCTCCAACACTGAAACATCCTCAACTTGTTCATTGGTTGCCGTTAGTCTCGTCTCTCTTCCTACTGTTTCAAGGCCCAAAAGACTGGATGCTGTACAAGACTTGTGTACTCTTGAAAAATGAGAAGTAAAGGAAGGGACGACTGAAAACGTTCTCCCACACTGACGAAATGGACAAGAAACTGCCCTGCCCTCTCTGATATGAGATTTCAAATGAGAGTTTAAACTGGATAAATCATTGCATCTAACATCGCAAAATTCTACATGACAAGATACACGCTCGATTGCAGTTACCTGTGCTCTCCTCTTATCTTGATGCTCTCGATATACATGACATTCCAACTGCGTTACGTTTCTGAACGAACGGGTGCAATCTAAAAAGGCGCATTTAAACGACGCGATTGGAAGACTCGCACGTACTTTCATATGCCTAACAAACGCATACTTCGTTAAGCATTGGTGACCACAATACTGACATGGAAACATGCTTTCATACTAAGCTATCGCTGGCGAATGATTGGCCGTTATGATACGAACTAGTTTTATGAATTCGAAACGCACGTAGCCTACCTGCGCAATCCAGCGACTCTCTAGCCAGTTGCAACAAAAAATATTCGAAATACAGGGTTGCCTTGGAAAAGAACAAGAAGATTAATGTGAAATACAGATCAACGTATTCTGTTGGAAATAAAAAACGAACACATTGTAATATAATTACTTTTAAATTCGCGTAGCCTATTAGGTGTGACACTCGAAACTTGGCATTGCTTTGTTAGCAAATTCTCTGCCGCCACTACTAACCAATGGCTTCCCAATATCCTTCGCAATTTCCAGTTAATTAATGCAAATTCAAACGGTGATATGCAGTTAAGAGCAAAACGCCCACAATGCTGTTCTGTCTCCAGCAATGTGCTGTATATCAATAAAACAGCAGGTTACTGTCGGAATTTCCCTGTAATTTCACATCAATTTCATACCGTGTACCAACAATGACTATATATATGTTGATTTTTATATTTATTGATTTTTTCATAGATTTAATCAGCTGAAAGTGAAATGTTATTCTGCGGGCGTTTGGGCATATTATTTTGCCGTTGTCAAGCAAAACTCTGGTTCGTAGTTCTAATTGGACCGTCGTTATGCAGACACTCTGCTTGGTAGTTCTATTTGCACCGTTTTTAAGCAAAAACCGCTGATCGTTAGTTCCAGGAAAACAATGATTTTATCAAGAAATAAATAGTTCCTTCTCGTTTCATAGCATGCAATTAGTTTATACCATGTGTAAAGCTACCATACGTTTTTTGGCATTACATTTGTTGTGTTCAATAATAGATGTTACAGGTTGAGTGTATTCTGACCACTAGGAGGAGGCATTGCATTGCTTTAGTGAGAGTAGTTGGAAGTCTAAACCTAGTAAGGATGTGACGTGGGGGAAAGTGTGTTGACCAGGAAATTGGGGTAAGATGCATACGCTCCTGCATTCGGCAGCAGGTGTGTGCATCATCCGTCAAATTCGCCAATAATCAAGCACCACCGCAGTTACTAGTAATATTGACATTCATTCTAAGAAATGCATGCCCTCGCAGGCGTTTTGTGCACACGCAGCCTTACATTTAAGGACTTATAAATGCCTGGGGAAAATAAAAGGATGGCTTGGGCTCCACAGTGAACGAAGAAGCTCATGCATTCGGTAGCAGGTGTGTGCATCTCCGTATTAAAAACAGTTGATTACGCAAATAGCGATCTCATAAATCCAAGTTCCCGAGACAGACATTATTACCCAGTCCATCTAAAACGGATTTTGTGAATAGGAAACAATCTACAAGCGGTACACGTTCACCAAATAGATCGCATGGGCACCGGACTGCGCTGCCCCAGTTCGTTGCGCGAATAGCGATCTCATAAATCCAAATTCCCCAGACAGAAATAATTAACCAGTGCATCCAACACGAACGCTGTGGCATTGGAAACTCTTTAAACAAATAATATAGCAAATACAAAGGTGTAATCGGGCGCAGGTGTGTGCGTCACCGTTTTAAATACAGTTGTTGACGCTATTAGCGATCTCATAAATCCAAGTTCCCGAGACAGAAATTATTATCCAGTCCATCTAAAACGAATTTTGTGCAACTGGAAACAATATACAAGTGGTAGACCTCCTCTGAATAGATCGCGTGGACACCGGACTGCGCTGCCACAGTTCGTTAGGCGAATAGCGATCTCATAAATCCAAATTCCCCAGACAGAAATAATTAACCAGTGCATCCAACAGGAACGCTGTGGCATTGGAAACTCTTTAAACAAACAATTGAGCAAATACAAAGGTGTAATCGGGCGCAGGTGTGTGCGTCACCCGTTTTAATTAGAGTTGATTACGCTCTTGGCGATCTCATAAATCCAAGTTCCCGAGACAGAAATTATTATCCAGTCCTTCTAAAACGAATTTTGTGCAATAGGAAACAATCTACAACTGGTACACGTTCACCAAATAGATCGCGTGTGCACCGGACTGCGCTGCCACAGTTCCTTGTGCGAATAGCGATCTCATGAATCCAAATTCCCCAGACAGAAATAATTAACCAGTGCATCCAACACCAACGCTGTAACATTGGAAACTATTTAAACAAATAATTGAGCAAAAACAAACGTGTAATCGGGTGCAGGTGTGTGTATCACCGTTTTAAATACAGTTGATTACGCTATTGTCGATGTCATAAATCCATGTTCCCGAGACAGATATTATTATCCAGTCCATCTAAAACGAGTTTTTTGCAATAGGAAACAATCTACAAGCGGTACATGTTCACCAAATAGATCGCGTGGGCACCGTACTGCGCTGCCACAGTTCGTTGCGCGAATAGCGATCTCATAAATCCAAATTCCCCAGACAGAAATAATTAACCAGTCCATCCAACACGAACGCTGTGGCATTGGAAACTATTTTAACAAATAATTTATCAAATTCAAACGTGAAATCGGGCGCAGGTGTGTGCGTCAGCCGTTTTAAATTAAGTTGATTGCGCTATTAGCGATCTCATAAATCCAAGTTCCCGAGACAAATTATTATCCAGTCCATCTTAAACGAATTTTGTGCAACTGGAAACAATCTACAAGTGATACAAGTCCTCAGAATAGATCGCGTGTGCATCGGACTGCGCTGCCACAGTTCGTTACGCGAATAGCGATCTCCTAAATGTAAATTCCCCAGACAGAAATAATTAACCAGTGGATCCAACACGATCGCTGTGGCAGTGGAAACTCTTTAAACAAAAAATTGAGCAAACACAAAGGTGAAATCGGGCGCAGGTGTGTGCGTCACCGTTTTAAATACAGTTGATTGCGCTATTGGTGATGTCATAAATCCGATTTCCCGAGACAGAAATTATCATCCAGTCCATCTAAAACGAATTTTGTGCAGTAGGAAAAAATATACAAGCGATACACGTCCTCTGAATAGATCCGGTGGGCACCGGACTGCGCTGCCACAGTTCGTTGCGCGAATAGGGATCTCATAAATCCAAATTCCCCAGACAGAAATAATTAACCAGTGCATCCAACACGAACGCTGTGGCATTGGAAACTATTTAAAGAAATAATTGAGCAAATACAAACGTGTAATCGGGTGCAGGAGTGTGCGTCACCCGTTTTAAATACAGTTGATTATGCTATTAGCGATCTCATAAATCCAAGTTCCCGAGACAGAAATTATTATCCAGTCCATCTAAAACGAATTTTGTGCAATAGGTAACAACCTACAAGTGGTACACGTTCACCCAATAGATCGCGTGGGCACCGGACTGCGCTGCCACAGTTCGTTGCGCCAATAGCGATCTCATAAATCCAAATTCCCCAGACAGAAATAATTATCCTGTGCATCCAACACGAACGCTGTGGCATTGGAAAATATTTAAACAAATAATTTAGCAAATTCAAACGTGTAATCGGGCGCAGTTGTGTGCGTCACAAGTTTTAAATACAGTTGATTACGCTATTAGCGATCTCATAAATACAAGTTCCCGAGACAGAAATTATTATCCAGTGCATCTAAAACGAATTTTGTGCAACTGGAAACAATCTACAAGTGGCACAAGTCCTCTGAGTAGATCGCGTGGTCACCGGACTGCGCTGCCACAGTTCCTTATGCGAATAGCGATCTCATAAATCCAAATTCCCCAGACAGAAATAATTAACCTGTGGATCCAACACGAACGCTGTGGCATTGGAAACTCTTTAAACAAACAATTGAGCAAATACATTGGTGTAATCGGGCGCAGGTGTGTGCGTCACCGTTTAAAATACAGTTGATTACGCTATTGGCGATCTCATAAATCCAAGTTCCCGAGACAGAAATTATTATCCAGTTATCTAAATCGAATTTTGTGCAATAGGAAACAATCTACAAGTGGTACACGTTCACCAAATGGATCGCGTGGGCAACGGACTGCGCTGCCACAGTTCGGTGCGCGAATTGTGATCTCATAAATCCAAATTCCCCAGACAGAAATAATTAACCAGTGCATCCAACACAACCGCTGTGGCATTGGAAGCTCTTTAAAAAAAAATTGAGCAAATACAAAGGTGTAATCGGGCGCAGGTGTGTGCGTCACCGTTTTAAATACAGTTGATTACCCTATTGGCGATCTCATAAATCCAAGTTCCCGAGACAGAAATTATTATCCAGTCCATCTAAAACCAATTTTGTGCAATTGGAAACAATCTACAAGTTGTACACGTTCACCAATTAGATCGGGTGGGCACCGGACTGCGCTACCACAGTTCGTTTGGCGAATAGCGATCTCATAAATCCAAATTTCCCAGACAAAAATAATTAACCAGTGCATCCAACACGAACGCTGTGGCATTGGATACTCTTAAAAAAATAATATAGCAAATACAAACGTGTAATCGGGCGCAGGTGTGTGCGTCACCGTTTTAAATAAAGTTGATTATGCTATTAGCGATCTCATAAATCCAAGTTCCCGAGACAGAAATTATTATCCAGTCCATCTAAAACGAATTTTGTGAATAGGAAACAATCTACAAGCGGTACACGTTCACCAAATAGTTCGCGTGGGCACCCGACTGCGCTGCCACAGTTCGTTGCGCGAATAGCGATCTCATAAATCCAAAATCCCAAGACAAAAATAATTAACCAGTGCATCCAACACGAACGCTGTGGCATTGGAAACTATCAGACAATTCTGCTTAGGACCTACTGATCAGGGGTCTAGTACAGTAAATGCCTTTAGTGAGGTCTTCAAGTTAGATAGGCGACCACGATCTGCCCGTTAACGGGATTGTTGGTATTGGTTCTGGTGTTTTGGCTTAAGAGGACCCATGGGCGTTATACGCCGGTCCCTTTCAAATTCGCCTGAAGGAACCCGATAGATCCGCACCGTCCTGGGCTCATAACTATCGATGCACTATCCATACAAGGAAGGCATGTATTATGGTGTTCCGCCTCCTACCCTCTGGGGGCTTCACCGAACTGAGATTTAACAATAGTGCTAAACCCGGGAGCATATATTGAGGAATGATGGCACAAGGTAGAGCCGAGTGTAACCACTTCAAATTCCACGTATAGTTAAAACCAAATTTTAAATTATAATTTAATATTGGAGTCAGATTAACACGAGGGTAAAAACTAGTAACCGTTACGTTTTCTTGCTGTGGTCATGGATATATTTGATGTGTTGTTCCGCGCATTTGTGAATATTCTGATGCTCCCATTGGAATATTGACGGTCCGGCGACAGATCAGACATATCTCTGATGACAGCATGGCCCCGTTTGCGAACTGAGAGTAACCAGAATGCTACTGGTCCGTTTCAGGCCAGTTTTAAGCGGGATATGAAGCAACGCCTTCATATCTGACCCAGTGGAACCAGTGCGTTCTTAATTATAATTGTGCCCTGTTCTTACGAACAGAGGAAAAATAACTAACTAACTAAAAAATAACTAACATCTCCGGTTTGAATCACACCAGCCAAGGGAAGAACACGCGATGCCTTCCCCTCCAGCTACAAACCCTCATTGGTCTAACTGTGAGGTGTTTACAAGTGGTGACCCCGACGTGATGGGAAGTATCTGGAGTTTGTTCCCTAAAGTGTCTGCTGGTGTTTTTCATCCCGGCGTGATACCCTTCACTGTGGGTATTTCACATTTTCTTCTCTGGTTTCCCGATCCTTGGTGTGGTGAGTGACAATTCTCTTGTATATTAGCCTGTGCTAGGGAGAGTTTTTAGCCACTGTGTAGGGGATCGACATATCCCAGACAGGCCTGGGACCGTAGAAACCAGGCATTTTCATATTACTACCCTTCGGGGAATTCATGAACAGGGAAAGAGAGAAGCTTAGGCTGGTATGTTTTTAGGAAATGTGTTGTGCCAATACGGCGAAATGCGTTTTAGAACAAACTAGCCTATAGCCGTAGATGGTTGCGTATGTGTAAGAAAATGTAAACGTTTGTAGAAAAGAAGAGAGTTTTGATGCAAAGCTAACTACTGTTTCTGCGCAGAGGCGCAGAAAGCCTTGCTCAAATACAGGATAAAATGAGGCGCTGGTGAAAAGCCAGTGAATTTTGAAGGGGAACAATGAGAATGCTTATAGCTGTCGGTAAGCGTGTGCAATCGCAGAATGCACATGCTATGAAGTTTGAACTTTGCTAGGGGGCTAACCCAGGAAAAGTGGCAAGCTTTGTAGGAAAATTTTGAGACTCCCCATGATTGTGATGACGTCACATGTTAACGTTAGGGTGTTCCCACCAAGGTTGGGCCAGATGTATCCTCCTAAAACAGTAGCCCTATCAGTAGTTATAGATAAGTTTTCATGAGTGTGACGACTTCAATATGCGTCATGATAAAGTAAACATCTACTCATATAATCAAAACAGTAGCCCTATCAGTAGTTATAGATAAGCTTTTACGACTGTGACGACGTCACTATGCGTCATGATGAAGTCATATAATCAAAACAGTAGCCCTATCAGTAGTTATAGATAAGTTTTATGATTGTGACGACTTCACCATGCGTCATGATAAACTCATATAATCAAAACAGTAGCCTTAGAAATCTTACTATCAGTAGTTGTAGATAAGCTTTTGGAAACGCAAGAAACCACAGTATCAACTGTAGAAAAAGAGCATGAGAACGCAGTAGACTTAGAAATCATATATACATATTCACTCACTCAGCAGAAAAGAACTAGTCACTGAACAGATAAACACTAACTAGAAAACTAATATTTTACAGTGACCCATATGTAACTTGTATGTTTAATGAAAAAATTACAGAAGGCTGAGACTTATATGCATACTGGAAAAGTACAGAACAAAGACCACTGGTTCTCAAGAGAAAGTTGGGGTAGCCTCCCACACTGACGTTATCCGTTATCACCTAAGAACAAAGACAGTCATTTTGGTGCCAAGAAGGTCAGGTTGACCCAAGAAATAAAAATTATTGTGGTGCCAAAAAGAACAAGTGGCTGGGATTTACGTAAATGTATAAGGGGTTATGGAGTTTGTGGAGTACATTTTGTGTATAAAAGGATTGTAAAACTGACAGTCGTGGTTCAATTCGGCGGAATTGTTCCGGCTTTGTTGTGCACATGCACCGGTGCAAATAAAGTCAATCTTTTCTGAAGAGCTTGCTGCCGTGGTGTCTTTTCCATCGTGAAGTTGTTTTCTACAGATTGGCGATTGGACTCAGAGACTGCTGTCGTTTTTCCTAGACCACGACATTTGGGGGCTCGTCCGGGATACGAAAGAGGAATCACTGAAGCTCCCGGCTCCTAGAGACAGAGGCGGAGGGTGCTTGCCCCTTAAAAAAGCTGGCGCCAGCTTATCAAAAGGTAAGAGTATTTAACTACTTTGTTTCGGACTGGGGCACTGTTCCCTCTGGCCTCTTCTCCCTGACGCCGGGAGTGAAAGCCTCTCGTACAACAAACCCGGCAACTAACATCGAAAATTGAGGGGAAGGAAGCGGCGAGCTCTTTAGAAAAGTACGCCCCAAACCGTGAGTGAATTGTGTGTGGTGTGAGTGGATTGTGTGTGGTGTGAGTGAATTGTGTGTGGTGTGAGTGGATTGTGTGTGGTGTGAGTGAATTGTGTGGGGTATGAGTGTGAATGGAGTGTGGTATGAGTGAAAGGACGTCATAAAATTTTTATTTTTCGGAAAAGTTTTGGGAAAAGTGTTGTTGGTTAGGAACAACATTGATAAAGCTGCTTATGCTTGATTAGATGCTTATGCTTGTGCGGAATTGTGTTGGAAACAGAATTGTTGAGTAGAAACAATTTTGGAAAAGGCCTATATTTGTTGCAAAAGTGTGAGGAACGGGAACTGGGAATTCAATATCCCTTTAGCGAAGTTTACACTGATGCAGGTGTGTGTGGCAAAGAGTGTAATTGGTACACTAACGCCGTTGTTATATGTGGTGCCAAGAGACTTGGAAAGGCAGTAATTCCTTGTGTAGGTCACCTGCAAGAGCTCGGGTCCGGGATAAAGTGTTGGAAAAAGGTCTATTTTTGTTGCAACAGTGTGGGTCACTGATGCAGGTGTTTGTGTGGGGCTAAGAGACTTGGAAAGGCAATAATTCCTTGTGTAGGTCACCTGCAAGAGCTCGGGTCCCGGGATATAAAGAGAAAACTGTTGTTGGGTAGAAACAACAGGGATAACGCTGTGCTTATGCTTTGATTAGATGCTCATGCTTGCGGGGAAATAACGTTGTATTAGGGAACAGAGGAAAAACTTTTTGTGTGTGTGTGTACGTACAATTATAGAGTGTGTGGAAGAGAGAACGGCAAGAGTGTAGAAGAGATAAGAAGGGAGAAAATAAGTGTAGAAATCAAGGTCGTGGGGAGCCTTGGCTGGAAAAATAACGGTTAAATAATAAAGAAATAGAATAAAAGGCAGAAGCCTCGGTTGGGAATAAAGGTTAAATAGAGATAAAGTATATTAAAGTATTAGAGTATCCTGTCCTGTCACCGTAAAGTAATGGAAAAAGAAGAGAAAACGCCAATTGAGATAATCACAGGAAAATATCCTAAATGTGAACAGGAGATAAAGAAAATATCAGAAAAATGGACAAAAAGAACTAAGAAATTGGTGACAAAATGGCCAAAAGGGGGCACGTTTGATAGAGAAATATGCGATCAGATGGGAGGGGTAATAGCACATTATAAATCAGAAGACAAGTCAGAAACAAGAAAGCTAAAAAGAGAACAGGAAAAAACAATTTTAGGATGGTTTAGGTCCGCTTCCCTAGAAAGAGATGTAGGATTAAAAAGGGATTGCAGTGAAATAATGACTCCCCCTCCGTATGCCCCACAATCACCAAGACATGCGGTAATAAAAGAGAAAGACTTGTATCCAATATGCCCGGTAACATCTGCAGTGTATCCGGTAGTAAAGGGACAGGTGGAAATAAAAGGGTGGGTAGAACATGAGGAAGGTGAAGAACAACTGGGGATAGAGAGAGCGCGGCTCGAGCAAGAAAAGGAAAAAATAGAAACAAGGGTAGCTGAGCTGAAGGGAGAATATAAAGAAGTGGAGGAATTAGAAGAACTGTTAAAAGAAAAATATAACCAGTATGATGAATACCATAGTAGGTTAGCAAAAGGCACTGCAAATAAAAAACAAATCCCCCAGACAGAGTATAAACTAGAATATAGTAAAGGGGAGGAGGAGTCCTCCCCAGCAGAAAAAAGTGAGGCAAGCGATAGTGAAGCGAGCCAGGCAAGTAATAGCGAGGCAGAAGAGTCAGAGGGGGGAGAAGGGCCTGCACAGGTGGGGGGAGACTTAGCTGGGCGATATCAAAACGTAAGAAAAAGACCGCCAACCCGGCGTAACCCAGCAGCAGAAGGGTATAGCCATAATGCTAAAAGCCCATAGCACCATTATTGATGAGGGAAGGTGGTGTACCCCGATACATTCCCTGGTCCACCCAAGATATGTATAATGTAATAACCAATCTCCCTGAGTTGCAGAATGGGGCAGGCCACTGGATCAGGGTGCTGGAGGAGGAGACGACAGGCCGGCTCCTGGCTGTGGGTGACCTGAAGGCTCTCCTGGGGAAGGTTGTGGGGATGGAAACAATGCTGGACATATTTGAGCAAGCTGGCTTTGACAGAACCCATGCGCAGTCACCAGCAGTGGACGGTGGGCCGTTTGATAACGTGCGTGGGGTTGTTTGGGCTGCTCTACGAGCCCTGTATCCTGCACGACCGGACATAATGACCTTAACGGGGCCGCCGTTAAAAGAAAATGAACCACCAGCAACATACATCCAAACGCAGTTGCGCAGGTGGAGATTGATGACTGAGAGGGATGTACAGGAAGATCCCATAATGACCTCCCTCTTCCGCAAAGCTGTCCGGGAGGGGATGCCACAGGAAGTGGGGCGCCGCCTCGATGAGGTGGTGGGGCTGAACACCATGGCACACAGAGAGTTTGTTGATCATGTGGTACACGCTGTAGAAAGGCAGCGGAAAGAGGGGAAAACGCTGGAAGATCAAACAAAAGACATTCAAAGAAAGCTACTGCAGTTGCAGCTGGAGGAGCTGAAAACCAAAGAAAAAGAGGCGAAAAAAGTGGCATCTGTGAAAATACAGAATATGGACAATGGGTTCTTTGACTTTGAAGCCGCCCCCACGCCTGAACCATGGAGTGGTCTGATGGTGCCCCGGCCAACGGTGGTCTACAACTTCTCCGGCATCCCTCCCCCGGTGGCCATGCAAGGTAATATGAACGGGGGAGGGACACAACCGGGTGGGAATCATATGGGGGGAGGGCCAGGGATTGGTGGTCAAAATACCCAGTGGAGAGGGCAGCAGAATCAGAATAATAACATGCAAAATAGAAATTGGAACCAACAAGGCTTTTCTAATCAACAGAGACAGGGCCCCATAGTTTGCTATAGATGTGATCAGGAGGGGCACATAAAAAGAGTGTGTCCAAACGCTCAAGGGATGTACCCAGGTAACCAGGGGACCTGGGTACCTAATCAGCCTCAGCAATCGCAGGGTTACCCCAACTTGACCCCACCTCCTCAGGCTAGGTCCCCATATCAGAGTGGGGGACCTGTAAATTACCAAGGTGCCCAATAAGGGTGCCCAGAGAACCCAGGCGGAGTAGGACAGCATGTAATGATAACAAACAGGCCAGAACAAGAACCAATAATAAATGTACAAATCGGAGGAAAAATCGTCCCCATGATGATAGATACTGGAGCAACATGCACATGCATTAGGAAAGGATAGGCCTCACATCTGCCTATGTCGGGAGAAGTTATTAAATCAGTAGGGTTCTCGGGAAAAACAATGTTAAGCCCGACCACAAAACCAGTATTAATAAAAATAGGCGCAAAAGAAGCAAAATTAGAGATAGTAGTATGCAAATATTCCCCCATAAGCCTTCTAGGAAGAGATGCAATTCTGGCCTTAGGACTAAAATTAAATTGTGAAGGAGGGGGCATAGATTTAACAGGAATGTACTATGTGGGAAGTGAAAATCTCCACAGGGCAAATGTATATTGGGTAGGGGATATTGAGACACAAGTAAAAGACCAAGTGTGGAGCACTTGGCAAAAATATGTTGAGGCGCAGATCCCACAGGCAACTGAGCCAGAATATGATTTACATTGTACAATGAAGTTTGATCCCTACCAGGATCCAGATCTAGAAAGAGAGTGGAATGAGGGGAAAGGAGAAAGACAGTATTTGGTGTCATCTGCGCTCCTGATAGGTCAGGAAGGAGCAGCATTAAACATAGCAAGGACCCCATGGATTGAGCAGTGGTTTCAGGAAGAACATGCGGCCCCACACATAGCGTTAAAAGTCAATCCAGGGTACCAAGCAAAGGACTTAGGTCCTATGGTAAAGAGAGCAGAAGAGCTCCAATTCGGGCCAACAGAAAATTCTTTAATTTGGTGCACAGCAGATCAAAAAATGATCAAAATTATGATAAGTGCTCAGATGTGGGGAAAGCCCCAACTGGTGAGGGTACCGTGGGAAGAGGGTACAAAACGGGAGAAATCTAGAGAAAATTTAGGCATAGAAGGTTTAAATCAATTACCAAGCCAACTATGGTCGCAACATGAAACGGAAATTGGTGACCCCGACGTACAAAGTTTGGACCTCAAAAAGTGTGGTGTGGCAATATGTTGATGACTTATTACTATGTGCAGACACAAAAGAGCAGTGCATGAGCGACAGCATGAAACCGCTGGAGAAACTGGCAAAGGGGGGACACAAGGTGTCCAGGAAGAAACTGCAGCTCTGCTCTCAGGAGGTGGCGTACTTGGGAAGAGTCATCACGGCTGGCGGTAAGAGAATGTCAAATAAACAGTTGGAGACAATAATGAAAGTTCCGCAACCACAGACAGTGGGACAAATGATCACATTCTTAGAAATGACGGGTTTTAGCGTGGATTGGGTGGAAGGGTATTCTGAAAAAACGCAACCACAAAGAAAGATAATGAAGGAGGTTGGGCAAGAAGAACTGTCGAATAAAGGACGAGGGGGAAGTTGGCGGGAAAAAATAGGACTTGCAGTGGGGATAACAGTGATAGTGGTACTGGTGTTGCTGTTGTGTATCCTCCCTCTCTTGAGATCCTCTCCCCACAGGGCTATAGGCATCCAGTTGGTGTCGTAAGGTGACTAACACAGGAGTCAGGCGCCAGACGGTGATTCCAGGTTCCAGCGGACGGGACGCTGTCACAGTCCAGGGAGACGGGGAGAGCGGAGGGACTGCGGGCGCTGACACCAGTCCAGGGAGCAACAGCACCAACAGTGCCCCTGCGGGTCCAGTACGAGAATCGCAAGCCGGCTTTCCAGTGGAGTGACGTGCAGACCGCGTACTCTGGTTGGAAGAAATACCAGGAGACCAGTGGAGTGACGTGCAGACCGCGTACTCTGGTTGGAAGAAATACCAGGAGCCCAGTGGAGTGACGTGCAGACCGCGTACTCTGGGTGGAAGATATACCAGGAGCCCACCAACCACGAGAACTGTGGCAAATCATCGTGCTACAAATCAACGTGTTAAAGAAAATTTTACTGAGTGTATGATAACTTTGTTGGGTCAGAAGGCCAATAAGAATACAGTGAGGGGAGTTATTCGGGGCCATAAGATTTGATTAAGGGGGGAATGTAGGAAAATTTTGAGACTCCCCATGATTGTGATGACGTCACATGTTAAAGTTAGGGTGTTGCCACCAAGGTTGGGCCAGATGTATCCTCCTAAAACAGTAGCCCTATCAGTAGTTATAGATAAGTTTTCATGAGTGTGACGACTTCAATATGCGTCATGATAAAGTAAACATCTACTCATATAATCAAAACAGTAGCCCTATCAGTAGTTATAGATAAGCTTTTACGACTGTGACGACGTCACTATGCGTCATGATGAAGTCATATAATCAAAACAGTAGCCCTATCAATAGTTATAGATAAGTTTTATGATTGTGACGACTTCACCATGCGTCATGATAAACTCATATAATCAAAACAGTAGCCTTAGAAATCTTACTATCAGTAGTTGTAGATAAGCTTTTGGAAACGCAAGAAACCACAGTATCAACTGTAGAAAAAGAGCATGAGAACGCAGTAGACTTAGAAATCATATATACATATTCACTCACTCAGCAGAAAAGAACTAGTCACTGAACAGATAAACACTAACTAGAAAACTAATATTTTACAGTGACCCATATGTAACTTGTATGTTTAATGAAAAAATTACAGAAGGCTGAGACTTATATGCATACTGGAAAAGTACAGAACAAAGACCACTGGTTCTCAAGAGAAAGTTGGGGTAGCCTCCCACACTGACGTTATCCGTTATCACCTAAGAACAAAGACAGTCATTTTGGTGCCAAGAAGGTCAGGTTGACCCAAGAAATAAAAATTATTGTGGTGCCAAAAAGAACAAGTGGCTGGGATTTACGTAAATGTATAAGGGGTTATGGAGTTTGTGGAGTACATTTTGTGTATAAAAGGATTGTAAAACTGACAGTCGTGGTTCAATTCGGCGGAATTGTTCCGGCTTTGTTGTGCACATGCACCGGTGCAAATAAAGTCAATCTTTTCTGAAGAGCTTGCTGCTGTGGTGTCTTTTCCCTCGTGAAGTTGTTTTCTACAGATTGGCGATTGGACTCAGAGAATTTTGTCGTTTTCCTAGACCACGACAGCTTCTTATTAGAATTAAATTAAATAATATTAAAATACTGCTGAATGCTGAATCAGGTGCATAACCTCGGCTTCGAAGTTCCAGCCCTGAAAGCAGAGTCTGTGCTGATCCTTAAACCCAGGTATGGCCCTGCGGCAGTACACCCGTCTCAAGACCTCTGACAGTGCAGACTGCAGCTGCACCAAGTTTTGAAACTGTGCGTATCTGTCCGGAGGGAACCATACTTTAAGTCTCAGAGATCGAGGCCGGTACCAGTGTGATCACTGGACCTCTGAGTACCGCGCCCGATGTAATGTCACAGGACCGCTGAGTGCCACGGCAGATGCAAGTCTCCATCCCTCTGAAAGTGTAGCCGCAGGCTACAACAAGGGTGGCGACCGTCTGGAATTTGCTACATGTGGGACTCATGTCTAAAGACCTCTGAGACTGGTGAAAGGTATCAGGACACAGAACTTCTGAATTTCTGAGGTGCTGGAACCAGGGTCCTTGGCCTGTGTCATCTGTATCAGTAACCAGTGGTATACTATTAATTAAATAAATAGGCTAGATTTTATAAAATAGTTGAGATAAGCCAGTGTAGAAGATGAAATTCTAAAATGGCCTAGAACCAACAAAAAATAGACTTTGGCCTATTATAAATAATAATAATTAGCCTAGAGCTAAATTAAATTATATAGGCATAGGTGCGCCACCATTCACCTATCTTTAGAAAGCTCGCTTTCAAAAAAGTATAGTGAATTCTGGTGCACCCTATTGTTTTCATCTGGGTTTTTATTCTGCGTGTCTTAGTGGCACAAGGAGGAAATCAGAGGATTTTAATTAATAATATTAACAAATAATATGTTAATTATTAATGCATGCCTGTGCACGTCAGTTAGGAACTGTTAGAAATTCACTAACAGACTTACTTGGGTGCCAATTAAATCAGCCAAGGCATGCTACATACTAAGAGATCTAATGGTATTTTTGTGTGAATTTCACCATAGCACAAAATATACATATTAGAATCTTTATCAAACCATTGCTAAGTCAGTCAATGCCATAAATGATCATAATGTCATCAAACTTTAACTCAGCTAATACGGGCCAGTATCATCTGTGCCTGCAAGGAAAATTGTTTAAGGAAGAATCTACCAAACTACATATGTCAAATAAATAAACAAATAAGGAGAATAAGCAATTACTCCTAAGTTTACATCAAGTTTGTCTTTTAACATTAAAATGTTGAGAGGGGGGTCATTTTTTGACAAGGACTGGCTTACTGGTTTCTCTTTATTCTACTTTCCCAAATGTTCTCTCTTTATATTCCCTCCTTCCTTTCCATTTACTGTTCCTCCTTTCTTCTTTCTCCCTTCTCCCCACCTGTCCATCTTGTTCTCGGTTTCTCCCCCTTCTCTGTCAGTTGTTGAATGTTTAAGAAGCAGTAAACCTACACTCCCAAGAGAGTGTCTGATTTTCTTTTTGTTTTTTCATCTTTTTATTTTTTCATCAGTTGTAATTTAACCCCCGAATTATGCAGACAGTAACCCTGCATAGATTTTCTCTTCTTTGCCCAACTACAGGCAAAGAATTTAACACCTCATGGTTAGGGAGATTTGTAGGTCCCTTCTGGGAAAATGTTTTAGAAGTATGTGAAATGTTCTTAATATTTAGGATATCTCTGTAAATATTAATAACAATTTTCACAGTAATTTTAAAATGTATTTGTTACAAACTGAAGGATGCTACAACCTCCAAACACTACTTGTCTTGTATGTCGTAAATTATGCTTTTTGTGTTTTTTCTTCATTTTTATACTGTATGTTTATTATCATTGTTCTTTATTTATATACTATCACTTTCAAAACCCATCCACACAACATGTATTAGGTTTGTCTCCTTTCTTTTTAATTTCCCCAAATCCAGTTTATCCAAAATTACAAAGGATATTACCATGAGAAGGACAAAAAAATCATATTTACCACATAATGCAGTTGTCATGAAACTCCCAACTACCTCATTCATATATACCATGTCTTACAAACCTTTTTCCCCATAATCCCATTAAGTTTGTTTAGGTTCAACCTCTGCAAAGCCCCGTGGATGTCAACCTTAAGTACAGTTTCTCCAAGACTTTGCTTCGATAGATTCGCTCGAGAGGGCACCTCCGGGTCCAAAGTTCCTCCGTCACTGTCAGCTGTCTTGTGAGTTTTTTTTTTTTCTGTACTTAAGAACGCGGGCCCTGACTGATGAAATGGACTTAGTGCAACAGGTCATCTGGGGCGCAAAAGTTCCCATCTTCACTCCAACATCTGATCCGCTCCCTACCATACACACCTCAACCCACACAACCCTTGATCTCAGCCTTCCCAGGTATTCCCACCATCAGCCCTACGACCCTGGACCTCCGGCGCCAACCCTCTGGGAAAGTGTCCATGACCCCTTGGGAGGACGTTTTGAGTGTGTCCCTCATTGGGCCAGAGGAGGGAGCTGTAAGAGGGGATTCAAACTGGGAACCAGGAAAGGCTGGCATTTGAATGAGCCTGCTGGCTGAGTCTCATCCTGGACTTCAAAGAACCCAGAGCCGTGTAATAAAACAATAAGGTGCTCGCACTTCCTTCGGTTGAGCTGGCCATTTGGCTCTCTGGAATGCTACCATCTGGACACGACTAAGATAAGGGGAACTAGTCTCTTTGTCTAGGGTTGTGGGGGTGTGTGTGTTGGGGCCATTAAGGGGAAAAAGATCATCAGACCTCTGGCCGAATGGTGGGGCAACTGTGCTTGACAGTAACACAGTGCCCCTCTGTGGTCCCCTCTGTCATTACCCTTTTTATTTCTTTTCTGGATCTGGACTATAAACCATCTGTTCATCATATTTTACAAACCCTGGAAAAGTCTACAAACCCTGCACATGTGTTCATTGTATTACTATATTATAACCTATGTAATAATAACATGGATTACATATAAAATGGTACACCAAAAGGGTATTTTCATGACAACTGCACCATAATATTACATCCACTTGACATGTTTGGTATGGGCGTGTTCAGTAAAATTCAAGAAATTGAATGAAATATGTTTCATACCAAATAACCTTTAATAAAACATAGTTTCAGAAACTCAGGGAAAAATTGGCACAATGGAATGTCCTCTCTGGTAATCATCTCCTTTCCCCAATTTCCTCACCAATTGTTTTACAACAGCCTCCAAATGGTGGGGGCTGAAATTCCGGACTTCATTCGGACAGGTTAATTTATGGCAATGCCGCCTAGACCAAACGCGGGATTTGGCTTAAAAGGAAGGGAGACAAAGCAATCGGGGAAGATCGTAACCGACTTCCCACAGTGCACATACTCTGTGCTCTGTGTACATAGCTATACAGGAAGATCGTAACCGACTTCCCACAGTGCACATACTCTGTGCTCTGTGTATAGATAGCAATGGAAGATCGTAATCGACTTCCCACAGTGCACATACTCTGTGCTCTGTGTAGCCTATAGACAGACATGGAAGATCGCAATCGACTTCCCACACTGCGCAGACCCTGTGATTTTGTGTGTAGTTACCAGGCTGGTAAGAACTTTTACTCTGTATTTATGTTTTTAAAACCTTCCATATTTTAATTTTAATTGACTGTTAATTTGAAGCTAATGACCTACCTGCCTGTTTAATAAATTCTTCTTATTTTTAACTTGCGTGGTCTTTGTGACTCTAATCACTTTTATCTTCTTTTCAGCCGTAATTCCGTTTAAATACTCAGGGGGACAATTCTGCTTAGGACCTACTGATCAGGGATCTAGTACAGTAAAATCCTTAGATAGGCGACCACGATCTGCCCGTTAACGGGATTGGTGGTATTGGTTCTGGTGTTTTGGCTTAAGAGGACCCATGGGCGTTATACGCCGGTTCTTGTCAAATTCGCCTGAAGGAACCCGATAGATACGCACCGTCCTGGGCTCATAACTATCGATGCACTATCCATACAAGGAAGGCATGTATTATGGTGGTCCGCCTCCTACCCTCTGGGGGCTTCACCGAACTGAGATTTAACAATAGTGCTAAACCTGGGAGCATATATTGAGGAATGATGGCACAAGGTAGAGCCGAGTGTAACCATTCCAAATTTCACGTATAGTTAAAACCAAATTTTAAATTATAATTTAATATTGGAGTCAGATTAACACGAGGGTAAAAACTAGTAACCGTTACGTGCTGTGGTCATGGATATATTTGATGTGTTGATCCGCGCATTTGTGAATATTCTGATGCTCCCATTGGAATATTGACGGTCCGGCGACAGATCAGACATATCTCTGATGACAGCATGGCCCCGTTTGCGAACGGAGAGTAACCAGAATGCTACTGGTCCGTTTCAGGCCAGTTTTAAGCGGGATATGAAGCAACGCCTTCATATCTGACCCGTGGCAACGGAACCAGTGCATTCTTAATTATAATTGTGCCCTGTTCTTACGAACAGAGGAAAAATAACTAACTAACTTAAATATAACTAACATCTCCGGGTGAATCACACCAGCCAAGGGAAGAACACGCGATGCCTTCCCCTCCAGCTACAAACCCTCATTGGTCTAGCTGTGAGGTGTTTACACATCTAAAACAAATTTTGTGCAACTGGAAACAATATATAAGTGGTACACGTCCTCTGAATGGATCGCATGGGCACCGGACTGCGCTGCCACAGTTCGTAACGCGAATAGCGATCTCAAAAATCCAAATTCCCCAGACAGAAATAATTATCCAGTGCATCCAACACGAACGCTGTGGCATTGGAAACTCTTTAAACAAATAATTGAGCAAATACAAACGTGTAATCGGGCGCAGGTGTGTGCGTCACCGTTTTAAATACAGTTGATTACGCTATTAGCGATCTCATAAATCCAAGTTCCCGAGACAGAAATTATTATCCAGTCCATCTAAAGCGAATTTTGTGCAATAGGAAACAATCTACAAGCGGTACACGTTCACCAAATAGATCGTGGGAGCACCGGACTGCGCTGCCACAGTTGGTTGCGCGAATAGTGATCTCATAAATCCAAATTCCCCAGAAAGAAATAATTAACCAGTGCATCCATCACGAACGCTGTGGCATTGGAAACTATTTAAACAAATAATTGAGCAAATACAAACGTGTAATCGGGCGCAGGTATGTGCGTCACCGTTTTAAATACAGTTGATTACGCTATTAGCGATCTCATAAATCCAAGTTCCCGAGACAGAAATTATTATCCAGTCCATCTAAAACGAATTTTGTGCAACTGGAAAAAATATACAAGTTGTACACGTCCTCTGAATAGATCGCGTGGGCACCGGACTGCGCTGCCACAGTTCGTTAGGCGAATAGCGATCACATAAATCCAAATTCCCCAGACAGAAATAATTAACCAGTGCATCCAACACGAACGCTGTGGCATTGGAAACTCTTTAAACAAACAATAGAGCAAATTCAAAGGTGTAATCGGGCGCAGGTGTGTGCGTCACCGTTTTAAATACAGTTGATTAGGCAATTAGCGATCTCAAAAATGCAAGTTCCCGAGACAGAAATTATTATCCAGTCCATCTAAAACGACTTTTGTGAATAGGAAACAATATACAAGCGGTACACGTTCACCAAATAGAGCACGTGGGCACCGGACTGCGCTGCCACAGTTCGTTGCGCGATTAGCGATCTTATAAATCCAAATTCCCCAGACAGAAATAATTAACCAGTGCATCCAACACGAACGCTGTGGCATTGGAAACTATTTAAACAAATAATATAGCAAATACAAACGTGTAATCGGGCGCAGGTGTGTGCGTCACCCGTTTTAAATACAGTTGATTACGCTATTAGCGATCTCATAAATCCAAGTTCCCCATACAGAAATTATTATCCAGTCCATCTAAAACGAATTTTGTGCACCTGGAAACAATATACAAGTGGTACAAGTCCTCTGAATAGATCGCGTGGGCACCGGACTGCGCTGCCACAGTTTGCTGCGCGAATAGCGATCTCATAAATCCAAATACCCCAGACAGAAATAATTAACCAGTGCATCCAACACGAACGCTGTGGCATTGGAACCTCTTTCAATCAATCAATCAAATTTTATTTGTATAGCGTATTTTACAACAGTTGTCACAATACTCTTTACAGACAACCCTAGCCTAAACCCCCACAGGAGCAAGCCTAAGGCAACAGTGGCAAGGAAAAACTCCCTGTGCAGATGGGGAGAAACCTCGGAAGGAACCAGGCTCAAGGGGGAAACCCATCCTCCTCTGGTCGGCTCAGGGTGCCGACTGGTGACCAGCATGTCAGCCAGTTTATGCACAAGATATGATGGGTGGTGTGGCTCAGATGATGGGTGGGGCCGGGTGGCGGTGATGGGGAACAGCAGGTGGTGGCAGGTGTGGGCAGGGTGGAGGCAATGACGAAGGAGGGGCTGAACCGCAGAGGTGGGGGAGACCAGACGACTCTCGAAGCAGTCTCGAGGGTTGGGGCAAGAGCCCCGCCGGCAGCGTGGGGAAGAGGGTGGAAACGGCAGTTAGGAAATTTGCAATATAGCAGACAGTGAGTAAAAAGGCAGTGGTGTGTATTGGGGGGACCCCGCCAGGAGTAGAATATGGCTGCATATCTACTAGGACAGGGATAGAGAGCCCATGCAGTCATGAGGGGTACACAACCATACCCGCCTATCAAGAGCCAGCCCATGTAAATTCGGGTCACAGCTGATTGACAGGTGACAGTAAGGAAAGGATTGCCACCTACAAAGCTCTATGACTACAGGCTTCTCGCACCCTGTCTCCAGACTATAACTGATTGTAAGCCTGAGTGTAGAGGTGAGTTTTTAATCTAGATTTAAATATTGCGACTGTGTCTGACTCCTTTATAAATTTTGGAAGCTGGTTCCATAGTAGTGGGGCCCTGTAGGAGAAAGCCCTACCCCCTTTTAGGTTCTTGGAAATTCTTGGGACTACCAAGTAGCCTGCGTCTTGAGATCGGAGTGACCTTGTGGGCTTATAAGGTAGGAGCAGGTTCGATATGTACACAGGTGCACGTCCATACAGAGCTTTAAAAGTCAGGAGCAAAACCTTAAAGTCTAACCTATGCTTTATGGGTAGCCAGTGAAGCGACGCTAGTACTGGTGTAATGTTCTCATACTTCTTAGTTCTGGTCAAGATACGAGCAGCTGCATTCTGCACAAGCTGGAGACTCTTTAACGAGTTATTAGGGCAGCCAGAAAGCAGGGCGTTACAGTAGTCTAACCTAGACGTAACAAACGCATGGATCAATTTTTCAGCATCCCCGACTGACAGGAAATGTCTAATTTCAGCTATGTTGCGCAGCTGAAAGAAGGCAATTCTGGATATGTTTTCTATATATGGGTGTCAAAAGACAGATCAGGATCAATGGTGACACCAAGGTCTTTAACGACCATATTAGGTTCAGCTAAACAACCATCACAGTTTAAGGTGAGAGTAGACAATTTCTCCCTTAATATTTTGGGACCTAAAACCAACATTTCAGTCTTGTTTGAATTTAGGAGCAGAAAAGTTGAAAGCATCCAAACCTTGATATCTACAATACAGGCCTCTAACCGTGAAAGCGGCAGTGCTTCGCCAGGTTTCATTGAAATATAAATCTGGGTATCGTCTGCATAGCAGTGGAACTCTACGCCATGTGCCCGGATAATATTGCCAAGTGGTAGCATATATAGCGAGAAGAGTACTGGTCCTAGTACTGATCCTTGTGGAATACCGTATTTCATTATTGAGGAGCTGGACTCATCTTCTTTTAATTTGACAAACTGTTTCCTGTCACTTAGGTATGATCCAAACCATGCGAGTGCCTGTCCATGAAGTCCAATACAGGCTTGGAGTCTGTCCAGAAGAATTCCATGGTCAATTGTGTCAAAAGCTGCACTCAGGTCGAGGAGCACAAGAACCGATACAGAGTTACGGTCAGCTGACAGTAGTAAATCATTTGTAACCTTGATAAGTGCGGTTTCTGTGCTGTGGTGGGGTCTAAACCCAGATTGGAATACTTCATGGATACCGTTAGAGCTAAGGTATGCACTCAGTTGCTTAGCAACAATTTTCTCCAATAATTTTGATAGAAATGGAAGGTTTGAAATAGGTCTATAATTTTCCAATTTATCAGGTTCTATGTTTGGTTTCTTCAGTAATGGCTTAATGACTGCCACTTTTAGTGACTCAGGTACGTATCCTGTGACTAGGGATGTGTTAACAATTTTTAGTATATGCTGGCCTAGTACTGGAAATAGTTCTTTAATCCAGTTTGAAGGAATAGGATCAAGTATACAGGTCGTCGGTTTTGAAGACATAACTAATTCAGATAACTCAACCATGCTAATGTGCGTAAAACAGCTTAGTACTGCTGTCTGTAAATCTTCCTGTTGTAACCAGGTGCGGGGCTGTTTATTTACATGAACAGAAAAAGTGCAAGATGGAGACAGTTTGGAAATCTGGTCTCTAATAACCACAATTTTCTGACCGAAGAAGTTCATGAAGTCATTGCTGGTAAGACTGGAGGGATAAGATGAAAACTCTGATGGTTGTTTTTTGGTTAATTTATCCACAGTGCTAAATAGAAATTTTGGGTTATATCTATTTTGTTCAATTAGTTTTGAGAAAAAGGCAGATCTGGCAGAAGCAAGAGCATGCTTATACTGAAGAAAGCTGTTTTTCCATGCAAGATGAAAAACTTTTAGCTTTGTTGACCGCCATTTTCGCTCTAATATTCTAGTAGACTGCTTCAGGGCACGGGTGGTATCGTTATACCATGGAGTGCGCTTTTTCCTTAAAACAAACAATTGAGCACATACAAAGGTGTAATCGGGCGCAGGTGTGTGCGTCACCGTTTTAAATTCAGTTGATTACGCTATTGGCGATCTCATAAATCCAAAATCCCGAGACTGAAATTATTATCCAGTCCATCGAAAACGAATTTTGTGCAACTGGAAACAATATACAAGTGGTACACGTCCTCTGAATAGATCGCGTGGGCACCGGACTGCGCTGCCACAGTTCGTTAGGCGAATAGCGATCTCATAAATCCAAATTCCCCAGACAAAAATAATTAACCAATGCATCCAACACGAACGCTGTGGCATTGGAAACTATTTAAACAAATAATATAACAAATACAAAGGTGTAATCAGGCGCAGGTGTGTGCGTCACCGTTTTAAATACAGTTGATTACGCTATTTGCGATTTCATATATCCAAGTTCCCGAGACAGAAATTATTATCCAGTCAATCTAAAACGAATTATGTGCAATAGGAAACAATCTACAAGTGGTACACGTTCTCCAAATACATCGCGTGGGCACCGGACTGCGCTGCCACAGATCGTTGCGCGAATAGCGATCTCATAAATCCAAATTCCCCAGACAGAAATAATTAACCAGTGCATCCAACACGAACGCTGTAACATTGGAAACAATGTAAACAAATAATTGAGCCAATACAAACGTGTAATCGGGCGCAGTTGTGTGCGTCACCCGTTTTAAATACAGTTGATAACGCTATTGGCGATCTCATAAATCCAAGTTCCCGAGACAGAAATTATTATCCAGTCCATCTAAAACGAATTTTGTGCAATAGGAAACAACCTACAAGTGGTACACGTTCACCAAATAGATCGCGTGGGCACCGGACTGCCCTGCCACAGTTCGTTGCGCGAATAGCGATCTCATAAATCCAATTTCCCAGACAGAAATAATTAACCAGTGCATCCAACACGAAGGCTGTGGCATTGGAAACTATATAAACAAATAATTTATCAAATACAAACGTATAATTGGGAGCAGGTGTGTGCGTCACCGTTTTAAATTCAGTTGATTACGCTATTAGCGATCTCATAAATCCAAGTTCCCGAGACAGAAATTATTATCCAGTCCATCTAAAACGACTTTTGTGCAACTGGAAACAGTATACAAGTTGTACAAGTCCTCTGAATAGATCGCGTGGGCACCGGACTGCGCTGCCACAGTTCGTTGTGAAAATAGCGATCTCATAAATCCAAATTCCCTAGACAGAAATAATTAACCAGTGCATCCAACACGAACGCTGTGGCATTGGAAACTATTTAAACAAATAATTGAGCAAATACAAACGTGTAATCGGGCGAAGGTGTGTGCGTCACCGTTTTAAATACAGTTGATTGCGCTATTGGCGATCTCATAAATCCAAGTTCCCGAGACAGAAATTATTATCCAGTACATCTATAACGAATTCTGTGCAACTGGAAACAATATATAAGTGGTAAAAGTCCTCTGAATAGATCGCGTGGGCACCGGACTGGGCTGCCACAGTTCGTTACGCGAATAGCGATCTCATAAATCTAAATTCCCCAGACAGAAATAATTAACCAGTGCATCCAACACCAACGCTGTGGCATTGGAACCTATTTAAAAAAACAATTGAGGAAATACAAAGGTGTAATCGGGCGCAGGTGTGTGCGTCACCGTTTTAAATACAGTTGATTACGCTATTAGCAATTTCATATATCCAAGTTCCCGAGACAAAAATTATTATCCAGTCCATCTAAAACGAATTTTGTGCAATAGGAAAAAATCTACAAGTGGTACAGGTTCACCAAATAGATCGCGTGGGCACCGAACTGGGCTGCCACAGTTCGTTGCGCGAATAGCAATCTCATAAATCCAAATTCCCCAGACAGAAATATTTAACCAGTGCATCCAACACGAACGCTGTGGCATTGGAAACTATATATACAAATAATTGAGCAAATACAAACGTGTAATCTGGCGCAGGTGTGTGCGTCACCGTTTTAAATACAGTTGATTACGCTTTTGGCGATCTCATAAATCCTAGTTTCTGAGACAGAAATTATTATCCAGTCCATCTAAACCGAATATTGTGCAATAGGAAACAACTTACAAGTGGTACACGTTCACCAAATACATCGCGTGGGCACCGGACTTCGCTGCCACAGTTCGTTGCGCGAATTGCGACCTCATAAATCCAAATTCCCCAGACAGAAATAATTAACCAGTGCATCCAACACGAACGCTGTGGCATTGGAAACTCTTTAAAAAAACAATGGAGCAAATACAAAGCTGTAATCGGGCGCAGGTGTGTGCGTCACCGTTTTAAATACAGTTGATTACGCTATTGGCTATCTTATAAATCCAAGTTCCCGAGACAGAAATTATTATCCAGTCCATCTAAAACGAATTCTGTGCAATAGGAAAAAACTTACAAGTGGTACACGTTCACCAAATAGATCGCGTGGGCACCGGACTGCGCTGCCACAGTTCGTTACGCGAATAGCGATCTCATAAATCCGACTTCCCGACACAGAAATAATTGCCAGCCTTGTGTGTTGGTGGGGAGTGCATCAGGGAGAGGACGAATGAGTGGAGTAGGGCCAGGAAAGCTGCGGAGTGGGAGGCATCAAGGTGGATGTTGAAGTCTCCCAGGAGGATCAGTGGGGTGCCATCCTCTGGGAAGGAGCTGAGCAGGGTGTCAAGCTCATCGAGGAAGCATCCCAGGGCCCCTGGAGGGTGATAGATAACAACATTATACAAGTTAACAGGATAGGTGATTGAGACAGAGTGGTATTCAAAGGTAGAGATGGAGAGGCGAGAGAGGGGGAGAACAGAGAATTTCCAGGAGGGAGAGATCAGCAAACCTGTGCCCCCACCACGGCCAGACGGGCGGGTGGCGTGAGAGAAGGAGGAGGAGGAGGAGAGGGCTGCAGGGGTTGCAGTGTTGCCTGGTGTGATCCAGGTCTCAGTGAGGGCAAGGAAATGTTTGAGAGAAGAAAGACGCGTAGGCCGAAATGAAGTCAGCCTTCCGCGTAGCAGACTGGCAGTTCCATAGCCCTCCTGCGACCGTGAAGTCGTCACAGGGGGGTCAGTGAGGGATAGCGAAGGTTGGAGAGGTTCCGTCGCTGCGGGGGGCCTCGCCTGCGGAAGCGAGTTCTGTATGGGAGAGAACGGGTTGGGATGGGGTTGACACATAGCATAGCAGTGAGGACAGGGAAGGCCTGTGGTGTGGCCACATGGTCAAGGAAAAGTTAAATTAAACATACACATGCATACTGAGAACAATCAATCGAGGACTGTCAGGCAAAGTCAAGGACCTCTCAACGTCAGCAGCAGAGGCAGAAACCTGCAGAGAACAAACGATATGAAATTAAACACATTTAAATACTATTAGGAATACAGTGTCCTCCATAATGTTTGGGACAAAGACCCATCATTTATTGATTTGCCTCTGTACTCCACAATTTGAGATTTGTAATAAAAAAGGGTATTTACATCCATATCGGGTGAACAGTGTATGAATTACAGCCCTTTTTATACATAATCCCCTCAATTTTAGGGCACCATGCTTGGGACACAGCAATGTTACAGTGCACATCATGAAGGAGTACACCCTCTCTGAAAAATGGAAATCCAGCTTTATCGCTTTACAAATAAAAAAAGATTTGGGGTTCCTATATTATGTAGTGTTACAGCAACACTGCAATACTGCAATGCTAAACAGGAAAGCATGTTTTATTTAACCAACATTATAAAGAGCCATGTTGCAAATGAGTACACCGCCTCTGAGCAAAATTTGTTTCTGCTTCTAAATTATGACCATCACAAAAAAGAAAACAAAATTGACAGCTATTAAACATATACTTAACTGCAACATAGAAAGATATGTCATCAATAACTGTAAAATCAGTGAATTAGCCAACATTGAGTGCCTTGATGTTTGATGGGGAGTGCTGAGCAACATCAAAATTCAATTGAGCACCTTTGGGTCCTTGTTAGTCTTGATATGTTTCATTGGTATCTGGTAAACCAGAGTTGCTGATACACAGCATCATATAGGAACCCCAAATGTTGTTATTTGTAAAGAAATATAGCTGGATTTCCTGGATTTCCATTTATGATGCGCACTGTCTGTGAATGAAAGTAGTCATGTTTAGTACCCCCCAATTCCCATAGAGATCCATTCAAATGCAAAGAGTTTTAGTATCGCTTGTAGGACAACCTGAAAATAAGATATCCAGACTCTGATGATGTTGATAGGTCACGGACATCAGGAAGTCATGGCATGCAAAGGATATGCAACCAAGTATAAAAAAATGACAATTTAATCTATGATTATGTTAATTTGTCCAATTATTTTTGAGCCCCTAAAATTGGGGAGGACTATGTATAAAAAGGGCTGTAATTCCTACAATGTTCACTTGATATGGATGTAAATATGGTCAAATCAAAGCTGAAAGTCTGCACATTAACCACATTGTGACTGTTTTATGTCAACTGTTTGTTTGTTGGAGAACAGAATGAAAACAACAAAAAAATGTGTCCCTGCCCAAACACATACAGACTGCACTGTATATTTACTTTAATTTGTTGTACAACGCAAAACCTGGGAATAAAAGAGGGTGAAGGGAAAAACCCGCGGCCGGTCCAACCGCCCGACCTGGTGCAGGATTACCTGGAACAGAGTGAGAAAGAAAGAGAGAAAAACGGCCCAGAAAGCACTGGGGCTTCCTTATTATAGGGTTTACCCCCAGGTGCTCTCAATTAGAAAGGGGTGCACTGCACACACTGGCCGACTCCTGTAACTACAATAAAAATAAAACAATATTAGAGACAGTCGTCACATCTGTTTCCAGTATCAGTGCATCACTCTGCTGTTTGAAGTGAGCCATCAGCACCAGCAGAACATATGGAGCTGCCACACTGGTATTGCTTCGGGTCAGAACAGCCTTGACTTCACTGATGGTAGGGTTATTCTTGAGGAACTCCATGATATTTCGCCCATTTCCTTCAAGAGATGCTTCCAGTTTTCTCAAAATGTTGATGTCTGTTAACATCTCAAAATGTGTACACATACTCCTAGGGACAAACAGGTATGGCCACTGAGATTTCAGATATTCAAGTGTGTGGGCCGGTGTTGTGTTTATCATCTTGCGCTGTAAGTAGTACGTTGCCTCCATGAGATTCTGTACTTCTCCCCATTCAATCCCAGACAAGCCCTCACGAGAGAAGAACTCTAAAAGTATCTTCTTTTTCTCTTCCAGTGTGCTTCCTGTTTCTTCAGGTGGAAGGTCTGGCTGCCACCGTGTGCAGCCATAGCTATCTGCAGGGCCTGTGTTTGGCTTTGCCCCTGTGGTGACAGACCTGCACCGTGCCAAAGTGTTATTTCTCTTTAAATGCTCAACATGAATTTTTATTTGACTCAGGAGAGATGCATATCCTCCCCCTATAAATTTCCCTTCTATCATGTCAGCGAAGGACTGTGGAAACCCCTTGACAATCTTGACAGAAATTATGAGGCACTGCGACCACGAAGGGTTGGCCTCAAACTTCCTCATATCGTCCACCAAGACCCGAACCATTTGCCTTCTATCTGCTGGTGAGGGCCTTATCCCACTTTCAGTGGCAGTACCAATACCTGGTGGCATTTTCTCCCAGGGTACCTGGAAAGTTTCTGGCCAGTTTTGCTTTACTGGTGGCCGTGTGGAATGTGATGGTGAAGGGCTACTGGATCTCGAGGAGCTTGACAGTGATGAACTGCCTTCTGGGGACTGGAGTAGGGGGGTAGCACAACTTATGGCATCTGGCAATGAAAACAAAAATCTATCATTATCAATATTGACTAAAATGATTAATTAAATGAAACAATAAGCATTTTAATACACTCTTTAATTTGGTAGTGAAGTAGTAAATATACAGTACCTGCTCATTTCCATGCATTTAAAAGTTTTCTGCACTGGCTTGGTCGAATAACCTCTGCAATTTCCTGTTCTCTTATGTACTGCAAGTCATCTTTGCTTTCCACTCCCTGGTGTAAGATCGTTTCAACCAACAGAATGGGCGTCTCTTCTGGCACACTTGGCAGGACAGAAATGACTGCGTCCTTGATGCTCTCACTTATATCAGACATTCTGGAGGAAAGGAGTGGTGAAGGGCTATTAGAGACAGACCAAACATGTTGTACACAGGCAAAGGGTAATAGTCAAGGAGGCGTGCATGATCTAGGCAGAAATAATTTGAAATGGGGTTCTCTGAGCCCATCTTTGGGCAGTAAATCCCCTGATCAAAAAGGAAATCAGACTGGCATTTCTCTGTGACAAAGTAAACACAACTGTTGCAAACAAGAATCAGTTCTATCTTGCCAAAGATTAGTCCCTCATCATTCTTCTCCAAGACAACACACATGCCTTTTTTGTAGCTTGTGCCTTTAACGGGGACATTGTGTACAGCCACAGAGTTAAGTAGCTGGAGGCCTAAATGATCAACAGATTGTTTTATCTTGTCATTGTAATCATTTGGAAAAGAAATCTGTACCTCTATCAAAAATGACACAAGGTGGAAACACATTACCAGCACAGAGAGATGCTTGTAAATGTTGATGCCTCTCTGCTAATGTGGAACACAAATTCTTGAAGTTGTGTCATTTGTGAGCACACTGTTTAAAATGTGTGTGTGTTTACTCTCAAACCTAAGGGTCCATAAGCGAATAAGAGGCCCAAAGCAAAGTATCAGTTCAGGATAGTGACATATATAATGGTGTTTCGGCTTAAGTGGGTGATTAGGAAAACAATCCTGTCGACTTGGCAAATACTCCTCAATAAGGACTCTCAAGTAGGCCACCTGGCTAGTTGCAATGGCAGGAGCACAAACAAATTCAACTTTTTGCCTTAGCTGCAACACAAATTGCCAAACTTCATTTCAACTGGATTTTAAATTTTGTCCCCAATCAAAAGAGGCAGAAGTCTAAGGAAACACCAATTCTGGACAGCATGTCCACTCAATTTCTCACTTCCTGGATTCATTTCACATGGCTTATTGCTGGCGTCATTGCCAAGGTACCTGAAGTGATTAAGCCGTCCATTCAGTTCTCTATACGTGAAGAATTTCTGATTTGTGACAAAATGACTTAGGTATAGAGCCAAGTCATATGCGACGATACCCTCAAATAAGTCATGGCCCAGACAAGGAGGCAGACCAGGTTGGCACACATGGAAGTGGGTTAATTTGATAAATTTGGAATCAAGTTTAATTCCCAGTGACAGTTTCGATGAACTTACGTTATGCTGCATGCTGTGCTGCACGCTGTCCTTGTAGGATGCAATTGTTTTCTTTACACCTGTTGTGAAGGGAGATGACAAAAATTGAGCACGGTCAACAGTACATAATCTGCAGAAATGGGTGCTTTTACTGAAGTTTTCACTAAAGCCACCAATACTGTGTGATCCCAGATTATCTCCAGCTATGGCACACAATGTTCCTCGGTACACATGTCCATCAGGTAAGACTATACCACTTAAATCAAAGTAGCGGATTTACCACTTCAAAAGCATCCTGGTACAGTACCAGACCAAGAGATTCCTCCTACTTCTTAAACAGTACATTTGCTGCCACATTGCTACCATCCCAGATGTCTTCCAAGACATCTCTTGATCTAGACAAAGACTGTATCTCTTGTTTGTTGCTATGTGTTTGCTGCTTGACCAACTGACACTGAAAGAGTGATCGAAGTGCATCTTTTATCGGAATGTATTGAGCAAAACATTCCTTCCCTGAATCATTCATTCCAAGATAAAGTGGGACTGGCTCAATGTAATGTAAAAACTGTTTTTTGTCTTTGATCAGTTTTCAAGGTACCAGTGTTGCATGCCCGAAACAAATCCTCGCATTTAAGAACCTTTGTGATATTCTCTCTCTCACTATCAGAGATATCCAATGATACCAGCTTTTCGTCCAACTTATGAAGTAAATGAGACTGACTGATATATCATGCACTGCTTGAAAATCCTCAATAATAGACTGTATGACTGATGCTGGCAGTAAAAGTTTTGCCTGCAACTTTAAATAAAAGAAAGCCAAATTGTGCAAGAAAAGGGATTCATCTGCTCTCTCTGGCAGCACCGCTGCTTGGTCTCCCTCATAGTCATCAGTTATGTCGTCAGTCAAATCCCCCTCCAACACTGAAACATCCTCAACTTGTTCATTGGTTGCCGTTAGTCTCGTCTCTCTTCCTACTTTTTCAAGGCCCAAAAGACTGGATGCTGTACAAGACTTGTGTACTCTTTAAAAATGAGAAGTAAAGGAAGAGACGACTGAAAACGTTCTCCCACACTGACGAAATGGACAAGAAACTGCCCTGCCCTCTCTGATATGAGTTTTCAAATGAGAGTTTAAACTGGATAAATCATTGCATCTAACATCGCAAAATTCTACATGACAAGATACACGCTCGATTGCAGTTACCTGTGCTCTCCTCTTATCTTGATGCTCTCGATATACATGACATTCCAACTGCGTTACGTTTCTGAACGAACGGGTGCAATCTAAAAAGGCGCATTTAAACGACGCGATTGGAAGACTCGCACGTACTTTCATATGCCTAACAAACGCATACTTCGTTAAGCATTGGTGACCACAATACTGACATGGAAACATGCTTTCATACTAAGCTATCGCTGGCGAATGATTGGCCGTTATGATACGAACTAGTTTTATGAATTCGAAACGCACGTAGCCTACCTGCGCAATCCAGCGACTCTCTAGCCAGCTGCAACAAAAAATATTCGAAATACAGGGTTGCCTTGGAAAAGAACAAGAAGATTAATGTGAAATACAGATCAACTTATTCTGTTGGAAATAAAAAACAAACAAATTGTAAGATAATTACTTTTAAATTCGCGTAGCCTATTAGGTGTGACACTCGAAACTTGGCATTGCTTTGTTAGCAAATTCTCTGCCGCCACTACTAACCAATGGCTTCCCAATATCCTTTGCAATTTCCAGTTAATTACTGCAAATTCAAACGGTGATATACAGTTAAGAGCAAAACGCCCACAATGCTGTTCTGTCTCCAGCAATGTGCTGTATATCAATAAAACAGCAGGTTACTGTCGGAATTTCCCTGTAATTTCACATCAATTTCATACCGTGTACCAACAATGACTATATATATGTTTATTTTTATATTTATTGATTTTTATAGATTTAATCAGCTGAAAGTGAAATGTTATTCTGCGGGCGTTTGGGCATATTATTTTGCCGTTGTCAGGCAAAACTCTGGTTCGTAGTTCTAATTGGACCGTCGTTATGCAGACACTCTGGTTGGTAGTTCTATTTGCACCGTTTTTAAGCAAAAACCTCTGGTCGTTAGTTCCAGGAAAACAATGATTTTATCAAGAAATAAATAGTTCCTTCTCGTTTCATAGCATGCAATTAGTTTATACCATGTGTAAAGCTACCATACGTTTTTTGGCATTACATTTGTTGTGTTCAATAATAGATGTTACAGGTTGAGTGTATTCTGACCAGTAAGAGGAGGCATTGTATTGCTTTAGTGAGAGTAGTTGGAAGTCTAAACCTAGTAAGGATGTGACGTGGAGGAAAGTGTGTTGACCAGGAAATTGGGGTAAGATGCATGCGCTCCTGCATTGGGCAGCAGGTGTGTGCATCATCCGTCAAATTCGCCAATAATCAAGCACCACCGCTATTAGTAATAATATTGACATTCATTCTAAGAAATGCATGCCCTCGCAGGCGTTTTGTGCACACGCAGCCTTTCATTGAAGGACTTATAAATGCCTGGGGAAAATAAAAGGATGGCTTGGGCTCCACAGTGAACGAAGAAGCTCATGCATTCGGTAGCAGGTGTGTGCATCTCCGTTTTAAAAACAGTTGATTACGCAAATAGCGATCTCATAAATCCAAATTCCCCAGACAGAAATAATTAACCAGTGCATCCAACACGAACGCTGTGGCATTGGAAACTCTTTAAACAAATAATATAGCAAATACAAACGTGTAATAGGGCGCAGGTGTGTGCGTCACCCGTTTTAAATACTGTTGATTACGCTATTAGCGATCTCATAAATCCAAGTTTCCGAGACAGAAAATATTATCCAGTCCATCTAAAACGAATTTTGTGCAACTGGAAAAAATATACAAGTGGTACACGTCCTCTGAATAGATCGAGTGGGCACCGGACTGCACTGCCACAGTTCGTTGCGCGAATAGCGATCTCATAAATCCATATTCCCCAGACAAAAATAATTAACCAATGCATCTAACACGAACGCTGTGGCATTGGAAAATATTTAAACAAATAATATAGCAAATACAAACGTGTAATCGGGCGCAGGTGTGTGCCTCACCGTTTGAAATACAGTTGATTACGCTATTAGCGATTTCATATATCCAAGTTTCCGAGATAGAAATAATTATCCAGTCCATCTAAAACGAATTTTGTGCAATAGGAAACAATCTACAAGTGGTACACGTTCACCAAATAGATCGCGTGGGCACCGGACTGCGCTGCCACAGTTCGTTGCGCGAATAGCGATCTCATAAATCCAAATTCCCCAGACAGAAATAACTAACCAGTGCATCCATCACGAACGCTGTGGCATTGGAAACTATTTAAACAAATAATTGAGTAAATACAAACGTGTAATCGGGCGCAGGTGTGTGCGTCACCGTTATAAATACAGTTGATTACACTATTGGCGATCTCATAAATCCAAGTTCCCGAGACAGAAATTATTATCCAGTCCATCTAAAACGAATTTTGTGCAATAGGAAACAATCTACAAGCGGTACACGTTCACCAAATAGATCGCGTGGGCACCGGACTGCGCTGCCACAGTTCGTTGCGCGAATAGCGATCTCATAAATCCAAATTCCCCAGACAGAAATAACTAACCAGTGCATCCATCACGAACGCTGTGGCATTGGAAACTACTTAAACAAATAATTGAGCAAATACAAACGTGTAATCGGACGCAGGTGTGTGCGTCACCGTTATAAATACAGTTGATTACACTATTGGCGATCTCATAAATCCAAGTTCCCGAGACAGAAATTATTATCCAGTCCATCTAAAACGAATTCTGTGCAATAGGAAACAATCTACAAGCGGTACACGTTCACCAAATAGATCGCGTGGGCACCGGACTGCGCTGCCACCGTTCGTTGCGCGAATAGCGATCTCATAAATCTAAATTCCCCAGACAGAAATAATTAACCAGTGCATCCACCACGAACGCTGTGGCATTGGACACTCTTTAAAAAAACAATTGAGCAAATACACCGGTGTAATCGGGCGCTTGTGTGTGCGTCACCGTTTTAAATTCAGTTGATTACGCTTTTGGCGATCTCATAAATCCTAGTTCCCGAGACAGAAATTATTATCCAGTCCATCTAAAACGAATTTTGTACAAGAGGATACAATCTACAAGTGGTACACGTTCACCAAATAGATCGCGTGGGCACCGGACTGCGCTGCCACAGTTCGTTGCGCGAATAGCGATCTCATAAATCCAAATTCCCCAGACAGAAATAACTAACCAGTGCATCCATCACGAACGCTGTGGCATTGGAAACTATTTAAACAAATAATTGAGTAAATACAAACGTGTAATCGGGCGCAGGTGTGTGCGTCACCGTTATAAATACAGTTGATTACACTATTGGCGATCTCATAAATCCAAGTTCCCGAGACAGAAATTATTATCCAGTCCTTCTAAAACGAATTTTGTGCAATAGGAAACAATCTACAAGCGGTACACGTTCACCAAATAGATCGCGTGGGCACCGGACTGCGCTGCCACAGTTCGTTGCGCGAATAGCGATCTCATAAATCCAAATTCCCCAGACAGAAATAACTAACCAGTGCATCCATCACGAACGCTGTGGCATTGGAAACTATTTAAACAAATAATTGAGCAAATACAAACGTGTAATCGGACGCAGGTGTGTGCGTCACCGTTATAAATACAGTTGATTACACTATTGGCGATCTCATAAATCCAAGTTCCCGAGACAGAAATTATTATCCAGTCCATCTAAAACGAATTCTGTGCAATAGGAAACAATCTACAAGCGGTACACGTTCACCAAATAGATCGCGTGGGCACCGGACTGCGCTGCCACCGTTCGTTGCGCGAATAGCGATCTCATAAATCTAAATTCCCCAGACAGAAATAATTAACCAGTGCATCCACCACGAACGCTGTGGCATTGGACACTCTTTAAAAAAACAATTGAGCAAATACACCGGTGTAATCGGGCGCTTGTGTGTGCCTCACCGTTTTAAATTCAGTTGATTACGCTTTTGGCGATCTCATATATCCTAGTTCCCGAGACAGAAATTATTATCCAGTCCATCTAAAACGAATTTTGTACAAGAGGATACAATCTACAAGTGGTACACGTTCACCAAATAGATCGCGTGGGCACCGGACTGCGCTGCCACAGTTCGTTGCGCGAATAGCGATCTCATAAATCCAAATTCCCCAGACAGAAATAATTAACCAGTGCATTCAACACGAACGCTGTGGCATTGGAAACTTTTTAAACAAATAATTGAACAAATACAAAGGTGTAATCGGGCGCAGGTGTGTGCGTCACCCGTATTAAATTCAGTTGATTACGCTATTAGCGATCTCATAAATCCAAGTTCCCGAGACAGATATTATTATCCAGTCCATCTAAAACGAATTTTGTGCAACTGGAAACAATATACAAGTTGTCCAAGTCCTCTGAATAGATCGCGTGGGCACCGGACTGCGCTGCCACAGTTCGTTACGCGAATAGCCATCTCATAAATCTAAATTCCCCAGACAGAAATAATTAACCAGTGCATCCAACACGAACGCTGTGGCATTGGAAAGTCTTTCAATCAATCAATCAAATTTTATTTGTATAGCGTATTTTACAACAGTTGTCACAATACTCTTTACAGACAACCCTAGCCTAAACCCCCACAGGAGCAAGCCTAAGGCAACAGTGGCAAGGAAAAACTCCCTGTGCAGATGGGGAGAAACCTCGGAAGGAACCAGGCTCAAGGGGGAAACCCATCCTCCTCTGGTCGGCTCAGGGTGCCGACTGGTGACCAGCATGTCAGCCAGTTTATGCACAAGATATGATGGGTGGTGTGGCTCAGATGATGGGTGGGGCCGGGTGGCGGTGATGGGGAACAGCAGGTGGCGGCAGGTGTGGGCAGGGTGGAGGCAATGACGAAGGAGGGGCTGAACCGCAGAGGTGGGGGAGACCAGACGACTCTCGAAGCAGTCTCGAGGGTTGGGGCAAGAGCCCCGCCGGCAGCGTGGGGAAGAGGGTGGAAACGGCAGTTAGGAAATTTGCAATATAGCAGACAGTGAGTAAAAAGGCAGTGGTGTGTATTGGGGGGACCACGCCAGGAGTAGAATATGGCTGCATATCTACTAGGACAGGGATAGAGAGCCCATGCAGTCATGAGGGGTAGACAACTATACCCGCCTATCAAGAGCCAGCCCATGTAAATTCGGGTCACAGCTGATTGACAGGTGACAGTAAGGAAAGGATTGCCACCTACAAAGCTCTATGACTACAGGCTTCTCGCACCCTGTCTCCAGACTATAACTGATTGTAAGCCTGAGTATAGAGGTGCGTTTTTAATCTAGATTTAAATATTGCGACTATGTCTGACTCCTTTATAAATTTTGGAAGCTGGTTCCATGGTAGTGGGGCCCTGTAGGAGAAAGCCCTACCCCCTTTTAGGTTCTTGGAAATTCTTGGGACTACCAAGTAGCCTGCGTCTTGAGATCGGAGTGACCTTGTGGGCTTATAAGGTAGGAGCAGGTTCGATATGTACACAGGTGCACGTCCATGCAGAGCTTTAAAAGTCAGGAGCAAAACCTTAAAGTCTATCCTATGCTTAATGGGTAGCCAGTGAAGCGACGCTAGTACTGGTGTAATGTGCTCATACTTCTTAGTTCTGGTCAAGATACGAGCAGCTGCATTCTGCACAAGCTGGAGACTCTTTAACAAGTTATTAGGGCAGCCAGAAAGCAGGGCGTTACAGTAGTCTAACCTAGACGTAACAAACGCATGGATCAATTTTTCAGCATCCCCGACTGACAGGAAATGTCTAATTTTAGCTATGTTGCGCAGCTGAAAGAAGGCAATTCTGGATATGTTTTTTATATGGGTGTCAAAAGATAGATCAGGATCAATGGTGACACCAAGGTCTTTAACGACCATATTAGGTTCAGCCAACCAACCATCACAGTTTAAGGTGAGAGTAGACAATTTCTCCCTTAATATTTTGGGACCTAAAACCAACATTTCAGTCTTGTTTGAATTTAGGAGCAGAAAATTTGAAAGCATCCAAACCTTGATATCTACAATACAGGCCTCTAACCGTGAAAGCGGCAGTGCTTCGCCAGGTTTCATTGAAATATAAATCTGGGTATCGTCCGCATAGCAGTGGAACTCTACGCCATGTGCCCGGATAATATTGCCAAGTGGTAGCATATATAGCGAGAAGAGTACTGGTCCTAGTACTGATCCTTGTGGAATACCGCATTTCATTATTGAGGAGCTGGACTCTTCTTCTTTTAATTTGACAAACTGTTTCCTGTCACTTAGGTATGATCCAAACCATGCGAGTGCCTGTCCATGAAGTCCAACACAGGCTTGGAGTCTGTCCAGAAGAATTCCATGGTCAATTGTGTCAAAAGCTGCACTCAGGTCGAGGAGCACAAGAACCGATACAGAGTTACGGTCAGCTGACAGTAGTAAATCATTTGTAACCTTGATAAGTGCGGTTTCTGTGCTGTGGTGGGGTCTAAACCCAGATTGGAATACTTCATGGATACCGTTAGAGCTAAGGTATGCACTCAGTTGCTTAGCAACAATTTTCTCCAATAATTTTGATAGAAATGGAAGGTTTGAAATAGGTCTATAATTTTCCAATTTATCAGGTTCTAGGTTTGGTTTCTTCAGTAATGGCTTAATGACTGCCAATTTTAGTGACTCAGGTACGTATCCTGTGACTAGGGATGTGTTAACAATTTTTAGTATATGCTGGCCTAGTACTGGAAATAGTTCTTTAATCCAGTTTGAAGGAATAGGATCAAGTATACAGGTCGTCGGTTTTGAAGACATAACTAATTCAGATAACTCAACCATGCTAATGTGCGTAAAACAGCTTAGTACTGCTGTCTGTAAATCTTCCTGTTGTAACCAGGTGCGGGGCTGTTTATTTACATGAACAGAAAAAGTGCAAGATGGAGACAGTTTGGAAATCTGGTCTCTAATAACCTCAATTTTCTGATCGAAGAAGTTCATGAAGTCATTGCTGCTAAGATTGGAGGGATAAGATGAAAACTCTGATGGTTGATTTTTAGTTAATTTATCCACAGTGCTAAATAGAAATTTTGGGTTATGTCTATTTTGTTCAATTAGTTTTGAGAAAAAGGCAGATCTAACAGAAGCAAGAGCTTGCTTATACTGAAGAAAGCTGTTTTTCCATGCAAGATGAAATACTTCTAGCTTTGTCGACCGCCATTTTCGCTCTAATTTTCTAGTAGACTGCTTCAGGGCCCGGGTGGTATCGTTATACCATGGAGTGCGCTTTTTCCTTTAAACAAACAATTGAGCAAATACAAAGGTGTAATCGGGCGCAGGTGTGTGCGTCACCGTTTTAAATACAGTTGATTACGCTATTGGCGATCTCATAAATCCAAGTTCCCGAGACTGAAATTATTATCCAGTCCATCTAAAACGAATTTTGTGCAACTGGAAACAATATACAAGTGGTACACATCCTCTGAATAGATCGCGTGGGCACCGGACTGCGCTGCCACAGTTCGTTAGGCGAATAGCGATCTCATAAATCCAAATTCCCCAGACAAAAATAATTAACCAATGCATCCAACACGAACGCTGTGGCATTGGAAACTATTTAAACAAATAATATAACAAATACAAAGGTGTAATCAGGCGCAGGTGTGTGCGTCACCGTTTTAAATACAGTTGATTACGCTATTTGAGATTTCATATATCAAAGTTCCCGAGACAGAAATTATTATCCAGTCAATCTAAAACGAATTTTGTGCAATAGGAAACAATCTACAAGTGGTACACGTTCTCCAAATAGATCGCGTGGGCACCGGACTGCGCTGCCACAGTTCGTTGCGCGAATAGCGATCTCATAAATCCAAATTCCCCAGACAAAAATAATTAACCAGTGCATCCAACACGAACGCTGTGGCATTGGAAACTATTTAAACAAATAATTGAGCAAATACAAACGTGTAATCGGGCGCAGGTGTTTGCGTCATCGTTTTAAATACAGTTGATTATGCTATTAGCGATTTCATAAATCCAAGTTCCTGAGACAGACATTATTATCCAGTCCATCTAAAACGAATTTTGAGGAATAGGAAACAATCTACAAGTGGTACTCGTTCACCAAATAGATCGCGTTGGCACCGGACTGCGCTGCCACAGTTCGTTGCGCGAATAGCGATCCCATAAATCCAAATTCCCCAGACAGAAATAATTAACCAGTGCATCCAACACGAACGCTGTGGCATTGGAAACTATTGAAACATATAATTGAGCAAATACAAACGTGAAATCGGGCGCAGGTGTGTGCGTCACCGTTTTAAATACAGTTGATTACGCTATTAGCGATCTCATTAATCCAAGTTCCCGAGACAGAAATTATTAACCACTGCTTCTAAAACGAATTTTGTGCAACTGGAAACAATATAAAAGTGGTACACGTCCTCTGAATAGATCGCGAGGGCACGGGACTGCGCTGCCACAGTTCGTTGTGCGAATAGCCATCTCATAAATCCAAATTCCCCAGACAGAAATAATGAACCAGTGCATCCAACACGAACGCTGTGGCATTGGAAACTATTTAAACAAATAATATAGCAAATACAAACGTATAATCGGGCGTAGGTGTGTGCGTCACCGTTTTAAATACAGTTGATTACGCTATTAGCGATCTCATAAATCCAAGTTCCCCAGACAGAAATTATTATCCAGTCCATCTAAAACGAATTTTGTGCAATAGGAAACAATCTACAAGTGGTAAAGGTTCACCAAATAGATCGCATGGGCACCGGACTGCGCTGCCACAGTTCGTTGCGCGAATAGCGATCTCATAAATCCAAATTCCCCAGACAGAAATAATTAACCCGTGCATCCAACACGAACGCTGTGGCATTGGAAACTATTTAAAGAAATGATTGAGCAAATACAAACGTGTAATCGGGCGCAGGTGTGTGCGTCACCGTTTTAAATTCAGTTGATTACGCTATTAGCGATCTCATAAATCCAAGTTCCCGAGACAAAAATTATTATACAGCCCATCTAAAAAGAATTTTGTGCAACTGGAAACAATATACAAGTGGTACAAGTCCTCTGAATAGATCGCGTGGGCACCGGAATGCGCTGCCACAGTTCGTTAGGCGAATTGCGATCTCATAAATCTAAATTCCCCAGACAGAAATAATTAACCAGTGCATCTAACACGAATGCTGTGGCATTGGAAATTTAAAAAAAAACAATTGAGCAAATACATAGGTGTAATCGGGCGCAGGTGTGTGCGTCACCGTTTTAAATACAGTTGATTACGCTTTTGGCGATCTCATAAATCCTAGTTCCCGAGACAGAAATTATTATCCACTCCATCTAAAACGAATTTTGTGCATTAGGAAACAATCTACAAGTGGTACACGTTCAGGAAATAGATCGCGTGGGCACCGGACTGCGCTGCCACAGTTCGTTCCGCGAATAGCGGTCTCATAAATCCAAATTTCCCAGACAGAAATAATTAACCAGTGCATCCAACACGAACGCTGTGGCTTTGGAAAATATTTAAACAAATAATATAGCAAATACAACTGTGTAATCGGGGGCAGGTGTGTGCGTCACCGTTATAAATACAGTTGATTACACTATTGGCGATCTCATAAATCCAAGTTCCCGAGACAGAAATTATTATCCAATCCATCTAAAACGAATTTTGTGCAATAGGAAACAATCTACAAGCGGTACACGCTCACCAAATAGATCGCGTGGGCACCGGACGGCGCTGCCACAGTTCGTTGTGCGAATAGCGATCTCATAATTCCAAATTCCCCAGACAGAAATTATTAACCAGTGCATCCAACACGAACGCTGTGGCATTTGAAACTATTTAAACAAATAATTGAGCAAATACAAACGTGTAATCGGGCGCAGGTGTTTGCGTCATCGTTTTAAATACAGTTGATTACGCTATTGGCGATCTCATAAATCCAAGTCCCCGAGACAGAAATTATTATCCAGTCCATCTAAAACGAATATTGTGCAATAGGAAACAACCTACAAGTGGTACACGTTCACCAAATAGATCGCGTGGGCATCGGACTGCGCTGCCACAGTTCGTTGCACGAATAGCGATCTCATGAATCCAAATTCCCCAGACAGAAATAATTAATCAGTGCATCCAACACGAACGCTGTGGCATTGGAAACTATTTAAACAAATTATTGAGCAAATACAAACGTGTAATCGGGCGTAGGTGTGTGCGTCACCGTTTTAAATTCAGTTGATTTCGCTATTAGCGATCTCATAAATCCAAGTTCCCGAGACAGAAATTATTATCCAGTGCTTCTAAAACGAATTTTGTGCAACTGGAAACAATATAATAGTGGTACACGTCCTCTGAATAGATCGCGAGGGCATGGGACTGCGCTGCCACAGTTCGTTGTGCGAATAGCCATCTCATAAATCCAAATTCCCCAGACAGAAATAATGAACCAGTGCATCCAACACGAACCCTGTGGCATTGGAAACTATTTAAACAAATAATATAGCAAATACAAACGTATAATCGGGCGCAGGTGTGTGCGTCACCGTTTTAAATACAGTTGATTACGCTATTAGCGATCTCATAAATCCAAGTTCCCCAGGCAGAAATTATTATCCAGTCCATCTAAAACGAATTTTGTGCAATAGGAAACAATCAACAAGTGGTAAAGGTTCACCAAATAGATCGCATGGGCACCGGACTGCGCTGCCACAGTTCGTTGCGCGAATAGCGATCTCATAAATCCAAATTCCCCAGACAGAAATAATTAACCAGTGCATCCAACACGAACGCTGTGGCATTGGAAACTATTTAAAGAAATAATTGAGCAAATACAAACGTGTAATCGGGCGCAGGTGTGTGCGTCACCCGTTTTAAATTCAGTTGATTACGCTATTAGCGATCTCATAAATCCAAGTTCCCGAGACAAAAATTATTATACAGTCCATCTAAAAAGAATTTTGTGCAACTGGAAACAATATAAAAGTGGTACAAGTCCTCTGAATAGATCGCGTGGGCACCGGAATGCGCTGCCACAGTTCGTTAGGCGAATTGCGATCTCATAAATCTAAATTCCCCAGACAGAAATAATTAACTAGTGCATCTAACACGAATGCTGTGGCATTGGAAACTTTAAAAAAACAATTGAGCAAATACATAGGTGTAATCGGGCGCAGGTGTGTGCGTCACCGTTTAAAATACAGTTGATTACGCTTTTGGCGATCTCATAAATCCTAGTTCCCGAGACAGAAATTATTATCCACTCCATCTAAAACGAATTTTGTGCATTAGGAAACAATCTACAAGTGGTACACGTTCAGCAAATAGATCGCGTGGGCACCGGACTGCGCTGCCACAGTTCGTTCGGCGAATAGCGATCTCATAAATCCAAATTTCCCAGACAGAAATAATTAACCAGTGCATCCAACACGAACGCTGTGGCTTTGGAAAATATTTAAACAAATAATATAGCAAATACATCCGTGTAATCGGGCGCAGGTGTGTGCGTCACCCGTAATAAATACAGTTGATTACACTATTGGCGATCTCATAAATCCAAGTTCCCCAGACAGAAATTATTATCCAGTCCATCTAAAACGAATTTTGTGCAATAGGAAACAATCTACAAGCGGTACACGCTCACCAAATAGATCGCGTGGGCACCGGACTGCGCTGCCACAGTTCGTTGCGCGAATAGCGAAGGAGCTGAGCAGGGTGTCAAGCTCATCGAGGAAGCTTCCGAGGGCCCCTGGAGGGTGATAGATAACAACAATTTACAAGTTAACAGGATAGGTGATTGAGACAGAGTGGTATTCAAAGGTAGTGATGGAGAGGTGAGAGAGGGGGAGAACAGAGAATTTCCAGGAGGGAGAGATCAGCAAACCTGTGCCCCCACCACGGCCAGACGGGCGGGTGGCGTGAGAGAAGGAGGAGGAGGAGGAGAGGGCTGCAGGGGTTGCAGTGTTGCCTGGTGTGATCCAGGTTTCAGTGAGGGCAAGGAAATGTAGAGAGAAGAGGGACGCGTAGGCCGAAATGAAGTCAGCCTTCCGCCTAGCAGACTGGCTGTTCCATAGCCCTCCTGCGACCGTGAAGTCGTCACAGGGGGGTCAGTGAGGGATAGCGAAGGTGGAGAGGTTCCGTCGCCGCGGGGGGCCTCGCCTGCGGAAGCGAGTTCTGTAGGGGAGAGAACGGGTTGGGATGGGGTTGACACATAGCATAGCAGTGAGGACAGGGAAGGCCTGTGGTGTGGCCACATGGTCAAGGAACAGTTAAATTAAACATACACATGCATACTGAGAACAATCAATCGAGGACTGTCAGGCAAAGTCAAGGACCTCTCAACGTCAGCAGCAGAGGCAGAAACCTGCAGAGAACAAACGATATGAAATTAAACACATTTAAATATTATTAGGAATGCAGTGTCCTCCATAATGTTTGGGACAAAGACCCATCATTTATTGATTTGCCTCTGTACTCCACAATTTGAGATTTGTAATAAAAAAGGGTATTTACATCCATATCGGGTGAACAGTGTATGAATTACAGCCCTTTTTATACATAATCCCCCCAATTTTAGGGCACCATGCTTGGGCCACAGCAATGTTACAGTGCACATCATGAAGGAGTACACCCTCTCTGAAAAATGGAAATCCAGCTTTATCGCTTTACAAATAAAAAAAGATTTGGGGTTCCTATATTATGTAGTGTTTCAGCAACACTGCAATACTGCAATGCTAAACAGGAAAGCATGTTTTATTTAACCAACATTATAAAGAGCCATGTTGCAAATGAGTACACCGCCTCTGAGCAAAATTTGTTTCTGCTTCTAAATTATGACCATCACAAAAAAGAAAACAAAATTGACAGCTATAAAACATATACTTAACTGCAAGATAAAAAGAAATGTCATCAATAACTGTATAATCTGTGAATTAGCCAACATTGAGTGCCTTGATGTTTGATGGGGAGTGCTGAGCAACATCAAAATTCAATTGAGCACCTTTGGGTCCTTGTTAGTCTTGATATGTTTCATTGGTATCTGGTAAACCAGTGTTGCTGATACACTGCATCATATAGGAACCCAAAATGTTGTTATTTGTAAAGAAATATAGCTGGATTTCCTGGATTTCCATTTATGATGCGCACTGTCTGTGGATGAAAGTAGTCATGTTTAGTACCCCCCAATTCCCATAGAGATCCATTCAAATGCAAAGAGTTTTAGTATCGCTTGTAGGACAACCTGAAAATAAGATATCCAGACTCTGATGATGTTGATAGGTCACGGACATCAGGAAGTCATGGCATGCAAAGGATATGCAACCAAGGATAAAAAAATGACAATTTAATCTATGATTATGTTAATTTGTCCAATTATTTTTGAGCCCCTAAAATTGGGGGGGACTATGTATAAAAAGGGCTGTAATTCCTACAATGTTCAATTGATATGGATGTAAATATGGTCAAATCAAAGCTGAAAGTCTTTAACCACATTGTGACTGTTTTATGTCAACTGTTTGTTTGTTGGAGAACAGAATGAAAACAACAAAAAAATGTGTCCCTGTCCAAACACATACAGACTGCACTGTATATTTACTTTAATTTGTTGTACAACGCAAAACCTGGGAATAAAAGAGGGTGAAGGGAAAAACCCGCGGCCCGTCCAACCGCCCGACCTGGTGCAGGATTACCTGGAACAGAGTGAGAAAGAAAGAGAGAAAAACGGCCCAGAAAGCACTGGGGCTTCCTTATTATAGGGTTTACCCCCAGGTGCTCTCAATTAGAAAGGCGTGCACCGCACACACTGGCCGACTCCTGTAACTACAATAAAAATAAAACAATATTAGAGACAGTCGTCTCATCTGTTTCCAGTATCAGTGCATCACTCTGCTGTTTGAAGTGAGCCATCAGCACCAGCAGAACATATGGAGCTGCCACACTGGTATTGCTTCGGGTCAGAACAGCCTTGACTTCACTGTTGGTAGGGTTTTTCTTGAGGAACTCCATGATATTTCGCCCATTTCCTTCAAGAGATGCTTCCAGTTTTCTCAAAATGTTGATGTCTGTTAACATCTCAAAATGTGTACACATACTCCTAGGGACAAACAGGTATGGCCACTGAGATTTCAGATATTCAAGTGTGTGGGCCGGTGTTGTGTTTATCATCTTGCGCTGTAAGTAGTACGTTGCCTCCATGAGATTCTGTACTTCTCCCCTTTCAATCCCAGACAAGCCCTCACGAGAGAAGAACTCCAAAAGTATCTTCTTTTTCTCTTCCAGTGTGCTTCCTGTTTCTTCAGGTGGAAGGTCTGGCTGCCACCGTGTGCAGCCATAGCTATCTGCAGGGCCTGTGTTTGGCTTTGCCCCTGTGGTGACAGACCTGCACCGTGCCAAAGTGTTATTTCTCTTTAAATGCTCAACATGAATTTTTATTTGACTCAGGAGAGATGCATATCCTCCCCCTATAAATTTCCCTTCTATCATGTCAGCGAAGGACTGTGGAAACCCCTTGACAATCTTGACAGAAATTATGAGGCACTGCGACCACGAAGGGTTGGCCTCAAACTTCCTCATTTCGTCCACCAAGACCCGAACCATTTGCCTTCTATCTGCTGGTGAGGGCCTTATCCCACTTTCAGTGGCAGTACCAATACCTGGTGGCATTTTCTCCCAGGGTACCTGGAAAGTTTCTGGCCAGTTTTGCTTTACTGGTGGCCGTGTGGAATGTGATGGTGAAGGGCTACTGGATCTCGAGGAGCTTGACAGTGATGAACTGCCTTCTGGGGACTGGAGTAGGGGGGTAGCACAACTTATGGCATCTGGCAATGAAAACAAAAATCTATCATTATCAATATTGACTAAAATGATGCCGTAATTAATTAAATAAAACAATAAGCATTTTAATACACTCTTTAATTTGGTAGTGAAGTAGTAAATATACAGTACCTGCTCATTTCCATGCATTTAAAAGTTTTCTGCACTGGCTTGGTCGAATAACCTCTGCAATTTCCTGTTCTCTTATGTACTGCAAGTCATCTTTGCTTTCCACTCCCTGGTGTAAGATCGTTTCAACCAACAGAATGAGCGTCTCTTCTGGCACACTTGGCAGGACAGAAATGACTGCGTCCTTGATGCTCTCACTTATATCAGACATTCTGGAGGAAAGGAGTGGTTAAGGGCTATTAGAGACAGACCAAACATGTTGTACACAGGCAAAGGGTAATAATCAAGGAGGCGTGCATGATCTAGGCAGAAATAATTTGAAATGGGGTTCTCTGAGCCCGTCTTTGGGCAGTAAATCCCCTGATCAAAAAGGAAATCAGACTGGCATTTCTCTGTGACAAAGTAAACACAACTGTTGCAAACAAGAATCAGTTCTATCTTGCCAAAGACTAGTCCCTCATCATTCTTCTCCAAGACAACACACATGCCTTTTTTGTAGCTTGTGCCTTTAACGGGGACATTGTGTACAGCCACAGAGTTAAGTAGCTGGAGGCCTAAATGATCAACAGATTGTTTTATCTTGTCATTGTAATCATTTGGAAAAGAAATCTGTACCTCTATCAAAAATGACACAAGGTGGAAACACATTACCAGCACAGAGAGATGCTTGTAAAAGTTGATGCCTCTCTGCTAATGTGGAACACAAATTCTTGAAGTTGTGTCATTTGTGAGCACACTGTTTAAAATGTGTGTGTGTTTACTCTCAAACCTAAGGGTCCATAAGCGAATAAGAGGCCCAAAGCAAAGTATCAGTTCAGGATAGTGACATATATAATGGTGTTTCGGCTTAAGTGGGTGATTAGGAAAACAATCCTGTCGACTTGGCAAACACTCCTCAATAAGGACTCTCAAGTAGGCCACCTGGCTAGTTGCAATGGCAGGAGCACAAACAAATTGAACTTTTTGCCTTAGCTGCAACACAAATTGCCAAACTTCATTTTCAACTGGATTTTAAATTTTGTCCCCAATCAAGAGAGGCAGAAGTCTAAGGAAACACCAATTCTGGACAGCATGTCCACTCAATTTCTCACTTCCTGGATTCATTTCACATGGCTTATTGCTGGCGTCATTGCCAAGGTACCTGAAGTGATTAAGCCGTCCATTCAGTTCTCTATACGTGAAGAATTTCTGATTTGTGACAAAATGACTTAGGTATAGAGCCAAGTCATATGCGACGATACCCTCAAATAAGTCATGGCCCAGACAAGGAGGCAGATCAGGTTGGCACACATGGAAGTGGGTTAATTTGATAAATTTGGAATCAAGTTTAATTCCCAGTGACAGTTATGATGTACTTACGTTATGCTGCATGCTGTGCTGCACGCTGTCCTTGTATGATGCAATTGTTTTCTTTTCACCTGTTGTGAAGGGAGATGACAAACATTGAGCACGGTCAACAGTACATAATCTGCAGAAATGGGTGCTTTTACTGAAGTTTTCACTAAAGCCACCAATACTGTGTGATCCCAGATTATCTCCAGCTATGGCACACAATGTTCCTCGGTACACATGTCCATCAGGTAAGACTATACCACTTAAATCAAAGTAGCGGATTTACCACTTCAAAAGCATCCTGGTACAGTACCAGACCAAGAGATTCCTCCTACTTCTTAAACAGTACATTTGCTGCCACATTGCTACCATCCCAGATGTCCTCCAAGACATCTCTTGATCTTGACAAAGACTGTATCTCTTGTTTGTTGCTATGTGTTTGCTGCTTGACCGACTGACACTGAAAGAGTGATCGAAGTGCATCTTTTAACGGAATGTATTGAGCAAAACATTCCTTCCCTGAATCATTCATTCCAAGATAAAGTGGGACTGGCTCAATGTAATGTAAAAACTGTTTTTTGTCTTTGATCAGTTTTCAAGGTACCAGTGTTGCATGCCAGAAACAAATCCTCGGATTTAAGAACCTCTATGACATTCTCTCTCTCACTATCAGAGATATCCAATGATACCAGCTTTTCGTCCAACTTATGAAGTAAATGAGACTGACTGATATCATGCACTGCTTGAAAATCCTCAATAATAGACTGTATGACTGATGCTGGCAGTAAAAGTTTTGCCTGCAACTTTATATAAAAGAAAGCCAAATTGTGCAAGAAAAGGGATTCATCTGCTCTCTCTGGCAGCACCGCTGCTTGGTCTCCCTCATTATCATCAGTTATGTCGTCAGTCAAATCCCCCTCCAACACTGAAACATCCTCAACTTGTTCATTGGTTGCCGTTAGTCTCGTCTCTCTTCCTACTGTTTCAAGGCCCAAAAGACTGGATGCTGTACAAGACTTGTGTACTCTTTAAAAATGAGAAGTAAAGGAAGAGACGACTGAAAACGTTCTCCCACACTGACGAAATGGACAAGAAACTGCCCTGCCCTCTCTGATATGAGATTTCAAATGAGAGTTTAAACTGGATAAATCATTGCATCTAACATCGCAAAATTCTACATGACAAGATACACGCTCGATAGCAGTTACCTGTGCTCTCCTCTTATCTTGATGCTCTCGATATACATGACATTCCAACTGCGTTACGTTTCTGAACGAACGGGTGCAATCTAAAAAGGCGCATTTAAACGACGCGATTGGAAGACTCGCACGTACTTTCATATGCCTAACAAACGCATACTTCGTTAAGCATTGGTGACCACAATACTGACATGGAAACATGCTTTCATACTAAGCTATCGCTGGCGAATGATTGGCCGTTATGATACGAACTAGTTTTATGAATTCGAAACGCACGTAGCCTACCTGCGCAATCCAGCGACTCTCTAGCCAGTTGCAACAAAAAATATTCGAAATACAGGGTTGCCTTGGAAAAGAACAAGAAGATTAATTTGAAATACAGATCAACGTATTCTGTTGGAAATAAAAAACGAACAAATTGTAAGATAATTACTTTTAAATTCGCGTAGCCTATTAGGTGTGACACTCGAAACTTGGCATTGCTTTGTTAACAAATTCTCTGCCGCCACTACTAACCAATGGCTTCCCAATATCCTTTGCAATTTCCAGTTAATTACTGCAAATTCAAACGGTGATATGCAGTTAAGAGCAATGTGCTGTATATCAATAAAACAGCAGGTTACTGTCGGAATTTCCCTGTAATTTCACATCAATTTCATACCGTGTACCAACAATGACTATATATATGTTTATTTTTATATTTATTGATTTTTATAGATTTAATCAGCTGAAAGTGAAATGTTATTCTGCGGGCGTTTGGGCATATTATTTTGCCTTTGTCAAGCAAAACTCTGGTTCGAAGTTCTAATTGGACCGTCGTTATGCAGACACTCTGCTTGGTAGTTCTATTTGCACCGTTTTTAAGCAAAAACCGCTGATCGTTAGTTCCAGGAAAACAATGATTTTATCAAGAAATAAATAGTTCCTTCTCGTTTCATAGCATGCAATTAGTTTATACCATGTGTAAAGCTACCATACGTTTTTTGGCATTACATTTGTTGTGTTCAATAATAGATGTTACAGGTTGAGTGTATTCTGACCACTAGGAGGAGGCATTGTATTGCTTTAGTGAGAGTAGTTGGAAGTCCAAACCTAGTAAGGATGTGACGTGGGGGAAAGTGTGTTGACCAGGAAATTGGGGTAAGGTGCATACGCTCCTGCATTCGGCAGCAGGCGTGTGCATCATCCGTCAAATTCGCCAATAATCAAGCACCACCGCTATTACTAGTAATATTGACATTCATTCTAAGAAATGCATGCCCTCGCAGGCGTTTTGTGCACACGCAGCCTTTCATTGAAGGACTTATAAATGCCTGGGGAAAATAAAAGGATGGCTTGGGCTCCACAGTGAACGAAGAAGCTCATGCATTCGGTAGCAGGTGTGTGCATCTCCGTTTTAAAAACAGTTGATTACGCAAATAGCGATCTCATAAATCCAAATTCCCCAGACAGAAATAATTAACTAGTGCATCTAAAACGAATTTTGTGCTACTGGAAACAATATACATGTGGTACAAGTCATCTGAATAGATCGCGTGGGCACCGGACTGCGCTGCCACAGTTCGTTACGCGAATAGCGATCTCATAAATCTAAATTCCCCAGACAGAAATAATTAACCAGTGCATCCAACACGAACGCTGTGGCATTGGAAACTCTTTAAAAAAAATTGAGCAAATACAAAGGTGTAATCGGGCGCAGGTGTGTGCGTCACCGTTTTAAATACAGTTGATTACGGTATTGGCGATCTCATAAATCCATGTTCCCGAGACAGAAATTATTATCCAGTCCATCTAAAACGAATTTTGTGCAATAGGAAACAATCTACAAGTTGTACACGTTCACCAATTAGATCGGGTGGGCACCGGACTGCGCTGCCACAGTTCGTTGCGCGAATAGCGATCTCATAAATCCAAAATCCCAAGACAAAAATAATTAACCAGTGCATCCAACACGAACGCTGTGGCTTTGGAAACTATTTAAACAAATAATATAGCAAATGCAACGGTGTAATCAGGCGCAGGTGTGTGCGTCACCGTTTTAAATACAGTTGATTACGCTATTAGCGATCTCACAAATCCAAGTTCCCGAGACAGAAATTATTATCCAGTGTATCTGTAAGAGGGGAGTCAACCTGGGAACCAGGAAAGGCTGGCATTTGAACGAGCCTGCTGGCTGAGTCTCATCCTGGACTTCATAGAACCCAGAGCCGTGTAATAAATCAATAAGGTGCTCGCACTTCCTTCGGTTGAGCTGGCCATTTGGCTCTCTGGAATGCTACCATCTGGACACGACTAAGATAAGGGGAACTAGTCTCTTTGTCGAGGGTTGTGGGGGTGTGTGTGTTGGGGCCATTAAGGGGAAAAAGGTCATCAGACCTCTGGCGGAATGGTGGGGCAACTGTGCTTGACAGTAACACAGTGCCCCTCTGTGGTCCCCTCTGTCATTACCCTTTTTATTTCTTTTCTGGATCTGGACTATAAACCATCTGTTCATCATATTTTACAAACCCTGGAAAAGTCTACAAACCCTGCACATGTGTTCATTGTATTACTATATTATAACCTATGTAATAATAACATGGATTACATATAAAATGGTACACCAAAAGGGTATTTTCATGACAACTGCACCATAATATTACATCCACTTGACATGTTTGGTATGGGCGTGTTCAGTAAAATTCAAGAAATTGAATGAAATATGTTTCATACCAAATAACCTTTAATAAAACATAGTTTCAGAAACTCAGGGAAAAATTGGCACAATGGAATGTCCTCTCTGGTAATCATCTCCTTTCCCCAATTTCCTCACCAATTGTTTTACAACAGCCTCCAAATGGTGGGGGCTGAAATTCCGGACTTCATTCGGACAGGTTAATTTATGGCAATGCCGCCTAGACCAAACGCGGGATTTGGCTTAAAAGGAAGGGAGACAAAGCAATCGGGGAAGATCGTAACCGACTTCCCACAGTGCACATACTCTGTGCTCTGTGTACATAGCTATACAGGAAGATCGTAACCGACTTCCCACAGTGCACATACTCTGTGCTCTGTGTATAGATAGCAATGGAAGATCGTAATCGACTTCCCACAGTGCACATACTCTGTGCTCTGTGTAGCCTATAGACAGACATGGAAGATCGCAATCGACTTCCCACACTGCGCAGACCCTGTGATTTTGTGTGTAGTTACCAGGCTGGTAAGAACTTTTACTCTGTATTTATGTTTTTAAAACCTTCCATATTTTAATTTTAATTGACTGTTAATTTGAAGCTAATGACCTACCTGCCTGTTTAATAAATTCTTCTTATTTTTAACTTGCGTGGTCTTTGTGACTCTAATCACTTTTATCTTCTTTTCAGCCGTAATTCCGTTTAAATACTCAGGGGGACAATTCTGCTTAGGACCTACTGATCAGGGATCTAGTACAGTAAAATCCTTAGATAGGCGACCACGATCTGCCCGTTAACGGGATTGGTGGTATTGGTTCTGGTGTTTTGGCTTAAGAGGACCCATGGGCGTTATACGCCGGTCCCTTTCAAATTCGCCTGAAGGAACCCGATAGATCCGCACCGTCCTGGGCTCATAACTATCGATGCACTATCCATACAAGGAAGGCATGTATTATGGTGTTCCGCCTCCTACCCTCTGGGGGCTTCACCGAACTGAGATTTAACAATAGTGCTAAACCCGGGAGCATATATTGAGGAATGATGGCACAAGGTCGAGCCGAGTGTAACCACTCCAAATTCCACGTATAGTTAAAACCAAATTTTAAATTATAATTTAATATTGGAGTCAGATTAACACGAGGGTAAAAACTAGTAACCGTTACGTTTTCTTGCTGTGGTCATGGATATATTTGATGTGTTGTTCCGCGCATTTGTGAATATTCTGATGCTCCCATTGGAATATTGACGGTCCGGCGACAGATCAGACATATCTCTGATGACAGCATGGCCCCGTTTGCGAACTGAGAGTAACCAGAATGCTACTGGTCCGTTTCAGGCCAGTTTTAAGCGGGATATGAAGCAACGCCTTCATATCTGACCCGTGGCAACGGAACCAGTGCGTTCTTAATTATAATTGTGCCCTGTTCTTACGAACAGAGGAAAAATAACTAACTAACTAAAAAATAACTAACATCTCTGGTTTGAATCACACCAGCCAAGGGAAGAACACGCGATGCCTTCCCCTCCAGCTACAAACCCTCATTGGTCTAACTGTGAGGTGTTTACAAGTGGTGACCCCGACGTGATGGGAAGTATCTGGAGTTTGTTCCCTAAAGTGTCTGCTGGTGTTTTTCATCCCGGCGTGATACCCTTCACTGTGGGTATTTCACATTTTCTTCTCTGGTTTCCCGATCCTTGGTGTGGTGAGTGACAATTCTCTTGTATATTAGCCTGTGCTAGGGAGAGTTTTTAGCCACTGTGTAGGGGATCGACATATCCCAGACAGGCCTGGGACCGTAGAAACCAGGCATTTTCATATTACTACCCTTCGGGGAATTCATGAACAGGGAAAGAGAGAAGCTTAGGCTGGTATGTTTTTAGGAAATGTGTTGTGCCAATACGGCGAAATGCGTTTTAGAACAAACTAGCCTATAGCCGTAGATGGTTGCGTATGTGTAAGAAAATGTAAACGTTTGTAGAAAAGAAGAGAGTTTTGATGCAAAGCTAACTACTGTTTCTGCGCAGAGGCGCAGAAAGCCTTGCTCAAATACAGGATAAAATGAGGCGCTGGTGAAAAGCCAGTGAATTTTGAAGGGGAACAATGAGAATGCTTATAGCTGTCGGTAAGCGTGTGCAATCGCAGAATGCACATGCTATGAAGTTTGAACTTTGCTAGGGGGCTAACCCAGGAAAAGTGGCAAGCTTTGTAGGAAAATTTTGAGACTCCCCATGATTGTGATGACGTCACATGTTAACGTTAGGGTGTTCCCACCAAGGTTGGGCCAGATGTATCCTCCTAAAACAGTAGTTATATCAGTAGTTATAGATAAGTTTTCATGAGTGTGACGACTTCAATATGCGTCATGATAAAGTAAACATCTACTCATATAATCAAAACAGTAGCCCTATCAGTAGTTATAGATAAGCTTTTACGACTGTGACGACGTCACTATGCGTCATGATGAAGTCATATAATCAAAACAGTAGCCCTATCAGTAGTTATAGATAAGTTTTATGATTGTGACGACTTCACCATGCGTCATGATAAACTCATATAATCAAAACAGTAGCCTTAGAAATCTTACTATCAGTAGTTGTAGATAAGCTTTTGGAAACGCAAGAAACCACAGTATCAACTGTAGAAAAAGAGCATGAGAACGCAGTAGACTTAGAAATCATATATACATATTCACTCACTCAGCAGAAAAGAACTAGTCACTGAACAGATAAACACAACTAGAAAACTAATATTTTACAGTGACCCATATGTAACTTGTATGTTTAATGAAAAAATTACAGAAGGCTGAGACTTATATGCATACTGGAAAAGTACAGAACAAAGACCACTGGTTCTCAAGAGAAAGTTGGGGTAGCCTCCCACACTGACGTTATCCGTTATCACCTAAGAACAAAGACAGTCATTTTGGTGCCAAGAAGGTCAGGTTGACCCAAGAAATAAAAATTATTGTGGTGCCAAAAAGAACAAGTGGCTGGGATTTACGTAAATGTATAAGGGGTTATGGAGTTTGTGGAGTACATTTTGTGTATAAAAGTATTGTAAAACTGACAGTCGTGGTTCAATTCGGCGGAATTGTTCCGGCTTTGTTGTGCACATGCACCGGTGCAAATAAAGTCAATCTTTTCTGAAGAGCTTGCTGCCGTGGTGTCTTTTCCCTCGTGAAGTTGTTTTCTACAGATTGGCGATTGGACTCAGAGAATTTTGTCGTTTTCCTAGACCACGACAGCTTCTTATTATAATTAAATTAAATAATATTAAAATACTGCTGAATGCTGAATCAGGTGCATAACCTCGGCTTCGAAGTTCCAGCCCTGAAAGCAGAGTCTGTGCTGATCCTTAAACCCAGGTATGGCCCTGCGGCAGTACACACGTCTCAAGACCTCTGACAGTGCAGACTGCAGCTGCACCAAGTTTTGAAACTGTGCGTATCTGTCCGGAGGGAACCATACTTTAAGTCTCAGAGATCGAGGCCGGTACCAGTGTGATCACTGGACCTCTGAGTACCGCGCCCGATGTAATGTCACAGGACCGCTGAGTGCCACGGCAGATGCAAGTCTCCATCCCTCTGAAAGTGCAGCCGCAGGCTACAACAAGGGTGGCGACCGTCTGGAATTTGCTACATGTGGGACTCATGTCTAAAGACCTCTGAGACTGGTGAAAGGTATCAGGACACAGAACTTCTGAATTTCTGAGGTGCTGGAACCAGGGTCCTTGGCCTGTGTCATCTGTATCAGTAACCAGTGGTATACTATTAATTAAATAAATAGGCTAGATTTTATAAAATAGTTGAGATAAGCCAGTGTAGAAGATGAAATTCTAAAATGGCCTAGAACCAACAAAAAATAGACTTTGGCCTATTATAAATAATAATAATTAGCCTAGAGCTAAATTAAATTATATAGGCATAGGTGCGCCACCATTCACCTATCTTTAGAAAGCTCGCTTTCAAAAAAGTATAGTGAATTCTGGTGCACCCTATTGTTTTCATCTGGGTTTTTATTCTGCGTGTCTTAGTGGCACAAGGAGGAAATCAGAGGATTTTAATTAATAATATTAACAAATAATATGTTAATTATTAATGCATGCCTGTGCACGTCAGTTAGGAACTGTTAGAAATTCACTAACAGACTTACTTGGGTGCCAATTAAATCAGCCAAGGCATGCTACATACTAAGAGATCTAATGGTATTTTTGTGTGAATTTCACCATAGCACAAAATATACATATTAGAATCTTTATCAAACCATTGCTAAGTCAGTCAATGCCATAAATGATCATAATGTCATCAAACTTTAACTCAGCTAATACGGGCCAGTATCATCTGTGCCTGCAAGGAAAATTGTTTAAGGAAGAATCTACCAAACTACATATGTCAAATAAATAAACAAATAAGGAGAATAAGCAATTACTCCTAAGTTTACATCAAGTTTGTCTTTTAACATTAAAATGTTGAGAGGGGGGTCATTTTTTGACAAGGACTGGCTTACTGGTTTCTCTTTATTCTACTTTCCCAAATGTTCTCTCTTTATATTCCCTCCTTCCTTTCCATTTACTGTTCCTCCTTTCTTCTTTCTCCCTTCTCCCCACCTGTCCATCTTGTTCTCGGTTTCTCCCCCTTCTCTGTCAGTTGTTGAATGTTTAAGAAGCAGTAAACCTACACTCCCAAGAGAGTGTCTGATTTTCTTTTTGTTTTTTCATCTTTTTATTTTTTCATCAGTTGTAATTTAACCCCCGAATTATGCAGACAGTAACCCTGCATAGATTTTCTCTTCTTTGCCCAACTACAGGCAAAGAATTTAACACCTCATGGTTAGGGAGATTTGTAGGTCCCTTCTGGGAAAATGTTTTAGAAGTATGTGAAATGTTCTTAATATTTAGGATATCTCTGTAAATATTAATAACAATTTTCACAGTAATTTTAAAATGTATTTGTTACAAACTGAAGGATGCTACAACCTCCAAACACTACTTGTCTTGTATGTCGTAAATTATGCTTTTTGTGTTTTTTCTTCATTTTTATACTGTATGTTTATTATCATTGTTCTTTATTTATATACTATCACTTTCAAAACCCATCCACACAACATGTATTAGGTTTGTCTCCTTTCTTTTTAATTTCCCCAAATCCAGTTTATCCAAAATTACAAAGGATATTACCATGAGAAGGACAAAAAAATCATATTTACCACATAATGCAGTTGTCATGAAACTCCCAACTACCTCATTCATATATACCATGTCTTACAAACCTTTTTCCCCATAATCCCATTAAGTTTGTTTAGGTTCAACCTCTGCAAAGCCCCGTGGATGTCAACCTTAAGTACAGTTTCTCCAAGACTTTGCTTCGATAGATTCGCTCGAGAGGGCACCTCCGGGTCCAAAGTTCCTCCGTCACTGTCAGCTGTCTTGTGAGTTTTTTTTTTTTCTGTACTTAAGAACGCGGGCCCTGACTGATGAAATGGACTTAGTGCAACAGGTCATCTGGGGCGCAAAAGTTCCCATCTTCACTCCAACATCTGATCCGCTCCCTACCATACACACCTCAACCCACACAACCCTTGATCTCAGCCTTCCCAGGTATTCCCACCATCAGCCCTACGACCCTGGACCTCCGGCGCCAACCCTCTGGGAAAGTGTCCATGACCCCTTGGGAGGACGTTTTGAGTGTGTCCCCCATTGGGCCAGAGGGGGGAGCTGTAAGAGGGGAGTCAAACTGGGAACCAGGAAAGGCTGGCATTTGAACGAGCCTGCTGGCTGAGTCTCATCCTGGACTTCAAAGAACCCAGAGCCGTGTAATAAAACAATAAGGTGCTCGCACTTCCTTCGGTTGAGCTGGCCATTTGGCTCTCTGGAATGCTACCATCTGGACACGACTAAGATAAGGGGAACTAGTCTCTTTGTCTAGGGTTGTGGGGGTGTGTGTGTTGGGGCCATTAAGGGGAAAAAGATCATCAGACCTCTGGCCGAATGGTGGGGCAACTGTGCTTGACAGTAACACAGTGCCCCTCTGTGGTCCCCTCTGTCATTACCCTTTATATTTCTTTTCTGGATCTGGACTATAAACCATCTGTTCATCATATTTTACAAACCCTGGAAAAGTCTACAAACCATGCACATGTGTTCATTGTATTACTATATTATAACCTATGTAATAATAACATGGATTACATATAAAATGGTACACCAAAAGGGTATTTTCATGACAACTGCACCATAATATTACATCCACTTGACATGTTTGGTATGGGCGTGTTCAGTAAAATTCAAGAAATTGAATGAAATATGTTTCATACCAAATAACCTTTAATAAAACATAGTTTCAGAAACTCAGGGAAAAATTGGCACAATGGAATGTCCTCTCTGGTAATCATCTCCTTTCCCCAATTTCCTCACCAATTGTTTTACAACAGCCTCCAAATGGTGGGGGCTGAAATTCCGGACTTCATTCGGACAGGTTAATTTATGGCAATGCCGCCTAGACCAAACGCGGGATTTGGCTTAAAAGGAAGGGAGACAAAGCAATCGGGGAAGATCGTAACCGACTTCCCACAGTGCACATACTCTGTGCTCTGTGTACATAGCTATACAGGAAGATCGTAACCGACTTCCCACAGTGCACATACTCTGTGCTCTGTGTATAGATAGCAATGGAAGATCGTAATCGACTTCCCACAGTGCACATACTCTGTGCTCTGTGTAGCCTATAGACAGACATGGAAGATCGCAATCGACTTCCCACACTGTGCAGACCCTGTGACTTTGTGTGTAGTTACCAGGCTGGTAAGAACTTTTACTCTGTATTTATGTTTTTAAAACCTTCCATATTTTAATTTTAATTGACTGTTAATTTGAAGCTAATGACCTACCTGCCTGTTTAATAAATTCTTCTTATTTTTAACTTGCGTGGTCGTTGTGACTCTAATCACTTTTATCTTCTTTTCAGCCGTAATTCCGTTTAAATACTCAGGGGGACAATTCTGCTTAGGACCTACTGATCAGGGATCTAGTACAGTAAAATCCTTAGATAGGCGACCACGATCTGCCCGTTAACGAGATTGGTGGTATTGGTTCTGGTGTTTTGGCTTAAGAGGACCCATGGGCGTTATACGCCGGTTCTTGTCAAATTCGCCTGAAGGAACCCGATAGATACGCACCGTCCTGAGCTCATAACTATCGATGCACTATCCATACAAGGAAGGCATGTATTATGGTGGTCCGCCTCCTACCCTCTGGGGGCTTCACCGAACTGAGATTTAACAATAGTGCTAAATCTGGGAGCATATATTGAGGAATGATGGCACAAGGTAGAGCCGAGTGTAACCACTCCAAATTCCACGTATAGTTAAAACCAAATTTTAAATTATAATTTAATATTGGAGTCAGATTAACACGAGGGTAAAAACTAGTAACCGTTACGTTTTCTTGCTGTGGTCATGGATATATTTGATGTGTTGTTCCGCGCATTTGTGAATATTCTGATGCTCCCATTGGAATATTGACGGTCCGGCGACAGATCAGACATATCTCTGATGACAGCATGGCCCCGTTTGCGAACGGAGAGTAACCAGAATGCTACTGGTCCGTTTCAGGCCAGTTTTAAGCGGGATATGAAGCAACGCCTTCATATCTGACCCGTGGCAACGGAACCAGTGCATTCTTAATTATAATTGTGCCCTGTTCTTACGAACAGAGGAAAAATAACTAACTAAAAAATAACTAACATCTCCGGTTTGAATCACACCAGCCAAGGGAAGAACACGCGATGCCTTCCCCTCCAGCTACAAACCCTCATTGGTCTAGCTGTGAGGTGTTTACACATCTAAAACGAATTTTGTGCAACTGGAAACAATATATAAGTGGTACACGTCCTCTGAATGGATCGCATGGGCACCGGACTGCGCTGCCACAGTTCGTAACGCGAATAGCGATCTCATAAATCCAAATTCCCCAGACAGAAATAATTAACCAGTGCATCCAACACGAACGCTGTGGCATTGGAAACTATTTAAACAAATAATATAGCAAATTCAAACGTGTAATCGGGCGCAGGTGTGTGCGTCACCGTTTTAAATACAGGTGATTACGCTATTGGCGATCTCATAAATCCAAATTCCCGAGACAGAAATTATTATCCAGTCCATCTAAAACGAATTTTGTGCAATAGGAAACAACCTACAAGTGGTACACGTTCACCAAATAGATCGCGTGGGCACCGGACTGCGCTGCCACAGTTCGTTGCGCGAATAGCGATCTCATAAATCCGACTTCCCGACACAGAAATAATTGCCAGCCTTGTGTGTTGGTGGGGAGTGCATCAGGGAGAGGACGAATGAGTGGAGTAGGGGCAGGAAAGCTGCGGAATGGGAGGCATCAAGGTGGATGTTGAAGTCTCCCAGGAGGATCAGTGGGGTGCCATCCTCTGGGAAGGAGCTGAGCAGGGTGTCAAGCTCATCGAGGAAGCTACCCAGGGCCCCTGGAGGGTGATAGATAACAACATTATACAAGTTAACAGGATAGGTGATTGAGCCAGAGTGGTATTCAAAGGTAGAGATGGAGAGGTGAGAGAGGGGGAGAACAGAGAATTTCCAAGAGGGAGAGATCAGCAAACCTGTGCCCCCACCACGGCCAGACGGGCGGGTGGCGTGAGAGAAGGAGGAGGAGGAGGAGAGGGCTGCAGGGGATGCAGTGTTGCCTGGTGTGATCCAGGTGTCAGTGAGGGCAAGGAAATGTTTGAGAGAAGAGGGACGCGTAGGCCGAAATGAAGTCAGCCTTCCGCGTAGCAGACTGGCAGTTCCATAGCCCTCCTGCGACCGTGAAGTCGTCACAGGGGGGTCAGTGAGGGATAGCGAAGGTTGGAGAGGTTCAGTCGCCGCGGGGGGCCTCGCCTGCGGAAGCGAGTTCTGTAGGGGAGAGAACGGGTTGGGATGGGGTTGACACATAGCATAGCAGTGAGGACAGGGAAGGCCCGTGGTGTGGCCACATGGTCAAGGAAAAGTTAAATTAAACATACACATGCATACTGAGAACAATCAATCGAGGACTGTCAGGCAAAGTCAAGGACCTCTCAACGTCAGCAGCAGAGGCAGAAACCTGCAGAGAACAAACGATATGAAATTAAACACATTTAAATATTATTAGGAATACAGTGTCCTCCATAATGTTTGGGACAAAGACCCATCATTGATTGATTTGCCTCTGTACTCCACAATTTGAGATTTGTAATAAAAAAGGGTATTTACATCCATATCGGGTGAACAGTATATGAATTACAGCCCTTTTTATACATAATCCCCCCAATTTTAGGGCACCATGCTTGGGACACAGCAATGTTACAGTGCACATCATGAACGAGTACACCCTCTCTGAAAAATGGAAATCCAGCTTTATCGCTTTACAAATAAAAAAAAGATTTGAGGTTCCTATATTATGTAGTGTTTCAGCAACACTGCAATGCTAAACAGGAAAGCATGTTTTTTTTAACCAACATTATAAAGAGCCATGTTGCAAATGAGTACACCGCCTCTGAGCAAAATTTGTTTCTGCTTGTAAATTATGACCATCACAAAAAAGAAAACAAAATTGACAGCTATTAAACATATACTTAACTGCAACATAGAAAGATATGTCATCAATAACTGTAAAATCAGTGAATTAGCCAACATTGAGTGCCTTGATGTTTGATGGGGAGTGCTGAGCAACATCAAAATTCAATTGAGCACCTTTGGGTCCTTGTTAGTCTTGATATGTTTCATTGGTATCTGGTAAACCAGTGTTGCTGATACACTGCATCATATAGGAACCCAAAATGTTGTTATTTGTAAAGAAATATAGCTGGATTTCCTGGATTTCCATTTATGATGCGCAGTGTCTGTGAATGAAAGTAGTCATGTTTAGTACTCCCCAATTCCCATAGAGATCCATTCAAATGCAAAGAGTTTTAGTATCGCTTGTAGGACAACCTGAAAATAAGATATCCAGACTCTGATGATGTTGATAGGTCACGGACATCAGGAAGTCATGGCATGCAAAGGATATGCAACCAAGTATAAAAAAATGACAATTTAATCTATGATTATGTTAATTTGTCCAATTATTTTTGAGCCCCTAAAATTGGGGGGACTATGTATAAAAAGGGCTGTAATTCCTACAATGCTCACTTGATATGGATGTAAATATGGTCAAATCAAAGCTGAAAGTCTGCACTTTAACCACATTGTGACTGTGATATGTCAACTGTTTGTTTGTTGGAGAACAGAATGAAAACAACAAAAAAATGTGTCCCTGTCCAAACACATACAGACTGCACTGTATATTTACTTTAATTTGTTGTACAACGCAAAACCTGGGAATAAAAGAGGGTGAAGGGAAAAACCCGCGGCCCGTCCAACCGCCCGACCTGGTGCAGGATTACCTGGAACAGAGTGAGAAAGAAAGAGAGAAAAACGGCCCAGAAAGCACTGGGGCTTCCTTATTATAGGGTTTACCCCCAGGTGCTCTCAATTAGAAAGGGGTGCACCGCACACACTGGCCGACTCCTGTAACTACAATAAAAATAAAACAATATTAGAGACAGTCGTCACATCTGTTTCCAGTATCAGTGCATCACTCTGCTGTTTGAAGTGAGCCATCAGCACCAGCAGAACATATGGAGCTGCCACACTGGTATTGCTTCGGGTCAGAACAGCCTTGACTTCACTGTTGGTAGGGTTTTTCTTGAGGAACTCCATGATATTTCGCCCATTTTCTTCAAGAGATGCTTCCAGTTTTCTCAAAATGTTGATGTCTGTTAACATCTCAAAATGTGTACACATACTCCTAGGGACAAACAGGAATGGCCACTGAGATTTCAGATATTCAAGTGTGTGGGCCGGTGTTGTGTTTATCATCTTGCGCTGTAAGTAGTACGTTGCCTCCATGAGATTCTGTACTTCTCCCCTTTCAATCCCAGACAAGCCCTCACGAGAGAAGAACTCCAAAAGTATCTTCTTTTTCTCTTCCAGTGTGCTTCCTGTTTCTTCAGGTGGAAGGTCTGGCTGCCACCGTGTGCAGCCATAGCTATCTGCAGGGCCTGTGTTTGGCTTTGCCCCTGTGGTGACAGACCTGCACCGTGCCAAAGTGTTATTTCTCTTTAAATGCTCAACATGAATTTTTATTTGACTCAGGAGAGATGCATATCCTCCCCCTATAAATTTCCCTTCTATCATGTCAGCGAAGGACTGTGGAAACCCCTTGACAATCTTGACAGAAATTATGAGGCACTGCGACCACGAAGGGTTGGCCTCAAACTTCCTCATTTCGTCCACCAAGACCCGAACCATTTCCCTTCTATCTGCTGGTGAGGGCCTTATCCCACTTTCAGTGGCAGTACCAATACCTGGTGGCATTTTCTCCCAGGGTACCTGGAAAGTTTCTGGCCAGTTTTGCTTTACTGGTGGCCGTGTGGAATGTGATGGTGAAGGGCTACTGGATCTCGAGGAGCTTGACAGTGATGAACTGCCTTCTGGGGACTGGAGTAGGGGGGTAGCACAACTTATGGCATCTGGCAATGAAAACAAAAATCTATCATTATCAATATTGACTAAAATGATGCCGTAATTAATTAAATAAAACAATAAGCATTTTAATACACTCTTTAATTTGGTAGTGAAGTAGTAAATATACAGTACCTGCTCATTTCCATGCATTTAAAAGTTTTCTGCACTGGCTTGGTCGAATAACCTCTGCAATTTCCTGTTCTCTTATGTACTGCAAGTCATCTTTGCTTTCCACTCCCTGGTGTAAGATCGTTTCAACCAACAGAATGAGCGTCTCTTCTGGCACACTTGGCAGGACAGAAATGACTGTGTCCTTGATACTCTCACTTATATCAGACATTCTGGAGGAAAGGAGTGGTGAAGGGCTATTAGAGACAGACCAAACATGTTGTACACAGGCAAAGGGTAATAGTCAAGGAGGCGTGCATGATCTAGGCAGAAATAATTTGAAATGGGGTTCTCTGAGCCCGTCTTTGGGCAGTAAATCCCCTGATCAAAAAGGAAATCACACTGGCATTTCTCTGTGACAAAGTAAACACAACTGTTGCAAACAAGAATCAGTTCTATCTTGCCAAAGACTAGTCCCTCATCATTCTTCTCCAATACAACACACATGCCTTTTTTGTAGCTTGTGCCTTTAACGGGGACATTGTGTACAGCCACAGAGTTAAGTAGCTGGAGGCCTAAATGATCAACAGATTCTTTTATCTTGTCATTGTAATCATTTGGAAAAGAAATCTGTACCTCTATCAAAAATGACACAAGGTGGAAACACATTACCAGCACAGAGAGATGCTTGTAAAGGTTGATGCCTCTCTGCTAATGTGGAACACAAATTCTTGAAGTTGTGTCATTTGTGAGCACACTGTTTAAAATGTGTGTGTGTTTACTCTCAAACCTAAGGGTCCATAAGCGAATAAGAGGCCCAAAGCAAAGTATCAGTTCAGGATAGTGACATATATAATGGTGTTTCGGCTTAAGTGGGTGATTAGGAAAACAATCCTGTCGACTTGGCAAACACTCCTCAATAAGGACTCTCAAGTAGGCCACCTGGCTAGTTGCAATGGCAGGAGCACAAACAAATTCAACTTTTTGCCTTAGCTGCAACACAAATTGCCAAACTTCATTTTCAACTGGATTTTAAATTTTGTCCCCAATCAAGAGAGGCAGAAGTCTAAGGAAACACCAATTCTGGACAGCATGTCCACTCAATTTCTCACTTCCTGGATTCATTTCACATGGCTTATTGGTGGCGTCATTGCCAAGGTACCTGAAGTGATTAAGCCGTCCATTCAGTTCTCTATACGTGAAGAATTTCTGATTTGTGACAAAATGACTTAGGGATAGAGCCAAGTCATATGCGACGATACCCTCAAATAGGTCATGGCCCAGACAAGGAGGCAGACCAGGTTGGCACACATGTAAGTGGGTTAATTTGATAAATTTGGAATCAAGTTTAATTCCCAGTGACAGTTTTGATGTACTTACGTTATGCTGCATGCTGTGCTGCACGCTGTCTTTGTATGATGCAATTGTTTTCTTTTCACCTGTTGTGAAGGGAGATGACAAAAATTGAGCACGGTCAACAGTACATAATCTGCAGAAATGGGTGCTTTTACTGAAGTTTTCACTAAAGCCACAAATACTGTGTGATCCCAGATTATCTCCAGCTATGGCACACAATGTTCCTCGGTACACATGTCCATCAGGTAAGACTTTACCACTTCAATCAAAGTAGCGGATTTACCACTTCAAAAGCATCCTGGTACAGTACCAGACCAAGAGATTCCTCCTACTTCTTAAACAGTACATTTGCTGCCACATTGCTACCATCCCAGATGTCTTCCAAGACATCTCTTGATCTTGACAAAGACTGTATCTCTTGTTTGTTGCTATGTGTTTGCTGCTTGACCGACTGACACTGAAAGAGTGATCGAAGTGCATCTTTTAACGGAATGTATTGAGCAAAACATTCCTTCCCTGAATCATTCATTCCAAGATAAAGTGAGACTGGCTCAATGTAATGTAAAAACTGTTTTTTGTCTTTGATCAGTTTTCAAGGTACCAGTGTTGCATGCCCGAAACAAATCCTCGGATTTAAGAACCTCTATGACATTCTCTCTCTCACTATCAGAGATATCCAATGATACCAGCTTTTCGTCCAACTTATGAAGTAATTGAGACTGACTGATATCATGCACTGCTTGAAAATCCTCAATAATAGACTGTATGACTGATGCTGGCAGTAAAAGTTTTGCCTGCAACTTTAAATAAAAGAAAGCCAAATTGTGCAAGAAAAGGGATTCATCTGCTCTCTCTGGCAGCACCGCTGCTTGGTCTCCCTCATTATCATCAGTTATGTCGTCAGTCAAATCCCCCTCCAACACTGAAACATCCTCAACTTGTTCATTGGTTGCCGTTAGTCTCGTCTCTCTTCCTACTGTTTCAAGGCCCAAAAGACTGGATGCTGTACAAGACTTGTGTACTCTTGAAAAATGAGAAGTAAAGGAAGAGACGACTGAAAACGTTCTCCCACACTGACGAAATGGACAAGAAACTGCCCTGCCCTCTCTGATATGAGATTTCAAATGAGAGTTTAAACTGGATAAATCATTGCATCTAACATCGCAAAATTCTACATGACAAGATACACGCTCGATTGCAGTTACCTGTGCTCTCCTCTTATCTTGATGCTCTCGATATACATGACATTCCAACTGCGTTACGTTTCTGAACGAACGGGTGCAATCTAAAAAGGCGCATTTAAACGACGCGATTGGAAGACTCGCACGTACTTTCATATGCCTAACAAACGCATACTTCGTTAAGCATTGGTGACCACAATACTGACATGGAAACATGCTTTCATACTAAGCTATCGCTGGCGAATGATTGGCCCTTATGATACGAACTAGTTGTATGAATTCGAAACGCACGTAGCCTACCTGCGCAATCCAGCGACTCTCTAGCCAGCTGCAACAAAAAATATTCGAAATGCAGGGTTGCCTTGGAAAAGAACAAGAAGATTAATGTGAAATACAGATCAACGTATTCTGTTGGAAATAAAAAACGAACAAATTGTAATATAATTACTTTTAAATTCGCGTAGCCTATTAGGTGTGACACTCGAAACTTGGCATTGCATTGTTAGTAAATTCTCTGCCGCCACTACTAACCAATGGCTTCCCAATATCCTTTGCAATTTCCAGTTAATTACCGCAAATTCAAACGGTGATATGCAATTAAGAGCAAAACGCCCACAATGCTGTTCTGTCTCCAGCAATGTGCTGTATATCAATAAAACAGCAGGTTACTGTCGGAATTTCCCTGTAATTTCACATCAATTTCATACCGTGGACCAACAATGACTATATATATGTTTATTTTTATATTTATTGATTTTTATAGATTTAATCAGCTGAAAGTGAAATGTTATTCTGCGGGCGTTTGGGCATATTATTTTGCCGTTGTCAAGCAAAACTCTGGTTCGTAGTTCTAATTGGACCGTCGTTATGCAGACACTCTAGTTGGTAGTTCTATTTGCACCGTTTTTAAGCAAAAACCTCTGGTCGTTAGTTCCAGGAAAACAATGATTTTATCAAGAAATAAATAGTTCCTTCTCGTTTCATAGCATGCAATTAGTTTATACCATGTGTAAAGCTACCATACGTTTTTTGGCATTACATTTGTTGTGTTCAATAATAGATGTTACAGGTTGAGTGTATTCTGACCACTAGGAGGAGGCATTGTATTGCTTTAGTGAGAGTAGTTGGAAGTCTAAACCTAGTAAGGATGTGACGTGGAGGGAGAGTGTGTTGACCAGGAAATTGGGGTAAGATGCATACGCTCCTGCATTCGGCAGCAGGTGTGTGCATCATCCGTCAAATTCGCCAATAATCAAGCACCACCGCTGTTACTAGTAATATTGACATTCATTCTAAGAAATGCATGCCCTCGCAGGCGTTTTGTGCACACGCAGCCTTACATTTAAGGACTTATAAATGCCTGGGGAAAATAAAAGGATGGCTTGGGCTCCACAGTGAACGAAGAAGCTCATGCATTCGGTAGCAGGTGTGTGCATCTCAGTTTTAAAAACAGTTGATTATGCAAATAGCGATCTCATAAATCCAAGTTTCCGAGACAGAAATTATTATCCAGTCCATCTAAAACGAATTTGGTGCAATAGAAAACAACCTACAAGTGGTACACGTTCAACAAATAGATCGCGTGGGCACCGGACTGCGCTGCCACAGTTCGTTGCGCGAATAGCGATCTCATAAATCCAAATTCCCCAGACAGAAACAATTAACCAGTGCATCCAACACGAACGCTGTGGCATTGGAAACTATTTAAACGAATAATTTTTCAAATACAAACGTGTAATCGGGCGCAGGTGTGTGCGTCACCCGTTTTAAATTCAGTTGATTACGCTATTAGCGATCTCATAAATCCAAGTTCCCGAGACAAAAATTATTATACAGTCCATCTAAAAAGAATTTTGTGCAACTGGAAACAATATACAAGTTGTACAAGTCCTCTGAATAGATCGCGTGGGCACCGGAATGCGCTGCCACAGTTCGTTAGGCGAATTGTGATCTCATAAATCTAAATTCCCCAGACAGACATAATTAACCAGTGCATCTTACACGAATGCTGTGGCATTGGAAACTTTAAAAAAACAATTGAGCAAATACATAGGTGTAGTCGGGCGCAGGTGTGTGCGTCACCGTTTTAAATACAGTTGATTACGCTTTTGGCGATCTCATAAATCCTAGTTCCCGAGACAGAAATTATTATCCACTCCATCTAAAACGAATTTTGTGCATTAGGAAACAATCTACAAGTGGTACACGTTCACCAAATTGATCGCGTGGGCACCGGACTGCGCTGCCACAGTTCGTTCTGCGAATAGCGATCTCATAAATCCAAATTTCCCAGACAGAAATAATTAACCAGTGCATCCAACACGAAGGCTGTGGCTTTGGAAAATATTTAAACAAATAATATAGCAAATACAACCGTGTAATCGGGCGCAGGTGTGTGCGTCACCGTTATAAATACAGTTGATTACACTATTGGCGATCTCATAAATCCAAGTTCCCGAGACAGAAATTATTATCCAGTCCATCTAAAACGAATTTTGTGCAATAGGAAACAATCTACAAGCGGTACACGCTCACCAAATAGATCGCGTGGGCACCGGACTGCGCTGCCACAGTTCGTTGCGCGAATAGCGAAGGAGCTGAGCAGGGTGTCAAGCTCATCGAGGAAGCTTCCGAGGGCCCCTGGAGGGTGATAGATAACAACAATTTACAAGTTAACAGGATAGGTGATTGAGACAGAGTGGTATTCAAAGGTAGTGATGGAGAGGTGAGAGAGGGGGAGAACAGAGAATTTCCAGGAGGGAGAGATCAGCAAACCTGTGCCCCCACTACGGCCTGACGGGCGGGTGGCGTGAGAGAAGGAGGAGGAGGAGGAGAGGGCTGCAGGGGTTGCAGTGTTGCCTGGTGTGATCCAGGTTTCAGTGAGGGCAAGGAAATGTAGAGAGAAGAGGGACGCGTAGGCCGAAATGAAGTCAGCCTTCCGCGTAGCAGACTGGCTGTTCCATAGCCCTCCTGCGACCGTGAAGTCGTCACAGGGGGGTCAGTGAGGGATAGCGAAGGTGGAGAGGTTCCGTCGCCGCGGGGGGCCTCGCCTGCGGAAGCGAGTTCTGTAGGGGAGAGAACGGGTTGGGATGGGGTTGACACATAGCATAGCAGTGAGGACAGGGAAGGCCTGTGGTGTGGCCACATGGTCAAGGAAAAGTTAAATTAAACATACACATGCATACTGAGAACAATCAATCGAGGACTGTCAGGCAAAGTCAAGGACCTCTCAACGTCAGCAGCAGAGGCAGAAACCTGCAGAGAACAAACGATATGAAATTAAACACATTTAAATATTATTAGGAATGCAGTGTCCTCCATAATGTTTGGGACAAAGACCCATCATTTATTGATTTGCCTCTGTACTCCACAATTTGAGATTTGTAATAAAACAGGGTATTTACATCCATATCGGGTGAACAGTGTATGAATTACAGCCCTTTTTATACATAATCCCCCCAATTTTAGGGCACCGTGCTTGGGACACAGCAATGTTACAGTGCACATCATGAAGGAGTACACCCTCTCTGAAAAATGGAAATCCAGCTTTATCGCTTTACAAATAAAAAAAGATTTGGGGTTCCTATATTATGTAGTGTTTCAGCAACACTGCAATACTGCAATGCTAAACAGGAAAGCATGTTTTTTTTAACCAACATTATAAAGAGCCATGTTGCAAATGAGTACACCGCCTCTGAGCAAAATTTGTTTCTACTTCTAAATTATGACCATCACAAAAAAGAAAACAAAATTGACAGCTATAAAACATATACTTAACTGCAACATAGTATCGCTTGTAGGACAACCTGAAAATAAGATATCCAGACTCTGATGATGTTGACAGGTCACGGACATCAGGAAGTCATGGCATGCAAAGGATATGCAACCAAGTATAAAAAAATGACAATTTAATCTATGATTATGTTAATTTGTCCAATTATTTTTGAGCCCCTAAAATTGGGGGGACTATGTATAAAAAGGGCTGTAATTCCTACAATGTTCACTTGATATGGATGTAAATATGGTCAAATCAAAGCTGAAAGTCTGCACTTTAACCACATTGTGACTGTTTTATGTCAACTGTGTGTTTGTTGGAGAACAGAATGAAAACAACAAAAAAATGTGTCCTTGTCCAAACACATACAGACTGCACTGTATATTTACTTTAATTTGTTGTACAACGCAAAACCTGGGAATAAAAGAGGGTGAAGGGAAAAACCCGCGGCCCGTCCAACCGCCCGACCTGGTGCAGGATTACCTGGAACAGAGTGAGAAAGAAAGAGAGAAAAATGGCCCAGAAAGCACTGGGGCTTCCTTATTATAGGGTTTACCCCCAGGTGCTCTCAATTAGAAAGGGGTGCACCGCACACACTGGCCGACTCCTGTAACTACAATAAAAATAAAACAATATTAGAGACAGTCGTCACATCTGTTTCCAGTATCAGTGCATCACTCTGCTGTTTGAAGTGAGCCATCAGCACCAGCAGAACATATGGAGCTGCCACACTGGTATTGCTTCGGGTCAGAACAGCCTTGACTTCACTGTTGGTAGGGTTTTTCTTGAGGAACTCCATGATATTTCGCCCATTTCCTTCAAGAGATGCTTCCAGTTTTCTCAAAATGTTGATGTCTGTTAACATCTCAAAATGTGTACACATACTCCTAGGGACAAACAGGTATGGCCACTGAGATTTCAGATATTCAAGTGTGTGGGCCGGTGTTGTGTTTATCATCTTGCGCTGTAAGTAGTACGTTGCCTCCATGAGATTCTGTACTTCTCCCCTTTCAATCCCAGACAAGCCCTCACGAGAGAAGAACTCCAAAAGTATCTTCTTTTTCTCTTCCAGTGTGCTTCCTGTTTCTTCAGGTGGAAGGTCTGGCTGCCACCGTGTGCAGCCATAGCTATCTGCAGGGCCTGTGTTTGGCTTTGCCCCTGTGGTGACAGACCTGCACCGTGCCAAAGTGTTATTTCTCTTTAAATGCTCAACATGAATTTTTATTTGACTCAGGAGAGATGCATATCCTCCCCCTATAAATTCCCCTTCTAATATGTCAGCGAAGGACTGTGGAAACCCCTTGACAATCTTGACAGAAATTATGAGGCACTGCGACCACGAAGGGTTGGCCTCAAACTTCCTCATTTCGTCCACCAAGACCCGAACCATTTCCCTTCTATCTGCTGGTGAGGGCCTTATCCCACTTTCAGTGGCAGTACCAATACCTGGTGGCATTTTCTCCCAGGGTACCTGGAAAGTTTCTGGCCAGTTTTGCTTTACTGGTGGCCGTGTGGAATGTGATGGTGAAGGGCTACTGGATCTCGAGGAGCTTGACAGTGATGAACTGCCTTCTGGGGACTGGAGTAGGGGGGTAGCACAACTTATGGCATCTGGCAATGAAAACAAAAATCTATCATTATCAATATTGACTAAAATGATGCCGTAATTAATTAAATAAAACAATAAGCATTTTAATACACTCTTTAATTTGGTAGTGAAGTAGTAAATATACAGTACCTGCTCATTTCCATGCATTTAAAAGTTTTCTGCACTGGCTTGGTCGAATAACCTCTGCAATTTCCTGTTCTCTTATGTACTGCAAGTCATCTTTGCTTTCCACTCCCTGGTGTAAGATCGTTTCAACCAACAGAATGAGCGTCTCTTCTGGCACACTTGGCAGGACAGAAATGACTGCGTCCTTGATGCTCTCACTTATATCAGACATTCTGGAGGAAAGGAGTGGTGAAGGGCTATTAGAGACAGACCAAACATGTTGTACACAGGCAAAGGGTAATAGTCAAGGAGGCGTGCATGATCTAGGCAGAAATAATTTGAAATGGGGTTCTCTGAGCCCATCTTTAGGCAGTAAATCCCCTGATCAAAAAGGAAATCACACTGGCATTTCTCTGTGACAAAGTAAACACAACTGTTGCAAACAAGAATCAGTTCTATCTTGCCAAAGACTAGTCCCTCATCATTCTTCTCCAAGACAACACACATGCCTTTTTTGTAGCTTGTGCCTTTAACGGGGACATTGTGTACAGCCACAGAGTTAAGTAGCTGGAGGCCTAAATGATCAACAGATTCTTTTATCTTGTCATTGTAATCATTTGGAAAAGAAATCTGTACCTCTATCAAAAATGACACAAGGTGGAAACACATTACCAGCACAGAGAGATGCTTGTAAAAGTTGATGCCTCTCTGCTAATGTGGAACACAAATTCTTGAAGTTGTGTCATTTGTGAGCACACTGTTTAAAATGTGTGTGTGTTTACTCTCAAACCTAAGGGTCCATAAGCGAATAAGAGGCCCAAAGCAATGTATCAGTTCAGGATAGTGACATATATAATGGTGTTTCGGCTTAAGTGGGTGATTAGGAAAACAATCCTGTCGACTTGGCAAACACTCCTCAATAAGGACTCTCAAGTAGGCCACCTGGCTAGTTGCAATGGCAGGAGCACAAACAAATTCAACTTTTTGCCTTAGCTGCAACACAAATTGCCAAACTTCATTTTCAACTGGATTTTAAATTTTGTCCCCAATCAAGAGAGGCAGAAGTCTAAGGAAACACCAATTCTGGACAGCATGTCCACTCAATTTCTCACTTCCTGGATTCATTTCACATGGCTTATTGCTGGCGTCATTGCCAAGGTACCTGAAGTGATTAAGCCGTCCATTCAGTTCTCTATACGTGAAGAATTTCTGATTTGTGACAAAATGACTTAGGGATAGAGCCAAGTCATATGCGACGATACCCTCAAATAAGTCATGGCCCAGACAAGGAGGCAGACCAGGTTGGCACACATGGAAGTGGGTTAATTTGATAAATTTGGAATCAAGTTTAATTCCCAGTGACAGTTATGATGTACTTACGTTATGCTGCATGCTGTGCTGCACGCTGTCCTTGTATGATGCAATTGTTTTCTTTTCACCTGTTGTGAAGGGAGATGACAAACATTGAGCACGGTCAACAGTACATAATCTGCAGAAATGGGTGCTTTTACTGAAGTTTTCACTAAAGCCACCAATACTGTGTGATCCCAGATTATCTCCAGCTATGGCACACAATGTTCCTCGGTACACATGTCCATCAGGTAAGACTATACCACTTAAATCAAAGTAGCGGATTTACCACTTCAAAAGCATCCTGGTACAGTACCAGACCAAGAGATTCCTCCTACTTCTTAAAAAGTACATTTGCTGCCACATTGCTACCATCCCAGATGTCTTCCAAGACATCTCTTGATCTTGACAAAGACTATATCTCTTGTTTGTTGCTATGTGTTTGCTGCTTGACCGACTGACACTGAAAGAGTGATCGAAGTGCATCTTTTAACGGAATGTATTGAGAAAAACATTCCTTCCCTGAATCATTCATTCCAAGATAAAGTGGGACTGGCTCAATGTAATGTAAAAACTGTTTTTTGTCTTTGATCAGTTTTCAAGGTACCAGTGTTGCATGCCCGAAACAAATCCTCGGATTTAAGAACCTCTATGACATTCTCTCTCTCACTATCAGAGATATCCAATGATACCAGCTTTTCGTCCAACTTATGAAGTAAATGAGACTGACTGATATCATGCACTGCTTGAAAATCCTCAATAATAGACTGTATGACTGATGCTGGCAGTAAAAGTTTTGCCTGCAACTTTAAATAAAAGAAAGCCAAATTGTGCAAGAAAAGGGATTCATCTGCTCTCTCTGGCAGCACCGCTGCTTGGTCTCCCTCATTATCATCAGTTATGTCGTCAGTCAAATCCCCCTCCAACACTGAAACATCCTCAACTTGTTCATTGGTTGCCGTTAGTCTCGTCTCTCTTCCTACTGTTTCAAGGCCCAAAAGACTGGATGCTGTACAAGACTTGTGTACTCTTGAAAAATGAGAAGTAAAGGAAGAGACGACTGAAAACGTTCTCCCACACTGACGAAATGGACAAGAAACTGCCCTGCCCTCTCTGATATGAGATTTCAAATGAGAGTTTAAACTGGATAAATCATTGCATCTAACATCGCAAAATTCTACATGACAAGATACACGCTCGATTGCAGTTACCTGTGCTCTCCTCTTATCTTGATGCTCTCGATATACATGACATTCCAACTGCGTTACGTTTCTGAACGAACGGCTGCAATCTAAAAAGGCGCATTTAAACGACGCGATTGGAAGACTCGCACGTACTTTCATATGCCTAACAAACGCATACTTCGTTAAGCATTGGTGACCACAATACTGACATGGAAACATGCTTTCATACTAAGCTATCGCTGGCGAATGATTGGCCGTTATGATACGAACTAGTTTTATGAATTCGAAACGCACGTAGCCTACCTGCGCAATCCAGCGACTCTCTAGCCAGCTGCAACAAAAAATATTCGAAATACAGGGTTGCCTTGGACAAGAACAAGAAGATTAATGTGAAATACAGATCAACGTATTCTGTTGGAAATAAAAAACGAACAAATTGTAATATAATTACTTTTAAATTCGCGTAGCCTATTAGGTGTGACACTCGAAACTTGGCATTGCTTTGTTAACAAATTCTCTGCCGCCACTACTAACCAATGGCTTCCCAATATCCTTTGCAATTTCCAGTTAATTACTGCAAATTCAAACGGTGATATGCAGTTAAGAGCAATGTGCTGTATATCAATAAAACAGCAGGTTACTGTCGGAATTTCCCTGTAATTTCACATCAATTTCATACCGTGTACCAACAATGACTATATATATGTTTATTTTTATATTTATTGATTTTTATAGATTAAATCAGCTGAAAGTGAAATGTTATTCTGCGGGCGTTTGGGCATATTATTTTGCCGTTGTCAAGCAAAACTCTGGTTCGTAGTTCTAATTGGACCGTCGTTATGCAGACACTCTGGTTGGTAGTTCTATTTGCACCGTTTTTAAGCAAAAACCTCTGGTCGTTAGTTCCAGGAAAACAATGATTTTATCAAGAAATAAATAGTTCCTTCTCGTTTCATAGCATGCAATTAGTTTATACCATGTGTAAAGCTACCATACGTTTTTTGGCATTTGTTGTGTTCAATAATAGATGTTACAGGTTGAGTGTATTCTGACCACTAGGAGGAGGCATTGTATTGCTTTAGTGAGAGTAGTTGGAAGTCTAAACCTAGTAAGGATGTGACGTGGAGGGAAAGTGTGTTGACCAGGAAATTGGGGTAAGATGCATACGCTCCTGCATTCGGCAGCAGGTGTGTGCATCATCCGTCAAATTCGCCAATAATCAAGCACCACCGCTGTTACTAGTAATATTGACATTCATTCTAAGAAATGCATGCCCTCGCAGGCGTTTTGTGCACACGCAGCCTTACATTTAAGGACTTATAAATGCCTGGGGAAAATAAAAGGATGGCTTGGGCTCCTCAGTGAACGAAGAAGCTCATGCATTCGGTAGCAGGTGTGTGCATCTCCGTTTTAAAAACAGTTGATTACGCAAATAGCGATCTCATAAATCCAAGTTCCCGAGACAGAAATAATTATCCAGTCCATCTAAAACGAATTTTGTGCAACTGGAAACAATATACAAGTGGTACACGTCCTCTGAATAGATCGCGTGGGCACCGGACTGCGCTGCCACAGTTCGTTAGGCGAATAGCGATCTCATAAATCCAAATTCCCCAGACAAAAATAATTAACCAGTGCATCCAACACGAACGCTGTGGCATTGGAAACTATTTAAACAAATAATATAGCAAATACAAAGGTGTAATCAGGCGCACGTGTGTGCGTCACCGTTTTAAATACAGTTGATTATGCTATTAGCGATGTCATCAATCCAAGTTCCCGAGACAGACATTATTATCCAGTCCATCTAAAACGAATTTTGTGGAATAGGAAACAATCTACAAGTGGTACTCGTTCACCAAATAGATCGCGTGGGCACCGGACTGCGCTGCCACAGTTCGTTGCGCGAATAGCGATCCCATAAATCCAAATTCCCCAGACAGAAATAATTAACCAGTGCATCCAACACGAACGCTGTGGCATTGGAAACTATTTAAACAAATAATTTATCAAATCCAAACGTGTAAATGGGCGCAGTTGTGTGCGTCACCCGTTTTAAATACAGTTGATTACGCTATTTGCGATCTCATAAATACAAGTTCCTGAGACAGAAATTATTATCCAGTCCATCTAAAACGAATTTTGTGCAACTGGAAACAATATACAAGTGGTACAAGTCCTCTGAATAGATCGCGTGGGCACCGGACTGAGCTGCCACAGTTCGTTGCGCGAATAGCGATCTCATATATCCAAATTCCCCAGACAGAAATAATTAACCAGTGCATCCAACACGAACGCTGTGGCATTGGAAACTATTTAAACAAATAATATAGCAAAAACAAACGTGTAATCAGGCGCAGGTGTGTGCGTCACCGTTTTAAATACAGTTGATTACGCTATTAGCGATCTCACAAATCCAAGTTCCCGAGACAGAAATTATTATCCAGTGTATCTGTAAGAGGGGAGTCAAACTGGGAACCAGGAAAGGCTGGCATTTGAACGAGCCTGCTGGCTGAGTCTCATCCTGGACTTCAAAGAACCCAGAGCCGTGTAATAAAACAATAAGGTGCTCGCACTTCCTTCGGTTGAGCTGGCCATTTGGCTTTCTGGAATGCTACCATCTGGACACGACTAAGATAAGGGGAACTAGTCTCTTTGTCTAGGGTTGTGGGGGTGTGTGTGTTGGGGCCATTAAGGGGAAAAAGATCATCAGACCTCTGGCCGAATGGTGGGGCAACTGTGCTTGACAGTAACACAGTGCCCCTCTGTGGTCCCCTCTGTCATTACCCTTTATATTTCTTTTCTGGATCTGGACTATAAACCATCTGTTCATCATATTTTACAAACCCTGGAAAAGTCTACAAACCATGCACATGTGTTCATTGTATTACTATATTATAACCTATGTAATAATAACATGGATTACATATAAAATGGTACACCAAAAGGGTATTTTCATGACAACTGCACCATAATATTACATCCACTTGACATGTTTGGTATGGGCGTGTTCAGTAAAATTCAAGAAATTGAATGAAATATGTTTCATACCAAATAACCTTTAATAAAACATAGTTTCAGAAACTCAGGGAAAATTGGCACAATGGAATGTCCTCTCTGGTAATCATCTCCTTTCCCCAATTTCCTCACCAATTGTTTTACAACAGCCTCCAAATGGTGGGGGCTGAAATTCCGGACCTAGACCAAACGCGGGATTTGGCTTAAAAGGAAGGGAGACAAAGCAATCGGGGAAGATCGTAACCGACTTCCCACAGTGCACATACTCTGTGCTCTGTGTACATAGCTATACAGGAAGATCGTAACCGACTTCCCACAGTGCACATACTCTGTGCTCTGTGTATAAATAGCAATGGAAGATCGTAATCGACTTCCCACAGTGCACATACTCTGTGCTCTGTGTAGCCTATAGACAGACATGGAAGATCGCAATCGACTTCCCACACTGCGCAGACCCTGTGATTTTGTGTGTAGTTACCAGGCTGGTAAGAACTTTTACTCTGTATTTATGTTTTTAAAACCTTCCATATTTTAATTTTAATTGACTGTTAATTTGAAGCTAATGACCTACCTGCCTGTTTAATAAATTCTTCTTATTTTTAACTTGCGTGGTCTTTGTGACTCTAATCACTTTTATCTTCTTTTCAGCCGTAATTCCGTTTAAATACTCAGGGGGACAATTCTGCTTAGGACCTACTGATCAGGGATCTAGTACAGTAAAATCCTTAGATAGGCGACCACGATCTGCCCGTTAACGGGATTGGTGGTATTGGTTCTGGTGTTTTGGCTTAAGAGGACCCATGGGCGTTATACGCCGGTTCTTGTCAAATTCGCCTGAAGGAACCCGATAGATACGCACCGTCCTGGGCTCATAACTATCGATGCACTATCCATACAAGGAAGGCATGTATTATGGTGGTCCGCCTCCTACCCTCTGGGGGCTTCACCGAACTGAGATTTAACAATAGTGCTAAACCTGGGAGCATATATTGAGGAATGATGGCACAAGGTAGAGCCGAGTGTAACCACTCCAAATTCCACGTATAGTTAAAACCAAATTTTAAATTCTAATTTAATATTGGAGTCAGATTAACACGAGGGTAAAAACTAGTAACCGTTACGTTTTCTTGCTGAGGTCATGGATATATTTGATGTGTTGTTCCGCGCATTTGTGAATATTCTGATGCTCCCATTGGAATATTGACGGTCCGGCGACAGATCAGACATATCTCTGATGACAGCATGGCCCCGTTTGCGAACGGAGAGTAACCAGAATGCTACTGGTCCGTTTCAGGCCAGTTTTAAGCGGGATATGAAGCAACGCCTTCATATCTGACCCGTGGCAACGGAACCAGTGCATTCTTAATTATAATTGTGCCCTGTTCTTACGAACAGAGGAAAAATAACTAACTAACTAAAAAATAACTAACATCTCTGGTTTGAATCACACCAGCCAAGGGAAGAACACGCGATGCCTTCCACTCCAGCTACAAACCCTCATTGGTCTAGCTGTGAGGTGTTTACACATCTAAAAGGAATTTTGTGCAACTGGAAACAATATATAAGTGGTACACGTCCTCTGAATGGATCGCATGGGCACCGGACTGCGCTGCCACAGTTCGTAACGCGAATAGCGATCTCATAAATCCAAATTCCCCAGACAGAAATAATTAACCAGTGCATCCAACACGAACGCAGTGGCATTGGAAACTATTTAAACAAATAATATAGCAAATTCAAACGTGTAATCGGGCGCAGGTGTGTGCGTCACCGTTTTAAATACAGTTGATTACGCTATTGGCGATCTCATAAATCCAAATTCCCGAGACAGAAATTATTATCCAGTCCATCTAAAACGAATTTTGTGCAATAGGAAACAACCTACAAGTGGTACACGTTCACCAAATAGATCGCGTGGGCACCGGACTGCGCTGCCACAGTTCGTTGCGCGAATAGCGATCTCATAAATCCAAATTCCCCAGACAGAAATAATTAACCAGTGCATCCAACACGAACGCTGTGGCATTGGAAACTATTTAAACAAATAATATAGCAAATACAAAGGTGTAATCGGGCGCAGGTGTCTGCGTCACCGTTTTAAATACAGTTGATTACGCTTTTGGCGATCTCATAAATCCAAATTCCCGAGACAGAAATTATTATCCAGTCCATCTAAAACGAATTTTGTGCGACTGGAAAAAATATACAAGTGGTACACATCCTCTGAATAGATCGCGTGGGCACCGGACTGCGCTGCCACAGTTCGTTAGGCGAATAGCGAACACATAAATCCAAATTCCCCAGACAGAAATAATTAACCAGTGCATCCAAAACGAACGCTGTGGCATTGGAAACTCTTTAAAAAAACAATTGAGCAAATACAAAGGTGTAATCGGGTGCAGGTGTGTGCGTCACCCGTTTTAAATACAGTTGATTACGCTATTAGCGATCTCGTAAATCCAAGTTCCCGAGACAGAAATTATTATCCAGTCCATCTAAAACGAATTTTGTGCAATAGGAAACAATCTACAAGTGGTACACGTTCACCAAATTGATCGCGTGGGCACCGGACTGCGCTGCCACAGTTCGTTGCGCGAATAGCGATCTCATAAATCCAAATTCCCCAGACAGAAATAATTAACCAGTGCATCCAACACGAACGCTGTGGAATTGGAAACTATTTAAACAAATAATTGAACAAATACAAACGTGTAATCGGGCGCAGGTGTGTGCGTCACCCGTTATAAATACAGTTGATTACACTATTGGCGATCTCATAAATCCAAGTTCCCGAGACAGAAATTATTATCCAGTCCATCTAAAACGAATTTTGTGCAATAGGAAACAATCTACAAGCGGTACACGTTCACCAAATAGATCGCGTGGGCACCGGACTGCGCTGCCACAGTTCGTTGCGCGAATAGCGATCTCATAAATCCGACTTCCCGACACAGAAATAATTGCCAGCCTTGTGTGTTGGTGGGGAGTGCATCAGGGAGAGGACGAATGAGTGGAGTAGGGGCAGGAAAGCTGCGGAATGGGAGGCATCAAGGTGGATATTGAAGTCTCCCAGGAGGATCAGTGGGGTGCCATCCTCTGGGAAGGAGCTGAGCAGGGTGTCAAGCTCATCGAGGAAGCTTCCCAGGGCCCCTGGAGGGTGATAGATAACAACATTATACAAGTTAACAGGATAGGTGATTGAGACAGAGTGGTATTCAAAGGTAGAGATGGAGAGGTGAGAGAGGGGGAGAACAGAGAATTTCCAGGAGGGAGAGATCAGCAAACCTGTGCCCCCACCACGGCCAGACGGGCGGGTGGCGTGAGAGAAGGAGGAGGAGGAGGAGAGGGCTGCAGGGGATGCAGTGTTGCCTGGTGTGATCCAGGTCTCAGTGAGGGCAAGGAAATGTTTGAGAGAAGAGGGACGCGTAGGCCGAAATGAAGTCAGCCTTCCGCGTAGCAGACTGGCAGTTCCATAGCCCTCCTGCGACCGTGAAGTCGTCACAGGGGGGTCAGTGAGGGATAGCGAAGGTTGGAGAGGTTCAGTCGCCGCGGGGGGCCTCGCCTGCGGAAGCGAGTTCTGTAGGGGAGAGAACGGGTTGGGATGGGGTTGACACATAGCATAGCAGTGAGGACAGGGAAGGCCCGTGGTGTGGCCACATGGTCAAGGAAAAGTTAAATTAAACATACACATGCATACTGAGAACAATCAATCGAGGACTGTCAGGCAAAGTCAAGGACCTCTCAACGTCAGCAGCAGAGGCAGAAACCTGCAGAGAACAAACGATATGAAATTAAACACATTTAAATATTATTAGGAATACAGTGTCCTCCATAATGTTTGGGACAAAGACCCATCATTTATTGATTTGCCTCTGTACTCCACAATTTGAGATTTGTAATAAAAAAGGGTATTTACATCCATATCGGGTGAACAGTGTATGAATTACAGCCCTTTTTATACATAATCCCCCCAATTTTAGGGCACCATGCTTGGGACACAGCAATGTTACAGTGCACATCATGAAGGAGTACACCCTCTCTGAAAAATGGAAATCCAGCTTTATCGCTTTACAAATAAAAAAAGATTTGGGGTTCCTATATTATGTAGTGTTTCAGCAACACTGCAATACTGCAATGCTAAACAGGAAAGCATGTTTTTTTAACCAACATTATAAAGAGCCATGTTGCAAATGAGTACACCGCCTCTGAGCAAAATTTGTTTCTGCTTCTAAATTATGACCATCACAAAAAAGAAAACAAAATTGACAGCTATTAAACATATACTTAACTGCAACATAGAAAGATATGTCATCAATAACTGTAAAATCAGTGAATTAGCCAACATTGAGTGCCTTGATGTTTGATGGGGAGTGCTGAGCAACATCAAAATTCAATTGAGCACCTTTGGGTCCTTGTTAGTCTTGATATGTTTCATTGGTATCTGGTAAACCAGTGTTGCTGATACACTGCATCATATAGGAACCCAAAATGTTGTTATTTGTAAAGAAATATAGCTGGATTTCCTGGATTTCCATTTATGATGCGCACTGTCTGTGAATGAAAGTAGTCATGTTTAGTACCCCCCAATTCCCATAGAGATCCATTCAAATGCAAAGAGTTTTAGTATCGCTTGTAGGACAACCTGAAAATAAGATATCCAGACTCTGATGATGTTGATAGGTCACGGACATCAAGAAGTCATGGCATGCAAAGGATATGCAACCAAGTATAAAAAAATGACAATTTAATTTATGATTATGTTAATTTGTCCAATTATTTTTGAGCCCCTAAAATTGGGGGGGACTATGTATAAAAAGGGCTGTAATTCCTACAATGTTCACTTGATATGGATGTAAATATGGTCAAATCAAAGCTGAAAGTCTGCACTTTAACCACATTGTGACTGTTTTATGTCAACTGTTTGTTTGTTGGAGAACAGAATGAAAACAACAAAAAAATGTGTCCCTGTCCAAACACAAACAGACGGCACTGCATATTTACTTTAATTTGTTGTACAACGCAAAACCTGGGAATAAAAGAGGGTGAAGGGAAAAACCCGCGGCCCGTCCAACCGCCCGACCTGGTGCAGGATTACCTGGAACAGAGTGAGAAAGAAAGAGAGAAAAACGGCCCAGAAAGCACTGGGGCTTCCTTATTATAGGGTTTACCCCCAGGTGCTCTCAATTAGAAAGGGGTGCACCGCACACACTGGCCGACTCCTGTAACTACAATAAAAATAAAACAATATTAGAGACAGTCGTCACATCTGTTTCCAGTATCAGTGCATCACTCTGCTGTTTGAAGTGAGCCATCAGCACCAGCAGAACATATGGAGCTGCCACACTGGTATTGCTTCGGGTCAGAACAGCCTTGACCTCACTGTTGGTAGGGTTTTTCTTGAGGAACTCCATGATATTTCGCCCATTTCCTTCAAGAGATGCTTCCAGTTTTCTCAAAATGTTGATGTCTGTTAACATCTCAAAATGTGTACACATACTCCTAGGGACAAACAGGTATGGCCACTGAGATTTCAGATATTCAAGTGTGTGGGCCGGTGTTGTGTTTATCATCTTGCGCTGTAAGTAGTACGTTGCCTCCATGAGATTCTGTACTTCTCCCCTTTCAATCCCAGACAAGCCCTCACGAGAAAAGAACTCCAAAAGTATCTTCTTTTTCTCTTCCAGTGTGCTTCCTGTTTCTTCAGGTGGAAGGTCTGGCTGCCACCGTGTGCAGCCATAGCTATCTGCAGGGCCTGTGTTTCGCTTTGCCCCTGTGGTGACAGACCTGCACCGTGCCAAAGTGTTATTTCTCTTTAAATGCTCAACATGAATTTTTATTTGACTCAGGAGAGATGCATATCCTCCCCCTATAAATTTCCCTTCTATCATGTCAGCGAAGGACTGTGGAAACCCCTTGACAATCTTGACAGAAATTATGAGGCACTGCGACCACGAAGGGTTGGCCTCAAACTTCCTCATTTCGTCCACCAAGACCCGAACCATTTGCCTTCTATCTGCTGGTGAGGGCCTTATCCCACTTTCAGTGGCAGTACCAATACCTGGTGGCATTTTCTCCCAGGGTACCTGGAAAGTTTCTGGCCAGTTTTGCTTTACTGGTGGCCGTGTGGAATGTGATGGTGAAGGGCTACTGGATCTCGAGGAGCTTGACAGTGATGAACTGCCTTCTGGGGACTGGAGTAGGGGGGTAGCACAACTTATGGCATCTGGCAATGAAAACAAAAATCTATCATTATCAATATTGACTAAAATGATGCCGTAATTAATTAAATAAAACAATAAGCATTTTAATACACTCTTTAATTTGGTCGTGAAGTAGTAAATATACAGTACCTGCTCATTTCCATGCATTTAAAAGTTTTCTGCACTGGCTTGGTCGAATAACCTCTGCAATTTCCTGTTCTCTTATGTACTGCAAGTCATCTTTGCTTTCCACTCCCTGGTGTAAGATCGTTTCAACCAACAGAATGAGCGTCTCTTCTGGCACACTTGGCAGGACAGAAATGACTGCGTCCTTGATGCTCTCACTTATATCAGACATTCTGGAGGAAAGGAGTGGTTAAGGGCTATTAGAGACAGACCAAACATGTTGTACACAGGCAAAGGGTAATAATCAAGGAGGCGTGCATGATCTAGGCAGAAATAATTTGAAATGGGGTTCTCTGAGCCCGTCTTTGGGCAGTAAATCCCCTGATCAAAAAGGAAATCAGACTGGCATTTCTCTGTGACAAAGTAAACACAACTGTTGCAAACAAGAATCAGTTCTATCTTGCCAAAGACTAGTCCCTCATCATTCTTCTCCAAGACAACACACATGCCTTTTTTGTAGCTTGTGCCTTTAACGGGGACATTGTGTACAGCCACAGAGTTAAGTAGCTGGAGGCCTAAATGATCAACAGATTCTTTTATCTTGTCATTGTAATCATTTGGAAAAGAAATCTGTACCTCTATCAAAAATGACACAAGGTGGAAACACATTACCAGCACAGAGAGATGCTTGTAAAAGTTGATGCCTCTCTGCTAATGTGGAACACAAATTCTTGAAGTTGTGTCATTTGTGAGCACACTGTTTAAAATGTGTGTGTGTTTACTCTCAAACCTAAGGGTCCATAAGCGAATAAGAGGCCCAAAGCAAAGTATCAGTTCAGGATAGTGACATATATAATGGTGTTTCGGCTTAAGTGGGTGATTAGGAAAACAATCCTGTCGACTTGGCAAACACTCCTCAATAAGGACTCTCAAGTAGGCCACCTGGCTAGTTGCAATGGCAGGAGCACAAACAAATTCAACTTTTTGCCTTAGCTGCAACACAAATTGCCAAACTTCATTTTCAACTGGATTTTAAATTTTGTCCCCAATCAAGAGAGGCAGAAGTCTAAGGAAACACCAATTCTGGACAGCATGTCCACTCAATTTCTCACTTCCTGGATTCATTTCACATGGCTTATTGCTGGCGTCATTGCCAAGGTACCTGAAGTGATTAAGCCGTCCATTCAGTTCTCTATACGTGAAGAATTTCTGATTTGTGACAAAATGACTTAGGTATAGAGCCAAGTCATATGCGACGATACCCTCAAATAAGTCATGGTCCAGACAAGGAGGCAGACCAGGTTGGCACACATGGAAGTGGGTTAATTTGATAAATTTGGAATCAAGTTTAATTCCCAGTGACAGTTTCGATGAACTTACGTTATGCTGCATGCTGTGCTGCACGCTGTCCTTGTAGGATGCAATTGTTTTCTTTACACCTGTTGTGAAGGGAGATGACAAAAATTGAGCACGGTCAACAGTACATAATCTGCAGAAATGGGTGCTTTTACTGAAGTTTTCACTAAAGCCACCAATACTGTGTGATCCCAGATTATCTCCAGCTATGGCACACAATGTTCCTCGGTACACATGTCCATCAGGTAAGACTTTACCACTTCAATCAAAGTAGCGGATTTACCACTTCAAAAGCATCCTGGTACAGTACCAGACCAAGAGATTCCTCCTACTTCTTAAACAGTACATTTGCTGCCACATTGCTACCATCCCAGATGTCTTCCAAGACATCTCTTGATCTAGACAAAGACTGTATCTCTTGTTTGTTGCTATGTGTTTGCTGCTTGACCGACTGACACTGAAAGAGTGATCGAAGTGCATCTTTTAACGGAATGTATTGAGCAAAACATTCCTTCCCTGAATCATTCATTCCAAGATAAAGTGGGACTGGCTCAATGCAATGTAAAAACTGTTTTTTGTCTTTGATCAGTTTTCAAGGTACCAGTGTTGCATGCCCGAAACAAATCCTCGGATTTAAGAACCTCTATGACATTCTCTCTCTCACTATCAGAGATATCCAATGATACCAGCTTTTCGTCCAACTTATGAAGTAAATGAGACTGACTGATATCATGCACTGCTTGAAAATCCTCAATAATAGACTGTATGACTGATGCTGGCAGTAAAAGTTTTGCCTGCAACTTTAAATAAAAGAAAGCCAAATTGTGCAAGAAAAGGGATTCATCTGCTCTCTCTGGCAGCACCGCTGCTTGGTCTCCCTCATTATCATCTGTTATGTGGTCAGTCAAATCCCCCTCCAACACTGAAACATCCTCAACTTGTTCATTGGTGGCCGTTAGTCTCGTCTCTCTTCCTACTGTTTCAAGGCCCAAAAGACTGGATGCTGTACAAGACTTGTGTACTCTTGAAAAATGAGAAGTAAAGGAAGAGACGACTGAAAACGTTCTCCCACACTGACGAAATGGACAAGAAACTGCCCTGCCCTCTCTGATATGAGATTTCAAATGAGAGTTTAAACTGGATAAATCATTGCATCTAACATCGCAAAATTCTACATGACAAGATACACGCTCGATTGCAGTTACCTGTGCTCTCCTCTTATCTTGATGCTCTCGATATACATGACATTCCAACTGCGTTACGTTTCTGAACGAACGGGTGCAATCTAAAAAGGCGCATTTAAACGACGCGATTGGAAGACTCGCACGTACTTTCATATGCCTAGCAAACGCATACTTCGTTAAGCATTGGTGACCACAATACTGACATGGAAACATGCTTTCATACTAAGCTATCGCTGGCGAATGATTGGCCGTTATGATACGAACTAGTTTAATGAATTCGAAACGCACGTAGCCTACCTGCGCAATCCAGCGACTCTCTAGCCAGCTGCAACAAAAAAAAATTCGAAATACAGGGTTGCCTTGGAAAAGAACAAGAAGATTAATGTGAAATACAGATCAACGTATTCTGTTGGAAATAAAAAACGAACAAATTGTAATATAATTACTTTTAAATTCGCGTAGCCTATTAGGTGTGACACTCGAAACTTGGCATTGCTTTGTTAGCAAATTCTCTGCCGCCACTACTAACCAATGGCTTCCCAATATCCTTTGCAATTTCCAGTTAATTACTGCAAATTCAAACGGTGATATGCAGTTAAGAGCAAAACGCCCACAATGCTGTTCTGTCTCCAGCAATGTGCTGTATATCAATAAAACAGCAGGTTACTGTCGGAATTTCCCTGTAATTTCACATCAATTTCATACCGTGTACCAACAATGACTATATATATGTTTATTTTTATATTTATTGATTTTTATAGATTTAATCAGCTGAAAGTGAAATGTTATTCTGCGGGCGTTTGGGCATATTATTTTGCCGTTGTCAAGCAACACTCTGGTTCGTAGTTCTAATTGGACCGTCGTTATGCAGACACTCTGGTTGGTAGTTCTATTTGCACCGTTTTTAAGCAAAAACCTCTGGTCGTTAGTTCCAGGAAAACAATGATTTTATCAAGAAATAAATAGTTCCTTCTCGTTTCATAGCATGCAATTAGTTTATACCATGTGTAAAGCTACCATACGTTTTTTGGCATTACATTTGTTGTGTTCAATAATAGATGTTACAGGTTGAGTGTATTCTGACTACTAGGAGGAGGCATTGTATTGCTTTAGTGAGAGTAGTTGAAAGTCTAAACCTAGTAAGGATGTGACGTGGGGGATAGTGTGTTGACCAGGAAATTGGGGTAAGATGCATACGCTCCAGCATTCGGCAGCAGGTGTGTGCATCATCCGTCAAATTCGCCAATAATCAAGCACCACCGCTATTACTAGTAATATTGACATTCATTCTAAGAAATGCATGCCCTCGCAGGCGTTTTGTGCACACGCAGCCTTACATTTAAGGACTTATAAATGCCTGGGGAAAATAAAAGGATGGCTTGGGCTCCACAGTGAACGAAGAAGCTCATGCATTCGGTAGCAGGTGTGTGCATCTCCGTTTAAAAAACAGTTGATTACGCAAATAGCGATCTCATAAATCTAAGTTTCCGAGACAGAAATTATTATCCAGTCCATCTACAACGAATTTTGTGCAATAGGAAACAATCTACAAGTGGTATACGTTCACCAAATAGATCGCGTGGGCACCGGACTGCGCTGCCACAGTTCGTTGCGCGAATAGCGATCTCATAAATCCAAATTCCCCAGACAGAAATAATTATCCAGTGCATCCAACACGAACGCTGTGGTATTGGAAACTCTTTAAACAAATAATATAGCAAATACAAACGTGTAATCGGGCGCAGGTGTGTGCGTCACCGTTTTAAATACAGTTGATTACGCTATTAGCGATCTCATAAATCCAAGTTCCCGAGACAGAAATTATTGTCCAGTCCATCTAAAACGAATTTTGTGAATAGGAAACAATCTACAAGCGGTACACGTTCACCAAATAGATCGCGTGGGCACCGGACTGCGCTGCCACAGTTCGTTGAGCGAATAGCGATCTCATAAATCCGACTTCCCGACACAGAAATAATTGCCAGCCTTGTGTGTTGGTGGGGAGTGCATCAGGGAGAGGACGAATGAGTGGAGTAGGGCCAGGAAAGCTGCGGAGTGGGAGGCATCAAGGTGGATGTTGAAGTCTCCCAGGAGGATCAGTGGGGTGCCATCCTCTGGGAATGAGCTGAGCAGGGTGTCAAGCTCATCGAGGAAGCTTCCCAGGGCCCCTGATGGGTGATAGATAACAACAATTTACAAGTTAACAGGATAGGTGATTGAGACAGAGTGGTATTCAAGGGTAGAGATGGAGAGGTGAGAGAGGGGGAGAACAGAGAATTTCCAGGAGGGAGAGATCAGCAAACCTGTGCCCCCACCACGGCCAGACGGGCGGGTGGCGTGAGAGAAGGAGGAGGAGGAGGAGAGGGCTGCAGGGGTTGCAGTGTTGCCTGGTGTGATCCAGGTCTCAGTGAGGGCAAGGAAATGTAGAGAGAAGAGGGACGCGTAGGCCGAAATGAAGTCAGCCTTCCGCGTAGCAGACTGGCAGTTCCATAGCCCTCCTGCGACCGTGAAGTCGTCACAGGGGGCTCAGTGAGGGATAGCGAAGGTTGGAGAGGTTCCGTCGCCGCGGGGGGCCTCGCCTGCGGAAGCGAGTTCTGTAGGGGAGAGAACGGGTTGGGATGGGGTTGACACATAGCATAGCAGTGAGGACAGGGAAGGCCTGTGGTGTGGCCACATGGTCAAGGAAAAGTTAAATTAAACATACACATGCATATTGAGAACAATCAATCGAGGACTGTCAGGCAAAGTCAAGGACCTCTCAACGTCAGCAGCAGAGGCAGAAACCTGCAGAGAACAAACGATATGAAATTAAACACATTTAAATATTATTAGGAATACAGTGTCCTCCATAATGTTTGGGACAAAGACCCATCATTTATTGATTTGCCTCTGTACTCCACAATTTGAGATTTGTAATAAAAAAGGGTATTTACATCCATATCGGGTGAACAGTGTATGAATTACAGCCCTTTTTATACATAATCCCCCCAATTTTAGGGCACCGTGCGTGGGACACAGCAATGTTACAGTGCACATCATGAAGGAGTACACCCTCTCTGAAAAATGGAAATCCAGCTTTATCGCTTTACAAATAAAAAAAGATTTGGGGTTCCTATATTATGTAGTGTTTCAGCAACACTGCAATACTGCAATGCTAAACAGGAAAGCATGTTTTTTTTAACCAACATTATAAAGAGCCATGTTGCAAATGAGTACACCGCCTCTGAGCAAAATTTTTTTCTGCTTCTAAATTATGACCATCACAAAAAAGAAAACAAAATTGACAGCTATTAAACATATACTTAACTGCAACATAGAAAGATATGTCATCAATAACTGTAAAATCTGTGAATTAGCCAACATTGAGTGCCTTGATGTTTGATGGGGAGTGCTGAGCAACATCAAAATTCAATTGAGCACCTTTGGGTCCTTGTTAGTCTTGATATGTTTCATTGGTATCTGGTAAACCAGTGTTGCTGATACACTGCATCATATAGGAACCCAAAATGTTGTTATTTGTAAAGAAATATAGCTGGATTTCCTGGATTTCCATTTATGATGCGCACTGTCTGTGAATGAAAGTAGTCATGTTTAGTACCCCCCAATTCCCATAGAGATCCATTCAAATGCAAAGAGTTTTAGTATCGCTTGTAGGACAACCTGAAAATAAGATATCCAGACTCTGATGATGTTGATAGGTCACGGACATCAGGAAGTCATGGCATGCAAAGGATATGCAACCAAGTATAAAATAATGACAATTTAATCTATGATTATGTTAATTTGTCCAATTATTTTTGAGCCCCTAAAATTGGGGGGGGACTATGTATAAAAAGGGCTGTAATTCCTACAATGTTCACTTGATATGGATGTAAATATGGTCAAATCAAAGCTGAAAGTCTGCACTTTAACCACATTGTGACTGTTTTATGTCAACTGTTTGTTTGTTGGAGAACAGAATGAAAACAACAAAAAAATGTGTCCCTGTCCAAACACATACAGACTGCACTGTATATTTACTTTAATTTGTTGTACAACGCAAAACCTGGGAATAAAAGAGGGTGAAGGGAAAAACCCGCGGCCCGTCCAACCGCCCGACCTGGTGCAGGATCACCTGGAACAGAGTGAGAAAGAAAGAGAGAAAAACGGCCCAGAAAGCACTGGGGCTTCCTTATTATAGGGTTTACCCCCAGGTGCTCTCAATTAGAAAGGGGTGCACCGCACACACTGGCCGACTCCTGTAACTACAATAAAAATAAAACAATATTAGAGACAGTCGTCACATCTGTTTCCAGTATCAGTGCATCACTCTGCTGTTTGAAGTGAGCCATCAGCACCAGCAGAACATATGGAGCTGCCACACTGGTATTGCTTCGGGTCAGAACAGCCTTGACTTCACTGTTGGTAGGGTTTTTCTTGAGGAACTCCATGATATTTCGCCCATTTCCTTCAAGAGATGCTTCCAGTTTTCTCAAAATGTTGATGTCTGTTAACATCTCAAAATGTGTACACATACTCCTAGGGACAAACAGGTATGGCCACTGAGATTTCAGATATTCAAGTGTGTGGGCCGGTGTTGTGTTTATCATCTTGCGCTGTAAGTAGTACGTTGCCTCCATGAGATTCTGTACTTCTCCCCTTTCAATCCCAGACAAGCCCTCACGAGAGAAGAACTCCAAAAGTATCTTCTTTTTCTCTTCCAGTGTGCTTCCTGTTTCTTCAGGTGGAAGGTCTGGCTGCCACCGTGTGCAGCCATAGCTATCTGCAGGGCCTGTGTTTGGCTTTGCCCCTGTGGTGACAGACCTGCACCGTGCCAAAGTGTTATTTCTCTTTAAATGCTCAACATGAATTTTTATTTGACTCAGGAGAGATGCATATCCTCCCCCTATAAATTTCCCTTCTATCATGTCAGCGAAGGACTGTGGAAACCCCTTGACAATCTTGACAGAAATTATGAGGCACTGCGACCACGAAGGGTTGGCCTCAAACTTCCTCATTTCGTCCACCAAGACCCGAACCATTTGCCTTCTATCTGCTGGTGAGGGCCTTATCCCACTTTCAGTGGCAGTACCAATACCTGGTGGCATTTTCTCCCAGGGTACCTGGAAAGTTTCTGGCCAGTTTTGCTTTACTGGTGGCCGTGTGGAATGTGATGGTGAAGGGCTACTGGATCTCGAGGAGCTTGACAGTGATGAACTGCCTTCTGGGGACTGGAGTAGGGGGGTAGCACAACTTATGGCATCTGGCAATGAAAACAAAAATATATCATTATCAATATTGACTAAAATGATGCCGTAATTAATTAAATAAAACAATAAGCATTTTAATACACTCTTTAATTTGGTCGTGAAGTAGTAAATATACAGTACCTGCTCATTTCCATGCATTTAAAAGTTTTCTGCACTGGCTTGGTCGAATAACCTCTGCAATTTCCTGTTCTCTTATGTACTGCAAGTCATCTTTGCTTTCCACTCCCTGGTGTAAGATCGTTTCAACCAACAGAATGAGCGTCTCATCTGGCACACTTGGTAGGACAGAAATGACTGCGTCCTTGATGCTCTCACTTATATCAGACATTCTGGAGGAAATGAGTGGTGAAGGGCTATTAGAGACAGACCAAACATGTTGTACACAGGCAAAGGGTAATAGTCAAGGAGGCGTGCATGATCTAGGCAGAAATAATTTGAAATGGGGTTCTCTGAGCCCGTCTTTGGGCAGTAAATCCCCTGATCAAAAAGGAAATCAGACTGGCATTTCTCTGTGACAAAGTAAACACAACTGTTGCAAACAAGAATCAGTTCTATCTTGCCAAAGACTAGTCCCTCATCATTCTTCTCCAAGACAACACACATGCCTTTTTTGTAGCTTGTGCCTTTAACGGGGACATTGTGTACAGCCACAGAGTTAAGTAGCTGGAGGCCTAAATGATCAACAGATTGTTTTATCTTGTCATTGTAATCATTTGGAAAAGAAATCTGTACCTCTATCAAAAATGACACAAGGTGGAAACACATTACCAGCACAGAGAGATGCTTGTAAAAGTTGATGCCTCTCTGCTAATGTGGAACACAAATTCTTGAAGTTGTGTCATTTGTGAGCACACTGTTTAAAATGTGTGTGTGTTTACTCTCAAACCTAAGGGTCCATAAGCGAATAAGAGGCCCAAAGCAAAGTATCAGTTCAGGATAGTGACATATATAATGGTGTTTCGGCTTAAGTGGGTGATTAGGAAAACAATCCTGTCGACTTGGCAAATACTCCTCAATAAGGACTCTCAAGTAGGCCACCTGGCTAGTTGCAATGGCAGGAGCACAAACAAATTCAACTTTTTGCCTTAGCTGCAATACAAATTGCCAAACTTCATTTTCAGCTGGATTTTAAATTTTGTCCCCAATCAAGAGAGGCAGAAGTCTAAGGAAACACCAATTCTGGACAGCATGTCCACTCAATTTCTCACTTCCTGGATTCATTTCACATGGCTCATTGCTGGCGTCATTGCCAACGTACCTGAAGTGATTAAGCCGTCCATTCAGTTCTCTATACGTGAAGAATTTCTGATTTGTGACAAAATGACTTAGGTATAGAGCCAAGTCATATGCGACGATACCCTCAAATAAGTCATGGCCCAGACAAGGAGGCAGACCAGGTTGGCACACATGGAAGTGGGTTAATTTGATAAATTTGGAATCAAGTTTAATTCCCAGTGACAGTTTTGATGTACTTACGTTATGCTGCATGCTGTGCTGCACGCTGTCCTTGTAGGATGCAATTGATATTTCTTTTCACCTGTTGTGAAGGGAGATGACAAAAATTGAGCACGGTCAACGGTACATAATCTGCAGAAATGGGTGCTTTTACTGAAGTTTTCACTAAAGCCACCAATACTGTGTGATCCCAGATTATCTCCAGCTATGGCACACAATGTTCCTCGGTACACATGTCCATCAGGTAAGACTATACCACTTAAATCAAAGTAGCGGATTTACCACTTCAAAAGCATCCTGGTACAGTACCAGACCAAGAGATTCCTCCTACTTCTTAAACAGTACATTTGCTGCCACATTGCTACCATCCCAGATGTCTTCCAAGACATCTCTTGATCTAGACAAAAACTGTATCTCTTGATTGTTCCTATGTGTTTGCTGCTTGACCAACTGACACTGAAAGAGTGATCGAAGTGCATCTTTTAACGGAATGTATTGAGCAAAACATTCCTTCCCTGAATCATTCATTCCAAGATAAAGTGGGACTGGCTCAATGTAATGTAAAAACTGTTTTTTGTCTTTGATCAGTTTTCAAGGTACCAGTGTTGCATGCCCGAAACAAATCCTCTGATTTAAGAACCTCTATGACATTCTCTCTCTCACTATCAGAGATATCCAATGATACCAGCTTTTCGTCCAACTTATGAAGTAAAGGAGACTGACTGATATCATGCACTGCTTGAAAATCCTCAATAATAGACTGTATGACTGATGCTGGCAGTAAAAGTTTTGCCTGCAACTTTAAATAAAAGAAAGCCAAATTGTGCAAGAAAGGGGATTCATCTGCTCTCTCTGGCAGCACCGCTGCTTGGTCTCCCTCATTATCATCTGTTATGTCGTCAGTCAAATCCCCCTCCAACACTGAAACATCCTCAACTTGTTCATTGGTTGCCGTTAGTCTCGTCTCTCTTCCTGTTTCAAGGCCCAAAAGACTGGATGCTGTACAAGACTTGTGTACTCTTGAAAAATTAGAAGTAAAGGAAGAGACGACTGAAAACGTTCTCCCACACTGACGAAATGGACAAGAAACTGCCCTGCCCTCTCTGATATGAGATTTCAAATGAGAGTTTAAACTGGATAAATCATTGCATCTAACATCGCAAAATTCTACATGACAAGATACACGCTCGATTGCAGTTACCTGTGCTCTCCTCTTATCTTGATGCTCTCGATATACATGAGATTCCAACTGCGTTACGTTTCTGAACGAACGGGTGCAATCTAAAAAGGCGCATTTAAACGACGCGATTGGAAGACTCGCACGTACTTTCATATGCCTAACAAACGCATACTTCGTTAAGCATTGGTGACCACAATACTGACATGGAAACATGCTTTCATACTAAGCTATCGCTGGGGAATGATTGGCCGTTATGATACGAACTAGTTTTATGAATTCGAAACGCACGTAGCCTACCTGCGCAATCCAGCGACTCTCTAGCCAGCTGCAACAAAAAATATTCGAAATACAGGGTTGCCTTGGAAAAGAACAAGAAGATTAATGTGAAATACAGATCAACGTATTCTGTTGGAAATAAAAAACGAACAAATTGTAATATAATTACTTTTAAATTCGCGTAGCCTTTTGGGTGTGACACTCGAAACTTGGCATTGCTTTGTTAGCAAATTCTCTGCCGCCACTACTAACCAATGGCTTCCCAATATCCTTTGCAATTTCCAGTTAATTACTGCAAATTCAAACGGTGATATGCAGTTAAGAGCAAAACGCCCACAATGCTGTTCTGTCTCCAGCAATGTGCTGTATATCAATAAAACAGCAGGTTACTGTCGGAATTTCCCTGTAATTTCACATCAATTTCATACCGTGTACCAACAATGACTATATATATGTTTATTTTTATATTTATTGATTTTTATAGATTAAATCAGCTGAAAGTGAAATGTTATTCTGCGGGCGTTTGGGCATATTATTTTGCCGTTGTCAAGCAAAACTCTGGTTCGTAGTTCTAATTGGACCGTCGTTATGCAGACACTCTGGTTGGTAGTTCTATTTGCACCGTTTTTAAGCAAAAACCTCTGGTCGTTAGTTCCAGGAAAACAATGATTTTATCAAGAAATAAATAGTTCCTTCTCGTTTCATAGCATGCAATTAGTTTATACCATGTGTAAAGCTACCATACGTTTTTTGGCATTTGTTGTGTTCAATAATAGATGTTACAGGTTGAGTGTATTCTGACCACTAGGAGGAGGCATTGTATTGCTTTAGTGAGAGTAGTTGGAAGTCTAAACCTAGTAAGGATGTGACGTGGAGGGAAAGTGTGTTGACCAGGAAATTGGGGTAAGATGCATACGCTCCTGCATTCGGCAGCAGGTGTGTGCATCATCCGTCAAATTCGCCAATAATCAAGCACCACCGCTGTTACTAGTAATATTGACATTCATTCTAAGAAATGCATGCCCTCGCAGGCGTTTTGTGCACACGCAGCCTTACATTTAAGGACTTATAAATGCCTGGGGAAAATAAAAGGATGGCTTGGGCTCCTCAGTGAACGAAGAAGCTCATGCATTCGGTAGCAGGTGTGTGCATCTCCGTTTTAAAAACAGTTGATTACGCAAATAGCGATCTCATAAATCCAAGTTCCCGAGACAGAAATAATTATCCAGTCCATCTAAAACGAATTTTGTGCAACTGGAAACAATATACAAGTGGTACACGTCCTCTGAATAGATCGCGTGGGCACCGGACTGCGCTGCCACAGTTCGTTAGGCGAATAGCGATCTCATAAATCCAAATTCCCCAGACAAAAATAATTAACCAGTGCATCCAACACGAACGCTGTGGCATTGGAAACTATTTAAACAAATAATATAGCAAATACAAAGGTGTAATCAGGCGCACGTGTGTGCGTCACCGTTTTAAATACAGTTGATTATGCTATTAGCGATGTCATCAATCCAAGTTCCCGAGACAGACATTATTATCCAGTCCATCTAAAACGAATTTTGTGGAATAGGAAACAATCTACAAGTGGTACTCGTTCACCAAATAGATCGCGTGGGCACCGGACTGCGCTGCCACAGTTCGTTGCGCGAATAGCGATCCCATAAATCCAAATTCCCCAGACAGAAATAATTAACCAGTGCATCCAACACGAACGCTGTGGCATTGGAAACTATTGAAACGTATAATTCAGCAAATACAAACGTGAAATCGGGCGCAGGTGTGTGCGTCACCGTTTTAAATACAGTTGATTACGCTATTAGCGATCTCATAAATCCAAGTTCCCGAGACAGAAATTATTAACCAGTGCTTCTAAAACGAATTTTGTGCAACTGGATACAATATAAAAGTGGTACACGTCCTCTGAATAGATCGCGAGGGCACGGGACTGCGCTGCCACAGTTCGTTGTGCGAATAGCCATCTCATAAATCCAAATTCCCCAGACCGAAATAATGAACCAGTGCATCCAACACGAAGGCTGTGGCATTGGAAACTATTTAAACAAATAATATAGCAAATACAAACGTATAATCGGGCGCAGGTGTGTGCGTTACCGTTTTAAATACAGTTGATTACCCTATTAGCGATCTCATAAATCCAAGTTCCCGAGACAGAAAGTATTATCCAGTCCATCTAAAACGAATTTTCTGCAACTGGAAACAATATACAAGTGGTACACGTCCTCTGAATAGATCGCGTGGGCACGGAACTGCGCTGCTACAGTTCGTAACGCAAAAAGCGATCTCATAAATCCAAATTCCCCAGACAGAAATAATTAACCAGTGCATCCAACACGAACGCTGTGGCATTGGAAACTATTTAAACAAATAATTTAGCAAATACAAACGTGTAATCGGGCGCAGGTGTGTGCGTCACCGTTTTAAATACAGTTGATTACGCTATTAGCGATCTCATAAACCCAAGTTCCCGAGACAGAAATTATTATCCAGTGCATCTAAAACGAATTTTGTGCAACTGGAAACAATCTCCAAGTGGTACAAGTCCTCTGAATAGATCGCGTGGTCACCGGACTGCGCTGCCACAGTTCCTTACGCGAATAGCGATCTCATAAATCCAAATTCCCCAGACAGAAATAATTAACCAGTGGATCCAACACGAACGCTGTGGCATTGGAAACTCTTTAAACAAACAATTGAGCAAATACATTGGTGTAATCGGGCGCAGGTGTGTGCGTCACCCGTTTTAAATACAGTTGATTACGCTATTGGCGATCTCATAAATCCAAGTTCCCGAGACAGAAATTATTATCCAGTCCATCTAAAACGAATTTTGTGCAATAGGAAACAATCTACAAGTGGTACACGTTCACCAAATAGATCGCGTAGGCAACGGACTGCGCTGCCACAGTTCGGTGCGCGAATTGTGATCTCATAAATCCAAATTCCCCAGACAGAAATAATTAACCAGTGCATCCAACACGAACGCTGTGGCATGGAAGCTCTTTTAAAAAAAATTGAGCAAATACAAAGGTGTAATCGGGCGCAGGTGTGTGCGTCACCGTTTTAAATACAGTTGATTACCCTATTGGCGATCTCACAAATCCAAGTTCCCGAGACAGAAATTTTTATCCAGTGTATCTGTAAGAGGGGAGTCAAACTGGGAACCAGGAAAGGCTGGCATTTGAACGAGCCTGCTGGCTGAGTCTCATCCTGGACTTCAAAGAACCCAGAGCCGTGTAATAAAACAATAAGGTGGTCGCACTTCCTTCGGTTGAGCTGGCCATTTGGCTCTCTGGAATGCTACCATCTGGACACGACTAAGATAAGGGGAACTAGTCTCTTTGTCTAGGGTTGTGGGTGTGTGTGTGTTGGGGCCATTAAGGGGAAAAAGATCATCAGACCTCTGGCCAATGGTGGGGCAACTGTGCTTGACAGTAACACAGTGCCCCTCTGTGGTCCCCTCTGTCATTACCCTTTTTATTTCTTTTCTGGATCTGGACTATAAACCATCTGTTCATCATATTTTACAAACCCTGGAAAAGTCTACAAACCATGCACATGTGTTCATTGTATTACTATATTATAACCTATGTAATAATAACATGGATTACATATAAAATGGTACACCAAAAGGGTATTTTCATGACAACTGCACCATAATATTACATCCACTTGACATGTTTGGTATGGGCGTGTTCATTAAAATTCAAGAAATTGAATGAAATATGTTTCATACCAAATAACCTTTAATAAAACATAGTTTCAGAAACTCAGGGAAAAATTGGCACAATGGAATGTCCTCTCTGGTAATCATCTCCTTTCCCCAATTTCCTCACCAATTGTTTTACAACAGCCTCCAAATGGTGGGGGCTGAAATTCCGGACTTCATTCGGACAGGTTAATTTATGGCAATGCCGCCCAGACCAAACGCGGGATTTGGCTTAAAAGGAAGGGAGACAAAGCAATCGGGGAAGATCGTAACCGACTTCCCACAGTGCACATACTCTGTGCTCTGTGTACATAGCTATACAGGAAGATCGTAACCGACTTCCCACAGTGCACATACTCTGTGCTCTGTGTATAGATAGCAATGGAAGATCGTAATCGACTTCCCACAGTGCACATACTCTGTGCTCTGTGTAGCCTATAGACAGACATGGAAGATCGCAATCGACTTCCCACACTGCGCAGACCCTGTGATTTTGTGTGTAGTTACCAGGCTGGTAAGAACTTTTACTCTGTATTTATGTTTTTAAAACCTTCCATATTTTAATTTTAATTGACTGTTAATTTGAAGCTAATGACCTACCTGCCTGTTTAATAAATTCTTCTTATTTTTAACTTGCGTGGTCTTTGTGACTCTAATCACTTTTATCTTCTTTTCAGCCGTAATTCCGTTTAAATACTCAGGGGGACAATTCTGCTTAGGACCTACTGATCAGGGGTCTAGTACAGTAAAAGCCTTTAGTGAGGTCTTCAAGTTAGATAGGCGACCACGATCTGCCCGTTAACGGGATTGGTGGTATTGGTTCTGGTGTTTTGGCTTAAGAGGACCCATGGGCGTTATATGCCGGTCCCTTTCAAATTCGCCTGAAGGAACCCGATAGATCCGCACCGTCCTGGGCTCATAACTATCGATGCACTATCCATACAAGGAAGGCATGTATTATGGTGTTCCGCCTCCTACCCTCTGGGGGCTTCACCGAACTGAGATTTAACAATAGTGCTAAACCCGGGAGCATATATTGAGGAATGATGGCACAAGGTAGAGCCGAGTGTAACCACTCCAAATTCCACGTATAGTTAAAACCAAATTTTAAATTATAATTTAATATTGGAGTCAGATTAACACGAGGGTAAAAACTAGTAACCGTTTCGTTTTCTTGCTGTGGTCATGGATATATTTGATGTGTTGTTCCGCGCATTTGTGAATATTCTGATGCTCCCATTGGAATATTGACGGTCCGTCGACAGATCAGACATATCTCTGATGACAGCATGGCCCCGTTTGCGAACGGAGAGTAACCAGAATGCTACTGGTCCGTTTCAGGCCAGTTTTAAGCGGGATATGAAGCAACGCCTTCATATCTGACCCGTGGCAAAGGAACCAGTGCGTTCTTAATTATAATTGTGCCCTGTTCTTACGAACAGAGGAAAAATAACTAACTAACTAAAAAATAACTAACATCTCCGGTTTGAATCACACCAGCCAAGGGAAGAACACGCGATGCCTTCCCCTCCAGCTACAAACCCTCATTGGTCTAACTGTGAGGTGTTTACAAGTGGTGACCCCGACGTGATGGGAAGTATCTGGAGTTTGTTCCCTAAAGTGTCTGCTGGTGTTTTTCATCCCGGCGTGATACCCTTCACTGTGGGTATTTCACATTTTCTTCTCTGGTTTCCCGATCCTTGGTGTGGTGAGTGACAATTCTCTTGTATATTAGCCTGTGCTAGGGAGAGTTTTTAGCCACTGTGTAGGGGATCGACATATCCCAGACAGGCCTGGGACCGTAGAAACCAGGCATTTTCATATTACTACCCTTCGGGGAATTCATGAACAGGGAAAGAGAGAAGCTTAGGCTGGTATGTTTTTAGGAAATGTGTTGTGCCAATACGGCGAAATGCGTTTTAGAACAAACTAGCCTATAGCCGTAGATGGTTGCGTATGTGTAAGAAAATGTAAACGTTTGTAGAAAAGAAGAGAGTTTTGATGCAAAGCTAACTACTGTTTCTGCGCAGAGGCGCAGAAAGCCTTGCTCAAATACAGGATAAAATGAGGCGCTGGTGAAAAGCCAGTGAATTTTGAAGGTGAACAATGAGAATGCTTATAGCTGTCGGTAAGCGTGTGCAATCGCAGAATGCACATGCTATGAAGTTTGAACTTTGCTAGGGGGCTAACCCAGGAAAAGTGGCAAGCTTTGTAGGAAAATTTTGAGACTCCCCATGATTGTGATGACGTCACATGTTAACGTTAGGGTGTTCCCACCAAGGTTGGGCCAGATGTATCCTCCTAAAACAGTAGCCCTATCAGTAGTTATAGATAAGTTTTCATGAGTGTGACGACTTCAATATGCGTCATGATAAAGTAAACATCTACTCATATAATCAAAACAGTAGCCCTATCAGTAGTTATAGATAAGCTTTTACGACTGTGACAACGTCACTATGCGTCATGATGAAGTCATATAATCAAAACAGTAGCCCTATCAGTAGTTATAGATAAGTTTTATGATTGTGACGACTTCACCATGCGTCATGATAAACTCATATAATCAAAACAGTAGCCTTAGAAATCTTACTATCAGTGGTTGTAGATAAGCTTTTGGAAACGCAAGAAACCACAGTATCAACTGTAGAAAAAGAGCATGAGAACGCAGTAGACTTAGAAATCATATATACATATTCACTCACTCAGCAGAAAAGAACTAGTCACTGAACAGATAAACACTAACTAGAAAACTAATATTTTACAGTGACCCATATGTAACTTGTATGTTTAATGAAATTACAGAAGGCTGAGACTTATATGCATACTGGAAAAGTACAGAACAAAGACCACTGGTTCTCAAGAGAAAGTTGGGGTAGCCTCCCACACTGACGTTATCCGTTATCACCTAAGAAAAAGACAGTCATTTTGGGGCCAAGAAGGTCAGGTTGACCCAAGAAATAAAAATTATTGTGGTGCCAAAAAGAACAAGTGGCTGGGATTTACGTAAATGTATAAGGGGTTATGGAGTTTGTGGAGTACATTTTGTGTATAAAAGGATTGTAAAACTGACAGTCGTGGTTCAATTCGGCGGAATTGTTCCGGCTTTGTTGTGCACATGCACCGGTGCAAATAAAGTCAATCTTTTCTGAAGAGCTTGCTGCCGTGGTGTCTTTTCCCTCGTGAAGTTGTTTGGCGATTGGACTCAGAGAATTTTGTCGTTTTCCTAGACCACGACAGCTTCTTATTATAATTAAATTAAATAATATTAAAATACTGCTGAATGCTGAATCAGGTGCATAACCTCGGCTTCGAAGTTCCAGCCCTGAAAGCAGAGTCTGTGCTGATCCTTAAACCCAGGTATGGCCCTGCGGCAGTACACCCGTCTCAAGACCTCTGACAGTGCAGACTGCAGCTGCACCAAGTTTTGAAACTGTGCGTATCTGTCCGGAGGGAACCATACTTTAAGTCTCAGAGATCGAGGCCGGTACCAGTGTGATCACTGGACCTCTGAGTACCGCGCCCGATGTAATGTCACAGGACCGCTGAGTGCCACGGCAGATGCAAGTCTCCATCCCTCTGAAAGTGTAGCCGCAGGCTACAACAAGGGTGGCGACCGTCTGGAATTTGCTACATGTGGGACTCATGTCTAAAGACCTCTGAGACTGGTGAAAGGTATCAGGACACAGAACTTCTGAATTTCTGAGGTGCTGGAACCAGGGTCCTTGGCCTGTGTCATCTGTATCAGTAACCAGTGGTATACTATTAATTAAATAAATAGGCTAGATTTTATAAAATAGTTGAGATAAGCCAGTGTAGAAGATGAAATTCTAAAATGGCCTAGAACCAACAAAAAATAGACTTTGGCCTATTATAAATAATAATAATTAGCCTAGAGCTAAATTAAATTATATAGGCATAGGTGCGCCACCATTCACCTATCTTTAGAAAGCTCGCTTTCAAAAAAGTATAGTGAATTCTGGTGTACCCTATTGTTTTCATCTGGGTTTTTATTCTGCGTGTCTTAGTGGCACAAGGAGGAAATCAGAGGATTTTAATTAATAATATTAACAAATAATATGTTAATTATTAATGCATGCCTATGCACGTCAGTTAGGAACTGTTAGAAATTCACTAACAGACTTACTTGGGTGCCAATTAAATCAGCCAAGGCATGCTACATACTAAGAGATCTAATGGTATTTTTGTGTGAATTTCACCATAGCACAAAATATACATATTAGAATCTTTATCAAACCATTGCTAAGTCAGTCAATGCCATAAATGATCATAATGTCATCAAACTTTAACTCAGCTAATACGGGCCAGTATCATCTGTGCCTGCAAGGAAAATTGTTTAAGGAAGAATCTACCAAACTACATATGTCAAATAAATAAAAAAATAAGGAGAATAAGCAATTACTCCTAAGTTTACATCAAGTTTGTCTTTTAACATTAAAATGTTGAGAGGGGGGTCATTTTTTGACAAGGACTGGCTTACTGGTTTCTCTTTATTCTACTTTCCCAAATGTTCTCTCTTTATATTCCCTCCTTCCTTTCCATTTACTGTTCCTCCTTTCTTCTTTCTCCCTTCTCCCCAACTGTCCATCTTGTTCTCGGTTTCTCCCCCTTCTCTGTCAGTTGTTGAATGTTTAAGAAGCAGTAAACCTACACTCCCAAGAGAGTGTCTGATTTTCTTTTTGTTTTTTCATCTTTTTATTTTTTCATCAGTTGTAATTTAACCCCCGAATTATGCAGACAGTAACCCTGCATAGATTTTCTCTTCTTTGCCCAACTACAGGCAAAGAATTTAACACCTCATGGTTAGGGAGATTTGTAGGTCCCTTCTGGGAAAATGTTTTAGAAGTATGTGAAATGTTCTTAATATTTAGGATATCTCTGTAAATATTAATAACAATTTTCACAGTAATTTTAAAATGTATTTGTTACAAACTGAAGGATGCTACAACCTCCAAACACTACTTGTCTTGTATGTCGTAAATTATGCTTTTTGTGTTTTTTCTTCATTTTTATACTGTATGTTTATTATCATTGTTCTTTATTTATATACTATCACTTTCAAAACCCATCCACACAACATGTATTAGGTTTGTTTCCTTTCTTTTTAATTCCCCCAAATCCAGTTTATCCAAAATTACAAAGGATATTACCATGAGAAGGACAAAAAAATCATATTTACCACATAATGCAGTTGTCATGAAACTCCCAACTACCTCATTCATATATACCATGTCTTACAAACCTTTTTCCCCATAATCCCATTAAGTTTGTTTAGGTTCAACCTCTGCAAAGCCCCGTGGATGTCAACCTTAAGTACAGTTTCTCCAAGACTTTGCTTCGATAGATTCGCTCGAGAGGGCACCTCCGGGTCCAAAGTTCCTCCGTCACTGTCAGCTGTCTTGTCAGTTTTTTTTTTTCTGTACTTAAGAACGCGGGCCCTGACTGATGAAATGGACTTAGTGCAACAGGTCATCTGGGGCGCAAAAGTTCCCATCTTCACTCCAACATCTGATCCGCTCCCTACCATACACACCTCAACCCACACAACCCTTGATCTCAGCCTTCCCAGGTATTCCCACCATCAGCCCTACGACCCTGGACCTCCGGCGCCAACCCTCTGGGAAAGTGTCCATGACCCCTTGGGAGGACGTTTTGAGTGTGTCCCCCATTGGGCCAGAGGGGGGAGCTGTAAGAGGGGAGTCAAACTGGGAACCAGGAAAGGCTGGCATTTGAACGAGCCTGCTGGCTGAGTCTCATCCTGGACTTCAAAGAACCCAGAGCCGTGTAATAAAACAATAAGGTGCTCGCACTTCCTTCGGTTGAGCTGGCCATTTGGCTCTCTGGAATGCTACCATCTGGACACGACTAAGATAAGGGGAACTAGTCTCTTTGTCTAGGGTTGTGGGGGTGTGTGTGTTGGGGCCATTAAGGGGAAAAAGATCATCAGACCTCTGGCCGAATGGTGGGGCAACTGTGCTTGACAGTAACACAGTGCCCCTCTGTGGTCCCCTCTGTCATTACCCTTTTTATTTCTTTTCTGGATCTGGACTATAAACCATCTGTTCATCATATTTTACAAACCCTGGAAAAGTCTACAAACCATGCACATGTGTTCATTGTATTACTATATTATAACCTATGTAATAATAACATGGATTACATAGGGCGTGACCAAATAGATCACGTGGGCACCGGACTGCGCTGCAACAGTTCGTTCCGCGATTAGCGATCTCATAAATCCAAGTTCCCGAGACAGAAATTATTATCCAGTCCATCTAAAACGGATTTTGTGAATAGGAAACAATCTACAAGCGGTACACGTTCACCAAATAGATCGCGTGGGCACCGGACTGCGCTGCCACAGTTCGTTGCGCGATTAGCGATCTCATAAATCCAAATTCCCCAGACAGAAATAATTAACCAGTGCATCCAACACGAACGCTGTGGCACTGGAAACTCTTTAAACAAATAATATAGCAAATACAAACGTGTAATCGGGCGCAGGTGTGTGCGTCACCGTTTTAAATACAGTTGATTACGCTATTAGCGAGCTCATAAATGCAAGTTCCCGAGACAGAAATTATTATCCAGTCCATCTAAAACGACTTTTGTGAATAGGAAACAATCTACAAGCGGTACACGTTCACCAAATAGATCGCGTGGGCACCGGACTGCGCTGCCACAGTTCGTGGCGCGAATAGCGATCTCATAAATCCAAATTCCCCAGACAGAAATAATTAACCAGTGCATCCAACACGAACGCTGTGGCATTGGAAACTATTTAAACAAATAATTGAGAAAATACAAACGTGAAATCGGGCGCAGGTGTGTGCGTCACCCGTTTTAAATACAGTTGATTACGCTATTGGCGATCTCATAAATCCAAGTTCCCGAGACAGAAATTATTATCCAGTGCATCTAAAACGAATTTTGTGCAACTGGAAACAATATCAAAGTGGTACACGTCCTCTGAATGGATCGCGTGGGCACCGGACTGCGCTGCCACAGTTCGTTGCGCGAATAGCGATCTCATAAATCCAAATTCCCCAGACAGAAATAATTAACCAGTGCATCCAACACGAACGCTGTGGCATTGGAAACTATTTAAACAAATTACTGAGCAAATTCAAACGTCTAATTCGGCGCAGGTGTGTGCGTCACCGTTTTAAATACAGTTGATTACGCTATTAGCGATCTCATAAATCCAAGTTCCCGAGACAGAAATTATTATCCAGTCCATCTAAAACGAATTTTGTGAAACTGGAAAAAATATACAAGTGGTACACGTCCTCTGAATAGATCGCGTGGGCACCGGACTGCGCTGCCACAGTTCGTTGCGCGAATTGCGATCTCATAAATCCAAATTCCCCAGACAGAAATAATTAACCAGTGCATCCAACACGAACGCTGTCGCATTGGAAACTCTTTAAAAAAACAATGGAGCAAATACAAAGGTGTAATCGGGCGCAGGTGTGTGCGTCACCGTTTTAAATACAGTTGATTACGCTATTGGCTATCTTAAAAATCCAAGTTCCCGAGACAGAAATTATTATCCAGTCCATCTAAAACGAATTTTGTGCAATAAGAAACAATCTACAAGCAGTACACCTTCACCAAATAGATCGCTTGGGCACCGGACTGCGCTGCCACAGTTCGTTGCGCGAATAGCGATCTCATAAATCCGACTTCCCGACACAGAAATAATTGCCAGCCTTGTGTGTTGGTGGGGAGTGCATCAGGGAGAGGACGAATGAGTGGAGTAGGGCCAGGAAAGCTGCGGAGTGGGAGGCATCAAGGTGGATGTTGAAGTCTCCCAGGAGGATCAGTGGGGTGCCATCCTCTGGGAATGAGCTGAGCAGGGTGTCAAGCTCATCGAGGAAGCTTCCCAGGGCCCCTGGTGGGTGATAGATAACAACAATTTACAAGTTAACAGGATAGGTGATTGAGACAGAGTGGTATTCAAGGGTAGAGATGGAGAGGTGAGAGAGGGGGAGAACAGAGAATTTCCAGGAGGGAGAGATCAGCAAACCTGTGCCCCCACCACGGCCAGACGGGCGGGTGGCGTGAGAGAAGGAGGAGGAGGAGGAGAGGGCTGCAGGGGTTGCAGTGTTGCCTGGTGTGATCCAGGTCTCAGTGAGGGCAAGGAAATGTAGAGAGAAGAGGGACGCGTAGGCCGAAATGAAGTCAGCCTTCCGCGTAGCAGACTGGCAGTTCCATAGCCCTCCTGCGACCGTGAAGTCGTCACAGGGGGGTCAGTGAGGGATAGCGAAGGTTGGAGAGGTTCTGTCGCCGCGGGGGGCCTCGCCTGCGGAAGCGAGTTCTGTAGGGGAGAGAACGGGTTGGGATGGGGTTGACACATAGCATAGCAGTGAGGACAGGGAAGGCCTGTGGTGTGGCCACATGGTCAAGGAAAAGTTAAATTAAACATACACATGCATACTGAGACAAATCAATCGAGGACTGTCAGGCAAAGTCAAGGACCTCTCAACGTCAGCAGCAGAGGCAGAAACCTGCAGAGAACAAACGATATGAAATTAAACACATTTAAATATTATTAGGAATACAGTGTCCTCCATAATGTTTGGGACAAAGACCCACCATTTATTGATTTGCCTCTGTACTCCACAATTTGAGATTTGTAATAAAAAAGGGTATTTACATCCATATCGGGTGAACAGTGTATGAATTACAGCCCTTTTTATACATAATCCCCCCAATTTTAGGGCACCGTGCTTGGGACACAGCAATGTTACAGTGCACATCATGAAGGAGTACACCCTCTCTGAAAAATGGAAATCCAGCTTTATCGCTTTACAAATAAAAAAAGATTTGGGGTTCCTATATTATGTAGTGTTTCAGCAACACTGCAATACTGCAATGCTAAACAGGAAAGCATGTTTTTTTTAACCAACATTATAAAGAGCCATGTTGCAAATGAGTACACCGCCTCTGAGCAAAATTTGTTTCTGCTTCTAAATTATGACCATCACAAAAAAGAAAACAAAATTGACAGCTATTAAACATATACTTAACTGTAACATAGAAAGATATGTCATCAATAACTGTAAAATCCGTGAATTAGCCAACATTGAGTGCCTTGATGTTTGATGGGGAGTGCTGAGCAACTTCAAAATTCAATTGAGCACCTTTGGGTCCTTGTTAGTCTTGATATGTTTCATTGGTATCTGGTAAACCAGTGTTGCTGATACACTGCATCATATAGGAACCCAAAATGTTGTTATTTGTAAAGAAATATAGCTGGATTTCCTGGATTTCCATTTATGATGCGCACTGTCTGTGAATGAAAGTAGTCATGTTTAGTACCCCCCAATTCCCACAGAGATCCATTCAAATGCAAAGAGTTTTAGTATCGCTTGTAGGACAACCTGAAAATAAGATATCCAGACTCTGATGATGTTGATAGGTCACGGACATCAGGAAGCCATGGCATGCAAAGGATATGCAACCAAGTATAAAAAAATGACAATTTAATCTATGATTATGTTAATTTGTCCAATTATTTTTGAGCCCCTAAAATTGGGGGGGGACTATGTATAAAAAGGGCTGTAATTCCTACAATGTTCACTTGATATGGATGTAAATATGGTCAAATCAAAGCTGAAAGTCTGCACTTTAACCACATTGTGACTGTTTTATGTCAACTGTTTGTTTGTTGGAGAACAGAATGAAAACAACAAAAAAATGTGTCCCTGTCCAAACACATACAGACTGCACTGTATATTTACTTTAATTTGTTGTACAACGCAAAACCTGGGAATAAAAGAGGGTGAAGGGAAAAACCCGCGGCCCGTCCAACCGCCCGACCTGGTGCAGGATTACCTGGAACAGAGTGAGAAAGAAAGAGAGAAAAACGGCCCAGAAAGCACTGGGGCTTCCTTATTATTGGGATGGCAGGTATGCCATCCCGCCAAGTTACGCCTTGGCGGGGGCATGCCCCATACCTATATAGCACCGAGAGTTTGGCACTTTTCAGGGTTCCCCACAGAAATAACCACAACAGCCACAGACACTCAGCCCTTAAAAACATTTAATTCTGTACATTCTGACCCCATTTCAACAGACAGATTTCATAAACAACTTCACATGTCCATACAATAAAGCCCCAAACTAAGGGGATTTTGCGTTTTCTCCTTCTTCTTCTTCTTCTCTTTCTTCTTCTTCTTCTTCTTCTCATTCTTATTTTTCCTGCCGCCTATCCCACTAATAACATGTCTGCCCATTGGACATTTTACCGACACCCGCCAAATCTTCACGTACACCACCCAATGAAAAACTCGCATACACACACAAAATACCCATATCTTTTTACTCTGAAACTTTTCCAGTACAAACAGCTAGTCCGTCAGTGGCCCAGTGGGTAAGGTCCCAGTCTTGGGAACACAGGGTCCTAGGTTCAAGCCCAGCTAGGAACGCGTTTCTTTAACCCGCTTTTATCCTCACTAATACACACGCAAAATACCCATATCTTTTTACTCTGAAACTTTTTCAGTATAAACAGCTAGTCTGCCGGTAGCCTAGTGGGTAAGGTTGCAGTCTTGGGAACACAGGGTCCTAGGTTCAAGCCCAGCTAGGAACGCGTTTCTTTAACCTGCTTTTACCCTCACTAATAATTGTCTACTACTTCTCAATTATTGCTTTTGCACCATGTCTACCAGCCGTTCCACGAACGTTTACACTGTATTACGACGTACCGTCTGCACGTTCAATTGTTAACCGGCTACAATATTGCAAAGCCATATGGATTCAACGGGAGCTCTTCTGTGCTTACTGGCCTGTGTTCTTCTTTAAAACCACGGACAGGTTTGCTAATGATATTTCACACATTGCATAGCTATGTCATGGTGCTGCCCTAACAAAGTGACAGACTGATAAACCTCCGGTTGAACGATTGAATCCCGCCTCATCCTCAGGCAGATAATTTTCCTCTTTTACACTAACGTTCTCTTACGCTTATATTTGCTTTACCAAAACTCACTCATGGCCACCCATATGCATTTCATGACGGCAAATGTATTCCTTTTATTAAAAAGTTACACCAGTTCACCGCTGTGCCATTTCAACTAACTACATTTCTTCACTTGGCTACCGTACAAAACCTTCTTATCAGCAAACGCCACGTTTCTACATTCATGTCACCTCGCCCTGTTCTCTATCTAGCCACATACAAACAATTACTACGTATGTACGTTCTGCAACTCCCCATTAAAACATTACATTTAAAATCATGATTCACTCATAATTATAACTACTAGTACTGAACATGAAAAAAACACAGCACTGCAATAGATTTCATATATTACTTAACCCTCCGCTTCAACGACTAATGTTTTATAGCGACTGTTATATATACCGTTCGATAAGGAATACAAGCTCGCTCATGGTCACTCCATTTACTTCGCACTATACTCCGTGCTCATGTCAACCTTCACCTACATGCCCATTCTGCTAAAAACATATTGTTTCAACTACGCAATTTCATTATTTCCTCCTAATTTCTCTCAAACTGTTGTTATTTTCTCATATGCAAAGCCTGCTGGGACATATGCGTCCGCTCCTATTCTCCACTATCATGTTTTCCGGTTCTAGTTTAGCAAAACAGCGAAGAGGATTCCTACCTGCAGATAAGCCTATCAAAATGCCTTATAAACCTTACAAACACTAAAAATGCATCTCCACGAAATAACAGACAACGGAGCACGACAGAAGGCTACACAAGTTGCGACCTAGGGAGTTATAATTCTACGGGCTTGCTAATTCTTTTGTCAGTCAAGGCTCGTTGGATGGACGTCAAATCCGTGAGTACATACACTGGCCATATTTCATCTGCGTTTCTGATGCGTTTATGCTTACGCCACCGCACGCTTTCTCACAGCCACTGTTTTACATATATAGCAAACCGAAACTGCTGAACGGTACACGTTCATCAGACTGTAGAAATTCACACAACGATAGCCATAATCCACAGCCGTTTCTTACAGGGTCACTTCGCATTTCTCACTCTCATAATAAAACGCTTTGCAAAAAGAAATGATATCTCATAAAAAACACGTTTTCAACGTACTCAAAAGTACTGATATCAAAATGACGCCAAGTTACGGTACTACAAACAATATAGGCTATCTTGCCTCACCGAAATGACATAAGATGTATTTCAAAGCAATGCTACCCAATATTTCCTCAATTCTTTCAAGTCACTTGGCCCTGTGTTTTGTAATCTTATCATTTTACAATGTCATGCAAACTTTGTGTCAGATCAAGGAGTCAAATATTTCGAATTGCCTCATAGAACACATTGAAATTAATGTTCAAACCTGCTGCTGAGTAACTACAGGAAGCATATTTCTCCAGAAAACATGTTTATACTTGCTTCTGAACTGAATTTGAGTACATGTGCAAGTTATTGTATATTTGCTACGTACAATAAATACTGCATGTAAAATACATATTGTACATACATACATACATAGAGAACTTCTTTATCCCCATGGGGACATTTCCCTCGCAGCATGTTACATTCACATTTACGAACACAAACTTATACCAAGAAACATACTATCATTCACACAACAGAAAGGCTGGGCAGCGTAATACATACATACCAATACAAATTGGACATATACACGCCTATTCAATCAAGCTTGACTGTGAGAGAGCCATCCACACATATGTTTGGCCTGTCCATGTAGTGCATGCTTATACACACAGGGCCAAGTGACTTGAAAGAATTGAGGAAATATCGGGTAGCATTGCTTTAAGTGCAGTAAGTGTATAATTCGTCCAGGTGCGTAGAATTGCCGAAATCCGTCCTGCTAGAGTTAGATAAGTATCTGCGTTCATTTACTAATTGCATACCGCGTTAGATTTAAACTTTTTTCCCTGTGTGGTAACTATTCTTTGTTTTTAGGTTGTTAGGTTTCTTTGTTTTTAGGTTGTGTTAGGTTTCTATCTACCACTTTGATTCTTAGAATTGGTAGATTGCGATTATTGCACTATTACACACTGTGAACCTGTGTAATCAGCGCGTTATTCGACTCAGGTTTTTCAGTTGCTAATTAGGTACACTCGGAGCGACGCTAGCGTCGCTCCCTCCTAGTTTATGAGCCCGCTCCCCATTCCAGTCTGTGCTCTCCCCTTCAGAAGGCGCTTCCAGCGACGCGGCCCCCCTCGACAACGGAACACCTCGAACCTCTGCTACCCCCCACTGACCCCCTGTGAGAACTTCACGGTCACAGGGGGGCTATGGAACTGCCAGTCTGCTACGCGCAAGGCAGACTTCATCTCCGCCTATGCCTCCCTCCTGTCCCTGCAGTTCCTTGCCCTCACAGAGACCTGGACCACACCAGACAACTCTGCCACTCCTGCTGCCCTCTCGTCCTCCTACTCCTTCTCCCACACCCCCCGGCGATCTGGCCGTGGTGGTGGTACTGGCCTACTGATCTCCCCAACCTGGAAATTCTCCGTTCTCCCCCTCCCTGACCTGTCTATATCCACTTTTGAATTCCATCCTGTCTCTATCACCTACCCTGCTAACCTCTACATTATTGTTATTTATCGTCCCCCGGGGCCCCTGGGAAGCTTCCTGGATGAACTAGACACCCTCCTCAGCTCCTTCCCTGAGGATGGCACCCCGCTGATCCTCCTCGGAGACTTTAACATCCACCTGGAGGCCTCCCAGTCTGCTGCCTTCCTACCACTACTCCACTCCTTCGACCTCTCCCTACAACACTCTCCCCCAACCCACAAGGCAGGCAACCTCCTAGACCTGATCTTCCTGAGGACCTGCTCCAGTTCCAATCTTACGGTTACCCCCCTGCATACGTCTGACCATCACTTCATCTCCTTCTCCCTCCCCCTCTCTCCACATCCTCCCTCTCCTCCTCCCACCCCCATGGTCACTGTCCGCCGTAACCTCCGCTCCCTATCACCCTCTTCTTTTGCTTCCCGAGTGAATGCTTCCCTCCCTCCACTTCAATCATTTTCCAAGCTCCCCACCAACTCTGCATCCTCCACCCTAACTTCATCTCTCTCCTCAGCACTCGACTCACTATGCCCCCTTGTCCCGAGGCCAGCACGTTCATCCCCTCCCAGTCCATGGATGTCTGACATCCTACGCACCTCCAGGGCCAGCCTCCGCGCTGCTGAGAGGAAGTGGGCCAAATCCAGGGACCCATCTGACCTCTCAGCCTATCTGTCTCTCCTGACAGAGTTTTCTTCTGCTGTCACTGCCGCCAAGGCAAAATTCTACCAAACTAAAATCCATAACTCCATTTCTAACCCTCATCAACTTTTCTCTATTTTCTCCTCTCTCCTCAGCGTGCCACCTCCTCCACCCCAGTCTTCCTTCACTGCAGATGACTTTGCAGCATTCTTTGATGGAAAGATCGCAGACATCCGCAGCTCCTTTTCCCCCTCCGCACCCTCCGCCCCCACTGCGCCCTCCGCCCCCTGTCTCTCCACTTTTTCTCTCCTCTCCGACTCTGAAGTTTCCCAGCTTCTGCTCAGTCACCGCCCTACCACCTGCGCCCTTGACCCTATCCCCTCATCTCTCCTCCAGGCAATCACACCAGACATCCTCCCTTTTGTCACCTCCCTCGTGAACTCCTCCCTATCTTCTGGATGTTTCCCCTCATCCTTCAAGAGGGCCCACATCACCCCGCTGCTGAAGAAACCCACACTAGATCCTTCAGCCATTCAGAACTACCGCCCGGTATCTCTCCTCCCTTTCCTATCCAAAACACTTGAACGTGCTGCTTCTAATCAACTCTCTGCTTTCTTCTCTCAGAACAACCTGCTTGACCCCCACCAGTCTGGCTTCAGGCCTGGCCACTCGACCGAGACTGCACTCCTCTCGGTCAGTGAGTCACTCCATGCCGCACGCGCAGCCTCCCTCTCCTCTGTCCTGATTCTTCTAGACCTCTCCGCTGCATTTGACACTGTGGAGCACTCTATCCTCCTGTCCTCTCTGGCAGCAACAGGGATCTGCGGCTCAGTCCTTGACTGGATTGAGTCTTACCTCTCTGACCGTTCCTTCCAGGTTGCCTGGGCGGGTAAGGTATCACCACCCCGTCCCCTCGCCACCGGAGTTCCCCAGGGCTCAGTCCTCGGTCCCCTTCTCTTTTCATTTTACACCAGATCCCTTGGCCCTGTAATATCTGCCCATGGCTTGTCCTATCACTCATATGCCGACGACACGCAACTCTTTCTCTCCTTCCCCCCATCAGACACACAGGCCCCTGCCCGCATCTCCGCTTGCCTGAGGGACATCCAGAGCTGGATGGACAATCACCACCTGAAGCTCAACCCAGGAAAGACGGAGCTAATCTTCATTCCTGCCCTATCTTCGCCCCTCCTTGACTTTTCCATTTCCCTAGGGGACACCTTAGTGACATCTTCACCCTGTGCCAAGAATCTCGGGGTGGTGATGGACAACAAGCTGTCCCTCTCCAAGAACATCGCAGCAGTAAGCCGGGCATGCAGATTTTTCCTGTATAACATCCGGAGAATCCGCCCCTTTCTCACCACCTACTCAACCCAGCTCCTGGTCCAAGCAATGGTTCTATCCCGCCTGGACTACTGCAACTCCCTTCTGGCTGGACTACCGGCATCTGCCACCAGACCTCTGCAACTCATCCAGAATGCTGCAGCTCGTCTGGTCTTCAACCTCCCCAGACACTCCCACGTCACGCCCCTGCTTACTACCCTCCACTGGCTGCCTGTTATAGCTCGCATCAAATTTAAAACATTGGTCCTAGCATACCAGGCAGTCAAGGGATCAGCCCCAGCATACCTCCACAAGATATTCAAACCCTACATGCCAGCCAGATCCCTCCGTTCTGCTACCTCAGGACGCCTGGCACCTCCCCCTCTTCGCACCTGCACTTCCAGATCACGTCTCCTGTCTGTTCTGGCCCCACGATGGTGGAATGACCTCCCCGTGGAGGTCAGAACAGCTGAGACACTGACCCATTTCAAACGACAACTGAAGACTCACCTCTTCAGGCTGCACCTCTCCCCTTCCCTCCCTACCCCCCTGTAAATGACTGTAAGCTTAGGGTTGTAACTAGGCAGCTGTTTTGTAGGTGACTTAGGTGCATTAACTGTCTGAATGCAGTGGAGTTAATATAAAAAAAAAAAAAAAAAATAAAAAAAAAAAAAACACAGTAATTGTCCCCGTTCTCGTTGTATTAGTGTTAATCAGTTTAACCTTCAGGGTCCAAGTTGATCTATGCGGTTGTTCCCTGTACTTGGACCGGTACTTCTCTCTAGGGTTTTCGTCATACTTGTTCCTGGTTATGGTTATACACTTTGATGTACGTCGCTCTGGATAAGAGCGTCTGCCAAATGCCTGTAATGTAATGTAATGTAATGCTTTGAAATACATCTTATGTCATTTCGGTGAGGCAAGATAGCCTATATTGTTTGTAGTACCGTAACTTGGCGTCATTTTGATATCAGTACTTTTGAGTAACTTGGCATTTTTGTACGTTGAAAACGTGTTTTTTAGGAGATAGGGTTTACCCCCAGGTGCTCTCAATTAGAAAGGGGTGCACCGCACACACTGGCCGACTCCTGTAACTACAATAAAAATAAAACAATATTAGAGACAGTCGTCACATCTGTTTCCAGTATCAGTGCATCACTCTGCTGTTTGAAGTGAGCCATCAGCACCAGCAGAACATATGGAGCTGCCACACTGGTATTGCTTCGGGTCAGAACAGCCTTGACTTCACTGTTGGTAGGGTTTTTCTTGAGGAACTCCATGATATTTCGCCCATTTCCTTCAAGAGATGCTTCCAGTTTTCTCAAAATGTTGATGTCTGTTAACATCTCAAAATGTGTACACATACTCCTAGGGACAAACAGGTATGGCCACTGAGATTTCAGATATTCAAGTGTGTGGGCCGGTGTTGTGTTTATCATCTTGCGCTGTAAGTAGTACGTTGCCTCCATGAGATTCTGTACTTCTCCCCTTTCAATCCCAGACAAGCCCTCACGAGAGAAGAACTCCAAAAGTATCTTCTTTTTCTCTTCCAGTGTGCTTCCTGTTTCTTCAGCTGGAAGGTCTGGCTGCCACCGTGTGCAGCCATAGCTATCTGCAGGGCCTGTGTTTGGCTTTGCCCCTGTGGTGACAGACCTGCACCGTGCCAAAGTGTTATTTCTCTTTAAATGCTCAACATGAATTTTTATTTGACTCAGGAGAGATGCATATCGTCCCCCTATAAATTTCCCTTCTATCATGTCAGCGAAGGACTGTGGAAACCCCTTGACAATCTTGACAGAAATTATGAGGCACTGCGACCACGAAGGGTTGGCCTCAAACTTCCTCATTTCGTCCACCAAGACCCGAACCATTTCCCTTCTATCTGCTGGTGAGGGCCTTATCCCACTTTCAGTGGCAGTACCAATACCTGGTGGCATTTTCTCCCAGGGTACCTGGAAAGTTTCTGGCCAGTTTTGCTTTACTGGTGGCCGTGTGGAATGTGATGGTGAAGGGCTACTGGATCTCGAGGAGCTTGACAGTGATGAACTGCCTTCTGGGGACTGGAGTAGGGGGGTAGCACAACTTATGGCATCTGGCAATGAAAACAAAAATCTATCATTATCAATATTGACTAAAATGATGCCGTAATTAATTAAATAAAACAATAAGCATTTTAATACACTCTTTAATTTGGTAGTGAAGTAGAAAATATACAGTACCTGCTCATTTCCATGCATTTAAAGGTTTTCTGCACTGGCTTGGTCGAATAACCTCTGCAATTTCCCGTTCTCTTATGTACTGCAAGTCATCTTTGCTTTCCACTCCCTGGTGTAAGATCGTTTCAACCAACAGAATGAGCGTCTCTTCTGGCACACTTGGCAGGACAGAAATGACTGCGTCCTTGATGCTCTCACTTATATCAGACATTCTGGAGGAAAGGAGTGGTGAAGGGCTATTAGAGACAGACCAAACATGTTGAACACAGGCAAAGGGTAATAGTCAAGGAGGCGTGCATGATCTAGGCAGAAATAATTTGAAATGGGGTTCTCTGAGCCCATCTTTGGGCAGTAAATCCCCTGATCAAAAAGGAAATCAGACTGGCATTTCTCTGTGACAAAGTAAACACAACTGTTGCAAACAAGAATCAGTTCTATCGTGCCAAAGACTAGTCCCTCATCATTCTTCTCCAAGACAACACACATGCCTTTATTGTAGCTTGTGCCTTTAACGGGGACATTGTGTACAGCCACAGAGTTAAGTAGTTGGAGGCCTAAATGATCAACAGATTGTTTTATCTTGTCATTGTAATCATTTGGAAAAGAAATCTGTACCTCTATCAAAAATGACACAAGGTGGATACACATTACCAGCACAGAGAGATGCTTGTAAAAGTTGATGCCTCCCTGCTAATGTGGAACACAAATTCTTGAAGTTGTGTCATTTGTGAGCACACTGTTTAAAATGTGTGTGTGTTTACTCTCAAACCTAAGGGTCCATAAGCGAATAAGAGGCCCAAAGCAAAGTATCAGTTCAGGATAGTGACATATATAAGGGTGTTTCGGCTTAAGTGGGTGATTAGGAAAACAATCCTGTCAACTTGGCAAATACTCCTCAATAAGGACTCTCAAGTAGGCCACCTGGCTAGTTGCAATGGCAGGAGCACAAACAAATTCAACTTTTTGCCTTAGCTGCAACACAAATTGCCAAACTTCATTTTCAACTGGATTTTAAATTTTGTCCCCAATCAAGAGAGGCAGAAGTCTAAGGAAACACCAATTCTGGACAGCATGTCCACTCAATTTCTCACTTCCTGGATTCATTTCACATGGCTTATTGCTGGCGTCATTGCCAAGGTACCTGAAGTGATTAAGCCGTCCATTCAGTTCTCTATACGTGAAGAATTTCTGATTTGTGACAAAATGACTTAGGTATAGAGCCAAGTCATATGCGACGATACCCTCAAATAAGTCATGGCCCAGACAAGGAGGCAGACCAGGTTGGCACACATGGAAGTGGGTTAATTTGATAAATTTGGAATCAAGTTTAATTCCCAGTGACAGTTTTGATGTACTTACGTTATGCTGCATGCTGTGCTGCACGCTGTCTTTGTATGATGCAATTGTTTTCTTTTCACCTGTTGTGAAGGGAGATGACAAAAATTGAGCACGGTCAACAGTACATAATCTGCAGAAATGGGTGCTTTTACTGAAGTTTTCACTAAAGCCACCAATACTGTGTGATCCCAGATTATCTCCAGCTATGGCACACAATGTTCCTTGGTACACATGTCCATCAGGAAAGACTATACCACTTCAATCAAAGTAGCGGATTTACCACTTCAAAAGCATCCTGGTACAGTACCAGACCAAGAGATTCCTCCTACTTCTTAAACAGTACATTTGCTGCCACATTGCTACTATCCCAGATGTCTTCCAAGACATCTCTTGATCTAGACAAAGACTGTATCTCTTGTTTGTTGCTATGTGTTTGCTGCTTGACCGACTGACACTGAAAGAGTGATCGAAGTGCATCTTTTAACGGAATGTATTGAGCAAAACATTCCTTCCCTGAATCATTCATTCCAAGATAAATTGGGACTGGCTCAATGTAATGTAAAAACTGTTTTTTGTCTTTGATCAGTTTTCAAGGTCCCAGTGTTGCATGCCCGAAACAAATCCTCGGATTTAAGAACCTCTATGACATTCTCTCTCTCACTATCAGAGATATCCAATGATACCAGCATTTCGTCCAACTTATGAAGTAAATGAGACTGACTGATATCATGCACTGCTTGAAAATCCTCAATAATAGACTGTATGACTGATGCTGGCAGTAAAAGTTTTGCCTGCAACTTTAAATAAAAGAAAGCCAAATTGTGCAAGAAAAGGGATTCATCTGCTCTCTCTGGCAGCACCGCTGCTTGGTCTCCCTCATTATCATCAGTTATGTCGTCAGTCAAATCCCCCTCCAACACTGAAACATCCTCAACTTGTTCATTGGTTGCCGTTAGTCTCGTCTCTCTTCCTACTGTTTCAAGGCCCAAAAGACTGGATGCTGTACAAGACTTGTGTACTCTTGAAAAATGAGAAGTAAAGGAAGAGACGACTGAAAACGTTCTCCCACACTGACGAAATGGACAAGAAACTGCCCTGCCCTCTCTGATATGAGATTTCAAATGAGAGTTTAAACTGGATAAATCATTGCATCTAACATCGCAAAATTCTACATGACAAGATACACGCTCGATTGCAGTTACCTGTGCTCTCCTCTTATCTTGATGCTCTCGATATACATGACATTCCAACTGCGTTACGTTTCTGAACGAACGGGTGCAATCTAAAAAGGCGCATTTAAACGACGCGATTGGAAGACTCGCACGTACTTTCATATGCCTAACAAACGCATACTTCGTTAAGCATTGGTGACCACAATACTGACATGGAAACATGCTTTCATACTAAGCTATCGCTGGCGAATGATTGGCCGTTATGATACGAACTAGTTTTATGAATTCGAAACGCACGTAGCCTACCTACGCAATCCAGCGACTCTCTAGCCAGCTGCAACAAAAAATATTCGAAATACAGGGTTGCCTTGGAAAAGAACAAGAAGATTAATGTGAAATACAGATCAACGTATTCTGTTGGAAATAAAAAACGAACAAATTGTAAGATAATCACTTTTAAATTACTTTTTGGCATTGCTTTGTTAGCAAATTCTCTGCCGCCACTACTAACCAATGGCTTCCCAATATCCTTTGCAATTTCCAGTTAATTACTGCAAATTCAAACGGTGATATGCAGTTAAGAGCAAAACGCCCACAATGCTGTTCTGTCTCCAGCAATGTGCTGTATATCAATAAAACAGCAGGTTACTGTCGGAATTTCCCTGTAATTTCACATCAATTTCATACCGTGTACCAACAATGACTATATATATGTTTATTTTAATATTTATTGATTTTTATAGATTTAATCAGCTGAAAGTGAAATGTTATTCTGCGGGCGTTTGGGCATATTATATTGCCGTTGTCAAGCAAAACTCTGGTTCGTAGTTCTAATTGGACAGTCGTTATGCAGACACTCTGGTTGGTAGTTCTATTTGCACCGTTTTTAAGCAAAAACCTCTGGTCGTTAGTTCCAGGAAAACAATGATTTTATCCAGAAAAAAATAGTTCCTTCTGGTTTCATAGCATGCAATTAGTTTATACCATGTGTAAAGCTACCATACGTTTTTTGGCATTACATTTGTTGTGTTCAATAATAGATGTTACAGGTTGAGTGTATTCTGACCACTAGGAGGAGGCATTGTATTGCTTTAGTGAGAGTAGTTGGCAGTCTAAACCTAGTAAGGATGTGACGTGGAGGGAAAGTGTGTTGACCAGGAAATTGGGGTAAGATGCATACGCTCCTGCATTTGGCAGCAGGTGTGTGCATCATCCGTCAAATTCGCCAATAATCAAGCACCACCGCTATTACTAGTAATATTGACATTCATTCTAAGAAATTCATGCCCTCGCAGGCGTTTTGTGCACACGCAGCCTTACATTTAAGGACTTATAAATGCCTGGGGCAAATAAAAGGATGGCTTGGGCTCCACAGTGAACGAAGAAGCTCATGCATTCGGTAGCAGGTGTGTGCATCTCCGTTTTAAAAACAGTTGATTACGCAAATAACGATCTCATAAATCCAAATTCCCCAGACAGAAATAATTAACCAGTGCATCCAATACGAACGCTGTGGCATTGGAAACTATTTAAACAAATAATATAGCAAATACAAACGTGTAATCTGGCGCAGGTGTGTGCGTCACCGTTTTAAATACAGTTGATTACGCAATTAGCGATCTCATAAATCCAAGTTACCGAGACAGAAATTATTATCCAGTCCATCTAAATCTAATTTTGTGCAACTGGAAACGATATAAAAGTGGTACAAGTCCTCTGAATAGATCGCGTGGGCAGCGGACTGCGCTGCCACAGTTCGTTGCGCGAATAGCGATCTCATAAATGTAAATTCCCCAGACAGATATAATTAACCAGTGCATCCAACACGAACGCTGTGGCATTGGAAACTCTTTAAAAAAACAATTGAGCAAATGCCAAGGTGTAATCGGGCGAAGGTGTGTGCGTCACCGTTTTAAATACAGTTGATTACGCTTTTGGCGATCTCATAAATCCTACTTCCCGAGACAGAAATTATTATCCAGTCCATCTAAAACGAATTTTGTGCAATAGGAAACAATCTACAAGTGGTTCACGTTCAGCAAATAGATCGCGTGGGCACCGGACTGCGCTGCCGCCGATCGTTGGGCGAATAGCGATCTCATAAATCCAATTTCCCCAGACAGAAATAATTAACCAGTGCATCCAACACGAACGCTGTGGCATTGGAAACTATTTATACAAATAATATAGCAAATACAAACGTGTAATCGGGCGAAGGTGTGTGCGTCACCGTTTTAAATACAGTTGATTACGCTATTGGCGATCTCATAAATCCAAGTTCCCGAGACAGAAATTATTATCCAGTCCATCTAAAACGAATTTTGTGCAATAGGAAACAATCTACAAGTGGTACACGTTCAGCAAATTGATCGCGTGGGCACCCGACTGCGCTGCCACAGTTTGTTGCGCGAATAGCGATCTCATAAATCCAAATTCCCCAGACAGAAATAATTAACCAGTGCATCCAACACGAACGCTGTCGCATTGGAAACTCTTTAATAAAACAATTGAGCAAATACAAAAGTGTAATCGGGCGCAGGTGTGTGCGTCACCGTTTTAAATACAGTTGATTACGCTATTGGCGATCTCATAAATCCAAGTTCCCGAGACAGATATTATTATCCAGTCCATCTAAAACGAATTTTATGCAATAGGAAACAATCTACAAGCGGTACATGTTCACCAAATAGATCGCGTTGGCACCGGACTGCGCTGCCACAGTTCGTTACGCGAATAGCGTTCTCATTAATCCGACTTCCCGACACAGAAATAATTGCCAGCCTTGTGTGTTGGTGGGGAGTCCATCAGGGAGAGGACGAATGAGTGGAGTATGGGCAGGAAAGCTGCGGAGTGGGAGGCATCAAGGTGGATGTTGAAGTCTCCCAGGAGGATCAGTGGGGTGCCATCCTCTGGGAAGGAGCTGAGCAGGGTGTCAAGCTCATCGAGGAAGCTTCCCAGGGCCCCTGGAGGGTGATAGATAACAACATTATACAAGTTAACAGGATAGGTGATTGAGACAGAGTGGTATTCAAAGGTAGACATGGAGAGGTGAGAGAGGGGGAGAACAGAGAATTTCCAGGAGGGAGAGATCAGCAAACCTGTGCCCCCACCACGGCCAGACGGGCGGGTGGCGTGAGAGAAGGAGGAGGAGGAGGAGAGGGCTGCAGGGGATGCAGTGTTGCCTGGTGTGATCCAGGTCTCAGTGAGGGCAAGGAAATGTTTGAGAGAAGAGGGACGCGTAGGCCGAAATGAAGTCAGCCTTCCGCGTAGCAGACTGGCAGTTCCATAGCCCTCCTGCGACCGTGAAGTCGTCACAGGGGGGTCAGTGAGGGATAGCGAAGGTTGGAGAGGTTCCGTCGCCGCGGGGGGCCTCGCCTGCGGAAGCGAGTTCTGTAGGGGAGAGAACGGGTTGGGATGGGGTTGACACATAGCATAGCAGTGAGGACAGGGAAGGCCTGTGGTGTGGCCACATGGTCAAGGAAAAGTTAAATTAAACATACACATGCATACTGAGAACAATCAATCGAGGACTGTCAGGCAAAGTCAAGGACCTCTCAACGTCAGCAGCAGAGGCAGAAACCTGCAGAGAACAAACGATATGAAATTAAACACATTTAAATATTATTAGGAATACAGTGTCCTCCATAATGTTTGGGACAAAGACCCATCATTTATTGATTTGCCTCTGTACTCCACAATTTGAGATTTGTAATAAAAAAGGGTATTTACATCCATATCGGGTGAACAGTGTATGAATTACAGCCCTTGCTTGGGACACAGCAATGTTACAGTGCACATCATGAAGGAGTACACCCTCTCTGAAAAATGGAAATCCAGCTTTTTCGCTTTACAAATAAAAAAAGATTTGGGGTTCCTATATTATGTAGTGTTACAGCAACACTGCAATACTGCAATGCTAAACAGGATAGCATGTTTTTTTTAACCAACATTATAAAGAGCCATGTTGCAAATGAGTACACCGCCTCTGAGTAAAATTTGTTTCTGCTTCTAAATTATGACCATCACAAAAAAGAAAACAAAATTGACAGCTATTAAACATATACTTAACTGCAACATAGAAAGATATGTCATCAATAACTGTAAAATCAGTGAATTAGCCAACATTGAGTGCCTTGATGTTTCAGGACCTCTGCCTGAGTCTCCTTTGTGTTCCTGTTTCTTTAATTTGTTTCCCTTTATTATTTTTTTTTCCGTTTATTGTTTTTGCGTGTTTGCTTTTTCCTGCTTGTGTGTGCGAGTGCATGGGGGGGGGTGCTTGGGTTTTCGTTTTAGGTTCCTGGTCCCCGCCCACACTCCGCCCCAATCCTGCCTGCACCTCATCATTCTATCAAGCCTCTGCCGCCGTCCCCACCTGCAACTCATCTGTTACTCATTTTCTGTTTGCTATATATTTCTGTTAGCCCTTTAACCTGTGCCAGATCGTGCCTCTGTATTCTCTCAGTTGCCGTTCGAGCTTTTGCCCTGTTCTCTCGTGTACTCCCGGTTTTTACTTCCTTGCCTGTTTGTTACTACGTTCGTTAGCCTGCCTGCTCTACTCTTAGCTTTCGGTATTTTTTGACCCTCGCCTGTGCCCTCGACCTGATTTTTTGCTCCGTTTTCTGTACCTTTGCTTTTGGGTCTTGGATTTCAGTTTTTTCCACCTGTGCCTGGTTTTGCCACCCCGAGACTGTTTTTCCTTTTGACCCTGTTGTTGGTGTTAATAAATCGCCACTTTTTCACCTGAGCCTCTTGTCCGCGTTTGAGTCCCACCCCGGACCCTGACAGTACGATCTGGCCAGGATGGACTCAGCGGACTTGGGTCAGCTACAATCCGCGCTGGGACGGTAGGGAGCCTTGCTGGGCGAACACCAGCACCAGTTGGAGGCGGTGAAGCAAGCGCTGGATTCCTTCGCCCATACCATGACGGAGGTTACCACTCAACTACAGCGACTCCAGCAGACGCCAGCCAGCGCCCCGTCCCCACCAGCGACCTCCCCTGATCAGGGTTCGTTTGCCCTCCCAGCCCGAGAACCTCGCCTGTCGCCGCCGGAGCGCTATGCTGGGGAACCAGGTACATGCCGGTCGTTTTTAATTCAGTGCACCCTTATTTTCGACCAACAACCGTCCATTTTTCCCACCGAACGCGCTAAAGTCGCGTACGTGATCACCCTGCTATCAGGTCGGGCCAGGGAGTGGGGAACGGCGGTTTGGGAGGCTGGTGCTAACTTCTGCAATAATTACAGTTCGTTTGCGGAGGAGATGCGCAAGGTGTTCGACCGCTCCGTGCATGGGAGAGAGGCTGGTAGCCTGATGCTCCGGATACGCCAGGGGGGACGGTCGGTGTCGGACTATGCTATCGAGTTCCGCACTCTCGCCACCACTAGCGAGTGGGATGGGGTTGCGCGGTACGACGCCTTCCTTCATGGTCTAGCCGATCACATCAAGGACGAGATCGTTACCCGTGAGCTCCCCTCCGGCTTTGATGACCTGGTGGACCTGGCTATCCGAGTGGACAACCGGCTATCCCAACGGCGGCGGGAGAGAACCGTGAGTGCCCCCTTGTGGCCGTCCACAGAAGTTCGTTCACATGTCTCTCCGGTGTCTAGGTCCCCTCCTCGGCGTGAGTCGGAGTCCATGCAGGTTGACCGCGCTCATCTGACCCCGGCAGAAAAGCAGAGGAGAATGAACAACAGGCTGTGCCTCTACTGTGGCCGGGCTGGGCACTTCATCGCCACGTGTGAGTTAAAAGGCAACGCTCACCAGTAGAACGGGGAGTACTGGTGAGCGTCACCTCCGTCCCGAGCTCCCCAGCCCTACGTACCCTGTTATCCGCCACTCTCTCCTGGGAGGGGCAGCGGCGGCCCGTCACCGTTCTGATCGATTCTGGCGCGGATGAGAGCTTCATCGACGCTTCTCTGTCTGCCCGGTGGAGACTGCCTGTCGTCGCCCTGCCTACCCCGTTAAAGGCCAGCGCCCTTAACGGAGAGAGGTTAGCCACCATTACCCACGTCACAGCCCCGGTGAGTCTTCTCCTTTCTGGCAACCATGGCGAGGAGATCGTCCTGTACTTGTTTGACTCACCCCAGGTCCCGGTGGTGCTGGGCCACCCCTGGTTGGTAAAGCACAACCCGCACATTAATTGGTCTGAAAATTCTGTCATGGGATGGAGCACCTACTGCCACACCCACTGTCTCCGGTCGGCTCAGTGTTTCCTGCCCCCTGCTCCAGCGCCCCCGGAGGAGCACCTTGACCTGTCTACTGTTCCCCCCGAATATCAGGATCTACGGGCCGTGTTCAGCAAGGCCCGAGCGACCGCGCTGCCTCCGCATCGCCCGTACGACTGCTCCATCGAGCTGCTGCCTGGCACTTCTCCGCCCCGGGGCCGGCTCTACTCGCTGTCTCCCCTAGAGGTGGAGGCGATGAATAAGTACATCGGTGAGTCTCTGGCTGCTGGAATCATTCGCCCCTCCTCCTCTCCTGCTGGCGCGGGCTTTTTTTTTTGTGGGCAAGAGGGACGGCTCCCTGCGACCCTGCATTGACTACCGGGGGCTCAATGAAATTACCACCAAGAACCGCTACCCGTTACCCCTCATGTCATCTGCGTTTGAGCTCCTGCAGGGGGCGACCATTTTTTCTAAGCTGGACCTCCGCAGCGCCTACCATCTGGTCCGTATTCGGGAGGGAGACGAATGGAAGACCGCTTTTAATACACCTACCGGGCACTATGAATACCTGGTCATGCCATTTGGCCTCACCAACGCTCCTGCCGTGTTCCAAGCGCTGGTGAACGACATCTTGCGGGACATGGTAAACCGTTTTGTGTTTGTTTACATTGATGACATTTTGATTTTTTCCAAGTCTATCCAGGAGCACGTGCAGCATGTCCGGCGGCTACTACAACGGCTGTTAGAGAACCAGCTGTTTGTTAAGGCCGAGAAGTGTGCCTTCCACCAGGTGTCGGTCTCCTTCCTGGGGTTCATCGTTTCTGCCAGCGGCGTCCAGATGGACGAGGGCAAGGTCCGGGCGGTGTCGGAGTGGCCCGTTCCCAAGACACGTAAAGACCTCCAGAGGTTCCTGGGGTTCGCCAACTTTTACCGAAGATTCGTGCGCGATTACAGCAGGGTCGCTGCCCCCCTCACTGCGCTCACTTCTACTGCGGTAAAGTTTCATTGGACAGAGATCGCTAGCCAGGCCTTTAACACGCTCAAGAGGCGGTTTACTGAAGCACCCATTCTGACCTCCGCGGACCCCACCCGCCAGTTCATTGTTGAGGTAGATGCCTCTGATGTGGGAGTAGGGACGGTTCTGTCACAACGCTCTAGCCAGGATAACAAGCTTCACCCCTGTGCTTTCTTCTCCCACCGTCTCACTCCTGCAGAACAGAATTACAGCATTGGAGACCGCGAGCTGCTGGCAATTAAGCTGGCCTTAGAGGAGTGGCGCCACTGGCTGGAGGGCGCCCAGATTCCCTTTCTGGTCTGGACGGATCATAAGAACTTTGAATACATCAGGAGGGCTAAGCGCCTCAACTCGCGCCAGGCCCGCTGGGCCTTATTTTTTGCCCGCTTCAACTTCACCCTGTCATACAGGCCCGGCTCCAAGAACACCAAGCCTGATGCCCTCTCCCGCCTGTTCTGCACTGCTGAGGAGAACCCGGAGCAGGAGACCATCTTGCCCGCCAACTGCCTTGTGGCCGCAGTGGGGTGGGAGGTGGAGAGCGCAGTGTGCAGCGCCCAGCAGACGGAGCCCTCTCCGAGTAACGTGCCCACTAACTTGTTGTTTGTCCCCAAGTCTGTTCGTTCCCAGGTGCTCCAGTGGGGGCATTCCTCTCAGCTGACCTGCCACCCCGGGGTTAGGAGAACCCTGGCCTTCATCCAACAGCGGTTCTGGTGGCCTGCCATGGGGGAGGAGATTAGGCGCTTTGTCGCTGCCTGCCAGGTCTGCGCGCGCAACAAGTCCGCCAACACCCCTCCCGCTGGGCTGCTTCGCCCCCTGCCGGTCCCCAAGCGCCCATGGTCCCACCTCGCCTTGGATTTCGTGACGGGGCTTCCCCCCTCCAATGGTAACACTACCATCCTCACAGTAATTGATCGGTTTTCTAAGTCAGTACATTTCATTCCTTTAACCAAACTCCCTTCTGCCAAGGAAACGGCCGAACTCGTCACAAACCACGTCTTTCGAATTCACGGTTTACCTACTAACATTGTCTCTGACAGAGGCCCCCAATTCATCTCTAACTTTTGGAGGGAGTTCTGCAGACTCATCGGGGCGTCTGTCAGCTTATCCTCCGGCTACCATCCCCAAACCAATGGCCAGACGGAGCGGGCCAATCAGGACCTGGAGCGCATGTTGCGCTGCCTGGCCTCCCACAACCCGTCCTCTTGGAGTGAGAAGCTGGCCTGGGCAGAGTATGCCCACAACTCCCTTCCTGCGGCCTCCACTGGTTTGTCCCCATTCCAATGCTGTCTCGGTTACCAACCCCCTCTGTTCCCCTCTCAGGAGGGGGAGGCCAGTGTCCCTTCTGTCCAGGCTTTTATCCGACGGTGTCGGCGTACCTGGAGGCAGGCTCGGGCGGCCTTGCTCCGGTCCGGTGAACGGGTAAGGAGAGCAGCAGACCGGCATAGAACCACGGCTCCCCGTTACCGGCGTGGGCAGAGGGTATGGTTATCTACGAGGGATCTTCCGCTGAGGGAGAGCTCCTGGAAGCTAGCACCCCGGTTCATTGGCCCTTACCTGATCTCCCGGGTCATCAACCCTTCGGTGGTTCGCCTCAAGCTACCGGGTTCCCTTCGCCGCGTCCAGCCCTCCTTCCACGTCTCTCGGATCAAGCCTGCACTCCAAGATCCTCGCGTACCCCCCACCCCAGTTCCACCCCCCCCACGGCTCATCGATGGCACGCCCACCTACACGGTCAAGCGACTGCTCAAGGTTCGTCGCCGGGGGCGTGGCTTCCAGTACCTCGTAGACTGGGAGGGGTACGGTCCGGAGGAGAGGAGCTGGGTTCCTACCCGCGACATCCTGGACCAGTCCCTGATCCAGGAGTTCCAGCGTCGGCACCCCCAAGGAGGGACACCGGGAGGTGTCCGTCGGGGGGGGGGTACTGTCAGGACCTCTGCCTGAGTCTCCTTTGTGTTCCTGTTTCTTTAATTTGTTTCCCTTTATTATTATTTTTTCCGTTTATTGTTTTTGCGTGTTTGCTTTTTCCTGCTTGTGTGTGCGAGTGCATGGGGGGGGGGTGCTTGGGTTTTCGTTTTAGGTTCCTGGTCCCCGCCCACACTCCGCCCCAGTCCTGCCTGCACCTCATCATTCTATCAAGCCTCTGCCGCCGTCCCCACCTGCAACTCATCTGTTACTCATTTTCTGTTTGCTATATATTTCTGTTAGCCCTTTAACCTGTGCCAGATCGTGCCTCTGTATTCTCTCAGTTGCCGTTCGAGCTTTTGCCCTGTTCTCTCGTGTACTCCCGGATTTTACTTCCTTGCCTGTTTGTTACTACGTTCGTTAGCCTGCCTGCTCTACTCTTAGCTTTCGGTATTTTTTGACCCTCGCCTGTGCCCTCGACCTGATTTTTTGCTCCGTTTTCTGTACCTTTGCTTTTGGGTCTTGGATTTCAGTTTTTTCCACCTGTGCCTGGTTTTGCCACCCCGAGACTGTTTTTCCTTTTGACCCTGTTGGTGTTAATAAATCGCCACTTTTTCACCTGAGCCTCTTGTCCGCGTTTGAGTCCCACCCCGGACCCTGACATGATGTTTGATGGGGAGTGCTGAGCAACATCAAAATTCAATTGAGCACCTTTGGGTCCTTGTTAGTCTTGATATGTTTCATTGGTATCTGGTAAACCAGTGTTGCTGATACACTGCATCATATAGGAACCCCAAATGTTGTTATTTGTAAAGAAATATAGCTGGATTTCCTGGATTTCCATTTATGATGCGCACTGTCTGTGAATGAAAGTAGTCATGTTTAGTACCCCCCAATTCCCATAGAGATCCATTCAAATGCAAAGAGTTTTAGTATCGCTTGTAGGACAACCTGAAAATAAGATATCCAGACTCTGATGCTGTTGATAGGTCACGGACATCAGGAAGTCATGGCATGCAAAGGATATGCAACCAAGTATAAAAAAATGACAATTTAATCTATGATTATGTTAATTTGTCCAATTATTTTTGAGCCCCTAAAATTGGGGGGGACTATGTATAAAAAGGGCTGTAATTCCTACAATGTTCACTTGATATGGATGTAAATATGGTCAAATCAAAGCTGAAAGTCTGCACTTTAACCACATTGTGACTGTTTTATGTCAACTGTTTGTTTGTTGGAGAACAGAATAAAAACAACAAAAAAATGTGTCCCTGTCCAAACACATAAAGACTACACTGTATATTTACTTTAATTTGTTGTACAACGCAAAACCTGGGAATAAAAGAGGGTGAAGGGAAAAACCCGCGGCCCGTCCAACCGCCCGACCTGGTGCAGGATTACCTGGAACAGAGTGAGAAAGAAAGAGAGAAAAACGGCCCAGAAAGCACTGGGGCTTCCTTATTATAGGGTTTACCCCCAGGTGCTCTCAATTAGAAAGGGGTGCACCGCACACACTGGCCGACTCCTGTAACTACAATAAAAATAAAACAATATTAGAGACAGTCGTCACATCTGTTTCCAGTATCAGTGCATCACTCTGCTGTTTGAAGTGAGCCATCAGCACCAGCAGAACATATGGAGCTGCCACACTGGTATTGCTTCGGGTCAGAACAGCCTTGAATTCACTGTTGGTAGGGTTTTTCTTGAGGAACTCCATGATATTTCGCCAATTTCCTTCAAGAGATGCTTCCAGTTTTCTCAAAATGTTGATGTCTGTTAACATCTCAAAATGTGTACACATACTCCTAGGGACAAACAGGTATGGCCACTGAGATTTCAGATATTCAAGTGTGTGGGCCGGTGTTGTGTTTATCATCTTGCGCTGTAAGTAGTACGTTGCCTCCATGAGATTCTGTACTTCTCCCCTTTCAATCCCAGACAAACCCTCACGAGAGAAGAACTCCAAAAGTATCTTCTTTTTCTCTTCCAGTGTGCTTCCTGTTTCTTCAGGTGGAAGGTCTGGCTGCCACCGTGTGCAGCCATAGCTATCTGCAGGGCCTGTGTTTGGCTTTGCCCCTGTGGTGACAGACCTGCACCGTGCCAAAGTGTTATTTCTCTTTAAATGCTCAACATGAATTTTTATTTGACTCAGGAGAGATGCATATCCTCCCCCTATAAATTTCCCTTCTATCATGTCAGCGAAGGACTGTGGAAACCCCTTGACAATCTTGACAGAAATTATGAGGCACTGCGACCACGAAGGGTTGGCCTCAAACTTCCTCATTTCGTCCACCAAGACCCGAACCATTTGCCTTCTATCTGCTGGTGAGGGCCTTATCCCACTTTCAGTGGCAGTACCAATACCTGGTGGCATTTTCTCCCAGGGTACCTGGAAAGTTTCTGGCCAGTTTTGCTTTACTGGTGGCCGTGTGGAATGTGATGGTGAAGGGCTACTGGATCTCGAGGAGCTTGACAGTGATGAACTGCCTTCTGGGGACTGGAGTAAGGGGGTAGCACAACTTATGGCATCTGGCAATGAAAACAAAAATCTATCATTATCAATATTGACTAAAATGATGCCGTAATTAATTAAATAAAACAATAAGCATTTTAATACACTCTTTAATTTGGTCGTGAAGTAGTAAATATACAGTACCTGCTCATTTCCATGCATTTAAAAGTTTTCTGCACTGGCTTGATCGAATAACCTCTGCAATTTCCTGTTCTCTTATGTACTGCAAGTCATCTTTGCTTTCCACTCCCTGGTGTAAGATCGTTTCAACCAACAGAATGAGCGTCTCTTCTGGCACACTTGGCAGGACAGAAAAGACTGCGTCCTTGATGCTCTCACTTATATCAGACATTCTGGAGGAAAGGAGTGGTGAAGGGCTATTAGAGACAGACCAAACATGTTGTACACAGGCAAAGGGTAATAGTCAATGAGGCGTGCATGATCTAGGCAGAAATCATTTGAAATGGGGTTCTCTGAGCCCATCTTTGGGCAGTAAATCCCCTGATCAAAAAGGAAATCAGACTGGCATTTCTCTGTGACAAAGTAAACACAACTGTTGCAAACAAGAATCAGTTCTATCTTGCCAAAGACTAGTCCCTCATCATTCTTCTCCAAGACAACACACATGCCTTTTTTGTAGCTTGTGCCTTTAACGGGGACATTGTGTACAGCCACAGAGTTAAGTAGCTAGTGGCCTAAATGATCAACAGATTGTTTTATCTTGTCATTGTAATCATTTGGAAAAGAAATCTGTACCTCTATCAAAAATGACACAAGGTGGAAACACATTACCAGCACAGAGAGATGCTTGTAAAAGTTGATGCCTCTCTGCTAATGTGGAACACAAATTCTTGAAGTTGTGTCATTTGTGAGCACACTGTTTAAAATGTGTGTGTGTTTACTCTCAAACCTAAGGGTCCATAAGCGAATAAGAGGCCCAAAGCAAAGTATCAGTTCAGGATAGTGACATATATAATGGTGTTTCGGCTTAAGTGGGTGATTAGGAAAACAATCCTGTCGACTTGGCAAATAGTCCTCAATAAGGACTCTCAAGTAGGCCACCTGGCTAGTTGCAATGGCAGGAGCACAAACAAATTCAACTTTTTGCCTTAGCTGCAACACAAATTGCCAAACTTCATTTTCAACTGGATTTTAAATTTTGTCCCCAATCAAGAGAGGCAGAAGTCTAAGGAAACACCAATTCTGGACAGCATGTCCACTCAATTTCTCACTTCCTGGATTCATTTCACATGGCTTATTGCTGGCGTCATTGCCAAGGTACCTGAAGTGATTAAGCCGTCCATTCAGTTCTCTATACGTGAAGAATTTCTGATTTGTGACAAAATGACTTAGGGATAGAGCCAAGTCATATGCGACGATACCCTCAAATAAGTCATGGCCCAGACAAGGAGGCAGACCAGGTTGGCACACATGGAAGTGGGTAAATTTGATAAATTTGGAATCAAGTTTAAATCCCAGTGACAGTTTTGATGTACTTGCGTTATGCTGCATGCTGTGCTGCACGCTGTCTTTGTATAATGCAATTGTTTTCTTTTCACCTGTTGTGAAGGGAGATGACAAAAATTGAGCACGGTCAACAGTACATAATCTGCAGAAATGGGTGCTTTTACTGAAGTTTTCACTAAAGCCACCAATACTGTGTGATCCCAGATTATCTCCAGCTATGGCACACAATGTTCCTCGGTACACATGTCCATCAGGTAAGACTATACCACTTCAATCAAAGTAGCGGCTTTACCACATCAAAAGCATCCCGGTACAGTACCAGACCAAGAGATTCCTCCTACTTCTTAAACAGTACATTTGCTGCAACATTGCTACCATCCCAGATGTCCTCCAAGACATCTCTTGATCTTGACAAAGACTGTATCTCTTGTTTGTTGCTATGTGTTTGCTGCTTGACCGACTGACACTGAAAGAGTGATCGAAGTGCATCTTTTAACGGAATGTATTGAGCAAAACATTCCTTCCCTGAATCATTCATTCCAAGATAAAGTGGGACTGGCTCAATGCAATGTAAAAACTGTTTTTTGTCTTTGATCAGTTTTCAAGGTACCAGTGTTGCATGCCCGAAACAAATCCTCGGATTTAAGAACCTCTATGACATTCTCTCTCTCACTATCAGAGATATCCAATGATACCAGCTTTTCGTCCAACTTATGAAGTAAATGAGACTGACTGATATCATGCACTGCTTGAAAATCCTCAATAATAGACTGTATGACTGATGCTGGCAGTAAAAGTTTTGCCTGCAACTTTAAATAAAAGAAAGCCAAATTGTGCAAGAAAAGGGATTCATCTGCTCTCTCTGGCAGCACCGCTGCTTGGTCTCCCTCATTATCATCAGTTATGTCGTCAGTCAAATCCCCCTCCAACACTGAAACATCCTCAACTTGTTCATTGGTTGCCGTTAGTCTCGTCTCTCTTCCTACTGTTTCAAGGCCCAAAAGACTGGATGCTGTACAAGACTTGTGTACTCTTGAAAAATGAGAAGTAAAGGAAGAGACGACTGAAAACGTTCTCCCACACTGACGAAATGGACAAGAAACTGCCCTGCCCTCTCTGATATGAGATTTCAAATGAGAGTTTAAACTGGATAAATCATTGCATCTAACATCGCAAAATTCTACATGACAAGATACACGCTCGATTGCAGTTACCTGTGCTCTCCTCTTATCTTGATGCTCTCGATATACATGACATTCCAACTGCGTTACGTTTCTGAACGAACGGGTGCAATCTAAAAAGGCGCATTTAAACGACGCGATTGGAAGACTCGCACGTACTTTCATATGCCTAACAAACGCATACTTCGTTAAGCATTGGTGACCACAATACTGACATGGAAACATGCTTTCATACTAAGCTATCGCTGGCGAATGATTGGCCGTTATGATACGAACTAGTTTTATGAATTCGAAACGCACGTAGCCTACCTGCGCAATCCAGCGACTCTCTAGCCAGTTGCAACAAAAAATATTCGAAATACAGGGTTGCCTTGGAAAAGAACAAGAAGATTAATGTGAAATACAGATCAACGTATTCTGTTGGAAATAAAAAACGAACACATTGTAATATAATTACTTTTAAATTCGCGTAGCCTATGAGGTGTGACACTCGAAACTTGGCATTGCTTTGTTAGCAAATTCTCTGCCGCCACTACTAGCCAATGGCTTCCCAATATCCTTCGCAATTTCCAGTTAATTAATGCAAATTCAAACGGTGATATGCAGTTAAGAGCATTACGCCCACAATGCTGTTCTGTCTCCAGCAATGTGCTGTATATCAATAAAACAGCAGGTTACTGTCGGAATTTCCCTGTAATTTCACATCAATTTCATACCGTGTACCAACAATGACTATATATATGTTGATTTTTATATTTATTGATTTTTTCATAGATTTAATCAGCTGAAAGTGAAATGTTATTCTGCGGGCGTTTGGGCATATTATTTTGCCGTTGTCAAGCAAAACTCTGGTTCGTAGTTCTAATTGGACCGTCGTTATGCAGACACTCTGCTTGGTAGTTCTATTTGCACCGTTTTTAAGCAAAAACCGCTGATCGTTAGTTCCAGGAAAACAATGATTTTATCAAGAAATAAATAGTTCCTTCTCGTTTCATAGCATGCAATTAGTTTATACCATGTGTAAAGCTACCATACGTTTTTTGGCATTACATTTGTTGTGTTCAATAATAGATGTGACAGGTTGAGTGTATTCTGACCACTAGGAGGAAACATTGCATTGCTTTAGTGAGAGTAGTTGGAATTCTAAACCTAGTAAGGATGTGACGTGGAGGGAAAGTGTGTTGACCAGGAAATTGGGGTAAGATGCATACGCTCCTGCATTCGGCAGCAGGTGTGTGCATCATCCGTCAAATTCGCCAATAATCAAGCACCACCGCTGTTACTAGTAATATTGACATTCATTCTAAGAAATGCATGCCCTCGCAGGCGTTTTGTGCACACGCAGCCTTACATTTAAGGACTTATAAATGCCTGGGGCAAATAAAAGGATGGCTTGGGCTCCACAGTGAACGAAGAAGCTCATGCATTCGGTAGCAGGTGTGTGCATCTCCGTATTAAAAACAGTTGATTACGCAAATAGCGATCTCATAAATCCAAGTTCCCGAGACAGACATTATTACCCAGTCCATCTAAAACGGATTTTGTGAATAGGAAACAATCTACAAGCGGTACACGTTCACCAAATAGATCGCATGGGCACCGGACTGCGCTGCCCCAGTTCGTTGCGCGAATAGCGATCTCATAAATCCAAATTCCCCAGACAGAAATAATTAACCAGTGCATCCAACACGAACGCTGTGGCATTGGAAACTCTTTAAACAAATAATATAGCAAATACAAAGGTGTAATCGGGCGCAGGTGTGTGCGTCACCGTTTTAAATACAGTTGTTGACGCTATTAGCGATCTCATAAATCCAAGTTCCCGAGAAAGAAATTATTATCCAGTCCATCTAAAACGAATTTTGTGCAACTGGAAACAATATACAAGTGGTAGACGTCCTCTGAATAGATCGCGTGGACACCGGACTGCGCTGCCACAGTTCGTTAGGCGAATAGCGATCTCATAAATCCAAATTCCCCAGACAGAATTAATTAACCAGTGCATCCAACAGGAACGCTGTGGCATTGGAAACTCTTTAAACAAACAATTGAGCAAGTACAAAGGTGTAATCGGGCGCAGGTGTGTGCGTCACCCGTTTTAATTAGAGTTGATTACGCTCTTGGCGATCTCATAAATCCAAGTTCCCGAGACAGAAATTATTATCCAGTCCTTCTAAAACGAATTTTGTGCAATAGGAAACAATCTACAACTGGTACACGTTCACCAAATAGATCGCGTGTGCACCGGACTGCGCTGCCACAGTTCCTTGCGCGAATAGCGATCTCATGAATCCAAATTCCCCAGACAGAAATAATTAACCAGTGCATCCAACACCAACGCTGTAACATTGGAAACTATTTAAACAAATAATTGAGCAAAAACAAACGTGTAATCGGGTGCAGGTGTGTGCATCACCGTTTTAAATACAGTTGATTACGCTATTGTCGATGTCATAAATCCAAGTTCCCGAGACAGATATTATTATCCAGTCCATCTAAAACGAGTATTTTGCAATAGGAAACAATCTACAAGCGGTACATGTTCACCAAATAGATCGCGTGGGCACCGTACTGCGCTGCCACAGTTCGTTGCGCGAATAGCGATCTCATAAATCCAAATTCCCCAGACAGAAATAATTAACCAGTCCATCCAACACGAACGCTGTGGCATTGGAAACTATTTTAACAAATAATTTATCAAATTCAAACGTGAAATCGGGCACAGGTGTGTGCGTCAGCCGTTTTAAATTAAGTTGATTGCGCTATTAGCGATCTCATAAATCCAAGTTCCCGAGACAAATTATTATCCAGTCCATCTAAAACGAATTTTGTGCAACTGGAAACAATCTACAAGTGATACAAGTCCTCAGAATAGATCGCGTGTGCATCGGACTGCGCTGCCACAGTTCGTTATGCGAATAGCGATCTCCTAAATGTAAATTCCCCAGACAGAAATAATTAACCAGTGCATCCCACACGATCGCTGTGGCAGTGGAAACTCTTTAAACAAAAAAGTGAGCAAACACAAAGGTGAAATCGGGCGCAGGTGTGTGCGTCACCGTTTTAAATACAGTTGATTGCGCTATTGGTGATGTCATAAATCCGATTTCCCGAGACAGAAATTATCATCCAGTCCATCTAAAACGAATTTTGTGCAGTAGGAAACAATATACAAGCGATACACGTCCTCTGAATAGATCCGGTGGGCACCGGACTGCGCTGCCACAGTTCGTTGCGCGAATAGCGATCTCATAAATCCAAATTCCCCAGACAGAAATAATTAACCAGTGCATCCAACACGAACGCTGTGGTTTTGGAAACTCTTTAAATAAACAATTGAGCAAATACAAACGTGTAATCGGGCGCAGGTGTGTGCGTCACCGTTTTAAATACAGTTGATTACGCTATTGGCGATCTCATAAATCCAAGTTCCCGAGACAGAAATTATTATCCAGTCCATCTAAATCGAATTTTGTGAATAGGAAACAATCTACAAGCGGTACACGTTCACCAAATAGATCGCGTGGGCACCGGACTGCACTGCCACAGTTCGTTGCGCGAATAGCTATGTCATAAATCCAAATTCTCCAGACAGAAATTATCAACCAGTGCATCCAACACGAACGCTGTGGCATTGGAAACTATTTAAAGAAATAATTGAGCAAATACAAACGTGTAATCGGGTGCAGGAGTGTGCGTCACCCGTTTTAAATACAGTTGATTATGCTATTAGCGATCTCATAAATCCAAGTTCCCGAGACAGAAATTATTATCCAGTCCATCTAAAACGAATTTTGTGCAATAGGTAACAACCTACAAGTGGTACACGTTCACCCAATAGATCGCGTGGGCACCGGACTGCGCTGCCACAGTTCGTTGCGCCAATAGCGATCTCATAAATCCAAATTCCCCAGACAGAAATAATTATCCTGTGCATCCAACACGAACGCTGTGGCATTGGAAAATATTTAAACAAATAATTTAGCAAATTCAAACGTGTAATCGGGCGCAGTTGTGTGCGTCACAAGTTTTAAATACAGTTGATTACGCTATTAGCGATCTCATAAATACAAGTTCCCGAGACAGAAATTATTATCCAGTGCATCTAAAACGAATTTTGTGCAACTGGAAACAATCTACAAGTGGTACAAGTCCTCTGAGTAGATCGCGTGGTCACCGGACTGCGCTGCCACAGTTCCTTATGCGGATAGCGATCTCATAAATCCAAATTCCCCAGACAGAAATAATTAACCAGTGGATCCAACACGAACGCTGTGGCATTGGAAACTCTTTAAACAAACAATTGAGCAAATACATTGGTGTAATCGGGCGCAGGTGTGTGCGTCACCCGTTTAAAATACAGTTGATTACGCTATTGGCGATCTCATAAATCCAAGTTCCCGAGACAGAAATTATTATCCAGTTATCTAAATCGAATTTTGTGCAATAGGAAACAATCTACAAGTGGTACACGTTCACCAAATGGATCGCGTGGGCAACGGACTGCGCTGCCACAGTTCGGTGCGCGAATTGTGATCTCATAAATCCAAATTCCCCAGACAGAAATAATTAACCAGTGCATCCAACACAACCGCTGTGGCATTGGAAGCTCTTTAAAAAAAAATTGAGCAAATACAAAGGTGTAATCGGGCGCAGGTGTGTGCGTCACCGTTTTAAATACAGTTGATTACCCTATTGGCGATCTCATAAATCCAAGTTCCCGAGACAGAAATTATTATCCAGTCCATCTAAAACCAATTTTGTTCAATTGGAAACAATCTACAAGTTGTACACGTTCACCAATTAGATCGGGTGGGCACCGGACTGCGCTACCACAGTTCGTTTGGCGAATAGCGATCTCATAAATCCAAATTTCCCAGACAAAAATAATTAACCAGTGCATCCAAAACGAACGCTGTGGCATTGGATACTCTTAAAAAAATAATATAGCAAATACAAACGTGTAATCAGGCGCAGGTGTGTGCGTCACCGTTTTAAATAAAGTTGATTATGCTATTAGCGATCTCATAAATCCAAGTTCCCGAGACAGAAATTATTATCCAGTCCATCTAAAACGAATTTTGTGAATAGGAAACAATCTACAAGCGGTACACGTTCACCAAATAGTTCGCGTGGGCACCCGACTGCGCTGCCACAGTTCGTTGCGCGAATAGCGATCTCATAAATCCAAATTCCCCAGACAGAAATAATTAACCAGTGCATCTAAAACGAATTTTGTGCAACTGTAAACAATATACATGTGGTACAAGTCATCTGAATAGATCGCGTGGGCACCGGACTGCGCTGCCACAGCTCGTTACGCGAATAGCGATCTCAAAAATCTAAATTCCCCAGACAGAAATAATTAACCAGTGCATCCAACACGAACGCTGTGGCATTGGAAACTCTTTAAAAAAAATTGAGCAAATACAAAGGTGAAATCGGGCGCAGGTGTGTGCGTCACCGTTTTAAATACAGTTGATTACGCTATTGGCGATCTCATAAATCCAAGTTCCCGAGACAGAAATTATTATCCAGTCCATCTAAAACGAATTTTGTGCAATAGGAAACAATCTAGAAGTTGTACACGTTCACCAATTAGATCGGGTGGGCACCGGACTGCGCTGCCACAGTTCGTTGCGCGAATAGCGATCTCATAAATCCAAAATCCCAAGACAAAAATAATTAACCAGTGCATCCAACACGAACGCTGTGGCATTGGAAACTATCAGACAATTCTGCTTAGGACCTACTGATCATGGGTCTAGTACAGTAAATGCCTTTAGTGAGGTCTTCAAGTTAGATAGGCGACCACGATCTGCCCGTTAACGGGATTGGTGGTATTGGTTCTGGTGTTTTGGCTTAAGAGGACCCATGGGCGTTATACGCCGGTCCCTTTCAAATTCGCCTGAAGGAACCCGATAGATCCGCACCGTCCTGGGCTCATAACTATCGATGCACTATCCATACAAGGAAGGCATGTATTATGGTGTTCCGCCTCCTACCCTCTGGGGGCTTCACCGAACTGAGATTTAACAATAGTGCTAAACCCGGGAGCATATATTGAGGAATGATGGCACAAGGTAGAGCCGAGTGTAACCACTCCAAATTCCACGTATAGTTAAAACCAAATTTTAAATTATAATTTAATATTGGAGTCAGATTAACACGAGGGTAAAAACTAGTAACCGTTACGTTTTCTTGCTGTGGTCATGGATATATTTGATGTGTTGTTCCGCGCATTTGTGAATATTCTGATGCTCCCATTGGAATATTGACGGTCCGGCGACAGATCAGACATATCTCTGATGACAGCATGGCCCCGTTTGCGAACTGAGAGTAACCAGAATGCTACTGGTCCGTTTCAGGCCAGTTTTAAGCGGGATATGAAGCAACGCCTTCATATCTGACCCAGTGGAACCAGTGCGTTCTTAATTATAATTGTGCCCTGTTCTTACGAACAGAGGAAAAATAACTAACTAACTAAAAAATAACTAACATCTCCGGTTTGAATCACACCAGCCAAGGGAAGAACACGCGATGCCTTCCCCTCCAGCTACAAACCCTCATTGGTCTAACTGTGAGGTGTTTACAAGTGGTGACCCCGACGTGATGGGAAGTATCTGGAGTTTGTTCCCTAAAGTGTCTGCTGGTGTTTTTCATCCCGGCGTGATACCCTTCACTGTGGGTATTTCACATTTTCTTCTCTGGTTTCCCGATCCTTGGTGTGGTGAGTGACAATTCTCTTGTATATTAGCCTGTGCTAGGGAGAGTTTTTAGCCACTGTGTAGGGGATCGACATATCCCAGACAGGCCTGGGACCGTAGAAACCAGGCATTTTCATATTACTACCCTTCGGGGAATTCATGAACAGGGAAAGAGAGAAGCTTAGGCTGGTATGTTTTTAGGAAATGTGTTGTGCCAATACGGCGAAATGCGTTTTAGAACAAACTAGCCTATAGCCGTAGATGGTTGCGTATGTGTAAGAAAATGTAAACGTTTGTAGAAAAGAAGAGAGTTTTGATGCAAAGCTAACTACTGTTTCTGCGCAGAGGCGCAGAAAGCCTTGCTCAAATACAGGATAAAATGAGGCGCTGGTGAAAAGCCAGTGAATTTTGAAGGTGAACAATGAGAATGCTTATAGCTGTCGGTAAGCGTGTGCAATCGCAGAATGCACATGCTATGAAGTTTGAACTTTGCTAGGGGGCTAACCCAGGAAAAGTGGCAAGCTTTGTAGGAAAATTTTGAGACTCCCCATGATTGTGATGACGTCACATGTTAACGTTAGGGTGTTCCCACCAAGGTTGGGCCAGATGTATCCTCCTAAAACAGTAGCCCTATCAGTAGTTATAGATAAGTTTTCATGAGTGTGACGACTTCAATATGCGTCATGATAAAGTAAACATCTACTCATATAATCAAAACAGTAGCCCTATCAGTAGTTATAGATAAGCTTTTACGACTGTGACGACGTCACTATGCGTCATGATGAAGTCATATAATCAAAACAGTAGCCCTATCAGTAGTTATAGATAAGTTTTATGATTATGACGACTTCACCATGCGTCATGATAAACTCATATAATCAAAACAGTAGCCTTAGAAATCTTACTATCAGTAGTTGTAGATAAGCTTTTGGAAACGCAAGAAACCACAGTATCAACTGTAGAAAAAGAGCATGAGAACGCAGTAGACTTAGAAATCATATATACATATTCACTCACTCAGCAGAAAAGAACTAGTCACTGAACAGATAAACACTAACTAGAAAACTAATATTTTACAGTGACCCATATGTAACTTGTATGTTTAATGAAAAAATTACAGAAGGCTGAGACTTATATGCATACTGGAAAAGTACAGAACAAAGACCACTGGTTCTCAAGAGAAAGTTGGGGTAGCCTCCCACACTGACGTTATCCGTTATCACCTAAGAACAAAGACAGTCATTTTGGTGCCAAGAAGGTCAGGTTGACCCAAGAAATAAAAATTATTGTGGTGCCAAAAAGAACAAGTGGCTGGGATTTACGTAAATGTATAAGGGGTTATGGAGTTTGTGGAGTACATTTTGTGTATAAAAGGATTGTAAAACTGACAGTCGTGGTTCAATTCGGCGGAATTGTTCCGGCTTTGTTGTGCACATGCACCGGTGCAAATAAAGTCAATCTTTTCTGAAGAGCTTGCTGCCGTGGTGTCTTTTCCCTCGTGAAGTTGTTTTCTACAGATTGGCGATTGGACTCAGAGACTGCTGTCGTTTTTCCTAGACCACGACATTTGGGGGCTCGTCCGGGATACGAAAGAGGAATCACTGAAGCTCCCGGCTCCTAGAGACAGAGGCGGAGGGTGCTTGCCCCTTAAAAAAGCTGGCGCCAGCTTATCAAAAGGTAAGAGTATTTAACTACTTTGTTTCGGACTGGGGCACTGTTCCCTCTGGCCTCTTCTCCCTGACGCCGGGAGTGAAAGCCTCTCGTACAACAAACCCGGCAACTAACATCGAAAATTGAGGGGAAGGAAGCGGCGAGCTCTTTAGAAAAGTACGCCCCAAACCGTGAGTGAATTGTGTGTGGTGTGAGTGGATTGTGTGTGGTGTGAGTGAATTGTGTGTGGTGTGAGTGGATTGTGTGTGGTGTGAGTGAATTGTGTGGGGTATGAGTGTGAATGGAGTGTGGTATGAGTGAAAGGACGTCATAAAATTTTTATTTTTCGGAAAAGTTTTGGGAAAAGTGTTGTTGGTTAGGAACAACATTGATAAAGCTGCTTATGCTTGATTAGATGCTTATGCTTGTGCGGAATTGTGTTGGAAACAGAATTGTTGAGTAGAAACAATTTTGGAAAAGGCCTATATTTGTTGCAAAAGTGTGAGGAACGGGAACTGGGAATTCAATATCCCTTTAGCGAAGTTTACACTGATGCAGGTGTGTGTGGCAAAGAGTGTAATTGGTACACTAACGCCGTTGTTATATGTGGTGCCAAGAGACTTGGAAAGGCAGTAATTCCTTGTGTAGGTCACCTGCAAGAGCTCGGGTCCGGGATAAAGTGTTGGAAAAAGGTCTATTTTTGTTGCAACAGTGTGGGTCACTGATGCAGGTGTTTGTGTGGGGCTAAGAGACTTGGAAAGGCAATAATTCCTTGTGTAGGTCACCTGCAAGAGCTCGGGTCCCGGGATATAAAGAGAAAACTGTTGTTGGGTAGAAACAACAGGGATAACGCTGTGCTTATGCTTTGATTAGATGCTCATGCTTGCGGGGAAATAACGTTGTATTAGGGAACAGAGGAAAAACTTTTTGTGTGTGTGTGTACGTACAATTATAGAGTGTGTGGAAGAGAGAACGGCAAGAGTGTAGAAGAGATAAGAAGGGAGAAAATAAGTGTAGAAATCAAGGTCGTGGGGAGCCTTGGCTGGAAAAATAACGGTTAAATAATAAAGAAATAGAATAAAAGGCAGAAGCCTCGGTTGGGAATAAAGGTTAAATAGAGATAAAGTATATTAAAGTATTAGAGTATCCTGTCCTGTCACCGTAAAGTAATGGAAAAAGAAGAGAAAACGCCAATTGAGATAATCACAGGAAAATATCCTAAATGTGAACAGGAGATAAAGAAAATATCAGAAAAATGGACAAAAAGAACTAAGAAATTGGTGACAAAATGGCCAAAAGGGGGTACGTTTGATAGAGAAATATGCGATCAGATGGGAGGGGTAATAGCACATTATAAATCAGAAGACAAGTCAGAAACAAGAAAGCTAAAAAGAGAACAGGAAAAAACAATTTTAGGATGGTTTAGGTCCGCTTCCCTAGAAAGAGATGTAGGATTAAAAAGGGATTGCAGTGAAATAATGACTCCCCCTCCGTATGCCCCACAATCACCAAGACATGCGGTAATAAAAGAGAAAAACTTGTATCCAATATGCCCGGTAACATCTGCAGTGTATCCGGTAGTAAAGGGACAGGTGGAAATAAAAGGGTGGGTAGAACATGAGGAAGGTGAAGAACAACTGGGGATAGAGAGAGCGCGGCTCGAGCAAGAAAAGGAAAAAATAGAAACAAGGGTAGCTGAGCTGAAGGGAGAATATAAAGAAGTGGAGGAATTAGAAGAACTGTTAAAAGAAAAATATAACCAGTATGATGAATACTATAGTAGGTTAGCAAAAGGCACTGCAAATAAAAAACAAATCCCCCAGACAGAGTATAAACTAGAATATAGTAAAGGGGAGGAGGAGTCCTCCCCAGCAGAAAAAAGTGAGGCAAGCGATAGTGAAGCGAGCCAGGCAAGTAATAGCGAGGCAGAAGAGTCAGAGGGGGGAGAAGGGCCTGCACAGGTGGGGGGAGACTTAGCTGGGCGATATCAAAACGTAAGAAAAAGACCGCCAACCCGGCGTAACCCAGCAGCAGAAGGGTATAGCCATAATGCTAAAAGCCCCAATACCATAGCACCATTATTGATGAGGGAAGGTGGTGTACCCCGATACATTCCCTGGTCCACCAAAGATATGTATAATGTAATAACCAATCTCCCTGAGTTGCAGAATGGGGCAGGCCACTGGATCAGGGTGCTGGAGGAGGAGACGACAGGCCGGCTCCTGGCTGTGGGTGACCTGAAGGCTCTCCTGGGGAAGGTTGTGGGGATGGAAACAATGCTGGACATATTTGAGCAAGCTGGCTTTGACAGAACCCATGCGCAGTCACCAGCAGTGGACGGTGGGCCGTTTGATAACGTGCGTGGGGTTGTTTGGGCTGCTCTACGAGCCCTGTATCCTGCACGACCGGACATAATGACCTTAACGGGGCCGCCGTTAAAAGAAAATGAACCACCAGCAACATACATCCAAACGCAGTTGCGCAGGTGGAGATTGATGACTGAGAGGGATGTACAGGAAGATCCCATAATGACCTCCCTCTTCCGCAAAGCTGTCCGGGAGGGGATGCCACAGGAAGTGGGGCGCCGCCTCGATGAGGTGGTGGGGCTGAACACCATGGCACACAGAGAGTTTGTTGATCATGTGGTACACGCTGTAGAAAGGCAGCGGAAAGAGGGGAAAACGCTGGAAGATCAAACAAAAGACATTCAAAGAAAGCTACTGCAGTTGCAGCTGGAGGAGCTGAAAACCAAAGAAAAAGAGGCGAAAAAAGTGGCATCTGTGAAAATACAGAATATGGACAATGGGTTCTTTGACTTTGAAGCCGCCCCCACGCCTGAACCATGGAGTGGTCTGATGGTGCCCCGGCCAACGGTGGTCTACAACTTCTCCGGCATCCCTCCCCCGGTGGCCATGCAAGGTAATATGAACGGGGGAGGGACACAACCGGGTGGGAATCATATGGGGGGAGGGCCAGGGATTGGTGGTCAAAATACCCAGTGGAGAGGGCAGCAGAATCAGAATAATAACATGCAAAATAGAAATTGGAACCAACAAGGCTTTTCTAATCAACAGAGACAGGGCCCCATAGTTTGCTATAGATGTGATCAGGAGGGGCACATAAAAAGAGTGTGTCCAAACGCTCAAGGGATGTACCCAGGTAACCAGGGGACCTGGGTACCTAATCAGCCTCAGCAATCGCAGGGTTACCCCAACTTGACCCCACCTCCTCAGGCTAGGTCCCCATATCAGAGTGGGGGACCTGTAAATTACCAAGGTGCCCAATAAGGGTGCCCAGAGAACCCAGGCGGAGTAGGACAGCATGTAATGATAACAAACAGGCCAGAACAAGAACCAATAATAAATGTACAAATCGGAGGAAAAATCGTCCCCATGATGATAGATACTGGAGCAACATGCACATGCATTAGGAAAGGATAGGCCTCACATCTGCCTATGTCGGGAGAAGTTATTAAATCAGTAGGGTTCTCGGGAAAAACAATGTTAAGCCCGACCACAAAACCAGTATTAATAAAAATAGGCGCAAAAGAAGCAAAATTAGAGATAGTAGTATGCAAGTATTCCCCCATAAGCCTTCTAGGAAGAGATGCAATTCTGGCCTTAGGACTAAAATTAAATTGTGAAGGAGGGGGCATAGATTTAACAGGAATGTACTATGTGGGAAGTGAAAATCTCCACAGGGCAAATGTATATTGGGTAGGGGATATTGAGACACAAGTAAAAGACCAAGTGTGGAGCACTTGGCAAAAATATGTTGAGGCGCAGATCCCACAGGCAACTGAGCCAGAATATGATTTACATTGTACAATGAAGTTTGATCCCTACCAGGATCCAGATCTAGAAAGAGAGTGGAATGAGGGGAAAGGAGAAAGACAGTATTTGGTGTCATCTGCGCTCCTGATAGGTCAGGAAGGAGCAGCATTAAACATAGCAAGGACCCCATGGATTGAGCAGTGGTTTCAGGAAGAACATGCGGCCCCACACATAGCGTTAAAAGTCAATCCAGGGTACCAAGCAAAGGACTTAGGTCCTATGGTAAAGAGAGCAGAAGAGCTCCAATTCGGGCCAACAGAAAATTCTTTAATTTGGTGCACAGCAGATCAAAAAATGATCAAAATTATTATAAGTGCTCAGATGTGGGGAAAGCCCCAACTGGTGAGGGTACCGTGGGAAGAGGGTACAAAACGGGAGAAATCTAGAGAAAATTTAGGCATAGAAGAACGTTTAAATCAATTACCAAGCCAACTATGGTCGCAACATGAAACGGAAATTGGTGACCCCGACGTACAAAGTTTGGACCTCAAAAAGTGTGGTGTGGCAATATGTTGATGACTTATTACTATGTGCAGACACAAAAGAGCAGTGCATGAGCGACAGCATGAAACCGCTGGAGAAACTGGCAAAGGGGGGACACAAGGTGTCCAGGAAGAAACTGCAGCTCTGCTCTCAGGAGGTGGAGTACTTGGGAAGAGTCATCACGGCTGGCGGTAAGAGAATGTCAAATAAACAGTTGGAGACAATAATGAAAGTTCCGCAACCACAGACAGTGGGACAAATGATCACATTCTTAGAAATGACGGGTTTTAGCGTGGATTGGGTGGAAGGGTATTCTGAAAAAACGCAACCACAAAGAAAGATAATGAAGGAGGTTGGGCAAGAAGAACTGTCGAATAAAGGACGAGGGGGAAGTTGGCGGGAAAAAATAGGACTTGCAGTGGGGATAACAGTGATAGTGGTACTGGTGTTGCTGTTGTGTATCCTCCCTCTCTTGAGATCCTCTCCCCACAGGGCTATAGGCATCCAGTTGGTGTCGTAAGGTGACTAACACAGGAGTCAGGCGCCAGACGGTGATTCCAGGTTCCAGCGGACGGGACGCTGTCACAGTCCAGGGAGACGAGGAGAGCGGAGGGACTGCGGGCGCTGACACCAGTCCAGGGAGCAACAGCACCAACAGTGCCCCTGCGGGTCCAGTACGAGAATCGCAAGCCGGCTTTCCAGTGGAGTGACGTGCAGACCGCGTACTCTGGTTGGAAGAAATACCAGGAGACCAGTGGAGTGACGTGCAGACCGCGTACTCTGGTTGGAAGAAATACCAGGAGCCCAGTGGAGTGACGTGCAGACCGCGTACTCTGGGTGGAAGATATACCAGGAGCCCACCAACCACGAGAACTGTGGCAAATCATCGTGCTACAAATCAACGTGTAAAGAAAATTTTACTGAGTGTATGATAACTTTGTTGGGTCAGAAGGCCAATAAGAATACAGTGAGGGGAGTTATTCGGGGCCATAAGATTTGACCCCGAAAGGGGGGAATGTAGGAAAATTTTGAGACTCCCCATGATTGTGATGACGTCACATGTTAAAGTTAGGGTGTTCCCACCAAGGTTGGGCCAGATGTATCCTCCTAAAACAGTAGCCCTATCAGTAGTTATAGATAAGTTTTCATGAGTGTGACGACTTCAATATGCGTCATGATAAAGTAAACATCTACTCATATAATCAAAACAGTAGCCCTATCAGTAGTTATAGATAAGCTTTTACGACTGTGACGACGTCACTATGCGTCATGATGAAGTCATATAATCAAAACAGTAGCCCTATCAGTAGTTATAGATAAGTTTTATGATTGTGACGACTTCACCATGCGTCATGATAAACTCATATAATCAAAACAGTAGCCTTAGAAATCTTACTATCAGTAGTTGTAGATAAGCTTTTGGAAACGCAAGAAACCACAGTATCAACTGTAGAAAAAGAGCATGAGAACGCAGTAGACTTAGAAATCATATATACATATTCACTCACTCAGCAGAAAAGAACTAGTCACTGAACAGATAAACACTAACTAGAAAACTAATATTTTACAGTGACCCATATGTAACTTGTATGTTTAATGAAAAAATTACAGAAGGCTGAGACTTATATGCATACTGGAAAAGTACAGAACAAAGACCACTGGTTCTCAAGAGAAAGTTGGGGTAGCCTCCCACACTGACGTTATCCGTTATCACCTAAGAACAAAGACAGTCATTTTGGTGCCAAGAAGGTCAGGTTGACCCAAGAAATAAAAATTATTGTGGTGCCAAAAAGAACAAGTGGCTGGGATTTACGTAAATGTATAAGGGGTTATGGAGTTTGTGGAGTACATTTTGTGTATAAAAGGATTGTAAAACTGACAGTCGTGGTTCAATTCGGCGGAATTGTTCCGGCTTTGTTGTGCACATGCACCGGTGCAAATAAAGTCAATCTTTTCTGAAGAGCTTGCTGCCGTGGTGTCTTTTCCCTCGTGAAGTTGTTTTCTACAGATTGGCGATTGGACTCAGAGAATTTTGTCGTTTTCCTAGACCACGACAGCTTCTTATTAGAATTAAATTAAATAATATTAAAATACTGCTGAATGCTGAATCAGGTGCATAACCTCGGCTTCGAAGTTCCAGCCCTGAAAGCAGAGTCTGTGCTGATCCTTAAACCCAGGTATGGCCCTGCGGCAGTACACCCGTCTCAAGACCTCTGACAGTGCAGACTGCAGCTGCACCAAGTTTTGAAACTGTGCGTATCTGTCCGGAGGGAACCATACTTTAAGTCTCAGAGATCGAGGCCGGTACCAGTGTGATCACTGGACCTCTGAGTACCGCGCCCGATGTAATGTCACAGGACCGCTGAGTGCCACGGCAGATGCAAGTCTCCATCCCTCTGAAAGTGTAGCCGCAGGCTACAACAAGGGTGGCGACCGTCTGGAATTTGCTACATGTGGGACTCATGTCTAAAGACCTCTGAGACTGGTGAAAGGTATCAGGACACAGAACTTCTGAATTTCTGAGGTGCTGGAACCAGGGTCCTTGGCCTGTGTCATCTGTATCAGTAACCAGTGGTATACTATTAATTAAATAAATAGGCTAGATTTTATAAAATAGTTGAGATAAGCCAGTGTAGAAGATGAAATTCTAAAATGGCCTAGAACCAACAAAAAATAGACTTTGGCCTATCATAAATAATAATAATTAGCCTAGAGCTAAATTAAATTATATAGGCATAGGTGCGCCACCATTCACCTATCTTTAGAAAGCTCGCTTTCAAAAAAGTATAGTGAATTCTGGTGCACCCTATTGTTTTCATCTGGGTTTTTATTCTGCGTGTCTTAGTGGCACAAGGAGGAAATCAGAGGATTTTAATTAATAATATTAACAAATAATATGTTAATTATTAATGCATGCCTGTGCACGTCAGTTAGGAACTGTTAGAAATTCACTAACAGACTTACTTGGGTGCCAATTAAATCAACCAAGGCATGCTACATACTAAGAGATCTAATGGTATTTTTGTGTGAATTTCACCATAGCACAAAATATACATATTAGAATCTTTATCAAACCATTGCTAAGTCAGTCAATGCCATAAATGATCATAATGTCATCAAACTTTAACTCAGCTAATACGGGCCAGTATCATCTGTGCCTGCAAGGAAAATTGTTTAAGGAAGAATCTACCAAACTACATATGTCAAATAAATAAACAAATAAGGAGAATAAGCAATTACTCCTAAGTTTACATCAAGTTTGTCTTTTAACATTAAAATGTTGAGAGGGGGGTCATTTTTTGACAAGGACTGGCTTACTGGTTTCTCTTTATTCTACTTTCCCAAATGTTCTCTCTTTATATTCCCTCCTTCCTTTCCATTTACTGTTCCTCCTTTCTTCTTTCTCCCTTCTCCCCACCTGTCCATCTTGTTCTCGGTTTCTCCCCCTTCTCTGTCAGTTGTTGAATGTTTAAGAAGCAGTAAACCTACACTCCCAAGAGAGTGTCTGATTTTCTTTTTGTTTTTTCATCTTTTTATTTTTTCATCAGTTGTAATTTAACCCCCGAATTATGCAGACAGTAACCCTGCATAGATTTTCTCTTCTTTGCCCAACTACAGGCAAAGAATTTAACACCTCATGGTTAGGGAGATTTGTAGGTCCCTTCTGGGAAAATGTTTTAGAAGTATGTGAAATGTTCTTAATATTTAGGATATCTCTGTAAATATTAATAACAATTTTCACAGTAATTTTAAAATGTATTTGTTACAAACTGAAGGATGCTACAACCTCCAAACACTACTTGTCTTGTATGTCGTAAATTATGCTTTTTGTGTTTTTTCTTCATTTTTATACTGTATGTTTATTATCATTGTTCTTTATTTATATACTATCACTTTCAAAACCCATCCACACAACATGTATTAGGTTTGTCTCCTTTCTTTTTAATTTCCCCAAATCCAGTTTATCCAAAATTACAAAGGATATTACCATGAGAAGGACAAAAAAATCATATTTACCACATAATGCAGTTGTCATGAAACTCCCAACTACCTCATTCATATATACCATGTCTTACAAACCTTTTTCCCCATAATCCCATTAAGTTTGTTTAGGTTCAACCTCTGCAAAGCCCCGTGGATGTCAACCTTAAGTACAGTTTCTCCAAGACTTTGCTTCGATAGATTCGCTCGAGAGGGCACCTCCGGGTCCAAAGTTCCTCCGTCACTGTCAGCTGTCTTGTGAGTTTTTTTTTTTCTGTACTTAAGAACGCGGGCCCTGACTGATGAAATGGACTTAGTGCAACAGGTCATCTGGGGCGCAAAAGTTCCCATCTTCACTCCAACATCTGATCCGCTCCCTACCATACACACCTCAACCCACACAACCCTTGATCTCAGCCTTCCCAGGTATTCCCACCATCAGCCCTACGACCCTGGACCTCCGGCGCCAACCCTCTGGGAAAGTGTCCATGACCCCTTGGGAGGACGTTTTGAGTGTGTCCCTCATTGGGCCAGAGGAGGGAGCTGTAAGAGGGGATTCAAACTGGGAACCAGGAAAGGCTGGCATTTGAACGAGCCTGCTGGCTGAGTCTCATCCTGGACTTCAAAGAACCCAGAGCCGTGTAATAAAACAATAAGGTGCTCGCACTTCCTTCGGTTGAGCTGGCCATTTGGCTCTCTGGAATGCTACCATCTGGACACGACTAAGATAAGGGGAACTAGTCTCTGTCTAGGGTTGTGGGGGTGTGTGTGTTGGGGCCATTAAGGGGAAAAAGATCATCAGACCTCTGGCCGAATGGTGGGGCAACTGTGCTTGACAGTAACACAGTGCCCCTCTGTGGTCCCCTCTGTCATTACCCTTTTTATTTCTTTTCTGGATCTGGACTATAAACCATCTGTTCATCATATTTTACAAACCCTGGAAAAGTCTACAAACCCTGCACATGTGTTCATTGTATTACTATATTATAACCTATGTAATAATAACATGGATTACATATAAAATGGTACACCAAAAGGGTATTTTCATGACAACTGCACCATAATATTACATCCACTTGACATGTTTGGTATGGGCGTGTTCAGTAAAATTCAAGAAATTGAATGAAATATGTTTCATACCAAATAACCTTTAATAAAACATAGTTTCAGAAACTCAGGGAAAAATTGGCACAATGGAATGTCCTCTCTGGTAATCATCTCCTTTCCCCAATTTCCTCACCAATTGTTTTACAACAGCCTCCAAATGGTGGGGGCTGAAATTCCGGACTTCATTCGGACAGGTTAATTTATGGCAATGCCGCCTAGACCAAACGCGGGATTTGGCTTAAAAGGAAGGGAGACAAAGCAATCGGGGAAGATCGTAACCGACTTCCCACAGTGCACATACTCTGTGCTCTGTGTACATAGCTATACAGGAAGATCGTAACCGACTTCCCACAGTGCACATACTCTGTGCTCTGTGTATAGATAGCAATGGAAGATCGTAATCGACTTCCCACAGTGCACATACTCTGTGCTCTGTGTAGCCTATAGACAGACATGGAAGATCGCAATCGACTTCCCACACTGCGCAGACCCTGTGATTTTGTGTGTAGTTACCAGGCTGGTAAGAACTTTTACTCTGTATTTATGTTTTTAAAACCTTCCATATTTTAATTTTAATTGACTGTTAATTTGAAGCTAATGACCTACCTGCCTGTTTAATAAATTCTTCTTATTTTTAACTTGCGTGGTCTTTGTGACTCTAATCACTTTTATCTTCTTTTCAGCCGTAATTCCGTTTAAATACTCAGGGGGACAATTCTGCTTAGGACCTACTGATCAGGGATCTAGTACAGTAAAATCCTTAGATAGGCGACCACGATCTGCCCGTTAACGGGATTGGTGGTATTGGTTCTGGTGTTTTGGCTTAAGAGGACCCATGGGCGTTATACGCCGGTTCTTGTCAAATTCGCCTGAAGGAACCCGATAGATACGCACCGTCCTGGGCTCATAACTATCGATGCACTATCCATACAAGGAAGGCATGTATTATGGTGGTCCGCCTCCTACCCTCTGGGGGCTTCACCGAACTGAGATTTAACAATAGTGCTAAACCTGGGAGCATATATTGAGGAATGATGGCACAAGGTAGAGCCGAGTGTAACCATTCCAAATTTCACGTATAGTTAAAACCAAATTTTAAATTATAATTTAATATTGGAGTCAGATTAACACGAGGGTAAAAACTAGTAACCGTTACGTGCTGTGGTCATGGATATATTTGATGTGTTGATCCGCGCATTTGTGAATATTCTGATGCTCCCATTGGAATATTGACGGTCCGGCGACAGATCAGACATATCTCTGATGACAGCATGGCCCCGTTTGCGAACGGAGAGTAACCAGAATGCTACTGGTCCGTTTCAGGCCAGTTTTAAGCGGGATATGAAGCAACGCCTTCATATCTGACCCGTGGCAACGGAACCAGTGCATTCTTAATTATAATTGTGCCCTGTTCTTACGAACAGAGGAAAAATAACTAACTAACTAAAAAATAACTAACATCTCCGGTTTGAATCACACCAGCCAAGGGAAGAACACGCGATGCCTTCCCCTCCAGCTACAAACCCTCATTGGTCTAGCTGTGAGGTGTTTACACATCTAAAACGAATTTTGTGCAACTGGAAACAATATATAAGTGGTACACGTCCTCTGAATGGATCGCATGGGCACCGGACTGCGCTGCCACAGTTCGTAACGCGAATAGCGATCTCAAAAATCCAAATTCCCCAGACAGAAATAATTATCCAGTGCATCCAACACGAACGCTGTGGCATTGGAAACTCTTTAAACAAATAATTGAGCAAATACAAACGTGTAATCGGGCGCAGGTGTGTGCGTCACCGTTTTAAATACAGTTGATTACGCTATTAGCGATCTCATAAATCCAAGTTCCCGAGACAGAAATTATTATCCAGTCCATCTAAAGCGAATTTTGTGCAATAGGAAACAATCTACAAGCGGTACACGTTCACCAAATAGATCGTGGGAGCACCGGACTGCGCTGCCACAGTTGATTGCGCGAATAGTGATCTCATAAATCCAAATTCCCCAGAAAGAAATAATTAACCAGTGCATCCATCACGAACGCTGTGGCATTGGAAACTATTTAAACAAATAATTGAGCAAATACAAACGTGTAATCGGGCGCAGGTATGTGCGTCACCGTTTTAAATACAGTTGATTACGCTATTAGCGATCTCATAAATCCAAGTTCCCGAGACAGAAATTATTATCCAGTCCATCTAAAACGAATTTTGTGCAACTGGAAAAAATATACAAGTGGTACACGTCCTCTGAATAGATCGCGTGGGCACCGGACTGCGCTGCCACAGTTCGTTAGGCGAATAGCGATCACATAAATCCAAATTCCCCAGACAGAAATAATTAACCAGTGCATCCAACACAAACGCTGTGGCATTGGAAACTCTTTAAACAAACAATAGAGCAAATTCAAAGGTGTAATCGGGCGCAGGTGTGTGCGTCACCGTTTTAAATACAGTTGATTAGGCAATTAGCGATCTCAAAAATGCAAGTTCCCGAGACAGAAATTATTATCCAGTCCATCTAAAACGACTTTTGTGAATAGGAAACAATCTACTAGCGGTACACGTTCACCAAATAGAGCACGTGGGCACCGGACTGCGCTGCCACAGTTCGTTGCGCGATTAGCGATCTTATAAATCCAAATTCCCCAGACAGAAATAATTAACCAGTGCATCCAACACGAACGCTGTGGCATTGGAAACTATTTAAACAAATAATTGAGCAAATACAAACGTGTAATCGGGCGCAGGTGTGTGCGTCACCCGTTTTAAATACAGTTGATTACGCTATTAGCGATCTCATAAATCCAAGTTCCCCATACAGAAATTATTATCCAGTCCATCTAAAACGAATTTTGTGCACCTGGAAACAATATACAAGTGGTACAAGTCCTCTGAATAGATCGCGTGGGCACCGGACTGCGCTGCCACAGTTGGCTGCGCGAATAGCGATCTCATAAATCCAAATACCCCAGACAGAAATAATTAACCAGTGCATCCAACACGAACGCTGTGGCATTGGATCCTCTTTCAATCAATCAATCAAATTTTATTTGTATAGCGTATTTTACAACAGTTGTCACAATACTCTTTACAGACAACCCTAGCCTAAACCCCCACAGGAGCAAGCCTAAGGCAACAGTGGCAAGGAAAAACTCCCTGTGCAGATGGGGAGAAACCTCGGAAGGAACCAGGCTCAAGGGGGAAACCCATCCTCCTCTGGTCGGCTCAGGGTGCCGACTGGTGACCAGCATGTCAGCCAGTTTATGCACAAGATATGATGGGTGGTGTGGCTCAGATGATGGGTGGGGCCGGGTGGCGGTGATGGGGAACAGCAGGTGGCGGCAGGTGTGGGCAGGGTGGAGGCAATGACGAAGGAGGGGCTGAACCGCAGAGGTGGGGGAGACCAGACGACTCTCGAAGCAGTCTCGAGGGTTGGGGCAAGAGCCCCGCCGGCAGCGTGGGGAAGAGGGTGGAAACGGCAGTTAGGAAATTTGCAATATAGCAGACAGTGAGTAAAAAGGCAGTGGTGTGTATTGGGGGGACCCCGCCAGGAGTAGAATATGGCTGCATATCTACTAGGACAGGGATAGAGAGCCCATGCAGTCATGAGGGGTAGACAACCATACCCGCCTATCAAGAGCCAGCCCATGTAAATTCGGGTCACAGCTGATTGACAGGTGACAGTAAGGAAAGGATTGCCACCTACAAAGCTCTATGACTACAGGCTTCTCGCACCCTGTCTCCAGACTATAACTGATTGTAAGCCTGAGTATAGAGGTGTGTTTTTAATCTAGATTTAAATATTGCGACTGTGCCTGACTCCTTTATAAATTTTGGAAGCTGGTTCCATAGTAGTGGGGCCCTGTAGGAGAAAGCCCTACCCCCTTTTAGGTTCTTGGAAATTCTTGGGACTACCAAGTAGCCTGCGTCTTGAGATCGGAGTGACCTTGTGGGCTTATAAGGTAGGAGCAGGTTCGATATGTACACAGGTGCACGTCCATGCAGAGCTTTAAAAGTCAGGAGCAAAACCTTAAAGTCTATCCTATGCTTAATGGGTAGCCAGTGAAGCGACGCTAGTACTGGTGTAATGTGCTCATACTTCTTAGTTCTGGTCAAGATACGAGCAGCTGCATGCTGCACAAGCTGAAGACTCTTTAACAAGTTATTAGGGCAGCCAGAAAGCAGGGCGTTACAGTAGTCTAACCTAGACGTAACAAACGCATGGATCAATTTTTCAGCATCCCCGACTGACAGGAAATGTCTAATTTTAGCTATGTTGCGCAGCTGAAAGAAGGCAATTCTGGATATGTTTTTTATATGGGTGTCAAAAGATAGATCAGGATCAATGGTGACACCAAGGTCTTTAACGACCATATTAGGTTCAGCCAAACAACCATCACAGTTTAAGGTGAGAGTAGACAATTTCTCCCTTAATATTTTGGGACCTAAAACCAACATTTCAGTCTTGTTTGAATTTAGGAGCAGAAAATTTGAAAGCATCCAAACCTTGATATCTACAATACAGGCCTCTAACCGTGAAAGCGGCAGTGCTTCGCCAGGTTTCATTGAAATATAAATCTGGGTATCGTCCGCATAGCAGTGGAACTCTACGCCATGTGCCCGGATAATATTGCCAAGTGGTAGCATATATAGCGAGAAGAGTACTGGTCCTAGTACTGATCCTTGTGGAATACCGTATTTCATTATTGAGGAGCTGGACTCTTCTTCTTTTAATTTGACAAACTGTTTCCTGTCACTTAGGTATGATCCAAACCATGCGAGTGCCTGTCCATGAAGTCCAACACAGGCTTGGAGTCTGTCCAGAAGAATTCCATGGTCAATTGTGTCAAAAGCTGCACTCAGGTCGAGGAGCACAAGAACCGATACAGAGTTACGGTCAGCTGACAGTAGTAAATCATTTGTAACCTTGATAAGTGCGGTTTCTGTGCTGTGGTGGGGTCTAAACCCAGATTGGAATACTTCATGGATACCGTTAGAGCTAAGGTATGCACTCAGTTGCTTAGCAACAATTTTCTCCAATAATTTTGATAGAAATGGAAGGTTTGAAATAGGTCTATAATTTTCCAATTTATCAGGTTCTAGGTTTGGTTTCTTCAGTAATGGCTTAATGACTGCCACTTTTAGTGACTCAGGTACGTATCCTGTGACTAGGGATGTGTTAACAATTTTTAGTATATGCTGGCCTAGTACTGGAAATAGTTCTTTAATCCAGTTTGAAGGAATAGGATCAAGTATACAGGTCGTCGGTTTTGAAGACATAACTAATTCAGATAACTCAACCATGCTAATGTGCGTAAAACAGCTTAGTACTGCTGTCTGTAAATCTTCCTGTTGTAACCAGGTGCGGGGCTGTTTATTTACATGAACAGAAAAAGTGCAAGATGGAGACAGTTTGGAAATCTGGTCTCTAATAACCTCAATTTTCTGATCGAAGAAGTTCATGAAGTCATTGCTGCTAAGATTGGAGGGATAAGATGAAAACTCTGATGGTTGATTTTTAGTTAATTTATCCACAGTGCTAAATAGAAATTTTGGGTTATGTCTATTTTGTTCAATTAGTTTTGAGAAAAAGGCAGATCTAACAGAAGCAAGAGCTTGCATATACTGAAGAAAGCTGTTTTTCCATGCAAGATGAAATACTTCTAGCTTTGTCGACCGCCATTTTCGCTCTAATTTTCTAGTAGACTGCTTCAGGGCCCGGGTGGTATCGTTATACCATGGAGTGCGCTTTTTCCTTTAAACAAACAATTGAGCAAATACAAAGGTGTAATCGGGCGCAGGTGTGTGCGTCACCGTTTTAAATACAGTTGATTACGCTATTGGCGATCTCATAAATCCAAGTTCCCGAGACTGAAATTATTATCCAGTCCATCTAAAACGAATTTTGTGCAACTGGAAACAATATACAAGTGGTACACGTCCTCTGAATAGATCGCGTGGGCACCGGACTGCGCTGCCACAGTTCGTTAGGCGAATAGCGATCTCATAAATCCAAATTCCCCAGACAAAAATAATTAACCAATGCATCCAACACGAACGCTGTGGCATTGGAAACTATTTAAACAAATAATATAACAAATACAAAGGTGTAATCAGGCGCAGGTGTGTGCGTCACCGTTTTAAATACAGTTGATTACGCTATTTGAGATTTCATATATCAAAGTTCCCGAGACAGAAATTATTATCCAGTCAATCTAAAACGAATTTTGTGCAATAGGAAACAATCTACAAGTGGTACACGATCTCCAAATAGATCGCGTGGGCACCGGACTGCGCTGCCACAGTTCGTTGCGCGAATAGCGATCTCATAAATCCAAATTCCTCAGACAGAAATAATTAACCAGTGCATCCAACACGAACGCTGTAACATTGGAAACTATTTAAACAAATAATTGAGCAAATACAAACGTGTAATCGGGCGCAGGTGTGTGCGTCACCGTTATAAATACAGTTGATTACACTATTGGCGATCTCATAAATCCAAGTTCCCGAGACAGAAATTATTATCCAGTCCATCTGAAACGAATTTTGTGCAATAGGAAACAATCTACAAGTTGTACACGTTCACCAATTAGATCGGGTGGGCACCGGACTGCGCTGCCACAGTTCGTTGCGCAAATAGCGATCTCATAAATCCAAATTCCCCAGACAAAAATAATTAACCAGTGCATCCAACAGGAACGCTGTGGCATTGGAAACTATTTAAACAAATAATATAGCAAATACAAAGGTGTAATCAGGCGCACGTGAGTGCGTCACCGTTTTAAATACAGTTGATTATGCTATTAGCGATTTCATAAATCCAAGTTCCTGAGACAGACATTATTATCCAGTCCATCTAAAACGAATTTTGAGGAATAGGAAACAATCTACAAGTGGTACTCGTTCACCAAATAGATCGCGTTGGCACCGGACTGCGCTGCCACAGTTCGTTGCGCGAATAGCGATCCCATAAATCCAAATTCCCCAGACAGAAATAATTAACCAGTGCATCCAACACGAACGCTGTGGCATTGGAAACTATTGAAACATATAATTGAGCAAATACAAACGTGAAATCGGGCGCAGGTGTGTGCGTCACCATTTTAAATACAGTTGATTACGCTATTAGCGATCTCATAAATCCAAGTTCCCGAGACAGAAATTATTAACCACTGCTTCTAAAACGAATTTTGTGCAACTGGAAACAATATAAAAGTGGTACACGTCCTCTGAATAGATCGCGAGGGCACGGGACTGCGCTGCCACAGTTCGTTGTGCGAATAGCCATCTCATAAATCCAAATTCCCCAGACAGAAATAATTAACCCGTGCATCCAACACGAACGCTGTGGCATTGGAAACTATTTAAAGAAATGATTGAGCAAATACAAACGTGTAATCGGGCGCAGGTGTGTGCGTCACCGTTTTGAATTCAGTTGATTACGCTATTAGCGATCTCATAAATCCAAGTTCCCGAGACAAAAATTATTATACAGCCCATCTAAAAAGAATATTGTGCAACTGGAAACAATATACAAGTGGTACAAGTCCTCTGAATAGATCGCGTGGGCACCGGAATGCGCTGCCACAGTTCGTTAGGCGAATTGCGATCTCATAAATCTAAATTCCCCAGACAGAAATAATTAACCAGTGCATCTAACACGAATGCTGTGGCATTGGAAATTTAAAAAAAAACAATTGAGCAAATACATAGGTGTAATCGGGCGCAGGTGTGTGCGTCACCGTTTTAAATACAGTTGATTACGCTTTTGGCGATCTCATAAATCCTAGTTCCCGAGACAGAAATTATTATCCACTCCATCTAAAACGAATTTTGTGCATTAGGAAACAATCTACAAGTGGTACACGTTCAGCAAATAGATCGCGTGGGCACCGGACTGCGCTGCCACAGTTCGTTCCGCGAATAGCGATCTCATGAATCCAAATTTCGCAGACAGAAATAATTAACCAGTGCATCCAACACGAACGCTGTGGCTTTGGAAAATATTTAAACAAATAATATAGCAAATACAACTGTGTAATCGGGCGCAGGTGTGTGCGTCACCGTTATAAATACAGTTGATTACACTATTGGCGATCTCATAAATCCAAGTTCCCGAGACAGAAATTATTATCCAGTCCATCTAAAACGAATTTTGTGCAATAGGAAACAATCTACAAGCGGTACACGCTCACCAAATAGATCGCGTGGGCACCGGACGGCGCTGCCACAGTTCGTTGTGCGAATAGCGATCTCATAATTCCAAATTCCCCAGACAGAAATTATTAACCAGTGCATCCAACACGAACGCTGTGGCATTTGAAACTATTTAAACAAATAATTGAGCAAATTCAAACGTGTAATCGGGCGCAGGTGTTTGCGTCATCGTTTTAAATACAGTTGATTACGCTATTGGCGATCTCATAAATCCAAGTTCCCGAGACAGAAATTATTATCCAGTCCATCTAAAACGAATATTGTGCAATAGGAAACAACCTACAAGTGGTACACGTTCACCAAACAGATCGCGTGGGCATCGGACTGCGCTGCCACAGTTCGTTGCGGGAATAGCGATCTCATGAATCCAAATTCCCCAGACAGAAATAATTAATCAGTCCATCCAACACGAACGCTGTGGCATTGGAAACTATTTAAACAAATTATTGAGCAAATACAAACGTGTAATCGGGCGTAGGTGTGTGCGTCACCGTTTTAAATTCAGTTGATTTCGCTATTAGCGATCTCATAAATCCAAGTTCCCGAGACAGAAATTATTATCCAGTGCTTCTAAAACGAATTTTGAGCAACTGGAAACAATATAATAGTGGTACACGTCCTCTGAATAGATCGCGAGGGCATGGGACTGCGCTGCCACAGTTCGTTGTGCGAATAGCCATCTCATAAATCCAAATTCCCCAGACAGAAATAATGAACCAGTGCATCCAACACGAACCCTGTGGCATTGGAAACTATTTAAACAAATAATATAGCAAATACAAACGTATAATCGGGCGCAGGTGTGTGCGTCACCGTTTTAAATACAGTTGATTACGCTATTAGCGATCTCATAAATCCAAGTTCCCCAGGCAGAAATTATTATCCAGTCCATCTAAAACGAATTTTGTGCAATAGGAAACAATCAACAAGTGGTAAAGGTTCACCAAATAGATCGCATGGGCACCGGACTGCGCTGCCACAGTTCGTTGCGCGAATAGCGATCTCATAAATCCAAATTCCCCAGACAGAAATAATTAACCAGTGCATCCAACACGAACGCTGTGGCATTGGAAACTATTTAAAGAAATAATTGAGCAAATACAAACGTGTAATCGGGCGCAGGTGTGTGCGTCACCCGTTTTAAATTCAGTTGATTACGCTATTAGCGATCTCATAAATCCAAGTTCCCGAGACAAAAATTATTATACAGTCCATCTAAAAAGAATTTTGTGCAACTGGAAACAATATAAAAGTGGTACAAGTCCTCTGAATAGATCGCGTGGGCACCGGAATGCGCTGCCACAGTTCGTTAGGCGAATTGCGATCTCATAAATCTAAATTCCCCAGACAGAAATAATTAACTAGTGCATCTAACACGAATGCTGTGGCATTGGAAACTTTAAAAAAACAATTGAGCAAATACATAGGTGTAATCGGGCGCAGGTGTGTGCGTCACCGTTTAAAATACAGTTGATTACGCTTTTGGCGATCTCATAAATCCTAGTTCCCGAGACAGAAATTATTATCCACTCCATCTAAAACGAATTTTGTGCATTAGGAAACAATCTACAAGTGGTACACGTTCAGCAAATAGATCACGTGGGCACCGGACTGCGCTGCCACAGTTCGTTCGGCGAATAGCGATCTCATAAATCCAAATTTCCCAGACAGAAATAATTAACCAGTGCATCCAACACGAACGCTGTGGCTTTGGAAAATATTTAAACAAATAATATAGCAAATACATCCGTGTAATCGGGCGCAGGTGTGTGCGTCACCGTTATAAATACAGTTGATTACACTATTGGCGATCTCATAAATCCAAGTTCCCCAGACAGAAATTATTATCCAGTCCATCTAAAACGAATTTTGTGCAATAGGAAACAATCTACAAGCGGTACACGCTCACCAAATAGATCGCGTGGGCACCGGACTGCGCTGCCACAGTTCGTTGCGCGAATAGCGAAGGAGCTGAGCAGGGTGTCAAGCTCATCGAGGAAGCTTCCGAGGGCCCCTGGAGGGTGATAGATAACAACAATTTACAAGTTAACAGGATAGGTGATTGAGACAGAGTGGTATTCAAAGGTAGTGATGGAGAGGTGAGAGAGGGGGAGAACAGAGAATTTCCAGGAGGGAGAGATCAGCAAACCTGTGCCCCCACCACGGCCAGACGGGCGGGTGGCGTGAGAGAAGGAGGAGGAGGAGGAGAGGGCTGCAGGGGTTGCAGTGTTGCCTGGTGTGATCCAGGTTTCAGTGAGGGCAAGGAAATGTAGAGAGAAGAGGGACGCGTAGGCCGAAATGAAGTCAGCCTTCCGCGTAGCAGACTGGCTGTTCCATAGCCCTCCTGCGACCGTGAAGTCGTCACAGGGGGGTCAGTGAGGGATAGCGAAGGTGGAGAGGTTCCGTCGCCGCGGGGGGCCTCGCCTGCGGAAGCGAGTTCTGTAGGGGAGAGAACGGGTTGGGATGGGGTTGACACATAGCATAGCAGTGAGGACAGGGAAGGCCTGTGGTGTGGCCACATGGTCAAGGAAAAGTTAAATTAAACATACACATGCATACTGAGAACAATCAATCGAGGACTGTCAGGCAAAGTCAAGGACCTCTCAACGTCAGCAGCAGAGGCAGAAACCTGCAGAGAACAAACGATATGAAATTAAACACATTTAAATATTATTAGGAATGCAGTGTCCTCCATAATGTTTGGGACAAAGACCCATCATTTATTGATTTGCCTCTGTACTCCACAATTTGAGATTTGTAATAAAAAAGGGTATTTACATCCATATCGGGTGAACAGTGTATGAATTACAGCCCTTTATATACATAATCCCCCCAATTGTAGGGCACCATGCTTGGGCCACAGCAATGTTACAGTGCACATCATGAAGGAGTACACCCTCTCTGAAAAATGGAAATCCAGCTTTATCGCTTTACAAATAAAAAAAGATTTGGGGTTCCTATATTATGTAGTGTTTCAGCAACACTGCAATACTGCAATGCTAAACAGGAAAGCATGTTGTTTTTAACCAACATTATAAAGAGCCATGTTGCAAATGAGTACACCGCCTCTGAGCAAAATTTGATTCTGCTTCTAAATTATGACCATCACAAAAAAGAAAACAAAATTGACAGCTATAAAACATATACTTAACTGCAAGATAGAAAGAAATGTCATCAATAACTGTATAATCTGTGAATTAGCCAACATTGAGTGCCTTGATGTTTGATGGGGAGTGCTGAGCAACATCAAAATTCAATTGAGCACCTTTGGGTCCTTGTTAGTCTTGATATGTTTCATTGGTATCTGGTAAACCAGTGTTGCTGATACACTGCATCATATAGGAACCCCAAATGTTGTTATTTGTAAAGAAATATAGCTGGATTTCCTGGATTTCCATTTATGATGCGCACTGTCTGTGGATGAAAGTAGTCATGTTTAGTACCCCCCAATTCCCATAGAGATCCATTCAAATGCAAAGAGTTTTAGTATCGCTTGTAGGACAACCTGAAAATAAGATATCCAGACTCTGATGATGTTGATAGGTCACGGACATCAGGAAGTCATGGCATGCAAAGGATATGCAACCAAGGATAAAAAAATGACAATTTAATCTATGATTATGTTAATTTGTCCAATTATTTTTGAGCCCCTAAAATTGGGGGGGACTATGTATAAAAAGGGCTGTAATTCCTACAATGTTCAATTGATATGGATGTAAATATGGTCAAATCAAAGCTGAAAGTCTTTAACCACATTGTGACTGTTTTATGTCAACTGTTTGTTTGTTGGAGAACAGAATGAAAACAACAAAAAAATGTGTCCCTGTCCAAACACATACAGACTGCACTGTATATTTACTTTAATTTGTTGTACAACGCAAAACCTGGGAATAAAAGAGGGTGAAGGGAAAAACCCGCGGCCCGTCCAACCGCCCGACCTGGTGCAGGATTACCTGGAACAGAGTGAGAAAGAAAGAGAGAAAAACGGCCCAGAAAGCACTGGGGCTTCCTTATTATAGGGTTTACTCCCAGGTGCTCTCAATTAGAAAGGGGTGCACCGCACACACTGGCCGACTCCTGTAACTACAATAAAAATAAAACAATATTAGAGACAGTCGTCACATCTGTTTCCAGTATCAGTGCATCACTCTGCTGTTTGAAGTGAGCCATCAGCACCAGCAGAACATATGGAGCTGCCACACTGGTATTGCTTTGGGTCAGAACAGCCTTGACTTCACTGTTGGTAGGGTTTTTCTTGAGGAACTCCATGATATTTCGCCCATTTCCTTCAAGAGATGCTTCCAGTTTTCTCAAAATGTTGATGTCTGTTAACATCTCAAAATGTGTACACATACTCCTAGGGACAAACAGGTATGGCCACTGAGATTTCAGATATTCAAGTGTGTGGGCCGGTGTTGTGTTTATCATCTTGCGCTGTAAGTAGTACGTTGCCTCCATGAGATTCTGTACTTCTCCCCTTTCAATCCCAGACAAGCCCTCACGAGAGAAGAACTCCAAAAGTATCTTCTTTTTCTCTTCCAGTGTGCTTCCTGTTTCTTCAGGTGGAAGGTCTGGCTGCCACCGTGTGCAGCCATAGCTATCTGCAGGGCCTGTGTTTGGCTTTGCCCCTGTGGTGACAGACCTGCACCGTGCCAAAGTGTTATTTCTCTTTAAATTCTCAACATGAATTTTTATTTGACTCAGGAGAGATGCATATCCTCCCCCTATAAATTTCCCTTCTATCATGTCAGCGAAGGACTGTGGAAACCCCTTGACAATCTTGACAGAAATTATGAGGCACTGCGACCACGAAGGGTTGGCCTCAAACTTCCTCATTTCGTCCACCAAGACCCGAACCATTTGCCTTCTATCTGCTGGTGAGGGCCTTATCCCACTTTCAGTGGCAGTACCAATACCTGGTGGCATTTTCTCCCAGGGTACCTGGAAAGTTTCTGGCCAGTTTTGCTTTACTGGTGGCCGTGTGGAATGTGATGGTGAAGGGCTACTGGATCTCGAGGAGCTTGACAGTGATGAACTGCCTTCTGGGGACTGGAGTAGGGGGGTAGCACAACTTATGGCATCTGGCAATGAAAACAAAAATCTATCATTATCAATATTGACTAAAATGATGCCGTAATTAATTAAATAAAACAATAAGCATATTAATACACTCTTTAATTTGGTAGTGAAGTAGTAAATATACAGTACCTGCTCATTTCCATCATTTAAAAGTTTTCTGCACTGGCTTGGTCGAATAACCTCTGCAATTTCCTGTTCTCTTATGTACTGCAAGTCATCTTTGCTTTCCACTCCCTGGTGTAAGATCGTTTCAACCAACAGAATGAGCGTCTCTTCTGGCACACTTGGCAGGACAGAAATGACTGCGTCCTTGATGCTCTCACTTATATCAGACATTCTGGAGGAAAGGAGTGGTGAAGGGCTATTAGAGACAGACCAAACATGTTGTACACAGGCAAAGGGTAATAGTCAAGGAGGCGTGCATGATCTAGGCAGAAATAATTTGAAATGGGGCTCTCTGAGCCCATCTTTAGGCAGTAAATCCCCTGATCAAAAAGGAAATCAGACTGGCATTTCTCTGTGACAAAGTAAACACAACTGTTGCAAACAAGAATCAGTTCTATCTTGCCAAAGACTAGTCCCTCATCATTCTTCTCCAAGACAACACACATGCCTTTTTTGTAGCTTGTGCCTTTAACTGGGACATTGTGTACAGCCACAGAGTTAAGTAGCTGGAGGCCTAAATGATCAACAGATTGTTTTATCTTGTCATTGTAATCATTTGGAAAAGAAATCTGTACCTCTATCAAAAATGACACAAGGTGGAAACACATTACCAGCACAGAGAGATGCTTGTAAAAGTTGATGCCTCTCTGCTAATGTGGAACACAAATTCTTGAAGTTGTGTCATTTGTGAGCACACTGTTTAAAATGTGTGTGTGTTTACTCTCAAACCTAAGGGTCCATAAGCGAATAAGAGGCCCAAAGCAAAGTATCAGTTCAGGATAGTGACATATATAATGGTGTTTCGGCTTAAGTGGGTGATTAGGAAAACAATCCTGTCGACTTGGCAAACACTCCTCAATAAGGACTCTCAAGTAGGCCACCTGGCTAGTTGCAATGGCAGGAGCACAAACAAATTCAACTTTCTGCCTTAGCTGCAACACAAATTGCCAAACTTCATTTTCAACTGGATTTTAAATTTTGTCCCCAATCAAGAGAGGCAGAAGTCTAAGGAAACACCAATTCTGGACAGCATGTCCACTCAATTTCTCACTTCCTGGATTCATTTCACATGGCTTATTGCTGGCGTCATTGCCAAGGTACCTGAAGTGATTAAGCCGTCCATTCAGTTCTCTATACGTGAAGAATTTCTGATTTGTGACAAAATGACTTAGGTATAGAGCCAAGTCATATGCGACGATACCCTCAAATAAGTCATGGCCCAGACAAGGAGGCAGACCAGGTTGGCACACATGGAAGTGGGTTAATTTGATAAATTTGGAATCAAGTTTAATTCCCAGTGACAGTTATGATGTACTTACGTTATGCTGCATGCTGTGCTGCACGGTGTCCTTGTATGATGCAATTGTTTTCTTTTCACCTGTTGTGAAGGGAGATGACAAACATTGAGCACGGTCAACAGTACATAATCTGCAGAAATGGGTGCTTTTACTGAAGTTTTCACTAAAGCCACCAATACTGTGTGATCCCAGATTATCTCCAGCTATGGCACACAATGTTCCTCGGTACACATGTCCATCAGGTAAGACTATACCACTTCAATCAAAGTAGCGGATTTACCACTTCAAAAGCATCCTGGTACAGTACCAGACCAAGAGATTCCTCCTACTTCTTAAACAGTACATTTGCTGCCACATTGCTACCATCCCAGATGTCCTCCAAGACATCTCTTGATCTTGACAAAGACTGTATCTCTTGTTTGTTGCTATGTGTTTGCTGCTTGACCGACTGACACTGAAAGAGTGATCGAAGTGCATCTTTTAACGGAATGTATTGAGCAAAACATTCCTTCCCTGAATCATTCATTCCAAGATAAAGTGGGACTGGCTCAATGCAATGTAAAAACTGTTTTTTGTCTTTGATCAGTTTTCAAGGTACCAGTGTTGCATGCCAGAAACAAATCCTCGGATTTAAGAACCTCTATGACATTCTCTCTCTCACTATCAGAGATATCCAATGATACCAGCTTTTCGTCCAACTTATGAAGTAAATGAGACTGACTGATATCATGCACTGCTTGAAAATCCTCAATAATAGACTGTATGACTGATGCTGGCAGTAAAAGTTTTGCCTGCAACTTTAAATAAAAGAAAGCCAAATTGTGCAAGAAAAGGGATTCATCTGCTCTCTCTGGCAGCACCGCTGCTTGGTCTCCCTCATTATCATCAGTTATGTCGTCAGTCAAATCCCCCTCCAACACTGAAACATCCTCAACTTGTTCATTGGTTGCCGTTAGTCTCGTCTCTCTTCCTACTGTTTCAAGGCCCAAAAGACTGGATGCTGTACAAGACTTGTGTACTCTTTAAAAATGAGAAGTAAAGGAAGAGACGACTGAAAACGTTCTCCCACACTGACGAAATGGACAAGAAACTGCCCTGCCCTCTCTGATATGAGATTTCAAATGAGAGTTTAAACTGGATAAATCATTGCATCTAACATCGCAAAATTCTACATGACAAGATACACGCTCGATAGCAGTTACCTGTGCTCTCCTCTTATCTTGATGCTCTCGATATACATGACATTCCAACTGCGTTACGTTTCTGAACGAACGGGTGCAATCTAAAAAGGCGCATTTAAACGACGCGATTGGAAGACTCGCACGTACTTTCATATGCCTAACAAACGCATACTTCGTTAAGCATTGGTGACCACAATACTGACATGGAAACATGCTTTCATACTAAGCTATCGCTGGCGAATGATTGGCCGTTATGATACGAACTAGTTTTATGAATTCGAAACGCACGTAGCCTACCTGCGCAATCCAGCGACTCTCTAGCCAGTTGCAACAAAAAATATTCGAAATACAGGGTTGCCTTGGAAAAGAACAAGAAGATTAATGTGAAATACAGATCAACGTATTCTGTTGGAAATAAAAAACGAACAAATTGTAAGATAATTACTTTTAAATTCGCGTAGCCTATTAGGTGTGACACTCGAAACTTGGCATTGCTTTGTTAACAAATTCTCTGCCGCCACTACTAACCAATGGCTTCCCAATATCCTTTGCAATTTCCAGTTAATTACTGCAAATTCAAACGGTGATATGCAGTTAAGAGCAATGTGCTGTATATCAATAAAACAGCAGGTTACTGTCGGAATTTCCCTGTAATTTCACATCAATTTCATACCGTGTACCAACAATGACTATATATATGTTTATTTCTATATTTATTGATTTTTATAGATTTAATCAGCTGAAAGTGAAATGTTATTCTGCGGGCGTTTGGGCATATTATTTTGCCTTTGTCAAGCAAAACTCTGGTTCGTAGTTCTAATTGGACCGTCGTTATGCAGACACTCTGCTTGGTAGTTCTATTTGCACCGTTTTTAAGCAAAAACCGCTGATCGTTAGTTCCAGGAAAACAATGATTTTATCAAGAAATAAATAGTTCCTTCTCGTTTCATAGCATGCAATTAGTTTATACCATGTGTAAAGCTACCATACGTTTTTTGGCATTACATTTGTTGTGTTCAATAATAGATGTTACAGGTTGAGTGTATTCTGACCACTAGGAGGAGGCATTGTATTGCTTTAGTGAGAGTAGTTGGAAGTCTAAACCTAGTAAGGATGTGACGTGGGGGAAAGTGTGTTGACCAGGAAATTGGGGTAAGATGCATACGCTCCTGCATTCGGCAGCAGGCGTGTGCATCATCCGTCAAATTCGCCAATAATCAAGCACCACCGCTATTACTAGTAATATTGACATTCATTCTAAGAAATGCATGCCCTCGCAGGCGTTTTGTGCACACGCAGCCTTACATTTAAGGACTTATAAATGCCTGGGGAAAATAAAAGGATGGCTTGGGCTCCACAGTGAACGACGAAGCTCATGCATTCGGTAGCAGGTGTGTGCATCTCCGTATTAAAATCAGTTGATTACGCAAATAGCGATCTCATAAATCCAAGTTCCCGAGACAGACATTATTACCCAGTCCATCTAAAACGAATTTTGTGAATAGGAAACAATCTACAAGCGGTACACGTTCACCAAATAGATCGCATGGGCACCGGACTGCGCTGCCCCAGTTCGTTGCGCGAATAGCGATCTCATAAATCCAAATTCCCCAGACAGAAATAATTAACCAGTGCATCCAACACGAACGCTGTGGCATTGGAAACTATTTAAACAAATAATATTGCAAATACAAAGGTGTAATCGGGCGCAGGTGTGTGCGTCACCGTTTTAAATACAGTTGATTACGCTATTAGCGATCTCATGAATCCAAGTTCCCGAGACAGAAATTATTATCCAGTCCATCTAAAACGAATTTTGTACAATAGGAAACAATCTACAAGTGGTACACGTTCACCAAATAGATCGCGTGGGCACCGGACTGCGCTGCCACAGATCGTTAGGCGAATAGCGATCTCATAAATCCAAATTCCCCAGACAGAAATAATTAACCAGTGCATCCTACAGGAACGCTGTGGCATTGGAAACTCTTTAAACAAACAATTGAGCAAATACAAAGGTGTAATCGGGCGCAGGTGTGTGCTTCACCCGTTTTAATTAGAGTTGATTACGCTCTTGGCGATCTCATAAATCCAAGTTCCCGAGACAGAAATTATTATCCAGTCCTTCTAAAACGAATTTTGTGCAATAGGAAACAATCTACAACTGGTACACGTTCACCAAATAGATCGCGTGTGCACCGGACTGCGCTGCCACAGTTCGTTGCGCGAATAGCGATCTCATGAATCCAAATTCCCCAGACAGAAATAATTAACCAGTGCCTCCAACACCAACGCTGTAACATTGGAAACTATTTAAACAAATAATTGAGCAAAAACAAACGTGTAATCGGGTGCAGGTGTGTGCATCACCGTTTTAAATGCAGTTGATTATGCTATTAGCGATCTCATAAATCCAAGTTCCCGAGACAGAAATTATTATCCAGTCCATCTAAAACGAATTTTGTGCAATAGGTAACAACCTACAAGTGGTACACGTTCACCTAATAGATCGCGTGGGCACCGGACTGCGCTGCCACAGTTCGTTGCGCGAATAGCGATCTCATAAATCCAAATTCCCCAGACAGAAATAATTAACCAGTGCATCCAACACGAACGCTGTGGCATTGGTAACTATTTAAACAAATAATTTATCAAATCCAAACGTGTAATTGGGCGCAGTTGTGTGCGTCACCCGTTTTAAATACAGTTGATTACGCTATTTGCGATATCATAAAAACAAGTTCCTGAGACAGAAATTATTATCCAGTCCATCTAAAACGAATTTTGTGCAACTGGAAACAATATACAAGTGGTACAAGTCCTCTGAATAGATCACGTGGGCACCGGACTGAGCTGCCACAGTTCGCTGCGCGAATAGCGATCTCATATATCCAAATTCCCCAGACAGAAATAATTAACGCATCCAAAACGAACGCTGTGGCATTGGAAATTATTTAAACAAATAATATAGCAAAAACAACCGTGTAATCGGGCGCAAGTGTGTGCGTCACCGTTTTAAATACAGTTGATTACGCTATTAGCGATCGCATAAATCCAAGTTCCCGAGACAGAAAGTATTATCCAGTCCATCTAAAACGAATTTTCTGCAACTGGAAACAATATACAAGTGGTACACGTCCTCTGAATAGATCGCGTGGGCACCGAACTGCGCTGCCACAGTTCGTAACGCAAATAGCGATCTCATAAATCCAAATTCCCCAGACAGAAATAATTAACCAGTGCATCCAACAGGAACGCTGTGGCATTGGAAACTATTTAAACAAATAATTAAGCAAATACAAACGTGTAATCGGGCGCAGGTGTGTGCGTCACCCGTTTTAAATAAAGTTGATTACGCTATTAGCGATCTCATAAATCCACGTTCCCGAGACAGAAATTATTATCCAGTCCATCTAAAACGAATTTTGTGAATAGGAAACAATCTACAAGCGGTACACGTTCACCAAATAGTTCGCGTGGGCACCCGACTGCGCTGCCACAGTTCGTTGCGCGAATAGCGATCTCATAAATCCAAATTCCCCAGACAGAAATAATTAACTAGTGCATCTAAAACGAATTTTGTGCTACTGGAAACAATATACATGTGGTACAAGTCATCTGAATAGATCGCGTGGGCACCGGACTGCGCTGCCACAGTTCGTTACGCGAATAGCGATCTCATAAATCTAAATTCCCCAGACAGAAATAATTAACCAGTGCATCCAACACGAACGCTGTGGCATTGGAAACTCATCAAAAAAAAATTGAGCAAATACAAAGGTGTAATCGGGCGCAGGTGTGTGCGTCACCGTTTTAAATACAGTTGATAACGCTATTGGCGATCTCATCAATCCAAGTTCCCGAGACAGAAATTATTATCCAGTCCATCTAAAACGAATTTTGTGCAATAGAAACAATCTACAAGTTGTACACGTTCACCAATTAGATCGGGTGGGCACCGGACTGCGCTGCCACAGTTCGTTGCGCGAATAGCGATCTCATAAATCCAAAATCCCAAGACAAAAATAATTAACCAGTCCATCCAACACGAACGCTGTGGCATTGGAAACTTTTTAACCAAATAATTTATCAAATTCAAACGTGAAATCAGGCGCTGGTGTGTGCGTCAGCCGTTTTAAATTAAGTTGATTGCGCTATTAGCGATCTCATAAATCCAAGTTCCCGAGACAAATTATTATCCAGTCCATCTAAAACGAATTTTGTGCAACTGGAAACAATCTACAAGTGGTACAAGTCCTCAGAATAGATCGCGTGTGCATCGGACTGCGCTGTCACAGTTCGTTACGCGAATAGCGATCTCCTAAATCTAAATTCCCCAGACAGAAATAATTAACCAGTGCATCCAACACGAACGCTGTGGCATTGGAAACTATTTAAAGAAATAATTGAGCAAATACAAACGTGTAATCGGGCGCAGGAGTGTGCGTCACCCGTTTTAAATGCAGTTGATTATGCTATTAGCGATCTCATAAATCCAAGTTCCCGAGAAAGAAATTATTATCCAGTCCATCTAAAACGAATTTTGTGCAATAGGTAACAACCTACAAGTGGTACACGTTCACCTAATAGATCGCGTGGGCACCGGACTGCGCTGCCACAGTTCGTTGCACGAATAGCGATCTCATAAATCCAAATTCCCCAGACAGAAATAATTAACCAGTGCATCCAACACGAACGCTGTGGCATTGGTAACTATTTAAACAAATAATTTATCAAATCCAAACGTGTAATTGGGCGCAGTTGTGTGCGTCACCCGTTTTAAATACAGTTGATTACTCTATTTGCGATCTCATAAATACAAGTTCCTGAGACAGAAATTATTATCCTGTCCATCTAAAACGAATTTTGTGCAACTGGAAACAATATACAAGTGGTACAAGTCCTCTGAATAGATCGCGTGGGCACCGGACTGAGCTGCCACAGTTCGCTGCGCGAATAGCGATCTCATATATCCAAATTCCCCAGACAGAAATAATTAACCAGTGCATCCAACACGAACGCTGTGGCATTGGAAACTATTTAAACAAATAATATAGCAAAAACAACCGTGTAATCGGGCGCAAGTGTGTGCCTCACCGTTTTAAATACAGTTGATTACGCTATTAGCGATCTCATAAATCCAAGTTCCCGAGACAGAAAGGATTATCCAGTCCATCTAAAACGAATTTTCTGCAACTGGAAACAATATACAAGTGGTACACGTCCTCTGAATAGATCGCGTGGGCACCGAACTGCGCTGCCACAGTTCGTAACGCAAATAGCGATCTCATAAATCCAAATTCCCCAGACAGAAATAATTAACCAGTCCATCCAACACGAACGCTGTGGCATTGGAAACTATTTAAACAAATAATTTATCAAATTCAAACGTGAAATCGGGCGCAGGTGTGTGCGTCAGCCGTTTTAAATTAAGTTGATTGCGCTATTAGCGATCTCATAAATCCAAGTTCCCCAGACAAATTATTATCCAGTCCATCTAAAACACATTTTGTGCAACTGGAAACAATCTACAAGTGGTACAAGTCCTCAGAATAGATCGCGTGTGCATCGGACTGCGTTGCCACAGTTCGTTACGCGAATAGCGATCTCCTAAATCTAAATTCCCCAGACAGAAATAATTAACCAGTGCATCCAACACGAACGCTGTGGCAGTGGAAACTCTTTAAACAAAAAATTGAGCAAACACAAAGGTGAAATCGGGCGCAGGTGTGTGCGTCACCGTTTTAAATACAGTTGATTGCGCTATTGGCGATGTCATAAATCCGATTTCCCGAGACAGAAATTATCATCCAGTTCATCTAAAACGAATTTTGTGCAATAGGAAACATTATACAAGCGGTACACGTCCTCTGAATAGATCCCGTGGGCACCGGACTGCGCTGCCACAGTTCGTTGCGCGAATAGCGATCTCATAAATCCAAATTCCCCAGACAGAAATAATTAACCAGTGCATCCAACACGAACGCTGTGGCATTGGAAACTCTTAAAAAAAATTGAGCAAATACAAAGGTGTAATCGGGCGCAGGTGTGTGCGTCACCGTTTTAAATACAGTTGATTACGCTATTGGCGATCTCATAAATCCAAGTTCCCGAGACAGAAATTATTATCCAGTTCATCTAAAACGAATTTTGTGCAATAGGTAACAACCTACAAGTGGTACACGTTCACCTAATAGATCGCGTGGGCACCGGACTGCGCTGCCACAGTTCGTTGCGCGAATAGCGATCTCATAAATCCAAATTCCCCAGACAGAAATAATTAACTAGTGCATCTAAAACGAATTTTGTGCTACTGGAAACAATATACATGTGGTACAAGTCATCTGAATAGATCGCGTGGGCACCGGACTGCGCTGCCACAGTTCGTTACGCGAATAGCGATCTCATAAATCTAAATTCCCCAGACAGAAATGATTAACCAGTGCATCCAACACGAACGCTGTGGCATTGGAAACTCTTTAAAAAAAAATTGAGCAAATACAAAGGTGTAATCGGGCGTAGGTGTGTGCGTCACCGTTTTAAATACAGTTGATTACGCTATTGGCGATCTCATAAATCCATGTTCCCGAGACAGAAATTATTATCCAGTTCATCTAAAACGAATTTTGTGCAATAGGTAACAACCTACAAGTGGTACACGTTCACCTAATAGATCGCGTGGGCACCGGACTGCGCTGCCACAGTTCGTTGCGCGAATAGCGATCTCATAAATCCAAATTCCCCAGACAGAAATAATTAACTAGTGCATCTAAAACGAATTTTGTGCTACTGGAAACAATATACATGTGGTACAAGTCATCTGAATAGATCGCGTGGGCACCGGACTGCGCTGCCACAGTTCGTTACGCGAATAGCGATCTCATAAATCTAAATTCCCCAGACAGAAATGATTAACCAGTGCATCCAACACGAACGCTGTGGCATTGGAAACTCTTTAAAAAAAAATTGAGCAAATACAAAGGTGTAATCGGGCGTAGGTGTGTGCGTCACCGTTTTAAATACAGTTGATTACGCTATTGGCGATCTCATAAATCCATGTTCCCGAGACAGAAATTATTATCCAGTCCATCTAAAACGAATTTTGTGCAATAGGAAACAATCTACAAGTTGTACACGTTCACCAATTAGATCGGGTGGGCACCGGACTGCGCTGCCACTGTTCGTTGCGCGAATAGCGATCTCATAAATCCAAAATCCCAAGACAAAAATAATTAACCAGTGCATCCAACACGAACGCTGTGGCTTTGGAAACTATTTAAACAAATAATATAGCAAATGCAACGGTGTAATCAGGCGCAGGTGTGTGCGTCACCGTTTTAAATACAGTTGATTACGCTATTAGCGATCTCACAAATCCAAGTTCCCGAGACAGAAATTATTATCCAGTGTATCTGTAAGAGGGGAGTCAACCTGGGAACCAGGAAAGGCTGGCATTTGAACGAGCCTGCTGGCTGAGTCTCATCCTGGACTTCATAGAACCCAGAGCCGTGTAATAAAACAATAAGGTGCTCGCACTTCCTTCGGTTGAGCTGGCCATTTGGCTCTCTGGAATGCTACCATCTGGACACGACTAAGATAAGGGGAACTAGTCTCTTTGTCGAGGGTTGTGGGGGTGTGTGTGTTGGGGCCATTAAGGGGAAAAAGATCATCAGACCTCTGGCCGAATGGTGGGGCAACTGTGCTTGACAGTAACACAGTGCCCCTCTGTGGTCCCCTCTGTCATTACCCTTTTTATTTCTTTTCTGGATCTGGACTATAAACCATCTGTTCATCATATTTTACAAACCCTGGAAAAGTCTACAAACCATGCACATGTGTTCATTGTATTACTATATTATAACCTATGTAATAATAACATGGATTACATATAAAATGGTACACCAAAAGGGTATTTTCATGACAACTGCACCATAATATTACATCCACTTGACATGTTTGGTATGGGCGTGTTCAGTAAAATTCAAGAAATTGAATGAAATATGTTTCATACCAAATAACCTTTAATAAAACATAGTTTCAGAAACTCAGGGAAAAATTGGCACAATGGAATGTCCTCTCTGGTAATCATCTCCTTTCCCCAATTTCCTCACCAATTGTTTTACAACAGCCTCCAAATGGTGGGGGCTGAAATTCCGGACTTCATTCGGACAGGTTAATTTATGGCAATGCCGCCTAGACCAAACGCGCGATTCGGCTTAAAAGGAAGGGAGACAAAGCAATCGGGGAAGATCGTAACCGACTTCCCACAGTGCACATACTCTGTGCTCTGTGTACATAGCTATACAGGAAGATCGTAACCGACTTCTCACAGTGCACATACTCTGTGCTCTGTGTATAGATAGCAATGGAAGATCGTAATCGACTTCCCACAGTGCACATACTCTGTGCTCTGTGTAGCCTATAGACAGACATGGAAGATCGCAATCGACTTCCCACACTGCGCAGACCCTGTGATTTTGTGTGTAGTTACCAGGCTGGTAAGAACTTTTACTCTGTATTTATGTTTTTAAAACCTTCCATATTTTAATTTTAATTGACTGTTAATTTGAAGCTAATGACTTACCTGCCTGTTTAATAAATTCTTATTTTTAACTTGCGTGGTCTTTGTGACTCTAATCACTTTTATCTTCTTTTCAGCCGTAATTCCGTTTAAATACTCAGGGGGACAATTCTGCTTAGGACCTACTGATCAGGTATCTAGTACAGTAAAATCCTTAGATAGGCGACCACGATCTGCCCGTTAACGGGATTGGTGGTATTGGTTCTGGTGTTTTGGCTTAAGAGGACCCATGGGCGTTATACGCCGGTCCCTTTCAAATTCGCCTGAAGGAACCCGATAGATCCGCACCGTCCTGGGCTCATAACTATCGATGCACTATCCATACAAGGAAGGCATGTATTATGGTGTTCCGCCTCCTACCCTCTGGGGGCTTCACCGAACTGAGATTTAACAATAGTGCTAAACCCGGGAGCATATATTGAGGAATGATGGCACAAGGTCGAGCCGAGTGTAACCACTCCAAATTCCACGTATAGTTAAAACCAAATTTTAAATTATAATTTAATATTGGAGTCAGATTAACACGAGGGTAAAAACTAGTAACCGTTACGTTTTCTTGCTGTGGTCATGGATATATTTGATGTGTTGTTCCGCGCATTTGTGAATATTCTGATGCTCCCATTGGAATATTGACGGTCCGGCGACAGATCAGACATATCTCTGATGACAGCATGGACCCGTTTGCGAACTGAGAGTAACCAGAATGCTACTGGTCCGTTTCAGGCCAGTTTTAAGCGGGATATGAAGCAACGCCTTCATATCTGACCCGTGGCAACGGAACCAGTGCGTTCTTAATTATAATTGTGCCCTGTTCTTACGAACAGAGGAAAAATAACTAACTAACTAAAAAATAACTAACATCTCCGGTTTGAATCACACCAGCCAAGGGAAGAACACGCGATGCCTTCCCCTCCAGCTACAAACCCTCATTGGTCTAACTGTGAGGTGTTTACAAGTGGTGACCCCGACGTGATGGGAAGTATCTGGAGTTTGTTCCCTAAAGTGTCTGCTGGTGTTTTTCATCCCGGCGTGATACCCTTCACTGTGGGTATTTCACATTTTCTTCTCTGGTTTCCCGATCCTTGGTGTGGTGAGTGACAATTCTCTTGTATATTAGCCTGTGCTAGGGAGAGTTTTTAGCCACTGTGTAGGGGATCGACATATCCCAGACAGGCCTGGGACCGTAGAAACCAGGCATTTTCATATTACTACCCTTCGGGGAATTCATGAACAGGGAAAGAGAGAAGCTTAGGCTGGTATGTTTTTAGGAAATGTGTTGTGCCAATACGGCGAAATGCGTTTTAGAACAAACTAGCCTATAGCCGTAGATGGTTGCGTATGTGTAAGAAAATGTAAACGTTTGTAGAAAAGAAGAGAGTTTTGATGCAAAGCTAACTACTGTTTCTGCGCAGAGGCGCAGAAAGCCTTGCTCAAATACAGGATAAAATGAGGCGCTGGTGAAAAGCCAGTGAATTTTGAAGGGGAACAATGAGAATGCTTATAGCTGTCGGTAAGCGTGTGCAATCGCAGAATGCACATGCTATGAAGTTTGAACTTTGCTAGGGGGCTAACCCAGGAAAAGTGGCAAGCTTTGTAGGAAAATTTTGAGACTCCCCATGATTGTGATGACGTCACATGTTAACGTTAGTGTGTTCCCACCAAGGTTGGGCCAGATGTATCCTCCTAAAACAGTAATTATATCAGTAGTTATAGATAAGTTTTCATGAGTGTGACCATGCGTCATGATAAACTCATATAATCAAAACAGTAGCCTTAGAAATCTTACTATCAGTAGTTGTAGATAAGCTTTTGGAAACGCAAGAAACCACAGTATCAACTGTAGAAAAAGAGCATGAGAACGCAGTAGACTTAGAAATCATATATACATATTCACTCACTCAGCAGAAAAGAACTAGTCACTGAACAGATAAACACTAACTAGAAAACTAATATTTTACAGTGACCCATATGTAACTTGTATGTTTAATGAAAAAATTACAGAAGGCTGAGACTTATATGCATACTGGAAAAGTACAGAACAAAGACCACTGGTTCTCAAGAGAAAGTTGGGGTAGCCTCCCACACTGACGTTATCCGTTATCACCTAAGAACAAAGACAGTCATTTTGGTGCCAAGAAGGTCAGGTTGACCCAAGAAATAAAAATTATTGTGGTGCCAAAAAGAACAAGTGGCTGGGATTTACGTAAATGTATAAGGGGTTATGGAGTTTGTGGAGTACATTTTGTGTATAAAAGGATTGTAAAACTGACAGTCGTGGTTCAATTCGGCGGAATTGTTCCGGCTTTGTTGTGCACATGCACCGGTGCAAATAAAGTCAATCTTTTCTGAAGAGCTTGCTGCCGTGGTGTCTTTTCCCTCGTGAAGTTGTTTTCTACAGATTGGCGATTGGACTCAGAGAATTTTGTCATTTTCCTAGACCACGACAGCTTCTTATTAGAATTAAATTAAATAATATTAAAATACTGCTGAATGCTGAATCAGGTGCATAACCTCGGCTTCGAAGTTCCAGCCCTGAAAGCAGAGTCTGTGCTGATCCTTAAACCCAGGTATGGCCCTGCGGCAGTACACCCGTCTCAAGACCTCTGACAGTGCAGACTGCAGCTGCACCAAGTTTTGAAACTGTGCGTATCTGTCCGGAGGGAACCATACTTTAAGTCTCAGAGATCGAGGCCGGTACCAGTGTGATCACTGGACCTCTGAGTACCGCGCCCGATGTAATGTCACAGGACCGCTGAGTGCCACGGCAGATGCAAGTCTCCATCCCTCTGAAAGTGTAGCCGCAGGCTACAACAAGGGTGGCGACCGTCTGGAATTTGCTACATGTGGGACTCATGTCTAAAGACCTCTGAGACTGGTGAAAGGTATCAGGACACAGAACTTCTGAATTTCTGAGGTGCTGGAACCAGGGTCCTTGGCCTGTGTCATCTGTATCAGTAACCAGTGGTATACTATTAATTAAATAAATAGGCTAGATTTTATAAAATAGTTGAGATAAGCCAGTGTAGAAGATGAAATTCTAAAATGGCCTAGAACCAACAAAAAATAGACTTTGGCCTATTATAAATAATAATAATTAGCCTAGAGCTAAATTAAATTATATAGGCATAGGTGCGCCACCATTCACCTATCTTTAGAAAGCTCGCTTTCAAAAAAGTATAGTGAATTCTGGTGCACCCTATTGTTTTCATCTGGGTTTTTATTCTGCGTGTCTTAGTGGCACAAGGAGGAAATCAGAGGATTTTAATTAATAATATTAACAAATAATATGTTAATTATTAATGCATGCCTGTGCACGTCAGTTAGGAACTGTTAGAAATTCACTAACAGACTTACTTGGGTGCCAATTAAATCAGCCAAGGCATGCTACATACTAAGAGATCTAATGGTATTTTTGTGTGAATTTCACCATAGCACAAAATATACATATTAGAATCTTTATCAAACCATTGCTAAGTCAGTCAATGCCATAAATGATCATAATGTCATCAAACTTTAACTCAGCTAATACGGGCCAGTATCATCTGTGCCTGCAAGGAAAATTGTTTAAGGAAGAATCTACCAAACTACATATGTCAAATAAATAAACAAATAAGGAGAATAAGCAATTACTCCTAAGTTTACATCAAGTTTGTCTTTTAACATTAAAATGTTGAGAGGGGGGTCATTTTTTGACAAGGACTGGCTTACTGGTTTCTCTTTATTCTACTTTCCCAAATGTTCTCTCTTTATATTCCCTCCTTCCTTTCCATTTACTGTTCCTCCTTTCTTCTTTCTCCCTTCTCCCCACCTGTCCATCTTGTTCTCGGTTTCTCCCCCTTCTCTGTCAGTTGTTGAATGTTTAAGAAGCAGTAAACCTACACTCCCAAGAGAGTGTCTGATTTTCTTTTTGTTTTTTCATCTTTTTATTTTTTCATCAGTTGTAATTTAACCCCCGAATTATGCAGACAGTAACCCTGCATAGATTTTCTCTTCTTTGCCCAACTACAGGCAAAGAATTTAACACCTCATGGTTAGGGAGATTTGTAGGTCCCTTCTGGGAAAATGTTTTAGAAGTATGTGAAATGTTCTTAATATTTAGGATATCTCTGTAAATATTAATAACAATTTTCACAGTAATTTTAAAATGTATTTGTTACAAACTGAAGGATGCTGCAACCTCCAAACACTACTTGTCTTGTATGTCGTAAATTATGCTTTTTGTGTTTTTTCTTCATTTTTATACTGTATGTTTATTATCATTGTTCTTTTTTTTATATTCTAACACTTTCAAAACCCATCCACACAACATGTATTAGGTTTGTCTCCTTTCTTTTTAATTTCCCCAAATCCAGTTTATCCAAAATTACAAAGGATATTACCATGAGAAGGACAAAAAAATCATATTTACCACATAATGCAGTTGTCATGAAACTCCCAACTACCTCATTCATATATACCATGTCTTACAAACCTTTTTCCCCATAATCCCATTAAGTTTGTTTAGGTTCAACCTCTGCAAAGCCCCGTGGATGTCAACCTTAAGTACAGTTTCTCCAAGACTTTGCTTCGATAGATTCGCTCGAGAGGGCACCTCCGGGTCCAAAGTTCCTCCGTCACTGTCAGCTGTCTTGTGAGTTTTTTTTTTTTCTGTACTTAAGAACGCGGGCCCTGACTGATGAAATGGACTTAGTGCAACAGGTCATCTGGGGCGCAAAAGTTCCCATCTTCACTCCAACATCTGATCCGCTCCCTACCATACACACCTCAACCCACACAACCCTTGATCTCAGCCTTCCCAGGTATTCCCACCATCAGCCCTATGACCCTGGACCTCTGGCGCCAACCGTCTGGGAAAGTGTCCATGACCCCTTGGGAGGACGTTTTGAGTGTGTCCCCCATTGGGCCAGAGGGGGGAGCTGTAAGAGGGGATTCAAACTGGGAACCAGGAAAGGCTGGCATTTGAACGAGCCTGCTGGCTGAGTCTCATCCTGGACTTCAAAGAACCCAGAGCCGTGTAATAAAACAATAAGGTGCTCGCACTTCCTTCGGTTGAGCTGGCCATTTGGCTCTCTGGAATGCTACCATCTGGACACGACTAAGATAAGGGGAACTAGTCTCTGTCTAGGGTTGTGGGGGTGTGTGTGTTGGGGCCATTAAGGGGAAAAAGATCATCAGACCTCTGGCCGAATGGTGGGGCAACTGTGCTTGACAGTAACACAGTGCCCCTCTGTGGTCCCCTCTGTCATTACCCTTTTTATTTCTTTTCTGGATCTGGACTATAAACCATCTGTTCATCATATTTTACAAACCCTGGAAAAGTCTACAAGCCCTGCACATGTGTTCATTGTATTACTATATTATAACCTACGTAATAATAACATGGATTACATATAAAATGGTACACCAAAAGGGTTTTTTCATGACAACTGCACCATAATATTACATCCACTTGACATGTTTGGTATGGGCGTGTTCAGTAAAATTCAAGAAATTGAATGAAATATGTTTCATACCAAATAACCTTTAATAAAACATAGTTTCAGAAACTCAGGGAAAAATTGGCACAATGGAATGTCCTCTCTGGTAATCATCTCCTTTCCCCAATTTCCTCACCAATTGTTTTACAACAGCCTCCAAATGGTGGGGGCTGAAATTCCGGACGTCATTCGGACAGGTTAATTTATGGCAATGCCGCCTAGTCCAAACGCGGGATTTGGCTTAAAAGGAAGGGAGACAAAGCAATCGGGGAAGATCGTAACCGACTTCCCACAGTGCACATACTCTGTGCTCTGTGTACATAGCTATACAGGAAGATCGTAACCGACTTCCCACAGTGCACATACTCTGTGCTCTGTGTATAGATAGCAATGGAAGATCGTAATCGACTTCCCACAGTGCACATACTCTGTGCTCTGTGTAGCCTATAGACAGACATGGAAGATCGCAATCGACTTCCCACACTGCGCAGACCCTGTGATTTTGTGTGTAGTTACCAGGCTGGTAAGAACTTTTACTCTGTATTTATGTTTTTAAAACCTTCCATATTTTAATTTTAATTGACTGTTAATTTGAAGCTAATGACCTACCTGCCTGTTTAATAAATTCTTCTTATTTTTAACTTGCGTGGTCTTTGTGACTCTAATCACTTTTATCTTCTTTTCAGCCGTAATTCCGTTTAAATACTCAGGGGGACAATTCTGCTTAGGACCTACTGATCAGGGGTCTAGTACAGTAAAAGCCTTTAGTGAGGTATTCAAGTTAGATAGGCGACCACGATCTGCCCGTTAACGGGATTGGTGGTATTGGTTCTGGTGTTTTGGCTTAAGAGGACCCATGGGCGTTATACGCCGGTCCCTTTCAAATTCGCCTGAAGGAACCCGATAGATCCGCACCGTCCTGGGCTCATAACTATCGATGCACTATCCATACAAGGAAGGCATGTATTATGGTGTTCCGCCTCCTACCCTCTGGGGGCTTCACCGAACTGAGATTTAACAATAGTGCTAAACCCGGGAGCATATATTGAGGAATGATGGCACAAGGTAGAGCCGAGTGTAACCACTCCAAATTCCACGTATAGTTAAAACCAAATTTTATATTATAATTTAATATTGGAGTCAGATTAACACGAGGGTAAAAACTAGTAACCGTTACGTTTTCTTGCTGTGGTCATGGATATATTTGATGTGTTGTTCCGCGCATTTGTGAATATTCTGATGCTCCCATTGGAATATTGACGGTCCGGCGACAGATCAGACATATCTCTGATGACAGCATGGCCCCGTTTGCGAACTGAGAGTAACCAGAATGCTACTGGTCCGTTTCAGGCCAGTTTTAAGCGGGATATGAAGCAACGCCTTCATATCTGACCCGTGGCAACGGAACCAGTGCGTTCTTAATTATAATTGTGCCCTGTTCTTACGAACAGAGGAAAAATAACTAACTAACTAAAAAATAACTAACATCTCCGGTTTGAATCACACCAGCCAAGGGAAGAACACGCGATGCCTTCCCCTCCAGCTACAAACCCTCATTGGTCTAACTGTGAGGTGTTTACAAGTGGTGACCCCGACGTGATGGGAAGTATCTGGAGTTTGTTCCCTAAAGTGTCTGCTGGTGTTTTTCATCCCGGCGTGATACCCTTCACTGTGGGTATTTCACATTTTCTTCTCTGGTTTCCCGATCCTTGGTGTGGTGAGTGACAATTCTCTTGTATATTAGCCTGTGCTAGGGAGAGTTTTTAGCCACTGTGTAGGGGATCGACATATCCCAGACAGGCCTGGGACCGTAGAAACCAGGCATTTTCATATTACTACCCTTCGGGGAATTCATGAACAGGGAAAGAGAGAAGCTTAGGCTGGTATGTTTTTAGGAAATGTGTTGTGCCAATACGGCGAAATGCGTTTTAGAACAAACTAGCCTATAGCCGTAGATGTTGCGTATGTGTAAGAAAATGTAAACGTTTGTAGAAAAGAAGAGAGTTTTGATGCAAAGCTAACTACTGTTTCTGCGCAGAGGCGCAGAAAGCCTTGCTCAAATACAGGATAAAATGAGGCGCTGGTGAAAAGCCAGTGAATTTTGAAGGTGAACAATGAGAATGCTTATAGCTGTCGGTAAGCGTGTGCAATCGCAGAATGCACATGCTATGAAGTTTGAACTTTGCTAGGGGGCTAACCCAGGAAAAGTGGCAAGCTTTGTAGGAAAATTTTGAGACTCCCCATGATTGTGATGACGTCACATGTTAACGTTAGGGTGTTCCCACCAAGGTTGGGCCAGATGTATCCTCCTAAAACAGTAGCCCTATCAGTAGTTATAGATAAGTTTTCATGAGTGTGACGACTTCAATATGCGTCATGATAAAGTAAACATCTACTCATATAATCAAAACAGTAGCCCTATCAGTAGTTATAGATAAGCTTTTACGACTGTGACGACGTCACTATGCGTCATGATGAAGTCATATAATCAAAACAGTAGCCCTATCAGTAGTTATAGATAAGTTTTATGATTGTGACGACTTCACCATGCGTCATGATAAACTCATATAATCAAAACAGTAGCCTTAGAAATCTTACTATCAGTAGTTGTAGATAAGCTTTTGGAAACGCAAGAAACCACAGTATCAACTGTAGAAAAAGAGCATGAGAACGCAGTAGACTTAGAAATCATATATACATATTCACTCACTCAGCAGAAAAGAACTAGTCACTGAACAGATAAACACTAACTAGAAAACTAATATTTTACAGTGACCCATATGTAACTTGTATGTTTAATGAAAAAATTACAGAAGGCTGAGACTTATATGCATACTGGAAAAGTACAGAACAAAGACCACTGGTTCTCAAGAGAAAGTTGGGGTAGCCTCCCACACTGACGTTATCCGTTATCACCTAAGAACAAAGACAGTCATTTTGGTGCCAAGAAGGTCAGGTTGACCCAAGAAATAAAAATTATTGTGGTGCCAAAAAGAACAAGTGGCTGGGATTTACGTAAATGTATAAGGGGTTATGGAGTTTGTGGAGTACATTTTGTGTATAAAAGGATTGTAAAACTGACAGTCGTGGTTCAATTCGGCGGAATTGTTCCGGCTTTGTTGTGCACATGCACCGGTGCAAATAAAGTCAATCTTTTCTGAAGAGCTTGCTGCCGTGGTGTCTTTTCCCTCATGAAGTTGTTTTCTACAGATTGGCGATTGGACTCAGAGACTGCTGTCGTTTTTCCTAGACCACGACATTTGGGGGCTCGTCCGGGATACGAAAGAGGAATCACTGAAGCTCCCGGCTCCTAGAGACAGAGGCGGAGGGTGCTTGCCCCTTAAAATAGCTGGCGCCAGCTTATCAAAAGGTAAGAGTATTTAACTACTTTGTTTCGGACTGGGGCACTGTTCCCTCTGGCCTCTTCTCCCTGACGCTGGGAGTGAAAGCCTCTCGTACAACAAACCCGGCAACTAACATCGAAAATTGAGGGGAAGGAAGCGGCGAGCTCTTCAGAAAAGTACGCCCCAAACCATGAGTGAATTGTGTGTGGTGTGAGTGGATTGTGTGTGGTGTGAGTGAATTGTGTGTGGTGTGAGTGGATTGTGTGTGGTGTGAGTGAATTGTGTGGGGTATGAGTGTGAATGGAGTGTGGTGTTAGGATATTTTGCCCTTATTCGTGGAGTCAAATGCAGGACGATGAAGAACACACTGACAAAGTTTCCTCAGAGGATTTGTTGTTTAATTCAATGCGCAAGGGAGAGACAGACCCAGCACATTCGGGTGCTGCGCTGAGAGAATCTCTGCCGATCACGCTGTATGGTGTCTGGATATACAGTTTGCAGTCATACATATCAAAAGGTTGAGTTAAGTGGCGGACCGGAGACAAATGGTCTTGTCCCTTCCTGGGGACCCTCGCAGCCATTTAGCATAGGAATGTGACATCCTTGCCGCAGACACTAGAGGTGTTATACTGAGACACACTACAGAGGGGCTAGACACAGAGGCATACAAACTACAGACATGGTAATGACAGAAACGGAAACACAATACACTACATATAATATATATATGTATACTAAATAAAACTGGGAACCTATCAGTGGTATGAGTGAAAGGACGTCATAAAATTTTTATTTTTCGGAAAAGTTTTGGGAAAAGTGTTGTTGGATAGGAACAACATTGATAAAGCTGCTTATGCTTGATTAGATGCTTATGCTTGTGCGGAATTGTGTTGGAAACAGAATTGTTGAGTAGAAACAATTTTGGAAAAGGCCTATATTTGTTGCAAAAGTGTGAGGAACGGGAACTGGGAATTCAATATCCCTTTAGCGAAGTTTACACTGATGCAGGTGTGTGTGGCAAAGAGTGTAATTGGTACACTAACGCCGTTGTTATATGTGGTGCCAAGAGACTTGGAAAGGCAGTAATTCCTTGTGTAGGTCACCTGCAAGAGCTCGGGTCCGGGATAAAGTGTTGGAAAAAGGCCTATTTTTGTTGCAACAGTGTGGGTCACTGATGCAGGTGTTTGTGTGGGGCTAAGAGACTTGGAAAGGCAATAATTCCTTGTGTAGGTCACCTGCAAGAGCTCGGGTCCCGGGATATAAAGAGAAAACTGTTGTTGGGTAGAAACAACAGGGATAACGCTGTGCTTATGCTTTGATTAGATGCTCATGCTTGCGGGGAAATAACGTTGTATTAGGGAACAGAGGAAAAACTTTTTGTGTGTGTGTACGTACAATTATAGAGTGTGTGGAAGAGAGAACGGCAAGAGTGTAGAAGAGATAAGAAGGGAGAAAATAAGTGTAGAAATCAAGGTCGTGGGGAGCCTTGGCTGGAAAAATAACGGTTAAATAATAAAGAAATAGAATAAAAGGCAGAAGCCTCGGTTGGGAATAAAGGTTAAATAGAGATAAAGTATATTAAAGTATTAGAGTATCCTGTCCTGTCACCGTAAAGTAATGGAAAAAGAAGAGAAAACGCCAATTGAGATAATCACAGGAAAATATCCTAAATGTGAACAGGAGATAAAGAAAATATCAGAAAAATGGACAAAAAGAACTAAGAAATTGGTGACAAAATGGCCAAAAGGGGGTACGTTTGATAGAGAAATATGCGATCAGATGGGAGGGGTAATAGCACATTATAAATCAGAAGACAAGTCAGAAACAAGAAAGCTAAAAAGAGAACAGGAAAAAACAATTTTAGGATGGTTTAGGTCCGCTTCCCTAGAAAGAGATGTAGGATTAAAAAGGGATTGCAGTGAAATAATGACTCCCCCTCCGTATGCCCCACAATCACCAAGACATGTGGTAATAAAAGAGAAAGACTTGTATCCAATATGCCCGGTAACATCTGCAGTGTATCCGGTAGTAAAGGGACAGGTGGAAATAAAAGGGTGGGTAGAACATGAGGAAGGTGAAGAACAACTGGGGATAGAGAGAGCGCGGCTCGAGCAAGAAAAGGAAAAAATAGAAACAAGGGTAGCTGAGCTGAAGGGAGAATATAAAGAAGTGGAGGAATTAGAAGAACTGTTAAAAGAAAAATATAACCAGTATGATGAATACCATAGTAGGTTAGCAAAAGGCACTGCAAATAAAAAACAAATCCCCCAGATAGAGTATAAACTAGAATATAGTAAAGGGGAGGAGGAGTCCTCCCCAGCAGAAAAAAGTGAGGCAAGCGATAGTGAAGCGAGCCAGGCAAGTAATAGCGAGGCAGAAGAGTCAGAGGGGGGAGAAGGGCCTGCACAGGTGGGGGGAGACTTAGCTGGGCGATATCAAAACGTAAGAAAAAGACCGCCAACCCGGCGTAACCCAGCAGCAGAAGGGTATAGCCATAATGCTAAAAGCCCCAATACCATAGCACCATTATTGATTAGGGAAGGTGGTGTACCCCGATACATTCCCTGGTCCACCCCAGATATGTATAATGTAATAACCAATCTCCCTGAGTTGCAGAATGGGGCAGGCCACTGGATCAGGGTGCTGGAGGAGGAGACGACAGGCCGGCTCCTGGCTGTGGGTGACCTGAAGGCTCTCCTGGGGAAGGTTGTGGGGATGGAAACAATGCTGGACATATTTGAGCAAGCTGGCTTTGACAGAACCCATGCGCAGTCACCAGCAGTGGACGGTGGGCCGTTTGATAACGTGCGTGGGGTTGTTTGGGCTGCTCTACGAGCCCTGTATCCTGCACGACCGGACATAATGACCTTAACGGGGCCGCCGTTAAAAGAAAATGAACCACCAGCAACATACATCCAAACGCAGTTGCGCAGGTGGAGATTGATGACTGAGAGGGATGTACAGGAAGATCCCATAATGACCTCCCTCTTCCGCAAAGCTGTCCGGGAGGGGATGCCACAGGAAGTGGGGCGCCGCCTCGATGAGGTGGTGGGGCTGAACACCATGGCACACAGAGAGTTTGTTGATCATGTGGTACACGCTGTAGAAAGGCAGCGGAAAGAGGGGAAAATGCTGGAAGATCAAACAAAAGACATTCAAAGAAAGCTACTGCAGTTGCAGCTGGAGGAGCTGAAAACCAAAGAAAAAGAGGCGAAAAAAGTGGCATCTGTGAAAATACAGAATATGGACAATGGGTTCTTTGACTTTGAAGCCGCCCCCACGCCTGAACCATGGAGTGGTCTGATGGTGCCCCGGCCAACGGTGGTCTACAACTTCTCCGGCATCCCTCCCCCGGTGGCCATGCAAGGTAATATGAACGGGGGAGGGACACAACCGGGTGGGAATCATATGGGGGGAGGGCCAGGGATTGGTGGTCAAAATACCCAGTGGAGAGGGCAGCAGAATCAGAATAATAACATGCAAAATAGAAATTGGAACCAACAAGGCTTTTCTAATCAACAGAGACAGGGCCCCATAGTTTGCTATAGATGTGATCAGGAGGGGCACATAAAAAGAGTGTGTCCAAACGCTCAAGGGATGTACCCAGGTAACCAGGGGACCTGGGTACCTAATCAACCTCAGCAATCGCAGGGTTACCCCAACTTGACCCCACCTCCTCAGGCTAGGTCCCCATATCAGAGTGGGGGACCTGTAAATTACCAAGGTGCCCAATAAGGGTGCCCAGAGAACCCAGGCGGAGTAGGACAGCATGTAATGATAACAAACAGGCCAGAACAAGAACCAATAATAAATGTACAAATCGGAGGAAAAATCGTCCCCATGATGATAGATACTGGAGCAACATGCACATGCATTAGGAAAGGATAGGCCTCACATCTGCCTATGTCGGGAGAAGTTATTAAATCAGTAGGGTTCTCGGGAAAAACAATGTTAAGCCCGACCACAAAACCAGTATTAATAAAAATAGGCGCAAAAGAAGCAAAATTAGAGATAGTAGTATGCAAATATTCCCCCATAAGCCTTCTAGGAAGAGATGCAATTCTGGCCTTAGGACTAAAATTAAATTGTGAAGGAGGGGGCATAGATTTAACAGGAATGTACTATGTGGGAAGTGAAAATCTCCACAGGGCAAATGTATATTGGGTAGGGGATATTGAGACACAAGTAAAAGACCAAGTGTGGAGCACTTGGCAAAAATATGTTGAGGCGCAGATCCCACAGGCAACTGAGCCAGAATATGATTTACATTGTACAATGAAGTTTGATCCCTACCAGGATCCAGATCTAGAAAGAGAGTGGAATGAGGGGAAAGGAGAAAGACAGTATTTGGTGTCATCTGCGCTCCTGATAGGTCAGGAAGGAGCAGCATTAAACATAGCAAGGACCCCATGGATTGAGCAGTGGTTTCAGGAAGAACATGCGGCCCCACACATAGCGTTAAAAGTCAATCCAGGGTACCAAGCAAAGGACTTAGGTCCTATGGTAAAGAGAGCAGAAGAGCTCCAATTCGGGCCAACAGAAAATTCTTTAATTTGGTGCACAGCAGATCAAAAAATGATCAAAATTATGATAAGTGCTCAGATGTGGGGAAAGCCCCAACTGGTGAGGGTACCGTGGGAAGAGGGTACAAAACGGGAGAAATCTAGAGAAAATTTAGGCATAGAAGAACGTTTAAATCAATTACCAAGCCAACTATGGTCGCAACATGAAACGGAAATTGGTGACCCCGACTTACAAAGTTTGGACCTCAAAAAGTGTGGTGTGGCAATATGTTGATGACTTATTACTATGTGCAGACACAAAAGAGCAGTGCATGAGCGACAGCATGAAACCGCTGGAGAAACTGGCAAAGGGGGGACACAAGGTGTCCAGGAAGAAACTGCAGCTCTGCTCTCAGGAGGTGGAGTACTTGGGAAGAGTCATCACGGCTGGCGGTAAGAGAATGTCAAATAAACAGTTGGAGACAATAATGAAAGTTCCGCAACCACAGACAGTGGGACAAATGATCACATTCTTAGAAATGACGGGTTTTAGCGTGGATTGGGTGGAAGGGTATTCTGAAAAAACGCAACCACAAAGAAAGATAATGAAGGAGGTTGGGCAAGAAGAACTGTCGAATAAAGGACGAGGGGGAAGTTGGCGGGAAAAAATAGGACTTGCAGTGGGGATAACAGTGATAGTGGTACTGGTGTTGCTGTTGTGTATCCTCCCTCTCTTGAGATCCTCTCCCCACAGGGCTATAGGCATCCAGTTGGTGTCGTAAGGTGACTAACACAGGAGTCAGGCGCCAGACGGTGATTCCAGGTTCCAGCGGACGGGACGCTGTCACAGTCCAGGGAGACGGGGAGAGCGGAGGGACTGCGGGCGCTGACACCAGTCCAGGGAGCAACAGCACCAACAGTGCCCCTGCGGGTCCAGTACGAGAATCGCAAGCCGGCTTTCCAGTGGAGTGACGTGCAGACCGCGTACTCTGGTTGGAAGAAATACCAGGAGACCAGTGGAGTGACGTGCAGACCGCGTACTCTGGTTGGAAGAAATACCAGGAGCCCAGTGGAGTGACGTGCAGACCGCGTACTCTGGGTGGAAGATATACCAGGAGCCCACCAACCACGAGAACTGTGGCAAATCATCGTGCTACAAATCAACGTGTTAAAGAAAATTTTACTGAGTGTATGATAACTTTGTTGGGTCAGAAGGCCAATAAGAATACAGTGAGGGGAGTTATTCGGGGCCATAAGATTTGACCCCGAAAGGGGGGAATGTAGGAAAATTTTGAGACTCCCCATGATTGTGATGACGTCACATGTTAAAGTTAGGGTGTTCCCACCAAGGTTGGGCCAGATGTATCCTCCTAAAACAGTAGCCCTATCAGTAGTTATAGATAAGTTTTCATGAGTGTGATGACTTCAATATGCGTCATGATAAAGTAAACATCTACTCATATAATCAAAACAGTAGCCCTATCAGTAGTTATAGATAAGCTTTTACGACTGTGACGACGTCACTATGCGTCATGATGAAGTCATATAATCAAAACAGTAGCCCTATCAGTAGTTATAGATAAGTTTTATGATTGTGACGACTTCACCATGCATCATGATAAACTCATATAATCAAAACAGTAGCCTTAGAAATCTTACTATCAGTAGTTGTAGATAAGCTTTTGGAAACGCAAGAAACCACAGTATCAACTGTAGAAAAAGAGCATGAGAACGCAGTAGACTTAGAAATCATATATACATATTCACTCACTCAGCAGAAAAGAACTAGTCACTGAACAGATAAACACTAACTAGAAAACTAATATTTTACAGTGACCCATATGTAACTTGTATGTTTAATGAAAAAATTACAGAAGGCTGAGACTTATATGCATACTGGAAAAGTACAGAACAAAGACCACTGGTTCTCAAGAGAAAGTTGGGGTAGCCTCCCACACTGACGTTATCCGTTATCACCTAAGAACAAAGACAGTCATTTTGGTGCCAAGAAGGTCAGGTTGACCCAAGAAATAAAAATTATTGTGGTGCCAAAAAGAACAAGTGGCTGGGATTTACGTAAATGTATAAGGGGTTATGGAGTTTGTGGAGTACATTTTGTGTATAAAAGGATTGTAAAACTGACAGTCGTGGTTCAATTCGGCGGAATTGTTCCGGCTTTGTTGTGCACATGCACCGGTGCAAATAAAGTCAATCTTTTCTGAAGAGCTTGCTGCCGTGGTGTCTTTTCCCTCGTGAAGTTGTTTTCTACAGATTGGCGATTGGACTCAGAGAATTTTGTCGTTTTCCTAGACCACGACAGCTTCTTATTAGAATTAAATTAAATAATATTAAAATACTGCTGAATGCTGAATCAGGTGCATAACCTCGGCTTCGAAGTTCCAGCCCTGAAAGCAGAGTCTGTGCTGATCCTTAAACCCAGGTATGGCCCTGCGGCAGTACACCCGTCTCAAGACCTCTGACAGTGCAGACTGCAGCTGCACCAAGTTTTGAAACCGTGCGTATCTGTCCGGAGGGAACCATACTTTAAGTCTCAGAGATCGAGGCCGGTACCAGTGTGATCACTGGACCTCTGAGTACCGCGCCCGATGTAATGTCACAGGACCGCTGAGTGCCACGGCAGATGCAAGTCTCCATCCCTCTGAAAGTGTAGCCGCAGGCTACAACAAGGGTGGCGACCGTCTGGAATTTGCTACATGTGGGACTCATGTCTAAAGACCTCTGAGACTGGTGAAAGGTATCAGGACACAGAACTTCTGAATTTCTGAGGTGCTGGAACCAGGGTCCTTGGCCTGTGTCATCTGTATCAGTAACCAGTGGTATACTATTAATTAAATAAATAGGCTAGATTTTATAAAATAGTTGAGATAAGCCAGTGTAGAAGATGAAATTCTAAAATGGCCTAGAACCAACAAAAAATAGACTTTGGCCTATTATAAATAATAATAATTAGCCTAGAGCTAAATTAAATTATATAGGCATAGGTGCGCCACCATTCACCTATCTTTAGAAAGCTCGCTTTCAAAAAAGTATAGTGAATTCTGGTGCACCCTATTGTTTTCATCTGGGTTTTTATTCTGCGTGTCTTAGTGGCACAAGGAGGAAATCAGAGGATTTTAATTAATAATATTAACAAATAATATGTTAATTATTAATGCATGCCTGTGCACGTCAGTTAGGAACTGTTAGAAATTCACTAACAGACTTACTTGGGTGCCAATTAAATCAGCCAAGGCATGCTACATACTAAGAGATCTAATGGTATTTTTGTGTGAATTTCACCATAGCACAAAATATACATATTAGAATCTTTATCAAACCATTGCTAAGTCAGTCAATGCCATAAATGATCATAATGTCATCAAACTTTAACTCAGCTAATACGGGCCAGTATCATCTGTGCCTGCAAGGAAAATTGTTTAAGGAAGAATCTACCAAACTACATATGTCAAATAAATAAACAAATAAGGAGAATAAGCAATTACTCCTAAGTTTACATCAAGTTTGTCTTTTAACATTAAAATGTTGAGAGGGGGGTCATTTTTTGACAAGGACTGGCTTACTGGTTTCTCTTTATTCTACTTTCCCAAATGTTCTCTCTTTATATTCCCTCCTTCCTTTCCATTTACTGTTCCTCCTTTCTTCTTTCTCCCTTCTCCCCACCTGTCCATCTTGTTCTCGGTTTCTCCCCCTTCTCTGTCAGTTGTTGAATGTTTAAGCAGTAAACCTACACTCCCAAGAGAGTGTCTGATTTTCTTTTTGTTTTTTCATCTTTTTATTTTTTCATCAGTTGTAATTTAACCCCCGAATTATGCAGACAGTAACCCTGCATAGATTTTCTCTTCTTTGCCCAACTACAGGCAAAGAATTTAACACCTCATGGTTAGGGAGATTTGTAGGTCCCTTCTGGGAAAATGTTTTAGAAGTATGTGAAATGTTCTTAATATTTAGGATATCTCTGTAAATATTAATAACAATTTTCACAGTAATTTTAAAATGTATTTGTTACAAACTGAAGGATGCTGCAACCTCCAAACACTACTTGTCTTGTATGTCGTAAATTATGCTTTTTGTGTTTTTTCTTCATTTTTATACTGTATGTTTATTATCATTGTTCTTTTTTTTATATTCTAACACTTTCAAAACCCATCCACACAACATGTATTAGGTTTGTCTCCTTTCTTTTTAATTTCCCCAAATCCAGTTTATCCAAAATTACAAAGGATATTACCATGAGAAGGACAAAAAAATCATATTTACCACATAATGCAGTTGTCATGAAACTCCCAACTACCTCATTCATATATACCATGTCTTACAAACCTTTTTCCCCATAATCCCATTAAGTTTGTTTAGGTTCAACCTCTGCAAAGCCCCGTGGATGTCAACCTTAAGTACAGTTTCTCCAAGACTTTGCTTCGATAGATTCGCTCGAGAGGGCACCTCCGGGTCCAAAGTTCCTCCGTCACTGTCAGCTGTCTTCTGAGTTTTTTTTTTTCTGTACTTAAGAACGCGGGCCCTGACTGTGAGGGAGGGGAAGTGTGAAGACCAGACGCGACCAAACAGGGGATCTATAAGTTACTGAAGGGCACTCCAGTAACCACTAAGTCTCGTGAGAGACGAAATAAGGTGGTGCTATACTCCTAAGGGACGTATCCCAAATAAAGAATAAAAAAACCCCTAAACGGGTAACTGAGGAAGAAGGAGTATATAAAAAATAAAGGAACAGGGAAATGAGAAAAGAAGAATAAATGACTTCGAACCGAAGCTGTGAAAAAGAAAAACGTCTTTTCAAAAACAAACAGAAGACGTTCTGAGGCCAACTAACACTGGGGGGAAAACTGGTTAGGAAGAGGCAGAAAGGTGTGCCCCGAAGGGGACACAATAACCCCCAAAAACTGCCAACCTCAGAATCTGGACAAATATTGTCCTAATACCTTTTTCTCCAAAACAAACTGAAGTCAGGATTCTTTTGGTTCCTATACCTTATACCTTGTACCTTATACCTTGCTCAGACAAGCGACAGGGAACTGGCTAGAGCAAAACACATTACACTCAAGCACCGTTCCACTGCCAACTGAGGCTTTAAATACCCAGCCACAGGTGTGGCTGGTAATCAGCGGAAGGTGTGAGCAACCAACAGGTGAAACAACTCAGTGGCAATCCTGCTGGAATGCAAGGAATGTTAGAGTGGGAACAATCCTCCCACAGGAACCAAAAATAACGATTAGCCGAGTGGCTAATCTGCAAGCTCGAAAACTAAATCGTCCCCAAACACCAAAATAACGATTAGCCGAGTGGCTAATCCGAATGCTAACCACTGAGCCGGTGCAGGCACGGAAAAATGATCTACCCTGCACAGAAACCGTGACAGTACCCCCCCTCTAAGGACCGACCCCCGACGGGCCCTCGGACCCGCGAGAGCGGAAATCCCGGATCAGTTCAGGATCCAATATGTCCCTAGAGGGAACCCAACAACGCTCCTCTGGGCCATAACCCTCCCAGTCAATGAGAAATTGTACCCTACGGCCCACACGTCTCTCAGCCAGAATGCGACGCACCGTATAAACTGGTTCCCCATCCACGAGTCTAGGCGGAGGTGGGGATTCGTCAACCGGAGCCAACGCGCTTACTAGAACTGGCTTAAGACGAGAGACATGAAAAGTAGGATGAATTCTCATGGATCGGGGCAGCTGTAGGCGAACCGTGACCGGGTTAATTCTCCAAAGGATCTTAAAAGGACCAATGAAATGAGGAGCGAGTTTACGAGACTCCACTCGTAGAGGGAGGTCACGAGTAGAAAGCCAGACACGCTGACCCACCCGATAGGAGGGCGCCGGTCGGCGGTGTCTGTCGGCAAGCCTCTTTTGATTGGCTGACGAGCGTAGAAGTGATGTACGAACTCTCCTCCAGGTGGACCGACACCGCTTGACGAATGTCTCTGCGGAGGGCACCTCGATGTTCTTCTCCAATTCTGGGAAGAGTGGAGGTTGATAACCACATTGGGCCTCAAACGGTGAGGTCCCTGTCGACGCGTTACGTAGCGTATTGTGCGCGTACTCTGCCCACACGAGTTAGGATTGGAGGACACCAGACAACGGAGAGTGTTTTCCAACGTCTGATTCGTGCGTTCCGTCTGTCCATTGGTTTCTGGGTGAAACCCTGATGAGAGACTGACAGACGCCCCCAGAAGCGAACAAAATGCTCGCCAAAAACACGCGGCAAACTGTGGGCCACGATCCGATACTACGTCTTGAGGCAATCCGTGTAATCGGAAGACGTGCTTAATAACTAGCCGAGCGGTCTCCAAAGCTGACGGAAGTTTAGGCAACGCTATAAAATGAGCCGCCTTCGAGAATCTATCCACAACGACTAAGATGGCAGTGTTGCCATCAGAGGGTGGCAGCCCAGTGATAAAGTCCAGCGCTATGTGACTCCAAGGGCGACTAGGAACGGGCAAGGGACGTAAAAGACCCGACGGTGGAATGCGAGAACCCTTGTTCCGAGCGCAAACCGAGCAGGCCGAAACATACTCCCGTACATCCCTCTCCATGCTGGGCCACCAAAATCGCCGGGATAAAAAATCCTTGAATCTGTGGACACCCGGGTGACAAGTCAGATGCGTGGAATGTCCCCAACGCAACACCTGGGCACGTACCCTAGCAGGGACAAAGAGACAGTTAGGCGGACCTCCACCCGGATCCGGCTCAGACCTTTGAGCCTTCCGAACCACTGACTCAATCCTCCACATAGCAGGAGCTACAATCAGAGTGGAGGGAACAATGGGTTCTGGAGAGCGGTTGTCGTCTGATTAGTCATAGATTCTGGACAGGGCGTCAGGTTTGATATTTTTTGAACCTGGATGATAAGTAAGAATAAAATTAAATCGGGCAAAAAACAGAGACCAACGACCCTGCCGCGAATTCCGTCTCTTAGCACTCTGAATAAACTCCAGGTTTTTATGATCTGTCCAGACCGTAAAAGGATGTTCCGCCCCCTCCAGCCAATGCCGCCACTCCTCCAGAGCCAGCTTGACTGCCAAAAGTTCCCGATCCCCGACGTCATAATTCCTCTCCGCTGGGGAAAGAGACCGCGAGAAATATGCACATGGATGCACCTTGTTATCTAACGGGGACCGTTGAGATAAAATGGCTCCCGCGCCAAGCTCAGAGGCATCCACCTCCACCACAAATGGAAGTGCCGGGTTAGGCGTGATGAGAATGGGCTCAGAACAGAACATAGACTTTAAAACCTGGAAAGCAGCGTCGGCTTTGGGTGTCCAAGCAAAATGAACACTGGCCTCCTTTTTGGTCAGCGCGGTGATCGGTGCGACTACTGCGCTAAAATTGCGAATGAAACGCCTGTAAAAGTTGGCGAATCCCAAAAACCGCTGCACCTGTTTAACCGATGTGGGTGGGGGCCAATTCTTAACCGCGGAGATTTTATCAGGGTCCATTTTAATAGTTCCCTCAGAAACAATAAACCCCAAAAAAGAGACAGATTTGGCGTGGAATAGGCATTTCTCTGCCTTCACGAACAGTTTAGCCTCCAAAAGACATTTCAAAACCTGCCTGACATGACTGACATGCTCAGCAGGAGTGTTGGAAAAGATTAAAATGTCATCTAAATAGACGAACACAAATCTCTCCAACATCTCCCTAAGAACATCATTGACCAAGGCCTGAAATACCGCCGGGGCGTTCGTGAGACCGAATGGCATGACTAAATATTCGAAGTGCCCGTTATGCGTGTTAAAGGCCGTTTTCCACTCGTCTCCCTCTCTTATTCGCACTAAATTATAGGCATTCCGAAGGCCGAGTTTGGTGAATATAGTCGCCCCCTGGAGACGTTCAAAAGCCGAATTCATAAGGGGTAAGGGGTAGCGGTTCTTGACCGTGATATTATTAAGACCTCTGTAATCTATACAGGGTCGCAGACTCCCATCCTTTTTCTTAACAAAAAAAAACCCTGCCCCCGCCGGCGAAGTGGAGGGTCGAATAAAACCATTGGCCAGAGACTCTTGAATGTATTCCCTCATAGCCTCGCTCTCGGGAATAGATAAAGAATATAAGGAACCCCTTGGTGGGACTGAACCAGGAAACAATTCGATAGCGCAATCATACGATCTGTGCGGAGGTAAAGTAGTGACCTCTTGCTTACTAAATACCTCCGCAAGATCTACATAATCGTTGGGGACATTGACTGGTAATGGAGTAGTGACTGTACCCACTGTAACCAGATCCTCCATACTGGCGGAATAAGGATATTCCCTTTCCTCTGCCGTATCTTGTTCGCTACGGCTTTTAAAAGAACACCCCTCACCCGAGAATTCCTCTGTGGCGTAATCGCAAGGAGAGAAAGAGTCAACACACGGATCCCAGACTAGGCTCTCCTCCCTATCTGAAGGGGGCGACGCCGCAAACTGACTGATGGGAGTAACGGTCTCCTCATCACAGTAATCAAAACTGGGTTGGGAACTAGAACAAACCCCAGGAGCCTGCGTAGTCTCCTGCTGGCAGTGAGACACGCATTCCAAACCCCACTGAAGGATGGCCTCCCCTGTCCCGCCCCAGTTGATGTAAGGTTTATGCTTAGCCAACCAGGAATGCCCCAACACCAGGGGAAAGGTAGGCGATTCCACCAAAAAAAATCTGATGCGCTCCACATGTCCACCAAAAGGAACGCGCATCTGAATAAAATCAGTGGTTCTTTCCACTAGGCCTGTGCCTAAGGGACGGCCATCAAGCGCAGTAATCATCCGAGGCTGTGGCAATAGACGTACAGGTAATCCGCGTTTCTTTGCCCATTTAATGTCAATAAAACAATCCACTGCTCCTGAATCTAAAAATGCGTTAGTGTGAATGATTTGTTTGTTCCAGGAGAGTTCAACGGGGATACAGGTGCGAAAGACTGATAACTCACGTCTCGCCGGTGGCTTACGCTTCACCGACGAGACTGATCTTTTGCTGCTAACACTGGACAACTCTTTATGCGGTGCCCTATCTGTTTGCAGTAGTTGCATCTCTTGGTCCTTGATCGGAAATTAGAATCCCGGCGAACATCCACACTGTCCACCTGCATAGGTTCCGACCTAACTCCTGCGTCTTGGGGACGAGTGGAGAACATGGGCGTACCCAAGAGAGGTGCGACGTAAGGGGTCGTTCGACCTCTCCTTTCATCCTTCTCTCTCTCTCGTTCCCTAACCCGGTGATCGATGCGGATAGCTCTCGCAACCAATGCCTCGAAAGTAGCGGGTGGCTCACTCGCAGCCAGCGCATCCCTGACCGGATCTGACAGGGCGTTGGTAAATAGTGTCATAAGCGGTAGTTCGGGCCAGCCTGATTCGCCGGCTAACGATCGGAATGCTATAGAAAATTCCGCGACACTATTCCTTCCCTGCCGAAGACGGGTTAACCTAGTGGCCGCCTCGCTGCCCGTAACATCATGGTCAAACACCCTTTCCATCTCCTCAATGAGGCGGTCTGAACTTGTCATTATGGGCGAGTTTGAACAAAAAAGTGGGTCAGCCCAGGCCAGAGCTTGACCCTTAAGGAGACTAACAATAAACGCCACCCTTGATTCGTCCGTAGCATATCGTGAAGGATGAGCTCTAAACTGTATAAAACATTGTGTTATGAACCCCCGGCATTTGCCGGATTCACCTTCAAACGGGGCAGGGAGCTGAAGCTTAGGTTCCTGATTATTCGTGAGTGCCGGCGTGTATGTCTGGGAAGGAAAAGATTGTGCTTGTGTACTGGGAGCGTGAGCATCGAGTCTCCGAAGAAACTCGGTTTGGAAACGCCTTGTCTCCTCGCACTCAAGACGTCGCTCTTCCTCTACCCGAACCCGGTGTTCCTCGAAACATCGCCTAAACTCCTCGGAGGCCACCTGCTGGCGACCCATAAGCTCTACCAAGCCGGTCAGTGTAGCTTCCCGGCGGCGTGATGCCTCCTCTTGTAGGGCCAAACGCTCGCACAGCTCTGCCTGTTGTGTAGTGGTGTTTACTTGTTGACTGTGCAACATTTGTAGCCCCTCTGTATGGGCCGTCAGGACGGCTTGTTGAGCCGTAACAGCCTGATCCAGGCCGATGGTCGCTGGTACTTCCATTTGGCTTGAGTGTTCTGTGAGGGAGGGGAAGTGTGAAGACCAGACGCGACCAAACAGGGGATCTATAAGTTACTGAAGGGCACTCCAGTAACCACTAAGTTGTCTCGTGAGAGACGAAATAAGGTGGTGCTATACTCCTAAGGGACGTATCCCAAATAAAGAATAAAAAAACCCCTAAACGGGTAACTGAGGAAGAAGGAGTATATAAAAAATAAAGGAACAGGGAAATGAGAAAAGAAGAATAAATGACTTCGAACCGAAGCTGAGAAAAAGAAAAACGTCTTTTCAAAAACAAACAGAAGACGTTCTGAGGCCAACTAACACTGGGGGGAAAACTGGTTAGGAAGAGGCAGAAAGGTGTGCCCCGAAGGGGACACAATAACCCCAAAAAACTGCCAACCTCAGAATCTGGACAAATATTGTCCTAATACCTTTTTCTCCAAAACAAACTGAAGTCAGGATTCTTTTGGTTCCTATACCTTATACCTTGTACCTTATACCTTGCTCAGACAAGCGACAGGGAACTGGCTAGAGCAAAACACATTACACTCAAGCACCGTTCCACTGCCAACTGAGGTTTTAAATACCCAGCCACAGGTGTGGCTGGTAATCAGCGGAAGGTGTGAGCAACCAACAGGTGAAACAACTCAGTGGCAATCCTGCTGGAATGCAAGGAATGTTAGAGTGGGAACAATCCTCCCAAAGGAACCAAAAATTACATTACATTACATTACATTACAGGCATTTGGCAGACGCTCTTATCCAGAGCGACGTACATCAAAGTGTATAACCATAACCAGGAACAAGTATGACGAAAACCCTAGAGAGAAGTACCGGTCCAAGTACAGGGAACAACCGCATAGATCAACTTGGACCCTGAAGGTTAAACTGATTAACACTAATACAACGAGAACGGCGACAATTACTGTTTGTATTTTTTTTTTTTTTTATTAACTCCACTGCATTCAGACAGTTAATGCACCTAAGTCACCTACAAAACAGCTGCCTAGTTACAACCCTAAGCTTACAGTCATTTACAGGGGGGTAGGGAGGGAAGGGGAGAGGTGCAGCCTGAAGAGGTGAGTCTTCAGTTGTCGTTTGAAATGGGTCAGTGTCTCAGCTGTTCTGACCTCCACGGGGAGGTCATTCCACCATCGTGGGGCCAGAACAGACAGGAGACGTGATCTGGAAGTGCAGGTGCGAAGAGGGGGAGGTGCCAGGCGTCCTGAGGTAGCAGAACGGAGGGATCTGGCTGGCATGTAGGGTTTGAATATCTTGTGGAGGTATGCTGGGGCTGATCCCTTGACTGCCTGGTATGCTAGGACCAATGTTTTAAATTTGATGCGAGCTATAACAGGCAGCCAGTGGAGGGTAGTGAGCAGGGGCGTGACGTGGGAGTGTCTGGGGAGGTTGAAGACCAGACGAGCTGCAGCATTCTGGATGAGTTGCAGAGGTCTGGTGGCAGATGCCGGTAGTCCAGCCAGAAGGGAGTTGCAGTAGTCCAGGCGGGATAGAACCATTGCTTGGACCAGGAGCTGGGTTGAGTAGGTGGTGAGAAAGGGGCGGATTCTCCGGATGTTATACAGGAAAAATCTGCATGCCCGGCTTACTGCTGCGATGTTCTTGGAGAGGGACAGCTTGTTGTCCATCACCACCCCGAGATTCTTGGCACAGGGTGATGATGTCACTAAGGTGTCCCCTAGGGAAATGGAAAAGTCAAGGAGGGGAGAGGATAGGGCAGGAATAAAGATTAGCTCCGTCTTTCCTGGGTTGAGCTTCAGGTGGTGATTGTCCATCCAGCTCTGGATGTCCCTCAGGCAAGCGGAGATGCGGGCAGGGACCTGTGTGTCTGATGGGGGGAAGGAGAGAAAGAGTTGCGTGTCGTCGGCATATGAGTGATAGGACAAGCCATGGGCAGATATTACAGGACCAAGGGATCTGGTGTAAAATGAAAAGAGAAGGGGACCGAGGACTGAGCCCTGGGGAACTCCGGTGGTGAGGGGACGGGGTGGTGATACCTTACCCGCCCAGGCAACCTGGAAGGAACGGTCAGAGAGGTAAGACTCAATCCAGTCGAGGACTGAGCCGCAGATCCCTGTTGCTGCCAGAGAGGACAGGAGGATAGAGTGCTCCACAGTGTCAAATGCAGCGGAGAGGTCTAGAAGAATCAGGACAGAGGAGAGGGAGGCTGCGCGTGCGGCATGGAGTGACTCACTGACCGAGAGGAGTGCAGTCTCGGTCGAGTGGCCAGGCCTGAAGCCAGACTGGTGGGGGTCAAGCAGGTTGTTCTGGGAGAAGAAAGCAGAGAGTTGGTTAGATGCAGCACGTTCAAGTGTTTTGGATAGGAAAGGGAGGAGAGATACCGGGCGGTAGTTCTGAATGGCTGAAGGATCTAGTGTGGGTTTCTTCAGCAGCGGGGTGATGTGGGCCCTCTTGAAGGATGAGGGGAAACATCCAGAAGATAGGGAGGAGTTGACGAGGGAGGTGACAAAAGGGAGGATGTCTGGTGTGATTGTCTGGAGGAGAGATGAGGGGATAGGGTCGAGGGCGCAGGTGGTAGGGCGGTGACTGAGCAGAAGCTGGGAAACTTCAGAGTCTGAGAGGAGAGAAAAAGTGGAGAGACAGGGGGCGGAGGGCGCAGTGGGGGCGGAGGGTGCAGTGGGGGCGGAGGGTGCGGAGGGGGAAAAGGAGCTGCGGATGTCTGCGATCTTTCCATCAAAGAATGCTGCAAAGTCATCTGCAGTGAAGGAAGACTGGGGTGGAGGAGGTGGCACGCTGAGGAGAGAGGAGAAAAAGTTCCCATCTTCACTCCAGCATCTGATCCGCTCCCTACCATACACACCTCAACCCACACAACCCTTGATCTCAGCCTTCCCAGGTATTCCCACCATCAGCCCTACGACCCTGGACCTCCGGCGCCAACCCTCTGGGAAAGTGTCCATGACCCCTTGGGAGGACGTTTTGAGTGTGTCCCCCATTGGGCCAGAGGGGGGAGCTGTAAGAGGGGATTCAAACTGGGAACCAGGAAAGGCTGGCATTTGAACGAGCCTGCTGGCTGAGTCTCATCCTGGACTTCAAAGAACCCAGAGCCGTGTAATAAAACAATAAGGTGCTCGCACTTCCTTCGGTTGAGCTGGCCATTTGGCTCTCTGGAATGCTACCATCTGGACACGACTAAGATAAGGGGAACTAGTCTCTTTGTCTAGGGTTGTGGGGGTGTGTGTGTTGGGGCCATTAAGGGGAAAAAGATCATCAGACCTCTGGCCGAATGGTGGGGCAACTGTGCTTGACAGTAACACAGTGCCCCTCTGTGGTCCCCTCTGTCATTACCCTTTTTATTTCTTTTCTGGATCTGGACTATAAACCATCTGTTCATCATATTTTACAAACCCTGGAAAAGTCTACAAACCCTGCACATGTGTTCATTGTATTACTATATTATAACCTATGTAATAATAACATGGATTACATATAAAATGGTACACCAAAAGGGTATTTTCATGACAACTGCACCATAATATTACATCCACTTGACATGTTTGGTATGGGCGTGTTCAGTAAAATTCAAGAAATTGAATGAAATATGTTTCATACCAAATAACCTTTAATAAAACATAGTTTCAGAAACTCAGGGAAAAATTGGCACAATGGAATGTCCTCTCTGGTAATCATCTCCTTTCCCCAATTTCCTCACCAATTGTTTTACAACAGCTTCCAAATGGTGGGGGCTGAAATTCCGGACTTCATTCGGACAGGTTAATTTATGGCAATGCCGCCTAGACCAAACGCGGGATTTGGCTTAAAAGGAAGGGAGACAAAGCAATCGGGGAAGATCGTAACCGACTTCCCACAGTGCACATACTCTGTGCTCTGTGTACATAGCTATACAGGAAGATCGTAACCGACTTCCCACAGTGCACATACTCTGTGCTCTGTGTATAGATAGCAATGGAAGATCGTAATCGACTTCCCACAGTGCACATACTCTGTGCTCTGTGTAGCCTATAGACAGACATGGAAAATCGCAATCGACTTCCCACACTGCGCAGACCCTGTGATTTTGTGTGTAGTTACCAGGCTGGTAAGAACTTTTACTCTGTATTTATGTTTTTAAAACCTTCCATATTTTAATTTTAATTGACTGTTAATTTGAAGCTAATGACCTACCTGCCTGTTTAATAAATTCTTCTTATTTTTAACTTGCGTGGTCTTTGTGACTCTAATCACTTTTATCTTCTTTTCAGCCGTAATTCCGTTTAAATACTCAGGGGGACAATTCTGCTTAGGACCTACTGATCAGGGATCTAGTACAGTAAAATCCTTAGATAGGCGACCACGATCTGCCCGTTAACGGGATTGGTGGTATTGGTTCTGGTGTTTTGGCTTAAGAGGACCCATGGGCGTTATACGCCGGTTCTTGTCAAATTCGCCTGAAGGAACCCGATAGATACGCACCGTCCTGGGCTCATAACTATCGATGCACTATCCATACAAGGAAGGCATGTATTATGGTGGTCCGCCTCCTACCCTCTGGGGGCTTCACCGAACTGAGATTTAACAATAGTGCTAAACCTGGAAGCATATATTGAGGAATGATGGCACAAGGTAGAGCCGAGTGTAACCACTCCAAATTCCACGTATAGTTAAAACCAAATTTTAAATTATAATTTAATATTGGAGTCAGATTAACACGAGGGTAAAAACTAGTAACCGTTACGTTTTCTTGCTGTGGTCATGGATATATTTGATGTGTTGTTCCGCGCATTTGTGAATATTCTGATGCTCCCATTGGAATATTGACGGTCCGGCGACAGATCAGACATATCTCTGATGACAGCATGGCCCCGTTTGCGAACGGAGAGTAACCAGAATGCTACTGGTCCGTTTCAGGCCAGTTTTAAGCGGGATATGAAGCAACGCCTTCATATCTGACCCGTGGCAACGGAACCAGTGCATTCTTAATTATAATTGTGCCCTGTTCTTACGAACAGAGGAAAAATAACTAACTAACTAAAAACTAACTAACATCTCCGGTTTGAATCACACCAGCCAAGGGAAGAACACGCGATGCCTTCCCCTCCAGCTACAAACCCTCATTGGTCTAGCTGTGAGGTGTTTACACATCTAAAACGAATTTTGTGCAACTGGAAACAATATATAAGTGGTACACGTCCTCTGAATGGATCGCAAGGGCACCGGGCTGCGCTGCCACAGTTCGTTACGCGAATAGCGATCTCATCAATCTAAATTCCCCAGACATAAATAATAAACCAGTGCATCCAACACGAACGCTGTAGCATTGGATGCTCTTTAAAAAAAAATTGAGCAAATACAAACGTGTAATCGGGCGCAAGTGTGTGCGTCACCGTTTTAAATATAGTTGATTACGCTATTGGCGATCTCATAAATCCAAGTTCCCGAGACAGAAATTATTATCGAGTGCATCTAAAACGAATTTTGTGCAAGTGGAAACAATATACAAGTGGTAAACGTCCTCTGAATAGATCGCGTGGGCACCGGACTGCGCTGCCACAGTTCGTTGCACGAATAGCGATCTCATAAATCCAAATTCCCCTGACAGAAATAATTAACCAGTGCATCCAACACGACCGCTGTGGCATTGGAAACTCTTTAAACAAATAATATAGCAAATACAAACGTGTAATCGGGCGCAGGTGTGTGCGTCACCGTTTTAAATACAGTTTATTACGCTATTAGCGATCTCAAAAATGCAAGTTCCCGAGACAGAAATTATTATCCAGTCCATCTAAAACGACCTTTGTGAATAGGAAACAATCTACAAGCGGTACACGTTCACCAAATAGATCGCGTGGGCACCGGACTGCGCTGCCACAGTTCGTTGCGCGAATAGCGATCTCATAAATCCAAAATCCCCAGACAAAAATAATTAACCAATGCATCCAAAACGAACGCTGAGGCATTGGAGAATATTTAAACAAATAATATAGCAAATACAACCGTGTAATCTGGCGCAGGTGTGTGCGTCACCGTTTTAAATACAGTTGATTACGCTATTAGCGATCTCATAAATCCAAGTTCCAGAGACAGAAATTATTATCCAGTCCATCTAAAACGAATTCTGTGCAATAGGAAAAAACTTACAAGTGGTACAGGTTCACCAAATAGATCGCGTGGGCACCGGACTGCGCTGCCACAGTTCGTTGCGCGAATAGCGATCTCATAAATCCAAATTCCCCAGACAGAAATAATTAACCAGTACATCCAACACGAACGCTGTGGCATTGGAAACTATTTAAACAAATAATTGAGCAAATACAAACGTGTAATCGGGCGCAGGTGTGTGCGTCACCCGTTTTAAATACAGTTGATTACGCTATTAGCGATCTCATAAATTCAAGTTCCCCAGACAGAAATTATTATCCAGTCCATCTAAAACGAATTTTGTGCAACTGGAAACAATATACAAGTGGTACACGTCCTCTGAATAGATCGCATCGGCACCGGACTGCGCTGCCACAGTTCGTAACACGAATAGCGATCTCATGAATCCAAATTCCCCAGACAGAAATAATTAACCAGTGAATCCAACACGAACGCTGTGGCATTGGAAACTATTTAAATAAATAATAAAGCAAATACAAACGTGGAATTGGGCGCAGGTGTGTGCGTCACCGTTTTGAATACAGTTGATTACGCTATTAGCGATCTCATAAATCCAAGTTCCCGAGACAGGAATTATTATCCAGTCCATCTAAAACGAATTTTGTGAATAGGAAACAATCTACAAGCGGTACACGTTCACCAAATAGATCGCGTGGGCACCGGACTGCGCTGCCACAGTTCGTTGCGCGAATAGCGATCTCATAAATCCAAATTCCCCAGACAGAAATAATTAACCAGTGCATCCAACACCAACGCTGTGGCATTGGAAACTAGTTAAACAAATAATTGAGCAAATACAAACGTGTAATCGGGCGCAGGTGTGTGCGTCACCGTTTTAAATACAGTTGATTACGCTATTAGCGATCTCATAAATCCAAGTTCAGGAGACAGAAATTATTATCTAGTCCATCTTAAACGAATTTTGTGCAACTGGAAACAATATACAAGTGGTACAAGCCCTCTGAATAGATCGCATGGGCACCGGACTGCGCTGCCACAGTTCGTTGCGCGAATAGCGATCTCATAAATCCGACTTCCCGACAGAGAAATAATTGCCAGCCTTGTGTGTTGGTGGGGAGTGCATCAGGGAGAGGACGAATGAGTGGAGTAGGGGCAGGAAAGCTGCGGAATGGGAGGCATCAAGGTGGATGTTGAAGTCTCCCAGGAGGATCAGTGAGGTGCCATCCTCTGGGAATGAGCTGAGCAGGGTGTCAAGCTCATCGAGGACGCTTCCCAGGGCCCCTGGAGGGTGATAGATAACAACAATTTACAAGTAAACAGGATAGGTGATTGAGACAGAGTGGTATTCAAAGGTAGAGATGGAGAGGTGAGAGAGGGGGAGAACAGAGAATTTCCAGGAGGGAGATATCAGCAAACCTGTGCCCCCACCACGGCCAGACGGGCGGGTGGCGTGAGAGAAGGAGGAGGAGGAGGAGAGGGCTGCAGGGGTTGCAGTGTTGCCTGGTGTGATCCAGGTTTCAGTGAGGGCAAGGAAATGTAGAGAGAAGAGGGACGCGTAAGCCGAAATGAAGTCAGCCTTCCGCATAGCAGACTGGCTGTTCCATAGCCCTCCTGCGACCGTGAAGTCGTCACAGGGGGGTCAGTGAGGGATAGCGAAGGTGGAGAGGTTCCGTCGCAGCGGGGGGCCTCGCCTGCGGTAGCGAGTTCTGTAGGGGAGAGAACGGGTTGGGATGGGGTTGACACATAGCATAGCAGTGAGGACAGGGAAGGCCTGTGGTGTGGCCACATGGTCAAGGAAAAGTTAAATTAAACATACACATGCATACTGAGAACAATCAATCGAGGACTGTCAGGCAAAGTCAAGGACCTCTCAACGTCAGCAGCAGAGGCAGAAACCTGCAGAGAACAAACGATGTGAAATTAAACACATTTAAATATTATTAGGAATGCAGTGTCCTCCATAATGTTTGGGACAAAGACCCATCATTTATTGATTTGCCTCTGTACTCCACAATTTGAGATTTGTAATAAAAAAGGGTATTTACATCCATATCGGGTGAACAGTGTATGAATTACAGCCCTTTTTATACATAATCCCCCCAATTTTAGGGCACCATGCTTGGGACACAGCAATGTTACAGTGCACATCATGAAGGAGTACACCCTCTCTGAAAAATGGAAATCCAGCTTTATCGCTTTACAAATAAAAAAAGATTTGGGGTTCCTATATTATGTAGTGTTACAGCAACACTGCAATACTGCAATGCTAAACAGGAAAGCATGTTTTTTTTAACCAATATTATAAAGAGCCATGTTGCAAATGAGTACACCGCCTCTGAGAAAAATTTGTTTCTGCTTCTAAATTATGACCATCACAAAAAAGAAAACAAAATTGACAGCTATTAAACATATACTTAACTGCAACATAGAAAGATATGTCATCAATAACTGTAAAATCAGTGAATTAGCCAACATTGAGTGCCTTGATGTTTGATGGGGAGTGCTGAGCAACATCAAAATTCAATTGAGCACCTTTGGGTCCTTGTTAGTCTTGATATGTTTCATTGGTATCTGGTAAACCAGTGTTGCTGATACACAGCATCATATAGGAACCCCAAATGTTGTTATTTGTAAAGAAATATAGCTGGATTTCCTGGATTTCCATTTATGATGCGCACTGTCTGTGAATGAAAGTAGTCATGTTTAGTACCCCCCAATTCCCATAGAGATCCATTCAAATGCAAAGAGTTTTAGTATCGCTTGTAGGACAACCTGAAAATAAGATATCCAGACTCTGATGATGTTGATAGGTCACGGACATCAGGAAGTCATGGCATGCAAAGGATATGCAACCAAGTATAAAAAAATGACAATTTAATCTATGATTATGTTAATTTGTCCAATTATATTTGAGCCCCTAAAATTGGGGGGGACTATGTATAAAAAGGGCTGTAATTCCTACAATGTTCACTTGATATGGATGTAAATATGGTCAAATCAAAGCAGAAAGTCTGCACTTCAACCACATTGTGACTGTTTTATGTCAACTGTTTGTTTGTTGGAGAACAGAATGAAAACAACAAAAAAATGTGTCCCTGTCCAAACACATACAGACTGCACTGTATATTTACTTTAATTTGTTGTACAACGCAAAACCTGGGAATAAAAGAGGGTGAAGGGAAAAACCCGCGGCCCGTCCAACCGCCCTACCTGGTGCAGGATTACCTGGAACAGAGTGAGAAAGAAAGAGAGAAAAACGGCCCAGAAAGCACTGGGGCTTCCTTATTATAGGGTTTACCCCCAGGTGCTCTCAATTAGAACGGGGTGCACCGCACACACTGGCCGACTCCTGTAACTACAATAAAAATAAAACAATATTAGAGACAGTCGTCACATCTGTTTCCAGTATCAGTGCATCACTCTGCTGTTTGAAGTGAGCCATCAGCACCAGCAGAACATATGGAGCTGCCACACTGGTATTGCTTCGGGTCAGAACAGCCTTGACTTCACTGTTGGTAGGGTTTTTCTTGAGGAACTCCATGATATTTCGCCCATTTCCTTCAAGAGATGCTTCCAGTTTTCTCAAAATGTTGATGTCTGTTAACATCTCAAAATGTGTACACTTACTCCTAGGGACAAACAGGTATGGCCACTGAGATTTCAGATATTCAAGTGTGTGGGCCGGTGTTGTGTTTATCATCTTGCGCTGTAAGTAGTACGTTGCCTCCATGAGATTCTGTACTTCTCCCCTTTCAATCCCAGACAAGCCCTCACGAGAGAAGAACTCCAAAAGTATCTTCTTTTTCTCTTCCAGTGTGCTTCCTGTTTCTTCAGGTGGAAGGTCTGGCTGCCACCGTGTGCTGCCATCGCTATCTGCAGGGCCTGTGTTTGGCTTTGCCCCTGTGGTGACAGACCTGCACCGTGCCAAAGTGTTATTTCTCTTTAAATGCTCAACATGAATTTTTATTTGACTCAGGAGAGATGCATATCCTCCCCCTATAAATTTCCCTTCTATCATGTCAGCGAAGGACTGTGGAAACCCCTTGACAATCTTGACAGAAATTATGAGGCACTGCGACCACGAAGGGTTGGCCTCAAACTTCCTCATTTCGTCCACCAAGACCCGAACCATTTGCCTTCTATCTGCTGGTGAGGGCCTTATCCCACTTTCAGTAGCAGTACCAATACCTGGTGGCATTTTCTCCCAGGGTACCTGGAAAGTTTCTGGCCAGTTTTGCTTTACTGGTGGCCGTGTGGAATGTGATGGTGAAGGGCTACTGGATCTCGAGGAGCTTGACAGTGATGAACTGCCTTCTGGGGACTGGAGTAGGGGGGTAGCACAACGAATGGCATCTGGCAATGAAAACAAAAATCTATCATTATCAATATTGACTAAAATGATGCCGAAATTAATTAAATAAAACAATAAGCATTTTAATACACTCTTTAATTTGGTCGTGAAGTAGTAAATATACAGTTCCTGCTCATTTCCATGCATTTAAAAGTTTTCTGCACTGGCTTGGTCGAATAACCTCTGCAATTTCCTGTTCTCTTATGTACTGCAAGTCATCTTTGCTTTCCACTGCCTGGTGTAAGATCGTTTCAACCAACAGAATGAGCGTCTCTTCTGGCACACTTGGCAGGACAGAAATGACTGCGTCCTTGATGCTCTCACTTATATCAGACATTCTGGAGGAAAGGAGTGGTGAAGGGCTATTAGAGACAGACCAAACATGTTGTACACAGGCAAAGGGTAATAGTCAAGGAGGCGTGCATGATCTAGGCAGAAATAATTTGAAATGGGGTTCTCTGAGCCCATCTTTGGGCAGTAAATCCCCTGATCAAAAAGGAAATCAGACTGGCATTTCTCTGTGACAAAGTAAACACAACTGTTGCAAACAAGAATCAGTTCTATCTTGCCAAAGACTAGTCCCTCATCATTCTTCTCCAAGACAACACACATGCCTTTTTTGTAGCTTGTGCCTTTAACGGGGACATTGTGTACAGCCACAGAGTTAAGTAGCTGGAGGCCTAAATGATCAACAGATTGTTTTATCTTGTCATTGTAATCATTTGGAAAAGAAATCTGAACCTCTATCAAAAATGACACAAGGTGGAAACACATTACCAGCACAGAGAGATGCTTGTAAAAGTTGATGCCTCTCTGCTAATGTGGAACACAAATTCTTGAAGTTGTGTCATTTGTGAGCACACTGTTTAAAATGTGTGTGTGTTTACTCTCAAACCTAAGGGTCCATAAGCGAATAAGAGGCCCAAAGCAAAGTATCAGTTCAGGATAGTGACATATATAATGGTGTTTCGGCTTAAGTGGGTGATTAGGAAAACAATCCTGTCGACTTGGCAAACACTCCTCAATAAGGACTCTCAAGTAGGCCACCTGGCTAGTTGCAATGGCAGGAGCACAAACAAATTCAACTTTTTGCCTTAGCTGCAACACAAATTGCCAAACTTCATTTTCAACTGGATTTTAAATTTTGTCCCCAATCAAGAGAGGCAGAAGTCTAAGGAAACACCAATTCTGGACAGCATGTCCACTCAATTTCTCACTTCCTGGATTCATTTCACATGGCTTATTGCTGGCGTCATTGCCAAGGTACCTGAAGTGATTAAGCCGTCCATTCAGTTCTCTATACGTGAAGAATTTCTGATTTGTGACAAAATGACTTAGGTATAGAGCCAAGTCATATGCGACGATACCCTCAAATAAGTCATGGCCCAGACAAGGAGGCAGACCAGGTTGGCACACATGGAAGTGGGTTAATTTGATAAATTTGGAATCAAGTTTAATTCCCAGTGACAGTTATGATGTACTTACGTTATGCTGCATGCTGTGCTGCACGCTGTCCTTGTATGATGCAATTGTTTTCTTTTCACCTGTTGTGAAGGGAGATGACAAACATTGAGCACGGTCAACAGTACATAATCTGCAGAAATGGGTGCTTTTACTGAAGTTTTCACTAAAGCCACCAATACTGTGTGATCCCAGATTATCTCCAGCTATGGCACACAATGTTCCTCGGTACACATGTCCATCAGGTAAGACTATACCACTTAAATCAACGTAGATGATTTACCACTTCAAAATCCTGGTACAGTACCAGACCAAGAGATTCCTCCTACTTCTTAAACAGTACATTTGCTGCCACATTGCTACCATCCCAGATGTCCTCCAAGACATCTCTTGATCTTGACAAAGACTGTATCTCTTGTTTGTTGCTATGTGTTTGCTGCTTGACCGACTGACACTGAAAGAGTGATCGAAGTGCATCTTTTAACGGAATGTATTGAGCAAAACATTCCTTCCCTGAATCATTCATTCCAAGATAAAGTGGGACTGGCTCAATGTAATGTAAAAACTGTTTTTTGTCTTTGATCAGTTTTCAAGGTACCAGTGTTGCATGCCCGAAACAAATCCTCGGATTTAAGAACCTCTATGACATTCTCTCTCTCACTATCAGAGATATCCAATGATACCAGCTTTTCGTCCAACTTATGAAGTAAATGAGACTGACTGATATCATGCACTGCTTGAAAATCCTCAATAATAGACTGTATGACTGATGCTGGCAGTAAAAGTTTTGCCTGCAACTTTAAATAAAAGAAAGCCAAATTGTGCAAGAAAAGGGATTCATCTGCTCTCTCTGGCAGCACCGCTGCTTGGTCTCCCTCATTATCATCAGTTATGTCGTCAGTCAAATCCCCCTCCAACACTGAAACATCCTCAACTTGTTCATTGGTTGCCGTTAGTCTCGTCTCTCTTCCTACTGTTTCAAGGCCCAAAAGACTGGATGCTGTACAAGACTTGTGTACTCTTGAAAAATGAGAAGTAAAGGAAGAGACGACTGAAAACGTTCTCACACACTGACGAAATGGACAAGAAACTGCCCTGCCCTCTCTGATATGAGATTTCAAATGAGAGTTTAAACTGGATAAATCATTGCATCTAACATCGCAAAATTCTACATGACAAGATACACGCTCGATTGCAGTTACCTGTGCTCTCCTCTTATCTTGATGCTCTCGATATACATGACATTCCAACTGCGTTACGTTTCTGAACGAACGGGTGCAATCTAAAAAGGCGCATTTAAACGACGCGATTGGAAGACTCGCACGTACTTTCATATGCCTAACAAACGCATACTTCGTTAAGCATTGGTGACCACAATACTGACATGGAAACATGCTTTCATACTAAGCTATCGCTGGCGAATGATTGGCCGTTATGATACGAACTAGTTTTATGAATTCGAAACGCACGTAGCCTACCTGCGCAATCCAGCGACTCTCTAGCCAGCTGCAACAAAAAATATTCGAAATACAGGGTTGCCTTGGAAAAGAACAAGAAGATTAATGTGAAATACAGATCAACGTATTCTGTTGGAAATAAAAAACGAACAAATTGTAATATAATTACTTTTAAATTCGCGTAGCCTATTAGGTGTGACACTCGAAACTTGGCATTGCTTTGTTAACAAATTCTCTACCGCCACTACTAACCAATGGCTTCCCAATATCCTTTGCAATTTCCAGTTAATTACTGCAAATTCAAACGGTGATATGCAGTTAAGAGCAATGTGCTGTATATCAATAAAACAGCAGGTTACTGTCGGAATTTCCCTGTAATTTCACATCAATTTCATACCGTGTACCAACAATGACTATATATATGTTTATTTTGATATTTATTGATTTATATAGATTTAATCAGCTGAAAGTGAAATGTTAATCTGCGGGCGTTTGGGCATATTATTTTGCCTTTGTCAAGCAAAACTCTGGTTCGTAGTTCTAATTGGACCGTCGTTATGCAGACACTCTGCTTGGTAGTTCTATTTGCACCGTTTTTAAGCAAAAACCGCTGATCGTTAGTTCCAGGAAAACAATGATTTTATCAAGAAATAAATAGTTCCTTCTCGTTTCATAGCATGCAATTAGTTTATACCATGTGTAAAGCTACCATACGTTTTTTGGCATTACATTTGTTGTGTTCAATAATAGATGTTACAGGTTGAGTGTATTCTGACCACTAAGAGGAGGCATTGTTTTGCTTTAGTGAGAGTAGTTGGAAGTCTAAACCTAGTAAGGATGTGACGTGGGGGAAAGTGTGTTGACCAGGAAATTGGGGTAAGATGCATACGCTCCTGCATTCGGCAGCAGGTGTGTGCATCATCCGTCAAATTCGCCAATAATCAAGCACCACCGCTATTACTAGTAATATTGACATTCATTCTAAGAAATGCATGCCCTCGCAGGCGTTTTGTGCACACGCAGCCTTACATTTAAGGACTTATAAATGCCTGGGGAAAATAAAAGGATGGCTTGGGCTCCACAGTGAACGAAGAAGCTCATGCATTCGGTAGCAGGTGTGTGCATCTCCGTATTAAAATCAGTTGATTACGCAAATAGCGATCTCATAAATCCAAGTTCCCGAGACAGACATTATTACCCAGTCCATCTAAAACGAATTATGTGCAACTGGAAACAATATACAAGTGGTACACGTCCTCTGAATAGATCGCGTGGGCACCGGACTGCGCTGCCACAGTTCGTTAGGCGAATAGCGATCTCATAAATCCAAATTCCCCAGACAAAAATAATTAACCAGTGCATCCAACAGGAACGCTGTGGCATAGGAAACTCTTTAAACAAAAAATTGAGCAAATACAAAGGTGTAATCGGGCGCAGGTGTGTGCGTCACCCGTTTTAATTAGAGTTGATTACGCTCTTGGCGATCTCATAAATCCAAGTTCCCGAGACAGAAATTATTATCCAGTCCTTCTAAAACGAATTTTGTGCAATAGGAAACAATCTACAACTGGTACACGTTCACCAAATAGATCGCGTGGGCACCGGACTGCGCTGCCACAGTTCGTTGCGCGAATAGCGATCTCATGAATCCAAATTCCCCAGACAGAAATAATTAACCAGTGCCTCCAACACCAACGCTGTAACATTGGAAACTATTTAAACAAATAATTGAGCAAAAACAAACGTGTAATCGGGTGCAGGTGTGTGCATCACCGTTTTAAATACAGTAGATTACGCTATTGTCGATGTCATAAATCCAAGTTCCCGAGACAGATATTATTATCCAGTCCATCTAAAACGAGTTTTGTGCAATAGGAAACAATCTACAAGCGGTACATGTTCACCAAATAGATCGCGTGGGCATCGGACTGCGCTGCCACAGTTCGTTACACGAATAGCGATCTCCTAAATCTAAATTCCCCAGACAGAAATAATTTACCAGTGCATCCAACACGAACGGTGTGGCAGTGGAAACTCTTTAAACAAAAAATTGAGCAAACACAAAGGTGAAATCGGGCGCAGGTGTGTGCGTCACCGTTTTAAATACAGTTGATTGCGCTATTGGCGATGTCATAAATCCGATTTCCCGAGACAGAAATTATCATCCAGTCCAACTAAAACGAATTTTGTGCAATAGGAAACAATATACAAGCGGTACACGTCCTCTGAATAGATCCCGTGGGCACCGGACTGCGCTGCCCCAGTTCGTAGCGCGAATAGCGATCTCATAAATCCAAATTCCCCAGACAGAAATAATTAACCAGTGCATCCAACACGAACGCTGTGGCATTGGAAACTCTTAAAAAAAAATTGAGCAAATACAAAGGTGTAATCAGGCGCAGGTGTGTGCGTCACCGTTTTAAATACAGTTGATTACGCTATTGGCGATCTCATAAATCCAAGTTCCCGAGACAGAAATTATTATCCAGTCCATCTAACCATCTAAAACGAATTTTGTGCAACAGGTAACAACCTACAAGTGGTACACGTTCACCTAATAGATCGCGTGGGCACCGGACTGCGCTGCCACAGTTCGTTGCGCGAATAGCGATCTCATAAATCCAAATTCCCCAGACAGAAATAATTAACCAGTGCATCCAACACGAACGCTGTGGCATTGGAAACTACTTAAACAAATAATTTATCAAATCCAAACGTGTAATTGGGCGCAGTTGTGTGCGTCACCCGTTTTAAATACAGTTGATTACGCTATTTGCGATCTCATAAATACAAGTTCCCGAGACAGAAATTATTATCCAGTCCATCTAAATCGAATTTTGTGCAACTGGAAAAATATACAAGTGGTACAAGTCCTCTGAATAGATCGCGTGGGCACCGGACTGAGCTGCCACAGTTCGCTGCGCGAATAGCGATCTCATATATCCAAATTCCCCAGACAGAAATAATTAACCAGTGCATCCAACACGAACGCTGTGGCATTGGAAACTATTTAAACAAATAATATAGCAAAACAAACGTGTAATCGGGCGCAAGTGTGTGCGTCACCGTTTTAAATACAGTTGATTACGCAATTAGCGATCTCATAAATCCAAGTTCCCGAGACAGAAAGTGTTATCCAGTCCATCTAAAACGAATTTTCTGCAACTGGAAACAATATACAAGTGGTACACGTCCTCTGAATGGATCGCGTGGGCACCGAACTGCGCTGCCACAGTTCGTAACGCAAATAGAGATCTCATAAATCCAAATTCCCCAGACAGAAATAATTTACCAGTGCATCCAACACGAACGCTGTGGCATTGGAAACTATTTAAACAAATAATTTAGCAAATACAAACGTGTAATCGGGCGCAGGTGTGTGCGTCACCGTTTTAAATAAAGTTGATTACGCTATTAGCGATCTCATAAATCCAAGTTCCCGAGACAGAAATTATTATCCAGTCCATCTAAAACGAATTTTGTGAATAGGAAACAATCTACAAGCGGTACACGTTCACCAAATAGTTCGCGTGGGCACCCGACTGCGCTGCCACAGTTCGTTGCGCGAATAGCGATCTCATAAATCCAAATTCCCCAGACAGAAATAATTAACTAGTGCTTCTAAAACGAATTTTGTGCTACTGGAAACAATATACATGTGGTACAAGTCATCTGAATAGATCGCGTGGGCACCGGACTGCGCTGCCACAGTTCGTTACGCGAATAGCGATCTCATAAATCTAAATTCCCCAGACAGAAATAATTAACCAGTGCATCCAACACGAACGCTGTGGCATTGGAAACTCTTTACAAAAAAATTGAGCAAATACAAAGGTGTAATCGGGCGCAGGTGTGTGCGTCACCGTTTTAAATACAGTTGATTACGCTATTGCCGATCTCATAAATCCAAGTTCCCGAGACAGAAATTATTATCCAGTCCATCTAAAACGAATTTTGTGCAATAGGAAACAATCTACAAGTTGTACACGTTCACCGATTAGATCGGGTGGGCACCGGACTGCGCTGCCACAGTTCGTTGCGCGAATAGCGATCTCATAAATCCAAAATCCCAAGACAAAAATAATTAACCAGTGCATCCAACACGAACGCTGTTGCATTGGAAACTATTTAAACAAATAATATAGCAAATGCAACGGTGTAATCAGGCGCAGGTGTGTGCGTCACCGTTTTAAATACAGTTGATTACGCTATTAGCGATCTCACAAATCCAAGTTCCCCAGACAGAAATTATTATCCAGTGTATCTGTAAGAGGGGAGTCAAACTGGGAACCAGGAAAGGCTGGCATTTGAACGAGCCTGCTGGCTGAGTCTCATCCTGGACTTCAAAGAACCCAGAGCCGTGTAATAAAACAATAAGGTGCTCGCACTTCCTTCGGTTGAGCTGGCCATTTGGCTCTCTGGAATGCTACCATCTGGACACGACTAAGATAAGGGGAACTAGTCTCTTTGTCTAGGGTTGTGGGGGTGTGTGTGTTGGGGCCATTAAGGGGAAAAAGATCATCAGACCTCTGGCCGAATGGTGGGGCAACTGTGCTTGACAGTAACACAGTGCCCCTCTGTGGTCCCCTCTGTCATTACCCTTTTTATTTCTTTTCTGGATCTGGACTATAAACCATCTGTTCATCATATTTTACAAACCCTGGAAAAGTCTACAAACCATGCACATGTGTTCATTGTATTACTATATTATAACCTATGTAATAATAACATGGATTACATATAAAATGGTACACGAAAAGGGTATTTTCATGACAACTGCACCATAATATTACATCCACTTGACATGTTTGGTATGGGCGTGTTCAGTAAAATTCAAGAAATTGAATGAAATATGTTTCATACCAAATAACCTTTAATAAAACATAGTTTCAGAAACTCAGGGAAAAATTGGCACAATGGAATGTCCTCTCTGGTAATCATCTCCTTTCCCAAATTTCCTCACCAATTGTTTTACAACAGCCTCCAAATGGTGGGGGCTGAAATTCCGGACTTCATTCGGACGGGTTAATTTATGGCAATGCCGCCTAGACCAAACGCGGGATTCGGCTTAAAAGGAAGGGAGACAAAGCAATCGGGGAAGATCGTAACCGACTTCCCACAGTGCACATTCTCTGTGCTCTGTGTACATAGCTATACAGGAAGATCGTAACCGACTTCCCACAGTGCACATACTCTGTGCTCTGTGTATAGATAGCAATGGAAGATCGTAATCGACTTCCCACAGTGCACATACTCTGTGCTCTGTGTAGCCTATAGACAGACATGGAAGATCGCAATCGACTTCCCACACTGCGCAGGCCCTGTGATTTTGTGTGTAGTTACCAGGCTGGTAAGAACTTTTACTCTGTATTTATGTTTTTAAAACCTTCCATATTTTAATTTTAATTGACTGTTAATTTGAAGCTAATGACCTACCTGCCTGTTTAATAAATTCTTCTTATTTTTAACTTGCGTGGTCTTTGTGACTCTAATCACTTTTATCTTCTTTTCAGCCGTAATTCCGTTTAAATACTCAGGGGGACAATTCTGCTTAGGACCTACTGATCAGGGGTCTAGTACAGTAAAAGCCTTTAGTGAGGTCTTCGAGTTAGATAGGCGACCACGATCTGCCCGTTAACGGGATTGGTGGTATTGGTTCTGGTGTTTTGGCTTAAGAGGACCCATGGGCGTTATACGCCGGTCCTTGTCAAATTCGCCTGAAGGAACCCGATAGATACGCACCGTCCTGGGCTCATAACTATCGATGCACTATCCATACAAGGACGGCATGTATTATGGTGTTCCGCCTCCTACCCTCTGGGGGCTTCACCGAACTGAGATTTAACAATAGTGCTAAACCCGGGAGCATATATTGAGGAATGATGGCACAAGGTAGAGCCGAGTGTAACCACTCCAAATTCCACGTATAGTTAAAACCAAATTTTAAATTATAATTTAATATTGGAGTCAGATTAACACGAGGGTAAAAACTAGTAACCGTTACGTTTTCTTGCTGTGGTCATGGATATATTTGATGTGTTGTTCCGCGCATTTGTGAATATTCTGATGCTCCCATTGGAATATTGACGGTCCGGCGACAGATCAGACATATCTCTGATGACAGCATGGCCCCGTTTGCGAACGGAGAGTAACCAGAATGCTACTGGTCCGTTTCAGGCCAGTTTTAAGCGGGATATGAAGCAACGCCTTCATATCTGACCCGTGGCAACGGAACCAGTGCGTTCTTAATTATAATTGTGCCCTGTTCTTACGAACAGAGGAAAAATAACTAACTAACTAAAAAATAACTAACATCTCCGGTTTGAATCACACGCGATGCCTTCCCCTCCAGCTACAAACCCTCATTGGTCTAACTGTGAGGTGTTTACAAGTGTTGACCCCGACGTGATGGGAAGTATCTGGAGTTTGTTCCCTAAAGTGTCTGCTGGTGTTTTTCATCCCGGCGTGATACCCTTCGCTGTGGGTATTTCACATTTTCTTCTCTGGTTTCCCGATCCTTTGTGTGGTGAGTGACAATTCTCTTGTATATTAGCCTGTGCTAGGGAGAGTTTTTAGCCACTGTGTAGGGGATCGACATATCCCAGACAGGCCTGGGACCGTAGAAACCAGGCATTTTCATATTACTACCCTTCGGGGAATTCATGAACAGGGAAAGAGAGAAGCTTAGGCTGGTATGTTTTTAGGAAATGTGTTGTGCCAATACGGCGAAATGCGTTTTAGAACAAACTAGCCTATAGCCGTAGATGGTTGCGTATGTGTAAGAAAATGTAAACGTTTGTAGAAAAGAAGAGAGTTTTGATGCAAAGCTAACTACTGTTTCTGCGCAGAGGCGCAGAAAGCCTTGCTCAAACACAGGATAAAATGAGGCGCTGGTGAAAAGCCAGTGAATTTTGAAGGTGAACAATGAGAATGCTTATAGCTGTCGGTAAGCGTGTGCAATCACAGAATGCACATGCTATGAAGTTTGAACTTTGCTAGGGGGCTAACCCAGGAAAAGTGGCAAGCTTTGTAGGAAAATTTTGAGACTCCCCATGATTGTGATGACGTCACATGTTAAAGTTAGGGTGTTCCCACCAAGGTTGGGCCAGATGTATCCTCCTAAAACAGTAGCCCTATCAGTAGTTATAGATAAGTTTTCATGAGTGTGACGACTTCAATATGCGTCATGATAAAGTAAACATCTACTCATATAATCAAAACAGTAGCCCTATCAGTAGTTATAGATAAGCTTTTACGACTGTGACGACGTCACTATGCGTCATGATGAAGCCATATAATCAAAACAGTAGCCCTATCAGTAGTTATAGATAAGTTTTATGATTGTGACGACTTCACCATGCGTCATGATAAACTCATATAATCAAAACAGTAGCCTTAGAAATCTTACTATCAGTAGTTGTAGATAAGCTTTTGGAAACGCAAGAAACCACAGTATCAACTGTAGAAAAAGAGCATGAGAACGCAGTAGACTTAGAAATCATATATACATATTCACTCACTCAGCAGAAAAGAACTAGTCACTGAACAGATAAACACTAACTAGAAAACTAATATTTTACAGTGACCCATATGTAACTTGTATGTTTAATGAAAAAATTACAGAAGGCTGAGACTTATATGCATACTGGAAAAGTACAGAACAAAGACCACTGGTTCTCAAGAGAAAGTTGGGGTAGCCTCCCACACTGACGTTATCCGTTATCACCTAAGAACAAAGACAGTCATTTTGGTGCCAAGAAGGTCAGGTTGACCCAAGAAATAAAAATTATTGTGGTGCCAAAAAGAACAAGTGGCTGGGATTTACGTAAATGTATAAGGGGTTATGGAGTTTGTGGAGTACATTTTGTGTATAAAAGGACTGTAAAACTGACAGTCGTGGTTCAATTCGGCGGAATTGTTCCGGCTTTGTTGTGCACATGCACCGGTGCAAATAAAGTCAATCTTTTCTGAAGAGCTTGCTGCCGTGGTGTCTTTTCCCTCGTGAAGTTGTTTTCTACAGATTGGCGATTGGACTCAGAGACTGCTGTCGTTTTTCCTAGACCACGACATTTGGGGGCTCGTCCAGGATACGAAAGAGGAATCACTGAAGCTCCCGGCTCCTAGAGACAGAGGCGGAGGGTGCTTGCCCCTTAAAAAAGCTGGCGCCAGCTTATCAAAAGGTAAGAGTATTTAACTACTTTGTTTCGGACTGGGGCACTGTTCCCTCTGGCCTCTTCTCCCTGACGCCGGGAGTGAAAGCCTCTCGTACAACAAACCCGGCAACTAACATCGAAAATTGAGGGGAAGGAAGCGGCGAGCTCTTCAGAAAAGTACGCCCCAAACCGTGAGTGAATTGTGTGTGGTGTGAGTGGATTGTGTGTGGTGTGAGTGAATTGTGTGTGGTGTGAGTGGATTGTGTGTGGTGTGAGTGAATTGTGTGGGGTATGAGTGTGAATGGAGTGTGGTATGAGTGAAAGGACGTCATAAAATTTTTATTTTTCGGAAAAGTTTTGGGAAAAGTGTTGTTGGTTAGGAACAACATTGATAAAGCTGCTTATGCTTGATTAGATGCTTATGCTTGTGCGAAATTGTGTTGGAAACAGAATTGTTGAGTAGAAACAATTTTGGAAAAGGCCTATATTTGTTGCAAAAGTGTGAGGAACGGGAACTGGGAATTCAATATCCCTTTAGCGAAGTTTACACTGATGCAGGTGTGTGTGGCAAAGAGTGTAATTGGTACACTAACGCCGTTGTTATATGTGGTGCCAAGAGACTTGGAAAGGCAGTAATTCCTTGTGTAGGTCACCTGCAAGAGCTCGGGTCCGGGATAAAGTGTTGGAAAAAGGCCTATTTTTGTTGCAACAGTGTGGGTCACTGATGCAGGTGTTTGTGTGGGGCTAAGAGACTTGGAAAGGCAATAATTCCTTGTGTAGGTCACCTGCAAGAGCTCGGGTCCCGGGATATAAAGAGAAAACTGTTGTTGGGTAGAAACAAAAGGGATAACGCTGTGCTTATGCTTTGATTAGATGCTCATGCTTGCGGGGAAATAACGTTGTATTAGGGAACAGAGGAAAAACTTTTTGTGTGTGTGTGTACGTACAATTATAGAGTGTGTGGAAGAGAGAACGGCAAGAGTGTAGAAGAGATAAGAAGGGAGAAAATAAGTGTAGAAATCAAGGTCGTGGGGAGCCTTGGCTGGAAAAATAACGGTTAAATAATAAAGAAATAGAATAAAAGGCAGAAGCCTCGGTTGGGAATAAAGGTTAAATAGAGATAAAGTATATTAAAGTATTAGAGTATCCTGTCCTGTCACCGTAAAGTAATGGAAAAAGAAGAGAAAACGCCAATTGAGATAATCACAGGAAAATATCCTAAATGTGAACAGGAGATAAAGAAAATATCAGAAAAATGGACAAAAAGAACTAAGAAATTGGTGACAAAATGGCCAAAAGGGGGTACGTTTGATAGAGAAATATGCGATCAGATGGGAGGGGTAATAGCACATTATAAATCAGAAGACAAGTCAGAAACAAGAAAGCTAAAAAGAGAACAGGAAAAAACAATTTTAGGATGGTTTAGGTCCGCTTCCCTAGAAAGAGATGTAGGATTAAAAAGGGATTGCAGTGAAATAATGACTCCCCCTCCGTATGCCCCACAATCACCAAGACATGCGGTAATAAAAGAGAAAGACTTGTATCCAATATGCCCGGTAACATCTGCAGTGTATCCGGTAGTAAAGGGACAGGTGGAAATAAAAGGGTGGGTAGAACATGAGGAAGGTGAAGAACAACTGGGGATAGAGAGAGCGCGGCTCGAGCAAGAAAAGGAAAAAATAGAAACAAGGGTAGCTGAGCTGAAGGGAGAATATAAAGAAGTGGAGGAATTAGAAGAACTGTTAAAAGAAAAATATAACCAGTATGATGAATACCATAGTAGGTTAGCAAAAGGCACTGCAAATAAAAAACAAATCCCCCAGATAGAGTATAAACTAGAATATAGTAAAGGGGAGGAGGAGTCCTCCCCAGCAGAAAAAAGTGAGGCAAGCGATAGTGAAGCGAGCCAGGCAAGTAATAGCGAGGCAGAAGAGTCAGAGGGGGGAGAAGGGCCTGCACAGGTGGGGGGAGACTTAGCTGGGCGATATCAAAACGTAAGAAAAAGACCGCCAACCCGGCGTAACCCAGCAGCAGAAGGGTATAGCCATAATGCTAAAAGCCCATAGCACCATTATTGATGAGGGAAGGTGGTGTACCCCGATACATTCCCTGGTCCACCCAAGATATGTATAATGTAATAACCAATCTCCCTGAGTTGCAGAATGGGGCAGGCCACTGGATCAGGGTGCTGGAGGAGGAGACGACAGGCCGGCTCCTGGCTGTGGGTGACCTGAAGGCTCTCCTGGGGAAGGTTGTGGGGATGGAAACAATGCTGGACATATTTGAGCAAGCTGGCTTTGACAGAACCCATGCGCAGTCACCAGCAGTGGACGGTGGGTCGTTTAATAACGTGCGTGGGGTTGTTTGGGCTGCTCTACGAGCCCTGTATCCTGCACGACCGGACATAATGACCTTAACGGGGCCGCCGTTAAAAGAAAATGAACCACCAGCAACATACATCCAAACGCAGTTGCGCAGGTGGAGATTGATGACTGAGAGGGATGTACAGGAAGATCCCATAATGACCTCCCTCTTCCGCAAAGCTGTCCGGGAGGGGATGCCACAGGAAGTGGGGCGCCGCCTCGATGAGGGGGTGGGGCTGAACACCATGGCACACAGAGAGTTTGTTGATCATGTGGTACACGCTGTAGAAAGGCAGCGGAAAGAGGGGAAAACGCTGGAAGATCAAACAAAAGACATTCAAAGAAAGCTACTGCAGTTGCAGCTGGAGGAGCTGAAAACCAAAGAAAAAGAGGCGAAAAAAGTGGCATCTGTGAAAATACAGAATATGGACAATGGGTTCTTTGACTTTGAAGCCGCCCCCACGCCTGAACCATGGAGTGGTCTGATGGTGCCCCGGCCAACGGTGGTCTACAACTTCTCCGGCATCCCTCCCCCGGTGGCCATGCAAGGTAATATGAACGGGGGAGGGACACAACCGGGTGGGAATCATATGGGGGGAGGGCCAGGGATTGGTGGTCAAAATACCCAGTGGAGAGGGCAGCAGAATCAGAATAATAACATGCAAAATAGAAATTGGAACCAACAAGGCTTTTCTAATCAACAGAGACAGGGCCCCATAGTTTGCTATAGATGTGATCAGGAGGGGCACATAAAAAGAGTGTGTCCAAACGCTCAAGGGATGTACCCAGGTAACCAGGGGACCTGGGTACCTAATCAGCCTCAGCAATCGCAGGGTTACCCCAACTTGACCCCACCTCCTCAGGCTAGGTCCCCATATCAGAGTGGGGGACCTGTAAATTACCAAGGTGCCCAATAAGGGTGCCCAGAGAACCCAGGCGGAGTAGGACAGCATGTAATGATAACAAACAGGCCAGAACAAGAACCAATAATAAATGTACAAATCGGAGGAAAAATCGTCCCCATGATGATAGATACTGGAGCAACATGCACATGCATTAGGAAAGGATAGGCCTCACATCTGCCTATGTCGGGAGAAGTTATTAAATCAGTAGGGTTCTCGGGAAAAACAATGTTAAGCCCGACCACAAAACCAGTATTAATAAAAATAGGCGCAAAAGAAGCAAAATTAGAGATAGTAGTATGCAAATATTCCCCCATAAGCCTTCTAGGAAGAGATGCAATTCTGGCCTTAGGACTAAAATTAAATTGTGAAGGAGGGGGCATAGATTTAACAGGAATGTACTATGTGGGAAGTGAAAATCTCCACAGGGCAAATGTATATTGGGTAGGGGATATTGAGACACAAGTAAAAGACCAAGTGTGGAGCACTTGGCAAAAATATGTTGAGGCGCAGATCCCACAGGCAACTGAGCCAGAATATGATTTACATTGTACAATGAAGTTTGATCCCTACCAGGATCCAGATCTAGAAAGAGAGTGGAGTGAGGGGAAAGGAGAAAGACAGTATTTGGTGTCATCTGCGCTCCTGATAGGTCAGGAAGGAGCAGCATTAAACATAGCAAGGACCCCATGGATTGAGCAGTGGTTTCAGGAAGAACATGCAGCCCCACACATAGCGTTAAAAGTCAATCCAGGGTACCAAGCAAAGGACTTAGGTTCTATGGTAAAGAGAGCAGAAGAGCTCCAATTCGGGCCAACAGAAAATTCTTTAATTTGGTGCACAGCAGATCAAAAAATGATCAAAATTATGATAAGTGCTCAGATGTGGGGAAAGCCCCAACTGGTGAGGGTACCGTGGGAAGAGGGTACAAAACGGGAGAAATCTAGAGAAAATTTAGGCATAGAAGAACGTTTAAATCAATTACCAAGCCAACTATGGTCGCAACATGAAACGGAAATTGGTGACCCCGACTTACAAAGTTTGGACCTCAAAAAGTGTGGTGTGGCAATATGTTGATGACTTATTACTATGTGCAGACACAAAAGAGCAGTGCATGAGCGACAGCATGAAACCGCTGGAGAAACTGGCAAAGGGGGGACACAAGGTGTCCAGGAAGAAACTGCAGCTCTGTTCTCAGGAGGTGGAGTACTTGGGAAGAGTCATCACGGCTGGCGGTAAGAGAATGTCAAATAAACAGTTGGAGACAATAATGAAAGTTCCGCAACCACAGACAGTGGGACAAATGATCACATTCATAGAAATGACGGGTTTTAGCGTGGATTGGGTGGAAGGGTATTCTGAAAAAACGCAACCACAAAGAAAGATAATGAAGGAGGTTGGGCAAGAAGAACTGTCGAATAAAGGACGAGGGGGAAGTTGGCGGGAAAAAATAGGACTTGCAGTGGGGATAACAGTGATAGTGGTACTGGTGTTGCTGTTGTGTATCCTCCCTCTCTTGAGATCCTCTCCCCACAGGGCTATAGGCATCCAGTTGGTGTCGTAAGGTGACTAACACAGGAGTCAGGCGCCAGACGGTGATTCCAGGTTCCAGCGGACGGGACGCTGTCACAGTCCAGGGAGACGGGGAGAGCGGAGGGACTGCGGGCGCTGACACCAGTCCAGGGAGCAACAGCACCAACAGTGCCCCTGCGGGTCCAGTACGAGAATCGCAAGCCGGCTTTCCAGTGGAGTGACGTGCAGACCGCGTACTCTGGTTGGAAGAAATACCAGGAGACCAGTGGAGTGACGTGCAGACCGCGTACTCTGGTTGGAAGAAATACCAGGAGCCCAGTGGAGTGACGTGCAGACCGCGTACTCTGGGTGGAAGATATACCAGGAGCCCACCAACCACGAGAACTGTGGCAAATCATCGTGCTACAAATCAACGTGTTAAAGAAAATTTTACTGAGTGTATGATAACTTTGTTGGGTCAGAAGGCCAATAAGAATACAGTGAGGGGAGTTATTCGGGGCCATAAGATTTGACCCCGAAAGGGGGGAATGTAGGAAAATTTTGAGACTCCCCATGATTGTGATGACGTCACATGTTAAAGTTAGGGTGTTCCCACCAAGGTTGGGCCAGATGTATCCTCCTAAAACAGTAGCCCTATCAGTAGTTATAGATAAGTTTTCATGAGTGTGACGACTTCAATATGCGTCATGATAAAGTAAACATCTACTCATATAATCAAAACAGTAGCCCTATCAGTAGTTATAGATAAGCTTTTACGACTGTGACGACGTCACTATGCATCATGATGAAGTCATATAATCAAAACAGTAGCCCTATCAGTAGTTATAGATAAGTTTTATGATTGTGACGACTTCACCATGCGTCATGATAAACTCATATAATCAAAACAGTAGCCTTAGAAATCTTACTATCAGTAGTTGTAGATAAGCTTTTGGAAACGCAAGAAACCACAGTATCAACTGTAGAAAAAGAGCATGAGAACGCAGTAGACTTAGAAATCATATATACATATTCACTCACTCAGCAGAAAAGAACTAGTCACTGAACAGATAAACACTAACTAGAAAACTAATATTTTACAGTGACCCATATGTAACTTGTATGTTTAATGAAAAAATTACAGAAGGCTGAGACTTATATGCATACTGGAAAAGTACAGAACAAAGACCACTGGTTCTCAAGAGAAAGTTGGGGTAGCCTCCCACACTGACGTTATCCGTTATCACCTAAGAACAAAGACAGTCATTTTGGTGCCAAGAAGGTCAGGTTGACCCAAGAAATAAAAATTATTGTGGTGCCAAAAAGAACAAGTGGCTGGGATTTACGTAAATGTATAAGGGGTTATGGAGTTTGTGGAGTACATTTTGTGTATAAAAGGATTGTAAAACTGACAGTCGTGGTTCAATTCGGCGGAATTGTTCCGGCTTTGTTGTGCACATGCACCGGTGCAAATAAAGTCAATCTTTTCTGAAGAGCTTGCTGCCGTGGTGTCTTTTCCCTCGTGAAGTTGTTTTCTACAGATTGGCGATTGGACTCAGAGAATTTTGTCGTTTTCCTAGACCACGACAGCTTCTTATTATAATTAAATTAAATAATATTAAAATACTGCTGAATGCTGAATCAGGTGCATAACCTCGGCTTCGAAGTTCCAGCCCTGAAAGCAGAGTCTGTGCTGATCCTTAAACCCAGGTATGGCCCTGCGGCAGTACACACGTCTCAAGACCTCTGACAGTGCAGACTGCAGCTGCACCAAGTTTTGAAACTGTGCGTATCTGTCCGGAGGGAACCATACTTTAAGTCTCAGAGATCGAGGCCGGTACCAGTGTGATCACTGGACCTCTGAGTACCGCGCCCGATGTAATGTCACAGGACCGCTGAGTGCCACGGCAGATGCAAGTCTCCATCCCTCTGAAAGTGTAGCCGCAGGCTACAACAAGGGTGGCGACCGTCTGGAATTTGCTACATGTGGGACTCATGTCTAAAGACCTCTGAGACTGGTGAAAGGTATCAGGACACAGAACTTCTGAATTTCTGAGGTGCTGGAACCAGGGTCCTTGGCCTGTGTCATCTGTATCAGTAACCAGTGGTATACTATTAATTAAATAAATAGGCTAGATTTTATAAAATAGTTGAGATAAGCCAGTGTAGAAGATGAAATTCTAAAATGGCCTAGAACCAACAAAAAATAGACTTTGGCCTATTATAAATAATAATAATTAGCCTAGAGCTAAATTAAATTATATAGGCATAGGTGCGCCACCATTCACCTATCTTTAGAAAGCTCGCTTTCAAAAAAGTATAGTGAATTCTGGTGCACCCTATTGTTTTCATCTGGGTTTTTATTCTGCGTGTCTTAGTGGCACAAGGAGGAAATCAGAGGATTTTAATTAATAATATTAACAAATAATATGTTAATTATTAATGCATGCCTATGCACGTCAGTTAGGAACTGTTAGAAATTCACTAACAGACTTACTTGGGTGCCAATTAAATCAGCCAAGGCATGCTACATACTAAGAGATCTAATGGTATTTTTGTGTGAATTTCACCATAGCACAAAATATACATATTAGAATCTTTATCAAACCATTGCTAAGTCAGTCAATGCCATAAATGATCATAATGTCATCAAACTTTAACTCAGCTAATACGGGCCAGTATCATCTGTGCCTGCAAGGAAAATTGTTTAAGGAAGAATCTACCAAACTACATATGTCAAATAAATAAACAAATAAGGAGAATAAGCAACCCTAACCCTAACCCTGCATAGATTTTCTCTTCTTTGCCCAACTACAGGCAAAGAATTTAACACCTCATGGTTAGGGAGATTTGTAGGTCCCTTCTGGGAAAATGTTTTAGAAGTATGTGAAATGTTCTTAATATTTAGGATATCTCTGTAAATATTAATAACAATTTTCACAGTAATTTTAAAATGTATTTGTTACAAACTGAAGGATGCTACAACCTCCAAACACTACTTGTCTTGTATGTCGTAAATTATGCTTTTTGTGTTTTTTCTTCATTTTTATACTGTATGTTTATTATCATTGTTCTTTATTTATATACTATCACTTTCAAAACCCATCCACACAACATGTATTAGGTTTGTCTCCTTTCTTTTTAATTTCCCCAAATCCAGTTTATCCAAAATTACAAAGGATATTACCATGAGAAGGACAAAAAAATCATATTTACCACATAATGCAGTTGTCATGAAACTCCCAACTACCTCATTCATATATACCATGTCTTACAAACCTTTTTCCCCATAATCCCATTAAGTTTGTTTAGGTTCAACCTCTGCAAAGCCCCGTGGATGTCAACCTTAAGTACAGTTTCTCCAAGACTTTGCTTCGATAGATTCGCTCGAGAGGGCACCTCCGGGTCCAAAGTTCCTCCGTCACTGTCAGCTGTCTTCTGAGTTTTTTTTTTTCTGTACTTAAGAACGCGGGCCCTGACTGATGAAATGGACTTAGTGCAACAGGTCATCTGGGGCGCAAAAGTTCCCATCTTCACTCCAACATCTGATCCGCTCCCTACCATACACACCTCAACCCACACAACCCTTGATCTCAGCCTTCCCAGGTATTCCCACCATCAGCCCTACGACCCTGGACCTCCGGCGCCAACCCTCTGGGAAAGTGTCCATGACCCCTTGGGAGGACGTTTTGAGTGTGTCCCCCATTGGGCCAGAGGGGGGAGCTGTAAGAGGGGAGTCAAACTGGGAACCAGGAAAGGCTGGCATTTGAACGAGCCTGCTGGCTGAGTCTCATCCTAGACTTCAAAGAACCCAGAGCCGTGTAATAAAACAATAAGGTGCTCGCACTTCCTTCGGTTGAGCTGGCCATTTGGCTCTCTGGAATGCTACCATCTGGACACGACTAAGATAAGGGGAACTAGTCTCTTTGTCTAGGGTTGTGGGGGTGTGTGTGTTGGGGCCATTAAGGGGAAAAAGATCATCAGACCTCTGGCCGAATGGTGGGGCAACTGTGCTTGACAGTAACACAGTGCCCCTCTGTGGTCCCCTCTGTCATTACCCTTTATATTTCATTTCTGGATCTGGACTATAAACCATCTGTTCATATTTTACAAACCCTGGAAAAGTCTACAAACCATTGTATTACTATATTATAACCTATGTAATAATAACATGGATTACATATAAAATGGTACACCAAAAGGGTATTTTCATGACAACTGCACCATAATATTACATCCACTTGACATGTTTGGTATGGGCGTGTTCAGTAAAATTCAAGAAATTGAATTAAATATGTTTCATACCAAATAACCTTTAATAAAACATAGTTTCAGAAACTCAGGGAAAAATTGGCACAATGGAATGTCCTCTCTGGTAATCATCTCCTTTCCCCAATTTCCTCACCAATTGTTTTACAACAGCCTCCAAATGGTGGGGGCTGAAATTCCGGACTTCATTCGGACAGGTTAATTTATGGCAATGCCGCCTAGACCAAACGCGGGATTTGGCTTAAAAGGAAGGGAGACAAAGCAATCGGGGAAGATCGTAACCGACTTCCCACAGTGCACATACTCTGTGCTCTGTGTACATAGCTATACAGGAAGATCGTAACCGACTTCCCACAGTGCACATACTCTGTGCTCTGTGTATAGATAGCAATGGAAGATCGTAATCGACTTCCCACAGTGCACATACTCTGTGCTCTGTGTAGCCTATAGACAGACATGGAAGATCGCAATCGACTTCCCACACTGCGCAGACCCTGTGATTTTGTGTGTAGTTACCAGGCTGGTAAGAACTTTTACTCTGTATTTATGTTTTTAAAACCTTCCATATTTTAATTTTAATTGACTGTTAATTTGAAGCTAATGACCTACCTGCCTGTTTAATAAATTCTTAAATTTTTAACTTGCGTGGTCTTTGTGACTCTAATCACTTTTATCTTCTTTTCAGCCGTAATTCCGTTTAAATACTCAGGGGGACAATTCTGCTTAGGACCTACTGATCAGGGATCTAGTACAGTAAAATCCTTAGATAGGCGACCACGATCTGCCCGTTAACGGGATTGGTGGTATTGGTTCTGGTGTTTTGGCTTAAGAGGACCCATGGGCGTTATACGCCGGTTCTTGTCAAATTCGCCTGAAGGAACCCGATAGATACGCACCGTCCTGGGCTCATAACTATCGATGCACTATCCATACAAGGAAGGCATGTATTATGGTGGTCCGCCTCCTACCCTCTGGGGGCTTCACCGAACTGAGATTTAACAATAGTGCTAAACCTGGGAGCATATATTGAGGAATGATGGCACAAGGTAGAGCCGAGTGTAACCACTCCAAATTCCACGTATAGTTAAAACCAAATTTTAAATTATAATTTAATATTGGAGTCAGATTAACACCAGGGTAAAAACTAGTAACCGTTACGTTTTCTTGCTGTGGTCATGGATATATTTGATGTGTTGTTCCGCGCATTTGTGAATATTCTGATGCTCCCATTGGAATATTGACGGTCCGGCGACAGATCAGACATATCTCTGATGACAGCATGGCCCCGTTTGCGAACGGAGAGTAACCAGAATGCTACTGGTCCGTTTCAGGCCAGTTTTAAGCGGGATATGAAGCAACGCCTTCATATCTGACCCGTGGCAACGGAACCAGTGCATTCTTAATTATAATTGTGCCCTGTTCTTACGAACAGAGGAAAAATAACTAACTAACTAAAAAATAACTAACATCTCCGGTTTGAATCACACCAGCCAAGGGAAGAACACGCGATGCCTTCCCCTCCAGCTACAAACCCTCATTGGTCTAGCTGTGAGGTGTTTACACATCTAAAACGAATTTTGTGCAACTGGAAACAATATATAAGTGGTACAAGTCCTCTGAATAGATCGCGTGGGCACCGGACTGCACTGCCACAGATCGTTACGCGAATAGCCATCTCATAAATCTAAATTCCCCAGACAGAAATAATTAACCAGTGCATCCAACACCAACGCTGTGGCATTGGAACCTCTTTAAAAAAACAATTGAGCAAATACAAAGGTGTAATCGGGCGCAGGTGTGTGCGTCACCGTTTTAAATACAGTTGATTACGCTATTAGCAATTTCATATATCCAAGTTCCCGAGACAGAAATTATTATCCAGTCCATCTAAAACGAATTTTGTGCAATAGGAAAAAATCTACAAGTGGTACAGGTTCACCAAATAGATCGCGTGGGCACCGAACTGCGCTGCCACAGTTCGTTACGCGAATCGCGATCTCATAAATCTAAATTCCCCAGACAGAAATAATTAACCAGTGCTTCCAACACGAACGCTGTGGCATTGGAAACTATTTAAACAAATAATATAGCAAATACAAACGTGTAATCGGGCGCAGGTGTGTGCGTCACCGTTTTAAATACAGTTGATTACGCTATTGGCGATCTCATAAATCCAAGTTCCCGAGACAGAAATTATCCAGTCCCTCTAAAACGAATTTTGTGCAATAGGAAACAATATACAAGTGGTACAAGTCCTCTGAATAGATCGGGTGGGCACCGGACTGCGCTGCCACAGTTCGTTACGCGAATCGCGATCTCATAAATCTAAATTCCCCAGACAGAAATAATTAACCAGTGCATCCAACACGAACGCTTTGGCATTGGAAACTATTTAAACAAATAATATAGCAAATACAAACGTGAAATCGGGCGCAGGTGTGTGCGTCACCGTTTTAAATACAATTGATTACGCTATTAGCGATCTCATAAATCCAAGTTCCCGAGACAGAAATTATCCAGTCCATCTAAAACGAATTTTGTGCAACTGGAAACAACCCTACTAACAAAATGTGGTTGTGGCGACGTGCTATTAACGTCGTCTATTGGTCTCGTAACGTCCGCGTTACGTCTCAACTTACGTAGTATTACCGTAAAAACGTAAGACCAGCGCCTCGTCGCTACTACGTCGCAAAACAACGTTGTGGATACGTAATAGTTACGTCCTTACAACTTTACGTTTGACAATGTAATATAACAACCTTACCCCGACGTTGTGATTACATCGCCAGGCAGTCATCCGTCGTAACGTTATAGATTTACGTCGCTGACACGTTGTTTAAACTTCTTTATTACGTTATTTACCTTTTCACAACGTTGCGGATTGGTCACTTACTAAACCCTGACCATACATTTTGATTTTGTGTTAAAAAAAAGGTATATCATGGTGTTGTAATTTTGATCTCCATTCTATCCTACCAATGAAATGCCATTGCTTCTGTAATTCATATCTTCAAAATTTAAGATACTTTAAGTGCAGCAATAAAAAATGTACACATATCAAGCCCAAATAGAATAGAAAGCCTTTATTGTCATTGAATAGAATACCATTGAGATCAGGTTCAAGTTACATTTCTAGGTAGGCAATATTTGCAAGCATAATTATGATACAGAAGATGACAAACATACAAAACTAGATACAAAAACATAAAAAGGGCAAAGGGTAGTTTCAGGACAGTAATAACCATAGACCAATGATTTCAACATTAATAGTGTTGAGTATTTTTGTCTTTTTCAAGCGGTGAACTACATTTAAGTTAGGATCACCTTGGAATACAGTCACTCTTGTCTCAGGCATGCCTTGAGTGGGGAAGGCTGGACCTCAGGTTCTTCACTGGGGAAACAGTCATAAGGCCATGTGTGGGAGCTGAAAGGATATGAAATTGGACCAAGTAAGAAAAATACATTGAGTAACACATGCAGCTGGCTAAAATCGTAATTGTGTTTTGACAATGACAAACAGTCAGTGAGCAAAGAGCTATTTCCATATAATAGCCATAACTACCTTCATTCTGATCTTGTGCTCTAGTTTCCATTTGAGCTGTTGCGCCAAATGTAGAGAACTCTGCAAAACAAAATCAATTTAAGTCAGTATTTGGTGAAAATACAGAGAAATACTCTTGGTTAATATTGATTACACAATGCACTGGCGCGAAGCCAAAGCCATTTTTTTTTTTTTTTTTTTTTTTTTTTTTTTTTTAAAAAGGCCACGATTACACCAGGTATAGAGTAATAATGCTAGAGGGTTTTGACGAAAAAGTTGAGTTTTTGTATTTCTAATCTCATAAAAAAACACGCCTATTCAATCAATCTTGAGTGTGAGAGAGCCATCCACACATATGTTTGGCCTGTCCATGTAGTGCATGCTTATACACACAGGGCCAAGTGACTTGAAAGAATTGAGGAAACATTGGGTAGCATTGCTTTGAAATACATCTTATGTCATTTCGGTAAGGCAAGATAGCCTATATTGTTTGTAGTACCGTAACTTGGCGTCATTTTGATATCAGTACTTTTGAGTAACTTGGCATTTTTGTACGTTGAAAACGTGTTTTTTATGAGATATCATTTCTTTTTGCAAAGCGTTTTATTATGAGAGTGAGAAATGCGAAGTGACCCTGTAAGAAACGATTGTGGATTATGGCTATCGTGTGAATTTGTACAGTCTGATGAGCGTGTACCGTTCAGCAGTTTGGGTTTGCTATATATGTAAAACAGTGGCTGTCAGAAAGCGTGCGGTGGCGTAAGCATAAACGCATGAGAAACGCAGATGAAATATGGCCAGTGTATGTACTCACGGATTTGACGTCCATCCAACGAGCCTTGACTGACAAAAGAATCAGCAAGCCCGTAGAATTATAACTCCCTAGGTCGCAATTTGTGTAGCCTTCTGTCCTGCTCCGTTGTCTGTTATTTCGTGGAGATGCACTTTTAGTGTTTGTAAGGTTTATAAGGAATTTTGATAGGCTTATCTGCAGGTAGGAATCCTCTTCGCTGTTTTGCTAAACTAGAACCGGAAAACATGATAGTGGAGAATAGGAGCAGACGCATATGTCCCAACAGGCTTTGCATATGAGAAAATAACAACAGTTTGAGAGAAATGAGGATGAAATTATGAAATTGCGTAGTTGAAACAATATGTATTTAGCAGAATGGGCCTGTAGGTGACGGTTGACATGATCACGGAGTATAGTGCGAAGTAAATGGAGTGACCATGAACAAGCTTATATTCCTTATCGAACGGTATATATAACAGTCGCTATAAAGCGTTAGCTGTTAAAGTGGAGGGTTAAGTAACATGAAATCTATTGCACTGCTGTGTTCTTTTCATGTTCCGTACTAGTAGTTATAATTGAGAGTGAATCATGATTTTAAATGTAATATTTTAATGGGGAGTTGCAGAACGTACATACGTAGTAATTGTTTGTATGTGGCTAGATAGAGAAGGGGGCGAGGTAACATGAATGTAGAAACGTGGCGTTTGCTGATAAGAAGGTTTTGTACGGTAGCCAAGTGAAGAAATGTAGTTAGAAGAAATGGCACAGCGGTGAAGTGGTGTAACTTTTTAATAAAAGGAATACATTTGCCGTCATGAAATGCATATGGGTGGCCATGAGTGAGTTTTGGTAAAGCAAATATAAGCCTAAGAGAACGTTAGTGTAAAAGAGGGAATTATCTGCCTGAGGGCGAGGCGGGATTCGATCCTTCAAACGGAGGTTTAGTAGTCTGTCACTTTGTTAGGGCAGCACCATGACATAGCTGTGCAATGTGTGAAATATCATTAGCAAACCTGTCCGTGGTTTTAAAGAAGAACACAGGCGAGTAAGCACAGAAGAGCTCCCGTTGAATCCATATGGTTTTGCAATATTGTAGCCGGCTAACAATTGAACGTGCAGACGGTACGTCGGGGAACGGCTGGTAGATATGGTGCAAAAGCAATAACTGAGAAGTAAGTAGACAATTATTAGTGATGGTAAAAGCAGGTTAAAGAAACGCGTTCCTAGCTGGGCTTGAACCTACGACCCTGTGTTCCCAAGACGATAACCTTATCCACTAGACCACCGGCGGGCTAGCTGTTTGTACTGAGAAAGTTTCAGAGTAAAAAGATATGGGTATTTTGCGTGTGTATGCGAGTTTTTGATTGGGTGGTGTACGTGAAGATTTGGCGGGTGTCGGTAAAATGTCCAATGGGCAGACGTGTTATTAGTGGGATAGGCGGCAGGAAAAATAAGAATGAGAAGAAAGAGAAGAAGGAGAAAATGCAAAATCCCCTTAGTTTGGGGCTTTATTGTGTGGACATGTGAAGTTGTTTATGAAATCTGTCTGTTGAAATGGGGTCAGAATGTACAGAATTTAATGTTTTTAAGGGCTGAGTGTCTGTGGCTGTTGTGGTTATTTCTGTGGGGAACCCTGAAAAGTGCCAAACTCTCGGTGCTGTATAGGTATGGGGCATGCCCCCGCCAAGGCGTAACTTGGCGGGATGGCATACTTGCCATCCCAATGGAAATAATGTTTAGCTAAATGCTTTCAAAAGAGCGCAAATAGCTTTCAAAAAAGGCGCCAACAATGCTAGCTTGAAAAGGCTTGCTAGCTCCAGTTTGTCAAACACCAAAAACCAAATGAAGACCACACAACTATTTTATATCATATTTATGATGCATATTTTAACAAACATGTTGATATCTCATTAGGACGTGGACAAGGTGCATTACAGCTTTCAAAAGAGCGCCACATACGTTAGCTTTAAAAAGAGGCGCTGGCAACAATGCTAGCTAAAAGGACATGAACAAAGGTGCTTTACGGACAGCCGTTTATACATGTCGAATTAGCTCAATTGTTAGCTAACTAAACAGGCCATCGCCGAGATCAGCTAGGTAATGTTAGCTGGTCTTACATTACATTTGCACTGGGCTATTAGCGTTAAATACTCAATGTAGCAAATATGATATCTAACAGAACACTAACTCAGATTAGTCCCAAACAGACGCCAGGTCTGAACAGACTAACTTAAAGCATTAGCAACATTAAGCTAGAACTGCAAACATGCATGTTGAAAGTAGGACACCATCCTTACATTGCAAATACTACTAACTGAAAAGGTCTCCAATGCATTCAGTTCTTCTTGTTAGCTTTTACGGCGGTTGGCATCGAGTATTGTTGCATTAATACATTCAGTTAAAAATATAAAGGCATAATGAAACGCTTACCTGCTCTTGAACGCCGTCAAACCCAGATTTTCCCACGGAGAATTTGAAATCACAACGACCTTCTTCGAAGAGCACGTCACAGCAACATGCGCATGTGATTGGATATACCGTCTTCTTCTTCTTTTACAGCGGGTTGTCCACAGCTCATTAGTGAATTACCGCCACCTTCTGCTCCGGAGTGTGTATCAGACAATAGATTTAAACTCAAAAATCCCTTCACCCTAAACTATTTTTTATCATTCATGCTTTACACCGAGTCCTACTCTAAAATCCCTATCCATGTCAGCCACCCTAGAACCCTATACCTGCATATTCATCATATCCTATATTTAAATAAATAAATAAATAAATAAATAAATAAATAAATAAATAAATAATAAACCATGCATTGGATATAACGTGTTAACGGTCCAAGCGTAACGCGCAGACAGATAGACAGGTAGATATTTTACTGTAAACCAATACGTCATTTACAAACGTTCTGACAACCTACCAGTAACGTTTCAAATTAAGTAAGGATGAGGACTGTAATATAACGTAATTGTTACGTTATTAAATTAAATCGTATTTACGTAATTCTATAACGTTACTGCAACGTTGCAGAACAGTCTCCATGAGGACTGGTTATATTGCGACCATAGAGCAATGTTGTCACAACGTCACTTGTTGGTAATGTTGCGACTTACCAAATTACGACCAAAGTGTAACGTTGTCATTACGTAGTGTGTTTGTAGGGAATATACAAGTGGTACAAGCCCTCTGAATAGATCGCGTGGGCACCGGACTGCGCTGCCACGGATCGTTACGCGAATAGCGATCTCATAAATCTAAATTCCCCAGACAGAAATAATTAACCAGTGCATCCAACACGAACGCTGTGGCATTGGAAGCTCTTTAAAAAAAATTGAGCAAATACAAAGGTGTAATCGGGCGCAGGAGTGTGCGTCACCGTTTTAAATACATTTGATTACGCTATTAGCCATCTCATAAATCCAAGTTCCCGAGACAGAAATTATTATCCAGTCCATCTAAAACGAATTTTGTGCAACTGGAAACAAAGTGGTACACGTTCACCAAATAGATCGCGTGGGCACCCAACTGCGCTGCCACAATTCGTTGCGAATAGCGATCTCATAAATCCAAATTCCCCAGACAGAAATAATTAACCAGTGCATCCAACACGAACGCTGTGGCATTGGAAACTATTTAAACAAATAATTGAGCAAATACAAACGTGTAATAGGGCGCATTTGTGTGCGTCACCCGTTTTAAAAACAGTTGATTACGCTATAAGCAATCTCATAAATACATGTTCCCGAGACAGAAATAATTATCCAGTCCATGTAAAACGAATTTTGTGAATAGGAAACAACCTACAAGTGGTACACGTTCACCAAATAGATCGGGTGGGCACCGGACTGCGCTGCCACAGTTCGTTGCGCGAATAGCGATCTCATAAATCCAAATTCCCCAGACAGAAATAATTAACCAGTGCATCCAACACGAACGCTGTGGCATTAGAAACTATTTAAACAAATAATATAGCAAATACAAACATGTAATCGGGCGCAGGTGTGTGCGTCACCGTTTTAAATACAGTTGATTACGCTATTAGCGATCTCATAAACCCAAGTTCCCGAGACAGAAATTATTATCCAGTCCATCTAAAACGAATTATGTAAATAGGAAACAATCAACAAGCGGTACACGTTCACCAAATAGATCGCGTGGGCACCGGACTGCGCTGCCACAGTTCGTAACGCGAATAGCGATCTCATAAATCCAAATTCCCCAGACAGAAATAATTAACCAGTGCATCCAACACGAACGCTGTGGCATTGGAAACTATTTAAACAAATAATATAGCAAATACAAACGTGTAATCGGGCGCAGGTGTGTGCGTCACCGTTTTAAATACAGTTGATTACGCTATTAGCGAACTCATAAACCCAAGTTCCCGAGACAGAAATTATTATCCAGTCCATCTAAAACGAATTTTGTAAATAGGAAACAATCAACAAGCGGTACACGTTCACCAAATAGATCGCGTGGGCACCGGACTGCGCTGCCACATTTCGTAACGCGAATAGCGATCTCATAAATCCAAATTCCCCAGACAGAAATAATTAACCAGTGCATCCAACACGAACGCTGTGGCATTGGAAACTATTTAAACAAATAATATAGCAAATACAAACGTGTAATCGGGCGCAGGTGTGTGCGTCACGGTTTTTAATACAGTGGATTACGCTATTAGCGATCTCATAAATCCAAGTTCCCGAGACAGAAATTATTATCCAGTCCATCTTAAACGAATTTTGTGCAACTGGAAACAACATACAAGTGGTACAAGTCCTCTGAATAGATTGCGTGGGCACCGGACTGCGCTACCACAGTTCGTACCAATAGCGATCTCATAAATCTAAATTCCCCAGACAGAAATAATTAACCAGTGCATCCAACACGAACGCTGTCGCATTGGAAACTCTTTAAAAAAACAATTGAGCAAATACAAAGGTGTAATCGGGCGCAGGTGTGTGCGTCACCGTTTTAAATACAGTTGATTACGCTATTGGCTATCTTATAAATCCAAGTTCCCGAGACAGAAAATATTATCCAGTCCATCTAAAACGAATTTTGTACAATAGGAAACAATCTACAAGTGGTACACGTTCACCAAATAGATCGCCTGGGCACCGGACTGCGCTGCCACAGTTCGTGGCGCGAATAGCGATCTCATAAATCCGACTTCCCGACACAGAAATAATTGCCAGCCTTGTGTGTTGGTGGGGAGTGCATCAGGGAGAGGACGAATGAGTGGAGTAGGGGCAGGAAAGCTGCGGAGTGGGAGGCATCAAGGTGGATGTTGAAGTCTCCCAGGAGGATCAGTGGGGTGCCATCCTCTGGGAAGGAGCTGAGCAGGGTGTCAAGCTCATCGAGGAAGCTTCCCAGGGCCCCTGGTGGGTGATAGATAACAACAATTTACAAGTTAACAGGATAGGTGATTGAGACAGAGTGGTATTCAAATGTAGAGATGGAGAGGTGAGAGAGGGGGAGAACAGAGAATTTCCAGGAGGGAGAGATCAGCAAACCTGTGCCCCCACCACGGCCAGACGGGCGGGTGGCGTGAGAGAAGGAGGAGGAGGAGGAGAGGGCTGCAGGGGTTGCAGTGTTGCCTGGTATGATCCAGGTCTCAGTGAGGGCAAGGAAATGTAGAGAGAAGAGGGACGCGTAGGCCGAAATGAAGTCAGCCTTCCGCGTAGCAGACTGGCAGTTCCATAGCCCTCCTGCGATCGTGAAGTCGTCACAGGGGGGTCAGTGAGGGATAGCGAAGGTTGGAGAGGTTCCGTCGCCGCGGGGGGCCTCGCCTGCGGAAGCGAGTTCTGTAGGGGAGAGAACAGGTTGGGATGGGGTTGACACATAGCATAGCAGTGAGGACAGGGAAGGCCTGTGGTGTGGCCACATGGTCAAGGAAAAGTTAAATTAAACATACACATGCATACTGAGAACAATCAATCGAGGACTGTCAGGCAAAGTCAAGGACCTCTCAACGTCAGCAGCAGAGGCAGAAACCTGCAGAGAACAAACGATATGAAATTAAACACATTTAAATATTATTAGGAATACAGTGTCCTCCATAAAGTTTGGGACAAAGACCCATCATTTATTGATTTGCCTCTGTACTCCACAATTTGAGATTTGTAATAAAAAAGGGTATTTACATCCATATCGGGTGAACAGTGTATGAATTACAGCCCTTTTTATACATAATCCCCCCAATTTTAGGGCACCATGCTTGGGACACAGCAATGTTACAGTGCACATCATGAAGGAGTACACCCTCTCTGAAAAATGGAAATCCAGCTTTATCGCTTTACAAATAAAAAAAGATTTGGGGTTCCTATATTATGTAGTGTTTCAGCAACACTGCAATACTGCAATGCTAAACAGGAAAGCATGTTTCTTTTAACCAACATTATAAAGAGCCATGTTGCAAATGAGTACACCGCCTCTGAGCAAAATTTGTTTCTGCTTCTAAATTATGACCATCACAAAAAAGAAAACAAAATTGACAGCTATTAAACATATACTTAACTGCAACATAGAAAGATATGTCATCAATAACTGTAAAATCAGTGAATTAGCCAACATTGAGTGCCTTGATGTTTGATGGGGAGTGCTGAGCAACATCAAAATTCAATTGAGCACCTTTGGGTCCTTGTTAGTCTTGATATGTTTCATTGGTATCTGGTAAACCAGTGTTGCTGATACACTGCATCATATAGGAACCCAAAATGTTGTTATTTGTAAAGAAATATAGCTGGATTTCCTGGATTTCCATTTATGATGCGCAGTGTCTGTGAATGAAAGTAGTCATGTTTAGTACCCCCCAATTCCCATAGAGATCCATTCAAATGCAAAGAGTTTTAGTATCGCTTGTAGGACAACCTGAAAATAAGATATCCAGACTCTGATGATGTTGATAGGTCACGGACATCAGGAAGTCATGGCATGCAAAGGATATGCAACCAAGTATAAAAAAATGACAATTTAATCTATGATTATGTTAATTTGTCCAATTATTTTTGAGCCCCTAAAATTGGGGGGGACTATGTATAAAAAGGGCTGTAATTCCTACAATGTTCACTTGATATGGATGTAAATATGGTCAAATCAAAGCAGAAAGTCTGCACTTTAACCACATTGTGACTGTTTTATGTCAACTGTTTGTTTGTTGGAGAACAGAATGAAAACAACAAAAAAATGTGTCCCTGTCCAAACACATACAGACTGCACTGTATATTTACTTTAATTTGTTGTACAACGCAAAACCTGGGAATAAAAGAGGGTGAAGGGAAAAACCCGCGGCCCGTCCAACCGCCCGACCAGGTGCAGGATTACATGGAACAGAGTGAGAAAGAAAGAGAGAAAAACGGCCCAGAAAGCACTGGGGCTTCCTTATTATAGGGTTTACCCCCGGGTGCTCTCAATTAGAAAGGGGTGCACCGCACACACTGGCCGACTCCTGTAACTTCAATAAAAATAAAACAATATTAGAGACAGTCATCACATCTGTTTCCAGTATCAGTGCATCACTCTGCTGTTTGAAGTGAGCCATCAGCACCAGCAGAACATATGGAGCTGCCACACTGGTATTGCTTCGGGTCAGAACAGCCTTGACTTCACTGTTGGTAGGGTTTTTCTTGAGGAACTCGCCATGATACTTCGCCCATTTCCTTCAAGAGATGCTTCCAGTTTTCTCAAAATGTTGATGTCTGTTAACATCTCAAAATGTGTACACATACTCCTAGGGACAAACAGGTATGGCCACTGAGATTTCAGATATTCAAGTGTGTGGGCCGGTGTTGTGTTTATCATCTTGCGCTGTAAGTAGTACGTTGCCTCCATGAGATTCTGTACTTCTCCCCTTTCAATCCCAGACAAGCCCTCACGAGAGAAGAACTCCAAAAGTATCTTCTTTTTCTCTTCCAGTGTGCTTCCTGTTTCTTCAGCTGGAAGGTCTGGCTGCCACCGTGTGCAGCCATAGCTATCTGCAGGGCCTGTGTTTGGCTTTGCCCCTGTGGTGACAGACCTGCACCGTGCCAAAGTGTTATTTCTCTTTAAATGCTCAACATGAATTTTTATTTGACTCAGGAGAGATGCATATCCTCCCCCTATAAATTTCCCTTCTATCATGTCAGCGAAGGACTGCGGAAACCCCTTGACAATCTTGACAGAAATTATGAGGCACTGCGACCACGAAGGGTTGGCCTCAAACTTCCTCATTTCGTCCACCAAGACCCGAACCATTTGCCTTCTATCTGCTGGTGAGGGCCTTATCCCACTTTCAGTGGCAGTACCAATACCTGGTGGCATTTTCTCCCAGGGTACCTGGAAAGTTTCTGGCCAGTTTTGCTTTACTGGTGGCCGTGTGGAATGTGATGGTGAAGGGCTACTGGATCTCGAGGAGCTTGACAGTGATGAACTGCCTTCTGGGGACTGGAGTAGGGGGGTAGCACAACTTATGGCATCTGGCAATGAAAACAAAAATCTATCATTATCAATATTGACTAAAATGATGCCGTAATTAATTAAATAAAACAATAAGCATTTTAATACACTCTTTAATTTGGTAGTGAAGTAGTAAATATACAGTACCTGCTCATTTCCATGCATTTAAAAGTTTTCTGCACTGGCTTGGTCGAATAACCTCTGCAATTTCCTGTTCACTTATGTACTGCAAGTCATCTTTGCTTTCCACTCCCTGGTGTAAGATCGTTTCAACCAACAGAATGAGCGTCTCTTCTGGCACACTTGGCAGGACAGAAATGACTGCGTCCTTGATGCTCTCACTTATATCAGACATTCTGGAGGAAAGGAGTGGTGAAGGGCTATTAGAGACAGACCAAACATGTTGTACACAGGCAAAGGGTAATAGTCAAGGAGGCGTGCATGATCTAGGCAGAAATAATTTGAAATGGGGTTCTCTGAGCCCATCTTTGGGCAGTAAATCCCCTGATCAAAAAGGAAATCAGACTGGCATTTCTCTGTGACAAAGTAAACACAACTGTTGCAAACAAGAATCAGTTCTATCTTGCCAAAGACTAGTCCCTCATCATTCTTCTCCAAGACGACACACATGCCTTTTTTGTAGCTTGTGCCTTTAACGGGGACATTGTGTACAGCCACAGAGTTAAGTAGCTGGAGGCCTAAATGATCAACAGATTGTTTTATCTTGTCATTGTAATCATTTGGAAAAGAAATCTGAACCTCTATCAAAAATGACACAAGGTGGAAACACATTACCAGCACAGAGAGATGCTTGTAAAAGTTGATGCCTCTCTGCTAATGTGGAACACAAATTCTTGAAGTTGTGTCATTTGTGAGCACACTGTTTAAAATGTGTGTGTGTTTACTCTCAAACCTAAGGGTCCATAAGCGAATAAGAGGCCCAAAGCAAAGTATCAGTTCAGGATAGTGACATATATAATGGTGTTTCGGCTTAAGTGGGTGATTAGGAAAACAATCCTGTCGACTTGGCAAACACTCCTCAATAAGGACTCTCAAGTAGGCCACCTGGCTAGTTGCAATGGCAGGAGCACAAACAAATTCAACTTTTTGCCTTAGCTGCAACACAAATTGCCAAACTTCATTGTCAACTGGATGTTAAATTTTGTCCCCAATCAAGAGAGGCAGAAGTCTAAGGAAACACCAATTCTGGACAGCATGTCCACTCAATTTCTCACTTCCTGGATTCATTTCACATGGCTTATTGCTGGCGTCATTGCCAAGGTACCTGAAGTGATCAAGCCGTCCATTCAGTTCTCTATACGTGAAGAATTTCTGATTTGTGACAAAATGACTTAGGTATAGAGCCAAGTCATATGCGACGATACCCTCAAATAAGTCATGGCCCAGACAAGGAGGCAGACCAGGTTGGCACACATGGAAGTGGGTTAATTTGATAAATTTGGAATCAAGTTTAATTCCCAGTGACAGTTTTGATGTACTTACGTTATGCTGCATGCTGTGCTGCACGCTGTCCTAGTAGGATGCAATTGTTTTCTTTACACCTGTTGTGAAGGGAGATGACAAAAATTGAGCACGGTCAACAGTACATAATCTGCAGAAATGGGTGCTTTTACTGAAGTTTTCACTAAAGCCACCAATACTGTGTGATCCCAGATTATCTCCAGCTATGGCACACAATGTTCCTCGGTACACATGTCCATCAGGTAAGACTATACCACTTAAATCAAAGTAGCGGATTTACCACTTCAAAAGCATCCTGGTACAGTACCAGACCAAGAGATTCCTGCTACTTCTTAAACAGTACATTTGCTGCCACATTGCTACCATCCCAGATGTCCTCCAAGACATCTCTTGATCTTGACAAAGACTGTATCTCTTGTTTGTTGCTATGTGTTTGCTGCTTGACCGACTGACACTGAAAGAGTGATCGAAGTGCATCTTTTAACGGAATGTATTGAGCAAAACATTCCTTCCCTGAATCATTCATTCCAAGATAAAGTGGGACTGGCTCAATGTAATGTAAAAACTGTTTTTTGTCTTTGATCAGTTTTCAAGGTACCAGTGTTGCATGCCCGAAACAAATCCTCGGATTTAAGAACCTCTATGACATTCTCTCTCTCACTATCAGAGATATCCAATGATACCAGCTTTTCGTCCAACTTATGAAGTAAATGAGATTGACTGATATCATGCACTGCTTGAAAATCCTCAATAATAGACTGTATGACTGATGCTGGCAGTAAAAGTTTTGCCTGCAACTTTAAATAAAAGAAAGCCAAATTGTGCAAGAAAAGGGATTCATCTGCTCTCTCTGGCAGCACCACTGCTTGGTCTCCCTCATTATCATCAGTTATGTCGTAAGTCAAATCAGCCTCCAACACTGAAGCATCCTCAACTTGTTCATTGGTTGCCGTTAGTCTCGTCTCTCTTCCTACTGTTTCAAGGCCCAAAAGACTGGATGCTGTACAAGACTTGTGTACTCTTGAAAAATGAGAAGTAAAGGAAGAGACGACTGAAAACGTTCTCCCACACTGACGAAATGGACAAGAAACTGCCCTGCCCTCTCTGATATGAGATTTCAAATGAGAGTTTAAACTGGATAAATCATTGCATCTAACATCGCAAAATTCTACATGACAAGATACACGCTCGATTGCAGTTACCTGTGCTCTCCTCTTATCTTGATGCTCTCGATATACATGACATTCCAACTGCGTTACGTTTCTGAACGAACGGGTGCAATCTAAAAAGGCGCATTTAAACGACGCGATTGGAAGACTCGCACGTACTTTCATATGCCTAACAAACGCATACTTCGTTAAGCATTGGTGACCACAATACTGACATGGAAACATGCTTTCATACTAAGCTATCGCTGGCGAATGATTGGCCGTTATGATACGAACTAGTTTTATGAATTCGAAACGCACGTAGCCTACCTGCGCAATCCAGCGACTCTCTAGCCAGCTGCAACAAAAAATATTCGAAATACAGGGTTGCCTTGGAAAAGAACAAGAAGATTAATGTGAAATACAGATCAACGTATTCTGTTGGAAATAAAAAACGAACAAATTGTAATATAATTACTTTTAAATTCGCGTAGCCTATTAGGTGTGACACTCGAAACTTGGCATTGCTTTGTTAGCAAATTCTCTGCCGCCACTACTAACCAATGGCTTCCCAATATCCTTTGCAATTTCCAGTTAATTACTGCAAATTCAAACGGTGATATGCAGTTAAGAGCAAAACGCCCACAATGCTGTTCTGTCTCCAGCAATGTGCTGTATATCAATAAAACAGCAGGTTACTGTCGGAATTTCCCTGTAATTTCACATCAATTTCATACCGTGTACCAACAATGACTATATATATGTTTATTTTTATATTTATTGATTTTTATAGATTTAATCAGCTGAAAGTGAAATGTTATTCTGCGGGCGTTTGGGCATATTATTTTGCCGTTGTCAAGCAAAACTGGTTCGTAGTTCTAATTGGACCGTCGTTATGCAGACACTCTGGTTGGTAGTTCTATTTGCACCGTTTTTAAGCAAAAACCTCTGGTCGTTAGTTCCAGGAAAACAATGATTTTATCAAGAAATAAATAGTTCCTTCTCGTTTCATAGCATGCAATTAGTTTATACCATGTGTAAAGCTACCATACGTTTTTTGGCATTACATTTGTTGTGTTCAATAATAGATGTTACAGGTTGAGTGTATTCTGACCACTAGGAGGAGGCATTGTATTGCTTTAGTGAGAGTAGTTGGAAGTCTAAACCTAGTAAGGATGTGACGTGGAGGGAAAGTGTGTTGACCAGGAAATTGGGGTAAGATGCATACGCTCCTGCATTCGCCAGCAGGTGTGTGCATCATCCGTCAAATTCGCCAATAATCAAGCACCACCGCTGTTACTAGTAATATTGACATTCATTCTAAGAAATGCATGCCCTCGCAGGCGTTTTGTGCACACGCAGCTTTACATTTAAGGACTTATAAATGCCTGGGCAAAATAAAAGGATGGCTTGGGCTCCACAGTGAACGAAGAAGCTCATGCATTCGGTAGCAGGTGTGTGCATCTCCGTTTTAAAAACAGTTGATTACGCAAATAGCGATCTCATAAATCCAAGTTCCCGAGACAGAAATTATTATCCAGTCCATCTAAAACGAATATTGTGCAACTGGAAACAATATACAAGTGGTACAAGTCCTCTGAATAAATCGCGTGGGCACCGGACTGCGCTGCCACAGTTGGCTGCGCGAATAGCGATCTCATAAATCCAAATTCCCCAGACAGAAATAATTAACCAGTGCATCCAACACGAACGCTGTGGCATTGGAAACTATTTAAACAAATAATTGAGCAAATACAAACGTGTAATCGGGCCCAGGTGTGTGCGTCACCCGTTTTAAATTCAGTTGATTACGCTATTAGCGATCTCATAAATCCAAGTTCCCGAGACAGAAATTATTATCCAGTCCATCTAAAACGAATTTTCTGCAACTGGAAACAATATACAAGTGGTACACGTCCTCTGTATAGATCGCGTGGGCACCGGACTGCGCTGCCACAGTTCCTTACGCGAATAGCCATGTCATAAATCTAAATTCCCCAGACAGAAATAATTAACCAGTGCATCCAACACGAACGCTGTGGCATTGGAAACTCTTTCAATCAATCAATCAAATTTTATTTGTATAGTGTATTTTACAACAGTTGTCACAATACTCTTTACAGACAACCCTAGCCTAAACCCCCACAGGAGCAAGCCTAAGGCAACAGTGGCAAGGAAAAACTCCCTGTGCAGATGGGGAGAAACCTCGGAAGGAACCAGGCTCAAGGGGGAAACCCATCCTCCTCTGGTCGGCTCAGGGTGCCGACTGGTGACCAGCATGTCAGCCAGTTTATGCACAAGATATGATGGGTGGTGTGGCTCAGATGATGGGTGGGGCCGGGTGGCGGTGATGGGGAACAGCAGGTGGCGGCAGGTGTGGGCAGGGTGGAGGCAATGACGAAGGAGGGGCTGAACCGCAGAGGTGGGGGAGACCAGACGACTCTCGAAGCAGTCTTGAGGGTTGGGGCAAGAGCCCCGCCGGCAGCGTGGGGAAGAGGGTGGAAACGGCAGTTAGGAAATTTGCAATATAGCAGACAGTGAGTAAAAAGGCAGTGGTGTGTATTGGGGGGACCCCGCCAGGAGTAGAATATGGCTGCATATCTTCTAGGACAGGGATAGAGAGCCCATGCAGTCATGAGGGGTAGACAACCATACCCGCCTATCAAGAGCCAGCCCATGTAAATTCGGGTCACAGCTGATTGACAGGTGACAGTAAGGAAAGGATTGCCACCTACAAAGCTCTATGACTACAGGCTTCTCGCACCCTGTCTCCAGGCTATAACTGATTGTAAGCCTGAGTATAGAGGTGCGTTTTTAATCTAGATTTAAATATTGCGACTGTGTCTGACTCCTTTATAAATTTTGGAAGCTGGTTCCATGGTAGTGGGGCCCTGTAGGAGAAAGCCCTACCCCCTTTTAGGTTCTTGGAAATTCTTGGGACTACCAAGTAGCCTGCGTCTTGAGATCGGAGTGACCTTGTGGGCTTATAAGGTAGGAGCAGGTTCGATATGTACACAGGTGCATGTCCATGCAGAGCTTTAAAAGTCAGGAGCAAAACCTTAAAGTCTATCCTATGCTTAATGGGTAGCCAGTGAAGCGACGCTAGTACTGGTGTAATGTGCTCATACTTCTTAGTTCTGGTCAAGATACGAGCAGCTGCATTCTGCACAAGCTGGAGACTCTTTAACAAGTTATTAGGGCAGCCAGAAAGCAGGGCGTTACAGTAGTCTAACCTAGACGTAACAAACGCATGGATCAATTTTTCAGCATCCCCGACTGACAGGAAATGTCTAATTTTAGCTATGTTGCGCAGCTGAAAGAAGGCAATTCTGGATATGTTTTTTATATGGGTGTCAAAAGATAGATCAGGATCAATGGTGACACCAAGGTCGACCATATTAGGTTCAGCCAAACAACCATCACAGTTTAAGGTGAGAGTAGACAATTTCTCCCTTAATATTTTGGGACCTAAAACCAACATTTCAGTCTTGTTTGAATTTAGGAGCAGAAAATTTGAAAGCATCCAAACCTTGATATCTACAATACAGGCCTCTAACTGTGAAAGCGGCAGTGCTCGCCAGGTTTCATTGAAATATAAATCTGGGTATCGTCCGCATAGCAGTGGAACTCTACGCCATGTGCCCAGATAATATTGCCAAGTGGTAGCATATATAGCGAGAAGAGTACTGGTCCTAGTACTGATCCTTGTGGAATACCGTATTTCATTATTGAGGAGCTGGACTCTTCTTCTTTTAATTTGACAAACTGTTTCCTGTCACTTAGGTATGATCCAAACCATGCGAGTGCCTGTCCATGAAGTCCAACACAGGCTTGGAGTCTGTCCAGAAGAATTCCATGGTCAATTGTGTCAAAAGCTGCACTAGGTCGAGGAGCACAAGAACCAATACAGAGTTACGGTCAGCTGACAGTAGTAAATCATTTGTAACCTTGATAAGTGCGGTTTCTGTGCTGTGGTGGGGTCTAAACCCAGATTGGAATACTTCATGGATACCGTTAGAGCTAAGGTATGCACTCAGTTGCTTAGCAACAATTTTCTCCAATAATTTTGATAGAAATGGAAGGTTTGAAATAGGTCTATAATTTTCCAATTTATCAGGTTCTAGGTTTGGTTTCTTCAGTAATGGCTTAATGACTGCCACTTTTAGTGACTCAGGTACGTATCCTGTGACTAGGGATGTGTTAACAATTTTTAGTATATGCTGGCCTAGTACTGGAAATAGTTCTTTAATCCAGTTTGAAGGAATAGGATCAAGTATACAGGTCGTCGGTTTTGAAGACATAACTAATTCAGATAACTCAACCATGCTAATGTGCGTAAAACAGCTTAGTACTGCTGTCTGTAAATCTTCCTGTTGTAACCAGGTGCGGGGCTGTTTATTTACATGAACAGAAAAAGTGCAAGATGGAGACAGTTTGGAAATCTGGTCTCTAATAACCTCAATTTTCTGATCGACGAAGTTCATGAAGTCATTGCTGCTAAGATTGGAGGGATAAGATGAAAACTCTGATGGTTGATTTTTAGTTAATTTATCCACAGTGCTAAATAGAAATTTTGGGTTATGTCTATTTTTTTCAATTAGTTTTGAGAAAAAGGCAGATCTAGCAGAAGCAAGAGCTTGCTTATACTGAAGAAAGCTGTTTTTCCATGCAAGATGAAATACTTCTAGCTTTGTTGACCGCCATTTTCGCTCTAATTTTCTAGTAGACTGCTTCAGGGCCCGGGTGGTATCGTTATACCATGGAGTGCGCTTTTTCCTTTAAACAAACAATTGAGCAAATACAAAGGTGTAATCGGGCGCAGGTGTGTGCGTCACCGTTTTAAATACAGTTGATTACGCTATTGGCGATCTCATGAATCCAAGTTCCCGAGACTGAAATTATTATCCAGTCCATCTAAAACGAATTTTGTGCAACTGGAAACAATATACAAGTGGTACACGTCCTCTGAATAGATCGCGTGGGCACCGGACTGCGCTGCCACAGTTCGCTGCGCGAATAGCGATCTCATATATCCAAATTCCCCAGACAGAAATAATTAACCAGTGCATCCAACACCAACGCTGTGGCATTGGAAACTTTAAAAAAAACAATTGAGCAAATACATAGGTGTAATCGGGCGCAGGTGTGTGCGTCACCGTTTTAAATACAGTTGATTACGCTTTTGGCGATCTCATAAATCCTAGTTCCCGAGACAGAAATTATTATCCACTCCATCTAAAACGAATTTTGTGCATTAGGAAACAATCTACAAGTGGTACACGTTCAACAAATAGATCGCGTGGGCACCGGACTGCGCTGCCACAGTTCGTTCCGCGAATAACGATCTCATAAATCCAAATTTCCCAGACAGAAATAATTAACCAGTGCATCCAACACGAACGCTGTGGCTTTGGAAAATATTTAAACAAATAATATAGCAAATACAACCGTGTAATCGGGCGCAGGTGTGTGCGTCACCGTTATAAATACAGTTGATTACACTATTGGCGATCTCATAAATCCAAGTTCCCGAGACAGAAATTATTATCCAGTCCATCTAAAACGAATTTTGTGCAATAGGAAACAATCTACAAGCGGTACACGCTCACCAAATAGATCGCGTGGGCACCGGACTGCGCTGCCACAGTTCGTTGTGCGAATAGCGATCTCATAAATCCAAATTCCCCAGACAGAAATTATTAACCAGTGCATCCAACACGAACGCTGTGGCATTGGAAACTATTTAAACAAATAATTGAGCAAATACAAACGTGTAATCGGGCGCAGGTGTTTGCGTCATCGTTTTAAATACAGTTGATTACGCTATTGGCGATCTCATAAATCCAAGTTCCCGAGACAGAAATTATTATCCAGTCCATCTAAAACGAATATTGTGCAATAGGAAACAACCTACAAGTGGTACACGTTCACCAAATAGATCGCGTGGGCATCGGACTGCGCTGCCACAGTTCGTTGCGCGAATAGCGATCTCATGAATCCAAATTCCCCAGACAGAAATAATTAACCAGTCCATCCAACACGAACGCTGTGGCATTGGAAACTATTTAAACAAATTATTGAGCAAATACAAACGTGTAATCGGGCGCATGTGTGTGCGTCACCGTTTTAAATTCAGTTGATTTCGCTATTAGCGATCTCATAAATCCAAGTTCCCGAGACAGAAATTATTATCCAGTGCTTCTAAAACGAATTTTGTGCAACTGGAAACAATATAAAAGTGGTACACGTCCTCTGAATAGATCGCGAGGGCACGGGACTGCGCTGCCACAGTTCGTTGTGCGAATAGCCATCTCATAAATCCAAATTCCCCAGACAGAAATAATGAACCAGTGCATCCAACACGAACGCTGTGGCATTGGAAACTATTTAAACAAATTATTGAGCAAATACAAACGTGTAATCGGGCGCAGGTGTGTGCGTCACAGTTTTAAATTCAGTTGATTTCGCTATTAGCGATCTCATAAATCCAAGTTCCCGAGACAGAAATTATTATCCAGTGCTTCTAAAACGAATTTTGTGCAACTGGAAACAATATAAAAGTGGTACAAGTCCTCTGAATAGATCGCGAGGGCACGGGACTGCGCTGCCACAGTTCGTTGTGCGAATAGCCATCTCATAAATCCAAATTCCCCAGACAGAAATAATGAACCAGTGCATCCAACACGAACGCTGTGGCATTGGAAACTCTTTAAAAAAACAATTGAGCAAATACAAAGGTGTAATCGGGCGCAGGTGTGTGCGTCACCGTTTTAAATACAGTTGTTTACGCTATTAGCAATCTCATAAATCCAAGTTCCCGAGACAGAAATTATTATCCAGTCCATCTAAAACGAATTTTGTGCAACTGGAAACAATATGCAAGTGGTACACGTCCTCTGAATAGATCGCGTGGGCACGGGACTGCGCTGCCACAGTTCGTTCCGCGAATAACGATCTCATAAATCCAAATTCCCCAGACAGAAATAATTAACCAGTGCATCCAACAGGAACGCTGTGGCATTGGAAACTCTTTAAACAAACAATTGAGCAAATACAAAGGTGTAATTGGGCGCAGGTGTGTGCGTCACCCGTTTTAATTACAGTTGATTACGCTATTGTCGATGTCATAAATCCAAGTTCCTGAGACAGATATTATTATCCAGTCCATCTAAAACGAGTTTTGTGCAATAGGAAACAATCTACAAGCGGTACATGTTCACCAAATAGATCGCCTGGGCACCGGACTGCGCTGCCACAGTTGGTTGCGCGAATAGCGATCTCATATATCCAAATTCCCCAGACAGAAATAATTAACCAGTCCATCCAACACGAACGCTGTGGCATTGGAAACTATTTAAACAAATAATCTATCAAATTCAAACGTGAAATCAGGCGCAGGTGTGTGCGTCTGCCGTTTTAAATTAAGTTGATTGCGCTATTAGCGATCTCATAAATCCAAGTTCCCGAGACAGAAATTATTATCCAGTGCATCTAAAACGAATTTTGTGCAACTGGAAACAATATACAAGTGGTACAAGTCCTCTGAATAGATCGCGTGGGCACCGGACTGAGCTGCCACAGTTCGCTGCGCGAATAGCGATCTCATATATCCAAATTCCCCAGACAGAAATAATTAACCAGTGCATCCAACACCAACGCTGTGGCATTGGAAACTATTTAAACAAACAATTGAGCAAATACATTGGTGTAATCGGGCGCAGGTGTGTGCGTCACCCGTTTTAAATACAGTTGATTACGCTATTGGCGATCTCATAAATCCAAGTTCCCGAGACAGAAATTATTATCCAGTCCATCTAAAACGAATTTTGTGCAATAGGAAACAATCTACAAGTGGTACACCTTCACCAAATAGATCGCGTGGGCAACGGACTGCGCTGCCACAGTTCGGTGCGCGAATTGTGATCTCATAAATCCAAAATCCCAAGACAAAAATAATTAACCAGTGCATCCAACACGAACGCTGTGGCATTGGAAACTATTTAAACAAATAATATAGCAAATACAAAGGTGTAATCAGGCGCAGGTGTGTGCGTCACCGTTTTAAATACAGTTGATTACGCTATTAGCGATCTCACAAATCCAAGTTCCCGAGACAGAAATTTGTATCCAGTGTATCTGTAAGAGGGGAGTCAAACTGGGAACCAGGAAAGGCTGGCATTTGAACGAGCCTGCTGGCTGAGTCTCATCCTGGACTTCAAAGAACCCAGAGCCGTGTAATAAAACAATAAGGTGCTCGCACTTCCTTCGGTTGAGCTGGCCATTTGGCTCTCTGGAATGCTACCATCTGGACACGACTAAGATAAGGGGAACTAGTCTCTTTGTCTAGGGTTGTGGGGGTGTGTGTGTTGGGGCCATTAAGGGGAAAAAGATCATCAGACCTCTGGCCGAATGGTGGGGCAACTGTGCTTGACAGTAACACAGTGCCCCTGTGGTCCCCTCTGTCATTACCCTTTTTATTTCTTTTCTGGATCTGGACTATAAACCATCTGTTCATCATATTTTACAAACCCTGGAAAAGTCTACAAACCATGCACATGTGTTCATTGTATTACTATATTATAACCTATGTAATAATAACATGGATTACATATAAAATGGTACACCAAAAGGGTATTTTCATGACAACTGCACCATAATATTACATCCACTTGACATGTTTGGTATGGGCGTGTTCAGTAAAATTCAAGAAATTGAATGAAATATGTTTCATACCAAATAACCTTTAATAAAACATAGTTTCAGAAACTCAGGGAAAAATTGGCACAATGGAATGTCCTCTCTGGTAATCATCTCCTTTCCCCAATTTCCTCACCAATTGTTTTACAACAGCCTCCAAATGGTGGGGGCTGAAATTCCGGACTTCATTCGGACAGGTTAATTTATGGCAATGCCGCCTAGACCAAACGCGGGATTCGGCTTAAAAGGAAGGGAGACAAAGCAATCGGGGAAGATCGTAACCGACTTCCCACAGTGCACATACTCTGTGCTCTGTGTACATAGCTATACAGGAAGATCGTAACCGACTTCCCACAGTGCACATACTCTGTGCTCTGTGTATAGATAGCAATGGAAGATCGTAATCGACTTCCCACAGTGCACATACTCTGTGCCCTGTGTAGCCTATAGACAGACATGGAAGATCGCAATCGACTTCCCACACTGCGCAGACCCTGTGATTTTGTGTGTAGTTACCAGGCTGGTAAGAACTTTTACTCTGTATTTATGTTTTTAAAACCTTCCATATTTTAATTTTAATTGACTGTTAATTTGAAGCTAATGACCTACCTGCCTGTTTAATAAATTCTTCTTTTTTTTAACTTGCGTGGTCTTTGTGACTCTAATCACTTTTATCTTCTTTTCAGCCGTAATTCCGTTTAAATACTCAGGGGGACAATTCTGCTTAGGACCTACTGATCAGGGGTCTAGTACAGTAAAAGCCTTTAGTGAGGTCTTCAAGTTAGATAGGCGACCACGATCTGCCCGTTAACGGGATTGGTGGTATTGGTTCTGGTGTTTTGGCTTAAGAGGACCCATGGGCGTTATACGCCGGTCCTTGTCAAATTCGCCTGAAGGAACCCGATAGATACGCACCGTCCTGGGCTCATAACTATCGATGCACTATCCATACAAGGACGGCATGTATTATGGTGTTCCGCCTCCTACCCTCTGGGGGCTTCACCGAACTGAGATTTAACAATAGTGCTAAACCCGGGAGCATATATTGAGGAATGATGGCACAAGGTAGAGCCGAGTGTAACCACTCCAAATTCCACGTATAGTTAAAACCAAATTTTAAATTATAATTTAATATTGGAGTCAGATTAACACGAGGGTAAAAACTAGTAACCGTTACGTTTTCTTGCTGTGGTCATGGATATATTTGATGTGTTGTTCCGCGCATTTGTGAATATTCTGATGCTCCCATTGGAATATTGACGGTCCGGCGACAGATCAGACATATCTCTGATGACAGCATGGCCCCGTTTGCGAACGGAGAGTAACCAGAATGCTACTGGTCCGTTTCAGGCCAGTTTTAAGCGGGATATGAAGCAACGCCTTCATATCTGACCCGTGGCAACGGAACCAGTGCGTTCTTAATTATAATTGTGCCCTGTTCTTACGAACAGAGGAAAAATAACTAACTAAAAAATAACTAACATCTCCGGTTTGAATCACACCAGCCATGGGAAGAACACGCGATGCCTTCCCCTCCAGCTACAAACCCTCATTGGTCTAACTGTGAGGTGTTTACAAGTGGTGACCCCGACGTGATGGGAAGTATCTGGAGTTTGTTCCCTAAAGTGTCTGCTGGTGTTTTTCATCCCGGCGTGATACCCTTCACTGTGGGTATTTCACATTTTCTTCTCTGGTTTCCCGATCCTTTGTGTGGTGAGTGACAATTCTCTTGTATATTAGCCTGTGCTAGGGAGAGTTTTTAGCCACTGTGTAGGGGATCGACATATCCCAGACAGGCTTGGGACCGTAGAAACCAGGCATTTTCATATTACTACCCTTCGGGGAATTCATGAACAGGGAAAGAGAGAAGCTTAGGCTGGTATGTTTTTAGGAAATGTGTTGTGCCAATACGGCGAAATGCGTTTTAGAACAAACTAGCCTATAGCCGTAGATGGTTGCGTATGTGTAAGAAAATGTAAACGTTTGTAGAAAAGAAGAGAGTTTTGATGCAAAGCTAACTACTGTTTCTGCGCAGAGGCGCAGAAAGCCTTGCTCAAATACAGGATAAAATGAGGCGCTGGTGAAAAGCCAGTGAATTTTGAAGGTGAACAATGAGAATGCTTATAGCTGTCGGTAAGCGTGTGCAATCGCAGAATGCACATGCTATGAAGTTTGAACTTTGCTAGGGGGCTAACCCAGGAAAAGTGGCAAGCCCTCTGGCCTCTTCTCCCTGACGCCGGGAGTGAAAGCCTCTCGTACAACAAACCCGGCAACTAACATCGAAAATTGAGGGGAAGGAAGCGGCGAGCTCTTCAGAAAAGTACGCCCCAAACCGTGAGTGAATTGTGTGTGGTGTGAGTGGATTGTGTGTGGTGTGAGTGAATTGTGTGTGGTGTGAGTGGATTGTGTGTGGTGTGAGTGAATTGTGTGGGGTATGAGTGTGAATGGAGTGTGGTATGAGTGAAAGGACGTCATAAAATTTTTATTTTTCGGAAAAGTTTTGGGAAAAGTGTTGTTGGTTAGGAACAACATTGATAAAGCTGCTTATGCTTGATTAGATGCTTATGCTTGTGCGGAATTGTGTTGGAAACAGAATTGTTGAGTAGAAACAATTTTGGAAAAGGCCTATATTTGTTGCAAAAGTGTGAGGAACGGGAACTGGGAATTCAATATCCCTTTAGCGAAGTTTACACTGATGCAGGTGTGTGTGGCAAAGAGTGTAATTGGTACACTAACGCCGTTGTTATATGTGGTGCCAAGAGACTTGGAAAGGCAGTAATTCCTTGTGTAGGTCACCTGCAAGAGCTCGGGTCCGGGATAAAGTGTTGGAAAAAGGCCTATTTTTGTTGCAACAGTGTGGGTCACTGATGCAGGTGTTTGTGTGGGGCTAAGAGACTTGGAAAGGCAATAATTCCTTGTGTAGGTCACCTGCAAGAGCTCGGGTCCCGGGATATAAAGAGAAAACTGTTGTTGGGTAGAAACAACAGGGATAACGCTGTGCTTATGCTTTGATTAGATGCTCATGCTTGCGGGGAAATAACGTTGTATTAGGGAACAGAGGAAAAACTTTTTGTGTGTGTGTGTACGTACAATAATAGAGTGTGTGCAAGAGAGAACGGCAAGAGTGTAGAAGAGATAAGAAGGGAGAAAATAAGTGTAGAAACCAAGGTCGTGGGGAGCCTTGGCTGGAAAAATAACGGTTAAATAATAAAGAAATAGAATAAAAGGCAGAAGCCTCGGTTTGGAATAAAGGTTAAATAGAGATAAAATATATTAAAGTATTAGAGTATCCTGTCCTGCCACCGTAAAATAATGGAAAAAGAAGAAAAAACGCCAGTTGAGATAATCGCAGGAAAATATCCTAAATGTGAACAGGAGATAAAGAAAATATCAGAAAAATGGACAAAAAGAACTAAGAAATTGGTGACAAAATGGCCAAAAGGGGGTACGTTTGATAGAGAAATATGCGATCAGATGGGAGGGGTAATAGCACATTATAAATCAGAAGACAAGTCAGAAACAAGAAAGCTAAAAAGAGAACAGGAAAAAACAATTTTAGGATGGTTTAGGTCCGCTTCCCTAGAAAGAGATGTAGGATTAAAAAGGGATTGCAGTGAAATAATGACTCCCCCTCCGTATGCCCCACAATCACCAAGACATGCGGTAATAAAAGAGAAAGACTTGTATCCAATATGCCCGGTAACATCTGCAGTGTATCCGGTAGTAAAGGGACAGGTGGAAATAAAAGGGTGGGTAGAACATGAGGAAGGTGAAGAACAACTGGGGATAGAGAGAGCGCGGCTCGAGCAAGAAAAGGAAAAAATAGAAACAAGGGTAGCTGAGCTGAAGGGAGAATATAAAGAAGTGGAGGAATTAGAAGAACTGTTAAAAGAAAAATATAACCAGTATGATGAATACCATAGTAGGTTAGCAAAAGGCACTGCAAATAAAAAACAAATCCCCCAGATAGAGTATAAACTAGAATATAGTAAAGGGGAGGAGGAGTCCTCCCCAGCAGAAAAAAGTGAGGCAAGCGATAGTGAAGCGAGCCAGGCAAGTAATAGCGAGGCAGAAGAGTCAGAGGGGGGAGAAGGGCCTGCACAGGTGGGGGGAGACTTAGCTGGGCGATATCAAAACGTAAGAAAAAGACCGCCAACCCGGCGTAACCCAGCAGCAGAAGGGTATAGCCATAATGCTAAAAGCCCCAATACCATAGCACCATTATTGATTAGGGAAGGTGGTGTACCCCGATACATTCCCTGGTCCACCCAAGATATGTATAATGTAATAACCAATCTCCCTGAGTTGCAGAATGGGGCAGGCCACTGGATCAGGGTGCTGGAGGAGGAGTGACCTGAAGGCTCTCCTGGGGAAGGTTGTGGGGATGGAAACAATGCTGGACATATTTGAGCAAGCTGGCTTTGACAGAACCCATGCGCAGTCACCAGCAGTGGACGGTGGGCCGTTTGATAACGTGCGTGGGGTTGTTTGGGCTGCTCTACGAGCCCTGTATCCTGCACGACCGGACATAATGACCTTAACGGGGCCGCCGTTAAAAGAAAATGAACCACCAGCAACATACATCCAAACGCAGTTGCGCAGGTGGAGATTGATGACTGAGAGGGATGTACAGGAAGATCCCATAATGACCTCCCTCTTCCGCAAAGCTGTCCGGGAGGGGATGTCACAGGAAGTGGGGCGCCGCCTCGATGAGGTGGTGGGGCTGAACACCATGGCACACAGAGAGTTTGTTGATCATGTGGTACACGCTGTAGAAAGGCAGCGGAAAGAGGGGAAAACGCTGGAAGATCAAACAAAAGACATTCAAAGAAAGCTACTGCAGTTGCAGCTGGAGGAGCTGAAAACCAAAGAAAAAGAGGCGAAAAAAGTGGCATCTGTGAAAATACAGAATATGGACAATGGGTTCTTTGACTTTGAAGCCGCCCCCACGCCTGAACCATGGAGTGGTCTGATGGTGCCCCGGCCAACGGTGGTCTACAACTTCTCCGGCATCCCTCCCCCGGTGGCCATGCAAGGTAATATGAACGGGGGAGGGACACAACCGGGTGGGAATCATATGGGGGGAGGGCCAGGGAATGGTGGTCAAAATACCCAGTGGAGAGGGCAGCAGAATCAGAATAATAACATGCAAAATAGAAATTGGAACCAACAAGGCTTTTCTAATCAACAGAGACAGGGCCCCATAGTTTGCTATAGATGTGATCAGGAGGGGCACATAAAAAGAGTGTGTCCAAACGCTCAAGGGATGTACCCAGGTAACCAGGGGACCTGGGTACCTAATCAGCCTCAGCAATCGCAGGGTTACCCCAACTTGACCCCACCTCCTCAGGCTAGGTCCCCATATCAGAGTGGGGGACCTGTAAATTACCAAGGTGCCCAATAAGGGTGCCCAGAGAACCCAGGCGGAGTAGGACAGCATGTAATGATAACAAACAGGCCAGAACAAGAACCAATAATAAATGTACAAATCGGAGGAAAAATTGTCCCCATGATGATAGATACTGGAGCAACATGCACATGCATTAGGAAAGGATAGGCCTCACATCTGCCTATGTCGGGAGAAGTTATTAAATCAGTAGGGTTCTCGGGAAAAACAATGTTAAGCCCGACCACAAAACCAGTATTAATAAAAATAGGCGCAAAAGAAGCAAAATTAGAGATAGTAGTATGCAAATATTCCCCCATAAGCCTTCTAGGAAGAGATGCAATTCTGGCCTTAGGACTAAAATTAAATTGTGAAGGAGGGGGCATAGATTTAACAGGAATGTACTATGTGGGAAGTGAAAATCTCCACAGGGCAAATGTATATTGGGTAGGGGATATTGAGACACAAGTAAAAGACCAAGTGTGGAGCACTTGGCAAAAATATGTTGAGGCGCAGATCCCACAGGCAACTGAGCCAGAATATGATTTACATTGTACAATGAAGTTTGATCCCTACCAGGATCCAGATCTAGAAAGAGAGTGGAGTGAGGGGAAAGGAGAAAGACAGTATTTGGTGTCATCTGCGCTCCTGATAGGTCAGGAAGGAGCAGCATTAAACATAGCAAGGACCCCATGGATTGAGCAGTGGTTTCAGGAAGAACATGCGGCCCCACACATAGCGTTAAAAGTCAATCCAGGGTACCAAGCAAAGGACTTAGGTCCTATGGTAAAGAGAGCAGAAGAGCTCCAATTCGGGCCAACAGAAAATTCTTTAATTTGGTGCACAGCAGATCAAAAAATGATCAAAATTATGATAAGTGCTCAGATGTGGGGAAAGCCCCAACTGGTGAGGGTACCGTGGGAAGAGGGTACAAAACGAGAGAAATCTAGAGAAAATTTAGGCATAGAAGAACGTTTAAATCAATTACCAAGCCAACTATGGTCGCAACATGAAACGGAAATTGGTGACCCCGACTTACAAAGTTTGGACCTCAAAAAGTGTGGTGTGGCAATATGTTGATGACTTATTACTATGTGCAGACACAAAAGAGCAGTGCATGAGCGACAGCATGAAACCGCTGGAGAAACTGGCAAAGGGGGGACATAAGGTGTCCAGGAAGAAACTGCAGCTCTGCTCTCAGGAGGTGGAGTACTTGGGAAGAGTCATCACGGCTGGCGGTAAGAGAATGTCAAATAAACAGTTGGAGACAATAATGAAAGTTCCGCAACCACAGACAGTGGGACAAATGATCACATTCTTAGAAATGACGGGTTTTAGCGTGGATTGGGTGGAAGGGTATTCTGAAAAAACGCAACCACAAAGAAAGATAAGGAAGGAGGTTGGGCAAGAAGAACTGTCGAATAAAGGACGAGGGGGAAGTTGGCGGGAAAAAATAGGACTTGCAGTGGGGATAACAGTGATAGTGGTACTGGTGTTGCTGTTGTGTATCCTCCCTCTCTTGAGATCCTCTCCCCACAGGGCTATAGGCATCCAGTTGGTGTCGTAAGGTGACTAACACAGGAGTCAGGCGCCAGACGGTGATTCCAGGTTCCAGCGGACGGGACGCTGTCACAGTCCAGGGAGACGGGGAGAGCGGAGGGACTGCGGGCGCTGACACCAGTCCAGGGAGCAACAGCACCAACAGTGCCCCTGCGGGTCCAGTACGAGAATCGCAAGCCGGCTTTCCAGTGGAGTGACGTGCAGACCGCGTACTCTGGTTGGAAGAAATACCAGGAGCCCAGTGGAGTGACGTGCAGACCGCGTACTCCGGGTGGAAGATATACCAGGAGCCCACCAACCATGAGAACTGTGGCAAATCATCGTGCTACAAATCAACGTGTTAAAGAAAATTTTACTGAGTGTATGATAACTTTGTTGGGTCAGAAGGCCAATAAGAATACAGTGAGGGGAGTTATTCGGGGCCATAAGATTTGACCCCGAAAGGGGGGAATGTAGGAAAATTTTGAGACTCCCCATGATTGTGATGACGTCACATGTTAAAGTTAGGGTGTTCCCACCAAGGTTGGGCCAGATGTATCCTCCTAAAACAGTAGCCCTATCAGTAGTTATAGATAAGTTTTCATGAGTGTGACGACTTCAATATGCGTCATGATAAAGTAAACATCTACTCATATAATCAAAACAGTAGCCCTATCAGTAGTTATAGATAAGCTTTTACGACTGTGACGACGTCACTATGCATCATGATGAAGTCATATAATCAAAACAGTAGCCCTATCAGTAGTTATAGATAAGTTTTATGATTGTGACGACTTCACCATGCGTCATGATAAACTCATATAATCAAAACAGTAGCCTTAGAAATCTTACTATCAGTAGTTGTAGATAAGCTTTTGGAAACGCAAGAAACCACAGTATCAACTGTAGAAAAAGAGCATGAGAACGCAGTAGACTTAGAAATCATATATACATATTCGCTCACTCAGCAGAAAAGAACTAGTCACTGAACAGATAAACACTAACTAGAAAACTAATATTTTACAGTGACCCATATGTAACTTGTATGTTTAATGAAAAAATTACAGAAGGCTGAGACTTATATGCATACTGGAAAAGTACAGAACAAAGACCACTGGTTCTCAAGAGAAAGTTGGGGTAGCCTCCCACACTGACGTTATCCGTTATCACCTAAGAACAAAGACAGTCATTTTGGTGCCAAGAAGGTCAGGTTGACTCAAGAAATAAAAATTATTGTGGTGCCAAAAAGAACAAGTGGCTGGGATTTACGTAAATGTATAAGGGGTTATGGAGTTTGTGGAGTACATTTTGTGTATAAAAGGATTGTAAAACTGACAGTCGTGGTTCAATTCGGCGGAATTGTTCCGGCTTTGTTGTGCACATGCACCGGTGCAAATAAAGTCAATCTTTTCTGAAGAGCTTGCTGCCGTGGTGTCTTTTCCCTCGTGAAGTTGTTTTCTACAGACTGGCGATTGGACTCAGAGAATTTTGTCGTTTTCCTAGACCACGACAGCTTCTTATTATAATTAAATTAAATAATATTAAAATACTGCTGAATGCTGAATCAGGTGCATAACCTCGGCTTCGAAGTTCCAGCCCTGAAAGCAGAGTCTGTGCTGATCCTTAAACCCAGGTATGGCCCTGCGGCAGTACACACGTCTCAAGACCTCTGACAGTGCAGACTGCAGATGCACCAAGTTTTGAAACTGTGCGTATCTGTCCGGAGGGAACCATACTTTAAGTCTCAGAGATCGAGGCCGGTACCAGTGTGATCACTGGACCTCTGAGTACCGCGCCCGATGTAATGTCACAGGACCGCTGAGTGCCACGGCAGATGCAAGTCTCCATCCCTCTGAAAGTGTAGCCGCAGGCTACAACAAGGGTGGCGACCGTCTGGAATTTGCTACATGTGGGACTCATGTCTAAAGACCTCTGAGACTGGTGAAAGGTATCAGGACACAGAACTTCTGAATTTCTGAGGTGCTGGAACCAGGGTCCTTGGCCTGTGTCATCTGTATCAGTAACCAGTGGTATACTATTAATTAAATAAATAGGCTAGATTTTATAAAATAGTTGAGATAAGCCAGTGTAGAAGATGAAATTCTAAAATGGCCTAGAACCAACAAAAAATAGACTTTGGCCTATTATAAATAATAATAATTAGCCTAGAGCTAAATTAAATTATATAGGCATAGGTGCGCCACCATTCACCTATCTTTAGAAAGCTTGCTTTCAAAAAAGTATAGTGAATTCTGGTGCACCCTATTGTTTTCATCTGGGTTTTTATTCTGCGTGTCTTAGTGGCACAAGGAGGAAATCAGAGGATTTTAATTAATAATATTAACAAATAATATGTTAATTATTAATGCATGCCTGTGCACGTCAGTTAGGAACTGTTAGAAATTCACTAACAGACTTACTTGGGTGCCAATTAAATCAGCCAAGGCATGCTACATACTAAGAGATCTAATGGTATTTTTGTGTGAATTTCACCATAGCACAAAATATACATATTAGAATCTTTATCAAACCATTGCTAAGTCAGTCAATGCCATAAATGATCATAATGTCATCAAACTTTAACTCAGCTAATACGGGCCAGTATCATCTATGCCTGCAAGGAAAATTGTTTAAGGAAGAATCTACCAAACTACATATGTCAAATAAATAAACAAATAAGGAGAATAAGCAATTACTCCTAAGTTTACATCAAGTTTGTCTTTTAACATTAAAATGTTGAGAGGGGGGTCTTTTTTTGACAAGGACTGGCTTACTGGTTTCTCTTTATTCTACTTTCCCAAATGTTCTCTCTTTATATTCCCTCCTTCCTTTCCATTTACTGTTCCTCCTTTCTTCTTTCTCCCTTCTCCCCACCTGTCCATCTTGTTCTCGGTTTCTCCCCCTTCTCTGTCAGTTGTTGAATGTTTAAGAAGCAGTAAACCTACACTCCCAAGAGAGTGTCTGATTTTCTTTTTGTTTTTTCATCTTTTTATTTTTTCATCAGTTGTAATTTAACCCCCGAATTATGCAGACAGTAACCCTGCATAGATTTTCTCTTCTTTGCCCAACTACAGGCAAAGAATTTAACACCTCATGGTTAGGGAGATTTGTAGGTCCCTTCTGGGAAAATGTTTTAGAAGTATGTGAAATGTTCTTAATATTTAGGATATCTCTGTAAATATTAATAACAATTTTCACAGTAATTTTAAAATGTATTTGTTACAAACTGAAGGATGCTACAACCTCCAAACACTACTTGTCTTGTATGTCGTAAATTATGCTTTTTGTGTTTTTTCTTCATTTTTATACTGTATGTTTATTATCATTGTTCTTTATTTATATACTATCACTTTCAAAACCCATCCACACAACATGTATTAGGTTTGTCTCCTTTCTTTTTAATTTCCCCAAATCCAGTTTATCCAAAATTACAAAGGATATTACCATGAGAAGGACAAAAAAATCATATTTACCACATAATGCAGTTGTCATGAAACTCCCAACTACCTCATTCATATATACCATGTCTTACAAACCTTTTTCCCCATAATCCCATTAAGTTTGTTTAGGTTCAACCTCTGCAAAGCCCCGTGGATGTCAACCTTAAGTACAGTTTCTCCAAGACTTTGCTTCGATAGATTCGCTCGAGAGGGCACCTCCGGGTCCAAAGTTCCTCCGTCACTGTCAGCTGTCTTGTGAGTTTTTTTTTCTGTACTTAAGAACGCGGGCCCTGACTGATGAAATGGACTTAGTGCAACAGGTCATCTGGGGCGCAAAAGTTCCCATCTTCACTCCAACATCTGATCCGCTCCCTACCATACACACCTCAACCCACACAACCCTTGATCTCAGCCTTCCCAGGTATTCCCACCATCAGCCCTACGACCCTGGACCTCCGGCGCCAACCCTCTGGGAAAGTGTCCATGACCCCTTGGGAGGACGTTTTGAGTGTGTCCCCCATTGGGCCAGAGGGGGGAGCTGTAAGAGGGGAGTCAAACTGGGAACCAGGAAAGGCTGGCATTTGAACGAGCCTGCTGGCTGAGTCTCATCCTGGACTTCAAAGAACCCAGAGCCGTGTAATAAAACAATAAGGTGCTCGCACTTCCTTCGGTTGAGCTGGCCATTTGGCTCTCTGGAATGCTACCATCTGGACATGACTAAGATAAGGGGAACTAGTCTCTTTGTCTAGGGTTGTGGAGGTGTGTGTGTTGGGGCCATTAAGGGGAAAAAGATCATCAGACCTCTGGCCGAATGGTGGGGCAACTGTGCTTGACAGTAACACAGTGCCCCTCTGTGGTCCCCTCTGTCATTACCCTTTTTATTTCTTTTCTGGATCTGGACTATAAACCATCTGTTCATCATATTTTACAAACCCTGGAAAAGTCTACAAACCATGCACATGTGTTCATTGTATTACTATATTATAACCTATGTAATAATAACATGGATTACATATAAAATGGTACACCAAAAGGGTATTTTCATGACAACTGCACCATAATATTACATCCACTTGACATGTTTGGTATGGGCGTGTTCAGTAAAATTCAAGAAATTGAATGAAATATGTTTCATACCAAATAACCTTTAATAAAACATAGTTTCAGAAACTCAGGGAAAAATTGGCACAATGGAATGTCCTCTCTGGTAATCATCTCCTTTCCCCAATTTCCTCACCAATTGTTTTACAACAGCCTCCAAATGGTGGGGGCTGAAATTCCGGACTTCATTCGGACAGGTTAATTTATGGCAATGCCGCCTAGACCAAACGCGGGATTTGGCTTAAAAGGAAGGGAGACAAAGCAATCGGGGAAGATCGTAACCGACTTCCCACAGTGCACATACTCTGTGCTCTGTGTACATAGCTATACAGGAAGATCGTAACCGACTTCCCACAGTGCACATACTCTGTGCTCTGTGTATAGATAGCAATGGAAGATCGTAATCGACTTCCCACAGTGCACATACTCTGTGCTCTGTGTAGCCTATAGACAGACATGGAAGATCACAATCGTCTTCCCACACTGCGCAGACCCTGTGATTTTGTGTGTAGTTACCAGGCTGGTAAGAACTTTTACTCTGTATTTATGTTTTTAAAACCTTCCATATTTTAATTTTAATTGACTGTTAATTTGAAGCTAATGACCTACCTGCCTGTTTAATAAATTCTTCTTATTTTTAACTTGCGTGGTCTTTGTGACTCTAATCACCTTTATCTTCTTTTCAGTCGTAATTCCGTTTAAATACTCAGGGGGACAATTCTGCTTAGGACCTACTGATCAGGGATCTAGTACAGTAAAATCCTTAGATAGGCGACCACGATCTGCCCGTTAACGGGATTGGTGGTATTGGTTCTGGTGTTTTGGCTTAAGAGGACCCATGGGCGTTATACGCCGGTTCTTGTCAAATTCGCCTGAAGGAACCCGATAGATACGCACCGTCCTGGGCTCATAACTATCGATGCACTATCCATACAAGGAAGGCATGTATTATGGTGGTCCGCCTCCTACCCTCTGGGGGCTTCACCGAACTGAGATTTAACAATAGTGCTATACCTGGGAGCATATATTGAGGAATGATGGCACAAGGTAGAGCCGAGTGTAACCACTCCAAATTCCACGTATAGTTAAAACCAAATTTTAAATTATAATTTAATATTGGAGTCAGATTAACACGAGGGTAAAAACTAGTAACCGTTACGTTTTCTTGCTGTGGTCATGGATATATTTGATGTGTTGTTCCGCGCATTTGTGAATATTATGATGCTCCCATTGGAATATTGACGGCCCGGCGACAGATCAGACATATCTCTGATGACAGCATGGCCCCGTTTGCGAACGGAGAGTAACCAGAATGCTACTGGTCCGTTTCAGGCCAGTTTTAAGCGGGATATGAAGCCACGCCTTCATATCTGACCCGTGGCAACGGAACCAGTGCATTCTTAATTATAATTGTGCCCTGTTCTTACGAACAGAGGAAAAATAACTAACTAACTATAAAATAACTAACATCTCCGGTTTGAATCACACCAGCCAAGGCAAGAACACGCGATGCCTTCCCCTCCAGCTACAAACCCTCATTGGTCTAGCTGTGAGGTGTTTACACATCTAAAACGAATTTTGTAACAATGGAAAATATATATATGTGGAACACGTCCTCTGAATGGATCGCATGGGCACCGGACTGCGTTGCCACAGTTCGTAACGCGAATAGCGATCTCATAAATCCAAATTCCCCAGACAGAAATAATTAACCAGTGCATCCAACACGAACGCTGTGGCATTGGAAACTATTTAAACAAATAATATAGCAAATACAAAGGTGTAATCGGGCGCAGGTGTGTGCGTCACCGTTTTAAATACAGTTGATTACGCTTTTGGCGATCTCATAAATCCAAATTCCCGAGACAGAAATTATTATCCAGTCCATCTAAAACGAATTTTGTGCGACTGGAAAAAATATACAAGTGGTACACGTCCTCTGAATAGATCGCGTGGGCACCGGACTGCGCTGCCACAGTTCGTTAGGCGAATAGCGATCACATAAATCCAAATTCCCCAGACAGAAATAATTAACCAGTGCATCCAACACGAACGCTGTGGTATTGGAAACTATTTAAACAAATAATTGAGCAAATACAAACGTGTAATCGGGCCCAGGTGTGTGCGTCACCCGTTTTAAATACAGCTGATTACGCTATTAGCGATCTCATAAATCCAAGTTCCCCAGACAGAAATTATTATCCAGTCCATCTAAAACGAATTTTGTGCAACTGGTAACAATATACAAGTGGTACACATCCTCTGAATAGATCGCGTGGGCACCGGACTGCGCTGCCACAGTTCGTTACGCGAATAGCGATCTCATAAATCTAAATTCCCCAGACAGAAATAATTAACCAGTGCATCCAACACGAACGCTGTGGCATTGGAAACTCTTTCAATCAATCAATCAAATTTTATTTGTATAGCGTATTTTACAACAGTTGTCACAATACGCTTTACAGACAACCCTAGCCTAAACCCCCACAGGAGCAAGCCTAAGGCAACAGTGGCAAGGAAAAACTCCCTGTGCAGATGGGGAGAAACCTCGGAAGGAACCAGGCTCAAGGGGGAAACCCATCCTCCTCTGGTTGGCTCAGGGTGCCGACTGGTGACCAGCATGTCAGCCAGTTTATGCACAAGATATGATGGGTGGTGTGGCTCAGATGACGGGTGGGGCCGGGTGGCGGTGATGGGGAACAGCAGGTGGCGGCAGATGTGGGCAGGGTGGAGGCAATGACGAAGGAGGGGCTGGACCGCAGAGGTGGGGGAGACCAGATGACTCTCGAAGCAGTCTCGAGGGTTGGGGCAAGAGCCCCACCGGCAGTGTGGGGAAGAGGGTAGAAACGGCAGTTAGGAAATTTGCAATATAGCAGACAGTGAGTAAAAAGGCAGTGGTGTGTATTGGGGGGGACCCCGCCAGGAGTAGAATATGGCTGCATATCTACTAGGACAGGGATGGAGAGCCCATGCAGTCATGAGGGGTAGACAACCATACCCGCCTATCAAGAGCCAGCCCATGTAAAGTCGGGTCACAGCTGATTGACAGGTGACAGTAAGGAAAGGATTGCCACCTACAAAGCTCTATGACTACAGGCTTCTCGCACCCTGTCTCCAGACTATACCTGATTGTAAGCCTGAGTATAGAGGTGCGTTTTTAATCTAGATTAAAATATTGCGACTGTGTCTGACTCCTTTATAAATTTTGGAAGCTGGTTCCATAGTAGTGGGGCCCTGTAGGAGAAAGCCCTACCACCTTTTAGGTTCTTGGAAATTCTTGGGACTACCAAGTAGCCTGCGTCTTGAGATCGGAGTGACCTTGTGGGCTTATAAGGTAGGAGCAGGTTCGATATGTACACAGGTGCACGTCCATGCAGAGCTTTAAAAGTCAGGAGCAAAACCTTAAAGTCTATCCTATGCTTAATGGGTAGCCAGTGAAGCGACGCTAGTACTGGTGTAATGTGCTCATACTTCTTAGTTCTGGTCAAGATACGAGCAGCTGCATTCTGCACAAGCTGGAGACTCTTTAACAAGTTATTAGGGCAGCCAGAAAGCAGGGCGTTACAGTAGTCTAACCTAGACGTAACAAACGCATGGATCAATTTTTCAGCATCCCCAACTGACAGGAAATGTCTAATTTTAGCTATGTTGCGCAGCTGAAAGAAGGCAATTCTGGATATGTTTTTTATATGGGTGTCAAAAGATAGATCAGGATCAATGGTGACACCAAGGTCTTTAACGACCATATTAGGTTCAGCCAAACAACCATCACAGTTTAAGGTGAGAGTAGACAATTTCTCCCTTAATATTTTGGGACCTAAAACCAACATTTCAGTCTTGTTTGAATTTAGGAGCAGAAAATTTGAAAGCATCCAAACCTCTATATCTACAACACAGGCCTCTAACTGTGAAAGCGGCAGTGCTTCGCCAGGTTTCATTGAAATATAAATCTGGGTATCGTCCGCATAGCAGTGGAACTCTACGCCATGTGCCCAGATAATATTGCCAAGTGGTAGCATATATAGCAAGAAGAGTACTGGTCCTAGTACTGATCCTTGTGGAATACCGTATTTCATTATTGAGGAGCTGGACTCTTCTTCTTTTAATTTGACAAACTGTTTCCTGTCACTTAGGTATGATCCAAACCATGCGAGTGCCTGTCCATGAAGTCCAACACAGGCTTGGAGTCTGTCCAGAAGAATTCCATGGTCAATTGTGTCAAAAGCTGCACTCAGGTCGAGGAGCACAAGAACCGATACAGAGTTACGGTCAGCTGACAGTAGTAAATCATTTGTAACCTTGATAAGTGCGGTTTCTGTGCTGTGGTGGGGTCTAAACCCAGATTGGAATACTTCATGGATACCGTTAGAGCTAAGGTATGCACTCAGTTGCTTAGCAACAATTTTCTCCAATAATTTTGATAGAAATGGAAGGTTTGAAATAGGTCTATAATTTTCCAATTTATCAGGTTCTAGGTTTGGTTTCTTCAGTAATGGCTTAATGACTGCCACTTTTAGTGACTCAGGTACGTATCCTGTGACTAGGGATGTGTTAACAATTTTTAGTATATGCTGGCCTAGTACTGGAAATAGTTCTTTAATCCAGTTTGAAGGAATAGGATCAAGTATACAGGTCGTCGGTTTTGAAGACATAACTAATTCAGATAACTCAACCATGCTAATGTGCGTAAAACAGCTTAGTACTGCTGTCTGTAAATCTTCCTGTTGTAACCAGGTGCGGGGCTGTTTATTTACATGAACAGAAAAAGTGCAAGATGGAGACAGTTTGGAAATCTGGTCTCTAATAACCTCAATTTTCTGATCAAAGAAGTTCATGAAGTCATTGCTGCTAAGATTGGAGGGATAAGATGAAAACTCTGATGGTTGTTTTTTGGTTAATTTATCCACAGTGCTAAATAGAAATTTTGGGTTATGTCTATTTTGTTCAATTAGTTTTGAGAAAAAGGCAGATCTGGCAGAAGCAAGAGCATGCTTATACTGAAGAAAGCTGTTTTTCCATGCAAGATGAAATACTTTTAGCTTTGTTGACCGCCATTTTCGCTCTAATTTTCTAGTAGACTGCTTCAGGGCCCGGGTGGTATCGTTATACCATGGAGTGCGCTTTTTCCTTTAAACAAACAATTGAGCAAATACAAAGGTGGAATCGGGCGCAGGTGTGTGCGTCACCGTTTTAAATACAGTTGATTACGCTATTGGCGATCTCATAAATCCAAGTTCCCGAGACTGAAATTATTATCCAGTCCATCTAAAACGAATTTTGTGCAACTGGAAACAATATACAAGTGGTACACGTCCTCTGAATAGATCGCGTGGGCACCGGACTGCGCTGCCACAGTTCGTTGCGCGAATAGCGATCTCATAAATCCAAATTCCCCAGACAGAAATAATTAACCAGTTCATCCAACACGAACGCTGTGGCATTGGAAACTATTTAAACAAATAATTGAGCAAATACAAACGTGTAATCGGGCGCAGGTGTGTGCGTCACCGTTTTAAATACAGTTGATTACGCTATTAGCGATCTCATAAATCCAAGTTCCCGAGACAGAAATTATTATCCAGTCCATCTAAAACGAATTTTGTGCAACTGGAAACAATATACAAGTGGTACACGTCCTCTGAATTGATCGCGTGGGCACCGGACTGCGCTGCCACAGTTCGTTGCGCGAATAGCGATCTCATGAATCTAAATTCCCCAGACAGCAATAATTAACCAGTGCATCCAACACTAACGCTGTCGCATTGGAAACTCTTTAAACAAATAATATAGCAAATACAAACGTGTAATCGGGCGCAGTTGTGTGCGTCACCCTTTTTAAATACAGTTGATTACGCTATTTGCGATCTCATGAATAAAAGTTCCCGAGACAGAAATTATTATCCAGTCCATCTAAAACGAATTTTGTGCAACTGGAAACAATATACAAGTGGTACACCTCCTCTGAATAGATCGCGTGGGCACCGGACTGGGCTGCCACAGTTCGTAACGCGAATAGCCATCTCATAAATCCAAATTCCCCAGACAGAAATAATTAACCAGTGCATCCAACACGAACGCTGTGGCATTGGAAACTATTTAAACAAATAATATAGCAAATACAAACGTGTAATCGGGCGCAGTTGTGTGCGTCACCCGTTTTAAATACAGTTGATTACGCTATTTGCGATCTCATGAATAAAAGTTCCCGAGACAGAAATTATTATCCAGTCCATCTAAAACGAATTTTGTGCAACTGGAAACAATATACAAGTGGTACACCTCCTCTGAATAGATCGCGTGGGCACCGGACTGCGCTGCCACAGTTCGTAACGCGAATAGCCATCTCATAAATCCAAATTCCCCAGACAGAAATAATTAACCAGTGCATCCAACACGAACGCTGTGGCATTGGAAACTATTTAAACAAATAATATAGCAAATACAAACGTGTAATCGGGCGCAGGTGTGTGCGTCACCGATTTAAATACAGTTGATTACGCTATTGGCGATCTCAAGAATCCAAATTCCCGTGACAGAAATTATTGTACAGTCCATCTAAAACGAATTTTGTGCAATAGGTAACAACCTACAAGTGGTACACGTTCACCAAATAGATCGCGTGGGCACCGGACTGCGCTGCCACAGTTCGTTGCGCGAATAGCGATCTCATTAATCCAAATTCCCCAGACAGAAAGAATTAACCAGTGCATCCAACACGAACGCTGTGGCATTGGAAACTATTTAAACAAATAATTGAGCAAATACAAACGTGTAATCGGGCGCAGGTGTGTGCGTCACCGTTTTAAATACAGTTGATTACGTTATCAGCGATCTCATAAATCCAAGTACCCGAGACAGAAATTATTATCCAGTCCATCTAAAACGAATTTTGTGCAACTGGAAACAATATACAAGTGGTACACGTCCTCTGAGTAGATCGCGTGGGCACCGGACTGCGCTGCCACAGTTCGTTAGGCGAATAGCGATCACATAAATCCAAATTCCCCAGACAGAAATAATTAACCAGTGCATCCAACACGAACGCTGTGGCATTGGAAGCTCTTTAAAAAAAATTGAGCAAATACAAAGGTGTAATCGGCCGCAGGTGTGTGCGTCACCGTTTTAAATACAGTTGATTACGCTTTTGGCGATCTCATAAATCCAAGTTCCCGAGACAGAAATTATTATCCACTCCATCTAAAACGAATTTTGTGCAATAGGAAACAACCTACAAGCGATAGACGTTCACCAAATAGATCGCGTGGGCACCGGACTGCGCTGCCACAGTTCGTTGCGCGAATAGCGATCTCATAAATCCAAATTCCCCAGACAGAAATAATTAACCAGTGCATCCAACACGAACGCTGTGGCATTGGAAACTATTTAAACAAATAATATAGCAAATTCAAACGTGTAATTGGGCGCAGGTGTGTGCGTCACCGTTTTAAATACAGTTGATTACGCTATTAGCGATCTCATAAATTCAAGTTCCCGAGACAGAAATTATTATCCAGTCCATCTAAAACGAATTTTGTGAACAGGAAACAATCTACAAGCGGTAAACCTTCACCAAATAGATCACGTGGGCACCGGACTGCGCTGCCACAGTTCGTTGCGCGAATAGCGATCTCATAAATCCGACTTCCCGACACAGAAATATTTGCCAGCCTTGTGTGTTGGTGGGGAGTGCATCAGGGAGAGGACGAATGAGTGGAGTAGGGGCAGGAAAGCTGCGGAGTGGGAGGCATCAAGGTGGATGTTGAAGTCTCCCAGGAGGATCAGTGGGGTGCCATCCTCTGGGAATGAGCTGAGCAGGGTGTCAAGCTCATCGAGGAAGCTTCCCAGGGCCCCTGGTGGGTGATAGATAACAACAATTTACAAGTTAACAGGATAGGTGATTGAGACAGAGTGGTATTCAAGGGTAGAGATGGAGAGGTGAGAGAGGGGGAGAACAGAGAATTTCCAGGAGGGAGAGATCAGCAAACCTGTGCCCCCACCACGGCCAGACGGGCGGGTGGCGTGAGAGAAGGAGGAGGAGGAGGAGAGGGCTGCAGGGGTTGCAGTGTTGCCTGGTGTGATCCAGGTCTCAGTGAGGGCAAGGAAATCTAGAGAGAAGAGGGACGCGTAGGCCGAAATGAAGTCAGCCTTCCGCGTAGCAGACTGGCAGTTCCATAGCCCTCCTGCGACCGTGAAGTCGTCACAGGGGGCTCAGTGAGGGATAGCAAAGGTTGGAGAGGTTCCGTCGCCGCGGGGGGCCTCGCCTGCGGAAGCGAGTTCTGTAGGGGAGAGAACGGGTTGGGATGGGGTTGACACATAGCATAGCAGTGAGGACAGGGAAGGCCTGTGGTGTGGCCACATGGTCAAGGAAAAGTTAAATTAAACATACACATGCATACTGAGAACAATCAATCGAGGACTGTCAGGCAAAGTCAAGGACCTCTCAACGTCAGCAGCAGAGGCAGAAACCTGCAGAGAACAAACGATATGAAATTAAACACATTTAAATATTATTAGGAATACAGTGTCCTCCATAATGTTTGGGACAAAGACCCATCATTTACTGATTTGCCTCTGTACTCCACAATTTGAGATTTGTAATAAAAAAGGGTATTTACATCCATATCGGATGAACAGTGTATGAATTACAGCCCTTTTTATACATAATCCCCCCAATTTTAGGGCACCGTGCTTGGGACACAGCAATGTTACAGTGCACATCATGAAGGAGTACACCCTCTCTGAAAAATGGAAATCCAGCTTTATCGCTTTACAAATAAAAAAAGATTTGGGGTTCCTATATTATGTAGTGTTTCAGCAACACTGCAATACTGCAATGCTAAACAGGAAAGCATGTTTTTTTTAACCAACATTATAAAGAGCTATGTTACAAATGAGTACACCGCCTCTGAGCAAAATTTGTTTCTGCTTCTAAATTATGACCATCACAAAAAAGAAAACAAAATTGACAGCTATTAAACATATACTTAACTGCAACATAGAAAGATATGTCATCAATAACTGTAAAATCAGTGAATTAGCCAACATTGAGTGCCTTGATGTTTGATGGGGAGTGCTGAGCAACATCAAAATTCAATTGAGCACCTTTGGGTCCTTGTTAGTCTTGATATGTTTCATTGGTATCTGGTAAACCAGTGTTGCTGATACACTGCATCATATAGGAACCCAAAATGTTGTTATTTGTAAAGAAATATAGCTGGATTTCCTGGATTTCCATTTATGATGCGCACTGTCTGTGAATGAAAGTAGTCATGTTTAGTACCCCCCAATTCCCATAGAGATCCATTCAAATGCAAAGAGTTTTAGTATCGCTTGTAGGACAACCTGAAAATAAGATATCCAGACTCTGATGATGTTGATAGGTCACGGACATCAGGAAGTCATGGCATGCAAAGGATATATCCAATTATTTTTGAGCCCCTAAAATTGGGGGGGGACTATGTATAAAAAGGGCTGTAATTCCTACAATGTTCACTTGATATGGATGTAAATATGGTCAAATCAAAGCTGAAAGTCTGCACTTTAACCACATTGTGACTGTTTTATGTCAACTGTTTGTTTGTTGGAGAACAGAATGAAAACAACAAAAAAATGTGTCCCTGTCCAAACACATACAGACTGCACTGTATATTTACTTTAATTTGTTGTACAACGCAAAACCTGGGAATAAAAGAGGGTGAAGGGAAAAACCCGCGGCCCGTCCAACCGCCCGACCTGGTGCAGGATTACCTGGAACAGAGTGAGAAAGAAAGAGAGAAAAACGGCCCAGAAAGCACTGGGGCTTCCTTATTATTGGGATGGCAGGTATGCCATCCCGCCAAGTTACGCCTTGGCGGGGGCATGCCCCATACCTATATAGCACCGAGAGTTTGGCACTTTTCAGGGTTCCCCACAGAAATAACCACAACAGCCACAGACACTCAGCCCTTAAAAACATTTAATTCTGTACATTCTGACCCCATTTCAACAGACAGATTTCATAAACAACTTCACATGTCCATACAATAAAGCCCCAAACTAAGGGGATTTTGCGTTTTCTCCTTCTTCTTCTTCTTCTCTTTCTTCTTCTTCTTCTTCTTCTCATTCTTATTTTTCCTGCCGCCTATCCCACTAATAACATGTCTGCCCATTGGACATTTTACCGACACCCGCCAAATCTTCACGTACACCACCCAATGAAAAACTCGCATACACACGCAAAATACCCGTATCTTTTTACTCTGAAACTTTTCCAGTACAAACAGGTAGTCCGTCAGTGGCCCAGTGGGTAAGGTCCCAGTCTTGGGAACACAGGGTCCTAGGTTCAAGCCCAGCTAGAAACGCGTTTCTTTAACCCGCTTTTATCCTCACTAATACACACGCAAAATACCCATATCTTTTTACTCTGAAACTTTTTCAGTATAAACAGCTAGTCCGCCGGTAGCCTAGTGGGTAAGGTTGCAGTCTTGGGAACACAGGGTCCTAGGTTCAAGCCCAGCTAGGAACGCGTTTCTTTAACCTGCTTTTACCCTCACTAATAATTGTCTACTACTTCTCAATTATTGCTTTTGCACCATATCTACCAGCCGTTCCACGAACGTTTACACTGTATTACGACGTACCGTCTGCACGTTCAATTGTTAACCGGCTACAATATTGAAAAGCCATATGGATTCAACGGGAGCTCTTCTGTGCTTACTGGCCTGTGTTCTTCTTTAAAACCACGGACAGGTTTGCTAATGATATTTCACACATTGCATAGCTATGTCATGGTGCTGCCCTAACAAAGTGACAGACTGATAAACCTCCGGTTGAACGATTGAATCCCGCCTCGTCCTCAGGCAGATAATTTTCCTCTTTTACACTAACGTTCTCTTACGCTTATATTTGCTTTACCAAAACTCACTCATGGCCACCCATATGCATTTCATGATGGCAAATGTATTCCTTTTATTAAAAAGTTACACCAGTTCACCGCTGTGCCATTTCAACTAACTACATTTCTTCACTTGGTTACCGTACAAAACCTTCTTATCAGCAAACGCCACGTTTCTACATTCATGTCACCTCGCCCTGTTCTCTATCTAGCCACATACAAACAATTACTACGTATGTATGTTCTGCAACTCCCCATTAAAACATTACATTTAAAATCATGATTCACTCATAATTATAACTACTAGTACTGAACATGAAAAAAAACATATTGTTTCAACTACGCAATTTCATTATTTCATCCTAATTTCTCTCAAACTGTTGTTATTTTCTCATATGCAAAGCCTGCTGGGACATATGCGTCCGCTCCTATTCTCCACTATCATGTTTTCCGGTTCTAGTTTAGCAAAACAGCGAAGAGGATTCCTACCTGCAGATAAGCCTATCAAAATGCCTTATAAACCTTACAAACACTAAAAATGCATCTCCACCCCGTTTCTTACAGGGTCACTTCGCATTTCTCACTCTCATAATAAAACGCTTTGCAAAAAGAAATGATATCTCATAAAAAACACGTTTTCAACGTACTCAAAAGTACTGATATCAAAATGACGCCAAGTTACGGTACTACAAACAATATAGGCTATCTTGCCTCACCGAAATGACATAAGATGTATTTCTAAGCAATGCTACCCAATATTTCCTCAATTCTTTCAAGTCACTTGGCCCTGTGTTTTGTAATCTTATCATTTTACAATGTCATGCAAACTTTGTGTCAGATCAAAGAGTCAAATATTTTGAATTGCCTCATAGAACACATTGAAATTAATGTTCAAACCTGCTGCTGAGTAACTACAGGAAGCATATTTCTCCAGAAAACATGTTTATACTTGCTTCTGAACTGAATTTGAGTACATGTGCAAGTTATTGTATATTTGCTACGTACAATAAATACTGCATGTAAAATACATATTGTACATACATACATACATAGAGAACTTCTTTATCCCCATGGGGACATTTCCCTTGCAGCATGTTACATTCACATTTACGAACACAAACTTATACCAAGAAACATACTATCATTCACACAACAGAAAGGCTGGGCAGCGTAATACATACATACCAATACAAATTGGACATATACACGCCTATTCAATCAAGCTTGACTGTGAGAGAGCCATCCACACATATGTTTGGCCTGTCCATGTAGTGCATGCTTATACACACAGGGCCAAGTGACTTGAAAGAATTGAGGAAATATTGGGTAGCATTGCTTTGAAATACATCTTATGTCATTTCGGTGAGGCAAGATAGCCTATATTGTTTGTAGTACCGTAACTTGGCGTCATTTTGATATCAGTACTTTTGAGTAACTTGGCATTTTTCTACGTTGAAAACGTGTTATTTAGGAGATAGGGTTTACCCCCAGGTGCTCTCAATTAGAAAGGGGTGCACCGCACACACTGGCCGACTCCTGTAACTACAATAAAAATAAAACAATATTAGAGACAGTCGTCACATCTGTTTCCAGTATCAGTGCATCACTCTGCTGTTTGAAGTGAGCCATCAGCACCAGCAGAACATATGGAGCTGCCACACTGGTATTGCTTCGGGTCAGAACAGCCTTGACTTCACTGTTGGTAGGGTTTTTCTTGAGGAACTCCATGATATTTCGCCCATTTCCTTCAAGAGATGCTTCCAGTTTTCTCAAAATGTTGATGTCTGTTAACATCTCAAAATGTGTACACATACTCCTAGGGACAAACAGGTATGGCCACTGAGATTTCAGATATTCAAGTGTGTGGGCCGGTGTTGTGTTTATCATCTTGCGCTGTAAGTAGTACGTTGCCTCCATGAGATTCTGTACTTCTCCCCTTTCAATCCCAGACAAGCCCTCACGAGAGAAGAACTCCAAAAGTATCTTCTTTTTCTCTTCCAGTGTGCTTCCTGTTTCTTCAGCTGGAAGGTCTGGCTGCCACCGTGTGCAGCCATAGCTATCTGCAGGGCCTGTGTTTGGCTTTGCCCCTGTGGTGACAGACCTGCACCGTGCCAAAGTGTTATTTCTCTTTAAATTCTCAACATGAATTTTTATTTGACTCAGGAGAGATGCATATCGTCCCCCTATAAATTTCCCTTCTATCATGTCAGCGAAGGACTGTGGAAACCCCTTGACAATCTTGACAGAAATTATGAGGCACTGCGACCACGAAGGGTTGGCCTCAAACTTCCTCATTTCGTCCACCAAGACCTGAACCATTTGCCTTCTATCTGCTGGTGAGGGCCTTATCCCACTTTCAGTGGCAGTACCAATACCTGGTGGCATTTTCTCCCAGGGTACCTGGAAAGTTTCTGGCCAGTTTTGCTTTACTGGTGGCCGTGTGGAATGTGATGGTGAAGGGCTACTGGATCTCGAGGAGCTTGACAGTGATGAACTGCCTTCTGGGGACTGGAGTAGGGGGGTAGCACAACTTATGGCATCTGGCAATGAAAACAAAAATCTATCATTATCAATATTGACTAAAATGATGCCGTAATTAATTAAATAAAACAATAAGCATTTTAATACACTCTTTAATTTGGTAGTGAAGTAGTAAATATACAGTACCTGCTCATTTCCATGCATTTAAAGGTTTTCTGCACTGGCTTGGTCGAATAACCTCTGCAATTTCCCGTTCTCTTATGTACTGCAAGTCATCTTTGCTTTCCACTCCCTGGTGTAAGATCGTTTCAACCAACAGAATGAGCGTCTCTTCTGGCACACTTGGCAGGACAGAAATGACTGCGTCCTTGATGCTCTCACTTATATCAGACATTCTGGAGGAAAGGAGTGGTGAAGGGCTATTAGAGACAGACCAAACATGTTGTACACAGGCAAAGGGTAATAGTCAAGGAGGCGTGCATGATCTAGGCAGAAATAATTTGAAATGGGGTTCTCTGAGCCCATCTTTGGGCAGTAAATCCCCTGATCAAAAAGGAAATCAGACTGGCATTTCTCTGTGACAAAGTAAACACAACTGTTGCAAACAAGAATCAGTTCTATCTTGCCAAACACTAGTCCCTCATCATTCTTCTCCAAGACGACACACATGCCTTTTTTGTAGCTTGTGCCTTTAACGGGGACATTGTGTACAGCCACAGAGTTAAGTAGCTGGAGGCCTAAATGATCAACAGATTGTTTTATCTTGTCATTGTAATCATTTGGAAAAGAAATCTGTACCTCTATCAAAAATGACACAAGGTGGAAACACATTACCAGCACAGAGAGATGCTTGTAAAAGTTGATGCCTCTCTGCTAATGTGGAACACAAATTCTTGAAGTTGTGTCATTTGTGAGCACACTGATTAAAATGTGTGTGTGTTTACTCTCAAACCTAAGGGTCCATAAGCGAATAAGAGGCCCAACGCAAAGTATCAGTTCAGGATAGTGACATATATAATGGTGTTTCGGCTTAAGTGGGTGATTAGGAAAACAATCCTGTCGACTTGGCAAATACTCCTTGTAAACACCTCACAGCTAGACCAATGAGGGTTTGTAGCTGGAGGGGAAGGCACCGCGTGTTCTCCTTTGCTGGTGTGAGTTAAAACGGAGATGTTGGTTATTTTTCCTCTGTTCGTAAGAACAGGGCACAATTATAATTAAGAATGCACTGGTTCCGTTGCCACGGGTCAGATATGAAGGCGTTGCTTCATATCCCGCTTAAATCTGGCCTGAAACGGACCAGTAGCATTCTGGTTACTCTCCGTTCGCAAACGGGGCTATGCTGTCATCAGAGATATATCTGATCTGTCACCGGACCGTCAATATTCCAATGGGAGCATCAGAATATTCACAAATGCGCAGAACAACACATCAAATATATCCATGACCACAGCAAGAAAGCGTAACGGTTACTAGGTTTTACCCTCGTGTTAATCTGACTCCAATATTAAATTATAATTTAGAATTTGGTTTTAACTATACGTGGAATTTGGAGTGGTTACACTCGGCTCTACCTTGTGCCATCATTCCTCAATATATGCTCCCGGGTTTAGCACTATTGTTAAATCTCAGTTCGGTGAAGCCCCCAGAGGGTAGGAGGCGGACCACCATAATACATGCCTTCCTTGTATGGATAGTGCATCGATAGTTATGAGCCCAGGACGGTGCATATCTATCGGGTTCCTTCAGGCGAATTTGACAAGGACCTGCATATAACGCCCATGGGTCCTCTTAAGCCAAAACACCAGAACCAATACCACCAATCCCGTTAGCGGGCAGATCGTGGTTGCCTATCTAACTTGAAGACCTCACTAAAGACTTTTACTGTACTAGACCCCTGATCAGTAGGTCCTAGTCAGAATTGTCCCCCTGAGTATTTAAACGGAATTACGGCTGAAAAGAAGATAAAAGTGATTAGAGTCACAAAGACCACGCAAGTTAAAAATAAGAAGAATTTATTAAACAGGCAGGTAGGTCATTCGCTTCAAATTAGCAGTCAATTAAAATATAGAAAGTTTTAAAAACATAAGTACAAAGTAAAAATTCTTACCAGCCTGGTAACTACACACAAAATCACAGAGTCTGCGCAGTGTGGGAAGTCGATTGCGATCTTCCATTTCTATCTATAGGCTACACAGAGCACAGAGTATGTGCACTGTGGGAAGTCGGTTACGATCTTCCCCGACAGGATTGTCTCCCTTCCTTTTAGGCCAAATCCCGCGTTTGATCGAGGCGGCATTGCCATAAATTAACCTGTCCGAATGAAGTCCGGAATTTCAGCCCCCACCATTTGGAGGCTGTTGTAAAACCAATTAGTGAGGAAATTGGGAAAAAGGAGAGGATTACCAGAGAGGACATTCCATTGTGCCAATTTTTCCCTGAGTTTCTGTAACTATGTTTTATTAAATTTTATTTGGTATGAAACATATTCCATTCAATTTCTTTAATTTCCCTGAATATTTCCATACCAAGCATGTCCAGAAGATGTAATATTATGGTGCAGTTGTCATGAAAATACCCTTTTGGTGTACCATTTTATATGTAATCCATGTTATTATTACATAGGTTATAATATAGTAATACAATGAACACATATGCATGGTTTATAGAATTTTCCAGAGATTGTAAATATGATGAACAGATGGTATATAGTCCAGATTCAGAAAAGGAATAAAAAGGGTAATGACAGAGGGGACCACAGAGGGGCACTGTGTTACTGTCAAGCACAGTTGCCCCACCATTCGGCCAGAGGTCTGATGATCTTTTTCCCCTTAATGGCCCCAACACACACACCCCCACAACCCTAGACAAAGAGACTAGTTCCCCTTATCTTAGTCGTGTCCAGATGGTAGCATTCCAGAGAGCCAAATGGCCAGCTCAACCAAAGGAAGTCCGAGCACCTTATTGTTTTATTACACGGCTCTGGGTTCTTTGAAGTCCAGGATGAGACTCAGCCAGCAGGCTCGTTCAAATGCCAGCCTTTCCTGGTTCCCAGTTTGACTCCCCTCTTACATCCTCAATAAGGACTCTCAAGTAGGCCACCTGGCTAGTTGCAATGGCAGGAGCACAAACAAATTCAACTTTTTGCCTTAGCTGCAACAAAAAATGCCAAACTTGATTTTCAACTGGATTTTAAATTTTGTCCCCAATCAAGAGAGGCAGAAGTCTAAGGAAACACCAATTCTGGACAGCATGTCCACTCAATTTCTCACTTCCTGGATTCATTTCACATGGCTTATTGCTGGCGTCATTGCCAAGGTACCTGAAGTGATTAAGCCGTCCATTCAGTTCTCTATACGTGAAGAATTTCTGATTTGTGACAAAATGACTTAGGTATAGAGCCAAGTCACATGCGACGATAACCTCAAATAAGTCATGGCCCAGACAAGGAGGCAGACCAGGTTGGCACACATGGAAGTGGGTTAATTTGATAAATTTGGAATCAAGTTTAATTCCCAGTGACAGTTTTGATGTACTTACGTTATGCTGCATGCTGTGCTGCACGCTGTCCTTGTAGGATGCAATTGTTTTCTTTACACCTGTTGTGAAGGTAGATGACAAAAATTGAGCACGGTCAACAGTACATAATCTGCAGAAATGGGTGCTTTTACTGAAGTTTTCACTAAAGCCACCAATACTGTGTGATCCCAGATTATCTCCAGCTATGGCACACAATGTTCCTCGGTACACATGTCCATCAGGTAAGACTATACCACTTAAATCAAAGTAGTGGATTTACCACTTCAAAAGCATCCTGGTACAGTACCAGACCAAGAGATTCCTCCTACTTCTTAAACAGTACATTTGCTGCCACATTGCTACCATCCCAGATGTCTTCCAAGACATCTCTTGATCTTGACAAAGACTGTATCTCTTGTTTGTTGCTATGTGTTTGCTGCTTGACCGACTGACACTGAAAGAGTGATCGAAGTGCATCTTTTAACGGAATGTATTGAGCAAAACATTCCTTCCCTGAATCATTAATTCCAAGATAAAGTGGGACTGGCTCAATGCAATGTAAAAACTGTTTTTTGTCTTTGATCAGTTTTCAAGGTACCAGTGTTGCATGCCCGAAACAAATCCTCAGATTTAAGAACCTCTATGACATTCTCTCTCTCACTATCAGAGATATCCAATGATACCAGCTTTTCGTCCAACTTATGAAGTAAATGAGACTGACTGATATCATGCACTGCTTGAAAATCCTCAATAATAGACTGTATGACTGATGCTGGCAGTAAAAGTTTTGCCTGCAACTTTAAATAAAAGAAAGCCAAATTGTGCAAGAAAAGGGATTCGTCTGCTCTCTCTGGCAGCACCGCTGCTTGGTCTCCCTCATTATCATCAGTTATGTCGTCAGTCAAATCCCCCTCCAACACTGAAACATCCTCAACTTGTTCATTAGTTGCCGTTAGTCTCGTCTCTCTTCCTACTGTTTCAAGGCCCAAAAGATGGATGCTGTACAAGACTTGTGTACTCTTGAAAAATGAGAAGTAAAGGAAGAGACGACTGAAAAAGTTCTCCCACACTGACGAAATGGACAAGAAACTGCCCTGCCCTCTCTGATATGAGATTTCAAATGAGAGTTTAAACTGGATAAATCATTGCATCTAACATCGCAAAATTCTACATGACAAGATACACGCTCGATTGCAGTTACCTGTGCTCTCCTCTTATCTTGATGCTCTCGATATACATGACATTCCAACTGCGTTACGTATCTGAACGAACGGGTGCAATTTAAAAAGGCGCATTTAAACGACGCGATTGGAAGACTCGCACATACTTTCATATACCTAACAAACGCATACTTCGTTAAGCATTGGTGACCACAATACTGACATGGAAACATGCTTTCATACTAAGCTATCGCTGGCGAATGATTGGCCGTTATGATACGAACTAGTTTTATGAATTCGAAACGCACGTAGCCTACTTGCGCAATCCAGCGACTCTCTAGCCAGCTGCAACAAAAAATATTCGAAATACAGGGTTGCCTTGGAAAAGAACAAGAAGATTAATGTGAAATACAGATCAACGTATTCTGTTGGAAATAAAAAACGAACAAATTGTAATATAATTACTTTTAAATTCGCGTAGCCTATTAGGTGTGACACTCGAAACTTGGCATTGCTTTGTTAGCAAATTCTCTGCCGCCACTACTAACCAATGGCTTCCCAATATCCTTTGCAATTTCCAGTTAATTACTGCAAATTCAAACGGTGATATGCAGTTAAGAGCAAAACGCCCACAATGCTGTTCTGTCTCCAGCAATGTGCTGTATATCAATAAAACAGCAGGTTACTGTCGGAATTTCCCTGTAATTTCACATCAATTTCATACCGTGTACCAACAACGACTATATATGTTTATTTTTATATTTATTGATTTTTATAGATTTAATCAGCTGAAAGTGAAATGTTATTCTGCGGGCGTTTGGGCATATTATTTTGCCGTTGTCAAGCAAAACTCTGGTTCGTAGTTCTAATTGGACCGTCGTTATGCAGACACTCTGGTTGGTAGGTCTATTTGCACCGTTTTTAAGCAAAAACCTCTGTTCCAGGAAAACAATGATTTTATCAAGAAATAAATAGTTCCTTCTCGTTTCATAGCATGCAATTAGTTTATACCATGTGTAAAGCTACCATACGTTTGTTGGCATTACATTTGTTGTGTTCAATAATAGATGTTACAGGTTGAGTGTATTCTGACCACTAGGGGGAGGCATTGTATTGCTTTCGTGAGAGTTGTTGGAAGTCTAAACCTAGTAAGGATGTGACGTGGAGGGAAAGTGTGTTGACCAGGAAATTAGGGTAAGATGCATACGCTCCTGCATTCGGCAGCAGGTGTGTGCATCATCCGTCAAATTCACCAATAATCAAGCACCACCGCTATTACTAGTAATATTGACATTTATTCTAAGAAATGCATGCCCTGGCAGGCGTTTTGTGCACACGCAGCCTTACATTTAAGGACTTATAAATGCCTGGGGAAAATAAAAGGATGGCTTGGGCTCCACAGTGAACGAAGAAGCTCATGCATTCGGTAGCAGGTGTGTGCATCTCCGTTTTAAAAACAGTTGATTACGCAAATAGCGATCTCATAAATCCAAGTTCCCGAGACAGAAATTATTATCCAGTTCATCTAAAACGAATTTTGTGCAACTGGAAACAATATACAAGTGGTACAAGTCCTCTGAATAGATCGCGTGGGCACCGGACTGCGCTGCCACAGTTCGCTGCGCGAATAGCGATCTCATATATCCAAATTCCCCAGACAGAAATAATTAACCAGTGCATCCAACACGAACGCTGTGGCATTGGAAACTATTTAAACAAATAATATAGCAAATCCAAACGTGTAATCTGGCGCATGTGTGTGCGTCACCGTTTTAAATAGTTGATTACGCTATTAGCGATCTCATAAATCCATGTTCCCGAGACAGAAATTATTATCCAGTCCATCTAAAACGAATTTTGTGCAACTGGAAACAATATACACGTGGTACACGTCCTCTGAATAGCTCGCATGGGCACCGGACTGCCATGCCACAATTCGTAACGCGAATAGCGATCTCATAAATCCAAATTCCCCAGACAGAAATAATTAACCAGTGCATCCAACACGAACGCTGTGGCATTGGAAGCTCTTTAAAAAAAATTTGAGCAAATACAAAGGTGTAATCGGGCGCAGGTGTGTGCGTCACCGTTTTAAATGCAGTAGATTACGCTATTAGCGATCTCATAAATCCAAGTTCCCGAGACAGAAATTATTATCCAGTCCATCTAAAACGAATTTTGTGAATAGGAAACAATCTACAAGCGGTACACGTTCACCAAATAGATCGCATGGGCACCGGACTGCGCTGCCACAGTTCGTTGCGCGAATAGCGATCTCATAAATCCAAATTCCCCAGACAGAAATAATTAACCAGTGCATCCAACACGAACGCTGTGGCATTGGAAACTATTTAAACAAATAATTGAGCAAATACAAACGTGTAATCGGGCGCAGGTGTGTGCGTCACCGTTTTAAATACAGTTGATTACGCTATTAGCGATCTCATAAATCCAAGTTCCCGAGACAGAAATTATTATCCAGTCCATCTTAAACGAATTTTGTGCAACTGGAAACAATATACAAGTGGTACAAGTCCTCTGAATAGATGGTGTGGGCACCGGACTGCGCTGCCACAGTTCGTTACGAATAGCGATCTCATAAATCTAAATTCCCCAGACAGAAATAATTAACCAGTACATCCAACACGAACGCTGTCGCATTGGAAACTCTTTAAAAAAACAATTGAGCAAATACAAAGGTGTAATCGGGCGCAGGTGTGTGCGTCACCGTTTGAAATACAGTTGATTAGGCTATTGGCTATTTTATAAATCCAAGTTCCCGAGACAGAAATTATTATCCAGTCCATCTGAAACGAATTTTGTGCAATAGGAAATAATCTCCAATGGTACACGTTCACCAAATAGATCGCGTGGGCACCGGACTGCCCTGCCACAGTTCGTTGCGCGAATAGCGATCTCATAAATCCGACTTCCCGACACAGAAATAATTGCCAGCCTTGTGTGTTGGTGGGGAGTGCATCAGGGAGAGGACGAATGAGTGGAGTAGGGGCAGGAAAGCTGCGGAGTGGGAGGCATCAAGGTAGATGTTGAAGTCTCCCAGGAGGATCCGTGGGGTGCCATCCTCTGGGAAGGAGCTGAGCAGGGTGTTCATCGAGGAAGCTTCCCAGGGCCCCTGGTGGGTGATAGATAACAACAATTTACAAGTTAACAGGATAGGTGATTGAGACAGAGTGGTATTCAAAGGTAGAGATGGAGAGGTGAGAGAGGGGGAGAACAGAGAATTTCCAGGAGGGAGAGATCAGCAAACCTGTGCCCCCACCACGGCCAGACGGGCGGGTGGCGTGAGAGAAGGAGGAGGAGGAGGAGAGGGCTGCAGGGGTTGCAGTGTTGCCTGGTGTGATCCAGGTCTCAGTGAGGGCAAGGAAATGTAGAGAGAAGAGGGACGCGTAGGCCGAAATGAAATCAGCCTTCCGCGTAGCAGACTGGCAGTTCCATAGCCCTCCTGCGACCGTGAAGTCGTCACAGGGGGGTCAGTGAGGGATAGCGAAGGTGGAGAGGTTCCGTCGCCGCGGGGGGCCTCGCCTGCGGAAGCGAGTTCTGTAGGGGAGAGAACGGGTTGGGATGGGGTTGACACATAGCATAGCAGTGAGGACAGGGAAGGCCTGTGGTGTGGCCACATGGTCAAGGAAAAGTTAAATTAAACATACACATGCATACTGAGAACAATCATTCGAGGACTGTCAGGCAAAGTCAAACGATATGAAATTAAACACATTTAAATATTATTAGGAATACAGTGTCCTCCATAATGTTTGGGACAAAGACCCATCATTTATTGATTTGCCTCTGTACTCCACAATTTGAGATTTGTAATAAAAAAGGGTATTTACATCCATATGGGGTGAACAGTGTATGAATTACAGCCCATTTTGTACATAATCCCCCCAATTTTAGGGCACCATGCTTGGGACACAGCAATGTTACAGTGCACATCATGAAGGAGTACACCCTCTCTGAAAAATGGAAATCCAGCTTTATCGCTTTACAAATAAAAAAAGATTTGGGGTTCCTATATTATGTAGTGTTTCAGCAACACTGCAATACTGCAATGCTAAACAGGAAAGCATGTTTTTTTTAACCAACATTATAAAGAGCCATGTTGCAAATGAGTACACCGCCTCTGAGCAAAATTTGTTTCTGCTTCTAAATTATGACCATCACAAAAAAGAAAACAAAATTGACAGCTATTAAACATATACTTAACTGCATCATAAAAAGATATGTCCTCAATAACTGTAAAATCAGTGAATTAGCCAACATTGAGTGCCTTGATGTTTGATGGGGAGTGCTGAGCAACATCAAAATTCAATTGAGCACCTTTGGGTCCTTGTTAGTCTTGATATGTTTCATTGGTATCTGGTAAACCAGTGTTGCTGATACACTGCATCATATAGGAACCCAAAATGTTGTTATTTGTAAAGAAATATAGCTGGATTTCCTGGATTTCCATTTATGATGCGCACTGTCTGTGAATGAAAGTAGTCATGTTTAGTACCCCCCAATTCCCATAGAGATCCATTCAAATGCAAAGAGTTTTAGTATCGCTTGTAGGACAACCTGAAAATAAGATATCCAGACTCTGATGATGTTGATAGGTCACAGACATCAGGAAGTCATGGCATGCAAAGGATATGCAACCAAGTATTAAAAAATGACAATTTAATCTATGATTATGTTAATTTGTCCAATTATTTTTGAGCCCCTAAAATTGGGGGGGACTATGTATAAAAAGGGCTGTAATTCCTACAATGTTCACTTGATATGGATGTAAATATGGTCAAATCAAAGCTGAAAGTCTGCACTTTAACCACATTGTGACTGTTTTATGTCAACTGTTTGTTTGTTGGAGAACAGAATGAAAACAACAAAAAATGTGTCCCTGTCCAAACACATACAGACTGCACTGTATATTTACTTTAATTTGTTGTACAACGCAAAACCTGGGAATAAAAGAGGGTGAAGGGAAAAACCCGCGGCCCGTCCAACCGCCCGACCTGGTGCAGGATTACCTGGAACAGAGTGAGAAAGAAAGAGAGAAAAACGGCCCAGAAAGCACTGGGGCTTCCTTATTATAGGGTTTACCCCCAGGTGCTCTCAATTAGAAAGGGGTGCACCGCACACACTGGCCGACTCCTGTAACTACAATAAAAATAAAACAATATTAGAGACAGTCGTCACATCTGTTTCCAGTATCAGTGCATCACTCTGCTGTTTGAAGTGAGCCATCAGCACCAGCAGAACATATGGAGCTGCCACACTGGTATTGCTTCGGGTCAGAACAGCCTTGACTTCACTGTTGGTAGGGTTTTTCTTGAGGAACTCCATGATATTTCGCCCATTTCCTTCAAGAGATGCTTCCAGTTTTCTCAAAATGTTGATGTCTGTTAACATCTCAAAATGTGTACACATACTCCTAGGGACAAACAGGTATGGCCACTGAGATTTCAGATATTCAAGTGTGTGGGCCGGTGTTGTGTTTATCATCTTGCGCTGTAAGTAGTACGTTGCCTCCATGAGATTCTGTACTTCTCCCCTTTCAATCCCAGACAAGCCCTCACGAGAGAAGAACTCCAAAAGTATCTTCTTTTTCTCTTCCAGTGTGCTTCCTGTTTCTTCAGCTGGAAGGTCTGGCTGCCACCGTGTGCAGCCATAGCTATCTGCAGGGCCTGTGTTTGGCTTTGCCCCTGTGGTGACAGACCTGCACCGTGCCAAAGTGTTATTTCTCTTTAAATGCTCAACATGAATTTTTATTTGACTCAGGAGAGATGCATATCGTCCCCCTATAAATTTCCCTTCTATCATGTCAGCGAAGGACTGTGGAAACCCCTTGACAATCTTGACAGAAATTATGAGGCACTGCGACCACGAAGGGTTGGCCTCAAACTTCCTCATTTCGTCCACCAAGACCCGAACCATTTGCCTTCTATCTGCTGGTGAGGGCCTTATCCCACTTTCAGTGGCAGTACCAATACCTGGTGGCATTTTCTCCCAGGGTACCTGGAAAGTTTCTGGCCAGTTTTGCTTTACTGGTGGCCGTGTGGAATGTGATGGTGAAGGGCTACTGGATCTCGAGGAGCTTGACAGTGATGAACTGCCTTCTGGGGACTGGAGTAGGAGGGTAGCACAACTTATGGCATCTGGCAATGAAAACAAAAATCTATCATTATCAATATTGACTAAAATGATGCCGTAATTAATTAAATAAAACAATAAGCATTTTAATACACTCTTTAATTTGGTAGTGAAGTAGTAAATATACAGTACCTGCTCATTTCCATGCATTTAAAGGTTTTCTGCACTGGCTTGGTCGAATAACCTCTGCAATTTCCCGTTCTCTTATGTACTGCAAGTCATCTTTGCTTTCCACTCCCTGGTGTAAGATCGTTTCAACCAACAGAATGAGCGTCTCTTCTGGCACACTTGGCAGGACAGAAATGACTGCGTCCTTGATGCTCTCACTTATATCAGACATTCTGGAGGAAAGGAGTGGTGAAGGGCTATTAGAGACAGACCAAACATGTTGTACACAGGCAAAGGGTAATAGTCAAGGAGGCGTGCATGATCTAGGCAGAAATAATTTGAAATGGGGTTCTCTGAGCCCATCTTTGGGCAGTAAATCCCCTGATCAAAAAGGAAATCAGACTGGCATTTCTCTGTGACAAAGTAAACACAACTGTTGCAAACAAGAATCAGTTCTATCTTGCCAAACACTAGTCCCTCATCATTCTTCTCCAAGACGACACACATGCCTTTTTTGTAGCTTGTGCCTTTAACGGGGACATTGTGTACAGCCACAGAGTTAAGTAGCTGGAGGCCTAAATGATCAACAGATTGTTTTATCTTGTCATTGTAATCATTTGGAAAAGAAATCTGTACCTCTATCAAAAATGACACAAGGTGGAAACACATTACCAGCACAGAGAGATGCTTGTAAAAGTTGATGCCTCTCTGCTAATGTGGAACACAAATTCTTGAAGTTGTGTCATTTGTGAGCACACTGTTTAAAATGTGTGTGTGTTTACTCTCAAACCTAAGGGTCCATAAGCGAATAAGAGGCCCAAAGCAAAGTATCAGTTCAGGATAGTGACATATATAATGGTGTTTCGGCTTAAGTGGGTGATTAGGAAAACAATCCTGTCGACTTGGCAAATACTCCTCAATAAGGACTCTCAAGTAGGCCACCTGGCTAGTTGCAATGGCAGGAGCACAAACAAATTCAACTTTTTGCCTTAGCTGCAACACAAATTGCCAAACTTCATTTTCAACTGGATTTTAAATTTTGTCCCCAATCAAGAGAGGCAGAAGTCTAAGGAAACACCAATTCTGGACAGCATGTCCACTCAATTTCTCACTTCCTGGATTCATTTCACATGGCTTATTGCTGGCGTCATTGCCAAGGTACCTGAAGTGATTAAGCCGTCCATTCAGTTCTCTATACGTGAAGAATTTCTGATTTGTGACAAAATGACTTAGGTATAGAGCCAAGTCATATGCGACGATACCCTCAAATAAGTCATGGCCCAGACAAGGAGGCAGACCAGGTTGGCACACATGGAAGTGGGTTAATTTGATTAATTTGGAATCAAGTTTAATTCCCAGTGACCGTTTTGATGTACTTACGTTATGCTGCATGCTGTGCTGCACGCTGTCTTTGTATGATGCAATTGTTTTCTTTTCACCTGTTGTGAAGGGAGATGACAAAAATTGAGCACGGTCAACAGTACATAATCTGCAGAAATGGGTGCTTTTACTGAAGTTTTCACTAAAGCCACCAATACTATGTGATCCCAGATTATCTCCAGCTATGGCACACAATGTTCCTCGGTACACATGTCCATCAGGTAAGACTATACCACTTCAATCAAAGTAGCGGATTTACCACTTCAAAAGCATCCTGGTACAGTACCAGACCAAGAGATTCCTCCTACTTCTTAAACAGTACATTTGCTGCCACATTGCTACCATCCCAGATGTCTTCCAAGACATCTCTTGATCTAGACAAAGACTGTATCTCTTGTTTGTTGCTATGTGTTTGCTGCTTGACCGACTGACACTGAAAGAGTGATCGAAGTGCATCTTTTAACGGAATGTATTGAGCAAAACATTCCTTCCCTGAATCATTCATTCCAAGATAAAGTGGGACTGGCTCAATATAATGTAAAAACTGTTTTTTGTCTTTGATCAGTTTTCAAGGTACCAGTGTTGCATGCCCGAAACAAATCCTCGCATTTAAGAACCTTTATGACATTCTCTCTCTCACTATCAGAGATATCCAATGATACCAGCTTTTCGTCCAACTTATGAAGTAAATGAGACTGACTGATATCATGCACTGCTTGAAAATCCTCAATAATAGACTGTATGACTGATGCTGGCAGTAAAAGTTTTGCCTGCAACTTTAAATAAAAGAAAGCCAAATTGTGCAAGAAAAGGGATTCATCTGCTCTCTCTGGCAGCACCGCTGCTTGGTCTCCCTCATAATCATCAGTTATGTCGTCAGTCAAATCTCCCTCCAACACTGAAACATCCTCAACTTGTTCATTGGTTGCCGTTAGTCTCGTCTCTCTTCCTACTGTTTCAAGGCCCAAAAGACTGGATGCTGTACAAGACTTGTGTACTCTTGAAAAATGAGAAGTAAAGGAAGAGACGACTGAAAACGTTCTCCCACACTGACGAAATGGACAAGAAACTGCCCTGCCCTCTCTGATATGAGATTTCAAATGAGAGTTTAAACTGGATTTCATTGCATCTAACATCGCAAAATTCTACATGACAAGATACACGCTCGATTGCAGTTACCTGTGCTCTCCTCTTATCTTGATGCTCTCGATATACATGACATTCCAACTGCGTTACGTTTCTGAACGAACGGGTGCAATCTAAAAAGGCGCATTTAAACGACGCGATTGGAAGACTCGCACGTACTTTCATATGCCTAACAAACGCATACTTCGTTAAGCATTGGTGACCACAATACTGACATGGAAACATGCTTTCATACTAAGCTATCGCTGGCGAATGATTGGCCGTTATGATACGAACTAGTTTTATGAATTCGAAACGCACGTAGCCTACCTGCGCAATCCAGCGACTCTCTAGCCAGCTGCAACAAAAAATATTCGAAATACAGGGTTGCCTTGGAAAAGAACAAGAAGATTAATGTGAAATACAGATCAACGTATTCTGTTGGAAATAAAAAACGAACAAATTGTAATATAATTACTTTTAAATTCGCGTAGCCTATTAGGTGTGACACTCGAAACTTGGCATTGCTTTGTTAGCAAATTCTCTGCCGCCACTACTAACCAATGGCTTCCCAATATCCTTTGCAATTTCCAGTTAATTACTGCAAATTCAAACGGTGATATACAGTTAAGAGCAAAACGCCCACAATGCTGTTCTGTCTCCAGCAATGTGCTGTATATCAATAAAACAGCAGGTTACTGTCGGAATTTCCCTGTAATTTCACATCAATTTCATACCGTGTACCAACAATGACTATATATATGTTTATTTTTATAATTATTGATTTTTATAGATTTAATCAACTGAAAGTGAAATGTTATTCTGCGGGCGTTTGGGCATATTATTTTGCCGTTGTCAAGCAAAACTCTGGTTCGTAGTTCTAATTGGACCGTCGTTATGCAGACACTCTGGTTGGTAGTTCTATTTGCACCGTTTTTAAGCAAAAACCTCTGGTCGTTAGTTCCAGGAAAACAATGATTTTATCAATAAATAAATAGTTCCTTCTCGTTTCATAGCATGCAATTAGTTTATACCATGTGTGAAGCTACCATACGTTTTTTGGCATTACATTTGTTGTGTTCAATAATAGATGTTACAGGTTGAGTGTATTCTGACCACTAGGAGGTGGCATTGTATTGCTTTAGTGAGAGTAGTTGGAAGTCTAAACCTAGTAAGGATGTGACGTGGAGGGAAAGAGTGTTGACCAGGAAATTTGGGTAAGATGCATACGCTCCTGCATTCGGCAGCAGGTGTGTGCATCATCCGTCAAATTCGCCAATAATCAAGCACCACCGCTGTTACTAGTAATATTGACATTCATTCTAAGAAATGCATGCCCTCGCAGGCGTTTTGTGCACACGCAGCCTTACATTTAAGGACTTATAAATGCCTGGGGAAAATAAAAGGATGGCTTGGGCTCCACAGTGAACGAAGAAGCTCATGCATTCGGTAGCAGGTGTGTGCATCTCCGTTTTAAAAACAGTTGATTACGCAAATAGCGATCTCATAAATCCAATTTCCCGAGACAGATATTATTATCCAGTCCATCTAAAACGAATTATGTGAATAGGAAACAATCTACAAGCGGTACGTGTTCACCAAATAGATCGCGTGGGCACCGGACTGCGCTGCCACAGTTCGTTGCGCGAATAGCGATCTCATAAATCCAAATTCCCCAGACAGAAATAATTAACCAGTGCATCCAACACGATCGCTGTGGCATTGGAATCTATTTAAACAAATAATATAGCAAATACAAACGTGTAATCGGGCGCAGGTGTGTGCGTCACCGTTTTAAATACAGTTGATAACGCTATTGGCGATCTCATGAATCCAAGTTCCCGAGACAGAAATTATTATCCAGTCCATCTAAAACGAATTTTGTGCAATAGGAAACAACCTACAAGTGGTACACGTTCACCAAATAGATCACGTGGGCACCGGACTGCCCTGCCACAGTTCGTTGCGCGAATAGCGATCTCATAAATCCAAATTCCCCAGACAGAAATAATTAACCAGTGCATCCATCACGAACGCTGTGGCATTGGAAACTTTTTAATCAAATATAGCAAATACAAACGTGTAATCGGGCGCAGGTGTGTGCGTCACCGTTTTAAATACAGTTGATTACGCTATTAGCGATCTCATAAATCCAAGTTCCCGAGACAGAAATTATTATCCAGTCCATCTAAAACGAATTTTGTGCAACTGGAAACAACCTACAAGTGGTACACGTCCTCTGAATAGATCGCGTGGGCAGCGGACTGCGCTGCCACAGTTCGTTACGCGAACAGCGATCTTGTAGGGAAAATTTTGAGACACCCCATGATTGTGATGACGTCACATGTCAAAGTTATGGTGTTAACATCAATGGTGATCAAACTGGTTCCTCCAAACTCTCAATGACAAGTATAATCATATACTTATATAATCAATATATAATCCATTAAACACCTATATCAGTAGTTGTAGATAAGCTTATGGGAACGCAAGAAACCACTGTAACCACTGTAGAAAAAAAAAGCATGAGAACGCAGTCATATTTTCTCACTAAGCAGAAAATACTAATCAAATACTAATCATACCCTATTCAACAGATAAACACTAATATAAAACTAATCATATACTGCCAAAATATAGCAGAGAACTATAATCCAAAAACTAACAAAAACACTGATTCTAGATAAAAATGATAGAAAACTAATATTTTACAGTGACCCATATGTAAACTTGTATGTTTAATGAAAAAATTACAGAAAGCTGAGACTTATATGCATACTGGGAAAAGTACAGAACCAAAGACCACTGGTTCTCAAGAGAAAGTTGGGGTAGCTTCCCACACTGACCTTATCTCTTAAGATCTAAGGGAGTCGGTTCGGTACCTAGTGGGTTGGGTGGGAAACGTTTGAAGTGACACCGCGCGGTACCATGAAAGAGAAGGTAAAAGAGGGTTAGGGTAGCTTCCCACGCTGTCGGCACCTTTTAAGACCTAAAAATAGACAGTTTGGTAGATAAGAGAACACCACGTGATGCCATGAAGGAACAGGTGGCTGGGAAATGTATAAAGGGGTCAGGGAGTTTGTGGAATACATTTTGGGTATAAAAGGAGTGTAAAACTGACCATCGAGGTTCAATTCGGCGGAATTGTTCCGGCTTTGTTGTGCACATGCACCGGTGCAAATAAAGTCTATCTTTTCTGAAGAGCTTGCTGCCGTGCTGTCTTTTCCCTCGTGAAGGAGTTTTCTACAGATTGGCGATTGGACTCAGAGACTGCTGTCATTTTTCCTAGACCACGACATTTGGGGGCTCGTCCGGGATACGAAAGAGGAATCACTGAAGCTCCCGGCTCCTGGAGACAGAGGCGGAGGGTGATAGCCCCTGAAAAAGCTGACGAGCTTATCAAAAGGTAAGAGTATTTAACTACTTTGTTTCGGACTGGGGTGCTGTCCCCTCTGACCTCTTCTCCCTGACGCCGGGAGTGGAAGCCTCTCGTACAACTAACCCGGCCAAATAACACTGAAAATTGAGGGGAAGGAAGCGGCGAGCTCTTCAGAAAAGTACGCCCCAAACCGTGAGTGAATTGTGTGTGGTGTGAGTGAATTGAGTGTGGTATGTGAGTGAATTAAGTGTGGTATGAGTGAAAAGACGTCATAAAATTTTTATTGTCAGAAAAGTGTTGGGAAAAGTGTTGTTGGTTAGGAACAACATTGATAAGGCTGCTTATGCTTTGATTAGATGCTTATGCTTGTGCGGAATTGTGTTGGAAACAGAATTGTTGAGTAGAAACAATTTTGGAAAAGGCCTATATTTGTTGCAAAAGTGTGGGAAACGGGAACTGGGAATTCAATATCCCTTTAGCGAAGTTTACACTGATGCAGGTGTGTGTGGCAAAGAGTGTAATTGGTACACTAACGCCGTTGTTATATGTGGTGCCAAGAGACTTGGAAAGGCAGTAATTCCTGTTGTGGGTCACCTGCAAGAGCTCGGGTCCGGGATAAAGTGTTGGAAAAAGGCCATATTTGTTGCAAAAGTGTGGGGAACGGGAACTGGGAATTCAATATCCCTTTAGCGAAGTATACACTGATGCAGGTGTGTGTGGCATTGAATGTAATTAAGTTTACACTAAGCCGTTGTTATATGTGGGGCCAAGAGACTTGGAAAGGCAGTAATTCCTGTTGTGGGTCACCTGCAAGAGCTCGGGTCCGGGAATTGTCTTGGAAACTGTTGTTGGGTAGAAACAACAGGGATAACGCTGTGCTTATGCTGTGATTAGATGCTCATGCTTGCGGGGAAATAACGTTGTAACAGAGGAAAAACTTTTTGTGTGTGTGTGTACGTACAATAATAGAGTGTGTGCAAGAGAGAACGGCAAGAGTGTAGAAGAGATAAGAAGGGAGAAAATAAGTGTAGAAACCAAGGTCGTGGGGAGCCTTGGCTGGAAAAATAACGGTTAAATAATAAAGAAATAGAATAAAAGGCAGAAGCCTCGGTTTGGAATAAAGGTTAAATAGAGATAAAATATATTAAAGTATTAGAGTATCCTGTCCTGCCACCGTAAAATAATGGAAAAAGAAGAAAAAACGCCAGTTGAGATAATCGCAGGAAAATATCCTAAATGTGAACAGGAGATAAAGAAAATATCAGAAAAATGGACAAAAAGAACTAAGAAATTGGCGACAAAATGGCCAAAAGGGGGTACGTTTGATAGAGAAATATGCGATCAGATGGGAGGGGTAATAGCAAATTATAAACCAGAAGATAAGTCAGAAAAAAGAAAGCTAAAAAGAGAACTGGAAAAAACAATTTTAGGATGGTTTAGGTCCGCTTCCCTAGAAAGGGATGTAGGATTAAAAAGGGATTGCAGTGAAATAATGACTCCCCCTCCGTATGCCCCACAATCACCAAGACATGCGGTAATAAAAGAGAAAGGCTTGTATCCAATATGCCCGGTAACATCTGCAGCGGCAGTGTGTCCGGTAGTAAAGGGACAGGTGGAAATAAAGGGGTGGGTAGAACATGAGGAAGGTGAAGAACAACTCGGGATAGAGAGAGCGCGACTTGAACAAGAAAAGGAAAAAATAGATACAAGGGTAGCAGAGCTAAAAGGAGAATATAAAGAAGTGGAGGAATTAGAAGAGCTGTTAAAAGAAAAATACAACCAGTATGATGAATACCATAGGCGGTTAATAAAAAAGGCAAAAGAGATAAGAGACACTGAGAAAAAACAGCAAGCGTCTAAAATAAGCCAAAAGCCTGAACAGGTGGGGTCAAAAAGGGACGGGGAAACACAAAAAAGACACGAAAAGGCGGGGTGGGAAAGCACAAAATGGGAAAAGCTTCCGTATAATGCGTGGGAGGAGCTGAAGCCAAAAAGCACAGAGGGAACTGAATCCCGAGATAAGAATAAGCCAAGGTTAGCTGCAAATAAGAAACAAATCCCCAAGATGCAGTACAAACTAGAATATAATAAAGGGGAGGAGGAGTTCTCCCCAGCAGAAAAAAGTGAGGCAAGCGATAGTGAAGCGAGCCAGGCAAGTAATAGCGAGGCAGAAGAGTCAGAGGGGGGAGAAGGGCCTGCACAGGTGGGGGGAGACTTAGCTGGGCGATATCAAAACGTAAGAAAAAGACCGCCCACCCGGCGTAACCCAGCAGCAGAAGGGTATAGCCATAATGTTAAAAGCCCCAATACCATAGCACCATTATTGATTAGGGAAGGTGGTGCACCCCGATACATTCCCTGGTCCACCCAAGACATGTATAATGTAATAACCAATCTCCCTGAGTTGCAGAATGGGGCAGGCCACTGGATCAGGGTGCTGGAGGAGGAGACGACAGGCCAGCTCCTGGCTGTGGGGGACCTGAAGGCCCTCCTGGGAAAGGTTGTGGGGATGGAAACAATGCTGGACATATTTGAGCAGGCTGGCTTTGACCGAACCCATGCGCAGTCACCAGCAGTGGACGGTGGGCCATTTGATAACGTGCGTGGGGTTGTTTGGGCTGCTCTACGAGCCCTGTATCCTGCACGACCGGACATAATGACCTTAACGGGACCGCCGTTAAAAGAAAATGAACCACCAACAACATACATCCACACGCAGTTGCGCAGGTGGAGAATGATGACTGAGAGGGACGTACAGGCAGATCCCATAATGACCACTCTCTTCCGCAAAGCCATCCGGGAGGGGATGTCACAGGAAGTGGGGCGCCGCCTCGATGAGGTGGTGGGGCTGAACACCATGGCACACAGAGAATTTGTAGATCATGTGGTGCACGCTGTAGAAAGGCAGCGGAAAGAGGGGAAAACGCTGGAAGACCAAACAAAAGACATTCAAAGAAAGCTACTGCAGTTGCAGCTGGAGGAGCTGAAAACCAAAGAAAAAGAGGCGAAAAAAGTGGCATCTGTGAAAATACAGAATATGGACAATGGGTTCTTTGACTTTGAAGCCGCCCCCACGCCTGAACCATGGAGTGGTCTGACGGTACCCCAGCCAACGGTGGTCTACAACTTCTCTGGCATCCCTCACCCGGTGGCCATGCAAGGTAATATAAAAGGGGGAGGGACACAACCGGGTGGGAATCATATGGGGGGAGGGCCAGGGAATGGTGGTCAAAATACCCAGTGGAGAGGGCAGCAGAATCAGAATAATAACATGCAAAATAGAAATTGGAACCAACAAGGCTTTCCTAATCAACAGCGACAGGGCCCCATAGTCTGCTATGGATGCGGTCAGGAGGGGCACATAAAAAGAGTGTGTCCAAACGCACAAGGGATGTATCCAGGTAACCAGGGGACCTGGGTACCTAATCAGCCTCAGCAATCACAGAGTTACCCCAACTTGACCCCACCTCCTCAGGCCAGGCCCCCATATCAGAGTGGGGGACCTGTAAATTACCAAGGTGCCCAATAGGGGTGCCCAGAGAACCCAGGCGGAGTAGGACAGCATGTAATGATAACAAACAGGCCAGAACAAGAACCAATAATAAATGTACAAATCGGAGGAAAAATTGTCCCCATGATGATAGACACTGGTGCAACATGCACATGTATTAGGAAAGAATATGCATCACATCTGCCTATGTCGGGAGAAGTTATTAAAACAGTAGGGTTCTCGGGAAAAACAATGTTAAGCCCGACCACAAAACCGGTATTAATAAAGCTAGGCGCAAAAGAAGCAAAATTAGAGATAGTAGTATGCAAAAATACCCCCATAAGCCTTCTAGGAAGAGACGCAATTCTGGCCTTAGGACTAAAATTAAGTTGTGAAGGAGGGGGCATAGATTTAACAGGAATGTACTGTGTGGGAAGTGAAAATCTCCTCAGGGCAAATGTATATTGGGTAGGGGATATTGAGACACAAGTAAAAGACCAAGTGTGGAGCACTTGGCAAAAATATGTTGAGGCGCAGCTCCCGCAGGCAACTGAGCCAGAATATGATTTACATTGTACAATGAAGTTTGATTCCTACCAAGATCCAGATCTAGAAAGAGAGTGGAATGAGGGGAAAGGAGAAAAACAGTATTTGGTGTCATCTGCGCTCCTGATAGGTCAGGAAGGAGCAGCATTAAACATAGAAAGGTCTCCATGGATTGAGCAGTGGTTTCAGGAGGAAAATGCGGCCCCACACATTGCGTTAAAAGTCAATCCAGGGTACCAAGCTAAGGACTTAGGTCCTATGGTAAAGAGAGCAGAAGAGCTCCAATTCGGGCCAACAGAAAATTCTTTAATTTGGTGCACAGCAGATCAAAAAATGATCAAAATTATGGTAAGTGCTCAGATGTGGGGAAAGCCCCAAATGGTGAGGGTACCGTGGGAAGAGGGTACAAAACGGGAGAAATCTAGAGAAAATTTAGGCATGGAAGAACGTTTAAATCAATTACCAAGCCAACTATGGTCGCAACATGAAACGGAAATTGGTGACCCCGACTTACAAGGTTTGGACCTCAAAAAGTGTGGTGTGGCAATATGTTGATGACTTATTACTATGTGCAGACACAAAAGAGCAGTGCATGAGCGACAGCATGAAACCGCTGGAGAAACTGGCAAAGGGGGACACAAGGTGTCCAGGAAGAAACTGCAGCTCTGCTCTCAGGAGGTGGAGTACTTGGGAAGAGTCAACACGGCTGGTGGTAAGAGAATGTCAAATAAACATTTGGAGAGAATAATGAAAGTTCCGCAACCACAGACAGTGGGACAAATGATCACATTCTTAGAAATGACGGGTTTTAGCGTGGATTGGGTGGAAGGGTATTCTGAAAAAACACAACCACAAAGAAAGATAATGAAGGAGGTTGGGCAAGAAGAACTGTCGAATAAAGGACGAGGGGGAAGTTGGCGGGAAAAAAAATAGGACTTGCAGTGGGGATAACAGTGATAGTGGTACTGGTGGTGCTGTTGTGTATCCTCCCTCTCTTGAGATCCTCTCCCCACAGGGCTATAGGCATCCAGTTGGTGTCGTAAGGTGACTAACACAGGAGTCAGGCACCGGACGGGGGATTCCAGTTTCCGGAGGACGCTGTCACAGTCTAGGGAGACGGGGAGAGCAGAGGAATTGCGGGCGCTGACACCAATCCAGGGAGCAACAGCACCACCAGTACCCCTACGGGTCCAGTACGAGAATCGCAAGCCGGCTTTCCAGTGGAGTGACGTGCAGACCGCGTACTCTGGTTGGAAGAAATACCAGGAGACCAGTGGAGTGACGTGCAGACCGCGTACTCTGGTTGGAAGAAATACCAGGAGCCCAGTGGAGTGACGTGCAGACCGCGTACTCTGGGTGGAAGATATACCAGGAGCCCACCAACCACGAGAACTGTGGCAAATCATCGTGCTACAAATTAACGTGTTAAAGAAAATTAAAGGAGTGTATGATAACTCTGTTGGGTCAGAAGGCCAATAAGAATACAGTGAGGGGAGTTATTCGGGGCCATAAGAATTGACCCCGAAAGGGGGGAATGTAGGGAAAATTTTGAGACACCCCATGATTGTGATGACGTCACATGTTAAAGTTAGGGTGTTAACATCAATGGTGATCAAACTGGTTCCTCCAAACTCTCAATGACAAGTATAATCATATAATCAATATATAATCCATTAAACACCTATATCAGTAGTTGTAGATAAGCTTATGGGAACGCAAGAAACCACTGTAACCACTGTAGAAAAAAAAAGCATGAGAACGCAGTCATATTTTCTCACTAAGCAGAAAATACTAATCAAATACTAATCATACCCTATTCAACAGATAAACACTAATAAAAAACTAATCATATACTGCCAAAATATAGCAGAGAACTATAATCCAAAAACTAACAAAAACACTGATTCTAGATAAAAATGATAGAAAACTAATATTTTACAGTGACCCATATGTAAACTTGTATGTTTAATGAAAAAATTACAGAAAGCTGAGACTTATATGCATACTGGGAAAAGTACAGAACCAAAGACCACTGGTTCTCAAGAGAAAGTTGGGGTAGCTTCCCACACTGACCTTATCTCTTAAGATCTAAGGGAGTCGGTTCGGTACCTAGTGGGTTGGGTGGGAAACGTTTGAAGTGACACCGCGCGGTACCATGAAAGAGAAGGTAAAAGAGGGTTAGGGTAGCTTCCCACGCTGTCGGCACCTTTTAAGACCTAAAAATAGACAGTTTGGTAGATAAGAGAACACCACGTGATGCCATGAAGGAACAGGTGGCTGGGAAATGTATAAAGGGGTCAGGGAGTTTGTGGAATACATTTTGGGTATAAAAGGAGTGTAAAACTGACCATCGAGGTTCAATTCGGCGGAATTGTTCCGGCTTTGTTGTGCACATGCACCGGTGCAAATAAAGTCTATCTTTTCTGAAGAGCTTGCTGCCGTGGTGTCTTTTCCCTCGTGAAGGAGTTTTCTACAGATTGGCGATTGGGCTCAGAGACTGCTGTCGTTTTTCCTAGACCACGACAATCTCATAAATCTAAATTCCCCAGACAGAAATAATTAACCAGTGCATCCAACACGAACGCTGTGGCATTGGAAACTCTTTAAACAAACAATTGAGCAAATACAAAGGTGTAATCGGGCGCAGGTGTGTGCGTCACCGTTTTAAATACAGTTGATTACGCTATTTGCGATTTCATATGTCCAAGTTCCCGAGACAGAAATTATTATCCAGTCCAACTAAAACGAATTTTGTGCAATAGGAAAGAATCTACAAGTGGTACACGTTCTCCAAATAGATCGCGTGGGCACCGGACTGCGCTGCCACAGTTCGTTGCGCGAATAGCGATCTCATAAATCCAAATTCCCCAGACAGAAATAATTAACCAGTGCATCCAACACGAACGCTGTAACATTGGAAACTATTTAAACAAATAATTGAGCAAATACAAACGTGTAATCGGGCGCAGGTGTGTGCGTCACCGTTTTAAATTCAGTTGATTAGGCTATTGGCGATCTCATAAATCCAAGTTCCCGAGACAGAAATTATTATCCAGTACATCTAAAAGGAATTTTGTGCAATGGGAAACAATATACAAGTGGTACACGTTCACCAAATAGATCTCGTGGGCACCGGACTGCGCTGCCACAGTTCGTTGCGCGAATAGCCATCTCATAAATCCGACTTCCCGACACAGAAATAATTGCCAGGCTTGTGTGTTGGTGGAGAGTGCATCAGGGAGAGGACGAATGAGTGGAGTAGGGGCAGGAAAGCTGCGGAGTGGGAGGCATCAAGGTGGATGTTGAAGTCTCCCAGGTGGATCAGTGGGGTGCCATCCTCTGGGAAGGAGCTGAGCAGGGTGTCAAGCTCATCGAGGAAGCTTCCCAGGGCCCCTGGTGGGTGATAGATAACAACAATTTACAAGTTAACAGGATAGGTGATTGAGACAGAGTGGTATTCAAAGGTAGAGATGGAGAGGTGAGAGAGGGGGAGAACAGAGAATTTCCAGGAGGGAGAGATCAGCAAACCTGTGCCCCCACCACGGCCAGACGGGCGGGTGGCGTGAGAGAAGGAGGAGGAGAGGGCTGCAGGGGTTGCAGTGTTGCCTGGTGTGATCCAGGTCTCAGTGAGGGCAAGGAAATGTAGAGAGAAGAGGGACGCGTAGGCCGAAATGAAGTCAGCCTTCCGCGTAGCAGACTGGCAGTTCCATAGCCCTCCTGCGACCGTGAAGTCGTCACAGGGGGGTCAGTGAGGGATAGCGAAGGTGGAGAGGTTCCGTCGCCGCGGGAGGCCTCGTCTGCGGAAGCGAGTTCTGTAGGGGAGAGAACGGGTTGGGATGGGGTTGACACATAGCATAGCAGTGAGGACAGGGAAGGCCTGTGGTGTGGCCACATGGTCAAGGAAAAGTTAAATTAAACATACACATGCATACTGAGAACAATCAATCGAGGACTGTCAGGCAAAGTCAAGGACCTCTCAACATCAGCAGCAGAGGCAGAAACCTGCAGAGAACAAACGATATGAAATTAAACACATTTAAATATTATTAGGAATACAGTGTCCTCCATAATGTTTGGGACAAAGACCCATCATTTATTGATTTGCCTCTGTACTCCACAATTTGAGATTTGTAATAGAAAAGGGTATTTACATCCATATCGGGTGAACAGTGTATGAATTACAGCCCATTTTATACATAATCCCCCCAATTTTAGGGCACCATGCTTGGGACACAGCAATGTTACAGTGCACATCATGAAGGAGTACACCCTCTCTGAAAAATGGAAATCCAGCTTTATCGCTTTACAAATAAAAAAAGATTTGGGGTTCCTATATTATGTAGTGTTTCAGCAACACTGCAATACTGCAATGGTAAACAGGAAAGCATGTTTTTTTTAACCAACATTATAAAGAGCCATGTTGCAAATGAGTACACCGCCTCCGCCTTGTTTATTTGAGAATAAACGAATTCTCAAACAAGCCAGACTGTACTAAAGAGTGCAACAACGCCGTCAACAACACGTGTGCAGCAGCTTCTGGTCCGGTCTTACTTCAGAAAACGATGTGGGCTTGTAATACCACACATGTTGCTTTGGGTGTTGTCGAACTTTGTAGTACAAACTGGCTTGATTGAGAATTCATTTATTCAGTAGACACAATAAGCTTTCTAACTATGTATAATATGTCAAATTTTGCTTTTGTAACACTGTGTAATATCCCAGCGTATTGGGAACTTTAGTCTCATTAGAGCTGCTTTACACATTCAGTCCGTTGTAGCAGGGACAGCAACGCTCTCACCCCAACGCGTTTGCTAAAGTACAGAACTCCTCTTGCATGTTGTTGATGCACCCCTTGCTGCAACAGAAGCTAATAGTACTGCCTACCAGCCGATACTTATTCACAGAATCTGTATTTAAAATGAGTTAAAATGCAACTATTTTAACATATTTCTCGGGTCATTTTCGTTCTTGGAAATTCGGCTCGGCTAACACGTAATAGGCTACTCTGTCAATGAGTTGGTCTCAGAGATAACAGATTGGACTCTGAATTACAGCCAAATTAAATGTTTTTAGTTGTCTGGTCAAAATGAGCTGAAATTTGCGCATAATCATACTTCAATCAAATTAATCTCCCTAGCCCTGTCTTGCTTTTTTTTAAGAAAATGGTGCGATCACACAGTGTAGACTTAGGGTTTTTCCAAGACCCTCTGAACATGCCAGCTAGCTTTGTGATTCGCCGTCACTCGTCACCGCATACTGCAAGTAAAACACTGAGATCTCAAATTTTGATGAAAGGATAATTTAGCTCTGAATATATGTGTCGTTGTAGTGATGTTATAGCAGGTACACAATGCCCTGTCTCTACTTATACTACAGAAACTGTTCACTCCGTTCAGCACAAAGTCGACTTTGCATTGGCGGCAACCACACTTCACAATTTCTGCAGAAATTGTCTAGTTAGTGTGGTTGCCTCAGGCAACCACACTACTATTATCTCACATATTATTATTATTATTATTATTATTATTATTATTATTATTATTATTATTATTATTAGTGTGGTTGCCTTAGGCAATCACACTACTACTATCTCACATATTATTATTATTATTATTAGTGTGGTTGCCTTAGGCAATCACACTACTATTATCCCACTTATTATTATTATTCTTTCCACCCATTTTTTGGACCGCTACTCCTCCCAGAGTTTTCGCACCACATACACATGCCATATGTCAAATTGACCGGCTTCTTTGGGAATCGATGGCTATTACTTTGTGGAAATTTTCGCTGCACGGTTTTTGAGAAATATGACTTTTTATGGCCAAATTTTCCCATTGAAAATGAATGGGGCGGTGACGTCATAAAAATGTGAATTATGAAGTTACAGCATTGGTCGGCTTTGCACACGTGATGCGGTCCGCTGTACGTCCTCACCAGCCAACAGAAAGGATATAGCTGAACGCGGAAGTGAACGGATAAAACAGTATTCCAAATGCAAAATTACAAATGAAAACGCTATCAGCTAGGTATATCAACAAAACATATGGCTTAGGCATACCCAGAAGTCCTCAATAATAACAGTATTTCACAAGATATTACGCAAATTCTTTGACGACGTTTCGTCAGGTCCAGCATCTTTGAATGCTAATGCTAACAAAGACTACATGCATTGTATGCGACGATTAAAAAACTTTCGGTTGACCTAAAAAAACGATATTCCAAAACCAAAATTAGACGTGCTGTTATACCTGGTTAGAAAGCTTATGCTCTCACCTACTGAATATACAAATTCTCAAACAAGCCAGACCACTAGGGTGGTACTAGGTAGTTGCTATGGTGATCCAGGTGGTTGCTAGGGTATTCTAGGTGGTTACTTGCGTGTTGCTAGGTGGTTGCTATGGAGTTATAGGTGGTTTCTAAGGTGTTGCTAGGTGGTTGCTATGGAGTTCTAGGCAGTTGCTAGGGTGTTTTTGGTAGTTGCTAGGGTGCTGCTAGGTGGTTGCTAGGGAGTTCTAGGCAGAAGCTTGGGCGTTGCTAGGTGGTTGCTATGCTGTTTTAGGCAGTTGCTAGGGTGTTGCAAGGTGGTTGCTATGCAGTTCTAGGTGGTTGCTAGGGTGTTGCTAGGTGGTTGCAATGGAGTTCTAAGCAGTTGCTATGGTGTTACAGGTGGTTGCTAGTGTGTTGTTAGGTGGTTGCTATGGAGTTCTAGGCGGTTGCTATGGTGTTCTAGGTGGTTGCTAGGGTGTTGCTAGGTCTTTGCTATGGAGTTATAGGCGGTTGCTAGGATGTTGCTAGGGGGTTGCTATGGAGTTCTAGGCGGTTGCTAGGTCTTTACTGAGTCCAATGACGCGACACATAGTTCTCTATGACAAACGGTTCAAAAGTTATGAAATATCAAACATCGGCCAATCAGGAAGGGGGGCAAGGCTGATCTCCACCAATGGACAAAGGACTCTCTACCATGTCCAATGAGGCATTGCACAATTTGTGGGCAATTTTTCCCCATAAAGATGAATGGCAGAATGTTCAAAACTAGAGAGAGACCAGAGTACTGCTGCTAGAAGGGGTGAGAAGACAGAGCATTGTGACATCACAAGGCTGAACATTCCGCCATTCATTCTCTATGGGGAAAAATTGCCCACAAAAATTCAAAGTTTTCAAAAACCGTGCAACGAAACTTTCCACAAAGTAATAGCACACCATTCCCGATGAAGCCGCTCGATTTGACATATTGCACGTGTATGTGGTGCGAAAACTCTGGGAGGAGTAGCGGTCCAAAAAACTGGCGGAATAATAATAATAATAACTAGACAATTCCTGCAGAAATTGTGAAGTGTGGTTGCCGCCAATATAAAGTCGACTTCCTGCTGAACAAAGTGAACAGTGGTAGGTAGTTGCTATGATGTTCTGGTGGTGACTATGGTGTTTTAGGTGGTGTCTAGGGTGTTGCTATGGAGTTCTAGGCGGTTGCTATGGAATTCTAGGCGGTTGCTAGGGTGTTCTAGGTGGTTCTATGGAGTTCTAGGCGGTTACTATGGAATTCTAGGCGGTTGCTAGGGTGATCTAGGTGGTTCTTTGGAGTTCTAGGCGGTTGCTATGGAATTCTATGCGGTTGCTAGGGTGTTCTAGGTGGTTGCTGTGGAGTTCTAGGCAGTTGCTAGGATGTTGCTAGGTGGTTGCTATGGAGCTCCAGGTGGTTGCTAGGGCATTGCTAGGTGGTTGCTAGGGTATTCCAAGTGGTTGCTAGGATGTTGCTAGGTGGTTGCTATGGAGTTATAGGCGGTTGCTAGGGTGTTGCTAGGCAATTGTTTGGTGTTCCAGGTCGTTGCTAGGCTGTTGCTAGGTGGTTGCTATGGAGATATAGGCGGTTGCTAGGTGGTTGCTATGGAGTTCTAGGCGGTTGCTAGGGTGTTGCTACGTGGTTCCTTGGGTATTCAAAGTGGTTGATAGGGTGTTATAGGTAGTTTCTAGGGTGTTGCTGTGTTGTTGCTATGGAGTTCTAGGTGGTTGCTAGGGTGCTGCAAGGTGGTTGCTAGGGTATTCTAGGTGGTTGTTAGGGTGTTGCTAGGTGGTTGCTATGGAGTTCTAGTTGGTGGCTAGGGCGTTACAAGGTGGTTGCTATGGAGTTCTAGGTGGTTGCTAGGGTGTTGCTAGACATTTGCTATGGTGTTCCAGGTGGTTGCTAGGGAGTTGTTAAGTGGTTGCTAGGGTATTCTAAGTGGTTGCTAGGGTGTTGCTAGGTGGTTGCTATGGTGTTCCAGATGGTTGCTAGGACGTTGCTAGGCAGTTGCTAGGCTATTCTAGGTGGTTGCTAGGGTGTTGCTAGGTGGTTGCTATGGAATTATAGGTGGTTGCTATGGTGTTCTAGGTGGTTGCTATGGAGTTCTAGGCAGTTGCTAGGATGTTGCTAGGTGGTTGCTAGGGAGTTCTAGGCGGTTGCTAGGGCGTTGCTAGGTGGTTGCTATGCTGTTTTAGGCAGTTGCTAGGGTGTTAGAGGTGGTTACTAGGGTGTTGCTAGGTGGTTGCTATGGAGTTATAGGCAGTTGCTAGGGTGTTGCTAGGCAGTAATGGTGTTCCAGGTGGTTGCTATGGAGTTATAGTCGGTTGCTAGGGTGTTGCTAGGCAGTTGTTATGGTGTTACAGGTGGTTGCTAGGGTGTTGCTACGTGGTTGCTAGGGTATTCTAGGTGGTTGCTAGGTGGATGCTATGGAGTTCTAGGTGGTTGCTATGGTGTTGCTATGCGGTTGCTATGGAGTTATAGCCGGTTGCTAGGGTGTTGCTAGGCAGTTGTTATGGTGTTCCAGGTGGTTGCTAGGTTGTAGCTTAGTGGTTGCTAGGGTATTCTATGTGGTTGCTAGGATGTTGCAAGGTGGTTGCTATGGAGTTATAGGTGGTTGCTAGGGTGTTGCTAGGCAGTTGTTATGGTGTTCCACGTGGTTGGAAAGGTGTTGCTACGTGGCTGCTAGGGTTTTCTAGGTGGTTGCTAGGGTGTTGCAAGGTGGTTGCTATGGTGTTGCTAAGTGGTTGCTATGGAGTTACAGCCGGTTGCTAGGGTGTTGCTAGGCATTTGCTATGGTGTTCCAGGTGGTTGCTAAAGTGTTGCAAAGTGGTTGCTGTGCAGTTCTAGGTGGTTGCTAGGGTGTTGCTAGGTGGTTGCTATGGAGTTCTAGGCAGTTGCTATGGTGTTACAGGTGGTTGCTAGTGTGTTGTTAGGTGGTTGCTATGGCGTTCTAAGCGGTTGCTAGGGTGTTCTAGGTAGTTGCTAGGGTGCTGCTAGGTTGTTGCTATGGAGTTATAGGCAGTTGCTAGGATGTTGCTAGGGGGTTGCTATGGAGTTTTAGACGGTTGCTAGGGTGTTGCTAGGTGGTTGCTGTAGAATCCTAGGCAGTTGCTATGGTGGTCTAGGTGGTTACTAGTGTGTTGTTAGGTGGTTGCTATGAAGTTCTAGGGGGTTGCTAGGGTGTTCTAGTTGGTTGCTAGGGTGTTGCTATGTGGTTGCCATGTACTTCTAGGGGGTTGCTAGCGTGTTGTAGGTGGTTGCTATGGTGTTCTAGGCGGTTGCCTGGTTGTTGCTAGTTGGTTGCTACAACATTCTAGGCGGTTGCTAGGGTGTTGCTAAGTCGTTGCTACGGAGATCTAGGTTGTTGCAAGGCTATTCTAGGTGGTTGCTAGGGTGTTGTTAGGTGGTTGCTATGAAGTTCTAGGGGGTTGCTAGGGTGTTCTAGTTGGTTGCTAGGGTGTTGCTATGTGGTTGCCATGTACTTCTAGGGGGTTGCTAGCGTGTTGTAGGTGGTTGCTATGGTGTTCTAGGCGGTTGCCTGGTTGTTGCTAGTTGGTTGCTACAACATTCTAGGCGGTTGCTAGGGTGTTTCTAAGTCGTTGCTACGGAGATCTAGGTTGTTGCAAGGCTATTCTAGGTGGTTGCTAGGGTGTTGCTAGGTGGTTCCCATAGAGTATTAAGCGGTTGCTAAGGTGTTGCTAGGTGGTTGCTAGGGTGTTGCTAGATGGTTGCTATGGAGTTCCAGGTGGTAGCTAGGGTTTTCTAGGTATTTGCTATAGAGTTCTAGGCAGTTGCTATGCTGTTGCTAGGTGGTTGCTATGGCGTTCCAGGCTGTTGCTAGGCTGTCTTAGGTGGTTGCTAGGGTGTTGCTAGGTGGTTGCTCTGTCTTTACTGAGTCCAATAACGCGATCCATAATTCTCTATGACAAACGGTTGAAAAGTTATGAAATATCAAATGTCGGCCAATCAGGAAAGGGGGCGAGGTTAATTTACACCAATGGACAAAGGACTCTCTAATACGTCCAATGAGGCATCCCACAATTGGAGGGCAATTTTGCCCCATAGAGATGAATGCTGAATGTCCAAAGCCAGAGAGACCAGAGCACTGCTGCTAGAAGACAGACCATTGTGACATCACAATGCTGAGAGGACAGCATTGTGACATCACAAGGGTGAACATTCCACCATTCATTGTCTATGGGAAAAATTCCCCAAAAAAAGTCAAATTTCTCAAAAACCGTCCACCCAAACTTTCCACAAAGTAATAGCACTTCATTCCCGATCAAGCCGCTCGATTTGACACATTGCACATGTATGTGGTGCGAAAACTCTGGGAGGAGTAGCGGTCCAAAAAATGGGTGGAATAATAATAATAACTAGACAATTCCTGCAGAAATTGTGAAGTGTGGTTGCCGCCAATGCAAAGTTGACTTTCTGCTGAACAGAATGAACAGTGGTAGGTAGTTGCTATGATGTTCTGGTGGTGACTATGGAGTTATAGGCGGTCGCTAGGGTGTTGATAGGCAGTTGTTATGGTGTTCGAGGTGGTTGCTAGGGTGTTGCTAGGTGGTTGCTATGGAGATATAGCCAGTTGCTAGGGTGTTGCTAGGCAGTTGTTTTGGTGTTCTAGGTGGTTGCTAGGGTGTTGCTAGGTGGTTGCTAGGGGATTCTAGGTGGTTGCTAGGGTGTTCCTAGGTGGATGCTATGGACTTATAGGTGGTTGCTATGGTGTTGCTATGGAGTTATAGGCAGTTGTAGGGTGTTGCTAGGCAGTTGTTTTGGTGTTCCAGGTGGTCGCTAGGGTGTTGCTATGTGTTTGCTAGGGTATTCTAGGTGGTTGCTATGGAGTTCTAGGTGGTTACTATTGTGTTGCTAGGAGGTTGCTATGGAGTTATAGCCGGTTGCTAGGGTGTTGCTATGCATTTGCTATGGAGTTATAGGCGGTTGCTAGGGTGTTGCTAGGGTATTCTAGGTGGTTGCTAGGATGTTGCTAGGTGTTTGCTAGGCAGTTGTTATGGTGTTCCAGGTGGTTGCTATGGTGTTCCAGGTGGTTGCTAGGGTGTTGCTAGGTGGTTGCTATGGAGTTCTAGGTGGTTGCTATGGTGTTGCTAGGTAGTTGCTATGGAGTTATAGCCGGTTGCTAGGGTGTTGCTAGGCATTTGCTATGGTGTTCCAGGTGGTTGCTAGTGTGTTGCTAGGTGGTTGCTATGGAGTTATAGCCGGTTGCTAGGGTGTTGCTAAGCATTTGCTATGGAGTTATAGGTGGTTGCTAGGGTGTTGCTAGGGTATTCTAGGTGGTTGCTAGGATGTTGCTAGGTGGATGCTATGGAGTTATAGGTGGTTGCTAGGGTGTTGCTAGGCAGTTGTTATGGTGTTCCAGGTGGTTGCTAGGGTGTTGCTAGGTGGTTGCTAGGGTGTTGTAAGGTGGTTGCTATGGTGTTGCAACCCCCTAGCAACACCCTAGCAACCGCCTAGAACGCCATAGCAACCACCTAGCAGCACCCTAGCAACCACCTACAACACCCTAGCAACTGCCTAGAACTCCATAGCAAGCACATAGCATCACCCTAGCAACTAAATAGAACACCCTAGCAACCGCCTAGAACTTCATAGCAACCACCTAACAACACGCTAGTAACCACCTAGAACACCCTAGCAACCGCCTTGAACTCCATAGCAACCACCTAGCAACACCCTAGTAGCCATCTAGCAACAGCCTATCAACCTCCTAGAACTCCATAGCAACCACCTAGAACACCCTAGCAACCACCAAGCACACCCTAGCAGCCACCTAGCAACACCCTATCAACCTCCTACAACTCCATAGCAACCACCTAGCAACACCTTAGAATCTGCCTATAACTCCATAGCAACCACCTAGCAACACCCTAGCAACCATCTAGAACTCCATAGCAACCACCTAGCAACACCCTAGCAACCACCTGGAACACCATAGCAACTGCCTAGCAACGCCCTAGCAATCACCTAGAACTCCATAGCAGCCACCTAGCAACACCCTAGCGACCGCCTAAAACTCCATAGCAACCACCTAGAACACGCTAGCAACTGTTTAGAATTTCATACCAACCATTTAGCAAAGCCCTAGCAACTGCCTAGAACTCCATAGCAACCACCTAGCAACACTCTAGCAACTGCCTAAAACTCCATAGCAGCCACCTAGCAATCACCTATAACACCCTATCAACCGCCTAAAACTCCATAGCAACTACCTAGCAACCACCTAGAACAACCTAGCAACCATCTTGCAACTCCCTAGCAACGACCTAAAACACCCTAGCAACTGCCTAGACCTCCATTGCAATTACCTAGCAACACCCTAGACACCACCCACAACACCCTAGCAACTGCCTTGAATAATATACCTACTACTTAGCACGGTTCACTCTGTTCAACACAAAGTCGACTTGGCATCAACCACACCACAATTTCTGCAGGAATTGTCTAGTTATTATTATTATTATTATTATTATCATTATTAGGGTTCTAGTACAAAGCAGAGAAAAATTCCAATGACACATTTTTATTTTTGTAAATAAATTACATAATTTTCTACACCTTGTTTGTTTATTTAAATAGATACATTGAATCTATCAAGGCTGAAGGTTTAATTCTGTTAACATCGACCATCTTATATCTTATGGTAAGGTCATATATAATTCACCTCGGTTATCAGAGTATATCCAGTGAAAAGAGGAAACACACTTAAGATATACTGAGTAATCTTATGGTTAAAAGAACTCAAGCGCTGTATCTCATGTCCTGGAGGGTATTCCATCAAGCTGGATTAAGGAAAAGCCTGGCTTATTTCGGTAAGACTGGCTCATTTAAGTGAGAGTTCCGTTCCATCACCTTCGCTTGTATGAATCCCCGCTGGGTAACCATGGTAACTTATGCCACAGAACTAGCCTGCTCCGGAGCAAGCTAACTGTCAAGCTTAATTTAGCTGTGTGTCAAAGAATGTCCGACAGGCAGAAACAGACTCCCAAAAGACAGTTCTGTCAGGTGGATTTCCACGCTCGCATCACTCATGTCATGTAATAAAAATAATAAACTCATGAAAATCATGTCTCACCACTTTCACTGTCTCCAAAATCAATCAATCAATCAATCAATCAAACCTCACTTATATAGCACAAGTCACACATCAAATGCAACTCCAAGTGCTGAACATGAAATGAGGTAAAAAGAACATGGTTACATAAAAATGCCTTATTACATTTCCAACCCACATTCCATGAAGACCCGCCCTACTCTGCCTCTGATTGGCTATTAATAAAATAACGATCAATTGAGGTCAACTTGACATAGCATCTCCCTCCCTACTCTGCCTCTGACTGGCTAGTAAAATGACAGTCAATTGGTCAAGCAGTGCATGTAAGACAGAGAGAGACCCACAGAGAGAGAGATAGACAGAAAGAGAGAGAGACAGACAGAGAGAGAGAGAGGGAGAGAGAAGACCATAATCCTTCCTGCCAACCACGGAATGTCCCTTCATTGACGACCCTGTGGCGGAAGGTGCTCGGATTGTACAAAGAGCGTTCAGACCACCAGCCCCAAGGGTCTTCAGGGACAGGAGGAACCCACACGCCTTCCCTGATGAGTACCTGTGGGAGAGGTACCGGTTCAGCAGGCCCAGCATAGTCTACCTATGTAGTCTGCTGGAACCACATTTCAGGAAGGACACATGCCATAGCCAAGCCCTGACCACTGTGCAGTCTGTCTGCATTGCACTGCAGTTCTTTGCCTGTGGGATATTCCTGTACAGTGTGGGTGATGCTGAAGGTCTTGCCAAGGCAACTGTATGCCGGGAGATAAGGAGGGTATACCTTGCTCTGAAGCAGTTGTTATGCCCGGTTCAGTTAGGTCATAACAACGAAGGGGAGGTCCACACGGTAGCAACAGTTTACTTAACAAAAGTTTATTAAACTAAATGAAAGATCAAGAAATGAATGAGTGTGGAATCAGTAATCAGGAGGCGTATGCATGGGTGGATGCAATGAAAACAGTATGGTGTTGAAGGGTGCAACAAACAAAGAAAAACCAAACAAAATGGAGGTGCCGAGGCACCAGCTGGTCAGAGAATCGGGAGAGGGCCTAGTCAGCTACAAGCAGGCCTTTTATGCCTTCTCTCCCATAGGTACAGCTAATCAAGGGCGGAGCCAGTCGCGGAGTGTCCTACGGCACAGGACCTTAAAGAGACAGAACAGGGAGTTACAAACAGGAAGTTCTAGACAAACAGGGAGGGCAGACGGCCAGGGCCGTCACACCCCCCCCCCCCCCATAAAACGAAGACCCACTAGGGTCGCCGTGGGCACTACCACACTGCTCCAGACAACGCATCAGCCATCACGTTGTCCTGGCCCTTTATGTGGCAGATGTTCAGCTTGTATAGCTGTAAGAACAACAACCAGCGCATCAACCGCTGATTGCTGTTCTGCATACTAGAGAGGAAAGTCAGGGGATTGTGATCAGTGTATATTGTGAATGGCGTTGACCCTGCCCCCATATATACTTCAAAAAACTTATCAACGCCAGTGTCTCCTTTTCCACAACTGAATTGGTGACGATTGAACTTACGTGAGAAGAAGCATACCGGATGGTTTATACCCTCTTCCCCCTCCTGCAGCAAAACAGCTCCTGCACCCACTCCACTGGCATCCACCTGGATCTCAAAAGGTTTTTCAAAATTAGGAGCTGTCAAGACAGGAGCACAACAAAGCAAGTTTTTTATGGCATCAAAAGAAGCATGACCCCTCGGGAACCAGACAAAGACTGCTTTCTTGCTTAATAGGTTTGTTAGTGGGTTCACCACGGTGATTAAATTATGACAAAAACTGCGGTAATAGCCTACCAAACCTAAAAGACGCTTAAGCTCTTTCTTTGTTGTGGGCACAGGGTACTTTTCAACCGACTCAACCTTGGCACTTACTGGCAAAATTTCCCCCTGACCTACTATTCTGCCAAGGTATGTTACTGTTGCCTGGCAAACTCACATTTTGCCAAGTTGACAGTCAATCTAGCCTCAACCAGCCTGTCCAGTAAGGCCTCAAGACGCTGGGCATGAGACTTCCAGGTGTCACTGTACAGAACCACATCATCTAAATAGGCTGCACACCCCGGTAGACCAGACAGGACTTTCTTCATGAGTCGTTGAAAAGTTGCAGGAGCGTTACGCAACCCAAAGGGCATGACAGAGTAAAAGAACAGTCCGCCTGCTGTAATAAACGCAGAGATCGCCCTAGCTCTTTGTGTTAATGGTACCTGCCAATAACCTTTCAACAGATCTTCTCCACACGGTAGAAGTGCTGTCTAATTGGCTTAACACCTCCCACATCTATGTCGTGTTCAATAAGATGGGTACGTGATGGTGTGTCTGAAAACAGAGAAAGATGAGAGTTAATCAACCTTTTCAAATCTGCACGTTGAGCAACTTGCAAGTGACCTAGCTGAGTTTCCAAACTGTTCAAATATGCAGACTTCTTTAACCTCCTGGTAAGAATGGCTTGTGATGGGACCTCAAAGTCTTCAGAAGGCAGTGGCACATCTGAGATTACTGCATCACTGCTTTTGGCTTCGATATTTCACCTGAAGAACCACCCTCACCCCTCACCTCTGACCTCTGAAACTGAACAGAGTGATAAGGCTTTAACAGGTTCACAACACCACTGCACCTTCTTCTTTCTATTAGGTGTGTGAATCAAGTAGTCACGCTCAGACATGCAGCTTTTTACAACATAGGGCCCAGTGAACTTTGCTTGAAAAGGGGAACCTACAATGCAGCAAAACCAAAACCTGATCCTCAGGCTCAAACTGGCGGCTCTCGGCCTTGCGATCAAAAAGACTCTTCATTTTGTCTTGTGCATTGCCAAGTTTTTTCTGAGCTGCAGCACAGGCATGATGCAAGCGGCAGCGGAAGTCATTCACATAACTTACAATATTGTCAGGAGGCACAACACTTTTCCAATGGTCACCAAGTACAGCTAGTGGGCCACGAACTGTGTGACCAAAAACTAGCTCATTGGGACTGAACCCTGTACTCTCCTGCGAAACCTCACGTATGGCAAGCAACAGCCAGGGCAAGCCCTCTTCCCAATCCTGAAAGAGTTCCGTACAGTAGGCACGTAACGTAGACTTAATTGTCTGATGGAATCTTTCCAGCACCCCCTGTGAGGATGGTAAGCACTAGAAATATTGTGTTTAATTTGAAGCTGTTTGATCACTTGGGAAAAAGTACAGGACATAAAATTTCTTCCCTGATCTGTTTGTAGGACTTTAGCAACACCAAAGGTGGACATCAAGCAAGTTATAGCTTTCAGTACTGGTTTAGTCTTAATGGAACGCAATGGGAAAGCAGCAGGATAACGGGTACTTTTACACATCATGGTTAGTAAGTACTTACTGCCAGCCTTACTCTTTGGCAAAGGGCCCACACAATCAACCAGCAGATATTCAAATGGGTTCTCAACAACTGGAATGGGGTACAAAGGTGCTGGCTCAATTTTCTGGTTGGGTTTACCAGTGACCTGACATGTGTGACACAGTTTACAATAAGCTGCTACATCCCTTTTCAAAAGAGGCCAGAAAAAATGACAGAGCACCCAGTCATAAGTTTTCTTCACTCCTAAGTGACCAGCAATACCGTCATGTGAAATGCTCAATACCAAATGTCTAAACTTGGACGGCACAACGATCTGATTAACATGGTCTACCTGCACATCGTCAACTACATGGGCCCACTTTCTCAGTAGTACGCCTTCTTGCAGGAAGTACCCACATGGGACCCCCTCAAGTTCACTTTCAGGACAGACCGTCTCCAACAAGGATTTCAATGTGGGATCAACAGCCTGTTCCCTGACTAACTCTTCCCTAGAGACAGAGGGTAAAAGAGCAGGAAAGAACTTACCACACCAGAGTCACCCTCCACCTGAGAAGATGAGGGCTGGGCTGACACAAATTGTGCAGACTCCTCTCCACCCTCCAAGTCGGCCCTGCTCCTCGAACAAGTCACCACACAGGCAGAGAAAACCTTAGGGTGTTTCCTGGCACACTTGTCTGGCTCCTCAGAGCACTGTGGAGATGAGATAACATACAAAGGTGGTGGAACCTCCTTCCAAACTTTACCCCCAGCCAAGTCATTACCAAGGATAATGTCTACCCCCTCCATAGGCAAAGGAGTACGGATCCCCATGACCACTTCACCACGTACAAGGTCAGAGAACAGGTTAAAACGATATAAAGAAACCCACAATGGAATTAATCCTATGCCAACAATTGGAGTTTGCTCACCAATATCTGAATGTGCTGAAAAGGGCAGAGTACCAGCCAAGATGAAACTCTGAGAAGCCCCTGTATCTCGTAAAATCCTGACAGGTTTCCTTACATTATCAGCCAGAGACACAAACCCCTCTGTGATAAAAGGAGCATAACTCTTATCAACCTCACAAGGTAAAAATGTCTTTGATGGGGAGGTAACCGACGGGCTATGTACCAGTGGTGCAGCGGCTACTAAACCAACAGACTTCACATATACAGTTGAGGTGGTAAATTTCTGGCCTGCTTTACCAATTGGACACTCTCCCTTCCAATGACCCTTGTTTCGACATGCATAACAGACTCTGGCTGGATCAAACTTCCCGTCTGTCCCTAGAACATTCCTCACAGTATCCTGAGTTGACTCCCTCTCACTGGCCTTTAGCGAGACCTAAAGTTGCCCCTCTGAACATCCTCATTATAATGACGACGCACTGCTGGGCCACCAGAATGAGTTAACACATACTCATCTGCCAAAACTGCTGCTGCAGATGCTGTCTTTACTTTGCTTTCATTAACACAAGTAGCTATGTGATTTGGCCCTGAATATTTAAATTGCTCCAGGACAATAAGATCACATAGATCCTCATAGGTGTCCACCCCTGAAGCAGAACACCAATGTGAAAAATGAGCTGAAATCTCTCGTGCAAACTCAACATGACTCTGTTTCTCCCCTTTCTTCCAGTTCCTAAACCTCTGCCTGTATGCCTCAGGAACTAGTTCATATGCCTTTAACACCGCCGCTTTAACCTTAGCATAGTCCTTACTTTCAGCAGGACTAAGGGCAGAGTAAGCTTCCTGTGCCTTGCCTGTGAAAACACACTGTAACATCAATGTTCTGTCTGCATCAGGCCACCACCTAGCCTCTCCAACATGCTCAAACAGGGCAAAAAAAGTATCCGGGTCCCTGTTATTGTACTTTGGCAACAACCTCAAATTACCTGCAACATCAAAACTGGTATTGCCTCCAGCATATTGACCAACTGTACCCAAATCAAGGAGACTCTCACTAGCCCTTCCTTCTCTTATCAGCTCTAATTTACGATGTTGAATTCTTAACGTCTCCTTTTCAAAAGCAATCTCAGATTCTCTCTGACTCTGTGCCTGCTCAGCCTTTAATTTCTCATTCTCCAGTTGAAACAGCAACATTTCCTTTTCACATGCTGCCTCAAACAGTAGCTTCTCCCTTTCAATGTTTGCCCTCTCTTTCTCCAATTCCATACATTGCTGAAAGGACAAATTAGCACCATAACCCTTGAAAAAGGGCACAGGAGAACTCTTACCCTGCTCTGCCTCCAAAAGTTCACCAAATTCTGCTAGACTCTCAACTATTTCTCTTATTTCATCTTTCCTAGGCAGATGTTTAGTCCTAGTCCAGCCCAAATGAACTGCCAATTCTATCAAATCTGTCTTTTTCAATTTGTCCACTGTTTTATGAGAAGGTTAGCTAAGAAATACAGCAACTAAAGGATTTTTGTGTTCTGTCTCCATAACCGCTGATAATGGACTGTGCCAAACAGAACAGACAAAGAGAACATAAAACAGGGTAGCGCCAATCACACAATGCACAACCCCAGGGAGGATGGGCCACCAAGGAGCTGCCCCCTAAACTGCCTAACCCAAATCTAAGATAACTCACCCTAGTCTTCATGTGCGTACTGGCGGGGGGTACTTACGCACCCATAAACCGCTTGCAATGGGGAAGGCTGTGTGGGAAATAAATATATATGTACTCAAAAAGCACAAACCCAATGTATTGGGAAAGACATGTAGTCAGAGAGCACAGGCCCAATGTATATGGGAAAGGAATGTATTCAAGGGCACTAGCCGCCACCTCCTTGATGTCATATGGCTAGCAAAGGAGGGAGGATGCAGAGTGAACAAAGGTCAACCTGAGCCATAAGATTAACAACCTGCAACAGTGAGTGCATACTAAAAACATGGGCAATTAGAACAAACACGTAATACACACATAGTTTCTGCCCTGCGAATTAAGCATTGCACGCAAGCATATACATAGAACGAATGGAAGCTTCTGCCTTTTACAGAAATGTATCGTCAGAATGTATGATTTGTGATAGAAGGGGGAGGGAGATTCAGGTGGGAGATGAGCACCATCATTTTTAAAAAAATAAAGAAGGAAGGGGCTCATAAATATTGGTGTCAAAGAATTGGGAAATAATGGTGTCAAAAACAGGACATGACTAACAAAAGAAATAAGTGGGAAGTACTAAATTTAAGCTCCACAACAAGAGGAGTTAGCAAAAATGGATAAAAGAAGCATTTAGCCCCAGGGGATTTCAGAGTGTGTCTTGGGAATGCTTGGAGAGTGATTGGATGTATTGTCTTTACTTGTGAGTGACTGTTAGTTGTACTGAACTGCGCAGATCAGCCCGGGTTCTTGTATGTAATTTTTGATTCACTAACAATAAACCCAGTTACATTAGACTCTGAGAAGTGTGCATCTTTTAAAGAAGCATTCAACAGCGTGGAGGAGAGCGACCTCGGCATTCCTGGGCCAGGCCAGGGCCCGTTTTCTCCTGCCCACAGCTGACTGCCTCAACCAATGCTAGGGAGGTGCCCCCGAGACAACCGCTACTACCCGCACGGTCAACACACAAAAATAACAAACAATCCCTCAAAACAAAAACTCAACAACTCCTCCTTATGAGAAACTGTTGCTACAGCCTAACTGGGTTCCACAGTTCCTCAACATCTTCGTCACCTTCCCTGGCCATATTGACACACAGAGGATCAAGGAGGCATGTTATGCAATTGCAGGTATGTGACAGTTAAAATAGGCCTACATGTAAAGTAGCCTACAGGTCTGTATTAACTTAATCCTCTCCCTCAGGCTTCCCCAATGTCATAGGCGCCATAGACTGCACCCATGTGCGCATCCAGGCCCCAGCCGGACTTGTGGAGGTGGACTATGTGAACAGGAAATTTTTCCATAGCCTAAATGTACAGGTATGTGCTAGGGGCAACTGTCCATACACTGTCAGGCAGAAGTACATAACTCTGAACTGGATTTTACATTTTGAAAGACACCACTGCATCAACCCGTCTTTATCATCCTGAGAAATCTTAAATTAATGCTCTGCCAAGCATCATTTACTGCCACCCTCCATGCTTACTGGAGGCTGTCTCATTTCCAACATCGAGGCAAAATGGTCGGGCTCTGTACATGATTCAAGGATCTTCTGAGCATCCTCACTGGCACAGAGGTTTGCACAAGGCAAGAGAATGTTGTTACTACCCAAGGGTTTTCACTTTTGAAGTAACATGTATATTGCATGGGCATAGATTTGGGAATCTGTAATGAGGGGGTAAGGTGTAGATGTCATCTTAAGGAAGTTGTCCTCCATTGGACTTGATAGCATAGCCTGTTCATGGTTCCAGGATTACCTTTCTAACAGAACTCAAGCTATTATGTGATGCTATCTGGGGATGTGAAGTCTCAATTTTTAGAAGTAAAGAAAGGAGTACCCCAAGGATCCATACTTGGACCCATTTTATTTACAGACTATATAAACGATATTGCTAGTAATATAGCAAATTGTAAGGCTCATTTTTATGCAGATGACACAGTGCTTTACTCCTCAGCACCAACGGGCACCCAGGCTCTTACATACTTACAATATGCTTTTAATGTTATACAGCAAGCTCTAGCTGGTCTTAAACCCATTTTGAATACCGAAAAAACTAAGTACATGATCTTTTCTACTCGGAATACAACTATGCCAAATGCTTCCATATCCTCATTGACTGGTACTCAAATTGAGCAGTACTATAAATATCTAGGTATCTGGCTGGATCATGATTTCTCTTTTAAAACTCATGTGGCCAACTTGTCTAAAAAAATTAAAACTAAAACTGGGTTTCTTTACAGAAATAGATCCTGTTTTGCATTGGACAATAGGAAGAGGATTGTGCAGGTGACAATCTTACCCATATTTGACTATGGGGATGTCCTGTACAGGCATGCCTCTAACAGTATTTTAAGGCCCTTGGACGCAATTTATCATAGCGCATTGCGCTTCATTACAGGAGATGGTTTCCGAACACATCATTGTGCTTTATATACTTCAGTAGGGTGGTATTCTCTTCATTACACAAGGAAGCAACATAGCATTTTATTTATTTATAAAGCCTTGCTAGGCAAACTTCCTCTCTACCTGACCAGGCTTCTGTCCATCAAAATCGCAAGTCATCATGCCAGATCTCAAGATTGGATTACGTTAAAAGCACCCAGAACTAGAACAAATCTGGGTAGTACCGCTTTTATCACATTTGCGCATTATATGTGGAATAAATGTCAGGATACACTAAAACTAGATTGCCTTATCACGATCGAGTCCTTCAAGAAACTAGTAATGGATATGATATTAAAAGAGGCCGAATGTACTTTCCTTTAGTGATAAATTAGGACAAAAAGATCATTATTCCCTGTCTGTTTATGTTTTTCTGCTTTTAATATTTAAAAAAAAAATGTTTTTCCCATTTATTTGCACTTGGTGTATCTTAACTGTAATTTATGTTTTGTAAAACTGTCACTGTAAATGTTCATTTTGTAATCAGGGCTCCTCTGAAAAAGAGACCGTGGGACTTCCCTGCAATAAAGGTTTTAATCAAATTCAAAGTGGTCATCATACTTTATTCTGGAAAGCCGTATCAGGCACACATCGTTCCACTTTTATAAGTCTTAATACATGTGTGGAGGGGATCTGTAATGTACTTGAACCATAAAAATGTCATGTATATCTAACCAACACTTTTCTTATTCTGCAGGGGAGTTCAATGGAGTCCTGCTTGGGGACAGAGGCTATGCCTGCATGCTGTACCTGCTCACACCCTACCCAGATCCAGGAATAGAGGCGAAGAGGGCCTTCAACCATGCCCACACAAAAACGAGGGCATGGATAGAGATGACCTTTGACCAACTGAAATCCAGGTTCAGAGCTTAAAGTTCTCAGGCACAATGCCAGATTTCAGGCATAGAGCAGTTTTAAATTCATATAATGCTTAATTCAATACATTGTACACATTTCCTCCTGGACAACTTTTCAGGCTCACAAATCTTTTCTTGTTTTAATCCCTGCAGGTTCCAGTGCCTGAAAGGCCTCAGGGTTACTCCTGACCGGGCATGTGACATAGCCGTTGCCTGTGCAGTCTTGCACAACATTGCTACTATACGCCAGGAGAGACTGCCCACAATGTTGGTGGAGGAGCAATGGGAGGACATCGACCTGGCCCTTCAGGAACCGATGGATGGAAGGACAGTGAGGGACCTTTACAAGGACACATATTTCAGTTAATCCCCATTGTGGTGACCTTTGTTTGAGTTATACCTTTTTTTCAGAACTTAGCATGTTCTGTACAATTTTAATAAACACATGTGTGCCTATGTTGTGTTGAATTTATGTATTAATTCACTCATTTGATTCAAGCTGTGGAGACAAAACACAGAAAATTAAATACAGTCCAAACCATGACCTTCTGCTGTGTTAGAATTTATACTTACATCCTTCTCCAGTTTCTTGATCTCCAACTTCACCTTCTTGATTTGCAGCCTCTTGTACTCAATTTTGAGCCTCTTGTACTCCATGTTGAGTTTCTCGCTTTCAATGCAGAGGAGCAGCTTGCGCTTGTTCATGGCACGTACATCCTGTGACAGAAGAAATGTGTCACAGAGTAGCTGAGTACGTAGTTGGTAATAGTAATATGAATAGTTACATACTTCACTCCTTGCTGATGGAGTTCTTGTTCCAGTCACATCCTGCGGTAGGGTGTATGGTTAATAATTATATATATATATATATATATATATATATATATATATATATATATATATATATATATAAAATAGTAGAATTTTTAGACTGCAGACACATCCAAAACATTTCACATTTGGTCTTACCTCTGGTATTTCTGGTGTCTGCAGACATTGTCTCCTTATCAAAGGCCCTAGACGCACTGGGGCCATATAACTGCAAATAGAGGAACACTGCAGTTGTTGAAGCAAGAGAAGACAGGATTGCATGAGATGCACAGTGTTTTTACCAAAAAATATGACCTACTCACACATGGGTCAGGTATGGCTTCAGCATCTGGGATCGGGGGATCAAGCAGACGTATGCTGGCTCCAGTCACTGACAGATATATGCGTACCGTTAGTTATTACAATTGAGAGACTGACACCTGTGGAGGGAAAGTAGTGGACAATACCTTCTACATCTTGGGGATTTATCTTTGAGGAGGTCCCCCCTCAATTACCTTTATCAGTGGCCGCCCCCGATTGCAGCTCAGCACCAGCTCCTCTGCTGGTGTGAGGTCTTCAGGTGGAGGTCCCCCACCAGTAGCAGTGGCCTCCGTCTTTTTTTTGGTGGCTACAACAGTACATATTTACAGCTCAACACCTATTTTGATAAATACATTTCATTATAGGCCACTTACCACACTGGAAGATATTTTTATATTTGATTTTGACTACTTGTCACATTCTTTTTTGGCTGTTGAGATGGCTCCTGTTGAGATGTAACAGTGATGAATGAATATGTAGGTCAAGGGTTACTAGGTCAGTGGGGTTCACACACCTCACCCAATTGGGCTAATTAACAACCTAAATGCATTGTAGTTATGTCGGTTCTCCTCAGTTGGCCTACACTATTATTTTAAACATACATCTGATATTTCCTAGCCTACTGATAATATAGCCACACAGTCAAGTGATCTGAATGTTTGTTTATTAATAAATTGGCAAGGCAAGGTAAGTTTATTTGTGCAGCACATTTCATACAGAGGCAATTTGAAGTGCTTTACATAAAATAGATAAAAGGAAAGAGCATAGAGAAATAAGATGATTACAAAGTGAAATACACATGTAACATGAAACAACAGTAGTAGGCTTGAATAACTTATGCATTTAGTCTGTCAGCTATTTTTTGCCATGCCACCTCCCTCGCCTTGTTAATAGCGGCAGTACTGCCTTTTTTGGTGATTGCAGCTTTATATTCTTCATATAGTTCCATCAGCATCGTTTGTTCGGCTGGTGAGAAGAACACCGCTCTCGTTTTACCGTCTTTTTGTGTCACTGGATCATCTTTTTGCCCGTCGACTTGTCAGGGCTTCTTATGTACCCCGGGCGTGTGCACAAAGCGAGACTATGCAAGCCTGTCTTGAGTTAGCCTTGATTAGATGAGGCTGGATTGAGTTAGTGGAACGACTTGAGGCTTAACTGCGAGACGGCGTTAGCTGAAGCCGGGCTTTTTCAAGTGAGCCTGGCTTTCTTTAGCTGATGGAATACGCCCCTGGAGTACTGAGGCAGCGTTACAGAGAGGTGATACTTGGTCCAGATGTATATCTGGAATTATCAATCTATTTAGCCTTTACAATCCGTTTTGTCCATTCCTTGTCATTCAGTGGAACCCGCTCCATTGCTGCCATGCAGCTATATTTAGGGGTCCAAGCAGCGAAGCTACTGGAACCCTATTGTATTTGTTAGGATTATTAGGGGTCCAAGCAGCGAAGCTGGTGGAACCCTATTGTATCTGTTAGGATTATTAGGGGTTCAAGCAGCGAAGCTGGTGGAACCCTATTGTATCTGTTAGGATTATTAGGGGTCCAAGCAGCGAAGCTGGTGGAACCCTATTGTATCTGTTAGGATTATTAGGGGTCCAAGCAGCGAAGCTGGTGGAACCCTATTGTATCTGTTAGGATTATTATTATTCTTATTTTTCTCTGCTAAATGTGTCTGAGGCTCAGCAACCATAAGTTGTAGACCAACCAAATTTGGTAGGTGGTTTCCTATGGCCCCCCACTACTCAGGCACTAAAATCACCTATGTCGACCAGATGGTAGCGCTATAACAAAGGGTCATGCGTAAAAGGCCATAACTCCCACACCATAAGTCAGATCAACACAAAACTTCATCGACCTATGCATCTGAACGTGCTCTGCGACTTTGCTATCGGGACCACCTATGTCCGCCATATTGTTTGCCTGCCATTTGGACTTTTTTATTAGTTGCGGTGCGGAAGAGCTGCAGCTCCACATCTAAGTGTTACGACATCTAGTAAACTCCATTACGGCAAGCGGCTAGAAGACATCCATGGCGACGCAAATAAGTAATCCGACACCGTCGGGTCTAGTTTTTATCAGTGAAGGGAGGGACTGAACTTCATAATGGACAATATTATCTATCTGGGCATTCATAAAAATATTCTTTCATCACTCGTAATCCATCATAGCAACAAGATAAACCCAACAATAGCCCTAAGATATGCCAATACGGCAGTGAAAACGCTGCCCACTGAGTAACGAAATAAACGAGACAACATTTTAAAATATGATACCATGTCATTATACAGTCAATATCTGGGACAAAATATTGAATAAATACAATTTTACCGTTGCTTTTACGTGTAGAGATGTCCCTTTTGAGACTGAGTGGTCACATATTGTCTTGGGCAATCCGTTTGTAAAATATACGCGCATCTGTGATGCCTGGGTACCTTCAAAAATAGCTGTGCGTAATACCACACCTGTCGTTTACGGCGTTGTCGCCCTATTTAGTACAGCCTGGCTTGATTGACAATTCATTTATTCAGTAGGTGAGAGTATAAGCTTTCTAACGATGTATAATATGTCTGATTTTGCTTTTGGAATAGCATTTTATCGGTTAGCGTAACCGAAAAACTTCTTATCATCGCATTCACTTACGCATTCACTCTGGGGTAGCAGTAAAAGACGCTGCACCTAACGAAACGTCAACGATTTTTCATAATTTCTTGGAAAATACTATTATTATTGAGGACTTCTGGCCATAGCTAAGCCATATGTTTGCTGATAGACCTATCTGACATGGTTTTCGGGAGAAAGCGGATAGGACTGTATCATTACTGTCTCTGTCTCTATCTACTAAACACAGATAAAATTTCATCATTGCTATGTAAGTATTACTGCTCAAAATATTTCAGTTTGTTCCGTTGTTACCAAAATATAACAAACTTTCTTGTGTCTACAGCTGCAGTTTCTCGCTGTAATTACTAATATTGAATATGAACAAAAGACGCAATTTATGCTGTAGTCTGCTAATGTCAAAATAAATAATACAGTACTCTGTGGGCAGCACGCAGGTAGCAGGGATGGCGAGTTGATATTTCGTTTTTTGTGTCGTTTTTTTCAATGTCGTATTTATTATTTGAAATATGTATTCTTATTCTATCTGTCTCTTAGGCACTCTGAAATGTGCATTCTCTGCTAAGCTGAGCAACGGATTAGAATATGTGTCTGACGTAGCGTTGCACGGTATACCGAATCTTCAGCACCATTTCGGTACTTTAAAAAAAACGGTTCGGTATTAGAATTTTTCGACATTCGGTACTTTTAGGTCAAATGTAAAAGCCAGGAAAATGTGTCTCCCGCATTACTGATTGAGAGGATGAAAGGTGTAATTTGTCAGAATCTTCGAAAGATGGCAGTAGCAACTAAGGTAGCCAAGTCAGGTGACGCGCGCTTGTGCATTCCTCTTTGTTGATACAGCACAAGCTTCGACTCAGTACACTTCAGTAGCAATAGGTGTTCTAATTTGGAAATATTGTATTATAGGAAGATGCTGTATAGTTATTAAATTATGCTGTTTTTAGATCTATTTAAAAGTGAAAGTTAAAGTGACCTGTTTAAAGATTATTTAGTTTACAATTGTTTATTATTATTATCATTATTATTAGGTGTAGGAGTATTTTAGTCAGAATGTTTTTTATTTTCAATTTTTACAACAAACAAAGGCACAAACAGAAAAGAGCACGCAGGCCCAACATAGAAAATAAGACCCAGAATAAAGGACAAACCTACTGAAGAGGCTATCCCTAAACCCCTCACCCCTCAACCCTCAACCCCCCCCCCTACCCCCCACACCCCACCCCACCCCATATACCCAGGGACTTCAGACTTCAGAGACTGGGTCACTCTAATAAGGAAATGTTATATATCAAGTCAACTTACGGTATCAAGATAACGGAGTAAGGGATGCCAAATCTTATCAAACTGACCGAGTCTTTCTGCAAGAGCATATCTTATTCTCTCAAGGTGAGAAAGTCTTGTCGTTTCTTCCAGCCACATTTTAGCAGATGGGGCCTCCTTTTTTCCCAACATTCTAAAACCAGTTTCGTTGCTATAATGCAGAAGGGCAGAAGACAGCAACCAGTGTTGGCACTTCAGCAGAGTGGACATGTCAGCGGATACCCCAAGCAAAATCAAAAGTGGGTCAGGTTTCAATACTACTTGTAGCATATTTGATAGAGTTCTAAATACATTAGTCCAGAATGAGGACAGTTTAGAACATAGGACATAGCTGTGGAGATAAGTGGCTTCCTCAATGAGACATTCATTGCACAGCGGGGAAACATCTGAAAACATTTTATGAAGCCTTGTCTTGGTACAGGGTAATCTATGGATGATCGTAAAATGAATAAGGCGATGTCCAGTGTTAGCTGAGCATTCATGTACACTCACCGGCCACATTGGGTACACCTGTTCAACTGCAAACTGCACCCGTTAACGCAAATATCTAATCAGCCAATCATGTGGCAGCAACTCAATGCATTTAGACATGTAGACATGGTCAAGATGATCTGCTTAAATTCAAACCAAGCATCAGAATGGGGAAGAAAGGTGATTTAAGTGACTTTGAACGTGGCATGGTTGTTGGTGCCAGACGGGCTGGTTTGAGTATTTCAGAAACAGCTGATCGACTGGGATTTTCACGCACAACCTTCTCTAGGGTTTACAGAGAATGGTCCGAAAAAGAGAAAATATCCAGTGAGCGCAGCTCTCCGGGCGAAAATGCCTTGTGATGGCAGAGGTCAGAGGAGAATGGCCAGACTGGTTCGAGCTGATAGAAAGGCAACAGTAACTCAAATAACCACTCGTAACAACCGAGGTATGCAGAAGAGCATCTCAGAACGCAAACCACGTCAAACCTTGAAGCAGATGGGCTACAGTAGCAGAAGACCACACCGGGTGCCAATCCTGTCACCTAATGAAGTGGCCGGTGAGTGTATATTCTCTAAAGCGGCTTGCCAAGGTTCATCATCAATATTCGATTCCAATATTCTTGCTCCCAAAGTACTTTAATTTTCTCCATAGAAGGTCAACTTTTGTCTATTGTTAGTTTATAGATTCAAGAGACTAAGTGGTTCTCCTTGCCCCCCATCTGCAAGATATCAGCCAACCAAGCAAGTCTATGTCCTCACATAGTCCTTAACCCCCAACGGGGTGGAAATGGCAGCATTTTGAAATTTGCGTTTTGAATTGGTTACTGTAGTGCCCCCTATGGACGAATCATGATCATTCTCTCTGGCATAGTTACTCATGGTCTCTAGTTTTGACCTGATAATTTATATCATTTTAGGTCAAGGAGTTATTTTACCAAGTCCAGGATGGTGAAAAAAATCAGGTAAAGCGTTCATGAGAAGACGAGTTTTAAAGCATTATATTAGCATTAGCTTCCTGCCAAAATTTCAAATGCCTGTAATTTCCTTGGTTTTTGAGCTATCTACAACTGTGTCGACATGGTACATCATGGTAGTGCCCTCTTCATGCCCAGTCTGTTTCAAGTCCCTAAATTATCATTTTATAAAGTTATAAGCACTTGAAATGTGCATTTCATTAGAATTAGCATTAGCTTCCTATCCAAAATTTCAAATGCCTGTAATTTCTTTGTTTTTTGAGATATCTGCAACTGCGTCGACATTGTACAACATGGTCGTTCCCTCTCCATGCCCAGTCCGGTTCAAGTCCCTGGATTATTGTTGTAAAAAGTTATAAGCATTTGAAATTTGTGGCCAAATTTAGTTTTTTAAAAAAATATGAGTTTCTCCGGCATCTTGGAATGGATCTCTTAGCTGTTAACACCCTATTGGGAGACATGCACCATACATGTTCATGGGCAATTTCGGACCAATCCGACTTACGGTATACTAGAAGAAACTTTTTATAGGTTTTGCCAAAGTTTCAATCTGCAGAAAAATCCATCATGGTGGACTTTATGGGTTCTTGAGGCATATTTGTTCCTCATGAGGAATGACACAAGTACACCTGGTTTCATTAATTTTCATCAAACGGGGTGGAAATGCCAGCATTTTGAAATTTGGTTTTTGAATCGGTTACTATAGCGCCACCTATGGACGAATCATGGTCATTCTTTCTGGCATAGTTACTCATGGTCTCTAGTTTCGACCTGGTAATTTATATAATTTTTGGTCAAGGACTTTTTGAGTTATTTGACCATTTCCAGGAAAAGAATAATAATAATAATAATAATAATAATAATAATAATAATAATAATAATACCAACAAAAACAATAGGGTTCCTACTTTGTAGGAACCCCTAATAATACTAACAAAAACCATAGGGTTCCTACTTTGTAGGACCCCTAATAATAATATTAACAAAAACAATAGGGTTCCTACTTCGTAGGACCCCTAATAATAATACCAACGAAAACAATAGGGTTCCTACTTCGTAGGTCCCCTAATAATAATACCAACAAAAACAATAGGGTTCCTACTACGTAGGACCCCTAATAATAATACCCACAAAAACAATAGGGTTCCTACTTCGTAGGACCACTAATAATAATAATACCAACGAAAACAATAGGGTTCCTACTTTGTAGGACCCCTAATAATACCAACGAGAACAATAGGGCTCCTACTTCGTAGGACCGCAAATAATCAGGTAGAAGTCCCATACCCATCCCAACTGAACCCAACCTGTCTGGCCTGTACTAAGAGAAACACCCTGAGTAAAGCGTGACCCCACTACGGAAGCTTAAAAAAACAAAAACATAAGGAACCCATATATAACATACGTAAACAACCGTAAGAAAATAGTTAGTCTAGCTTCCCTTATCTACCACTTCTAGTGGAATCTGACATGGTTCCCCAAATAAGATTTATACAAAACACTCATGTAAACATTTTAAAAGAACAATGAATTTAGTAATCCTAAAGCCGCGTTTCCACCAAAAGTAAAAACTTTTAGTCCCAGGAACTACTTTTCAAGGAACTAAAAGGTTCCTTCAGCCCATTGTTGTCTGCGTTTCCACCGCGGTCTAAAGTCCCACGAAGATTAGGCAAATTAGCCCACTGACGTATGAAAAAGCGACGTTTTCGTCGGTCCATCTGTCCTATGATTTCTTCTGTAACCCCATACTACCACCGAAGTAGCCTACATTATTTTCTAATAACCGGGACAGCCCAGAGGCGTTTATTCCACTTATATACAATGGGTTACCAACGATGACTATATATGGTTACTTTTGTATTTATTGGTTTTTATTGATTTAATCACCTGAAATTGAAATATTCTTCTGCAGCCGTTTGGGCATATTTACCGTTGTCAAGTGTTGGGAAACAGACAGTTTTGTGTATTCTGCGTTTGGGACGTTTTCGCTGGGCCCCGGGGGGGGAAGGGGGCGAGCCCCCCTGTTGTATTTCAATTTCAATGTGAATGGAACCTGTTTGAATAGATAGGATGGGTTTGAATTTGAATGGTCCAATCGGAAGGAAGCACAGCCTCTTATCACCAATCAGAGGCAGCGCTCCAGTTCTGGCATTATGCAAAATATACCCACTCTAGACTGTATAAATTTAATCACCCACCAGTACTATTTTGAACTTTCTCGCTGAGTTGTTCCTGTAGCCGGCTGCGTAATAAATCTTCCTGTTTTTACTACGAACTTCTGATCTGCTTCTTCCTGGGATAACGGTCATTTTACTTGTTTTTGGTAACATCTTGAATAACCAACATCAAGCAAAACTGTCGTTGGTAGTTGAACTTGGACAGTTGTTATGCAATAAATAGGATATAACAGGCCAATAGTCAGATTGAGAGGATATATAAAACAGTTACAAACACATTCATTATGTTTTTATGCGAACATTCACTTTCATGTCTTGACATCCGAGGCGACAGAATGCATTCACATTCCACAAATAACTGGCAACAACAGCAGAAAACATGCACACGTTGTAAACAATTTGCTGTTGAATTGATTACTTTCTCATCGTCAATTCCATATAGGCTAATCGCAAAATGACAAGAATAGAACGAAAACTCGGACTTGCGTGAAAATTTAAATTAGCAGTGGTACAGCCACCGTTTGCTTTCCTTCAAAGTTACTGCTAGCCGAGCAGCGAAGTGTGCCCTCCAGATGCGAACCATGCACCATAAATTAGTCCATAGTCTTCCTGGTCTTTTTGTGGAATTGAAGAATGGCAGAGTAAAATTACGGCAGTCTGAAAAAGCAAAAAGGACGATTACTAGAATTAACCTGTTATTTTACCCTGACAAAAAGTGCGGAAGGTGATTTCCAGTTTGCTTTTACTGTATCACCAATGTAAATTACGCAGAACTACCGCATACCTCACATAACTGTATCAAATGTTTTGAGTCAATTACAACGGGCTAACAAAGAAAATCCGGAAGAAAATATTCAGCAACCGAATTAAACTGTTTGAATGTTTTGGTACGTAATGCTGTCCCAGCACGAATGCTTAGCATTTCATAAAACGAATACTAAAGCAAGAAAAGAACAGAAGAGCACACGTTATAATTCCAAGACGTTGGCAGGCTATAACCAAAAGTAGGCTACTGCGCCGCATAACATACAAGTTTGATTTCAAGTTATTATAAATCGGTTTGCGGCTGCAGATTTTTAAAAATGGCGGTTGAATAACACTGCAAGTAGTCGACCAATCCGAAATTTTCAGCGCTTGTGCCCCACCCCAAAGGTTCTGGTACTTTTGGAAAGTACTACCCCCCCGAGCAGGGACTTTTTTGGGGGTAAAATAAAGTCCCCGGAACTTAATTTAGACCCTAGTTACATTACAGGTATATAGTTCCTGCGGTCGAAACGCACTGAGTTCCTCAAAAGGTTCCTAGTTCTGGGGTAAAGTTCCTGCAGTGGAAATGTCGTGGTCTAGGAACCGACATAATTCTGAGTCCAATCGCCAATCTGTAGAAAACAACTTCACGAGGGAAAAGACACCACGGCAGCAAGCTCTTCAGAAAAGTTTAGACTTTATTTGCACCGGTGCACGTGCACAACAAAGCCGGAACAATTCCGCCGAATTGAACCTCGACTGTCAGTTTTACAATCCTTTTATACACAAAATGTACTCCACAAACTCCATAACCCCTTATACATTTACGTAAATCCCAGCCACCTGTTCTTTTTGGCACCACAATAATTTTTATTTCAGCCATCTGTTCTTGGGTCAACCTGACCTTCTTGGCACCAAAATGACTTTCTTTGTTCTTAGGTGATAACGTCAGTGTGGGAAGCTACCCCAACTTTCTCTTGAGAACCAGTGATCTTTGTTCTGTACTTTTCCATTATGTATTCATGTTACATAGGGGTCACTGTAAAATATTAGTTTTCTAGCACTTTTATCTAGCATTGGATTATTGTTAGTTTTGGATTATAGTTCTCTGCTATATTTTGACAGTATATGATTAGTTTTTTGGTTAGTGTTTATCTGTTCAGCGACTAGTTCTTTTCTGCTGAGTGAGCAGTTTTCTTTTTCTACTGAGTGAGCAGTTTTTCTGCTGAGTAAGTAAATATGTAAATAGGATTTCTAAGGCTACTGCGTTCTCATGCTCTTTATCTACAGTGGATACTGTGGTTTCTTGCGTTTCAAAAAGCTTATCTACAACTACTGATAATAAGATTTCTAAGGCTACTGTTTTGATTATATGAGTAGATACTTATACTTGTGATATATTTTATCATGACGCATCGAGAGTTTGGAGGACACATCTGGCCCAACCTTGATAGTGAAGTCATCACAATCATAAAAGCTTATCTACAACTACTGATAATAAGATTTCTAAGGCTACTGTTTTGATTATATGAGTAGATAAGTAGATATTTATACTTGTGATATGTTTTATCATGACGCATCGAGAGTTTGGAGGACACATCTGACCCAACCTTGATAGTGAAGTCATCACAATCATGGGGCGTCTCAAAATTGTCCTACAGAAACGCGGCTTAATACTGTTGGCAAAATACTCGCAACAGCGCAGAGAACAATACCGTCTGTTCTACCAATGATGATAGCCTATAAAGTAACTGTCACCGTTTAAGTCGGAAAGAAAATGTCCTTAAAGAAAACTTATGTAAACAATACGTAATAAGAGATAGAGAGGCACCTAACAACACCTGACCCACAGCCAATGCATTATTTGCAGTGTATGGCAATACTAATCTTAAACACAACCATCAGCTCTGTGTGTTACAGAGATTACCACTTGCCTCTAGCTAGCAGCCTCCAGGTTTTCTTTCTCCCCCGGTCTGCCGCCGGTGCCAAAATGGAGCTCCGCAAATTTCAGGGCCTCTGTTGCGTCAGTAAACACAGTCTCTGAGCCTTTGAAAGTCACTCTCAGCGTTGCAGGGTACCCCATTTCGTACTGAACTCCTGGCTTGCCCCAGAGAAGCTCTCTGGTTTTGTTGAACGCTGCTCTGCATCTTACTACCTCAGGGGAGAGGTCGGGGAAGATCCGGATTTTCTGTCCGTCGTCGGAGAGGTCCCTCAGCTCCGCGGCCTTTTGAAGAATATTTGTCACATCTCGAAAGTAATGGAGCCGGACGATGAGTGCTCGCGGGGGCTCTGTATCACCTGGCCGTTTCCACAGTGCTCTGTGTGCCCGGTCCAGCAAGGGATTTTCATCCAAATACAGCGCCTCTTTCAAAAGTTGTGAGACGAATATGGTGAGCTCCTGCCCCGTCTCAGTCCCTTCTTTAAGCATCGTAATGCGCACATTTGGTCTCCGAGAACGCCCCTCTAGGTCAAGACATCTCTCTGTAAGGTGTTTCACTTCACCCCCCAAACGTTTCATCTCCGTCTGTAGCTTGACAATGGCTTCTGACGAGTGCGTGGCAGATTGTTCTAGATCCTTGATGGTAGCACTATGTTTGTCCGCTACAGCTTGCAGAGACAATATAGCGGCCTGGGTTTCCGATTTCAAAGCGGACAGTTCTCCTCTAATCGTAGTTGCAACTTTGGTAACCCGAGTATCAATTGTATGGCATATTTAAACCTTGGTGGCTTGTAGGTCGGAACAAAGTGAGTTGATGGCCTGAAGGATATTAGCATCAGTCGGCTGTTGAGCAGTGTCGCATGGGGTGCATTCGTCAGGTGACTCAGGTGCAGCCGGGCCTGTTTCAGCTGTCTTTTTGTTCTTTTTTAAACTTGATTTCATCTTGTCCCCAGCACGAATAAGTTGGACCAAGGTGAACTTAGTCATTAATATAGACTTAAGATGTACTAAATGTGATCAAAGTGTTTATATTATATATTTTTAAAAAATATTTTCCCAGCTGAAACTACGCAAAAAAATGTTATTATTGTAATTTAATTACGGAAAACAATCAATTAATACAAAACAATACCGTACATTTATTCGGTATTTAAACTACATCCCTTGGATTGAACCAGATGCTACGACCTTGTCCTTGTGGTTCTGTAACCCCTCCCCGACCCACTCAACGTCCACTGATACGCAGCGGTACTTTATTATCCACGCTGCATTGCTGAGGTAAAACGGGAAGTGGGGAGTAATAATCAAGCACAAAAATGTGACCGTAATGTTAACATATAAAATGTTAAAACATGTTCGGTAATATTACGAGATTTTGCATTTCAAGGGGTATATCCTAATGAGATACATTTGTGTATATAGTTAGCCGTAGTAGTAGCTCGCATACAATTTAGCCTCGCTACGAGACGTGTGAATAACTGATGGAGTAATTTAGCTGCAGTAACTCAAACGCAGACTCCCTGTTCAAACTTTGAATCGCGCACGCTCTGTTGGAGCAAAGTAACGATTGCAAAGGTGTTTGACTATAGACTGCTAACGTAGCAAATAATTCCTATTATTGCAGCCAGTCACTCGGCCAGCCTTGCAGTTAGAAAATAATCATGACGTCAGATGACGAGATACTAACAAGGAGAGAGAGCAGCAGACCTACTGAAAAGAAGCGAGTCCATGCCCCCCAGAAATCAATGGTCGTGCCTCCGCCCCTCAAAACTTCCGCACCATGCATTTTGCACGTTGTGCAATTATGATTTTGACATTAGCCACCAAGGAGCTTCAGGTAATAATTTAGCTAAACCTCTGGTTACAAAAGCCTACATTCCTAGATAATTTTTCAATTGAATACTTTTTTTTTTCATGAGACCTTTATGATGTGTGCCTATAGAAGTTATATACAATTTTGCCTGATCACTTCAACAGTCAAAACTAGAATTATGAAGAAAGGCTTGTGTGTGCGCGTGTGTGCGTGCAAAGCGAAGTGGTGCGAAAGCATGTGCACTAAGCGTTACACTGACTATTGTGGTACTCAAAATATTTTCCTAAGGTTGGCAGGTCTGGCTATGGCACGGCCTCACTTCTGTAACATTATTTGTTGTCCTCCGTGTATCCATACATCTGTATCAGTGGTTGTAGCTGTGTGTCCTTAGCTCCAACTCATGCGTGCAGGATAGCAGCTGTACGCGCTAACTAGGTTAACTAAAGTAGGCGATCTGTACGTGCTAACTAGGTTAGCTAAAGTACGCAAAATGCGAACATGTTAGGGTTAGCTAAACTAATGTTAGACAATAAAGCTGTGCTTAAAAATGTCGTGCCATACCACCTGCGCATGCGTCCTACTAAACGAAGCATCACCTGCGCATGCGTCCCACCAAACCTCCCTAAAAGGTTGTTCGTGAGTGAGCGAGCGAGCGACCGCCCGCCTGTTCGACCGCAATTTGGCACCTATAGCCCACTGCTCCAGTTCCTGCGCGCCATGGGGAAAAGAGTCCATGTCATAGATAAGGAGAAAGTGAAATCTAGTGGACAAAACGAGAACAAAGAGGCTACTCCAAATAGGGCTACATACAGTGACTAGGTTAAAGAATACAAGGAGGTGTTCAAAGGAATAGGCTGCTTATCAGGCGAACATAAAATCAAGCTGAAGGAAAATGCAGAACCAGTCATACACCCAGCAAGAAAAGTACCAGTTGCACTAGAAAAGAGATTGAGAGAGAAATTAGATTCTCTGATTGAGGAAGGAGTCATCAGGAATCCACAGAATGGGTGAACTCCTTGGTTACATTAGAGAGTTGAGTTATTAAATTTAAATTAATGTATATTATTTTATTATTTCAAATTTAATTAGGGGGTCACCCTCAGCTACCCTGTTAATGACACAGTACTCTGAATACTGAACACAGAATAACTGGAGATCACCCTTTATCAACCTCAACAATTAAAATTATTTAAAGGGAATTGACCCTCGGCACTTATTAATTCAAATGTCTCTATTTGAGTTCGTTGGTGGATCATTCCATCAGCATGAGAGAGGAAACACAAACACACATATAACAAATATATGCTTTAATGACCAATAATTGTTATTATAAGTTAAGCAGTTTGCTTGTAATATGGGATAGGATACTGTCACAGTATAGCACGATACAATTCAGTACATAATGTAGAATGTAGTGACTAGTCAGACGTTATAGTATTAGTATGAGGGTTCACAAGCAATATGCTCGCTCAACAAGGTTGCTGGGTATTGCTACACAGAAACTCACTATGAATGAACTAATACCATTTTACGCACGTAGCCTATGATTAGTATGAGACAGACAACAATCAGTTACACTCGACTCACAGCACAAAGTTCTTTAACCATACAATTAGGTTTATGGTCTAGCCGCTGTCTTTCTACTGCTGGCTCTGTATGGGTGTACACATAAATAGCTAACGGTAGGTTAAACTTTGAATTATGGCGTTACTTACGAGTGTGGAGAGGAGAGGAAGAGAGGAAAGAGGGAGGAGAAGGTGATCCCAGAGACCCAGCTGAGGCAGCATGAGCTAAGTTCAAAGCCGGAAGATGCTGCTTGAGACCGGCCAGCTTGATCGGCGACACCGGTCTCCCAACACAAGCCCGTCAGTACTTCAAGGCGTAAACACACAGTTCCGAAGCGGTGCGAACACTCTTAAGTCCAACAGTACAGCGATCCAGGGTTATTCGGCGGGGACACCGAGGCTAGATGGTAGCTTCCTAAAAATCAACGTGAGCCACGGCTCAGGTACGGAGGAAAAGGTAAAAACTGAAAAAAGAAAAAAGAAGAAGCTGCCTCGGTGGTCATTGACTTAAAAACCGGACCGGGAGAGAGCTGTCTGAGCTGTCATTGGCTGTTTGGAGGGCACACCTTCATATCACGTCCGCCTTTCCCATTGTGGGGCGGGTTTCAATAACTTTGGTAATATTTATTCAATTTTGATCTAGTTGCATAATTATTTAGCAAATCAAGAAAGGTGGATATACTTTGTACCCCGACCTTCGTTGTGAGTATTAAAATATACCCATACCAAACATGATTACTTTAGGTCCAGGTTTTGAGACGATGAAGAATTATTTCTAAGTCGTGCAGGTTAGGGAACTCAGAAACGTGATACTGTAATGTTCTAATAGCCTGCACTCACTTTGAGTTTTTCAGACCTGTTGGATATTGTAATTGTATTTGCTAATTATTCAATTAGACTTTCCTCCATTCGCTGGTGTGAATGGAGCGGCCTTGAAATACTGACGGTACCTAGTCACTGGTGGTGCTCTATAGGGATACGCTGCAGTTATCTAGGCGCCTAGTTGGCGCAGTCCAGAGATATCACACCGTGGGGGGTTCACACCGCAAGCGTGGTTAACAGTGAATGAACATGTGTTACTATGCCTCCACTATGTGCAAGGAGGATGTTAATCCCCCCAGTGTAATCTATAGCTTTGATCTTAGAAATATGAGTATCTGGCATGTGGGGTCTGGCGATCCTGAAGGGTACTGGAAGATAGTGTTGCAATGTTGAAAGTAACAGACACAGGCTCATTTGGGAGCTTATGCAGAAATAAAGCATTTGAGTCCTCATAGAGAGGACTGCAAAGAAACAACATACAACTGCCCTACAACGCCTCATCTGGGTTTTACCAAATTGTGCTGGATGGGGACAGTGCTAAGCTATGCACATTTAATATGCCATTCGGGAGGCATTGTTTCTTATGGTTGCCGTTTGGTATCAGTTCGGCCGCCGAAGTTTTCCACAGAACCGTGCAGCAACTGTTCGATGGAATAGAGAGTATGGGTGTTTTCATTGATGATGTGGTAGTCTGGGGCAGCACAAAAGAGGAACATGATGAGTGATTGCGCAGGGTCCTCAATCAAGTGCAAAGATCAGGTCTGAAACTGAATAAACATAAGTGCCAGTTCAGGGTGAGAGACATTCTGACACCTGGCAGAGAGACTATCTGAGGTAGGGGTGCAGCCAGAACATGAAAAAATCTGGGCAATTGCAGAAATGCCGGTGCTGGTAGACAAGAAAGACCTACAAATAGCCTTAGGGTTAGTTAACTACCTAGGGAAATTTGTTCCAAATCTATCAGCAAACACAAGAGTGTTGAGAAGCCTGTTAGAAACATGCAAGTCAGAGCATGCAAGAGAATGGGAGTGGCTAAAAGACAGCTTAACTAAAGAGCCAGTTCTAAAATTCTATGACCAAGACAAACCATTGAAAGTATCTACTGAAGCATCCAAAGCCGGCCTAGGAGCTGGGCTACTCCAAAAGCACGACACAGAGTAGTATCCAGAATTGTACGCATCACGCACTATGCAACTGCGGAAAGAAACTACGCGCAAGTAGAAAAGTTGAAATGTGAAAAGTTTCATGAATATGTATATGGAAGATCAGTAGTACTAGAGACAGATCATAAGCCACTAATAGCCATCTCAAAGAAACCACTGGGTGAAGCGCCGCCGCGCATACAACGTTTAATGCTGTGACTCCAAAAGTTTGATCTGACATTTGAATTCAAGCCTGGCAAACACCTAGTAGTAGCCGACACATTGAGTAGGGCTAGCTTACGCAATACCAAAAGCACCACAGAAGAAGATGTGCAGATCTATGTGGATTCTATCAGAGCACAGATGCTAGTGTCCAATGCAAAATGGGCTGAAATAGCTAGAGAAACACTGAAGTATGAAAGACTGAGGAGAGTAGTGGAACAGATACACTTACCTGGTCATGTGAAGCGGGATAAGCCATACCAGCACTTCAAGGGTGAACTATCAGTGTTAGACGGAGTTCTGTTAAAAGACACGAAAATAGTCATCCCTAGCTCCATGAAATCACAGGTGGTGAGATTAGTGCAAAGATTAGTGCATGGAGAATGGTTGAAATGGACCTGTTTCAACTGAAAGGCAAAGACTACTTGCTAGTCATGGACTATCATTCCAATTACCCAGAATTTGCGTTGTTGTCAGACACAACGGCAGAACAGGTAATTGCACACACAAAAGCCATATTCGCACACCAAGGGATTCCACTGACTGTAATAAGCGACAATGGACCGCAATTCAGCAGTCAATGCTTTAAAGACTTTGCGGAAAATTACGGGTTTGAACACATAACATCAAGCCCTCTCTACCCGCAATCCAATGGGTTAGCGGAGAAAGGAGTACAAATCGTTTGTGTTAGTGCTAATCAGTTTAACCGTCAAGGTCCAAGTTGAACTATGCGGTTGTTGTTCCCTGCACTTGGACCGGTACTTCTCTCTAGGGTTTTCGTCATACTTGTTCCTGGTTATGGTTATACACTTTGTTGTACGTCGCTCTGGATAAGAGCATCTGCTAAATGCCTGTAATGTAATGTAATGTAAAAATCGTGAAACACATTCTGAAAAAAGCCACAGAAACCAGAGAAGACCCTTACCTGGCTATTCTCAACGACCGGGCATCACCACTGGAAAATGGACTTTCCCCAGCGGAAATGCTCATGAAATGAAAGCTAAGAACAAGGCTCCCATCAGCGAAACATCAGATGGAATGGAGTGGTCCGAGCTCTCCTAAAGTGAGACAGACTGAATCCTACAACAGAACAGCCAAGCCACTGAGCCCACTTGCACAGGAAGAAATAGTGCAGGTAATGATGTGATGGACAGTGGGGACCGCTGGCTAAAGTGGTCAAGGAGACAACACCCAGGTCATATGAAGTGATCACAGAACATGGAAAAACAATGAGGCGAAACAGAAGACGCCTACTGAAAATCCCTCAGAAAGAAATCAGGGTCATGGTGAGCAACACAGATGACATGACAATCCCAAGTCAAATTGAACAACCAGAAATGACGGACATACATATATTACCAAAGACAAACAAAAACAAGGATGGTCACGTAACACAGAAAGAATGTTCAAAGAGACAAATAGTGAGACCAAAGAGACTAAACTGAAGAAATGTAAAGGTATGGTATACAGACTTAAGATTGTAAATGATTTTTTGTTAAAGTTGGAAAATGGGCAGTACATTTAGGTTATAATGGTAACAACAGCCTTTAAGTTCAGAGCTTATACAAGCTATTCTTTATTTGAAAAAAGGGAGTATGTATTGATATGTACTGTGTATACAGTTAACACCATTAGATGGCAGTCTAATGTAACGTAATGTAACCTGGTAACCGAAAGTGGTATGATGATGCAGCTCCCAAGTAAAGGCATTCTGACAAGAGTACTCGGTGTGTGGGGACCAAGATGGCGACCAACTCAGCTGTTGATTATTGTGGCTGACAAACTATTTTGACTTTCCCACCTTAAAATGAGTTTCTAAATGAACAAACCTGGTTAAAGCGACTATCTAATAGTGCACTGAATTAAAAGCTCACAAAATAACATTGACTTCCTTTACAAAGTTACACTCCGAAACAAACTTCTAGCTAGCTAGCTAGCGAGGTAAGGAAGCTAACAGATGTCTGGTAAACGAGGGAAAGATTAAAAAGAAGAAATCGAATGTCAACATGGCAGGAAAACAATTTTTACAGTATCTCCGGCAGATGAACTGCAAGTTTTGGCCACTGAGATGGTGGTTGCAGTAGTTGAAGAGACTCACTCTTATGCAAGTGCTAGCAAGATCATCCCCAATATGGTGGAACTGCCTGACTCCCCTGCCCCCAAGAAAGGGAAGATGGAACCGTCTCTCGCTGAAGTACAGGACAACATCGTTAGGCTACTGGGAGAGAGAGTTAACCAATGCGCGGATGGGTTGGAGAAAATGATACAGCAGAATACTGTGAGCATCGAAGCTCTGAAGAAAACCTCAGAGTTCCTCTTCAAAGAAGTGAATGGCATGAAGGCAGTCGTCAAAGCGATGAAAATTTCAAGCACAGAGCACGAAAGAAGAATCGCCAAACTTGAAGCCAAAGTTAATGAGGCAGAGAGATATCAGAAGATGGAACCTGAGACTCTACAGGCTACCAGAACAAGAGGGAGAAGATGTGAAACTACGAGTGATCGAAGTGTGTCAAGTTGTTATCCCTGAGGCAAAGGAGATTCTACAAAGTCGCTTAGAGGTTTGTCACAGGGTCGGGAAGAAGGTAGTAAACAAAGTTAGACCCACGATCATAAGGTTCAGTTCTAGATCAACGAAAGAGCTTCTATGGAAGAAAGTAAAGACATCGGAATACTTTAAAACAAGGAAGCTGAATTTCGGTGAGGATCTGACAGCAATGGATAAAGCAACTCTCAACCAACTGTGGCCGCAAGTGGAAGAGGCATGCAAGCAAGGGAAGAAGGCATTTTTCGTCAGAGCCAGAGCCTTCATTGATGGGAAAGAAATCCGGTAATGTTAGAGGGCATAAACGTTATTCTGTGCAGACTGTGTCGAACTGTTTTTTTATGTTATAAGTTGAGAATAGAAATTGGACTAAAGTAAAACCAGGTATGTTTGGTTGAGAATTAAAACTGGACTTAAGACCAGGTATTTGTTTTCGTTTTTTTGGTTGAGAAAAGACTGGACTAAAGTAAGACCAGGTATGTTTGGTTGAGAATTAATGCTGATCTAAAGACCAGGTATTTGTTTTTGTAGTTTTGGCTGTTGTTTAAAGGTGTGGAAAGTCAATATCTTCTACTAAGATATTGACTTTGTCTTGATTAACTTAAGTAATCAAGTCAAGAGCACATTATTAAAACTGCAATTACATTACATTACATTACATTTATTTGGCAGACGCTTTTATCCAAAGCAACGTACAAAAAGTGCATTTCATGGTCATGGACAATTACAAAACACAGGTTCAATAAGATACAATACTTATTTTGTACAGCTATTTCTAGCCAAGAACACAGTTTAGTTTACACAGTTAACACTATTCTGACCTTGTTACGGTTGTGGGGGGTTAGGACCCAAACGCAGAGTGAAAACACAAAACTCCAAATGATAAAGACAAAACTTTACTTAAACAAGGGAACAAAGGGAACAAAAGGGAACAAAAAGCCTCGCAGGGCAACTTTAGCTAAACGCAAAGAAAGACTTCAAAAACACGGGGAAACAAAAATACAAAGAGCAGAACAGGCAAGGAACAGGCAACAGGCAGGCAAGAAGCAGGCAGGGAAACAGGCAACAAACCGACAAACTAACAAAGAGCAACAAGGATCCAGCACCTGAGTCCAGGGGAAGGGAAACTTAAATAGAGACACTGACGAGACACAGGAGGGCACAATGAACAATCAAGCCACAGAGAGGGAAGGGAGAACGAGACAGCCAATAGAATAATTAAAACCAATAATACAATTAACAGGGGGGAGCAGGACACAAAACAGAAGTGCCGCCATCTGGCGGCCCAACAGGGAAAGACCGACAAACAGGAACACGGGACCATGACAGTACCCCCCCCCCCCAAGGGACGGCTCCTGACGTCCCAGGAAGCCGACCTGGGGAGGGAGTGAACAGAGGGTGGGAGCAGGAGACAGGACTGGACTCGGGGACTCGACAGGAACAGGACTCAGGACTGGACTCGACAGGAACGGGGAACAGGACTCAGGACTCGACGGGGACAGGAACAGAACTGGACTCAGGAACTGGACTCGAGGACTGGGGCAAGAACAGGACTCAGGACTGGACTTGACAGGGACTGGACTCGACAGGGACTGGGGCAGGAACAGGACTCAGGGACTGGGGCAGGAACAGGACTCAGGGACTGGGGCAGGAACAGGACTCAGGGACTGGGGCAGGAACAGGACTCAGGGACTGGGGCAGGAACAGGACTCAGGGACTGGACTGGACAAGGCAGACACTGGACTGGACAGAGACGCGACAAACACCGGACTGGACTGGGACCGACAAGGAAAACAGACTGACACGGACACCGGAACAACACTGGGAGACTTACAAGGACAGACAAAAGGACAAGCAGGCAGGGAGGCACACAGCAAGACCTACAGACACACTGAGGGACAGGCAGACAGGGAAGGAAAGGGGTACACCCAAACACTGACACACGGACTGACACAACGGCAAACAAGACAAAAAACACGCGGACTGGCACACAGACAGACAGACAGACAGGCGGGAGAACACATTGGCCGATGGGCTGACAGCCTGGGGGGCAGACAAACAGGCCAACAAACTGGCTGACACACAGACGGGCAAACAGGCAGACAAACAGGCGGGCAGACAACCAGACAAAGGGGCAGGTGACAAGACAGACACAGGGTTGGGAACAAAGGGGTGAGGTCTCTGGGCACTGGGTTGGGGCAACGATGGCTTGGGAACACTAGGGGGCGAGGCACGAACACTAGGGGGCGAGGCACGAACACTAGGGGGCGAGGCACGAACACTAGGGGGCGAGGCACGAACACTAGGGGGCGAGGCACGAACACTAGGGGACAAGGGAACACCAAGGGGCACAGGAGCACAAGGCAGGGCAGGAGCACTGGGCAGCTTCGGAGGCCCCTCCGGGACAGGGGGCGGAGCAGGCGGCGAAGGCCCCTCCGGGACTTGGGGCGGAGCAGGCGGCGAAGGCCCCTCCGGGAGTGGGGGCGGAGCAGGCGGCGAAGGCCCCTCCGGGAGTGGGGGCGGAGCAGGCGGCGGAGGCCCCTCCGGGACTGGGGGCGGAGCAGGCGGCGGAGGCCCCTCCGGGACTGGGGGCGGAGCAGGCGGCGGAGGCCCCTCCGGGACTGGGGGCGGAGCAGGCGGCGGAGGCCCCTCCGGGACTGGGGGCGGAGCAGGCGGCGGAGGCCGCTCCGGGACTGGGGGCGGAGCAGGCGGCGGAGGCCGCTCCGGGACTGGGGGCGGAGCAGGCGGCGGAGGCCGCTCCGGGACTGGGGGCGGAGCAGGCGGCGGAGGCCGCTCCGGGACTGGGGGCGGAGCAGGCGGCGGAGGCCGCTCCGGGACTGGGGGCGGAGCAGGCGGCGGAGGCCGCTCCGGGACTGGGGGCGGAGCAGGCGGCGAGGGCCCCTCCGGGACTGGGGGCGGAGCAGGCGGCGAGGGCCCCTCCGGGACTGGGGGCGGAGCAGGCGGCGAGGGCCCCTCCGGGACTGGGGGCGGAGCAGGCAGCGAGGGCCCCTCCGGGACTGGGGGCGGAGCAGGCAGCGAGGGCCCCTCCGGGACTGGGGGTGGAGCAGGCAGACCCCACTGCAGTCTGGGCTGGGCAGGGGACAGGAACACGGACCCCAGCTGTAGGGAACCCGGCTGGGCTGCCGGACGGGACCGGCGGGACCCCCGCGGGCCGGGCCCTGGAAAAATCACCAGCCGGGATCCTTCAAAAGACGCCCGCCAGGGATCCGCTGGCTGAGCAGCAGGAGGTCTGGCCAATCGGGAGGCAGCCCGACCACGACGCCTCCGTGACCGCCCGCCCCGGCCACTGGGAGGCTCAAGGGCGAAAACTGGGTTGCGCTCCCAGTCGCTGGGTGGCGAGTCCTCTGGGTCACTCCACCACCCCGGTGGCATGATTAAAAAAATCAAAACAAAACTTCAAGGAAAGAAGGGAAGAAAAAAACTCCGCTGGGTCCAGTACTGGCTGGATCCTTCTGTTAGGGTTGCGGGGGGGTTAGGACCCAAACGCAGAGTGAAAACACAAAACTCCAAATGATAAAGACAAAACTTTACTTAAACAAGGGAACAAAGGGAACAAAAGGGAACAAAAAGCCTCGCAGGGCAACTTTAGCTAAACGCAAAGAAAGACTTCAAAAACACGGGGAAACAAAAATACAAAGAGCAGAACAGGCAAGGAACAGGCAACAGGCAGGCAAGAAGCAGGCAGGGAAACAGGCAACAAACCGACAAACTAACAAAGAGCAACAAGGATCCAGCACCTGAGTCCAGGGGAAGGGAAACTTAAATAGAGACACTGACGAGACACAGGAGGGCACAATGAACAATCAAGCCACAGAGAGGGAAGGGAGAACGAGACAGCCAATAGAATAATTAAAACCAATAATACAATTAACAGGGGGGAGCAGGACACAAAACAGAAGTGCCGCCATCTGGCGGCCCAACAGGGAAAGACCGACAAACAGGAACACGGGACCATGACAGACCTAACCTCTGCAAAGCCAACTAGGCAGAAGAACAAGCTACAGTATTAGGACAAATACAAATTACCAAAAAGTGCTGGGATGGGGGAACATGTAACGAGTGTCATGAAGGGGAGGGGGGGTGGATTTAGAATGAAATATACAGAGTGGTGGTAGCTAGTCCAGGTATAGTCTGAAGAGATGGGTCTTCAGACCACGGCGGAAGATGGGTAGTGAGGGAGATGTTTGAAGAGAGACAGGGAGTTCGTTCCACCACTGGGGAGCTAGGGTGAAGAAGCTCTGTGAGCCCTTTGCTCGGGTGAGAGGGGGTACAAGGCGCCCCACTACTGCAGAGTGGAGTGGTCGAGCAGGCGTATAGGATCAAATCATGTCCTGCAAGTAGATGGGGGCTGTCCTGTTGGCTGCAGTGTAGGCGAGGGTCAGGGCTTTGAACCGGATCCAGGCAGCGACCGGTAGCCAGTGGAGTGATCGCAGCAGAGGAGTGACCTGGGAGAATTTGGGAAGGTTGTAGATGATTCGGGCAGCGGCATTTTTAATCACCTGTAGTGGCTGTATGGCACAAGCTGGCAGGCTTGCAAAGAGAGAGTTGCAGTAATCAAGGCGGTAGGTTACCGTAGCCTGGAGGAGCAGCTGGTTAGAGGCGTAGTCAGGTATGGTCGAATCCTTCTGATGTTGTACAGAAGGAATCTGTAGGACCGTGATGTTGCCTTGATGTGCTCCTTGAGGTCCAGTTGGTCATCCAGGACCACCCCCAGGCTCTTAACAGAGTGAGAGGCAGTCACTGTGGTGCCATCAACTGTGATTGTGAGCTCACGTAGTAAGGAGGTCTTGTATGGGAAGAAGAGCAGCTCAGTTTTGTTGAGGTTGAGCTTCAAGTGGTGGCTGGCCATCGAGGTGGAGATGTCAGCCAGGCAGGAAGATATCTTATCTTACCTGTGAGGCCAAGGGGGGGGGGGAGAAGAGTTGCGTGTCATCTGCATAACAATGATAGGAGAAGCCATGTGAATTAATAACTGAACCAAGAGATTTGGTGTATATGGAGAACAGCAGAGGACCCAGTACAGATCCCTGCGGTACTCCCGTAACAAGGGGATGAGAAGCAGAGGCAGACCCCATCCAGGTGAAACGCTTTCCGGCAAAAAAAAAACATCACCTATTGCATGGTGACTGGTGAGCTGAAAATTGGTGGGGCGCAGAACTTTCCTTTAAACTAATCATTGATCTCAAACTGTTTTAATTAATTTTCAGTGATTAACAAGCATGCAAACGATCTGACTCATCAATTGGAATGTGACACACAGCTTCTTTGCATTGTGTTAGGGAGATTAAATGATAAATGCGATTTAGAAAAATCCGTTTTAATCACAGTGGCGGAAACTTCCCCTGATTTTCCTTGAGTATCAATACAATTCATCCACAAAATAGGCTACTCAATACTGTCATATATAGCCAGCTCTCCCCAAATAGGCAGTTTTAGCGAGTAGCCTAGGCCTTATAGCCTACATTTATTTTCATTTGAGCACGAAATTGTGCACATTTTTAATCAACATTATTTGCGGATACATGCACTTCTTTCTCCGCACTCGTATTCATGGCAAATATCTGCAATGTGTAGACTGTAAACAATCTTGAAGTGCAGGTTTTGTTTTTGCTGGTTATTCTGAAAGCTAACACGGTAGATAACAGACTGGTGTATCTTGTTTGTTAAGTGTAGACTACTTGGTGATTAAAATAGATTTTTAAAGGATAAATTGAATTTATGATTTAATCCCCTGACACGGTATGAAGACGCTGTGTTAGGCTGCTTGCCATTTGATTAGTCCGATCATTGGCACGCTTGATAATAAAGGAAAACAGGTTGAGATCAATGATTAGTTTAAAGGGAAGTTTTGCACCCCACCAATTTTCAGCTCGGCTTGCTGCTGAATGGCTGTCAACACCCAGTAGGTAACAGTGGTTACGTTTTCCTCTGGAAGCATTTTACACAGCCTCTTTTGTTGTTTAGTAACACTTCAGGTATAATTAAAAAGAAGAAGACAAAAGAAAGGTGATACGCCATACAGTGGCGATGACCATTATTGCACTCAATAATGATCACTGTGATATATCACCCAGCCCTATATTGATGGTATTCCCATATAAGAGGTTATTACATACATGGGAATCAAAATATGTTAAAACCAAACAGAAAGGACAAATTTGAATTTTAATCCCATCACTGAAAAAATCAAAAAGAGATTTGATGCTTGGTTGTTAAAGTTACAGTCTCAAAGATTTCCATTTCGTTCTCTTTGGCGGTTCCAATGGCGAGAAGCTGTAATTGCAGGTGTGTTTTTGGACCTCACTTCCCATAGATCCAACCAGATCCAACCAGTGTCGCCTGTGTGACGTCAGTCGGTTGGCACCTGGGCCAAGCCAACTGTAACACTTACTATTTACTGAATAAAGTGGTTGTTATAAAAGTAACGTCATGTACATACCCATTCATTGCCTAACATTAGGCTAACTTAAGCTGTCTTTACACTGCCGAGCCGGGTTAAAATGCTGTAGCAGACCTGGAGTATAATTAGTGATGATCAATTTCCACAAACGTTCTTTATCCACCGATTGCCCGGTATGAACATCTTTACACTGCAGAGAAGAATTTGCGGGATTCGCTGTGGCTTGTGCAATTGTGTATCTCGTGCACAATAAACAGTCTTTATTTCGTGAATGATTGTTGTGATATTTCTGAAACAACTGCCTTGCAAAATGTTACCCCTGGTGTTTCTGGTTTTGCTAGTTAAACTGTTCGCTGAGCTGGGTGTTAAATTAGCAATCAGAACAAGAAGAATAAAACAAACACAAAGGAGGCTGAAGGAACATATGAGGAAGCGTAATAAAATAATAACAATGCTAATCCATATTGCCGTATTCTTTTATTTAGTTTTCTCTGGCTTGACATCTTTACACAGAAATCAGACCCGGCTCTGCTCCACCTATACCCCGGCTTTATTCCTATCATTATAATATATTGATGAACTTGATGGCAATGTAGATAACGGAAACATATGAGGAAGCGTAATAAAATAATAACAACGCTAATCCATATTGCCGTATTCTTTTATTTAGTTTTCTCTGGCTTGACATCTTTACACAGAAATCAGACTGCTCCACCTATACGCCGGCTTTATTCTTATCATTATAATATATTGATGAACTTGATGGCAATGTAGATAACGGAAACATTAAGGCCAGTTCAGATCAATGTTTAGCAACAAGACGAAACGGTTTTAGAATGTTGCAGAGAAAATTGGAGCGGTGTGAACTGGTTAGTTGCAGAGCGTCTGAAGCCGTTGCCTGGAGTCTCAAAGGACCCACCTTGTCAAATCGCCAAGTGCAGTTTTAGAACGTTTACAATCAGACGTCTTGGAATTTTGCAAGTTGCATCCAGTCTCGTTGCGAATCATTGGTCTGAACTGGCCTTTAGTTAGCTACTTTGCAGCGTTGCAACAAGGTAGCATTGCATTCGAGAGACGGTTTGCAAGGTCGGTACCCGTCGGTAGCGTTAGCTAGCGTTTTTTCTAATTGTTAGCTGACATGAGATTGTGTTAATTACATTAGCTAGCTAACGCAACGTTACCTGATATGAGAGATGGATGCTGTGCGCAACATTGTCTAAATGTTGCCTTTCTTGACATGGTCCGGTAGCTATAGCGTTAACTGTGCAAATAGCTATGTAATTTAGTAACGTTACATTGTAATCAAATATAAGATGAAATCTACATCAACAAATAATATTACCTCTCATGTTACACAAAAACATATTAGGGTTCCATAACCCCCCCCCCCCCCCCCTTCTTTGTTATTGTAACGCTAGCAGACACCGGAAAAAACAGTATGCCGCTCACACACGCCTGATGCGTTAGCTCCGCCTATCCTCTCTGGCGGACCAACCACTCATGGGTGATGGAAAACGCGTCACTAACTATGCGCCGCTTGTGATTTTTTCCCAGGAATGTCACCACAGATGGTTTGAGAATGGTATTTTATTGGTGACACAATTATTCAACGAACATGGGCAATTATATAACTATGTAGAATTTTTGAATAAATATAGAATTCCAGTGACCATGAAGGAGTATGCCATAGTGATTGATGCAATTCATATAGGACTTATAAGACGTATACAAGGATTTGTTTTCATGAGAGGTGTCAAAACTTCAATTTCAGCCTCTTATTGAATGGTGTATGCAAAGATAAAAAATGTAATAATAATTATATTAGGAAGCTGTGCACTGAACCTGCTTTTCCTCCTGCAAAGGCATACTGGAATTCTAGATTTAATAATATCAATTGAAAAATGATATGGAACCAAAGTAGAAAATATTGTGTCACTAACAAGGTCCGAGAAGTGTCTTTTAAAATTATTCATTTAATATATCCAGTTAACCAGGTACTGTCAAGATTTTAAATTGATATCGACGTTAAGTGTGTTTCGTCAAACTGAAAATGAATCTAGAAGTCATTTATTTTATGATTGTATCTATACTAAGATATTTTGGATAGCTATAGAACATTATTTTTATAAATCTTCAGGAGCCAAGATTAAACATTGATGTTTTACTTGATTTGATAAAGATTTGGATTAGAACAAAATATTCATGATTAATCTTCTTATTATGTATGGAAAATACTATATACATAAATGCAAGTGGGCAAAGGAAAAGGCAAGATTTTTTTTGTTCAAAATTAAATTTGAATATTATATCAATCAATCAATCAAATTTTATTTGTATAGCGTATTTTACAACAGTTGTCACAATACGCTTTACAGACAACCCTAGCCTAAACCCCCACAGGAGCAAGCCTAAGGCAACAGTGGCAAGGAAAAACTCCCTGTGCAGATGGGGAGAAACCTCGGAAGGAACCAGGCTCAAGGGGGAAACCCATCCTCCTCTGGTCGGCTCAGGGTGCCAACTGGTGACCAGCATGTCAGCCAGTTTATGCACAAGATATAATAGGTGATGTGGCTCAGATGATGGGTGGGGCCGGGTGGCGGTGATGGGGAACAGCAGGTGGCGGCAGATGTGGGCAGGGTGGAGGCAATGACGAAGGAGGGGCTGGACCGCAGAGGTGGGGGAGACCAGACGACTCTCGAAGCAGTCTCGAGGGTTGGGGCAAGAGCCCCACCGGCAGCGTGGGGAAGAGGGTGGAAACGGCAGTTAGGGAATTTGCAATATAGCAGACAGTGAGTAAAAAGGCAGTGGTGTGTATTGGGGGGACCCCGCCAGGAGTAGAATATGGCTGCATATCTACTAGGAAAGGGATGGAGAGCCCATGCAGTCATGAGGGGTAGACAACCATACCCGCCTATCAAGAGCCAGCCCATGTAAAGTCGGGTCACAGCTGATTGACAGGTGACAGTAAGGAAAGGATTGCCACCTACAAAGCTCTATGACTACAGGCTTCTCGCACCCTGTCTCCAGACTATAACTGATTGTAAGCCTGAGTATAGAGGTGCGTTTTTAATCTAGATTTAAATATTGAGACTGTGTCTGACTCCTTTATAAATTTTGGAAGCTGGTTCCACAGTAGTGGGGCCCTGTAGGAGAAAGCCCTACCACCTTTTAGGTTCTTGGAAATTCTTGGGACTACCAAGTAGCCTGCGTCTTGAGATCGGAGTGACCTTGTGGGCTTATAAGGTAGGAGCAGGTTCGATATGTACACAGGTGCACGTCCATGCAGAGCTTTAAAAGTCAGGAGCAAAACCTTGAAGTCTATCCTATGCTTAATGGGTAGCCAGTGAAGCGACACTAGTACTGGTGTAATGTGCTCATACTTCTTAGTTCTGGTCAAGATACGAGCAGCTGCATTCTGCACAAGCTGGAGACTCTTTAACGAGTTATTAGGGCAGCCAGAAAGCAGGGCGTTACAGTAGTCTAACCTAGACGTAACAAACACATGGATCAATTTTTCAGCATCCCCAACTGACAGGAAATGTCTAATTTTAGCTATGTTGCACAGCTGAAAGAAGGCAATTCTGGATATGTTTTTTATATGGGTGTCAAAAGATAGATCAGGATCAATGGTGACACCAAGGTCTTTAACGACCATATTAGGTTCAGCCAAACAACCATCACAGTTTAAGGTGAGGGTAGACAATTTCTCCCTTAATATTTTGGGACCTAAAACCAACATTTCAGTCTTGTCTGAATTTAGGAGCAGAAAATTTGAAAGCATCCAAACCTTGATATCTACAATACAGGCCTCTAACCGTGAAAGCGGCAGTGCTTCGCCAGGTTTCATTGAAATATAAATCTAGGTATCGTCCGCATAACAGTGGAACTCTACGCCATGTGCCCGGATAATATTGCCAAGTGGTAGCATATATAGCGAGAAGAGTACTGGTCCTAGTACTGATCCTTGTGGAATACCGTATTTCATTATTGAGGAGCTGGACTCTTCTTCTTTTAATTTGACAAACTGTTTCCTGTCACATAGGTATGATCCAAACCATGCGAGTGCCTGTCCATGAAGTCCAACACAGGCCTGGAGTCTGTCCAGAAGAATTCCATGGTCAATTGTGTCAAAAGCTGCACTCAGGTCGAGGAGCACAAGAACCGATACAGAGTTACGGTCGACTGACAGTAGTAAATCATTTGTAACCTTGATAAGTGCGGTTTCTGTGCTGTGGTGGGGTCTAAACCCAGATTGGAATACTTAGTTGCTTAGCTACAATTTTCTCCAATAATTTTGATAGAAATGGAAGGTTTGAAATAGGTCTATAATTTTCCAATTTATCAGGTTCTAGGTTTGGTTTCTTCAGTAATGGCTTAATGACTGCCACTTTTAGTGACTCAGGTACGTATCCTGTGACTAGGGATGTGTTAACAATTTTTAGTATATGCTGGCCTAGTACTGGAAATAGTTCTTTAATCCAGTTTGCAGGAATAGGATCAAGTATACAGGTCGTCGGTTTTGAAGACATAACTAATTCAGATAACTCAACCATGCTAATGGGCGTAAAACAGCTTAGTACTGCTGTCTGTAAATCTTCATGTTGTAACCAGGTGCGGGGCTGTTTATTTACATGAACAGAAAACGTGCATGATGGAGAAAGTTTGGAAATCTGGTCTCTAATAGCCTCAATTTTCTGATCGAAGAAGTTCATGAAGTCATTGCTGCTAAGATTGGAGGGATAAGATGAAAACTCTGATGGTTGTTTTTTGGTTAATTTATCCACAGTGCTAAATAGAAATTTTGGGTTATGTCTATTTTGTTCAATTAGTTTTGAGAAAAAGGCAGATCTAGCAGAAGCAAGAGCTTGCTTATACTGAAGAAAGCTGTTTTTCCATGCAAGATGAAATACTTCTAGCTTTGTTGACCGCCATTTTCGCTCTAATTTTCTAGTAGACTGCTTCAGGGCCCGGGTGGTATCGTTATACCATGGAGTGTGCTTTTTCCGACTAGGGTTTCTTCTTTTAAGGGGGGCAACAACATCAAGAGTGTTCCTGAGGGTAAGGGTTAGCTGGTTATTCAATTGGTCCAGAGCGGCTTCATCAGCATTTTCATCAGCTTTTTCTTCTGTGGAGAGGAATGACTCCGGAAGCATATTTAAAAACTTTGGAATAACCTCAGGGTTTACTGATCGGCTGTAGTAATGTCTAGGCTCTGATACAGGAGGATTTGATGCCTTAATATTGAACGTAATGAGGAAATGATCTGATACTATAGGGTTATGAGGTGCAATGGTAAGATTTACCACACTAATACCATGGGACAAAACTAAGTCTAAGGTATGGCCACGGTAGTGAGTAGGCTCACAAACATTCTGTACAAACCCAATGGAATCAATAATAGAGGCAAAAGCTGTTCCTAGGGGGTCACCATTTTTATCCACATGTATGTTGAAATCACCAACAATTATGACCTTGTCTGCTGAAATTGCAAGGTGTGATAAAAACTCAGCAAATTCCCTTAATCAGAATAAGGCCCAGGTGGCCTGTAAACAGACACAAGAAAAAAGGACTGCCCGCTAGCACTTTTATTAGCTAGATCGGGCTGTACACAGTTAGTAATAAGAACTTCAAAAGAGGAGAACATATATCCATGCTTAGGCGCTAGACTCAATAAGGACTGATAAATAGCTGCAACGCCTCCCCCTCTGCCTGATGGACGTGACACCTGAGTACCTATGAAACCCACAGGAGATGCTTCATTAATCGCAACATATTCATCAGGTCTTAGCCAAGTTTCAGTCAGACATAATACATTAAGATTATGGTCTATTATCAATTCGTTGACAAGATCTGCTTTTGGAGTGAGTGATCTAACATTTAATAGTCCAATTTTTAAGGATGGTTCACTATGAATAATAGCAGCGTGCCGTGTTATTAAGTTATCTACATCAATTCCACGGTTAGCTTTACGTTTGGCATAGATGCGTGGAACAGACACAGTATAATAGATATCAGATTCTAGTTTAAGAGTATTAATTAAAGGGGCTTTTGAAATACTATTTCTGTTAGCTAGCTCTGAAACGCACCTTGCAGACAGAGGCGTAGGGCCATATGTCTGGGACACAGGTATAAAGAAACGAGCAGGCAAAAACATAAGGTTAGAAGCCTGCGGGCTGGCCGGTGCCCTGATGGAGTGTCAGGATCTGGCCTTATTAAGACTAGCAGCTATGTTGTTCGATAGGACACGAGAACCTCTCCAGCTCGGGTGGAGTCCGTCTCTCTTCAATAGGCCAGGCCTTCCCCAGAAATCAGGCCAATTGTTAATAAAGCCTATGTCACTAGATGAGCACCACTCCGACAGCCAGAGATTTAGCGAAGATAGCCTACTGTAGACCTCATCGCTCCTACGAGCTGGAAGCGGGCCAGAGCAAATTACTTCCCAACACATCTTTTTAGCCACTGCACACACCGATATAAAATTATTTTTGGTTACCTCCGATTGCCTCAATCGGATGTCGTTTGTGCCGACGTGGATAACAATCCTAGAGTATTTACGTTTACTTTTAGCCAGCACTTTTAAATTTGCCTCAATGTCGGTGGCTCTGGCCCCAGGAATACACTGTACTATGGTCCCTGGTGTCTCTAACCTCACGTTTCTCAAAATACTATCCCTATGATCAGGGCTTTCTCAGTAGGTGTGTTACTGAGTGGGGAATATCGGTTGGAAACGCGAGTTGGGTGGTGCTCGGCAGCCCTGGGCCGGCAACTATGTTTCTTTGGTACCGTGATAAAATCGTCCTGCAGCGAGGACACTGGCGGCGGGGAAACACTCGCATCTAAACTAGCATCCGGCTCGGGTAAAAGGGAGTCTAAGAAAGTCTCACTCTCCTGAATCTGATATAAAGTCCGGATGCGGACTCAGCAATTTTCTGTGCCAATTCTAAATTAAGCTGACACTTAGAACAAGTACCATTACTAGTAAAATTGGCAGCAGAGCTAAGACTAACCATGCAACAAACTATGCAGGGAATGGAAGCCATGATGCGCTCTACCGTATTTTCTTCAGGTGTTCGCGTCGTTCGGTTTACAATTTACTTTGGTGAGTAATCCGGAGAAAGTAGTATATGATGCTTACTTAGGTTTTGTTTAAACACAAAAGCCCAAGTTAGTGTCGATACACACTTGAAAGCACGATATTAGCCTGTAACAAAGTTTTTCGAACTCCTCGCTCTTTCAACCACAGACAGGAAACCACAAATTAATATGTTGCATAGGATAAAAAAATAGCAAAGCGGTGTGTGTGTGAAGCTTTGTGTATTTTGGTTTGAGAATGGTGTGTACCCCTGACTTTAAAATGTGTAAATGTATGTGTTTATATGTTCTGTTAAAATGTTTACAATTTTTAAAAAAAAAATTTAATTAAAAAAAGAGTAGCCTCCGTGTGTAAGCCTCATCAATACATTCTGATATGGTTTATAACATTTCTGCATGTAAAAGTAATAAATCAGGCAGTCGATATTTTATAGAAGCGTTCGGCCAGACTGTACATTACATTAGCTAGCTATCTAGATACGTTGTCTACTTATTTTTAAAAAAACTATGCTGAGCTAGCAAGACTGAAATGCAGTGAGAAGTTGTGGTTAGCTAGCTAAAATAACTATTAGGTTTCACAAGCTAGCTAACTGTTTTACTGACTAGCCACAGTCAGATAGCTAAAACAGTTGTAGAACGTTTTCGAACGATACAAACATTTAGTGGCAGTCGACTGTTAAAAAAATTATATGTAGCTACCCGGCTAGCCACAACTTCTGACTGGTTTAAATTCTGCAGTCAAGAAATGTGCACTCAGCAATTCTGTGTTTTGGGAGCTAGCTACTTTCTAGCTACTGTTGTTTAAATTAAAGGCGATCGGTGATTTGATTGTTGTCTTAGCTTTCTAAATCCGTAAATGACCTCCCTACAGTTTGTAGCTATTCCTATCCAGTTACGAGTCATCACCATGAACAATGGACACAAGAAAATTATGGCAGGTAACATTGCTATTAATATATCAAAACAACAATATAATAAAAACAATAATGGCGGTGGATTCATGTTATTCTAGGTCATGGTTTAATACTCTGAGTATTCTGATATATTGGTTCTGTGCAAGCAACTCTAAATTCAACCCTTTTCTGCATCCATCAGTCTATAACAGTCTCATACTTGTTCATGAATGAGACAGGCGGGTGTGAGACCTGCATCAATGTATTTTTTACTTTAAAAGAACTGAGAGATGCAATACAAGCTGGGGCAAACACAACTCCTGGAAGGGATGGGTTGTGCTATGTAATGTTCAAGCATCTTTGTGATATTGTGCTAGAGGAGATTCTAGCCATGTTTAATGTAATCTGGGAGGAAGGTAAATTGCCAGAGGAATGGAAACACGCAGCTATAATCCCAGTATTAAAACCTGGTAAAGATCCATCAAGCCCAAGCTCTTATCGTCCAATAGCATTAAAGTCTGTGATTTGTAAAATTATGGAACGAATGGTAACTAATAGGTTAGTTTACTTCCTAGAAAAAAATGATTTTTTTGTCAAATACCAGAATCTGCCATTTGGCAGATCAACAATGGAATCTATAGCTGTGTTAGATCTGGACATCAGAAAGGCGATTGCCAATAGAGAAGCAGTGGTAAGTGTATTTTTAGACATTGAAAAGGCATATGACTCAATGTGGAAAGAGGGATTAGTGATTAAATTGTATGGAGCAGGAATTAGAGGCAGAATGTTCAATTGGATTCAAGATTTTCTTAAGGGAAGAACAATACAAGTGAGGGTTGGGGGTCAAGTTCGAGAGTAACTGTCCTAAGCCCCTTTCACACAGCTAATACCGCATCTGAGCCGCCTCTGATGCGGTAACAGGTTCCCTTTCCCACAGAATTTGTAAAGCCGTCTTTACCTTTCACACACAGTAGAACTCAACTCTCGTGAATGAATTGTTTACTTTCCGTTACCATAGTAACACACTTGATGTAGGCCCAAAGCTATAACGTTACTTGTTATTTATTTTCGTTGCCATCGTCTTGTAATTTCCGGCAAAACAATCAAACAAACATGTTACATTTTGAAGTGCAAGTGGCCTATTTTTATGTTTTAGTTTTCGCGTTCTCAGTGCATTTACAATGTGGGTCCAGCTATTTCCTCTGTATTCCATTTTTTCGGTTGAGAGATAGGTGCGCGTGAACGTAGATCTGTAACGTAATTCGAACGCCGCACAGAAAGCCGTCGTCGATGCTGCTTTCCGTTCTCACAGGAGAAATGCGGTAGTCGAGGCGCCTCGAAAACACCGAGAGAGGCGTTTTCGATGCGGTATTTTAAAAGCCGTCGCAACGTGTTCACACCACACAGACATAAGTGCGGTATCGAAGCCGTCTCGAAAACTCCTTTTTTCTTGTGTGTGAAAGGGATAATAGACAACGGCACTCCTCAAGGGAGTGTGATAAGCCCAATTTTATTCAACATTATATGATCAATTACATATTTCAGGATTTAGATAATGGCTCTGTCTATCCCTTTTTGCCGATGATGGCGCCCTCTAGAGGAGAGGCAGAAATGTTGAAAACAAACTCAGAAGGCTTTAAACTTAGCTGTAGGTTGGGCAGACAAGTGGGGCTTTAAAATATCTTGCTCTAAGTCCAAATACGTGATAGCCTATTTGGTTTTAAGAAAAAGATGCCTGTTCTTATGTTGTTTATGTATGGTTCACCATTAGAGAGAGTTAGAGAATTCAAATTTCTTGGAATATGGTTTGATGAAAGACTTACATGGAGGCTTTACATAGATAAAATAATTGGTAAATGTGGAAAAATATTAAATGTCCTGCAAAGCTTAGCGGGAAGCAACTGGAGAGCAGGGAGGGAGTCAATGTTCTTAATTTACCAAGCAATGATAAGATCTGCTCTTGACTATGGATGTATTGTTTTTGGATCTGCTGCTAAATCAGCTCTAGATAAGCTGGATACTGTTCAGGCAAAGGCATTAAGAATGTGCTGCAGGGCTTTTAGTACTACACCAATCCCTGCTTTATTAATAGAGATGGGGGAGATTATTAATAATAATAATAATAATAATAATAATAATAATAATAATAATAATAATAATAATAATAATTTATTATTCTTCATTTTGTTACTGTACTTTATTTGTATTATTTTAAAAATTATGAGTTTGACTAATAGACCAGTGGAGGGCAGTAATACGCCTCGAAGCGTCTAAACTGCCGGAAATCCTACAAGAAGAAGAAGAATGCTGAAGACTTTTTTCTGTTGAAAATACGTATTTTCTGTCGTAGGACACTTGTCGAAAGTGGGCGACATTATATCCGCTGCTGAGGTTGAGAACCAAAATCTCGCCCCTTGTGCGGCTGGCGTATCGTTTGTAGTCTTCTCCGAGTGAGCGCGTTTGGTCTAAGGGACTTGTAGTATTTTACGACTGCATTATGCAAAGTCCTCAATGTGCGGATCTTGGGAAACAACTACAAATCCCATGTCGTTTCCAGTCAGCTTTACAATGTTGATGTCAATATGGCTGCTGTCAGACAGACAAAGACAAGTCAGTCTCGCTCCTGACTGAAATCAAATCGGGGGGTGGAAGGCCGAAAGGGATTAGAAAAAAATCACTGTTGCATGTTAGTGTTGGCAAACAAAGGAGGGAATTTCTGCGCGATTATTGATTTATACTATTATTAAATGGTGTGGTGGACGGAGGCTCTGCCCAGGTTCACAGAAAGGTAACATTTCTGTAACTTAACTTTGTCATTTTGTGAATGGTCCAGGATGGTGTGTAGAGCTGGGTAGCCAGTTTGTATTATTCCGAATTTCATACGGAAGCAGGGGAAATCCAGTGTGCTAGCTAGGTAGCTTGTCTTGCTAACGTTATCTGCATTGGGGGAGAACAAAAATGGACAGGCTTGGCTCAGTTCTGAGAAGAAATTATGTTAGTTTAACGTTAGCTATCTTTGCGAGTTCCCTTGGCCTTGGATATCTGACGAGAACCAAAGTTGCCAGGCTGTTATAAATGCAGCATGACAGCAGTCATTCCTTTTTCTTAATAATCTTATGGGACTAGCCTAGTGCAGTACTAGTCTAGCTCACTGGTTAACGCCCTAGTCCCATTTAGCTTGATTGGTAACGTTTTCGTGGCAAAATAATAGCTAAACGGTTACAATGAGCGTCCTTCGAACATACACACTGATATAATCACTACGTGGTTGGCTCGCTACTGTGCCACATTAAAGTGAAACTTAGCTCATAAACGATACTTTAATTTACCCACAGTGCTTTAGCAGGCAAACAAGCAAACTCGATTGAAAGTCTGTTATGGTGGTTTAGTTAGCAACCAACCTATGTCTTCCACTACGCCATGCTAATACTGTAGACTAAACACCACTAGACTACCTAAATAGTCAAAAACTTCATTGGATTTTAATTTGTTGCACTGCGGCGTGCGAGCACTTTGTTGCTAGCTCGTTAATAACGTTAGCGATGTGAAGTCTTTTTGGGTGGAAGTTTGGGCGTTCCGTTGAATTACCGGTTGTTTTTTTCTTTCTTGATTTTTGAAATTACGAAGAGAATCTTCTCATTCTGAATATGCAAAAAAATAAATTAATTAAAATTATATATACGGCAGGTCTTTAAAACCATATTCGGTTAGTTTAGCGTTAGCTAGATCATTCACAATATTCATAACGTTACGCTTTGCATGAAAATATTTTCGTGAAGATGATTGTGTTAGTCTAATCAGGTTTCATTTAGAACAGCAAAATTGTGACGAGTGCGTTTTCCTATTTTTGTCTCAGTTGATGCCACACACTTTAATCTGAAAATAACCATTATGAGAAACAGGCCTATATGTTTTCTTATATGCTTTAGCAAGAGCATAAACCGGCTTCATTGCTGTAAAATGTTCTGTCTGATTTTGAAATACCCAGTGCTTAAATCGTTTTTAAGATGGTGTTTAAAGTGCTTAGTTCCTGCACTTGATACAGATGTAATAGCATCACCGATAGTTTCATCCGTATTATTTAATCTCAATTGATCCCCGTATATTTCTAATCTCATAAAAAACACGTTTTTCAACGTACAAAAATGGCAAGTTACTCACACAAACAAAACACTGTCTATAATTCATTCATTAAAACTGGCAACATCTAGGCCTGCCATTAAAGGTATTGATATCAAAATGACGCTAACTGTTCTGCAAACAAAATAGGCTATCTTGCCTCACCGAAATTAAAGAAGCTGTATTCTAAAGCAATGCTACCCAATGTTTTCACTTGGCCCTGTGTGTGTATAAGCATATAGTGCATGACCAGGCCAAACATGTGTGTGGATGGGTTTGTAAGATTCAAGATTGATTGAATAGGCCTCAGTATGTCAAATTTGTATCGGTATGTATGTATTTAGCTGCCCATCAGCCTTTCTGTTGCGTGAATGATTGCATGTTTCTTGGTATAAATGTCTGTTCATAAATGTGAATGTTAGGCTACATGCTGTGAGGGAAATGTCCCCATGGGGATAATGAAGTATTGATTGTATGTATGTATGTATGTATGTATGTATGTACGTACAATATTTATTTTGCATGCTGTATTTATTGTAACTAGCAAATATACAAGAACTTCCACATTTAGTGAAATGAACTTGACAATCAAGTATAAACATGTTTTCTGGAGGAATATGCTTTCTGTGGGTGTTCACCAGCAGTTTTGTACATGAATTTAAATGTCTTGCATGAGGCAATTTGAGGTATTTGAGACTTTGATGTGACACCAAGTTTGAATGACATTGAAGATCGTAAGATTAAAAAACACAGGGCCAAGTGACTTGAAACAATTTAGAAAACATTGGGTGGCATTGCTTTGGATTACAGCTTCTTAATTTTGGTGAGGCAAGATAGTCTATGTAGGAGCCTAAATGCAGTTTGTTGATAGACATAGTAAATGATCTGACTAATTAGCACAGAATAATTTAAGTTTGTATGTAAAACTACAGTAATTTACATGATTGGTTGATTCAGAAGATATTTTTGATTGAGTATTTACAGTATTTACATATTGATGTATTTACACAGCTCATATTTACAATGATGCAGTAAGTTAATTTGATTTATTGTGTTTAAAATGTGTGTGGATAATTTAAAATGCATAAAGGCTCATTTACAATTACTTTTGTAACATTTGCAACATTTGGAGGTGGGATATTGTGACTGTTGCATCCAAGTAGCTATTTGCACATTTAATTGTTTTTGGCGCCTCTTGCGTGAAAAAAGTTTTGGGGCAGTAATTTCCGGTTAGTCAAACCCAAGTGGAGAGCGGAGCCACACAGTCTTTTGACCTCTCTCTTTCATTTTGATAATTATCTCTTGTGAATTTAATTGGAATGGACAATCGATCTGTACATATGAAGAATCATTGTTTTGACAGTTTGTTTTATTAAACATTTTGAATTTTTGTACCGCATGGTCCTGTGGATTTATCGTTGTGGATTTAAACAAGGGGAATTGAGAGTGTCAACCTATGGCTTCACTGAATGGAAACCTTCAGTCTATATTGTTTATAGTACAGTAACTTGGCATCATTTTCATATCAATACTTTTAATGGCTGGCCTAGATTTTGCCAGTTTGAATCAATGAGTTATAGACAGTGCTTTGTTTGTGTGAGTAACTTGCCATTTTTGTACGTTGAAAACTTGTTTTTTATGAGAATTTCTTTTTGCAAAGTGTTTGTTATGAGAAAGTGAGAATAGCAATGCATATAAATGTAGACAAGAAGTATGCGTACACATGCATGCATGCAAACACACATACAGCGTAATGATTTAATAGTAATTACATTACATTACAGGCATTTAGCAGACGCTCTTATCCAGAGCGACTTACACAACTTTTACATAGCATTTTACATTGTATCCATTTTATACAGCTGGATATATACTGAAGCAATTTCGGTTAAGTACCTTGCTCAAGGGTACAACGGCAGTGCCCTACCCGGGAATCGAACCTGCGACCTTTCGGTTACAAGCCCAGTTCCTTACCCACTGTGCCACACTCCGTCCTAGTAATGATTTAATGGGGTGTTGCAGACAGTTCATACATAGTAGGCCTAATTGTTTGTATGTGGGTAGATCGAGAACAGGGCGAGGTAAAATGAATGTAGTAATTTGAGCCCGACCGATGCCAGATTTTTGGGTCCGATGCCGATCCCGATTTTGGAGAGTCCTAGCCCACCGATTACCGATGTTTTGACTGATATTTTGTCAAAATGTGCAATATTTTCAAATCAATTTGAAAAACTTATATTTGATCAAAGTTTCTATATTTGAGAACATTTAACTTATAAGCAAACAAATAAATAAAAATAAACACACAAAGAACTTTTTGTATATATATATAAACACCATCTTCAAGTGGTGTGAATTCAAAATAACTCCACACATTGCTTTTACTCCTTTCTTTTCCAGCCATCTATAAAAAAATTAATTTAAAAAAAATCAGTTTTCCAGTTTCCATGTATTTTTATGAATATTATTGTTGTTGTTGTTGTTATTAATTTGTTATTATTATTTCTTAGTATCTATTCTCAGTAAATGAATTATATTTTCTTATTTTATTCCAACTACATGATCTCAAAGAGTAAGACTTTATCTAGCGGAGCTAATGAGTGAATCAAGTGTAACGTTAGATGAAACTAAATTGACTGGATGAAATAAGTAACGTGAGGCTTGTCCATAAGAATTCGGTGGTGAAAAAAACTACAATGCGCTTTTGTGCAGGTTACCCGCGCTAAGTGTTGGCTGATTCACTTCTCCAACAGCAATCCTTCTCTCATGTTATCACGACAAAGCTAGATAACATGGCTTAAAATGATCCACGTTAGAAGTGTTTTATCGGCGTTTTTACTGTCTGGTTAGCTTGCTACGATGACGCATGACTAGATGACACACTCGCTTGCAATAACGCGTTGGCTATTGACACAGCATCATATAGTAGCTAATATCATTATCTCAGATAAAAAACAAATGTGTGATGCATTCAATCACCATTTTATTTTGGCTGGTTATTTATTTGAGAATACAGCAATGTCCTCTGGAAATGTAGATCCTACGCTGCTTATGTTGCTCACTGCCACTTCATAAAGGCTTGTTAGCCAGCTAGCTTGCTAAAGTGAACCAAATATGTTAGCTAGCTCGCTCACTTGATAATGAGGATTGATAAACATAGGTGGTCGTATAAACGCATTTAATTAAGAACTTTCACTAAATATACATACATTTATTGCGGCAATCGAATCTGTGCAGACAAGTCTTGCAGTGGAGAATACTGGATGAGGCACGAGTGACAAACGTTTTATTACAGAAGTAGCGCGTCAGCTGCTGCAGTTCACACTTGTATTAGAGCTCCCTCTACTGGATAATTCTAGTAAATAGCAATTACAACGTTCGAACAGACAAGTACAGATAAATAATCAATGTTTTTTTTTTTGTTTTTTATACTTATTTAAAAATCGGGACACATCGGCTGCATAACTACCGATCCCAATGTTGTCAAAAAAGTCAAATAATGGCCGATATATCGGACAAACCGATATATCGGTCGGGCTCTAATAGTAATGTGGCGTGTGCTGATAAGAACGTTTTCTACAGCAGCCAGTTGAATAAATGAAGGTAGTAGAAATGCCACAGTGGTCAGCTGGTGTAACTTTTAAAGAAAATCAATACTTTTACGTTGTCAGCAGAGAATCTAACTACCTTCAAACGCAGACTAAAGACTCATCTCTTCAGGCTGCACCTCTCCCCACCCCTCCCTAGCCTATAGTTTAGCTCATTGTACCTAGTTAGGCTAATTCGAGCATGTTAGTTTTTATTTGGCAGGATTGTTTGTCTAATTCTGATCAGGAAATTGTGATTTCAGTGCTAGGTTGTATTTGGCAGGGTTGTTTGTTTGCTGAACAGGTTACTCTACAGGGTTGGAGTCCTGATCTATGTGGTCACTTCTGGCACTACAATCTTTATTTCGCTCTAGTATGTTTCTTTTGTACCTCTGCACCTGGAACTAATGCACTTGTACGTCGCTCTGGATAAGAGCGTCTGCTAAATGCCTATAATGTAATGTAATGTAATTTACCGTCAAGAAATGCATATGGCTGGCCATGAGTGTCTATTGGTAAACATATGCATTGAAGATTCTGATATTTGGATAAGTGCAAAAGCAATATACAATTATTAGTTAGCAATATAAGTGTAAGAAAATGTTAGTTTAAGATATGAAAGGATCTGCCTGAGGGCAAGGTGGGATTCGATCCTCCAGCCTTGCACTTCGCAGTCAATTACATTGGCAGTGCGCCTGTCAAGTAGCTGTCTAAAAGTGTGAATTTTTTTGATGAAATGCATTCGTGGTTTTAGTGCAAAGCCCCTAGTGGTCGGCACGCCAGCATGCTGAGATTACTGAACTTTGACATTCGGTGCTACTACAACCAAAGTATGAGTTAAAAACAGAAACGCGTTGTTTTAGTTTCATTAGTAGACGATACATCACAACTATGCCAAATACATTTGTTGCGAGTTTTGCAGCGCCGCCATTGTCGCTCCTGTCGTTCATTTAACACCCTGCTGTCTCACCTACTACACCCCCCACCCATGACACAATGGACAATATTGTCTATCTGGGCATTCATGAAGATATTCTTTCACCACTCAAAAATCGTATTCCGTCATAGCAACAAGATAAACTCGACAATAGCTCGAAGATATGCCAATACAGCAGTGAAAACACTGCTCACTGAATAACGAAATAAACGAGACAATGTTTTAAAAAATGATACCATGTCATTCTACAGTCAATATCTCAGACTAAATATTGAATAAATATACAACCTTACCATTGGTTTTACGTGTAGAGATGTCCCTTTTGAGACTGAGTGGTCATATATTGTCTTGGACAATCCGTTTGTGAAATATACGCGCATTTGTGATGCCTGGGTATCTTCCAAAATAGCTGTGCGTAATACCACACGTGTTGTTTATGGCATTGTCGCCCTTTTTAGTACAGTCTGGCTTGACCGACAGTTCATTTATTCAGTAGGTGAGAGTATAAGCTGTAAGGAAAGAAAGGACGTCTCTCGAACGTGGTGAAAATGTACAAAGTTTATTTCCAATACCGGCAGTGACAAAGCGCACGAATGACACCTTGGATTCAGCAGAGTCAGACTGAACCACGAACCTTTCCAGAGGCTGCTTCTTATTTGTTTTCAAAGCTTTGATCAGGAGTGTTGAATACACATACTAAGACGGATGTAGTCAGTTTTGTAACACCTATCAGTTAGGCCGCAGTGTATTGGCTGTCCTGTTGTGATTGAATTAGCACGTCTGTTGACTTGGATGGTTCCCAATCTCTCACTCCCGGTCGCTATTCTACCATTGTACCAACTGTATTGTGATAATGATAAGATCAAGGGAATGTGTGGCCAGCAGACATATTGGCATCAGAGACAGATTTCTTACAAAGCTTTCTAATGACGTATAACATGTCTAATTTTGCTTTTGGAATAGCGTTTTATAGGTCAGCGTAACCGAAAAATTTCTTTCTTCTTAAATTTCATCGCATTCACTTACACATTCAGTCTGTGGTAGCAGTAAAAGACACTGCACCTAATGAAACCTTGTCAACGATTTTTCGTAATTTCTTGGAAAATACTGTTATTATTGAGGACTTCTGGGTATAGCTAAGCCATATGTTTGCTAATAGACCTAGCTGACATCGTTTTCTGGTGTAAGACGGAAGCGGATATAACTTTATCATTGATCTACTGTCTCTGTCTCTTGAAAACAGATAAGATTTCATTATTGCTATGTAAGTATTACTGGTCAAAGTATTTTGGTTATATACGTTATTTTTGAAATTGAGTGTCTTTAAATAGGTTAGTGGTATTTTATAATGAGGATATTTCACACTAATGTAAGCTTTCGTTGGTAGTCTACTAGTTTTTGTGACGCATGCAACAGTGATGACGGGAGTGTTGGAATATTGCCAAAACGTGGTGGAAGGTTGAAAATTGTTTTCCTGTCATCCCATCCCCCATACAAGAAAACATACAAGAGTTCATTATTACACATTTAGATACTGTACAGCATTGTGACAATATTTTTGCATTATTTTTAAATCGGATATTAATGCTTCATCTTATACCTCCATAAGGGGCTCATGTATATGCTTCACAATGGACAAAAAGCATTATATTCCTTTTTGGAGAGATTTTGGATATGTTTCTGGACCCCTAGCTATTTTAGTCCACTGTACTGATGGAAAGCTTGTAATTCCCACTTGAAAATGATGCAACAGTTTCTTGAGTCAAAACAGTTGACTTGTAGTGAAATATGTGAATATGTTGTGATTTACAGAAATGCATAATTTAGACATTTTGGGTAGATTTGGAGACGCTAGGTACACTGCTTAGTTTTTGCTTCATAGATCTTTAGTAGTTCTACATATCCACCCTTAGATTTTATGAACTTGTGGTCAAGAAGTTTTTGACCCAGGACATGTATAGTTTAACCTGCTGTGCAATCTCTCAGTATTTCATTGCAAACTAAAAAAGCAAATTCATTTTAGATTTTTTGCCTAAACAGTTGCATTTGTAGCACTTTATTTATTCCAAAATTATGAATATAAAGCTAGTATTGGAAATGGTACAAATGTCCTGCTTCATTTAAGCCATTTTTCAAGTCTCTGTGGTGTTCACATCTGGAGTTATAAAGCTTTAAATAGGGTACCCCCTAAATGGGCAAGGATTGGCCAGATTTGGCATGTGCGCTAAGGGGTTAAAGAAGAAGACAGGTCAGTAAGCACAGCGGAGCTCCGGTTGTATTTATATGGGCTGGCAATATTGTAGGCGGTTAACTGAACATGTAGATGATATGTTATTATGCAGTCTATATGTTGGGTGAAGGGCAGGTAGATGTGGTACTAAAGCAATAGTTGAGAAATAATAGACAATTAAAGCCGCAAGCGGCGTTGGGAGGGGTCCAAGCATTGGCACCATCGCGCCCCCTATGGAGCGATTTTAAAATGGCTTTGTCCTCATGATCATATGCCTTCACCCAACATATCTACTGAATATCATGATGATCGTATGAAATATCGATGACTTATGGCCAATTTTGTGCTAAGAGACGCTGTCGGATGACTTAGTTACGTCGCCATGGATATGTCCTGGCCGCTTCCCGTCAAGGCCTTTACTACATTACATTACATTACATTACATTACATTTATTTCGCAGACGCTTTTATCCAAAGCGACGTACAAAAGTGCATATCATGGTCGTAGGCAACTGCTGAACACAGGTTCAGAAAGGTATAATACTTATTTTGTACAGCTATTTCTAGCTAAGAACACAGTTCACGCAGTGAACACTATTCTAACCTAACCTCTGCAAAGCCAACTAGGCAGAAGTATAAGCTACAGTATTAGGACAAAGACAAATACAAGTGACATGAAAAGGGGGGGGTTTTTTTTTTTTTTTTTTTTTTTTTTTTTTTTTTTTTATTAAAGAGTGAAATATACAGCATGGTGGTGGTTAATCTAGGTATAGTCTGAAGAGATAAGTCTTCAGGCCACGGCGGAAGATGGGTAATGAGGGGGAGGTTCGGAGAGGGACGGGAAGTTCGTTCCACCACTGGGGGGCTAGGGTGGAGAAGCTCTGTGATCCCTTTGGGCGGGTGGGAGGGGTTACTAGGCGCCCTGCTTCCGCAGAGCGGAGTGGTCGAGCAGGCACGTAGAAGCGAATCATGTCCTGCAAGTAGGTGGGGGCTGTCCTGTTGGCAGCAGTGTAGGCGAGGGTCAGGGTTTTGAACCGGATCCTGGCGGCGACAGGTAGCCAGTGGAGTGATCGCAGCAGAGGAGTGACGTGGGAGAATTTGGGAAGGTTGTAGATGAGTCGGGCAGCAGCATTCTGAATCATCTGAAGTGGCTGTATGGCACAAGCTGGCAGGCTTGCAAGGAGAGAGTTGCAGTAATCAAGGCGAGAGGTCACCGTAGCCTGGACGAGCAGCTGGGTGGAGTGCGTCGTCAGGTATGGTCGAATCCTTCTGATGTTGTACAGAAGGAATCTGCAGGACCGTGATGTTGCCTTGATGTGCTCCTTGAGGTCCAGTTGGTCATCCAGGACCACCCCCAAGCTCTTGGCAGAGTGAGAGGCAGTCACTGTGGTGCCATCAACCGTGATTGAGAGCTCACGAAGTAAGGAGGTCTTGCACGGGAAGAAGAGCAGCTCAGTTTTGTTGAGGTTGAGCTTCAGGTGGTGGCTGGCCATCCAGGTGGAGATGTCAGCCAGGCAGGAAGAGATCTTATCATTGACCTGTGTGGCTGAGGGGGGGAAAGAAAAGAAGAGTTGTGTGTCATCTGCATAACAGTGATAGGAGAAGCCATGTGAATTAATTACTGAACCAAGAGATCTGGTGTATAAGGAGAACAGCAGAGGACCCAGTACAGATCCCTGCGGCACTCCCGTAACAAGTGGCTGAGAAGCAGAGGCAGACCCCTTCCAGGTGACCTGGTAGGTCCTATCTGCAAGATAGGAAGCGAACCAAGACAGGGCAGTCCCAGCGATTCCCATCCCAGCCAAGGTGGAGAGGAGTATATTATGGTTGACCGTGTCGAAAGCTGCAGACAGGTCAAGAAGGATCAGGACAGAGGAGAGGCGTGAGGCTCTTGCAGTGGCAAGTGCCTCCGTCACACCTAGGAGCGCAGTCTCTGTTGAGTGCCCGGATCGGAAGCCAGACTGGTGAGGGTCTAGCAGGTTGTTCTGATGGAGAAAAGAGGTTAGTTGTTTAAGAACTGCTCGTTCAAGGGTTTTGGACAGAAAGGGTAGAAGCGATACGGGTCGATAATTTGTTACATCGGAGGGGTCTGAGGTGGGTTTTTTTAGAAGTGGGGTAACACGAGCCATCTTGAAATCAGAGGGAACGTGACCAGAGGAGAGAGAGGAATTAACAATAGAGGACAGATAGGGAAGGAACTCGCTGGAAATGGATTGGAGAACTTTAGATGGGATGGGGTCAAGTGGACAGGTGGTTGCACGGTGAGAGGTGATGAGGTGTAATACATCGGAGTCCTCCAGCATCTCGAAGGAGGTCAGTGTGGCTGTGGGTTTGTCCCGGGGGGGTGGGGGGCTCACTGGATGGGCGAAGGAGTTCCGGATTGTAGCCACCTTTCCTTCAAAGGCGGCCAGAAAGTCATCTGCGGAGAGAGAAGAAGGAGGTGGGGGTGGAGGAGGAGTGAGGAGGGAAGAGAAGGTGGAGAATAGTTTCCGTGGATTAGAAACACATGCACTGATCTTGGATTGAAAAAATGAGGCTTTCGCTGAGGTGAGGGCAGATGTGAAAGCCGCCAGCAGGGTATGATATGCGGTCAGGTCATCAGAGGATCGGGATTTCCTCCACTTCCTCTCTGCAGCCCGCAGTGATGTTCTGCTGGAGCGTAGTGACTCAGTCAGCCATGGGCAGGGGGGTGAGGAGCGTGCTGGTTTGGAGACAAGGGGACAAAGTGAGTCGAGGGACTGGGAGAGGCAGGAGTTGAAGGTGGAGGTGGCAAGATCAACTGGCAGGTTAGAGAAAGATGCAGGTTACACTTAGATGCAGGTCGTTACACTTAGATGGTCCACTTAGATGGTCCGGCGTGTATGCACAGCTGCAGTGTTTCTGTGCCGCAACTAAAAAAGGCGTCACACTAGTGTTGTCATGATACCAAAATTTTGACTTTGATACTGATACCAGGTTTAGTATTACGATACTCAATACTGAAATGATACTTGAAACTTAAACGATGCTAATTCGATACTCGGTACCTAACGATACTGAAATTACCTTAATAGATGAGAAACGTAATGTCCACAAGGGTTGACCTCATTTTCGAATTCATGGTTTATTAACAACCTGGTTCATTAACAACCTTTAAGTTGAAGCCTCTTCAACATATTAATATGCATAGGCCTATAGTGTTACAACACTGAACAACAGAAAAATATGTTAAATATATTTCAAAAATTAAACAGTTGTAAACTAAATAATCTTTAAAACAGGTCTTTCACCTTTAAATAGATTTAAAACCAGCATATTTTAATAACAATACAGCATCTATCTATAATAAAATATTTCCAAATTGGAACACCTATTGCTACTGAAGTGAACTGAGTCAAAGCTTGCGCTGTATCAAGGAGCTGAGTGCACAAGCGCAAGTCACCTCACTTGGCAACCTTAGTTGCTACTGCCTTCTAGCGAAGATTCTGACAAATTACACTTTTCATCCTCTCAATCAGTAATGCGGGAGACAATTTTCCCTGGCTTTTACATTTGACTCAAAACTACCGAACGTCAGAATATTCTAATACCGAACCGTTTCTTTTTTTTTTTTTTTTTTTTTTAAGTACTGAGAAAGTGCTGAAGTTTTGGTATACCATGCAATGCTACGTCAGGCACATATTCCAATCCATTGCTCAGCTTAGCAGAGAATGCACATTTCAGGGCGCCACAGAGACAGATAGAATAATAACACATGAATGCACATTTCAAATAATAAATACGACATTGAGAAAAAACGGAAAAAAAGACGTAATATCTACTTGCGATCTGCGTGCTGCGCGCAAAGTAGCCTACCGTTTTATTTATTTAGACATTGGCAGATAGGAAAAATTTTGGTTACACTGACCTATAAAACGCTATTTCAAAAGCAAAATCAGACATGTTATACATCGTTAGAAAGCTTATACTCTCACCCACTGAATAAATGAATTGTCAATCAAGCCAAATTGTACTAAAAAGGGCGACAACGCCGTAAGCAACAGGTGTGGTATTACGCACAGCTATTATTGAAGATAGCCCACCCAGGCGTGACAGATGCGCGTATATTTCGCAAACGGATTGTCCAAGACAATATATGACCACTCATTCGCAAAAGGGACATCTCTACGCGTAAAACCAATGGTAAGATTGTATATTTATTCAATGTTTCATCCCAGATATTGACTCTATAATTACATGGTATAATTTTTTTTTTTTAAGTTAGTCTAGCTTATTTTGTTATTCAGTGAGCAGCGTTTTCACTGCTGTATTGGCATATTTTAGGGCTAATGTCGGATTTATCTTGTTGCTACGGAATATTGCATTACATTACATTACAGGCATTTGGCAGACGCTCTTATCCAGAGCAACGTAGGCTACAACAAAATGTATAACCATAACCAGGAACAAGTGTGTCAAAAACCCAAGAGGGCAGTAGCCTACCGTTCTAAGTGCAGGGAACAACCGCATAGTTCAACTTGGACCCTGTAGGTTAAACTTATTAACACTAACACAAACAAGAACAGCAACAACGCAGTCTATGCAAAAATACAAGCAATAGTTAAGACGAGTTAAGTCACCTACGAAACAACTACCTAGTTACAACCCTAAGCTTACAGTCAACTTAGAGATTAAATTGAGAATACGATTTACAGCATAAATTGCGTCTTTTGTTTATATTCAATATTAGAAATTGCAGCGAGAAACTACAGCTGTAGACACAATATAGTTTATGTTATGGTAGAAACGGAATGAAGCGGATTACGTATTACCGTCATTGTTATATTATACCAGCGTGTTTTCGCGCGTTTGCACAGAAACTCAAAACCTTCCAATAAAATGGTTTAGCTATTTCTCACCATAATGACAGATTTAAAGACTTAATGAACTCACCCGATACTGTCTTCAAATGGATCCATGCCAAAAAAAGTAATTATTCATCCTCTCAAAACGCTTTTACTAACAAACTTTCGGGTATCCTAGCACGCACTCTGGGTGGCACTGTCTTCCATTCCTTCCCCGACTTTCAGACCGTCCCCTCACTGATAAAAACTAGACCCTACGGTGTCGGATTACTTGCGTCGTCATGGATGTCGCTTGCCGTAAAGAAGTTTACTAGATGTCGTAACCGTTTAGATTTGGAACTCCAGCTCTTCCGCACCCCAACTAATAAAAAAGTCCAAATGGCGGGCAAACAATATGACATAGGCGCTCCCAATGGCAAAGTTGTAGAGCACATTCAGATGCATCGGTCGATAAAGTTTTGTGTTGATCTGACTTATGGTGTGGGAGTTATGACCTTTTAAACATGACTCTTTGTTATAGCGCCACCATCTGGCCGACATAGGTGATTTTTAGTGCCTGAGTAGTGGGGGGCCATAGGAACCCACCTACCAAATTTGGTTAGTCTACAACTTATGGTTGCTGAGCCTCAGACATTTTAGCAGAGAAAGCTTCCACGCCCCAAGGAAAAAGTTAAAATGGCGGCCAAACAATATGGCGGACATAGGTAGTGCCAATGGCAAAGTTGTAGAGCACGTTCAGATGCATAGGTCGATGAAGTTTTGTGTTGATCTAACTCATGGTGTGGGAGTTATGGCCTTTTACGCAAAACCCTTTGTTATAGCGCTACCATCTGGCCGACATAGGTGATTTTTAGTGCCTGAGTAGTGGGGGGCCATAGGAACCCACCTGCCAAATTTGGTTGCTCTAGGACTTATGGTTGCTGAGCCTCAGACACTTTTAGCGGAGAAAAATAAGAATAATAATAATAATAATAATAATAATCCTAACAGATACAATAGGGTTCCACCAGCTTCGCTGCTTGGACCCCTAATTATCAGTGAGCAAATGAGCATGTATAGACGCTTTCAACGGTAACAACATAAACAAACGTTAGTGCGCATGTGCGTTGTTCTGGCCCTAACTTAACTTCCGGCAGACTTCCACAAACAATCAATAACAGAGTCCCTATAGACAATTTCTGATAACAAGCAAAATAAATAACAAGTAAATTACGTTAGCTAGCTAGTTAAAACTATGTCTAGCCAGTATTATTTGGGGTTATTTGGAGTCGAAGAAAAGAACCATTACTTGGCCAAACTCAAATGCGATAGCTACACTACAACAAGTGACAGAAACAGATAACTGTTGACAGTATTGCACCTTGCTGAGCATCATACATTCCTTGCATAATCCATAACTGTTCTGGGTTACATGCACATTCCTGTGTAAAAAGTGCACTCTTTCTATGATATTGCTTAAAAATGATGATTAGAGACACAAACTGGGGCTAGTGGGCAGCATGTGTAGCCAATGCAATTACTGTAGGTTATTTATTTGTATAGCATGCATTGATGGAAAAACATCGTGGCTCTTAATAGTTTGCATCATCTTGCTAGGTTATCACAACAAAAAATGATCAGGCAATGTAACGCTGTCAAGTCACTGGAAACAGGTATCATAACGTTAGTTCAAAATATAGCTAAAGCATATCAACTACTAGCATTGATCTAACGTTACTGTGCATAATTTATACAATGTTAGCTACGTTTAGCTAGCTAGCCAGCTACAATCAATTTAGTTAGCTAATTCATAACTATTGCAGGCTTGTTACTGGTCAGCTAGCTATTAGCTATTGCTTATCATGAGTTTACCTGAAACAAAGTCAATGCTAGAGTGAGAACCTATTCGACCACCTTCGTTCGACAGACAGGAAAGCGTAAACTGATTTGCAACTATATATGAAATAGGCAAAATATTGGTAACAACCTGTACCTAGTTATTTAGGGAAAAATATCCTTGTTAACCTCCTGTGGTTATTTTTTCAGTACTTTTGCAATTTTTTTTTTTTCTGTGCCAGCAAATATATCAGAGGCGGTCCAGCGATAGCTTTTGGTTGCTAAGGGGATGTGTAAAGACCACCCCATATAAATGAATGGAACTTGACATAAATTTGATAGTATCCTGTCGTGCGTATTGGAGGTTAATATGAGAAAGGGTCTCTATCAGCAAGTCTAGGAATCCGTACATATTCACTGTTGTAACCCAAGTCGCAGGACGCAAAATAGCCGTTAGGAAAGCAGTTTGAAATTATGAAGCAACGTCTGCGCCATTGACTTTAATGGGTCGCGATGAGATAATTACGAGCATGTTGCTTGTCTGAAGTTGATATAGTAAATAAGGCTGTATTAGTATTACTAAATGTATGAAGTTGATTTTTTTAAAATACTGTTTATTATATGTATTTTTACAGGACTTAGATTTTAATAGGTAACGATGTCCAGTTATTTCTCAAAAATACGAAGTAACAACGGGCAAGCACCAGCTATAATAATAGCAGGAATTCAAGCAATAAGTTTCACAATTCTCTAGTGGGGTTAAATTATGTATTTTTACAAATGTTCTAAATGTTGTTTGTCTCTGAGGTCAGGTTGCACCCCACAGCATAACAACCTGAGCCCAACATCAGTCTGCTCATCAGTTTAACTTTCACTCCGTTTGTAATCGGTGTCATATTAGCCAGCAAACACAAACCCAATAATTAACAAACACAGAGCGGAAGTTAACTTAGGGCCAAGCGCATAACCTTGGCAACGCGCATGTGTCCGATGAAAGCGTTGATAAGAAATTTGCTTCAGGTGGGATTTGGACCTGTAACTCAACGATCTGTTGACCGTGACATTACAACTGAGCCACAAACTGACTAGCTGTAGAGACTCGCAATTTTCTTGGGTAAAAAGATACATTTTGCGTGTGTATGTGACATTTTGATTGGCTGGTGTTGGGGAAGAATTAGCTGGTGTACGTAAAATGACCAATGCGGAGGCATATTCTATGTGGGCTAGGAGCATTCCTGGCAAGAAAAAGGAGGAGGAGAAAATGCAAAATCCCCTTAGTTTGGGGCTTTATTATGTGGACATGTGAAATTGTTTATGAATTCTGTCTGTTGCAATGGGGTCAGAATGTACAGATATTCATGTTTTTAAGGGCTGAGAGTCTGTGGCTGTTGCGATTATTTCTGTGGGGAAAACCTGAAAAGTGCCAAACTCTCGGTGCTGTATAGGTATGGGGCATACCCTGCCAAGGCGTAACTGGCTAGATGGCATACCTGCCATCCCAATTTCTGCCTTTTCCTGAATTTATTCAAAAGACCTACAACACTGAAGAGGGAGTGAGGCAAGTGAAATTACACATAACTTTGCAAATTGAAATCTCTGCAGCAAGTCATTTTATCATGAGAAAGTACTGTAGGCATTTGTTAGGGAAATTATTCAAATATTTGACCTTGTGGCCTGTTTAAATTAATTTAATTATACTTCCCTGTGTAATGCTGTTCTCTACTTTATGGCTTATCCAAATAACAAAGTATTTGTTTGTATTGATAGCAGTAAAACCCTTAAAGCCCAAAGGCTGTGAAATTAGATGCTGGTGTCTAACAATTACATTGTCATAAATAATTGCTTTAATTGGTCATTGATTCAAGGTGCTGTGCTATAACCCATATACTGTTGGAAAGCTTAGACTCTTAGCACTTTGATGCAAGAAACCCAAGCGGAATCGATGTAGGTCCCCCTCGTGCCGCCAAAACAGCTCTGACCCGTTGAGAGTTTTTAAAATCACATGGAAATAATTCACCCTCTAACAGTATCTTAGTTTTTTATAGCCCTGTAGCAACTAATAGTGTAATAAACTACCAATAGTGTAATAACTCCCAATAATGTAATCATTTCAAATTTTTTATGGAATAAAAACCAATAATGTAATATGTGGTAGTAGTAGTAGTAGTGTACTTTATTGATACCGGGGGGGGATTTGCACTGTTGCAGCATCAAAGACAACAAAGTAACACAATCAGATACAAATTTACAGTAGATACAATATATCAGATACAAATATACAGTAGATACAAATATATACAGAAATCCAGATATACCAGAGGACACCTTCAGAGGTGGAGTCCATGCCAACGGGTCAGAGCTGTTTTGGCAGCACGAGGGGGACCTACACAATATTAGTTAGGTGGTTTTAATGTTGTGGCTGATCGGTGTACATTTGGCTGTATTAAATTTCATTTGCCAAGTTTCCGTCCACTTCTGGATTTTATTTAAATCTTTTTGGATTACTTTAGTAGCTTCCAAACTATTCGCTGGGCCACCCAGTTTTGTATCATCGGCAAATTTGACTAATGTACTTTCTATGTCCCTGTCAAGGTCATTGATATAAATGAGGAAGAACAGTGGTCCTAGTACTGATCCTTATGGGACTCCACTTCTAACTGTTCCCTGCTCAGATAATATCCCTCCTACTACTTCTCTTTGTGTTCTACCCTGTAGTCATGTGGTACCGTATCAAATGCTTTTTGGAAATCTAAGTAGATAATATAATACACCTTGTTATAATCAAAAGATTTGGTAGCTTCTTCAAAGAATACCAGAAGGTTTGTGAGACATGACCTTTCCTTATGAAAACCCTGCTGGCTATTTCTTGTGATGTTGCTATTTTCCAGAAATACCTGCCAGTGGTTTAAAAATGATCTCTGCTAACTCTTACTCTTGATCTCTGTACTCTTGGGTATATGCCATCAGGACCTGCTGCCTTGTTTGTCTTTAGTTTATGTAATTCATCCATTACTTCTTTATCCTCTATTTCAATATCTGATAAGACATTCAGAGTACTGAATATGCCTTCCAGTCTATCGGTAACCTTTTCTCTAGTAAAACTCTCGACAAAATAACTTAAGCATATGCTGGCCCAGTGCAGCAGTACCCCTGAAGTAGTCCCAGTGGCCCATAAACCTGTACCCATCTTTCCTACACCAGATTTGTAGCCATGTGTTAAACCTCCAAATAAAATTTTGCTTTCATCTACTTGCACATGGTACTGGTAGTATTCCAGAAAAACTATCGTGGAGGTTCTGCTCCCAGTCTTTTCCCCTAGCTCCACAAATTTGTCCTGCAGAACCTCAAACCTACCGTTACCTATGTCATTGGTTCCTACATGAACCATGACTACTGGATCCCTCCTCGCTTTGGCCAGGAGCTTGTCCGCACGCTCCAGGAGGTCTCCTACCTGGGCACCAGGCAGGCAACATACTGTACGAGATCCTTTTCATGCGAACAGACTATGCTGTCTACCCCTCTAATAATTGAATCCCCCACTATCACTAACTCTCTTTTCTGAGAGGATGTGGCCACCTTGATACCCACTAGAAAGCACAATACAATCCTGTAACAAACTTTTTCAAACACTGCTCACTCCTTCCACCACAAACAGGAAGTGCGTGTCAGACACAAGCAATCGAGCCGGAGGGCAGCAATCTCAGGCAAGCTTGAGAATGTGTCCCCTCTAATACAGTGGTTCTCAACCTTTTTGGGCAACTGTACCCCTTGAAAAAACAATTCCCACCCGAAGTACCCCCTTATCCAACCGGACAAAAAAAGGGAAATATTTCTATTAAGAGTCTTTTCCATGACAAATAAGAGCATTAATTAAACCAGTTTACACACATTGTCAGCATAAATATTGACCAAATGTTATCTCATTCTGCTGAATAATAACTGTTATACTACTTACAATTCAATGGGAAACTTGGGCCTGCCTTCCACTGATGAGCTGTGTTATCCGGGGGGGGAGGGGGGGGGGAGTGTGGCCACAGCAGTGATCAAACTTTTCTCCAAGAGGAGTTTGTTCCTTTGTTTTGTCCTTGCTGAGAATGACACTTCACAGAGATCGGTAGATCCAAAAGGTAGTAAATGATCCAAAGCAAGTTTTCCCAAGTCAGGGTACTCCTTTTGAACTAAGCACCAAAACTGTGAGAGAGTTATGTTTTCAAACCTCATCTGCAGGCCACAGTCTGAGGAAATGTCCAAAAGCTTTTCCTGAATGTTTGCAGGCAGTTTATCTCTGCTGGCCTCTGGAAAGAGGAAAGGGTTTCTCACCCAGTCCAGTCCAGCAGATCTCTCCTCAATGTCTGGGAAATATGACTGGAACTCATGCACAATCTTATCCAAATGTCCCTCTAGAATTGGCTTGATATGAACTCTCTCATTGTCCTCAGTGCTAAGGTAAGCATGAAGCTGAGGAAAGCAACTGAAATCCCCACCTGTACATGCCCTTTTCCAGATTTCTGTTTTCTTCATAAAAGCATTGACTTTGTCCAGCAGATGGAGAACGTTTGAGTCCTTGCCTTTTAGAGTCAGATTCAGATCATTCAATTTGCTGAACACATCAGGAAGGTAGGCAAGTTGTACTAGCCATTTGGTATCTTCAAACATTGTGGCGAATGGAGATTTGTACTCTGTTAGAAAGGTGTGCACTTCAGCACGCAGCTCAAATAATCTTTTTAATATTCTGCCCCTGGACAGCCAGCGCACCTCTGTGCAGCAACAGTTGCTAGTGTTCAGACCCCATGTTTTCATAGAGCTGACGAAACAGTCAAGAATTCAGTGGCCTTGACTTTATGAAGTTTATGACTTTGACATCCTCATTTAAGACTTCATGTAACTCGGGGCTCATTCTTTTGGAGTCCCAAGCCTCCCTATGTATGATGCAGTGTGACCACTGTGCAGTTGGATTTTGTTTCTTTACGTGAGCCATCAGCCCCCTCACTCGACCGGTCATGGCAGCTGCTCCGTCTGTGCGGATGTTTGTGTAGAAATTCCAGCTAATTCCGCGATCATGGAAAAAACTTTGACGTTGATGTCCTCTCCAGTAGTTTTCCCCGTTAAACTTTTGCAAAAAAGAACATGCTCGCAAATGTCGTCGGTGTCCCTGTATCGCATGAACGCAACCAACTGCGCTTGCCCGCTTATATCCGTTGATTCGTCAAGTTGGAGGGCAAAGGAACTAGCCACTTTAAGCATGTCAACAATCTGGTCAACAATATCAGCTGCCATTTCATCGGATCCTTCGGGAAACGGTGTCGTTTGACAGTGGTACATTCTTAAGTGCGTCTGACGATTTTTTTATCGAGAATGGTCTCTGCCAGCACAACTGCTGCGGGTAATATTAGCTCCTCGGCAATGGAGTATGGCTTTTTAGACTTCGCCACTATTAAAGACACTGGATATGAGGCTTCGAGTGCTTTGGTTGATGTTGTCGATGCCTTTTGCATTGCCAACTGACATGATCGAAATTCTAGGAGTTTTTCCCTTAAAAAAGTTGGGTTGCTTACCAACATGCGATGTGTGTTTAGTGTTTAGATTCCGCTGCAGATGCGCGGGCTTCATGCTGTTATTAGCCAGCTTCTCTCTGCAAAAGAAACATTGCGGTTGCGGTGGATCGGCAGCTGTAGACATAAACCCAAACAGCACATATTTTTCACGAAAATGTCAGGTTTGGACTGTTTGCTCGATCCTTGCCTTTTTTTTTGGAGGTTCGGGAGGATTTTTGCTGCTGCTCGCACGTTTTAGCCAGTTGTCCATTTTGTCCAACTACACAGCTAGGTAGCAGGTGAACTGACGTAGGCCTAGGCTACGCTGCTTGCGTGCATGCAGATGTTCCTTCTTGTTCGCTACTGTAAATTGCATTGATGCAGTCTCATACTAATTACGGTTTTAACACAGTTTCTATCTTTTGAAAAGAAAAAAACAGTGTATTGTACCCTCCATAATGCAGTTGCTTAAAAAATATATATATATATATACAAAAAAAAAATTAAATCAAAATGTTATTAATTTATCAAATCATCTCGCGTACCCCCTGCAACCTTCCCGCATACCCCGAGGGGTACGTGTACCCCCGGTTGAGAACCACTGCTCTACTACATTCTCATGTAACACTATTATAATTAGTTAGGCAACACCATGGAGGGGAGGGGGGGGAACACTTAAGCGTTTTATAATTAAGTTTATTCTTTTCCACCCCATTCATTTGGCCCTGAAAATAAAACATTTAAGCCTACTTTACCAGAGGTTGCGCTAATGCAGTATTCTGTATGTTTTACGCAGAAAAAGAGCCAAAATTCAGGATAAAATATATACTGCATTCTATACATGCACATATTCTGCGGCGTTTTTAAGATTATAAAGGGCGATGACCCAAACTTGAATCACAACTGCATAATTACTCTTGTTCCTTATAGATCATAGATACACTTATTAGACTCTCCCCTAAGAATGTTTCATCTTTTTATTTAGCAACACAATGTAACATGGGACAATGCAGTCTCTGTGTCTCCCACCCTCAGTACTTAATGACAGAGCTCACATGTTTTGTCAGAGCACTTAAGTCTCCTGGACTTTTCATAAAATAATCTCCAGTGGTCTCCTGTATGGAAAGTCCTTGGTTTGTGGCCCATTGATGCGCAACCGAATACATGCAGTCAGATGTTTCCCCTGCATCCTGTTCCTCAAGTCTGCCTTGAACTTAAATTTAAGAAGTACAATTTGAACTTTTGGAGCGACAATGGGGATTCAATTTTTAAATTGGTTTTAAATCAGTGTAAATTCTTACTCTTTTCATTGTTGAAAAGTCCCCCTCACATTTTATAGATGAGATAGCAATTGCCCTGACAATACCCATCACCTGACTCAGGCAAGGATAGAGCTGTCCTTATTCTTACTCCTGGGAAGCTAGCTTCTCCATGATGGAAAGTTGCTCTGTAATCTGAAACATACAGCACTTTTATATAACATTATCCAGCCCCCCTCCTGGATTTTCATGGTAGTAGTTACCTGGAATGGACAAGCAGGCTGCCTGTAGGAGGTCTACTGGACTGCTTGGTGAGGATGCTGAGCTTGCCCAAATTGCTTTGATCATCCTCACTGGCAGCTCCTGGTTTAAGCACACTGAAGGTCCCCAGAACCCCCAAGTGCTGAAAACCTCCTGTCCAGGCTGTTCTGGAGGCCATGAGAAAAATATTATATAGGATATATATAGGATACTTATCACTAGGGCTGCCCCCTAATAGTTGACCAAACCGTTAGTTGATGAGAAGAGTCTTAGTCGACCAAATTTTCATTGGTCGGTTAGTCGCAGGAAATTTTTTTTAAAAAAACCTCAAACTCCATTCAGGACCTGCGCCTTGTCATTAAAAAATTATTAGACTATGTCAAGCAGGAAATCATCCAAAGTGTGGGATCCTTTCGAGCGTGTAAAGGACGACCCCAAGCAGGTGACATGCAAACTCTGCATGCAAAGATGTGTTTGTAAGATAGGTGTTTTTACTCTCTGTCTCGTAGCTTTAGTTCAGCCCCTGGAGTCCGGTTTGCTGGCGGACGTCCACTCGCCATGTAGCCTACAAAGCATGCGTGCGCTTAACGTGGTAGAATGAATTGAAAACGCTGTAATCTTCTGCACGGCCGTCTATTCCACAAATGACACAGAAGTTAAGGCTACGGCCATGTACTCTATTTATCTGACTCCATAGCCATGAAACTAATCATACACCGCCAACTCATTGCTGCCGTTAAATGTGTTGATGTTACATTTTTGTTTGTATTCTGACCTCAGAAAAAATGGAAAGTTTTCATTCCATGCTGAGGCTACTTTTCCATAGCCCTGTTTATTTTTCCACTGATATTTCTCTTTTAAGTGTTTCAGTTTGCTGTGTATTTAGGGGTCCTATCAGCGAAGCTGGTGGAACTCTATTGTATCTGTTAGGATTATTATTAGGGGTCCAAGCAGCGAAGCTGGTGGAACCCTATTGTATCTGTTAGGATTATTATTATTATTAGGGGTCCAAGCAGCGAAGCTGGTGGAACCCTATTGTATTTGTTAGGATTATTAGGGGTCCAAGCAGCGAAGCTGGTGGAACCCTATTGTATCTGTTAGGATTATTATTAGGGGTCCAAGCAGCGAAGCTGGTGGAACCCTATTGTATTTGTTAGGATTATTAGGGGTCCAAGCAGCGAAGCTGGTGGAACCCTATTGTATCTGATAGGATTATTATTATTATTATTATTATTATTATTATTATTATTATTATTTTTCTCCGCTAAAAGTGTCTGAGGCTCAGCAAGCATAAGTCCTAGAGCAACCAAATTTGGCAGGTGGGTTCCTATGGCCCCCCACTACTCAGGCACTAAAAATCACCTATGTCGGCCAGATGGTGGTGCTATAACAAAGGGTCATGCATGAAAGGCCATAACTCCCACACCATAGGATAGATCAACACAAAACTTCATCGACCTATGCATCTGAACGTGCTCTACAACTTTGCCATTGGGACCACCTATGTCCGCCATATTGTTTGCCCGCCATTTTGACTTTTTAGTTGGGGCGTGGAAGTTTTCTCCGCTAAAATGTCTGAGGCTCAGCAACCATAAGTTGTAGACCAACCAAATTTGGTAGGTGGGTTCCTATGGCCCCCCACTACTCAGTCACTGCAAATCACCTATGTCGGCCAGATGGTGGCGTTGTAACAAAGGGTCATACTTTAAAAGGCCATAACTCCCACACCATAAGTCAGATCAACACAAAACTTCATCGACCGATGCATCAGAATGTGCTCTACAACTTTGCTATTGGGACCACCTATGTCTGCCATATTGTTTCCCTGCCATTTTGACTTTTTTATTAGGTGGGGTGCGGAAGAGCTGTAGCTCCACATCTAAAGTGTTAAGACATCTAGTAAACTTCTTTACGGCAAGCGGCTAGAAGACTTCCATGGCGATGCAAGTATTCCGACACCGTAGGGTCTAGTTTTTATCAGTGAGGGGAGGGTCTGAACTTCATAATGGACAATATTATCTATCTGGGCATTCATAAAAATATTCTTTCACCACTCAAAAAATCGTATTCCGTCATAGCAACAAGATAAACCGAACAATAGCCCTAAGATATGCCAATACGGCAGTGAAAACGCTGCTCACTGAGTAACGAAATAAACGAGACAATGTTTTTAAAAATGATACCATGTCATTCTACAGTCAATATCTGGGACTAAGTATTGAATAAATATACAACCTTAACGTTGGTTTTACGCGTAGAGGTGTCCCTTTTGAGGCTGAGTGGTCATATATTGTCTTGGACAATCCGTTTGTGAAAAATACGCACATTTGTGATGCCTGGGTAGACTACTTTCAAAAATAGCTGTGCGTAATACCACACCTGTTGTTCACGGCGCCCTTTTTAATACAATTTGGCTTGATTGACAATTCATTTATTCAGTAGGTGAGAGTATAAGCTTTCTAATGATGTATAACATGTCTGATTTTGCTTTTGGAATAGCGTTTTATCGGTCAGTGTAACCGAAAATTTTCTTATATGCCAGTGTCTAGATAAATAATACGGTAGGCTACTCTGCGAGCAGCACGCAGGTCGCGGGTTGATATTTCGTCTTTTGTTTCGTTTTTTCTCAATGTCGTATTTATTATTTGAAATGTGAGGCGCTCTGAAATGTGCATTCTCTATGTCTGAGACTGAGGATAATGTTGAGGAGGACCCTGACTGTGTGGCATCCTCCTCTGATGATGAGAATGAAGCCTTTGAGATACCACATTCTGACCCTCCTGTTGTTTCTCAACCACCAATAAACCGTCCTGTAATCTGTCAACCACCAAAAGACCCTCCTGTCATCTCTCAACCACCAAGAAACCCTCCTGTCATCTCTCAACCCCCAAGAAACCCCCGTCATCTCTCAACCACCAAGAACTGACATGTTTACTTCCAAAAATAGAGAACTACTATGCTCTGGATCCCCCGTTGAAAGACAGGGTAGACTTAGTGCTGCTAATGTCATCAAAATGGTTCCAGGCCCCACCAGATATGCGAGCAGTCATGTACAAAACATAAAGTCTGCATTTGAACTCTTCATAACACCATCAGTGCAAAAGAATATTCTTGAGATGACAAACTTAGAGGGGGAGGGGTGTGTATGGTGGCAATTGGAAAGAGCTGGATGTGACCCACTAGCAATGCTATATTGGGTTGCTTATTTTGGCAGGAGTGTACAAGTCAAAAAGTGAAGCAACAGCAAGCCTTTGGAATTCTGACACTGGTAGGGAAAATTTTTCCAGCCACAATGTCTCTGGAGACATTTCATGTTTTCTCCCACATTATACGCTTTGATGACAGGGAATAAGGCAGGGTCGACAGGAACGTGACAAACTTGCACCTATCTCATTTGAATGAAGAATTGATACCCACGGGTACCTAGTTGAGCTGTTATGTTCATTTTTTATCAAAACTCAATTCTGGTGACTAATTTACTTTTAATTGGTGTTTCTTCATTATTGAATAACTGTTATATATTACTTATTGATGTTCTGAAGTGTTTTCTGAATTTAAACATTTGAAATATTTTTTCCTGGGGTCAAATTGACCCCAAACATGAAATGTTACTATGCTTGATAATAAAAGGTGTGTTTCTTTCCTAATGTAATTTTTCTTTTTTAATGAGCACTTAATACCAACATAAAGCCCTGCAAACACCAAAACATTCTTTGTTTTCAATTTTAGGTCAATGAATGAAATTGTACAGTCATTTGCATATTTCGCAATAGTCATAAAATCAACACATCTAAAGTGTTACGACATCTAGTAAACTTCTTTACGGCAAGCGGCTAGAAGACTTCCATGGCGATGCAAGTAATCCGACACCGTAGGGTCTAGTTTTTATCAGTGAGGGGAGGGTCTGAACTTCATAATGGACAATATTATCTATCTGGGCATTCATAAAAATATTCTTTCACCACTCAAAAAATCATATTCCGTCATAGCAACAAGATAAACCGAACAGTAGCCCTAAGATATGCCAATACGGCAGTGAAAACGCTGCTCACTGAGTAACGAAATAAACGAGACAATGTTTTTAAAAATGATACCATGTCATTCTACAGTCAATATCTGGGACTAAGTATTGAATAAATATACAACCTTAACGTTGGTTTTACGCGTAGAGGTGTCCCTTTTGAGGCTGAGTGGTCATATATTGTCTTGAACAATCCATTTGTGAAATATATGCGCATCTGTGATGCCTGGGTACCTTCAAAAATAGCTGTGCGTAATACCACACCTGTTGTTTACGGCGTTGTCGCCCTTTTTAGTACAGCCTGGCTTGATTGACAATTCATTTATTCAGTAGGTGAGAGTATAAGCTTTCTAACGATGTAGCTATAGCATGTCTGATTTTGCTTTTGGAATAGCGTAACGGAAAATGTTCTTATCATCGCATTCACTTGCACATCTGGGGTAGCATTAAAAGACGCTGCACCTAACGAAACGTTGTTAATGATTTTCATAATTTCTTGGAGAATACTATTATTATTGAGGACTTTGGGGCATAGCTAAGCCATATCTTTGCTGATAGACCTATCTGACATCGTTTTCTGGAGCAAAACAGAAGCAGATAGGACTTTGTCATTGATTTACTGTCTCTGTCTCTATACTACTGAACACAGATAAAATGTCATATTGCTATGTAAGTATTACTGCTCAAAATATTTTGGTTATATACGTTATTTTTGAAATTGAGTTTCTTTAAATAGGTTAGTGGTATTATATAATGTGGATATTTCACACTGCAATGTAAGCGTTAGTGTAATAGTTTTTGTGAAGCATGCAACAGGGAGAGTGAGAGTTGGAACATTGCCAAAACGTGGTGGACGGTTGCAGATTTTTTTTATGTCTTCCTATCCCCATACAAGAAAACATACGAGAGTACAGAAATACATACAAGACTTAATTATTACACATTTAGGTACTGTACCACATTGTGTGACAATATTTTTGCATTATTTTTTAATCTGATAGCAATGTTCCACCTTAAACCTTCACAAGGGGCTCATTTATATGCTTTATAATGGACAAAATGCATTTTATTCAGTTTTGGAGAGATTTTGGATATGTTTCTGGACCCCGAGATATTTTATACCACTGTACTGACGGAAAGCTTGTAATTCCCACTTGGTCCCACTTGAAAATGATGCAACAGTGAGTTTCTTGAGTCAAAACAGTTGATTTGTAGTGAAATGTGAATATGTTGTGATTTTCAGCAATGCATAATTTAGACATTTTGGATAGATTTGGAGATGCTGGGTACAGTACTTAGTTTTTGCTTCATAAATCTATAGTGGTTCTACATATCCACCCTTAGATTTTATGAACTTGTGGTCAAGAAGTTTTTGATCCAGCACATGTATAGTTTAACCTGCTGTATATATGCAATCTCTCAGTATTTCATTGCAAACTAAAAAAGTGCAAATTCATTTTAGATTTTTTGTCGAGACAATTGCATTTGTGGCCATTTGTTTCCTCCAAAATTATGAATATAAACTAATCTGCATTAGTTTTGTAAATTGTACAAATGTCTTGCTTAATTTAAGCCACTTTTCAAGTCTCTGTGGTGTTCACATCTGGAGTTACAAAGCTTTAAATAGGGTACCCCCTAAATGGGCAAGGATTGGCAAGATTTGGCATGTGCGCTAAGGGGTTCAAAAGAAATGAAAAAAAATTTTCAATTTAGTTTTTTAACGCTGTTTTTTATTTATCATTTGTTTTATAAGTTATTGTGTTGGTGTTACAAGTTCATAAGTTGTGTGATGTTATACTGTTGAAATAAATTAACAAAATGTTCAGTCTCCTTTCTGGTTGTTCCGACACATTTAGCGGTTTTGTCGTTAACAGGCGGCTCGCTTCGTGCGTGCGCTTGTAAAATTTATAATCTAAAGGCTCATTATTACAGTTTTGTATTTCTCTGTAATGTAGCACAGTGTTAACAATGTTACTTATAACATTATTTCTCAGCCCTGGAACTCAAACCATTTTCTGATGCCCCAAAAAATATATATTTAAATAATTAAATTAATGTCATAAGCGTTTGAGGACTAGTCGAATAATGGCTTGTACTAACGACTACTAGTCGACTAGGAAAATCTTTGGTCAAGGGCAGCCCTACGTATCACTATCTTATAGGCCTTGTAAGAAACCATTCCTTTCTATTCTGTTCATCACAATTTACGTACAGGTCATCATAGCAGCTCTGTCAGCACCCAGACTAAACAGCTTCTGGGTTGAAAATGTTCTTCACTGTCAGAACATTTTTTATGGCAGACACGAATGTCTCCCAGCCTTCCCATTTGGCACAGACACAAGATCAAGGAAGATGCTCCACAGCTGACTTTTCTGGTCCAAGTATCTGGAAAAATGCTCTAAGATTTAAGAAAGTGTTATGCAATATCAATACTTGTGATGGATATTGTTTTCCTAGTGTTATTATCATTGTCATCCTAGTTTAATAATACCTGACATGCAGGTCCAGTTGCCTTTTCATCAATACATCAGTAGTCTCATCAGCCTCGAGCCCAATAGCCACACCTTGACGTTCTTAAGTAAAGGATCCTCCACCACCTTGGCTATAATCTCTAGCATGTCATCAGTTGTGTAATGAGACTTGTAATTTCTGTTCTTATCAATCTTCAAGGGAATCAGAGAAAATATAAAAATATGTTAACTTATGGTAATATTTCTAAGCAATACTGTTAACATTGAAAATTGGACAGTTGTATATTGCTACCCATTTACCTTGAGCTTCTCAAAGTAGTTGCACCCAAACAACTCTGCCAAGTCCAGTAGTGGGTAGTTAGTGTGGTGGGCCTGTTTACGTTTTGTAATGCGATACAGGCATTTAAGCCCACCAACTACCGCTTTGTGCTCCAGCACAATTACTCGGTCGAATGCAACCAACAGAGAGGAACCTATCTTTTTTTTTTTTTTTTTTTTTTTTTAAACAGTCCACTGGAATTTGTTATATTTGCAAGACTGTACACATTTAGTAAAAGAATCCAAGGATTTTGCCTCCTGTCTGTTTCCGTCTGGCTTCTTCATGGTCCATGATGCCAGCTCAGGTGGTCAACACAATGTACCCGAACTGTTGAGAAGGCAAGAGGTTGTTCTGCCACTTCTCCAAATCCTTAAGCTGCAGGTCAAATTGGGGGCTGATGACACCACACTTTGTTCAGCCTGCCTGTGAGATTAACAACTTTTTTCCAGCTCTGTGATCGTCGATAATCTCGAACTCGCCAATGTAGCCATGCTGCATCATGACGGTAAGGAAGCGCACAATGATTGTAGAGCACGGCCGGATCAGCACCTGGCGTTTCCCATGTTTCTCTGCATTGTTGATGCTTTTGAGCTTATCGGCAAGAACGTTCATGCAAACCATGATGCCAGTTCTGCAATATGGCGGAAAGAGCGAGAAGAACCTATCTGATGTAAATGTTGTTAGCAGATCTAATATCAGATCTAATATCACTTCCAAGTAGAAAAAAACATACATTGATTTATGACTATTTACCTTTTGCCACCATGGCTTGAGCTTTTGCACTCTGCTGGTAATGCTTGGTTGCCAAATGTCTGTTGATGAAATAAATATATCTGGTAACCATTCTCAATGAATGGTTGATTTGCCACTCCCCTTTTAGCAGCCTGATTTTGTTGCCAATAGAGCTGACAGAACATTCCTAACTGGAAGAGAAAAAGTGTCATTAACAGTTATATTTAAGAGTTCTATCTTTCTGTAGTGAAAAAAACTAAACAAGAAACTGCCTCTAAATAATAAGAGAGGGTAAAATGTATTTATATTTGAAAGGAGAGGAATGACTTGAACCTGGGGATTTCAAGCCAGCTGGGGTACCATCCTGATGTCTGGTGTTTGTCAGGCCTCTCTGCTTGCTCTTCTGTTGTTTCTCTCTCCTGTTCCCTTCCTTCTTCTCTTTCAGCTCATGCTCTCCTCTCAACACCCTCTCTTTCCTCTGCTCTCTCATTTATCCCTCCATTCGGCCTGAGTCACAGTACTCTTCTCTCCTCCTACCTGAGTCCCTGCCTCAGACTAAAAAAATGCATGCATAAATAACAGGAAATTCATGGTTAAAGAGAGAATGATTCATTTTAAACCATGGAAGCACTTTTTACATGAGAAGGATGTGGCAGGATGAACCATGAAACTTAAGACAATCTAATACAATGCGATACACAACAGCTAAGAAAGAAAAGTGATTAATCAGACCACTCATAGGGTCCACCTTTAACTAGCTAAATTGAGTAAAATACTGCGTAGCTTCTACAAAGTGTGGGTTGATTAACTTTTGCATATATTTGCAGTCAAATGAGTAGCCTTGTAGAATGAATGCAAAAATATCCTTTTTTTGTTTCCAAAAGAGAATTGGACATCAGAGCCCTGCTAGCAGCAGAACCCTAGCTTGAAAGCCTAGCTAGGGAGCAGAATATTCCAGGCAAGTAGAGAGAGATGGTAACCAGTGCAGAGAATGTCAGGGCACTGAACTGACAATGTATTAACCTCGCTTGCAGTAGCTACTCTTGCTCATGAGCCCGTTACACAATGATACAGCCTCCTGTGCACTGCAGTTAATAACCACACATTCCATTCCTTTTCATTTCAAAATCATTACGTTCTATTGTAACTAAAATGAGGAGTTGTAGCCTATGTGATAATCAAAACTGAAATAAATTTTTTAAAATGGTTTAATCGTGTGCACGGGGAGAAGAGATTAGCAATTCAATTTTCTTTGTCCCTTAGGTTTTGGAAAGAATATATATAAATATGTTTAATGAAATTGTTGTCCGGTTAGCTACTGTTGCTACTTACCCAGCAGTACATGAACAGTTCTGCCTATTGACAGTGCTGCTGAGGCTTCTCTCGTGTACACTGGGAACGATAACATTTTGCGCTTATATTTTCCTTATTATACGTTACAACATGAAGTTTTGTCTACATTTGTGTCTGTTGCATGCATTTTGTACTTCCGGGTTTGTCATCCAATTGGCCATTTCCATTTCCAGTTACTCTGTTTGGAAAAGCTGCCATTTGCCCCTTACCAGTGGAGACTCGCTCTTCAAACTCGTGCTTGGTGGTTTGTGTATATTGATTGCTTCCTTTGATTGATTTTGATTCCTGTCTTGCCCTTCTGGTTTGTTTGCTGTCCAGATTTGGAGTTTGCCCACTGACTCATTCTCTTCTGTTGGCTTGCATGATTTTGTGTGTTTGACACTCATTGTATTCTACTCCGATTTTGGCCTAGCCCCTCTGCTTTTTTGCTGATTGGTTTTGGTGTTTGACCATTTGCTCGACCGTCTTGCTCTGCTCGCTGTGTGGCGACTTCGGTTAGTTAGTGTCTTCCCAGCTGGACCGTCAGCCCTTCCATCGGGACACAACTGTTATTTTTCCTTTATTATTTTTGAAGGTTCTCTGTGTGGAGTTTTAACACACGTTGGGGGTACACTGTTTGGACTTCTGGTTTCAGACTACTGACTTATTGTGTGAAGTTCAATATTCAAAGCCATGCCCAGTGCCCTTCGAAGACTAACCAGTTTTCGGTTTTCCGTTTTATTTCCTTTACCCATTTCTCATTAATTTCCCTTAACTTACTTTCTATTGCGATCTGACCCTAGACCAGGTCATAACAACAGTACACCTCAAAATACCTTTGGCTTTAATTACATTTAAACAAGTTAGTGGAAGTCTGTCCAATTTTGTAAAGTGGGAAGTGGAGTGTTTGGTGGGAGGTGGAGGGATAGTTAATCTGAGTGAAATCTTATTGGCCTTGTGCTTTTTAAAATGACAAGTAGCCTAATGCCATTGCTAGTCCCTGTTGTGCTAGTAAGATAGGCACTGAAACTGCAAGAAATATGGCAAAGAACAAGGAGTTAGGCTAGATGTGCAGGGCCAAAGTAAATATATTGTGGCAAGAGGGATATTCCCACCAAGTAATCGCAGAGAAGCTTAAGATTTCCAGGTTCAGTATTCAGTACACACTCTGAAGGGTCTAGCTGATGGCCAGTAATGTTAACAGGAAAAGACCAGGAAGATCAAGAGGCAGAAGACAAATATCTTCTTTTGTCCAGCAAAAGAAGCCATTGTAAAACTATACCAACACTAGAGGAAGAACTCAATGGGCCTCATTCGCAAAACTTTTCTTAAATGATTCTTACTTTTGTTCTTAATGTGCAGACCTTTGTTTTTGTGCATATCCCAGGTGTATGAGATGATGAATGCTGGCTGTTTGTAAATTTTATGCACAATCCTGTTAATGTGATTTGCTTAAGGAAACAGCCATGAACAAATACTGATAAGAAAAAAATTATGAATTGCCAAACGTTCTTACATGCAGTTTACGATCAAATGTCAGCGTACACATGTTTTGTGAATGAGGCCCATTGGAACTAGAGAGAAACCAGTTTTTCTAACTACAGTGAAATAGTGGCTATTTATCTGCTGGTCTAAAACGATGTGTATCTGTGGAAAAAGCCCTTGCTACATGCTGTTAACAGGAAGAAAAGACTCCTGTGGGCCAAGCACCATCAATGCTGGAAGAAGAAAGATTGGGAAAAGGTAGCTACACATCCTTTTAGACCAGAAGATTGTAGTTTCTGTTTCACTGCAATCAGGGAAATTGGTTTCTTTCTAGTTGTATAAAGTCCTTCATGTAGTTCTGGTGCACTGTTGCGATGGTTTCTTTTGTTAGACATTGCAAGATATGTCTTCTCCATTTGATGATATCTTTCTTCTTGCTGGTCTTCTCCTGTTAACATTACTGCCTTTCAGTTGGACCCTTCAGATTGTGTGCTGAACACTGCACCTTGAAATCTTAAACATCTGTTGCAATTTATCGCTGGGAATAATTTTGCCACCATTTGTTTACTTGGCTACGCACATCTAAGCCTATCTCCTCCTCCTTAGTACCTATTTCTCCCACGGCGCGCAGGAACTGGCACCATGGGCTATGCATGGCAAATAGTGGTCACTCACTCACTCACGGACGACCTTTAAGGGATGTTATGTGGGACGCATGTGCAGGTGGTGCTTCCTTTAGTAGGACGCATGCGCAGGTGGCGCCAGCTAAAATGTGTCTGTGGAAGTGAGTTACGCCGTGGGTCTGGAGGGTTTCGTGCTTGTTTTAATAGTCTTTCCTTACACTACAGGCCAATGGTAATTGGCTACCTGTGGTTTGAAAACATTTTAGGTAGATATGATTTCAGTCAGTTTATATATGCCTCCACCTTCCTTCCAGCCCTCTACCTTCCACTTAGAAAAATGATTTGATAGACTTCCAATAATTTGTTCAATTGTAATTAATGCCAAAGGTGGTCATTTTGAGTAAATTTGTGTCTGAGATTATTTTTAAGTAAAACTGTATTATTGTAGGTAGAAAAATTGGAAAACAAATTTAATTTTTAAAAAAATATTTTTTTGTACCTTTGTTTGTTTGATAAATACTTTATAAATTAACAGAATTCTACTCTTTAAAAAAACCACAGGTGGCCTAATATGTTTGGCCTGTACTATAAATGGATAACGAACTACACACGGCCATATACGAAATAGTGAAAAAGCACCAGTCCATGGGTAATATGACGCTATTATGCAGCCCAATTAAGTCTGGTATGCTGGTATCCAGGTTACTGTGCTAGATGGAAAGATAATGAGTGTGCAATGACAGAAGGCACACTCATTATCTTATATTACTAGCATTGATTTCAGACAGAGAATTAACCAAACACTTCCTAGGTAAAGAAAACCCATTCATTAAATTACCACTGAAAATGGGACAACAAATAACAAATACAACAAAGAAACAACAAATATGGAAATTGAAACAAAGAGCAAAGCTACTAAGATGGTGTGCTTTTGATAGTGATTTTACCCCTTGCATAATGGACAATAGATTGGCAGGAAAGGTCTCTACACTTTCTGGCTTTTATACACAATGGGGCTCAAGAGTTTTCAGAATTTTTGTAAATACTGCACCTCTATCTACAAAAATGCTTGGCTGTATATAATATGTTGCTGTTAAGATATTCAGTGCTTTTTATCTGCAAATTTAAGCATTATTTTGTGATTTCATCTTCTATTGTTCTGCACTAGCCAATTCGTAGGCAGCTGGCTCTCTCTTGTGGTTAACTTTGAAATATTTTTTTACTATGGTTGCAAAAAGACGCTTGATGATGCATTAGGCTACATAGTTTCATTGTTGCTAAGCTTATTGTTAATGCTTGATGTTAATGTCTCAGCTTTTTGTTCTTTGTTAGCCTTGAAAGTTATATGGCTGTACAATTATTAATAATATGATTGCTAAATGTCACCAAATAGTTTTCCGGTGTTTAATGTGTATTAGGCTACTGCAAAGTAAGAAATTATAGCTAAGATGTATCGTTCCTATAATTTCCCAACCATTGCAAATACTAATGGATGTTGTCTGTACCATGGACTACAGAAGACACTCCACAAAACTACAAAGCCCATACGTCCACCTCAAATGGTGACTCATTTAACCACACCTCCTACCACAACTTTCCCACAATTTTCTGGCTTCCTGCAAATTTCAATCACGCAATCCTCAATAAAACAGAGGTCGCCATTGTTTCACTTACTGTGTTCCATTTTCTCTCTTGGAACTCGCCACCCTTCTGACTCGCTCTCCCCACCCTCCCGCCTTCCTCTTACGTGGCCAGCAACCGAGCAGACAAACTCACACATACCCTGAGCTATCGGTCACGGGAGGAACGAAAAGCTACAGATCCTGCATCTCCTCCAATCCCATGAAGCAAGCGGTCTATAACAAGGATCATGTGGCATGTCTTGAAACCAAAGAAAAGGGCAAACACTTTCAGCTTTCCAGTCAACTCCTTCGGATATAGCACTGGAAACCAGAATGCATTCCTGGAACAGAACCTCTGAAGGACTCAATTAAGGCTGTAACTCTGGGCATACTCTGGGTATAACTTAGCAACAGACTGAATGATTAATGTGTTTGTTGGTATACAGTAAATGTTCTGTGTTTTACCATTTTACTTTGGTTAGCCCCTAGCCATCCACTGTGCTACATTACTTTTAGTATACATCACACACAGAAAGGATCTTGCATGTGATCTATCTTAAATACTAACTGGTCATAACACAGGATACTGATCTCGATGCACACCGATATGGCTATCTTATCAGCATGGTACAACCATATCTCCTTCACCAAATTGTGCCCTGCATGAACAATCAAGATTGTATTCCCTACAGTGTTAATAAATATGCTAATTCAAACCTTTGCATGTGAAAAAAGAACAACACAAGTTTGTAACAAACTTTATTTCTGTGCAGTTTTACAAGAAATTATCTCGCCATTGAAGTACATGTAACTTCATTTTAAATGCCTGCAACTTCATTGGAGCTGTTAGCTATCTGCTAATTCATACAAATTAACTGACTGACTAGAGTAGAATTTGACTTGCTACTTTTGCATTTACATGTTTCTTTTTATTTTGTGCACTAATTGGCCAAATATGCCCCGGCATTCTGCAGCAGCCTACTGAAAGCCATAGTCGGGGTGAAGAGGAAATAACTGTTTTTGTATTCGGGACACAATTCTGAAAATATTACTTGAAATATATTAATAACTTAATACAAACATTTGACATCCCTTGGCTATCATTACACACCATAATGAAATTTCTGGGACATACCATTCACTAGCAATCTGACTGAAAGTGAAATGTTACATTGACCCATGTGGGTGGGGAAAAAACTGACTTGGCGGGGTACACCTAACAGTCTCAATAGCTTTAAAGTTTCACACAAAGTAAGATAATTCAATACGATTTGATATAATGTGATACAGTCTTTAATCTATTTTTTGATTACATTTATGTTTTTCTTGGCCTACCTATATCTATCAAAAGTGCATTCTTTTCTGGTTCCCACTGAATGTCTTTTTCTTTCCAACCAAAATAGCTGTATCGGTCAATGTCATATGTCACCACATAGTCTAAAGTTAAAGTTGAGTTAAATATACCTACAATGATCAGGTCTGAGGTGAAGAAATCGAATCAATTGGTTAACCTATAGTCTACTGACAGCAGGCTGTTAATTTTTTTCTATTTCCGACTTTTCAAAGACCTCCCTGGGGACCCATCTCAGTGGTTCTCTTTCCATTTCTCATTTTCTGCTGATAAATACAGATGAATGTTGATTGTTTGAGCTATCCTGTATTGTGTGGCAAAATGTCTGTATGTCTTGTGTTTATATATTGTCATTTTTGGCTACCTGGGTCAAATACGTATTTCTTTTGGATTCAAATACTTTTCTGTGCTCTGTTGGTCTTGGCTGGTGTAATTGAACCTGACTATATGACCAGAAGGGAGGGTTTGCTCTTTTTGAGAGTATTTCATTGGTTCCAATACACCAGACAAGATCAGTAAAGCATACAAAATATTTTAATCCAAAACAAATATGTATTTGACCCTGGTCTGGTATGAACATAACCGTGGGACATGAACACCAGCCATCAGCCAAATGGTAGATTTATTTGTGGCTGGTAAGTTTGGCAATGCTATTATAATCTAAATGTATGGTTAAACAGTGAAATTGGCTCATAAATTTAGGGATGCACCAGCCACTGAGGCCACTGAACAAAAAAAATGTCTCCTTTGAGTATTAGCTCTTTACACCATTTCCTTTATGAGTCTTTAAAAGATTAGTTGCTAGAAAATATGGCCACAATTATCCAACGAATTGGGCGAAGTCGCCTTAGTGGATGAGTGGCTTTATCTCTGTAACACTTTGGTCTATTGGCACCAAAATTAGTACCCTATCCTTGCAATGAGCCCTTGGGGGCACAGACTAGTTTCATGAAATTAGTCCACTTGGGGGTGTTACTTCATGATTGCTCTGCGACGAATGCAGGTTTTTCCCCCAAACATTTTGTGGACCATTGCCGTAAAGGACCCTGTGATTCCATGTCCCTTTTCGTAAGCAGTTTTGTTTTTCAGCTATCTTGGATTCCCTGGGTGTGCGCAGACAGAACTGAGCAAACTCAACAGTGCCATCTAGTTGCTAAAACCAAATTATCTGTATATCAGGCTCAATTGATCCTGCATCAGTGAGGCTTGAAAGTATGCACTTCTCATAGCCTGGAGAGCAAAAGTTTGGTGAAGATGCCATTGTATCCAGTGAGGTGAATGGGACGGTTTGACCGTCATAGTGCTTGGGTCCTGCATTGCTGCTTGCAGCTATATTTAGGTTTCACTGCTTGAGCCGTATTGTTTTTGATCTATTTTTTATGATTGGCATTTTAGAAGCTTCTGCTTGGCCAACTGTCATAATTAAGAGTTAATTGGGAGTTAATTGGCACCTATAGCTGTATTTAAGGGCCTACCTTTAGAGCCACTGCCTTTTTGCCTTTGATAACATGGGAAAATCCAAGCTGCATCATTCAGGGAGGAGGAACAAATTAACTACCAGGGCAGAACAAACTTTGGTCCGAAAGGTTCAACTGAACCCCAAAACAACAACAAAGGAACTGTTGAAGGAGTTGGAGGCATCAGGTACCAAAGTATCTACATCCACCATGAAGAGAATCCTACATCGTCACGGCCTGAAAGGCTGTCGCACAAGGAAGAAGCCCCTACTTCAAGACCGGCATAAAAAATCCAGAATGAAGTTTGCAGGTGATCACCAGGACGAAGACCAAACCTTTAGGAGGAGTGTTCTCAGGTCAGATGAAACAAAAATAAACTGTTTGGCCATAATGATCAGTACTATGTATGGAGGGAAAAGGGTGAGGTTTTTAATCCGAATAACACCATCCCAGCTGTGAAGCATGGGGGTGGCAGCTTCATGGTGTGGGGGTGTTTTGCTGGAAAAGAGACTGGTGGACTTCAGAAAATAGATGGCATCATGAGGAAAGAGGGTTATCTAGAGATACTGAAGCAACACCTCAAGACATCAGCTAAAAAGTTAAAACTTAGTGGCAACTGGGTCTTCCAGCAGGACAGTGATCATAAACATACCTCCAAAGTTGTAACAAAATAGCTTGAAGACAACAAAGTGAAAGTATTGGAGTGGCCATCACAAAGCCCTGACCTGAATCCCATAGAAAATTTGTGGACTGAACTGAAAAAGCGTATCCGAGCTAGGAGGCCCATAAATCTGACTGAGGTACACCAGCTCTGTCAAGTATTATGAGAAGCTTGTGCAAGGCTACCCCAAGCGTTTGATTCAAGTTAAGCAATTAAAAGGCAATGCCACCAAATACTAACAAAGTGTATCTAAACTTTGACCTACTGAAAATTTGATATAGTATATAAAAGTTGAAATAAAGCTGTCTTAGCTATTAATTAGTAATGACTTCTTAGTCATGTGTAATAAAGTAGATAGCCTAATTGACTTAACATGGGAAATGTATGGTAACATGAAATGTGTGGAGTTGTGAAATTGAGTATGAATGTCTTTAGCCTAGGTGTATGTAAACTTTTTGCCTCAACTGTAACTTGAGTACTCACAACTCTGTAGAACTGTAATTCAAAGCCTTGCTGAATGCCTAAGATCACTGCTGTCACCAACTTATCTAAACGCACTAATAAAGTTGCTGTACGCAGTAACCAGGCTCTGCCGACTTAGCTTGCCTGTGGCAACTAAGCCTATTCCATCCTGCGTGGAAACCAGTGCACACCCAGCACTGCGCCGACTAACCACAACAAGCTACAGGAAGAAGAACCATTTTTGACGACTGACCGGGGGGGATAACATTGTCACTGCTATGGAAAAAGGACTCTGCTTGTGCACCTTGCACCTGGAAACCTCCACAAATTCACCACGCCAAGACTGTTCTCTCCAGGACCCCACAGTGACCACCAGAGGCTGCTGTCTGCGTGTTTAGCTTAGTCTACTGAGTTTAACGTGATTTTGTGTTTCCATTTTGTTCTTTCAAATTAGTAGCGCTGCCGATGTAACTGATAGAATACAACCACACGTGATCTTTCTCCCCGACTGACTTCCCAACTTTAAAGGCACCACACTCGTATAATCGGTAGTTGGCAAATAACTAGCTTGGTGCATGTATCGCTTATGAGCTGAAGTTACGCTTCTCTCTCCAACACTACCGGGAGCAATACTTATTCGTAACTAAGCGGAGTTCATAAATGGTAAATGGTAAAGAGACCAGGCACAGACCAGGGTTACAAGGAATAACGGTCAGAGGAGAGAAATTGAGTTGGTGTGAGGAGAACCAGTGGAGAACTGGGCAGGTGTCTTGGTGAGTGACCAGCGTTAGCTTATAGATATATCCACATTATATAATACCACTAACCTATTCAAAGACACTCAATTTCAAAAATAACGTATATAACCGAACTATTTTGAGCAGTAATACTTACATAGCAATATAACATTTTATCTGTGTTCAGTAGATAGAGATAGAGACAGTAAATCAGTGACACAGTCCTTTCTGCTTCTGTGTCGCTCCAGAAAACGATGTCAGCTAGGCTATCAGCAAACAAATGGCTAAGCTATGCCCAGACGTCCTCAATAATAATAGTATTTTCCAATAAATTATGAAAAATCGTTGACAGCGTTTCCTTAGGTGCAGCGTCTTTTAACACTACCCCAGAGCGTGCGTAAGTGAATGCGATGATGAGAAAAGATTTGGTTACACTGACCTATAAAACCTATAAAAGCAGAATGAGACATGTTATACGTCATTAGAAAGCTTATACTCTCACCTACTGAATAACTTAATCGTCAATCAAGCCAGACCGTACTAAAAAGGGCGACAACGTCGTAATCAACACGTGTGGTATTACGCACAGCTATTTTTAATGTAGCCTACCCAGGCATCACAAATGCGCGTATATTTCACAAACCGATTGTCCAAGACAATATATGACCACTCAGTCTCTAAAGCGACATGTCTACGTGTAAAACCAATGGTAAGGTTGTATGTTTATTCAATATTTAGTCACAAGATATTGACTGTAGAATGAACAAGTATCTATGGGCGTTAGCTAACGATATTAACGCTGTGTTCACATGTGTCTCCCCATCGAGCGCACTGGGTGACACCAATCCTAGTGACGAAACTGCACCCAAGTTGCCCACCTATTATTTCTACCAGCCCACCCTAATATAGCAGGCTAAAACCGGCCCTGAACGCGACAAACCCACCTTTTGCCCTTCTCTCTTTTGTCCACTGACAAAGGGACACGTGCACAAACACAAGCACACCATCTAACCTTCCTATATTTAGCATAATTCTCCCCATAGATTAGTTTGTGTATGCTCTGTCTGTATGTTTGTTTAATAAATTATTTGCCCGTGTCTGTTTTTATGTTGCCAGAACGTGAGTCGAAATGGCCTACCCAAGAACTACATCCTTCTGGATATCTCTTAAATCTTTGATTTAATTATTTTATCATTAGATTTTTAATTTTGATTATTAATTGAAGTTCCAAATTTATGGTCGGATAGTCTAGATAACTCATTTTATGAGATTTTTCATTGTGAGGTTATACCGCTACGCCTACATAAGTAGTGCTCAATGTGAGAATATAGAACTATATTCCCTACATAAGTGGTGGCCTGTGTAAGGCTATATTGTCATTTCTCCAACATTGCTAATTGGTGACACTGCTAGAACAAAATTTATTTAAATACTTGTATCTTGACAGTTATACTGAATACAGAGTTTCTGAGCTTCGCCATTGTCGCCCTGGTTGTCCATACACCAAACACTCCCTCCCTGCAGTCTCATCTACCACCACCCACCACCCCCCCATGACACACTGGACAATAGTGTCTACATGGGCATTCATAAAAATATTCTTTCACCATTTGCATTTCGTCATAGTAACTAGGTAAACTCAACAATAGCCCTAAGATGGTATGCCAATACAGCAGTCAAAACACTGCTCACTGAATAATGAAATAAACAGACAGATTTTTCTGAAATTATACCATATCATTCTACTCTCAATATCTGACGAAATAACAAAATAAACGAGAAAAAGTTTTTAAAAATTATACCATGTAATTCTACAGTCAATATCTGGGACTAAATATGGAATAAATCTACAACCTTTCTGTTGGTTGTACGCGAGCAGTCCCTTCTCGAGACTGAGTGGTCATATATTGTCTTGGACAATCGGTTTGCGAAACACTAATTTTTGACATCTGGGTACCTTCCAAAATAGTGTTTTTTGTTGTTTATGGTGTTATCACCCTTTGTAGTACAATCTGGCTTGATTGACAATTAATCTATCCAATAAGCTTTCTAACAATGTCTAATTTTACTTTTGGAATAGCGTTTTATAGCTCAGTGTAACCAAAAGTTTGCTCATCATCGCCTCCTTATGTTTTCACTCTGTGGTTGCAGTAAAAGACGCAGTACAGCAATGCATAATTTAGACATTTTGGATAGATTTGGAGACACTGGGTACACTGCTTACTTTTTGCTTCATAGATCTTTAGCAGTTCTGCATTATCTACCCATAAATTTTATGCACTTAAGGTCAAGGAGATATTCAGTATTTAAACTGCCATAACTTTTGAACTGATTGTTGTCATTGTTGTTCCTCTCATGCTGCACAAAATGTCTTGGACAATTAGTGTGTCTGAAATAGTGAATTTCCTGAAAAACACTTAAAAGACATCCTCAGGTGACTGACCGATTTGCATGAGTAAAGATTTTCGTGGGCATGGCTTATCACAAAAATGTTGATAATTCCAAGTTGTTTTGACAAAAATTGAAGACATTTGGAAGGTGTATTGGTACTCTAAGCCCAAGCGCAGTCTCGCAGTATTGGTACAATTCAGTCACATGGTGGCAGGATAGAGCACAATATATTTTTTTATTTCATACATTTATGTTTTATTGCAGCCATCTTGGATTACCACCATTTTAGAAATGCTATTACCCATTTACTGCTGTACTCAGTTTTGGCTCACCACAGGGTACCTCCCACTGGCAACTGGGTTATTTTGGCACTGTTTAACCACTCGGTGGTGCTATAATTGTCATTTGAATCATAACTCCTGTGCCATTTGAGGGAGAGACTTGAATCTTGCCTCTTAAGGCTCTCCTCATGTACATCTAAAGTGCGTAAGAGTCATAAGGTCAGCTCTTGAGTTTTCTGCCATTTTTAATTTGTTGAAATATCTTTCAAAGGCATCTCCTCCTGGACCGTTTTACATATCAAGGTGGAACTGACATCAATTGGTTCAGTCAACCATCCTCTAAAAGTTTGCAATAAAGAAATTTCATGCTCCAAACCACATGGCCACACTAAGCTAATAAAAATTGATGTGGGTGTGGCTTATTACAAAAATACTAATAACTCTCAAACAGTTTTATGGAAGTGGATGGAAGTTAGGCATATACATTGGCATTGCTAACCCAAGGCTGGCCCTGTAGCATTGGCCCAATTGGGTCACATGGTGGTGGTATCAAAAAAATCACTGTTGTCTTTTCGCCATTTTAAACTGCCTTTAGTGATCCACTTGAGGAAACCTGGTTGCTATTTTGGCACTCCCATCAAGAGCACCAAGCAGAAGTATCGGCCCACTTGAAACACATGATGGTGCTATTGAGCACAATATTTGTATAGAAATATCACTACTATATTTCAGAAATTTAAAATCAGCTGTATTGGTCAGTTTCCTCATCTGGAACACATTTGTGTACCTTAATTGTTGCCACCATCATGGATTGTTGCCATTTTGCTATTAGCCATTGTCCCATTGAAAATGATTATTCTGTCATAGCAACAAGTTAAGCCAACAATACCCTGAAGGTATGTCAATACAGTAGTGAAAATGCTGCTCACTGAGTAGCGAAATTAATCAAGAGAATTAATTCATTCTGATTTGATTGATAACTCTTTTTTCACGTAGAGGACAGTGCAAGCTTTCCAACAACATATGGAATGTTTCATTCAAAATTAATTACAATTAAAGCCGCAAGCGGCGTTGGGAGGGGTCCAAGCATTGGCACCATCGCGCCCCCTATGGAGCGATTTTAAAATGGCTTTTTCCTCATGATCATATGCCTTCACCCAACATATCTACTGAATACCATGATGATTGTATAAAATGTTGATGACTTATGGCCAATTTTGTGCTAAGAGACGCTATCGGATGACTTAGTTGCGTGGCCATGGATGTGTCCTGGCCGCTTCCTGTAAAGGCCTTTACTATGTCGTAACACTTAGATGGCCCACCGTGTATGCACAGCTGCAGTGTTTCTGCGCCGCAACTAAAAAAGGCATCACACTAGTGTTGTCATGATACCAAAATTTTGACTTTGATACTGATACCAGGTTTAGTATCACGATACTCAATACTGAAATGATACTTGAAACTTAAACGATGCTAATTCGATACTCGGTATCTAACGATACTGAAATTACCTTAATAGATCAGAAACGTCCACAAGGGTTGCCCTCATTTTCGAATTCATGGTTTATTAACAACTTGGTTCATTAACAACCATTACGTTGAATCTTCTTCAACATATTAATATGCATAGGCCTATAGTGTTACAACACTGAACAATAGAAAAATATGTTAAATGTATTTCAAAAATGAAACAGTTGTAAACTAAATAATCTTTAAAACAGGTCTTTCACCTTTAAATAGATTTGAAAACAGCATATTTTAATAACAATACAGCATCTATCTATAATAAAATATTTCCAAATTGGAACACCTATTGCTACTGAAGTGAACTGAGTCAAAGCTTGCGCTGTATCAAGGAGCTGAGTGCACAAGCGCAAGTCACCTCACTTGGCAACCTTAGTTGCTGCTGCCTTCTAGCGAAGACTCTGACAGATTACACTTTTCATCCTCTCAATCAGTAATGCGGGAGACAATTTTCCCTGGCTTTTACATTTGACTTAAAACTACCGAACGTCGGAATATTCTAATACCGAACCGTTTCTTCTTTTTTTTTCTTTTTTTTTAAGTACCGAGAAAGTCCTGAAGTTTTGGTATACCGTGCAACACTACGTCAGACACATATTCCAATCCATTGCTCAGCTTAGCAGAGAATGCACATTTCAGAGCGCCACAGAGACAGATAGAATAATAACACATGAATGCACATTTCAAATAATAAATACGACATTGAGAAAAAACGGAAAAAAGACGTAATATCAACTCGCGATCTGCGTGCTGCGCGCAAAGTAGCCTACCGTTTTATTTATTTAGACATTGGCAGATAAGAAAAATTTTGGTTACGATGACCTATAAAACGCTATTCCAAAAGCAAAATCAGACATGTTATACATCGCTAGAAAGCTTATACTCTCACCTACTGAATAAATGAATTGTCAATCAAGCCAAATTGCACTAAAAAGGGCGACAACGCCGTAAGCAACAGGTGTGGTATTACGCAGAGCTATTATTGAAGATAGCCGACCCAGGCGTCACATATGCGCGTATATTTCGCAAACGGATTGTCCAAGACAAAATATGACCACTCATTCGCAAAAGGGACATCTCTACGCGTAAAACCAATGGTAATATTGTATATTTATTCAATGTTTAGTCCCAGATATTGATTGTAGAATGACATCGTATAATTTTTTTTAAAAGTTAGTCTCGCTTATTTCGTTATTCAGTGAGCAACGTTTTCACTGCTATTGGCATATTTTAGGGATAATGTCTGGTTTATCTTGTTGCTACGGAATATCACATTACATTACATTACAGGCATTTGGCAGACGCTCTTATCCAGGGCGACGTACCACAAAGTGTATAACCATAACCAGGAACAAGTGTGTCGAAAACCCTAGAGGGCAGTAGCCTACCGTTCCAAGTGCAGGGAACAACCGCATAGTTCAACTTGGACCCTGTAGGTTAAACTGATTAACACTAACACAAACAAAAATACAAGCAATAGTTAAGACAAGTGCATTAACTAAGTCACCTACGAAACAGCTAACTAGTTACAACCTTAACTTTACAATAAATTTAGAGATTAAATTGAGAATACGATTTCTCTCAGCATAATGACGGATTTAAAGAGTAAACGAACTCACCCGTTATTGTCTTCAAATGGATCCATGTCAAAGAAAAGTAATGATTCATCCTCTTAAAGCTTTACCGTAGCGTATTATTTATTTAGACATTGGCAGAGTGCAGTATAAATTGGGTCTTTTGTGAATATTCAATGTTAGAAATTGCAGCGAGAAACTGCAACTGTAGACACAAGATAGTCTCTTATCTTATGGTAACAACGGAACGAAGCGGACTATATATGTATTAGGCTACCGTCATTGTTTCATTATACCAGCGTGTTTTCGCGCGTTTGCACAGAAACTCAGAACCTATAAATAAAATGGTTTAGCTATTTCTCAGCATAATGACAGATTCAAAGACTAGACGATCTCACCCGATACTGTCTTCCACTGCTTCCCCGACTTTCAGACCGTCCCCTCACTGATAAAAACTAGACCCTACGGTGTCGGATTACTTGCGTCGCCATGGATGTCGCTTGCCATAAAAAAGTTTACTAGATGTCGTAACACTTAGAATTTGGAGGTACAGCGCTACCGCGCCGCAACTAATGAAAACGTCCAAAAGGCAAATAATATGGCGGACATAGGTGGTCCCAATAGCGAAGTTGTAGAGCACATTCAGATGCATCGGTCGATGAAGTTTTGTGTTGATCGGACTTATGGTGTGGCAGTTATAGCCTTTAAAAGTGTGATCCTTTGTTATAGCGCCACCATCTGGGCAACATAGGTGATTTTTCGTGCCTGAGTAGTGGGGGGCCATAGGAACCCATCTACCAAAGTTGGTTGGTCTACAACTTATGGTTGCTGAGCCTCAGACATTTTAGCGGAGAAAACTGCCACGCCCCAATGAAAAAGTCTAAATGGCGGGTAAACAATATGGCGGACATAGGTGGTGCCAGTGGCAAAGTTGTAGAGCACGTTCAGATGCATAGGTCGATGAAGATTTGTGTTGATCTAACTTATGGTGTGGGAGTTATGGCCTTTTACGCAAAACCCTTTGTTATAGCGCCACCATCTGGCCGACATAGGTGATTTTTAGTGCCTGAGTAGTGGGGGGCCATAGGAACCCACCTGCCAAATTTGTTTGCTCCAGGACTTATGGTTGCTGAGCCTCAGACACTTTTAGCGGAGAAAAATAATAAGAATAATAATAATAATAATTAAAGCCGCAAGCGGCGTTGGGAGGGGTCCAAGCATTGGCACCATCGCGCCCCCTATGGAGCGATTTTAAAATGGCTTTGTCCTCATGATCATATGCCTTCACCCAACATATCTACTGAATATCATTATGCTCGTTTGAAATATTGATGACTTATGGCAAATTTTGTGCTAAGAGACGCTGTCGGACGACTTAGTTACGTCGCCATGGATATGTCCTGGCCGCTTCCCGTCAAGGCCTTTACTTTGTCGTAACACTTAGATGGCATGTCGTAGCACTTAGATGGTCCGGCGTGTATGCACAGCTGCAGTGTTTCTGCGCCGCAACTAAAAAAGGCGTCACACTAGTGTTTTCACGATACCAAAATTTTGACTTTGATACTGATACCAGGTTTAGTATCACGATACTCAATACTGAAATGATACTTGAAACTTAAACGATGCTAATTCGATACTCGGTACCTAACGATACTGAAATTACCTTAATAGATGAGAAACGTAATGTCCACAAAGGTTGACCTCATTTTCGAATTCATTGTTTATTAACAACCTGGTTCAATAACAACCTTTAAGTTGAAGCCTCTTCAACATATTAATATGCATAGGCCTATAGTGTTACAACACTGAACAATAGAAAAATATGTTAAATATATTTCAAAAATTAAACAGTTGTAAAGTAAATAATCTTTAAAACAGGTCTTTCACCATTAAATAGATTTAAAAACAGCATATTTTAATAACAATACAGCATCTATCTATAATGAAATATTTCCAAATTGGAACACCTATTGCTACTGAAGTGAACTGAGTCAAAGCTTGCGCTGTATCAAGGAGCTGAGTGCAAGCACAAGTCACCTCACTTGGCAACCTTAGTTGCTACTGCCTTCTAGCGAAGATTCTGACAAATGGCACTTTTCATCCTCTCAATCAGTAATGCGGGAGACAATTTTCCCTGGCTTTTACATTTGACTCAAAACTACCGAACGTCGGAATATTCTAATACCGAACCGTTTTTTATTTTATTTTATTATATATTTTTTTAAAGTACCGAGAAAGTGCTGAAGTTTTGGTATACCGTGCAACACTACGTCAGACACATATTCCAATCCATTGCTCAGCTTAGCAGAGAATGCACATTTCAGAGCGCCACAGAGACAGATAGAATAACAACACATAAATGCACATTTCAAATAATAAATACGACATTGAGAAAAAACGGATATAAAAGACGTAATATCAACTCGCGATCTGCGTGCTGCGCGCAAAGTAGCCTACCGTTTTATTCATTTAGACATTGGCAGATAAGAAAAATTTTGTTACGCTGACCTATAAAACGCTATTCCAAAAGCAAAATCAGACATGTTATACATCGTTAGAAAGCTTATACTCTCACCTACTGAACAAATGAATTGTCAATCAAGCCAAATTGCACTAAAAAGGGCGACAACGCCGTTAGCAACAGGTGTGGTATTACGCACAGCTATTATTGAAGATAGCCGACCCAGGCATCACAGATGCGCATATATTTCGCAAACGGATTGTCCAAGACAATATATGACCACTCATTCGCAAAAGGGACATCTCTACGCGTAAAACCAATGGTGAGATTGTATATTTATTCAATGTTTATTCCCAGTTATTGACAGTAGAATGACATGGTATAATTTTTAAAAAAGTTAGTCTCGCGTATTTCGTTATTCAATGAGCAGAGTTTTCACTGCTGTATTGGCATATTTTAGGGCTAATGTCGGGTTTATCTTGTTGCTACGGGATATTGCATTACATTACAGGCATTTGGCAGACGCTCCTATCCAGAGCGACGTACATCAAAGTGTTTAACCATAACCAGGAACAAGTGTTTCGAAAACCCGAGAGGGCAGTAGCCTACCGTTCCGAGTGCAGGGAACAACCGCATAGTTCAACTTGGACCCTGTAGGTTAAACTGATTAACACTAACACAAACAAGAACAGCAACAACGCAGTCTATGCAAAAATACAAGCAATAGTTAAGACGAGTGCATTAACTAAGTCACCTACGAAACAGCTAACTAGTTACAACCCAAATCTTACAGTCAATGTAGAGATTAAATTGAGAATACGATTTACAGCATGAATTGCGTCTTTTGTTTATATTCAATATTAGTAATTGCAGCGAGAAACAGCAGCTGTAGACACAAGATAGTTTATATTATGGTAGCAACGGAACGAAGCGGACTGCATAGGCTATGTATTACCGTCATTGTTTAATTATACCAGCGTGTTTTCGCGCGTTTACACGAAACTGAAATACTATCAAAAAAATGGTTTAGCTATTTCTCAGCATAATGACAGATTCAAAGACTAAACGAACTCACCAGATATTGTCTTCAAATGGATGCATGCTCAAGAAAAGTAATTATTCATCCTCTGAAAAAGCTTTTACTAACAAACATTTGGTAGCCTCTTCAGGTGCTTCCCGACGTTCAGACCCTACCCTCACTGATGAAAACTAGACCCTACGGTGTCGGATTACTTGCGTCGCCATGGATGTCGCTTGCCGTAAAGAAGTTTACTAGATGTCGTAACCGTTTAGATTTGGAGATCCAGCGCTACCGCACCCCACCTAATAAAAAAGTCCAAATGGCGGGCAAACCATATGGCAGACATAGGTGCTCCCAATGGGAAAGTTGTAGAGCACATTCAGATGCATCGGTCGATGAAGTTATGTGTTGATCTGACTTACGGTGTGGGAGTTATGACCTTTTAAAGTATGACCCTTTGTTATAGCGCCACCATCTGGCTGACATAGGTGATTTTTCGTGGCTGAGTAGTGGGGGGCCATAGGAACCCATCTACCAAAGTTGGTTAGTCTACAATTTATGGTTGCAGAGCCTCAGACATTTTAGTGGAGAAAACTGCCACGCCCCAACTATAAAGTCAAAATGGCGGGCAAACAATATGGCGGACATAGGTGGTCCCAATGGCAAAGATGTAGAGCACGTTCAGATGCATAGGTCGATGAAGTTTTGTGTTGATCTAACTTATGGTGTGGGAGTTATGGCCTTTTACGCATTACCCTTTGTTATAGCGCCACCATCTGGCCGACATAGGTGATTTTTAGTGCCTGAGTAGTGGGGGGCCATAGGAACCCACCTGCCAAATTTGGTTGCTCTAGGACTTATGGTTGCTGAGCCTCAGACACTTTTAGCGGAGAAAAATAATAATAATTAAAGCCGCAAGCGGCGTTGGGAGGGGTCCAAGCATTGGCACCATCGCGCCCCCTATGGAGCGATTTTAAAATGGCTTTTTCCTCATGATCATATACATTCACCCAACATATCTACTGAATATCATGATGAACAATGGATTGGAATATGTGTCTGACATAGTAAAATATTGATGACTTATGGCCAAATTTATGCTAAAACATGCTGGCGGATGACTTAGTTGCATTGGCATCGGATGCGTCCTGGCCGCTTCTCGTATAGGTCTTTACTATGTTGTAACACTTAGATTAGATGGCATGTTGTAACACTTAGATGGCCCGGTGTCTGTGTACAGCTGCAGCGCTTCCATGCCGCAACTAAAAAAGGCGTCACACTAGTGTTGTCACGATAGCAAAATTTTGACTTTGATAACGATACCAAGTTTAGTATCATGATAATTGATACTGAAACAATACTGATTCAATACTCGGTACCTAACGATACTGAAATTACCTTAATTGATCAGAAACGCAATGTCCACAAAGGTTGACCTCATTTTCGAATTCACGGTTTATTAAAAGCCTGGTTTATTAACATCCTTTAAGCTGAAGCCTGTTCAACATATCAATAAGCATAGGCCTATAGTGTTACAACACTAAACCATAGAAAACTATATGAAATATATTTCAAAAATTAAACAATTGCAAAGTAAATTATCTTTAAACAGGTCTTTCACTTTTAAATAAATCTAAAAACAGCATATTTCAATAACAATACAGCATCTTCCTATAATATAATATTTACAAATTAGAACACCTATTGCTACTGAAGTCAACTGAGTGTAAGCTTGCGCTGTATCAACCACAAAGAATGCACAAGCGCAGGTCACCTCATTTGCCAACCTTAGTTGCTACTCCCGTCTAGCGAAGATTCTGACAAATTGCACTTTTCATGCTCTAAATCAGTAATGCGGGAGACAATTTTCCCTGGCTTTTACATTTGACTCAAAACTACCGAACGTCAGAATATTCTAATAGCGAACCGTTTATTTATTTATTTATTTTTTAAATTACCGGGAAAGTGCTGAAGTTTTGGAATACCGTGCAACACTACGTCAGACACATATTCCAATCCATTGCTCAGCTTAGCAGAGAATGGACATTTCAGAGCCACAGAGACAGATAGAATAATAACACATAAATACACATTTCAAATAATAAATGCGACATTAAGAAAAAACGAAACAAAAGACGAGATATCAAGTCGCGACCTACGCGCAGAGCAGCCTACCGTTTTATTTATGTAGACACTGGCATATAAGAAAATGTTCGGTTACGCTGACCTATAAAACGCTATTCCAAAAGCAAAAACAGACATGTTATACATCGTCAGAAAGCTTATACTCTCACCTACTGAATAAATGAATTGTCAATCAAGCCAAATTGCACTAAAAAGGGCGACAACGCCGTAAGTAACAGGTGTGGTATTACGCACAGCTATTTTTGAAGATAGCCCAGGCGTGACAAATGCGCGTAGCCTATATTTCTCAAACGGACTGTCCAAGACAATATATGACCACTCATTCGCAAAAGGGACATCTCTACGCGTAAAACCAGTGGTAAGATTGTATATTTATTCGATGTTTAGTCCCAGATATTGAATGTAGAATGACATGGCATAATTTTAAAAAACTTTGTCTCGTTTATTTCCTTATTCAGTGAGCAGCGTTTTCACTGCTATATTGGCATATTTTAGGGCTAACGTCGGGTTTATCTTGTTGCTACGGAATATTACATTACATTCCATTACAATACAGGCATTTGGCAGACGCTCTTATCCAGAGTGACGTACAACAAAGTGTATAACCATAACCAGGAACAAGTGTGTCGAAAACCCTAGAGAAAAATGTCGTTCCAAGTGCAGTGAACAACCGTTAGTTCAACTTGGACCCTGTAGGTTAAACTGATTAACACTAACACAAACAAGAACAGCAACAACGCAGTCTATGCAAAAATACAAGCAATAGTTAAGACGAGTGCATTAACTAAGTCACCAACGAAACAGCTAACTAGTTACAACCCTAAGCTTACAGTCAATTTAGAGATTAAATTGAGAAAACAATTTCTCTCAGCATAATGACGGATTTAAAGACTAAACGAACTCACCGATATTGTCTTCAAATGGACCGTATTATTTATTTAGACATTGGCAGACTACAGCATAAATTGCGTCTTTTGTTTATATTCAATATTAGAAATTGCAGCGAGAAACTGCAGCTGTAGACACAAGATAGTTTGTTATGTTATGGTAGCAACGGCACGAAGCGGACTATATGCATTACCGTCATTGTTTCATTGGACCAGCGTGTTTTCGCGCGTTTGCACAGAAACTCAGAACCTATCAATAAAATGGTTTAACTATTTCTCAGCATAATGACAGATTCAAAGACTAAACAAACTCACCCGATACTGTCTTCAAATAATGTCTGCCACTATCTTCCACTGCTTCCCCGACGTTCAGACCGTCCCCTCACTGATAAAAACTAGACCCTACGGTGTCGGATTACTTGCGTCGCCATGGATGTCGCTTGCCGTAAAGAAGTTTACTAGATGTCGTAATCGTTTAGATTTGGAGCCACAGCTCTTCCGCACCCCACCAAATAAAAAATTCCATATGGCAGGCAAACAATATGGCGGAGATATGTAGCCCCAATAGCAAAGTTGTAGAGCACATTCACATGCGTCGGTCTATGAAGTTTTGTGTTGATCTGACTTACGGTGTGGGAGTTATGACCTTTTAGGCAAAACCCTTTGTTATAGCGCCACCATCTGGCCGACATAGGTGATTTTTAGTGCCTCAGTAGTGGGAGGCCATAGGAACCCACCTGCCAAATTTGGTTGCTCTAGGACTTATGGTTGCTGAGCCTCAGACATTTTAGCAGAGAAAGCTTCCACGCCCCAACGTAAAAGTTAAAATGGCGGGCAAACAATATGGCAGACATGGGTGGTGCCAATGGCAAAGTTGTAGAGCACGTTCAGATGCATAGGTCGATGAAGTTTTGTGTTGATCTAACTTATGGTGTGGGAGTTATGGCCTTTTACGCAAAACCCTTTGTTATAGCGCCACCATCTGGCCGACATAGGTGATTTTTAGTGCCTGAGTAGTGGGGGACCATAGGAACCCACCTGCCAAATTTGGTTGCTCTACGACTTATGGTTGCTGAGCCTCAGACACTTTTAGCGGAGAAAAATAATAAGAATAATAATAATAATTAAAGCCGCAAGCGGCGTTGGGAGGGGTCCAAGCATTGGCACCATCGCGCCCCCTATGGAGCGATGTTAAAATGGCTTTGTCCTCATGATCATATGCCTTCATCCAACATATCTATTGAATATCATGATAAGCAATGGATTGGAATATGTGTCTGACGTAGTAAAATATTGATGACTTATGGCCAATTTTTGCTAAGAGACGCTGGCGGATGACTTAGTTGCGTCGCCATGGATGTGTCCTGGCCGCTTCCCGTAAATGTCTTTACTATGTTGTAACACTTAGATGGCATGTCGTAACACTTAGATGGCCCGGTGTGTGTACAGCTGCAGCGCTTCCATGCCGCAACTAAAAAAGGCGTCACACTAGTGTTGTCACGATACCAAAATTTTGACTTTGATACCGATGCCAGGTTTAGTATCATGATAATTGATACTGAAACAATACTGATTCAATACTCGGTACCTAACGATACTGAAATTACCTTAATTGATCAGAAACGTAATGTCCACAAGGGATGACCTCATTTTCGAATTCACGGTTTATTAAAAACCTGGTTTATTAACAACCTTTAAGTTGAAGCCTGTTCAGCATATCAATAAGCATAGGCCTATAGTGTTACAACACTAAACCATAGAAAACTATATTAAATATATTTCAGAAATTAAACAATTGCAAAGTAAATAATATTTAAACAGGTCTTTCACTTTTAAATAAATCTAAAAACAGCATATTTCAATAACAATACAGCATCTTCCTATAATCAAATATTTACAAATTAGAACACCTATTGCTACTGAAGTCAACTGAGTCTAAGCTTGCGCTGTATCAACCACGAAGAATGCACAAGGGCAAGTCACCTCACTTGGCAACCTTAGTTGCTACTGCCTTCTAGCGAAGATTCTGACAAATTACACTTTTCATCCTCTCAATCAGTAATGCGGGAGACAATTTTCCCTGGCTTTTACATTTGACTCAAAACTACCGAACGTCGGAATATTCTAATACCGAACCATTTTTTTTTTTTTTTTTTTTTTAAGTACGGAGAAAGTGCTGAAGTTTTGGTATACCGTGCAACACTACGTCAGACACATATTCCAATACATTGCTCAGCTTAGCAGAGAATGCACATTTCAGAGCGCCACAGAGACAGATAGAATAATAACACATGAATGCACATTTCAAATAATAAATACGACTTTGAGAAAAAACGAAAAAAAAGACGTAATATCAACTCGCGATCTGCGTGCTGCGCGCAAAGTAGCCTACCGTTTTATTTATTTAGACATTGGCAGATAAGAAAAAATTTGGTTACGCTGACCTATAAAACGCTATTCCAAAAGCAAAATCAGACATGTTATACATCGTTAGAAAGCTTATACTCTCACCTCCTGAATAAATGAACTGTCAATCAAGCCAAATTGTACTAAAAAGGGCGACAACGCCGTAAGCAACAGGTGTGGTATTACGCTCAGCTATTATTGAAGATAGCCGACCCAAGCGTGACAGATGCGCGTATATTTCGCAAACGGATTGTCCAAGACAATATATGACCACTCATTCGCAAAAGGGACATCTCTACGCGTAAAACCAATTGTATATTTGTATATACATTTATATATATATATATACATATATATTTATATATACCAGATTGTATATTTATTCAATGTTTAGTCCAAGATATTGACTGTAGAATGACATGGTATATATATTTTTTAAAAGTTAGTCTAGCTTATTTCGTTATTCAGCGTTTTCACTGCTGTATTGGCATATTTTAGGGCTAATGTCGAGTCTATCTTGTTGCTACGGAATATTGCATTACATTACATTACAGGCATTTGGCAGACGCTCTTATCCAGAGCGACGTAGGCTACAACAAAATGTAAAACCATAACCAGGAACAAGTGTGTCGAAAACCCTAGAGGGCAGTAGCCTACCGTTCTAAGTGCAGGGAACAACCGCATAGTTCAGCTTGGACCCTGTAGGTTAAACTGATTAACACCAACACAAACAAGAACAGCAACAACGCAGTCTATGCAAAAATACAAGCAATAGTTAAGTCACCTACGAAACAACTACCTAGTTACAACCCTAAGCTTACAGTCAATTTAGAGATTAAATTGAGAGTACGATTTCTCTCAACATAATGACGGATTTAAAGACTAAACGAACTCACCCGATATTGTCTCCAAATGGATCCATGCCAAAGAAAAGTAATGATTCATCCTCTCAGATAGCTTTTACTAACAAACTTTTAGTAGCAAAAAATGAAATACCAACTCGCCATCGATGCTACCTATGCGCAGAGTACCGTGTTATTTATTCAGACACTGGCAACTACAGCATAAATTGCGTCTTTTGTTTATATTCAATATTAGTAATTGCAGCGAGAAACAGCAGCTGTAGACACAAGATAGTTTATATTATGGTAGCAACGGAACGAAGCGGACTACATATGTATTACTGTCATTGTTTAATTATACCAGCGTGTTTTCGCGTGTTTACACGAAACTCAAATACTATCAATAAAATGGTTTAGCTAATTCTCAGCATAATGACAGATTCAAAGACTAAACGAACTCACCAGATATTGTCTTCAAATGGATGCATGCTCAAGAAAAGTAATTATTCATCCTCTGAAAAAGCTTTAACTAACAAACTTTTGGTAGCCTCTTCCAGTGCTTCCCCGACGTTCAGACCCTACCCTCACTGATAAAAACTAGACCCTACGGTGTCGGATTACTTGCGTCGCCATGGATGTCGCTTGCCGTAAAGAAGTTTACTAGATGTCGTAACACTTAGAATTTGGAGGTACATCGCTACCGCACCCCACCTACTAAAAAAGTCCAAATGGCGGGCAAACCATATGGCGGACATAGGTGGTCCCAAAAGCAAAGTTGTAGAGCACATTCAGATGCATCGGTCGATGAAGTTTTGTGTTGATCGGACTTATGGTGTGGCAGTTATAGCCTTTAAATGTATGATCCTTTGTTATAGCGCCACCATCTGGGCGACATAGGTGATTTTTCGTGGCTGAGTAGTGGGGGGCCATAGGAACCCACCTACCAAAGTTGGTTGGTCTACAACTTATGGTTGCTGAGCCTCAGACATTTTAGCGGAGAAAACTGCCACGCCCCAACAAAAAAGTCTAAATGGCGGGCAAACAATATGGCGGACATAGGTGGTGCCAATGGCAAAGTTGTAGAGCACCTTCAGATGCATCGGTCGATGAAGTTTTGTGTTGATCTAACTTATGGTGTGGGAGTTATGGCCTTTTACGCAAAACCCTTTGTTATAGCGCCACCATCTGGCCGACATAGGTGATTTTTAGTGCCTGAGTAGTGGGGGGCCATAGGAACCCACCTGCCAAATTTGGTTGCTCTAGGACTTATGGTTCCTGAGCCTCAGACACTTTTAGCGGAGAAAAATAATAATAAGAATAATTAAAGCCGCAAGCGGCGTTGGGAGGGGTCCAAGCATTGGCACCATCGCGCCCCCTATGGAGCGATTTTAAAATGGCTTTGTCCTCATGATCATATGCCTTCACCCAACATATCTACTGAATATCATGATGATCGTATAAAATATGATGACTTATGGCCAATTTTGTGCTAAGAGACGCTGTCGGATGACTTAGTTACGTCGCCATGGATATGTCCTGGCCGCTTCCCGCGAAGGCCTTTACTATGTCGTAACACTTAGATGGTCCGGCATGTATGCACAGCTGCAGTGTTTCTGTGCCGCAACTAAAAAAGGCGTCACACTAGTAATGTCACGATACCAAAATTTTGACTTTGATAGTGATACCAGGTTTAGTATTACGATACTCAATACTGAAATGATACTTGAAAAATAAACGATGTTAATTCGATACTCGGTACCTAACGATACTGAAATTACCTTAATAGATGAGAAATGTAATGTCCACAAGGGTTGACCTTATTTTCGAATTCATGGTTTATTAACTACCTGGTTCATTAACAACCTTTAAGTTGAAGCCTCTTCAGCATATTAATATGCATAGTCCTATAGTGTTACAACACTGAACAATAGAAAAATATGTTAAATATATTTCAAAAATTAAACAGTTGTAAACTAAATAATATTTACAACAGGTCTTTCACCTTTAAATAGATTTAAAAACAGTATATATTAATAACAATACAGCATCTATGTGTAATAAAATATTTCCAAATTGGAACACCTATTGCTACTGAAGTGAACTGAGTCAAAGCTTGCGCTGTATCAAGGAGCTGAGTGCAAGCACAAGTCACCTCACTTGGCAACCTTAGTTGCTACTGCCTTCTAGCGAAGATTCTGACAAATGACACTTTTCATCCTCTCAATCAGTAATGCGGGAGACAATTTCCCCTGGCCTTTACATTTGACTCAAAACTACCGAACGTCGGAATATTCTAATACCGAAGCGTTTCTTTTTTTTTTTTTTTTTTTTAAGTACCGAGAAAGTGCTGAAGTTTTGGTATACCGTGCAACACTACGTCAGACACATATTCCAATCCATTGCTCAGCTTAGCAGAGAATGCACATTTCAGAGCGCCACAGAGACAGATAGAATAATAACACATAAATGCACATTTCAAATAATAAATACGACATTGAGAAAAAACGGAAATAAAAGACGTAATATCAACTCGCGCTCTGCGTGCTGCGCGCAAAGTAGTCTACCGTTTTATTTATTTAGACATTGGCAGATAAGATAAATTTTGGTTACGCTGACCTATAAAACGCTATTCCAAAAGCAAAATCAGACATGTTATACATCGTTAGAAAGCTTATACTCTCACCTACTGAATAAATGAATTGTCAATCAAGCCAAATTGCACTAAAAAGGGCGACAACGCCGTAAGCAACAGGTGTGGTATTACGCACAGCTGTTATTGAAGATAGCGGACCCTGGCGTCACAGATGCGCGTATATTTTGCAAACGGATTGTCCAAGACAATATATGACCACTCATTCGCAAAAGGGACATCTCTACGCGTAAAACCAGTGGTAAGATTGTATATTTATTCGATGTTTAGTCCCAGATATTGAATGTAGAATGACATGGCATAATTTTAAAAAACTTTGTCTCGTTTATTTCCTTATTCAGTGAGCAGCGTTTTCACTGCTATATTGGCATATTTTAGGGCTAACGTCGGGTTTATCTTGTTGCTACGGAATATTACATTACATTCCATTATAATACAGGCATTTGGCAGACGCTCTTATCCAGAGTGACGTACAACAAAGTGTATAACCATAACCAGGAACAAGTGTGTCGAAAACCCTAGAGAGAAATGCCGTTCCAAGTGCAGGGAACAACCGTTAGTTCAACTTGGACCCTGTAGGTTAAACTGATTAACACTAACACAAACAAGAACAGCAACAACGCAGTCTATGCAAAAATACAAGCAATAGTTAAGACGAGTGCATTAACTAAGTCACCAACGAAACAGCTAACTAGTTACAACCCTAAGCTTACAGTCAATTTAGAGATTAAATTGAGAAAACAATTTCTCTCAGCATAATGACGGATTTAAAGACTAAACGAACTCACCCGATATTGTCTTCAAATGGACCGTATTATTTATTTAGACATTGGCAGACTACAGCATGAATTGCGTCTTTTGTTTATATTCAATATTAGAAATTGCAGCGAGAAACTGCAGCTGTAGACACAAGATAGTTTGTTATGTTATGGTAGCAACGGCACGAAGCGGACTATATGCATTACCGTCATTGTTTCATTGGACCAGCGTGTTTTCGCGCGTTTGCACAGAAACTCAGAACCTATCAATAAAATGGTTTAGCTATTTCTCAGCATAATGACAGATTCAAAGACTAAACGAACTCACCCGATACTGTCTTCAAATAATGTGGGGCACTGTGTTCCACTGCTTCCCCGACGTTCAGACCGTCCCCTCACTGATAAAAACTAGACCCTACGGTGTCGGATTACTTGCGTCGCCATGGATGTTGCTTGCCGTAAAGAAGTTTACTCGATGTCGTAACCGTTTAGATTTGGAGCCACAGCTCTTCCGCACCCCACCTAATAACAACGGCCAAATGGCGGGCAAACCATATGGGGGACATAGGTGCTCCCAATGGCAAAGTTGTAGAGCACATTCAGATGCATCGGTCGATGAAGTTTTGTGTTGATCGGACTTACGGTGTGGCAGTTATAGCCTTTAAAAGTACGACCCTTTGTTATAGCGCCACCATCTGGTCGACATAGGTGATTTTTCGTGCCTGAGTAGTGGGGGGCCATAGGAACCCACCTACCAAATTTGGTTGGTCTACAACTTATGGTTGCTGAGCTTCAGACATTTTAGTGGAGAAAACTTCCACGCCCCAACTAAAAAGTCTAAATGGCGGGCAAACAATATGGCGGACACAGGTGGTGCCAATGGCAAAGTTGTAGAGCACGTTCAGATGCATAGGTTGATGAAGTTTTGTGTTGATCTAACTTATGGTGTGAGAGTTATGGCCTTTTACGCAAAACCCTTTGTTATAGCGCCACCATCTGGCCGACATAGGTGATTTTTAGTGCCTGAGTAGTGGGGGGCCATAGGAACCCACCTGCCGAATTTGGTTGCTCTAGTACTTATGGTTGCTGAGCCTCAGACACTTTTAGCGGAGAAAAATAATAATAATAATAATAATAATTAAAGCCGCAAGCGGCGTTGGGAGGGGTCCAAGCATTGGCACCATCGCTCCCCCTATGGAGCGATTTTAAAATGGCTTTGTCCTCATGATCGTATGCCTTCACCCAACATATCTACTGGATATATCATGATGATCGTATAAAATATTGATGACTTATGGCCAATTTTGTGCTAAGAGACGCTGTCGGATGACTTAGTTGCGTCGCCATGGATGTGTCCTGGCCGCTTCCCGTAAAGGCCTTTACTATGTCATAATAATACCGATACCAGGTTTAGTATCACGATACTCGATACTGAAACAATATTGATTCAATATTTGGTACCTAACAATACTGAAAATACCTTCATAGATCAGAAACCTAATGTCCAAAAGGATTAACCTCATTTTCAAATTCACAGTTTATTAAAAACCTTGTTTATTAACAACCTTTAAGTTGAAGCCTGTTCAACATATTAATAAGCATAGGCCTATAGTGTTACAACACTAAACAACAGAAAAATATATGAAATACATTCCAACAATTAAACAATTGTAAACTAAATAATCTTTAAAACAGGTCTTTCACTTTTAAATGGATCTAAAAACAGCATATTTTAATAACAATACAGCATCTTCCTATAATAAAATATTTCCAAATTAGAACACCTATTGCTACTGAAGTGAACTGAGTCGAAGCTTGCGCTGTATCAACGAGTGAGTGCAGAAGCGCAAGTCACCTCACTTGACAACCTTAGTTGCTACTGCCATCTAGCGAAGATTCTGACAAATTACACCTTTCATCCTCTCAATCAGTAATGCGGGAGACACATTTCCCTGGCTTTTACATTTGACGCAAAACTACCGAACGTCGGCAAATTCTAATACGGAACCGTTTTTTTTTTTTTTTTTTTTTTTTTTTTTTATAAGTACCGAGAAAGTGGTGAAGTTTCGGTATACGGTGCAACACTACGTCAGACACATATTCCAATCCATTGCTCAGCTTAGCAGAGAATGCACATTTCAGAGCGCCTCAGAGACAGATAGAATAATAACACATAAATACGCATTTCAAATAATAAAGACGACATTGAGAAAAAAGAAACAAAAGACGAAATATCAACTCGCGACCTGCGTAGTGCTCGCAGAATAGCCTACCGTATTATTTATTTAGACACTGGCATATAAGAAATTTTCGGTTACGCTGACCGATAAAACGCTATTCCAAAAGCAAAATCAGACATGTTACACATCGTTAGAAAGCTTATACTCTCACCTACGGAATAAATGAATTGTCAATCAAGCCAAATTGTACTAAAAAGGGCGACAAAGCCGTAAGCAACAGGTGTGGTATTATGTACAGCTATTTTTGAAGGTAGCCACAAATGCGCGTCTATTTCACAGACGGATTGTCCAAGGCAATAATGCTCACTCAGTCGCAAAAGGGACAGCTCTACGCGTAAAACCAGATTGTATATTTATTCAATGTTTTGTCCCAGATATTGACTGTAGAATGACATGGTATAATTTAAAAAAAATTTGTCTCGTTTATTTCGTTTTTCAGTGAGCAGCGTTGTCACTGCTGTATTGGCATATTTTAGGGCTAATGTCGGGTTTATCTTGTTGCTACGAAATATTACATTACATTACATTACAGGCATTTGGCAGACGCTCTTATCCAGAGCGACGTACAACAAAGTGTATAACCATAACCAGGAACAAGTGTGTCGAAAACCCTAGAGAGAAGTACCGTTCCAAGGGAACAACCGCATAGTTCAACTTGGACCCTGTAGGTTAAACTGATTAACACTAACACATACAAGAACAGCAACAACGCAGTCCATGCAAAAATACAAGCAATAGTTAAGACGAGTGCATTAACTAAGTCACCTACGAAACAGCTAACTAGTTACAACCCTAAGCTTACAGTCAATTTAGAGATTAAATTGAGAAAACAATTTCTCTCAGCATAATGACGGATTTAAAGACTAAACGAACTCACCCGATATTGTCTTCAAATGGACCGTATTATTTATTTAGACATTGGCAGACTACAGCATAAATTGCGTCTTTTGTTTATATTCAATATTAGAAATTGCAGCGAGAAACTGCAGCTGTAGACACAAGATAGTTTGTTATGTTATGGTAGCAACGGCACGAAGCGGACTATATGCATTACCGTCATTGTTTCATTGGACCAGCGTGTTTTCGCGCGTTTGCACAGAAACTCAGAACCTATCAATAAAATGGTTTAGCTATTTCTCAGCATAATGACAGATTCAAAGACTAAACGAACTCACCCGATACTGTCTTCAAATAATGTGGGGCACTGTGTTCCACTGCTTCCCCGACGTTCAGACCGTCCCCTCACTGATAAAAACTAGACCCTACGGTGTCGGATTACTTGCGTCGCCATGGATGTTGCTTGCCGTAAAGAAGTTTACTCGATGTCGTAACCGTTTAGATTTGGAGCCACAGCTCTTCCGCACCCCACCTAATAACAACGGCCAAATGGCGGGCAAACCATATGGGGGACATAGGTGCTCCCAATGGCAAAGTTGTAGAGCACATTCAGATGCATCGGTCGATGAAGTTTTGTGTTGATCGGACTTACGGTGTGGCAGTTATAGCCTTTAAAAGTACGACCCTTTGTTATAGCGCCACCATCTGGTCGACATAGGTGATTTTTCGTGCCTGAGTAGTGGGGGGCCATAGGAACCCACCTACCAAATTTGGTTGGTCTACAACTTATGGTTGCTGAGCTTCAGACATTTTAGTGGAGAAAACTTCCACGCCCCAACTAAAAAGTCTAAATGGCGGGCAAACAATATGGCGGACACAGGTAGTGCCAATGGCAAAGTTGTAGAGCACGTTCAGATGCATAGGTTGATGAAGTTTTGTGTTGATCTAACTTATGGTGTGAGAGTTATGGCCTTTTACGCAAAACCCTTTGTTATAGCGCCACCATCTGGCCGACATAGGTGATTTTTAGTGCCTGAGTAGTGGGGGGCCATAGGAACCCACCTGCCGAATTTGGTTGCTCTAGGACTTATGGTTGCTGAGCCTCAGACACTTTTAGCGGAGAAAAATAATAATAATAATAATAATCCTAACAGATACAATAGGGTTCCACCAGCTTCGCTGCTTGGACCCCTAATAATAATCCTAACAGATACAATAGGGTTCCACCAGCTTCGCTGCTTGGACCCCTAATAATAATAATAATAATCCTAACAGATACAATAGGGTTCCACCAGCTTCGCTGCTTGGACCCCTAATAATCCTAACAGATACAATAGGGTTCCACCAGGTTCGCTGCTTGGACCCCTAATAAAATATTTCCAAATTGGAACACCTATTGCTACTGAAGTGAACTGAGTCAAAGCTTGCGCTGTATGAAGGAGCTGAGTGCAAGCACAAGTCACCTCACTTGGCAACCTTAGTTGCTACTGCCTTCTAGCGAAGATTCTGACAAATTACACTTTTCATCCTCTCAATCAGTAATGCGGGAGACAATTTTCCCTGGCTTTTACATTTGACTCAAAACTACCGAACGTCGGAATATTCTAATAGCGAACCGTTTCTTTTTTGTTCTTTTTTTTTTTTTTTAAGTACCGAGAAAGTGCTGAGGTTTTGGTATACCGTGCAACACTACGTCAGACACATATTCCAATCCATTGCTCAGCTTAGCAGAGAATGCACATTTCAGAGCGCCACAGAGACAGATAGAATAATAACACATAAATGCACATTTCAAATAATAAATACGACATTGAGAAAAAACTGAAAAGAAGACGTCATGTCAACTCGCGATCTGCGTGCTGCGCGCAAAGTAGCCTACCGTTTTATTTATTTACACATTGGCAGATAAGAAAAATTTTGGTTACGCTGACCTATAAAACGCTATTCCAAAAGCAAAATCAGACATGTTATACATCGTTAGAAAGCTTATACTCTCACCTACGGAATAAATGAATTGTCAATCAAGCCAAATTGTACTAAAAAGGGCGACAACACCGTAAGCAACAGGTGTGGTATTACACACAGCTATTATTGAAGATAGCCGACCCAGGCGTGACAGATGCGCGTATATTTCGCAAACAGATTGTCCAAGACAATATATGACCACTCATTCGCAAAAGGGACATCTCTACGCGTAAAACCAATGGTAAGATTGTATATTTATTCAATGTTTAGTCCCAGATAGTGACTGTAGAATGATATGGAATAATTTTTTAAAAAAACGTTGTCTCGTTTATGTCGTTCTTCAGTGAGCAGAGTTTTCACTGCTGTATTGGCATATTTTAAGGCTAATGTCTGGTTTATCTTGTTGCTACGGAATATTACATTACATCTTAAATTACAGGCGTTTGGCAGACGCTCTTATCCAGAGCGACGTACAACAAAGTGTATAACCATAATCAGGAACAATTGTGGCGAAAACCCTAGAGGGCAGTAGCCTACCGTTCCAAGTGCAGGGAACAACCGCATAGTTCAACTTGGACCCTGTAGGTTAAACTGATTAACAGTAACACAAACAAGAACAGCAACAACGCAGTCTATGCAGAAATGCAAACAATAGTTAAGACGAGTGCATTAACTAAGTCACCTACGAAACAGCTAACTAGTTACTACCCAAAGCTTACAGTCAATGTGGAGATTAAATTGAGAATACGATTTCTCTCAGCATAATGACGGATTTAAAGAGTAAACGAACTCACCCGATATTGTCTTCAAATGGATCCATGCCAAAGAAAAGTAATGATTCATCTTCTCAAAGCTTCTAACAAACTTTTAATAGCAAGACATGAAAGACCAACTCGCCATCCGTGCTACCTACGCGCAGAGTACCGTATTATTTATTCAGACATTGGCAGAGTACAGCATAAATTGCGTCTTTTGTTTACATTCAATATTAGAAATTGCAGCGAGAAACTGCAGCTGTAGACACAAGATAGTTTATGTTATGGTAGCAACGGAACGAAGCGGACTATACATGTATTGCCATCATTATTTTATTATACCAGCGTGTTTTCGCGCGTTTGCACAGAAACTCAAAACCTACCAATAAAATGGTTTAGCTATTTCTCACCATAATGACAGATTTAAATACTGAATGAACTCACCCGATACTGTCTTCAAATGGATCTATGCCAAAGAAAAGTAATTATTCATCCTCTCAAAAAGCTTTTACTAACAAACTTAGCCTAGCATGCACTCTGGCTGGCACTGTGTTCTATTGCTTCTCCGACGTTCAGACCTATCCCTCACTGATAAAAACTAGACCCTACAGTGTCGGATTACTTGCGTCGCCATGGATGTCGCTTGCCGTAAAGAAGTTTACTCGATGTCGTAACACTTAGAATTTGCAGCAACAGCTCTTCCGCACCCCACCTAATGAAAAAGTCCAAATGGCGGGCAAACAATATGGCGGACATAGGTGGTCCCAATAGCAAAGTTGTAGAGCACATTTAGATGCATCAGACGATGAAGTTTTGTGTTGATCTGACTTACGGTGTGGGAGTTATGACCTTTTAAAGTATGACCCTTTGGTATAGCGCCACCATCTGGCCGACATAGGTGATTTTTAGTGCCTGAGTAGTGGGGGGCCATAGGAACCCACCTACCAAATTTGGTTGGTCTACAACTTATGGTTGCTGAGCCTCAGACATTTTAGTGGAGAAAACTTCCACGCCCCAACTAAAAAGTCAAAATGGCGGGCAAACAATATGGCGGACATAGGTGGTCCCAATGGCGAAGTTGTAGAGCAGGTTCAGCTGCACAAGTCGATGAAGTTTTGTGTTGATCTAACGTATGGTGTTGGAGGTATGGCCTTAAACGCAAAACCCTTTGTTATAGCGCCACCATCTGGCCGACATAGGTGATTTTTAGTGCCTGAGTAGTGGGGGGCCATAGGAACCCACCTACCAAATTTGGTTGGTCTACAACTTATGGTTGCTGAGCCTCAGACATTTTAGTGGAGAAAACTTCCACGCCCCAACTAAAAAGTCAAAATGGCGGGCAAACAATATGGCGGACATAGGTGGTCCCAATGGCGAAGTTGTAGAGCAGGTTCAGCTGCACAAGTCGATGAAGTTTTGTGTTGATCTAACGTATGGTGTTGGAGGTATGGCCTTAAACGCAAAACCCTTTGTTATAGCGCCACCATCTGGCCGACATAGGTGATTTGTAGTGCCTGAGTAGTGGGGGGCCATAGGAACCCACCTGCCAAATTTGGTTGCTCTAGGACTTATGGTTGCTGAGCCTCAGACACTTTTAGCGGAGAAAAATAATAAGAATAATAATCCTAACAGATACAATAGGGTTCCACCAGCTTCGCTGCTTGGACCCCTAATAATCCTAACAAAAACAATAGGGTTCCACCAGCTTCGCTGCTTGGACCCCTAATAATCCTAACAGATACAATAGGGTTCCACCAGCTTCGCTGCTTGGACCCCTAATAATCCTAACAGATACAATAGGGTTCCACCAGCTTCGCTGCTTGGACCCCTAATAATAATCCTAACAAAAACAATAGGGTTCCACCAGCTTCGCTGCTTGGACCCCTAATAATTATAATCCTAACAGACACAATAGGGTTCCACCAGCTTCACTGCTTGGATCCTTAATAATCCGAACAGATACAATAGGGTTCCACCAGCTTCGCTGCTTGGACCCCTAATAATAATAATAATAATAATCCTAACAGATACAATAGGGTTCCACCAGCTTCGCTGCTTGGACCCCTAATAATAATCCTAACAAAAACAATAGGGTTCCACCAGCTTCGCTGCTTGGACCCATAATAATCCTAACAGATACAATAGGGTTCCACCAGCTTCGCTGCTTGGACCCCTAGTAATAATCCGAACAGATACAATAGGGTTCCACCAGCTTCGCTGCTTGGACCCCTAATAATTATAATCCTAACAGACACAATAGGGTTCCACCAGCTTCGCTGCTTGGACCCCTAATAATTAAAATCCTAACAGACACAATAGGGTTCCACCAGCTTCGCTGCTTGGATCCTTAATAATAATAATAATAATAATAATAATAATAATCCTAACAGATACAATAGGGTTCCACCAGCTTCGCTGCTTGGACCCCTAATAATCCGAACAGATACATAGGGTTCCACCAGCTTCGCTGCTTGGACCCCTAATAATCCGAACAGATACAATAGGGTTCCATCAGCTTCGCTGCTTGGACCCCTAATAATCCGAACAGATACAATAGGGTTCCACCAGCTTCGCTGCTTGGACCCCTAATAATAATCCTAACAAAAACAATAGGGTTCCACCAGCTTCGCTGCTTGGACCCCTAATAATTATAATCCTAACAGACACAATAGGGTTCCACCAGCTTCGCTGCTTGGATCCTTAATAATCCGAACAAATACAATAGGGTTCCACCAGCTTCGCTGCTTGGACCCCTAATAATAATAATAATAATAATCCTAACAGATACAATAGGGTTCCACCAGCTTCGCTGCTTGGACCCCTAATGAATGAGAGCCCTGCGTATCTATGTGAGTGCTTCCTTCAGCACAGCCTTGTGCTGTAATACTGTAATATTCCACAGTAATATAGAAGTACTCGTTGAGGCGTTGCTGTTGTTTCATGGTTTTTGGAAGATTTTACTAATTTTGCGAACTCATCAGCATGGCTAAGGCACATTTTCTGCAGAGCGGGTCAGAGGAACAGGAATCATTTAGTCTAGCTAGGATATGAACATGTATGTATTACTGCTTGTCACATTCCAATTATTTAAGTGTCAATGCACAATTTTGATATTTTGGATAGATTTGGAGCCACTATGGTACCCTGCTTACTTTTTGCTTTATAGATCTTTAGTAGTTCTGCATTTCACCCTCAGATGTTGCGTACTTGTGGTCAAGGAGTTTATCATCCAGGGCATATATAGTTTTATTGACTACATAAATGTAAATGTAATAGATTCCTGTATGTTTGTCTTGTGTATATGTTTTATTATGTTTTTGCATCCATTGTAAATACTTACCTGTTATGTTGAAATAATGGACACGACAGGCGAAGCTCTAGTCGGAGCGTACTTCATTTAATCATTCACTCAACTAACTGAGTTCACTGACGTGACTCACGTAAAACTTAAAACAGGATTGGAACACGACATTGTCGCAGCAATGTCAGACGTAACACTTCCCCTGCCTCACAAGAACCTAAGTGAGATACTCCGTCACTAAGTCACGCAGGTGCGACAGGCCGGGTATGTGCACGGACTGAGCGGGGCACAGGTGCAGCACTAGCCTCAGGGGTTGGCTCCATGACTCCTAGCCGGACAGGAGGAGCTGAGTTGTCGAGCTGCAAAGGGACTGGGGATACTGAGATGTCAAGCTGTGAGGCCGGTAGGGCTACCATAGGCGCCGCACCCAATCCTGGCCCAAGAGGGGCCTGTACATTGCGCAGGCGGCTAGCATACCAGTGAGTGCCATCAATAAGCCTGAATGTGGCTGTGCCAAGCTGTTGGCTGACCTGTACAGGATCTGACCAGAATGACTGTAGCTTATTGTCGGGATGAGGTCGTCGGATCCTGACTCAGTCGTAAGCGGCAATGGCAGGAGGCCTGGCTCGTTGTGTCCAGTTGAACCAGTTCTTCATCTGACTCTGACATGTGTTGACTGTCGCTTGAACTTGGTGAGCTGGAGCATGGGCCAGGGCAGGGTGGAGCCTATCCAGAGGTAGCTGAAGCTCCCGTCCCAGCACGAGGGAGGCTGGGGAGAGTGGTGGCATGTGGGGTGGCGCGATAGTGTAGCAGTGTCTGGAGAAGGCTGGTCCTGTTGATCCCATTCTTTAAGGACTGATTCAGCCGCCCCCCCATTGGCAGCTGGGTTATAGAAAGCTGTGCGAATATGGCAGATCCCCTTCTCTTCCAGGTAGGAGGACAGTTCATGTGAGACCATCTGAGGGTCCATTATCGGTCGTGATTTTCTTGGGCAAACCTCATCATGAGAACAGGGAGTCTAAAATATCAGTTAACACCTTGTCTGTAACCGAGCCCACGGGTGTCACCTCCGGCCACTTAGAGTGGAGGTCAGAGGTCATAACAAGAAACCACTGGTGGTGTGGTATCCCGTGCAGCTCGCCACAGATGTTGAGTTGTAGATGCTTCCAGGGTTGCGACGGCCAGTCCAGGGGCTGCGGGGGCGGGGCTGGAGCCCTGGTCTTGCCGCTTAGGAGACAGGCAGTGCAGTCCTTGACCAGGATCTCGATGTCTCTGTCGATCCCTGGCCGCCATACAAGGTCTCGGCATCGCTGTTTGAGCCTGATTATGCCTAAGTGGCCCTTGTGTGCTATAGCAAGGACACGTGCACGAACAACACTTGGGACCACAGTGCAGAGCCCTCTGGCAACACAAGTGTCGTGCCAGCATGCTAACTCCTCCCGGATCCTGAAGTAGGGAGACAGCTCATTTGACACCTTCGCAGGCCAGCCCTGCCTGATGTACGTTGAAACTGAGGAGAGGACAGGGTCAGCTGCTGAGGCATCCTGGAGCTCCTTCAGTGACACCCGAAGGGGTGTGTGGAGAATCTGGTCATGCTCTGCCTGGTCGTAGAGCGTGCTCTGTGCTTTATGTGTGTCATACTGTTGGTGATGATACAGCAGGAATTTAGCAGTGGTTTTCAAATGCAAATCTAGTTTTTTTTGTCAGTCAGTGCATTTACATGCACAGTTGAAATCGATCTATATTAATAGCTCGATTTGGCCAAAGATGAGATTTAATTGGATTATTGTCCCAATATGCATTACTTGGAAAGAATTGATTTATTGACCGAGGTGTGTCTGACGAAGGCTTCTTATAAATCCTGCTTCCTCCAATTTTGTCGCAGCTTTTTTGAATAGTTCGCCATTCCGCGTTTTTCTTCCATCCATGTATTTTAGGATGTTTAACTCCTTTAGTCGCGATAGCATGAAGTCGGTCTCCTCGTCCGTCCAGAAATGTGTTTTTTTCACCATGATGATACTAGGGAGGGCAAAACGGAGCTTTAGAATGTTGCCAGCAGTGTATGCCTGTGAGCTCGACAATGCATTTCTCACAGAAAAGGTCATTTGTCACCTTTTTTTAGTTCATTATAGTGGTGATACAAGTGACAATAATTAAGTGGTACTGTACTGTTAACCCTTATTGATCACCGTACAAGGTTAATGTGAAGTAGCTAATACAATCGGACAGCACTAACCCATAAAAATGTACTTTGAATGCTACTTGCTCAATCGAATGATATGTGAAAAACATTTGATTATAGTCAGTGGCACCGAAATTTTCTGTCACACCCTCAATAAACAGCAAAAGTCCCAGTAGAAGATTGAATTAAGTCTTTTAAAGTTATATATTTTCTGAAATGTTATCGATTCCGCTTGGACACTGTGAGCGTATAGTTGCTATGTAAATTATGAAACATGCGCAGAAACACCTAGGCTAATTTTTGGCCTATTGAAAAATTTGGCCTATTGAAAAACATGCTGTAGTAAATCGACCCCCAACCGCATTATCTAGGTATGTTAGTCCGACTCTGAAAAAATTGACTTTTTTTTTTTTGCAATTTCAGTCGGACTACAATGTTTACATGATTTTTAAAAGTCCTGTTTTAGCCGGACTAAAACAATTAATTGACTTTTTCAAACATCATGTAAACTCAAGAGTTACTCAATGGAGATTAAAGGGAGTGTTTTATGATGCCAATTGGCATCGTCCAGATTCAAGGTGTTAAGTCCAGGTTCTAGGTGTGTAGTGGTTAGTGTCAAAGAGGAATGGCAGGTTGAAGTGAATGCAGTTTATTATACAGTATTGTGGCGAGCAGCATAGCAGAAATACAACAGAGTCAGAACTAGACAACAAGGTACAAAAGGAGAAAGATTTGATTTGTAATGGGGAACGTCACTGAAGCCATGAAACATGACGCGCCTCTCACTCACCGTATAACAATAAAAGAACGGATTCCACGGAAGCCTAATATAAAAAGAACAATAAATGACACCTACACATAATGAAACACAAAATAACAACAGTTTAATAATGAAAATAACAATACACAGTCTCTTTTAGAGCAGTTGCAAAGCATGCTGGGAAACCAAACCAGGAAGTACACGCAGCATTGTTCTGATGCTACAGGATGTACAGTTATGTCAATATGCAGTGGTACACTGCAAAATGTGAGTAGTGAAATGGCTCTGCGCGCTGGAGGTCATATTAACTAGTTTCCTTGAACCGTACCACTTATATACCTGAAGATTTTTTTTTAAATCCCCAAATCATCAAAAAAAATTCCTTCCTTCACACAAGTCACTGGTTGACAGCACATGGTAGCTCCTAGGGATGGGTGATAACCTACCTGGTTCAAATACAAATACATATTTGTATTTGAAAATGTAGTTAAATGCATATTTGAAGTATTTTCAAATACTTTTACACATTAAATACTTTGTATTTGATTTAAATTATTTTCATGGAAAACCAAATACTTTCCCAAATAGCATTTAAAACATACATTCCTTTGAATATAAACTTTCCTGGGAAACTAAATACTTTTTAAAATAGTATTAAGAGCCTTTTAAAAACACGTTAAAATACAAATACAATATTTTGAAATATTTCTGTGACAGACAACAGAAATGATCAAGCCAGCAACAATGTAGGCTTCATACTGAAGGGGGTATCCCAGAGTTCTTTGTACAATCTTTGTGTGTGGTCCTCGATGTGATGTCAGCAAGTTATAATACTGAGGGCACCCTAGGGGAACTACCAGGGGCTAGGGGTTGAATTTGAAGTATGAGCAAGGGTAGCCTACGCTGGCAATTTTAAACAACCCATGCGCTGCCTCTAACAGATTTTCGCCTAAATGCCCGTACATGTCTTTGCATGAGGGGGTTGGCAAACTCAGACTTCTTGATAAGCTACTTGCCAGTTTATTTGTACCCATGCAAAAGTTAGTGGACTTTCACTGTATTTCCTTTTTTTCTGTTGTCAGAGCGTTTAACACCCATATGTACAGTTCCATATTTTACATTTTGTAAGGTTAGACACTGATAAAATAAAATTCAACTGTGCATATTCACTACCAATTAACAATGGAAATTGGTACATTTGGACTGGGGCCGTCAGCAGTCACTTGAGGTGTTGTCATCAAAATACTGTATTCTAATTTGACAAAATGCTCAACTTTCAGAGCTGGTTCTCACATATCCAGTGCTTTTAAAGTCTTTCAACAGCTTGGTACAATTGTGCATGTTGCACCACTGGCCTTATGTTGTGAAAGTATTTTCAAATAATTCCATTAAATCAAACATTTTGTATTTGAAAATTCACTATTTTAAATGAAAGTAATTGCAAATACATGCAAATGCTCCTTAAATGTATTTTCAAATACATTTTGTAATTTAAATACTTAGTATTTGTAAATGCTGAATTTCAAATAATTTCTAAATAAGTATTTTGAAGTAATTAATATAATTTAAATATGTATTTGACCAAGGTCTGGGTGATACACAGCGATGATAATTATTAAATGCAGCAATGGTCATTGCCACTATGTGGTGTATTACCTTTTATTTTTTCCTTTACTATTTAATTATACCTGATGCAGTAGTAAACAACCACGCTTCAGAGGCCTTGTGAAATGCTTCCAGAAAAAACGTCACCACTGTTATCTATTGGTTTGAACATAAGATAAGCCAGTCAGCAGCAAGGACTCGCAGCTCCATGTGATGTACAACCAGCTGTACAACCTTGCTGCTGATTGGCTGTCTTATCAACACCCACTAACAGTTACGTTATTTTCTCCGGAAGCATTTCTCGCAGATTCTGAAGCGTGGTTGTTGACGACTGCATCAGGTATGGTTAAAGTTACAATCTCGAAGATTTCCATTTCGTTCTCTTTGGCGGTACCAATGGCGAGAAGCTGCAATTGCAGGTGTGTTTTTGGACCTCACTTCCCATAGATCCAACCAGATCCAACCACTGTCGCCTGTGTGATGTCAGTCGCTTGGCACCTGGGCCACGCCAACTGTAACACTTACTATTTACTGAATAAAGTGGTTGTTATAAAAGTAACGTTTTGTACATACTCATTCATTGTCTAACATTAGGCTAACTCAAGCTGTCTTTACACTGCCGAGCCGGGTTAAAATGCTGTAGCTGACCTGGGGTAGAATTAGTGATGATCAATTTCCACAAACGTTCTTTATCCACCTTTCGCCCGGTATGAACATCTTTACACTGCAGAGAAGAATTTGCGGGATTCGCTGTGGCTCGTGCAATTATGTATCTTGTGCACAATAAACAGTCTTTATTTCGTGAATGATTGTTGTGATATTTTTGAAACAACTGCCTTGCAAAATGTTACCCCTGGTGTTTCTGGTTTTGCTAGCTAAACTGTTCACTGAGCTGGGTGTTAAATTAGCAATCAGAACAAGAAGAATAAAACAAAAACAAAGGAGGCTGAAGGAACATATGAGGAAGCGTAATAAAATAATAACAACGCTAATCCATATTGCCGTATTCTTTTATTTAGTTTTCTCCTGCTTGACATCTTTACACAGAAATCAGACCCGGCTCTGCTCCACCTATACCCCGGCTTTATTCCTATCATTATAATATATTGATGAACTTGATGGCAATGTAGATAACGGAAACGTTAAGGCCAGTTCAGATCAATGATTAGCAGCAAGACAAAACCGTTTTAGAATGTTGCAGAGAAAATTGCAGCAGTGTGAACTGGTTAGTTGCAGAGCGTCTGAAAAGTCTCAAAAGACCCACCTTGTCAAATCGCCAAGTGCAGTTTTAGAACGTTTACAATCAGACGTCTTGGAATTTTGCAAGTTGCATCCAGTCTCGTTGCAAATCATTGATCTGAACTGGCCTTTAGTTAGCTACTTTGCAACGTTGCAACAAGGTAGCATTGCATTCGAGAGACGGTTTGCAAGGTCGGTACCGGTCGGTAGCATTAGTTAACGTTTTTTCTAATTATTAGCTGACATTAGATTGTGTTAATTACATTAGCTAGCTGGCTAACGCAACATTACCTGATATGAGAGATGGATACTGTGCGCAACGTTGTCTAAATGTTGCCTTTCTTGACACGGTCCGGTAGCTATAGCGTTAACTGTGCAAATAGCTATGTAATTTAGTAACGTTACATTGTAATCAAATGTAAGATGAAATCTACATCAACAAATAATATGACCTCTCATGTTACACAAAAACATATTAGGGTTCCATAACCCCCCCCCCCCCTTCCCTGTTATTGTAACGCTAGCAGACACCGGAAAAAACAGTATCCCGCTCACACACAACTGAGTTGAACAGCGCCCCTGATGCGTTAGCTCTGCCTATCCTCTCTGGCGGACCAACCACTCATGGGTGATGGAAAACGCATCACTAACTATGCGCTGCTTGTGATTTTTTCCCGGGAATGTCGCCACAGACACCAGTTTTTTAATCATAAATTATTATAATAATAATAATATGGTGGCAAAGACCATTATTGCATTCGATAATTATTGCTGTGGCATATTGCCCAGCCTTAGTAGCTGTTTCTATCACAAGTTTCATGAACTTCACTCAGACACTCTCCCAAGCAATAGAGATCAAGGGGACTCCTCATAGGCTTCGGCTTGTGAATAGTAAAGGTCTCCCCATCTCATATCCTACCTCTTTAGTATCCTACAGATGCATCTCCCTTCTCACTCCTCTAGCTGTTCAGAATTTTCTGCTAAACAATGAAATCTCTCTCCACTGCCTCCTTTAGAATATTAGGTTGTGCAATCTTGTGGTGCTTCTAATCCTGGAACCAGGAGTGAGATTTAGACTTTAAGATTTACTGTAGACTTGGAGACTTTGCTAAGATTTTACGCGCTTTACGTTAGAAAGTTAAAGGAGGCTTTTCTCCTCTCCGGTGTCTACCGTTAGCTGTCCAGAGCCATCTTGTGTGTTTTTAAGTTGTGGATTGGTGTTTTTGTCTCTGCAGCATATCATAACTATTGTTAACTAAATAGTTTGCCTCCATTGTTAAGTACTAACGTTAAATATAGTAGTTAGTCTAGTATTATAAACGGATTCCAGATAAATTTTGGGTGTATTTTGGCCTGTGACAAAATATTACCTAGCTAGCTAAGTACAAGGGTTTCTTTTCTTTGAGTTACTGGCATTTAGCAAAAGTTAGCTGATTATAAATCAAATTGATTCCACACCTGGTCGTTCTTTTGTGTATAAACTAAACGCTTATCTAACATTACCTGGGAAGTTAGCTAAAAGAGGCTTTTTTCCTCTCCAGTTTCTACTGCTTGTTGTCCGGAGCCACCTAGCGTGTTTTTAAGTGTGGTGTTGCTGACTCCGTCTCGGCAGTAACTTTAGCTTAATGTAGGGAGAGATAGGGAGATAGTTAGGGCTTAAAATGTGGCCAAAACTATGTGAGGGGTGTAGAATGATCGCTCTGCTGGAAAGCGTTTTCCTTGGGCTGTTCATCTGTCACCGTTGTCAGCTTATTGAGCATCTTGAGAGCAAGATTCATGTTCTCAAGGGCCAACTGGCTGAACCATCACATAGTTCACAATTGGAAGAGTTCCCAGAACTAAGTAGTATGTTCTTTAAAGACCTGGTGTAGGGGGAAGTCTCCAGAGCAGGCAGGGAGAGACAGTTGGGTGACAGTAGGGCGTAAGCACAGGAAAGGGCTTGCACACCACATAGGGGCGGCATCTCCAGAGGTTGTGGTGCCCAACCGAATCCAGCCCTTGCAGGAATTGGACCTGGCCCTTGACCCTGAAAGTGGGGGGACTGATGAGCCTCAGGGCACCCAGATGGCCACATCCTCCAGGAAAAGGGAGTTATTGATACTGGGGGACTCAGTTATTAGAGGGGTAGACAGCATAGTCTGTTTGCGTGACAAGGAGTCTTGCACGGTGTGTTGCCTGCCTGGTGCCCAGGTAGGAGATCTCCTTGAGCGCCTGGACAAGCTCCTGGCCAGAGAAAAAAGGGATCCAGTTGTCATGGTCCACGTAGGGACCAATGACATAGGTAAGGGCAGGTTTGAGGTCCTGCAGGACAAATTTGTGGAATTAGTAGAGAAGATTAGGAGCAAAACCTCCATGGTAGTTCTCTGGAATTCTACCTGTACCACGTGCAAGCAGAGGGAAGCAGAACTTTATCTGGAGGTTTAACACGTGGCTACAATCCTTTTGTAGGAAAGAGGGGTACAGGTTTATGGGGCACTGGGATTCCTTTTGGGCCAGGAGTGAGCTGTACAAACATGATGGGCTACACCTGAACCGGAGGGGTACATTTGCACTGGGCCAGCGTATGCTCAGGGTAGCACAGGATTGTTTAAACTAGAGACTTGGGGGGCAGGAGGATAGAGAGTGAAATGGGTAGGGAGGCGCAGACTGCCCAGATGTAAGCTGTCAAGGCTACCTATAATAGTGAAAACATTAATAAAATCTTTTTAAAGCAAAATTTTAATAAGGGTGGCTTGGGACGGCGGGGAGTGAGGGAACAGGAGAGGATGTGTAGAAGCAATAGTCTGAAATGTCTTTGTTTAAATGCTAGAACTATAAAAAACATGTTTTTGTAAATTTAGGCTGATATTAATAGTAAGGGCCAGGGGCGATTCTAGGATCAGACCTTTAGGGGCGCTCAGCCCCTAATGAGAATGTGACATGCATACAGTGCCTTGCAAAAGTGTTTAACCCCCCTGCCAAATCACACATTTCATTGGATAACAATTAATACATTAATATTTTTCTATATATGATATTTTAATTTACTACAATACTTTTAATGAATTACTAGTAAGTAACATGAGTTTTACACCACAAAATATTTTTTTAAAAAATGAAAAATGGAATATGCTGTTTTCAAAAGTATTCAACCCCTTTCGCTTTGGAAAACCTCAATTCAATTAGGGTACACACTGTTACCTTTAGAAGCAACAGAAGCAGTCTATTGTAGTGTATAATAATAATGCTTCAAAATGAACAATCACAGATTTCAATATAATACACCTGTTTTAGAGAGGACCCACAGTCAGTTAATGAAACCTGAGGCAAAGACCAATCATAATGACCATAACATTCCAAAGTAAATAAAAGATCAAGTTATAGCAAAGCAGATAGGAGGAGAAATGTACAAAACATTGTTTCAGTCTCTGAACCATATGGGGACAGTCCACCATATCATCAAGCAATGAAAGAAGCATCATACAATACATTTTGCTGGCAAGTGTGCAATGCAAGCAGACTAGCTCAGAGAGATAATATTAGCCGATAATCTCTGAGCTAGCTAGCTAGTGAACAACGTCAGGTAACGTTTTTTGACACTATTCACACCATGGAACTATAACCAGAGACTTTCTAAGTCTTAAATCAATTTTGCTATAACTCTATGACCCACACAAACAATGTTAACTAACTTTAACAGTACCCACACAAATGACGTTCACCCACTGCCATGTTTAAAATCTGAAAGCAAGCTAGCTCAGAGATGATCTAACGTTAGTCGTTAGCTAGCTAGCTAGCTTGTGAGCTCACTAAAACATTGATATATCGCCAAACACATCAAATCAACTGCACAGTAATATTGATTTGACCCAACATTCTCTGTCAGAACATTCAGCTATTTTATTTGCTAACGTTTCAATTTAGTTTGTGTTTTTCTGCACAAATTAAATCCTAAATTCACTACCTAGCTACATCTCGAGAGCTCAGTTTGAAACTAGGGATGGGGCTTGTAGGAAGTGTAGAACAGTGTTGATTTTCAATTTAGAAGTATTTAGGCCCTCAGACAAGTACGCAAAATCTAACATTAGAGAGGGCTAAAAATGATTTCAGAAAATAATAACAATTATTATTATTAATAATCATAACAATAATAAATTATTATTATTATTATTATTATTATTATTATTATTATTATTAATAATAATAATAATAATAATAATAATAATAATAATAATAATAATAATATTATTATTATTTTAGGGGTGCTGAGATGAAATGTAGGTGTGCTTGAGCACCCCTAAAAAGAGTCTAAAATCGCTAATGGTAAGGGCTATGACATAGTAGGGATTACAGAGACATGGCTGGGGGAAGAGGATGGGGATGCATATAATATAGAAGGGTATAAACTTATTAGGAAGGACAGATCCTGTAAGAGAGGTGGGGGTGTGGCTCTATATGTAAAAGATAATCTTAATGTGCAAGCAATTCCAGAAATTGACCAGTTCATGCCTAGTGAGGATATTTGGATTAAGCTCATAGGGGAAGGGGCTTAACATAGGCCGCCAGCTTCAGACAGTAGCGTGAATACAATGCTCTTTGAAAATACAAGCTTGCAGAGGACGTGAGACTATTATCATGAGCGACTTCAATTACCCCAGTATTAATTGGGAATTGGTGACAGGACAAGGAAAAAGGGAGGAGGAATTTTTAGATGTTATAAATGACCTTTTGTTTAGCACAGTATTTCAGACAGCCTACAAGAGGGAATTAAATTCTAGATCTGGTGTTATGTAATGACTCTGAGAGAATTTGTAGTATAGAGGTAATGGAACCACTTTGGACAAGTGATCATTCCAACATTAGGTTTGATGTATTTTGGCGAACTAAGAGGGCCCCATCTAACTCCAGGATTTTAACTTTTAGGCGTGCCAACTTTAAAAAGATGCAGTCAGAATTAAGTAAGGTAGACTGGGTGCAGGACTGTGAATGAAAAGTGGGGCAGGTTCAAAAGGGTTATACTTGATGCACAGTGTAAATTCATTCCAAAGGTGCGGAAAAGTAAGTTGAAAAAGCAGTCTCCACAGCGGATGAATAAAGCTATACGGAAAAGTTTGAGGAAAAAAACTGTTTAAGATATATAAAAATGACAGTACTGAGAGTAATAAGGCTGAATATTATAGTATGCATGCTAAGGTTAAAAAAGAACTAAGGGTAGCCAAAAGGCTCTGTGAAAGGCAAATGGCAGAAGATGCTAAAAGTAATCCTAAGCGTTTCTTTCAATACTGTAGTAGGAAAGTGAAAGTTAAAGAGGAGGTTAAGGGCATTAAAAATAATGACTGAGCACTGCTTTATAAGAATAAGGATATTGCTGATGCCCTAAATGGCTACTTCGTTGACAGTTTTACCAGAGAAAAGGTTACTATTTTTTTTATTTTTTTTATTTAAGCTTTATTTACCCAGGGTAGGTTCGCTGAGCACAGATGCTCTTTTGCAGCAACGCCCTGCTTCACACTCATACACATTCACACCTGGGAGCTGCCCAGTACAACCACAATCCTCTATTGTTGGCCACTGAGCAGCTCCACTGGAGGGAAGAGAACATTTTTTTTAGCCAATTAAATCAGGGGATGATTGGGTGGCAAGTTTTTGCGAGAGCCAGATCTGGGATTTTACCCAGGACACCGTGGAACCCCCTACTCTTTTGCGAATAGTGTCATGGGATCTTTAATGACCACAGTGAGTCAGGACCTCGATTTAAAGTCTCATCCGAAAGACGGCATCTCCTACAGCACAGTGTCCCCGTCACTGCACTGGAGCATATTTCACCAGAGGGAAGATTGCCCCCTGCTGGCCCACCAACACCACTTCCAGCAGCAACTCAGTATTCCCTGGTGGTCTCCCATCCAAGTACTAACCAAGCCCACACTTGCTTAGCTTCAGCCAGTCGGCAGGAGCAGAGTGCATGGTGGTATGGCTGCTGGCAAACTAATAGACTGGAAGGCATATTCAAAACTCAGAATGTCTTGGCAGATATTGAGATAGGGGATATAGAAGTATTGGATAAATTACATACACTAAAGACAAATAAAGCAGCAGAGCATCATTAGAGACAAACTAGAATTATTTCTTGAAATTAATAACATCCTAAGGGATAGCCAACACGGTTTTTGCAAGGGAAGGTCATGCCTGACACATCGTTTGACTTTCTTTGAGGAAGTTACCAAGTGTCTGGATGGGAGCAGGGCTTATGATATTATATACTTAGATTTCCAAAAAGCATTTGATAAGCTACCACACGACAAACTCATTATCAAAATGATGACTGTAGGAATTACAGGAGGCATTTCAAAGTGGGTTCGGAACTGGTTACGGGATAGAACACAAAGGGTAGTAGGAGGAGGGATCTTATCTGAGCAAAGTATTGTGGGATGTGGAGTGCTGGGTCCACTGCTCTTCCTCATTTACATAAACAACCTTGACACGAACATTGAAAGTACACTAGTTAAATTTGCAGATGATACAAAACTGGGAGGTTTAGCCAACAGTTTGGAATCTACTAAAGTAATCCAAGAAGATTTAAACAGAATCCAGAAGTGGGCAGAAACCTGGCAAATGAAATTCAATATAACTAAATGTAAAGTTCTACATGTGGGGAATAAAAACATAGGGCAGGATTACTTTATGGGTGGTACAAAATTAGAATGTGCACATGTAGAAAAAGACTTGGGAGTAATAGTTGATCAAAGACTATGAGAGTCTGGTCAATGTACTGCAGTAAAAAAAGCCAACAGGATGCTGGGATAAATAGCCAGGAGTATTGAGTATAAATCTAAGGAGATCATACTCGCCCTATACAATACCCTTGTCAAACCACACTTAGAGTATTGTGTGTAGTTCTGGGGATCATACTACAAGAAAGATATAGAGGCGCAGGAAAAGGTCCAAAGACGGGCAACCAGATTGATTCCAGGTATAAAAGATAAGTGTTATGAGGAAAGGCTTGAGATGCTTGGACTTTTCAAGCTTAGTAAAAGGAGACTTAGGGGACATTTGATTGAGGCTTTTAAATTTATTAAAGGGATTAACAGGTGAACTACAAGAAATTATACAAGTTGAGTTCGGTTAGCAGAATGAGGGGGCATAAAAAGAAACTGGCAAAGGGTAAATTTCACACATATTAGGAAATATTTTTTCACACAGAGGGGTCAATGTGTGGATATAGCTTGCCTGGACATGTAGTGGAGGCAGAAACACTGTGGATATTCAAGGCCCGGCTTGATACAGTGTTAGATACTATCTAGCTTTTAGGTAAACTAAGCATTAAGTGCAGTTTAGTGGGAGGAATAGACAAGCAATGTTGGGCTGAATGGCCTGTTCTCGTCTTACGTTATGTTATCTTATGTTATGTTATGTTATGAAGATTAAAATGAGTTTAATCAAAAAGAAGATTCTCATTAGACAGAATAGTAACAAAATCATTGATCATTAAATGAATCAAAAAAACCATAAAATATAAAAAAAAGTTGTCATAAAAGTTATAAGAGTTGTATTTCATGAAAAAAATATCAGATTGTTAAATGCAGACAAGCAGGTGTGAGAGAGCATGTGGAGAAAAGAGCACCACTCACTTTTATACAGTAAAGTAAACCAATGGTATCACAGAAGGGAACGCAGGCAGGGATGTCTCAGGGTCACAGCATGTTGAGACACTTCTAAAAACTAATTAGAGGCCTACTGCAGTGCTCCAGTGAATACAGAGAATACATGTATGTAACTAAAGTGTTATTAAAACATACATAATACACATTTCAGCTTAATCATTAATTAACTAATCATTCATTTCTCTAATAATTAATTTAATGTAATAATAATGTAGTTATTAATCGACACTACATCTGATTACTTTTGATTTATTTCTATAATTTCCGCTTCATCACTCGTCTCCCCTCTCTTTGCCTTCTAGCCCTGTTATGCAAGACAGTTGTCATGTCTTCCTTTACTCTATATATTGTAACCTCTCTTCTCTGACCCCTTTAGCTCTTCAGAATGTCCCACTATACAGACGAGCCCCGCTTCACCATTGAGCAGATTGACCTGCTGCAGCGGCTGCGGCACACAGGCATGACCAAGCAGGAGATCCTCCATGCCCTGGACACCCTGGACCGGCTGGACCGTGAGCATGGGGACAAGTTTGGCCGACGCTCGGCCTATGGGGGCAGAGGAGGAGGCGGGGGCTGCACAGCTGGTAACAGCAGCAACAACAACCATGGAAACAACACAACCTCCTCCACGTCCTCCTTCACCTCTGCCTCCAGAAATCTGGCGGCCTCTTCCTCCACCGCCACCACAGCCACTCAGACGCAATACCGTGGCAGGCTGTCACCGTCGCCCAGCTACGACACATCCCCACCCCCACAGGCCACCATCTCCTCAGCTGTCTCCCTGGTGGGTGTGGCCCAGAACGGGCGGGATGGCCTGGCCGGGGCCACGCCAAATGGCAAGCTCTCTCCACCACGCTATCCTGTCAACAGTGCCATTGGTGCCCGCAGTTACACCTTTGAGGCGGTGGAGGAAGAGCTGGACATCGACGACAAGGTGGAGGAGCTCATGAGGTCAGTGGGCATGTAGGTCAGTGGGCATGTGAGGGGATCACGGGTACAGATTAGATGAATGTGAACATATTTCAGAAGTAGCAGCCTTTGAATACACCTGTTGCTGGGAAGAATGGGGAGATCACACTGTAATATAACAGGACAGTTCTGTACTGCACTCTGCAGTGGTGTAATAAACACAAACCTGGCCCAAAGGAACAAGCACCATAAGAACCATAAATGTCATATTGGACATTGACTGCTGTAGTGTTTCTACTGTAATTCCTTTTTAACTAGGTGTCCTGTATACAATCTGAAAAAAAACACATTTTCAACATACAAAAATGTTACCACTATCTACTACCACAAGTCATTACTACTAGCAAAATCTACACCTGCCATTAAAAGTACTGATATCAAAATGATGCCAAGTTACAATAAACAATATTGACTATCTTACCTAACAGAAATTAAACATGTGGTATTTCAAAGCAATGCTGCTACCCAATGCTTCCTAAATTATTTCAAGTAACTTCGCCCTGTGTTTTTTCATCTTACCATGTGAAAAAATTACTTCGCATTATTCACCTGTGTGTAAAAATACGAAGTTATCCTTTCAGAAATGCTTACTGTTATCCTTGTGTGAATTTGTACAGTGTGATCAGTGTATACCATTTAGCACTGGCTCTTTGCTGTATATATATAAGAAAGGCAGTGATATATGGCGCGGTGTCAGAATTCAAAGTGTGAGAGGCTGGCACCATCAGGAACGCAACAAGAATCCCCCAGTTTATGTCCGCAGTGATTTGACAGCCATCCAACGAGCGTTCATTGACAAAATGGTCAGCTCTCAAGCTGGCAACTTGTGTACCCCTCTGTCCTGCTCTGTTTTCAGTTTCTTTCCTCAGATATGCAGTTTTTGTGCTTATAAAGTTTTAGGTATTTTCATATGCTAAGCTGTAGGTAGAACTTGTCTTTGCTGTCTTCCTCTTCTAGATCAGTGACGTTATGTGACAATATGAGAAGCAAAACTTGGGAACAGTTCTGAGAATTAGAACACTTGACAGGAGCATGCACAGACATACAGTTGAGGCCCAAAGTTTTCATACACCTAGGCTAAAGATATTCAAACTCAATTTTTCACAACTTCACATTTCATGTTACAATACATTTCCTGTGTTATGTCAATTAGGGTATATACTTTATTTCCATAAGGTGTAATTTCAAAATAATAACTAAGACAGATTTATTTCAGCTTTCATATACTATATCTGATTTTCAGTGGGTCAAAAGTTTACATACACTTCGTGACTTAGTTGCGTCGCCATGGATGTGTCCTGGCCGCTTCCCGTAAAGTCCTTTACTATGTTGTAACACTTAGATGGCATGTTGTAACAGTTAGATGGCCCGGTGTGTATGTACAGCTGCAGCGCTTCCATGTCGCAACTAAAAAAGGTGTCACACTAGTGTTGTCACAACACCAAAATTTTGACTTTGATACCGATACCAGGTTTAGTATCACGATAATTGACACGGAAACGATACTGATTCAATACTCGGTACCTAACGATACTGAAATTACCGTACTTCAAAAATTAAACAATTGTAAAGTAAATTATCTGTAAACAGGTCTTTCACTTTAAAATAGATCTAAAAACAGCATATTTCAATAACAATACAGCATATTCCTGTAATAAAATATTTACAAATTAGAACAGCTATTGCTACTGAAGTGAACTGAGTCTAAGCTAGAATGCACAAGCGCACGTCACCTCACTTGCCAACCTTAGTTGCTACTGCCATCTAGCGAATATTCTGACAAATTACACTTTTCATCCGCTCAATCGGTAATGCAGAAGACACATTTCCCTGGCTTTTACATTTGACGCAAAACTACCGAACGGAAAGTTCTAATACTGACCCATTTCTTTTTTTTTAAGTACTGAGAAAGTGCTGAAGTTTCAGTATACCGTGCAACATTACGTGAGACACATACCTATTCCAACCCATTGCTCAGCTTAGCAGAGAATGCACATTTCAGAGCGCCTCAGAGACAGGTAGAATAATAATACACATTTCAAATAATAGAGAGGATATTGAGAAAAAGCGAAACAAAAGACGAAATATCAACTCGCGACCTGCGTGCTGCGCGCAGAGCAGCCTACCGTTTTATTTATTTAGACATTGGCAGATGAGAAAATTTTTGGTTACGCTGACCTATAAAACGCTATTCCAAAAGCAAAATCAGACATGTTATACATCGTTAGAAAGCTTATACTCTCACCTACTGAATACATGAATTGCCAATGAAGCCAAATTGCACTAAAAAGGGCGACAATGGCGTAAGCAACAGTTGTGGTATTAGGCACAGGTATTTTTGAAGATAGCCGACCCAGGCGTCACAATTGCGCGTATATTTCACAAACGGATTGTCCAAGACAATATATGACCACTCATTCGCAAAAGGGACATCTACGCGTAAAACCAATGGTAAGATTGTATATTTATTCAATGTTTAGTCCCAGATATTGACTGTAGAATGACATGGTATGATTTAAAAATATTCTAGGGCTAATGTCGGGTTTATCTTGTTGCTACGGAATATTACATTACATTTCATTACAGGCATTTGGCAGACGCTCTTATCCAGAGCGATGGGCAACAAAGTGTATAATCATAATCAGGAACAAGTGTGTCGAAACCCTAGAGAGAAGTACCGTTCCAAGTGCAGGGAACAACCGCATAGTTCAACTTGGACCCGGTAGGTTAAACTGATTAACGCTAACACAAACAAGAACAGCAACAATGCAGTCTATGCAAAAATACAAGCAATAGTTAAGGCGAGTTAAGACTAAGTCACCTACGAAACAACTACCTAGTTACAACCCTAAGTTTACAGTCAATTTAGAGATTAAATTGAGAATACGATTTCTCTCAGCATAATGACGGATTCAAAGACTAAACGAACTCACCCGATATTGTCTTCAAATGGATCCATGCCAAAGAAAAGTAATGATTCATCCTCTCAAAAAGCTTTTACTAACAAACTTTTAGTAACAAAAAACTAAATATCAACTCGCCACCCGTGCTACCTGCGCTCGGAGTACCATATTATTTATTTAGACATTGGCAGACTACAGCATAAATTGCGTCTTTTGTTTATATTCAATATTAGAAATTGCAGCGAGAAACTGTAGCTGTAGACACAAGATAGTTTATGTTATGGTAGCAACGGAACGAAGCGGACTATACATGTATTGCCATCGTTGTTTTATTATGCCAGCGTGTTTTCGCGCGTTTGCACAGAAACTCAAAACCTACCAATAAAATGGTTTAGCTATTTCTCACCATAATTACAGATTTAAAGACTGAATGAACTAACCCGATACTGTCTTCAAATGGATCCATGCCAAAGAAAAGTAATTATTCATCCTCTCAAAAAGCTTTTACTAACAAACTTTTAATAACCTAGCATGCACTCTGGCTGGCACTGTCTTCCATTGCTTCTCCGACGTTCAGACCCTCGCCTCACTGATAAAAATTAGACCCTAAGGTGTCGGATTACTTGCGTTGCCATGGATGTCGCTTGCCGCAAAGAAGTTTACTAGATGTGGTAACACTTAGAATTTGCAGCAACAGCTCTTCCGCACCCCAACTAATAAAAAAAGTCCAAATGGCGGGCAAACAATATGTCGGACAAAGTTGTAGAGCACGTTCAGATGCATAGGTCGATGAAGTTTTGTGTTGATCTAACTTATGGTGTGGCAGTTATGGCCTTTTACGCATGACCCTGTTATAGCGCCGCCATCTGGCCTACATAGGTGATTTTTAGTGCCTGAGTAGTGGGGGGCCATAGGAAACCCCATTGCCAAATTTGGTTGCTCTAGGACTTATGGTTGCTGAGCTTCAGACATTTTAGTGGAGAAAACTTCCACGCCCCAACTAAAAAGTCAAAATGGCGGGCAAACAATATGGCGGACATAGGTGGTCCCAAAGGCAAAGTTGTAGAGCACATTCAGATGCATCAGTCGATGAATTTTTGTGTTGATCTAACTTATGGTGTGATTTTTAGTGCCTGAGTAGGGGGGGGCCATAGGAACCTACCTGCCAAATTTGGTTGCTCTAGGACTTATGGTTGCTGAGCCTCAGACACTTTTAGCGGAGAAAAATAAGAATAATAATAATCCTAACAGATACAATAGGATTCCACCAGCTTCGCTGCTTGGACCCCTAATAATCCTAACAAATACAATAGGGTTCCACCAGCTTCACTGCCTGGACCCCTAATAATAATAATAATCCTAACAGATACAATAGGGTTCCACCAGCTTCGCTGCTTGGACCCCTAATAATAATCCTAACAAATACAATAGGGTTCCACCACCTTCGCTGCTTGGACCCCTAATAATCCTAACAAATATAATAGGGTTCCACCACCTTCGCTGCTTGGACCCCTAATAATCCTAACAAATACAATAGGGTTCCACCAGCTTCACTGCTTGGACCCCTAATAATAATAATAATCCTAACAGATACAATAGGGTTCCACCAGCTTCGCTGCTTGGACCCCTAATAATCCTAACAGATACAATAGGGTTCCACCAGCTTCGCCGCTTGGACACCTAATAATAATAATCCTAACAGATACAATAGGGTTCCACCAGCTTCGCTGCTTGGACCCCTAATAATCCTAACAAATACAATAGGGTTCCACCAGCTTCACTGCTTGGACCCCTAATAATAATAATAATCCTAACAGATACAATAGGGTTCCACCAGCTTCGCTGCTTGGACCCCTAATAATAATCCTAACAAATACAATAGGGTTCCACCACCTTCGCTGCTTGGACCCCTAATAATCCTAACAAATACAATAGGGTTCCACCAGCTTCGCTGCTTGGACCCCTAATAATAATAATAATCCTAACAGATACAATAGGGTTCCACCAGCTTCGCTGCTTGGACCCCTAATAATCCTAACAGATACAATAGGGTTCCACCAGCTTCGCTGCTTGGACCCCTAATAATAATAATAATCCGATCAGATACAATAGGGTTCCACCAGCTTCGCTGCTTGGACCCCTAATAATCCTAACAGATACAATAGGGTTCCACCAGCTTCGCTGCTTGGACCCCTCATAATAATAATAATCCGTTCAGATACAATAGGGTTCCACCAGCTTCGCCGCTTGGACACCTAATAATAATAATAATCCGATCAGGTACAATAGGGTTCCACCAGCTTCGCTGCTTGGACACCTAATGATAATAATAATCCGATCAGATACAATAGGGTTCCACCAGCTTCGCTGCTTGGACCCCTAATAATAATCCTAACCGATACAATAGGGTTCCACCAGCTTCACTGCTTGGACCCCTAATAATCCTAACAGATACAATAGGGTTCTACCAGCTTTTCTGCTTGGACCCGTAATAATAATAATCCTAACACATACAATAGGGTTCCACCAGCTTCGCTGCTTGGACCCCTAATAATAATCCTAACAAATACAATAGGGTTCCACCAGCTTCGCTGCTTGGACCCCTAATAATAATAATCCTAACAAATACAATAGGGTTCCACCAGCTTCGCTGCTTGGACCCCTAATAATAATAATAATCCTAACAAATACAATAGGGTTCCACCAGCTTCGCTGCTTGGACCCCTAATAATCCTAACAGATACAATAGGGTTCCACCAGCTTTGCTGCTTGGAGCACTAATAATAATAATCCTAACAGATACAATAGGGTTCCACCAGCTTCGCTGCTTGGACCCCTAATAATAATAATAATAATAATCCTAACAGATACAATTGGGTTCCACCAGCTTCGCTGCTTGGAACCCTAATAATCCTAACAGATACAATAGGGGTCCCCCAGCTTCGCTGCTTAGACCCCTAATAATCCTAACAGATACAATAGGGTTCCACCAGCTTCGCTGCTTGGACCCCTAATAAACCCTATACCACTAGATGAGCAGCACTCCGACAGCCAGTGATTTAGCGACGATAGCCTGCTGTAGACCTCATCGCTCTTACAAGCTGGAAGAGCTTTTTACTTCGCGACATCTTACTTCGCGGCATATTACTTCGCGACATCTTTTTAGCCACTGCACACACCGATACAAAGTTATTTTAGTGACCTCCGATTGCCTCAATTGGATGTTATTGGTGCCGACATGGATAATAATTCCAGAATATTTACGTTTACTTTTAGCACTCTTAGATTAGCCTCAACGTCGGTAGCTCTGGCACCAGGCATACACTGCGCTATGGTTGCTGATGTCTCTAACCTCACGTTTCTCAAAATACTATCCCCTATGATCAGGGATTTCTCAGTAGGTGTGTTACTGAGTGGGGAGTATCAGTTGGAAACACAAGTTGGGTGGTGCTCAGCGGCCCTAGGCCGACAACTATGTTTCTTCTGCACCGCAACAAAATCATCCTGCAGCGAGGACACTGGCAGCAGAGAAACACTCGCATCTAGACTAGCATCCGGCTCAGTCAAAAGGGAATCTAACAAAGTCTCACTCTCCGGGATCTGATATGTCCGGATGCAGGCCTCTAACTCAGCTACATTCTGGGCTAATTCTTAATTAAGCTAACACTTACCAGAAATACCATTACTAGTAAAATTGGCAACCGAGCTAAGGCTAAACATGCAGCGGACGGTACAAATGGAAGCCGTGATGCACTCTTACCGTATTTTTCTTTAGTTGTTAGCGTCTTTAAAGATGCGATAACTTCTTAAGATTCAAAAAATAGATTTGGAATAAAAGTTTGTTGAATTAAGCAGAGCAAACACAACGGCAGTACATTACATTACATTACATTTATTTCGCAGACGCTTTTATCCAAAGCGACGTACAAAAAGTGCATATCATGGTCGTAGGCAACTGCTGAACACAGGTTCAGAAAGGTATAATACTTATTTTGTACAGCTATTTCTAGCTAAGAACACAGTTCACGCAGTGAACACTATTCTAACCTAACCTCTGCAAAGCCAACTAGGCAGAAGTATAAGCTACAGTATTAGGACAAAGACAAATACAAGTGACATGAAAAAGGGGGGGGGTTTTTTTTTTTTTTTTTTTTTTTTTTTTTTTTAATTAAAGAGTGAAATATACAGCATGGTGGTGGTTAATCTAGGTATAGTCTGAAGAGATGAGTCTTCAGGCCACGGCGGAAGATGGGTAATGAGGGGGAGGTTCGGAGAGGGACGGGAAGTTCGTTCCACCACTGGGGAGCTAGGGTGGAGAAGCTCTGTGATCCCTTTGGGCGGGTGGGAGGGGTTACTAGGCGCCCTGCTTCCGCAGAGCGGAGTGGTCGAGCAGGCACGTAGAAGCGAATCATGTCCTGCAAGTAGGTGGGGGCTGTCCTGTTGGCAGCAGTGTAGGCGAGGGTCAGGGTTTTGAACCGGATCCTGGCGGCGACAGGTAGCCAGTGGAGTGATCGCAGCAGAGGAGTGACGTGGGAGAATTTGGGAAGGTTGTAGATGAGTCGGGCAGCGGCATTCTGAATCATCTGAAGTGGCTGTATGGCACAAGCTGGCAGGCTTGCAAGGAGAGAGTTGCAGTAATCAAGGCGAGAGGTCACCGTAGCCTGGACGAGCAGCTGGGTGGAGTGCGTCGTCAGGTATGGTCGAATCCTTCTGATGTTGTACAGAAGGAATCTGCAGGACCGTGATGTTGCCTTGATGTGCTCCTTGAGGTCCAGTTGGTCATCCAGGACCACTCCCAAGCTCTTGGCAGAGTGAGAGGCAGTCACTGTGGTGCCATCAACCGTGATTGAGAGCTCACGAAGTAAGGAGGTCTTGCACGGGAAGAAGAGCAGCTCAGTAAAACCCGCCTTCTCAGGGCACAATTTCCCAGAATCCAAAGCAGGTCCAAATGAAACTCACAAACACGCTCTCTGTCTGTACTCCCAGTCTCAGCCTTGCACCTTTAAGCACCTAGGCTGATTAGTTAACGCAGCCCAGGTGCGAGTGCTCTCCCCACTCTGTAGGTGTGGCCAAAAGAAATTTGTTCCATTGGACTAAATGTTAGTTACCTACCACAGCTTTAATGTCTCTCTTTTTTCACTCTGTAGAAGGGACAGTGGGATGGTGAAGGAGGAGATCAAGGCTTTCCTGGGGAATCGGCGTATCTCCCAGGCTGTGGTTGCCCAGGTGACAGGTAAGTCTAGCTTGTAGTGTGCACTTTTGTTTAAAATTTGCATCTTTATTCAGTGATGATCTGTCTTTGTTTCTGTAGCTGTGTGATGGAGTATGTCAAATGTTATGATTTCAATCTGCATCTGTATTTTTAGATGAATGTTGTTCTGCTTTTTGTGTTTCTGTGTCTTTGTTCAGGGGAACATTGGTTTGTGTGTGTCTGTTCAGATCAGCAATGGTTTGTGTGTGTGCGTGTTTGTTCAATTGAGCATTGGTTTGTGTGTATCTATTTGTTCACATCAGCATTGATTTGTATGTCTGTATTTGTTCAGATTAGCATTGGTTTTTGTGTCTGTATTTGTTCAGATCAGGATTGGTTTGTGTGTGTCTGCATTTGTTCAGATCAGCATTGCTTTGTGTGTGTCTGCATTTGTTCAGATCAGCATTGGATTGTGTGTGTCTGTATTTGTTCAGATTCAGATTGGTTTGTGTCTGCAGCCTTTCTCGGTCTCTTCCTCTCTCTCAGGCATCAGTCAGAGCCGTATCTCTCACTGGTTGCTGCAGCAGGGGTCAGACCTGAGTGAGCAGAAGAAGAGGGCATTTTATCGCTGGTACCAGCTGGAGAAGACCACACCCGGTAGTGCCCCTGTCCTACTCCGCCCCCAGTCTCTTTCCTTTAAACAACTACTGGAGACTTTGAGCCATTGGCTTATAGTCATGTGTACTCCTATCTTAACTGTGGTACACACAAACACACCACATCTTTTCTCTGTGCTGGCGCTGTACTTCTACCATGGTAATGTGTTCCATTGTTAGCATCCTCATATAATGCCTTTATCATAGACACCAAGGTCAAAACCAAAGAAAAATCGTCTATACTTCACAATTCAAGAGCCTTTTTTCTCCTGCCCACACTGTATCACACAGCTACTGTCTTTTCGCACATCATTTTTCAGGAGAAAATGCTTGTAAAATGGGAGCACTGTAGAGCCCTGATGTGAGACTACAAGTGTGTCTATGTGTGTGCATGTTCATCACATTTGTGCTCTTGTGGATGCATGTGTAGTTTCTGGATTTGTGCATTCAAGCTTGCATGAATGTGTGCACATGCATGTTGGCTAACACATCCTTCCTGTCATTAAATCCTCTCCCCTGTGTGACTGCATCCTTCACAGGGACACTCCCTGCTTTTCATGAACACGCATACACACACACACATACACACACACATACAATTGCAATATTTCTAACTTCTTCTTGTCCTTGGGAGGTTTGGTGCCTGGAGGCAGAGGGGCCTTGCTGCAAAGCCTAATTATTTAGTGTTGTACAGACTTTTAGTTTATGATAGAGAAACCTCTCCTGCCTTCAGTACAAAAATGAATCAATGATCAAGTTTTTTGATTATTGATAAGCAAACAATGATACAGAAATGATCAATGATCTGTAGCATAGTTTCCAAGATGGTAAAAACATCCTATTCAATTTGACCCCGATAAAACTTATTTAGGGTAGGCAAATCTACATCATGTTTCCCTACGTGATTAAATAGTTAAATAAATACATTTCACAAAATAAACTAGAAAGTGCATCAGTATGAAAGGTTTGATCTGACCCAAGCTTGCCTGCAAGTATGCAAGTTTAACATAGTTGGCAGACTGTAGGGGGAATTTCACTTTATAACACTTCTGGGGTCATTTTCACACGTACCTGGGCTTGTGTGCACCCCAGACAGTTTTAGGTTGCTTGCCCTAATATTTAGATATTTGATACCCCCCCATCCAATAGAAGCCCATTCAACATCAGACTCCACGTTGGACTCATTGTAAACGCACGTCCCTGCTTCTCATGACTGATATGGTCCTTCTAATGAATGTGTTGCCCTTAATTTTTTGATTAGTTATTTAATTTTAAATTTCTAACGTTAGAAACAAAGACCTATTTTTTTAGCGCAAGTCCACACAGTACGGTTTCCGGTTTTTTCTTCTTCGATTTCGTTTCGCGACAAAAAAAAGCAAAACATTCAGTTAACCTAGCGTTGAAATTGAACAAACTAACATCTGCTAGCTTTTGTGTGATGCGATATCGGTGTTATAATGAGGTGCATTGTACCCAGTTGTTATAATGCCCCCGTTAAACTGGCCTTGAAAGCACATTTTCATAGGTGTCCACACGATGCAACTTTGTGTCAGACATGGCTGGATGTAATCAGACACCCCAACATAACAGCTGAAGAAGTTCGCAAACGAGGACTAAAGGCTTTTACATAGTCTATAAGTACAGGGCGCATACGCTGTGCGGATGGACAGTCCGCAGTCGTTCGCCTTTTCATACTCTAGTCGTACCACTGCATACCCAAGCCCTACATTTCCCACAATCTTTGCGCGTTGTTTTCCTTTTCTGCCGGAAGTTAGACTGTAAACAACATGGCCTCGTCCTTGCCCAGCGTTGTGCATATTTCTCTCTATGAATTGTTGTTCTTCTGAAAATCTTTATAATCCCGTTGGGATGAATCGCATAGGTGCCTGTACCTTCTCACCTCTTCAGCCAGTCTCTCTTCAAATGTCCACTCCATGTCTATTTTGTGTATTCCGCATTACCGCGTGTTTCCGGTGCCACATGAAATGCATGTCGATGTGAAACAGTTTCATACCGAGCCATGATTTGTGTGACACAGGTACGTGTACGCTAGGTACGCGCGGTCACAAAAATTGAGCTTTGTGCGGACATGCCAAGGCGGACGTATGCTGAGGTCTGCTATTTCGTCATTTTGACCGCGCGGACCCCAGCGGAGTCCGGTCCGTGTATGCTATGTCTGGACCATGAACTGGCCTTAAGGGTATGCAGCGACCACTTTGAAGCCACCGACTACCAAGGCAACCGTCTGAAGCCTGGAGCTGTACCCACCGTTTTCCCATTTGTTGGTCAAACCGCTCGAGGTAGGTACTGAGTGGGCTGGCTAACGCTATCGCGTCTGTCTGTGATACATAGGATGTCTACGGTAACAGTTAGACAGCTTGCTGGCTGTTGTTATAGGGTTTTGCTAGCTATATAGTAATACAACACTATTTATACGACCAATCTAATGTTATTGTCTGCTGGTACGCCCACATCAGAAGTCACGCAATGATACGCATCCTCAAGTTCGACACTAAACTGCCTGGGTCTACTTCCTGCATTTGTAAAGGAAAGCAATAAAACAGCGTAAAATATTAACATAATGAAATAAGTAATCGAAAAATTAAGGGCGACACATTCATTAGAAGGACAATATCAGTCATGGGGGGGGGGGGGGGTGTTGCTTACACAGGTATCAAATATCTAAATATTGAAGCAAGCAACATAAAAAACTGTCTGGGGTGCACACAAAAGCCTGGGTAGGTGTGAAAATGACCCCAGAAATGTTATAAAGTGAAATTCCCCTTTAATACAGCACTTGTATCTTTTAGTCCATAAGTAAATTATCAATCAGTGGAGTACATCTAATACACACAACTGAGCTAGGAAAAAAAAGACGGAATAAAGAAAAAAGGTAAAGACCCCATCTCTTCACAATCCCACTCCCACAGTAACCGTTAGCGAGATTGAGCTTACACACTGTCCACAAGAGTGGACCCAACTCTTGTTTTTAATAAATCGAATATCCTAATTTCAATCAACTTAGCAAACGGAGAAGAGATTCAGTATTTTCCAATAAAATAACCACGAGGCACACTGTTCATTTGACGAACGCGAGCACTGTGTGTGAAATCTGATTTGACCCTTTCGGACAAACTTTCAAAACAGTGTGCCTATGACAATATCACTAAGGTCATATCAAAATTACCCCTCGAGTTCAAATTCAACGCATGTCTCATGTACAAAACAGGAATGATAACTGTAATAAATATAACGAAAATAAATCAATACTCTGTAATCAATACTCTAATATAGATCCTGATCTAAACTCTTGCATAATCAGATCTCGCTCCTTCTGGTCCATGTCCCCATGCTGCAAGATTGAGACAAGATTACATCCAGCGCATAAGCACACCCTGCCTCTACATAGCCTAGACTTCTGAATATTGCATTTCTAAAAGCGTTCTAGCTTTCGTTTCAAAAGTAACTTGATCTCACCAGGGCGAAGTCCCCTTTTCTTCTTGTGTTCAAGAAAATGACAGCCTGCGTGATTGTCAAAGTCTCGTACAGGTCTCAGAGCATATCCAACTTCCATTCCTGTTTTAAAAAACATAGTAAGTCCCAGAGTAAAAGTGCAACACTTCATGCAAATAACCATTTTATTTCAGTGAACAGCTGTAGCACAGGATCTTGAGACCAAAGACACTGGACATTAAGAAAGAGGTACACCAGGGTCTCATTTATGACACTGTGCAGTTACTCTCCTTCCTGGGTGTACTCTTTCATTATCACAAGAACTACGTCAAACAAGGCTTCGATTTCACAATTTTAGCAGAGTGCTTTAGCAAGAAGGAAGTCAGAAGCATACTGTAAGCATTGATGTAGAACTTCTTGATACCTTCCAAAGTAAGGTCCTCCTTTAACAGGGATGCAAACTGGTTGGCACATAAATTTTGGTCACTTCCAACACATCAGGTGGCATCGTAGCAGAGAGGAGCACCACCTAAGCTGAAAGGGAGGTTATAATCTCTGCTTCACGTGAACACTTCTTTCACGTCCTAAGAATGAATTTGTGGCACTAGACTTTGAGACACAGGACACCGGACATTAAGAAAGAGGTCCGCCCAAATCTCATTTGCAGTGCAGTGCAGTGCTAAATATTCTACTTCAACCTACTACCCTGCTAGCATTATTTCATAAACTAAGACGACTTGATTTAGGAAATTTTAGCATGGTTCTTTAACGCAGAAGAATCAGTTTTACATGCATGGTTGAAATATTTCTCTAGTAAGCACCAAAATATTTGTTTATACATTTGTGAATTTGTTTAAGATAGATTTGGTACTTTGATGTGTCCTCAACCATCAGCACTTCATTTAAGATTCACTACAATACAAGCCACAAAAGCCGCAAAATCATGGTACAACAGGCATTTTTAATTTCATTTTAAAGAAGTTGCACTTCTAGATTGCTCGACTGTTTGATTTGGCAAGATTGACTTTCTGGCTTTCTGTACATGATGGATCGGTATCATTCAAGTGGTTCAGATGATAACCCTGCATCAGCTGTTTTTTTTCTAACAAAATCTAACACTACTACCAGCCAATTAGTAGGCTGACACAAATCACAATGGGACAGCTATGGCTTTAGCTTATTGATGGACTAGTTGTACCTTGTCAGGAAGCTGGAATTTGAGGATAGCCTGATGTGACCACTTTTGGTAGGTGGAAGAAGACCTTTGAGGGTAAGACACATTTTATTTCTATCATAGTGGTTGTGTTTTGAATAGTCTAATCGATTACTGGTGATGCTTTGTCTCTGCCTTTGGTTTTCTTCCAAAAAATTAGTAGGCCAGTCAGTGCATGTTATTGCTATGCGTACATCCCCAAGCCGCCGTGCTGTTGCTCAGTATCTCGATAAAGCTGGGTGGTATCATTTTATTTTTAATGTTAGGCTACTGTGAAAGTTATCTCAGTGGATTTGTTAGTAAATGAAGTTGGCTGTGATATATGCAGTTTTTAAAGCTCATATTTCAATTGCCCCTGTAACTCTCTAACCTTGTAAATGTCTGGAGTTGATCAGATTATTAGCTTGTCTTACTGTGAGCTATTTAATAGTTGCGTGTTTTCCAATGAGATTCCCCTCGTCATTTGCATGTATCTGAGCAATTCTAGTTTTTATTTTGTCATGGTGCTGTATTAGCCATGCCAAGTTATTCTGTGCTAACCCAGCGTGATATTGTCTGCCCACTGAATTTTTCATCATCCTTCGGTTTCTTTTTCTAAACTGGGCGGGTGGTGATTGGGGGCTCCATGTGGGCATTTGTGATTAATACACCAGCCAAAAGCCACTTGCATTTCATAGAATTACTGCTGTACAATAAAAGAAAACACTTCACTTTACCCATGCTCATTATTATTTTCAGAAATACAGTCACAAATAGGTTTTGAGACAGGCAACAGGCTTGTTTCCTTGTTTGGAACAAAATGAACCATTTTTTTCTTTCAAACCGGTTCAGGAACATTTGTGTTGTGTGCGAAACAAAAGAACAGAATCTGCTCAGACCAAACAGGTAGAAAATAAATTAGTTTTACAAGCCCTGTTTGTAATAAACATTGGTTGGGGTCATCTGTGTGCTTTTTTCCCAAGTGAGGGTCAGAACATTAAAATGAGAATATAACTGGTTGACTGTGTGTCTGCAGTCTGCCTGCACAGCTGTGTGAGAGGTGCAGACCTCCAGCGCAATGACTACTGTTCAGACAGTGAAAAACTGTTGCACATGTTGTGGACGAAGAAGTTCTCTCCATAATCACAGGCCTCTGCAGAAGTGATTACGCCCTATAAAAATACGGTTGGCCATTCCTAATTCAACAAAAAATTGCGACACAAAGTGGAATGAGTGCATGTTTTATGTGGTCCTGATACAGTGTGATGCAACCATGTTGTTCATGCAACCATGTTGTTTTCTCCCCCCTGTCCCAAAGGTGCCACTCTAAACATGCGTCCTGCCCCCATGGCTCTGGAGGAGGTGGAGTGGAGACAAACCCCACCCCCCATCAGCTCCGCCCCTGCCAGCTTCCGCCTGCGGCGAGGCAGCCGCTTCACATGGAGAAAGGAGTGTCTCGCCGTGATGGAGAGGTGAGAGGGGAAACGGGAGTGACGAGAGTGAAGGAGAGCTGTTTATCTGGATGTAGAAAAATGTATTTGTTTCTGTCAATTTCAGAATCCAGCAATAGTGTTTTTCCCACAGCGCGCAGGCAGGACTGCCGCCGTGGGCTACACATGGCAAATTGTGGCCACTCACACATGGACGACCTCTGAGGGATGTTTTGTGGGACGCATGCGCAGGTAGTGCTTCGTTTAGTTGGACGTATGTGCAGGTGCATCTCCCAAAATCAGCACTTTGAATGGGACAAGATTTTTAAGCACAGCTCTATCGCCTAATGTTACTTTAGCTAACCCTAACATGTTCGTATTTCGCCTACTTTAGTTAACCTAGTTAGCGCGTACCACCGATACAGATGTATGGACACACGGAGGACAACAAATAATGGTACAGAGGTGAGGACATGCCATAGCTAGCTAGCTATATAGTTAGCCAAGTTTTACTCATGACACTTTGTACAGGTGTGCCATGGGTCTGGACGGTTCCATGCTTGTTTGATTTTGAGCTTAATAATGAGAACCTGCTGCACTTGAACAAAAAGATAATTCCAGTATGGGTATCTGTGTGGAATCTGACTGCATGTTGGTAGTTACAGACCACAAGCCTGCACTTCCGCTGTTTTAATCATTATAAAATCCATTAGAAACTGTGCTGATGTGAGGACTGCCTGTGCATTTTTGTGCCACTGCTGATTTTTTGACGATTTTGTAAAAATGTTTCCAAGTAGTCCAGTCTAAGTAAATTGGTCCTTTAAAATGCTTTACACAATGGCAATATGCATGATTATTCAACACTGTAAAACAGCATTGTGGAATGCTGCTAAGTCAAATCAGATGTTTGGCAAGAAATGAACCACAGTGCAATAGTTTGAATATGTTTTAATGCAGTGCCTAGGCATGAAATTGTTAATAATGTCTCATTCATTTTTCTTTTTTTCTGCTCAGTGGAATTGGGGGCTTTGTCAACATCAAAAAATATATTTTCTTTTGAGAAAATAAGGGACACAAGAGATATCAGGGTTCACTGCTTACTTTTTGCTTCATAGATCTTTAGTTCCGCATATTGCCCTCAGATTTTGCACACTTGTGGTCAAGGGGCTTATGATCCAAGACATGTATAGTTTCACCTGCTGTATATATATATGTGATTTCTTAGTATTTCTTTTCAGAATAATTTGATTTCATTCTTGCATTTTCGTCAACTAATAACATTTGTGGCACTTTATTTCTACCTAAATTATGAATATAATCTAATCTTAGTTAGTATTGTAAATGATACAAGTGTCTTGTACTTGAAGTTATAAAGCCTTAAATAGAGCACTCTCTAAAGGGGTAAGTATTTGCCAGATTTAGAATCTGCACAAAAGGGGTTTACGACCATAGCATTCAATCTTTAATCACCATCGTGATTTAAGGCTTTCGTCAAAAGCAATTCCCACCACAAATCAATCACAAGGCTGCATTTGGAGCTGCTGAAGTTGCCGCGGGTTTCTGTCGAAGGAATAGTTGGCGTCCATTAAAATTTTTACATTTTAAACTTTTAGCATTTAGCACACAACTCATTAGTGACTTACACAGATTACCAAAAGTGAGGTAAAAAATGTTTTAACTGATGAACTTAAAAGCTGAGGTGAATCAATAGGCTCCTAATTGGCGATGGCCAGTTAAAATAAGCATTTTGGTAGATAATGAAGACGACAAAGCAAATGATAATGAGTCAAACCTGCATTATGTTAATACGTTTAAGGAAAAAATTGTGAACTTAAACACATTTAAGTTCTTTCACAATGTCTCAACAACTTAATTGGAAGCCTGTTGATTCCCCACAGTTTTTAACTGCTTCCTTCACATGCCAAATCTGGGTAGTCCTCACCCATTTAGGGGGTGCTTATTTAAGGTTTTATCTCCAGATGTGAGCATCACAGAAACTTGGCAAATGGCCTAAATGAACCAAGACACTTGTACCATTTTAAATACTAGCCTAGTTTCCTGTCTCAAAACCTATTTGTGACTGTATTTTTTAAAATAGTAATGAGCATGGGTAAAGTGAAGTGTTATCTTTTACTTGTACAGCAGCAATTCTATGAGATGCACGTGGCTCTTAACTGCTGTATTAATCACGACTGCCTACATGGAGCCCCCCATCACCACCAGTCCAGTTTAGATAAATAAACTGATGGATGATAGAAAACACAGTGGGCAGACAGTATCACACTGCGTCAGCACTGAATAACTTGGCTAATACAGCATCATGACAAAATAACATTAGAATTGCCTTGAATTGCTTTGATGACGGGGGAAATCCTGTTGGGAGAGACGCAACTATTAAATAGCACACAGCAGCACACGTAGTTCAACTTGGAAAATGAGAAATGCCTGCTGCCACCACGATTTTGCACCACCACACCGGGAAGCATGATGTAGACTAGCCTACCCTAAATTAGTCTTACCTGGGCTCTAAGAGAAAAATATTTTTTTACCATCCTGGAAAGCACACTACAACTTGATCATTTCTGTATCGACGCTTGGTTACCTACAGTAACCAAGTACAGTATCAGTGTTAAAGCTGACGATGCATTTATATTTTGATCAATGTTTTCTTATAACAACTTTACAGCGACCTTTTCTCTTCTGAAACTTGCTCATTAATCACACAAATTTTACAGCTTTATCATTCATTCATTTTTGTACCAACACTTTTGTACCAATAACCAACAACCTTACAACTTGATCTTGACACACAACTTGACACATTGTGAGTAACCTATATAAGGTGAATTAATACCATCTTTTTGCAATATTCTGTTGTCTCTGTGGGCGAGATAGCTCAGGAGGTAAGAGCGGTTGTCTGGCAGTCGGAGGGTTGCTGGTTCGATCCCCGCACTGGGCGTGTCGAAGTGTCCCTGAGCAAGACACCTAACCCTTAACTGCTCTGGTGAATAAGAATCATCAATTGTAAAGCGCTTTGGATAAAAGCGCTATATAAATGCAGTCCATTTACCATTTACTCTTTTAAACCCCATGGTATGGGTCAGATAATGCCATGCTCAGTTTCCTTAAAAATACTTGAATTTTTTGTTTTTTTTAAATTTATCTAGACATACTTTTTTTGTAATTCCACAAATATTGTTATTATCTTTACTAAATGAATACCTCTATCCTTTTGAGTTAAAGAGGAACGCCAAGGCGTGCCTTTTGCACTTTTGTTGGGCTATGTTGCTCTTAGTTTGGGTAAGTGCGGGGGAGAGAGGGGTGGGATGGCTACATTAGTGTTTTTATGGTGCATCTGTCAGTGTTTTTTTTTGTTTGTTTATTGCAGTCACGACGTTCACATTCACTTTTTATTTTAGCAGACAGTGAGGAAAACCTTGACACTTGTGTTATACTATTCCACTTTTCTTGCTCATGAATAGGTTTAATACTAGAAAAGTAACCTTTATATCGTGGAACGTGAAAGGGGCAAACCATCCTCGTAAACGGCACCAAATATTAGCTTACCTTTCGCAGCTTAATGTAGACATAGCGTTTTTACAAGAAATGCATTTTCGTAATGCAGATGTCAACAGGATTCATAGGAGTTGGGTAGGGAAAGTCTTCCATTCTAGATTTGACTCTAGAGTCAGAGGCACAGCAATACTTATAGATAAAGACATTCCCTTTGAAATGAGTGAAATTATTGCAGATTCAAAGGGTAGATATATCATTGCCTCCGGGCAACTTTTCAACAAACCTGTGACTTTGGCAAGTATCTATGCTCCCAACTGGGACGGCAAAGCTTTTATTTGTTCCTTGTTCTCCACCCTACCAAATGTGGACAGCCACTCGCTTATAATTGGGGGAGATATAAACTGTACCTTAAATCCTGATCTGGACCGTTTGTCGACCAGACCTACTCAACCGTTAAAAATGGCTACTGCCTTAAAGAGCACAGTTTGGCCTGAAATGATCCCTGGAGGTTCAAATATCCACAGAGTAGGGCTTATTCCTTCTTCTCTCCAGTATACCATACGTTCTCCCGAATTGATTATTTTCTCATTGACATTAGATTGATTCCCCTCATTAATCAGGTTGTATACCACAGCATAGTAATATCTGATCATGCCCCCATTTCTCTTGAATTGATTTTTCCAAACCAGCCCACCCCTTTTAGATCATGGCACTTAAACCCTCTTTTACTTTCAGAACCTACATTTGTTAAAATTATGAACAGTCCGATCAAGCTTTTTATTGAGACTAATGCCTCCCTAAAAATGTCCCAGTGTGTTTATGGGAAACTCTAAAAGAATTTTTGCATGGCCATATTATCAGCAACGGAGCCAATAGTAAAAAAAGAGAATGCTGCTAAACTGAAGGAGCTCTCTGATGGTATAGCAGAGGTAGACACACAGTATGCTACATCCCCAAACCCTATCAAAAAGAATTAGCCTTCAAACAAAATTAGATTTGGCCTCTACAGCTAAAGCAGATCAACTAATCCTTAAAGCTCACCATCTGATATATGAACATGGTGATAAATCCGGCAAACTGCTTGCCCATCAGGCACATCAGTACTTTGTCTCAAGGCAAATAATGCAAATTAGGACCTCTTCGGGTTCCACAGTCTCAGACCATGTACAGATTAATGATGCATTCTCTAATTTTTACACAAAACTGTACACCTCAGAATGTGAAAACAACTTAAGTATGACTGATTCCTTTTTTGAAGGTCTAAATCTACCTCAATTAAATGAAGCTGAAATAGCTAAACTTGATAGTCCCTTGTCGATTGAGGAGATTCAAGAAGCTATAACAAGCATGCAGTCAGGCAAGTCGCCCGGCCCCGACGGATTTGTAGTGGAATTTTAAAAGATGTTTTCAAATGACCTTGCACCTTTGCTCCTCGCTCTGAGTCATTCCAATTTGTTATCCCAGTAACAGTAGTAAAATAGAATATAAAAGGTCAGTTACCCCCCACTCTGAGACAGGCCTCAATGTGTCTTCTACCTAAAAAAGGCAAGGACCTGTTGCTCCATGATTCATATAGACCAATTTCACTCATTAATAGAGATTATAATGTTTTGGCAAAATGTCTTGCTTAGAATTAGTGCTTCCATGCATTATATCCCCAGATCAGACAGGATTCGTTCAAGGGAGATACTCCTTTTTTAATACTCGCAAGCTTTTTAACATCATATATACTGATCTTCAGCGACCTGTCCCTGAATTTTTGTTGTCTGTGGACGCAGAAAATGTGTTCGATCGGGTAGAGTGGGGCTTCCTCTTTAAAACTCTGGAGAAATTCGGCTTCAGCCAAAATTTTATTTCCTGGGTGAAACTGTTGTACGCGGCTCCTTTGGCATGTGTTCGCACAAATGATGTGCAATCAAAGTATTTCCCTCTTCAAAGAGGGACCAGACAGGGGAGCCCCCTCTCCCCGTTGCTCTTCGATCTGGCAATCGAACTGCTTGCTATTTCACTGCGACAGTGCCATACGTTTGAGGGGATATCCTATGTCATCAATACCGGTCATCCTGTCCAAATTAGATCATTTCGGGAAATTGTCTGGCTACAAATTGAATCTGGAGAAAAGTGAACTATACCCTGTCAATTCTGCTGCTCAAAATATACCTTCTTCTGCTTTCCCGATCAGGAGAGTGAGCTCTCACTTTAAATACCTTGGCATAGTGGTTCCCAGATCATTCAACCGTCTTCTTCAACTTAATCTAACACCTTTGATAGATATATGTAAAGATTTAGAACGATGGCGCACCTTACCCTTATCAATGGCAGGTCACATCAATTTGATTAAAATGAACATAGTTACTTAAAGTTAGCTTTTGGGTCAAGGGTCGCTCTGGTCCACCTGTGATAAATATAAATCTGCGTCAGCCACTTTAATTCACATGTTCTGGTCATGCCCTTGTCTACATGCTTTTTGGAGTTCAATTTTCAAATCCCTGAGTGAAGCCTATAACATATTAATTGAACCAGATCCTCTGATCGCCATTTTTAGTGTGAAACCAGAGATTGCTACCTGGTCAAGACATATTTATAATGTAGTTGCCTTTCTTGCTTGCTAGCTCACAGACTTATTCTGTATAACTGGGAAGATCCTAAACCACCTTCCCAAGGACGTCATGTTCCATTTAAAACTAGAAAAGATTACATTTACCCTAAGGGGGAAAAAGGGGGAGTTCAGTAAAACGTGGACCCCTTTTATATTATATTTCACTACTGTTACTGGGATAACAAATTGGAATGACTCTTAGTGCTCTAGTGATCTGTAGGAATGCAAGAACGTGTGGATCACTTTGTGTAGCTGTATGTATGACATTTCTTTCTTTCTTTCCCTTTCTTTCCCTTTTCTGTGTGTACTTTTTTTATTATCGTCATTGTTACTATTATTTCAATCAATTGTTGACAGTTGTAGCCTACTGGGATGGGACTAGGGGTGGGACTGGGTGGTAGGATGGATTGGGAGGAGAAGTGGGAGTGACCAGGGGGTTGGGGAAAGGGAGGGCGGTTTTATATTTTATATTTTGTATATTATATGGTGACCTTGTATTATGTATACCAGAACATTTTGAAAATTCAATAAAAAGATGTTTAAAAAAAAAAAGAAATGTCAAATTACTGAATACGATAGACAAGTGCCGAAATCAAAGTAATCCACATAATTGCACAGTCCGCTCCGTCCGAGCCCGTGGGATGCAGTCCCAGCACGAATGCTCGCCGTTCCAGGACGAAGGAAAGTGTTGGCATAGGGTCGGCTTCGTTGCGAGTAGGCAGATTGGAGGTCAACCGGAGGAAGCAGCACTCAGTCCGGACGGCGGTAGAGAAGCCGCCGTCCGGACAGGTTCGATGACATATGTAGCCGTTTACTTATACGATTGCATTTCAGGTTAGAAAATAACCAAGTGCCAGCAACTCACCTCTATTAATGAAGCCTTTCCCCACAGTGGCTAAAGAGTGCACTTCAACGCCTGATTGCAAAAAAGAACCTGAAACCCCGTCTACCCAATGTTAAGTCAATGGGGAAAACATGAAAAGAGGCCAATTTTCTCCGAGGAAAAATATAAAGTCACAAAATTTTTTACACAATAAATGATGGTTTAACTAGTTAATCCTATCCCTTGTAATGTCTCCCCTGGGTCTGATTTTTAAAAATAATTCCACCAAAATTCCCAAATCTGGGTTTCAGTGCATACAATGTGGATTGTCCTACTACCGTATGACCATATAAGGAAATTCCCCATCCTCGCAGCCAGGCTGAGTGTTTCAGTGGCAGGTGTGATGCTGTATCGTTTTATTCTGATTAGCTAGCTACATATGATCTCACCATTTTAAGTCTAAGGGCCAAAAATGTTTTCTAAATTGTTTCAAATAAAGGTGGCGTAAGTATAAAAAGAAACCTTGCACCATTAGAAAATGAACAGAAATATATCCAGTGTATGTACTCACTCATCTGACGGCCATGCAAGGAGCCTTCATTGACAAAATTATCAGCAAGCTCGTAGAATTTGAGCTCTGTAGGTCGCAACTTGTGTACCCTTCTGCCCTGCTCCAATTTCTGTTATTTCATCGAGATGCACTTTTACGGTTTCTACTGTTTACAAGGCATTTTGATACGCTTAGCTGTTCGCTGTTTTGCTTAGCTAGATGGGAGAATAACAGCACACGCATATGTCCCTAGCAATCTTTGCATATTAGAAAATAACAGTAGTACGAGATGAGGAGAAATTATTAAATTGAGTAGATGAAACAATATGTTGTTACCAGAATGGGCATGTAGGTGAATTCTGACATGATCACAGACTATAGTGCAAAGAATATAAAGTGACCATGAGCGTGAGAAGTTTCCTTATTGAACGGTATGTAAAACAGACGGTATTTCTAGTTATTCGTTTAGTTGTTTAGTTAAGCAATGCTTAAGCAGTCATGTTTTTAAATGTAATGATTTAATGGGGTGTTGCAGACAGTTCATACATAGTAAATGTTTGTATCAGAGGAGGCTGGTCCATAGAGGCAGAGGAGGTTGCTCCTCCTCTATTTTTGAGAGGCAAGAGGGAGATCAGAATATAAAAAAGAGTAATTGGTTGAAATAAACCATTACCAAATCTCAGTATCATTTATAAAATATTTTTTATCTCTTCTTTGGAAAAAAATCCATTATTGAAATTCTGATTAAAATGCTTCAACAGCCCTCTTGCAGGGCAGGCAAGAGGGGAAAGGGCAGTCTGTGTGAAGTGGTGGTGGGGGGCAGAGGAGGACGGGCTCCTGCTGTCCTCCTTAGGGCGGGATCTCTTATATCAATTTAATGTACTTCATTTTTTAATGCTAAGCTGTTATTGGCCAAAACACGTAAAATGATGCTCCAAGGGAGGACGTCCTCCCTAACCCATCAAAAACCACAATATTGACATTGCGTTGGTCCAATGATAATTACCAAATTTCATCTTCAATTCTCTACCACTGTATTGTATTATAACGTGCAAATTGAGAACTACTTTTAAAACACATCACTAAAAAATTACATTATATTTAAGCCTTTTCAACCAGAGGAGGCTGGTCCATAGAGGCAGAGGAGGTTGTCCAAATTTCCTTTTTTCGGGATTTACGTTTCCCTTTTTTATCGAGCAGTAGCTAGCTACTTGTGTTAACCAACGCAACATGGACGCAGATGCAGAGAGTGGGATGGAGAAGAACATCTTGTGGATTATTTGTTGTCACAGCCATTCCACAGTTTGGATTACGCAGCAGGTGAGGATCAAGACTGCTGGACGAGCACTCTCGTTCACCTGGCCCCTTTTTATATTCATCCTTTGTGTTGTAATATGATATGTAATGAATAAACCACGACGGGCTGTCCCGTTAATGGAAAATAATGTAGGGTCGCTTAACCAGCCCCGAAGTAGGCTACATTATTTTCCAATAACGGGACAGCCCGGAAGGGTTTATTCCACTTATACAACCGGTTACCAACAATGACTATATATGGTTACTTTTATATTTATTGATTTTCATCTATTTAATCAGCTGAAAGTGAAATATTCTTCTGCGGGCGTTTGGGCATATTTTACCCTTGTCAAGCAGAACTCTGGTTGGTATTTGCACCGCTGTTAAGCAAAAACCTCTGGTCGTTAATTCTATGAAAACAATGATTCTATCAAGAAAAAATAGTTCCTTCTGGTTTTATGCCGTACAGTTAGCACCAATTTTGGTCATTTTTGTCCTTATATTATTTAATAAAACTGCATGAAACTATAAGTCAATCAAATTCATCTCCCTAGCACCGTCTTACTTTTTAAATGGTGTGGTCGCAATGTAGACATAACGTTTTTCTAAGAACCTCTGAAACGAGTTTTGAATGTCAGCTTTATGACAGGTTCGCCGTGACTTGTCACCTAGCCAATATTAAAATTGTTGGTTTTAGGTTAGAATGGTTTCACGGCATGCTTGTTATCCCAGCTAGCTAGCTAGCTAACTATTGAATTGTATTCAAAACAGCGGTTACTGTAAACGCAATCTCATAAAAAACCCGTTTTCAACATACAAAAATGCATAGTTACTCACACATACAAGGCATACACCATCTATAACTAATTCATTCAGACTGCCAAAATCCTGGCCTGTCATTAAAAGTGTTGATATCAAAATGACGCCAAGTTACGGTACTACAAACAATATAGGCTATCTTGCCTCACCGAAATTAAATAAGATGTATTCCAAAGCAATACTACCCAATATTTCCTCAGTTCTTTCAGGTCACTTGGCCCTGTGTGTATAAGCATGCAGTACATGGACAGGCCACACATATGTGTGGATGTCTTTCTCACAGTCAAGATTGATTGAATCGGCGTCTATATGTCCAGTTTGTATTGGTATGTATGTATTTCGCTGCCCAGCCTTTCTGTTGCGTGAATGATTGTATGTTTCTTGGTATAAATGTCTGTTCGTAAATGTGAATGTAACATGCTGCGAGGGAAATGTCCCCATGGGGATAAAGACATTCTCTATGTATGTATGTACAATATGTATTTTACATGCAGTATTTACAGGGTTTCCCCCAGAAAAGTTGTTAGGCCCGGTGGCAAGTACCTTTTGACGGGGGCTGGCAGCCCGGCGCGGGCCGGCGGCCAACTGTCTTTTTTGATGGGGGCCAGGGACAAACTGATTTCAGCATTAAGGTAGGGCCCTATAGTTTCTGTGATAAGAGAATCACGGACAGAATTGCGGAATTCAGAATTTATAAAAGCTATAACACAGATTCCATAGGGCCCTACATTAAGTCAGTGCTAAAAGCTGACTGGAGATTTGAAAATATAACTGCGTAATGTGAATGTTGTTATAAATAAGTCATTTATTCAACACACATTTTAAAAAATCAACAACAATTTACAGCATAGCATAGTCTTACAAAGAATCTGACAACAATGTACAGACATGGAATGCTGTGTTTTCAACAACAACAAAAGAAATTAAATTAAATTAAATTAAATTAAAATAAATAATATCAAAGTTTTTGCACTCTACAAAAAAAGGTCCTGATTGGCTACTGATTCTTACAGCCTTGGAATGCTGGGCACATTTCAACAACAACAAAATAAATTAAAATAAATAATATTTGAACTCTACAAAAAACTTGTATTCAAGTCCTGATTGGTTACTGAATCTTACAACAAGCCTTGGAATGCTGAGCACATTTAAATAGGGATAGGAATCGCGAACCGGTTCCACGTTGTCCTATTTATTGGAATCGTATGGCTCCGAGCTTATCGATTCCGCTTATCGAAGCCAGCATGTTTTCACGACAGCTGCGCATTGCAAAACAATGACGTAACGCCTTGGGGGAGGCACGCACGCAGGCAGCCTCTCTCAGGTGTTTGTTTTGGATGGCAGCTGTCATGACAAATTTGATCAGGGCTGCCAGCCTTGATTCTGTTGCGATAAAGATTTTAAGACAACTCCGCAATTTCTCTGGATTAACGGGTTATTTTCTAGCCTGAAATGCGATCATATTACTAAATGGCTACATATGTCATGTAACGTGCAGTTGGCTATCTCCCTGGATATGAAGTAAATGTTTTTACCAATAAATAATAATAATAAATTTTTATCCATGGAACTGTCGTGTTTGCGATTGCCGTCGTGGATGTCAGAAGGAAATGTCACTGACAAAAAAAAGTTTGCTCTCTTTGCAGTGGTTTGGGCTGGAAATGAGCTGTAAGAGCGGGATATTCACAACACTGCCTACTGATTAGCTACTGAATCTTACTGTACAGCCTTGGAATGCTGGGCCATTTCAACAACAACAAAATATCTATGTATCTGTGTTACTGACTGTTTGGCTAGCTAGCTAAGTTAGCTAAATGACCACGTTGTCATGCACATCAATGTCATCAAGCTAACGTTATTAATAAACAAGTGAAGTCGTTATTTCGATGGCGATTAATAAATCATGTAATGTTACAATGTATCGAACGTTACATTCATGCTACTGGTTTAACGTTACCTACACACTTGCTTAAGTTAATATAAAAAGAATGTACTTACCGACGAGATGAAGTGATAACACAGTTTGTAACGAGGTTAGTTAGCCTACTAAAGAAATGGTGCCTTGCTAGGTACCGTTAGCTTGTGATAGTTGGAAGCATCGAGTGTTAAATGTCACTCTATGCACAATGAGGGAAAAGAACAGATCTGCTGTTTTCCTATAGTGCGTTTACGTTTTAACCAACAGATGTTGCTGGTGAGCTTTCCAACCAAGCTGCCCCACTGTAACTGTAGTTTAAAAAACATCTTAAAAATACATTAAAAATTTTAAAAATCCCCGATGCTTAGGCCCGGCGGGGGGTCAATTTAGGCCCGGCGGGCCGCCGGGCTTGCAATACACTGTAGTATTTATTGTACGTAGCAAATATACAATCACTTGTACATTTACTCAAATTCAGTTCAGAAGCAAGTATAAACATATGTTTCCTGGAGAAATATGCTTCCTGTAGTTACTCACCAGCAGTTTTCTACATGAATTTCAATGTGTTCCATGAGGCAATTCGAAATATTTGACACTTTGATCTGACACAAAGTTTGCATGACATTGTAAAATGGTAAGATTACAAAACACAGGGCCAAGTGACTTGAAAGAATTGAGGAAATATTGGATAGCATTGCTTTGGAATACATCTTATTTAATTTCGGTGAGGCAAGATAGCCTATATTGTTTGTAGTACCGTAACTTGGCGTCATTTTGATATCAATACTTTCAATGGCAGGCCTGGATTTTGGCAGTCTGAATGAATGAGTTACAGACGGTGTATGTCTTGTATGTGTGAGTAACTTGGCATTTTTGTACATTGAAAACGTGTTTTTTATGAGATATCATTTCTTTTTGCAAAGCGTTTTATTATGAGAGTGAGAAATGCGAAGTGACCCTGTAAGAAACAGTTGTGGATTATGGCTATCCTTGTGTGAATTTGTACAGTCTGATGAGCATGTACCATTTAGCAGTTTCGGTTTGCTATATATGTAAAACAGTGGCTGTGACAAAGGGTGCGGTGGCGTAAGTGTAAAACGCATCAGAAACGCAGATGAAATATGGGCAGTGTATGTACTCACGGATTTGACGGCCATCCAACGAGCCTTGATTGACAAAAGAATCAGCAAGCCCGTAGAATTAGAGCTCCCTAGGTCGCAACTTGTGTACCGTTCTGTCCTACTCCGTTGTCTGTTATTTCGTGGAGACTTTTAGTGTTTGTAAGGTTTATAAGGCATTTTGATAGGCTTATCTGCAGGTAGGAATACTCTTCGCTGTTTTGCTAAGCTAGAACCGGAAAACTTGACAGTGGAGAATAGGAGCAGAGGCATATGTCCCAGCAGGCTTTGCATATGAGAAAATAAGAACAGTGTGAGAGAAATTAGGAGGAGAAATGATGAAATTGCGTAGTTGAAACAGTATGTTTTTAGTAGAATGGGCATGTAGGTGAAGGTTGACTGGTGTTTTTGGCTGGTGTCGGTAAAATGTCCAATGGGGAGACATGTTGTTAGTAGGATAGGCGGCAGGAAAAATAAGAAGAAGAAGGAGAAAACGCAAAATCCCCTTAGTTTGGGGCTTTATTGTGTGGACCTGTGAAGTTGTTTATGAATTCTGTATATTAAAATGGGGTGAGAATGTACAGAATGTAATGTTTTTAAGGGCTGAGTGTCTGTGGCTGTTGTGGTTATTTCTGTGGGGAACCCTGAAAAGTGCCAAACTCTCGGTGCTGTATAGGTATGGGGCATGCCGCCCTGCCAAGGCGTAACAATCGCTGTGAGGGATGTAACAACAATTCAAAAGCAAAAGAATTATGTTGTTGTTTTAACTGCTTTAGATTACTAGATTTTGTAGCGCATTGATTTTAGAACTGTTAAAAGGCCGAGGTGTCCCTTTACTGAGAAATAATGCCCACCCTTGGACTAATCAGAATCGATTATTCAGCCAAGCCGTTCTATAAATGATAATTTGTTCCTTATGGAAGATGGGGATAAACTTCGGGTGCATTACTTACCTTAGTTGTATACTAAGTTTGCATTAGATAGCTAGTTGGATTATTGCTACATTTGAACATAATAACATAACATAACTTGAACGCAAGAAAGTAGAGATAAGTAGCCAACTAGTGTAAAATAACATGACGCCGTGGGTTGATTTTCTTCCTGTCTTCCCCAATTTTTTGAGTCACCAGCTGCCACTGGTTTGTATGTGGGTAGATAGAGAACAGTGCGAGGTAAATGAATGTAGTAACGTGGCACTGGCTGATAGGAACGTTTTGTACTGTAGCCAAGTGAAGAAATGTACTTAGTAGTGTAACTTTGGCCGTGAGTGACTTTTGGTAAACATGTGCATTGAAGATTGTGATATTTTGAAAAGTGCAAAAGCAATGGACAATTATTAGTTAGTGTAAGAAAATGATAGTTTGAGATGCGAAAAGATCTACCCTTGAGGGCACAGCAAAATTCAATCCTCCAACCTTACGCTTTGCAGTCATTTACTTTGGCAGTGCGCCACCGTCAAATAGCTGTCTGAAAGTGTGAATTTCTTTGGTCAAATGTGTCTGTAGTTTTAAAGAAGAAGACAGGTCAGTAAGCACAGCTGAGCTCTGCTTGTGTCCATATGGCCTGCCGATATTCTAAGAGGTTAAGTGAACATGTAAATGGTATGTCATAATGCAGTCTATACATTCGGTGAACAACGGGTAGATGCAGTGTACAAGCAGGGCTTGAACCTGTGACTCAAAGATTTGTTGACCATGACGTTACCACTAAGCCACAAAGTGACTAACTGTAGTGACTGGCAATTTTCTTGGGTAAAAAGATATGTCCATTTTACGTGTGTATGCGAAATTTTGATTGGCTGGTGTTGGTGAAGGTTTGGCAGGTGTACGTAAAATGACCGATGGGGAAACATATTCTTTATAGGCTAGGAGCATTTCTGGCAGGAAAAAATAGAAGAATAAGAAGAAGAAAAAAGAGAGAATGCAAAATCCCCTTAGTTTGGTGCTTTATTGTGTGGACATGTGAAGTTGTTAATGAATTCTGTGTTGAAATGGAGTCGGAATGTACCGAAATTAATGTTTTTAAAGGCTGAGAGTCTGTGGCTGTTGCGGCTATCTCTGTGGGGAAACCTGAAAAGGGCCGAACTCTCGATGCTGTATAGGTATGGGGCATGCCGCCCTGCCAAGGCGTAACAATCGCTGTGAGGTTGCTTTCCGTAGAGGATTTTAGCTCCATGCTCCTGTAGGAATTTCTTAACAAAAAAATGATGGTGTTGAAGATGAAGATAACAACGGACAAAGTCAGGAGCTCCTTTATATAATTTAATAATACGACCGGTCGGGTACAAGTACAGTCTTCAAAGATATTAAGTCTAATACATGGGTTTATATAGTTTTTAGAGACAAACAGCTGTTGATCTAGCCTATGAGATTCCTTCAGTCGTCATATGGAAAAACTTCCATTTATAGTCAAGTGTATGTTAGGGATACCATTCTAAAACTGACCATGGGGGATAATTACACACAAATAGAGGTCTATTAATCCCTTAATGCACTTAATTACTGTAGCTGATGTCTTTACCCTCTTGTATACATTCCAACCGATACATTAAAAAAGGTGAAACAGTGTACAATTAGATACATTGGCTATTAAGTGCAAACATCCAGCACTCAGTGAACTATATTTATCAAGTCATCACATTTTTATATAATCGCTTATATAATGCTTTATGTAAGTCAAATTTTTTACATGAGCCTTCACTCCCATATTACTTAAAATGCTGTAGCAGTGGCTAGCTATAAGTGCATACCGGTGTATGAGTTCTGTGTGCGTTGTGTTGATCGTTACAGTGGCTTTGTCCATATTTTTATACAGTCTATGGGTATTACGCGCTGCTATTTTGGAAGGTTCCCAGCATCACAAATGAGCAGATATTTCACAAACGGTTTGCCCAAGACAATATATGACCACTCAGTCTCAAATGGGACATCTCTACGCATAAAACCAATGGTAAGGTTGTATATTTATTCCATATTTAGTCCCAGATATTAATAGTAGAATGACATGGTATAAATTTAGAAAAGTTTGTCTTTACTTTGTTATTCAGTGAGCAGCGTCACTGCGGTATTGGCATATCTTAGGGCTATTGTTAGGTTTATGTCTGAGTTGAGAAATCTAGGCACGGCGGCATGCCAACCACTAGGGGCATTTTGCGAGGTGGTTAAGTTGGTATGGAATGGTATTTGGATTAAATTTGCAGTCCATGACGGAGTATATGTTCCTACAATAATTTTTGGCTGAGAACATTTACTTTTGTGATAAATCTCAGTTCTAGACAGCCATACCTGTCACTCATGCTGTTTCTCTTCCCTCCTCCAAATTCACACAGGGCGTAGCTGCAAGCAGGCCCTGAAAAAATCCCCAACCCCACCCACACACAAACACACACACACAACTGCAGAGTGCAGTTCCTGAGCCTTGATATAAAGCTATATTATGTTTTCTATGAGTATGATGCAGTTAATTTTAGGGCTGCCACTAATGACTATTTTTCTATCGATTAATCTATCAACTATTTTACCGATTAGTCGATTAATCTAAACGATTGATTTTCCTCCAAAAAAAATCACATTGACCATTTCAAGTTAATTTTATTTTGATAACAACAAACTATATGCCATTGTATAATGCAGCAAAATGTAATCAAAGGTTTACATATTAAAGTGCAAAAATCTAGGTTTAAACTGGCAACTCCAACATGATAATAAAAAAAAAATTTTTTAAAGAGGACTTATTTAAGTCAGTAGTGCAACTCCAAAATAAATCCAAGTTTATTAAACCCCTTATCAAAGTAAAAAAGTTAGGTCTGCATATTAAAAAAGTGCAACATGTTTAGAGACAATGGTGCCCAGCTCAAAGTCCAACTCAAATATTGGAATCAAATGTCTGTTAGACGTGTGTTGTAATGTAAGAATGTCAACATGTGCACATGTTCTGGATTTAGGCTAGCTCTTTTCTTGGAAACTTTTCACCAGTGTTGGGCAGTAGTATCGCTACAATTATGCCTAGTTACCCAATGCAGCAATAGATAGTGACTTAAAATACATTTATTTTAGTGAAAATCTTCGAGATTATTACTTTAACCAAATAATTAGTTGGCAGAAAGCATAATCAGCTTGCTATATTTGGTATCCAGTAGCCTATGCTAAAACAGTTCGCAACTTCGGCTACCAAGCCATTTGACTAGCTAGCTAACCCTAACCGGCAAATATTCAATTTTTCAAATGTGTTTGACGGCTTGTCAGTCGTGTACATTCCGTAAATGTCTAGCCTACCTGGGCCATGCTTCACGCATGTGACAAAGCTACTATAATCGCGATTTTGGGATAAACACTGCAAAATTTTCAGTTTCACGAAGCGAATTAAGAGTCTTAGGTTTATTTGCTGGATAACATACAACACACGATGAAATGTCACACACAGAATTTAACGAAATTAACCATCTTTGTAAGACTGGCATTTAGAAAGGAACATGTTTTTAGCATTTAAGAGACCGACAAGAGCATTTAAGACAGTGGTTTTCAGAATCGGTCCTGGGGGCTCCTTGCTTATATTGGCTTTTCTCCATTGGTTTTGATGATCTACAAGAAAAAAAAATAGCCTAATAATAATTAGAAATTCAATGTACATTATTTTTGTCTTCATGCACCAGGTGGAAATCTTGCTGTACAGAGTGCGTGGTCATATTTACACGCCTGCAGATCAGTTATTAAAATACTTGGTAGATTTGTTAATTACCGTTGACAGTGTTAATTTTTATTCGGTAAAAAGTGACTTGCGAACAATCGGTCAGCTAGCGTCACCCAGCAAGTGAACACCACAAACGGCGATGGAGCAGTTACTGGCTCATTAACTGACTGTGGCGAAAACCTATGACGATAACTTGCTCGGTTAACAGCAGGTCTACCAGACAGTTATATGAAAATTAGCCTAGTCAAATCACCAGTAGCCTACACATCTCTGATTGATTGACCATCAGTGTAGTCGATGTTCTTCCCCTGTGGTTCATATTGCTAATGCGTGAGCTAACCACGGATAGCCTACCTAGCTCATTGGCAAGCTGATATGCTAGCTAAGCATATTCATTTTGCTGAGAAACATGAATTGAAGATAACTGAACATAACTGAATTGTATTATTAATGTCATACATATAACGTGATTACATGACACAGTAGCCTACAGTCACAGATGGAAATTAAACTCCGTAAACATTTGATAATATATTTTAAAACATAACGGCAGACAGTCAGCTAGTCTCAAGTTCGTTCTGCAATCGTTCGTTCAGGTTGATGGGTTTTTCCGCACCGGACTGTCAATCACATTGTAAAAATCACAGCACCGCTTAACTCTATGATTTTGGCTCCAAATTGACAACATGGCCACGCCCGCCATTGAGCTTCAAAACGTGTTTTAGAGACCCACGGAGAGTCAATGGGTGACGTAGCTTTGTCCATATTTTTTACAGTCTCTGGTGGGAGCTTGCTTTGAACGAAAGACCAAGATGGCCGCGTTTTGACGAATGCATGACTGAAGGATTTCACCTACCTCTCATAGCTCTACCATTTGCCTGTCAAACCAAGAGTACCGTCATTCAATCGAATCAACCATACGGCACAAACCCACAACCGGACAATAGCCGGAGAACATTTTAGAAACTTTCTGGAGGCAGCTAACGCCAGCTAGCGACCGCTTTCCGTGACCCCCCCGAACGCCGTCGTTGATGCGGAGGGTGACTGGACGAAGACGCAGTGCCCCGAAGTTTATAGCCTCTTCCTGCAGCTGCGTTGTGGTAACGTTCATTATCATTTCTTTGTACATGTAAGCAAGCCGTGTGTGTTTTTCTCAGTTGCACGCCACACTGGGTGGTTATTACGGAGAGATTTTACTGCCCCTTTTGATAACGAAGCCTTTCCAATTAACTACTTTCCAGCGGTGTATTGATATTTCTTGGCTTGCTATCTCTCTGCCCAGTGTGCTGTGACATAACTCAACTTAACTAAAAGCATCCATGAACAGTGTGATTTTGAGTCCTGATTCAAAAGTTTTGAGGATTAGGCTACTTTTAAGATCGACAGGGAGTCTGTTTCAGAGATGCGCAGCATAGTGACCAAAGGTTACTTAACTGGGCACTACTAGCAGCCCACTCCCACTTGACCCGAGAGGCCTGGCAGGAGTGTACTCCTTAAACATGTCTAATGTATTTGGTCCATCTATTGATTTATAAACTAGCAGCATTGCCTTATATTCAATTCTGTGGCTGACAGGAAGCCGGTGTAGTGACTTAAGAATCGGGGTGATTTGGTCTGACCTTTTGGTCCCTGTAAGAACTCTAGCAGCTGCATTTTGTTTGTTGCCATTTTTCTCCCATTTATCCCCAATTTAATCGTTATAGCAATTCCCCGTGTGGACCAGCCACAGTCCTGGTCGATGCACTATCCTCTGTCGGTCTGGGGAAGGTGTAGTCTGCCACATGCCTCCTCCGATACATGTGGAGTCGCCAGCCGCTTCTTTTCACCTGACAGTGAGGAGTTTAAGATTTGTTGAGCAGTTGTTCACATTATCATCCTGATTTTAGACATGTAGACAGTGCTTTATTGAATAAATTATTTATAGCTTCACAATCACAACTTGACTTCTCTGTCTTAAACCAACCTGGGGGAAGGAATTATTCTCAATAATTGCTGTAACTAAGTTGCATTAAATCTAGGCTAGAGCTCCAATGCATGCACGAAGACTGCAGTGAACTGGATGCAGGTTTCAGCGCTGGTGACCGTTTCCGTGCATGCATTCAGTGGTTTTCTCAGCTTAACCACCTATGGTTGAACCCAGAAAGGTATGTTATAATCCATAGCCAATGGAAATGCAATGTGAAATGCTTTACTTGCATTTCACATTACCTGTGCACTTGTGGGCGATAACAGGGCAGACAGGGAGGGAAGGATGGGTAGCAGTAGGCAATGGCAGAAAAATGTACTTGTCAATGGGCCGTTTTGCTCCAGAGGGGCAAATGGGCTGGTGCTCATTTGCCAGGCTGAGAGGAACAAAGGACTGGACCTTGCACAGTTTGCTTGTGTCCCTCTCCCATTGCAGCATGCAGTGCCCCCCGGCAACACAACTATTTTATGAAGGAAACTAAATTTTGGCACATTTTTCCCACGGCGCACAGGAACTGGCGCCGTGGGCTATGCGTGCAAATTGTGCTCACTCACTCACTCACGGACAACCTTTGAGGGAGGTTTGGTGGGACGCATGCGCAGGTGGTACGACACAACATTTTTAAGCACAGCTTTATCACTTTAAGCACAGCTTTAGCGAACCCTAACATGTTCGCGTTTCGCTTACTTTAGCTAAACTAGTTAGCACATGCAGATCGCCTCCTTTAGTTAACCTAGTTAGCGCATAACCTAGTTAGTGTCTTGTCATTGACGTTTCTTATGTCCCCTGTATGTGTCAGAACTACGCTGATTGTGATAGTTACATAGGTAATGATAATCTTCAGTAAATATGGGGGGCTAAGCTGTGAGGACTGACTTTATTTGTGTGTCGATTGGGATGAAGCTGATGCTTTTAGATGCTGTTACGGATATCAATCTTACATCGGCTTATATTGCACATATTTTTGCAACATTTAGCAAAATGCAGTTAGTTCTTCTTTGACAATGAGGAGAAATGGTAAATCAGTGCTCTCATTTGATAAATACTGACAACAGGTCAAATTACATTTCATCAGTTATCACAAGTCAGCATGTAAAATTTAGCCTAATGGAAAGTTAATGAGGCCAAATAGTTTAATATCCGTGGAATACTGCAGAAGTTGGTGAGCAATATTTTCCCTATATATTTGCATAGCTGTGACCAGCAGCCAGTTAGCCTATTCACTCTGTTAGTATGGCCACACATGCAATGTGGAGGCGCGGTTGCAATCCAATGATAGAATCTTGACATCTTACGAGTCCAATCTCACTTTGTTGAAGTTGTCAAATACCATACAAAATTGCTACGAGCGTCCACAAACTCCTGTTGAAACCTGAAGACAAACTTGCTTTCACCTTCTGTGATGACACCAGGCTACAGAATGACTTTATATCCCACCTACAAAGTCCAGAAAGAATTGCTTTGTATATTTCTTTCAAATGTGCAGTACTAAATGATTGTTCTAACTTCTCATTCTTTAAAAAATGTAGTTACTTACAGACTAGTAATAAAACTATTCATCATGTTGGGGATAATCTCTGTTATTTAACTGTAGGATATGAGAAGAATGGATTGTGGTGCATCAGGCCACTTTGAAATGAGGAGAGAGCGAAATGAGGGAATGATGCTTACTGTCAGTGGATGCATTTTGTGAAATTGTATTAATGACTTTCTTTCACTTCTATGATGACCACAGGCTACAGAATTAATTTAAAATATGCCTTCAAATTATCCACGTTTATTACATACACATAATGTCATTTAAGTTTCAGTTGGAACAAACATGTTCATTGCATACATGTAACAAGATTTATAATACAGGATAACGTACACATATTGGTACCACACATTTTTTTTGTTTTGTTTTTTTAAAGACATGTATACATATTTCTTAAAAGTATTATTCTAGACGATGTATGGGTCTAGCAGTGTTCCATAACTTATAAACTGTGTTGACTTGTGACTTCTCACAGCTTCCATCTCTTTCACAGGCTATCCAAATGCACACAAATAACCAACAACAGCCATGGCCCTGAGCTAATGTTCATTTCAATCTGTCAGGTCTACTCAAAATGAAATTATACCCCCACTTCTCTCTACAGCTACTTCAATGAAAACCAATACCCTGATGAGGCGAAGAGAGAGGAAATTGCCAATGCCTGCAATGCTGTCATACAAAAACCAGGTGAGACGAACATGATTTCAAAATTTTAGTCTTGTAAAATAATGTCTGTAAATATTTTTGTCTCCTTTTGTTGTATATCAGTATTATCTACTTCAGCCTTTATATCCCACCTACAAAGTCCAGAAAGAATTGTATTGTATATTTCTGTTAAACGTACAGGACTAAATGAAAGTTGCAACTTTCAAGAATGTGTTGACTTACTGATTAGCAATGAGACAGGTCATCATGGGGCCGAGAACCATTCTTTAACTGCAAAATATGAGAAGAATGCATTGTGATGTGATACTTATAGACGCTACTTGAAATGACGAGAAGGTGAAATCAGAGAAACGATGCTTTCTTACTATCAGTGAATGTTTTTTCTGAAATCTAGTTATTGAGTAGCATGCACACATCCAACTGCTTGAGACGGTTAAAGGTCCATGAAACTGAAATCTGTGAATTCTTTGCTGATGTGTTTTAATACTTTTTTGAATTCACGAACAGCCAAGAAATATTTTTTAATGAGTCTTGCAAAAAATAAATAAATGAATTTTAAAAACGTATAAACCCCTGTCCCAAAATTGGCTTGCTTTCCCTTTTTGCCAATTGCCAGGTTTTCAGTGCGCAAGGTTAACTGGGTGTTAGTTACATAATAAAGACTTATGTCCATTGAAATCTTTTCTGCATGTAATATGTAAATAATGCTCCTGCCACTTTTGTGCAAGTAAGGCGAGCTAAGTTGAAAATGCCTAAGCATTGCCCCTTCTTTGGATGCAGAGAAAGCAAAACACTTTTTTTTCACAAAAATGAGACCTACAAGAAATTGGTTTTATTTCTGGAGCGCACAAGCATTGCAATTTTAGAATAACCAGTACACTAAGTATTTGCAGTGTCCATTATCACCGGGAACTTATTGCAGAATGCGGTGGATTGGTAAGTAGGCATGCCGTCAGCTAGCGACAATTTTTTTTTTGGTGTAATGTCCGGAGTTTGTGACTGCTATATGTTAGTGTACAGTAGCTTGCGGTTACAACATGATCACAATGATGTTCTGGTTATCTAATTATACGATGGTAATGCCAATTTTATGTTGCTTTCTTTTGTTTTTTCTGGTAGTGTAAGGTCACTGCTCTAACCGGCTAGGTAACCAGAAAATGTGAATTACAAAAGTATTCACCCCCCCCCCCCACCCCAGGGGCAAAAAGATTCTCAGAATTTATGCATGATGCCCAGACCTTATCTTGAGGCTGATATGATGGATGTGGAGCAATATTTATGGTCAGATGTTGCTAATTCTGAGGTAGTATCCATTCTGTCCCCCAAACCTTATTGGGGTACAGTCACTGGCTCCTTTATTAGGTACATCTATCTATAGTAGGACCTCCTTACACCTCCAGGACAGCCTGAATTCTAAGTGGCATGGATTCAGCAAGGTGCTGGAAATATTCCTTGGGGATTTTGGTCCATACTGACTCGATAGCATCACACAGTTCTTGCAAATTTTTTCAGCCACACATTACCTGCGGTTACATGCACACTTTTTTTTCATTCTGATTGAAATCATTCCGATTGAAGATTTCGGGTTGACTGTTTACATGGGATGTGATCTAATACGGTCTGGTGTTTATGTGCGCCGTTCATACATTTAAACGCATTTAAACGGAACAGCTGTGTGACATGCGCAAAAGTGATGAATACATCACGTTAGGGGTGGGCAATATGGCAACAATATCATATCACAATTTTTTCTGGCATAATCACGATCCACGTTATGATCACAGTTATTTTTCATGTTGGTATTTCAGGCTATTTTGCAAGTGAATGAACAGTGCAATCAAACTAATATCCCTATTGAAGAAAAATATTGCCTTTCAAGGGAACAAAGTCTAAAAGAAAAAGAATAACAGAACCATTTGGGCCCAAGTACCAGATTTTAATCAAGTGCAATTCTGCAAAGTATTAACATTCAACAATGCTTTCCCTTGAGGTGATTAAAAAGGTTTGTCGTGTTGCCATCCGATGTGCGAACATTTTCTTTGCAAACATTGCAGTAACGGTGTTTTGCGCCGTGTTCGTGTTTTGGAAAACCCAATCCAGTTCCATATCACGGACGTCAAAAACTCCTCCATAGTGTCAGCCATCCAGACCCATGGCGAACCTGTACTAACTATATAGCTAGCTAGCTAGCTAGAGTGAGAGCACCCATTATCGACCACCGGAGGGGGGGGGGGTGCGGCGTGTTTCGACCACCTTAACCGGTAGTGTATTTACTTCATATTTATTAGAGATAACTGGACATCGTTACCTATTAAAATGTAAGTCCTGTAACAAAAAATACACACAAACTTTCTAAATGTAAAAAACCAACTTCATACATATACATGTAGTTATATTAATACAGTCTTATTTACAGTATCAACTTTCAGACAAGCAACACGCTCGGAATTATCTCATCACAACCCGTTAAAAGCAATGGAGCAGACGTTGCTTAATAATTTTAAACTGCTTTCCTAACGGCTATATTGCGTTCTGTGACTTGGCTTACAACTGTGAATATGTACGGATTCCTAGACATGCTGATAGCCACCACCCTTTCTCATATTAATCTCAAATACGGAAGATAGGACACTTCTACAGTATGCTAGCAAATTTATATCAAGTTCCATTCATTTATATGGGGTGGTCGATACACGTCCCCTTAGCAACCAAAAGAGTTCGCTGGACCACCTCTGACTTATTTGCCAGCACAGAAAAAAATTACAAAAGTACTGAAAAAATAGATTTTAGGTTTGGCTGAGAAAACGATGTTGGATGCCTTGTATGAGCGTTCTAAGGGCAGCTGATAGAATGTGCAGTTTCACTGTAGCCCGATACTCCCGATCTCTCTGGAAAGGCATTTTAATAGTTCACGATCTAATCGTCATATCGGCCACCCCTACATCATGTGTTTGATCAGTGGAGAGATACGTACGTCACCACACATTTACGTCAAGACTGGGCATGTGCAGAACGAACGCAGCCAGAAAATAATCATCGTTTACTTGGTACAATTTTTCTTTTGACCGGTTTATGAAAAGGTTTAAACTACCCCTCTCCAACCGATTGAAATTTCAATCAGTTTGGGCCTGTTTATTCTGATTGAGGTGTTTATATGGAGCATTTTCATTCTCCTTGGGCTTTTAAACTGATTTTAATCAGAATATTAGGCTCCATGTAAACCCAGCTATTGTTGCGTACCTCCCACTCCACCCCATCCCAAAGGTGCTCGTTTGGATTGAAATCTGGGGACTGTGCAGGCCATTGAATTAACCTCTTAGCACACACCCCTAGTGGTCAGCATGCCAGCGTGCCTAGATTGTTCAGCTCAGACATTCATTGCTTCTGCAACCAAAGTGAGTTGAAAACAGAAACACTTTGTTTTAGATTCATTAGTAGCCAATACACAACAACAATGCCGAATACAGAGTTTTGCAGTGCCACCATTGTCGCTCTGGTCGTTCATTTAACAAGCACCCCCTCCCTGCAGTCTCATCTGCAACTGCACCCCCCCACCCATGACACAATGTACAGTATTGTCTATCTGGGCATTAAAAACATTCTTTCACTTCTCAAATCGTATTCCGTCATAGCAACAAGATGATAAACCCAACAATAGCCCTAAAGCCGCGTTTCCACCGCAGGAACTTTACCCCAGAACTAGGAACCTTTTGAGGAACTCTGCGTTTCGATCGCAGGAACTAGGGTCTAAATTTAGTTCCGGGGGCTTTATTTTATCCCCAAAAAAGTTCCTGCTCGGGGGGTAGTACTTTCCAAAAGTACAGGAACCTTTGGGGTGGAGCTTGCAGCACTGAACATTTCTGATTGGTCGAGTACTCGCCGCATTTTTTTTGTTTATTTCAACCGCCATTTTAAAAATCTGCAGCCGCAAACCAGTTTGTTTTCATAATAACTTGAAATCAAACTTGTATGTTATGCGGCGCAGTAGCCTACTTTTGGTTATAGCCTGCCAACGTCTTGGAATTATAACGTGTGCTCTTCTGTTCTTTTCTTGCTTTAGTATTAGTTTTATAAAATGCTAAGCATTCGTGCTGGGACAGCATATTATGTACCAAAACATTCAAACGGTTTAATTCGGTTGCTGAATATTTTCTTCCGGATTTCCTTTGTTAGCCCGTTGTAATTGACTCAAAATGTTTGATACAGTTATGTGAGGTATGCGGTAGTTATGCGTAATTTACATTGGTGATACAGTAAAAGCAAACTGGAAATCACCTTCCACACTTTTTGTCAGGGTAAAATAACAGGTTAATTCTAGTAATCGTCCCTTTTGCTTTTTCAGACTGCCGTAATTTTACTCTGCCATTCTTCAATTCCACAAAAAGACCAGGAAGACTATGGACTAATTTATGGTGCATGGTTCGCATCTTGAGGGCACACTGCTCAGCCAGCAAAACTTTGAAGGAAAGAAAACCACCACTGCTAATTTAAATTTTCACGCAAGTCCGAGTTTTCGTTCTATTCTTGTCATTTTGCGATTAGCCTATATGGAATTGACGATGAGAAAGTAATCAATTCAACAGCAAATTGTTTACAACGTGTGCATGTTTTCTGCTGTTGTTGCCAGTTATTTGTGGAACGTGAATGCATTCTGTCACATCGGATGTCAAGACATGAAAGTGAATGTTCGTATAAAAACATAATGAACGTGTTTGAGAGGATATATAAAACAGTTACAATCTGGCTGTTGGCCTGTTATATCCTATTTGTTGCATAACAACAGTCCAAGTTCAACTACCAACGACAGTTTTGCTTGACAACGGTAAAATATGCCCAAACGGCTGCGGAAGAATATTTCAATTTCAGGTGATTAAATCGATAAAAATCAATAAATACAAAAGTAACCATATATAGTCATTGTTGGTAACCCGTTGTATATAAGTGGAATAAACCCCTCCGGACTGTCCCGGTTATTAGGAAATAATGTAGGCTACTTCGGTGGTAGTATGGGGTTACAGAAGAAATCATAGGACAGATGGACCGACAACAACGTCAGTGGGCTAATTTGCCTAATCTTCACGGGACTTTAGACCGCGGTGGAAACGCAGACAACAATGGGCTGAAGGAACCTTTTAGTTCCTTGAAAAGTAGTTCCTGGGATTAAAAGTTCCGGGTACTTTTGGTGGAAACGCAGCTTAAGATATGCCAATACAGCAGTGAAAACGCTGCTCACTGAATAACGAAATTAACAAGACAAAGTTTAAAAAAATTATACCATGTCATTCTACGGTCAATATCTGAATAAATATAAAACCGTACCATTGGTTTTATGCGTAGAGTTGTCCCTTTTGAGACTGAGTGGTCATATATGTGACAGGTGCTGGTGTTTTGGTCCTCAAGTAGGGCAAGGTCATTTTTCAGTTTTTTACAGATTACGAAAGTGCAGATTATAAGCTTTCAAATGATGTGTCATACATGGAAATCTGAAAATAGTTGAAGAAGATATGCTTATTTGAATGTTGGTACTCCTAAAATCAAGTAGCAGAGAAATCCCCTTGAAAGATCTTGAACTTTTCACTCTTCTCACAGGGAGATAATGGGTGGGAACAATAGCTAGTTAACTCCACCCCAACCACTCCCCCACTAGAGTACCTGTAAATCCTTGCCCATTTAGGGGTTACCCTATTTAAAGCTTTATAACTCCAGATGTGAACACCACAGAGACTAGAAAAATGTCTTAAATGAAGCAATACATTTGTACCATTTATAATACTAGCTTAGATTACTTTATATTCATAATTTTGTAAGAAATAAAGTGCCACAAATGCAATGGTCAAGGCAAAAAATCTAAAATGAATTTGCTCCTTTTTTAGTTCGCAATGAAATACTGGGAGATTGCGGGTTAAAGTATACATGTCCTGGATCAAAAACTTCTTGACCACAAGTTCATGAAATCTACGGGTGGATATGTAGAACTACTAAAGATCTATGAAGCAAAAACTAAGCTGTGTACCCAGCATCTCCAAATCTACCCAAAATGTCTAAATTATTAACACTGGTCTAAAATAGCTAAGGGTCCAGAAACAAATCCAAAATCTCTCCAAAAAGGAATATAATGCTTTTTGTCCATTGTAAAGCATATGAGCCCCTTATGAAGGTTTAAGATGAAACACAGATATAATTTAAACATAATGCAAACATATAGTCACACAATGCTGCACAGTACCTAAATGTGTAATAATTAACTATTGTATGTATTTCTATACTCTGTACACTCCTATGTTTTCTTGTATGGGAATGGGACGATATGAAAACATTTTTCAGCCGTCCACCACGTTTTGGCACTCTCCTCATCACTGTTGTATGCATCACAAAAACTATTACACTACTAACTAACGCTTACATTACAGTGTGAAATATCCACATTACATAATACCACTAACCTATTTGAAGACACTCAATTTCTAAAATAACGTATATAACCAAAATATTTTGAGCAGTAATACTTACATAGCAATGATGAAATCTTATCTATGTTCAGTAGATGAAGACAGAGACAGTAAATCAGTGACAGTTCTATCCGCTTCTGTTTTGCTCCAGAAAACGATGTCAGATAGGTCTATCAGCAAACATATGGCTTAGCTATGCCCAGAAGTCCTCAATAATAATGGTATTTTCCAAGGAATTACGAAAAATCGTTGACAACGTTTCGTTAGGTGCAACGTCTTTTAGTGCTACCATATAGAGCGAATGCCATGGTAAGAAAATGTTCGGTTACGCTAACCTATAAAACGCTATTCCAAAAGCAAAATTAGACATGTTATACATTGTTAGAAAGCTTATACTCTCACCTACTGATTGAGCGTCCGCCATTGTATCAACCTCACACAGTAAACAAACATAGGCTACTACCACAGGGCTTTATGTATGGGCGGTGGCTTGACAGAAACAAAGTGACAATAGCCAACGAAATCAAACATGCTAATTAAACTGCACCCTCATCACGCCTCCAAAACCCGGCTGTAAGAATCACTAAAACAAGCCGACTTTGCTGACAAATTATTTAGTGACCCTAAAAATGTTGTTTATTCTATTGAGTGACTTCTTCAACACTTTAACTTTCGTAATATGAAAAAAAGGAAAACAGTAAAAAAAATTTTAAAAACCTTTTTTGCCTCCTAGCGCGATTTCAAGATTTGGGACTTGCGGACCTTTTCTCCAGCACCCGTCACATATTGTCTTGGACAATCCATTTGTGAAATATACACGCATTTGTGACGCCTGTGTACCTTCCAAAATAGCTGTGCATAATACCACACGTGTTGTATACGGCGTTGTCGCCCTTTTAAGTACAGTCTGGCTTGATTGACAATTCATTTATTCAGTGGGTGAGAGTATAAGCTTTCTAACGATGTATAACATGTTTAATTTTGCTTTTAGAACAAGGTTTTGTAGCTCAGCGTAACCGAAAGTTTTCTCATTGCATTCACTTACACATTCACTCTTTGGTAGCAGAAAGACACTGCACCTGACAAGACGTTATCAACAATTTTTTGTAATTGCTTTGACAATACTAATATTATTGAGGACTTCTGAGCATAGCTAAGCCATATGTTTGCTGATAGGCCTAGCTGACATCATTTTCTTGAGTAAGACCGAAGCGGAGAGAACTTTATCATTGATTTACTGTCTCTGTCTCTATCTACTGAACACAGATAAGATAAGAATAGGTTAGTGTTATTTTACAATGAGGATATTTCACACTGTAATATCAGCGTTCGTTGGTAGCTTAGCAGTTTTTGTGATGCACGCGACAGAGTTGGAACATTGCCAAAACGTGGTGGACGGTTGAAAATTGTTTTTGTGTCTTCCCATCCCAATACAAGAAAACATTACATACTGTAGGGTACATAAATACATACAAGAGTTAATTATTACACATTTAGGTACCGCATTGTGTGACAATGTTTTTGCATTATTTTTTAATCTGATATCAATGTTTCATCATTAACCTTCATAGGGGCTCATTTATATGCTTATAATTTATAAGCATATAATGAACAAAAAGCATTTTATCCATTTTTGGAGAGATTTTGGATATGCTTCTGGACCCCTATTTTAGACAACTGTACTGATGGAAAGCTTGTAATTCCCATTTGAAAATGATGAGTTTCTTAAGCCAAAACAGTTGATTTGTAGTGGTACAAAGAACTCTGGTGTTTCTGTTGCAGAGGAACATTTTACGGAAACATTGTACAACACAATTTGAGTTCAATTATGGACCGATCGTTTGTTGGGCGTCACACGTTTTAGTGTTTTTAAATTTTATTTTACGTTATTTTTTAACTTTGAGTCGGGTCTCTTTGCTCCATCGAGTAAGAGCACATTGGCTCAATAGTTTGGTGAAGCTTCAAATAAAAGCCGGCGTCGCCATCGGAAGATTGTGTGAAAAATGAGAAAAACAGCAAAACGACAAATCAGTGAGGCTGTGATAATAGCCATCTGTTTGCTTCTGTCGGGGGATATTCATCAGTGTCCTGGCCCAACTAGAACAACAGATGAAGCAAGCATCGCTGACAATTCCACCTGCAACTCTACCTCTACTCAGCTCCACGGAGGATCCAGCGGTTATCCAGTGGCGTCTTATCACCAACCTGACGCAGTCCAAGGAGGTTGATCCAGGTGGGCATCCACAACCTAACTCACCACGGGAAAACCGTCCTTGCCACTAGTCCTCACCCGGGGTCGTCGATAATGAACTCCACGCTACCTTCTCCTAGTACACTAATCCTGGCACTAATCCATCCTCTACTCCCCCTGAGCACACCAGAGGACCCGACGGCTGTCCAGGAACGTCGACCAACTGACTTGGTGATTCCGACTGGCGGTCATCCACCGGTGGACTCACCAACGGCAGAACCATCATCGCCGCGGAGTCTTGCTGTGACAACGAGAACATCTTCAACGGTTCCAACGAGCAACAACAGTGACTGTACGATCGTGAGTCCACACAACATCCAACTGAGTGACAAAGACTGTAGGAACACACCGCACAAACACGTGTACAATAAAAACAAGCATGAGGTAGTAAACAGAGCAATCCAAAAGAACCGGAAGTGGAAAGTCTTTCAAATGGTAAACAACTTGAGAATTATTTGGGATCCGAAAGCAAAGCCAAAGGGTATATTAGGTGGACACTTAAATATACAAAGCTTAAAATAAAAACGTGATCAGATAAACCTTATATTATTAGAGTCTAATTTAGATTTCCTCTGTTTATCGGAAACTTGGCTTCATGATAATTCTCCATCCTCTGCTCTAAAAGTTTTGGGTTATGATATTTACAGGAGGGACCAAACTGATGCAAAATGAGATTCAATGGCAAAATCCAAATGGTCTAGAATGTGTAGGCTTAAATATGATTCTGTCGCCTCAGATGTCCTATACACTTGTAGTCATTTATCATGCCTTCTTCAAACATTTTATGATAAATTCAAGAAGGTATTATGTCAATGTGATTTCAAGAAAGAGGTCATTGTAATGGGTGACTTCAATTTAAATTGGGAAGACAAGTCTTCAAGGAAAAAGCTCAAGCACATTACTGGTTTTTATTTGGCTCAAATGGTTAATGGTCCAACACGAATAGCAAACGGCACCAGTACTCAGATTGACCTAATATTTAGTAATAGACCCGAAAGGATTACAAAATCACACAATATGATTACTGGGCTGTCAGATCATAATATGGTGCTCATATCAAGAAAATTAACCTGCAGGCGGCTTACTACTCATGCTGGAAATAAGGAATTCTTTGGCATCCTGAAAAACAAGCAAGAGTACCTCAAATCAGTCATAAAAAACGAACTGGGACGATCTACTCCTTGAAAATGATTTAGAAATAACTAGTCAAAACTTTACAGAAAAATTACATTCTACAATCAATGAATTTTCAATTAAGATGAAACCTAAAAAGAAGAAACAAACTCCCCTGGGCGAACGATAATGTCCAAAAATTGCAACCAAAATGATCGTACTATGGAGCCTTGGCATCTCTCAAGTCCTCAAGGGCTAAGGATGTCTATGGTATGGACACACTCATGCTGAAAGAGGTCAATTCCTCAATAGTTAACCCACTAATGCATATAATTAATACTTCATTGGGTCAAGGGAGGTTTCCTAACTCATGGAAGCCTACTGTTGTGGCCCCTTTACTCAAAGGTGGTGGCCCTCTTCTGACCTCCAACTACAGGCCCACCAGTATCTTACCCATAGTATCAAAGGTATTTGGAAAAACTGGTTGCCAAACAAATCATTGACCATCTCAACAATAGCTCCGTCCCACTGCACCCAATGCAATTTGGATTCAGGGCTAATCACTCACAGAAACAGCTACATGCTACTTCATAGAAAAAGTTAAGGCATCAATGGACAAAGGCGGGGTTGTGGGGGCCGCGTTCCTTGATGTACGGAAAGCATTCGACACCGTTAATCATAACGTCCTACTGCATAAACTACTCAACTTCAATTTTTCCACAGAGCTTTTTAACTTTACCAAATCGTACCTCTCATTCCGCTCCCAACTTGTCAAAATCGATAATTATAAATCTAACCCCCTATGTCTATCAACTGGTGTCCCGCAGGGCTCTATACTGGTCCAAATCCTGTTCTGCATGTACATTAATGATCTGCCTTCTGTGTGTGGACAATGTGATATCTTAATGTATGCTGATGATACAGTTATTTTTACTCACGGTAAAACTGCAGAAGAGGTTGCAATGAAGCTAACAGATGTTATGTTAAAGGTCACATCCTGGCTTAACCAATGTTGTTTGCAATTGAATGTGTCGAAAACCGTTTATATGTTTTTCTCCAAAGGCCACAGCATAGATGTAGAGCAAGATATTCTCATCTCAGGCAAGAGACTACAAGTTGTCTCAGAATACAAATATTTAGGAGTACACATAGATTAAAACCTCGGCTTCAAAACCCACATTTAAAGGGTCTGTACTAAAGTAAAGTTCAGTTTGGAAAATTTCAGGTTTACCAGATACTTCCTATCAACTGAGGCAGCTAAGATATACTTCCACTCAATGGTTCTCTCCCACATCACCTATTGTCTGATAAGTTGGTCTAATACACACTCTACAGCCTTAAAACCACTGGAATCATTATACAAACAAGCACTTAAAACTTTAGATAAGAAGCCATTCAGTTTTCATCATTGCCATATTCTAAAGAAGTATAATCTGCTTAGCTGGGAAAACCTCATCAAATACAAAAATGTCTGCCTAGTTTATAAGATTATACATGATTTAGCTCCTCCTCCTCTGTCTGGCTTCATCAACTTCAAATCTACCACAAACAGAGCTACTAGATGTGCAGCTAGGGGGGACTGCATAATCCCATTCAGAAATTGCATTTAGCCTGGCCGTCTTTTCTTTCAGAGCATCACATCAATGGAATTCAGTACCACAATCACAGAGAGTCCCCATCCTATTATTCATTTAAGTGTAATGTTAAGGATTGGCATATTGAGAACCAACAATGTCAACACTGATGCTGTTTTCATTAACTTTTAATATGACTGTACTCATACTGTACCTGTATTATCTGCTATTGTAGTGTGTCTACTCATGTTATTTAACTGTATTTATATGCTTTTTATCACAATGTAGTATGTTTTTAACTATTGTACATATTGTATTTTTTTTATTATTCTAGGATGCCTAACAACATCAGGCAAAGGGACTGCCGATGAAAACTAGCCTTTTGGCTAACTCGGGTACATTGACATTTGTTTAAATGTTGATTAAGTACATCGTCCCTTTTCAAATAAATAAATAAATAAATTTGGATAGATTTGGAGACACTGGGTACGCTGTTTAGTTTTTGCTTCATAGATCTTTATTAGTTCTACATATCCACCCTTAGATTTTATGAACTTGTGGTCAAGGAGTTTTTGATCCAGGACATGTATAGTTTAACCTACTGTATATATGCAGTCTCTCAGTATTTCATTGCAAACTGAAAAAGAGAAAATTCATTTTTGATTTTTTTTATTTTTTTGTCTAGACAATTGCATTTGTAGCACTCCAAAATTATGAATATAAACTAAGTTAGTATTGTAGATTGTACAAATGTCTTGCTTAATTTAAGCTATTTTTCAATTCTCTGGTGTTCACTTCTGGAGTTATAAAGCTTTAAATAGGGTACCCCCTATTTAAAGCTTTATAAATGGGCAAGGATTGGCCAGATTTGGCATGTGCGCTGAGGGGTCTCTCATGTCAACTGAAGTCACTGTCATGTTTTTGGAACCTGCTTGAGATTATGTATTTGTTGTGACATAGTGCATAATCCTGCTTGAAGAGTTTTTCCTGCATAGAAATGTCTTGGGTGGGCCACCTAAGAGTTTTTTCAAGCCAACTACGGCATTTATTGGTACAATTTTATCGTGAATGATACTGCATTTCAAAATTTTTCCGTTTTGAGTGCTTTCAAAGCTGACATGCAACCATAGACATGCTAAGGTAATTATCTCTCTTCCTGCAGATCTACCATCCTGTAGATTCTTACTCTAACCCTAACACAGCACACCTCATTGACAGCTAGAGAGCTTGTTGAGCTGCTTATTAGTTGTCAGGTGTGCCTAAATGTTTGAATTTTATTTTTATTGAATTTGTGTTTTTCAAATACCTTATAACGATTGTTCTGATAACTCATTTTATTGGGGGGTTTAGCAGAAATAACTGGCTGGCAATGTTGTCAATTAAGAATTGTCACATTTTTGATGCCCAGTTTAGGAGTGTATGCAAAGTGTGTTTGTATTTATTGTCACAAAATATAGATACTTTCCAAGGAATACAGAAGTAACCTTCAGTTATAGTATGGTAAATGGCACCCTCTTCTGGTGAAATTTGCAATGCAGGACATAACACAATATAGCCCTGGCTTAGGTTATCTATTCTGAAATGCACTGTTCAGATTTTACACTTACAAAAACTGGTTGCACTATCAAGGACATTCTCTGTCATGGACTAATATCAGTTTAAATGCCAAGATAAAAATATAGCTAATTTATTAACAGGACCTAGCTAAATCGAAACATGCGCCAGAGTTGTGTGAAATGTATGACCTAATGTACTACAACTTTCAGAAGACTACTGAAGAATTCCAGGGCATATCTGGCCAATTAGTGCGCAAATAAAGAGAACCATGTCAAAGCAAACGCAGGTCCAATTATCTTATCACACATTCGTACGAGTTAGCTAGCAGATAGCAAACAGCTCCAATGACGTTGTACACTCTTAGAATGAAGTTACAGGTACTTACTAGGTGCAGCGTATTTTTCTGCTAACATAGAGTGAATGCGTAAGTGAATGTGATGCTAAGAATATTTTCTGTTACGCTGACCTATACAACGCTATTCCAAAAGCAAAATTAGACATGTTATACATCGTTAGAAAGCTTATACTCTCACCTACTGAATAAATGAATTGTCAATTAAGCCAGACTGTACTAAAAAGGGTGACGACGCCGTAAACAACAGGTGTGGTATTACGCACAACTATTTTGGAAGATACCCAGGCGTCACAAATGCGCGTATATTTCCCAAACGGATTGTCCAAGACAATATATGGCCATGCGGCCTCAAAAGGGACATCTCTACACGTAAAACCAACAGTAAGATTGTATATTTATTCAATATCTAGCCCCAGATATTGACTGTAGAATTACATGGTATCATTTTTTAAAACTTTTTCTCGTTTATTTCGTTATTCAATGAGCAGAGTTTTCACTAAGGTATGGGCATATCTTAGGGCTATTGTCCGGTTTATCTTGTTGCTATGACGGAATATGATTTTTTAGTGGTGAAAGAATATTTTTATGAATGCCAAGATAGACAATATTGTCCATTATGTCAAGGGTGGGGGGTGTTTTGTAGATGAGACTGCAGGGAGGGGGTGCGTGTTAAATGAACGACCAGAGCGACAATGGTGGGCCTGCAAAACTCCGTTTTCAGCATAGTTGTCGTGTATCGTCTACTAATGAAACTAAAACAATGCGTTTCTGTTTTTATCTCACACTTTGGTTGCAGTAGCATCGAATGTTTGAGTTTAGTAATCTCGGCACGCCGGCGTGCCAACCACTAGGGGCTTTGCGCTAAGAGGTTAAGAGAGGAAAAACAAAGATAAGGTTGAGGAGAAGCTGATGAATGGCAATGCAAGAGATGCTTGGAGGGGACTGAACACAATGATGGGAAGGAAACACAAAGAAGCCTCTCAATGTGATGACCCTGTTGACCTTTCAAATGATCTGAGCATGTTCTATTCTAGATTTGATAAACATGACTTAAGTGGTGAATGTGACTTGTGACCTGTGCAGGAATGACCCCTGCCTCTGTGATATTAAAGGAAAAGGAAGTCATTTCGATCCTCCAGCGAGTCAACCCTCGCAAAGCGCCCGGGCCAGATGGGCTCAAGGGAAGGGTCTTGAAAGAATGTGCCATCCAACTGGGACCCATCTTTACCCAGCTATTCTAGATGTTCTTCAATACCAGTTTTGTCCCCCAGGCCTGGAAAATGGCAACCATTGCCCTAGTGCCTAAAACCACACACAAAATCGCTTAATGATTTTAGACCCATCGCCCTCACACCACTATTAAGTAAATGCACAGAGCGTCTAGTGAGCAAGGAACTCATATCGCAAAGAGCTAAGCTCACGGACCCCATGCAGTTTGCCTAACGAGCCAGCCGAGGTGTGGAGGACGCCACTGTCACTCTCCTGGACAAAGTACATGGTCATCTAGACAAGGCCAATACTTATGTCCGCGTACTTTTTATGGATTTCTCCTCTGCTTTTAACACGGTCCAACCTCGTCTTCTCTTGAGACGCCTGTGTGACCTGAACGTCAGCAGCAGCCTTGTCCTGTGGAACAGGGAGTTCCTGAGAGAGGCCCCAACGAGTCTGTATTAATAACACCTTCTCCGACTGCCTTGTGCTGCCTGTGCGTTCCACAGGGGTGCGTTTTATCTCCCCTCCTGTTCTCCATATATACAAATGAGGTAAAATACAACAGCAAAGACATCTCACTCATAAAGTATGTTGATGAAATGGCCCTGGTTGCCTGCCTGCAGGATATCAACAGCCCTTCCTATTCTCAGCACATCGACCACCTTGCCACCTGGTTTGACGGCTGCTTCACCTTAATGTCAGTAAGACCAAGGAGCTGTGTCTGGGAGGTAGGATGGGAGCAGGCAGCATAGTCTTCAAGCCTGCTATCATGAAGGGGCAGCAAGTGGAGCAGGTCACTCACTTTAAATATCTTGGAACAATCATTGACAATAACCTCACCTTTCAGATCAATGCAGACTATATTTACAAAAAGGCAAGGCAGCAGCTCTCTTCTCAGGAAACTGAGGCGCTTCAATGCCAGCAAACACACCCTGACCATGGTCTACAGTTCACTGAGTGTTCTCACCTTTAACATCGTCTCCTGGTATGGGAACCTGTCAGTTAGACACAGGAACAAGCTGACCCAGGTGGTCAACCAGGCCAGCAAGATCATTGGAGATAAACAATTACAATTCCAGAACCTATACAACCAGTCCATAACCAAAAAGGCAACCCAGGTCTACAATGACCCCAACCACCCCCCTCCACTCTTCATTCCAGCTATTGCCATCTGGCAGGAGACTTATGGTCCCACTAGCCAGGAAAAATGGGTACAAGAAGTCCTTTGTGCCCTCTGCTGTGGCCATTTTAAACAGAGACATAATAAAATAACCCCCCCCCCCCCCCCCACTGCCCATGAGCATTTGCTGCTGCTGAAAATGTATTTTAGCTGTTTTTTTACTGTCTGCTTTACACTGTGTTGCCAGAGTGCCGAAGGAAAATTTCCATTTCATGTAAATGTAATGGACAATAACGTTTTCTTATCTTAAGCAATTAAAAGGCAATGCCACCAAATATTAACAAAATGTATGTAAACTTTTGACCCACTTAAAATCTGATATTGTACATAAAAGCTGAAATAAATCTGTCTCTTAGTTATTATTTTGAAATTACCTCTTATTGAAATAAGTCAATTAGGGTATCTACTTTAACATAGGAAATGTATGGTAACATATTCCATTCCATGTGTGGAGTTATGAAAAATTAAGTTTGAATGTCTTTAGCCTCGGTGTATGTAAACTTTTGGCCTCAACTGTATCTATCTAGTCTAGCAGGCTAGCCACAACTTCTGACTAGTTTAAATCCTAGAGTGAAGAAGTGTGCACTCTCAGCCATTACTGCTATGTAGCTAGCTACTACTAGCTAGGCTACTGTTGAGTAAAGGAGATAGACAAGTGACTTCCAAAATAAATAGAAATGTGATCGGTAACTCAGTGATTTGATTGTAGTCTAACGGGTGCTTTTTAAAGCCGTAAATGACCTCCCTACGATTCCTAGCTAATCCTAGCCAACATGACCCTGATCTCAAGTAAAATGCATCATTGTGAGATGACAGGAACAGCAAGCTAATATAATTAATTTGATTTATCTGCTTGCACTGTCTTTAATGCCTGTTTGGTGCATAAGAGATATATATATAAGATGTATATATTTTTTTATATTCAGTCTATCACAACACAGTTGTGACTATGAGTTAGCCAAGACATAATAAATAAATGGGCAAAGTGCAAAAATGGTGTAAAATTTTGATAAATGGCTTATGTATCATTTTATATTCATGCAATTGTCATATTTGTTATGTTTATCATCTTCATAATCAACACTTCACCTCAGCACCATGGCATCATCTGAAACATAATTCAAGAGCAATTTAAATATAGCTATTCTCATTATTTTATTTGTGTTGGCTTATTTGTTTTTCTTATGTTGTCATCATCAGCACCATCATCATACAAAGACAGAAATACTACCACTAATAACATTTTTAATGATAATAGGCTAGTAGCAATATCCAGTGTTGGGGAGTAGTGAACTACATGTAATTAAACTAGTAGTTTAACTGCATTTTGCAGTAGCTTGCTGGTAGTTCAACTACATTCATATTTGCATAGTGATTCAAGTAGTTAAATTACTTTTTTGCCTTTTTTTGGGCCATAAAAGGAAAGGAATGATTTTTTATTTTATTTTACCATTGCTTCTCTACTGTAATTGAACCCCCTTTGACCAGCCCCACCCCATTTTTCTTTCATCCTGACCACTGTGAAGGCATGGCCATGCAATGCATTCGTCAGGCAGCCACCACCACACACTTGACCTTTGTGTAGTGCATGTGCAAAAGGGTGGGCATTACTCAGTGCTTACACAGCGACATCATGGATAAACCTCCCAAATCTCAGCCTGAGGAAGAATCACCATGGCCATACTTAAGCAAATACATGACACTGACTAGCTCCACCGACAAAACCTACGTTTTTACTTGTGAGCTATGCAAGAGTAAATACACTCTCTACTGCAAAGACGTCAAACACAAATCTCAGAACACATATAAAGGTGAGTGTATTATTGACTTTGCTAGCCAATTTAGCAAAGTTTAGATAAGTTAGCCACATTGTAATGCTACATACAGGCAAGTGATTTAATTCAGTGAGCGTTAAAGTTAGTCTAATTAAATAAAGTCTGTAGTGTTAATTCGTCTGAGAACAATTATTTTCTATCAAAAATGAACATGTTGCTAACCAGCCAAAGCTGACATTCCTTGCACTTTCCCATGAATAGTGGGGTATTTTATATTTTTGGTTTGTATGTATGACCTGTGAACAAGTGGGCACTTTTTGCAATAAACCCAATTGAGTGGCATTTTTTGCTGGCATGTGACTTTTTTGTATTATATTTTGATTCATGTAATCTAGGTTTAATATTCTGTGCATTCTGATTTATCAGTTCTGTGCTGGCAACTCACAATTCAACCCTTCTCTGCATCGATGAGTCAATAATAGCCTCAAAGTCATTCATGCGGCAGATGTGCTCATGTAGCAGTTATGAGCACTGTGACGTAAAACCATGCGGACCAAATTTGAATGAAATGCATCTTATATCTTCTTCTGTGAGGCTCAGAAAAAAAATCGATGCCAGGATAGTAATTAGTTAAGTGTGAAGAAATTTTACAGCTAAAAAGTTCTGTCCAAAATAATTTAATTTGGCCAGGTTAATTCGTAGTTTTGAATGGACTTCAATGGGGGAATTTGCTCTTTGGCACTAGAGGCTTACTAAACTGCAATACCTTGAGTAAATTACTGGAGTTTATGAGCTTCACGGCAAATGGCAATCCCTGGCCCCTGGTTGAACTATATAAGAACTACAAGGGAAACTGCCTTCTCAAAACAGTGCTTTTTCCACAGCCCATTTTTTTCCCTCTGATTGGCCAATGTGACATGTCACGTGAACGTGGGCAGCTTGTCTCTTTTGCACAGTATAATGGCTGCTGATGTAAATTGTTGCTAGCAACAGCTGCTACTTTATAAGAGATTAGCTAGCTTTGTTAGTTAGTCAGTTAGTTCATGCATTGCACTGTAGCAGAGGGAAGAACGTTGGATAAATTAATACCGTTAATTACCAGACTAGACATACTTGTAGTTTTTTCTTAAACCATTGACTGTCTTTAGTAGTTCAGACAGGCTACCCGTAAGTCCCACCACTGTCAGGCTATCTGTGGACCAGCCTTGCTTGGATATTTAGGCCTAAATATTGAGAAATCATGATGGAAATGCCCACGATGAAAAAGAAGGCAGAATAAACTATCATCTTGTAGTTTACTGCAGGCAGGATTGATATCCAAGGTAGCCAACGTTGAAATCAGTACCCAACCTTTAATACAGCTTTGACTGACATTAACGTTTTGCTGGTAGCCTAACCCAGACATATTGCTCAATTGAAATTACCTTAACTTATTTCACAAGGGAAACTTGGTTTTTCTGATTTAAATGGCTGTAAGCCTGATTTTGACAAAAACGGATTTTGAGAATGGCAGCAAGACAGGCGCCAGAGAGCCAGCAGCTCTGGGCGTATGCATTCAAATGTTAAAACCTTTTCTCAATAAAGCCAAAATGCTGGAAAAATGAGGTCATTTCAGAATAATAGCTAAGAGACATATTTATTTCAGCTATTATGTACTGCGTCAGAGATTTTCTGTTTTGTCCACAAATTTTCTATGGGATTCAGGTCAGGGCTTTGTCATGACCACTCTAATACTTTTCCTTTGTTGTCTTTAAGCCATTTTGTTACAACTTTGGAGGTATGCTTAGGATCATTGTCCTGCTGGAAGACCCAGTTGTGACCACATTCCTACTTTCTAGCTGCGATGCTTCATTATATCTAGATAATCCTCCTTCCTCATGATGTCATCTATTTTCTGAAGTGCACCAGTCCCATTTCTAGCAAAACCACAACATGATGCTGCCACCCCCATGCTTTACAGTTGGGAGGGTGTTCTTCAGATTAAAAGCCTTACCCTTTTTCATCTGACCAGAGAACACTCCTCCAAAAGGCTAGGTCTTCATCGTGGTGATCACCTGCAAACTTCATTTTGAATTTTTTATGCTTGTCTTGGAGTAGGGGCTTCAAGGCCATGGTGATGTAGATACTTTGGTACCTGATGCCTCCAACTCCTTCACCAGTTCCTTTGTTGTTTTGGGGTTCAGTTGAACCTTTCGGACCAAAGTTTGTTCAGCCCTGGGAGTTAATTTGTGCCTTCTTCCTGAACGATGCAGTGTCTGTATGGTCTGAAGATTTTTATATTTGCATACAATTGTTTGTACAAATGCTAGTCGTACCTTCAGTTGTTATGAAATTGCTCCTAAGGAGGAACCACACATGTGGACGTCCCCAATTTTTTTTCTGAGGCCTTCGCTGAGTTGCTTGGATTTTCCCATGGCATCAAGGGGAAAAAGGCAGTGGCTCTGAAGGTAGGCCCTTATATGCAGCCACAGGTGCCAATTAACTCCTAATTATGATAATTGCCCAATCATAAGCTTCTAAAAAGTAATTACATCAATTTGTGGAATTTTCCAGACTGTTTAAAGAGACAGTCAACTTGGTGTATGTAAACTTTGACCCACTGGAATTCTGATATAGCGAATTAAAGCTGAAATAAATCTGTCTCTAATTGATTGTTCTCATTAGAGGTAATTTTAAAACAAAAACAAAGTAGATGCCCTAATTGATTTGCCAAAAGAAATGTATGGTAACATGAAATGTGCAGATTTGTGGAAAAACTCATTTTCTGAATATCTTTAGCCTAGGTGTGTGTAAACTTTTGGCCTCAACTGTAGTTGTTAGAGATCTAACAAGACTTAACTTGCGATATGAACCCATAATATTAGTATGTACAAGATACCAATGGAATTTACTTTATAACCATTAGCTAACATTATCTAGCTGTAAAACTAGTTAGACTAGTCTATTTGCAAAATACCGTGTTGTCAGACTATTTACTCTAAGGGGCGACAGCATCTATAACCTGTTAGCTACACTTGAGCTGCTCAGAAATATTACTTACTTCAAGGCATTTGAAACTTTTATTATTTAGCACAAAGTAAAAACACCAAGGCAACAGTTGCTAGTTAGCTAAGCTAGCAAAATTCATATTAGTTACCTAACAAGTAGATAGCGAGTTATTTAGGTCTACCCACTGTTCTATAAATGTGGCCTGAGAAGAAAATTAAGATACAGATAGAGCCCATCACGTGATGAAGCTGTGAAGCGAATATGATTGTCTCAAGACCTTGTTACGAATCCCTTCTCAACCAATCAGAGATCAGTGCGCCCAGAATAGTGATATTTAGGGGTCCAAGCAGCGAAACTGGTGGATTCCTATTGTATCTGTTAGGATTATTAGTATTATTAGGGGTCCAAGCAGCAAAGCTATTGGAACCCTATTGTATCTGTTAGGATTATTATTATTAGGGGTCCAAGCAGCAAAGCTGGTGGAACCCTATTGTATTTGTTAGGATTATTATTAGGGGTCCAAGCAGCGAAGCTGGTGGAACCCTATTGTATTTGTTAGGATTTTTATTCTTATTTTTCTCCGCTAAAAGTGTCTGAGGCTCAGCAACCATAAGTCCTAGAGCAACCAAATTTGGCAGGTGGGTTCCTATGGCCCCCCACTACTCAGGCACAAAAAATCACCTATGTCGGCCAGATGGTGGCGCTATAACAAAGGGTTATGCATAAAAGGCCATAACTCCCACACCATACGTTAGATCAACACAAAACTTCATCGACCGATGCACCTGGATGTGCTCTACAACTTTGCAATTGGCACTACCTATGTCCGCCATACTGTTTGCCCGCCATTTGGACTTTTTTATTAGTTGGGGTGCGGAAGAGCTGGAGCTCCAAATCTAAGTGTTTACGACATCTAGTAAACATCTTTACAGCAAGCGACATCCATGGCGATGCAAGTAATCCGACGCCGTAGGGTCTAGTTTTTATCAGTGAGGGGAGGGTCTGAACGTCGGGGAAGCAATGGAAGACAGTGCCAGTCGGAGTGCATGCTAGGCTACCAAAAGTTTGTTAGTAAAAGCTTTTTGAGAGGATGAATACTTTTCTTTGGCATGGATCCATTTGAAGACAGTATCGGGTGAGTTTGTTTAGTCTTTCAATACTGTCATTATGCTGAGAAATAGCTAAACCGTTTTATTGTTAGGAATTGGAGTTTTTGTGCAAACGCGCGAAAACACGCTGGTATAATCAAACAATGACGGTAATACATATATAGTCCACTTCGTTCCATTGCTACCATAACATAATAGACTGTCTTGTGTCTACAGCTGCAGTTTCTCGCTGCAATGACTAATATTGAATATATACAAAATACGCAATTTATGCTGTACTCTGCCAATGTCTAAATAAATACTACGGTACTCTGAGCGTAGGAAGCAGTTAGCATGGATGGCGAGTTGATATTTCGTTTTTTGCTACTAAAAGTTTGTTAGTAAAAGCTTTGAGAGGATGAATCATTACTTTTCTTTGGCATGGATCCATTTGAAGACAATATCCGGTGAGTTCGTTTAGTCTTTAAATCCGTCATTATGCTGAGAGAAATCGTATTCTCAATTTAATCTCTAAATTGACTGTAAGCTTAGGGTTGTAACTAGTTAGCTGTTTCGTAGGTGACTTACTTAATGCACACGTCTTAACTATTGCTTGTATTTTTGCATAGCCTGCGTTGTTGCTGTTCTTGTTTGTGTTAGTGTTAATCAGTTTAACCTACAGGGTCCAAGTTGAACTATGCGGTTGTTCCCTGCACTTGGAATGGTACTTCTCTCTAGGGTTTTCGACACACTTGTTCCTGATTATGATTATACACTTTGTTGCACATCGCTCTGGATAAGAGCGTCTGCCAAATGCCTGTAATGTAATGTAATGTAATGTAATATTCCGTAGCAACAAGATAAACCCGACATTAGCCCTAAAATATGCCAATACAGCAGTGAAAACTCTGCTCACTGAATAACGAAATAAACGAGACAAATTTTTTTTTAATTATACCATGTCATTCTACAGTCAATATCTGGGACTAAACATTGAATAAATATACAATCTTACCATTGGTTTTACGCGTAGATGTTCCTTTTGCGAATGAGTGGTGATATATTGTCTTGGACAATCCATTTGTGAAATATAAGCTACGCGCATTTGTGACTCCTGGGTCGGCTATCTTCAAAAATAGCTGTGCCTAATACCACACCTGTTGCTTATGGCGTTGTCGCCCTTTTTAGTACAATTTGGCTTGATTGACAATTCATTTATTCAGTAGGCGAAAGTATAAGCTTTCTAATGATGTATAACATGTCTGATTTTGCTTTTGGAATAGCGTTTTATAGGTCAGCGTAACCGAATATTTTCTCATCTGCCAATGTCTAAATAAATAAAGCGTTAGGCTGCTCTGCCCATAGCGCGCAGGTCGCAAGTTGATATTTCGTTTAATCTCAATGTTGTATTAATTATTTGAAATGTGTATTTATGTGTTACTGTTCTATCTGTCTCTGAGGCGCTCTTAAATGTGCATTCTCTGCTATGTTGAGCAATGGATTGGAGTAGTGTTGCATGGTATTCCGAAACTTCAGTACTTTTCGGGTACTTAAAAACAGAGAAACGGTTCGGTATTAGAATTTCCCGATGTTCGGTAGTTTTGTGTCAAATGTAAAAGCCAGGGAAATGTGTCTCCCGCATTACTGATTTAGAGGATGAAAAGTGTAATTTGTCAGAATCTTCACTAGATGGCAGTAGCAACTAAGGTTGCCAAGTGAGGTGACTTGCGCTCGTGCACTCAGGTCCTTGATACAGTGCAAGCTTCGACTCAGTTCACTTCAGTCGCAATTGGTGTTCCAATTTGGAAATATTTGATTATAGATAGATGCTGTATTGTTATTAAAATATGCTGTTTTTAAATCTATTTAAAGGTGAAAGACCTGTTTTAAAGATTATTTAGTTTACAACTGTTTAATTTTTGAAATATATTTAATATATTTGTCTATTGTTTAGTGTTGTAACACGATAGGCCTATGCTTATTAATATGTTGAAGAGGCTTCAACTTAAAGGTTGTTAATAAACCATGAATTCGAAAATGAGGTCAACCCTTGTGGACATTACGTTTCTGATCTATTAAGGTAATTTCAGTATCGTTAGGTACCAAGTATCGAATCAGCATCGTTTAAGTTTCAGTATTGAGTATCGTGATACTAAACCTGGTATCAGTATCAAAGTCAAAATTTTGGTATCATGACAACACTAGTGTGACTCCTTTTTTAGTTGCGGCGCAGAAACACTGCAGCTGTACATACACGCCGGGCCATCTAAGTGTTACGACATAGTAAAGGCCTTTACGGGAAGCCGCCAGGACACATCCATGGTGATGCAACTAAGTCATCAGACAGCATGTCTTAGCACAAATTTGGCCATAAGTCATCAATATTTTACTACGTCAGACACAAATTCCAATCCAAAAGTTTGTTAGTAAAAGCTTTTTGAGAGGATGAATACTTTTCTTTGGCATGGATCCATTTGAAGACAGTATCGGGTGAGTTCGTTTAGTCTTTGAATACTGTTATTATGCTGAGAAATAGCTAAACCGTTTTATTGTTAGGAATTGGAGTTTTTGTGCAAACGCGCGAAAACACGCTGGTATAATCAAACAATTGTTTAAGTTTCAGTATTGAGTATCGTGATACTAAACCTGGTATCAGTATCAAAGTCAAAATTTTGGTATCGTGACAACACTAGTGTGACTCCTTTTTTAGTTGCGGCGCAGAAACACTGCAGCTGTACATACACGCCGGGCCATCTAAGTGTTACGACATAGTAAAGGCCTTAACGGGAAGCCGCCAGGACACATCCATGGTGATGCAACTAAGCCATCAGACAGCATAGCATGTCTTAGCACAAATTTGGCCATAAGTCATCAATATTTTACTACGTCAGACACAAATTCCAATCCATTGCTCATCATGATATTCAGTAGATATGTTGGGTGAAGGTATATGGTCGTGAGGACAAAGCCATTTTAAAATTTCTCCATAGGGGGCGCGATAGTGCCAATGCTTGGACCCCTCCCAACGCCGCTTGCGGCTTTAATTGGTCATATTTTTTCTATTCTGTTCAGCCTAGACAATGTTTTGATCCAGGACAATTTGAGAATGTTATTGCCTGTTTCTATTGATTACCACAATGTGAACCTTTGGCACATAATTTGCTCTGGGGCAAGTTCAATTAATTTCTACTACTCTCATAGGAAATACATGGCAGACTCATCAATAATTCTATTTTTGGGCTGTGGCAGCTTACTTGCGGTGGTGCCATATGCAGAAATATCAAGTTGAATAGAATTGAATGTGACCATGTTTCCGTTCTAGTTCTTGTACAGTTCATTGGGTGCAGACAACTGTCGATGGAGTGCAGTTCAGAACAGGCCAACCCTAAGTTTTCGGTGATTGACCTAGCTAGTCTCTTTTGGCCATCCTCACGTGTTAAGGAGTGAAAACTGGCCGGTTCTGATCGGTTGGTTCACCCCTAATATTAAATTCAGAAAAATAATGTACAATGGTGTGATATAGTTTTTAACAATTTATGGTATATACTGTCTTCAGGAAAGAAGCTGTCTGATGTGGAGAGAGTCACATCCCTCAAGGTCTACAACTGGTTCGCCAACAGACGGAAGGAAATAAAGAGAAGAGCCAATATTGGTAATGTATCAGCTCAGGGTGGTGGGGACGGTAGTTTGTTTCTGTTTGACTGTTGCACGTGGGGGTTGAGCCCTTTCCACACACATTTTGTTATGGAGTGAATTTAGTGCCAATATTATTTACATGTGTTTCACAACTCACATGTGTTTTGTGCACCACAAAACACAATTCACACGTGTTTTACGCATTGTAAAACTACAAATCCTGTTTTACAAATCTCAAACTATAAATTGCAAAATACAAATCTCAAGCTGTGGACACACAAAACATGTTTTACGCATCACAAAACTGCAAATCCTTTTTTACAAATCTCACTACAAATTGCAAAATACAAATCTCAAGCTGTGGACACAAAAACACAAATCATTTTGGCACTATTTTCCTATGTAGTAATGGAAAAAAATCCACACGTGCATGCACCAATCAGAGTTATGGTACCTACAGCCAATCAGAGGAAGAGGAGGTCACTACCAATCAGTGAGCAGCAAGGAATAGCCTTTTGCGGCCCATACCCTCTTGGACTTGACATTGCGGCTCCGACTCATCGTCCACGGTGCACCTGTGTGAAGTCAGAAAATGCAGACATCCCATTTAGTAATGATTTCATTATGGCATGTGCTATTTACAGCTGCTCTGATCGACCATAAAATAATCCTCATCTGAAGTTTTTTCGGTAGCCAAGTCATTTTTTCTATTTCCTTTAGCCTACTTAACCAAATAATTAGTTGGCAGAAAGCGTAATTAGCTAACGCGTATTTGCTATATTGGGTAGTCCAGTATACTAAAACAGTTCGCAACTTTGGCTACCAAGCCATTTGACTAGCAAGCTAGCTAACTAACCCTATCCAGCAAATATTCAGTCTGTCAAATGTGTTTGATGGCTTGTCAGTCCTGTACATTCCGTAAATGTCTACCTAGGCCATACTTCACGGATGTAACAAAGCTACTATAATCCTGATTTTGGGATAAACTGCAGAATTTTCAGTTTCAAAAAGCGAATTAAGTCTTAAGGTTTATGATTTAATTTGCTGGATAACATACAACACACGGTGAAATCACACACACAAAATTTAACAAAATTAACCATCATTGTAAGACTGACATTTAGAAAAGAACATGTTTTTAGAATTTAAGAGACCGACAAGAGCATTTAAGCAAGTGGTTCTCAGAATCGGTCCTGGGGGCTGTTGTTGGCTTTTCTCCATTGGTTTTGATGATCTACAAGAAAAAAACAAATAATTAGAAATTCAGTGTACTTTATTTTTGTCTTCATGCACCAGGTGGAAAACTTGCTCTACAAATTGTGTTGTCGTGTTTACATGCCTGCAGATCAGTTATTAAAATACTTGGTAGATTTGTTAATCACCGCAGACAGTGTTAATTTTTATTCGTTTAAAAGTGACTTGCGAACGATCGGTCAGCTAGCGTCACCCAGCAAGTGAACACCACAAACGGCAGTGGAGTGACATGGCTCATTAACTGACTGTGGCGAAAACCTACGGTGATAACTTGCTTGGTTAACAGCAGGTCTACCAGACAGTTATATGAAAATTAGCCTAGTCAAAAATCACCAGTGATTTTGCATTTGTTTGAATCCAAATTGCGTTTGTTTGCAAATATAGTTTAATAAATTCCATCTTCTATTGTATACTACTTTTTTCCCTTTCTTTTTTTCACGTACTGGTCCATCTTTCCTGAACATCCCTCTGAATGACCTAGGGAAAGGTGATTTCAGCATTAAAACTTTAACTTATTACTGCAGTCATTATGAGTTTTGCCCAATTTTAAAATGTGTCTGACCTAACCTTGACATCTCTTCCTGCACTGATCTAGTGCCACTGGCATCCTGCCTGCGTGCACTATCCTGGACAGTTGGTAGAGCTTCCCTGGGCATAATTGGCCCTGCTGCAGGAGGTGGTCTCTGGGTCTCCTCCAGTGTGCGGGCAATAACAGAGACCAGTCCTCTGACTGCTTCTCTCACCTGGGAATTCTGTTTAGAGCATGTTGAAAAAAATTGTAATGCGATTTATCTCTAGTGTTCAGAGTAAGAATACATTGTCCATCCACAAAAATAGCTAATCAAAGATGTTTAAATTTGATCTTCATGACAATATTAAACTATATTTGCAAACAAATGCAATTTGGATTCATACTGCTATAGACAAGGAACTCCAAATAAGTAGACGCTAATGTTTAATCATATCCATGCTCCATATTATTTTTAGCAACAAGCAATTAAAAGCCAACTAAGTCAATAACTACTTTAGCTAAATGTATATATAACAATAAGCGTATATAGGCTACTTATATAGCAGTTTTCAAAACAAGGTTACAAAGTGCTTTAATGATGCTTTATGGAAGTGCATAAAAGAGACAATCCAATAATATAATTTTGAAAAACTGGGAAAATAGTAAAAACTGAGGGAGAGATAGCGGGATTATAAGCAGTAATGTTAACGTTAAGCTTGTTGTTGTCTGCCTTTCATACAAAATCATTGTTAATGTTAGCTAGCATAAAGTTGGTCCTAGACGAGCTGACAATTCTCAACCAAAAATTACCCATTAAAAAGTTGTCTTTATGCAAGCGACTAATCAAATATGTTTAACTTTTAACATTATATTCGGCATGAATACATTTTAATTAGATTATTAGCTACTTACCTGAGCATCCGCCATGCTTCATCAGCTCCCGTCCTCTCCAAGTATGGGCCGCAAAAGGCTGTTCCTTGCTGCTCATTGATTGATTGTGAGCTCCTCTTCCTCTGATTGGCTGTAGGTACCATAACTCTGATTGGTGCATGCACGTGTGGATTTTTTTCCATTACTACACGGGAAAATGGTGCCAAAATGATTTGTGTTTTTGTGTCCACAGCTTGAGATTTGTATTTTGCAATTTGTAGTTTGAGATTTGTAAATAAGGATTTGCAGTTTTGTGTTCACTCCATATTTTGTCCCTAAAAATCTTTCTTGATCAAAGAAGGGTTCAATCCACAGGGCTTAGATTGTTCAACTCAGACATTCATTGCTCCTGCAACCAAAGTATGAGTTAACAACAGAAACACTTTGTTTTATTTCAGCTATGCTGAATGCAGAGTTTCGCAGTGCCACTATTGTCGCGCTGGTCATTCATTTAACAAGCACCCCCTCCCCGCAGTCACATCTGCAACTACACCCCCCACCCATGAAATAATGGACAATATTGTCTATCTGGGCTTTGATAAAAATATTCTTTCACCACTCAAAAATCGCATTCCGTCATAGCAGCAAGATAAACCCAACAACAGCCCTAAGATATGGCAATACAATAGTGAAAACGCTGCTCACTGAATAATGAAATAAGACAAAGTTTTCAATTAATTAAAAAATTAAAAAATTAAACCATGTCATTTTACAGTCAATATCTTGGACTAATTATTGAATAAATATATACAACCTTACCATTGGTTTTACACGTAGAGATGTCCCTTTTGAGACTGAGTGGTCATATATTGTCTTGAATAATCCATTTGTGCAGCCTTGTATTTTGGTGGTGCTAAACAAGATTTTGTTTGTGGCCCCAAAACACTCCCAGCGCAACCACCAAATCTCACACACTGCTCATAATTGAATGAACACACACACACACACACACACACACTCAATAGAGATTAACAATTTAGAGATTGTTGTTATTTAGAAATGAATTAACAACAAATCTCTTACTTTATTTGAAAACAATGTATATTAAAAATATATTAAAATTTGAGAAGTTAAGAAACAATTAACAATTGCAAAGTATTCAAAATAATAAATAATAAGGTCAACATATTTGAAATATAAAAGCAACAAACTTGCACATAACAAGGTCTATAAGTAAAGACAATGACAAATGAACACCAATAAAAACAAAAATATTTTGACAAATAGCAATGAACAATCAATATGAGTGCAAAGTATTCAAAATAAATAGTGAACACTATAAAAGTGTTAACTATTGTACAAAACAACAGCTGTAGACTACTGTAGAAACTATAGCTATCCATCATTTCACCACCATCCAACATCAGTGAGAAAGTCCTCAAAATCTGTGCCTCCTTGATTTTCTTGAAGCAAAATCGTCAATGACATCATCGTAAGACGTCTGCCTGCCAACCTCATGGTTTATACTAATAATGGCAAGTCCAGAGGAGGGAGTAGATGCCCCTGAAGTCTCTGCTGATGTTCCCTCAGCAGCAGTCATTTCAGCTGACGAGGTAGATGGTCCTGGTGCAGCGGAGGTTGCTCAAAAATATTTCAATAATGCCACTGAAAAGATTATAAATTAGATTATTATTTTTTAAATATAGGCTGGAAGACATTACATAGGTATGTTATATGTATCTTCCAGGCCTATTTATTAACTACACAACAACTGCAATTTTATCCAAATATGCAAATTGTCTAAATATGTCCAAATATGGTCTACAAAATTACAATTTAACTAGAAAGCAAATGGTTAGCCTGAAACTATTTGGGGCAATTTGGACATTTAATATGTTATGTATTAAAATAATAAATCAAAACATAAAGAAAACAAAGAAAGCAAGAAAACATTGGTAACTAGTAAAAAAGCAAAGCTAGCCTGTTTAAATTATAAATGATGCTTGCAATCCTACTCGTGTTAGCTAGCAAGCAAATAGCAAGATATCAAGCTTGTTCTAATAAAAAACGTTTCAGATAAAATTAATAGTACATTACTTTCTAGCCAGCTTGCCAGGTTAAAATTATTGTGGCTATGTTCAGTTTAATTCGTTCAAAATCAAAACACGATGCTAAGGTAATAATCTCGAAGATTTTAATTAAAATAAATGTCTGTTAAGTCACTATCTATCGCCGAATTAGGTAACACAATGGTGATTGAGCCTATTATTATATTAATTAATATTATTATTATTATTATTATTTATGATTAAAGAACTGGGTGCCTGTGGCGACATTCCCGGGAAAAAATCACAAGCGGCGCATAGTTAGTGACGCGTTTTCCATCACCCATGAGTGGTTGGTCTGCCAGAGAGGATAGGCGGAGCTAACGCATCAGGCTCGCTGTTCAACTTTGTTGTGTGTGAGCGGCATACTGTTTTTCCCGGTGTCTGCTAGCATTACAATAACAGAGAAGGGGGGGGGTAGGGTTAGGGAACCCTAATACGTTTTTGTGTAACATGAGAGGTCATATTATTTTGATGTAGATTTCCTCTTACATTTGATTACAATGTAACGTTACTAAATTACATAGCTATTTGCACAATTAACGCGATAGCTACCGGACCATGTCAAGAAAGGCAACATTTAGACAGCGTTGCTTACAGTATCCATCTCTCATATCAGGTAACGTTGCTTTAGCTAGCTAGCTAATGTAATTAACACAATCTAATGTCAGCTAACAATTAGAAAAACACTAGCTAACGCTACCAACCGGTACCGACCTTGCAAACCGTCTCTCGAATGCAATGCTACCTTGTTGCAAAGTAGCTAACTTAAGGCCAGTTCAGATCAATGATTCGCAACGAGACTGGATGCAACTTGCAAAATTCCAAGATGTCTGATTGTAAACATTCTAAAACTGCACTTGGCGATTTGACAAGGTGGGTCTTTTGAGACTCCAGGCAACGGCTTCAGACTCTCTGCAACTAACCAATTCACACCGCTGCAATTTTCTCTGCAACATTCTAAAACCGTTTTGTCTTGTCATTGATCTGAACTGGCCTTAACGTTTCCGTTATCTACATTGCCATCAAGTTCATCAATATATTATAATGATAGGCATAAAGCCGGGGTATAGGTGGAGCAGAGCCGGGTCTGATTTCTGTGTAAAGATGTCAAGCCGGAGAAAACTAAATAAAAGAATACAGCAATATGGATTAGCATTATTATTTTATTACGCTTCCTCATATGTTCCTTCAGCCTCCTTTGTTTTTGTTTTATTCTTCTTGTTCTGATTGCTAATTTAACACCCAGCTGAGCGAACAGTTTAGCGAGCAAAACCAGAAACGCCAGGGGTAACATTTTGCAAAGCAGTTGTTTCAAAAATATCACAACAATCATTCACAAAATAAAGACTGTTTATGCACAAGATACATAATTGCACGAGCCACAGAGAATCCCACAAATTCTTCTCTGCAGTGTAAAGATGTTCATACCCCAACAGGTAGATAACCCTCTGGGGTCTGAGGGTAAAATGAGGCACACTGGTGATTGTGCCATGCTCTGACATTTGTGTAAATTTCATCAACTTTATATGCAGTGATTCTAAAGTGTTTCATATCTCTGTTTTCAGCACAAACTCAGCTACAATAATATGGCAGCAGTAAGCAGGTCATAATCATATGCGGATTGTAAATTGCTCTAAAAACACACAAACTGTAAACAGCAGTTTTGAACATGCACAGGAATGTTGTAATAAAACACACTAAACAATAGTATCTAAGTTTTTGGATCACTAAAATGTGTTCATCAAGGTCTTGGGTATCAAAAGATGACAAAATATTTTATCAAATCCAATGAGAAATATAAAATAAATTGCTAAATGTTAGTGTTGTGACTACTATTTTTCAACACCAGGTGAGAATGGGAGGGCAAATGGCCTTTCTGTAATGAATATGCATTGGGTAGGAGGACCTGCCAGCTAAGTAGGCTATTCACACCTGGCCGCATTCCACCACTAAGACAAAGACTCAATGAGCCAGTTAGAAGACAGAAACAAAGACATCTTTTGATTTTGGAACATTTATTGAAGTAAACTATATGCAGTGAAGATGAGATGAGACTGGTGTACTCTTGCGGCGCCTGCGTGGCCTCTTAGCTAGTGGTGAACTAGGCCGTGTTTCCTGATCAGCATCTCTGTAAATATAATAAAAACAAAATTGTTAGGAAATGTGACATCAAATAAAACTTTATTTCTATAGCACATTTCCTTCAACGGGTGAAAATTAAATGTGCTTTACAAAATAGGGATAAACCACTAACTAATGAAAACAAAACTTAGGAAATGTGACATAGTTACATGATATACAAACAAAGAACCAAACAAACACAACCAGACGCAGAGAGGTAGCCTATAATTTTGAGATGCAATGGTTAGAATCGCTCGTAGTGTGGGAATTTACTAGCGCGCATATTAGTGAATATTCCTACAAACATACAGAGAATGTAATACAGCACACATTTACAAATAATGCAAGCTATCAACGAAACAACATTAGCTAACTCAATTAACATAGATGTTCCAACTCAACTACACGCAACTCATCAATAACAATGCCTCAATCTGAAGTAGGCTAAGTCTGTTTAGCTAAGTGGTTATTTTATTGCTATTTCCCGAACTTACATACAGTATGCTAATATCGATTGTGCGAGGACACTAACTTTTAGAATCCTAGCGAGGCCACTACACACCAGGCATGGGCTATTTATTACCAATATGACTGAAAAAAAGCAGTCTACCTGCTACTTCTAACACAACCAGACGCAGAGAGCCTAGCCTATAATTTTGAGATGCAATAGTTTGAATAGTTAGTAGTGTGGGAATTTACAAACGCGCATATTGCTGGATATTCCTACAAACACAGAGATATGTTGCAATACAGTACACATATTTACCAATATGATAAGAAATATACTTACTCATGAAGTTGATTCTCAGCTGGATCAGTTCGCTGTTCGAAATGACACCGTCCAGTCATCCGTGTCATCCAAATAGAAATGAAAGTTCATTTCATCTTGTCGAGCTCCACTGGCGGAGCTCCCGACCCCAGAGGGATAAAGAACGTTTGTGGAAATTGATAATCACTGATTCTACCCCAGGTCTGCTACAGCATTTTAACCCGGCTCGGCAGTGTAAAGACAGCTTAAGTTAGCATAATGTTAGACAATGAATGAGTATGTACATGACATTACTTTTATAACAACCACTTTATTCAGTAAATAGTAAGTGTTACAGTTGGCGTGGCCCAGGTGCTAACCGACTGACGTCACACAGGCGACACTGGTTGGATCTGGTTGGATCTATGGAAAGTAAGGTCCAAAAACACACCCGCAATTACAGCTTCTCGCCATTGGTACCGCCAAAGAGAACGAAATGGAAATCTTCGAGATTTGCAAAACATTTGTAGGTAGCTAACAAGCAAAGCTAGCCTTACAATCAAGGGGGTTATTTGATGCTTAACAATCCTGCAGGATTTCCCCCAAAAAATGTTCTTAGGCTCGGTGGCAAGTATCTTTTGACATGGGGCTGACGGCCAAGTGTCTTTTTTGACGGGGGCCCGGCGCAGGCCAGCGACAGACTGATGGCAGCATTAAGGTAGGGCCCTATATTTTCTGTCATAACAGAATCACGGACGGAATCCCAGACTTGAGAATTTAAAAAGCTATAAAACAGATTCCATAGGGCCCTACATTAATCAGTGCTAAAAGCTGACTGCAGGTTTGAAAATATGACTACGTAATGTGAATGTTACAAATAAGTAATTTATTCAACACACATTTTTTTTAAAATCAACAACTATTTACAGCATAGCAGAGTCTTACAAAGAATCTGACAACAATGTACAGTCTTGGAATGCTGTGTTTTCAACAACACCAAAAGAAATTTAATTAAATTAAAATAAATATCAAAGTTTTTGCACTCTACAAAAAACTTGTATTCAAGTCCTGATTAGCTACTGAATCTTACAACAAGCCTTGGAATGTTGGGCACATTTAAATAGGGATGGCAATCGAGAACCGGTTCCAAGTTGTCCTATTCATTGGAATCGTATGCCTCCGAGTTTATTGATTCCGTATATCGAAGCCAGCATGTTTTTACGGCAGCTGTGCATTGCATAACAATTTAGCTAGCTAGCTAAGTTAGCTAAATGACCACGTTTGTTGTGCAAATCAATGTCATCAAGCTAACATTATTAATAAATAAGTGAAGTCGTTATTTTGATAGCAATTGATGTCATGCAATGTTACGATGTATCGAACGTTACGTTCATGCTACTAGTTTAACTTTACCTACACAATGCTTAAGTTAATATAAAAATAATGTACTTACCAACGGGATGAAGTGATAAAACAGTTTGTAATGAGGTTAGTTAGTCTACTAAATAAGAAATGGTGGCTTGCTAGGTGATAGTTGGAAGCGTCAAGTGTTGAAAGTCACTCTACGCACAATGAAGGTAAATTACACTGATCTTGGACCTGCTGTTTTCCTATAATGCTTTCACGTTTTAACCAACAGATGTCACTGGGGAGCTTTCCAATCGAGCCGCCCCACTGTAACTGTAGTTTTAAAAACATATTAAAAATACATTTAAACAAAAATTCCCCGATGCGTAGGCCCGGCGGTGGGTCAACTTAGACCCGGCGGGCCGCCGGGCTTGCAATACTCTGACGGAAACCCTGTGTATGGGGATGAGACGATATGAAAACAATTTTCAACCATCCACCACGTTTTGGCAATGTTCCAACACTCTCGTCTTCACTGTTTCATGCATCACAAAAACTATTTCACTACTAATGCTTACATTACTGTGAAATATTCACATTATATAATACCACTAACCTGTTGAAAGACAATCAATTAAAAAAATAACGTGTATAACTGAAATTTGTTGAGCTGTAATACTTATAGCAAAGATGAAATCTTATCGATGTTCTGTCGATGGAGTCGGAGACAGTACATCATTGATACTGTTCTATTCGCTTCTGTTTTGCTCCAGAAAACAATGTCAGCTAGGTCTATCAGCAAACTTAGCTTATGGGCTTAGCTATGCCCATAAGTCCTCAATAATATAAGTATTTTCCAAGAAATTACGAAAAATCATTCCCAATGTTTTGTGAGGTGCAGCGTCTTTTACTGCTACCACAAAGTGAACATGTAAGTGATGATAAGAACATTTTCGGTTACACTGACCTAAAAAACGCTATTCCAAAAGCAAGATTAGACATGTTATACATCGTTAGAAAGCTCTCACCTATCGAATAAATTAATTTGTCAATCAAGTCAGACTGTACTAAAATGGGCAACAACGCCGTAAACGTGTGGTATTACCCACAGCTATTTTTGAAGGTATCCAGGCATCACAAATGTGCGTATATTTCACAAACGGATTGTCCAAGACAATATATGACCACTCAGTCTCAAAAGGGACATCTCTACGCGTAAAACCAATGGTAAGGTTGTGTATTTATTCAATATTTTAGTCCCAGACTGTAGAATGAAATGGTGGTATGTTTAATAATTTTGCTGTTTATTTCGTCGTTCAATGAGCAGCGTTTTCACTGCTGCATTGGCATATCTTAGGTCTATGGTCAGGTTTATCTTGTTGCTATGACGGAATACGATTTTTTAGTGGTGAAAGAATATTTTTATGAATTCCAAGATAGACAATATTGTCCATTATGTCATGGGTCGGGGGTGTAGTTGCAGATGCGACTGCGGGGAGGGGGTGCTTGTTAAATGAACCACCAGAGTGTCAATGGTGGCGCTGTGAAACTCCATATTTAGGGGTCCAAGCAGCGAAGCTGGTGGAACCCTATTGTATTTGTTAGGATTATTAGGGGTCCAAGCAGCGTAGCTGGTGGAACCCTATTGTATCTGTTCGGATTATTATTATTATTATTATTATTATTCTTATTTTTCTCCGCTAAAAGTGTCTGAGGCTCAGCAACCATAAGTCCTAGAGCAACCAAATCTGGCAGGTGGGTTCCTATGGCCCCCCACTACTCAGGCACTAAGAATCACTTATTTTGGCCAGATGGTGGCGCTATAACAAAGGGTCATGCGTAAAAGGCCATAACTCCCACACCATACGTTAGCTCAACACAAAACTTCATCGACCTATGCATCTGAACGTGCTTTACAACTTTGCCATTGGGACCACCTATGTCCGCCATATCATTTGCCCGTCATTTTGACTTTTTAGTTGGGGTGTGGAAGCTTTCTTCGCTAAAATGTCTGAGGCTCAGCAACCATAAGTTGTAGACCAACCAAATTTGGTAGGTGGGTTCCTATGGCCCCCCCACTACTCAGGCACTACAAATCACCTATGTTTGCCAGATGGTGGCGCTATAACAAAGGGTCATGTTTAAAAGGTCATAACCCCCACACCATAAGTCAGATCAACACAAAACTTCATCGACCGATGCATCTGTATGTGCTCTACAACTGTGCTATTGGGACCACCTATGTCCGCCATATTGTTTGCCCGCCATTTGGATTTTTATATTAGTTGGGGTGCAGAAGAGCTGGAGCTCCAAATCTAAGTGTTACGACATCTAGTAAACTTCTTTTCGGCAAGCGGGATCCATGGCGTTAAGTAATCTCACACCGTAGGGTTTAGTTTTTATCAGTGAGGGGAGGGTCTGAACATCGGGGAAGCAATGGAAGACAATGCGAGCCAGAGTGCATGCTAGGCTACCAAACGTTTGTTAGTAAAAGCTTTTTGAGAGGATGAATAATTACTTTTCTTTGGCATGGATCCATTTGAAGACAATATCGGGTGGTTCGTTTAGTCTTAGAATCCGGCATTATGCTGACAGAAATCGTATTCCGTAGCAACAAGATAAACCCTACGTTTGCCCTAAGATATGTCAATTCGGCAGTGAAAACGCTGCTCACTGAGTAACGAAATAAACGAGACAACGTTTTAAATAATGATACCATGTCATTCTACAATCAATATCTGGGACTAAGTATTGAACTTAATATATTTAATATATTTTTCTATTGTTTAGTGTTGTAACACTATGCTTATTAATATGTTCAACAGGCTTCAACGTAAAGGTTGTTAATAAACCAGGTTTTTAATAAACTGTGAATTCGAAAATGAGGTCAACCCTTTTGGACATTAGGTTTCTGATCTATGAAGGTATTTTCAGTATTGTTAGGTACCGAGTATTGAATCAATATTGTTTCAGTATCGAGTATCATGATACTAAACCTGGTATCGGTATGAAACACTAGTGTGATGCCTTTTTTAGTTACAGCATGGAAGAGCTGCAGCTGTACATACACGCCGGGCCATATATGTGTTACGACATAGTAAAGGCCTTTACGGGAAGCGGCCAGGACACATCCATGGTGACGCAACTAAGTCATCCGACAGCATCTCTTAGCACAAAATTGGCGATAAGTCATCAATATTTTATACAGTCATCATGATATTCAGTACTTTGGTTGCAGTAGCACTGAATGTCTGAGTTCAGTAATTTCGGCAGGCTGGTGTGCCGACCACTAGGGGCTTTGCGCTAAAGGGTTCATAAATTATTAAGACCCGTGTCTGTTTTGATGTTGCTGGAATGTGAGAATCTGACTCAAAATAGCCTATCCAGAACTATATCCTTCAGGTTATCGTAAATCTTTGATTTCATTATTGGATCCTTAATATTTGTAATTTTTTTATTTATTAATTGAAGTTCCAAATGTATGGTAAAATATCTAGGTAACTGTAATCTTATGAGACTGATTTTTAATTGTGCGGTTATACTGCTTCGCCTATATAAGTGGTGTCATTTCCCCAACAACATTCATGGGGATTACCAACGTCGTCTTTCATTCTTTATTGTAGTATTGTAATATTCTTTTTCTTTTCTATTTTTGGTAACATAATGTTAATGCCTCCAGACATTTTTGTGATAAATAAAAAAAGACACTATTAAAAATTTCAAGGACAGTTTTTGCCACCGTTAACTAATTTTCAGGGCATAAGGTCCATTTTCAAGGGCATTTTTGCCTGAGCCCCCGTTAATTTGAACGTTGTATCAAAGGCCCATTTAAGAACGGTGACAATCAATGTATTTATGATCATTTTGTGAAGAACAGCTACAGTTCTGCAGTTCACATTGTTGCATTTTCAGTCTGTAGAAACATGTTGTCATACTCTACAATGAAAGACTGAAATGTAATTGTCCATTCTCCATTTACAAATGGGCTTTCTCTGTGAAATTCTGCAAGTTAAGGAACACTAGACATAATAAATGTGGTGCGACTGAAACGTGTGTGAGCCTTGTGCCAGTTTATGACTGTGTCTGTGTATGCAATTATTAGTCATTCATATGCAGCCTATTCTCAGATCTGTTATGGAAATGGTTTTTTTGTTTGTTTTTTTTTCTTCAAAGAAGCAACAATCCTAGAGAGCCATGGGATAGATGTCCAGAGCCCAGGAGGCCACTCCAACAGTGACGATATTGATGGCAACGATTACTCTGAGCAGGTTGCTGCTACCTGGGTTATTTCGGCTTTCCATTTTCACAGTGCAGTGCACATCTAACTGCAGTTCAAATTCGCACATATTAATATTATGAGGAGGGGGTACTGTCTTGGTGTGACGGTTTAAATAAGGTGCAATATATGTAGCACTATTTTATTCTGACTAGCCCATACAAATGAGTGTCCATATTAGCTGGCTGTGACTGTCTCATTCTCATTTCTGCATTCATTAGAATTGTATTCTCAATGTTATGCATAACGGCCAACAGTGACTGTCAAATCTATTTCAGGGCTGCGATGTCCCCTATTTTGAAAAGAGACCTCTGCCTAGACCCTTTGGTTTCTACAGACTTGAACCCTCGTCACCAACACAGGTATATGCTATGGGATTAGGTATTTGGTAAAGTATTATCTTTCAAATTCTTTTCTGGAAAGATCGTACTGTTAAAAAAAAAAAAAAACTTAAATATTCAAATATTATGGCACAATGGTATAATGTAATTTATCTGATTTACCAATTTTGATTGGTTACCTTATGCAGAAAGCGAACTGCAGTATACAGGCAAGCATCAGTTATTTTCCATTATGGGTATGTAATGATTTTTTCAATGTATTACAGACCTTGGTCAAATTCAAATACATATTTGTATTTGAAAATGTAGCTAAATACATATTTGAAGTATTTTCAAATACATTTACACAGGCAATACTAATAATAATGTATGTAATGATTTTTTAAAATTATTTTAATGGAAAACCAAATACTTTCCCAAATAGTATTTAAAAAATACATTCCTGGGAAACCAAATACTTTTTAAAATATCATTTAGATACAAATAAAATTTAATATTTTGAAATATTTCAGTGATACACAACAGAAATGACCGAGCCAGCAACAATGTAGGCTTCATGCTGAAGGGGGGTATTCCAGAGTTCTTTGTACAATCTTTGTGAGTGGCTCTCGTGATGTCAGCAAGTTATAATACTGAGGGCACTCCAGGGGAAATACTAGGGGCTAGGGGGTTAAATTTGGATTATGGGCAAGGGTAGCAATGTTGGCAATTTTAAAGAACCCATGCACTGCCTCTAACAGACAGTAGCCAAAATGCCCGTACATGTCTTTGTATGAGGGGTGATGGCAAACTCTGACTTCTTGATAAACTACTTGTTTATTTGTACTCATGCAATCTTTTTAAAGTTAAATCTTTTACTGTATTTCATTTTTTTTCTATTGTCAAAGTGTTCAACACCCATATGTACAGTTCCATCTTTTAAATTTTTTGTGGTTATACACTGATAAAAATTGAATTCAGCCATGCATATTCACTTCCAATTAACAATGGAATTTGGTACCTTTGGACTGGGGCTGTCAGCAGCCACTTGACACATTCTTATCAAAATACTGTCTAATTAGACAAAATGCTCAACTTTCAGAGCTGATAAGTTCCTGCATTTCCATTGCTTTTCAAGTCTTTCAGCAGTTTGGTACAATTGCTCATGTTGCACCACTGTTCTTCTATTGTGAAAGTATTTTCAAATAATTCCATTAAATCAACATGTGAAGTGGAGGCATGTGAAGTGGTTCCAGACTAACTGTACTCTCCCCTCCACCCACAGGATGATAGCATCAGCCACAGTGACCATCAGGACCCCATTTCCCTAGCCGTGGAGATGGCCGCTGTCAACCACACTATTCTGGCCCTGTCAAGGCCAGGGGCCGTCTCTGGGGACATCAAGACAGAGGCCCTGGAAGATGACTGAGGGGGTGGGGCAGGGGGATGAAGAGGGCATGTTTGGAGCAGCAGGGGAAAGGGACAAGCATGTGACTGTGGGTACATTTGGTTGCGGTGGAGGCATTAAATAATGACCAAAACTACATGTAATCTGTAGATTTTAGAAACTTGTTTTGAATTTACCCCCCTCCCCTGCCTGACCTTCCACTTCCCTACCACCACCTTCCTCCACAGAGCCCCTACCTGCGCCCAGTTTTTTTTTTTATTAGCTTGTTTATTTAAATACAAATCTCACCCAGATGCCAGCCCTCTCCTTGTGTGACACTAGGAGATACAAACCACATTTGGGGCAGTAGAGTTCATGGTCTCCCTGTCCCTACTTCCTGTAGCTGTGTTCCTAAAGCCTGTGTGTGCACAATGCTGGGGGCCTCTCCTAGTCAGTCTTGTCACAGCGCAAGGGCAAGGTGAGCGAACTGTTCAGTTTTGGTTAAGAACAATCTTGGGTATGGCAGCCTGTGAAGACATATTAGAGGAGATAATTGTTGGATTTTCATCCAACAGGTCTGAAGTGAGTCCAAGATGAGAGATTTCAAAAATCTGTTTTGTTTTGTATGTTAGCTGTATTCTCAATACAAAATGAAGAGATGTGTTTGATGTAGGAATTGGATTCCCTGGCATTCTTCCAAAATGACAAAGTTGACTTTAATAAGTGTAGGCTAAAACGTGCAGGTCGAAAAAAGACCGTACAAACATGCAGCTGGTTGGATTGCATCATGGAGAGGTCAGATTTCAGTGCATGGTCCTATTTTGATCAATTTAGTGGATGTGTGTTCAGCATAAGAGTTGCAGTACATTTACATTTTGAGGATGCCAACTCAAAGTGTTAGATGCAATAGTTGTGTCGTAGTATGATGAAGGCGCTGGTAGTGGTAGAAAATATCTGTCCTCCCCCTTTGTGCAAGTCAGGGGGCAACATTTTTCTAATCTCCTCCGATCTGCATTATGTAAAATTTACATATGGTATATACTGGCTGCAAGTTTTCAGCACCAAGGCTTTAACTTCAGGTTGATCCTTCTACAATAGTACAGCTTTCTACAGTGCCTGAACAAAGGTTACGTGTTCTCCTTTTTAATTACGTTAAAAAGTGAAAAAGTTCAGTGCTTTTATAAGTCTCGTTGACTATTGTAAAATATGATTAAAATGTAACTAAGGTGTTATTAGCAGTGGTATAATTGCCTATCTAATCATTGCCCCACACTTCTCTGCTATATATATATATTGTCCCTAGTTGAAGATGACATATGGTTGTGATTTCAGTATGTGAGTGTTGTCTGGCAGCCATCCCAAGGATCAGTTCTTACTAGTGTGCCAGGGGCCCTGTGTGTCCCTGTAGTTTTGGAGTCTGTTCAGGGGTGCTGTATTCCCTTGTAGTCTACTAGTTTCCTTGAGCAGACTGAGGAATTCTAACATGTCCATGTTCAGGAGAGCAAAGCTCAGCTTGGCATAAGAGAAAGAATGGACTGATGCAAAGTTGCCAAATCTATATAAACTTAACCAGACAGATGTCTTAATTGGTGTGATAGGTATATTGCATTGGATGGAGAGTTTTTTATAAGACTGAATGTGATGGACATCAATATACACTTTCGGACAATGTACACACTTAAAATGGTAATGTAGGCTAAAACTGTTATGGGAAAAAAACATTTATCTATAGCTTATATATAATGTATGTCATTGTATGCTTATGAACGCACATGCAGTGCCTCAGAAGCCAGATATTTGTGTGAAGCCGTATTGACATTTTCGTTTCTATTCTCTATTCTGCTGTTGAATCACAATGCTAGATGGATTTAAAAGTCAGTTGAATTTACACTCACCAAACACTTTATTAGGTACACCTGTTAACTGCTCGTTAGCACAAATATCTATTCAGCTAATCACGTGGCAGCAATACAATGCATTTAGGCACGTAGACATGGTCAAGACGATCTGCTGAAGTTCATACCAGACATCCAGAATGGGGAAGAAAGGTGAGTATTTCAGAAATTGCTGATCTGCTGGGATTTTCACGCACAACCATGCCTATGGTTTAAAGAGAATGGCCCGAAAAGAGACAATATCCAGTTTGCGGCAGTTCATTGGGTGAAAATGTTGTTGATGTTCAGAGGAGAATGGCCAAACTTGTTTGGGCTGATGGAAAAGCAACAGCAATCAAATAACCACTCGTTACAACCGAGGAATGCAGAAGAGCATCTCTGAACGCACAACACGTCGAACCTTGAAGCAGATGGGCTAGAGCAGAAGAAGACCACACCTGGTGCCACTGTGTACCTAATAAAGTGGCCGGTGAGTGTATATGTTTACCACTGATGAGATTAACCAAATAATCTGGCCTTAAATATAAGAACAGGTAAGTATTGAGTGTCGGTGACTGTGTGTGTATCTGAATTAGTCACAAGAAAGACATGCTTCAGTGATGACCCGGCAACGCAATTGCAGGCTTAGTTTCAAAGGTCATGTCAAAATTTCAAGCTATTTCATATCCTTTCAATTTGTAATAAAATTGTTTAGCTCATAGTATTGTAAAAGTACATATATATATTCCAGTCATTAGTTTTGGGGTACTCAAGGTCACCTCATGGAGATCAATCTCAATCTGTTTTGGACTAAGAAAATGGGGCGGTAATACCAACTTCAAATTGGTGCAAACTTTTGCCATGATATCTCCCCTTCCCCCTCTGTCTCTCCCTAGAAAATTTTTAAAGCAAGATATACGGACCGTGTGATTCTGGGTGCTTTGCATCTTGTTTTCTAGGGTTCAGGGCTCACATTCCTGAGTGTCCACCTGTCCTTGTTACATTATATGGAGAATGCAAGAAAATTCTTTTTTTTTAAAATGTACCGAATTGAAAAAGTTCTACTGTATATCTTTGTATCTGCTATATCAGAATATAGTGCCTTTATTGGACAGTAGACTGTTCTGAAATTAATCTAGTATATATAAATAAACTTTTTGTACAGTTTCTTTAAGAAAACTTTTTTTTTTTTACTTGTGTTTATTTTAGTATTGTACGCAATAGAGAATAAAGGTATATCAATGACAAACAGTTTTTCCTTTTTTTGTCAAGTATTTTGCTTCTGTATAGATATTTTCAATGGATGACAGTCCTCAACATGGAATCGAATAATTACCTCAACATGACAATTTCTCATTTACCAGATATTTTAAGCGCTTGCAATTGAGACTGTAAATATTGCAGAAAATGTTTATTTTCACAGTGCCGTCGGTTTTAATTGTCGTTCAATGCACACAGCAGACTCGTGGTTGATACGCTTTCATTGCACTAAAGTCTAGCCAATTCAATTAAATTATTTGTGGTTATTTCCTTTGGTACTTATGTTATTTTCTGAAATGCAAAGATTGCTGGAGAATGACGCACTGGACAGTAGTGTCTATTCGGGAATACTGTTTATGAAAATTTTCTTTTACCATGTATAAAATGTGTATTCAGTCGTTGCAACAAGAGAAAGGCAACAATAGTCGAGAAACGGGTACTCTGAACACTAAACTATGAAATAAAACAGGAATTTTGCAAAAATAATACCATGTCATTCTACTGTCAATTGTCGCTTCTCCATCGACCAGCACGGCATGGTATAGGACGGCAAGCATTTATATCCAACCAGTGCCCTGTTGCCTGGTGCGCTTCTCCGTTACACAACAGACCCGTGAAGGTAGGAGGAATCATGAGAGGAGTAAACCGGAATGAAGCGTCCTAAGTGTGTAATAATAAACTTATGTATTTCTATGTATGTTTTCTTGTACGGGGTTGGGATGCGAACATTGCCAAAACATCACCACGATTTTTTTTTGTCATCACTGTTACATGCAGCACATAAACTATTACACTACTAACTAACATTACAAAATATGAATGTTCATTTCTGAACAAAGCTATTAACTCAATGGAATCCAATGCAACCCTACAATTGATTGCTGGTAATACCCATGAATTTCTACAACGTAGTTGAGGAGTTCGAGGCATTTCATCTGATATCAAATTTTCAGGCTAGAATAATGCATTGTTTACTTGAGACCAATATGGGAATGTTAGTTTGCAGTTAGAATGCAGTAGTCAGATGTTACGTGAAGCATATTCGAAGTTGGTGTAGATGCACCAGAACTCACTATATGACATGTAGTGGTAGTTAAATTACAACACAACAGCAGTGAAAAAGCATCTGTAGGTATAAAAATAAAAAAACTTCCCCACCTCAGTCCTCCCTCGCTGCAGATGACTTCGCAGCTTTCTTCGATGAGAAGATTGCAGACATCCGCAGCTCCTATACGTCCACCGCCACCCTTCCCCACTCCCCCCTCTCTGTTTCCGCCCCTCGTTTCTCCACCTTCTCTCCTCTCACTGACTCTGAGGTTTCCCAGCTCCTACTCTCCCACCGCCCTACCACCTGTGCTCTTGACCCCATCCCTTCCTCCCTCCTCCAGACTATCACACCTGACATCCTCCCGTTTGTCACCTCCCTTGTGAACTCCTCCCTGTCTTCTGGATGTTTCCCCTCTTCCTTCAAGCTGGCCCACATCACCCCACTACTGAAAAAGCCCACTCTGGATCCCTCCGTCATCCAGAACTACCGTCCTGTTTCCCTCCTCCCTTTCTTATCCAAAACCATTGAACGAGCTGCTTCTAACCAACTCTCCTCTTTTCTCTCACTGAACAACCTCCTAGACCCCCACCAGTCCGGCTTCAGACCTGGCCACTCGACTGAGACCGCACTCCTCTCGGTCAGTGAGTCGCTTCACGCCGCACAAGCAGCTTCCCATTCATCTGTCCTGATCCTTCTAGACCTTTCTGCTGCCTTTGACACAGTCAACCACCCCATCCTCCTGTCCTCCCTGGCAGCTATGGGGATCTGTGGCACAGCACTAGACTGGATCGAGTCCTACCTCTCCGGTCGCTCCTTCCAAGTCTCCTGGGATGGTGCAGTATCGGCACCTCGCCCCCTTGCCACAGGAGTTCCCCAGGGCTCAGTCCTTGGTCCCCTTCTATTCTCCCTGTACACCCAATCTCTTGGTCCTGTAATCTCTGCCCACGGGTTGTCCTATCATTGTTATGCCGATGACACCCAACTCTTTCTCTCCTTCCCCCCCTCTGACACACAGGTCTCTGCTCGCATCGCTGCTTGCCTGAGGGACATCCAGAGCTGGATGGATAACCACCATCTTAAGCTGAACCCAGGTAAGACAGAGATGATCTTCATCCCTGCTCCATCCTCTAACCTCCTTGACTTCTCCATTACCCTAGGGGACACCGTGGTGTCATCATCACCCACCGCAAAAAACCTCGGAGTGGTGATGGACAACAGACTGTCCCTCTCCCAGAACATCACGGCGGTGAGTCGAACGTGCAGGTTCTTCCTGTACAACATCCGGAGAATCCGCCCCTTCCTCACCACCTACGCAACCCAGCTCCTGATTCAAGCAATGGTCCTGTCCCGCCTGGACTACTGCAACTCACTGCTGGCTGGTCTGCCAGCATCCGCCATCAGACCCCTGCAGCTCATCCAGAATGCTGCAGCGCGTCTGGTCTACAACCTCCCCAGACATTCCCATGTCACCCCCCTGCTCACTGACCTCCACTGGCTGCCTGTTATGGCTCGCATCAAATTTAAGACCTTGGTGCTTGCATACCAGGCAGCTAAGGGGTCAGCACCTGCATACATCCAGAGGATCATCAGACCCTACACACCAGCCAGACCTCTCCGCTCTGCCACTTCTGGACGCTTGGCACCTCCCCCTCTTCGTGCCTGTACTTCCCGCTCCCGTCTGCTGTCTGTCCTGGCCCCGCGCTGGTGGAATGACCTCCCCGTGGCGGTCAGAACAGCAGAGAACCTAACCACCTTCAAACGCAGACTAAAGACTCATCTCTTCAGGCTGCACCTCTCCCCACCCCTCCCTAGCCTGTAGTTTAGCTCATTGTACCTAGTTAGGCTAATTCGAGCATGTTAGTTTTTATTATTTGGCAGGATTGTTTGTCTAATTCTGATCAAGAAATTGTGATTTCAGTGCTAGTTTGTATTTGGCAGGGTTGTTTGCTGAACAGGTTACTCTACAGGGTTGGAGTCCTGATCTGTGGCCACTACTGGCACTACAATCTTTATTTCGCTTTAGTATGTTTCTTTTGTATCTCTGCACCTGGAACTAATGCACTTGTTGTACGTCGCTCTGGATAAGAGCGTCTGCTAAATGCCTATAATGTAATGTAATGTAATGTAATAAAAATAATAAATGATAATACAAATGTTTAACAACTTATACAGTTAAAAACAACCTAATTTAGAAGTGAACAGTGAATGTGCATTTAACTGGTAAGAACAAGCATCTTCATACTTCAATGTGATAAACACAATCACACAGAAGCAATTGGTAGGTCTGAACAATTATTGTTATGTAAACCAACGATCAGTCTATTAGTTTAAGTCGTCTGTTGTTTTATTGTCAATCTTTCAAGCACACACTCTGCAACTGCTTAGAGACAGTTTTTTCACAGTTAGAGACAGCTGGCCATCTAGGCCACATAGGCCCTGTTCTGATCTGTACTAACCTGTACTTTGTATAAATATCTTGAGCCTAGATTCAGTCAAGAGGGATAATCAGTTCACACATGGCATCAGAATGCGTCTCCACATCTCGAATGACGTGATCGGATCTCACTTCAAGATTCAAAGATTGAAAAAACTTTATCTGTAATATCAAATAGGGTTAGAAAATTCTTAGGTTAGGGGATCAAAAACAATAAAAGCTTGTATATATTGAGCGGGGTTCAATATGCAAATACACATGATATCGGTTTGCAAAGGCCAAATGCGTTGTTGTTCCTAACCGGCGGAAAGCATCAATGCACTGCCTGTGCCTAGTCTGCCGGAAATTAAATGTACATTCTTATTTGTAAGTTTTTCAATCTATGTCATTTTATAAGGGTGCTGAATCGATTAAAATATTTAATCGCGATTAATCGCACATTTCATATCTGTCTATAATGAACCATAAAGGGATATTTGTCAAGCGTTTAATACTCTAACCAAGATGGGAGTGGACAAATTTGCTTGCTTTATGCAAATTTATGTTTATTTATTATTGAAAATCAATTATCAACTCAAACAATGACAAATATTGTCCAGAAACCCTCAAAGGTACTGCATTTAGCATAACATAATATGCTCAAATCATAACATGGCAATCTCAAGCCCAACAGGCAACAACTGATGGACATATTGACCTGCTAAATTTAACAATACTTAGTAATATGAGTACTAACAAAATGTGGTTTGTCCAACATTACGCTCATAAACATTCCCTGTATTCTTAAGCATTAACACAAAAAGATGGACCTCAATGCATCGCAACAAGACACATTGTACAACAGGTAGCCTTCGCTAAATTTTTGATTACTCAAAGATCATTCCCTGGATCCCTCGCACTTCTAAAGCAAATACACACACTGTAATTGTTTCCAACTTAAAGAAAAATAAAGGCTCACAAAAACATCCCCTTTTACAATGTGGGATCAGATAATACAAAATAAAACAAACAATAAAAAAGTGAGCAGGAAACAGTGGAAAGGGATTATAATACAGAACTAGGAATCGAACTAGGATATTGCAGTTATGCTATACTTCCATTTCTTTGTATACAACAGTTAGGCTGTTTCTTTGCACCGAGCCAGTAAACAGAAAAGCCTGTTTACATTGTCGGATGACAGGGCAGCTCCCTCCTTCTGAACAGTATGCCCAGACAATGAACAACTGCGTTCGTGCTTTTGTACTCGAGAAAACATGGATTCCCATTGAAAACTCTGCTTTATTTTATTGTTAAGGAGTACATTACATGAGTAAATGGAGTGACACTGTGAAACTAGGCTGCAGTAGTACTGATATGTAAATATGGTATCACGGTCAGGTGTTATATCATGTGCAGCATTCATTTCTGAGCAGAATAACGTTTCTAGCTTGCGAAAAAAATTTCACATATCGCTATAAAGAATGGGAAACATAAACGACACTATCACATAATCACACACCGATGTGTCCATTTCTTGGACCAAAATAAACATTTGGACAAATGTCAATGTTATTGTTTTAGATGATTGTAAAAATGTCAAGTAGCTAAGAGCTCAACTTGCCTGTGCTTACTTGTATGGCAAACTGTCTTAAATGTTATTCTAAGATTCATTTAAAATGTCAATAAAGCCTTAAATTTAACTTCACTGTAATTCACCGCTTGAAAAAGACAAAAAAACTCAGCACTATTAATTTTGAAATCATTGGTCTATGGTTATTACTGTCCTTAAACTACCCTTCACCCTTTGTATGTTTTTGTATCTAGTTTTATATGTTTATCATCTTCTGTACCTTAATTATGCATGCACATATTGTCTACCTTGAAATGTAAATTGAACCTGATCTCAATGGTATTTTATACAATGACAATAAAGGCTTTTTATTCTATTTGGGTTTGATATGGGTACATTTTTTATTGTATTGTATTTTATTTTTTGAAAATAAATTTTGAAGATATGAATAACATAATCAATGGCATTTCATTGGTAGGATAGCATGCAGATCAAAATTAGAACACCATGATATACCTTATTTTAATTCACAAAATCTAAATGTATGGTCAGGGTTTAGTAAGTCAGTGACCAATCCGCAACGTTGTGGAAAGGTAATAACTTAATAAAGAAGTTTAAACAACGTGTCAACGACGTTAATCTATAACATTACGACGGATGACTGCCAGGCAACGGAATCACAACATCGGGGTAAGGTTATTCTATTACATTGTCAAACGTAAAGTTGTAAGGACGTATCCACAACGTTGTTTTGCGACGTCGCAGCGACGAGCCGCTGGTCTTACGTTTTACGTTAATACCACGTAAACTGAGACATTACGCGGACGTTACGAGACCAATAGAGGACATTAATAGTAAGTCGCCACAACCACATATTGTTAGTAGGGATATGCGAGTTGCATACATTATGACATATTATTGTCTGAAGTGTCTTTAGTGACGAGAACCATGTAGTGACTGATGGAAGAACCCAACTTGGTTATGCAAGCTCATTCTCAAAGTGGTCCAGGGGAAAAATGTCACTTTTAGTATTTGTAAGGTTGGTAAGCGTTTTGGTAGACTTATCTGCTGGTAGGAGTCTTCTTTGCTGTTGATCGATACTAAATAAGTGACCTTACATGAGAATTTGGAAGTAGTAGAACCGGAACAGTAGAATCTTTGCATATGATAAAGTTTTTTTTATTGCAAGACACATTTGAAATTATGCTCCATTTCCCAAAACTCTAAACACAAATGCATAACTGCACACTCATCATCACAAACTTCAAACTTCCATGTCAAAACCAAACTCTCCACTCAGAACCATGTAATCTTACATCTAAACCAAACTTTGCCTTCAGACATCACACAAAAACCATCAAATACACATACACTACAAAATAGCCACTGGTGAGATCAATTCAAAACACTACCGTAAAAACCTGTTACTGCAATGAATAATGGCGCTTATGGTTTTCCCCCAGAACAACCTCTTTACATGATGAACACGATATAAAAACACAACACGTATAAATTTGCAAAAAATTTTAATTCCTCGTATTGTAGTAAAATAAACTGAAATTGAGTGGAAAAAGTTAGTGTTCTATAAAAATATGCAACTGATACATAAAGAACGTAGAATGCAGTAAAATAATTTCCATGTATTTACCAATATAAACCAATGAAAAAAAAACTGTTTGTACATAAAGAAATCACATTCATTCTGCCTCAGCATCCCTTCCCTGGTCTGGGTCAGGCCAGAGATTCTCATCAACATCACATCAATATTAGCCCCAGCCAGGTAGCGGGGGAAAAAACCCCTTGCATGTCTTATCCACCCCTGGCGAGCCTCAACTGTAATATCTAAACCTCCTCCATGGCCTAGATGAGGTGAACACGGATGTAGGGGTCTCGGCCTTAGACCCTCCACCGCCATGTCAAAAAACTCCTCTATGAGGTTTAGGAAAGGAGAATATGCACGTAGAAAGATGCTGCTGAATCTTGGGTTGTTCGTGAACCAGTCACAAACTAGAGCAGCCCGGTGGAAACTGACATTGCCCCAAATGACAACATAGCATGGCTGCTCTGGTTGTGCTGCCTCCCTCTGGTCAAGTCGGTAATCATGATCTCGCGGACCATCGAGGAAAGGCAGAAGATGCATGGTGTTGTATGGACCAAGGGTGGCATGGCGGTGGAGGACCCCTCGGCAGCTGATGGCGGCACACATGGTCACATTGCCTCCTTGCTGGCCAGGGACATTCACAATGGCCCGGTGGCCAATAATGTTCCTCCCCCTTCTCCTCCCTTTGGTAAGGTTACAGTAAATCCTGTTTCATCAAAAAAGATGAGTTCATGAGGAGTGTCTCTGGCATCAATATCAAAGATTCTCTACAAAAGACATGAAACTCAGTACATTAATGACTACTCTGAAACACATTGCTATAGTACACAAAAGTAGGCCATCATATAGCCTGTACTACAGTATATACTGCTGTAATACATAACTGTATTCAAATACTTGATACAATATGAAAAACCATACTTGCACATATAAAAAATGTATAATGATGATACAATAAATAATTAATAATTAAATTTATATACATAAAATAAATAATTTATAGAACAATTAATGAATAGATAAGGCTGAGAATAACAGCACTGCCCCAGAATGTGTCTATGGTCCCTGGAAACACTACTTCTACACAACCATAGATTGTAGTTCATAAATCATGTTGTGTTTTCCAGGTTCGCAGATTTGCATAGCAATTGGCTGTCAGGTACCAGTGTCAGTACTCTGTGGAGTGGACCCAGACATGGGTCCACGCCACATGGCCGGGAAGAACTGGTTCACATCCTTGGAAAGGATCCGTACGCCTCAGGTCGAGAGCCTCTCAGTATTAACCTCTTTCAATCCAAAAAAATGTCTCTGACTATTTCAGTAATCTGGCATTGATTTTGGATCGCCACAAGACGGCCACCGCCCATGATGTATGGATGCGACAAGTACCACCAGGGTCCAGGTGCCCGACATTGTCATCATCAGCAGTGGGAGAAAGCAGGTGGGGGGCGATAACCTCTGCAGAGAGGGGAACACTGGTTACCATGGCAATGGCTGTTAATGCCCAGAGTAACAGCACTTGCCACAATTTGTGTTCCCTCGAAAGAAGTTCTATGACCACTTCCATCTTCACTGATGCAGATTTCTCCCGGGCTTTCGTAACCGACCGCCCTGCACCTCCTGCCCCAGGACCTGATGCAGCACCAGGGCCATGTTGGCTCTTCACAGATGGAGGCGAACACCACTCCTGTGCGTGGCTCTGTCTCTCCTGGCCACGGTGGGGAGACACAATTCCAAGTCCATCAGCTTATGGAATACACTGAGCCAGGTAACAGTCTTCTCCCCAAAGAAGTCTTCAGCTTTGTGGCAGTTAGGCCTTTCCCTAAGGCTGGGCCCAGGAAAACCCACACCATCCGGAGAAAGCGAAGGGCAACCGCCATCCTGACTGACACGCCAATGAAGCGTGCCCTGGAGGAGGAGAAGACAGCAAAACTCAAAGTCAGGCAGACCAATATAAATCAAAAGGGCAGCAAAAGGGCAGACACAGATGAATGTGATACAGAGTGCCTCGGCTGTGAGGAGGATTTTGCATCGTCCAGGCCAGGGGAGGTGTGGGTGCAGTGCCTGTTCTGTGAGGGTTGGGCACATGATGCATGAACAGAAGAATCCGAACATTGCATTTGCCAACACTGTGACATAGCTACTTAAAGTGAAGTGCCAATGTTGTTTTTAACCATTTCTTTTACAATGTTGTTGTAATGTTTTTTACTCGTTGTTGGTTCCTGGCTCGGGCAACCTACAGTAAAATATAAACAATAAATATATACTGTCTCTAGTTCATTCTATGTTGCCAAAATCTACTGACAAATTAGTCTACAGACATCACAAACTCACGATATAGCCTACTTTGATTGACAGGATTAATAAAAAAAGTTCTAAGCGGTTGGTATGTTGGTAGCAAGGGTGTTGCTAGATGGTTGCAATGGAGTGTCAGGCAGTTGCAAGGGTGTTCTTGGTAGTTGCATGGGTGCTGATAAGGGGATGCTAGGGAGTTCTAGGCGGTTGTTAGGGCCCTGCTAGGTGGTTGCAATGTTCTATGCGGTTGCTAGGGTATTGCTTGTTGATATGCAGTTCTAGGGTATTCTAGGTGGTTGCTAAGGAGATATAGGCGGTTTCAAAGGTGTTGCTAGGTGGAGTTCTAGGCAGTTGCTAGAGTGTTACTATGTGGTTGCTATGGAGTTCTAGGCAGTTGATAGGGAGTTGCTAGGTGGTTGCTAAGTTGTTCTAGGCAGTTGCTATGGAGTTCTTCCGTTGCTGTGGTGTTTTAGATGGTTGCCAGGGTGTTGCTAGGTGGTTGCTGTGGAGTTCTAGGAGTTTGCTGGAGTGTTCTGTTCTGGGGGGTTGCTAGGTCTATACCGAGTCCAATGAGGCGTCTCACAACGCTGTATGACAATTTTTTTAAAAGTTATGAAATATCAAACAGATAAGGGGGTGAGGCTAAACGACACAAGGGACAAAGGACTCTCTACCAGGTCCAATGAGGCATCCTACAATTTGTGGCAATTTTTCCCATAGAAAAGGAATTGGCAGAAAATCCAGAGAGACCAGAATACAGCTGCTAGAAGACAGAGCATAGTGACATCACAAGGCTGAACATTCCGCCATTCATTCTCTATGGGGAAAAATTAGCCCACAAATAATCAAATTATTCAAAAACCGTGGAACGAAACTTTCCACAAAGTAATAGGACACCAATTCCGATGAAGCCGCTCGATTTGACATATTGCACGTGCAAATTTCTGGGAGGAGTAGCATTCCAAAAAATGGTGGTTGCTAGGGTGTGCTTTGGTGTACTAAACTGTACCAGACTGTACTAAAAAGACCAACTACGCCGTCAACAACACGCATGCAGCAGCATATGGTCCGTTCTTACTCCAGAAATAGATGTCAGCTTGTAATACCACACATGTTGCTTTGGCTGTTGTCGAACTTTGAAATACAATCTGGCTTGGTCTACACCATCGATCCAATAGGTGACAGAATAAGCTTTCTATTTATATGTAATATGTCAAATTTAACTTTTGTAATCCCGTATTATATCCCATCGTATTGGAAGGTTTGGTCTCATTATTGCTGCATTAGGCATTCAGTCTGACAGCACCGCTTTTTCAACCCAAACGCGAATGCTTCAGAACACATCTCCGCCTGCCTGTTGATGCACTCCTTGTTACAACAGAGGCTAGTAGCACTGGCTACCAGCCGATATTAATTCACAGAAGCTGTATTGAAAATGAGTTCAAAGGCAACCATTTTATCACCGATAATTCGGCCCTGCCAACACGTAATTAGCTACTATCCTCTGTCTATGAGTTGGTCCCTAGGTTAACAGATTAAACTCTGAATTTCAGCCCATTTTAATGTTTTTAATTGTATGTTGTATGGTTAAAATGAGCTGGAATTCACGCAAAACCACAAGTGAATCAAATTAATCGTCCTAGCCCTGTCTTGCTTTTTGAAATGGTGCGATCAAGTAGTGTATATGTAGGGTTCGTCCAAGACCCTCTGAACATGCCAGCGAAGTGCAAAATTGCCACAAATTGTGCACTGCATCATTGGACATGGTAGAGAGTCCTTTGGCCATTAGTGTAGAACAGCCTCGCCCGCTTTCCTGATTAGCCGATGTTTGATATTTCATAACTTTTGAACCAATTGTCATAGAGAATTATGGGTCGCGTCATTGGACTCAGTAAAGAACTAGCACCCGCCTACCACTCCATAGCAACCAATTAGCAAGACCCTAGCAAACTCCTAGAACTGCGTAGCAACCACCTAGCATCCGCCTAGAACTCAATAGCAAACACGTAGCAACCACCTAGAACAACCTGCCAACCGCCTACAACTCCATAGCAACGTTCTAGTAACACCCTAGTAACCATGTAGAACACCCTGGCAACTAGCACCAAATACACGTGCAATGTGTCAAATCGAGAAGCTTGATAGGGAACATGAGAAGTCATGTAGGAAAATTTTGAGACTCCCCATGATTTTGATGGCGTCACATGTTAAAGTTAGGGAATTCCCATCAATGTTGATCAAACTGTTTCCTCCAAACTCTCGATGCTTCATGATAAAAATATATCACATGTATAACTATACACTCATATAATCAATATGTAATCCAATAAACCTATATCAGTAGTTGCAGCTAAGCTTATGGAAACGCAAGAAACCACAGTATCCACTGTAGAAAAAAATCAAGATAACGCAGAAGGCTTAAAAAAATCACACTTACTCACTCAGCAGAAAATACTAATCAAATACTAATCATACACTATTGCCAATAATTTCAGCAGATAACACTAACCAAAAAACTAATCATATACTGCCAAAATATAGCAGAGAACAATAATCCAAAACTAACAAAACGCTAATGCCAAATAAAAGTGCTAGAAGACTAATATTTTACAGTGACCCGTGTAACCTGAATACAATGGAAAATTACAGGAGGCTGTGACTTGTATGCATAATGGAAAAGTACAGAATAAAGACTAATATTTCTTAAGGGAAAGTTGGGGTAACTTTCCACAATGACGTTATCACCTAAGAACAGAAAATCATTGTGGTGCCAAGAAGGTCAGGTAGACCCAAGAGCAGGAAATCAAAACCATTGTGGTGCCAAGAAGAACAGATGGCTGGTATTTTTAGAAATGTGTTAAGGGGAGTTGTGGGGTACATTTGTGTATAAAATGAATGTAAACTGACAATCGAGGTTCAATTCGGCGGAATTGATCCGGCTTTGTGCACTTGTGCAAATAAAGTCTAACTTTTCTGAAGAGCTTGCTGCTGTGGTGTCTTTTCCCTCGTAAAATTGTTTTCTACAGATTGGTGATTGGACGTTGAATTCTGTCGGTTCATAGACACGACAGTCATATTATTTGTTGATGTAGATTTCGTATTACATTTGATGACAATGTAACGTTACTAAATTACACAGCCTAGCTATTTGCACAGCTAACGCTAGCTACCGGACCATGTCAAGAAAGGCAACATTAGTTTAGACAAAGTTGCGCACAGTAGCCATCTCTCATTTCAGGTAACGTTGCGTTAGCTAAATAGCTAATGTAATTAACACAATCTAAAGTCAGCTAACAATTAGAAAAAAACGCTAGCTAACGGTACCGACCAATACTGACCTCGCAAAACGTCTCTCGAATGCAATGCTACCTTGTTGCAACGTTGCAATGTAGCTAACTAAAAGTCAGTTCAGATCTATGATTCGTAACGTATGATTTGCAACTTGCAAAATTACTACCAAGTCCAAGACGTCTGATTGTTCTAACTGCACTTGCCGATTTGACAAGGTGGGTCTTTTGAGACAACAGGCAACGGCTTCAGACACTCTGCAACTAACAGTTCACACCGCTGCAATTTTCTCTGCAACATTCTAAAACAGTTTCGTCTCGTTGCGAATCATTGATCTGAATTGGCGCTACCGTTATTTACATTGCCATCAAGTTCATCAATATATTATAATGATCGGAATAAAGCCGTCTTTACACAGAGCATTAACCTGGGGTATAGGTGGAGCAGAGCCGATTCTGATTTCTGTGTAAAGATGTCAAGCCGGAGAAAACTAAATTTGTATTTATTTTTAAATATAGGATATGATGGCTAAGCAGGTATAGGGTTCTAGGGTGGCTGACATGGATAGGGATTTTATAGTAGGCTATGACTCGGTGTAAAGCATGGAGGATAAAATATAGCTTAGGGTGAAGGGATTTTTGAGTGTAAATCTATTGTCTGATACACACTCCGGAGCAGAAGGTGGCGGTAATTCACCAATAGGCTTATTTCACGTGGCCGCCATTTTGAAATCCAAAGAGAGGCTGTGGTGGGCGTCGCCCCAAGTGAAACCTGAAGTGAACGCTCAAACAACAATGGCTTGGACCACGAACCTTGAGCTGCTACCACATTTTATGATGCACGACGTTGAAAAATGGGCTGAGGAGGGATGTCGAATACCAAGAGCAGTTTTGTTGAAAGGATACAGCAACTGGATAGAGGGATACATTACTGATATCGAAGGTTAGTTAACGATTTTGCCATCTGTAGGCTGTGCCGGTGTGCTAGCTACTCAGCAAACGGTGTCATAAAATTTTTCCCGACCGTGAAAACTGCCTTGTTTACATTTTGGACATTTGTGGTCAGTGGGTAAATCTATCGCTGTTTTCGTCGCAGCACTGTCGACGGAAACAGGGATAGATTTACCAACTAGCCAAATCTGTCCAACAAGTATGGCAGTTTTCATGGTCTGGAATAAATTTCATGACAACGTCAAAATATTGTTAGCAGCTTGATCGGCTAACGTTAGTCATAAATAAGCTTCATTTAATTTTCTAAGTTTGTGGTAAACTATTGATACATTGCACAAAATGCTTGTTAAGAAATTAAATGTGCTGTATTTTGTCAAGGTAACGTTACATTTTGTGTTAACCAACATTTGTGACAACGTTGGGTCATCTAGCTTAACATTACAGGCTACAATGATTTTTCAGTCAGGACGAGCGAGGCAGGCTGTGTTGTGAGGGCCAAGTCGTTTCGCTCATTGAGAAAAAATGACACCCCTTACAATATACAGGTATTTGGGTAGTAGACAAATAAGTGTTCAAGTTCAAGTTTATCTTGTTCATTTTGCACGAATTTGCTTGCAAAACGTTATCACCTTTCCCTGCTGGACAACTTGCACAAGCACTATTATCCTGAGCCAGGTTGAAAGAGCTGGACGCATATTACTAAACGCATATGGTAGATTACACAATGGTCTGCACAATTAATTGATGGGGTATTTGATTTGATTTGATTAGCACTCATCATATAAAATGACAAAACAGAACAAATACACTTAAGACAATACAAAGAGGACTACTGTAAAAAGCAAGATGTTAAAATGAGTATGAGTAAATTGTTTTTAAGTCCCAGCAGGGTCAGGTACTTCCGCTCAAATGGATCATGGGTTTTCACATAGAAAAAAATCTTCAGCACCAATGTAAGGAATTATTGCAGGAGGCTGTTTGGTTATATATCCTCACTACTGAAAACCCATGATTCTACAAAAGTGTGTATACTAAGTTTGAACTTAGTTTACAAGTTCAAACTTTATTTTTAAGCTTTTATCAGTTAACAATACATCATGGAAGGAGCTTACACTTGTAGGCTTATTTTACAAGTTTGAAAAAACAAAAAACTAATTGACAGACTCAGTATTAAAGTAACTTCAGCCATTTCCAAAGAGTTTCAAAGGATTACCAGCTTAGTTGGAAAGAGAACACTTCCACGATGTTGATCTCCATTTAATAAGGAGCATGTATCATATTCTGTTTTGTACTCCCTCAAGGCGCAGTATGTAGTGTAGGGAAGGAAAGTTGGACTGTCCCTTCATTTTCTTTCTTGATCCCTTGGTTCTATAAACATCATTCTAAAGCTTAAGGATATATCTTATTAAAATAAACATTTTATGGTTTGTTTACCTTCTTTCTTTTCTGTCACTGTAGGTGGAGTTTCCATCTGAAGGCCCCTTTATTGGGAAGTGAGAGTGCAATTGCAAAGCTGGCCAGGGTCACTGCAATCAAGTTGGACTACTATACACTCTTGCACATTTTCTTAAGCTAGACTGTAAATCTGTCCCTCCTACAGTTAGTAAAACGTCACTGCCACAGACATAGCATGTTCCTCCACGTACATTAGGCCTCACCCCAAAACCTATTAATATAATAAAAGTTTCAAAATTAAAGCCACCCACAGCAAATACACTCCCAAAGAAATATAAAAGATCCTGTGATGGTATCATACCCAACCTCTATTGCCCTGTTCCAGTCCCCCTACCAAGTGATCAGTTTGCTCATGACCTTCAAAAGAACCTTGCTGATATTGGAAGCAACTGTCAAATGTATCACCTACTGCTAGTATCAAACAGACATCCAGTGGACAAGGTTGCAACAGAGTTTGGAGACCTGCCCTGTGGATCAGTGTTGACCTACCAGGCCCTTGCCCTTCCCACCACCACCACTGACCATCACCCACCATTTCCTCTGCCACCACAGACATATCATTATGCCGCTGCTCTAAATGAAAATGAGAGCAACTACTACTGTGGCATGACTATCACCCTCTCTGATGCAGAGTCACTGGAGATGGAAACAAGGGAACAGAGCACAAACAAGACCTGGCACCGTGTTCGCTCACAGCGTCTGACTTCATCTGTTTTTAAAAGGATCATTTCAAGGATCGCAGACTTTGACAGCTTAGCAGCCAGTATGCAGAGACAGAAGAGGGCTGTGCAGACACGGGCAATGAAAAGGGGGCTAGAGATGGAGCCCATTGTAGCGGCACAATATGAACAGGCAACAGGTAATCACACATTACCTTGTGGCTTCATCATTAATCCTCATGCCCCCCATTGAGGTGCCTCACCTGATCGTAAGGTGGTTCACAGCGCTGGGCTTCCTCAGGGGCTTCTGGAGATAAAGTGTCCAGATGTGGACAGTTTGGTTGAGTGCTGTTACCTTTCTGCAGGGCCAGATGGTGCTTTTGCCCTTAAACCCAACCATGAATACCATTACCAGGTAATGGGACAGATGGGCATCACAGGGATGATGTGGTGTGATTTTTTTGTCCATTGCACCAACGACTACCACTTGGAGTGGATCCACTTCGATGCCGAGAAATGGGAGTCTATGAAAACTAAGCTGGTCATATTCTTCTTTGAGTATTTTTTGCCTGCCCTTTGCAGATGAGGAGACCGTAGATATAAACTCCTCAAAAAAAGTTTGAGTCAGTATTTTTACATCAAGAATGAATTATGAGAATTAATTAAAAAATGTCAATGCATTGTTTTATTGGTTCAGGATTATCCAGCATACAGGTTGTCTTAAATTCATGTAATTATAAAAACATTTAATTATCTTCAGTTCAATAAAAGTACATAAGAGCTGAACTGCCAATGTTGTGTTACAATAAGTTTCAATGTTTCTCAAAGGAAGAATGATTATCCAGAACTTCCAAAATCCACTTTGATGCATTTTGGGGAGAAAAAAAATCACATTTTGTTATTTTAAATTGGAGAGTTTTTGCATTTAAAAAGAAATCATAAAAATAAAAATAATACTGAAATTCAGAAAAAATTGATATTTTGTGTTTATAATCATTGTAATCATGAACTATGTATATTGTTAGGAAAATGCAGAATGAGTTTTGGATGACGCCCTTCAAATAGATGTTACCACAGGATTAAAAGAGAGGTCCCTGAAAGTTGGTAAGCAGAGCACAAACAGTCCATAGCTGGTTAACTGAACCACACAGTGAAAGGGGTATGACACTGTTGAATATATGGTATTCTTTGATGCGCCTGATTGCCCTCTCTACGTGGATCCTTAAGCGAGCAATCTCTTGTGTGTATGTAATTTCTGCTTTACTGAACTGCCCACTTGGCCCCAAGAATGTTGGGATTACAAGTTTTACATTTATGTCAGTGAGGAGGTCTCTGATGAGAAACCCTTTATCTGCAATGACTTCGTCACCTGGTTGCAGGAGGCTCAGAATGCCTGACTCTTTGGTAATTTCCTTATCCGAGATGGAGCCTGTGTACAGGTTACTGACTAGGCAAATTGACCCAGAAGGAGTAATGCCAATCAGTGATTTTAGCGTTGTGGTACCTTTGTAATGGGAGTATGTGACCGTGTTCAGAACCTTGAGCTTGCAGTTTGGATGTGGATCTCAGTACAGTCTAGCACCACCTGTGCTTTGGGGAATGTATTTTTAAAGAGTGGTGGCATCAGTTCATCTATAGCCTCTCTACGTGGCCATATTGGTAATGTGCCAAGCATAAAGAACAGGTAGTTGCCCCATGTTATACAAGTCCTGCTGACTGTGGCTTGTGATACCTTAAACCGCACAGATAAATCCATAGTGAAAAATCCCTGCCGCACACGACAAAGGAACAGGAAGAACTGGTCGAAGAGGCATAGGTGTTGTGCATGGAACCCAGCTTTCACAATGTGTTTTTCTGTGTGATTTAGCCTTTGCATTTGACTCCATCTAACCATAGACTCTGCTGTAGGTTTTAGAGCTAGGAAGACTGCTTTGAGGGTGTCATAATCTTTAAATCCTGTGTAAAACATGATCAACTTGGGCTCATATTGGAAGCGTTGGAGATGAAACTGCTCACTTCTCAGGTTTTCATTTTCTTCCTCCAGACGAGCAATCTCCCTCTGTCCTGCATCAAGCTGTTCTTCCACAGACAGGGTCTCCTCCTGATAGTCATGATCGCATAATGCCTCCAAAACCTGCTTAGAACCGTGTGTTAGAGAGGAGAGAAAATAAAATGGGATTACCAAAAAAAAGTTATTGTAAAAGTAAGACTGGAACTATCCAAATATATTTTATAAACAATAAATAAAAGTAATGCAAAACTTAACACATAATTTAAAAAAATAAACTAAAAAAAGCAAAAGTAAAAATGGTAAAATTTTTATTTTACCAGATTTACTTATTCATGCTTTGTGAGGCAGGGAGCACATGGCAGTAGATAAGCTATTGCCACACTACTCTAAAAAAATCCATGTGAAGAAGGAAATCAGAAGACTCGATAAATATCGCAGGAGTATTCTAGATACAAATATGCAGTATACTTTCATCCTATGATTATTATTTTGCACAGCCTGATCTTCCTGTACATAACTGGTAATGACTTTTCTTCCTCATGCAGATTCGAAACGTCCACTTCTTCCTCTTCCTCACCAAAGTCACCAGTCGCACTACAAAATCATAGCAAAAACATTATTCTTGATGATCTTAGTGATCTCACGCAGTTCCTATCAGTATAGCTAAGGTTTAAAAACATAACTGCAAATACTCACAATGGTTCCCTTTCTGATCCTGATGTTGATGCTCTTGCCCCTTTGACACAAACAGGATCCCTATACAGACATGACAATTGGGGACAAATACTGATTTGGTTAATGTCAGATGACAGTTACCTCTGGAAGCGTTGAATTGTCCTTCTGGTCTTGGGCTGACACCATGTAAACAAAGACGGCACACTCCCGTTTTTCAGTTTGTTCAAACCGGTAAGCGATCTTAATATGCAGTCCTTGGAAAAGTGTTTGGAGCACACTCTTGTGTTGTCTGTGATCTGAGATGAGAGATGTGTTAAGGTGAGTGTTGACGTGTAAATTAATCTTACGAACTTTTGGAGGTTATTATCAGGGTAAGCTAACGATAAGTTAGCTAACTTAGACGCTAGCTTAGCTAGCTCGTTACATTACCTGAAAATAAGGTCCAACATCTCTCCTTATCTTGGCAATCCACTGGCGACGGGTGTCCGGGTTACTCGCAAATCGATGGAAAGACAAGCCTTGATCACATTCTCGTCTTTGATACGACGTACGGCGTGGTACACAACAATATGCCATAGTAGCATCACCGGCTCAAATCGCTTTTCTGCTTCATGTATTTTTGCTTCATGTAAGCACCGCTCCTAGAACACTTCCCACCATAGCCTCGTTTTCGCACAGGAAAATTTCAAAATGGCGACCGGCGTGATATAAGCGAATAAGCTGGTACCACCCGCTGTAAAACAAGAAGACGGTATATCCAATCACATGCGCATGTTGCTGTGACCTGGTCTTGGAAGAAGGTCGTTGTGATTTCAAATTCTTCGTGGGAGAATCTGGCGGCGTTCAAGAGCAGGTAAGCGTTTCATTACGCCTTTATATTTTTAACTGAATGTATTAATGCAACAATACGGGATGCCAACCGCAGTAAAAGCTAACAAGAAGAACTGAATGCATTGGAGACCTTTTCAGTTAGTAGTATTTGCAATGTAATGATGGAGTCCTACTTTCAACATGCATGTTTGCAGTTCTAGCTTAATGTTGCTAATGCTTTAAGTTAGTAGGTGAAATGGCGTCTGTTCAGACATGGCGTCTGTTTGGGGCTAATTTGAGTTGATGTTCTGTTAGATAACATATTTGCTACTTTGAGTATTTAACGCTCATAGCCCAGTGCAAATGTAATGTAAGACCAGCTAACATTACCTAGCTGATCTCGGCGATGACCTGTTTAGTTAGCTAACAATTGAGCTAATTCGACATGTATAAACGGCTGTCCGTTCATGTCCTTTTAGCTAGCATTGTTGCCAGCGCCTCCTTTGAAAGCTAACGTATGTGGCGCTCTTTTGAAAGCTGTAATTCACCTTGTCTACGTCCTAATGAGATATCAACATGTTGGTTAAAATATGCATCATAAATATAATATAAAATAGTTGTGTGGTCTTCATTTGGTTTTTGGTGTTTGACAAACTGGAGCTAGCAAGCCTTTTCAAGCTAGCATTGTTGGCGCCTCTTTTGAAAGCTATTTTTGCGCTCTTTTGAAAGCATTTAGCTAAACATTCTTTCCATTAAAAATACAAAAACTTTTTTTCGTCAAAATGCTTTAGCATTATTTCTCTATACCTGGTGTAATCGTGGCCTTAAAAAATTTTAACGAATAAATAAATTGGCTTTGGCTTCACGCCAGTGCATTGTGTAGGGTAAAGGTCCCTATTAAGCCCACCAAATCCGATTTTCAGACATTTTTAATGTATACTGCCCCAATTTAAGTGAGAACATTTTAATTAAAATGGAAGTCTAATCTCTCATTTGAAGTGTCAATAATTAATTTATATCAATTTCTAATGTTTTTATTGTTTAATTTGTCAAAATATGTCAAAAGTCTGGCATGGGCTTAATGGGTACCTGACGTACCCTTTAAGCCCATGGGTGTTCCAAATAAGCCCACTTCATGATTTGTTGATAAATAAATATATATTTAAAAAATCTTAACAATACAAACGTGTTCTATTCAAATCTGTAATCTCTTAGCTCTCAATAGCTATTTTCATTTTGCATCCACTCCTAACCTATGGCCTGTAAATGGCATTTGAAATAGGCATAGCCAGCCTTTTTGCTGTGTTGTCAACGCAGAAAAAGCTAAACTTACAACATGTCTTCTTTGGAATGTAGCCAAAAAACTATTTACGAACAAAATCAAAACTATAGTGGAAATTACTCTTCAATACTTCATCTTTCAATATGTGTTGTCATTTTGTCTGTATCTCTATCCTATGGTGTGCTGTTGGCATTTGAAATTGGCCAAAATTTCTGGTTCAGCCAGCTGGTTTGAAAGTGCCGGTGTTTTTATGAAGACGGACTGACTGAACGAAAAACAATTTCAGGTTCAATACTAATGTTCTAAGGATAGTAAATGAGTCAATTTCAGGATTAACAATTAAACAATAAACTAAATTATTTTCAAATGTTAATCACATTTAGGATAGTAGTTTGAAAACATTGTAAAAACACATTTTAAAACCATTCAGTTCATTGTGGAGTAACATTAAAACATACAGTTCATTATGAGGAGACATCAGTCATAACATCTTGAAGCTCATGTATCCATTAGCCTATTACTTAAACAAAATAAACAAGAAAGATATCAACATTTGTGCAATTTCTACTTTCTCCTAGACTAAACGTAGGCCTAAGCTCTTTGAGGTGATTGTATCGTTTTAGTAAGGCTATCATCTGCTCCATGCTCCATCTTAGTAGTGTAACATAATATAGGTTATAGGGTGGTCTAAGCTTTATTTTGTTTGTTTCAATCTTTTGCCCACTTTGTGGTTGTCTTTGTCTTACGCTAACAAGTCTTTCATGGCTTTCACCTTGTTTTTGTACAGATTTTCAATGACCTCGTGATTGCGCAAATAGAATGGTCCAGGTCCCTACAGCCCTGCTTTGCAGAGGATGAACTTGCTCTTCTATCATGTGTGGACATGAACTGTAGTTCTTTCGTGTTTTAGTCATCTCAAACTAAAACTCATCTGAAAACTAAAGATTAAAAAATTATTGCTAATGTTAAGATAGAACACAGGCCTATCCAGAATGAATTGACCTATGCAATATACCTGATATTTAAATATGGGTATTAATTATCTGAATTATGGAGCGGATTCATCAGATGAGGTCAAAATTAGGGAGGAAAATGGTTCAAAGGTCAAAAGGGAGAAAATCCCCATTGAAACACAGTAAAGTGGGCTTAATGGGAGCAGGTGGGCTTAAAGGGAACATCGGTGAATTTATGGTTAAAAGACAGAATATTTTATTCTACTCACATGACATTAAAAAACAACTATATGAAATAAATCTATATATGGTGCACTAACATAATATGAAAAGTATAAACTGATCATGCCAAGAAGTAATTGGCTATACTCATTTACATCCACCCCAGACAGTGTGATTTTTTTGCTAGAGTCCCCTTTAAGCCCACAAGGTAAAAATGTGAATTAAAAAAAAAAATAAAGATAAGCATACACATTTATTGTCTATTTAATAGTATAATATAAACTGCATACAAAAATATAAACTATACATGCTTATCATGCTTTATGTCATTGCAATGAACCATACTATGTAGCTACTGTATGGATGCAGCATGTGGTCTGTTTGCTAGCGTGCTAAAACTCATATTTTGATTTCAGAAGAATCAATATTTCTAATTCAGGTAATATTCTAACATACGTCTCATTCAAAACACTAATCACTTAAATTTTGATAACAAATGAGTGCTTACCAAAAACAGGAGTAGAAATATACAAAAAATGTTATTTTCTGAGGGTACCAAAATCACCTAAGTTTTTTTGCAACTTCCGGGATCAGCAGGCACATGCCACACGTGCTTCGATAACTCAATATCGACAAATGTGATTGACTTACAATAAAAAGTGTCATTTATATAACAAGCAGCTTCATTTGAAAAAACATCACACAGCAAAAAATGATGTAATTTTTTAAAAATTTGACTCCGAAGTTGCAAGTGGGCTTATATGGTACGTGGGCTTAATAGGGACGTTTTCCCTTAATCAATATTAATCAAGAGTATTTCTCTGTATTTTCACCAAATACTGACTTAAATTGATTTTCTTTTGCAGAGTTCTCTACATTTGGCCCAACAGCTCAAATGGAAACTAGAGCACAAGATCAGAATATGATGGATATTATATGGAAACAGCTCTTTGCTCATTGACTGTTTGTCATTATCAAAACACAATTACGATTTTAGCCTGCTGCGTGTGTTACTCAATGCATTTTTCTTACTTGGTCCAATTTCATATCCTTTCAGCTCCCACACATGGCCTTATGATTGTTGCCCCAGTGAAGAACCCAAGGTCCAGCCTTCCCCACTCACCCCACTCAAGACATACCTGAGACAAGAGTGACTGTATTCCAAGTTGATCCAAGGTGATCCTAACTTAAATGTAGTTCACCGCTTGAAAAAGACAAAAATACTCAACACTATTAATGTTGAAATCATTGGTCTATGGTTATTACTGTCCTGAAACTACCCTTCACCCTTTTTATGTTTTTGTATCTAGTTTTGTATGTTTGTCTCATCTTCTGTACCATAATTATGCTTGCACATATTGCCTACCTAGAAATGGTATTCTATACAATGACAAAGGCTTTCTATTCTATTTGGGCTTGATGTGTGTACATTTTTTTATTGCTGCACTTAAAGTATCTTAAATTTTGAAGATATGAATTACAGAAGCAATGACATTTCATTGGTTGGATAAAATGGAGATCAAAATTACAACACCATGATATACCTTTTTTTAACACACAAAATCAAAGTGTATGGTCAGGGTTTAGTAAGTGACCAATCCGCAACGTTGTGGAAAGGTAAATAACGTAATAAAGAAGTTTAAACGTGTCAGCGACGTAAATCTATAACGTTACGACGGATGACTGCCTGGCGACGTAATCACAACGTCGGGGTAAGGTTATTCTATTACATTGTCAAACGTAAAGTTGTAAGGACGTAACTGTTACGTATCCACAACGTTGTTTTGCGACGTCGCAGCGACGGGGTGCTATTTTTACGGCAATACTACGTAAATTGAGACGTAACGCGGACGTTACGAGACCAATAGAAGACGTTAAAGGAGTACCATGGTGATTTTCACACTTTCTCAGTTTTATGTGCTATTTGCACAAGAGGCATTGAAGAAACACAATGAGCAAAGTATTAAATATGTCCGTTCTGTATTTTCGGAGAAATATGCGTTTTAAATTCATCATCCTATTTTCAACCGGTTGAGAAAGTTGTCATTTTTCTACGTCACGAATACAGTAACCACTCCCATAAAGTGCCACAAATGCAATTATTGTGACAAAAAATCAAAAATGAATTTGCACTGAATTTGCAAGTTTGCAATGAAATACTGAGAGATTGCATATATACAGCAGGTTAAACTAGATCGAAAACATCTTGATCACAAGTTCATAAAATCTAAGGGTGGATATGTAGAACTACTATAGATGTATGAAGCAAAAACTAAGCAGTGTACCCAGCGTCTCCAGATCTATCCAAAATGTCTAAATTATGCAATGCTGTAAATCACAACATATTCACATATTTCAGTACAAATCAACTGTTTTGACTCAAGAAAATCACTGTTGCATCATTTTCAAGTGGGAATTACAAGCTTTCAGTCAGTACAGTGGTCTAAAATATCTAGGGGACCAGAAACATATCCAAAATCTCTCAAATTGAATAAAATGCTTTTTGTCCATTATATAAAGCATATGCATGAGCCCCTTATGAAGGTTTAAGATGAAACATTGCTATCAGATTTAAAGAATAATGCAAAAATATTGTCACACAATGAGGTACACTCCCTAAATGTGTAATAATTAACTCGTGTGTATTTCTATACTCTGTACTCTCGTATGTTCTCTTGTATGGGGATGGGACGACATGAAAACAATTTTCAACTGTCCACCTCATTTTGGCAATGTTCCAACTCTCACGTCATCCCCAAGAGCCCCAAGAGTTCTGGAACAAAGTCTTGTGGACAGATGAGACAAAGATTAACATGTACCTGAGTGATGGCAAGAAGAAAGTGTGGAGAGAGAAAAAGGAAATGCCCATGATCCAAAGCATACCACCTCATCCGTTGGGTGTTATGGCGTGGGCCTGTATAGCTGCCAGTGGATCTTCAGAGATGTTGTGACTGCAAATAGAAGTAGACCAATGAATTCTGAAGTCTACAGAAATATTTTATCTGCTCAGATGAAACCAAATGCCTCCAAACTCACTGGACGGCACTTCATCATGAAACAAGACAATGACTCAAAACATACTGCTAGAGCAACGAAGGGGTTTTTGACAGCCAAAAAGTGGAAAATCCTTGACTGGCCGAGTCAATCACTGGATCTGAATCCAATTGATCCATTTTACATGCTGAAGAGGAGACTCCAGGCAAAAAGTCCCTGAAACAAGCAGGAACCGAAGATGGCTGCAGTACAGGCCTGGCAGAGCATCACCAGGGAAAATACCCAGCGTCTGGTTATGTCTATGCGTCGCAGACGTCGAGCAGGCATGCAAAGGATATGTGACCAAATACTAAAACTGATTACTTCATCCTACATTATGTTAACCTCTTAGCGCACACCCCCTAGTGGTCGGTACGCCCGCGTGCCTACATTACTAAACTCAAACATTCGGTGCTACTGCAACCAAAGTGTGAGTTAAAAACAGAAACGCGTTGTTTTAGTTTCATTAGTAGACGATACACGACAACTATGCTGAAAACGGAGTTTCGCAGCCCCACCATTGTCGCTCTGGTCGTTCATTTAACACGCACCCCCTCCCTGCAGTCTCATCTAAAAAACACCCCCCACCCTTGGCATAATGGACAATATTGTCTATCTTGGCATTCATAAAAATATTCTTTCACCACTAAAAAATCATATTCCGTCATAGCAACAAGATAAACCCGACAATAGCCCTAAGATATGCCTATACAGCAGTGATAACGCTGCTCACCGAATAAGGAAATAAACGAGAAAGTTTTTAAAAATGATACCATGTCATTCTACAGTCAATATCTGGGACTAAATGTTGAATAAATATAAAACCTTACTGTTGGTTTTACGTGTAGAGGTGTCCCTTTTGAGACTGCGTGGTCATATATTGTCTTGGACACTCAGTTTGGGAAATATACGCCCATCTGTGACGCCTGGGTATCTTCCAAAATAGCAGTGCGTAATACCACACCTGTTGTTTACGGCGTCGTCGCCCTTTTTAGTACAGTCTGGCTTGATTGACAACTCATTTATTCAGTAGGTGAGAGTATGAGCTTTCTAACGATGTATAACATGTCTAATTCTGCTTTTGGAATAGCGTTTTATAGGTCAGCGTAACAGAAAATATTCTTAGCATCGCATTCACTTGCGCATTCACTCTGTTAGCATAAAAATACGTTACACCTAACGAAAGGTGGTCAACGATATTTCGTAATTTCTTGGAAAATACTATTATTATTGAGGACTTCTGGACATAGCTAAGCCATATGTTTGCTGATAGACCTAGCTAACATCGTTTTCTGGAGCAAAACAGAAGCGAATAGGACAATATCATTGATACTGTCTCTGTCTCCATCTACTGAACACAGAGGAGATTTCATCATTGCTATGGTCGTATTACTGCTCAAAATATTTCGGTTATATACGTTATTTTTGAAATTGAGTATTTTTAAATAGGTTAGTGGTGTTATATGATGTGAATATTTCATTCTGTAAATGTAAGCGTTAGATGGTAGTGTAATAGTTTTTGTGAAGCATACAACAGTGATGACGTCAGAGTTGGAACATTGCCAAAACGTGGTGGACGGTCGAAAATTGTTTTCATGGTGTCCTATCCTCATACAAGAAAACATACGAGAGTACAGAGTATAGAAATACACACGAGTTAATTATTACACATTTAGGTACTGTACTGCATTGTGACAATATTTTTGCATTATTTTTTTTAATCTGATAGCAATGTTTCATCTTAAATCTTCATAAGGAGCTCATTTATATGCTTTATAATGGAGAAAAAGCATTTCATTCAATTTTGGAGAGATTTTGGATATGTTCCTGGACACCTAGCTATTTTAGACCACTGTACTGACTGAAAGCTTGTAATTTCCATTTGAAAATTATGCAACAGTGATTTTCTTGAGTCAAAACAATTGATTTGTAGTGAAATACGTGAATATGTTGTGATTTACAACAATGCATAATTTAGACATTTTGGATAGATTTGGAGACGCTGGGTACACTGCTTAGTTTTTGCTTCATACATCTATAGTAGTTCTACATATCCATCCTTAGATTTTATGAACTCGTGGTCAAGAAGTTTTTGATCTAGCACAGGTGTAGTTTAACCTCCTGTATATGTGCAATCTCTCAGTATTTCACTGCAAACTTAAAAAGTGCAAATTTATTTTTGATTTTTTGTCAAAACAATTGCATTTGTGGCAGTTTATTTCTTCCAAAATTATGAATATTACCTAATCTGCGTTAGTATTGTAAATTGTCTGTCTGTTCCTCAGCTCAAACAGTTGTTCAGGGACTTACTTTGGGCATGCACACACTCCTATCTGATTTGAACCCGAGCCTGTCACTCCTGCATATGTCCCATAGGCAAATACACTACCCAGTGAGCTACTAGTGAAGAAGGCTAAGGTGTTTTTTTTTTTTTTTTGCATTTTTTGCATAAAAATAACTCCATGTTGCTTTTACTCTTCTTTTCCAGCCATCTATAAAAAATAAATTTTCCAGTTTCAAACATGTATTTTTATGAATATTATTATTGTTGTTATTAATTTATTATTTCTTAGTATCTATTCTCAGTAAATGAATTCTATTTTCTTATTTTATTCCTACTACATGATCTCAAAGAGTAAGACTATCTAGCGGAGCTAATGAGTGAATCAAGTGTAACGTTAGGTGAAATTAAATTGATTGGATGAAATACGTAACGTGAGGCTTGTCCATAAGAATTTGGTGGTGGAAAAAAACTACAGTGCGCTTTCGTGCAGGTTACCCGCGCTTGGTTGTTGGTTGATTCACTTCTCCAACAGCAATCCTTCTCTCATGTTATCACGGCAAAGCTAGATAACATGGCTTAAAATGATCCACGTTAGAAGTGTTTTATCGGCGTTTTTACTGTCTGGTTAGCTTGCTACGATGACGCGTGACTAGATGACACACTCGCTTGCAATAACGCGTTGGCTGTTGACACAGCATCATATAGTAGCTAATATTATCTCAGATAAAAAAACAAATGTGTGATTCATTCAATCACCATTTTATTTTGGCTGGTTATTTATTTGAGAATACAGCAATGTCCTTTGGAAATGTAGATCCTATGCTGCTTATCTGCATGACTCACTGCCACTTCATAAAGGCTTGCTAGTCAGCTAGCTTGCTAAAGTGAACCAAATATGTTAGCTAGCTCACTCACTTGATAATGAGGATTGATAAACATAGTGGTCGTATGAACGCATTTAATTTAAAACTTTTACTAAATATACATACCTTTATTGCGGCAATCAAATCTGTGCAGAGAAGTCTTGCAATGGAGAATATTGGATGAGGCACGGGTGACAAGCGTCTTATTACAGAAGTAGCGCGTCAACTGCTGCAGTTCACACTTGTATTAGAGCTCCCTCTACTGGATAATTCTAGTAAATAGCAATTATAACGTTCGAACAGACAAGTGCAGATAAATAATCAATGTTTTTTTTTGTTTATTATACTTATTTAAAAATCGGGGCACATCGGCTGCATAACTGCCGATCCCGATGTCGTCAAAAAAGTCAAATAATGGCCGATATATCAGCCAAACCTATATCGGTCGGGCTCTAGTTATGATGTGGTTTCAACGTACAGAAATGAATGCTTTTAATGGCCAAGGGCCCTGACAAGTGCCAAATTCTTGGTGTTGTATACCATGCATACCTGCCATGGCAGGGCTCCAGACTAACTTTTTACATTGGTTACACTGGCGCACCTAACATTCATTTAGGTCCACCCGCGCTAGGGGTGTGCAGATACGTCATTATCTGTATCTGTATCTATCTGTTCAACCAACAAAATGATCTGTATCTGTATTCAGATAGAAGGTGGGAAGTGGGTGTGGTTTACACCGGAAGTCAAGTTAAATCCCCCCTTAACTGGGGGCACATTGAACAATCAGAAACTGAAGAAATATGTAAATGGAAAGATTTAAACGTTTTGCAGCGCAGTGGCTCAAAGTTTGTTTCTCTAATGAGAGAGAGAGAGAGAGAGAGAGACAGACAGAGGGATGTTACGCACGGCTGCTAGCTGTATCTGGAACTCCGGCACACACACCAACAAACTTTGAGCCACTGCGGGAGCTAGCGAGACAAAAGCCTGGTGTGGCAGCTGGATTTCTTTCAAACCCCCGCAACCTATACATCAAAATGAAGCTTAGAACCTGTAAGTTTCAGCTGTATGTGTTAATTTCCTCCATTTAAAAAAATCCAGTCAAAATATTTTACGAAACGTTTTACCTTGTATTTCAGTCAATATTCATCCGTTTAAGATGTAACATGCTGTATGTATCAGCCATAGGTCTTGGCTATCAAATGAACATGAAATCCAGTCCAGATTTCATGGTAGGCGAACAGTTGCCACCAAGGGAAAATATGAGGACATCAGATGGTTTGCAGTCTATCCAAACTTAGTTCAGTAGGAGAATAAAATAAAACAGGCGAAAAAGTTCATGTACTGTTATGTAATTAGTGTTGTAAAGTGGATATTCACGTTTCCCTAGCACATCAAGAAACGCAAACGCAGCATCATTAGGGGTCCAAGCAGCGAAGCTGGTGGAACCCTATTGTTTTTGTTAGGATTATTATTATTAGGGGTCCAAGCAGCGAAGCTGGTGGAACCCTATTGTTTTTGTTAGGATTATTATTATTATTATTATTATTATTATTATTATTATTATTATTATTATTTTTCTCCGCTAAAAGTGTCTGAGGCTCAGCAACCATAAGTCGTAGAGCAACCAAATTTGGCAGGTGGGTTCCTATGGCCCCCCACTACTCACGCACTAAAAATCACCTATGTCAGCCAGATGGTGGCGCTATAACAAAGGGTTTTGCGTAAAAGGCCATAACTCCCACACCATAAGTTAGATCAACACAAAACTTCATCGACCTATGCATCTGAACGTGCTCTACAACTTTGCCATTGGCACCACCCATGTCCGCCATATTGTTTGCCCGCCATTTTGACTTTTACGTTGGGGCGTGGAAGCTTTCTCTGCTAAAATGTCTGAGGCTCAGCAACCATAAGTCCTAGAGCAACCAAATTTGGCAGGTGGGTTCCTATGGCCCCCCACTACTCAGGCACTAAAAATCACCTATGTCGGCCAGATGGTGGCGCTATAACAAAGGGTTTTGCCTAAAAGGTCATAACTCCCACACCGTAAGTCAGATCAACACAAAACGTCATAGACCGACGCATGTGAATGTGCTCTACAACTTTGCTATTGGGGCTACATATGTCCGCCATATTGTTTTCCTGCCATTTGGACTTTTTTATTAGGTGGGGTGCGGAAGAGCTGTGGCTCCAAATCTAAACGATTACGACATCTAGTAAACTTCTTTACGGCAAGGGACATCCATGGCGACGCAAGTAATCCGACACCGTAGGGTTAGTTTTTTTTATCAGTGAGGGGACGGTCTTGGGGCACTTGGAACGGTAGGATACTGCCCTCTAGGGTTTTCAACACACTTGTTTCCTGGTTATGGTTAGACACTTTGTTGTACGTCGCTCTGGGTATGAGCGTCTGCCAAATGCCTGTAATGTAATGTAGGCTAATAATCCGTAACAACAAGATAAACCCGACATTTGCCCTAAAATATGCCAATACAGCAGTGAAAACGCTGCTTACTGAATAACGAAATAAACAAGACAAAGTTTTTTTAAAATTATACCATCTCATATTACAGTCAATATCTGGGACTAAACATTGAATAAATATACAATCTTATCATTGGTTTTACGCGTAGAGCTGTCCCTTTTGCGACTGAGTGGTCATATTGTCTTGGACAATCCGTTTGTGATTCCTGTTGCTTACGGCGTTGTCGCCGTTTTTAGTGCAATTTGGCTTGATTGACAGTTCATTTATTCAGTAGATGAGAGTATAAGCTTTCTAACGATGTATAACATGTCTGATTTTGCATTTGGAATAGCGTTTTATAGTTCAGCGTAACGGAATATTTTCTTCTCGCATTCATTTGCGCATTCACTGTGGCGTAGCATTAAAGACGATGCACCTAACGAAACGTTGTCAACGATTTTCATAATTTCTTGGAGAGTACTATTATTATTGAGGACTTCGGGGCACAGCTAAGCCATTTCTTTGCTGATAGACCTATCTGACATGGTTTTCTGACGCAAAACAGAAGCGGATAGGACTGTCATTGATTTTCTGTCTCTATACTACTAAACACAGATAAAATGTCATGTTGCTATGTAAGTATTACTGCTCAAAATATTTCGGTTATATACGTTATTTTTGAAATTGAGTGTCTTTAAATAGGTTAGTGGCATTATATAATGCGGATATTTCACACTGCAATGCAAGCGTTAGTGTAATAGTTTTTGTGACCCATGGAACAGTGACGACGACAGTGTTGGAACGTTGCTAAAACGAGGTGGACGGTTGAAAATTATTTTCGTCATTATGCTGAGAAATAGCTAAACCATTTTTATTGATAGTAATTGAGTTTCTCTGCAAACGCGCGAAAGCACGCTGGTATAATAAAACAATGACGGTAAATATAGCCTATATATGTAGTCCGCTTCATTCCGTTGCTACCATAATATAACAAACTGTCTTGTGTCTACAGCTGCAGTTTCTCCCTGCAATTACTCTTGAATATAAACAAAAGACGCAAATGCTGTAGTCTGCCAATGTCTAAATAAATAATAAGGTATTCTTCGCACAGCACGCATGCTAGCAGGGTTGTCGAGTTGATATTTCGTTTTTTGTTTCGTTTTTTAAAATGTATTTATTGTTATTCTGTCTGTCTCTGTGGCGCTCTGAAATGTGCATTCTCCGCTAAGCTGAGCAATGGATTGGAATATGTGTCTGACGTAGTGTTGCACGGTATACCAAAACTTCAGCACTTTTTCGGTCCTTAAAAAAGAAACGGTTCCGTATTAGAATATTCCGACGTTCGGTAGTTTTGAGTCAAATGTAAAAGCCAGGGAAAATTGTCTCCCGCATTACTGAGGATGAAAAGTGTAATTTGTCAGAATCTTCGCTAGATGGCAGTAGCAACTAAAATTGGCAAGTGAGGTGACCTGCGCTTGTGCATTTTTCGTGGTTGATACTGCGCAATCTTAGACTCAGTTCACTTCAGTAGCAATAGCTGTTCTAAATTGTAAATATTTTATTAAAGGAAGATGCTGTATTGTTATTGAAATATGCTGTTTTTAAATATATTTTAAAGTGAAAGACCTGTATAAAGATAATTTACTTTACAATTGTTTAATTTTTGAAATATATTTAATATAGTTTTCTATGGTTTAGTGTTGTAACACTATAGGCCTATGCTTATTGATATGCTGAACAGGCTTCAACTTAAAAGTTGTTAATAAATCAGGTTTTTTATAAACCGTGAATTCAAAAATGAGGTCAACCCTTGTGGACATTACCTTTCTGATCTATTAAGGTCATTTCAGTATCGTTAGCTACCGAGTATTGAATCAGTATTGTTTCAGTATCAATTATCATGATACTAAACCTGGTATCGGTATCAAAGTCAAAATTTTGGTATCGTGAGAACACTAGTGTGACGCCTTTTTTAGTCACAGCATGGAAGCGCTGCAGCTGTCCATACACGCTGGGCCATCTAAGTGTTACGACATGCCATCTAAGTGTTACGACATAGTAAATGCCTTCACGGGAAGCGGCCAGGACACATCCATGGCGACGCAACTAAGTCATCCGCCAGCGTCTCTTACCACAAAATTGGCCATAAGTCATCAATTTTTTATACAATAATCATGATATTCAGTAGATATGTTGGGTGAAGGTGTATGATCATTAGGACAAAGCCATTTTCAAATCGCTCCATAGGGGGTGCGATGGTGCCAATGCTTGGACCCCTCCCAACGCCGCTTGTGGCTTTAATTGGAATTTAATGTTATTCCCTTCTTAAATTCCAATGATATTCATTTTTCTATATACCTTTACTGTAAATAGTTTCTATTTACAATGCAAAACAGAATCTTTCCATTTATGTATTTCTTCAGTTTCTGTTTGTTCAATGTCCCCCCAGTTAAAGGGGGGGGGGATTTATCTTGACTTCCTGTATAAACCCCGCCAACTTCCTGTCTTCTATCCGAATACAGATACAGAGTTTTGTTGGTTGAACAGATACAGATAATCTGTATATCCATTCAGGAGTTATACGCCTTTTTGTGATAGGCCACGCCCATCACCATGCCCCTTCACACATCCTCACTCAAAATTGTGACCTCTTCTTTGGCTCATGACCAACCTATCCACAAAAACTTGTGCAAATGTGTATATACATTCAGGAGTTATGTGCTTTTTTTGTGATAGGCCACACCCATCGCCTCTTGGTCAATCGGCCTTGAAAGTTACTCAGCTCTACCTTCGGTCATGACCAACGTCCATGCCAAATTTCAGCCTCCTGGGGCGAAAACTGTGACCGCTACGGGGTGGGACACTTTTTGTGGACCGACCAACCGACTGACCGACAGACAGAGCTATAGAGCTGCGGTTGCAGCTAAAAATGAGAGTGCTCGCTAGCTGTATTTAGGAATGTAGAGCAATTGTCCGGGTTCCAAGCTGGCGCAGTTTGATGCTATAACACAGTGGGAGGTCAACACCTCGTGCGTGGTTTACAATGCACGTTCCATGCCTCCACTATATGCAAATAGGTTGTTAAACCCCCCAATGTCATTTGTAGCTTTGATCTTAAATATTAAAGAGTGTCTAGTGGAACAGAAATGGAAAGGTTGCAAGGGAAGTTGTAATTTTGCCAGTAATAGCTGCAAAGTTTCTGAACATGCAGTAATCCATGCATGCGGTTTATTTTCGATTAAGTACACATGGTGATATCTTGTAAAGCATTTAATGGCATACAACTTGGGAACATTTATTGTTTTCCAAAAATCCACAGGCAATGAATGAATTAGAGATCTCACCTGCGATAGTCAAAGCTCATGAAAGAGAACGTGTTCTCAGTATGGGACAGTGCACGTAACAAAAATACATACCTGGGCCAGATAGTGGTGTTATTCATCTCTCCAGAGAACACATTTCCACTGCTCCAGAGTTCAATGGTGGTGTGCTTAACACCCCTCCAGCCAACGCTTGGCATTGCACATGGTGATCTTAGGCTTGTGTATGGTTTCTCGGCCATAGAAACCCATTTCATGAAATTTGATGAACCGTTCTGATGTTGTTTGGAGGTGGTTTGGAACTCTGTAGTGAGTGTTAAAACGAGGACAGATAGGGATGGCAGGTATGCCATCCAGCTAAGTTACACCTTTGGGGGGCATGCCCAATACCTATACAGCACAGAAAGTTTGGCACTTTTCAGGGATCCCCACAGAAATAACCACAACAGCCACAGACTATCAGCCCTTAAAAACATTAATTTCGGTATATTCTGACCCCATTTCAGCAACTTCACATGTCCACACAATAAAGCCCCAAACTAAGTGGATTTTGCATTTTTCTCCTCCTTTTTCCTGCCAGAAATGCTCCTTGCCCACAAAGAATACGTAAAGAATTTTATGTACACCAGCCAATCCTTCACCTACACCAGCCAATCAAAATATCTCACACACACGCAAAATTGACATATCTTTTTCCCCAAGAAAATTGCCAATCTCTTCAGTTTGTGGCTCAGTGGTAATGTTGCGGTTTATGGATCGTTTATTGCTTGTGCACCACATCTACCCGCCCGCCGTTCACCGAACATATAGACTGCATTATGACATACCATCTACATGTTTAGTTAACAGTCTACGCCAGGCCATATGGATATAACTGGAGCTCAGCTGTGCTTACTGACCTGTCTTCTTTAAAACCATGGACACATTTGACCGAGAAATTCACCCCTTTGCACGCACGGTGGCATACTGCCAATGTTATTGACTGGGAAGTGCAAGGTTGGATGATCGAATCCCGCCTTGCCCTCAGGCAGATCTGTTCATCTTAAACTAACATTTTCTTACACTTATATTTGCTAACAAGTAATTGTCTATTGCTTTTGAACTATTGATTTTGCACTTACCAAAATATCAGAATCTTCAATGCATATGTTTCCAAAAGTCACTCATGGCCAGCCATATGCATTTCATGACAGTAAATGTATTGATTTTTTTTAAAAATTACACCGGCTGACCACTGTGGCGTTTCTACTAACTATATTTCTTCACAAGGCTACTGTAGAAAACATTCTTATCAGCAAACGCCCCATTCCTACATTTGTTACCTCACCGTGTTCTCGATCTACCCACATACAAACAATTTCTACGTATTAATTGTCTGTAACACCCCATTCAAAATTACATTTAAAAACATGACTCATTCATAATTATAACTACTAGTACTGAATGTGAGAAGTACATTTATACAACAGTTTTCCAATGCAATTTCACACGTTACTTCAACAACTATTTAAGTGAGTCATTACCGTCTATTTTATACAGTTCAATAAAAAATAACTCATCTGGTCTTTGCATTATAGTCTGTGATCATGTCACCTACATGCCCATACACGGGTCATTTCTGTTGCTTTTCGAGATGGTGCAAGCCTTTTTTTTACTTATACCACCGCACCCTTTGTCACAACACAACCATTGTTTTACATGTATAGCAAAGCAAAAGTGCTAAACGGTACACGTTCATCAGAATGTACAAATTCACACAATGATACCCATAATCCGCAACCATTTCTTAAAGGGTTACTTCGCATTTTTACACCCAGGTCCACTCCACTGTTCGTCACGAATCATGTCCTCAACTTGTCCGCCACAAAATCTCGCTCTGCCTCTGCCTATGCTGTGTGCATATTTGACATTTATATGCATTACTGTTCTCACTTTCTCATACTTTGCAATAAGAAATTATATCTTCATTTCAACATACACAAATGTCAAGTTACTCTCACATACAAAGCACTGTCTATAACTCATTCATTGAAACTGGCAAAATCTATGCCTGCCATTAAAAGTGTTGATATCAAAATGATGCCAGGTTAATGTACTACAAACAATATAGGCTATCTTGCCTCACCAAAATTAAAGAAGCTGTATTCCAAAGCAGTGCTACCAGATACTTTCTAAATTGTACATTGTCTTACAACAGTAGACTACATGGAAGTTTTGATGTAGGCTACAGTAATTTACAGTAATGGTAATAAAAATCCCGCATAAATTATCTGACACGATTAAGTTATGAACAACTGAAATGGGAGATTACTGACATACCAGAGCTGTTTGAAGAAGTTTCACAGGCTAAATATTTTCTGAGAAAATGAGAAATTCAAAAAACTGTTGCATTGTTACCGACTCTCTCTGCTCTGTGACCAGTAGCTATACTGTAAAATTGTTTTAATTTTTAATTGCCCAAATTATTGAAATGAAAGGTTTAGCATTTTGATATGTAGAAAATCTAGCCTATAGCTGGTGAGGTCTACATGTGGTGTTCTAACAATTTCTGTGGTCATAACCTATGAGCTAGATTTCTGTAACAAGTGTGATATGCCGATACAGACCTGCATCTGCATCTGGGTCACAGCAATATTTCTAAAAGAGTCGGGTAATAGGGGCTCCCTTAACTGGCTTTGCACCCCCTGTCCTAATACTCAAATGTGTTTTCACGAGTGCAATGATTTTGTACTGGTAATAAATCACTTATTGCCTAGAAGGAAAAGCGCTATAATTTAGAAATACAACCATTGGAATTGATTCAGCTGTGTACTTTATTTCAAGAAAATAATTTAGCAACATAGCCTGTTGTTCCCTAATATGCATGAGTTCAGATTTCTGTGGGAACAGAAAGTAACTGGAAGTAAAAAAAAAAAACGAAAAACACTGCCTTTCTAATGTTAAACGACCACATATTTGTGTAAAAACCCAAGGAAACATTTTTTTATGTTCTGTTTGCTCAAAGATTTGCAAGAAAGCAAGTGAAATCATTTTCACAAAATTTATTTTGGAGATATCCGTTTACTCTGCACCAAGCAGGTTTCTTTTGTTTCGCAAATGAGTTATTAGTGTAATTAATTAGTTATTCGATTTTTCAGAAAACATAGTTTGCCAATTTATTTTTCATACATAATGGCATAAATGCTAGAGTATAATCAAATAACAATATATAAATCTCTGACTTGTGTGTGTATGTGTCATATATATATAGATATATATATGACTTCATTAGGTCTACTTGTTCAAATGCAAACTGCACCCGTTAACGCAAATATCTAATCAGCCAATCACGTGGCAGCAACTCAATGCATTTAGGCATATAGACATGGTCAAGACGAACTGCTGAAGTTCAAACCAAGCATCAGAATGGGGAATAAAGGTTATTTAAGTGACTTTGAACGTGTCATGATTGTTGGTGCCAGACGGGCTGGTTTAACTATTTCAGAAACTGCTGATCTACTGGGATTTTCATGCACAACCATCCCTAGGGTTTACAGAGAATGGTCCGAAAAAGAGAAAATATCCAATGAGCGGCAGTTCTCTGGGCGAAAATGCCTTGTTGATGACAGAGGTCAGAGGAGAATGGCCAGACTGGTTCGAGCTGATAGAAAGGCAACAGTAACTGAAACTAGACAATTCCTGCAGAAATTGTGAAGTGTGGTTGCCGCCAATGCAAAGTCGACTTTGTGCTGAACGGAGTGAACAGTTTCTGTAGTATAAGCAGAGACAGGGCATTGTGTACCTGCTATAACATCACTACAACGAGTTGATTTGCGACACATATATTCAGAGCTAAATTATCCTTTCATCAAAATTTGAGATCTCAGTGTTTTACTTGCGGTATGCGGTGACGAGTGACAGCGAATCACAAAGCTAGCTGGCATGTTCAGAGGGTCTTGGAAAAACCCTAAGTCTGACGTGTAATGCAGACTGATGTGTAATGCAGTTATAACGAGACCAAAGTTTCCAACTCGCTGGAATATAAAACGGTATTACAAAAGTAAAATTTGACATATTATACATTGTTAGAAAGCTTATTCTGTCACCTATTAGATCGATGATGTGTAGATCAAGCCAGATTGTACTACAAAGTTCGACAACACCCAAAGCAACATGTGTGGTATTACAAGCCCACTGAAGACTGGATCAGAAGCTGCTGCACACGTGTTGACGGCGTTGTTGCACTCTTTAGTACAGTCTGGCTTGTTTGAGAATTCGTTTATTCAGTAGGTGAGAGCATAAGCTTTCTAACCAGGTATAACAGCACGTCTAATTTTGGTTTTGGAATATCGTTTTTTTAGGTCAACCGAAAGTTTTTTAATCGTCGCATACAATGCATGTAGTCTGTTAGCATTAGCATTCAAAGACGCTGGACCTGACGAAACGTCGTCAAAGAATTTGCGTAATATCTTGTGAAATACTATTATTATTGAGGACTTCTGGGTATGCCTAAGCCATATGTTTTGTTGATATACCTAGCTGACAGCGTTTTCAATTGAAATTTTGCATTTGGAATACTGTTTTATCCGTTCACTTCCGCGTTCAGCGATATCCTTTCTGGTGGCTGGTGAGGACGAACAGCCAACCGCATCACGTGTGCAAAGCCGACCAATGCTGTAACTTCATAATTCACATTTTTATGACGTCACCGCCCCATTCATTTTCAATGGGAAAAATTGGCCATAAAAAGTCATATTTCTCAAAAACCGTGCAGCGAAAATTTCCACAAAGTAATAGCCATCGATTCCCAAAGAAGCCGGTCAATTTGACATATGGCATGTGTATGTGGTGCGAAAACTCTGGGAGGAGTAGCGGTCCAAAAAATGGGTGGAATAATAATAATAATAACTAGACAATTCCTGCAGAAATTGTGAAGTGTGGTTGCCGCCAATGCAAAGTCGACTTTGTGCTGAACGGAGTGAACAGTTTCTGTAGTATAAGCAGAGACAGGGCATTGTGTACCTGCTATAACATCACTACAACGAGTTGATTTGCGACACATATATTCAGAGCTAAATTATCCTTTCATCAAAATTTGAGATCTCAGTCTTTTACTTGCGGTATGCGGTGACGAGTGACGGCGAATCACAAAGCTAGCTGGCATGTTCAGAGGGTCTTGGAAAAACCCTAAGTCTGACGTGTAATGCAGACTGATGTGTAATGCAGTTATAACGAGACCAAAGTTTCCAACTCGCTGGAATATAAAACGGTATTACAAAAGTAAAATTTGACATATTATACATTGTTAGAAAGCTTATTCTGTCACCTATTAGATCGATGATGTGTAGATCAAGCCAGATTGTACTACAAAGTTCGACAACACCCAAAGCAACATGTGTGGTATTACAAGATGACACCGTCTTCTGGAGTAAGACCGGACCAGAAGCTGCTGGACACATGTTGTTGACGGCGTTGTTGCCCTTTTTAGGTCCGTCTGGCTTGATTGAGAATTCGTTTATTCAGTAGGTGAGAGCATAAGCTTTCTAACCAGGTATAACACGTGTAGTTTTGGTTTTGGAATATCGTTTTTTAGGTCAACCGAAAGTGTTTTAATCGTCGCATTCAATGCATGCACTCTTTGTTAGCACTAGTAGCATTCAAAGACGCTGCATTTGACGAAACGTTGTCAACGATTTTGCGTAATATCTTGTGAAATACTATTATTTTTGAGGAAATCTGGGTATGCCTAAGTCATATGTTTGTTGATATACCTAGCTGACAGCGTTTTCATTTGTAATTTTGCATTTGGAATACCGTTTTTATCGCGTGCACTTCCGCATTAAGCTATATCCACTGTGGTGGCTAAGTCGCCAGGAAACCTCGTTTGAACAACACAATCCGTGCATGTACGTCTTCGTCAAGGTTTTATCTACATTGTGGTATGAATCATTTGAAGTTTACGAATGTGTGTTTTCTGTAATTACGACGAAAATGGAGATATGCACCGCATCTGGATTCTACATTTCCTGTAGATGAAGCAGGTTAAAAGTGCATCACGTGTGCTAAGCCGACCAATGCTGTGACTTCACCGCTCACATATGTATGACGTCACGTTTTACATTCATCCCTATGGGGAAAAATTGGCCATAAAAAGTCATATTTCTCAAAAACCGTGCAGCGAAACTTTCCACAAAGTAATAGCACACGATTCCCAAAGAAGCCGGTCAATTTGACATATGGCACGTGTATGTGGTGCAAAAACTCTGGGAGGAGTAGCGGTCCAAAAAATGGGTGGAATAATAATAATAATAATAATAATATGTGCGATAATAATAGTGTGATTGCCTAAGGCAACCACACTAACTAGACAATTCCTGCAGAAATTGTGAAGTGTGGTTGCCGCCAATGCAAAGTCGACTTTGTGCTGAACGGAGTGAACAGTTTCTGTAGTATAAGCAGAGACAGGGCATTGTGTACCTGCTATAACATCACTACAACGAGTTGATTTGCGACACATATATTCAGAGCTAAATTATCCTTTCATCAAAATTTGAGATCTCAGTGTTTTACTTGCGGTATGCGGTGACGAGTGACGGCGAATCACAAAGCTAGCTGGCATGTTCAGAGGGTCTTGGAAAAACCCTAAGTCTGACGTGTAATGCAGACTGATGTGTAATGCAGTTATAACGAGACCAAAGTTTCCAACTCGCTGGAATATAAAACGGTATTACAAAAGTAAAATTTGACATATTATACATTGTTAGAAAGCTTATTCTGTCACCTATTAGATCGATGATGTGTAGATGAAGGCAGATTGTACTACAAAGTTCGACAACACCCAAAGCAACATGTGTGGTATTACAAGCCCACATCGTTTTCTGAAGACCGGATCAGAACCTGCTGCACACGTGTTGTTGACGGCGTTGTTGCACTCTTTAGTACAGTCTGGCTTGTTTGAGAATTCGTTTATTCAGTAGGTGAGAGCATAAGCTTTCTAACCAGGTATAACAGCACGTCTAATTTTGGTTTTGGAATATCGTTTTTTTAGGTCAACCGAAAGTTTTTTAATCGTCGCATACAATGCATGTAGTCTGTTAGCATTAGCATTCAAAGACGCTGGACCTGACGAAACGTCGTCAAAGAATTTGCGTAATATCTTGTGAAATACTATTATTATTGAGGACTTCTGGGTATGCCTAAGCCATATGTTTTGTTGATATACCTAGCTGACAGCGTTTTCATTTGAAATTTTGCATTTGGAATACTGTTTTATCCGTTCACTTCCGCGTTCAGCTATATCCTTTCTGGCTGGTGAGGACGAACAGCGGACCGCATCACGTGTGCAAAGCCGACCAATGCTGTAACTTCATAATTCACATTTTTTATGACGTCACCGCCCCATTCATTTTCAATGGGAAAAATTGGTCATAAAAAGTCATATTTCTCAAAAACCGTGCGGCGAAAATTTCCACAAAGTAATAGCCATAGATTCCCAAAGAAGCCGGTCAATTTGACATATGGCATGTGTATGTGGTGCAAAAACTCTGGGAGGAGTAGCGGTCCAAAAAACTGGCGGAATAATAATAATAATAATAAATATGTGCAATAATAATAGTGTGTTTGCCTAAGGCAACCACACTAATAATAATAACTAGACAATTCCTGCAGAAATTGTGAAGTGTGGTTGCCGCCAATGCAAAGTCGACTTTGTGCTGAACGGAGTGAACAGTTTCTGTAGTATAAGCAGAGACAGGGCATTGTGTACCTGCTATAACATCACTACAACGAGTTGATTTGCGACACATATATTCAGAGCTAAATTATCCTTTCATCAAAATTTGAGATCTCAGTGTTTTACTTGCGGTATGCGGTGACGAGTGACAGCGAATCACAAAGCTAGCTGGCATGTTCAGAGGGTCTTGGAAAAACCCTAAGTCTGACGTGTGATGCAGACTGATGTGTAATGCAGTTATAACGAGACCAAAGTTTCCAACTCGCTGGAATATAAAACGGTATTACAAAAGTAAAATTTGACATATTATACATTGTTAGAAAGCTTATTCTGTCACCTATTAGATCGATGATGTGTAGATGAAGGCAGATTGTACTACAAAGTTCGACAACACCCAAAGCAACATGTGTGGTATTACAAGCCCACATCGTTTTCTGAAGACCGGATCAGAACCTGCTGCACACGTGTTGTTGACGGCGTTGTTGCACTCTTTAGTACAGTCTGGCTTGTTTGAGAATTCGTTTATTCAGTAGGTGAGAGCATAAGCTTTCTAACCAGGTATAACAGCACGTCTAATTTTGGTTTTGGAATATCGTTTTTTTAGGTCAACCGAAAGTTTTTTAATCGTCGCATACAATGCATGTAGTCTGTTAGCATTAGCATTCAAAGACGCTGGACCTGACGAAACGTCGTCAAAGAATTTGCGTAATATCTTGTGAAATACTGTTATTATTGAGGACTTCTGGGTATGCCTAAGCCATATGTTTTGTTGATATACCTAGCTGACAGCGTTTTCATTTGTAATTTTGCATTTGGAATACTGTTTTATCCGTTCACTTCCGCTATATCCTTTCTGGTGGCTGGTGAGGACGAACAGCCAACCGCATCACATGTGCAATGCCGACCAATGCTGTAACTTCATAATTCACATTTTTATGACGTCACCGCCCCATTCATTTTCAATGGGAAAAATTGGCCATAAAAAGTCATATTTCTCAAAAACCGTGCAGCGAAACTTTCCACAAAGTAATAGCCATCGATTCCCAAAGAAGCTGGTCAATTTGACATATGGCACGTGTATGTGGTGCGAAAACTCTGGGAGGAGTAGCGGTCCAAAAAACTGGCGGAATAATAATAATAATAACTAGACAATTCCTGCAGAAATTGTGAAGTGTGGTTGCCGCCAATGCAAAGTCGACTTTGTGCTGAACGGAGTGAACAGTTTCTGTAGTATAAGCAGAGACAGGGCATTGTGTACCTGCTATAACATCACTACAACGAGTTGATTTGCGACACATATATTCAGAGCTAAATTATCCTTTCATCAAAATTTGAGATCTCAGTGTTTTACTTGCGGTATGCGGTGACGAGTGACGGCGAATCACAAAGCTAGCTGGCATGTTCAGAGGGTCTTGGAAAAACCCTAAGTCTGACGTGTAATGCAGACTGATGTGTAATGCAGTTATAACGAGACCAAAGTTTCCAACTCGCTGGAATATAAAACGGTATTACAAAAGTAAAATTTGACATATTATACATTGTTAGAAAGCTTATTCTGTCACCTATTAGATCGATGATGTGTACATCAAGCCAGATTGTACTACAAAGTTCGACAACACCCAAAGCAACATGTGTGGTATTACAAGATGACACCGTCTTCTGGAGTAAGACCGGACCAGAAGCTGCTGGACACATGTTGTTGACGGCGTTGTTGCCCTTTTTAGGTCCGTCTGGCTTGATTGAGAATTCGTTTATTCAGTAGGTGAGAGCATAAGCTTTCTAACCAGGTATAACACGTGTAGTTTTGGTTTTGGAATATCGTTTTTTAGGTCAACCGAAAGTGTTTTAATCGTCGCATTCAATGCATGCACTCTTTGTTAGCACTAGTAGCATTCAAAGACGCTGCATTTGACGAAACGTTGTCAACGATTTTGCGTAATATCTTGTGAAATACTATTATTTTTGAGGAAATCTGGGTATGCCTAAGTCATATGTTTGTTGATATACCTAGCTGACAGCGTTTTCATTTGTAATTTTGCATTTGGAATACCGTTTTTATCGCGTGCACTTCCGCATTAAGCTATATCCACTGTGGTGGCTAAGTCGCCAGGAAACCTCGTTTAAACAACACAATCCGTGCATGTACGTCTTCGTCAAGGTTTTATCTACATTGTGGTATGAATCATTTGAAGTTTACGAATGTGTGTTTTCTGTAATTACGACGAAAACGGAGATATGCACCGCATCTGGATTCTAAATTTCCTGTAGATGAAGCAGGTTAAAAGTGCATCACGTGTGCTAAGCCGACCAATGCTGTGACTTCACCGCTCACATATGTATGACGTCACGTTTTACATTCATCCCTATGGGGAAAAATTGGCCATAAAAAGTCATATTTCTCAAAAACCGTGCAGCGAAACTTTCCACAAAGTAATAGCACACGATTCCCAAAGAAGCCGGTCAATTTGACATATGGCACGTGTATGTGGTGCAAAAACTCTGGGAGGAGTAGCGGTCCAAAAAATGGGTGGAATAATAATAATAACTAGACAATTCCTGCAGAAATTGTGAAGTGTGGTTGCCGCCAATGCAAAGTCGACTTTGTGCTGAACGGAGTGAACAGTTTCTGTAGTATAAGCAGAGACAGGGCATTGTGTACCTGCTATAACATCACTACAACGAGTTGATTTGCGACACATATATTCAGAGCTAAATTATCCTTTCATCAAAATTTGAGATCTCAGTGTTTTACTTGCGGTATGCGGTGACGAGTGACGGCGAATCACAAAGCTAGCTGGCATGTTCAGAGTGTCTTGGAAAAACCCTAAGTCTGACGTGTAATGCAGACTGATGTGTAATGCAGTTATAACGAGACCAAAGTTTCCAACTCGCTGGAATATAAAACGGTATTACAAAAGTAAAATTTGACATATTATACATTGTTAGAAAGCTTATTCTGTCACCTATTAGATCGATGATGTGTACATCAAGCCAGATTGTACTACAAAGTTCGACAACACACAAAGCAACATGTGTGGTATTACAAGATGACACCGTTTTCTGGAGTAAGACAGGACCAGAAGCTTCTGCACACATGTTGTTGACGGCGTTGTTGCCCTTTTTAGGTCCGTCTGGCTTGATTGAGAATTCGTTTATTCAGTAGGTGAGAGCATAAGCTTTCTAACCAGGTATAACAGCACGTCTAATTTTGGTTTTGGAATATCGTTTTTTAGGTCAACCGAAAGTGTTTTAATCGTCGCATTCAATGCATGCACTCTTTGTTAGCACTAGTAGCATTCAAAGACGCTGCATTTGACGAAACGTTGTCAACGATTTTGCGTGATATCTTGTGAAATACTATTATTTTTGAGGAAATCTGGGTATGCCTAAGTCATATGTTTGTTGATATACCTAGCTGACAGCGTTTTCATTTGTAATTTTGCATTTGGAATACCGTTTTTATCGCGTGCACTTCCGCATTAAGCTATATCCACTGTGGTGGCTAAGTCGCCAGGAAACCTCGTTTGAACAACACAATCCGTGCATGTACGTCTTCGTCAAGGTTTTATCTACATTGTGGTATGAATCATTTGAAGTTTACGAATGTGTGTTTTCTGTAATTACGACGAAAACGGAGATATGCACCGCATCTGGATTCTAAATTTCCTGTAGATGAAGCAGGTTAAAAGTGCATCACGTGTGCTAAGCCGACCAATGCTGTGACTTCACCGCTCACATATGTATGACGTCACGTTTTACATTCATCCCTATGGGGAAAAATTGGCCATAAAAAGTCATATTTCTCAAAAACCGTGCAGCGAAACTTTCCACAAAGTAATAGCACACGATTCCCAAAGAAGCCGGTCAATTTGACATATGGCACGTGTATGTGGTGCGAAAACTCTGGGAGGAGTAGCGGTCCAAAAAATGGGTGGAATAATAATAATAATAATAATAATAATAATATGTGCGATAATAATAGTGTGATTGCCTAAGGCAACCACACTAATAACTAGACAATTCCTGCAGAAATTGTGAAGTGTGGTTGCCGCCAATGCAAAGTCGACTTTGTGCTGAACGGAGTGAACAGTTTCTGTAGTATAAGCAGAGACAGGGCATTGTGTACCTGCTATAACATCACTACAACGAGTTGATTTGCGACACATATATTCAGAGCTAAATTATCCTTTCATCAAAATTTGAGATCTCAGTGTTTTACTTGCGGTATGCGGTGACGAGTGACGGCGAATCACAAAGCTAGCTGGCATGTTCAGAGGGTCTTGGAAAAACCCTAAGTCTGACGTGTAATGCAGACTGATGTGTAATGCAGTTATAACGAGACCAAAGTTTCCAACTCGCTGGAATATAAAACGGTATTACAGAAGTAAAATTTGACATATTATACATTGTTAGAAAGCTTATTCTGTCACCTATTAGATCGATGATGTGTAGATCAAGCCAGATTGTACTACAAAGTTCGACAACACCCAAAGCAACATGTGTGGTATTACAAGATGACACCGTTTTCTGGAGTAAGAGCGGACCAGAAGCTGCTGCACACATGTTGTTGACGGCGTTGTTGCCCTTTTTAGGTCCGTCTGGCTTGATTGAGAATTCGTTTATTCAGTAGGTGAGAGCATAAGCTTTCTAACCAGGTATAACACGTGTAGTTTTGGTTTTGGAATATCGTTTTTTAGGTCAACCGAAAGTGTTTTAATCGTCGCATTCAATGCATGCACTCTTTGTTAGCACTAGTAGCATTCAAAGACGCTGCATTTGACGAAAGGTTGTCAACGATTTTGCGTAATATCTTGTGAAATACTATTATTTTTGAGGAAATCTGGGTATGCCTAAGTCATATGTTTGTTGATATACCTAGCTGACAGCGTTTTCATTTGTAATTTTGCATTTGGAATACCGTTTTTATCGCGTCCACTTCCGCATTAAGCTATATCCACTGTGGTGGCTAAGTCGCCAGGAAACCTCGTTTGAACAACACAATCCGTGCATGTACGTCTTCGTCAAGGTTTTATCGACATTGTGGTATGAATCATTTGAAGTTTACGAATGTGTGTTTTCTGTAATTACGACGAAAATGGAGATATGCACCGCATCTGGATTCTAAATTTCCTGTAGATGAAGCAGGTTAAAAGTGCATCACGTGTGCTAAGCCGACCAATGCTGTGACTTCACCGCTCACATATGTATGACGTCACGTTTTACATTCATCCCTATGGGGAAAAATTGGCCATAAAAAGTCATATTTCTCAAAAACCGTGCAGAGAAGATTTCCACAAAGTAATAGCCATCGATTCCCAAAGAAGCCGGTCAATTTGACATATGGCATGTGTATGTGGTGCAAAAACCCTGGGAGGAGTAGCGGTCCAAAAAACTGGCGGAATAATAATAATAATAATAATAATAATAAATAAATATGTGCAATAATAATAGTGTGTTTGCCTAAGGCAACCACACTAACTAGACAATTCCTGCAGAAATTGTGAAGTGTGGTTGCCGCCAATGCAAAGTCGACTTTGTGCTGAACGGAGTGAACAGTTTCTGTAGTATAAGCAGAGACAGGGCATTGTGTACCTGCTATAACATCACTACAACGAGTTGATTTGCGACACATATATTCAGAGCTAAATTATCCTTTCATCAAAATTTGAGATCTCAGTGTTTTACTTGCGGTATGCGGTGACGAGTGACGGCGAATCACAAAGCTAGCTGGCATGTTCAGAGGGTCTTGGAAAAACCCTAAGTCTGACGTGTAATGCAGACTGATGTGTAATGCAGTTATAACGAGACCAAAGTTTCCAACTCGCTGGAATATAAAACGGTATTACAAAAGTAAAATTTGACATATTATACATTGTTAGAAAGCTTATTCTGTCACCTATTAGATCGATGATGTGTAGATGAAGGCAGATTGTACTACAAAGTTCGACAACACCCAAAGCAACATGTGTGGTATTACAAGCCCACATCGTTTTCTGAAGACCGGATCAGAAGCTGCTGCACACGTGTTGTTGACGGCGTTGTTGCACTCTTTAGTACAGTCTGGCTTGTTTGAGAATTCGTTTATTCAGTAGGTGAGAGCATAAGCTTTCTAACCAGGTATAAGAGCACGTCTAATTTTGGTTTTGGAATATCGTTTTTTTAGGTCAACCGAAAGTTTTTTAATCGTCGCATACAATGCATGTAGTCTGTTAGCATTAGCATTCAAAGACGCTGGACCTGACGAAACGTCGTCAAAGAATTTGCGTAATATCTTGTGAAATACTGTTATTATTGAGGAAATCTGGGTATGCCTAAGCCATATGTTTTGTTGATATACCTAGCTGACAGCGTTTTCATTTGTAATTTTGCATTTGGAATACTGTTTTATCCGTTCACTTCCGCGTTCAACTATATCCTTTCTGGTGACTGGTGAGGACGGACAGCGGACCGCATCACGTGTGCAAATACGACCAATGGTGTAACTTCATAATTCACATTTTCATGACGTCACCGCCCCATTCATTTTCAATGGGAAAAATTGGCCATAAAAAGTCATATTTCTCAAAAACCATGCAGCGAAAATTTCCACAAAGTAATAGCCATCGATTCCCAAAGAAGCCGGTCAATTTGACATATGGCATGTGTATGTGGTGCGAAAACTCTGGGAGGAGTAGCGGTCCAAAAAATGGGTGGAATAATAATAATAATAATAACTAGACAATTCCTGCAGAAATTGTGAAGTGTGGTTGCCGCCAATGCAAAGTCGACTTTGTGCTGAACGGAGTGAACAGTTTCTGTAGTATAAGCAGAGACAGGGCATTGTGTACCTGCTATAACATCACTACAACGAGTTGATTTGCGACACATATATTCAGAGCTAAATTATCCTTTCATCAAAATTTGAGATCTCAGTGTTTTACTTGCGGTATGCGGTGACGAGTGACGGCGAATCACAAAGCTAGCTGGCATGTTCAGAGTGTCTTGGAAAAACCCTAAGTCTGACGTGTAATGCAGACTGATGTGTAATGCAGTTATAACGAGACCAAAGTTTCCAACTCGCTGGAATATAAAACGGTATTACAAAAGTAAAATTTGACATATTATACATTGTTAGAAAGCTTATTCTGTCACCTATTAGATCGATGATGTGTACATCAAGCCAGATTGTACTACAAAGTTCGACAACACACAAAGCAACATGTGTGGTATTACAAGATGACACCGTTTTCTGGAGTAAGACAGGACCAGAAGCTTCTGCACACATGTTGTTGACGGCGTTGTTGCCCTTTTTAGGTCCGTCTGGCTTGATTGAGAATTCGTTTATTCAGTAGGTGAGAGCATAAGCTTTCTAACCAGGTATAACAGCACGTCTAATTTTGGTTTTGGAATATCGTTTTTTAGGTCAACCGAAAGTGTTTTAATCGTCGCATTCAATGCATGCACTCTTTGTTAGCACTAGTAGCATTCAAAGACGCTGCATTTGACGAAACGTTGTCAACGATTTTGCGTGATATCTTGTGAAATACTATTATTTTTGAGGAAATCTGGGTATGCCTAAGTCATATGTTTGTTGATATACCTAGCTGACAGCGTTTTCATTTGTAATTTTGCATTTGGAATACCGTTTTTATCGCGTGCACTTCCGCATTAAGCTATATCCACTGTGGTGGCTAAGTCGCCAGGAAACCTCGTTTGAACAACACAATCCGTGCATGTACGTCTTCGTCAAGGTTTTATCTACATTGTGGTATGAATCATTTGAAGTTTACGAATGTGTGTTTTCTGTAATTACGACGAAAACGGAGATATGCACCGCATCTGGATTCTAAATTTCCTGTAGATGAAGCAGGTTAAAAGTGCATCACGTGTGCTAAGCCGACCAATGCTGTGACTTCACCGCTCACATATGTATGACGTCACGTTTTACATTCATCCCTATGGGGAAAAATTGGCCATAAAAAGTCATATTTCTCAAAAACCGTGCAGCGAAACTTTCCACAAAGTAATAGCACACGATTCCCAAAGAAGCCGGTCAATTTGACATATGGCACGTGTATGTGGTGCGAAAACTCTGGGAGGAGTAGCGGTCCAAAAAATGGGTGGAATAATAATAATAATAATAATAACTAGACAATTCCTGCAGAAATTGTGAAGTGTGGTTGCCGCCAATGCAAAGTCGACTTTGTGCTGAACGGAGTGAACAGTTTCTGTAGTATAAGCAGAGACAGGGCATTGTGTACCTGCTATAACATCACTACAACGAGTTGATTTGCGACACATATATTCAGAGCTAAATTATCCTTTCATCAAAATTTGAGATCTCAGTGTTTTACTTGCGGTATGCGGTGACGAGTGACGGCGAATCACAAAGCTAGCTGGCATGTTCAGAGGGTCTTGGAAAAACCCTAAGTCTGACGTGTAATGCAGACTGATGTGTAATGCAGTTATAACGAGACCAAAGTTTCCAACTCGCTGGAATATAAAACGGTATTACAAAAGTAAAATTTGACATATTATACATTGTTAGAAAGCTTATTCTGTCACCTATTAGATCGATGATGTGTAGATCAAGCCAGATTGTACTACAAAGTTCGACAACACCCAAAGCAACATGTGTGGTATTACAAGATGACACCGTTTTCTGGAGTAAGACCGGACCAGAAGCTGGTGCACACATGTTGTTGACGGCGTTGTTGCCCTTTTTAGGTCCGTCTGGCTTGATTGAGAATTCGTTTATTCAGTAGGTGAGAGCATAAGCTTTCTAACCAGGTATAACACGTGTAGTTTTGGTTTTGGAATATCGTTTTTTAGGTCAACCGAAAGTGTTTTAATCGTCGCATTCAATGCATGCACTCTTTGTTAGCACTAGTAGCATTCAAAGACGCTGCATTTGACGAAACGTTGTCAACGATTTTGCGTAATATCTTGTGAAATACTATTATTTTTGAGGAAATCTGGGTATGCCTAAGTCATATGTTTGTTGATATACCTAGCTGACAGCGTTTTCATTTGTAATTTTGCATTTGGAATACCGTTTTTATCGCGTGCACTTCCGCATTAAGCTATATCCACTGTGGTGGCTAAGTCGCCAGGAAACCTCGTTTGAACAACACAATCCGTGCATGTACGTCTTCGTCAAGGTTTTATCTACATTGTGGTATGAATCATTTGAAGTTTACGAATGTGTGTTTTCTGTAATTACGACGAAAATGGAGATATGCATCGCATCTGGATTCTAAATTTCCTGTAGATGAAGCAGGTTAAAAGTGCATCACGTGTACTAAGCCGACCAATGCTGTGACTTCATAATTCACATTTTTATGACGTCACCGCCCCATTCATTTTCAATGGGAAAAATTGGCCATAAAAAGTCATATTTCTCAAAAACCGTGCAGCGAAACTTTCCACAAAGTAATAGCCATCGATTCCCAAAGAAGCTGGTCAATTTGACATATGGCATGTGTATGTGGTGCGAAAACTCTGGGAGGAGTAGCGGTCCAAAAAACTGGCGGAATAATAATAATAATAATAAATAAATATGTGCAATAATAATAGTGTGTTTGCCTAAGGCAACCACACTAATAATAATATGTGCGATAATAATAGTGTGATTGCCTAAGGCAACCACACTAATAATAATATGTGCGATAATAATAGTGTGATTGCCTAAGGCAACCACACTAATAATAATAATAAATAAATATGTGCAATAATAATAGTGTGTTTGCCTAAGGCAACCACACTAATAATAATAATAATAATATGTGAGATAATAGTAGTGTGGTTGCCTAAGGCAACCACACTAATAACCGAGGTATGCAGAAGAGCATCTCTGAAATCTCTGAATGCACACCACGTCAAACCTTGAAGCAGATGGGCTACAGCAGTAGAAGACCACACCGGGTGCCACTCCTGTCACCTGATGAAGTGGCTGGTGAGTGTGTGTGTGTGTGTGTGTGTGTGTGTGTGTGTGTGTGTGTATATGAAAATATGTTGTTTCCTTTAATACGGTGTAAAATTAGCTGCTTCCCTTGGCATGTAATCATTATCATTGGGGGGGAAGGGTATCATTGTGTGACTTCTGACTTTTAGGCAGCTTAACATTTTAGGACATAACATCTATATGACATATATAACATGTATATGTTATTTGAATAGCATTTATGACATTGTGAAAAATAAACTGTCAAAATATGTTTTCTGAAAAATCGCCAAAATGAGTTTGACATTTTACGTGGGTTTTATGTTGCAAACTAATATATGACAAGAGTTACTGGATCCATAAAAATGTTCAGATGTCTTATATGCTGATACCAGCCCAATACCTGGTATTATGGCTTTATTTTTCCCAAATACTAATGTTATCTTGCTAAAAATTCATCTTAAGATAGCGAATCACACTGAAATGCAATGCGGCGTGACGTCACATACAATGCAGAATGATGGAAGCTCTCCTTATGAGGAAAAATTACTCTGCTGCCCCCTACTGTCAGAATCCTGCAAGCATTTCCCTCTGGACAGCGGAACCTGTACCGCAGAGGCAAATGCGTCAACTGAAACCCTAAATCACTGCACCTGACTAAGACACAGTCTTTGGCATCAAGAACACAAACTCAAAAAATTAGCTTTTGTGACCACTGATTGCCTTATACGGATGTCGTTAGTGCCAGTGTGAATAACAATTTTGGAAAATTGACATATACCCTTAGCCAGCACTTTCAGATTTGCCTACATGTCAGTTGCTCTACTATTGACTATTGACTACTATTGCTGGTTTAAAAACTCTCACATCTTGGGCTGTGGAGTCGCCAATTATTAATGGCTTCTCAGGTTTCTGTTCCTGGGGCAAATGGGTGAGAAAGTTCCAGAGGAGGTTGAGTGCATACCATAGGCTTTTTGCTAAAACCATAGGTTTTACATATGCATGGAATTTTCACATAACCAACACCACTTTGTGATAGCTTAGATATAAGTGAGAGAAATTCTGCAAAGTCATGAACAAAGCTAGTGTGTGGGCCTGTAGATAGTCACCAAGACAATGGGGTGAGAGATAAGGCCGTTCCTACCATCATCAGGCTGAGAGAGGTTCATAAATAGCACTTCTAAGGAATCAAATTCCTAATCTGGTTTTGTAATTGCATAAATAAGGTTTTGTAGCAACACCACCCCCTCTTTGACAAAGATGGAGTAATTGACTATGAAGCCTGGTGGAGAGGAATCATTTAAAGAAAATTTCTCATCCACTTTCAGCCATGTTTCAGTGAGAGAATACATTAAAGACCATAATTGGTTCATTCACAAGAGCTGCCTTAGAATTAAGGTATCTTATGTTTAGTAGTCCAAATTTCAAAATGTTATTCTTGGATTTAATTCTAGTCAGTGGTGTAACGCAAAATCGGGGCCCCCCGCAAGGAGGGGGCGAGGGCCCTTTCGCAAAGGAGGTGTATCTCAAACGGTAATAGCGGTTAATTTTTTTTGTATGGCTGCATACAGCATTGACCGTATGGTATATACAGCTATATCAGCTACACCGCGCTGCCTCTTTGTTCAGAATGCCGACACTCAGGAGTGTGTGTGTGTGTGTGTGTGTGTGTGTGCGCGCATCCACACAGCTACACACATCCATACACAAACCAGCACAGAGAACAGACCTACAAATAGGCCTAAGGCTAGGCCAACATCTTACCCCGAGTTAATTTGATTCCATGATTAATGAATATCCCTAATAATCCCTAATCAAATTAAATATATACTTACCTTTAACAATGACCAAAACGCCCTTTCTTCCTTGCGTTCTTCTGTGCGAATTCCTTCACAGTGTTTCTTCCCAGATAGCCAAGGAGAGCCGGTTCTACACTGGGCCTGATCTGTTCACCGACTCGTCACACAACACGGCCCAAAGCTGGGCCATGACATCTGGCCTGGCTCTGGCAAACAACTCACAGCCACACCATTTTTCTTGGTTGTGATTGGCTAATTTTAGAGTTCTAGAAGTAGGTCTGTTATATTGGTAGTCTATTGCTTTTTCATTAAAGCCGAATATCACCCAAACTGCCCTTAACAAAACACAATAATAAACCTCTTTATATGCAGATGCCATTGATGATTGATGTAAATATCTCACTAAGATTTTATGTAGGTTTACTAGCTTAAGTAGACTATCCGATTTCACACTGCTCATACTTAACATTGGGGGAAAGTGATGCTGCTTATATCTTAACTGTCTTCGCCTATGAAATTATAACAGGAAACCGCAGTCAAGAGTAAGAGTCAAGAAATGTATTTGTGTATTGTTAAGAAAAACTATAATACCAATAATGACAATAAGAAAAATGAAATAACAATGTTTATTATATCTGCTGGTTAATATTTAACTACAAATCTAAAATAAGTTGATTTTTATTTATTTATTTATTTATTTATTTATTTATTTATTTATTTTATTTATCCTGATTACGACAAAGCTCCCTATTCCTTCACCCACCTCCTCGGTCGCTTGAGTAATTCAGCCAGCGAATTATGTAGCCTTCTACTTCTTTTTAACTGGCGGCCCTTGAATCGGGGTTCTTTCTCGTTGCGTCTGTGGGGGGAGAAAAAAGTAATATGAAATATTCCTACTAGAGGTGCCCAAACCTTTCCACTGGCCAACACGAAGCGCAGTACGGGGGAGGGTGAATCAATTTGATGATTTAAAAAACACATAACACTGCACTGCAGTCATTACATAGCCTACATTAAAAATCACAGAGGATGAAAACTCAATAAAGCCCAAAGGCTTATTTCCATTGCGGTCTTCTAGTAGGCTATAACACTTACCACACTACCCGATAAAAGCAACAAAAGTTAAAATTGAAATTGCTACATGGTACTTTGTGACGATTTATTTAAGGCCACTTTAAACGTGCTCTGTGGGACACTCAATTTCAGATTTGTGGGCAGATTATTCCACTGTATTGCAGCACTGTAGAGAAATGTGTTTTTGCCCATTAGGCTATTGAATCGAAAAGGTATGGAGTAACCTACCTGTCTCAGCCAAGCGTGGATTTGGCGCATGACGTATGAACGACTACATATACAAATCATTTGTGTTTATGTAGCCTACCCTTTCTTTAAAAAATCACATTCATGGTAATGGACTTTTTAATTTCATAATAGCATGTCAGAACTTATGTATTTGTGGTACTTTATTTTGGCAGAAGTCTTGTCTTTTCAGATATGCAGAGGTTGCTGGGAGATATGCGTCTTGTTTTCACGTATATTTTTACTATGTGATGATCAGGTGTGCAGCTCTTAGTTTTGGCGGTAAAATTTTTATGTCGGCTACAGTCTATGGTACTAGCTACGTGAAGGTGAGACGAAAGAGTAGTCCTAGCCATAACAAAGCGAATCTAAATGCCTTATGCGTGGATGGATTTTCAAAAAACGCAGTCTCGTCTCAACTGTGGTAAAACGTCTGACCACAACATTAAATAAATGGCCTTCCCTGCTGTCATTCTGTACCTGCCCTGGACTGTGTTGCACTGGTTATACATAAGTTCGTGATAAAGTTTGTGAAATCGTTTTAACGCCGTTTTGGTTTTTAGAGCCATTATGGGTATACCTGTAGTTAGTAGATTTTGACCATGCTTTGAAAATTATGAAACTGCATGGAAACACATGGAATGTAGCCCACATGAAGTAAAACTTTTTTGGAGAAGGTTTCAACTAGCGGTTACAATTAATTTGGATGCCTCCTCTTAACATCCGAATGGCTACAAAATTTAAAAATACGATTATGGTTGTTTAGCTAGCCTCCTTCAAACAAAATGGTCCATGGTTTCGTTTTATTTACTCCTACTTAGGGGTACTTGTAGCATTTAGTAGCTTACTATTCCTTGTAAAAGCTAGTTTGTATGTTTGTGCAACCCATTTTGGTTTAGTACTGTTAGCGTAAAGCAGGGCTGCCCGACCCTGGTCCTGGAGTTCTGCCATGCTGTAGGTTTTCATTTCAACCCTAATTTGGCACCCTTGATTCTACTAATTAGGAGCTCAACAAGCTCTCTCTGTTGAATAAGTTGTGTTTTATTAGCGTCGGAGTGAATCTCAACAGGACAGTAGATCTCCAGGAACAGCGTTCGGCTGTCTTGCATTAAGTAATCTATAACAGGGCTGCCCAAACCTCATCCTGCCGACCTACTTATTTACTTAATTTCGCGCACTTAGTTCTACGAATTAGAAGCTTAACGAGATATCTAGCTGTTGCTAGGGTTGGGCTGATATGAAAAATTTCAAACCGGTTTGATATTAAGCCAAATGCCGGACTGAACCAGTAATACCGAATTTTACCACTAGGTGTCGCACGTGACTCAGCCACTCCCGAGTGGAACTGCCACGCCAATTTTGATCCGGGCTGCAAAAATGATCCAGGTGACGCAATGACATTCTAAAACAGCTGTTATGTGGCGTAGTTAACGTTTCCTTACAGGCTTCGTTGCAATGCGGACTCTGCCAGCCTTGATACATTCTGTTGCGATAAAGATTCTAAGACAACTCAGCATTTTCTCTGGTTTAACGGTTTATTTTCCAGCCTGAAATGCAATGGTATTAGTAAATGGCTACACATGTCATCTAACTTGCAAGTAGTTGGTTATCTCTCTGGATATAAATGAAATGTTTTTAACAGAAAATAATAATAGTAAATGTGATTTTATCCACAGAAATAGCTATACAAAAAGGCAAAATAAATGTTGTGGTCGCGATCGCCCTGGCACAGAGCACTCAGGGCAGTATGCACTTATAGCTAGCCACCGCTGTAGCATTTTCAGGAATTTGGAAGCATGCAGCTGAAATCCTCTACGGAAAGCAACCTCACAGCAATCTCATCTACCTTTTTTTTTTTTTTTTGCACTCAGACACTAGTGGCTTATAAACAAACATAATATTATGTTAATCACGTTGCCATATTGCTTATTACTAATGCAATACATGTTGGATTTAGCGCCTTCGGCACAGGTTGCTGACGTAGGCTACTTATTAATTTGCCAGAATGTCTTATGACAAATGCCGGTCGGTTCGCATAAAATCAAACTGGTTTAAGCTCATACACAAGACCGAACCGGCAAAACCAGAAACCGACCCAACCCTTGCAGTTGCATGAGATATATTTTGTTAGGCTTTGAGTGAAAAAGTATAGGACAGGGTTGGCCAGCCCTAGTGTAAACCTTCATTTAGTAGTTATAACTAGCCTGTGTTTGATTTTACATACAGCTTTGCTGGTGCAACTGGCTACTGTTGTTCATGACCCTGTCTGTCACAGTCTCAACAGCAGAATGCTAACTTTCTGAATTAAATTGAATAAAGATATACCTGCGGAGCAGCATGGGGCAGGAGAGATGGACTGGTTTTACTTTCTGTCATCATAGATTTAGAGCTGAACTTCAAGAGTTTCAACGATTTTGCACAACGTGAGGCTCACTCTAGGCCTACCTGGTTTTGCTATTTTTCTTACAGCATAGTGGGTCCAGTCCAGCCCTGGTTTTTCTTTTTTTTCAATGGCTTTATTTATTTTGACCTCACTGATATAGCATGGCCTGCAGGTTATTCCATTCTCCATCCAATTACTTGGCACTATGTTCACTGATTTTGTGGCAGTGAATTCCACCAGAATATACATTTTCTGGCAAAGAACTTGATTAATGCCAATGTCAGATAAGGTTGTTGCAGCATCAAAAAAGGATCCTGCCATAGTCCAAGGATAGGTTTTGTAAGATCGAATATTTCAGCACTCCAAAAAAGAAGAAAAAGGTAAGAACAAATTTATAATGGCTGTGTGTTTTCAGGCCTGCTCTTCAATGAGCATGTGTAAACTCCTAGCAGAGCTCTGCCAAAATAAAAAAAAAAAAATAAACTCAATTTTAACATCATCTTAGAGAAGTTGGATATCACATAAATTTAAATGTTTATGTGAATGACCCCAATGACCTAGTCTCATGGGTAGAGGTGCTCAGCACGTCGGGCTACAATGTATGTATTAGTGGGGATGCAGTGAATCCGTTTCTGTATGGCAGTAGCACACAGTTTTTCCAAATTTCCTCAATGTTGACCACATCAGAAAGATGTGAAATGCAGTACATGTCTGATAGTTGAATCAAATGGATAGTTGAAATGAGAAGCCCTTCTGCTGAACTGTTTGTATACAATGTTTTTCACCAAGCCAATTTCTTGTCTAATATAAAGCGTCTGTGACATTCACACAAAATTCAGATAAATGTATTTCCAAGAATTGCCTCCTTGCCAAAATGCTTTCTGGCACAGGCCCATTGTAATGTTCATTTTGAGGTCCTTTTTTTGCTGGGTCCTTGTCTGCAACCAATGAATGCTCAGACAACCGACAAATAACTTGCCAAAGGAAAGTTGGGTTTTCTAACAAATTTTTTGAGGGTTTTCATATAGTTTTCATAGGGGAATGCTGAGAATCTAAGGGACTGTGTATTTTAACATCCTCTGCCAAATGTAAAAGGCTGTGCATATTATAAACAATTTGTTCTGTTCCATATAATTGGCCAAAGTGTTGTACAAAAAAGTTTGTACAACACTTTATTCATCATTATACAACACTTTAAATCATTATATTTTGCACAAATGATTGGGCTTGCCAAAATCATGATTCCAGTGAATCCAGCAGAAAGTTGTTATAAACTGCTTTGTCCAGTATTGGAGCTAAGACAACTGGACCTGTGTACAGCAGAAATTGTCTGGATTCTGTGGCCTTCCATTTCTCCAGTTCTGTGACTTGCCTGGGTTTTCTTGCAAACTCAGAGGGTACAAACTTTCTCAAATCTGTTAGAGCTCTGGACAGACTACCTACAAGATTGGATGGTAACGGATGTTGAGTGGGCCTTTCAACCAAAAAGTTAATAGTCTTTTGCAAACTCCCATATAGACCAAATGCATATAGACTACAGGAAAGTCCGGAATGAAACGAACATTAGATCCAAAACAGGGAGGAGGGCCATTATGATGCTCTTCATCACTCATTAGTTGAAAGGAATTATCAGTTCTCATAGTAAAATTGGTCTCAGGAAAGGTCATACAAAAATTTTGGTATTGACCAGTTTGGGTGCATTTGTCACAGCCATGAAATGCAGTATGACCCTTCGTATTTTTAACAAAAGACCTGGCAGGTTTGTCGCAGATGACCGTAGCCAATTTCAAAGTTAGAGTCTTTCCCTGAAAAACGAAACTCTCGGTAAGTGCCTCGAGATCATGAGCAAAATTCTGCAAAAACTCACTACTGGATCTGGTTTGGTTTGGTTTTCTCGCAGAAGAGACCAATTACAAATGGAGTAATGGAGTGTCAATGGAGCGTCCACATTCAATAATTAGAATTTACCTGTGGGACGTTTATTCTACATGGCATGCATAGCTATATTGATAACAGAAATGTGACCAAAAATGTAAATAAAGTAAAAAAAATTTAAAATATTGTAATTGCATCTGACATCATTGTGACCTGACATCATTGTCTAGCTATGTGCAGTAGTCTGAATCGTTTCGTTTTGACTGCCAGTTTTCAGTCCAGCTGACCGACGATTGCAAGATGAGCTACTGTTAGTGTAGCTGAAGTTGGCTCCCAATTCGCAGTTCCCAATTCGAAATTTCCGGTCCACCTTACATCGGTTGCGTTATATGATCGGATGGTTTCACGGTTTGCAAAAGCTATAATTTGCTTCCTAAAGTGAGTATGGCGCAAGTGAGAAATTGAACAAAGGTGGTGATTTTGAATTTAGTTTTATTTATTTTTTTTTATTTTGTTACGTTCACATGACATGTCTCTTTCTGTAATATTGAAATATCCGATACCCAAATGTCACTCATTTTGTTTTTTCCTTAAAATATAATCATCTCAACACTACGTGTGTATGAGAGAACAGGAAATAATGTACATTTTAAATGGTGTGGATGAAATATCACTGCACCATATCCAAATAAACCTCCAAACTGTCTATATAAACAAATACAGTTAATACAATCCTATTGAAAAAATGGACATCATAGATGAATATAAAAGTTTGGATAAGAATTTCTTCCCAACTGTAAAAGTTCAGAAAATTCTGACACTTGTTCCTGGCAGAAGGGGTCCTGGTCTAAATCTTACCCTATTATTGTGAAATTTTACTCTAGCATTTTTTAATTATCCTACTTCTAACTTTCTATGTAATCCAATAGATGGCAATTGAACAAAGTTAATTTTTGGATTGAAATATTGCTCGAAAATTAAAAGTTCAATAAATTTTGACACTTGTTCCTGGCAGATGGGTTCCTGGTCTACATATTATCCCATTTCTGTGAAATTTTACTGTAGCATTTTTTTAAATAGTCCCACTTTAAACATTCATTGTAATCCTAATGGGGTGTGCAGAGACGCCATTATCTGAATCGCTATCTGTTCAACCATTAATATTATCTGTATCTGTATTTGGATAGAAGACCGGTAGTTGGCGTGGTTTTTACAGTAAGTCAAGTTAGATCCCCCTTGTTTAACTGGGGTGACATTGAACAGATACTGATGAAATATATAAATGGACATAGTCTGTTTTGCATTTGAAATATAAACTATTTACAGTAATGATATATATATAAATGATTATCATCGGAATTTATGAAGGGAATAATCTTTAGTTCCAATGATACTGCATTTGCGTTTCTTGCGTTTTCTAACGGTACATGAACGTTTTTGCCTGTTTTATTTTATTCTCCTACTGATCCTAGTTTAGGTAGTCTGCAAACCATCTGATGTCCTCACATTTTCCCTTGCTGGCAACTGTTGATTTTTGTGTGGCACGTGCAATTTCCAGGTCAAGTTCAACAAATAAGCTTCTTTTAATGCCAACTTTTTTCTTTTTCTTTTTTTATTTTAAACAAGTATATATGCTATATTAAGGTAAGTCTTTTGAACCTCAACATGCATTTTGGGGTGAGTATGCCACAAGTTAAAGGCCTTTTGTGGGGTGCATCTGCAAGTTAACGTTAAGAAGCTCATCAAACTGCACTTTTTATACCCTATGTATAGCTCATTGATTTCATACCATCAGTGATATGCATGTGATCTGATGTCTTCACACGTGCAGTGGAGGATAGAGGCAACCTTGCCTGCGATTTGCTTGATGATCCTTTGTGGTCTAGATGGAGTCACCGGACTTGTTCCTTTAATATGTTATCCTGTCAACCTCAGCACCCATTGCCAACTACAAAATCATCTGCCTGACACTTTATTGTGATCACATGCGCCAGTCATCATTGAGTGACTCGCCCATTTAAAGTGAATTGCTCCTATTCGCACTACAAATTGGGTTTAGAATTTAAAACATGTATTACTCCTAATGTGAATGTCCATGGTTCTGTGTTTCTGTCTGTTTTTCCTTGTTAAGCTGCCATATGGCAATACTTCAGTTTTGTGTTTCAGTTTGTATTATTGGTTTTAATCATTCTGTCATTCTTCCCACCTGTGTCTTGTAATCCCCTCCTTTTCTCATTTGAATATGTATTGAGTTCACCTGTGTCTTGTCTAAGTTCTTTGTCCCCTGTCAGGGTGCTGGTTCCTTGGCTTCATTTCTGACTGTATGTATCTGCCTGGTCCAGCTTCATGTGTGTTTCTGCCTGCCCGTGTTATTGACCTGCTTGTGTTTCCGCCTGTGCATTTTTGTGTTTTTCTGCCTTTGTCTCGGCCGTTTGGTTTGTGGGCTTGAAAAGTTATGTTTTGTCCGAAAGTTTTTTGAATTTATTTCTTTTATATGCCCCTTGTAGCTCCTTGTTTATTCTGTTTTGTTAGTAATGTCTTCATTTGTACAACATTTTGGAGTTTCATGTTTTTTCCCCACTCTAACCCCCGTATCGTGATAGACGGAACCAGCCTTTTCTGGACCTGCCCAGCAGGGTTCCCTAGGACTGGGATCTGTGTTCCTGTCCCTTGCACAGCCCAGACTGCAGTGGGGTCTGCCTGCTCGGCCCGCTGTTCCACAGGAGCTGCCTGTCTCCAACCCGGGCACCCTCCATCTGCTCCGCCCAGTCTCCCGCAGAGGCCACCACTGCAGCCTGTTTGAGTCCAAATTCTGTCAAGTCCAATAATGTTCCGTACTGCCCCCTTGTTCGGTCCCCATCCCATCTCGTATTGACCCGAGTGCCATTCCTGCAGTGTTTCAATGGGTCTGTGCAGTTCAGGTTCTCAGCATGCAACTGGGATGCTCAAAGGAAAGCCACTAATACTTGGAATTCATCAGTCATCAGCTTAGTCCTCACACTCAGCCTAAGCTGATGCTAATGCTGAATTTTCAGCCTGATTGCCTTGGGCTGAATTTTCAGCCCAAGGGCCTGGGCTGAATTTTCAGCTTAGTCCTCACACTCAGCCCAAGCTGATGCTTAGGCTGAATTTTCAGCCTGATTGGCTTGGGCTGAATTTTCAGCCCAAGGGCCTGGGCTGAATTTTCAGCTTAGTCCTCACACTCAGCCCAAGCTGATGCTTAGGCTGAATTTTCAGCCTGATTGGCTTGGGCTGAATTTTCAGCCCAAGGGCCTGGGCTGAATTTTCAGCTTAGTCCTCACACTCAGCCCAAGCTGATGCTTAGGCTGAATTTTCAGCCTGATTGGCTTGGGCTGAATTTTCAGCCCAAAAGCCTGGGCTGAATTTTCAGCTTAGTCCTCACACTCAGCCCAAGCTGATGCTTAGGCTGAATTTTCAGCCTGATTGGCTTGGGCTGAATTTTCAGCCCAAGGGCCTGGGCTGAATTTTCAGCTTAGTCCTCACACTCAGCCCAAGCTGATGCTTAGGCTGAATTTTCAGCCTGATTGGCTTGGGCTGAATTTTCAGCCCAAGGGCCTGGGCTGAATTTTCAGCTTAGTCCTCACACTCAGCCCAAGCTGATGCTTAGGCTGAATTTTCAGCCTGATTGGCTTGGGCTGAATTTTCAGCCCAAGGGCCTGGGCTGAATTTTCAGCTTAGTCCTCACACTCAGCCCAAGCTGATGCTTAGGCTGAATTTTCAGCCTGATTGGCTTGGGCTGAATTTTCAGCCCAAGGGCCTGGGCTGAATTTTCAGCTTAGTCCTCACACTCAGCCCAAGCTGATGCTTAGGCTGAATTTTCAGCCTGATTGGCTTGGGCTGAATTTTCAGCCCAAGGGCCTGGGCTGAATTTTCAGCTTAGTCCTCACACTCAGCCCAAGCTGATGCTTAGGCTGAATTTTCAGCCTGATTGGCTTGGGCTGAATTTTCAGCCCAAGGGCCTGGGCTGAATTTTCAGCTTAGTCCTCACACTCAGCCCAAGCTGATGCTTAGGCTGAATTTTCAGCATGATTGGCTTGGGCTGAATTTTCAGCCCAAGGGCCTGGGCTGAATTTTCAGCTTAGTCCTCACACTCAGCCCAAGCTGATGCTTAGGCTGAATTTTCAGCCTGATTGGCTTGGGCTGAATTTTCAGCCCAAGGGCCTGGGCTGAATTTTCAGCTTAGTCCTCACACTCAGCCCAAGCTGATGCTTAGGCTGAATTTTCAGCCTGATTGGCTTGGGCTGAATTTTCAGCCCAAGGGCCTGGGCTGAATTTTCAGCTTAGTCCTCACACTCAGCCCAAGCTGATGCTTAGGCTGAATTTTCAGCCTGATTGGCTTGGGCTGAATTTTCAGCCCAAGGGCCTGGGCTGAATTTTCAGCTTAGTCCTCACACTCAGCCCAAGCTGATGCTTAGGCTGAATTTTCAGCCTGATTGGCTTGGGCTGAATTTTCAGCCCAAGGGCCTGGGCTGAATTTTCAGCTTAGTCCTCACACTCAGCCCAAGCTGATGCTTAGGCTGAATTTTCAGCCTGATTGGCTTGGGCTGAATTTTCAGCCCAAGGGCCTGGGCTGAATTTTCAGCTTAGTCCTCACACTCAGCCCAAGCTGATGCTTAGGCTGAATTTTCAGCCTGATTGGCTTGGGCTGAATTTTCAGCCCAAGGGCCTGGGCTGAATTTTCAGCTTAGTCCTCACACTCAGCCCAAGCTGATGCTTAGGCTGAATTTTCAGCCTGATTGGCTTGGGCTGAATTTTCAGCCCAAGGGCCTGGGCTGAATTTTCAGCTTAGTCCTCACACTCAGCCCAAGCTGATGCTTAGGCTGAATTTTCAGCCTGATTGGCTTGGGCTGAATTTTCAGCCCAAGGGCCTGGGCTGAATTTTCAGCTTAGTCCTCACACTCAGCCCAAGCTGATGCTTAGGCTGAATTTTCAGCCTGATTGGCTTGGGCTGAATTTTCAGCCCAAGGGCCTGGGCTGAATTTTCAGCTTAGTCCTCACACTCAGCCCAAGCTGATGCTTAGGCTGAATTTTCAGCCTGATTGGCTTGGGCTGAATTTTCAGCCCAAGGGCCTGGGCTGAATTTTCAGCTTAGTCCTCACACTCAGCCCAAGCTGATGCTTAGGCTGAATTTTCAGCCTGATTGGCTTGGGCTGAATTTTCAGCCCAAGGGCCTGGGCTGAATTTTCAGCTTAGTCCTCACACTCAGCCCAAGCTGATGCTTAGGCTGAATTTTCAGCCTGATTGGCTTGGGCTGAATTTTCAGCCCAAGGGCCTGGGCTGAATTTTCAGCTTAGTCCTCACACTCAGCCCAAGCTGATGCTTAGGCTGAATTTTCAGCCTGATTGGCTTGGGCTGAATTTTCAGCCCAAGGGCCTGGGCTGAATTTTCAGCTTAGTCCTCACACTCAGCCCAAGCTGATGCTTAGGCTGAATTTTCAGCCTGATTGGCTTGGGCTGAATTTTCAGCCCAAGGGCCTGGGCTGAATTTTCAGCTTAGTCCTCACACTCAGCCCAAGCTGATGCTTAGGCTGAATTTTCAGCCTGATTGGCTTGGGCTGAATTTTCAGCCCAAGGGCCTGGGCTGAATTTTCAGCTTAGTCCTCACACTCAGCCCAAGCTGATGCTTAGGCTGAATTTTCAGCCTGATTGGCTTGGGCTGAATTTTCAGCCCAAGGGCCTGGGCTGAATTTTCAGCTTAGTCCTCACACTCAGCCCAAGCTGATGCTTAGGCTGAATTTTCAGCCTGATTGGCTTGGGCTGAATTTTCAGCCCAAGGGCCTGGGCTGAATTTTCAGCTTAGTCCTCACACTCAGCCCAAGCTGATGCTTAGGCTGAATTTTCAGCCTGATTGGCTTGGGCTGAATTTTCAGCCCAAGGGCCTGGGCTGAATTTTCAGCTTAGTCCTCACACTCAGCCCAAGCTGATGCTTAGGCTGAATTTTCAGCCTGATTGGCTTGGGCTGAATTTTCAGCCCAAGGGCCTGGGCTGAATTTTCAGCTTAGTCCTCACACTCAGCCCAAGCTGATGCTTAGGCTGAATTTTCAGCCTGATTGGCTTGGGCTGAATTTTCAGCCCAAGGGCCTGGGCTGAATTTTCAGCTTAGTCCTCACACTCAGCCCAAGCTGATGCTTAGGCTGAATTTTCAGCCTGATTGGCTTGGGCTGAATTTTCAGCCCAAGGGCCTGGGCTGAATTTTCAGCTTAGTCCTCACACTCAGCCCAAGCTGATGCTTAGGCTGAATTTTCAGCCTGATTGGCTTGGGCTGAATTTTCAGCCCAAGGGCCTGGGCTGAATTTTCAGCTTAGTCCTCACACTCAGCCCAAGCTGATGCTTAGGCTGAATTTTCAGCCTGATTGGCTTGGGCTGAATTTTCAGCCCAAGGGCCTGGGCTGAATTTTCAGCTTAGTCCTCACACTCAGCCCAAGCTGATGCTTAGGCTGAATTTTCAGCCTGATTGGCTTGGGCTGAATTTTCAGCCCAAGGGCCTGGGCTGAATTTTCAGCTTAGTCCTCACACTCAGCCCAAGCTGATGCTTAGGCTGAATTTTCAGCCTGATTGGCTTGGGCTGAATTTTCAGCCCAAGGGCCTGGGCTGAATTTTCAGCTTAGTCCTCACACTCAGCCCAAGCTGATGCTTAGGCTGAATTTTCAGCCTGATTGGCTTGGGCTGAATTTTCAGCCCAAGGGCCTGGGCTGAATTTTCAGCTTAGTCCTCACACTCAGCCCAAGCTGATGCTTAGGCTGAATTTTCAGCCTGATTGGCTTGGGCTGAATTTTCAGCCCAAGGGCCTGGGCTGAATTTTCAGCTTAGTCCTCACACTCAGCCCAAGCTGATGCTTAGGCTGAATTTTCAGCCTGATTGGCTTGGGCTGAATTTTCAGCCCAAGGGCCTGGGCTGAATTTTCAGCTTAGTCCTCACACTCAGCCCAAGCTGATGCTTAGGCTGAATTTTCAGCCTGATTGGCTTGGGCTGAATTTTCAGCCCAAGGGCCTGGGCTGAATTTTCAGCTTAGTCCTCACACTCAGCCCAAGCTGATGCTTAGGCTGAATTTTCAGCCTGATTGGCTTGGGCTGAATTTTCAGCCCAAGGGCCTGGGCTGAATTTTCAGCTTAGTCCTCACACTCAGCCCAAGCTGATGCTTAGGCTGAATTTTCAGCCTGATTGGCTTGGGCTGAATTTTCAGCCCAAGGGCCTGGGCTGAATTTTCAGCTTAGTCCTCACACTCAGCCCAAGCTGATGCTTAGGCTGAATTTTCAGCCTGATTGGCTTGGGCTGAATTTTCAGCCCAAGGGCCTGGGCTGAATTTTCAGCTTAGTCCTCACACTCAGCCCAAGCTGATGCTTAGGCTGAATTTTCAGCCTGATTGGCTTGGGCTGAATTTTCAGCCCAAGGGCCTGGGCTGAATTTTCAGCTTAGTCCTCACACTCAGCCCAAGCTGATGCTTAGGCTGAATTTTCAGCCTGATTGGCTTGGGCTGAATTTTCAGCCCAAGGGCCTGGGCTGAATTTTCAGCTTAGTCCTCACACTCAGCCCAAGCTGATGCTTAGGCTGAATTTTCAGCCTGATTGGCTTGGGCTGAATTTTCAGCCCAAGGGCCTGGGCTGAATTTTCAGCTTAGTCCTCACACTCAGCCCAAGCTGATGCTTAGGCTGAATTTTCAGCCTGATTGGCTTGGGCTGAATTTTCAGCCCAAGGGCCTGGGCTGAATTTTCAGCTTAGTCCTCACACTCAGCCCAAGCTGATGCTTAGGCTGAATTTTCAGCCTGATTGGCTTGGGCTGAATTTTCAGCCCAAGGGCCTGGGCTGAATTTTCAGCTTAGTCCTCACACTCAGCCCAAGCTGATGCTTAGGCTGAATTTTCAGCCTGATTGGCTTGGGCTGAATTTTCAGCCCAAGGGCCTGGGCTGAATTTTCAGCTTAGTCCTCACACTCAGCCCAAGCTGATGCTTAGGCTGAATTTTCAGCCTGATTGGCTTGGGCTGAATTTTCAGCCCAAGGGCCTGGGCTGAATTTTCAGCTTAGTCCTCACACTCAGCCCAAGCTGATGCTTAGGCTGAATTTTCAGCCTGATTGGCTTGGGCTGAATTTTCAGCCCAAGGGCCTGGGCTGAATTTTCAGCTTAGTCCTCACACTCAGCCCAAGCTGATGCTTAGGCTGAATTTTCAGCCTGATTGGCTTGGGCTGAATTTTCAGCCCAAGGGCCTGGGCTGAATTTTCAGCTTAGTCCTCACACTCAGCCCAAGCTGATGCTTAGGCTGAATTTTCAGCCTGATTGGCTTGGGCTGAATTTTCAGCCCAAGGGCCTGGGCTGAATTTTCAGCTTAGTCCTCACACTCAGCCCAAGCTGATGCTTAGGCTGAATTTTCAGCCTGATTGGCTTGGGCTGAATTTTCAGCCCAAGGGCCTGGGCTGAATTTTCAGCTTAGTCCTCACACTCAGCCCAAGCTGATGCTTAGGCTGAATTTTCAGCCTGATTGGCTTGGGCTGAATTTTCAGCCCAAGGGCCTGGGCTGAATTTTCAGCTTAGTCCTCACACTCAGCCCAAGCTGATGCTTAGGCTGAATTTTCAGCCTGATTGGCTTGGGCTGAATTTTCAGCCCAAGGGCCTGGGCTGAATTTTCAGCTTAGTCCTCACACTCAGCCCAAGCTGATGCTTAGGCTGAATTTTCAGCCTGATTGGCTTGGGCTGAATTTTCAGCCCAAGGGCCTGGGCTGAATTTTCAGCTTAGTCCTCACACTCAGCCCAAGCTGATGCTTAGGCTGAATTTTCAGCCTGATTGGCTTGGGCTGAATTTTCAGCCCAAGGGCCTGGGCTGAATTTTCAGCTTAGTCCTCACACTCAGCCCAAGCTGATGCTTAGGCTGAATTTTCAGCCTGATTGGCTTGGGCTGAATTTTCAGCCCAAGGGCCTGGGCTGAATTTTCAGCTTAGTCCTCACACTCAGCCCAAGCTGATGCTTAGGCTGAATTTTCAGCCTGATTGGCTTGGGCTGAATTTTCAGCCCAAGGGCCTGGGCTGAATTTTCAGCTTAGTCCTCACACTCAGCCCAAGCTGATGCTTAGGCTGAATTTTCAGCCTGATTGGCTTGGGCTGAATTTTCAGCCCAAGGGCCTGGGCTGAATTTTCAGCTTAGTCCTCACACTCAGCCCAAGCTGATGCTTAGGCTGAATTTTCAGCCTGATTGGCTTGGGCTGAATTTTCAGCCCAAGGGCCTGGGCTGAATTTTCAGCTTAGTCCTCACACTCAGCCCAAGCTGATGCTTAGGCTGAATTTTCAGCCTGATTGGCTTGGGCTGAATTTTCAGCCCAAGGGCCTGGGCTGAATTTTCAGCTTAGTCCTCACACTCAGCCCAAGCTGATGCTTAGGCTGAATTTTCAGCCTGATTGGCTTGGGCTGAATTTTCAGCCCAAGGGCCTGGGCTGAATTTTCAGCTTAGTCCTCACACTCAGCCCAAGCTGATGCTTAGGCTGAATTTTCAGCCTGATTGGCTTGGGCTGAATTTTCAGCCCAAGGGCCTGGGCTGAATTTTCAGCTTAGTCCTCACACTCAGCCCAAGCTGATGCTTAGGCTGAATTTTCAGCCTGATTGGCTTGGGCTGAATTTTCAGCCCAAGGGCCTGGGCTGAATTTTCAGCTTAGTCCTCACACTCAGCCCAAGCTGATGCTTAGGCTGAATTTTCAGCCTGATTGGCTTGGGCTGAATTTTCAGCCCAAGGGCCTGGGCTGAATTTTCAGCTTAGTCCTCACACTCAGCCCAAGCTGATGCTTAGGCTGAATTTTCAGCCTGATTGGCTTGGGCTGAATTTTCAGCCCAAGGGCCTGGGCTGAATTTTCAGCTTAGTCCTCACACTCAGCCCAAGCTGATGCTTAGGCTGAATTTTCAGCCTGATTGGCTTGGGCTGAATATTCAGCCCAAGGGCCTGGGCTGAATTTTCAGCTTAGTCCTCACACTCAGCCCATGCTGATGCTTAGGCTGAATTTTCAGCCTGATTGGCTTGGGCTGAATTTTCAGCCCAAGGGCCTGGGCTGAATTTTCAGCTTAGTCCTCACACTCAGCCCAAGCTGATGCTTAGGCTGAATTTTCAGCCTGATTGGCTTGGGCTGAATTTTCAGCCCAAGGGCCTGGGCTGAATTTTCAGCTTAGTCCTCATACTCAGCCCAAGCTGATGCTTAGGCTGAATTTTCAGCCTGATTGGCTTGGGCTGAATTTTCAGCTTAGTCCTCACACTCAGCCCAAGCTGATGCTTAGGCTGAATTTTCAGCCTGATTGGCTTGGGCTGAATTTTCAGCCCAAGGGCCTGGGCTGAATTTTCAGCTTAGTCCTCACACTCAGCCCAAGCTGATGCTTAGGCTGAATTTTCAGCCTGATTGGCTTGGGCTGAATTTTCAGCCCAAGGGCCTGGGCTGAATTTTCAGCTTAGTCCTCACACTCAGCCCAAGCTGATGCTTAGGCTGAATTTTCAGCCTGATTGGCTTGGGCTGAATTTTCAGCCCAAGGGCCTGGGCTGAATTTTCAGCTTAGTCCTCACACTCAGCCCAAGCTGATGCTTAGGCTGAATTTTCAGCCTGATTGGCTTGGGCTGAATTTTCAGCCCAAGGGCCTGGGCTGAATTTTCAGCTTAGTCCTCACACTCAGCCCAAGCTGATGCTTAGGCTGAATTTTCAGCCTGATTGGCTTGGGCTGAATATTCAGCCCAAGGGCCTGGGCTGAATTTTCAGCTTAGTCCTCACACTCAGCCCATGCTGATGCTTAGGCTGAATTTTCAGCCTGATTGGCTTGGGCTGAATTTTCAGCCCAAGGGCCTGGGCTGAATTTTCAGCTTAGTCCTCACACTCAGCCCAAGCTGATGCTTAGGCTGAATTTTCAGCCTGATTGGCTTGGGCTGAATTTTCAGCCCAAGGGCCTGGGCTGAATTTTCAGCTTAGTCCTCACACTCAGCCCAAGCTGATGCTTAGGCTGAATTTTCAGCCTGATTGGCTTGGGCTGAATTTTCAGCTTAGTCCTCACACTCAGCCCAAGCTGATGCTTAGGCTGAATTTTCAGCCTGATTGGCTTGGGCTGAATTTTCAGCCCAAGGGCCTGGGCTGAATTTTCAGCTTAGTCCTCACACTCAGCCCAAGCTGATGCTTAGGCTGAATTTTCAGCCTGATTGGCTTGGGCTGAATTTTCAGCCCAAGGGCCTGGGCTGAATTTTCAGCTTAGTCCTCACACTCAGCCCAAGCTGATGCTTAGGCTGAATTTTCAGCCTGATTGGCTTGGGCTGAATTTTCAGCCCAAGGGCCTGGGCTGAATTTTCAGCTTAGTCCTCACACTCAGCCCAAGCTGATGCTTAGGCTGAATTTTCAGCCTGATTGGCTTGGGCTGAATTTTCAGCCCAAGGGCCTGGGCTGAATTTTCAGCTTAGTCCTCACACTCAGCCCAAGCTGATGCTTAGGCTGAATTTTCAGCCTGATTGGCTTGGGCTGAATTTTCAGCCCAAGGGCCTGGGCTGAATTTTCAGCTTAGTCCTCACACTCAGCCCAAGCTGATGCTTAGGCTGAATTTTCAGCCTGATTGGCTTGGGCTGAATTTTCAGCCCAAGGGCCTGGGCTGAATTTTCAGCTTAGTCCTCACACTCAGCCCAAGCTGATGCTTAGGCTGAATTTTCAGCCTGATTGGCTTGGGCTGAATTTTCAGCCCAAGGGCCTGGGCTGAATTTTCAGCTTAGTCCTCACACTCAGCCCAAGCTGATGCTTAGGCTGAATTTTCAGCCTGATTGGCTTGGGCTGAATTTTCAGCCCAAGGGCCTGGGCTGAATTTTCAGCTTAGTCCTCACACTCAGCCCAAGCTGATGCTTAGGCTGAATTTTCAGCCTGATTGCTTGGGCTGAATTTTCAGCCCAAGGGCCTGGGCTGAATTTTCAGCTTAGTCCTCACACTCAGCCCAAGCTGATGCTTAGGCTGAATTTTCAGCCTGATTGGCTTGGGCTGAATTTTCAGCCCAAGGGCCTGGGCTGAATTTTCAGCTTAGTCCTCACACTCAGCCCAAGCTGATGCTTAGGCTGAATTTTCAGCCTGATTGGCTTGGGCTGAATTTTCAGCCCAAGGGCCTGGGCTGAATTTTCAGCTTAGTCCTCACACTCAGCCCAAGCTGATGCTTAGGCTGAATTTTCAGCCTGATTGGCTTGGGCTGAATTTTCAGCCCAAGGGCCTGGGCTGAATTTTCAGCTTAGTCCTCACACTCAGCCCAAGCTGATGCTTAGGCTGAATTTTCAGCCTGATTGGCTTGGGCTGAATTTTCAGCCCAAGGGCCTGGGCTGAATTTTCAGCTTAGTCCTCACACTCAGCCCAAGCTGATGCTTAGGCTGAATTTTCAGCCTGATTGGCTTGGGCTGAATTTTCAGCCCAAGGGCCTGGGCTGAATTTTCAGCTTAGTCCTCACACTCAGCCCAAGCTGATGCTTAGGCTGAATTTTCAGCCTGATTGGCTTGGGCTGAATATTCAGCCCAAGGGCCTGGGCTGAATTTTCAGCTTAGTCCTCACACTCAGCCCATGCTGATGCTTAGGCTGAATTTTCAGCCTGATTGGCTTGGGCTGAATTTTTCAGCCCAAGGGCCTGGGCTGAATTTTCAGCTTAGTCCTCACACTCAGCCCAAGCTGATGCTTAGGCTGAATTTCAGCCTGATTGGCTTGGGGCTGAATTTCAGCCCCAAGGGCCTGGGCTGAATTTTCAGCTTAGTCCTCATACTCAGCCCATGCTGATGCTTAGGCTGAATTTTCAGCCTGATTGGCTTGGGCTGAATTTTCAGCCCAAGGGCCTGGGCTGAATTTTCAGCTTAGTCCTCACACTCAGCCCAAGCTGATGCTTAGGCTGAATTTTCAGCCTGATTGGCTTGGGCTGAATTTTCAGCCCAAGGGCCTGGGCTGAATTTTCAGCTTAGTCCTCATACTCAGCCCAAGCTGATGCTTAGGCTGAATTTTCAGCCTGATTGGCTTGGGCTGAATTTTCAGCTTAGTCCTCACACTCAGCCCAAGCTGATGCTTAGGCTGAATTTTCAGCCTGATTGGCTTGGGCTGAATTTTCAGCCCAAGGGCCTGGGCTGAATTTTCAGCTTAGTCCTCACACTCAGCCCAAGCTGATGCTTAGGCTGAATTTTCAGCCTGATTGGCTTGGGCTGAATTTTCAGCCCAAGGGCCTGGGCTGAATTTTCAGCTTAGTCCTCACACTCAGCCCAAGCTGATGCTTAGGCTGAATTTTCAGCCTGATTGGCTTGGGCTGAATTTTCAGCCCAAGGGCCTGGGCTGAATTTTCAGCTTTGTCCTCACACTCAGCCCAAGCTGATGCTTAGGCTGAATTTTCAGCCTGATTGGCTTGGGCTGAATTTTCAGCCCAAGGGCCTGGGCTGAATTTTCAGCTTAGTCCTCACACTCAGCCCAAGCTGATGCTTAGGCTGAATTTTCAGCCTGATTGGCTTGGGCTGAATATTCAGCCCAAGGGCCTGGGCTGAATTTTCAGCTTAGTCCTCACACTCAGCCCATGCTGATGCTTAGGCTGAATTTTCAGCCTGATTGGCTTGGGCTGAATTTTCAGCCCAAGGGCCTGGGCTGAATTTTCAGCTTAGTCCTCATACTCAGCCCAAGCTGATGCTTAGGCTGAATTTTCAGCCTGATTGGCTTGGGCTGAATTTTCAGCTTAGTCCTCACACTCAGCCCAAGCTGATGCTTAGGCTGAATTTTCAGCCTGATTGGCTTGGGCTGAATTTTCAGCCCAAGGGCCTGGGCTGAATTTTCAGCTTAGTCCTCACACTCAGCCCAAGCTGATGCTTAGGCTGAATTTTCAGCCTGATTGGCTTGGGCTGAATTTTCAGCCCAAGGGCCTGGGCTGAATTTTCAGCTTAGTCCTCACACTCAGCCCAAGCTGATGCTTAGGCTGAATTTTCAGCCTGATTGGCTTGGGCTGAATTTTCAGCCCAAGGGCCTGGGCTGAATTTTCAGCTTAGTCCTCACACTCAGCCCAAGCTGATGCTTAGGCTGAATTTTCAGCCTGATTGGCTTGGGCTGAATTTTCAGCCCAAGGGCCTGGGCTGAATTTTCAGCTTAGTCCTCACACTCAGCCCAAGCTGATGCTTAGGCTGAATTTTCAGCCTGATTGGCTTGGGCTGAATTTTCAGCCCAAGGGCCTGGGCTGAATTTTCAGCTTAGTCCTCACACTCAGCCCAAGCTGATGCTTAGGCTGAATTTTCAGCCTGATTGGCTTGGGCTGAATTTTCAGCCCAAGGGCCTGGGCTGAATTTTCAGCTTAGTCCTCACACTCAGCCCAAGCTGATGCTTAGGCTGAATTTTCAGCCTGATTGGCTTGGGCTGAATTTTCAGCCCAAGGGCCTGGGCTGAATTTTCAGCTTAGTCCTCACACTCAGCCCAAGCTGATGCTTAGGCTGAATTTTCAGCCTGATTGGCTTGGGCTGAATTTTCAGCCCAAGGGCCTGGGCTGAATTTTCAGCTTAGTCCTCACACTCAGCCCAAGCTGATGCTTAGGCTGAATTTTCAGCCTGATTGGCTTGGGCTGAATTTTCAGCCCAAGGGCCTGGGCTGAATTTTCAGCTTAGTCCTCACACTCAGCCCAAGCTGATGCTTAGGCTGAATTTTCAGCCTGATTGGCTTGGGCTGAATTTTCAGCCCAAGGGCCTGGGCTGAATTTTCAGCTTAGTCCTCACACTCAGCCCAAGCTGATGCTTAGGCTGAATTTTCAGCCTGATTGGCTTGGGCTGAATTTTCAGCCCAAGGGCCTGGGCTGAATTTTCAGCTTAGTCCTCACACTCAGCCCAAGCTGATGCTTAGGCTGAATTTTCAGCCTGATTGGCTTGGGCTGAATTTTCAGCCCAAGGGCCTGGGCTGAATTTTCAGCTTAGTCCTCACACTCAGCCCAAGCTGATGCTTAGGCTGAATTTTCAGCCTGATTGGCTTGGGCTGAATATTCAGCCCAAGGGCCTGGGCTGAATTTTCAGCTTAGTCCTCACACTCAGCCCATGCTGATGCTTAGGCTGAATTTTCAGCCTGATTGGCTTGGGCTGAATTTTCAGCCCAAGGGCCTGGGCTGAATTTTCAGCTTAGTCCTCACACTCAGCCCAAGCTGATGCTTAGGCTGAATTTTCAGCCTGATTGGCTTGGGCTGAATTTTCAGCCCAAGGGCCTGGGCTGAATTTTCAGCTTAGTCCTCATACTCAGCCCAAGCTGATGCTTAGGCTGAATTTTCAGCCTGATTGGCTTGGGCTGAATTTTCAGCTTAGTCCTCACACTCAGCCCAAGCTGATGCTTAGGCTGAATTTTCAGCCTGATTGGCTTGGGCTGAATTTTCAGCCCAAGGGCCTGGGCTGAATTTTCAGCTTAGTCCTCACACTCAGCCCAAGCTGATGCTTAGGCTGAATTTTCAGCCTGATTGGCTTGGGCTGAATTTTCAGCCCAAGGGCCTGGGCTGAATTTTCAGCTTAGTCCTCACACTCAGCCCAAGCTGATGCTTAGGCTGAATTTTCAGCCTGATTGGCTTGGGCTGAATTTTCAGCCCAAGGGCCTGGGCTGAATTTTCAGCTTAGTCCTCACACTCAGCCCAAGCTGATGCTTAGGCTGAATTTTCAGCCTGATTGGCTTGGGCTGAATTTTCAGCCCAAGGGCCTGGGCTGAATTTTCAGCTTAGTCCTCACACTCAGCCCAAGCTGATGCTTAGGCTGAATTTTCAGCCTGATTGGCTTGGGCTGAATATTCAGCCCAAGGGCCTGGGCTGAATTTTCAGCTTAGTCCTCACACTCAGCCCATGCTGATGCTTAGGCTGAATTTTCAGCCTGATTGGCTTGGGCTGAATTTTCAGCCCAAGGGCCTGGGCTGAATTTTCAGCTTAGTCCTCACACTCAGCCCAAGCTGATGCTTAGGCTGAATTTTCAGCCTGATTGGCTTGGGCTGAATTTTCAGCCCAAGGGCCTGGGCTGAATTTTCAGCTTAGTCCTCATACTCAGCCCAAGCTGATGCTTAGGCTGAATTTTCAGCCTGATTGGCTTGGGCTGAATTTTCAGCTTAGTCCTCACACTCAGCCCAAGCTGATGCTTAGGCTGAATTTTCAGCCTGATTGGCTTGGGCTGAATTTTCAGCCCAAGGGCCTGGGCTGAATTTTCAGCTTAGTCCTCACACTCAGCCCAAGCTGATGCTTAGGCTGAATTTTCAGCCTGATTGGCTTGGGCTGAATTTTCAGCCCAAGGGCCTGGGCTGAATTTTCAGCTTAGTCCTCACACTCAGCCCAAGCTGATGCTTAGGCTGAATTTTCAGCCTGATTGGCTTGGGCTGAATTTTCAGCCCAAGGGCCTGGGCTGAATTTTCAGCTTAGTCCTCACACTCAGCCCAAGCTGATGCTTAGGCTGAATTTTCAGCCTGATTGGCTTGGGCTGAATTTTCAGCCCAAGGGCCTGGGCTGAATTTTCAGCTTAGTCCTCACACTCAGCCCAAGCTGATGCTTAGGCTGAATTTTCAGCCTGATTGGCTTGGGCTGAATTTTCAGCCCAAGGGCCTGGGCTGAATTTTCAGCTTAGTCCTCACACTCAGCCCAAGCTGATGCTTAGGCTGAATTTTCAGCCTGATTGGCTTGGGCTGAATTTTCAGCCCAAGGGCCTGGGCTGAATTTTCAGCTTAGTCCTCACACTCAGCCCAAGCTGATGCTTAGGCTGAATTTTCAGCCTGATTGGCTTGGGCTGAATTTTCAGCCCAAGGGCCTGGGCTGAATTTTCAGCTTAGTCCTCACACTCAGCCCAAGCTGATGCTTAGGCTGAATTTTCAGCCTGATTGGCTTGGGCTGAATTTTCAGCCCAAGGGCCTGGGCTGAATTTTCAGCTTAGTCCTCACACTCAGCCCAAGCTGATGCTTAGGCTGAATTTTCAGCCTGATTGGCTTGGGCTGAATTTTCAGCCCAAGGGCCTGGGCTGAATTTTCAGCTTAGTCCTCACACTCAGCCCAAGCTGATGCTTAGGCTGAATTTTCAGCCTGATTGGCTTGGGCTGAATTTTCAGCCCAAGGGCCTGGGCTGAATTTTCAGCTTAGTCCTCACACTCAGCCCAAGCTGATGCTTAGGCTGAATTTTCAGCCTGATTGGCTTGGGCTGAATTTTCAGCCCAAGGGCCTGGGCTGAATTTTCAGCTTAGTCCTCACACTCAGCCCAAGCTGATGCTTAGGCTGAATTTTCAGCCTGATTGGCTTGGGCTGAATTTTCAGCCCAAGGGCCTGGGCTGAATTTTCAGCTTAGTCCTCACACTCAGCCCAAGCTGATGCTTAGGCTGAATTTTCAGCCTGATTGGCTTGGGCTGAATTTTCAGCCCAAGGGCCTGGGCTGAATTTTCAGCTTAGTCCTCACACTCAGCCCAAGCTGATGCTTAGGCTGAATTTTCAGCCTGATTGGCTTGGGCTGAATTTTCAGCCCAAGGGCCTGGGCTGAATTTTCAGCTTAGTCCTCACACTCAGCCCAAGCTGATGCTTAGGCTGAATTTTCAGCCTGATTGGCTTGGGCTGAATATTCAGCCCAAGGGCCTGGGCTGAATTTTCAGCTTAGTCCTCACACTCAGCCCATGCTGATGCTTAGGCTGAATTTTCAGCCTGATTGGCTTGGGCTGAATTTTCAGCCCAAGGGCCTGGGCTGAATTTTCAGCTTAGTCCTCACACTCAGCCCAAGCTGATGCTTAGGCTGAATTTTCAGCCTGATTGGCTTGGGCTGAATTTTCAGCCCAAGGGCCTGGGCTGAATTTTCAGCTTAGTCCTCATACTCAGCCCATGCTGATGCTTAGGCTGAATTTTCAGCCTGATTGGCTTGGGCTGAATTTTCAGCCCAAGGGCCTGGGCTGAATTTTCAGCTTAGTCCTCACACTCAGCCCAAGCTGATGCTTAGGCTGAATTTTCAGCCTGATTGGCTTGGGCTGAATTTTCAGCCCAAGGGCCTGGGCTGAATTTTCAGCTTAGTCCTCATACTCAGCCCAAGCTGATGCTTAGGCTGAATTTTCAGCCTGATTGGCTTGGGCTGAATTTTCAGCTTAGTCCTCACACTCAGCCCAAGCTGATGCTTAGGCTGAATTTTCAGCCTGATTGGCTTGGGCTGAATTTTCAGCCCAAGGGCCTGGGCTGAATTTTCAGCTTAGTCCTCACACTCAGCCCAAGCTGATGCTTAGGCTGAATTTTCAGCCTGATTGGCTTGGGCTGAATTTTCAGCCCAAGGGCCTGGGCTGAATTTTCAGCTTAGTCCTCACACTCAGCCCAAGCTGATGCTTAGGCTGAATTTTCAGCCTGATTGGCTTGGGCTGAATTTTCAGCCCAAGGGCCTGGGCTGAATTTTCAGCTTAGTCCTCACACTCAGCCCAAGCTGATGCTTAGGCTGAATTTTCAGCCTGATTGGCTTGGGCTGAATTTTCAGCCCAAGGGCCTGGGCTGAATTTTCAGCTTAGTCCTCACACTCAGCCCAAGCTGATGCTTAGGCTGAATTTTCAGCCTGATTGGCTTGGGCTGAATATTCAGCCCAAGGGCCTGGGCTGAATTTTCAGCTTAGTCCTCACACTCAGCCCATGCTGATGCTTAGGCTGAATTTTCAGCCTGATTGGCTTGGGCTGAATTTTCAGCCCAAGGGCCTGGGCTGAATTTTCAGCTTAGTCCTCACACTCAGCCCAAGCTGATGCTTAGGCTGAATTTTCAGCCTGATTGGCTTGGGCTGAATTTTCAGCCCAAGGGCCTGGGCTGAATTTTCAGCTTAGTCCTCATACTCAGCCCAAGCTGATGCTTAGGCTGAATTTTCAGCCTGATTGGCTTGGGCTGAATTTTCAGCTTAGTCCTCACACTCAGCCCAAGCTGATGCTTAGGCTGAATTTTCAGCCTGATTGGCTTGGGCTGAATTTTCAGCCCAAGGGCCTGGGCTGAATTTTCAGCTTAGTCCTCACACTCAGCCCAAGCTGATGCTTAGGCTGAATTTTCAGCCTGATTGGCTTGGGCTGAATTTTCAGCCCAAGGGCCTGGGCTGAATTTTCAGCTTAGTCCTCACACTCAGCCCAAGCTGATGCTTAGGCTGAATTTTCAGCCTGATTGGCTTGGGCTGAATTTTCAGCCCAAGGGCCTGGGCTGAATTTTCAGCTTAGTCCTCACACTCAGCCCAAGCTGATGCTTAGGCTGAATTTTCAGCCTGATTGGCTTGGGCTGAATTTTCAGCCCAAGGGCCTGGGCTGAATTTTCAGCTTAGTCCTCACACTCAGCCCAAGCTGATGCTTAGGCTGAATTTTCAGCCTGATTGGCTTGGGCTGAATTTTCAGCCCAAGGGCCTGGGCTGAATTTTCAGCTTAGTCCTCACACTCAGCCCAAGCTGATGCTTAGGCTGAATTTTCAGCCTGATTGGCTTGGGCTGAATTTTCAGCCCAAGGGCCTGGGCTGAATTTTCAGCTTAGTCCTCACACTCAGCCCAAGCTGATGCTTAGGCTGAATTTTCAGCCTGATTGGCTTGGGCTGAATTTTCAGCCCAAGGGCCTGGGCTGAATTTTCAGCTTAGTCCTCACACTCAGCCCAAGCTGATGCTTAGGCTGAATTTTCAGCCTGATTGGCTTGGGCTGAATTTTCAGCCCAAGGGCCTGGGCTGAATTTTCAGCTTAGTCCTCACACTCAGCCCAAGCTGATGCTTAGGCTGAATTTTCAGCCTGATTGGCTTGGGCTGAATTTTCAGCCCAAGGGCCTGGGCTGAATTTTCAGCTTAGTCCTCACACTCAGCCCAAGCTGATGCTTAGGCTGAATTTTCAGCCTGATTGGCTTGGGCTGAATTTTCAGCCCAAGGGCCTGGGCTGAATTTTCAGCTTAGTCCTCACACTCAGCCCAAGCTGATGCTTAGGCTGAATTTTCAGCCTGATTGGCTTGGGCTGAATTTTCAGCCCAAGGGCCTGGGCTGAATTTTCAGCTTAGTCCTCACACTCAGCCCAAGCTGATGCTTAGGCTGAATTTTCAGCCTGATTGGCTTGGGCTGAATTTTCAGCCCAAGGGCCTGGGCTGAATTTTCAGCTTAGTCCTCACACTCAGCCCAAGCTGATGCTTAGGCTGAATTTTCAGCCTGATTGGCTTGGGCTGAATTTTCAGCCCAAGGGCCTGGGCTGAATTTTCAGCTTAGTCCTCACACTCAGCCCAAGCTGATGCTTAGGCTGAATTTTCAGCCTGATTGGCTTGGGCTGAATTTTCAGCCCAAGGGCCTGGGCTGAATTTTCAGCTTAGTCCTCACACTCAGCCCAAGCTGATGCTTAGGCTGAATTTTCAGCCTGATTGGCTTGGGCTGAATTTTCAGCCCAAGGGCCTGGGCTGAATTTTCAGCTTAGTCCTCACACTCAGCCCAAGCTGATGCTTAGGCTGAATTTTCAGCCTGATTGGCTTGGGCTGAATTTTCAGCCCAAGGGCCTGGGCTGAATTTTCAGCTTAGTCCTCACACTCAGCCCAAGCTGATGCTTAGGCTGAATTTTCAGCCTGATTGGCTTGGGCTGAATTTTCAGCCCAAGGGCCTGGGCTGAATTTTCAGCTTAGTCCTCACACTCAGCCCAAGCTGATGCTTAGGCTGAATTTTCAGCCTGATTGGCTTGGGCTGAATTTTCAGCCCAAGGGCCTGGGCTGAATTTTCAGCTTAGTCCTCACACTCAGCCCAAGCTGATGCTTAGGCTGAATTTTCAGCCTGATTGGCTTGGGCTGAATTTTCAGCCCAAGGGCCTGGGCTGAATTTTCAGCTTAGTCCTCACACTCAGCCCAAGCTGATGCTTAGGCTGAATTTTCAGCCTGATTGGCTTGGGCTGAATTTTCAGCCCAAGGGCCTGGGCTGAATTTTCAGCTTAGTCCTCACACTCAGCCCAAGCTGATGCTTAGGCTGAATTTTCAGCCTGATTGGCTTGGGCTGAATTTTCAGCCCAAGGGCCTGGGCTGAATTTTCAGCTTAGTCCTCACACTCAGCCCAAGCTGATGCTTAGGCTGAATTTTCAGCCTGATTGGCTTGGGCTGAATATTCAGCCCAAGGGCCTGGGCTGAATTTTCAGCTTAGTCCTCACACTCAGCCCATGCTGATGCTTAGGCTGAATTTTCAGCCTGATTGGCTTGGGCTGAATTTTCAGCCCAAGGGCCTGGGCTGAATTTTCAGCTTAGTCCTCACACTCAGCCCAAGCTGATGCTTAGGCTGAATTTTCAGCCTGATTGGCTTGGGCTGAATTTTCAGCCCAAGGGCCTGGGCTGAATTTTCAGCTTAGTCCTCATACTCAGCCCAAGCTGATGCTTAGGCTGAATTTTCAGCCTGATTGGCTTGGGCTGAATTTTCAGCTTAGTCCTCGCACTCAGCCCAAGCTGATGCTTAGGCTGAATTTTCAGCCTGATTGGCTTGGGCTGAATTTTCAGCCCAAGGGCCTGGGCTGAATTTTCAGCTTAGTCCTCACACTCAGCCCAAGCTGATGCTTAGGCTGAATTTTCAGCCTGATTGGCTTGGGCTGAATTTTCAGCCCAAGGGCCTGGGCTGAATTTTCAGCTTAGTCCTCACACTCAGCCCAAGCTGATGCTTAGGCTGAATTTTCAGCCTGATTGGCTTGGGCTGAATTTTCAGCCCAAGGGCCTGGGCTGAATTTTCAGCTTAGTCCTCACACTCAGCCCAAGCTGATGCTTAGGCTGAATTTTCAGCCTGATTGGCTTGGGCTGAATTTTCAGCCCAAGGGCCTGGGCTGAATTTTCAGCTTAGTCCTCACACTCAGCCCAAGCTGATGCTTAGGCTGAATTTTCAGCCTGATTGGCTTGGGCTGAATTTTCAGCCCAAGGGCCTGGGCTGAATTTTCAGCTTAGTCCTCACACTCAGCCCAAGCTGATGCTTAGGCTGAATTTTCAGCCTGATTGGCTTGGGCTGAATATTCAGCCCAAGGGCCTGGGCTGAATTTTCAGCTTAGTCCTCACACTCAGCCCATGCTGATGCTTAGGCTGAATTTTCAGCCTGATTGGCTTGGGCTGAATTTTCAGCCCAAGGGCCTGGGCTGAATTTTCAGCTTAGTCCTCACACTCAGCCCAAGCTGATGCTTAGGCTGAATTTTCAGCCTGATTGGCTTGGGCTGAATTTTCAGCCCAAGGGCCTGGGCTGAATTTTCAGCTTAGTCCTCATACTCAGCCCAAGCTGATGCTTAGGCTGAATTTTCAGCCTGATTGGCTTGGGCTGAATTTTCAGCCCAAGGGCCTGGGCTGAATTTTCATTTTAGGCCTAATCTCAGGATGAATTTTCATTTTAGGTCTAATCTCAGGATGAATTTTTATCTTAGGCTATAGCTTCACCTTAAGCTAAAGCTGAATTTTAAGCTTAAGATGAAAATTCACCCTGAGATTAAACCTAAACTGAAACATAAGCGTAAGCTAAATATTAAGCCTAAGCCTTAGGCATACTATTCGGGTTAGACTTTAAATTCATCTTAAATATTAATATGACAATTAAGCATAATCTGAAAATTCAGTCTAATGTAGATATCTCAATTTCAGCTCGGGCTTAATATTTCGCTTAAGTTTAGGCTTAATATTCTTTTTGGGGTCATCTTATTCTAAATTTTCAGCTTAGGCTTAAAATTCAGCTGACGAATACGATGAAAATTGAGCCTAAAATTAATATTATGGTTATTATATAATTACAGGCTAAGCTTAATTTTCAGCCTTGTTTTAATTTTCAGCTTAATATTAAGATGACTCTTAAGGTGAATTTTTCAGCCTTTGCTAAATATTCGGCTTATTTTTTAAGATAGGTTTAATTTTCAATTTAAATTTAATCTGAAGTTTAGGTTTAGGTTTAGTTTTAGGCTTAATCTTAAGCTGAAGCTAGCCTCGCAACTATTTCGAACTTCATAGCAACACCCTAGCAACCTCTGAGCAACATCAAAAGAACCATCTAGTAATCCATAGTGACCTCTTGCAACCATCGAGAACGCCCTAGCAACCATCAAGAACACCATAGCAACCATCTAGCATCACCCTAACAACTATGTAGCAACACCCTTGACACTCTAGCAACCACCTAGAAGTTCACAGCAACTAACTAGCAACGCCCAAGCAACCACCTCGAAGAACCTCCTAGAACTCAATAGCAATCACCTAGCCTACCAACTGCCTTGAACACCCTAGCATCACATAGAGATTCACAACCAACCTGGAAACTCTAGCAAAAGCCTAAAACTCCATAGCATCCACTTAGCCGCACCCTAGCAACGACCTTAAACACCCCAGCAACCACCTTGAACTTCCCAACAACCAACCTAGTTACACTCTAGCAACTGTCTAAAACTCCATAGCAACCACCTAGAACTTCACAGCAACCAACCTAGCAACAATCTAGCAACTACTTAGAACTCCCTAACAACTACCTGACAACACTCTAGCAAGCGCCTAAACCTCATAGCAACCGCCTAGAACGCAATAGCAACCACATAGTAGCACCCAAGCAACCGCATAGAACTTCACAGCAACCACAATCTGGAGAGGAAAGACTGCTGCTCGCAAATACAGCCTTGACAGAACCAGGAATTGGCAAATGAGGTCATATTTGGCTTCAGGTCAGACGTTGCATTGGCGGCACCCACACAAGTCACAATTTCTACAGGAATTGTCTAGTTACTATTAACACCCATAATGATAAAAATAAGATTTTCAGTATCTCTTTGCTTGTCATATTGCTTGTAGTGCTCAAGAGTGTGTCCTCAGTGGATGGTGTGGATAGGTTCAAGGAGACAAACTTACTGTTCCGTAATTTTTAAGGGGGAATTACAGGTTTTCTGTCAGTATAGTGGTCTAAAATATCAAGGGTCCAGAAACATAAAAAATCTCTCCAAAAATGAACAAAACGCTTTTTATAAGTATTGTAGAAAATGTTGCTGGGGTTAAACAGTGCAGTACATAGGCAAATTTAAAGAGAAAAAAAGGAAGCAGGAGCAGGAGCAAGAAGGAAGGCAGCAGAATCAGGAAGAAGAAGAAACAGGAAGAAGTAATAAAGGAATAAGAAGCAGGAAGATAAAAATACATTTTCAAACACAACCAAAATTTTTATTCTTACATTACATGTAAAATTTAGTTGTCATACATTTTACAAATTATTTCCCATAAAAATATAGTTCTTTTTACAAAATGTTTTTCCTGAATTTATTAGTGTGAATGCATAAAACACAGAAGTACCCAGATGTACTGCAAAAACATAACACTTTGTCAAAGTGTTAATTACAAAACGGCATGGGATTTTATTGCAATCATAACAGGTAAAATAGAAGTGGCAATATTAGGCTGGTGTTATAAATGTATAGTTTTTAAGTGAACATTATTTTAACAAAGCAGTAAAGAAAATAAAATAACATTTGCATAATTAAAAGGTGCAGAAGCACTGGATCAGACAAGATAGCAGGCACTGTAAAAATAGTAAACACAAAAACTTTGTCCATCAGAAAAAAAACACTAAGAAACAGGGTTTTTAAATCTCATTAGTTTTTTTTTTTGATTAAATGAAACCAAATGTTCTGAAGAACAACACTTAAACTAGACTCCTAAACAAGCAGGAGCAGGAGCAATTTTACAATGGAAGAGTTCTGATGTTCATAGGTCACAAAACTTCAAATTACCAAACATTTTTTTGGCAAGTCAATTAGGGCATCTACTTTGTTCACATCTAACAATTTTACAACAGACATAAAAAAAGTAGAAAAGAAGTGATGAATAGAAAAAAGTAGAAAAGGCAGTAACGAAGAAAAGAAAACAGAAAAGAAGAAAATAAGTCGACGAAAAGCAGTACATATGGTAAAAAGAAGTTGAAGAGGTGAGGAAAAGAAGTAGAAGAAAAGGACAGATGGAAAAAACTGAAGTTAAAAGAACAGAAAAAGTGATAATAGTACAGCTGAGAAAAGGTGATGAAAAGAAGAAATAGAAAAGCAGTATAGAAGGAAAAAGGTAGAAGAAAAGACAAACTAAATAAGGAAAGTAGTGAGGGAAAAGAAATAAGATAAAGATTAGAAAAGAATAAAAAGGAGAAGTGATGAAGAAAATATGCTGAATGAAAGTACAGATGGACAAACGAAGTTGAAAGAGTGAAAAGAAGAAAAGTGATGAAAATAAAAGTAAAACGAAAAGTACAGAAGGAAAAAGCAGAGGAAAAGTGATTAAAAGAAAGAAAAGTTGAAGATGGTAAGAAGAAAAAAGAATGAGTGATGAAGAGAAGAAATAAGAAAACAAAAGTAGAAGAAAATAAGTGATGGAAAGAACAAAGTAAAAGACAAGAATAGGATGGATAGTAGGAGAAGAAAAGTTTGTATGCAAATATAAAAATCTTTGGCTAACACAGACACTGCATCGTTCAGGAAGAATGAACTCCCAGGGCTGAACTTACTTTGGTCTGAAAGGTTCAAATGAACCCCAAGAGAACAACAAAGGAACTGGTGAAGGAGTTGGAGGCATCAGGAGCAATTAACAATTAAAAGGCAATGCCACCAAATACTAAGTGAATGTAAACTTTTGAACCACTGAAAATCTGATATAGTACATGTTATTTTTAACCAGAATGGCGATTAAAATAAAATTATTCTGGCTATAAGTTGGTTATTTACTGGAACTGGATATTTAATGGAGCAACAGGAAGTTAAAACAGGACTAATTAGCTAATTAGCTGATGTACTTTGTTTAATTCTGTCTCTTACCTCGACTTGCTCTCTCACTCTCTGAATTTGTGCTGGATCCATTGTGAACCCCCTTGAATGGTGTGCCAGCATCAGGTGTGTAGTGATTCATTAGGTTAGCCATATGTTATAATCATTATTTTAAATTGAGCATTGAAATTAAGTAGTTTGATGTTGAAACAGAAAATGACCAGAAAAAGCTGTCCTCAACTTTCATCAAAACCAAGTATATATTAAACAATGAGCAAAGTCTTCTTGTCAACATCTTTTGACAATTTTCTGGGAGGGATATTATTTTCTAAAGAAAGCTTGAGACTGAAGACCTAGAAAATCAGAACTGGTTCAAAGTGCTTCTTGAAAAGACAGCAACTCTTTTCAAGAACGTACTGTTCGTGATTGCAGGACACTGTAGAGAATACTTGCTCTTCAAGGTTGATGTTTTGTTTTTATTACAATTATCATGATTCAAATAATTTAAAATATCAAATCAATAAAAACTCAGACATAAATCCAAGACCCTACACAATGTGTATAAAAGTTTTTTTTTTTTAAATATATGCGAAAAACTTACCAGTGATGATCATGTTATACATGAAGGGGGACAGGCATAAAATGTAAAAAAAAAAAAAAAAAAAAAAAAAAAAAAAAATATGAAAAAGAATGAAAGCTGTAACAGTTTTGTGCCTTCATTGATGTGAAGAGCATATTTATATAAACTCTTGGTTATAATCTCTTAACCCCATCCGATGTGGTAATATAGCGCAAAAATATAGGCGTACAGTACTCCTCACACACATGCAAAAAAGACCAAATAAAGAATGGTAGAAGCACTCTGAGTGCACATAAGGTCACATAATTAGTCTCCAAGTACAAGCTGAAGACATTAAAACATTAAGTTGGAAACCTTCTTCCTGGCCCACATTTGCCGTTGGTTCCTGAAAAGTGTGCTTTAAATGTCAGTGTACGTCACTGTACTATTGAATTATTGGACTATTGGACCTCCATATTCACTGTAAAATACTAGTTTTGCAAAGCATGAAAAAGTTTTCATGGAACCAAATCCATTATACCATAGTGAAGACTGTGTTAAAGGTGGGGTCAAATCGAACTGCTTTTCCTTCAACTGACTTTGCATTTGTGTTGTACATGGGATTTTCAAATGCGGCTTGGCTATTGTTGTTCTCGTGGACTGAGCAGCCAGTGTACTGAGTTTTCGTTGCAGTCCTACAAAGAAAAGTACATTTCAAGCAGAAGACATACCAGCAGTTGTTCTTGAATGACTAGTTTGAAGAGTTTTGTATTTAGACAATTATCTATTTACTCATACACAACTTTTTTTATAAAAATGTATAATTGCACAGAGCAGTCAACTTTGTCACACCACATAAGAAAACACAAAATATTTGGGCAGACATAATTTTGTTGTTTTGGCTGTACTCCAGAACGTTGGATTTGAAATGAAACAAGTGCAGTCTGTTAGCTTTGATTTGAGGGTATTTACATCCAAAGATGCAGTGCAATTTTCTGAAGTAGTGAAGTAGAGTGAGGGGCCATTATTACTTCAATGGGTGTGATGTGGAACACATCCATTAACTGGCATTTGCATTCATATTGTTCCTTTCTACAGCTAAAATAACACTAACACGTTCCACAATACATTGCAACAAATACTCTTCAAAACATTCTTGTATGCCTCAATGTGAGCCAAAAGCATTTAGTCTGAATAGGTTGAAATGCACAGATCCTGAAAACTGAAACGGCATTTATTTTTCCCATAGGCAGTCTATTTATGCAGAGAAGTTTATACATACAGCATATTGTTGTGTCAATGCTCATTTTCAATTATAGGAAAGAGTTATAAAATTATATTTATGTATTTTCACAGATATAAAACAGATGATATAAAAGATATAGAATTGCATTTTGAGATTTGGAACAGTATCAAAAAAAACAAATTAAATTTTTTTTAAATAAAAGAAAAATAATTTAACTAAATACAAATTGACAAAGATAAAATGTATATGTATATACTAAATAAAAGACATAAAATAAATCTAAGAATAGGAACATAAATAGGGCAGTCTAGGTACATTAATTTCCTACCTTTATCTTTCCCCTTAGTCTTCCTTGTCTTCCCAAACCTCTCCTATTTCCCTGTTCTCTATACTTCTCTCACTCATTCACTCATTAAATAAAATATAAAACTGTGTATAAGTATACGCTACAACTTAAAAACTTCTATGTGCAATGTGTGATATGAGTGGTTGCCAAATCATAGTATATTGTGGGAGTGTGCCCTTGAAGACATATCTTATCCTCTCCAAATGTAATGTACTGGTTAGATCATGCAGTTATATTTTGGAGGTAGGAACCGTTGTTTCTTTACATGACATAAGTAGTTTTTTTTGCTGTGATGAGGCAGTAAGAGAGGAATTCAGTGTTTCCTGTGGAATTGTCTCTTGGTGTGGTGGTGGGTGTCTGGAAGGGGGGGGTGGATGCGGGGGTGTAGCAAAGGCAAAACAGTTTAAGACTATGAAAACATAATGCAGACTCTTGAGACTTTTTTTATATCTAAATCTATCTTTTAGCTCTGATGAGCTCTTGATACAAGGAATAGCAGTTTGCAAGAGCTAAAAAGTAGTTTTAGATGTACTTTAAAACCATAAAAGGTTTGTTAACCCTTGTATTTTTTGTAAATATTGAAGCAAAATAGGCCTGTATTTGTTCTGTTACATTCTAATTCTACTGAGAAGCATGATATAAAGAATTTCCTAACTAACTTAGATGCTTGATTTATGTATTTTTTATTAGCTAGTTTTATCTGTATTCATTTCTGGACACTGCAGCAGCTTGTGAGACTGCTCCTCTCGTTATAATCATAATCGTCATTAGTATGCAGCCCTCTTTGTCAGCTGTAGCAACTGTAGCATAACTCTGTTTGCTAGCTCACTACATTCACAAAACCTTAAAAATAAACACTTTCCCTTTTGTTTTCACGGGAAAAAAATCACCATGTTGTAATATTGAAATAGTTGAATCACTCAAACATTTTAAATGCCCTTTTTTTAAAAAAAAATTCGCGCTGTTTTGGCGATTTGCCAACATTTTGCGGCCGTTATAACAGTAGCTCTAGATTTAAGAAAAAAAAAAAATTTTTAGGCACGTACGTAGAGCAACTGAAACAGGTTCAGCTTCGGCTCAAACAAACATAGTTTATTTTCAGATAACGTTACATATTTATCACATTTATGTTTTACTTGTCCGATCAGACAACTGCATGAGGCATTCCACTTGCCCGAACGGAGTTAGAATCCGCCAGTTGTCATCACCGAATGATAGTTAACGCCAGTGCTTGAGATGGGCAGGAGCTGCCGGGACTTGTATATGAGTACCGACTCTTCTTTTGATTACCAGCATTAATTTATTGTAAACAGTATGTATTTTGAGGAGTAGGTACCGGCACTTATTTTGGTCCAATTAAAACACTGGTTAACACTATGGTATTTTTGTAATATTTGAAGCGTCGCTACCTACCTTTTCCTTGTCTTTCGGTGGCTGAAGAAAAAAAAAGTGACGCTTTGACAGACCGTGCGACCTTCGCGCGCTGCAAGTCATCCGACCACCTCAGAAAGGAGCAAGCACGGAGCGCGCGGCCTAGGCTCTTTTTGAAAATAAATAAGTGGACACGAAAGTATGGATTTGAAAGCGCATTTAGGCAGAAATATTTAGAAAGTTTAACATTTTTAATTTATGAATTTAATATACAGGCTATATATATTTTTTTTTTATTAAAATTTTTTATTATGGTGTGGTGGCAAGGATTTTCTGTACCTACTCCTCAAAATACATACTGTTTAAAATAAATTAATGTTGGTAATCAAAAGAAGAGGCGGTACTCTTATATAAGTCCCGACAGCTCCTGCCCATCTGAAGCACTGGCGCTAAATATATCCGCGTTTCCACCAATAGTACCCGGAACTTTTAGTACCCGGAACTTTTAGTCCCAGGAACTACTTTTCAAGCAACTAAGGTTCCTTCAGCCCATGATTGTCTGCGTTTCCACCGCGGTTTAAAGTCCCGCGAAGATTAGGCAAATTAGCCCACTGACGTATGAAAAAGCGATGTTGTCGTCGGTCCATCTGTCCTATGATTTCTTCTGTAACCCCATACTACCACCGAAGTAGCCTACATTATTTTCTAATAACCAGGACAGCCCGGAGGGGTTTATTCCACTTATATACAACAATGACTATATATGGTTACTTTTGTATTTATTGATTTTTATAGTTTTAATCACCTGGAATTGAAATATTCTTCTGCAGCCCTTTGGGCATATTTTACCGTTGTCAAGCAAAACTGTCGTTGGTGGTTGAACTTGGACCGTTGTTATGCAACAAATAGGATATAACAGGCCAATAGTCAGATTGTAACTGTTTTATATATCCTCTCAAAAACATTCATTATGTTTTTATGCGAACATTCACTTACATGTCTTGACATCCGAGGCGACAGAATGCATTCACATTTCCAATATAACTGGCAACAACAGCAGAAAACATGCACACGTTGTAAACAGTTTCCTGTTTGATTACTTTATCATCGTCAATTCCATACAGGCTTATCGCAAAATGACAAGAATAGAACGAAACCTCGGACTTGCGTGAAAATTTAAATTAGCAGTGGTACAGCCACCGTTTGCTTTCCTTTTAAGTTACTGCTAGCTGAGCAGCGAAGTGTGCCCTCCAGATGCGAACCATGCACCATAAATTAGTCCATAGTCTTCCTGGTCTTTTTGTGGTATTGAAGAAAGGCAGACTAAAATTACGGCAGTCTGAAAAAGCTAAAGGGACGATTACTAGAATTAACCTGTTATTTTACCCTGACAAAAAGTGAGGAAGGTGATTTCCAGTGTGCTTTTACTGTATCACCAATGTGAATTACGCAGAACTACCGCATACCTCACATAACTGTATCAAACGTTTTGAGTCAATTACAACGGGCTAACAAAGAAAATCCGGAAGAAAATATTCAGCAACCGAACTAATTCGTTCGAATGTTTTGGTACGTAATATGCTGTCCCAGCACGAATGCTTAGCATTTTATAAAACGAATACTAAAGCAAGAACAGAAGAGCACACGTTATAATTCCAAGACGTTGGCAGGCTATAACCAAAACTAGGCTACTGCACCGCATAACATACAAGTTTGATTTGAAGTTATTATGAAAATAAATCGGTTTGTGGCTGCATATTTTTAAACATGGCAGTTGAAATAAAACACTGCAAGTAGTCGACCAATCAGAAATTTTCAGCGCTTGTGCCCCACCCCAAAGGTTCCGGTACTTTTGGAAAGTACTACCCCCCGAGCAGAAACTTTTTTGGGGGTAAAATAAAGCCCCCGGAACTAAATTTAGACCCTAGTATCTGCGGTCGAAACGCACTGAGTTCCTCAAAAGGTTCCTAGTTCCGGAGTAAAGTTCCTGCGGTGGAAACGCGGCTTATCATTCGATGATGACAACTGGCAAGTGGAATGCCTCATGCAGTTGTCTGATCGGACAAGTAAAAAATAAATGTGATAACGTGTGTAACGTTATCTGAAAATAAACAGTGACTGTTTGAGCCGAAGCGGAACCTGTTCCATTTGAGCTACGTACTGCCTACCCTTTTTTTATCTAGAGCTGTTGTTATAATGGTACAGTACATCTGATTATAATGGTGACCTGGAGAAACCCGTCAGATGTCACAGAAAACGAAAGGTAAAGTGTTTATTTTTAAGGTTTTGTGAATGTAGTGAGCTAGCAAACTGAAAGTTAGGCTACAGTCGCTGCAGCTGACAAAGAGGTTATAATCCTCTTGTTATAATCATAATCACATTCTAATGATGATTATGATTATAACAAGAGGAGTAGTCTCACAAGCTGCTGCAGTGTCCAGAAATGAATACAGACAACACTAGCTAATAAAAAATACATTAATCAAGCATCTAAGTTAGTTTGGAAATTTTTGTATCTTGCTTCTCAGTAGAATTAGAATGCAACAGAACAGAATAGAATCTTTAAAGCCATTTTTCTCACTTTCCTTTTTTTTGCATGGACAATGCATGTAAACTCTGTCATTGAGTGTGAGAGAGACAGAGAGAGAGAGAGAGAGAGAGAGAGAGGGCTTTGAATGTGGACCCATCTCAAATTATATTGTTAAATTAAAGCCGCAAGCGGCGTTGGGAGGGGTCCAAGCATTGGCACCATCGCGCCCCCTATGGAGCGATTTTAAAATGGCTTTGTCCTCATGATCATATGCCTTCACCCAACATATCTACTGAATATCATGATGATTGTATAAAATATTGATGATTTATGGCCAATATTGTGCTAAGAGAAGCTGTCGGATGACTTAGTTGCGTCGCCATGGATGTGTCCTGGCCGCTTCCCGTAAAGGCCTTTACTATGTCGTAACACTTAGATGGCCCGGCGTGTATGCACAGCTGCACTGTTTCTGTGCCGCAACTAAAAAAGGCGTCACACTAGTGTTGTCACGATACCAAAATTTTGACTTTGATAGTGATACCAGGTTTAGTATTACGATACTCAATACTGAAATGATACTTGAAAAATAAACAATGTTAATTCGATACTCGGTACCTAACGATACTGAAATTACTTTAATAGATGAGAAACGTAATGTCCACAAGGGTTAACCTCATTTTCGAATTCATGGTTTATTAACTACCTGGTTCATTAACAACCTTTAAGTTGAAGCCTCTTCAACATATTAATATGCATAGGCCTATAGTGTTACAACACTGAACAATAGAGAAATATGTTAAATATATTTCAAAAATTAAACAGTTGTAAACTAAATAATATTTACAACAGGTCTTTCACCTTTAAATAGATTTAAAAACAGTATATTTTAATAACAATGCAGCATCTATATATAATAAAAGATTTCCACATTGGAACACCTATTGCTACTGAAGTGAACTGAGTCAAAGCTTGCACTGTATCAAGGAGCTGAGTGCAAGCACAAGTCACCTCACTTGGCAACCTTAGTTGCTACTGCCTTCTAGCGAAGATTCTGACAAATTACACTTTTCATCCTCTCAATCAGTAATGCGGGAGACAATTTTCCCTGGCTTTTACATTTGACTCAAACTACCGAACGTCGGAATATTCTAATACCGAAGCGTTTCTTTTTTTTCTTTTTTTTTTAAGTACCGAGAAAGTGCTGAAGTTTTGGTATACCGTGCAACACTACGTCAGACACATATTCCAATCCATTGCTCAGCTTAGCAGAGAATGCACATTTCAGAGCGCCACAGAGACAGATAGAATAATAACACATAAATGCACATTTCAAATAATAAATACGACATTGAGAAAAAACAGAAATAAAAGACGTAATATCAACTCGCGATCTGCGTGCTGCGCGCAAAGTAGTCTACCGTTTTATTTATTTAGACATTGGCAGATAAGATAAATTTTGGTTACGCTGACCTATAAAACGCTATTCCAAAAGCAAAATCAGACATGTTATACAGCGTTAGAAAGCTTATACTCTCACCTACTGAATAAATGAATTGTCAATCAAGCCAAATTGCACTAAAAAGGGCGACAACGCCGTAAGCAACAGGTGTGGTATTAAGCACAGCTGTTATTGAAGATAGCCGACCCTGGCGTCACAGATGCGCGTATATTTCGTAAACGGATTGTCCAAGACAATATATGACCACTCATTCGCAAAAGGGACATCTCTACGCGTAAAACCAGTGGTAAGAATTTATATTTATTCGATGTTTAGTCCCAGATATTGAATGTAGAATGACATGGCATAATTTTAAAAAACGTTGTCTCGTTTATTTCCTTATTCAGTGAGCAGCGTTTTCACTGCTATATTGGCATATTTTAGGGCTAACGTCGGGTTTATCTTGTTGCTACGGAATATTACATTACATTCCATTACAATACAGGCATTTGGCAGACGCTCTTATCCAGAGTGACGTACAACAAAGTGTATAACCATAACCAGGAACAAGTGTGTCGAAAACCCTAGAGAGAAATGCCGTTCCAAGTGCAGGGAACAACCGTTAGTTCAACTTGGACCCTGTAGGTTAAACTGATTAACACTAACACAAACAAGAACAGCAACAACGCAGTCTATGCAAAAATACAAGCAATAGTTAAGACGAGTGCATTAACTAAGTCACCAACGAAACAGCTAACTAGTTACAACCCTAAGCTTACAGTCAATTTAGAGATTAAATTGAGAAAACAATTTCTCTCAGCATAATGACGGATTTAAAGACTAAACGAACTCACCCGATATTGTCTTCAAATGGACCGTATTATTTATTTAGACATTGGCAGACTACAGCATAAATTGCGTCTTTTGTTTATATTCAATATTAGAAATTGCAGCAAGAAACTGCAGCTGTAGACACAAGATAGTTTGTTATGTTATGGTAGCAACGGCACGAAGCGGACTATATGCATTACCGTCATTGTTTCATTGGACCAGCGTGTTTTCGCGCATTTGCACAGAAACTCAGAATCTATCAATAAAATGGTTTAGCTATTTCTCAGCATAATGACAGATTCAAAGACTAAACGAACTCACCCGATACTGTCTTCAAATAATGTCTGGCACTGTCTTCCACTGCTTCCCCGACGTTCAGACCGTCCCCTCACTGATAAAAACTAGACCCTATGGTGTCGGATTACTTGCGTCGCCATGGATGTCGCTTGCCGTAAAGAAGTTTACTAGATGTCGTAATCGTTTAGATTTGGAGCCACAGCTCTTCCGCACCCCACCGAATAAAAAAGTCGAAATGGCAGGCAAACAATATGGCGGAGATATGTAGCCCCAACAGCAAAGTTGTAGAGCACATTCACATGCGTCGGTCTATGAAGTTTTGTGTTGATCTGACTTACGGTGTGGGAGTTATGACCTTTTAGGCAAAATCCTTTGTTATAGCGCCACCATCTGGCCGACATAGGTGATTTTTAGTGCCTGAGTAGTGGGGGGCCATAGGAACCCACCTGCCAAATTTGGTTGCTCTAGGACTTATGGTTGCTGAGCCTCAGACACTTTTAGCGGAGAAAGCTTCCAGGCCCCAACGTAAAAGTTAAAATGGCGGGCAAACAATATGGCGGACATGGGTGGTGCCAATGGCAAAGTTGTAGAGCACGTTCAGATGCATAGGTCGATGAAGTTTTGTGTTGATCTAACTTATGGTGTGGGAGTTATGGCCTTTTACGCAAAACCCTTTGTTATAGCGCCACCATCTGGCCGACATAGGTGATTTTTAGTGCTTGAGTAGTGGGGGGCCATAGGAACCCACCTACCAAATTTGGTTGCTCTACGACTTATGGTTGCTGAGCCTCAGACACTTTTAGCGGAGAAAAATAATAAGAATAATAATAATAATAATTAAAGCCGCAAGCGGCGTTGGGAGGGGTCCAAGCATTGGCACCATCGCGCCCCCTACGGAGCGATTTTAAAATGGCTTTGTCCTCATGATCATATGCCTTCACCCAACATATCTACTGAATATCATGATGATCGTATGAAATATTGATGACTTATGGCAAATTTTGTGCTAAGAGACGCTGTCGGATGACTTAGTTACGTCGCCATGGATATGTCCTGGCCGCTTCCCGTCAAGGCCTTTACTTTGTCGTAACACTTAGATGGCATGTCGTAGCACTTAGATGGTCCGGCGTGTATGCACAGCTGCAGCGCTTCCATGCCGCAACTGAAAAAGGTATCACACTAGCGTTGTCTTGATACCAAAAATTTGACTTTGATACCGATATCAGGTTTAGTATCACAATAATTGATACTGAAACGATACTGATTCAATACTAGGTACCTAACAATACAGAAAGTACCTTAATAGATCAGAAACATAATGACCACAAGGGTTGACCTCATTTTCGAATTCACGGTGCATTAAATAACCTGGTTTATTAACAACCTTTAAGTTGAAGCCTGTTCAACATATCAATAAGCATAGGCCAATAGTGTTACAACACAAAACCATAGAAAACTATATTAAATATACTTCAAAAATTAAGCAGTTGCAAAGTAAATTATCTTTAAACGGGTCTTTCACTTTAAAAGAGATCTAAAAACAGCATATTTCAATAACAATACAGCATCTTCCTATAATAAAATATTTACAAATTAGACCAGCTATTGCTACTGAAGTGAACTGAGTCCAAGCTTGCGCTGTACCAACGAGTAGTGCACAAGCGCGCGTCACCTCACTTGCCAACCTTAGTTGCTACTGCCTTCTAGCGAAGATTCTGACAAATTACACTTTTCATCCTCTCAATCAGTAATGCGGGAGACAATTTTCCCTGGATTTTACATTTGACTCAAAACTACCGAACGTCGGAATATTCTAATACCGAACCATTTTTTTTTTTTTTTTTTTTCTTAAGTACCGAGAAAGTGCTGAAGTTTTGGTATACCGTGCAACACTACCTCAGACACATACCTATTCCAATCCATTGCTCAGCTTAGCAGAGAATGCACATTTCAGAGCGCCACAGAGACAGATAGAATAATAACACATGAATGCACATTTCAAATAATAAATACGACTTTGAGAAAAAACGGGAAAAAAGACGTAATATCAACTCGCGATCTGCGTGCTGCGGGCAAAGTAGCCTTCCGTTTTATTTATTTAGACATTGGCAGATAAGAAAAAATTTGGTTACGCTGACCTATAAAACGCTATTCCAAAAGCAAAATCAGACATGTTATACATCGTTAGAAAGCTTATACTCTCACCTCCTGAATAAATGAATTGTCAATCAAGCCAAATTGTACTAAAAAGGGCGACAACGCCGTAAGCAACAGGTGTGGTATTACGCACAGCAATTACTGAAGATAGCCGACCCAAGCCTGACAGATGCGCGTATATTTCGCAAACGGATTGTCCAAGACAATATATGACCACTCATTCGCAAAAGGGACATCTCTACGCGTAAAACCAATGGTAAGATTGTATATTTATTCAATGTTTAGTCCAAGATATTGACTGTAGAATGACATGGTATATATATTTTTAAAAAGTTAGTCTAGCTTATTTCGTTATTCAGCGTTTTCACTGCTGTATTGGCATATTTTAGGGCTAATGTCGAGTCTATCTTGTTGCTACGGAATATTGCATTACATTACATTACAGGCATTTGGCAGACGCTCTTATCCAGAGCGACGTAGGCTACAACAAAATGTAAAACCATAACCAGGAACAAGTGTGTCGAAAACCCTAGAGGGCAGTAGCCTACCGTTCTAAGTGCAGGGAACAACCGCATAGTTCAACTTGGACCCTGTACGTTAAACTGATTAACACCAACACAAACAAGAACAGCAACAACGCAGTCTATGCAAAAATACAAGCAATAGTTAAGACTAATTAAGTCACCTAAGAAACAACTACCTAGTTACAACCCTAAGCTTACAGTCAATTTAGAGATTAAATTGAGAGTACGATTTCTCTCAACATAATGACGGATTTAAAGACTAAACGAACTCACCCGATATTGTCTCCAAATGGATCCATGCCAAAGAAAATTAATGATTCATCCTCTCAGATAGCTTTTACTAACAAACTTTTAGTAGCAAAAAATGAAATACCAACTCGCCATCGATGCTACCTATGCGCAGAGTACCGTGTTATTTATTCAGACACTGGCAACTACAGCATAAATTGCGTCTTTTGTTTATATTCAATATTAGTAATTGCAGCGAGAAACAGCAGCTGTAGACACAAGATAGTTTATATTATGATAGCAACGGAACGAAGCGGACTACATATGTATTACTGTCATTGTTTAATTATACCAGCGTGTTTTCGCGTGTTTACACGAAACTCAAATACTATCAATAAAATGGTTTAGCTATTTCTCAGCATAATGACAGATTCAAAGACTAAACGAACTCACCAGATATTGTCTTCAAATGGATGCATGCTCAAGAAAAGTAATTATTCATCCTCTGAAAAAGCTTTAACTAACAAACTTTTGGTAGCCTCTTCCAGTGCTTCCCCGACATTCAGACCATACCCTCACTGATAAAAACTAGACCCTACGGTGTCGGATTACTTGCGTCGCCATGGATGTCGCTTGCCGTAAAGAAGTTTACTAGATGTCGTAACACTTAGAATTTGGAGGTACAGCGCTACCGCACCCCACGTAATAAAAAAGTCCAAATGGCGGGCAAACCATATGGCGGACATAGGTGGTCCCAAAAGCAAAGTTGTAGAGCACATTCAGATGCATCGGTCGATGAAGTTTTGTGTTGATCGGACTTATGGTGTGGCAGTTATAGCCTTTAAATGTATGATCCTTTGTTATAGCGCCACCATCTGGGCAACATAGGTGATTTTTCGTGGCTGAGTAGTGGGGGGCCATAGGAACCCACCTACCAAAGTTGGTTGGTCTACAACTTATGGTTGCTGAGCCTCAGACATTTTAGCGGAGAAAACTGCCACGCCCCAACGAAAAAGTCTAAATGGCGGGCAAACAATATGGCGGACATAGGTGGTGCCAATGGCAAAGTTGTAGAGCACCTTCAGATGCATCGGCCGATGAAGTTTTGTGTTGATCTAACTTATGGTGTGGGAGTTATGGCCTTTTACGCAAAACCCTTTGTTATAGCGCCACCATCTGGCCGACATAGGTGATTTTTAGTGCCTGAGTAGTGGGGGGCCATAGGAACCCACCTGCCAAATTTGGTTGCTCTAGGACTTATGGTTGCTGAGCTTAAGACACTTTTAGCGGAGAAAAATAATAATAAGAATAATAATAATAATAATAATCCTAACAGATACAATAGGGTTCCACCAGCTTTGCTGCTTGGACCCCTAATAATAATCCTAACAAAAACAATAGGGTTCCACCAGCTTCGCTGCTTGGACCCCTAATAATAATCCTAACAAATACAATAGGGTTCCACCAGCTTCGCTGCTTGGACCCCTAATAAATAGATAAAACATTCTAACTAAGTATTGTTTTGTCATGGTAATTGAGTTAATTTAGCAGAAGAATTTCCCTTTTAAAGTGCAATATGTAACTTTTCTTGAGTATCAATTTTGGTTATATAGTCCTTTATTCTTGAAGATAAAACTTCTAGATGGACAATGTGCTATTTTAATTGTTCTCACTCCACCATAACTCAAAATACCTATTTTGCTTCAATATTTACAAACAATACAAGGGTTAACAAACCTTTTATGGTTTTAAAGTACATGCAAACTGCTATTCCTTGTATCAAGAGCTTGTCAGAGCTAAAAGATAGATTTAGATATTTTAAAAAACCTTTAAGAAGTCTCAAGAGGTTATGTTTTCATAGTCTTAAACTTTTTCACCTTTGCTACACCCCTCCCCCCCTTCAGACACCCACCACCACACCAAGAGATCAATTCCACAGGAAACACTGCATACTGCATGTAAAATACATATTGTATATACATACATATAGAACTTCTTTATCCCCATGGGGACATTTCCCTCACGCATGTTACATTCACATTTTCGAACACACACTTATACCAAGACACATACTATCATTCACGCAACAGAAAGGCCGGGCAGCGAAATACATACATACCAATACAAATTGGACATTTACACGCCTAGTCAATCAATCTTGACTGTGAGAGAGCCATCCACACATATGTTTGGCCTGTCCATGTAGTGCATACTTATACACACAGGGCCAAGTGACTTGCCAAGCTAAGCCAACACCAGAGGTGGGTAGAGTAGCTAAAACCTGTACTCAAGTAAAAGTATGGTTACTTTCAAATAATAATGACTCAAGTAGAAGTAAAAGTAGTCATCCAAATAATTACTTGAGTAAGAGTAAGAAAATATCTTGTGAAAAGACTACTCAAGTACTGAGTTACTTCATATAATCTGATTTAATGTTGAAATAAGAGCAAGATGAACGTAAAAATCTAAAGGTCCAAAATATAAAATTGTAAATGCTTGTCCAATAGAAATAAACAAAATATAAAATAGCCATGTGCAAATTCAAATATGGCCTAAATCATATCCCTTTAAATAAAACAATACACAGGAGGTTCGTCAGAAGAGGAGGATTTTCGCTTTCTGTTGGACTCTATTAAGTCTGTATACCCCGTCAGTTTGTTGGGGTGAACCCTCCGTTGACAGAAAAAATATCAATGAGGCTACAGGGATTTATCCATTAAAATAGTCTCATCATCACAACAAAGTGATGATGAGACTTGCCTGCGCAAATTCAAACAGAAACTTTATATGTGGGAAACATAATGCTTTGTAGCACCATTATTGCACCTTATGATGCACTTCTCCATGATATTCCAAAGTCCCATGATGCCTTGCGCGGAATATGTGCAGAACTTCCGGTTTAGCGTAAACAAACGTTATGTATGCTATGCAATGTTCCGGCGCTCACGTCATGACTGTTGCATGCTTCACAAAAACTATTACACTACTAACTGATGCTTACATTACAATGTGAAATATCCACATTAATACCAGTAACCTATTTAAACACACTCAATTCAAAAAATAACGTATATAACCGAAGTATTTTGAGCAATAATAGCCTACTTACCTAGCAATGATGAAATCTTATCTGTGTTCAATAGATGGAGACAAAGACCGTAAATCAACAGTGCAGTTCAATCCGCTTCTGTTTTGCTCCAGAAAACGATGTCAGCTAGGTCTATCAGCAAACATACGGCTTAGCTATGCCCAGAAGTCCTCAATAATAATAGTATTTCCCAAGAAATTACGAATAAACCTTGACCACGTTCAGTGCTGCGTCTTTTACTCTACCAGAGTAAATGCATAAGTGAATGCGATAAGAAAAATTTCGGTTACGCTGACCTAAAAAAAGCTATTCCAAAAGCCAAATTAGACATGCTATATATCGTTAGAAAGCTTATACTCTCACCTACTGAATAAATGAATTGTCAATCAAGCCAGACTGTACTAAAAAAGGGCGACAACGCCATAAACAACGCGTGTGGTATTATGCACAGCTATTTTGGAAGATACCGAGGCATCACAAATGCCCGTATATTTCACAAACGGATTGTCCAAGACAATAAATGACCACTCAGTCAAATAGTTAGCTATCCACAGTCAAAACTACCCTACAACTTACCGCCACATATTTTCTCAAGTTCGAAGTTGAGTTCTTGTAGGCTGAAATGTCCACATTTCTAGGCAGACAAAGAAGGCAGCGCATAATGTAACTACTGTTTTTGGTAGTCTTTAAGTAAAACGTAGTTTGAACGTGAGGCCAGGGGTGTTCTGCCTCCTACAATCACCCGCCGTTGTTTCAGCCATTGTTGTCGCCCACTCATCCTCCTGTGTGCTGTGACTGGCTACGTTTGATTGGTGAAACGGAGTCATGTGGGGCTATGACAGGCCAAAGCAAAGACCAGTCAGCCTCTTTGGCGGAAGTCTCTCTGAGAGAAAGAAACGAACAGAACGTGCCTTGAATAAAAAATGGGTAAAAAATAAAAGTAACGATCGGAATGTAGCCGAATATAACGGAGTAAAAGTAACATTTTTTCTTCACAAATATACTCGAGTAAAAGTGAAAAGTATGTTGCATTAAAACTACTCTTACAAGTACAATTCATTCAAAAAGTTACTTAAGTAAATGTAACGGAGTAAATATAACGCGTTACTACCCACCTCTGGCCAACACCTGCACTTTCAACCAGCTGGCTGGACCAGAAATTCTGGCCAATTTCAAATGCCAACAGCACACCATAGGATAGAGATACAGACAAAATGACAACACTTATTGAAAGATGAAGTAGTGAAGAGCAATTTCCACTATAGTTTTGATTTTGTTCATAAATAGTTTTTTTTTGGCTACATTCCAAAGAAGACATGTTGTAAGTATAGCTTTTTTTGTGTTGACAACACAGCAAAAAGGCTGGTCATGCCTATTTCAAATGCCATTTACAGGCCATAGGATAGGAGTGGAGACAAAATGAAAATAGCTATTGAGAGCTAAGAGATTACAGATTTGAATAGAACAAGTTTGTATTGTTAAGATTTTTTAAATATTTATTTATTTATCAACAAATCATGAAGTGGGCTTATTTGGAACACCCAAGGGCTTAAAGGGTACGTTAGGTACTCATTAAGCCCATGCCAGTCTTTTGACATATTTTGACAAATTAAACAATAAAAACATTAGAAACTGGTATAAACAAATTATTGACACTTCAAATGAGAGATTAGACTTTCATTTTAGCTAAAATGTTCTCACATAAATAGGGGCTGTATACATTAAAAATATCTGAAAAGCAGATTTGGTGGGCTTAATAGGGGCGTTTACCCTAATACACACGATTCCCAAAGAAGCCGCTCAATTTGACATATTGCACATGTATGTTGTGTGAAAACTCCTGGGGGAGTAGCGGTCCAAAAAATGGGTGGAAAGAAAGAAACAATATGTGAGATAATAGTAGTGTGATTGCCTAAGACAACCACACTAATAATAATAAATATGTGCAATAATAATAGTGTGTTTGCCTAAAGCAACCACACTAATACCTAGACAATTCCTGCAGAAATTGTGAAGTGTGGTTGCCGCCAACGCAAAGTCGACTTTGTGCTGAATGGTGCGAACAGTTGCTGTAGTATAAGCAGAGACAGAGTATTGTGTACATGCTATAACATCATGGCAACGAGTTTATTTGCAACACATATATTCAGAGGTAAATTATCCCTTCATCAAAACTTGAGATCTCAGTGTTTTACTCACGGTATGTGGTGACGAGTGATGGCGAATCATAAAGCTAGCCGGCATGTTCACAGTCTTGGAAAAACCCTATGTCTATGTTGTACCCCTAAAAAAGGGGAGAAGGATCACAACTGCAACTTAAAGCCACTGATGAACGAAACACTGCTTATCTGGAATTCTTTTCAACAATAAACATTTACATTTGCCAATAAATGAAAGTTCCACAGAACATGTAGGCTACACCATGTCACAATCTACCTTCCATTCAGCGTTCCTTTTTTCACAAGTGCATATAGGCTAAGCAATGACTCAAATAATAACAACCATTATCTTTTAAATTATACTGTTACTGGTAGATAGTATCACAGTAGTTAAAACAATTCTCCACAATCAATTTCAATTTGGCACCCTTTTTTAAATTATTGCATCATCTAACAGAGTCTGCAATTTTACATTCCATTTCAGTTTCATTCAATTAATTCTCTAATTTACTATTTAATTTAATTCCTTCACACTTTTCCTTTCATATGACCTCAATTACAAGATACACATTTATCTACAATGTCTTTAGTGACAAAACAAATAAAAGAAACACTTCAGTTACATACAATAGCTTAATAACAAATATCTGCAAATATTTTAACAGCAGGTTATTACAGTGAAACAGCGTTAGTACCCAAAATGGAAAGAGATTGGGATGGCAGGTATGCCATCCCGCCAAGTTACGCCTTGGCGGGGGCATGCCCCATACCTATACAGCACCGGAGAGTTCGGCACTTTTCAGGGTTCCCCACAGAAATAACCACAACAGCCACAGACACTCAGCCCTTAAAATTCTGTACATTCTGACCCCATTTCAACAGACAGATTTCATAAACAACTCCACATGTCCACACAAACTAAGGGGATTTTGCTTTTCTCTTCTTCTTCCCTTTCTTCTTCTTCTCCTTCTTCTCATTCTTATTTTTCCTGCCGCCTATCCCACTAACAACATGTCTTCCCATTGGACATTTCACCGACATCAGCCAAATCCTCACTCTCACGACCCAATCAAAAACTCGTATACACACACAAAATACCCATACCTTTTTACTTTGAAACATTTCCAGTTTAAACAGCTAATCTGCCTGTGGCCTCGCGGCGGCCAGCCGTGTATAAGTGTAACGCGTGACATGGAATCCATGGTTCGAATCCACCCGTGGGCAAATAAATAATCGTTTATAATTGATTTGTTTTTCACAGAAGTGTCTCAGATATCACTTCTTCTTTTTTAGGTTTGATATTAACATGATACTTGTTCTCCACCTCCATTTTATTATGGAGAGGATCAGGAAATCTTTTCTGCCAAATCAATACATATAAAGTTATCAAAGTATTTACATCAGATCAATTATTGCAACAGTACAAATAGGATTACAACATTACATATTACCATTCTTAATAAACACATAATCACAACAACAGCCAAGTATAAATGTAAAGCTATATTTGTATTTTCGTTCATAACAGTATTAGCAGGGTTGATATGCACAAGCATGAAATGGGATTGAGGCTGGGACTGGAGCAGGTGGATTTACCAAGGCTGCAAGGTGACAACTGGCACACATGCAGTCGGACTCCCTGCTGTCACATGCTGCCGCGGCTGCTGGGTCTCCTGAAGCTACTCGGAGCTTGAGTGTTAAGAGAAATACTGGCATTGGTCTGCTTTTGCCAAGTACTTCATGGGCCACTTCTGAAGCAGAAATTATATTTTTATATACAGTGAGCTCCATAATGTTAGGGACAAAGCCGTATTTTCTTTACTTGGTTGTGTACTTCATAATTTTAGATTTGTAATCAAACAATTCACATGTGGTTAAAGTGCAGCTATCAGCTCTCAGCTTTTATGAAAGGTTATTTTAATACATTTTTATTTCACCCTGTAGAAATAACAGCGCTCTCTATACATACATACAACCCCAATTCCAAAAAAGCTGAGACAGTATGGAAAATGCTAATAAAAACAAAAGGGAGTGATAATGTTAAATATTGTAAATTTTATTTACCCTGTACTATATTTAAAACACTACAACAGCACATTATTTGATGTTTTACCTTGTGAATTTAATTGTTTTTTGAAAATATACACTCATTTCAAATCTGTTGACTGCAACATGCTCTAAAAAAGTTGGGACAGTTGAGTGTTTACCACTGTGTAACATCACCATTTCTTTTAATAACGCTTATTAAATTTAGGCAATATTTTTCAAGTCAAAGCAAATTTAAAAAGTACTGCTTTCTGTTTTATTTGCATTTAATTTATCTGCCTCGACTTTTTTAGAATTGGGGATGTACATACATATTTTCAGGGTGCCATATTGTTCAGGACAAATGGTTTCACATGTGTTTCTGATTAGTCAGGTGTGTTCAATTGCTTCTTCAGTACAATTATAAAGTATGCCAATGGAAGGAAGCCATTATGAGGCTGGGATATATGAAAAAACAGTCAGAGACATAGGCCAAACCTTAAGCTTACCAAAGTCAACCGCTTGGAACATCATTAAGAACGAGAGCACTGGTGAGCTCAGTAATCATAAAGGGCCTGGTAGGCCAAGGTGGACCTATACAGTTGATGACCAAAGAATTCTCCTATAATGAAATAACATTAACTCTAAAACAGAGACCTGGACAGTAAAATTTGGGGAGGGTTTATATTTTCATGGGAACTGTACATCATGATGCTGTATAAATGGTAGGTTCTTTATGCCCTTGACCTTATGTTTTGCCATTTTGATACACAACCTTGTGTAGCTCTATCGCCCAGTATTATCAAATTCTCAACATGAAAATTATTATTGTTATTATAATGATTTTCCACTGATTTCCCTTTTTTGTGTGATGTCAATCCAGGGGATAGGGTGGGAGGGGTAGTCAATATGAATTGCATTACACAAATTCTGTATTGTCTGAAGGTGGAGGCAGCAATATTTGTACTGTGTCCTGTTCTATATTGAATAATTAAACTGACTAATAATAATAATAATAATAATAATAATAATAATGGTAAGTACAGAAACATATGGATAGGAAAGCGTTTGTTAAGATGGCTGAATGAAAGTACTGTCAATGAACAATTAGAGATGGCATTACTTATTGCCTTGACAGCAACAGTGTAATAAGTAATGATAATTTTTAAAAAATGTATGTCTAGACCGTGTCGTGTTAGACAAGGCACATGTAAAGGGGGCAATACCAATAATGATGATGATACCAGCAATAATATAGTGAGGGGGAAATGAAACATATTGTAAACTAAACCCTAATATGATTGCAGGGCCATGTTAATAATAGCTGATATATTGAGACACAAACGTGCACATATACACATGTCCCATTTACCTGCAATATTCTCACTTAAGTGTTATTATGTACGGACAAGCCAACAAACGGGACGTGAAAACCAATAATGAAGTCAAATAGGAAAAATGAAACTACTGATCTATTAGCTGAAATAATGACAGAATACTTCGATGACATCAATATAAAATAGGAACCTGTTTGTAATAAAATTATTAAGACTTACCGAAGCGTAGGTACCACAAAATAACCGCAAAACGCCTCGCGTGTATTCAATATTTAAATTCATTTGTTTATACGCTGTCGTTCATTCATTCAAAACGGAACAGCGCCACGACTGCGCGTGGCCAAAACGATATTACACCCGCAACGTTAAGAACTACCGTTGAGAATGAATGGGGAAAGTTAAGGGCAGAGACGAAAATGTCGTTCCTTCATCCAGGACGGAACAGCGCCATGAAATCAACGTGCGGCCGAAAATATATTACATCCGTAGCGTTAAGAACTACCGTTGAGAATGAACGGGAAAAGTTAAGGGAAGTTAAGCTTAACTATTCGCGGGTCCCGCGCGGCTAAGGTTACAGTCTTGGGAACATGGGGTCGCACGTTCAAGCCCAGCTAGGGACACGTTTCTTTAACCTGCTTTTACCCTCACTAATAATTGTCTACTACTTCTCAATCATTGCTTTTGCACCATATCTACCCGCCGTTCACCGAACGTATACACTGCATTATAACGTACTGTCTGCACGTTCCGTTATTAACCGGCTACAATATTGCAAAGCCATATGGATTCAACGGGAGCTGTTCTGTGCTTACTGGCCTGTGTTCTTCTTTAAAACCACGGACAGGTTTGCTAATGATATTTCACGCATTGCACAGCTATGTCATGGTGCTGCACTAACAAAGTCACAGACTGGTAAAACCTCCGGTTGAAGGATTGAATCCCGCCTCGCCCTCAGGCAGATAACGTTAGTATAAAAGACGAAATTTTCTTACGCTTTTATATTTACCAAAACTCACTCACGGCCACTCATATGCATTTCATGACGGCAAATGTATTCCTTTTATTAAAAAGTTACACCAGTTCACCACTGTGCCATTTCTACTAACTATATTTCTTCACTTGGCTACCGTACAAAATCTTATCAGCAAATGCCACGTTTCTACATTCATGTTACCTCGCCCTGTTCTCTATCTAGCCACATACAAACAATTACTACGTATTTACGTTCTGCAACTCCCCATTAAAACATTACATTTAAAATCATGACTCACTCATAATTATTACTACTACTGAACATAAGAAAAGCACATTAGATTCACACGTTACTTAACCCTCCACTTTAACAGCTAATGCTTTATAGCGACTGTTATATATACCATTCCATAAGGAAACTAAGCTCACTCGTGGTCACTTTATTTACTCCGCACTATAGTCTGTGATCATGTCAACCTTCACCTACATGCCCATTCTGCTAAAAACATTGTTTCAACTACGCAATTTCATAATTTCATCCTAATTAGTGTGGTTGCCTTAGGCAATCACACTATTATTATCGCACATATTATTAGTGTGGTTGCCTTAGGCAATCACACTATTATTATCGCACATATTATTATTAGTGTGGTTGCCTTAGGCAATCACACTATTATTATCGCACATATTATTATTATTATTATTATTATTATTATTCCACCCATTTTTTGGACCGCTACTCCTCCCAGAGTTTTTGCACCACATACACGTGCCATATGTCAAATTGACCGGCTTCTTTGGGAATCGTGTGCTATTACTTTGTGGAAAGTTTCGCTGCACGGTTTTTGAGAAATATGACTTTTTATGGCCAATTTTTCCCCATAGGGATGAATGTAAAACGTGACGTCATACATATGTGAGCGGTGAAGTCACAGCATTGGTCGGCTTAGCACACGTGATGCACTTTTAACCTGCTTCATCTACAGGAAATTTAGAATCCAGATGCGGTGCATATCTCCATTTTCGTCGTAATTACAGAAAACACACATTCGTAAACTTCAAATGATTCATACCACAATGTAGATAAAACCTTGACGAAGATGTACATGCACGGATTGTGTTGTTCAAACGAGGTTTCCTGGCGACTTAGCCACCACAGTGGATATAGCTTAATGCGGAAGTGCACGCGATAAAAACGGTATTCCAAATGCAAAATTACAAATGAAAACGCTGTCAGCTAGGTATATCAACAAACATATGACTTAGGCATACCCAGATTTCCTCAAAAATAATAGTATTTCACAAGATATTACGCAAAATCGTTGACAACGTTTCGTCAAATGCAGCGTCTTTGAATGCTACTAGTGCTAACAAAGAGTGCATGCATTGAATGCGACGATTAAAACACTTTCGGTTGACCTAAAAAACGATATTCCAAAACCAAAACTACACGTGTTATACCTGGTTAGAAAGCTTATGCTCTCACCTACTGAATAAACGAATTCTCAATCAAGCCAGACGGACCTAAAAAGGGCAACAACGCCGTCAACAACATGTGTCCAGCAGCTTCTGGTCCGGTCTTACTCCAGAAGACGGTGTCATCTTGTAATACCACACATGTTGCTTTGGGTGTTGTCGAACTTTGTAGTACAATCTGGCTTGATCTACACATCATCGATCTAATAGGTGACAGAATAAGCTTTCTAACAATGTATAATATGTCAAATTTTACTTTTGTAATACCGTTTTATATTCCAGCGAGTTGGAAACTTTGGTCTCGTTATAACTGCATTACACATCAGTCTGCATTACACGTCAGACTTAGGGTTTTTCCAAGACCCTCTGAACATGCCAGCTAGCTTTGTGATTCGCCGTCACTCGTCACCGCATACCGCAAGTAAAACACTGAGATCTCAAATTTTGATGAAAGGATAATTTAGCTCTGAATATATGTGTCGCAAATCAACTCGTTGTAGTGATGTTATAGCAGGTACACAATGCCCTGTCTCTGCTTATACTACAGAAACTGTTCACTCCGTTCAGCACAAAGTCGACTTTGCATTGGCGGCAACCACACTTCACAATTTCTGCAGGAATTGTCTAGTTAGTGTGGTTGCCTTAGGCAAACACACTATTATTATTGCACATATTTATTTATTATTATTATTATTATTCCGCCAGTTTTTTGGACCGCTACTCCTCCCAGAGTTTTCGCACCACATACACGTGCAATATGTCAAATCGAGCGGCTTGATCGGGAATGGTGTGCTATTACTTTGTGGAAAGTTTCGGTGCACGGTTTTTGAGAAATTCCACGTTTTTTGGGAAATTTTTCCCATAGAGAATGAATGGTGGAATGTTCACCCTTGTGATGTCACAATGCTGTCTTCACACCTTTATGATGTCACAATGCTCTGTTTTCTAGCAGCAGTACTCTGGTCTCTCTCTAGATTTGAACATTCAGCCACTCATCTCTATGGGGAAAAATTGCCCACAAATTGTGCAATGCCTCATTGGACATGGTAGAGAGTCCTTTGTCCATTGGTGTAGATCAGCCTCGCCCCCATTCCTGATTGGCCGATGTTTGATATTTCATAACTTTTGAACCGTTTGTCATAGAAAATTATGGGTCACGTCATTGGACTCAGTAAAGACCTAGCAACCGCCTAGAACTCCATAGCAACCTCCTAGCAACACCCTAGCAACCGCCTATAACTCCAAAGCAACGACCTAGCAACACCCTAGCAACCACCTAGAATAACCTAGCAACCGCCTAGAACTCCATAGCAACCACCTAACAACACACTAGCAACCACCTGGAACACCATAGCAACCACCTAGCAACACCATAGCAACCACCTAGCAACACCCTAGCAACCACCTGGAACTCCATAGCAACCACCTAGCAACACCCTAGCAACCACCTAGAACACCCTAGCAACCGGCTATAACTCCATAGCAACCACCTAGCAACACCATAGCAACCACCTAGAACTCCATAGCAACCACCTAGCAACACCCTAGCAACCACCTGGAACACCATAGCAACCACCTAGCAACACCCTAGCACCCACCTAGAACACCCTAGCAACCAGCTTTAACTCCATAGCAACCACCTAGCAACACCATAGCAACCACCTAGAACTCCATAGCAACCACCTAGCAACACCCTAGCAACCACCTGGAACACCATAGCAACCACCTAGCAACCCCCTAGCAACCACCTGGAACACCATAGCAACTGCGTAGCAACACCCTAGCAACCGCCTATAACTCCATAGCAACCACCTAGCAACATCCTAGCAACCACCTAGAATACCCTAGCAACACCCTAGCAACCGTCTATAGCTCCATAGCAAATGCCTAGCAACACCCTAGCAACCGCCTATAACTCCATAGCAACCACCTAGCAACATCCTAGCAACCACCTAGAATACCCTAGCAACACCCTAGCAACCGTCTATAGCTCCATAGCAAATGCCTAGCAACACCCTAGCAACCGGCTATAACTCCATAGCAACCACCTAGCAACACCATAGTAACCACCCAGAACTCCATAGCATCCACCTAGCAACACCCTAGCAACCACCTAGAATACCCTAGCAACCACCTAACAACACCATAGCAACCACCTGAAACAGCATAACTGCCTAGCAACACCCTAGCAACCGCCTATAACTCCATAGCAACCTCCTAGCAAACACATAGCAACACCCTAGCAACTGCCTATAACTCAATAGCAACCACCTACCAACATCCTAGCAACCACCTAGCAACACCCTAGCAACCACCTGGAACACCATAGCAAATGCCTAGCAACACCCTAGCAACCAGCTATAACTTCATAACATCCACCTAGCAACACCCTAGCAACCACCTTGAACTCCATAGCAACCATCCAGCAAAACCCTAGCAACCACCTAGAACACCATAGCAAATGCCTAGCAACACCCTAGCAACCAGCTATAACTCCATAGCAACCACCTAGCAACACCCTAGCAACCACCTAGAACTCCATAGCAACCACCTAGCAACACTCTAGCAACCACCTGTAACACCATAACAAAAGCCTAGCAAAACCCTAGCAACCAGCCATAACTCCATAGCAACCACCTAGCAACACCCTAGCAACCACCAAGAACTCCATAGCAACCACCTAGCAACACCATAGCAACCACCTGGAACACCATAGCAACCACCTAGCAACATCCAAGCAACCACCTAGAATGCCTTAGCAACCGCCCTGAACTCCATAGCAACCACCTAGCAACAACCTAGCAACTGCCTAGATTCCCATAGCAAGCACCTAGCATCACCCTAGCAACCAACTAGAACTCCATAGAAACTACCTAGAACACCCTAGCAACCACCTGGAACACCATATCAACCACCTAGCAACATCCTAGCAACTGCCTAGAACTCCACAGCAACCACCTACAACACCCTAGCAACCGCCTAGAATTCCATAGCAACCGCCTGGAACTCCATAGAACCACCTAGCAACACCCTAGCAACCGCCTCAAACTCCATAGCAACCACCTACCAACACCCTAGACACCACTTAAAACACCATAGTCACCACCAGAACATCATAGCAACTACCTACCACTGTTCACTCTGTTCAGCAGAAAGTCGACTTTGCATTGGCGGCAACCACACTTCACAATTTCTGCAGGAATTGTCTAGTTATTATTATTATTATTCCACCCATTTTTTGGACCGCTACTCCTCCCAGAGTTTTTGCACCACATACACGTGCCATATGTCAAATTGACCGGCTTCTTTGGGAATCGTGTGCTATTACTTTGTGGAAAGTTTCGCTGCACGGTTTTTGAGAAATATGACTTTTTATGGCCAATTTTTCCCCATAGGGATGAATGTAAAACGTGACGTCATACATATGTGAGCGGTGAAGTCACAGCATTGGTCGGCTTAGCACACGTGATGCACTTTTAACCTGCTTCATCTACAGGAAATTTAGAATCCAGATGCGGTGCATATCTCCGTTTTCGTCGTAATTACAGAAAACACACATTCGTAAACTTCAAATGATTCATACCACAATGTAGATAAAACCTTGACGAAGACGTACATGCACGGATTGTGTTGTTCAAACGAGGTTTCCTGGCGACTTAGCCACCACAGTGGATATAGCTTAATGCGGAAGTGCACGCGATAAAAACGGTATTCCAAATGCAAAATTACAAATGAAAACGCTGTCAGCTAGGTATATCAACAAACATATGACTTAGGCATACCCAGATTTCCTCAAAAATAATAGTATTTCACAAGATATTACGCAAAATCGTTGACAACGTTTCGTCAAATGCAGCGTCTTTGAATGCTACTAGTGCTAACAAAGAGTGCATGCATTGAATGCGACGATTAAAACACTTTCGGTTGACCTAAAAAACGATATTCCAAAACCAAAACTACACGTGTTATACCTGGTTAGAAAGCTTATGCTCTCACCTACTGAATAAACGAATTCTCAATCAAGCCAGACGGACCTAAAAAGGGCAACAACGCCGTCAACAACATGTGTCCAGCAGCTTCTGGTCCGGTCTTACTCCAGAAGACGGTGTCATCTTGTAATACCACACATGTTGCTTTGGGTGTTGTCGAACTTTGTAGTACAATCTGGCTTGATGTACACATCATCGATCTAATAGGTGACAGAATAAGCTTTCTAACAATGTATAATATGTCAAATTTTACTTTTGTAATACCGTTTTATATTCCAGCGAGTTGGAAACTTTGGTCTCGTTATAACTGCATTACACATCAGTCTGCATTACACGTCAGACTTAGGGTTTTTCCAAGACCCTCTGAACATGCCAGCTAGCTTTGTGATTCGCCGTCACTCGTCACCGCATACCGCAAGTAAAACACTGAGATCTCAAATTTTGATGAAAGGATAATTTAGCTCTGAATATATGTGTCGCAAATCAACTCGTTGTAGTGATGTTATAGCAGGTACACAATGCCCTGTCTCTGCTTATACTACAGAAACTGTTCACTCCGTTCAGCACAAAGTCGACTTTGCATTGGCGGCAACCACACTTCACAATTTCTGCAGGAATTGTCTAGTTATTATTATTATTATTCCGCCAGTTTTTTGGACCGCTACTCCTCCCAGAGTTTTCGCACCACATACACGTGCCATATGTCAAATTGACCAGCTTCTTTGGGAATCGATGGCTATTACTTTGTGGAAAGTTTCGCTGCACGGTTTTTGAGAAATATGACTTTTTATGGCCAATTTTTCCCATTGAAAATGAATGGGGCGGTGACGTCATAAAAATGTGAATTATGAAGTTACAGCATTGGTCGGCATTGCACACGTGATGCGGTTGGCTGTTCGTCCTCACCAGCCACCAGAAAGGATATAGCGGAAGTGAACGGATAAAACAGTATTCCAAATGCAAAATTACAAATGAAAACGCTGTCAGCTAGGTATATCAACAAAACATATGGCTTAGGCATACCCAGAAGTCCTCAATAATAACAGTATTTCACAAGATATTACGCAAATTCTTTGACGACGTTTCGTCAGGTCCAGCGTCTTTGAATGCTAATGCTAACAGACTACATGCATTGTATGCGACGATTAAAAAACTTTCGGTTGACCTAAAAAAACGATATTCCAAAACCAAAATTAGACGTGCTGTTATACCTGGTTAGAAAGCTTATGCTCTCACCTACTGAATAAACGAATTCTCAAACAAGCCAGACTGTACTAAAGAGTGCAACAACGCCGTCAACAACACGTGTGCAGCAGGTTCTGATCCGGTCTTCAGAAAACGATGTGGGCTTGTAATACCACACATGTTGCTTTGGGTGTTGTCGAACTTTGTAGTACAATCTGCCTTCATCTACACATCATCGATCTAATAGGTGACAGAATAAGCTTTCTAACAATGTATAATATGTCAAATTTTACTTTTGTAATACCGTTTTATATTCCAGCGAGTTGGAAACTTTGGTCTCGTTATAACTGCATTACACATCAGTCTGCATCACACGTCAGACTTAGGGTTTTTCCAAGACCCTCTGAACATGCCAGCTAGCTTTGTGATTCGCTGTCACTCGTCACCGCATACCGCAAGTAAAACACTGAGATCTCAAATTTTGATGAAAGGATAATTTAGCTCTGAATATATGTGTCGCAAATCAACTCGTTGTAGTGATGTTATAGCAGGTACACAATGCCCTCTCTCTGCTTATACTACAGAAACTGTTCACTCCGTTCAGCACAAAGTCGACTTTGCATTGGCGGCAACCACACTTCACAATTTCTGCAGGAATTGTCTAGTTATTATTATTATTATTATTCCACCCATTTTTTGGACCGCTACTCCTCCCAGAGTTTTTGCACCACATACACGTGCCATATGTCAAATTGACCGGCTTCTTTGGGAATCGTGTGCTATTACTTTGTGGAAAGTTTCGCTGCACGGTTTTTGAGAAATATGACTTTTTATGGCCAATTTTTCCCCATAGGGATGAATGTAAAACGTGACGTCATACATATGTGAGCGGTGAAGTCACAGCATTGGTCGGCTTAGCACACGTGATGCACTTTTAACCTGCTTCATCTACAGGAAATTTAGAATCCAGATGCGGTGCATATCTCCGTTTTCGTCGTAATTACAGAAAACACACATTCGTAAACTTCAAATGATTCATACCACAATGTAGATAAAACCTTGACGAAGACGTACATGCACGGATTGTGTTGTTCAAACGAGGTTTCCTGGCGACTTAGCCACCACAGTGGATATAGCTTAATGCGGAAGTGCACGCGATAAAAACGGTATTCCAAATGCAAAATTACAAATGAAAACGCTGTCAGCTAGGTATATCAACAAACATATGACTTAGGCATACCCAGATTTCCTCAAAAATAATAGTATTTCACAAGATATTACGCAAAATCGTTGACAACGTTTCGTCAAATGCAGCGTCTTTGAATGCTACTAGTGCTAACAAAGAGTGCATGCATTGAATGCGACGATTAAAACACTTTCGGTTGACCTAAAAAACGATATTCCAAAACCAAAACTACACGTGTTATACCTGGTTAGAAAGCTTATGCTCTCACCTACTGAATAAACGAATTCTCAATCAAGCCAGACGGACCTAAAAAGGGCAACAACGCCGTCAACAACATGTGTCCAGCAGCTTCTGGTCCGGTCTTACTCCAGAAGACGGTGTCATCTTGTAATACCACACATGTTGCTTTGGGTGTTGTCGAACTTTGTAGTACAATCTGGCTTGATGTACACATCATCGATCTAATAGGTGACAGAATAAGCTTTCTAACAATGTATAATATGTCAAATTTTACTTTTGTAATACCGTTTTATATTCCAGCGAGTTGGAAACTTTGGTCTCGTTATAACTGCATTACACATCAGTCTGCATTACACGTCAGACTTAGGGTTTTTCCAAGACCCTCTGAACATGCCAGCTAGCTTTGTGATTCGCCGTCACTCGTCACCGCATACCGCAAGTAAAACACTGAGATCTCAAATTTTGATGAAAGGATAATTTAGCTCTGAATATATGTGTCGCAAATCAACTCGTTGTAGTGATGTTATAGCAGGTACACAATGCCCTGTCTCTGCTTATACTACAGAAACTGTTCACTCCGTTCAGCACAAAGTCGACTTTGCATTGGCGGCAACCACACTTCACAATTTCTGCAGGAATTGTCTAGTTATTATTATTATTATTCCGCCAGTTTTTTGGACCGCTACTCCTCCCAGAGTTTTCGCACCACATACACGTGCCATATGTCAAATTGACCAGCTTCTTTGGGAATCGATGGCTATTACTTTGTGGAAAGTTTCGCTGCACGGTTTTTGAGAAATATGACTTTTTATGGCCAATTTTTCCCATTGAAAATGAATGGGGCGGTGACGTCATAAAAATGTGAATTATGAAGTTACAGCATTGGTCGGCATTGCACACGTGATGCGGTTGGCTGTTCGTCCTCACCAGCCACCAGAAAGGATATAGCGGAAGTGAACGGATAAAACAGTATTCCAAATGCAAAATTACAAATGAAAACGCTGTCAGCTAGGTATATCAACAAAACATATGGCTTAGGCATACCCAGAAGTCCTCAATAATAACAGTATTTCACAAGATATTACGCAAATTCTTTGACGACGTTTCGTCAGGTCCAGCGTCTTTGAATGCTAATGCTAACAGACTACATGCATTGTATGCGACGATTAAAAAACTTTCGGTTGACCTAAAAAAACGATATTCCAAAACCAAAATTAGACGTGCTGTTATACCTGGTTAGAAAGCTTATGCTCTCACCTACTGAATAAACGAATTCTCAAACAAGCCAGACTGTACTAAAGAGTGCAACAACGCCGTCAACAACACGTGTGCAGCAGGTTCTGATCCGGTCTTCAGAAAACGATGTGGGCTTGTAATACCACACATGTTGCTTTGGGTGTTGTCGAACTTTGTAGTACAATCTGCCTTCATCTACACATCATCGATCTAATAGGTGACAGAATAAGCTTTCTAACAATGTATAATATGTCAAATTTTACTTTTGTAATACCGTTTTATATTCCAGCGAGTTGGAAACTTTGGTCTCGTTATAACTGCATTACACATCAGTCTGCATCACACGTCAGACTTAGGGTTTTTCCAAGACCCTCTGAACATGCCAGCTAGCTTTGTGATTCGCTGTCACTCGTCACCGCATACCGCAAGTAAAACACTGAGATCTCAAATTTTGATGAAAGGATAATTTAGCTCTGAATATATGTGTCGCAAATCAACTCGTTGTAGTGATGTTATAGCAGGTACACAATGCCCTCTCTCTGCTTATACTACAGAAACTGTTCACTCCGTTCAACACAAAGTCGACTTTGCATTGGCGGCAACCACACTTCACAATTTCTGCAGGAATTGTCTAGTTATTATTATTATTATTATTCCACCCATTTTTTGGACCGCTACTCCTCCCAGAGTTTTTGCACCACATACACGTGCCATATGTCAAATTGACCGGCTTCTTTGGGAATCGTGTGCTATTACTTTGTGGAAAGTTTCGCTGCACGGTTTTTGAGAAATATGACTTTTTATGGCCAATTTTTCCCCATAGGGATGAATGTAAAACGTGACGTCATACATATGTGAGCGGTGAAGTCACAGCATTGGTCGGCTTAGCACACGTGATGCACTTTTAACCTGCTTCATCTACAGGAAATTTAGAATCCAGATGCGGTGCATATCTCCGTTTTCGTCGTAATTACAGAAAACACACATTCGTAAACTTCAAATGATTCATACCACAATGTAGATAAAACCTTGACGAAGACGTACATGCACGGATTGTGTTGTTCAAACGAGGTTTCCTGGCGACTTAGCCACCACAGTGGATATAGCTTAATGCGGAAGTGCACGCGATAAAAACGGTATTCCAAATGCAAAATTACAAATGAAAACGCTGTCAGCTAGGTATATCAACAAACATATGACTTAGGCATACCCAGATTTCCTCAAAAATAATAGTATTTCACAAGATATTACGCAAAATCGTTGACAACGTTTCGTCAAATGCAGCGTCTTTGAATGCTACTAGTGCTAACAAAGAGTGCATGCATTGAATGCGACGATTAAAACACTTTCGGTTGACCTAAAAAACGATATTCCAAAACCAAAACTACACGTGTTATACCTGGTTAGAAAGCTTATGCTCTCACCTACTGAATAAACGAATTCTCAAACAAGCCAGACGGACCTAAAAAGGGCAACAACGCCGTCAACAACATGTGTCCAGCAGCTTCTGGTCCGGTCTTACTCCAGAAGACGGTGTCATCTTGTAATACCACACATGTTGCTTTGGGTGTTGTCGAACTTTGTAGTACAATCTGGCTTGATGTACACATCATCGATCTAATAGGTGACAGAATAAGCTTTCTAACAATGTATAATATGTCAAATTTTACTTTTGTAATACCGTTTTATATTCCAGCGAGTTGGAAACTTTGGTCTCGTTATAACTGCATTACACATCAGTCTGCATTACACGTCAGACTTAGGGTTTTTCCAAGACCCTCTGAACATGCCAGCTAGCTTTGTGATTCGCCGTCACTCGTCACCGCATACCGCAAGTAAAACACTGAGATCTCAAATTTTGATGAAAGGATAATTTAGCTCTGAATATATGTGTCGCAAATCAACTCGTTGTAGTGATGTTATAGCAGGTACACAATGCCCTGTCTCTGCTTATACTACAGAAACTGTTCACTCCGTTCAGCACAAAGTCGACTTTGCATTGGCGGCAACCACACTTCACAATTTCTGCAGGAATTGTCTAGTTTCTCTCACACTGTTGTTATTTTCTCATATGCAAAGCCTACTGGGACATATGCGTCTGCTCCTATTCTCCACTATCAAGTTTTCCGGTTCTAGCTTAGCAAAACAGCGAACAGGATTCCCACCTGCAGATAAGCCTATCGAAATGCCTTATAAACCTTACAAACACTAAAAGTGCATCTCCACGAAATAACAGACAACGGAGCAGGACAGCAGGGTACACAAGTTGCGACCTAGGCAGCTCTACTTCTACGGGCTTGCTGGTTCTTCTCTCAGTCAAGGCTTGTTGGATGGCCGTCAAATCCGTGAGTACATACACAGGCCACATTTCACCTGTTTTTCTGTTGCGTTTACACTTACGTCGCCAAGTTACTTGAAAGAACTGAGGAAATATTGGGTGCATTGCTTTGGAATACATCTTATTTAATTTCGGTGAGGCAAGATAGCCTATATTGTTTGTAGTACCGTAACTTGGCGTCATTTTGATATCAATACTTTTGAGTAACACGTTGAAAACGTGTTTTTATGAGATGCCATTTACATGGACCGAGCTAGCTAGACAGCATGCACATTCCACGTGAACATATTGGGACATTAAAATGGCTGCCGCGGCTTAGCAAGCTAGCATGTCTGGCTACCATGTGTTCTCCACAAATACACTCGGTAAAACTCGGCATTTAGTAATAAACTTCAAACAAAGGCGACAAAATGAACATGTAGCCCGCACGTTATTACAGCAAATGGGCATTAACACCGAAAAACTGAAAAGGAATACCATTCGGAAAGGAGCTGCATTAGAGACATCATGGACATTTCACGTGTGCCTACTGCGACCGTACATAAAATGGCGGTAGCGGCTAAATAAGCTAGCACATTTTCTCGATTTATACACTCGGTAAAACTAATAAAACTTCACTCCATTAACAGTGTATAATTAATATCATACCTGAAAAAGGGGAGAAGGATCACAATTGCAACTTAAGCAGGATTTCCTCATCAGTGGCTTCATCTGGAATGAGGAAAAAGACCACGATCCTCCTCTAGTGGATGGACGAAGGCGTAAGCAATCGATTCGTAATTAGTTTTAGAAGGCTTTCTTATAGATTACCGACAAAACAATTAAACTGAAATAAGTTACGTTTTTGGTTTTAACTTTTCTTAAACCAGCAATGAGTTTTAAGTAGTTTATCATGAATTCTTACAGTTTTACCCAATTTTTATGAATTTCAGCCCAGGTACTCTTGTATAAAAGAACGATCTCAACAGTTCGAAAGAATGCCCAAACCTTACTCAAAATGCAAGACATATGTACAATATATATGTAAACGTATTTCAATGTTTACACAATGCTTTGTGACATTTCCATACCTGAAAAGGGGGGAAATCAACAAAGAAGCCTGGCTACGATGTTCACTCTCTGGCATTGTTACCCAGAATGAAGCAACGTAGCGATAGTTTCCCCTTCTGGCCGTCTGCAGGCATAACTAATCACTAAAGTGTCATGTCCAAAACTAAACAAATCAACTATTGATGATAGTTGAAATAGTCTTTAGACGTTTTAAAACTCTTTTAAACTTTTACAGGACTTTTTATGCCTTCAACAGGTAGGCTAAGTACTATTTATAGATATTTCTATTTTAACTGTAATGTATTTTTTCATGAATTCCTTTTTAAATGTCCACCAATAAACTAAATGTATAAAATCTTTTTTTTTAAATGCATTTTTGTCTAATTGATGAACTCCATAAATTCAGTCTACCACATCTACACTGCGTGATTGCACCATTTAAAAACGCAAGACAGAGCTAGGGAGATTAAATTGATTGATGTATGATTTTGCGTGAATTTCACTCATTTTAACCACACAACTAAAAACATTTAATTGGGCTGTAATTCAGAGTCTAATCTGTTACCTCTGAGACCAACTCATAGACAGAGTAGCCTATTACGTGTTAGCCGAGCCGAATTTCCAAGAACGAAAATGAGGCGAGAAATATGTTAAAATAGTTGCATTTAAACTCATTTTAAATACAGCTTCTGTGAATAAGTATCGGCTGGTAGCCAGTACTACTAGCTTCTGTTGCAGCGAAGGGTGCATCAGCAACAGGCAAGTGGAGTTGTGTACTGTCTGTAGCAAACTCGTTAGAGTGAGTAAGCGTTGCATTCACTGTAACCAAAGACTGAATGCGAAATGCAGGTATAATAAGACCAAAGTTTCCAATACTCTGGGATATGAAACGATATTACAAAAGTAAAATTTGACATATGATATATGTATCATGTATATGTAATTAGAAAGATTATTCTGTCACCTATTGGATCGATCAAGTGTAGATCAAGCCAGTTTGTACTACATAGTTCAACAACACCCAAAGCAACGTGTGGTATTACAAGCTGACATCTTTTTCTGGAGTAAGACCGGACCAGAAGCTGCTCCACACGTGTTGTTGATGGCGTTGTTCCCCTTTTTAGTACAGTCTGGCTTGATTGAGAATTCATTTATTCAGTAGGTGAGAGTATAAGCTTTCTAACCATGTATAACACATCTATTTTTGGTTTTGGAATATCGGTTTTAGGTCAACCAAAAGTTCTTTCATCCTCGCATTCAATGCATGCACTCTTCGTTAGCACTAGCAAAGACGCTGCACCTGACGAAACGTTCTCAACGATTTTGCGTAATATCTTGTGAAATACTATTATTATTGAGGAAATCTGGGTATGCCTAAGCCATATGTTTGTTGATATACCTAGCTGACAGCGTTTTCATTTGTAATTTTGCATTTGGAATACCGTTTTAATCGCATTCACTTCCGCATTCAGCTATATCCATTCTGGTGGCTAAGTCGCCAGGAAACCTCATTTGAACAACACAATCCGTGCATGTACGTCTTCGTCAAGGTTTTATCTACATTGTCGTATAAATCATTTGAAGTTTATGAGTGTTTCTGTAATTACGACGAAAATGGGGATGTGCACCGCATCTGGATTCTGAATTCCCAGTAGATAAAGCAGGTCAAAATCTACTGCATAACTTGTGCATAGCCGACCAATGCCATAACTTAATCTCTCACATATGTATGACGTCACATTCCTCATTCATTCTCTATGGGAAAAATTGGCCATAAAAAGTCATATTTCTCCAAAACCGTGCAGCGAAACTTTCCACAAAGTAATAACACACGATTCCCAAAGAAGCCGCTCAATTTGACATATTGCACATGTATGTGGTGTGAATACTCTGGGAGGAGTAGCGGTCCAAAAAATGGGTGGAATGAAAGAAATAATAATTTGTGAAATAATAGTAGTGTGATTCCCTAAGGCAACCACACTAATAAATAAATATGTGCAATAATAGTAGTGTGATTGCCTAAGGCAACCACACTCATAATAATAATAATATGTGAGATAATAGTTGTGTGATTGCCTAAGGCAACCACACTAATAATATGTGAGATAATAGTAGTGTGATTGCCTAAGGCAACCACACTAATAATTAATATGTGCTATAATAATAGTGTGCTTGTCAAGATCAGCCTCCTTCAAATCATGACCCTCATTCTGGTGTGCTAAAAATGTCAGAGCTATGCATGTACAGTGATGATTCCTTGACTTAGGCTCATAGCCACTATAATCCTGACTATGAGACAACGGCACAGATATCACAGAGGGTGGTGGGGCGCATGCTTGTTGTATGGTATCATTTTCAGAACGGTCTATGACCTGCACACTGTTGTTGACCTCTTGAACCTGGGCTGTGCATGATACTGAGCTGTGTGTGGGGATGACACCATAGGTGGACTACACACCTCCTGTTTACATTCCCTGTCACATACCTCAATGACTTGAATGCCACTGTGTGGTTCTGGACTCTGAAACCAAGGGTTTGAAAGCTCCAACTTGGCCAACTGAGTCCAGCGTTGCTTGGCAGCCTTGGTGTGGCATGATGTTATCACTAAATGATGTGATAGATAATGGACAGACCAGACGACTTTTTAAATATTAACACTAACCAGGATGTTATATAATCATCTCATTTCCCTTTAAATACTGTATGTAGTAATGAGCAGAGCAGTACAGACCTGATGAGCAGGGAAAACAATTAACACTTTTGGATAAGTGTAATATTGTTTTAAGAGTAAATTAATATTAGAATATGTTTTAAATGTTGTGAGACACTTGCTGGTGACATTTCAGACAATTGATATGTAAAATCTGGGGCCACTCCATTGACAATGAATGAGCCTCTGACTTTGTAAGGCCATAAAATGTTTGTGTGAGCTCTAACATCCAAACGACATTTATATTCTAGCATAGCTAGAAGGTCTGAACCAGAATAAAATCCTCATTTGGGTGCAAGAGCTCACAAACATTTTACAGCCGCATAAAGTCAGAGCCCCATTCATTGTCTATGGAGCAGCTCCAGATCTTACATCCCAATGACAACACCGATTGGAGGGTTCTGTCTCCAATTTCTAGCTTTAGGAGAGAGTGGTGCATGTTCACACATACTGACTGAACTGTCCTGGGGCACAGTAGGAACATATGTGAATTCTTAAAATGGGTGACATTCCCCTTTAAAATCATGAAACGAATCTGATATAGTGAATTTCTTAATTATATTTATACAACGGCTTGGCTGAATACTCAGTTCTGATTGGTCCAAGGGTGGGTATTAATTCTTAGTAAAGGGACACCTCAGCCTTTTAACAGTTCTAAAATCAATGCGCTACAAAATACAGCATTCTACAACAGTTGAAACAGCAACTTTGCTCTTTAGAATTTGAATTGTTGGTACATCCCCTCCCGTTTTCAGTGTCCAATTTCATAATTGATGGCAACGTTGAATTACATTTCTAGTTACTGTTGCTAGCTTTATTTAGGGTTGCCAATCCTGGAGCAGTACTCTGCAACAACTATTGTCTTATCACAATCAGGACCTAAGTCCCCTTCTGATCTATCTATATATACTTGATATTTTCCCACAATTACATGCAAATAATCGTTACACAAATTACTAACCTGTTGTGATGAGACTGGACAATTGTGAAATGTGGGTGGTCAATACACCGGGAGATCTATATCACTGTAAACACCTCACAGCTAGACCAATGGGGGTTTGTAGCTGGAGGGGAAGGCTGGTTTGTGGCTGGTGTGAGTCAAAACCAGAGATGATATTTATTTTTCCTCTGTTCGTAAGAACAGGGCACAATTATACTTAAGAATGCACTGGATCATTCGCCACGGGTCAGATATGAATGCGCTGCTCCATATCTCACTTAAGGCTGGCCTGAAACGGACCAGTAACATTCTTGTTACTCTCCGTTTGCAAACGGGGCTATGTTGTCATCAGAGATATATCTGACTTGTTGCTGGACTGTCAATATTCCAATGAGCATCAGAATATTCACAAAGGAGCGGAACGATGCATCAAATATATCTATGACCACAGTTACTTTGGTTTACTTTCGCAATTATCTGACTCCAAATGAAATTAGAATTAAAAATTTGGGTTTAACTATACGTGGAGCTTGGAGTGCTTACGCTCGACTCTGTCTTGTGCCATCATTCCTCAATATATGCTCCTGGGATTAGCACTATTGCTAAATCTCAGTTCGGTGAAGCCTACAGAGGGTAGAAGGCTGACCACCATAATACATGCATTCATTTTTGCATAGACAGTTTTGAGCCTAGGACAGTGCGCATTTATCGGGCTCCTTAAGGTGAATTTGACAAAAACCGACGTATAACGCCCAAGGGTCCTCTTAAGCCAAAAACTCCAGAACCAATACAACACCAATCCCATTAGCGGGCAGATCGTGGTCGCCAGTCTAACTTGAGGACCTCCCTAAAGACTTTCTCTGTATTAGACCCCTGATCAGTGGGTCTTAGAATTGTCCCCCTGAGTAAATACTAAATTCTTAGTCAGAATTTCGGCTGAAAAGAATATAAGATGGAGTCATGAAGACCACACAAGTGAAAAATCAGAAGAATTTTTAACAGGCAGGTAGGTCATTAGCTTAGAATCCACATTCAAGTATAAAATACGGAATTTCTAGAACATAAATACAGAGTAAAAGGATCTTACCCAGCCTGTTCAGCTACACACTGAACACAGAGTATGCGCAGTGTGGGAAGTCGATTACAATCTTCCCCGACAGGATTGTCTCCCTCCCTTTTAAGCCAAATCACACGTTTGATCCAGGCGGCATTGCCATAAATTAACCTGGACAGGTGGTAAAATCTGGAATTTAGGCCCCCACCGTTTGGAGGCTGTTGTAAAAACAATTAGTGGGGAGAGGGGAAAAGGAGATGATTACCAGAGAGGACATTCCATTGTGATAGCTTTTACCTGAGTTTCTGAAACTATGCTTTATTAAACTTTATTTGGTATGAAACATATTTCATTCAATTTCTTGAATTTCCCTGAATACGTCATACCAAACATTTTAAGAGGATGTAATATTATGGTGCAGTTGTCATGAAAATACCCATTTTACATGCAATCCATGTTATTACTACATAAGACATAATACATCAATAGAATGAAAACGTGCACGGTTTGTAAGGTTTTACAGGGTTTGTCAATATTATAAACAGACGGTTTAGAGTCTAGATCCAGGAAAGAAATAAAAAGTCTAATGACAGAGGTGCCCACATGAGGGCACTGGGGGTACTGTCAAGAGTAGTTGCCCCACCATTTTGCCAGAGACCTGATGATCTTTTCACCCTTGATGGCCCCAAAACACACACACACACACACACACAACCATAGACAAATAGTCCAGTTCCCCTTGTCTCAGTCTTGTCCAGATGGTAACATTCCAGAGAGCTAACGGCTTGCTCACACAACCATAGACAAATAGTCCAGTTCCCCTTATCTCAGTCTTGTCCAGATGGCAACATTCCAGAGAGCCAACAGCCTGCTCATCCAGAAGGAGTCCGAGTAATCTATTGTTTTATCACAAGGCTCTTGGGTCCTTTGAAGTATAGGATGAGTCCCAGCCCCCAGGCTCATTCAAAGTCAGCCTTTTCGGAGTCTCAGTTTGACTCCCCTCTACTCACCCTGAATGTAGTGAGGACAATCGAAAAATTGATTTCCGTTAATTGTGATTAAACTAAGTATTGTGATTAAAATGCCAGTTAGGCTTACATTAAGGTATTGTGAAGTGCGATTGTATATATATGGAATATTAATGTGATATATTGGCTGTTTTGTGGCCTTTTAGCTCACACTTTCCCAAAATTCCATCAATGATAAGATCGGGACTCCGACGGCACCAAAAACCGATAGATTTCACTGAACATTCCATGGTTTACATTTATGGGGTTCTGAACCAGTGACATCATAATAGCTCTTACTGGTTGATTTTACGCGCTCATTTGTGGCAGTTGGTTCTCTCAGAATTCTGACTGATAGACAGATCAATATTTTCACTGGACACTTGATACATCCCGCCTTATTATCTTGAAAGTCCCAGGTCATATGTGAATGGTTTAATTGGATTTTGAAAGTAGACACTTCATGCTACAATTATGATAACGGCAATGAGTGTGCTGTTGTCAGGTAAGGCGAGGGAATTGACCCAAATGCAGAATCAAAAACACAAAATCCAAATGGGTAAATACAAACTGAGAATTTTATTTTTAATAAGTTCAAAAACCAGGGAGAACAAAAACAAAGCCACGCAGGGCAAGTCTCAAAAAGTCAAAGCAAAGTTCTTAAAACGCAAAATCGAAGAAAATCCAGAAATCCAAAACAATGCAAAACCAGAACACGGGCAGGGTAGAAAACACTCAGGACAAAACAGTCAAAAGTACACGTGAGAACACATACCGAAACACAATCAGAAAAGCACACAAGGATCCAGCACCTGAGTCAGGGAAGAAAGGAACTTAAATAGACAAGACATTGACGAGACACAGCAGGGTACAATGCACAGGCCACAGAAAGGTGAGGGAAAACGAGACAACCAAAAAACAATAATTGAATAATTGAAAACAATAATACAATTTAACAGGGTAAATGAACAGAACTAAAAACTGAAGTGCCGCCATCTGGCGGCCCAAAAGAGGAAACGCAGACAAACCACAGAACCCTGACAGCTGTGAAGTTTAGGTAGTGTGGTGTACACATAAGACATGTATCTCTTAGTACATTGTTTGAGCATGCGTGGTACTACCAACTCAAAGTATGGCAAGGCTATTGGGCCATTCATTACCAAGAAAGCATAGTGTTAATACACCACAGGTAACAAACAAGGCTGAATCCTTCTGAGGTATTTTAAACATAGAAACTACACGTTCAGATCGCCCAGTTTCACTGTGGCCAAGTGGAATCGATAATGTTTTAGAAAATATATAACTTCAAAAGATTTCAACCTTCTACTGGGATTTCTGCCGTTTATTGAGGGTGTGACAGAAAATGTCGGTGCCGCTGAGTATAAAAAAAATGTTTTTCACATTTACCTTTCGATTGAGCAAGTACCATTCAAAGTAGCTAGCTACTTCCCATTGACATTGTACGGTGATCAGTAAAGGCAAACAGCACAGTACCACTTAATTCTTGTCACTATTCTATCACCACTGTAATGAACTAAAAAAAAAAAAGTGACAAACAACCTTTTCTGTGAGCAATGTATTGTCGCGTTCATGCACATACACAGCTGGCGACATTCTAAAGATCCATTTTGCCCTCCCTACCCACAAGTTTTCAGCATGAACTTACTTTATTTTCCAGCCTGAAATGCGATCATATTAGTTTATGGCTACCAGCGGAGGCTGGTCCATAGAGGCAGAGGAGGTTGCTCCTCCTCTATTTTTGAGAGGCAAGAGGGAGATCAAAATATAAAAAAGAGTAATTGGTTGAAATAAAACATTACCAAATCTCAGTATCATTTATAAAATAATTTTTATCTCTTCTTCGGAAAAAATCCATTATTGAAATTCTGATTAAAATGCTTCAACAGCGACACCTGCAGGGCAGGCAAGAGGGGAAAGGGCAGTCTGTGTGAAGTGGTGGTGGGGGGGCAGAGGAGGAGGGACTCCTGCTGTCCTCATTAGGGCGGGATCTCTTATATCAATTTAATGCACTTCATTTTTTTTCATGCTAATCTGTTATTGGCCAAAACACGTAAAATGATACTCCAAGGGAGGACCTAACCAATCAACAACCAGAATACAATGTTGACATCGCGTTGGTCCAATGATAATTTTCAAATTTCATCTTCAATTCTCTGCCACTGTATTGTATTATAACGTGCAAATTGCGAACTACTTTTAAAACACATCACTAAAAAATTACATTTTATTTAAGCCTTTTCAATCAGAGGAGGCTGGTCCATAGAGGCAGAGGAGGTTGTCCAAATTTATTTTTTTCAGATTTACGTTTCCCTTTTTTACCAAGGAGTAGCTAGCTATTTGCGTTAACCAACGCAACAGTTAGCTTGTTGTAGCAGCCCTGAAGGACTGAGCTAACGGCGAGAATGGATTTTGAGGAGAGTGGTGCTGCTATTGCTAACGAGGCAATTAATGGCAGCGTGATTGAGGGGGTCACAGAGATGCATGGATGCAGATGCAGAGAGTGGGATGGGGAAGAACATCTTGTGGATTATTTGTTGTCACAAATTCCACAGTTTGGATTATGCGGCAGGTGAGGATCAAGACCAGCTCCACACATAATCATGATCAAAAATGATAATTGTAGTGATATATTCATTCCCATCCAGAGCCTGCAGTGATTAGATGTGTCTTTCTCTCTCGTTCACTTGGCCCCTTCTTATATTCATCCATTGTGTTGTAATATGATAGTCAAGAATAAACCACAACGAGCTGTCCCGTTATTGGAAAATAATGTAGGGTCACTTAACCAGGCTAGGCTACATTATTTTCCAATAATGGGACAGCCCGGAGGGGTTTATACCACTTATACAACGGGTTATCAACACTATATGTGGTTACTTTTATATTTATTGATTTTTATCGATTTAATCAGCTGAAAGTGAAATATTCTTCCACGGGCGCTTGGGCATATTATTTTACCGTTGTCAAGCAAAACTCTGGTTGGTAGTTCCATTTGCACTGTTGTTAAGTAAAAACCTCTGGTCGTTAATTCTATGAAAACAATGATTCTATCAAAAAAAAATAGTTCCTTCTCGTTTTATACCATACAGTTAGCACCAATTTTGGTCATCATTACATTATTTTATAAAACTGCATGAAACCATAAGTCAATCAAATTCATTTCCCCAGTACTGTCTTACTTTTTAAATGGTGTGGTCGCGCAGTGTAGACATATCGTTTTTCTAAGACCATCTGAAACGGGTTTTCAATGCCAGCTAGCTTTATGACAGGTTCGCCGTCACTTGTCACCTAGCCAATATTAAAATTCTTAATTAAGTCAGAATGGTCTCACGGCATGCTTGTTATCCCGGCTAGCTAGCTAGCTAGCTAACTATTGAATTGTATTCAAAACAGCGGTTACTTTAAATGCAATCGTTCACAAACATACAGATGAAAATGCATCCTGTTAAATGAGTTAAATGCGGAACGCCTATTCTCCTGCCCAAATAAGGGACGATTCCGATTTGTGCGATGGCTGGCAACCGTAATAAAAGCTAGCAACAGTACCTAGAAATGTGATTCAACGTTGCCATCAATAGTGAAATTGGACATTGAAAAGGGGAGGGGATGGAACAACAATTCAAAAGCGAAAGAATAATGTTGCTGTTTAAGCTGCTTTAGAATGCTGGATTTTGTAGCGTATTGATTTTAGAACTGTTAAAAGGCCGAGGTGTCCCTTTACTGAGAAATAATGCCCACCCTTGGACCACTCAGAATCGAGTATTCAGCCAACGATAAATGTTAATATGATATTTGTTCCTTATGGAAGATGGGGATAAACTTTGGGTGCATTACTTACCTTAGTTGTATAGTAAGTTTGCATTAGGTTGCTAGTTGGATTATTGCAACATTTGAACATAATAACCTAACATAACTTGAACATAAGAAAGTAGAGATAAGTAGCCAACTAGTGTAAAATAACATGATGCCGTGGGTTGGTTTTCTTCCTGTCCCCAATTTTTTGAGTCACCAGCCGCCACTGATGGCTACACATGGCATGTAGTTGGCTATCTCCCTGGATATGAATTAAGTGTATTTAACAGGAACTAAAATAATGAATGCGATTTTATCCACAAAAATAGCTATACAAAAAGGCAAAAATGTTGTGGTCACGATCGCCGTCATAGAAACCAATTAAATGAAGGCGCATAATATAATTAACCCAACATGGGCTTACATTTTCTGAACCTCGGTGATGTAGTGGTGTAAGTACACTTCTAGCGCTAGCAGTGGTACGCTCCTATCAACACAACACACACAGCACTCATCTGATATGCACTTATACTTATAGCTAGCCACCGCTACAGCATTTTCAGTAATATGGGAGCAAACCTAGGGTGTTTCTCAATACCAAGAATGCAAAGAACGGACTTGTGTTCTTGGGGAGAACGTTCTTGTTCTAGTTTCACCTGCGGCCAAGCAGAATCGATACCGTATCAGAAAATATATAACTTTAAAAGATTTACTTCAATTTTCTACTGGGACTTTAGAGGGTGTAACAGAAAATTATGGTGCCGCTGACTATAATCCAATATTTTTCACATTTATCGATCAATTGAGCAAGTACCAAACAGTGTTGGGGAAGCTACTTTGAAAGCATAGCTTTACAAGCTACCCAATTACTTCACACTGGAAGAAGCTGAACTACAGCTAGGGCTGCCACGATTAGTCGACGTAATCGATGACGTCGACACTGAAAATGCGTCGACATCAACATTTTAAACCAATGCATTGTTTTTTTTATTTTTATGAATTTACCTTTTTGATTTCTAAAATGCTTCAATTCATTATAACAAATGTTTTTCTTCAATATCATTACATAATTGCTGGGTGCATGAGGTCAGTCGTTTTTGGCTCCAGTCTGTGGTCGGCTCCAGTCAACGCTACACTTTTTATAAAAATCATGGAGGCTGCAACAGAGTCTGACTCAGTTGCGAAAGAGGTTCAGTGTAAAAGTTTCCAAAGACCCTAAGATGTCTAGTCTTCCTGGTCTTTTTGTGGAATTGCATAATCGCAGAGCAAAATTGTGGCAGTTTGAAAAAGCAAAAGGGACCATTACTAGAATACTAGAATACTGTTATTTTACCCTGACAAAAAGTGTCAATGTGTCAAGCGTTTTGAGTCAATTATAACGGGCTAACAAAAGCCGCGTTTCCACCACAGGAACTTTCCCCAGGAACTAGGAACCTTTTGAGGAACTCAGTGGTTTCCACTGCAGGGACCAGGGTCTAAATTAAGTTCCGGGGTCTTTATTTTACCCCCAAAAAAGTCCCTGCTCGGGGGGTAGTACTTTCCAAAAGTACCGGAACATTTGGGGTGGGGCGCAAGCGCTGAACATTTCTGATTGGTCGAGTATTCGCAGCATTTCATTTTAAACGCCACTTTTAAAAATCTGCAGCCACAAACAGATTTATTATTTTCAAAATAATAACTTGAATTCAAACGTTTATGTTATGCTGTGCAGTAGCCTACTTTTGGTTATAGCCTGCCAACATCTACAGATGAGAAATTAAGACTAAGGATTATAATGTGTGCTCTTCTGTTCTTTTCTTGCTTTAGCATTAAGTCTGTTTTATAAAATATTAAGCGTTCATGCTGGGACAGCATATTACAAACCAAAACATTCAAATGATTTAATTCGGTTGCTGAATATTTTCAATATTATAATACATAATACATAATTTTACTCTGCGATTCTTCAATTCCACAAAAAGACCAGGAAGACTAGACATATGGACTCTAATTTATGGTGCATGGTTCGCATCTTGATGGCACACCAAGTATTTAGCTCCTCCGCTAGCAGTAACTTTAAAAGATGAAAGCAAACGGTGGATGTACCACTGCAATATTAATTTAAATTTTCATGCAAGTCCGAGTTTTCATTCTATTTATTCTTGTCATTTTGTGATAACATGGAAATGACGATGAGAGTAAAATTAATTAATTCAACAGCAATTTTTTTATGATGTGTGCATGTTTTCTTCTATAAATGTTGTTACCAGGGATTTGTGGAATGTGAATGCATTACGTCGCCTCGGATGTCAAGACATGAAAGTGAATGTTCGCGTAAAAACATAATGAATTTGTTTGAGAGGATGTGTAAAACAGTTACAATCTCTATATTGGTATGTGATATCCTGTTTGTTGCATAACAACGGTCCAAGTCGAACTACCAACGAGAGTTTTGATTGACAATGGTAGAATAATATGCCCAAACGGCTGTGGAAGAATATTTCAATTTCAGGTGAAGTCGAAACAAATCAATAAATACTAAAGTAACCATATATAGGCATTGTTGAAAACCTGTTGTATAAGTGGAATAAACCCCTGTCCTGTTATTGGAAAATAATGTACTTCGGTGACAGTATGGAGTTGCAGAAGAAATCATATGACAGATGGACCGACGACGTCGCTTTTTCATACGTCAGTGGACTAATTTGCCTAATCGTCGCAGGACTTTAGACCGCGGTGGAAACGCAGACAACAAAAGGCTGAAGGAACCTTTTAGTTCCTTGAAAAGTAGTTCCTGGGACTAAAAGTTCTGGGTACTTTTGGTGGCTAAGGAAAATCCGGATTAAAATATTCAGCAACCGAATTAAACCGTTTGAATGTTTTGGTACGTAATATGCTGTCCCAGCATGAATGCTTAACATTCTACAAAATGAATACTAAAGCAAAAAAAGAACAGAAGAGCACACATTATAATCCTCAATCTTAATTTCTAATCTGTTCCAAGACGTTGGCTAGCTATAACCAAAAGTAGGCTACTGCGCCGCATAACATACTAGTTTGAATTCAAGTTATTATGAAAAATATATGAAAATAAATCGGTTTGCGGCTGCAGACTTTTAAAAATGGCGGTTGAAATAAAATACTGCGAGTAGTCGACCAATCAGAAATATTCAGCGCTTGTGCCCAACCCCAAAAGTTCCGGTACTTTTGGAAAGTACTAACCCCCGAGCAGGGATTTTTTTTTTTGGGTAAAATAAAGTCCCCGGAATTTAATTTAGACCCTAGTCCCTGCGATGGAAATGCACTGAGTTCCTCAAAAGGTTCCTAGTTCCTGGGGAAAGTTCCTGCGGTGGAAACGTGGCTTTAGCTTGTGCTGTATCAACGACGGGGAATGCACAAGGCACGTCACCTCACTTGCCAACCTTAGTTGCTACTGCCATCTAGCGAAGATTCTAACAAATTACACTTTTCATCCTCTCATTCGGTTAATGCGGGAGACCTTTCCCTGGCTTTTACATTTGAAGCAAAACTACCGAACGTCAAAAAATTCTAATACCGAACCGTTTCTTTTCTTTTTTTTTAAGTACCAAAAAAGTGCTGAAGTTTCGATATATCCTGCAACATTACGTCAGACACATACCTATTCCAATCCATTGCTCAGTGTAGCAGAGAATGCACATTTCAGAGCACCTCAGTGACAGATAGAATAATAACACATAAATACTAATTTCAAATAATAAATACGACATTGAGAAAAAACGAAACAAAAGACAAAATATCAACTCGCGACCTGCGTGCTGCGCGCAGAGTAGCCTACCATATTATTTATTTAGACATTGGCAGATAAGAAAATTTTCGGTTACGCTGACCTATAAAACGCTATTCCAAAAGCAAAATCAGACATGTTATACATCGTTAGAAAGCATATACTCTCACCTACTGAATAAATGAATTGTCAATCAAGCCAAATTGTACTAAAAAGGGCGACTACGCCATAAGCAACAGGTGTGGTATTATGCACAGCTATTTTTGAAGGTAGCCTATACAGGCATCACAAATGCGCATATATTTCACAAACGGATTGTCCAAGACAATATATGACCACTCAGTCTCAAAAGGGACATCTCTACGCGTAAAACCAATGGAAAGATTGTATATTTATTCAATGTTTAGTGCCAGATATTGACTGTAGAATAACATGGTATAGTCTAATTTAAAAAAAAAATTTGTCTAGTTTATTTCGTTATTCATTGAGCAGCGTTTTCACTGCTATATTGGCATATTTTAGGGCTAATGTCGTGTTTATCTTGTTGCTACGGAATACGATTTCTCTCAGCATAATGACGGATTCAAAGGCTAAACAAACTCACCCGATATTGTCGTCAAATGGATCCATGCCAAAGAAAAGTAATTATTCATCCTCTCAAAAAGCTTTTACTAACAAACTTTTAGTAGCCTAGCATGCACTCTGGTTGGCACTGTCTTCCATTTCTTCCCTGACGTTCAGACCCTCCCCTCACTGATAAAAACTAGACCCTACGGTGTCGGATTACTTGCGTTGCCATGGATGCCTTCTAGCCGCTTGCCGTGAAGAAGTTTACTAGATGTCGTAACACTTTAGATTTGGAGCTACAGCTCTTCCTCACCCTAACTAATAAAAAAGTCCAAATGGCAGGCAAACAATATGGCGGACATAGGTAGTCCCAATAGCAAAGTTGTAGAGCACATTCAGACTCATTGGTCGGTGAAGTTTTGTGCTGATCTGACTTATGGTGTGGGAGTTATGGCCTTTTAAAGTATGACCCTTTGTTATAGTGCCACCATCTGGCCGACATAGGTGATTGGTAGTGCCTGAGTAGTGAGGGGCCATAGGAACCCACCTACCAAATTTGGTTTGTCTACAACTTATGGTTGCTGTGCCTCAGATATTTTAGCGGAGAAAACTTCCATGCCCCAACGAAAAAGTCAAAATGGCGGGCAAACAATATGGCGGACATAGGTGGTCCCCATGGCAAAGTTGTAAAGCACGTTCAGATGCATAGGTCGATGAAGTTTTGTGTCGATCTAACTTATGGTGTGGGAGTTATGGCCTTTTACGCATGACCCTTTGTTATAGCGCCACCATCTGGCTGACATAGGTGATATTTAGTGCCTGAGTAGTGGGGGGCCATAGGAACCCACCTACCAAATTTGGTTGGTCTACAACTTATGGTTGCTGAGCCTCAGACACTTTTAGCGGAGAAAAATAAGAATAATAATAATCCTAACAGATACAATAGCGTTCCACCAGCTTTGTTGCTTGGACCCCTAATAATCCTAACAGATACAATAGGGTTCCACTAGCTTCGCTGCTTGGACCCCTAATAATCCTAACAGATACAATAGGGTTCCACCAGCTTCGCTGCTTGGACCCCTAATAATAATCCTAACAGATACAATAGGGTTCCACCAGCTTCGCTGCTTGGACCCCTAATAATATTCCTGACAGATACAATAGGGTTCCCCCAGCTTCGCTGCTTGGACCCCTAATAATAATAATAATAATAATAATCCTAACAGATACAATAGGGTTCCACCAGCTTCGCTGCTTGGACCCCTAATTAAAGCCGCAAGCGGTTTTTGTGCTAAGAGACGCTGTCGGATTACGTAGTTGCGTCACCATGGATGTGTCCTAGCATCTTGCCATAAAGGCCTTTACTATGACCCTTTGTTATAGTGGCACCATCTGGCCAACATAGGTGATTTGTAGTGCCTGAGTAGTGTGGGCCAATAGGAACCCATGTAGGATATGTGGTTGGTGTAGGACTTATGATTGCTGAGACTCAGAGACTTTTAGCAGAGAGAAATAAGAATAATCCTAACAGGTGCAATAGGTTTCCAGCAGGTTTGGTGCTTGGAGCCGTAATAAGTAGATAGTATAGATAGGAGTAGTAATGGTTCCTTTTGTGGATGAGGTAGCATGACATGGCTCGTATCCAAGACCTATAGTGTCATATGATACCACTACTGTTGCACTAGGGTAAAAAATGAGCCTGCTTGAGGTAGACCATAAAATAGAAATGTGGCTAACAACTATAAAATGAAGTGTGTGGAGTGTTAAGAAAGTTTCCGTAAGACAATGTGAGAATGATAAAGATTTATTGATTTTTACTGCAATAAGTTCAGTCAATCTCTGCAATGGTAATTGCATATATAAATTTTGTATTGCATGTAACCAGTAATAGGGTAAAAGTAATAGTTCATTGGAAAGTATTTTGGGAAATGATACAAAAGAATGGAGATCACAAATAAAATGGCAAGGGATCACAGACACACATTAAAAGTTTATGCAAATAAAAAAAGTGTGAAAATACAAATGAAAATCATGAATAAAATGGCAAGAGATCACAAAAAACCAAGTTAAAATCTATGAAAATAAAATGTGAAAATGAAAATCAGAATTAAAGAAAGCAAGAGATCAAAAAATGTTGAAAAGAAAGAAAAAAGTAAAATCATAAGTGAAATGGCAAGAGATTACAGAATGCAAAGTGAAAATCTATACAGGGGCCAGCCGATTATTTCTCATCCCCTGGGGTCCTATTTGTAGTTATGAAATAAGTGAACAATATGTACAGGTCATTTGCTTCAAGTTGTGTAAAAGAAATAAGAAAATATATACAGTGCTGTTTTGCTGTAATTTGTGTCAAATAAGTGGAGAACATATACAGTGAGTGGTTGATTGCTAGACTTTAAGTGACTGTTCCACAGCCTACTTGTTGCAGTGTTTGTTTGGACATCGTATTTTACAGGGCTTTGGGAAAAAAATATTCCAATGCAGTATTATATGGGAGGTCATCAGGATGGGGTCCATTTATGGAGATGCTCAAGGAGGCAGCCAGGTGTTGTCCTTGAAGCTGGTTTCGGAGGTGTGTTTTCACCTGAGGATAAAGCAAAAAGAAAAAGAGAAAGAAAACCAGAAAGTGCAGTTACATAAAGAAAATGTGTAATTATTTGTTGTGCTTTTCAAAGTCATGCTCTTACCCTGTTCATTGTCGAGAAATGATGTTGACAGATCATACTGGAAACGGGGATAACTAGTGCAATGCATTTACAGAGTATAGCATTTTTTCCCCAAAGATGCTATATGTCGATAATTGTGGTGCTGTGTTAACAGTTTACTGTGGTTTTGGGTAAGGCAGTCTTCATCATAAGAAATGTTATGTTAGCGCTTTTGATATTGCCTGTGTTGAAAGTGCTGCGACGGAAACAGCAATAGATGTACCCAATAGTCACGTGTCCAAAATGTAAACAAGTCACGGTAGGGCAAAATTGTATGAGGGTGTGCTAACCTTGACAAGCCAGCTGTATTGTAATGTTAACTTATAGTGATCCTTAGTAGCTAGGCTCCTTACATGCTTGTTAATAACTTATTTGAAGAGTTGGGGGTCTGAGATTGACAGTGTTGTGTTAAGAACATAGATAGATGAACTTAGAGTTAAGTTGAATGCTCAGGTATGGGAAAATGTGTGCAGGGGTGTTCATGAGACTATTTTTGAATTCCGGATTGATTGTATTCAGGAATTCAGGCAGCCATGTTGTCTGTGGAGAAAAGCAACGACAAACCTTCCTATCGTGTATGATTATGTTTTGATTGAGTGTGCACGGAGAGGAGGGGCTATTCAGAGATGGGTCTGTTGTCAATGTATTTGTGTGTGTGAGAGAGAAAGAGAGAGAGATACAGGGGCAAGGAGGGGCTGAGCAAAGCAATGTGCTATGCGCAGCTGTGGAATGAAAGAAGATTTTATCCATTTTAAAGAGTAAAGAAAATATAAAATCAATATGTGGTGGGCTGGCACAAAGAAATCAATGGCTTTATGTTGAATGCTAGGGGCGACATAGCTCAGGAGGTAAGAGCAGTTGTCTGGCAGTCGGAGGGTTGCCGGTTCGAACCCCGCCCTGGGCGTGTCGAAGTGTCCCTGAGCAAGACACCTAACCCCTAACTGCTCTGGCGAATGAGAGGCATCAATTGTAAAGCACTTTGGATAAAAGCGCTATATAAATGCAGTCCATTTACCATGTTAAACATTCAATGTTTAGACATGGCAAATCTGTGATGTTGCAGTATGCATCATTTTTAAAGTAAACTCCAACACCACCATGCTGCTGTTTTTTTAGTTCCATGAAGATATGTTCAGTGTCATCATATGCAAGGCATCTTGGTTTGCTGTAAAATGAAAAGTTGTTCAGATGAGTGTCTTGGGTAGAATGTTCTTGTTTGAGCCATGTTTCTGTCACACAAATGACGTCAGCTGCCAAATATCTGTGATCACATTGAATGTCTTTGATATGAGCAGAAAGTCTTTGAACATTGTGCAGAAAAATTCTGTACATTGTATTGAAGGATTGAAGTGGTGGCTCAATGAATGCAGGCATGTTTTGTATTGAAGTGTGAATTGTGTCATTAGCGTATATAGCAGTGGCGTTAAAATGAGTCCTTCAAGAGATGTTACATGAGTCAGTGCTACATATGCTTGTCCAGAGCTAAACATTTTCTTGAGAGAGACAACAGCTTTCTCCACTGTTAAGCCTTGTACTTTGTGAACAGTGCAAGCCCAAGCTACTTTCAGAGCAAACTGATGTCTCACACCACCACTGTTTGTTATTCTGCCCTCTTCAGGCTCAATTGGTGTGGCTTTTTCCAGTCCAGCTTTTGAAGATGGTTTTTTTATTTCAAGCCATTTTTCCAACTTTTTCATTATCAAAGGTGACATATATCCTTGATGGAAAAGTGTCATCATCCTTGTAACATATGTCAGAAACTGTTCTAAATACTCCATTTGCAAGTCCATCTGAAACATCAATGTTTTTCAGTAACATCACACGTGCATGTATGCCAAGGTGCAGTCTATTTACCAAACAAGTATTGTAAACTTTGAGATGGTGTGTCATTTCTCTTTTCAAGCGACCAGTTTTAGCATCCCTGTCAAAATCTTGAGCTTCAATGGAAGTGGTATGAGGGCACATGTTGTCCAACATCTGAAAATTATGAGTGTCAACTTGTTGGTTTGTTGCATAAATGTGAAGATCTTCACTGAATTATCCTTCTCCTGTCTCACGACTTTTCAGCATGTTTATATCTTGTTGTTGCAGTGGTTGCTTTTTCTTGTGTGTTCTTAAGCGATTCAGCAACTGTGCAAACTGTGTCTCTCTGTCTGAGTACTTCTGTGAGTTCTGTTACAGCAAAATTATTTTGCCATAAGTTGACACCACTTGGTTGTGTATACAAGGGTTTTCCTTTGACTGGTGGTAATTGATATAGGTCTCCTACTGCAATGATAGACACTTTACCAAAAGAGGAATAGTCACCTGTTTGTTTGATCTGTCTTAACCATCCGTGGATATATGTAAGTTTATGATCAACCATGGAAAATTCATCAATAATCAGTATTTGGAGCTTGTTGAGTTTGGCTCTCAAAGTATTAATTTTTTCTTCTGCAAGTGGTTGATATGGTAATGAGATCTATTCCAATTGAAAAACAATTGTGTATTGTAGCAGCATCAATGTTGTAAGCAGTAACACCAGTTGGAGCAGTCAGTAACACATGCGTGTCATTGGGGTTTTCTGACAGCTGTGACAAGATACGAGATGCTTCATTATTGATTGCTTTTAATAGGTGGGACTTGCCTGTGCCAGCTCCTCCAGTGATAAATACATAAAATGGATCTGGGTTTTTGTGGTTGAGTTTTTGTAAACACCACTGCCGAATCTTGTAAAATAATTGCAGCTGTTTCTCATTTAGTGACCGTAGTTGACACATTGCAGTGTCCTTTTGTAAATGGACTGCATTTATATAGCGCTTTTATCCAAAGCGCTTTACAATTGATGCCTCTCATTCGCCAGAGCAGTTAGAGGTTAGGGGTTAGGTGTCTTGCTCAAGGACACTTCGACATGCCCAGGGCGGGATTTGAACCGGCAACCCTCCGACTGCCAGGCAATCGGTCTTACCTCCTGAGCTATGACGTCCTTTTGTAACCCACAGAACCTAGGTTCAATAGTGAAAGTGTTGCTTTCATCTGGCTGCAGATCGGGAAGGATTTCATCAGTGTCCTCTGTGTTTGTTACATGATTGCTCATTGCTTCCAGACACTGTAGACGCTGTAATTTTGATTCTGGGCAAATTAGCGCCCATGCATCTTCCGGTGGTCCATCTCTGTTTAGATCTTCTTGAGCCTTGTCAATTCCATCAGCTTCTTTTTCAAACAGTTTCTGATTTGTGTCAACCAGAAATTTCACAGCCTTAAGTTCAGTGGTCATGATTTTGACAAAGCCTGTGTGATAGAATTCTTCAAAGGTGTTGAAGTTTGGTGGTTTCAACTCAATCGTTGTAATGAGGAAGGAATAACTGTAGAATACTGTGGTAATATTTCTCAGGATTTTTTGTGCATGAGAAGCGGGCATAACACACAACAGCAGCATCCATGCGTGTCCTCTTCATTACAAATCCTAAGTCCTTATCCAGTTTTATGGTGTTAGGTGATGACTTGTCTGATTTTGACTGAATTCTGTACTGTGATGCAAAGGTTGCCAAACACATTTCGGGAAATGCTTCTGTTTTTGGTCTTCCTTTGTATTTGTCTGTGATGCTGTTCATCCATATGCTGTCTTTTTCAGTGTTAATACAGTCAAGTCTTTTCTGAAGAAGATGAAGTGGAAGACTCATTTTGATAGGATGTTCACCAGTTGGAATGAATTGAACCTTTCTTGATCCCTCTTTGAGTCTCATATTTGTTAATCGTGGTGACGGAGTGTAGCACAGTGGGTAAGGAACTGGGCTTGTAACCGAAAGGTCGTAGGTTCGATTCCCGGGTGGGACACTGCCGTTGTACCCTTGAGCAAGGTACTTAACCGAAATTGCTTCAGTATATATCCAGCTGTATAAATGGATACAATGTAAAATACTATGTAAAAGTTGTGTGGCTCTGGATAAGAGCGTCTGCTAAATGCCTGTAATGTAATGTAATGTAATCGGTATATGCTCTCTTGTGCAGATACTTCTCGGTTATGAAGATAAACACTTCCAAGTTTCTGTAAGGCTAGTTTGGCATCAATATTATTTGAAGCCTCTTTTTGTGCTCGTTGTAGCAATAATCTCATTTCTCTCTCTTGCTTAGATATATAAGATATTATATACACAATGCAAGAGTAGGCGTCAACAACATACTGAATATCCATATTTACATTCCAGCATCTGAGAAGGTGTGTGTTATACTGATTTACCCAAACATCAGATGGTTTTCTCTGTAAAACAACATTGGTTTTTTTGTCATGCATATGAATGCAGCTTCAAACAGCTCCTGGGATATACCAATAGATGCAAAGAGGGAATCTGCAGAGTCAAAAGATGTGTCAGCATTCATCACAACTTGCCGTACTCTCTCCATAATCTGTCCTGCAAGTTCCATTGAAAGCCTTGGATGATTGATTTGTTGTTGTGGTTCTTTTTGGTTAGGCTCACTATTGTGGTGCATTTGTGCTTCAGAAATTTTATTCCTTGTGATGAAAGTGTTTTTTGATTGTGGCCGTGGGAAGTTAAAGCAACAGACAGTTTTGTTTTTTCTGCAGCTCCTCCCTTTTGCTGTGTTGTTGCACAGTAGAGACAATGTCGTGCATTTCCTTATCATCAAGAGGTGGCATTTCATATGTCACATATTGATCAACAAATGCTACAACATCTGCATCATCAGCTTTATCAACTTGAGGTGAATTTTCAACCCAGAATAGACAATGAGTATGAGGTGAACCTTGTTGCTGAAATTTCACTGTGTAGAAGTAGTCAAAATTTTTCCAATTGGTTGAGCTGGTGACATGATGACATCTTTAAGGAAACAATGAAAGTGATAATCAAACATTCTGTCAGCTGTTATGGGATTCTTTCTCAAGAGATCACATCTCTCTGACCAGTCCAGATCATCAGCATTTATGTTTCCCTTCTAGCCGGGGGAGAATTTCCAATGTCTCTTTCCATCGCATGTCAGCTGAAGAAAATGAACAAAACCATTTTGGGATTCCAAGTTGTCTGAGTATTGCAAAAAGATCTTTCTGAACACTTTGTCAGAAAGCAGGTGTGCCTCTGATAGGTTTCATGAATTTGTATCCCTCGTCAAAATTGAGAATTCTTCGAAGTGAATCTTTGTTCATTAGCATGTCTGATGTAATTTTTCTGCCAGAGTCGTATCCTTTTCTTAGTGCAATAGATACATTTGAGACCACTTGGTTAATCTCAGATAAATATTGTGCATAAAAAATGTAGTCCAGGTTCTTTGCAAATCTTCCATCTGCATTGAGTATCCGGTTATTGAAATATCTACACAAGGTCAACTTTTTTTCCCTAGTATCATTAAAAGTTCCTTTGGGGAAAAGAACAGGAAAGCATTTTGATTCATTGTCTTCATTGGTTAATAATCTGACTGGATTGTTGTCTTGTGCTGGGGCCAGAGACAAAATTCCATCAAAGTACTGATCCATCACCTCTTGGACAATATCAACAGGTTGTAAACATATATCATTGAACATTCCATGTTGCTGTGTATCATGTATTGATTCATCAATGTCTTCATCATCTTGTTTTGTTTCAGTGGATTGTTCATCATTAGCGTTTTCTGGATTAACCACAACACAGGTTTCATTGTCAAAAGAAATAGCTTCACATGTGTGCTGATTTATGTCATCATTTTCATTGGATTGTTCAATTTTGTTCAGTGGATTAATCCATTTGTTGTTGAAGGTAATATCTTTATACCATGGGTTATGTTGTTTCAAATACGAGAAAGCTTTATGAATAGCAGCAGTGTTTACATATTGATATTCATAGTGGCCTTTGTATGTTAACTTTCTCTTTAATTCCACACAGATCATTAATTCATCATGCTCTGGTCTTGGAAGTATACTTGCAATCTGAGGGACATTAGATGGTACACACATGACAGGTCCATGAACACCATTTTGTCCCCCTTTTGGTAAAGCAAGCATCTTCATAAAAGGAATGTTTATTGCAATCAAATGTTGTTCCAACGAATTTAAGTTCTTCAGCTGTGGTGGAATGGGATCCAAGACCAAATTATTTGCAACACTTTCCGGAGGCATTCTGCCATCAAGATGTTTTCTGTGACATTTGTAACAAATCCACAGTGTACTATTAGGATCTGTACAGTGTTTTACAGAGGTGCTTTCGCATTTGTGAAGGTACGTTTCAGTAATGCATTTACTGGCTAATGAAGCTATAGCATTCCCTCTTTTTCCATATGTGGCTTTTTTACATTGTATGACTTGATGTTTAAACAATTGTCGATGGCATACGGAGCACACATATTGGGGACCAGTCCTAACCTTGTCTTTGAATTCCTGAACAATGTAGTCCATTTGTTGTCTTTGTTTCTTTGATTCAATCCTTCTGGTAATATTGTACTGTTTCAGGTTTTCCTTGTGTTGTTGATTAGTGGCATATTTGTCTATGCTGTATTGTTTTGTACTTGCGCGGTGTTAGTCATGAGCAGCACATTTGTCTATGCTGTATTGGTGTGTACTTTCACGGTGTTGTTCATCAGTGGCATATTTGTGTGCACTGTATTGTTTCACATTTGTCCGGTGTTGGGCATCAGTGCCGTATTTGTTTATGCTGCCTTCTTTGACAGTTTTCTTGTAGTTTTCATCTTTATTGTATCTTTTAATTCCTCCTTCATTTTTGCATTTCGGAATTGTTTGTTTATTTCATATTGTTTGTTTTTTCTGTCAAGCTCACGTCGACTTGAAGAACTCCTTATCTGATGTGACTGAGGGCATTCATTGGATTTGTTGCAGAGTTTAGTGCATAGGTCAGAATTGTGTTGCTTAATGCATGTAACTACTTCGTAATGAGACACGTTGCAGTGTTTTAGGTATATAGCTGTGTGAATTGTCTTTCCATTTGCTGTGGAATACTTGAACCACTTGTTGCGACTGTATGTTAAAACATCAACTCCAAAGAGATCTGCAGCTGCTTGTACTTCCACCTCAGTTGCCCAAGTTTGAACATATTTCGTGCGTGATGCTTTCACATAGTTTTCAACAGAAAAATATCCATCTCTGAGAATAGGAGCATACTGTGATGCATTTGTTTCCATATATTTAACCACAGCTAGTCGGATTTTTCTGTGATGACCTTCACTTCCACTAATGGAAAATGACAAAGCTCTGAAAAAGCAGTTACCATCACCTACAATAGCCTTTGTCTCACAAGGATTTTTGGTCTGCGTGTTTCACAATTACTTCTTGATACAAAGATTGCACGTTGTAATGTTCAATTCATTGTTTTGACCTGCGCAAATGTACCAGCAGCCTTTGAAATGGCTTTTGACAGCTGTTGCATACATCTGGCAAAGTTATTGCTACGGTATCACTGGCATTATTGCCTTCATCTAAATTCTGGGATTTAGAGGCGTAATTTTGAATCTGGACATTACTGATGGTAGCTGCAAGCTCTGTTCTTTTCTGGTTTTCTGTGGTCTGTGTTCATATGGTTTTATTTGTTATGGACAATCTCTTTCTGTGTTCTGTAAATAATTTCCAATGAGCTCAAACATTTGTGCTAAAGACCTAGGAGTCTTATACGTGCCAGTCTTGTATGCATCCACCAAAACAATTGTTTTGTCAACATCAACATTAGAAACAGGAATGAGGCTTTCAAAATGATGGCCATTGTATGCCAACACCAATGGAACATGAGTATCTCTTGCATTTGCTGGATCTATTGCATCTGCAGATATTACATATATTGGACTATAAGGTTGAGCAGTCGTTGTTTTCCAAGATGTGTTGAAAACAAGGATATCTTTCTTAGTATGAGCACAACTAAGGATAGCCATATCACCAAAATAGTCAAGCTCATATTGGTTAGTTGTTTGAAAAATTTGGCATGCTTCTCTCCATTGCTGTTCTGTATATACGTTTGGATAGTATGGAGATGCCTTAATTTTCTGTTTACCTACAGTATTCCAGACCTTTCTATAGTGCTCAGGCCTATCTGTCAAATGTTCTGGAAAACATTCTCTTGCATTTGTGTTACCAATAATGGATTCATACAAGCAATTACCATTGGCCTTGTTTAGATTGCCACTTCTAAGTTGGATACCATGCTGCTCTGCTATGCTAATTGCCGTCTGAAATATTGAGTTGCCTTCAACTATACCTCCTCTTATGTGGTTCTTGCCCTTTCTTATGGCAAGTACTGCAGCTGGTCTGCTGTTTATTTCCTTTTGTTTGTTTTCAATATCAGCATGAGCTACTGTCTGTAAGTACACTGTCTTGTTATGGCCTGAATCTCCCCCACTTGTGTCATGCACAGAAGGCATCCCCCCTTTGTTGTCCTGTGTATTTGGTGTCTTACTTGCCAATGATTTCACCCCATTTGGCTCAGAAGCTATTGGCAATGTGTTGTCATCACACACTTCTGCAATACTAAACTTATTGGGACATTCAAAAGTGGGCTGGAAGGGAACACAGAAATTAGATACCATCACCCAGCTATATACCCCGTGTATGTGTTATGTATCCTGAAGCCCTTTGCCTACTTCTGAAGGCATGTGACCCCCTTGCCCCTGACCAACAACACTTCCTTCATCCCTACCAAACTTCTGTTTCTGTACTATTTGACTAGCCAACTCCTGTTTCAGTGCTTTCTCAGTAGGCAACTCCTGCTTCTGTTCTGTCTGTGTAACACTGGTGTGTATGTTTCCCATCTTTCTCCTCCTTACTACCTTGTCCCTAACATCTTCCTGTCCTACAACTTCTTTGACCCTGTCAACTACTACCAAAGGCCTACGACCCACATGCCCTGAACCAACAGCACTTAGCCTTTTGATGTGCAGGGATTTCTCAGCCACGGACTGAGGTGCTGGGTCATGGACAGGATTGGCGTTCTGGCGGTAGGCTGAAGGGTAACATAGGACGTGTGTGTCAAAGATGCGTTCCATCCTACCCCCGTTGACAATTCGCTCTAAACACAAGTTGATGTTAGGAGTTAATTACGTTGAATACTTACGGAATACTTTTTAGAAAACGTAATTGAACAGTTCAACAAAGTGTATACATCAACAGAAACGTACTTGCTGTATGTCAACAAACAGTCCTTTAGCAGCATGCTGTGAGAAGACAGCATAGTGACATCACAAGGCTGAACATTCCACCATTCATTCTCTATAGGAAAAAATTCCCAAAAAAATGTGGAATTTCTCAAAAACCGTGCACCGAAACTTTCCACAAAGTAATAACACACCATTCTCGATCAAGCCGCTTGATTTGACATATTGCACATGTATGTGGTGCGAAAACTCTGGGAGGAGTAGCAGTCCAAAAAATGGGTGGAATAATAATAATAAATAAATAATTTGTGGGATAATAATAGGGTGTTTGCCTAAGGCAACCACACTAATAAATAAATGATATGTGCAATAATAATAGTGTGTTTGCCTAAGGCAACCACACTAAATATGTGCAATAATAATAGTGTGTTTGCCTAAGGCAACCACACTAAACATGCGCAATAATAATAGTGTGTTTGCCTAAGGCAACCACACTAATAATAATAATCCTAACAGATACAATAGGGTTCCACCAGCTTCGCTGCTTGGACCCCTAATAATAATAATAATTAAAGCTGCAAGCGGCGTTGGGAGGGGTCCAAGCATTGGCACTATCGCACCCCCTATGGAGCGATTTTTAAATGGTTTTGTCCTCATGATCATATACCTTCACCCAACATATCTACTGAATATCATGATGATTGTACAAAATATTGATGACGTATGGCCAATTTTGTGCTAAGAGGCGCTGTCGGATTTTTTAGTTGCGTCACCATGGATGTGTCCTGGCCGCTTGCTGCAAAAGCCTTTACTACGTCGTAACACTTAGATGGCCCGGCGTGTATGCAGAGCTGCAGCGCTTTTGCGCCGCAATTTAAAAAGGCGTGACACTAGTGTTGTCATGAATCACCATACCAAACAGGGTTTCCCGCAGAAAACTTGTTAGGCCCCATGGCAAGTATCTTTTGACAGGGGCTGGTGGGCTGGCGCGGGCCGGTGGCCAAATGTCTTTTTTGATGGGGGCCCGGAGCATTAAGGTAGGGACCCTATAGTTTCTGTGATAACAGAATCACGGATGGAATCGCGGAATTGAGCATTTAAAAAAGCTATAACACAGATTCCATAGGGCCCTACATTAAGTCAATACTAAAAGCTGACTGGAGATTTGAAACTATGACTACGTAATGTGAATGTAAATAAGTAATTTATTCAGCACACATATAAAAAATCAACAACTATTTACAGCATAGCAGAGTTGTACAAAGAATCTGACAACAATGTACAGTCTTGGAATGCTGTGTTTTCAACAACAACAAAATAAATAAAATAAATGATATCAAAGTGTTTGCACTCTACAAAAAACTTGTATTCAAGTCCTGATTGGCTACTGAATCTTACAACAAGCCTTGGAATGCTGGGCACATTTAAACTTTTAAAAAACGGTCTAAGGTTTTTTAGCTCTTACCTTTCCTCCTTGACATTGTCCCTAAATGTCACAAAGGAAGTATCTGGGTTACTGACTGTTTGGCTAGCTAGCTAAGTTAGCTAAATGACCACGTTGTCTGACTTGTTTACATTTTGGACAGATGTGGCTAAGCAATGACTTACTGCTAATGTCCCCCTTACATCACAAAAGTAATCAGTTCAGGGACATCAGTTCAGGGCACTTTAAAAAAAAAAGTCAAGAGAGTGCACAGCCGGGTCCAAAATTGTATTAAAATGCATTGCATCCACTATACAATAAAGTTGATCAAACAAAACAAAAACACAATATGCACAACAACTGACAAATCAAATGGAAAACACGGCTTGTGTTATATTTTGGTAGAGAGAGAGAGAAAGAGAGAGTTTTTATAGTGGCAATATGGTGTGGCAAGGTGTGTTCAATTACACACATTATCTAACTGACTAGTACTGATAGTTCAACGTAACTGCACAACGGCACAGTGGTGGCTGCTGAGCTGAAAATCGAGGAGGCAGAAAACTTCCCCTGATTATTAGTCTTGACTTCCAATTATTTTCCTTGATTAACAAGTCTGCCCACGATCTGAATAATTCAACTGTAGATAAACACAGTTTCCTTCGTCACGCCATGCTATGAAGATCAAATGAATTCAAAATAAATTATAAACTCAAAAATGCCATCTAACCTGTGCTCGTTCAAATGACAAAATCTGCGTATTCCAGATCTTTGCATTGAACATTTTCGGAGTGTGTACATTTATCCAGTTTTTAATATGCTAATATGATGTGCAAAATGTTTTTCTCGTCTAAACGAATTGAGGAGAACTGTCTCTAAATTAATGCCAAAAGTGTTTTGTATTTGTAAGCAATGACTTATGCTTGCAACTTATGGTTTGTGTTTGTACATTGCGAGTTGAAACTGAAACAAAGTATTTTGTACTTGTAAGCAATGATTTGTGCTTGCAACTTACGGTTCGTGTTTGTACTCTGCAAGTTGAACCTGTAAAAAAAACGTTGTGTTTGTGGATATAGATTTTCGTGAGGGGGGAGGGTCACGTTTGTAAATTAAAATCTACATGTGTTTTGTGATCTGAAGTGGTTTATTAACATTTGTGAACAGAAAAAGGACAAATGCAAAACAGTTTTTTTTACGTGCGACACTCCCTCTACATGCAACGCCCAGTGGGAAAGCTATAGACAGACTTTTGGCACTGTTTTTACGCTTCCAGTATGGAGAGCCAATCGTTCAAGGCATTTTCAACGATCCAATCAGCGCTCCAGTAGAGACCAGGGTTGCCATGTTGGGCAATTTTCCCCCATTGAGTCACCAAGAACGTCGTCATTAAAGAGCATATTGCAGGTTGGAGACCCCAGTGAATTAATGTGTAGGAAAATGATGTAGGAACTAGATTTTCATAAAAATATACTTATATATACACTATAGTGACTTCTGTACTTGTTTTTGTGAGAGAATTTTACTTCCGCATCCAAAAACGCCAGAGGAGGAGAACCAGTGGAGAACTGGGCAGGTGTCTTGGTGAGTGACCAGTGTTAGCTTACACACGTATATCTATGGGCGTTAGCTAACGATATCTAACGCTATGTTCACATAACAACATTGTAAAGTTTGCTATGACAATAGCCCTAAGATATGCCAATACAGCAGTGAAAACGCTGCTCACTGAATAACGAAATAAACGAGACAAAGTTTTCAAAAATGATACCATGTCATTCTACAGTCAATATCTGGGACTAATATTGAATAGCCTAAATATACAACCTTACCTTTGGTTTTATGCGTAGAAATGTCCCTTTTGAGACTGAGTGGTAATATATTGTCGTGAGCCGTCTTTACACTGCTGAGCCGGGTTAATATGCTGTAGCAGACCCGGGGTAGAATTAGTGATGATCAATTTCCACAGACGTTCTTTATCTGCCTTTTTCCCGGTATGAACATCTTTACACTGCAGAGAAGAATCCGCCGGATTCGCTGTGGCGCGTGCAATTATGTATCTCGTGCACAATAAACATTGTCTTTCTCGTGAATGATCGTTGTGTGATATTTTTGAAACAACTGCCTCACAAAATGTTACCCCTGGTATTTCTGGTTTTGCTAGCTAAACTGTTCGAAAATAAAGTTGACCTGGGTGTTAAATTAGCAATCAGAACAAGATGAATAAAGCAAAAACAAAGACGATTTAATCAAAAAAGGGCCGTGAGATGGTTACCATAGCACTTGCTCCGGCTATTCTCCGGCTCTACACAGAACAAACACTGGGTCAGCTCTGGCTTTTCTCCTAGGTGGTGAGGTGGGTCAGACCCGGCTTAGTTTAATCCACCTTTTCTCATGCTTGACGTCTTTACATAGAAATCACATTCTCCACCTATTCCCCGGGTTTAATGCTCTGTGTAAAGACGGCTGTGGAAAATATGAAGAAAATGAGAATATGAAAAAATATGTGGCGGTAAGTTGTAGGGTAGTTTTGACTGTGGATAGCTAACTATTTGACTGAGTGGTCATTTATTGTCTTGGACAATCCGTTTGTGAAGTATACGCGCATTTGCGACGCCTGGGTACCTTCCAAAATAGCTGTGCTTAATACCACACGTGTTGTTTACGGTATTGTTGCCCTTTTTCGTACAGTCTGGCTTGATTGACAATTCATTTATTCAGTAGGTGAGAGTATAAGCTTTCTAACGATGTATAACATGTCTAATTTTGCTTTTGGAATAGCGTTTTATAGGTCAGCATAACCGAAAGTTTTCTCATCATCGCATTCACTCTGTGGTAGCAGTAAAAGACGCTGCACCTGACTAAACGTTGTCAACGATTTTTTGTTTAGCTTTCGATAATGCAAGCTAACATTACCAATTTAGCTAGTTACTTAGGTAACATTAATAAATTGATCATAAACTTATGTTTATGATCAATTTATGAAACGCGTTAGCTATCTGTGTCACGTGACAGTGGAGTGCCGCGAAAGGGAGTGATTGAAGGCTAATACTAATCAATCTAAAATCAGCATTAAAGGTAAGAACGTCAAGCTCACGTTTGATTGGTTAGAATGGTCACTGTCAGCTCACAAGGTACATACTGAGTATACTAACTAGCAAATGTACAGAGAAAGGGACGTTAGACTGGGGAAAAAAAGGTTGCACCACAACAATTATTTTCACTTGCACAAATGCTCCCAATTATATTTCGAGGTCGCACTGATTAAATTTCGGGAGCTTATGCGATCAAAATGGTTGCAATTTCGATGGCTGCCAGGGAAAGTATTCTTCTGTCATCCACCGCAGTTGTTTTCCGTGGTCTTCCGGGCCTTTTGATGTTCCTGAGCTCACCAGTGCATTCTTTCTTTTTAAGATAGTTGATTTGGCCACACCTAATGTTTTGCTATCTCTCTGATGGGTTTTTTTTTTCAGCCTAATGATGGCTTACCTTGCTTCACCGCCAGTGACAGCTCTTTGGACTTCATATTGAGAGTTAACAGCAACAGATTCCAAATGCAAATGCCACACTTGAAATCAATTCCTGACCTTTTATCTGCTTACTTGTAAATGAAATAATGAGGGAATAACACACACCTGGCCATGGAACAGCTGAGCAGCCAATTGTCCAATTACCTTTGGTCCCTTAAAAAAAAAAAGGGGGGGGGTGGCACATATAAAAAGTGCTGTAATTCCTACACCGTTCACCCGATTTGGGTGTAAATATCTTAAAATCAAAGCTGAAGGTCTGCACTTTGAGCTCATATTCATTATTTAATTTCAACTCCAATATGCTGTGGTAGACAGCTAAAATAACAATAACTTTGTCAGTGTCCAAATATTTATGGACCTGACTGTATACATTGTCAGGCATGTAATTAACCATTTGGTCGTTTTCAGCCATGGGAAGCTTCAAAGTACTCGACCAGCATAGCCTGGAGATAAGACAAGATAAGAGGAATTGGGGGGTGGCCATTGGAGGTGTGAATCTGTGTCTGTGAGTGTGGGTCTGTGTGTGTGTTTGTGAGTCAGATGAGGTGTGTCAGTGTGTCTACATAAAATATGCAGCTTTTAGTTTAGTCAGTCAGTTTGGTCAACTTGGAAAGAAGAATGTTGCTAGTTGGAAATGGGCATCCGAGTCCTGCATCTAGGTCTGCCATTCTGCATTTCACCTCTGGTCTTTTGGAATATCCTGCTGTTTTTTGGTTTTTGAATTTTGGTCTTTGTACATCCTTGGATTACTTTGGGACAAAAATCTGCTTTCATTCATTTCTTGTGTGACTGCCCATGTCTGTAACCTTTGTTAATTGTTATAAGGTAGTTGAACCTTGTCTTTAGATTAGACATGAATATTTGTTGTAACTTAATAATACATTTATTAATTTTCATCTGTTTGCGAGTTGTACATTTTGATGAAGGTTGAAAAGTTTAGCAGCTTTATCTTAAAATTTTGAGACTCCCCATGATTGTGATGATGTCACATGTTAAAGTATGGGTATTCCCATCAATGTTGATCAAACTGGTTCCTCCGAACTCTTGATGCTTCATGATAAAAATATATAACATGTATAACTATACACTCATATAATCAATATGTAATCCAATAAACCTATATCAGTAGTTGCAGCTAAGCTTATGGAAACGCAAGAAACCACAGTATCAACTGTAGAAAAAAAGCAAGAGAACGCAGAAGGCTTCACATTTACTCACTCAGCAGAAAATACTAAACAAATACACATTTACTCACTCAGCAGAAAATACTAAACAAATACACTTTTACTCACTCAGCAGAAAATACTAAACAAATACTAATCATACACTATTGCCAAAAAATGTCAGCAAATAACACTAACCAAAACAATCATATACTGCAAAAATAGAGCATAGAACAATAATCCAAAACTAACAAAACACTAATGCCAAATAAAAGTGCTAGAAAACTAATATTTACAGTGACCCATATGTAGCCTGACTACAAAGGAAAGGAGGCTATGACTTGTATGCATAATGGAAAAGTACAGAATAAATATCAATATTTCTTATGAGAAAGTTGGGGTAACTGTCCACAATGACGTTTTCACCTAAGAACAAAATAATTGTGGTGCCAAAAAGAACAGATGGCTGGTATTTTTAGAAATGTATTAAGGGGAGTTGTGGGGTACATTTGTGTATAAAAGGAATGTAAAACTGACAATCGAGGTTCAATTTGGCGGAATTGATCCGGCTTTGTTGTGCACTTGTGCAAATAATGTCTAACCTTTCTGAAGAGCTTGCTGCCGTGGTGTCTTTTCCCTCGTGAAATTGTTTTCTACAGATTGGCGATTGGACTTTGAATTCTGTCTGTTCCTAGACATGACAGTAAGTACAGTTGAGGCCGAAAGTTTACATACAACTCCACACATTTCATGTTATCATATATTTCCTATGTTAAGTCAATTAGGGTATCTACTTTATTTCCATATTAGGTAATTTCAAAATAATAGCTAAGAGACAGATTCATTTCAGCTTTTATGTACTATATCAGATTTTCAGTGGGTCAAAAATTTACATACACTTTGTTAGTATTTGGTGGCATTGCCTTTTAATTGCTTAACTTGAATCAAACGCTTGGGGTAGCTTCTCACAATACTTTGCTGGGCTAATTTTTGCCCATTCCTCCTGACAGAACTGGTTTGTGGGCCTCCTCTCGAACATGCTTTTTCAGTTCAGTCCACAAATTTTCTTTGGATTCAGGTCAAGGCTTTGTGATGGCCACTCCAATACTTTCACTTGAGGTGTTGCTTCAGTATTTCTAGATAATCCTCCTTTCTCGTGGTGCCATCGATTTTCTGAAATACACCAGTCCTTTTTCCAGCAAAACACCACCACATGATGCTGCCACCCCATGCTTCACAGTTGGGATGGTGTTCTTCGGATTAAAAGCCTCACCCTTTTCCCTCCATACATTGCACTGATCACTATGGCCAAACAGTTCAATTTTTGTTTCATCTGACCAGAGAACACTCCTCAAAAAGGCTAGGTCTTCATTCTGGTGATCACCGGCAAACTTCATTCTGGCTTTTTTAAGCTGGTCTTCAAGTAGGGGCTTCTTTGCATGACAGCCTTTCAGGCCATGGTGATGTACGATTCTCTTAATGGTGGATGTAGATACTTTGTTACCTGATGCCTCCAACTCCTTCACCAGTTGCTTTGTTGTTGTCTTGGGGTTCAGTTGAACCTTTCGGACCAAAGTTCGTTCAGCCCTGGGAGTTAATTTGTGCCTCCTTCCAGAACGATGCAGTGTCTGTGTGATCCAAGATTTTTATATTTGCATTCAATTGTTTGTACAGATGCTTGTGGTACCTTCAGTTGTTTGGAAATTGCTCCTAGGGAGGAACCAGACTTGTGGAGGTCCACAATCTTTTTTTCTGAGGTCTTGGCCGAATTGCTTGGATTTTCCCATAGCATCAAGGGAAAAAAGGCAGTGGCTCTAAAGGTGGCCCCTTAAATACAGTCACAGGTGCCAATTAACTCTCTATTAACTCACTATTAATTATGACAATTAGCCAATCAGAAGCTTCTAAAAAGTCATTACATCAATTTCTGGAATCTTCCAGACTGTTTAAAGAGACAGTCAACTTGGTGTATGTAAACTTTTTACTGACTGGAATTCTGATATAGTGAATTAAAGCTGAAATAAATCTGTCTCTAATCGATTGTTTTAAAATGACCTCTGTTGTGAACAAAGTAGATTCTCTAATTGACTTGCCAAAAGAAATGTATGGTAAGATGAAATGTGCAGAGTTGTGAAAAACTGAGTTTGAATATCTTTAGCCTAAGTGTATGTAAACCTTTGGCCTCAAATGTATGGGGTTAATTTTAGGCATGACATATTCTGCAAACTTGTTGGTTTCATTGGCTGTGAGTGTCCATGTGTTGTACACGTCGGCCCTTTTTCCCAATCCACAACAGCACTTCTCCAATTTACCTTAGCTTGCAGTGGTCTTGAAAACATGAGTGTCAAATGCTGGTGAAACTGTCATCAAGCTTCAGGTAAGTCTGATGAATACCGTTTCATCTTCGATGCAGAGAGGCCCGCCATCTCCAGCTCGTTCTGTAATGAGTTGTTTACTTCATCCAAGGACATTCTACTATTTGTAGTATCACTCTATGTCTAATAAATAATTTAATTAAAACCCATAATGTCAGCACATTTGTTAATTTTCTGTTCCAAAACCTGCTTAACCACCCACAAACCATTGTGTGATGCAATGTCCTCACATTCGCATACCACAATGTAATTGGTTCAGTTGTATCTATTGGATAGTACACTGACCAGTGTTAATGGGATAATACTTCATTCTATGTCCTCAGCCATTCTGAGCTCTTTGTAGTAAATGTCTCATTAAAAAAAAGATCCTTAGTTATTTCTGGTGTCTATTGCCCTCCATTGGCAATACAAAATGCCACAGATAATCTAGGTGATCTGAACCTTGATTGGTTATCCAGAGCTTTGGACTTAGCTAAAAAAATATTTTACTGAATTAAATTTAGATCACCTTATGTCCACACCAACTGGACTTGATCTAAATGATCCTGATAATCCAATGCTCCAGAATCTGATATTAACAAACAGACCACATAAATATGTAGCAAGTGGTATTTTTTCCTTGGGGATGGGCACTGGCCAGACAAGAAGGGTTTATTTATGTAGGCCCTGTAGTAAAGTGGATCACTTTTTCACTTATATAATTTTGCTTGTGGATAATACATTTTTAAGTTCTCCATGTAGTATTTTCTGAATCCTGTATTGTTAGACAGGGTAAGTATGCTCTTCCCAAGAGTCAGTAAAAATGGGTCTCGGGGAGGAGCATTTTACGTTTATAAGGCATATATCTGGACAAAATCCCAGCTTTAGATTATTAGCTATCAGATATTGAAAGCAAAATTCCCTGCCTACACAAAATGTCCAGTGTCAATTCAAATCCTAACATATAACATTTGGTCCCACATTCCAGAGTGGTACCAAATGTTATCTGTTAAGAACTGAATTAACACTGTTAAGAGTTGAATAAATGTTGGACATTTTACTGAGTAAAATGGGCCAGATTTTATGTGTCACCACCAGGACTACTCTGCCCCATATAAAATGCACTGGCGAAGTTATTGTAACTATCGTGTAATAGTGGACATTTATATGTGACCATACCACAAAATTTTCGTATTTATATCATGAATGGGTATGCTTAATATAAACAAAGTTCTCAACAGCAGCCACAGTTCAATTCAATCAAGCGTACCTGTCTGTCAGGCAGAAGCAAGTACGTTTTCAACATACAAATATGCAGAGTTACTCAGGCATGCTAAGCATCATCTAACTGGAAAAATCTAGGTTGGGCATTAAAAGTATTGATACCAAAATGAGGTCACATGAACAATGTTGGCCATCTTCCCTCACACATATTAAACAAGCTCTATTCCAGAGCAATGCTACCCAGTGTTTCCTAAATTATTTCATACAACTTGGCCCTGTGTTTTTTCATCGTACCATGTGAAGAGTATGTGGTCATTCAAACATTTTGTGACATGAAAGTGTCAAATAAAAACTGCTACATGGAAGAAGACATTTAAATTAATGTTTTAATGCTGATGAAAAAACACTCCATAAAGGATATGTTTATACTTGGTTGTCAACTCTGAAATAATGAATATGTGATTCTGCTCAGATAAGATGAAAAAAAATTTCAGCGGGCCCATTGGCTGGAGGACTAAGATTTGGAGACTGCCGGAAGTCATCTTTGTGATCAGGGCAAGTGTACTGTACACTTAAGTAATGATTATGACCATGTTCCTCTAATTACCATGAACTCTAATTCATCATGTTCCAAAATCTTTTAAAATCTTTTTAATCTTTTTAAAATTCTTCTCTGGTATTGCTCACCACACTTGAATCACAACTTGGGAAAGGGACAGCCCTTCAAATTAATGACTGCACCCAATAACATAAGCTGGAAGAACCTAATTTTCACTTATTTCTCCATTTATAATGTTTATTAGAGTCCCATAGTAATAAAATCATGTGAGAATTTGACATCTTAGTACAATTAAAATGTCTCATTTCCATTTTACAAAATAAATATACAAGCGTTAAAATCGAGTAGCATGCATTACTTTGCATAATAATTGTAGCAAGGCATTCTATTAAAAGATTTTTAAAAAAAATATTGGTATAGCAACGTCTCACAACGGCACATCCTCCTTTTCGCACAAACTGAGATACATACAGATGCAGTTCCACGTGAATCAAGCTTCAAATGATTCCATGCAGTGAAAATCAATATGGCAGATTTAAAAGCTTTTCAGAAACCCTATGTTTTTTCTGTCCAAGCCACCATTCTAACCACATTACAAATGGCCTTGAACATTAGGAGGATCCTTAGAACAATATGACAATTAGTCTGATAGTGTTAAAATAGTTTTTCACTTGCACTATGAAAGTGATGCCTTTACTGGTTATGGCAACGGCCACCAGTTTGTCTCCTTCAGGGATTTCAGTGTTTATCCTCCAGGTGTCCCCATAGCCACTACAATGGCACAGACAAGCGACTAATTGTACAGTTAAGTTTGTAATTGAGACATTGACATAAACAATTAGTTGATCTAATATGGAGCAAGTCAGGAAGGAAAGTGAACACGGAAGGAAGTTTAAATGCTATGAAAAGCATGTCTTTTAGTCAGTGGTCCTTGCTTCTGGTCTGCTGGCTTTTGTTGTTATTCAGCATAGCAATTGATAAGTTAAAGCATTTGACTACACTAATAACTCAGGTCACCTGGTTTCATGGGTCTGAATTGGTTGCCAATCTTAAGGAAAAAACAAAAACCAGCAGACTCTGTGGGATCTCCAAGCTTATCCGAAAAATACCTGATACTACTTAAAGTCTTGATTGAAGTAGTTAATTAGTTGAATCATGCTTCCCACTGCGTCTAATATTTAAAAGTACTGCAGCATGTCCACGGTAGTAAGAACTGAATTTAACATGTGAGCTTGTAAACATCGCCATCAATCATCATCTGTGCTTAATTAGTGGCCTGATCTGGTGTGAATGCAGCCTTAAGTTAGATTATTGAAGTGGTGCAAAAGGGACAATGGTTTTAGAAAGGCTTGACAAAGAGGCTATCATGACCGCTTGCTGACGGAGGACTTAAGTACAATGTACTTAAGTACAACAAAAGAGGAGACAAACTTGTGGCCGTAGTTATGGCATATAAATAGATCTGAAGAATGCTTCAAAAAAAAGGGGGGGGGGGGGGAGAAGCCAAGTCTTTGTGTGTACTCGGTGATTCAGCATAAGAAACGATTACACAAAACATTAAAAAGCTACCGTTTATAAAATGTTGACAAGGAATCGAGTCTGAAGAAAGCAGTAGACAGAGGCATCTTCTCCAACACATAAAAAGTTCAGTTCACATAGCATTCATACAGTATTATAGACCCAATACACACTTCAGGACAATTACATCCCAATACATTTTATACATGCAACACAAAAGATCTGATATTCTGTCTCCAGAATATAAACTTTATTTATCTCACAACCTCTGAAATGAAAATTACCAATTTATACTGTATTTAACAATACCCTGGACCCAAGTCTAACAGGAGAATTATACATTGTGCAATTTGTTCCCAATTATTCTGACATTTGTTTAAAATTTCACACTATGGACTAGTATAAAAGGAAGGGTCTGCAAATACAGCCCAAAGATGGAAAAAACAAAGGATTTTCAGATTTTCAACCCTGGCAGTAACTGCCATCTCCCAAAAGCACATTCATGCTCTGAACAGTCCCTGAGATCACTTAAAATCTAAAACAAGGCATTTTCTCTCCAAAGAGGGACATGAAATTTTCATTCATAAAGGCACATTGTGGAATATAATTTTTAAATATTCTATATAAAGACAAGGAAGATACAGGGAAAATGGCTGTAGAAAAACAAATGGTAGGACGTAAGGAAGGGGTTTCAGAACAGGTGCATCCTGTAACATAGTGCATTTCTGTCAGTGTTCATAAGGGGAAGAAGATGGTGCCACAGTCGCCCTGACCTGTACCACGTGTGCAGACTGCAGGGCCCATAGAACTGTCAGACAGACCCAGTCTCCTTTGTAATGAAGCAGCAGCCCATCAAGGGCAGAGGCCTTCGTGCCAGGCTCTCCCCCACTCTCAGGTGTTCCAGGACTTGCGGTTCTCCCCCCGTCGAGTGATTCCGCCCCGCTCACCTTTGGCCAGTACGGTTAGGGCTGCCAGGTTGGGGCCGGACCCAAAGAAATTGCCACTAGGGCGGTTCTCCCCACGTCGCTTGGCTCCACCCCCACGGCTGACTCTGTCTGGCCGGACCAGCACACCGTAACCAGGGTTACAGCGGAAGTACTGCCGACCACCAACAGAGCCATCGTTCTTGCCTGGAAGGAAGCACATTGTGACGTGAGACCCTGGACTGCCAAACTATTAATTCCTGCTTCAGTGGTAAATACAAAGCCAGAGAAAGTTGAAAGCACAGATCAATTTACTTAAAACTATTTAATCCAAAATGGTTTTCATAATACCATATACTAGTAATGGAAAACTGAGGCTTAATGACACCAAAAATGGCAAGTTACTAAATGCAGTCATTTTAACCAATCATTCTGTATTTCTGTGGAGAACTGAACCTTTTGATTGGTTCCAACAAATCAGTGATTGACAGCTCATCATCCCTTCACCGATTACGGGTTCATGAATCCTCATTTGTTCAATCCAAATGCAATCCTGCACTTGGGGCCCAGTCAGTCCTGAGATATGCAGACGCAAGGATTTTAAGAATTAAAAAAATAATGTCATTCTGTAAATTTGAGCTCATATCTATTTAAGTAAGTATTCTTTTAGATAATTATTGAATTACCACAAGATGCTAGAACATTGCCAAATTTTTTCAATTTACAGTCAAATATAATTTTACTGTAATGTTATTGTACAGAGTTTGGGGTATTAGTATCTCCATGGGCTCCAAGTACATGTTACTTAAGACATGGAAAATACTCATACAAATATACTGTGTGCTGATATATCCTAGATGAATGTGAAATTTCTGTTGGAGTGATCATAAATAGTAACATTTGTAAAATGTTGTCTCATTCTCATGCCAAAAAAGATTACATACTGTAAAGTACAGAAAAACATACAACAGTGGATGTTCACATATTTTTTTGCATTATTTGTGACGGGTGCTGGAGAAAAGGTCCGCAAGTCGGAAATCTTGAAATCGCGCTAGGAGGCAAAAAAGGTTTTTTAAATTTTTTTTTACTATTTCCCTTTTTTTCATATTAAGATAGTTAAAGTGTTGAAGAAGGCACTCAATAGAATAAACAACATTTTTAGGGTCACTAAATACTTATAATTTGTCAGCAAAGTCGGCTTGTTTTAGTGATTCTTACAGCGGGGTTTTGGAGGCGTGATGGGGGTGCAGTTTAATTAGCATGTTTGATTTCGTTGGCTATTGTCACTTTGTTTCGGTCAAGCCACCGCCCATAAATAAAGCCGTGTGGTAGTAACCTATGTTTGTTTACTCTGTGAGGTTGCTACAATGGCGGACGCGCAATCAGTAGGCGAGAGTATAAGCTTTCTAACGATGTATAACATGTCTAATTTTGCTTTTGGAATAGCGTTTTATAGGTTAGCGTAACCGAACATTTTCTTACCATGGCATTCGCTCTATATATGGTAGCATTAAAAGACGTCGCACCTAACGAAACATTGTCAACGATTTTTCGTAATTCCTTGGAAAATACCATTATTATTGAGGACTTCTGGGCATAGCTAAGCCATATGTTTGCTGATAGACCTACCTGACATTGATTTACTGTCTGTGTCTCCATCTACTGAACATAGATAAGATTTCATCATTGCTATGTAAGTATTACTGCTCAAAATATTTCGGTTATATACGTTATTTTAGAAATTGAGTGTCTTTAAATAGGTTAGTGGTATTATGTAATGTTTAAATTATATCTATATTTCATCTTAAACCTTCGTAAGGGGCTCATATGCTTTACAATGGACAAAAAGCATTATATTCCTTTTTGGAGAGATTTTGGATTAGTTTCTGGACCCTTAGCTATTTTAGACCAGTGTTAATAATTTAGACATTTTGGGTAGATTTGGAGATGCTGGGTACACTGCTTAGTTTTTGCTTCATAGAGCTTTAGTAGTTCTACATATCCACCCTTAGATTTTATGAACTTGTGGTCAAGAAGTTTTTGATCCAGGACATGTATACTTTAACCCGCAATCTCACAGTATTTCATTGCGAACTAAAAAAGGAGCAAATTCATTTTAGATTTTTTGCCTTGACCATTGCATTTGTGGCACTTTATTTCTTACAAAATTATGAATATAAAGTAATTTAAGCTAGTATTATAAATGGTACAAATGTATTGCTTCATTTAAGACATTTTTCTAGTCTCTGGTGTTCACATCTGGAGTTATAAAGCTTTAAATAGGGTAACCCCTAAATGGGCAAGGATTTACAGGTACTCTAGTGGGGGAGTGGTTGGGGTGGAGTTAACTAGCTATTGTTCCCACCCATTATCTCCTTGTGAGAAGTGTGAAAAGTTCAAGATCTTTCAAGGGGATTTTCTCTGCTACTTGATTTTAGGAGTACCAACATTCAAATAAGCATATCTTCTTAAACCCTTTTCAGATTTCAATGTATGACACCTCATTTGAAAGCTTACAATCTACACTTTCATAATCTGTAAAAAACTGAAAAATGACCTTGCCCTACTTGCGGACCAAAACACCAGCACCTGTCACATTTTTCAATGTGATCTCAATGTTTCAACTTAAACCATCAGAAGGGGCAAACATACAGTATACTGTATGCCTTATAATGGACAAAAAAGCATTTTCTTTATTTTTTGAGAGGTTTTGGACAGGTTTTTGGACCCCTAGATATCTTAGACCACTATACTGATGAAAGGAAAATAATTCCTTCTTGAAAATGATGCAAAATTTAGTTTCATAAGTCAAAGCAGTTGATTTGTTGTGACATATATGATTATGTTATGATTTACAGCAATGTACAAGTTACTAAGGGACACCAGGGAACACTGCTTACTTTTTGCTTTATAGCTTTATAGTAGTTCCGCGTACCACCCTCAGATCTTGCACACTTCTGGTCAAGGAGTTTGTGATCCAGGACACGTATAATTTAACCTGTTCTATATATATATATATATATATATATATATATATATATATATATATATACATACATGATTTCTCAGTATTTCATTTCAAACTGAAGAACTTCATAATTTCATTATTGCCAAGATAACTGCATTTGAGGAATGAATATAACCTAATCTAAGTAGTTAGTATTGTAAATGGTACAAGTGTCTAGTGTCATTTAAACCACTTTCAAAGTTGTAAACAGAACCCCCCACATGGTTGGGGACTGCCCAGATTTGGTATCTGCATGAAGAGGTTAATATAGTACATAACTGCAGAACAAGCTGCATTATGAAATTGAGTGCCCCCCCAAAAAATAAAGGTTAACCTCTTAGAGCAAAGCCCCTAGTGGTCGGCACGCCGGCGTGCCAAGATTAATGAACTCAGACATTCAGTGCTACTGCAACCAATGTATGAATTAAAAACAGAAACACGTTGTTTTAGTTTCATTAGTAGACGATATACGATAATTATGCCGAATACGGAGTTTCGCAACGCCGCCATTGTCACTCTGGTCGTTCATTTAACACGCACCCCCTCCCTGCAATCTCACCTGCAACTACACCCCCCACCCATTACATAATGGACAATATTGTCTATCTGGGTATTCAGAAAAATATTCTTTCACCACTCAAAATTCGTATTCCGTCATAGCAACAAGATAAACCCGACAATAGCCCTAAGATATGCACATACAGCTGTGAAAACGCTGCTCAGTGAATAAGGAAATAAATGAGAAAAAGTTTTATAAAAATTGATACCATGTCATTCTACAATCAATATCTGGGACTAAATATTGAATAAATATACAACCTTACCATTGATTTTACGCGTAGAGATATCCTTTTTGAGACTGAGTCATATATTGTCTTGGACAATCCGTTTGTGAAATATACGAGCATTTGTGATGCCTGGGTATCTTCCAAAATAGCGGTGCGTAATACCACACGTGTTGTTTACGGCATTGTCGCCCTTTTTAGTACACTCTGGCTTGACTGACAGTTCATTTATTTAGTAGGTGAGAGTATAAGCTTTCTAACAATGTATAACATGTCTAATTTTGCTTTTGGAATGGTGTTTTATAGGTCAGCGTAACCAAAAATGTTCTTATCATCGCATTCAATTATGCATTCACTCTGTGGTAGCAGTAAAACAAAGACACTGCTAACGAAACGTCAACTATTTTTCATAATTTCTTGGAAAAGTCTATTGTTATTGAGGACTTCTGAGCATAGCTAAGCCATATGCTTGCTGATAGACCTAGCTGACATTGTTTTCTGGTGTATGACAGAAGTGGATATAACTTCATCATTGTTTTACTGTCTCTGTCTCTATCTACTAAAAACATAAGATTTCATCATTGCTATGCAAGTATTACTGCTCAAAGTATTTTGGTTATATACGTTATTTTTGAAATTGAGTGTCTTTAAATAGGTTAGTGGTATTTTATATATATTTCACACTGTAATGTAAGCGTTGGTTAGTAGTCTAGTAGTTTTTGTGACGCATGCAACAGTGATGACGAGAGTGTTGGAACATTGCCAAAACGTGGTGGAAGGTTGTAAATTGTTTTCATGTCATCCCATCCCCATACAAGGAAACATACGAGAGTACGGAGTATAGAAATACACACAAGAGTTAATTATTACACATTTAGGTACTGTACCGCATTGTGTGACAATATTTATGCATTATTTTTTTAATCTGATAGCAATGTTTCATCTTAAACCTTCATAAGGGGCTCATTTATATGCTTTATAATGGACAAAAAGCATTTTATTCAATTTTGGAGAGATTTTGGATATGTTTCTGGACACCTATCTATTTTAGACCACTGTACTGACTGAAACCTTGTAATTCCCATTTGAAAATTATGCAACAGTGATTTTCTTGAGTCAAAACAGTTGATTTGTAGTGAAATATGTGAATATGTTGTGATTTACAGCAATGCATAATTTAGACATTTTTGGTAGATTTGGAGACGCTGGGTATACTGCTTAGTTTTTGCTTCATAGATCTTTATTAGTTCTACATATCCACCCTTAGATTTTGTGAACTTGTGGTCAATAAGTTTTTGATCCAAGACATGTATAGTTTAACCTTCTGTATATGTGCAATCTCTCAGTATTTTGTTGCGAACTAAAAAAGAGCAAATTAATTTTAGATTTTTTGCCTAAACAATTGCATTTGTAGCACTTTATTTCTTCCAAAATTATGAATATAAAGTAATCTAAGCTATTATTGTAAATGGTACAAATGTCCTGCTTCATGTAAGCCATTTTTTAAGTCTCTGTGGTGTTCACATCTGGAGTCATAAAGCTTTAAATAGGGTACCCCCAAAATGGGCAAGGATTGGCCAGATTTGGCATGTGCGCTAAGGGGTTAAGATTCTACACAATGAAGCGACAAAATGAGCTCTGAACTACAAAAATCTATTTATCTGCAGAACTCTTTCATCCCTGATTTAATATCAATGTTCAGAGAGATAACGCACCAGTAGGGGCATCCAGCTCTACACCAACCCAGATGCCGTCGGCAAAGTCTGTGGGTCCAATGTAGCGAACCATCCCACTCTTGTTGGTGCCAACTGTCACATGCTCGCCTTCTCTCAGCCAGTCTGCAAGGGCTTCATCCTGCCCCTCCTCTGAATCTAAGGTGATCTGTAGCTTCTCCAGGACCTCCCCCTGTCCTGCCATCACCCCTTCCTCCTCCACATCCTCGACCAGGATGCGTGTGAAGGATTTCAGGTCAGAGGTCTTCACCTTCTGTATTTTGAAGGGGTTCGTTCCTGTGGATTTTGATGGTTGTTCCTGGGGGGGTAACGTTGGAGTGGGGCTGTCATGCTGTGATTCACAGAGAGATGAGCAGATTTGACGTGTTTTTGGAGGGTTGTGGTGGATTTCAGGGGGACAGGGAGGGGGGGGGGGTTGACATATTTCATGGGGAGAGGCAGACGGATGGACGTTGCCATCTGCTGCCTGCTGGGTCATTATCCTCTTAGGCTGTTGCTCTATGTCAGGCAGCTCTGATGACCTGTTCTTCTCTGATGTCACTACAAAATCACTGGAGTTACCCATCATGTCCTTGCTCTCACAGTCACCTTGGCTGCTTGCCACAGTGACCATTGCTGGACCCGGACTGACAGAGGGAGTTTGGTCCCTGCTTGGTACCAAAGCGTCAGACAGCGTTGCTGTGGAAACGCTGGTGGAAAAGTATCCACTTGATACTTCGCTTACAGGGCTGAGGGGCATATCTTGCGTCTCTTGAGCAAAAGAAAACGGAGCTTTGGGATACTCAGGTTGTCTCTCTGCACCATGGCTCTGCTCCTCCATAGCAGGAGTCCCTCCCTCTGCAGCCACCTTTTAAAAATATGACCCCACACACAACACTGAGTACTTTCGCAAAGGATTACCCAAACACCTTCTGAAAAAAATCATACACCACTTTCACTATGAAGATAAAAGCGTTAAAGCAATAATGCAAACTTTAATAAGTTGAGAACTGGTAGTCAAGAAGGAAATTAAATGATATCAATTGGCAACTGGGACAGAATAGGTTATAAATTACAGTAAAACAAAGTAAATTCAGACAGTCAAAAATAAAATGACTCATAGGACAGACACGTCAGGAATAGAGCAGTTGGTGTCAGTGAATTAGACAATCACTTCTCCAAAAGAGGTCATACAAGGTGTAAAGTAGCACAACATACATGAGTTTAATCATTATTGCTCATAGTTGCACAGAAAAGACATGCACCCTAGTAGTCTGCACTCTCATCCTTTGAATTCCTGTCGCTGCCTCTTGCAGAGACTCACCAGCTTTGGTTTAAGTGGGCCTTCGTCAACGCTTGGAGACTGTACCATAATACGTGGTGTGACCTGAGAAAGGGAGAGAGGGAGGGGTTATGCAAGCTATGCTTACAGATGGACCATACCTTCAGATCAGGACCAACATTTCCAAGATTTCCTCAACTTCTCTTGCTGGGAGAAAAAAAGGGATGTGGTAAAAAGGTTCAGAACAGATGATGCCAAAAACAAAATTATCATGCGTCTTATGCCAACAAAATATACCTTTCATGTTGATGCATATTCCGTTCAGAATAAATGCAGTCATGGGTATGTATGCACAAGCAAAAGATTCATAACTCAATGAGAACAGAAACTCCAATAATAATAATGAAGGCACCAGTACACTCAACTAAACAGAACTGAACAAAATGAACCTTTTCGAGACTAACAAAACATACAGGGTTTTAAATTTGTACAATGCAATGTTTGCAAGCCCCTCAGCACAAACTGTTCGCAAGCAGCACACCAGTTCGCAGACCTCCCCCGTCTGCAACTGGTCCATCCAAATATCACATGGTTGGTTGGGTCACAGTTGACTGGTCAGGGGGGCAGAGTTGAAGTGTCTTTTTCAGTTGCTGTCATAACTGTACTGTCCTATGGTGGCATTGTTGTGGTCGTGACCAGAATACTTTGTGTGTGAAGACAGTGCTCAAATTCCTAGCATGAAATTTCAGTGAAGTTGGGTGTCAATAATCCAGACTTTTCCAAAGCAACTTGGGAAAAACTGTGAGAGAAGTTTGCGCGCCCCCCAGTATCTTCTTTCTTTGACTGGGGAAAAGTTTTTTTCCTTTAAAGTTCACTCAGATGGCCATGAAGTAGTCCCATTATCTTTCACAAACCAGCTGTCTTTTCTCATTTTATACCTCATTAGCACCTATATTCACCACACTGACACACCACAGTCGTAATATTTTGTTGTACCACATGATTCATTGTAAGAGTAAAGAGAATACTATGCTGTGGGCAGATAGGGCTGAAAATATGACTAAAGCCTTTCCTCAGAAGCCCAAACTTGCTGAAACAGCATTTGCAGTGCTCAGCAGTATGTGAAATACATCTAATATGTGGAATATTTAAAAGAATTGCCCTTTTTTGGTGGGGGTGGTCAAGGGCAGCAAAACCGAGATATAAAATAATGATGTCTTTTACATTTACAGTTTAGGAACTTACATTCAGCCTCTTTTCACTATGAAAATATTAATTTCAGTCATTCCCCTGATCCTCCCATGTTTAGTCTTTAAAAGTCTCATTTTCACACATTGGTTATAAGGGCCATCTTTTGTGCGTTACCTTGATGGTATTCCTTACTTTTAGATGTACTGCTTTGCTTAAGGGTATTAACAGGAGTAGCCTCCTTTAATTGGGAATTATATAGTTGTTACAATTGGGGGAGGTGGGGGGGAGGGCTATGGATCGTTCTGTCAGTTTGTTCATTCGTATGTTTGTTTGTTTGTCACACTGTAGTATTATGTGCCCGCAACAATTAGGTGGCGAAAAACCTACTTCATCTCAGAACATTCCATCAAGCATCCAATGAATATCATAGGTTTCTGCGATTACCTCAGGCTTCTCACTTCCATTAAAATAATGAGGAAAACCAGCGAAGCGGTGGAATTGTGAACATACAGTTAACCTGACAATTTCTTGTAATTTAATCTAAAAGTGCATTTTTATTATTTAATACACAGGAATAATGTTTTTTGGCCTGGGTGAGCTTTCCCTGAACCTGCCAGTGAACTTGCTAGTAATCATGTTACTTTCCAATTGAACAACCTAATGTAGCCGTAACTGGACACATGTAGTTAGCTTAATGTAAAACTAATTTTGATCGCCACTATTGTCCAGTGTGTTATGCGTGGGGGTGTAGTTACAGAGGAGACTGCAGGGAGGGGGTGCTTGGTAAATGCATGACCAGCGCGACAATGGTGCTCAAAATATTTTGGTTATATACGTTATTTTTTAAATTAAGTGTCTTTAAATAGGTTAGTGTTATTTTATAATGAGGAAATTTTACACTGTAGCATAAGCGTTCATTGGTAGCTCAGTCGTGTTTATGTTTCATGCTGACGTGAAGCTGGAACATCGCCAAAAGTTTCGGTGGATGGTTGGATATTGTTTTAATGTTGTCCCATCACAACACTGGCTCCCAATTTGCAGCTCCCGATTCAGAAATTTCCGGTCCACCTTAAATCGGTTGCGTTGGATGATTGGATGGTTTCGCGGTCTTCCTTACATGTTTGCAAAGGCTATAATTTGCTTCTGAAATTGGGATACGGCTCAAGAGAGAAACTGAACAAAGGTGATGTGAAATTAGTTTTTTTAAATTTTTATTTTTTATTTTGACACATTCAAACCACTTCACGTCTTTTAAGACTGTAATATGGAAAGGTCAGATACCCAAGTGCCACGCATTTTGTTTTCTCCTCAAAATCTAATAGTCTCAACATTGCGTGTGTATGAGAGAACAGGAAATGATGTACATCTGAAATGGTGTGAATGAAATATCGCTGCACCATATGCAAATAAAACTCCAAACTGTCTATATAAACAAATACAGTAATAAAATCCTATTGAAAAATTGACATATTAGATGGCCATTTCTCCTCAAAATTTAAAGGTCTCAAAATTTGACATTTATTTATGACAAAAGGGGTCCTGAAGTAGTACTGACTAGATTTGGGTGAAATATTCCTGAACCGTTTTCAAATAATCCCACCCCAAATATGTAATCCAATGCAGGCCGAGTGAAAAAAAGCAACAATTTGGATTGGAATATCTCCTGAAATTTAAAATGTCTCAAACTTCTGACACTTGTTTGTGGCAGAAGAGATCCTGGTCTACATCCTACCCCATTTCTGTGAAATATTACTGTAGCGTTTTTGAATAATCCCACTTCAAACTTTCCATGTAATCCAATAAAGGCCAACTGAAAAAGTGTATTTTTGAATTGAAATATCTCTCCAAAATTAAAAGGTCTCAAACTTCTGACACTTGTTCCTGGCAGAAGGGGTTCTGGTCTACAACCTACCCCATTTCTGTGAAATGTTACAGTAGCATTTTTTAATAATCCCACTTCAAACTTTCCATGTAATCCAATTAACGCCAATTGAAAAATATGAAAGTTTGGATAAGAATGTTTCTCCAAATGTAAAAGGTCATAAACTTCTGACACTTGGGCCTCACAGAAGGGCTCGTGGTCTCCATCCTACCCCTTTCCTGTGAAATTTTACAGTAGCATTTTTTAATAATCCCACTTCAAACTTTCCATGTAATCCAATAGACGCCAATTGAAAAATATGAAAGTTTGGATAAGAATTTCTCTCCAAATATAAAAGGTCAGAAACTTCTGACACTTGGGCCTGACAGAAGGGGTCGTAGTCCACATCCTATCCCATTTCAGTGAAATTTTACTGTAGCATTTTTTAATAATCCCACTTCAAACTTTCCATGTAATCCAATAGACACCAATTGAAAAATATGGAAGTTTGGATAAGAATTTCTCTCCAAATGTACAAGGTCAGAAACTTCTGACACTAGGCCTGACAGAAGGGGTCCTGCTCTACATCCTACCCCATTTCTCTGAAATTTTACTGTGAAGTGGGATTATTCAAAAACGCTAAACTTTCCATGTAATCCAAAAGAGGCCAATTGAAAAATATGAACATTTGGATAGGAATCTCTCCCAAAATGTAAAAGGTCTCAAAGTTTTGACACTTGTTCATTGATAGATAGGGTCCTGTTCTATGTTCCACCCCATTTCTGTGGAATTTTACTGTAGTGTTTGTGAATAATCCAATTTAAAACCTTCCATGTAATTCAATACAGACTAAGTGAAATTTTGGTTTGGACTTTCTCCCCAAACTAAAAAGGTCTCAAACTTTTCATACTTGTTCATGATAGAAGGTCCTGTTCTGCATCCTAGCCCAATTGTGAGCAGCTTTACTGTAGCATTTTCAAATAATCCCACTACAGACTTTCTGTGCATGTCAATACAACCATATTGAAAAAAAGTGACAGTTTGGAGTTTTATTTGCATATGGTGCAGTGATATTTCATTCACACCATTTCAGATGTACATTATTTCCTGTTCTCTCATACACAGGCAATGTTGAGACGATTAGATTTTGAGGCGAAAACAAAACGCGTGGCACTTGGGTATCTGTATGGCGTCAATTTAGTGCCAAAAGTACTGTGCGCGTAGGACAAAAAAATTGCACGTGTAGGAAAAAAACTCTGTGACATATGACAGTGTCTCTGTGATGCTTACATCTGATGTTATAAAGGGGTTCACAGATTATACCAAATAAGATTTTATCTAAGAAAATGGTCATATCCCGAATATTACAGTAGTGTGCATGTAAGGGCCCATATAATTAGCATGAACAGTAGATATTAAAATATGAATTTTACGGAAACCTATTATTCTGTCAGGATAATTGCATTATTTATTGGATTTCCAAGCTATCATCAGGACATAAAAGGCTGAATAATTAACAGAATCAAATATTTTAAAATATGTTTCACATTATGATTATATCACAATAGTGGCTTTTTGGAAAGTGGTACACTAATAGAATACGTGCCTAAACAATATTGCAATTTTGGTGACCTTACAAAGGCAACAAGATAAAACAAATTGGGCATCTGTTTAAATACTTCAGCATAATTTAATTTTCAAACTGCATATATTTTAATACTGCTCCAGAATTCTGTTAAGATGCCACACCGATAATACCTTCTGCTTAGCTCGATACAGCTACAATTTTGCATCAAAGGATGAAGATGTGTCTCATTTTTAAAAAATTTTTTTTAACTCTAGACACGTAATCTTTTGATGGTTAATTGTAATTGTGTTACTGTTGAATAGCAAAGTACTGCTATTTTTAGGGTGCAATAACTGTCATCTCACCCACCTAGCATTCTGACAAAAGATAATAGCTAGGTAGTTCTCTAAAAACAATATTTAGCCAGCTAGCTTTGTAGAGAAAGATAAGCTACTGTAAGTTATGTTATCTAATAGAATACCTGGTTTTAAAGCTATCAGTCACATCAGGATCTTATGCTATGCTTGCTAGATAATAATGAATGTTAACTTGACTCCATGATTGCTTTCAAGGTTGCTGTACAATTAACAGGACATCACCCAGTAAATAGCCTAGCTAATGGTAAATGCTTTGAACATTGGTACACTATGCATTAGTCTGTGTTATGCCCTTTTGATTGCTTCCTGAAGCTCTTTCTCCTCTCAGGCTCAGTAGACACTTGTTTCTATAATTATTGTTTATATTGTTATAACAACATAGCTCTTCGTCATTTCTCCATACAAGTCACCAATGGACTTCTGAGCATTAGCCCCTTCATGTCCATTGATAAGCATCTCATCCATGTCACCCGGGTGTCCAACTAGTTCTTCACACAAATGCATGCAAAGTGCAAACAAACTTGTACATACATAACGTGCACAATGACCATGCCCATGCTTGTATTTTCCTTTAATATTTTATCAGCCGAGATAACTGCCCTGCACATAAGACTGAAGGAGTTTCACAAAAGCAGAAGGAAGAAATTCCATAATTTTGCGGTACAGTGACAAAAGGACTACTGTGAGATGTAGTGCAATTTTCTGACTTCGGTCCACAAATGCATCTCAGGATGAAAGATGTTGAATACACTATTAGCATGTGTTATGGAGAAATAATATTTAGAGAAAAATCTAACAGGGTTTGGTGCACTGCTCCACAGGGTGTATTGGTTGGGTGATTGGATCTGTTGAATCTAATGGGTAGGGTGGGAGTGGGTGTGGGTGAGAGTAGTGGGGATCACTCTGCCTTCAATCTCCATCACTTCAGCTTGGCAGGTCCCTTTGTGGTTTTTGATATTTTCTAAAGAGAAGAGACAGCTGCAGGGCTGTAAAGAAAATAGTTTTTTGTCTGACTCTGCTGTTCAACCCTGCTCTTTATCTGGCCATTTGGATGCTCAGAATGTATCCAATTCAGACCTCCTGATTTTTCTTATTTAAATTATCATGATTTTTCTCACTATACAGACCCACGTGTTCAGGCCCATTACAACCAATACTTTTTTAGGGAACCTTGAAGGAGTTTGAGCTGAAGAAGAGACCAGCCAGAGATTCCCACCTGCTGAGTGAGGGGAGATGGGCGCAGGTCTTTCTTGTCATCCCGAACAGGGAAGAGAGACTTGAGCAACTTGGGCATCTGTGGGACCAAGGCCTTCACTGGGGAGATATAAGAAGCAGCCAAGCAGGAGGAAGAGGAAGAAATGAACAAGCGAATGAAGATGAGAAGGAACAGAAAGATTAACAGGGAACAAGGGAGGGTGAAAGGGTTAGTGATGGGAGTGAGGGAGATGACAGGGGAGTAAGAGAAAAGGCATGAAGGAAAAGGCAAAGGAGAAAGGCCAGGAGACAGAGTAAAGGACGTGGACAGAACAGGAAGTGGAAAGAACATGAAGTGGTATAGGAAACACCAGTAACAGAAATCCATAGATTACCATACATGGAGCAAGACCAGATAGGAGAAACAGAGAAAGGTTGAAATAGCAAAAAGAATGTCATTTTCAAGCATTTTTCAACAAAATGTCCAGACTATGCGGTTGATATAAATAAAAAAACAAAACAACGGATTTTAAGCAAGTGAAGCTGATGTTATTTACAAGGACACTTGTAATGATGTGGGCAAGTGGTGACGGACAGCAACCTGCAAAAGGAGACACTATGGATGCTAGGTAAGTACGGGTTTAAGGTGTCACCTCCCGGATATAGTAATCCAAGTGGATGGAAATGGGGGGGTTACCTTGTTCTGCATCCTGGTTTTGGGACAAGGATGATTGGGGCATGGTGCGGCTCAGCTGGGGTGAGATTATGGATATGTCATGTTGGCTCTCCCAGTGACCCTAAAAAACAAGGACAGGCTGTTAAACACTTGGTTTCTTCCAGAATCACCTGCACTTCTAATCAGTGAACATTAAATAAAATTGGGATGGCAGGTATACCATCACATCAGGTTACGCCTTGGTGGGGCGGCATGCCCCATACCTATGCACCACCAAGAATTTGGCACTTTCAGGGTTTCCTACTGAAATAAATACAATGACCACAGACACACAGCCCTTAAAAACATTAATTTCTGTACCTTCTGTGCGTCTGAAATGTCTATAACACCACATTACAAACACTTACAATTAAAAACATGACAAACACTTTCATAACTAGCAGTAAGTTCCGCGCAAAAAGGAACATTCATGCACAAGCTCTTCATTACATGTGAGTTACTCTTTGAACATCACAAAATATGATGCTATACTGGTGTTGTCTGTTTTATATATGATTCAATGAGCAAAGTTATCTCTGTCATGGTTAGTATACGTTCTTTGTACAATAGTCTGTGACCTACACTACCGCTCAAAAGTTTGGGGTCACCCAGAAAATTTCATGTTTTCCCACAAAAACTCATACTTTTATTCATCAAATGAGTTGCAAAATGAATAGAAAATATAGTCAAGTCATGGACAAGGTTGAAATAATGATTTTTACTTTAAATAATAATTTTGTCCTTCAAACTTTGCTTTCGTCAAAGAATCCTCCATTTGCAGCAATTACAGCCTTGCAAACCTTTGGCATTCTAGCTGTCAATTTGTTGAGGTAATCTGAAGAAATTTCACTCCATGCTTCCTGAATCACCTCCCACAAGCTGGATTGCCTTGATGGGCACTTCTTATGTACCATACGGTCAAGCTGCTCCCACAACAGCTCAATAGCGTTGAGATCGGGGGACTGCGCTGGCCACTCCAGTATAGATAGAATACCAGCTGACTTCTTCTTCCCTAAATAGTTCTTGCATAGTTTGGAGCTGTGCTTTGGGTCACTGTCCTGTTGCAGGAGGAAACTGGCTCCAATTAAGCGCCATCCACAGGGTATGGCATAGCGTTGCAAAACGGAGTGATAGCCGTCCTTATTCAAGATCCCTTTTACCCTGTACAAATCTCCCATTTTACCAGCACCAAAGCACCCCCAGACCATCACATTTCCTCCACCATGCTTGACAGATGGCGTCAAGCACTCCTCCAGCATCTTTTCATTTGTTCTGCATCTCACATATGTTCTTCTGTGTGATCCAAACACCTCAAACTTCGATTCGTCTGTCCATAACACTTTTTTCCAATCTTCCTCTGTCCAATGTCTGTGTTCTTTTGCCCATCTTAATCTTTTCCTTTTATTGGCCAGTCTCAGATATGGCTTTTTCTTTGCTACTCTGCCTAGATGGCCAGCATCTTGGAGTCGCCTCTTCACTGTTGACGTTGAGACTGGTGTTTTGCGGGTACCACTTAATGAAGCTGCCAGTTGAGGACCTGTCAGGCGTCTGTTTCTCAAACTAGAGACTCTGATGTACTTGCCCTCTTGCTCAGTTGTGCCCCGGGGCCTCCCACTTCCCTTTCTATTCTGGTTAGAGCCAGTTTGCGCTGTTCTGTGAAGGGAGTAGTACAGACCGTTGTATGAGATCTTCAGTTTCTTGGCAATTTCTTGCATGGAATAGCCTTCATTTCTCAGAACAAGAATAGACTGGCGAGTTTCAGAAGAAAGTTCTTTTTTTCTGGCAATTTTGAGACTATAATCAAACCCACAAATGCTGATGCTCCAGATACTCAACTAGACTAAGGAAAGCCAATTTTATTGCTTCTCTAATCAGCACAAAAGTTTTCGGCTGTGCTAACATAATTGCACAAGGGTTTTCTAACCATCAATTAGCCTTTTAACACGATAAATTGGATTAGCTAACACAATGTGCCATTGGAACACAGGAGTGATGGTTGCTGAAAATGGGCCTCTGTATGCCTATGTAGATACTTACATAAAAAATCAGCCGTTTCCAGCTATAATAGTCATTTACCACATGAACAATTATTTCTGATCAATTTAATGTTATTTTAATTGAAAAAAAATGCTTTTCTTTCAAAAATAAGGACATTTCTAAGTGACCCCAAACTTTTGAGCGGTAGTGTATATGCCCATTCTGCAGAACACATTATTTAAATTATTCAATTAAATAATTTGTGGTCATTGCTTTGGTACTACTGTTATTTTCTGATATGCAAAGGTTGCTGGGATATATGTCTGTGTATGCTATTGTCCAATGTCAAGTGTCTACCTCTAAGGTCAGCAAGCTAGCTGAGGAAGAGAGCAAAGAGGAGCTACAACTAAGCATATTAAAGTGCCTTATAAACCTTAAAAACACTAAAAGTGGATCTCAGAAGACAAAACATAAAACGGAGCACGAGAGACAAGTTGCGAGCTTGGGAGCTGAAGTTGAAGGAGATTGCTGATAATTTTGTAAATTAAGGCTCGCTGGATATGTCTCAAATCATTGAGTACATACAGTGGGTGTGATAGAAAGAAAGCTTGCTTACTGTGTTTAACTATTTTTATGTGTTTATAACAAAACTATGTATGTAACTAAGTGTGCAAAATGGAAAGGTACTGGGAAGGAATGACCTTCAAGGAGGAAGGAATGTGGATGAGCTAAGGGAGTCAGATAGATAATCTGAGATGATCTGGGTGTACCAACTAAATTTAAACTGCAATAATCTTTGGTATGAATGGAAGACAAAAAACTTGACACAGATGTCTGAGAAGGTCATGCATATGTAAACGACTTGAGGGATACTTTGTAAATGGAGTAAAATTCATAGTTACAAGTACCTTTTCTATAAGCACATAATCAGGTGGTATATGTATAGATGAGAGCAGTCATACATCAGTTCCCTATCGTCTGACCGACCATGCCCCCTTCGGGGTGAAAACAAGCGCTGTAAAAGTGCCGGTGCCAAATTGGAAAAAACTAGTGGCACCATGCCTAGAAGCTGCTGCGTTGTATTTTGCACATCAAACAATAAAAAAAACCCCAGTTTACGATTTTCTTTACTTCCCCAAAGAGCGAAGGACAGTAAAAGAAGAGATCTGTGGCTTCAGGCCATCCACAGAGAGGATGAAAATGGTAAACTGTGGGACCTGGCCATTAGATCTAACGCATTAAAGTTAAATAAGCTGGCTAACAAATGTTAGCTAGCTAGCTGGTTAGGACCGAATGGTCCCCATAGCTGGCTAATTTACAGTAAACTGGGTTAGACTATATTATGCATTCAGAGATTCATTCATTTGTGTTTTCTTACACAAATCGGTTAATTTCACTAATCGACAAAGAAGTCGCATGGAATTGATGTAGTCTAACACAGCAAACTATTAGTCAGGCAATCCAAATGTGAGCCAGTACAGGCTAACTACTGTGATTTGCTACGGTTAATTTGTTAGCTTGCTGTCTAGCTTGTAAAATCAGACTTATTCTTGTTATTTATAAGTAGGAACAAATCTAGCTCGCTAACTAGAAATATATGAACATACAGAAATGGAAGTGAATGAGTGTACGTCTGTGGCAAACACTTCATCACAGGTTAGTTAATGATGTTAAACTCAAGAGTTATAATGTTAAAAGTCAAAGTAGTGGATGCTGCATTGAAAGGGCAATACTGAAAAGCCAAGGGAATCCAAATTTAATGTTAAGGGTTAAGTTAGCTAACAGGTAGCTCGCTGTTTCTTAAATTTTTTCTATATAACGACACCGATCGTTGATCGCCAACGACATAACTGTTTGCCTGACTGGCCATAGGATTTGGGCTCCTAATAGCTAAAAAGCAATAGGGTATTCTTATTTTATGCTATTAAATTGGCAAAGACCTCAGAATTTGCATTTATGGCCAGTCAAATTAGAAGGGCCGCTTTCACCCAAAAAGGGGCGGGGGCATGACGCAAGGGTAAAGTACCCGCATGGGCTGCTCTCATCTATGACCATTGCTTGCAAAATGTCATATCCTAATCAATAGCTTATGTATTCCTATTGAATACTGCATGTATTGTGTATGATGTCAAATGAAGATAAACTGTACGAAACAAAATGGTATGCGAAGTGAGAATAAGAACACCTTCCCCGCCTTGAGGTGCCAGGAGGGTTGAAGCAAAAATGTTCTCAGGAAAACAGAAGGTTGGTAAGGAAGGGGAATAAGTAAGTGTCATGCCATGCGAATTACCTCATAGAAAGATAGCTTACAGGAAGATATAAGAGGCAGAACTTGTGAACAGAACTCTGAAATGAGTGCTTGAACGGTTTATCCTATTTGGCCTAATAAAAGTTGTACTGCTGAATTACTTTGTGACCTGACTAAATTATTTTCCTCCATTGAAGGTAAAATCAAGTCAAGTTGTGATGGCCCTGTGTTGACAGGACAGGTCAGGTGTCCGTGGGTGCATGAGGTGTGCAACAGCCCTGCCCCTTTTCCACGTCAATAATTGCGGAGACAATGGCGTCAGTGGGAGAGTTTTTTGAATGGCGGCTGCGAGAGAGTTTGAATCTGCAAGCGGAAAGTTAAACCCAGGCGCTGAGAAAAATGAAAGCGAGAAAAGCTGTGTGTAATTAGCCGGATAAGAAAAGAGTCATTTCGAAGTACAAGAAAATTAATCCTACTGTGATCGCTACGGAAGAGCCGGACTCTAATACGGATTAATCCCACCTGGCCGACAATACATTATCTACAAACTCTACAAGCAAAAGCCAAAACTCCCAAACTGCGCAGGGTACAGCCTGGGCTCGGACTGAAACGCCTACGACTGACTGACCGGACGGGACGATAAGTGCTGATTTAATTATTTTTTCTTTGTTGGTTTCTTTGATTTTTACGGGTTATTTCGCTAATTGAGTGGTGTTTGTTGAGCGAGCGGCCGGTGTGAAACGCTCCGCTCTGAAGCCCAGTTACTTTGGTTTTTGATCTTTTTTTTTTCTAACAGCTAAAGTGTGTTTGAAAAGGAAAATGTATTTTGTTGTTGAATTGTGGACTGCAATGAACTGGCTCTGAAAAAAGAAATACCGTATTTCAATTATGAACTGAATGAAATGGGATTTAAGGAAATGTCAAACATGGAGAAACACATGCAAACAGGACTGTTTTGTAAATGACATGGTCATGAAATTTTGAATAATTTATTAACCGTTTCTGGTTGGCCTACCTCGCTGATTCAGAGCTAAGATTTTTTTTATGGATGAATTAAGTTTGTTTTGCTCTGTGAAAGGCCGATGTGGTATTGGTTGTTGAATACAATAATTAAGTATTTGAATTTACCTGGTCCTTGCTCGTTTTTTTATCCAATGTTTATGGGTTCATTATGCCAAGTAAATAATGTGTTTTTTGCTAGTTACATAATGAGTGCATTGAAAGGTTTGCTTCTTTTAATTGATATATTGAGTACTATTTTAGTAGGACGCACAGAGCCTACTTGGCACCCCAGCGACTGATAAAGCAAATGGTTACAAAGTATAACTTTATTTGTCCCCAGAGGGGCAATTGGTTGTGCAGCAGTGAAAACAGTACCAAGGCAATCCATGACATGGATTTCTGATGGTGCCAGCCTGTTATAGTTTGAATTGCGCCACCGTGCAGTTTGTCACAGCCATTGTTTTATATATATTGCAAAGCACCAGTGCTAAACAGTAAACATTGGTCAGACTATAGAAGTTCACATAAGGATAATCGTAATCCACAAGCATTTCTTAAAGGGTTAGCTTGCGTTTTAACACCCAGGTCGGCCCCCCAACATCTCTGTCTGCGAATCACAGCAGTCTACATCTGGGCCTGTCTACGATGAATGAGTTTGCATGTATGTATGTGATGTGTATATATGTATGCATACCAGAGGAGGCTGGTCCATAGAGGCAGAGGAGGTTGCTCCTCCTCTATTTTTGAGAGGTAAGAGGGAGATCAAAATATAAAAAAGAGTAATTGGTTGAAATAAACCATTACTAAATCTCAGTATCATTTATAAAATAATTTTTATCTCTTCTTTGGAAAAATCCATTATTGAAATTCAGATTAAAATGCTTCAACAGCGACACCTGCAGGGCAGGCAAAAGGGGAAAGGGCAGTCTGTGTGAAGTGGTGGTGGGGGGCAGAGGAGGACGGGCTCCTGCTGTCCTCCTTAGGGCGGGATCTCTTATATCAATTTAATGTACTTAATTTCTTTTCATGCTGATCTGTTATTGGCCAAAACACGTAAAATGATGCTCCAAGGGAGGACGTCCTCCCTAACCAATCAAAAACCAGAATACAATATTGACATCGCGTTGGTCCAATGATAATTTCCAAATTTCATCTTCAATTCTCTACCACTGTATTGTATTATAACATGCAAATTGCTAACTACTTTTAAAACACATCACTAAAAAATGACATTTTATTTAAGCCTTTTCAACCAGAGGAGGCTGGACCATAGAGGCAGAGGAGGTTGTCCAAATTTCCTTTTTTCAGATTTACGTTTCCCTTTTTTATCGAGCAGTAGCTAGCTACTTGCGTTAACCAACGCAACAGTTAGCTTGTTGTAGCAGCCCTGAAGGACTGAGCTAACGGCGAGAATGGATTTTGAGGAGAGTGGTGCTGCTATTGCTAACGAGGCAATTAACGGCAGCGTGAGTGAGGGGGTCACAGAGGTGCATGGACACAGACGCAGAGAGTGCCATTCCACAGTTTGGATTATGCAGCAGGTGAGGATCAAGACTTCTGGACGACCAGCTCCATAGATAACCATGATCAAAAATGCTACTTCTAGTGACACATTATGCACACACGAGGTTCATTCCCATCCAGAGTCCGCAGTGATTAGATGTGTCTTTCCCTCTTGTTCACCTGGCCCCTTTATATATTCATCCTTTGTGTTGTAATATGATATGTAAGGAATAAAACACGACGGGCTGTCCCGTTATTGGAAAATAACTTAGGGTCGCTTAACCAGCCCCGAAGTAGGCTACATTATTTTCCAATAACGGGACAGCCAGGAGAGGTTTATTCCACTTATACAACGGGTTACCAACAATGGCTATATATGGTAACTTCTATATTTATTGATTTTTATCGATTTAATCAGCTGAAAGTGAAATATTCTTCCGCCGGCGTTTGGGCATATCAAGCAAAACCCTGGTTGGTATTTGCCCCGCTGTTAAGCAAAAACCTCATTACATGTCATTACATTATTTAATAAAACTGCATGAAACCATAAGTCAATCAAATTCATCTCCCTAGCACGGTCTTACTTTTTAAATAGTGTGGTTGCGCAATGTAGACATTGCGTTTCTCTAAGACCCTCTGAAATGGGTTTTGAATGTCAGCTAGCTTTATGACAGGTTCGCCGTCACTTGTCACCTAGCCAATATTAAAATTCTTGGGTTTAGGTCAGAATGGTCTCACGGCATGCTTGTTATCCCAGCTAGCTAGCTAGCTAACTATTGAATTGTATTCAAAACAGCGGTTACTGTAAACGCAATCGTTCAAAAACATACGGATGAAAATGCGTCCCGTAGCCATGAGTTAAATGCGGAACGCCTATTCTACTGTCCAAATAAGGGACGATTCCGATGGCTGGCAACCGTAAATAAAGCTAGCAACAGTAACTAGAAATGTGATACAACTTTGCCATCAATTGTGAAATTGTAACATGAGAGGTCATATTATTTGTTGATGTAGATTTCGTCTTACATTTGATTACAATGTAACGTTACAAAATTACATAGCTATTTGCACAGTTAACGCTATAGCTACCGGACCATGTCAAGAAAGGCAACATTTAGACACCGTTGCGCACAGTATCCATCTCTCATATCAGTTAACATTGCGTTAGCTAGCTAGCTAATGTAATTAACACAATCTAATGTCAGCTAACAATTAGAAAAAACGCTAACTAACACTACCGACCGGTACCGACCTTGCAAACCGTCTCTCGAATGCAATGCTACCTTGTTGCAACGTTGCAAAGTAGCTAACTAAAGGCCAGTTCAGATCAATGATTCGCAATGAGACTGGATGCAACTTGCAAAATTCCAAGACGTCTGATTGTAAACGTTATAAAACTGCACTTGGCGATTTGACAAGGTGGGTCTTTTGAGACTCCAGGCAACGGCTTCCGACACTCTGCAACTAACCAGTTCACACCACTGCAATTTTCTCTGCAACATTCTAAAACCGTTTCCTCTTGTTGCGAATAATTGATCTGAACTGGCCTTAACGTTTCCGTTATCTACATTGCCATCAAGTTCATCGATATATTATAATGATAGAAACAAAGCCGGGGTATAGGTGGAGCAGAGCCGGGTCTGATTTCTGTGTAAAGGTGTCAAGCCGGAGAAAACTAAATAAAAGAATACGGCAATATGGATTAGCGTTGTTATTATTTTATTACGCTTCCTAATATGTTCCTTCAGCCTCCTTTGTTTTTGTTTTATTCTTCTTGTTCTGACTGCTAATTTACCACCCAGCTCAGTGAACAGTTTAGCTAGCAAAACCAGAAACACCCAGGGGTAACATTTTGCAAGGCAGTTGTTTCAAAAATATCACAACAATCATTCACGAAATAAAGACTGTTTATTGTGCACCAGATACATAATTGCACGAGCCACAGCGAATCCTGCAAATTCTTCTCTGCAGTGTAAAGATGTTCATACCAGGCAAAAGGTGGATAAAGAATGTTTGTGGAAATTGATCATCACTAATTCTACCCCAGGTCTGCTACAGCATTTTAACCCGGCTCGGCAGTGTAAAGACAGCTTAAGTTAGCCTAATGTTAGACAATGAATAAGTATGTACATAACGTTACTTTTATAACAACCATTTTATTCAGTAAATAGTAGGTGTTACAGTTGGCGTGGCCCAGGTACCAACCGGCTGACGTCACACAGGCGGCACTGGTTGGATCTGGTTGGATCTATGGGAAGTGAGGTCCAAAAACACACCTGCAATTACAGCTTCTCGCCATTGGTACCGCCAAAGAGACCAAAATGGAAATCTTTGAGATTGTAACTTTAAATTACTTTTTTACCTTTTTTGTGTGGTTAACTTGCAAACAATTTCGGGCCATAAAAGGAAAGGAATGATTTTTTATTTTAATTTTACCATTGCTTCTCTACTGTAATTGAACCCCCTTTGACCAGCCCCACCCCCCTTCTCTTTCATCCTGACCACTGTGAAGGCATGCCCAGGCAATGCATTCATCAGGCAGCCACCACCACACACTTGACCTTTGTGTAGTGCATGTGCAAAAGGGTGGGCGTTGCTCAGTGCTCACACAGCGACAGCGTCATCATGGATAAACCTCCCAAATCTCAGCCTGAGGAAGAATCACCATGGCCATACTTAAGCAAATACATGACACTGACTAGCTCCACTGACAAAACCTACGTTTTTACTTGTGAGCTATGCAAGCCGAGAGTAAATACACTCTCTACTGCGAAGACGTCAAACACAAATCTCAGAACACATATAAAGGTGAGTGTATTATTGACTTTGCTAGCCAATTTAGCAAAGTTTAGATAAGTTAGCCACATTGTAATGTTACATACAGGCAAGTGATTTAATTCAGTGAACGTTAGCGTTAGTCTAATTAAATAAAGTCTGTAGTGTTAGTTCATCTGACAACAATTATGTTCTTTCAAAAACGAACATGTTGCTAACCAGCTAATGTCAGGTTTGCTGACATAAAGCTAACATTAGCTAACGTTAGTTGACCTAGTCATTCTATTCTCATAATGTGTTTTGCCACCCATACAATATGGCGCAATGCATGGGACCGGTCTTTCATGATAACCACCTATTTGACTACAATCACCAGTGTTTGCTGACCAAGGTGTCTGCAATCGATCCAATACTATGAATAGCTTAGCCAGAATCATTCAAACGAAGGTCTGGCTAGGCTGAGGTTGGCTTGCTGTTCTTTTGCTACCTAAGGTTAATATTGTAACAGCATACAATTTTATTTAAAGTTGATTTAGTGATACAGAGGGTAATTCTGTGGACCATTATAAATGCCATGCTATTCTATATTAGAAGTTACCTGGCTAACTGAGTAATCCTGCTTGGTGCAATACCCCCACCTGGACTCTAGTTTCTGGAAGGCAGGTGTCTGACTGATGGACATTGTATACATTACATTACATTACAGGCATTTAGCAGACGCTCTTATCCAGAGCGACTTACACAACTTTTACATAGCATTTTTACATTGTATCCATTTTATACAGCTGGATATATATTGAAGCAATTTCGGTTAAGTACCTTGCTCAAGGGTACAACGGCAGTGCCCTACCCGGGAATCGAACCTACGACCTTTCGGTTACAAGCCCAGTTCCTTACCCACTGTGCCACACTCCGTCCTATACAAAACCAAAGCTGACATTCCTTGCACTTTCCCATGAATAGTGGGTTATTTTATATTTTTGGTTTATGTAGGACCTGTGAACAAGTGGGCACTTTTTGCAATAAACTCAACTGAGTGGCATTTTTTGCTGGCATGTGACTTTTTTGTATTATATTTTGTTATAATTTCGTATCACATGTACATTGTCAATTTGATCATTTTTTTTACGTAGTAGTTTGAACTACTTTTTCTGAGTAGCTTTAGTTAACCAAACTAGATTTCTCCCTAGGGTAGCTTTGCTGTAGTTCAACTTCTTCCAGTGTGAAGTAGTTGGTAGCTTGCAAAGCTATGCTTTCAAAGTAGCCTCCTCAACACTGTGCATACCTCTCAAGTCCACATTTATATGCATTACCATCTGAAGACAATGTGGTCATTCAAAGCGTATGCGTCACATCAAAGTGTCAAATGGCAATCACTTAAAGTGGGAATAATCTTGCTGAATAATTTCAGTTGTTATACACCAAAAGTTAGAATGACCACAATGTGTTCAGGTGGTAAGCTGAAAAAACACAGGACCAAGTTACTTGAAATAATTTAAGAAACATTGGGTAGCAGCATTGCTTTGGAATACAACATGTTTAATTTGTGTTAGCTAAGAGCCAATATTGTTTATTGTAATTTGGCCTAATTTTGATATCACTACTTTTAATGGCAGGTCTAGATTTTGCAAGTCTTACTGACTTACAGTGCTATGTATGTGTGAGCAACTTGGCATTTTTGTACATTGAAAATGTTTTTCTTCAGATTGTACATACAAGCACAAGGAGCACACTAAATGAGCACTGATTGGAATTATGATCCACATGCGCAGTTACTTTAATCCAATCCTGACCATTAGTAGATCTATGGGTAAGCCACAGTCTATCACTATAAATAACCAGAATAAAGGGAATGTGTATTAAATATTAAGTACTAGAATGAAATAATCTTTAATGCCACAATCTTTCACACCCAGAAACTGGTAGTATAGGTTCCTAGGGAGTAGAAATGGGGATAACCAGAAGAAACCTGGTCATTACAGCCCTGTAGAAGAAAGCTGATCGCTGAAGTAGACTCATAGCCACACTTAAAGGCTCATAGCCTAGACCAGTGGTCTCCAACCCTGGTCCTGGAGAGCTACAGGGTCTGCTGGTGTTTGTTTTCACCTTAAAATCAGCACCTAATTGAGACCCAAGACACCAAGTGAGTTGAGTTAACTGTGTAATCAACTGCTCTAATTGGTTCATGAAGTGCAGTGCAGAGTCACTATGAAAACCAGCAGACCGCTTGCCTAGACTGTCTAGCTCAGGCTGTGCTTAACACAGCCCACTTTACTGGCTGGTGTATTCTGGAGTATCTATGAACACATGCTCACATATTTATTAATCAAGTCAGTGGATAATGAAGGACATGATGTGCTGGACCATGTGGTTGATGGTTAAAATGGAGGCCTCACCTTGTCTTCCAGCATGTAATTCAAAGAGAGATCCTGTCTGCTCCCAGACAACTGCAAGAAAAGGGAAATAATTAGGCTATTGTATTTATAACTAACTTTGCCGGCACATTTAAATACTGAATCCCACTGAACAGCATTAACAGAACACAATTCACTTTGGATCTCCTGCTTTGATAACCAAGGCTCTATCGCCCTGTAAGGACTTTTGGTTGATCTAATCTGCCTCAGCCTGCCTGGAAGTTGATGTGATCTAGGATAGACTTGCTGGAGATGTGAATATATGAGAGGGGTGGTTGATGGCCTACCAGAACCAAATGGGAGACAGGCCCACACACACACAAGTTAGAATGACCATGTGGTTAATGTAATCAGCCTCAGTATGCATGAATGTTGACATCAGATAGACCTTCTGGAGATGAGGAAGTATAAAGAAGACAGACATTTATTTACCTGCCACTTCATTGGTACATCTTGTTCTTGGAAAAGGATATAAAGCAGGTGCTTGAACAACACTATTGTAATTGACTTGCCTTGATTTTACTCCGGTATGTGTCATAGTATAAAGAAAACTATTTTTGCTTTGTTCATAAATTGTTATAGAGCTAAACTTTGGCAGTAGAAGTCTTACCTTACAAAGGACCACATTTCAACACCCATTTCCAATTTGGAATACCCAACTGAAAATAGCGGCAATTTTTGCTGTAACCTCTGCTATCGATTTGGCAGAGCGCAGACGCTCTTCTCAGAAGAACCTAATGCCACTTTTTCTCAAACCACATGTCGCAAGTCAGGCTTGCAGGGCCACTGGCCACAGTTGGCAGTGGCAGGGTCAGGATTCAATCCAGGACCATGGGGGCCATCCATGCACTTCAGCTATAAACAACGAGTATGAAGACTTAGCCAGATGAGCTACCCAGCAGCCCCTGCCATTCTTTTTGTAGTACATACATTAGTGGAGCAGAGCATACCTTTGAGAATAGGCTAGCAGCAGTGCTGTGAATTGTACCATTAACCCCTTGGCGCACATGGCAAATCTTGCCAATCCTTGCCCATTTAGGGGGTACCCTATTTAAAGCTTTATAACTCCAGATGTGAACACCACAGAGACTTGAAAAATGGCTTAAATGAAGCAAGACATTTGTACAATTTACAATAATAATGCAGATTAGTTTATATTCATAATTTTGGAAGAAATAAAGTGCCACAAATGCAATTGTCTAGACAAAAAATCAAAAATGAATTTGCACTTTTTTAGTTTGCAATGGAATACTGAGAGATTGCATATATACAGCAGGTTAAACTATACATGTGCTGGATCAAAAACTGCTTGACCACAAGTTTATAAAATCCAAGGGTGGATATGTAGAACTACTATAGATGTATGAAACAAAAACTAAGCAGTGTACCCAGCGTCTCCAAATCTATCCAAAATGTGTAAATTATGCATTGCTGTAAATCACAACATATTCACGTATTTCACTACAAATCAACTGTTTTGACTCAAGAAACTCACTGTTGCATCATTTCAAGTGGGAATTACAAGCTTTCAGTCAATACAGTGGTCTAAAATATCTAGGGGTCCAGAAACATATCCAAAATCTCTCCAAAAATGAATAAATGCTTTTTGTCCGTTATAGAGCATATAAATGAGCCCTTTATGAAGGTTTAAGATGAAACACTGCTATCAAATGAAAAATAATGCAAAAATATTGTCACACAATGCGGTACAGCACCTAAATGTGTAATAATGAACTCTTGTATGTATTTCTATACTCTGTATTCTGGTATGTTTTCTTTTTGGGATGGGACGACATGAAAATAATTTTCAACCATCCACCACGTTTTGACAATGTTCCAACACTCACGTCATCACTGTTGTATGCTTCACAAAAACTATTACACTACTAACTAACGCTTACATTACTGTGTGAAATATCCACATTATTAAATACCACTAACCTATTTAAAGACACTCAATTTCAAAAATAACGTATATAACCGAAATATTTTGAGCAGTACTACTTACATAGCAATGATGAAGTCGTATCTATGTTCAGTAGATGGAGACTGAGACAGTAAATCAATGATACTGTTCTATTCGCCTCTGTTTTGCTCCAGAAAAGGATGTCAGCTAGGTCTATCAGCAAACGTATGGCTTAGCTATGGCCAGATGTCCTCAATAATAGTAGTATTTTCCAAGAAATTACGAAAAACTGTGGACCACGTTTTGTTAGGTGCAGCATCTTTTACTGCTACCACAGAGTGAATGCGTAAGTGAATGCGATGATAAGAAAATTTTCGGTTACGCTGACTTATAAAACGCTATTCCTAAAGCAAAATTAGACATGTTATACATCGTTAGAAAGCTTATATTCTCACCTACTGAATAAATGAATTGTCAATGAAACCAGACTGTACTAAAAAGGGCGACAACGCTGCAGATAACACACAGCTATTTTGAAAGGTACCCAGGCATCACAAATGCGTGTATATTTCACAAAGGATTGTCCAAGACAATATATGACCACTCAGTCTCAAAAGGTACATCTCTAAGCGTAAAACCAACAGTAAGGTTGTATATTTATTCAATATTTAGTCCCAGATATTGACTGTAGAATGACATGGTATCATTTGTTAAAACTTTCTCGTTTATTTTGTTATTCAGTGAGCAGCGTTTTCACTACTGTATTGGCATATCTTAGGGTTATTGTCCGGTTTATCTTGTTGCTACGACGGAATACAATTTTTTAGTGGTGAAAGAATATTTTTATGAATGCCAAGATAGACAATATTGTCCATTATGTCATGGGTGGGGGGTGTAGTTGTAGATGAGACTGCAGGGAGGGGGTGTGTGTTAAATGAATGACCAGAGAAACAATGGTGGCACTGCGAAACCCTGTATTTGGCATAGCTGTCGTGTATTTTCTACTAATGAAACGAAAACAACCGTTTCTGTTTTTAACTCATACTTTGGTTGCAGTAGCACTGAATGTCTGAGTTCAGTAATCTCCACTAGGGGCTTTGCGCTAAGAGGTTAAGTACAGACTTACCCTGTGTACATTTGGAGAGCTGAGACTGCGCCTGTGTCCTTTTCCTTTGCTTGCTAAGTGTTCCTTCACCGCCACTTCCTACACACAGACACACACACACACACACACACACACAGACACACACACAAACATTACCATGCACAAAATCACACAAATATACATATTATGCAAACACAACATGATTACAACACAAACAGATGTACAAAATCATTGAAAATAATGACACGCAAGACACAGACACACAAGACACACAAACACGTATAGACACAATGACACAAAAACAAATGCAAACCACATGCATATGCACAGCCAGACAGACACATGGGAGAAAGGGGAGTGAGAAATGAATGACATTACTGTAGTGTAACCCCACACTTTAATAAGGAGACTATGAAGTGAATGTTTCTGTGGACGAGATTATGTGTTGATATGAGTGTGGTATTTTGTTTGTGGAATGGGCCATATTATAGTATCGTACAATAGTCACGCTGTATCAGGGTTCTGACCTGCCGCAGTCTGTCTAGTGTAAGGATGTTTTCCACAGCTAGTACGCTGCGAAGGTACTTCTCGATGGCTGCCTCGCTGTCTGCTGACTGGGGATTGTCAGTGCTGGCAGCAAGTCTGGCGAGCATCTCCCTGTCCTCTGAGCCCTGGGCATCCTGCAGGCAACACAGGTGCACCGAAGCAAACAAGTGAACACGCGCGCGCACCAACAAGTAATTGTAACTGTAATTACACTTCCGCCTGCCCCACCCTCCTCCATCACAGGCCTGCCCTCCCCTCCTCACCCCAGGGATGTTGGAAACGATCTCAAAGGTAACTCCACAGCCAGGGATAGTACTCCTCTGGGAAATCCTTTTCAGAAAGCTCTGAGCAAACCCCTTCAGCCAAAAACAAGGAAACAACCTGTAAACTTAGACACCAGCACACATTCAAACCACATGACATCAATAATTCTGTTACATTGCATATACAAGCGCAATCAAATCACATCAGTCAGCCTTTCATATAGACCAATAACACATTTAAATCACATGATCATAGAACAAAATCAAATCAGTGAAAATTAAATCACTCTGCAGCACACAAAACAAAACACTTCAGTAATCAGTGTCAAACTGGTGTGTATTTTGTCTTTATACACTGTTGTCGTATATTTGAACAGCATAATCTTTGAACAGTATAACCATGATAACTTCACAACTTCATAAAAACATGGTATTGTAACTTATAATTAGTATAACTAATTCTGGTTTGTTTTCCCAAGAGGCAATATATTGTTTTTATTCATCCTTTATTTTTGCCAGGACAGTCCCATATCTCTGTGACAGTATTTTGAAGCGCAGAGGGCTGATCCCAGACCTGTCGGCCAGTGAGGTTAACGCAGATGCGCTTGCGTAGGACCAGTTGCATTTCAGCGGGGTGGCTGAGTTGCACCATGGCTCGCACTGTCAGGAACACCCTCTGCTCTGCTGCAGTGCCCCGGCTGAGCTGGGGACACTCATGCACTGTGGAGTCCCACGATGCCTCTGCTTTCACCTGAAAAGGGGGGGGGGGTATGGGGTGAGAACCAGGGGTCTGAAGCCATGAGCCACAATCAAAAATCACAGCTCATTCTAGGGGAAGTCCATCCAAAAATCCTAATTTTGTACATTCCATTAAAATAAACTGGCTTGACCCAGACTTCATTTATCAAAACCAATTCTTTAACCTATTTCTGCAAAAGAAAAGTTGATATCAAAAGTATTGATATCAAAATGACGCCAAACAATTTAGGAGACATTGAGTAGCATTGCTTTGGAATACAGCTTCTTTCATTTCAGTGAGGCAAGACAGCCTATATTGTTTGTAGTACAGTAAACTTGGCATCATTTTGATATCAATACTTTTAATGGCAGGCCTAGATTTTGCCAGTTTGAAGGCATGACTTATAGACAGTGCTTTGTATCTGTGAGTAACTTGGCATTTTTGTACATTGTTTCAAGTCACTTGGCTCGGTATGTATTTATTTAGCTGCCCAGGCTTTCTGTTGCGTGAATCAATGTATGTTTCCTGGCATGAGTGTGTTTGTAAATGTGAATGTTACATCCTGTAAGGGAAGTGTCCCCATAAAGTATTGTATGTATGTATGTATGTATGTATGTATGTACAATATTTGTTTTACATGCAGTGTTTATTGTTTTAAGCAGCAAATATACAAGAACTTGTACATTCAGTAAAATGAACTTGACAACCAAGTATACAGATATGTTTTCTGAAGGAATATGCATTCTATAGGTATTCATCAGCAGTTTTGCAAGTTCATTTAAATGTCTTGCATAAGACAATTAGGTATTTGACACTTTGATGTGACACAAAGTTTGAATGACATTGAAAGATTGTAAGATTAAAAAACACAGGGCCAAGTGACTTGAAACGATGTAGAAAACATTGGGTAGCACTGCTTTGGAATACGGATTCTTTAATTTCTGTGAGGCAAGATAGCCTATATTGTTTATAGTACAGTAAAGTGGCATCATTTTCATATCAATACTTTTAATGGCAGGCCTATATTTAGCCAGTTTGAATGAATGAGTTATAGACAGTGCTTTGTATGTGTGAGTAACTTGGCATTTTTGTATGTTGAAAACATTTTTTTAAAATGAGATATCATTTCTTTTTGCAAAGTGTTTGTTATAAGAAAGTGAGAACAGTAATGCATATAAATGTAGATGATGAGAAGTATGCGTACACACACATACATGCAAACACGCATACAGCGTAGGCAGTACCAGATGTAGACTGGTTTCATTGGGAGGCAGAGCGAGATTTTGGGGGGCCAAGATGAGTACATGATTCGTGATGAACAGCGGAGCGGACCTGGGTGTAAAAATGCGATGTAACCCTTTAAGAAACGGTTGTGGATTATGGCTATCCTTGTGTGAATTTGTATGTCTGATGAACGTGTACTGTTTAGCACTTTCGCTTTGCTATATATGTTAAACAATGGCTGTGACAAAGGGTGCGGTGGCGTAAGTATAAAAGAAACTTAGAAAATGAACAAAAATGCCTTCATTGATAAAACTATCAGCAAGCTCGTAGAATTTGAGCTCCATAGGTCGCAACTTGTGTACCCTTCTGTCCTGCTCCAATTTCTGTTATTTCGTCGAGATGCACTTTTACTGTTTCTACAGTTTACAAGGCATTTTCATACGCTTAGCTGTAGGTAGGATAGAACTCCTCTTTGCTCTTTTGCTTAGCTAGACAGTGTAGAATAGCAGCACATGCATATGTCCCAGCAATCTTTGCAAATTAGAAAATAACAGTAGTACGAGAGAAATGAACTGATGAAATTGAGTAGTTGAAACAATGTGATGTGGTGCAAAGGCAATAGCTGAGAAATAAAAGAAAATCATGATTGAGCAAATAAGCATGTATAAGAAATTTGCTTCAGGCGGGGTTTGTTCTGTGACTCAACAAGCTGTAGACCATGACGTTTCCACTGAACCACGAACTGACTAGCTGTAGATACTGGCAATTTTCTTGGGGAAATTCTTGGGCAATTTTCTTGGGTATGTGACATTCTGACTGGCTGGTGTTGGTGAAGGATTGGCTGGTGTACGTAAAATTACCAATGGGGAAACATATTCTTTGTGGGCTGGAGGGGGAGGGAGGAGAAGGAGAAGAAGAAGAACAAGAAGAACAAGAAGAACAAGAAGTAGTACAAGAAGAAAATGCTAAATCCCTTTAGTTTGGGGTTTTACTGTGTGCACGTGTGAGGTTGTCTATGAATTCTGTCTGTTGAAATGTGGTCAGAATGTACAGAAATGAATGTTTCTAAGGACTGAGATTCGGTGCTGTTGTGGTTATTTCTGTGGGGAACCGTGACAAGTGCCAAACTCTCGGTGCTGTATAGGTATGGGGCATACCCCGCCAAGGTGTAACTTGGCTGGATGGCATACCTGCCATCCCAATATTTCAGTTTTTTATTTTTAATAAATTTGAAAAAATTTCTAAAAACCTGTTTTCACTTTATCATTATGGTTATTGTGTGTAGATTGATTGAGAATAAAAATGAATTTAATCCATTTTATAATAAGGCTGTAATGTAACAAAATGTGGAAAAAGAGAAGGGGTCTGAATACTTTCCTAAGGCAATGTACACTCATGTCACATGACACACAGGCCCAATTTAAACATGGTCGTTCTTGGAGGGCGATCGGCATATGGCGTTATGTAATTTACATGCACATCCCCCGCACTACTCCACCACTTCCCTGGGTCACAAAGTTTATGTTTGAATTGCTGGCTTAATTTGCAGCCTTTATCACAGACCCACACTCAGTGAGTTCATGAAAGTGGTTAAAAATTTTTGGTTAGGTCCCAAAAAGTGAGTGGGTCGGCTACTCTGAATTGCACTATTTTCCACAGAAGCCTGGACAAGCAAGGCTACACAGTCACAGCCAGGACACTTGCTGGCCCTCCTCACCTCTCCATCATGGTGCTTGACGATCTGCAGGTCGAAGAATTCGTCGTCATCCTCCCCACTCAGGGAGCCGTCCCAGCCACCAGGCCTGGGGAAGTCCAGGTTGTCCTGGGAGTTAAAGTCATCTGCTAGAAATGGAAATGAGATGCATAGTTTGGACAGGTTCAAACTAACATTAGTTTTTGGCCAAGTTCAAACCTAAATTTATCCCCCCAATTTGGAACTGCATTTGTGGGGTGTCTCGTTACTGCATTGCCCCTAGGGTCCCTTAGTGAAGCTTTGGCCAATTACAGCCTGCCAATCAGGCCACAGGAAGCGTCTGCTCAGTGGAGCCCAGGGTCTTCGGAGGAGTTACATGACCTGACCTTGGAAGAGCACTGTTGTGTGTGACCGACGTTCACATTTCAGGTCATGGGCTAACTGTAAATCGCTTACTCACTGCCAAGATGGAGTGCAGTCGGAACCTACCACTGAGGTCCAGGAAGAGGACGGGGATGTGTGTCTCCATTCCAGGAACAGGGACCCTGTAGATATAGAGCAAACTTATAAGTTTATGAAGGGTGTTCAAGTCCATAGCCATCAAACACAAACTCCATTCATCTACATAAACAACAAGTATAACAACAAGTAATCCCAAAGGACATAAGGCTGTATGAGGCATGGTGCCTGATACATGCAAATACACGTCACATTACATTAATTCTTTCATTCAGCACATACTACACCCAGAGCTTATGCAGCAGGGCTCAAAAGTGTGACCATTTTGATCGCATATGCGACCCAAATTTAAACTGTGCGACCTGGAATTACATTGGTAGAACTTGTGTGACCACACAATTCCTGTCCTGGTGCAACTTTGTATTATTTTCCCTTGTATTATTTTTAAAATACTACAAGGAACCAATCGCAATCAGACAAACTACTATGTTTATTTTCCAAATAACCATTCTAACCAACCAAATGTCCGTTTTCTTACCTCTATGCTAAAACTGGCTGCGGTGGTTCTTTCACTGAATGCTGACAAGTGACAGGGTTCATACACTTTTTCACCAATGGTTTTCAATGACTTTTCCATGACTTCTCCACAACCTTTAACTGAATTTCCATGACCAAAACAAATGACTTTATATCAGCGGGACGATTTAAAATTATTTATTGTAACACTAAGTAAAATTATGTCTGCATCTGAAACATGCTCTCTAAAACAAATAAACACCAGACAGACACACTTAGATACATTCTCTCATATTTTAATTCGAATAGTTTAACATTTTTGTCAATGTCTCAAACAGGGCTCGAAATTGCGACCATTTTGGTCGCATATGCTCCAGAAATTGAATGTGTGCGACCGCGAAATATAATTGGGAGCATTTGTGCGAGTGCAAATAATTGTTCTGGTGCGACCCTTTTTTCTTTTCTTTTTCCAGTCGAACGTCTCTTTCTCTGTACATTCGCAAGTTAGTACAGTCAGTATGTGCCTTGTGAGCTGACGGTGACCCTTCTAACCAATCGTGAGCTTGACATTCTTACCTTTAATGCTGATTTTAAATTGGTTAATATTAGCCTTCAATCACTCCCTTTTGCTGCACTCCACTGTCACGCGACACAGAGAGCTAACGCGTTAACTAATGTTACCTGAAGACAAAAGTTTATGTTCAATTTATTAGCATTATCAAAAGCTGAAAACTTGAAGCGAACATTTTTTTTGAAACGTTAACAGTGTTTTGTGTAGCGACCCAGTTGAAACAGCTAATTTCTCCGATGCAGTTTACTGGCGGTTGATTTAATTAGCGGTATTAATGTGACAAGAAGCGCCTTGTCGTTTGAATGCATAACACGCAATTCCTTGAAGAGTCGACACATTTTAGGCGTGACAGTTTAACTGTTACTTGTAAACTGTACTGTTATATTGTCGTTTTTTATCAAAAAAAAAACAAAACACTATTGCATATATTGTTGGTAGCCTACTCCTTACATTTTGGTGGGTGCTCCTAACTATTTGAAGTTGGGAGCACCAGTGCTACCAAGTTAAAAAGTTAATTTCGAGCCCTGATATATTATTGAAGCTGCACTTCCCTGGCATATTGTCGGCACAGTAGGGCCTATGTTCACTAACTGCTACATTAGCAGAAGCGTGCTTGTTGGGCGTGCCTGTAAACAGACTGAGCCAGACCGAATTAACTTCTCACACCACCAAAATACCGCGAAGGTTACATGCCAATTTACGTTTTATTACTATACATACTATTTTTATGATTGGATTAATGAGTAATTATATTTTATGCAACTTTAGCTATATTTCCATTACTTTTCCAAAACTTTTCAAAAAATATTATTTTCCATAACTTTTCCAGGGCCTGGAAATTGCATTTTAAATTTCAATGACTTTTCCAGGTTTTTCATGACCGTACGAACCCTGAAGTGAGCTAGCATCCCCTAAACCTAGCTAACGTCAGCCAACTCAGTTTTTTTTCCTCAAGGCTAATGAGGCTAATCAGAACCTGACCTACCCAATCTCTTTTTAGTTTTGCATGTTCATTGTCAGATTGATATGTTTCTTGTAGAAAAACAATATCCACTATCTTTTTTGAGAAGAGATAAGTATTTTTTCCTTTTGATAGGCCTTTAATATTCTATGAGCTTATCTTCATAGCTGACATGATAACTGCCTCATAGTGGAAGGATTACCTTTACCTTAATGTAAACCAACAGGGTTTTTGCCCTTTTCACAAATCAAAATTCCATACTTTTTCCAGACAGCTCCCCACGAAGACCTATTTCTTGTCGTTTTCTAAGACGTGCATTTCTGTTGGAATTTTGACTTTTTGTGTTTAATTATCCATTTCAATAAATAAAAACTTGAGTGAAGTAATGAATACAGAATGAAATGAAACGTTACTACAAATTGTTTGTATTGTCATTTCTATTTGTTACAAATCATTTAATTTTTGTATATATAATCATTTCAATATGTTCTTTCATATCAATTCACATTTAATTAAATTTTCAACCATTAGTATAGCTAGCCAGTTAAGTGAATATAATAAATAATTTAATATTACCAGAGCCAATTAATTGCAGTGTTTACCCTTTGGTAAGAAACAAACACAAAACAAACCTCTGCAGACAAATATTAGCGAAAGGTAAGTTTAACCCTGCATTATTGTTGGTGTTTTCGTTGCAACTATAATATCAGCTCCTTATCTCTGAACTGCAAAAAGCAGATCAGCACTGGTCTTGGAGGTTTTCCCGGTTGTGGATTTGGTCGTAAGGAATGGTGCGATTGCTCCAGCTCAAGTGGGGTGATCTAGGCAGAGCTTGAGCCAACTGGGCAGCTTTTTCTGATTTTTCCAGGAGGTCTAGTAAAACCAGGTTTTTCATTCTCCCACTATTTTCTAGTTAGCCTTAGATTTCAAAGTTTTGATCAGTTTTTCAGGTCGATGTAGCTCTCTATGAGAAACTTGTAGGGTATGTTCTAATGCCAAAATCCTCCATTCTGCTTTTTCCATATGCTATTTTGGTTCTCCAGCATATTGTTTGTTCTGGCTAATGCCTCTTTCACACCGCTGACTCCTCAGTGGTCACACTCTCCAGTTGAACATCAATGCCATCAAGCTGACTTATTATCTCAGAATGTTGAGATCTCAACTCTGACATTATCTCAGCAAGAGTAATGATCATGTCTCTGTCATGTGGCTGTGCTCCAGTTTGTATTTCATCCTCAGGGCAGTCTTCTTGCCATACTAAATGTATTTTTCTTCCTTTTTACACAGAACCGTTTCACGACTTTTAAAAAAAACCTAAACTAGAGTGAAGTCTGAAATTCAGTTGAGTGGTGGTAAAAAAAAAAAACTAATTTCTGAGGTAGAACATAGCTCTTAGCTCATGCTGCCATTTTGATTCTCAAGCAGCCCCTGAAATTATTTTTCTAATAAATGGTATATTCCATATAGGCCTGGAAGGAGATACTCAGAAGCCTACTGCTTATCAACCAAACTTATTCATGACTTCAATTGAAGTGTACTTGAAAGATCCCATGTGCCAACATTCACCACTTGTGTAACTGTAATTTTCAACGGACATACAGTACACTACTGTCCATTCATTGTTCGATAAATAATAGCTGTAGTTCCTTAAATTTTGGTGGGTGCTCATAGATTTTTGCTAATGCTCCTAACTTTTTGAGGTTGGGGCACAATTGCTGGTAAGTAAAAAAAAAAGTTAATTTTGAGCAATTTCCGGAGTAACTTACAATGCAAGAGAACATAAGAGTTATAAAAGCAACGGTGCCAGATCTGGCTAAACGCATTCCCAGACCAGCGATGTATATGTGCAACATCTTTGAAGCACTAAATGCAAGTTAACTTATGGAAATCTAGAAACGTAATACCAATCCACAGAGATGACATCTATATTAAACTATAAAGCATGCCATACACACACACCTAGATGAGGTGAATATATTCTAATGTTCTTATGTACACCCACAAACACACACATAGAAGCACACACCTGGAATGATAACTCACCACTCTGCAGGGGCACCAGGAATGCCACTGCCGGCAGATGGCACCATTACAGCGTTGCGTTCCTCTGTCAGTGTCAGACGCCACTCCAGCAACTGGGATTCACGTTCCATGTCATCCTCAGACTTGTCTGAGTAAATAGCAGCTTTCATCATATTTATTCATTTTCGTAAGCAGGACTTTTCTTTACATGTCTTTGAACAATCTATACAAAAAATGACTATGCAATTTGAAAAACTACAATGTTACAATTCACGTTAAGACTGGGAAAACTAAAGCAATGACAATGTATTTTTTAAATGTATTTTTTAATTATTTGATGATAGTGCCATAGGTGTTGTGGCAGGACAAGAGGTTCCAGGCGGATGAAGTCACATGATGGCCTCTGGCCCCTCCCTCACCTGGCTTGCTGACCACCTTCTGCAGGTGCTGGTCCAGGTATTCCTGTCTCTTGGTCAGAGCCATTAGCCACTGCCGCCGAAGACGCTCCAGATCTCGTTCCTACCCATTGGGAATGACCAACCGTCAGTTATATTCTCTACCCCAACCACAGTACAACTCATGCACCTGACCACTACCAGCACTGCAAATGTATGAAAAATTTAAAGGGACTTCGGATATTTGCATTTGAATCATATTGGGATGGCAGGTATGCCATCCAGCTAAGCTACACCTTGGCAGGGCATGCCCGATACATATACAGCACCGAGAGTTTGGCACTTAAAAACATAAATTTCTGTACATTCGGACCCCATTTCAACGGACAGAATTAATAAACAACTTCACATGTCCACACAATAAAGCCACAAATTAAAGGGATTTTGCGTTTTCTCCTTCTTTTTCCTGCCACAAATGCTCCTAGCCCACAAAGAATATGTCTCCCCATTGGTCATTTTAACTTGCTTTTTTCCTCACTAATAATTGTCTGTTACTTCACAATTATTGCTTTTGCAGCACATCTACCCGGCATTCACTGAACATATACACTGCATTAGATGTACAGGTTCAATTAACCGGCTACAATATTGCCAGGCCATATGGATTCAACAGGAGCTCCACAGTGCATACTGGCCTAGCTTCTTCTTTAAAACCACAGACACATTTGACCAAGACAACTCACGTATTAAACAGCTATATCATGGCGGCGCACTGCCATGATAGTTACGAACTGGAGAGTGTGAGGTCGAGGGATTGACTACTGCCTCGCCCTATGGCAGATCTTTTCATATTTTACACTAACATTTTCTTACACATCTATTATAACCCAAGAAATTTCCTAGTTTCAACAGCTAGTCCGTCTGTGGCTCAGTGGTTAATGTCACAGCCTACGGATCAGGAAGTTGCAGGTTCAAGCACTGCTGGAAGCAAGTTTATTTTACTTGCATTGTTGCTCACTAAAAACTGTCTATTACTTCTCAACAATTGCTTTTGCACCACATCTACCAGGCGTTTAACATATACCATCTGCGCGTTCAGTTAATCGGCCACAATATCGCCAGGCCATATGGATTCAACCAGAGCTCAGTTGTGCTTACTGTTCTTCTTTAAAACCACGGACACGTTTCACCAAGAAAATTCATGCATTGAACAGCTACAGTGGTCACTGGCTTCAGATGACGCTTCTGCTGCGAGAGATCTTCCCGGCAGCAGCAGATTTGCATACATTTTCTTTGTATTTCTACAGGAACTACTTTTGTTCGCAAAACCACCACCAGGTGGCAAATGTGAGCACTCAAATCCATATCTGGCAGTTAACACTTCAACTGTGGCACTCAGGAGCAAAGTAGAACAGTGTTATAGCCACTCTTATTTTAACGGGAAAAGAGAGGAAAATACATTTTAAAGATAAGCTGAAAATAGGGACATGCTTGTTACCCATAACATTTTTGTGTGTTATTCAACGAACTTCGTGGTCACCAGTGTTGGGGAAGCTACTTTGAAAGCATAGCTTTGCAAGCTACCAACTACTTCACACTGGAAGAAGTTGAACTACAGCAAAGCTACCCTAGGGAGAAATCTAGTTTGGTTAACTAAAGCTACTCAGAAAAAGTAGTTCAAACTACTTTGTAAAAAAATGATCAAATTGACAATGTACATGTGATACGAAATTATAACAAAATACAATACAAAAAAGTCACATGCCAGCAAAAAATGCCACTCAGTTGAGTTTATTGCAAAAAGTGCCCACTTGTTCACAGGTCGTACATAAACCAAAAATATAAAATACCCCACTATTCGTGGGAAAGTGCAAGGAATGTCAGCTTTGGTTTTGTATACAATGTCCATCAGTCAGACACCTGCCTTCCAGAAACTAGAGTCCAGGTGGGGGTATTGCACCAAGCAGGATTACTCAGTTAGCCAGGTAACTTCTAATATAGAATAGCATGACATTTATAATGGTCCACAGAATTACCCTCTGTATCACTAGATCAACTTTAAATAAAATTGTATGCTGTTACAATATTAACCTTAGGTGGCAAAAGAACAGCAAGCCAACCTCAGCCTAGCCAGACCTCGTTTGAATGATTCTGGCTAAGCTATTCATAGTATTGGATCGATTGCAGACACCTTGGTCAGCGAACACTGGTGATTGTAATCAAATAGGTGATTATCATGAAAGACCGGTCCCATGCATTGCGCCATATTGTATGGGTGGCAAAACACATTATGAGAATAGAATGACTAGGTCAACTAAAGTTAGCTAATGTTAGCTTTATGTCAGCAAACCTGACATTAGCTGGTTAGCAACATGTTTGTTTTTGAAAGAACATAATTGTTGTCAGACAAACTAACACTACAGACTTTATTTAATTAGACTAACGCTAACGTTCACTGAATTAAATCACTTGCCTGTATGTAACATTACAATGTGGTTAACTTATCTAAACTTTGCTAAATTGGCTAGCAAAGTCAATAATACACTCACCTTTATATGTATTCTGAGATTTGTGTTTGACGTCTTTGCAGTAGAGAGTGTATTTACTCTCGGCTTGCAAAGCTCACAAGTAAAAACGTAGGTTTTGTCAGTGGAGCTAGTCAGTGTCATGTATTTGCTTAAGTATGGCCATGGTGATTCTTCCTCAGGCTGAGATTTGGGAGGTTTATCCATGATGACGCTGTCGCTGTGTGAGCACTGAGCAACGCCCACCCTTTTGCACATGCACTACACAAAGCTCAAGTGTGTGGTGGTGGCTGCCTGATGAATGCATTGCCTGGGCATGCCTTCACAGTGGTCAGGATGAAAGAAAAGGGGGGTGGGGCTGGTCAAAGGGGGTTCAATTACAGTTGAGAAGCAATGGTAAAATAAAAATAAAAAATCATTCCTTTCCTTTTATAGACCAAAATTGTTTGTAATTTCAGTAGTTAACTACACAAAAAGGCAAAAAATAATTTAACTACTTGAATCACTATGCAAATATGAATGTAGTTGAACTACCAGCAAGCTACTGTAAAATGTAGTTAAACTACTAGTTTAATTACATGTAGTTCACTACTCCCCAACACTGGTGGTCACTCTGTGAAACTTAATAATAGTCAGATAATTTTGAGCACAGTCTAAAGTCATCCATGTTAGTTTCACTTAGGATATAGGGTAGAGTTTGTATCAATGTAATGCACCATAAATGTAACACGGTAAATAACTTTTTACAATTCAGTCCTGTACCAAATGATTAATGGAAAAGAAACAGCATTTATCACACATATTTATAAGCACACTTACTATAAGCACATTTTTAATGTTCTATTTGCTTGAAGATTTGTAAGAAAGCAAGTGGAATCTCCGTTCACCCGGCAGGTGAGTAATTAGAGGAGTAAATCAGACAGTCTGTCAGCAAAGAAACTGTGTTACATTAGGCCATCTATCGGTCATGGTCATTGCATAGGCTTCACCAAGATCATGTCTGCAGTGTGGTATAAAGCATTTTAGTTTTACAAATGGGTGTTGTTTATTTTTATTTTTTAATTATGGTGAAAAGGAGATGCGTCTTCTCTATTCCCAATTCCCAACCTGCTGCCAGTGTGAGATGATGCATACCCCTAGGGAGGTCAAACCGATTTTTCAAAAAACAGAGTTTGACAGTTTATACACAGCCTTTTAAATGTTAAACGACCACATATTTGTGTAAAAACCTACATAACGACCACATATTTGTGTAAAAACCTATATATCGCTACATTGGACACACTTGATGCTCCCGAAGCAGGGGCGAACATGGAAGAGACAGCAGGCGTTTGTTCTTGGTTTTTCACTTGGGTCTTGTGTTTCTCTGTCTGGCCATGCAATTCTAAAGCCTTTACCCCCAATGTTCCTAGTTTAACTGTTTTCTTGCATAAGGTGCAGCGGGCTCAAGAACGTTCCCCTCCACTGGTTTCAACCAAGCGCTAAACGTGCTTTTCTCCAACCACGTATTGTTAGACTTACACTTCCCCATAGTTCCCCATAAATTTACAAAAGTAAAGATTTTAAGACGTATGAAGCCAGACCCATGACTAAAGCAGAACTAATATCGGCTATCAAGACATTTTGGACTGACAAGCTGACCACAGAGCTCTGCAACAGATACATGGATCATCTGAAAAAAGTGTTGCGCCGAGTTGTGGAATAGCGAGGTGGACTAACTGGAATGTAGCCTTTGTAATTTAATTGGAGCAAATTTCTTCCCACTATCTGTGGTCTGGTGTTGCTGTTTCAATATCATTAAAATCCTTTTTCCTCAAATATATTGGCTTGTGCAAATTTACCGTCAATTTATCCTCGGTAGCATTTTACAGTAGCCTACAGTGTGAATATAGTTTATTCCACTGATAATGTTTGATTGTTCAGTTGCTAAATAGCCTGCCAGAGGAGAGAAAGACACATTCGCACATCCGCATTCCGCATCAACACCTGGCTATTGTCAGGCAGTGGGGGTGTGAGACAAACTGCCCTAAAATTTAAAGTCATCCTGTCAGACTTAGCCTATATTATTGAGTTTGTTTGTTTAACACCCATACGTTCACCCAACTTCGCAAAAAACGATGAACGTTTTAATTAGTAGGCTAGCTGGCAAGTATTAACTATCACAAACAAGTATTAACTATGAAGTCTGCATTTTCACCATAGCCTGACTTCTTTCTGATATAGCCTTGCTGTGCGATTGCTGTGGTCATAGCCTGAGTTAGATTTCTGTAACAAAGTGTGATGTGCCAATACGCGCATGTCCTAATATCCAAGCTCTGCCACTGGGCAGTGGTCAAAGAAAACATGTTTTCATGTGTGTAGTGATTTTTAAAGGGTAATACCTCCCTTATTGCCTATATAACAAAATGCTATATTTCAGAAATCCAACTGTTGGAATTGATCCAGCTGTGTACTTCAAGAAAATAGTTTTGTAACATAGACTATTGTTTTATAATATGCATGAACTTGTTGTGGGAAGTACAGTGGGCTCCAGAATTATTGGCACCCTTGATAAATATGCACAAAAAATGCTAAAAAAAAATGCTAAACTAAAAAGTAATACAGTTATTGACATAAGCTTTATTTTCCAACATGTGTAAACTAGTGTGTTTGATCAACCAAAGTTTTAAATAAATAAAAAACATTTTCACAAAAAACATGTTCCACAATTATTGGCACCCCTGGTTTAATACTTTCTGAAAACACCACTGGCAAAGATGACAGCCATGAATCTTTTCCTATAATTTGTGAACACATTTGGAGGGATTTTTGACCATTGCTCCATGTAGAACTTTTCAGAATCATTGATATCTTTGGGTTTGCGCTTATGGACCCCCCCCTTTTCAGTTCAGACCACAGGTTTTTGATGGAATTTAAGTCTGGAGACTGACGTGGCTGTTGGGAAACATGGATGTTGATTTCACTTAAGCATTTCTGTTTAGATTTTGATGTATGCTTGGAGTCATTGTCCTGCTGGACAATCTACCTATGACCAAGTCCTAGCAGAGACAACCAAATTTTCTGCCAGAATTTCCTGATACTTTGTTGAATTCATTGTGCCATTGATCAAAAATAGTGCCCCGGGACCACTGCCAGCAAAACATCTCCAAAATATAAATGAACCACCTTCATATTTGACCGTAGGTATGAGGTGCTTCTCCTGTGTGCATTCCTCTTTTGCCACCAAACATGTCGATGGTGTGTATGGCCAAAACGTTCAATTTTGGTCTCATCTGACAATAGCACTCTCTTCCAGTCATAATTCCAATGAGGTTTGGCAAGCTCCAGATACTTGGCTTTGTTTATTGTGCTCAGTAAGGCCTATCTTCGTGCCACCCTTCCAAAGAGTTAGTTGGTATGGAGGTGCCATTTTATGTTTTTTTTAGACTTGTTGACCACAAGAAACAAACTAATCTCTGCAATTCTTAAACAGTGATCCTTGGGTTATTAATGGCCTCCCTCACCATCTTCCTCACTGTCCGTGGGGACGCCATGCACTTGCTTCCTCTTCCTGGCAAATTTGCAACCATTCCATATGTTTTACACCTTTTTATTATTTCCCTTACAGTGCTAAGTGGTATGTTTAGCCATTTATGTCTTTTTTTGTACCCATTACCAGACTGGCAGTAAATTACTATCGGTCTCTTCTGAATTTACAGTTATTTGGCTTTTCCCATGCTGATGGATGACAAAGGGATTTCATATGCTTGTTACCTCATTTTTATTCTCTAGTGAAACTGGAAGTGATGGAATGACACAATATAGTTCCATTAGACTGAGATGAACTAAATTAAGTAAAATTGTATTGCCAATTTCATTTTGTTTAATTTTACTTACAATAATTGTTAGAGGTGCCAATAATTATGGTTTTCAGAAAAAAATAGATTACTTAATAAAAAAACATTTAAGCATGAGAGTAAATGTATTGAAATAAAACTATATAGTTTTCCCATATGTTTGAATATAACATATAGATAATAATCTGTCATTTATGATATGCAGCCTTTTTTCTTCATTTTTATTAAGGGTGCCAATAATTCTGGAGCCCACTGTAACAGAACTAATAAAAACACAACCTTTTAAATGTTTAACGGCCACATATTTGTTTAAAAACCAACAGAAACACTTTTTATGTTCTATGTGCTCGAAGATTTGTAAGAAAGCAAGTGAAATCTCTGTTCACCTGGCAGGTTCCTTCTGTTTCGCAAATGAGTAATCAGAGGCGTAAATTGGACAGTCTGTCATCAAAGAAATCTATCGGTCATGGTCATTACGTAGGCTTCACCAAGGTCATGTCTGCAGTGTGGTATAAAGAATTTTAGTTTTAGAAGAGTTTATTTTTAATCCATAATAGCATAAATGCTACAGTATAATCAAATAATAACATAAAACGTTGACTTTCCAGAACATAAGAAAATAGTTGTTTCCTTTAATACAATGTTAAAAAATTAGCTACTTCCCTCAGCAAGTAATAGCCTAACCATCATAGGGGAGAAAGGATCTGTGTACTTTTTGGTAAATTGTTTTCCGTTTCAGGAACAGAAATTAAAAAGCAATAAATTCGATATTCATTTTAAAACATAAATCGAAAAACGAGAATCAATTGGTTATTTGTGTTGCTGACTGATATTAAACATACAATTACATAAACTGAACTAGCTCTCGATTTTAAAGTTTACGGTATTATGTTTGGTTTTTATTATAACAAAAAGGTTAGATTTTTTATAATTACCCAACTGACTTCAGTTCGTATTAAAGAAAACACCAATTCAATGTGTGGAATAGCTTGCTTGGACATGTAGTGGAGGCAGAAACACTGGGGTTATTCAAGGCCCGGCTTAATACAGTGTTAGATACCATCTAGCTTTTAGGTAAACTAAGCATTAAGTATAGTTTAGTGGTAGGAATAGACGAGCAGTGTTGGTCTGAATGGCCTGTTCTCGTCTTACGTTATGTTATGTTATGTTATGTTAAAACAGCTGTTATTTTCTGATAAGTTAGGTATACGTTGCTATTAAGAGTAGCATTTATGAAATTGTGAAAAATAAACTTTTTTATTTTGTTGTTTGTTTGCTGAAAAATCGCCAAAATGGGTTTGACGTCCCTGTTAGGGTCTTATGAGTTTTATGTTGCAAACTGTTGTAATTTTTTCTTTTTTTAATAGAGAGTTACCAGATCCATAAAAATATTTGAATGGCTTCTATGCTGATACCAGCCCAATATCAGCTGGTATTAGGGCTTCATTTCTCCCAAGTACTAATGTTATCTTAAAATCACAGAGCTAAGCTCATTTTAAGATTGCGAATCACCCTGAAATGCAACGTGGCGTGACGTCAAGTACAATGCAGAATCGTGGAAGCTGAGGAAATATTACATTCTGCTGCCCTCTACTGTCAGAACCCCGCATCCATTTCCTTTTGGCCGGTAGAACTGCCGCTGCAGAGGCAAACGCGTCATCTGAAACCAGTGACCACTGTATGTCATGGTGGCGCACTGCCAAACTTACTGACTGGACTGCGCACAGGTTGAACAATCGAATCCCGCCTTGCTCTCAGGCAGGACGGAGTGTGGCACAGTGGGTAAGGAACTGGGCTTGTAACCGAAAGGTCGCAGGTTCGATTCCCGGGTAGGGCACTGCCGTTGTACCCTTGAGCAAGGTACTTAACCGAAATTGCTTCAGTATATATCCAGCTGTATAAAATGGATACAATGTAAAATGCTATGTAAAAGTTGTGTAAGTCGCTCTGGATAAGAGCGTCTGCTAAATGCCTGTAATGTAATGTAACTTTTCATATTTTACACTAACGTTTTCTTACACTCATATTTGCTTTACCAAAAGTCACTCATGGCCAGCCATATGCATTTTATGATAGCAAATGTATTCATTTTCTTAAAAAGTTACACCAGCTGACCACTGTGCCATTTCTACCAACTATATTTTTTCACTTGTCTACTGTAGAAAACGTTCTTATCAGCAAACGCCACATTTCTACATTCATGTTACTCGCCCTGTTCTCTATCTACCCACATACAAACAATGACTACGTATGTACAGTCTGCAACTCCCCATTAAAACATTTCATTTAAAATCATGACTCAATCATAATTATAACTATTAGTAGTAAACATGAGAAAAGTATATTTGTACTACAGGTCTCCTACTAAATATCACGCCTTATTTCACCAACTACTATAGCGAAACATTACTAATACCATCTGTTTTATATACCATTCGATAAGGAAACTCATCTCGCCCATGGTCAATTTATTTTCTTAGCACTATAGTTTGTAATCATGTCAAACTTCACCTACATGCTCATTCTGCTAAAAAGATATTGTTTCAACGACTCAATTTCACCATTTGTCCTCATTTCTCTCTTACTATTGTTATTTTATAATATGCAAAGATTGCTGGGAGATAAACGTCAGCTCCTATTCTCCACTATTAAGTGTTCTGGTTCTACTACTTCCAATTCTCACGTAAAGTGACTGATCTAGCTAAGCAAAACCGCGAAGAGGACTCCTACCTGCAGATAAACAAAATGCCTTATAAACCTTACAAGCACTAAAAGTGAATCTCGATGAAATAACAGACAACGGACCAGGACAGAAGGGTACACAAGTTGCGACCTAGGGAGCTGTAATTCTACAAGCTTGCTGATAATTTTGTAAATCAAGGCTCGTTGGATGGTCGTCAAATCCGTGAGAATTTAAATGTGCTGCATGAAGCAATTAGAGGTATGTGACACTTTGATGTGACACAAAGTTTGAATGACATTGTAAAATAGTAAGATTAAAAAACACAGGGCCAAGTGACTTGAAACAACAGAGGAAAAATTGGGTAGCATTGCTTTGGAATACAGCTCATTTAATTTGAGAGGCAAGACAGCCAATATTGTTTGTAGTACAGTAACTTGGCGTCATTTTGAAATCAATACTTTTAATGGCAGGCCTAGATTTCGCCAGTTTGAATGAATGACTTACAGACAGTGCTTTGTAAGTGAGAGTAACTTGGCATTTTTGTACGTTGAAAACATGTGTTTAATGAGATTAGTAATTACTACATGAAGACTACTCACCTGGTAGCTGTCCATGTCATCTTCACCTCCCTTCGACAAAAAAGATACAGATCAATATGAGTTTGGGTGACTCATTCATTGCAGAATAAGTTCTGATTATAAAAACAATAAAATGAGAGAAATACAAGTGAATATTTTTATCACCTTTTCTCCCATTTATAATTTTGAAATATTTAAATCTAATTTTAAAGTTAAATAGCATATATTATTTTCAAATATTATTACTGCAACTTTCACAGATGTCTATAGGAAAGAACAACAGTGGCCCCAGGCCAAGGGGTGACCAGATACTTTTGATAATATAGTGTATGTCTTCTAGTAAAAGAAAACAGTACGCTCTGCCCTTTAGATTTGGGAAATTCTGAGACGATTGAGGACAGCAGTATATCTGCACCCTTTACAGAATTAAAAAAATCTAATGGATTTTGTGGATTGAGGGAATCTTGAAAAAAGCCATCTGTTGTGAAGCAGAATGTGTTAGCAGAGCAAAGAGCACAGTCCCACCCACCTGATGGGATTCGCTTCCTTTGGACAAATGTGCCTGCCGGATTGCTACGTTGCCGATGGAGACAGAAAGCACTGACTCGACGATGAGGGGCATTGTTCCCGAGTCATGGACAGAACACACCTCCACTTGCACCCTCCTGGACTGGCCCTGAGAGAGAGAGAGAGTGAGAGCGAGAGAAAGAGATCAAGAGAGCAATGTTTTCAGTGTTATAGAAGGCCTGGTGTTCCGCAGTTTTCATAAGACATTACTGGGGACAACCTAATTCTTTAAAACTACACACACTTGTTACTGTTGCCGCAGTTGTGCATTTCAGTTGTTTCACATAAGAGATCTATTAATTTAATGAATTTGTTTTTTTAAAAACTGCTGCTTATTCAGTTTTTCATGATTTTCAACAATTTTACTGTGACTGCTCCGTGACTTCAGCCAATAGGCTATTTTCTGTGACAAAACACCCAGCCTTAATAATGTATATTAGGGTGTATTAGGCATATTCAACACTGTGAGGTGGTGTTAAGCAATGTTTTTACAGTATATAGGCTATTATAGTAGCAACAGACAAAGCAACCAAAAATGTCTGCAAATCAATATAAATAATTAAAATATTAAACCTTTAATGAATGTATTGTAGACTAAAAAAATCCTTATGTAAAGTTAATTAATGTGATACACAATTTTGACTTGACTTTAAACTCACATTTTTACATCATTTTCAAAAAGTGAACACACAAGGTTGCTTAGAACACAGACAGCAGCAAAGAAGTTTTAGGCCAATTTAAAGTCAAAACACCTGTGGAAATAGCTACAGATTATGGAGCAAGAATTTCTGAAACAAACTTTGCTAAAGCTGCCATGTAAAATTAAAAAATAAACATGTTAATTGATACAAATTTTTTCAAGTAACTGACCCCCGTACAGTGCTTGAGCATTCCCTGTCTGTCATGCACTCAAATCCTCGAGTACTCATGCTCATTCCTAATTTTCAGAGATTCTGTACCACACTCCCCCTTTTCTCCCTGTCTTACAATCCTCCAATATGAAAAAATGTACAGAATCTCACAAAAATCAGCAAGTGACATTCAAGTATTCACTTTCACACACAGCCTGCTCACCTGTCTGAGCTGGAAGATTCCCCCAGTTCGGACATCCCTAGCAGGGATCACCTCCACAGGGATAAACTCCCCAACCTCATTAAGCTCCAGAATCTGGACCCACAACTCCAGCTTCCGGGTTACCTCGCTCCACCTGTGAACAGACCGCCACTGTTACACTCTGCTTAACCAGCAAGGGGGCAGCAGAGGGCACTGCATGCATTATTCCACATTGCAGTTCAGACACAGTGACAAACAATGGATTTTAATAAAGTACGCACAATCATACTCTACTGTAGTTAACGTGTTATCCACAGTCACCCCGCTGCATTTACCCACCCTTTGAGTGGCCGCCCAGTACATACGGTCTTTAAAATGGAAGCCACTCATCAGTCACCCAACCCAATGCCTGGGCAACCCAATAATCTGGTGTGGCAGCACAACACAAAAACTGCAACTGCTTCCACGTCCAAAGGATCACAATCTAAGCAACTATAAATTTTGTTCTCATCACATCAATGGAAATGCACCACATAAACAGACATAAAATGATTGGCCTTTATCTTATAACAAGGGAACCAACGTACAAGTGCACTAGTGTTAGACATAAATGTGGACCATCAGTAAAACTGCTCCAATTTATACGATGCATTATGTGAACTATGAGGATGAGGATGTTTATATTATACAACACAATGTGTTATATATATATACAGGCCAAAAGCATCAGGCCACCTTTAGTTTAAAAAACAACACCAGGTTAAAACCTAGTATATGGCTGGACCTAACAGTGTTTCCTCTAGGATTTTTTTCAGCAGCAAGGGAAAGGGTTTTGTTGTGCCTGGGTGGTGCGCACGTGCCGCCAGCATCGGAGTGATTATCAATAGGTCATTTAAAAATATTACATAAAATGACACTTGACTGCAAAACAAACATTATAACATATTTATTAACATCTATTTATTCATACATAATGCCTCTTTGACTCACTACTTACAGAGGGCACTGTATATTAGCCTCAGTGGCAAAGTTTGCAGCCTGGCTGAGAGCCATGGGTGGAAGCTTGTCTTGTCTACCCATTTAGGGTCCCAGCCTGACAGCCTGTGCTTAGTCTTTGTTTTCTCTCCTCTCTCCTATCCCCCTCCACTCTCCTCTCCACTCATCTCTTTCTGCCCTCTCTCCTGCTTCACTCTCCTCTCCTGCTCCACTCGCCTCCATTACATTCAAGAAATCAGAGCACCATTTTCCTGGTGAAGGCAATATGTCGCAAAATTTGAATCTTTCTGCCTCATATTAAACGTAAGTTTAGAGTGAGAGAGAGCTAGATTTTGAAAAAAACCCTTCTCTCCCCTCCACTTAGCTCTCCCTCCAAAACCCCGCCCTCAAAACACATGCATGTGCCATCTGTCATCTGAGTAATGTAAAGAGGACAAGAGCACTGAAAAGTAAATTAGGGAGAGTGAAGCGCATCATGCCTCATTCACAGGTGGAAAATGCATAATGTCATCATAATGAACGTAAACTATGAACACAGCTATAGTTTTTATTTACAGCTATTGACTAACAACAATCAATAAATGTAGACACTGGTGTTTTTGCTTTTGTATGAGACCCAGGCTACATACAGGCAAAATGTTGGTCAAAGAAACATTACTAAATGCAGCTGGAACTGTTGTGAACTGTGCATCTAATGTACAGCATAGCTATTACAGTGGGCAAAACAGACCAGCTAACTAGCTAACATTTTCTAGCTAAGTCGGCTGAACATTTTGGCCCATAAATTCCAACAGAAACAGAACAAGCAAGATAATTACCAGCCCAGCATAAATAGTACAAGCTCACCATAATTTTTTGAAGCACTTTAAGTCCCTGAGCGCTCATCAAAAAGCTGAACCATTGTTCACTCCAGTCTTCTCTCGCTTGAATCAATTCCTTTTTGATCATAATCTTTTCCTCACTAGTCTTTCTTTTATTAGTATTTTAATCAGTATACACCATTGTAGTCAAAGGCGAAACTGCTAATTTTGGCAGATTTTTCTCTGCTACTCTTGGTTAGTTTTCTAGGAAATTACCTAAATAGCTACCTATAGCACCATCCCTGCGGTATCTCGGCTCTGACAAAGCTGAGGGCAGAGAGCTGTCCCGATTGACCTCCCTGCAGAGAGCTGTCCAGATTACATTTAGAGTGGCTATATTCAAAGCCTGGGACAGTCAGTGAGACCAGATTTTTTTCTCAGAGACAATAATTATTTATAATAGTTTATAAATAATAATTGATATGTGTTTGGATATGAAGGAAATTTAACCATTATGAATGAAAGTGTATAATTTCTTCTTTTTTAAAAACAATTCTGCACCTTTAACTATAAATGTTGAGTAGAACTTTCCTGAATGTAGTTACTGAATTCCTTAGATCTACACACCACCACATTTAAAATCCAATGAGCACAATCCATTTCTAGTTAAAATACATGCATTTAAAATATGGACCCTCAGTGGTGGCCATACCTATCCCGTAAAGTACGTGTTTTGGCCTGAATGATGCCCAGGTCCCACAAGGCCTGGTTCCGCCGTGGGTCTGATTGCTTGTGTCCGTACACTTCGATGGCCACAGCACCCTCTGTCAGGTACTCGATGAAGTCCTCCGACACAGTCACCGCAAGCTCCTGAGAACCAGCAAACAAATCATATAACAGCTCCACAACAATCAAAGCACAATGCAACCACTGTAAACATACACCTGTGTAAGTATATAACACCCCAGAAATATGCAGGTCATTAACTCACTGCAGGTAAATGTGATAACTGACAATCAAACTACTCTGAGCAGTGATAAAACTACTGAAAATAATTCTAAAAAACTACAACCCCGTGAATGACATATACTTCACAATGAGTAATGCCAAATTAATGCCAGGAGAAATATAAGGGATCTACTGCCCTGCTCTGCCTGCAGATGCATTGAAGAGGAATTCCACCCTGGGTTATTCTTTTGTTTGTAGTAGAGTAGCTTTACTCCAAATTAAAATGAGCACTCGGCTAACTCTCTACCTGTAGTGCAAAAGCCCCAGACTACAGTGCATGCTCCAGGTACCTGCTTTACTATGAACTACAACAGGGCAGGTGCTTACAGTCTACAGATGGCCATCACACCAATCACAGGTTGCGACTCCTACTAAATACAAATGGAGCCACTGAGCCTGGAAGCCATTATTTGAGAGACCAACGTTAGTTACTTGCAAGCTAGTCACTAAAGAAAGAAAATCTAGCTTTATAATATGGTCTTCAACTCAGTTAACTTTTCTTGTTTTCATTCTTCATTCTACTGAAAAGAAAATGCTGCTTCGCATAGTGCTTAATGTAACCAGGATTTCAGACATGGTAATGGTAAATGGACTGCATTTACAATTGATGCCTCTCATTCAACCATTCACACACACACTCACACCAACGGCGAAAGGCTGCCATGCAAGGTACCAATCAGCTCGTTGGGAGCAATTAGGGGTTAGCTGTCTTGCTCAGGGACACTTTGACACGCCCAGGGTGGGCCTCGAACCGGCAACCCTCCGACTGCCAGTCAACCGCTCTTACCTCCTGAGCTATGCGCCCCTATACGAATTTTACTGTCAATAAGTAGGTGTTTATAACTTTATTCCCTTATGCAAAAAGATTTGCCACCATTGCAAGTTCTCTGTCGAAGGCTTGTTGGTAACATGCTTGTCTTTGGGACCATTGGGTCCCAGGATCGAATCTCGCCTCAGGCAAGTCTGTAATCTCTTATGCAAGCTTATTTCTGTACTAATATTTCATAAAGAACATCTTATTCATGAACATTTAACAAAGTACGTGTTTATAACTTTATTCCCTTATGAATAAAATGACATCCTAATTATATCACAACGTTCAATGCATATATTTTACGAAAGCCACGAACGAGGAGCCATTTTTATATCGTTCTATTACCAACCACATCACAGTCATGGTTAGCGTGCTTACTTTGTACAATAGTCTGTGATCATGTTTAACTTAATCTACAAGCCCATTCTGTATCATTCCATTAAATAATTTGTGGTCATTTCTTTGGTAATACTTTTATTTTCTGACGTGCATAGATTGCTGGGAAATATGTACAGCGTAAACTGTAAGGTTAGCTAGCTAGCTGAGAAACAAAGTAGAGAAGTCCTTGCTACAACTAAGGGTATGCCTTATAAACCCTATAAACACAAAACGTGGATCTCAGAAAAAAACATCCATGAAGAAAGAAAAACACAGAGCCAGGTTACTATGACAATTTAGGAAACACTAGGTAGTAGCATTGCTTTGGATTACAGCATGTTTAATTTATGTTAGCTAAGATAGCTAATATTGTGTATTGTAACTTGGCATAATTTTGATATTAGTATTTTTAATGGCAGGCCTAGATTTTGGAAGTCTAAATGACTTCGTGTTTTGTATGCGTGAGTAACTTGGCATTTTTGTATGTTGAAAATGATGTTTTTCTTCAGATTGTACATAAATGCACAAGGAGCACACTAAATGAGCACTGGCTGGAATTATGAGCCACATGCACAGTTACTTTAAATAAATCCTGACCATTAGTAGATCTATAGGTAAGCCACAGTCTATCACTGTTTATCTATAAATAACCAGAATAAAGGGAATGTGTATTATGCTAGAATGAAATAACCTTGCACAGGTGTTCCTGTTTATTTAATTTTTTTAATGCCACAGTTTTCACACCCAGCAACTGGTAGTATATGTGCCTAGGGAGTAGCAATGGGGATAACCAGAAGAAACGTGGTCATCACAGCCCTGCAGTAGAAAGCTGATCGATGAAGTATACTCATAGCCACACTCAAAGACTCATAGCCTAGACTGTCCAGCTCAGTTTGCTGGCTGATGCATTTAGTATGCAAAATGTTGAAAACGTGTTTTTTCAGATATTTCTACAAGGTGAAACCAAAATATATAAAAGTATCCTTTACTAAAAGCTGAGAATCTACACTTCAACCACATGTGAAAGTTTTATTATGCTCAGAGCCAAATCAATAAAAAATGTCTTTGTTCCTAACATTAGGGGGGACTGTGTATATTCACACACACATATAATGGGATCAGCCCGTAACACCAGGCACAGAGTACAATAAAGTTTTAAAATTTTTAACACTGCTAGAACTTTATCTGAGCCTATGACAAGCATGCATTGGCAGAAGTAGACTCTGTAAAACTGCAGGAGCCAAGAAGTACCAAAATCCTTTATGACCTAAGAATTTGGCCACAATGTGGAAATTTTGTCTTGAGGCTGTTTGATTAAAAGGTGGAATGAAACATGTTGAAGCTTGCTAGCTAGTTAGCAATACAATTTACAATAGCACACATTTCAGCACATTTTTTGGAGATAACTAGTGTCGATGTATCTTGTGTTGGGTTTGGCTGACATTTTTCAGCGATCGGTGCTGCTGCCCTCCAATGTCACTTCAGTCTACCTTGCTAATGTATTCCTGTATCCGCACAATAGGGCGGCCATTTGTAGTGCATGATGTAACGGAATACTACGGATACTGTCTGTGATCCCCACCTTATACAAGGGCAGTAGAACCTTGTCAAAATGGGCCCCAGAGAGCACACACTACACTAGTTAGCTGACAAGCTAATACTGCGAGTTTGGTCAACGCCCCCTTCACCTAGTTTGGGAGGTTGGGGGGAGGAATCTACTAATTCAAATGACCTGCTCATTGTATTTCTTCAAAAATGAGAAAGAGTCAAGGTGTATGTCATTGTTATGTCTACTTTCACCAAATTCTTGCCTTTTGCTGCCAATATTTCTGTGTGGAGAAGGGCTCTGGCCAGCCACAACAAAAGACAACTAAGCCTTGGTTAAGTTAAATAGGGTTAATGTTGTTTTGTGGAGGAATTCTTCTTTACTATTTTTTCAGGGCAGAATTGCTCCTAAATACAGATAAGAGTTTGTAGGGAATGTACATTTATATATGCATACATTTGTATGTTGGTTCAGCTGCAACTCTAGTTCATTGTGAAACTAATTCATGTCTTTTTCTGATAATTTAACTTTTTACAGTCAAAAAGCCAAAAAAAACAAAACAAAAAAAATCTCTTAGTCTGGCTAATTCATTATTTTATTCAAAAAACATCGAAGCAGGAACTTTGGTTCACAAACACCCAAGATGGTCATGTGATTGGGTTCCCATCTCCCATAATTAAGTGTGACTGCAGTTAGCAATACTTTTCAGGGGTTTTATTTATTTATTTTTTACTGGACATAACATTTACTGACAGTTTGATACCACATTCTAACAGGGAATTTCTCATTCGGACTTGGCAACCAAAAAGAAAGGGAGGTCTCTGTAGGGCACATTTGATGCTACAGCAGGTGCTACCTGCTAAAAAGGCCACATAAATGCTAGCCTCTCAACCGACCTAGGTGTGTAACTGTCTGCAGTATCGGACAGACAGTGAAGCACTTTCGATGAAACACCAAAATGGGATAGGGTGTGGGACAATACTTTCTCATCATCAAGAAAACTGGCACAAAGTATCCATTACAAACTCAAACACTCAACACTCAAACAAAAGTTCATACCACACAACTCAAGCAGTACCAGATGAGACTGGCCAAGGTTGCAGCATGTACAATTTGTAAGCGATGCAAAATTGGAACCACTTTACACATGTTTTGGGAATGCCCGGTAATTTCTAATTTCTGGACAGAAGTGTTAAAGAGGATGTCCTGGATTATTGGGACTTTAGTCCCCCTTTTGGTGGCACTCTGTCTTTTAAAAAGCTTGTGCCTATCTAATCATGACCGTAGACTTGTATTAGCAGCTAAGAATTCTTAAAGCATGGCTATCTCCAGTCTTACAAACAGCTGGCTGTCATACCTTCAAGCAACAGCGGCCTTTGAAAGAGCCTCTGCAAGATTACATGGAGCTACTTGGAACAGCCTGCTATCAAAAAGCTGTTGTGACAATTTATGTAGTGTTGTAAGCATGTGGGTTATGTTTTTAAGGGGTATGTAAGTATGTATGTACACTTAAGCACTGCAATCCCAGGCATTTTTTTTTTGTATTTTTCCTTTTGTTTTCTGAAAATAAAAATAAAAAATCCATGTAAGCAGTATTGTGGATACAGCATTAAGGCATCAGTATAGAATCTACAAGGTCAGTGTTAATGTCAATGTCACTGTGCACACCAACTACAGTACTGGACCTTTTCCACAGCAGCCGCCATTATGCCACCATAACTTTATCTGGCACAGCTCCATTTCATTACATTCATTTTGCAGATGCTCTTGTCCAGTGCATCTTACAATCGATGACAACGTAAGTGCATTCTCCTGATTTACATGAACAATAGACCGGCTTAACCATATTTGCAGACCTGTGAGTATAGATGTAACATCACTAAAGCTGTACTAACCGAACCAGGTACCAAGACATCAATCATGAACACTGAGCTTCCTCACCTTGCAGCTGTCAAACACCACCATGCAGTGAGGGTCTTTACTGGTTGAGGAGGAGGCAGAGGGGTCCACCTCCGGGGCTACAATGATAGGCTCCTCCTGGTCCCAGAAGGAGTACTGGCAGAACACAAAGTTGGAGAGGTACCTAGGAAGCCCTGTGGCCTGGAGGATCTTAACCTGAAACAGAGACAATAGGACAGGTTACTACGGGTGATAAACACAACAGGTGCACATGCAGTGTCTCTCACACACTCAAACACACTCACTGATGTAGGCGACAAAGTAGCATAATGGATACGGACCTGGTCTTGTAACTTAAACATCACAGGTTTGATTCCCAGGTAGGACTGCCATTGTACCCTGGAGCAACGTACTTAACCTGCATTGCTTCAGCATATATCCAGCTGTATTAATGGATACTATGTAAATGTTGACATAGTATCCATTAATATGGAAAAAGTTGTCTAAGTTGCTCTGAATAAAAGCATCTGCTAAATGCCAGTAATGTAATACTGTACTCGTTAGGGTCCAACAATATTGTGAATTCTTTCAATATCAATATATTGATGAAAAATATCTAAATTGAATATGTTCAATATTTTCTCATTTTATAACTATGGCATGTAACCATTTGTATACTGGAAATAAAACAGTACATCGTTTGGTAACAATTCACTTTATTATTCTTTTGCCATTATGTCCACCTTCCACTTTTTCAGTTACCAGTAAAGTTGAAAAAATAGTACTGCGACATTTGATAAAACAGGGATTCCTGACTGGGACAATGAAGTGCAGACTCAAGTACATTTTCTGCACTAGACTCAAAATCATATCCTGATTCATATCCCAGGGTTTCCCCCAGAAAAGTTGTTAGGCCCGGTGCCAAGTGTCTTTTTTGACAGGGGCCCGGCGCGGGCCAGCGACAGACTGATAGCAGCATTAAGGGAGGGTATTATAGTTTCTGTGATAACAGAATCACGGACGGAATTGAGAATTTTAAAAAGCTATAACATAGATTCCATAGGGCCCTACATTAAGTCAGTGCTAAAAGCTGACTGGAGATTTGGAAATATGAATACGTAATGTGAATGTTGTTATAAATAAGTTGTTTTTTCAACACAAATTTTAAAAAATCAACAACTATTTACAGCATAGCAGTCTTACAAAGAATCTGACAACAATGTACAGTCTTGGAATGCTGTGTTTTCAACAACAACAAAAGAAATTAAATTAAATGAAAATAAATAATATCAAAGTTTTTGCACTCTACAAAAAACTTGAAAAAAGTCCTGATTGGTCACTGATTCTTACAGCCTTGGAATGCTGAGCACATTTCACCAACAACAAAATTAATTAAATTAAAATAAATAATATCAAGGTTTTTGCACTCTACAAAAAACTTGTATTCAAGTCCTGATTGGCTACTGAATCTTACAACGAGCCTTGGAATGCTGGGCACATATAAACATTTAAAAAACTGTCTAAGGTTTTTGGCTTTTACAGTAGGCTACCTTTCCTCCTTGACATTATCCATAAATGGCACCAAGGAAGTATCTGTGTTATTGACTATTTGGCTAGCTAGCTAAGTTAGCTACATGACCACGTTGTCATAAAATTTTTCCCGACCGTGAAAACTGCCTGACTTGTTTACATTTTGGACAGATGTGGCTCCTGAGTAAATCTATCATTGTTCCATTGCAGCACTTTAGACACAAGCAATATCGAAAAAATCCTGAAATTTCTTCTTACCGTGAAGAGTGCCTCAACCGTAGCGTTTTTTCCCCAAAGATGGTATTTCTAGATATAGCCTAATTTTGCCGCTGTGTTAACACATTTCTTTGCCGGTCAGGCACTCTTCACCGTAAGAACTTTTTTTGGGATTTTTCCGATATTACTTGTGTCGAAAGTGCTGGGATGGAAACAACGATGGATTTACTCTGTAGCCACATCTGTCCAAAATGTAAACAAGTCAGGCAGTTTTCACGGTCGGGAAAATTTTTATGACAACGTCGTGCACATCAATGTCATCAAGCTAACGTTATTAATAAACAAGTTAAGTCGTTATTTCGTTGGCGATTAATAGGTCATGTAATGTCACAATATATCGAACATTACATTCATGCTACTAGTTTAACGTTACCTACACACTGCTTAAGTTAATATAAAAAGAATGTACTTACCGATGTAATAGCACAGTTTGTAACGAGGTTAGTTAGCCTACTAAATAAGAATTGGTGGCTTGCTAGGTAACGTTAGCTTGTGATAGTTGGAAGTGTGTTGAATGCAGAGACTGTAAAAAGGTTGAATGTCACTCTACGCACAATGAGGGTAAAGAGCACTGATCTCAGACCTGCTGTTTTCCGATTGCGTTCACGTTTTAACCAACAGATGTCGCTGGTGAGCTTTTCAACCGAGCCGCCCCACTGTAACTGTAGTTTAAAAACATCTTTAAAATACATTTAAAAAAAAAAAAATTTCCCTGATGCTTAGGCCCAGCGGGCCGCCGGGCTTACGATACACTGGCGGAAACCCTGTATCCTAAACCAATAAGTCTAACACACCTTCTGAAAATTGACTGATTGATAGGAAGTACCCTCAGAGATTTCCTCAGAGAAAAAACATACCCTCCTGGTGGCCTATAAAATACTTTGGCTACGTTAATCATACACTCATGTTAAGCTGTGCTTTGTTGTAAATTACGCTGTGTGTGATTGTTTTATTCTGATCATAAGAACAAATAATACTAATAATGAGTACTTGCTGATCATTGTCACTGAGACAATTGTATTTTGATGGCGCCATCCGTTGGTAGGGCGCAAACCGGGAGGGAGAAATTTTTTTTGTTCTTCCTATTCAATCATTGCACCCTGCAGCCGCCTGCCCGGGTCACCCCCTCCTCTCTCCTAATCACACACGACGATACACACAGCGCACACAGTCACCGTCAATCATCCCCTTTTCAGAGGGAGTGGCAAGTGCGCATTATCGCATCGTTGACGTCACGTCATCCCCGTCCTCTTCAGATTAGACGAGATAGCTAGCTAAGCCCACCTATTAAGTGACTGTAATTAACGTTATATCATAAAAAACAACAATGAAAAGAACAAAGTTGTCAGGGGCAGAGGGGAGAAAACAGAGAAAGGAAGAGGAGAAAAGAGCCCAATATAAATGTGAGTTTGTACAGTTGCTAAATTTTGATGAATACTGACTTTTTGTTTGTCATCAAAAGGTAGCTAACATTATATCAGCTAGCAAGCAAAATTCTTTTATGCTAAATTGTCCTTGGAATTTTCTGTGCACTATATGTAAGGAATAAACCACGACGGGCTATCCTGTTATTGGAAAATAATGTACGACGGGGGTGGTGATGCGGCCGAGGCGAAGCCGTTACTTTTATATTTACTGATTTTTATTGATTTAATCAGCTGAAAGTGAAATATTCTTCCATGGGCATTTTGGGCATATTATTTTACCGTTGCCAAGCAAAACTCTGGTTGGTAGTTCTATTTGGACCGTTGTTATGCAAAAACTCTGGTTGGTAGTTCCATTGGCACCGTTGTTAAGCAAAAACCATCAAAACTGCATGAAACCATAAGTCAATCAAATTCATCTCCCTAGACATAACGTTCTTACAGTTAGACATAACGACCCTCTGAAATGGGTTTTGAATGCCAGCTAGCTTTATGATCGGTTCTCCGTCACTTGTCACTGAGCCAATATAAAAAATTTTGGTTTTAGGTCATGGCATTCTTGTTATCCCGGCTAGCTAGTTAGCTAGCTAGGTATTGAATTGTATTCAAAACAGCGATTTATTAAAAACTAGCAAAATCGAGGCCTACCATTGAAAGCATTGCAATCAAAATGAAGCCAAGGTGCAACAAACAATATTGGCTATAGTAGCTCTCACAAATCAAACAAGCTCTAATCGAAAGCAATTCTTCCCAATATTTCCTAATTATTTCAAGTAACATGGCCCTGTGTTTTTTCATCTAATCATCTCAAGAAAACGTGGTCATTGTGTCACATCAAAGTGCCAAATAACAAGAATAGCCTCATGGAAGAAGACATCATTTAAATGAATGTTTTAAACAACTAATGAAAACAAAGGATATGTTAATACTTAGTTGTCAAGTAAATTTTACAATATGTACAAGTTCTTGTATATTTGTAAGTTAAAATAAATACAGATTGTAAAATACATTAAGTACATACACTGAACAAAAATATAAATGCAACACATCAATTTCAAAGATTTTATTGAGTTCAAAGGTAATAAACGTAAATCAGTCAACTGAAATTGATTAATTAAGCACTTATCTATTGATTTCAAGTGATTGGGGATACAAATATGGATTTGTTAGTCACAGATTTCCCAAAAAAGAAGATACCATGAAATGAACAGGATACCGATCAGTATCTTGTGTGACCACCATTTGCCTCATGCAACGCAACACATCTCCTTTGCACTGAATTGATCAAATTGTTGATTGTAGCCTGTGGAATATTGTCCCACAATTAAACCAAGTAACAAGGTTAGTAGTGACACTCTGACTTACGCTGTGTTCTAGTATGGCGTGCCCAGCAAATCCAACATGGTGGCCGAAGGTGTATTAACTTATTTTTAAAGGTACATAATTCTATGAAGACTGCCAACATGGTATTTCTCAGGCCACCCCTGTTGACATACACTCACACACAGACACACACAGACACGCAGGCTCACACACACACAAAAACACACGGCTACACCCCAGACAGTTCCTGCTCTGTGACTTATCTCCAGGCTATGATGACTAGAGCCCGACCAATATATCAGTTTGGCCGATATATCGGCCATTATTTGACTTTTTTGACGACATCAGGATCGGCAGTTATGCCGCCGATGTGTCCCGATTTTTATATATAAAATTTTATATTATGTATAATAAACAAAAAAACAATGATTATTTATCTGTACTTGTTTGTTCGAACATTGTAATTGCTATTTACTAGAATTAACCAGTAGAGGGAGCACTAATACAAGTGTGAACTGCAGCAGCTGACGCGCTACTTCTCTAATAAGACGTTTGTCACTCGTGCCTCATCCAATATTCTCCACTGTAAGACTTGTCTGCACAGATTCGATTGCTGCAATAAAGGTATGTATATTTAGTGAATGTTTTTCATTAAATGCGTTTATACGACCACTATGTTTATCAATCCTCATTATCAAGCGAGCGAGCTAGCTAACATATTTGGTTCACTTTAGCAAGCTATCTGGCTAGCAAGCCTTTATGAAGTGGCAGTGAGCACATAAGCAGCGTGGGATCTACATTTCCAGAGGACATCGCTGTATTCTCAAATAAATAACCAGCCAAAATAAAATGGTAATTGAATTCATCACACATTGGTTTTTTTATCTGAGATAAAGATATTAGCTACTATATGATGCTGTGTCAATAGCCAACGTGTTATTGCAAGCGAGTGTGTCATCTAGTCATGCGTCATCGTCGCAAGCTAACCAGACAGTAAAAACGCAGATAAAACACTTCTAACATGGATCATTTTAAGCCATGTTATCTAGCTTTGTCGTGATAGTCACATTTACACATCTACACATTTATATAGACAGTCAATTTAATTTCATCTAACGTTACACTTGATTCACTCTTTAGCTCCGTTAGATAATGTCTTACTCTTTCAGATCATGTAGTAGAATAAGAAAATATAATTCATTTAACTTACTGAGAATATATAATAAGAAATAATGAGGCTGTGTCAATAGCTAATGTGTTATTGCGAGCGAGTGTGTCATCTAGTCACACGTCAGAGTGCATTGTAGTTATTTTCACCACCGAATTCTTATGGACAGGGAAGCTCGGTAGATAGTCTTACTCTTTGAGATCATGTAGTAGGAATAAAATATAATTAATGTATTGAGAATAGATACTAAGAAATAATAATAGCAAATTAATAACAACAACAATAATAATATTCATAAAAATACATGTTTGAAACTGGAAAACTGATTTTTTTAAATTAATTTTTTATAGATGGCTGGAAAAGAAAGGAGTAAAAGCAAGGTGTGGAGTTATTTTGATTTCACACACTTAAAGATGGTGTTAATATATATATTTAATTTAATATCATCTTTTACTTTTTTTATCTGTGTGTGTTTATTTTTATTTTTATTTGTTTTCTTATAAGTTAAATGTTCTTAAATAAAGAAACTTTAATAAAATATAAGTTTTTTAAAATTGATTTGAAAATGCACAAAATGTCGGTCAAAACATCGGTAATCGGTGGGCTAGGACTCTCCAAAATCTGGATCGGCATCCGACCCAAAAATCTGGCATCGGTCGGGCTCTAATGATGACCAAGTGCTATGTTCAATTCCAGGGCCGAGAAAAAGGCAAATGGTGAATTAGATGTCAGACAACATTTACAAGCAGACATTTATACAAAATAACACAATCATTTATACAAGAGAAACAAGAGGGGGGGATGAATGCAAACCTATCCAGACATACACTACATGGCCAACAGTATGTGGACACCCGAACATAACACCCACACATGCTTGCTGAACCTTCCAAAACAATGGGCATTAAAGACCCTATGCAGTCAAAATCATGATTTTAAAATGCTTATATTATGACCAAAGACTACAAGGTTACTTACACATCGATTTAAAAAGTATTTCATACATGTATGTAATGAATTACATTTTTTTCCCCTAAAAACTATACAATGCTCGACATTGCCACCTGGTGGAGTATTTGGTATTGGTGGTTTTGAGACCAAGATCGTGACATCACAAATGTTTCTAATTTGCACTGACCAATGTGCGGTGGCCAAACCACTCACCCAGTATGAATATTTATGTAGTGTGCGCTCCCAAGTTCAAGGCCATGACCAAATTCTCAAATAGATAATGCTGCTAACATTAACTAACTATCCAGTTCAACAATGCCTTATTGTGTGACTAAAGATTGCAGAGATAGGAATGCATCTTTTCATGCCTTGCTTTAGGCGTTTTACGCATGCTACCTAGCTCAATGTGCATGAAACGCAACGTAGCTAACTAACCCAACTAGATAGCTTTGATGCTATCGATAATCTAATTAAGCCTTTGGTTAATATGATGAGTTAACGTTAAAGTTACTTAACGTTGATATAGATTATATTACAAATCATAAGGTTAGCCATCCTAACCTCACTTTACTTCGCTGTCGATGATATTTAGCCCGAACAGATGCTTACCGCTTGAACAGACCAGTTCCGGTAAGCATCCATTCGGGCTAGATGACGTTCTGCTAAGTATTAATCGAATCAAGCCTACAAACTATAACCTTACCATTAACCTCATTTCCCAAATTTACTTGCTGCCTGGCTATTTACTTGCTGTCTGGCTATCGATAATTTTGCTAATGTAGCAATGAGCTGTACTTATCTTGTGTAAATATACCCAACGTTAGCTAGTGAGTGTAAGGTTACTTTATTCTCCAGACTGTTATAAGGTTACTGCTGCAAAAAACCAATCGATAATGTTATGTGCTAATATAGGTTATCCTATAACATTAGGGTCCTATATTGTAGGCTGTAAGCGATGGACTCATACATATACGGCTTAATATTTCTAATGCTGTTATTGCTATACTTGCTATCCATTATTATGATCGTATGATAACTAGCTAAAGTTAGCGAACAACTGATGTTACGTGCTGAGTGAGCACTGATCCAGGTCAGTGGGAGTGAGTGGCCCGGGCTGTCAAAAGTGAATGCATAAATAATTAGGACAGAACTGACACACCCAGCCAGTCTTAATTCTGCTATATTAAGAAATTCAGGTTTTACATCAAAGCAGGTTTTTTATCTTTTCAAAGTCTAACAAGTAGAAAAAATACATATACTGTTTATTGTAATTTAGTAACTAAAGGAACAATTTAAATGTAAGATTAAAGCCGCAAGCGGCGTTGGGAGGGGTCCAAGCATTGGCACCATCGCGCCCCCTATGGAGCGATTTTAAAATGGCTTTGTCCTCATGATCATATGCCTTCACCCAATATATCTACTGAATATCATGATGATCGTATAAAATATTGATGACTTATGGCAAATGTTGTGCTAAGAGACGCTGTCGGATGACTTAGTTACGTCGCCATGGATATGTCCTGGCCGCTTCCCGTAAAGGCCTTTACTATGTTGTAACACTTAGATGGCATGTCGTAACACTTAGATGATCCGACGTGTATGCACAGCTGCAGTGTTTCTGCCCCGCAACTAAAAAAGGCGTCACACTAGTGTTGTCACGATACCAAAATTTTGACTTTGATACTCATACCAGGTTTAGTATTACGATACTCAATACTGAAATGATACTTGAAACTTAAATGATGTTAATTCGATACTCGGTACCTAACGATACTGAAATTACCTTAATAGATGAGAAACGTAATGTCCACAAGAGTTGACCTCATTTTCGAATTCATGGTTTATTAACAACCTGGTTCATTAACAACCTTTAAGTTGAAGCCTCTTCAACATATTAATATGCACAGGCCTATAGTGTTACAACACTGAACAATAGAAAAATACGTTAAATATATTTCAAAAATTAAACAGTTGTAAACTAAATAATCTTTAAAACAGGTCTTTCACCTTTAAATAGATTTAAAAACTGCATATTTAAATAACAATACAGCATCTATCTATAATAAAATATTTCCAAATTGGAACACCTATTGCTACTGCAGTGAACTGAGTCAAAGCTTGCGCTGTATCGAGGAGCTGAGTGCACAAGCGCAAGTCACCTCACTTGGCAACCTTAGTTGCTACTGCCTTCTAGCGAAGATTCTGACAAATTACACTTTTCATCCTCTCAATCAGTAATGCGGGAGACAATTTTCCCTGGCTTTTACATTTGACTCAAAACAACCGAACGTCGGAATATTCTAATACCGAACCGTTTTTTTTTTTTTTTTTTTTTTAAGTACCGAGAAAGTGTTGAAGTTTTGGTATACCTTGCAACACTACGTCAGAACCATATTCCAATCCATTGCTCAGCTTACCAGAGCATGCACATTTCAGAGCGCCACAGAGACAGATAGAATAATAACACATAAATACACATTTCAAATAATAAATACGACATTGAGAAAAAACGAAAAAAAGACGTAATATAAACTCGCGATCTGCGTGCTGCGCGCAAAGTAGCCTACCGTTTTATTTATTTAGACGTTGGCAGATAAGAAAAATTTTTTGGTTACGCTGACCCATAAAACGCTATTCCAAAAGCAAAATCAGACATGTTATACATCGTTAGAAAGCTTATACTCTCACCTACTGAATAAATGAGTTGTCAATCAAGCCAAATTGTACTAAAAAGGGCGACAACGCCGTAAGCAACAGGTGTGGTATTACGCACAGCTGTTTTTGAAGGTAGCCGACGCAGGCGTCACATTTACGCCTATATTTCACAACCGGATTGTCCAAGACAATATATGACCACTCATTCGCAAAAGGGACGTCTCTACGCGTAAACCCGATGGTAAGATTGTATATTTATTAAATGCGTAGTCCCAGATATTGACTGTATAATGACATGGTATAATTTAAAAAAAAAACATTGTCTCGTTTATTTCGTTATTCAGTGAGCAGCGTTTTCACTGCTATTGGCATATTTTAGGGATAATGTCTGGTTTATCTTGTTGCTACGGAATATCACATAACATGACATTACAGGCATTTGGCAGACGCTCTTACCCAGAGCGACGTACAACAAAGTGTATAACCATAACCAGGAACAAGTGTGTCGAAAACCCTAGAGGGCAGTAGCCTACCGTTCAAAGTGCAGGGAACAAGCGCATAGTTCAACTTGGACCCTATAGGTTAAACTGGTTAACACTAACACAAACAAGAACAGCAACAACGCAGTCTATGCAAAAATACAAGCATTAGTTAAGAGGAGTGCATTAACTAAGTCACCTACGAAACAGCTAAATAGTTACAACCCTAACCTTACAATGAATTTAGATATTAAATTGAGAATACGATTTCTCTCAGCATAATGACGGATTTAAAGAGTAAACGAACTCAGCCGTTATTGTCTTCAAATGGATCCATGTCAAAGAAAAGTAATGATTCATCCTGTTAAAGCTTTACCGTAGCGTATTATTTATTTAGACATTGGCAGAGTACAGTATAAATTGCGTCTTTTGTGAATATTCAATGTTAGAAATTGCAGCGAGAAACTGCAGCTGTAGACACAAGATAGTCTGTTATCTTATGGTAGCAACGGAACAAAGCGGACTATATATGTATTAGGCTACCGGCATTGTTTCACTATACCAGCGTGTTTTCGCGCGTTTGCATAGAAACTCAGAACCTATCAATAAAATGGTTTAGCTATTTCTCAGCATAATGACAGATTCAAAGACTAAACGAACTCACCTGATACTGTCTTCAAATAATGTCTGGCACTGTCTTCCACTGCTTCCCCGACGTTCAGACCTTCCCCTCACTGATAAAAACTAGACCCTACGCTGTCGGATTACTTGCGTCGCCATGGATGTTGCTTGCCGTAAAGAAGTTTACTCGATGTCGTAACACTTAGAATTTGCAGCAACAGCTCTTCGGCACCCCACCTAATAAAAAAGTCCAAATGGCGGGCAAACCATATGGCGGACATAGGTGGTCCCAATAGCAAAGTTGTAGAGCACATTCAGATGCATTGGTCGATGAAGTTTTGTGTTGATCGGACTTATGGTGTGGCAGTTATAGCCTTTAAAAGTATGATCCTTTGTTATAGCGCCACCATCTGGGCGACATAGGTGATTTTTCGTGGCTGAGTAGTGGGGGGCCATAGGAACCCACCTCCCAAATTTGGTTGGTGTAAAACTTATGGTTGCTGAGCCTCAGACATTTTAGTGGAGAAAACTGCCACGCCCCAACTAAAAAGTTAAAATGGTGGGCAAACAATATGGCAGACATAGGTAGTGCCAATGGCAAAGTGATAGAGCACGTTCAGATGCATATGTCGATGAAGTTTTGTGTTGATCTAACTTCTGGTGTGGGAGTTATGGCCTTTTACGCCTAACCCTTTGTTATAGCGCCACCATATGGCCGACATAGGTTATTTTTAGTCCCTGAGTAGTGGGGGGCCATAGGAACCCACCTGCAAAATTTGGCGGAGGAAAATAATAAGAATAATCATCCTAACAGATACAATAGGGTTCCACCAGCTTCGCTGCTTGGACCCCTAAAAATGGAGGCTGCACAGGGTCTTTAATATTGAGTCGGTCCCCATTTGCTGCTATAACAGCCTCCATTCTTCTGGGATCTTCTGGGAAGGTATTAGTGAGGTCGATCACTGATGTTGGGCGACAAGGCAGTTAGGGTTCTATTTCATCCCAATGGTGTTCAATGGGGTTGAGGACAGGGCTCTGAGCAAGCCAGTCAAGTTCTTCCACACCAAACTCAGCAAACCATTTCTTTATGGACATGCACAGGGGTATAGTCATGCTGAAACAGGAAAGGGCCTTCCCCAAACTATTGGCACACAATTATCTAGTGTACCATTGTATGCTGTAGCACTGGAACTAAGGGGCCTAGCCCAAACCATGTAAAACAGCCCCAGATCATTAGTCCCTCCTCCACCAAACTGTACAGTGCATTTGGGCAGGTAGCGTTCTCCTGGCATTGGCCAAACTCAGATTCATCCATCAGACAGATAGTGAAGCGTGATTCATCAGTCCAGAGAATGTGTTTCCACTACTCCAGCCAATGCTTGGTATTGCACATGGTGATCTTAGGCTTGTGTGCGCCTGCTTGGCTATGGAAACCCATATCATGAAGCTCCCAACAAACAATTCTTGTGCTGACGTTGCTTCCAGAGGCAGTCTGGAACTCGGTAGTGAGTGTTGCAACCGAGGGCATATGATTTTTACACATGACAAACTTCAGCAGCTTGTGTGGTCCACCGCTTCACAACTGAGCTGCTGTCGCTCCTAGATGTTTCCACTTCACAACAACAGCACTTCCAGTTGACCTGGGCAGCTCTAGCAGGGCATAAATTTGACGAACTAACTTGTTGGAAAAGTGGCATCCTATGACAGTGCAATGTTCAATGTCACTGAGCTCTTCAGTATGACCCACTCTACTGCCTATGTTTGTCTGTGTAGATTGCATGGCTGTATGCTTGATTTTATGTTTAGTGGTGAAAGAATATTTTTATGATTGCCAAGATAGACAATATTGTCCATTATGTCAAGGGTGGGGGGTGTTTTGTAGATGAGACTGCAGGGAGGGGGTGCGTGTTAAATGAACGACCAGAGCGACAATGGTGGGGCTGCAAAACTCCGTTTTCGGCATAGTTGTCGTGTATCGTCTACTAATGAAACTAAAACAACGCGTTCCTGTTTTTAACTCACACTTTGCTTGCAGTAGCACCGAATGCTTGAGTTTAGTAATCTCAGCACGCCGGCGTGCCGACCACTAGGGGCTTTGCGCTAAGAGGTTAATACTAGCTGCTACTAGCTTAGCTAGGTTTGTCTTTAGCCTGGTGGCTTAGCTAGCCAGTCGCTTTCACTGAGGATCTTAATCTCTATATAAATGCCAACACTCACCTCTCCCCCGGACTGATCTGGATGCCTTTGGCTGAGCCAAAAAGTAAACGAACTAGAAAGTCGGAATTTCCAAGCTTTACCAGATCCAAGATGATGAACGACTCCTGGACTCACTGGCCGTAGAAGCCTCCCGCATTCCTGACAACACTGAACTTCCCTGGCGTGCTCCGGGGAACAAGAATTGAGGTAGGAACTCCTCCTGTACTCCACCTACGGGGTCTATCCAGCTGGGTAACAGGTTCGATGTGCTGGGGAAGTTGGACCAATACCTGTCCACTGTCGGCCTGGAGCCAATGGCCAGTCCAGCGCTGCTGCCCAGAAGTTTGAGGAGTCCCGGTACTGGTTCCGGTCTAGGGAATGACGCCCCTGGACTGGCAGCCCCTAGTCCCCGCGGTCGACACCGCCACTCAGCCTCCAGGATGACCAGCTCCAAATCCACAAGACAACGTTCACATCCGATCACAACCCTGATCATAGGAGAATCCATCATCAGGAACATTAAAACTAGCTCAGCTAAAACTTGTTGTATCCCGGGTGCCACTGTCCACGATATAGAGGAAAAAGCCATCGAGATCCTCGCAAACGAACCGGACATTACTAAGATCACTGTTCATGTAGGGACAAATGACATTTGCAAGCAGCAGTCTGAACTTTTGAAAATTGACTTTGTGCACTTATTCTGTTCCCTGAAGAGATCTGTGAGACATATTTATGTGTCCGGCCCCATTCCCTTCTGTGGCCGCGGTGTTGGGCGTTTTAGCAGGCTACTGTCTTTGCACACCTGGCTCTTATCAGCCTGCGCTGCCCACGGAGCCTCCTTCATCGACAATTTCAATCTCTTCTGGGAACACAGACAGTTATTTAGAATGATGGCATACATCCTAATTGGCTGGGGATAAAGCTACTGTCTTCAAACATTTTTTACTGTGTTGCCCACCAAGGCGCTCCATTGTCAGAAAGCCAAAACGCTTCCTCGAAATCCAGGTGTTCTAACCAGTCTCACTACTATTGATGTCCCCGGGGTCCTAGCGCCAGTCTAATTGGTTCCTCCTATTTCTTTACTGGTGCTCATGTAGAGCTAGGACCCTCTACTAATCCTATACATTCTGCGAACATCTCTGTCAGATACCAAATCACAACACACTGGACATCTCGCTCTTTCCCTGCTAAAGCAAGTGCTATGAGCGGCGGAGTAAACACTGCAAATCTCTGTCTGTTAAAATTCAGCGGAAATATGTCGTCGGAGCGGGCTGCACAGCAAATACCGGACTCCCCACCTGTCAAATTTGCCCTAATAAATGCTCAGTCCCTATCAAACAAAACCTTTATTTTAAATTACAATTTTACGTCTCGTCAGTTGGACTTTTAATTTGTAACTGAGACCTGGCTTAACGTTGATCTTACCTCACTTGGTGATCTTTGTCCGTCCCACTGCAGCTTCTTAAACTCTCCTAGGACTACTGGTCGTTATGCAGAGTTATGCCCGTTGATGCCTACTCTACTTTTGAGGTGCAACTTTTTAAGATTAATGTCACTACCCCTGTCCTATGTGCATTGGTGTACAGACCACCTAAAACTAACAGTAACTGCATCCAAGAGTTCTCTAATTTTCTATTATTTATGACCTCTCGCTCTGATAAACTGTTGATTGTAGGGGATTTTAACATTCATATCTGTTGCCCATCAAAATGTATGGTCAATGAGTTTTTATGCCTTGTGGATTCTTTTAATCTCACACAATCAGTGTTGGGTCCAACACATCAGAAGCGTCACACACTAGATCTTGTGTTATCATCTGGTTTCTCTGTCTCTAACCTTGAAATTGTTGACAGTGGTGTCTCTGACCATCTTATGGTTGTGTTTGAATCCACTTTGTTTTATCCCCTCCCCACCCCTCCCAGCCCCACTCCCTTCTGATCTATCCGATCTATAAACTCAGCCACACCCATACATTTCTCCAACACATTCATGCTCACTCACTTACCTTGAATCTCAGATACCCTTCTCCCGCACCGACACTGAGGAGTTAGTCACTCTCTTCAACTCATCTTGCTCTGACACTCTGGACTACGTAGCTCCTTTAAAACTGAACAGACCTAAGGCTAATGATGTTGGTACTCCCTGGCTGAATGACTCCACCCGTGCTCTTAGACAAGCTTGTAGGAGAGCTGAGCGCAAATGGAAAAAAGATAAACTCCAGGTCTCGTATGACATTTTAAGAGATTGCTCAAAATCTTACCAAAGCTCTGTTAAGTCAGCTAAAATACAATAGTATACTGATCTAATTAATAAAAACTCCCACAGGCCTAAAATACTGTTTAACACAATTAACTCTATCTTAAATCCTTCTACTGCTGCTGTAGCTAGCTTTGAGTCCACTACTAAAACCTGTGAAAAGTTTCGGAATTATTTCATAGACAAAATTGACAACATAAGATTTCTCATCTCATCTTCAGGCTCTGATTCTTCAGAGATACATTGTCCAATCAGCTGCCTCCAGCAGTTTCAACCTGTGTCATCCTCCCAGCTGTCTGAGGTAGTATCACACATGAATCCCACTTACTGTCCCTTAGACATTATACCGTCCTGTCTTTTCAAGGAAGTTTTTGCCACAATCTGCCCCCTTATTTTGGCTATAATTAATAGCAGTTTAACAAATGGAGTCGTGCCTTTCAGTTTTAAACACGCTATTCTGCAACCCCTACTAAAGAAACCTAGCCTAGACCCCAATGACCATAATAGCTACAGGCCTATCTCCAAGCTACCATTTATTTCTAAGGTTTTGGAAAAAGTTGTCTTCTCCCAGGTCTCCTCCTACTTGAACACAAACAACATTTTTGACAAATTCCAGTCTGGTTTTAGAGCTCTGCATAGTACAGAATCCGCTCTATTGAAGGTATATAATGATATCCTTCTCTCTGTTGATTCTGGTTCCTGTGCCATCTTAGTCCTGCTTGTTCTCAGCACAGCATTTGATACAATCGACCATGGCATTCTCTTAAGACGCCTGGAGGGTGAAGTTGGCCTGCAGGGCTCAGTGTTAAAATGGTTTACCTCCTACCCGAAAGAAAGAACCTTTTCCGTTAAAATAGGAAACTGTTCATCCCCTGCATCCATTAAATGTGGCATTCCCCAAGGTTCTATTTTAGGGCCTCTTTTATTCTCACTCTACATGCTTCCCCTTGGCTCTATTTTTGAGAAACATAATATTGTGTATCATTGTTATGCGGATGACACACAGTTTAATTATATTTGGCCCTCCTAGCTCTGTCACTAGCCTAAGCAATGCGCTTGGTCCCCTGTCTAAAAATGTGCAAACTGTAGTTAAAAATCTTGGTGTCTTCTTGGACACATATTTGAACTTTAACAGACAAGTCAGTAGTGTTGTGAAGGGCAGTTTTTATCAGCTTAAAACCATAGCCAAGTTAAAGCCGTTTTTATCTCATAAGGACCTGGAAAGAGTTATCCATGCTTTTATAACCTCTCGGCTGGATTATTGTAATTCCCTATATATGGGGTTGACCCATTCCACTCTGTCTCGACTGCAAATGGTCCAGAATGCAGCTGCTAGACTTTTAACTGGAACAAAGAAAAGGCAACATATTACTTCGGCTCTGGCTCTTTTGCATTGGCTACCGGTGAAATATAGAATTGATTTTAAAATTTTAATATTTGTATTTAAAGCCCTAAATGGATTAGCTCCACAGTACATCACTGATCTACTGACTCCATATTCTGCTTTCAGTTCACTGAGGTCATCAGCAAAACAACTCCTCTCAGTCCCCCACTCACATCTTAAAACTAAAGGGGATCAGGCTTTCTCTGTTGCTGCCCCCAGGCTCTGGAACAATCTTCCGTCCCACATTAAGTCCTCTCCCACCATTGATAATTTTAAATCACATTTAAAGACCCACCTTTTTTCTCTTGCTTTTAGTGCAGTTTGAGGTTGCCCTACGGTTTTCTCCACCCTTAATTTATTTAGTTATTTTTAACATCCTCTCACTGTGTTTTTAATCTGTTGTTGGTCTTATTCAGTCTTTCTTAAATTAATTTTATCCTGTACTTTTATCCTCTTACTCCTTATTCTTTTTATTTTTATGTTGTATTGTTAATACATGCATTGTATTGTGATGTAATTTTGTTGTGGTTTGTTGTGTTGTATTGTAGTGACTGGAAAGCACTTTGGCGCAACTCCTGTTGTTTTTAAATGTGCTATACAAATAAAAGTGACTTGACTTGACTATGTACCTGTTAGCAATGGGTGTGGCTGAAGTAGTTGAACCCGCTAATTAGAAGGGGTGTCCACATACTTTTGACCATGCAGTGTATGTTTGTCCCATTAATGTACTATATGTTTGCGGGTCGGATAAAGATTAGCCAAATAAGTATAATAGTACAATTTATTTTCCCTAAATTTTTTTATTTGTGAACACAATTTTCTAATAATAATAATAATAATAATAATAATAATAATAATAATAATAATAATAATGGTAAATGGACTGCATTTATATAGCGCTTTTATCCAAAGTGCTTTACAATTGATGCCTCGCATTCACCAGAGTAATTAGGGGTTAGGTGTCTTGCTCAGGGACACTTCGACATGCCCAGGGTGGGGGATCGAACTGGCAACCCTCCGACTGCCAGACAACCGCTCTTACCTCCTGAGCTATGTCGCCCCTATGTCCCATTAATGTACTATATGTTTGCGGGTCGGATAAAGACTAGCCAAATAAGTATAATAGTACAATTTATTTTCCCTAAATTTTTTATTTGTGAACACAATTTTCTAATAATAATAATAATAATAATGCATTTTATTCATGATGTGCTTCTCATACACCCAAACCACTGGATGCAGACAATTGTTCAAACATATAGAGTAGTCATTTTTTATTTATTGAGGCATAACAACCCAATTGGAGATTATTTCCAATATAAATGATTGGTATTTGACACTTTGATACGACACAAAGAATTACCACATTGTCTTCCCAATGGTAAGATGACAAAACACAGAGCCAAGTTACATGAAATAATTAAGCAACATTTAGGGAACACTGGGTAGCACTGCTTTGGAATAGAGCTTGTTCAATTTGTGTGATGTACAACAACCACTATTGATATCAATACTATGAATGGCAGGTCAATATTTTCCAAGTTTTAATTAACCCTCTGGGGTCTAAGGGTAAAATGAGGCACACTGGTGATTGTGCAATGCTCTGACATTTGTGTAAATTTCATCAACTTTATATACAGTGATTCCAAAGTGTTTCACATCTTTGTTTTCAGCACAAACTCAGCTGCAATAATATGGCAGCAGTAAGCAGGTCATAATCATGTGTGGATTGTAAACTGCTCTAAAAACACACAAACTGTAAACAGTAGTTTTGAACATGCACAGGAATGTTGTAATAAAACACACTAAACAATTGTGACTAAGACTTTTGGTCACTGAAATGTGTTCATCAAAGTCTTGGGTATCAAAAGATGGCTAAATATTTTAGCAAATCCAATGAGAAATATAAAATAAATTGCTAAAAGTTAGTGTTGTGACTACTATTTTTCAACACCAGGTGAGAATGGGAGGGCAAATGGCCTTTCTGTAATGAATATGCATTGGGTAGGGCGACCTGTCAGCTAAGTAGGCTATTCACACCTGGCCGCATGCCTCCCCACCACTAAGACAAAGACTCAATGAGCCATTTAGAAGACAGAAACAAAGACATCTTTTGATTTTCAGAACGTTTATTGAAGCAAACTATACGCATGGAAGATGAGATGAGACTGGTGTACTCTTGCAACGCTTGCGTGGCCTCTTAGCTAGTGGTGAACTAGGCTGTGTTTCCTGATCAGCATCTCTGTAAATATGATAAAAACAAAATTGTTAGGAAATGTGACATCAAATCAAACTTTATTTATATAGCACATTCCCTTCAACAGGTGAAAATTATATGTGCTCTACAAAAAAGGGGCAAACCACTAACTAATGAAAACAAAACTTGAAATGTGACATGGTTACATCATATACAAACAAAGAATTATTAGTGAATATTCCCACAAACACACAGAGAATGTAATACAGCACACATTTACAAATAATGCAAGCTATCAACGAAACAACATTAGCTAAACTAAATAAACATTGATATTCCAGCTCAACTACATGCAACTCATCAATAACAATGTATCAATCTGAAGTAGACTAGGTCTGTTTAGCTAAGTGGTTATTATATTGCTATTTCCCGAATTTACTTACAGTATGCTAATATCGATTGTGCGAGGACATCAGTTTTAGAATCCTAGCTACGCCACGGGCTATTTATTACCAATATGATCGAAAAACATACAGTCTACCTGATACTTCTAACACAACCAGACGCAGAGAGCCTAGCCTATAATTTTGAGATGCAATAGTTCGAATCGTGGGAATTTACAAACGCGCATATTGCTGGATATTCTTACAAACACACAGATGCGTTGCAATACAGTACACATATTTACCAATATGATCATAAGAAATATACTTACGCATGAAGTTGATCCTCAGCTGGATCAGTTCGCTGTTCGAAATGACACCGTTCTTCATCAGTGTCGGCTTCCGGACGGACCATTTTCCAAAATTAAACTAAATGTTCACCTCAAAAGAAGTGAATTAGGCGACACTTTGACATTCTATCCTGCTTTCGCAGACTTGGCATTTCTCACATGGATCTCGCATCGCCCCTCCTTTAGTCTCCTTCTATGGAGAGTAATTATAATGTTGTTAACATGTGAATGCCGTTTGGGCGGACTTCCTGCTGAGCGAAATTCACATAGTAATGAGTAAAGTTTAGCGAAGCATACATGGTCTAATTAATCAAATTTAAACATTTTAAAACAATTCATATTATTTGCCAATGGGCGCATTGGAAAGTCGCGATTCTAAGGTTTCTGTCAATGTTTTTGTTACGTCTGTATGATAACAGCACATGACGTTAATCATCCAAATAGAAACGAAAGTTAATTTCATCTTGTCGAGCTCCGCCGGCGGAGCTCTCGACCCCAGAGGGTTAATGACTTATAGACGGTGCTTGGCAGTTTTGTACATTGAAAATGTGTTTTTTGTTGAGATACAATATCTTTTTTACTGTGTCTCTTATGAGTAACTGATAATAATAATGCATATAAATGTATGAGACAATAATACACATACATTCAAACACACATACATGGATACATACATATGATGTACATCATAGCTGAAAGAAACACAAAGGCATGGATTCAGTTATTTTTCCTTTTCCATGCATTACAAAGAAATGAAAATGTTTGTCATATTTTTATATGGATTAAGGCAGTGTTTTTAATGGGTTATATTGTATGCACCAGCACTTCCAGAGCAAACAGGATGGATGGGGTTAGGGCTAAACAGATAAGAGCAGCGGTAATGTTATCTAGACCTCCAACTCCCACAAAACTGTGGTACTTCTACGTTTAAAAGCTTCAAAACAAGATTTTCACTCTGAAACTGGCATTAAGACATACAGGTTATAAAACCCAAGATACTCTCTCCTGCTAAAAATAAGATGAAACCAAAAAACAGCCAAAAATGATTTCTGACAAACATGAAATTGGCTGTAGCAACTTCCAATTGATTATGATAGAACAAGTCACCTATAGTTTTAAAGATTTAAGTAAGATAACAAGCTAGTTTTTTTACACTAACGTTACTGAGACATACAGATCACGAAAGCCTAGATATAAAGTCGTTGCTAGATTTGACTTTTAATGGTTTAAAACGTAATATGACAAGCTAGCACCAGAGTTTCGTTAGACTAACGTTACTAATAGCTACAGTACTGCCGTTGTGTCACCAATCACATGTAACAACTACTTCGACTTTGCTTTTGTGATCTGTAAGTCTCAATCTCAAATTCAGTATAAAATATAGGCCTAGCTTTTGAGCTTTTAAATATAAGATGACAAGGTAACACTGGAGATTTGTGTCGTTTTGAGGTTAGCCAGCTTGTCACCAGTCACATCACATCAACTGCTTTCACACCTGCAAGCTGATGTATTGGGTTTCATCTGATTTTAAAAATTTATTTTAAAGATTTTAAAATGTAAAATGACAAGGTAGTACTGGAGTTTCACATCATTAGGAGGTCTAGCTAAAGTTACCTCTGTTCTGCTTTCAACAGTGTTGCCCTAACCCCGCCCACCTGGTTTGCACTGGCAACGCTGTGAATATGCAACAGGAGGCAGGGCAGACTACAGTCCCAATGACCCATTAAGATTCAGGCACGGTGACATCTGGAGTGGTTGATTTCAGAGCCTGGGGCAGTCAGAGAGACCTGATTTTTTTCTTAGACCTTTTAATTCATTAATATCTGTCAGGATGCAAAGAAAATTTAACCAAATATGAACAAAAGCATTTTTAAAACAAACTTGCATACTGCACTGTTAAGTGCTTAATTTCAGCCACTAATTATTAGTCTACATACCTTGTTTCCGAGGTTTAAATTTGCTACTGACTGAACGGAAATCACAAAAGCCAGCTGAGACAGCAGCCCTCCAGGACTGAAGTTCGAGACCCCTGGTCTAGAGGAAACAGGATTCGCTCACCATGCAGACCAGCTTGCGTTCCGGTATCTCCCCCACAGGATCCTCTTCTTCGGCCACACTCTCCTCAAACCCCCCGCTCACTCGCAGCACCTCCACATGCAGCCGCCCTGCCACCTGACAGGGAATGAGACCTCGCTGTGATGTCATTACCAATACAACAACTTCATAAATAATGATCAAGACAACCTTGAATGCAGGATTTGCATCATAATGTGAGGAAAAGCTTTCATACCTCCCCCTTCTGGTTAATGATGGGAACGGCGTACTGCAACTTTACGTCGTAGAAGAGGCAGGAAAGGAAGACATTTGCCACCCCGATCAAGCTGTGGTTCTCCTGCTCGTCAAAAAATGGGTCAGCCCTCTTGAAGTAGGAGCGCATCACCTGCAGGCCAAGAGAGAGTGAGAAAGAGATTGTTTCTAGGTATCCCCAAACAAGATTTAGGTGTTTTATGGGCTTATTTTTCCAATTTTCCTCATACTTCCTTCAGGCAGTCTTTGTGCATTAAAATGAATAAAATCACATGGTTTCATGCATAGTTTAACAGACACAAGGGTCTAAATATGTTCCAAAATAGCTGCCATTTTGGAGTGTTAACACTTTTATTTGATTTTATCCAAGGATATGAATGAAATAATAACAATTTAAAAAACTATACAGAATACAAAGAATACGTAATGAGTACAATTTTGTCACAACTATGAATGTAGTACATATGAAAGTTAGATCAACAAAGAACTCTAAAGGCTGTTTTATACTTATGCGTAGTTTGTGTTGTGTACGGCACTCGCAAACTGATAATTTAAACTTGTGCGGAATGTTGCTCAGGTTGCGCAGGCCACATAATTGTTACTGACCATTATAGTTCTAAATAAAGCGCTTCGCTTGTGCCTTAAAAGCAAATTAAAGTTGGCTGTATTATGTATCCAGGTAGCTAGAATAACACAAGACAGAGTTAACCAGACAGAAAACACAATATAATACATGACTACCTTCATTCATATTTCCAAACCTACTAAATACTGCACCAATGACCACAAAAATAATCAGCCGGATGTAACTTCTTGCAATGAAGACATTCAGCTGACAAAAGCGCTTTTAGCCGCATATTTAACGTTGGCTATCGGTTTTGTGAATCAACAGTTATAACCTGTTAGCCAGAGCCGTCTGCCAGTGACTGTGGCGTATGCGGGCACGGGTTGCTAACTACGTACTTTTAAATTCTTGGAGAGGTACGCGACATGAACGCGGATGTGGTCTGCAAGCTTCGCATAAGCCGCACACTCCGTACAACCCCTATGCAGACCCGTTTTTATGTGTACTCCGCAGAACTATAAAACAGCCTTAAGAATGAAAGTCATGTGGGCATAATCACACACTCCTGACACAGCATTGTGATATAATGTTGATATGTACAACCAGGTCGTCTGTACGGAATTCCCACATGGTTACAATGGATTCTTAATCCTGATTATGGACCAGATCTTGATGCAATACACTCATGGCACAGAGGGCAAAATAGTACATATCTTCATGAAATTATAGAAGAATGAGGCTGAAAAAAACATGCCAACATGTGATATTCTTCTGCTGAAGATGTATCACCAGTATACATTTATATCCATTATTTTGTATAAATTATTGGTATTTAAGGTGTTAATAACTTGGGTTGCCCTCGCAACCTTACAAAAACAGTGAAACTCTTTATTTACTCTATTTTCCCCCAGAGATACAGACATCTGAAAATTATGCCTCATAAGGCATCAAGGCAGCCATTTTGGATGAACATTGATCATTTATTTCTCAATAACAATTTGGCATCTGGAGCTATATCTTCAGGTTTAGTCTTTACAAATGGGTAGGGAATTTGTTAATGTTAAAAAGGAAGGGAGTCTGAGCAACAGGCCCAACAGCCTAGTCCATGTCCTGCAGAATGACTCATCTGACATCAAATTATTTATTTATTTACCCAGGGTAGGTTCGCTGAGCACGGATGCTCTTTTGCAGGAATGCCCTGCTTCACACTCACACATTCACACCTGGGAGCTGCCCAGTACACCCACAATCCTCTATTGTGGCCACTGAGCAGCTCCACTGGAGGGAGAGGACATTTTTTAGCCAATTAAATCAGGGGATGATTAGGTGGCAAGTTTTTGTGAGGGCCAGATCTGGGATTTTAGCCAGGACACCGGGGAACCCCCTACTCTTTGTGATAAGTGTCATGGGATCTTTAATGACCTAAGCGAGTCAGGACCTCGGTTTAACATCTCATCTGAAAGACGGCATCTCCTACAGCACAGTGTCCCCGTCACTGCACTGTGGCATTGGGGTTTATTTGACCAGAGGGAAGATTGCCCCCTGTTGGCCCACCAATCCAGCAGCAACTCAGTATTTCCTGGTGGTCTCCCATCCAAGTACTAACCAAGCCCACACTTGCTTAGCTTCAACCAGTTGGCAGAAGCAGAGTGCGTGGTGGTATGGTGAGGATTATGGCGAAGGCAGAGAGAGTTTGGATCCACCGAATGAGACAGAAGCTCCCCTGGAAGCCCCAAATATGAAAATGGGGGGGGGGGGGGGTTTAGGGACACCTCTGAGAAAGTACTTAAAACATGCTAATTCCGCATGTTTTTACCTCTGGGATCGCACTTTCCAGCACCTGGGACAGCAACCGAACATCAAAGCCAAGGCACGTGTGTGAATGTGTAAGAATTTAAAAAGGCACTTCTTTTGATCTTTGTGTAGGGACGGGTCGTTAGATACATCCTGTTTGCTTGCCTTGCGTCTTTAAAAGTAAGTACGAGTTCATTTGCTTCTTGAAGCAAATACTTTTTGTTACTTATCTTTGTAGTAATTGATATTCCTGTTATGTTATTAACGGCTTTCGCTACTTTTGTGTTCAGGCTGGCAGGATTTAATTTATTATGCGCCATTTAATTTCCTTTATATCAATGCGTTAAAATTTATGAATGCAACTACCACAACTTAGTTATTTCACATGTGTATTTCATAGCTTGTGATTTATAGTACATACAGTGGGTCAAAAGTTTGTTGGAATTAGGTCGCGTTGTCTTTTAATTGCTTAACTTGAATCAAATGCTTGGGGAAGCCTTCCACAAGCTTCTCACAATAATTTGCCGGAATATTTGCCCATTCCTCCTGACAGAACTGGTGTAACTCGGACAGGTTTATGGGCCTCCTTGCTCGGACACGCTTTTTCAGTTCAGTCCACAAATGTTCTTTGGGATTCAGGTCAGGGCTTGGCGATGGCCACTAAAATACTTTCACATTGCTGTCTTTAAGCCATTTTGTTACAACTTTGGAGATATACTTAGGATCACAGTCTTGTTTTAACTTTCTAGCTGATGTCTTGAGGTGTTCCTTCAGTATATCTAGACAATCGTCCTTCCTCATGATGCCATCTATTTTCTGAAGTGAAACCAGTCCCTTTTCCAGCAAAACACCCCCACAACATGATGCTGCCACAGTTGGGACGGTGTTCTTTGGATTAAAAGCCTCAGCCTTTTCCCTCCATACATAGCGCTGATCATTATGGACAAACAGTTCAATTTTTGTTTAATCTGACCAGAGAACACTCTTCCAAAAGGCTAGGTCTTCGTCGTGGTGATCACCTGCAAACTTCATAGGTACTTTGGTAGCTGATGCCTCCAACTCCTTCACCAGTTCCTTTGTTGTCTTGCAGTTCAGTTGAACCTTTTGGACCAAAGTTCATGCAGCCCTGGGAGTTAATATGTGCCTCCTTCCTGAACGATGCAGTGTCAGTGTGGTCCCAGGATTTATATATTTGTACACAATGGTTTGTACAGATGCATGTGGTACACTCAGTTGTTTGGAAAAAAAGGAGGAATTGGACATTACATTAATTTCTGGAATCTTCCGGACTGTTTAAAAGTGTATGTAAACTTTTGACCCACTGGAATTCTGATATAGTGAATTAAAGATTAAATAAATCTGTCTTTAATCGATTGTTTAAAAATTACCTCTGATGTGAGCAGATGTAGATGCTCTAATTGACTTGCCAAAAGAAATGTATGGTAACATGAAATGCGCAGAGTTGTGAAAAACTGAGTTTGAATATCTTTCTCCTGGGTGTATGTAAACTTTTAGCCTCAACTGTATATTGATTTGCCCTAACTATGTTAGAACTTACTTGAATATTTTAAGTTGTAAAACTGATACGGCAGCAGACACTTTTTTCTGTTTGTTTATTTAGAACCATGGTATAAAAATAAACATGGAGTAAACTTAAACGTGGATCAAATCCTTTCCTGGTGGGTTTCAATGCTCTAATTCGAACTGCCTTCAACAACACCCCATAGATTACTTCTTGATTTCTCCATAGCCAAATGTAGCTATGGCACAAGAAATGTTAACTCAACACACAAATCACTAAGTGTTTAATATACCCTTCGTTCAACAAACATACCACCTTCATGGTTACACGCTTTTTAATTTTATAATAGCCTCTGAGCATTATCAAACTTATGTAAGGAATTTATTGCAAACAAATTATCTGTAGTACTTTCTTTGGCAGAAGTAGTGTCTTTATTGATATGTAAAGATTGATAAAAAATATGCTGTGCATATACTTTCCCTGCTCAACTGCTGTTATTCAGGACCTGTTTCAAAGCTGAGATTGCTTAAATCACTGCAGTCTACAAAGTTCTGAAAATGCGCATTGTGGAACACTATCTGCTAATGTCTACCTTCAGATGAGGGGTTTAGGTGGCTACACTGCTGTTTATCACATTGCCAATCACAATTGCAACAGCAAAGTGATTATTTTCTAAATTAAATGCAATCAAGAGCTACCTGAAGAGCACCAAATGGCAGGAAAGACCTGAAAGAAGTGGCTATACTTTGTATCAAGACTGTTAAAGCTTGGGAACTGAACGCACAAGAGATGTGTGTCAATTTTGCACAAGGCAAGGCTCGCCACATGCCCTTCATATGAGTTGTCTGGTTTCTGGTGGGCTGCCTTTCCAGCCTGTTATAATTAAATTGAGCCACTACCATGGGTCTCAATAATTGTGTGAGGGAGGGATGGACTGGTGAGCTCCCCAACTGACACATTCTAATATGCACACTGCATGTTGGTGCTAAATAGGTCAGTTCCGTAAATGATAAGTGATATTTTTAACTGCATGCATTCAAAGCTAGTAAATTTATCAGGTAGCTCCTTAAAGCCAGATGGGAATTTCAAATCATCGGTAGTCGAGAACAGAGCTTGCAAGGCAAGCGTTCACTCACAGGGTTGTCCTCGTCATAGTCCTTCCACTCTTGGTAGAGTTCACGCATGTCCACCAGTCGGTTCTCCATCTTCTCCATGGCCCAGATCTGCTTTCCCTTGCCTTTCCTGCGCACCTGCACCGCTGGCTCACTCAGTACTGCGTCTCGCTGTCAAGAAATGAGCACTGACATTGAGCACACTCCAAAGCACTGACACGGAGTATGCTCCATAAGCACTGACACGGAGTACGCTCCATAAGCACTGATTCTGATGCCTGATTTATACTTTGTTTCATAATCCGGTCAACAAGTGTCGCATTTCTAGCTAGTGAATGTTACCTATCAATGTTGTGACTGATTTATTTGAATAAGTTTGCACCTAAAGACAATTCCCCTATAATGCACCAAATGCTGAGATATTACTAGCTAACGTGAGCATGGCGCTGTCTGTGGAAGAATTTCCATATCATGACGTAATAGTGGAATTTTTCTCTAAGCCAAGGAAGATAAAGTGCAGCATTAAATCAGTACACTGTGTTAATGATGTTCTAATGTTTTCCAATGGTCAGAGTTGTTAACAGTAATGTACATGGTGCATAAAACCTCAGTAAAGCAGCAAAGTAATGCCAGGTATCACTTTTTATTCCCTCCAGTAGCAATGCTTATGAAACAAATGACACCAATAACTCCCTGGAATTTCAATTTAATGTAATGTGATTTAATTATATCTAAATATTTTTATTGAATGTTCTAAAAAAAATCTTCTTTGTCACTTAAGTTTGTAACATCGTTTAAGATCATCTGTATGCAATTATGGAGTCTTATGTGACATAGGCCACAGCTTATTGAACACAATAAATGCATAGTATTAAGTGATCCTCTCCTTATGATCATTTTGTTTTAGGTCTTGACAATACAGAGAGTGAACAAAAATTTGCAGATCACTTTCTGCACCATCCAACAAAAGATGGTATTGAGCATTATGTGAATACAATGTGCTTATATTCATTTAATATTGTCAATGTTGGAGCTCGACTGATGCACTCTTAATTGCTTTATTTTTAATTTATTTTTAAATTGCAATTACTACACCTGTGTAGGCTTACGCACCATATGCCACCAGTTAAACTAAATGCTGCCACAAGCCTATTTCTTTTCTTTTTTCAGGGCTAAATAAACTAAAGCGACTTTGAAATGACAGAAGCCCATCTGTCCAAATCACAGAACTAACTGTCTGTGGTCAAAGTTCATGCTCCTTTACAGAACCATTTTTGTTTTGTTTGTTTGGTGCTGCAATCGTTGTTACTTTTGTGTTTTCCGAACTGCTCTCCACTGGTGTGGAGGGTCAATAAATGTACACTTTGAAGCCTCAATGAGTATTTGTATAGACACTTTTGTATGCAGTGCCGTGTTCGGATGTTTGATGCCACATACCGTCTCCCACTGAAGAAGCGAGAGCAAGAGGGTGAAGTGCATGGCCAATGAGATGAGCACACAGTGCTCATGGAAGTTGTAGTGTCATTTAGTATCAGCACAAATTGACTTAAAGGTGTACTATGTAGGATTTTGCAGGCCTTCCTAGACTCTGTGTTTGTAATCAAATAAGTCTCCTCAACCCCACTCACGCCACCGTTGAAGACACACCCTCCAGCGCTACAAGCAAAATGTCAAGCGAAGAGGTGAGGTGGTCAGAGATATAGAAAATAGTATTTATAGCAACATGTATGATTCCATATAGATGGTAACAAGAATTAGGCAGTGTTACAACAATCTGAGTGCACCCCTTAGAGTGTGGGAAAATCATATGGTATCTACTCCATAGTACAGGTGCAGCTGTTTTGTGTTTTTCCTCCTTCGGTATTTAGTTATTCCAGACATTTAGTTAGAATTGGGATGTAAACACGAAATGCTGTACGGAATAAATAACATTAGCAGGCCATAGATCTATCATAGGTGGCTAATACACTTGTAAAGTGAATGACTTATCCATAGCTTCTCCAAATATTAGCTTCTTTTTTTCTCAAAAGCAACATAATATGTATATGTTCATTGGCTATGAATAACTGCTACTTTATGCAAATTGTAGCTACCTTATCTGACCTGTGTTCTGTAGTTGTTCCAACAACCTTCAGTATGCAATGTAATGTATAAAATGTACTGAAATCTAATGTTACATTGTTATGTTTCTGAGGCATAGAGTTAGAAATAATACGTTGAACGTTTAGCAAATATTCATTTAGAGTTATTTTCAACTATTTAAGGAAGTATTACAACTAATGAATAGAATGTTTACTAAACCATTGATAATACATTTGGTTAGTTTTGTTAGTAAATTTGGCTACACGCAGCAAGATAGCATGCATGCTGTATCGGATACATCCCCTGAATGAAATAAATGCCGGTGAACTACCGATTCCTAGGCAATTATTCTGTTTTATTAGCAGTGAACCCTGATGAGGACGAGAGTCTTTGTTAACAACTTTGTTAGAATTGTCAGCGAAGTTACCAACACGTAGCTAGATAACATGCACATGTAAAGTTCTACATGTGAGGAATAAAAACGTAGGGCAGGATTACTTTATGGGTGGTACAAATTTAGAATGTGCACATGTACATTACATTACATTACAGGCATTTGGCAGATGCTCTTATCCAGGGCGACGTACAACAAAGTGTATACCCAAAACCAGGAACAGGTGTGTGTAGAAAAAGACTTGGGAGTAATAGTTGATCAAAGCTTATCAGGGTCAGGTCAATGTGCCGTAGCAGTAAAAAAAAAAAGCCAACAGGATGCTGGGATACATAACCAGGAGTATTGAGTATAAATCTAAGGAGATCATACTCACCCTATACCAGTGGTTCTCAACCTTTTTGGGCAACTGTACCCCATGGAAAAACAATTCCCACCTGAAGTACCCCTTTATCCAACTGGACGAAAAAAGGGAAATATTTCTATTAAGACTCTTTTCCATGACAAATAAGAGCATTAATTAAACCAGTTTACACATATTGTCAACATAAATATTGACCAAATGTTAGCTCATTCTGCTCAAAAATAATAACTGTTATACTACTTACAATTCAATGGGAAACTTGGGCCTGTCTTCCACTGATGAGCTGTGTTATCTGGGGGGGGGGGGGGGGGGGGGGGGAGTGTGGCCACAGCAGTGATCAAACCTTTCTCCAAGAGGAGTTTGTTCCTTTGTTTTGTCTTAATCTGAGTCATTGCTAAGAATGACACCTCACAGAGATAGGTAGATCCAGAAGATAGTAAATGATCCAAAGCAAGTTTTCCCAAGTCAGGGTACTCCTTTTGAACTAAGCACCAAAACTGTGAGAGAGTTATGCTTTCGAACCTCATCTGCAGGCCACGGTCTGAGGAAATGTCCAAAAGCTTTTCCTGAATGTTTGCAGGCAGTTTATCTCTGCTGGCCTCTGGCAAGAGGAAAGGGTTTCTCACCCAGTCCAGTCCAGCAGATCTCTCCTCAATGTCTGGGAGATATGACTGGAACTCATGCACAATGTCTTCCAAATGTCTCTCTAGAATTGGCTTGATATGAGCTCTCTCATTGTCCTCAGTGCTATGGTAAGCATGAAGCTGAGGAAAGCAACTGAAATCCCCACCTGTACATGCTCTTTTCCAGATTTCTGTTTTCTTCATAAAAGCATTGATTTTGTCCAGCAGATGGAGAACATTTGAGTCCTTGCCTTGTAGAGTCAGATTCAGATCATTCAATTTGCTGAACACATCAGCAAAGTAGGCAAGTTGTGCTAGCCATTTGGTATCTTCAAACGTTGTGGCGAATGGAGATTTGTGCTCTGTTAGAAAGGTGTGCACTTCAGCACGCAGCTCAAATAATCTTTGTATTATTCTGCCCCTGGACAGCCAGCACACCTGTGTGTGCAGCAACAGTTGCTGGTGTTCAGACCGCATGTTTTCACAGAGCTGACGAAACAGTCGAGAATTCAGTGGCCTTGACTTTATGAAGTTTACAACTTTGACAGCCTCATTTAAGACTTCATGTAACTCGGGGCTCATTCTTTTGGAGGCCAAAGCTTTCCTATATATGATGCAGTGTGATTTTGTTTCCTTACGTGAGCCATCAGCCCCCTCACTCGACTGGTCATGGCAGCTGCTCCGTCTGTGTAGACGTTTGTGCAGGAACTCCAGCTAATTCCGCAATCACGGAAAAAACTATCGACAACATTGGAAATGTCCTCTCCAGTAGTTTTCCCCGTTAAAAGTTTGCAAAAAAGAACATGCTCGCAAACGTCATCAGTGTCCCTGTATCTGCGCTTGCCCGCTTATATCCGTTGATTCGTCAAGATGGAGGGCAAAGGAACTAGCCACTTTAACCATGTCGACAACCTGGTCAACAATATCAGTTGCTATTTCATCGATCCTTGGGGAAACTGTGTCGTTTGACAGTGGTACATTCTTAAGTGCGTCTGCTGATTTTTTATCGAGAATGGTCTCTGCCAGCACAACTGCTGCAGATAATATTAGCTCCTCGGCAATGGAGTATGGCTTTTTAGACTTCGCCACGAGTAAAGACACTGCATATGAGGCTTTGAGTGATGTTGTCGATGCCTTTTGCATTGCCAACTGACATGATCGAAATTCTAAGAGCTTTCTCTTAAAAAAGTCGGGTTGCTTACCAACATGCGATGCGTGTTTAGCGTTTAGATTCCGCTGCAGATGCGCGGGCTTCATGCTGTTATTAGCCAGCTTCTCTCCACAAAAGAAACATTGCGGTTGCGGTGGATCGGCAGCTGTAGACATAAACCCAAACAGCACATATTCTTCGCGAAACTGCTGGGTTTTGACTGTTTGCTCGATCCTAGCCTTTTTTTTTTTTAGGTTCGGAAGGATTTTTTGGAGGTTCGGGAGGATTTTTGCTGCTGCTCGCACGTTTTAGCCAGTTGTCCATTTTGTCCAACTACACAGCTAGGTAGCAGGTGAACTGACGTAGACCTAGGCTACGCTACTTGCGCGCGTGCAGATGCTCCTTGCTACTGTAAATTGCATTGATGCGATCTCATACTAATTACGGTTTTAACATAGTTTCTATCTTTTGAAAAGAAAAAAACGCAGTCTATTTTACCCTCCATAATGCAGTTGCTTTAATATATATATATTTTTTTTTCTTTTAATTAAATCAAATTTTATTAATTTATCAAATCATCTCGCGTACCCCCTGCGACCTTCCCGCATACCCCGAGGGGTACGTGTACCCCCGGTTGAGAACCACTGCCCTATACAATACCCTTGTCAGAACACACGTACCCCTTTTCCACCAACGTGAACCTAGTTCTGGTTCTGGGCTGGTGCTAGTGCCGGTTCGCAGTTTGTTCAACTTGTGAACCTTCTAAGAACTGGGTTGCTTTTCCACAGACTAGAGAGCCACGTCATTACGTCACTGTATACACCTCCGCTTTCCCAGCAACATCGTTACGTATTAAAATGTATGTCCTGTAAAAATACAGATAATAAACTGTCTAAATGTAAAAAACCAACTTCATGCATATACATTTAGTTATATTATTACAGCCTTATTTACTACATCAACTTTAAGACAAGCAACACGCTCTGAATTATCTCATCGCGACCCATTAAATCCAATGGCACAGACGTTGCTTCATAATTTCAAACTGCTTTCCTAATAGCTATTTTGCGTCCTGCGACTTGGGTTACAACAGTGAATATGTACGGATTCCTAGACGTGCAGACAGAGACCACCCTTTCTCATATTAACCTCAAATACGCAAGACAGGACACTTAAACAGTATGCTAGAAAATTTATGTCAAGTTCCATTCATTTATATGGGGTGGTCCTGACTTCGTAGGACCCCTAATAATAATAATAATAATAATAATAATAATAATAATAATAATACCAACAAAAGCTATAGGGTTCCTACTTCGTAGGACACCTAATAATAATAATAATAATACCAACAAAAACAATAGGGTTCCTACTTCGTAGGACCCCTAATAAATAAATACAGCTGCAAGCAGCAATGCGGGGCCCTACGAACATGTCCAATCCGGGTAAATACAAGGCAAAGGAGAAAAGAGTCCAAGCGGCATAGATTTCAGGATTTTGGACAATCTACATACCCGTGTGTGAGACGATCCAACTTCCGGTTCATGAGAAACATTACTTCGAAATATGAATGTGCATTAGCATAAAGTGCTAACTTTGTCACGCCACAAATCACGCAGTTTTTAAACAAAACGACTTTCCCTTATCACCCTCGATGATTTACCTGTTTCTGTTTTTCAAGTGTATGTAACTCTGTTTCAATAAAAAAAAACTCATGTCTCCCAGTCCTTGACTTTTCCTAAAATTGAGTTATTAAGTACCTCCTAATGTAAGAAAGTTATAGATGAAAACAGAAAAAAGTTTGAGGCATTTATACCTAAAAGCGCAAACGGGTAAAATTTACCCACTATAGAAAGCATTTATTTCTGGCGTATAACCATAAGCATTTATTTTCGCGCGGTTTGTTACATACTCATACAATGTACAATACATACTCATCTACGGGCATATGTACAGTACTTGCGCAAGGTAGGCATAAACTTTGTACATTCACTCTCAATGTAGCTTGTTATCGATAAGGTAAATCTCAATAACTCAATTGCATTGATGTCTGTGTTACCGGCACCAGATCTAGGCGAAATCTGGACTGGCAGGCAAGGTTACACAGGCTATGATGCACTGTGTAGCCTATATATTTAAGCAGTAGCTTAAACGACAAGCCATGGTATATGGTTATTATATCACAGCTAAGTGGCGTTGTTCGGCCCAACGCGAATTGATTGAGCTACCCGTTTTATAAAAACAGTTTATAAAACTACTGTGTGAAACTGAAGTTCATGGAAAGCACTATTCAGCTTGACGACGCTCGTCGGAACAATTAGCTACAAAACGAAGCTTGCTACACATAACACACATCTCAAAATCATGTTAAAACATTACAAAACAATTAATACTGCATTCACATTAGATCCTGAACCAAACTAAAGGTAGAAGAACAAGTTTTGCAGTACCTGTGGATTGATAGAGAGAGGACCAAAGCTAGTGCCCTGCTCAAACCAGAGCTTGTTTATTTCTGAGCTGCGCATGAGCTGAGCTTGTAGCTACGGTCTCCTAGTGGATCCACAGCAGCACCAGACCACCATCTACTGACATGAAAGTGTATTACCTTGATGTGAAGACTGCCTGAAGTATTAGAATACGAATTTGTTCATATGCACATTTTAATGCTTGATTAGGTCAAAATGTTTGAGTATAATATCAATGCATCAATAGTTGCAAGGTGAAATCATTCGTTAACGTGGTTGTTTATATGGTCATTTAAATATACAAATAGGCCCGTTTCTTCATGGACTATTTCCCTCTTCATGCCCAATCTGTTTCAAGTTCCTAAATTATTGTTTTAAAAAGTTATAAGCACTTGAAATTTGCATTATATTAGCATTAGCTTCATGCCAAAATTTCAAATGCCTGTAATTTCCTTGTTTTTTGAAATATCTGCAACTGTGCCGACATTGTACAACATGGTAGTGTCCTCTTCATGCCCAGTCCATTTCAAGTCCCTAGATTATTGTTGTAAAAAGTTATAAGCACTTAAAATTTGCATAATATTAGCATTAGCTTCCCTCCAAAATTTCAAATCGCTATAATTTCCTTGTTTTTTGAGATATCTGCAACTGCTTCGACATGTTACAACATGGTGGTGCCCTCTTCACGCCCTGTCCGCTTCACGTCCCTAGATTATTGTTGATTATTGTGGCCAAATTTTGTTTTTTTAAAATACCAGTTTCTCCGCCATCTAGGAATGGATCTCTTAGCTGTTAACACCCTACAGGGAGACATGCACCATACATGTACACGGGCAATTTCGGACCAATGGGACTTACGGTTTTTTAGAAGAAACTTTTTATAGGTTTTGCCAAATTTTCAATCTGCAGGAAAATCCATCACGGCGGACTTTATGGGTTCTTGAGGCATACTTCTTCCTCATGAGAAATGACACAAGTACAACTGGTCTCATGAATTTTCATCAAACGGGGTGGAAATGCCAGCATTTTGAAATTTGCGTTTTTGAATCGGTTACTATAGCGCCACCTATGGACGAATCATGGTCATTCTTTCTGGCTGAGTTACTCATGGTCTCTAGTTTTGACCTGGGAATTTATATCATTTTTGGTCAAGGACTTTGAGTTATTTGACCATTTCCAGGAAAATAATAATAATAATAATAATAATAATAATAATAATAATAATAATAAAAACAATAATTAAATATTCTAATAATTAAAGCCTCATGATCATATACATTCAAGTCAAATCAAATCAAATTTTATTTGTATAGCGTATTGTACAACAGTTTTCACAATACGCTTTACAGAAAACCCGTAGCCTGAAATGATACTTGAAACTTAAACCATGCTGATTCGATACTCCGTACCTAACGATACTGAAATTACCTTAATAGATCAGAAACGTAATGTCCACAAGGGTTGACCTCATTTTCAAATTCATGGTTTATTAACAACCTGGTTTATTAACAACCTCTAAGTTGAAGCCTCTTCAACATATTAATAAGCATAGGCCTATAGTGTTACAACACTAAACAATAGAAAAATATATTACATATATTTAAAAAATGAAACAGTTGTAAACTAAATAATCTTTAAAACAGGTCTTTCACCTTTAAATAGATTTAAAAACAGTATATTTTAATAACAATACAGTATCTATCTATAATGAAATTTCCAAATTGGAACACCTGTTGCTACTGAAGTGAACTGAGTCGAAGCACAAGTGCAAGTCACCTCACTTGGCAACCTTGGTTGCTACTGCCATCTACTGAAGATTCTGACAAATTACACTTTTCATCCTCTAAATCAGTAATGCGGGAGACACATTTCCCTGGCTTTTACATTTGACACAAAACTACCGAACGTCGGAAAATTCTAATACTGAACCGTTTCTTTCTTTTTTTTTTAAGTACCGAAAAAGTGCTGAAGTTTCGGAATACCGTGCAACACTACGTCAGACACATATTCCAATCCATTGCTCAGGTTAGCAGAGAATGCACATTTCAGAGCGCCTCAGAGACAGATAGAATAATAATACACATTTCAAATAATAGATAGGACATTGAGAAAAAACGAAACAAAAGACGATATCAACTCGCGACCTGCGTGCTGCTCGCAGAGTAGCCTACCTTATTATTTATTCAGACACTGACATATAAGAAAATTGTCGGTTACGCTGACCTATAAAACGCTATTCCAAAAGCAAAATCAGACATGTTATACATGTTAAGAAAGCTTATACTCTCACCTACTGAATGAATGAATTGTCAATCAAACCAAATTGTACTAAAAACGGCGACAACGCCGTAAGCAACAGCTATTTTTGAAGGTAGCCGACCCAGGCGTCACAAATGCGCATATATTTCACAAACGGATTGTCCAAGACAATATATGACCACTTAGTCGCAAAAGGGACATCTCTACGCGTAAAACCAATGGTAAGATTGTATATTTATTCAATGTTTAGTCCCAGATATTGACTGTAGAATGACATGGTATAATTTTAAAAATCTTTGTCTCGTTTATTTCGTTATTCAGTGAGCAGCGTTTTCACTGCTGTATTGGCATATTGTAGGGCTAATGTCGGGTTTATCTTGTTCCTATGGAATATTACACTACATTACAGGCATTTGGCAGACGCACTTATCCTGGGCGGCGTACAACAAAGTGTACAACCATAACCAGGAACAAGTGTGTCGAAAACCCTAGAGAGAAGTACCGTTGCAAGTGCAGGTTACAACCGCATAGTTCAACTTGGACCCTGTAGGTTAAACTGATTAACCCTAACACAAACAAGAACAGCAACAACGCAGTCTATGCAAAAATACAAGCAATAGTTAAGACGAGTGCATTAGCTAAGTCACATACGAAACAGCTACCTAGTTACAACCCTAAGTTTAGTCAATTTAGAGATTAAATTGAGAATATGATTTCTCTCAGCATAATGATGGATTTAAAGACTAAACAAACTCACCCGATACTGTCTTCAAATGGATCCATGCCAAAGAAAAGTAATTATTCATCCTCTCAAAAAGCTTTCACTAACAAACGTTTAGTAGCCTAGCATGCACTATGGCTGGTACTGTCTTCCATGAAGCATGTTTTCCCTTCGCATAGTTACATAATGATGTTCAAAGTTAGGTAGTTAACTACCTATCTGCTATAAGGTTAACAGTGCATTTGACAAATAAATGTTTACCTCGGCACAAAAGTAGCTGTGTCAGTCAAAAAGTTTTATCCACAACAGACACTTTACCAAGTTTGTCACAGCCGATATTGTTTCATGTAACTTTGATTTAGGCGCAATTTTGATATTAACACTTTTAATGGCAAGCCTAGATTTGAATTAATGACTTATAGACAGCGCTTTATAGGCTGTGTGTGAGTAACTTGGTATTTTTATATGTTGAAAATGTTTATATTGAAAATGTTTTTCATCAGATATCATTTATTTTTGTACTATGATAATAGTGATAATAGTAATTCATATATAAATGTAGGCTATGACAGACATGCATAAACATAAATCTACGCAAACGCACATAGCCTACATTCTGAAAGAAACACACAGGCATGGATTCAATCATTTTTTCTTTACCATGAATGACAAATAAATGAAAGTGTATGTCATATTTTTAAAAAGGAAGTGTTTTTAATGGCCAATTGTACACGACAGACCTACTAATCGTTTGTATGTCGGAAGAGGATCTATAGGGCTAGCTAACATTAATTTAGAAATGTGCCATTGCAGCTGTGGTAGCTATAGTAGCCTAGTTAAAAAAGTAGTTATCAGTAGAGGCGCAGCGGTGAATGTGAACTATTCATACAGGCTACCTGGCATGAAGTCATTATCTTGCGGCAGTTTCTATATGACCGGTACGGAGACCTACCAGACCGAATTGCAACACAGATGTTGCTGGCTCAATTTCAGAGCCATCTGTAGTGACGTTATCCACTCGGTCCATTGTGTCGTTAGCAAGGCAGCTAACGTTAAACTCAATGAAAAAATGCCAAAAGTGGAACTGTCTAAAGTGTGGGCATATTTTATTTGGATTTCAGACATATAAATGAGTTTCCAGCAAATATTTTACAGATGCAAAAGCAATAGTTTAAATGTTTTATTTTTAGTTAGTCAGCAAGTCAGTGTAATGAGTTAGAGGTTTGCTTGAGTCTGAGGGGGATTTGAAGCAGTCTGTCACCCATCCAAAAAGTTCCAAAGAGAAACGTGCTACTCAGCGAGCTACAATTTTTTAACATGTGCACTTGTATATATATCCATTTTGTGTGTGTATCCAATGTTTTTCTCACAGTGCGCAGGACTGCCTGCTGCCGCGGGCTATGCAAATTGTGGTCATTCACTCATTCATGGACGACCAGAGAGGGACGTTCGGTAGGATGCATGCGAGGTGGTGCTTCGTTTAGTAGGATGCATGCGCAGGTGCATCTCCCAAAATCACCACTTCGAATGGCACGACATTTTTAAGCACAGCTTTATCGCCTAACATTACTTTAGTTAACCCTAACTTGTTAGCATTTTGCCTATTTTAGTTAACATAGTTAGCGCGTACCACCGATACAGATGTATGGACACACAGAGGACAACAAATAACGTTACAGAGGTGAGGTGTTAATCCCCCCTCAGTATCATCTATAGCTTTGATTGTAAAATTGTGGCCATCTGGCGTGAGGTATCTGGACTTTCAGAAAGGGGAAGTAGAAGATCATCGAGCACCGACACCGACCACTCTCCAAAATCTTAATATGCACACACGGACTCACACTAAAACACACAAAAAAAGCACATAAACACTTCCACCAAGGGCCGCTGTGTGGCTCATTTGGTTAAGGCACCACGCTGTGCTGTAAGGATGAGACCCAGTTTCAGATCCGGATAGTGCCAGTGCTGTACCCAGTATCTCTATAGGACAACAATTGCATTGTCAAGGGTATGGGTCGGGCCAGTTGGTTAGACGTCTCTAGCACCTGTGAACTGCACGTCAAAGCTGCAAATAGAAAGTCTTCCCTCAACTTCACTTAGTACAAGCTTAGCAATAGTTTGGACAGTGAAAAGAAGCAGCTGGTGACACTGGCAGTTTCGGAGGAGAACTGCAGATGTCTCCCAAATCAGTAACAGCGTTCGTGAATGAACACAACTGCGGTTGCAGATAATTGGATGTTCAAAATTAGTGTGTAAATTGGATGTGTTCAGCCCAGCATTGGGCACCAAATTTATAAAAAATAAATACCAATTTTAAAAACCTAGGCAGAGGATATGGGAGCTGTGGGGCAAGGCCTGACCTTCCTGTTGGCATTGAGGTTGGCTGCAGGGATCTGCAGCGTGACACGGTACTCTGTCCTCTTATCCAGCTCCTCTGCGATGAAGCCAGCCTCCTGCACCAGCAGGTTTGCTCTGACGATCTGCTCTCTCAGCTTCCGCAAGCTCCGTGTCAGCACCGCTTCCCTGAAATACAATCAACATTATTCAAACACTATGGAATAAATCATCAATATAACTCAAAAACTACACAATAGACAGTCAACATTCAAAGCTATTCAATAAACTATCAACATTACTCAAACACTATGCAAAAAAGCACTATGCATTACTCAAACTTTAGGCAATAAATCAACATAACTTAAAGGTGGAGTATTTAAGTTTGTTGGAGGAACACTTCTGTTCATACTTGGGTAAATTTCCCTCAAATATCAGATATCAATAAATGAAAAGGTCTAAGAAAAAAAATCCAGTCAATCAGCCAATCCAAATTTTACCACCCCAGAATCTTAATAACCAATCAGGACAGCTGTCTGCCTGCCTCCTGTTGCGCATTCAGAGCGCTGGCAGAGTAAACAGGTGGGTGGGTCTAGGGAAACACAGATAACAACATAGCAGAGGTAACGTTACCTAGACCTCCAAACAGCGCAAAACTCTGGCACTAGTTTCAAAGCTTTAAAACTATGTATTTTTTTAAACCATTCTTGCAGTTTGCAACGGGCAATCACTCCTAGTTAGAACTTCCAAAGCTTCTCTGTTGGAAAGCTTCTACAGTCCTCTACAGGATAAGAGTAATCAATCAAACCAGAATTAACTAAAATGAGTTGTTCTGGTCTAAATAATAAACATGGGGTTTTACGCATGGCCATTGTAATACCTAATCCCGCTTTCTATTTGCATGTTTATTTCTCAAAGGGATTGTTCAAGATAGTAAATGACCACTGAATCTGTAAAGGAACATCTTCACATGTAAAACCAATGGGAAGACTGTATACTTATTCCATATTTAGTCACATATATTGATAGTAGAATTATGGTATAATTCCACAAAAATTCCTAGTTTAGTCCGTCATTCAGTAAGCAGTATTTCTCACTGCTGTATTGGCATACCTTTGGGCTATTGTTGGATTTATGATTAAGTACAAATTTTCTGTGGTGAAAGAATATTTTTATGAACTCCCAGATAGATTGTATTGTCCAGTTTGTCATACTTGGGAGGTGTAGTTGCAGCTGAGATTGCAGGGACAGGGTGCTAAATAAACGACCTACATGACAATGGTGGCACTTAGAAAATCCATATTTGGCATAGTTGTCATGTGTTATCTACTAATAAAGCTAAAATACAGAGTTTCTTGTTTCCTATAATAGTTTGGTTGCAGGAACACTGAATATCTGAGTTGAGCAATCTCAGAATGCCGGCATACTGGCCACTAGAGAGCTTGCATGAAGGAGTTAAACACTGCAATAAACTTAGCACAACTCAAACACAAACAAATAAAACAAACAAATTAACATAACACAAAACATAACAAGAAATCATTACGCATTGTCACCATGGCAGGACAAATAAAATAACAAAACCTCAATTTAACACACACAAGCGATAATCATCAACATTACAAACATTAGCTCACATGTCAACATCATCAACATAAAACACCCACACACACAGAGACACATGAGCATTCGCAGTACAACACCACAGCCTCGCCCCTATGCTGACATCACCCCCAGGCAGCTGCGCGGCTCACCTCTCCTCGCTCCACTGGCGTAGGCGGTTCTGCCCACTGGACGAGGAGATGGAGACCCCTCCCAGAGTCAGCCTCTCCATGCTGCGGTACTGCTGCTGCAAGCCCTGCGGCGACTGCAGGGACTGTGGCTTGTCTGTGGTGAGTCGCCTGCGCAGCTGCTGCAGCTCCTGCTCGTACATCAGCCGTTGACGCTCCAGAGCTGAGCGCTTCTCTTCCTCGTGCTGTCTCTCCAGGCTCTGCAGCACGGCCTGCATGGGGTCTGTCACCCAGGGAAAGAGGGAGAGGGGACAGAGAAGAGGGGAAAGATGGAAAAGAGAGAGACAGAAGGAAAAGGGGAGAGAAGGAAGGGACCGAGAGAGAAACACACTTCAAAAGGGAAAGAATACTGCATCTAACTACAGACATGTCCACATAGAAAGTTCTAGTTACAGTTAAAATGGCAAGGGATACTGACCTGTTTATAGATGTTCCTTCTCAGTCATTTGAAATGTAACTACCAACATGTCCTTATATGGTTGTGGAGAGCCGGGGTTTGGGGACTGCTACCATAATCAACCATAATCATAACCTCTAAATTTTAACAACCTCTTTTTAAATAGACATTTTAATTTAATCTTTTGATTTACCCTACTAATGTTCCCACAGAAAAGTAAATGTCCCATATTCACATCACAGAACTTTTTATTCAGATCAACTATGGTCGGGTGCACACAAAAGGATATCACAGCCAACTGGGGCGTCCCAGACAAATTTTCAAGATCAGAGTGAAAACGGCACATTGCGGACTTCCAGTTATGGCGGCCATGTGAGAAGACGCGTCTCACACTGATCTGCTGCTAGCTACTACAAATCCTACTGAAAATACTCATTTGCGACAAAACTTCATAATATAGTGTGAGTGTGGATACTGTAATGCCGAAAGTTGGCAAATTAAGTACAGAAAAGAGCAAAGTGTCAAAGCAGCCGAAGCTAACTGACTATCATGCTTGTGGTGAAACACAGAAAGCTAACGAACACATGGCGGAGGAGGTGGCCAGCGGAGAAGGGGAACTCGGAGGCGTGAAGGCAGACACAATACTGGCTGCTATAAGCTCCATGAAAACAGAATTCAGCTCCATGAGAACCGAGTTTTCATCAAGATTTGATGGAATTATGGAGAACATGAGGAAGGAGATAAGCGATTGCACTGAACGAGTGTCGCAGGCAGAATTACGAATATCAAGCGCCGAAGACAAGGTAACTCACTTGCAAAATAAAGTACACACGCTGGAGTCAAAAAATAAAAGTCCGGAGGATAGGCTCTTGGACTTGGAAACCAGATCTCGATTGAACAACCTGAGACTAGTAAACCTGCCGGAGGGTGCCGAAGGACGGGATCCATGTTCTTTTTGGAAAAATGGATTCCAGAAGCACTGGATGCTGCAGCCCTACAATCCTCAATTATGATAGTTTTTAAACTATAAAGACAAGCTGGAAATCATTGCTGCTACACGGGCTAAAAAAGACATTTGGTACAAGGACTAGCAAGTATGGTTTTACTCAGACTTAGCTGCGGGCATACACCAACGGAGGAAACAATTCGACCTGGTCCCCCAGGAATTGTGCAATCTAGGGATTCGACATGGAGTGATTCACCCTGCGAGACTGATAGTAACACATAAAGAACGAACCTACACCTTCAAAACCCCAACCGAAGTACAAGAGTTTATTAAGAAGATTCAGAAGGACGCCAGTGGGAGCTAAATACAAACCACTAAAACGGCAGAACATTTAAACATGGCAGTGTATGCGATCTGAAACACTGCACTAAAACATATGACTATTACAAAATCTAGTAAACCAATCTTTTGAATTTGCATATATTAGCACTTTGTAAGCAACTTCAGTCATATAGTACTCTCACACGCATACACATCTAAGTATAGGCAGACATGCATACATTTGCAAAAACATACACACTATACACATTGAGCTATTAAACATACACTTTATGATAGTGTTGTAATTAACATGCGAGACAAAAAATATCTCACACACACATATATTCACAGGCAGACATACGCATGTAAAACACATACTAAACACATTATACATATGCAGCCATTAAACATATACTTTAAGCTTATGCTGTAATTTACATGTAGGCCAAAATATATCACGCACACATATATATTTTCAGACAGACATACGCATGCAAAAACACACACTAAGAATACTACACATTGAGCTCTCAAACATATACTTTATGCATACGTCATCAAACATCTAACGTGTGACAAAATAGTTAAAACTGTTATGAGGTACAGACTTACAGTAAGCCTATCACACGTCGCAGATGAGTGTTAATTGATGTCACAATACGGATAGCAGCAGAGATTGTTTGGTTAGTGGAAAGTAAAGAGTGGACTGACTGATCCTCACTAAGGGTGGAACTGTCATTAACCCCTTAGCGCACAAGCCAAATTTTGCCAATCCTTGCCCATTTAGGGGGTACCCTATTTAAAGCTTTATAACTCCAGATGTGAACACCACAGAGACTTGAAAAATGGCTTAAATGAAGCAAGACATTTGTACAATTTACAATACTAATGCAGATTAGTTTATATTCATAATTTTGGAAGAAATAAAGTGCCAAAAATGCAACTGCAAAAATAAATTAGCACTTTTTAAGTTTGCAATGAAATACTGAGAGATTGCATATATACAGGAGGTAAAACTACACATGTGCTAAATCAAAAACTTCTTGACCACAAGTTCATAAACTCTAAGGGTGGATATGTAGAACTACTATAGATGTATGAAGCAAAAACTAAGCAGTGTACCCAGCGTCTCCAAATCTATCAAAAATGTCTAAATTATGCATTGCTGTAAATCACAACATTCACATATTTCACTACAAATCAACTGTTTTGACTCAAGAAAATCACTGTTGCATAATTTTCAAATGGGAATTACAAGCTTTCAGTCAGTACAGTGGTCTAAAATAGCTAGGTGTCCAGAAACATATCCAAAATCTCTCCAAAATTGAATAAAATGCTTTTTGTCCATTATAAAGCATATAAATGAGCCCCTTATGAAGGTTTAAGATGAAACATTGCTATCAGATTAAAAAAATAATGCATAAATATTGTCACACAAAGCGGTACAGTACCTAAATGTGTAATAATTAACTCGTATGTATTTCTATACTCTGTACTCTCGTATGTTTTCTTATATGGGGATGGGACAACATGAAAACAATTTTCAACCGTCGACCACGTTTTGGCAATGTTCCAACTCTCACGTCATCACTGTTGCATGCCTCACAAAAACTATTACACTACCATCTAACACTTACATTACAGTGTGAAATATTCACATTATATAACACCACTAACCTATTTAAAGATACTCAATTTCAAAAATAACGTATATAACCGAAATATTTTGAGAAGTAATACTTACATAGCAATGATGAAATCTCCTCTATGGTCAGTAGACGGAGACAGAGACAGTATCAATGATACTGTTCTATTCACTTTGTTTTGCTCCAGAAAACGATGTCAGCTAGGTCCATCAGCAAACATATGGCTTAGCTATGCCCAGAAGTCCTCAATAATAATAGTATTTTCCAAGAAATTACAAAATATCGCTGACCATGTTTCGTTAGGTGCAGCGTATTTTTCTGCTAACAGAGTGAATGCGTAAGTGAATGCGATGCTAAGAATATTTTCTGTTACGCTGACCTATAAAACGCTATTCCAAAAGCAGAATTAGACATGTTATACATCGTTAGAAAGCTTATACTCTTGCCTATTGAATAAATGAATTGTCAATCAAGCCCGAATGCACTAAAAAGGGCGACGACGCCGTAAACAACAGGTGTGGTATTACGCACAGCTATTTCAGAAGATACCCAGGCATCACAAATGTGCATATATTTCCCAAACGGATAGTCCAAGACAATATATGACCACGCAGTCTCAAAAGGGACATCTCTACACATAAAACCAACAGTAAGGATGTATATTTATTCAATATTTAGTCCCAGATATTGACTGTAGAATGACATGGTATCATTTATTTCATTATTCAGCGTTTTCACTGCTGTATAGGCATATCTTAGGGCTATTGTAGGGTTTATCTTGTTGCTATGACGGAATATGATTTTTTTAGTGGTGAAAGAATATTTTTATGAATGCCAAGATAGACAGTATTGTCCATTATGTCAAGGGTGGGGGGTGTTTTGTAGATGAGACTGCAGGGAGGGGGTGCATGTTAAATGAACGACCAGAGCGACAATGGTGGGGCTGCGAAACTCCGTTTTCGGCATAGTTGTCGTGTATCGTCTACTAATGAAACTAAAACAACGCGTTTCAGTTTTTATCTCACACTTTGTTTGCAGTAGCACCAAATGTTTGAGCTTAGTGATCTCGGCACGCCAGCGTGCCGACCACTAGGGGCTGTGTGCTAAGAGGTTAATGATACCGGGAGACAGAATGTTTCTTGGGGGGCTCCCACAAAAGTGGGAAAAGGGGAGTTGTTCTTGTTCAGTGTGTTGGATGTGGGTTCTGACATCCAGGTTTGTCATGCTTCTCTAAGTTTATTTCCATATTGCAAGGTAATCTAATATTCTTTGTTGGAGATGTCTCACGGAGTAAATCTTAATTTTGTTACTTGGAACTGCAGAGGTCTGCAACAGCTTAGAAATGTTAAACAGGTCATGAATAAAATAAAGGATATAGACTCCAAAATTGTATTCCTTCAAGAAACTGATCTTTTAGATGAGGACAAAAAAAAGATTAGGAGGAGGTGGCAGGGTAGTATATTCACAGCATCATGCTTATCCTGGGCCAGAGGAGTTATGACTCTTATTCATAAAACAGTCCCATTTCAGGTGAAAAACATAATCAAAGATGGAATGGGAAGATATTTAATAGTCCAAGGTTCTCTATTATCAGAAAATTTAAATCTAGTAAACTTGTATGGCCCCAACATAGATGATCCTAATTTTTTTGTAGATCTGTTCCTTACTCTCTCAATATTTGCAGGACAATACACAATAGCAGGGGATTTTAATTGCACATTAAACCCTAGTATGGATAGATCCACAGGAATAGATCAATCACATAACAGGTGTAGAACAGTCATTCATCGTTTTATTAAAGAATTAAGGTTGTTGGATATATGGAGAGAATTGAAACCACACGCCAAAGCCTACTCTTGTTACTCTAATGTATTCCAGACATATTCTCGAATTGATTATTTTTTAATTTCCTCAGAATTATGGTCCAAAATTCATAACTGCTTTTATGATAATATTGTGATCTCGAATCACGCACCATATTATTTAGTATCCATGGATAAAAAATTGACAAAAGACCTATCTAGATGGCATTTTCAGCACAAATGGTTACAAGATGAAGAATTTGTAAAATATATCGGAAAACAGATAGATGAGTTCTTTGAAATTAATACTACACAAACATCTGCGTGTACAAAGTGGGGAGCATTTAAAGCTTTTCTCAGAGGACATATTAGTTATACAGGCTCAAAATCAAAAAAGACACGAGAGGAGAGATTACAATTGGAATATAAAATAAAGACACTCCAAGAAAAAGTTTGAGAAAAGTAACCCACAAATGGAGAAGGATTTACTGATTTTGAGAGCTGAATATGATAAGCTGTCTGCTTCCAGAGCTGCCCATAGTCTTTTAAGACTAAAGCAAACATTCTATGAACAGCGTGATAAATCGGGTAAATTATTAGCATGGCAGATTAAACAGTCAGAAACTAAAGCATCAATCACAACCATTATATCCAATGGGCATGCTGTTGTAGAAATTAATGATGCCTTTAGAGGCTACAAAAACTGAAATTAATTTACAAAACCTAAATAAGTTTTTAGGTGAACTACCCATACCATGTATCCCAAATGAATATAAAGAAGATCTGGAGCTAGAAATTAACAAAGAAGAAATTGGGCAATGTGTACAATGGATTGGATGGCAGAACTTTGCAAACCATATGTAGAGGGAAATATGACTGAATATGCAGGATATGCAAAACGGATGTGGATTTTGAGAAACAAACTGATGATATGATTGGACGCTTTCATAACAGAGGGTATGAGGAATCTTGGCTTTCTGAGGCAAAAAACATTGTACGGTCAAAAAATAGGAGTAATCTATTCCAGAAATCTAAAAAAGAAAAAAAAAGTTTTCAGTCATATTTCCCTCTACATATGGTTTGCAAAATTCTCCATCCAATCCACTGTACTTCAACATTGGCACATTCTGTCAACAGACCCTCAACTTAAAGATGTTTTTGTTGATCCTCCTCTATTTTCTCATTACAAGAGCTCGTAACCTTGGTGACAGACTGGTCCATGCCGACCACTACAAACCTAGGTCACCATACTTCCCGGTACCACTGGGTTGTTTTCCGTTTCACAACTGTGCGTCGTGCAACAATTTGGTAAAAACAGATTGTTTCACTCATCCCCAAACCGGGAAGTTTAAAATTAAACAACACATAACCTGTAACACAAACAATTTAATTTATCTTTTACTTTGTCAGTTGCAAGAGACACTTTTTGGAACATAAACATACAGTGCAAACGCTTCGATGCATTGGTATAGAGAAAATACAAATGAGCAGAAGGGGCGGAGATTTAAATAAACATATCCTAAGGAGAGAGGCTTATTGGCAAATTACTTTATATACAAGGTGTTCGGGGAAGAATGAGGATTTTGAATTGTCATGTTTTTTATAGATCCCCTCAGTTTCTTTGGCCTGCAGTGGTTTGCATGGACTAACTTCTGAATCATCATTAATTAAACACCGTTTTCGTGGTATTTACATTTCATGTATCCCTTTTTGAATTTTTTTGCATCCATTTTTGGATGCCTCTAACTTAGTATATGTGTATATATATATACAGTGAGCACCATAATTCATTGGACAGTGACACATTATTTTGGTTCTGTACTCTAGCACTTTGAGTTTGAAAGGATACAATGACAATGAGGTTGAAGTGCAGACTGTCAGCTTTAATTTGAGGGTATTTTCATCCATATCGGATGAACCGTTTGGAAATGACAGCACCTTTTGTACATGGTCCCCCCATTTTAAGGTACTAAGTATTTGTTTAATTGGCTTCACAGACGTGTTTCGTTAGTGAATGCAGAAGAGAGCTGTTGATGTCTAGTCTTGATTCTAGACTTTGCAATTGCCTTTGGAGATTGTTGTTGGGGTGTGACAACATGAGGAAGACAGCAGTGTCAATGCAAATTAAGCTGGCCGTCATAAGGCTCAGAAATGAAAATCAATCAGGAACATTGCAAAAACCCTGGGCATGCCCAAGTCAACAGTTTGGTTCATCATTAACAAGAAAAAAACAACTGGTGAACTCAATTATGTCAAAAGACCCTCTAGACCGAGGAAGACCACTGGAGTGGATGACCGGAGAATACTCTATATGGTGAAGAAAACCCCCCTGACAACAGCCCAACAGATCAAAAACACTCTCCTGGATGCAGGTGTAGATGTGTCAAAGTCTACCATACATAGAAGACTACACCAGCAGGACGAGAGGGTACACTACAAGATGCAAGCCACTGATAAGCCTGAAGAACAGAAAGGCGAGATTACAGTTTGCTCAAAAGCACCTAAAAGAGCCCCAAGAGTTCTGGAACAAAGTCTTGTGGACAGATGAGACAAAGATTAACATGTACCAGGAGTAATGGAAAGAGGAAAGTGTGGAGAAAAACAGGAAATGCCCATGATCCAAAGCATACCACCTCATCCGTGAAACATGGTGGAGGGGGTATGGCTGCCAGTGGAACGGGCTCACTTGTCTTCATCGATGATGTGACTGCAGACAGAAGTAGAACAATGAATTCTGCAGTCTACAGAACTATCTGCTCAGATAAAACCAAATGCCTCCAATCTCATTGGACGGCACTTCATCATGCAACAAGACAATGACCCGAAACATACTGCTAGAGCAACAAAGGGGTTTTTGACGACCAAAAAGTGGAAAATCCTTGACTGGCCGAGTCAATCACCGGATCTGAATCCAATTGAACATGCATTTTACATGCTGAAGAGGAGAATGAAGGCAAAAAGTCCCCGAAACAAACAGGAACTGAAGGTGGCTGAAGTACAGGCCTGGCAAAGCATCACCAGGGAAGATACCCAGCGTCTGGTGATGTCTATGCGTCGCAGACTTCAAGCAGTCAAAGGATATGCGACTAAATATTAAAAATGATTACTTTATTCTACATTATACTGAACTGTCCAATATTTTTTGATGCCCGAAAATTGGGGGGACTATGTACAAAAGGTTCTATAATTTCTAAACGGTTCATCTGATATGTATGAAAATACCCTCAAATTAAAGCTGACTGTCTGCACTTCAACCTCATTGTCAGTGTATCCTTTCAAACTCAAAGTGCTAGAGTACAGAACCAAAATAACAAAAAATGTGTCACTGTCCAATGAAGTATGGTGCTCACTGTATGTATCTTATTCAAAACAATACGGTTTTTGATGTAACTGGTGTTTTTCTTATTTTTCTTATTAGCCTGCCTAGCCTTTTTGTTATACACATTGGCCTAAGACAGGTTTTGGTCCTTATTTATTATGTAATTATTCAATTATATATAAGCTAATTTACATATATAATTGGCTATTATGAAGTCACGTTTATACTTGTTTTATATTTCCTGTTTGTCAGAAGAACTTCAAGACACTGAGGACGGCTTAGGCCGAAACATGTCTGTCTCTTTGTCCAAATAGGAATAGAATACGCTGAAAATGATTTTGTTGCGTAGACATTTATAATTTCTATTCATTAAGAGTGTGGGCTCCCATCTTTCCTTTCTATAATTATCGTTGAGAAGCCAACGCACCAATTTATTTGTTATATAGTTTGTTAAAACTTCTTTGAGCGCACAGGTTGGTAATTCTTTTTTTTTCTCAAAAATCCAAAAAATATTTGTGGGATTTATATGGAACAACAGGAGGGCAAGACTTCGTTTGTCTCTATTGTACTTACCATTTGATCGAGGGGGTCTAAAATGTCCAAACTTAATGTGGTACTACTGGGCTACGCAGCTGAGAACTGTTATGTTCTATTTTTCAACAAATGATTCTCCTCACTGGAAATGGAATCTCACAGTCTAAAATTACCTCTTCCCTTATATATACTCAGACACAGTAGAAAAACTATGGAAACAAATTAAAAATCCAATTGTAAAACACATGACAAAGATATGGTACGATGTAAAAAAATATTTAAAAGAACCACATTCATTATCACAATTTAGTCCAATATGGGTTAATCAGTTCTTCGTACCAGGAAGAGCAGATGCAACATTTAAATTATGGGACTCTAAGGGACTTAAAATGATTCAAGACCTTTTTTTGCCAGACTCAGATATTATGATGTCTTTTGATGAGCTGAGGTCTAATTTCAACCTTTCAAAACATTTCTTTAAGTACCTCCAGCTTAGAAGTTTTGTTAAAGTAAATCAAAATAATGCACTTACCAGACCCCTCCACTTTCCTTTGGAAAAAATGATTATAAAGGACAGTTTGAGAAAGGGTATCATATCAGAGTTTTACAATTTGCTGACATCTTACTCATCTGAAAATTCACAGTATAAGCTGAAGGCCTGGAAGTAAAACTTGCAATTCGAAATTTCAGAGGAAGATTGGAAAGTAGCTTGTGCTGAAGCTCATGCTATTTCTATAAATACACGCCTTAAACTAATACAGTGTAAATGCAGGGATTAAAGCAAAAAACAACAACTTCTGACTGAAATTTTTTTTCAGGCCAAGCAGGGCCGATCGGGCAAGGGGGGGGGGGGGTTGATCTGTTGGATGGAACCTTTGATTGGGTGGGCAAGATGCAAGTTTGCCCATAGCCACCGCCGGCTGTGAGGCCAAGTCATATTCCCCCTTTACAATTTGTAATACAAGTTACAAAGGCGGCCCCCACATTAGGGCCACACTGCCCGGCATTTTTTTAAATTTTTTTAGGGAAGGTGGGTGATGCGCCGCCTTTTAGAGCTACTTTTTTTCCGCCGTGCGATCACTTCCAGTGGCGGACTCAGGCTGTTTGAAGGGCAGGGGTGAAAAAATAAAAAGGGCACCTACTGCACGACATGGGGCCCCACCAGCGCGCAAAAAGCTATGATGCATCGTGTTTTCTCACTTGTAAGGGCATCTAAGAGGGCACTTCATGAGTTTTTTTCATCAGAAAGGCACCTGTAGGGAACCTCAAGTTTATCCCATTGTAAGGGCACCTATATGGCACCACACTGCATTTTCTCCACTGGAGGGGCATCCATTAGGAAACTTCCCCACATTCTCACGCATGTCGGGATACCCTTTACAACACTGCATCCCATTTTCTCTACTGGAAAGGGCACCCTTTCGGACACTGTCATGTAGGGACATGCCGAGGGCACTTCATAACGGCACCCTTTTCCATTGAAAGGGCACCCATAGGGAACGTAAAGTTTAGACCATTGTAAGGGCACCTTATAGGGCACTGCATCACGTTTTCTCCACTAGAAGGGCACTCATTAAGACACGTTATCTAATTTTCTTGCTCTAGAGGGCACATCATCAAAATTTATTCCATGAAGGGGCACTCAATCATTTTTTTCCCATGTGAAGGGCAGCCAATAGGGCACTTCCTCTCGTTTTCGCCACTCTAGAGGGCACTTTGGTGACGCTTTTTCAACCATGGGGGCACCAGGGAGGGTGGTCGCCCCCCTGCTCCCAGGTCGCTCCACTTAGGTTTACATGTAAAAAACACGGGGTAGCTCAGAAAAAGGCGGATAGTGTGTACACGCCATTAGCCTTCTAAACAAGTGAGATTTCAGTACCACCCCACACATAACCATTGCTGCTGTTCTCTAATGCAGCCATCAAGCTGTAAAAAGGCTTTAACCTACACTCCTGGGCAATGGATCTCTATGGGAATTGGGGGGTGGGACTAGATTCAGCTGTAAATTATGCTGATACAGTATGGAACACATTTGTTGGCTCAATGGCTTTAAGTCATCAAGGGTCCAAGGTATCAAATGAGCCTCAAACCACTGTGCTGCTGCCAGATATTCAGTAGATACTACAAGCATTGTTTCTCCTCAATGTTTTTTCCATTGAGTTCAACAGGAAAATTAATCAGGAGAAACAATGCTTGTAGTATCTACTGCATATCTGGCAGCAGCACGGTGGTTTGAGGCTCACTGTACACATTATTTAAATACTCGAGACCAATAGTGTTTTAAGGGAAGATGATGCGTTTGAACAGTTTTTCTATTGCCAGTTTTCTTTTACGTAATTTGAATGCTGTTTTCAATCCATGAAAGCCTATATGAATATTTGCGTTTGGGTCATTAACTGTCTGTTCACCTTTCTGTTCGCCTACGTTCTACATCTCACGGGTTCACACAGCCGCCAGGCTCACGGTGTCCCGGACACCAATAGCCTATTTAACACTAGAACTGCGGCGAAGTTAATCGGCGGATTACTGCGAGAGTGAGTCAAAGTAACACTTATTTTTAAATGAAAAAAAGTATATATATCATGTATGTGTATCTAATTTTGAAAATCGGTACGGGGTTAATTAAGGCAGGTCTTGAGAATCATAGGGATACTTGAACTTTATGTTTTCGTTAGTATAATAATGTGTTTTCAGCTTATTTCGCATGACAGTGCCGTAGATAGGACGTCCTCACAGGCCAAGTGCTAGGGATGAGGGGAAATTAGTGCGCGCATGCAGGTGAACACGGTGTTCGGGCTCATCTAATTGCAAACTGTCACGATTCTTAGCTGCTGGAATAAACTTTCCTTGTGGATTATTCTCGGTCGGAAGATGTTGGTGGTTGCAAAAGGATCGCTTTCTTCTCGTTCGTCGGAGTGGTGAGGTTGCCTTTTTGAACGGCGGCTTCTCGCTCCTTCTTCCTCACAAAGTTTGACTTTAATTGCAATCTATATTAACTTTATTTGTATTTGAACTATTTCTATTGCTTGCTGGACTCTCGTAATTTGGGTGTTTTCGGGTATTTTGTCACGTTTATAAATGTGTATTTTGGTGTTAATCTAACGTCGACTCGGCTTGTGTGTAGACTAAAGTTGAATGTGCGTCCGCCGAGACGTGATTAATTGATTAGCCTGCTTCAGTACACCGTGGGGCTATATTATCGTCTCCGATTGTTTCGTTATCATAGCCTAAATACTATTGTTATATTGTCAAGAAAGAAAGTGTATGATTTTCAGTTTGTGGCTTTAATTAGTAGCCTCTGCCCAGTCTTCCGGCAGCGTCAGTAGGCTAGCCCGTTACTACCAAGTTGTACCTAATAAAGTGACTGGTGAGTGTATATAATTACCGACATCCAAGTAGATTGTATGCCAATACAAATCAGCTACCTATCACCTGGTAGCGCGATTCCTAAGTCCCGTAACACCCCCCTCGGATCTACACTGATTTCATACATCGCCTCTCTGGAATCCAACTGACGGAAATCCGTCCTAGCGACGGAGATCTTCAATCCCTGTAAATGGTTAATGCGGACATATCACCGGTGGAATTAAATCGATATAACAAAAACATACCAGATATATGCACAAAATGTACGGAAACTAAAGGAAGGTTGTTTCATTGTATTTGGCAATGCAGAAAAATTAAAACGTTCTGGGCAGAGGTAAGAGTTAGAACCGAGATGATTATTTCAGAACAAATCTTACTGGACCCTAAGCTTTTTCTGTTGGGTTTATATCCAGAGAAACATAATTATAGTAAAAATGAACAAGCATTTATAGACCTCAGCTTGCTTAACGCCAAAAAATGTATTGCAGTGTTATGAAAAAAGATTCACAGACCAAGCGCTACTCAATGGATAAGACAGATGTTATCAAGCCTTCCATTAGAAAGGATTGACTTACATATTAAAGGCTAAACAGCATATATTTGAGAATATATGGAGGCCATTCATGAATTATGTTAAGGACTTAGATTTAACAGATGATCAAGTGATTCAAGTGAATTTTTGTGGACAATGCAGTTTCCGAGCTTGTAGAATTCATTTTTTTCTTCTAAATACTTGTTATATTTTGCATCTATTGCAATTAATATACTCCATTTTGTTTAGATTACCATTTTTTAAAACAGGAGGAGCATTCTTGTCATTTTTTTGTTGTTGTTTTTTGTTTTGTTATGTGCCAATGCAGCAATTTTATGTTGTGTCATAGATTATATGAATGTAAAAGGCTGTATTTCATGGTGTTAAAAATTAAAATTAAAATATTGTGGAAGAAAATGGCACATTGCAAGCCTCATTAGAAGCTTGTGTGAGAAGGTCAGTGCACTCCCATTAATTGCTGTCCCATTCTCCTGAACAAGTCTGGGCCCTGTCGATCATTTTCAAAAGTGATATTTTTGTTGTTGCTCTTGTAGTGTGACAAATATAAGAAGGCGATTTGTCACATTGGTCAATGACATTTGCGGCGACAGTATAGTATAATGGGTAAGGAGTTGGTCTTGTAACCTAAAGGTTGCAGGTTCAATTCCCAGGTTGGACACTGCTGTTGAACCCTCGAGCAAGGTACTTAACCTGCATTGCTTCAGAATATATCCAGCTGTATAAATGAAAAAGTTGTGAAAGTTGTGTAAGTCCTTCTAGATAAGAGCGTCTCCTATTCTAGTTAGCAGCCAACGCATGCGAAATTCTGTCCCTCGTTGTCTGGCAATGGGCAACCTCACGTCATTGCCTCATTAATAGTGTGCACAGTCAAAACAACAAGACAGGAATCATGGTTGGTAAATGTGAGATGCCTCATGATGTTAAGACTTAAAAGTCTGTATTGTACGTCAGACCTATCTTTCTTTCACAGGTCATAGGACAAATGATGTCTGAAAGAGAAAGTGGTTACACCTGCCCCACCTCATGAAATATTTTGTGACAGGTGAAATGAGGGAGGTGTCAAAATCTCAAAGAGCACACATCTGGCCACAGAACCTAAACCAGTGGTGAAAAAAAATTATTATGGGAGAATTAAATGTTATCCACAAAGTTAACTCATCAACAGGCTGCAACAAAATCAGAATCTCTCACATACAAAAGGGCCCCAGCCTTGTCCAGTCTCACCATTGTTTCCCAGGGCCTTCATCATGACTTCAGTCTGGGCAAACTCGTAGCTGAAGCTGACCTCGCTGGAGACCTCGCTTGTCGTGTCTCCATCTACGTCCAGCTGTTCATTGCTGTTGCTGCTCTTCATGACCCCGACCCCACTCTCGTCCTCCTCGGCCCCACCCTGCGAGCGCCGCTTAGGCAGGTTGATCCTGTTGGAGGAAAAGGGAAAAATATATGATGGGATTTGCATGCTTTATGCTGCAATTTTTCATGGGAAAGAGACCTTTGCACCACATTGATGTGAGAAAACAGTTCATACACTCATACATATCTACACTTGACACTTTTGACTTTGATGCTGACCTGAAGAAGTGGTTGTTGCCCCAGAAGATGCGGTCGCCATGGTGAAGCTGGACTGGGCTGGTGACAGGAGAGCCATTTACACACGTGCTGCGGAGACAGACAGGAGTATTAAAAACAGGGATTTTTCAGAAGCTTGAATATGGAGAAATGGTAACAACCTGTATGTGCACGTCATCTTTGAACAAGTGCAAGTGTGCATGTTATAGTGTGTACGCATACGTGTGACCTTACCGGCAATTGCGATGAGGGGTGAGGACTACAACACCCTCTGCAGAGATATCAATGACACAGTGCTCGGGCTGGATGCCCATTCCACATAACTGAATATCCTGGGAGTCAGCTGCGCCCACAAACGTGTGCTCCTGTAGAACAGCCCATAATGACATCAGTACTCATGGCATCCCACTGCTGACACCATCCCACTGCTTACCACAAACACACTCACCAGAGGAATTTCAGCTCAGTTCAGATACAAAACTAAAGTGATATAGAGAAACATAGGGAATTCCTTAAAGTTCGAGCACCAATTATTGACCAGGCTTGCGTGGGTGGGGTGGGGGGGTGGGCGGGCGATGTGTACTGACCACCTCGAACGCTAACATACTATTTCTTTCATATTGTAGTAGATGTAGTCAATGATACCTACTACGAATAACAAATGAACCATATACACTGTACCTTTAAGTAGTAAACCAGCAGCTCATTGAGGGCGGGGTCGGCATTGAGATTGACCAGGAAGCACTTGTCCTCTCCTACCCGAATTCCAGATGACTGCAAAGAGATCCCCAAACTCTCCAGCTGTTTCTGTCTCTCCTGTGTGAGTGACGTGTTACAAGAGATCAGCACTCACCCCCTCTATCCTGTACAGCCTTTTAACCCCAAAGGCTGTCCGTTCAAAATAAACAAAAAAAACTGGTTCTTTGATCCCCGTCCTCCCCCTTTTATTACCCAATTTATAAGCGCCAGTATTAACTGTAATCCTGTCCAATTGATGAACTCTCAAATCAGAATGGTAAAGACTAGCAGGTGTGACCTCATAAATGTACACAGCCACCTGCTGCTTCTTTTATTTCCCAGCCAGACGGCACTGTCACAACCACAATTAATTTAACTGCCGATTAGTGAAATCAACCCATAATGCACAAACAACCTCCAATAATAATTAATTCAGTACAGTTTGCTAGGGGTCTATCGTATCACGATACGATACTCCCACGATAGGATACTCCTTTAAAAAAAAAAAGAAAAAACACTTAATTGAACTAGTCTTCTTATTTATTGAACAACGTAATGTAAAATCTCACTGTAATACGTCAAATTAACTGAGTAATGGCAGTGCAAATTCTAACGTCTCAAAATAAAGTGCAAGTTTAGGTTAACAATAATAAATAATAACCATACAATAACAATAAGATGTGTTTGGATTCAAATGCCAACCACCTTTAAACCTTTGAAAATAAATAAAATAAATTAACAAATAAATAAATAATAATGCACAGAACCAACCTAGTTTAGTTTAATTTAGGCTACAGTGATTACTTCTCTATAACACAAGACAATTCTTTGCACTGACTCGATGTACTTCTCCTGTAAACTCTACTTTTTAAAAATCAATATTAAAGGCTAAATATGATCCAAATTAAACATAAGCCACACTTAATAGGCTATACTCAAGGGTTAAATTGGATCAAAAATCCAAAGAAAAAAAACTCAGGAGAAACAGTCGTTTATATAAACAGGTTAAGAAAGAAAAATATTGTTGATGTTTGGAAGAGGACGCGGTAGGTAATTTCATTAACATGTAACTTCGTCTATGCAACATTTTAAAGAGAGATGAATAAACAGCCCCCACGAACGCCGGCTATTATTAATGGCAACTCTGAGCAAAATCAGCAGGTTGCTGTTCAGCAGCTAAACTAGAATTGAATATTTCCCACATAGCCTACATAACGTCTTTATAGCGGCGACTGGTGAGCTGAAAATAGGTGGGGCGCAAAACTTTCCTTTAAAGGAGTAACATGGTGGTTGAACGTGACACTTCCCAGTTGTCTTTAGGCAACAACAAAACAAATGTGCATAATTTTTTTTATTATTCAGTCATTTCAATGTACTTCAAAACATATTTTTCTAAGCCTAAATTTCCCACTATAAAAGTTCACCCAAACCGTCTAGGCGTGGTAATGAGAACTGTCAGTTAGCTATGATTGACAGACCGTGCCCCGTTACCATAGCTACCCCCATGATACGCGCTCTTTTTGGGAGACTGAATTATCACAAGCTAGCTAGCTTAGTAGTATATCAAGTATCGATAGATAGCTAAGGTAAGGACGTTGACTTATATCCAGTTATGATTTTTGCTATCTAGATAGCCAAGTTAAGATAAAAACACAACTATAACGTCCTCATAAAAGCAAACTAGCTAGCTAACGTTATCGATAACATTGCCTTATGAAAGCAAACTACCTAGCTAGCTAACGTTAGCTAGCTAGCTAAATGAATATAACCAGAAATAATCTAATAGTCCTTAAAAGGCACTCTAATTTAAGTGAACCTAATGTTAGTCAAATATTTGCATTGTCTTGCCTGTAAGCCAGCGGCGCAAACTATGGGTCTCAAGTTATCCATGGGTTTGCGGGGCGTGGAAAGGGGAGTGGTTACTGTATTTGTGACGCACCAAGTTGACAACTTTCTCAACTGGTTGAAAATAGGACGATAAATTTAAAAGGCATATTTCTCCAAAAATACAGAACGGACATATTTAATACTTTACTCATTGTGTTTCTTCAATGCCTCTTGTGCAAATAGTACATAAAACCGAGAAAGTGTGAAAATCACCATGGTACTCCTTTAAACTAATCATTGATCTCAACCTGTTTTCATTAGTAATTTTCCTTTATTATCAAGCGTGCCAACGATCGGACTAATCAAATGGCAAGTAGCCTAACACACAGCGTCTGTGGAGAAAGAAGTGCATGTATCCGCAAATAATGTTGATTGAAAATGTGCACAATTTCGTACTGCAAATGAAAATAAATGTAGGCTAAGGCCTAGGCTACTCGCTAAAACTGCCTATTTGGGGAGAGCTGGCTATATATGATAGTACTGAGTAGCTTATTTTGTGGATTAATTGTATTGACATTACATTACAGGCATTTAGCAGACGCTCTTATCCAGAGCGAATTACACAACTTTTACATAGCATTTTACATTGTATCCATTTATACAGCTGGATATATACTGAAGCAATGAAGGTTAAGTACCTTGCTCAAGAGTATAACGGCAGTGCCCTACCCAGGAATCAAACCTGTGACCTTTCGGTTACAAGCTCAGTTCCTTACCCACTGTGCTACACTGCCTACACTGCCTTGACACTCAAGGGAAATGAGGGGAAGGTTCCGCCACTGCTTAGTGATTAAAACGGATTTTTCTAAATCGCATTTATCATTTAATCTCCCTAACACAATGCAAAGAAGCTGTGTGTCCCTTTCCAATTGATTAGTCAGACCGTTTGCATGCTTGTTAATGACTGAAAATTAATTAAAACAGTTTGAGATCAATGATTAGTGCACGCCACCAATTTTCAGCTCACCAGTCGCCACTTTTATTTTGCTTCAATTTGACAGTTTAAGAACGATGGATAAAGGAGGAAGAAAGGGAGGACAAAAGAGGAGGATGACCGATTATTTTCATGGGTAAAAAAAAATTATCAGCATTAATGACATTCAATAAACTTGAAATATTTCATGTAAAAGCTTGAATCAATAGTATACATTCTTTTTAAAACATTGTTTTCCTTAATTACAATTATGTGCACAATGCATTAAAGATACAACTATTTTGAGCTGAGACATTCATTGGTTCGTACCTTTTTTCACCCACCTCCCAAATCCCAATTTAACCCCCGACTATACTTCATGTATTTATTTAAGCGTGTTGACAATGACAATGTCGTTGACTCTCGGCTCGGTGTGACGTCTTTTAAACGCCGGGCTGTCGTTCTGTGCTCTCTGCTTCCAACACGCAGCTCATAAGCAGGATGACTAAACAAAAAAATGAGTTTTGCCCTGGTGAGGCTGTAGGGTTAGTCCGCCATTTAAAAGCTATTTGGCAAACTAACTTTATTTGTTATTTTAGTTTGTTGTCTTCGTGTGACCACAGATGAAGACGTTTGTGCTTGGGTTCACCGTCCGCTCTGTGGCATACAGTCGATTAGATTGTGTATCGTGTTGACGGGCATTGTGATTAAAATCCTCCCGTAAAGTCACAGGCGAAGCTTAGATGGTTAAGGGGCAGCTCGTTTTTGGCTTATTCTCCTTACATAGTGTTAGCGGACGGCTACTTCCTCGTGAGGCGAAAGGGCGGCCGGACCCGGCCAATGAGGAGCAGAGTTCGATGAGTTCGACGATGGGTTGCCAGGTTACTGCCATGTAAATAATGCGATAACACAGTACAGACAAAGTTTGGGCATCCGCCACTGTGGCGTGTGAGTCTTACAAATTTATCAGCCACTCCGCAAAATCACCCGCATTTGGTGGGTGGCGGGTGTTAATTTTACGCCCTGGCTACAACTGTGATCATCAGCAACGTGTTCTTGGAGGCAATTCTAGAACAAGGTCATGTTTTTCTTTAAGAATATTAGCATAAGTATGAGTAATGAGTAAATGAGTAACAATGAAATGTAAAAGAAATAGAAAAATTAATCTATTTTTTTTAAATCCCGTGATAATTTCACGATATGCGATACAGTGCCACAAATCGTTTCGCCGTTGTTTTGTATCGCAAAATTCGATACAACGATATTTTGTCTCACCCCTACAGTTTGCATGTGTCACTGTGACAGTGCATGAATTACCTGAGCGATCTCCTCTGTCTTCCTCAGTTTCTCCTCCCAGGTGACAGTCATTTCCTGGATCAGTTTCTCAGACTCCTCCAGCCTGTCCTTCAGCTCTGGAGCTTTCATGGACTGGGAAAGAAACAATACCATATTTACACCTCCATTACGCTACCAGGAGTAGAATCCCACATAAGACGATTACAACTTAGTGAAAATGCACCCTCAATAACTTTTCATACAAGCCAGCACTATCAGTGCAAGCCCAGGAACTAACACCCAACATTCAATTAACAAATTTACATTGATCCAGATGACACACTGACATTGATCCTTCATACAGTAATATAGGTTCTTAAGTTGGATGGAGTAAGACTGGCAGCTATAACAGGATAGTAAGCATGCACACACATACAATATAGCATATTTCTAATTACGGTTTCTTCCCTGTGAATATGGTGATGTACCTCGGCCTCAGACAGCTGGTCTCGGAGCTTCTCCACCTCTTCTCTGAGCTCGCGGATGATTCTGGCATTGGGGTCTTCATTCACCACTGCATGGTTTACAATACTCTTGGCACGGTCAGCATACCGTAAGGTGGACAGGGTCTCGTCGTAGTTGTCTGCCGCTGGGCTAATTGTTGCCACCATGGCTGTCCGACTGTTCCCTCCCAGACTGTCCTGCAGGGGTAGATGGGAGGAGGGCAGAGGGTCAGTTCTAAGCGAAAGAGAGACAGTTATCACCCCCAAGAGATAAAGAAGGGGAAGGAAGGAGGGAGGAACAGTGAGAGAGAGAATGTCTCCCAAAAGAGGTAAACAGGGTCACCATCTTGAACAAAACACAGAGAAAGACAAGACAATTAACTTGGTGGCTAATGATTATTTATTTATTTACTTACCGATGATGAATGTAAGGTAGGGGTATTATATTCTGCATGTATTATGTATTGTTCATAATGAAGGGCTTCCTCTGCAGTGATGATGAATAAAGGCCTCACCTTGAGCAGCCAGGTGAGCACAGAGTCTCTGTAGGGCACAAATTTGCTTTTGTTCTTCCCAGCACCTTGGTCCGCCAGGGCAGAAATCACCAGCCCCAGTGTGGTGAGAGACCTGAGTGGGGACAGCATGCACAGTCATAAGCAGTCAAATTCTGTCATACTACAATACACACAAGTACCGTCACACTGAGATACACATGCATCCTGTCACAGAGAAACATGAACACATACTTACAGTTAAATGTGCACATATTGTCACACTGAAATACACACGCATACCGTCACTGAAACCCACACACAGCAGTCACAATGAAACACAAATATATAGTACACACATATAGTCATACAGAGACACATAATACTGAAACTAGGCATGGGACATTTCATGATTTTCTCAAATGATGAGAATGATGTGCTTTTTTACCCCCTGATTTGTGATTACATAAGTACTCTGTTTTTGGGCGCTTAGCCCCTTCAGTATTGCCTATTTTTTAAAATACAAGCCTGAAAATGACATAACCCTAACCCCAAAATAACTGGTTACTATCCTTGAACCCTATTGACTAAATCCAGGTTTCTCCTGAAAGTTGACCCTTGGGAGTTAGAATTACTCTAAAAGTTTCTGAAAGTAACAGAAGCTCAAACACAGTTTTTTTCCCCCACCTCAAAGATTTTTTTCCAATGGATACAGATGCTTGTGGGTGTGCCTGGTGGGTTTATAAACACAATGGACCCACAGCCACAACACTGGACAAATCCTGGTTCAAATTTGATGACAATTTCACCAAAAATGAGCATTCGGCATTGTTTCTCCATGTCTAGGCAGGTTTCTAAAACAGGCTATTTGGAGACTTCAAAAGGACACTTTGCAACCAAATGATATTATGGATGTTTACTGATGGCTTTACTTGGACGGGGAATACTAATTACCCCTAACGTGAGTGGGTCATCTGCAGGCAGAAGTTGGCTAATGCAAATATGGTGCCAAGCAAACTGAAAAGGCACTTAGAAACCAAGCATGCCCACCACAAAAATAAAAACTTGGCCTTCTTCAAATGGTCATGAGACCAAAATCAGCAACAGCAAGAGGGCTTGCTAAACTGTCTGAAGGTATCTGACACAGCACAGGAGGCTAGTTATTTAATAGCGGAGCTTACTGCAAAGCAGAAAAAACCTCACACCATAAGCGGAGACACTCATCCTTTCTGCGCACCGCAAATTTGTAAGTGTGATTCTTGGTGATGAGGCCACAGGAAAGATATCAAAAGTCCCAGCATCTGACAATACAAATAAAAGAAGAATCAATGATATTGAGGAAATTCTGACAAAGAAAGCGAGTTGCAAGTTCTTTTTGCAAATAGACAAATCCATAGACATCTGCGTATGGGGCTATTATTGTAGCAGAATTATTTGCAAATGTGTAATCAGATTTGCAAATTTGTAATCATTGTAGCAGAATTATTTGCAAATGCGTGATCAGATTTGCAAATGCGTAATCAGATTTGCAGATTTGTACACAGATCTGTAAATGCGTACATAAATCTGTAAATGCATACACAGATCTGTAAATGCATACATAAATCTGTAAATGCGTACACAGATCTGTAAATGCGTACAGAGATCTGTAAATGTCTATATCATCAGTTACAACTCAGGTGGGCCTCTCAATCTTCACACATGATTTTTGCCACATTTCTGCCGTGGCAGAGATCTGCAAATGCGTATCGCGATTTGCAAATGTGTGTGGAGATTTCTAGGTTAACTACGACTTCCATGGTGCACTTCGACATGAAAAATCCAATCGCCGAGTTTAAAATTCTGTAACATGAGCCAGTAACGGTGGGCAAGAGTTTACGGTGTTGCGAAAACTGAAAACAGAGTGGTCAACTGCACGCGAGGTTGAATAATTAATTTCTTCTACTTAAGGGTAACGGATACTCATAATTTGACAATCAAGTCTAAAAATAAGGGTATGTAACATAAAGCATATGGTTTCACCTGGGTTATGATGACTGCTGTCAATGAGACAGGCCAGCCGTTTGGATCTTTGAACAACCCATGAGTAGGCTAAGTAATGTTTTTTTTTTTTTTGTTTTTAAAAAAAATAAATTCAAGGTAACAAACTGATAATAGTATAAAAATGTAAAGTTAACATGCATAATATTATATCATTACTGAAGCGGCCGAAACAACTAAAGGAGCTTCTCAAAATTCCGCCATTCAAATACCATTAATTCAAGCGAATGCACAGGGCTATTTGCTACAAGCTGTTAGCATGCTTCCCTCTGTCTTTTAAGAGAAGGCGCGATGTGCCAGTCGTGACCATACCATAGGCTGTATGAACGTGACATCCTTTGTCAAATCTAGTGTAATTTTTAAGTGGCATAACGTTAGTCATCACTCATGACACACATTTAACGTTATCTATGCTGTCACTGGTACAGGTGTCGTATCAAAGAATGTTTCCTTGACGATATGTGTTTCTACCAGATTGTTTCCCTTTGAAAGACATTGTCTTTGTTAGTTAGTTTTCGGACGTTGTTTGTGTTTGGGTTTTCGTTTTAACTTTACATTTTTATACTATTATCAATTTGTTACCTTGCGTTTATTAAAAGAAAGAACAACAAACGTTAGTCACCCATGGGTTGTTTGAAGATCCAAACGGCTGACCTGTCTCATTGACAGCAGCCATCATATAGGTTCAGCTTTATGTTACATACCCTTATTTTTAGACTTGATTGCCAAATTGTGAGTATCCGTTACCCTTAAGTAAAAGAAATTAATTATTCAACCTCGCATGCACGTTGCGGCAACTGGTGAGCTGAAAATTGGTGGGGCGCAAAACTTTACTTTAAACTAATCATTGATCTCAAACTGTTTTAATTCATTTTCAGTGATTAACAAGCATGCAAACGATATGGCTAATCAATTGGAAAGTGACACACAGCCTCTTCGCATTGTGTTAAGGAGATTAAATGATAAAAGCGATTTAGAAAAATCCTTTTTTAATCAGTAAGCAGTGGCGGAAACTTTCCCTGATTTTCCTTGAGTATCAATACAATTAATCCACAAAATAGGCTACTCAATACTATCATATATAGCCAGCTCTCCCCAAATAGGCAGTTTTAGCGAGTAGCCTAGGCCTTATAGCCTACATTTATTTTCATTTGCAGTACAAAATTGTGCACATTTTAAATCAACATTATTTGTGGATACATGCACTTCTTTCTCAGCACTCGTATTCATGGAAAATATCTGCAATGCGAAGACTGTAAACAATCTTGAAGTGCAGGTTTTGTTTTTGCTGATTATTCTGAAAGCTAACACGGGAGATAGACTGGTGTATCTTGTTTGTTAAGTGTAGACTACTTGGTGATTAAAACAGATTTTTAATAGATAAACTGAATTTATGATTTAAACACGGTATGAAGATGCTGTGTATTCGGCTACTTGCCATTTGATTAGTCCGATCGTTGGCACACTTGATAATAAAGGAAAATTAATGAAAACAGGTTGAGATCAATGATTAGTTTAAAGGAAAGTTTTGCGCCCCACCAATTTTCAGCTCACCAGTCGCCGCTCTACTTGCCCGAAGTTAGCGGCTCATGTTACAGAATTTTAAACTCAGCGATTGGATGTTTCATATCGAAGTGCACCATGGGAGTTGTATGTAATGCCTGGTACTGAATATGGGTTAAAAGCTGTGCAGCAGCATAATAAAGAACTAATTACTACAATAACGGAAAAAAAGATAAACTCCTGAAGCAAGGTTTTGTCCAATCATTGCCATAATATGAGCTTGATTGACAGCAAGCTATTGAGCAATCGCATGAGTGATAACGCCCCATCAAACTGTTGCGGGGAAGAATGAGAGGAGAAGCGCGCAGACGGCTTTGGGGATGACAGAGGACACGCTGACAATCGCTACACCAACAGAAGCTGCTAAAGCTAAATAAAACTATCAGAAGTCAGAAAGTAGTGAACAGATTTACTTCGGCATAACCCGTAGCTGCCTTACGGGCGTTAATTCGGTTTTAAAACTTTGGTGAGTTACAACCTCGTTGTTGCAAAAAATATTCGCCACTAACTTTACCTTGTTATATGCTTAAAGACTAGATTTGCTAGTAGCTTTTTAATGACTCAGTAAAGAGTCACTTTGCACTAAATAGTGAATGACCGTTTGTATATTTTGTTCTTTTTGTGGTTAAATTAAAATATCCATTTATGTTGCACTAAATGTAATTACGTCCTTCTTTACTGAGGCACCATTGAGGGTAAAAAAAGGGTCTAAGTTCTTTCCACTCCAATAAAATCAATGCGCTACAAAATCCAGCATTCTAAAGCAGTTAAAACAGCAACATTATTCTTTCGATTTTGAATTGTTGTTATGTCCCCTCCCCTTTTCAATGTCCAATTTCGCAATAGATGGCACTGTTGAATCACGGTTCTAGTTACTTCATTTAGGAGTGCCAACCATCCCACGAAATACAGAATCGTCCCTTATTTGGACAGCAGAATAGGCGTTCCGTATTTAACTCATGGCTACGGGGCACATTTTCATCCGTATCTTTGTGAAAGATTCCGTTTGTAGTAACCGCTATTTTTAATACAATTCAGTAGTTAGCTAGCCGGCATAACAAGCATGCTGTGAGATCATTCTGACCTAAAACCCAGAATTTTAATATTGGCTAGGTGAAAAGTGAAGGCGAACCTATCATAAAACTAACTGGCATTCAAACCCGGTTTCAAAGTGTCTTGGAAAAATGCAATGTCTACACTGCTAGACCGCAACATTTTTAAAAAGCAAGACAGAGCTAGGGAGATTAATTTGCTTGAGTTATGGTTTTATGTAGTTTTCTTAAATAATGTAATGGCAAAAATGACCAAAATAGGTGCTAACTGTATGGTATAAAAGAAGAAGGAACTATTTTTTCTCGACAGAATCGTTGGTTTCATAGAATTAACAACCAGAGGTTTTTGCTTAACAATGGTGCAAATAGTAGAACTACCATTATTTTTCAATAACAGGACAGCCTGTCCTAGTTTATTCCTTACATATAATACAGTGGTAAGAATATACGGTAGCAGGTGTACAGTAATGATAAACTGTAATGTAGGCAGGTTGTGCACTAATGTAGATGCATAATGAGGACTGATAAGGACAGGAAAGAACAAGATGTAAACAGCTACCTAACGTTAGCACCCACTGGGACCAAACTTTGTTTTTCTTCATTTGTTTAAGAATTGTAACTTAATTATCAACTGCAGCCATTTCCTCTTCTCTTTCTCATCGCAAGGAAAGCGGTAGAATGACAACTGCATTGTTTTTTTGGACTCAGATCTATTCAAACAACAAGGGACACAGCACTGCGGTACGTTGAAAAGACGAGAGCCTCAGGCAACGCAGCAGAGGCTTGGACCCGGAAACAGTATTATCGGAAGGTCGATACGTCACGGCTTAACAAGCGGATGGGGAGAAATTGGTTAGCTAAGGGGCATTGCAGTGCATACCATAGCACATTCTTATGCTACGCTTTAATTGTAGTGCCTCGTGGTTCCTGCTGGGCGCCGCCATTTTAGCACCATCATCGGTAAGAATGGCAATTCGTATTTTGTTTGCTTTTATGTTTTATGTTGAAACATTATTGTTAAACTGAATTGCATTTGCAATGTGAAAGATCGAATGTACTCATTACAAATGAGTAATTAATTTAACATTGTTGTTATTGTCAGATTATATTGTGTTAGATTTTAATGCACAACTACCTTTGACCTGATGTTATGCAGGTCAGATTTTTTTTTCTGGTTTATTTGTTTGAATCAGCCTGTAGGGAAAATTTTGAGACTCCCCATGATTGTGATGACGTCACATGTTAAAGTTAGGGTGTTCCCATCAATGTTGATCAAACTAGATCCTTCATAACTCTCGATGCTTCATGATAAAATATATCACAAGTATAATTATATACTCATATAATCAATATGTAATCCATTAAACCTATATCAGTAGTTGTAGATAAGCTTATGGAAACGCAAGAAACCACAGTATCCACTGTAGAAAAAGAGCAAGAGAACGCAGTAGTCTTAGAAATCACATTTACTCACTCAGCAGAAAAAACTGCTCACTCAGCAGAAAAGAACTAGACACTGAGCAGAAAATACTAATCAAATACTAATCTTACCCTCTTTCCTAAAAATTTCAACAGATAAACACTAACCAAAAAACTAATCATATACTGTCAAAATATAGCAGAGAACAATAATCCAAAACTAACAAAAACGCTAATGCTAGATAAAAGTGCTAGAAAACTAATATTTTACAGTGACCCATATGTAACTTGTACGCTTAATGAAAAAATTACAGAAAGCTGAGACTTATATGCATACTGGAAAAGTACAGAACAAAAGACCACTGCTTCTTAAAAGAAAGTTGGGGTAACTTTCCACACTAGCATTATCTCCTAAGAACCAAGAAAGTCATTCTGGTGCCAAGTAGGTCAGATAAGAGACAAAATCAGACGTCTGGAATAACACCATGTGGTGCCAAGAAGAACAGGTGGCTGGGATTTATGTAAATGTATAAGGAGTTATGGAGTATGTGGAGTACATTTTGTGTATAAAAGGATTGTAAAACTGACAGTCGAGGTTCAATTCGGCGGAATTGTTCCGGCTTTGTTGTGCACTTGTGCAAATAAAGTCTAACCTTTCTGAAGAGCTTGCTGCCGTGGTGTCTTTTCCCTCGTGAAGTAGTTTTCTACAGATTGGCGATTGGACTCAGAATTATGTCGCTTCCTAGACACGACATTTGGGGGCTCGTCCGGGATACGAAAGAGGGATCACTGACGCTCCCGGCTCCTGGAGACAGAGGCAGAGGGTGCTAGCCCCTTAAAAAGCTGACGAGCTTATCAAAAGGTAAGAGTATTTAACTACTTTGTTTCGGACTGGGGCACTGTCCCCTCTGACCTCTTCTCCCTGACGCCGGGAGTGAAATCCTCACGTACAAATAACCCGGCCACTAACACCGAAAATTGAGAGGAAGGAAGTGGCGAGCTCTTCAGAAAAGTACACCCCAAACCGTGAGTGAATTGTGTGTGGTATGAGTGAAAGGACGTCATAAAATTCTTTTATTGCAGAAAAGTGTTGGAAAAAGAATTGTTGGTTAGGAACAATTGGGAATAGGCCTATATTTGTTGCAAAAGTGTGGGAACCAGAACTAGGACTCGATATCCTTTTGAAAGGCTTACACTGATGCAGGTGTTTGTGGCAAAAAGTGTAACTGGAACTAGGACTCAATATCCTTTTGCGAGGTTTACATTAATGCTGTTATTTTAGAGAGGAGCCAGAGACTTGGAAGGAGAGATGCCCTAAAGGGGACGCCTGCAAAAGCTCAGGTAAAAGGGTTTTATTGGAAAAACACTGTCCTCTGAGGTAGAAATTTTTAGAGAGGTGCCAAGAGACTTGGAAGGAGAGATGCCCTAAAGGGGACGCCTGCAAGAGCTCGGGTAAGGGTTTTATGGAAAAACACCGACCTCTGGGATAGAAAGTAAGAGAACAGTGTTGTTGGTTAGGAACAATCTTGATAACGCTGTGCTTATGCTTAGATTAGATACTTATGCTTGCGCCGAAATAACATTGTATTGAGGCAACAGAGGTAAAAATTTTTTGATTTGTGTGTATGTATAAAGTGTGTGGAAGGGAGAACGGCAAGAGTGTAGAAGGTATAAGAAGGGAGAAAATAAGTGAAGAAACAAAGGTTAAAAATATAATAATATCTGGTAATAAGAAATAAAATAAAAGTATTAGCCTCGGCTGGAAAATAACGGTTAAATAATAAGAAATAGAATAAAAGTATTAGCCTTGGCTGGAGAATAACGGTTAAATAATAAGAAATAAAACAAAAGCAGTAGCCTCAGTTGAGAATAAAGGTTAAATAGAAAAAATATATAATAAAGTATTAGAGTAAATGTAAAATAATGGTAAAAGAAGAGAAAACGCCGGTTGAAATAATCACGGGAAAATATCCTACATGTGAACAGGAGATAGAGAAAATATCAGAAAAATGGACAAAAAACTAAAAGAATGGCGACAAAATGGCCTAAAGGGGGTACGTTTGATCGGGAAATATGCGATCAGATGGGAGGGGTAATAGCAAATTATAAAACAGAAGACAAGTCAGAAAAAAGAAAGCTAAAAAGAGAACAGGAAAAAACAATTTTAGGATGGTTTAGGTCCGCTTCCCTAGAAAAAGATGTAGGAATAAAAAGGGATTGCAGTGAAATAATGACACCCCCTCCGTATGCCCCACAGTCACTAAGACATACGGTAATAAAAGATAAACGCTTGTATCCAATATGCCCGGTAACATCTGCAGTGTATCCGGTAATAAAGGGACAGGTTCAAATAAAGGGGCGGGTAGAACATGAGGAAGGTGAGGAACAACTCGGAATAGAGAGAGCGCGACTCGAACAAGAGAAGGAAAAAATAGATACAAGGGTAGCAGAGCTAAGGGGAGAATATAAGGAAGTGGAGGAATTAGAAGAGCTGCTAAAAGAAAAATATAACCAGTATGATGAATACCATAGCCGGTTAATAAAAAAGGCAAAAGAGATAAGAGACACTGAGAAAAAACAGCGAGTGTCTAAAATATGCCAAAAGCCTGAACAGGTGGGGTCAAAAAGGGACGGGGAAACACATAAAAGACGCGTAAATTCGGGGTGGGAAAACACGAAATGGGAAAAGCTCCCGTATAAAACGTGGGAAAAGCTGAAGCCAAAAAATACCAAGGGAACAGAATCCCGAGATAAGCATAAGCCAAGGTTAGCAAAAGGCACTGCAAATAAAAAGCAAATCCCCCAGATAGAATATAAATTAGAATATAATAAAGGGGAGGAGTTCTCCTCAGCAGAAAAAAGTGAGGCAAGCGATAGTGAAGCAAGCCAGGCAAGTAATAGCGAGGCAGAAGAGTCAGACGGGGGAGAGGGGCCTGCACAGGTGGGGGGAGACTTAGCTGGGCGATATCAAAACTTAAGAAAAAGACCGCCAACCCGACGTAACCCAGCAGCAGAAGGATATAGCCATAATGCTAAAAACCCCAATACCATAGCACCATTATTGATTCGGGAAGGTGGTGTATCCCGATACATTCCCTGGTCCACCCAAGATATGTATAATGTAATAACCAATCTCCCTGAGTTGCAGAATGGGGCAAGCCACTGGATCAGGGTGCTGGAGGAGGAGACGACAGGCCGGCTCCTGGCAGTGGGGGACTTGAAGGCTCTCCTGGGAAAGGTTGCGGGGATGGAAACAATGCTGGACATATTTGAGCAGGCTGGCTTTGACAGAAACCATGCGCAGTCTCCAGCAGTGGACGGTGGGCCGTTTAATAACGTGCGTGGGGTTGTTTGGACTGCTCTACGAGCCCTGTATCCCGCACGACCGGGCATAATGACCTTAACGGGACCGCCGTTAAAAGAAAATGAACCACCAACAATATACATCCACACGCAGATGCGCAGGTGGAGACTGATGACTGAGAGGGACGTACAGGCAGATCCCATAATGACCCCCCTCTTCCGCAAAGCCATCCGGGAGGGGATGTCACAGGAAGTGGGGCGCCGCCTCGAAGAGGTGGTGGGACTGAACACCATGGCACACAGAGAATTTGTAGATCATGTGGTGCACGCTGTAGAAAGTCAGCGGAAAGAGGGGAAAAAGCTGGAAGATCAAACAAAAGACATTCAAAGGAAGCTACTGCAGTTGCAGCTGGAGGAGCTGAAAGCCAAAGGAAAAAAGGGGCTGGATAAAGAAAAAGAGGCAAAAAAAGTGGCATCTGTGAAAGTACAGAATATGGACAATGGGTTCTTTGACTTTGAGGCCACCCCCACGCCTGAACCATGGAGCAGCCTGATGGTGCCCCAGCCAACGGTGGTCTACAACTTCTCCGGCATCCCTCACCCGGTGGCCATGCAAGGTAATATGAAAGGGGGAGGGCCACAACCGGGTGGGAATCAAATGGAGGGAGGGCCAGGGAATGGTGGTCAAAATAATCAGTGAAGAGGACAGCAAAATCAGAATAACAACATGCAAAATAGAAATTGGAACAAACAAGGCTTTTCTAGTCAACAGAAACAGGGCCCCATAGTCTGCTATGGATGTGGTCAGGAGGGGCACATAAAAAGAGGGTGTCCAAACGCCCAAGGAATGTACCCAGGTAACCAGGGGACCTGGGTACCTAATCAGCCTCAGCAATCGCAGGGTTACCCCAACTTGACCCCACCTCCTCAGGCTAGGCCCCCATATCAGAGTAGGGGACCTGTAAATTACCAAGGTGGCAAATAGGGGGTGCCGAGAGAACCCAGGAAGAGTAGGACAGCATGTAATGTTAATAAACGGGCCAGAACAAGAACCAATAATAAATGTACAAATCAGAGGAAAAATTGTCCCCATGATGATAGATACTGAAGCAACATGCACATGCATTAGGAAAGAATATGCCTCACATCTGCCAATGTCGGGAGAAGTTATTAAAACAGTAGGGTTCTCGGGAAAAACAATGTTAAGCCCAACCACAAAACCAGTATTAATAAAAATAGGCACAAAAGAAGCAAAATTAGAGGTAGTAGTATGCAAAAATTCCCCCATAAGCCTTCTAGGAAGAGACGCAATTCTGGCCTTAGGACTAAAATTAAATTGTGAAGGAGGGGGCATAGATTTAACAGGATGTATATTGGGTAGGGGATATTGAGACACAAATAAAAGACCAAGTGTGGAGCACTTGGCAAACATTTGTTGAGGCGCAGATCCCACAGGCAACTGAGCCAGAATATGATTTATATTGTACAATGAGGTTTGATCCCTACCAGGATCCAGATCTAGAAAGAGAGTGGAGTAAGGGATAAGGAGAAAGACAATATTTGGTGTCAACTGCGCTCCTGATAGGTCAGGAAGGAGCAGCATTAAACATAGCAAGGACCCCGTGGATTGAGCAGTGGTTTCAGGAAGAACATGCGGCCCCACACATAACGTTAAAAGTCAATCCAGGGTACCAAGCTAAGGACTTAGGTCCTATGGTAAAGAAAGCAGAAGAGCTCCAATTCGGGCCAACAGAAAATTCTTTAATTTGGTGCACAGCAGATCAAAAAATGATCAAAATTATGGTAAGTGCTCAGATGTGGGGAAAGCCCCAAATGGTGAGGGTACCGTGGGAAGAGGGTACAAAACGGGAGAAATCTGGTGAAAATTTGAGCATAGAAGAACATTTAAACCAATTACCAAGCCAACTATGGTCGCAACATGAAACGGAAATTGGTGACCCTGACTTACAAGGTTTGGACCTCAAAAATTGTGGTGTTGCAATATGTTGATGACTTATTACTATGTGCAGACACAAAAGAGCAGTGCATGACTGACAGCATGAAACCGCTGGAGAAACTGGCAAAGGGGGGACACAAGGTGTCCAGGAAGAAGCTGTAGCTCTGCGCTCAGGAGGTGGAGTACTTGGGAAGAGTCATCACGGCTGGCGGTAAGAGAATGTCAAATAAACAGTTGGAGACAATAATGAAAGTTCCGCAACCACAGACAGTGGGACAAATGATGACATTCTTAGAAATGACGGGTTTTAGCGTGGATTGGGTGGAAGGGTATTCTGAAAAAACGCAACCACTAAGAAAGATAATGAAGGAGGTTGGGCAAGAAAAACTGTCGAATAAAGGACAAGGGGGAAGTTGGCGGGCAAAAATAGGACTTGCAGTGGGGATAACAGTGATAGTGGTACTGGTGTTGCTATCGTGTATCCTCCCTCTCTTGAGATCCTCTCCCCACAGGGCTATAGGCATCCAGTTGCTGTCGTATAAGGTGACTAACACAGGAGTCAGGCGCCAGACGGGTGATTCCAGGTTCCGGCGGGCGGGACGCTGTCACAGTCCAGGGAGACGGGGAGAGCGGAGGGACTGCGGGCGCTGATACCAGTCCAGGGAGCAACAGCACCAACAGTGCCCCTGCGGGTCCAGTACGAGAATCGCAAGCCGGCTTTCCAGTGGAGTGACGTGCAGACCACGTACTCTAGTTGGAAGAAATACCAGGAGCCCAGTGGAGTGACGTGCAGACCGCGTACTCTGGTTGGAAGATATACCAGGAGCCCAGTGGAGTGACGCGCAGACCGCGTACTCTGGTTGGAAGATATACCAGGAGCCCACCAACCACGAGGACTGCGGCAAATCATCGTGCTACGAATCAACGTGTTAAGAAAATTAAAGGAGTGTATGATAACTTTGTTGGGTCAGAAGGCCAATAAGAATACAGTGAGGGGAGTTATTCGGGGTTATTCGAGGTTATTCGTCACATGTTAAAGTTAGGGTGTTCCCATCAATGTTGATCAAACTAGATCCTTCATAACTCTCGATGCTTCATGATAAAATATCACAAGTATAATTATATACTCATATAATCAATATGTAATTCATTAAACCTATATCAGTAGTTGTAGATAAGCTTATGGAAACGCAAGAAACCACAGTATCCACTGTAGAAAAAAAGCAAGAGAACGCAGTAGTCTTAGAAATCACATTTACTCACTCAGCAGAAAAAACTGCTCACTCAGCAGAAAAAACTGCCCACTCAGCAGAAAAAACTGCTCACTCAGCAGAAAAGAACTAGACACTGAGCAGAAAATACTAATCAAATACTAATCTTACCCTCTTTCCTAAAAATTTCAACAGATAAACACTAACCAAAAAACTAATCATATACTGTCAAAATATAGCAGAGAACAATAATCCAAAACTAACAAAAACGCTAATGCTAGATAAAAGTGCTAGAAAACTAATATTTTACAGTGACCCATATGTAACTTGTACGCTTAATGAAAAAATTACAGAAAGCTGAGACTTATATGCATACTGGAAAAGTACAGAACAAAAGACCACTGCTTCTTAAAAGAAAGTTGGGGTAACTTTCCACACTAGCGTTATCTCCTAAGAACCAAGAAAGTCATTCTGGTGCCAAGTAGGTCAGATAAGAGACAAAATCAGACATCTGGAATAACACCATGTGGTGCCAAGAAGAACAGGTGGCTGGGATTTATGTAAATGTATAAGGGGTTATGGAGTATGTGGAGTACATTTTGTGTATAAAAGGATTGTAAAACTGACAGTCGAGGTTCAATTCGGCGGAATTGTTCCAGCTTTGTTGTGCACTTGTGCAAATAAAGTCTAACCTTTCTGAAGAGCTTGCTGCCGTGGTGTCTTTTCCCTCGTGAAGTAGTTTTCTACAGATTGGCGATTGGACTCAGAATTATGTTGCTTCCTAGACACGACAAGCCCTGCTCTGGTTATCCAAAGATGGCAAGCCAACCATTGTGAAACTTGGGACCCTGGGTTTTGTTTTGATTTTCCTTGGATGGACTCTGAGCAGTAACCACTCTCTCCAGTGTGGTAGGACCGTGTTGCACTTTCTGACCTGCTACAAGCGGTGCAGTTCCAGACAATTGACACATACACACTAAGACACATGCTGTGTCTTTGGGACTGTTAACATACAATTGTACTTGTTGAATTTTATGTTTAATTGTACCAGTTTTATTGTGAATACAAGTGAAAATTTTGAACTCCTGGGTGGATAATTGATTGTTATTGATCTATTGATAACCAAACTGGTTTACCACTGCAACTGGGGTTTCTCAGTCAGGATAGCGGGTGCACCCTTCAGATCAGATAATTGATACCAGTCTTGTTGATATTCATGGGCCTATGCAAATTTCTGGTGTAAATTTTTTTGTTTTATTATTTTTATTTTACAATTTAAAAGTGACAATACAAGCCGGTTAAAAAGGTAATCTGTGCAGTGTCATCATTTATCCACCATCTGCTCCAGCAAGCATACCTACTTGGTCCAAATCTAATTGTGGTTTTAATTAGGCTACTGTATTATACCACCATCACCACACAAGTGCTACATGTAGTTAACCTAGAAATCTCCATACACATTTGCAAATCGCCACATGCATTTGCAGATCTCTGCCATGGCAGAAATGTAGCAAAAATCACGTGTGAAAAGATTGAGAGGCCTGTCTGAGTTGTAACTGATGATATAGACATTTACAGATCTCTGTACGTATTTGCAAATCTGATTACGCATTTGTAAATAATTCTGCTACAATAATAGCCCCATATCTGCAGAGCTGCTCAGCTACTGACAAATGTAAGATACATTGATGGGGAATGTAATCCAGGAGAGTTTCTTTTTTCGTAAAGAACTAGAAAGCCATACTACTGTAGGAGATTTTTAGGGTGACAGATAACTACTTGAGGGAGAAAAATGTATCTTGGGATATGTGTTCCAGTGTGTGCAGATGATGCTGTCACAATGGTGGGAAAAGTGAGAGGATTTCTCTCTAAAGTGAAAGCATATCATCCCAATATCAAAGCCAACCACTGCATTCTCCACCATGGACTGTTAGTTGCAAAAACCTTGCCTTCCGAGTTGACAGAAGGGTTAGAACAGGCAGTGAAGATGGTCAATTATATTAAATTAAATTGCAGACTTCTTTCTCACCATTCTCCATTCTCTGCACCAAAATGAGAGCTGACCACCAAAGTGTTCTCTGCTGAATGTGAAGGCAATTTAACCGAATATAAACAAGTGTTCTTTAAAAAAAAAAAAAACTTACATACTGTACCTTTGAGTAGCTAGAAAAGTTGATCACATTTTGACCATTAAAAAAGTTGCCTACTGCAGCTTTAAAGGTCTATTTCATTTTAAGCAAAAACCATGCTTAAACATTGATTGTATGCTTTAGATTGTGTTTTCCTCACAGTAAAACTTTTGAGTTTAAGTTAAGACTCAACCTGTCTCTGGTTAGCTACACACACACACACACACACACACACACAAACACTGAATTCTAAGTATTTTTGTAGCTTTGGCCCTACACCAGCACTCTTGAAATGAAACGATGAATACGATTTCTGCCTTCAGTCTTGTCGTCAGCAAGTGAAACGCAGGTTCAATCGGATTCATGTAGAGCTATGGACGTAGCCAATCAAGAACATTCTACTTTTTGGTCCTGAAAAACTCTTTGGTTGCTTTAACAGTGTGTTTGAGAGTCACTGTCCTGCTGCAATGAGAAGCACCGGCCAAAAAGTTTTGAGGCATTTCATTGGCTCTGAGCAGATAAGATGTCTCTGTACACTTCAGAGTTTATTCTGTTGCTGCTGTGAGCAGTCACATTATCAATAAAGACAAGTGATCTAGTTCCAGCAACAGTCATATATGCCCAAGCCATAACACTACCTTATCCATCTTTCACAAGAGCAGGGAGAGGGTGAGCAGTATCTTTCCTTCCCCACACTTTGCTCTTTCCATCACTTTCGTACAGGATAATACTCATTTGTCCATAAGACTTTGTTCGAGGACAGTTTTTTATGTACTTAAATGTGTGCACTGCACATGCACACAGACGCCATAAGAGATAAAGGTTATTTGTTTGTTTATTTATGTAAACTGGTAGCACCTTGTAGTTTGATAAAACATCTGATTTTCTAATTGCATTTGTTTATAAACAATTAAAGGTATACTATGAAGGATTCTGTGGCCCTAGTAGACTCTGTGTTTGTAAACCCTACTCACACCTCCTTAGTCCTCAACCCCACACACATCTCCATTGAGAACACCCTCAAGCGAGAAAAGCAAAATGTCAAACGAAAAGGTGAGGTGGTCGGAGATGTTGAAAATAGTATTTTTAGTAACATGAATGGTTCCATATAGATGGTAACAGTAATTATGCAGTATTATAACGATCTTTACACCGAGTGCACCCTTAAGCGCGTGGGAACATCATATGGTAGTACCTGTATGTACCAGTGCAGCTATTTTGTGTTTTCCCTCATTTGGTATTTGGCTATACTGGTCTGTTTCATGAAGCAGGATAACCGAGTCAGCTGTATAACTGTATAGCTGTATAGCTGTATGGCCAGCAGCCATACCACCACACACACTGCTCCTGCTGACTGGCTGAAGCTAAGCAGGTGTGGGCTTGGTTAGTACTTGGATGGGAGACCACCAGGGAATACTGAGTTGCTGCTGGACGTGGTGTTGGTGGGCCAGCACGGGGCAATCTTCCCTCTGGTCAAATAAACCTGCGCCTAGGAGTGCAGGGATGGGGACACTGTGCTGTAGGAGATGCCGTCTTTCGGATGGGACGTTAAACCAAGGTCCTGACTCACTGTGGTCATTAAAGATCTCATGACACTATTTGCAAAGAGTAGGGGGTTCCTCGGTGTCCTGGCTAAAATCCCAGATATGGCTCTCACAAAAACTTGCCTCCTAATCATCCCCTGATTTAATTGGCTAAAAAATGTCCTCTCCCTCCAGTGGAGCTGCTCAGTGGCCAACAATAGAGGATTGTGGGTGTACTGGGCAGCTCCCAGGTGTGAATGTGTATGAGTGGGAAGCAGGGTGTTCCTGCAATAGAGCATCCGTGCTCAGTGAACCTACCCTGGGTAAATAAAGGTTAAATAAATAACATGAACTGAAAAAGAGCAGTTCTGAGTTTTACTCCATGCAATTATCCACCAAACTCAGTAATCCTGCTTCCAGAAATACCTCCAGACATCTGTAAGAATTGTGATGCAAACACGAAATTGCATGTGGAATAAGTACCATTATCGGGATACAGCTCTATCCATAGCTAGCTAATATGCTTGCAAAGTGAATGACTTTTTCATAAAGTTATATGTAGCCTTTTCAATGTTGTTAGCAACTTTGTTAGCTTTGTTAGTGAAGTTGGCTACATGGAATGTTAGGTAGATAGCATGCATGCTGTATCAAATTCATTACCCCTGATGGCAATAAATGCCACTCTGTACCAAACAAAATAGCGGCTCCTCCAGGTTTAATCAAATTATCAATTCTTCTCAATTGATGTGATGACAAACCCTATCTTATCAGGTTGTCAATAACCTAACTAGCTAATAAGAAACTATGTAAGAAGCTAGTTTTAAATTTCCTTAAAGGGGAGAGGGGTGTGAAGCCATTGACTGGGAGGTGCAAGTCAGGCTTTAAACTACTAGACTTCAAAATTAAAGGACAAGTATCGAACTGAATGATAAGAGCACAGCATCAAATAAATATGGATTTGTCAGAAAATGTTGCATGGTATAGATGGCAGACTTTTTATTTTTTGATCATGTGGAGTATTCACTTTTCAATGTGGCTGTTAATTGTTGCACTACGTTTTTACTTTTTGATGTGGTTGCGCGGTAATTAATGTGTTTAGTTTTCACGGTTCAATGTGGTCTAGTAATTAGAATTGTGGTATGAAATGGCTTCCATATTATAAATGTACTGCCACACCAAAATGAAGTACTGTCGCATTTACAGTTGAGGCCAAAAGTTTACATGCACCTAGGCTAAAGATACATAAACTCAGTTTTTCACAAACCATTGTTTTGGAAAGTCAATTAGGGCATCTACTTTGTTCACATCAGAGGTCATTTTAAAACAATCGATTAGAGACAGATTTATGTCAGCTTTAATTCACTATATCAGAATTCCAGTGGGTCAAAAGTTCACATGCACCAAGTTGACTGTCTCTATAAATAGTATGGAGGATTCCAGAAATTTATGTAATGACTTTTTAGAAGCTTCTGGTTGGACAACTGTCATAATTAGGAGTTAATTGGGAGTTAATGGGAACCTGTGGCTGTATTTAAGGGCCTACCTTTAGAGCCACTGTGTTTTTGCTCTTGATACCAAGGGAAAATCCAAGAAACTCAGCAAAGACCTCACAAAAATTGTGGACCTCCACAAGTCCGGTTCCGCCTTAGGAGCTGTTTCCAAACAAACTGAAAGTACCACGAGCATCTGTACAAACAATTGTATGCAAATATAAAAATCTTGGGACCACACAGACACTGCATCGTTTAGGAAGGAGGCACAAATTAATCCCAGGGCTGAACGAACTTTGGTCTGAAAGGTTCAACTGAACCCTAAGAAAGGACCTGGCCGTTTGAAGTATGTTTGATGTATGTTTGAAGTATGTAGTATGTTTCTTTTGTACCTCTGCACCTGGAACTAATGCACTTGTTGTACGTCGCTCTGGATAAGAGCGTCTGCTAAATGCCTGTAACGTAATGTAATGAACGAGTGTTCTCTGGTCAGATGAAACAAACATTGTACTGTTTGGCCACAATCATCAGCGCTATGTTTGGAGGAAAAAGGGTGAAGTTTTTAATCTGAAGAACACCATCCCAACTGTGAAGCATGGGGGTGGCAGCATCATGTTGTGGCGGTGTTTTGCTGGAAAAGGGACAGGTGTACTTCAGAAAATAGATGGCATCATGAGGATTATATGTGACGGGTGCTGGAGGAAAGGTCCGCAAGTCACAAATCTTGAAATCGCGCTAGGAGGCAAAAAAGGTTTTTTTTTACTGTTTTTCCTTTTTTTTCATATTACGAAAGTTAAAGTGTTGAAGAAGTCACTCAATAGAATAAACAACATTTTTAGGGTCACTAAATACTCATAATTTGTCAGCAAAGTCGGCTTGTTTTAGTGATTCTTACAGCCGGGTTTTGGAGGCGTGATGGCGGTGCAGTTTAATTAGCATGTTTTATTTCGTTGGCTATTTTCACTTAGTTTCGGTCAAGCCACCGCCCATAAATAAAGCCGTGTGGTAGTAGCCTATGTTTGTTTACTGTGTGACCATTATTATTGAGGACTTCTGGGCATAGCTAAGCCATATGTTTGCTGATAGACCTATCTGACATTGTTTTCTGGAGCAAAACAGAAGCGGATAGAACTGTCATTGATTTACTGTCTCTGTCTCCATCTACTGAACATAGATAAGATTTCATCATTGCTATGTAAGTATTACTGCTCAAAATATTTCGGTTATATACGTTATTTTAGAAATTGAGTGTCTTTAAATAGGTTAGTGGTATTATTTAATGTGGATATTTCACACTGTAATGTAAGCCACTACAGATGATTCAGAATGCTGCTGCCCGACTCATCTACAACCTTCCCAAATTCTCCCACGTCACTCCTCTGCTGCGATCACTCCACTGGCTACCGGTCGCCGCCAGGATCCGGTTCAAAGCCCTGACCCTTGCCTACACTGCTGCCAACAGGACAGCCCCCATCTACTTGCAGGACATGACTCGATTCTATGTCCCTGCTCGACCACTCCGCTCTGCGGCAGCAGGCCGCCTTGTTACCCCTCCCACCCGCCCAAAGGGATCACAGAGCTTCTCCACCCTAGCTCCCCAGTGGTGGAACGAACTCCCCGTCCCTCTCCGAACCTCCCCCTCACTACCCATCTTCCGCCGTGGCCTGAAGACTCATCTCTTCAGACTATACCTAGATTAACCACCACCACACTGTATATTTCACTCTCTTTAAAAAAATAAATTAAAAAAACCCCCCCTTTTCATGACACTTGTTACATGTTGCCCCATCCCAGCACTTGTTGGTAATTTGTATTTGTCCTAATACTGTAGCTTATTCTTCTGCCTAGTTGGCTTTACAGAGGTTAGGTCAGAATAGTGTTCACTGTGTGAACTGTGTTCTTGGCTAGAAATAGCTGTACAAAATAAGTATTGTACCTTACTGAACCTGTGTTTAGCAGTTGTCTATGACCATGAAGTGCACTTTTTTTGTACGTCGCTTTGGATAAAAGCGTCTGCCAAATGAATGTAATGTAATGTAATGTAAGCGTTAATTAGTAGTGTAATAGTTTTTGTGACGCATACAACAGTGATGAGGAGAGTGTTGAAACATTGCCAAAACGTGGTGGACGGCTGAGAATTGTTTTCATATCGTCCCATTCCCATACAAGAAAACACAGGAGTGTACAGAGTATAGAAATACATACAAGAGTTAATTATTACACAATTATTATATAATTATTATACAATTATTAGGTACTGTGCAGCATTGTGTGACTATATTTTTGCATTATGTTTAAATGATATCTATGTTTCATCTTAAACCTTCATAAGGGGCTCATATGCTTTACAATGGACAAAAAGCATTATATTCCTTTTTGGAGAGATTTTGGATTTGTTTCTGGACCCTTAGCTATTTTAGACCAGTGTTAATAATTTAGACATTTTGGGTAGATTAAGAGATGCTGGGTACACTGCTTAGTTTTTGCTTCATAGATCTTTAGTAGTTCAGATATCCACCCTTAGATTTCATGAACTTATGGTCAAGAAGTTTTTGATCCAGGACATGTATACTTTAACCCGCAATCTCACAGTATTTCATTGCGAACTAAAAAAGGAGCAAATTCATTTTAGATTTTTTGCCTTGACCATTGCATTTGTGGCACTTTATTTCTTACAAAATTATGAATATAAAGTAATCTAAGCTAGTATTGTAAATGGTACAAATGTATTGCTTCATTTAAGACATTTTTCTAGTCTCTGTGATGTTCACATCTGGAGTTATAAAGTTATAAAGCTTTAAATAGGGTAACCCCTAAATGGGCAAGGATTGACAGGTACTCTAGTGGGGGAGTGGTTGGGGTGGAGTTAACTAGCTATTGTTCCCACCCATTATCTCCCTGTGAGAAGTGTGAAAAGTTCAAGATCTTTCAAGGGGATTTTCTCTGCTGCTTGATTTTAGGAGTACCAACATTCAAATAAGCATATCTTCTTCAACTATTTTCAGATTTCAATGTATGACACATCATTTGAAAGCTTATAATATGCACTTTCATAATCTGTAAAAACTGAAAAATGACCTTGCCCTACTTGAGGACCAAAACACCAGCACCTGTCACATATTGAAATGCTGAAGAAACACCTTGAGACATCAGCTAGAAATTTAAAACTTGGTCGCAACTGGGTCTTCCAGCAGGACAATGATTCTAAGCATACATCCAAAGTTGTAACAAAATGGCTTTACGATAACAAAGTGAAAGTATCGGAGTGGCCATCACAAAGCCCTGACCTAAATCCCATAGAAAATGAGTGGACTGAATTTACAAAGTGTGTCCGAGCAAGGAGGTAACTGCCTAAGTTACACCAGTTCTGTCAGAAGGAATGGGCAAAAATTCAGGCAAAGTATTATGAGAAGCTTGTGGAAGGCTACCCCAAGCGTTTGATTCAAGTTAACCCCTTAGTGCACAAGCCAAATCTTGCCAATCCTTGCCCATTTAGGGGGTACCCTATTTAAAGTTTTATAACTCCAGATGTGAACATCACAGAGACTTGAAAAATGGCTTAAATGAAGCAAGACATTTGTACAATTTACAGTACTAACGCAGATTAGTTTATATTCATAATTTTGGAAGAAATAAAGTGCCAAAAATGCAACTGCAAAAATAAATTTGCACTTTTTAAGTTTGCAATGAAATACTGAGAGATTGCACATATACAGGAGGTTAAACTATACATGTGCTAGATCAAAAACTTCTTGACCACAAGTTCATAAAATCTAAGGGTGGATATGTAGAACTACTATAGATGTATGAAGCAAAAACTAAGCAGTGTACCCAGCATCTCCAAATCTATCCAAAATGTCTAAATTATGCATTACTGTAAATCACAACATATTCATGTATTTCACTACAAATCAACTGTTTTGACTCAAGTAACTCATTGTTGCATCATTTTCAAGTGAGAATTACAAGCTTTCAGTCAGTACAGTGGTCTAAAATATCTAGGGGTCCAGAAACATATCCAAAATCACTCCAAAACTGAATAAAATACTTTTTGTCCATTATAAAGCATATAAATGAGCCCCTTATGAAGCTTTAAGATGAAACATTGCTATCAGATTTTAAAAAAATAATGCAAAAATAGTCACATATAGTCAATGCGGTACAGTACCTGAATGTGTAATAATTAACCCTTGTATGTATTTCTATACTCTGTACTCTCGTATGTCTTCTTGATGGGGATGGGACGACATGAAAACAATTTTCAACCGTCCACCACATTTTGGCAATGTTCCAACTCTCACGTCATCACTGTTGCATGCTTCACAAAAACTATTACTAACGCTTACATTATAGTGTGAAATATCCACATTATATAATACCACAAACCTATTTACAGACACTCAATTTCAAAAAGAACGTATATAACGAAATATTTTGAGCAGTAATACTTACATAGCAATGATGAAATCTTATCCATGTTCAGTAGATGGAGACAGAGACAGGAAATCAATGATACTGTTGTATTCGCTTCTGTTTTGCTCCAGAAAACGATGTCAGCTCGGTCTATCAGCAAACATATGGCTTAGCTATGCCCAGAAGTCCTCAATAATAATTGTATTTTCCAAGAAATTACGAAAAATTGTCGACCACGTTTCGTTAGATGCAGCGTCTTCTACTGCTACCACAAAGTGAAAGCGTAAGTGCATGCGATGATAAGAACATTTTTGGTTACGCTGACCGATAAAACGCTATTCCAAAAGCAAAATTAGACATGTTGGAAAGCTTATACTCTTACCTACTGAATAAATTAATTGTCAATCAAGCCAGACTGTACTAAATAGGGAGACAATGCCGTAAACAACGTGTGGTATTACACACAGCTATTTTGGAAGGTACCCAGGCATCACAAATGCGCGTATATTTCCCAAACGGATTGTCCAAGAAAACTCCGAAACTCCGTATTTATTGAATGCAGGCTCACTACTTCTAAATTACAAAACAGAAGAGATACAACAAAAAATTAAAAAATTGATTATGAAATGCCAGAAAAGTGCAAGAGAGAGAGAGAAATGGATAAGCCAGACCTTGCCAAAGTATCACCCACTTCCAGTATAACCACCACACGATGAAAGGAAACCAGCTAGAAGCACACAACCAATGAACCACCACCAATGTGTTAGGCATGCAGGGTCTCCAACCCCCGATATGGTGTCCTGTGTCATATGGTTTGTCTCTTCTGAGGAGGTGAGACCCATAGATTGTCAGCCTAGATTAGGGTATCAGTGGAATTTAAAATTGCCCCAATCACATTTGCTTTGTGATGAGGAGGCCAGGCCACACTCTTATTCACTGTTTCCCTCTCTAAGGCTGAAATCTAAACACTACGTATCCTACATACATAAAAGCTGAAATAAATCTGTCTCTTAGCTATAATTTTGAAATGACCTCTTATGGAAAGAAAGTAGGTACCCTAATTGACTTAACACAGGAAATGTCTGGTAACATGAAATGTGTGGAATTGTGAAAAATTGAGTTTGAATGTCTGTAGCCTAGGTGTATGTAAAACTCTTGGCCTCAAATGTATGCACTTCCAAAATACACACACGGATTGTCACACTAAAATACACATGCATATTGCCATTCTGAAATAAACATATATACTGCCACGCTGAAATATACAGTCACACAAGTATTGTCACAGGACATATGAGTGTGCATCAGAGGTCTACGGATTCAAAGGTATACACACTGGAGCATGGAGTACATACACCCGTTATGTGATTGTACTGTGTGTTTAAGTGGTATGCTTAAGTGGGTGTAAGAGGTATATGAGGGCAGTGTGTATATAACCCATATGTAAGTACATTGTGTATAACCAGCATATAAGGTAGAGTCCAAGGAGGAGACATGTCCATGCTCACTGACTTGTTGATGTTGCTGCCCTCTTTCAGTCTCTCGCCTGCTGCGCCAGTCTTGGCTGCCCGCTCGCTCCCTGCCAGGTCCACCAGGCTCAGCTTGCTCACCTTCTCCCCACTTGTCTGCAGTGAGGAAGAGTTGGCATGACTGTACACTACAGTCTGTACAGCCAATAACGCCGCACACAGGAAAAACAGTCCAAAGCTTATCCATGCTTATCTTTAGTGGAACTTCATTGCTTCCTACTGTCAAATGAAAAGTCTCTAATGTATACAAATAAATTAGGGAAAACAGAAATTTTCCAGCACTGAACAGGAACAATGGCCATTGTGCGTATTGTCAGCCAAACAATCCCCTATTTTTGTGTAGCCTTTGTATCAGAGCAGGAGAATGGAAGGGGTGCTTTAGATAGACAGTCGCTGTGCTGGCTTCACTGGGCCCTCTTATTTTCCTACAAATCTTTTATATTCCTACAACTGCACATACAGCTACATGTCAGTACAAAAGCAGGTATGAGAAAGGAGATGGAAAGAAGTGAAGACAAAAAGAATGGAAAACAGAGAGAAGGAAGGGGGAAGAGGAAGAAGGTGCAATATAAAAGAACACGATGTGAGGCACTGCAGTCTTAACACAGTCACAGTCTCTGTCGGCCTGTCCACATTGACTGCGGTAGGTTGCAGCCAATGACCATATCAACTGCTGACTCCCTGATGTACATTAACTAAACATTGCATGTTCTTGGCCTGTCATGCCTTAGATGGGTGAACAGGGGAGTCTGTTTGGTCTAAAAGGATTGAGTCAAAATTGTATTTAATCTTACGTGTGAATGAGAGGGAAGTAATCACGCCCATGCTCTCAAATCCCAGGTTTTTTCAGAAGTTTGGCCAAGGACAGATTTGTGAGCCTCCATCGAAATGGCTCGATTAAGCTCAGAAAATCAGGCAAAAAATAGCTTAGTGTGAGTCGGATGATTCAAGCCCTGACAGACTGGGGGCATCATGAGCCTGCTAATGCATTATTCACATGGGGACTCTGTGCCCAGTTAGGCCATGAGGGTTAGGAGACAGCAGGAAGGGGTGGGGCGGGACAGGAACGCGGTGATAAAATGATGGCTGACCGTTTGGCTGACCTGTCGGAAGGTATTATTTAATGACAGATGTGTGATGTGTGACACTCTAAGCATAATATGACACGCTGGACTAAAATATAGCCATGCAATGAGAAAAACTTGAACTAGCTCCTAAGAAGTTTCATCGCTTCTGAATTGAACATTTGCTTTCAAGAACCCTGCCAGTTAAGACCTTATTAAGACCATATTAAGGCCTTAATATGGTGTAAATGCCTTCAACTATATATATTTATATATATATATATATACACATACGTTATTAAAACCACATAAAAGGTTTTAGTTATTTTTAAGAAATCTTAAATCCTTCAACTTGTAGGTCGCCATTGTTATTACCGTCGCAATGCACTCTGGGCAGCGATGTCAAATGGTTGCATGGGTCTCAGTCCATTGCTCTTGTCCATTGAGCAGCACTGAAAATGTCTTCTGTTCAATCTTTTCAATTCAAGCCAGATCGGGACATGACTCAGGAGGAAAGCACCGGGGACAACCCTCATCAAATAAATCAAAACGATGAAGATCGGAGGAGACAAGAATAGGGCATACGACAAGAGATAGTGTCTGTGCAGCAACGGCTCGCCTATGCCAACAGAGATGGAAAAGTTGCCTGTTGTAATGAGCTGCGCTTTCTATATTATATATATTTCTAGATATTTACTGAATCCACCCTCTTCACAGTTATCCTCTGTATCACATCACACACAAATTTGGTGGCTTTGTATTGATATTTTTCACTATTAATAATCGCAACTGCTGGACAAAACAACCAAGTTAACCTCCAGTGCAACCATTTTACATCATCTACCCAAAGTGTATCTAAAACAATGTCGACCTTCAAAGTTCAAAATTTCTATTAAAAGCTGAGTTTTTTTTAAATAACTTAAACCTTGTGTGGTTTTCACAACATATTTCCATAGTGGAGGGCATTTACAACATATTAAACAATACAAGTCTTAACAGGCGAGGTTCCCTTTAAAGGGAAGGGGGTGTGAAGCCACTGACTGGCAGGTGCAAGTCAGGCTTTAAAACTACCAGACTTATAACTTAACAACTTCAATAAGGGACTGACATAAATTTATAATTGCAAGTTTAAAATCTAAAAATGACAAATCACATTGAACAGGTCACCAATCCACAGCATCTCAGTCTTGTTAGGCCACATGTATTGCCTTTTGCAGATGAAATTTGTATGATTAAAATACAACCTGAAGTTATGATTGGTTCTATCCATGGTATTATCAGATTCCCACAGATAATCCAGTATGACAGGGTCTGAGCATGCACATTCCAGCATGCAGCCAGTGAGCTGGGCTTACCCCCGACAGGAGATCCTTCAGTTTGTGCGTCAGGATGATGATGAAGACAGCGTGGGAGCGGCTGCTCTCCTCATTCATGTTGGTGGCAGCCACTGTGCGTGATTTGTTTCCCTCTGACATCAGAGACTCAATGTCCTGCCAGCAATAGAGAGGGTGAGGGGGTTTTCTGGTTTACTTTTACTCATCACAGCACTGGTCAATTAAAGCAGCTGATTGCAATTAGTCTAAACCAGTTGTCTCTCAGAGCCAGTATTACAGCAAACAAGAGCAACAGTAAAAACCTCAGAAAAACCAGGAAGTTTCCTTACATAATGTTCTCAGTCCCATGTGTTTCCTATAGACTAAGTTGCTCCAAGTCAAGAGATTTCCATTGGAATTGAAAAGAAAAAGCAATGCATCAGCTTGATGGACGGTCTTTATGCGAGGGCACAGCTGCTGGCATAGTCTTGTGCAATGTTTTAACCTGACATAGCTCATTTTAAATAGTCTCGCTGTAAAAGTAATAACTAGAAGAGTGCACTCAGTAGAGTGCAGATCTCCTCCAGGCGTGTTTGTCTGTTTGGAAGCAGTTGTTGATCACTTGCAGCCCCTACCCCGCCGGTTAGGAGGAGTGAGGAGTTAGCACTCAATGTATTTCAATGGACAATGATGGAAATTAATTAAAATAAAATACTTGTCGTTGACTGATTTGCTAAATATTTGAGAATTCAGGTCCTTGGCCTGATGTCAGCCCAGTAGTATGCGAGATTAGCTGCTGACAGAGACATAAACACACAGACGCACAAACACACACACAGATGCACAAACACATGTAACCAAACGCATGATTCCCTCCAGGCTCTGCCTGGTGGAGATAATAAATATAACTGCAAGTAGTAATTAATAGGGTCCAAGCAACATGTGTCAATTAGGAATTTTTATGCATGGTTTAGATCATACTTATGAGACAGGAAACAGTTTGTTGAATCAAAAGAATAAGAGTCTAGCTACTCGATGAATTACGGTAATCCACAAGAATCAGTGCTAGGACCAGTACTTTTCTCACTATATATGCTACCACTTAGCAATATTATCCGGGCACATGGCGTAGAGTTCCACTGCAATGCGAACGATACACAGATATACACTCACCGGCCACTTTACTAAGTACGCCTGTTCAACTGCACGTTAACGCAAATATCTAATCACCTGGCAGCAACTCAATGCATTTTGCAGACATGGTCAAGACGATCTGCTGAAGTTCAAATCAAGCACCAGAAAGGGGAAGAAAAGTGATTTAAGTGACTTTGAACGTGGCATGGTTGTTGGAGCCTGACGGGCTGGTTTGAGTATTTCAGAAACTGCTGATCTACTGGGATTTTCATGCACAACCATCTTGAGGGTTTACAGAGAATGGTCCGAAAAAGAGAAAAATATCCAGTGAGTGGCAGTTCTCTGGGCGAAAATGCCTTATTCATGGCAGAGGTCAGAGGAGAATGGCCAGACTTGTCTGAGCTGATAGAAAGGCAACAGTAACTCAAATAACCACTTGTTACAACCGAGGTATGCAGAAGAGCATCTCTGAACGCACAACACGTCGAACCTTGAAGCAGATGGGCTACAGAAGCTGAAGCCAACCCAGTACTAGCAAAGTGTACCTAATAAAGTGTCCAGTGAGTGTAAATTTCAATGAAACCCGGTGAAGCACTACTGCTTTCGTGGTTAAAGGCCTGTATTGTAGATATCTATTTTTTTGATCATTTGGATGCTTTCTAATTTTCTGCTCCTGAACTCGGATAAGCCAAAAAGAGCTTTCTCCTACAGAGCCCCACTACTGTGGAATATGCTTCAAAAATTTATAACAGAGTCAGACACAGTCTCAGTATTTAAATTTAGATTAAAAATGCACCTTTATGCCCAGACTTATAATCAGTTATATTCTGGAGACAGGTTGGGAGAAGTCTGTAGCCATAGAGAATTGTGTGGTGGCATCCTTTCCTTACTGTCACCTGTCAATCAGCTGCGACCCCACTTTACATGAGCTGCCTCTTGATAGGTGGGTATGGTTGTCCTCCCTTCATGACTGCATGGGCTCTCGATCCCTGTCCTAGTTGCTATGTAGCCACAGACTATTCTTGGTGGGGCCCCAATTGTAATTGTAATCCCCAATTCATACCACTGTCACTTTACCCACTGTGTTTTCTATTGCACATTCCCTAATCGCCATTTCTACTTTCTTCCCCACACTGCTGGTGGGGCTTTTGCCCCAAATTTTGAGAGTGCTGTCATCTGGACTCCCCCACCACTGCGGTCCAGCCCCTCATTCGTCTTGCCTCCACCCTGCCCACATCCATCGCCACCTGCTGCTCCCCACCACCGCCATCCTCATCATCTGAGCCGCAATATGAACAATGTAAACATTGACTGACTGACCATATTGGTCACCAATTTACACCCTGAGCCGACCAGAGGACGATGGGTTTCCCCATAGAGCCTGGTTCCTTCCGAGGTTTCTTCCCATCTGCCAAAGAGAGTTTTTCCTTGTCACTGTTGCTTTAGGCTTGCTCCTATGGGGGTCAAGGCCAGGATTGTCTGTGAAGCGTATTGTAACAATTGCTGTGAAATACGCTACATAAATAAAATTTGATTGATTGATTGATTGTACAGATTGTACATCCATTGAGACACAAAGGCAGCAACTGCGGAGTTACAGGCATTTTTATTTATTTTCTTCTTACAACGCCAGCTATTGGTGAAAGGCCACCAAAATTAATATGCTGCCTCAGGGGCAACCACTGCAGATATATGCCAAGTTTCATGGTGATCGGCAGCCATGGATTGGGATTTTAAAAAAATGGCCACGCCATTTGCAACAGACATATTTTCAAACCCAACACCAACCCAAATGACCCTTTGTTAAACCTCATGCCCCTCATTCAATGCTGCTGTCCATCAAGCTTTCTGTGTCCGACAAAGCATACAAGGTATTCTCATCCATGAAATAATACTGTATGAACGGCCGAAGGAAATATTAAGTTACTACTACAGAAAAAAGCAGACCGAAAGATCTGCAGTATGCCACTGAAGGCTGCATACATAATATCATTTTTACTCGGCAGCAAAATAATACAAAATAAATAAACGATAAAGCTTACTGATAACAGTTCAAAATTCAGCCACTTCATCACTTAAAAGCAAGCCATGGAGGGTTTTTTTACTTGAAAATATTACAAAATAACCATGTTAAGGCATATTTATGATGCACTGGCTTTACTTAGCTTCACCAAAACAAGACCAGGTTAAAACCTAGTATATGGCTGGACCTAACAGTGTTTCCTCTAGGATTTTTTTCAGCAGCGGGGGAAAGGGTTTTGTTGTACCTAGGTGGTGCACACGTTCCGCCGGCGTTAGAGTGAATATCAATAGGTCATTTAAAAATATTACATAAAATGACACTTGACTGCAAAACAAACATTAGAACATATTTATTGACATCTATTTATTCATACATAATACCTCTTTGACCCACTACTTACAGAGGGCACTGTATATTAGCCTCAGTGGGAAAGTTTGCAGCCTGGCTGAGAGCCATGGGTGGAACCTTGTCTTGTCTACCCATTTAGGGTCCCAGCCTGATAGCCTGTGCTTAGTCTTCCTTTTCTCTCCTCTCTCCGGTCCTCCTTCACTCTCCTCTCCACTCATCTCTTTCTGCCCTCTCTCCTGCTTCACTCTGCTCTCCTGCTCCACTCACCTCCACTACTCCTGCCTGTGTACTTGTCTAATAAGGTTACATTTGAGAATGAGTAACGTTAATTAGATAGTTAGATAGATAGTTAGATAATTATCTCACATCACAAATAGTTGATCACGCAACCAGTAAGAACATTAAAATATTGTAGTAGCCACCACTAACGTTACATATTTTACAACTAGAAGGCATTTCTTTCCCTCTCTATCAAAAGTAACGTTAGAGCGAGAGCACATTATCGACCATCCGAGGGGCTAATAGGTTAATAGGTAAAGATGTCCAGTTCTCTCTAATAAATGACAAAGTAAATAATCTAGAGGTTATTTACTTTGTCATTTATTAGAGAGAACTGGACATCGTTACCTATTAAAATGTAAGTCCTGTAAAAATACACATAATAAACTGTGTAAATGTGAAAAACCAACTTCATACATATACATTTAGTTATATTAATACCGCCTTATTTACTATATCAACTTTAAGACAAGCAACACGCTTGGAATTATCTCACTGCGACCCATTAAACCCAATGGCGCAGACGTTGCTTCATAATTTCAAACTGCTTTCCTTATGGCTATTTTGCGTCCTGCGACTTGGGTTACAACTGTGAATATGTATGGATTCCTGGATGTGCCGATAGCGACCACCCTTTCTCATATTAACCTCAAATATGCAAGACAGGACACTTATACAGTATGCTAACAAACTGATGGCAAGTTCCATTCATTTATATGGGTTGGTCGATACAGGTCCCCTTAGCAACCAAAAGCTAGCACTGGGCCACCTCTGACTTATTTGCTGGCACTGAAAAAAATTGGTAAGTGGAAAAGTACTGAAAAAATAACCACTGGAGGATAACAAGGACATTTTTTCCAATATAAATAGGTACAGGTTGTTAGTGATATTTTGCCTATTTCATATATAGTTGCAAATCTGTTTACGTTAACTAGCTAACGTTAGCTGGAACATTATTTCACGACATATTATTCATATTCATAAGAATTAGTTGGCCATGAACATCAATAGAGAATACATTGCGAATGTTTATTTAAACTGTAAAATCTATCTAACTTAACGTTAGCTAGTTAAATCTACCTTTTTTCTTGTTCACCGGTAACGTGATCCTATCCTCTGCCCTGTTTGTCACTCTGCCTGAGGAGAAAATGCTGTACTCGGGCTGTTTATTTGGTTGCCATGACACACGTGATCCAGCCGACCAATGGTGTAACATCACTCAGTCACTCACTCAGTAACAGACATTCACGTTTGCAGGGCTGGCCCCGCTGTTGGGATCCAGCCAAAAAGAAAGAAAACAAGACCAGGTTAACTCTTTAGCGCACAAGCCAAATCTTGCCAATCCTTGCCCATTTAGGGGGTACCCTATTTAAAGCATTATAACTCCAGACGTGAACACCACAGAGACTTGAAAAATGACTTAAATGAAGCAAGACATTTGTACAATTTACAATAGTAACCCAGATTAGTTTATATTCATAATTTTCAAAGAAATAAAGTGCCATAAATGCAGTTGTCTAGACAAAAAATCTAAAATGAATTTGCACTTTTTTAGATGAGATTGAAATACTGAGAGATTGCATATATATACAAAAGGTAAAACTATAGAGGGTATGCTTTATACACTTTTCCACCGGAATACACCCCCTCAGTTGAACTGAGTGGCAAAACATGCTGCGACATGGCTGTCTTTAGAAGAGGAAACTGCAAAACCAGGAGTAAAACAAACAATTATCTGCTTAAATTAAAGGCAGTTGGACTCGACAGTGATCCTTACAACTTACCAAAGAACCAGTGGTCCATGGACACTCAACAAGAAATCAGAGCTATCTTTTTACAGACTGCTGAAAACTAAAGAAAAGAGAAGCAAATGGATTGCTGCAATTCGCAGAAACAACTGGAATCCAGGCACCGAAACGTGGATTTGCGGTTGTTATTTTGTGTCAAGTATGTTGGATTTTTGGGTAAAATCATACCTTAATTTTTATGCTTGGCTAGTTAACACTATCTAACCATCCCCCCTTTGTTTGTAGAACATGAGGCTCATCATCATAGATTTTTTTTTAAATGCTGAAAAAAACTTTACAGTTACACAAAATATAAATGAAAGATGCTAAATATTTAATTGCTGAGTAGTCAATACAGTACATAACTTAACCCCTTAGCGCACAAGCCAAATCTTGCCAATCCTTGCCCATTTAGGGGGTACCCTATTTAAAGTTTTATAACTCCAGATGTGAACATCACAGAGACTTGAAAAATGGCTTAAATGAAGCAAGACATTTGTACAATTTACAATACTGATGCAGATTAGTTTATATTCATAATTTTGGAAGAAATAAAGTGCCACAAATGCAATTGTCTAGTTTGAAATGAAATACTGAGAGATTGCATATATGCAGCAGGTTAAACTATACATATGCTGCATCAAAAACTTCTTGACTACAAGTCCATAAAATCTAAGGGTGGATATGTAGAACTACTATAGATGTATGAAGCAAAAACTAAGCAGTGTAACCCAGCGTCTCCAAATCTATCCAAAATGTCTAAATTATGCATTGCAAAAGGAATATAATGCTTTTTGTCCATTGTAAAGCATATAAATGAGCCCCTTATGAAGGTTTAAGATGAAACATTGATATCAGATGTTAAAATAATGCAAAAATATTGTCACACAATGCTAAATGTGTAATAATGAACTCTTGTATGTATTTCTCTACACTGTACTCTCGTACATTTTCTTGTATGGGGATGGGACAATATGAAAACAATTTTCAACCGTCCACCACGTTTTGGCAACCTTCCAACACTTTTGTCATCACTGTTGCATGCATCACAAAAACTATGACACTACCAACTACCGCTTACATTACACTGTGTACATAATTATTATGCAAATGTGTTTTTGGCGGATTTTTAAAATATTTTAATAGTGTCCCGGCACACTGGGCAGAGAGATAGCAAGCCGAGCAATATCAATACATTGCCGAAAAGTAATTAATTGGGAAAGACTTCATTGTCAAACAGGAAGTAAAATCTCTCCGTAATAACCGCCCAGTGTGGTGGGCAACTGAGAATAACACACACGGCTTGCTTAAATGTACAAAGGAATGATAAGTAACGTTACCGCAACGCAGCTGGAAGAAGACGCTACCGGCTTCGGGGCACTGTGTCTTCGTCCGGTCACCCTCCTTATCAACAACGGCATTGGGGGCTCCCGGAAAGCGGTCGCTAGCTAGCGCTAGCTGCGTCCAGCTTCGTTGGTTCAGGGTTTTCTAAAAGGTTCTAAAATGTTCTCCGGCTATGGGCTTGTGCCGTATGGTTGATTCAATTAAATGACGGTAAACTTAGTTTGACACACAAAATGGTAGAGCTATGAGAGGTACGTGAAAAATCTTTCGGTCATGCCTTCCTCAGCACGCAGCCATCTTGGTCCTTCTCTCAAAAGCAAGCTCCTTTCCTCTTGCGCCAGAACCCCCTCCCCAACTTCCAGGTCACGGGGTCAACCACTTTGCAGCATACATTAAACAGTCAAATATCATTCAACTGCACATCAAGCAAGCCGGAGACATTTATGAGCCCACTAATTATAAAAAGGGTGGGATTTTAACTAAATAACTAAACAAAAATAAAGAAAATACCAACAGGCTTATTAGGACCTGAGATCGAATAGCACTCTTACTAGATAATGTGACGATCTCTTGAAGGGGAAATGGCATGTCCGTAACAATAGACACAACATTATAAGTGATCCAAATTCATTCCTTGCAGGAAAAGTAAATGTTATATAAAGAAAAACACAGATTTTTATGTTACAAGGGGAAAATATAATGATTTTTCCAAAAAGCAGGTGTGTGCAAATATTATGCAACTGGGAAATACATTGTTTTTTTCAATTTATTTCATAAACAAACAACAAAAAAGTATTATTACATGATAAAAAATAATAATTATGAAATAAAGCAACAAATTCAGTAGTTTAAAAGCAAACAAAATCATTTTTACTCTTGGAAATATGTTTATTTGCCAATATAGCCACCTTTCTTTTCTAACACTTGTATTAGTCTCATATCCACAGATTCTGCCAGTTTTTTAATGAGACCTCGCCCAATTTTAGCTGAAGCAGCCAAGAGAGATGCCCACAGGCTGTTCAGAGATGTGTACTGCTTTCCTTGGCTGTAAATCTCCCTCTTTAGGAGGGCCCACAGGTTTTCAATTGGGTTCAAATCAGGCCAGCAAGGGGGCCAAGTCATCATTTTACCATCTTTGAACCCTTTGCTGGCTAGACAATCACTGGTCTACTGGGATGCATGGGATGGAGCATTGTCTTGCATCAATATCATGGACCTTTTGAATGATGCTGGCTTCTTCTGGTACCACTGCTTGAGGAAGGTGGCCTCCAGAAAGTGGTGTTTTTAGAGTTCATTTTCAATCCATCTTCCACTCGAAATGGTCCAACCAATTCACTGTCGATAATACCAGCCCATATCATTATCCCTCCCCCACCTTGCTGGCGTTTCAGTCGAACTGGTGTGCGATGTCGGTCAGCAATCCAGCCATGAGCCCACCCATCAGGTCCATCCAGTGTCACTCTCATCTCATCCGTCCACAACACCTTTGAAAAATCTGTCTTCATGTAATGTTTTCCCCTATTCTTGACGCTTTTGCTTGTGTTTATTATTTAAGGGAGGCTGGTTTTCTGCCTTTCTGACCTTGCCAATCATGCAAAGCACTTTGCACCTTGTGCTTCTGCAGAGTCTAGGAAGGTTACAGTTCTTGAAGATGATGGCATGTGAGGCCAAAGGGTTCCTGGATACTTCCTGTTTAATTCTTCTCAAGTCTCTTGTGGTTAATTTGCGTATTTTCTTCTCAACGTTTTTTTGGCGTCCCTGTAGACTCACACTTACAAATCTCTTGATTGTGCAGTGATCACGACTCAACATCTTTGCAATTTCAATTGTTTTGTATCCCTCTGAAAGCCAGTTAACTATTTTTGCCATTTCATCATCTGTTAGGTCTCTTTTTCGCCCCATTTTCCCAGTAGCAAAAAGCAGCCTAATAATTATGCACACCTGAATTTAAGGCATTCCTCACTTTAAGCCACACCCTCTCTCAATAAAGCAATTATGTCACCTGAAAATGTTTACGCTGAGTGAATAATGAGGTTAGTATGGTTTTCAGTTGAAAAAAAATGCTCTTGGAGATGCTATTTCATTAGAATATGGACTTGCATAATAATTATGTACAGTGTAGTGTGAAATATCCACATAATATAATACCACTAACATGTAAAGACACTCAATTTCAAAAATAACCTATATAACATATTTTGAGCAGTAATACTTACATGGCAATGATACATTTTATCTGTGTTCAGTAGAGACAGAGACAGTAAATCAATGATACAATCCTATCGCTTCTGTTTTGCTCCAGAAAACGATGTCAGATGGTCTATCAGCAAACATATGGCTTAGCTATGCCCATAAGTCCTCAATAATAATAGTATTTTCCAATAAATTACGAAATATCATTGACAACGTTTCGTTAGGTGCAGCGATGATAATAAAATTTTCGGTTACGCTGCCTGATAAAACGCTTTTGCCAAAAGCAAAATCAGACATGTTATACATCGTTAGAAAGTTTATACTCTCACCTACTGAATAAATGAATTGTCAAACAAGCCAAACTGTACTAAAAAGGGCGACAATGCCGTAAACAACAGGTGTGGTATTACGCACAGCTATTTTGGAAGGTACCCAGGCATCACAAATGCGTGTATATTTCACAAACGGATTATCCAAGACAATATATGCAAACTCAGTCTCAAAAGGGACATCTCTACGTGTAAAACCAATGGTAAGGTTGTATATTTATTCAATATTTAGTCCCAGATATTGACTGTAGAATGACATGGTATCATTTTTTAAAAACTTTGTCTCGTTTAAAATGAGGCAACACGGATACAAAATCCCTTTGTCATCCATCAGCATGGGAAAAGCCAAATAACTGTCAATTCAGAGGAGACTGATGGTAATTTACTGTCACAAGTCTGGTAATGGGTACAAAAAAAAGACAAGCGGTTAAACATACCACTTAGCATTGTAAGGGCAATAATAAAAAGGTATAAAACAAATGGAATGGTTGCAAATTTGCCAGAAAGCGGAAGCAAGTGCATGCTGTCCCCACGGACGGTGAGGAAAATGGTGATGGAGGCCATTAATAACCCAAATATCACTGTTTAAAAATTGCAGAGATTGTTTCTTAGGATCAACAATTAAAAAAAAACATAAAATGGCACCTCCATACCAACTAACTCTTTGGAAGGGTGGCATGAAGACAGCTCTTACTAAGCACAATAAACAAAAGCAAGAATCTGGAGCTTGCCAAACCTCATTGGAATTATGACTGGAAGAGAGTGCTAGTGTCAGATGAGACCACAATTGAACGTTTTGGCCATACACACCGTCGACATGTTTGGCGGCAAAAGAGGAATGTATACAGGAGAAGCACCTCATACCTACTGTCAAATATGGAGGTGGGTCATTGATATTTTGGAGATGTTTTGCTGTCAGTGGTCCCAGGGCACTATTTTAGATCAATGGTGCAATGAATTCAACAAAGTACCAGGAAATTCTGGCAGAAAATTTGGTTGTATCTGCTAAGAAGCTAGGACCTGGTCATAGGTAGATTGTCCAGTAGCATAAATCAAAATCTAAACAGAAATGCTTAAGTGAAATCAACATCCATGTCTTCCAATGGGCATCTCAGTCTCCAGACTTAAATTCCATCAAAACCCTGTAGACTGAACTGAAGAGAGGGGTTCATAAGTGCAAACCCAAAGATATCAATGATTCTGAAAAGTTCTACATGGAGCAATGGTCAAAAATCCCTCCAAATGTGTTCTCTAACCTTACCACAAATTATAGGAAAAGCCTCATGGCTGTCATCTTTGCCAGGGGTGTTTTCACAAAGTATTAAATCAGGGGTGCCAATAATTCTCGAACCTGTTTTTTGGGGGAAATGTTTTTTTTTTATTTAAAAAAATTAAGACTTTGGTTGATTCCAATGAATCATTAATCAAGCACACTAGTTTACACATGTTGGAAAATGAACCTTATGTCAATAACTAGCTATTTTTTAGTTTAGCATTTTTAAAGCATTTTTTGTGCATATTTATCAAGGGTGTCAATAATTCTGGAGCGCACTGTACCACAACGCATAGACATATCTGTATATCCATACATCCCTCCATTTTTACCCTTACATTTATATATCCATCCATAAACTTTCAATCAGTCATTTAAATTAAGTAAAGAAAAAGAAAAAGAAAAGGAAAAAAGCACAGTGAATAATATTCTTGGTTCTCTCTCTTTTTTTTACCCATGTACAGAGCTGGCCCTGACCAATTTGGTGCCCTAGGCAAGATTTTAGCTGGTGCCCCTTGCATCGCAGCCAATTCCACATATACATATGACTAATCAATAATGAAAATGCAAAGGATTAGAACTATTAATTACAAAAGGGTATGGAAAAGGAAAATAATTTAATTGACTATTACAAGCAGGGCTAACGTTGGCTAAGTAGACTTAGACAATGGCTTGGCTGAATACTCGATTCTGATTGGTCCAAGGGTGGGCATTATTTCTCAGTAAAGGGACACCTTGGCTTTTTAACAGTTCTAAAATCAATGCGCTACAAAATCCACCATCTAAAGCAGTTACAGCAATATTATTCTTCGATTTTGAATTGTTGTTACCTCCCCTCCCCTTTTCAATGTCCAATTTCGCAATAGATGGCAACGTTGAATCACGGTTCTAGTAACTGGCTTCATTTAGGGATGCCAACCATCCCGCAAAATACGGAATCATCCTTTATTTGGACAGTAGAAAATGCGTTCCGTATTCACCTCATGGCAACGGGACGCATTTTCATCCATATCTTTGTGAACGATTCAGTTTGTAGTAACCGCTGTTTTGAATACAATTCAATAGTTGGCTAGCTAGCTAGCTAGCCGGGATAACAAGCATGCTGTGAGACCATTCTGACCTAAAACCCAGAATTTTAGTATCGGCTAGGCGATAAGTGCTAACTGGCATTCAAACCTGGTTTCAGAGTGTCTTGGAAAAACACAATGTCTACACTACAAGACTGCAACATTTTAAAAAGCAAGACAGAGCTAGGGAGATTAATTTGACTGAGTTATGGTTTCATGTAGTTTTCTTAAATAATGTAATGACAAAAATGCCAAATATATCTCGAAATCATTTTATCCCATTCCATGAAATCTTTGTCTGTTACCTCCACTGGCAGAGTCTGAAACAGATACAGTAACCTTGGAAGTATATTCATTTTAATCACCTCAACTCTTGAGGTAATGCTCATAAAGGGAATTAAACTCCATCTTCCAATATCAGATTTTATGCCAGAGAGTAACGGATCATAATTGATGGATTTTAGTTGACATAAGTCTTGTGGTAGATTGACTCCTAGATACTTCATTGATTTCAATTCCCAGTCAATTCCATATCTTTCTCCGATGGTTTGGTCTGGCGGCTGGCCTATAATTAAAAGTAAAAACCTGTGTTTTTCGTACATTTAATTTATAGCCAGATAGTTGACCATAATCTGTAAGAGTTGACATAAGTGCAGGGAAGGATGTAGTAGGTCTTGATAGATATATCAGGACATTGTCTGCGAATACCGCTATCTTCTGTACTCCCCACTCCATGTCTATACCTTTTATATTTTAATTTTGTTTTATCCATTGTCTCAGAGGTTCCAAAAAAATGGTGAAGAGAAGAGGACCCACTGAACAACCCTGTCAATATCCACATTCTAGTGTGATAGAATTTGAGAGACTCCCATTAATCTTGATCCTAGCCATTGGTTTATAATATAAAGCTTGAATGGTCTTGATAAAAGTCTCATGGAAATTAAACCTCCAACACCCTATATAAAAAGTCGCATCTAACAGAGTCAAAAGCCGTTTCTGCATCCAATCCCAACACTATTGCTTCTACCCGTTTTTCAATTATATGTTGCATTACATGCAGTGTGCGTCTGATGTTGTCTTGTGCCCGTCTCTGTCTTATAAAACCTGTCTGATCTAAATGAATTATTTCTGGCAGAATTTTTTCTATACGTCTGGCTAGAATAGCAGTACACAATCTATAATCTTGATTAAGGACACTTACAGGTCTATAGCTAGAACATTCCAACTTATCCTTTCCTTCCTTTGGAATTACAGAGGTGATGGCCTCCCTCCATGAATATGGAATTTCTCCCTCCTTCAGCACCCAGTTAAATGCATTCCGTAGCAAATGGATCAATGATTCCCTGAGTGATTTGTACCATTCTGAGGTGTACCCATCCATGCCCGGGGACTTGTTAGCCTTTAGTTTTGAAATTGCCGTGTTTATTTCCTCTGCTGTAATTTCTGCTGTCAGGGCCATGTTCTGTTCCTCTGTTACTCCTTGTAAATTTAAAGACTCCAGAAGTAAATCCATCTGGACTTTGTTATTAACCATTGGTTGGGCATATAATTTTTTGTAATATGTTTCAAAGCAATTATGGATATCCTCTGTCTTATATATTGTTGATTTAGTATGGGAATCCCTTTTTTGTAACTACTATTGTTTGCTTGCTGCTTTTTCAGCCTATAAGCCAGCAGTTTTGCAGATTTACTTCCAGCTTCATTATACCTTTGTTTCATGAACATTAATTGTTTTTTAATCTCCTGCGCATGGATATCATTTATTTCTTTTTTTTCTTTTTAAGTTCATGATTCATCTTCTCATCCAGTTTGTCTTTATGTCTTATCTCATTCTAACCTTTTTAAATCTGATTGTAGGGTATTGAGTTTCTTCTGTTTTATTATTATTTTTTAAAAATATGCTGATTTGGCAATTATTTTTCCTCTCAACACGGCTTTACATGTATCCCAGAACACAGGTGGGGACACCTCACCATTGTCATTTTCCTCTATATATGTCTGGATTTCCTTTATCATTTCCTCCTCCTCCGTCCTTTCAGTACATTCAAATTCAGTCTCCAGAGAGTTGCTTTTTTCCTCATTTGTCAGACATAAAGTTACATATACTGGACTACGGTCCGATAGATCCATTACTCCTATATCACATTTCTCTACCCTGTATCTGCCATTATTGTACATCAGAAAATAATCTATCCTTGAATATATTAAGTGCGGTGGTGAGAAGTATGTGTAGTCTTTGCTTGTGGTTTAAGTCCGTCCATACATCAATAATACCCAACTCACACATCAATCCTGTGAATTGTTTGCTAATTACAGTTTTCTGTATTCCTCCCGCTGAGGAGTCTAGCTGTGCTTTTAGTCTTAGATTTAGATCTCCTCCACTTATCATAATGCCTTCCACCTCTGATGTCAGATCAAACATCTGTCTGTAAAATGTGGGGGGGGGGCATAGATATTAAAAAGGGTGACCATCTCTCCCTCTAGTCTCCCCTTAACCAAAATGTATCTACCCTCTTTGTCTCCAATTTCAGATAATTTCTCGAATGAAATCCTCCCTGATGTTAGTATAGCCACCCCTCTCCTATGTCCTGATTTATATGATGAGGAAAATATTGGGTTAAAACCATTTCTCTTAAGCTTTTCACGTTCCTTCTCTGTTAGGTAAAAATACTACCCCTACTCTGTCCTTCTTCATCTTATTTAGTATCTTACACCTTTTAATTGGACTGAGCACCCCATTTACATTGTAAGTGGCTACCTTAATCAAATTTTTTATTGCCATTTTTTTCATACCCTCTATCTCGTATCTTTCTCCAACCCTTCTTTCCTTAGATACCCCTTATGTTACAGAAACAGTAATGAACAGTTAACAAACTATAACGAAACATTGGAGTAAACACTCTCCAATAAAACAACAAAAGAACCTCCTTAAGTGAGATCTGCTTTTCAACCTTATCCGAGTCCTGTTGACGAGTCGGCTCTGAGGGGTAACCTCGGACCCCTGCTAATGTTAGCTTGGTTCATATGTCCCCAACAGCTCCATACAAGTAACCCCAACTTTTAAAAAATTTTTTATTTGCGTTGAGGATATAACACTGTCAACTTAAAACTTGTGTGAAATACTCAAATCTAAACATAAAGAGAAACATAAAGAGAGTAGTCTGTACCTCACCTTAATTCTTCTTGAATAGAATTAACCTAAAAACAGTCAGATCTTCACCTTAAACTCCTGTGTCCCATCTCAATTATACCATGTCCTGGGTTCTCCTGAAGGCTTGCAGTTTCTGTTTGTATCCTGATCTTGCCTCCATTGGACCTTGTCCATTCTTTGCTTGGCTCGTTTGGCAGGTTAGGCGTTTAATCCTCTCCAGCCAATTCTCCGCTGGTTTGACGACCGTCACTTGAAATCCTCTCACTGCCGTGTCCTTAGTTGCCTCCTCAAAACAGCTGAGGAGGCAACTAAGGACACGGCAGTGAGAGGATTTCACGTTTCTCCCTCGTAAAACACCCAAAGTTTCGCTGGGAATGGCGTCTGGAAGTGTATTTTATTCTCTTTCAGTACTTTTTTTGCCTCTGTGTATTCCTCCCGTTTTATTAATACCTCCGGTGCATAGTCGTGGTCCAGAAACACACTCCTTACGTGAAGCCTTTTTTCTGCCATGCTATCTTGATAAGTTATTCTTTATTTCTGAAACTTAATAGTTTCACCACAATGGATCTTGGTGGGGAATCTTTTGGAGGTCGTGAAACCAGAGCATGATGAGCTCTTTCAATCTTGAGTTCAAAGGACGGGGATAGTTCCAGTTTCTCCTGGAGGAGGGTCTCAGTGAAAATAATCATCGACTGAGCATTCTCCTCCGCTCCTTCCTTCACCCCGTGAATCCTAATATTTTCCCTTCTCGAGCGTCCCTCTTGGTCCGTCAGTCTGGTTTCAAACTGCTTTTGTAGTTCCAGGAACTCCAACGTAGCGTCCTCTATGTTCTGAATAGGTTCCTCCGATTCCACAATCCATTTTTCAGCGTCATTTATTCTGCTGTTTGACTTACTGATATCGTTCTTAATTTCTTTAAGAATTTCTGGATTTTCACAACGAAAGTCCCTTATCTCTAGTAAAATTGTTTCCAAGTGTGCCATGCTTTGGGTGATCTGTTGTATTTCCTCTTCGTTTCTGCTACTCGGGCTCGTCTCTCCTGCTAGTTTAGATGGCTCTTTCTTTAGCTTAGCTGGTTCTCCCGTTAGCTCAGTTGGCTCTTTCGCTAGTTCAGCTGACTCTGCTGCTAGCTTAGTTTGCTCACTGTCTTCCTCGATACTAAAGATTGCTTTTTTAGCCGGCTTCCGTTGTTTTCCTCTAATCATAATCAACGCCCTTTCTAATAAGATTTTACAATGTCCCTCACTTCATAAAATATTGATTATACAGGGCTTTTATATCTCAATGTCGGGGAGCTCCCTTTCTATGCTGCTGCCATGTTGGAGGCATGCCAGAAGTTCGATGATGCCTTCTTAACCTCTTAGCGCAAAGCCCCTAGTGGTCGGCACGCCGGCGTGTGGAAATTACTAAACTCAGACATTCGGAGCTACTGCAACCAAAGTATGAGTTAACAACAGAAACGCATTGTTTTAGTTTCATTAGTAGGCGATACACGACAACAATGCCGAATACGGAGTTTCGCAGTGCCACCATATTCGCTCTGGTCGTTCATTTAACACGCATCCCCTCCCTGCAGTCTCATCTAGAAATCACCCCCCACCCTTGACATAATGGACAATATTGTCTATCTTGGCATTCATAAAAATATTCTTTCACCACTAAAAAATCGTATTCCGTCATAGCAACAAGATAAACCCGACAATAACCCTAAGATATGCCTATACAGCAGTGAAAACGCTGCTCACTGAATAACGAATAAACAAGAAAACGTTTTTAAAAATGATACCATGCCATTCTACAGTCAATATCTGGGACTAAATATTGAATAAATATACAACCTTACCATTGGTTTTACGCATAGAGATGTCCCTTTTGAGACTGAGTTGTCATATATTGTCTTGGACAATCCGTTTGGGAAATATACGCGCATGTGTGATGCCTGGGTACCTTCCAAAATAGCTGTGCGTAATACCACACCTGTTGTTTACGGCGTCGTCACCCTTTTTAGTACAGTCTGGCTTGATTGACAATTCATTTATTCAGTAGGTGAGAGTATAAGCTTTCTAACGATGTATAACATGTGTAATTTTGCTTTTGGAATAGCGTTTTATAGGTCAGCGTAACCAGAAATTTTCTTATCATCGCATTCAATTACGCATTCACGTGGTAGCAGTAAAACAAAGATGCTGCTAATGAAACCTTGTCAACGATTTTTCGAATTTTCTTGGAAAACACTATTATTATTGAGGACTTCTGAGCATAGCTAAGCCATATGTTTGCTGATAAACCTAGCTGACATAGTTTTCTGGTGTAAGACAGGAGCGGATAGAACTATATCATTGATTTCCTGTCTCTGTCTCCATCTACTGAAAACAGATAAGATTTCATCATTTCTATTTAAGTATTACTGCTCAAAATACTTCGGTTATATACGTTATTTTTGAAACTGAGTGTCTTTAAATTGGTTACTGATATTATATAATGGATATTTCACACTGTAATGTAAGCGTTAGTTAATAGTATAATAGTTTTTGTGAAGCATGCAACAGTGATGACATCAGTTGGAGCATTGCCAAAACGTGGTGGACGGTTGAGAATTGTTTTCATGACGTCGTTCCATCCCCATACAAGAAAACATACGAGAGTACAAAGTATATAAATACATACAAGAGTTAATTACACATTTAGGTACTGTACCGCATTGTGTGACAATATTTTTGCATTATTTCTTAACCTGTTAGCAATGTTTCATCTTAAACCTTCATAAGGGGCTCATTTATATGCTTTATAATGGACAAAAAGCATTTTATTTAATTTTGGAGAGATTTTGGATATGTTTCTGGACCCCTGGATATTTTAGACCGCTGTACTGACTGAAAGCTTGTAATTCCGACTTGAAAATGATGCAACAGTTGATTTGTAGTGAAATACATTAATATGTTGTGATTCACAGCAATGCATAATTTAGACATTTTGGATAGATTTGGAGACGCTGGGTACACTGCTTAGTTTTTGCTTCATACATCTATAGTAGTTACACATATCCACCCTTAGATTTTATGAAGTTGTGGTCAGTAAGTTTTTGATCCAGCACATGTATAGTTTAACCTGCTGTATATATGCAATCTCTCATTGCAAACTTCATTGCAAACTTAAAAAGTGCACGTCCTCCGCCACCCTTCCCCACTCCCCCGTCTCTGTTCCCTCCCCTTGTTTCTCCACTTTCTCTCCCCTCACTGACTCTGATGTTTCCCAGCTCCTACTCTCCCACCGCCCTACCACCTGTGCTCTTGACCCCATCCCTTCCTCTCTCCTCCAGTCTATCACACCTGACATCCTCCCGTTTGTCACCTCCCTTGTGAACTCCTCCTTGTCTTCTGGATGTTTCCCCTCTTCCTTCAAGCTGGCCCACATCACCCCACTCCTGAAAAAGCCCACTCTGGATCCCTCCTTCATCCAGAACTACCGTCCTGTTTCCCTTCTCCCTTTCTTATCCAAAACAATTGAATGAGCTGCTTCTAACCAACTCTCCTCTTTTCTCTTACTGAACAACCTCCTAGACCCCCACCAGTCCAGCTTCAGACCTGGCCACTCGACAGAGACCGCACTCCTCTCGGTCAGTGAGTCGCTTCACGCCGCACAAGCAGCCTCCCATTCATCTGTCCTGATCCTCCTAGACCTTTCTACTGCCTTCGACACAGTCAACCACCCCATCCTCCTGTCCTCCCTGGTAGCTATGGGGATCTGTGGCACAGCACTAGACTGGATCGAGTCCTACCTCTCCGGTTGCTCCTTCCAAGTCGCCTGGGCTGGTGCAGTATCGGCACCTCGCCCCCTTGCCACAGGAGTTCCCCAGGGCTCAGTCCTTGGTCCCCTCCTATTCTCCCTGTACACCCAATCTCTTGGTCCTGTAATCTCTGCCCATGGGTTGTCCTATCATTGTTATGCCGATGACACCCAACTCTTTCTCTCCTTCCCCCCCTCTGACACACAGGTCTCCACTCGCATCTCTGCTTGCCTGAGGGACATCCAGAGCTGGATGGATAACCACCATCTTAAGCTGAACCCAGGTAAGACAGAGATGATCTTCATCCCTGCTCCATCCTCTAACCTCCTTGACTTTTCAATTTCCCTAGGGGACACCGTGGTGTCATCATCACCCACCGCAAAAAACCTCGGAGTGGTGATGGACAACAGACTGTCCCTCCCCCAGAACATCACGGCGGTGAGTCGAACGTGCAGGTTCTTCCTGTACAACATCCGGAGAATCCGCCCCTTCCTCACCACCTACGCAACCCAGCTCCTGGTTCAAGCGATGGTCCTGTCCCACCTGGACTACTGCAACTCGCTGCTGGCTGGTCTGCCAGCATCTGCCATCAGACCCCTGTAGCTCATCCAGAATGCTGCAGCGCGTCTGGTCTACAACCTCCCCAGACATTCCCATGTCACCTCCCTGCTCACTGACCTCCACTGGCTGGCTCGCATCAAATTTAAGACCTTGGTGCTTGCATACAGGCAGCTAAGGGGTCAGCACCAGGATACATCCAAAGGATCATCAGACCCTATACACCAGCCAGACCTCTCTGTTCTGCCACCTCTGGACGCTTGGCACCTCCCCCTCTTCGTGTCTGTACTTCCCGCTCCCACCTGCTGTCTGTCCTGGCCCCTCGCTGGTGGAATGACCTCCCCGTGGCGGTCAGAACAGCAGAGAATCTGACTACCTTCAAACGCAGACTAAAGACCCATCTCTTCAGGCTGCACCTCTCCCCACCCCTCCCTAGCCTATAGTTTAGCTCAATGTACCTAGTTAGGCTAATATAATCACGTTAGTTTTTATTTGGCAGGATTGTTTTTGTCTGATTCTGATTAGGCAAATGTGTTTTCAGTGCTAGTTTGTACTTGGCAGGATTGATTGTTTGTTTGCTGAACAGGTTACTCTACAGGGTTGGAGTCCTGATCTATGTGGTCACTTCTGGCACTACGATCTTTACTTCACTCTAGTGTGTTTCTTTTGCACCTCTGCACCTTGAACTAATGCACTTGTTGTACGTCGCTCTGGATAAGAGCGTCTGCTAAATGCCTGTAATGTAATGTAATGTAATGTAATGTAAAAAAAGTGCAAATTAATTTGATATTTTTTGTCTAGACAATTGCATTTGTGGCACTTTGTTTCCCCCAAAATTCTGAATATAAACTAATCTGTGTTAGTATTGTAAATTGTACAAATGTCTTGCTTCATTTAAGCCATTTTTCAAGTCTCTGTGGTGTTCACATCTCGAGTTATAAAGCTTTAAATAGGGTACCCCCTAAATGGGCAAGGATTGGCAAGACTTGGCATGTGCGCTAAGGGGTTAAGATGTGAAAAGACTTCCGAGATAGCATACTTCAATGTATCCTTCGCCGGGAGGAGGTGATGAGCAGTTCGAAGCCACTTCACTTACCTCCTCCAATTTTGGGACATTGGAGAGAGGGAGGACACAAAGATCAGTTTCCAGGGCACGGAGGACAGAAGGTGGTAGTGGAGGAAAATAGGATGCATTTTTAGAGCAATGGGACAATTCAAAAAGATCTGATCGAAGCCATTGCTTCTGGCGCAGGTGGATATAAAGAGTGAAGTAGCCAATGTTCCTTTTTTGCATGGCAAATAGATGAGAGTACTAAGAACTCCGAAGCTCAGTTGTCCATAATTCTGCGTTATGAACAACAATACACAGACTGCATCCGTTCTCTGTTAGCCCCCCTCATTGACACATACAAATAGGGCATAAAACCCCCCTCTCTATCTTATGTACAACTTCATCTTTTAGCTTATGTACTTGATATTTGGGGGTTCAGACCTGGTGTTTGCAGTTTGCTCTTTTTGCTCTGTCTCTTGCCTTGCTACTCTGTAAAGCGTCTTTGTGACAGTTCTCTGTAAAAAGCACAATACAAATAGAATAGAATAGAACTGAATTAATGTTACAGCATACAATCACATTCTAAATGATTTTCCGCTTCCCCAGTAATTTGGGGAAGGCCCTTGCCTGTTTCAGCATGACAATGCCCCCAGGCACACAACAAGGTCCATATAAAAATGGTTTTGTCGAGAATGGTGTGGAAAAACTTGACTCGCCCGTACAGAGTCGTGACCGCAACCCCATCCGACACCTTTGAGATCAACTGGAAAGCCAACCACGAGCCAGGCCTAATGGCCCATCAGTGCCTGACCTCATTAATGCTCTTCTGGCTGAATGGAAACAAATTTCTGTGGCAATGCTCCACCATAAAGCCTTCCGAGAAGGGTGGAGGTTGTTATAGCAGCAAAGGGTGGGCCAACTCCATATTAATGCCTATAAAGCCCATAATTGTGGATGAGATTTTGGGCATCATTGATCACTTGGATCATCTTCTGGATGATCCAAGTGGTTAAGCTCTTAGCACAAAGCCCCTAGTGGTCGGCACGCTGGCGTGCCGAGATTGCTCAACTCAGACATTCAGTGCTACTGCAATCAAAGTACAAGTTAAAAACAGAAACGTTTTGTTTTAGTTTTATTAGTAGACGATACAAGACAACTATGCCGAATACGGAGTTTCGCAGCACCACCATTGTCGCTCTGGTCGTTCATTTAACAAACACCCCCTCCCTGCAGTCTCATCTGCAACTACACCCCCACCAATGACATAATGGACAATACAGCAGTGAAAACGCTGCTTGCTGAATAACGAAATAAACAAGACAAAGTTTTCAAAAATTATACCCTGTCATTCTACAGTCAAAATCTGGGACTAAATATTGAATAAATATACAACCTTACCATTGGTTTACGCGTAGATATGTCCCTTTTGAGACTGAGTGGTCATTTATTGCCTTGGACAATCCGTTTGTGAAATATAAGCACATTTGTGATGTTGTTTAGGGCGTTATCGCCCTTTTTAGTACAGTCTGGCTTGAGTGACAATTCATTTATTCAGTAGGTGAGAGTATAAGCATTCTAATGATGTATAACATGTCTACTTTTGCTTTTGGAATAGCGTTTTATAGTTTACCGTAACCTTTTTTTTCCTAGTTATTTTTCCAACAATTGTTTACAGACAGATTATTTCACTTTTAATTCACTATATCACAATTCCAGTGGGTCAGAAGTTTACATACACTAAGTTGACTGTGCCTTTAAACAGCTTGGAAAATTCCAGAAAATGATGTCATGGCTTTAGAAACTTCTGATAGGCTAATTATTGGAGTCAACTGGAGGTGTACCTGTGGATGTATTTTAAGGCCTACCTTCAAACTCAGTGCCTGCTTGCTTGACATCATGGGAAAATCAAAAGAAATCAGCCAAGACCTCAGAAAGAAAATTGCGGACCTCCACAAATCTGGTTCATCCTTGGGAGCAATTTCCAAACGCCTGAAGGTACCACGTTCATCTGTGCAAACAATAGTACACAAGTATAAACACCATGGGACCATGCAGCCGTCATACCGCTCAGGAAGGCGTTCTGTCTCCTAGAGATGAACGTGCTTTGGTGCAAAAAGTGCAAATCAATCCCAGAACAACAGCAAAGGACCTTGTGAAGATGCTGGAGGGAACAGGTACAAAAGTATCAATATCCACAGTAAAACGAGTCCTATATCGACATAACCTGAAAGGCTGCTCAGCAAGGAAGAAGCCACTACTCCAAAACCGCCATAAAAAAGCCAGGCTACAGTTTGCAACTGCACATGGGGACAAAGACCATGTCCTCTGGTCTGATGAAACAAAAATTGAACTGTTTGGCCATAATGACCATTATGTTATGTTTGGAGGAAAAAGGGTGAGGCTTACAAGCCGAAGAACACCATTCCAACTGTGAAGCACGCGGGTGGCAGCATCATGTTGTGGGGGTGCTTTGCTGCAGGAGGGACTGGTGCACTTCATACAATAGATGGCATCATGAGGAAGGAAAATTATGTGGATATATTGAAGCAACATCTCAAGACATCAGCCAGGAAGTTAAAGCTTAGTCGCAAATGGCTCTTCCAAATGGAGAATGACCCAAAGCATACTTCCAAAGTTGTGGCAAAAAAGGACAACAAAGTCAAGGTATTGGAGTGGCCACCACAAAGTCCTGACCTCAGTCCAATCGAAAATTTGTGGGCAGAACTGAAAAAGTGTGTGCGAGCAAGGAGGCCGACAAACCTGACTCAGTTACGCCAGTTCTGTCAGGAGGAATTCCAGAAACGTATTGTGAGAAGCTTGTGGAAGGCTACCCGAAACGTTTGATCCAAGTTAAACAATTTAAAGGCAATGCTACCAAATACTAACAGAGTGTATGTAAACTTCTGACCCACTGGGAATGTGATGAAAGAAATAAAACTGAAATAAATCATTCTCTCTACTATTAGTCTGACATTTCACATTCTTAAAATGAAGTTGTGATCCTAACTGACCAAAGACAGGGAATGTTTACTAGGATTAAATGTCAGGAATTGTGAAAAACTGAGTTTAAATGGATTTAGTTAAGGTGTATGTAAACTTTTGACTTCAACTGTATATGCTTTATAATGGACAAAAAGCATTTTATTCATTTTTGGAGAGATATGTTTCTGGACCCCAAGATATTTTAGACCACTGTACTGATAGAAAGCTTGTAATTCCCACTTGAAAATGATGCAACAGTGAGTTTCTAGAGTCAAAACAGTTTATTTGTAGTGAAATACATGAATATGTTGTGATTAACAGCAATGCATAATTTAGACATTTTGGATAAATTTGGAGATGCTGGGTACACTGCTTAGTTTTTGCTTCATAAATCTATAGTAGTTATACATATCCACCCTTAGATTTTATAAACCTGTGGTCAAGAAGTTTTCGATCAAGCATTAGGGGTGGGAATCTTCAGTCACCTCACGATTCGATTACGATTCAGAGAGCTACGAAACGATCGATTACAAAACGATTATCAATGCATCTCGATGCATCTCAATTTCTGATAAAAAAAAAAGATGTATCCCCTTTTTCTCCCAATTTTGCGATGTCCAATTACCCTGTACTATCCTAAGACCCCCTTGTCAATAAAATAAATACAAACAACCAGGTGAATTAACTCTCTTTTATTTAAACAGTTTTTGTAAATAAATAACAGCTTTCTTTTCAATCAGTGAAAAATACTATAAAAAATAAAGATTCTTTGTAGTGCATATCAAAACATCAAAATAAAAAGCAGCTCTAATATATAGCACTTTCAATAGAACATGTGGTAAAATTATGGGTGGGCGATATGACGATATTAGATCTTGAACGATTAAAATGTCTCCACGATCTGCCTTTCCAGAGAGATCGGGAGTATCTGGCTACAGTGAAACTGCACATTCTATCAGTTGCACTGACAACGCTCATACACAGCATCCAACGTTGTTTTCTCAGCCAAACCTAAAATCACACTATTCGCTAGTCCCTGTTGAGCCTCCCCTAACAGACACACCAATAAACCAATAATAGCAAACAGTACGTAGCGCCTTGGGTTTATTTTCCTCCCCCTTTTGTATTTGACAACATAGCGGCATGGCGGACACCACAGAGGAGTTGGTCCATAAAAAAAATTTGACGTCGGTGGGTTTCCCAAAACCGACACAGCGCAAAACACAGTTATTTGCAAAGTTTGCAAAGAAAATGTTCGCATGTCGGATGGAAACACGACAAACCTTTTTAATCACCTCAAAAGAAAGCAGCCCAAAGAGCACACAGAAAGCCGAACAATCGGGATCTCACATGAGTGCCTCAGGCACAATCACGCAGCTAGAGGCTAGCGGTAGCGGTAAAAAGCCAAAACAAACAACCCTGATGAAGGTGTGTGAGAAAGGTACTCCATATGAAAAGTCCAGTAATCGTTGAAAAGAGGTAACTGATACAGTGACATTTTACCTGGCCAAAGATATGATTCCAATAAAAACCGTGGAAAATGAATGCTGCAACAAGATTGAACACAAAATTAAAAACGTCCAGTTTTTTTCTACAAGTGATTTATGGTCTAGCCGCACTTCAGAACCTTAATTGAGTTTGAACATTAATTTCATTCACGACTGGAAGTTGTGCAGCGCTTGTCTTGAAACAACATACTTCCCACAAGACCACACAGGTGAGCTCATAGCACAAGGCCTGAGGGAAGCACTGGCATGTTGGGGACTGAAAGAGGAGAACATGGCCTGCATGACCACAGACAGTGGGGCGAACATGGTGAGGGCCTTGGAGCTTAACAGCTGGACTCGTCTGCAGTGCTTTGGGCACAGACTTCACCTACCCATCGGTGAGTGAAACAAAATAAATTAAAGCCGCAAGCGGCGTTGGGAGGGGTCCAAGCTATGGAGCGATTTTAAAATGGCTTTTTCCTCATGATCATATGCCTTCACCCAACATATTTACTGAATATCATGATGATTGTATAAAAGATTGATGACTTATGGCCAATTTTGTGCTAAGAGACGCTGTTGGATGACTTAGTTGCGTCGCCATAGATGTGTCCTGGCCGCTTCCCGTAAAGGCATTTACTATGTCGTAACGCTTAGATGGGATGTCGTAACACATATATGGCCCGGCGTGTATGTACAGCTGCAGCACTTCCATGCTGTAACTAACAAAGGCGTCACACCAGTGTTGTCATGATTCCAAAATTTTGACTTTCATACCAATACCAGGTTTATTATCACGATACTCGATACTGAAACAATATTGATTCAATACTCGGTACCTAACAATACTGAAAATACCTTCATAGATCAGAAACCAAATGTCCAAAAGGGTTGACCTCATTTTCGAATTCACAGTTTATTAAAAACCTGGTTTATTAACAACCTTTAAGTTGAAGCCTGTTCAACATATTAATAAGCATAGGTCTATAGTGTTACAACACTAAACAACAGAAAAATATCTTAAATATATTTCAAAAATTAAACAATTGTAAACTAAATAATCTTTAAACAGGTCTTTCACTTTTAAATAGATCTAAAAACAGCATGTTTTAATAACAATACAGCATCTTCCTATAATAAAATATTTACAAATTAGAACACCTATTGCTACTGAAGTCAACTGAGTCGAAGCTTTCGCTGTATCAACAAAGTGAATACAGAAGCGCACGTCACCTCACTTGGCAACCTTAGTTACTACAGCCATCTAGCGAAGATTCTGACAAATTACACTTTTCATCCTCTGAATCAGTAATGCAGGAGACACATTTCCCTGGCTTTTACATTTGACACAAAACTACCGAACGTTGGAAAATTCTAATACTGAACCGTTTCTTTTTTTTTTTTTTTAAGTACTGGAAAAGTGCTTAAGTTTCGGTATACCGTGCAACACTACGTCAGACACATATTCCGAACCATTGCTCAGCTTAGCAGAGAATGCACATTCCAGCGCGCCTCAGAGACAGATAGAATAATAATACACATTTCAAACAATAAATACGACATAAAAAAAAAGAAACAAAAAAAAAAGATATCAACTCGCCATCCCTGCTACCTGCATGCTGCGCGCAGAGTACCTTATTATTTATTTCGACATTGGCAGACTACAGCATAAATTGCGTCTTTTGTTTATATTCAGTATTAGTAATTGCAGCGAGAAACTGCAGCTGTAGACTCAGGAAAGTTAGTTATATTATGGTAGCAACGGAATGAAGCGGACTATATATATACGCTATATTTACCGTCATTGTTTTATTATACCAGCGTGTTTTTGCGCGTTTGCAGAGAAACTAAAATACTATCAATAAAAATGGTTTAGCTATATTTCAGCATAATGACAGATGGGGATGGGACTATATGAAAACAATTTTCAACCGTCCACCACGTTTTGGCAATGTACCAACACTCTCATCATCACTGCTGCATGCATCACAAAACATTACAGTGTGAAATATCCACATTATATAATACCACTAACCTATTTAAAGACACTCAATTTCAAAAATAACATATATAACCGAAACATTTTGAGCAGCAATACTTACATAGCAATATGACATTTTATCTGTGTTCAGTAGTATAGAGACAGAGACAGTAAATCAATGACAAAGTCCTATCCACTTCTGTTTTGCTCCAGAAAACAATGTCAGATAGGTCTATCAGCAAACATATGGCTTAGCTATGCCCCGAAGTCCTCAATAATAATAGTACTCTCCAAGAAATTATGAAAAATCGTTGACAACGTTTCGTTAGATGCAGCGTCTTTTAATGCTACCCGAGTGAATGTGAAAGTGAATGTGATAAGAAAATTTTCCGTTACGCTGACCGATAAAACGCTATTCCAAAAGCAAAATCAGACATCTTATACATCGTTAGAAAGCTTATACTCTCACCTACTGAATACATGAATTGTCAGTCAAGCCAGGCTGTACTAAAAAGGGCGGCAACGCTGTAAACAACAGGTATGGTATTACGCACAGCTATTTTTGAAGATAGCCGACCCAGGCGTCACAAATGCGCGTATATTTCACAAACGGATTGTCCAAGACAATATAGCCTATGACCACTCATTCGCAAAAGGGAATCTACGCATAAATCGAATGGTAAGATTGTATATTTATTCAATGTTTAGTCCCAGACATTGACTGTAGAATGGTATGGTATAATTTTTGAAAACATTGTCTTGTTTATTTCGTTATTCAGCGAGCAGCGTTTTCACTGCTGTATTGGCATATCTTAGGGCTATTGTTGGGTTTATCTTGTTGCTATGACGGAATGCGATTTTTGAGTGGTGAAAGAATATTTTTATGAATGCCCAGATAGATAATATCGTCCATTATGTCATGGGTGAGTGGTGTAGTTGCAGATGAGACTGCAGGGAGGGGGTGCTTGCTAAATTAACGACCAGAGGGACAATGGTGGCACAGTGTATTCAGCATAGTTGTCGTGTATCGTCTACTAATGAAACTAAAACAAAGCGTTTCTGTTTTCAACTCATACTTTGGTTGCAGGAGCAATGAATGTCGGAGTTGAACAATCTAGGCACGCCAGCCGATCACTAAGGGTGTTTGCGCAAAGTGGTTAATGACTCGCCACAAACAACATGATTGACATTTTTACCTGCACCTGGCCCTGGCATTAACGTCCCTGCATGAGGTGCTACACTGAATTTTAAGCCATGACATCCATCAGTACAGTACCCTACCTTGTAACTGGCAACGGCAAGGCGGGACAGGCCATCCACATAGGGCCCCAGGACCTTGTGTTCTCTCACTCTCAGGGCCTGCCGACTCCTTGGGGTAAAGCAGGGGGTCCACAGTTTAACTTATGAAATTATCACATCTGGGTCAAGAGTTAAGAGTTTAGTCTACCTCAGGGGTGCACAACTGTCTTCAAATTGAGGGGAAAAAAGACACCACTCTATGTTCACTCATATCCTGGAACACAATGAAGGCTTTTCAACAAGGATGCATGTCCAGTCTACAGCCGCATTGTACAATTTTTGTGATTCTGTGATTGAAAATGTCAATTAAAAAAAAAATTCAAATGATGGTATAGCTTTTGTTGTGCACCCCTGGTCAAATCAAATAGTTTATTTATAACATCACTGAGTGCCCATTTCAGTACAATGCAAAACCAAGCTGTATGATGAATAATTGAAGAGCTTGTATGCAATACTGTACGTGTGTACTCCCATGGGGATGTGACATGGAGCTTGTCTAAACTGAATCAGCAGTGTTCATCTTTGGTTTTCCATAAATGGACATACAAGTTGTAGAAGTGCAAATAGCACACTATAAAAACCCAATCAGCTACGCCACTAAAAACACATTCTTGAAATCCTCTAAGAAATTTGTGACTGCAAGCACAGCTCTATAATCTTTTGTAAATATTAAACCAAAATAAAAATAAGTAATGCTGTACCTTCATAATTTCTCATTTCTAATTTGTCAACTCTTACATTAGCACACAAAGAAAAGTACAAAGCCCCATCTCAAACAAAGATGTCACCCAAGCAAAACAACTCCCTTGTTGTAAATAGTCTGAAAACCCAGAATGGGTTCAGGCAATTTACTTGAGGCTAATGATCTTGTGAGGGCCACATAATGTAAACGTGTAACACAAAAAGGTAATTTAATTAAGCGTGGTGCATTAAAATATGTACGCACCATATTATGTTATTAGTGCATTTTATCCTACTGATATACTCAATGTATGTATTGATAATGAGTCCTTTGCGAAGTATCGCAAATTTGTATGCCGGCCCTTCAAGAGTTGCGCTCAAGCAGCAAACAGGTGGTGACGGGCCAGGTGAAAGGTTTTTTTTAATTGATTGGGGGCAAGAGGTAGCAACGGAGAATGCAGTAAAGGGGAGTCAGCAGAAAATAATCAAGAATCCTCAGATTTGTTGGCGTTTTTGTTTGGATTGTATTTTTTTCAATATACAATTATTCAACACAGCTCCAGGACACGAAAACGAGTAACCTGCTGAACCTACGTTTTAAAAGAATTCTCTTCTACCGCATCAGGAGGGTGAGCCGAAGCTTTTTGGGTTTTTTTTTTTTTTGCTTCTATGAATGCAATGCATTGCTTAATTATTTGTTTTTGGAGAGGAAAGAAGATTTTTGCACTTATGCATTAATTTTGGTTACGGGACTTATTATTTTTGGCATGTTTTCTGGATTTGTGTTTCCGTGGATACCGGACAACTAAACTAAACTCGGACTTCAACTTTAACTGTTATTCAATGGACAATCAGTTATTATTTCACATTGCCAGTTTAATAATGATATATAACCTGGGTTTATGTTTTCCTGATCAAATACTTGCCATATCGTTATTTTGTTGTTGTTTTTTTTTTGTTTATTGTTTAGTTGCCTCTGTTGTAATATATAAATTCCGTTTGATTAGATTCCCGTGAATATAGCGTTCATTCTGTTTAAATTGGTTTGAATTTGTTATAATCTAATTAAAGAGACTGCAAAGGTAAATCCATAACTATCTTTAGACTACAGTTTATGGGACTATTTTGTTATGTATTAAACATCAGCAACATTACAAGAAATTGACTGCAATCTCAACCCTTATCAGTCTGTCCATTTCCATCTATTCCTATGGATTAAATAGTGGGGAGTTGAATTTATTACCGGGCTCTGACCTGTTGGGTCCAGGGCTGGCACGAAGAACTTGGTATGATGGCCAAAAAATATTTTGATCTCATTGCATATCTCCTCTCAGTCTGAGCCTCCATTTGCATTGCAAGCATACTGAAAAATGTACTGAAAGTATACTACTCTCAAATATTGAGAAGTTGGGTGTAGCCTTGTGCTACTTGTTTTCATTTATGAGGTACAGCTGCAAAAAGTTCACAAACTCTTAAATGATCAGCATTCCTGCACAAATGACGACTAAAATATGGTCTGATATTTACCCAAGTCATGACAATAGATAAACACAGTGTGATAAATAACAAACACAAATAATTGTACTTTAACATGACTTCATTGGACACAATTTTCAAACAAACAGCATAAGCTGGAAAAAAGTATATACTCTTTCTGTGATCTTTGCTGGACAACCACTCCTATAGCGAGGAGCAATGTTGCTGAATTTTCTCCATTTGTACGCAATCTGTTGGAGTAGAGACTGATGGAGGCCCAAGTCATTGGAAATGGTTTTTAAGTCTTTAAGTCAACCCTTCTCCTGGCATCCTCTGAAACATATTAGAACAATGGCATATTGCACTTAAACAGATCTCTTTTGAGGGGCAGACTTTGTTGGTAACCAAACTTTTTTTTTCTTTCTATGCAGGGCACTTATAACCCACACATTATCATCTCGTTGATTGGAAAACCTGACTTCAGTAACCACCTTTCATGAAGTCATTATCCTAGAGGTCCACATACTTCCATCCTATGCTGTTAATTTTTGAACAATATATTCAATATAGACATTAAAAAGTAAAGTTTTGCCTTTTGGTAAATCACACTGTGTATCTACTACAATTTAGATGAAGATCAGACTAAGTTTTGGAAGTCATTTATCCATGAGTGCAGATAATTTAAAAGGGTTCAAATTTTTTCTTGCACCTGTATAACAGGCTGTATATGTTTGGCATTTGGCACCATTTGAGAATGGGGATGCTGCTGCAATATCCAGCAAAAATTAAACCACAATCTGAAAATTAGAAAAATGACACTCAAAACCTATAGTTTTGTCTTATATGACTGCACCATCAGAAATAAAGGGACCTCAGCTTTGCCACCATTACACTTCATTCTGCAAGATACCTCCATTCACTTAAGAAGTTGCCTCCCAATGACAGTATCACTTAAAATAGTCTTTTGGAGATACCGACATAATGTGGTTTTGACACAAGACATACAGATCACATCAATTATTCTGAGGCAGGACAGAATAGACTAGAGACTAGGATTAGATTCCCCTTGGGAGGAGTTCCATTTTAAAGATGTTTGAGAGCCAGAGGCTGATGATCTGCACGTGGCCTCACCCTTTGGGGTCCAGCAGATCACGGACCTTCTCGTTGTAGATTTCCATGTAAGACACCTCCACAGTGAAACTCTCCTCTTCCCTCTGGTGCTGCAGCGTGCGCTCAAATAATGAGCTGCAGAGGCGCGGGATTAGTCCTGGCTGGTCCACCGAGCCCATCATGGTGAATGACTTACCCGAGCCTGTGGCCAATAAGGGCCCAAGACAGTCAATGCAGAGCCAATCAGGGGATGGGACCATGCAGACACAGCCCAATCAGAATACAGTTAACATATACAACTCACCACCACAAAAAACTATTGATCATTCGACAAACTGATGCAGGGTTGAAATTAAAGTTTACAGACAAATTATAAAGGCACATCAAAAATACAATTTCTATTGAATAGGATAATGTCATGTCACTCCGTTCACTTACCTGTCTGACCATAAGCAAAGATGCAAGCATTGTAGCCCGCAAACGCGTTGTGCAAAAGACTCTCTCCAAGGCACTGGAAGACCACATCCTGACCTAAGACACAAAAAAGACAAGGACAGTCCTTCTCTCAGTCACATTCACTAGCACTCATTCAATCACTGCTTCTAGTATAGATACTTCACAGCTGTGAGACCTTCAGTAAACAGCATGAAGGCTAACTGAAGGTTACTAGACTACACTAAAGCATATTGATCCAATTATGGGGGGTCAATAAAATTGTTGATGAGGGACTAGAACTGTGTGCGACTGCATAAGTGGAAGGCTGCCTTCCCTGAAACAGTAACCAGAGGCTGCTGGTATGGATGAGTTTCACACAATGAACTGCAAAAAACTAGAAGGGAAATACTGCTTTTTCCACGACCGATTTTCTCTGATTTGGCCAAAATTACAAGTCACATGAACATGGTAATTTTGCCCATTTTACAAAGTGTAATGGCTACTGCAGCCAATTTTAGCTAGCGACAACTGCCAATTTATGATACATTTAGCTAACTTTGTGAGCTAGCTAAGTCAGCTAGTGAGTTAACACTGTGAGTATCACCAACTACACTGACAGTCAGTCAATCACAAATGCGTACAATGTTTTTTTGACTACTTTTACTATAAATCACCCTGCTGCTGCCAGCCTATTCAGCTGTCACTGTAGGTTCTTGCCAGTCACTTAAAGGAGCGAAACCATTATCACTGTCTTCATCATGGCCAACCGCAATCTTTAATGCTAGCTAAGACGAACCTTTTATAGGTCACATTTTAAACGAGTGTAAATGAAGACAATCAATTTTCAAATGTACTGTTATTAGGCGATATGCTACATGTAGATTTTTCATAATCCACTGGCTGTCTTTGCTAGTCCAGGCAGTAAGCTTCCACTGCTGTCTCAGGCTTTCCAATCAGCCTTGCGCGTCTACCTAATAGGTTTAAAAAATGAGACATCATGAAGGAAATGTCCACTGCGGGACAAAAAGCTTTTGCAGCCCCGGAATGTCACTGTTAAGATATACTGACAGAATAAACTATCTTCTTGTAACTTATTGTTTATATCCAAGCCAAGCCCATTTTGAAATAGCCATCCTTAAATTCCATTTTGACTGACATGCAAGTTTTGGTGGTATGTTAACCAAACCTGGAAGTTGCAAAGGCCTAAATCAGGGGTTCTCAACCTTTTGTAGACCAACGCCCCCTTATTGAATGTTCAATTCCCATACGCCCCCCCCCCCCAACAAAAATTTAATTATCAACCCCAAATGTAGGTTATTATTTGATGTTTGTGATATTGTGTTATTTTTTCTTTTAATCAAACAAGCCTACCTATGCTGCTTAATTTTCAGACAAGAACTACATTTTAGCTATGTGTCATAACCCTTGGCTACCACCAGAGGGCAGCAAAAGACTTATGTCTTGTCTAATTTTTCATATTCAGTTTCTTACATTTGCTGGCTGTGGTCTCTTGTGCTTCTTGTCACTCGTTGTAATCGTGCTTATTTTATTATAGTTCATTAAATAACTCTTCCTTGTTTATCCTGGTTCCTACCTTTTGTTTCTCTGTTCACCTCAGTAGCCTACATCTCGTAACAATTTGGCATGCTCTTTTTATTTTGGGGCATATGCTGTGTTTTTCATGGATCAAACAAGCCTAGGCGATTAGACAGGAAAAATGTTTTGGCCACAATAGCGGCAGCCTATAGCCCAGCAATTATTTTCCTGAATTTGTGGAGCAACTTTTGAAAACTAAACTTGCCAACACCAACCTACAGATCCAACGTGCTCATAGAGCTCTGGCTCGTAAACAGGAAAGGAATGCACCACCTAGGTCCATAGTGGTAAATTTTCTGGAGTTTAATACCTAAGAAATGGTATTGAAAAAGGCCTGGGGTGTGAACACCACCCTCTGCAGCTGGGTCCTAGACTTCTTAACGGGAAGACCTCAGGCAGTAAAGATGGGCAACAACATCTCATCCTACCTGACCCTCAACACAGGAGCTCCCCAGGGGTGTGTGCTCAGCCCCCTCCTATATTCCATCTATACCAGGGACTGCACAGCCAGGCACAGCTCCAATGCTATCATCAAGTTCGCCGATGACACAACAGTTATTGGTCTGATAACCGACAACAACACCAGGGACTACATGGACGAGGTGATGGCACTCTCAACGTGGTGCCAGGGGAACAACCTGGAGCGTAACGTGGAGAAAACCAAGGAGCTGATCCTGGACTTTAGGAAGAGGGCTGAGCATGTACCCATAACCATCAATAGGGCGGCTGTGCAGTGGGTCAGTAGCTTTAGGTTCCTTGGAGTCCAAATCTTGGAGGACATGAAGTGGTCTCGGCATGTGGACACGCTGGTGAAAAAATCCCAGTAGTGCCTTTACAATCTAAGAAGGTTGAAGAAGTTTGGCATGTCCTCACCTGTCCTGAGGAACCTTTACAGGTGCACTATTGAAAGCATCATGACTGGCTGCATCACCACCTGGTACGGCAACTGCACTGAACAGGATCGGCGGCGGCTTCAGAGGGTGGTGTGGTCTGCCCAACGGCTTACAGGTGGCTTGCTGCCAAACTTGGAGGACATATACACCAAGAGATGTATATCTAAGGCCAATAAGATCATTGCTGATCCCAGCCACCCGAGCCATGGCCTCTTCATTAGGAAGCAGTCCAAGAGAAAGCCTGGCTATATCAGTATCAGAGCTAAGACTAACCGCCTCAGGAACAGTTTTTATCCCCAGGCTATCCAGATGCTGAGCTGAGACTCCCATCACCTGCTCAGCTCCACCAACACCGGACCCTGTTCCCTTAGACCCCCCTGTTTCCATCCATTCACACCCGCGCCTCCCCCCATTTCCTCCCCCTCAGTTACACTGCACTTTACTGCGCATACACACACTCTTATTTATTGTGAACACGCTTACATACATATGTGTATATTGGGTGTGTATATGTATATGCATATGCGAATGTGCATGTATGTATGTATATGTATGTGTATATATGTGTGTGTATGTAATATATGTATATTCTTTTTTATATTTTATTCTATGATTTAATTGCTATTATTATTATTATTATTATTATTATTATTATTATTATTATTATTAGAGTGGTTGCCTTAGGCAATCACACTACTATTATCTCACATATTATTATTATTATTAGTGTGGTTGCCTTAGGCAATCACACTACTATTATCCCACATATTATTATTAGTGTGGTTGCCTTAGGCAAACACACTATTATTATTGCACATATTTATTATTATTAGTGTAGTTGCCTTAGGCAAACACACTATTATTATTGCACATATTTATTATTATTAGTGTGGTTGCCTTAGGCAATCACACTACTATTATCCCACATATTATTATTATTATTAGTGTGGTTGCCATAGGCAATCACACTACTATTATCGCACATATTATTATTAGTGTGGTTGCCTTAGGCAATCACACTACTATTATCGCACATATTATTAGTGTGGTTGCCTTAGGCAAACACACTATTATTATTGCACATATTATTTATTAGTGTGGTTGCCTTAGGCAAACACACTATTATTATTGCACATATTTATTTATTAGTGTGGTTGCCTTAGGCAAACACACTATTATTATTGCACATATTTATTTATTATTATTATTCCGCCAGTTTTTTGGACCGCTACTCCTCCCAGAGTTTTTGCACCACATACACATGCCATATGTCAAATTGACCGGCTTCTTTGGGAATCGATGGCTATTACTTTGTGGAAATCTTCACTGCACGGTTTTTGAGAAATATGACTTTTTATGGCCAATTTTTCCCATTGAAAATGAATGGAGGCGGTGACGTCATAAAAATGTGAATTATGAAGTTACAGCATTGGTCGGCTTTGCACACGTGATGCGGTTGGCTGTTCGTCCTCACCAGCCACCAGAAAGGATATAGCTGAACGCGGAAGTGAACGGATAAAACAGTATTCCAAATGCAAAATTTCAAATGAAAACGCTGTCAGCTAGGTATATCAACAAAACATATGGCTTAGGCATACCCAGAAGTCCTCAATAATAACAGTATTTCACAAGATATTACGCAAATTCTTTGACGACGTTTCGTCAGGTCCAGCGTCTTTGAATGCTAATGCTAACAGACTACATGCATTGTATGCGACGATTAAAAAACTTTCGGTTGACCTAAAAAAACGATATTCCAAAACCAAAATTAGACGTGCTGTTATACCTGGTTAGAAAGCTTATGCTCTCACCTACTGAATAAACGAATTCTCAAACAAGCCAGACTGTACTAAAGAGTGCAACAACGCCGTCAACAACACGTGTGCAGCAGCTTCTGATCCGGTCTTCAGTGGGCTTGTAATACCACACATGTTGCTTTGGGTGTTGTCGAACTTTGTAGTACAATCTGCCTTCATCTACACATCATCGATCTAATAGGTGACAGAATAAGCTTTCTAACAATGTATAATATGTCAAATTTTACTTTTGTAATACCGTTTTATATTCCAGCGAGTTGGAAACTTTGGTCTCGTTATAACTGCATTACACATCAGTCTGCATTACACGTCAGACTTAGGGTTTTTCCAAGACCCTCTGAACATGCCAGCTAGCTTTGTGATTCGCCGTCACTCGTCACCGCATACCGCAAGTAAAACACTGAGATCTCAAATTTTGATGAAAGGATAATTTAGCTCTGAATATATGTGTCGCAAATCAACTCGTTGTAGTGATGTTATAGCAGGTACACAATGCCCTGTCTCTGCTTATACTACAGAAACTGTTCACTCCATTCAGCACAAAGTCGACTTTGCATTGGCGGCAACCACACTTCACAATTTCTGCAGGAATTGTCTAGTTATTATTATTATTCCGCCAGTTTTTTGGACCGCTACTCCTCCCAGAGTTTTTGCACCACATACACATGCCATATGTCAAATTGACCGGCTTCTTTGGGAATCGATGGCTATTACTTTGTGGAAATCTTCGCTGCACGGTTTTTGAGAAATATGACTTTTTATGGCCAATTTTTCCCATTGAAAATGAATGGAGGCGGTGACGTCATAAAAATGTGAATTATGAAGTTACAGCATTGGTCGGCTTTGCACACGTGATGCGGTCCGCTGTACGTGTCCTCACCAGCCACCAGAAAGGATATAGCTGAACGCGGAAGTGAACGGATAAAACAGTATTCCAAATGCAAAATTACAAATGAAAACGCTGTCAGCTAGGTATATCAACAAAACATATGGCTTAGGCATACCCAGAAGTCCTCAATAATAACAGTATTTCACAAGATATTACGCAAATTCTTTGACGACGTTTCGTCAGGTCCAGCGTCTTTGAATGCTAATGCTAACAAAGACTACATGCATTGTATGCGACGATTAAAAAACTTTCGGTTGACCTAAAAAACGATATTCCAAAACCAAAATTAGACGTGTTATACATGGTTAGAAAGCTTATACTCTCACCTACTGAATGAATGAATTCTCAAACAAGCCAGACTGTACTAAAGAGTGCAACAACGCCGTCAACAACACGTGTGCAGCAGCTTCTGATCCGGTCTTCAGTGGGCTTGTAATACCACACATGTTGCTTTGGGTGTTGTCGAACTTTGTAGTACAATCTGGCTTGATCTACACATCATCGATCTAATAGGTGACAGAATAAGCTTTCTAACAATGTATAATATGTCAAATTTTACTTTTGTAATACCGTTTTATGTTCCAGCGAGTTGGAAACTTTGGTCTCGTTATAACTGCATTACACATCAGTCTGCATTACACGTCAGACTTAGGGTTTTTCCAAGACCCTCTGAACATGCCAGCTAGATTTGTGATTCGCCGTCACTCGTCACCGCATACCGCAAGTAAAACACTGAGATCTCAAATTTTGATGAAAGGATAATTTAGCTCTGAATATATGTGTCGCAAATCAACTCGTTGTAGTGATGTTATAGCAGGTACACAATGCCCTGTCTCTGCTTATACTACAGAAACTGTTCACTCCGTTCAGCACAAAGTCGACTTTGCATTGGCGGCAGCCACACTTCACAATTTCTGCAGGAATTGTCTAGTTAGTGTGGTTGCCTTAGGCAAACACACTATTATTATTGCACATATTTATTTATTATTATTATTATTCCGCCAGTTTTTTGGACCGCTACTCCTCCCAGAGTTTTTGCACCACATACACATGCCATATGTCAAATTGACCGGCTTCTTTGGGAATCGATGGCTATTACTTTGTGGAAATTTTCGCTGCACGGTTTTTGAGAAATATTACTTTTTATGGCCAATTTTTCCCATTGAAAATGAATGGGGCGGTGACGTCATAAAAATGTGAATTATGAAGTTACAGCATTGGTCGGCTTTGCACACGTGATGCGGTTGGCTGTTCGTCCTCACCAGCCACCAGAAAGGATATAGCTGAACGCGGAAGTGAACGGATAAAACAGTATTCCTAATGCAAAATTTCAAATGAAAACGCTGTCAGCTAGGTATATCAACAAAACATATGGCTTAGGCATACCCAGAAGTCCTCAATAATAACAGTATTTCACAAGATATTACGCAAATTCTTTGACGACGTTTCGTCAGGTCCAGCGTCTTTGAATGCTAATGCTAACAGACTACATGCATTGTATGCGACGATTAAAAAACTTTCGGTTGACCTAAAAAAACGATATTCCAAAACCAAAATTAGACGTGCTGTTATACCTGGTTAGAAAGCTTATGCTCTCACCTACTGAATAAACGAATTCTCAAACAAGCCAGACTGTACTAAAGAGTGCAACAACGCCGTCAACAACACGTGTGCAGCAGCTTCTGATCCGATCTTCAGTGGGCTTGTAATACCACACATGTTGCTTTGGGTGTTGTCGAACTTTGTAGTACAATCTGGCTTGATCTACACATCATCGATCTAATAGGTGACAGAATAAGCTTTCTAACAATGTATAATATGTCAAATTTTACTTTTGTAATACCGTTTTATATTCCAGCGAGTTGGAAACTTTGGTCTCGTTATAACTGCATTACACATCAGTCTGCATTACACGTCAGACTTAGGGTTTTTCCAAGACCCTCTGAACATGCCAGCTAGCTTTGTGATTCGCCGTCACTCGTCACCGCATACCGCAAGTAAAACACTGAGATCTCAAATTTTGATGAAAGGATAATTTAGCTCTGAATATATGTGTGGCAAATCAACTCGTTGTAGTGATGTTATAGCAGGTACACAATGCCCTGTCTCTGCTTATACTACAGAAACTGTTCACTCCGTTCAGCGCAAAGTTGACTTTGCATTGGCGGCAACCACACTTCACAATTTCTGCAGGAATTGTCTAGTTATTATTTTTATTTCTTTCCACCCATTTTTTGGACCGCTACTCCTCCCAGAGTTTTCGCACGACATACATGTGAAATATGTCAAATCGAACGGCTTGATCGGGAATGGTGTGCTATTACTTTGTGGAAAGATTCGTTGCACGGTTTTTGAGAAATTCCACTTTTTTTGGGAAATTTTTCCCATAGAGAATGAATGGCGGAATGTTCAGCCTTGTGATGTCACAATGCTGTCTTCTCACCTTTGTGATGTCACAATGCTCTGTCTTCTAGCAGCAGTACTCTGGTCTCTCTCTAGATTTGAACATTCTGCCATTCATCTCTATGGGGCAAAATTGCCCACAAATTGTGCAATGCCTCATTGGACATGGTAGAGAGTCCTTTGTCCATTGGTGTAGATCAGCCTCGCCCCCCTTTCTGATTGGCCGATGTTTCATATTTCGTAACTTTTGAACCGTTTGTCATAGAGAACTGTGGGTCGCGTCATTGGACTCAGTAAAGACCTAGCAACCGCCTAGAACTCCATAGCAACCCCCTAGCAACATCCTAGCAACAGCCTATAACTCCATAGCAACGACCTAGCAACACCCTAGCAACCACCAACAACAACCTAGCAAACGCCTAGAACTCCATAGCAACCACCTAACAACACACTAGCAACCACCTGGAACACCATAGCAAATGCCTAGCAACACCCTAGCAATGGCTATAACTCCATAGCAACCACCTAGCAACACCATAGCAACCACCTATAACTCCATAGCAACCACCTAGCAACACCCTAGCAACCACCTAGCAACACCCTAGCAACCACCTATAACTCAATATCACCCACCTAGAAACATCCTAGCAACCACCTGGAATACCCTAGCAACCACCTAGCAACACCCTAGCAACCATCTATAACTCAATAGCAACCACCTAGAAACATCCTAGCAACCACCTAGAATACCCTAGCAACACCCTACCAACCGCCTATAACTGCATAGCAAAGACCTAGCAACACCCTAGCAACCACCTAGAACACCGTAGCAACTGCCTATAACTCCATAGCAACCACCTAGCAACATCCTAGCAACCACCTAGAATACCCTAGCAACACCCTAGCAACCGCCTATAACTCCATAGCAAATGCCTAGCAACACCCTAGCAACCGGCTATAACTCCATAGCAACCACCTAGCAACTCCATAGCAACCACCTAGAACTCCATAGCATCCACCTAGCAACACCCTAGCAACCACCTAGAATACCCTAGCAACCACCTGGAACACCATAACAACTGCCTAGCAACACCCTAGCAACCGCCTATAACTCCATAGCAAGCTCCTAGCAACCACCTAGAATACCCAAGCAACCACCTAGCAACACCCTAGCAACCGCCTATAACTCTATAGCAACAACCTAGCAACACCCCAGCAACCACCTGGAAAACCATAACAACTGCCTAGCAACACCCTAGCAACCGCCTATAACTCCATAGTAACCACCTAGCAACATCCTAGCAACCACCTAGAAAACCCTAGCAACCACCTAACATCACCCTAGCAACCGGCTATAACTTCATAGCAAACACCTAGCAACACCATAGCAACCACCTTGTAACACCCTAGCAACCACCTAGAATACCCTAGCAACCACCTGGAACACTATAACAACTGCCTAGCAACACCGTAGCAACCACCTATAACTCCATAGCAACCACATAGCAACACCCTAGCAACCGCCTATAACTCCATAGCAACCACCTAGCAACACCAGAGCAACCACCTAGAATACCCTAGCAACCACCTAGAAACACCCTAGCAACCACCTGGAACACCATAATAACTGCCTAGCAACACCCTAGCAACCGCCTATAACTCCACAGCAACCACCTCGCAACATCCTAGCAACCACCTAGAATACCCTAGCAACCACCTGAAACATCCTAACAACTGCCTAGCAACACCCTAGCAACCACCTATAACTCAATAGCAACCACCTGGAATACCCTAGCAACCACCTAGCAACACCCTAGCAACCATCTATAACTCAATAGCAACCACCTAGAAACATCCTAGCAACCACCTAGAATACCCTAGCAACACTCTAGCAACCACCTAAAACTGCATAGCAACGACCTAGCAACACCCTAGCAACCACCTAGAACCCCCTAGCAACCGACCATAACTCCATAGCAACCACCTAGCAACATCCTAGCAACCACTTAGAATACCCTAGCAACCACCTAGCGCTCCATAGCAACCACCTGGAACACCATATCAACCACCTAGCAACATCCTAGCAACTGCCTAGAACTCCATAGAACCACCTAGAACACCCTAGCAACTGCTTAGAATTCCATAGCAACCACCTAGAACTCCATAGAACCACCTAGCAACACCCTAGCAACTGCCTCAAACTCGAAAGCAACCACCTAGCACCACCTAGACACCACCTAAAACACCATAGTCACCACCAGAACATCATAGCAACGACCTACCACTGTTCACTCTGTTCAGCTGAAAGTCGACTTCGCATTGGCGGCAACCACACTTCACAATTTCTGCAGGAATTGTCTAGTTATTATTACTATTATTATCATCATTCAATTGATTGATTGTTTATTGTATAGGATGAGAGAGTAACAAACAGGAACAATGAATCTCACTGTCATGCTAATGTGTATGTGCTTAATAAGCTTGACTTGACTTGACTTGGGGAAAGAAGACAATGATTAAAGGGTGACGTCTATCATTCGATCATGACTATGCAACGGAGGTTGTCCAGAAGCACAAGGTGTACATGGGAATGAAGAAGGCCCTGAAGAAGAAAGGTATCCGCTTCCAGACCCCGCTGGACAAGATGCACATTCACTGGGACTCGGGAACATGCACATATGATAGAGCACAAGACGCAGCACAGGAGCTGAGGAGGAGAGGCTACTCTGTGCAGACACCAGGCCGCAGCGCTACGGAGCCGGACCCAGTGATGGAGCGTTTTCTTCAGGCTAAGACTTGGCAGTGCGCCGGGGAGAGGAGTGAAGACGGGAACGAGACTGCGTGTCAAGCAAGGAAAAGATTACAGGAGTTTGAGCAGATCTCCTCCAACTTATTTTGTCACGGTATGTGAAATTTCGTTAGCCCCTTTGTAGAACCAGCGGTGTTAAGCTAAATGACCATTGTGTGACTTTGCCCGTGGCGTGACTCTTAAATCAATATAAATGGTCCAAATACTCGCACGCCATTTCCTCATTTACCTTTCATCAATATAACATGATTAAGAAGATGAGACGATGCAGCGTTTTTTATTTCGACTTTGAAGGGCATCTTATTTACTTACCTTTGGGTTTACTTTGCAATTCAAATAAGCACCAATTGGTAAGGAAGTGACCTCCCTCTTTTCTTTTTATTTAATAATCTGTTTTGAAGCTGGTATATATTGGGCTAAATCTTTTTTGATCAATGCTAAAGACTTTGTTTGGATTACAAAATAAGTGCTATCGGATGACGTTGGACTACTAGGATGCGTGAAATGGCGTGTTTTACCACTGGTGAGGGGCCCTCTGGAAGGAGGCTTTCCCCTCTGCCTTCTAACGGGGATTCAGGGTGGTGAGGAATCACCCTAACTTGGAAGTCAATTATTCTTTCTTTATTTTCTTCATTTAGCACATGTTATCCACATGTTCAGGCCTGTGCAGTTGTAAGTTGTCCGGAGGTTTATGAATGCAACGCAGGATTGGGTCATTTAGATGCCACATAACAATATAAAATTGGTGTCATTTAATGTAAACGGGATGAACAATCCAGTTAAAAGGAGCAAGGTCCTGGCTAAACTGAAAAAGAAAAGGCTCAAGTACTATTCTTACTAGAAACCCATCTGCCTCAACAAGAACATGAGAAATTAAAACGCTTTGGTTTTAGAAATGGATTGTATAGTTCCTACAAACCTAGCCAGAAGAGGGGAGTGGCTATTCTTATTGCAAATGCAGTCCAATTTGAATGCCATAAAGAAGTCAGGGACAAAGAAGGAAGGTATGTATTAGTTAAAGGAAAGCTAGAAAACAAAGTGGTGACACTGATCAATGTATATGCACCCCTGGAGAGTACCAAATGTTTTTTCAAAAATCTGTTTGACATTATTGCCTTAGAGACTGAGGATATTTTGATATGTGGAGGAGACTTTAATGTGGTCATGAATCATAATTTTGATACAATAAGCTTCAAGAAAAACAAGATGCATCTGACCAAGTTTATTAACACGTCAGTGTAGGAAATGGGACCAACTGATGTTTGGAGAGAACTTCAACCTCTAGCAAGGGACTATACGCACTACTCAGTACCTCATTCTATCTACTCCAGAATTGACTACTTTTTAATAAGTACTGGTGAAAGTCACAGGGTGTAAAATCGGGGTGGCAGATGTATCAGATCACAATACGATCAGCTTGACAATACACCTGAATAGTAGAAAAATAAATTCTGAATAATAAGGCAAATGTGGAAACAGATAAGGGAAGAGATAAAAAGGTATATAAAAGATAATGATAATGGAGATGTGGACCCTGTAATACTGTGGGATGCTATGAAGGCAGTTACTCGTGGAAAGCTGATCGCCCTGACAACATCAGTAAAAAAGGCTTGGCTAGCCACATACAAACACAAAGTAGAAAAATTGAGAGAACTGGAGAAAAAACATAAAAACACAGCGGATCGGTTGGTATTACAACAAAGTAAGGAAACATGAAATTATCCGGGGAGATATAGAAAAAAGGGCAAGATTTGTAAAGCAGACTTATGGGGTCAGGTCTAAAAGCAACTAGACTCCTGGCCAGACGCCTGTAATTGAATTCATAAAATAAGGGACCCTCAAAACCAACCAATTATTACATGAGATGGAAAGAATATTTGAAGGGTACTATAAGAAACTCTATTCTAAACCACCATCAGCTGATGAAAAAACAAGACGTTTTCTTAACTCACTCGACCTGCCATCTATTGGTGAGATACAGAATGACAACATTACGTCACAATTTACAGTTGAGGAACTGAACTGGAAGCTGCAATCAATAGACTAAAGGCCAGTAAATCACCAGGCAGTGATGGGTTTCCATCAGAATGGTATAAGGCCTTCAAGAAGGAGCTAACACCTCTGCTTTTGTCCTGTTTTAACTGGACCCTTAACCCTCTGGGGTCGAGAGCTCCGCCGGCGGAGCTCGACAAGATGAAATTAACTTTCATTTCTATTTGGATGATTAACTTCACGTGCTTTTATCATACAGACGCAACAAAAACATTGACGGAAACCTTAGAATCGCGACTTTCCAATGCGCCCATTGGCAAATAATATGAATTGTTTTAAAATGTTTAAATTTGATGAATTAGACCATGTATGCTTCGTTTAACTTTACTCATTACTATGTGAATTACGCTCAGCAGGAAGTCCGCCCAAATCGCATTCACATGTTAACAACATTATAATTACTCTCCATAGAATTAGACTAAACGAGGGGCGATGCGAGATCCATGTGAGAAATGCCAAGTCTGCGAAAGCGGGATAGAATGTCAAAGTGTCACCTAATTCACTTCTTTTGAGGTGAACATTTCGTTTAATTTTGGAAAATGGTCCGTCCGGAAGCCGACACTGATGAAGAGCGGTGTCATTTCGAACAGCGAACTGATCCAGCTGAGGATCAACTTCATGCGTAAGTATATTTCTTATGATCATATTGGTAAATATGTGTACTGTATTGCAAAGTATCTGTGTGTTTGTAGGAATATCCAGCAATATGCGCCTTTGTAAATTCCCACACTACGAACGATTCGAACTATTGCATCTCAAAATTATAGGCTAGGCTCTCTGCGTCTGGTTTTGTTAGAAGTATCAGGTAGACTGTATGTTTTTTGATCATATTGGTAATAAATAGCCCGTGGCGTGGCTAGGATTCTAAAACTGATGTCCTCGCACAATCGATATTAGCATACTGTAAGTAAATTCGGGAAATAGCAATATAATAACCACTTAGCTAAACAGACCTAGCCTACTTCAGATTGAGGCATTGTTACATTCTCTGTGTGTTTGTAGGAATATTCACTAATATGCGCGCTTGTAAATTCCCACACTACGAACGATTATAACCATTGCTTCTCAAAATTATAGGCTACCTCTCTGCGTCTGGTTGTGTTTGTTTGGTTCTTTGTTTGTATATGATGTAACCATGTCACATTTCAAGTTTTGTTTTCATTAGTTAGTGGTTTGCAGCTTTTTTGTAAAGCACATATAATTTTCACCTGTTGAAGGAAATGTGCTATATAAATAAAGTTTGATTTGATGTCACATTTCCTAACAATTTTGTTTTTATCATATTTACAGAGATGCTGATCAGGAAACACAGCCTAGTTCACCACTAGCAAAGAGGCCACGCAAGCGTTGCAAGAGTACACCAGTCTCATCTCATCTTCCATGCGTATAGTTTGCTTCAATAAATGTTATGAAAATCAAAAGATGTCTTTGTTTCTGTCTTCTAAATGGCTCACTGAGTCTTTGTCTTAGTGGTGGGGAGGCATGCGGCCAGGTGTGAATAGCCTACTTAGCTGACAGGTTGCCCTACCCAATGCATATTCATTACAGAAAGGCCATTTGCCCTCCCATTCTCACCTGGTGTTGAAAAATAGTAGTCACAACACTAACTTTTAGCAATTTATTTTATATTTCTCATTGGATTTGCTAAAATATTTTGTCATCTTTTGATACCCAAGGCCTTTATGAACACATTTCAGTGACCAAAAGTCTTAGTCACAATTGTTTAGTGTGTTTTATTACAACATTCCTGTGCATGTTCAAAACTACTGTTTACAGTTTGTGTGTTTTTAGAGCAGTTTACAATCTACACATGATTATGACCTACTTACTGCTGCCATATTATTGCAGCTGAGTTTGTGCTGAAAACAAAGATGTGAAACACTTTGGAATCACTGTATATAAAGTTGATGAAATTTACACAAATGTCAGAACATCGCACAATCACCAGTGTGCCTCATTTTACCCTTAGACCCCAGAGGGTTAAAGAAGGTAGGGCTCCCCCATCATGGAAGGAAGCAATCATTTCCATTTTACCTAAGAAAGGCAAAGACAAAGAACAATGTACAAATTTTAGATTACAAGCTATTTACCTCTATCTATTTACCTTTATCATTTGCCAAAGATTTGAGACTTTTGTACCAGACCTGATCAATAACGATCTAACTGGATTTATTAGAGGGCGCCAAACACAGGACAATATTAGAAGAACTCTCCATATTGTAGACAATGCTCAAAAAAAGGGTACAAGTATGGTTCTGGTTAGTTTGGATGCAGAAAAAGCGTTTGATAGTGTTAGTTGGGTATTATTAAAACTATCTATCATGAGCCTACAGCTACGATTGAGGTAAATGGAAACCTGTCTAATAGGATTCAGTTGGAGAGAGGTTCAAGACAGGGCTGTTGTCTTTCTCCTACTCTCTTTGGTTTATATGCTGAACCCTTAGCGCAAGCAATAAGGCAGAGTGAAGACCTGCAGGGTGTCAATATAGGGGGGAAAGAACATGTCATTGGACTTTTTGCAGATGATGTTATTATTTTTTCGAACAACCAGATGTATGTTTCCCGAACCTACAAGAAACATATGGACACTACTCAGGGTATAAACTGAATATAACAAAAACACAAATTGTTTCAATTAATTTTTCTCCATCCCAACAAATCAGAGATGCATATAATATGAAATGGAATTCTAAAACAATGAAGTATCTTGGTGTAACTATAACCAAAATATTTTCCAACATGTTTGAAACCAATTATAACAAAACTGATGAAAACATTCAAAAGGATGCTGAAAGGTGGTCTACCCTCCCTTTAGACTTCAGCGCCAGAATACAAACGGTTATAAAAAATATCCTACCTAAGCTACTATATTTATTCCAATCTCTCCCAATTAATGTTCCCCAAAACAAATTCATAGCCTGGGATAAGATGATCTCTAGATTCATTTGGAATAGCAAAAAGCCAAGAATAAAATTTAAGACATTTCAACTGCCTAAAAGTAAGGGGGGGAATGGCTTCACCAAATCTTAGGGAATATTTTCATGCAACTCAACTCAGACCTCTGGCCTGTTGGTGTAGACCTGATTATGAGTCCCGATGGAAAGAAATGGAAAGGGAGGTACAGGGTTACCAGATCCAGATCTTGGTGGGAGACAAATATTTGATAGGGGCTTGAGACATGTTATGGATCCAATAGTAGCATTTACGCTAGAAATATGGAATAGTAGAAAAATCCAAATTAAAGAGAGAGGTTCGCACACTGAGATGGTTTGCATATGACTAAGTTTAAGCCAGGGGTGTATGATCCAATATTCAAAGAATGAGCAGAAAAAGGCATAACGGCAATGTGTACGGTTTCAGAAAATGGTGACTTTATGAGCTTCCAAGATTTAAAGGCAAATTATGGTCTAGAAAACAAAGATTTCTTTAGATACTTGCAGTTAAGAGACTACTTTACAAAAGAGATAAGGTCGGAACCAGATAAAACTTCAAATAATGCAATTGGGGTGATTGTGGATGCATACAAACAGTAGCGGCCTCGGGTTATCTCTGCTTTCTACCAAGCTTTGGGGGGGAAGAAGGGGGGAATCAATGCTCTACATAAAAGCAAAATGGGAAGCAGAGTTAAAGATTCAAATAACAGAGGAAGAATGGTATCAAATGTGTGAGACACAATGTAAATCCACAAATTCACTAGTATGGAGGGAATTCTGCTGGAAGAATTTGACTCGCTTTTTCATAACACCCAAAATTAAAAGCAGGCAACTTGCCGCACAACAACACTGCTGGAGGCTGTGTGGGAGCATGGAGGCTGATCACTCACATATTTTCTGGAATTGTACAAAGATAAGGCTATATTGGGAGAATGTTAATGCAGTTAAAAATATTTTGGGATATGAAATCCCAAATACATGCTCTGTGATGTATCTTGGGAACATTGGTGATGTTGTGATGAGAGAAGATTTCTACTTGATTAAAGTTTTACTCGCAGCAAGTAAGAAAGCCGTTACCAGAAATTTGCTAAATGTAAACACTCCAAAACACGAACAGTGGCTGGAAATTGTCCAAGATATTTTTGTTATGGAAAAGTTCACATACCTTTTGAGAGTCAAAGAGGATACATTTAAAAAGAACTGGGAAAAACTGAACATTTATGTGAGACATGACACTGACTAAATGTATACCTAATTAAAATATATGTGTGTGAATATTGAAATATTTTCAGACAACTATACATTGTTAATTTTTATTTTACTTTTTTTTTGTTTGTGTATCTTACTGTATTATTTTTTGTGTTGATGTTGATGTGCTGTTATATCTTTGTGAAAACTCAATAAAAACTTAAGTGAGAAAAAAAGAAAAGAAATCATGAACTGTCTGTGGTCGAAGTTCATGCAGTAATTGTCAATAGTGGGTTTTCCAATAAGAACTGAAGAATCTGATTCTGCGCTCTCTACTGTTGTAGAGTGTCACTAAATGAACACTTTGAAGCCACAACAAATAAAGGTTGTACAAACGCCTGTATGCGGTGCCGTGTTCGGAAACAGACGCATCGTTTTTTTTATTTTTATGAATTTACCCTTTTGATTTCTAAAACGCTTCAATTCATTATAACAAATGTTTTTCTTCAATATCACTACGTAATTGCTGCGTGCATGACATCAGTCGTTTTTGGTTGCAGTCATTGGTCGGCTCCAGTCAACGCTACAGTTTTTTAAAAATCAGGGCGGCTGCAGCAGAGTCCGACTCGATTGCAAAAGAGGTTCAGTGTAAAAGTTTCCAAAGACCCAAGGCTTCGAAAGTATGGGAGTACTTCAAATTATCACAAAACAAAAAGGTGGTTTGTATACTTTGCAAAGTTTTGATGGCATACCACAGCAGCACTAGTGCTATGCAAGAGCACCCGAAAAGGATTCTGGATGATGGACTGCCAGAAAAGGCAAAACCACCGCAAGTGTTGTCTATTCATGCTTATTAAATTACCATTAGTAGGGAGAGCTTTTTAATATCTTTTGTCCTTGTAGCTGCTAAATACACTCATTTTTAACCCCTTAGCGCAAAGCCCCTAGTGGTCGGCACGCCGGCGTGCCGAGATTGCTGAACTCATACATTCAGTGCTACTGCAACCAAAGTACGAGTTAAAAACGGAAACGCTTTGTTTTAGTTTCATCAGCTTCGCGAGCCAGTCTCTTTTTTCACTTCGTTCAACAGAGCCTGGCCGATGCCTTGACGTTCTAGGCATAACCAATCAGAGTGCAGAGGGGCGGCGCTCCAAATGTGGTGACGATTTTGGCCAGGCATAATCTGAAATGTGCACCGGAAAACATTACCGGGGGCAAACTTTTCCACAGACCCGCATCAGTTCGCCACTATTTGGGGTAAATGGCTAATGTTAACTTCAGAGCACCGACCACACCATCAAAGTTTATCACCGAGATATGCAGAGTCTGTGGTTCGAGTTTCGATAATAAAAGAAACAAACGCTATTTGTTCATCGGTGATAAAATTATTTAATTCCTTTTTGGTTCAACAATTCCACTTGCCCCTCCATTATTGATTATAATGGGCAAACAATCAAAACCACTGCTTCTTCTGGCCATTTTTCTGGGTATTTATTTGATAGCAAACCGCATACCGTAGGCCACGCTTTAGAAATTGAACTTTTGCCAAATCCTGTACGCAAGAGAGTACATTTGTGTTCGATAACAGCGTATCCAAACATACGCACTGAAAGTCCTTCAACAAAGTCACGCCATGTATTTGGCAAGTCTGTGATATAACAGAATTAACTCTCCCTGCCGTCTCATCTGCAACTACACCCCCCACCCATGACATAATGGACAATATTGTCTATCTGGGCATTCATAAAAACATTCTTTCACCACTCAAAAATCGTATTCCATCACAGCAACAAGATAAACCCGACATTAGCCCTAAGATATGCCAATACAGCAGTGAAAACGCTGCTCACTGAATAACGAAATAAACGAGACAAAGATTTTAAAAATCATATCTACCATGTCATTCTACAGTCAATATCTGGGACTAAATATTGAATAAATATACACACCACTGCCAATTCTATGCGCATTTGGCTGGTGGCGGGTGTTGTAATATACTTATATGCGCTACAAAGGAACTGCAACAAAAATCATCAGGGTCTGTTTTCGTTGTATCATATTTTCTGAATTTAAAATGCTAAATGAATTAGTCATTATTTCAAAAAGGCATTTCTGTCACATTGTCTTCATTGTCATAAAAAATCATGGGGGTTGACAAAAATTTTTGTCAATCTTAGTTGACAAAAACAACACTGGTTGTACTGGTTTTTTTAAAAGGGGAAACACTTCTGGGCTCATTTTCACACCTACCCGGAGTTTTGTGCGCATCCCAGACATGCCTATACTCATACATATACACATACCCATTTTTTTTTTAATGAAAGTAACTAAGGACTGAATGGGTGGTTGAGAGCATGGAACCCCGTAGGCCCGCATAGCAGACCGAAGTTGTAAATACAAGAAAAAAGAAGTACCCGGTAAGTTATAAGTTTCTTTCAGATCTGAAAACGTTCTTAAACCATGACCATCCATGATATTGCTCAGTGCATGTATACCAGAATTGGCCCACTGGGGGCGACAGAGCCCAGGAGGTAAGAGCGCTTGTCTGGCAATCGGAGGGTTGCCGTTTCGATCCCCCGCCCTGGGCATATCGAAGTGTCCCTGAGCAAGACACCTAACCCCTAATTGCGCTGGTGAATTCGAGGCGTGAACTGTAAAGCGCTTTGGATAAAAGCACTATATAAAATGCAGTCCATTTTACCATTTACCACTGATGAGCCACAAAACAGAGGCCTCCTTTACGTAATGAGGGATTGTGGAATAAGGGAGTCTGGGCATGCCACTTAGTATCCCAATTAAGTAGTTTTTCGTATTTATGCCAGATTGATACTGCATGAGCAATTACTGGGTCAAAATGTAATCTACACTGTTTCAATGAGATAACTATGAAAGGTATGTCCTGTAGGGGGGTAGGAGCAACCATATTTCTCTCCATGTTTATCCAGGGGGCCTCACAATCTGAATCAAACCAACTTGCTAAAGGACGAAATGATAAAGCTTGAAAATACAAAAATATTTAAAATTCGGTACAGCAAGTCCACCAGATTGTTTTCCATTCTGCAATGTTGATAGTTTTATATGAGCTCACTTAACTTTCCATATGAATTTTGATATACTTCTATGCAACTTATCCCAGTAACCACTGGGTGGAGCAATGGGAATCATAGAACTACAAAAATTAACTCCAGGTAATATATACATTTTAATAATAGAGAATCTTCCGGATAAAGAGACAGGTATATTGTGAGCTCATCTAGGATTGACTTAAGAGTTCTATTATAATTTACAGATACAATTTTTTCAATAGAAGGAAATATATCTATGCCCAAATATTTAAAGTGAGATACAGTAGGGATCTCATGAGTGGGGATATCTTTGGAAGGGATTTTAAGGTACATTAACGATGACTTGGACCAATTTATTTTATAACTTGAGATTGAGCTAAAATTGTTAAAAATATCAAGAAGGTTTGAGAGAGATTGAAAGATATTCGGTACAACAAAATCAGCGTCATCAGCGTAAAGAGAAATATGACGGTCAGAAGAATTAACAGTAATTGGTTTGATAGTTTTAGATTGACGGATAGTCTGAGCTAATGGTTCCATTGATAAACAATATAGGTGAGATCGGAACGCCTAGTCTACTGCCACGGGTAATTTTAAATGAAGGAGAGCAAATATTACCTGTTATAACACTAGCTGACGGATTAGCAAATAATATTTTAATCATATTTATAAAAGTTGCACCTAGGTCCCATATATTTTAAGACAGACCAGAGATATCCCGATTCTAGACGATCAAAAGCCTTTTCGGCGTCAACAGAAAGAACAGCTGAAGAAACTTTTGCATTAGAGGCAGAATTAACCATATGAAGGAGACGACGTAGATTATCTGAAGAGAGCCATTTCCTCACAAAACCGCTTTGGTCCAGGTGAATCAGTTTAGGTAAAAACAATTCCAGACGATGAGATAAAACTTTAGAGAATAATTTGAAATTGGTATTAATCAAAGACATTGGAACATTGGTCCGGGTCCTTGTCTTTTTTTAAACAGAAGTGACTAACGACATATTCACATCTCTCCCAAATGAACCTTTAGAGATGGCTGTATTAATCATCTCAAGTAATAATGGGCCTAGATGAATCCAGAACTTCAAATAAAACTCAGGAGGAATGCCATCCCACCCAGGTGATCTACCTTTGTTCATAGTTTCCAAGATGCCTTAAGTTCCTGCAGAGATATTGGAACATCCAGTGAGCTTGATTTGGTCGCTAACAGAACAGGAAGTTTAAGACCCTTTAAAAACTTGTCAACCTCTACAGAAGAGGGTTCACCCTCTGAGGTATATAATTATAAAAATTAGTAAATCTGAGGTTAATAGATTTTGGATCGGTAAGCAACTCATCAATTTCTGACATAATAGTTGCAATATTCGCCAGATGATCACTATTACATAATTTATTAGCCAATAAGTGACTGGGTCGATTGCCATGGAAGTAATGGTTGACTCGAACTCTGGATAGCAAATTCAGCTCTTTTCTTGATCAGGTTATTTAGTTCAGTCTTAACCTTGGCCAGTGTGGAGGCTACATGTTGAGAATAATTTCTCTGTTGAGAGAGCTCTAAGACAAATAACTGGTTTTCCCATTAAGATATTTCCTTCTGTTGTGATTTATTAAGACCTGAAGCAAATGCAGTTGCATTATTTCTTATAAAACCTTTAATGGCATCCCAAATTATCTGAAAACTATCAACTGAATTTTTATTGATCATTAAGAAATTGTTCACAGAATGTTTGGTTGTCCAATAATGTACAGTTAAAGCGCCATCTGGTGGATTTTTTTTCTTAAACTGGGAAAACTGAAATTGAAAGAAATAGGCATGATGATCTGATAGACTCATGGGTCGAATTTCTTTTTTTTTTAACAGAGGAAAATAATGATGAAGATATTTTTTAAAAAATCAACCTGGGAGAAGGATCTGTCTATTAGAATAAAAGGTAAATTCCCTGATGCCTGGATTATGAGCACGCCGGGTATCAATAAGGTTAAAATCAGACAGCAAATGTCTTAATGCATTTGTAGACCGAGAATGATGGTTGACTGCCTTAGATTTATCCCACACATGATCTACAACAGCATTCATGTCTGACCCAATAACCAGTTGAAAATCAGTTAGATCCATCAATATATTGGTCAGCGATTGAAAGAAATTTGGTTCATAGGAATTAGGTACATACACACTAACAAAAGCAATTTTATCCCATTATAAATACATTTAAGGAAAGCAATTCTGCCCTCCTGATCATTACCTTTGTCTACGATAGAGATTTTCAGCTTCTTGTGAATGATTATAGCAACTCCCTTAGTTCTGTTTGGGGGTGAGGCGAAAGAAGCTACTTCATCACAGTGATTTTCTAATCTATGTACATCTCTTTCACGTAAGTGAGTTTCTTGTAACATGGCAATCTCAATTCGATTTCTTGCTAAAATGTCCAGACAGCTAGCCCGTTTAATAGCACTGTTAAGACCTTTAATGTTCCACGAAAATATTGTTAATGAGGACATTTCATTTTAGATGAGTAAAGTAGAGATGAAATATTCATTTCTTTGTTAATAAGGATCTCCTAAATTCAAAACAAAACAAAAAGACCCACAATAAGTACCACCCCTTGGTCCACGCCCAAAGTAACCCAACCCAAAAATAGGAATAAAAAAGTAAATAAATATAATGGTGATTGGTGTCCCTCCCAGCAAATCCTCCCCACCCTGCATAACTATCCTAAAGTCCCATAGGGTGGCGATGGACCGGTCAACTCCCGGTGCAACATTTTTGGGCAGCGCCAGGGAGACAAATGTCTGTGCCATCTGAATTAACTATGTGACAACCTCCCAATTCCCAAATAAATTCCATTATACATTTTCCTTGTATTGTACATAATTTCCCATTGGTAAGCGCATTGCCCCATCATGCCAAAAAATTTTTTTTTTAAAAACTGACCAGAACACCGCCACCCACAGGTTCATCATATGATGGACTAAATAAAGACGGTAGAATGATTTAATCTGAAGAAAAGAAGCCCGTAATACACGTAACAATTACCATTGATGTCATCATCTTCATCGCAGTCGTCATCACTACTAAACTCTACCACCCCATGTGCATTATAATAGCATAATATTAAGCCAAATCGGTAAAAAGTCAACAGGAACAGACAAAATTAGATTGTCCTAAGTATCGATCCTGTCCTTTTAATTCAGTTTGTCAGCATAGGTTGTCCAAGGCTAGATAAGTACCTAATATTAATAACAGGATATATATTAAAATATGATATTGATAATAGTATATCTATTAAAGCTTGGTATTGATAACAAGATATATATTAAAGCTTGATATTCATAATTGATATAAATTAAAGCTTAGTGTTAATAATGATTTATATATTCAAGCATGGTATTAATAATAAGATGTATATTAAAACTTTGTATATTATTATTATGATTATTATCATCACCAATAATAACCATAACAATAATAATAAACAATAACAACAAATAAAAATATTAAAGGTTAGTATTAATAATAAGATATCTATTAAAGCTTGGTATTAATAGTAATCTATATATTAAAACTTGGTATTAATAATATATTAAAGTTTGGTATTAATAATAACAATAATAACATGGGATTGTTGTTCCCTATTGATTTGAGCTGGAATACACAGAAGAAGAGCTGGCTAATTTGTAAGCTGATTTGGGGTGTGAAATTTTTTTTCCCACCCGGTGTACACTTGCAGACATCGTGAAAATATTAAAAACAGCGAGGCACTTCACGTCCCGAGGTAATCAGTGAGGCAGTGATGATGACACTGACGTAACGTGCACTCTCACGCAGCAGCGCGCAGAGGCTAAGCCTATCTGTCTGGAGCTCACAGTCACCACCAGTAAAATTACTCTTCTCAACTCCGCTTGTAAAACTGGTTTGAATGTTATTCTCAGCACGTTGAAGACCTAGTGTTATATATGAAACGACGTGCACGAAAATACGGGACAAACTGCGTCCCCTATTGAATCAATACAGGACGTAGCATTTAACTTTGAAATCCGGGATGATCCTGTATTATACGAGACGGGTGGCAACCCTAGCAACAAGGCACTCCGATTTCTCGGCTGTCACCAACCCCGGAGTCTTGGGAGACTTCATTCCGAATGCCAAGGATCAATTGGAAACGACATTCCACACCAGATGGTCCAAATGGGACTCTCTCGGAAATGTAAGTGTGTTGGCTATATACCTATATAGTAATGTCAGTGGATAGCATAACGTTATCGTTAGCGAATGGAAATCCTAGTTTTGACGACTGGTGTTCATGTGTGGTAGTCTATGCATGTGTCTTCGCTGAGAGTAACGTTAGCGTAAAATCCTGTTTTGAACACAGAGGTATAGGGCTTGGCGCATCAGATAAACTACAAGACTGTAACGTTACATCTCTGACACATGAATGAAGTTTGCAAGAGTGACAATCAAAATGATGCCTAGAACTTTTATGACAGTCTGCTAATATCTGCATGAGCCTTAACGGAATGTTTTGCTTTGCTTCTTCTCGATTTTGCCGCGAAATGAGATCGAAGCAGAAGAAAAAACTGGAAACCATACTACTATGTGGACTTCCGCTAAAAAAAAACAGGTCTTTGTTTCTAACGTTACAAATTTAAAATGAAATAACTAATTGAAAAATGAAGGGCGACAAATTCATTAGAAGGACAATATCAGTCATGAGCAGCAGGGACGTGTGTTTACAATGAGTCTAACATGGAGTCTGATGTTGAATGGGCTTCTATTGGATGGGGGGGAGGTTTGCTCACATGGGAATCAAAAATCTACAAATATCTAAATATTGAAGCAAGCAACCTAAAAAATGTCTGGGATGCACACAAAGAGTTAGCTGCTCGTCCAGGCTATGGTGACTTCTCGCCTTGATTACTGCAACTCTCTCCTTGCAAGCCTGCCAGCTTGTGCCATACAGCCACTACAGATGATTCAGAATGCCAATGCCCGACTCATCTACAACCTTCCCAAATTCTCCCACGTCACTCCTCTGCTGCGATCACTCCACTGGCTACCGGTCGCTGCCAGGATCCGGTTCAAAGCTCTGACCCTTGCCTACACTGCTGCCAACAGGACAGCCCCCATCTACTTGCAGGACATGACTCGATTCTATGTGCCTACTCGACCACTCCACTCTGCATTAGCAGGGCGCCTTGTAACCCCTCCCACCCGTCCAAAGGGTTCACAGAGCTTCTCCACCCTAGCTCCCCAGTGGTGGAACGAACTCCCCGTCCCTCTCCGAACCTCCCCCTCACTACCCATCTTCCGCCGTGGCCTGAAGACTCATCTCTTCAGACTATACCTAGACTAACCACCACCACGCTGTATATTTCACTTTAAATCCCCCGCCCCCCCCCCCCTTTTTTTCATGACACTTGTTGCCCCATCCCAGCACTTTTTGGTAATTTGTATTTGTCCTAATACTGTAGCTTATTCTTCTGCCTAGTTGGCTTTGCAGAGGTTAGGTCTGAATAGTGTTCACTGTGTGAACTAAACTGTGTTCTTGGCTGTACAAAATAAGTATTGTACCTTACTGAACCTGTGTTTAGCAGTTGTCTATGACCATGAAATGCACTTTTTGTATGTCGCTTTGGGTAAAAGCGTCTGCCAAATAAATGTAACGTAATAAAATGTAAAATGAGCCCAGAAGTGTTATAAAGGGCAATTCCCCTTTAAGTGGTTGGAATCACACTAATTTTGCAGTAAAAAATATGGCACCGCATGCTATGTCAGATTTAGAGATCTTATTCAACTAAAATCTTGATGGTGAACGAAAGTTAACCTAGCAAGAAAAAGAAATTCTACACCAAAACGATCCAAAATACATGAACATCTGGTGTCAACACTCATCTTAAAACAGTACTTGAATTTGATTAACATTCATCGGCTTTGAATAATTACATTTTTATAATCAACATAACATTACATCAGTCGGAATATAGCTTTTACAACTTGCTTCCGGAAATGATGTAGCCAACCAGTACAGTATATAGTAAGTGTGTAGCTATTGTTAGTTGCTTTAAATTGACAGAACATTGTAACACCTTCATTCCATTTATACTGATGTACAGTACCAGTCAAACGTTTGGACACACCTGCTTATTTCATCATTTTCACCACATGCAGTACCATATATTTCCAATGGAGGGTAGAAGGGTGAAACTGATGTAGGAATAAATCCCATGCACTTCGAAATATGGCAGGTGGTCTTTATTTTTTTTTTAAATATGAAAAATTCTACAGGTCCTGGAGCACCTGTTAAGATAGATGTCATCATGAACACCAGTATGTACCAAGATATTTAAATAACAAAACAGGGCACGCCCCCCCCCCCCCCCAAATGAGCTTCCAAGATTTCCATTTTCATTTAAAAATTAAACTTTTGAATGCAATTCACTTTTGAGTGTAATTCATGATTATCTGCTTATATAACTACAGACATCATATAATAAAACATTAAGTGTTTGTAGACAGGTTTATACAGTTTAAAGCATTATTAATCATGAAAAAACTGGTTTAAGCAGGTGTGTCCAAACTATTGACTGGCACTGTAAATGTAGTGAGTAACATCAGAGAACACGCTACTGTATCAATCTTGGCCAGCCGATAATTAATCATATGGCAGTGCAAACATCCACAATATCATTTCCAAACGTAATTGACATATCCAGCTTAACAGTTTGATATGGACTGCTTTGCTAACTTCACGGTGGAAATAATGTTTTAAAGCACTGTAGCCACATTCACATCAACAGTGCCTTCGGAAAGTATTCAGACCCCTTCACTTTTTCCACATTCTGTTACGTTACAACCTTTTTTCAGCCAGTTCTAAAATTGATTACATTAATTTTTATTCTCATCAATCTACACACAATACACCATAATGACAAAGCAAAAACAGGTTTTTAGAAATGTTTGCAAATTTATTAAAAATAATAAACTAAAATCACATTTACATAAGTATTCAGAACCTTTGCTATCAAAATTGAGCTCAGGTGCATCCTGTTTCCATTGATCATACTTGAGATATTTTTACAACTTGATTAGAGTCCACCTGTGATAAATTCAATTGATTGGACATGATTTGGAAAGACACACACCTGTCTATATAAGGTCCCACAGTTTTCAGTGCATATCAGAGCAAAAACCAAGCCATGAAGTCAAAGGAGTTGTCTATAGACTTCCGAGACAGGATGGAGTCGAGGTACAGATCTGGGGAAGGGTACAAAAACATTTCTGCAGCATTGAAGGTCCCAAAGAACACAGCGGACTCCATAATTCCTAAATGGAAAAAGTTTGGAATCACTAGGACTCTTCCTACAGCTGGCCGCCTGACCAAACTGAGCAATCGGGAGGAGAAGGGCCTTGGTCAGGGAGATGACCAAGAACCCAATAGCCACTCTGACAGAGCTCCAGAGTTCCTCTGTGAAGATGGGAGAACCTTCCAGAAGGAGAACCATCTCTGCAGCACTCCACCAATCAGGCCTTTATGGTAGAGTGGCCAGACGGAAGCCACTCCTCAGTAAAAGGCACATGACAGCCCGCTTGGAGTTTGCCAAAAAGGCACCTAAAGGACTCTCAGACCATGGGAATCAAGATTCTCTGGTCTGATGAAACCAAGATTGAACTTTTTGGCCACAATGCCAAGCCTCATGTCTGAAGGAAACCAGGCACCGCTTATCACCTAGCCAATACCATCCCTACGCTGAAGCATGGTGGTGGCAGTATCATGCTGTGGGGAGGTTTATCAGCAGCAGGAACTGGGAAACTAGTCAGGATCGAGGGAAATCGCTGTGCAGCAATGCTCCCTATCCAATCTGACAGAGCTTGAGAGGATCTGCAGAGAAGAATGGGAAAAATACCCCAAATACCCCAAATGTGTCAAGGTTGTAACGTCATACCCAAGAAGAGGCTGTGATCGCTGTGACTCAACAAAGCACTGCGGAAAGTGTGTGAATACATATGTAAATGTGATCTTTCAGTTTTTTATTTTTAATAAATTTGCAAAAATTTCTAAAAACCTGTTTTCTCTTTGTCATTATGGGTTATTGTGTGTGGATTGATGAGAATAAAAATTAGTTTAATCCATTTTCTGTAGGAAGGCTGTAACATAATAAAATGTGAAAAAAGTGAAGGGGTCTGAATACTTTCTGAAGGCACTGTAAATAGCCAACAAATAGATAATTAATGCAAAGTAGTATCCTCTAGATCTGCATTCTAGACCAATGTCTTGCGGAAGTTGAGATGCAGGACGCAAGCATTCTAAAGTAAAGAGATTACCAGGCAGGCATGCTGGCAACTGGCAAATCCCAGATATTAACATCTTCTATGTACACGCCAACTCCCCCCAACTTCAAGTTGGCGATATAACATTGAACATTAGTGCAGCCGCTTTGTTCCCTTTGTGGAATCAATGCATTTCCTTGTACAGACTTGCCTGTGGGTCGGCTTTTCCAACTTCAGTTAACAAGGGCGACAATGCTCCCCCGTGTTCAACGGCAATTTGAACACTGTCTTCAGTATATTATGACACTGTATATAATTATTATATTATATACTGTATAATATAATAAATTGTTCATGTTTACGGTATCATAAACTGGTTGTCATACCATGTCAACCAGTCATTTTGACCAGTACAGGAAAAAGGAGCCTGACATTTTCTCAAAGTGCCGGTCAAAGTGACCGGTTGATTGGCACCAGCCTAAAACTATAGCTAACAAGCTAGAAGCTGTAACTTTTCAGTTAACACACCGATAAATTTTTTTTCTACAAAGTCTGACAACACTCAAGAGATCTTGTTAGAAATAATACTCACATCAAAACATTTGAAATTATTTAATTATTATGCACAAGATAACACAAAGGCAACAGTCGCTACCTAGCTAAGCTGGAAAACTTCACAACTGTTAGCTTACAAGCAGCTAGCGAGCTATAATTTACCCACAGTTCCGTGGCTGTATCTTTGTGGTTGTGAGACAAACATGGTTGTCTCGGGACAAATCTTACTGATTTAGTTCTTAACCAATCAAAATTCAATGCGGAATCATGATATTTGGTCATGTCTTTCTCTATTCTGTTCAGCCTAGAAAATGTTTTGATCAAGGAAAAATGTGAGATGTTAGTCTGCTTCTATTGATTACCACAATGAAAGCTTTTGGCTCCTAATTCATGCTGAAGAGAGTTTGATGAATTTCTACAACACTCATAGGAAATACATGGCAGACTCATCAGTAATACTATTTCTGGGCCACGGCTGCCATCTTGCGATGTTGCCACAAGCGGAAGTATCAAATTTAATAGGATTGAATGGAACCACGTGACCATGTTTCTCTTCTAGTTCTTATCCAGTTCAGTGGTTTTACATTTACAAAAACAGCTCGAGGGAAGAAACGGGACGAATTTGAACCTTTAAGCCTCTACCTCTTCTCAGTCTTATCCATTATGTTATCATAAATATGGCTGTTGGTGCAATGAAATATTGTATTGTAACTTTTGTTAAAGGTAACATTCGGTAGGCTAGGAAACAACAAACGTAGCCTGCCCAGGCTACTGACATGCAAAGGTGGACCACCTGGCAACAATTTTTTCAGTAAATTGTCTGAGAAATGATGTTTTGATAAACCTTAAAGCCTACCATCAACATAGAAGCAAAATAAATGTACACCATAATTTTAAACACGGTGCTGGTAATCGTAGTAATTATATAAAAAGAAAATAACACAACACGTAAACATTGCAATTTTAAAACCATTGGTAAGCTTCTTTTATAAAGCCGACTGTTACCCATGTAGCCTACTTTTTAGTTTGGCCAGAAAAAGAAAGGCACAATTACCAGTGATGGGTTATGATTAAAAAGTTGACTTACAGAAAATGTTATGTAAGCAATTATATAAGCAATTATATAACATATCAAATATCTTATGGTAACTTGATAAACTTTTAAAGGCTGTATATCTAACTGTACGCTGTTTCACCCTATGCCATGTTCTTGTTGCAATGTAAGCTAGAGGAGGTAGAATCCAGCTGTGGTATTTTATCAAGTGATTTAGGGGTTTAGAGGACCTCTAGTCCTGCATGGTCAGCCTTGGTATAGACTCCCTGATCCTAACTTATAACTGGCTAGTAATAGAATCTTTGCATATGGTGATTAAATGAATCTCATAGGCTGGGACGACAATTCTTTGTCTCTGAAAACTATATAAACTCATATATTGGACTTTATATTTTCAAAGACTGTACTTGTACCTCTTCCCGACCGGTCGTATTATTAAAAGGAGCTCCTGACTCTGTCGTTTGTTATCTTTAACTTCAAGACCATCATTTTTGTTAAGAAATTCCTACACCAGCCTTTTCTTATGTTAGTTTCTTCTTAGCCATCTTATTTCTTTTATCCAAGTGTTTAATAATGGGAACGGGAAGTACACTGGCCAACTCTCAGCTGGTGAGCTTTTCTTTTTTTAGATTACACAAAATTGAAGATTAACATTGGCAATCTAGCAGTTAGCAAATGTTACTAATCTAATATTCATGTGAGATGCAACCAAGGCAGTACAGTGGGTAGTTAAGGTTTGTCTGACAGCATTACACAAACAAACCAGCTGTCCACGATTTACAAATACAGGACTCACCTCCAAACACACCTCAGCTCCTAAAAAGGGCTCTTTGCAGCTCCTCTATTGCTAACTGATGTCAGTCCAACAATACACAATACAATTAACTAGCATACTAACGCTGTGAACGCACACTGCCTGTTGGTACCAACCAAACCTTATATCTGACTAACAATAACAGAAGCTTAGCTATCAAGACAACAACATGAACACATAACCAGCAAATTGTCCATTTCTATGTTGTTATCTAGTTTGCAAAGTTGCTTGCTAGCCAGCTGAGTATCCCATGTTCACAAGAGCAAGCCAGTGTTATGCTAGGTTCGCTGTCACTTGTGAAACTCAAGTATACAGTTCCATTTGATTTTGGGTAAAAAAAAAAAAAAAAAAGTCTCTCGGTATGTTTTCTGTCATGGATAGCTAGCTAGCCACCTACAGTACTTCATTTGCTTCAAAACTGCAGTAATATGCAAAATCATAGCAAAGCTGTTTTCATAAAAATTCAGCGATGAAATGCAGGCCATTGCATAACATACTAGCCATACAAGGTATGACACCAATTGCAATTATGACTGAAAGCAGCTACATGGAATTTTTAAAAATATGAAACAATTATGTCTAATCTAAATAAAACGGTTATTTCAGGATGTAGTCTAGTTTAAGCTATTGCCACTAGAGTGAGACTTTCTGCATGCCATATTCAGTATGACATCACTGTGAACTTCAACCATATATATACACATATCTAGCATCCATTTTTATTACTCTACTGAAACACCCAGTTGTAGCTGTCGGCTTTTTTTGAGGATATAAACTCCACACATCCTCTGAAATGCATGCAGCCAGACACCGCTTCTTTGGGTGTTGCTCTGTAAATCACCGGCTGAACAGCATCATTATCGCACAGGAGGATCTGCAGCAGGCAACTAACTGATTACAGGAAAGGCAGGGGATTCCCTGCAGATTGAGGCCCTCGCTGCCCAAGGAAACGTTAACTAGTTATTGATGAACATGAAAAACAACCAACCAGCAAACTTGTCTGTTTCAGACTCGTCCATTGACCAGAAGCAGTGATCATAGGCGAAAACCTGTAGGAGAGCAGGAGGGGAGACTGTTTTGATTCCAGTTCAAACTGCTACGCTGTAATTAGAGTAGCTACCTAACAGTTTAGCCGCGTTTCCACCGCAGGAACTTTCCCCAGGAACGAGGAACCTTTTGAGGAACTCAGTGCATTTCCACCGCAGGAACCAGGGTCTAAATTAAGTTCCGGGGACTTTATTTTACCCCCAAAAAAGTCCCTGCTCGGGGGGTAGTACTTTCCGAAAGTACCGGAACTTTTGGGGTGGGGCACAAGCGCTGAATATTTCTGACCGGTCGACTACTCGCAGTATTTTATTTCAACCGGCATTTTTAAAAATCTGCGGCCGCAAACTGATTTATTTTCATAATAACTTGAATTAAAACTTGTACTGCGGCGCAGTAGCCTACTTTTGGTTATAGCCTGCCAACGTCTTGGAACAGATGAGAAATTAAGATTGAGGATTATAACGTGTGCTCTTCTTTTCTTGCTTTAGTATTCGTTTTATAAAATGTTAAGCATTCGTGCTGGGACAGCATATTACGTACCAAGACATTCAAACGGTTTAATTCGGTTGCTGAATATTTTCTTCTGGATTTTCTTTGTTAGTCCGTTATAATTGACTCAAAACGTTTGCCACAGTTATGTGAGGTATGCGGTAGTTCTGCGTAATTTACATTGGGGATACAGTAAAAGCAAACTAGAAATCACCTTCTGCATTTTTTGTCAAGGTAAAATAACAGGTTAATTCTAGTAATCGTCCCTTCTGTTTTTTCAGACTGCCATAATTTCACTCTGCGATTCTTCAATTCCACAAAAAGAGCAGGAAGACTAGACATGGACTCTATTTATATGGTGCATGGCTCGCATCTGGAGGGCACACTTTGCTGCTCCGCTAGCAGTAACTTTCAAGGAAAGCAAACGGTGGCTGTACCACTGCAATATTAATTTAAATTTTCACGTCCGAGTTGTCATTCTATTTATTCTTGTCATTTTGCGACTAGCCTATATTGGAAATGACGATAAGAGTGGAATTAATCAATTCAACAGCAAATTGTTTATTAGTAGAATGTGAATGCATTCTGTCGTCTCGGATGTCAAGACATGAAAGTGAATGTTTGCATAAAAACATAATGAATGTGTTTGAGAGGATATATAAAACAGGTACAATCTGTATATTGCCCTGTTATATTCTGTTTGTTGCATAACAACGGTCCAAGTTGAACTACCAACGAGAGTTTTGCTTGACAATGGTAAAATAATATGCCCAAACAGCCGCGGAAGAATATTTCAATTTCAGGTGATTAAGTCGATAAAAATCAATAAATACTAAAGTAACCATATATAGTCATTGTTGGTAACCCATTGTATAAGTGGAATAAACCCCTCCGGCTGTCCTGGTTATTGGAAAATAACTACTTCGGTGGTAGTATGGGGTTACAGAAGAAATCATAGGACAGATGGAACGACGACGACGTCGCTTTTACATACGTAAGTGGACTAATTTGCCTAATCTTCGCGGGTCTTTAGACTGCAGTGGAAACGCAGACAACAATGGGCTGAAGGAACCTCTATTCCTTTTGAAAAGTAGTTCCTGGGACTAAAAGTTCCGGGTACTTTGAGTGGAAACGCGGCTTTATTTATTTTTTTCAGTGTACCGCGACTAAACATTAGAAATTCCATGCATTGAAAGCGAAAAAAGCAAGCAAAGCATAAAATAACATTTTGTGTACATAGAATAAACATTCTGAAATATTACTGTATTATAATATTAAGAGAAATGCTTCCATTAAAAGAGACATGCCTGTGGGTCAGACCTTACCTTCGGCTGACTCCTGATGATTTGTGATGGAGTGACATTAGGGGAGGAATGAAAAACAAATTAAGTATTAATTTAGTACATGTTCAGACGGCATTGTCAGCAGTCTCACACACACAAACACAGAAAACGGTGTGCAGCCAACTTCAGCACCCAACGTCAGATGTTTTCATGAGGAATATACTAGCCCAACATATACACTATTAATTATAACTACATGGGCCCACATTTGCATGCTTCAATAACATCTCCCACTTAATCTCAGAATGGCAGAACAAAACAGGTTCTGAATACAATTTGTGAACTCCCATGCTGTCCATTTCTAAAGCACCTATGGTAAAAACATTTTAAACAAATAAAATAAAATCATAATAGGCTACAAGTTCTGGGTTTTAAGTGGGGTTTAACCCCTTCGCGCAATGCCCCTAATGGTCAGCATGCCTAGATTGCTCAACTCAGACATTCTGTGCTCCTGCAACCAAATTACCAAATCTGTGGTAACAGAAAAAGACACTGCACCTGGCAAAATTTTATCGATGACTTTTGTAATTTCTTGGAAAATATTATTAATCTTGAGAAATTCTGAGCATGCAGGGATTAAAGCAAAAAAAAAACTTCTGACTGAAGTTTGAAGTGATTTTTTTCAGGCCAAGCAGGGTCGGTCGACCCGGGGGGGGGGGGGGGGTGGTCTGTTGGATGGAACCTTTGATTGGGTGGGCAAGACGCATGTTTTCCCATAGCCACCGCCGGCTGTGAGGCCAAGTCATATTACCCCTCTACAATTTGTAAAACAAGTTACAGAGGAGGCCCCCACATTAGGGCATGTACACACACACTACCCGGCATTTCTTTTTTTTTCTTTTTTAGGGAAGGTGGGTGATGCGCCGCCTTTTTAGAGCTACTTTTTTCCGCAATGCGGTTGCTTCACATAGGTTTACATGTTAAAAAAACAAAAAACACGGAGGCAGCTCAGAAAAGGGCGGATGGTGTGTACACACCCTTAGCCCTCGACGCCTGCTAAACAAGTGAGATTTCAGCACCACCCCACACATTGCTGCTGTTCTCTAATGCAGCCATTAAGTTGTAACAAGGCTTTAACCTACAGTCCTGGGAAAAAAAAATGGGCCAAGCCCAAAATGGTAAAATGTTAAGCTTTTAATGATTTTAACAACAAATCACCGGTCAGAAAATTAGCAAGAAATTCACTTACACAGTAGACAAATTAACATGACGTCAAATAAGAGAGTCATGTTTTGTATTTGGTTGCATATCATTTGCATGCCATGACTTCCTGATGTCTGTGATCTATCGACATCATCAGAGTCTGGATATCTTATTTTCAGGTTGTCCTACAAGCAAAACAAAAACTCTTTGCATTTGAATGGATCTATATGGGAATTTGGGGGTGGGACTAGATTCAGCTGTAAATTATACTGATATAGTATGGAACACATTTGTTGGCTTTAAGTCATCAAGGGTCCAAGGTATCAAATGAGCCTCAAACCACTGTGCTGCTGCCAGATATGCAGTAGATACTACAAGCATTGTTTCTCCTCAATATTTTTTCCACTGAGTTCAACAGGAAAATTAACCAGGAGAAACAATGCTTGTAGTATCTACTGCATATCTGGCAGCAGCACGGTGGTTTGAGGCTCACTGTACACTTTATTTAAATGCTAGAGACCAATAGCATTTTAAGGGGAGGCACCACCCCTTAATAGAAAAAAAAATTCCTTTACTCTTATCAAAATGAAATTTTACCAGTTGAATAAACACACAAATACAAGGTTTTTTGTATTATGACATTCCATTTTTTATTTTAAAAATATGCTAATGAGCTATTTGCTCAATAAATATGCGCTAATTTGCATATAATGTATTCAATATTTAAGCTCAACAGATAAAATCTGAACTGATTTTTTTTTAATGTGATCAATAACTCAATAGTTAGGGCTTGTCAGAGGCTTTTGTCAAAATATTGTTTTTTTTAATTAATTATTCCAAAAACAATATGTACATGCTGAAAAAAACGTTTTTTTTTAAAACCTATTTTTACTGATAAAATGCCACATAAAATGAAAATGACAAAACATATCAAAAAAAGTCTCTGATACGCCCTAGCTATAACATTTAAGAAGCAGTATGTAAATTTATGTAGCTGTATCTATTGTTAAAGTTGGGATAAATTGAATACCCTTTGGGTAAAATACAGTTTTGAGGAAATGGTTGTTAAAGATCAGCTAATGTAAATGAAATCGAAGAGTTCTGCTTGTCTTTCGTCCATCCTCACAGTGACAGCAAAGAAAATAGCCACATATCGTCATACTGGCTATACGCTCCAGGAAACAAGCTTTTTAACGATATATGATTCAACCAGGTCAGTTTTAAAACCGCGGAGGCATTTAATCATAAAAGATGCTATCGTAAGCTTATTTTATGTTTCGTGTTCTTGACGATGGTGTTATATTATCATCTAAATTAACTATTAATATAACGATTATTTACCTTTAGTTTGTTCATTTTATGAAACTATAGAAGTTATAGAAGCAAAATATCAAAAAATATCAAAATTAACATGGTGGTGCCTCCACTACAGTTTTTCTATTGCCAGTTTTCTTTGAAGTAATTTCAATGCTGTTTTCGATCTATGAAAGCCTACATGAATATTTGCGTTTGGGTCATTAACTGTCTGTTCACCTTTCAAATAGCCTACGTTCAACATCTCACGGTTTCATGCAGCTGCCTGGCTCACGGTGTCCCGGACAATAGCCTATTTAACACTAGAACCGCGGCTAAATTAATCGGCGGATTACCGCGGGAGTGCGTCAAAGAGACACTTTTATTTTTAAATGAAAAAAGTACATATATATGTGTGTGTGTGTGTGTGTGTGTGTGTGTTTAATTTTGAAAATCGGTACAGGGTTAATTTAAGGCAGGTCTTTAGAAACATAGGGATACCTGAACTTTGTGTTTTCGTTAGTATAATAATGTGTTTTCAGTTTATTTTGCATGAGTGCCACGAATAGGACGTCCTCACAGGCCAAGAGCTAGGGGTGAGGGGAAATTAGTGTGTGCATGCAGGTGAACACGGCGTTCGGGCTCATCTAATTGCAAACTGTCATGACTCTTAGCTGCTGGAATAAAATTTCCTTGTGGATTATTCTCAGTCGGAAGACGTGGGTGGTTGCAGAAGGATTGCTTTCTTCTCGTTCGTCGGGAGTGGTGAGATTGCCTTTTGAACGGCGGCTTCTCGCTCCTTCTTCGTCACAAACTTTGACTTTGATTGCAATCTTGATTAACTTTATTCGTATTTGAACTATATCTATTGCTTACTGGACATTAAGACTCTCGTAATTTGGGGGTTTTGGGGTATTTTGTCACACGTTTATAAATGTATATTTTGGTGTTAATTTAACGTTGGCTTGTGTGTAGACTAAAGTTGAATGTGCGTCCGCCGAGACGTGATTAATTGATTAGTCTGCTTCAGTACACCGTGGGGCTATATCGTCTCAGTTTTTTTTTTCGTTATTATACATATTATCGTTATATTGTGGCTTTAATTAGTAACCTCTGCCCAGTCTTCCGGCAGCGTCAGTAGGGCTAACCCGGTACTACCAAGTTGTACCTAATAAAGTGACCGGTGAGTGTATATAATTACCGACATCCAAGTAGATTGTATGCCTATAAAAATCAGCTACCTATCACCTGGTAGCGCGATTCCGAAGTCCCGTAACACCCCCCCTCCCCTCGCTTTTCCCCCCCTTCGGATCAACATTGCTCTCATACATGGCCTCTCTGGAATCCAATTGACGGAAATCTGTTGTAGCGACCGAGAAATTTAATCCCTGAGCATGGCTAGGGCATGTGTTTGCTGATAGACATAGCTGATCTTGGGATGGCAAGTATGCCATCCCGCCAAGTTACGCCTTGGCGGGGCATGCCCCATACCTATACAGCACCGAGAGTATGGCACTTTTCAGGGTTCCCCACAGAAATAACCATAACAGCCACAGACACTCAGCCCTTAAAAACATTAAATTCTGTACATTCTGACCCCATTTCAACAGACAGAATTCATAAACAACTTCACATGTCCACACAATAAAGCCGCAAACTGAGGGGATTTTGCATTTTCTCCTTCTTCTTCTTATTCTTATTTTTCCTGCCGCCTATCCCACAAACAACTCACTCACGGCCACCCATATGCATTTTATGACGGCAAATGTATTCCTTTTATTAAAAAGTTACACCAGTTCACCACTCTGCCATTTCTACTAACTATATTTCTTCACTTGGCTACCGTACAAAGCCTTCTTATCAGCAAACGCCACGTTTCTACATTCATGTCACCTCGCCCTGTTCTCTATCCAGCCACATACAAACAATTACTACATATGTACGTTCTGCAACTCCCCATTAAAACATTACATTTAAAATCATGACTCACTCAATTATAACTACTAGTACTGAACATGAGAAAAGCACATCAGTGTAATAGATTTCACACGTTACTTAACCCTCCACTTTAACGACTAATGCTTTATACAGACTGTTATATATGTGACAGGTGCTGGTGTTTTGGTCCTCAAATAGGGCAAGGTCATTTTTCAGTTTTTTACAGATTATGAAAGTGCGGATTATTCGCTTTCAAATGATGTGTCATACATTGAAATCTGAAAATAGTTGAAGAAGATATGCTTATTTGAATGTTGGTACTCCTAAAATCAAGTAGCAGAGAAAATCCCCTTGAAAGATCTTGAACTTTTCACACTTCTCACAGGGAGATAATGGGTGGGAACAATAGCTAGTTAACTCCACCCCAACCACTCCCCCACTAGAGTACCTGTAAATCCTTGCCCATTTAGGGGTTACCCTATTTAAAGCTTTATAACTCCAGATGTGAACACCACAGAGACTACAAAAATGTCTTAAATGAAGCAATACATTTGTACCATTTATAATACTAGCTTAGATTACTTTATATTCATAATTTTGTAAGAAATAAAGTGCCACAAATACAATGGTCAAGGCAAAAAATCTAAAATGAATTTGCTCCTTTTTTAGTTCGCAATGAAATACTGTGAGATTGCGGGTTAAAGTATACATGTCCTGGATCAAAAACTTCTTGACCACAAGTTCATAAAATCTAAGGGTGGATATGTAGAACTACTAAAGATCTGTGAAGCAAAAACTAAGCAGTGTACCCAGCATCTCCAAATCTACCCAAAATGTCTAAATTATTAACACTGGTCTAAAATAGCTAAGGGTCCAGAAACAAATCCAAAATCTCTCCAAAAAGGAATATAATGCTTTTTGTCCATTGTAAAGCATATGAGCCCCTTATGAAGGTTTAAGATGAAATATAGTTATAATTTAAACATTACATAATACCACTAACCTATTTAAAGACACTCAATTTCTAAAATAACATATATAACCTAAATATTTTGAGCAGTAATACTTACATAGCAATGATGAAATCTTATCTATGTTCAGCAAATGGAGACACAGACAGTAAATCAATGACAGTTCTATCCGCTCCTGTTTTGCTCCAGAAAACGATGTCAGATAGACCTATCAGCAAACATGTGGCTTAGCTATGCCCAGAGGCCCTCAATAATAATGGTATTTTCCAAGGAATTACGAAAAATCGTTGACAATGTTTCGTTAGGTGCAACGTCTTTTAATGCTACCATATATAGAGCGAATGCCATGGTAAGAAAATGTTTGGTTACGCTAACCTATAAAACGCTATTCCAAAAGCAAAATTAGACATGTTATACATCACCTACTGATTGAGCGTCCGCCATTGTAGCAACCTCACAGAGTAAACAAACATAGGCTACTACCACACGGCTTTATTTATGGGCGGTGGCTTGACCGAAACAAAGTGACAATAGCCAACGAAATCAAACATGCTAATTAAACTGCACCCCCATCACGCCTCCAAAACCCAGCTGTAAGAATCACTAAAACAAGCCGACTTTGCTGACAAATTATAAGTATTTAGTGACCCTAAAAATGTTGTTTATTCTATTGAGTGACTTCTTCAACACTTTAACTTTCGTAATATGAAAAAAAGGAAAACAGTAAAAAAAAAAATTAAAAAAACCTTTTTTGCCTCCTAGCGCGATTTCAAGATTTGCGACTTGCGGACCTTTTCTCCAGCACCCGTCACATATACCGTTCGATAAGGAAACTAAGCTCGCTCATGGTCACTTCATTTACTTCGCACTATAGTCTGTGATCATGTCAACCTTCACCTACATGCCCATTCTGCTAAAAACATATTGTTTCAACTACGCAATTTCATCATTTCTCCTAATTTCTCTCACACTGTTGTTATTTTCTCATATGCAAAGCCTGCTGGGACATATGCGTCTGTTCCTATTCTCCACTATCAAGTTTTCCGGTTCTAGCTTAGCAAAACAGCGAAGAGGATTCCTACCTGCAGATAAGCCTATCAAAATGCCTTATAAACCTTACAAACACTAAAAGTGCATCTCCACGAAATAACAGACAACGGAGCAGGACAGAAGGGTACACAAGTTGCGACCTAGGGAGCTCTAATTCTATGGGCTTGCTGATTCTTTTGTTAATCAAGGCTCGTTGGATGGCCGTCAAATCCGTGAGTACATACACTGCCCATATTTCACCTGCGTTTCTGATGCGTTTTACACTTACGCCACTGCACCCTTTGTCACAGCCACTGTTTTATATATAGCCTATAGCAAACCGAAACTGCTAAATGGTACACGCTCATCAGACTGTACAAATTCACACAAGGATAGCCATAATCCACAACCATTTCTTACAGGGTCACTTTGCATTTCTCACTCTCATAATAAAACGCTTTGCAAAAAGAAATGATATCTCATAAAAAACACGTTTTCAATGTACAAAAATGCCAAGTTACTCACACATATAAGACATACACCGTCTATAACTCATTCATTCAGACTGCCAAAATCCAGGCCTGCCATTAAAGGTATTGATATCAAAATGACGCCAAGTTACGGTACTACAAACAATATAGGCTATCCGGCTGCGAAGCTTGCGCGACACAAGCGAACTGAAGCGTAGTTTTTTGCTTCTGTTCTATTTTTTCGGCTTGTCGCGCGTCACAATGGCCTGTTTATACACAGAAATATGCTCTAAAATGCTAGGTATACATGCTCTGATTTATATTTCATCCTAATATTACTGGGGGTGTGTCCCTAGTTCCCTCTTGCAGTAGTGGAGAACAAGATAAAACCAGATAAACACCAGATATTTTATAAGCAGCTAAAAAATACAAGCCTTTTCGTTTTTCTATTGTCCTTGCAGAAAGAAAAAGAAACAAAAAAAACTGGAACCTGGGGAAAAGGCAAACTTAGTTTCGCTATCTTATTTTGCGGAGGGGGTGGGGTAAATTTGAAAATACACCACAGAAAGACGTAGCCTATTGAATGATGTAGAAGTGAATGCACCGAGCAGCGGTTTGTTAGCTTGAGTGTTGGTTTTTAACCAACCGTTGCTCAGTGTATTTGACTTCTCCGATGTCTTCGTTCGCCGTGCTTTCAAAAAGAGCTTGTTAATAAAAATAAGATAATCCACAGAGCTTTAAAAAATCAGATTATTTAGTGGTCTTGCCGATGAAAATGCACCTATTTTATAAATGAAGTTGTAAGCAAGCCTGTATTGCACTTGTACTTCAAAGCTTACGGTGTTCATGGCGTTGTGGTGTTCATATTCCTTCAAGATTAAACGGTTACGCTATCTTTTTGATGATTAGCTGATTTTACTAAATCTGATCCTATACACGTTTTGACGTGAATGACAAGACGACACGGGAATTCCCAATGGTTGATTACGGATTATGTATTATTATTATGATCATTACATATTCTTCATGAAATTGGCACGCTTGTTAACCAAGCAAATAAATTAATACAGTTTGAGATTGATTATTATGCAGGCTACGTTGCAATTTAAGCTTATGGTAATTCTTGAAAGCGTTTACTTTCTCACGTACTTACGAGTTAACGAAATATTACCAAATGAACAAACTGAAAAAGGTCTCTCACCAAGTATTCACTTAATCCATAATCAACAGTCGTGAACAAACGTGAAATACACGATGTAAGCCCACTGCAGACTGCGAGAGCTACTAGGAATATAGAGCTTTAAGCAAGCCTTTGCGCGACACAAGCGGAACCAGTGTAGACACGCTACGCGCCGTGCTGCTTCCGCGCCGCTACGCTACGCGTGCGGTGGGTGCCCGGCGTTACATATACAGCCGGGGATCAGCAAGTAGCGATTATGTTCCAGGGATTAGTCATATCCTAGAAGTGTCATGAGTAAAACTTGGCTAACTATATAGCTAGCTAGCAATGGCAAGTCCTCACCTCTGTAACCTCTGTTATTTGTTGTCCTCCGTGTGTCCATACATCTGTATCTGTGGTTGTAGAATCCATGTGTCCATACATCTGTATCAGTGGTTGTAGCTGTGTGTCATTAGCACCTACTCATGTGTGCAGGATAGCATCCGTATGCGGGTTGTAGCTGTGTGTCCGTAGCTCCTACTCATGCGTGCAGGACAGCATCCGTACCAAGCGGCCAAAACCAGACTTCGTTTTTGAAGCTCATTTCCTGGTCTTGTTGTTCCTGGTTGCTCACTAGCGCCACTACGGTTGGCTCCAGTATAGGTGTTTTCATATCGGGTTTCCATGTAAGTCTACGGTACAAATGCGGTCAAAATACAAGTCAATAATTTTTTATCATAAGAACAAATAGTCACAATATGTGTATTTTATTCGTCTTATTACTGTCCATGGGTCGATTTCATGATTTATTGTGTCATTTGGGCACTGTTATAATATTTGTTGTGGACCAATGAGGTACAGTTTGCGTCACTTCCTGATTACTGCGGAGGACTAAGCTACAGTAAGGGCCACAGTCTATGGTCACTGGGGTAGGAGGTGGCGCCTCTTGGCCTTGACATTGCTGCTCCGACTACGGTCCACCTGTGCGAAGTCAGAAAATGCAGGCATCCCATTTCGTAGTGATTTCATTATGGCGTGTGCTATTTACAGCTGCACTAGACGACCATAAAATAATCCTCCTCTGAAATTTTTCAGTTGCCGAGTCATTTTTACTATTTCCTTTAGCCTACTTAACCAAATAATTAGTTGGCAGAAAGCGTAATCAGCTCGCTATATTTTGTAGTCCAGTAGCCTATGCTAAAACAGTTCGCAACTTTGGCTACCAAGCCATTTGACTAGCTAACTAACCCTAACCGGCAAATATTCAATCTGTCAAACATGTTTGACGGCTTGTCAGTCGTGTACATTCTGTAAATGTCTACCTGGGCCATGCATCACGCATGTGACAAAGCTCCTATAATCCCGATTTTGGGATAAACACTGCAAAATTTTCAGTTTCACGAAGCGAATTAAGAGTCTTAAGGTTTATTTGCTGAATAACATACAACACACGATGAAATCACACACACAGAATTTAACGAAATTAACCATCTTTGTAAGACTGGCATTTAGAAAGGAACATGTTTTTAGCATTTAAGAGACCGACAAGAGCATTTAAGACAGTGGTTCTCAGAATCGGTCCTGGGGGCTCCTTGCGTATATTGGCTTTTCTCCATTGGTTTTGATGATTTACAAGAAAAAAAATATAATAGCCTAATAATGATTCGAAATTCAATGTACATTATTTTTGTTTTCATGCTCCAGGTGGAAAACTTGCTGTACAAAGTGTGTTGTCATATTTACCCGCCTGCAGATCAGTTATTAAAATACTTGGTAGATTCGTTAATCACCGCTGACAGTGTTAATTTTTATTCGGTAGAAAGTGACTTGCGAACGATCGGTCAGCTAGCGTCACCCAGCAAGTGAACACCACAAACGGCGATGGAGTAGCTAGTAGCAGTTACTGGCTCATTAACTGGCTGTGGCGAAAACCTACGATGATAACTTCCTCAGTTAACAGCAGGTCTACCAGACAGTTATACAAAAATTAGCCTAGTCAAATCACCAGTAGCCTACACATCACTGATTGATTGACCATCAGTGTAGTCGATGTTCTTCCCCTGTGGTTCATATTGCTAATGCGTGAGCTAACCACAGATAGCCTACCTAGCTCACTGGCAAGCTGATCTGCTAGCTAAGCATATTCGTTCTGCTGAGAAACATAAATTGAAGATAACTGAACATAATTGTATTATTAACGTCATACATATAACGTGATTACATGACACAGTACAGTCACGGATGGAAGTTAAACTCCGTAAACATTTGAGAATATATTTTAAAACATAACGGCAGACAGTCAGCTAGCCTCAAGTTCGTTCTGCAATCGTTCGTTCAGGTTGATGGGCTTATCCACACCGGACTGTCAATCACATTGTAAAAATCACAGAACCGCTTAACTCTATGGTTTTGGCTCCAAATCGACAACATGGCCGCGCCTGCCATTGAGCTTCAAAATGTGTTTTAGAGACCCACGGAGAGTCAATGGGTGACGTCACAGTAGCTTTGTCCATATTTTTTACAGTCTCTGATCCGTACACGCTAGCTAGGTTAACTACTGTAAGTAGGCGAAACGCTAACATGTTAGAGTTAGCTAAAGTAACGTTCGGCGATAAAGCTGTGCTTAATAATCTTGTGCCGACCACCTGCGCATGCGCCCGATTAAATTGTTTCACTAAACATCCATGACTGACCCTCTATGGAGCGACCACAGAAAAAGTTGAATATTTCAAAAAGTTTTGAATATTTCAAAAATCTGAATACAACAACAATGTCTGGAACTAGCCGGTCATTTTGGTGTAAACTGGTGTAAACGTAGAATTACTAAAGATCTATGAAGCAAAAACTTATCAGTGTACCCAGCGTCTCCAAATCTATCCCTAATGTCTAAATTATGCATTGCTGTAAATCACAACATAATCACTTATTTCACTACAAATCAACTGTTTTGAATCAAGAAACTCACTGTTGCATCATTTTCCAGTGGGAATTATAAGCTTTCGGTTAGTACAGTGGTCTAAAATATCTAGGGGCCCAGAAACATATCCAAAATCTCTCCAAAAATGAATAAAATGCTTTTTTGCCCATTATAAAGCATATAAAGGAGCCCCTTATGAAGGTATCAGATGAAACAGATGATATCAGATTTTAAAATAATGCAAATAATGCAGTACCTAAATGTGTAATAATGAACTCTCGTATGTATTTCTGTACTCTCGTATATTTTCTGGTATTGGGATGGGACAACATGAAAACAATTTTCAACTGTCCACCACATTTTGGCAATGTTCCAACTTGCACGTCATCACTGTTGCAGGCATCACAAAACTACTAAACTACCAATAAACGCTTACATTACAGTGTGAAATATCCTCATTATAAAATACCACAAACCTATTTAAAGATAATACATTTCTAAAATAATGTATATAATTGAAATATTTTGAGCAGTAAAACTTACATAGCAATGAAGAAATGTTATCTCGTTAAGTAGACGAGGCAGAGATCAGTAAATCAGTCCAGTTGTTCTCTCCTGTTCTGTCTTACTCCAGAAAATGATGTCAGCTTGGTCTATCAGCAAAATATGGCTTAGCTATGCTCAGAAGTCCTCAATGATAATAATATTTTCCAAAAAATTACAAAATCACTGATAAAGTTTTGTCGGGCGCAGTGTCTTTTACTGCTACCACAGAGTGAATGCCTAAGTGAATGCAATTATGGGAAAACTTGCGGTTATGGTGAGCTATAAAACGCTAGTCCAAAAGCAAACTTAGACATGTTATACATTGTTAGAAAGCTTATTCTGTCACCTGTTGGATCGATTAATTGTCAATCAAGCCAGGCTCTACTAAAAAGGGTGACAACACCGTAAACAACATGTGTGGTATTACGCACAGCTATTTTGGAAGGTACCCAGACGTCACAAATGCGCGTCTCACAAACTGATTGTCCAAGACAATATATGACCACTCAGTCTCAAGAGGGACATCTCTATGCGTAAAACCAATGGTAAGGTCGTATATTTATTCAATATTTAGTCCCAAATATTGACTGTAGAATGTCATGGTATTTTTTTTAAATTGTCTTGGTTATTTTGTTATTAAATGAGCAGCGTTTTTAACATTAATTTATTAAATTAATAGGTCTCATGCATAGCAGTGGGAAACGACTGAAATAACATGCAGAACTGTAGCAACAGTAACAAGTGCTTGAAGCTTTAAAAAAAAGTACTATAGGACAATTGCCGGCTGCAAGGAACAGTCTACAAGTAAAATGCATTTCAACAAAAACATGTTTTCAACATACAAGCTACTCATGCATACAAAGCACTGTCTATAAGCCTTTAATTAAAACTTGCAAAATCTAGGCCTGAAATAAGCTAATGTTAACCATGACTGCAAGTCAATGAAGCTGAAACATAGCTTTAACTACAATTTAAACAAACTAAAGTACAGCTTTGCTAGAAAATGATAAAAATAATCAAACGTCAGGAACTACAGTATAGAACAATATCATATAAAACACTATAATATTAACAACAAGAAATCCCAAAACACTGCAATACATACAAGAAAGCACTAAATGTTTTTAATGTAATTAACCAAAATGTTGCTGAAATCAACTGAAAGTGAGAGGGAAGGGATTTGATTACATCATTCGCAATGCTTAATGGGATGTGTATGTAGTTCATTCCCTCTTTAGAAGTTAAGTACACAGTCTTGTCTCCAGTCATTACAACCTTACAAGCCGCAACTAAAACCCTTCTCCTGTGGGGGCAGCATTTGGCTTCTAGGCTTTCAGTTCCAAGTTTACCCGATTCACCTAGGTCTTTTGTCTGATTATGTGGATAGAGGGACCGAGTGGGAGGAAGATAAAGGGAGAGAGAATTACTCCGGCCCCCATTTGGTCCCCTTGGTCCCCATAAAAGTCACACGAAATGTTTATAACCGACAGATGGTAAAGCAAAAGTATACTTTTCTTTTTCTCCTCCTCTTTGGGCAGAATGAAATTCTGAGGCTATGGCTGACCTAAGGCCGACCTCTACAACTGTTGCTGTGGTAACCAAAGGAACAGAAAGGACAGTTAGTCAGACAAGGGAGAATTATTCCCCAACACACCACACCAGGGGCTGAGAAAGCGGCAGTGCGGACGTCTGCATGTCCCCCACTGCCCCAATGCTCACACCAACCAAGAGCCAGCACTTGTGGCAGAACAGAGGGTGTTAAATCAAACTCATTCTTCCTTTCTTCTCCTGCTCCCTCGCTCTATCTTCCACGTTAGAAGGTGCAACTGGCCTGTCCTCTCTTCCTGCCGAATTTGATCAAAACTAAAATCACAGAGCTTACAAGTCATCTTACAATGTGAGCGCGTTAAACACAAGATTTCACACAGATTTAAGCCCAATACAAGTGTTGATTAAATTCAATCGGTTGCTGCAGAAAAAAACCTCAGAACTGCAGGGTTGTCAGTAGGGTATTTTTTAAATTGAATAATGTTTTTTTTTTTGATTCCTTAGGCAAAACACTCCTAATGCTCCCCTACATTATCCACATTTCCCTCTGCATACCCATGTCCCTCAAATATCACCAACACAGCACGTTACCCAAGTTCATCTATCCACATTGCTAAACATCCCCACCCCTACTTTTCCCACATGCCCCTGCCTACCTGGCGTCTCCTTTGCCCAGGTTCCCACTGGCAGAGTGCAGTAATGTCTGGTTGCCCTCCATTTCCACCACACATTTTGTGTTCAGGTCTTTTTCTATTCAGAAAAAAAACACACACAAAACTATTAGAAATTAAGCATGGTCTTTTTTTATTGGAAAGATGGTGCCTTGCTTCCTTTCATGCTGGGTAAACATACACCCTGAAGTGACCAAGCTTCCCAGTGCTGTACAACAGGATTCATAATAATGTGCTTTATTACTATAGTAGATTCTAAAGGTCTTTTAATACTATTTCCAATCATGTTGAAACTTTAATCTGAACATATAAATTCCACAAATCTTAACTTTTAATTTAATATTTCAATTTTTCTCTTCTTTTGCTTTTTCCTTCCTTGGACGTTATAAATTTTTACCAGCTGGACACAAGATGTAACAACACTTCTGATAATGTGTGCACTTGATATGTCAATGTGCATTTGCATCTGTCCCAATCAAATAAAGCAAAAAGGTTCTTCAAGTGACAGTTACAAATTTTAAAGGATTAACATGGTGTTTGAATGTGACACTTGCCAGTTGTCTTTAGGTAACAACAAAACAAATGTGCATAATTCTTTTATTATTCAGTCATTTAAATGTATTTTTAAACATGTTTCTCTAAGCCTAAATTTCCCACTAAAAGTTCACCCAAACTGTCTGGGCATGGTAATGAGAACTGTCAATTAGCTATAATTGACAGACCATGCCCCCACTTTCACCACATTGTTGTTTGTTACCATAGCTACCTCCATGATACATGCTCATCTTGGGAGACTGAATTTTCACAAGCTAGCTAACTTAGTATATCAAGTATCGATAACTAAGGTAAGGACGCTGACTTATATCAAATATAATTTTTGCTAGCTAGCTAGCCAAGTTAAGAAAAGCACAACTATAACGTCTTTATGAAAGCAAACTAGCTAGCTAACATTATCGATAACATCACCTTATGAAAGCAAACTGCTTTCATAAGGTGATGTTATCGATAACGTTAGCTAGCTAGTTTGCTTTCATAAATTAAATGAATATAACCAGAAATATTCTAATAGTCCTTAAAAGGCACTCTAGTTTAAGTGAAGCTAACGATAGTCAAATATTTGCATCGTCTTGCCTGTAGGCCAGCGGCACAAACTACGGGTCACGAGTTATCCATGGGTCCCCAAATATTATTCATAATTAGCTATCACAGCAATCTGACTGACAGAATTAAAAACTCACCTCAAATTTGCGAACATGCCATTGTTTTCATAAGAGGGTCTTCAACGTGTAAATCGACAGTAAACATCTTTAGATTAGCATTGTTATTATTAGGTAATCATGTATTAAAGAATTACCACTTGCTACTTTGAATGACACACTGTATATGCTCCAATATGCTCTCACACAGGATAAACGAACACAACAGGGTTGTATCAACTCGGAGGTAGCTACAAATTGCTGGTTGTTTTTAAAAGTTACTTAGATTGAATGTAACATTATATAGAGCAGAACCTGGAAGGTAACAGACATGGAGATAACAGACCTGCTTCAACTAATCAAGAGGTAGATGAATGGTGTTGTCATTGAATCAAGTGTTAGTTCTGGACGGGAATAAAAACATTCTATTAGGGGGTATTCTAGGACTGGAGCTGAATACCACTCCGGTAATTGATTTAAATGTTTTTATTACATCATAGTAAATTAATTAAACAACTTTCCCATGTCTGAATATTTTGCAGAACTTGTCAGTATTTGGTGTTGGAAAAAACCCCCAATAAATGTTACAATGCACTCTGGTTTGTTTGATAACAATAAATAACATTCTTTATTTCAAATGTGTAATAATGACGTTCAAATTTAATTTACATTACATGTAAAGTCAAAGCACAGTAGAAAGACAATAGCCCTTAAATGGACATTTACATTTTAGTCATTTAGCAGATGCTTTTAATCCAAAGCGACTTCCAAGTAGGTGCATCGAAACAAGCCAAGTGATAATATCAACTCTAGTCAACAATCTTAGACATTATTTACACAGAGTGCTACAGTCAAGTGGGTAACTTGAGAGCATAGCAAAGTGCAGAAACCTGTTGGGAGAAAGGGGGCTAGTGTTTATTTTTTATAAATTTATAGACGATGCTGTTTGAGTTTTTAGTCTGCGACGGAAGATTGAGTGGGTTTCAGCAGTCCTGACAGCGGTGGGAAGTTCATGCCACCACCGCGGGGTCAGTACAGAGAATAGCCTGCAGCTGGTGGAGTGGCTCTCAGGCGCCCGGAGGAGGCAGAGCGTAGTGGCCGTGAAGGAATATAGTTGGAAACCATTTGTCTGGAGGAGGATGGCGCCGTTTCCGTGAAATGCAAAAAGAAGATATAAATATATTAGTAAAAGCATAGCTCTTTTTGTGTCAATCTAGAAAATACATCACTCTAACACATAAATGACATAACATTACCGGCAACGTTATCTATCTAGTACTAACCTAGCTAACGTTACCGCACAGGTCAAATGGGTTTTGAGTGGGAGAGAAAATGTGGCAGAACAGGACACTGACTTCTGTCAAGCTAGTCAAGCTTGCTGGATAAAGTTAATCCAAACAGCTAATCTTAGGTTTTTAAAATTGTTGGTCATTTTAGCTATTTATCGTTAGTTTATCTAGATAGCTAGCATTTGATAAACGAACAATAAATCCGGTAACGTCAGCGATGACAGTAAGTTAGTTTGCTTGCTAGCTAAGGTTAGCTAACTTATCAGGCATGGAGATCATGATAAGAACCTTCTAATTTGTATGACAACTACACATATACTTAGAAAATAACAAGATATTACAATGAGAATATAAATGGATTGTTATACGTCATCATTGGTGAGACAATAATCAATCATCCTCAACATTATAAAAGTAGTGGGGTTGCTTACCGTGCTCGATAGATGGTGGAATGGCGCAAAAAAAAAAAACAAAAGAAAAAACAGCAGGTGTGTCCAGTCAGATTTATTTACGAGGCGTGGATAGGGGAGTGGTTATCTTCGTGTGACGCACTACGAGGAGAACATTCTCAACTGATTGAAAATCCGCTTGTTAAGGCTGACATCACGACAGTACTGCCATTTCCGGGTCCAAACAGTCCTTCAGATCCCTAACCTGTGAACCTTTTCACGATCACTTCATTCTTTAGTGAGGCACTATTGAGGGTTAAAACAGGTCTAAATTCTTTCAACTCCAATAAAATCAATGCGCTACAAAATCCAGCATTCTGAAGCAGTTAAAACAGCAATATTATTCTTTCGATTTTGAATTATTGTTACGTCCCCTCCCCTTTTCAATGTCCAATTTCGCAATAGATGGCAATGTTGAATCACAGTTCTAGTTACTTCATTTAGGGATGCCAACCATCCCACAAAATACGGAATCGTCCCTTATTTGGACAGTAGAATAGGCGTTCCATATTTAAATCATGGCTACGGGACGCATTTTCATCCATATATTTGTGAACGATTCCATTTGTAGTAACCGCTGTTTTGAATACAATTCAACAGTTAGCTAGCTAGCTAGCCGGCATAACAAGCATGCTGTGAGACCATTCTGACCTAAAAGCCAGAATTTTAATATTGGCTAGGTGACAAGTGATGGCAAATCATAAAGTTAACTGGAATTCAAACCCGGTTTCAGAGTGTCTTGGGAAAACGCAATGTCTACACTGCTAGACCGAAACATTTTAAAATGTTTTTTTAGTTTACAATGAAATACTGAGAGATTGCATATATACAGCAAATTAAACTATAAATTTGCTGGATCAAAAACTTCTTGACCACAAGTTCATAAAATCTAAGCTAGCTAGCTAGCTAAATATGTAGAACTACTATAGATTTATGAACCAAAAACTAAGCAGTGTACCCAGCGTCTCCAAATCTATCCAGAATGAAAGATTAAAAAATAGTGCAAAACTATTGCCACACAATTTGGTACAGTACTTAAATGTGTAATAATTAACTCCTGTATGTATTTCTATACGCAGTACTTTCGTATGTTTTCTTGTATGGGGATGGGACAACATGAAAACAATTTTCAACCGTCCACCATGTTTAGGCAATGTTCCAACTCGCACGTCATCACTGTTGCATGCTTCACAAAAACTATTACACTACTAACGCTTACATTACAGTGTGAAATATCCACATTATATAATACCACTAACCTATTTAAAGACACTCAATTTCAAAAATAACATATATAACCGACGGATTTTTATCAGTAATACTTACATAGCAATGATGAAATCTTATCTATGTTCAGCAGATGGAGACAGAGACAGTAAATCAATGATACTGTTCTATTCGCTTCTGTTTTGCTCCAGAAAACGATGTCAGCTAGGTCTATCAGCAAACATATGGCTTACCTATGCCCAGAAGTCCTCAACAATAATAGTATTTTTCAATACTGAGCAGCGTTTTTCCTGCTGTATTGGCATATCTTAGGGCTATTGTCGGGTTTATCTTGTTGCTATGACGGAATACGATTTTTTAGTGGTGAAAGAATATTTTTATGTATGCCAAGATAGACAATATTGTCCATTATGTCATGGGTGGGGGGTGTAGTTGCAGATGAGACTGTAGGGAGGAGGTGTGTGTTAAATGAACGACCAGAGCAACAATGGTGGCTCTGCGAAACTCCGTATTCGGCATAGTTGTCGTGTATCGTCTACTAATGTCTACTACTTTCTGTTTTTAACTCATACTTTGGTTGCAGTAGCACTGAATGTCTGAGTTCAGTAATCTCGGCACACCGGCGTGCCGACCACTAGGGGCTTTGCGCTAATAGGTTAAAGTGTGGAATAGACTAAGGGAGGGATAAAACAATCTCCCTTTGAAAGAAAATTCATAAGGAGGACAGGAACGGGTGCAAACATCATACATACCAACATGCAATCTTTCTCAAGATTGAATTGCCCTAAAAAAACAAATACGCTGTCTGTAAATAATTTAATCAGTCGCAGTTAGAGACCTGTACTCTGAAAGAGAATTCTGTGTAACCTACAGTTAGTGGTTCTTTACTTTTCCCAAAGCATTTGGCACTCCATCATTTAAAGGAAAAGACATTTTTAGTGCACATGCTTCAATGATTGCAGAACCTGACAAATTTCAGGTTTTAAGCTACAGCAACAAACAGTGTAGCCCCAGATGAAAACATGGCACAATCTAGACATTAGTGACCTCAGGAAACTTTAATATGCAGATTTTATGCTGGCCTGTATAAAAAAAATAATAATGTTATAAAGCAAAGATAATGCCATCAGTTTCTGCATGAATTTTCCATTTGTGTCAAATACAGGCCAGCAGAAAGTACACTGCATATTTGAATGTAAGCAATGAATGCTCAGACAGGAAGCACAAGAGAGTCACAACCTAGGCCACATTGTTTCAGTGGGGTTCAGTAAGCTGGTATAGTACGCTGTTCATTTCAGGATGATTTCCAACATCAGTTGAAATTCCCTGAACAAAAGTCTCTCACCCACTGTTTTCTCTGCATACATGATATCATCGCATACCATCTTATTCTGCTAGATACATTCTTCTGCCAAGTAATGAGCCTGACTCAGTACGAATTCATTGCACAAAATGGCTTCGGATAGAATTTGCAAATTTGTGTTCCCTACACAAAATACAATCACATCAAAGTTAGATACAGGTTCAGACTTGTACTAGAAGAGACTCCCAGAACTTTTGAGTGCTACATTCCTGTGCTGTGGAAATTCAGAAAAAAAACTTGTTCTACAGGTTGAGCCTACAGGGTATTGTACATATAAAGTGTGTACACAAATATAATTCAGTAGTTTATAAATCAGTTTATGCTAGATTGTAACAACTGAAGGATGAGGGCACAAAATTTCACTTCATGAAATACACTACAATGAGAAAAATATGAATGCATACATCATGCATGTTGTATTAATCAATGTTAGCTTTGCTCGACTTTCAACAGTTGACCTCGGTTATATTCTGGCAAGCTCGAACACTTCGGTACGTTACACGAACTACTTTGGAGCTAGGGGAAAGGGCTAAATACCTTGTGACCAAATAACTTGGTCAATCACGTGATTGCCTCGCTTGTGGTGTACTGCACAGCGTTTTTTTGAACGACATTCATGTTAGTGGGCTCATTTTTACATTTTTAAACTTGACACTTATTTTTTGCAATTTAACCTCAATTTCTCCTCTTTTAGTTTTCATGCAAGAATAACAGAGTACACGTAATATAACTGATCACAAATACGTGTATACGATTATCGATGCAGTCCCAAATACAGAAGGGAGTTGTCTTTACTTTCCTGTGTAGGCCTAAACGGATGATGGAATGTAAGCATTGAGCGTTCCCGGGGAAAATCTTAAAACATTTCTCAAAACGTTTCAGAAGCCGTAAAACCGGCAGGGAACTGTCAAAAATACTAGATCGAAAAGGACAGAGAAATGCTGTAAGACAACTAACTGCATTTTTATCAACAAGCATAACATCGATTTAATATTATCAGAACACCAAACGAGTTTGCAAGCAGGCCCGCTAACGTCACATGTCACAGGAGTACAAGGATCACACAAGACAGGTTTCACAACACACCATCCCTGACAGGTCAAGTTACATTTGCTAGCAATTGCCAATGCTATCACTCACCTCTCCTGTTCATTGGTCGAACTCGGACAGCGACCTTCACATTGGAGTCAGTCATGTTGGTTTCGGTCATGGTGCTCGCTGTCCGACGGACTGCCTGACTGTCTATTCACGATAAAAGACAGTAAACAAAGCCCAATCAAACTTTACTTAGACAACCCACACTAACTTGGAAAATATTTCCGTCCAAAATGTTTTCGTGGGAAGTTAGCCAAGGTCACTCCTGTCGTCAGGGGGAAGCCGCAGGAGCATAGTATACGTTATTAGCTAGCAGGACAGCCAAGTAAACTCACTACATTGCATTTATTTGGCAGACGCTTTTATCCAAAGCGACGTACAAAAGTGCCTATAGCTAACTTGCGATGTCCGGGCTGACTTGACTGGTTGGCTGGTAGATACCAGCTAGCTAACGCAGTTAACCCGCTAAAACGGTATCAAACGGCTAAAAATGACATGAAATTTGCTTAGCAGTCGTGTACTAAGTGAGCTGACGTGCGACTCTTTTAGTGACTACATTATCTGGACAAATGCTGCAGTGTGAAAATAACTATCGATAGCTAGACACAAGCCAAGTGTGCGCAAAATTAATTTGTAGCTAAAAATTTATTTCGCAAGCGCTGATTGTTTGACATTGCGGACGACTGACTAGCTTACACGGGCTAGCAAACTAGTCGCCTCACTTAGCCGTTTAGCTAACGTCCTAGCTGACCAAAATCGGCGACACCCAACTAATTTACTGTGAACAAGCTTGTTAGCTACTTAACCGTTAGCGAACAATATGATACCAAAACCGATTGCGGCAAAAAAAACAAAAAAAAAAACTCTTACGTTACTCTACACACAGAATGGGACCAAACACGTCTTGGTTTCAGACTTCTTAGTTTTCAAAACAAGTAGAAGTTTTGACTAGAGTGGTGAATAGTGCCACACGATAAACCTGCATTAGTACCGTTAGCTTGGTAGCTATTCCCCCCCCCCTCCCCGCCAGCTTTTCCCAGTTTACTGAAAGATAGTTTTGAAAAGAAACCAAATAACTAGCCAGCAAGATGCTTTTCTTCCTGTAGTCTTGCAGCCACCACCGGCTTACACACACCCACTTCCTATCATTAGCCCGCTGACTTGTTGACTCGTTATTGGCTAACAACATAGCTATATAACTAGACCTAACTGGGTTAGTTCTGTTTATATAAGACTTAACTGGACAGCTCGTGTTTTGCCTGTTAAGTACACTAACGAACCTGATACTCAACTCTAGCAAACCGCAGCACCACAACAGGATGACAAATTTCCACCTGTTTCATTTCCGGACTCTGCCCACAGTTCTAGCGATCACTGTAGGAGTCTACCCCAAAGCACCAACACCAGACCATAGACTGTCCCCAGACGTACATCCTGGCCGTATCGCTACTTCTTGTTCTTCTTTGGATTTGGTTGGCGTATTACTTCCACCTTCAAGGTGCACCGCCACCTACTGTGCTGGAGCGTAAGGCCGGTCACGATCTACCTACATTATATTCTTCTGCCCAGTCCTGTTATTCTAAGAAAATTAAAAAGAGTCTTACCCACCACCTCTTTCTTGCCCCTAATATCTCACGTATACCCCATCCCTGCCCAGTTTTTCTGACCCTCTCAAACATTCTCTCCTTGTCTAGATTATACAATTCGCAAAACATCAGTTCGATCGTTTCGTCCATTAAGCACACATAACCCTGTTTCATGTTTACCAATAAATTTCAGTGATGAATTTAATCTTGTATGCCCAAACCGTAACCTACTCCATATAATTTCCTCTCTCCTGCAGGTCTAACTCCCCACCTCTTACTTAAATGATTTATGTATATTATAAAAATTCCTCCCTTTATTGCTACTGTCCCATTGCATTTGCCAGATATAGATCTCTGATGCTCAAATCAAGGACTTGACTTCTCTACATCCCAGTGCTACCTGTGTATCAACCCTTTCTCTTTTCCCAGCAGTCCTGGCCACAGCATCCGTGTTCTCATTGCCTTCCTGCATGTGCAGGTACCCAGTAAAAAAAGACCACCACTCCCATCCTCTTCAACTCCAACAGCAACACCATTATTTCCACAAGCAAATCCCCCCTGTCCGACCTACCAAACTTCAGACTCTTCAACACTGAAGCAGAATCAGCATATCACTACCCCTTTTCCACCAAGGCATTTCGAGGGCCGGTTCAGAGCCGGTGCCTAATCGCGAACCAGTTCTTCACTTTTTGACAGCAAAAGAACCGGCTCTCAGCCAGGAAAACTGGTTCCAAAGCAGCACCAACATGGGGCTGGTCTAGAACCAAGAACCGCTTACGTCAGGGGCTGGGGGCGGGATTATCGTGACCAGCCAAGACCAACTAAAACTTTGTGACCGCCAGGTAGAGTGCGAGCACCTATTATCGACCACCTTCGTTCGACAGATAGGAAAACGTAAACTGATTTGCAACTATGTATGAAATAGGAGAAATATCAGTAACAACCTGTACCTAGTTGTGTAGGAAAAAAAATGTCCTTGTTATCCTCCAGTTGTTATTTTTTTCATTTTTGTCTGTGCCGGCAAATAAGTCAGAGGTGGTCCAGTGCTAGCTTTTGGTTGCTATGGGGACGTGTATGGACCACCCCATATAAATTAATTAATAAATTAACTTGACATAAATTTGCTAGCATACAGTTTAAGTGTCCTGTCTTGCGTATTTGAGGTTAATATGAGAAAGTGTGGTTGCTATCAGCATGTCTAGGAATCTGTACATATTCACTGTTGTAACCCAAGTCACAGGACGCAAAATAGCCATTAGGAAAGCAGTTTGAAATTATGAAGTAATGTCTGCGCCATTGGATTTAATGGGTCGCAATGAGATAATTCTGAGCGTGTTGCTTGTCTTAAAGTTGATATAGTAAATAAGCCTGTAGCAATATAACTAAATGTATATGCATGAAGTTGGTTTTTTACATTTAGATTTAGTTTATTATCTATATTTTTACAGGACATACATTTCAATAGGTTTTTATGTTTATTTATTTCACCTTTATTTCACCAGGCAAGTCATTAAGAACAAATTCTTATTTACAATGGCAGCCTGACAAGCGACAAAAGCCACTTAAGGGAAGGGGAGGTGGGCTAGAAGATAAAAGCATGTTAAAAGCACAAAATACATCAATAATAACAAACTAAACATAGGCACATGAAAACACAGGCAAGCAAACAACAGCCAACAAACGGGGGAGAAGAAAAAAAAAAAAAAAACCAAAGAGTGTTATGGGGATATTACATGGTAGAAAAACAGTTGCAGGAATCAGTGAAAATGTCTGAGATGGCATGTTTGAAGGCAGAAATGGTAATAAATTTATCCAGTTTTAGCGTTTTTTGCAGAGCATTCCAGTCGCAGGCAGCAGCGGACTGAAATGATGCAAGACCGAGGAAGGTGTTGGTTTTGGGAATTTTTAATTGGATATGGAGTGAGGACCGGGTGTTGTGTGTGACAAAATTTTGCAGCTTTACATCCTTAATTCTTCTCCTGGAGTAAATCATAAAACATGACTTAGCCAGAGACATTTAAAGTCAATGTCAAGCAGTCTTCCATACTATTAGCCTAATAGCTTCTTGCATTTTCTCTATCACAAAGTTCACATTCCCCCCTCTTTTTCATATTGCTCCATCATCTGCATTCCCTGCCCCACGTTCTTAATATGTCGTCTGTCATTATTGTGAATAATACCTGACTGGCTACACTTCCCTGGGGAGTACCATTATCGACTTCAAATACATGGGACAATTCTGACCCCACCCTTACTCGAATGCCTCAATCAAAAAGAAAGTCCCGATGACCCAGTTATACAGATGACCTCCGATTCCCATTGTATTCAATTTAATTAACAGCCCTTCCCTCCACAATGTCAATGTCAAAGTATACAACACTTTCTCAATGTCAAAGTCTTCTCAATGTCAAAGTATACAACACTTAGCACTTCTTTCATTGTCAGAGCCTTATTTATTTCTGTACACACATTCACCAATGCGTCCACCTTCCCTTCCTAAATCCACTCTGTGCATCACTGATCAATCCCCTAGCTTCCAGAAAATACATCAACCTGTTCATTATCATTTTTTCCATTAATATGCACAAATTAGACGTTCATGCAATTGGCCTATAGCTGGCTGTCCTAGAGGGATCTTTACCCAGCTTTGCAAACAGTAATACCACCGCATGTTTCCAACTCCTAGGTAACAGGCTAGTCCTCCAAATCTTATTACATAGCTCTAATACAGCTTCCATCACACTGATGCATGTTTTGGCATCACATAACAAACTCTGTCTTCTTCGAGAGCTGTCCTCCCACATCCCTCGAGAGCCCTCATCAGTTCATGTCTCTCATATCCTCCTCAATAAATTCCCATGCTCCTTTAGCATTTCCCTGCACCTTCTTTTGCCCTCACTACCCAGATGGTCACATCTATGAACTCCAGCAAATGTTCTATCAAGCATATTTGCCTTTTCTTTGTTTATAACAGCAGTGATATCTCTCTCCACCAATCCTGTGATTCCCAAAGATTTGCGCTTTCCCACCATTTTAAAAACATTTTCCAAACTGTCCCTATTTCAGTGCTCCTACCAAAAGATGAATAAAACTCATGCCACGCCTCCCGTTTTGCTCTCTTAATTGTTCGTCTTGCTGATGCTCTATTCTGTTGATATTCTAAACAATTCATTTCTGTTAATACATTTTTGAGAGCCCAGAAAGCTTCATCTTTCTGTTTTATTGCTTCTGAACAATCCTCAGTCCACCATGGTACCACCCGCTTCCGTCTCCCACCTCAAACTGGGATGGCCTCATCTGCAGCTGAAATAATTTCAAATGTTACTGCCTTAATACATTAATCTGTAGACTTCCCATTATTAGCTTTTGACTTTCCTGTTTGCACAAGTATTGAAATAGTTCCCAGTTTGTCTTTTCAAAGCACCATTCTCATGTTAGGTTCACTACTTTGTATTCTCATGTCCACATTAACCTTACACATTATCGGCCAGTGATCACTTCCTATCGTGATTTCCTTTATTACTCCCCATTCACATCTCACTATCAATGATGCAGGTACTAATGTTAGGTCCAAACAAGATTCAGTACCCCCGGATGACATTAACTATTGTCCCTGTTCCATCATTAACATAAACCAATCCTATGCTATCCATAAATTCTTCTACAACATTTCCATTGTTATCTTTATGACTGCTTCGCCACAGTTCATTATGAGCCTTAAAATCGCCACACCAAATTACCTTTCTACCTCTAAACTTCCTGTTAACCCCTTCTCGCAATAGGAGTTCACATGGGTTGTAATAATTTACTATACCTATATTGCCCCCATTTCTGCATATCTCAATTCCAACAGATTATCCTTCCTGTAACAATACCCTATATGCCAGGGCTTCTTTAACAAATGTAGCACATCTCCCATCAGCTCCCATCAATTCTTTGTGCAATACCCTGGGATCACAAAATCCAACTGCAGTTTAAGTCATGTTTCTTGCACACAGACTATATCTGGTAATACATTCAAGTTATATACATATCTTTTAAATTCCTGTCCATTGGATATCAGGCTTCTTGCATTCCAGTGAAGAATCACAAGCACCATACTAATTAGCAGGAGAAAATACATACATCATACAATACATCATCTTTTGTCAATTTCATCATCCCATGAATCATTTCCCCTGTAACCTAAATAATTCTTTGGCTGCTCAAACCACCATATCTATACATTTTGATTTTTTTGTTGTTTGCCCACACATATTCAGTACTCTGCATATAAATGTACAAGGTTCATTTTGTTTACTATTAATGTCTGCTTTGTTACTGCACACTGATGATTACATTTCTTATATATCTCAGGCTGTGTTGTCACTTCCCCAGGCTGCTTCAGCTGAGGGCCCTGCACTCAAGTTCTTACTGTTGGAACAACTGATCTGCTTTGCACTTTGCCCACTGCTTCTGCCTCCTAGAGTATATAATATGTAGAGACAGCGACACCAATAGAAACCTATGGGGAGCACATCAGAACCAAGGAGTACAATTTTTTTGCTCAACAGACATGGGCTGTGTCTGAATAGTCAAAAAAATTATGTCCTATGTCTTTTCCTAACCACTTTTCCTTGACCTCGATGGAAAATGTCACAAGGTCAAGAAAAGATGTGAAGGAGAATTCATAAGGACTTAGGAAAAGACAACCGCGGTGCAAAGAGAATCCGACTGCACTTACACTATGCTACGTAATTATGCGACGGCGGATGTTATTGACGTGGGTCTGCCGTGGTGAAACTACAATGTTCCGAAGATGGACTACTAAAAGCGTATCTCAGATACATCCCCCCATGCGTTCTTACCATGTTGTTTTATGCAGGCTATATAAACGTGGACAACCCGGTGAAAAATATTACTTCATTACCAAGGTTGGAATTGAAATAAAAAAAGGAATATAGGCTACCAGTCACAAAAGTGAAACAAAATGGTTGTCACATTGAGGTTGCTCACGCTCACCCTCTTGTCCACTCATATTTATCAACATGAATCCCAATTAGTATGATTGTATGAAACTAATTGTTAAATTTATGCAAGATAGGCATAACATGTTAGGCCTACAAATCTACTACTGTACATATCATCATTCTTAAGTTTCAAACATGTTGAATTAAAAACATCATCTGGCTAAAAACATCTCATATCCCTTTTTCTTGAAAGACAGACTTCTGTGTTATGGTTAATATGCTTATTATGATCTGATTATAAGCCTATGCTTATAATAGCTTAAGAACCACCACACAACTCAGTGATGTTGATTGTTTGTTTTCGTGAACGGCCGAATGGTGCGTCGCTTTAAATGTTGCTGCCGCAAGAAATTATGGGACGGCATTATCTCCTTTCCTTTCGTAAAGGATGGTCTAGTGTACCCTATGCTAAAGGAGATAAGAAAGGAAGCATTGAAGCACCTTTCCTTAGCATTTAGAGAATTCAACCAGCTCTTATCATGGCTGCCACTTAGATACTTCCGGGTCATTTCACTCAGTTAGGAACCTTCCTAAGCAAAAAAGACTATTCAGACTCAGCCATGGTCAGTTGTGTCCTTGGTCACATGACTAAATCACGTTGTAGGGGACATGCCGTTACTTCTCAAAGTGGGGCACCAAACTGTAGAAGATATACATCAACATCCTCGCAGGTGGTGCCAGCATTTAATAATCAGTCTCATAATTTTGAATATACAAACTATAAATTGGAAATTTCAAATAACTAAATTAAGTATGATCAAAATTACACGTTAATAGTCTATCTTAACCAAATCATAATATACATTATGCTAATTCTAAATTAATATAAATGATTTAGCTAAGAGGTGAAGGTATTCTATTAAGTTCTTCTGATTAGCAGCGGCTGACTCAGTTCAACACGAGTAATATCAAGTTTATTAAACACAAAGTACCGAAAAGGGGAAAGCACAATTCTCTACAATGATGTATGATAAACTATGTGAGTGCACGTGTGTGTGGATGTTGTGTGTGCATGTGTATATGTGCGTGAGGCAGGGAACCAGGGATTTCCATTCTCGGTGAAGCTCACAAACTCCAGTGGTTACTCGAGGTATTGCAGTTTAGTAAACCAAATTTCCCCAATGAAGTCCATTCAAAACTATGCATTTACCCTGGCCAAATGAAATTATTTTGGACAAAACGTTTTATCTCTAAAATTTCTTTGCACTGAACTAATTATGACCCAGACACCGATTTTTGAGTCCCACAGAAGAAGATATAAGATTTATTTCATTCCAATTTGGTTTGCATAGTTTTATGTCATAGTGCTAATGACTGCTTAGACGAGAACACCCGCATATGAATGAGTATGAGACTGTTATTGACTCATCAATGCAGAAAAGGGTTGAATTCAGAGTTGCATGCACAGTACCAATATATCAGAATATGCAATTAACTAAACCATGACCTAGGATAACATGAATCCACCGCCGTTATTGTTTTGAATATATTGTTATTTTGATATTGTAGGAGCCTCGGGAAACAAAATGACAGCTAGGTTTTTTGTTGACTGCAAAGAAATTTTGCACACTCTGGAATCAGTCCTTACCACACAGAGAGAACAGAGTTTGAGTGAATGGTTCTCTGTCTAGTACACTCTCATCTTCCACAGGGTCTCCTCAGGGCTGGGTTCTTTCCCCGCTTTTATTTGTCTTGTACAAATGACTGTCAGACTTACTATAAAGACAGGTATGTACTTAAGTTTGCGGATGATACTGTAATAGTCAGCCTTTTGCACGATGAGGAACAGAGTCATGTGGTAGGAGAATTTATCAGTTGGTGTGAAGTCTTTCCAACAACTCAATGTTTCTAACACCAAAGAGATGTTCATTGACTTTCGCAGGAGACCTACTTCTACTTCTCTTGCTCCTGCCATCATTATAGGGGAGGCTGTGAAGAAATAAAGTGCCACAAATGCAGTTGTTTTGACAAATAATCTAAAATAAATTTGCACTTTTTAAGTTTGCAGTGAAATACTGAGAGATTGCATATATACAGGAGGTTAAACTATACATCTGCTAGATCAAAAACTTCTTGACCACAAGTTCATAAAATCTAAGGGTGGATATGTAGAACTACTATAGATGTATGAAGCAAAAACTAAGCAGTGTGCCCAGCGTCTCAAAATCTATCCAAAATGTCTAAATTATGCATTGCTGTAAATCACAACATATTCATGTATTTCACTACAAATCAACTGTTTTGACTCAAGAAAATCACTGTTGCATAATTTTCAAATGGGAATTACAAGCTTTCAGTCAGTACGGTGGTCTAAAATAGATAGGTGTCCAGAAACATATCCAAAATCTCTCCAAAATTGAATAAAATGCTTTTTGTCCATTATAAAGCATATAAATGAGCCCCTTATGAAGGTTTAAGATGAAACATGAAACATTGCATAAATATTGTCACACAATGCGGTACAGTACCTAAATGTGTAATAATTAACTTGTGTGTATTTCTATACTCTGTACTCTCATATGTTTTCTTGTATGGGGATGGGACAACATGAAAACAATTTTCAACCACGTTTTGGCAATGTTCCAACTCTCACGTCATCACTGTTGAATGCTTCACAAAAACTATTACACTACCATCTAACGCTTACATTACAGTGTGAAATATTCACATTATATAACACCACTAACCTATTTAAATATACTCAATTTCAAAAATAACATATATAACCGAAATATTTTGAGCAGTAATACTTAAGCTGCGTTTCCAACGCAGGAACTAGGGTCTAAATTAAGTTCCGGGAACTTTATTTTACCCCCAAAAAAGGTCCTGCTTGGGGGGTCGTACTTTCTAAAAGTACCGGAACCTTTGGGGTGGGGCGCAAGCGCTGAAAATTTCTGATTGGTCGACTACTTGCAGTGTTTTATTTCAACCGCCATTTTTAAAAATCTGCAGCTGAAAACCGATTTCTTTTCATAATAACTTGAAATCAAACTTGTATGTTATGCGGCGCAGTAGCCTACTTTTGGTTATAGCCTGCCAACGTCTTGGAATTATAACGTGTGCTTTTCTGTTCTTTTCTTGCTTTAGTATTCGTTTTATAAAATGCTAAGCATTTGTGCTGGGACAGCATATTACGCACCAAAACATTCAAACGGTTTAATTTGGTTGCTGAATATTTTCTTCCGGATGTTCTTTGTTAGCCCGGTGTAATTGACTCGAAACGTTTGATACAGTTATGTGAGGTATGCGGTATCTTACAGAGATTAACAGATGATCTCTATTAGGCATAGCTTCCTCTTCTGCAATATTAGATTGATGTAAAATGATTATGACAACATTTGCAGCCCAGGGCTGCGTTTCCGAGTTTCGATGTACCTTAACGTTTTACGAAGGTTCTTAAGGTATACCTTTCAAAGGGAAACCGCTTTTTTACGAGTGTTTCCCAAACTATACCTTAAGGCAACTGTTAAGGGACTACTCAAAGGTACATCGTAAGTTGGAGCTGGCCTTCACTGTGGTGCTGAAAAGTTTATCAATCGATGCCAAGCGAATCGATTGTCTCACTTGTAAAGGCTTGTGAATGACGTTTTAATATAACAAATGTTGTCATAATCATTTTACATCAATCTAATATTGCAGAAGAGGAAGCTATGCCTAATAGAGATCATCTGTTAATCTCTTTAAGAGTCAGTTAAGACGAGACCTTGTGATAGTTTCAATAAATACGTACATATAGACTACAAAGGATAAAATTAAAAGCATCAATCGGGACATATAAGCCATAGTCTGGGACTTCGTGGAAGCCCAGGGAAAAGGATATAAGGTACATATGGGTGAATTATTTTGTTCTTATTGAAACAAAGGTCTAATGTTAATTTGTTTTTGTCACACAATACATAGGCAACTGTAGCAGCATATCCACTGATTCCCGCGAACTTTTCTCTGAAATGCAAAAATGATCGTAGATGAAAGGCAAAAGCGCGTCTGTGGAAATTGATCATGATGAATTCTATACCGGGTGCCTTATGAATAGGTCTACCTGCTAAAGTGATTTGCTCATCCACCTTAATTTGCTGTTGGATAATCTTAAGTTTAACCAAGAATATTGGTTAAACCCAATCATTATTGGGTTGTTTCCCGAAAATCGTAAAACAACATGCTAGGAAAAATGTTCCGTAATGTTGATATTTACCCAGTGCTATTTTGTTTTATATAGGAGGTCTAAGCTAAAGGAAGGGGATGTAGATCATTTGGCTATGTTTGTTCATTATGAGCCACCGTACCTGTATGTGTGTTTATGGCTAGGCCAATCGACGTGCTCTAGATCGGTCATGCAAGTAAACTCACTCAACGTTGGCTTTGCACACATAGGTTTTATATTCTTAATAAACCGGCGGTTTGTTCCAAGTCAGTGTGATCATTGACTCACACACAAACGAACTAATTTCTACAGGGTATGCAGTCGGAAAAGCCATATCCTCAGTTAGCGCCACTACGTATAATTAAAAAAAACTTTTTTTTTCTTCACAAATTGGATTAGTATTCTGGATAGGCCCTATACTTAATTGCCATCATATAGACAGGTGAAACGACAACATTCTCACGACGTGCTATGCACAGAAACGTTGATTGGATAATTAATTTTCGTAAAGTTAATATTAAACTATCTATGTAATTTTTGCATGCAGATGTGCTACTAGATGCGCACTGTAGTACAACTGTCGATTTGAAAAGCAAAATGTTGGCATAATAAGGCTGAAACCGCGGATCGCATCGCTAAGGGACAGCTTACGAGTGCCTCAGACCACCCTTTTAAAGGTATACCTTAGCTTAGGAGACGCTGGGAAACAGCTCGAGAGCTAAAGGAAGAGCTTAAGGTATACCTTACGACGCACGTAGCGCTAAGGAGACTCTGGGAAACGCAGCCCAGGAAGACTATGGACTAATTTATGGTGCATGGTTCGCATCTGGAGGGCACACTTTGCTGCTCGGCTAGCAGTAACTTTGAAGGAAAGCAAACGGTGGCTGTAGCACTGCTAATTTAAATTTTCACGCAAGTCCGAGTTTTCGTTCTATTCTTGTCATTTTGCGATTAGCCTATATGGAATTGACGATGAGAAAGTAATCAATTCAACAGCAAATTGTTTACGACGTGTGCATGTTTTCTGCTGTTGTTGCCAGTTATTTGTGGAATGTGAATGCATTCTGTCGCCTCGGATGTCAAGACATGAAAGTGAATGTTCGCACAAAAACATAATGAATGTGTTTGAGAGGATATATAAAACAGTTACAATCTGACTATTGGCCTGTTATATCCTATTTGTTGCATAACAACGGTCCAAGTTCAACTACCAACGAGAGTTTTGCTTGACAACGGTAAAATATGCCCAAACGGCTGCAGAAGAATATTTCAATTTCAGGTGATTAAATCGATAAAAATCAATAAATACAAAAGTAACCATATATAGTCATTGTTGGTAACCTGTTGTATATAAGTGGAATAAACCCCTCCAGGCTGCCCTGGTTATTAGAAAATAATGTAGGCTACTTCCGTGGTAGTATGGGGTTACAGAAGAAATCATAGGACAGATGGACCGACAATAACGTTGCTTTTTCATACGTCAGTGGGCTAATTTGCCTAATCTTTGGGGGGCTTTAGACCACGGTGGAAACGCAGACAACAATGGGCTGAAGGAACCATTTAGTTCCTTGAAAAGTAGTTCCTGGGACAAAAAGTTCCGGGTACTTTTGGTGGAAATGCGGCTTTACATAGCAATAATGAAATCTCCTCTATGTTCAGTAGATGGAGACAGAGACAGTATCAATGATGCTGTTCTATTCGCTTCTGTTTTGCTCCAGAAAACGATGTCAGCGAGGTCTATCAGCAAACATATGGCTTAGCTGTGTTCAGAGGTCCTCAATAATAATAGTATTTTCCAAGAAATTACGAAATATCGTTGACCACGTTTGGTTAGGTGCAGCTTATTTTTCTGCTAACAGAGTGAATGCGTAAGTGAATGCGATGCTAAGAATGTTTTCTGTTACGCTGACCTATATATTTATTCAATATTTAGTCCCAGATATTGACTGTAGAATGACATGCTATCATTTTAAAAAACTTTTTCTTGTTTATTTAAATGATCTTGCCACCTGTACCAAGTCAGAGCCACACAGAAAGGTCAGGTCATTTTATTGGACTCCCAGCACCCTTTACACAGTGAGTTTAATTTGCTCCCCTCAAGGCGGAGGTTTTATCCCCCTAGAGGTGACACTAACAGATATATGAGGTCTTTTATTCCATCAGCTATTGGCTTTTTAAACAATATGGAACTGTGACTATCTGTGGATGTGATATGGTGCCATCCCCCCCCCCCCACCAATTTTTCTTCGTTTCTTGCTGCTTCCGGTGACAAGTGACAATGACAACAGTGACGTTGGCGCTAACTGTGTACTTCTGTTTATGTGTGAATGTATGTTTATATTGTATTTGTATGGGTTCCATTTCTACTTATTATTGACTGCTGTTTGCAAGCCAAATTGCCCCTCGGGGACATTAAAGTTTTACTCTACTCTACACCACACTACTTTGTCGCAGAGAGAGAAACATCATCACCCCACTAGGGTGTGTGGATAACGTAGTCCAGGAAACCTACCAACAGTAGGGAGAACATACTATGTGTGTAAACATGGGCTAGATCGTCATCGCTCTGGATAAGAGTGTCTGCTAAATGCCTGTAATGTCATGAATTATAACTGTTCAAACTTGCCAACTGCCCAGCGGGTGAGTGGCCACCACACACGTCCCCCCAGAATTCACTAGAACTGACCCTGTAAAATGACCAGGTACCTGAATGACCCACCCAAAACTATTCCGGGGCTCATGGGCAGGCAAAGGGGGATGGGGTGGGAGGGCGACAGGGTTGGCAGCGAGCAGGCACCAGGTGGCAGGGCGGGGGGTCCACAGCTGAGGAAGAAAGGAGGTCCTCCTTAGGTGCAGTCCGGAGTCCCAGCATCACCCATAGAAGTCTGTCGACCCAGCTGTCGCCCCAGAGATCAGCCTAAAGGGCAGCCTTCATAGATCTGTGAAAGTGTTCACACAAACTGTTAGCTTGCGGGCGGTAAGCGGCAGTGCGGTGGAGTGAGACACTTAATTGCTGGGTAATAGAAGTCCAGAGCTCGGTAGTGAACTGGGGCCCATGATCGGAGGAAAGGTCACAGGGAACACTGAACTGGGCGACCCAGGTGCCGATGAACGCGCGGGCCACATCAGCTGTAATCGTCGCCAAAAGTGGAATAGCTTCCGGCCAACAGGCGGTCCAGTCCACCATCGTCAGGAGGTGAGTGAACCCCTTGGAGGGAGTATGAGCTCCCACCAGGTCCACATTGACGTGGTCGAAATGCCTTTCGGGGACCGTGAACTGCTCCAATGGGGCCTTAAAATGATGATGGACCTTGGACATTAGCATGCTATGCAGGTTCTGACCCAATCACGAACGTCTGTCTTCATGCCGTGCCAGACCAACTTCACCACCACCAGACGCTGCGATGGCTTCCTGCCTGGGTGTGAGAGGCCATGTATGGCGTCAAAAACTTGCCATCTCCAAGCCTGGGGCACCACCGGGCGGGGCTGCGCTGTAGACACGTTGCAAAGCAGCGTTACGCCATTGTCAAACAGGACATCCGCCAACCGGAGGCCTGTGACCGCCCTTCTGTGTGCCTGGATGTCGGGGTCTGAGGCTTGGTCTGCAGCCATGCGGGCATAATAGATTCTGAGGTAGACGGTGCCGGCGACGGCACGAGAGAGGCAGTCAGCCATGGGGTTGTTTTTCCCTGCCACGTGTGGAATGTCTGTGGTGAATTCACAGATAAAAGCCAGGTGGCGCTACTATCCTGGCAGACCATGGTTCTGACACCTTGACCATGGCGAAAGTCAATGGCTTGTGGTCCACAAAGGCAGTGAACGGGCGAGCTTCTAGCAGGAAGCGGTGTCAGACTGCAAGATACAGGGCGAGGAGTTTGCGATCGAAGGTGCTATACTTCTGCTCACTGGGACAAAGCTACCGGCTGAAAAAGGCAAGGGGTTGCCAAACACCATTGACCAGCTGCTCGAAAACGGCGCCAACGGCATAGTCTGAGGCGTCAGTGGTCAAAACAATGGGGGCCTCAGGCATCGGATAAGCCAGCATAGTTGTGGCCGCAAGGGCCTCCTCAGTGGGCGAGAATGCTTCTGACATGTCTGCGGACCAGGAAATGGCGTGCTTGCCCTTGAGTGCTCCGTAAAGGGGTCACATAAGGTGGATAGCCTGGGGGATGAAACGGTGGTAAAAATTCACCATATCCAGGAACTCCTCCAAAGCCTTGACAGTGAGGGGGTGCGGGAGCCGTAGCACTGCCTCCACCTTCGACGGCAGTGGGACTGCCCCGGCCATAGTGATGTAGTGGCCGAGGAAATTGATGGAAGGCTGTCCGAACTGGCATTTTGCTGGATTGCTGATTAAGCCGCCTGTGGCAACTGAAGAGAACGCAGAGGTGCGACAGATGCTCTGCCTTAGATGTGCTGGCCACCAGGATGTCGTCCAGGTAGACAAACACAAATGACAAATCGTGTAGAACAGTGTCCATTAACCGCTGAAAGGTCTGGGCGGAATTCTTGAGGTCAAACGGTATCCGTAGAAACTCAAAAAACCCGAATGGAGTGATAACCGCCGTTTTGGGGATGTCCAGAGGGTGAACAGGCACCTGGTGGTAGCCCTGGATGAGATCCACTTTTGAAAAAAACAAATGCACCACCAAGGTGGGCTGAAAAATCCTGAACATGTAGAACGGGGTATCAGTCAGGCGTAGTGACATCATTAAGGCGCCGGTAGTCGCCGCATGGGCGCCAGTCACCGTTGGACACGAGGTGGAGGCCCAAGGACTGTCCGACCGACAAATGACGCCAAGGCGCTCCATGGAGTCAAATTCAGCCTTGGCGCAATGGCGAGTTTGTGCGGGTCGAATCGACGGGCTCCGGCATGCACAGGTGGGCCATCGGTGGACATATAACACATCACGCCGTGTTTGGTGGAGGCGGACGAGAAGGTAGGTGTGGTGATGTCTGAGAACTCCAGCAGGAGGCGAGAGAAGTCAGCAGGCAAGAGGGCGCTGGACAGTTTCGTTGGGGCTGCATTACTGTGCTCACATGCCAATGAGTCGAATGTTTCAGCATTGACGAGCCGACGGTTTCCCACAGCTACCAGAAGACTGTTGACGCAAAGCACCCAGGAGGGGGGTGGACACCTTCGCCAATACAAAATCCCAGGTGAAACGCTGGCCAGCAAAACACAGTGTTACGTGTGTGTGCCAAAGGCAGGGATTGCACTACCATTGGCGGCTTCGAGGGCAGGGCCCTGTTTCTCTGCCCGAATGTCTATGGCTGATGCTGGCAGCACACTCACCTGGGCACCCGTGTGGGCCACTAGTATGGCCAACACTCACGGCTGCTAACGAGTGGCGGCCAGTGTGTTTCCCGACACACTGAAGCTACATGGAGGCAGGCACTTCTTGGCTTTGTTGCCGAACTTTGCGTGGTAAAAACAACCCTACGGCGGGCCGTGGCGGTGGCGGAGATGGAGAATAGCATTAATAATTTTAGCATTTTGCCCATTTATTTATTCATTCTTGGCGTTTAAATTTGCCTGTTTGCTGTGACCGACTTTCACGTCAGTGCCTACAGATTTTGTAGAATACCGCAGTTTTTGAATTCGCTTCGCGATTCTCTTTTAATTGTAGGTTACTACTCACTGCTTTTCTAAGAATACAAATGATGGGGGGTGCTATGGAGCCACGAACCAAGATGGCGACTTGACGTGGAGGCTCCGTACAACCTCGCACTAAAAAAACTCTAAAACCCAAAGCTAACAATACCAACGGAACCTGAACTATGTCAAAAGCTACTACAATCAAAGACTGTGATATTTTCACCCGAAAACGCAGTTCCCAAAAACCGAAAATCAACATTTCGTTGACAGAGCAAGACAAGGAAGCTACTAGCAATATGGCGGATCTAACGGCAGTGCTAACTGAACTAAAATCACTGAGCTCTGAATTTGGAGGATTCGGATCCAAACTGGACAGTAGCCTATAGATGACCGTCTGGGTAAAATGGCTAGCTCCTTCGCTGCCTTGGAAAATAATATGTCAGAGGTGAAGCGGGATGTTGCTTCCAATACCACACGGATGGAAGAGGCTGAAAATTGAATAATGTCGGCAGAGGAGCACCTAGAAAAGAACAAGACTGAACTAACCAACGCCATGAAACGAGTTGCCTACCTGGAATCCAAGACGGAAGACCTAGAAAATCGGGGTCGAAGGAAGAACTTGTGATTTTTCGGTTTCCAGGAGGACGCTGAAGGTAGCCAACCACGACTGGAATTCATACGAGACATGCTACCGCGCTGGCTGGGGCTGGATACCAACTAGTGCTGTGTCGTTCACGAACGATTTGTTCAAAAGAACAAATCTTTTGGGTGAACGAAGTGTACTGAATCACTTCGTAAAACGATTCGTTCGCGAACGTGAACTGGTAGTTCACTGACTGACTATCGTTCGCAGTTCAGTGATTCATTCACTGAACGTATTGCGCCCGCCCCGAATCGTTCGCGAACGACAGTACACTTGCACGAATCTTTCGCGAACGACAGTACACTTGCACAAATCGTTCGCAAACGACAGTACACTTGCCCGAATCGTTCGCGAACGACACAACAGTACTTTTGCCCGAATCGTTCGTGAACGACACAACAATACAGTACACTTGCCCGAGTCATTCGCGAATGACACAACAATAGTTTGTTCCTCTTGCTGTAGCAAATGAGGAGTCTCTGGTGAGAAAAGTGGGTATGGAAATATGGATAATAAATGGATAATAATCGAACATCACTGTCAAGTGTGCTGTTTATTTTCAATGAAATAACAAACCTTTTTTTAAAAACATGTCTCAAAGTAGGCTAGCCAAGGCTACTATTTTATCAACTACATTTTATGAGAAAACGATATCTACTTAGCCAACGTATATCAGCACTTTCTCTTTCAAGCAGCCGTTAGAACAAGTCACGGTAAAGAAATCAGCATCTAGGGCTAAAACAACACATTTTGGGAGATTCAGTAAAATAAAATGGCCATATCAAACACATTCTTTCAAACTAAATTGTTTAGAATAAAATCGAAAACAAAATTTTATTAAAAATAGGGAAAGAAAGTGCTTGGTTCTTTGGCTATTAAATATTCTGTGGAAAAAGCTCTGTCTATAGCCTACTTTTTAAACAGGAAAAGTACATTCAAATAAAATAAAATAATGCGCTAATATATGAACCGCGGTTCGCCTGTTTTCATTTTCGGTAGGCTACTAACCGTCAGCTGTTTTCGGTACGATTTTTCGGTACCCCCCCAACCCCCCCCCCCCCACCTGACTGACCGACGCAAAGCATAGTTACGCTACTGACCGGTGAACGAATCTTTTGAACAAATCTTTTTAGTGAACTGATTCTACTGATTCAGTACACTAAAAAGAACTGTTTTGCCCATCACTAATACCAACAGATCCTTCATCCTAGAGACAGTTCATCAAACTCTAGCGCCGCCAAAACCAAACCAGAAAAGAGCGGTTCTCATTCGGTTCCTGAAATTTCAAGATCGGTAGTTTGTGTTCCGCTCCATTAAACAGCGTAACATCACACATGAGGGAAACAAGCTTTTCTTCACCCAGGACCTCTCAGCTGAGACCATGCGACAGAGAAACGAGTTCATCACGATCGCAGGGATTAAAGTTCTCCATCGCTACGACGGATTTCCGTCAATTGGATTGCAGAGAGGCCATGTATGAGATCAGTGTAGATCTGAAGGGGAAAAAAAGCGAGTGGAGGGGGTTGTTCAGTTGATAGAGACAGAGACAGTAAATCAATGTTGTAGTTCTCTCCTCTTCTGTCTTACTACAGAAAATGATGTCAGCTAGGTCTATCAGCAAACATATGGCTTAGCTTCGCTCAGAAGTCCTCAATAATAATATTTTCCAAGAAATTACGAAACGCTTCTATAAAGTTTTACCGAGTGCAGTGTATTTTACTGCTACCACAGAGCGAAAACTAATGCGGAGGTAATTATTCACAACTTTCGGTTACGAAGGGCTATAAAATCCAATTCCAAAAGTAAAACTAGACATATTATACATTGTTAGAAAGCTTATTCTGTTACCTATTGGATTGATTGTCGATCTAGCCAGATTGGACTACAAAGGGGGACAACACCGTAAACAACATGTGTGGTATTACGCACAGCTATTTAGGACCCCAGGCATCACAAATGCGTGTATATTTCACAAACGGATTGTCCAAGGCAATATATGACCACTCGGTCTCAAAAGGGACATCTCTAAGCGTAAAAACAATGGAAAGGTTGTGTATTCAATATTTAGACCCAGATATTGACTGTAGAATGACATGGTAGAATCTTTTGAAAACTATCTATTATTGTTTATTTTGTTATTCAGTGAGCAGCGTTTTCACTGCTGTATTGGCATATCTTAGGGCTATTGTTGGGTTTATCTAGTTGCTATGACAGAATATGATTTTTGAGTGAAAGAATATTTTTATGAATGCCCAGATAGGCAATATTGTACATTATGTCATGAGTGGGGGGTGTAGTTTCAAATGAGACTGCAGGGAGGGGGTGCTTGTTAAATGAATAACCAGAGCGACATTGGAGGTGCTCGGCATAGTTGGCCTGAATCGCCTACAAATGAAGCTAGAGCACGAGGTTGTGTTTTCAACTCATAATTTGGTTGCAGGAGCAATGAATGACAGAATTGAACAATCTAGGCACGCCGGCGTTTGTGCTAACTGGTTAAATAAGATAGTAAGCGCTACTTTTTTGTGCCATTTTGCTTCTAAAATGGCTGTAGAGTTGTAAGTCTCACAGAACTCCGTCGTAGGCCTGTCAATTTAACTTGCATCACATGTACATTACATTACAGGCATTTGGCAGACGCTCTTATCCAGAGCGATGTACAACAAAGTGTATAACCATAACCAGGAACAAGTATGTCGAAAACCCTAGAGAGAAGTACCGTTCCAAGTGCAGGGAACAACCACATAGTTCAACTTGGACCCTGAAGGCTAACACTAACACAAACGAGAACAGTAACAATGCAGTCTATGCAAAAATACAAGGAGTAGTTAAGACAAGTGCGTTAACTAAGTCACCTACGAAACAGCTAGCTAATTACAACCCTAAGCTTACAGTCAATTAAGAGATTACAGGGAGGTAGGGAGGGATGGACCTGTTGTCCATCACCACTCCGAGATTCTTGGCACAGGGTGATGATGTCACTAAGGTGTCCCCTAGGGAAATGGAAAAATCGAGGAGGGGAGAGGTTAGAGCAGGAATAAAGATTAGCTCCGTCTTTCCCGGTTTGAGCTTCAGGTGGTGATTGTCCATCCAACTCTGGATGTCCCTCAGGCAAGTGGAGATGTGGGCAGGGACCTGTGTGTCCGATGGGGAGAAGGAGAGAAAGAGTTGTGTGTCGTCAGCATAACAGTGATAGGACAAGCCATGGGCAAAGATTACAGGGCCAAGGGATCTGGTGTATAAGGAGAAGAGAAGGGGACCGAGGACTGAGCCCTGGGGAACTCCGGTGGCAAGGGGACGGGGCGGCGATACTTTACCCGCCCAGGCAACCTGGAAGGAACGGTCAGAGAGGTAAGACTCAATCCAGTCAAGGACTGTGCCGCAGATCCCTGTTGCTGCCAGGGAGGACAGGAGGATGGAGTGCTCCACAGTGTCGAATGCAGCGGAGAGGTCTAGAAGAATCAGGACAGAGGAGAGGGAGGCTGCCCGTGCGCCATGGAGTGACTCACTGACCGATAGGAGTGCAGTCTCTGTCGAGTGGCCAGGCCTGAAGCCAGACTGGTGGGGGTCAAGCAGGTTATTCTGAGAGAAGAAAGCAGAGAGTTGGTTAGATGCAGCACGTTCAAGTGTTTTGGATAGAAAAGGGAGGAGAGATACCGGGTGGTAGTTCTGGATGACTGAAGGATCTAGTGTGGGCTTCTTCAGCAGCGGGGTGATGTGAGCCCTCTTGAAGGATGAGGGGAAACATCCAGAAGAGGAGTTCACGAGGGAGGTGACAAATGGGAGGATGTCTGGTGTGATTGCCTGGAGGAGAGATGAGGGGATAGGGTCGAGGTCTCAGGTGGTAGGGCGGTGGGAGAGCAGGAGCTGGGAAACTTCAGAGTCTGTGAGGAGAGAAAATGTGGAGAAACAGGGGGCAGAGGGGGCAGAGGGCGCAGAGGGGGCAGAGGGGGCGGGGGGTGCAGGGGGCGCGGGGGGCGCAGAAGGCGCGGGGGGCGCAGAGGGGGCAGAGGGCGCAGAGGGGGCAAAGGTGCTGCGGATGTCTGCGATCTTTTCATCAAAGAATGCTGCAAAGTCATCTGCAGTGAAGGAAGACTGGGGTGGGGGAGGTGGCACGCTGAGGAGAGAGGAGAAAATAGAGAACAGTTGATGATGGTTAGAAATGGAGTTATGAATTTTAGTTTGAAAGAAATTTGCCTTAGCGGCAGTGACAGCAGAAGAAAACTCTGTCAGGAGAGACTGATAGGCTGAAAGGTCAGATGGGTCCCTGGATTCGCCCCACTTCCTCTCAGCAGCGCGGAGGCTGGCCCTGGAGGTGCGTAGGATGTCAGACATCCATGGACTGGGAAGGGATGAACGTGCTGTAATGTAATGTAAAATACTTGAATCTATCACTAGAATTATTTTTTTTAAATAATAACATCCTAAGGGATAGCCAACATGGTTTTTGCAAGGGAAGGCCATGCCTGAAAAAACCTTTTGACATTCTTTGGGGAAGCTACCAAGTGTCTGGATGGGAGCAGGGCTTATGATATTATATACTGTTGGACAAGCAAGGATTAATTAAGAATAAGTTTATTTTCTGAATCCAACAGTTCCAACAGGCAATGCTCTTGTTATATGTTCAGCACTCTGAATACTGAACCAAGCAATATTGCGTGCTAGAACCCCTCACTTAACCTACATGTAAAATATATTTTATTTGATTTAATTTAATAATTATGTTTAAAATTAGAATTATCAATTAAATTGCCAAATTCATTGATAGGTCAGTCTACAGTGCACTGGTGGAATCAACCAACAAGTCAAAACAAGCTGTATATCAAGTTTCAAGACTAAGTAATTGAATTTAAAAAGAATCAATCAATTAGATTAATGAATTGAAATCATACATTCTTTTTTGAATGCAGGCACACTACTTCTATATTACAAAACAGAAGACATACAACAAAACATTAAACAATTGATTATGAAATACCAGAAAAGAGAGAGATAGACGGATAAGCCAGACCGTCCCAAAGTGTTACTCACGCCCAGTTTAAGAGCCACAGGATGAAAAGAAAACCAGCTAAAAACACACAACTAAGGAACCACCACCAAAATAAAAGGAGGAAAACTCTTCTTCTTCCAGGCTCCGAAACCAAATGCAACACAAACAATTTTCTGTGGCCATCTTAAATACCTTATCCAGCATGGCTGGAGGATGTTTTCCCTGATTGGGTGATGCCGGGTTAAGGTTTAGGAGAGAAGGGAAGGGGGGTCAGACTAATTCATGGCAAGGACTAGCCTACCTAAAGATTGCATTCAAACTAAAAGTAATGGGAAATGTTAGGCATGCAGGGTCTCCAACCCCCAATATGGTGTCCTGTGTCATATGGTTTGCCTCTTCTGAGGAGGTGAGGCCCATAGATTGTCAGCCTAGATTAGGGTAACAGTGGAATTTAAAATTGCCCCAATCACATTTGCTTTGATGCTTGTGATGGGGAGGCCAGGCCACATTCTTATTCACGGTTTCCCTCTCTAAGGCCAAAATATACATATCCTAAAATACTTAGATTTCCAAAAAGCATTTGATACCACAAACTCATTATCAAAATGGGGACAGTACAGGAGGCATTTCAGAGTGGGTTCAGAACTGGTTACGGGACAGAACACAAAGGGTAGTAGGAGGGATCTTACCTGAGCAGGGTATTGTGGGAAGTGGAGTTCCACAGGGATTGTTGCTGGGTCCACTGCTCTTCCTCATTTACGTAAATGACCTTGACATGAACATTGAAAGTACACTAGTTAAATTTACAGATGATACAAAACTGGGAGGTTTAGCCAACAGGAATCTACTAAAGTAATCCAAGAAGATTTAAACAGAACCCAGAAATGGGCAGCAACCTGGCAAATGAAATTCAATATGACTATATGTAAAGTTCTACATGTGGGGAATAAAAACATAGGGCAGGATTACTTTATGGGTGGTACAAAATTCGAATGTCCAGAAAAAGACTTGGGAGTAATAGTTGATCAAAGCCTATCAGGGTCTGATCAATGCTGTAGCAGTAAAAAAACAGGGATGCAAACACATGTATGGTGAAAAAAAGAGTGCGCTATCCGAAGTCATTAAAAAATGCGACAGTGTAATATCATATAACCAAGTGACCAGTGGTGTAGGTTTCGTTTGAACATTGGGGGGAACACATTAAGTGGGGTGTCTTGGGGTCCTCCCCCAGGAAATTTTGTGCGTCAAACACTTCATTTCCTGCATTCTGGTGAATTTTTATGCACCAATTTGTGCCTTTTCTGCATCAATTTAAAAGTCCTCTGCTTCTTTCATGTTTTTATTTGGGGGGACAAATGCACGTGTTCTAAATAATAAGGGGGACGTATCCCCTGCATCCCCCCCAAAATCCACGCCTATGCATGTGATGAAGACCTGTGCTATATGCTTAAATAGGAAATTCTATTTAATATACACAGATCAATAAGAGACAGACAGATGTTAAAGTCATAATCTTGAAGATTTTCATCAAAGTAAATGTCTTTTAAGTCACTATCTATCTCTGCATTGGGTAACACAATGGTGATTGAACCTATTTTTATATTAATTTATACTATTATTATTATCATAATTCATGATTAAAAAACTTGGTGTCTGTGGCGACATTCCCGGGAAAAAAAATCACAAGCGGTGCACAGTTAGTGACGCATTTTTCATCACCCATCAGTGGTTGGTCCGCCAGGGAGGGTAGGCGGAACTAACGCAACAGGCTCGCTCTTGAACTCACTTGTGTGTGAGTGGTGTACTGCTTTTTCCGGTGTCTGCATGCATTACAATAACAGAGAAAGGGGGGGTTGGGGGAGTTATGGAACCCTAAAAAGTTTTTGTGTAACATGAGAAATCATATTATTTGTTGATGTAGATTTCGTATTACATTTACTGACAATGCAACTTTACTAAATTACATAGCTATTTGCACAGCTAACGCTAACTACCGGACCATGTCAAGAAAGACAACATTAGTTTAGACAACATTGCGCACAGTATCCATCTCTCCTATCAGGTAACGTTGCGTTAGCTAGCTAGCTAATGTAATTAACACAATATAATGTCGGCTAACAATAGAAAAAAACGCTAGCTAACGCTACCGACCGGTACCGATCTCGCAAACCGTCTCTCGAATGCAATGCTACCTTGTTGCAACGTTGCAGTGTAGCTAACTTAAGGTCAGTTCAGATCAAAAATTCGCAACGAGACTGGGTGCAACTTGTAAAATTCCAAGACGCCTGATTGTAAACGTTCTAAAACTGCACTTGGCGATTTGACAAGGACGGTCTTTTAAAACCTCAGGGCAGGCAATGGCTCTGCTACTAGCCAATTCACACCGCTGCAATTTTCTCTGCAACATTCTAAAACCGTGCCGCCTTGTTGCGAATCATTGATCTGAACTGGCCTTAACGTTACCGTTATTTACATTGCCATCGAGTTCATCAATATATTATAATGATCGGAATAAAGCCGGGGTATGTGGAGCAGAGCCGGGTCTGATTTCTGAAGACGTCATGCAGGAGAAAACTAAATAAAAGAATACGGCAGTATGGATTAGCATTGTTATTATTTTATTATGCTTCCTCATATGTTACTTCAGCCTTTATACCCTTTTTGATGAAATCTCCTTTGTTTTTGTTTTATTCTTCTTGTTCTGATTGCTAATTTAACACCCAGCTCAGCTTTATTCTCGAACAGTTTAGCTAGCAAAACCAGAAACACTAGGGGTAACATTTTGCAAGGCAGTTGTTTCAAAAATACCACACAACAATCATTCACGAAAAAGACTGCTTATTGTGCATGAGATACATAATTGCACGAGCCACAGCGAATCCCGCAAATTCTTCTCTGCAGTGTAAAGATGTTCATACCGGGCAAAAGGTGGATAAAGAATGTTTGCAGAAATTGATCATCACTAATTCTACCCCAGGTTTGCTATGGCATTTTAACCCGGCTCAGCAGTGTAAAGACATCTTGAGTTAGCCTAATGTTAGACAACGAATGAGTATGTACATAACGTTACTTTTATAATAACGGTTTTTTATTCAGTAAATAGTAAGTGTTATAGTTGGTGTGCCAACGAACTGACATCACACAGGCGACACTGGTTGGATCCGGTTGGATCTATGGGAAGTGAGGTCCAAAAACACACCTGCAATTACCGCTTCTCGCCATTGGCACCGCCATAGAGAACGAAACTGAAATCTTCGAGATTGTCACTTAAAGTAGTAAATTAAGTTTTTTATTTTCAGAATTAGAAAAGTAACATAACTGCAGTGTTGGGGAGTAGTTAACTACATGTAGTTCAATTATGTCCTAAATGTCCTACAAACACTCTCCTTAAAACACACCCTCAGGCTGCCTAAGTGAGGTCTTACCTGCCCTGGTTACTAAATCAAACACTGTCACACTTTACTCTTTGTCACTTCAGTTGTACATCTGTGTAACTATATGACATTCCAGACTCAGATTGTAATAATTTTCCACAACATAGTTTGAATGTAATTGAACTACTTTTTCAAAGTAGTTTTAGTTATTTGAGAGTAGTTAAGATGCAGTTGAACTTCTTTTCAAATTCTCTCATTCTGAAAATGAATGCAGAGTTGAATGCTGTTAGCTAAACAGCACGATGACTAAGTTAACTTATCTAACGTTATAAGATTTAGTTGTAACGCTACATGTACACTTCTTTTCTTGTAAAATGTGCGACACTTGTTTGACGAGCATTGTTTTGCCGACCGTGGTTTCAGACTATTGTGGAATTTTCTAGAACTGCTAACGTTAGATCATGAGAGCTAGCATTGCTTGTCCAAAGATGTTGGCGTGGGTACAGTACCAATAGGAGCTAAGTCAGTACGATGGAATTTTGTATTCATTTGCATAAAATTAAATCATCTTCAACTTTTCTCGCCGTACGGCCAACTAATGGGATCTATCGAGTTTGTTTTACTGTGAAAATCTAGCGTAAGAGAAGCAGCTCTGACATGGAGTACAATAACGTTATCTAAAAAGACATAACATACATAACCTACAGAACTAATGATGTTAAAAGTCAAAACCATATAAAATAGTTAGCCAGCAGAAAAAAGCGAATGTCCTTCCCTCAGGTGATCTTGCCACTTGCCGCTCAACGTGAGCCATACAGTGCAGGGAAAAAGTGGTGTGTTCACAGACAAACTACCTAGCATTTGCTGCTGTGTCAGCCACGGTCCAGCAAGACTACAGTAAACAACCACGTAACCAGTCGTCTTGTTGGAGACAGTAAATTGTCTGTATTTATAGTTAACAGCTCCTTTCGTGCATGGGCCGCAGCTTTGAAAACCCTGACAAAGACGCTTGACTCTGGTTCAGGTTGGTCTGACATGATGGTCGCTCTGACATGATGGTCATTGCGTTAGTAAGAATGAGGACCTTCTTACAACAATGAGCACGTTTTTGATGCCTACTACTGCATTTGACTAGTCAAAATGATTGTGAGGGGGCAGTGTGGTTGTGGTGCCGGCTGCAAGTGGAGAAATGGAGGAGTAGTTTAGACGGCAGCCAGTCACAGCTTTGGGCAGTTATGTGATTAGTTCTAATTTATATATGTGCTGCTTGCAGTGAGATCGGGGAGAACGGATGCACACAGTCACAAACACGGACCCAGACAGCAACATCTACAATGACAACAGTGACAGTATTGTGACGTGCCTGAAATAAACCGTGTGAATCATACACCTGCCCATGTGGTTCGTTAAGACTTGTTACAATCGTGGTCCGTACGAGGCCTGAATAGGAAGGAGGCAGTAATGGACTTGGATGGAAGGACATTTGGGAGCAAGAATGATAGAATCTCTGCTAGGGCAGGCACTATGACAACTTGCAGACTTGCAGAAGAGACAGACGGCGGCCTTGTTTGAATTAGCTCAAGCCCCAGCTGATAAACAGCCCGCGGTTGAGTCGGTGGGCAGGTGCACTGGGCTACAGATGCCCCACATGGGGGAATTGGATGACATCGAGGCATATCTGGCTACATTCGAGAGCACCGCGCTTGCCTGCTGGTGGCCAGCTGAACAGTGGGCTGTGCGCCTGCTTCCCCTTCTTGTTGGGGAAGCATGGCAAGTGGCGCACAGCCTGCTTGAGGGCCAGCTATGCGGACCTGAAGCAAGCGATCCTTCACCAGGTCGAGATGACCACTGAAGATCACTGGTCCCTCCGTTACGAGGACGCTGGCTGTCCCTTCGCTCTAGCTCAGCAACTCCAGGATGCCGCGAAACGGTAGCTCCAGCCAGCGGGGCGCTCAGCGGCGAAGGTGGTCAAGCAGGTGACACTCGAGCAATTCTTGCTAAGCCTGCTGACTGCTGCCACTGACTGGGTGTGCTGTCATCGTCCCATCTCGCTGGAAGCCGCCGTAGCCCTAGCAGAGGATCATCTAAGTGCCTACCAGTCTCACTTTCTCCATACTGCCCCATCTGTTGTTCTTGCTCTGAGGGAATTTTGATCTCCAAGGCCAGTCCCCACACCAAGGAGAAGACCACCTGCTGGTCCCTCGTCAGTAGAGTAAGTGGCATCCGCCGCTACTCTTTATGGCCCCTTGTCCCCCCATAATCCATTCTGTCCTGTTCCCACAGGCTCCCTGGTCTCAGTGGCTTCGGTGCCAGACCCACTGAGGCCTCCTCAGATGTCTGGGCTGGAGTGCTGGCGATGTGGGCGATCCGGCCATGTCCGCTAGGACTTCCCAATGATGGAGGTCAGACAAGTGGTAAGGATCGCAGGCTTGCCGGCACCCTCCCCTGTTCAGGAGGGAACATACTGGATTCCGGTAAAGCTCCAAGGGGGTACACACACTAGGCTTTGTTGGATTCAGGGTGCACACAAACTATGATGCCTCAAAGCCTGGTTTGACTTGAGGCATTGATGGAAGCGTCATGTGTTTTAGAGATATTCATGATTACCCTGTGGTACTAGGGAAAAAAGGATAGTGTAAAGGCTGCAGTTAGCCCCCACTTGTCGCATTCTCTTTAATTAGGGACGGATTGCCCGAGGTTTTTTACAATTATGGATAGTTATATGAGAATGCGATCACAACCAACAGGGAAATGTGAGCAGTGTGACTTATTCAGTGGTGATCCGAGGTCGGCCAACACTGACGAGGGAGGGGCGAAGCCAGGAGGAACTCTTGCAAGTCCTTCGCAGACTCCTGCCATACAGCTCCAGGATGACTTTCCACTTGAGCAGTCTCGGGATGATACTCTTTGCCTTCGGTCAAGTGATGATAATTGAGAAGAAACAATCCAGTTGTTGGTCTCAAAAATCCTTTGAGAAATGCTTTTCCAGGTGGCTCATCATAATCCAATGTCTGTTCACCTCAGGGCGAATAAAACACTGAATAGGCTCATGATCCGATTTTATTAGCCAGGCATTCGGCCCAAGGTGCAGCGGAGGTGTGCAGCTTGTTCCGAATGTCAGCTAGTTCACCCTGCAGCCACTCCAAAAGCACCTTTGCAACCATTGCCATTAATGGAGATCCCATTTGAACATGTGGGTACGGATCTCATCGGGCCATTGGACCGAAGTGCATGGGGGTATCGCTTTGTGTTAGTGTTGGTGGGCAATGCAACGCGATACCCCGAAGCAGTGCTGTTGTGCAACATATCGGCCAAGAGTGTTGCACAAGCATTGTTTCAGATAATCTCCACAGTTGGAATTCCTAAAGAGATTCTAACTGATCAAGGCACTTCCTTTATGCCACGCACACAGTGCGAACTATATGAATTATGAGGAATTAAATCGATCCAGACATCTGTGTACCATCCGCAAACGGACGGACTGGTGGAACGGTTTAATAAAACTTTTAAAACAATGATTCGTAAGTTTATACACGAGGATAATAAAAATTGGGATAAGTGGCTGTACCCTCTATTAGTTACAGCCCATGAGGCCCCCCAAGCCTCCATGGGATTTTCTCCCTTTGAGCTGTTTTTGGTCGCCAACTATGTGGTATATTGGACCTGGTTAAAAAAGCTGGGAGGAGGGTCCAAGCATGAGTAAAAATAAAATTCAATTCAAGTGGCAAGGACCTTTTGTGTTTACACGGCGAGTTGGAGATTTAGATTATGAGGTTGTGCAATCAGACAGGGGTGGTGCAACACAAATTTACCCCCCAAATTTGTTGAAAGCATGGAGAGAGGTGGTCCTGGTTTCCCCGTCATTACTTTGAAAATTGAGAGAGATGAGTTGGGACCTAGGGTAACAAAAGCAGCTAATTCCTCCCCAGTCCTTTTTGATAACCATCTCTCACCGAGCCAATGGGCAGATGTAACCTCATTGCATAAATGCTTTTTGGATGTGTTCTGTGTTGATTATCGCAAAGTAAATGAGGTCTCACATTTTGATGCTTATCCCATGCCTAGGGTCGATGACCTCCCGTTGGGGACTGCTTTTTTTCACAATACTGGATTTGACTAAGGGCTACTGGCAGATTCCCTTGTCTCCAGGGTTCACTCCGTACATCTTATACCAATTTGTCACTCTTCCTTTCAGGCTGTTCGAGGCACCCACCATGTTTCAACACCTGATGGACAGGGTATTACGCCTTCACTCTGCATAGGCTGCTGCCTACCTGGATGATCATTCACAGTGACAACTGGGACCAGCATGTGGAGCAGTTGGGGGCGGTTCTCGAGTCCCTCAGGCGTGCAGGGCTTACGGCTAACCCGAAAAAGTGTGTAGTTGAACGGAGGGAGGTACGGTATCTGGGGTACCACTAGGGTGGTGGGCAGGTGCGTCCCCAGGTGGATATGTTGGCAGCAATTGCAGCCTGCCCTCAGCCCAAGACAAAAAAAAGAGGTGAAACTGTTATTGGGGCTGGCAGGCTATTTTAGGAGATTTATTCCAGCATTCTCTGAACTGACCAGTCCCCTGACTGATCCATTCCAGTGGACGGAGCGGTGCCAGCAGGTATTTGAGAGGGTAAAACAGGCTCCCTGTGGGGAACTGCTTCTCTGTACACCTAGCGTCTCTTTCAATTTTGGCTGCAGATGAACGCATAGAGAGAGGCAGGGGGCCGTTTTGTCCCAGGAGGTTTAGGGGGTCGACCACCCGGTGCTGTACATTACACGGAAGCTGAAACAGCAGGAGGCGAAATACAGCACAGTGGAGAAGGAGTGTCTGGCTATCAAGTAGGTGGGCAGTGCTTTCCGCTATTATCTACTGGGATGCCCTTTCACCCTCTGTTTGGAACCACGCGCCCCTTTAGTATCCACCGCATGAAGGATACCGACACGCAGATCACTCATTGGTATCTGCCATTACAACAATATAAGATCAAAGTGATCCATAGGCTGGGGGCTCAGATGGTGGTGGCTGACTTCCTCTCCCACTTGGGGGAGGGGGGGAGGGGGGGTTGGCTGGCGGCCGGATGGCTCCCCGGCCTAAGTCAGGTGGTGGGGGTGGTGTGGTTAGGGCACCATCTGCAGGCGGAGATGGAGCGGTTTAGCTGGTTTGCAATCACAGCTGTTGACAATGTTCTTGATTGCTAATGCTAACTCTTTATCTGCTGAACTGTCAGCAGTGAGACCGGGGACTGGAATGAGATGCATGCGGGAGCTATATTGCGTATTCCCTTCGCCTATTGTGTATTGTTTGTTTGTTTGTATCTAAATCCCTATTGAACACACAATAAAGCCTATATGCATCTAAACCATCTAGAACTGTGTGGTTTGTGGAGAGAGGAACAACCGTACTTTGCTGCAGTTACCTTTGCTTTTAAGGCACAAGCTAATCACTTTCTTGAAAACTATAAAATCTAATTATGCAGCCTGCGCAACCTGTGCAACATGCTGCACAAGTATAAATGATCACTTTCTGTAAAACTAGTGCCCCACGCAACCGCACAAAGGTGCACCCTATGGGTGTACTTCGCATCATGTTAGTTTTTACCCCAACTTCGGGGTTAAATGGAACATTTCACTCTCTGTAATTTCAGACAGATTATGCTAGTGAATGGTATATCCCAGAAATTTGATTGTGGTGTGTAATCACAGCCAATAGATGTAGATTGTTTGTATTTTAAAATGATTAATCTATCTCTAGTAGCCTAACATTATCAGAATTGAGCCAAATATGAAAACCGTTTGTTATTTCCCCACTCTCCCGATTATCGGCTGATAAAGATTGGTCGTTGATCAATCGGAGCATCCATAGAACAAATAACAGAATTTAAATTTTTAGGTCTATGGTTTGATGCTAAATGTTAATGGGGAACACATACAAAAAGAGTGGAGACAAAGTACAAAAAAGCATTAAATCGCATGAGATCTGTATCTGGATACAGCTGGGGGGCTGATAAACAATCATTAAACGCCATCTCGCCAAGTTACGGCTTGGTGGGGCAGCATGTCCCATAACTATACAGCACAGTGAGTTTGGCACTTTTCAGTTTCCGACAGAAAGAGGACAAATCAGAGGGTGTTTCGCAATGTCTGTACTTGTGCGTTCTTGCAGTCTTCTGAACTCGCATGACTTTAGGATGGCAGGTATGCCATCTTGCCAAGTAACACCTTCTTATAAGGCTTAAAACGTAATGTTTCTATAATTTCTGACCCGTCTGTAATAATGTTATATACTCGGTCTGTTGTCTCGTTTGCAAGGTAGTTAACGTTAAACTTGGTCAAAATGCCGGAAGTGGAACTGTCTAAATTGTGCATGTATTTCACTTGTGTTTCTGAAATATAGAGTTTCCCGCAAAGATTAAAGGACAGAGTGTAGTATGGTGGGTAAGGAACTGGGCTTGTAACCGAAAGGTCGCAGGTTCGAATATCCGGGTAGGACACTGCCGTTGTACCCTTGAGCAAGGTACTTAACCGAAATTGCTTCAGTATATCTCCAGCTGTATAAATGGATACAATGTAAAATGCTATTTAAAAGTTGTGTAAGTCGCTCTGGATAAGAGCGTCTGCTAAATGCCTGCAATGTAATTAAACAGATGCAAAAGCAGTAGTTTAAATGTTTTATTTTTAGTTACCCAGCAAGGCAGTGTAATGCGTGAGAGGTTTGCTTGAGTCCAAGGGGGGATTTGAACCCGAGTCTGTCACTTGTCCAAAAGTTCCACAGGCAAACACACTAGCCAGTTTTGTTTTTTAAACATGTGCACTTGTATATACGTCCATTTTGTGTCTGTATCCAATGTTTTTATTGGTTGATGCAAATGTCCAATGTGGAGACATATTAATTGTGGGCTGCAAGAATTTGTGATGATGTAATCAGACAGGAAGACGACGAAGAAGGAAAAAATGCTAAATAAAGTTTGGGGCTTTATTTTGTGGACGTGTGAAGTTGTTTGTGAATTTTGTCTGTTGGAATGGGGTCAGAAGGTACAGGAATTAATGTTTTTAAAGGTTGAGATTCAGTGGTCATTGTGGTTATTTCTATAGGGAACCCTGTAAAGTGCTCTCAGTGCTGTGGGGCATACCTGCCATCCTAATATAGCAAAATCACATTTCAAAAAATTTAAAAGTGAGAGCACACAACTCATTATACCAAGTTGTATGTCACTTTCATCTTAAAGCAGGGGTAAAAAACAAGGGCCAGTTTGACTGCCGAGCTTTATTCAAATCTGATTCTGTCACAGTTGTGCCTCCTCTGTTGTTGCCTCCCCGTAGTTTTTGTCCTGTCTCGTGTCCCTTAGTTTGGTCTGCCTGCGTTTCATGTCTGGTTATTGTTAATTGTTGTGGTAACGGGATAATTGTGTTATCACATTCCACACGTCTGCTCGTTGTCTTGTTACTTTCCGCACCCGCCTGCTCGTTTTCTATGATTGCCTCCAAGTGTATAAAAGTCTTACTTCTCTGTCACTCAGTACTGGATCCTACTGTTTTCTGCCCTCGTTGTGTGTTCCTTGTGCTTTGTGTACTTTAAAGGATTTCAAGTTCCCTGCTTGGTTTCTTGTTTCCTGGTGTTTTTGAGGATTTTGAGTTCCCGTGCTCGTTTTCTTGTTTCTAGTTTTTTTTTTCCTAGTGTTTTGAGTTCCTCGTTGTGTTTTCTGTTCTAAGAATTTTTGAGTTTTTGGGAAGTGCCCCTTGTGGCCTTTTGGTTGTTCTGTTTGCCTTTAGAAAGTAAAGCCCTTTGTTTGAAACCTACCTTTTGAGCCTCCTGTGTTTTTGCTCTGCGCTTGGGTCCTACCACAACAAACCCTGACAGATTCAACCAGTCAACCAATCATAGTCTATTTAATTCATTTAGAGCAATAAACAAAAGCCTGCACCCACACAGGACCTTCATGGACAAGTTTCAAGACACCTGCTTTGAAAGAATGGGACTATATCTTTTCATCAAACATAATGAGAAAGAATGGGACACATTCTTTTCATCAAACATAAAGAATGGGTATTTAACTCCCATAACAGTGATTCAAATTTCTTAAGCTGGACAAGAAAACACTCTGCATATCTATAATATTTTATTTTCATATCACAAAACCACACCAGTATTCAAATATCAGAGGTCTTCTGCTTTGCATCACTCAGCAGAATGCTGATATATGGCATTGGCTGTGTGGAGGTTGTTCATGAGGGAAGTAAAGGCTCTGAAGTTTGCACAAGACCTCGCTCAAAGAGGACCTTTGCCAGGGACATCTGAAACACAAAAGAAAAAAAAAATCTGCATTGGTGCGCAGTGTGATTTATGAAAACGAAGCGTATTTGTAGTTTGGCTATTTGGTTTACTTCTGGAAAGTTCTGATGAGTCTAACATCCATCCATCCATTATCTATACCTGCTTATCCTGGTCAGGGTTGCAGGGAGGTTGGAGCCTATTTCAGCGTGCATTGGGCGAGAGGCAGGAATACACCCTGGACAGGCCGCCAATCTATCGCAGGGCACATACACCATTCACTCACACACTCATATCTACGGGCAATTTAGAATCTCCAATTAGCCTACCCGCATCTCTTTGGACTGTGGGAGGAAACCGGAGCACCCGGAAGAAACCCATGCGGACATGGGGAGAACATGCAAAGTCCACACAGAAAGACCCAGGCCGGATTCGAACCCAGGACCTTTGATGAGTATAACAAGAACACCCATTTCATTGATGAGTAATAGTAAGTTTGTGCTAACTAAGCGTTTCAAATATGGCAAAATGTATTCATTCATCCATGGGAACATGATGTATAGGAAGGGGGTTTACAGCGTACAGAATAAGCAGGCCTGTAATGGCTAAAGTCTCAGAAACAGCAACTTGTTGGAACTGTTTGTGCCATCAGAAAAACGTTCAAACCACCTCAACAATTTTGTCTGAACAATGAACAGTGTACAGAATGTTTACCATATTCACTACATATTTGACCCTACATATTTGATATATTTGATATATATATCTGATGTCATTATATCCACTGGCCACACTTTCTCTTGATCCTATCACAATTACAATACAGTTGGTACACATTGACTAATAGAGGATGTGAACGACATACATTTCTGATCATCAACTTGTTGCTAAAGGCCAATCATTTTTTGTAACTGATAGAGGATGGTAATAAAAACAGGCCACAAATTCAATCAGTGCACATCATGAGATTAAAATGTTTGAATAATAGAAATAAGCATTGTTATATTTTTTTCAGGTATGATTGTATGATTCTTTGCTCATTGCACGGGTTAACACATAAACCCATCTTCAATGAAGTGGAAAGTTATAGTCACACAAGACTGAGTAGTAAGTGCCTTCCGCACAGACGGTTATCACAACGTCGCACTTAAATACAGCGGTAGGCGGATGTTTCACAAGATTCAAGTCGAGCTATGATGGCTTTTCGCACAACAGTAGGCTACACGGCACGGTGCAAAAACAAAAAGCCCTGCCCACCCCCTCCATTTACAGCAGAAGCCTAGGTAAAATTTGGTGATCTTTTAATGGTTTGAGAATTAAAAAAAGAAAATGTTTTTGATTATATCATGTGGAGGGGTGGGCGTGGTTTTGCGTTGGCTGCAGAGAGAGAGAGTGGGCGGGGCGGCTCTCGGAACTCTGCACCACAGCTGTTGGGGATTATTAATCAGCACCGATGGTTAATTGTTTGATTAATGGACAATGTGCTGATTACCTCGACAGTGAGCCTGGACGCTTAAAAGCCGGTCTACGGAGGCAGAAACGGACGGATTGGAGACGGAGGACGTGCTGACAGGGAGTCAGCCGCGAACACTGTATATTGTTTGAAACATAAAGCCGCGTGGCGGCAGTGAAAATAAAAAGACGCATTCGCGTCCAAAAATAACTCCCGTCTCTCTCGTGTCTTAACTGAGCGGTGGCACTCAGCTTGCCACAGTGGTGGCCCGTACGGGGAGCAGAGAGAAGGGAGATCAGAAATGGAGGCAAACCGGAGCGAGACGACGCAGCCTCTCGTAGCGCTGGCGCGGATGCTGGAGGGGATGGCTCAAATGCAGGAGCGGCAGGCGGCCGTACACGCCGAGCAGATGGAGGCTCTGCGTGCACAAGCCTCCCTCCAGACACAGGCGCTGCGACAGCTGGCTGCCGCCGGGGAAACAAGCTCCCGGGAACCGCCGTCCCAATCCCCTCTCCGGATCCACCTCCCCAAAATGACCGCTGATGACGACATACAGGCATTTGTAGAGAGTTTTGAGGTGGCAGCGGAGGCGTGCCAGTGGCCCCACGAGGAGTGGGTAGTACACCTCCTGCCCCTCTTAACTGGGGAAGCCCAACAGGCGGTGCATGGGCTGCCGCCCGGAGCCCGGGCGGACTACACGACAGTCAAGAGGGCGATCCTGGACCGACTGGGCTGCAGCCCGGAGGATTACCGGCGCCGGTTCCGGACGGCGAACCTGGGGGCGGACGACCGTCCCTTCGCATACGCCCAAAGGCTAACCCACATGGCCCGGCGTTGGCTGCAACCGGAGATCTGGTCCGCCGGGGGCGTGGTGGAGCAAGTTATCCTGGAGCAGTTCCTGGAAGGACTGCCAGAGGGAACGGCCAATTGGGTGCGCTGCCATCGCCCGACCAATCTAGAGGGGGCGGTCACCCTGGCAGAGGACCATCTAGCGCTATACCCCAGCTCCCAGCAGCAAGCACAGCCGGAACCGGCGCCCAGGAGGAGACCCCTCCTCGTACTGGCCCCTCCCCTGTCCCCAGGGCTCTGCCCCCTCCCTTCCCTCAAACTAATCCCCCCTTTTTCCCGATTCCCTCTCCAGGTCCAGGCTCAGTGGCGGGGGGCTCCGGCTCGCAGAGGGCGCCTCAGACGCTCGGACCGGGGTGTTGGCGGTGCGGACAGCCGGGTCACCTGCGCCGCGACTGTCCACTTATGGAAGTGGGGCAGGTGGTCCGGGTGGTAGGGCCGCCCACTTCCGCTCCCGATCAGGAGGGAGCGTACTGCATCCCGGTAAGGGTGCAAGGGAGTGAACACCGGGCGCTGTTGGATTCGGGGGCTATGCAGTCCCTGATCCGGCAAAACCTGGTTCGAACCGAGGCATTGGTAAAGGCACCCTGGGTTTCCAATCGGTGTGTGCATGGAGATGTGCACAAGTATCCGGTAGTACCCGTGGAAATTTGTTACCAGGGAAAAACGCATATCGTGAAGGCTGCGGTTAGCTCCCGGCTTGCGCATCCCCTAATCTTGGGTACTGATTGGGCGGGGTTTCGGGAGATTTCTAGAAACATGCTGGGGGTGCGATCACGACCGATAGGAAAGTGTGACGTGTGTGCTGCGGACGGTGGTGACGCAGGGCCGTCCGACACGGCCGGGGCGGGGGGGGACCCAGGCGAGCCTTTGGTTGAGACTCCCCGGGGTCCTGTGTTCCAACCCGTGGAGGATTTCCCACTCGAGCAGTCTCGGGACGACACCTTACGCTTTGCCTATGACCAAGTGATGCGTATTGATGGTCAGCAGGTGCGCCCCGATGCAGTACTCACGCACCCTTATTTTTCTATTATTAGGGACAGGTTATATCGAGTGTGTCGTGACGCTCAGACCGGTGAAGAAACGACCCAGTTGGTGGTACCAAAAAACCGCCGGGAAATGGTTTTCCAGGCGGCTCATTACAACCCCATGGCGGGACACTTAGGGTATGATAAGTCACTACACCGAATAATGGCTCGGTTTTACTGGCCGGGCATTTGGGCGGACGTACGTCGGTGGTGTGCGTCCTGTCCCGAATGTCAATTAGTGAACGCCCCGGCCACCCCAAAAGCGCCTTTGCGCCCACTACCCTTAATAGAGGTTCCCTTTGATAGAATCGCTATGGACCTCATCGGGCCATTTGAACGGAGCACCCAGGGATACCGTTTCGTGTTGGTCTTGGTGGATTATGCGACCCGGTATCCCGAAGCAGTGCCGTTGCGCAATATTTCAGCTAAGAGTGTTGCACAAGCTCTGTTTCAAATTATCTCCCGCGTCGGAATCCCGAAAGAGATTCTGACTGACCAGGGCACTTCGTTTATGTCACGTACACTAAATGAGCTATACGGATTATTGGGCGTTCGCTCTATTAGAACCAGTGTATACCATCCCCAAACAGATGGGCTTGTGGAGCGGTTTAATAGAACTCTGAAGTCCATGATTCGAAAGTTCATTCACGACGATAGCCGAAATTGGGATAAATGGTTAGTCCCTCTATTATTTGCAGTGCGGGAGGTTCCCCAGGCCTCCACGGGATTTTCTCCCTTTGAATTATTATTCGGTAGAAAACCTCGGGGAATATTGGACCTAGTTAAAGAAAGCTGGGAGGACGGTCCAAGCCCCAGTAAAAGTGAGATACAATACGTTATGGACCTGCGAGCAAAACTCCATACACTGGGTCGGTTGTCACGGGAGAATTTGCTCGAGGCTCAGGAACGTCAGCAGAGGCACTACAATAGAGGGACGAAACTACAACAATTCTCGCCGGGAGATAAAGTCCTGGTATTACTTCCAACCTCCAGTACAAAATTACTCGCCAAGTGGCAAGGGCCCTTCGTGGTCACACGACGAGTTGGGGAGGTTGACTATGAGGTGGAGCGTGCTGATAGAGAGGGAGCGAATCAGATTTATCACCTCAATTTATTAAAAGCCTGGAAAGAGGTGGTGGCTGTTTCTCTGGTAACGGTGGATCAAGAGAGGGACGAGCTGGGGCCGGAGGTAGCAAATTCAATCAATCAGACCCCACCCCTTTCAGATAGCCACCTCTCGCCAAATCAGAGAGCAGACCTTGCCCTGTTGCAGAAACGGTTTGCGGATGTGTTCTCTCCCCTACCAGGGCGCACAAACCTCATACACCACCATATCGACACCCCCCCGGGAGTAACGGTACGTTCCCGTCCCTATAGACTGCCGAAGCACAAAAACAAATTGGTGCAGGCAGAAATAAAGGCCATGCTGGAGTTGGGTGTAATAGAGGAGTCCCACAGTGCCTGGAATAGCCCCATCGTGCTGGTAAGTAAGCCGGATGGCTCTATTCGGTTCTGTGTGGACTATAGGAAAGTGAATGCTGTGTCACATTTTGATGCCTATCCTATGCCTAGGGTTGACGAACTCCTGGATCGGCTGGGCACGGCTCGTTTCTTCTCGACACTGGATCTAACTAAGGGCTATTGGCAGATTCCCTTGTCTGCAAAGTCCAAAGAGAAATCGGCTTTCTCCGCTCCGGACGGTTTGTACCAATTCCGAACACTTCCGTTTGGGTTATTCGGGGCCCCAGCCACCTTCCAGCGCCTGATGGATTGGCTGCTGCGTCCGCATGCTGCGTATGCTGGCTGCTGCCTATCTGGATGACGTTATCATCCACAGTAGCAGCTGGGCACAGCATATGCGGCATGTGGGGGCGGTGCTCGAGTCCTTGAGGCAGGCGGGGCTCACGGCTAACCCAAAGAAGTGTGCGATTGGCCGAGCGGAGGTACGGTATTTGGGGTACCACTTGGGAAGTGGACAGGTGCGACCTCTTGTGGACAAAACCGCGGCGATTGCGACCTGTCCACGACCCAAGACGAAAAAAGAGGTGAGGAGGTTCTTGGGGTTGGCCGGCTACTATAGGCGGTTTATACCGGCATTTTCACAGCTGACCAGCCCCTTGACTGATTTAACTCGCAAAGGTGCCTCAGATCCGGTCCAGTGGACGGAGCCGTGCCAGCGAGCGTTTGAGAGGGTAAAGGAAGCCCTCTGCGGGGAGCCGCTCTTGTTCACCCCTAATTTCTCTCTTCCTTTTATCCTGCAGACCGATGCATCGGACAGAGGGCTGGGGGCTGTTTTGATCCAGCAGGTGGAGGGAGTCGACCGCCCGGTGCTGTACCTCAGCCGCAAACTATCCCAGCGGGAGGCGAGGTACAGCACGGTAGAAAAGGAGTGCCTCGCCATCCGGTGGGCGGTCGGGTCCCTGCGCTACTACTTGCTGGGTCGCCCATTCACCCTCTGTTCGGACCACGCTCCCCTCCAATGGCTCCACCGCATGAAGGATACCAACCCGCGAATCACCCGGTGGTATCTGGCTCTACAGCCCTTTAATTTCAGGGTGGTTCATTGGCCGGGGGCGCAGATGGTGGTGGCGGACTTCCTCTCTCGCCCCGAAGGGGGTGGGGGGGGGGTTGGTCATCGGCCGGATGGCTCCCCGGCCTATGTCGGGCGGTGGGGGTATGTGGAGGGGTGGGCGTGGTTTTGCGTTGGCTGCAGAGAGAGAGAGTGGGCGGGGCGGCTCTCGGAACTCTGCGCCACAGCTGTTGGGGATTATTAATCAGCACCGATGGTTAATTGTTTGATTAATGGACAATGTGCTGATTACCTCGACAGTGAGCCTGGACGCTTAAAAGCCGGTCTACGGAGGCAGAAACGGACGGATTGGAGACGGAGGACGTGCTGACAGGGAGTCAGCCGCGAACACTGTATATTGTTTGAAACATAAAGCCGCGTGGCGGCAGTGAAAATAAAAAGACGCATTCGCGTCCAAAAATAACTCCCGTCTCTCTCGTGTCTTAACTGAGCGGTGGCACTCAGCTTGCCACATATCATTTAGCACTCGACAGGCATGCTCGCAACTGACAAACGATGAGTTGACAAATTGGGACGTTGGGGCTATTACGAGGGCATTTTCCCAGTATTAATGCTCAAGCCCCAGAAGCAATCTGACAAATATCAATCAATCAATCAAAGTTTATTTATATAGCGTATTTCACAGCAATTGTCACAATACGCTTCATATTAGTATTTTTTTTATTTTCTTATTATTTACTGCTGCTTGTTGTTTTCTTGTATTGACCCATGTATGTTGATCTGTTGCCTCTGACATATAACTACCTTGTCTGTTTGGAGTTGTGTGTATGGACTGGGTAAGCTGCAAATTAATTGCCCTTCTTGGGATCAATAAAGTTGTCTGAATCTGAATCTGAATCAAACAACCCTGGTCTAGACCCCCACAGGAGCAAGCCTAAAGCAACAGTGACAAGGAAAATCTCCCTTTAGCAGATGGGGAGAAACCTCAGAAGGAATCAGGCTCAAGGGGGAAACCCATCCTCCTGTGGTTGGCTCAGGGTGTTGATTGGTGGTCAACACCGTCAGTCAGTTACTGTTTACATTGTTCATAATGCGGCTCAGATGATGGGCGGGGCTGGGTGGTGGTGGTGGAGAGCAGCAGGTGGATAGCCTCCAAGGTCAGAAGGAAACAAAATTCATATTACCACCATTAAAAATAGAATTCAGGCCTTACCAATGCCTGTGATCCCTTTCTCCTCCGGTAATAACAGGTAGTGGTGTGTCGTTCATAAACAATTTATTCCTTTTCAACTTTTTGGTGAATGAAAGGAACTGCTATTCGCTATAGCTGCAGCTACTCCACCTATTTAACCATTTTTCACCATTAAGCTCTGTTGTCTGTGGTAACCAACGAGAGCATTGATCCACTTGAGCAGGGGGTGCTCTGAGCCCCTCCCGTCGTTGTGACCGAAGCAACAACAGTTCAGTTCCTGAACTTATAGTGGAGGGGACCGAATCCATGAAGGAACTGGACATTCCTATTCCTTGGATCTTGGTCAGAAACTGGAACGAGTTTAACACTAGACACCTATCTCTATGCGTCTGCCTCCCCCTAGTGCCTACGTATTGCAATGACGAACTTTCCTGAGTAATGAGCAGACCTATAGAATTAAAAGCATTTGGCTTACTAGCTGGTTAGCCCAGTTACATCTGAAAAACGCTATAGGACATAAGTAGCCTCCTCTCTTATTTGCATGATGTAAATAAACCATGGATGAAAGAGGCCGTTTATGTATGATGCAGGAAACTGACACAGCACAATTACCCAATACAATTATAAATAGCTATAGCCAAGGCACGCATCATATCTGATAATCCTGCTGCAGTTACACATGGCAGGGCAATTCAGTAGAATTTGTGAATTACAGGTCATAAAATTAGGACGTGAAGATAAAGAGAGTGAAACTGAAAGGTAAAATTACAGGCTGTCTGGGTAATGTAGAGGTATAAGCACTTGCCTACCACCACAGAGACCTGGGTTCAATCCCCGGCAGCGGTACTTCCGGCTTGGTCAGACGTTCCTACTAACACAATGGGCAGTGTTCGCGGGTGAGAAGTCGGTGAGGGTATGAGTAGGGCTGGTTTTAAAAAATCGATTTTCCAATTCAAATCGATCTTCATTTGAATGATCCGATGTCGATACATAAAATCCTGAGATCGATCTTTTAATATATGCCTTTTCACGTGGATGCTTGAAGTTTTAACCAAACCCTGTTAGTCTCAGTGGCCAGCATTTGGTTCTTCGCGCAACGAGATCTCGTGACCAGATCTCAACTGGGTAACGAGATCTCTCGTTACCCAGCTGAATGAAAAAATATGGCTGGAGCTACTCCACTGAACTGCCTAAAGGCAGATGTCTGGTTGTATTTTGGATTTAAAAACCATGAAGACATGAAGAGCTGGACAAAAGCAAAGCCATATGTAAGATTTGCACAACGGAGCTGAAATATTGTGGAAATACTACAAATCTCAGAAACCATTTAACGAGACGTCACCCAGATACGCAATCTGCAAAAACGTCCGATCCGAAACATACCTCACTGGAAAAGGCGTTTGTGTTGACGTTACCATCCAATTCTCTGCGTGCCCAAAAAATAACTGAGGCCGTTGCAACGTTCATATGCGAGGATATACGCCTGTACAGCGTTGTTGAAAATGATGGCTTCCAAAGCCTCATTAATATACTAGAACCACGCTATGTTTTACTGACACGCAAACAGTTCAGTGAAGTGGCTATCCCAAACCTTTATGCAGATGTGAAACATAGCGTCGCAACTTCACTTAAGTCAGCAGAGAGAGTCGCTTTAACTTGTGATAGCTGGCCATCCAGAGCAACGGATTCATACCTGACAATTACTTCTCACTATATCAACGATGAATGAAGACTCATGTCTTATGTTTTACAGACTAGGGCAATTGAAAACCAGCCACACAGCGAGTAATCTAGCTGAACTGTTGTCCGAGGCGATACAAGAGTGGGAGCTTATAAACAAAGACCCAGCCATCGTAACGGACAATGCTGTGAATATGGTCTGTGCTGTGGAATCGATGGCGCTGTTGCACATTGGCTGTATCGTGCACACACTCAATTGAGCCTCATAAGCAGCTCTCAAAATTCCAGCTGTTGTGTGCTTGGTTGGCCGAATGAGGCGCATCGCGTCAGTTTTTTCATCGCAGTACTACGGCAAGCCACAAGCTCAAAGAGAAGCAAAGGACACTGGAGATGCCTGCACATAAGCTGGTGATTGACGTGGTGACCCAGAACAGCGCGCTGGAGATGCTGGAAGGCTTCCTGGAGCAGCAACCAGCGAGCTTGGCAGCTCTGCTGTCACCTGAAGTGCGCAGGAATGAAAGCGATCTCTGCATTCTGACAGAGGTTGACATAACGGTCACAGAAGATGTGGTGAAAGCTCTTGAGCCACTGAAGGCAGCCACACTGGTAATGTCTGAAGAGAAGTCCACAACTCTATCCGTCATTGTGCCTCTGCACGCACAGCTGCTGGAGGAGATGAGCCCCCCCAAGACTCCACAGTGATTAAGGACCGCAAGACTGATGTATACAACAACTTGAATTCAAAGGATGCTTACTTAACGTGTGTGTGTGGTAGCCTTGAGTTATAATGGGCAGAAACAAATACATTGAGCTTTGTTTATAAAATGCAAAAGACAATGCAATGGGTTTCTAGTAAAGGCTAATTTGTAACCCCGTGCTTGGTTATTTCACATTATAAAATATTAAAATACATGGTGTGTGTGTCAGAATGTCTGTGCATGTGCATGCATGTGTGTGTAACTGTGTATGCATGCATGTGTATATCCAATGTAATGATATAAAAGTGATTTAAATATGTGAAATCTCTTTAAGATACGTGGCCCTGAAGGACAAGCTGTATGTAGCGTCAGCATCAGATCCTCGCTTCAAGGCGCTGCCGTTCTTTTTCGATGAGGCCCGTGACCAGGGGTTAAATTTTGGGTGGACGGCGTCCCCCCACCATCGGTAAATAAATAAATTATTTTGACTGGCGGTTTTACAAATAACTATGACAATCCAGTCCATTTTCTGTAGGCTCCAGTCCATGTGTTCCCTCTAGCCAGTTACTTGCTCAACCAATCAAAAATCCAAAGAAAAAAAACTCAGGAGGAACAGTCGTTTATATAGACACGCACGGAAAGAAAAATATTGTTGATTGTTTTGATTGTTTGGAAGCTGGCGCGGTAGGCATAGGCGGTTTTACCATAGGTCATAGGTAGGCAATTGCTTGGGACCTCGTCTTCCAAAGGGGCCTCGTGAATTTGTGTTTCCTTTTTTTAAAATTTATATAACATTTTTCCTTTCTTGTCACTCCAAACGAATGATAATCTGTAATAGATAAAAATAAATCTATCTACATGTAAATTTGTGCCTATCCAGTTAAATATCTATATTTGCCAATATTTATTATCACCCACATTTCACATTTAATGGACTATTCCACCTTGACCTTCCTGCATTTGCACCTAATCAATGACGTAGAAATTCGAGTTGCCATCAGAGGCAGAGAGTCACTATGTTTGTTACCATGAAGCGTTTTCAAAGTGGATTTGAGAAGAGAAAGAGGAAGAAGGAAGATGCCCAGTTTAAGGAAAGTTTGCCTAAACTGACAAAATTCTTTAATAAAACAGCCAGAGACTCCACGACGGAGGAGCAACAAGTAGAGTGAGAGCACCTATTATCGACCACCCTAACCGCTAGTGTATTTACTTCGTATTTATTAGAGAGAATTGGACATTGTTACCTATTTAAAGGTAAGTCCTGTAAAAATACACACAATAAATTGTCTAAATGTAAAAAACCAACTTCATACATATACATTTAGTCATATTAATACAGCCTATATCAACGTATATAAGACAAACAACACGCTTGGAATTATCTCATCGTGACCCATTTAATCCAATGGCACAGACGTTGTTTCATAATTTCAAACTGCTTTCCCAATGGCTATTTTGCATCCTGTGACTTGAGTTACAACAGTGAATATGTAAGGATTCCTAGACATGCTGATAGTGACCACCCTTTCTAATATTAACCTCAAATACGCCAGACAGGACACATACAGTATGCTAGCAAATTTAAGTTCCATTCATGCATATGGGGTGGTCGATACACGTTCCTTTAGCAACCAAAAGCTAGCGCTGGACCACCTCTGAGTTCTTTGCCGGACCGGACCGGACCGGACATACCGAATTTTACCACTAGGTGACTCAGCCGCTCCTGAGTGGAACTGTTGGCTGCAAAAATGATACGGGTGAGGTACTGACATTATTAAACCATTGTGCCGTACTTAAAGTTTCGTTGCAGCGTCCGTTGCTATGCCGACGCTGCCAGCCTTGCTACATTCTTTGGCGATTAAGATTCTAAGACAACTCTAAGAAATTGCTGAGTTGTCTTAGAATCTTTATCGCCAAAGAATGTAGCAAGGCTGGCTGCGTCGGCATAGCAACGGATGCTACGGTCTACGGCTGCAACGAAACTTGAAGTACGGCACAATGGGTATGACAACTGTTTTAGAATGTCATTGCGTCACCCAGATCATTTTAGCAGCCCGGATCAAAATAGGCATGACAGAACATAATGAGAGCCCATGAGAGTGTAGCGGCACCTCTTTCGTCGGCTTCGAATTCAAAACGTTGCCATATTGCCGCAGTTTTTATTTTCTTTGACACAAAACTCTGCCATGTCTCGTCTCGTCACCCCAAAAAACACATGAACTTTCTATTTAACAACACACTGTGCTCCGTGTGCATCGTCTTCCCCCCACCCACATTTAATTGGTCTACTGAAATTTGATCTCCTTGTTGCCGGCCTCGGCATTAAATTGCGCACGGCCTGTCAATCTTTTTTTTTTTTTTTTGCACTCAGACACTAGTGGCTCCGTTTATAAACAAACATAATGTTATGTTAATCACATTGTCATATTGCTTATTACTAATGAAATACAAGTTGGATTTAGCGCTGTCGGCACAGGTTTCTGATGTAGGCTACTTTTTAATTTGCCAGAACGTCTCATCATGACAAATGCCGGTTCAGTCGGTTTGCATAAAATCAAACCGGTTTAAGCTCGTGGACCGGACTGGACCAGACCGGCAAAACCGGAAACCGACCCAACCCTATTTTCTGGCACATTAAAAAATCGCGAAAGTACTTTAAAAAATAACCACTGGAGGATAATGAGGACATTTTTCCTTACATAACTAGGTAAAGGTTGTTACCGATATTTTGCCTATTTTTCCATATATAGTGCCAAATCAGTTACGTTTTCCTGTCGAACGAAGTTGGTTGATAATAGGTGCTCTCAATCTAGCTGGCGTTATAAGAGGTGTAACGTTAGTTGAAGAAGCTGAGCTAGCTAACGTTAGCAGCTTTACTGCTGCCTCAGCCTGTTGTGCACCCACCGCACATACTACAACTTTTAGCGTTACTGTCTCTGCTGGTTGCGATGAACCAGCTACAGTGTGGGAGGAAAGTGTCAGAGGTGACACCGACAGACAGCAGCAGGCCACCACAAACCAGACACCCGCTCGGACTGGGACTTTTACCCCTAGAGAATAGTGGATGTTCAAATGCTTTATCAAAAAGCATGTACTATACTTTTGTCTTGAAAAATGGAGAATGGCCTCACATTGGTCTTTGCCTGGGGCCTCCAAATCACTAAAACCGCCTCTGGTGGTAGGTAATTTCATTAACATGTAATTTCATCTATGCAACATTTTAAAGAGAGATGAATAAACAGCACCCACGAACGCCGGCTATTATTAACAGCAACTTTGATTGCTTGAGCAAAATCAGCAGGTTGCTGGTCAGCAGCTAAGATAGGATTAAATATTTCCCACATAGCCTACATAACGTTTTATTCAGCGGCGACTGGTGAGCTGAAAATCGGTAGGGTGCAGTCCTTTAAACTAATCATTGATCTCAACCTGTTTTCATTAGTAATTTTCCTTTATAATCAAGCATGCCAACGATCGGATTAATCAAATGGCAAGTAGCCTAACATACAGCGTCTTCACACCGTGTTAGAGGGATTAAATCATAAATTCAATTTATCCATTAAAAATCCCTTTTAATCCCCAAGTAGTCTACACTTAACAAACAAGATACACCAGTCTGTTATCTACCGTATTAGTTTTCAGAATAACCCAGCAAAAATAAATCCTGCACTTCAATTTTGTTTACAATCTACGCATTGCAGATATTTGCCATGAATACGAGTGCGGAGAGAGAAGTGCATGTATCTGCACAATTTCATACTGCAAATGAAAACAAATGCAGGCTATAAGGCCTAGGCTACTCGCTAAAACTGCCTATTTGGGGAGAGCTGGTTATATATGATAGTATTGAGTAGCCTATTTTGTGGATTAATTGTATTGATACTCAATGAAAATCAGCGGAAGATTCCGCCACTGCTTAGTGATTAAAACTGATTTTTCTAAATCACATTTATCATTTAATCTCCCTAACACAATGCGAAGAATCTGTGTCCCTTTCCAATTGATTAGTCAGGTGTTTGCATGCTTGTTAATCACTGAAAATTAATTAAAACAGTTTGAGATCAATGACTAGTTTAAAGGAAAGTTTTGCGCCTCACCAGTTTAAGAAAGATGGATAAAGGAGGAAGAAAGTGAGGACAAGAAGAGGATGACCGATTATTTTTGTGGGTAAAAAAAATTCTCAGCATTAATGACACTCAATAAACTTGAAATATATTATGTAAAAGCTTGCATCAATAGTATACATTCTTTTAAAAACATTGTTTTCCTTAATTACAAATACGTGCACAATACAAAGATACAAACTGTTTTGAGCTGAGACATTCATTGTACCTTTTTTCACCCACCTCCCACCGGATCTCAGGGTCCACCCACCTCCCAAATCCCAACTTAACCCCTGCCCGTGACGACACATTCTCGACACTGATGACTGAAGCTGCTGGTCTGGAGCAAGTGGAGGCATCTAGTGTATGTTATAGAAGTACAGAAATAACTGATTGTTCCTGTACACAACAGTATTTGAATATAAATTCTAAATTTTTCTTTGTGTTAGCAATATTAAACAATTGAATTCCCCAGTGAGTTCCCAATTGATTTTCCAATTAAGTTTATTCCTGAATATTTTTATCTTTCAACAGCAAGAATCTGATGGTGATGGAGCTGAGGAAACTGTGCCTGTACAGCAAGAAGACAACTCCCTTGGTCCTGTTGAAGTGGATGATACCCCTACTCCACCAAAGACAAAGAGGTCAAAGGAATCTTGTGCATTGATGTCTCTCCTTGCTCAGCCTACACGTCCAAAGCCACGGTATCACAGAAAACTCCAGCTGACAAGGCACAGGAAGAAGTGAACAGATACAGGAAGTAAACCCTGTTCCACTCTCTGAAAATCCACTGACCTGGTGGAGGGTGCATGCAGTGGAGTATCCCCTTTTGGCTCGCCAAGCAAAGCGGTATCTTTATGTCCCCGGGACCAGTGTCCCTTCTGAGAGTTTTCTCAACCGCTGGCGATATTGTTACTGCACAAAGGAGCTGCCTCACTCCGCAACATGTAGATCAGCTCCTTTTCTTGCAGAAAAATCTTACAATATCCAAGAAGTGAGAAAGCTGTCATGAAGAGGCTTTAGTTTCATGGACTTTACAGCTTACAACATCCAGAGGTTTTACAAGACTGTTTTTCAACATGTTCCCCCAAAAAACCGGATTTATTGCACTATTTTCAAAGGCAATTCAGAGCCTTTTTCTATTTCTAATGCAAATTGCACAAAAGCTTTGTGAGACAATCACAGCAAAGTGTATGTTTTTCTGAGGTATTGATGTTTACATTAGGTATGTTTGTAGCCACCACATTTACACTGGCTGCCTGGTGATTCGATTTAAAATCTAAAGTTGTGGTTTATACACTGCACTAAAAAAGCACTTATCTGGTCACTCTCACTGACTGTAGAGTCTGTAGAGTTGCACAACTTGCACTATATTTTGTTGACTGCTGTAGTGTGTTGGTCATGTTAAACAAAAAGTACATTAATGTAACTGCTTTGGGGTCAATTCCTAATGGCCTGTTCAGCAGGGAGGGGATCTGGGGGAGATAGCGACTCCACATGTATCGGAGGCTGGCATGTGATAGTCTACACCCTCCCCAGACCGACAGGGGATAGCGGATCGACCAGGACTGTGATACACATGGGAAATTGGTATAACGACTAAATTGGGGAGAAAATGGCAAAAAAAGAAAAGAAAAAAAGAAATGTAAAATCACTTTGGTAAGCTATTTTACCTGTTTGATCCACTATAACATCTGCAAATTCATAAGAAATTGTCCCACACTGCTAATTAATGTACTCTTCTTAACCGCTAGGCACACATGCCAAATCTTGCCAATCCTTGCCCATTTAGGGGGTACCCTATTTAAAGCCTTATAACTCCAGATATGAACACCACAGAGACTTGAAAAATGGCTTAAATGAAACAGAACATTTGTACAATTTATAATACTAATGGATCAATTGTCTAGACAAAAAATCAAAAATGAATTTGCACTTTTTTAGTGTGCAATTAAATATTGAGAGATTGCATATATACAGCAGGTTAAACTATACATGTGCTGGATCAAAAACTTCTTGACCACAAGCTCATAAAATCTAAGGGTGGATATGTAGCACTACTATAGATGTATGAAGCAAAAACTAAGCAGTGTGCCCAGCGTCTCCAAATCTATCCAAAATGTCTAAATTAGGCATTGCTGTAAATCACAACATATTCACGTATTTCACTGCAAATCAACTGTTTTGTCTCAAGAAACTCACTGTTGCATCATTTTCAAGTGGGAATTACAAGCTTTCCATCAGTACAGTGGTCTAAAATATCTAGGGGTCCAGAGACATATCCAAAATATCTCCAAAAATGAATAAAATGGTTTTTGTCCATTATAAAGCATATAAATGAGCCCACCTAAATGTGTAATAATTAACTCTTGTATGTATTTCTATACTTTGTACTCTCGTATGTTTTCTTGTATGGGGATGGGACGACATGAAAACAATTTTCATCCGTCCACCACGTTTTGGCAATGCTCCAAATCTCACGTCATCACTGTTGCATGCTTCACAAAAACTATTACACTGCTAACTAACGCTTACATTACAGTGTGAAATATCCACATTATATAATACCACTAACCTATTTAAAGACACTCAATTTCAAAAATAACGTATATAACCAAAGTATTTTGAACAGTAACACTTACATAGCAATGATGAAATCTTATCTGTTTTCAGTAGATAGAGACAGAGACAGGAAATCAATGATATAGTCCTATCCGCTCCTGTCTTACACCAGAAAATGATGTGAGTTAGGTCTGTCAGCAAACATATGGCTTAGCTATGCTCAGAAGTCCTCAATAATAATAGTATTTTCCAAGAAATTCCGTAAAAATAGTTGACAACGTATCGTTAGCAGCGTCTTTGTTTTACTGCTACCACAGAGTGAATGCGTAATTGAATGCGATAAGAAAATTTTCAGTTACGCTGACCTATAAATATTCCAAAAGTAAAATTAGACATGTTATACATCGTTAGAAAGCTTATACTCTCACCTACTAAATAAATGAATTGTTAATGAAGCCAGATTGTACTAAAAAGGGTGACAATGCCGTAAACAACACGTGTGGTATTACGCACAGCTATTTTGGAAGATACCCAGGCTTCACAAATGCGCGTATATTTCACAAAGGGATTGTCCAAGACAATGTATGACCACTCAGTTTCAAAAGGGACATCTCTGTGCGTAAAACCAACGGTAAGGTTGTATATTTACTCAATATTTAGTCCCAGATATTGACTGTAGAATGACATGGTATCATTTTTAAAAACTTGTTCTCGTTTATTTCATTATTCAGTGAGCAGCGTTTCACTGCTGTATTGGCATATCTTAGGGCTATTGTCGGGTTTATCTTGTTGGTATGACGGAATACGATTTTTTAGTGGTGAAAGAATATTTTTATGAATGCCAAGATAGATAATATTGTCCATTATGTCATGGGTGGGGGGTGTAGTTGTGGATGACACTGCAAGGAGGGGGGCCTGTTAAATGAACGACCAGAGCGACAATGGTGGCGCTGCGAAACTCCGTATTCGGCACAGTTGTAGTGTATCGTCTACTTATGAAACTAAAACAACGTGTTTCTGTTTTTAACTCGTACTTTGGTTGCAGTAACACTGAATGTCTGAGTTCAGTAATCTAGGCACGCCGGCGTGCCGACCACTAGGGGGTTTGCGCGAAGGGGTTAATAAAATGAAATATCCTATACATTATATTTCTATCATCAACCCTACTGTCGTTTGCAAATGACTTAGTAGATTTGTGCCACTTATTTGTTATTTGCAAGCAAACAGTAAACGCTACTTGAGTAAACTGCAAAAAAAAAACCTGCCTGTATCATTTTTAAATCAGCAAAATGTTTTAAAAATATCTGTGAATCGCATAATAACAGTGTCGGCCTGAGCTAGCTTAATGTAGGAATTTACTTACAAAGCACAGAATTCAAGTCGGAATCAGTCACGGCATGAATTTTGATCTTGTTCACTAGGAACTGGAGACAGTAGAGAACGAAGAGTCTGAAGTTGGAACCAGTCACTGAATGACTCTCGCTCTCCTTTGTGGGTGTCAGGACGAGAGCTGTGAAGGAACTGGTGAACGAACCCAGGAACGAGTCCTTTTAGGGAGTAAAAGGATTTGTGTCCCTGGAAGGAACTGGAACGCTCACCACTGTAACACAGAGAAGGTGTTACGTGTGCAGAACTTTAGCTGATAGTTCTGTTCAGGGTTGCCACATTGGGGATGAACTCCGTAGAGTAGAGCATTTAAAAACTCATAGGGTAATGGAGTCAATTGAAGATGGGGGATTTTGAGGAGTTTTCAAGGGGAAATTTACGTGTCCAGCAACATTGGTTCTATGCCTCCTGATGCCAAGTATCCCTCACTGCAAGCCTGTTGGAAGGGGCGGTGTCGGATGCTAGGAGGTAGGGGGGCAGGAATATCCATGGGGGGGGTCGATGATGGAAGAAGGTGAGACATGGATCCCTATGTCAGATTGGGTGTCAGCTAGTGACCTGCAATTATCTTTGCAAGTCACATCGAATTTGTCTCATCAAATTTATTGTATTGGGATGGCTGGTATGCCATCCAGCCAAGTTATGCCTTGGCAGGGCAGCATGCCCATACCTATACAGCACCGAATTTGGCACTTTTGAGGGAACACCACAGAAATAACCGCAATGACCACAGACTCTCAGCCCTTAAAAACATTAATTTCTGTACCTTCTGACTCCATTTCAACAGACAGAATTCACTAACAACTTCACACATTCACACAATAAAGCCCCAAACTAAGGGGATTTTGCGTGTTCTCCTTCTTTTTCCTGCCTGATTACATCATACCAAATGCTCCAAGCCCACAAATAATATGTCTCCCCATTGGACATTTAAGGTACATCATCCAATAAAAACATCAGATGCACACGCAAAATGACATATATAGAAGTGCACTTGTTTAAAAGAGCAAAACTATGACATTCATGTCTCCTTCACTGGTAGCTCACCAGGTATTGCATCTGCCTGTGACACTTTAGGATAACTGATAGGCTAGGTTTGGGCACGCCTCAGAGTCATGAAAACTAACTAAAAATAAAAAATATAAATTATTGGTTTTGCATTTGTATAATCTTTGCGGGAAAGTCATTTATATTTCTGTATTTATACAACTGAAAATAAAATGTATCCACACTTTACACAGTTCTGTGTTCTGCATTTTTACTGAGTTTAACATTAGCTACCTTGCTAACAAGACAACAGACCGGCTGTATAAAGTACAGATGGTTGTCAAATTTTAAAAAGCGGTGCACTTCCGTCTGGTAGGTAATGTTACTGGTCGTATAGAAACTGGCGCAAGATAATGACTTCTTCACGGCATGTAAATCCATTTCCTTAAAAAGTGACAATGTCAAGTACTCTACTGTTCAATACTTTTTAACTAGACCACCGTGGCTGTACACTGCAACACTACATTTTCATGTTAGCCATATTTATCCTCTACCAATATACAAACAATTAGTAGGTTTGTCATGTACAATAGCCCATTAAAAACTCTTCCACTTAAAAATATGAAATAGACTTTCATTTATTTGTCATTCATAATAAAGGAAAAATGCATGAATCCATGTGTTTCTTTCAGCTACTATGTGTTTTTGCATGCATGTATATGCCTCTCAGCCTACATTTTTATGAATTACTATTATCACTAATTCATAACAGAGTACAAAAATAAATGATATCTGATGAAAAACATGTTTTCACCTTACAAAACTTCCAAGTTACTCACATAAACAGAGTACTGTCTATGAGTCATTCATTCAAATCTAGGCCTGCCATTAAAAGTCTTGATATCAAAATTGCGCCAGTGTTTCCTAAATTCTTTCAAGTAACTTATATTGTTTCATGTAACTTGGCACAATTTTTTTTATCAATACATTTAATGGCAGGCCTAGATTTGAATGAGTGACTTAAAGACAATGCTTTGTATGTGTGAGTATGTGTGGATTTCTGTACGTTGAAAACATGTTTTTCATCAGATATAGTTTAATGCACATGCCGGCTAGAATGCTTTCAGTGTAAAATCATTGTTAGCTTGTTAATGTTTGAAATGAGGAAGATTTATTCAGGGACACAATGTATTCGGGGAAATTTTTATTTTAAAGAGGGTAGAAAAGAGTGATAGTGATAAATAGAGGTACCTTTCTTATTTCTTATTAAAATTACATTTCCAGAACATTCCATAGTTTTGCTCATACTCACCTCACTGTCAATTTTACGCATTATCTAACAACCACATGGTACAAAAGAACACAAAAATGCAAGGGATGTAGCCCAGAATTACTACAATACACATAAACTTTAACAAAAAGCGGGTCATTGCTTCTCTTGAAGTATTTCAAGAGAAGCAATGATCAAACAGACTGACCACAAATTACACTAGCTAGCAGTCGTAGACATCAGATGTCGCAGTTACATTAGGACCAATGTTTGAACTCCATCGCCATAGCTACGACACTGAGACAATGACGTTACTTGTAAATAATGAATTCATATTTTTTCTGAATGTAAGTACACAGGTACATTGCAATTTATTTGTAATATAACTTGTAATGAATTATCCAGAATGTCTGGTTTTAGAGTGTGGTTGTCCACAAAGTTTTATCCACAACAGACAAGTTTCCAAGTTTGTCTTTGGCTTGGAGAATGGAATAAAAATAACACAACCCATCCAAACATTCAGGAGAACATGTGTCAGCTTTACCCCCAAGTCCCCCAACAAACTTTTAATTGCATACAAAAGGAGCTTTGTAACTTGTAGCTAAAGTTTTATACGCTGTCACCTACAAAATTGTAGAGAGTGATAGATGTTTCTAAGCAGGAATTGATGGACTGCAGTGTCAATCATAAATGTGCTAATGATTAATTAATTACATGTTACTATTAACTTAAATTAATAACAATATAACAGTATACTTTCAATCATAAAAAAACTATTCAATGTCAGTGCCTGTACATCATAGCTATGGCGATTGGAATGTAAACATTTGTCCTAACGAAGCCTGCTAAGGTTGATGTGGAAGGCCGCTAGCTAGTGTAATTTCGTGGGTACAGTCAGTTTGATAATGAACAAACCGTTTATGGTACAATTTAGGCTACTAATCTGTGCCCACAGATTTCCACATCAGTACCTTTTCTACATTTGACCCCTGGTGTGCACCGTACACGCTGGACCCTTCTCCATTGAAAAAATCTGAACATAACTCCAAAAACGTCAAATCAAGAGCAATTTCAGTTTCTGTAAATTTATGTTTAAAATCAGTCAGCAGCACATATAATTATTTACATGATTCTCATTTCTCAATTTTTGTTTTTGAAATGAATACCAAATAATCATTAATTTCTTGTTTTGCCATTTCTGTTCATGAAACGGAAAACGATTAGCCAAAAGTACATGGATCGATGTAGTTAGCAGAATGTAAAACTAATTTTGCTTTCCCTTAAACAGAGAATCAGAACAACTGTGGCTACTATGACAGAATCTGTATTTATTTGCGTTGAGTCTGTCAGTTGGAAGGTTAAAGCCGTCAGTTGTAACAATAAACACTGAACGCATGTTGGTTTTGTGAACTCTGTGACTGCCTTCAAAGTGCATCCCAAATGTGTTGCCATTCCTTTTAGATGCTACCTTCAGAGGGAGTTTCCTTCTAAAGATGCAGGCAGTGAGGCAGCTGCCTTCCTATTTGGACACAGCCAATGTGTCATTGTTTTCTAATGTGTGGTGAGCTTTCTGGCGCAAAATGGCTGCCGTGCATCATCCAGGTGGGTGCTGCACATTGGTGGTGGGTGAGGTGAGTACCCCCTGACTGTAAAGCACTTTGAGCATTTGGAAAGGTAATGCATAAGGTATATAAATGCAAGGATATTATTATTATTTTCAAAGATTTTCGCTGTGCGCCATTAATTTTGTTATTGCAAGTGCCGTGCCCGTGTGAGTGTATACTACTCCATTTTTTTCGGCCTCTGTACACAGTCAAAATTCACGGACTGACGTACCTAGCAACAATATTGTCATGATGTAAGCTTAATGTGTGATCTTTGCAACATGCTTTCATTCCCACAATGTATTTGTAATAATTAAATATTTTAAAAATGTAAATAAAACCAGTTCAATGTCTCATAAGAGCCAACTTTTGCCTTTTCACCAGTATTTTAGACTTGCATAGCCTATCGCCAGCCTCAGAAACCTTTCACTTTCGTTCTTTCACCTACCCACTAACCTGTGTCTGGATCCAGCTGGCAAGTGAGGTTATGTTAGACTGATATTCAATATTCAGACATTCGGCAAACAGGAAATCTAAGGACTATCAAACAAGTGCATAACTACAAAAAGTTGGAACTCCTTCCTGCTTAGTTTAATAAGTTGCATTTAATTTGTATATATATGGAACTGCATTTCACCAGTAGAAAATATAAATAAACTAGAAGAGTGCACTCAGTAGAGTGCAGATCTCTGCCAGCCGTGTTAGCTTTGCTGATGCAACAATAGAGGCTACACAATCAATGCAACTAGACAAATACAATATTACAAGTTTTTACCACTGAAAATCCCAAAAACGCTGATTTAGTGAAGTAACGCTAAAGGTGGTGACATGTTAGCTAATTTCATTCATATCAGCCACGATGTGTTAGACAGAGCTAACACTGAAGTTATGGTCTGGCACTTTCATTTCAAATCTGGACAGGAACAATCTGGACAGGAACAATTCCAAAAGACCAGGGCTGCGTTTCCCAGAGTCTCCTTAGCGCTACGTGCGTCGTAAGGTATACCTTAAGGTCTTCCTTTAGGTCTCGAGCTGTTTCCCAGTGTCTCCTTAGCTAAGGTATACCTTATGAAAGGTATACCTTTAAAAGGGTGGTCTGAGGCACTTGTAAACTGTCCCTTAGCGCTGCGCTAATCCTGTCACAGTTTTCCCTTATTATGCCAACATTTTGCTTTTCAAATCGACAGTTGTACTACAGTGCGCATCTAGTAGCAAATCGGCATGCGAAAATTACATAGTTTAATATTAACTTTACGAAAAGTAATTATCCAATCAACGTTTCTGTGCATAGCACGTCATGAGAATGTTGTCGTTTTACCTGTCTATCCCCATCATAATGGTAATTAAGTATAGGGCCTATCCATGATACTAATCCAATTTGTGAAAAGAAAAAAAAGTTTTTTTTATTTATTTATACGTAGTGGAGCTAACTGAGGATATGGTTTTTCTGACTGCATACCCTGTAGACATTAGTTTGTTTGTGTGTGAGTCAGTGATCACACTGACTTGGAACAAACCGCCGGTTTATTAAGAATATAAAACCTGTGTGTGCAAAGCCAACGTTGAGTGAGTCTACTTGCATGACCGATCTAGAGCATGTTGATTGGCCTAGCCATAAACACACATACAGGTACGCTGGCTCATAATGAACAAACATAGCCAAATGATCTACATCCCCCCTTTAGCTCACACCTCCTATATAAAACAAAATAGCACTGGGTAAATATCAACATTACGGAACATTTTTCTTACCATGTTGTTTTATGATTTTCGGTAAACAACCCAAAAATGATATTCTTGGTTAAACTTAAGATTATCCAACAGCAAATTAAGGTGGATGAGCAAATCACTTTAACAGGTAGACCTATTCATAAGGCACCCGGTATGGAATTCATCATGATCAATTCCCACAGACGCGCTTTTGCCTTTCATCTACGATCATTTTTGCATTGCAGAGAAAAGTTTGCGGGAATCAGTGGATATGCTGCTACAGTTGCCTATATGTTGTGTGACAAAAACAAATTAACATTAGACCTTTGTTTCAATAAGAACAAAATAATTCACCCATATGTAGCCTATATCCTTTTTCCTGGTCTTCCACGAAGTCCCAGACTATGGCTTATATGTCCCGATTGATGCTTTTTATTTTATCCTTTGTAGCCTATATGTACATATTTATTGAAACTATCACAAGGTCTCGTCTTAATTGACTCTTAAAGAGATTAGCAGGTGAGTAGGCATAGCTTCCTCTTCTGCAATATTAGATTGATGTAAAATGCTTATGTAACACTTGTTATATTAAATCGTCATTCATAAGCCTTTACAAGTGAGACAATCGATTCGCTTGGCATCAATTGATAAACTTTTCAGCACTACAGTGAACGCCAGCGCCAACTTACGATGTACCTTAGAGGTGTCCCTTAAGGCAACTGTTAAGGTATAGTTTGGGAAACACTCGTAAAAAAGCGGTTTCCCTTTGAAAGGTATACCTTAGGAACCTTTGTAAAACGTTAAGGTACATCGAAACTCGGAAACGCAGCCCAGCAATGTAAAATATCAATTTCAATGTGAAAACGGCAACAAAATAATTGCCACAGATTCAAACATTAACGTACCCCGTTAGTTGGCAGATTATTTTGTTGGCATTTTAATGTTGAAATTGACATTTTACATTGTCTTTCATTCCAAACGGAAGCAGTTGTTGATCACTTGCAGCCCCTACCGGCTGTTAGGAGGAGTGAGGAGTTAGCACTCAATGCATTTCAATGGACAATGATGGAAATTAATTCAAATAAAATACTTGTCGTTGACCGATTTGCAAAATATTCGAGTCTTCGGGTCCTTGGCCTGTTGCCAGCACGCACAGCAAATAGCAACTGCCGAAATCTGTCCTGCTAGAGTTGGATAAGTATCTGCGTTCATTTGCTAATTACATACCGCGTTAGATTTAAACTTTTCCCTGTGTGGTAACTGTTCTTTGTTTTTAGGTTGTGTTAGGTTTCTATCTGCCGCTTTTGATTCTTAGAATTGATAGATTGGCTACTTGGGCTTAGCGATTGCGATTATTGTACTATTACAGACTGTGAACCCGTGTAATCAGCGCGTTATTCGATTCAGGTTTTCAGTTGCTAATTAGGTACACTCGGAGGGACGCAAGCGTCGCTCCCTCCTAGTTTATGAGTCAGCTTCCCATTCCAGTCTGTGCTCTCCCCCTCAGAAGGCGCTTCCAGCGACGTGGCCCCCCTCGACAACGGAACCTCTCTAACCTCTGCTACCCCCCACTGACCCCCTGTGAGAACTTCATGGTCACAGGGGGGCTATGGAACTGCCAGTCTGCTACGCACAAGGCGGTCCTCCTACTCCTTCTCCCACACCCCCCGGTGATCTGGCCGTGGTGGTGGTACTGGTCTACTAATCTCCCCCACCTGGAAATTCCATCCTGTCTCTATCACCTACCCTACTAACCTCTATATTGTTGTTATTTATCGTCCCCTGGGGCCCCTGGGAAGCTTCCTGGATGAGCTAGACACCCTGCTCAGCTCCTTCCCTGAGGACGGCACCCCGCTGATCCTCCTGGGAGATTTTAACATCCACCTAGAGGCCTCCCAGTCTGCTGCCTTCCTACCACTACTCCACTCCTTCGACCTCTCCCTACAACACTCTCCCCCAACCCACAAGGCAGGCAACCTCCTAGACCTGATCTTCCTGAGGACCTCCTCCAGCTCCAATCTCACAGTTACCCCCCTGCATACGTCTGACCATCACTTCATCTCCTTCTCCCTCCCCCTCTCTCCCCATCCTCCTTCTCCTCCTCCCACCCCCACTGTCACTGTCTGCCATAATCTCCGCTCCCGATCACCCTCTTCTCTTGCTCCCAGAGTGACTGCTTCCCTCCCCCCTCTTCAATCATTTTCTAAGCTCCCCACTAACTCTGCATCCTCCACCCTAACTTCATCTCTCTCCTCAGCACTCGACTCCCTATGTCCTCTTGTCCCTAGGCCAGCACGTTCATCCCCTCCCAGTCCATGGATGTCTGACATCCTACGCACCTCCAGGGCCAGCCTCCGCGCTGCTGAGAGGAAGTGGGCCAAATCCAGGGACCCATCTGACCTTTCAGCCTATCAGTCTCTCCTGACAGAGTTTTCTTCTGCTGTCACTGCCGCTAAGGCAAAATTCTATCAAACTAAAATTCATAACTCCATTTCTAACCATCATCAACTGTTCTCTATTTTCTCCTCTCTCCTCAACGTGCCACCTCCTCCACCACAGTCTTCCGTCACTGCAGATGACTTTGCAGCATTCTTTGACGAAAAGATTGCAGACATCCGCAGCTCCTTCGCCCCCTCTGCGCCCTCCGCCCCCTCTGCGCCCTCCACCCCCCTGCGCTCTCCGCCCCCCCGCGCCCTCTGCACCCTCCGCCCCGTTTCTCCACATTTTCTCTCCTCTCAGACTGAAGTTTCCCAGCTCCTGCTCACCCACCACCCTACCACCTGCGCCCTCGACCCTATCCCCTCATCTCTCCTCCAGGCAATCACACCAGACATCCTCCCATTTGTCACCTCCCTCGTGAACTCCTCCCTATCTTCTGGATGTTTCCCCTCATCCTTCAAGAGGGCCCACATCACCCCGCTGCTGAAGAAACCCACACCAGATCCTTCAGTCATTCAGAACTACCGCCCGGTATCTCTCCTCCCTTTTCTATCCAAAACACTTGAACGTGCTGCATCTAACCAACTCTCTGCTTTCTTCTCTCAGAACAACCTGCTTGACCCCCAACAGTCTGGCTTCAAGCCTGGCCATTCGACCGAGACTGCACTCCTCTCGGTCAGTGAGTCACTCCATGAGGCACGAGCAGCCTCCCTCTCCTCTATCCTGATTCTTCTAGACCTCTCCGCTGCATTCGACACTGTGGAGCACTCCATCCTCCTGTCCTCCCTGGCAGCAACAGGGATCTGCGGCACAATCCTTGACTGGATTGAGTCTTACCTCTCTGACCATTCCTTCCAGGTTGCCTGGGTGGGTAAGGTATCACCACCCCGTCCCCTCGCCACCGGAGTTCCCCAGGGCTCAGTCCTCGGTCCCCTTCTCTTCTCCTTATACACCAGATCCCTTGGCCCTGTAATCTCTGCCCATGGCTTGTCCTATCACTCCTATGCTGATGACAAGCAACTCTTTCTCTCCTTCTCCCCATCGGACACACAGGTTCCTGCCCACATCTCCGCTTGCCTGAGGGACATCCAGAGCTGGATGGACAATCACCACCTGAAGCTCAACCCGGGAAAGACGGAGCTAATCTTTATTCCTGCTCTATCCTCTCCCCTCCTCGATTTTTCCATTTCCCTAGGGGACACCTTAGTGACATCATCACCCTGTGCCAAGAATCTCGGAGTGGTGATGGACAACAGGTTGTCCCTCTCCAAGAACATCGCAGCAGTAAGCTGGGCATGCAGATTTTTCCTGTATAACATCCGGAGAATCCGCCCCTTTCTCACCACCTACTCAACCCAGCTCCTGGTCCAAGCAATGGTTCTATCCCGCCTGGACTACTGCAACTCTCTTCTGGCTGGACTACCGGCATCTGCCATCAGGCCCCTGCAACTCATTCAGAATGCTGCAGCTCGTCTGGTCTTCAACCTCCCCAGACACTCCCATGTCACTCCCCTGCTCACTACCCTCCACTGGCTGCCTGTTAGCTCGCATCAAATTTAAAACATTGGTCCTAGCATAACAGGCAGTCAAGGGATCAGCCCCAGCATACCTCCACAAGATATTCAAACCCTACATGCCAGCCAGATCCCTCCGTTCTGCTACCTCAGGATGCCTGGCACCTCCCCCTCTTCGCACCTGCACTTCCAGAACACGTCTCCTGTCTGTTCTGGCCCCACGATGGTGGAATGACCTCCCCGTGGAGGTCAGAACAGCTGAGACACTGACCCATTTTAAGCGACGACTGAAGACTCACCTCTTCAGGCTGCACCTCTGCCCATCCCTCCCTACCTCCCTGTAATCTCTTAAATGACCATAAGCTTAGGGTTGTAACTAGGTAGCTATTTCGTAGGTGACTTAGTTAATGCACCTGTCTTAACTACAGCTTGTATTTTTCCATAGACTGCTGTCTATGTTGCTGTTCTCGTTGTGTTAGTGTTAATCAGTTTAACCTTCAGGGTCCAAGTTGAACTATGCGGTTGTTCCCTGCACTTGGACCAGTACTTCTCTCTAGGGTTTTCATCATACTTGTTCCTGGTTATGGTTATACACTTTGTTGTACGTCGCTCTGGATAAGAGCGTCTGCCAAATGCCTGTAATGTAATGTAATTTATTCGATATTTAGTCCCAAATATTGACTGTAGAATGACATGGTATCATTTTTTAAACTTTGTCTCGTTTATTTCGTTATTCGGAGTGGCTTCTTCTTGTTGTTTTGCACTTTAATATGATGCCGTTTCTTTACAAAAATCCAAAACTAAGGGAGGTCTGGAAGCACCAAATTTTCTCCATTACTTCATTGCCCACCAACTCAATACATTCATAAATGGACCAATCCAAATCAATCCAACAACTCCTGGACAGACATAGAACAAACATTATGTAATGAAATTCATATATCAGACTTACCATTTATAAGCAGCTCCATTGCACACCATCCTTGTTTCAAAAACCCTACCATAGCTACAACTCTGACAGCCTGGTGGAAATTTCACCAAATAACTAACACCACATTCTCACCCACCAAACACACTCCCATCTGGAACAATCGTGATTTCTTAGTTAACAGAAAACCACTAAACTTCCCTGTCTGGATTAGTAAAGGTATCACGCACCCCAAACATATCTTCCACAATAACACTCTGGTCTCATTCTCTCATTTGGTCCAGAAGTACGGCATTGGGCAGAATCACTTTTTAGAATTTCTCCAGATTAAATCTTCTATTCAGACAAAAATCAACAATAAATCATCTAACTTAGCTCTTCCCCTATTAACATCAGATCTGATCAACATCACTACTAATAAAAAACTACTATCCAAAATCTACAAGACAATTTCCACATCTTACTTAACAATATTCATCCCTTCAAACAAATGGGAACAAGACCTACAGATCATCCCCGGTGCCGACTTTTGGACTCAAATCTGCAAAAACATCTTCTCTGTATCCACCAACACAAACATACAACTCATACAATACAAGATTATTCATAGAGTACATTACACAGGGAAAAGGATGTTTAAAATGGGCTTTATAGATTCTGAAATTTGTCAGCAATGCACACAGAACACCACAGATGGCTATATGCATGCCACATGGGACTGCACACCAATCAAACAATTCTGGTGGGACATCACTGACAACCTCTCTCTTCTTTTAGGCTGCCACATCCCACTATCCCCTCCACTCTGCTTACGAGGAGACACATCGAACATCAACCTAAACAACACATCCAGTAGAATACTCCCCATAGCCCTAATCATCACCAGGAAAACTATCCTCATGAACTGGAAATCAAGGAAAAAAATCAATATTGTACTTTGGAAAAATCTACTAATCGAATACATATCAATGGAAAAATCATCTGCCTCCATTAAAAAACAAACCGCTGACTGTGACATAATCTGGAATCCATTCATTAATACCCTAAATTCTTAATTCCCGCAATGACTTCACTCATCACCCCTTTTTGCCTGTCCACCATCCACAATAAACATGCTCACTGTCATTGACATACACATATCCGCCATTATACCTACACCACAATCCCTACCAAATTTAGAATCTGACATACACTTGCACACACACAGGCATCACACACCTACACCCAACAAACATACACACATTCAGACCCCTTCCAGCATTCTCTAATCTATCACTTGCCTTTTTCTTTTGTTTTGTTTTGTTGTCGTCATGCACTCTCCCTTTAACCTGCTCTTATCACTTCTTGGACGTGGCAATGGTGGTCGTGGGTGCTGCAGGCGCGTGTGCCTGCTGGGCGTTCCCTCTCCCTCTCGCTCCCTTGCTCGCCTGGCGTCTTCCCCCCCCCCCCCCCCCCCCCCTCCGCGGTGCAGCCTCCACCCCCTCCAGCACACCCAGCTCGGGGCTGATTGCAAACTCGGGGGAGATCTACCTGAAGATCGAAAGAGAGCCCCAGATTTTCCCCGTGGATCTCCCCAGACTCCCCGCCCAACCTTCCGGGGACCCGGCTTCACCCAGGCCCCCATGACTCCCCGCCCAACCTTTGGGGGACCCGGCCACACCCATGCTCCCGTGACTCCCAACCTGATCTTTGGGGGACCCGGCCACACCCAGGCTCCTGTGACTCCCTGCCTGACCTTTGGGGGACCCGGCTACACCCAGGCTCCTGTGAAGCCCTGCCCGACCCCTGGGAAGACAGGAATCACTCAGGCTCCTGTGACACCCCACCTGACCACTGGAGCACCCTGCCACACCCAGGCTACCTTGACTCCCCGCCTGACCTTAGGGGGAACCGGCTACACCCAGGCTCCCTTGACTCCCCGCCCGACCCGTGGGGGATCTGGCTACACCCAGGCCCCTGTGAAGGCCCGCCCGACCCTTGGGAAGCCAGGAATCACGCAGGCTCCAGTGACTCGAGGCTCCCAGTCTCCAGGGTTCCCCCATAGCAACTTGAGAAAACCCCAGGCAATGAAGCCCAAGCAGCTGGAGGTGGTGGAGTTGGAGGTGGGTTCGCGATCGGCTCCGGTGGTGTTGTGTTGGGGGGGGTGGCGGTTGTGCTGTGGGGTGGGGGGGTGGGGGGTGAGGGGGGAGGGGTTGTCGGGTGTCTGTGTGGGGGGGGGGGGGTCGGGCGGGTGCGCGTGCTAATAGCATTGATGACCACTATATATACATTTATATATATATTTTTTTTCTTTTTTTTTTCTCTCTTTCTCTTCTTTGTTTGATTATTGGTTTTCTTTCCTCTTTTTCTGTTTTGTTCTTGTTTGATTAGGTCATTTTATTTTATGACTTTGTTAACTCCTCTGCCCTTTTGTTTGTTTTTGTTTACTTAAATAAAAAAATAAAAAATTTTTTTAAAATAATAATAAAAATATGACGCCGTTGGCGCACGAATGAGTATGTACTTCAACTTAGGCAGAGGACGTCAGTTGACACATTCCTTCAATGTGGCCCAGGACGCATTCGTGTTCACACTGCTAAAAGAATGTGGCCATATGCAACCCAGACCACCTACGAATGTGGTCTGAGTGATCGGGTCTCAATGCGTCCTCAATGCGTCTTGGGTGCGTTCACACCTGTAGTTAGCGCTGTCCACTTGTAATCGGATCACCCAAGATGCATTTTAATGCCAGGTGTGAACAGGGCCATAATGTGCCAGCAATTTAAAAAAGGTTTTATATCTTTTATAGGTAACTGAGTAAAATAAAGTTGCTTTGAGATTCACAATAAAAGAAAGTTATTATGTTTTACATTTATTGAAGTTACGCACTTGTTGGACAATCCCTAATAGTGGTGGGCGTCCCACTTTCTTTCAGGGACACAGATTCTTTGACTGAGCTCCCTAAAAGGATTTGTTCCTGGTTTTGTTCACCAGTTCCTTCACAGCGCTCGTCCTGACTCCTGCGAACAAGAACGAGAGTCATGCAGTGACTGATTCCGACTTCAAACTAGTTCCTAGCAAAAGAAATGTGACATACTGTGCTTTGAATGTGAATTCCTCCAGGAACCAAGCACTGTTATTATGCGAAATATTATGGCAATTTAAAAATGATATGGGCATGTTTTCTCAAGTAACATTTACTGTTTACTCGCAAAAAAGTGGCACGAATTAGCCTACTAAATCATTTGCAAACGACAGTACGGTTGATGATAACAATATAATGTATAGGATATTTTATTTGATTAAAAAGAGCACATTAATTAGCATTGTGGGACAATTTCTTATGAATTTGTAGCTTTGTGGTGCAGATGTTACATAGTGGATCAAACCAAAATCATGATTTTACATTTCAGTTTTACACTCTTTATCTCCATAGTTGGTGGCTGTTATAATTTTATTATCCATAATTCACAGATTCTACTGAACTGCTGTGCTGTGCATAACTGCAGTGGGATTATCGGATATGATACGTGCCTCGGCTATAGCTGTTTGTATTTCTGTTGGGTAACTGTGTTGTGTCGGTTTCCGGCATCATACATTAATGGCCTCTTTTGTTCATGGTTTATTTACAATCACGCAAATATGAGATTACGCTACTCATAGCCTATACCATTACTCAGATGTAACTGGGCTAACCAGCTAGTGTAAGCCAAATGCTTTTAATTTAATAAGGTCTACTCTTTATTCAGGAAAGTTTGTCATTGCAATACGAAGGTATTAGGGGGAGGGAGACACGTAGAGAGGGGTAAACAGTGTTAAACTCCTTACAGTTCCGGACCTGGACCCAAGGAATCAGAATGTCCAGTTCCCTAATGGATTCAAACCCCACCGCTATAAGAACAGAACTGTTGTTGCTTCGGTCACACCGATGGGAGAGGCTCAGAGCAAAGCATGACCCGCTCAAGCTTATTAATTCTGTCGTTGGCTTATGGCAACTACAGACAACAGAGACCAATGGTGAAAAATGGTTAAATAGGAGGAGTAGCTGCAGCTTCAGAGAATAGTACATTTCCAATGTAATTTTCTGAGGGGTAAACAAAATGAACAAATCCTTAAATAGGCAATATACTTCGTAAGAAGAACTTTTTGAGCAAAAAGAGGCAATGAGAACAACTGAAGAACAAAAAGACGCGGTGTTGTGTGTTCTCACGGTGCAGTGTGTGACGGCCTGCAGGAAGAACTTTTAGAAAATGTCTTTCTTGTTCTCCGACCTCCCCCTCTCAGCTATTGGGCCAAATATCACATGGTTGGTTACATCACGGTTGAGAGTTCAGAGGGCAGACTTCACATGCTAATGTACAGAGAGTCAACGCCAATCTCTCTTCTGTAGAGATGGGAATTCTGTGAGTTCCCGCCTGTTTGATGAATGGTGCTACTCATTTCAGCAAGTCATCAAAACGCCTAGCACACATTCGGAAATAAGAGAAAGTGGATACCCTCGTCTAAACTCCACATTTGCCGAATGTACAGAAAAAACTCTCCATTCTCCGTCCTACTCTGATTTAGAGGGTGAACGTACCATCTCCTTTGCCTTTTTTCTTCTTTTGCATAGCTAGATGAACTAAAGCCACTTTAAACACTTTAAACTTTTTGATTTGTGTTGTGATCTCGCGTAGCCCTTCTCTTTATACATCCATGGTGTAGCCGCGAGACGGAGGTCTGGGCGAAATTCCAGCCCCGGTTACTAGCTGCCTCGTAATTATTCGTAATTATTCACGCACCAGCGGCGTGGAGTGACTTTAAACGGTGCGGTGTTCTCACTGAGTATACCGACAACAGTGTTCGTGGACATGTTCCCCGGTGGTTTTCTTTCTTCTTACTGAGTATACTGCCAGCTTTACATGGAGGTGAGTCAATTCCTTTCGTTTACCAAAAAGATTCATTGAAAAGGAACGAATAGTTCACGAATGACACACCACTATTCTTTACATGTTTGCAAAGGCTACAAGGCTACGTTTATACCGCCTGGCAAAAGTGACCCAATTCTGATTTTTTGCTCATGTGCAATAGCATGAACTTATTTCTCTCTCATTTTGTGTCTATTGTAGATGGCGATATGGTCCTGGCTGCGTGGTTACTTTCGTATCAGTAATCAAACCCTTGTGTGCGCATGCGGGTTGTTTGAAGCATAAACAGCGTGAACTGGGCATCAAAACCTGCGGTGTAAACGCAGCCTAATCATCGGCTGCGTCCGAATAGTCAAAAAAATTATGTCCTTTTCCTTCTCACTTTTCCTTGACCTCGATGGAAAACGTCATGAGGTCAAGGAAAGATGTGAAGGAGAATTCATAAGGACTTAGGAAAAGACAACCACAGTGGTAAGAGAACCCGACTGCACTTACACTCGGCTATGTAATTATACGACAGCGGATGTTATTGACGTGAGTCTGCCGTGGTGAAACTAAAATGTTCCGAAGATGGACTACTAAAAGCACATCTTAGATAATTTTCCCTCTGCATTCTTACCATGTTATTTCATGTAGACTATATAAACGTGGACAACCCGGAGAAAAATTTTACTTCATTACCAAGGTTGGAATTGAAATAAAAAAAGGAATATAGGCTACCAGTCACAAAAGTGAAACAAAATGGTTGTCACATTGAGAATGGTTGCTCATGCTCACCCTCCTGTCCACTCATATTTATCGACATGAATCCGAATCAGTATGATTGTATGAAAATAATTCATTAAATTTAATGCATAACGTGGCATAACGTGTTAGGCCTATAAATCTACTACTGGACAGATCATCATTCTTAAGTTTCAAACATGTTGAATTAAAAACATCATCTGGCTAAAAATTTCTCATATCCCTTTTTCTTGAAAGACAGACTTCGGTTAATATGCTGATTATGATCTGGTTAAAAGCCTATGCATATAATAGCTTAAAAACCACCACACAACTCAGTTATGTTGATCGTTTGTTTTCGTGAACGGCTGAATGGTGCGTCGCTTTAAATGTTGCTGCCACAAGGAATTGTGTGACGGCATTATCTCCTTTTCTTTCGTAAAGGACGGTCCAGTGTGCCCTATGCTAAAGGAGATAAAATAGGAAGCATTGAAGCACATTTCCTAAGCATTTAGAGAATTCGAACAGCTCTTATCACGGCTGCCACTTAGACACTTCCGGGTCATTTCACTCAGTTAGGAACCTTCCTAAGCAAAAAAGACTATTCGGATTCTGCCATGGTCTTCAAACAGGTGCCTTGGCTAAAACAAAAAACCAGCCTCAACAGGAGCCATTTTTGCATAAGAATGGACTGCTTTGGTCAATCAAGACTTTACCTCCCCATGGGAAAAAAATATGAAGAAATCTAACAATCAGAAATAAAAGTCAAAAATTAATGTTGACCTATGTGAATCAATGTACCTTATTATCAAAAGAATCGCATGGCAAGCTGCCCACAGACACAAACTTGGGATATGAGTGGATCAGGAACTCCATGGCATCCGTGTGCTGCAAGAGTGGACAAGATTTAAAAGAAAGAGTTCAGAGCCAACGAGCAACACAGCTGCTTACATAACACACACACTTTAAAACAGCATTTTATTGAAGAAAATGTATTTTAAAACTGACTAAAATATGTACAATTCTGTATCGTTAAAGAAAATCTGAATAATGTACATGCCTCCTCTCTTATTTCAAAGTTCTTTGGCTCTTCCTTGTGGTAAACTCTGGAATTGTCTGTGGTGTGACACAGAAGAATGCTATCTCCATCACTGGTTAACCTGTGGGAAGTAACAGAAATAAATATACAATGATGGTGACAAGTATTTCCAACAGACACTGCTACCTTTTGCCATTTTTATACTGTTACTAAAAGATGAAATGTACATATGAAGTCAAGAAAAAATTCTATTTTTCTTCGTCGACATCATCAATAGTTTCTCTGCACTGCTCTGTCACTTTTCTGTACAGGTTCCTTAGCAAATACTCCTTGGAAATCAAGAGGAACCTCAAGAGATATTAGCCAGTTACATGGCCTGACCAGTCAGCAAAATGGATAATAGGGATTGGTCTGATCTCTTGTCAGTTTTTGTACAGAAACCACATTGATGGATACTTCCTTGAAAAAATCTCTTTGGTGATAAAAAGATCCCAGAAATACAGCCAGAAAGTATCTACCCATCACCAGAGTTGTTTCTTTTATTGCAGCCTTTGACTGTTTAACAGTTCAAGTTATTCAAAACGGAGGTACCATGTACCACTTAGTCAAGTTTCATAGGTCTCACCCATGTGGTGAGGAAAAACTGGGTACAGAAGAAAATGACCAATAACATTTACAAAATGGTGGAAATCCAAGATGGCGGTGGTACAGATGACAAATAGGGTACAGACATATGTTCCAGATGAGGAAATTGATCAGGACAGCAGGTTTTAAATTTCTAAAACATTTTTCCAAAAATATTGTGTTTTATAGCAACCACCATGTTACTCAATTGGGCCTTTAGAGCTAGGCTTGGGTTGTGAGCGCAAATGTAGCTGCCAAATATCAATTTCAGCCATTTTCATCAAACCATTTGAGCGTTATTACCAATTTTGTGATAAGCCATACCCACATCAATTTTTATTGGCTTACTGTGGCCATGCTTTTTGGAGTATCAGCTTTCTTTATCTTAAAGGGTGATGCAAGCTCCATGTTGACACATCAAATGGTCTAGAAGGAGATGTCTAAAAAGGAGGTTTTAAAGAAAATTCAAAATGGCAGATAAACAGTAGTGTGGGTACATTAAGACAGGTTTGTTCTCCAGGCCAAGACAAATCAAGGAAAATGTGAAATAACCTTCTTTGAAAACTTAAAGTTTGAAACATTGCTGTAGTGCCCCATATTGCATAAATCTGACCAAATGTGGTGGTCAGGCACTGAATAGCAGCCAGTGCATTGTAAATTGCATGCTAACTGATAGTAGGTAAGTGTGTCCGATGACAGCTGAAATTTCATTGGCTGATGGCGACCATCTTTGTGCAGTAGCTGCTGATCCACTCTGCCTGGTGGACCTGTCACGCAAAATTTTATCCCCCCTCCAAATTTCATCCCCCCTATTCACTTCCGGGGTTACGTTTCCAGTTACGTGCCCTTAATGTGTAAGTTCGCATCAACTTGACTACCTTGCATGCGTGGTTTCCAAGCGTTCTCTGCTGGTTGCTAATGACAGCGAGCGAGCGATTGGCTAGCTGGCTAGCTAGGAAGAGAAGCTTTTATATAAGTCTAAGAGAAGCTCTTCCAGCTGGCTAGTTAGTGATCTGTCTTGCTGGCTATCTATTTATTTCTTTTGCTAGCTAGCTAGTGATCTATGAATCTTGCAAGAGAGAGATTTTTTTAATATTAATTATTGTACTCACTGTTTCACCTAATTTACACACGCCATTACACAAGCTAAGATACAGAAATACCACACACATACACACACACACAAATTTGTATTCTGTTCATATGTTTATTGTTTGCTGTACTCATGTTTTTGCAATATGTATATATATATATATATATATATATATATATATATATATATATATGTCATGCCAATAAAGCTTATTTGAATTTGAATCTTTGGACAGAGAGATCTCACCAATCGGCGCAATGTAACGGCACAACGTAACCCGGAAGTGAAATTTGGAGGGGGGATGAAATTTTGCCAGACAGACCCCCGTTCACATCTGCCATTTCTTTGTGAAAAATATGGCCGCCATCAGCCAATGAAATTTCAGTCCAATGTCCATTTACAATTGCATCGGGCCTGTAACTAAGACGCAGCATGTACAATTTTAACTTAATAAGCAATTTTGGTCAGAAGTCATGAGCATTCTCATGAGCAAAATTCTCTATAATAGTGCCACCTATAGGCCAAGAATGACCAAACTGTATGTCCTTCCACCAAATATGTAAACAGTCATATACACCAGGTTTCATTATGATCGTACATTGCGTTGTTTGGTTTCACCGTAAAAAAAAAAGGATGAATGAAAATAAACCCAATCTGGCCCTGATATAAGGAATAAATTAATGAATTAATAAAAGCTAAGATAAATATATGTAAGGTTATCAATATTTTTGGAAATAACCAACAGGCATTAAAACAGGCTGCGAAACCACTCTGCACACAGTATGTTCAGTCAACTCACAAATGCTAATTGAAGCAGATTTTTTTACAGATGACTTTGGTGAAAGGTGGTATAAAATAGCCAAACAATTAAAATATGTTGCCAGCTGCCACCCCTCAAGTTTCCTCTGGGTTCCCCACAAGGACGAGCTTGAAGGTACCAAGGCAGTTCACCAAATGAAGCATCACTTCACTGTTGCGTTTATTGAATTTCCATAGTTGCATGTGTGAAATTACAGATTATGGGAGAAATTGGTTTCCTTGTAAGATTGATATTCAAGGATAGCTATTCATGGACAGCAATATAGTATAAAGATGTTCAGGTTAGTAAAGCCATGATAAAGGTACAGCATAAGAGGGAAAATGTAAAAAGGTCTATTTTCTGTCTGTGGCAGAAGATAAACAGCAGAAATTTGTCTCAATTTCTGTAAGCACATAAATGATTAGACAGAAGAAAAATAATCCTACAGGTGGTGACTCACTCTTTCGTCAAAACTCAAAGCCATGCGGTGGAGAAGTACCTTGCAATCCCATCCCGGATTAGTCGAATTTTGGTGTGCCCCTTCAAATGGATGGAGGCATCCTTGGCCTCCCCGTTCTCCCACCGGGCGAGAGCTCCATGCACACTGCTGGCCTTTTCCTCTGTATGGGACAGACATCAGAGCCTGCATCCATAAAGGATCTCAGAATATCAAAAAAGCCAATATAAAAAGCCAATGAGCCAGTATCACTTTACCAAGCACTTTACGTCCCCTTTAAGGTTTGCATTACAATTTTTTTTCTCTGTGCAACAAGTTTTTGGCCTTACTAGCACAAGTGTTACTGGCCAAAAAAGTTCATGTACAGCTCTGGCCAGATCAAGGTACACCTGCATGCAAACACAGTATGACAAATGCCTGGCCAAAACAGCATGCACGAATAGCTTACAGCACTGACCTGTTTGAAGTAAACTTTTTTGGGTTAACTACTGACATTGATGGAGGACAGCCAAAAAGGCTTGTGGGAATATGCAAGTATCCTGTCAAGGTATGTCAAGATATGCCTGTGTTTACATAAAATGTAAGCCCAAATGGGTTGTATTTTGGTTCTTAATTGTTGTATATGATCATGAAATTATACAGTTGAGGCCAAAGGTTTGCATATACCTAGGCTAAAGATAGTCAAATTCAGTTTTTCACAACTCCACACATTTCATGTTACCATACATTTCTTTTGGCAAGTCAATTAGGGCATCTACTTTGTTCACATCAGAGATAATTTTAAAACAATCGATTAGAGACAGATTTAGTTCAGCTTTAATGCACTATATCAGAATTCCAGTGGGTCAAATGTTTACATACACCAAGTTGACTGTCTCTTTATACAGTCTCCAGAAATTGATGTAATGGCTTTTTAGAAGTTTCTGATTGGCCAATTGTCATAATTAGGAGTTAATTGGCTCCTGTGGCTGTATTTAATAGCACACCTTTAGAGCCACAGCCTTTTTGCCCTTGCTACCACGAGAAAATCCAAGCAACTCAGCCAAGACCTCAGAAAAAAAAACTGTGGACCTCCACAAGTCCTGTTCCTCCTTAGGAGCTATTTCCAAACAACTGAAGGTACCACGAGCATCTGTACAATTGTATGCAAATTCAAAAAATCTTGGGACCACACAGACACTGCATTGTTTAGGAAGGAGGCATAAATAAACTCCCAGGGCTGAAGGAAGTTTAGCCTGAAAGGTTCAACTGAACCCCAAGACAAAAACAAAGGAACTGGTGAAGGAGTTGGAGGCATCAGGTACCAAAGCATCTACATCCACCATTAAGAGAATCTACATCGCCATGACCTGAAAGGCTTTCACGCAAGGAAGAAGCTTCTACCACAAGAACGGCATAAAAAAGCCAGAATGAAGTTTGCAGGTGATCACCAGGATGAAGACCTAGCCTTTTGGAGGACTGTTCTCTGGTGAGATGAAACAAAAATTGAACTGTTTGGCCATAATGATCACAGCTATGTATGGAGGAAAAAGGGCAAGGCTTTTAATCCGAAGAACACCATCCTCTTTGTTACACAAGATGTGTTGAGCTGGCTACTCCATGGCCACACCACTTACTTCAGTTCTTTAAAAAAAGGCTATAACATCTACTGGAGGGGGTTTCACATTTTTATTTTTTCAGATTTATTGTGTTTTTTTATATTTGACCCTGAAGCAATTTAACTCAGTATTCTACAATTTTGGAATAGCTGTGTAGTCCCTTAGTCATGTACCTGGTGTAAGCAGGGGGGGTAGGCAGTCGTACAGGAAATCCTTGGCCTTCTGATCTACGGCAGCATCCACCGGAGCAAAATCTGCCAGCCTCCTCATCAAGTCCTTTACCCGTGCTGTGAACTCACTCCTCCGTGGATCTGCCTGATAACAGACTCAAATCATGTCAACCAATCACTTTTTAAACATAAATTAGTAATGATACTGAGGACAGCAGTACAACCAGCCATTTGAGGCACACAGGGAAAAGCATTCTTCATAAAACTGAAAAAGTAAAATTGAACTATAAAATAATTCAGGGTCTTATCTGAAAGCTGACAAATTCATGTATTGAAGTTGCCTGACATGGTTGGAAGCAGGGCTAAGCACAATGATATTATTATCAAAAGATCCCTGGTTTTAACACCTTCGTGCACATGCCAAATCTTCCTTTCCTTTCCCATTTAGGGGGTACCTTATTTAAAGCTTCATAACTCCAGACGTGAGGATCACAGAGACTTGAAACAGTACATTTGTACCATTAGATTTGTTTATATTCATAATTTAGAAAGAGATAAAGTGACACAAATGCAATTGTCTAGGCAAAAAAATAAAACTGAATTTGCTCTTTTTTAGTTTGCATAGACCCCATATATACAACAGGTTAAACTATGCATGTCCTGGATCAAAAACTCCTTGACCACAAGTTCATAAAATCTAAGGGTGGATCTGTAGAACTACTGAAGATCTATGAAGCAAAAAGTAAGCAGTGTAGCCAGTGTCTCCAAATCTATCCAAAATGTCTGAGTTATGCATTGCAGTAAATCAGAACATAATCATGTATTTCACTACAAATCAACTGTTTAGATTCAAGAAACTGATGTTTGCATCATTTTCAAGGGGGAATTACAAGCTTTCCGTCAGTACAGTGATCTAAAACATCTAGGGGTCCAGAAACATATCCAAAATCTCTCCAAAAATGAATAAAATGCTTTTTGTCCACTATAAAGCATATAAATGTGCCCATTATGAAGGTTTAAGATGAAACATATCAGATTTAAAAATAATGCAAAAACATTGTCACACAATGTGGTAACTCTCCTATGTTGTTCTGTACTCAACAGTATGTTATGTTTTCTTGTATGGGGATGGGACGACATTAAAACGATACTCAACTTTGGCAATGTTCCACCTGTCACATCACACCTGGTGCATGAAACACAAACCCTACTAAGCTGCTGATGTTACAGAGTGAAATATTGTCATTATAAAATACCACTAACGTATTTAAAGACACTCAATTTCAAAAATAACATATATAACCAAAATATTTTGAGCAGTAACTCTTAGCTACTTATGGAGGAAATCTTATCTGTGTTCAGTAGGTACAGACAGAGCCAGAACCAATGCTGTAGTCCTCTTCTGACTTAGTAAAAAAAAGACTGTTTTTCAACTAGGTCTATCAGCAAACATATGCCTTAGTCATGCTCAGAAGTTCTCAAGAATAATAATATTTTCCAAGAAATGACAAAACTCATCGATAAAGTTATGCTGGGTGCAGTGTCTTTTACTGCTACCACAGAGTGAACGCATAAGGCGGTGATACCTTGTTTACCTCGTTGCTATGATGGAATACAAATTTTTAGTGGTGAAAGAACGTTTTTATGAATGCCCAGGTAGACACTATTGTCATGGGTGGGGGGTGTAGTTGCATATGAGACTGCAGGGAGGGGGTGCTTGGTAAATGGACGACCAGCGCGACAACGGTGGCGCTTAGAAACTCTGTCTTCGGCATAGTTGTCCTGAATCATCTACTAATATAGCTAAAACACAGAGTTTGTGCTTTCAACTCATAGTTTGGTTGCAGGAGCACTGAATGTCTGAGTTAGCAATCTCAGGACGCCAGCGTCATGACTACAAGGGGATTGCACCAACAAGTTAAGGCCATCTTAAGGACACCAAACCACAATATATTAGGAGGTCATGTAGCTCAGCTAAAATAAAAATGTGGAAGACTACCTCTGTCTCTGACAACATATTTGTAGATACATAATTGTTAAATCCCACCAGTTGCAATCTCTACCTTCAGGCAAAATATTTTCCATGTAACAAAACCAATTTGTACCATGTTGGTTTCTGCTTTTTACTGTAATACCCTGACAATGTAGATTCCAAAGATCAGGCCTCAAGTACCCTTATCTATGCAGGCATTAATATTTCACTCATTGATTCCAATTAAATATCATAGATTGTATTCAAACTTAATTTTTTCAAACTTAAACTGATTGCAAACATTCACATAAAATACAAAAACAATTTGCTTTCATTAACCTTCCGATGCATAGCTTAGATCGGAATCGTGGCGCTGCTCTGCGGCTGACATGCACATGAGAGCTCTGTTTGTTTGTTTGGTCATCAATGTCCTGTTTTTAGGTGTTTTTATGTGTTTATGAGTATTTTATTGTATTTGTAAAGTATTATTTCAATAATGGATTTTTCCAAAAGAAGAGATAAAAAATATTTTATAAATGATACTGAGATTTGGTAATGGTTTATTTCAACCAATTACTCTTTTTATATGTTGATCTCCCTCTTGCCTCTCAAAAACAGAGGAGGAACAACCTCCTCTGCCTGTAAGGACCAGCCTCCTCTGGTGTACATGCATTTATGTGTATACACGTCTGTCATAGCCTGCACTTATATATTAATTACTTACTCATAACAAACACAGTAACAAATAAATTATATCTGATGAAAAAGATGTTTTTAACATACAAAAATGCCAAGTTACTCATGCATGCAAAGCATTGTCTATAAGTCATGAATTCAAACTGGCAAAATCTAGGCCTGCCATTAAAAGTATTGATATCAACATTACGCCAAGTTACAAGAAACAATATTGGCTATCTTACCTCACACAAATTATACAAGCCGTATTCCAAAGCAATGCTACCCAATGTTTCCTATATTGTTTCAAGGAACATACTGCATCATATACAATACTATACAGCTGTTCTTGTGCCGCAATCTCCCCTGAAGGTGACGTTGTGATATCGTGTGATGTCGCCAGGCGATTCTTTTCTCACCACAAACTAAGATTATACAGACATGAGTCAAAGCAAGACACTTCATGTGCAGCTTCAGCAAGCAAATTGCTGGTGCCCAATAGTTTAGTGTGAGTTGCAAGAGAGCGATGAGACGTAGATTCTGCTGACTAAATGCTCCCTAACCCTGGGCCGCACTACCACCAATTGTGTATCAGCCACAGTTGGCGCTGGCACAGTTCAGATTTGAATAGAATAATGCACGCTGGCTGAATAATCAACACTGGCTGAATATCTAAGGATGTTCAATGATAGACAGTTGTCTTGTTTACCTTGTCAGAGTTCTGAACACCCATGTAGGTCAGATAATCTGTGGGCAGTCCTCGCCTGAATTCCACGTCCTCTTCCATTGCCATCTCCAGGGCTACGGGCACCAGCTGCCATTCACAACAATGTGAGAAATGTTGCCATAAAAATGTTAATATTTTCATATTTTGCATGGCCACGGTAGAGTTACAGTAACCTCTACCATTGTATGCCTTGCACTATTGTGCTCAGAGATGTGATTTTTCCTGAGTGTTCCAGATCTCTGCTTAAAGCTGTAGTTGACAACGTTGATTTCGTAAATACGTCGATTTGCATGCGATGTGCGTCAACACATCCCAACGTTTTAATTTCTTCCTGTTGAAACATGGCACTATGAAGATACCCTGACTTGTTAATATTTTTGTTTACGTAGTGGACAGATGTGACTGCAAGTGAATAAAACTGTTACCCTTGCAACACATTCGACACAAGCAATGCCATTTTTTGACTCTCCTTCACATGAATGTGTACGTGAAGCTACAGATTATACTATGAACAATACCCATTTTTCTCCAATTAAAATTAAAATGATAATGTGGTGGATTGCAGCAGGAGCATATAAACCACAAATGGTAAATTGTTCTATTGATTATGGTGGGCCATAATATTGCAAAAACTCACAATGCACTAATTAATTCATTTTTAGGGCTGTGGTTAGCGTAGTCACCTCTCCCCTTGGAGACCGTTAGTTGCAGCCGTAATTGTGACTGTTGAGAAAGTTGTTCACTGCAGCTTTAAGACATTTAGGGTTTGAAAGTAAATTAATCCAGATTAATCAGAAAAAGTACATCTCTGTTACCACATGCCTCACTTCACTACATTCCCATCACCCACCCCTTACACAACTGGGATATGCACTTTTGAAGTAAATCTTTTTTTTCATTCGCAAGTACAATCAAAACGGTGAAGTGTTAGTTAGGCTGACCAACAAATGTAACGGGAAAAAACCATACAAAGTAAGACGAGAGTAGGTGGGAAAAAATTACTATCTGCATCATGTAGCACTAGTCATGATAAAGAAGGAGAGATGTACCAAACTGCTCGCAAGTAGTTGTAGCCATTGACTGATTGTGAGCTTGCCAGCATTTTGAAGTACCACTTGCATAAAGGCATTCTTTACCATGCCTAATCTCTGCATATCAACACACAGACGCTTTCCTAGATTCACTTAAAATAGGTTGCTTACCTCATTTTTGTCTGGTTTTACAATCTGTAAATATTTACTTCTTTTCACAACCATTATTGTGGGATGGCACATTTTTAATGCAAATATTGAAACCCAAAAATCTGTTCACTTCTAAGGAAAGAAAAATCAAATTACATACTGCATTTTTGAACAAGTAAGCCAACTTTAAAATGTAAACACAACTGCAGGTCAAGACCATGTTACCAAAAATAGTAACATGGAAAGACTGATTAAAATCTTTGACCAGGGGTATAGATTGCAATCACAAAACCTGGAGTGAGCATACATGCATCCATGCATCCATCCATATTGGCAATTTTTTAATTTTCCATGAAATTTCCATGACTGGAAAACAGCATCAAAAATGTCCAGGCTTTCCAAGACATACCAGATGCCAGAGTTATTTTTTCCCCAGAAATATAAGGAGAGTATGTAAGGAGAGTGAACAAGGGAGTCACAGATACCTTCTGCAACAGGTCTCCCCAACTGTTCCTCTGGTAGGAGGAGATGGTTATGTGAAGGGAGTGGGCATCGGGGAGGCAATTTCCCTGATGGATGAATCCGCGGGGAAAGTACAGCAGGTCTCCAGCCTCCAGAACCACGTCTAGCACTTTCTCTCCAATCTCTGACTGGCAGAAATTTCCTGGAGGAAAAAACCACAACCCCTTTTTTTATTTACTGAAGCATAAGAGGTGATTCAAGTTTAACTTTAAAGGTGCAGTGTGTAGAATTTTGGGGCATCTAGCGGAATGGAATTGGCAAAAATGGAATATAATATTCATAAGTATGTTTTAATTAGTGTATAATCCCATGAAAATAAGAATTGTTGTGTTTTCGTTACCTTATAATGAGCCCTTTATATCTACATAGGGAGCAGGTCCTCTTCCATGGAGGCCGCCATGTTGCACCGCCATGTTTCTACAGTATCCCAGAACGGACAAACGGCTCTAGACAGGGCCTTCCGCATTTTTTTTGTTTGCGTTTTTAATTTTGGTGGGTGGCGTGAATGCACCGGTTGGAAGATGAAGAAGAAGAAAGAAAAGACTGAGTGGTCATATATTGTCTTGGACAATCCGTTTGTGAAATATACGTGCATTTGTGATGCCTGGGTACCTTCCAAAATAGCTGTGCCTAATACCACACATGTTGTTTACGGCGTTGTCACCCTTTTTATTACAGTTTGGCTTGATTGACAATCCATTTATTCAGTAGGTGAGAGTATAAGCATTCTAACAATGTATAACATGTCTAATTTTGTTTTTGGAATAGCATTTTATTGGTCAGCGTAATCGTAAGATTTGTTATCATCGCATTCACTTACGCATTCACTCTGTGGTAGCAGTAAAAGACGATGCACCTAACGAAACGTTGTCAATGATTTTTCATAATTTCTTGGAAAACACTATTATTATTGAGGACTTCTGGGCATAGCTAAGCCATATGTTTGCTGATAGACCTATCTGACATCGTTTTCTGGTGTAAGACAGAAGCGGATAGAACAGTATCATTGATTTACTGTCTCTGTCTCTATCTATTGAAAACAGATAAGATTTCATCATTGCTATGTAAGTATTAGGCCTACTGCTCAAAATATTTCAGTTATATACGTTATTTTTGAAATTGAGTGCCTTTAAATAGGTTCGTGGTATTTTATAATGAGGATATGTCACACTGTAATGTAAGCGTTAGTTAGTAGTGTAATAGTTTTTGTGACGCGTTATGATTTACCATGCAAAGCAGCTAACGTTAGCTAACATTAGAAAATAAACGCTACCACAATGCGGAACAATTAACATTCATAATAACTATCTTACTTGTTAGCTATGACCTATAGTTTTACAGACTAAATAACTAAATACAATTTATAAATCTATCAAGGAACCTCGTCACTTGACACTTGGTTACTCGATGCTGTTGCAGACAATGCCTTTTTTTTTGGTAACTTACAGGCCACTGTAGCTTCTCCTACGTCATTGGAAAGGGAGGGGTGGGGGTGGGGGGGGAGGATTTCAGTTGGTTGCAATCCGCAACCTCACCGCTAGATGCCACTAAATCCTACACACTGCACCTTTAATTAGAAAGTTTTATTTTTTCCATGAAGAGTTTAAGGAAAAACACATTGATAATATTCCTTAACTAATTTAAACTGAAAACCTCCCTGACTTAACCTTCCTGAAATAAACACCTCAAAAACACAGTAGATATTCCTTGACAAATATAAAAAAAGAGAAGGGTGAAAGGAGAGAGATATGAGAATTTGGTTGGATGTAGAATTTTACATAAATACCAAAAAAAATTATTTTCCATCATAATTTATCAACATATTTTATTTATCATGAATTTTATTCATGCCTGTAGAAGTATAGTTTAATTATGACGAATAATGTTGATTTTTCAGATAATATTAAACTCGTTGCGCAATGCTCCTAGTGGTCAGCACGCCGGCGTGCCTAGATTGCTCAGCTCAGACATTCATTGCTCCTACAACCAAACAATGAGTTGAAAACCGAAACTCTGTGTTCTAGTTTCATTAGTAGACGATACAGGACAGAAATGCCAAATACAAAGTTTTGCAGCGCCACCACTGTCGTGCTGGTCGTCCATACAAGACAAAGCCAACAATAGTCGAAGATATGCCAGTACAGCTGTGAAAAAAATGCTTCTCACTGAACACTGAAATGAACAAGAGGAATTTTTCAAAAATGATACCATGCCATTCTACTGTCAATATCTGCAACTAAATATGGAATAAATATACAACTTTACCATTGGTTTTACGAGTAGAGATGTTCCTTTCGGTCATATATTGTCTTTAATAACCTGTTTGTGAAATATATGCTCCTTTGTGACCCCTGGGTACCTTCCAAAATAGCTGTACGTAATACCGCACATATTGTTAACGGTGTTGTCGCTATTTGTAGTACAATCTGGCTCGATCGACAATCCATCCAGTAGATGACAGAATAAGCTTTCTAACAATCTATAATATGTCTAATTTTACTTTTGGAATAGCATTTTATAGTGCAGCGTAAATGAAAGTTTTGTCTCATTATCGCTGCATTACGCGTTCAGTCTGTGGTAGCAGTACAGAAATACATATGAGAGTTAATTATTACACATTTGGGTACTGTACCGCATTATGTGACAATGTTTTTGCATTATTTTTAAATCAGATATCAATGTCTCATCTTACATGTAAACTTTCATAAGGGGCTCATTTATATGCTTTATAATGGACAAAAAGCATTTTATTCATTTTTGGAGAGATTTTGGATATGTTTCTGGACTCCTAAATATTTTAGACCACTGTATTGATGGAAAGCTAGTAATTCCCACTTGAAAATGATGTAACAGTGAGTTTCTTGAGTCAAAACAGATTTGTAGTGAAATACGTGATTATGTTGTGATTTACAGCAATTTATACATTTTGGATAGATCTGGAGACACTGGGTACACTGCTTACAGCTTAGTTCTACAGATCCACCCTTAGATTTTATGAACTTGTGGTCAAGGGGTTTTTGATCCAGGAAATGTATAGTTTAACCTGTTGTATATATGGGATCTCTCAGTATTTCCTTGCAAATTAAACAAAAGCAAATTCATTTTTTGATTTTTTACCCAGACAATTGCCTTTGTGGCATTTTTTTCTTCCTAAATTATGAATATAAACTAATCTAACAGTAGTTGTAAATGGTACAAATGTCTTGCTTCATTTAAGCCATTTTTTTGCTTTTTTGCTCAAAGTCTTTGTATTGGTATTCAAAATCATACAACGTACAGTAAATCACCGATACATTTGGATAAACACAATAACCCCCCCCCCCCCATGTTCGTGCTCCAGCAGAGCCCCATCCCTATTATAGTATTATTGTACCATTTAGTAATCAAACAGAATCAATTTTATAAATAATTACATACACATATAAATAGATTCAATGTGACAAAAATCATAGGTGAGACACACATAATAAAATAAATAAAATGAATAAATAAAATTAAAAATACAATAACAATGGAAATAGATGATAATATATAAGTAGTATGAAATAGAAAAAAAACACATACAAAAATATAAAATAAAATTTAAAAGTTATAAATAAATAAGTAAACTATATATAATATGGGGTCAGTAGTTGAATCTGCAATATCAGTGGTGTCCATTATTTTTATATAGGTTAAAAATGGTTGCCATATAGCATAAAATTGTAAAATAGCGAATTTTCTCCAGTGTCAAATGATGTATAAGGTCTTTGATCCATAGCTTAAAGGTTGGAGGAAATTCTTCCTTCCATTCAAGCAGTATGAGTCGTCTAGATAAAAGAGATGCAAAACCTATCATATTTTTTGCCTGGCGACTAAGATGTATATCTTGTGGAGCGACTCCAAATATTGCAGTAGTAGCAGAAGGCTCTATGGATACTTCCAAAAAATATGAAAAGGTTTTAAATATTGATTGCCAGAAACAATTTAGTTTTGGACAAAACCAAAACATGTGTGAAAGGGTGGCTGGTGCTTGCCTGCATCGATCACACATAGGATCAACACTAGGCATGAATTTAGCTAGCTTTACTTCAGACCAGTGAACAGTCTAAAGTGACCAGTGACCACTGACGATGTAAAACCTTAAACTGGATAACTATGTCGTAAGCAAATTGAAGAGGAATGTATCCTATCTAAAGCTTTCTTCCAAACTTCATCAGGCAACTTTGTCCCCAGATCTTCCTCCCATTGACTCCTTAACAAAGTCAGGGGTTCCAGATTATGTGAGTTTAATAAGGAGTAAACTATTCCAATAGACCCTTTGGAACATGGATTAAGTTTCAAAATGGAATCTAAAAGAGAGCTGGGTGGTTGTGATGGGAAATACGTGGAGGATGCTGATATAAAACTGCGGAGTTGTAAAAATCTTTAAAAAAAAGAGAACTGGGTACATTAAACTTTAGCCTTAGCTGATCAAAGGACATGAAAATATTATCAATACACATATCTCTTATTGTGGTGACCCCTCTTTTAAGCCAAACATCAAAAGCTCCATCTGTAATTGATGGTGTAAATAGGTGATTTCTCACTATAGGAGCATAGATTGAGAGGTCGTTGAGTGAGAAAAATCGCCTGAATTGTGTCCAGATCTTAAAAGAATGTTTCACGACCGGATTTGGAGTGTACCTGGATATAGGTTCAGATGGGGGAGTTTTGAGCGGAGCAGGGCATATAAGGAAGTGGGGCCACAGGATAAGTTGTCCAATTGTAACCATTTGGGGGCAGTGTCATGGGATGGAAGCTCCTTCCAATATAACATACTCCTTATGTTAGCAGCCCAGTAATAGAATTGAAAATTAGGGAGAAAAATAGTCCGCCGTGTTGACGGTGCCGCTGTAGCATGCCTTTACTTATTCAAGGGTTTTTCTTGTTCCAAATAAATTCAGATATCAATTTGTCTATGGACAAAAAAAATATTTTGTATATAAAAATTTGGGCAGCACATTCATTTTGATTGTATTGATTCTTCCTCCTAATGATAAAGGTAGTAAACTCCAACGTTCCAAATCTTGTTTCAGGCGAAGTAGCAGTGGAGGGAAATTAGCTTTAAAGAGGTCTTTAAAGTCATGTGTGACCCAGATTCCTAAGTGCTTAAATTTGTGTGTACTTACTTTAAGGGGGAATTAATTAAACGCAATCAATTTGGCTGTATTATTCACTGGCATGATTTCACTCTTTTGTACCTTAACTTTATATCCTGATAATTTGCTGAAGTCTTCTAGTAGATTAAGTGTTTTTGGTAGGCTAGTTAAGGGTTCAGATAAGTATAAAAGCATGTCGTCAGCATAAAGGGATACTTTATGCTCCAAACCATTTCTCTGTATTCCCTTAATGCCAGCTTCACCACGCAGCGCGATCGCTAATGGTTCGACTGCAATAGCAAATAAAAGGGGCAACAAGGGGCAGTTCTGTCTAGTGCCGCGACAGAGTGGGAAGTAGGAGGAGAGAATGCTGTTTGTTTGGACAGCAGCCAGTGGGGAAGAGCAGAGCACCCTTATCCAAGAGACAAATCTCGAACCGAAACCAAATTGCTTGAGGGTATAAAAAAGATAATCCCACTCCACCCGATCAAATGCCTTCTCGCTGTCAAGCAATATTAATATTTCTGGAATATCTGGTGGAGTGGGGTCATAGAGGATATTAAATAGGTGTCGTGTATTAAAAAAAGAATGGCGATTTTTAATAAAGCCCGTTTGATCATCAGATACAATTAAGGGTAAAACAGTTTCTAAACGGCAGGCTAGCATCTTGGAGAGAATTTTACTGTCTACATTTAGGAGTGAAATATGGCTAAATGCGCTGCATTCCAAAGGATTTTTATCTTTTTTAGGGATAAGTGATATAACTGCCTGTTGCATGGTCGGAGGAAGGGAGCCAGTAATAAATGATTCTTCAAATACAGAGAGCAAAATCGGGGCAAGTTGGTTGGGGAACTTCTTAAAAAGATTCCGTGGATACAACTTTGAGTAGAATTTGTGAAAATACAGATTAATCTCTGAATGATCTATGTGCTTGGTGCCCAATTCATCATTTATCTCAGCTATAGATCAATCTGCGGTTTTTTGATGGAGGTGATAAGCAAGAATCTTCCCAGTCTTTTCGCCAAATTCATACGTCCTACTCTATGTTTTATTAATGAGGATATCGGTGTGTCTGGTTGATAAGAGGTTGAGCTCAGTTTGAAGGGCTAACCGTTGTTTAAATAAATCGTTAGATGGGGCAAGAGCCAGTTTTGCATCTAAATTTAGAATATCGTTTGTTAATTGCTCAAGTCTTGCGTTATGACGTTTTCTGAGTTGTGCATTGTATGATATAATTTATCCCCTGAGGTATGCCTTCATTGATTCCCACACTATTGAGGGAGACACCCCTTGGGTCTGGTTATGTTCAAGAAAGGAGGTTATATCAGTTGAGATAAAATTTACAAAACCTTCATCAGAGAGCAATAATGAATTGAGACGCCAAAGACGATAGTTGGTGTGAGAAGTTGGTATACGTAGGGTCATCAATAAAGGGGCATGGTCTGAAATGACTATTGCCTGATATTCACACTTACTCATTAATGGAAGAAGCTTCTTGTCCAGAAAGAAATAATCTATGCGTGAGTATGTCCCATGAACAGGTGAGAAGAAGGAATAGCTTTTAGATGTAGGATTCTGAAAGCGCCACACATCAGATAACCCATTTGTATTGAGAAATAACTGGATTGCAAGGGCTACTTTGGAAGTGGCCCCAGTTTTTGGTGAACTACGGTCTAGGGTAGGTGACTGTGCACAATTCATATCCCCTCTGAGAATAAGATAGTGTGTATCCATATTTGGGAGCTGGGCAAAAAAATTTGTGAAAAATGAGTTGTCATCCCAGTGTGGTGCATAAACATTAGCCAGGATGACTGGTGTATTGTATAGTCTGTTTACTACAATTATGTAACGTCCTGAAGAGTCTTTTTCAACCTTTGACATAATGAATGTTCTTTTGATAAGGATTGCTGCCCCTCTGGACTTAAAATGAAAATTAGAGTGATATGATTGACCAATCCATCCTCCCCTGACTCGAAAGTGATCAAAAGTTCGCAGATGCATTTCCTGAAGGTAGGCTATCCCTACATTAAGTTTTTCCAGATGGGATAGTAGTTTTTTACGTTTAACTGGGTGATTTAGAGATTTAACATTCCAACTTACAAAGGTTACATCGCAACTGGCTCATTCACTTGGAAAATGTAAGTTAGCCATGGTCTTATTTAAGAGAAGAAAAGATTAAAGGCATATTGAAATTTAACAGACTTAAGTTTTCTAGAACACTGAAAGGACCCATCAATAAAAACAATAAAAGAAAACAATAAAAAAAAGAAAATCAAGTAAGTCTGGTACAATAAGTTCCCAACCCCCATCACCTATCAGAATGAGGTGACTCTGAAACCCCTCGCAAAAGTATCCACACCTTTAAGTGCTTGTAAAGGGATGCACTAGCCCTAATAGACATGACCCTGCTGTATATAGAGCATAACCTAATGTAAGACACATTGAACTGCAAGTTGGTATATCTTAATGTTTTCAACCCAAAAAGGAATATATTATATATGTAGGATATGTAGTGTTTAGATTTTGGCCTTAGAGAGGGAATCAGTGAATAAGAATGTGGCCTGGCCTCCCCGTCACAAGCATCGAAGCAAATGTGATTGCGGCAATATAAAATCCACTGATACCCTAATCTAGGCGGACAATCTATGGGTCTCACCCCCTCCGAAGAGACAAACCAGATGACACAGGATACCATATCGGGGGTCGGAGACCCTACATGCCTAACATTTCCCTTTCCCATGTCCTCTTTAAGTTTGAATGCAATCTTTAAGTAGGCCAGTCCTTGTCATAAATTAGTCTGACCCCCCTTCCCTTCTATCCTACACCTTAACTCAGCATCACCCAATCAGGGCAAAACATCCTCAAGCCATGCTGGGTAAGGTATTTAAGATTTCCACAGGAAAAAAGTGTTGTGTTGCGTTGGTGTCAGAGCCTTGAAGAAGAAGTCTTTCTCTTTTTATTTTGGTGGTGGTTCCTTGGTTGTTTTGTTTTTAGCTCAGAATTTTGGTTTTCACATAAACTATGGCGTCCTCGGGGCTCTGAAATTGTCTCTCAGTTCCATTGTGTAACGCGAAGTCATGCTGGATAGGAAAGGCCATACCGAATGCCATCTCATCCCCGGAGCAGTCGCTTAACCTCGCTGAATGCAGATCTGGCTTGTGCAACATCCGGGAATATAGAGACGACGGTTCCTTTGAATTTGAGGGGACCGGACTTCCTGGCACGGCGAAGAACTTCCACACAATCTTGGTAATAATGCACTTTCGCCACAATGACACGGGGCTTACCATCTGGTTTCCTTGCCTGGAGACCCCTGTGTGATCTATCGATCAGAACATCTTTGTCCATGTTCAAAATTTCTTTCAGTAGTTTAGAGACTGCCATTGGAGTGCTTGAGCCAGGGGTCTCTGGAACATTCAGTATTCGGATGTTGGAACGCCTCATCCTTCCCTCCATGTCAAGGCATTTTTCCTGTAAACTGGTTACCTCCGTCTCAAGCTTGTCTGAGCATGATGATAGCCCCTGTTCCATTTCTGATATGATCGTTTTCATCGTCTCCACATCGGAGTGAATTGGTGCAGTATTATTCGCCACTTCTGTTTTTACTGCGTGTAGTTCGGATTTGACATCCTCAAATTCCTCAGCCAGCACAGTTTTTAGCTCCGACCTAAGCAGTATAGCGATATCTTTTTTCAACAAGGTGAGGATTTCGACTTTCAGGTCCGCCGCCTCCATTTGGTTATCTGGCTGGGGGGAGTCACTGCTGTTCCCGGTAGGTGAAGCACAAGAGCTCGCGGCTTTGGTCCCAGCAGTGGAAGTTCCCCCGGTGAATTTGTACCTTCACAAATTGTTGGCCATTGGCCTGACAAAACCAAAACTAAACTAATGATAAGGAAAAATAACAAACTCAGATCAATATTTCGTAGCCTTTTGTGGGTGTACAGCGTCTAAACAAAACTTTTATTTCAGCAGAGCATGTCTAAAACACAGCCTACTCCATTGCCTGCTCACTAGTGCCCTCATTTAAGCCATTCAAGTCTCTGTGATGCTCACATCCGGAGTCATAAAGCTTTAAGTAGGGTACCCTCAAGGATTGGCCAAATTTGGCATGTGCGCAAAGGGATTAATGTGCTGTCACACACCGTGACACACCCCTGGATGGAGAGAAGAGCTGGACAAAGGGAGATAGGCGAATTGCAGTTTTCACCTGCAATTTATTAGACAGCAAGCAAGATAGATAGAAAGAGAGTGATTTCACAAGACGGGGGGGGTGGGGGGGGGGTCAAATTAATGAAAAAAGCTTCTCCTATCACCTTCAAAAGGCTAAATAAATTAATAAAAACCAATAGCTTTTCAGCCAACTTTCCATTCATACTCACTCTCATTGCAGGATATGTGATCCCTGGTTTCGGACGCCTACTGCCAAAAGAACGCGCACTTTTAAACCCTGGTCTGATTTGTCCATGTTATGCAGGCGTGTGTGCCCACTTACGCAGTAGGCATGGTACTCTGATTGTCCTGATTCTCCCACACAAACCAAGCCCTGCCACATGTGCTCTCTTTCAAACCAGTTATGTTAACCCTCTGGGGTCGAGAGCTCCACTGGCGGAGCTCGACAAGATAAAATTAACTTTCCTTTCTATTTGGATGATTAACGTCACGTGCTGTTATCATACAGACGCAACAAAAACATTGATAGAAACCTTAGAATCGCGACTTTCCAATGCGCCCATTGGCAAATAATATGAATTGTTTTAAAATGTTTAAATTTGATTAATTAGACCATGTATGCTTCGTTAAACTTTACTCATTACTATGTGAATTTCGCTCAGCAGGAAGTCCGCCCAAATCGCATTGACATGTTAACAACATTATAATTACTCTCCATAGAAGGAGACTAAAGGAGGGGCGATGCGAGATCCATGTGAGAAATGCCAAGTCTGCGAAAGCGGGATAGAATGTCAAAGTGTCGCCTAATTCACTTCTTTTGAGGTGAACATTTCGTTTAATTTTGGAAAATGGTCCGTCCGGAAGCCGACACTGATGAAGAGCGGTGTCATTTCGAACAGCGAACTGATCCAGCTGAGGATCAACTTCATGCGTAAGTATATTTCTTATGATCATATTGGTAAATATGTGTACTGTATTGCAACGTATCTGTGTGTTTGTAGGAATATCCAGCAATATGCGCGTTTGTAAATTCCCACACTACGAACGATTCGAACTATTGCATCTCAAAATTATAGGCTAGGCTCTCTGCGTCTGGTTGTGTTAGAAGTATCAGGTAGACTGTATGTTTTTCGATCATATTGGTAATAAATAGCCCGTGGCGTAGCTAGGATTCTAAAACTGATGTCCTCGCACAATCGATATTAGCATACTGTAAGTAAATTCGGGAAATAGCAATATAATAACCACAGCTAAACAGACCTAGTCTACTTCAGATTGATACATTGTTATTGATGAGTTGCATGTAGTTGAGCTGGAATATCAATGTTTATTTAGTTTAGCTAATGTTGTTTCGCTGATAGCTTGCATTATTTGTAAATGTGTGCTGTATTACATTCTCTGTGTGTTTGTAGGAATATTCACTAATAATTCTTTGTTTGTATATGATGTAACCATGTCACATTTCAAGTTTTGTTTTCATTAGTTAGTGGTTTGCCCCTTTTTTGTAAAGCACATATAATTTTCACCTGTTGAAGGGAATGTGCTATATAAATAAAGTTTGATTTGATGTCACATTTCCTAACAATTTTGTTTTTATCATATTTACAGAGATGCTGATCTGGAAACACAGCCTAGTTCACCACTAGCTAAGAGGTCACGCAAGCGTTGCAAGAGTACACCAGTCTCATCTCATCTTCCATGCGTATAGTTTGCTTCAATAAATGTTCTAAAAATCAAAAGATGTCTTTGTTTCTGTCTTCTAAATGGCTCACGGAGTCTTTGTCTTAGTGGTGGGGAGGCATGCGGCCAGGTGTGAATAGCCTACTTAGCTGACAGTTCGCCCTACCCAATGCATATTCATTACAGAAAGGCCATTTGCCCTCCCATTCTCACCTGGTGTTGAAAAATAGTAGTCACAACACTAACTTTTAGCAATTTATTTTATATTTCTCATTGGATTTGCTAAAATATTTAGTCATCTTTTGATACCCAAGACCTTGATGAACACATTTCAGTGACCAAAAGTCTTAGTCACAATAGTTTAGTGTGTTTTATTACAACATTCCTGTGCATGTTCAAAACTACTGTTTACAGTTTGTGTGTTTTTAGAGCAGTTTACAATCCACACATGATTATGACCTACTTACTGCTGCCATATTATTGCAGCTGAGTTTGTGCTGAAAACAAAGATGTGAAACACTTTGGAATCACTGTATATAAAGTTGATGAAATTTACACAAATGTCAGAGCATCGCACAATCACCAGTGTGCCTCATTTTACCCTTAGACCCCAGAGGGTTAAAAGAGAGCTAAATTCCCGCGTCACTTTTTAAACAAAGCAGAAATTGGCCCAATGACACTTTCTGATGCAAAGCTCAAATATACTATCATATTGTGGTTCCGATATTGCTACCCCTTTTGCATTAGCACAGATTCCAGTAGGCAGAATCTCTCAACTACATCAGTGCATCCAGTACACTGTAGCCTACCCTAAAGAGCTGACCAAAAATGTAACTGTATTGGAAAAACTAATGTAACATTAAGCCTATTTAGATTGTCAGTGCCACAGGCATAGCAGGCAAATAAGTGAATGTTATAATTAATGGCAATGATATTAGCCATATTATCCAGCTTTTTAAGACATTGATACTAGTCACTTACATGTATTTCGGTCATAAATCGTAACACCCCCTGTCATTAAAACAATAAATAAGCTAAAAAGCATTGTTGGAGCCATTTATGTTATGAGAAAAAATGTTAGTGACATGTTAGTGACACCTATAGGCCTTTTAGTCATATAGGTGGAAATGGAACCAGGCCCTAGGGCCCATTTGGAAACACCTGTGTCAAGGGCTCATTAGGAAACACCTGTGTCAAGAACCTGATAGACCAAGATGCCGGGAGAGATATAGTTTTCAACCTTACACATTAGATTCTACAGTTGTACCATTTAATTAAAATTTACCTCTTTGATATTGTTTGTTATTCAGAAAACTTTGAATTTATTGTCATCTTTAGATCTATGTAAATAGGCCTATTTCATTTATTTTCAAGGGTATTATTATTTATTTGTGGCAAGCCATTAACACAAAACATTGCCTACATTCATTCAATGAACTGAATTCCAAGCCGGGATGAAGATCTGCACACATCTAGGATCTGCGACAAGAGAAGGGAAGAAGATACACTTTTATTGAACCCCGTGGGGTAATTTGTCCTCTGCATTTGACTCATCCGTAGTTACCTAGGAGCAGTGGGCAGCTGTGCTGCGCCCGGGGGCCAACTCCAGTTCTGAGGCAAGTGCCTTGGACAAGGGTAACTGCAGGAGCACACCTGACATGCATGTCTTTGAGTGTGGGAAGAAACCGGAGTACCCAGAGTAAACCCACACAGAGTAAACCCAAACTCCGCACAGAAAGGCCCCAAGCCGAGACTCAAACCCACAACATTCTTGCTGTGAGGCAACAGTACTAACTTTGCCACCAAAACAAAGTAGGTCAAAAAAATGCAAAACGATACAATTCGAACATTTTGTTGAGCTTGTCTATATGGCAATTAGAAACAGCATTTTGGAATAGCCACGATAAGCATGAATAGGCTAGTTACGATGTTTCCGCCAAGATCATTTGAAAACTGCACACAGTATCAGTTTTGTTCAACAACCAATGGTTTTGCTTAACATCATTGCACACAGATTGATCGATGATGTGATGGTTTAGCTCAGGGGTGCACAAAACTTATGCCTCCAGGCAGACTTGCTTTAACCCTCTGGGGTCTGAGGGTAAAATTAGGCACACGGGTGATTGTGCCATGCTCTGACATTTGTGTAAATTTCATCAACTTCATCTGCATTTGTTTTCAGCACAAACTCAGCTACAATAATATGGCAGCAGTAAGTAGGTCATAATCATAAGTGGATTGTAAATTGCTCTAAAAACACACAAACTGTAAAGAGTAGTATTGAACATGCACAGGAATGTTGTAATAAAACACACTAAACAATAGTATCAAAGTTTTTGGATTACTGAAATGTGTTCATCAAGGTCTTGGGTATCAAAAGATGACAAAATATTTTAGCAAATTCAATGAGAAATATAAAATAAATTGCTAAAAGTTAGTGTTGTGACTACTATTTTTCAACACTAGGTGAGAATGGGAGGGCAAATGGCCTGTCTGTAATGAATATGCATTGGGTAGGAGGACCTGCCAGCTAAGTAGGCTATTCACACCTGGCCGCATGCCTCCCCCCCACTAAGACAAATACTCAGTGAGCCATTTAGAAGACAGAAACAAAGACATCTTTTGATTTTTAGAACATTTATTGAAGCAAACTATACGCATGGAAGATGAGATGAGACTGGTGTACTCTTGCGACGCTTGCGTGACCTCTTAGCTAGTGGTGAACTAGGCTGTGTTTCCAGATCAGCATCTCTGTAAATATGATAAAAACAAAATTGTTAGGAAATGTGAAATCAAATCAAAACTTTATTTATATAGCACATTTTTTTCAACAGGTGAAAATTAAATGTCCTTTACAAAAAAGGGACAAACCACTAACTAATGAAAACAAAACTTAGGAAATGTGACATAGTTACATCATATACAAACAAAGAACCAAACAAACACAACCAGACGCAGAGAGCTAGCCTATAATTTTGAGATGCAATGGTTAGAATCGTTCGTAGTGTGGGAATTTACAAGCACGCATATTAGTAAATATTCCTACAAACACACAGAGAATGTAATGCAGCACACATTTACAAATAATGTAAGCTATCAATGAAACAACATTAGCTAAACTAAATAAACATTGATAACTCAACTATACGCAACTCATGAATAACAATGCCTCAATCTGAAGTAGGCTAGGTCTGTTTAGCAAAGTGGTTATTTTATTGCTATTTCCCGAACTTACATACAGTATGCTAATATCGATTGTGCGAGGATACTAAGTCTTAGAATCCTAGCCACGCCACTACACTCCAGGCATGGGCTATTTATTACCAATATGATCGAAAAAAATATAGTCAACCTGCTACTTCTAACACAACCAGACGCAGAGAGCCTATAGCCTATAATTTTGAGATGCAATAATTTGAAAAGTTCGTAGAGTTGGAATTTACAAACGCGCATATTGCTGGATATTCCTACAAACACAGAGATACGTTGCAATACAGTACACATATTTACCAATATGATCATAAGAAATATACTTACTCATGAAGCTGATCCTCAGCTGGATCAGTTCGCTATTTGAAATGACACCGCTCTTCATCAGTGTCCGGGCAGACCGGACCTGATGAGTTGTTCGCGTCTTCATCATTGCTCTCCAACAAGGCATGAAGCACGTCAAGTCCAGTCATCCGTGCCATTTCCCAAAATTAAACGAAATGTTTACCTCAAACGCTATATGCTTTGACATTCTATCCCGCTTTCGCAGGCTTGGCATTTCTCACATGGATCTCGGATCGCCCCTCCCCTAGTCCCCTTCTATGGAGAGTAATTATAATGTCGTTAACATGTGAATGCGATTTGAGCGGACTTCCTGCTGAGCAAAATTCACATAGTAATGAGTAAGGACTAACAAAGCATACATGGTCTAATTCATCAAATTTAAAAGGAATTTAAATCAATTCATATTACTTGCCAATGGGCGCATTGGAAAGCCGCGATTCTAAGGTTTCTGTCAATGTTTTTGTTGCGTCTGTATGATAACAGCTCGTGAAGTTAATCATCCAAATAGAAACGAAAGTTAATTTCATCTGAACAGTAAAACAGACAACTTAAGAGAGTCCATGGTAAAGCTGATAAATGAAAATGAAGAGGCCTTCAAAGACACACTGCACAGGAAAGCCAAAGAAATACATAGCACAGGTATGGAAAAGGGGCACATGAGAGCGCAATTTCAGCAGACAAAAATAAATATGAACTCTTGCAATCTGCACCATATTCAACTCAGTAGTTTCCATCATTATTTTGGACCTATAATACATTATATAAGAGGGGGAGAATGTAACGGAAAGGATGAAGGGCCTGCTGTCAGAGGGGGGGAGTATGGGTGCAGGACAGTACCAGTTATTGACAGTGGAGAGTGGATGATACCTAGAGGACATGGCTAGTGGGTGATCAAGCTGGAAATGCAAACAATCCAGGAGAAAGTTGCAGTGTTGTGACGAAAACAGAAGCTGAAAGGTCACAAAAGTTTCTGAAAAGTCTACCTCCAATCGGCCAAATCACACACCGAGCGTGGCCGACTCATGAGACAAGACCTGGAGCATGAGGGAAAGGCCAGTGGAGGATGGTGGTGGCCTAAAAGATGTGAAAGGGAAAAACTGAACCACTCTGGTGGCACAGGCTGAATTTCAGGAATTGTAAAGAGTTAAGAACTGTCATTCTAAACCACTTACGACCATATATAATTTCACTAAATTATACTAATTTTGCAGAGGATTGGGATGGCGGGTATGCCATCCCACCAACTTAGGCCTTGGCGGGCAGGGGTGGTTTTAGTGATTTGGAGGCCCCAGGCAAAGACCAATGTGAGGCCCTTCTCCATTTTGCTTAATGCAATCATAGCTAGTGAACAAAAACTATTTGGAGGCAGCTCTTTTCAGTTAACAAAGCCACAGAACAAAAGGACAGAAAATGAGAATTCTACCTGAAGAACTTCAAATGACCTTCAGTCATATTGTCAGAAGACATATAATCTTTAATTCTTTCAAGACAAAAGTAAAGTACATGCTTTTTGATAAAGCATTTGAACATCCACTATTCTCTAGGGGTAAAAGTCCCAGTCTGAGCGGGTGTCTGGTTTGTAGTGGGCTGCTGCTGTCTGTCGGTGTCACCTCTGACACTTTCCTCCCACACTGTAGCTGGTTCACCGCAACCAGCAGAGACAGTAACGCTAGAAGTTGTAGTAGGTGCGGTGGGTGCACAACAGGCTGAGGCAGCAGTTAGGCTGCTAACGTTAGCTAGCTCAGCTTCTTCAACTAACATTACACCTCTTGTAACGTCAGCTAGAGTGAGAGCACCTATTATCAACCAACTTCGTTCGACAGACAGGAAAATGTAAACTGATTTGCAACTATATATGAAAAAAACAGGTGAAATATCGGTAACAACCTGTACCTAGTTATGTAGGAAAAATGTCCTCGTTATCCTCCAGTGGTTATTTTTTAAAGTACTTTCGCAATTTTTTTACGCGCCGGCAAATAACTCAGAGGTGGTCCAGCGCTAGCTTTTGTTTGCGAAGGGGACGTGTACTTGTTGCTCCTCCGTCGTGGAGTCTCTGGCTGTTCTATTAAAGAATTCTGTCAGTTTAGGCAAATTTTCCTTAAACTGGGCATCTTCCTTCTTCCTCTTTCTTTTCTCAAATCCACTTTGAAAACACTTCATGGTAACAAAGATAGTGACTCTCTGCCTCTGATGGCAACTCGAATTTCTACGTCATTGATTAGGCGCAAGTGCAGGAAGGTCAAGGTGGAACAGTCCATTAAATGTGAAATGTGGGTGATAATAAATATTGGCAAATATAGATATTTAATTGGATAGGCCCAAATTTACATGTAGATAGATTTATTTTTATCTGTTACAGATTATCATTCGTTTGGAGTGACAAGAAAAGAAAAATGTTATATAAAAAAAAAAAAAAAAGGAAACACAAATTCACAAGGCCCCTTTTGCGGAGGAGGCCCCAAGCAATTGCCTACCTATGACCTATGGTAAAACAGCCTATGGGCGGGGCGGTATGCCCCATACCTATACAGCACCGAGAGTTTGGCACTTTTCAGGGTTCCCCACAGAAATAACCACAGCACTAGCTAGCACTGTCAGTTAGCAAGCGTTAGCTAGCTGGACCACAGTCTGAGACCTTGTTTTTTTGTTTTGCTTAACATGCAGAGAATCAACATGGCAGTTTTTGTTACAGCCATGTCTTTGTATGCCTTTGTTAGCCAGCCTTCTTTGTTAATCAGCTAGGCTGTTGGCTAGCTAGCGCAGTTAGTTGGACCACAGTCTGAGACCATTGTTTTTTTGTTTTTGTTTCAGGATCAGCAAAAATCTTCTCCAGTCCATACTCCAATCCTACACGGAGCATGGTGCAGTACCTCAGAACAAGACTGTCCGATTTTAGAGTCACTTCAACTGCATCGCCCCAGCTGTTTTATTCTCTTGTAAATAAATGTTTTATTCTCTTTGAAAAGCACATCTGTTAATGGTGTTATTTTTTAAATAAATTACAAAGAATTTTTATCCTTTGTCTGTCATTAATCACATCACAATTGTGCAAGATTTTTGCTGACTATGTCTATTGGCTTAAACTTAATACACATTTTGGCTTAATATGTCTTAGGCTTTGAAGCCTAATGTAAGATATACATTTTCACATTTTATGGTTTGCGATTAAAGTTTGTTTTAATGTACATTTAGCAATTTAAACATGTCAGCCCTGCAAGTTTGTTTCCTGAGGGTACCCCACTGACAGATAGTGACAGGTACTCTAGTGGGGGAGTGGTTGGAGGTGGAGTTAACCAGCTATTGTTCCCACCCATTATCTTCCTGTGACAGGTGTGAAAAGTTCAAGATCTTTCAAGGGGATTTTCTCTGCTACTTGATTTTAGGAGTACCAACATTCAAATAAGCAAATCTTCTTCAGCTATGTTCAGATTTCAATGTATGACACATCATTTGAAAGCTTACAATCTGTTCCCTCATAATCTGTAAAAAACTGAAAAATGATCTTGCTCTACTTGAGGGCCAAAACACCAGCACCTGTCACATATTATTCTAAGCAAGATTTGCTCCTAAGGTGAAAACCTTTGTTGTTGTTAAAGGAACAGAGAGGGACTTTTACCCAGCTTTTTTCCTTCATTAGCACTCGGCTAGCAAGTCGGTGAGTACATTTGGCAAACTCAAGCGAACAAGGTTTTTTTTTTGGGGGGGGGGGGGGGGGGGGTTTATTCGCCCTCTTGGAAGCAAATCCTAGCTGCCTCCAGTGATAGCTAAGTGCTAACGTTAACTGTAGTCTATTATAAACTACATGCTTTACATTAGAAAGTTAAAGGAGGCTTTTCTCCTCTCTGGTTTCTACCGTTAGCTGTCCAGAGCAATCTTGTTCGTTTTTAAGTTGTGGATTGGTATGTCAGTATGTGGTATATTGGTATGTGGTATGCTGTGGCAGTAAAAAAAAAAAATCCAACAGGATGCTGGGATACATAGCCAGGAGTACAGAGTATAAATCTAAAGAGATCATACTCACCCTATATAATAAAGATCCAAAGACGGGCAACCAGATTGATTCCGGGTACAAAAGATAAGTGTTATGAGGAAAGGCTTGAGATGCTTGGACTTTTCAAGCTTAGTAAAAGGAGACTTAGGGGAGATTTGATTGAGGCTTTTAAAATTATTAAAGGGATTAACAAAGTGAACTACAGGAAATTAATTCAAGTTGAGTTCGGTTAGCAGAACAAGGGGCATAAATGGAAACTGGCAAAGGGTAAATTTCACACAGACATTAGGAAATATTTTTTCACACAGAGAGTGGTAGAATGTGTAGAATAGCTTGCCTGGACATGTAGTGGAGGCAGAAACACTGGGGGTATTCAAGGCCAGGCTTGATACAGTGTTAGATACTATCTAGCTTTTAGGTAAACTAAGCATTAAATACAGTTTAGTGGTAGGAATAGATGAGCAGTGTTGGGCTGATTGGCCTGTTCTCGTCTTACATTATGCTATGTTATTGATGAAGAACTGGCTCGAAAACTGGAGGTGTCACTACAGCCCATTAATCCACCCCTGTACATCAACTCGTTGGATGGTCAACCCTTATGGAAGGGAAGGGTGACCCAACAAACCTCCCATCTTCAGTTACAAGTAGGTGCACTGCATCATGAGGAGTTGCAGTTGCTAGTTATCACATCCCCCAAAGATCCTCTGGTGCTTGGACATCCATGGCTGTGCTTACATAACCCGGTCATCTAATGGAGTCAGGGAGAACTTCTGTCTTGTTTTTTCTGTTGTTCATGTGGTTATCAGGCTATGTGTGAAAAGAGTTTGTATTTTTAAAAAAAACTATGACAGAAAAGACATTTAGAGAAAGAAGACATTTAGAGACAGAAACGAGCAAACCTAGGTTATTTTCTCTGTCGAAATCCTTCTTCGGATTGATGTCCGTAATTGTGGAGAGAGAGAGCGCAAAAAGAGCAGCTATGTCCGATGTCTAGGTCCGACTGGAATCACTTACACACGGACAGCCTCGGCGAAAGTTTTGTGGGTGTGGCGTAGGCTGTGACCGGTTTTTGTCATGTGACAGCATAGGCTGTGGTATGTATTGTGATGGGTTTTTGTCATGTGAAAGCATAGTCTGTGGCTTGTCTTGTGAGGTGGAGGTTTGCTTTGAGGGGGGCGGACTTTTCATAAATGTGCACCTATTTCAAAAGCAACGTTGTGAGACAACGGTCTCTTTGAAGTGTGCAAAGATCCTATATAACATATATTTATATGAACAAGTAGCGCAAAGCGGAAACCCTTTTATCATTATGTCTCCAGACGTTAACAAAACAACAGTCTACTATCGCCTGCAGAACAGAGTTGCAATATAATAGTAGCCTAGGTCTAATTCTTATTTTTACATAGGCTATAGCCCACGACCGTTTTTAAAGTAGCAAAGTTTCAAAACAAATGTTTTGGGGCGCTTTTTACGTTGGTAAGCTTTTGTCTAATATTTAGCTAGCCTACAGCCGTAATAAACACTTTGTTTTAAAAACACACCTAAGCTATGATAGAGCAGAACTAACGAACTTATTGATCAGTAGATCTAATAAACACCATGTGGTAGGGGGGGCGTGGTTTTGGTTGGCTGCAGAGAGAGAGTGGGCGGGGCGGCTCTCGGAACTCTGGCCACAGCTGTTGGGGATTATTAATCAGCACCGATGGTCAATTGTTTGATTGATAGACAATGTGCTGATTTTGTGCTTTTTGAGCAATGTGCTTTTTTTTGTTGCATTCTTTAGGCCTACCAGTAGCCTAAATCAAGCAATATGCGAGAATATGTAAGTAACTAAGCTTTAAAGCTGTGGTTTGTACGTTAGTTTAAAGAAAAGAAGTCCATGCAAGTATACAAAGTCTTAACAAGCCGTTTTATTTTTATTTTTTACTCCTGCTATGGACCACTTTTTAAGATGAGTCTTGAATAAAATAAAGTTGAGTTGAGTTGATAGGGCGCCGATTTTAAATGTATAAAAAGCAAGCAAGTAAGCTTGCTTCATAGCAAGCTTACTTGCTTGCTTTTTATACATTTAAAATCGGCGCCCTATCAACTCAACTCAACTGAATGGTTAGTGAATGGTTATAAAAACAATGAGGTTTAAAACCAAGGATTTGCAAGAGTTGAAAACAAGGAAAAGCTATATTAAGTTCTGTGAAGTTTTGCTAAGTTTTAAAGTGTTAAGAGTTTTTTTTAAGAAAGCTAAAGTAGAATAAATCCACGCGTTAGTCACTTTTCCTGCAACAAAGTTACGACTGCCTATACAGTGTGAGTTTATCACACAATCCAATAGCCTACTTAGAGTGAGAGTTATAATGAACCCAGGCCATAGCAATAACACACAAAGGTAAGTCTACCTCTAGAATAGAGAAATGGCTGGAGGCAATTATCCACAGCACTCAGGTGTATAAGACAACGATGGGTGGTTCACTACACACTGTGAGTTCATACAACACTCCAATACCTATGGTGGGGGGTTATAATAAATGCTGGCAATAGCAACACACAAGTAAGTTAGCCATGGGGGGAGAACCCAGCATTAAGTATAGACTGACTGCTGTTTAATATGACTGGGATGATGCTATGAAGCCTCAGCGCAACAAACAACCAAGACAAAGCAAACCACTGAAATCACATACATTCACACCAATGAAAACAGATAAACTTTAACTCATGAAATCAAAGAAAACTCAAACTAAATGAAAGCAAAGAAACCTAGGAATATTAAAAACAGTGTTTGTCATAACCACAATGGTATTACAGCTGTGGTGGCTGCAACCTAGCATAGAATCAGAAGCTTAGTTTCCCTTTTATAGGTCCATCATCAAAACATACATCCATTGTTATTATTACATCTGTTCAACATGATTTAATACATATTTACTGAGGCACATATCAATGATTCCCATACATAAGCATTATATTCATGCCACATGTTCCTACTAACAAGGTTAACCCGCAATAATAGACACACACTACATTAAAACCAATACATTACCATTAAGCTTACTAACAAATCATTTGTTTTACCTTTCACATTTGGCCAACAACCTACACAGTTCTGGCCTTCCGCTGTGTCGATGGACGTTTATAATGAAATCATATTTTTAATATAAGGATATTCCTTAATGTAAAGCAACTCGTAACGTATACGTGATTCCCACACACCGGTTGTTATAAATGGGACACTTATTCCAATTCTAGAGACCGGTACAATGTTTGTGATAACCGCAATGGTACAAATGACATGGGCCCGCTTTAATTCACTCAGGCTACATCATAATTTTCAATCGGGGGCTACTGTGGAATTTAGATTAAAATAGTTTTAAAACATACCTTCGTTCATCCCAACAAAACACCGGCAACAATTACGGATTACTTCCGTACAAACCGTATTTCAGCAATTCGCGCGAGGAACAAGATTCACCACTATATTCAATCTAAGCCCCCTCTCTCCAGGACTGGCATTATCCGCTGGATCCTAAACCTCTACCTGTCACATACATAAAAAATGTTTACACAATAACAGGGGCCACAGAAATAGTTGGTAACAATGAAAGTGTTATTTTATGTATGGTTTCTTCAGGAAACAAAAGGTACCAGTGTGAAGTAGCTAGTCAAAGCACAGCCTGTGATATCTGTTGATTTACTCTTATTTCGGAAAGCAGGATCGTTTTTACCCATGTAATAAAATTCAAACAGCTTATATATTGACTATTGGAATATAACCAGGGGTTTACAGACAATGCAAAAACATATAGTCACAGATATTTATAAAGGTATTTCTTTTTGATTTATCTTAGTTGTATAACATTTTATTTTACTATTTATTATCATTAAACACATTTGATTGTTGTTTGAATTGGTAGCAGAGCAATTAAGATATAAAAGAAAAAACGGTTTTGTTTAACCATACACTTACTAATATTTTTGTTCTTCATAAAACAAAGGTATGAGCTATTGCTAACACTCAATGATGTGGTTAATCTCTACAACCGAGCACATAATGTAAGAGTGTATACTCAAATGAACACTTTTTTTAGTAAACAAACATCTTTTTAAACACCTTTTAGGGTCTAACAAATAAGCCATGCCATATCCAGCCCCGAAGCATGACATTCCCCAATAGGGATAAATCTTCTGAACAAAATGAGGGGGTTGCATAGGTATTATCTATTGGATAAACTTGTTTAAGATGTAAAAACTGAGGGTAGTGAAGATGAGAAACCACTCTGGGCCCCAAAGAGTTAATTTCACAGGTAATATAAAAAGCGAAAATTGTACACAGTGTGGGGCCTATGGTTTTCAATGTATCGGTAGAAACGCTATCATGAATTTTATTTAAACAACACAATTTTAATATAGCATGCAAACAATCATGCTATTTATCGAGTGTAGTTTAATTTTTAAATTGAGTAGAGTAACACAAACACAAATAACCAAAAGGCTGTGCAAATACCCAGGGGGGATGCTATAGCCATTAGGAGCCTTTAAAAAAGTTAGTGGGGGTGGGGTGTGAGTTTTACGAATAAAGGACGCACGTTTCACTGCTCCAAGGACACGTCTTTACAGCGACGAAAATAGGCGACGCAAGCGTAAAGGTTGCAGATTGAAGCTGCACGAAAAAGACCAGAAACAATGACGGCTACGGAACTCGAGAGGCATCTGAAGAAGAAGCAAAGCGTTGTAACGACAATCAAGCGAGCTTTGGCATACATTTTGGTTGTAATGTTCCTCGCGCATCTGGCCGAAAAAGATGGAGACCCAATCATTTTCCACAGCCATTGTGAACACTGTGACTTTTCGAACTGGAACCGTACTATTTTCGGAAGCATTTAGATAAACTATTGACAAGCATGTTTAAAACAGTTCCAGGCCAAGTAATAATGTTGGCGTTGCAAACGGAGCACCCAGAAGTAAGATAACTCGAAGCTCAAACCGTCGCATTGACCATTATGTGTGACTTTAAAGATGAACAGTACATACGCCAGACCACTGGGGGTGATCATGGCCGACACACCGGAGGTGGATAAAGGTGTATTTCTGTACCTCAAGCAATGGTACATAGAACAGACAACCGCAGCGCAAGGACCAGCTTAAGATGGGACACCTTCCCCTTCTGCGTAGAATAGCTACAGGCCAGCACCCTGAACACTTTCGGCGGGGGCCTACAGCACCCCGACAGAGACCGGGTCCATTGTCTGAACCGCTAATTTAAGCAATGTGAACATTGACCACAGAACATTAGCCCTGAGCAGACCAGAGGAGGCCAGGTTCACAACATTCATATGGCGTGTTTTCGAAAAAAGGGTATATAAATATAAATATTATCGTTTGGCTACGTAAATTTGACACAGTATTATTTGTATATGGTTTTATGTGTGGCCCTGAAGTGTCAATGCTTTGTGTATATACATGTGTGTGTATAAATAAAGGACTTAATACATACATTTTGTTTGTACGTTATAAGGATGAAACAACATAACACACGTGTCGAAGATGTTGAGGAGCTAGCAATTACTAATATTTAGGGATACATAGTTACGCGATTGGGAGACTATGCACAAACTGCAATTTTTCTATTTTAATGTTTTTTGTACAAGTTCACGACATTTCCAGTATAAACGACAGAGTAAAATTAAAATGAAAAATATGTTTTAAAATACAGTTCCAGGTAGCTAAATAAACATAATCTGAATAGTGCTTACATTCAGAATATTAGCGAAGCTTAGCCTACATGAGACAGAACACTAAAAGGGATTTAATTCTAAAATGGAGGCTTGATTCTATAAACCATAAAGCACGTGTATTACGTTTATGCAATGGACTTTGTTTAAATAAACAAACAAACTACTGCTACAGAACGGAACCACAATTTGATATATGTATTTAAGCCAAACTAATGACTATAATTTACCAGTAATTCGTATTTTGGCATGCAAACGGGCATGTAAAACCAATCCATTTTGCCATTTTGCCCACTCTACTCAGAATTGCTATTGGATTGTGTGATAAACTCACACTGTATAGGCAGTATATATATATATATATATATATACATATATATATATATATATATATATATATATATATATATATATATATATATATATGAAAAATATTCTACAGGTCCTGGAGCACCTGTTAAGATAGACGTCATCATGAACACCAATACGTACCAAGATATTTACATAACAAAACAATGCACCCCCCCCCCCCAATGAGCTTACAAGATTTCCATTTTCATTTAAAAATTAAACTTTTGAATGCAATTCACTTATGATTATCTGCTTATATAAGTACAGATATCATATAATGAAATATTAAGTGTTTATAGACAAGTTTATACAGTTGAAAAAAATTTTAATCATGAAAAAACAGGTTTAAGCAGGTGTGTCCAAACTTTTGACTGGTACTGCACATATTTTGGGTGTGGTCAACCATATTTGTCTAAATTGATATTAGTCTAGTGGCAAAATTTCCTTCGCAATTTAAAACAAGGAAATGCTGCATGAAAATATGAAACATGCCAAATGTGGTGAGAATCGGGCAAACATTCTAGAAAAATTACAAAAAGTGCATTTTTCAAAGAATTCCAAATGGCAGAAAAACAATATAGCATCACTAGGGCTTCTATTACAGTATTTGTTAAAAATGAGGTGGTAGATATGGGGAAGAAATTTGGTAGATGTACGCTAAAAGGCAAGGTCATAATAATTTTATCAAAATTGCAATCTTGCAGGTGGAGTCAGTCAGTCAGTCAGAACCTTTATTTAAATTCTCGGAGGTACAATTGAGGGCCAGGCCCTCATTTTCAATGTAGCCGAGATTACAAACACAATTAAAACACAATAAGTGTAATAAAAGATCATAGAATACAGCAACAGTAACTAACATAGTAAATAATAAAATAACTAGAATAAAATACAGTAAAATATAAAAAATAAAAAATAATAAAATAAAATAAAATAAAAATAAAATAATAAAATAAATAAAATCAGCACAGATAAGATCAAAAACAGATACACTCAGAGACAGGAATGTTCAAAACCAGCGATCTAAACTGCCCATAAGTTGGTAGAGAACTGATTTTCAGCAACTGTTGGAGCTCATTCCAGGAGGATGGGGCACTAAAATGGAATGCTGACTTCCCAATATCTGATCGAGCCCTAGGGACCTTAAGCATAAGCAAGCCATTTGATCGGGTTTGATAGGGTCCAGAGCGCCACTCTAACAACCGTGTAATATAAGGTGGAAGCATTCCGACAATGGCCTTAAAGATAAACAAAAACCAGTGTTTATCACGCCTCACTGCCAGAGAAGACAGACCCACCTTGGCATAGAGGACACAGTGGTGGGTACCGTAACTATCGCCAGTGATAAATCTGAGGGCAGAGTGATAGATAGGAGTTCCAGTTGCATGCGTGTCATGCATAATGAATTGGCAGAAAGTTTTTGAGAATGGGAAAGGGGTGAAAATGTAGGGTTGTGGAGAAGAAAGAATCCTAGCAAAAACAATAGGGGTCCTATGCACTCTTGCTGCTCGACCCCCTAAAAATCCCAGCAAAAACAATAGGGATCCTACAGACCCTTGGTGCTTGGCCCCATAATGAATACGCAAATTGATACATTTACAGCGTCAACGTAATCGATGATTTCAACAAATCTCAGCATTCCGAGTACCAGAATTTCCCTAATGTACCGTACACTGTAATGCAATGCAGTGCCAAGTGTATTGTGCATAGGTAGTCAATGCTAGACTGCCATTCAAGGATGTCCTGATTACAGGCTGAAGCTATCATATTGTTCTCATTGTTCACTGTCCAATCGGACTGTTTGCGCAGCGCCATTTTATCCATCCCCTATGCCTCTGGCTATTTTTGAAGTTGATGTAGCCTATCAAACACAGGATTGAACTTTGTTGGTAGGTTTTTGTAACCAAGTAGGATATGCAGATGCGCATCATCTGGTCACTACCATTTTCTAAAATAACTGGGTCATAGGGGCCCCATAAAGTGGCTCTGCACCCCCTGTCCAAATACCCAAGCTCTGCCACTGGATACAAGTAGTTTTGTTAAGAGAAATCACTGAAGTTCTTAAATTTTTCAAACAGCTGTTTACTGACACCAAGACAAAATTTCACTTTGACAGGTCAGTAATACAGACAATAAATACAATCAGTTGGTTCTCTAAAGGAACAACATAACATAACAGAACAAAAACAGGCCATTGAGCCAAACAATACTCACCATTTCCTAGCACTAAACGGTACCTAGTGTTCACCATTACCTACAACTAGATAGTATCCAGTACCATATCAAATCTAGTCTTGAAAGTCCCCAGAGTTTCTACCTCTACTACATGACCTGTAAAGTTATTTCACACAGCACTTACTCTCAGTGTGAAGAAATACTTCCAGATGTCTGTGTGGAATTTATACTTTTGGTAATTTTAATTTATGGTGCCTCGTTCAACTGGCAGAACTCAACCTGAAGAATCTCTTGTTGTTATCCCTTTAAAGGAGTACCATGGTGATTTTCACACTTTCTCGGTTTTATGTGCTATTTGCACAAGAGGCATTGAAGAAACACAATGAGCAAAGTATTAAATATGCCCGTTCTGTATTTTTGGAGAAATATGCGTTTTAAATTCATCGTCCTATTTTCAACCGGTTGAGAAAGTTGTCATTTTTCTACGTCACGAATACAGTAACCACTCCCATTTCCACGCCTAGAAATCTAATTCTAAATCGTTTGGGGACCCATGGATAACTCGAGACCCATGGTTTGCGCCGCTGGATTACAGGCAAGACAATGCAAATATTTGACTAACGTTAGGTTCACTTAAATTAGAGTGCCTTTAGATTATTTCTGGTTATATTCATTTAGCTAGCTAGCTAACGTTAGCTAGCTAGGAGGTTTGCTTTCATAAGGCAGTGTTATCGATAACGTTAGCTTGCTAGTTTGCTTTTATGAGGACGTTATATTGTGCTTTTATCTTAACTTGGCTAGCTAGATAGCAAAAATTATAATTGGATATAAGTCAACGTCCTTACCTTAGTTATCTATCGATACTTGATATACTACTAAGCTAGCTAGCTTGTGAAAATTCAGTCTCCCAAAAAGAGTGCGTATCATGGGGGTAGCTCTGGTAACGGGGCACGGTCTGTCAATCATAGCTAACTGACAGTTCTCATTACCACGCCCAGACGGTTCGGGTGAATTTTTATAGTGGGAAATTTAGGCTTAGAAAAATACGTTTTAAAGTACATTGAAATGACTGAATAATAAAAAAATTATGCACATTTGTTTTGTTGTTGCCTAAAGACAACTGGGAAGTGTCACGTTCAACCACCATGGTACTCCTTTAATGAATTTAAAATGGAAAAGCCTCAATCAAATCGCCCATATGTCTCTGTGGTGTGGGGATGACTGGTTTAAGCAGCCACACCTGCCCTGGGTCAAGTTAATTAGACCTGGCCAATTGGATAATTGGTTAAGAAGTAGAGAATTGGCCAGGCTAATTGGACCCAGGAACAGGAGTGGCTGCACCTGTGCAGAGTGAGGTAATCGGTGCGCACAGGTTAAATCTGCCATCCCCACCCACACAAAAAGAAGCCTCTCTGTCATGACAGTGTTTTAGATCTGCTCACTTTGGCTGTAACATCTTGCCAAACCCTTGTAAATAAATGTGGACTATTTTGAACATCATCTCCCTGTGTCTCTGTGCTGGAGGGCCCCTAGGAAAGCCACTTCGGTGGCCTGTGGCAGGCGTGTTTGCCACAGTCTCCTTTCACTAAACTTGAAGAGATTAAGCATCTTAATCTGTGCCAAAGGTCTGCACAGAGTTTAGTAAAAATGGCTTTCAATTTCTCTGCTCCTGCTTCTTGGAATGATATCCATAAATGTTTAAAGATACAGGAGCTCATTACTTCAAATTAATTTTAGTCAAAGACCTGGAATTCAGCACAGCTGGGGACTGTATTTGTGCTTTCTGTATGAGTTTATTACCTGGATTGTACAATTTAAAAAATTGTCATTTTTATGTATTTATGTATTTTATGTATGTCCTTGTCTACAACAGGTACAGTATTTTGGCTGTTTTCTTGGCTAGGTCTCTCTTGCAAATGAGATCCTGAATCCTGACTAATGTAATAAAAATAAAATAACTAATTAACTTTTATCTTTCATATGAGGAACCCATTTAGATGTTCTTCTCTGAACCTTTTCCAGAGCCTACATATCTTTCTTGTCATACATTTCCTAGCTGCACACAGTACTCTTAAGTGTGGTCTGACAGAGGTCTGGTAGATAGTAACTTATTCTTACATAAGACATTTGGCTATATATCCCAGCATCACGTTGGATTTTTTACTGCTACAGCACAATGCCTATAACCTGAAAAACTTTTAACAACTATTACTTTCATGTCTTTTTAAAATTGAACACATTCCAGTTTTATTCCTCTCAGAAAGCAGTCCTGTCTCATTTTCCACATGTCGAACTTCAGTAATATAGAATTTCATTTGCCAGGTTTCTGCCCACTCCTGGATTCCTAGTTTTGTACGCAAATTAACTACTGTACTTTCAATGTCTTAATTTCATAACTTAAATAAAATCATACCTCAGGGCATGATTTGACAAAGGTCCAGTCGGTCAAAATGCTAGCATCACGCTCCTTAAAACCACACTGCACTCTTGTAGGAACAATGGAAAGGTATAAAATACCATAATCTGTGTTTCTCAGGATATTTGACTGTAACCTAGCAACATTTACATCATGTGTATTTGATGAAAAATGAACATATTTGTCTACGCATTCTATCTTGACATTGATTCTTTGAAATCAGCTACCTATACTGACAATAATGTATACTGAGGGTTACTGCACATGCCAATGAGCAGTGGTTCCGGACTTTTGTACATTTCTTACTATTAAACACTTCAAATTTCGCAGTAACAATGAAAGAGCAAATTAGATAAAAGATGGAAGGATGACTTACGGCTGGAGGCCAGAGGCAGGACTTCATTGTCTGATCTGAAAAATCAGAATAGACATCGATTCCTACAAGATTGCCATTACTGTAAATAATTTGCAGTCTGGAAATCATCTCATATCAACCCCCGAGATGCACCCCCCCAATCCACCCCCCCAAAGCAACCTACCATAGGCAGTCAAGTGAGAACAACAAAAATGAACCAGTTAAAAAATATTATTCGCCTCTGTGTAGTGGCAGTGTGGTTTATAAAACTGGCTGCAGGCAGAGAGGGGGGCAGTGGTTTATCCGGTCTGCAGCTGCAGTTGTAGGCAATTTGATAATTATTTTTATACTGTATGTTCTAGCTGCAGTGAGGACCTGGAATTAAAGACCCACATGGCAGTTGAGAAAGACACAACAGCTTGTGGCAATGAATGGCTGAGTGTGTGTGATTATTAAATAAAACCTGCGTGCATCTCAAGCCTGAGGTCTGAGGACTTTGCACAATGGGTACTTGTGACAGCCACTAATTGCATTTTCCCTCCATTTATTTTCACTGAACCAGGTTTATACAACACCCTGATGATTCAATGACCTGGCAAAGTCTTAAACTTCAGTAAGCTGCGTTCAAAAAGTTTAATGATTCATTTACTTTGGGGTACACATCTCAGTGCTTTAATGATCTAAGCTTCAGTGACCTAGAGTTACAGGTCACAGATTGGTATTACTGTATTTTTACTGAAATAGACCTGGTAGACAAGGTAAGCGGAATCTCTAGCCATTCAGTGCCATTAATCATTCCATTAACCATCAGGTAGAAAAGGAAAGCAACATTAAGCATTGAAGACCCAGCATTAAGGAACAGATTTACTGTAAAATCGGATTTTGTCTTTAAACAATTAAGTGGCCATTACTTATTCTTTTATGTTTTACAAGAAATCATTCCTAAATGAAATTAACTGGTTAGCAATATTCAGTGTAATGATTATCCTGCAAAGATGTAAAGATTACTGGATAATAAGTTTTGGCAGGGCTAGAAACCTACATTTTTAAATTCTGCCTACAACTACTTGCTTGTCATTTGTGCGTGAGGAGTTGCCACTAATTGAACAGACACACTGGATAACCATGAGGCAAGGAATGTAGCTAACGTTAGACTCGTGTGACCCGTGACAGAGAAAACAGTGGAAGACACATATTCCGATCTGTCAATTATAAAACCTACACTGTTGGGAATTTCACTTGTTTTAACAGCAATGCTACTGTATTTTGAACAGTACTTTGCTGTTAGTGCTGTATACAGCATGTTGCTGTAGATTTACAATAGGTTTTGTATGAATATTATTTATGGCTGATACGAAAATAGAGCAATCAGCGTGCACTAACATAAACTTATTTTTTTGCTGTCCACATGACAGTTGGATGTGAAATTAATCACATTCTTGTGGGGAGGGTTTAGTTCTTCAAAAGAATACTGCAATGTTGTGGTCTGCCCGAATGGCAGCCTAACTGCTTTACCAATGGTGAATTAATCTTTAGAGCAGTGGTTAGTGCAGGTGCCTCTCCCCTAGGGCAGGGCGATATGGCTAAAAGATAATTTCTCTATATTAAATATATTGAAAATATTAAAATACAGAATTTTTAAGCTCGTTCATGATACATGATGCATGTCTTGAATGTGTTCTCTGAAATAGCTAAGCAGAGTGATTTTCAATCAGAATCATATACTTAATGTAAACAGGCTTTATTTAGTGCAAACCCTGCATAGTGTACCTTAAAAATACAGCAGATAATACGATACTCAAGATAAATATTTTTTTAATTTTTGTTCATTAAAAAGACTGAGAAAAGGCAGGCTACAAAAGAATAGCAGCACATGCAATGTTAATAATAACAAATTAACACTAACGGAAAAACTGTGATGTTGTTGCAAGGGTTGTTAACCATGTTTCTAAAGACAGTTCCAGAGCAGTCCACAAGAATCTGCTGGTGCACTGCATGTAGAAGAACGCTTCTGGTGTAACTGAATGTGCCACGAAGGGCATGTTTTGGTCATGTTACGCATAGGTCCACTCTTAGCACGCACTGCAGAAGGCTGGGAGTAGTGTAGTGATGCGCTCCTGAGGCTGCCTAATTTTTGCCAGCAAGCTCCTGTAATTTTAATTGCATTTTCCTAACAGTTTACAGTGGGGATGAAAATAAATTATTTATGTGAACTAATGATTTTGCGTAGTGTATACTAATGTTTATTGTATTGACCTAAAAATGTATACTCTTTTCAATTTAGACTCTAAGAACATACTACTTAACCAGTTATGTTTCACCATAAGTAAAATCTTAAATGGTTTTAGGCAATGGATTTCCACACAATTTTCAAGTAAATTCAAATAATCAGGGATTACAGTGTTTGTGCATCGCCGCCTTAAGGATTCATTGATTTGGGTCACACAATAATGCTTCACTGACCTGGGATTATACACCCTCCAGTGCTTCTTCCCTTCCAGCTGGACCAAAAAGGCTTCAATGTCGTCATAATGAGGAGCAAAGCCTTGAGTTCCAGCAGGTGTCAAGTACCTGCATGTACAAGAGAACCAACACCAAAACGTGAAATACATTTTCCCATTTTCCTTTCTTTCCCTTACAAAAAAAAAAATCAAATTTGAAGAGTGTGTGTGTGAACTATAAAAACAATCCCACTTATAAAATTAGAGTTGAAAAAAGTAATTTATGCTATTTTTTATTTCAAATCACGTCACTACATTTTATGTGAGCGGAAAAAAAAAATGTGCCATGAAATCACATGTGAAATCCTCTTCACATGAGAACTCCACATACAAATTTCACATGACTTCATGTCACGTTTTGTTTGCGCATACGTAAATTGTAGTTCACAAGTTTAAAAAAATCCAATCACATGTAAACAATTCACGTGAAGATTTTTTATATGACCTCATGTGACCTATTTTTTTCAAATGTGGAAATTTTCATTCACATGTGAACAAAGGCAATTACATGTGAAAATGTCCAGTTCACATGTGACATTTTCTTTTCACAGCTCCACAAGCCTTCTCTTATTCATCAACCCACTGAACAGTTTTTTTAATTTCAGAGCATGTCATTCCGGGTGAGACTTAAAATGTTATAGCTCAAACAGATATGTGAATGCATACCTGTAAGTCCTACAAGAAGCAGTTGAGCTGAAGCTGCTCTTTTTCAACTGTTATGACCTCTGTCGTAGCATTGTATTTACATTTGCCTCTGCTGCCTGTGCCTCATTTTCTTCCAGATCGTCATAACATTTTATTAGTCTTTCAACTCAGCTAGCCATTCTAGTTTGTTCGGATTTCATGTTTGACCACTGACTCATTCTATTCGACACTGATTTTTGCCTTAGTCTTCATTTCTAGTTTGTCTGCCCAATGGATTTTGTGTGTTTGACTCTGTTTCATTCAATTCCACCTCGACTCTCATTTAGCCTCTCTGTTCGCCATATAGTGACACTGGCATGTTCCCAGCTGGATTACAAATCCTTCCATCAGGACACTGTTTTGTTATTCTTCCTTCATTATTTTTGATGGTGACTCTAGGTTAAATTTTAAATCTCCGTTAAGGGTACAGTTACAGGTTACAGGTTGTAACCACTGACTTCCACGGAGACCCAGAGTGGTTCTAACTGCTATGCAATGGTATCGTGTCAATCTGTTATTTGTTAACATACAGCAGCTGAAACGCAAAGTTTCACTACAGTACAAAAAACTAAAAATAAGTCAGTGTCAACAAGTATTTTAGACATATTTAGAATTATAATCTTATTTTCATCACTTTCATACTAAAACAAGCAAATATTTTCTACATGCAAAAAAATCTTTTTAACACTTAGCGCAAACCCCCTAGTGGTCGGCATGCCGGCGTGCCTAGATTGTTCAACTTGGACATTCATTGCTCCTGCAACCAAAGTAGGAGTTCAAAACAGAAACGCTTTGTTTTAGTTTCATTAGTAGACGATGCGAGACAACTATGCTGAATATGGAGTTTCGCAGCGCCACCATTGTCGCTCTGGTCGTTCATTTAACAAGCACCCCCTCCCTGCAGTCTTTTCTGCAACTATACCCCCCACTCATGACATAATAGACAATATTGCCTATCTCAACATTCATAAAAATATTCTTTCACCACTGAAAAATCGTAGTATTCCATCATAGCAACAAGATAAACCCAACAACAGCCCTAAGATAGGCCAAAGCAGCAGTGAAAACACTGCTCACTGAATAATTAAATAAACAAGACAAAGTTTTAAAAAATGATACCATGTCATTCTACAGTTAATATCCGGGACTAAATGTTGAATAAATATACAACCTTACCACTGGTTTTATGCGTAGAGATGTCCCTTTTGAGACTGAGTGGTCACATATGGTCTTGGGCAATCTGTTTGTGAAATATACGTGCATTTGTATATTTGGGTACGCCTGGGTACCTTCCAAAATAGCTGTGCGTAAAGCACACATATTGTTTACGCCGTTGTCTCCCTTTTAAGTACAGTCCAGCTTGATTGACAATTCATTTATTCAGAGTGACAGTATAAGTTTTCTAACAATGTATAACAAATCTAATTTTGCTTTTGGAATAGTGTTTCATAGCGCATGGTAACCGAAAGTTTTCTCATCATCGCATCCAGTTACACATTCAATTTGTGGTAGCAGTAAAAGACACTGCACCCAAAGAAACGTTATCAATGATCTTTGTAATTTCTTGAAAAATGTTATTATTACTGAGGACTTCTGAGCATAGCTAAGCCATATGTTTGCTGATAGACCTAGCTGACGTTGTTTTCTGGAGTAAGACAGAAGACTGTCTCTGTCTCTAGCTACTGAACACAGATAACATTTCATAATTGCTATATAAGTATTACTGCTCAAAATATTTTGGATAAATATATTATTTTGTAAATTGAGTGTCTTAGGTTATTGGTATTTTATAATGAGGATATTTCACACTGTAATGTACGCGTTTGTTGGTAGATTAGAAGTTTTTGCGTTTCATGCATGAGATATGACGTGAGAGTTGGAACATCGCCAAAACATGATGGACGTTGAATATTGTTCGCATGTCGTCCCATCCCCATACAAGAAAACATTACATACTGTAGAGTACAGAAATACATACATTTAATAATGTTTAATCTTAAACCTTCATAAGGGGCTCATTTATATGCTTTATAATGGACAAAATGTCATGGTTGTGCCTCCTCTGTTCCTGCCTGTTCCCACTTCCCCGTAGTTTTTGTTCTGTCTCACGTCCCTTAGTTTGGTTTGCCTGTGTATGTCTCATTATTCAATTATTTTCTGTCTCATTATTTAATCATTGTTCCCACCTGCCTCTTGTTATCCCTCACTTCTGTGTTAATTGTGCATTATGTTCCCCTGTGTCTTGTTAGCCTGTCTATTTAAGTTCTTGGTTTGCCTGACTCGGGTGCTGGTGTCCTTGTGTTTCTGCCTGCATTTCCTGCTTGTGTTTTTGACTGTATGTATCTGCCTGCTTTTGTTCTGCTTGTGTGTGTTCCGCCTGTCCGTATTCTGTCCTGCCTGTGTTCCGCCCTGCTTGTGTTCTGTTCTGTGTTTTTTTTAGTTCTTAAGAATTCTTTTGAGTTTGTGGTTTTGCCCCTCGTTTGTTTGTTCTTGAGTTTTTTTTAGTAATTTTTTTTTAGTTTAGTTTTATTATTCTTGCACAATTTAAAAAATATACAAAAATGACTGAGATAACAAATAATATACAGTGCAGGGAGAGGCAGAAAACTCAGTGGGCTTATTTGAAGCCTCCACCTAAATAATGTTAAAATTTCACAATGTTATAAAAACATAAACTTCACATACATAAAATAATATAACTACATAAAAGTGATGGCAAACTAATAGTATCAAAATATAAATAACAATAAAAATATAACAATAATAATATCAAAATAAAAGCAGAAAATGTGAGTGTGTGCTGAGTGTGTATGATACATGTCACTATGAGTGAAACAAATAAAATATGGATACATGGACAACAATACATGGGAAAAAGCATTTACAAAACAGCAGTTAACTGGTCTTTTAAGCATCTTTTGTAACATTTTATAGAGGAACAGTTTTTTGCCAGGTGGGCAAAGCCATTCCATAATTTGGTACCCCTAAATCTTATCGAAAATTGACCTCTGCAAGTGAGAAATTTAGGAGGATGAAGATCTAAAGATTGACAAGTTGAGTAAGAATGACCCTGTGAATTTGCTTTAAAGTAAGTCTGGAACTGCTCAGGATTATTTCCTTCACTTGAATGTATCTTACATATAAAAACACATATTTGAGAAATATTGATGTCATAAATAGTAAGAATCTGGAGTTTCTGAAATAGAGGAGCAGATGAGATGTGTGACTCTGATCGGGTTGCAATCCTAACAAAACGTTTCTGGAGGACCAAAATTTTGTGGAGAGTAGTAGGAAAAGTACTCGCCCAAACTATATTACAATATGAAAGATAGAGATAAATTAAACTGTAATAAAGAGTAAGGAGACAGTTTGAGGTAACAAGATGACTAACCCTCCTTATTATACCAATAGATTTATTTATTTTTCTGCTAACCCAGTCAGTATGTTCTCTCCAACTCAAACTCTCATCAACAATTCCCAAGAATCTTGTAGTTGACACTTGAGGCAACTCAACAGACTCAATTGTAATTTTAGATAAATCCTTAGAGTATGATTTTTTGCCACTGAAAATGATAAAGTTAGATTTTTTTATATTCAAAGATAATTTATTTAATCTGAACCATGTAGCGTAGGCAGTTAAACCAGCATTAGCATCCTTTATCAGTGAATTGAAATTTGAATGAGAGCGAACTAGGGTTGTGTCATCTGCAAACATTATTGGAGAAAGGATATTTGAGACATTAGACAGATCATTAATATAGATAAGGAATAATAATGGTCCAAGAATGGACCCCTGTGGAACCCCACAAAGTAGACTGGCCTTGTTGGAATAGCAACCTTTAACACAAACAAACTGTCTTCTGTTGGAGACATTATTTTTTAACCATTTGTACATAGTATTGTGAAAACCATATTTATGCAACTTTTCCAATAAAATATGATGGTTAACTGTATCAAAAGCTTTTGAAAAGTCTATGAAAATACTACAAGTAAATGTATTATTATCAAGTGCAGAGGTAACTTTGTCAATCAGGTGAAGCAGAGCCATATAAGTAGAGTGATTTTTTCAGAAACCATATTGATGTTTGTAAACAATTGAATTAGAATCTAGATGAAAAAGAATCCTTTGGTATATAATTTTTTCTAATATCTTTGAAAAACATGGCAAAATAGATATGGGTCTATAGTTATTAAAACAACATGGATCATCTGCTTTACACAGAGGAATAACTCTGGCAACTTTTAAATCCTCTGGCACAGTGCCTGTTTTCAAAGACAAAGAAAAGATATAAGCAAGTGGCTACAATATTGACTGTTTCACCTGTTTGACAAGGAATGCAGAAATATTGTCATGACCAGCTGAAGATGTTTTAGTTCATCAATTATGTCACTTATTTCTTGGATATCAGGGGGCTTAAAAGCAGAGATAATATGAATATTTATTGGAATAAAATCCAGTGAATTACCATGACAAGCAGAAATTTTGTTAATTAATTCATAACCAATGTTAACAAAAAATTCATTAAATTTTTGAGCTATATCAAATGGATTGTTGAGAGAATTTTCTCTATCCAAAAAGACTGAAGGTAGCTCTGGGGTAGTCTTTTCTCTGTGCAACAACTGATTTATTACTTTCCACGCAGTTTTAGTATCTTTTGAACACCTCTTAAATTTTTCACTAAAATATTTCTTTTTTGCAGATCTGATGGAATGAATATATTTATTTCTATAGGATTTATAAACACCATGGGTAAGAGGAGTAGGATTTGAGACATATTTTCTGTACAGTTTATTCTTTTTCCTCAACAGCTTCAGTAAATCAACTGTAAACCAAGGCTTATTGAAGTCTTGACTGTATTTCTTGGTAGGGCTGCCAATTGGAAAACATTCATTAAAACTAAAGCTAATAACTTTCATAAAATTTTGATATGCAAAATCAGCATTATTTTCCTCATATAGATCATCCCATGAAATACTGGCAAGCATGTCTTTAAATTTAGAAATATTTGACTTGCTCATAATTCTTTTGTGCATTATTTTCTTGATATGTTTAGCTCTATTAACCTTGATTAAAGAGTACTGGAATATAGGAAAATGATCTGACAAGTCTGAATACAAGACTCCAGATTTCATTCCTTCACTCAAAGAGTTAGTTAAGATGTTATCAATCAAAGTTGCAGTATTTTTATTAACTCGTGTAGATTTATGAATAAGAGGGAAAAAGTAACTAGAATAAAGAATATTAAGAAAATCCCCAGTAAGGGTATCTAATTTATTTTTAAAGAGGTTAATATTGAAATCTCCTAAAATGTAACAGAGTTTATCCTCATTGTTCATCAGGTCAAGAGAACTGGACAAACTTTCATTAAAATCTTTGATGACAGAGTCAGATGGGCGATAAATAACACCAACAATAACATTCTTTCCACCAGAGACACCAGAGAGCTCTAAAAAAACAGATTCCACCTCAGCCCTATCTGACTTCAGAGAGAGATCATCCCTAATTTTGAAATCATAGTCACCATGAATAAACAGAGATACTCCACCTCCAGATCTATTCTCTCTTATGTAGTGAACCAAATTATATTTAGGTAATTTAAAGATTTCTCTAGAGCCCTCTGTAAGCCATGTTTCTGATAAAGCAATAACAGAAAAATCATGTTTGAGTGAAGATAAATAATGAATGAATTTGTCATAGTTGCTGGAAAGACTTCTTATATTCAAATGAAAAGTAGAGAATATATTAGGAGGCATAGAAACACGTAAGTCATTAAACTGGGTTTCATTATAAAAACTACAGAGGTTAGAGGCATCAAATGATGAAATAATTTTTAGGTCTGGGTCAACATCAAAATTGTAAGAGTCAATTGTAGGGGGATCAAAGGGCTTAAAGATCTGGCCTTCAAAATCAAATTTGTTGTAGTCCATAGTATGTGTTAAGAATAATGTGCTGTAGATGTGAGGTTAAGTAATCAAAGTACTGTATAAATGCCTAATGGTGGTGACTAATGAGCCAAACTCTGAGCATTGGCATTTCTTTGTTGTGGTGGGTTTTGGGTAGGTGGATGTACAATAAGTTTGTCATATCTCAAGTATGCAATGTCACCTCTTTCTCGAGCTGCCTTCATTGCTGGGAGTAGTTCTTTCCTTCTTTGCCGGACGGCTTCAGGGAAGTCCTCATTGATGAAGATGCCTGAGCCCTTCAAGTTTTTAGCTTTATCCAGAACAGCATGTTTGTCCTTCAGCTGCAGAAATCTGACCACAATGGGTTGGGGCCTTTCTGATGATAACATTGGCTTCCCAGTCCTTTGAGCCCAATCCAACTCTATTTTCAAATGATCCAGGTGTAGTTTTTCACTGAATAGTTTTCTCACTTTTTCTTCAGATTCAGACACCTTTTCTTTCCCAGACTCTTTAATGCCATCTACAACAATATTATGGCGTCTCGACTGACCCTCCAGATAGTCTGTCTTGTCTGAGATTGAGATCATACTTTTGCAAATTGTGTCCAAATCTGTCCTGGCTTCATTACAGTTCTTGGACCAAGTTATACATGAGATTTTAAAATCATCAAATTCCTTTTGGGTCATTTCTAGATACACCTTGGGATCATAGACTTGCTTTGACAGATCATCAATCCTCTTATTTGAAGAATCAACTATGATCTGTACATAAGTTTTGAAGCTTTTTTCTGTTGTTCAAGCAAAGTTCTGTAGAAGTATTTTTGCTGATCCAACAATTCACAAACTTGAGCCATGATGACATATTCTTGAGTGGTGTTGTTAGACGCTTTGGGTGGCATGGTTTGATTGGTTTCAATGAAAACCTTTCTGTTACCTCACAAAGGATGTACTGTCATCAATATGTCCAAAAAATGTTCCAAACAGGTTCATAAAAAACAGTTCTCCAAAGACAACAGGTGGATGGCAACTCCAAAATAAGATATTTATTGGATTCTAAATCCAGCTCACCAAGCACAAACGCATGAGGCAGCCATCTTGAAGTCAGCCATCTTCCAAGTGTTTTAAGACAATGACTGGAGAGAATTAAATTCTTTGTTATTATTCACCCCTTTGGAGTTTTCCCCACTCTGCGTTTCGGTCCATTTCCCTGAAAAACCTGACACAAAAAGCATTTGATTCATTTTTGGAGAGATTTTTTATATGTTTCTGGACCCCTAGATATTTTTGACCACTGTACTGATGGAAAGCTTGTAATTCCCACTTGAAAATGATGCAACAGGAAGTTTCTTGAGTCAAAACAATGGATTTGTATTGAAATACGTGAATATGTTGTGATTTACAGCAATACATAATTTAGATATTTTTGATATATTTGGAAATGCTGGGTCACTGCTTAGTTTTTGCTTCATAGATATTTAGTAGTTCTACATATCCACCCTTAGATTTTATGAACTTGTGGTCAAGACGTTTATGATCCAGGTATAGTTTAACCTGCTGTATAAATTGGATCTCTCAGTATTTCATTTTAAAATAAAAAAGAGCAAATTCATTTTTGCTTTTTTGCCTGAACAATTGCCTTTGTGCACTTTATTTCTTCCTAAATTATGAAGATATTATATATATACACTCACAGGCCACTTTATTAGCTACACATTGCTAGTACCGGGTTGGACCCCCATTTGCCTCAAGAACTGCCTTAACCTCTTACCGCACAGCCCCTAGTGGTCGGCACGCCGGCGTGCCGAGATTACTAAAGTCAAACATTCGGTGCTACTGCAACCAAAGTGTGAGTTAAAAACAGAAACGCGTTGTTTTAGTTTCATTAGTAGACGATACACGACAACTATGCCGAAAACGGAGTTTCGCAGCCCCACCATTGTCGCTCTGGTTAACACGCACCTCCTCCCTGCAGTCTCATCTAAAAAACACCCCCCACCCTTGACATAATGGACAATATTGTCGATCTTGGCATTCATAAAAATAGTCTTTCACCACTAAAAAATCATATTCTGTCATAGCAACAAGATAAACCCGACAATAGCCCTAAGATATGCCTATACAGCAGTGAAAACGCTGCTCACTGAATAACGAAATAAACGAGAAAAAGTTTTTAAAAATGATACCATGTCATTCTACAGTCAATATCTGGGACTAAATATTGAATAAATATAAAACCTTACTGTTGGTTTTACATGTAGAGATGTCCCTTTTGAGACTGCGTGTTCATATATTGTCTTGGACAATCCGTTTGGGAAATATACGTGCATCTGTGACACCTGGGTATCTTCCAAAATAGCTGTGTGTAATACCACACCTGTTGTTTACGGCGTCGTCGCCCTTTTTAGTACAGTCTGGCTTGATGGACAATTCATTTATTCAGTAGGCGAGAGTATTAGTAGCTTTCTAACGATGTATAACATGTCTAATTCTGCTTTTGGAATAGCATTTTATAGGCCAGCGTAACAGAAATTATTCTTAGCATCGCATTCACTTACGCATTCACTCTGTTAGCAGACAAATATGCTGTACCTAACGAAACGTGGTCAAGGATATTTCGTAATTTCTTGGAAAATACTATTATTATTGACTTCTGAACATAGCTAAGCCATATGTTTGCTGATAGACCTAGCTGACATCGTTTTCTGGAGCAAAACAGAAGCGAATAGAACAGTATCATTGATACTGTCTCTGTCTCCATCTACTGAACATAGAGGAGATTTCATCATTGCTATGTAAGTATTACTGCTCAAAATATTTTGGTTATATACGTTATGTTTGAAATTGAGTATCTTTAAATAGGTTAGTGGTATTATATAATGTGAATATTTCACACTGTAATGTAAGCGTTAGATGGAAGTGTAATAGTTTTTGTGAAGCATGCAACAGTGATGACGTCAGAGTTGGAACATTGTCAAAACGTGGTGGACAGTTGAAAAATGTTTTCATGTTGTCTCATCCCCATACAAGAAAACATACGAGAGTACAGAGTATAGAAATACACACGAGTTAATTATTACACATTTAGGTATTGTACCGCATTGTGTGACAATATTTTTGCATTATTTTTAAAATCTGATAGCAATGTTTCATCTTAAACCTTCACAAGGGGCTCATTTATATGCTTTATAATGGACAAAAAGCATTTTATTCAATTTTGGAGAGATTTTGGATTTGTTTCTGGACATCTAGCTATTTTATACCACTGTACTGACTGAAAGCTTGTAATTCCCATTTGAAAATTATGCAACAGTGATTTTCTTGAGTCAAAACAATTGATTTGTAGTGAAATACGTGAATATGTTGTGATTTACAACAATGCATAATTAAGACATTTTGGATAGATTTGGAGATGCTGGGTACACTGCTTTGTTTTAGCTTCATACATCTATAGTAGTTCTACATACCCACCCTTAGATTTTATGAACTTGTGGTCAATAAGTTTTTGATCTAGCACATGTATAGTTTAACCTCCTGTATATATGCAATCTCTCAGTATTTCATCTGGAGTTATAAGGCTTTAAATAGGGTACCCCCTAAATGGGCAAGGATTGGCAAGATTTGGCTAGTGTGCTAAGGTGTTCATTCTTTGTGGCATAGATTCAACAAGGTGCTGGAAATATTCCTCAGATATTTTGGTCCATATTGACATGATAGCATAACGCAGTTGCTGCAGATTTGTCAGCTGCACATCCATGATGCAAATCTCCCGTTCCACCACACCTCAAAGGTGCTCTATTGGATTGAGATCTGGTGACTGTGGAGGCCATTTGAGTACAGTGAACTCATTGTCATGTTCAAGAAACCAGTTTGAGATGATTGACTGAAGGGATGGAAATCTTTCACCGAATGTAAAGACTGTGAAGCACTTTGGGCTGCTATTACTGTATGCAAGGTGCTATATAAATAAAGTTTATTTTTATTATTATTATTATTATTATTATTATTATTATTCTTATTATTATTATTATTATGACATACAATTGAGGCCAAAAGTTTACATACACCTAGGATAAAGATATTCAAACTCAGTTTTTCACAACTCCGCAACTCCCAATTTCAGCTTTAATTCACTATATCAAAATTCCAGTGGGTCAAAAGTTTACATACACCAAGTTGACTGTCTCTTTAAACAGTCTGGAAGATTCCAGAAATTGATGTAATGACTTTTTAGAAGCTTCTGATTAGCCAACTGTCAAAATTAGGAGTTAATTGGCACCTGTGGCTGTATTGAAGGGCCTACCTTTGGCGCCACTGCCTTTTTGCCCTTGATACCATGGGAAAACCAGCCAAATCCAGCCAAACAACTCAGCCAAGACCTCAGAAAACAAATTGTGGACCTCCACAAACCCGGTTCCTCCTTAGGAGCAATTTCCAAACAACTGAAGGTACCATGAGCATCTGTACAAACAATTATATGCAAATATAAAAATCTTGGGACCACACAGACATGGCATGGTTCATGAAGGAGACACAAATGAACTCCCAGGGCTTTGGTCCGAAAGGTTCAACAGAACCCCAAGACAAAAACAAAGGAACTCGTTGGAGGCATCAGGTACAAAAGTATCTACATCCACAATTAAGAGAATCCTACATCGGGGGCCTCCAGTGGCATAGCCCATAGAGCGCTTTCCACATGCTCATTGCGAGCCGCGACGTCGAGTCGAGTCCGACCACCAACATTTGTCGCATGCCTCTCCCTCTCTCTCCTCCTAGTTCTTCCTGTCTCTCTACACTATCCTGTCTAATAAAGCTGAAAAAAGCCCTAAAAAAAGAGAATCCTACATCACCATGGCCTGAAAGGAAGAAGCCCCTACTCTAAGACTGGCATAAAGAAGCCATATTGAAGTTTGCAGGTGATCACCAAGATGAGAACACTTTTTGGATGAAACAAAAATTGTACTGTGTGGCCATAATGATCAGCGCTGATAGGTTCCCAGTTTTATTTAGTATATATATATACATATCAGGGCTCCAGACTAACTTTTTACATTGGTTGCACTGATGCACCTAACTTTTTAATTTAGGTGCACCAGCACAATTTAGGTGCACCCAACATTTTTCACCACTGCAATAATACATGTTAAGCGTTACCTTTTTTGTCAGTTCCCATACACATTGGTAATTTCTTAACACATTATGTAAATGATTGTAAACAGGAATAAAGGTGCAGATTAGTGTTGTCACGATACCAAAATTTTGACTTTGATACCGATACCAGGTTTAGTATCACGATACTCGATATTGAAACAATACTTGAAACTTAAACGATACTGATTCGATGCTCGGTACCTAACGATACTGAAATTACCTTAATAGATCAGAAACATAATGTCCACAAAGGTTGACCTCATTTTCGAATTCACGGTTTATTAACAACCTAGTTTATTAACAACCTTTAAGCCTGTTCAACATATTAATAAGAATAGGCCAGGACAGCATCTTCCTACAATAAAATATTTTCAAATTAGAACACCTATCGTATAGTGTTAGAACAACACCATATTAAATAACAGAAATGAATTCTTACATAACAGAAATAAAATTTTTCCAAATAAAAACATGTTGAGCCTGAGGCATTACTTTTCTGTCTCTCTCTCGCTAGTCGCTACTGAAGTGAACTGAGTCGAAGCTTGTGCTGTATCAACGAGCTGAATGCACAAGCGCACTTCACCTGACTTGGCTACCTTAATTGCTACTGCCATCTAGCGAAGATTCAGACAAATTACACCTTTCATCCTCTCAATCAGTAATGCGGGAGACACATTTCCCTGGCTTTTACATTTGACCTAAAAGTAGGCTACCGAACGTCTGAAAATTCTAATACTGAACCGTTTGTACCGAAAAATTACCGAAGTTTTAGTAGGCTATACCGTGCAACACTAGTGCAGATAAATGTTTTTTCTTTATTTAAATCACAGCACAAACAAGAAATCGCAATAACCTCAATTGTTTAAAAAATAAACTTAAAAGGTGCTGATGTTTAAAGTGTTTGACAAACTCAAATAAATAAATCAAACTGAAATAACTCAAACAAAAGTGTGCGCTGCTCCCACCCACCCGAACAAATTATTTTCTCCGATTTAGAGACCCGCACCGATCACACATTACCATTAGTTCCCATTATTTCGCAGCTGTTGCATATGACATACCCAGCACTTGACTCATCATGGTTAAGTATTTCACTAAATTGCTCCCACACTGAACTTTTCTGCCCTTCCTTTTTTTTATTTTGCTTTTTTAAATTTTCTCTCGTATCTTTTTTTGCCTCAATTGCTGCTTAAGACAAATGGACACTGCAATGGCGCAATGAGAGTCTAGTCTGCTAATTCGTGCCTGACAAAAAATGAATCTTAAAATATGTTCACATTTTAGAGAATGTAATTAACATTTACCTCATTAATTATGTATTATCTCACCCACCCACAACCCATCCGCTGTTAATCAGAATTTTAATTTTTGTGACTCGGCTTACCCGATCCGCAGATAAACCGCGGTGCCCGCGGATATAATTGCAATCCGCGCATCACTAATACACACATGCCTTATTTTTTTTCCCCACCCGCATTCAGCGAAAAAGAATATCAGGGTCAGAGCCAACCAGAGGCAGAGTAGGGGTGGGTCTTCGCAGAATGTTGGTGGGGAAAAAAAATAACGCTACACACACACGCACACAGACCTGCTAAATGTCAGGCGCACCGGTGCGACCAATGAAAATGTTTAGTCGCACTTGACCGATTTTTGGTTGCATGTGCGACCAAAATGGTCGCACTCTGGAGCCTTGTGTATATATATATATATATATATATATATATATAGTGTATTGTGTTTCCTTTTCATGCCATTACTGTGTCTGTAGTTTGCATGCCTCTGTGTCTAGCACCTCTGTAGTGTGTCTCAGTATAACACCTCTAGTGTCTGCGGAAAGGATGTCACATACCTATGCTAAATGACTTTGAGGGTTCCCAGGGAGGGACACGACCATTTGTCCCCGGCCCACCACTTAACTCAATCCTTTGATGTGTATGTCCACGGACTGTATATCAAGACACCACACAGTGTGATCGGCAGAGACTTGCTTGGCGCACTGCCAGAATGTTCTGAGTTTGTCTCTCCCTTGCGCATTGTAATAAACATCAACTTCTCTGAGGAGACGTCGTCAGCGTGTTCTTCATCGTCCTGCATTTGACTCCATTGAGAAGGACAAAATAATCCTAACAGGCACTATGTATGGAGGAAAAAGGGTGAGGCTCTAAAGGAAATAAAGTAGATACCCTAATTGACTTAACACAGGAAATGTATGGTAACATGAAATGTGTGGACAGGGTCTTCCCTACCATAGAAAGGCTTAGGCGCAGCGCCTAAGTGATTTTGCGGAGCGTCTTAAGCCGAATGAATGTAAAAAGGCATTTAGGTGACATATCAGAATGAATGTAAAAGTAATGGTGATGCGCTGACAAAAAAAAAAAAAAAAAACGGAGGGGTGGCTTTATGGTTTTAAACACTCCGTGCTATGATGGCATTAGAAGTGGGTGATTGATGAGTGTTTTTATGTTTTTATGCATGGTAGGTTAAATGCATTTGCAGAATATAGCGTTTTTTTCCCCAAAGATGGTATTTCTCGATATAATTGTGCCGCCTTGTTAACACATTACTACGGTTGCGGGTCAGGCACTCTTCACGGTAAAAAGAAATTTTAGGATAGCGCTTCCGAATTGCTTGTGTTGAAAGTGCTGCGAAGGAAACAGCAATAGATTTACCCACTACTAGCCACATCTGTCAAAAATGTAAACAAGTAATCCAGTTTTCATGGTCGGGAAAAATGTTATGACAACGTTAGCCAGCGAAGCTAGTTAGTTGACGTTCCATAAAGATACCTCGACTGAACTAACGTTAGTATCTAACGTTGGTTGGTAGCTAAACAAAGTTAGGCTCTGTTCACACGTAACGTCTTTTTCTGATGAAAACCGCTGGTCAAAGTGTTTTTCATATATATATATATATATATATATATATATATTTTTTTTTTAAACGCTGTTCCAAAATATAGCTGAGAGCGCCTAAGCCCTCTGAAAACCTAGGGAAAACCCTGGTGGAGTTGTAAAAAATTGAGTTTGAATGTCTTCAGCCTAGGTGTATGTAAACTTTTGGCCTCAACTGTATAATGTAGTCAGCCAGCAGCCATACCACCACGCACTCTGCTCCTGCCGACTGGCTGAAGCTAAGCAAGCGTTGGCTTGGTTAGTACTTGGATGGGAGACCACCAGGGAATACTGAGTTGCTGCTGGCTGGTGTTGGTGGGCTAGCAGGGGGCAATATTCCCTCTGGTCAAATAAACCCCAATGCCCCAGTGCAGCTGTAGGAGATGCCGTCTTTCGGATGATACATTAAAACGAGGTCCTGACTCACTGTGGTCATTAAAGATCCCATGACACTTATCGCAAAGAGTAGGGGGTTCCCCAGTGTCCTGGCTAAAATCCCAGATCTGGCTCTCGCAAAAACTTGCCACTTAATCATCCCCTGATTTAATTGGCTAAAAAAAATTTCTCTCCCTCCAGTGGAGCTGCTCAATAGCCAACAATAGAGGATTGTGGTTGTACTGGGCAGCTCCCAGGTGTGAATGTGTATGAGTGTGAAGCAGGGCGTTGCTGCAAAAGAGCATCCGTGCTCAGCGAACCTACCCTGGGTAAATAACGGTTAAAAAAATAAAATTTAAAAACATTTTAGGTGTAACACAGCAGAATTGCTGATTATTTATTAATGATTTCCATATGACACTTTGAAGTGACAGAAAGTTTGAATGACCAGATTCTCTTCAGATGGTAAGATGAAAAAACACAGGGCCAAGTTACTTTTTCAAAGACATTAAATTATTTCCCAGCAGCTAACTGTAAGCTGGTTAACCTGGAAACAATTTAATTTTCATGGAAAGCATGCATCATATGCTGTAATTGCACAACTTGCTGCACAAACTGTTAGATGACTTGCTTTCAATTTCTATACAGCTTACTTTTAGTAAACACGTGAACAGATACCATCCAAAAGGACTATTTCATAAAAAAACTTCTCCCATCAGGACAGTATTGTTTAGGCAACAGTTCACATAATGGTCCTGATTAGAAATGTATAAAAAGCTATTCATAGCATTTTTATATTCATTTGTTTTAAGTTGCATAGTTGATGTTACAAGGTAACACAGAATGTTGAAGCGATACATTTTAAATTACTCTTCCCTCATTATTAAATTAAACTCATGTACAAATGTTGTATTGGATATTGTAATAATACTTAGAAGTAATGGGGGTATTTCATTTTTATTTTTCCATTTCAAATTTTGCCTCGTTGTCTTTGTAAAAAAAATGTAGAATTTTAGAAAAAAAACGGAAAAAAGGAGGACAGATTTGCTTGTAATTGCTTGTAAATGTTAATGTTGTTTCAACTGAAAATTAATAGTTTTATAATGTCTATGTTTAAAATCAAAGTTGTTTTAATACTGTTCAATCAGGAAATTAATAATTCATATTTTAGGACAACTTTAGTTCGATTTTTCCTTAATTACATTATGTTGAACGCAATAGAATCGCTGGGACTTTTATTTAGAAAATTTCAGACCCTCACGAAAGTCCTTACTGTCGCCAGCTTCACACTGCAGTCCTCAGTACCAAGAAATGAGAGACCCTGAACATATTGTCTCAATGAAATGGGGGTGCTTTGAAAACCTTGGACCCTCCACTCTTCAGATATGGTGTCACTTCTATCAAATAAGCGTCATAGAAAATGTGGCCAAACCGATATATCGGTCAGGATCTAACCTAGTGTCTTCAAATCTATCCAAAATGTCTAAATTATGCATTGCTGTAAATCACAACATAATCATGTATTTCACTACAAATCAACTGTTTGACTGAAGAAACTCACTGTTGCGTCATTTTCAAGTGGGAATTACAAGCTTTCCGTCTGTACAGTGGCTTAAAATATCTAGGGGTCCTGAAACATATCCAAAATCTCTCCAAAAATGAATTAAATGCTTTTTGTCCAATATAAAGCATATACATGTGCCCCTTATGAAGGTTTAAGGTGAAACATTGATATCAGATTTAAAAAGTAATGCAAAAACATTATCACACTGTGGTGCAGTACTTAAATGTGTAATTATTAACTCTCGTATGTTTTTACTTACTGTACAGCAGGGGTGGCGAACCTGTGGCTCGCGAGCCTCATGTGGCTCTTTGCCTGCTCCTGTGAGGCTCGGGGTTGTTCTATCGTTGTTCTCGGTTGAGTTTTTTTTTTTTTTTTACATTTTAAAATATATTACTGATAAATCAAAATGCATTTGAATATTTGCACCATTTTTCACAGCTGTACTGGCATACCTTCGGCTATGGTTGGCTTTACCCCTTTGCTACGGCGGAATACAAATTTTTAGTGGTAAAAGAATGTTTTCATGTATGCCCAGATCAATACTAGTGTCCAGTGTGTCATGCATGGGGGGTGTAGTTACAGATGAGACTACAGGGAGGAGGTGCTTGGTAAATGCACGACCAGCACGACAATGGTGGTGCTGTGAAACTCCGTATTCGCCATAGCTGCCCTGAATTGTCTACTAATAAAGCTAGAATGCTGAGTTAGTGTTTTCAACTCATAATTTTGTTGCAGGAGCACAGAATGTGCTTTGCTGCCTCCCCTGGACATATTGTCTCAATGATATGGGAGTGTTTTGAAAAGCTTGGACCCTCCATTCTATGATATTGTCTCACTTATATCAAATAAGCATCATAGAAAATGTGGTTGGGGTTTGAACATGGAGTACATAGGCAAATTTCATTTAGTTAAATCCCAATTGCTTGGTGAAAGCATAACATATATGATGCTAATTTTTCATGCTAAAAAAGCTATTGAAAAATCAATACTATGTCCTGATTCAGTTCCTAAAAAAACTTGCCTGTACAATTTGTAGACATGAAGGCAACCATGAATTGAAAAAGGTGCATAAAAATTTGCTTGTGATTGCAAAGTGGTCTGAAAATGAAGTTGATGAAAGATTGACCATGTCCTCAGTTTATAACCAAAAATTATATGAACTTAGAAGTATTATGTATTTTGAAAGCCAAAAGCCCTTTGTAGATTGGTGCAAATTGAAAATCAGAAAGCGGTATAATAACACTTTAAACAATGATTTATGTACATTAAAAAAGATAAATTCAGACTTTTTTTTCTTGCAGCATGAGGTGGAATCACATGATATCAAAATTTGCCAGATAAGTCATACATGCACTGACCAATGTCACAATGAAATTCCATTTAAGATTCATGAATTTCCACAAAATCCAGGTGGGGATATGCCAAATAATATATCACCAGAGGATTGAGATTTAATTAAGAGTGGAAGATGGTTAAATGACCAAATAATTGATTCATACTTCCAGTCTCAACAGCTAGTCCGTTTGTGGCTCAGTGGTCAATGTTCCAGTCTATGGATCATAGAGTCCCAGGTACAAGCCCTGCCGGAAACACGTTTATTTAACCTGTGTTTTTGCCTACTAATAATTGTCTATTACTTCTCAACAATTGCTTTTGCATCACATCTACCCGGCGTTCGCCGAACGTATACACTGCATTATCACATACCACCTGCATGTTCAGTTAACCGGCTACAATATCACCAGGCCATATGGATTCAACCGAAGCTCAGCTGTGCTTACTGGCCTGTGTTCTTCTTTAAAACCAGGGACATGTTTGACCAAGAAAATTCACACATTAAACAGCTATGTCATGGTGGCGCACAGCCAAACTTACTGACTCTACTGCGCAAGGTTGAACAATCGAATCCCGCCTCGCTCGCAGGCACATCTTTTCATATTTTACATGTTTTCTTACACTTATATATATATATTTTTTTAATGAACTTTGTTTATTGATTTTTTATACACAAATTGACAATAATGTTAAAGCACTTGTAAATGGCAGTGTCATGTTATAGTAGTGCAGTAGAAAAACAACAACACAATACCTAGCAACTACAAGGAAAACACAACACAGTCAGCTTGGTCCTATTATATATATTTCAGTAAACATAATAAACTCATCCTTCAGGCCAAAATAAAAAATAAATACATAAAAATATTCAGTAAATAAGATAAAATGGGATCTTATTCGGGGACAACTGGAAAGGTAATTTTCTTTGCATAGGCAAATAAAGGCCCCCACATCTTTTTCAATTTCTCAGAGGAGCCTTTTTATGTATATGTTTTTTTCTAAGCTGTAAATTATTTAAAATTTATTTTATCCACAGTATGAGAGAAGGCAGTGTTGGTGATTTCCATCTCATCAGTATTAGACGTCTAGCCAATAATGTTACAAAAGCTATCAGATCCGCTTGGAACCTAGGCAAAGGCAACTGAAAGCAGTAATGGCATTAGGCTCGACAAGCGTCCCAGTTACCTCCGTCAAAGTATTGAAAATCGCAGTCCAGTAGTTACAAAGAGATGTACATGACCAAAACATATGCACATGGTTTGCGGGTGTTTGATGACATTTTTCACAAGACGGGTCAATATTGTCATAAATAAAAAGCCTAACTTTGGTCCACTTTCATCACAGGGACCTGAGTGAGAAAAGCATCTAAAGGTGTGTCATCAGGCAGGTTAGGGAACTGGGGATATTTATTGCGAACAAAACTACCAATCTGCAATTATCTAAAAAAAATGATGTTTAGGAAGAGAGAACAATTCTAAGAGCTGTTGAAAAGATGCAAACATATTATCAACATATAAATCCTTTAATTTTTTAATTCCAAGGTTGGACAATATGGAAAATGCACCATCCGATATAGAGGGAGGAAAAGCATGATTTGCAACTAGTGGAGCAGAAGTAGAAAAAGTCTGTAAACCAAAGTGAAGCTTAAACTGGTTCCAAATCCTTAAGGTTTTAACAATTATGTTTTTAACATAGAGGGAGAAGGGGCAATTGATGGGGGAGTGTATAAGAGCTGTCAGCGACACAGGTTTAGAGGAAAAAGACTCCATAGCCAACCAAGCAGGAGGGGGGGTGGAATGTATCAGATCTGAGCCAATACTGTAAAATTCTAAGGTTAGTAGTCCAGTAATAAAACCTAAAATTTGGCAAGGCCATTCCTTCAAAAAACTTAGGCCTCTGCAAAAAGTCCTGAAGTAGGAATTTTGGAGTTTTTTGTTCCAAATAAACTCCAAAATTAGGTTATCGATTTTCTGAAAAAATTCTTGAGGAAGGAAAATAGGTATAGACTGAAATAGATAGGAGAACTTTGGGAGAGTATTAATTTTTACAGAGTTGATCCTCGCAGCTAAATTTAGAGGGAGCAGTGACCAGCATTCAAATTCTTGTTGCATATGCGCTAAACAAGGTGTAAAATTGGCCTTAAAGAGATTTTTTAATTTGCTTGTGACTTGAATTCCAAGATATGTAAAACTATGCCAAGATATTTTAAATGGGAAATTATGTAAAGGGTATTTACGTGCGGTTGCGTTGAGAGGAAATAGCACACTTTTACCTAGATTAAGTTTATATCCCGATATAAAACTGAATGAACTCAGCTTGGTAAGTGCAGCAGGGACGGATACAGATAAGTCTGAAATGTACAGAAGAAGGTCGCGATGGTGAGGGGCTCAACAAAGCGCGATGGTGAGGGGCTCAATAGCGACAGCAAACAGCAAGGGGCTTAAAGGGCAACCTTGTCGGGTAGACCTATGAAGAGGAAAGTATTCTGACCGAGTATTATTTGTTCTAACTGAGGCTTGAGGAGAGGAATAGAGTAGATTAACCCAGGTGCCATAACTAACTTTTTGCCATAGCCGAATTTATCTAGTATAAAAGCGATAGCCCCACTCCGCACGATCAAAAGCTTTCTCAGTGTCCAATGATATTAATGCTTCTGTAACAGTGAAGGTAGATGGATTATAAATTGTATTGAATAACCGTCTTAAATTAAAAAAGGAATGTCTGTTTCTAATGAAACCTGTTTGATCAGGGGAGATGATAGATGGAAGTGTAGAATCAAGGCGCAAAGCTAGGAGTTTGGATAGTAATTTAAAATCTACATTCAACAGGCTGATAGGGCAAAACGAGGCACAGGACAGAGGGTCCTTATTCTTTTTTAAAATAAGGGAAATTGAGGCCTGGGTGAGGGTCTGGGGCAATTTAAGCGATTCAAATAATTCATTAAACATATCAATTAAAATGGAGGCTAATTTATGTAAAAACTTCTTATAGAACTCAGCAGGTCCTGGAAATTTACCACATTGCATGGATTTAGCTGCTGTAGTAAGTTCTTCAACAGTAATGTTTCTTTCCAAATCATCGACAAAGTCAGGATGAATGGTAGGGATTTTACGTGAATTGAAGAAACTATCCAAATGTGAGGAATCAGCTGTGTTTTCAGAAGTGTACAATGATGTGTAAATCACTGTAAAAGCTACAAAAGTTTAGCCCACTTCCACCTTGCTGTGTTAATTTAGATGAAGCCATAGCAACATCTTAAGAGGCAAGGAATGAAGCATAATGATAGACATACTAATGAATAACAGTAGCTAATGAATGTAGCAATGTTGGTAGACCAAGCAGACACACAAAAAACAAACAAAAAACACAAAATAGAACAACCCTTTGTGGTAAACAAACCACGTTACCCTCTCCCATCTTGGCAGAAGTGTCTCCCCAAACGAAACACGCCAATTAAACCTTATAGAATGTGCTAAACGCTCCATCGTAGCCATCACAATCATAGTCAACTACTATAACCTACAGCTACCTAAGAAAGAATTGTGACAGTATCGAACAATTGTAAACACGCACAAGAAATTAACAGAACCTTAGTAACAGGATACCAATAAGTTTCCACTTTAGGGAAGTTTCCATTAGTATGGAAAACTGGCTAAATCTAGGCCTGCCATTAAAAGTATTGATACCAAAGTGACGCCAAGTTACTGAACTACAAACTATATAGGCTATCTTGCCTCACCAAAATGAAAGAAGCTGTATTCCAAAGCAATGCTACCCAATGTTTTCTAAAGTGTTTCAAGTCACTTGGCCCTGTGTGTAGAAGCATATAGTACATGAATAGGCAAAACATATGTGTGGATGGGTTTGGGAGAGTGAAGATTAATTGAATAGGCGTGAATATGTGAAATTTGTATCAGTATGTATTTAGCTGCCCATCTGTGTGAATGACTGTATGTATCTTGGTATAAAAGTCTGTTCGTATATGTGAATGTTACATGCTGCGAGGGAAATGTCCCCATAGGGATAATGAAGTATTGTATGAATGTATGTACAATATTTATTTTACATGCAGTATTTATTGTAAGTAGCAAATATACAAGAACTTGTATATTAAGAAAATGAACTTGACAAGCAAGTACAAAGATATGTTTTCTGGAGGAATATGCATTTTGTAGGTATTCACAAGCAGTTTTGTACATTCATACAAGGAGAGTGGAGAGTGTGGAAGGAGTACTTTGAGGGGCTGATGAATAAAGAAAATGAGAGAGACAGAAGGTTGGATGATGTTGGGATAGTGAATCGGAAGTGCGGTTGATTAGCAAAGATGAAGTAAGGGTAGCTATGAAGAGGATGAAGAGAGGAAAGGCGGTTGGGCCAGATGACATACCTGTGGAGGCATGGAGATGTTTAGGAGAGATGGCAATGAAGTTTTTAACTAGATTGTTTAACACAACCTTGAAAAGTGAGAGGATGCCTGAAGAGTGGAGAAGTATACTGGTACCAATTGTCAAGAATAAGGGGGATGTGCAGAGCTGTAGTAACAACAGAGGTATAAAGCTAATCAACCACAGTATGAAGTTATGGGAAAGAGTAGTGGAAGCTAGGTTAAGAGGAGAGCTGATGATCTGTGAGCAGCAGTATGGTTTCATGCCAGGAAAGAGCACTGCAGATGCGTTGTTTGCTTTGAGAGTGTTGATGGAGAAGTATAGAGAAGGTCAGAAGGAGTTACATTGTGTCTTTGTGGATTTAGAGAAAGCATACGACAGGGTGCCGAAAGAGGAGGTGTGGTATTGTATGAGGAAGTCGGGAGTGGCAGAGAAGTATGTAAGAGTGGTGCAGGATATGTATGAGGGAAGTGTGACAGCAGTGAGGTATGTGGTAGGAGTGGCGGATGGGTTCAAGGTAGCGGTGAGATTACATCAAGGATCCGCTCTGAGCCCCTTCTTATTTGCAATGGTGATGGAAAAGTTGACGGACGAGATCAGGCAGGAGTCTCCGTGGACTATGATGTTCGCGGATGATATTGTGATCTGTGGTGAGAGTAGGGAGCAGGTTGAGGTGAGCCTGGAGAGGTAGAGGTATGCACTGGAGAGAAGGGGAATGAAAGTCAGTAGGAGCAAGACGGAATACATGTGTGTGAATGAGATGGAGGACAGCGGAATGGTGAGGATGTAAGGAGTAGAGGTGGCGAAGGTGGATGAGTTTAAATACTTGGGGTCAACTCTTCAAAGTAACGAGGAGTGCGGAAGCGAGGTAAAGAACAGAGTGCAGGCAGGGTGGAGCGGGTGGCGAAGAGTGTCAGGAGTGATCTGCGACAGAAGGGTACCAGCAAGAGTGAAAGGGAAGGTTTACAAGAGGGTAGTGAGACCAGCTATGTTGTATGGTTTGGAGACGGTGGCACTGACGAAAATACAGGAGACAGAGCTGGAGGTGGCAGAGTTGAAGATGCTAAGATTTTCGTTGGGAGTGACGAGGTTGGACAGGATTAGGAATGAGTATATTAGAGGGACAGCTCAGGTTAGACGGTTTGGAGACAAAGTGAGAGAGATGAGATTGAGATGGTTTGGACATGTGCGGAGGAGAGATGCTGGGTATATTGGGAGAAGGATGCTGGAGTTGGAGCTGCCAGGCAGGAGGAAAAGAGAAAGGCCAAAGAGGAAGTTCATGGACATGGTGAGGGAGGACATGCAGGTGGTTGGTGCAACGGAGGAAGATGCAGAGGACAGGAAGAGATGGAAATGGATGATACGCTGTGGCGACCCCTAATGGGAACAGCCAAAAGAAGAAGAATAATTTGGTGTGTAAAGACTGAGATAACAAGTGCATAGTAAATATGCCTTAGCATAGTTATTTTGTAATAATTTAAAATAAAAAATCCTGCATAATATACCTTAAAGAATCTTTCATTGAGGGGGACGTACTTCTCAGGACTGTTAGAGGGAAGCTTTCTGAGGGTTTGTACAATTTCACATTATGGAGCCTATGCAAATGAGTATTTAGCTGTAGCCTAAATGAAATGCTACTGATGGCGATGGTGATTATTGAGAATTAAAGCCGCAAGCGGCGTTGGGAGGGGTCCAAGCATTGGCACAATTTCGCCCCCTATGGAGCGGTTTTTAAAAGGTTTTGTCCTCATGATCATATACCTACATGCATTGCCATGAATGTCCCCTAGCCGCTAGGCGTGAAGGCCTTTACTATTTCGTAACACTAAAGACTGTTTTATACACATTTAGTACATGTAAAAATGGGTCTGTGTAGGGGTTGTGCTCAATGTTAACTACGTGGCCTGCGCAAACTGTGCAATATGCCGCTCAAATGATTTGGCCCTTCGCGAGTGCTGCACACAATGGAAACTATGCAGACTACGCAAAATTAGATGGTCCAGCGTGTATGTAGAGCTGCAGCGCTTCCGCGCCGCAACTAAAATAGGCGTCAGACACATATTCCAATCCATTGCTCAGCTTATCAGACAATGCACATTTCAGAGCGCCTCAGAGACAGATATAATAATAACACATAAATACACATTTCAAATCATAAATACGACATTGAGAAAAAAGAAACAAAAGACGAAATATCAACTTGCGACCTGCGTGCTGCGCGCAGTGTAGCCTACCGTATTATTTATTTAGACATTGGCAGATAAGAAAATTTTCGGTTACGCTGACCTATAAAACGCTATTCCAAAAGCAAAATCAGGCATGTTATACATTGTTAGAAAGCTTATACTCTCACCTACTGAATAAATGAATTGTCAAGCAAACTAAATTGGTCTAAAAAGGGCGGCAACGCCATAAACAACAGGTGTGGAATTACACAGCTATTTTTGAAGGTAGCCTACCCATAGGCATCACAAATGCGCGTATATTTCACAAACGGATTGTTCAAGACAATATATGACCACTCAGTCTCAAAAGGGACATCTCTACGCGTAAAACCAATGGTAAGATTGTATATTTATTCAATGTTAGGTCCCAGATATTGACTGTAGAATGACATGGTATTATTATTTAAAAACCTTGTCTCGTTTATTTCGTTATTCAGTGAGCAGCGTTTTCACTGCTGTATTGGCATATTTTAGGGGTAATGTCGGGTTTATCTTGTTGCTACGGAATACGATTTCTCTCAGCATAAAATACTATCAATAAAATGGTTTAGCTATTTCTCAGCATAATGACAGATTCAAAGACTAAACAAACTCAACCGATACTGTCTTCAAATGGATCCATGCCAAAGAAAAGTAATTATTCATCCTCTCAAAAAGTTTTTACTAACAAACTTTTAGTAGCCTCTCATGCACTCTGGGTGGCTCTGTCTTCCATTGCTTCCCCGACGTTCAGACCCTCCCCTCACTGATAAAAACTAGACCCTACGGTGTCGGATTACTTGCGTCGCTATGGATGTCTCCTAGCCGCTTGCCGTAAAGAAGTTTACTAGATGTCGTAACACTTTAGATGTGGAGCTACAGCCCTTCCGCACCCCAACTAATAAAAAAGTCCAAGTGGCGGGCAAACAATATGGCGGACATAGGTAGTCCCAATAGCAAAGTTGTAGAGCACATTCAGATGCCTCGGTCGATGAAGTTTGTTGATCTGACTTATGGTGTGGGAGTTATGGCCTTTTAAAGTATGACCCTTTGTTATAGCGCCACCATCTGGCCGACATAGGTGATTTGTAGTGCCTGAGTAGTGGGGGGCCATAGGAACCCACCTACCAAATTTGGTTGGTCTATAACTTATGGTTGCTGAGCCTCAGACATTTTAGCGGAGAAAAATAAGAATAATAATAATAATAATCCTAACAGATACGATAGGGTTCCAGCAGCTTCACTGCTTGGACCCCTAATAATAATAATAATAATAATCCTAACAGATACAATAGGGTTCCACTAGCTTCGCTGCTTGGACCCCTAATAATAATAATAATCCTAACAGATACAATAGGGTTCCACCAGCTTCACTGCTTGGACCCCTAATAATAATAATAATCCTAACAGATACAACAGGGTTCCCACCAGCTTCGCTGCTTGGACCCCTAATAATCCTAACAGATACAATAGGGTTCCACCAGCTTCGCTGCTTGGACCCCTAATAATTACCTTCCCCAAACTGGTTTTAGACATTGAAGTGAAGTTCTGATAGTGTTGATATGAGTAATGCATCTATTCAATAAAGCTCCAACACATTTACAATCAGGACCATAAATATGAACTGCTGCCCAACAGTGCTGTCCTGATGGATGGTGCTGTTCATCTATTTGTGCTTGTTGACGTTGACCTGCATAGAACATGAATGCAAGTCATCTTAGAGTTTTTGCAATTACAGCATATTGTGCATACTTTACATGGAAATAAATCTGTTTCCAAGTTAAGTAGGTTGCAATTACCTGCTGCAAGGTTTCCCCCAGAAAAGTTGTTAGGCCCGGTGGCAAGTATCTTTTGACGCGGGCCGGCGGCCAAGTGTCTTTTTTGACGGGGGCCCGGTGCGGGCCAGCAGACTGATGGCAGCATTAAGGTAAGGCCCTATAGTTTCTGTGATAACAGAATCACGAATGGAATCGCGGACCTGAGAATTTAAAAAAGCTATTACACAGATTCCATAGGGCCCTACATTAATCAGCTAAAAGCTGACTGCAGATTTGAAAATATGACTACGTAATGTGAATGTTGTTACAAATAAGTAATTTATTCAACACACATTTTTAAGAAATCAACAACTATTTACAGCATAGCAGAGTCTTACAAAGAATCTGACAACAATGTACAGTCTTGGAATGCTGTGTTTTCAACGACAACAAAATAAATTAAATTAAATTAAATTAAATTAAATTAAATTAAATTAAATTAAATTAAATTAAATTAAATAATATCAAAGTTTCTGCACTCTACAAAAAACTTGAAAAAAGTCCTGATTGGCTACTGATTCTTACAGCCTTGGAATGATGGGCACATTTCAACAACAACAAAATAAATTAAAATAAATAATATCAAAGTTTTTGCACTCTACAAAAAACTTTTATTCAAGTCCTGATTGGCTACAGTGCTAGATCAACCAAGAGATCCAAACTGATCACTTTAAGGTAGGGTGACCAGAGGTCCCCGTTTTCCGGGGACAGCCCCCGTTTCTGCTGGCTTGTCCCCGGCTGGAGCTGTCCCTGGAAATGTCCCCGTTTTTAACTGTGCGTTAAAAACAGACTGCAGTGAAATAATATTTTACATGGCAAGAAAGACCGGGCAGCAGAGCCTACCGGTTGACATCTCAATCGCATTGTGCTTGTTTTGGCCAACAGAAGGGCTGGTCGCTATAGTAGCTTCATATCACTCTTATTCTTCTACTAACTACTTGCTCGCGCTAGTTTTAGAGAAAACTGCTGTGGAAAACTCGGCCAGAAGCTAGCAAGCATCAAGTGAATCCACCACATTACCACAAACGTCTTTTCAAGACCATAGTTTATTACAGTACAACAGTTACCATGGTCAAAATACATGAAACCGGAATTGTCCCCCTTTTTTATTTCATAGATAATAACATAGGATAGCCTATTTTAATGATATATTGACCGCCGAACTGGAAATATCCCCGGTTTTCATTTCAGAAATCTAGTCACCTTACTTTAAGGCCTAGGGAAAAATCGGCACTTGGTGCATTCTATTTGCTTATAATTGTGTCCTCTCCTTCATGAGCACTGGACTCAAAAAAAAAATAGACTGGGTAGGTGAAAGCAAGCAAAGTAGTATCGCTACCATGTTGCATTAAACTATCCAGTCTCTTTTCAGATCAGTGCTCATAAAGGACAGGACATAAGCTAATGTGTTACTGAGTCTTTGGCTAGCTAGCTAAGTTAGCTAAATGACCACGTTGTTGTGCACATAAATGTCATCAAGCTAAGGTTAGTAATAAACAAGTGAAGTCGTTATTTCAATGGCGATTAATAAGTCATGTAATGTTACAATGTATTAAACGTTACATTCATGCTACTAGATTAACGTTACCTACACACTGCTTCAGTTAATATAAAAGGAATGTACTTACCGACGAGATGAAGTGATAACACAGTTTGTAACAAGGTTAGTTAGCCTACTAAATAAGAAATGGTGGCTTGCTAGTTAACGTTAGCTTGAGATAACTGGAAGCGTCAAGTGTTGAACGTCACTCTATGCACAATGAGGGTAAAGAACACTGATCTCAGACCTGCTGTTTTCCTATAGTGCGTTCGCGATTTAACCAACAGATGTTGCTGGTAAGCTTTCCAACCAAGCCGCCCCACTGTAACTGCAGTTAAAAAACATCTTAAAAATACATTAAAATAAATAAATAAATAAATTCCCTGATGCTTAGGCCCGGCGGGGGGTCAACTTAGGCCCGGCGGGCCGCGGGGCTTGCAATACACTGGCAGAAACCCTGCTGCTGTGAAATCATTTTAAAAAGGTGATCCTCTGTACATGGAAGTTTTTAGGAAGTCTCATAACCTAATGAATACAGAAATGTTAATATAGTTCTTTTGATGTATTCCAAGTATCAGGACCGTGTTTTTTTTTTTTTTTTTTACCACAAAATGTATAATTTAGTTGGTGCTTGGCACCCTAAGAATTATCCTAGCAAAAACAATAGGGGTCCTCTGCACCCTTGGTGCTTGGCCCCCTAATAATCCTAGCAAACACAATAGGGGTCCTATTGTCCTATAGCATCCTTGGTGCTTGGCCTCTAAAAATATGGCAGATCCAATACACTACCAAAATCAGGCCATCCAACCAAACTGAGCAACCGGAGCAGGGGCAGAGAAGTGACCAAGAGGACAGCAACAACACTGACATAGTTGCCCATTGGCTGAAACTGGATAAACTGTCCAGAGATCAACAGCTGGCTTCAGGCAGACGGCCTCTTTGGGAGACTGGAAGCCACTTCCGAGAAAGCCCCACGTAAAATCGCAACAGGAGTGGCTAACTGAAACTTGCAACAGGAACATGTGACAGATTTTGTGGTCTTATGAAAATTACTTTCGTTCACTAAAACATTATTTGGTCATCAATATTTAGTTTACTCAATTAAAGTATGAATGAAACATTTAAAACATTTTTAAAAAACCCATTTAAAAACCTGCTGAACAGTAGGTGAAAGAAAGATCACTCACATGTTGGCCCCGACCATGCTGTTGAATTGCTCCTGTAGGATGGACAGCACATTCCAGACCATGGAAGAGAAGGCCTGAGGATTCAGCATTCGCAACGAGCAGCCACGCTGAAGGGGGGGGGGGGGGTTGTGGGGTGAGAAGCAGGCAGATCCATGCTGAGTGACCAACCCAAGCATTCTGTAAAAGATTCACCACCAACACATCTCATGCAGTAATAAAAGAATATTTAACAACTTAGCGCAAACCCCCTAGTGGTCGTCACGCCGGCGTGCCTAGATTGGTGAACTCAAACATTCAGTCTTAAACCTTCATTATGAAGGTTTAAGATGAAACATTGATATCAGATTTAAAAAGAAATCAAAAATATTGTCACACAATGCTGTACAGTACCTAAATGTGTAATAATTAACTCTTGTATGTATTTCTATGCTCTGTAGTCTCGTATGTTTTCTTGTATGGGGATGGGACAACGTGAAAACAATTTTCAACCGTCCACCACGTTGTGGCAATGTTCAATCACTCTCGTCATCACTGTTGCATGCATCACAAAAACTACTAGACTACCAACGAACGCTTACATTAGTGTGAAATATCCTCATTCTAAAATACCACTAACCTATTTAAAGACACTCAAAAATAACATATATAACCTAAATATTTTGAGCAGTAATACTTACATAACAATGATGAAATCTTATCTGTTTTCAGTAGATAAAGACAGAGACAGTAAATCAATGATAGGCTATAGTTATATCCGCTTCTGTCTTACACCAGAAAACGATGTCAGCTTGGTCTATCAGCCAACATATGGCTTAGCTATGCCCAGAAGTCCTCAATAATAATAGTATTTTCCAAGAAATTACAAAAATCGTTGACAATGTTTCGTTAGGTGCAATGTCTTTTACAGAGTGAATGCGTATGTGAATGCGATCATAACAACACTTCCGATTACGCTGACCTATAAAAAATGCTATTCCAAAACTAAAACTAGACATGTTATACATCGTTAGAAAGCTTATACCCTCACCTACTGAATAAATGAATTGTCACTCAGGCCAGACTGTACTAAAAAGGGCGACAACGCCGTAAACAACACGTGCGGTATTACGCACAGCTATTTTGGAAGGTACCCAGGCATCACACATGCGCGTATATTTCACAAAAGGATTGTACAAGACAATATATGACCACTCAGTCTCAAAAGGGACATCTCTATGCGTAAAACTAATTGTAAGGTTATTCAATATTTAGTCCCAGATATTGACTGTAGAATGACATGGTATCTTTTTAAAAAAAACTTAAAAAAAAAAAATTATATACAGTACAGATATGGTTAAAAGCTTACAATAAAGAGAACATTTATACCAAAATGACAAATCCCTTATCCTATGGTAGTCTGTGAAAACATACAGGACATATTTATTCTGAAAAACAACAAAGAAATCCAAAAATAATTTTGTATTTTCTTTATTCTGTAGTGATTATATGTACTTCTGATACTGGACTAAACCAGTTTTCTTTTTCAAATGGTACCCAAGGATATACACAACACAAGGGGAAAAAGTTTGGAGAGGATTGAACAAAGCAGAAAAATTTGACATTTGTTTACCCTTTGATCAAGCCCTGTATTTCAGTCAAATGCTGTCCTTTTGGAGAGCTTCATAATGGTTAGCCATCACAAAAGTAAATTCACTTCAAAAACAATCAAACCATGGTTTTATCTTGCTGTGTGCTCAGACCTGCCAGACTTCTGTAAATCAGGCTTGTCAGCAGTAAACATCCTGGTCACAACAGAGTGAGAGCTTGCAGAGGAAATATAAAAATGTAAAATCAAATCATAAATGATTTACAATAGTATAGTGCCCTTTATCAGTACTGCAGTGTCTTTTATGCAAAGCATTTTCCAATAAACAAAGCTCCAATAAAGTATGTGCCAAGCTTCCACTCATGTGCTAAGTGAAAATGCAATGTGAAAGTAAGTCAGTACACCGTAGAATAGCTAAGCCATAGTTTCAGCTAGAAGGAAGCCATTAGCTACGTATGAAAGCTATGTAAATGAGCTTTGAAGCACTCAGCACTGTTTAACGTATATGGGGTTTCCAATCAGGGGAAAAATGAAGATGGGTAGATCTTGGGTAGAGAGGGTAATTTACTTTTAGGTCATTTACTCCCCACTGGAATGTCTAATTGAGATCAATTTTTCGCTGTTTTAACATGGAACTAGTTTTTCCACATGGATGAGGCAACAGGTAGGAAGCCATTCATACGGCTTCTATGCCTGATTACCTGCTCATAGGGAGAACCCTACACATTTTCTGCAGAGGCCTCCTCAGTCTCTGTTCCTGAGTTTGAACAAGAGGGGCAGCCAGGGCCTGAAAGCAAGAGACAGCGGAGGGAGGACCCTACAATTTTTAGAGAGAGCCAGAGAGGGCAGAGGCTAGGCTGGCTAGGGAGGAGGCCAGGGAAGAGAGACTAACATTACATAACATAATATAACAATGACGAGAACAGGTCATTCAGCCGAACAATGCTTGCCATTTTCCTGACTAAATTGTACCCAGTGCCATGATTACCTACAGACTAGACAGTATCTAACACCGTTTCAAGCCTTGTCTTGAAAATTCCAGTTCCTGCCTCTACTACATGACCTGGCAGGCTGTTCCACACACTGACTACTCCATGTGAAAAAACCCTTCCCAATGTCTGTATGGAATTTACCTTGCAAATTTCCATTATTGTCCCTTCGTTCTACTAACAGAATTCAACCTCTTGAAGAATCTCTTGTAGTTCACTTTGTTGATCCCCTTCTGAATTTAAAAGCCTCAGTGAAATCACCCGTAAGTCTCCTTTTAATAAGCTAGTTGCAGGTAGGGGGCAGGATGTGAAAAACATCCTCTACATTATAACTAACTATAATCAATTTCCAAAAAAAAGAAATTATTTTCAGAAGTGCTGCACTATCATCCGTCAATTTACTTGTAGTGTTGAGTTTGTGAATAACCTCTAAAATCTGGTGTGCCACACGGCTAGATACACGTGAAGCTATACAAATCACCAGCCAATTTCAAGTTGGTCCAACGGTTTCCTTAAAAGCAAACAAATAGGTAGAGTTTCAATGAAAGTACCTTGTAAAAGTCCCAAACAGTGAAGGGCAGGGCTCTTCCAGGGGGATGGTGGGTCTCCCGCTTGCCATTAATGTAACTTGTGACATCCAGGTTCACGCCAAACTGAACTTCATCCTATGTGCATAGGGTGGCACCCCAAGAAAATAATGCAGGAATAGCTTTAATGACAGTCCAAACATGCCCCTGCTGAAATAAGGCAATTTAAATAAGTTCAGCCATTACAGAATTAAACTCAATACACAACTGCCAAAATTACCAATCCATGCAAACAAAGGTATATACATGTTCCACTTTACTATTCTTAGATTCAACACACATTTCTGAGGTATTTTGGGAAACTCTTTGGACTCTATTTTCTGGCCAGCACATGACAATTTGTGAGCAGTAGCACTGGCAAAATGGTATTTTCGCCGTACATTTTGACGCACCCAACCAGCTTGGGAATTTTGTGACTCAATGTACGCCGAAGTAAGAAGGGACCCGCTGCTGGGAGTGTGTCAGTCGATATCACATGCATATGTGCAATTATGGCAGCTCATTGGAATTTTCAGGACATTCCAGTCATTTGCCACCCGCCTGACCAGACCACATCTATGGTGTATGGCGCAGGCAATCGTCTGGCAGATTGGTGATATTGGGGCTTCACAACACAATTTTCATGTTTTACACTCTATTCAAAAGGCAATCAACGGTTTTTGTGGATCGTGTGCTGTCCAATTTGACTTCGATAGAAATCCCAAAGCAGGAAACGTGCATTTATTTTTCATCATCTTTTTTCTTTTTTTAATTATTTAAATTCCTATATTCATTTTTATTTTTCATTGTTTATGGCTTCTCTTATACTGATCGTGGTCCTGTATTTTGTACTTTTTCTTACACCCATCGGTAATGAGAAGAACGACAATAAACGCAACGTGAACAATCTTTTCATTTTAATATCAACATAAAACAAAAATGTAGAAATAATTAGCACTGAGTGAAATAAGTAATAATCAATATGAATACCTATACCTCACAATTTAGCATACATTACATATATTACTGTTGGAGATTTTTTAATCTGCTTGAACACATGCAGTAATGCCTTGTCCAGTATTTCCCTAAATTCAAATTACTGATGGTCACAGAATGTCATTACCACTCATAGTTAAGAAAATATACAGGGGAGAACCAGTATAATTGTAACCATTTTCATTTTTTACTGAATTAGAAGCTAAGAATCAGAAGCAGTGAAATTACACAACAAAGAGCACTTGTCTGCTACAGTAAATTACACTAAGTTTGAAGTGATCACAAACGGTTTGTGTACAATCTTAAAAAACATTAACGTAGTCCAATGCTACAACTGCAAAGTATGTGCAGGACAGCTATAACTCAATTAATGAAAAATAACAGCATAAATTGTTAGTATATGCAATATTTACTGGACAAAATGCTGTTGGTTCTAAACAACATACTGTCTATAGATGTTTAAACCAGCAACCAATTAGGAAGGTCACATTATGTTTTTGTTGTATGTACGCTGGATTGGATCAGTTGTGCACAATCCCAGTTGTGCACAATCTCCACCAGTCGGCATTGTCGAGACCAATCTGGTTCACCGGTGGACCGAATGTCACACACCTCCAACCCCAGAATTCAGCCAAAGGCTAATTCGGCTAACGCCAAGACCGCTGCCTCCCAGGTTTCGGCACCAAATTGTCACATGCACACTTTAAATACCTGGACTAATTAGAGATGCACTCAAGGTGGGTGTGCCTATTTAACCAGTAGGCGTAGTCCTCCGACTGCCCTGAACCTCCCCACAAATCGAGCCCTGCCACATTCATAAATTCATGAAAAATCACTGTTGTCTTTTAGAGATGAAAGATTTGATCAACTTCTATTTCTGGAACCTATAATTTTACCTTATTTGTCACCGTCACCTTGGATTGCTACCATTATGGAAATGCTATTAGCCATTTTCCTGTATGTCGCCATTGACAATTCAAACCCAGGAGTCATAACCACCACTTTCAATTTTTTGAAAAACCTTTGAAAAAATCTCGTCCTAGACCATTTGATATGTCAATATGAAACTTACATCAATTTGTCCATTGGACGGTCCTCTAAAGTATTATGCACAGAAAGCTCATAATCCCGTAATACAGGTTACTCACTGGGCATAGTGATAGTTTCACCAACCGGAAGTGCAGCTGCTCCGGTACAGATGTTAGTTTCAGTGCCCAGATGTATCTTACTATTTCATATAAATTGTAAATTGGTCATTGTCTGGGATATTTAGATAGTTTCACTAAATAGATGGGGTACCCTTAGTTAGGGCTCCCTGGGGTACCTGGACAAACATATTTTCCAGGTTAAAGTCATTTATTCAGGGTGTGAAAACATTATTAGCAAGATTCTTGGATGAGTAGCACCTTTACCTGCCAGAAGGTCTTAGTGTCATAAAACGATTAGATGAATGCCTGGCAGCAGCAGATAGTCTTGCTATCCGAGGTACAAGTCTTGCCACCCACTATTTCAGCACACCCCAGTCAATATACATATACGCAAACCCGTATTCACAAAAAGCTCCACATTACAACATTTTGTAGTCAGATAAACTTGGTTTCCTTCATACAAACATATTTAAATAAACCTGTTTTCCTCCCTGTTACCATGGCTAAATCCTTAGTTTGGCTACCGTGAAATGACACCCGTGGCAGGATATGTCTGGTCTTCTTAATCTCTTGGTCCCTGTCACTAATTTTAAATCCTTACAGTTTTGGTGACCCAGACGTGATCAGCAGGATACCAATTTCCCCTACAGTTTGGTGACCCCGACATGATCGGAAGGATACCAATTTTCCCTTATAGTCGACTAAATATCAAAGTTGATAATCCAATAAGCATGGCCACAATAAGCCAATAAAAATCAATCTGGGTGTGGCTTATCACGAAAATGTTAATAGCTCCCAAGTGGTTTGACATAAATTGATGAAACATGGTAACTACAATGCTATCGGTAATTATTCAGACCCCTTCACTTTTTCCACATTTTGTTACGTTACAACCTTTTTTCAGCCAGTTCTAAAATTGATTACATTCATTTTTATTCTCATCAATCTACACACAATACCCTATAATGACAAAGCAAAAACAGGTTTTTAGAAATGTTTGCAAATTTATTAAAAATAAAAAACTAAAATATCACATTTACATAAGTATTCAGACCCTTTGCTATGACACTCAAAATTGAGCTCAGGAGCTTCCTGTTTCCATTGATCATACTTGAGATGTTTCTACAACTTGATTAGAGTCCACCTGTGGTAAATTCAATTGATTGGACATGATTTGGAAAGGCACACACCTGTCTATCCCACAGTTGACAGTGCATGTCAGAGCAAAAACCAAGCCATGAAGTCAAAGGAATTGACTATAGACCTCCGAGACAGGATTGAGTGGAGGTACAGGTCTGGGGAAGGGTACAAAAACATTTCTGCAGCATTGAAGGTCCTGAAGAACACAGTGGCCTCCAACATTCTTCAACAGAAAAAGTTTGGAATCTCTAGGACTCTTCCTAGAGCTGGCTGCCCGACCAAACTGAGCAATCGGGGGGGAAGGGCCTTGGTCAGGGAGGTGACCAAGAACCCGATAGCCACTCTGACAGAGCTCCAGAGATCCTCTATGGAGATGGGAGAACCTTCCAGAAGGACAACCATCTCTTTAGCACTCCACCAATCAGGCCTTTGTGGTAGAGTGGCCAGACGGAAGCCACTCCTCAGTAAAAGGCACATGACAGCCTGCATGGAGTTTGCCAAAAGGAACCTAAAGGACTCTCAAACCATGAGAAACAAGATTCTCTGATCTTATGAAACCAAGATTGAACATTTTGGCCACAATGCCAAGCCTCACGTCTGAAGGAAACCAGGCACCGCTTATCACCTAGCCAATACCATCCCTACGGTGAAGCATGGTGGTGGCAGCATCATGCTGTGGGGATGTTTTTCATCAGCAGGAACTGGGAGACTAGTCAGGATCCAGGGAAAGATGAACGGAGCAAAGTACAGAGAGATCATTGATGAAAACCTGCACCAGAGTGCTCAGGACCTCAGATAGGGGTGAAGGTACACCTTCAAAAAGGAGAATGACCCTAAGCTCACCGCCAAGACAACGTAGGACTGTCTTTCAGGACAAGTCTGTCAATGTCCTGGAGTGGCCCAGGCAGAGCCCGGAATTGAACCCGATCAAACAATCCTGGAGAGACCTGAAAATTGCTGTGCAGCAATGCTCCCTATCCAATCTGACAGAGCTTGAGAGGATCTGCAGAGAAGAATGTACAACCAAATACCCCAAATGCGTCAAGCTTGTAACGTCATACCCAAGAAGACTCAATGCTGTAATCGCTGCCAAAGGTGACTCAACAAAGCACTGAGTAAAGGGTGTGAATACATATGTAAATGTGATATTTCAGTTTTTTATTTTTAATAAATTTTCAAAAATGTCAAAAAACCTGTTTTCTCTTTGTCATTATGGGTTGTTGTGTGTGGATTGATGAGAATAAAAATTAATTTAATCCATTTATAATAAGGCTGTAACGTAACAAAATGTGAAAAAAGTGAAGGAGTCTCAATACTTTCTGAAGGCTCCATCAAGAGCATAAACTTAAAGTATTGGCCTACTTGAAACAGATGGTGGCACTACAGATCACAAGATTTTCAATTCAGAAATTCACAAAAAATCACTGTTGTCTTTTAACGATTAAAAAATTGCATTAATGATCCACTTCCTCACCTGGAACATAAATCTGTAACTTTTTCTGCTGCTGACATCCTGGATTACCACCATTTTGGAAATGCTTTTGCCATTTTCCTCCATCCCCAGTTTTGGCCTAACCACATGGGCAAAACCTATGAAACTTGTCACAGTATTACAGGGCACCTCCCTTTGCCCACTGCATGATTTTGCCACTGGTTGGCCGCTTGTTGAGTGGCGTAATAATAGCTGTGTCTGCTTAGACCCTGTATATTGCTGCTTGCAGCTATATTTATTATTTTTACTTATTTTAATATTTTTTTCTTATCGGTTTTGACTGAATAGTCTTATAGGCGAAAACTTATGGCCGAACTGTGAAGGATGATGGCCTGTATTAAAATTGGACCGATTGGCTATTTGTTGGCACTATAGCATTCAAGGAAATATTCAATGTTTTAATGGTCATAACGTTTGATCTGACTGTCCCAGAAATATGAGACTAGTCTCCTTAGATTCTTCTCACATAGGACAAAAGTCTCTTGGACTATTGAAGTGCATTTGGTTACATTTTTTGCTATTTTGAATTTTCAAAAAACACTCAAACGACATCTCCTCTGAAGGCGACTGATTTGCATGAAACTTTCACTGACAAGGCCAGGGACACATCTTATAAAAGTTTCATATAAAATTTAGAAAAGTTTCCATGTGAAAAATTCTGGCTACAGTAAGCCAAAAGATATTGATTGGGTTGTGGCCTTTTTCTGTATAAATTATGCAAATTTTGTTCATTCTGGACTTGGATTATAGGATTGCAATATGTCTTACTTTGTACAGCACATCAGTCTGAATAAAGCAAAATTTAAAGTGTAGATTGGTTAAAAAATGTAGAAACTACAGCTAGTTTTGTGTCCAACCTGGAAACCTACTATTTGGTTGTTTGTTGGGTTAACATCATAGATGTCGATGTTGGGTATGCAATTTTAGCAGCATATATTTTGCATTGAACAGAGTCTTCATTTAATCGGTAAAGCGTCTCACCTCAATATTCAAAATCGGGCGAGTAGAAAAAAGCCTTAACCGTCGAGCCCTGGCTAATTTTCCATTTACCATGTACTGGCAAGATATCTAAATATCACATTTAACCAAGGTTAAGCTTCATGCTAGCAAAAAGCTACTAGCAACAGAAGAACAGTAACTGTATGTCATATCTGCTAATATGTGATTGCTCTGCACTGTGTAATGGCACCTTATATTAGCATGCACAAATGTAGTTTCTGGGCAGAAAGCTGCTTCTATCAGTAAACAGTGGAAATATGGTTAAACTAACCAGTAACAATGTTACGGTCATGTATAAACATGAAATGCATTCACTCAAAAGTTGTACCCTAACTAGTTATATTAACTTCAGACAAATCGCTACAAAATGCTACTAGCTGTAGCATAAGCTTCATTCATTTCCAATGGTATTTATAAGCATCATTTATTAGCATTAACATCACGTGAATGCTGAATATTTTTAAAGAAAACTCACCAAAATTTAGGACTGAAGAACAATCAACCACGTGTTTGACGACTTGATGAAAAGACCATCTATACTCAGAGCGCTGAAGGAAATTTAACTATAACTGGTTTGATTTTTAAAAAACTTTACATAGCTACGATGAAATTCTAAATAGAGTTATCAAGTTTCATCACTTTGTGTCAAACTGTCTGGGATTTATTAGCCTCTTGGTAAAAAGCCACGCATACATGCAATTCCAATGGATTACTGACAGCATGTTTTTGAGTGTAGCAATTTTGTTTATATAACTGAAAATTATTTAAATGAAAGGCATTTGCAAGTAGATGTTACAGTTTAAGTTTTGTGCATATCAGTCAAACAGACTAGGAGGAGATGTCATTTAAGTGTTTTTTAATTTATTCAAAATGGCAGTAAATCCATAATCCCACGCTAATGGGTCTAAAGAACAATCTTGTTACATTAGTTACTGGTCCCAAAACAGGACTTATCCTTGTTTAATTTGCAGAAATTCAGTTGACTGTTATAGCACCACCATATGGCCAATCAGCACCAAATTTAAAGAGTAGAGGTTTGGAAGTACCATCTATCAGTGTGCCAATTTGTATACAAATCAATCAGGTGAGTCAGAAAAGTGACATATGAACAACCATCCAACAATTCTAGATGGCACTGACCAAATCATCCATAAACATATCCAAACAGACAAGATCAGTCGGGGTAGTAGGTTTGAAATATCTACATAAAAACTAGTGAAGTTATTCATTTTTTTTAAATTGCCGAGCTCTGTAGCACCACCCTGTGGCTGAATCATGCCAATTCTTTGTGGCTGTCCTGAGGTATGAGCTATCAATAGACCCAGTAAGACCCTGGCAATCATCTCAACACCCTAGCAACCGACTAGAAAGACCAGAGCAACCGCCTAGTCAGACCCTGGCAGCAACCTTGTTTATCCTAGCAACCAACTAGTAAGATCCTAGCAACCAGGCAGTATACCTTCACATCAACTAAGTACGACCCAAACAACCACATAGTGTGTGCTTAGCAACCACTTTGTTTACCTTAGCACCCACCCAGAAATACCCTAGCAACTTAGAAACACCCTGACAACCACTTTGTCCACCCTAGCAATAGCCTTGTAAGTCCCTAGCAACCAGATGCTTTCTGTACCGTTACACTGAATAATTCACTATTGTTTAGAAAACGATTTATTATTTCATAATTTATCTAGTCACCCTATAATCTGTGTATCTATAATAATGTAATAGTTTAATATTCATAATTTACATGAATATAATGGGATCTTGTTAGATTTATTTTCACTGTATTTACTGATTTTATGGTTTCTAAGGTTACCAATTTATATATATTGTTACTGGGTGAGAAACGGGTCAGCTTGGGCTTGTATTCCCTCAGGTGAGTGCTACTGAAATGTGCGCTTGAAAGAATAACATGATTTGATAAAACAATTTCATTCAAAGTTACTATTTCCTAAATCCCGACAGTATATTCAATTGTCATGATTATCATCTATTAATTCTGTGCGATAGAATATTATATTTGATTGTATTTTGCAGTTTACTGTTAGCTTGTCAATCCATGCTTTTTTGATATAATTCTATAAAATAAGTTTCCTTTCTTATGTTTATTTTACAAAGCAAGTGGTGGGACCAGGCTTGTATTGCCTCGGGAACCCGATGCATTATAAAACAACCATCTTGAACAGTGAAAATCATCCAATGCCCCCTGTCTGCTGTTGTTGTCACAGAATACAATTAATGGTATATTCTACTGAGGATTTCAACTGTACTCAAGTCAAAGGGAATAATTGGGCAGATAAATCATGTTTGTGTAATAAATCATTGTGGTGTGGGGATGGCTGGTTTAAGCAGCCACACCTGCCCTGGGTCAAGCTAATTAGACCTGGCTAATTAGATAATTGGTTAGGAATTACATAATTGGCCAGGCTAATTGGACCTGGGAACAGGGGTGGCTGCACCTGTGTGTAGTGAGGCAATCAGTGCGCACAGGTTAAATCTGCCATCCCCACCCACACAAAGGAGAGCCTCTCGGTCATGACAGGGTTAACATCTGCTCTTTGGCTGTACCATCTTGCCAACCTCGTAAATAAACGTGGACTGTTTGAACATCACTGCCTGTGTCTCTGTGCTGGAGGGCCCCTTGGAAAGCCACTTCGGTGGCCTGTGGCAGGCTTGTTTGCCACAATCATGATTAGTAATTGTTACTTACATTCTTACAATTAAAGGTATATTCCAATGAACATTTTAACTAATTGTTTGTAATGAGTAGGGAGCAACCACCTAGCAACCAGGTAATACAACCCCAGCAATCACCTAGTAAGACCCAGGTAACCACCAAGTACCATTTTTGCAATTTCCTAGTAACCTGTCTAAAATTTAGTTCTAAATCTGAATTGTTAATATTAAGAATTCCAATTTTAACTTGATAAAATTCTATTCTCAATATAAGGAATATAAATGTGAAAATTAAATGGTAATTATTTTTTACAGACTGGAATCCAAACGATCAATGCCCAACGGTGTAGCTACAACAGCCTATGCATTTTACTTTGACGGCCCGCCACACCACACATAACACACATAATTATGTTTCAGTTATATCAGTGAAAACACTTGACATTCCATGCTTCCAGGCCAGGAATCACCATGTCTGCATTGTCATTTTCTTTGTCTGATGAGAAGATGATAACGAGACACAACAATTCTGGGTCTGGTGCAGAAAATGTCAATTGTTCATAATACTGCATTTGGGGTCAAGTGAGGATGTAGTTGTCAAATTATGCCATCAAGTGGCGCTAGTTATTTTGCCTAAAGGTATAATTATTCAGTGGTTTTCCCTTTTGGTGCTTAGCACTTTAAGAAAGTCACCATGCAAATGTTACTCCACCTCCATTGACTCATCAAATTGAAGCTCATTAACATTAAAACTAGTTGAAATTGAATTCTTAATATCATAAATTCCTCTTTTAACTAGTTCAAATGTAATTCTGGATATCAAAAATTCCTAATTTAAATTTTCGTTGATATTGACTTGTTTACATCAGGAATTGTAATTCTAATTATTACTTGTTAAAATGTAAATTATAACTAATTAAAATTTAACTCTTCATAGCAACAAGAAGTTGAATAAAAGCTTAAGCTTGTCATACTCTGGTTTTCCAGTAAAACCCTGGTTTGGTTTCTAGGTGATCTCTGTTGCAACTCGCCATTCTCAATAGTCAGATTTGTTATATTATCAAGTTCTGATCCTATTCATTTACTTTTAAAATAAGACAATGGAATGTGCTGATGGAGTCTAAATGGAATCTGCAAACACAGGATTGCTCTTATGTTAAATATTCTGCATTCTGGCTGTCCAAAGACATGCATTTGTCTGAAGTCAATTTACAACTTACATCTCTCAAAATCCTGTCAAATTCTGCAGTAGAAAACAGCCCATTGTAATATTCTGGATTTTGTCGCTTGATTAAAGTTGGTTTCTTCTCCCACGTCTCTCTGTAACCCAAAGACAGAAAGTGAAAATATAAAACACATTCCATAGCACCAGGATTTATCAGTTCTTCTTTGTATGTATGTATGTATGTATGTATGTATGTGTGTGTGTGTATGTATGTATGTATGTATGTACAGAATCACCCAATTAGTTTACTGCACAGCCAGTACTGATTTAACAATGTAGTGCTTTCCAGCACAGCACACACCAAGCCAGTAATTTCAGTGCAGAACTAATGTGTTAGATTCTAGGTTTTCAACAGGGGGGCCATGAAGGTACTGTCCCTGACCAGACTTGTATTCCATTTTTTTTAAATGATGGGGGTTCCCTGAATGCCTTTGAGTCTGGGTGGTGGTCCATGGATCAGAAATAGTTTAACAATCCTGTGTTGGATTAATGTATGCAGTGCACAAAAACTAGTAAAAAACAGCATGCTTGATCTTTACAGTGCATCTTTACAGTTCATCCTTAAGATTAAGTATAGGAGAAAGCAAAAAGCATCCCTCTCAAACAAAAACTGATTTAATAACATAAATTTAATGTTGCACTTTCAAATATTACCATACAGTCATAACCATGAGTACTGACTTTGACAAGGGTGAAAAATGACCAGTACAATAGTGGTCACATTTAAAGGTCCAGGAAATTGGATTCAAATTGTGGTTTTATTCCCCAGAAGTGAGAATTGATTTGTCTTCTTAATATTTCTTTCTCGTTTTTAGTCCAGTTATAGCCATTAAATTGTCATTAACACCGTTAGATTATTGTGACCTGTTCAGCAGATAAGGACAGATAATTCCTCGTCGCTCGGTTACAGCAGGTTGTTCTGTGCATTAGACTACCAGACAAAACGAAAGAAAGCATCATAAGTCTGACTTTACCATCATATAGTTAAACCAGCGGTTATTCAATCAGTAATAACGTTGTAACATCGAGCTACTGTATATTAACATTACACTCGACAATAGTCTCAAACTACAGACATTACACCTGAAGAAAAATAAGTTTTGATTTCACATATCTAAGCTTGAAAGCTATTTAATTGTATCTAGCCAATGGTAGGCCTACTTAACCGAATCATCACACATCTGTTCTGCGACAACTGGGAGTGTTGCTGGCAGCAAAAGTTGGGAGGGAGGCGGAAGGGAGGTAAGGCACTGCCCCATGCACCAGTGTTAGCTCTTTAGCAAAGCCACATTGTTCTGTACATAGTTGGTGAATTCCGCCTTGAGAAAATCAGCCTACAAATATTGTGGGGGTTATTGCAATATTGCAGTTGCAGTTCCAGACATGGAACCCATTTCTCGTAGTTCCAATTTTTTTGACGAAAAAAAGAGTATTGAATTTTATGCATCCAGAGAAGGCATTTCAAAATCAGCTAACCTGAACAAAAATGGCAAGAGCATCATTTACATTACAAGTAGAAAGGATTTCACTGGTCTTGGAATTTTAGCAATGCACATTGCAACTAGCTAACCCCTTATGCAGAAAACATGCCGTTTAGCCAAGGGGAGAAGAAAGCCAATCTAGCTTTTACTAAAAAAATAATAATAATACATTTTTAAAAAACATTTAAAAAAAAAAAAAAGAAATTATAATAATTTTCCTGCAAGAATCATTTAAAAAATATTTCTGGGCCATCTGGGAATGCAAAAAGTATTGAAACAGCCAGAAGCAAAACTGAAATTTGTTTAAAATAACATATCTTTGGTGATATGTTATTTTAAACAAATTTCAGTTTCCTGGACCTTTAAGATGTAGTGCAACACCTGCATACTTATCATAATGTTTATTTCTAGGCATCTTAATGTAACAACACGTGTACATGTCTCGTGCAATATGAGACACAGTATTTACAATATGAGTGAAAAAACAGGATTTACACTAAACCAATATAAAAAGGTCAAGTATAATAGGAGTTGTTTTGGAATTGCTGAGCTATCTTTACGGCACATGGTGAAGTAACAATCATTTGATCTTTAAAGCTGGGTACCTGAAGAAGATCTTGGGAGGTATGGGGTGGATCAACCATTCGAAAAGCTTACTGGCTCTCTCCCTGCTGTTATTGATCTTTGCCAGGCCAGTCAGCACAGTGTCCAGGGATGGCCCTTTGACTACCTTACTGACCTCCTTGACACCCTGCACAATAACAAAACCCGATGCATATAAGACAGAATCTATTCACATGCCCAGACCATCTAAATTCTATAGGCATCCACTTCATGCAACAAATGCATTTGGTTCCCATATTTCCAGCTCATTTTGCTTGAGCGCAAATACATTCCAAATACACTGTAAGCCTAAATGTAAATTGCAGTAAAATGCTGATTTTCCTGATTTCCAGCTTTAATTTGAAAATGTAGCTGCACAACAGGCTGCCCAATGCATTCTGTTCAGTTCATTTAGGCTAATCAAATTCTTTTATTATTTCTTTGCAAATATGTACAGTACTTCTATGGAAATATAGGGGTCATTTCATTGAAAGTACATGTATGATCATTTTCTCTCTACATATACTTGCTAAAAACGATTAATGTTTTTAATTGAGGTACATATGAAGTCCATGGGTTCAGACTCACTCGACAGTACAAAGCCCAATGTAAGCATTATTTGAATCTGCAAGAAAATTCATACCCTTACTGGCTTCTCAATCCCCACCATTTTCTGTGCATCTGTTAGAATAGGTGTGCCAGTATGCTTTCTTTTAGCCTTATTGTTTGATTTAGAGACCTGAACATGAGTCTTCCGTTTCTTCTTCTTGGCAACCTGGAAAACGTGCACACAGGTGAAGTCAACAAGACCTTTAAAAGCCAACATTTTCATGTGTTCTAATATTTTTCCACACCATATGCACGTCTTTGTGATTTCAAATGACAAACAGTACAGCACTAGAATCAAACTTTGATCCGACATTTTAAACAGAATGTATACGTGTGTACTTGTATATTTTCCGTGGTTTAATTTGTCAGCGAGCAAGATACATTGAACATGTTTAATTTGATATAGGAGATCAGAATATGTTGTCATAAAATTTTTGCCGACCGTGAAGAATGCCTTACTTGTTTACATTCTGAACAGATATGGCTGCTGAGTAAATCCATCACATATTTCCCTCACAGCACTTTCAACACAAGCAATATTGGAAACGCTATCCTAAAATTTCTTCTTACTGTGAAGAGTGCCTGACCCGCAAGTGTAGAAATGTGTTAACACTGCGACACAATAACATTGAGACATACCATCTTTGGAAAAAAATGTTGTATTCTGTAACTGCATTTAGATCAAACCTACCATGCACAAAAATATGAAAACGCTCGTCAATCTGTTTATAAGGTCATCATAGCACTGAGCCTTTAAAACCATAAAACCACCTCCCTTAACCCCTTGGCGCACATGCCAAATCTTGTCAATCCTTGCCCATTTAGGGGGTTCCCTATTTAAAGCTTTATAATACCAGATGTGAACACCACAGAGACTTGAAAAATGGCTTAAATGAAGCAAGACATTTGTACAATTTACAATAAACAGATTAGTTTATATTCATAATTTTGGAAGAAATAAAGTGCCACAAATGCAACAGTCTAGACAAAAAATGAAAAAATGAATTTGCACTTTTTTAGTTTGCAATGAAATACTGAGAGATTGCATATATACAGGAGGTTAAACTATACATGTGCTGGATCAAAAACTTCTTGACCATAAGTTCATAAAATCTAAGGGTGGATATGCAGAACTACTATAGATGTACAGAACTGTGCAAAAGTCTTAGGCACATGTAAAAAATGCTGTACAGCTAAGATGCTTTCAAAAATAATGAAATTAAAGGTTATAAATATCAAAAAAATAATATAAGGAGCAGTAAATAGTTAAAAACTAAATAAAATCAATGTTTGGTGTGACCACCCTTCGCCTTTAAAACTACATCAATTCTCTTAGGTACACTGTCCTGTAGTTTTATAAGAAAATCAGCTGGTAGGTTGTTCCGAGCATTTTGGAGAACTTGCCACAGTTCTTCTGCAGACTTTTGGCTGTTTCGCTTGCTTCTGGCTCTCCAGGTAATCCCAGGCTAAATATATACTATGTATTATATTTAAAAATCTAGGGTGCCTAAGACTTTTGCACAGTACTGTATAAAGCAAAAACTAAGCAGTGTACCCAGCGTCTCCAAATCTATCCAAAATGTCTAAATTATGCATTGCTGTAAATCACAACATATTCACGTATTTCACAACAAATCAACTGTTCTGACTCAAGAAACTCACTGTTGCATCATTTTCAAGTGGGAATTACAAGCTTTCTGTCAGTACAGTGGTCTAAAATATCTAGGGGTCCAGAAACATATCCAAAATCTCTCCAAAAATAAATAAAATGCTTTTTGTCCATTATAAAGCATATAAATGAGCCCCTTATGAAGGTTTAAGATGAAACATTGCGATCAGATTTTAAAAATAATAATAAAGATATTGTCACACAATGCAGTACAGTACCTAAATGTAATAATTAACTCTTGTATGTATTTCTATACTCTGTACTCTCGTATGTTTTCTGGTATGGGGATGGGACGACATCAAAACAATTTTCAACCAGCCACAACGTTTTGGCAATGTTCCAACTCTCACGTCATCACTGTTGCATGCTTCACAAAAACTATAACACTACTAACTAACGCTTGCATCACAGTGTGAAATATCCACATTATATAATACCACTAACCTATTTAAAGACACTCAATTTCAAAAATAACATATATAACCAGAAGATTTTGAGCAGTAATACTTGCATAGCAATGATGAAATCTTGTCTATGTTCAGTAGATGGAGACAGAGACAGTAAATACATGATACTGTTTGATTCTGTTTTGCTCCAGAAAACGATCTATCAGCAAACATATGGCTTAGCTATGCCCAGAAGTCCTTAATAATAGTATTTTCCAAGAAATTACAAAAAATCGTTGACCACGTTTCGTTAGGTGCAGCGTCTTTCACTGCTACCACAGAGTGAATGCGTAAGTGAATGCGATGATAATAAAAATTTCTGTTACGCTGACCTATAAAACACTATTCCAAAAGCAAAATTAGACATGTTGTACATTGTTAGAAAGCTTATATTCTCACCTACTGAATAAATGAATTGTCAATCAAGCCAGACTGTACTAAAAAGGGCGACAACGCCATGAACAACACGTGTGGTATTACGCACAGCTATTTTGGATGGTACCCAGGCATCACAAATGCGCGTATATTTCACAAATGGATTGTCCAAGACAATATATGATCACTCATTCTCAAAAGGGACATCTCTACGCATAAACCCAATGGTAAGGTTGTATATTTACTCAATATGTAGTCCCAGATATTGGCTGTAGAATGACATGGTATCATTTTTAAAAACTTTTTCTTGTTTATTTCCTTATTCAGTGAGCAGCGTTTTCACTGCTGCATTGGCATATCTTAGGGCTATTGTTGGGTTTATCTTGTTGTCATGACAGAATTGACATTGACTTAGGTTAGCGCTATTATATAATGTCGATATTTCACACTGTAGCCTACACAACGGGACGCCGTCGCTAATTCACAGTGTCACTTGCTGTCGTCACTAGTTTTTCTTAGATACTTCCTAGTCCTGGTTTTAGCAGCCCGACAGATGTAAACAGAAATGGTAACTGTTCCCACGAGTCCTGAGCAACGCAGAACGGCACGGAGCCGGCCTGGTAACCATTCGGCCCTACAGTGGAAAAGCGCCTTATGTCATGGGTGGGGGGTGTAGTTGTAGATGAGACTGCAGGGAGGGGGTGTGTGTTAAATGAATGACCAGAGCAACAATGGTGGCACTGCGAAACTCTGTATTCGGCATAGTTGTCATGTATCGTCAACTAAAGAAACTAAAACAACGCGTTTCTGTTTTTAACTCATACTTTGGTTGTAGTAGCACTGAAAGTCCGAGTTCAGTAATCTCGGCACGCAGGTGTGTCGACCACTAGCGGCTTTGCGCTAAGAGGTTCAACTGGCTGACTGTAGTTTTTTTAAACTCAGAAGTAACTTAAACATTCACTGAGCTTTAGTGACTTACTACTAGTTAAGTATTTTAGTATAAATTCTGCAGCCTACTTGAGAATACTTGGTGTGCGAAATGTTGCAACAAAGTTCAAGTGTAAGCTTAAGTACATTTTCCTCAGCAGTACCTCCGGCTTGGTCAGACGTTCCTCCAAACAATATTAGCAGTGTTCACGGGTGGGAAGCCGGTGAGGGTATGAGTCCTGACTGTTGCATTAGCGACTCCTACTGGTTGCTCGGGCGCCTGTTCAGCAGGGAGGGGATCTGGGGGAGATAACGTGAACCTCCGCGCACGTTAAGCTCTCCCAGTGAAACTCCTCCCTGTCAGGTGAAAAGAAGCAGCTGGCAACTCCACATGTATCGGAGGAGGCATGTGTTAGTCTACACCCTCCCCAGACCGACAGAAGGATAGCGCATCGACCAGGACTGTGTGATACACATGGGGAATTGGTATAACGACTAAATTGGGGAGAAAATGGAAGAAAATGGAAACAAAAAGTACATTTTCCTGATGTCTAGGCCTATACTTGTTCAAAAGTGAACCAAGTAGACTTTCTTATTTTAAGAAGGAATTCTATATTAGTGTGCTTATAAAACTTTATAGGGTCAATCTTGTCAAAGTTCCTTTATGCAAGTAGGAGGATAATAGGACAGCACCTTATTCACAAATTCCCCTCCTCAGTCAGTGAGAATTATTTTAAGAGCCCCAATCCTATAGAAAAATTCCACAATGCATTATTCTTCATTCTCAGCTTGGTAAAACTAGTGGACAGGCCTTGGCCCACTTTGTTTTGTGGTCAACCATGAGGCATATGTACATATTGCCTCCTGGAGTTGCCGTCAGCTTCCCAGCAAGATCCATCCCAACCAGTACAAATGGTTCAGACACCTGAGCAGTTCCTGAAGATTTAGTAGTGGACAATGACATATTGGTAACTTTATGTACAAAGAGACATGGATACATGAAGCTTTGAACTGGGATGTATTTTTGTGTTCTTTCTGGCACTGGGGGGAGTTCATGGATGAGGTGCTGTCTGATTTCGATGAATTTTCAATGATTTCTCAATAATAACATGTTTGCCTGTGCAGACAGTTTCATGAACCCAAGAACATGGCTGAGGCTCACTTCACTTTTCTTATGTACTAACAATGGATACGGCCCTGAATTATGCTGGAACAACTTACAACTTTTAGTGCATGAAGTATACTAATGTAGGTTCCAGAAAATGGTACTAAAGTACAAAACTAGCAGGCTATTAAGCCACTAGTTCTGACTCGATGTTAAAGTTACTTTTGAGTATTATTAACTAAAACGTGAGCCGGTATACGTAGTCCCAGAGTTGTCAAAGTCAGGCTAGAGGGTCTATATTTAAAGTTCACAAGTCGCCTATATTTTTTCTTTTCCCTTTGTTTATAAGGCGGTGCAGCGCTATATGGTTTAAAACACTCCTCGCAATGATGACACTACAAACAGACTTAGTGTGATTGATGAATGTTTATTTATTTTTACGCATAGTATGTCTGATCTAAATGCATTTACAACACATAGCCTTTTCCCCAACACTAGTCGATGTAATTGTGCCGGTTGCCGGTTGCCGGTCAGGCACTCTTCGCGGTAAGAAGAAATTTTAGGATAGCGGTTCCGATATTGCTTGTGTAGGAAGTGCTGCGACGAAAACAACGAATGATTTACTCAGTAGCCACATCTATAGAGTTCAGTGATGTAAACAAGTAAATCATTCTTCACGGTCGGGAAAAAAATGTATGACAACGTAATCGGCTACTTGAAAATAAATGCGAATACCCCACGCACGTATACTGGGGCATGAGGAGTGACCGTCAACATTTTACAACGTCAAGTTCCAGCTGAACATGAGACACTGATTACTGCAGCAACTAAAATATGTAATTAAAGAGAAAACATCGCATACCTCAATTGGCTGAGGAGTTTGCTGCAATACTCTTTCGTAAATAGAGAAAGCTGAGACATGCGTATTCTCCATAGTGGCGCCACTTGTGATTACGTCATCAAACCGCGACAGACGGAATAGAGGACGCTGCCAGAAATATCTGGCTGCTTCCGAATAGTCTTTTTTGCTTAGGAAGGTTCCTAACTGAGTGAAAGGAACCGGAAATATCTAAGTGGCAGCCATGATAAGAGCTGTTCGAATTCTCTAAATGCTACGGAAATGTGCTTCAATGCTTCCTATTTTATCTCCTTTAGCATAGGGCACACTGGACCGTCCTTTACGAAAGGAAAGGAGATAATGCCGTCACACAATTCCTTACGGCAGCAACATTTAAAGCGAAGTACCATTCGGCCGTTTACGAAAACAAACGATCAACATGACTGAGTTGTGCGGTGGTTCCTAAGCTATTATATGCATAGGGTTATAATCAGATCATAATCAGCATATTACATAACACGGAAGTGTTAAGAAAAAGGGATATGAGACGTTTTTCGCCAGAGGATGTTTTTAATTCAACATGTTTGAAACTTAAGAATGATGATATGTACAGTAGTAGATTTTTAGGCCTAACATGTTATGCCTATCTTGCATTAAATTTAGTGAATTATTTTCATACAATCATACTGATTGGGATTCATGTCGATGAATATGAGTGGACAGGAGGGTGAGCTTGAGCAACCATTCTCAATGTGACAACCATTTCGTTTCACTTTTGTAACTGGTAGCCTATATTACTTTTTTATTTCAATTCCACCCTTGGTGATGAAGTAATATTTTTCACCGGGTTGTCCACGTTTATATAGCCTGCATGAAGCAACACGGTAAGAACGCACAGGGCGAAGTATCTAAGATGCGCTTTTAGTAGTCCATCTTCGGAACATTGTAGTTTACTACGGCAGACCCACGTCAATAACATCCGCCGTCGCATAATTACGTAGCCTAGTGTAAGTGCTGTCGGATTCTCTTAGGAAAAGACAACCGCGGTACTAAGTCCTTTTGAATTCTCCTTCACATCTTTCCTTAACCTCATGACGTTTTCCATCGAGGTCAAGGAAAAGTGATTAGGAAAAGACATAGGACGTAATTTTTTTGACCATTCGGACGCAGCCTCTTTGACGCTGCACCCAAGCGCCCAAAACGCAAGAGAACCTGCTTGCAGGAAGCTTCTTCTTCTTCTTTGGTGTTTATTGGCGGTTGGTACACCAGCTTATAGGTGCATTACTGCCACCAACTGGACTGGAGTGTGGAACAAGAGATTATGCAGAAAAAAAACTCGAGATTCTTTTGCCTAAATCAGCGTCTTTTAAAAACTTAATAATGTCATAGTATATCTTGCCTGCTGTTTTTCCCGAGAGACCTGACAATGAAAAGTCATCGTGTTTTGCCTTCGTTAGTGACTGAAAAAGGTGATTTCTCTCTATATTGTATTTTCTACATTTAAGTAGTACATGTTCGACTGTTTCTGGTTGGCTGCAGTGTGTGCATTTTCCGGTTGGGTGCTTGCCTATTTTACATAATGTATGGTTGAGACCTGTATGACCTATTCTCAGACAAATGATGACATTTTCTTCCCTTCTTTTCCAGCCCACCTTCCTCCCATCACCAACATGTCTTTGTATATTATATAGATGTCTTCCAGTTTCATTAATGTCCCAATACTCATGCCATACTGTTTGTGCGTATGTCCTAATGAATGTCTTAGCTTCAGCTTTGCTTAATGGAACTTGTAGGTCTATATCCTTAATTCTGAGTGTTTGTTTGGCCACAATATCCACCTGCTCATTTCCCTCCACACCAACATGAGCAGGAACCCAAAGGTAGCGTGTAGATATACCCTTAATTTCCATCCTGTACATTACAAGAAATATTTCATTGATTATATCTGTTCTATATGACGATCTGCCAGATCTTATGCTTGTTAGCGCTGAAAAGCTGTCAGATGCAATAACGGTGTTATTTATTTCCTTTTCCTCTATCCACTGCAGGGCCAATAATATTGCCAATAGCTCTGTGGTATATATTGACAAATGGTCTGATACCCTTTTCTTAACATATGACTCATTCACTGGGATATATACTGCTGCACCTGCACACTCTGTATCAGGATCTTTGGAGCCATCTGTAAATATAAACACTGAGTCTGAAAAATGGTGATCAAAATAGTTCTGGACTATGCGTCATACTGGAAGTTGCTCTGACTTGTCCTTCAATTCCTGCTGTATGTTGCGGTCTACACTTGACAAGGGGAATAACCAGGGAGGAATGGAGGAAAATTAAATCATGGGGCTGTACTGTAATTGATATATTCCTGTGTTTTCTGCCTTTGCATCACCAATCCACCCAAAACTCATGAAATTTGTCTCATTATGTTCCCAGCAGTCTGTTAAAACGCTTTTGGTAGGATGTGTATCACATTGTCCCTGGAAATTAACCCAGTATGCCAGCATTAACTTCACTCTTCTAATCCTTAAAGGCATTTCTCCCATTTCCACCTGCATTGCTGATACTGGAGATGTTTTGAATGATCCACTACAGATTCTCAGGGCCTGAGCTTGTAATACATATAACTTCTTGAGATTTGATTCTGCTGCTGACATGTAAGCTACATACCCATAGTCAAAGACAGATCTCATGAGTGCCCAGTATATGTTTTGCAGAGATGCTCTACTTGCTCCCCACTCCTGTCCTGACAAACAACAAAGTATTTTGATGACCTTTTTACATTTGTTCTTAACTTTATCCAAATGAACATTCCATGTGAGCTTTTTGTCAAACCAAACCCCAAGAAGTCTATTAACCTTTACTTGCTCAAGAGGTTGTTCATACAATTTTAAGGATATGGGTGCAATTTTATGGTGTCTTGAAAAACAAATTACTTGTGTTTTTGCTACAAATAGTTTTAATCCCCATTTACTTGCCCATTTTTCCACTTTAACTATTGCTGCTTGCATTTTCTTATTGACATAAGATACATTGCGGCCTCTTTGTCATGGTTCTGTGTTTTCCCTTTGTCTTTCCTTGTTGGGCCGCCAGATGGCGGCACTTCTGTTTTGTGTCCTGCTCCCCGTTTAATTGTATTATTGTTTTCAATTTTCCGATTATTGTTTTTTGGTTGTCTCGTTTTCCCTTCCCTCTCTGTGGCTTGATTGTTCATTGTGCCCTCCTGTGTCTCGTCAGTGTCGTGTCTATTTAAGTTTCCCTTCTCCCTGACTCAGGTGCTGGATCCTTGTTGGTTGTTGGTTCTGATCATGTTCCTGCCCCATGTATTCCTGCCCAGGTTCTGTTTTCAACGTGCTTCTGGACTTCTGGATTTTCTTGTTTGTCTTTGTGTTTTTGAGAGTTGCCCTGCAAGGCTTTTTGTTCTCTGCTGTTTGTAAGTAAAGTCTTTGTTTCTATTCACCATTTTGGAGTTTTGAGTTTTTCCCCCTCTGCGTTTGGGTCCTAACCCCCCACGCCCCTGACACTCTTATCCACAGAGCCCTGTCATCCACATATAAAAATTTTCCTATGCTGTGTTCAACCTGAGAGAAGATGTCATTGATCATTATGTTGAATAACAACGGACTACATACACTACCTTGCGGAGTTCCATTCTCCACCATATATACACTGGAGTATTCCGCACCCACTCTTACTTGTATTTTCCTGTCAAGTAAGAAGTCCAGAACCCAATTATGTGGTCTACCGCCAATTCCCAATGACTATAATTTAATAAGCAGCCCTTCTTTCCAGAACATGTCGTATGCCTGTTCCACATCAAAGAAGACAGCTATCACTATTTCTTGTTGGTCTCTGCTTTCCTGATGTCTGATTCTAAGCACAATACAGAATCCATTGTATTCCGACCCCTTTGGAACCCACTTTGATAGGGAGACAAAAGAGCTTTACTTTCTAGGAAATATGTTAACCTCTCTGTGACCATTCGTTCCATGATTTTACATAAATGGGAAGTTAAGCAAATAGGTCTGTAACTAGAAGGATCTGAGGGGTCTTTTCCTGGTTTTAGAACAGGCACTATTATTGCTTGTCTCCACACTGAAGGAAGTTGACCAGTATCCCAAACCCTGTTAAACAGTCTTAACACTATTCCCAGTGTATTCTCTGTCATATGTGCCAACATGTTATAACATACAACATCTTTCGCAGGAGTGGTCTCACGAGCACTACTAATTGCTTTTCTCAGCTCAAACATACTGAAAAACAGGTCTAACGGATCTCCTGACATCTCAATTTTCTCTAATATTTTAATATTTTGTACTGCTTCTGTGTTTTGCGTGCTATTATATTGTGTTCCTTCCCCATTATTTATACACACCAAACAGTGATCATCTATAAATTCTTCAACAACTAACCCATTTGCATCTGTGCTATTGCTCCCCCATAATGAATTATGTGCATTGAAATCCCCACATTACACTAGCTTGCAATGGTCCCCCAACATCCCCTAATATATCCTGACTGAGTTTTCCACATGGATTATAATAGTTAATTATATGTATATTACCTCTGTCACATACCTTAATCACAATTGATTCATGATCTGTGCTTAGATGTATAACCTTATAACTCATTCCATTCTGTATGAATGTTGCAACTCCTCCTCTGCCAGATTCCCTATCTCTTCTAACTGCAGGATATCTCTTTACAATAAAATCCAACTGTGGTTTCAACCATGTCTCCTGTATACAAATTACATTAGGTTTCTCTCCAAAATCATTTATATACTTCCTAAACTCTTGGCCATTTGCAATTAAGCTTCTTGCATTAAACTGAAGTAGAATTAACACCATTAAGAGGGTCCAGCCCATGTTTGAGAGGGTTGTGTATCTTCATTAAGAATATCTTTAACAGTTTCCCAGTGCAACTCTTTCACGTCAAGGTACTTCTCAACTGATTTGACAATTATTTTGATCCTTTCATTTTGGCTTTTTGTCTGTGCCGAACAGTTGATTATCTCCGCCATAAAGAGTACAAAATCATTCTTACTCACTATCAGAGTTTCCTCCTTCAACTTATCGCATCTCTCACATTTTGCTGTATTTTTGTTCCTAGTGTCATTTTGTCTTGACACCTGCGTGTCTCCTGAAACCTTCTTTACTGCCTCTGCATAGCTGATTCCCTGGGCAACCTTGACTCTCTGCACCTCTACCGCTCTCTTACTAACCTCGCACCCACCATAAGCTGCGCTATGTTCCCCTCCACAATTGCAACATTTCACCTTTGCCCCCTCTGCACATTTGCCATACTCATGGTCTCCACTACATCTACCACACCTTTGCTTTCCCTTGCACACCGCTGCCACATGTCCAAATCTCTGACACTTGAAACATCTGAGTGGTGGGGGAACATACAGCCTCACATCATAACACATATATCCAATGAAGATCTTTTCCGGGAGTTTTTCTTCATCAAAGGTGATCAGAATCGAGAGACTATCACATTTAATCCCATTTCTGTTTGATTTCAGACGTTTCACCTCACTTACATTTACATTTTTTACATTCCTTTCACATCATCTGCTGGTACATTCACCGGAATCCCTGTGACACCTCCCCTGACCAATTTTCTGTCTCTAGTCAGAGTACATTGCACTATCCTGCAATTTATTTGCTTCATTGTGATTGCTCTCCCTTGTTGTCCTCCATCCCTACATATTATCAGCAGTGATCCATTTCTCAATATTTTAGCACTCCTTACCTCCCCAACTTCATTATTTATGGATTTAGTTAGCTGTATTGGATTCCAGTCCCCGAATAAAGCTCCCTCTTGTGCAAGTTTAACAATGACCTTGTAATCCTCTCCTCCTTTCTACTACAACTGCTCTCCCATCACAATCACTATCATCCAATTTAGTCTTTTTACTCTTTTTGCGTTTATGTGTACTAACTGTATTCCACTCTTCATAACTCCCGCCACCTTCTTCCACCTCTCCTAACTCGCTTCCTGATCCGTCACTTCCCTCTGCCATCTCCCGTCCAGTCACAGTCCAGTATTGCCAACCGCCCACTAGCGAGCATCCACCAGCGCTGATCAGAAGCAGCTTGCAGCAAGCTGGCGAATCTCCACCAGGAGGATCTCCACGCAGGGGACCGGAAGCACGTGACCTCCATGTGAAGGACCCAATGAACAAGTGGAAGTACCGAAAATTGCGTAAACTCCACACCACGAATGGAAGTCACCTGACCTCCTTTATTTAGGAAACAAGTTCGTTTAAGATGTTGCCATTTGCATATTGCGTCGTTCATGATTGCTTAACGGTAGATAATTCTCTGGTTACAACGCAGCACTTAGCTACGTTAAGATAACACCCTTAGTGCTCCGTATAAGCCAGGCGTAATGCTGGCTTCATGAGTTTTAATGTATAAATTATATATAATGCATATTTTAATTACTGTTTAGTTAAATGTACATTCACTGTAGCCTTACAGTAGGCCTATAAATAGTTTTAGAAGTGTCTTGGTATGCTGCAACCCCAACATCCTACCCTCGCATCTATGATATCATTTGTTTACTTCAAAAGGGAGTTGTCATCTGGAGGCACTCTCACACCTGCTTGTCTGCATTTACGATATCCGTCTGTTGTTTCTCATGGAACACAACTGACAGCTTCTAATGACCAATAAGACAATTTAAGTATTCATGTCTAATGAGAATATTTTTGATTAAACTCATTTTGATCTTTGTCTCCTGAGTATAAATCTCACTCCTGGATTAGATGCATCAACGCAAATTAAATATATGCTTTCTTGTCATCGAAAAGCAGATAACGATTGACCACATTCAAACATTGAGTCATAACTGTGGACACTAAATCCCAGATGAAGGGATTTACACCAAAGAAAGAAAGATCCAAAGAATAATTCCTCAGGAAATTATGCAGCAATGAGACATGTCAAAATTTGAATAGGCTTAATAAAATGAGACAAAAACCACTTTCTAATAGATTTTTCTTTAATCAAACATCCAAAATAAATACAATCAAGACAATCAAATTTCTTCAGCCTTTAATTGTGAAATCCACTGGCCATGGCAAATTCTGCCTGATAGCAGATGCAGCCATCATTCTTTTCCAAGATCCTGATGACGACCTTTAAAACAGAAAACACAAGTCATTAGTCCCCTTTACACATCACTGTTATTGTTTATCATGTAACCAAAATCAGTCAGCAATTCAATTGTTCTAAAACAAGAGAACATTGACCTTTGTTTTTCCAAAATAAAACATCCTTATACAATATAAAACCACCTAGACATGCCACAGACCTTCCCAATTCCCTCACGCGCATATACACACAGAATTCCTGTGCAAGCTCTGAATGTATACATGTTCACCTATTGCAGGTGTCGCTTGATTCACAACAGAATGTCCCATCCGTCAAATGCAGATGGGATGGACGAGCACAGTCTGTGTGGAACCACCCTTTACAGTTTGTAGCATTGCTACCCATTCAATGGTCTGCACGTCTGGATACAGCAGCCTGACAAAAAGAATGGTTACGTAGGTAACCTCGGTTCTATGAATAAAAGTCAACACGCCACTGTATGGGTCATCCTTGCCGAGAGGGTGAGCTACTAGGAGACTGAATAGCAAATTAACCACCACTATGGGGCGGACACGACGTCACGCAGTAAGCATTGCTTCATGTCCGCCGCTCATCCTCTTTTGCCGACTGAAGGTCATGGAATTCCCCAAGTGACGACGCCGAGTGGCGCGTTGACCTTTATTCATGGCCCTGCGCAGTCCCTCCATAGCAAATAAATAGATTATTGGTTTTTCTCACAGCCCCTGTATGGGAAACAGAAGACCGGATAGGGCACAGTGGGTGAAGTCTGGCCTCCTTAGGGGAGTCATGAGGGGGAGGATGAAAAGCCTCCAAAACCAAAGGCCGAGAAATGTACGACTGCGAGAGGACCTTGGCCGAAAAGCAGGATTAGGGAGCAGATAAGCTGCAAAGCCACCGTCACCCAGCCATAAACAGGAAGGGTGTACGGACAGTGCATGCAGCTCGCTCACACGCCTCGCAGAGGCAACGGCGAGCAGGCAAGCAGTTTTTAGGGAGAGGAGCTTCAGACTGAGACCGGCCAAGGGCTCAAAGGGCGGCTCAGTGAGGGCATTCAAAACCAGTTGTAAGTCCCAAGAGGGGAGCGAGGTCGACCTAGGTTCGCGAAGCCGCCTGGCTCCTCAGAGGAACTGGCTGATGAGAGGGTGCGAACCCACTGTCAGGCCATCGATACGCTCATGGCAGTCAGAGATGGCAGCCAAGTAACCTCTCAGCGTAGACTCCGCCAACCCCTCTTCAAAGAGGGACTGAAGGAACGCGAAGCTGACTGGAATGTCACAATAGACCGGGTCAGACCATTTTTCCTGTCACCAGCCACTGAACCTGCCCCACTTCCTGGCATAAAGTGCCCTCGTAGAGGGTGCTTTTGATGCCTAAAGTGTCCTTAGCACCGCTGGATCTAGGTCCCGTAACGACCTCCGTCCAGGGGCCAAACGTGCAGACTGTAAATCCCTGGGTTCGGATGCCATAGCAGGCCCTGGGCCTGCAACAGCATATCCACCCTGGTCAGGAGGCAACATGGGGCACCCACCAGCAGCTCCCTCAGGTCCGCCATCCAGGTCCGATGGGGCCAGTTGGGGGCAATCAGCAGAACTATTGCCCTCGACTGCCTGATCCTCGCCAGAACCACCGGCAGGAGAGGAAAAGGGGGAACGACATAAAGCAGCACTGGAGGCCACTGGTTTGCCAAAGCGTCCACACCCAGGGTCCCCACTGGCCCCACCATGGAGTACCACAGGGGGTAATGAGCATTCTCTAAGGACACAAAAAGGTCCACCTGAGCCACCCCGAAACAAGACCAAATGGCCTGCACAATGTCCGGGTGCAGGCGCCATTCCCCTGGTCTGGGGCCCCCCCTGGACAGCAGATCGGCTGCCACATTGGCTGTGCCTGGCAGGCGGACTGCCCTCATGGATACGCCTTGAGCGTGTGTCCAGAGCAGGAGTTGGCGTGCCTTGGCATGCAGGGTCGGAGACCGTAAACCGCCCTGTCGGATGATATAGGAGACAACGGTGGAGCTGTCTGATCGAACCAGGATGTGACCGGCCCCGGACTACTGGGAGGAAATGGGCCAGTGCTTCGGAAGCACTGCCTCAGTTTCTAGAAGGTTCATGTACCTCCCCGCCCATGGGGATGATTCACTGTCACCTGCCACTCCGCAGCAAACTGTGACAGGCTCTCCCGTAAAACACGCTGCCTCTCTGGGCTGAGGCCCAGGGCCCAAGGAGCTGGGTGAGGTCCCAAAAAGACCTGGCGTCCACCAGAGTGGGTGGGGCCAAGAGATGGAGGTGCTCCGCGACGAGCAGGTCTTCCAAACGCACTGGGTACTGGGGGCCTTGGTGTCGGAGCCTGCCTCACAGGACGCACCAGCTCCCTTCTCCAGCGCAACCTCTGCAGGTGGCCCAAACACCTCCCCAGGGACTACAGGGGCCGCGACGACTGCCATGCAGTCCTGGTCTGCCAGACTGGACTGGGACAGGCACACCTGGCGACAGGCCTGAACGACCGAGGCCATGGAATGCCCCAGGGCTTGGGCATGAGCACTAGCCCCATGCATCATGATGTCAACCAACCACAACATCCCCACCACTGAGTCACTGGGGCCAGCGGAGGACAGGTCCTGCAGCAACCCCTCAAAGTACACCAACAGTAGTGCATTGGTGCTGGCCAGGCGAGCTGACAAGGCAGAGGCCTGGTAGACCTTGCGCAGCTGACTGTCAGTAGACCAGCAGCACTTATTGGGATGCTGGGAATCACGTCCAGCCTTGCAAGCAGCCCCAGTGAGCATCGAAAATGTAGGCCCAACCTGAGGAACAGCAGCCACCCCATAGAACGCAGCACCAACCAGATTGGCAAGCTGGGTCCTGGGAAGTGCAGACATCCCAGGAGACTTCCAGGACAATTGTAACTCAGTTGTAAGTCAGGAAAAAGCGCCAAACCGTCCAGCTTGAGCCGCTGGGGGCCACAATCAAAAACTGAAGGAACAGGAGCAGAGGCTGGAGGGGGAAGGTGAGCACGCTCAGCTGCCCTGAAAATCACAGCCCGGTCAGAGGGATCCAGGGCAGGAGGCCCAGATGAAGGGGAGTACTCCTCCTGGTCAGACACAGACCCCTCCTCAGCCTCTGACTGTTGGGGGTCAAGCGGACGGTCCAGGCTGTCCGATGCTGCACTGGACAGCTCATCAGGGTGACGGCGGGGGCGTCTAGCCACAGGCTCCCAAGAGTCATGGGGCCTAGGTGGCTGCTGTTGCGATGCTACTAACCCTTGCAAGATCTGCTGTATTGTCCGCATCTGCAGCTGCAGCTGAAGGAGCTCAGGCTCCTGATGCCGGCGCTTCCCAGTACGCTTCCTGGCCACGGGCCTCTGCGTGTGCAATCCCTCCCCATCACGCTCCATACAAACTGGTTGCCCAGGTGGCACGCCATCCGCGGGCGAGCCACCACCTCCCGAATCCTATGCACCCTCCAACATGATGAATGCTGCAGTGCACACACCAACAATAAACCACGGACCTGCAGGGACTGCAGGGACACGAGGGGAGGAGGAGCCTAAGGTGACGTACAACCTCACGGACGCAGAGGCAGCCTTTGGCGTTGAAATGCTTGTATTCAGCGCACAAGTACAACAATATATCTATGATATAATGTATAAGTAGCAAAATAGTGCATGAATATTTTATATGGATACAACAGAAATGTGTGCAAAAATGCAAAACCAATTAAATTCAATATAGGTTACTATAACCAGAAAAATATCAGTAGTAAAACTAATATAATTCAAAGGTAACAGCAGTGAGCTGCTTAAACAACCTCACTAACAAAAAGCATTAGTCTTACCAGAAATGCGCACACATGCAATCAGCAGTACCAAACACAAAGCAGCACGCTGCGTGGGAGTGAAGATGCCTCGGGGAGCGTATTCCTTTTCAAGGAGAAGAGGCTCCGTTTGGCAGACGGGAGAAGGCAAAGTGGAGTCGCGAATTTGTGGATCAAAACAAAAATAACAAAGCTTGTCTGAAACGAAACGCAGAAGGTCAGTTTCAAATCATCAAGCAACGTAAAAAGGCACGATAAACCATGCAAATGACAATTTTAAATCAGTCTCTCAAGCTCAAACCTGTCTCGTAGGAGGCAAAAAGAGAATGAGCAGCGGACATGAAGCAATACTTATTGCGTGATGTCGTGTCCTCCCCGTAGTGGTGGTTAATTTGCTATTCAGTCTCCCTCTCGGCTCACCCTCTCGGCGAGGATGACCCATACAGTGGCATGTTGACCGAAATGAAATAGAACTGAATATTTGCCTTCTTTTTTGGTTTGAAGGTTGGGCATAGTAGGCGGTGGAGTAAGTGTCTGCAGCACGTTGCCTTCTTTAATTGTTGATGGAGAGCCAGCATTCCATACGGATATATGCATCTAAAACAGATATAGATTTAAATATTATTTACAGTAACATTTATGTGTTCCAAATTGTAATTACAAGGACAGTGGCCATGACATCACTTCACAGCAAGCAGAGGTGGGTAACCCGGCTTCAAAGAGTAAAAAGACTGACCATGTATTTGCTCCAGCACCATGCACTAAACCAGCTGATCACAATTACTAGTTCTCCCATCATGCTGAAGAGTTATGCTAATTAGAGTCAGCCGGTGGAAAACCAATGATGAAGACCAAAAAGAAGATGCAAAAGGAGATTTATTGCCGTTTAGACAGGTGGAAAACAGGTGGCCAGTATTGACAATGAAAAAAAGTGAAATAATAATAAAAATAAAAAAGACTTACAAAACAAAAAGAAAGTAACATGTAGCTATGTTTAGAAGGTTCAATAATAATAACAATAATAATAATAGTAATAATAATAATAATAATTAAAGCCACAAGCGGCGTTGGGAGGGGTCCAAGCATTGGCACTACTGCGCCCCCTATAGAGCAATTTTAAAATGGTTTTGTCCTCATGATCATATATCTTCACCCAACATATCTACTGAATATCACGATTGTATAAAATATTGATGACTTATGGCCAATTTTGTGTTAAGAGACATGCTTCGTTGAGGTCAAGAAGTTTGTAGGTTGACAGCGGCCATACTGTTTATCTGATTGGGCCCATTTATATTGCGTTTATGTAGGTTGTGCCCCTGAGGCTCCATATCCGATTTGGTGCTGATTGGCCCAAAATTGAAAAAGCCCTGTAGAAAAACCTGTTTTCAAACTAGACCTGATGGTGTCGGATTACTTAGCTGCATCGCCATGGATGTGTCCTAGCCGCTTGCTGTAGAGGCCTTCACCTTTCATAACACTTATAGATGGCATGTCGTAACACTTAGATGGCCCGGCGAGTATGTAGAGCTGCAGTGCTTCCACGCCGCAACTGAAAAAGGAGTCAGACACATATTCCAATCTATTGCTCAGCTTAGCAGAGAATGCACATTTCAGAGTGCCTCTGAGACAGAAAGAATAATAATACATATTTCAAATAATAAAAACGACATTGAGAAAAAACTAAACAAAAAATGAAATATCAACTGGCAATCCCTGCTACCTGCGTGCTGTGTGCAGAGGACCGTATTATTCCCGTAGCGCACAAGCCAAATCTGGCCAATCCTTGCCCATTCAGGGGGTACCCTATTTAAAGCTTTATAACTCCAGATGTGAACACCACAGAGACTTGAAAAATGGCTTAAATGAAGCAAGACATTTGTATCATTTACAATACTAGCTTAGATTACATTATATTCATAATTTTGGAAGAAATAAAGTTCACAAATATGCAATTGTCTAGGCAACAATCTAAAATGAATTTGATCCTTTTTAGTTTGCAATGAAATACTGGGAGATTGCATACATACAGCAGGTTAAAGTATACATGTCCTGGATAAAAAACTTCTTGACCACACGTTCATAAAATCTAAGGGTGGATATGTAGAACCCAGCATACAAATCTACCCAAAATGTCTAAATTATGCATTGCTGTACATCACAACAAATTCATGTATTTCACTACAAATCAACTGTTTTTCCTCAAGGAACACACTGTTGCATCATTTTCGAGTGGTAATTACAAGCTTTCTGTCAGTACAGTGGTAAAAAATAGCTAGGGGTCCAGAAACATATCCAAAATCTCCAAAAAGGAAAATAATTATTTTTGTCCATTGTAAAGCATATAAATGAGCCCCTTATGAACATTTAAGATGAAACATTGATAAAAGATTTAATGATAATTTAAAAATATTGTCACACAATGCTGTACAGTACCTAAATGTGTAGGCCTAATAATTAACTCTTGTATGTATTTCTCTACACTGTACTCTCATATGTTTTCTTGTATGGGGATGGGACGATATGAAAACAATTCTCAACCGTCCATCACGTTTTGGCAATGTTCCAACACTCTCCTCATCACTGTTGCATGCATCACAAAAACTATTACACCACTAACTAATGCTTACATTAATGTGAAATATCCACATTATATAATACCACTAACCTATGTAAATAACGTATATAACTTAAATATTTTTAGCAGTAATACTTACATAGCAATGATGAAATTTAATCTGTGTTCAGTAAATCGAGACAGAGACAGTAGGCTAAATAAATGATACAGTCCTATCCGCTTCTGTTTTGCTCCAGAAAACGATGTTAGATAGGTCTATCAGCAAAGATATGGCTTACCTGTGCCCTGAAGTCCTAAATAATAATAGCCTAGTACTTTCCAAGAAATGACGCAATATCGTTGACAACGTTTTGTTAGATGCAGCGTCGTTTACTGCTACCCCAGAGTGAATGTGATGACAAGAAAGTTTTTGCTTACCCTGACCGATAAAACGCTATTCCGAAAGCAAAATCAGACGTTATCCATCGTTAGAAAGCTTATACTCTCACCTACTGAATAAATGAATTGTCAATCAAGCCAGACTCTACTAAAAAGGGCGACAATGCCGTAAACGACAGGTGTGGTATTAGGCCTACTCACAGCTATTTTTGAAGGTACCAGGCATCACAAATTTGCGTATATTTCACAAACAGATTGTCCAAGACAATATATGACCACCAGCCTCGAAAGGGACATCTCTACGTATAAAACAATGGTAAGATTGTATATGTATTCAATATTTAGTCCCAGATATTGACTTTGGAATGTGTAACCCAGGTTACGAGAGCCTTATAATAAAATAAGTTTATAGTGGATTGATATAGAATCGTTGCCCGAATGAAGATTCAAATCCCTGGTTTGAATAACCAGCGCTTGACAGGACCTGCATTTGAATAATTTAGCTTTAAGCATTCTTTCTAACGTTTAATATGACCAATATTTTAATAAACCCGTAAAACTGAGCGTCATGTTCGAATTGTTCGTTTTATGTAGTTATGACGTTCTTAGAAGTTTGATTGAAATGTACTGTCTACACAGGTGGTGGCACACCTTAGCCGGTTTACTTTTTCTTTTGTAGCCTATTTACTGATTTGGTTATTGCGATCGTCACTCATGTTCTAGCTGATGTTATTGGTTAGAGGGCAGGATTACTGGGCCAAAATGCAATGCAGAGGCAGATATTTGGGGCACTTCAGATTGTGCATAGAAGCGAGCAGCTGTGTTGAATCTGCGATCGATTATTCAAGTTTTCGTGGTCTTAGAATTTTCGGGATTTTATTTTTTTGTGTGACTTGAAGTGAAGAAACTGTGACTTTGCCCACACAAGTCCGTGTGTGGTTAGAAGGTTTTATTTTTTCCCGTGACTTGAAGGGAAGAAAGTGTGTCTTTGCCCATACGAGTAACCTACGTGTGTGTTTAGAAGCAAATATTGTAGCTATTGCGAGTGGACCTCTCTGCTGTGGGCAACGTAGAGAGTTCCAGAATCTCCGGTGAAGGTGGATTCATTGCGATATCGGTAACGTTATTTTTCTTTTAGTAACCAAGCGTTGGGTACTGTTTTATCTATATTTCCCCAACAAAGCATTGGATGATTATTTTCGTCACGTAGCTTGCCAGGCGTTGGCTATCGGTGTAGCCTATATAAAATGCATGCTAGTTAGCAGCTAGCTAGCCACCTGTGCTGTTGTAGTTAATGTCAGCAGCTGGCGAATGTTATAGCCTGCTAGATAGCTGCTCGCTATCGCGTGGACTGTTATGCTTTGTGTCCGAGTCGGGAACAGAAGAGGAAAATCTCAGATGGCGCCCCAAGCATACCTGGAAACGCTTGGCGGTTCCTTTAAGCAACGAGGGATTTTATCCATCCCAGTTAGCTCCCTAAGCATACCTGGAAACGCTTGGCGGTTCCACTGGCACCGAGGGAGCGACATCCAGCCAACCGATTGCAGTTATCAACATGTTCTGCTGGGTTGGTGTAAAGAGGTCATCCTGGTCGTGAGTAAACTGGACCTTGCATCAAACAGGCCTGCAACGGGGGTGTTATTAGGGGTCCAAGCAGCGAAGCTGCTGGAACCCTATTGTATCTGTTAGGATTATTAGGGGTCCAAACAGCGAAGCTGGTGGGAACCCTATTGTATCTGTTAGGATTATTATTATTATTATTATTATTATTAGTATTATTATTATTATTATTATTAGGGGTCCAAGCAGCGAAGCTGGTGGAACCCTATTGTTTTTGTTAGGATTATTAGGGGTCCAAGCAGCGAAGCTGGTGGAACCCTATTGTATCGGTTAGGATTATTAGGGGTCCAAGCAGCGAAGCTGGTGGAACCCTATTGTATCTGTTAGGATTATTATTATTATTATTATTATTATTATTATTATTAGGGGTCCAAGCAGCGAAGCTGGTGGAACCCTATTGTATCTGTTAGGATTATTATTATTAGGGGTCCAAGCAGCAAAGCTGGTGGAACCCTATTGTATCTGTTAGGATTATTAGGGGTCCAAGCAGCGAAGCTGGTGGAACCCTATTGTATCTGTTAGGATTATTATTATTAGGGGTCCAAGCAGCGAAGCTGGTGGAACCCTATTGTATTTGTTAGGATTATTAGGGGTCCAAGCAGCGAAGCTGGTGAAACCCTGTTGTATCTGTTTGGATTATTATTATTATTATTATTATTATTATTATTATTATTATTCTTATTTTTCTCCGCTAAAAGTATCTGAGGCTCAGCAACCATAAGTCCTAGAGCAACCAAATTTGGCAGGTAGGTTTCTATGGCCCCCCACTACTCAGGCACTAAAAATCACCTATGTCGGCCAGATGGTGGCGCTATAACAAAGGGTAATGCGTAAAAGGCCATAACTCCGACACCATAAGTTAGATCAACACAAAACTTCATGGACCTATGCCTCTGAACGTGCTGTACAACTTTGTCATTGGGAACACCTATGTCCGCCATATTGTTTGCCCGCCATTTTGACTTTTTAGTTGGGGCGTGGAAGTTTTCTCCGCTAAAATGTCTGAGGCTCAGCAACCTTAAGTTGTAGTCCAACCAAATTTGGTAGGTCAGTTCCTATGGCCCTCCACTACTCAGGCACTACAAATCACCTATGTCGGCCAGATGGTGGTGCTATAACAAAAGGTCATGTTTAAAAGGTCATAACTCCCACACCGTAAGTCAGATCAACACAAAACTTCATTGACTGATGCATCTGAATGTGCTCTACAACTTTGCTATTGGGACCACCTATGTCCGCCATATGGTTTGCCCGCCATTTGGACTTTTTCATTAGGTGGGGTGCGGAAGAGCTGGAGGTCCAAATCTAAGTGCTACGACATCTAGTAAACTTCTTTACGGCAAGCGACATCCATGGCGACGCAAGTAATCCGACACCGTAGGGTTAGTTTTTTATCAGTGAGGGGACGGTCTTGGAACGGTAGGATACTGCCCTCTAGGGTTTTCGACACACTTGTTCCTGGTTATGGTTATACACTTTGTTGTACGTCGCTCTGGATATGAGCGTCTGCCAAATGCCTGTAATGTAATGTAGGCTAATATTCCATAACAACAAGATAAACCCGACATTTGCCCTAACAGCTCACCCACAGTAACTTTCAGGAGAAATCTCTCTACTCTGTCACAATCCTCCTAACAGCTCACCCACAGTAACTTTCAGGAGAAATCTCTCTACTCTGTCACAATCCTCCCTCATCTCCACTGCTCTGTCTACACTTCCCCCTCCTGCGTCTTTCTCTAACCTGCCAGTTGATCTTGCCACCTCCACCTTCAACTCCTGCCTCTCCCAGTCCCTCGACTCACTTTGTCCCCTTGTCTCCAAACCAGCACGCTCCTCACCCCCCTGCCCATGGCTGACTGAGTCACTACGCTCCAGCAGAACATCACTGCGGGCTGCAGAGAGGAAGTGGAGGAAATCCCGATCCTCTGATGACCTGACCGCATATCATACCCTGCTGGCGGCTTTCACATCTGCCCTCACCTCAGCGAAAGCCTCATTTTTCCAATCCAAGATCAGTGCATGTGTCTCTAATCCACGGAAACTATTCTCCACCTTCTCTTCCCTCCTCACCCCTCCTCCACCCCCACCTCCTTCTTCCCTCTCCGCAGATGACTTTCTGGCCGCCTTTGAAGGAAAGGTGGCTACAATCCGGAACTCCTTCGCCCATCCAGTGAGCCCCCCACCCCCCCGGGACAAACCCACAGCCACATTGACCTCCTTCGAGATGCTGGAGGACTCCGATGTATTACAACTCATCACCTCTCACCGTGCAACCACCTGTCCACTTGACCCCATCCCATCTAAAGTTCTCCAATCCATTTCCAGCGAGTTCCTTCCCTATCTGTCCTCTATTGTTAATTCCTCTCTCTCCTCTGGTCACGTTCCCTCTGATTTCAAGATGGCTGGTGTTACCCCACTTCTAAAGAAACCCACCTCAGACCCCTCCGATGTAACAAATTATCGACCCGTATCGCTTCTACCCTTTCTGTCCAAAACCCTTGAACGGGCAGTTCTTAAACAACTAACCTCTTTTCTCCATCAGAACAACCTGCTAGACCCTCACCAGTCTGGCTTCCGATCCAGACACTCAACAGAGACTGCGCTCCTAGGTGTGACGGAGGCACTTGCCACTGCAAGAGCCTCACGCCTCTCCTCTGTCCTGATCCTTCTTGACCTGTCTGCAGCTTTCGACACGGTCAACCATAAAATACTCCTCTCCACCTTGGCTGGGATGGGAATCGCCGGGACTGCCCTGTCTTGGTTCGCTTCCTATCTTGCAGATAGGACCTACCAGGTCACCTGGAAGGGGTCTGCCTCTGCTTCTCATCCACTTGTTACGGGAGTGCCACAGGGATCTGTACTGGGTCCTCTGCTGTTCTCTTTATACACCAGATCTCTTGGTTCAGTAATTAATTCACATGGCTTCTCCTATCATTGTTATGCAGATGACACACAACTCTTCTTTTCGTTCCCCCCCTCAGCCACACAGGTCAATGATAAGATCTCTTCCTGCCTGGCTGACATCTCCACCTGGATGGCCAGCCACCATCTGAAGCTCAACCTCAACAAAACTGAGCTGCTCTTCTTCCCATGCAAGACCTCCTTACTTCGTGAGCTCTCAATCACGGTTGATGGCACCACAGTGACTGCCTCTCACTCTGCCAAGAGCTTGGGGGTGGTCCTGGATGACCAACTGGACCTCAAGGAGCACATCAAGGCAACATCACGGTCCTGCAGATTCCTTCTGTACAACATCAGAAGGATTCGACCATACCTGACGACGCACTCCACCCAGCTGCTCGTCCAGGCTACGGTGACCTCTCGCCTTGATTACTGCAACTCTCTCCTTGCAAGCCTGCCAGCTTGTGCCATACAGCCACTTCAGATGATTCAGAATGCCGCTGCCCGACTCATCTACAACCTTCCCAAATTCTCCCACGTCACTCCTCTGCTGCGATCACTCCACTGGCTACCTGTCGCCGCCAGGATCCGGTTCAAAACCCTGACCCTTGCCTACACTGCTGCCAACAGGACAGCCCCCATCTACTTGCAGGACATGATTCGCTTCTACGTGCCTGCTCGACCACTCCGCTCTGCGGAAGCAGGGCAGCTAGTAACCCCTCCCACCCGCCCAAAGGGATCACAGAGCTTCTCCACCCTAGCTCCCCAGTGGTGGAACGAACTTCCCGTCCCTCTCCGAACCTCCCCCTCACTACCCATCTTCCGCCGTGGCCTGAAGACTCATCTCTTCAGACTATACCTAGATTAACCACCACCATGCTGTATATTTCACTCTTTAATTAAAAAAAAAAAAAAAAAAAAACCCCTTTTCATGTCACTTGTATTTGTCTTTGTCCTAATACTGTAGCTTATTCTTCTGCCTAGTTGGCTTTGCAGAGGTTAGGTTAGAATAGTGTTCACTGTGTGAACTGTGTTCTTAGCCAGAAATAGCTGTACAAATTAAGTATTATACCTTTCTGAACTTGTGTTCAGCAGTTGCCTACGACCATGATATGCACTTTTTGTACGTCGCTTTGGATAAAAGCGTCTGCGAAATAAATGTAATGTAATGTAATGTAATGTAATGTAAAATATGCCAATACAGCAGTGAAAACGCTGCTTACTGAATAACGCAATAAACGAGACAAAGTTTTTTAAAATTATACCATCTCATATTACAGTCAATATCTGGGACTAATCATTGAATAAATATACAATCTTACCATTGGTTTTACGCGTGTCCCTTTTGCGACTGAGTGGTCATATGTTGTCTTGGACAATCCCTTTGTGATTCCTGTTGCTTACGGCGTTGTCGCCGTTTTTAGTACAATTTGGCTTGATTGACAGTTCATTTATTCAGTAGGTGAGAGTATAAGCTTTCTAACGATGTATAACATGTCTGATTTTGCTTTTGGAATAGCGTTTTATAGGTCAGTGTAACCAAAATTTTTCTTATCTGCCAATGTCTAAATGAATAAAACGGTAGGCTACTTTGCGCGCAGCGCGCGGATCGCGAGTTGATATTACGTCTTTTATTTCCGTTTTTTCTCAATGTCTTATTTATTATTTGAAATGTGTATTTATGTGATATTATTCTATCTGTCTCTGTGGCGCTCTGAAATGTGCATTCTCTGCTAAGCTGAGCAATGGATTGGAATATGTGTCTGACGTAGTGTTGCACGGTATACCAAAACTTCAGCACTTTCTCAGTACTTAAAAAAAATAAATAAATAAAAAAGAAACGGTTCGGTATTAGAATATTCCGACGTTCGGTAGTTTTGAGTCAAATGTAAAAGCCAGGGAAAATTGTCTCCCGCATTACTGATTTAGAGGATGAAAAGTGTAAATTGTCAGAATCTTCGCTAGAAGGCAGTAGCAACTAAGGTTGCCAAGTGAGGTGACTTGCGCTTGCACTCAGCTCCTTGATACAGCGCAAGCTTTGACTCAGTTCACTTCAGTACCAATAGGTGTTCCAATTTGGAAATATTTTATTATAGATAGATGCTGTATTGTTATTAAAATATGCTGCTTTTTAAATCTATTTACAGGTGAAAGACCTGTTTTAAACATTATTTAGTTTACAACTGTTTAATTTTTGAAATATATTTAACATATTTATCTATTGTTCAGTGTTGTAACACTATAAGCCTATGCATATTAATATGTTGAAGAGGCTTCAACTTAAAGGTTGTTAATGAACCAGGTTGTTAATAAACCATGAATTCGAAAATGAGGTCAACCCTTGTGGACATTACGTTTCTCATCTATTAAGGTAATTTCAGTATCGTTATGTGGTGAGTATCGAATGAGCATCGTTTAAGTTTCAAGTATCATTTCAGTATTGACTATCTTGATACTAAACCTGGTATCACTATCAAAGTCAAAATTTTGGTATCGTGACATTACTAGTGTGATGCCTTTTTTAGTTGCAGCGCAGAAACACTGCAGCTGTGCATACACGCCGGACCATCTAAGTGTTACGACATAGTAAAGGCCTTGACGGGAAGTGGCCAGGACATATCCATGGTGACGTAACTAAGTCATCCAACAGCGTCTCTTAGCACCAAATTGGCCATAAGTCATCAATATTTCATACGATCATCATGATATTCAGTAGGTATGCTGGGTGAAGGCATATGATCATGAGGAAAAAGCCATTTAAAAATAGTTCCATAGGGGGCGCGATGGTGCCAATGCTTGGACCCCTCCCAACGCCGCTTGCGGCTTTAATTATTAGGGGTCCAAGCAGCGAAGCTGGTGGAACCCTATTTTATCTGTTCGAATTATTATTATTATTAGGGGTCCAAGCAGCAAAGCTGGTGGAACCCTATTGTTTTTGTTAGGATTATTATTATTATTATTATTATTATTATTATTATTATTATTATTATTATTATTATTATTATTATTAGTGTGGTTGCCTTAGGCAATCACACTGCTATTATCTCACATATTATTATTATTAGGGTGGTTGCCTTAGGCAAACACACTATTATTATTGCACATATTTATTAGTGTGGTTGCCTTAGGCAATCACACTATTATTATTGCACATATTATTAGTGTGGTTGCCTTAGGCAATCACACTATTATTATTGCACATATTATTATTATTAGTGTGGTTGCCTTAGGCAAACACACTATTATTATTGCACATATTTATTAGTGTGGTTGCCTTAGGCAATCACACTACTATTATCTCACATATTATTATTATTATTATTAGTGTGGTTGCCTTAGGCAATCACACTACTATTATCTCACATATTATTAGTAGTGTGGTTGCCTTAGGCAAACACACTATTATTATTGCACATATTATTTATTATTAGTGTGGTTGCCTTAGGCAAACACACTATTATTATTGCACAAATTTATTTATTATTATTATTATTATTATTATTCCGCCAGTTTTTTGGACCGCTACTCCTCCCAGAGTTTTCGCACCACATACACATGCCATATGTCAAATTGACCAGCTTCTTTGGGAATCGATGGCTATTACTTTGTGGAAAGTTTCGCTGCACGGTTTTTGAGAAATATGACTTTTTATGGCCAATTTTCCCCATTGAAAATGAATGGGGCGGTGACGTCATAAAAATGTGAATTATGAAGTTACAGCATTGGTCGGCTTTGCACACGTGATGCGGTCCGCTGTACGTGTCCTCACCAGCCACCAGAAAGGATATAGCTGAACGCGGAAGTGAACGGATAAAACAGTATTCCAATGCAAAATTACAAATGAAAACGCTGTCAGCTAGGTATATCAACAAAACATATGGCTTAGGCATACCCAGAAGTCCTCAATAATAACAGTATTTCACAAGATATTACGCAAATTCTTTGACGACGTTTCGTCAGGTCCAGCGTCTTTGAATGCTAATGCTAACAAAGACTACATGCATTGTATGCGACGATTAAAAAACTTTCGGTTGACCTAAAAAAACGATATTCCAAAACCAAAATTAGACGTGCTGTTATACCTGGTTAGAAAGCTTATGCTCTCACCTACTGAATAAACGAATTCTCAAACAAGCCAGACTGTACTAAAGAGTGCAACAACGCCGTCAACAACACGTGTGCAGCAGCTTCTGGTCCGGTCTTACTTCAGAAAACCATGTGGGCTTGTAATACCACACATGTTGCTTTGGGTGTTGTCGAACTTTGTAGTACAATCTGCCTTCATCTACACATCATCGATCTAATAGGTGACAGAATAAGCTTTCTAACAATGTATAATATGTCAAATTTTACTTTTGTAATACCGTTTTAAATTCCAGCGAGTTGGAAACTTTGGTCTCGTTATAACTGCATTACACATCAGTCTGCATTACACGTCAGACTTAGGGTTTTTCCAAGACCCTCTGAACATGCCAGCTAGCTTTGTGATTCGCCGTCACTCGTCACCGCATACCGCAAGTAAAACACTGAGATCTCAAATTTTGATGAAAGGATAATTTAGCTCTGAATATATGTGTCGCAAATCAACTCGTTGTAGTGATGTTATAGCAGGTACACAATGCCCTGTCTCTGCTTATACTACAGAAACTGTTCACTCCGTTCAGCACAAAGTCGACTTTGCATTGGTGGCAACCACACTTCACAATTTCTGCAGGAATTGTCTAGTTATTAGTGTGGTTGCCTTAGGCAAACACACTATTATTATTGCACATATTTATTTATTATTATTATTATTCCGCCAGTTTTTTGGACCGCTACTCCTCCCAGAGTTTTCGCACCACATACACATGCCATATGTCAAATTGACCAGCTTCTTTGGGAATCGATGGCTATTACTTTGTGGAAAGTTTCGCTGCACGGTTTTTGAGAAATATGACTTTTTATGGCCAATTTTTCCCATTGAAAATGAATGGGGCGGTGACGTCATAAAAATGTGAATTATGAAGTTACAGCATTGGTCAGCTTTGCACACGTGATGCGGTCCGCTGTACGTGTCCTCACCAGCCACCAGAAAGGATATAGCTGAACGCGGAAGTGAACGGATAAAACAGTATTCCAATGCAAAATTACAAATGAAAACGCTGTCAGCTAGGTATATCAACAAAACATATGGCTTAGGTATACCCAGAAGTCCTCAATAATAACAGTATTTCACAAGATATTATGCAAATTCTTTGACGAGGTTTCGTCAGGTCCAGCGTCTTTGAATGCTAATGCTAACAAAGACTACATGCATTGTATGCGACGATTAAAAAACTTTCGGTTGACCTAAAAAACGATATTCCAAAACCAAAATTAGACGTGCTGTTATACCTGGTTAGAAAGCTTATGCTCTCACCTACTGAATAAACGAATTCTCAAACAAGCCAGACTGTACTAAAGAGTGCAACAACGCCGTCAACAACACGTGTGCAGCAGCTTCTGGTCCGGTCTTACTTCAGAAAACCATGTGGGCTTGTAATACCACACATGTTGCTTTGGGTGTTGTCGAACTTTGTAGTACAATCTGCCTTCATCTACACATCATCGATCTAATAGGTGACAGAATAAGCTTTCTAACAATGTATAATATGTCAAATTTTACTTTTGTAATACCGTTTTAAATTCCAGCGAGTTGGAAACTTTGGTCTCGTTATAACTGCATTACACATCAGTCTGCATTACACGTCAGACTTAGGGTTTTTCCAAGACCCTCTGAACATGCCAGCTAGCTTTGTGATTCACCGTCACTCGTCACCGCATACCGCAAGTAAAACACTGAGATCTCAAATTTTGATGAAAGGATAATTTAGCTCTGAATATATGTGTCGCAAATCAACTCGTTGTAGTGATGTTATATCAGGTACACAATGCCCTGTCTCTGCTTATACTACAGAAACTGTTCACTCCGTTCAGCACAAAGTCGACTTTGCATTGGCGGCAACCACACTTCACAATTTCTGCTGGAATTGTCTAGTTAGTGTGGTTGCCTTAGGCAAACACACTATTATTATTGCACATATTTATTATTATTATTATTAGTGTGGTTGCCTTAGGCAAACACACTATTATTATTGCACATATTTATTATTATTATTATTAGTGTGGTTGCCTTAGGCAAACACACTATTATTATTGCACATATTTATTTATTATTATTATTATTATTATTATTCCGCCAGTTTTTTGGACCGCTACTCCTCCCAGAGTTTTCGCACCACATACACGTGCAATATGTCAAATCGAGCGGCTTGATCGGGAATGGTGTGCTATTACTTTGTGGAAAGTTTCGGTGCACGGTTTTTGAGAAATTCCACGTTTTTTGGGAAATTTTTCCCATAGAGAATGAATGGTGGAATGTTCACCCTTGTGATGTCACAATGCTGTCTTCACACCTTTATGATGTCACAATGCTCTGTATTCTAGCAGCAGTACTCTGGTCTCTCTCTAGATTTGAACATTCTGCCATTCATCTCTATGGGGAAAAATTGCCCACAAATTGTGCAATGCCTCATTGGACATGGTAGAGAGTCCTTTGTCCATTGGTGTAGATCAGCCTCGCCCCCATTCCTGATTGGCCGATGTTTGATATTTCATAACTTTTGAACCGTTTGTCATAGAAAATTATGGGTCATGTCATTGGACTCAGTAAAGACCTAGCAACCGCCTAGAACTCCATAGCAACCTCCTAGCAACACCCTAGCAACCGCCTATAACTCCAAAGCAACGACCTAGCAACACCCTAGCAACCACCTAGAATAACCTAGCAACCGCCTAGAACTCCATTGCAACCACCTAACAACACACTAGCAACCACCTGGAACACCATAGCAACCACCTAACAACACCATAGCAACCACCTAGAACTCCATAGCAACCACCTAGCAACACCCTAGCAACCACCTGGAACTCCATAGCAACCACCGAGCAACACCCTAGCAACCACCTAGAACACCCTAGCAACCGGCTATAACTCCATAGCAACCACCTAGCAACACCATAGCAACCACCTAGAACTCCATAGCAACCACCTAGCAACACCCTAGCAACCACCTGGAACACCATAGCAACCACCTAGCAACACCCTAGCAACCACCTAGAACACCCTAGCAACCAGCTTTAACTCCATAGCAACCACCTAGCAACACCCTAGCAACCACCTGGAACACCATAGCAACCACCTAGCAACCCCCTAGCAACCACCTGGAACACCATAGCAACTGCGTAGCAACACCCTAGCAACCGCCTATAACTCCATAGCAACCACCTAGCAACATCCTAGCAACCACCTAGAATACCCTAGCAACACCCTAGCAACCGTCTATAGCTCCATAGCAAATGCCTAGCAACACCCTAGCAACCGCCTATAACTCCATAGCAACCACCTAGCAACATCCTAGCAACCACCTAGAATACCCTAGCAACACCCTAGCAACCGTCTATAGCTCCATAGCAAATGCCTAGCAACACCCTAGAAACCGGCTATAACTCCATAGCAACCACCTAGCAACACCATAGTAACCACCCACAACTCCATAGCATCCACCTAGCAACACCCTAGCAACCACCTAGAATACCCTAGCAACCACCTAGCAACACCATAGCAACCACCTGAAACAGCATAACTGCCTAGCAACACCCTAGCAACCGCCTATAACTCCATAGCAACCTCCTAGCAAACACATAGCAACACCCTAGCAACTGCCTATAACTCAATAGCAACCACCTACCAACATCCTAGCAACCACCTAGCAACACCCTAGCAACCACCTGGAACACCATAGCAAATGCCTAGCAACACCCTAGCAACCCGCTATAACTTCATAACAACCACCTAGCAACACCCTAGCAACCACCTTGAACTACATAGCAACCATCCAGCAAAACCCAAGCAACCACCTAGAACACCATAGCAAATGCCTAGCAACACCCTAGCAACCAGCTATAACTCCATAGCAACCACCTAGCAACACCCTAGCAACCACCTAGAACTCCATAGCAACCACCTAGCAACACTCTAGCAACCACCTGTAACACCATAACAAAAGCCTAGCAAAACCCTAGCAACCAGCCATAACTCCATAGCAACCACCTAGCAACACCCTAGCAACCACCAAGAACTCCATAGCAACCACCTAGCAACACCATAGCAACCACCTGGAACACCATAGCAACCACCTAGCAACATCCAAGCAACCACCTAGAATGCCTTAGCAACCGCCCTGAACTCCATAGCAACCACCTAGCAACAACCTAGCAACTGCCTAGATTCCCATAGCAAGCACCTAGCATCACCCTAGCAACCAACTAGAACTCCATAGGAACTACCTAGAACACCCTAGCAACCACCTGGAACACCATATCAACCACCTAGCAACATCCTAGCAACTGCCTCGAACTCCACAGCAACCACCTACAACACCCTAGCAACCGCCTAGAATTCCATAGCAACCGCCTGGAACTCCATAAAACCACCTAGCAACACCCTAGCAACCGCCTCAAACTCCATAGCAACCACCTACCAACACCCTAGACACCACTTAAAACACCATAGTCACCACCAGAACATCATAGCAACTACCTACCACTGTTCACTCTGTTCAGCAGAAAGTCGACTTTGCATTGGCGGCAACCACACTTCACAATTTCTGCAGGAATTGTCTAGTTATTATTATTATTATTATTATTATTCCGCCAGTTTTTTGGACCGCTACTCCTCCCAGAGTTTTCGCACCACATACACGTGCAATATGTCAAATCGAGCGGCTTGATCGGGAATGGTGTGCTATTACTTTGTGGAAAGTTTCGGTGCACGGTTTTTGAGAAATTCCACGTTTTTTGGGAAATTTTTCCCATAGAGAATGAATGGTGGAATGTTCACCCTTGTGATGTCACAATGCTGTCTTCACACCTTTATGATGTCACAATGCTCTGTTTTCTAGCAGCAGTACTCTGGTCTCTCTCTAGATTTGAACATTCTGCCATTCATCTCTATGGGGAAAAATTGCCCACAAATTGTGCAATGCCTCATTGGACATGGTAGAGAGTCCTTTGTCCATTGGTGTAAATCAGCCTCGCCCCCATTCCTGATTGGCCGATGTTTGATATTTCATAACTTTTGACCCGTTTGTCATAGAAAATTATGGGTCACGTCATTGGACTCAGTAAAGACCTAGAAACCGCCTAGAACTCCATAGCAACCTCCTAGCAACACCCTAGCAACCGCCTATAACTCCAAAGCAACGACCTAGCAACACCCTAGCAACCACCTAGAATAACCTAGCAACCGCCTAGAACTCCATAGCAACCACCTAACAACACACTAGCAACCACCTGGAACACCATAGCAACCACCTAGCAACACCATAGCAACCACCTAGAACTCCATAGCAACCACCTAGCAACACCATAGCAACCACCTGGAACTCCATAGCAACCACCTAGCAACACCCTAGCAACCACCTAGAACACCCTAGCAACCGGCTATAACTCCATAGCAACCACCTAGCAACACCATAGCAACCACCTAGAACTCCATAGCAACCACCTAGCAACACCCTAGCAACCACCTAGAACAACCTAGCAACCGCCTAGAACTCCATAGCAACCACCTAACAACACACTAGCATCCACCTGGAACACCATAGCAACTGCCTAGAACTCCATTGCAACCACCTAGCAACACCCTAGCAACCACCTAGAACTGCATAGCAACCACCATGCAACACCCTAGCAACCACGTGGAACACCATAGCAAATGCCTAGCAACACCCTAGCAACCGCCTATAACTCCATAGCAACCACCTAGCAACACCATAGCAACCACCTAGAACTCCATAGCAACCGCCTAGAACTCCATAGCAACTACCTAACAACATACTAGCAACCACCTGTAATACCATAGCAACTGCCTAGAACTCCATAGCAACCACCTAGCAACACCCTAGCAACCACCTAGAACTGCATAGCAACCACCTAGCAACATCCTAGCAACTGCCTAGAACTCCATAGCAACCGCCTAGAATACCCTAGCAACACCCTAGCAACCGGCTATAACTCCATAGCAACCACCTAGCAACACCATAGCAACCACCTAAATCTCCATAGCAACCAACTAGCAACACCCTAGCAACCACCTGGAACACCATAGCAACCACCTAGCAACACCCTAGCAACCACCTGGAACACCATAACAACCGCCTAGCAACACCCTAGCAACCGCCTATGACTCCATAGCAACCACCTTGCAACACCCTAGCAACCACCGGGAACACCATAGCAACCACCTAGCAACACCCTAGCAACCGCCTATAACTCCATAGCAACCACCTTGCAACACACTAGCAACTACCTGGAACACCATAGCAACCACCTAGCAACACCCTAGCACCCACCTAGCAACTCCATAGCAACCACCTAGAACTCCATAGCAACCACCTAGCAACACCATAGCAACCACCTGGAACACCTTAACAACTGCCTAGCAACACCCTAGCAACCACCTGGAACACCATAACAACTGCCTAGCAACACCATAGCAACCGCTTATATCTCCATAGCAACCACCTAGCAACATCCTAGCAACCACCTAGAATACCCTAGCAACACCCTAGCAACCCCCTATAACTCCATAGCAACCACCTAACAACACACTAGCACCCACCTGGAACACGATAGCAACCACCTAGAACACCCTAGCAACCAGCTATAACTCCATAGCAACCACCTAGCATCTCCATAGCAACCACCTAGAACTCCATAGCAACCACCTAGCAACACCATAGCAACCACCTGGAACACCATAACAACTGCCTAGCAACACCCTAGCAACCGCCTATAACTCCATAGCAACCACCTAGCAACATCCTAGCAACCACCTAGAATACCCTAGCAACACCCTAGCAGCCGTCTATAGCTCCATAGCAAATGCCTAGCAACACCCTAGCAACCGGCTATAACTCCATAGCAACCACCTAGCAACACCATAGTAACCACCCAGAACTCCATAGCATCCACCTAGCAACACCCTAGCAACCACCTAGAATACCCTAGGAACCACCTAGCAACACCATAGCAACCACCTGAAACAGCATAACTGCCTAGCAACACCCTAGCAACCGCCTATAACTCCATAGCAACCTCCTAGCAAACACATAGCAACACCCTAGCAACTGCCTATAACTCAATAGCAACCACCTACCAACATCCTAGCAACCACCTAGCAACACCCTAGCAACCACCTGGAACACCATAGCAAATGCCTAGCAACACCCTAGCAACCATCTATAACTTCATAACAACCACCTAGCAACACCCTAGCAACCACCTTGAACTCCATAGCAACCATCCAGCAAAACCCTAGCAACCACCTAGAACACCATAGCAAATGCCTAGCAACACCCTAGCAACCAGCTATAACTCCATAGCAACCACCTAGCAACACCCTAGCAACCACCTAGAACTCCATAGCAACCACCTAGCAACACTATAGCAACCACCTGTAACACCATAACAAAAGCCTAGCAAAACCCTAGCAACCAGCCATAACTCCATAGCAACCACCTAGCAACACCCTAGCAACCACCAAGAACTCCATAGCAACCACCTTGCAACACCATAGCAACCACCTGGAACACCATAGCAACCACCTAGCAACATCCAAGCAACCACCTAGAATGCCTTAGCAACCGCCCTGAACTCCATAGCAACCACCTAGCAACAACCTAGCAACTGCCTAGATTCCCATAGCAAGCAACTAGCATCACCCTAGCAACCAACTAGAACTCCATAGGAACTACCTAGAACACCCTAGCAACCACCTGGAACACCATATCAACCACCTAGCAACATCCTAGCAACTGCCTAGAACTCCACAGCAACCACCTACAACAACCTAGCAACTGCCTAGAATTCCATAGCAACCACCTGGAACTCCATAGAACCACCTAGCAACACCCTAGCAACCGCCTCAAACTCCATAGCAACCACCTACCAACACCCTAGACACCACTTAAAACACCATAGTCACCACCAGAACATCATAGCAACTACCTACCACTGTTCACTCTGTTCAGCAGAAAGTCGACTTTGCATTGGCGGCAACCACACTTCACAATTTCTGCAGGAATTGTCTAGTTATTAGTGTGGTTGCCTTAGGCAAACACACTATTATTATTGCACATATTTATTTATTATTATTATTATTATTCCGCCAGTTTTTTGGACCGCTACTCCTCCCAGAGTTTTCGCACCACATACACGTGCAATATGTCAAATCGAGCGGCTTGATCGGGAATGGTGTGCTATTACTTTGTGGAAAGTTTCGGTGCACGGTTTTTGAGAAATTCCACGTTTTTTGGGAAATTTTTCCCATAGAGAATGAATGGTGGAATGTTCACCCTTGTGATGTCACAATGCTGTCTTCACACCTTTATGATGTCACAATGCTCTGTTTTCTAGCAGCAGTACTCTGGTCTCTCTCTAGATTTGAACATTCTGCCATTCATCTCTATGGGGAAAAATTGCCCACAAATTGTGCAATGCCTCATTGGACATGGTAGAGAGTCCTTTGTCCATTGGTGTAGATCAGCCTCGCCCCCATTCCTGATTGGCCGATGTTTGATATTTCATAACTTTTGAACCGTTTGTCATAGAAAATTATGGGTCACGTCATTGGACTCAGTAAAGGCCTAGCAACCGCCTAGAACTCCATAGCAACCTCCTAGCAACACCCTAGCAACCGCCTATAACTCCAAAGCAACGACCTAGCAACACCCTAGCAACCACCTAGAATAACCTCGCAACCGCCTAGAACTCCATAGCAACCACCTAACAACACACTAGCAACCACCTGGAACACCATAGCAACCACCTAGCAACACCATAACAACCACCTAGAACTCCATAGCAACCACCTAGCAACACCCTAGCAACCACCTGGAACTCCATAGCAACCACCTAGCAACACCCTAGCAACCACCTAGAACACCCTAGCAACCGGCTATAACTCCATAGCAACCACCTAGCAACACCATAGAAACCACCTAGAACTCCATAGCAACCACCTAGCAACACCCTAGCAACCACCTGGAACACCATGGCAACCACCTAGCAACACCCTAGCAACCACCTAGAACACCCTAGCAACCAGCTTTAACTCCATAGCAACCACCTAGCAACACCATAGCAACCATCTAGAACTCCATAGCAACCACCTAGCAACACCCTAGCAACCACCTGGAACACCATAGCAACCACCTAGCAACCCCCTAGCAACCACCTGGAACACCATAGCAACTGCGTAGCAACACCCTAGCAACCGCCTATAACTCCATAGCAACCACCTAGTAACATCCTAGCAACCACCTAGAATACCCTAGCAACACCCTAGCAACCATCTATAGCTCCATAGCAAATGCCTAGCAACACCCTAGCAACCGCCTATAACTCCAAAGCAACCACCTAGCAAAATCCTAGCAACCACCTAGAATACCCTAGCAACACCCTAGCAACCGTCTATAGCTCCATAGCAAATGCCTAGCAACACCCTAGCAACCGGCTATAACTCCATAGCAACCACCTAGCAACACCATAGTAACCACCCAGAACTCCATAGCATCCACCTAGCAACACCCTAGCAACCACCTAGAATACCCTAGCAACCACCTAGCAACACCATAGCAACCACCTGAAACAGCATAACTGCCTAGCAACACCCTAGCAACCGCCTATAACTCCATAGCAACCTCCTAGCAAACACATAGCAACACCCTAGCAACTGCCTATAACTCAATAGCAACCACCTACCAACATCCTAGCAACCACCTAGCAACACCCTAGCAACCACCTGGAACACCATAGCAAATGCCTAGCAACACCCTAGCAACCAGCTATAACTTCATAACAACCACCTAGCAACACCCTAGCAACCACCTTGAACTCCATAGCAACCATCCAGCAAAACCCTAGCAACCACCTAGAACACCATAGCAAATGCCTAGCAACACCCTAGCAACCAGCTATAACTCCATAGCAACCACCTAGCAACACCCTAGCAACCACCTAGAACTCCATAGCAACCACCTAGCAACACTCTAGCAACCACCTGTAACACCATAACAAAAGCATAGCAAAACCCTAGCAACCAGCCATAACTCCATAGCAACCACCTAGCAACACCCTAGCAACCACCAAGAACTCCATAGCAACCACCTTGCAACACCATAGCAACCACCTGGAACACCATAGCGACCACCTAGCAACATCCAAGCAACCACCTAGAATGACTTAGCAACCGCCCTGAACTCCATAGCAACCACCTAACAACAACCTAGCAACTGCCTAGATTCCCATAGCAAGCACCTAGCATCACCCTAGCATCCAACTAGAACTCCATAGGAACTACCTAGAACACCCTAGCAACCACCTGGAACACCATATCAACCACCTAGCAACATCCTAGCAACTGCCTAGAACTCCACAGCAACCACCTACAACACCCTAGCAACCGCCTAGAATTCCATAGCAACCGCCTGGAACTCCATAGAACCACCTAGCAACACCCTAGCAACCGCCTCAAACTCCATAGCAACCACCTACCAACACCCTAGACACCACTTAAAACACCATAGTCACCACCAGAACATCATAGCAACTACCTACCACTGTTCACTCTGTTCAGCAGAAAGTCGACTTTGCATTGGCGGCAACCACACTTCACAATTTCTGCAGGAATTGTCTAGTTATTATTATTCTTTCTTTCCACCCATTTTTTGGACCGCTACTCCTCCCAGAGTTTTTGCACCACATACACGTGCCATATGTCAAATTGACCGGCTTCTTTGGGAATCGCGTGCTATTACTTTGTGGAAAGATTCGCTGCACGGTTTTTGAGAAATATGACTTTTTATGGCCAATTTTTCCCCATAGGGATGAATGTAAAACGTGACGTCATACATATGTGAGCGGTGAAGTCACAGCATTGGTCGGCTTAGCACACGTGATGCACTTTTAACCTGCTTCATCTACAGGAAATTTAGAATCCAGATGCGGTGCATATCTCCATTTTCGTCGGTCGTAATTACAGAAAACACACATTCGTAAACTTCAAATGATTCATACCACAATGTAGATAAAACCTTGGCGAAGACGTACATGCACGGATTGTGTTGTTCAAACGAGGTTTCCTGGCGACTTAGCCACCACAGTGGATATAGCTTAATGCGGAAGTGCACGCGATAAAAACGGTATTCCAAATGCAAAATTACAAATGAAAACGCTGTCAGCTAGGTATATCAACAAACATATGACTTAGGCATACCCAGATTTCCTCAAAAATAATAGTATTTCACAAGATATTACGCAAAATCGTTGTCAACGTTTCGTCAAATGCAGCGTCTTTGAATGCTACTAGTGCTAACAAAGAGTGCATGCATTGAATGCGACGATTAAAACACTTTCGGTTGACCTAAAAAACGATATTCCAAAACCAAAACTACACGTGTTATACCTGGTTAGAAAGCTTATGCTCTCACCTACTGAATAAACGAATTCTCAAACAAGCCAGACTGTACTAAAGAGTGCAACAACGCCGTCAACAACACGTGTGCAGCAGCTTCTGATCCGGTCTTCAGTGGGCTTGTAATACCACACATGTTGCTTTGGGTGTTGTCGAACTTTGTAGTACAATCTGGCTTGATCTACACATCATCGATCTAATAGGTGACAGAATAAGCTTTCTAACAATGTATAATATGTCAAATTTTACTTTTGTAATACCGTTTTATATTCCAGCGAGTTGGAAACTTTGGTCTCGTTATAACTGCATTACACATCAGTCTGCATTACACGTCAGACTTAGGGTTTTTCCAAGACCCTCTGAACATGCCAGCTAGCTTTGTGATTCGCCGTCACTCGTCACCGCATACCGCAAGTAAAACACTGAGATCTCAAATTTTGATGAAAGGATAATTTAGCTCTGAATATATGTGTCGCAAATCAACTCGTTGTAGTGATGTTATAGCAGGTACACAATGCCCTGTCTCTTCTTATACTACAGAAACTGTTCACTCCGTTCAGCACAAAGTCGACTTTGCATTGGCGGCAACCACACTTCACAATTTCTGCAGGAATTGTCTAGTTATTATTATTAGTGTGGTTGCCTTAGGCAAACACACTATTATTATTGCACATATTTATTATTATTATTATTATTCCGCCAGTTTTTTGGACCGCTACTCCTCCCAGAGTTTTTGCACCACATACACATGCCATATGTCAAATTGACCGGCTTCTTTGGGAATCGATGGCTATTACTTTGTGGAAATTTTCGCCGCACGGTTTTTGAGAAATATGACTTTTTATGACCAATTTTTCCCATTGAAAATGAATGGGGCGGTGACGTCATAAAAAATGTGAATTATGAAGTTACAGCATTGGTCGGCTTTGCACACGTGATGCGGTCCGCTGTTCGTCCTCACCAGCCAGAAAGGATATAGCTGAACGCGGAAGTGAACGGATAAAACAGTATTCCAAATGCAAAATTTCAAATGAAAACGCTGTCAGCTAGGTATATCAACAAAACATATGGCTTAGGCATACCCAGAAGTCCTCAATAATAACAGTATTTCAAGATATTACGCAAATTCTTTGACGACGTTTCGTCAGGTCCAGCGTCTTTGAATGCTAATGCTAACAAAGACTACATGCATTGTATGCGACGATTAAAAAACTTTCGGTTGACCTAAAAAAACGATATTCCAAAACCAAAATTAGACGTGCTGTTATACCTGGTTAGAAAGCTTATGCTCTCACCTACTGAATAAACGAATTCTCAAACAAGCCAGACTGTACTAAAGAGTGCAACAACGCCGTCAACAACACGTGTGCAGCAGCTTCTGATCCGGTCTTCAGAAAACGATGTGGGCTTGTAATACCACACATGTTGCTTTGGGTGTTGTCGAACTTTGTAGTACAATCTGCCTTCATCTACACATCATTGATCTAATAGGTGACAGAATAAGCTTTCTAACAATGTATAATATGTCAAATTTTACTTTTGTAATACCGTTTTATATTCCAGCGAGTTGGAAACTTTGGTCTCGTTATAACTGCATTACACATCAGTCTGCATTACACGTCAGACTTAGGGTTTTTCCAAGACCCTCTGAACATGCCAGCTAGCTTTGTGATTCGCCGTCACTCGTCACCGCATACCGCAAGTAAAACACTGAGATCTCAAATTTTGATGAAAGGATAATTTAGCTCTGAATATATGTGTCGCAAATCAACTCGTTGTAGTGATGTTATAGCAGGTACACAATGCCCTGTCTCTGCTTATACTACAGAAACTGTTCACTCCGTTCAGCACAAAGTCGACTTTGCATTGGCGGCAACCACACTTCACAATTTCTGCAGGAATTGTCTAGTTATTATTATTCTTTCTTTCCACCCATTTTTTGGACCGCTACTCCTCCCAGAGTTTTCGCACCACATACACGTGCCATATGTCAAATTGACCGGCTTCTTTGGGAATCGATGGCTATTACTTTGTGGAAAGTTTCGCTGCACGGTTTTTGAGAAATATGACTTTTTATGGCCAATTTTTCCCCATAGGGATGAATGTAAAACGTGACGTCATACATATGTGAGCGGTGAAGTCACAGCATTGGTCGGCTTAGCACACGTGATGCACTTTTAACCTGCTTCATCTACAGGAAATTTAGAATCCAGATGCGGTGCATATCTCCATTTTCGTCGTAATTACAGAAAACACACATTCGTAAACTTCAAATGATTCATACCACAATGTAGATAAAACCTTGACGAAGACGTACATGCACGGATTGTGTTGATCAAACGAGGTTTCCTGGCGACTTAGCCACCACAGTGGATATAGCTTAATGCGGAAGTGCACGCGATAAAAACGGTATTCCAAATGCAAAATTACAAATGAAAACGCTGTCAGCTAGGTATATCAACAAACATATAGCTTAGGCATACCCAGAAGTCCTCAATAATAACAGTATTTCACAAGATATTACGCAAATTCTTTGACGACGTTTCGTCAGGTCCAGCGTCTTTGAATGCTACTAGTGCTAACAAAGAGTGCATGCATTGAATGCGACGATTAAAAAACTTTCGGTTGACCTAAAAAAACGATATTCCAAAACCAAAATTAGACGTGCTGTTATACCTGGTTAGAAAGCTTATGCTCTCACCTACTGAATAAACGAATTCTCAAACAAGCCAGACTGTACTAAAGAGTGCAACAACGCCGTCAACAACACGTGTGCAGCAGCTTCTGATCCGGTCTTCAGTGGGCTTGTAATACCACACATGTTGCTTTGGGTGTTGTCGAACTTTGTAGTACAATCTGGCTTGATCTACACATCATCGATCTAATAGGTGACAGAATAAGCTTTCTAACAATGTATAATATGTCAAATTTTACTTTTGTAATACCGTTTTATATTCCAGCGAGTTGGAAACTTTGGTCACGTTATAACTGCATTACACATCAGTCTGCATTACACGTCAGACTTAGGGTTTTTCCAAGACCCTCTGAACATGCCAGCTAGCTTTGTGATTCGCCGTCACTCGTCACCGCATACCGCAAGTAAAAGACTGAGATCTCAAATTTTGATGAAAGGATAATTTAGCTCTGAATATATGTGTCGCAAATCAACTCGTTGTAGTGATGTTATAGCAGGTACACAATGCCCTGTCTCTGCTTATACTACAGAAACTGTTCACTCCGTTCAGCACAAAGTCGACTTTGCATTGGCGGCAACCACACTTCACAATTTCTGCAGGAATTGTCTAGTTATTATTATTATTCCACCAGTTTTTTGGACCGCTACTCCTCCCAGAGTTTTCGCACCACATACACGTGCAATATGTCAAATCGAGCGGCTTGATCGGGAATGGTGTGCTATTACTTTGTGGAAAGTTTCGTTGCACCGTTTTTGAAAAATTTGAATTTTTGTGTGCAATTTTTCCCCATAGAGAATGAATGGCGGAATGTTCACTCTTGTGATGTCACAATGCTCTGTCTTCTCACCCCTGTGATGTCACAATGGTCTGTCTTCTAGCAGCAGTACTCTGGTCTCTCTCTAGTTTTGAACATTCTGCCATTCATCTTTATGGGGAAAAATTGCCCACAAATTGTGCAATGCCTCATTGGACATGGTAGAGAGTCCTTTGTCCAAATTTGGAGATCAGCCTTGCCCCCTTTCCTGATTGGCCGATGTTTGATATCTCATAACTTTTGAACCGTTTTTCATAGAGAACTATGGGTTGCGTCATTGGACTCAGTAAAGACCTAGCAAACCCCTAGCAACATCCTAGCAACCGCCTGTAACTCCATAGCAACAACCTAGCATCACCATAGCAACCACCTAGAACACCCTAGCAACCGCCTAGAACTCCATAACAAACACCTAACAACACACTAGCAACCACCTGTAACACCGTAGCAACACCCTAGCAAACACATGGAACACCATAGCAAATGCCTAGCAACACCCTAGCAACCGGCTATAACTCCATAGCAACCACCTAGCAACACCATAGCAACCACCTAACAACACCCTAGCAACCACCTGGAACACCATAGCAACCACCAAGCAACAACCTAGCAACCACCTGGAACACCATAACAACTGCCTAGCAACACCCTGGCAACCGCCTATAACTCCATAGCAACCACCTAGCAACATCCTAGCAACCACCTGGAAAACCCTAGCAACCACCTAGCAACACCCTATCAACCACCTGGAACACCATAACAACTGCCTAGCAACCGCCTATAACTGCATAGCAACCACCTAGCAACATCCTAGCAACTACCTAGAATACCCTAGCAACCGCCTGTAACTCCACAGCAAATGCCTAGCAACACCCTAGCAACCGGCTATAACTCCATAGCATCCACCTAGCAACACCATAGCAACCACGTAGAACTCCATAGCATCCACCTAGCAACACCCTAGCAACCAAATAGAACACCATAGCAACCACCTAGCAACCACCTGGAACACCATAGCAACCAACTAGCAACACCCTAGCAACCACCTGGAACACCATAACAACTGCCTAGCAACACCCTAGCAACCGCCTATAACTCCATAGCAACCACCTAGCAACATCCTAGCAACCACCTAGAATACCCTAGCAACACCTTAGCAACCGCCTATAACTCCATAGCAAATGCCTAGCAACACCCTAGCAACCACCTAGAATACCCTAGAAACCACCTAGAACACCATAATAACTGCCTAGCAACACCCTAGCAACCGCGTATAACTCCATAGCAACCTCCTAAAAACCACCTAGCAACACCCTAGCAACCGCCTATAACTCCATAGCAAATGCCTAGCAACACCCTAGCAACAGGCTATAACTCCATAGCAACCACCTAGCAACACCATAGTTACCACCTAGAACTCCCTAGCATCCACCTAGCAACACCCTAGCAACCACCTAGAACACCATAATAACTGCCTAGCAACACCCTAGCAACCGCCTATAACTCCATAGCAACCACCTAGCAACCACTTAGAATACCTTAGCAACCACCAAGCAATGCCCTAGCAACCACCTAGAACTCCATAGCAACCACCTAGCAACACCCTAGCAACCGCCTATAACTCCATAGCAACCACCTAGCAACATCCTAGCAACCACTCAAAAATTACCCTAGCAACCACCTAGCAATGCCCTAGCAACCACCTGGAGCTCTATAGCAACCACCTGGAACTCCATAGCAACCACCTAGCACCACCCCAGCAACCACCTGGAACACCATATCAACCACCTAGCAACATCCTAGCAACTGCCTAGTACTCCATAGGAACCACCTAGAACACCCTAGCAACTGCCTAGAATTCCATGGAAACCACCTAGTAACACCCTAGCAACCGCCTCAAACATCAGAGCAACTACCTACCACTGTTCACTCTGTTCAGCAGAAAGTCGACTTTGCGTTGGCGGCAACCACACTTCACAATTTCTGCAGGAATTGTCTAGTTATTATTATTATTATTCCGCCAATTTTTTGGACCGCTACTCCTCCCAGAGTTTTCACACCACACGCACGTGCAATGTGTCAAATCGAGCGGCTTGATCGGGAATGGTGTGCTATTACTTTGTGGAAAGTTTCGTTGCACGGTTTTTGAATAATTTGACTTTTTGTGTGCAATTTTGCCCCATAGAGAATGAATGGCGGAATGTTCAGCCTTGTGATGTCACAATGCTCTGTCTTCTCACCCCTGTGATGTCACAATGGTCTGTCTTCTAGCAGCAGTACTCTGGTCTCTCTCTAGATTTGAACATTCTGCCATTCATCTCTATGGGGAAAAATTGCCCACAAATTGTGCAATGCCTCATTGGACATGGTAGAGAGTCCTTTGTCCATTGGTGGAGATCAGCCTTGCCCCCCTTCCTGATTGGCCGATGTTTGATATTTCATAACTTTTGAACCGTTTGTCCTAGAGAACTATGGGTCGCGTCATTGGACTCAGTAAAGACCTAGCAACCGCCTAGAACTCCATAGCAACCCCCTAGTAACATCCTAGCAACCGCCTATGACTCCATAGCAAAGACCTAGAAACACCCTAGCAACCACCTAGAACAACCTAGCAACCGCCTAGAACTCCATAGCAACCACCTAACAACACACTAGCATCCACCTGGAACAACATAGCAACTGCCTAGAACTCCATAGCAACCACCTAGCAACACCCTAGCAACCGCCTATCACTCCATAGCAACCACCTAGCAAAACCATAGCAACCACCTAGAACTCCATAGCAACCGCCTAGAACTCCATAGCAACTACCTAACAACTAACTAGCAACCACCTGTAATACCATAGCAACTGCCTAGAACTCCATAGCAACCACCTAGCAACACCCTAGCAACCACCTAGAATTGCATAGCAACCACCTTGCAACACCCTAGCAACCACGTGGAACACCATAGCAAATGCCTAGCAACACCCTAGCAACCGCCTATAACTCCATAGCAACCACCTAGCAACACCATAGCAACCACCTAGAACTCCATAGCAACCACCTAGCAACACCCTAGCAACCACCTGGACCACACCATAGCAACCACCTAGCAACAACCTAGCAACCACCTGGAACACCATAACAGTGCCTAGCAACACCCTAGCAACCGCCTATAACTCCATAGCAACCACCTAGCAACATCCAAGCAACCACTCAGAATACCCTAGCAACTGCCTAGCAAAGCCCTAGCAACCACCTAGAACTCCATAGCAACCGCCTATAACTCCATAGCAACCAGCAGCAACATCCTAGCAACCACCTGGAACACCATAACAACTGCCAAGCAGCACCCTAGCAACCGCCTATAACTCCATAGCAATGACCTAGCAACACCCAAGCAACCACCTAGAACTCCATAGCAACCACCTAACAACACACTAGCAACCACCTGGAACACCATAGCAAATGCCTAGCAACACCTTAGCAACCGGCTATAACTCCATAGCAACCACCTAGCAACACCATAGCAACCAGCTAGAACTCCATAACAAACACCTAGGAACACCCTAGCAACCACCTGGAACACCATAGCAACTGCCTAGCAACACCCTAGCAACCACCTGGAACACCATTATAACTGCCTAGCAAAACCCTAGCAACCGCTTATAACTCCATAGCAACCACCTAGCAACATCCTAGCAACCACCTAGAATACCCTAGGAACACCCTAGCAACCTCCTAAAACTCCATAGCATCCACCTAGCAACACCCTAACAACCACCTAGAATACCCTAGCAACCACCTAGAACACCATAATAACTGCCTAGCAAAACCTTAGCAACCACCTATAACTCCATAGCAACCACCTAGCAAAATCCTAGCAACCACCTGGAGCTCCATAGCAACCACATAGCAACATCCTAGCAACTGCCTAGAACTCCATAGCAACCACCTAGAACACCCTAGCAACCGCATAGAATTCCATAGCAACCGCCTAGAACTCCATAGAACCACCTAGATCACCCTAGCAACCGCCTAGAATTCCATAGCAACCGCCTAGAACTCCATAGAACCACCTAGAACACCCTAGCAACCGCCTAGAATTCCATAGCAACCGCCTTGAACTCCATAGCAACACCCTAGACCCCACCTAAAACACCATAGTCACCACCAGAACATCATAGCAACTACCTACCACTGTTCATTTTGTTCAGCAGGAAGTCGACTTTATATTGGCGGCAACCATACTTCACAATTTCTGCAGGAATTGTCTAGTTATTTATTTATTAGTGTGGTTGCCTTAGGCAAACACACTATTATTATTGCACATATTTATTATTATTATTATTAGTGTGGTTGCCTTAGGCAAACACACTATTATTATTGCACATATTTATTTATTATTATTATTATTATTATTATTATTCCGCCAGTTTTTTGGACCGCTACTCCTCCCAGAGTTTTCGCACCACATACACGTGCAATATGTCAAATCGAGCGGCTTGATCGGGAATGGTGTGCTATTACTTTGTGGAAAGTTTCGGTGCACGGTTTTTGAGAAATTCCACGTTTTTTGGGAAATTTTTCCCATAGAGAATGAATGGTGGAATGTTCACCCTTGTGATGTCACAATGCTGTTTTCACACCTTTATGATGTCACAATGCTCTGTTTTCTAGCAGCAGTACTCTGGTCTCTCTCTAGATTTGAACATTCTGCCATTCATCTCTATGGGGAAAAATTGCCCACAAATTGTGCAATGCCTCATTGGACATGGTAGAGAGTCCTTTGTCCATTGGTGTAGATCAGCCTCGCCCCCATTCCTGATTGGCCGATGTTTGATATTTCATAACTTTTGAACCGTTTGTCATAGAAAATTATGGGTCACGTCATTGGACTCAGTAACGACCTAGCAACTGCCTAGAACTCCAAAGCAACGACCTAGCAACACCCTAGCAACCACCTAGAATAACCTAGCAACCGCCTAGAACTCCATAGCAACCACCTAACAACACACTAGCAACCACCTGGAACACCATAGCAACCACCTAGCAACACCATAGCAACCACCTAGAACTCCATAGCAACCACCTAGCAACACCCTAGCAACCACCTGGAACTCCATAGCAACCACCTAGCAACACCCTAGCAACCACCTAGAACACCCTAGCAACCGGCTATAACTCCATAGCAACCACCTAGCAACACCATAGCAACCACCTAGAACTCCATAGCAACCACCTAGCAACACCCTAGCAACCACCTGGAACACCATAGCAACCACCTAGCAACACCCTAGCAACCACCTAGAACACCCTAGCAACCAGCTTTAACTCCATAGCAACCACCTAGCAACACCATAGCAACCACCTAGAACTCCATAGCAACCACCTAGCAACACCCTAGCAACCACCTGGAACACCATAGCAACCACCTAGCAACCCCCTAGCAACCACCTGGAACACCATAGCAACTGCGTAGCAACACCCTAGCAACCGCCTATAACTCCATAGCAACCACTTAGCAACATCCTAGCAACCACCTAGAATACCCTAGCAACACCCTAGCAACCGTCTATAGCTCCATAGCAAATGCCTAGCAACACCCTAGCAACCGCCTATAACTCCATAGCAACCACCTAGCAACATCCTAGCAACCACCTAGAATACCCTAGCAACACCCTAGCAACCGTCTATAGCTCCATAGCAAATGCCTAGCAACACCCTAGCAACCAACTATAACTCCATAGCAACCACCTAGCAACACCATAGTAACCACCCAGAACTCCATAGCATCCACCTAGCAACACCCTAGCAACCACCTAGAATACCCTAGCAACCACCTAGCAACACCATAGCAACCACCTGAAACAGCATAACTGCCTAGCAACACTCTAGCAAACACATAGCAACACCCTAGCAACTGCCTATAACTCAATAGCAACCACCTACCAACATCCTAGCAACCACCTAGCAACACCCTAGCAAGCACCTGGAACACCATAGCAAATGCCTAGCAACACCCTAGCAACCAGCTATAACTTCATAACAACCACCTAGCAACACCCTAGCAACCACCTTGAACTCCATAGCAACCATCCAGCAAAACCCTAGCAACCACCTAGAACACCATAGCAAATGCCTAGCAACACCCTAGCAACCAGCTATAACTCCATAGCAACCACCTAGCAACACCCTAGCAACCACCTAGAACTCCATAGCAACCACCTAGCAACACTCTAGCAACCACCTGTAACACCATAACAAAAGCCTAGCAAAACCCTAGCAACCAGCCATAACTCCATAGCAACCACCTAGCAACACCCTAGCAACCACCAAGAACTCCATAGCAACCACCTAGCAACACCATAGCAACCACCTGGAACACAATAGCAACCACCTAGCAACATCCAAGCAACCACCTAGAATGCCTTAGCAACCGCCCTGAACTCCATAGCAACCACATAGCAACACCCTAGCAACCATCAATAACTCCATAGCAACCTCCTAGCAACCACCTAGAATACCCTAGCAACCACCTAGCAACACCCTAGCAACCACCAGGAACACCATAACATCTGCGTAGCAACACCCTCGCACCCGCCTATAACTCCATAGCAACCACCTAGTAACACCATAGCAACCACCTAGAACTCTATAGCATCCACTTAGCAACACCCTAGCAACCACTTAGAATACCCTGGCAACCACCTAGCAACACCCTAGCAACCGGCTCTAACTCCATAGCAACCACCTAGAATACCCTAGCAACCACTTAACAACACCATAGCAACCACCTGGAACACCATAATAACTGCCTAGCAACACCCTAGCAACCGCCTATAACTCCATAGCAAATGCCTAGCAACACCCTAGTAACCGGCTATAACTCCATAGCAACCACCTAGCAACACCTTAGCAACCACCTAAATCTCCATAGCACCCACCTAGCAACACCTAGCAACATCCTAGCAACCACTTAGCAACCACTCGGAACACCATAACAACTGTCTAGCAACACCCTAGCAACCGCCTATAACTCCATAGCAACCACCTAGCAACATCCTAGAATGCACTTAGAATACCCTAGCAACGACCTAGCAATGCCCTAGCAACCACCTAGAGCTCCATAGCAACCACCTGGAACTCCATAGCAACCACCTAGCACCACCCTAGCAACCACCTGGAACACCATATCAACCACCTAGCAACATCTTAGCAACTGCCTTGAACTCCATAGCAACCACCTAGCAACACCCTAGCAACCGCCTATAACTCCATAGCAACCTCCTAGCAACACCCTAGACACCACCTAAAACACCATAGTCACCACCAGAACATCATAGCAACTACCTAACACTGTTCACTCTGTTCAGCAGAAAGTCGACTTTGCGTTGGCGGCAACCACACTTCACAATTTCTGCAGGAATTGTCTAGTTATTATTATTATTATTCCGCCAGTTTTTTGGACCGCTACTCCTCCCAGAGTTTTCGCACCACATACACGTGCAATATGTCAAATCGAGCGGCTTGATCGGGAATGGTGTGCTATTACTTTGTGGAAAGTTTCGGTGCACGGTTTTTGAGAAATTCCACGTTTTTTGGGAAATTTTTCCCATAGAGAATGAATGGTGGAATGTTCACCCTTGTGATGTCACAATGCTGTCTTCACACCTTTATGATGTCACAATGCTCTGTTTTCTGGCAGCAGTACTCTGGTCTCTCTCTAGATTTGAACATTCTGCCATACATCTCTATGGGGAAAAATTGCCCACAAATTGTGCAATGCCTCATTGGACATGGTAGAGAGTCCTTTGTCCATTGGTGTAGATCAGCCTCGCCCCCATTCCTGATTGGCCGATGTTTGATATTTCATAACTTTTGAACCGTTTGTCATAGAAAATTATGGGTCACGTCATTGGACTCAGTAAAGACCTAGCAACCACCTAGAACTCCATAGCAACCTCCTAGCAACACCCTAGCAACCGCCTATAACTCCAAAGCAATGACCTAGCAACACCCTAGCAACCACCTAGAATAACCTAGCAACCGCCTAGAACTCCATAGCAACCACCTAACAACACACTAGCAACCACCTGGAACACTATAGCAACCACCTAGCAACACCATAGCAACCACCTAGAACTCCATAGCAACCGGCTATAACTCCATAGCAACCACCTAGCAACACCATAGCAACCACCTAGAACTCCATAGCAACCACCTAGCAACACCCTAGCAACCACCTGGAACACCATAGCAACCACCTAGCAACACCCTAGCAACCACCTAGAACACCCTAGCAACCAGCTTTAACTCCATAGCAACCACCTAGCAACACCATAGCAACCACCTAGAACTCCATAGCAACCACCTAGCAACACCCTAGCAACCACCTGGAACACCATAGCAACCACCTAGCAACCCCCTAGCAACCACCTGGAACACCATAGCAACTGCGTAGCAACACCCTAGCAACCGCCTATAACTCCATAGCAACCACCTAACAACACACTAGCAACCACCTGGAACACTATAGCAACCACCTAGCAACACCATAGCAACCACCTAGAACTCCATAGCAACCGGCTATAACTCCATAGCAACCACCTAGCAACACCATGGCAACCACCTAGAACTCCATAGCAACCGCCTAGAATTCCATAGCAACCGCCTGGAACTCCATAGAACCACCTAGCAACACCCTAGCAACCACCTAGAACACCCTAGCAACCACCTACCAACACCCTAGACACCACTTAAAACACCATAACAAAAGCCTAGCAAAACACCAGAACATCATAGCAACTACCTACCACTGTTCACTCTGTTCAGCAGAAAGTCGACTTTGCATTGGCGGCAACCACACTTCACAATTTCTGCAGGAATTGTCTAGTTATTATTATTATTATTATTCCACCCATTTTTTGGACCGCTACTCCTCCCAGAGTTTTCGCACCACATACATGTGCAATGTGTCAAATCGAGCGGCTTGATCGGGAATGAAGTGCTATTACTTTGTGGAAAGTTTGGGTGGACGGTTTTTGAGAAATTTGACTATTTTGGGGGAATTTTTCCCATAGAGAATGAATGGTGGAATGTTCACCCTTGTGATGTCACAATGCTGTCTTCTCACCTTTATGATGTCACAATGGTCTGTCTTCTAGCAGCAGTGCTCTGGTCTCTCTCTGGCTTTGGACATTCAGCATTCATCTCTATGGGGCAAAATTGCCCTCAAATTGTGGGATGGCTCATTGGACGTGTTAGAGAGTCGATTGTCCATTGGTGTAAATTAACCTCGCCCCCTTTCCTGATTGGCCGACATTTTATATTTAATAACTTTTCAACCGTTTGTCATAGAGAATTGTGGATCGCGTCATTGGACTCAGTATAGACGGAGCAACCACCTAGCAACACCCTAGCAACCACCTAGAACAGCTTAGCAACAGCCTGGAACTCCATAGCAACCACCTAGCAACAGCATAGCAACTGCCTAGAACTCTATAGCAAATACTTAGAAAACCCTAGCAACGACCTGGAACTCCATAACAACCATCTAGCAACACCCTAGCAACCACCTAAAACACCCTAGCAACTGCTTAGAACTCCATAGCAACCACCTAGCAACACCTTAGCAACCGCTTAGAACTCTATGGGAACGACCTAGCAACACCCTAGCAACCACTTAGAACAGTCTTGCAACAGCCTAGATCTCCATAGCAACCACCTAGAAACACCATAGCAACCACCTAGAACTCCATAGCAACCACCTAGCAACACCCTAGCAACCACCTGGAACACCATAGCAACCACCTAGCAACACCCTAGCAACCACCTGGAACACCATAACAACTGCCTAGCAACACCCTAGCAACTGCCTATAACTCCATAGCAACCACCTAGCAACATCTTAGCAACCATCTAAAATACCCTAGCAACACCCTAGCAACCGCCTATAACTCCATAGCAAATGCCTAGCAACACCCTAGCAACCGGCTATAAGTCCATAGCAACCACCTAGCAACATCCTAGCAACCACTTAGCAACCACTGGGAACACCATAACAACTGTCTAGCAACACCCTAGCAACGGCCTATAACTCCATAACAACCACCTAGCAACATCCTAGCAACCACTTAGAATACGCTAGCAACCACCTAGCAACACTATAGTAACCACCTAGAACTCCATAGCAACCACCTAGAATACCCTAGCAACCACCTAGCAACACCCTAGCAACCACCTGGAACACCATAACAACTGCTTAGCAACAACCTAACAACCGCCTATAACTCCATAGCAACCTCCTAGCAACCACCTAGCAACTGCCTATAACTCAATAGCAACCACCTAGCAACATCCTCGCAACCACCTAGCAACACCCTAGCAACCACCTGGAACACCATAAAAACTGCCTAGCAACACCCTAGCAACCGCCTATAACTCCATAGCAACCCCCTAGCAACATCCTAGCAACCACCTATAACTCCATAGCAACGACCTAGCAACACCCTAGCAACCACCTAGAACAACCTAGCAACCGCCTATAACTCCATAGCAACCACTTAACAACACACTAGCAACCACCTAGAATACCCTAGCAACACCCTAGCAACCGCCTATAACTCCATAGCAAATACCTAGCAACACCCTAGCAACATCCTAGGAACCACCTAGAATACCCTAGCAACACCCTAGCAAATGCCTATAACTTCATCGCAACCACCTAGCAACACCATAGCAACCACCTAAAACTCCATAGCAACCACCTAGCAACACCCTAGCATCCACCTGGAACACCATAGCAACCACTTAGCAACAGCCTAGCAACCACCTGGAACACCATAACAACTGCCTATCAACACCCTAGCAAACGCCTATAACTCCATAGCAACCACCTAGCAACATCCTAGCAACCACCTAGAATACCCTAGCAACAACCTAGCAACCGCCTATAACTCCATAGCAAATGCCTAGCACCACCCTAGCAACCAGCTATAACTCCATAGCAACCACATAGCAACACCACAGCAACCACCAAGAACGCCATAGCAACCACCTAGCAACACCATAGCAACCACCTGGAACACCATAGCAACCACCTAGCAACACCCTAGCAACCACCTAGAATACCCTAGCAAACACCTAGCAGTGCCCTAGCAACCACCTGGAACAGCATAACAACTACCTAGCAACACCCTAACAACCACCTATAACTCAATAGCAACCTCATAGCAACCACCTAGCAACAGCCTAGCAACCGCCTATAACTCCATAGCAACCACCTAGCAACATCCTAGCAACCACCTAGCAACACCCTAGCAACCACCTGGAACACTATAACAACTGCTAGCAACACCCTAGCAACCACCTATAACTCCATAGCAACCACCTAGCAACATCCTAGTAACCACTTAGATTACCTTAGCAACCACCTAGCAATGCCCTAGCAACCACCTGGAGCTCCATAGCAACCACCTAGCACCACCCTAGCAACCACCTGGAACACCATATCAACCACCTAGCAACATCCTAGCAACTGCCTAAAATTCTATAGAAACCTAGCAACACCCTAGCGACCGCCTCAAACATCATAGCAACTACCTACCACTGTTCACTCTGTTCAGCAGAAAGTCGACTTTGCTTTGTCGGCAACAACACTTCACAATTTCAGCAGGAATTGTCTAGTTAGTGTGGTTGCCTTAGGCAAACACACTATTATTATTGCACATATTATTATTATTATTATTATTATTATTATTATTATTATTATTATTCCACCCATTTTTTGGACCGCTACTCCTCCCAGAGTTATCGCACCACATACATGTGCAATATGTCAAATCGAGCGGCTTGATCGGGAATGGTGTGCTATTACTTTGTGGAAAGTTTCGGTGCACGGTTTTTGAGAAATTCCACTTTTTTTGGGAAATTTTTCCCATAGAGAATGAATGGTGGAATGTTCACCTTTGTGATGTCACAATGCTGTTTTCTCACCTTTGTGATGTCACAATGCTCTGTCTTCTAGCAGCAGTACTTTGGTCTCTCTCTAGATTTGAACATTCTGCCATTCATCTCTATGGGGAAAAATTGCCCAAAAATTGTGCAATGCCTCATTGGACATGGTAGACAGTCCTTTGTCCATTGGTGGAGATCAGCCTTGCCCCCCTTCCTGATTGGCCGATGTTTTATATTTCATAACTTTTGAACCGTTTGTCATAGAGAACTATGGGTTGCGTCATTGAACTCAGTAAAGACCTAGCAACCGCCTAGAACTCCATAGCAACCCCCTAGCAACATCCTAGCAACCGCCTATAACCCCATAGCAACGACCTAGCAACACCCTAGCAACCGCCCAGAACTCCATAGCAACTACCTAGCAACACCCTAGCAACCACCTAGAACTGCATAGCAACCACCTAGCAACACCATAGCAACCACCAAAAACCCCATAGCAACCACCTAGCAACACCCCAGCAACCACCTGGAACACCATAGCAACCACCTAGCAACCACCTGGAACACCATAACAACTGCCTAGCAACACCCTATCAACCGCCTATAACTCCATAGCAACCACCTAGAAACATCCTAGCAACCACCTAGAACACCATAGCAACCGCCTATAACTCCATAGCAACCATCTAGCAACACCATAACAACCGCCTAGAACTGCATAGCAACCACCTAGCAACACCTTAGCAACCGGCTATAACTCCATAGCAACCACCTAGCAACACCATAGCAACCAGCTAGAACTCCATAACAAACACCTAGGAACACCCGAGCAACCACCTGGAACACCATAGCAACTGCCTAGCAACACCCTAGCAACCACCTGGAACACCATAATAACTGCCTAGCAACACCCTAGCAACCGCTTATAACTCCATAGCAACCACCTAGCAACATCCTAGCCACCACCTAGAATACCCTAGGAACACCCTAGCAACCTCCTAAAACTCCATAGCATCCACCTAGCATCACCCTAACAACCACCTAGAATACCCTAGCAACCACCTAGAACACCATAATAACTGCCTAGCAACACGCTAGCAACCACCTATAACTCCATAGCAACCTCCTAGCAACCACCTAGCAACATCCTAGCAACCGCCTATAACTCCATTGCAACGACCTAGCAACATCCTAGCAACCACCTAGCAACACCCTAGCAAACACCTGGAACACCATAACAACTGCCTAGCAAAACCTTAGCAACCACCTATAACTCCATAGCAACCACCTAGCAACATCCTAGCAACCACTTAGAATACTCTAGCAACCGCCTAGCAATGCCCTAGCAACCACCTAGAACTCCATAGCAACCAGCTAGCAACACCCTAGCAACTGCCTATAACTCCATAGCAACCACCTAGCAACACCCTAGCAACCAGCTGGAACACCATAACAACTGCCTAGCAACACCCTAGCAACTGCCTATAACTTCATAGTAACGACCTAGCAACACCCTAGCAATCACCTAGAACACCATAGAAACCACCTAGAACTCCATAGCAACCACCTTGCAAGACCCTAGCAACCGCATATAACTCCATATTAAATGCCTAGCAACACCCTAGCAACCGCCTATAACTACAAAGCAACCACCTAGCAACACCATAGCAACCACCTAGAACTCCATAGCAACCACCTAGCAACACCCTAGCAACCACCTGGAACACCATAGCAACCACCTAGCAACAACATAGCAACCACCAGGAACACCATACCAACTGCCTAGCAACACCCTAGCAACCGCCTATAACTCCATAGCAACCACCTAGCAACATCCTAGCAACCACCTAGAAAATCCTACCAACCACATAGCAACACCCTAGCAACCGCCTATAACTCCATAGCAACCACCTAGCAACACCCTAGCAACCACCTGGAACATGATTACAAATGCATAGCAACACCCTAGCAACCGGCTATAACTCCAAAGCAACCACCTAGCAACACCATAACAACCACCTTGCAGCACCCTAGCAACCACCTAGAATTCCCTAGCAACCACCTGGAACACCATAACAACTGCCTAGCAACACCCTAGTAACCGCCTATAACTCCATAGCAACCACCTAACAACACACTAGCAACCACCTAAAATAACCTGGGAACACCCTAGCAACCGCCTATAACTCCACAGCAATGACCTAGCAACACCATAGCAACCACCTAGAACTCCCTAGCCACTGCCAAGAACTCCATAACAACCACCTAACAACACACTAGCAACCACCTGTAACACCATAGCAACTGCCTAGAACTCCATAGCAACCACATTGCAACACCCTAGCAACCACCTAGAACTGCATAGCAACCACCTTGCAACACCCTAGCAACCACCTGGAACACCATAGCAAATGCCTAGTGACACCCTGGCAACCGGCTATAACTCCATAGCAAGCACCAAGCAACACCATAGCAACCACCTAGCAACCACCAGGAACTCCATAGCAACCACCTAGCACCACCCTAGCAACCACCTGGAACACCATAGCAAATGCCTATCAACACCCTAGCAACCACCAAGAACTCCATAGCAACCACCTAGCAACATCTTGGCAACTGCCTAGAACTCCATAGCAACCACCTAGAACACCTTAGCAACCACCTAGAATTCCATGGAAACCACCTAGCAACACCCTAGCAGCCGCCTCAAACATCATAGCAACTACCTACCACTGTTCACTCTGTTCAGCAGGAAGTCGACTTTGCGTTGGCGGCAACCACACTTCACAATTTCTGCAGGAATTGTCTAGTTATTATTATTAGTGTGGTTGCCTTAGGCAAACACACTATTATTATTGCACATATTATTTATTTATTAGTGTGGTTGCCTTAGGCAAACACACTATTATTATTGCACATATTTATTATTATTAGTGTGGTTGCCTTAGGCAATCACACTATTATTATTGCACATATTATTATTAGTGTGGTTGCCTTAGGCAATCACACTATTATTATCGCACATATTATTATTATTATTATTATTATTATTATTATTCCACCCATTTTTTGGACCGCTACTCCTCCCAGAGTTTTCGCACCACATACACGTGCCATATGTCAAATTGACCGGCTTCTTTGGGAATCGTGTGCTATTACTTTGTGGAAAGTTTCGCTGCACGGTTTTTGAGAAATATGACTTTTTATGGCCAATTTTTCCCCATAGGGATGAATGTAAATCGTGACGTCATACATATGTGAGCGGTGAAGTCACAGCACTGGTCGGCTTAGCACACGTGATGCACTTTTAACCTGCTTCATCTACAGGAAATTTAGAATCCAGATGCGGTGCATATCTCCGTTTTCGTCGTAATTACAGAAAACACACATTCGTAAACTTCAAATGATTCATACCACAATGTAGATAAAACCTTGACGAAGACGTACATGCACGGATTGTGTTGTTCAAACGAGGTTTCCTGGCGACTTAGCCACCACAGTGGATATAGCTTAATGCGGAAGTGCACGCGATAAAAACGGTATTCCAAATGCAAAATTACAAATGAAAACGCTGTCAGCTAGGTATATCAACAAACATATGACTTAGGCATACCCAGATTTCCTCAAAAATAATAGTATTTCACAAGATATTACGCAAAATCGTTGACAACGTTTCGTCAAATGCAGCGTCTTTGAATGCTACTAGTGCTAACAAAGAGTGCATGCATTGAATGCGACGATTAAAACACTTTCGGTTGACCTAAAAAAAACATATTCCAAAACCAAAATTAGACGTGCTGTTATACCTGGTTAGAAAGCTTATGCTCTCACCTACTGAATAAACGAATTCTCAAACAAGCCAGACTGTACTAAAGAGTGCAACAACGCCGTCAACAACACGTGTGCAGCAGCTTCTGATCCGGTCTTCAGTGGGCTTGTAATACCACACATGTTGCTTTGGGTGTTGTCGAACTTTGTAGTACAATCTGGCTTGATCTACACATCATCGATCTAATAGGTGACAGAATAAGCTTTCTAACAATGTATAATATGTCAAATTTTACTTTTGTAATACCGTTTTATATTCCAGCGAGTTGGAAACTTTGGTCTCGTTATAACTGCATTACACATCAGTCTGCATTACACGTCAGACTTAGGGTTTTTCCAAGACCCTCTGAACATGCCAGCTAGCTTTGTGATTCGCCGTCACTCGTCACCGCATACCGCAAGTAAAACACTGAGATCTCAAATTTTGATGAAAGGATAATTTAGCTCTGAATATATGTGTGGCAAATCAACTCGTTGTAGTGATGTTATAGCAGGTACACAATGCCCTGTCTCTGCTTATACTACAGAAACTGTTCACTCCGTTCAGCACAAAGTCGACTTTGCATTGGCGGCAACCACACTTCACAATTTCTGCAGGAATTGTCTAGTTAGTGTGGTTGCCTTAGGCAATCACACTATTATTATCGCACATATTATTATTATTAGTGTGGTTGCCTTAGGCAATCACACTATTATTATCGCACATATTATTATTATTAGTGTGGTTGCCTTAGGCAAACACACTATTATTATTGCACATATTTATTTATTATTATTATTATTATTCCGCCAGTTTTTTGGACCGCTACTCCTCCCAGAGTTTTTGCACCACATACACATGCCATATGTCAAATTGACCGGCTTCTTTGGGAATCGATGGCTATTACTTTGTGGAAATTTTCGCTGCACGGTTTTTGAGAAATATTACTTTTTATGGCCAATTTTTCCCATTGAAAATGAATGGGGCGGTGACGTCATAAAAATGTGAATTATGAAGTTACAGCATTGGTCGGCTTTGCACACGTGATGCGGTTGGCTGTTCGTCCTCACCAGCCACCAGAAAGGATATAGCTGAACGCGGAAGTGAACGGATAAAACAGTATTCCTAATGCAAAATTTCAAATGAAAACGCTGTCAGCTAGGTATATCAACAAAACATATGGCTTAGGCATACCCAGAAGTCCTCAATAATAACAGTATTTCACAAGATATTACGCAAATTCTTTGACGACGTTTCGTCAGGTCCAGCGTCTTTGAATGCTAATGCTAACAGACTACATGCATTGTATGCGACGATTAAAAAACTTTCGGTTGACCTAAAAAAACGATATTCCAAAACCAAAATTAGACGTGCTGTTATACCTGGTTAGAAAGCTTATGCTCTCACCTACTGAATAAACGAATTCTCAAACAAGCCAGACTGTACTAAAGAGTGCAACAACGCCGTCAACAACACGTGTGCAGCAGCTTCTGATCCGATCTTCAGTGGGCTTGTAATACCACACATGTTGCTTTGGGTGTTGTCGAACTTTGTAGTACAATCTGGCTTGATCTACACATCATCGATCTAATAGGTGACAGAATAAGCTTTCTAACAATGTATAATATGTCAAATTTTACTTTTGTAATACCGTTTTATATTCCAGCGAGTTGGAAACTTTGGTCTCGTTATAACTGCATTACACATCAGTCTGCATTACACGTCAGACTTAGGGTTTTTCCAAGACCCTCTGAACATGCCAGCTAGCTTTGTGATTCGCCGTCACTCGTCACCGCATACCGCAAGTAAAACACTGAGATCTCAAATTTTGATGAAAGGATAATTTAGCTCTGAATATATGTGTGGCAAATCAACTCGTTGTAGTGATGTTATAGCAGGTACACAATGCCCTGTCTCTGCTTATACTACAGAAACTGTTCACTCCGTTCAGCGCAAAGTTGACTTTGCATTGGCGGCAACCACACTTCACAATTTCTGCAGGAATTGTCTAGTTAGTGTGGTTGCCTTAGGCAATCACACTACTATTATCTCACATATTATTATTATTATTATTATTTTTATTTCTTTCCACCCATTTTTTGGACCGCTACTCCTCCCAGAGTTTTTGCACCACATACACGTGCAATATGTCAAATCGAGCGGCTTGATCGGGAATGGTGTGCTATTACTTTGTGGAAAGTTTGGGTGGACGGTGTTTGAGAAATTTGACTTTTTTTGGGAAATTTTTCCCATAGAGAATGAATGGCGGAATGTTCACCCTTGTGATGTCACAATGCTCTGTCTTCTCACCTCTGTGATGTCACAATGGTCTGTCTTCTAGCAGCAGTGCTCTGGTCTCTCTCTGGCTTCGGACATTTAACATTCATCTCTATGGGGCAAAATTGCCCACAAATTCTGGGATGCCTCATTGGACTTGTTAGAGAGTCCTTTGTCCATTGGTGGAGATCAGCCTTGCCCCCCTTCCTGATTGGCCGATGTTTTATATTTCATAACTTTTGAACCGTTTGTCATAGAGAACTATGGGTTGCGTCATTGGACTCAGTAAAGACCTAGCAACCGCCTAGAACTCCATAGCAACCCCCTAGCAACACCCTAGCAACCACCTAGAACACCCTAGCAACTGCCCAGAACTCCATAGCAACTACCTAGCAACACCCTAGCAACCCCCTAGAACTGCATAGCAACCACCTACCAACACCATAGCAACCACCTAAAACCCCATAGCAACCACCTAGCAACACCCTAGCAACCACCTGGAACACCATAGCAACGACCTAGCAACAGCCTAGCAACCACCTGGAACACCATAACAACTGCCTAGCAACACCCTATCAACAGCCTATAACACCATAGCAACCACCTAGAAACATCCTAGCAACCACCTAGAATACCATAACTGCCTAGCAACACCCTAGCAACTGCCTATAACTCCATAGCAACCACCTAGCAACATCCTAGCAACCACCTAGAATACCCTAGCAACCACCTAGCAACACCCTAGCAACCACCTGGAACACCATAGCAAATGCATAGCAACACCCTAGCAACCACCTGGAACACCATAGCAAATGCCTAGCAACACCCTAGCAACTGGCTATAACTCCATAGCAACCACCTAGCAACACCATAGCAACCACCTAGAAATCCATAGCAACCACCTAGCAACACCCTAGCAACCACCTAGCAACACCCTAGCAACAACCTGGAACACCTTAGCAACCACCTAGCAACATCCTAGCAACCACCTGGAACACCATAGCAACCACCTGGAACACCATAACAACTGGCTAGCAACACCCTAGCAACCACCTAGCAACACCCTAGCAACCACCTAGAACTCCATAGCAACCACCTAGCAACACCCTAGTAACCACCTCTAACACCCTAGCAACTGCCTAAAACAGCATAGCAAACACCTAGCAACGCCCTAGCAACCGCCTAGAACTCCCTAGCAACCACCTAGCAACATCCTAGCAACTGCCTAGAACTCCATAGCAACCACCTAGAACACCATAGCAACCGCCTAGAATTCCATAGCAACCACCTAGAATAGCCTAGCAACTGCCTAGCAATGTCCTAGCAACCATCTGGAACACCATAGCAACCACCTAGCAACACCCTAGCAACCACTTAGAATACCCTAGCAACCACTTAGCAACACCCTAGCAACCACCTGGAACACCATAGCAAATGTCTAGCAACACCCTAGCAACCACCTAGAACTCCATAGCAACCACCTTGTAACGCCCTAGCCACCACCTAGAACTCCATAGCAACCACCTAGCAACACCCTAACAACCACCTAGAATACCCTAGCAACCACCTTGCAGCACCCTAGCAACCACCAAGAACACCCTAGCAACCGCCTAGAACTCCATAGCAACAACACAGCAACACCCTAGAAACCACCTATAACACCATATCAACCACGTTGAATACCCAAGCAACCACGTAGCAACACCCTAGCAACCGCCTAGAACTCCATAGCAACCACCTAGCAACCGTCTATAACTCCATAGCAACCACCTAGCAACAGCCTAGCAACGACCTGGAACACCAAACAATTGCCTAGCAACACCCTAACAACCGCCTATAACTCCATAGCAACCACCTAGCAACATCCTAGCAACCACCTGGAGCTCCACAGCAACCACATAGCAACATTCTAGCAACTGCCTAGAACTCCATAGCAACAACCTAGAACACCCTAGCAACCGCATAGAATTCCATAGCAACCGCCTAGAACTCCATAGAACCACCTAGATCACCCTAGCAACCGCCTAGAATTCCATAGCAACCGCCTAGAACTCCATAGAACCACCTAGAACACCCTAGCAACCGCCTAGAATTCCATAGCAACCGCCTAGAACTCCATAGCAACACCCTAGACACCACCTAAAACACCATAGTCACCACCAGAACATCATAGCAACTACCTACCACTGTTCACTTTGTTCAGCAGGAAGTCGGCTTTATATTGGCGGCAACCACACTTCACAATTTCTGCAGGAATTGTCTAGTTATTATTATTATTATTATTCTATCTTTCCACCCATTTTTTGGACCGCTACTCCTCCCAGAGTTTTCACACCACATACATGTGCAATGTGTCAAATAGAGCGGCTTGATCGGGAATGAAGTGCTATTACTTTGTGGAAAGTTTGGGTGGACGGTTTTTGAGAAATTTGACTTTTTTTGGGGAATTTTTCCCATAGAGAATGAATGGTGGAATGTTCACCATTGTGATGTCACAATGCTGTCTTCTCAGCCTTGTGATGTCACAATGGTCTGTCTTCCATCAGCAGTGCTCTGGTCTCTCTCTGGCTTTGGACATTCAGGATTCATCTCTATGGGGCAAAATTGCCCTCAAACTGTGGGATGCCTCATTGGACGTGTTAGCAAGTCCTTTGTCCATTGGTGTAAATTAACCTTGCCCCCTTTCCTGATTGGCCGACATTTGATATTTCATAACTTTTCAACCGTTTGTCATAGAGAATTATGGATCGCGTCATTGGACTCAGTAGAGAAAGAGCAACCACCTAGCAACACCCTAGCAACCACCTAGAACAGTCTAGCAACAGCCTGGAACTCCATAGCAACCAGCTAGCAACAGCATAGCAAATGCCTAGAACTCTATAACAAATACCTAGAAAACCCTAGCAACCGCCTGGAACTCCATAGCAACCATCTAGCAACACCCTAGCAACCACCTAGAACGCCCTAGCAACTGCTTAGAACTCCATAGCAACCACCTAGCAACACCTTAGCAACCGCTTAGAACTCTATGGGAACCACCTAGCAACACCCTAGCAACCACCTAGAACAGCCTTGCAACAGCCTAGATCTCCATAGCAACCACTTAGCAACACACTAGCAACCGCCTAGAATGCCATAGCAACCACCTAGCAACACCCAGGCAAGCGCCTAGAACGCCATAGCAACCACCTACAACACGCTAGCAACTACCTAGAACTATATGGCATCCACATAGCAACACCCTAGCAACCAACTAGAACACCCTAGCAACCCCCTAGAACTTCATAGCAACCACCGAACAACACAATAGTAACCACCTAGACCACCCTAGCAACTGCCTAGAATTCCATAGCAAAGACCTAGCAACACCCAAGCAACAGCCTAGAACTCCATAGTAACCCCCTAGCAACATCCTAGCAACAGCCTATAACTCCATAGCAATGACCTAGCAACACCCTAGCAACCACCTGGAACACCCTAGCAACCGCCTAGAATGCCATAACAACCACCTAACAACACACTAGCAACTAACTGTAACACCATAGCAACTGCCTCGAACTCCATAGCAACCACCTAGCAACACCCTAGCAACCACCTAGAACTGCATAGCAACCACCTTGCAACACCCTAGCAACCACCTGGAACACCATAGCAAATGGCTAGCAACACCCTAGCAACCGGCTATAACACCTAGAATACCCTAGCAACCACCTGGAACACCATAACAACTGCCTAGCAACACCCTAGCAACCACTTATAACTCCATGGCAACCACCTAGCAACATCCTAGCAACCACCTAGAAAACCCTACTAACCACCTAGCAACACCCTAGCAACCACCTAGAATACCCTAGCAACCACCTGGAACACCAAAATAACTGCCTAGCAACACCTTAGCAACCATCAATAACTCCATAGCAACCTCCTAGCAACCACCTAGAATACCCCAGCAACCACCTAGCAACACCCTAGCAACCGCCTATAACTCCATAGCAACCACCTGGCAACATCCTAGCAACACCCTAGCAACCACCTGGAACACCATAACAACTGCCTAGCAAAACCCTAGCACCCGCCTATAACTCCATGGCTACCACCTAGCAACATCCTAGCAACCACATAGAATTCCCCAGCAACCAACTAGCAATGCCTTAGCAACCACCTAGAACTCCATTGCAACCACCTAGCACCACCCTAGCAACCACCTGGAACACCATATCAACCACCTAGCAACATCCTAGCAACTGCCGAGAACTCCATAGCAACCACCTAGAACACCCTAGCAACTGCCTAGAATTCCATAGCAACCGCCTAGAACTCCATAGAACCACCTAGCAACACCCTAGCAACCCCCTCAAACTCCATAGCTACCACCTAGCAACACCCTAGACACCACCTAAAACACCATAGTCACCACCAGAACATCATAGCGACTACCGACCACTGTTCACTCTGTTCAGCAGAAAGTCAACTTTGCATTGGCGGCAACCACACTTCACAATTTCTGCAGGAATTGTCTAGTTATTATTATTATTATTCCGCCAGTTTTTTGGACCGCTACTCCTCCCAGAGTTTTCGCACCACATACATGTGCAATATGTCAAATTGACCGGCCTGATCGGGAATGGTGTGCTATTACTTTGAGGAAAGTTTCGGTGCACGGTTTTTGAGAAATTCCACTTTTTTTGGGAAATTTTTCCCATAGAGAATGTATGGTGGAATGTTCACCCTTGTGATGTCACAATGCTGTTATCTCACCATTGTGATGTCACAATGCTCTGTCTTCCAGCAGCAGTACTCTGGTCTCTCTCTAGATTTGAACATTCTGCCATATATCTCTGTGGGGAAAAATTGCCCACATATTGTGCAATGCCTCATTGGACTTGGTAGAGAGTCCTTTGTCCATTTGTGTAGATCAGCCTCGCCCCCCTTCCTGATTGGCCAATGTTTGATATTTTATAACTTTTGAACCGTTTGTCATAGAGAACTATGGGTTGCGTCATTGGACTCAGTAAAGATCTAGCAACCGCCTAGAACTCCATAGCAACCCTCTAGCAACATCCTAGCAACCGCCTATAACTCTATAGCAACAACCTAGCAACACCCTAGCAACCACCTAGAACAACCTAGCAACCGCCTAGAACTCCATAGCAACCACCTAACAACGCACTAGCAAACACCTGGAACACCATAGCAAATGCCTAGCAGCACCCTAGCAAATGGCTATAACTCCATAGCAACCACCTAGCAACACCCTAGCAACCACCTGGAACACCAATACAACTGCCTAGCAACACCCTAGCAACCGCCTAGAATACCCTAGCAACACCCTAGCAACCGGCTATAACTCCATAGCAACCACCTAGCAACTCCATAGCAACCACCTAGAACTCCATAGAACCACCTAGCAACACCCTAGCAACCACCTGGAACACCATAGCAACCACTTAGCAACACCCTAGCAACCGCCTATGACTCCATAGCAACCACCTTGCAACACCCTAGCAACCACCGGGAACACCATAGCAACCACCTAGCAACACCCTAGCAACTGCCTATAACTCCATAGCAACCACCTTGCAACACACTAGCAACCACCTGGAACACCATAGCAACCACCTAGCAACACCCTAGCAACCACCTAGAACACCCTAGCAACCGGCTATAACTCCATAGCACCCACCTAGCAACTCCATAGCAACCACCTAGAACTCCATAGCAACCACCTAGCAACACCATAGCAACCACCTGGAACACCATAACAACTGCCTAGCAACACCCTAGCAACCGCTTATATCTCCATAGCAACCACCTAGCAACACCATAGCAACCACCTGGAACACCTTAACAACTGCCTAGCAACACCCTAGCAACCACCTGGAACACCATAACAACTGCCTAGCAACACCCTAGCAACCGCTTATATCTCCATAGCAACCACCTAGCAACATCCTAGCAACCACCTAGAATACCCTAGCAACACCCTAGCAACCGCCTATAACTCCACAGCAACCACCTTGCAACACCCTAGCAACCACCTGGAACACCATAGCAACCACCTAGCAACACCCTAGCAACCACCCAGAACACCCTAGCAACCAACTATAACTCCATAGCAACCACCTAGCAACTCCATAGCAACCACCTAGAACTCCATACCAACCACCTAGCAACACCCTAGCAACCACCTGGAACACCATAGCAACCACCTAGCAACACCCTAGCAACCACCTGGAACACCATAACAACTGCCTAGCAACACCCTAGCAACCGCGTATATCTCCATAGCAACCACCTAGCAACATCCTAGCAACCACCTAGAATACCCTAGCAACACCCTAGCAACCGCCTATAACTCCATGGCAACCACCTAAAAACACACTAGCAACCACCTGGAACACGATAGCAACCACCTAGAACACCCTAGCAACCGGCAATAACTCCATAGCAACCACCTAGCAACTCCATAGCAACCACCTAGAACTCCATAGCAACCACCTAGCAACACCCTAGCAACCACCTGGAACACCATAGCAACCACCTAGCAACACCCTAGCAACCGCCTAGCAATACCCTAGCAACCGCTCATATATCCATAGCAACCACCTAGCAACATCCTAGCAACCACCTAGAATACCCTATCAACACCCTAGCAACCGCCTATAACTCCATAGTAACCTCCTAGCATCCACCTAGTAACACCCTAGCAACCGCCTATAACTCCGTAGCAACAACCTAGCAACATCCTAGCAACCACTTAGCAACACCTTAGCAACCACCTGGAACACCATAACAACAGCCTAGCAACACCCTAGCAACCGGCTATAAGTACATAGCAACCACCTAGCATCACCCTAGCAACCACCTGGAACACCATAACAACTGCCTAGCAACACCCTAGCAACCACCTATAACTCCATAGCAAATGCCTAGCAACACCCTAGCACCCAGCTATAAGTACATAGCAACCATCTAGCAACACCCTAGCAACCACCTGGAACACCATAACAACTGCCTAGCAACACCCTAGCAACCACCTATAACTCCATAGCAACCACCTAGCAACACCATAGTAACCACCTAGAACTCCATAGCAACCACCAAGACTACCCTAGCAACCACCTAGCGACACCCTTGCAACCCCCTGGAGCACCATAACAACTGCGTAGCAACACCCTAACAACCGCCTATAACTCCATAGCAACCACCTAGCAACCACCTATAACTCCATAGCAACCACCTAGCAACATCCTAGCAACCACCTGGAACACCATAACAACTGCCTAGCAACACCCTAGAAATCGCCTATAACTCCATAGCAACCATCTAGCAACATTTTAGCAACCACTTAGATTACCCTGGCAACCACCTAGCAATGACCTAGTAACCACCTGGAGCTCCATAGCAACCACATGGAACTCCATAGCAACCACTTAGCACCACCCTAGCAACCGCCTAGAATTCCATGGATACCAACTAGCAACACCCTAGCAACCGCCTCAAACATCACAGCAACTACCTACCACTGTTCACTCTGTTCAGCAGAAAGTTGACTTTGCGTTGGCGGCAACCACACTTCACAATTTCTGCAGGAATTGTCTAGATATTAGTGTGGTTGCCTTAGGCAATCACACTATTATTATCGCACATATTATTATTATTAGTGTGGTTGCCTTAGGCAATCACACTACTATTATCTCACATATTATTATTATTATTATTATTATTATTATTATTATTCCACCCTTTTTTTGGACCGCTACTCCTCCCAGAGTTTTCGCACCACATACACATGCCATATGTCAAATTGACCGGCTTCTTTGGGAATCGATGGCTATTACTTTGTGGAAATTTTCGCTGCATGGTTTTTGAGAAATATGACTTTTTATGGCCAATTTTTCCCATTGAAAATGAATGGGGCGGTGACGTCATAAAGATGTGAATTATGAAGTTACTCCATTGGTCGTATTTGCACACGTGATGCGGTCCGCTGTTCGTCCTCACCGGCCACCAGAAAGGATATAGCTGAACGCGGAAGTGAACAGATAAAACAGTATTCCAAATGCAAAATTACAAATGAAAACGATGTCAGCTAGGTATATCAACAAAACATATGGCTTAGGCATACCCAGATTTCCTCAATAATAACAGTATTTCACAAGATATTACGCAAATTCTTTGACGACGTTTCGTCAGGTCCAGCGTCTTTGAATGCTAATGCTAACAAAGACTACATGCATTGTATGCGACGATTAAAAAACTTTCGGTTGACCTAAAAAAACGATATTCCAAAACCAAAATTAGACGTGCTGTTATACCTGGTTAGAAAGCTTATGCTCTCACCTACTGAATAAACGAATTCTCAAACAAGCCAGACTGTACTAAAGAGTGCAACAACGCCGTCAACAACACGTGTGCAGCAGCTTCTGATCCGGTCTTCAGTGGGCTTGTAATACCACACATGTTGCTTTGGGTGTTGTCGAACTTTGTAGTACAATCTGGCTTGATCTACACATCATCGATCTAATAGGTGACAGAATAAGCTTTCTAACAATGTATAATATGTCAAATTTTACTTTTGTAATACCGTTTTATATTCCAGCGAGTTGGAAACTTTGGTCTCGTTATAACTGCATTACACATCAGTCTGCATTACACGTCAGACTTAGGGTTTTTCCAAGACCCTCTGAACATGCCAGCTAGCTTTGTGATTCGCCGTCACTCGTCACCGCATACCGCAAGTAAAACACTGAGATCTCAAATTTTGATGAAAGGATAATTTAGCTCTGAATATATGTGTGGCAAATCAACTCGTTGTAGTGATGTTATAGCAGGTACACAATGCCCTGTCTCTGCTTATACTACAGAAACTGTTCACTCCGTTCAGCACAAAGTCGACTTTGCATTGGCGGCAACCACACTTCACAATTTCTGCAGGAATTGTCTAGTTAGTGTGGTTGCCTTAGGCAATCACACTATTATTATCGCACATATTATTATTATTAGTGTGGTTGCCTTAGGCAATCACACTATTATTATCGCACATATTATTATTATTATTATTATTATTATTATTATTCCACCCATTTTTTGGACCGCTACTCCTCCCAGAGTTTTCGCACCACATACACGTGCCATATGTCAAATTGACCGGCTTCTTTGGGAATCGTGTGCTATTACTTTGTGGAAAGTTTCGCTGCACGGTTTTTGAGAAATATGACTTTTTATGGCCAATTTTTCCCCATAGGGATGAATGTAAATCGTGACGTCATACATATGTGAGCGGTGAAGTCACAGCACTGGTCGGCTTAGCACACGTGATGCACTTTTAACCTGCTTCATCTACAGGAAATTTAGAATCCAGATGCGGTGCATATCTCCGTTTTCGTCGTAATTACAGAAAACACACATTCGTAAACTTCAAATGATTCATACCACAATGTAGATAAAACCTTGACGAAGACGTACATGCACGGATTGTGTTGTTCAAACGAGGTTTCCTGGCGACTTAGCCACCACAGTGGATATAGCTTAATGCGGAAGTGCACGCGATAAAAACGGTATTCCAAATGCAAAATTACAAATGAAAACGCTGTCAGCTAGGTATATCAACAAACATATGACTTAGGCATACCCAGATTTCCTCAAAAATAATAGTATTTCACAAGATATTACGCAAAATCGTTGACAACGTTTCGTCAAATGCAGCGTCTTTGAATGCTACTAGTGCTAACAAAGAGTGCATGCATTGAATGCGACGATTAAAACACTTTCGGTTGACCTAAAAAAAACATATTCCAAAACCAAAATTAGACGTGCTGTTATACCTGGTTAGAAAGCTTATGCTCTCACCTACTGAATAAACGAATTCTCAAACAAGCCAGACTGTACTAAAGAGTGCAACAACGCCGTCAACAACACGTGTGCAGCAGCTTCTGATCCGGTCTTCAGTGGGCTTGTAATACCACACATGTTGCTTTGGGTGTTGTCGAACTTTGTAGTACAATCTGGCTTGATCTACACATCATCGATCTAATAGGTGACAGAATAAGCTTTCTAACAATGTATAATATGTCAAATTTTACTTTTGTAATACCGTTTTATATTCCAGCGAGTTGGAAACTTTGGTCTCGTTATAACTGCATTACACATCAGTCTGCATTACACGTCAGACTTAAGCCGCGTTTCCACCGCAGGAACTTTACCCCGGAACTAGGAACCTTTTGAGGAACTTAGTGCGTTTCCACCGCAGGAACTAGGGTCTAAATTTAGTTCCGGGGGCTTTATTTTACCCTCAAAAAGTTCCTGCTCGGGGGGTAGTACTTTCCGAAAGTACAGGAACCTTTTGGGTGGAGCTTGCAGCGCTGAACATTTCTGATTGGTCGAGTACTCGCAGCATTTTTTTGTGTTTATTTTCAACCGCTATGTTTAAAAATATGCAGCCGCAAACCGATTTATTTTCATAATAACTTCAAATCAAACTTGTATGTTATGCGGCGCAGTAGCCTAGTTTTGGTTATAGCCTGCCAACGTCTTTGAATTATAACATGTGCTCTTCTGTTCTTTTCTTGCTTTAGTATTCGTTTTATAAAATGCTAAGCATTCGTGCTGGGACAGCATATTACGTAGGCTACCAAAACATTCAAACGGATTAATTCGGTTGCTGCATATTTTCGTCCGGATTTTCTTTGTTAGCCCGTTGTAATTGACTCAAAACGTTTGATACAGTTATGTGAGGTATGCGGTAGTTCTGCGTAATTCACATTGGCGATACAGTAAAAGCAAACTGGAAATCACCTTCCGCACTTTTTGTCATGGTAAAATAACAGGTTAATTCTAGTAGTCGTCTCTTTAGCTTTTTCAGACTGCCGTGATTTTACTCTGCCATTCTTCAATTCCACAAAAAGACCAGGAAGACTATGGGCTAATTTATGGTGCATGGTTCGCATCTGGAGGGCACACTTCGCTGCTCGGCTAGCAGTAACTTCGAAGGAAAGTAAACGGTGGCTGTACCACTGCTAATTAAAAATTTCACGCAAGTCCGAGTTTTCGTTCTATTCTTGTCATTTTGCGATTAGCCTATATGGAATTGACGATGAGAAAGTAATAAAACAGCAAATTGTTTACAACGTGTGCATGTTTTCTGCTGTTGTTGCCAGTTATACTGGAAATGTGAATGCATTCTGTCGCCTCGGATGTCAAGACATGAAAGTGAATGTTCGCATAAAAACATAATGAATGTGTTTGAGAGGATATATAAAACAGTTACAATCTGACTGTCGGCCTGTTATATCCTATTTGTTGCATAACGACGGTCCAAGTTCGACTACCAACGACAGTTTTGCTTGACAACGGTAAAATATGCCCAAACGGCTGCAGAAGAATATTTCAATTCCAGGTGATTAAATCGATAAAAATCAATAAATACAAAAGTAACCATATATAGTCATTGTTGGTAACCCGTTGTATATAAGTGGAATAAACCCCTCCGGGCTGTCCCGGTTATTAGAAAATAATGTAGGCTACTTCGGTGGTAGTATGGGGTTACAGAAGAAATCATAGGACAGATGGGCCGACGACAACTTCGCTTTTTCATACGTCAGTGGGCTAATTTGCCTAATCTTCGCGGGACTTTAGACCGCGGTGGAAACGCAGGCAACCATTGTTTGAAGGAACCTTTTAGTTCCTGGAAAAGTAGTTCCTGGGACTAAAAGTTCCGGGTAATTTGGTGGAAACGCGGCTTTAGGGTTTTTCCAAGACCCTCTGAACATGCCAGCTAGCTTTGTGATTCGCCGTCACTCGTCACCGCATACCGCAAGTAAAACACTGAGATCTCAAATTTTGATGAAAGGATAATTTAGCTCTGAATATATGTGTGGCAAATCAACTCGTTGTAGTGATGTTATAGCAGGTACACAATGCCCTGTCTCTGCTTATACTACAGAAACTGTTCACTCCGTTCAGCACAAAGTCGACTTTGCATTGGCGGCAACCACACTTCACAATTTCTGCAGGAATTGTCTAGTTAGTGTGGTTGCCTTAGGCAATCACACTATTATTATCGCACATATTATTATTATTAGTGTGGTTGCCTTAGGCAATCACACTATTATTATCGCACATATTATTATTATTAGTGTGGTTGCCTTAGGCAAACACACTATTATTATTGCACATATTTATTTATTATTATTATTATTCCGCCAGTTTTTTGGACCGCTACTCCTCCCAGAGTTTTTGCACCACATACACATGCCATATGTCAAATTGACCGGCTTCTTTGGGAATCGATGGCTATTACTTTGTGGAAATTTTCGCTGCACGGTTTTTGAGAAATATTACTTTTTATGGCCAATTTTTCCCATTGAAAATGAATGGGGCGGTGACGTCATAAAAATGTGAATTATGAAGTTACAGCATTGGTCGGCTTTGCACACGTGATGCGGTTGGCTGTTCGTCCTCACCAGCCACCAGAAAGGATATAGCTGAACGCGGAAGTGAACGGATAAAACAGTATTCCTAATGCAAAATTTCAAATGAAAACGCTGTCAGCTAGGTATATCAACAAAACATATGGCTTAGGCATACCCAGAAGTCCTCAATAATAACAGTATTTCACAAGATATTACGCAAATTCTTTGACGACGTTTCGTCAGGTCCAGCGTCTTTGAATGCTAATGCTAACAGACTACATGCATTGTATGCGACGATTAAAAAACTTTCGGTTGACCTAAAAAAACGATATTCCAAAACCAAAATTAGACGTGCTGTTATACCTGGTTAGAAAGCTTATGCTCTCACCTACTGAATAAACGAATTCTCAAACAAGCCAGACTGTACTAAAGAGTGCAACAACGCCGTCAACAACACGTGTGCAGCAGCTTCTGATCCGATCTTCAGTGGGCTTGTAATACCACACATGTTGCTTTGGGTGTTGTCGAACTTTGTAGTACAATCTGGCTTGATCTACACATCATCGATCTAATAGGTGACAGAATAAGCTTTCTAACAATGTATAATATGTCAAATTTTACTTTTGTAATACCGTTTTATATTCCAGCGAGTTGGAAACTTTGGTCTCGTTATAACTGCATTACACATCAGTCTGCATTACACGTCAGACTTAGGGTTTTTCCAAGACCCTCTGAACATGCCAGCTAGCTTTGTGATTCGCCGTCACTCGTCACCGCATACCGCAAGTAAAACACTGAGATCTCAAATTTTGATGAAAGGATAATTTAGCTCTGAATATATGTGTGGCAAATCAACTCGTTGTAGTGATGTTATAGCAGGTACACAATGCCCTGTCTCTGCTTATACTACAGAAACTGTTCACTCCGTTCAGCGCAAAGTTGACTTTGCATTGGCGGCAACCACACTTCACAATTTCTGCAGGAATTGTCTAGTTATTAGTGTGGTTGCCTTAGGCAAACACACTATTATTATTGCACATATTTATTATTATTATTATTATTATTATTCCGCCAGTTTTTTGGACCGCTACTCCTCCCAGAGTTTTCGCACCACATACACGTGCAATATGTCAAATCGAGTGGCTTGATCGGGAATGGTGTGCTATTACTTTGTGGAAAGTTTCGGTGCACGGTTTTTGAGAAATTCCACGTTTTTTGGGAAATTTTTCCCATAGAGAATGAATGGTGGAATGTTCACCCTTGTGATGTCACAATGCTGTCTTCACACCTTTATGATGTCACAATGCTCTGTTTTCTAGCAGCAGTACTCTGGTCTCTCTCTAGATTTGAACATTCTGCCATTCATCTCTATGGGGAAAAATTGCCCACAAATTGTGCAATGCCTCATTGGACATGGTAGAGAGTCCTTTGTCCATTGGTGTAGATCAGCCTCGCCCCCATTCCTGATTGGCCGATGTTTGATATTTCATAACTTTTGAACCGTTTGTCATAGATAATTATGGGTCACGTCATTGGACTCAGTAAAGACCTAGCAACCACCTAGAACTCCATAGCAACCTCCTAGCAACACCCTAGCAACCACCTAGAATAACCTAGCAACCGCCTAGAACTCCATAGCAACCACCTAACAACACACTAGCAACCACCTGGAACACCATAGCAACCACCTAGCAACACCATAGCAACCACCTAGAACTCCATAGCAACCACCTAGCAACACCCTAGCAACCACCTGGAACTCCATAGCAACCACCTAGCAACACCCTAGCAACCACCTAGAACACCCTAGCAACCGGCTATAACTCCATAGCAACCACCTAGCAACACCATAGCAACCACCTAGAACTCCATAGCAACCACCTAGCAACACCCTAGCAACCACCTGGAACACCATAGCAACCACCTAGCAACACCATAGCAACCACCTAGAACTCCATAGCAACCACCTAGCAACACCCTAGCAACCACCTGGAACACCATAGCAACCACCTAGCAACCCCCTAGCAACCACCTGGAACACCATAGCAACTGCGTAGCAACACCCTAGCAACCGCCTATAACTCCATAGCAACCACCTAGCAACATCCTAGCAACCACCTAGAATACCCTAGCAACACCCTAGCAACCGTCTATAGCTCCATAGCAAATGCCTAACAACACCCTAGCAACCGCCTATAACTCCATAGCAACCACCTAGCAACATCCTAGCAACCACCTAGAATACCCTAGCAACACCCTAGCAACAGTCTATAGCTCCATAGCAAATGCCTAGCAACACCCTAGCAACCGGCTATAACTCCATAGCAACCACCTAGCAACACCATAGTAACCACCCAGAACTCCATAGCATCCACCTAGCAACACCCTAGCAACCACCTAGAATACCCTAGCAACCACCTAGCAACACCATAGCAACCACCTGAAACAGCATAACTGCCTAGCAACACCCTAGCAACCGCCTATAACTCCATAGCAACCTCCTAGCAAACACATAGCAACACCCTAGCAACTGCCTATAACTCAATAGCAACCACCTACCAACATCCTAGCAACCACCTAGCAACACCCTAGCAACCACCTGGAACACCATAGCAAATGCCTAGCAACACCCTAGCAACCAGCTAAAACTTCATAACAACCACCTAGCAACACCCTAGCAACCACCTTGAACTCCATAGCAACCATCCAGCAAAACCCTAGCAACCACCTAGAACACCATAGCAAATGCCTAGCAACACCCTAGCAACCAGCTATAACTCCATAGCAACCACCTAGCAACACCCTAGCAACCACCTAGAACTCCATAGCAACCACCTAGCAACACTCTAGCAACCACCTGTAACACCATAACAAAAGCCTAGCAAAACCCTAGCAACCAGCCATAACTCCATAGCAACCACCTAGCAACACCCTAGCAACCACCAGGAACTCCATAGCAACCACCTAGCAACACCATAGCAACCACCTGGAACACCATAGCAACCACCTAGCAACATCCAAGCAACCACCTAGAATGCCTTAGCAACCGCCCTGAACTCCATAGCAACCACCTAGCAACAACCTAGCAACTGCCTAGATTCCCATAGCAAGCACCTAGCATCACCCTAGCAACCAAATAGAACTCCATAGGAACTACCTAGAACACCCTAGCAACCACCTGGAACACCATATCAACCACCTAGCAACATCCTAGCAACTGCCTAGAACTCCACAGCAACCACCTACAACACCCTAGCAACCGCCTAGAATTCCATAGCAACCGCCTGGAACTCCATAGAACCACCTAGCAACACCCTAGCAACCGCCTCAAACTCCATAGCAACCACCTACCAACACCCTAGACACCACTTAAAACACCATAGTCACCACCAGAACATCATAGCAACTACCTACCACTGTTCACTCTGTTCAGCAGAAAGTCGACTTTGCATTGGCGGCAACCACACTTCACAATTTCTGCAGGAATTGTCTAGTTATTATTAGTGTGGTTGCCTCAGGCAACCACACTACTATTATCCCACATATTATTATTATTATTATTATTATTATTATTCTTTCCACCCATTTTTTGGACCGCTACTCCTCCCAGAGTTTTCGCACCACATACACATGCCATATGTCAAATTGACCGGCTTCTTTGGGAATCGTGTGCTATTACTTTGTGGAAAGTTTCGCTGCACGGTTTTTGAGAAATATGACTTTTTATGGCCAATTTTTCCCATTGAAAATGAATGGGGCGGTGACGTCATTAAAATGTGAATTATGGAGTTACAGCATTGGTCGGCGTTGCACACGTGATGCGGTTTTAACCTGCTTCATCTACAGGAAATTTAGAATCCAGATGCGGTGCATATCTCCATTTTCGTCGTAATTACAGAAAACACACATTCGTAAACTTCAAATGATTCATACCACAATGTAGATAAAACCTTGACGAAGACGTACATGCACGGATTGTGTTGTTCAAACGAGGTTTCCTGGCGACTTAGCCACCACAGCGGATATAGCTTAATGCGGAAGTGCACGCGATAAAAACGGCATTCCAAATGCAAAATTACAAATGAAAACGCTGTCAGCTAGGTATATCAACAAACATATGACTTAGGCATACCCAGATTTCCTCAAAAATAATAGTATTTCACAAGATATTACGCGAAATCGTTGACAACGTTTCGTCAAATGCAGCGTCTTTGAATGCTACTAGTGCTAACAAAGAGTGCATGCATTGAATGCGACGATTAAAACACTTTCGGTTGACCTAAAAAAACCATATTCCAAAACCAAAATTAGACGTGCTGTTATACCTGGTTAGAAAGCTTATGCTCTCACCTACTGAATAAACGAATTCTCAAACAAGCCAGACTGTACTAAAGAGTGCAACAACGCCGTCAACAACACGTGTGCACCAGCTTCTGATCCGGTCTTCAGTGGGCTTGTAATACCACACATGTTGCTTTGGGTGTTGTCGAACTTTGTAGTACAATCTGGCTTGATCTACACATCATCGATCTAATAGGTGACAGAATAAGCTTTCTAACAATGTATAATATGTCAAATTTTACTTTTGTAATACCGTTTTATATTCCAGCGAGTTGGAAACTTTGGTCTCGTTATAACTGCATTACACATCAGTCTGCATTACACGTCAGACTTAGGGTTTTTCCAAGACCCTCTGAACATGCCAGCTAGCTTTGTGATTCGCCGTCACTCGTCACCGCATACCGCAAGTAAAACACTGAGATCTCAAATTTTGATGAAAGGATAATTTAGCTCTGAATATATGTGTCGCAAATCAACTCGTTGTAGTGATGTTATAGCAGGTACACAATGCCCTGTCTCTGCTTATACTACAGAAACTGTTCACTCCGTTCAGCACAAAGTCGACTTTGCATTGGCGGCAACCACACTTCACAATTTCTGCAGGAATTGTCTAGTTATTATTATTATTATTCCACCCATTTTTTGGACCGCTACTCCTCCCAGAGTTTTCGCACCACATACACGTGCCATATGTCAAATTGACCGGCTTCTTTGGGAATCGTGTGCTATTACTTTGTGGAAAGTTTCGCTGCACGGTTTTTGAGAAATATGACTTTTTATGGCCAATTTTTCCCCATAGGGATGAATGTAAATCGTGACGTCATACATATGTGAGCGGTGAAGTCACAGCACTGGTCGGCTTAGCACACGTGATGCACTTTTAACCTGCTTCATCTACAGGAAATTTAGAATCCAGATGCGGTGCATATCTCCGTTTTCGTCGTAATTACAGAAAACACACATTCGTAAACTTCAAATGATTCATACCACAATGTAGATAAAACCTTGACGAAGACGTACATGCACGGATTGTGTTGTTCAAACGAGGTTTCCTGGCGACTTAGCCACCGCAGTGGATATAGCTTAATGCGGAAGTGCACGCGATAAAAACGGTATTCCAAATGCAAAATTACAAATGAAAACGCTGTCAGCTAGGTATATCAACAAACATATGAATTAGGCATACCCAGATTTCCTCAAAAATAATAGTATTTCACAAGATATTACGCAAAATCGTTGACAACGTTTCGTCAAATGCAGCGTCTTTGAATGCTACTAGTGCTAACAAAGAGTGCATGCATTGAATGCGACGATTAAAACACTTTCGGTTGACCTAAAAAAAACATATTCCAAAACCAAAATTAGACGTGCTGTTATACCTGGTTAGAAAGCTTATGCTCTCACCTACTGAATAAACGAATTCTCAAACAAGCCAGACTGTACTAAAGAGTGCAACAACGCCGTCAACAACACGTGTGCAGCAGCTTCTGATCCGGTCTTCAGTGGGCTTGTAATACCACACATGTTGCTTTGGGTGTTGTCGAACTTTGTAGTACAATCTGGCTTGATCTACACATCATCGATCTAATAGGTGACAGAATAAGCTTTCTAACAATGTATAATATGTCAAATTTTACTTTTGTAATACCGTTTTATATTCCAGCGAGTTGGAAACTTTGGTCTCGTTATAACTGCATTACACATCAGTCTGCATTACACGTCAGACTTAGGGTTTTTCCAAGACCCTCTGAACATGCCAGCTAGCTTTGTGATTCGCCGTCACTCGTCACCGCATACCGCAAGTAAAACACTGAGATCTCAAATTTTGATGAAAGGATAATTTAGCTCTGAATATATGTGTGGCAAATCAACTCGTTGTAGTGATGTTATAGCAGGTACACAATGCCCTGTCTCTGCTTATACTACAGAAACTGTTCACTACGTTCAGCACAAAGTCGACTTTGCATTGGCGGCAACCACACTTCACAATTTCTGCAGGAATTGTCTAGTTATTATTAGTGTGGTTGCCTTAGGCAAACACACTATTATTATTGCACATATTTATTATTATTAGTGTGGTTGCCTTAGGCAATCACACTATTATTATTGCACATATTATTATTATTATTATTATTATTATTCTATCTTTCCACCCATTTTTTGGACCGCTACTCCTCCCAGAGTTTTCACACCACATACATGTGCAATGTGTCAAATAGAGCGGCTTGATCGGGAATGAAGTGCTATTACTTTGTGGAAAGTTTGGGTGGACGGTTTTTGAGAAATTTGACTTTTTTTGGGGAATTTTTCCCATAGAGAATGAATGGTGGAATGTTCACCATTGTGATGTCACAATGCTGTCTTCTCAGCCTTGTGATGTCACAATGGTCTGTCTTCCATCAGCAGTGCTCTGGTCTCTCTCTGGCTTTGGACATTCAGGATTCATCTCTATGGGGCAAAATTGCCCTCAAACTGTGGGATGCCTCATTGGACGTGTTAGCAAGTCCTTTGTCCATTGGTGTAAATTAACCTTGCCCCCTTTCCTGATTGGCCGACATTTGATATTTCATAACTTTTCAACCGTTTGTCATAGAGAATTATGGATCGCGTCATTGGACTCAGTAGAGAAAGAGCAACCACCTAGCAACACCCTAGCAACCACCTAGAACAGTCTAGCAACAGCCTGGAACTCCATAGCAACCAGCTAGCAACAGCATAGCAAATGCCTAGAACTCTATAACAAATACCTAGAAAACCCTAGCAACCGCCTGGAACTCCATAGCAACCATCTAGCAACACCCTAGCAACCACCTAGAACGCCCTAGCAACTGCTTAGAACTCCATAGCAACCACCTAGCAACACCTTAGCAACCGCTTAGAACTCTATGGGAACCACCTAGCAACACCCTAGCAACCACCTAGAACAGCCTTGCAACAGCCTAGATCTCCATAGCAACCACTTAGCAACACACTAGCAACCGCCTAGAATGCCATAGCAACCACCTAGCAACACCCAGGCAAGCGCCTAGAACGCCATAGCAACCACCTACAACACGCTAGCAACTACCTAGAACTATATGGCATCCACATAGCAACACCCTAGCAACCAACTAGAACACCCTAGCAACCCCCTAGAACTTCATAGCAACCACCGAACAACACAATAGTAACCACCTAGACCACCCTAGCAACTGCCTAGAATTCCATAGCAAAGACCTAGCAACACCCTAGCAACAGCCTAGAACTCCATAGTAACCCCCTAGCAACATCCTAGCAACAGCCTATAACTCCATAGCAATGACCTAGCAACACCCTAGCAACCACCTGGAACACCCTAGCAACCGCCTAGAATGCCATAACAACCACCTAACAACACACTAGCAACTAACTGTAACACCATAGCAACTGCCTCGAACTCCATAGCAACCACCTAGCAACACCCTAGCAACCACCTAGAACTGCATAGCAACCACCTTGCAACACCCTAGCAACCACCTGGAACACCATAGCAAATGGCTAGCAACACCCTAGCAACCGGCTATAACACCTAGAATACCCTAGCAACCACCTGGAACACCATAACAACTGCCTAGCAACACCCTAGCAACCACTTATAACTCCATGGCAACCACCTAGCAACATCCTAGCAACCACCTAGAAAACCCTACTAACCACCTAGCAACACCCTAGCAACCACCTAGAATACCCTAGCAACCACCTGGAACACCAAAATAACTGCCTAGCAACACCTTAGCAACCATCAATTACTCCATAGCAACCTCCTAGCAACCACCTAGAATACCCCAGCAACCACCTAGCAACACCCTAGCAACCGCCTATAACTCCATAGCAACCACCTGGCAACATCCTAGCAACACCCTAGCAACCACCTGGAACACCATAACAACTGCCTAGCAAAACCCTAGCACCCGCCTATAACTCCATGGCTACCACCTAGCAACATCCTAGCAACCACATAGAATTCCCCAGCAACCAACTAGCAATGCCTTAGCAACCACCTAGAACTCCATTGCAACCACCTAGCACCACCCTAGCAACCACCTGGAACACCATATCAACCACCTAGCAACATCCTAGCAACTGCCGAGAACTCCATAGCAACCACCTAGAACACCCTAGCAACTGCCTAGAATTCCATAGCAACCGCCTAGAACTCCATAGAACCACCTAGCAACACCCTAGCAACCCCCTCAAACTCCATAGCTACCACCTAGCAACACCCTAGACACCACCTAAAACACCATAGTCACCACCAGAACATCATAGCGACTACCGACCACTGTTCACTCTGTTCAGCAGAAAGTCAACTTTGCATTGGCGGCAACCACACTTCACAATTTCTGCAGGAATTGTCTAGTTATTATTATTATTATTCCGCCAGTTTTTTGGACCGCTACTCCTCCCAGAGTTTTCGCACCACATACACGAGCAATATGTCAAATCGAGCGGCTTGATCGGGAATGGTGTGCTATTACTTTGTGGAAAGTTTCGGTGCACGGTTTTTGAGAAATTCCACTTTTTTTGGGAAATTTTTCCCATAGAGAATGAATGGTGGAATGTTCACCCTTGTGATGTCACAATGCTGTCTTCACACCTTTATGATGTCACAATGCTCTGTTTTCTGGCAGCAGTACTCTGGTCTCTCTCTAGATTTGAACATTCTGCCATTCATCTCTATGGGGAAAAATTGCCCACAAATTGTGCAATGCCTCATTGGACATGGTAGAGAGTCCTTTGTCCATTGGTGTAGATCAGCCTCGCCCCCATTCCTGATTGGCCGATGTTTGATATTTCATAACTTTTGAACCGTTTGTCATAGAAAATTATGGGTCACGTCATTGGACTCAGTAAAGACCTAGCAACCGCCTAGAACTCCATAGCAACCTCCTAGCAACACCCTAGCAACCGCCTAAAACTCCAAAGCAACGACCTAGCAACACCCTAGCAACCACCTAGAATAACCTAGCAACCGCCTAGAACTCCATAGCAACCACCTAACAACACACTAGCAACCACCTGGAACACTATAGCAACGACCTAGCAACACCATAGCAACCACCTAGAACTCCATAGCAACCACCTAGCAACACCCTAGCAACCACCTGGAACTCCATAGCAACCACCTAGCAACACCCTAGCAACCACCTAGAACACCCTAGCAACCGGCTATAACTCCATAGCAACCAACTAGCAACACCATAGCAACCACCTAGAACTCCATAGCAACCACCTAGCAACACCCTAGCAACCACCTGGAACACCATAGCAACCACCTAGCAACCCCCTAGCAACCACCTGGAACACCATAGCAACTGCGTAGCAACACCCTAGCAACCGCCTATAACTCCATAGCAACCACCTAGCAACATCCTAGCAACCACGTAGAATACCCTAGCAACACCCTAGCAACCGTCTATAGCTCCATAGCAAATGCCTAGCAACACCCTAGCAACCGCCTATAACTCCATAGCAACCACCTAGCAACACCCTAGCAACCACCTAGAATACCCTAGCAACACCCTAGCAACCGTCTATAGCTACATAGCAAATGCCTAGTAACACCCTAGCAACCGGCTATAACTCCATAGCAACCACCTAGCAACACCATAGTAACCACCCAGAACTCCATAGCATCCACCTAGCAACACCCTACAACCACCTAGAATACCCTAGCAACCACCTAGCAACACCATAGCAACCACCTGAAACGGCATAACTGCCTAGCAACACCCTAGCAACCGCCTATAACTCCATAGCAACCTCCTAGCAAACACATAGCAACACCCTAGCAACCGCCTATAACTCCATAGCAACCACCTACCAACATCCTAGCAACCACCTAGCAACACCCTAGCAACCACCTGGAACACCATAGCAAATGCCTAGCAACACCCTAGCAACCAGCTATAACTTCATAACAACCACCTAGCAACACCCTAGCAACCACCTTTAACTCCATAGCAACCATCCAGCAAAACCCTAGCAACCACCTAGAACACCATAGCAAATGCCTAGCAACACCCTAGCAACCAGCTATAACTCCATAGCAACCACCTAGCAACACTCTAGCAACCACCTAGAACTCCATAGCAACCACCAAGCAACACTCTAGCAACCACCTGTAACACCATAACAAAAGCCTAGCAAAACCCTAGCAACCAGCAATAACTCCATAGCAACCACCTAGCAACACCCTAGCAACCACCAAGAACTCCATAGCAACCACCTAGCAACACCATAGCAACCACCTGGAACACCATAGCAACCACCTAGCAACACCCTAGCAACCACCTAGAATACCCTAGCAAACACCTAGCAATGCCCTAGCAACCACCTGGAACACCATAACAACTACCTAGCAACACCCTAACAACCACCTATAACTCAATAGCAACCTCATAGCAACCACCTAGCAACAGCCTAGCAACCGCCTATAACTCCATAGCAACCACCTAGCAACATCCTAGCAACCACCTAGCAACACCCTAGCAACCACCTGGAACACCATAACAACTGATAGCAACACCCTAGCAACCACCTATAACTCCATAGCAACCACCTAGCAACATCCTAGTAACCACTTAGATTTCCCTAGCAACCACCTAGCAATGCCCTAGCAACCACCTGGAGCTCCATAGCAACCACCTAGCACCACCCTAGCAACCACCTGGAACACCATATCAACCACCTAGCAACATCCTAGCAACTGCCTAAAACTCTATAGAAACCTAGCAACACCCTAGCAACCGCCTCAAACATCATAGCAACTACCTACCACTGTTCACTCTGTTCAGCAGAAAGTCGACTTTGCTTTGGCGGCAACCACACTTCACAATTTCTGCAGGAATTGTCTAGTTATTATTATTATTATTCCACCCATTTTTTGGATCGCTACTCCTCCCAGAGTTTTCGCACCACATACATGTGCAATGTGTCAAATCGAGCGGCTTGATCGGGAATGAAGTGCTATTACTTTGTGGAAAGTTTGGGTGGACGGTTTTTGAGAAATTTGACTTTTTTGGGGGAATTTTTCCCATTGAGAATGAATGGTGGAATGTTCACCCTTGTGATGTCACAATGCTGTCTTCTCACCTTTATGATGTCACAATGGTCTGTCTTCTAGCAGCAGTGCTCTGGTCTCTCTCTGGCTTTGGACATTCAGCATTCATCTCTATGGGGCAAAATTGCCCTCAAATTGTGGGATGCCTCATTGGACGTGTTAGAGAGTCGATTGTCCATTGGTGTAAATTAACCTTGCCCCCTTTCCTGATTGGCCGACATTTGATATTTAATAACTTTTCAACCGTTTGTCATAGAGAATTGTGGATCGCGTCATTGGACTCAGTAAAGACGGAGCAACCACCTAGAACACCCTAGCAACTGCTTAGAACTCCATAGCAACCACCAAGCAACACCTTAGCAACCGCTTAGAACTCTATGGGAACGACCTAGCAACACCCTAGCTACCACTTAGAACAGTCTTGCAACAGCCTAGATCTCCATAGCAACCACTTAGCAACACCATAGCAACCACCTAGAACTCCATAGCAACCACCTAGCAACACCCTAGCAACCACCTGGAACACCATAGCAACAACCTAGCAACACCCTAGCAACCACCTGGAACACCATAACAACTGCCTAGCAATACCCTAGCAACTGCCTATAACTCCATAGCAACCACCTAGCAACATCTTAGCAACCATCTAGAATACCCTAGCAACACCCTAGCAACCGCCTATAACTCCATAGCAAATGCCTAGCAACACCCTAGCAACCGGCTATAACTCCATAGCAACCACCTAGCAACACCTTAGCAACCACCTAAATCACCATAGTATCCACCTAGCAACTCCTAGCAACATCCTAGCAACCACTTAGCAACCACTGGGAACACCATAACAACTGTCTAGCAACACCCTAGCAACAGCCTATAACGCCATAGCAACCACCTAGCAACATCCTAGCAACCACTTAGAATACGCTAGCAACCACCTAGCAACACCATAGTAACCACCTAGAACTCCATAGCAACCACCTAGAATACCCTAGCAACCATCTAGCAACACCCTAGCAACCACCTGTACACCATAACAACTGCCTAGCAACACCCTAACAACCGCCTATAACTCCATAGCAACCTCCTAGCAACCACCTAGCAACTGCCTATAACTCAATAGCAACCACCTAGCAACATCCTAGCAACCACCTAGCAACACCCTAGCAACCACCTGGAACATCATAAAAATGCCCTAGCAACACCCTAGCAACCGCCTATAACTCCATAGCAACCCCCTAGCAACATCCTAGCAACCACCTGGAACACCATAGCAAATGCCTAGCACCACCCTAGCAACCGGCTATAACTCCATAGCAACCACCTAGCAACACCACAGCAACCACCAAGAACTCCATAGCAACCACCTAGCAACACCATAGCAACCACCTGGAACACCATAGCAACCACCCAGCAACACCCTAGTAACCACCAGGAACACCATAACAACTGCCTAACAACACTCTAGCAACCGCCTATAACTCCATAGCAACCACCTAGCAACATCCTCGCAACCACCTAGAATACCCTAGCAACACCCTAGCAACCGCCTATAACTCCATAGCAAATACCTAGCAACACCCTAGCAACATCCTAGGAACCACCTAGAATACCCTAGTAACACCCTAGCATACGGCTATAACTCCATAGCAACCACCTAGCAACACCATAGCAACCACCTAGAACTCCATAGCAACCACCTAGCAACACCCAAGCATCCACCTGGAACACCATAGCAACCCCTTAGCAACACCCTAGCATCCACCTGGAACACCATAACAACTGCCTAGCAACACCCTAGCAAACGCCTATAACTCCATAGCAACCACCTAGCAACATCCTAGCAACCACCTAGAATACCCTAGCAACAATCTAGCAACCGCCTATAACTCCATAGCAAATGCCTAGCAACACCCTAGCAACCGGCTATAACTCCATAGCAACCACCTAGCAACACCATAGCAACCACCTAGAATACCCTAGCAAACACCTAGCAACGCCCTAGCAACCACCTGGAACACCATAACAACTACCTAGCAACACCCTAACAAACACCTATAACTCAATAGCAACCTCATAGCAACCACCTAGCAACAGCCTTGCAACCGCCTATAACTCCATAGCAACCACCTAGCAACATCCTAGCAACCACCTGGAACACCATAACAACTGCTAGCAACACCCTAGCAACCACCTATAACTCCATAGCAACCACCTAGCAACATCCTAGTAACCACTTAGATTACCCTAGCAACCACCTAGCAATGCCCTAGCAACCACCTGGAGCTCCATCGCAACCACCTAGCACCACCCTAGCAACCACCTGGAACACCATACCAACCACCCAGCAACATCCTAGCAACTGCCTAAAACTCTATAGAAACCACCTAGCAACACCCTAGCAACCGCCTCAAACATCATAGCAACTACCTACCACTGTTCACTCTGTTCAGCAGAAAGTCGACTTTGCTTTGGCGGCAACCACACTTCACAATTTCTGCAGGAATTGTCTAGTTATTATTATTATTATTATTCCACCCATTTTTTGGACCGCTACTCCTCCCAGAGTTTTCGCACCACATACATGTGCAATGTGTCAAATCGAGCGGCTTGATCGGGAATGGTGTGCCATTACTTTGTGGAAAGTTTGGGTGGACAGTTTTTGAGAAATTTGACTTTTTTTGGGGAATTTTTCCCATAGAGAATGAATGGCGGAATGTTCGCCCTTGTGATGTCACAATGCTGTCTTCTCAGCCTTGTGATGTCACAATGGTCTGTCTTCTAGCAGCTGTACTCTGGTCTCTCTCTGGCTTTGGACATTCAGCATTCATCGCTATGGGGCATAATTGCCCACAAATTGGGGGATGCCTCATTGGACTTGGTAGAGAGTTCTTTGTCCATTGGTGTAGAATAACCTCGCCCCTTTTCCTGATTGGCTGGTGTTTGATATTTCATAACTTTTGAACCGTTTGTCATAGAGAATTAGGGGTCACTTCATTGGATTCAGTAAAGACCTAGCAACCGTCAAGAACTCCATAGCAACCCCCTAGCAGCACCCTAGCAACTACCTAGAACTGCATAGCAACCACCTAGCAACAGCCTAGCAACCACCTAGAACTCCATAGCAACTACCTAAAAACACCCTAGCAACCACCTGGAACTCCATAGCAACCACTTAGCAACACCCTAACAACCACCTAGAACGCCCTAGCAACTACTTAGAACTCCATAGCAACCACCTAGCAACACCCTAGCAACCGCTTAGAACTCTATGGCAACCACCTAGCAACACCCTAGCAACCACGTAGAACAGCCTTGCAACGACCAAGATCTCCATAGCAACCACTTAGCAACACCCTAGCAACCGCCTAGAATGCCATAGCAACCACCTAGGAACACCCCAGCAACTGCCTAGAACTGCATAGCAACCACCTAGCAACACCCTAGCAACCACCTAGAACTCCTTAGAAACCACCTAGCAACACCCTAGGAACTGCCTAGAACTCCATAGCAACCACCTAGCAACACCCTAGCAACTGCCTAGAACGCCATAGCAACCACCTAGCAGCACCCTAGGAACCACCTACAACACCCTAGCAACTGCCTAGAACTCCATAGCAACACCCTAGCAACCAACTAGAACACCCTAGCAACCACCTAGAACTTCATAGCAACCACCTAACTACACACTAGCACCACCTATTCACACACTAGCAACTGCCTAAAGCTCCATAGCAACCACCTAGGAACACCCCAGCAACTGCCTAGAACTGCATAGCAACCACCTAGCAACACCCTAGCAACCACCTAGAACTCCTTAAAAACCACCTAGCAACACCCTAGCAACTGCCTAGAACTCCATAGCAACCACCTAGCAACACCCTAGCAACAGCCTAGAACTCCACAGCATCCACCTAGCAACACGCTAGCAACCACCTAGATTTCCACAGCAACCACTTAGCAACACCCTAGCAACCACCTATCAACACCCTAGCAACCACCTAGAACACCATAGCAACTGCCTAGCACTCCATAGCAACCACCTTGCAACACCCTAGCAACCACCTAGAACTCCCTAGCAACTGCCAAGAACTCCATAGCAACCACCTAACAACACACTAGCAACCACCTGTAACACCATAGCAACTGCCTAGAACTCCATAGCAACCACCTAAAACTCCATAGCAACCACCTTGCAACACCCTAGCAACCACCTGGAACACTATAGCAAATGCCTAGTGACACCCTGGCAACCGGCTATAACTCCATAGCAAGCACCTAGCAACACCATAGCAACCACCTAGCAACCACCAGGAACTCCATAGCAACCACCTAGCACCACCCTAGCAACCACATGGAACACCATAGCAAATGCCTAGCAACACCCTAGCAACCACCAATAACTCCATAGCAACCACCTAGCAACATCTTAGCAACTGCCTAGAACTCCATAGCAACCACCTAGAACATTTTAGCAACCACCTAAAATTCCATGGATACCACCTAGCAACACCCTAGCAACCGCCTCAAACATCATAGCAACTACCTACCACTGTTCACTCTGTTCAGCAGGAAGTCGACTTTACATTGGCGGCAACCACACTTCACAATTTCTGCAGGAATTGTCTAGTTTATTATTATTATTATTATTATTATTCCGCCAGTTTTTTGGACCGCTACTCCTCCCAGAGTTTTCGCACCACATACACGTGCAATATGTCAAATCGAGCGGCTTGATCGGGAATGGTGTGCTATTACTTTGTGGAAAGTTTCGGTGCACGGTTTTTGAGAAATTCCACGTTTTTTGGGAAATTTTTCCCATAGAGAATGAATGGTGGAATGTTCACCCTTGTGATGTCACAATGCTGTCTTCACACCTTTATGATGTCACAATGCTCTGTTTTCTAGCAGCAGTACTCTGGTCTCTCTCTAGATTTGAACATTCTGCCATTCATCTCTATGGGGAAAAATTGCCCACAAATTGTGCAATGCCTCATTGGACATGGTAGAGAGTCCTTTGTCCATTGGTGTAGATCAGCCTCGCCCCCATTCCTGATTGGCCGATGTTTGATATTTCATAACTTTTGAACCGTTTGTCATAGAAAATTATGGGTCACGTCATTGGACTCAGTAAAGACCTAGCAACCGCCTAGAACTCCATAGCAACCTCCTAGCAACACCCTAGCAACCACCTATAACTCCAAAGCAACGACCTAGCAACACCCTAGCAACCACCTAGAATAACCTAGCAACCGCCTAGAACTCCATAGCAACCACCTAACAACACACTAGCAACCACCTGGAACACCATAGCAACCACCTAGCAACACCATAGCAACCACCTAGAACTCCATAGCAACCACCTAGCAACACCCTAGCAACCACCTGGAACTCCATAGCAACCACCTAGCAACACCCTAGCAACCACCTAGAACGCCCTAGCAACCGGCTATAACTCCATAGCAACCACCTAGCAACACCATAGCAACCACCTAGAACACCATAGCAACCACCTAGCAACACCATAGCAACCGCCTATAACTCCATAGCAAATACCTAGCAACACCCTAGCAACATCCTAGGAACCACCTAGAATACCCTAGTAACACCCTAGCAAACGGCTATAACTCCATAGCAACCACCTACCAACACCCTAGCAACCACCTGGAACACCATAGCAACCACCTAGCAACCCCCTAACAACCACCTGGAACACCATAGCAACTGCGTAGCAACACCCTAGCAACCACCTATAACTCCATAGCAACCACCTAGCAACATCCTAGCAACCACCTAGAATAACCTAGCAACACCCTAGCAGCCGTCTATAGCTCCATAGCAAATGCCTAGCAACACCCTAGCAACCGCCGATAACTCCATAGCAACCACCTAGCAACATCCTAGCAACCACCTAGAATACCCTAGCAACACCCTAGCAACCGTCTATAGCTCCATAGCAAATGCCTAGCAACACCCTAGCAACCGGCTATAACTCCATAGCAACCACCTAGCAACACCATAGTAACCACCCAGAACTCCACAGCATCCACCTAGCAACACCCTAGCAACCACCTAGAATACCCTAGCAACCACCTAGCAACACCATAGCAACCACCTGAAACAGCATAACTGCCTAGCAACACCCTAGCAACCGCCTATAACTCCATAGCAACCTCCTAGCAAACACATAGCAACACCCTAGCAACTGCCTATAACTCAATAGCAACCACCTACCAACATCCTAGCAACCACCTAGCAACACCCTAGCAACCACCTGGAACACCATAGCAAATTTCTAGCAACACCCTAGCAACCAGCTATAACTTCATAACAACCACCTAGCAACACCCTAGCAACCACCTTGAACTCCATAGCAACCATCCAGCAAAACCCTAGCAACCACCTAGAACACCAAAAGCAAGTGCCTAGCAACACCCTAGCAACCAGCTATAACTCCATAGCAACCACCTAGCAACACCCTGGCAACCACCTAGAACTCCATAGCAACCACCTAGCAACACTCTAGCAACCACCTGTAACACCATAACAAAATCCTAGCAAAACCCTAGCAACCAGCCATAACTCCAAAGCAACCACCTAGCAACACCCTAGCAACCACCAAGAACTCCATAGCAACCACCTAGCAACACCATAGCAACCACCTGGAACACCATAGCACCCACCTAGCAACATCCAAGCAACCACCTAGAATGCCTTAGCAACCGCCCTGAACTCCAGAGCAACCACCTAGCAACAACCTAGCAACTGCCTAGATTCCCATAGCAAGCACCTAGCATCACCCTAGCAACCAACTAGAACTCCATAGGAACTACCTAGAACATCCTAGCAACCACCTGGAACACCATATCAACCACCTAGCAACATCCTAGCAACTGCCTAGAACTCCACAGCAACCACCTACAACACCCTAGCAACCGCCTAGAATTCCATAGCAACCGCCTGGAACTCCATAGAACCACCTAGCAACACCCTAGCAACCGCCTCAAACTCCATAGCAACCACCTACCAACACCCTAGACACCACTTAAAACACCATAGTCACCACCAGAACATCATAGCAACTACCTACCACTGTTCACTCTGTTCAGCAGAAAGTCGACTTTGCATTGGCGGCAACCACACTTCACAATTTCTGCAGGAATTGTCTAGTTAGTGTGGTTGCCTCAGGCAACCACACTACTATTATCCCACATATTATTATTATTATTATTATTCTTTCTTTCCACCCATTTTTTGGACCGCTACTCCTCCCAGAGTTTTTGCACCACATACACGTGCCATATGTCAAATTGACCGGCTTCTTTGGGAATCGTGTGCTATTACTTTGTGGAAAGTTTCGCTGCACGGTTTTTGAGAAATATGACTTTTTATGGCCAATTTTTCCCCATAGGGATGAATGTAAAACGTGACGTCATACATATGTGAGCGGTGAAGTCACAGCATTGGTCGGCTTAGCACACGTGATGCACTTTTAACCTGCTTCATCTACAGGAAATTTAGAATCCAGATGCGGTGCATATCTCCGTTTTCGTCGTAATTACAGAAAACACACATTCGTAAACTTCAAATGATTCATACCACAATGTAGATAAAACCTTGACGAAGACGTACATGCACGGATTGTGTTGTTCAAACGAGGTTTCCTGGCGACTTAGCCACCACAGTGGATATAGCTTAATGCGGAAGTGCACGCGATAAAAACGGTATTCCAAATGCAAAATTACAAATGAAAACGCTGTCAGCTAGGTATATCAACAAACATATGACTTAGGCATACCCAGATTTCCTCAAAAATAATAGTATTTCACAAGATATTACGCAAAATCGTTGACAACGTTTCGTCAAATGCAGCGTCTTTGAATGCTATTAGTGCTAACAAAGAGTGCATGCATTGAATGCGACGATTAAAAAACTTTCGGTTGACCTAAAAAACGATATTCCAAAACCAAAACTACACGTGTTATACCTGGTTAGAAAGCTTATGCTCTCACCTACTGAATAAACGAATTCTCAATCAAGCCAGACGGACCAAAAAAGGGCAACAACGCCGTCAACAACATGTGTGCAGCAGCTTCTGGTCCGGTCTTACTCCAGAAAACGGTGTCATCTTGTAATACCACACATGTTGCTTTGGGTGTTGTCGAACTTTGGAGTACAATCTGGCTTGATCTACACATCATCGATCTAATAGGTGACAGAATAAGCTTTCTGACAATGTATAATATGTCAAATTTTACTTTTGTAATACCGTTTTATATTCCAGCGAGTTGGAAACTTTGGTCTCGTTATAACTGCATTACACATCAGTCTGCATTACACGTCAGACTTAGGGTTTTTCCAAGACCCTCTGAACATGCCAGCTAGCTTTGTGATTCGCCGTCACTCGTCACCGCATACCGCAAGTAAAACACTGAGATCTCAAATTTTGATGAAAGGATAATTTAGCTCTGAATATATGTGTCGCAAATCAACTCATTGTAGTGATGTTATAGCAGGTACACAATGCCCTGTCTCTGCTTATACTACAGAAACTGTTCACTCCGTTCAGCACAAAGTCGACTTTGCATTGGCGGCAACCACACTTCACAATTTCTGCAGGAATTGTCTAGTTATTATTATTATTATTCCGCCAGTTTTTTGGACCGCTACTCCTCCCAGAGTTTTCGCACCACATACATGTGCAATATGTCAAATCGAGCGGCTTGATCGGGAATGGTGTGCTATTACTTTGTGGAAAGTTTCGTTGCACGGTTTTTTTTTGGGAAATTTTTCCCATAGAGAATGAATGGTGGAATGTTCACCCTTGTGATGTCACAATGCTGTCTTCACACCCTTATGATGTCACAATGGTCTGTCTTCTAGCAGCAGTACTCTGGTCTCTCTCTAGATTTGAACATTCTGCCATTCAACTCTATGGGGAAAAATTGCCCACAAATTGTGCAATGCCTCATTGGACATGGTAGAGAGTCCTTTGTCCATTGGTGTAGATCAGCCTCGCCCCCATTCCTGATTGGCCGATGTTTGATATTTTATAACTTTTGAACCGTTTGTCATAGAGAACTATGGGTCACGTCATTGGACTCAGTAAAGCCCTAGCAACCGCCTAGCAACACCCTAGCAAGCACCTAGAACTCCATAGCAACCATCTAGCAACCACCTAGAACTCCATAGCAACCAGCTAACAACACCCTAGCAACCACCTAGCAACACCCTAGCATCCTCCTAGAACACCCTAGCAACCACCTAGCAACACCCTAGCAACCACCTAGAACTCCATAGCAACCACCTAGCAACACCCTAGTAACCACCTCTAACACCCTAGCAACTGCCTAAAACAGCATAGAACCACCTTGCAACGTCCTAGCAACCGCCTAGAACTCCCTAGCAACCACCTAGCAGCACCCAAGCAACTACCAAGAACACCATAGCAAACGCCTAGCAACACCCTAGCAACCAGCTATAACTCCATAGCAACCACCTAGCAACACCCTAGCAACCACCTAGAACTCCATAGCAACCACCTAACAACACCCTAGCAACAACCTGGAACACTATAGCAACCACCCAGAATGCGTTAGCAACCGCACTGAACTCCATAGCAACCATCTAGCAACACCCTACAAACCACCTAGAAATCCATAGCAACCACGTAACAACACACTAGCAACCACCTAGAGCACCCTAACAACTGCCTAGAATGCCTTAGCAACCACCTAGCAACACCATAGCAACCACCTAGAACTCCATAGCAACCACCTAGCAACACCCTAGCAACCAACTGGAAAACCATAGCAAATGCCTAGCAACACCCTAGCAACCACCTAAAACTCCATAGCAACCACCTAGCAACATCCTAGCAACTGCCTAGAACTCCATAGCAACCCCCTAGCAACATCCTAGCAACCGCCTATAACTCCATAGCAACCACCTAGCAACACCCTAGCAACCAGCCATAAATCCATAGCAACCACCTAGCAACACCCTAGCAACCAGCTATAACTCCATAGCAACCACCTAGCATCACCCTAGCAACCACCTAGAACTCCATAGCAATGACTTAGCAACATCCTAGCAACCACCTGGAACACCATAGCAACCACCTGGAACACCATAACAACTGCCTAGCAACACCCTAGCAACCACCTAGCAACACCGTAGCAACCACCTTGCAACACCCTAGCAACCTCCGAAAACACCCTAGCAACCACCTAGCAACACCCTAGCAACCACCTAGAACCTCATAGCAACCACCTAGCAATACCCTAGTAACCACCGCTAACACGCTAGCAACTGCCTAAAACAGCATAGCAACCACCTAGCAACGCCCTAGCAACCTTCTAGAACTCCCTAGCAACCACCTAGCAACATCCTAGCAACTGCCTAGAACTCCATAGCAACCACCTAGAACACCATAGCAACCACCTAGAATTCCATAGCAACCACCTAGCAACACCCTAGCAACCATCTAGAATAGCCTAGCAACTGCCTAGCAACGTCCTAGCAACCATCTGGAACACCATAGCAACCACCTAGCAACACCCTAGCAACCACTTAGAATACCCTAGCAACCACTTAGCAAATCCTTAGCAACCACCTGGAACACCATAGCAAATGTCTTGCAACACCCTAGCAACCACCTAGAACTCCAAAGCAACCACCTATAACACCATAGCAACCGCCTACAATTTCATAGCAACCACCTAGAACTCCATAGAACCACCTAGCAACACCCTAGCAACCGCCTCAAACTCCATAGCAACCACCTAGCAACACCCTAGCAACCACCAAGAAAACCTTAGCAACCGCCTATAACTCCATAGCAACCACCTAGCAACATCCTAGGAAGAACCTAGCAACACCCTAGCAACCACCTGGAACACCATAACTGCCTAGAAACACCCTAGCAACCGCCTATAACTCCATAGCAACCACCTAGCAACACCCTAAGAACCACTAGGAACACCATATAAACCACCTAGCAAAATCCTAGCAACTGCCTAGAACTCCATAGCAACCATCTAGAACACCCTAGCAACCGCATAGAATTCCATAGCAACCGCCTAGAACTCCATAGAACCACCTAGCAACACCCTAGCAACCGCCTCAAACTCCATAGCAACCACCTAGCAACACCCTAGACACCACCTAAAACACCATAGTCATCACTAGAACATCATAGCAACTTCCGACCACTCTTCACTCTGTTCAGCAGAAAGTCGACTTTGCATTGGCGGCAACCACACTTCACAATTTCTGCAGGAATTGTCTAGTTAGTGTGGTTGCCTTAGGCAATCACACTATTATTATCGCACATATTATTATTATTATTATTCCACCCATTTTTTGGACCGCTACTCCTCCCAGAGTTTTTGCACCACATACACGTGCCATATGTCAAATTGACCGGCTTCTTTGGGAATCGTGTGCTATTACTTTGTGGAAAGTTTCGCTGCACGGTTTTTGAGAAATATGACTTTTTATGGCCAATTTTTCCCCATAGGGATGAATGTAAAACGTGACGTCATACATATGTGAGCGGTGAAGTCACAGCATTGGTCGGCTTAGCACGCGTGATGCACTTTTAACCTGCTTCATCTACAGGAAATTTAGAATCCAGATGCGGTGCATATCTCCATTTTCGTCGTAATTACAGAAAACACACATTCGTAAACTTCAAATGATTCATACCACAATGTAGATAAAACATTGACGAAGACGTACATGCACGGATTGTGTTGTTCAAACGAGGTTTCCTGGCGACTTAGCCACCACAGTGGATATAGCTTAATGCGGAAGTGCACGCGATAAAAACGGTATTCCAAATGCAAAATTACAAATGAAAACGCTGTCAGCTAGGTATATCAACAAACATATGACTTAGGCATACCCAGATTTCCTCAAAAATAATAGTATTTCACAAGATATCACGCAAAATCGTTGACAACGTTTCGTCAAATGCAGCGTCTTTGAATGCTACTAGTGCTAACAAAGAGTGCATGCATTGAATGCGACGATTAAAACACTTTCGGTTGACCTAAAAAAACCATATTCCAAAACCAAAATTAGACGTGCTGTTATACCTGGTTGGAAAGCTTATGCTCTCACCTACTGAATAAACGAATTCTCAAACAAGCCAGACTGTACTAAAGAGTGCAACAACGCCGTCAACAACACGTGTGCACCAGCTTCTGATCCGGTCTTCAGTGGGCTTGTAATACCACACATGTTGCTTTGGGTGTTGTCGAACTTTGTAGTACAATCTGGCTTGATCTACACATCATCGATCTAATAGGTGACAGAATAAGCTTTCTAACAATGTATAATATGTCAAATTTTACTTTTGTAATACCGTTTTATATTCCAGCGAGTTGGAAACTTTGGTCTCGTTATAACTGCATTACACATCAGTCTGCATTACACGTCAGACTTAGGGTTTTTCCAAGACCCTCTGAACATGCCAGCTAGCTTTGTGATTCGCCGTCACTCGTCACCGCATACCGCAAGTAAAACACTGAGATCTCAAATTTTGATGAAAGGATAATTTAGCTCTGAATATATGTGTCGCAAATCAACTCGTTGTAGTGATGTTATAGCAGGTACACAATGCCCTGTCTCTGCTTATACTACAGAAACTGTTCACTCCGTTCAGCACAAAGTCGACTTTGCATTGGCGGCAACCACACTTCACAATTTCTGCAGGAATTGTCTAGTTAGTGTGGTTGCCTTAGGCAAACACACTATTATTATTGCACATATTTATTATTATTATTATTATTATTATTATTAGCGTGGTTGCCTTAGGCAAACACACTATTATTATTGCACATATTATTTATTTATTTATTATTATTATTATTATTATTCCACCCATTTTTTGGACCGCTACTCCTCCCAGAGTTTTCGCACCACATACATGTGCAATGTGTCAAATCGAGCGGCTTGATCGGGAATGAAGTGCTATTACTTTGTGGAAAGTTTGGGTGGACCGTTTTTGAGAAATTTCACTTTTTTTGGGGAATTTTTCCCATAGAGAATGAATGGTGGAATGTTCACCATTGTGATGTCACAATGCTGTCTTCTCAGCCTTGTGATGTCACAATAGTCTGTCTTCCAGCAGCAGTGCTCTGGTCTCTCTCTGGCTGTGGACATTCGGCATTCATCTCTATGGGGCAAAATTGCCCTCAAATTGTGGGATGCCTCATTGGACGTGTTAGAGAGTCCTTTGTCCATTAGTGTAAATTAACCTCGCCCCCTTTCCTGATTGGCCGACATTTGATATTTCATAACTTTTCAAACGTTTGTCATATAGAATTATGGATCGCGTCATTGGACTCAGTAAAGAAAGAGCAACCACCTAGAGACACCCTAGCAACCACCTAGAACAGTCTAGCAACAGCCTGTAACTGCATAGCAACCACCTAGCAACAGCATAGCAACTGCCTAGAACTCTATAACAAATACCTAGAAAACCCTAGCAACCGCCTGGAACTTCATAGCAACCATCTAGCAACACCCTAGCAACCACCTAGAACGCCCTAGCAACTGCTTAGAACTCCATAGCAACCACCTAGCAACACCTTAGCAACCGCTTAGAACTCTATGGGAACCACCAAGCAACACCCTAGCATCCACCTAGAACAGCCTTGCAACAGCCTAGATCTCCATAGCAACCACTTAGCAACACCCTAGCAACCGCCTAGAATGCCATAGCAACCACCTAGCAACACCCAGGCAACCGCCTAGAACGCCATAGCAACCACCTACAACACACTAGCAACTACCTAGAACTATATGGCATCCACATAGCAACACCCTAGCAACCAACTAGAACACCCTAGCAACCCCCTAGAACTTCATAGCAACCACCTAACAACACACTAGTAACCACCTAGACCACCCTAGCAACTGCCTAGAATTCCATAGCAACGACCTAGCAACACCCTAGCAACCGCCTAGAACTCCATAGTAACCCCCTAGCAACATCCTAGCAACTGCCTATAACTCCATAGTAACCCCCTAGCAACATCCTAGCAACTGCCTATAACTCCATAGCAATGACCTAGCAACACTCTAGCAACCACCTGGAACACCCTAGCCACCGCCTAGAACGCCATAACAACCACCTAACAACACACTAGCAACCACCTGTAACACCATAGCAACTGCCTAGAACTCCATAGCAACCACCTAGCAACACCCTAGCAACCACCTAGAACAGCATAGCAACCACCTTGCAAAACCCTAGCAACCACATGGAACACCATAGCAAATGCCTAGCAACACCCTAGCAACCGGCTATAACTCCATAGCAACCACCTAGCAACACCATAGCAACCACCCAGAACTCCATAGCAACCACCTAGCAACACCCTATCAACCACCTGGAACACCATAACAACTGCCTAGCAACTGCCTATAACTGCATAGCAACCACCTAGCAACATCCTAGCAACTACCTAGAATACCCTAGCAACCGCCTGTAACTCCACAGCAAATGCCTAGCAACACCCTTGCAACCGGCTATAACTCCATAGCATCCACCTAGCAACACCATAGCAACCACCTAGAACTCCATAGCATCCACCTAGCAACACCCTAGCAACCAAATAGGACACCATAGCAACCACCTAGCAACCACCTGGAACACCATAGCAACCACCTAGCAACACCCTAGCAACCACCTGGAACACCATAACAACTTCCTAGCAACACCCTAGCAACCACCTATAACTCCATAGCAACCACCTAGCAACATCCTAGCAGCCACTTAGAATACCCTAGCAACACCTTAGCAACCGCCTATAACTCCATAGCAAATGCCTAGCAACACCCTAGCAACCACCTAGAATACCCTAGCAACCACCTAGCAACACCCTAGAAACCACCTAGAACACCATAATAACTGCCTAGCAACACCCTAGCAACCGCGTATAACTCCATAGCAACCTCCTAAAAACCACCTAGCAACACCCTAGCAACCGCCTATAACTCCATAGCAAATGCCTAGCAACACCCTAGCAACAGGCTATAACTCCATAGCAACCACCTAGCAACACCATAGTTACCACCTAGAACTCCCTAGCATCCACCTAGCAACACCCTAGCAACCACCTAGAATACCCTAGCAACCACCTAGCAACACCCTAGCAACCACCTAGAACACCATAATAACTGCCTAGCAACACCCTAGCAACCGCCTATAACTCCATAGCAACCACCTAGCAACCACTTAGAATACCCTAGCAACCACCCAGCAATGCCCTAGCAACCACCTAGAACTCCATAGCAACCACCTAGCAACACCCTAGCAATCGCCTATAACTCCATAGCAAATGCCTAGCAACACCCTAGCAACCACCTAGAATACCCTAGCAACCACCTAGCAACACCCTAGAAACCACCTAGAACACCATAATAACTGCCTAGCAACACCCTAGCAACCGCGTATAACTCCATAGCAACCTCCTAAAAACCACCTAGCAACACCCTAGCAACCGCCTATAACTCCATAGCAAATGCCTAGCAACACCCTAGCAACAGGCTATAACTCCATAGCAACCACCTAGCAACACCATAGTTACCACCTAGAACTCCCTAGCATCCACCTAGCAACACCCTAGCAACCACCTAGAATACCCTAGCAACCACCTAGCAACACCCTAGCAACCACCTAGAACACCATAATAACTGCCTAGCAACACCCTAGCAACCGCCTATAACTCCATAGCAACCACCTAGCAACCACTTAGAATACCCTAGCAACCACCCAGCAATGCCCTAGCAACCACCTAGAACTCCATAGCAACCACCTAGCAACACCCTAGCAATCGCCTATAACTCCATAGCAACCACCTAGCAACATCCTAGCAACCACTTAAATTACCCTAGCAACCACCTAGCAATGCCCCAGCAACCACCTGGAGCTCCATAGCAACCACCTGGAACTCCATAGCAACCACCTAGCACCACCCCAGCAACCACCTGAAACACCATATCAACCACCTAGCAACATCCTAGCAACTGCCTAGAACTCTATAGGAACCATCTAGAACACCCTAGCAACTGCCTAGAATTCCATGGAAACCACCTAGTAACACCCTAGCAACCGCCTCAAACATCAGAGCAACTACCTACCACTGTTCACTCTGTTCAGCAGAAAGTCGACTTTGCGTTGGCGGCAACCACACTTAACAATTTCTGCAGGAATTGTCTAGTTTGTTACTGCAGTCTCATTTCCATCGGTCAGAGCTGGATACCTCCACTCCCTCCTGTCCCCTCCCATCTTTTTTATCATCCCCCATACTTCTCCCACCTGAGCTGTGTTTCCAATTGTACCACAGTACTTTCTCCAATGTGTCCTTTTTGTCTGTCTTATTATCCTCCTTACTACTGTCTGGGCCTGCTTGTACTGAATCATATGTTGAAAATTATGAGTTCTTTTGACTAGTTTAAATGCCTTATTTCTTTTTCTCACTGCTTCCTTACACTTATCATCCCACCATGGTACAACTTTCTTCTTTGTACTACCTTTACTTTTAGGAATGGATTCTAATGCAGCCGTCATTATGCCTTGCTTTATTTTGCTGTCAAGTGACTCTATGTCCATTCTATCATTAACCTGACTTAGATATCTATCAATTCCTTCCAGAAATTTCTCCCAATCCGCTTTCCCAAGGATCAATTTCCCACCTGTGTTCTCTATGGTCTCTATGATAAATTGAATTTATGATTTAATCCCCCTAACATGGTATGAAGACGCTGTGTGTTAGACTACTTGCCATTTGATTAGTCTGATCGTTGGCACGCTTGATAATAAAGGAAAATTACTAATGAAAACAGGTTGAGATCAATGATTAGTTTAAAGGAAAGTTTTGCGCCCCACCAATTTTCAGCTCACCAGTCACCAGTTGCCGCTGAATAAAACGTTATGTGGGAAATAGCTATTCAATCCTAGCTTAGCTGCTGACCAGCAACCTGATGATTTTGCTCAAGCAATCCAAGTTGCCGTTAATAATAGCCGGTGTTCGTGGGGGCTGTTTATTCATCTCTCTTTAAAATGTTGCATAGATGAAATTACATGTTATTGAAATTACCTACCATGTCCGCTTCCATTACATTACATTACAGGCATTTGGCAGACGCTCTTATCCAGAGCGACGTACATCAAAGTGTATAACCATAACCAGGAACAAGTATGACGAAAACCCTAGAGAGAAGTACCGGTCCAAGTACAGGGAACAACCGCATAGATCAACTTGGACCCTGAAGGTTAAACTGATTAACACTAATACAACGAGAACGGCAACAATTACTGTTTTTTTTTTTTTTTTTTTTCTTTTTTTTTTTTCTTTTTAAATTAACTCCACTGCATTAAGACAGTTAATGCACCTAAGTCACCTACAAAACAGCTACCTAGTTACAACCCTAAGCTTACAGTCATTTACAGGGGGGTAGGGAGGGAAGGGGAGAGGTGCAGCCTGAAGAGGTGAGTCTTCAGTTGTCGTTTGAAATGGGTCAGTGTCTCAGCTGTTCTGACCTCCACGGGGAGGTCATTCCACCATCGTGGGGCCAGAACAGACAGGAGACGTGATCTGGAAGTGCAGGTGCGAAGAGGGGGAGGTGCCAGGCGTCCTGAGGTAGCAGAACGGAGGGATCTGGCTGGCATGTAGGGTTTGAATATCTTGTGGAGGTATGCTGGGGCTGATCCCTTGACTGCCTGGTATGCTAGGACCAATGTTTTAAATTTGATGCGAGCTATAACAGGCAGCCAGTGGAGGGTAGTGAGCAGGGGCGTGACGTGGGAGTGTCTGGGGAGGTTGAAGACCAGACGAGCTGCAGCATTCTAGATGAGTTGCAGAGGTCTGGTGGCAGATGCCGGTAGTCCAGCCAGAAGGGAGTTGCACTAGTCCAGGCGGGATAGAACCATTGCTTGGACCAGTAGCTGGGTTGAGTAGGTGGTGAGAAAGGGGCGGATTCTCCGGATGTTATACAGGAAAAATCTGCATGCCTGGCTTACTGCTGCGATGTTCTTGGAGAGGGATAGCTTGTTGTCCATCACCACCCCGAGATTCTTGGCACAGGGTGATGATGTCACTAAGGTGTCCCCTAGGGAAATGGAAAAGTCAAGGAGGGGAGAGGATAGGGCAGGAATAAAGATTAGCTCCGTCTTTCCTGGGTTGAGCTTCAGGTGGTGGTTGTCCATCCAGCTCTGGATGTCCCTCAGGCAAGCGGAGATGCGGGCAGGGACCTGTGTGTCTGATGGGGGGAAGGAGAGAAAGAGTTGCGTGTCGTCGGCATATGAGTGATAGGACAAGCTATGGGCAGATATTACAGGGCCAAGGGATCTGGTGTATAATGAAAAGAGAAGGGGACCGAGGACTGAGCCCTGGGGAACTCCGGTGGCGAGGGGACGGGGTGGTGATACCTTACCCGCCCAGGCAACCTGGAAGGAACGGTCAGAGAGGTAAGACTCAATCCAGTCAAGGACTGTGCCGCAGATCCCTGTTGCTGCCAGGGAGGACAGGAGGATGGAGTGCTCCACAGTGTCGAATGCAGCGGAGAGGTCTAGAAGAATCAGGACAGAGGAGAGGGAGGCTGCCCGTGCGCCATGGAGTGACTCACTGACCGATAGGAGTGCAGTCTCTGTCGAGTGGCCAGGCCTGAAGCCAGACTGGTGGGGGTCAAGCAGGTTGTTCTGAGAGAAGAAAGCAGAGAGTTGGTTAGATGCAGAACGTTCAAGTGTTTTGGATAGGAAAGGGAGGAGAGATACCGGGCGGTAGTTCTGAATGACTGAAGGATCTAGTGTGGGTTTCTTCAGCAGCGGGGTGATGTGGGCCCTCTTGAAGGATGAGGGGAAACATCCAGAAGATAGGGAGGAGTTCACGAGGGAGGTGACAAAAGGGAGGATGTCTGGTGTGATTGCCTGGAGGAGAGATGAGGGGATAGGGTCGAGGGCGCAGGTGGTAGGGTGGTGACTGAGCAGAAGCTGGGAAACTTCAGAGTCTGAGAGGAGAGAAAAAGTGGAGAGACAGGGGGCGGAGGGCGCAGTGGGGGCGGAGGGTGCGGAGGGCGCGGAGGGGGAAAAGGAGCTGCGGATGTCTGCGATCTTTCCATCAAAGAATGCTGCAAAGTCATCTGCAGTGAAGGAAGACTGGGGTGGAGGAGGTGGCACGCTGAGGAGAGAGGAGAAAATAGAGAAAAGTTGATGAGGGTTAGAAATGGAGTTATGAATTTTAGTTTGGTAGAATTTTGCCTTGGCGGCAGTGACAGCAGAAGAAAACTCTGTCAGGAGAGACTGATAGGCTGAGAGGTCAGATGGGTCCCTGGATTTGGCCCACTTCCTCTCAGCAGCGCGGAGGGTGGCCCTGGAGGTGCGTAGGATGTCAGACATCCATGGACTGGGAGGGGATGAACGTGCTGGCCTCGGGACAAGGGGGCATAGGGAGTCGAGTGCTGAGGAGAGAGATGAAGTTAGGGTGGAGGATGCAGAGTTGGTGGGGAGCTTGGAAAATGATTGAAGAGGGGGGAGGGAAGCATTCACTCGGGAAGCAAAAGAAGAGGGTGATAGGGAGCGGAGGTTACAGCGGACAGTGACCATGGGGGTGGGAGGAGGAGAGGGAGGATGTGGAGAGAGGGGGAGGGAGAAGGAGATGAAGTGATGGTCAGACGTATGCAGGGGGGTAACCGTAAGATTGGAACTGGAGCAGGTCCTCAGGAAGATCAGGTCTAGGAGGTTGCCTGCCTTGTGGGTTGGGGGAGAGTGTTGTAGGGAGAGGTCGAAGGAGTGGAGTAGTGGTAGGAAGGCAGCAGACTGGGAGGCCTCTAGGTGGATGTTAAAATCTCCCAGGAGGATCAGCGGGGTGCCGTCCTCAGGGAAGGAGCTGAGGAGGGTGTCTAGCTCATCCAGGAAGCTTCCCAGGGGCCCCGGGGGACGATAAATAACAATAATATAGAGGTTATTCTCTATATTCAATCTCTATTCTACTCTCTATTCTAATCAAGACAATCAACGATATTTTTCTTTCTGTGCCTGTCTATATAAACAATATGTTCCTCCTGAGTTTTTTTTCTTTGGATTTTTGATTGGTTGAGCAAGTAACTGGCTAGAGGGAACACATGGACAGTGACTTTAAACAGTGCGGTGTTCTCACTGAGTATACCGACATCAGTGTTCGTGGACATGTTCGCCGGTGGTTGTCAATCCTGAAGTTCTTTCTTCTTACAAAGTATACTGCCAGCTTTAGTGTCTGTTCTGTCACTCCCCCATAATGTGTTGTGTCCATTAAAATCACCACACCAAACCGTGCTACTACCATTCTGCCCTTCTATCTCCTCAAGCTTGCTTAACTCTAGCCTTTTGCACAGATTATAGTAATTCACAGTCACTAACTCTTTCCTTCCTGCCCACACTTTTACTACCACATACTCTTGCTCATGACCTATACCTATTACTCTGTAAGGGATGCCTTGCTTTACAAAAGTGACACATCCTCCTCCTCCCCCCTCTCTCCTATCTCGCCTCACTGCCATGTACCCATATAAAACAAAATCCAAGACTTTAACCAGGACTGAATGCACACAATGTCTGGTTTTTCTCTCCTACTGACTACAAACTGCTTGAAATCTTGCCCATTAGCAATCAGGCTTCTCGCATTCCACTGGAGAATTTAAATTGTTAGTAATATCAACCCACACATGCCGTTTCTTGACTTGACTGTACACTGAGTTCATCCCTTACTTCCCATTTTAAACCATCATATCCAAGTGGTGCACTGCTGCTTTGACAATAACCTGAATCCTTTCTGTTTTAGATTTGATCTCAGACGTTGCATTTATCATTCCTGCTAGAAAAGTCATCAATTTCTTCTTCTCTATCCATGCACTCTTCTTATCTTGCTTTTCTTTTGCTGCCGCTTGTTCTTTGCTACATCCACCCTCCTTATTCAGTTTTTCCTGTCCTGCCATCTTAACTGCCTCAGCATATGAGACTATTTCCTTCCTCCTTATCTCCTGCACCTCCACCTCTCTTCTCAACACTTCACAGCCCCAATAAGCCACACTATGATTCCCTTCACAGTAACATTTTTGTCTCACTCCCTCTCCACACTTCCCGTACTCATGTTCCCCACCACATCTAGCACACCTTCTCTTCCCTTTGTACACCTTAGCCACATGCCCAAATTCCTGGCAGTTAAAACATCTCATTGGCTTTGGTATGAACTCTCTAACTCTGTATCTCACAAATCCAAAGTATAACTCCTTTGGGAGAACCTGTTTCAAACTCGATCAAAACGGTCTCAGTCTCTTCTTTCTCCGCTCCCCTTGTCATTCTTTTAGCACTTCACTAACCTATTCCGCACCCTCAAGTTATGTACCAGTTGCTTCATGCTAACTATAAGAGGTAATCCAGAAATTACCCCCTTGCACCCACCGCCCCACTACTACCCCACTCTTACTACTTTGGCTACTTTAGCTTTTCCAGCACTACTCATTTTCTTTGCCTTCTCCATCTGCACTTCAGTGTCGCATCCTATAAGCAAGTTTCCATCTCCCAAAACTCTTGCGTACTTCACTTCTCCAATTTGTCCTCTAATAGTTTTAGTTAACTTCAGCGGATTGACTTTTTTTACTCCCCCCTCTCAAATGTCACCACTACATTTATCACTCGTGCCTTCAGGTCCTCCTCCTCCCTCTCGCTCCCCTCACTCTCCATTCCACCTGAGCTAATTCCATCCTCTTTTCTCTCTCTCTTACTTCTACTTTCCTTCATGCCTCTGTTCCCTCTCACCACCTGCCGCTCACTCTCCCTCCTCTCATCTTGCTCCATGCTGTCACCAGCCGTCTCCCTCCCCGCCATCCTGTCAGGGATTGTAAGGAGGACCAGTGCAAGAATACCGTTCCGGACCTATACAGGCCGTCGGTCGATATTCCTACAAAATGCTCCCCCCAACACCCAATCCTACTGCTACCAAGTCCCGATGTCCGCAAACCAAAGTCAATGCCATTTTATCAATCAAAAATAGTCAAACCAAGTCAAAGACCAGCGTAGCACAATGCACGATTTCAAACTTTCCCGACCACAAAATGTCAACAATCATGTCAAACTCTTGTGGTGAAAGCTGGAATAGACTTTGCCAGTGTGAATTTAACATATTGTAGGCTTGCATTACAGACAAGATATGGCACTTAAACATGAAAACATGTTTCAATTCACAAAATGTGACCACACATTTGTGTGCGTCACGCTAGCACAGTGCCATGAATGTAACCTTTTCCGTTTTTTAACAGGTAGTAAACCCAGTGGCAGCTGGTCAATTGAAATACGCAATGTATTCAATGATATCTGAAATATATGACAAAAAAACTTGAACTTGAACTTACGCAGTTCACTGGTTGTTCCCTCTTACTCATTTCCATGTGTCTGAGGACGATGGGGCCATCGCCCACAGTAGAGGGTCAGTGCAGCAACTGAGCCAATGGCTGGCTGAAGTTATGCACATGGCAACAAAAATTAAACCAATCAGCATCCTAAAATGGAATGGAATGGGACAAGGCCGATATTGCCATCGCCCCAAGCAGAATTACAAGAGGGTAGCATGTGACCGCTAGCTAAGGAACGGTCTTGTAATTTCTTTACCTGTGATCCATTTTGTGCTGCAGGTGTTGTTGTGTACTTGCAGCCCACAGTGGCTCTTAGGTGTTTTAGATAGCTACCGTGGGTGAAATTGGTATTGTGGACAATGGTATTAGGCTGTGAACTTGCAGAAGTTGTCTTTATCGCAGCTTTGGTTTGAGCCATGTGATGGAGTGTGCTTGTGTTATTTTATTAAATAATCGCGCAAAAAAGACATTGTTTTCTAGGTATAGTTTATCTTGTGTGTTAATCACTATATTGACGTCGTTATCAGACAGCAGGCTAGCAAAAAACCAAAGACAGATCCAACATGGACAGTAAGGGATACAAAATGCTTCCTATTTCAGAAAGTAAAGAAACATGAGAATACAAGGGCTTACATGGGTTTATGCTAGCCTTTTTAGGCAGACTAAGTAACTGAATTATACTAGACAGACACTGTATAAATTCAGCATAAATGAAATATGAATTGGAATAATTTTGAAACTATACCACCCAAAATGCACACTTTAAACCTTTGCACCATACAACTTCAAACATTTTAATAACAAACAATTCACCAGATACAAAATGGAAAAAATGTTTTGTAAAAAGTGTCACAATAGTTTTTATTTCAATTAAACATTGTATTGTAAATCTTTGTTCTAAACATTAAGCACAAAAGCTCAAGCAGGTAAACAGCTATCAAATATATAACAATTATAAACATTAAACATCACTAAACATTAAACTGGAAACGTCAAACAGTTCAACAGCTAAAACGTTTATAATTGTTATATATATATATATATATATTATATAAATAACAAACATCACTACATGGAAAAACGTTTTCTGAACAATGTCAAACAATAGTTTGCATATAGTTTCAAATAAGCATTGTGTTATAACTTAACTAAACATTAAACTGGAAACGTCAAACACTTCAACAGCTATAACATCTTAACAACTGTAGAAAATTAAAATGTGTATACTGAAATATATAACAAACAACAAACAATAAACATACTTTTGAAAAATGACCCAAAAATTGCAATCACACCTACAATCCCAGGGTTTCCCCCAGAAAAGTTGCTAGGCCCTGTGGCAAGTATCTTTTGACGGGGCCCAGCGGCCCGGCGCGGGCCGACGGCCAAGTGTCTTTTTTGATGGGGGCCCGGCGTGGGCCAGCGACAGACTGATGGCAGCATTAAGGTAGGGCCCCATAGTTTCTGTGATAACAGAATCACGGACGGAATCGCGGAATTGAGAATTTAAAAAAGCTATAACACAGATTCCATAGGGCTCTACATTAAGTCAGTGCTAAAAGCTGACTGGAGATTTGAAAATATGACTACGTAATGTGAATATTGTTATAAATAAGTAATTTATTCAACACACATTTTAAAAAATCAACAACTATTTACAGCATAGCAGAGTCTTACAAAGAATCTGACAACAATGTACAGTCTTGGAATGCTGTGGTTTCTTCAACGACAAAAGAAATTAAATTAAATTTAAATAAATAATATCAAAGTTTTTGCACTCTACAAAAAACTTGAAAAAAAACCTGGCTACTGATTCTTACAGCCATGGAATGCTGGGCACATTTCAACAACAAAAGAAATTAAATTAAATTTAAATAAATAATATCAAGGTTTTTCTACTCTACAAAAAACTTGTATTCAAGTCCTGATTGGCTACTGAATCTTACAACAAGCCTTGGAATGCTGAGCACATTTAAAAAACTGGCTTTTACAGTAGGCTACCTTTCCTCCTTGACATGATCCCTAAATGGCACAAAGTAAGTATCTGTGTTATTGACTGTTTGGCTAACTAGCTAAGTTAGCTACATGACCACGTTGTCATAAAATTTTTCCCAACCGTGAAAACTGTCTGATTGTTTACATTTTGGACAGATGTGGCTCCTCATTAAATCAATCGTTGTTTCCGTCGCAGCACTTTAGACACAAGCGATATCGAAAAAATCCTGAAATTTCTTCTTATCGTGAAGAGTGCCTGACCCTTAACCGTAGCGTTTTTTCCCCAAAGATGGTATTTCTAGATATAGCCTAATTTTGCCAAATTTTGACACATTTTTACGGTTGCCGGTCAGGCACTCTTCACCATAAGAAGAAATTTTAGGATTTTTCTGATATTACTTGCGTCGAAAGTGCTGCAATGGAAACAACCATGGATTTACTATGTAGCCACATCTGTCCAAAATTTAAACAAGTCAGGCACTTTTCACGGTCGGGAAAAACTTTATGACAACGTTGTCGTGCACATCAATGTCATCAAGCTAACGTTATTAATAAACAAGTGAAGTTGTTATTTCGATGGCAATGAATAAGTCATGTAATGTTACAATATTTCGAACGTTACATTCATGCTACTATTTTAACGTTACCTACACACTGCTTAAGTTAATATAAAAAGAATGTACTTACCGACGAGGTGAAGTGATAACGCAGTTTGTAACGAGGTTAGTTAGCCTACTAAATACGAAATGGTGGCTTGCTAGGTAACGTTAGCTTGTGTTAGTTGGAAGCGTCGAGTGTTGAACGTCACTGCGCACAATGAGGGTAAAGAACACTGACCTCAGACCTGCTTTCCTACAGTGCGTTCACGTTTTAACCAACAGATGTCGCTGGTGAGCTTTTCAACCGAGCCGCCCCACTGTAACTGTAGTTTAAAAAACATCTTAAAAATACATAAAATTATTATTTTTTTTTTTTAATTCCCCGATGCTTAGGCCTGGCGGGGGGTCAAATTAGGCCCGGTGGGCCGCCGGGCTTGCAATACACTGGCGGAAACCCTGAATCCATCAACAGCGTTTCCAGGACCACCATCATCCTTCGCAGAAGTGTCCTCTTTCTTTTCAAAACGCTGCTTGATTGTCGTGATCAAGCTCTTTTCATTGACAGAAACATTAAACTCAGCAACATTAATGAACAGCTCCTCCATGTCATTCAGTAGATAGCACATAATACTCAGTGAAGTACGCACTAATTGCGGAATTTGTGACCGTCAGTCCATGATCTGTGCCGTCGATTGTCAGTGACATGGTGCCTCTATATGTTGTGGAGTAGCAGCATGACTTCTGCAGCAGTTTGCAGCACTTACATCTGTGGACCGATGACTTGGCTTTGAACTCATCCTGGGGTGTCTGGCATTTTGGACAGCGACGTTTGCAGATCACCTGTATTCCAGTAACAGTTCCTGACAATTTGGAAAGCTTCTCGCCCTCACCAAGTTCACTGCAATCAGCCACTTCAATTCCAAGAATTTCTGTGATCGTAGTGGATGGACTCCCCGACAGATATATTCCTCCTTCCCTTTCTCTTGTCGATAGGTTAACTTTTAGGATTTCAAAGCACCCACTGTTTGTCCCACAAAGTAAGTTTCACCTGTCCTGATGAATCGCCGATCTGGAATACTTTTAGCTTGCAGTCTGTTCCATTCACAGGGACAACTTTGCTCAGGGTTCCCTGGGCCAGAATTTTCGCTTCCATGACACTGACCTGTTACACACATAAAGGCGCAAAAATTAGGACTGCAAAGAAAATATTAATAACCGCTGACTTCAGAATATATGCTATGACATTGCAATTAAATTGAAATTACTGTAGCCTCATTCACATTTGAAGGCGCAGAAAACGGCTTTCTTAAAACGTGTTAATACTAATTGTGCACTACACCAACATGATAACACACGTTAATTAAAATTTAAAGGCATATTAAAAACATCTTTTTCAAAACAGGTTGATATGCTTTCAACAATGTGCTCCATCAATAAGACAACGCACGACTCCATTTAATTGAAGTCGTGATTACGTTATACTGTACCATGTACTCACAGTTTGCCTAGGTCCAAGCGCTTGCACCTTGGCAATGTACAGTTTTGAACTGCTGGGAGGGACCGTTGGCAAAAATAGCACCTTGACCACCTGGAAGCTTGTAGCTCTGTTGCATAGGATGTCAAACCCGGCAGGATCCGAGAAGCCTAGAAAACATAAGAACAATCAGTAAATATTGATTTCAATTTAGGCTAAATGACCACTTGGTGTGAATTACAATTGCCTGTTGTATTTACTTTCATTTAAAAAAAATTACGACTTACTAATGCTTCGCTTCACGTTCCTCAGCTTCACTGCCGTGATGTTTTTGCAGGCTTGAGCGAAATATGTCTGTTTTTCTGGTGAAAAACAGACAACTTTATGATATTCATCTCTACCAGTTTGAAGCACTGCATTAAAGTATTTTACATTGCGCTTTGAAACTGTGCTCGGCAAGACACAGTGCAAAAAGCCTTCTAATGTTTCGGACTCTTCTTTTGCTATTTTGGCAGGGCTGGCCATGGTTATAGACTTCTCCTCATAAGCAATGATCTCCGTCGGACACTGTCTTAGAGGACACACATATATATATACTTTGGATACCATACATCTCTGTGCCCTCTTCACTGTCAGACAAAAATGATACATTGTTGTGGCTTGACCCAGACATTAGGGTTCAGATTCCCTGGACTTTTTAAAAATTCTGTCAGGAAGAACAAACACCTCCACACCTGAATTGTACACTGTACAACAGGTTGTTGGCGTGAGCCTCCTGCATGTGCAACAATACAAGCACTTGGGGACATTCCTTGATGACAAATTAATGTTTCATGCAAACACTAATTTTAAATGCATACTTTATTTTAAAGGAAATTAAGGTGATTAATGTACACAAGACATTGATGAAAGTGTTTTATTCTTCTTTAATTGACTCTGTGTGTAGCCACAGGTGGGCCTCGCTAAGCTTTGAACCCCCATAAGAAACACAGGCCCATCCAAGTGTCTTATTTACTAAGACGCCAATGTGGGATCAATATCAATCACCTAACTACCTAGATGTCATCGTTCATGTCATTTTACTATTGCATCATCACTGACTACCATATTCAGAAAGGTGACCAATAAAAGACAAGGGAAAAACTTGCAAATGTCCTTCTCTGTAACTGTGCTTCTTGGAAGCATTGCTTAGCAAGTGGCAGGTTATGTGTCTCAGTGCTTACAGAATATGATTAGGTATTGGCTACACAATTACCCTAGAATGCACAAGTTACTGGAACCTCTTAGAATGCATAACATGGTTCAAAAATGACACATATACATTAAAGTGTGAGTTTTACAAAACGGAGGCACATAATTTGAATAATACATTTTTTTTACTTTGATTTGGATCACGCATTCATTTGCTGGCGTTGGTTTGGTGTTTAATATGTTTTTTGTCTCTCTCTATGTGTGTGTGTACGCATCCTTGTTTGATCCATGTTTTGCTCTCTTATCTCAGTGCATACATTGTTGATAAATAACAATATCAATTTTGCTCTCATCTTTACACACTGGTGTGTTGCACTGTGAGCACCAGCTGCTGATGTTGTGAACCTTCACAGCTAGTCAGGTCATTTTGATCAGGGCAATGCATTAAATTCGATAGGGATTCTATCTAGGTCATTTTGACCCACGCTATGTAAACTTGAGGTACTGATTTAAAAAAGTGAATTTATTAAAATAATAAAAAAGGAAAAACGAAAACCATGACTTGTGCACATCTAAAACAAGTTTTTTGAAGAATACCTGGAACATTAAATGATAACATTGGTTAATTACCAAGATGTAGAAAAGAAACACTTGGCAGGGTCATTTTTGACACGTTATGGGTTACGGTTAATTAAAGGCTGACCCACTCACTGATTTCTGGCTATGCAGCTGTGACAGACTAAGGAATCCAGACACTACATTATAGGATAGCATTATAGTATGCTTCTCACACCACCAAATTGGTACTTTTGGGGTGCTGTCCTTACTACCAGACAAAAATGAAACTATTTTATCTTCACCCAGACATTAGACTTCAATTTTCCAGAACTCTTTTTAAGTTATGCAAGAAAGCAAAAAAAAAAAAAAATTCTGCACCCCTGACCTTTAATTCTGGGCAATTGCCTTTAAGAGTTAAAAGGATAGTTGCCAGGTTGAACAATATGGCTGCAGTGTACCCACAAATTCACCCATGAAGGCACCATAAAGGAAGAGTGGCCATATCTCTGCAATGCTTTTGCTCATTGGCATAAAACACGGTACACGTGCTTACCACAAGGCCTGGGTGGCACACACCAAATTTAGTGAAATTTGGCCACATTGGGGTGCTATACTGAAAAACAGGTTTAGCACCAATGTTGTCCATGTGCTTAGATTTTAATGACATTTTGTCCCAATGGACATCACAAGTCACAAAACACACAAAGAAAAGCAGATATTGCTTTTTTTGTAGATCATTACATCATTACATGTCAGGTCCTAACTGGGAAATCAACACATAGTTCAATGTCCAAATGGCATGGCTGCAAAGATACAATCAGTTTGCAGCACTTAAAATAGGCACATCTCCTGCACTTTCTGACATACTGCCACAACTAATACACTAAATAGTGTTGAAGAAACACTTGGACTTACCATATTGGCCTGAATATAAGACGGAATTCTTTTATCTATATTTTCCCAACAAAGCGTTGGATGATTATTTTCGTTGCGTAGCTTGCCAGCCGTTGGCTATCGGTGTATATAAGATACATGCTAGTTAGCAGCTAGGTAGCCACCTGTGCTGTCGTAGTTAATGTCAGCAGCTAGCGAATGCTATAGCCTGCTAGATAGCTTCTCGCTGTCGCGTGGACTGTTAGGCTATTGTGTCAGCATCGGGAACAGAAGAGGATAATCTCAGATAGCGCCCCAAGCATACCTGGAAACGCTTGGCGGTTCCTCTGAGCAACGAGCGATTTCGCCATCCCAGTTAGCGCCCCAAGCATACCCGGAAACGCTTGGCGGTTCCACCAGCACCGAGGGAGCGACATCCAGCCAACCGACTGCATTGCAGTTATCAACGCGTTCTGCTGCGCTGGTGTAAAGAGGTCATCTTGGTCGTGAGTAAACCGGACTTTGCATCAAACAGGCCTGCAACGGGGGTGTTATTTTCTTTTCATTTTGGTTTATCGCTGACTGTTTTGTTTAACTGTCATTTTAGTTGATTGAATTTAGCATGGGGGCACACCACTGTCAAATTATATATATTGAATGAGTTCTGAGGTATTGAAAGCTTGAATAAGCACGTCGTATGCATTGTATTACTATATATATATTGAATGAGTTCTGAGGTATTGAAAGCTTTAATAAGCACGTCGTATGCATAATATTACGATATATGTATTGAATGAGTTCGGGAGGTATTGAGATTTTGAATAAGAGTTTTTAATGCATTGTATATCTATTTAGATACTGAACAAGTTCTGAGGTATCAATTTTGAATAAGCCCTTTGTTTATAAGGGTGTATTGGCAATCCTATGGACCAAACTTGCCTTGAGGCTCCAGGTGTGATGTTTGCAGTTAGACACGCTCCGAATTGCAGTCCAAACAAAGATTATGGAGAGCCGACGTATTTTATAAAAATAAACAACATTTATTTGAAAGCAAAGTACGTTTTGTCACAACAGCCCCAATAGCTTGCTATAACTAGAAACAAAGAAACAAAATAAAGGTTCTGTAAAATAAGCTGATAAATTGACAATTAAGTGCGATTAAGTGCGGTCAAAAACTGTATGTTACCGCTTTACCTGGGGCCTGCCTAAGCTCTGACTGCCTGCCATCTTATAGGAGTGGTAAAGGAGAAACATGGGAAAAAAGGGGAGTAGACCCAGGCAAGGCTCCATATTGCATTTCCATAATGAAATGTATATAATAGTAGTTGACAAATAAGCAGTAAAAAATGCTTTTTTTTAAAAGAAAAAATACATATATTTCTGTTGTGTGAAATCTGATATTTCAGAAAATATACGGGTCACTGACTTTGTCCATTTTTTCATTGTTTTTTTTTTGAACATTTTCACTGAACTGCACCGTAAATGTGTCCTATGGTGTGACATAAAAACAATTAAGAAAAAAAGCTTAACAAATATACAAATAGCATGAGAGAGATTTATCTTCATTGTTAGACACTTATTTTCATATAGTGTTATTTCCTTAATATGAAATTATGAATAACACAATTTTTCCCCTATGACTTAACAATGGATCACTTTTTCAATAAATGTGAGTCAAACTTTGAAACTCTGTCATCTTTTCAAAACATTTGAAAATGATAACCATTTAAGATGAGTGTGATGATTATATCTCCTCTAATGCAATATTTTGAGATAAAAACACATTTTTGGTTCTTTTGTGTGTCACACCATAGGACATTGTCACACCAAAGGACAGAAATGGTAGTTATTGCATTAAAGAGAAAGTGAGATTTATTATATTTAAGTATTTTTATTTAACTTTGAGTATGTCAAAGAAGAAAGAACATTTCATTTTAGTACAAACAGTATTAAACATGTTTTTTTAAACAAACAGAATTTTAAAAGTCCATCTTAGAGGTGGTGGCATTGCCTTTATTGATTGAACTGAAGCCAATCAAGAGGTGTGAGTTGAGCAGAACAATTTGTTGGCTCTGGTTCAGATATGACACCAATTATCTTCTTCCGTGAATAGTAAATGCAGTCAGGTTTCTCTGGCCACACAAATGAATTCTTCTCACCTTTCTGGGTCATGCAATTGACATGTATCTCATCTCCATGAATCACCATGATGTGACCAACATACAGCTTGCCATCATATTGTACAATCACAAATTTGCCTTCTGTGCACTTATCTTCTGCCTCACAAGAGTCATATGATTCAAGTTGGCGCAGAGTGGCAGCATTGTCTCCAGTCTGTGGAGCATTTCCAAATTCCAGTTTTTTTGGTTTGTGGCAAGAGCATACTTCGGGATATGTACAGAAACAGCTCACGTCTCTGTACAGGATCACTCCTGGAGATGATGACAACACTTGGTGTGTATTGAGGATTCCTGTGACCGGTCGAACAGATGGGGGAAGCATTTTGTCAAAAGTTTCAATGTCCTACTCTTCAATCCATTTGAATTTCATGCTTGTCTGCGTTTTGGAGGACAGAAACTCATAGACATCTCTGGGAGATTGCAAATCACTGCCACTCTGTACGTGCATGTCGGCCATTCGTTTGGCTGCACCGCCAACACCATCTGGTGCTCCCTTCCCATGTGACCTTTCAGAGTAATTCCAGGTTACATGTTTGAATCCCATTGTGAAGGGAACTGTGCTCAGCAGGTAACAGTTGGCTTTATTTCGGTATTTGTGTTACCAGTCCATCGCTGATGACATGCAGTGTGTCAATGTCTCGGACATGTTTCGCTTTTACATCTTCCAGAGCAGGTTTGATGTGCACCCAGACAGCTCTCTCGTCATGCCTTAATGATGGTGACAGAATCGCATAGCTCTGGGATCCTTATGATGTGTATGCAACTGCTGTATGGATAGTAACTTGTTGCCAATTTCCCCCAAAATGAAAGGCCTGGATTTCTGAATTAAGCTTCCATCCATAGTTCTCTGAAAAGTCAATGTGTAGGACCATTTCATTTTCAGCAAACTTTTCTTTAATTTCCCTAAATTTTCTGGCGTGGTGTAGCCAATTATACTGGTAGCTTCCAATTCCTTCCAGCTCATGCCTGACCTTCTCAACCATTTGTTCAACAGTGCCGCACTTTGTTTTCTTGATCCAATTCTTGTAGAATTTATCACCAACAGTCACATCCTCTCTTTGCCATTGTCCCCATCTTGCAGCATCAAGGAGGTTGTGTTGGCCAGCCATCAAAACAGCACTTTGTGCATTCCCTCTACTTACATTTTTTGTTTTCAGCATTGCATGTAATGTCTGAGAGCAGCAACAACAAGCTGCGTGTTTGAATTATGCCCGTGTGCCATGCTGTCAATGAGGAGCCACATATTCTCATGCTGATAACAAGCACATATTGCGGTCAGTTGCTTTAGCCTCTGTGATATAAAATGGCTTATATCTCACAAACTGTCTGTATGACATTGACTGTTTTCTACTGGAGTCTTTACAGTAGTCACTGTAGAGGTCTCGTAGAGATTTTGTGAGAACTCGTCGCTGCCTTTTGATCACCTGCCAACAGTGTCTTTCTTTCCAGCCAGAAGTCTACTGTTTTCATCCCTTGACAAGAAGGACACAACTTCTTGTTTCTTCTCAGTGGCTGTTTTTTTCTCTGCTGGTACACTAAATTTCTCACTCACTTGCCTTTTTGCCTTATTTTGAGTTAGGCGATGCATTTAATGAGACCAAACTTTCAAATATGCTGGGATATAAAACGGTATTACAAAAGTAAAGTGTGACATATTATACATAGTTAGAAAGCTTATTCTGTCACCTATTGGATCGATGAAGTGGAGATGAAGCCAGATTGTACTACAAGGACGACAACACCGAAAGCAACATGTGTGGCATTACAAGCTGGCATCGTTTTCTGGAGTAAGACCCGACCAGAAGCTGCTGCACACGTTTTGTTGACGGCGTTGTTGCCCTTTTTAGTACAGTCTGGCTTGTTTGAGAATTTGTTTATTCAGTAGGTGAGAGCATAAGCTTTCTAACCATGGATAACACGTCCAATTTTGGTTTTGGTATATCGTTTTATAGGTCAACCGAAAGTTTTCTCATCGTCGCATTCAATGCATGCGCTCTTTGTTAGCACTAGCAAAGACGCTGCACCTGACGAAACGCTGTCTACGATTTTGCGTAATATCTTGTGAAATACTATTATTATTGAGGAAATCTGGGTATGCCTAAGCCATATGTTTGTTGATATACCTAGCTGACAGCGTTTTCATTTGTAATTTTTCATTTGGAATACCGTTTTTATCGCGTTAACTTCCGCATTCAGCTATATCCACTCTGGTGGCTAAGTCGCCAGGAAACCTCGTTTGAACAACACAATCCGTGCATGTACGTCTTAGTCAAGGTTTTGTCTACATTGTGGTATAAATCATTTGAAGTTTACGAGTGTGTGTTTTCTGTAATTACGACGAAAAGAGAGATATGCACCGCATCTGGATTCTGAATTCCCAGTAGACAAAGCAGGTCAAAACCTACTGCATCACGTGTGCAAAGCTGACCAATGCTGTATCTTCATCGCTCACATATGTATGACGTCACATTCCCCATTAATTCTCTATGGGATAAAATTGACCATAAAAAGTCATATTTCTCAAAAACCGTGCAGCGAAACTTTCCACAAAGTAATAGGGCACGATTCCCAAAGAAGCCACTCATTTTGACATATTGCGCATGTATGTGGTGTGAAAACTCTGGGAGGAGTAGCGGTCCAGATAATGGGTGGAAAGAAAGAATAATAATAATAGTGTTCTAATTTGGAAATATTTTATTATATTTTATTATAGGAAGATGCGGTATTGTATCTAGTTAGTGTGGTTGCCTTAGGCAACCACACTAATAAATAATATGTGCAATAATAATAGTGTGTTTGCCTAAGGCAACCACACTAAATATGTGCAATAATAGTAGTGTGATTGCCTAAGGCAACCACACTAACTAGATACAATACCGCATCTTCCTATAATAAAATATTTCCAAATTAGAACACTTATTCCTAATGATGTGAACTGAGTCAAAGCTTGGGATGTAGCAATGAGGCTGAATGCACAAGCGCACATCACCTGACTTGGCTACCTTAGTTGCTACTGCCATCTAGTGAAGATTCTGACAAATTACACTTTTCATCCTCTCAATCATCAGTAATGAGGGAGACTTATTTCCCTGGCTTTTACATTTGACCCAAAACTACCGAATGTAAATTCTAATACCAAACCTTTATTAAAAAAAAAAAAAAAAAAAAAAAATACCGATAAAGTGCTGAAGTTTCGGTATACCGTGCAACACTACGTCAGACACATATTCCAATCCAGCTTAGCAGAGAATGCACATTTCAGAGCACCTCAGAGACAGATAGAATAATAATACATATTTCAAATAATAAATACGACATTGAATAAAACGAAACAAAAAACGAAATATCAAATCGCCATCCCTGCTACTTGCGTGCTGCCCGCAGAGTACCGTATTATTTATTTTGACATTAGCAGAGTACAGCATTAATTGCGTCTTTTGTTTATATTCAATATTAGTAACTGCAGGGAGAAACTGCAGCTGTAGACAGAAGAAAGTTTGTTATGTTATGGTAGCAATGGAACGAAGCGGACTATATATATAGGCTATATTTAACATCATTGTTTTATTATACCAGCGTGTTCTCTTTCATCATCTTGTTTCGAGATCCACCTATGGGGAATGACATCCGGTCATGACTCCTCAGAAGCATTCAATTGCACCAAGTCTGGCTCTGACAGACAGTAGTGTGTCCAGTGCTACAGGAGGTACCGCCCTCCTGTATGAGCATAGAGGACACTGCAGCGCTACTACTCATTAGTTGACATTCGCTTCTCGCCATCATCCGAACTGAGCTCACAGCCTCGACCTTGCATCTCACAAACACCTTTTCACTTAACTGTCCGCAGGATGACATATCCTGGGATCGGCCTCCGCCGGACGTGAAAGGTTTGAGAGTTCGGTCAGTGCTATAAAGCTCGCTAGCTTGCCGCCCTCACTCGCTAGCTCCCTTCTGTATCGGGCAGCCCACACCTTAGATATACCTCCCTGCTTGCGCTAACGCCGAACAGGACTCCTAGCTCACCACGCTAGCCTGTTAGTGCTTAACCCTCTGGGGACGGAGGGTAAACTGAGGAACACTGGTGATTGTGCCATGCTCTGACATTTGTTTAAATTTCATCAACTTCATATGCAGTGATTCCAATGTGTTTCATATCTCTGTTTTCAGCACAAACTCAGCTGCAATAATATAGCAGCAGTAAGTAGGTCATAATCATATGTGGATTGTAAATTGCTCTAACAACACACAAACTGTAAACAGTAGTTTTGAACATGCACAGGAATGTTGTAATAAAACACACTAAACAATAGTATCAAAGTTTTTGGATCACTGAAATGTGTTCATCAAGGTCTTGGGTATCAAAAGATCACAAAATATTTTAGCAAATCCAATGAGAAATATAAAATAAATTGCTAAAAGTTAGTGTTGTGACTACTATTTTTCAACATCAGGTGAGAATGGGAGGGCAAATGGCCTTTCTGTAATGAATATGCATTGCCAAACACACTAACAACCACCTAGAACACCCTAGCAACCGCCTGGAACCACTATAGCAACCACCTAGCAACAGCCTAGCAATCCCCTAGAACACCCGAGCAACCACCTAGAACTCCATAGCAACCAACTAGCAACACCCTAGCAACCACCAAGAACGCCATTGCAACCAACTAGCAACATCCTAGCAACCGCCTGGAACTACAAAGCAATTGCGTAGCAACACCCTAGCAACTGCCTGGAACTCCATACGAACCACCTAGAACACCCTAACAACCGCTTAGAACTCCATAGCAACCAGCTGGCAACACCCTATCAACCGCATAGCAACCACCTGACGATACCCTTGCAACCACCAAGAACACCTTAACAACTACCTAGAACTCCATAGCAACCACCTAACTACAACATAGCAACCGCCTAAAACTACATAGCAACCACCTAGAAACACGCTAGCAACCACCTATAACACCCTAGCAATCACCTGTAACTCCATAGCAACCAACTAGCAACAGCCTAGCAACCACCTAGAACTCCATAGCAGCCACCTAGCAACACCCTTGCAACCGCCTAGAACTCCATTGCAACAAACTAACAACACCCTAGCAACCACCTAGAACACCCTAGCAACTGCCTAGAACTCCATAACAACCACCTGGAAACACCCTAGCAACTGCCTAGAACTCCATAGCAACAACCTAGCAGCACCCTAGCAACCACCTAGAACACCCAAGCAACCGCCTAAAACTCCATGGCAACCACCTATCAACAGCATAGCAATCCCCTAGAACACCCAAGCAACCGCCTAGAACTCCACAGCAACCACCTAGGAACAGCCTAGCAACCCCCTAGAACACCCGAGCAACCACCTAGAACTCCACAGCAACCACCTAGGAACACCCCAGCAACCGCCTGGAACTACACAGCAACCGGCTAGCAACACCCTAGCAACTGCCTGGAACTCCATAACAACCGCCTAGCTACACACTAACAACCACCTATAACACCCTAGCAACCGCTTAGAACTCCATAGCAACCACCTAGCAACACCCTAGCAACCACCTAGAACAGACTAGCAACTGCCTAGAACTCCACAGCAACCACCAAGCAACGCCCTAGCAACCACCTAGAACTCCATAGCAACAACCTAGCAGCACCCTAGCAACCACCTAGAACACCCAAGCAACCACCTAAAACTCCATGGCAACCACCTATCAACAGTATAGCAATCCCCTAGAACACCCGAGCAACCGCCTAGAACTCTATAGCAACCACCTAGCAACAGCCTAGCAACCCCCTAGAACACCCGAGCAACCACCTAGAACTCCACAGCAACCACCTAGCAACACCCTAGCAACTGCCTGGAACTCCATAGCAACCGCCTAGCTACACACTAACAACCACCTATAACACCCTAGCAACTGCCTAGAACTCCATAGCAACCACCAAGCAACGCCCTAGCAACCGCCTATAACGCCGTAGAAACACCCAGGCAACCACCTAGAATGCCATAGCAACCACCTAGCAGCACCCTAGCAACAACCTACAACACGTTGGCAACTGCCTAGAACTACATAGCAACCACATAGCAACACCCTAGCAACCACCTAAGACTCATTACATTACACTACATTTATTTGGCAGACGATTTTATCCAAAGCGACGTACAAAAAGTGCATTTCATGGTCATAGACAACTGCTAAACAGGTTCAGTAAGGTACAATACTTATTTTTTTACAGCTATTTCTAGCCAAGAACACAGTTTAATTCACACAGTGAACACTATTCAGACCTAACTTCTGCAAAGCCAACTAGGCTGAAGAATAAGCTACAGTATTAGGACAAATACAAATTTCCAAAAAGTGCTGGGATGGGGCAACATGTAACAAGTGTCATGAAAAAAAGGAGGGGGGGGATTTAGAGTGAAATATACAGCGTGGTGGTGGTTAGTCTAGGTATAGTCTGAAGAGATGAGTCTTCAGGCCACGGCGGAAGATGGGTAGTGAGGGGGAGGTTCGGAGAGGGACGGGGAGTTCGTTCCACCACTGGGGAGCTAGGGTGGAGAAGCTCTGTGATCCCTTTGGGCGGGTGGGAGGGGTTACAAGGCACCGTGCTGCCGCAGAGTGGAGTGGTCAAGCAGGCACATAGAATCGAGTCATGTCCTGCAAGTAGATGGGGTCTGTCCTGTTGGCAGCAGTGTAGGCAAGGGTCAGGGCTTTGAACCCCACTGCAACTGCCTAGAACTCCATAGCAACCACCTATCAACACCCTAGCAACTGCCTAGGACTCGATAGCAACCACAAAGCAACACCCTAGCAACCACGTAGAACACCTCAGCAACCACCTAGCAACAACCTAGCAACTGCCTAGTACTCCATAGCAACAACCTAGCAACACCCTAGCAACCACCTAAAACACTCTAGCAACCGCCTAGACCTCCATAGCAACAACCTAGAATGCCCTAGCAACTGCCCAGAACTCCATAGCAACCACCTAGAATACCCTAGCAACTGCCTAGAATTCCATAGCAACCTCCCCGCAACACCCTAGTAACTGCCCAGAACTCCACAGCTACCACCTGGCAACACCCTAGCAACCGCCTAAAACTCTATAGCAACCATCTAGAACAGCCTAGCAACCATCTAGAACACCCTCGCAACCACCTACAACACCCTAGCAACTGCCTAAAACACCATAGCAACTACCTAGAACTCCATAGCAACCACCTACCAACACTATAGCAACTGCCTAGATCTCCAAAGCAACTACCTAGCAACACACTAGCAACCACCTAGAACACCCTAGCAAGCACCAAGCAACACCATTCCAACCACCTATAATTCCATAGCAACAACCTAGCAACGCCCTAGCAACCACCAAGATATCGATAGCAACCACCTAGCAACAACCTAGCAACCACCTAGAACTCCATTGCAACCGCCTAGAACTCAATAGCAACCACCTAGCAACACACTACCAACTACCTAGAACACCCTAGCAACCACCTAGAACACCTTAGCAATCGCCTAGAACACCATAGCAACCCTCTAGCAACTCGTAGTAACCCCCTAGATCTCCATAGCAACACCCTAGCAACCACCTAGAACCACAACAACACCCTTGACACCACCTAAAACACACTAGCAACCGCCTAGAACAATATAGCAACTTCCTAGCACTGTTCACTCTGTTCAACACAGTCAACTTTGCATTGGGAGCAACCACACTTCACAATTTCTGCAGGAGTTGTCTAGTTATTTTTATTCCACCCATTTTTTGGATCTCTACTCCTCCCAGAATTTTTGCACCACATACACGTGCAAGCACTCTGTCAAATAGAGCGGTTTCATCGAGAATGGTGTGCTATTACTTTGTGGGAAGTTTTGGTGCACGGTTTTTTAGAAATTCTAATTTTTGTGGACAATTTTTCCCATAGAGAATGAATGGCGGAATGTTCACCCTTGTGATGTCACAATGCTCTGTCTTCTAGCAGCTGTACTCTGGTTTCTCTGTGGATTCATCTCTATGGGGCAAAATTGCCCACAAATTGTGGGATGTCTCATTGGACTTGGTAGAGAATCCTTTGTTCATTGGTGAAGATTAGCCCCACCGCCTTTACTGATTGGCTGATCTGTAATATTTCATAACTTTTGAACCGCTTGTCGTAGAGTGTTGCGGGACGCCTCATTGGACTTGGTAGAGTCCTTTGTCCATTGGTGTAGGTTAGCCTCGCCCCCTTTCCTGATTGGCTGATGTTTGATATTTCATAACTTTTGAACTGTTTGTCATAGAGAATTATGGGTTGCCTCATTGGACTCGGTAAAGACCTAGCAAGGTTTTTTTGGGATATTTTTCCCATAGAGAATGAATGGGGAATGTGACATCATACTTATGTGAGTGATGAAGTTACAACATTGGTCGGCTTTGCACACGCGATGCAGTCGGCAGTACGTTTTCACCTGGTTTATCTACTGGAAATTCAGAACCCAGAGACGGTGCATATCTCCGTTTTCGTTGTAATTACAGAAAACACATTCGTAAACCTCAAATGCTTTATACTGCAACGTAGATAAGACCTTGACGAAGACGTACATGCATGGATTGTGTTCTTGAAACAAGGTTTCCTGGCGACTTAGCCACCAGAAAGGATATAGCACAGGCAACAGGTCATAGCTAAATGTGGAAGTGAATGCGATAAAAACGTTATTCCAAATCCAAAATTACAAATGAAAATGCTGTCAGCTAGGTATATCAACAAAACATATGGCTTAGGCATACCCAAAAGTCCTCAATAATAATAGTATTTCCCAAAAATTACAAAAAATCGTTGACAACATCTCGTCAGGTGCAGCGTCTTTGACTGCGAACACAGAGTGAATGTCTAAGTGAATGCGATGATGAGAACTTTCGGTTAATCTACAAAACGATATACCAAAACCAAAATTGGACGTGTTATCCATGGTTAGAAAGCTTATGCTCTCACCTACTGAATAAACAAATTCTCAAACAAGCCAGACTGTACTAAAAAGGGCAACAACGCCGTCAACAAAACGTGTGCAGCAGCTTCTGGTCGGGTCTTACTCCAGAAAACGATGCCAGCTTGTAATGCCACACATGTTGCTTTCGGTGTTGTCGTCCTTGTAGTACAATCTGGCTTCATCTCCACTTCATCGATCCAATAGGTGACAGAATAAGCTTTCTAACTATGTATAATATGTCACACTTTACTTTTGTAATACCGTTTTATATCCCAGCATATTTGAAAGTTTGGTCTCATTAAATGCATCGCCTAACTCAAAATAAGGCAAAAAGGCAAGTGAGTGAGAAATTTAGTGTACCAGCAGAGAAAAAAACAGCCACTGAGAAGAAACAAGAAGTTGTGTCCTTCTTGTCAAGGGATGAAAACAGTAGACTTCTGGCTGGAAAGAAAGACACTGTTGGCAGGTGATCAAAAGGCAGCGACGAGTTCTCACAAAATCTCTACGAGACCTCTACAGTGACTACTGTAAAGACTCCAGTAGAAAACAGTCAATGTCATACAGACAGTTTGTGAGATATAAGCCATTTTATATCACAGAGGCTAAAGCAACTGACCGCAATATGTGCTTGTTATCAGCATGAGAATATGTGGCTCCTCATTGACAGCATGGCACACGGGCATAATTCAAACACGCAGCTTGTTGTTGCTGCTCTCAGACATTACATGCAATGCTGAAAACAAAAAATGTAAGTAGAGGGAATGCACAAAGTGCTGTTTTGATGGCTGGCCAACACAACCTCCTTGATGCTGCAAGATGGGGACAATGGCAAAGAGAGGATGTGACTGTTGGTGATAAATTCTACAAGAATTGGATCAAGAAAACAAAGTGCGGCACTGTTGAACAAATGGTTGAGAAGGTCAGGCATGAGCTGGAAGGAATTGGAAGCTACCAGTATAATTGGCTACACCACGCCAGAAAATTTAGGGAAATTAAAGAAAAGTTTGCTGAAAATGAAATGGTCCTACACATTGACTTTTCAGAGAACTATGGATGGAAGCTTAATTCAGAAATCCAGGCCTTTCATTTTGGGGGAAATTGGCAACAAGTTACTATCCATACAGCAGTTGCATACACATCATAAGGATCCCAGAGCTATGCGATTCTGTCACCATCATTAAGGCATGACGAGAGAGCTGTCTGGGTGCACATCAAACCTGCTCTGGAAGATGTAAAAGCGAAACATGTCCGAGACATTGACACACTGCATGTCATCAGCGATGGACTGGTAACACAAATACCGAAATAAAGCCAACTGTTACCTGCTGAGCACAGTTCCCTTCACAATGGGATTCAAACATGTAACCTGGAATTACTCTGAAAGGTCACATGGGAAGGGAGCACCAGATGGTGTTGGCGGTGCAGCCAAACGAATGGCCGACATGCACGTACAGAGTGGCAGTGATTTGCAATCTCCCAGAGATGTCTATGAGTTTCTGTCCTCCAAAACGCAGACAAGCATGAAATTCAAATGGATTGAAGAGTAGGACATTGAAACTTTTGACAAAATGCTTCCCCCATCTGTTCGACCGGTCACAGGAATCCTCAATACACACCAAGTGTTGTCATCATCTCCAGGAGTGATCCTGTACAGAGACGTGAGCTGTTTCTGTACATATCCCGAAGTATGCTCTTGCCACAAACCAAAAAAACTGGAATTTGGAAATGCTCCACAGACTGGAGACAATGCTGCCACTCTGCGCCAACTTGAATCATATGACTCTTGTGAGGCAGAAGATAAGTGCACAGAAGGCAAATTTGTGATTGTACAATATGATGGCAAGCTGTATGTTGGTCACATCATGGTGATTCATGGAGATGAGATACATGTCAATTGCATGACCCAGAAAGGTGAGAAGAATTCATTTGTGTGGCCAGAGAAACCTGACTGCATTTACTATTCACGGAAGAAGATAATTGGTGTCATATCTGAACCAGAGCCAACAAATTGTTCTGCTCAACTCACACCTCTTGATTGGCTTCAGTTCAATCAATAAAGGCAATGCCACCACCTCTAAGATGGACTTTTAAAATTCTGTTTGTTTAAAAAAACATGTTTAATACTGTTTGTACTAAAATGAAATGTTCTTTCTTCTTTGACATACTCAAAGTTAAATAAAAATACTTAAATATAATAAATCTCACTTTCTCTTTAATGCAATAACTACCATTTCTGTCCTTTGGTGTGACAATGTCCTATGGTGTGACACACAAAAGAACCAAAAATGTGTTTTTATCTCAAAATATTGCATTAGAGGAGATATAATCATCACACTCATCTTAAATGGTTATCATTTTCAAATGTTTTGAAAAGATGACAGAGTTTCAAAGTTTGACTCACATTTATTGAAAAAGTGATCCATTGTTAAGTCATAGGGGAAAAATTGTGTTATTCATAATTTCATATTAAGGAAATAACACTATATGAAAATAAGTGTCTAACAATGAAGATAAATCTCTCTCATGCTATTTGTATATTTGTTAAGCTTTTTTTCTTAATTGTTTTTATGTCACACCATAGGACACATTTACGGTGCAGTTCAGTGAAAATGTTCAAAAAAAAAACAATGAAAAAATGGACAAAGTCAGTGACCCGTATATTTTCTGAAATATCAGATTTCACACAACAGAAATATATGTATTTTTTCTTTTAAAAAAAAGCATTTTTTACTGCTTATTTGTCAACTACTATTATATACATTTCATTATGGAAATGCAATATGGAGCCTTGCCTGGGTCTACTGCCCTTTTTTCCCATGTTTCTCCTTTACCACTCCTATAAGATGGCAGGCAGTCAGAGCTTAGGCAGGCCCCAGGTAAAGCGGTAACATACAGTTTTTGACCGCACTTAATCGCACTTAATTGTCAATTTATCAGCTTATTTTACAGAACCTTTATTTTGTTTCTTTGTTTCTAGTTATAGCAAGCTATTGGGGCTGTTGTGACAAAACGTACTTTGCTTTCAAATAAATGTTGTTTATTTTTATAAAATACGTCGGCTCTCCATAATCTTTGTTTGGACTGCAATTCGGAGCGTGTCTAACTGCAAACATCACACCTGGAGCCTCAAGGCAAGTTTGGTCCATAGGATTGCCAATACACCCTTATAAACAAAGGGCTTATTCAAAATTGATACCTCAGAACTTGTTCAGTATCTAAATAGATATACAATGCATTAAAAACTCTTATTCAAAATCTCAATACCTCCCGAACTCATTCAATACATATATCGTAATATTATGCATACGACGTGCTTATTAAAGCTTTCAATACCTCAGAACTCATTCAATATATATATAGTAATACAATGCATACGACGTGCTTATTCAAGCTTTCAATACCTCAGAACTCATTCAATATATATAATTTGACAGTGGTGTGCCCCCATGCTAAATTCAATCAACTAAAATGACAGTTAAACAAAACAGTCAGCGATAAACCAAAATGAAAAGAAAATAACACCCCCGTTGCAGGCCTGTTTGATGCAAAGTCCGGTTTACTCACGACCAAGATGACCTCTTTACACCAGCGCAGCAGAACGCGTTGATAACTGCAATGCAGTCGGTTGGCTGGATGTCGCTCCCTCGGTGCTGGTGGAACCGCCAAGCGTTTCCGGGTATGCTTGGGGCGCTAACTGGGATGGCGAAATCGCTCGTTGCTCAGAGGAACCGCCAAGCGTTTCCAGGTATGCTTGGGGCGCTATCTGAGATTATCCTCTTCTGTTCCCGATGCTGACACAATAGCCTAACAGTCCACGCGACAGCGAGAAGCTATCTAGCAGGCTATAGCATTCGCTAGCTGCTGACATTAACTACAACAGCACAGGTGGCTACCTAGCTGCTAACTAGCATGTATCTTATATACACCGATAGCCAACGGCTGGCAAGCTACGCAACGAAAATAATCATCCAACGCTTTGTTGGGAAAATATAGATAAAAGAATGCCGTCTTATATTCAGGCCAATATGGTAAGTCCAAGTGTTTCTTCAACACTATTTAGTGTATTAGTTGTGGCAGTATGTCAGAAAGTGCAGGAGATGTGCCTATTTTAAGTGCTGCAAACTGATTGTATCTTTGCAGCCATGCCATTTGGACATTGAACTATGTGTTGATTTCCCAGTTAGGACCTGACATGTAATGATGTAATGATCTACAAAAAAAGCAATATCTGCTTTTCTTTGTGTGTTTTGTGACTTGTGATGTCCATTGGGACAAAATGTCATTAAAATCTAAGCACATGGACAACATTGGTGCTAAACCTGTTTTTCAGTATAGCACCCCAATGTGGCCAAATTTCACTAAATTTGGTGTGTGCCACCCAGGCCTTGTGGTAAGCACGTGTACCGTGTTTTATGCCAATGAGCAAAAGCATTGCAGAGATATGGCCACTCTTCCTTTATGGTGCCTTCATGGGTGAATTTGTGGGTACACTGCAGCCATATTGTTCAACCTGGCAACTATCCTTTTAACTCTTAAAGGCAATTGCCCAGAATTAAAGGTCAGGGGTGCAGAATTTTTTTTTTTTTTTTGCTTTCTTGCATAACTTAAAAAGAGTTCTGGAAAATTGAAGTCTAATGTCTGGGTGAAGATAAAATAGTTTCATTTTTGTCTGGTAGTAAGGACAGCACCCCAAAAGTACCAATTTGGTGGTGTGAGAAGCATACTATAATGCTATCCTATAATGTAGTGTCTGGATTCCTTAGTCTGTCACAGCTGCATAGCCAGAAATCAGTGAGTGGGTCAGCCTTTAATTAACCGTAACCCATAACGTGTCAAAAATGACCCTGCCAAGTGTTTCTTTTCTACATCTTGGTAATTAACCAATGTTATCATTTAATGTTCCAGGTATTCTTCAAAAAACTTGTTTTAGATGTGCACAAGTCATGGTTTTCGTTTTTCCTTTTTTATTATTTTAATAAATTCACTTTTTTAAATCAGTACCTCAAGTTTACATAGCGTGGGTCAAAATGACCTAGATAGAATCCCTATCGAATTTAATGCATTGCCCTGATCAAAATGACCTGACTAGCTGTGAAGGTTCACAACATCAGCAGCTGGTGCTCACAGTGCAACACACCAGTGTGTAAAGATGAGAGCAAAATTGATATTGTTATTTATCAACAATGTATGCACTGAGATAAGAGAGCAAAACATGGATCAAACAAGGATGCGTACACACACACATAGAGAGAGACAAAAAACATATTAAACACCAAACCAACGCCAGCAAATGAATGCGTGATCCAAATCAAAGTAAAAAAAATGTATTATTCAAATTATGTGCCTCCGTTTTGTAAAACTCACACTTTAATGTATATGTGTCATTTTTGAACCATGTTATGCATTCTAAGAGGTTCCAGTAACTTGTGCATTCTAGGGTAATTGTGTAGCCAATACCTAATCATATTCTGTAAGCACTGAGACACATAACCTGCCACTTGCTAAGCAATGCTTCCAAGAAGCACAGTTACAGAGAAGGACATTTGCAAGTTTTTCCCTTGTCTTTTATTGGTCACCTTTCTGAATATGGTAGTCAGTGATGATGCAATAGTAAAATGACATGAACGATGACATCTAGGTAGTTAGGTGATTGATATTGATCCCACATTGGCGTCTTAGTAAATAAGACACTTGGATGGGCCTGTGTTTCTTATGGGGGTTCAAAGCTTAGCGAGGCCCACCTGTGGCTACACACAGAGTCAATTAAAGAAGAATAAAACACTTTCATCAATGTCTTGTGTACATTAATCACCTTAATTTCCTTTAAAATAAAGTATGCATTTAAAATTAGTGTTTGCATGAAACATTAATTTGTCATCAAGGAATGTCCCCAAGTGCTTGTATTGTTGCACATGCAGGAGGCTCACGCCAACAACCTGTTGTACAGTGTACAATTCAGGTGTGGAGGTGTTTGTTCTTCCTGACAGAATTTTTAAAAAGTCCAGGGAATCTGAACCCTAATGTCTGGGTCAAGCCACAACAATGTATCATTTTTGTCTGACAGTGAAGAGGGCACAGAGATGTATGGTATCCAAAGTATATATATATGTGTGTCCTCTAAGACAGTGTCCGACGGAGATCATTGCTTATGAGGAGAAGTCTATAACCATGGCCAGCCCTGCCAAAATAGCAAAAGAAGAGTCCGAAACATTAGAAGGCTTTTTGCACTGTGTCTTGCCGAGCACAGTTTCAAAGCGCAATGTAAAATACTTTAATGCAGTGCTTCAAACTGGTAGAGATGAATATCATAAAGTTGTCTGTTTTTCACCAGAAAAACAGACATATTTCGCTCAAGCCTGCAAAAACATCACGGCAGTGAAGCTGAGGAACGTGAAGCGAAGCATTAGTAAGTCGTAATTTTTTTTAAATGAAAGTAAATACAACAGGCAATTGTAATTCACACCAAGTGGTCATTTAGCCTAAATTGAAATCAATATTTACTGAGTGTTCTTATGTTTTCTAGGCTTCTCGGATCCTGCCGGGTTTGACATCCTATGCAACAGAGCTACAAGCTTCCAGGTGGTCAAGGTGCTATTTTTGCCAACGGTCCCTCCCAGCAGTTCAAAACTGTACATTGCCAAGGTGCAAGCGCTTGGACCTAGGCAAACTGTGAGTACATGGTACAGTATAACGTAATCACGACTTCAATTAAATGGAGTCGTGCGTTGTCTTATTGATGGAGCACATTGTTGAAAGCATATCAACCTGTTTTGAAAAAGATGTTTTTAATATGCCTTTAAATTTTAATTAACGTGTGTTATCATGTTGGTGTAGTGCACAATTAGTATTAACACGTTTTAAGAAAGCCGTTTTCTGCGCCTTCAAATGTGAATGAGGCTACAGTAATTTCAATTTAATTGCAATGTCATAGCATATATTCTGAAGTCAGCGGTTATTAATATTTTCTTTGCAGTCCTAATTTTTGCGCCTTTATGTGTGTAACAGGTCAGTGTCATGGAAGCGAAAATTCTGGCCCAGGGAACCCTGAGCAAAGTTGTCCCTGTGAATGGAACAGACTGCAAGCTAAAAGTATTCCAGATCGGCGATTCATCAGGACAGGTGAAACTTACTTTGTGGGACAAACAGTGGGTGCTTTGAAATCCTAAAAGTTAACCTATCGACAAGAGAAAGGGAAGGAGGAATATATCTGTCGGGGAGTCCATCCACTACGATCACAGAAATTCTTGGAATTGAAGTGGCTGATTGCAGTGAACTTGGTGAGGGCGAGAAGCTTTCCAAATTGTCAGGAACTGTTACTGGAATACAGGTGATCTGCAAACGTCGCTGTCCAAAATGCCAGACACCCCAGGATGAGTTCAAAGCCAAGTCATCGGTCCACAGATGTAAGTGCTGCAAACTGCTGCAGAAGTCATGCTGCTACTCCACAACATATAGAGGCACCATGTCACTGACAATCGACGGCACAGATCATGGACTGACGGTCACAAATTCCGCAATTAGTGCGTACTTCACTGAGTATTATGTGCTATCTACTGAATGACATGGAGGAGCTGTTCATTAATGTTGCTGAGTTTAATGTTTCTGTCAATGAAAAGAGCTTGATCACGACAATCAAGCAGCGTTTTGAAAAGAAAGAGGACACTTCTGCGAAGGATGATGGTGGTCCTGGAAACGCTGTTGATGGATTCAGGGTTTCCGCCAGTGTATTGCAAGCCCGGCGGCCCACCGGGCCTAATTTGACCCCCCGCCAGGCCTAAGCATCGGGGAATTAAAAAAAAAAAATAATAATTTTATGTATTTTTAAGATGTTTTTTAAACTACAGTTACAGTGGGGCGGCTCGGTTGAAAAGCTCACCAGCGACATCTGTTGGTTAAAACGTGAACGCACTGTAGGAAAGCAGGTCTGAGGTCAGTGTTCTTTACCCTCATTGTGCGCAGTGACGTTCAACACTCGACGCTTCCAACTAACACAAGCTAACGTTACCTAGCAAGCCACCATTTCGTATTTAGTAGGCTAACTAACCTCGTTACAAACTGCGTTATCACTTCACCTCGTCGGTAAGTACATTCTTTTTATATTAACTTAAGCAGTGTGTAGGTAACGTTAAAATAGTAGCATGAATGTAACGTTCGAAATATTGTAACATTACATGACTTATTCATTGCCATCGAAATAACAACTTCACTTGTTTATTAATAACGTTAGCTTGATGACATTGATGTGCACGACAACGTTGTCATAAAGTTTTTCCCGACCGTGAAAAGTGCCTGACTTGTTTAAATTTTGGACAGATGTGGCTACATAGTAAATCCATGGTTGTTTCCATTGCAGCACTTTCGACGCAAGTAATATCAGAAAAATCCTAAAATTTCTTCTTATGGTGAAGAGTGCCTGACCGGCAACCGTAAAGATGTGTCAAAATTTGGCAAAATTAGGCTATATCTAGAAATACCATCTTTGGGGAAAAAACGCTACGGTTAAGGGTCAGGCACTCTTCACGATAAGAAGAAATTTCAGGATTTTTTCGATATCGCTTGTGTCTAAAGTGCTGCGACGGAAACAACGATTGATTTAATGAGGAGCCACATCTGTCCAAAATGTAAACAATCAGACAGTTTTCACGGTTGGGAAAAATTTTATGACAACGTGGTCATGTAGCTAACTTAGCTAGTTAGCCAAACAGTCAATAACACAGATACTTACTTTGTGCCATTTAGGGATCATGTCAAGGAGGAAAGGTAGCCTACTGTAAAAGCCAGTTTTTTAAATGTGCTCAGCATTCCAAGGCTTGTTGTAAGATTCAGTAGCCAATCAGGACTTGAATACAAGTTTTTTGTAGAGTAGAAAAACCTTGATATTATTTATTTAAATTTAATTTAATTTCTTTTGTTGTTGAAATGTGCCCAGCATTCCATGGCTGTAAGAATCAGTAGCCAGGTTTTTTTTCAAGTTTTTTGTAGAGTGCAAAAACTTTGATATTATTTATTTAAATTTAATTTAATTTCTTTTGTCGTTGAAGAAACCACAGCATTCCAAGACTGTACATTGTTGTCAGATTCTTTGTAAGACTCTGCTATGCTGTAAATAGTTGTTGATTTTTTAAAATGTGTGTTGAATAAATTACTTATTTATAACAATATTCACATTACGTAGTCATATTTTCAAATCTCCAGTCAGCTTTTAGCACTGACTTAATGTAGAGCCCTATGGAATCTGTGTTATAGCTTTTTTAAATTCTCAATTCCGCGATTCCGTCCGTGATTCTGTTATCACAGAAACTATGGGGCCCTACCTTAATGCTGCCATCAGTCTGTCGCTGGCCCACGCCGGGCCCCCATCAAAAAAGACACTTGGCCGTCGGCCCGCGCCGGGCCGCTGGGCCCCGTCAAAAGATACTTGCCACAGGGCCTAGCAACTTTTCTGGGGGAAACCCTGGGATTGTAGGTGTGATTGCAATTTTTGGGTCATTTTTCAAAAGTATGTTTATTGTTTGTTGTTTGTTATATATTTCAGTATACACATTTTAATTTTCTACAGTTGTTAAGATGTTATAGCTGTTGAAGTGTTTGACGTTTCCAGTTTAATGTTTAGTTAAGTTATAACACAATGCTTATTTGAAACTATATGCAAACTATTGTTTGACATTGTTCAGAAAACGTTTTTCCATGTAGTGATGTTTGTTATTTATATAATATATATATATATATAACAATTATAAACGTTTTAGCTGTTGAACTGTTTGACGTTTCCAGTTTAATGTTTAGTGATGTTTAATGTTTATAATTGTTATATATTTGATAGCTGTTTACCTGCTTGAGCTTTTGTGCTTAATGTTTAGAACAAAGATTTACAATACAATGTTTAATTGAAATAAAAACTATTGTGACACTTTTTACAAAACATTTTTTCCATTTTGTATCTGGTGAATTGTTTGTTATTAAAATGTTTGAAGTTGTATGGTGCAAAGGTTTAAAGTGTGCATTTTGGGTGGTATAGTTTCAAAATTATTCCAATTCATATTTAATTTATGCTGAATTTATACAGTGTCTGTCTATTGTGGGAGTGGAACGCTCTGCTGACTTCCTGTTTGGGTAGACTGTCAGGAGAGTGGTCGAGCCGGCGTGGCAGCGAAGTTCAAACAGTTTATGGCTTTTGTTTTGTTTTGTTTTGTTTTTTTTCTTTTGACTGTTAGGTGCGGACACGTCTGAAAGGATTAGCATTTAGAGAAGCACGAGCGCATCCCGGTTTGGGATTTCCGGCCGGGGTTAGCCATGTAGAAAGACCTTTAAAAGGATTAAAATAGGGAAAGCGCCAGTTCGGGGAGTGTTTGCGGTAGCTAGGAGTAGGTAGCTGACTACTGCGGCCACTGATTGTCGGGTGAAGCGGGTTGTTTTGAAACGGAAAACGGTGGTTTGGAAGTGCGGCGCGGCGGGAAGTTTTGAATTTGTTTGCTTTTTACTGGTTCGCTGGATTAAATTGATTGAGTATTCGATTTGGTAGTCGGTAGTCGGTCGAGTGAGGAGTAAAGGGTGGGAGTGTCGGCCGATGGCCTGTATAGGTCCGGTAGCGAGACTCTCACGCTGCTTCTCGTTGACTGTGGTAACATGGCGGGGAAGGAGGTAGATGAAGACAGCGATAACAGCATGGAGTTGAATGAGGAGGAGGGGTATGGGGGTGAATGGGAACAGGTGGGGAAGGGTGGTAGGCGTCGGACGGCTAAGAGGAAGAAAAAGAGTGACTGTAATCTAGGAGAAACAGAGAGTGAGGGACGGGAGGATGAGGCAAGGAGTTTAAAGACAGGATCCCTTAATGTTGTGGTGAGGTTTGAGGGAGAAGGAGGAGTGAAGAAAACGGACCCGCTTAGACTCACACATTTAATCAGAGCACAAGTAGGTGAAGTTAAGTTTGCGAGAGTGATAGGGGATGGTAACTTGCTAATTGGATGTAACTCTGAGAACCAAGTAGAAAAGGCGAGAAAGCTACTGTGTATAGGAAAAGTTAAAGTCGCAAAAACAGTGAAAGTTGGAGAGCCGAGTCTCAATGGGTGTAAGGGGGTGATAACAGGGATCCCCCTTAATGTTAGTATGAAGGAGTTAGCGGAAAACTTGAAAGTGCGTAACAGTAAAGTTAAAAATGTTAAAAGAATGACGAGGAGCTGAGAAAAAAGATACAGAAACAGTGCTGATTGAGTTTGATGCCAAAGATATCCCAAAAGAAATTCTTTTTGGATTTATTAAATATAATGTGAGGGAATTTGTCCCAAAACAAATAAGGTGTTTCAATTGCCAGGAGTTTGGGCACATAGCTAAGGTGTGCAAGGGCAAGAGAAGATGTGCAAGGTGCGGTGGTGATCATGAATATGGAAAGTGTGGGTCAGGTATAAAACCGAAATGCTGTAACTGTGGAGGTGAACATAGTGTTGCGTACTGGGGATGGGAGGCAATGAAGCGTGAGGTTGCAGTACAGAAGGTTAGAACAAAAGAGAAAGTATCTTATGCCGAGGCAGCTAAGATGGCTGGACAGGAGAAACTGAGTGACAAGCAGGGGGGAGGGAAAGAGCAAACGGCGGCAAGTATAATGCAAGAGGTGGAAAAGAAGTTGTTGATAGAGAAAAAGAAACTGGTGACATTTATAGCGAGAGTTATAAACGCAACTGCGGATGTAAATTCAAAAATGGAAAGAATCAAGATTATTGTCAAAGCAGCTGTGCATCATCTGGGTATAAGAGGGTTAAAATGGGAGGAAGTCAGGGAGGAGTTAAGTGTTCAGGCAAGTCAAGAAACACAATGTATTGGGTTATAGTAGTAATAATGTTAATTCTCCAATGGAACGCAAGAAGCTTGATTGCTAATGGCCAGGATTTTAAAAAGTTCATTTATAGTCAGAAGGAAAAACCAGACCTGCTGTGTATCCAGGAGTCATGGTTAAAACCAAGTTTAGATTTTATAATAAATGGATACATGGCAATCAGGCGGGACAGGAAGGATGGGGCAGGAGGGGGTTGTGTCACCTTTGTGAAGGAGGGCATTCCTTATAGAAATATTGATATTGGAAATGAGTTGGAGTGTGTGGTTATTGAAGTGTGGGCAGAAAGGAAGAACCTGGTGGTTATAAATTTCTATAACCCATGCAGGAAATTAGAACTCAGAAGACTGGAAGACATAGAAGGATTAAATAGAGGAAGCATTGTGTGGTGTGGAGACTTCAATGCACATAATACGTTATGGAGGAGTGATAAAACAGATCACAATGGGCAGGTAGTGGAAGAGTTGTTGGATGGAAAGCATCTTGTCTGTATTAATGATGGCAGAAACACAAGGATAGATGTGAACACTGGAAAGGAGTCTGTAATAGATCTGACGTTAGTAACCAATACCTTAGCGCCATTGTGCGAATGGGATGTGTATCAGGAAGGGACCATAGGTAGTGACCATTATCCAATATACAGTAAAATAAATATAGTAATGATACAGAATACAGAGAACACAGGTGGATTTTTGGAAAAGCTAACTGGGGAAATTTCATGACTGAAAGTGATAAACATCTACAGATGATTAGCGATAATATGAGTATAGAAATGAGTAACTGCAAAATAGTGCAGGGTATAATGGCAGCTGCAATAAGTTGTATTCCTAAAAGTACAGGTGGGACAAAGCGGAAATTAGTACCTTGGTGGGATGATAAGTGCAAACAAGCAGTAAAGAGTAGGAACAAGGCATTTAAACTGGTCAAAAGATCCCATAATTTACAGCATTTGGTCCAGTACAAAAAAGCACAGGCAATGGTTAAGAAAACGATAAGACAGACAAAGAGGTCATATTGGAGGAAGTTCTGTGGGTCAATTGGGAACACCACTCAGATAAGAGAAGTTTGGGGAATGATAAAGAAAATGGGAGGAGATAGGAGGGAATTGAACTACCCTGTCCTGAGCACTGGCAACGAAGTGGCGATAACCAATAAAGAAAAGGCTGAATTACTTTTAAAAACTTTTGTTACAGTACACAGTTCCTATAATCTGAATGAGGAAGAAAAGCAAGGCAGGGAAAAAACCAAAGCTGGAAACATGGATGCACTAAGGAGAAAGAATACCAGTGGAAATGAACTAGATGTCCCATTTACTGTTGGAGAGATCAAGAGGGCATTAGGCAAAACAGGAATGAGTGCACCGGGAAAAGATGGAATAAGCTATATAATGATTAAACATTTAAGTGAAGGAGGATTAAATAAATTGCTGATGTTATTCAATAAAGTGTGGAAGGAGGGGCGAGTCCCTATGAGCTGGAAGGAAAGCAATTATAATTCCAATCAGAAAGCCTGGGAAAGATCCTAGTAAGCCAGGAAACTACAGACCCATTGCTTTAACGTCACATATATGTAAACTAATGGAACGGATGGTTAATGAGAGGCTCATGCACTTTCTGGAGAAAGGGGGACTGATGGCTGCATATCAGAGTGGATTTAGGAGAGGCAGGAACACAATGGATCCAGTTCTGTGTTTAGAGGTGAATAAAGAGATTGTGGCTGCAGTATTTTTCGATGTGGAAAAAGCTTATGATATGCTATGGAAAGAAGGGTTGTTAATCAAACTTCATAAAATGGGAATTGAGGGAAACATCTTCAATTGGATTAGGGATTTTCTAAGTGATAGGTCAATTCAGGTCAAGATAGGATCAGAGGTCTCAGGTAAACATGGTGTAGAAAATGGTACGCCCCAGGGGAGTGTTGTAAGTTCTACTTTATTTTCAGTCATGATAAATGATATATTTGAAAGTATACCGTTAGGCATGGGAAGGTCTCTGTTTGCAGATGATGGGGCTTTATGGAAGAGGGGAGGAAACCTAGAACATATAGTTAAAAAATTACAAGAAGGGATAAATCGAGTGGAAAGATGGGGAATAGAATGGGGTTTTAAATTTTCTGTGGAAAAAACAAAAATTATGTTCTTCACAAGTAAGAAAATCAGGGAAGCAAGGAATCTGAAGTTATACGGAAGTAACCTAGAGAGAGTAGAAAGCATTCGTTTCTTGGGAGTACATTTTGATCCCAGACTAACATGGAAAGAGCATATAAGAAGCATAGTGGAAAAAAGTAAGAAAGTCATTAATGTTATGAGATGTCTTGCTGGGCTGGAATGGGGAGCTGATATAGCGTCATTGAAGTATATATATGTAGCGCTAATTCGGGCAAGAATTGATTATGGTAGTGTGGTGTATGGCTCATCAGCCAAGACTGTGCTGTCAGACCTGGATGTTGTGCAGGCTCGTGCTCTGAGGATTTGCCTAGGGTCAGTAAAAACGGTGCCAGTGTGTGCACTGCAAGTTGAGGCAGGAGAAATGCCTCTCTGGATTTGTAGGAAACAGTTGATGGCCAATTACTGGATAAATCTAAGGGGACACACAGAAAGTCATCCAACTAGGAGGGTATTGGAGGCTAGCTGGGAGAGGGAAAAAGCACAAAAAACAAGCTTTGGATGGGTAGGCAAGGACGTTGCAGAACAAATGCAAATCCATGAAATTGAATTTTGTCCAACTGTGTTGTGGCCTGTGAGACCAGTCTGGATGTTACAAAATACGTATGTGGACATGGAACTATTGAATATAAAGCACAGAAATAAAACAGCAGATTTAGTTCAGGAATATTATGTGCATAGGGCCAGGAATTACATTGACTATTTACAGATTTTTACAGATGGGTCAAAGGATCCAATAACAGAGGTGACAGGGGCTGCAGTGGTGATTCCCAGTCACCAGACTGGAATCAGTAAGAGAACGTCAGATTATTTGAGCATTTATGCTGTTGAGCTAATTGCAGTTCTGTTAGGATTAGAGTGGGTGGAAGGAGTGACGGCAAATAATATACTCATCTGTAGTGACTCGGTATCAGCATTGGCAAGCATTAAAACAGGATCAGGAAGTAATCACCAAGACATATTATATGAACTGTTGTTTAATAATTCAAGGTTAACTAATCAAGGGAAAAACATAAAGTTCATGTGGGTACCAGCACATTCAGGAATCCAGGGAAATGAAAAAGCAGGTAATTTGGTGAAGGAGGCGGTCAGGAGAGAGTATGTGGACCTTAATGTTAAACTTTCAAAATCAGAGGGGAAAAGCATCATTTGGAGGGGAGTAATCAAACAATGGCAACAACATTGGGATAGTGAAACAAAAGGAAGACATTTATATAAAATACAAAATAAAGTAGGAATGGTAAGAAACAGTGGAACCGATAGAAGAGAGCAAGTAATCATAAGTAGATTAAGAATTGGTCACAGCAACTTGAATAGCACACTATTTATTATAGGAAAACATCCAACTGGCTATTGCGATCAGTGCCAGGAATCAGAAACAGTGGAACATGTCCTGATTGAATGCAGGAAGTATGAGCAAGAAAGAAGGGTAATGTTTACAGGATTACAGAGACTAGGAGTGGAGGCAAGGCTTACAGATCTGCTTGAGTGTGGGGACACGGTGGAGGGAAAGGAGGTGATATTTAGTTTTTTGAGGGCAACTGGAGTAAGTAACAGGATATAAGAGATCCAGACAGCAGTACATGGTTAGATCCAGAAGGTGGCAGTAATGCAACTAAAAAGGATGCCACCCGCCGTAAAACACCAAAGAAGAAGAAGAAGGGACTGTTAAGGAAAGTGTGACAGTCAATAAGCTGTAGGAGTTAATTTACTCCGAGAGATGGCAGTAATGCAACAATCAAGGATGCAAACTGCCGGTAAACAGCACCGAAGAAGAAGAAGAAGTACAGATTATGTACAGATATCCCGATGCCATGTTGAACACGCCGCTAGCAAAAACCGGAAGAGGTGGTACACTGCTTCGACGAACACTTCCGGTAACCGATTCCGCTGTGATAAAGGCCTGACCAAGGACACTGCAAACGACCTCGACGCTAAGGTAAACATGATTTATGAAGTTACAATATGTATGTTACTAGCAACCAAGTATTTTGCATGACAATTATAATTACGTATAAATAAAATTTGTAGCAATAATGCCGTGTTTGCTAAAACTATGGGTCCAGTTACATTAGGCAGCCACAACAGCTATGTAGCTAGGATGCTATTTTGCTAGAAAAAAACGGTTGTAGCTTTGGTCTAGTTACCCTTCTAACGAAAGAGTTCAAATTTGATGTTACATCACGTAGTTTGGTAATTTACATATCTAGCTGTTACCATGATGAACATCTGAACAACTCGATCTGCGGAAGTTTGTCATTGATTGCTATGCCATAGCTGGTATTCATTGCTTGTTTGCCAATTTTGTAGCTAAGTTGCGATAACGTTAGCTAGCCTGTTGCACGGTTTGTCAAACTAGGCATTCGGCTTTGTTTGATGTAGTAATTTACGGGTTTTTCCGTTTTGTGTTTTGATGGCCGCCGTCTGTGGAACCTGTGTGTTATTATGCATGATTTCTGTTGCCTGCCTAACTATCGTCACATTACCCATGGGCGAGTCGGACACTTACTTGCCCACTTCCTTGTAGCGTATCTCCCGTCCTGGCTTTACATTGTAAATTTAGAAAGGACGTGGGCAAAAAAGTGGTTGTCTGGTATTTAGTATGGCTAAATAAATTAGCATGAGTGTCCACCCAAACATATGGGCATATTAGTACGAGTTTATAAGCATTACCATGTCTGAGTGCATAAAATGCGGCGGCTTCCCCCCTATTGGTTAATCTAACTGTCTGTTTCAGTCAGAGACTGTAAAAAATAGTTTCAGTGTGCCGGTTCTCCCACTGCTTCGGCCCGTTGCTGCGATACGTCAACGTCGCCGCCATATTGGACCAGGCAAGACTGGCCTGAAAACAAATACAAGTAAACGGGGGAGCTGCGGTTTTTCTGGATAAAAAGCTCTATAACGTTTACATTTCTCAACCGATTTCAATGAGTCGTTTTTATATTCAAGAGTTTATGATCTACGTGGAGAACAAAAAAAGTTTTATCTCCAGTTACTTAGAATCTGGGTAGTTAGGCTAATCACTGCTAGACGCTCAAGAGAGGGGTGTGTATCAACGTTAGGTTTACATGAACTGAATTACTTACGTGGTGGAAAATAATGCATTGTCATAAGGAATTTCCACAGTTAATTTTAACCTGGCAAGCTGGCTAGAGAGTAATAAATGCTAGCTAACTTGAGTAGGATTGTAAGCATCAAATAACCTTCAACCTTTCCGCTAGTAAGGTTTTGCCGTGGCGTGGCGCCACAGCAAAATTCCTGCCGCCACACCATAAAAAAAAAAAAAAAAAAAAAAAATATATATATATATATATATATATATATAGCCTATATATTAAATTCATAAATTAAAAATGTTAAACTTTCTAAATATTTCTGCCTAAATGCGCTTTAAAATCCATACTGTGGCGTCCACATATTTATTTTCAAAAAGAGCCTAGGCCGCGCGCTCCGTGCTTGCTCCTTTCTGAGGTGGTCGGATGACTTGCAGCGCGCGAAGGTCAAAGCGTCACTTTTTTTTCTTCAGCCACCGAAAGACAAGGAAAAGGTAGGTAGCGACGCTTCAGATATTACAAAAATACCATAGTGTTAACCAGTGTTTTAATTGGACCAAAATAAGTGCCGGTACCTACTCCTCAAAATACATACTGTTTAAAATAAATTAATGTTGGTAATCAAAAGAAGAGTCGGTACTCATATACAAGTCCCGACAGCTCCTGCCCATCTGAAGCACTGGCGTTAACTATCATTCGGTGACGACAACTGACAACTCCGTTCCGGCAAGTGGAATGCCTCATGCAGTTGTCTGATCGGACAAGTAAAAAATAAATGTGATAAATATGTAACGTTATCTGAAAATAAACAGTGTTTGTTTGAGCCGAAGCCGAACCTGTTTCAGTTGAGCTACGTACGTGCCTACCATTTTTTAAAAATCTAGAGCTACTGTTATAACGGCCGCAAAATGTTGGCAAATCGCCAAAACAGCGCAAATTTTTTTTATTTAAAAAAGAGCATTTAAAATGTTTGAGTGATTCAACTACTTCCATTTCCATACTACAACATGGTGATTTTTTCCCATGAAAACGAAAGGGAAAGTGTTTATTTTTAAGGTTTTGTGAATGTAGTGAGCTAGCAAAACTGAGAGTTAGGCTACAGTTGCTACAGCTGACAAAGAGGGCTGCATTCTAATGACTATGATTATGATTATAACGAGAGGAGCAGTCTCACAAGCTGCTGCAGCGTCCAGAAATGAATACAGATAAAACTAGCTAATAAAAAATACATTAATCAAGCGTCTAAGTTAGTTAGGAAATGTTTGTATCATGCTTCTCAGTAGAATTAGAATGTAACAGAACAGAATTTTTAAAGCCATTTTTTTCACTTTTTCCTTTTTTTATTGCATGGACAATGCATGTAAACTCTGTCATTGAATGTGAGAGAGACAGAGAGAGAGGGCTTTGAATGTGGACCCAGCTCAAATTATATTGTTAAAGAAAAAGATAAAACATTCTAACTAAGTACTATTTTGTCACGGTAATTGAGTTAATTTAGCAGAAGAGTGTCCCTTTTAAAGTGCAATATGTAACTTTTCTTGAGCATCAGTTTTGGTTATATAGTCCTCTATTCTTGAAGATAGAACTTCTAGATGGACAACTCAAATACAGGCCTATTTTGCTTCAATATTTACAAACAATACAAGGGTTAACAAACCTTTTATGGTTTTAAAGTACATCTAAAACTACATTTTAGCTCTTGCAAACTGCTATTCCTTCTATCAAGAGCTCATCAGAGCTAAAAGATAGATTTAGATATAAAAAAAGTCTCAAGAGGTTATGTTTTCATAGTCTTAAACTTTTTTTGCCTTTGCTACACCCCCGCCTCCCCCCCCCCCCCCTTTCAGACACCCACCACCACACCAAGAGATCAATTCCTCAGGAAACACTGACCTTGATTGTAGCTTTGCTTGTTAGCTACCTACCAATGCTTTCTTGCAAGTCGTGTTTTGATTTTGAACGAATTAAACTGAACATAACCACAATAATTTTAACTTGGCAAGCTGGCTAGAAAGTAATGAATGTGTTATTAATTTTAGCTGAAAGTTTTTCATTAGAGCTTGATTTCTTGCTGTTTGCTTGCTAACATGAGTAGGATTGCAAGCATCATTTATAAGGCTAGCTTTGCTTGTTAACTAGCCACCAATGTTTTCTTGCAACATTACATTTACGTTTTGATTAATTATTTTAATACATAACATCATAAACGTTGCCGAAAATAGTTTCAGGCTAACCATTTGCTTTCTAGCTATTTTAAATTGTAAAATTATTGTGGTTATGTTCAGTTTAATTCGTTCAAAAACAAAACACGACTTGCAAAAAAACATTGGTTAGGTAGCTAACAAGCAAAGCTAGCCTTACAATCAAGGTTATTTGATGCTTACAATCCTACTCAAGTTAGCTAGCAAGCAGTGGAAAAAACAAGCATGTTCTAATGAAAAACGTTCCAGAATCAGCATCTAAATGTTATAATGCATTTATTACTTTCTAGCCAGCTTGCCAGGTTAACATTAACGGTGGCAATTCCTTATGACAATTAATTATTTTCCACCACGTAATTCAGTTCATGTAAACCTAGCGTTGATACACACTCCTCTCTTGAATGTCTAGCAGCGATTATAGCCTAACTATCAATATTCTAAGTAACTGGAGATAAAACTTTTTTTTGTACTCCACGTAGATCATAAACCCTTGAATATAAAAATGACTAATTGAAATTGGTTGAGAAATGTAAACGTTATCTCATAAAAAAAACACGTTTTCAACGTACAAAAATGCCAAGTTACTCACGCATACAAGACACACCGTCTATAACTCATTCATTCAGACTGCCAAAATCCAGGCCTGCCATTAAAAGTATTGATATCAAAATGACGCCAAGTTACGGTACTACAAACAATATAGGCTATCTTGCCTCACCGAAATGAAATAAGATGTATTCCAAAGCAGTGCCACTCAATTTTTCCTCCACTTTCCAACCTTGATTGACAAAAGAATGAGCAAGGCCGTAGAATTAGAGCTCCCTAGGTCGCAACTTGTGTACCCTTCTGTCCTGCTCCGTTGTCTGTTATTTCATGGAGATGCACTTTCAGTGTTTGTAAGGTTTATAAGGCATTATGATAGGCTTATCTGCAGGTAGGAATCCTCTTCGCTGTTTTGCTAAGCTAGAACCGGAAAACTTGATAGTGGAGAATAGGAGCAGAAGCATATGTCCCAACAGGCTTTGCATATGAGAAAATAACAACAGTGTGAGAGAAATTGGGAGAAATGATGAAATTGCGTAGTTGAAACAATATGTTTTTAGCAGAATGGGCATGTAGGTGAAGGTTAACATGATCACAGACTATAGTGCGAAGTAAATGAAGTGACCATGAGCGAGCTTAGTTTCCTTATGGAACGGTATATATAACAGTCGGTATAAAGTATTAGTTGTTAAAGTGGAGGGTTAAGTAACGTGTGAAATGTATTGCACTGATGTGCTTTTCTCATGTTCAGTAGTAGTAGTTATAATTATGAGTGAGTCATGATTTTAAATGTAATGTTTTAATGGGGAGTTGCAGAACGTACATACGTAGTAATTGTTTGTATGTGGCTAGATAGAGAACAGGGCGAGGTAACATGAATGTAGAAATGAGGCATTTGCTGATAAGACGGTTTTGTACGGTAGCCAAGTGAAGGAATATAGTTAGTAGAAATGGCACAGTGGTGAACTGGTGTAACCTTTTAATAAAAAGAATACATTTGCCGTCATGAAATGCATATGGGTGGCCGTGAGTGAGTTTTGGTAAAGCAAATATAAGCGTAAGAAAATGTTAGTGTAAAAGAGGAAATTATCTGCCTGAGGGCGAGGCGGGATTCAATCCTTCAACCGGAGGTTTACCAGTCTGTGACTTTGTTAGTGCAGCACCATGACATAGCTATGCAATGCGTGAAATATCATTACCAAATCTGTCCGTGGTTTTAAAGAAGAACACAGGTCAGTAAGCACAGAAGAGCTCCCGTTGAATCCATATGGCTTTGCAATATTGTAGCCGGTTAATAACTGAACGTGCAGACGGTACGTCATAATGCAGTGTATACGTTCGGTGAAGGGCGGGTAGATATGGTGCAAAAGCAATAATTGAAAAGTAGTAGACAATTATTAGTGAGGGTAAAAGCAGGTTAAAGAGACATGTTTCTAGCTGGGCTTGAACTTAGGACCTCATGTTCCCAAGGCTGTAACCTTGCCCACGAGGCCACAGGCAGACTAGCTGTTTAAACAGAGTACATGGTGTGGGTGTTTTGCGTGTGTATGCAAGTTTTTGATTGGGTCGTGTAGGTGAAGATTTGGCTGGTGTCGGTAAAATGTCCAATGGGGAGACATGTTGTTAGTGGGATAGGCGGCAGGAAAAATAAGAATGAGAAGGAGGAGGAGAAAACGCAAAATCCTTTGGGGCTTTACTGTGTGGTCATGTGAAGTTGTTTATGAAATCTGTCTGTTGAAATGGGGTCAGAATGTACAGAATGTAATGTTTTTAAGGGCTGAGTGTCTGTGGCTGTTGTGGTTATTTCTGTGGGGAACCCTGAAAAGTGCCAAACTCTCGGTGCTGTATAGGTATGGGGCATGCCCCCGCCAAGGCGTAACTTGGCGGGATGGCATACCTGCCATCCCTACACAGACCTGCCAACCTGCACACATTTTGTGTACCAACCACGCAATTCTTGGTCAAAATACGCAGGTTCGAAATGGCAGCTGAAACTACGCAGAAAAAAATATATATATTATTGTAATTTAATTACGGAAAACAATCAAATAATACAAAACAATACCGTACATTTATTCGGTATTTAAACTACATCCCTTGGATTGAACCAGATGCTACGACCTTGTGCTTGTGGTTCTGTAACCCCTCCCCGACCCACTCAACATCCACTGATACGCAGCGGTACTTTATTATCCACCGAGGCGTAACGCTGCATTGCTGAGGTAAAATGGGAAGTGGGGAGTAATAATCAACAAGAACAAAAATGTGACCGTAATGTTAACATATAAAACGTTAAAGCATGTGCGGTAACTTTACGAGATGATGCATTTCAAGGGGTATATCGTAATGAGATAAATTTGTGTATATAGTTAGCCGTAGCAGTAGCTCGCATACGATTTAGCCTCGTTAGGAGACGTGCGAATAACTGATGGAGTAATTTAGCTGCAGTAACTCAAACGCTACGGAGACTCCGTGTTCAAACCAAGCGGCCAAAACCAGAGTTCGTTTTTGAAGCTCATTTCCTGGTCTTGTTGTTCCTGGTTGCTCACTAGCGCCACTACGGTTGGCTCCAGTATAGGTGTTTTCATATCCGGTTTCCATGTAAGTCTACGGTACAAATGCGGTCAAAATACAAAGTCAATAATTTTTTCTCATGAGAACAAATAGTCACAATATGTGTATTTTATTCGTCTTATGACTGTCCATGGGTCGATTTCATGACTTGTGTCATTTGGGCACTGTTATAATATTTGTTGTGGACCAATGAGGTACAGTTTGCGTCACTTCCTGATTACTGCGGAGGACTAAGCTACAGTAGGGGCTACAGTCTATGGTCACTGGGTGGGAGGTGGCGCCTCTTGGCCTTGACATTGCGGCTCCTACGGTCCACCTGTGCGAAGGCACTAGACAACCATAAAATGATCCTCCTCTGAAGTTTTTCGGTAGCCGAGTCATTTTTGCTATTTCCTTTAGCCTACTTAACCAAATAATTAGTTGACAGAAAGCATAATCGGCTTGCTATATTTGGTAGTCCAGTAGCCTATGCTAAAACAGTTCGCAACTTCGGCTACCAAGCCATTTGACTAGCTAGCTAACCCTAACCGGCAAATATTCAGTTTTTCAAACGTGTTTGATGGCTTGTCAGTTGTGTACATTCCGTAAATGTCTACCTGGGCCATGCTTCACACATGTGACAAAGCTACTATAATCGCGATTTTGGGATAAACACTGCAAAATTTTCAGTTTCACGAAGCAAATTAAGAGTCTTAGGTTTATTTCCTGGATAACATACAGCACACGATGAAATCACACACACAAAATTTAACGAAATTAACCATCTTTGTAAGATTGGCATTTAGAAAGGAACATGTTTTTAGCATTTAAGAGACCGACACGAGCATTTAAGACAGTGGTTCTCAGAATCAGTCCTGGGGGCTCCTTGCTTATATTGGCTTTTCTCCATTGGTTTTGATGATCTAAAAGGAAAAAAAAGAAAGCCTAATAATAATTAGAAATTCAATGTACATTATTTTTGTCTTCATGCACCAGGTGGAGATCTTGCTGTACAGAGTGCGTTGTCATATTTACACTCCTGCAGATCAGTTATTAAAATACTTGGTAAATTGGTTAATCACCGCTGACAGTGTTAATTTTTATTCAGTAAAAAGTGACTTGTGAACGATCAGTCAGCTAGCGTCACCCAGCAAGTAAACGCCACAAACGGCGAAGAAAAAGCCGTTTGTGCCACAGAAGAAAAAAGGAGTTTTCGAGACTGCTTCGATACCGCACTTATGTCTGTGAACACGTTGCGACGCCTTTTAAAATAGCGCCTCGACTACCGCATTTCTCCTGTGGGAACGGAAAGCAGCATTGACCACTGCTTTCTGTGCACCGTTCGAATTACGTTACAGATCTGCGTTCACGTGCGCCTATCTCTCAACCGAAAAAATGGGATACAGAGGAAATACCTGGACCCAATGAGAACACGAAAACTAATAACATAAAAAATGCGACCACTTGCTCTTCAAAATGTAAGATGCTTGTTTGTTTGTTTGATTGTTTTGCCGGAAATTACACGAAGATTGCAACGAAAATAAATAACAAGTAACGTTATAGCTTTGGGCCTACATCAAGTGTGTTACTATGGTAACGGAATGTAAACAATTCATTCACGAGAGTTAAGTTCTACTGAGTTCTACGGCACGGTACAGGACAGCAATCATTCGTATCCTACCCGTGCTGTGTTGCCTGTTGCACTTATCCGTTACACAACAGACCCGTGAAGGTAGGAGGAGTCATGGGAGTAGTAAAGCGGAGTAAAACGACCTAAATGTGTAATAATTGTGTATGTATTTCTATACTCTGTACTCTTGTATGTTTTCTTGTATGGGAATGGGACGATATGAAAACCATTTTCACCGTCCACCACGTTTTGGCAATGTTCCAACACTCTCGTCATCACTGTTGCATGCATCACAAAAAACTATTACACTACTAACTAACGCTTTCATTACAGTGTGAAATATCCGCAATGTATAATATCACTAACCTATTTAAAGTCACTCAGGGTTTTCCCTGCCATAGAAAGGCTTAGGCGCAGCGCCTAAGTGATTTTGCGGAGCGCCTGAAGCCGAATGAACGTAAAAAGGCATTTAGGTGGCATATCAGAATGAATGTAAAAATAACAGTGATGCGCTGACAAAAAAAACAAAAAAAAAAAACGGAGAGGTTGCTTTATGGTTTTAAACACTCCGCGCTATGATGGCATTATAAATAGAAGTGGGTGATTGACGAGCGTTTTCATGTTTTTATGCATGGTGGGTTAAATGCATTTACAGAATATAGCATTTTTTTCCCCCAAAGATGGTATTTCTCAATATAATTGTGCTGCCGTGTTAACACATTACTACAGTTGCAGGTCAGGCACACTTCACGATAAAAAGAAATTTTAGGATAGCGCTTCCAAATTGCTTGTGTCGAAAGTGCGGCAACGGAAACAGAGAGATTTATCCACTAGCCACATCTGTCAAAAATGTAAACAAGTAATCCAGTTTTCACGGTTGGGAAACATTTTATGACAACATTAGCCACCGAAGCTAGTTAGTTGACGTTGCATAAAGTTGCATAAAGATACCTCGATTACAACTAACGTGGCTTGGTAGCTGAACAAAGTTAGGCTGTGTTCACACGTAACGTCTTTTTCTGATGAAAGCCGCTGGTCAAAGCGTTTTTTCATATATTAAAAAAAAAAAACACTTCCAATACGTAAATGAATGCGATGATAAGAAAACTTTCGGCTACGCTGACCGATAAAACGCTATTCCAAAAGCAAAATCAGACGTTATACATCGTACTCTCACCTACTGAATAAATGAATTGTCAATCAAGCCAAATTGTACTAAAAAGGGCGACAACACCGTAAGCAACAGGTGTGATATTACGCACAGCTATTTTTGAAGGTAGCCTACCCATAGGCATCACAAATGCGCGTATATTTCGAAAACGGATTTTCCAAGACATTATATGACCACTCAGTCGCAAAAGGGACATCTCTACGCGTAAAACCAATGGTAAGATTGTATATTTATTCAATGTTTAGTCCCAGATATTGACTGTAGAATGACATGGTATAATTAAAAAAAAACTTTGTCTCGTTTATTTCGTTATTCAGTGAGCAGCATTTTCACTGCTGTATTGGCATATTTTAGGGCTAATGTCGGGTTTATCTTGTTGCTACGGAATATTACATTACATTACATTACAAGCATTTGGCAGACGCTCTTATCCAGAGCGCGACGTACAACGAAGTGTATAATCATAATCAGGAACAAGTGTGTCGAAAACCCTAGAGAGAAGTACCGTTCCAAGTGCAGGGAACAACCGCATAATTCAACTTGGACCCTGTAGGTTAAACTGATTAACACTAACACAAACAAGAACAGCACGCAGTCTACGCAAAAATACAAGCAATAGTTAAGACGAGTGCATTAACTAAGTCAGCGAAACAGCTACATAGTTAAAACCCTAAACTTACAGTCAGTTTAGAGATTAAATTGAGAATAGGCTTCGATTTCTCTCAGCATAATGACGGATTCAAAGACTAAACAAACTCACCCGATATTGTCTTCAAATGGATCCATGCCAAAGAAAAGTAATGATTCATCCTCTCAAAGCTTTTACTAACAAACTTTCAGTAGCAAAAAACGAAATATCAACTCGCCATCCATGCTACCTGCTTCCTACGCTCAGAGTACCGTATTATTTATTTAGACATTCGCAGAGTACAGCATAAATTGCGTCTTTTGTTTATATTCAGTATTAGTAATTGCAGCGAGAAACTGCAGCTGTAGACACAAGATAGTGTGTTATGTTATGGTAGCAACGGAACGAAGCGGACTATATATATAGACTATATTGACCGTCATTGTTTTATTATACCAGCGTGTTTTCGCGCGTGTGGAGAGAAACTCAGATCCTATCAATAAAATGGTTTAGCTATTTCTCAGCATAATGACAGATTTAAAGACTAAACGAACTCACCCGATACGGTCTTCAAATGGATCCGTGCCAAAAAAAAAAGATTATTCATCCTCTCAAAAAGCTTTTACTGACAAACTTTTGGTATCCTAGCATGCACTCTGGGTGGCACTGTCTTCCATTGCTTCCCCGACGGTCAGACCCTCCCCTCACTAAAAACTAGACCCTACGGTGTCGGATTACTTGCGTCGCCATGGATGTCGCTTGCCGTAAAGAAGTTTACTAGATGTCGTAACACTTAGATTTGGAGCTCCAGCTCTTCCGCACCCCAACTAATAAAAAAGTCCAAATGGCGGGCAAACAATATGGCGGACATAGGTGCTCCCAAAAGCAAAGTTGTAGAGCACATTCAGATGCATCGGTCGATGAAGTTTTGTGTTGATCTAACTTATGGTGTGGGAGTTATGGCCTTTTACGCAAAACCCTGTGTTATAGCGCCACCATCTGGCCGACATAGTGCTTTTTAGTGCCTGAGTAGTGGGGGGCCATAGGAACCCACCTGCTAAATTTGGTTGCTCTAGGACTTATGGTTGCTGAGCCTCAGACACTTTTAGCGGAGAAAAATATAATAATAATAATAATAATAATAATAATAATAATAATCTGAACAGATACAACAGGGTTCTACCAGCTTCGCTGCTTGGACCCCTAATAATAATTCTAACAGATACAATAGGGTTCCACCAGCTTCGCTGCTTGGACCCCTAATAATAATCCTAACAGATACAACAGGGTTCCACCAGCTTCGCTGCTTGGACCCCTAAAAATGGCCAGAAGAAGCAATGGTTTTGATTGTTTGCACGTTACAATGAATAATGGAGGAGCAAGTGGAATTGTTGAACCAAAAAGGAATTAAATAAATTTATCACCGATAATTAAATTGTGTTCGTTTCTTTTATTATCAAACCTCGAACCGCAGACTGCATATCTCGGTGATAAACTTTGGTGTGGTTGGTGCTCTGACGTTAACGTTAGCCATTTCCCCCAAGAAGTGGCAAACTGATGTGGGTCTGTGGAAAAGTTTGCCTCCGGTAATGTTTTTCCGGTGCATGTTTCAGACCATGCCTGGCCAAAATCTTTTTTTTATTTTATTTTTTTATTGATCACGTTTCAGTGTTACAATACAATGTATAGAACAATATATATTACAGTTGATCACATTGAACGATCACTTCATCTTATTTCCTTGCATGAAAAAATATCAGACATATAACAAAAGAAAAAAACAAAAGACAATAAAGACAACATCAAACTGTCTGAGGGAAATATAGATTAACATACAATTCGTTTATTTTTATTAGAGTATTTTTTCGATTATCTGAGAGGTTTTAATAGCTTTCTTGTTAGTTGTTATCTTAGAAACAGAGAAAAGGAGATTGTAGTTCAGCACAAAACAGACGGATATTAGGTGTGATCTGAAGCACTCTAGCCTTATGGATGTGATATTTGCCGACAAGACATAAACTTGAGGGCATTTTCAATAGATTGTGAGCCTGTATTACAATTCAGAAACAAGACCATGTCTTCTAATATTGGTGTCAATCTATTAAAACTGAGAAAAATCAATACAGCAACTTCAACCCAGAAGTCTTGAGAGTACACACATTCATAGAATAGGTGAGAGATATATTCAATATCTGTTTTACAGAAAGAACACACTGAAGAAATATCTACTTTATATTTATGTAATAATTTATTACAAGGGTAGTATCTATGTAATATCTTCATGTGAACTTATTTTATTTTAAATGGAATGAGGAATTTATTAGGGTCAGACCAAACTTTCTCTGCTAAGATTTCTGGAAAAGTTAGCTTCCATAAAAGAATCGATTTGGGAAAATAACTCTGATCTGAGGTCAGTACTTTTCAGATATGGTGATTATTACACATACGATCAGGAAGGTCTTTTCCTCCAATTAGGAGCTTGGGAATATCTCTGCTCAAAGGGCCATATAACAATACACTTTTAATGAGAAACTGTAACTTAGGGGATATACTTTTTACAACATTGTTATATTCTTTTCGAGAAATATCATACTCTTGTTCTGAACAAAGTCTTCATATCCATAGAGGTTGCCTCTATCAGTAAGTACATCTAAAACAAAGATTACACCCTTATCAATCCATTCCATTATGTATCTGGACTTGTTTCTAGACAATATATGCTGATTGTTCCATATTATGCACGAATGAGAGAAATTATGCTTGAAAGCTTCCAAGCTTCAAGAGCTTTTTTTTGTGAAAATTGGAAAGCTTGAGAGGAAGTTTATTAGTGTGGTTGCCTAAGGTAAACACACTATTATTATTGCACATATTATTTATTATTATTAGTGTGGTTGCCTTAGGCAAACACACTTATTTCGCACATTTATTAGTGTGGTTGCAACACCCTAGCAACCACCAGGAACACCATAGCAACCACCTAGCAACACCCAAGCAACTACCTAGAATGCCTTAGCAACCGCCCTGAACTCCATAGCAACCACCTAGCAACAACCTAGCAACTGCCTAGATTCCTATAGCAAGCACCTAGCAACACCCTAGCAACCCTAGCAACCACCAGGAACACCATAGCAACCACCTAGCAACACCCTAGCAACCACCTAGAACTCCATAGCAAATTCCTAGGAACACCCTAGCAACCGGCTATAAATCCATAGCAACCACCTAGCAACACCATAGTAACCACCCAGAACTCCATAGCATCCACCTAGAATACCCTAGCAACCACCTAGCAACACCCTAGCAACCACCTGAAACAGCATAACTGCCTAGCAACACCCTAGCAACCGCCTATAACTCCATAGCAACCTCCTAGCAACCACCTAGCAACACCCTAGCAACCACCTGGAACACCATAGCAAATGCCTAGCAACACCCTAGCAACCAGCTATAACTTCATAGCAACCACCTAGCAACACCCTAGCAACCACCTTGAACTCCATAGCAACCATCTAGCAACACCCTAGCAACCACCTAGAACACCATAGCAAATGCCTAGCAACACCCTGGCAACCAGCCATAACTCCATAGCAACCACTTAGCAACACCCTAGCAACCACCTAGCAACACCATAGCAACCACCTGGAACACCATAGCAACCACCTAGCAACATCCAAGCAACCACCTAGAATGCCTTAGCAACCTCCCTGAACTCCATAGCAACCACCTCGCAACAACCTAGCAACTGCCTAGATTCCCATAGCAAGCACCTAGCAACACCCTAGCAACCACCTAGAACTCCATAGCAACTACCTAGAACATCCTAGCAACCACCTGGAACACCATATTAACCACCTAGCAACATCCTAGCAACTGCCTAGAACTCCATAGCAACCACCTACAACACCCTAGCAACCGCCTAGAATTCCATAGCAACCGCCTGGAACGCTGTCAGCTAGGTATATCAACAAAACATATGGCTTAGGCATACCCAGAAGTCCTCAATAATAATAGTATTTCACGAGATATTACGCGAATTCTTTGACGACGTTTCGTCAGGTCCAGCGTCTTTGAATGCTAATGCTAACAAAGACTACATGCATTGTATGCGACGATTAAAAAACTTTCAGTTGACCTAAAAAAACGATATTCCAAAACCAAAATTAGACGTGCTGTTATACCTGGTTAGAAAGCTTATGCTCTCACCTACTGAATAAACGAATTCTCAAACAAGCCAGACTGTACTAAAAAGTGCAACAACGCCGTCAACAACACGTGTGCAGCAGCTTCTGGTCCGGTCTTACTTCAGAAAAAGACGTCAGCTTGTAATACCACACATGTTGCTTTGGGTGTTCTCGAACTTTGTAGTACAAACTTGCTTGATTGAGAATTCATTTATTCAGTAGGTGACACAATAAGCTTTCTAACTATGTATAATATGTTAAATTTTGCTTTTGTAATACCGTTTTATATCCCATCGTATTCGAAAGGTTCGTCTCATTATAGATGCATTACGCATAGCCACCAGAATGGATATAGCTGAATGCGGAAGTGAACGCAATAAAAACGGTATTCCAAAACCAAAATTAGACGTGTTATACATGGTTAGAAAGCTTATACTCTCACCTACTGAATGAATGAATTCTCAATCAAGCCAGACTGTACTAAAAAGTGCAACAACGCCGTCAACGTGTGCAGCAGCTTCTGGTCCGGTCTTACTCCAGAAAATGGTGTCATCTTGTAATACCACACGTTGCTTTGGGTGTTGTCGAACTTTGTAGTACAATCTGGCTTGATCTACACTTAATCGATCCAATAGGTGACAGAATAAGCTTTCTAACTATGTATAATATGTCAAATTTCTCTTTTGTAACACCGTTTAAAATCCCAGCGTATTGGAAACTTTGATCTCATTAGAGCTGCATTACGTATTCATTCTGTTGTAGCAGGGAAAGCAACGCTTTCTCACCCAACGCGTTTGCTAAAGTACACAACTGCACTTGCATGTTGTTGATACACCCCTTGCTGCAACAGAAGCTAGTAGTAGTACTGGCTACCAGCCGAACCTTATTCACAGAAGGTGTATTTAAAATTAGTTAAAATGCAACTATTTTAACACATTTCTCGCCTCATTTTCGTTCTTGGAAATTCGGCTCGGCTAACACGTAATAGGCTACTCTGTCTATGAGTTGGTCTCAGAGATAACAGATTACACTCTGAAATACAGCCCAATGAAATGTTTTTAGTTGTGTGGTTAAAATGAGCTGATATTCACGCAAAATCATACGTCAATCAAATTAATCTCCCTAGCCCCGTCTTGCTTTTTTTAAATGGTGCGATCACGCAGTGTAGACGTAGGGTTTTTCCAAGAGCCTCTGAATATGCCAGCTAGCTTTATGATTCGCCGTCACTCGTCACCACATACCGCGAGTAAAACACTGAGATCTCAAGTTTTTACGAAAGGATAATTTAGCTCTGAATATATGTGTCGCAAATAAACTGGTTGCCATGATGTTATAGCGTGTACACAATACTCTGTCTCTGCTTATACTACAGAAACTGTTCGCTCTGTTCAGCAGAAAGTCGACTTTGTGTTGGCGGCAACCACACTTCACAATTTCTGCAGGAATTGTCTAGTTATTAGTGTGGTTGCCTTAGGCAAACACACTATTATTATTGCACATATTTATTATTATTATTATTATTATTATTATTATTATTATTATTATTATTATTCCGCCAGTTTTTTGGACCGCTACTCCTCCCAGAGTTTTCGCACCACATACACGTGCAATATGTCAAATCGAGCGGCTTCATCGGGAATGGTGTGCTATTACTTTGTGGAAAGTTTCGTTGCACGGTTTTTGAAAAATTTGAATTTTTGTGGGCAATTTTTCCCCATAGAGAATGAATGGCGGAATGTTCAGCCTTGTGATGTCACAATGCTCTGTCTTCTCACCCCTGTGATGTCACAATGGTCTGTCTTCTAGCAGCAGTACTCTGGTCTCTCTCTAGTTTTGAACATTCTACCATTCATCTTTATGGGGAAAAATTGCCCACAAATTGTGCAATGCCTCATTGGACATGGTAGAGAGTCCTTTGTCCATTGGTGGAGATCAGCCTTGCCCCCTGTCCTGATTGGCCGATGTTTGATATCTTATAACTTTTGAACCGTTTTTCATAGAGAACTATGGGTTGCGTCATTGGACTCAGTAAAGACCTAGCAACCCCTTAGCAACATCCTAGCAACTGCCTGTAACTCCATAGCAATGACCTAGCAACACCCTAGCAACCACCTAGAACACCCTAGCAACAGCCTAGAACTCCATAGCAAACACCTAACAACACACTAGCAACCACCTGTAACTCCATAGCAACTGCCTAGAACTCCATAGCAACCACCTAGCAACACCCTAGCAACCACCTAGAACTGCATAGCAACCACCTTGCAACACCCTAGCAACCACATGGAACACCATAGCAAATGCATAGCAACACCCTAGCAACCGGCTATAACTTCCATAGCAACGACCTAACAACACCCTAGCAACCACCTATAACACCCTAGCAACCGCCTAGAACTCCATAGCAACCAAATATCCACACACTAGCAACCACCTGGAACACCATAGCAACCACCTAGCAACACCCTAGCAACCGGCTATAACTCCATAGCAACCACCTAGAACTCCATAGCAACCACCTAGCATCACCCTAGCAACCACCTGGAACACCATAGCAACCACCTAGCAACACCATAGCAACCGGCTATAACTCCATAGCAACCACCTGGAACACCATAGCAACCACCTAGCAACAACCTAGCAACCACCTAGAATACCCTAGCAACACCCTAGCAACCGTCTATAACTCTATAGCAAATGCCTAGCAAAACCCTAGCAACCGGCTATAACTCCATAGCAACCACCTAGCAACACCATAGCAACTGCCTAGAACTCCATAGCAACCACCTAGCAGCACCCTAGCAACAACCTGGAACACCTTAGCAACCACCTAGCAACACCCTAGCAACCACCTGGAACACCATAACAACTGCATAGCAACACCCTAGCAACCGCTTATAACTCCATAGCAACCACCTAGCAACATCCTAGCAACCACCTGGAACACCCAACAACTGCCTAGCAACACCCTAACAACCGCCTATAACTCCATAGCAACCTCCTAGCAACCACCTAGCAACACCCTAGCAACCGCCTATAACTCCATAGCAACCACCTAGCAACACCATAGCAACCACCTAGAACTCCATAGCAACCACCTAGCAACACCGTAGCAACCGCCTGGAACACCATAGCAACCACCTAGCAACACCCTAGCAACCACCTGGAACACCATAACAACTGCGTAGCAACACCCTAGCAACCGCCTATAACTCCACAGCAACCACCTAGCAACAACCTAGCAACCACCTAGAATACCCTAGCAACACCCTAGCAACCGTCTATAATTCTATAGCAAATGCCTAGCAAAACCCTAGCAACCGGCTATAACTCCATAGCAACCACCTAGCAACACCATAGCAACCACATAGAACTCCATAGCAACCACCTAGCAACACCCTAGCAACAACCTGGAACACCTTAGCAACCACCCAGCAACACCCTAGCAACCACCTGGAACACCATAACAACTGCATAGCAACACCCTAGCAGCCGCCTATAACTCCATAGCAACCACCTAGCAACATCCTAGCAACCACCGGGAACACCCAACAACTGCCTAGCAACACCCTAACAACCGCCTATAACTCCATAGCAACCTCCTAGCAACCACCTAGCAACTGCTTAGAACTCCATAGCAACCACCTAGCAACACCTTAGCAACCGCTTAGAACTCTATGGGAATGACCTAGCGACACCCTAGCAACCACTTAGAACAGTCTTGCAACAGCCTAGATCTCCATAGCAACCACCTAGAAACACCATAGCAACCACCTAGAACTCCATAGCAACCACCTAGCAACACCCTAGCAACCACCTGGAACACCATAGCAACCACCTAGCAACACCCTAGCAACCACCTGGAACACCATAACAACTGCCTAGCAACACCCTAGCAACTGCCTATAACTCCATAGCAACCACCTAGCAACATCTTAGCACCCACCTAGAATACCCTAGCAACACCCTAGCAACCGCCTATAACTCCATAGCAAATGCCTAGCAACACCCTAGCAACCGGCTATAAGTTCATAGCAACCACCTAGCAACACCTTAGCAACCACCTAAATCTCCATAGCATCCACCTAGCAACACCTAGCAACATCCTAGCAACCACATAGCAACCACTGGGAACACCATAACAACTGTCTAGCAACACCCTAGCAACGGCCTATAACTCCATAACAACCACCTAGCAACATACTAGCAACCACTTAGAATACGCTAGCAACCACCTATCAACACTATAGTAACCACCTATAACTCCATAGCAACCACCTAGAATACCCTAGCAACCACCTAGCAACACCCTAGCAACCACCTGGAACACCATAACAACTGCTTAGCAACACCCTAACAACTTCCTATAACTCCATAGCAACCTCCTAGCAACCACCTAGCAACTGCCTATAACTCAATAGCAACCACCTAGCAACATCCTAGCAACCACCTAGCAACACCCTAGCAACCACCTGGAACACCATAAAAACTGCCTAACAACACCCTAGCAACCGCCTATAACTCCATAGCAACCCCCTAGCAACATCCTAGCAACCACCTATAACTCCATAGCAACGACCTAGCAACACCCTAGCAACCACCTAGAACAACCTAGCAACCAGCTATAACTCCATAGCAACCACCTAACAACACCCTAGCAACCACCTGGAACACCATAGCAAATGCCTAGCAACACCCGAGCAACCAGCTATAACTCCATAGCAACCACCTAGCAACATCCTAGCAACCACCTAGAACTCCATAGCAACCACCTAGCAACACTCTAGCAACCACCTGGAACACCATAGCAACCACCTAGAAACACCCAAGCAACCACCTGTAACACCATAGCAACTGCTTAGAACTCCATAGCAACCACCTAGCAACACCCTAGCAACCACCTGGAACACCATTTAAACCACCTAGCAACACCCTAGCAACCGTCTATAACTCCATAGCAAATCCCTAGCAACACCCTAGCAACCACCAATAACTCCATAGCGATCTCCTAGTAACCACCTAGAATACCCTAGCAACCGCCTATAATTCCATAGCAACCACCTAGCAACATCCTAGCAACACCCTAGCAACCACCTAGCAACATCCTAGCAACACCCTATCAACCATCTGGAGCACCATAACAACTGCCTAGCAACACCCTCGCACCCACCTATAACTCCATATCAACCACCTAGCAGCCACATAGAACACCCTAGCAACCACCTAGCAATGCCTTAGCAACCACCTGGAGCTCCATAGCAACCACCTGGAACTCCATTGCAACCACCTAGCACCACCCTAGCAACCACCTGGAACACCATATCAACCACCTAGCAACATCCTAGCAACTGCCTAGAACTCCATAGCAACCACCTAGAACACCCTAGCAACCGCCTATAATTTCATAGAAACCACCTAGAACTCCATAGAACCACCTAGCAACACCCTAGCAACCGCCTCAAACTCCATAGCAACCTCCTAGCAACACCCTAGACACCACCTAAAACACCATAGTCACCACAAGAACATCATTGCAACTACCTACCACTGTTCACTCTGTTCAGCAGAAAGTCGACTTTGCATTGGCGGCAACCACACTTCACAATTTCTGCAGGAATTGTCTAGTTATTATTATTATTGTTTCTTTCTTTCCACCCATTTTTTGGACCGCTACTCCTCCCAGAGTTTTCGCACCACATACACGTGCCATATGTCAAATTGACCGGCTTCTTTGGGAATCGATGGCTATTACTTTGTGGAAAGTTTCGCTGCACGGTTTTTGAGAAATATGACTTTTTATGGCCAATTTTTCCCCATAGGGATGAATGTAAAACGTGACGTCATACATATGTGAGCGGTGAAGTCACAGCATTGGTCGGCTTAGCACACGTGATGCACTTTTAACCTGCTTCATCTACAGGAAATTTAGAATCCAGATGCGGTGCATATCTCCATTTTCGTCGTAATTACAGAAAACACACATTCGTAAACTTCAAATGATTCATACCACAATGTAGATAAAACCTTGACGAAGACGTACATGCACGGATTGTGTTGTTCAAACGAGGTTTCCTGGCGACTTAGCCACCACAGTGGATATAGCTTAATGCGGAAGTGCACTCGATAAAAACGGTATTCCAAATGCAAAATTACAAATGAAAACGCTGTCAGCTAGGTATATCAACAAACATATGACTTAGGCATACCCAGAAGTCCTCAATAATAACAGTATTTCACAAGATATTACGCAAATTCTTTGACGACGTTTCGTCAGGTCCAGCGTCTTTGAATGCTAATGCTAACAGACTACATGCATTGTATGCGACGATTAAAAAACTTTCGGTTGACCTAACAAAACGATATTCCAAAACCAAAATTAGACGTGCTGTTATACCTGGTTAGAAAGCTTATGCTCTCACCTACTGAATAAACGAATTCTCAAACAAGCCAGACTGTACTAAAGAGTGCAACAACGCCGTCAACAACACGTGTGCAGCAGCTTCTGATCCGGTCTTCAGTGGGCTTGTAATACCACACATGTTGCTTTGGGTGTTGTCGAACTTTGTAGTACAATCTGGCTTGATCTACACATCATCGATCTAATAGGTGACAGAATAAGCTTTCTAACAATGTATAATATGTCAAATTTTACTTTTGTAATACCGTTTTATATTCCAGCAAGTTGGAAACTTTGGTCTCGTTATAACTGCATTACACGTCAGACTTAGGGTTTTTCCAAGACCCTCTGAACATGCCAGCTAGCTTTGTGATTCGCCGTCACTCGTCACCGCATACCGCAAGTAAAACACTGAGATCTCAAATTTTGATGAAAGGATAATTTAGCTCTGAATATATGTGTCGCAAATCAACTCGTTGTAGTGATATTATAGCAGGTACACAATGCCCTGTCTCTGCTTATACTACAGAAACTGTTCACTCCGTTCAGCACAAAGTCGACTTTGCATTGGCGGCAACCACACTTCACAATTTCTGCAGGAATTGTCTAGTTAGTGTGGTTGCCTTAGGCAATCACACTATTATTATCGCACATATTATTATTAGTGTGGTTGCCTTAGGCAATCACACTATTATTATCGCACATATTATTATTATTATTATTATTATTCCACCCATTTTTTGGACCGCTACTCCTCCCAGAGTTTTCGCACCACATACACATGCCATATGTCAAATTGACCGGCTTCTTTGGGAATCGATGGCTATTACTTTGTGGAAATTTTCGCTGCACGGTTTTTGAGAAATATGACTTTTTATGGCCAATTTTTCCCATTGAAAATGAATGGGGCGGTGACGTCATAAAAATGTGAATTATGAAGTTACAGCATTGGTCGGCTTTGCACACGTGATGCGGTTGGCTGTTCGTCCTCACCAGCCACCAGAACGGATATAGCTGAACGCGGAAGTGTACGGATAAAACAGTATTCGAAATGCAAAATTTCAAATGAAAACGCTGTCAGCTAGGTATATCAACAAAACATATGGCTTAGGCATACCCAGAAGTCCTCAATAATAACAGTATTTCACAAGATATTACGCAAATTCTTTGACGACGTTTCGTCAGGTCCAGCGTCTTTGAATGCTAATGCTAACAGACTACATGCATTGTATGCGACGATTAAAAAACTTTCGGTTGACCTAAAAAAACGATATTCCAAAACCAAAATTAGACGTGCTGTTATACCTGGTTAGAAAGCTTATGCTCTCACCTACTGAATAAACGAATTCTCAAACAAGCCAGACTGTACTAAAGAGTGCAACAACGCCGTCAACAACACGTGTGCAGCAGCTTCTGATCCGGTCTTCAGTGGGCTTGTAATACCACACATGTTGCTTTGGGTGTTGTCGAACTTTGTAGTACAATCTGGCTTGATCTACACATCATCGATCTAATAGGTGACAGAATAAGCTTTCTAACAATGTATAATATGTCAAATTTTACTTTTGTAATACCGTTTTATATTCCAGCGAGTTGGAAACTTTGGTCTCGTTATAACTGCATTACACATCAGTCTGGATTACACGTCAGACTTAGGGTTTTTCCAAGACCCTCTGAACATGCCAGCTAGCTTTGTGATTCGCCGTCACTCGTCACCGCATACCGCAAGTAAAACACTGAGATCTCAAATTTTGATGAAAGGATAATTTAGCTCTGAATGTATGTGTCGCAAATCAACTCGTTGTAGTGATGTTAGAGCAGGTACACAATGCCCTGTCTCTGCTTATACTACAGAAACTGTTCACTCCGTTCAGCACAAAGTCGACTTTGCATTGGCGGCAACCACACTTCACAATTTCTGCAGGAATTGTCTAGTTAGTGTGGTTGCCTTAGGCAAACACACTATTATTATTGCACATATTTATTATTATTATTAGTGTGGTTGCCTTAGGCAAACACACTATTATGATTGCACATATTATTTATTTATTTATTATTATTATTATTATTATTCCACCCATTTTTTGGACCGCTACTCCTCCCAGAGTTTTCGCACCACATACATGTGCAATGTGTCAAATCGAGCGGCTTGATCGGGAATGAAGTGCTGTTACTTTGTGGAAAGTTTGGGTGGACGGTTTTTGAGAAATTTGACTTTTTTTGGGGAATTTTTCCCATAGAGAATGAATGGTGGAATGTTCACCATTGTGATGTCACAATGCTGTCTTCTCACCTTTATGATGTCACAATGGTCTGTCTTCTAGCAGCAGTGCTCTGGTCTCTCTCTGGCTTTGGACATTCAGCATTCATCTCTATGGGGCAAAATTGCCCTCAAATTGTGGGATGCCTCATTGGACGTGTTAGAGAGTCGATTGTCTATTGGTGTAAATTAACCTCGCCCCCTTTCCTGATTGGCCGACATTTGATATTTAATAACTTTTCAACCGTTTGTCATAGAGAATTGTGGATCGCGTCATTGGACTCAGTAAAGACGGAGCAACCACCTAGAAACACCCTAGCAACCACCTAGAACAGCCTAGCAACAGCCTGGAACTCCATAGCAACCACCTAGCAACAGCATAGCAACTGCCTAGAACTCTATAGCAAATACCTAGAAAACCCTAGCAACGACCTGGAACTCCATAACAACCATCTAGCACCACCCTAGCAACCACCTAAAACACCCTAGCAACTGCTTAGAACTCCATAGCAACCACCTAGCAACACCTTAGCAACTGCTTAGAACTCTATGGGAAAGACCTAGCAACACCCTAGCAACCACTTAGAACAGTCTTGCAACAGCCTAGATCTCCATAGCAACCACCTAGCAACACCATAGCAACCACCTAGAACTCCATAGCAACCACCTAGCAACACCCTAGCAACCACCTGGAACACCATAGCAACCACCTAGCAACACCCTAGCAACCACCTGGAACACCATACCAACTGCCTAGCAACACCCTAGCAACTGCCTATAACTCCATAGCAACCACCTAGCAACATCTTAGCAACCATCTAGAATACCCTACCAACCACATAGCAACACCGTAGCAACCGCCTATAACTCCATAGCAACCACCTAGCAACACCCTAGCAACCACCTGGAACACCATAGCAACCGCTTATAACTCCATAGCAACCACCTAGCAACCAGCTGGAACACCATAACTGCCTAGCAACACCCTAGCAACCGGCTATAACTCCATAGCAACCACCTAGCAACACCATAGCAACCACCTAGAACCCCATAGCAACCACCTAGCAACATCCTAGCAACCACCTAGAAAACCCTAGCAACCACCGAGAACACCCTAGCAACAGCCTAGAACTCCATAGCAAACACCTAACAACACACTAGCAACCACCTGTAACACCATAGCAACTGCCTAGAACTCCATAGCAACCACCTAGCAACATCCTAGCAACCACATGGAACACCCTAGCAACAGCCTAGAACTCCATAGCAAACACCTAACAACACACTAGCAACCACCTGTAACACCATAGCAACTGCCTAGAACTCCATAGCAACCACCTAGCAACATCCTAGCAACCACATGGAACACCATAGCAAATGCCTAGCAACACCCTAGCAACCGGCTATAACTCCATAGCAACCACCTAGCAACACCCTATCAACCACCTGGAAAACCATATCAGCTGCCTAGCAACCGCCTATAACTGCATAGCAACCACCTAGCAACATCCTAGCAACTACCTTGAATACCCTAGCAACCACCTAGCAACACCCTATCAAACACCTGGAACACCATAACAACTGCCTAGCAACCGCCTATAACTGCATAGCAACCACCAAGCAACATCCTAGCAACTACCTTGAATACTCTAGCAACACCCTAGCAACCGCCTATAACTTCATAGCAAATGCCTAGCAACACCCTAGCAACCAGCTATATCTCCATAGCAACCACCTAGAATACCTTAGCAACCACCTAGCAACACCCTAGCAACCACCTGGAACACCATAACAACTGCCTAGCAACACCCTAGCAACTGCCTATAACTCCATAGCAACCACCTAGCAACATCCTAGCAACCATCTAGAAAACCCTACCAACCACATAGCAACACCGTAGCAACCGCCTATAACTCCATAGCAACCACCTAGCAACACCCTAGCAACCACCTGGAACACCATAGCAACCGCTTATAACTCCATAGCAACCACCTAGCAACCAGCTGGAACACCATAACTACCTAGCAACATCCTAGCAACTGCCTATAACTCCATAGCAACCACCTAGCAACACCCTAGCAACCTCCTGGAACACCATAACAACTGCCTATCAACACCCTAGCAACCGCCTATAACTCCATAGTCACCACCAGAACATCATAGCAACTACCTACCACTGTTCATTCTGTTCAGCAGAAAGTCGACTTTGCATTGAGGGCAACCACACTTCACAATTTCTGCAGGAATTGTCTAGTTAGTGTGGTTGCCTTAGGCAAACACACTATTATTATTGCACATATTTATTATTATTATTATTATTATTATTATTATTATTATTATTATTATTATTATTATTATTCCGCCAGTTTTTTGGACCGCTACTCCTCCCAGAGTTTTCGCACCACATACATGTGCAATATGTCAAATCGACCGGCTTGATCGGGAATGGTGTGCTATTACTTTGTGCAAAGTTTCGGTGCACGGTTTTTGAGAAATTCCACTTTTTTTGGGAAATTTTTCCCATAGAGAATGAATGGTGGAATGTTCACCCTTGTGATGTCACAATGCTGTCTTCTCACCATTGTGATGTCACAATGCTCTGTCTTCCAGCAGCAGTACTCTGGTCTCTCTCTAGATTTGAACATTCTGCCATATATCTCTGTGGGGAAAAATTGCCCACATATTGTGCAATGCCTCATTGGACTTGGTAGAGAGTCCTTTGTCCATTGGTGTAGATCAGCCTCGCCCCCCTTCCTGATTGGCCAATGTTTGATATTTCATAACTTTTGAACCGTATGTCATAGAGAAATATGGGTTGCGTCATTGGACTCAGTAAAGATCTAGCTACCGCCTAGAACTCCATAGCAACCCTCTAGCAACATCCTAGCAACCGCCTATAACTCTATAGCAACAACCTAGCAACACCCTAGCAACCACCTAGAACAACCTAGCAACCGCCTAGAACTCCTTAGCAACCACCTAACAACGCACTAGCAACCACCTGGAACACCATAGCAAATGCCTAGCAACACCCTAGCAAACGGCTATAACTCCATAGCAACCACCTAGCAACACCATAGCAACCACCAAGAACTCCATAGCAACCACCTAGCAACACCCTAGCAACCACCTGGAACACCATAACAACTGCCTAGCAACACCCTAGCAACCGCCTAGAATACCCTAGCAACACCCTAGCAACCGGCTATAACTCCATAGCAACCACCTAGCAACACCATAGCAACCACCTAAATCTCCATAGCAACCACCTAGCAACACCCTAGCAACCACCTGGAACACCATAGCAACCACCTAGCAACACCCTAGCAACCACCTAGAACACCCTAGCAACCGGCTATAACTCCATAGCAACCACCTAGCAACTCCATAGCAACCACCTAGCAACACCCTAGCAACCACCTGGAACTCCATAGAACCACCTAGCAACACCCTAGCAACCACCTGGAACACCATAACAACTGCCTAGCAACACCCTAGCAACCGCCTATGACTCCATAGCAACCACCTTGCAACACACTAGCAACCACCTGGAACACCATAGCAACCACCTAGCAACACCCTAGCAACCGGCTTTAACTCCATAGCAACCACCTAGCAACTCCATAGCAACCACCTAGAACTCCATAGCAACCACCTAGCAACACCATAGCAACCACCTGGAACACCATAACAACTGCCTAGCAACACCCTAGCAACCACCTGGAACACCTTAACAACTGCCTAGCAACACCCTAGCAACCGCTTATATCTCCATAGCAACCACCTAGCAACATCCTAGCAACCACCTAGAATACCCTAGCAACACCCTAGCAACCGCCTATAACTCCATAGCAACCACCTAACAACACACTAGCAACCACCTGGAACATGATAGCAACCACCTAGAACACCCTAGCAACCGGCTATAACTCCATAGCAACCACCTAGCAACACCATAGCAACCACCTGGAGCTCCATAGTAACCACCTGGAACTCCATAGTAAACACCTAGCACCACCCTAGCAACCATGTGGAACACCATAGCAACCACCTAGCAACATCCTAGAAACTGCCTATAACGCCATAGCAACCACCTAGAACACCCTAGCAACCGCCTAGAATTCCATGGAAACCACTTAGAACTCCATAGAACCACCTAGCAACTTCCTAGCAACCGCCTCAAACATCATAGCAACTACCTACCACTGTTCACTCTGTTCAGCAGAATGTCGACTTTGCATTGGCGGCAACCACACTTCACAATTTCTGCAGGAATTGTCTAGTTATTATTATTCTTTCTTTCCACCCATTTTTTGGACCGCTACTCCTCCCAGAGTTTTCGCACCACGTACACGTGTAATATGTCAAATCGAGCGGCTTCATCGGGAATGGTGTGCTATTACTTTGTGGAAAGATTCGTTGCACGGTTTTTGAACAATTTGAATTTTTGTGGGCAATTTTTCCCCATAGGGAATGAATGGCAGAATGTTCAGCCTTGTGATGTCACAATGCTCTGTCTTCTCACCATTGTGATGTCACAATGGTCTGTCTTCTAGCATCAGTGCTCTGGTCTCTCTCTAGATTTGAACATTCTGCCATTCATCTCTATGGGGCAAAATTGCCCACAAATTGTGCAATGCCTCATTGGACATGGTAGAGAGTCCTTTGTCCATTGGTGTAGAACAGCCTTGCCCCCCTTCCTGATTGGCCGATGTTTGATATTTCATAACTTTTGAACCGTTTGTCATAGAGAACTATGGGTCGCGTCATTGGACTCAGAAAAGACCTAGCAACCGCCTAGAACTCCATAGCAAACCCCTAGCAACATCCTAGCAACCGCCTAGAACTCCATATCAATGACCTAGCAACAACCTAGAACACCCTAGCAAACACCTAGAAAACCCTACCAACCACATAGCAACACCCTAGCAACCGCCTGTAACTCCATAGCAACCACCTAGCAACACCCTAGCAACCACCTGGAACACCATAGCAACAGCTTATAACTCCCTAGCAACCACCTAGCAACATCCTAGCAACCACCTAGCAACCACCTGGAACACCATAACTGCCTAGCAACACCTTAGCAACCGCCTATAATTCCATAGCAACCACCTAGCAACATCCTAGCAACCACCTAGAATACCCTAGCAACACCCTAGCAACCGCCTATATCTCCATAGCAAATGCTTAGCAACACCCTAGCAACCAGCTATATGTACATAGCAACCACCTAGCAATGCCCTAGCAACCACCTGGAGCTCCATAGCAACCACCTGGAACTCCATAGCAACCACCTAGCACCACCCTAGCAACCACCTGGAACACCATATCAACCACCTAGCAACATCCTAGCAACTGCCTAGAACTCCACAGAACCACCTAGAACACCCTAGCAACCGCTTAGAATTCCATAGCAACCGCCTAGAACTCCATAGAACCACCTATCAACACCCTAGGAACCGCCTCAAACTCGATAGCAACCACCTAACAACACACTAGCAACCACCTAAAACTGCATAGCAAAGACCTAGCAACACCCTAGCAATCACCCAGAACACCCTAGCAACCGCCTAGAACTCCATAGCAACCACCTAACAACACACTAGCAACCACCTGTAACACCATAGCAAATCCCTAGAACTCCATAGCAACCACCTAGCAACACCCCAGCAACCACCTAAAACTGCATAGCAACCACCTTGCAACACCCTAGCAACCACCTGAACACAATCGCAAATCCCTAGCAACACCCTAGCAACCGCCTATAACTCCATAACAACCACCTAGCAACACCATAGCAACCACCTAGAACTCCATAGCAACCACCTAGGAACACCCTAGCAACCACCTGGAACACCATAGCAACCACCTAGCAACAACCTAGCAACCAGCTGGAAAACCATAACAACTGCCTAGCAACACCCTAGCAACCGCCTATAACTCCATAGCAACCACCTAGCAACATCCTAGCAAACACCTAGAAAACCCTACCAACCACATAGCAACACCCTAGCAACCACCTGGCAACACCCTAGCAACCACCTGGCAACACCCTAGCAACCACCTGGAACACCATAGCAACAGCTTATAACTCCCTAGCAACTACTTAGCAACATCCTAGCAACCACCTAGCAACCACCTGGAACACCATAACTGCCTAGCAACACCTTAGCAACCGCCTATAATTCCATAGCAACCACCTAGCAGCATCCTAGCAACACCCTAGCAACCGCCTATAACTCCATAGCAAATGCTTAGCAACACCCTAGCAACCAGCTATAAGTACATAGCAACCACCTAGCAATGCCCTAGCAACCACCTGGAGCTCCATAGCAACCACCTGGAACTCCATAGCAACCACCTAGCACCACCCTAGCAACCACCTGGAACACCATATCAACCACCTAGCAACATCCTAGCAACTTCCTAGAACTCCACAGAACCACCTAGAACACCCTAGCAACCGCTTAGAATTCCATAACAACCGCCTAGAACTCCATAGAACCACCTATCAACACCCTAGGAACCGCCTCAAACTCGATAGCAACCACCTAGCAACACCCTAGCAACCACCTATAACTCCATAGAAATGCCTAGCAACACCCTAGCAACCGACTATAACTCCATAGCAACCACCTAGAATACCCTAGCAAACACCTAGCATCGCCCTAGCAACCACCTGGAACACCATAACAACTGCCTAGCAACACTCTAACAACCGCCTATAACTCCATAGCAACCTCCTATCAACCACCTAGCAACACCCTAGCAACCAATTAGATTACCCTAGCAACCACCTAGCAATGCCCTAGCAACCACCTGGAGCTCCATAGCAACCACCTGGAACTCCATAGCAACCACCTGGAACACCATATCAACCACCTAGCAACACCCTAGCAACTGCATAGAACTCCATTGCAACACATTTCAACACCCTAGCAACCGCCTAGAACTCCATAGCAACCACCTAGCAACCCCCTAGCAACTGCCTAGAACTCCATAGCAACCACCTAGCAACACCCTAGCAACCACCTAGCAACACCCTAGCAACCACTTACAAGACCCTAGCAACTGCATAGAACTCCATTGCAACCACATTACAACACCTTAGCAACACTTAGCAACACCGTTGCAACCGCCTACAACTCCATAGCAACCACTTAGCAACACCCTAGCAACCACCTAGAACTCCAAAGCAACCACTAGCAACATTCTAGCAACTGCCTAGGACTCCCTAGCAACCACCTAGCAACACCATAGACACCACCGAGAACACCCTAGCAACTGCCGAGAACAATCTAGGAACTACCTAGCACTGTTCACTCTGTTCAGCACAAAGTTGACTTTGCATTGGCAGCAACCACACTTCACAATTTCTGCAGGAATTGTCTGGTTACACTTATAATTACAAGATAAGAGAAATCTTAGGCCACCACACTTTTCAAACAACAAATTAGCAATATAAAGCCACTGACTATAATTGTTTTGACAAACATTGCTTAATCCAATTGATCTTGAAAATTTGATTGATTGTTTGAAAATCTAAAGCATTAAAGCCCCCTTCAGAGTAGCTTCTAATACATGTTTTTCTTTTAACATACTCAGTTTTGTTCTTCCATATGAAATTAAATAGGAGAGAATCAATGGCTGCACATGTCTTTGGATCAACATAAAACAAGATTGCATGCCTGGCCAAAATCATCACCACATTTGGAGCTCCGCCCCTCTGCACTCTGATTGGTTCGGAAAATACAACTATCCGGGGAAGGTAGCTTCCTTCGTTTATGCCTAGAACGTCAAGGCATCGGCCAGGCTCTGTTGAACGCAGTGAAAAAAGAGACTGGCTCGCGAGGCTTGTCTATCGGTAGCCTGACGATAACGTGTGCTGACAATTGCTGCCACCCAGTCTGAGGCGGCGGTATTTATTTGCATTTATTGTCATTTTTTTCGTACGGATTTAATAAGTACATTTTGTTTTAGGTAACATGGTCAACATTGGATCCATTCTGAAAACCCACTGGGTCAGTATTCTTGTACCCGTTGGTTTTGTGATTGGGGTTTACCTGGACAGAGTGAATGACGGAAAACTCGCTGCATTCAGGAACAAGAGTGTACTGTACAGCAGGTATGTTTCACTGATTCGTGCCTTATGAATTTCAAGTGTCATCACCAATGCATTTTATACGATTAATATGTTTTGTTCATGGAGATATTAGACTCATTAACAAATGTGTCTACCATGATCCATAACTAAGATGTATCGCAAATGTTTTATTATACATTATATATCTGCCTGTTAACACTTCGACTGCGGGACTCGCAAATCTAGAACAGCAGCTTTCAGTCAAATGACTGCTGCTCTTATTTTAACGGGAAAGGTGATGAACCATAAATGGGGACAGGCTATTCTTGTTACCAATAACATTTTTGTGTGTATTTGAGCCAAATTATATTTACATAACTTTGAGGTCAATCTATGATATTTTGAAAATAACAATAGTCAGATTTAAGCACAGTCTGAAATATCACCCCATGTTAGTTTCACTTGTGAAATTTGTCTGCAATAAAAATCAGGGCTCAAAAGTGAGACCATTTTGGTGGCATATGCCAGATATATTTGTGATGGGTTACATTAAAATAAATAAATATATGTCAGATATATTTATTTATTTTAATGTAACCCATCACAATCTGAAAAAAACGACTGTGCTGTTTTCCATATAACAATTCTAACCAACCAAACAGCTTCTTTTTACTTTCCTTTCTGCTGTTTTTGTTTCCTAAACCTGTTTGCTGACTGCAGTTTTTTCCTCATGGTTATAATAAAATGAAATGAACAATCGCATAATTTTTGATAAATAAATAAAATGAAGTGAACATCGATGGTTCTGTAATGGAATCTCACTAACATGAAGGAAGAGAGACTGTAATTTATCAGGGAAAAAAATCTAACATACTCGCATGGAGAGGTCAGAGTAATTTTAAAGAAGGAATGAGAAAACGTACAATATATAGGGAATATCTTGGGTTTTGTCCTGTGAAGTGGTTATAGGTGGCTGAAAATGATGAGCCATTACATTTGCACAACAACAGTTTTATTCACACATTTCCGTGATCTTCCGCTGTTGCTACAGATAACAGCTTTTCTAGCTTGCCTAGATGTTTTATACTTTTTTGGTTATCACTCTAAACTTTGAATAACTCAGAGTTCCTGGCCTTTTCCACTGAGGGCCTGTACAAACTAAAGAAAAGGTTGCTTGACTCAGTTTACTTTGGTAGCACAAAATCAATATCATGCTTATAAATGCATAAATATAACTCTGATTTAACTGTAAAAAAAATTCTTTATTTTTTAAAGGTTATTTGCACCAATGTGCAAAATTGGCGTTAGGAATTATTAGCGCTCAAACAAGTATGTTGGCTATGTTACACACCTCAGGATTTGAGGTGGCAATCAGAAAATGTGTGATTCCTGGGATTAATAATAGTAATAATAATAATAATAATAATAATAATAATAATAAATAATAATACATTTATTTTATATAGCGCTTTTCATGAACTCAAAGACGCTTTACAATAAGTGGTACATACATACATACATTACATTACAGGCATTTAGCAGACGCTCTTATCCAGAGCGACGTACAACAAGTGCATTAGTTCAAGGTGCAGAGGTGCAAAAGAAACACACTAGAGCGAAGTAAAGATAGTAGTGCCAGAAGTGACCACATAGATCAGGACTCCAACCCTGTAGAGTAGCCTGTTCAGCAAACAAACAATCCTGCCAAGCACAAACTAGCACTGAAATACATACATACATACATACATACATACATACAATGAAACATACAATTCAGAGACCAAAAAAAAAAGGGGGGGGGAGACAAACATCAAGGGAAAGCTAGGGAAAAGAGTTGGGTTTTAAGACGTGAGTTAAAGAAGGTGAGTGAGTCAGAGGTACGGATGTCAGGGGGGAGGGCATTCCAGAGTTTGGGGGCGGCAACTGAGACGGCGCGGTCGCCAAAAGAACGAGAGGGGATGGTGGTGAGAAGGCCGGCAGTGGATGAACGTAACTGTCTGGGTGGCTGGTAGGGGAGCAGGAGATCAGAGAGGTGAGTGGGTGCGAGGCCATTTAGGGATTTGAAAACTAGGAGGAGGAGTTTGAATGTGATGCGTGATGTGATTGGGAGCCAGTGTAAATCTTTCAAGATAGGGGTGATGTGAGACCGGGAGGATGAGCGGGACAGTATTCTTGCGGCCGAGTTCTGAACCAATTGCAGTTTCTGTAGGAGACGTGAGGGAAGACCAGTGAGGCATTGCAGTAGTCCAGTCTGCTGGAAATGAAGGCATGAATGAGTTCTTCTGCATCGGGATGGGTGAGAGAGGGTCTGGAGATATTGCGTAGGTGAAAAAATGAAACATTGACAGTGTTGTTGATGTGCTTTTCAAAGGAGAGGGATGAATCGAGTATGACACCGAGGTTGCGGACCAGGGGGGAGGGGGAGACAGGGGTACTGTCAATGGTGAGGGAGAAGTTGTGTAGTTTTGTGAGCTGGGGTTTTGGTCCAATGAGAATGATTTCAGTTTTTTCACAGTTGAGTTTAAGAAAATTGTGTTGCATCCAGGATTTGACGTGTGTCAGACAGGTTTCAATGATGGCAGTGGGTGGCTGATTTGTGGATGTAGAGCTGATATAGATTTGGGTGTCATCTGAATAGAAGTGGAAATTGAGACCAAAGCTGCGGAGGATGGGGCCAAGAGGAAGCATATAGATGGTGAAAAGGAGGGGATCAAGAACAGAACCTTGTGGGACACCCTGTGTGACAGTAGCAAGATTGGAGGTGTGACCATGGATAGATATGAATTCTGACCTATTTGTGAGGTATGAGTGAAACCAGTTGAGACATGGGCCAGTGATGCCTAGGTGAGACAGATGGGTGAGGAGGATGTTGTGGTTGACTGTGTCAAAAGCGGCAGTGAGATCCAGGAGGATGAGAATGCTATATGCACCAGAGTCAGAGGATAGGAGGAGGTCATTCACCACTTTGGTGAGGGCTGTTTCAGGGCTGTGATGGGGTTGGAAGCCGGACTGAAGGGGCTCAAAGAGGTTATTGTCGGACATGTATGAACGGAGTTGGGAAGCAATAACTTTTTCCAGAAGTTTGGACATGAATGGGAGGTTGGAGATGGGGCGGTAGTTGGAGAGGGTGCTTGGGTCCAGGCCAGGTTTTTTAAGGATTGGGGTGACTGCAGCAGTCTTGAAGATGGAGGGGACAGCACAGTGGGTCAGGGACAGGTTAATGAGCTTGGTGAAGTAAGGGCAGAGAGTAGGGAAGCAGGCTTTAATCAGGGCAGTGGGGGCGGGATCTAATGAACAGGTGGTGGATCTGGCAGAGGAAATGAGTTTGGCGAGTGAAGCACTGTCAATCTGGGTAAAGGTAAAACCGGGGGGGGGGGGAGAAGTTGTGGTGGCAACAGTAGTACAGAGTAGTTCATCTAAAGGGGGTGTGGATGAGGTGAGAGTTTGGTGTATGTTGGTGATTTTGGTGTGGAAGAACTCTAGGAAGGAGTTGCAGAGTGATGGGGAACCAGATGTAGTATTATTTACAGGGGGGGTGAGAAGTTTGTTGACAGTGGAGAAGAGGGTGCGAGGGTTTCCGTTGGAGTATTGGATTATGTTGGAATAGTGAGAGGATCGGGCAGCGATAAGGGCATCTCTGTATGTCTGAATGTGGAGTTGGTGGGCTTGGGCATGGACAGTGAGACCAGTTTTTTCGTGGAGGTGCTGCAGGTGACGGCCGGTCTGTTTCATGGCACGGAGTTCGGGGGTAAACCAGGGGGATGGAGTGGAAAAAGTGACCAGCTTAGTTCTGAGGGGGGCAAAAGAGTTAAGGGTACTGGATAGTGTGGTGGACAGCTGAATTGCCAACTCTTCAGGGGAGTGTACAGTGCGGTCAAGTGGTAGGGCAGATGTGATTGAAGCAGCAAAGTGGGCAGGGTTTATGGAGTTGGTGGTCCTGAAGGATATGGTTCGCAACTGTTTGGGCTGAGGGGCAGGGGTGGACAAGAGAAAATTAATCAGTCTGTGATCAGACAAAGTGAACAGAGAGCTGGTGAGGTTTGAGATGTTGAGACCGGTAGAACAGTCAAGGTCTAGTGTGTGACCCTTGGAGTGTGTGGGGAAGTGTACATGTTGAGTAAGGTTGAAACACTCCAAGACTACATTGAGGTCAGAGGCAGGTGTACACTGAGTGAAGTCGCCCAGGAGCAGTAGACGGGAAGACAGGGAACAGGCAGATGACAGTAGTTCAGTTAATTCAGACAGAAAAATTTGATTTGGATTAGGATAAGAACAGCAATGACATTGTGTAATTTAAATGCAATGTATTCAAAAGATGTAACAGAAATCGGGAGGGAGACTTCGGATGGGGTGAAATTAACATGAAAAATGATTGCGAGGCCGCCACCCCTTCCAGAGTGGCGGGGTTTGCAGAAGTAGCTAAAACCTGGGGGCGTGGCTTGATTTAACGAGAAAAAGATGCCTGGCTGCTGTCAGGTCTCACACAAAAAAAGAAAGTCCAATTTATTGTCGATAATAAGTTCATGGAGCAGGGGGGATTTGTTGTTAATGGAGCGAATGTTCAGCAAAGCAAAACTGGCATGGTGAATTGACTGTTTGGCTACCGGAGGGGCTGTGGGGAATGAACGCAAAACCGAATAATCCACGAGGCAGGTGGAGATTCCTTGTGTCCTAGCAGGGCGATCGATAGTCCAAATGGATGGGATAGATTGAGCTGATGTTATAGTGGCAGCGTGTATGTTACGACGACGCCCCTGGTGGAGGTATCGGGTGTGAAGAATACCGTACTTTTTGCACTGGAGGAAGAGGAGTGAGTCAACAGTGTAGCGAGAATTGAGAGTGAGAAGTTGCGAAGGGCTGTACTGTAACATTGTCAATGAAACCTGGGGGTGATAAATCCAGTCGTGGTTGCGGGTGTTCAAGCTGGTAAGACGACCGCAATGAACCTGGCTAAACCGATCACCACGACCAGCCAGCTAGTCAGCACTGCAAGGGAGCAGTAAGCATACTCACCGTGAAGGCTAGCACAGCTAGCAGCTCGAGGACCGGGCGAGAGAGTGGAGACCGACTCGCTGGAACGGAGCCGGGTGATGAAGCAGGCAGCGTCGGATACCAACCGGTGCGGGAACTGACAGCTACAGAATCCGGGGCGGCAGAGAGGCAGACAGGATAGGCAATCCATGGGAAGAAATCCACGGCAAGCGATCATCCGGAAGGGCGAAAATAGAGGGTGCAGCAGATGGCCGGATCCGGGGTCAGTAGCAGGAGAAAGGTGAGCCGGGGGTAGGAGACTCAGCAGGGGATCCGGAGAGGAGCAGGCGACGCACACAGGGTCGTAGAGCAAGGCCGAGGGGTGGAGCTGGATAGCAGGTCGATTTGAATCGCTGAACGATTGCACATATAAAATAAGATAAAAAGCAAATGCAGAAGCGCTAGCTAGTGCTCTAGAAGATGTAAATGCGCTGTAGAGTAGGAATATAAATGGTATATTAGCAAGCGATTGCCATGAAATGCAGAGCCAGGAAACACGCAGAGCTTGGAGGGCGAGGGAGAAGAAGCAGCGGCGAGAAGCGGCAACACAGATGCGCACAACGTTCTCTCGACCGGAAGGGGTGAACAACAATGATTATGTGGAAAGAAATAAGGAGACTTTCAGATTTCTGCTGCTGTTAAAAAAACTTCATCAGGAATGAAGAGAAACTATGGAAGCGCATTGCATTCACAAAAGAAAAAAAAATAGACATCTTATCTCGTAATTTCGAGATCAGGATCTCGTAATTATGAGAAAAGTTAAAGGACCATACCAGTGTTACTACATGTCAGTCCATTGTCAACATCGGCCACATAGTTTACATAAACCTCGACCATTTTTCCCAAAATTGCTTTATTTTTGAGATACCGTGTTTGTTTACGCTTTGTCCAGACATACGTCATTCACTGCCATTCATGTTGAAACGGTGTGGAAAACCACTCTACGAGACTTGACAGTTGCTAGGTATAGGTAATTCACCCTTTTGAAAATCACTACGCCGTTTATCTAAAATTACTGTATTACTCTAATACAAGCCATTCAAATTTGCGCATAATATCAAGTTCAAGAGCGTCTCATTTAGGCTACGCCAGCCTCAATAACAAGCACCCTCTGTTTCTAGTTTCCGCACAAGGAACCCATGTTTCCTTGGCTGCACCCCATTGGCCAAAATGTCTCTGGCTGGCTCTGATTGGACTTTCTAACTAGGAAGCGGTAGAGACACAAGTCTGAGGTGTAACTTTCAGCCAATCGTTGACCTTGATGCTTGTGCTTGTTTTTTGAGGCATTTTCAATGCCGCTCAATGGACAAGAGCCATGGACAGGAGACCCATGCAACCATTTGACGTCACTACCCAGAGTGCACTGTGACGGTAATAACAATGGCGACCTACGATTCTATTTTTATTTTATTTTAAATAACTAAAATCTTTTATACGGTTTTCATGACATGTTTATATAATTGAAGGCATTTAGACCATTTTAAGGCCTAAGTGTCTTAACAGGCAGGGTTCGCTTTAATGTTTTTAATTCCTGAGAGTTTGTGGTCATTGTGGTTATTTCTATAGGAAGCCCTTAAAAGTGCCAAACTCTCGGTGCTATGTGGGGCATGCTGTCCTACCAAGGGGTAACTTGGCATACCTGCTATCCCAATTAAGTAGACTAGTTAAGTAGGCTACATAGCAGCTTCCAGGGTACTATGGTGACATAATGACCTAAATCATTTGGAAGAGAAACTGTTTTTCACAAGCTTTTACTTATTTCTGAAACCTTTAATTCATTTATAATTATTTTTCTAATAAACTTTGTTCTATAACATGTCATGGCCTTGAATTAGCTACTTGAAGTGATGTTACCACTTAACCAGAACACACAATGAATCTTAGTCCAACTATAACGGAAAGAGGTTCACACTTTGACAACACTTGGCTAATTTGTGAAACCCGTAATTCTTTTTGATTGTTTTTCTGATCAGCAGTATAGTCAATACATTGTGGGCCTGAAAGTAGATAATCAGAAGTCAATCCAAGTGTATCTGGAAGAGGGTCCCATATGCTAACATTCACAATTTTTGTAACTAATTGTGACAGGTGCTGGTGTTTTGGTCCTCAAGTAGGGCAAGGTCATTTTTCAGTTTTTTACAGATTATGAAAGTGCAGATTATAAGCTTTCAGATGATGTGTCATACATTGAAATCTGAAAATAGTTGAAGAAGATATGCTTATTTGAATGTTGGTACTCCTAAAATCAAGTAGCAGAGAAAATCCCCTTGAAAGATCTTGAACTTTTCACACTTCTCACAGGGAGATAATGGGTGGGAACAATAGCTAGTTAACTCCACCCCAACCACTCCCCCACTAGAGTACCTGTCAGTCTTTGCCCATTTAGAGGTTACCCTATTTAAAGCTTTATAACTCCAGGTGTGAACACCACAGAGACTAGAAAAATGTCTTAAATTAAGCAATAGATTTGTACCATTTACAATACTAGCTTAGATTACTTTATATTCATAATTTTGTAAGAAATAAAGTGCCACAAATGGCACAAATGGTCAAGGCAAAAAATCTAAAATGAATTTGCTCCTTTTTTAGTTCGCAATGAAATACTGGGAGATTGCGGGTTAAAGTATACATGTCCTGGATCAAAAACTTCTTGACCACAAGTTCATAAAATCTAAGGGTGGATATGTAGAACTACTAAAGATCTATGAAGCAAAAACTAAGCAGTGTACCCAGCATCTCCAAATCTACCCAAAATGTCTAAATTATTACCACTGGTCTAAAATAGCTAAGGGTCTAGAAACAAATCCAAAATCTCTCCAAAAAGGAATATAATGCTTTTTGTCCATTGTAAAGCATATGAGCCCCTTATGAAGGTTTAAGATGAAGCATAGATATAATTTAAACATTACATAATACCACTAACCTATTTAAAGACACTCAATTTCTAAAATAACGTACTTAACCGAAATATTTTGAGCAGTAATTCTTGCATAGCAATGATGAAATCTTATCTATGTTCAGTAGATGGAGACACAGACAGTAAATCAATGACAGTTCTATCCGCTTCTGTTTTGCTCCAGAAAACGATGTCAGATAGGTCTATCAGCAAACATATGGCTTAGCTATGCCCAGAAGTCCTCGATAATAATGGTATTTTCCAAGGAATTACGAAAAATCGTTGACACCGTTTCGTTAGGTGCAACGTCTTTTAATGCTACCATATATAGAGCAAATGCCATGGTAAGAAAATGTTCGGTTACGCTAACCTATAAAACGCTATTCCAAAAGCAAAATTAGACATGTTATACATCGTTAGAAAGCTTATACTCACCTACTGATTGAGCGTCCGCCATTGTAGCAACCTCACAGAGTAAACAAACATAGGCTACTACCACACGGCTTTATTTATGGGCGGTGGCTTGACTGAAACAAAGTGACAATAGCCAACGAAATCAAACATGCTAATTAAACTGCACCCCCATCACGCCTCCAAAACCCGGCTGTAAGAATCACTAAAACAAGCCGACTTTGCTGACAAATTATAAGTATTTAGTGACTGGATGTATCTGGATGTATTTTTTGTGGTTAAGGCATTATTTTTTTACAATAACTAATATCAGAATTATTTAAAAGAAGTTATCTGTGCTTGAAAAGTTAGTATGGTGTTCGGAGTGTATTCTAGGGAAAAAGCTAAAAAAAAAAACATGATGTCCCTGTCTGTGTAAATGTAACAGCTGTCACTCTTATGCCACCTGAGTTGCTGTACCGAAAAGGGCAAAGCACACAATTCTCTACAATGATGTGTAATAAACTATGTGAGTGCATGTGTGTGTGGGTGTACGTGTGAGTATGTGAGTGAGGAGTGTTGGATATTCTCCTACGTGGGGATTGTGTACCATGGACACGTGTTCCCGGAGAACAAAGGAACAAGATGGAGTATAAATGGAGGGGTTTTTGAAGCTAGACAAAGCTAGTGAAAAAACAATGGTGCATGAAGTGTACCAAACAGATGAAGGATATTGGCTATATGGCTATGGGTGTATGTTTTATGAGATCAACATGCCATGTTAAGACCAGTTAGTAATTAAAACAGATCACATGCAACATATGTTCTGTGCGTGACATATATTAAAATTAAAGCAGCGCGGTAGATGGCTTAGAGCCAACCGAACATACAGAACGTTTACATTGATCATTAAAACACAATAACCGTTAGCATAGTCATGTACATTTAGTCATAAATTACTATAATCAGTCCGTTGCTAATTATGCCGAGTTACAGCCTTACTTGAGTCCTTTGGTTCCATTGTTGGAAATGATTCCTGGTTTCCAGTGCAAATTCCGTGAGTTTCTGGTTCCAAAAAGACGCAGCCTGATCCTCGTCGCAGGTAGCTTTTCTCGTGGGACTAGCTCTGCAGGATCCGTTGGACGTGCGTGGCTCTCCTGGTTCTTCTCCCGTAGCCGGTAGCCGAGGGTATACGTGCAGGGGTTAAATTGGGATTTGGGAGGTGGGTGAAATAAGGTACAAACCAATGAATGTCTCAGCTCAAAATAGTTGTATCTTTAATGTATTGTGCACGTAATTGTAATTAAGGAAAACAATGTTTTAAAAAGAATATACTATTGATGCAAGCTTTTACATAAAATATTTCAAGTTTATTGAGTGTCATTAATGCTGAGAATTTTTTTTACCCCGAAAATAATCTGTCGTCATCCTCTTTTGTCCTCCCTTTCTTCCTCCGCACTTCTTTCTCCACACTCGTATTCATGGAAAATATGTGCAATGCGTAGATTGTAAACAAAATTGAATTGCAGGTTTTGTTTTTGCTGGTTATTTTGAAAGCTAACGGGGTAGATAACAGACTGGTGTATCTTGTTTGTTAAGTGTAGACTACTTTGTGATTAAAACGGATTTTTAACCCTCTGGGGTCTAAGGGTAAAATGAGGCACACTGGTGATTGTGCGATGCTCTGACATTTGTGTAAATTTCATCAACTTTATATACAGTGATTCCAAAGTGTTTCACATCTTTGTTTTCAGCACAAACTCAGCTGCAATAATATGGCAGCAGTAAGTAGGTCATAATCATGTGTGGATTGTAAACTGCTCTAAAAACACACAAACTGTAAACAGTAGTTTTGAACATGCACAGGAATGTTGTAATAAAACACACTAAACAATTGTGACTAAGACTTTTGGTCACTGAAATGTGTTCATCAAGGTCTTGGGTATCAAAAGATGACTAAATATTTTAGCAAATCCAATGAGAAGTATAAAATTAATTGCTGAAAGTTAGTGTTGTGACAACTATTTTTCAACACCAGGTGAGAATGGGAGGGCAAATGGCCTTTCTGTAATGAATATGCATTGGGTAGGGCGACCTGTCAGCTAAGTAGGCTATTCACACCTGGCCGCATGCCTCCCCACCACTAAGACAAAGACTCAGTGAGCCATTTAGAAGACCGAAACAAAGACATCTTTTGATTTTCAGAACATTTATTGAAGCAAACTATACGCATGGAACATGAGATGAGACTGGTGTACTCTTGCAACGTTTGCGTGGCCTCTTAGCTAGTGGTGAACTAGGCTGTGTTTCCTGATCAGCATCTCTGTAAATATGATAAAAACAAAATTGTTAGGAAATGTGACATCAAATCAAACTTTATTTATATAGCACATTCCCTTCAACAGGTGAAAATTATATGTTCTTTACAAAAAGGGGCAAACCACTAACTAATGAAAACAAAACTTGAAATGTGACATGGTTACATCATATACAAACAAAGAATTATTAGTGAATATTCCTACAAACACACAGAGAATGTAATACAGCACACATTTACAAATAATGCAAGCTATCAACGAAACAACATTAGCTAAACTAAATAAACATTGATATTCCAGCTCAACTACACGCAACTCATCAATAACAATGTATCAATCTGAAGTAGACTAGGTCTGTTTAGCTAAGTGGTTATTATATTGCTATTTCCCGAATTTACTTACAGTATGCTAATATCGATTGTGCGAGGACATCAGTTTTAGAATCCTAGCCACGCCACGGGCTATTTATTACCAATGTGATCGAAAAACATACAGTCTACCTGATACTTCTAACACAACCAGACGCAGAGAGCCTAGCCTATAATTTTGAGATGCAATAGTTCGAATCGTTCGTAGTGTGGGAATTTACAAACGCGCATATTGCTGGATATTCCTACAAACACACAGATACGTCGCAATACAGTACACATATTTACCAATATGATCATAAGAAATATACTTACGCATGAAGTTGATCCTCAGCTGGATCAGTTCGCTGTTCGAAATGACACCGCTCTTCATCAGTGTCGGCTTCCGGACGGACCATTTTCCAAAACTAAACGAAATGTTCACCTCAAAAGAAGTGAATTAGGCGACACTTTGACATTCTATCCCGCTTTCGCAGACTTGGCATTTCTCACATGGATCTCGCATCGCCCCTCCTTTAGTCTCCTTCTATGGAGAGTAATTATAATGTTGTTAACATGTGAATGCGATTTGGGCGGACTTCCTGCTGAGCGAAATTCACATAGTAATGAGTAAAGTTTAACGAAGCATACATGGTCTAATTAATCAAATTTAAACATTTTAAAACAATTCATATTATTTGCCAATGGGCGCATTGGAAAGTCGCGATTCTAAGGTTCCTGTCAATGTTTTTGTTGCGCCGGTATGATAACAGCACGTGACGTTAATCATCCAAATAGAAAGGAAAGTTAATTTCATCTTGCCGAGCTCCGCCGGCGGAGCTCTCGACCCCAGAGGGTTAAACGGACAAATTGAATTTATGATTTAATCCCCCAAACACGGTATGAAGATGCTGTGTGTTAGACTACTTGCCATTAGTCTGATCGTTGGCACGCTTGATAATAAAGCCGGTTGAGATACTGAAAACCGGTTGAGATCAATGATTATTTTAAAGGAAAGTTTTGCGACCCACCAATTTTCAGCTCACCAGTCACCAGTTGCCGCTGAATAAAACGTTATGTGGGAAATAGCTATTCAATCCTAGCTTAGCTGCTGACCAGCAACCTGATGATTTTGCTCAAGCAATCAAAGTTGCCATTAATAATGGCCGGTGTTCGTGGGGGCTGTTTATTCATCTCTCTTTAAAATGTTGCATAGATGAAATGACATGTTAGTGAAATTACCTACCACGTCCGCTTCCAAACAATCAAGACAATCAACGATACTTTTCTTTCTGTGCCTGTCTATATAAACGATTTGTTCCTCCTGAGTTTTTTTTCTTTGGATTTTTGATTGGTTGAGAAAGTAACTGGCTAGAGGGAACACATGGACAAGAGCATACGAAAAATGGACTGGATTGTCATAGTTATTTGTAAAACTGCCGGTCAGAATAATTTATTTATTTACCAAAGGTGGGTGGACGCCGTCCACCCGCGTCCACCCCCAATTTAACCCCGTATAATACGCACCTTGCATACTCTTCCTGGCATGTGGACTCGCACGAGAGGGAGACGGGAGAAGAGTGGTGAGTCCAGGGAGAAGAAAATGGAACAGAGAGGGTGAAACAATGGCAACCTCCGTTTTATTGAAGGTTGCACGTTTCGAATGTAGAGTAAGCCAATACTGTAACAGGAAAGCTGTGGAAGGAGGCATGGTTAAATGAGTCCCTTGGAGGTGGACATGTGGGGTTTGTAGTTTTAGTGCCTTTTGTAGTACATGGTACCTACAGTAGACTATTTGCCTTATCAAAGCTTACCTGTGTGTTAAGAAACAAACAAAAATGGCTGCCCTCATTGATTTGGACCTTACCACAACTCACTTCAAGATATGTTACTAGGTTGCTTGTGTGTCATTGTTTATCCACAGGCTTTTTTCATGAATAAGGCCCTGTGCTTCCTAATCTGAGGATGTATGGCTTGTCTCATGTTATAAAACAAGCTTGCAGAGGAGGGGAGACTATTGTCATGTGCGACTTCAGTTACCCCAGTATTAATTGGGAATTGGTGACAGGACAAGGAAAAAAGGGAGGAGGAATTTTTAGAAGTTATAAATGACCTTTTTTTTTTTTTAGCACAGCATGTCAGACAGCCTACAAGAGGGAAATCAGTTCTAGATCTGGTATTATGTAATGACTGACAGAATTTGTAGTATAGAGGTAATGGAACCACTTGGGACAAGTGATCATTCCACAATTAGGTTTGATGTATTTTGGCAAACTAAGAGCACCCCATCTAACTCCAGGATTTTACATTTTAGGCGTGCCAACTTTAAAAAGATGCGATCGGACTTAAGTAAGGTAGACTGGGTGCAACTTCTTGATTGCAGGACTGCTAATGAAAAGTGGAGCAGGTTCAAAATGGTTATACTTGATGCACAGCGTAAATTCATTCCAAAGGTGCGGAAAAGTAAGTTGAAAAAGCAGTCTCCACAGTGGATGAATAAAGCTTTACGGAAGAGTTTGAGGAAAAAGAATAAACTGTTTAAGATATATAAAAATGACAGAACCTTGTCTTGTCTACCCATTTAGGGTCCCAGCCTGATAGCCTGTGCTTAGTCTTCGTTTTCTCTCCTCTCTCCTGTCCCCCTCCACTCTCCTCTCCACTCGTCTCTTTCCAACCTCTCTCCTGCTTCACTCTGCTCTCCTGCTCCACTCGGCTCCACTAGTCCTGCCTGTGTACTTGTCTAATAAGGTTACATTTGAGAATGAGTAACGTTAGACAATTCTCTCACATCACAAATATTTGATCACGCAACCAGTAAGAACATTAAAATATTGTAGTAGCCACCACTAATGTTACATATTTTAGAACTAGAAGGCATGTCTTTCCCTTCAAAACTTCGGGGCGTAACTAAGAACTTTGAGCCCCTCTCTAGCGAAAGTAACGTTAGAGTGAGAGCACATTATCGACCACCCGAGGAGCAGGACGTGTATCGACCACCTGAACCACTAGTGTATTTACTTTGTAATTTATTAGAGAGAACTGGAAATTGTTACCTATTAAAATGTAAGTCATGTAAAAATACACACAATAAACTGTCTAAATGTGAAAAACCAACTTCATACATATACATTTAGTTATATTAATCCAACCTTATTTACGATATCAACTTTAAGACAAGCAACACGCTCAGAATTATCTCATCGCGACCCATTAAACCCAATGGCGCAGACGTTGCTTCATAATTTCAGACTGCTTTCTGTACGGCTATTTTGCGTCCTGTGACTTGGGTTACAACTGTGAATATGTATGGATTCCTGGACGTGCCGATAGCGACCACCCTTTCTCATATTAACCTGAAATACGTAAGACAGGACACGTGCCTGGATTCCAGTTGTTTCTGCGAATTGCAGCGATCCATTTGCTTCTATTTTCTTTAGCTTTCGGCAGTCTGTAAAAAGATAGCTCCGATTTCTTGTTGAATCTATTTGTGCAGTCAATCGCACAACAGCTCTTTCCCATTTTGGATGTGTTTTTTGTTTTTGCAGCATTCAAGCTGAACGCTAACGCTGCCACTCAATAGTTTTTCTGCCACTCAGTGGGTGTAACCGCAGTGACTTCCACTTACTGTGACGTCATGTGCATACCCTCTATACTTAGATTTCCAAAAAGCATTTGATAAGGTACCACATGACGAACTCATTATCAAAATGAGGGCAGTAGGAATTACAGGAGGCATTTCAGAGTGGATTCGGAACTGGTTACGGGATAGAACACAAAGGGTAGTAGTAGGTGGGATCATATCTGCGCAGGGCATTGTGGGAAGTGGAGTTCCACAGGGACCGGTGCTGGGTCCACTGCTCTTCCTTATTTACATTAATGACTTTGACACGGACAGACAGTGGGTTTATATAATGTTTGAAAAAGTCAATTTATTGTTTTAGTCCGGCTAAAACTAGACTTTTAAAAATCATGTAAACATTGTAGTATGACTGAAATCGTACAAAGTCGATTTTTTCAGAGTTGTACTAACATACCTAGAAAATGCGGTTGGGGGTCGATTTACTACGGCATATATACGCTTCAATAGGCCAAAAATTAGCCTAGGCGTTCTGCGCATGTTCCGTAATTTACATAGCAACTATACGCTCACTGTGGCCAAGCGGAATTGCTAAAGATTCAGAAAATATATAAGTTTTAAAGATTTAATTCAATCTTCTACTGGGACTTTTGCCTTTTATTGAGGATGTGACAGAAAATTTCGGTGCCGCTGACTGTAATCAAATGTTTTTCACATTTACCGTTCGATTGAGCAAGTACCATTCAAAGTACATTTTTATGGGTTAGTGTTGTCCGATTGTGCTAGCTACTTCACATTAACCTTGTACAGCGATCAATAAAGGCGCATACACTGCTGGCGACGTTCTAAAGCTCTGTTTTGTCCTCCCTAGTATCATGGCGAGAAAAACACATTTCTGGACGGACAGGACCAACCTCATGGTATCGCAACTAAAGGAGTTAAATATCCTAAAATACATGGATGGAAGAAAAACACGGAATGGTGAACTAGTCAAAAAAGTTGCAACAAAATTGGAGGAAGCAGGATTTATAAGAAGCCTTCGTCAGACACACCTCGGTCAATAAATCGATTCTTTCCGAGTCATGTATATTGGGACGATGACAATAATCCAATTAAATCTCATCTTTGGCCTAATAAAGCTATTAATATAGATCGATTTCAACTGTGCATGTAAACGCACTGATTGAAAGTACACTTAAAGTAAACTTTGCAGATGATACAAAACTGGGAGGTTTAGCCAAGTTTGGAATCTACTAAAGTAACCCAAGAAGATTTAAACAGAATCCAGAAGTGGGCAGAAACCTGGCAAATGAAATTCAATGTAACTACATGTTCTGGACTCTATTTAACTGTTTATTGGTTTGCCTATACTTGAGCACCCTCTAGTGGGGGTTCCAGTTATTGAAAGTGTGGCTGTTTACTTCCTATGGAACAGGAAGCAGGAAGTGTTATTCTGTTACTGCTACAGTGCACCATGTGGTAGCTCTTCTTTTATCTCCATTCATCCTTCTTTCTAAGTTTGTTAGGGGAAATGTCTGTGAGTACTTAAGATCATAATCACTATATCTAAGATATTAGAGCATTATTTTTATGATCCAATCAATATCAAGAAATTTGTAGATCTCAGCTTATTCTTTGTGGTTCCATAGCATAATTTCATTGTGGCTAGTGTATACTTACCTTTTACAAACCTATTGTGTTATCACAAGAGTGCACATTGTGAGACCAGAATCATTGTTTATACATAGATTTTGTTAGTAACTGTCTAAATAGCACTGTGTAAGCTAGGCTACAGCTTCCATATCTTGTAACTCTATGCTTTGTGATTGTTGATGCAGTTTTATAGTTGATTCAGATAAAATCCATAAACAGCACCAGTGCTTCCTGCGGAGTCATTTGAGTCACTGTTTACCTTGCTGCATAGCTAGGCACGGGATGTCTAATGAGACCAGTATACTACATGTAAAGTTCTATATGTAAGGAATAAAAACATAGGGCAGGATTACTTTATGGGTGGTACAAAATTAGAATGTGCACATGTAGAAAAACACTTTGGAGTAGTAGTTGATCAAAGCCTATCAGGATCTGGACAATGTGCTGTAGCAGTAAAAAAAGCCAACAGGATGCTGGGATACATAGCCAGGAGTATTGAGTATAAATCTAAGGAGATCATACTCAACCTATACAATACCCTTGTCAGTATGGTGGAGTATGGTGTGCAGTTCTGGGAACTGTACTACAAGAAAGATATAGAGGCACTGGAAAAGGTCCAAAGACGGGCAACCAGATTGATTCCGGGTATAAAAGATAAGTGCTATGAGGAAAGGCTTGGGATGCTTGGACTTTTCAAGCTTAGTAAAGGAGACTTAGGGGAGATTTGATTTAGGCTTTTAAATTTATTAAAGGGATTAACAAAGTGAACTACAGGAAATTATTCAAGTTGAGTTCGGTTCGCTGAATGAGGGGGCATAAATGGAAACTGGAAATGGTAAATTTCACAGACATTAGGAAATATTTTTTCACACAGAGAGTGGTCAATGTGTGGAATAGCTTGCCTGGTCATGTAGTGGAGGCAGAAACACTGAGGGTATTCAAGGCCCGGCTTGATAAAGTGTTAGATACTATTTAGCTATTACGTAAACTAAGCATAAAGTACAGTTTAGTGGTAGGAATGGACGAGCAGTGTTGGGCTGAATGGCCTGTTCTCATCTTATGTTATGTTATGTTACATGTTTCCTTGATTAACGACTGAGTCAAGTTAAAAATTTAATTGAAATTGCTTATGTCTACTGACATGTCGGAGCTGTTTGAAATAACATTTCATAGTGCTAGGCTAAACATTTTCTGAGTAAATGAGCAAAATCCAAAATCTGTAACATTTATAGCGGCTCTCCCCTACTTTATACATTCATGCAAAAACCCCTACAATGTGTATATAGTTTATTCAATATATAATTTTACTTTTCACTTTGTCTCACTAGCTAGGTTTTAGCCTATAATAGGGAGGTCAAACTCGTTTTGGCAATTTTTATTCAGAAAAAATATTTTGACAGTTTATTTTACATGTAGGCGATCATAAATGCTGTAGTATAATCGGTATAATCAAAACACAAATAAATTGCTAACTTGCCAGAAAATTACATCTGCTGCTTAAATATGATTTTAAAAGTTAGCCGCTTCCCTCTTCCGTGTAATCACTCTCGTTGGAGGGATGCACCTCTCCTTTTCACAGTTCACAGTTCACTTTATACCACACTGTAGACAAGATCTTGGTGAAGATCTGCATGTAAATATTTTGTTCTTCAAACAAGGTTTTAAATATAAGTAAGTAATAAATAACCTTTTTAAAACATTTCGTAGTGAGTTTTTCTTGCAATCAAATGTGTAATATGTCTTCAATACAATTACATTTTTTATAATAACCCAGTTGATTTCCGTGCAGCATTATTTGCAGGCACAAATGCTCGTAAACAGTCAAATTAGCATAACGTTTTCTGAATGGAAAAAGTCAACATTTTTGAATGGTCAGTGTACTTGTGCAATAATTTAAAAGCTTTATCTACTCTAATTTTGTTAAAGTTTTTTGTTAAATGACCTGTTAAACAGAGGCCAGATGCCAATTTTGTTTTATGTTTGTTGAATGCCGTTGAAATTACATTGCAAGCTGGACGTTCGGTTTAAAACGACAATCCTGTTTCATGTCCTTTTTAAAACCGAAAGGTTAAGAGAACCACCAAGACAGTCAAGCATATTGTACACTACCCAAGCTACTTCAACAGAGAAGTCAGTTTCAAGATTTAGTCGGTTATGGCAGTGGCTTGCTAATGTTAGTTCTGCTGCAGCTCTGTAGTGATATTTGGCTTTAAATGAAAGCAGTGATTAACTTTTTTATCCAAGAGAGGTGACTGGTCAATACCGTTAATCTTGCGACACTGAAGCGAAGACAGATAAGGAACTACTGTAGTTGTTCGAGAAATGTAAGGGAACTAAAGGTTGCCAAACTAATTAAGCCGCGTTTCCACCAAATTACCCGGAACTTTTAGTCCCAGGAACTACTTTTCCAGGAACTAAAAGGTTCCTTCAAACAATGGTTGCCTGCGTTTCCACCGCGGTCTAAAGTTCCGCGAAGATTAGGCAAATTAGCCCACTGACGTATGAAAAAGCGAAGTTGTCGTCGGCCCATCTGTCCTATGATTTCTTCTGTAACCCCATACTACCACCGAAGTAGCCTACATTATTTTCTAATAACCGGGACAGCCTGGAGGGGTTTATTCCACTTATATACAACGGGTTACCAACAATGACTATATATGGTTACTTTTGTATTTATTGATTTTTATCGATTTAATCACCTGGAATTGAAATATTCTTCTGCAGCCATTTGGGCATATTTTACCGTTGTCAAGCAAAACTGTCGTTGGTAGTTGAACTTGGACCGTTGTTATGCAACAAATAGGATATAACAGGCCGATAGTCAGATTGTAACTGTTTTATATATCCTCTCAAACACATTCATTATGTTTTTATGCGAACATTCACTTTCATGTCTTGACATCCGAGGCGACAGAATGCATTCACATTTCCAGTATAACTGGCAACAACAGCAGAAAACATGCACACGTTGTAAACAATTTGCTGTTTTATTACTTTCTCATCGTCAATTCCATATAGGCTAATCGCAAAATGACAAGAATAGAACGAAAACTCGGACTTGCGTGAAAATTTTAATTAGCAGTGGTACAGCCACCGTTTGCTTTCCTTCGAAGTTACTGCTAGCCGAGCAGCGAAGTGTGCCCTCCAGATGCGAAGTATGCACCATAAATTAGCCCATAGTCTTCCTGGTCTTTTTGTGGAATTGAAGAATGGCAGAGTAAAATCACGGCAGTCTGAAAAAGCTAAACGGACGACTACTAGAATTAACCTGTTATTTTACCATGACAAAAAGTGCGGAAGGTGATTTCCAGTTTGCTTTTACTGTATCACCAATGTGAATTACGCAGAACTACCGCATACCTCACATAACTGTAGCAAACGTTTTGAGTCAATTACAACGGGCTAACAAAGAAAATCCGGAAGAAAATATTCAGCAACCGAATTAATCCGTTTGAATGTTTTGGTACGTAATATGCTGTCCCAGCACGAATGCTTAGCATTTTATAAAACAAATACTAAAGCAAGAAAAGAACAGAAGAGCACACGTTATAATTCAAAGACGTTGGCAGGCTATAACCAAAACTAGGCTACTGCGTCGCATAACATACAAGTTTGATTTGAAGTTATTATGAAAATAAATCGGTTTGCGGCTGCATATTTTTAAACATGGCGGTTGAAAATAAACGCAAAAAAATGCTGCGAGTACTCGACCAATCAGAAATGTTCAGCGCTGCAAGCTCCACCCAAAAGGTTCCTGTACTTTCGGAAAGTACTACCCCCCGAGCAGGAACTTTTTGGGGGTAAAATAAAGCCCCCAGAACTAAATTTAGACCCTAGTTCCTGCGGTGGAAACGCACTGAGTTCCTCAAAAGGTTCCTAGTTCCGGGGTAAAGTTCCTGCGGTGGAAACGCGGCTTTAGTCTCTACTTGTCTGTGATGGTTAATACCTGCCAGCTACACTACATGATCAAAAGTATGTGGTCACCTGACATCCAACATCTCATCCAAAATTATGGGCATTAATGTTGAGTTTCTTCAACTTTCTCTGCTATATCAGCCTCCACTTTTCTGGGAAGGCTTTATACTTGATGTTGGAGCATTGCTGCAGGGATTTGCTTCCATTCAGCCAGAAAAGCATTAGTGAGGTCGAGCAAGGCTTTCCAGTTGATCCCAAAGGTGTTGGATGGGGTTAAGGTCAGGAGTCTGTGCAGGCCAAGTCAAGTTCTTCCACACAGTTCTCAATAAAACCATTTCTATATGGACATTGCTGTGAGTCCAGGGGCATTATCATGCTGAAACAGGAAAGGGCCATCCCCAGACTGTTGGGGAAGCACAGAATCATTTAGAATGTGTTTGAATGCTATAGCATTAAGATTTGCCTTCACAGGAACTAAGGAGCCTAGCCCAAACCATGAAAAGTAGCCTCAGACCAAGGGGTGTCCAGATACTTTTGGCCTGCCATATTTGTATTTATATGTGAAGTCTGCCATATTGGATTTTCTGCCATTTTCAATTATTTGGAAAACAAAATTTTCCTAAAATGTTTTTCCCATTCTCACCAAATTTGGCATGATAACGTCCCTGTGTTAAATTGCAAAGAAAATTTCTGTTTGTCTAAAGAAAAGACATTTTGGCCTTATGGAGCCTATGTCCAAAGAAGCATGCCCCCTCAGTCCAAGATTCTTAAAGAAGATGAATATGAATATTCATAAATGTGCAATGTGCAAAATAGATTTGACCACACCTCCTTTAAATCCAGTCTTCAAGTTGAAATGCACATGGGTCTGAACAAAATACTATTAATGGTGTTGGCTCGTCAGCTTGGATCCTGAAGTTGCTGCTTTCAGCTTTATTTATGAGCACCAAGAGTACAGCAGCCCCTTTTGTAATTGTTTGAATTTTTCACTATTATAAGGGGGCTAAGCAGTGAAGCTGCTCAAACCCTGTTGTATTTTCTGGTTTTACTCCTATGCTTATTAGGGGTTCAAACACCACAGGAAGATGCAGGGCACCAGACTAACTTTTTACATTGGTTGCACTAGTGCACCTAACTTTTTCATTTAGGTGCACCAGCACATAATTTAGGTGCACCCAAAATTTTTCACCGCGCCTTTTGGCGCCACAGTAATGCATTTTAAACGTTACCTTTTTTGTCAGTTCCCACACATTGGTAATTTCTTAACACATTATGTAAATGATTGTAAACAGGAATAAAGGTGCATATAAATGTTTTTTCTTTATTTAAATCACAGCACAAACAAGAAATCGCAATAACCTCAGTTGTCTAAAAAATAAACTTAAGTGCTGATGTTTAAAGTGCTTGACAAACTCAAATAAATAAATCAAGCTCAAATAACTAAAACAAAAGTGTGCGCTGCTCCCGGAGGAGTGCAGGGCGCGGTTTCACACATACACAATAGTGATGCACGGATGGGCTCTGACGTCATCCGAATCCGCATGTATGCATAACCCCACCACCCACCCAAACAAATTATTTTCTCCGATTTATCCACAACTTTTGCCCGATGGAAAACCAAAAAAGTTGAGTAGAGTAGAGTCGAGTCGAGTTGAGCCGGTACCATGTGGTGGAAAAGGGACTTTAGAGACCCGCACCCGATCACACATTACCGTTATTTCTCATTATTTTGCAGCTGTTGCATATGACATACCCAGCACTTGACTCGTCATGGTTAAGTATTTCACTAAATCGCTCCCACATGGAACTTTTCTGTCCTTTTTTTGTTTTTAATTCTCATTTTTTAATTTTCCCTCGGATCTTTTTTGCCTCCATTGCTGCTTAAGACAAATGGATGCCGCAGTTGGCGCAGTCTAATTAGAGTCTAGTCTGCTAATTCGTGCTTGATGAAAAATGAAGCTTAAAATATGTTCACATTTTAGAGAATGTAATTAATCTTTTCCTCATTAATGATGTATTATTTCACCCACCCGGAACCCATCCGCTATTAACCAGAATGTTAATTTTTATGACTCGGCCCGCCCGATCCGCAGATTAACCGCGGTGCCCACGGATATAACTGTGATCCGCGCATCACTAATACACACATGCCTTATTTTTTTCCCCCACCCGCATTCAGCGAAGAAGAATATCAGGGTCAGAGCCAATCAGAGGCAGAGTAGAGGCAGGTCTTCACAGAATGCGGGTGGGGTAAAAAAATAAAAAAATAAAACGCTACACACATACACACACAGAGACAGACCTGCTAAATGTCAGGCGCACCGGAGCGACCAATGAAAATGTTTAGTCGCACTTGACAGATTTTTGATCGCATATGTGTCCAAAATGGTCACACTGTGGGGCCTTGAGATGGGTAAATTCTTACTGAAAAAAATGATGGGGGGAAAAAGAGTCAAAAGAGATGAGACTTTTTAAAAATTCTTTACAAGCATAATATAGCCAGCTACCCAACATCTGTGCATTTAGCGTGATATTCTGAATTGCTTTCAACTCATGAGAGTGACATGTATGACCTACTAGAAGCATGTTATTTGTTGTTATTATTAATATTACCCAGTTTAGTTTTGAGAAAATTATTGGTCCAATTTTTATCTACGAGTTTGCTGCTGTGTTACGCTCTGTTAGAGGCAATGTCATGCTAGGTCTGTCTTCACATATGTCTCCGATTCCCATGGACTCCTTTAAAGGTTCACACTCGTTTAACACTTTTAACATTAGTGTCCTTTATAGACAGGCTATTTAATGAAGTGGTTGTCTACAAAGTTAATATTTTAGATTGATACAGTGCCTTATATTCGGACCCCTTCACTTTTTCCACATTTTGTTATGTTACAGCCTTATTCTAAAATTGACTGAATTCATTTTTATTCTCATCAATCTACACACAATATCCCATAATGACAAAGCAAAAACAGGTTTTTAGAAATATTTGCTGATTTATAAAAAATCAAAAACTGAAATATCAAATTTACATAAGTATTCAGACCCTTTACTCTTGTTTTTGTTTATATTTAGGGGTCCAAGCAGCGAAGCTGGTAGAACCCTATTGTATTTGTTAGGATTATTATTAGGGGTCCAAGCAGCGAAGCTGGTGAAACCCTATTGTATCTGTTCGGATTATTATTAGGGGTCCAAGCAGCGAAGCTGGTGGAACCCTATTGTATCTGTTAGGATTATTATTATTATTATTATTATTATTATTATTATTATTATTATTATTATTTTTCTCCGCTAAAAGTGTCTGAGGCTCAGCAACCATATGTCCTAGAGCAACCAAATTTGGCAGGTGGGTTCCTATGGCCCCCCACTACTCAGGCACTAAAATCAGCTATGTCAGCCAGATGGTGGCGCTACAACAAAGGCTCATGCATACAAGGCCATAACTCCCACACCATAAGTTAGATCAACACAAAACTTCATCGACTTATGCAGCTGAACGTGCTCTACAACTTTGCCATTGGGACCACCTATGTCCGCCATATTGTTTGCCCGCCATTTTGACTTTCTAGTTGGGGCGTGGACGTTTTCTCCCCTAAAATGTCTGAGGCTCAGCAACCATAAGTTGTAGACCAACCAAATTTGGTAGGTGGGTTCCTATGGCCCCCCACTACTCAGGCACTACAAATCACCTATGTCGGCCAGATGGTGGCGCTATAACAAAGGGTTTTGCGTAAAAAGGTCATAACTCCCACACCGTAAGTCAGATCAACACAAAACGTCATTGACCGATGCATCTGAATGTGCTCTACAACTTTGCTTTTGGGACCACCTATGTCTGCCATATGGTTTGCCCACCATTTGGACTTTTTTATTAGGTGGGGTGCGGAAGAGCTGGAACTCCAAATCTAAGTGCTACGACATCTAGTAAACTTCTTTACGGCAATCGACATCCATGGCGACGCAAGTAATCCGACACCGTAGGGTCTAGTTTTTATCAGTGAGGGGAAGGTCTGAACGTCGGGGAATCAATGGAAGACAGTGCCAGCCAGAGTGTGTGCTAGGATACCAAAGGTTTGTTAGTAAAAGCATTTTGAGAGGATGAATAATTACTTTTTTTGGCATGGATCCATTTGAAGACAGTATCGGGTGAGTTTGTTAAGTCTTTAAATCTGTCATTATGGTGAGAAATAGCGAAACCATTTTATTGGTAAGTTTTGAGTTTCTGTGCAAACACGCGAAAACACGCTGGTATAATATAACAATGACGGTAATACATATGTAGTCCGCTTCGTTCCGTTGCTACCATAACATAAACTATATTGTGTCTACAGCCGCAGTTTCTCGCTGCAATTTCTAATATTGAATATAAACAAAATACGCAATTTATGCTGTAAACCGTATTCTCAATTTAATCTCTAAGTTGACTGTAAGCTTAGGGTTGTAACTAGGTAGTTGTTTTGTAGGTGACTTAACTCGTCTTAACTATTGCTTGTATTTTTGCATAGACTGCGTTGTTGCTGTTCTTGTTTGTGTTAGTGTTAATCAGTTTAACCTACAGGGTCCAAGTTGAACTATGCGGTTGTTGCCTGCACTTAGAACGGTAGGCTACTGCCCTCTAGGGTTTTCGACACACTTGTTCCTGGTTATGGTTATACATTTTGTTGTAGCCTACGTCGCTCTGGATAAGAGCGTCTGCCAAATGCTTGTAATGTAATGTAATGCAATATTCCGTAGCAACAAGATAAACCCGACATTAGCCCTAAAATATGCCAATACAGCAGTGAAAACGCTGCTCACTGAATAACGAAATAAGCTAGACTAACTTTTTTTGAAAATTATACCATGTCATTCTACAGTCAATATCTGGGACTAAACATTGAATAAATATACAATCTTACCATTGGTTTTACGCGTAGAGATGTCCCTTTTGCGAATGAGTGGTCATATATTGTCTTGGACAATCCGTTTGCGAAATATACGCGCATCTGTCACGCCTGGGTCGGCTATCTTCAGTAATAGCTGTGCGTAATACCACACCTGTTGCTTACGGCGTTGTCGCCCTTTTTAATACAATTTGGCTTGATTGACAATTCATTTATTCAGTAGGTGAGAGTATAAGCTTTCTAACGATGTATAACGTCTGATTTTGCTTTTGGAATAGCGTTTTATAGGTCAGCGTAACCAAAATTTTTCTTATCTGCCAATGTCTAAATAAATAAAACGGTAGGCTACTTTGCGCGCAGCACGCAGATCGCGAGTTGATATTACGTCTTTTTTTCCATTTTTTCTCAATGTCGTATTTATTATTTGAAATGTGCATTCATGTGTTATTATTCTATCTGCCTATCTGTGGCACTCTGAAATGTGCATTCTCTGCTAAGCTGAGCAATGGATTGGAATATGTGTCTGACGTAGTGTTGCACGGTATACCAAAACTTCAGCACTTTCTCGGTACTTAAAAAAAAAAAGAAAAAAAAAAAAGAAACGGTTCGGTATTAGAATATTCCGACGTTCGGTAGTTTTGAGTCAAATGTAAAAGCCAGGGAAATGACACCGTTCTTCATCAGTGTCGGCTTCCGGACGGACCATTTTCCAAAATTAAACGAAATGTTTACCTCAAAAGAAGTGAATTAGGTGACACTTTGACATTCTATCCCGCTTTCGCAGACTTGCCATTTTTCACATGGATCTCGCATCGCCCCTCCTTTAGTCTCCTTCTCTGGAGAGTAATTATAATGTTGTTAACATGTGAATGCGATTTAGGCAGACTTCCTGCTGAGCGAAATTCACATAGTAATGAGTAAAGTTTAACGAAGCATACATGGTCTAATTAATCAAATTTAAAACCTTTAAAACAATTCATATTTGCCAATGGGCGCATTGGAAAGTCGCGATTCTAAGGTTTCTGTCAATGTTTTTGTTGCGTCTGTATGATAACAGCACGTGACGTTAATCATCCAAATAGAAACGAAAGTTAATTTCATCTTGTCGAGCTCCGCCGGCAGATCTCTCGACCCCAGAGGGTTAAGTTGAAGCCTGTTCAACATATTAATAAGCATAGACCTATAGTGCTACAACACTAAACAATATATATTAAATATATTTCAAAAAAAAAAGCCGCAAGCGGCGTCGGGAGGGGTCCAAGCATTGGCACAATTGCACCCCCTATGGAGTGGTTTTTAAAAGGTTTTGTCCTCATGATCATATACCTTCACCCAACATATGTACTGCATTGCCATGAATGTCTCCTAGCCGCTAGGCGTGAAGGCCTTTACTATTTCGTAACACTAAAGGCTGTTTTATACACGTTTAGTACACGTAAAAATGGGTCTGTGTAGGGGTTGTGCGCGATGTGCGGCATGTGCGACGGTTGTAGACCACAGCCGCGTTGAAGACGCAGACCTCATCAAGAAATTAAAAGCGTGTAGTTAGTAACCAGTGCCCGCATACGCCGTAAAGAAGATGATTGGTTGACTGCTGACATGAAGTCACTGGCATACGGCTCTGACTAACAGGTTATAACAGTTGATTCACAAAACCGATAGGCAACGTTAAATATGCGACTAAAAGCGCTTTTGTCAGGTGAATGTCTTCGTTGCAACAAGTTACATCTAGCTGAGCATTATTGTGGTCACTGGTGCAGTATATTGTAGGTTTGGAAATATGAATGAAGATGTTGTCTTTTGAACTATAACGGTCAGTAACAAAATCTGATTACGTGGCCTGCGCAACCTGTGCAATATGCCACACAAATGATTTGGCCCTTCGCGAGTGCCGCACACAACGGAAACTATGCAGACCACGCAAAATTATAAAACAGCATTTAGATGGTCCAGCGTGTATGTAGAGCTGCAGCGCTTCCGGCCGCAACTAAAATAGGCGTCAGACACATATTCCAATCCATTGCTCAGCTTATCAGAGAATGCACATTTCAGAGCGCCTCAGAGACAGAATAATAACACATAAATACACATTTCAAATAATAAATACGACATTGAGAAAAAAGAAACAAAAGACGAAATATCAACTCGCGACCTGCGTGCTGCGCGCTGAGTAGCCTACCGTATTATTTATTTAGACATTGGCAGATAAGAAAATTTTCGGGTACGCTGACCTATGAAACGCTAATCCAAAAGCAAAATCAGGCATGTTATACATCGTTAGAATGCTTATACTCTCACCTACTGAATAAATGAATTGTCAAGCAAACTAAATTGGTCTAAAAATGGCGGCAACGCCGTAAACAACAGGTGTGGAATTACGCAGCTATTTTTGAAGGTAGCGTACCCATAGGCATCACAAATGCACGTATATTTCACAAACGGATTGTCCAAGACAATATATGACCACTCAGTCTCGAAAGGGCCATCTCTACGCGTAAAACCAATGGTAAGATTGTATATTTATTCAATGTTAGGTCCCAGATTTGATTGTAGAATGACATGGTATTATTATTTAAAAACCTTGTCTCGTTTATTTCGTTATTCAGTGAGTTCAGTTTTTACTAACAAACTTTTAGTAGCCTAGCACGCACTCTGGGTGGCTCTGTCTTCCATTGCTTCCCCGATGTTCAGACCCTCCCCTCACTGATAAAAACTAGACCCTACTGTGTCGGATTACTTGCGTCACTATGGATGTCTCCTAGCCGCTTGCCGTAAAGAAGTTTACTAGATGTCGTAACACTTTAGATGTGGAGCTACAGCTCTTCCGCACCCCAACTAATAAAAAAGTCCGAATGGCGGGCAAACAATATGGCGGACATAGGTAGTCCCAATAGCAAAGTTGTAGACCGATTCAGATGCATCGGTCAATGAAGTTTTGTGTTGATCTGACTTATGGTGTGGGAGTTATGGCCTTTTACGCATGACCCTTTGTTATAGCGCCACCATCTGGCTGACAGGTGGTTTTTAGTGCCTGAGTAGTGGGGGGCTATAGGAACCCACCTGCCAAATTTGGTTGCACTAGAACTCATGGTTGCTGAGCTGCAGACACTTTTAGTGGAGAAAAATAAGAATAATAATAATCCTAACAGATACAATAGGGTTCCACCAGCTTCGCTGCTTGGACCCCTAATATAAGGCACTTTTAACTATCTAATGTTAAGCGTTGAATAAATACCACTGAAAAGAACTACCCAGAGTGGATGCCTCTGGTTACAATTAACTAACTTGGCTAGCTTTTTACCAAATGGCAATGACTGGAGGAACCCCTGTACTTGGAAATATTTTGTTTATCTCAGAACAGACTACAACCAAAATTTACCCGGAATCAGATTATAATAAACTACAGCTAATGTTAGCATGTAACAGTAAGGGCAAACTATCTAACTACAATAATATTTTGCTCCTGGGGGGATCAAAAACCACAGAAAAAACCTCCATTCAGCAAGAAGGAGGCCGAATTATCTAACCGGCTGGTTTTGGTAGCCGAGTGCTTAACCCTCTGGGGTCTAAGGGTAAAATGAGGCACACTGGTGATTATGCGATGCTCTGACATTTGTGTAAATTTCATCAACTTTATATACAGTGATTCCAAAGTGTTTCACATCTTTGTTTTCAGCACAAACTCAGCTGCAATAATATGGCAGCAGTAAGTAGGTCATAATCATGTGTGGATTGTAAACTGCTCTAAAAACACACAAACTGTAAACAGTAGTTTTGAACATGCACAGGAATGTTGTAATAAAACACACTAAACAATTGTGACTAAGACTTTTGGTCACTGAAATGTGTTCATCAAGGTCTTGGGTATCAAAAGATGACTAAATATTTTAGCAAATCCAATGAGAAGTATAAAATAAATTGCTGAAAGTTAGTGTTGTGACAACTATTTTTCAACACCAGATGAGAATGGGAGGGCAAATGGCCTTTCTGTAATGAATATGCATTGGGCAGGGCAACCTGTCAGCTAAGTAGGCAATTCACACCTGGCCGCATGCCTCCCCACCACTAAGACAAAGACTCAGTGAGCCATTTAGAAGACAGAAACAAAGACATCTTTTGATTTTCAGAACATTTATTGAAGCAAACTATAGGCATGGAAGATGAGATGAGACTGGTATACTCTTGCAACGCTTGCGTGGCCTCTTAGCTAGTGGTGAACTAGGCTGTGTTTCCTGATCAGCATCTCTGTAAATATGATAAAAACAAAATTGTTAGGAAATGTGACATCAAATCAAACTTTATTTATATAGTATATTCCCTTCAACAGGTGAAAATGATATGTTCTTTACAAAAAGGGGGCAAACCACTAACTAATGAAAACAAAACTTGAAATGTGACATGGTTACATCATATACAAACAAAGAATTATTAGTGAATATTCCTACAAACACATAGAGAATGTAATACAGCACACATTTACAAATAATGCAAGCTACCAACGAAACAACATTAGCTAAACTAAATAAACATTGATATTCCAGCTCAACTACACGCAACTCATCAATAACAATGTATCAATCTGAAGTAGACTAGGTCTGTTTAGCTAAGTGGTTATTATATTGCTATTTCCCGAATTTACTTACAGTATGCTAATATCGATTGTGCGAGGACATCAGTTTTAGAATCCTAGCCACGCCACGGGCTATTTATTACCAATGTGATCGAAAAACATACAGTCTACCTGATACTTCTAACACAACCAGACGCAGAGAGCCTAGCCTATAATTTTGAGATGCAATAGTTCGAATCGTTCGTAGTGTGGGAATTTACAAACGCGCGTATTGCTGGATATTCCTACAAACACACAGATACGTTGCAATACAGTACACATATTTACCAATATGATCATAAGAAATATACTTACGCATGAAGTTGATCCTCAGCTGGATCAGTTCGCTGTTCGAAATGACACCGCTCTTCATCAGTGTCGGCTTCCGGACGGACCATTTTCCAAAATTAAACGAAATGTTCACCTCAAAAGAAGTGAATTAGTCGACACTTTGACATTCTATCCCGCTTTCGCCTTGGCATTTCTTGGCATTTCTCACATGGATCTCGCATCGCCCCTCCTTTAGTCTCCTTCTATGGAGAGTAATTATAATGTTGTTAACATGTGAATGCGATTTGGGCGGACTTCCTGCTGAGCGAAATTCACATAGTAATGAGTAAAGTTTAACGAAGCATACATGGTCTAATTAATCAAATTTAAACATTTTAAAACAATTCATATTATTTGCCAATGGGCGCATTGGAAAGTCGCGATTCTAAGGTTTCTGTCAATGTTTTTGTTGCGCCTGTATGATAACAGCACGTGACGTTAATCATCCAAATAGAAACGAAAGTTAATTTCATCTTGTCGAGCTCCGCCGGCGGAGCTCTCGACCCCAGAGGGTTAATGGAGGAAAGAAGTGGAAAAGCCCCCTCTATCCCCTCACGGCAACAAAGATTTTCACCTTAGGAGCAAAACCGTCTTAGCTTACTTGTAATATGGGGCTTTTGTTTAAACAAAAAATAATATCAAATACACACTTGAAAGCACAATACAATTCTGTAACAAACTTTTTCAAACACTCCTCACTCTTTCCACCACAAACAGGAAGTGTGCATGTCTGACACAAGCAATCGAGCAGGAGAGCAGCAATCTCAAGCAAAAAAGTTTTAGAACTCTGACTCAAAAGACCTACTCTTGGAATATTACACAGATTGACCAGTTTGTGGTGCTATATTGATCAATCAAATACGCCATCTTTAAAAAGTCTTAACTTTTGAACCGATTGTTGTAGAAAGGCGGGACTAGTGTCCCTAGATCTCACTCCTCAAGCTGGACAATTATTTTTTCTTGTCAAATTTTCTGAAAAACAATTAACATCTCCAACCAATAGCAACTGACCGATTTGCATGAAACCTGCACTTAAATGATCAGGACACACTTCTCTTTAAACCTTATATAAAGAAAGTTTTCATGTGAAAAATTCTGGCTGCAGTGTTAAATTTTTGTTGTTATGCATGAATTATGCAAATGACTTGGTTCAGTGGAAGAGGTTTATTTGGATTATTGCAGGGGCACATTTGGCACTGATTAACCACTTTGTGGCCATATAGCATTGAATTGAATTTTCACTACTTATACAGGCATAACTCTTGACCACATTGCCATACAGATATAATTCTAGGTCCCATAAATTCCACTTCATTGAGAATGAATGTGGCTTTTGCACCTTAACAGTGCAATTTTAAATTCAATTAAGAACACTTCAGCACCATCTACTACAGCGATTACACTTTTTATATAAAACTTGCAATAATATCGTCAGTAGACCCTTATCTGTTATCTTAACCCGTTTGCGCACATGCCAAATCTGGCCAATTCTTGCCAATTTAGGTGGCACCCTATTTAAAGCTTTATAACTCAAGATGTGAGCATCACAGAGACTTGAAAAACACTTAAATGAACTGTAATGAAATCAGTTTCCATGGTCGAGCAGCTGCAGCCTAAGCCTAAGATCACAATGTGCATTGCCAGGCGTCAGCTGGAGTGGTGTAAGCACATTGCCATTCGACTCTGGGACAGTGGAAACACGTTCTTAGGAGTGATGAATCGCTATTCACTATCTGCCAGTCTGATGGACAAATCTGAGTTTGGCGAATGCCAAGAGAACGCTACCTGCCCGAATGCATAGTGCCAACTGTAAAGTGTGGTGGAGGAGGGATAATGGTCTGGGGCTGTTTTTTATGGTTTGGGATTGACTCTTTAGTTCCAGTGAAGGGAAATCTTGATGCTGCAGCATAGTGACATTCTAGAGAATTGTGTGCTAACAACTTTGTGGTAACAGTTTGGGGAAGGCCCTTTCCTATTTCAGTGTGGCAAGTCTAAACAGAAGTGTCATGGAGAGAGGTCTCTGGGGGAATGAGGAGCGCATGTTCTTATAGCCAACCGGCCAGGTGTAGGCAGTTAACCTGATGAGCTGTTCGGCCTGCCCACAACTGTCCTGCAGAAGGAAGCAGACACAGAACAGGAAGGAGCCCAAGCAGACCATCACAACCCGTAAATGCCGATTCAACACCAAGTAAATTTTACATTTGAAAACAAAAAATACATGCAAAAAATGCGTGTGGATATTTGAAACAGAATTTGATTTTTCTATACAAAGTGCGAGGTATTTGTGCGAAAGGGAAAACATGTATTCACCAATATGTATGCATTTGTACAAATTAGTGAACATTCATTTCATTAGCAATTTCATTTACATGACAAACATTCACAGATATGTATTTGTGGATAGTAAAACACAATTGTAATGTCTTATTTATGGATCATCATATGCACATCTGTTAATAATATTGAGACTAATATCTCCATAATATCAGATGTATGTCTTGATTGTTTTCATACACAAGGTCTTATTCCGTGTTGTGATCAACGTACTTTGCATTGTAGGGAGCTGAAGCCAGGAGAAATCGTCACATGGAAGTAATGGATTCTGATGGAGAACTATGATATTTGTTATTTTTCCTTTTGATATATTATACCATTCTGTGCAAAGAATGTTTGTTAGAATAGATGGCCTTGTATGTCTCTAAAAACAAGTTACTGTCAATATAATAAATGTAATTCTTTTGGTGACTTGAGTCTTTTGTTCCTCATTTTGTGTGAAATGTTTGCATGAACAACAAAGGTTCATTCCTGCATCTGCATTCTCTAAATTTTGTAAATCATTTTTTATTACAATGTACTAATAATGCATTCTTTAGCTGTGTACAGAATTTGCAGTTGTAGAAACTGAGTTTTAATAATTGAATCAATCTTGACGAGCATAGTATAGAAAAATAATTTGGACTCGTAATTATACAACATATCTATTGCAGTGATGTGCTAATAATCATAAAATATGGTTTTACTTCCAAGCAATGATTGAGAGTACAATTCAAACAATGCACAAGTAATTTTGAATGAAAATTATATAAGATCTAGAAATTCCTCATTCCTCCCAAATACTTATTTCTGTTTTTCATCAAACCTTTGCTGATGACTTACTGCAGTTGAACCCTCAAGTGTCGACCATGTTCTCAACAAGAAATCTGTAATAATATTTAATTACTTCGCTTTTGTTTCATGTAGAAACTTTAAATTGCACTGTGAAGCCAAGCCCTATAGCTACAAGAAGAGCCCACTCCTGTGGCTTCTATATTGACAAGCCAATTGGAGGAAAGGTTTTCTCTGATGCAAACTAACCAGAGGTGGAAAATCCAGGTTAAAAAAGTAAAAGTCGTCCCCAGTATTTTGTTCCAATCACTTAGATTTGCTAATTAGCTTGTGAAATCAGGTGGCTGAGTTCATGGGTGGAAGAAACGTGGACTTTTTTTCCCCTGGACTTTCCACCTCTGAAAGCAACTTGCTACTCATGATGTACATAAAGGAGATTGGCTATGACCAGCTCCTTTCATCTCTCACAGTCTATATGATCTGTTTGGATCTGCTGAAGGCCATAGCACAAAAAACAAACATTGCTAGGTTTTCTGTTGCAAACAACCACCACAGACAGACCGGGATTCAGGAAACAGGAGGTGGCGAGACAAACTGCGCAGAAGAGACGAGCCACACATTTTTCTTTTTTAATCTTTTACTATTTTTTATTTTTTATTTTATTATTCCTTTGGTTCTTTGATTGTGTTGGGAAACAGACAGTTTTGTGTATTCCAAGTCTCAGTTTGTGTATTCGAAGTCCTGGAGGAAGGGCCACCCCCATGACCATATGGGCCTCCCTTCCTGTCGGTTTCGAGGTTTCCCCTCCTGGGAATTTCCGCTGGGCCCCCCCCCCGGGGGGGCGGGGGGGCGAGCCCCCCATGACCATTATGGATTTGAATGGTCCAATCAGAAGGAGCACCGCTCCTTATCACCAATCAGAGGCAGTGCTCCCTTTCAACAATAGAATTCCTCTATATGCAAATACTAATCTACTGGAACTGTATAAATGTAATCACCCACCAATACTGCTTTGAACTTTTTCTTTCTGAGTTGTTCCCGTAGCCGGCTGCGTAATAAATCTTCCTGTTTTTACTACAAACTTTTGATCTGCTTCTTCATGGGCTAACGGTCATCTTACTTGTTTTTGGTAACATCTTGAATTACCTACAAATTGGCGCTGCGAGCAGGGTGGATTCGTTTCCGGACCTCCGTGGGTTCCCCGACCAATGCAAGAAGAGTGAGTACTTTGTTCTACCACCATACAGTTAGGCAATTGGAAGGCAAGCTTACGGAGGTCTGGAACGCTCCACCCAGTGGTACGTAACCTATACTATTACTTGACCGGTGTAGAAGCAATTAATTGTTTGTAGCTAAAAGCTGCGTCTTTTTGTAACGTGTCTACTGTGATGTGATGTTTAACTGATTTTGTATCAGATAATGTCTGAATGTACCAGCGCTGTATATGTTTTGGAATATAGCTATATTGTGACAGGGTGAAGTTCATCCTAACCTAGGAGAGTGAGTTTTCACGCCAAAAAGGTGAATACGTGGTTGCGTAGCTGCGGCAGGCTGAGTTTTTGGCCCGCGGCCCAGAGTGACTAAATATTTTCACTGCTGGTTATCAGGCCGTGTGGGCCTGGGAAGCGTATATCGTGTCTGTGTTTTCATGTCCCGGGGAGAGTGAGTTTTTGCGCCCCGGCTCAGAGTTAAAGACAAGGGAGTGTCTCTAACTTGAGTATCTGTGAGTACGTTACCGCGGCAGGTTGACATTTCAACCCGCGGTCCAAAGTGACAAACTATTTTCATATCTTGGGTAGTAGGTTTAGAAATACCTACGAAGCGTACTCTTGTCTGCGTTTTTATGTCCCGGGGAGAGTGAGTTTTTGCGCCTCGGCCTAGAGTGAGAGACAAGGGAGTAGTCTCTCACTTAGGTTTTTGTGAGTTTGTGCTGAGGCAGGCTGAGTTTTTGGCCCTCAGTCCAGGGGACGAAGGTTGTACCGTACCTGGAGTATTAGGTGAGCGGGCTATTATAGTCGCTTTTCCTAAGAAGCTTACTCGTGTCCGACGTGAATCACGTCATTGTCCTGTTTTCGATACTGTTTTGGGTCATTATTGTTGTTTGACATTGTTCTGAGTCTTTATTGTTTCGTGTTCGTATTGTTCTTGATCGTATGTTAAGTGTTGGCCAGTAACGCGCATTTATAATTATATATTTATTATATCTAGATACAGAGTGATATGAAGTGTACACAATATAGTCGACAGAATATATTATCTATGCAATATAATAGAATGATCATAGATAGTAGTATAAACTGATTGAGGTTCCGGTCTAATAGCCTAAGGACTGCGGACACTATACGAGCCTGAAATAATGGAGTAAGGTTAAAAGAATTAATAATGACTAATCTACAGATCTCTGAAGAGTTTTCAATTGCGGTGACTAAAAATGGTGAAAGACAGGTTAAGTGCAGAAGGTTAGGAAGGCTGCTATGTGTTCTCTGCTAGGGAACAAGGTGAGAATGGGCCTTTAGAGATGCGCTGCTGTACTCAGCTTATGGTAATTCAGGGAATGAATTGAGTAGAGACAGTGGTGATTTCCTGACCGTGGTAATTGATGGTAGTCTTCCCATTTTTAGAAACAAAGCATTGTGGAGAAATTGGTTAAGCTTTGAGAGACTGTAGTGATCTATTGGGCATGGGCTGCATATATATATATATTATGAAATAGCATAAGGATGTGGACACCATAAGCCCCTAAAATATCCTTAATTTATGAGCCCAAGATAAGGGAGTAAAAATAAATAAATAAATAAATAAATAAATTTTAAAAAGGTAGCACAAATATGATTGACCCCTAGTGGCAGATCCTAACGCCATCCTTTCCACTGTTTCTCATATAAAATACACGCTGAGCAATGTTGGCTTCAAACTGACATTGAGGTAATGGATCATTTTCACTTCTCAAAGTAGTGTCTTGCATGAGACTTTTGTTAATACCGTGAATGTACCTGTGGGTGATTGGTGGGGTTACCAAGGGCAACCGAGGCCATGTAAATACACCAGAGATGGAGGAACTAGTATGTAGCATTGGAAGGTTTGAGTACGTGTGAAAGATGGAAATAAAATACGGAAGTATTGAATGGAAGAGAAGGGTTTTGGTGCAAGGTAGTATACTGCCTTTACTGCAGTACTGCGGGAGACGCTGAGGACCTTGCCCAAACACGGCAGGAAGTTAGGCACTGGATAGCCAGTGAGATTTACAGGGAAATTGCAAGTAGGGATTTGGCGGAAACGTGTTTGAAAGTACTTGTATGTGGAGAATTGAGGAAGGATTTTAAATGACTGGTGATATTTGAGCTTGTGAATAGGAGATTCCTGACTAGTGCAGGAACCCCCAATGCAAAATGGGGGATTGGTACAAGAAACCAACTAATCAATTCAAACTGACTAATCATTTGTTCTCCATTTTAGCCACCAGCGGTGCTCCTCTCCGTGAAAGCGGGACCGAGTAATTAACACCCAGTAATTAACATTTGCTCCCACCCTTTGATCCTTACAGGTCGACACATGAGGACTCCTGGTGATTTCGGTGGGAAATTGCATGACCGTTTGATTGAATATTGCAGGCTTGTGTCCCAAGTGTCTTTCACAGGTTCACAGAACTGGACCTGACCCGGCTGAGGACAAAGAAACATGCCTGGATGAACCTGGATCCTGGTGAAAAACATAATCCGATGACATTTTATCCAAATTTGGTCTGGACCACACAGGCTCACAATTCCATCAGCTGCACCCAGTGACTGGAACTCCGGTGTGGTTCCGCATTAAATAGTTGGAAAAATACAAGGGTGAGACCCAACATGGGGCACAATAATCCCCGTCTACCCTTATAGCCCCTGGGGGCTATCTCTCTCTCCATTCGGACACATATTTACAGGACAAGATGTGCACCAACGCGGCAGGCGGAAGTTGGATCTGGAGAATGGCCTTACAAAGGACATTTTTTATGTTGTACATTTTTGGTGTTATGTTGTAATGTTGTACTTTTTGTTTTGTTGTAATGTTGTATAATAGTCTAAATGTGAAAGGTAGCCACTGGGTCCATAGCGAATGGCACAATATTGGTGACAAAAGGAGGACTACTTTCTAACCAAACTACTCAATGCCTAACATTTCCTACTGCACTAATCCAACTGACACCTCTACCACTATCTCTATTCTAATCACTCCTGCTGTCACCAGTAAACACCTCTGCTCCAGCACTTGATAGCTGGGTGTTAAACCAAAATAACACAATACAGCTGAAAGGCAACAAATGTGACCCAATGGCTAGAAGGTAGTATTTGTGTGTATTGTCACATTGTAAGTAGAGGTGCCTGTACCTGGTAATAGGCCTTGTACACGACGCTTGTAGAATTCTTTCTTTTGTTTTCTTACATTATTCAGCCGGCCTTACTCTTATCAGCGGGTTCTCATATGTCATGCATACTACACTTTTAGAATATTGGTCAACCTCCTTTACTGTCCGCCCAGTGCCGGCCAGCAGCAGATGGGTTTTCCCTTGTGAGCCAGGTTCTGCTCAAGGTTTCTTCATATTAAAATCTGGAAGTTTTTCCTTGCCACGGTTGCCATAGGCGTGCCACAAGGGGATTTTAGGCCTGGGTTCTATATGTAAGAGGTGTAACTGACCAATTGACAATACTGTCATGATTTCCTGTAAGCCAACCAAGTTGACCTCACCATATGCTTCATGTTGGGTCAAAAAGGGGGGACTGTTGGGAAACAGACAGTTTTGTGTATTCCAAGTCTCAGTTTGTGTATTCGAAGTCCTGGAGGAAGGGCCACCCCCATGACCATATGGGCCTCCCTTCCTGTCGGTTTCGAGGTTTCCCCTCCTGGGAATTTCCGCTGGGCCCCCCCCCCGGGGGGGCGGGGGGGCGAGCCCCCCATGACCATTATGGATTTGAATGGTCCAATCAGAAGGAGCACCGCTCCTTATCACCAATCAGAGGCAGTGCTCCCTTTCAACAATAGAATTCCTCTATATGCAAATACTAATCTACTGGAACTGTATAAATGTAATCACCCACCAATACTGCTTTGAACTTTTTCTTTCTGAGTTGTTCCCGTAGCCGGCTGCGTAATAAATCTTCCTGTTTTTACTACAAACTTTTGATCTGCTTCTTCATGGGCTAACGGTCATCTTACTTGTTTTTGGTAACATCTTGAATTACCTACAATTGCAACCAGGAAAATGACTGCCCAGTCAGCACCGGACCCTATTTTTGATAGCCATGGTAGCCACAAATTGGAGAAGTTACATCGCTGCCAATAAAATTGTTTGGTTATCAAGGTGAGTTGTGGATTTGTAAGTACATTGATTTACTTACGGTTTGTGAAATGAAAATAAAAAATTTGGTCTGTTCAGTCATTTTATTTTTTGTGTGGTCTAGGGTTTATTTGAAGGCCTTAGAGGTCTTCTATAGGTCTGTAATATTTCACTGTAAAGTTTTGTCACTTGTCCTTTATAGGAATGGCAAAATGACACCGTCTCCTAACATGGTTCTATGATAAAATAACACACAGGGCACGATTATGCTGAAAAAAAAATGATATGCAACATTTCAGGCCACATATACTTAATTGCAAAAATCTGACGCCACCAAATAACTAGTGACTTAAAGTAGACTGAAGTGCGTGGACAAGTGCATCCATAGACAAGTACATTCAAATAGGTTAACCCCTTCTGTTGTGACCTCTTTTTAACACTAGTGTGAAAATGACATACCCAAAATGTCTATAGGCATAATCCTAGTCTGTTCTTTGGGAGTTTGTTTTCCAAGAGTCAGAATTACTCTAAATATTACTGCAACAAAGTAACAGGACGCTCATACAAGGTGGAACTGGGTGCATTTTTCCTCACCTAATGTTTCTCACCTGGAAACCGATGCTTGTGGCTGTGCCTGGTGAATTTATAAACACAGGGCCACAGCCAAAACACTGGACAAAATGGTATGTGGCAGTGTGTTTATGTGGCTCTTAAAATAAGCATATTATTTTGACTACATTCTCTTTCTGATATTTCTACCAATAGCCTAATATTAAAAATGTTATTAGTAGTAGTATTTCTGTCTTTGCATGATGATGGTGCTGATGATGACTAATCACATATAAGAAATAAATAGGCCAACATAAATTTAAAAAATGAGAATAGCCATATTTAATTTGCTCTTAAATTATGTTTCAAATGATGCTATGGTGCTGATTAAGGTGAAGTGGTGATGATGATAAACGTAATGTAAAAAAATGACAATTGTATGAATGTAAAATAATACATAAACCCAATTTATCAAGATTGTCATTTTTGCATGTTGACCATTTAAGCAATCAGTCAATCAATCAAGTTTATTTGTATAGCGCTTTTAACAAAGGAGCTTTGTCACAAAGCAGCTTCACAGAGAACCAGCCCCCAAAGAGTAAGCCTAGGGCAACTGTGGCAAGGAAAATCTCCCTGACTGATAACAGGAAGAAACCTTGAGCAGAACCGGACTCAGAGGGGGAACCCATCTGCCCCGCGGCGGGCAGGCACTGGTTTTCTCAAGGTAAAAAATGAAATTAAATCGTAAATTGGTCAAGAGGAAAACCGAGCTAACGGGTTTGATAGTAGCAGAGACTATATACTTTTATTCTGCCGTCTCTGATAGCAATTTAGCTGGACTAGGTAGCTAATGGAAATTTAGGCTACCTTAAAGATCTGTGGCCAGTTGCGTAAAACACCTTAAGTGAAATTTCCCTTTAAGTTTTCCATTAAATGTCCCTTAAACTTAAGGGTGTTGCATAAAAAACCCTTAAGTGTTATTTAAGGGTTTCCTTAAGTGAAATGATGAAAACCCTTAAGATTTCCCTTAAGTATTGCATTTTCCCTTAAGTGTTGCATAAAACACCTTAACAACGATTTCCCTTAGTTTAACTTAAGGTTAGCAACACATTGCCTTAAGTTGAAAAAACTGAACAAATGGCAGCCATTTTTGAGCCATTGGAGGAGGAAAAAGTGCCTTGACGAATTTTTAGAGACAGGGACAAGCCATATCTATGACGGTGCTGCTTAAACAGAACCGTGCAATTTCCATCTTGCACTGAACAAGAAGTCATCAAGAGGGATTTTTTTTAAGGCAGCATGGCTTTCCACGGATCTGTGGCATTATTGACTGCACGCACATCAGGATTCAGGCACCCCGATGTGCGTGCCATCAATAACGCAAATTTGGGTTTCTTCGTTTACTGTCGATTTCAAAATTTGGTTCGCTAACTAGTTGATTATGATTTATTATTAATAATAATAATAATAATAATAATAATAATAACAATAATAATAACAGGTAACTAGTTAGACTATGTTAGTTATTTTACTATTTAACTCAAAATTGCCGTTAGAGATGCAGTTGCTCGTGAATCCATTTAACTTATAACCTCCTCAACAAGGGACAGCCAGCCATCTCCATGGTAACATGGGGATTTCCCTGTTTTTACCTTAAGGCGATACGCCAATAGAGGGTATGCACATGATGTCACAGTAAGCGGAAGTTGCTGCGGTTACACCCACTGAGTGGCAGAAAGACTACTGAGTGGCAGCATTAGCGTTCAGCTTGACTGCTGCGAAAACACAAAAAACACATCTAAAATGGGAAAGAGCTGTTGTGCGATTGACCGTACAAATAGATTCAACAAGAAATCGGAGCTATCTTTTTACAGACTGCTGAAAGCTAAGGAAAAGAGAAGCAAATGGATTGCTGCAATTCGCAGAAACAACTGTAATCCAGGCACCAAAACGTGGATTTGTGGTTGTCATTCTGTGTCAGGTATGTTGGATTTTTGGGTAAAATCATACCTTAAGTTATGTACTGTCTTGACTACTCATCAATTAAATATTTAGCATCTTTCATTTATATTCTGTGTAACTGTAAAGTTTTCTGTCAGCATTTAATTAAAAAAACATCCATGATGATGAGCCTTGTGTTCTACAAACAAAGGGGCGATGGTTAGATAGTGTTAGCTAGCTGAGCATATAAATTAAAGTATGATTTAACCCAAAAATCCAACATACCTAACACAAAATAACAACCGCAAATCCACGTTTCGGTGCCTGGATTCGAGTTGTTTCTGAGAATTTCAGTGATACATTTGCTTCTCTTTTCTTCAGCTTTTGGCAGTCTGTAAAAAGATAGCTCCGATTTCTTGTTCAGTGTCCATGGACCACTGGTTCTTTGGTAAGTTGTAAGGATCACTGTTGAGTGCAACTGCCTTTAATTTAAGCAGATAATCGTTTGTTTTACTCCCGGTTTTGCAGTTTCCTCTACTAAAGGCAGCCATGTCGCAACATGTTTTGCCACTCAGTCTGACTGAGGGGGCCTATTCCGGTAGGAAAGTGACATCATTGCATACCCTCTATTTACAGTAAAATACTTAGTGGCAATCTCAAAGATTTTCATTAAAATAAATGTTTGTTAAGTCACTATTTAACGCTGAATTAGGTAACACAATGGTGATTGAGCCTATTATTATATTAATTTATATTGTTATTATTATTATTGTGAGAGGGGAGTCAAACTGGGACCCAGAAAAGGCTGGCATTTGAACGAGCCTGCAGGCTGAGACACATCCTGTACTTCAAAGGACCCGAGAGCCTTGTGATAAAACAATAGGTTACTCGGACTTCCTCTGGATGAGCAGGCCATTTGGCTCTCTGGACTGTTACCCTCTGGACAAGACTGAGATTAGGGGAACTGGACTGGTTGTTTATGGTTGTGTGAGCAAGCCGTTGGCTCTCTGGAATGTTGCCATCTGGACACGACTAAGATAAAGGGAACTAGTCTCTTTGTCTAGGGTTGTGGGTGTGTGTGTGTGTTGGGGCCATTAAGGGCAAAAATATCATCAGGCCTCTGGCCAAATGGTGGGGCAACTGCACGTGACAGTACCACAGTGCCCTTATGTAGGCCCCTCCGTCATTACACTTTTTATTTCTTTTCTGGATCTGGACTCGAAACCATCTGTGTATCATATTTACAAACCATGCACATGTTTTCATTATATTACTGTATTATGCCTTATGTAGTAATAACATGGATTGCATGTTAATGGTTTCAACAAAAGGGCATTTTCATGACAACTGCACCATAATATTACATCCCCTGGACATGTTTGGTATGGACGTATTCAGGGAAATTATGGAAATTGAATGAAATATGTTTCATACCAAATAGAATTTGATAAAACATAGTTTCAGAAACTCAGGAAAAAACTATCCCAATGGAATGTCCTCTCTGGTAATCATCTCCTTTCCCAATTTCCCCACTAATTGGTTTAGCAACAGCCTCCGGATGGTGGGGGCCGAAATTCCAGATTTTATTATTCGGCCAGGTTAATTCTAGGCGGCAATGCCGCCTAGACCAAACGCGGGATTTGGCTTAAAAGGAAGGGAGACAAAGCAATCGAGGAAGATCGTAACCGACTTCCCACATGACACATATTCTGTGCTCTGTGTGTAGCTAGACAAGGAAGATCGCAATCGACTTCCCACACTGCGCAGACGCTGTGATTCTTTGTGTAGCTAAACAGGCTGGGTAAGAACTTTTTACTCTGTATTTATGTTTTAAAAAAACCTTCCATATTTTAAATTAACTGTTAATTTTAAGCTAATGACCTACCTGCCTGTTCAATAAATTCTTCTTATTTTTAACTTGCGTGGTCTTTATGACTCTAATCCATTTTATCTTCTTTTCAGCCGAAATTCCGATACTCAGGGGGACAATTATGACTAGGACCTACTGATCAGGGGTCTAGTACAGCGAACGTCTTTAGTGAGGTCCTCAAGTTAGATAGGCGACCACGATCTGCCCGCTAACGGGATTGGTGTTGTATTGGTTCTGGTGTTTTGGCTTAAGAGGACCCATGGGCGTTATACGCCGGTTCTTGTCAAATTCGCCTTAAGGAACCCGATAGATACACACTGTCCTGGGCTCATAACTATCTATGCACAAAGGAAGGCATGCATTATGGTGGTCCGCCTCCTACCCTCTGGGGGCTTCACCGAACTGAGATTTAACAATAGTGCTAAACCCGGGAGCATATATTGAGGAATGATGGCACAAGATAGAGTCGAGTGTAACCACTCCAAGCTCCATGTATAGTTAAAACCAAATTTTAAATTTTAATTTCATTTGGAGTCAGATTATTACGGGAGTAAAACATAGTAACTGTTACGCTTACTTGAGTGGTCATGGATATATTTGATGTGTTGTTCTGCGCATTTGTGAGTATTCTGATGCTCCCATTGGAATATTGACAGTCCGGCGACAAGTCAGATATATCTCTGATGACAACATAGCCCCGTTTACGAACGGAGAGTAACAAGAATGTTACTGGTCCGTTTCAGGCCAGTTTTAAGCGGGATATGAAGCAACGCCTTCATATCTGACCCGTGGCAACGGAACCAGTGCATTCTTAAGTATAATTGTGCCCTGTTCTTACGAACAGAGTAAAAATAACTAACATCTCCGGTTTTGAATCACACCAGCCAAGGGAAAACACGCGGTGCCTTCCCCTCCAGCTACAAACCCTCATTGGTCTAACTGTGAGGTGTTTACATTATAATTTATGATTAAAGAACTGGGTGTCTATGGCTACATTTCCGGGAAAGAATCACAAGCGGCGCACAGTTAGTGACGCGTTTTCCATCACCCATCAGTGGTTGGTCCGCCAGAGAGGGTAGGCGGAGATAACGCAACAGGCTCGCTCTTCAGCTCTCTTGTGAGTGTGAGCAGCGTACTGTTATTTTCCGGTGTCTGCTACTGTTATGGAACCCTAAAAAGTTTTTGTGTAACATGAGAGTTCATATTATTTGTTGATGTAGATTTCGTATTACATTTGATGACAATGTAACATTACTAAATTACAGTTATTTGCACAGCTAACGCTAGCTACCAGACCATGTCAAGAAAGGTAACATTAGTTTAGACAACCTTGTGCACAGTCAGTAGCCATCTCTCTACGGAATAGGATTAGGGCCACGTGAAATTTATTTTTTGAGTTCTGACTTTAAAGTCAGAATTCTGACTCATAACCATGCTTACATTTCAAAACCCTCACCAAATTGGTAGAGGAGAAGCCGTGGAACTGGGATCTGTACCTCAGTGCAGCTATGTTTGGCTTGCGAACGAAGGTACAGATCACTACAAAGTATTCTCCTTTCTACCTGATGTTACCAGAGAAACCAGATATCTGTGCGAGGTCCCAGAGACCTTTAGGGTGAGTACCCTTCTACATTTCCTTTTAGATTTCTTTTGCTAACTTGTATCTAACAAGACTTTCTTTTCATTCAAGGTACCTGACAACATAGAGGATATTGTGGCAGAGGAAGTACTTTCTCAGGATAAAAAGGATTATAAAGATAAAAAGAGAAGGGCAGAACAAGTGGGTGAGGTTTTTAAAGAGGGTGACCTTGTATTATTGGAAAATATGAAAAGTAAAAAAATTAAAGGGGACAAGCTGGCAGATGACAGACTGGGTCCTTACAGAATTCTATGGCTAGAGGGAAAAAGTGCTGATCTGCAGGCAGACCAAAGAATCATCCGGCAGATAAGCACAGATCATCTCAGCAAAATCATATCATATGATAGTATGATTCCTTATAAATTACATACTGGTCCATCCAACACCACAGAAGACATTTCCCCTGCACCCTCGCCATGTTCATCCTGTTCAACCAAATCTGCCCCACTCTCGCCATGTGTTCCTCTGATTGAAGAATCAACCCCACCCTCCCCATGTGTTTCTGCCACCCCCTGCCAGTCATCAATCCCCCCAGCCTCTCCTGAACCACTAAATCTTGCAATGTGTGGTGACTGTAAGTATATTTTCCTTGTTGAAATGTCCATTTAAACTTCCACATCTGACCTTTTTTTTCCTGTAGTGATAGATGAAATTTGGGCAGGGAGAAAAAAGGTCATCTGCAGCAAAGTTGGACCATATAAACTCTTCACTCATGATTTAATGAGTACTGCACCAGGAGAAGACTTTGTTGATGAGGTATATTCTTGCCTGCTACTAACCAACATTTAGTGCTTTGGTTCATTAGCAATGTTAAGAATAATTTGCTTATATCCAGGTACTGAATGCCTACCTATCACTAAAGATGAAGCAGAAAACAAAAACTGCTTTCTTGATTGACTGCTTTGCCATGACTGCAATTTGGCAGGGCAAATCAAAGTGTCTGAAAAATGTAAATCTTGCTCAGTTTTCACTTAGTGATGTTAATGCACTAGACATTTATTGGGTAACATTTTATTTTCCAGCTTGAACCAGACAAATTTGATCTTCTCATTGGTGCAGTAAATGAAAACCACCACTGGACGTTAGTGGTAAGGCTTAACACTGCATGCCATGAAATTATAGTAAATATTTTGATTGTCAAAAACCTATATTGTCTTGGCAGGCAATGTATCCACAGCAGAGAAGGGCAGTGTATCTAGACCCATTCGGAGCTCAGCCAGAAGCAATTGAGAAATGCAAAAATGTGACCAGGTAAGATTAATTGTAATACAACTGTAATATAATACAATTGTAATAATCTGTTGACTTAAATGTTGTTAGGAGTTCATCTGACCACTGGATTTCTCCAGGGCATTTATAAGGACAAAAATAAATATATCACGCTGGACATGTGGAACTCTGCCCCATCCCAAGCAAGAAGATTGCAACTCATGTGGAGAGTTTGTCTGAAAAGTAAGTATAGGTCATTTGCAAATGTAAACCACTCTAAATGAATACTACCTGAAACTATATTTCTAGTTTGCAGAGTGCCTATTGTCAGGCAGTGAAATTGTATTTGAAGTGGACGCAGGAATGAGAGCCATCCGCAGAGACATAGCATCCACTCTGCTGAGCTGCACTAGTATGAGTGTGCATAACTTTGGCTAATCTAAGATCAGTTCTTCCCAGTGTCACACATTCATTCCATTTTTCTTAGATGACTTGACAGACCTGTGCGTGGCGTGTGGTGATATCACCAGCAGATATGCAAGAAATGCTAAATTGGATGAATGGGTTTGTAATTTTTTTTTCTACACTTGAATTTGTATGTCCTATGCATCTGCCATTACCTGCATCCACACTATCAAAGGGCTATATTAAAAATTAGCATTTTCTTCCAGATTGAGTGCACCAGGGAGGACTGTGGACGCTGGTACCATTTGGACTGTGTGGGGAGGCCTCAGGTGGAGGGGGAATGTTTTGCTTGCAGTGATGACTTATTTATTTATTTATTACCTACAAATGTGAATTTGTGGTGGACTTAATAAATATATTGACTTCCCATTATGTTGTAATTTTATTTTGCATTTAGACTGTAGTGGTTTCAGTGCCTAGGTGTTATCAAGGTTCCCCCTGAATTGATGTATTTGTGCTGGGGTGTCTTTCATGAAATGACGCTACTTGAAACTGGCTGAAGGAAACTTTGACAAGGTGGACCCAACAAAGGTTTATAAGCACAGTAAAATAACCAACTTAAAGTACTTGGTTCATTTTGAACCATAATCCAGTTAGATTTATACTTTAACTTTGCAGCTTTTTGTACATCAAGTAGGCAGGCTATACTCAAGTACAGAAAATGATCGTAAAATACTCAGCTAGCAGTAAACCACTAGTGCTCTGTGGATGTATCAGTTACTTTAGACTTAACTGAAAAGTGGGCCAATTTAGTGCCAAAATTGTAAAAGTCAGACTAGTTGGGCTATATTTAAATTTGACATGCAATTTATAGTTTTATTTATTTTTTGGTAAGGGGGTGCAGGCATTTACGGTTTCGAACGCTCTGCGCTATGACTGCATTATTAATATAAATAGACTGAGCGGGCGATTAAATTTAATGCATGGTAGGGTTCATGTAAGTGCTAATTTTAATCTGGTAGTTAGACAGCTATGTAGTAACGGCGCAGATTTGTTTCTCTTAAATATGGTATTTCTCCATAACACTGTTCTACGCTAGCGGTAATCTCTGTCAAAGAATGTGAACAAGTCAGATATTCTTCATGGTAAAGTGAAATTTTCGGACAGCGCTTCCGATACGGTTTGTGTCGAAAGTGCCGTGACGAAAACAGCGATAGATTTACCAACAAGCCACATCTGTCCAAAAGGTAAACAAGTCATGCAGTTTTCACCATAGACATATATACGGTTTTCACGGTCGGGGAAAATTTTACGACAACGTTGCAATTAGGAAAAATGCTAGCTAACGCTACCGACTGGTACCGACCTCGCAAACCATCTCTCGAATGCAACGCTACCTTGTTGCAACGTAGCTAACTAAAGGCCAGTTCAGATCAATGATTCGCAACGGGACTGGATGCAACTTGCAAAATTCCAAGACGTCTTATTGTTAACGTTCTAAAACTGCACTTGGCGATTTGACAAGGTGGGTCTTTTGAGACCACAGGGCAGGCAACGGCTCTGCTACTAACCAGTTCACACTGCTGCAATTTTCTCTGCAACATTCTAAAACAGTTTCGTCTCGTTGCGAATCATTGATCTGAACTGGCCTTAATGTTACCATTATTTACATAACCATCAAGTTCATCAATATATTATAATGATCGGAATAAAGCCGTCTTTACACAGAGCATTAACCCCGGGGTATAGGTGGAGCAGAGCTGGGTCTGATTTCTGTGTAAAGATGTCAAGCCGGAGAAAACTAAATAAATAAAAAATACGGCAGTATGGATTAGCGTTGTTATCATTTCATTACGCTTCCTCATATGTTCCTTCAGCCTTGATGCCCTTTTTTGATGAAATCTCTTTGTTTTTGTTTTATTCTTCTTGTTCTGATTGCTAATTTAACACTCAGCTCAGCTTTATTCTTGAACAGTTTAGCTAGCAAAACCAGAAACACCAGGGGTAACATTTTGCAAGGCAGTTGTTTAAAAAAATGTCACACAACAATCATTCACGAGAATTTTGAAGGACAACGTGGGGCCACTGAACTGATGGAGAAAAAATGAGGACCGCTATCCAAAGCTGCCAAACGTGTGCTCTGTATTCCCATCCACATCCACACCATCGGAGAGAATATTCTCAAAGGCTGGCTTCATTGTTGGCAAAACCCAAAGTTCACTTCTCCCAAGTAACGTGGACAAACTTATGTTCCTCTCCCACAACATGTCAAGGTTGAAGAACACTGCATAACTTGGGAAAGTAAGACCACCCCCGTTAAATCATTCATTTTATAGGCCTATTATTTATTTTGTTGTGTAGGAAAAGCCTGAATACAAACATTTGCCTTTTCATCTTAAATAATTATAGGCTAATCCTAATTTGTGTTTAATTTGATTATTTAGCCTATTTAGGCTCTTTCACGTTTAGATTTATTAGTTATTTTTTAGGCTGTGTTAAAAGGGAAATAGCCTACATAAATAGTCAGAATATTCTTTTGAAGACGAGAGGTCAGTTATTAGTTCAAAGCAGGCCCAGGTGTTACGCTCGATGTATGCACCAATGGGCCTGGGGGCCCTAGTGGTGAACTCACACTGTAAGCACCCAGGGGCCTGGGGGCCCTAGTGGTCAGCTCATGCTTTAAGCTCTGAGGGGCCTCATATTGTAAGCGGTGCAGGGCCCGGGGGCCCTAGTGGTCAGCTCATGCTTTAAGCGCGGAGGGGCCCAGGGACCCTCACACTGTAGGTGCCGAGAGGCCCAGGGACCCTAGCGGTCAGATCACTCTTTAAACGCCAAGGGGCCTGGGTGCCCTCACACTGTAAGCGCCGAGGGGTCTGAGGGCAGTAGTGGTGAGCTCACATTTTAAACACCAAGGGGCCCGGGGGCCCTCACATTGTAAGCGCTGAAGGGTCTGGGGAGCCCTAGTGGTTAGCTCATGATATAAGCACCCAGGGGCCTAGCGGTCAGCTTGCGTTGTGCGCACTGAGGGCCCTGGCGTTCAACTTCCTTCGGAAGTCTTGGGCCACACACCGCGCGCAGCCTGAGGCTTGGAGGCCCCCTGGCAGTCCGAGGCCCCGGGGCACTGGCCCGGTCCATAATTCAGCCATGCTGAGCACTGATATCAACGTTAGCAAACTGTCAAATGTTAAATACTGTTCTAGTGTGCTTGCTAGCTAGCTAGCTAGCTATCTAGTAAACTAAACCACTGCCAGCAAAGACCCTTATTCAACACAACACTGAAACAAAGTACAGCAACAATAAATTAGAAAGTAAATTTTAACAAGAATAAGCTTTAATAAGAATGAGATAATATTCCTCCTCCACTGTCACAGGCGACTACAAATGCTCCGCAGAATGATATTGGAGTTAAGGCATCTCCGTTGTTTATTGTTTATACCGTTGGACGGAAAGAGCGGTTGTCTGACAGTCGGAGGGTTGCCGGTTCGATCCCTCGCCCTGGGCGTGTCGAAGTGTCCCTGAGCAAGACACCTAACCCCTAATTGCTCCCAATGAGCTGTTTGGTACCTTGCATAGCAGCCTTTCACATTTGGTGTGTGAATGGGTGAATTAGAAGCATAAATTGTAAAGCGCTTTGGATAAAAGCACTATATAAATGTAGTCCATTTGCCATTTACCATTTTATTCTGTCCAACCAGTAAATCAGAAATCAGGAAATTCTGACAGGGCGAATGAAATAAAAGTGATTGGCAGATTCAAATGGCGCAGAATGAAATTGACCAATTTGGGTGGGCACTGCCCACCACTGCCCACTTCTAGATCCGGCTCTGCTGCGAGCTGGGCTGCTGCTCCTCTTTGAGGATTTAGCCTCCACTCTACAATATATTGAGCAAATGTAAGATGGTCTATTAAAACTGTGCACCCCCTGAATTAAAAAAGGATAAATTAAACATTCTAAAATGTATCTGAAGTATGTATCTTGAATGTATTGTGCACATAATTGTAATTAAGGAAAACAATGTTTTAAAAAGAATGTATACTATTGATGCAAGCTTTTATATAAAATATTTCAAGTTTATTGAGTGTCATTAATGCTGAGAATTGTTTTTACCCACGAAAATAATCGGTCATCCTCCTCCTTTGTCCTCCCTTTCTTCCTCCTTTATCCATCTTTCTTAAACTGTCGAATTGAAACAAAATGAAACGTTATGTATGTGGGAAATATTCAATCCTATCTTAGCTGCTGACCAGCAACCTGCTGATTTAGCTCAAGCAATCAAAGTTGCTGTTAATAATAGCTGGCGTTTGTGGGGGCTGTTTATTTATCTCTCTTTAAAGTGTTGCATAGATGAAATTACATGTTAATGAAATTAGCTACCACTTCCAAACAATCAAAACAATCAACGATATTTTTCTTTCTGTGCCTGTCTATATAAACGACTGTTCCTCCTGAGTTTTTTTTTTTTCTTCGGATTTTTCTTTTTTTTTTTCCTGATTGGTTGAGCGAGTAACTGGCTAGAGAACACATGGACTGGAGCATGCGACAAATGGACTGGATTGTCATAGTTATTTGTAAAACTGCTATTTATTTATTTACCGAAGGTGGGTGGACGCCGGTGGAGCAGTCCCTCATTCTTCTCTCTTGTTCTGTAGGTGAGAGTCGAGTGCCTCCCAGCTGCATTGGCTCAGGAACTTCTTGGGTGTTTGGGCTAGGCAGGGGTCTAAAAGGGGACAAACAACGGTTGTACAGTCTTTGGGCCAGAGGTCTCTCCCTTAAACGATTGTCCAGGCGCAGAGCCATTTCAATGAGAGCCTCAAGACTGTTCACCTCCTCTCTGGTTGCCAATTCATCCTGGATGTGTTCGGATAGACCATGCCGAAAAACTGCCATCAGTGCTTCTTGGTTCCAGCGACTCTCTGCAGCTAGAGTCCTGAACTGGATAGCATAGTCAGCCACACTGCGGGTGCCTTGTTGTAGGAGAAGGTGCTGGTTGGCGGCTTCGCGACCACAGGCTGGGTGATCAAATACCCGCCTGAACTCAGCAGTGAATAACTGATAGCTTGCGCAGATCGGGGACTGCTCCTCCCAAACAGCTGTGGCCCAAGGTAGGGCCTTACCTGTGAGCAGGGTGATTATGTTGGCAATCTGGGCACGCTCAGTGGGAAACGAGGAGGGCTGAAGCTGGAAGGTCAATGAGCATTGGATTAGAAAGCCTCGACAGCCACTTGGATTCCCATTGTAACGCTCTGGGGCTGGAAGGTGTGGCTCGACTGTGGGACCTGGGGCTGGGGCTGGGCGCGTAGGAGAGGGAGGAAGAGGGACAGTAGCTGCATGGATTTGTGATGAAAGATGCTGGATGGTCTTGAGTATTTCACCAAATACCTGGCCATGTCTTGAAACGGCCGCCTCTTGGCGTGCAAGAATATCTTTTTGGCGTTGCATCGAAACATCTTGACTGGTCAAAGCCGCCACCAGGTTTTGCAGGACAGGAACCTCGGTGGCATAGTTATCCTCTGCTGGGTTCATTTTTAGGCTCAGTCTTTCTGTCAGGACCGGGTCGGGATTCGATCCCCAGTCCTTGTGGTCAGAGTCAAGAGCTCTACCACTGGGCTAGGACTCAAAGACTGATGAACCCAAAAGCAGAGGCAGGCACCAGAAGTCTAGCGAAAAAAGGTTTTTAATTTTCCAAGAACAAAGATCTGGATTCCAAAAAGCATGTAAGCAAGGAAGGCCAAAAAATTTCTAAATCCAAAAAACTCATAGAAAAAGAAACTAAACACAAGAGAGTTTTCAAGCACAGCAACAGTCCAACAAAAGAGATCACAAGGTAGCACTTACTCAAGGTAGACAGGACAAAGGCTGAGCAAAGACAGCTACAGAACGGGCAACTTAAATACACAGCACAATTAAGACACAGGTGGAACATATTACCACGACACACTCAAAGACAAAAAAAGGAAACCCAAAGTCAACAAAAGGATGAATTACAGTCCAGATCCTGACACATTTGTATTCTACTGAGAGGCATGATACAAAAAATTCCTAACCTAGATGCTTGATTAATGTATTTTTTATTAGCTAGTGTTATCTGTATTAATTTCTGGACACTGCAGCAGCTTGTGGGACTGCTCCTCTCGATACAATCATAATTGTCATTAGAATGCGGCCCTCTTTGTCAGCTGTAGCGACTGTAGCCTAACTCTCAGTTTTGCTAGCTCACTAAATTCACAAAACCTTAAAAGTAAACACTTTCCCTTTCGGTTTCATAGGAAAAAAATCACCATGTTGTAGTATGGAAATGGAAGTAGTTGAACCACTCAAACATTTTAAATGCCCTAAAAAAATTTTTTTTTAATTGGCGCTGTTTTGGCGATTTGCCAACAGTTTGCGGCCGCGACATCCGACGGGTTTCTCCAAATCACCATTTTAATCAGATGTATTGTCTACCATTATAACAGCAGCTCTAGATAAAAAAAAGGGGTAGGCACTTACGTAGCTCGACTGGAACTGGTTCCTCTTCGGCTCAAACAACCACTGTTTACTTTCAGATAACGCTACATATTTATCACAATTATTTTTTACTTATCCGATCAGACAACTGCATGAGGCATTCCACTTGCCCGAACAGATTCAGGATCCGCCAGTTGTCATCACCAAATGATAGCCTAGTTAACTTACATTAATTTATTTTAAACAGTATGTATTTTGAGGAGTAGGCACCGGCAATTATTTTGGTCCAATTCAAACACTGGTTAACACTATGGTATTTTTGTAATATTTGAAGCGTCGCTACCTACCTTTTCGTTGTCTTTCGGTCGCTGAAGAAAAAAAAGTGACGCTTTGACAGACAGTGCGACCTTCGCGCGCTGCAAATCATCCGACCACCTCAGAAAGGAGCGAGAAAGGAGCAAGCACAGAGCGCGGGGCTAGGCTCTTTTTGAAAATAAATATGTGGACGCGACAGTATGGTTTTGAAAGCGCATTTAGGCAGAAATATTTGGAAAGTTTAACGTTTTGAATTTAAGAATTTAATATATAGGCTATGTACTGTATATATATTTTTAATTTAATAATTTTTTATTTTATTTAATAATTTTTTATTATGGTGTGGTGGCAAGGATTTTGCCGTGGCGCCGCGCCACGCAAAACCTTGCCAGCGGAAACGTTGATATATATATATATATATATATATATATATATATATATATATATATATATAGCCATATCGGCACACTCCGGTACTTTAGGTACTTTCGTTGGCGAAATGCACCGGTACTTTACACTCCGGTACTTTAGGTGGCGATATGCACCTTGTACATTGGTTAAATCCCGCCATTAACAAAAAGAAGAACATTTGAAATAGCAGTTAGGTAACATAATCGCCAGGTAGCTTCTCGGTGTAACGTTATTCATTTTATACTTTGACGGCAAGAAAGTATCCTTGACCTGATGAGTTCATGGTATGCTACTATTATTCTGTGGTGCATATAGTTAGGTAAGTAACCGTGCTAACTACTAGCAGATAAATTCACCTAGGCTACGTTTCCAAGCTAACCTTAGCTGCTAGCTAGATTCCTGGTTTCTTTGCTAGCTAACGTTATCTGTTCAAAAAGCGTATCTTAAAGTTACTTTGGGTACCGCAGAAGCGAGCTTACAAAGGTGGATACGTTTTGTTGTAGATAATTCAATTGGTTTTCTAAATCGTAAGGTCGCATAGTTCAGTAATATAGGTAAGGTAATAGGCCGTTCATGCCGTTCCATGTGATGCTTAGTTTTACTGGCTTTTTACAACGAAAATAGAAATTTGCCGTTTCTTACTCTACGCTGTAAATCGTGCATGTTAGCTCACGGTAGTTAGTAGAAATCATAGATACTTAACGTTAATTTAGGGTAGACATCTAGCTCAGTAATTCTGAAACCGCATGCGGGTATTGTTTCAAGCAGTCTGGTACTCAGTTAAGGTTGCTGAACAAATGTGTTCAACTTTTTCCATAAAATTTAAAATTAACGCAGTATAGCTTTGGTTCATTATCATTTGCTTTGTCTTTGAATTTTTCATTTTCTATCAAATGGTTAATTTAAATGGCCAGATGTCTACACTTTCACAATTAAGAGCATATTGATTTACCTCAGTCTATGTTGATCAGTTCAATTTTTATTTTTTATGTGATTGTTTACAATATAGCACAATGTGAATGTGGGTCTTTTATTCTTCATGGCATGCATTGCTCTTTCTGACATAGTGCATCTTAAAATGACAAATAATCCCATAAAACGTGTCAAGTGTCCAGTTAAAAAGAACAGCCTGTTAAAATTTTGGGATTGAAATTGTGGTTGGAACAAAAACAAACACATATAGAAGTATGTTTGAGAACCACTAAACTAGCTAGCTGCATTCTAAACGAAAATGTACTTAGTGTATGTCTAGAGTATTAGTTTTTGAGTTTTAATTGAAATAAAACAAAGCTTATTTCATGGAAAAAAGGCTTGTTTACTTCCAGCAGATGCACTGCCAGTACAACAACATGAAGTGTGTGTGAAGGCGTACAATGTTTGTGCATGATGGTAATATTTTGAACAGCTGTACTTGTTATTTCAGTGTGAAGCATCAGCCGCAACTTAATTGATGAAAATGACATCCATTATCAAGCTGACTGCCCTCTCCGGTGTGCAGGAAGAATCTGCGCTTTGCTACCTGTTACAGGTGGATGAGTTTCGTTTCTTACTTGACTGCGGTTGGGATGAGAGCTTCTCTCTAGACATCATCGATGCTATAAAAAGGTATTCTTTTTAAAGCGCCTCTTGATTCTTCTCTTTTCTTATACAAAATGGGGCTTATTGGTTGTAGAGGAGGAAGGTCTGTGTGGACTTGTGTTCCCACACATTCTGGGATTTTCCATAGTGCTTGAATATTCTTGCGGCTTAAGTTCCATCCTTACTGCTAAGGATTTTCACTGAGTACGTTAACCTTTTGACAACATGATCATTTGTAATGAGGGTGGTAATAAGATTGGAAGTTGTCTTTGGGGGGAAAATCGTTGCATTTTGCATTTGAAGTACTGTGAGAACCTGTACTTTGTCAGCGCTGATATCTGGTCTCTTGGTACGGTCTCTCAAGGCATGTTCATCAGGTGGATGCAGTCCTCCTCTCCCACCCTGATCCCCTGCACCTTGGAGCTTTGCCGTATGCTGTAGGGAAACTAGGCCTTAACTGCACCATTTATGCCACCATTCCTGTGTACAAGATGGGACAGATGTTCATGTACGACTTGTATCAGGTGAGATGATAGCAGCTGTGTGTGATGCTGAATTCAGGTTCCCATTTATAAAATTTCTTCCCATCTCTATTGTTCCAGAGAAATGTGTTTGTGAAAGCTCAGCCGTTCCCTTTTTGTTGAACCTCAGTGCTTTTTGTATTTGAGCCTGAGTTTGTAAGAGAATCGTAAATTACACACGCAAAGAACACCTTAAACATTTTCAGTGGATTAAGAATATAAGGAGATGTTTGACGATTTCAGAAACCATTTCCCAGATGTTTAAGTTTGTGTTGGACTTGTTGATTGACAGACAACAAACAAACAAATTTTAAGCATTTCTAGTCCATCACAACAGGGTTTTCTGTAACAGTTTTACAAACTGAACCCAGAACCCATAATGGGGGACAAACACATAATACCTGGACATTTGTGGCTGGAAGTTAAATGCAACATTGAGAACATTCATCAAAAAAGGCGGACTGAATAAAAATGATGTGTGGGGTTCATATGGGAATGTAAATGACTGAAAGCACCATTCTGTCCCTTGTTTCATCAGTCTCGTCACAATACTGAGGACTTCACCTTGTTCACCCTGGACGATGTGGATTCTGCCTTTGACAAGATACAGCAGCTAAAGTACTCTCAGATAGTGAATTTGAAAGGTAAGAATGCTGAAAAACATCAAAACCTGTTTGTCAGGTTAATGGTTGTGTTTTGAAATGGTGTTTGGATTAGCTTTCTTGTAAAACAATGGCAGATTGTTCAGAGAAGTGTCTTTTGCAGGGAAAGGGCATGGCCTGTCCATCACCCCACTCCCTGCCGGTCACATGATTGGCGGAACCATTTGGAAGATTGTGAAGGATGGGGAAGAGGAGATTGTGTATGCTGTGGACTTCAACCACAAGAGGGAGATGTAAGTGTACCATGGAAGTTAGGGGTGGTAGTCTCTAGGCACCTCACAATTTGATTAAGATTTCGATTAATGCATTACATTACATTACATTTATTTCGCAGACGCTTTTATCCAAAGCGACGTACAAAAAGTGCATATCATGGTCGTAGGCAACTGCTGAACACAAGTTCAGAAAAGTATAATACTTATTTTGTACAGCTATTTCTAGCCAAGAACACAGTTCACACAGTGAACACTATTCTAACCTAACCTCTGCAAAGCCAACTAGGCAGAAGAATAAGCTACAGTATTAGGACAAATACAAATTACCAAAAGGTGCTGGGATGGGGCAACATGTAACAAGTGACATGAAAAGGGGGGGGGGGGTTTGTTTTTTTTTAATTAAAGAGTGAAATATACAGCATGGTGGTGGTTAATCTAGGTATAGTCTGAAGAGATGAGTCTTCAGGCCACGGCGGAAGATGGGTAGTGAGGGGGAGGTTCGGAGAGGGACGGGAAGTTCGTTCCACCACTGGGGAGCTAGGGTGGAGAAGCTCTGTGATCCCTTTGGGCGGGTGGGAGGGGGACATGCAGGATGAGTCGGGCAGCGGCATTCTGAATCCTCTGAAGTGGCTGTATGGCACAAGCTGGCAGGCTTGCAAGGAGAGAGTTGCAGTAATCAAGGCGAGAGGTCACCGTAGCCTGGACGAGCAGCTGGGTGGAGTGCGTTGTCAGGTATGGTCGAATCCTTTTGATGTTGTACAGAAGGAATCTGCAGGACCATGATGTTGCCTTGATGTGCTCCTTGAGGTCCAGTTGGCCATCCAGGACCACCCCCAAGCTCTTGGCAGAGTGAGAGGCAGTCACTGTGGTGCCATCAACCGTGATTGAGAGCTCACGAAGTAAGGACGTCTTGCACAGGAAGAAGAGCAGCTCAGTTTTGTTGAGGTTGAGCTTCAGATGGTGGCTGGCCATCCAGGTGGAGATGTCAGCCAGGCAGGAAGAGATCTTATCATTGACCTGTGTGGCCGAGGGGGGGAAAGAAAAGAAGAGTTGTGTGTCATCTGCATAACAATGATAGGAGAAGCCATGTGAATTAATTACTGAACCAAGAGATCTGGTGTATAAGGAGAACAGCAGAGGACCCAATACAGATCCCTGCGGCACTCCCGTAACAAGTGGATGAGAAGCAGAGGCAGACCCCTTCCAGGTGACCTGGTAGGTCCTATCTGCAAGATAGGAAGCGAACCAAGACAGGGCAGTCCCGGCGATTCCCATCCCAGCCAAGGTGGAGAGGAGTATTTTATGGTTGACCGTGTCGAAAGCTGCAGACAGGTCAAGAAGGATCAGGACAGAGGAGAGGCGTGAGGCTCTTGCAGTGGCAAGTGCCTCAGTCACAGCTAGGAGCGCAGTCTCTGAGTGCCCGGATCGGAAGCCAGACTGGTGAGGGTCTAGCAGGTTGTTCTGATGGAGAAAAGAGGTTAGTTGTTTAAGAACTGCTCGTTCAAGGGTTTTGGACAGAAAGGGTAGAAGCGATACAGGTCGATAATTTGTTACATCGGAGGGGTCTGAGGTGGGTTTTTTTAGAAGTGGGGTAACACGAGCCATCTTGAAATCAGAGGGAACGTGACCAGAGGAGAGAGAGGAATTAACAATAGAGGACAGATAGGGAAGGAACTCGCTGGAAATGGATTGGAGAACTTTAGATGGGATGGGGTCAAGTGGACAGGTGGTTGCACGGTGAGAGGTGATGAGTTGTAATACATCGGAGTCCTCCAGCATCTCGAAGGAGGTCAGTGTGGCTGTGGGTTTGTCCCGGGGGGTTGGGGGGCTCACTGGATGGGCGAAGGAGTTCCGGATTGTAGCCACCTTTCCTTCAAAGGCGGCCAGAAAGTCATCTGCGGAGAGGGAAGAAGGTGGGGGTGGAGGAGGAGTGAGGAGGGAAGAGAAGGTGGAGAATAGTTTGCGTGGATTAGAGTCACATGCACTGATCTTGGATTGGAAAAATGAGGCTTTCGCTGAGGTGAGGGCAGATGTGAAAGCCGCCAGCAGGGTATGATATGCAGTCAGGTCATCAGAGGATCGGGATTTCCTCCACTTCCTCTCTGCAGCCCGCAGTGATGTTCTGCTGGAGCGTAGTGACTCAGTCAGCCATGGGCAGGGGGGTGAGGAGCGTGCTGGTTTGGAGACAAGGGGACAAAGTGAGTCGAGGGACTGGGAGAGGCAGGAGTTGAAGGTGGAGGTGGCAAGATCAACTGGCAGGTTAGAGAAAGACGCAGGAGGGGGAAGTGTAGACAGAGCAGTGGAGATGAGGGAGGATTGTGACAGAGTAGAGAGATTTCTCCTGAAAGTTACTGTGGGTGAGCTGTTGGATGAGTTGAGGGGGTGTAGATAGGAGAGGGGGAAAGAAAGAAAGAAGTGGTCCGAGACATGGAGGGGAGTCACTGTAAGTTGGGGAATGGAGCAGCTTCTGGTGAATACAAGGTCTAGTTGGTTACCAGCCTTGTGTGTGGGGGGGGAAGAGGACAGGGATAGGCCGAAAGACTGGAGGAGTGAGGCAACCCTGGACAGTTGGGAGGTCTCTGGTGGGAGGTTGAAGTCTCCCAGAAGAATAGCAGGAGTGCCATCCTCAGGGAGGGAGCTCAGGAGAGTGTCCAGCTCATCCAGGAAAGAGCCGAGTGGACCTGGAGGACGGTATAGAACAATAATGTGAAATTTTGAGGGATGAGTTACAGTAATTGCGTGAAATTCAAAAGAGGAGGAAGTAGGGTTAGGACTGGGGAGGACACAGAACTTCCAGGACAAGGAAATGAGCAAACCGGTACCCCCGCCTTGGCCAGAGGCCCTGGGGGTGTGCGAGAAGGAGTATCCCGCAGACAGTGCAGCTGGGGTGGCGGTGTTATCGGGAGTGATCCAGGTTTCCGTGAGAGCCAGGAAGTCAAGAGACTTCGTCTTGGCAAAGGCAGTAATGAAGTCAGCTTTCTTGACAGCTGACTGGCAGTTCCATAGTCCACCTGTGACGGTGAGTTCCTGAGGTGTGAATAAGGGTGGGTAGATCATGTTAGATAAATTGCGCCTGCGGTGAATGGACCATTTGGGGCGAGGCAGCGCGCACAAGGGGATGGGGTTTATGAACATGACAAACTGACGACGAGGCTGCCTATGGCAGCCTCCGCTGGAGCTATAAATACCGGGTGACAATTATGTGCTTGCATCACCTTCATTAGGGCAGATAAGCACCAGGTGAAGCTACTTGAAATTAGCTCAACAATAGCGGGCAGTTAAACACCAACCCCCACACACAGTTTCACTAACGCGTTTAACTAACTAACAACAGCGAGTCAACTACAGAGATTCTCAGCTAACGCACAACTAAGTTCGCTGACTAGCAACAGTAGAGACAAGTTTAAAAAAGATTATCTTGAGAATGGTGCTAATGCAATTAGCACCATTCTCAAAGTATCTTTTTTTATTTTTTATTTCTAAACATGACACTTTTTCTTACTGTGTCACCACTACTTTTAAAACAATACATAATCATCAATGTCTAACATAACATATATTTTATAACATAAAATAAACCCTTAGATGAATGTACTTCGATTGTATTTTACAATATAGTAACAAATGGAAGTGTGCCAACTGGCAGGTTACACGTGTCAGCATATTTTCCAGCAAGAAAAAGAAATGTGCCTGTAGTAGCTTCTTTGGCTTAAATTAACATGGGCTTCAGCATGTCCTAAATTGCCCCTTTGTGATTCAAAGACGATGTGCATTCTTGTTTGACATCTTTGGTCATATTGGCTCAATGGCAGCAAAATGCATTTAGACCTGCAGATTAAATTTCTCCATTGATTTTTATTTATTTATTTGTTCTGTATGCATTGATTCAATTTTCACATGTGACTACTAGGGGTGGACCGATCATGAAATCAGCCGATTCTGATAGCTGATTTGTAAAGTTTAAAAAAAAAAAATTGTTTGTGACGAAGAAAAACTTATATTGTTGTCGTAGCCACACAGTGAAGGAGCTCTGATTCAGTGTGGCTATGTCTTTTCTCAACTGCTTCCAGAAGAGTGCGTTTTGACGGCTTCACACCATTATCTGCCCCAGAGCCTTATCATAAGGAGACGTTTCAGTGCACCGTGGGCGGAATGACATCTACCAAAGTCATGTGTGTTAGTCGATTTCTCTAGTAATCTCCTGAAAAAGTGTCAACGTGTTTTAAATTTAATCTGAATCACCTTTATAAAATAATGCAGAAAATGCAAATATTGGACATGTTGCACTCAGACCTGCCAACCTGCATGCATTTTGTGTACCAACCACGCAATTCTTGGTCAAAATACACAGGTACGAAATGCTAGCTGAAACTACGCAAAAAAAACTAAAATATATATTATTGTAATTTAATTACGAAAAACAATTAAATAGTACAAAAAAAAATGAGATAAAATTGTGTATATAGTTAGCCGTAGCAGTAGCTGGCATACGATTTAGCCTCGTTAGGAGACGTGCGAATAACTGATGGAGTAATTTAGCTGCAGTAACTCAAACGCTATGGAGACTCCATGTTCAAACTTTGAATCGCGCACGCTCTGTTGGAGCAAAGTGACCATTGCAAAAGTGTTTGACTATAGACTGCTAACGTAGCAAATAATTCCTATTATTGCAGCCAGTCATCCGACCAGCCTTGCAGTTAGAAAATAATCATCACGTCAGATGACAAGGATACTAACAAGGAGAGAGGGAGCAGCAGACCTACTAAAAAGAATCGAGTCCATGCCCCCCAGAAGTTCCTCGCAAAATATCAGGAGCAATGGCCGTGCCTCCGCCCCTCAAAACGTCCGTTTTGCACATTGTGCAATTATGATTTTGACATTAGCCACCAAGGAGCTTCAGGTAATAATTTAGCTAAACCTCTAGTTACAAAGGCCTACGTTCATAGATAATTTTTCAATTGAATACTTTTTTTTTCCATTAGGCCTATATGGTGTGTGCCTATATAAGCTGATTCAATTATTTATTAAATAAAAATGGAAATCATGAACAGAAACTTTTATTTTATTTATAATCGACAGTGTTTTACATCCCAACATAAGTTTTTTTTTTTTTTTTTTTACATTACAACATAAGTTTCTGTAAATACTTGAAAATGAAAACATGTTACAATATACAAAATAAATTATTTCAATTTTTATTAAATAATTGAATGCAATTCACTTAGCTGATGGTTATCAGTTTGTATAAGCACACATCATATAATGAAATATTAATTATGAAAAAATTGTTTTAACCTCTTAGTGCACACCCCCTAGTGGTCGGCACGCCGGCGTGCCTACATTACTAAACTCAAACATTCGGTGCTACTGCAACCAAAGTGTGAGTTAAAAACAGAAACGCGTTGTTTTAGTTTCATTAGTAGACGATACACGACAACTATGCCGAAGACGGAGTTTTGCAGCCCCACCATTGTCGCTCTGGTCGTTCATTTAACACGCACCCCCTCCCTGCAGTCTCATCTAAAAAACACCCCCCACCCTTGACATAATGGACAATATTGTCTATCTTGGCATTCATAAAAATATTCTTTCACCACTAAAAAATCATATTCCGTCATAGCAACAAGATAAACCCGACAACAGCCCTAAGATATGCCTATACAGCAGTGAAAACGCTGCTCACTGAACAACGACATAAACGAGAAAAAGTTTTTAAAAATGATACCATGTCATTCTACAGTCAATATCTGGGACTAAATATTAAATAAATATAAATCCTTACTGTTGGTTTTACGTGTAGAGATGTCCCTTTTGAGACTGCGTGGTCATATATTGTCTTGGACAATCAGTTTGGGAAATATAGGCGCATCTGTGACGCCTGGGTATCTTCCAAAATAGCTGTGCGTAATACCACACCTGTTGTTTACGGCGTCGTCGCCCTTTTTAGTACAGTCTGGCTTGATTGACAATTCATTTATTCAGTAGGTGAGAGTATGAGCTTTCTAACGATGTATAACATGTCTAATTCTGCTTTTGGAATAGCGTTTTATAGGTCAGCGTAACAGAAAATATTCTTAGCATCGCATTCACTTGCGCATTCACTCTATGTTAGCATAAAAATACGTTGCAGCTAACGAAGGGTGGTCAACGATATTTCGTAATTTCTTGGAAAATACTATTATTATTGAGGACTTCTGGACATAGCTAAGCCATATGTTTGCTGATAGACCTAGCTAACATCGTTTTCTGGAGCAAAACAGAAGCGAATAGGACAGCGTCATTGATACTGTCTCTGTCTCTATCTACTGAACATAGAGGAGATTTCATCATTGCTATGCTCGTATTACTGCTCAAAATATTTCGGTTATATACGTTATTTTTGAAATTAAGTATCTTTAAATAGGTTAGTGGTGTTATATAATGTGAATATTTCACACTGTAAATGATAGCGTTAGATGGTAGTGTAATAGTTTTTGTGAAGCATGCCACAGTGATGACGTCAGAGTTGGACCATTGCCAAAACGTGGTGGGTGGTCGAAAATTGTTTTCATGTTGTCCTACCCTCATACAAGAAAACATACGAGAGTACAGAGTATAGAAATACACACGAGTTAATTATTACACATTTAGGTACTGTACTGCATTGTGTGACAATATTTTTGCATTATTTTTTAAATCTGATAGCAATGTTTCATCTTAAACCTTCATAAGGGGCTCATTTATATGCTTTATAATGGACAAAAAGCATTTTATTCAATTTTGGAGAGATTTTGGATATGTTTCTGGACACCTAGCTATTTTAGACCACTGTACTGACTGAAAGCTTGTAATTCCCATTTGAAAATTATGCAACAGTGATTTTCTTGAGTCAAAACAATTGATTTGTATTGAAATATGTGACGGGTGCTGGAGAAAAGGTCCGCAAGTCGGAAATCTTGAAATCGCGCTAGGAGGCAAAAAAGGTTTTTAAAATTTTTTTTTACTATTTTCCTTTTTTTCATATTACGAAAGTTAAAGTGTTGAAGAAGGCACTCAATAGAATAAACAACATTTTTAGGGTCACTAAATACTTATAATTTGTCAGCAAAGTCGGCTTGTTTTAGTGATTCTTACAGCCGGGTTTTGGAGGCGTGATGGGGGTGCGGTTTAATTAGCATGTTTGATTTCGTTGGCTATTTTCACTTTGTTTCGGTCAAGCCACCGCCCATAAATAAAGCCGTGTGGTAGTAGCCTATGTTTGTTTACTCTGTGAGGTTGCTACAATGGCGGACGCGCAATCAGTAGGTGAGAGTATAAGCTTTCTAACGATGTATAACATGTCTAATTTTGCTTTTGATATAGCGTTTTATAAGTTAGCGTAACCGAACATTTTCTTACAATGGCATTCGCTATATATATGGTAGCATTAAAAGACGTCGCACCTAACGAAACATTGTCAACGATTTTTCGTAATTCCTTGGAAAATACCATTATTATTGAGGACCTCTGGGCATAGCTAAGCCATATGTTTGCTGATAGACCTACCTGACATTGATTTACTGTCTGTGTCTCCATCTACTGAACATAGATAAGATTTCATTATTGCTATGTAAGTATTACTGCTCAAAATATTTCGGTTATATACGTTATTTTAGAAATTGAGTGTCTTTAAATAGGTTAGTGGTATTATGTAATGTTTAAATTATATCTTAAATCTTCGTAAGGGGCTCATATGCTTTACAATGGACAAAAAGCATTATATTCCTTTTTGGAGAGATTTTGGATTTGTTTCTGGACCCTTAGCTATTTTAGACCAGTGTTAATAATTTAGACATTTTGGGTAGATTTGGAGATGCTGGGTACACTGCTTAGTTTTTGCTTCATAGAGCTTTAGTAGTTCTACATATCCACCCTTAGATTTTATGAACTTGTGGTCAAGAAGTTTTTGATCCAGGACATGTATACTTTAACCTGCAATCTCACAGTATTTCATTGCGAACTAAAAAAGGAGCAAATTCATTTTAGATTTTTTGCCTTGACCATTGCATTTGTGGCACTTTATTTCTTACAAAATTATGAATATAAAGTAATCTAAGATAGTATTATAAATGGTACAAATGTATTGCTTCTTTTAAGAGATTTTTCTAGTCTCTGGTGTTCACATCTGGAGTTATAAAGCTTTAAATAGGGTAACCCCTAAATGGGCAAGGATTTACAGGTACTCTAGTGGGGGAGTGGTTGGGGTGGAGTTAACTAGCTATTGTTCCCACCCATTATCTCCCTGTGAGAAGTGTGAAAAGTTCAAGATCTTTCAAGGGGATTTTCTCTGCTACTTGATTTTAGGAGTACCAACATTCAAATAAGCATATCTTCTTAAAACCTTTTCAGATTTCAATGTATGACACATCATTTGAAAGCTTACAATCTGCACTTTCATAATCTGTAAAAAACTGAAAAATGACCTTGCCCTACTTGCGGACCAAAACACCAGCACCTGTCACATATGTGAATATGTTGTGATTTACAACAATGCATAATTTAGACATTTTGGATAGATTTGGAGACGCTGGGTACACTGCTTAGTTTTTGCTTCATACATCTATAGTAGTTCTACATATCCACCCTTAGATTTTATGAACTTGTGGTCAAGAAGTTTTTGATCCAGCACAGGTGTAGTTTAACCTCCTGTATATCTCATATCTCTCAGTATTTCACTGCAAACTTAAAAAGTGCAAATTTATTTTTGATTTTTTGTCAAAACAATTGCATTTGTGGCAGTTTATTTCTTTCAAAATTATGAATATAAACTAATCTGCATTAGTATTGTAAATTGTACAAATGTCTTGCTTCATTTAAGCCATTTTTCAAGTCTCTGTGGTGTTTACATCTGGAGTTATAAAGCTTTAAATAGGGTACCCCCTAAATGGGCAAGGATTGGCAAAATTTGGCTTGTGTCTTAAGAGGTTAAGCAGGCATACTCAAACTTTTGACTTGCAAGTGTATCATAATATAGCCCAGTGCAAGTAATATTTTACAATCAGGTCGAATTATACGATTTTGCCTGATCACTTCAGCAGTCAAAAGAATTATGAAGAAAGGCTTGTGTGTGTGTGCGTGCAAAGCGAAGTGGTGCAAAAGCATGTGACCTAAGCGTTACACTGACTATTGTGGTACTCAAAATATTTTCCTAAGGTTGGCAGGTATGTGCACTGGCTGATTATTCATCAGACTATTATGAGGATGTTGTTGAGCGGCTTCATTTTGATGGCTGCCTATATTTATTTGAACTGGAATACCCAGACAAAGACAATTTTATCAAATTTAGTTCAGACAATTATTTTTAATTTTGACAAATTTATTTAAACATCCACATTCATTTTCTCTTCCCAATAACAGGTTTAGATAAACTGGACTTGCTGGAATGTACATTGAATCTGTAGCCTTAATATACCCCATAGACACAGACGCCGTGGTGAAGCTACTAGCATAGAGGAAAAAAATGTCTAAAAAGCCAAAACTTGACAATGAAGCAGTTACATAAAGTACTATCAGAACCTAAAGAATTGATGAAAAACTTTGCAAAAATAAAACCCAGGTTGAAAAAAACAGACTTGTAATATCCGCTTCCCCTTTGTATTGTTTTCAGTCAGCTGACATTTTGGGAAATAATCATGATTATATCGCGCAATACTTATTGGGTTTTCTGTATTTAGGCTGTGGAACCCTCTTTTTTTCTTTTTTTTTTCTATGTGGAAAATGCTTATAGCTCCCAGATGGTATGTTGAAAACTCTTGAAACTTGGGAGGCATGTTATGGATCTGTGAAATTGCAATCTGTTAGAACACAGCAGCAATTGACCGCATGGTGGTACTATAGACCAATTCATAACTTTTTAACAGTTTGACTTGCGGTGGTTTAGAGTTTCATTTGGTGCTGTCTTCCCGAAAGGTCTTCTCAGCTGAGGCAAATTTGCAAAAATAAATTTGTTGTTTGAAATAAAAATCTGAAGTGCTAGGCGAAATATTTTCCTGAGTAAATGAGCAAAATCCAAAAACTTACATTTACAGTGACTCTCCCCTACATTAAGCATTCATGTGACCCATAGAAACAAAAAAGGTTTCCTAATTAAACTAAAACATCAAAAAAATTGCAAGTGAAATTATCTTAACTAAATTTCATTTGGAGATCTCAATTCAACCTGTGCCCCACAGGTGCCCTTTGTTTTGCAAATGAGAAATTGGAGTGTAAATTGGACGGGAGTAGCTTGGCTCTGAAAAAAGACTGGTGATTCTTGGAGTTATTTGACCTGCCAGCAAACTTTGTACACATCCTGCTTGTTTCCCCAAAATGAATGTTTTGTAAGTGTTCCACACCAAACATATTCACAACCATGTAGGCCTATTTTGGGCTTTTGTCCTCAGTGCTTTGAGTTATAATTGTGCTTTTTGAGTAAGCCTATTTACATGCATTTGGTTTCACTAATATTAAAGATTTAATTAATTTTATTAGTGAGGTTGCTTCAGCAAACTGACTGCTTGTTATATTGCATACTTACTATAAATATTCTTACTAGTGTGTTTAATTCAACAACCCAGTGCCTCTTGCATACATATTATTTTTCTTACTCTTATTTTCTTTTTGCCAAAATTTCTGCCCTCTACTTCTCCTTATAGCTTTTAAGCTAGACAAGTGAGTCTGTTGGTCGACTCGATGCGCCCCCCGCACGGGCCACCACTGTGGCAAGTGAGTGCCACCCCTCCTGCCCTCCAACAGACTCACTTGAGACAACGTTTAGGGTTTTTAGCACTGCGTGCTCTTTTATTAAGCCAACGGCTTTGCTTGGCTACAACGTAACACAGATCTTTTTTGTTTTCGGTAATTCTGTGCAGTTCCATCTTCTCTCCGACGTTTGCTCCCTAAGACTCCCGGTCTCCGCTTTTAAAAACCCCAGGCTCACGGTTGAAAACAATCAGAGGCAATCAGCGCAATTAAACAATTGATAATTATCGGCGCTGATTACCTCCACCTGACAGTTGTGACGAAGGATCCGAGAGCCGCTCCTCTCACTCTCTCTCTCTGCAGCCGACGCTCAAACCACGCCCACCCCACCACAACACCATTTTTATGCCTGCGAAGCAAGCCACTAAGTGTATTCATAACAACCAAATGCTTATAATAGTGGCAGTGAAATGATAACATTACATAACGTAACATAAATGACGAGAAGAGGCCATACAGTCCAACAATGCTTGCCATTTTCCTAACTAAATTTGTGCTGATTACCTACATTCTAGATGGTATCTAACACCATATCAAGCCTAGTCTTGAAAATCCCCAGTTTCTGCCTCTAGTACAGGCTATTCCACTCATTGACTAATCTCTCTGAAAAAATTCTTTCTAATGTCTGTACAGAATTAATTTATTTGTCCTCTCGTTCTACTAACAGATCTCAATCTGAAGAATCTCTTGTAGTTCACATTGTTGGTCCCCTTTATGAATTTTAAAGCCTCAATCAAATAAGCCCTGAGTCTCCTTTTACTAAGCTTGAAGAGGTTAAGCATCTTAAGTCTTTCCAAGCTTTTATCTTTCATAACAGGAACCAATTTGGTTGCTGCTCTTTGAACCTTTTCCAGAACCACTATATCTTTCTTGTAGTATGGTCCCCAGAACTGCACACACTACACAGTGTGGTCTAACAAATGTATTGTATGAGTATAACTTTCTTGGATTTATACTCAATACTTTTGGCTATATATCCCAGCATCCTGTTGGCCTTTTTTTTTTTTTTACAGCACAGTCCGTAGAACCTGAAAGGCTTTGATAAACCATTACTTGCAAGTCTTTTTTAATTTGAACACATTCCATATCACCGCAGACAGGCATCAAACATTTATAAAAGAGGATTTTCGGTTGCAAACTGGCATTTAGCGACTGGTATTGTGCAGCCAGTCGGCTGTGTTATTGTAATCTAGCCAATATAACTACGCTACATTAATATTTTCAAACTCTATAAATATCACACCCCTAACCACAAAAATGCTATGCTATATGTTATGTGTTATAGTTAAATTATTCAGCGGATAAAAACATTATGTCGAGGCCCTGTCCATCCGTCCGTCGTCCGTCAACAATTTGGTTTCCGCTCATTTAACAGAAAATGCCTTTGTCACCTTTGGTGGTTATGTGGACTTGTCCACACAAAGGCTGGTTTCGATCAGTGATGCCACCGCTCATTCAATATGGCTGCCACGGCCACCATCTTGAATTCGGTTTCTGCTCATTTAACAGAAAACGCCTTTGTTGATTGGGCTGATTTTTTGGTGGTGAACTGGACTTGACCACACAAAGGCTGGTTTCGCTCGGTGACACCACCGCTCATTCAATATGGCCGCCACGGCCACCATCATGAATTTAGTTTCCACTCATTGTCGCCTTTGTCAATCAGGCAGATTTTTTAATTGGATTTGACTACACGAAGGCTGGTTTTTATCGGTGATTAATGTTTTCTCTTCTACTCTCATCAGATTCTTCTGTTAAATTTTAGTATATTAACAATAAAAACATTACTTAAGTTTGCAACAAAGTTGCATTTCTGTTAATTCTGTGAAGTTTTACAATAAATTATTGTGCCAGAAAGTACCTGTAACTTCATTATACGAGAGTGGAATTTCATTGGAGCGGTTTACTATCTGCTAGCTAACTCGACCAAATGAATGTGTGATAAGAGGAAAATTGGACCTGTCACATTTGCTTTGATATGGTTCTTTTTATTTAGTGAGCTAATTGGCCAGATGTCCCGGCATTCTTCAGTAGGCTTCTGAAAGTTGTAGTACATCAGGTCATAAGTTTTCCACAACTCTGGCGCCTGTTGCCATTTAGCTGTCTCCAGATAAATTATTTGTTTATCTTGGCGTTCAAACTGATATTAGTCGATGAGAGAAAATGGAGGCCTCAATAGTTCAACTGGTTTTTGTTAGTGGTAAATCTGGCAGAACACCATGTAACTTGAAACAGTTTTGGAAACACTGGGTAGTCTTGCTTTGGCATACAGCTTGTTTAATCGTGTGAGGTAAACCGATATTGTTTCTTGTAACTTGGTGTAATTTTGATATCAATACTTTTAATGACAGGCCTAAATTTTGCCAGTTTGAATTAATGATTTTTAGACAGTGCTTCGTATGTGTGAGTAACTTTTTTTTGAGCCATTTTGAACGTTGGTAAGTAGAGCCCGACTGATGCCAGATTTTTGGGTCCGATGCCGATCCCAATTTTGGAGAGTCCTAGCCCACCGATTACTGATGTTTTGACCGATATTTTGTCAAAGTGCAACATTTTCAAATCAATTTGAAAAACTTAGATTTTATTAAATTTTCTATATTAAGAACATTTAACTTATAAGCAAACAAATAAAAATAAAAATAAACACACAAAGAACTTTTTAGATAAAAAAAATGTAAAAGATGATATTAAATTAAATATATATATATTCACCCCATCTTTAAGTGTGTGAAATCAAAATAACTCCACACCTTGCTTTTACTCCTTTCTTTTCCAGCCTTTCTATAAAAAATTAATTTTAAAAAATCAGTTTTCCAGTTTCAAACATGTATTTTTATGAATATTATTATTGTTGTTGTTATTCATTTGTTATTATTATTTCTTAGTATATATTCTCAGTACATTAATTATATTTTCTTATTTTATTCCTACTACATGATCTCAAAGAGTAATACTATCTAGCGAGCTTCCCTGTCCACCCGAATTCGGTGGTGAAAATAACCACAATGCGCTCTGACGTGTGACTAGATGACACACTCGCTCGCAATAACGCATTAGCTATTGACACAGCCTCATTATTTCTTATTATATATTCTCAGTAAGTTAAATAAATTATATTTTCTTATTTTATTTCTACTACATGATCTCAAAGTGTAAGATATTATCTAGCAGAGCTAATGAGTGAATCAAGTGTAACGTTAGATGAAATTAAATTGACTGGATGAAATACGTGAAAAAACTACAATGCGCTTTCATGCAGGTTACCCGCGCTAACTGTTGGTTGATTCATTTCTCCAACAGCAATCCTTCTCTCATGTTATCATGACAAAGCTAGATAACATGGCTTAAAATGATCCATGTTAGAAGTGTTTTATCTGCGTTTTTACTGTCTGGTTAGCTTGCTACGATGACGCGTGACTAGATGACACACTCGCCTGCAATAACGCGTTGGTTATTGACACAGCATCATATAGTAGCTAATATAATTATCTCAGATAAAAAAACAAATGTGTGATGCATTCAATGACCATTTTATTTTGGCTGGTTATTTATTTGAGGATACAGCGATGTCCTCTGGAAATGTACCCATATATACATATTTGCAAGACGATATTGTCTGAATTTTTACGCAGAGTGCGCTTTTTTTTTCTATAAATATTTGGAACTTCAGCTCTTCTCCGAATGAGCAATAGGTTTTATCACTGAAACTAAATGTAGAAAAGTTGGCTTTGCTGAACAACCTTAGATTTTCATTTTCATTTCACAAATAGTAAGTAAATATATATGCTTATAGTGGTTTTTTGCCCTTCTTGATAAGCAACTTCATTGCTGGCGATTTCATAAAACTTCTGAAATTCATGGCTAGGGTCTCCAAACTTGCTTCCAGTGCCTGCTGGGAAGTTTTTTTCTTGGTCACCATCGTAGAACCAAAGGAATAATAATAATAAAATATAAAGCAGTTTTTAAAGCAGGGATTCATAACCATGTTCATTGAAGTCTACCATTCTGTCTGTGGTCGAGTAGATGTATGGGAATGAATCGTTCTGTAGGTAGGCGGGGGCTATCTTGTTTGCTGCAGTGTAGGCGAGGGTCAGGACTATGAACCTGATCCTGGCAGCGACCAGTAGTAGTGGAGTGAGCTCAGCAGAGGAGTGACGTGGGAGAACTTGGGAAGGTTGAAGATGAGTGTGGCACCATCATTTTGAATCATTTGTAGAGGCTGTATGGCACATGCTGGCAGGCTTGCAGGGAGGGAATTGTATAAGTAAAGACAGGAGGTCACCATAGCCTGGACAAGTAGCTGGGTAGTGCGTAGTCGGGTATGGTCGAATCCTCCTGATGTGTTGTACAGCAGGACCGTGATGTTGCCTTGATGTGGTCCTTGAAGTCCAGCTGGCTGTCCAGGACCACCTCCAGGCTCTTTGCTGAGTGAGAGGAAGTCACTGTGGTGCCATCAACCTTGATTGAGAGCTTGCGTAGTAGGGAGGTCTTGTAGGGGATGAACAGTAGCTCATTCTTTCGGATGAGACGTTAAACCGAGGTCCTGACTCACTGTGGTCACTAAAGATCCCATGACACTATTCGCAAAGAGTAGGGGGTTCCCCAGTATCCTGGCTAAAATCCCAGATCTGGCTCTCACAAAAAAAAAAAAAACTTGCCACTTAATCATCCCCTGATTTAATTGGCTAAAAAAAAATGTTCTCTCCCTCCATTGGAACTGCTCAGTGCCCAACAATAGAGGATTGTGACTGTGGGGTGAATGTGTTTGAGTGTGAAGCAGGGCGTTCCTGCAAAAGAGCATCCGTGCTCAGTGAACCTACCCCGGGTAAATAAAGGTTAAATTAAAAAAATTTTAAAAATTGTTGAGACCCGAGTACCTAATGCTCACTAGCATCTGAGACTAAAAAACATGATACAAATAAAGTTGAATTGATTCCTTGGATAGGCATTCAGGCCTCTGAACAGCGATGCAAATTCCAAATGTTTTTTTTTTCTTTTCTTTTTTCCTTCTTTCTCTCTCTCATAGACACCTGAACGGCTGCTCTCTGGAGATAGTGAATCGGCCTTCCCTGCTCATCACAGACTCTTTCAACGCCACCTACGTGCAGCCACGCAGAAAACAGCGTGATGAGCAGCTCCTTAGTAAGTCCAGCCAATAAAGCACTTCTTAATTCAGTTTATTTGTCCTCCAGAGAAAGTCCAAAGAAGCTATGGTGAGCAAATGAAGCACCCTGACTTTTGTGTCTTCCACTTCACCCGCCTCCCACTCAACACCCCCCCCAGCCAACGTGATGGAGACCTTGCGAGGCGATGGAAATGTGCTGATCGCTGTGGATACAGCAGGCCGGGTTCTGGAACTGGCACAGCTGTTGGATCAGATCTGGAGGACAAAGGATGCTGGACTTGGGGTTTACTCTCTCGCCCTCCTGAACAACGTCAGCTACAATGTGGTGGAGTTTTCGAAGTCCCAGGTCCGCAGCACCATTCTTTCTATAGACCATGTCTTTTCCACGTTCTCCCCATTCTTCCCTGTGCTCTTTATTTCACTCACTCACTCCTCTTCATTCAAAGCATACTGGAATCGGACAGCCCTTATGTTCATGTACATTTGAGGCCAAAAGTTTACATACACTAAAGCCGGACACCCAACCACGTGTAGCGACCGTGAGCGCACTACGCGCGTAACTGAAGCGTAGCTGAAGTACTGTTATTACAACGGCAGCAGGCGACGTCCTCTACACCAGATGCGAATGCGTCGCGAACCGGCTGTGAAGCTTGTGCGACACAAGCGAACTGAAGCGTAGTTTTTCGCTTCTGTTCTATTTTTTCGGCTTGTCGCGCGTCACAATGACCTGTTTATACACAGAAATATGCCCTAAAATGCTAGGTATACATGCTCTGATTTATATTTCATCCTTATATTAGGCTACTGGGGGTGTGTCCATAGTTCCCTCCCAGATATTTTATAAGCAGCCAAAAAAATACAAGCCTTTTCGTTTTTGTGTTGTCCTTGCAGAAAAAAAAAAAACTGGAACCTGGGGAAAAGGCAAACTTAGTTTCGCTATCTTATTTTGCGGAGGGGGTGGGGTAAATTTGAAAATACACCACAGAAAGACGTAGCCTATTGAATGATGTAGAAGTGAATGCACCGAGCAGCGGTTTTTAACCAACCATTGCTCAGTCTATTTGACTTCTCCGATGTCTTCGTTCGCCGTGCTTTCAAAAAGGGCTTAAAATAAAAATCAGATAATCCACAGAGCTTTAAAAAATTGTATTATTTAGTGGTCTTGCCGATGAAAATGCACCTATTTTATAAATGAAGTTGTAAGCAAGCCTTTATTGCACTTGTACTTCAAAGCTTCCGGTGTTCATGGCGTTGTGGTGTTCATATCCCTTCAAGATTAAACTGTTACGCTGTCTTTTTGATGATTAGCTGATTTTTACTAAATCTGATCCTATAAATGTTGTGACGTGAATGACAGGATGACACGGGAATTCCCAATGGTTGAATACAGATTATTTATTATTATTATGATCATTATATATTCTTCATAAAATTGGCACACTTGTTAACCAAGCAAATAAATTAATACAGTTTGAGATTGATTATTATGCAGGCTACGTTGCGATTTAAGATTATGGTAATTCTTGAAAGCGTTTACTTTCTCACGTATTTACATGAGTTAACGAAATATTACCAAATTAACAAACTGTTAACAAACACCAAGTATTCACTTAATCCATAATCAACAGTCGTGAACAAACGTGAAATACACGATGTAATCCCGCTGCAGACTACAAGAGCTACTAGGAATATAGAGCTTTAAGCAAGCCTTTGCCCGACACAAACGGAACCAGTGTAGACACGCTATGCGCCGCGCTGTGCTGCTTCGCCGTGCTGCTTACGCGCCGCTTACGCTACGCTTGCGGTGGGTGCCCGGCGTTAGGCTAAAGAGCTCAAACTCAACTCCACACATTTCATGTTGCCATACATTTCTTTTGGCAAGATTCCAGAAATCGATGTAAGAAATCGATTTTATCCACAGAAATGGCTATACAAAAAGGCTAAATAAATGTCGTAGTCGCGATCGCCGTCGTAGACGTCAGAGGGAAATGTCACTGACAAAGTGACATTTTCCTCTGACGTCTATGACGGCGACCGCGACCACAACATTTCTTTTGCCTTTTTGTATAGCCATTTCCGTGGATAAAATTGCATTTATTACTATTTTCTGTTAAAACATTTAATTCATATCCAGGGAGATAGCTAATTACTTGCAAGTTAGATGACGTGTAGCCATTTACTAATACAATTGAATTTCAGGCCGGAAAATAACCCATTAAACCAGAGAAATTTCAGAGTTGTCTTAGAATCTTTATCGCCAAAGAATGTAGCAAGGCTGGCTGTGTCGGCACTGCAACGGACGCTGCAACAAAACTTTAAGTAAGGCACGATGGGTATAACAACTGTTTTAGAATGTCATTGCGTCACCCAGATCATTTTTGCAGCCCGGATCAAAATTGGTGTGATAGAATATAATGAGAGCCCCTGAAAGAGAGTGTAGCGGCACCTCTTTTGTCGGCTTCAAATCCAAAATGTTGCCATATTGGCGCAGTTTTCGTTTTCTTTGACAGTAACTCCATGTCTCCAAAAAACACATGAACTTTCTAGTAAACAACACACTGTGCGTCGTGCGCATCGTTTTCCCCCCCCACCCACCTTTGATTGCTCTACTGAAATTTGATCTCCTTGTTGCTGGCCTCGGCACTAAATTACGCACGGCCTGTCAATATATACATTTTTTTTTTTGCACTCAGACACTAGTGGCTCCGTTTATAAGCAAACGTAATATTATGTTAATCACATTGTCATATTGCTTATTACTAATGCAATACAAGTTGGATTTAGCGCCGTCGGCACAGGTTGCTGATGTAGGCTACTTTTTAATTTTCCAGAACGTCTCATAATGACAAATGCCGGTTCAGTTGGTTCACATAAAATCAAACCGGTTTAAGCTCGTACACCAGACTGGACCGGCAAAACCGTTAACCGACCCAACCCTACTGAACAGTGGTTTTTTTCTCTTTAGATTAGCTAGAAATCCTTTTTAGTCTTTCCTTGTTCCCATTCCAGTTTTCTTTCTTTCTTGAGCTCTATTTTGCATTTTAGTATTTTGTTAGTAGTAATAGTTTTTTGTTTAGAGGTAGGTTTTCTTATCATATTTTCACATTTTGCAACATAAAACTCATGTAAGACCCTAGTAGTGATGTCAAACCCATTTTGGTGATTTTTCAGAAAACGTATTTTGACAGTTTATTTTTCCCAATGTCATAAATGCTCCTCAAATAACAACATATAAATAACATAACTTGTCAGAAAATAACATGTTTTCTTTAATACGATTTATTATCCTCTTCCCTCTTCTTGCGTAATCATTTTAGGTGCAGAGGGTGGTGACACTTTTTCACGGGCATTCATGGGCATTCCACGCACAAACATTAAAACAAAATTGGCATCTGGGCTCACTAACAGGTCATTTGACTTTGTTTATGAACATTTGTGCCTGTCCCTAATGCTGCACCGAAATCAATTGGGTCATTATTTAAAAAAATGTAACCTCATTGAAGGTATTATTACACATTTTTGTCATGAAAAACTCCCTGTAAATTGTTTTGCATGTTATTCGCTTATCATGTAATCATGCTTACATATATTTAGGTGTCCTAAAATGTTAAGCTGCCAGCATCCTGTGGAACTTAGAATTCTACAGCAATTTCATAAGCAAAATGTCACTTTAAAAAAAAAAAAAAAAGGCATTTTAGTTTTATGAATGGGTGTTTTTTAAAGATTCCGCTGAAAAAGATGGTCTGGTCGGTTAAAGGGCCCAACTGCAATGGAATTTCGAAGCCTCGGGGTCGCTAGGTTTAAAACTGAGACATTTTGGCTCTTGAGAGTAGCCTACATATTTCATTAAATGTTGCATCTCATAACAATACGAGTAAATGCGTACAATAAATAAATTTTACTGAACAAATAACACTAAATATTAGTTCATGTTGAAACTGTTGTTTCTGGAAATTCAGTGATTTATATATATTTATTTGATTATACTGTAGCACGTCTGCCATTATTCATGAAAAATAAACTGTCAAACTGTTTTCTGAAAAATCGCTTTGACCTCCCTAGGGATATGCATCATCGCACACTGGCAGCAGGTTGGGAACTGGGAATTGAAAAGAAGTGTCTCCTTTTCACCTTAATTTTTTAAAAATACACCCATTTGTTAAACATTAACAATGCTTTATACCACACTGTAGACAAGATCTTGGTGAAGCCTAGATAATGGGCACTACACTACATACCTGATTTTCTGTATCTTTTCAAGCAATAGATGGGCTGTAACATAAATTTCTTCATCAGTTTCTTTGATGACAGATTGTCCGATTTATACCTTTAATTACTAATTTGCAAAACAAAAGGAACCTGCTTGGTGCAGGGTGAACGGAGATCTCCAAGTAAAATTTAGTTAAGATCATTTCACTCACTTTCTTACAAATCTCTGAGCAAATTGAACATTTAACATGTTTCTGTGGGTTTTTACATGAAAATGTGGTTGTTTAACCTCGGCACACCGGCAGGCTGAGATTGCTGAACTCAGACATTCAGTGCTACTACAACAGAAATTTTGGTTTTGGAATATCGGTTTATAGGTCAACTGAAAGTTTTCTCACCATCGCATTAAATGCATTCACTCATTGTTAGCACTAGCATTCAAAGACGCTGCACCTGACGAAATGTCGTCAACGAACTTGCGTAATATCTTGTGAAATATTATTATTATTGAGGATTTCTGGGTATGCCTAATCCATATGTTTGTTGATATGCCTAGCTGACAGCGTTTTCATTTGTAATTTTGCATTTGGAATACCATTTTATCGCGTTCACTTACGCATTCAGCTACATCCTTTCTGGTGGCTAAGTCGCCAGGAAACCTCATTTGAACAACACAATCCGTACATGTACGTCTTCGTCAAGGTCTTATCTACATTGTGGTATAAAGCATTTGAGGTTTACGAATGTCTGTGTTCTGTAATTACGACGAAAAGGGAGATATGCACCGTCTCTGGGTTCTGAATACCCAGTAGATAAGCCAGGTGAAAACGTAGAGCGGAATGCATCGCGTGTGCAAAGCCGACCAATGCTGTAACTTCATTACTCACATATGAATTCTGTCACAGTCCCCATTAATTCTCTATGGGAAAAATTGCCCCAAAAAAGTCATATTTCTCAAAAACCATGCAGCAAAACTTTCCACAAAGTAATAGCACATGATTCCCAAAGAAGCTGGTCAGTTTGACATATTGCACGTGTATGTGGTGCGAAAACTCTGGGAGGAGTAGCGGTCCAAAAAATGGGTGGAATAATAATAATAACTAGACAATTCCTGCAGAAATTGTGAAGTGTGGTTGCCGCCAATGTAAAGTCGACTTCCTGCTGAACAAAGTGAACAGTGGTAGGTAGTTGCTATGATGTTCTGGTGGTGACTATGGTGTTTTAGGTGGTGTCTAGGGTGTTGCTATGGAGTTCTAGGCGGTTGCTATGGAATTCTAGGCGGTTGCTAGGGTGTTCTAGGTGGTTCTATGGAGTTCTAGGCGGTTGCAATGGAATTCTAGGCGGTTGCTAGGGTGATCTAGGTGGTTCTATGGAGTTCTAGGCGGTTGCTATGGAATTCTATGCGGTTGCTAGGGTGTTCTAGGTGGTTGCTATGGAGTTCTAGGAAGTTGCTAGGATGTTGCTAGGTGGTTGCTATGGAGCTCCAGGTGGTTGCTAGGGCATTGCTAGGTGGTTGCTAGGGTATTCCAAGTGGTTGCTAGGATGTTGCTAGGTGGTTGCTATGGAGTTATAGGTGGTTGCTAGGGTGTTGCTAGGCAATTGTTTGGTGTTCCAGGTCGTTGCTAGGCTGTTGCTAGGTGGTTGCTATGGAGTTATAGGCGGTTGCTAGGTGGTTGCTATGGAGTTCTAGGCGGTTGCTAGGGTGTTGCTACGTGGTTGCTTGGGTATTCAACGTGGTTGATATGGTGTTATAGGTGGTTTCTAGGGTGTTGCTGTGTTGTTGCTATGGAGTTCTAGGCGGTTGCTAGGGTGTTCTTGGTGGTTGCTAGGGTGCTGCAAGGTGGTTGCTACGGTATTCTAGGTGGTTGTTAGGGTGTTGCTAGGTGGTTGCTATGGAGTTCTAGGTGGTGGCTAGGGTGTTACAAGGTGGTTGCTATGGAGTTCTAGGTGGTCTCTAGGGTGTTGCTAGACATTTGCTATGGTGTTCCAGGTGGTTGCTAGGGTGTTGCTAAGTGGTTGCTAGGGTATTCTAAGTGGTTGCTAGGGTGTTGCTAGGTGGTTGCTATGGTGTTCCAGATGGTTGCTAGGACGTTGCTAGGCAGTTGCTAGGCTATTCTAGGTGGTTGCTAGGGTGTTGCTAGGTGGTTGCTATGGAATTCTAGGCGGCTGCTATGGTGTTCTAGGTGGTTGCTATGGAGTTCTAGGCAATTGCTAGGATGTTGCTAGGTGGTTGCTAGGGCATTGCTAGGTGGTTGCTATGCTGTTTTAGGCAGTTGCTAGGGTGTTAGAGGTGGTTACTAGGGTGTTGCTAGGTGGTTGCTATGGAGTTCTAGGTGGTTGCTAGGGTGTTGCTAGGTGGTTGCTAGGGTGTTCTCGGAGGTTGCTAGGGTGTTGCAAGGTGGTTGCTAGGGTGTTGCTAGGTGGTTGCTAGGGTGTTGCTAGGCAGTTGTTATGGTGTTCCAGGTGGTTGCTATGGTGTTCCAGGTGGTTGCTAGGATGTTGCTTAGTCGTTGCTATGGAGTTCTAGGTGGTTGCTAGGGTGATGCTAGGTGGTTGCTATGGAGTTATAGCTGGTTGCTAGGGTGTTGCTAGGTGGTTGCTATGGAGTTATGGCTGGTTGCTAGGGTGTTGCTAGGTGGTTGCTATGGAGTTATAGTCGGTTGCTAGGATGTTGCTAGGGGGTTGCTATGGAGTTCTAGGCAGTTGCTAGGATGTTGCTAGGTGGTTGCTATGGAGTTTTAGGTGGTTGCTAGGGTGTTGCTAGGCATTTGCTATGGTTTTCCAGTTGGTTGCTAGGGTGTTGCTAGGTGGTTGCTATGGAGTTCTAGGTGGTTGCTATGGTGTTGCTAGGTGGTTGCTAAGGCATTCTAGGCAGTTGTTAGGTTGCTCTAGGTGGTTGCTAGTGTGTTGTTAGGTGGTTGCTGTGGAGTTCTAGGTGGTTGCTAGGGTGTTGCTAGGTGGTTCCCATAGAGTTCTAAGCGGTTGCTAAGGTGTTGCTAGGTGGTTGCTATGGAGTTCTAAGCAGTTGCTAGGGTGTTCTAGGTGGTTGCTAGGGTGTTGCTAGATGGTTGCTATGGAGCTCCAGGTGGTTGCTAGGGCATTGCTAGGTGGTTGCTAGGGTTATCTAAGTGGTTACTAGGATGTTGCTAGGTGGTTGCTATGGAGTTATAGGTGGTTGCTAGGGTGTTGCTATCTGTTGTTATGGTGTTCCAGGTGGTTGCTAGGGTGTTGCTAGGTGGTTGCTAGGATGTTGCTAGGTGGTTGCTATGGAGTTATAGGCGGTTGCTAGGCTGTTGCTAGGTGGTTGCTATGAGGTTGCTATTGAGTTATAGGTGGTTGTTAGGGTGTTGCTAGGTAGTTGTTATGGTGTTCCAGGTGGTTGCTAGGGCATTGCTAGGTGGTTGCTAGGTGGTTGCTATGGTGTTCCAGGTGGTTGCTATGGTGTTGCTAGGTTGTTGCTATGGAGTTCTTGGTGGTTGCTGTGGTGTTGCTATGTGGTTGCTATGGAGTTATAGCCGGTTGCTAGGGTGGTGCAAGGCATTTGCTATGGAGTTATAGGCGGTTGCTAGGTTGTTGCTAGGGTATTCTAGGTGGTTGCTAGGATCTTGCTAGGTGGTTGCTATGGAGTTATAGGCGTTTGCTAGGGTGTTGCTAGGCAGTTGTTATGGTGTTCCAGGTGGTTGCTAGGGTGTTGCTAAGTGGTTGCTATGGTGTTCCAGGTGGATGCTAGGGTGTTGCTAGGTGGTTGCTATGGAGTTCTAGGTGGTTGCTATGGTGTTGCTAGGTGGTTGCTATGGAGTTATAGCCATTTGCTAGGGTGTTGCTAGGGTATTCTAGGTGGTTCCTAGGATGTTGCTAGGGTGTTGCTAGGCATTTGCTATGGAGTTATAGGCGGTTGCTAGGGTGTTGCTAGGGTATTCTAGGTGGTTGCGAGGATGTTGCTAGGTGGTTGCTATGGAGTTATAGGCGGTTGCTATAGTGTTGCTAGGCAGTTGTTATGGTGTTCCAGGTGGTTGCTAGGGTGTTGCTAGGTGGTTGCTATGGTGTTCCAAGTGGTTGCTATGGTGTTGCTAGGTGGTTGCTATGGAGTTCTTGGTGGTTGCTGAGGTGTTGCTAGGTGGTTGCTATGGAGTTATAGCCGGTTGCTAGGGTGGTGCTAGGCATTTGCTATGGTGTTCCAGGTGGTTGCTAGTGTGTTGTTAGGTGGTTGCTATGGAGTTCTAGATGGTCGCTAGGTTGTTCTAGGTGGTTGCTAGGGTGTTGCTAGGTCGTTGCTATGGAGTTATAGGTGGTTGCTAGGATGTTGCTAGGGGGTTGCTATGGAGTTATAGGCGGTTGCTAGGGTGTTGCCAGGCAGTTTTTATGGTGTTCCAGGTGGTTGCTAGGGTGTTGCTAGGTCGTTGCTATGATGTTGCTAGGTGGTTGCTATTGAGTTATAGGCAGTTAATAGGTGGTTGCTTTGAGGTTGCTATGGAGTTATAGGCGGTTGTTAGGGTGTTGCTAAGCAGTTGTTATGGTGTTCCAGGTGGTTGCTAGGGTGTTGCTAGGTGGTTGCTAGGGTATTCTAGGTGGTTGCTATGGAGTTCTAGGTGGTTACTATAGTGTTGCTAGGTGGTTGCTAGCGTATTCTACGTGGTTGCTAGGATGTTGCTAGGTGGTTGTTATGGAGTTATAGGCCATTGCTAGGGTGTTGCTAGACAGTTGTTATGGTGTTCCCAGTGGTTGCTAAGTGGTTGATAGGATGTTGCTAGGTGTTGCTAGGTGGATGCTATGGAGATTTAGGTGGTTGCTAAGGTGTTGCTAGGTGGTTGCTATGGAATAATAGCCGGTTGCTAGGGTGTTGCTAGGCAGTTGTTATGGTGTTCCAGGTGGTTGCTAGGGTGTTGCTAGGTGGTTGCTATGGTGTTCCAGGTGGTTGCTAGGGTGTTGCTAGGTGGTTGCTATGGAGTTCTAGGTGGTTGCTATGGTGTTGCTAGGTGGTTGCTATGGAGATCTAGGCTGTTGCAACACTGTTCTAAGTGGTTGCTAGGGTGTTGCTAGGTCGTTCCCATAGAGTTCTAAGCGGTTGCTAAGGTGTTGCTAGGTGGTTGCTATGGAGTTCTAAGCAGTTGCTAGGGTGTTTTAGGTGGTTGCTAGGGTGTTGCTAGATGGTTGTTATGGAGTTCCAGGTCGTTGCTAGGCTTTTCTAGGTATTTGCTATAGAGTTCTAGGCAGTTGCTATGCTGTTGCTAGGTGGTTGCTATGGAGTTCCAGGCTGTTGCTAGGCTGTTCTAGGTGGTTGCTAGGGTGTTGCTAGGTGGTTGCTCCGTCTTTACTGAGTCCAATGACGCGATCCACAATTCTCTATGACAAACGGTTGAAAAGTTATTAAATATCAAATGTCGGCCAATCAGGAAAGGGGGCGAGGTTAATTTACACCAATGGACAATCGACTCTCTAACACGTCCAATGAGGCATCCCACAATTTGAGGGCAATTTTGCCCCATAGAGATGAATGCTGAATGTCCAAAGCCAGAGAGAGACCAGAGCACTGCTGCTAGAAGACAGACCATTGTGACATCATAAAGGTGAGAAGACAGCATTGTGACATCACAAGGGTGAACATTCCACCATTCATTCTCTATGGGAAAAATTCCCCCAAAAAAGTCAAATTTCTCAAAAACCGTCCACCCAAACTTTCCACAAAGTAATAGCACTTCATTCCCGATCAAGCCGCTCGATTTGACACATTGCACATGTATGTGGTGCGAAAACTCTGGGAGGAGTAGCGGTCCAAAAAATGGGTGGAATAATAATAATAACTAGACAATTCCTGCAGAAATTGTGAAGTGTGGTTGCCGCCAACGCAAAGTCGACTTTATGCTGAACAGAGTGAACAGTGTTAGGTAGTTGCTATGATGTTCTGGTGGTGACTATGGTGTTTTAGGTGGTGTCTAGGGTGTTGCTAGGAGGTTGCTATGGAGTTATAGGCGGTTGCTAGGGTGTTGCTAGGTGGTTGCTATGGAGTTCAAGGCAGTTGCTAAGATGTTGCTAGGTGGTTGATATGGTGTTCCAGGTGGTTGCTAGGGTGGTGCTAGGTGGTTGCTATGGAGTTCCAGGTGGTTGCTATGGAGCTCTAGGTGGTTGCTAGGGCATTGCTAGGTCGTTGCTAGGGTATTCTAAGTGCATGCTAGGATGTTGCTAGGTGGTTGCTATGGAGTTATAGGCGGTTGCTAGGGTGTTGCTAGACAGTTGTTATGGTGTTCCGAGTGGTTGCTAAGTGGTTGCTAGGATGTTGCTAGGTGTTGCTAGGTGGGTGCTATGGAGATTTAGGTGGTTGCTAAGGTGTTGCTAGGTGGTTGCTATGGAGTTATAGCCGGTTGCTAGGGTGTTGCTAGGCATTTGCTATGGAGTTATAGGCGGTTGCTAGGGTGTTGCTAGGCAGTTATTATGGTGTTCCAGGTGGTTGCTATGGTGTTGTTAAGTGGTTGCTAGGGTATTCTAGGTGGTTGCTATGGAGTTATAGCCGGTTGCTAGGGTGTTGCTAGGTGGTTGCCAGGGTATTCTAAGTGGTTGCTAGGGTGTTGCTAAGTGGATGCTATAGAGTTCTAGGTGGTTGCTATGGTGTTGCTAGGTGGTTGCTATGGAGTTATAGGCGGGTGCGAGGGTGTTGCTAGGCAGATGTTATGGTGTTCCTGGTGGTTGCTAGGGTGTTGCTAGGTGGTTGCTAGGGTATTCTAGGTGGTTGCTAGGAGGTTGCTATGGAGTTATTGATGGTTGCTAGGGTGTTGCTATGTGGTTGCTATGGAGTTCAGGGCGGTTGCTAAGGCATTCTAGGTGGTTGCTTGGATGTTGCTAGGTGGTTGCTATTGTGTTCCAGGTGGTTGCTATGGTGTTGCTAGGTGGTTGCTATGGAGTTCTTGGTGGTTGCTAGGGTGTTGCTAGGTGGATGCTATGGAGTTATGGCTGGTTGCTAGGGTTTTGCTAGGCTTTTGTTATGGTGTTACAGGTGGTTGCTAGAGTGTTGCTAAGTGGTTGCTATGGAGTTCTAGGTGGTTGCTAGGGTGTTGCTAGGTGGTTGCTATGGAGTTATAGCTGGTTGCTAGGGTGTTGCTAGGCATTTGCTATGGTGTTCTAGGTGGTTGCTAGGGTTTTGCTGGATGGTTGCTATGGAGTTCAAGGTGGTTGCTAGGGTGTTGCTAGGTGGTTGTTATGAAGTTATAGCTGGTTGCTAGGGTGTTGCTAGGCATTTGCTATGGTGTTCCAGGTGCTTGCTAGGGTGTTGCTAGGTGGTTGCTAGGATGTTGGTAGGTGGTTGCTATTGAGTTATAGGCAGTTGCTAGGGTGTTGCTATGTGTTTGCTAGGGTGTTGCTAGGCAGTTATGCTGTTTCAGGTGGTTGCTATGGTGTTGCTAGGTGGTTGCTAGGGTATTCTAGGTGGTTGCTAGGGTGTTGCTAGGTGGATGCTATGGAGTTCTGGGTGGTTACTATGGTGTTGCTAGGTGGTTGCTATGGAGTTATAGTTGGTTGCTAGGGTGTTGCTAGGCATTTGCTATGGAGCTATAGACGGTTGCTAGGGTGTTGCTAGGGTATTCTAGGTGGTTGCTAGGATGTTGCTAGGTGGTTGCTATGGAGTTATAGGCGGTTGCTAGGGTGTTGCTAGGCATTTTCTATGGAGCTATAGACGGTTGCTAGGGTGTTGCTAGGTGGTTGATATGGTGTTCCAGGTGGTTGCTAGGGTGGTGCTAGGTGGTTGCTATGGAGCTCCAGGTGGTTGCTAGGGCATTGCTAGGTGGTTGCTAGGGTAATCTAAGTGGTTACTAGGATGTTGCTAGGTGGTTGCTATGGAGTTATAGGTGGTTGCTAGGGTGTTGCTAGCAGTTGTTATGGTGTTCCAGGTGGTTGCTAGGGGGTTGCTAGGTGGTTGCTATGGTGTTCCAGGTGGTTGCTAGGGTGTTGCTAGGTGGTTGCTATGGAGTTCTAGGTGGTTGCTATGGTGTTGCTAGGTGGTTGCTATGGAGTTAAAGCTGGTTGCTAGGGTGTTCTAGGTGGTTGCTAGGGTGTTGCTAGGTGGTTGCTATGGTGTTCCAGGTGGTTGCTAGGGTGTTGCTAGGTGGTTGCTATGGAGTTCTAGGTGGTTGCTATGGTGTTGCTAGGTGGTTGCTATGGAGTTATAGCCGGTTGCTAGGGTGTTCTAGGTGGTTGCTAGGGTGTTGCTAGGTGGTTGCTATGGAGTTCCAGGTGGTTGCTAGGGTGTTGCTAGGTGGTTGCTATGGAGTTCTAGGTGGTTGCTATGGTGTTGCTAGGTGGTTGCTATGGTGTTCCAGGTGGTTGCTAGTGTGTTGTTAGGTGGTTGCTATGGAGTTCTAGGCGGTTGCTAGGTTATTCTAGGTGGTTGCTAGGGTGTTGCTAGGTCGTTGCTTTGGAGTTCTAGGCAGTTGCTAGGTCTTTACTGAGTCCAATGACGTGACCCATAATTTTCTATGACAAACGGTTCAAAAGTTATGAAATATCAAACATCGGCCAATCAGGAATGGGGGCGAGGCTGATCTACACCAATGGACAAAGGACTCTCTACCATGTCCAATGAGGCATTGCACAATTTGTGGGCAATTTTTCGCCATAGAGATGAATGGCAGAATGTTCAAATCTAGAGAGAGACCAGAGTACTGCTGCTAGAAAACAGAGCATTGTGACATCATAAAGGTGTGAAGACAGCATTGTGACATCACAAGGGTGAACATTCCACCATTCATTCTCTATGGGAAAAATTTCCCAAAAAACGTGGAATTTCTCAAAAACCGTGCACCGAAACTTTCCACAAAGTAATAGCACACCATTCCCGATCAAGCCGCTCGATTTGACATATTGCACGTGTATGTGGTGCGAAAACTCTGGGAGGAGTAGCGGTCCAAAAAACTGGCGGAATAATAATAATAATAATAATAATAACTAGACAATTCCTGCAGAAATTGTGAAGTGTGGTTGCCGCCAATGCAAAGTCGACTTTGTGCTGAATGGAGTGAACAGTTTCTGTAGTATAAGCAGAGACAGGGCATTGTATACCTGCTATAACATCACTACAACGAATTGATTTGCGACACATATATTCAGAGCTAAATTATCCTTTCATCAAAATTTGAGATCTCAGTGTTTTACTTGCGGTATGCGGTGACGAGTGACGGCGAATCACAAAGCTAGCTGGCATGTTCAGAGGGTCTTGGAAAAACCCTAAGTCTGACGTGTAATGCAGACTGATGTGTAATGCAGTTATAACGAGACCAAAGTTTCTAACTCGCTGGAATATAAAACGGTATTACAAAAGAAAAATTTGACATATTATTCATTGTTAGAAAGCTTATTCTGTCACCTATTAGATCGATGATGTGTAGATCAAGCCAGATTGTACTACAAAGTTCGACAACACCCAAAGCAACATGTGTGGTATTACAAGCCCACTGAAGACCGGACCAGAAGCTGCTGAACACGTGTTGTTGACGGCGTTGTTGCACTCTTTAGTACAGTCTGGCTTGTTTGAGAATTCGTTTATTCAGTAGGTGAGAGCATAAGCTTTCTAACCAGGTATAATAGCACGTCTAATTTTGGTTTTGGAATATGTTTTTTTAGGTCAACCGAAATAGTTTTAATCGTCGCATTCAATGCATGCACTCTTTGTTAGCACTAATAGCATTCAAAGACGCTGCATTTGACGAAACGTTGTCAACGATTTTGCGTAATATCTTGTGAAATACTATTATTTTTGAGGAAATCTGGGTATGCCTAAGTCATATGTTTGTTGATATACCTAGCTGACAGCGTTTTCATTTGTAATTTTGCATTTGGAATACCGTTTTTATCGCGTGCACTTCCGCATTAAGCTATATCCACTGTGGTGGCTAAGTCGCCAGGAAACCTCGGTTGAACAACACAATCCGTGCATGTACGTCTTCGTCAAGGTTTTATCTACATTGTGGTATGAATCATTTGAAGTTTACGAATGTGTGTTTTCTGTAATTACGACGAAAATGGAGATATGCACCGCATCTGGATTCTAAATTTCCTGTAGATGAAGCAGGTTAAAAGTGCATCACGTGTGCTAAGCCGACCAATGCTGTGACTTCACCGCTCACATATGTATGACGTCACGTTTTACATTCATCCCTATGGGGAAAAATTGGCCATAAAAAGTCATATTTCTCAAAAACCGTGCAGCGAAACTTTCCACAAAGTAATAGCACACGATTCCCAAAGAAGCCGGTCAATTTGACATATGGCACGTGTATGTGGTGCAAAAACTCTGGGAGGAGTAGCGGTCCAAAAAATGGGTGGAAAGAAAGAATAATAATAACTAGACAATTCCTGCAGAAATTGTGAAGTGTGGTTGCCGCCAATGCAAAGTCGACTTTCTGCTGAACAGAGTGAACAGTGGTAGGTAGTTGCTATGATGTTCTGGTGGTGACTATGGTGTTTTAAGTGGTGTCTAGGGTGTTGGTAGGTGGTTGCTATGGAGTTTGAGGCGGTTGCTAGGGTGTTGCTAGGTGGTTTTATGGAGTTCCAGGCAGTTGCTATGGAATTCTAGGCGGTTGCTAGGGTGTTGTAGGTGGTTGATATGGTGTTCCAGGTGGTTGCTAGGGTGTTCTAGGTAGTTCCTATGGAGTTCTAGTTGGTTGCTAGGGTGATGCTAGGTGCTTGCTATGGGAATCTAGGCAGTTGCTAGGTTGTTGCTAGGTGGTTGCTATGGAGTTCAGGGCGGTTGCTAAGGCATTCTAGGTGGTTGCTTGGATGTTGCTAGGTGGTTGCTATGGTGTTCCAGGTGGTTGCTATGGTGTTGCTAGGTGGTTGCTATGGAGTTCTTGGTGGTTGCTAGGGTGTTGCTAGGTGGTTGCTATGGAGTTATGGCTGGTTGCTAGGGTTTTGCTAGGCTTTTGTTATGGTGTTACAGGTGGTTGCTAGAGTGTTGCTAGGTGGTTGCTATGGAGTTCTAGGTGGTTGCTAGGGTGTTGCTAGGTGGTTGCTATGGAGTTATAGCTGGTTGCTAGGGTGTTGCTAGGCATTTGCTATGGTGTTCTAGGTGGTTGCTTGGGTTTTGCTGGATGGTTGCTATGTAGTTCAAGGTGGTTGCTAGGGTGTTGCTAGGTGGTTGTTATGAAGTTATAGCGGGTTGCTAGGGTGTTGCTAGGCATTTGCTATGGTGTTCCAGGTGGTTGCTAGGGTGTTGCTAGGTGGTTGCTAGGATGTTGGTAGGTGGTTGCTATTGAGTTATAGGCAGTTGCTAGGGTGTTGCTAGGTGGTTGCTAGGATGTTGCTAGGAGGTTGCTATGGAGTTATAGGCGGTTGCTAGGGTGTTGCTAGGCAGTTATGCTGTTTCAGGTGGTTGCTATGGTGTTGCTAGGTGGTTGCTAGGGTATTCTAGGTGGTTGCTAGGGTGTTGCTAGGTGGATGCTATGGAGTTGTGGGTGGTTACTATGGTGTTGCTAGGTGGTTGCTATGGAGTTATAGCCGGTTTCTAGGGTGTTGCTAGGCATTTGCTATGGAGCTATAGACGGTTGCTAGGGTGTTGCTAGGGTATTCTAGGTGGTTGCTAGGATGTTGCTAGGTGGTTGCTATGGAGTTATAGGCGGTTGCTAGGGTGTTGCTAGGCATTTGCTATGGAGCTATAGACGGTTGCTAGGGTGTTGCTAGGGTATTCTAGGTGGTTGCTAGGATGTTGCTAGGTGGTTGCTATGGAGTTATAGGCGGTTGCTAGGGTGTTGCTACGCAGTTGCTATGGTGTTCCAGGTGGTTGCTAGGGGGTTGCTAGGTGGTTGCTATGGTGTTCCAGGTGGTTGCTAGGGTGTTGCTAGGTGGTTGCTATGGAGTTCTAGGTGGTTGCTATGGTGTTGCTAGGTGGTTGCTATGGAGTTAAAGCTGGTTGCTAGGGTGTTCTAGGTGGTTGCTAGGGTGTTGCTAGGTGGTTGCTATGGTGTTCCAGGTGGTTGCTAGGGTGTTGCTAGGTGGTTGCTATGGAGTTCTAGGTGGTTGCAATGGTGTTGCTAGGTGGTTGCTATGGAGTTATAGCCGGTTGCTAGGGTGTTCTAGGTGGTTGCTAGGGTGTTGCTCGGTGGTTGCTATGGAGTTTGAGGCGGTTGCTAGGGTGTTGCTAGGTGGTTTTATGGAGTTCCAGGCAGTTGCTATGGAATTCTAGGCGGTTGCTAGGGTGTTGTAGGTGGTTGATATGGTGTTCCAGGTGGTTGCTAGGGTGTTCTAGGTAGTTCCTATGGAGTTCTAGTTGGTTGCTAGGGTGATGCTAGGTGCTTGCTATGGGAATCTAGGCAGTTGCTAGGTTGTTGCTAGGTGGTTGCTATGGAGTTCAGGGCGGTTGCTAAGGCATTCTAGGTGGTTGCTTGGATGTTGCTAGGTGGTTGCTATGGTGTTCCAGGTGGTTGCTATGGTGTTGCTAGGTGGTTGCTATGGAGTTCTTGGTGGTTGCTAGGGTGTTGCTAGGTGGTTGCTATGGAGTTATGGCTGGTTGCTAGGGTTTTGCTAGGCTTTTGTTATGGTGTTACAGGTGGTTGCTAGAGTGTTGCTAGGTGGTTGCTATGGAGTTCTAGGTGGTTGCTAGGGTGTTGCTAGGTGGTTGCTATGGAGTTATAGCTGGTTGCTAGGGTGTTGCTAGGCATTTGCTATGGTGTTCTAGGTGGTTGCTTGGGTTTTGCTGGATGGTTGCTATGTAGTTCAAGGTGGTTGCTAGGGTGTTGCTAGGTGGTTGTTATGAAGTTATAGCGGGTTGCTAGGGTGTTGCTAGGCATTTGCTATGGTGTTCCAGGTGGTTGCTAGGGTGTTGCTAGGTGGTTGCTAGGATGTTGGTAGGTGGTTGCTATTGAGTTATAGGCAGTTGCTAGGGTGTTGCTAGGTGGTTGCTAGGATGTTGCTAGGAGGTTGCTATGGAGTTATAGGCGGTTGCTAGGGTGTTGCTAGGCAGTTATGCTGTTTCAGGTGGTTGCTATGGTGTTGCTAGGTGGTTGCTAGGGTATTCTAGGTGGTTGCTAGGGTGTTGCTAGGTGGATGCTATGGAGTTGTGGGTGGTTACTATGGTGTTGCTAGGTGGTTGCTATGGAGTTATAGCCGGTTTCTAGGGTGTTGCTAGGCATTTGCTATGGAGCTATAGACGGTTGCTAGGGTGTTGCTAGGGTATTCTAGGTGGTTGCTAGGATGTTGCTAGGTGGTTGCTATGGAGTTATAGGCGGTTGCTAGGGTGTTGCTAGGCATTTGCTATGGAGCTATAGACGGTTGCTAGGGTGTTGCTAGGGTATTCTAGGTGGTTGCTAGGATGTTGCTAGGTGGTTGCTATGGAGTTATAGGCGGTTGCTAGGGTGTTGCTACGCAGTTGCTATGGTGTTCCAGGTGGTTGCTAGGGGGTTGCTAGGTGGTTGCTATGGTGTTCCAGGTGGTTGCTAGGGTGTTGCTAGGTGGTTGCTATGGAGTTCTAGGTGGTTGCTATGGTGTTGCTAGGTGGTTGCTATGGAGTTAAAGCTGGTTGCTAGGGTGTTCTAGGTGGTTGCTAGGGTGTTGCTAGGTGGTTGCTATGGTGTTCCAGGTGGTTGCTAGGGTGTTGCTAGGTGGTTGCTATGGAGTTCTAGGTGGTTGCAATGGTGTTGCTAGGTGGTTGCTATGGAGTTATAGCCGGTTGCTAGGGTGTTCTAGGTGGTTGCTAGGGTGTTGCTCGGTGGTTGCTATGGAGTTCCAGGTGGTTGCTAGGGTGTTGCTAGGTGGTTGCTATGGAGTTCTAGGTGGTTGCTATGGTGTTGTTAGGTGGTTGCTATGGTGTTCCAGGTGGTTGCTAGTGTGTTGTTAGGTGGGTGCTATGGAGTTCTAGGCGGTTGCTAGGTTATTCTAGGTGGTTGCTAGGGTGTTGCTAGGTCGTTGCTTTGGAGTTATAGGCGGTTGCTAGGGTGTTGCTAGGAGGTTGCTATGGAGTTCTAGGCGGTTGCTAGGTCTTTACTGAGTCCAATGACATGACCCATAATTTTCTATGACAAACGGTTCAAAAGTTATGAAATATCAAACATCGGCCAATCAGGAATGGGGGCGAGGCTGATCTACACCAATGGACAAAGGACTCTCTACCATGTCCAATGAGGCATTGCACAATTTGTGGGCAATTTTTCCCCATAGAGATGAATGGCAGAATGTTCAAATCTAGAGAGAGACCAGAGTACTGCTGCTAGAATACAGAGCATTGTGACATCATAAAGGTGTGAAGACAGCATTGTGACATCACAAGGGTGAACATTCCACCATTCATTCTCTATGGGAAAAATTTCCCAAAAAACGTGGAATTTCTCAAAAACCGTGCACCGAAACTTTCCACAAAGTAATAGCACACCATTCCCGATCAAGCCGCTCGATTTGACATATTGCACGTGTATGTGGTGCGAAAACTCTGGGAGGAGTAGCGGTCCAAAAAACTGGCGGAATAATAATAATAATAATAAATAAATATGTGCAATAATAATAGTGTGTTTGCCTAAGGCAACCACACTAATAATAATAATATGTGGGATAATAGTAGTGTGGTTGCCTGAGGCAACCACACTAATAAATAAATATGTGCAATAATAATAGTGTGTTTGCCTAAGGCAACCACACTAATAAATAAATATGTGCAATAATAATAGTGTGTTTGCCTAAGGCAACCACACTAATAATAATAATAATAAATATGTGCAGTAATAATAGTGTGTTTGCCTAAGGCAACCACACTAATCATAAATAATATGTGCAATAATAATAGTGTGTTTGCCTAAGGCAACCACACTAATAATAATATGTGCAATAATAATAGTGTGTTTGCCTAAGGCAACCACACTAATAATAATATGTGCAATAATAATAGTGTGTTTGCCTAAGGCAACCACACTAACTAGACAATTCCTGCAGAAATTGTGAAGTGTGGTTGCTGACAATGCAAAGTCGACTTTGTGCTGAACAGAGTGAACAGTGCCTGTAGTATGAGCAGAGACGGAGTACTGTGTTTGTTCTATAACATCACGGCAACAAGCTGATTTGCGACACATATATAGAGCTAAAATAACTCTTCGTCAAAACTTTATCTGTGTTTTACTCACAATATTAAATCAGATATTGTATAGACCTTTTCAAACTTTAAAACATTAACATTCTTAAGGGCCCAAAGTGTGTTTCCTGTTGCATTATTTCCAGGGGAATTATCACTTTTTGACCTAGCTGCAAAGCCGTAATTCATCATAATTTTTTTTACCTTAATCCTTACCATAACCACTCTCACCACGTAAAAATTAATAATAAATGTACAAACGTCCTTCCCAGCTATAGGATGTAGACACTACTATATCAATAGCTGACAGAAAATAAACTTGGGCCTAAGCTATTCCCTAGCAACGCTACTCCGTTGAAAAAGTTGATAAAAACTGATGTATAAAAGCCATAGAACAGTCAAAGTTGTGTGTTATAGTAAATAACATCACGGTTGACAAGATCAACGTGACTGTAATTACTCTAACACGCTTCCTTTCGTGTTGTATTGCTTAATACTCACCCTTCCCCATATGTCATTTGTCATATAAGTGGTGGATCAAAGGTCTCTTGTCCCTCAAACATTTCTGAACTCCATGATATCTGTCAGTCACAACCACGTTGATGCAAAGTCCCTGGCTTTCAAGGAGATGGCCTTCTCCATATGCTGAATGTTTCCAACTTCATTGCTCTGCAAAATTAATGTGAGTTGTATGAAAAATAGATTACCACACAATTGCAACTACCATTATCATAAGTAACCTCTATATACAATGTGAGCATAGAAAAAGATGAGATGTCAATTTCCCTTACCTGGAACAGTTGGATATCCAGAACTGTTTTGCTCTTGATGTCCATCATTGTGTAATTACTGAACTTGCTACCATGCCCTACAAAAATATTTGCAAGGACAGAGTATGTTTGCTGTTGTTAGTCTGGCCTCTCACCTGGGTCTAGTTCAGCAAGGTTGAAACCCTGAGCATCTATCTGCTCATGCTGACATAGGACCTAGGATCATTGGGGCACGCAAGCTTTCCCACCACGTCAAGGTCACAGCAAAAGGGAAAGTTCTCACTCTCTCTACTCTGGTACATTCTGCCTTGGTGAGGCAGGTTATGCGAGTGGCAGAGGTGAGGCAATATGACAGGATGGCAGAGATGTGCTTGGTAGGTGTTTCAGGCAGTGGTAAAGTATGTCTTTGAGGTGAGTCAATGATGGTTTGCCCATCAATGGTGGCGAAGAGTCCATTTCTGGGCGGGAGTGGGTACTTGAGTTACAGAGTGAGAGACTGGCTGTAGGTGGTGAGGAGGTCTTTGAGCGTAGGGGATGAGGACTGACACTGCTGGCTTGAAAAGGCCCGCTCAGCAGTTCAGAAACCCCATTGCGCAAACAACTAAATGGGTGGGAGTAGAGTTTGGGACCACAAATTAGTCAAGATTGCAGTTCAAAACACAGTAAATGGGACTATGATAGCTGTAATATGTGCGTAATAGCCCAGACTGTAGACATTGTTGTGGGCTTGAGATGTAAATGTGATCCAACAGTGTGTTCTTGTCAGTGGTGGCTGCCTTGACCAGTTGTGTATATCCTTTTGTGTTAAACAGTTCAGATATTGGCTTCTTTGAACTGGAAAGTAAATCCTCATTAAAATCTCCACAGACTATGATAGGCTGGTGATTCATAATTTCTAAAGACTCCAAAAGCGCCTGCAGGTTTGGTGGGAATTGCCGAACATTGTAATCCGATGGTCTGTACACAGCAGTGATCAAAGCTTTGACAGGGGACTCAACCTTGACAACCACAAACTCCAGGTCGGTCACATTTTGCAGGTAGTGCCTTTCACAAGCCTGGTAATGGTCTCTCACGTAGACAGCCACACCGCCACCAAGTCTTACTGCAATCTGAGGAAGGGTTGTGTACGACTGCTGTCTGTTGCGTTTGAACATGTTGTAGCCATCCAACTGGAGACTTTCAGCAACGAAACAGCCAGAGAGGTGAGTTTCAGTAAAACATAGAACATCTGCAAGTTGCAACTCATGATGTCGTTTGATGTCCTGTATATGAGCCGCTAATCCTTCTGTGTTGTGGTGGACAATTTTTAATGTCTGTGCTTGGTTTGTAGACTGCACATAATTTAAGAGTGGCATAACACTGTCCAATGAGGCTTTCTTCATGGATTCCAGGGAAGCTGTGATTGCAGGATCAGCAAATATCTTTCTCTCATTGAAGTCAATGATGTGCACGCCATGTAGTGAAGTTGTTCTACTCAGAGCAATGTAGGCCATGCCTGATTCAAAGACCCGTTTCAATGAAACCACTGCAGATTGTGTTGTCATGCCTTGGACTTTGTGAGCTGTGCATGCATAAGCTAACTTGAGGGGAAACTGCCTCCGAACCACTCTGTTGTTGCTCAGGTTTTCCTCTACCCTCTCTATGTACACCAAGTTCTCAGCACCAGCAGATATTTTTTTACGGTATCTCTGTCCTGCATGTGCATTGTCCAGCACAAGCCCAAGCATGGTTACTGTAGTAGCATCTTTGTTTTTCTGAGTGACTATTGTACCAATCTTGCCAAATGTCCCATTAACTAGCCCATCTTCAACATCGATGTTCCTTGTGATCATGACACGGGCACCCTCTGCAACTTGTAGTGTGTCAAGCAGATCTTTTTTCTGTGCTTTACAAGGTTTTTGTTGTTTATTCATCTCTCCTGTATTTGGATCTCTCTTGTAATCCTCTGCATCTATGTTAGTAACATGGGAATGGAGAACAGACACAGTTTTGGCATTGTGCTCAGCAACCTCTTTGTTAGTTGGAAAGATGTGAAGGACATCATTAGGGCAATGGGTGGGGTCAGTCACAGCCTGAGAAAGCAAAGCTTTGTCAGTGTCACTTAATGGATCTGTCTTTTCCTTGACTCTGATTCTATTCAAAAGCTCAGCAAATGCAGCATCATCTCTCTGTCGCATAATCTCGGTCAGCGTGATCATCTGAAAGTTGCTTTGCCAGAAGTCAACCGTATCCTCCTCAAGTAGGCAGAGCGGTTTACTTTTTCCCAGTGGGGGGAGCTGGTAAAAGTCTCCTACCGCTAGTACTGACATACCACCAAACGGTTTCTTACTGCCTTTGTTGCAATCTCCAGTTGACGTAGGCAAACAGGGGCTTTGAAATCATTGACACCATCAATAATGATAATCCCTGCATTTGACAGCTGTGCCCTCACTTCATCCAAGGCATTTCCTAGTCCTTGGTAGGGTGGCTTTAAGCTTCTTGGCAACTTAAAGAGGGAATGTAAAGTGTTGCCTGTAATGTTGTATGCTGCAGTGCCTGTAAATGCAGTCAGTAGAACAGTTAGCATGGATATGTCCACTTCCTCATACAGTCTGGGGAGTTGACGGAGTATCCTTGTTGCCTCACCACAGATGCACTTTATGAGGTGTGATTTGCCAGTGCCAGCACCACCAGTGACAAAGTAAAAGAACTGTTCAGGGTTTAAGCCACATACACGTTCAATACACCAGTCACGAACAGAATAAAATATGGAAGCTTGTGTCCGGTTGAGGTTTTGACACATTGTGCGCAGTAAATCAGGGCTCATTTGCGGGGCCTCCACAGCCGGCATCACTCCACCAGTTTCATGACGGCTGTACTCTGGGACATCATCTTGTTCGTCCTCATTCAGGTCATCTTCGTTTCGTTCAGCGATACATTCCAACTGAACCAGCTCACTTTCTGGTGCAAAGTTAGCCCATGCATCTTCAATAGGGCTATGCTTCATGAAGTCCTCCATGGCTTTGTCCACCACTTTACTGTGTTGCTCAAATTTCTTTCTGTTCTTTCAGTTGCAGTCACGGGGCAGATAATGTCCAATCCATGTAATGTCACACAGGCAGACTTGTAAAACTCTTGGTGTGTGGGGAAAGTGTTTGTTTTCAGTGATGACTCTGTTTAAGCAAGTTGCCGTAGAATTTCTCTGGTTGCTTCTTTTCCGAAAAGCGAGGATATCTGATAACTGCGGCCTTCCCTCTTGTGCGTTTCTGAATGACTCCCATGTCATTCAACAGCATAATACGCTTCTTGCCTTTTGCCTCCTTCCCGTAGACAATCCTGCAATTGGATGCAAATTCAGCTAGACACATGTTTTCAAACTTTTGTGTTTCGGGTCTGGCTCTGTATTTGTCGGGAATACCTGACATCCACACATTCTCAGAATCTTCTGGTTTGTTCTGCAGCATGCCGAGCGGGAGACTCATTCTTAGTGCGTTCTCATCCGCTTGCAGGAACACAACATCACGTGAGCACATCTTCATTTTCAGACTGCACGTACGCACCACAGCCTCCTGAGCGCTGACTTCCCTGTGTTTTGAGTAGGCTTGAAGGATTTGTTTCATTTCCTCTCGTTCAGGCACACTTTCTGGGCCTAGGTCACTGATTATTTTTCCGAGATATTCACTCATCTCATGTTCTGGCTTGGTTATGTAGCTGAGCATGTACATGATGAGAGCATACTCATCAAGAATGTACTGGATGTCCATGTTGGCGTTCCAGGCTGTCAGCAAATGTGGATTGTAGTTATTCACCCAGCAGTCCTTGACTTCACGCTTCATTACAATGACGCTTGCATTCGTCATTTCCTCAACACACAAGCTGTACTCGTCGAAAGTCAAATTACACTGTGCCAGTAGCTGAGACAGGTTGTCCACCTGTGCTTTGGAGTCGTTCAGCAGATCCCACAGTGGTTTGAGTTTATTCATGGCTGCTTGTGTTGTCATTGTATGTCCTTTGCCGTTTTGCTTTGCTCTTTTCGTTGCTTTGTTTTTTGTTTTACTTGTACCTTCACCCTCGTCTTTGTCACTTTCTGGCTTCGGGTAAGTTATTCGTGTTTCTCGCACAGGTGGTTTTGGAAATCCAAATCTGCATGCCCTTTTACCTTTCTTGCAGGACTTGGAATGAGTTCTGCTGTGCATTTGAACCTCTGTGACTTTGCTGTGAAGTGACGGTTGTTTGTCTACGTCAGGCAACTGGCATGAGATGTAGTGGTCCACAAACTTGCATATTCTGTGGTCGGGGTCTTCTCCAAAGACCGGAGCTCCTTCTACCCAACACAGCATATGTATATGAGGGCTCCCTCTGGCCTGAAATTCTACCCGGTAAAAGAAATCGATAACCTGACCGATTGGATGAGCAGGGGACAGCAGCAGCTCTCTCATCAGAGCGTCAACTCGCTTGTCAAACATGCGCATGGTGGTCACCGGGTTGCTTCTGAGAATGTCACATTTTTCAGCCCAGTCCAGCTCATCAAAATTCACCCGTTGACCTTGCTGCGATTTGACTGCAGTTATAAATTCCGGCCATCGGAATTCTGCGGCAGAGAAGGTCAGAAAAAAGGTAGGCGCCCCCAATTGTCTGACCATGGCAAACAAATCCTTAAGAGTTTTCTCCCAGTAAGCTGGAGTCCCTCTCAGTGGTTGCATGAATCTTGTTGCATCTCTGTTTCTCACCAGTCTCTCAACCTCACGCTTGTCCTGTAACATCTTATTGGATATTTTGCGTCCATCCCGGGTAATGGGTTTACCTTTCCTTAACTGAATGGACATGCTGTTTTTGGCCATGTGTGTCTCTGTGACAAACTGTGCAAAGAACAGGTAGCTTTGGTCTCTTGCAAAACGATTCTCAACACAGAAAAGTCTTGCGTTGAAATACATGCTTGGGGATAGTTTGACTTTTCTTGCCGCATCCAATGTATTCTCTCCAGTAGGGAACTGAACAGGGAAGGCCATTGCTTCAAGTTTAGGGACCTTGAAGAAGCTGACAGGCTTGTTTCCTTGTGCAGGGGCAATGCTGAATATGCCATCACCATATGTCAGTGTCTCTTGTCCAATGTCAGCTGGCTGCAAGCAACTATCTAGGCCCACTCCAGGTCTCAGTGCAGCTTGCTCATCCTCTGCACTGGGTGGTGGTTTATCCTGACTTTCATGTTGCTCGTTAGCAGATGTTGAGCTTGCACACTGCACCTGCGATGGATTGACATTTTCAATACAGTCTTGTACCTCCATTTCGGTCTCATCACAGCTGTCAAATGCCATGACATCATTTGTGTCTGGTTGATTTTGCTGTACGTTGTCATCAGTGGGTGGGTCTTGTAGCAGGTCTTCAATGGTTTCATTATACATTGCTGCATCATCTCTGACTGAAATGTCTCTGTACTCGGGGTGTGTATCAATGAGTTTGGACAAGCCTGCTACTACATTTCTCATATTAACAGTGTGAAAGTGCTGATGGCCTTTGTAATTCAGACGTCTTTTTAGCTTCACTCTATACAAATGGGATGAGCTGGGCAGTCTGGGTAAGGTGTTTACCGTGGTTTCCACCTCAGATAGCACACAGACGACAGCACCATGTACGGCTGTCTGTCGACCTTTAGGAAGTGTGACAATCTTGGCAAATGGCAGTATTTTGGCTAAGAGTTGTCTTTCCAGCACATTCAAATTGCAGAGCTCTGCGGGAATAGGTGTCAGCTCCAAGTTGTTTGCCACAGCTATGCATGATCTGTTTCCTGCCTTTAAATGGGAATCACAGGTGTAACAAATCCACTCCTTTCTCCTTTCATCAGGCACAGTGCATTGGTCAGGGCCTCCACATTGACGGTCACACACATGAACATATTTCCCTGTCAAACAGGCAGCAACCTCACGTGGATTCTTCTTGTAATTTGATCGATTGCAAAATCGCACTTGATTGGGGAAAGGGGTGCGATGGCACATTGTGCATACAAAAGTTGGCCCACCTTTAATGTGTTCCTGGAAAGTGGCTATAGCTCTCTGAAGTAGCCTATTTTTTTCATCAATGCGCTTTTGAAGCATTTGAAGCATGACTTTATTCACCTCTCTATATTTTATTCTTATTTTCAATGAACAGCGCAGCTTATGGGCCATCCTGAAATGTGAATCTGTTTTGTATCTCCTCGCCATGGATTCCTTCTGCTTCATTCTGAAATGTGGATCTGTTTTGTATCTCCTTGTCATGGATTCCTTCTGCTTCATCCGGAAATGTGGATCTGTTTTGTATCTCCTCGCCATGGATTCCTTCTTCTTCATCCTGAAACGTGGATCTGTTTTGTATCTCCTTGTCATGGATTCCTTCACGTTTTCCTTCTTCTTCACCCTGAAATCTACACCTCTTCTATATCTCTCTCTCTGAGATGTTTGTTTTTTATGAGTGGCAGATATCTTTACACACAGCTGTGTGTCTTTTCTTTGTCTCTTCATTTGTTTTTTTCTTAGCCGTTTCCTGAGTTTTTTAGATGTTGTAACCTGTGTAGCCTTTGACATCACGTGTGTGGACAGTGCATTGACTGACTGCAGAGAATGTTGGCTGGTTGGGAGTCCAGTATCTGTTTCATGTTTGGCAGTTGGTGTCACCTTCACCTCCGCAGGCCTTCTGTCATGCGGGTTGTCAGATTGCACTTGAAGGGAAGGCAAACGGTGTGACAGAGCCTTTGCATGTGCAAATGTCACCGGCATGAAGTCAAACTGTTTTTTGTCAATAGACCCACAATGTATCAAGGCATTCAAATGGTCAATCTTTTCAATCAGATCATCCAAATGCGTGAAGGTCATCATTACAGCTTTTCCTCCATGCTCAGGTAGGCCATCAGCATTTCTGTTATGAGAGTCAAACAGTCCATATCTCCCAGACTGGTCTCTGAACACGGCAATGGTATATGGTGATACTGTAAGCAGTGCATGTGTAACACCTGCAGACAGACACTGAAGTCTTGTGCGAAGATTTTGAAACCAATCCTCTGTGCCAGGATCTCCCTTGTCTCTCATGAATCCCATTTCCACTGAAGATCTCTGCACCCTGTACTCATGGTGCTCGGTTGTGACAGTGAGTGGCGTTTCCTCCAAGGTCAAGTAATAGTTGCGGAACCTATTTTCACTTTTTAGCTGTTTTATAGTTTTCTTATACAGACTGTCTCCCTTGTCCAGTATCTTGTCAAGATCAGCCTCCTTCAAGTCATGACCCTCATTCTGGTGTGCTAGAAATGTCAGAGCCATGCATGTACACTGACGATTCCTTGACTCAGGCTCATAGTCACTATAATCCTGACTATGGGACGCCTGCACAGATATCACAGAGGGTGGTGGGGCGCCTGCTTCTTGTACAGTATCATGTTCAGAAATGTCTATGACCTGCACACTGCTGTTGACCTCTTGAACCTCCGGCTGTGCATGATACTGAGCTGTGCAAGGGGATGACACCACAGGTGGACTACACACCTCCTGTTTACACTGCCTGTCACATACCTCCATGACTTGAATGCTCCTTTGTGGTTCTGGACTCTGAAACCGAGGGTCTGAAAGGTCCAACTTAGTCCAGCGTTGCTTTGCAGCCTCAGATCTCCTTCCCCGGCGTGGCATGATGTTATCACTAAATGATGTGAAAGATAATGGACAGATCAGACAAGTTTTTCAATATTAACACTAACCAGGAAGTTATATAATCATCTTATTTGCCTTTAAATACTGTATCTAGTAATGAGCAGAGCAGTACAGACCTGATGAACACAGCTGGGAAAACCAATAAACACTTTTGGATAAGTTTAATATTGTTTTAAGAGCAAATTAATGTTAGAATATGTCTTAAATGTTGTCAGACCCTTGTGTGACGAAATAAAGCCACTGCTGGTGGCATTTGTAGGGCCCTATGAAATCAGTTTTTATTTTTTTCTGAATTCCGTTTTATTTTTTCCCAAATTCCGTGTTTACCATTGTCATTTTTCTGGATTCTGTGTTTTATGGTTTAATCCCATTTTATCATCAAAAAGTGCGTCTGATCAAATGGATTCATAAAACAATGTAATAATTTATTATCCTTAATCAAATGAAAATATGACAATATATATAACAATGAACACAACAATGCACAAAATAGCTTAATCCAAAACAAAACATTGCTAATTTTAGTCATAAAGTGCTGCACAAAAGAGCTTCACAATGAAAACATCTGGAAAAAAAATATGTTGTAGCAATGAACAAAATTTAAAGAACTGCTTAATGAACAGAGCTATCTGTGTCTAAGTTTTCCATCTCTCAGAGACATCTCCAATGAAATACATGATTGTCAGCCTCTTCAGCTCAGTGAGTGTTGTAGCTAACTTAATAGTTACATGGTTAATTTATTGTAATTCACTGAAAGTTGTTAAAAGTATATCTATATTATTTACAGTTAAGAGTTAAACAGAAATACATTTCACTTGTATTACGTTTGATTGATATTGATTAGAGATGCATTTCTCCGTTGTATTGGCAAACGAGTGGTTGAAAAACTGTACCAGAATTCCTTGCGGCTGGAAAGCAGGAAGAAAAAGTGACCGTTTTTTTGTTTTGATTTCATATGCGACTGAGACGTAAATGCCAAGTGGATAGCCTAGCGCTAGTTTATTGTTTGTAAGTATAAAATGTACGTCAACTGTTTTTCATTATAAAGAAAGCTTTCTTTTTCATATCCGACGTACTGCTATTATTTCGAAGGTAGTTATACTACAATGAGTGCCTCACGCTTGTCTGTGAGGAGTCTATTTTTCTAGGTTCGTTGATGTGTTGAACGCAGTCGCGCGCACGTACAAAACCCTGCCACACACACAACTCCCCAAAACGGGGAAATGTTTCTCTTCCTCATTTTATTTAAGCAATATCACATGAGGGAGTGCTGTTGTACTGTTCACAATAATTTATAATGGCTTTTGATTAATTTAATCAGAAACGTTAAATTCCATGAGATTTAACGTTCTACCGTTAATTCCATTTTTATTCCGCATCGCGGAAATCTTAGGGCCCTACATTTGAGACAACTGAGATGTAAAATCTGGGGCTGCTCCATAGACAATGAATGAGGCTCTGACTGTGTGAGGCCATACAATGTTTGTGTGAGCTCTACTACCCAAAATACATTTATAATCTAGCATTGCTAGAAGGTCTGAACCAGAATTTAATCCTCATTTGGGTGCAAGAGCTCACAAACATTTTATAGTCTCATAAAGTCAGAGCCCCATTCATTGTCTATAGAGCAGCTCCAGATTTTACATCCCAATGACATCACCGATTGGAGGGTTGTCTCTCCAATTTCTAGTTTTAGGAGAGAGTGGTGCGTGTTCACATACTGACTGAACTGTCCTGGGATACAGTAACATATATGTGAATTCTTAAAATGGGTGACATTCCCCTTTAAAATAATTCAACGAATCTAATATAGTGAATCTCTTAATTATATAGATAATTTTCCCAGTTAAAACAGCTCAAATGCTCACATCACCGATTGGAGGGTTCTCTCTCCAGTTTATAGCTTTAGGAGAGAGTGGTGCATGTTCACACATACTGACTGAACTGTCCTGGGGCACAGTAAGAGTGGAGTATAAGTGGAATAACCCCCTCCGGGCTGTCCTGTTATCAGAAAATATTGTAGCCTACTTCAGTGGTACCACCCCATCGTACATACTAATTACAATTAACTCAATCAGTTTCACCTCCCTGTTTTGCTTTTTAAAATAGCGCGGTCACGCAGTGTAGACATAGTGTCTTTCTAAGACCCTCTGAAACCGGGTTTCAATGCCAGCTAGCTTTATGATAGGTTCGCCGTCACTTGTCACCTAGCCAATATTAAAATTTAGCTGGCTTTTAGGTCAAAATGCGAAAGAGTGTTGCAGTTCTGCCCAATACAGTTTGGTAAAGGCGTGGTTACAGGTATGTAATTAGTATTATACAGAAGTCAGCATTTGAGCTGTTTCAACTGGGAAAATTATGTGAGGAATAAACCCATCCGGGCTGCGCCGTTATCAGAAAATAATGTAGCCTACTTCGGTGGTACCACCCCGTCGTACATTATTTTACAATAACGGGACAGCCCGTCGTGGTTTATTTCTTACATCTGTAATAATTTTCCCGGTTGAAAGTCTGTATAATACGAATTACATAGCCTACCTGTAACCGCGCCTCTGCCGAACTGTAGAGGGCAGAACTGGAACACTCTTTCTGCACCAACTGTAGTCCTTTTCTGAATGGCCAGCCAACTCTGGGGAAAAAAAAAAAAAACTGGAGCAGTACTCTGCAACAACTATTGTCCTCTAATCACAATCACACCTTAAGTCCCCTTCTGATCTATCTATATATACTTGATATACTTACCACAATTAAATGCAACTAATCGTTACACAAATTACAAACCTGTTGTGATGAAATTGGACAGTGGAATGTGGGGTCAACACACTGGGAGATCTTCTATAGCAACCTGAATTAGAGAGGACAATCGAAAAATGTATTTCCGGAAATTAACATAAGTATTGTGATTAAAATACCAGTTTAGCCTGAAATTAACGAATTGTGAACGGCGATTGTACATATATGGAATATTAATGTGATATATTGGCTGTTTTTTGTGGCCTTTTAGCTCGCACTTTCTCAAAATTCCATCAATGATAAGATCGGGACTGTGAAGTTTAGGTAGCAAACAACAAGGCTGAATCCTTCTGACGTAATTTACACAACAAATACGTTCGGATAGCCTAGTTTCACTCATTGTGGCCAAGCGGAATCGATAACGTTTCAGAAAATATATAACTTTAAAAGATTTAATTCAATCTTCTACTGGGACTTTTGCCGTTTACTGAGGGTGTGACACAAAATGTCGGCGCCGCTGACTATAATCGAATGTTTTTTACATTTACCGTTTGATTGAGCAAGTACCATACAAAGTACATTTTTATGGGTTAGTGCTGTCCGATTGTGCTAGCTACTTTACATTAACCTTGTACGGCGATCAGTAAAGGCTAACAGCACAGTAGCACACAGGCTAATTCTTGTCACTTCTATCACCACTGTAATGAACTGAAAAAGGCGACAAACGACCTTTTCTGTGAGTATTGTCGAGCTCACGCGCATACACAGCTGGCGATATTCTAAAGCTCCATGTTGCCCTCCCTATCTACATAAAAGTTTTCAGCATCAACTTACTTTATTTTCCGTATCATATTAGTAAATGGCTACACATGTCATGCAACGTGCAAGTAGGCTAGTTGGCTATGTCCCTGGATATTAATTAAATACATTTAACATAAAATAATGAATGCATTTTTATAAACAAAAATAGCTATGTGTTGTGGTCACGATCGCCGCTGTAGAAACCTTCAGTTAAAGGAATTCGCATAATAAACTTAACCAAACACGGGCTTGCATTTTCTGAACCTCGGTGATATAGTGGTGTAAGTAGACTTCTACTAGCGCTAGCCATCGGTACGCTTCTATCAACACAACGCACACAGCACCTGTCATATACGCTGATATGCACTTACAGCTAGCCACCGCTACAGCATTTTCTGTCTGAAAACGAAAGTCTTAGCAAACCTTCTGCCAAAGGACAAATCTATAATCACTACGATACTAATGAATTAGTTGTTCAGTCCAATTGTTCGCCGTTAGCCGGAACGTTAGCTAGCCTAACTAGCTAATATGTAGGGCTAATGTACCTAGTTAGCTAGTGTTAGCTGACGCAGCACCGGGAGTCGGCCAACTAACATTACTGTCTTTTCTCTGTCTTACCTAGACAAGATTAAATGTATGTATGAAAACGAACGTCTTACCAAACCTTCTGCCAAAGGACGATACAAAATGTGAGCAAAATAGATTAATGTATCAAGATTTTGATCGTAGCTTTCGCTAGTCAACCGTCTCTGTTGGAATACCAAGTGAATTGGTGACGTGACATTCAACTCTCAGAGCTTTTGTACACTGCTGCACTTTGATGAGAGGTCAAGGTGATTCCGCGGTGTTCATTTTTAACTGGACACAATTTTGTTTTGACTGGCGCGGTATTTATTTTTAACTGGAGACACTTTTGTATGGATTGCAGCCTATATTCCACTTCTGTGTGATGGACTACATTGCAGAAAAAATATAAGAAATAATTTTATGTAAAGAATAATAACATTCTTCGGGGCACAGGATGGATTCCGACCAAGGCAGATCTGCGTCTCCCCAAATAGGCACTTTTATCGATTAGCCTAGGTCTTATAAGCCTACATTTATTTTCATTTACAGCACGAAATTGTGCACATTTTGAATCAACATTCTTTGTCCGCACTCGTATTCATGGCAAATATCTGCAATGCATAGATTGTAAACAATCTTGAAGTGCAGGTTTTGTTTTTGCTGGTTATTCTGAAAGTTAACACGGTAGATAACAGACTTGTGTATCTTGTTTAAGTGTAGACTACTTGGTGATTAAAACGGATTTTTAACGGATAAATTGAATTTATGATCGAATCCCCCTAATACGGTACAAAGACGCTGTGTGTTAGGCTACTTGCCATTTGATTAGTCCGATCGTTGGCAAATTAATGAAAACAGGTTGAGATCAATGATTAATTTAAAGGAAAGTTTTGTGCCCCACCAATTTTCAGTTCAGTCGCCGCATATTGATTTTTTAAAAGTGGCTGGTAAAAAAGGTGAGTAGCTGGTACAAGTTGAGAATGTACCAGGCACAGTGGCTAGTGCATAAAAAAGTTAATTTTACACCCGTAGCACGTATGACCTTATATAGCCTATGAAAAATAAACTGTCAAAATACGTTTTTAGAAAAATCGCCAAAAACGGGTTTGACCTCCCTATCCCTGGTCCCCTGACCAAGCTGGGAGCTGGAATCACCGCGCTCCGAGCGGTGAGGTGCGAGCTGGGAGCTACGTTCTGAGAGGTGGAGCTGGGACGAGCGAGCAACGAGGTGGGAGCTCCGAGCTCAAGGTGCGAGGTGCGACCCCGGATCAGATATCGGGGAACTTGGAGCCACGAGCTCGCAGTTCGCAATTGAGGATTGAACTTTTACTGCCCTGCGGGAAAATCACAAGAAGCAGTAGCAAGAGCTGGTAGGCAAGGCCCCCTGCTTCGGTCACACACAGCACCGTTTTTTGTTGTTGGCTCTAGGCTCATTGCATCTTGTTTTCTTGTTGATGTTTATTTCTACGAACAGCCGAATAATAGTAAGTGTAGCTACGTTTAAAAGGCTAATGAACTGATCTAGGCTAGTTTAGTTACGCCAGTCGCAGCCATTGGCAGAGTGCGCCACAGGTTTATTTTATCAATCAAATGTTTGTTGATACGGAATTCTATTCCCTGGACCTGGGTCCGGTTGCTTATTCTAAAAAATGCATGCATTCAGTTAGCGTTCAGTTCAAATCTGTTTTTCTACAGTCTATGGTTCAAACATTGTAATTCGTTGCCCTTGTCAAGTGAGTGGATAATGATAACGCTAATGTGAAAACGATCTGTAATTTGATAATGAAATGTTAAATGCTCCCGATTCGAAAATTCCGGTCCACCTTAAATCGGTTGCGGTATATGATTGGATTGTTTAGCGGTCTTCCCTAGGTGTTTACAAAAAAGGTTATAATTTGCTTTTAAAAGTGTCGCAAATCAACTCATTGCCGTGATATTATAGCACACACAATACTCTGTCTCTGCTCATACTACAAACACTGTTCACTCTGTTCAGCAGGAAGTCGACTTTGCATTGGCAGCAACCACACGTCACAATTTCTGCAGGAATTGTGTAGTTATAAAGTAGTCTACAGACAATGATGTTTTCAGTGTAAACATTTTTATTTGTGATTACTGCCAGCAAGTGGATTGTGTCCTGAACTGATACCATGTTCTTGACCTGAAATCAGATGAAAAATTAAAAGCTAGGGTGTTGCTAGGTGGTTGCTATGGTGTTGTATGCAGTTGCTAGGGTGTTCTCGGTGGTTGCTAGGGTGTTGCTAGGTAGTTGCTATGGTGTTTTGTGCGGTTATTAGGGTGTTGCTAAGTAGTTGCTATGGTGTTTTACGTGGTTGCTAGGGTGTTGCTAGGAAGTTGATATAGTGTTGCTAGGGTGTTACTATACTGTTCTAGGTGGTTGATATGGCGTTCTAGGTGGTTGCTAGGTGGTTGCTATGGAGTTCTAGGTGGTTGCTAGGGTGTTGCTAGGCAGTTGCTAGGGTGTTGCTAAGGTGTTGCTATGGAGTTATAGGCAGTTGCTAAGGTGTCGCTATGTAGTTCATATGGTGTTCTAGGTGGTTGCTAGGGTGTTCTAGGTTGCTAAGGTGTTTCTAGGTGGTTGCTATGGAGTTCTAGGCAGTTTCCAGGCTGTTGCTAAGTGGTTGCAATGGAGTTCTAGGCGGTTGTTAGGATGTTGCTAGATGGTTGCTATGGAGTTCAGGCAGTTGCTAAGGCATTCTGGGTGGTTGCTTGGGTGTTGCTAGGTGGTTGCTATGGTGTTCCAGGTGGTTGCTTGGGTGTTGCTAGGTGGTTGCTATGGTGTTCCAGGTGGTTGCTATGGAGTTCTAGGTGGTTGCTAGGGTGTTGCTAGGTGGTTGCTATGGAGTTCTAGGTGGTTGCTATGGTGTTGCTAGGTGGTTGCTAAGGAGTTCTAGGCAGTTGTTAGGGTGCTCTAGGTGGTTGCTAGTGTGTTGTTAGGTGGTTGCTATGGAGTTCTAGGCGGTTGTTAGGGTGTTGCTAGATGGTTGCTATGGAGCTCAGGGCGGTTGCTAGGCTGTCCTAGGTGGTTGCTAGTGTGTTGTTAGGTGGTTGCTATGGAGTTCTAGGCGGTTGTTAGGGTGTTGCTAGATGGTTGCTATGGAGTTCAGGGCAGTTGCTAAGGCATTCTGGGTCGTTGCTTGGGTGTTGCTAGGTGGTTGCTATGGTGTTCCAGGTGGTTGCTAGGGTGTTGCTAGGTGGTTGCTGTGGAGTTCTAGGTAGTTGCTATGGTGTTGCTAGGTGGTTGCTATGGAGTTATAGGTGGTTGCTAGGGTGTTGCTAGGCATTTGCTATGGTGTTCCAGGTGGTTGCTAGGGTGTTGCAAGGTGGTTGCTATGCAGTTCTAGGTTGTTGCTAGGGTGTTGCTAGGTGGTTGCTATGGAGTTCTAGATGGTTGCTAGGGTGTTCTAGGTGGTTGCTAGGGTGTTCTAGGTGGTTGCTAGGGTGTTGCTAGGTGGTTGATATGGTGTTCCAGGTGGTTGCTACGTGGTTGCTAGGGTATTGCTAGGTGGTTGCTAGGATGTTGCTAGGTGGTTGCTATGGAGTTATAGGCGGTTGCTAGGGTGTTGCTAGGCAGTTGTTATGGTGTTCCAGGTGGTTGCTAGGGTTTTGCTAGGTGGTTGCTAGGAGGTTGCTATGGAGTTATAGGCGGTTGCTAGGGTGTTGCTAGGTGGTTGCTAGGGTATTCTAGGTGGTTGCTATGATGTTGCTAGGTGGTTGCTATGGAGTTATAGCCGGTTGCTAGGGTGTTGCTATGCATTTGCTATGGTGTTCCAGGTGGTTGTTAGGGTGTTGCTAGGTGGTTGCTATGGAGTTATAGGTGGTTGCTAGGGTGTTGCTAGGTGGTTGCTATGGAGTTACATGCGGTTGCTAGGGTGTTGCTAGGCAGTTGTTATGGTGTTCCAGGTTGTTGCTAGGTGGTTGCTATGGAGTTCTAGGTGGTTGCGACAGTGTTGGTAAGTGGTTGCTGTGGAGTTCTGGGTGGTTTTTAGGGTGTTCTATGGTGTTGCTATGTAGTTGCTATGGAGTTCTAGGCAGTTGCTAGGGTGTTTACAATGGTGGCAACCCTATAACAACAGTCAGCAAGCTGTCTAACTGTTACCGTAGACATCCTATGTATCACAGACAGATGTGATAGCGTTAGCCAGCCCGCATAGTACCTACCTCCAGTGGTTCGACCAACGATGGGAAAACGGTGGGTACAACTCCAGGCTTTGGACGGTTGCCTTGGTAATCGGTGGCTTCAAAGTGGTCGCTGCATACTCTTAGTTCTCGTTTGCGAACTTCTTCAGCTGTTATGTTGGGGTGTCTGATTACATCCAGCCATGTTTGGCACAAAGTTGGATCACGTGGAAAACTATGAAAATGTGCTTTCAAGTCAAGTTTAACGGGGGCATTATAACAACTGGGTACAATGCACCTCATTATTACACCGATATCGCATCAAACAAAAGCTAGCAGACATTAGTTTGTTCAATTTCAACGCTAAGTTAACGGAATGTTTTGCTTCGTCTGTATTTTGCCGCGAAACAAAATCGAAACTTTTTTTTCCAAAAAAATGGAAACTGTACTACTATGTGCACTTGCGCTAAAAACAAATAAGTCTTTGTTTCTAATGTTAGACATTTAAAATGAAATAACTAATCGAAAAATGAAGGGCGACACATTCATTAGAAGGACAATATCAGTCATAGAAGTGTTATAAAGTGCAATTCCCCTTTAACTTACATTTAGTGCTTTATTGAATACTTAGACTGACATAGCTTGGAATGTTTAGCCAAGGTCTGGTACTGTTTGCCCTCCCAACTCTGGTGGTATTATGTTCTCTTTCATTGTAGTTCACTAATGATAAGTGTGAGAGTGCATGCTAAGTGAATGTAATGTAAGGTAATGATGAACATTCTTTAGTGTACTTTGATTATTATACCTGTAGTAACATGAATGCTTTTGTGCATCTCTGCCTTGCTTTGCTCTGCTCCTGGGATGCTTTCCTTCTCGATGTTGTGTTGTTGGCGGAAAATGCATTCACTATCATGGAAGGGAATCTGTTGCAGTCAAAACTTACCTGTTATGTTTTTGCTTCACATCAGGTGGAAAACTGGTGTTATAGTCAACTCGTATGGGCAGAGTGAGATGATGAAATTGTGATTAGATTGATACAATACTATAGCCAGTGGTATTGGCACACTGACACTCAGCCATGTAGAATATTCCATCTTGTCATTCACCCTCATTCTGTTGTATTTTAATTGTCAAATAAAATCAACCAATTAGGTGGAGTGGATGAGTGACAAGCTGATGAGATGCTTTGAGGACAAGCGGAACAACCCCTTCCAGTTTCGCCACCTGTCCCTGTGTCACAGCCTGGCTGACCTGACGCGGGTGGCCAGCCCCAAGGTGGTGTTGTGCAGCCAGCCTGACTTGGAGTCAGGTTTCTCCCGTGAACTTTTCATACAGTGGTGCAGAGATGCGAAGAACTCAGTCATCCTGACATACCGGACCACGCCTGGCACCCTGGCCCGCTACCTCATCGATAATCCAGGGGAGAGGATTCTGGACCTGGAGGTGAGGCAATGGTGTAATAATTAATATCTTATAACCCCAATTAGATACCGGAGTCTAAAAATTCTCTTAAATTATTGCGTTTATTGGTCACTGATTCACGGTACACTGTTGTAACAGATACACCATTATAAAGCTTAGACACCTCACACTTTGCTTCTATTGAGCTTAAAGCGTTTGCATTTGAAAACAAGCATTTGTATGTCTGTAAATATAACGTCAAATTCAAAAAGTGCCATTTAAGAAAAAAAGAAGCAACTTCTTACCTTACAAAAAGAGGAAAAATTATCTTAATTAGAAAACAAGCTGCTACCTGAAAAAATTGACCCTCTAAGATCTACCCATCGTGACTTTCTCTCGGAAACCCTGTATACGTGTTATACGAAATGTGTTGTCATTTTCAAGCTCATTTACATAGCTTTCAAACATAGCATATAGCTTTTCTCTTCCTGAAATGTTGTCTTGGCTATCCTGCTGCATACCCAGTTACTTTCGCTTTACGCTTTCACATTGTGCAGGAGTAGAAGCTTAGCGCATGCTTTATGAATTGTTTATCAGATCGTTGTTTGTTCATCGGCAGATGGTTGCATAAAAATTAGAGCCCGACCGATATATCGGTTTGGCTGATATATATCGGCCATTATTTGACTTTTTTGACGACATCGGGATCGGCAGTCATGCAGCCGATGTGTCCCGATTTTTAAATAAGTATAATAAACAAAAAAAACATTGATTATTTATCTGTACTTGTCTGTTCGAACGTTGTAATTGCTATTTACTAGAATTATCCAGTAGAGGGAGCTCTAATACAAGTGTGAACAGCAGCAGCTGACGCGCTACTTCTGTAATAAGACATTTGTCACTCGTGCCTCATCCAATATTCTCCACTGCAAGACTTGTCTGCACAGATTCGATTGCCGCAATAAAGGTATTTATATTTAGTGAAAGTTTTTTAATTAAATGCGTTTATACGACCACTATGTTTATCAATCCTCATTATCAAGCAAGCAAGCTAGCTAACATATTTGGTTCACTTTAGCATTCTAGCTGGCTAGCAAGCCTTTATGAAGTGGCAGTGAGCACATAAGCAGCATAGGATCTACATTTCCAGAGAACATTGCTGTATTCTCAAATAAATAACCAGCCAAAATAAAATGGTGATTGAATGCATCACACATTTGTTTTTTTATCTGAGATAATTATTTTAGCTACTATGGGATGCTGTGTAGCCAACGCGTTATTGCAGGCGAGTGTGTCATCTAGTCACGCGTCATCGTAGCAAGCTAACCAGACAATAAAAACGCAGATAAAACACTTCTAACGTGGATCATTTTAAGCAATGTTATCTAGCTTTGTCATGATAACATGAGAGAAGGATTGCTGTTGGAGAAGTGAATCAACCAACAGTTAGCGTGGGTAACCTGCACGAAAGCGCATTGTAGTTTTTTTCACATATTTCATCCAGTCAATTTAATTTCATCTAACATTACACTTGATTCACTCATTAGCTCCGCTAGATAATGTCTTACTCTTTGAGATCATGTAGTAGAAATAAAATAAGAAAATATAATTCATTTAACTTACTGAGAATATGTAATGAGGCTATGTCAATAGCTAATGCGTTATTGGGAGCGAGTGTCATGTCATCTAGTCATGCGCCAGAGCTCATTGTAGTTATTTTCACCACCAAATTCTTATGGACAGGGAAGCTCGCTAGATAGTCTTACTCTTTCAGATCATGTAGTAGGAATAAAATAAGAAAATATAATTAATTTACTGAGAATAGATACTAAGAAATAATAATAACACATTAATAACAACAACAATAATAATATTCATAAAAATACATGTTTGAAACTGGAAAACTGATTTTTGTAAATTAATTTTTTATAGATGGCTGGAAAAGAAAGGAGTAAAAGCAAGGTGTGGAGTTATTTTGATTTCACACACTTAAAGATGGTGTGAATATATTTAATTTAATATCATCTTTTACATTTTTTTTTATCTAAAAAGTTGATATTTTTTGCTACCGAAAGTTTGTTAGTAAAAGCTTTGAGAGGATGAATCATTACTTTTCTTTGGCATGGATCCATCTGAAGACAATATCGGGTGAGTTCGTTCAGTCTTTAAATCCGTCATTATGCTGAGAGAAATCGTATTCTCAATTTAATCTCTAAATTGACTGTAAAGTTAGGGTTGTAACTAGTTAGCTGTTTCGTAGGTGACTTAGTTAATGCACTCGTCTTAACTATTGCTTGTATTTTTGCATAGACTGCGTTGTTGCTGTTCTTGTTTGTGATAGTGTTAATCAGTTTAACCTACAGGGTCCAAGTTGAACTTGGAACGGTAGGCTACTGCCCTCTAGGGTTTTCGACACAATTGTTCCTGGTTATGGTTATACACTTTGTTGTACGTCACTCTAGATAAGAGCGTCTGCCAAATGCCTGTAATTTAAGATGTAATGTAATATTCCGTAGCAACAAGATAAACCCGACATTAGCCCTAACATATGCCAATACTGCAGTGAACACGCTGCTCACTGAATAATGAAATAAACGAGAAAAAAGTTTTTTAAAAATTATACCATGTCATTCTACAGTCACTGTCTGGGACTAAACATTGAACAAATACACAATCTTACCATTGGTTCTACGCGTAGAGCTGTCCCTTTTGCGACTGAGTGAGCATATATTGGCTTGGACAATCCGTCTGTGAAATAGACGCGCATTTGTGGCTACCTTCAAAAACAGCTGTGCGTAATACCACACCTGTTGCTTACGGCTTTGTCGCCCTTTTTAGTACAATTTGGCTTGATTGACAATTCATTTATTCAGTAGGTGAGAGTATAAGCTTTCTAACGATGTATAACATGTCTGATTTTGCTTTTGGAATAGCGTTTTATAGGTCAGTGTAACCAAAATTTTTCTTATCTGCCAATGTCTAAATGAATGAAACGGTAGGCTACTTTGCGCGCAGCAAGCAGATCGCGAGTTGATATTACATCTTTTATTTCCGTTTTTTCTCAATGTCGTATTTATTATTTGAAATGTGCATTTATGTGTTATTATTCTATCTGTCTCTGTGGCGCACTGAAATGTGCATTCTCTGCTAAGCTGAGCAATGGATTGGAATATGTGTCTGACGTAGTGTTGCACGGTATACCAAAAGTTCAGCACTTTCTCGGTACTTAAAAAAAAGAAATGGTTCGGTATTAGAATATTCCGACGTTCGGTAGTTTTGAGTCAAATGTAAAAGCCAGGGAAAATTGTCTCCCGCATTACTGATTGAGAGGATGAAAAGTGTAATTTGTCAGAATCTTCGCTAGAAGGCAGTAGCAACTAAGGTTGCCAAGTCAGGTGACTTGTGCTTGCACTCAGCTCCTTGATACAGCACAAGCTTTGACTCAGTTCACTTCAGTAGCAATAGGTGTTCCAATTTGGAAATATTATATATTGATGCTGTATTGTTATTAAAATTTGCTGTTTTTAAATCTATTTAAAGGTGAAAGACCTGTTGTAAAGATTATTTAGTTTACAACTGTTTAATTTTTGAAATATATTTAACATATTTTTCTATTGTTCAGTGTTGTAACACTATAGGCCTGTGCATATTAATATGTTGAAGAGGCTTCAACTTAAAGGTTGTTAATGAACCAGGTTGTTAATAAACCATGAATTCGAAAATGAGGTCAACCCTTGTGGACATTACGTTTCTGATCTATTAAGGTAATTTCAGTATTGTTAGGTACCGAGTATCGAATTAGCATCGTTTAAGTTTCAAGTATCATTTCGGTATTGAGTATCGTAATACTAAACCTGGTATCAGTATCAAAGTCAAAATTTTGGTATCGTGACATTACTAGTGTGACGCCTTTTTTAGTTGCGGCGCAGAAACACTGCAGCTGTGCATACACGCCGGACCATCTAAGTGTTACGACATGCCATCTAAGTGTCACGACATAGTAAAGGCCTTTACGGGAAGCGGCCAGGACATATCCATGGCGACGTAACTAAGTCATCCGACAGTGTCTCTTAGCACAAAATTGGCCATAAGTCATCAATATTTTATACAATCATGATGATATTTAGTAGATATGTTGGGTGAAGGCATATGATCATGAGCACAAAGCCATTTTAAAATCGCTCCATAAGGGGCGCGATGGTGCCAATGCTTGGACCCCTCCCAATGCCGCTTGCGGCTTTAATTTTAATTTTTATTTGTTTGCTTATAAGTTAAATATTCTTAAATATAGAAAATTTAATAAAATATAAAAAAGTTTTTCAAATTGATTTGAAAATGTTGCAATTGTTGACAAAATATCGGTCAAAACATCAGTAATCGGTGGGCTAGGACTCTCCAAAATCGGGATCGGCATCGGACATCCATCTGGCATCGGTCGGGCTCTAATAAAAATCACTGCCGTAGTGATAAAGGGCACTGTTATTGTAAATCGTTTATGATTTAATTGAATATTTTTGTAATTTTTCTGCTTGAGCGCTCACCCTGTTGTGATCAGGGTGAGATCTGTATGTGTGTCTACGTCTGAGGCTGTTGGTGAGTGACAGAAGTTCCCTCACTTCACACTTCCCTGTGAAATTTCTTTTTAAGCTTTGACAACTAATAAAAGGGGTGGTGGGTGCCTCAGTTCATCCACCAGCTGGTCAGTGGAGGATGGGCTCCCCCTCTATAGACGGGTTTTTCCTCAAGATTTCTTCCCATTGGGGAGTTTTTTCCTACCACCGTTTGAGGGTTTTCTCCCCACTGGGAGTTTTTTACCTTACATACTTGTTATTTGGGCGTTCAGGCCTGGTGTTTGCTTTTTTTGCTGTGTCTCTTGCCTTGCTAGTCTGTGAACCATGTTTCTTGGTTGTTTATAAGTGAATTTAGTTTGTGTGGTAAGTAATCATTATGAGCACATTTTGTACATAGTAACTCTCCAAAAGGTCACTGTTTACTGAAATACAAGGCTCAGTCGAAAAGAGAATGGGGGGGGGGAAAGAGTATTTGTTTTGTTGGGTTCCAGAGGGTACCACCCTCCATGGAATTAGCATCTGGAAGTGGAATATGGGTCGGGAAAAATATATACACAATATTCCAATTCGGAGAGGTTTGTTGCCATTTGAAGAGGTTTTGCCTCCTCAGCTTGCCAGGTGACTCCTGCAGCCCCTGAAATTCTTTGCAGTTCCTCATCACCAGCTCTGGCATCACAAAGTCCTGTTTCTTGAACCTACTGCCTCAGAGTAGAGTGACTAATTCCATCCTGTGGAACCATTGTGCCTGCACCTGTTCAGTGTAACCTCCTTTAGGCAGGTTGGAAGTGATCCTCTGAAGACGCTTTGATAAGATGATCACTTCAGAAGCTGACATATTTCTGAAAAATAACTGGGAGTGGGTGTTAACAAAAAAAAAAAATAACCTAAAAAATCTGAATCAATTTAGAGGTACTCAGTAATATTTTTCAACTGTAAAATACAATTATTGATTTAACCCCATTAATACGCATGAAATACTCTTCCATACTAAAGTCTTCTCAATTTTGTCAGAGTGGATTATGGAGTCTTCTGTTATAGCAGGTGATTTAAATAGTTGTCTTAACCCTCGCTTGGACAAATCACATAAACGGACATGGTTTGGTGTTGGGCTTAGTCAGTCTTTACTTAGTTGCTGTACTGATATTGACTTTATAGACAGGTGGAGGTCCCTTCACCTTACTGCTGAAAAGCAGTATACTTTTTATACTTTAAACCTCAAATCGGTCATAGTCCCTTGATGCGGAGAAGGCTTTCGACAGGATTGAATGCCCTTGTTTACGATGTGTTTTTTCCAAATTAAATCTAGTGGATATCTCTTCTGTGTGCTTCTCCATGTGCCTCAGTCCTAGGACGTCCATGATTTCCTAGGGGTGTCTCGCCCCTTTTGTTCGCTCTTGCAAGTGGGCCCTTAGCCAAGGCCATTAGGAGTGTCCCAGTGGTGACAGGTATAAAGGTTGGTTCTGACCCGCATAAAATTTCCCTGTATGAGGACAATATCTTACTCTTTCTAAGCAGTCCTAAGGAGTTTATAGCTTCTTTTTGGAAATTCTCAGGTTATAAAATCGCTTACTCTGAGGCTATGCCCCTGACACCTAATATGTCTTGGCCCCCATCCAGCTCTTTTCATTGGTCATCTTCTAGATTTGATTGTCTAGGTATTCATATTACCCCTACCCATTCCGTATTCATATTATTCCTACCCATTCCAATCTCTATGAAGCTAGCTTTATTTGGCAAAATTAAAGAGGAACTAGCTTGCTGGACTGACCTACCATTATCTGTTTTAGGCTTGGTAAATCTTTTTAAAATGAATATACTTCCAAGGTTGCTTTATCCCTTCCTGATGATCCTGGCACTTTTGCAACAAGGGAACTGCAGCAAAAATCATCTGGGTTTGTTTTAGTTTTGTCATATTTTCCTCATTTAAAATGCATGACTAATTCATCATTGTTCCAAAAGGGTATTTTCATCACAGTATTGTCTTCATTGTTGTCATCAAAAAAAGTGGGTGTTGACAAAAATTTTTCATAATTTTAGTTGACGAGAACAATGCTGATTGTCAATCACCTTAATATCAAAACAAATTGGCACAATATGTCAATCAGCCCACAAGAGGGAACTCAATTCTGGATCTGGTGCTATGTAATGATCCGGACATAATTTGTAGCACAGAAGTAATTGAGCCAATTGGGACTTGCGATCATTCTACAGTTAGATTAAATTTTTTTTTTCATCAATATATTTATTGAATTTTCCACAAAATGCAACATAAATATATACATATACTGCATACATGAAACTTACACCCATATACATACTTATATATACCTATATATATGCCTACATAAATATATATATACGACAACAAAAGACAACAAAAAATAATAATAATGATGATAATAAAAAAAAAATATAGCCGCAAGCGGCGATTCCGGGGTTCAAGCTAACACGGACTGTTAGAAGGTGAAAGCTGCGAAGTGCAATAAGAACTAGTCAGAATCAGAGTAATTGTAATAGTCAAGTCCATTTATATATACAAGTAATTTGACTTGACACTATGTTCATTCTCAATGAATAAATGAAAAGGTTTAATTGCACAACAAACTAACAGTAGCATAGGACCATCATCATCAGGTACATACAAGAACTATAAGAAAAATAGTCATCATATCATACAAGAACTAAATAAATAAATGACGGTTTGATTGTGTCTACATGAACACTATTTAATGATAGGTATTGGGTTTGGGAAAAGAGAGCCTTCAGCACACTTATAATTATTATTAATGGCTATATTTCTGTTTGTAATTAGTGTGGTTGCCTTAGGCAATCACACTACTATTACCTCACATATTATTATTATTATTATTATTCCACCCATTATTTGGACCGCTACTCCTCCCAGAGGTTTCGCACCACATACACGTGCAATATGTCAAATTGAGCAGCTTGATCGGGAATCGTGTGCTATTACTTTGTGGAAAGTTCTGCTGCACGGTTTTTGAGAAATATGACTTTTTTGGGCCAGTTTTTCCCATAGAGAATGAATGGGGACTGTGACATCATTCATATGTGAGAGATGAAGTTACAGCATTGGTCGGCTTTGCACACATGATTCAGTCGTCACTAGGTTTTGACTTGCTTTATCTACTGGAAATTCAGAACCCAGAGACGGTGCATAATTCCCTTTTCGTCGTAATTACAGAAAACACACACTCGTATACTTCAAATGATTTATACCACAATGTAGATAAAACCTTGACGAAGACGTACATGCATGGATTGCGTTGTTCAAACGAGGTTTCCTGGCGACTTAGCCACCAGAATGGATATAGCTGAATGCGGAAGTGAACGCGATAAAACGGTATTCCAAATGCAAAATTACAAATGAAAACGCTGTCAGCTAGTTATATCAGCAAACACATGGCTTAGGCATACCCAGACGTCCTCAATAATAATAGTATTTCACAAGCTATTACGCAAAATCGTTGACGTTTCGTCAGGTGCAGCATCTTTGAATGCTAGTGCTAACAAAGAGTGCATTGAATGCTAGGATTAAAAAACTTTCGGTTGACCTAAAAAACGATATTCCAAAACCAAAATTAGACGTGTTATACCTGGTTAGAAAGCTTATGCTCTCACCTACTGAATAAATGAATTCTCAAACAAGCCAGACGGTACTAAAAAGGGCAACAACGCCGTCAACAAAACGTGTGCAGCAGCTTCTGGTCCGGTCTCACTTCAGAAAACGATGTTGGCTTGTAATACCACACGTTGCTTTGGATGTTGTCGAACTTTGTAGTACAATCTGGCTTGATCTACACATCATCGATCTAATAGGTGACAGAATAAGCTTTCTAACAATGTATAATATGTCAAATTTTACTTTTGTAATACCGTTTTATATTCCAGCGTGTTGGAAACTTTGGTCTCTTTATAACTGCATTACGCATTCAGTCAGTGAAAGCAACGCTTTCTCACCCCAACACGTTTGCTACAGTACACAACTCCGCTTGCTTGTTGATGCACCCCTCGTAATAACAGAAGTTACTAGTACTGGCTACCAGCCGATGCTGATTCACAGAAGCTGTATGCAACTATTTTAACACATATTTTTCGCCTCATTTTCTTTCTTAGAAATTTGGGTCGGCTAACACGTAATAGGCTATCCTCTGTCTATGAGTTGGTATCTAAGGTAACAGATTAAACTCTGAATTGCAGCCCAATTAAATGTTTTTAGTTGAATGGTAAAAATGAGCTGAACTTCACGTAAAACCATAAGTCAATCAAATTAATCTCCCTAGCCCTGTCTTGCTTTTTAAAATGGTGCGGTCGCGCAGTGTAGACATAGGGTTTTTCCAAAACCCTCTGAACTGGCCAGCTAGCTTTATGATTAGCCGTCACTCGTCACAGCATACCGTGAGTAAAACGCTGATCTCAAGTATTGATGAAGGGTTAATTTAGCTCTGAATATGTGTGTTGCAAATTAATGTTATAGCATGTATACCATACTCTGTCTCTGCTTATACTACAGAAACTGTTCACTCCGTTCAGCACAAAGTCGACTTTGCATTGGCGGCAACCACACTTCACAATTTCTGCAGGAATTGTCTAGTTATTTATTTTACTGGTACACTCGAGGTGCCACATAATACCAGAATATATCCATATATACTCATTTGAGCTAAATCCAGTTCCAGTTTACATTCTTGAATAGTCATTATTAGATGTGAAGCACCTTTATGACCGGCAGTGTCACTAACTCACTCAGTCAGTAATTCAGTCAGTTAATTAATGGTTCTTGAGGCAAATTTGTAGAGTGAGGATAGATGGATGTCTGTAGCAAGTTTCGTGTAAATCGGACTCACGGCATAGTTACGACTTTTCAGAGTTCAAAATTTTGACCTTTAATTATAGCACCCCCATGAGGCCGATTGGGGTCATATTTCTTGGGCAGCACTTGCACACAACTTCCAATCAATGGGCAGAATTTCATGTCTCTACCATTTACCATCTCACAGGAACTTGTGCAAACATTTCTGAAGAAGATTAATAATAAACCAACACAAAAGCAAAAACAATAGGGCTTGAACCCGTAAATATGTTTTTTTTTTTAAAAAAGGCACTTACAATGAAGGCACTTGAGTATGAGAATCCATCCCAAATATTACAATATATTCATCCAGGTGAGTAGCTTAAATGACCACATTTTTGCAGAGGGTGTAATTACCCTACCCCAGGCTCGTCCATCATGTGAGATAAATCATCGTTCTTGATATAGTGTATGAACCAGCCCCACACACTTTGAAGCATCTCTTGTTTATCTTTAAGAGTGTATGTGATTCTTTCTAAAGGTAAACATAAAGATAATTCCTTAAACCATTTTGCAATACTTAGTCTACACTTCTATTTCCATGTTAAAGCAATCACTGTTTTTGCTTGTAAAAAACACGTCTATAAAGATTTGTTCGCTACGTTTTATATTATGCCAATTTGGATAGAAGCCAAGTATGAAAAACTTTGGCTCCAACTCTAATTTGATTGATAAAATCTCCTGCACTATTAGTCTAACCTCCTCCCAAAATTCCCTTATTCTTGGACATTGCCATATACAATGGAACAGTGTACCCTTATCTTTACCACATCTGGTGCATAGGTCTGGAATATTGATATTAAATTTATTAGGTTTTTTCTGGTGTAATAGACACTCTCATTAGCCAATTATATTGCAAAAGTTTTAAATGTGTATTAGCCATCTGTGTTTGGGCTACTTTGCATGCACTACTCCATTGTTCCAATGTTAATTCCTCCTGTAAATCAACATTCCAACTTTCAGATATGATACCCTTTCCAAAGGGATTTTTGATTAGACAGGAGGAATCAGCATGGATTGTTTTTGGTTAGCTCCGATAAAGCTCCTGAGCTGCAAATATTTCAAAAAGTGTTTACGAGGGATATTATATTTAATGACAAGTTCCTCGAATGTTAGAAGACTCTCATCATGATCTCCAAAAATATCTTTCAACTGTCCTACCCCCCTGTCAGCCCATATTTTAAAGCCCCCAACAATTCTACCTTGCACAAAATAATTATTGCCCCAAATTGGACTAAAGCGAGAGAGAGTAGATGCTTCCTTCAAGTCTTTTTTCACCTCATACCATACACTAATCATATTTCTAACTATAGGGTTGGGTGTTATTTTTTCAAGGTTTTTGGGATTATCTGAGTAGATATATGTGGGAATTGGTAGCTTTAAAGAGTATGACTCAATATCTTTCCATGTTGGAGAATTTTCTGCTGTGTAATAAAACATTATAGTTCTTAGTTGAGCTGCCCAGTAATACCACAGCAAGTTAGGACATTGTAACCCTCCCCTATCATAAGGTAATTATATACACGTAGTCTGGGGCATCTATTATTAGGGGTCCAAGCAGCGAAGCTGGTGGAACCCTATTGTATCTGTTAGGATTATTATTATTCTTATTATTGTCTTATTTTTCTCTGCTAAAAGTGTCTGAGACTCAGCAACCATAAGTCCTAGAGCAACCAAATTTGGTAGGTGGGTTCCTATGGCCCCCCACTACTCAGGCACTACAAATTACCTATGTCGGCCAGATGGTGGCGCTATAACTTAAGGGTCATGTTTAAAAGGTCATAACTCGCACATCATTAGTCAGATCAACACAAAACTTCATCGACAGATGCATCTGAATGCGCTCTACAACTTTGCTATTGGGAGCACCTATGTCCGCCATATTGTTTGCCCGCCATTTGGACTTTTTTATTAGTTGGGGTGCGGAAGAGCTGTAGCTCCACATCTAAAGTGTTACGACATCTAGTAAACTCCTTTTCGGCAAGCGGCTAGAAGATATCCATGGCGACGCAACTAAGTATTCTTTCACCACTAAAAAAAATCGTATTTCTTCATAGCAACAAGATAAACCCGACAATAGCCCTAAGATATGCCAATACGGCAGTGAAAACACTGCTCACTGAGTAACGAGACAACGTTTTAAAAAATGATACCATGCCATTCTACAGTCAATATCTGGGACTAAGTATTGAATAAATATACAACCTTACCATTGGTTTTACGCATAGACGTGTCCCTTTTGAGACTGAGTGGTCATATATTGTCTTGGGCAATCCATTTGTGAAATATACGCGCATCTGTGATGCCTGGGTACCTTCAAAAATAGCTGTGCGTAATACCACACCTGTTGTTTACAGCGTTGTCACCCTTTTTAGTACAGCCTGGCTTGATTGACAATTCATTTATTCAGTAGGTGGGAGTATAAGCTTTCTAACGATGTATACTTATGATACTTATCGCTAAGAGTAGGGGGTTCCCCGGTGTCCTGGCCAAATCCCAGATCTGGCTCTCGCAAACTTGCCACTAAAAATCATCCCCAGACTTAATTGGCTAAAATAAATGTTCTCTCCCTCTCCACCTTCGCTAATCTGTGGTGAGCGTTCTGGCGCAAATTGGCTGCCGTGCATCACCCAGGTGGGTGCCACACATTGGTGGTGGGTGAGGTGAGTTCCCCTTCACTGTAAAGCACTTTGAGCATTTGGAAAAGTGCTATATAAATTTAATTAATAATAATAATAATAATAATAATAATAATAATAATAATAATAGTATAATATCTGATTTTGCTTTTGGAGTAGCGTTTTATCGGTCAGCGTAACTGAAAATTTTCTTATCGCATTCACTTGCGCATTCACTCTGGGGTAGCATTAAAAGATGCTGCACCTAACGAAACGTTGTCAGTGATTTTCATAATTTCTTAGAGAGTACTATTATTATTGAGGACTTCGGGGCATAGCTAAGCCATATCTTTGCTGATAGACCTATCTGACATCGTTTTCTGGAGCAAAACAGAAGTGGACAGGACTTTGTCATTGATTTACTGTCTCTGTCTCCATACTACTGAACACAGATAAAATGTCATATTGCTAGGTAAGTATTACTGCTCAAAATATTTCAGTTATATACGTTATTTTTGAAATTGAGTGTCTAAATAGGTTAGTGATATTATATAATGTGGATATTTCACACTGTAATGTAAGCGTTAGTGTAATAGTTTTTGTGCCGCATGCAACAGTCATGAGTGTTGGAACGTTGCTAAAACCTGGTGGACGGTTAAATTCTTTTCATATCATCCCATCCCCATCTGTCATTATGCTGAGAAATAGCTAACCATTTTTATTGATAGTATTTGAGTTTCTCTGCAAATGTGCGAAAACCCGCTGGTATAATAAAACAATGACGGTAAATATAGCCTATTTATATAGTCCGCTAAGTTCCATTGCTACCATAATATAACAAACTTTCTTGTGTCTACAGCTGCAGTTTCTCGCTGCAATTACTAATATTGAATATAAACAAAAGACGCAATTTATGCTGTAGTCTGCCAATGTCGAAATAATAAGGTAGGCTACTCTGCGCGCAGCATGGAAGTAGCAGGGATAGCGAGTTGATATTTCGTTTTTTGTTTAGTTTTTTTCAATGTCGTATTTATTATTTGAAATATCTATTATTATTCTATCTGTCTCTGAGGTGCTCTGAAATGTGCATTCTCTGCTAAACTGAGCAATGGATTGGAATATGTGTCTGACGTAGTGTTGCATGGTATTCCAAAACTTCAGCACTTTCTCGGTACTTAAAAAAAAAAAAGAAACGGTTCGGTATTAGAATTTTCCGACGTTCGGTAGTTTTGTGTCAAATGTAAAAGCCAGGGAAATGTGTCTCCCGCATTACTGATTGAGAAGATGAAAAGTGTAATTTGTCAGAATCTTCGCTAGACGGCAGTAGCAACTAAGGTTGCCATGTGAGGTGACGTGCACTTGTGCACTCACTCGTTGATACAGCGTAAGCTGGCTTGGCATTCACTCGCTGGCTTGGCATTTCTCACATGGATCTCGCATCGCCCCTCCCCTACTCTCCTTCTATGGAGAGTAGTTATAATGTCGTTAACATGTGAATGCGTTTTGGGCGGACTTCCTGCTGAGCAAAATTCACATAGTAATGAGTAAGGATTAACAAAGCATACATGGTTTAATTAATCAAATTTAGAACTTTTAAAACAATTCATATTATTTGTCAATGGGCGCATTGGAAAGTCGCGATTCTAAGGTTTCTGTCAATGTATTTGTTGCGTCTGTATGATAACAACTCGTGAAGTTAATCATCCAAATAGAAACGAAAGTTCATTTAATCTTGCCGAGCTCCGCCGGCGGAGCTCCCGACCCCAGAGGATTAAGGAAAGAAAACCTCATAAGTTACAAACAAAAACACATTGAACTGGTGAGCAAAATGTTAGAGAGCACAAACAGCTAATGCCCTTTAAAACCTATAAATAAATGTTTAAATAAAAGTTTGTCCTCATTACTATATATTTAAAAAAATACATATATATATATATATATATATATATAGTATGTATGTATATATATTTTTATATATATTATTTATATATATATATATATATATATATATATATATACACACACACATGCATATACATACACACAAATAAAAAGGAGAGGACTACAAACAGGGCTCAGTTCAACCAAGCATATAACCACTGATACCACGCGATATTTGGCCAACCTATCCAACTTTCAGATTGACCCAGAACCTAAAAAAAAAGAAAAAAAACTTGGAACATGTTGCATTATGGGATACTTGGAGGACTGGACAGCAGCAAAATAATTACCTGCCATTCATCAGTTAATTTACTAAACTTAATTTTTTCCTAATTACACAAACGTTTATAAAGTGACAGTTTATGCATGCCCCTTGTTACCTAATAGAACTCTCACATTTTCGTGAATAAAGGCAACATGCAGAAAGGCAAATAAAATAACGCTAACTGTATTTACCCTTAGCTAACGGTAACCCTCAGCCTGTGAGCCCCGTTAATCTCCTTTTCCAACAATAACACACTGTTGAGTCCTTGTCATAAGTGTATTTAAATTCACTGATTTATATATTATTGGTTCTGGATAATATCGTTAACCTTGCACAAGTTTTGGCCAATACGTAACATCAATCAAAAGGATCCAAGAATAGACTGTAATAAATGTTCTTTTCGTTGGAGCGCCGTGTGCTAATGGGAAGTTAGCTACCTGTTATCAGCTAGCCAGTTTAGCGATACCTATAACATTACTCATTCTGTCTTGTCCTCCTCTTGAATTTGCCTTATGTAAACCTCCACTTCTGCTGGTTTATCAAAAGTTTCTGTTTTGTCCTTGTATGTCACCAGCAATTTGGCAGGGATAAGCATGCCGTATCTTATCCCCATGTTGCGGAGCTGCTGTCTAACAGAGTCGAATTCTTTCTGTTTCTTGTGCATTCCGGCTGCCAGGTCTGGGTAGAATCGCACCGGCTGGTCCTTGTAGAAAATTTGCTTTTTGGCTCTGATCGCTTTCAATACTATCATCTTGTCTCTGTCATTCAGAAATTTTATGATCATTGTTCTTGGGGGAGCGTTTGGGTCTCTTCTCTGGCCAACTCTGTGGGCTCTCTCTAAGATAAGTTTCGAATTTAGTGAAGTGATGCCTAGTGCCTCCGGGATCCAAGCTTTGAGGAAGGAGCAGGCATCGTCACCCTCCGCCTTCTCCAGCTGATTTACCAGCCTCAGATTAGATAGCCTGGACCTTGCCTCCAAGTCAATAACTTTGTCCTCCAATTCTCTGTTTTTACTCTTGAGGCCCTGGACCTTAGCTTGAAGGGTAGTAACATCGTCCTCGGTGCCAGAAATGTGGACCTCTGCACTTTTAACACATTCCATGCACTCCCCAACCTCCTTCCTCACTCCTTCTGTTGCAACCAGTACTCCATCGAATCTGTTGGAGAAGTCAGCCTTCAGTTCTTTGATAGCTTCGAGAATTGGCATTTATTTTGTTCCTTCATCTTCAACGTTTTCAACATTCTTATCCGCCATTGTGGTAGCATTAGCTTCCCCACTTTGCTTAGTCAAGCCGAATTCTAATATTTTAGACTATAGGGTTTTTCCACGACTTTTGCCTGGTTTTCCCGGTGCTGACGACATCAGGGCATTTTTAGCAGTAACACTGCTCACTTTTCAGTAATGACTAATATGGTTTATAACAGGATTTACCAAAGTTTTGCAGAGGAGAGAGAAACACGTCTGTCTAGCACACCGCCATACTGGAAGTCTTCCTGCAGTTAGATTTGATGTATTATGGCATATTAACAAGGCCTCCTCTACAGCCAGAATTTTTAATTTTAGACTAACCAATTTCAACAAGATGTGAGAATTTAAGTAATATTGACTGGGTGAAACTTCTTAACTGCAAGACTGTGAATGAAATGTGGGGTAGGTTCAAAGGGGCTATTTTTGAGGCGCAAAGTAAATTTATTCTAAAGGTATGGACAAGTACGTTAAAGAAGCGCTCCCCCCAGTGGATTAACAAAGCCATACGGGAGAGTTTGAGAAAAGAACAAAACTGTATAAGATAAGATAAAAATGACAGCACTGAAAGTAATAGGGCTGAATATTGTAGTATGTGTGCTAAGGTTAAAAAAGAACTATGGGAAGCCTCTTAAGAGGCTCTTTGAAACGCAAATTGCCGTAGATGCAAAAAGTAATCCTAAACATTTCTTTCAATACTGTAGTAGGAAAAGGAAAGTCAAAGAGGATATCAGGTGCATCGGAAATGAAGGAGGAGCATTGCTTTCTAAGAATAAAGATATTGCTGATGCCTTAGTTATTTTTTTGAGGGTTTTACTAGATAAGAGGTTACTAATAGACTGGAATGTAATGTAATGTAATGTAATGTAATGGAAGGCATATTCAGGACTCAGAAAGTCTTATCAAAGACGTACTGCATGAATTAGTTAAACTAAAGACAAATACGGCAGCAGGTCCTGATGGCATATACCCAAGAGTACTGAAAGAGTTAGCTGAGATCATTTTTAAACCACTGGCAGTTATTTTTAGACAGTCCTTAGAAACTGGAGAAATACCTGAGGACTGGAAGCGTGGTAATGTAATACCAATATATAAGAAAGGGGACCGTACTGATCCAGGAAACTACAGGCCTGTAAGTTTAACTTGCATAATATGTGAAATACTGGAATCTATCATTAGAGACAAGTTGGAAGTATTTCTTGAAAATGGCAACATCCTAAGGGATAGCCAGCATGGTTTTCGTAAGGGAAGGTCATGTCTGACAAACCTTCTGGTATTCTTTGAAGAAGCTACCAAGTGTTTTGATTATAGCAAGGCGTATGATATTATCTACTTAGATTTCCAAAAGGCATTTGATAAGGTACCACATGAGATAATTGTTAGTAAAATGGAGACAGTAGGAATCAGAGGATGTACACTGAACAAAAATATAAATGCAACACTTATCAATTTCGAAAATTTTATTGAGTTCAAAGGTAATAAATGTAAATCAGTCAACTGAAATAGATTCATTAAGCACGTATCTATTGATTTCATGTGATTGGGGATACAGATACGCATTTGTTAGTCACAGATTACCCAAAAAAGAAGATACCATGAGATGAACAGAATACCCATCAGTACATTGTGTGACCACCATTTGCCTGATGCAACACAACACATCTCCTTCGCATTGAATTGATCAAATTGTTGATTGTAGGCTGTGGAATATTGTCCCACTCCTCTTCAATAGCTGTACAAAGTTGTTGGATATTGGTTGAAACTGGAACACGTTGTCATATGCGCTGGTCCAGAGCATCCCAAACATACTCAATGGGTGACACGTCTGGTGTGTATGCAGGCCATGGGAGAACTGGGACATTTTCAGCTTTGAGGAATTGTGTACAGATCCTTGCAATGTGGGGCCGTGCATTGTCATGCTGAAACATGAGGTGATGGCGGTGGATGAATGGCACAGAAATGGGCCTCAGGATCTCATCACGATATCTCTGTGCATTCAAATTGCCAAGCATAAAATGCACTTGAGTTCTCTGCCCATAGGATATGCCTGCCCGTACCAACACCCCACCACCACCATGGGCCACTCTGTTCACAACGTTGACATCAGCAAACTGCTCACCCACCTGACACCATACACGCTGCCTGCCATCTGCCCTGTACAGCAGAAACTGATTCATCAGTGAAGAGAACCGTTCTCCAGCATGCCAGTGGCCATCGAAGGTGAAATCTTGCCCACTCACGTCGATTGTGACGCCGAACTGCAGACAAATCAGGACCTCGGTGAGGACGTCAAGCATGCAGATGAGCTTCCCTGAGGTGATTTCTGATAGTTTGTGCAGAAATTCTATGGTTGTGTAAACCAACTGTTTCATCAGCTGTCCTTGTGACTGGCCTCAGACGATCCCGCAGGTGAAGAAGTCGGATGTGGTGGTCCTGTGCTGGCGTGGTCACGTGGTCTGCGGTTGTGAGGCCAGTTGGATGAACTTCCAAAATCTGAAACGGAGGCGGCTTATGGTGGAGAAATTAACACCCATTACTCTGGCTACAGCTCTACAGGACATTCCTGCAGTCAGTGTTGAACAACAAAAAACTCAACATTTAAGGGGGCCTTTTATTGACCCCATCATAAGGAACACTTGTGGAGTGATCATGGCTTTTAATCGCTTCTTGATATGCCACACCTGTGCAGGAGATGGATTATCTTGACAAAGGAGAAATGCTAGCTAACAGTGATATAAACAAATTTGTGGGCAGAGAGAGAAATAAGATCTTTGTGCACAACAATTCTTTGAGGTATTATTTAAATGCATTAAAATGGCAAAAATAAAAGTGTTGTGTTTATATTTTTGTTCAGTATATTTCAGAGTGGTTTCGGAACTGGCTGCATGGTAGAACACAAAGAGTAGTAGTAGGAGTGATATTATCTGAGCAAGGAGCTGTTTGAAGTGGAATCCCACAAGGATCGGTGCTGGGACCCCTGCTCATCCTCATTTATATCACTGACCTCGACAGGGACATAGAAAGTATATAAGTCAAATTTTCAGATGATACAAAACTGGGAGGCCCAGCTAATAGTTTGGAAGCTACTAAAGTAATCCAAGAAGATTTTAATAAAATCCAGAAGTGGGTGGAAACCTAGCAAATGAAATTTAATATAGCCAAATATAAAGTTCTGCATGTGGGAAATAAAAACATTAGGCAGGATTACTTTATGGGAGGAACAAAATTGGAATGTGCTCAGTTTGAAAAAGACTTGGGAGGAATCGGTTGATCAAAGCCTTTCTGGTTCTAGCCACTGTGCTGTCACAGTAAAAAAAAAAGGCCAACAGGATGCTGGGATATATAGCCAAAAGTATTAAGTATAAATCCAAGGAAGTTGTACTTATCTTGTAAAATACATTTGTTAAACCACACTTTTATTGTGTGCAGTTCTGGGGACCGTATTACAAGAAAGATATTGAGGCTCTGGAAAAGGTTCAAAGAAGAGCAACCAAATGGATTCCTGTCACGAAAGATAAAAGCTATGTGGAAGACTTAAGATGCTTAACCTCGTCAAGCTTAGTAAAATGAGACTCGGGTGATTTTATTGAGGCTTTTAAATTCATAAAGGGGATCAGCAAAGTGAACTACAAGAGGCTCTTCAAGTTGAGTTAGTAGAACAAGGGGACATGAATGGAAATTAACAAAAGGTAGATTCCATACAGACATTAGGAAGAATTTTTTCACACACAGGGTAGTCAATGTGTGGAATAGCATGCCAGGTCACATAGTAGAGGCAAAATCTCTGGGAATTTTCAAGACTAGACTGGATACACTGTTAGATATTATCTAGTCTGTAGGTAATCAGAGCACTAATTTAGTTAGGAAAATGGCGAGCATTGTTAGGCTGAACGGCTTGTTCTCATCATTATGTTAGGTTAAATAAAAATATGTTAATTTCATAAATAAAAACATGGCTACTTCCTTCCACCAAATGCCACGACAATGATAAAACCGGCATGTTAACAAGCATGTCAATTGCCGTTAAGGTTAAAGGGGAATTGCACTTTATAACACTTCTGCTTCTCATGACTGATATTGTCCTTCTAATGAATGTGTCGCCCTTCATTTTTCGATTAGTTATTTCATTATGTTAATATTTTACGCTGTTTTGTTGTTTTCCTTTGCAAATGCAGGAAGTAGACCCAGGCAGTTTAGTGTCGAATTCGAGGATGCATATCATTGCACGACTTCTGATGTGGACATACCTGCAGACAATAACATTAGAATGGTCGTAGAAATAGTGTTGCATGACTACGCTGATCGTGCGAGAGTGAGTCAGGAGCGGGTCAAGATTGAGGAACCACAGGCTATTCCCAGGACAAACGGCAACTGGTGGTAGACATCCTGTGTATCACAGACAGACGCGATAGCGTTAGCCAGCCCGCATAGTACCTACCTCGAGCGGTTCGACCAGCGATGGGAAAACGGTGGGTAGGCTACAGCTCCAGGCTTCAGACGGTCGCCTTGGTAGTCGGTGGCTTCAAAGTGGTCGCTGCATACCCTTAGTCCTCGTTGGCGAACTTTCTTGGCTGTTATGTTGGTGTGTCTGATTACATCTAGCCATGTCTGGCACAAAGTTGCATTGTGTGGAAAACTATGAAAATGTGTTGACTGTGGTTGTTGTTGGCAAAAAGTATAAATGCACTCCAGCAACAGCTGGCACTCTGAGGACAATGGAGGAAGATGCAGCTTTAATACATGTCATTATGTCTGTTGCACCTCAAAGATGCTTAAAGCTGAAAGACTAGCCTTAACCTTATATGGTAGTGTACGTAGGCTACGATTTAATAGGCTACTGTTAATAATATAGGAAAGCTAACTCTAAAGCAAGTGACTTTAAAACATTTGCAGAAGTAGCCTACATGAATGCTATTTAGTATCCAGCCAAGTTACACCTTTGCGGGGCACGCCCCATACCTATACAGCATAGAGAGTTTGGCAGTTTTCAGGGTTCCCCACAGAAATAAAAGCAACAACCACGGACTCTCAGCCCTTAACATTAATTTCTGTACTGTCTGACCCCATTTCAACAGACAGAATTCACGAACAACTTAAAACATCCACACAATAAAGCCCCAAACTAAGGGGATTTCGTGTTTTCTTCTGCTCATTCTTTTTCATGCCTCAAATGCTCCTAGCCTTCAAAGAATATCTCCCCCATTGTTCATTTTAGGTACTTCCCTTGTCGTTCACTGGATTGTGCCTTCACCTTTGGAACTTTTTACACGACTGATGGAACCGGGTTCAAATCACTCCTCCGACTGAAGCAAATCTCTAACTCATTACACCGGTTTGCTGGCTTACTAAAAATACAACATTTAAACTATTGCTCCATCGAATCTGTTGGAGAAGTCAGCCTTCAGTTCTTTGATAGCTTCGAGAATTGGCATTTATTTTGTTCCTTCATCTTCAACGTTTTCAACATTCTTATCCGCCATTGTGGTAGCATTAGCTTCCCCACTTTGCTTAGTCAAGCCGAATTCTAATATTTTAGACTATAGGGTTTTTCCACGACTTTTGCCTGGTTTTCCCGGTGCTGACGACATCAGGGCATTTTTAGCAGTAACACTGCTCACTTTTCAGTAATGACTAATATGGTTTATAACAGGATTTACCAAAGTTTTGCAGAGGAGAGAGAAACACGTCTGTCTAGCACACCGCCATACTGGAAGTCTTCCTGCAGTTAGATTTGATGTATTATGGCATATTAACAAGGCCTCCTCTACAGCCAGAATTTTTAATTTTAGACTAACCAATTTCAACAAGATGTGAGAATTTAAGTAATATTGACTGGGTGAAACTTCTTAACTGCAAGACTGTGAATGAAATGTGGGGTAGGTTCAAAGGGGCTATTTTTGAGGCGCAAAGTAAATTTATTCTAAAGGTATGGACAAGTACGTTAAAGAAGCGCTCCCCCCAGTGGATTAACAAAGCCATACGGGAGAGTTTGAGAAAAGAACAAAACTGTATAAGATAAGATAAAAATGACAGCACTGAAAGTAATAGGGCTGAATATTGTAGTATGTGTGCTAAGGTTAAAAAAGAACTATGGGAAGCCTCTTAAGAGGCTCTTTGAAACGCAAATTGCCGTAGATGCAAAAAGTAATCCTAAACATTTCTTTCAATACTGTAGTAGGAAAAGGAAAGTCAAAGAGGATATCAGGTGCATCGGAAATGAAGGAGGAGCATTGCTTTCTAAGAATAAAGATATTGCTGATGCCTTAGTTATTTTTTTGAGGGTTTTACTAGATAAGAGGTTACTAATAGACTGGAATGTAATGTAATGTAATGTAATGTAATGGAAGGCATATTCAGGACTCAGAAAGTCTTATCAAAGACGTACTGCATGAATTAGTTAAACTAAAGACAAATACGGCAGCAGGTCCTGATGGCATATACCCAAGAGTACTGAAAGAGTTAGCTGAGATCATTTTTAAACCACTGGCAGTTATTTTTAGACAGTCCTTAGAAACTGGAGAAATACCTGAGGACTGGAAGCGTGGTAATGTAATACCAATATATAAGAAAGGGGACCGTACTGATCCAGGAAACTACAGGCCTGTAAGTTTAACTTGCATAATATGTGAAATACTGGAATCTATCATTAGAGACAAGTTGGAAGTATTTCTTGAAAATGGCAACATCCTAAGGGATAGCCAGCATGGTTTTCGTAAGGGAAGGTCATGTCTGACAAACCTTCTGGTATTCTTTGAAGAAGCTACCAAGTGTTTTGATTATAGCAAGGCGTATGATATTATCTACTTAGATTTCCAAAAGGCATTTGATAAGGTACCACATGAGATAATTGTTAGTAAAATGGAGACAGTAGGAATCAGAGGATGTACACTGAACAAAAATATAAATGCAACACTTATCAATTTCGAAAATTTTATTGAGTTCAAAGGTAATAAATGTAAATCAGTCAACTGAAATAGATTCATTAAGCACGTATCTATTGATTTCATGTGATTGGGGATACAGATACGCATTTGTTAGTCACAGATTACCCAAAAAAGAAGATACCATGAGATGAACAGAATACCCATCAGTACATTGTGTGACCACCATTTGCCTGATGCAACACAACACATCTCCTTCGCATTGAATTGATCAAATTGTTGATTGTAGGCTGTGGAATATTGTCCCACTCCTCTTCAATAGCTGTACAAAGTTGTTGGATATTGGTTGAAACTGGAACACGTTGTCATATGCGCTGGTCCAGAGCATCCCAAACATACTCAATGGGTGACACGTCTGGTGTGTATGCAGGCCATGGGAGAACTGGGACATTTTCAGCTTTGAGGAATTGTGTACAGATCCTTGCAATGTGGGGCCGTGCATTGTCATGCTGAAACATGAGGTGATGGCGGTGGATGAATGGCACAGAAATGGGCCTCAGGATCTCATCACGATATCTCTGTGCATTCAAATTGCCAAGCATAAAATGCACTTGAGTTCTCTGCCCATAGGATATGCCTGCCCGTACCAACACCCCACCACCACCATGGGCCACTCTGTTCACAACGTTGACATCAGCAAACTGCTCACCCACCTGACACCATACACGCTGCCTGCCATCTGCCCTGTACAGCAGAAACTGATTCATCAGTGAAGAGAACCGTTCTCCAGCATGCCAGTGGCCATCGAAGGTGAAATCTTGCCCACTCACGTCGATTGTGACGCCGAACTGCAGACAAATCAGGACCTCGGTGAGGACGTCAAGCATGCAGATGAGCTTCCCTGAGGTGATTTCTGATAGTTTGTGCAGAAATTCTATGGTTGTGTAAACCAACTGTTTCATCAGCTGTCCTTGTGACTGGCCTCAGACGATCCCGCAGGTGAAGAAGTCGGATGTGGTGGTCCTGTGCTGGCGTGGTCACGTGGTCTGCGGTTGTGAGGCCAGTTGGATGAACTTCCAAAATCTGAAACGGAGGCGGCTTATGGTGGAGAAATTAACACCCATTACTCTGGCTACAGCTCTACAGGACATTCCTGCAGTCAGTGTTGAACAACAAAAAACTCAACATTTAAGGGGGCCTTTTATTGACCCCATCATAAGGAACACTTGTGGAGTGATCATGGCTTTTAATCGCTTCTTGATATGCCACACCTGTGCAGGAGATGGATTATCTTGACAAAGGAGAAATGCTAGCTAACAGTGATATAAACAAATTTGTGGGCAGAGAGAGAAATAAGATCTTTGTGCACAACAATTCTTTGAGGTATTATTTAAATGCATTAAAATGGCAAAAATAAAAGTGTTGTGTTTATATTTTTGTTCAGTATATTTCAGAGTGGTTTCGGAACTGGCTGCATGGTAGAACACAAAGAGTAGTAGTAGGAGTGATATTATCTGAGCAAGGAGCTGTTTGAAGTGGAATCCCACAAGGATCGGTGCTGGGACCCCTGCTCATCCTCATTTATATCACTGACCTCGACAGGGACATAGAAAGTATATAAGTCAAATTTTCAGATGATACAAAACTGGGAGGCCCAGCTAATAGTTTGGAAGCTACTAAAGTAATCCAAGAAGATTTTAATAAAATCCAGAAGTGGGTGGAAACCTAGCAAATGAAATTTAATATAGCCAAATATAAAGTTCTGCATGTGGGAAATAAAAACATTAGGCAGGATTACTTTATGGGAGGAACAAAATTGGAATGTGCTCAGTTTGAAAAAGACTTGGGAGGAATCGGTTGATCAAAGCCTTTCTGGTTCTAGCCACTGTGCTGTCACAGTAAAAAAAAAAGGCCAACAGGATGCTGGGATATATAGCCAAAAGTATTAAGTATAAATCCAAGGAAGTTGTACTTATCTTGTAAAATACATTTGTTAAACCACACTTTTATTGTGTGCAGTTCTGGGGACCGTATTACAAGAAAGATATTGAGGCTCTGGAAAAGGTTCAAAGAAGAGCAACCAAATGGATTCCTGTCACGAAAGATAAAAGCTATGTGGAAGACTTAAGATGCTTAACCTCGTCAAGCTTAGTAAAATGAGACTCGGGTGATTTTATTGAGGCTTTTAAATTCATAAAGGGGATCAGCAAAGTGAACTACAAGAGGCTCTTCAAGTTGAGTTAGTAGAACAAGGGGACATGAATGGAAATTAACAAAAGGTAGATTCCATACAGACATTAGGAAGAATTTTTTCACACACAGGGTAGTCAATGTGTGGAATAGCATGCCAGGTCACATAGTAGAGGCAAAATCTCTGGGAATTTTCAAGACTAGACTGGATACACTGTTAGATATTATCTAGTCTGTAGGTAATCAGAGCACTAATTTAGTTAGGAAAATGGCGAGCATTGTTAGGCTGAACGGCTTGTTCTCATCATTATGTTAGGTTAAATAAAAATATGTTAATTTCATAAATAAAAACATGGCTACTTCCTTCCACCAAATGCCACGACAATGATAAAACCGGCATGTTAACAAGCATGTCAATTGCCGTTAAGGTTAAAGGGGAATTGCACTTTATAACACTTCTGCTTCTCATGACTGATATTGTCCTTCTAATGAATGTGTCGCCCTTCATTTTTCGATTAGTTATTTCATTATGTTAATATTTTACGCTGTTTTGTTGTTTTCCTTTGCAAATGCAGGAAGTAGACCCAGGCAGTTTAGTGTCGAATTCGAGGATGCATATCATTGCACGACTTCTGATGTGGACATACCTGCAGACAATAACATTAGAATGGTCGTAGAAATAGTGTTGCATGACTACGCTGATCGTGCGAGAGTGAGTCAGGAGCGGGTCAAGATTGAGGAACCACAGGCTATTCCCAGGACAAACGGCAACTGGTGGTAGACATCCTGTGTATCACAGACAGACGCGATAGCGTTAGCCAGCCCGCATAGTACCTACCTCGAGCGGTTCGACCAGCGATGGGAAAACGGTGGGTAGGCTACAGCTCCAGGCTTCAGACGGTCGCCTTGGTAGTCGGTGGCTTCAAAGTGGTCGCTGCATACCCTTAGTCCTCGTTGGCGAACTTTCTTGGCTGTTATGTTGGTGTGTCTGATTACATCTAGCCATGTCTGGCACAAAGTTGCATTGTGTGGAAAACTATGAAAATGTGTTGACTGTGGTTGTTGTTGGCAAAAAGTATAAATGCACTCCAGCAACAGCTGGCACTCTGAGGACAATGGAGGAAGATGCAGCTTTAATACATGTCATTATGTCTGTTGCACCTCAAAGATGCTTAAAGCTGAAAGACTAGCCTTAACCTTATATGGTAGTGTACGTAGGCTACGATTTAATAGGCTACTGTTAATAATATAGGAAAGCTAACTCTAAAGCAAGTGACTTTAAAACATTTGCAGAAGTAGCCTACATGAATGCTATTTAGTATCCAGCCAAGTTACACCTTTGCGGGGCACGCCCCATACCTATACAGCATAGAGAGTTTGGCAGTTTTCAGGGTTCCCCACAGAAATAAAAGCAACAACCACGGACTCTCAGCCCTTAACATTAATTTCTGTACTGTCTGACCCCATTTCAACAGACAGAATTCACGAACAACTTAAAACATCCACACAATAAAGCCCCAAACTAAGGGGATTTCGTGTTTTCTTCTGCTCATTCTTTTTCATGCCTCAAATGCTCCTAGCCTTCAAAGAATATCTCCCCCATTGTTCATTTTAGGTACTTCCCTTGTCGTTCACTGGATTGTGCCTTCACCTTTGGAACTTTTTACACGACTGATGGAACCGGGTTCAAATCACTCCTCCGACTGAAGCAAATCTCTAACTCATTACACCGGTTTGCTGGCTTACTAAAAATACAACATTTAAACTATTGCTTTTGCATCTGTAAAATCTTTGCGGGAAACTCATTTACATTTCAGAAATCCAAATAAAATACACGCACACTTTAGACAGTTCCGCAGTTTCATCGTGTTTAACGTTAGCTACCTTGCTAACGACGCGACAGACCGACTGTATAACAGTACAGACAGCTGACAAATTAAACTCTACACTCCTGGGCAAAAAAAATGGGCCAAGCCCAAAATGGAAAAAAATGAAGCTTTTAATGGTCTTAACAACAAATCATTGGTCAGAAAATTAGCAAGAATTAAACAATAGCACTTCTGAGACCTCCTGTGCCACCATTTGCTCGTTTACTTTTGCTGCAGTGAACTGTTTGGGGAAAAGCTAGAAACAGGGAAATTCACTTATACAGCAGACAAATTTTAATTTTCCTGTTGAACTCAATGGAAAAAATATTCAGGAGAAACAATGCTTGTAGTATCTACTACATATCTGGCAGCAGCACGGTGGTTTGAGGCTCATAAATAAAGTTAGTAGCCCACCGAGTAGCATGTCTGCCTTAAATAATTTTTGATGAGTTACACGCAGGGTTCAAATCCCCCCCTTGGACTCAGGGAAACTTTTAGACACTTTGATGTGACACAAACTTTGAATGATGGCATTGTTTTCAGATGGTAAGATTTTGAGAATACAGGGCCAAGCTACTTGAAAGAATTGGGTAGCATTGTTTTGGAATACAGCTTGTTTAATTTGTCTGAGCTAAGATAGACTATATTGTTGCATGTAACTTGGCACAATTTTGGTAAATGTACTGCATTTATATACAATTTTGATATCAATACTTTTAATAGCAGGACAAGATTTGAATGAATGACTTATAGACAGTGCTTTGTATGTGTGAGTATCTTGGCATTTTTGTACGTTGAAAACGTGTTTTTCATCAGATTCACAATACAGACTTTTAACATTGGTAACTTATAACTGCAGCTGCTTCCCGTTTTGGATTGGATCTCGTTTTCAACACAGTCTAACTCAGTTTCCGTCAATGAAATTTCATTTGTTATTAATAATAATAAAAATAATTAAAGCCGCAAGCGGCGTTGGGAGGGGTCCAAGCATTGGAACCATCGCGCCCCCTATGGAGAGATTTTAAAATGGCTTTGTCCTCATGATCATATGCCTTCACCCAACATATCTACTGAATATCATGATGATTGTATAAAATATTGATGACTTATGGCCAATTTTGTGCTAAGAGATGCTGTCGGATGACTTAGTTGCGTCGCCATGGATGTGTCCTGGCCGCTTCCCGTAAAGGCCTTTACTATGTCGTAACACTTAGATGGCATGTCGTAACACTTAGATGGCCCGGCGTGTATGCACAGCTGCAGTGTTTCTGCGCCGCAACTAAAAAAGGCGTCACACTAGTGTTGTCACGATACCAAAATTTTGACTTTGATACTGATACCAGGTTTAGTATCACGATACTCGATACTGAAATGATACTTGAAACTTAAACGATGCTAATTCGATACTCGGTACCTAACAATACTGAAATTACCTTAATAGATCAGAAACGTAATGTCCACAAGGGTTGACCTCATTTTCGAATTCATGGTTTATTAACAACCTGGTTCATTAACAACCTTTAAGTTGAAGCCTCTTCAACATATTAATATGCATAGGCCTATAGTGTTACAACACTGAACAATAGAAAAATATGTTAAATATATTTCAAAAATTAAACAGTTGTAAACTAAATAATCTTTAAAACAGGTCTTTCACCATTAAATAGATTTAAAAACAGCATATTTTAATAACAATACAGCATCCATCTATATTAAAATATTTCCAAATTGGAACACCTATTGCTACTGAAGTGAACTGAGTCAAAGCTTGCGCTGTATCGAAGAGCTGAGTACACAAGCGCAAGTCACCTCACTTGGCAACCTTAGTTGCTACTGCCATCTAGCGAAGATTCTGACAAATTACACTTTTCATCCTCTAAAGCAGTAATGCGGGAGACAATTTTCCCTGGCTTTTACATTTCACTCAAAACTACCGAACGTCGGAATATTCTAATACCGAACCGATTCTTTTTTTCTTTTTTTTCTTTTTTTAAGTACCGAGAAAGTGCTGAAGTTTTGGTATACCGTGCAACACTACATCAGACACATATTCCAATCCATTGCTCAGCTTAGCAGAGAATGCACATTTCAGAGTGCCCCAGAGACAGATAGAATAATGAAACATAAATACACATTTCAAATAATAAATACGACACAGAAAAAACGAAACAAAAGACGAAATATTAACTCGCGACCTGCGTCCTGCGCGCAGAGCAGCCTACCGTTTTATTTATTTAGACATTGGCAGATGAGAAAATTTTCGGTTACGCTGACCTATAAAACGCTATTCCAAAAGCAAAATCAGACATGTAATACATCGTTAGAAAGCTTTTATTCTCACCTACTGAATAAATGAATTGTCAATCAAGCCAAATTGTACTAAAAAGGGTGACAAAGCCGTAAGCAACAGGTGTGGTATTACGCACAGCTATTTTTGAAGGTAGCCACAAATGCGCGTCTATTTCACAGACGGATTGTCTAAGGCAATATATGCTCACTCAGTCGCAAAAGGGACAGCTCTGTGCATAGAACCAATGGTAAGATTGTATATTTATTCAATGTTTAGTCCCAGATAGTGACTGTAGAATGACATGGTATAATTTAAAAAAAACTTTGCCTCGTTTATTTCGTTATTCAGTGAGCAGCGTGTTCACTGCAGTATTGGCATATGTTAGGGCTAATGTCGGGTTTATTTTGTTGCTACGTAATATTACATTACATCTTAAATTACAGGCATTTGTCAGACGCTCTTATCTAGAGTGACGTACAACAAAGTGTATAACCATAACCAGGAACAATTGTGTCGAAAACCCTAGAGGGCAGTAGCCTACTGTTCCAAGTGCAGGGAACAACCGCATAGTTCAACTTGGACCCTGTAGGTTAAACTGATTAACACTAACACAAACAAGAACAGCAACAACGCAGTCTATGCAAAAATACAAGCAATAGTTAAGACGAGTGCATTAACTAAGTCACCTAAGAAACAGCTAACTAGTTATAACCCTAACCTTACAGTCAATTTAGAGATTAAATTGAGAATACGAATTCTCTCAGCAAAATGAAGGATTTAAAGACTGAACGAACTCACCCGATATTGTCTTCAAATCGATCCATGCCAAAGAAAAGTAATGATTCATCCTCTCAAAGCTTTTACTAACAACCTTGGTAGCAAAAAATATCAACTCGCCATCCATGCTACCTGCTTTCTACGCTCAGAGTACCGTATTATTTATTTAGACATTGGCAGAGTACAGCATAAATTGCGTCTTTTGTTTATATTCAATGTTAGTAATTGCAGCGAGAAACTGCAGCTGTAGACGCAAGATAGTGTGTTATGTTATGGTAGCAACGGAACGAAGTGGACTACATATGTATTACCGTCATTGTTTTATTATACCAGCGTGTTTTCGCGCGTTTGCACAGAAACTCAAATACTATCAATAAAATGTGTTAGCTATTTCTCAGCATAATGACAGATTCAAAGACTAAACGAACTCATGCGATACTGTCTTCAAATGGATCCATGCTCAAGAAAAGTAATTATTCATCCTCTCAATAAGCTTTTACTAACAAACTTTTGGTAGCCTATCATGCACTCTGGCTGGCACTGTCTTCCATTGATTCCCCGACGTTCAGACCTTCCCCTCACTGATAAAAACTAGACCCTACGGTGTCGGGTTACTTGCGTCGCCATGGATGTCGCTTGCCGTAAAGAAGTTTACTAGATGTCGTAGCACTTAGATTTGGAGCTCCAGCTCTTCTGCACCCCACCTAATAAAAAAGTCCAAATGGCGGGCAAACCATATGGCGGACATAGGTGGTCCCAAAAGCAAAAGTTGTAGAGCACGTTCAGCTGCATAGGTCGATGAAGTTTGGTGTTGATCTAACTTATGGTGTGGAAGTTATGGCCTTGTACGCATGACCCTTTGTTGTAGCGCCACCATCTGGCCGACATAGGTGATATTTAGTGCCTGAGTAGTGGGGGGCCATAGGAACCCACCTGCCAAATTTGGTTGCTCTAGGACTTATGGTTGCTGAGCCTCAGACACTTTTAGCGGAGAAAAATAAGAATAATAATAATAATAATAATAATCCGAACAGATACAATAGGGTTCCACCAGCTTCGCTGCTTGGACTCCTAATAATAATAATAATTGTAAATTGTGCTCATTTGTAATGCTGTTTGTAATGCTTGCTTGGTAGGAAAGTTACCTAACCAGATATCGTCAGGTTACCCATAGAGGGACGCTTTTTTTGCTATTTTCGGATAATAATGTGTGGCTGCGTTGTTCAGTGTCTGTTTAACCCACTAAATAAACAGCTTGAAACAAAGCACCACTTGTCACAAACACATACATGTATGAATTGTAAGGTCAGCTAACCTTATTTTCGTCCTAGTGGGAAAAATAGAAGACCTTCGCCGGTTAGCCTAGCCGCACGGCTAGCCTACCCATAGACAGATGCCCCCATTCAAAGCCTGTGAGAGTAGACTGTCAACTATAGCGATATCGTCACCCAGTGCCAAATTGGCCCATTTTATGCACTCAGTCAGGGTAATGCTTATTAAACTTGTCCTAATATACCCCATATATGTTTGGATGGGCATGAAATTTCACACAAAGGTAGTTTAATTACCCTAAATACCAGACACCGACTTTTTATCCCCCCCACGTCCTTTTGAAATTTTCAATGAAAAGGATGGGATGTACGCCACAGGGGAGCATGTCCGGGTTTGGGCTAGTGTCTGACAAGGGGTAAGGTGACGATAGTCAGCTAACTTGTTCGCCAAACATGTTCATTCAAAATAGCTTACATATTACTTTGTCAAGAAGTGTTTATAATCAACAACAATCTGTTACCAGACATTCTTTTTCTTAAAATAATCCTTACATCCAGTTCATTCATAGGCTATGCATATAGCCTGCATGGGTAGAAGTAGCCTACATAAATGTTTGGTATTTAGTATCCAGCCAAGTTACACCTTTGCGGGGCATGCCCCATACCTATACAGCACAGAGAGTTTGGCACTTTTCAGGGTTCCCTACAGAAATAAAGGCAACAACCACAGACTCTCAGCCCTTAGCATTAATTTCTGTACTGTACTTAAATTCATGACCGCTCTTAGATGTTTTTCCACAATTGTCTGTCAGCGTCCATTTCTCTGCTGACTGAGACAAACATTACCATAAAAACAGAGGCAACAACGGGGTCAGGGTTCAATGTGTTTTATGTCTGAGCGACATCCAGAGCAACTGTCACTGCGACCACAGGGCGACAGTCACCCGAAGTATAAACCAAATGACTCCGTGACCAGCAGCATCTATCGCACGTCGTCGGTAGCGGGGACACTCTGTCACTGGGTTATAAACTGGCCTTAACAGTAAGTTTTATTTATGCAACACATAGGACTGTCCATACTCAGTGGATCAGTAGTCTAGAGCTAGCCTCATACTTTACATGGCACTAAGATGCAAGTGGATCATAACTACTGCTTTTCATCAAGATGCCTCTTGACAATAAAACATAAAACATAAAAATGTCAAATTACTGTTGGGCTTAAGACCGCTTTATAAAAGACTGTTCAAACTGGAATGCAGCTGACAACACTGAGATGGTTACGTTAACCCCTTTGACCCCACTTAAAATTTAACCTTTATTATCCAGATGTGAGCATCACAGAAAAAACATGGCTTAACCCCTTAAACCCCACTTAACCTCTTAGCGCACAGCCCCTAGTGGTCGGCACGCCAGCGTGCCGAGATTACTAAACTCAAACATTCGGTGCTACTGCAACCAAAGTATGAGTTAAAAACAGAAACGCGTTGTTTTAGTTTCATTAGTAGACGATACACGACAACTATGCCGAAAATGGAGTTTTGCAGCCCCACCATTGTCGCTCTGGTCGTTCATTTAACACGCACCCCCTCCCTGCAGTCTCATCTACAAAACACCCCCCACCCTTGACATAATGGACAATACTGTCTATCTTGGCATTCATAAAAATATTCTTTCACCACTAAAAAAATCATATTCCGTCGTAGCAACAAGATAAACCCGACAATAGGCCTAAGATATGCCTATACAGCAGTGAAAACGCTGCTCACTGAATAACGAAATAAACGAGAAAGTTTTTAAAAATGATACCATGTCATTCTACAGTCAATATCTAGGACTAAATATTGAATAAATATATAATCTTACTGTTGGTTTTACGTGTAGAGATGTCCCTTTTGAGACTGCGTAGTCATATATTGTCTTTGACAATCTGTTTGGGAAATATGCGCGCATGTGTGATGCCTGGGTATCTTCCAAAATAGCTGTGCGTAATACCACACCTGTTGTTTACGGCGTCGTTGCCCTTTTTAGTACAGTCTGGCTTGATTAACAATTCATTTATTCAGTAGGTAAGAGTATAAGCTTTCTAACGATGTATAACATGTCTAATTCTGCTTTTGGAATAGCGTTTTATAGGTCAGCATAACAGAAAATATTCTTAGCATCGCATTCACTTATGCATTCACTCTGTTAGCAGAAATTATGCTGCACCTAACGAAACGTGGTTAACGATATCTCATAATTTCTTGGAAAATACTATTATTATTGAAGACTTCTGGACATATGTTTGCTGATAGACATAGCTGACATCGTTTTCTGGAGTAAAACAGAAGCGAATAGAACAGTATCATTGATACTGTCTGTCTCCATCTACTGAACGGAGATTTCATCATTGCTATGTAAGTATTACTGCTCAAAATATTTCAGTTATATACATTATTGAAACTGAGTATCTTTAAATAGGTTAGTGGTGTTATATAATGTGAATATTTCACACTGTAATGTAAGCGTTATATGGTAGTGTAAATTTTGTGAAGCATGCAACAGTGATGACGTCAGAGTTGGAACATTGACAAAACGTGGTGGACGGTTGAAAAATGTTTTCATGTTGTCCCATCCCTATACAAGAAAACATACGAGAGTACAGAGTATAGAAATACACACAAGTTAATTATTACACATTTAGGTACTGTACCGCATTGTGTGACAATATTTTTGCATTATTTTTAAAAATCTGATAGTAATGTTTCATCTTAAACCTTCATAAGGGGCTAATTTATATGCTTTATAATGGACAAAAACCATTTTATTCAATTTTGGAAAGATTTTGGATATGTTTCTGGACACCTAGCTATTTTAGACCACTGTACTGACAGAAAGCTTGTAATTTCCATTTGAAAATTATACAACAGTGATTTTCTTGAGTCAAAACAGTTGATTTGTAGTGAAATACGTGAATATGTTGTGATTTACAGCAATGCATAATTTAGACATTTTAGATAGATTTGGAGACACTGGGTACACTGCTTAGTTTTTGCTTCATACATCTATGGTAAATGGTAAATGGACTGCATTTATATAGCGCTTTACAATTGATGCCTCTCATTCGCCAGAGCAGTTAGGGGTTAGGTGTCTTGCTCAAGGACACTTCGACATGCCCAGGGCAGGGTTTGAACCGGCAACCTTCCGACTGCCAGACAATCGCTCTTACCTCCTGAGCTATGTCGCCCCCTATAGTATATAGTATATAGTAAATTCTATAGTAGTTCTACATATCCACCCTTAGATTTTATGAACTTGTGGTCAAGAAGTTTTTGATCTAGCACATGTATAGTTTAACCTCCTGTATATATGCAATCTCTCAGTATTTCATTGCAAACTTAAAAAGTGCAAATTTATTTTTGATTTTTTGTGGCACTTTATTTCTTCCAAAATTATGAATATAAACTAATCTGCGTTAGTATTGTAAATTGTACAAATGTCTTGCTTGCCATTTTTCAAGTCTCTGTGGTGTTCACATCTGGAGTTATAAAGCTTTAAATAGGGTACCCCCTAAATAGGCAAGGATTGGCAAGATTTGGCTTGTGCCTTAAGGGGTTAAAATCCTGGGCTTTTTGTAAGAACCCCCCCCCCCCCATTATCTCCAAAATTTTATACAGTACAGACATGGTTCAAAGCTTGAAATAAAGATGGCATTTGTACCAAAATGACCAAATCCCCTGATTCTATGGGAGCCTCACTCCGTAAACATACAGGAGATATATATTTATTCTGAAAAACAACAAAGAAATACAAAAATAATTTTGTATTTTCTTTTCTGTCGTGATTATATGTACTTCAGATACTGGACGAAACCATATTTCTTTTCCCAATTGTTGGGAATCCTTTCCTGTGTGGAACCAAGTTGAGAAGGGTGAAGTAACACACTGAGGACCACTTTCCAATGAAAAGATTTTTAATACGATGCGCAAAGGGAGACTCGCCACGGTGCCACAACAAGCATTCCATAGGAATCTCAATGAGACAGTCACAAGTGAGGGTTTAAGTATACTTTTGAGAGGTGTGGTTATTGCCATGCGTAACATTCCCAGGAAGGAATACACATTCCAACAGACTTCCCGGGGACACCCAAATGGCCTGCTGCCGGTGACACCCCTTTGATTTGTGGCTATTGTATATCCTTACAAACAGTGATTGAATTGTATATCCTTACAAACTGATTGATTGTAGCCATTTGCCTTTAACAATAGGAAGCAGTTACAGAATGTGAGTGTGTGAATGTGTGTTCAGATGAGGTTAAGACACAGGAAGGAACTTAATTGTTCAAACCCATCACAATCATACTCCAGGATGTATTCAACACTAGAAACGTTTTGAGGGGATTGAACAAAGCTGTAACATCTGACATGCATTTTCCCAAAGGTGGGCTCAAATCTCTTGAAAACCTCTTCAAATGGTACCAAACCTCTCCAAATTGGAATATTGTGTATATCTTTTTTCCCAGCCATATTTAACTACCAGATGCTAATTCCATTGAGGGTGGTACCCTCTGAAACCCCACAAAACAAATAATCTTTATTTACTCATTCTCTTTTTGACTAAGCCCTGTATTTCAGTAAAGTAGTGTCCTTTTCTATGTACAAAATGTGTTCATAATGGTTAGTTATCACACAAATTAAATTCACTTAGGAACAATAAAACCATTGAACATAACATAACGTAAGATGAGAACAGGCTATTCAGCCCAACACTGCTTATCTATTCCTACCACTAAACTGTACTTAATGCTTAGTTTACCTAAAAGCTAGATAGTATCTAACACTGTATCAAGCCGGGCCTTGAGTACCCCCAGTGTTTCTTCCTCCACAACATGTCCAGGCAAGCTATTTCACACGTTGACCACTCTCTGTGTGAAAAAATATTTGCTAATGTCTGTGTGAAATTTACCCTTTGCCAGTTTCCATTTATGCCCCCTCGTTTTGCTAACCAAGCTCAACTTGAATAATTTCCTGTTGTTCACTTTGTTAATCCCTTTAATAAATTTAAAAGCCTTAATCAAATCTCCCCTAAGTCTCCTTTTACTAAGCTTGAAAAGTCCAAGCATCTCAAGCCTCTCCTCATAACATTTATCTTTTATACCCGGAATCAATCTGGTTGCCCGTATTTGGACCTTTTCCAGCACCTCTATCTTTCTTGTAGTACGGTCCCCAGAACTGCACACTCTAAGTGTGGTCTGACAAGGGTATTGTATAGGGTGAGTATGATCTCCTTAGATGTGTACTCAATAGTCCTGGCTATGCATCCCAGCATCCTGTTGGCTTTTTTTTTTTTTTTTTTTTGTGCTACAGCACATTGACCAGACCCTGATAGGCTTTGATCAACTATTACTCCCAAGTCTTTTTCTACATGTGCACATTCTAATTTTGTACCACCCATAAAGTAATCTTCCCCTATGTTTTTATTCCCCACATGTAGAACTTTACATTTAGTTATATTGAATTTCATTTTCCAGGTTTCTGCCCACTTCTGGATTCTGTTTAAATCTTCTTGGATTATTTAGTAGATTCCAAACTGTTGGCTAAACCTCCCAGTTTTGTATCATCTGCAAATTTAACTAGTGTACTTTTAATGTCCGTGTCAAGGTCATTTATGTAAATGAGGAAGAGCAGTGGACTCAGCACCGATCCCTGTGGAACTCCACTTCCCACAATACCCTGCTCAGATAAGATCCCTCCTACTACCCTTTGTGTTCTATCCCGTAACCAGTTCCGAACCCACTCTGAAATGCCTCCTGTAATTCCTACTGTCCTCATTTTGATAATGATAGAGTTTGTCATGTGGTACCTTATCAAATGCTTTTTGGAAATCTAAGTATATAATATCATAAGCCCTGCTCCCATCCAGACACTTGGTAGCTTCCTCAAAGAATTTAAAAAGGTTTGTTAGGCATGACCTTCCCTTGCAAAAACTATGTTGCCTATCCATTTGGTTTAACTTTGCTGTGAGCTCAGACTTGTCATTTACTCTCCACTGGAATGTCTAATTGAGATCTTTTTTTTTTTTTTAAGGTAAGAAGATAAACCACACTTTTTGCAACTGACATTGTATTTATGTACATAGAAATGCTTGTTTTCAAATGCAAAGTTCAATGGGAATAAGGCATAATGAACAATTATTTTGCTTGCTTGTAAATTGATTTATTTGGGGTCAGAGGGGAATAAAAAAATATCAATTCCATAATTGTTGTATTAGCGAACAGTTACTGGATTATAAAATACCATAATTAAGGGGTTTAAGTTCCTTTACGTTGTAGAAAAACACATGAAGAGTAGGCTACTGTAAGAGAACTTAAAGGATATTCAAGGCATACTGTTCCGTTGGAAAACATTTATTTTAAAAAGCTTTTATATTTACAATAAAGGCTTTTTAAAATACATTTTTTCCATGTCGACCCACGCAGCGCTCCTATTGTTTAATTTGGACCATAATTAACCTGGGGTGTCAATTTCAGAGGACCGCCTTGTTATTTCTGTTATCTCTAGTGGTTTTACCACTCGAGACGGGGGTTTTTGCATCAAAGTGCAAAGAGTCTACGCTTTACAGTTGTGTAGGTGTTACAACAGTGCACCTTGAATCAGTGACTGATATAAGCAATAATTTAAGAGAATGCTATTTTTTGACGTCTGCGTCTAACTGGGTGGTTTAAGAACCTAAATGAAGTAAGACACGTTTTACAATACTAACTTAGTTTAGTTTCATAATTTAGGTACAAATGAAGTGCCACTAATACAAAGAAATCTTTGCAAAAATGCAAAAAAGGTGCTGTATTAGCCATTCCAAGTTATCACACAGCTTTAGCACTGAATATTGTCTGCCCACTGCGTTTTTTCATCGACTCATTAAAGAAATAAAGGCATTTTGTACCATTTTCTTCTCAAAACCCCCCTGCCAAACAATAGGTTACAGTTGCTGATACTCAGGCGTGAATGGGTTGCTCTCTGCTCCGGCACATTATTTTGCAACTTAATGAATGATGCTTTGATATAAATTGCTGGGTCAAGCACTTTCAAATCTAATTTTGCACATAAAACTACACAAAATTAATTCACTGCAATTGTTTGATGAAACTGATTTACTTTGATTGTTGACTTCATAGTGGGGTTCGATGATCATGGGCATTGTAATCATAGAAATGGAGATAACACCTGACATACATTCAGTTTTTCACTGAAATGGCATATGAGTGGAATTCGTTCTGACTGAAGAAATGACGTTTTTCAAATATTGCACTTTGTATTTTTTTTTTAACTACTTCATTTTGTGTTTTGCTTATTTGCATATTTTAGCACTTTTCTCATTGTGCCTGTAATAAGGTTTGGCACATTTTCTCTTATGTAAGAAAACCAATATAAATTAGAAATAAAAATGTTGAAATTGATACAGTAATGTCCTTTATTTAAATAAAATAGTTTTGCAACATAATATTTCATAATCTTTACAAAATCAGGTAGCTGTGAGTGCTGCCTGTTCTCTTGCATACATAATATTTTTATTCTTACTCTTCTTATTTTCATTCCTCCGCAAAACAATAAAAATTCATTTAAACATTGCATACATTAGTCGCATGAAAAAATTAGTACCTCATCTGGTAATAGCTAAACAACTGCTGAAGCAACCATGTTAAAGTTGGTTAAAGTAATTCATATACTTTACATTCTAGTTATTGTAATGCGATTGTGTAGTGATGTGACTTAAATAGGGTAATTAACTAAATTAAATGTAAACATTAATTCAGGAGCACTCACAATGTTTCATTTGTTGTTTTGTTCTTCCTTAACCAGATTAGGAAACGGATGAAGCTTGAAGGTCGTGAACTTGAAGAATACCTTGAAAAGGAAAAGCTGAAAAAAGAGGCTGCTAAAAAGCTTGAACAAGCTAAAGAGTGAGCTTGTGCCAGAATGACCAAACTCAATAAATTACATAAAGTTTGACCCCTCAAGCACTCACTACATGCTGTATTTCAATGTGTGTTTTACACTGTTGTTTTAAATATCTGCTCCGTAAAATGTATCTGTGTTTGATGTTTGGCTATTTAGTATGATAAAAATTCATAATACCTTTTGACCTATATTTCCAAGGATTTATAAGCCTGAGAAGGTTCATTTTATCTGAAAGTATAAATTTCTATAATTTATGAAGGATGTAAACAAACAAATATATTTAGAAGGAAATTTTATAGTCTCTATACATAAAACATTAGCACCTGTGATGCAGTTCTATAGTTACAGAACAGGCACTAATTACATATTTTATCTATTGTGAAAGTACACATTGTTGCATTGTAAGCTCTGTGGGTCTGTTTGAAACTTTGTTTTTTGCCACAGTCAAATTTAAGTCCAACCAATCACAACCATAAGTGCTAGCTGGCTACCACTTATGCTTGTGATTCCTTCTGGTAATCATGATATGAACTTCAAACACTGAAATGTTGACTGCATGGTGCAGGTACAACGTACCTACCTCTGTTGGTACAGAGTTCTTCAACTTGTACACATGTATTGGTGCCACGAATGTAAAGTAAGACTGAATAGTTTTTGTACCAATTTGCTGACGTCTGCTAAGATTTCAGCATGAGATTCCAGTTCCTGCGGGAGTCTTCATATCCCAGATTAGAGCCAATGAACATGTTTGAGCACAGCCTGTGCAATATGGAAGGGAGAGTGCAAAAGCATTCTGCTGTGTGTCCTCACAGGGTGGATGTGGACTCCAGTGACGAGAGCGACCTGGAGGATGACCTAGAGCAGCCAGCGGTGACAAAGACCAAGCACCATGACCTGATGATGAAGGGTGAGGGGGGCCGCAAGGGCAGCTTCTTCAAACAGGCCAAGAAGTCCTACCCCATGTTCCCAACCCACGAAGAGAGGATCAAGTGGGATGAGTATGGGGAAATTATCCGGTATGTCTTCATGCTGTCCATCAAAGGTGGTGATTGTATTGTTATAGTGTTTTGGTATAGAGTAAAGTCTTATGATTGGTTCTTGCCATTCATTTAAAGCATGACATTACCAAACCTGTAAAGGGGTTGGTTACTTCAAATGATCAGAGAGTTTCATATACTGGGAAATATACCCTTTCTGTATATTGAGAGTGAGGTTTCATGAACCCCAGGATGGGTGAAGCTATTATGTGTTACCAATAGGGATGCACTGATATGTAAATTTCTGGCCAATACTAATTTCCAGTTATTTTGGGGGGAACATAAGCTGATGCCGATAGTTTGGTGATTTTACTTTAAAGTTTTTTATTTTCATTGTTCAACTGTTGAACTTGCCATTCTAAAAAAAATTTTTAATTACTCAGCTTTAACCTCTTAGTGCAAAGCCCCTAGTAGTCGGCACACCGGCGTGCCTAGATTGCTCAATTCAGACATTCTGTGTTCCTGCAACCAAATTATGAGTTGAAAACACAAACTCGGTGTTCTAGCTTTATTAGTAGACGATTCAAGACAACTGTGCCGAATACGGAGTTTCGCAGCGTGTCACCATTGTCGTGCTGGTCGTGCATTTACCAAGCACCCGCTCCCTGCACCCCCGACGCATGACACACTGGATAAAAGTGTCGATCTGGGCATACTATACATGAAAACATTTTTTTACCACTGAAAATTCATGTTCCGTTGTAGCAACAGGGCTCCAGACTAACTTTTTACATTGGTTGCATTGGTGCACCTAACTTTTTCATTTAGGTGCACCAGCACATAATTTAGGTGCACCCAAAATTTTTCACCGTGCCTTTTGACGCTGCAATAATACATTTTATGCGTTACCTTTTTTGTCAGTTCCAATACACATTGGTAATTTCTTAACACATTATATAAATGATAGTAAACAGGAATAAAGGTGCAGATACATGTTTTTTCTTTATTTAAATCACAGCACAAACAAGAAATCACAGTAACCTCAGTTGTTTAAAAAATAAAATTAAAAAGTACTGATATTTAAAGTGCTTGACAAACTCAAATAAATAAATCAAACTCAAATAACTCAAACAAAACTGTGCGCTGCTCCTGGAGGAGTACAGGGCACAATTTCACACATGCATGCCTTATTTTTTTTCCCCACCCGCATTCAGCAAAGAAGAATATCAGGGTCAAAGCCAATCAGAGGCAGAGTAGGGGTGGGTCTTTGCAGAATGCGGGTGGAAAAAAAAACAAAAAACACTACAAAGTATTAGGGCCTCATTGAGGGGAGAAAAATTCAGAGATTTCGAGAATAAGGTCGTAATATTACAAGAATAAAGCCGTAATTGAGAAAAAAAGTCATAATATTATGAGAATAAAGTCGCAATTTAATGAGAATAAAGTCATAATATTTCAAGAAAAAAGTCGTAATATTACTAGAATAAAATCTTAAAATTTCTAGAAAAAAACATTATTTTTTAGGAAAATGTATTACCAGCACAAAACGGGCGATGTCCTGATTCTTATGATAAGCCAAAAGATTAAGTATTTTGTTATTTGTGAAACCTATACTAAAGTATAACTTCACAAGATGCTCCACCTTCTTCATTTTAATGCAGGCGGCAGGCTGCTCTTCTGATATTTCCCCTCTAAAATAACACGTAGCCTAAAATTACGACTTCATTCTCGTAATATTATGACTTTTTTTCTTGTAAAATTAAGACTTTATTCTCGTAATATTATGACATTTTTCTTGTAAAATTACGACTTTATTCTCGTAATATTACGACCTTATTCTCTAAATCTCAGAATTTTCCTCTGTGGCCATAATACTCCGTCGTAACACACAGAGACAGACCTGCTAAATGTCAGGCGCACCAGTGCGACCAATGAAAATGTTTAGTCGCACGTGCAACCAAAATGGTCGCACTCTGGAGCTTTTTTGCATTTTTGCAGCTGTGAAAAACGCTGCTCACTGAACACTAAAATAAACAAGATGAATTTTTCAAAAATTATATCATGTCATTCTACTGTCAATATCTGCGACTAAATATGGAATAAATATACTACCATATCGTTGGTTTTACGCGTAGAGATGTCCCTTTCTAGACGGAGTGGTCATATATTGTCTTGGACAATCTGTTTGTGAAATATACTGTCATTTGTGACGCCTGGGTACCTTCCAAAATAGCTATGTGTAATACCACACGTTGTTTTCGGTGTTGTCCTTTGTAGTACAGTCTGGCTTGATTGACAGTTAATCGATCCAATAGGTGACACAATAAGCTTTCTAACAATGTATAATATGTCTAATTTTACTTTTGGAATAGTGTTTTATAGCTCAGCGTAACCGGAGGTTTTGTCTCATTATAGCTGCATTACGCATTCAGTCTGTGGTAGCAGTAAAAGACACTGCACCTGGCTAAATTTTATGAGTGACTTTATCGAATTTCTTGGAAAATACTATTATTCTTGATAAATTCTGAACATCATTAAGGCATATGTTTGCTGATAGACCTAGCTGATATACTAATTTCTGGGCTAAGTTAGAACTGGGGACAGGGTGTAAAATTGGGCTAAATGCGGGTGATTTTGCGGAGTGGCTGGTAAATTTGTGAGGCTCACACGCCACAGTGGCGGATGCCCAAACTTTGTCTCTACTGTGTTATCGCGTTATTTACATGGGCAGTAACCTGGCAACCCATTTTGCGTCACGGCCCCGAGACGATATTTCAATGAGAAGTGGTGACATGATCAGGTGTTTGAGCCATCTAGCAAAAAGTATTGGTGGGGCGCAAAATTTTCCTTTAAACCAATCATTGATCTCAAACTGTTTAAATTAATTTTCAGTGATTAACAAGCATGCAAACGATCTGACTAATGAATTGGAAAGTGACACAGCTTCTTCGCATTGTGTTAGGGAGATTAAATGATAAATGCGATTTAGAAAAATCTGTTTTAATCACTAAGCAGTGGCGGAAACTTCCCTGATTTTCCTAGAATATCAATAAAATTAATCCACAAAATAGGCTACTCAATACTATCATATATAACTTGCTCTCCCCAAATAGGCAGTTTTAGCGAGTATAGCCTAGGCCTTATAGCCTACATTTATTTTCATTTGCAGTACAAAATTGTGCACATTTTAATCAACATAATTTGCGGATATATCATAGACCGTATAAAAATAGGGATACATGTACTTTATCTGCACTCATATTCATGGCAAATATCTGCAATGCGTAGATTGTAAACAATCTTGAAGTGCAGGTTTTGTTTTTGCTGGTTATTCTGTAAGCTAACACGGTAGATAACAGACTGGTGTATCTTGTTTGTTAAGTGTAGACTACTTGGTGATTAGAACGGATTTTTAATGGATAGATGAATTTATGATTTAATCCCCCTAGCACGGTCTGAAGACGCTGTGTGTTAGGCTACTTGCCATTTGATTAGTACGATCGTTGGCACGCTTGATAATAAAGGGAAATTAATGAAAACAGCTTAAGATCAATGATTAGTTTAAAGGAAAGTTTTGCCCCCCACCAATTTTCAGCTCAGTCGCCGCTGCTTTAATATTGATTTTTCTAAAGTGGCTGGTAAAAAAGGTGAGTGGCTGGTAGAAGTTGAGAATCTACCAGACACAGTGGCTAGTGCATAAAAAAGTTAATTTTACACCCTGACTGGGGAGCAACAGGATTAATTTTGTCTATCTCTATCTACTGAATTCAGATAAGATTTCATCATCCAAATGTAAGTGTTACTGGTGAAAATATTTCGGTTATGTACGTTATTTTTGAAATTGGGTGTTTATTTACATAGATTAGTGGTATTTTAGAATGAGGATATTTCACACTGTAACGTAAGCGTTTGTTGGTTTGCTTGTAGTTTGTGCGCAAACTTGTTCAAACTGATCAATCACTGGCAGCTAATGTTTGCTAGATAGCTATGAGAGGGCAGTAGCTATCTAGTTGATTATTTCAATAGAGTTGATGCAATAATATTATGTTGGATTATGGAGGAAATGTTCAGCTATGTCAATACTATGTGGCACTATTAGGTTGTACTATTTACAACCCGAAACAGAGACATACAGTAGCATTGTGGTTCCGCAAGAAAACCAGAAACTTACTTTCACTTTGCAATGCCTTGGAGAAGAAAGATAAAGAAAACCAGTCTCCAGTATCATCATGTCAAGTGTCCCAGGCAACAACATAGTTCCACAGATTTATGTTTCGGAACAGTGTATGGCAGAGGTTCCAAAGCACGAATGATTATTGATTTCCAAATGTTATTTTTGGCATTTTAAAAAAGCACTTAAAATGCCAACAATTTTGGCAACAATTATAGGGGAAACATTGAATATAATGTTTAGAAACACGGAAAACAAAGTGCAATTATTTTGTATCTGACAGGCAAATGAAAACCAATTATTGTATTTCAAATAAGCAGTAGACTTTTGTCCCTTTGATTGACAGGGCATAATCAGAGCTGTTCATCGGTTGTTTTAAAAACTATCAGCCAATGGCCGATTGTGCAAATTGTTAATTTATCGACAAATATAAATCGTTGGCAGATGCCTTGGGACATCCCTTACTTAAACTGTTCCAGGTCAAAAATATTGCAGAAGAGATTCCTCATCTGTGGGACACCCTAATAAAGTTAGGAAGTGGTTCTGTTATAGAAAGCACTCCTATATTGGTCGCTCCACCATACTGGGATTCACGCAGCCTCATTCTCTCATCTCTAGTATTCACCTCAATGACCATCTCTAACCATTATCCCTATAGCCACAGGGAGGTACTAAAGTTAATGGTTCCTTCACATTTGCCTTGATGCCATTCCAGGCCAGAGGAATTCTTAGTTCCAGAACTCCAGGCCACTGAAGAGGAGAAGAGCAAACTAGAATCAGGAATAGCAAACGGAGATGAACCCATGGATCAGGACCTCTCTGATGTCCCCACCAAATGCATATCCACAACAGAGACCATAGAGATCAAGTGAGTCTACCCACTTTATGAAGGGCCCCAGGAAGAGTTCATAAGGAGTTTGTGTCTTTATGCAGACCATAGGGGTCAGAGTTTGTCTACTTGATGGTGCATAATCAGACATTAACTAGCCATGTAAACTACCTAGTAGCTGCCTAGTTCCTGCTTGCCATGGAAGGTGTCAATTCACCAGGCTTTCTTAAACCTATCTGAATAACTCAGAACAGGGTAAAAAGTATGCATTTTTCCTGTGGACCACAGAGTTAAATTACTCATCTAAGAAATTTATTTCAGTATCTCCCCTATATGGTCTTGTTACTTTTGAAGTTACACTAATTTTCCTTAGCTGTGGTACTGAATGGTTTTCACAAAACCAGTAAGCGTTCCTAATGCAGTTCAGTTTTTCCCTTATTCACTGATCTGAAAAATTAGATCAAATAATGGAAATTGCTTTGTGCATAATTTTGAGCCATTCCAGATTTTTCAGGTAGCCAAATTAGCACCGCATAGGAAGGTTGCCTTCTACAATTTTGGCTCACCTGATTCTAGTTTTCACAAAATGGATTGAGAAAGCATATGTTTGCAGCCGTCTGGGTAGTGTAGAGGTATAAGCACCCGCCTACCACCACCTGGGTTCAATCCCCGGCAGCGGTACTTCCGGCTTGGTCAGACATTGCTACGAACACAATTGGCAGTGTTCACGGGTGGGAAGCCGGTGAGGGTATGAGTCCTGATCATGGCATTAACGACTCCTGGTTGGTCGGGGTGTTCAGCAGGGAGGGGATCTGGGAGAGATAGCGTGAACCTCTGCGCGCGTTACGCTCTCCCAGTGAAACTCCTTGCTCTCAGGTGAAAAGAAACGGCTGGCGACTCCACATGTATCGGAGGAAGCATGTGGTAGTCTACACCCTCCCCAGACCAACAGAGGATAGCGCATCGACCAGGACACACAGGGAATTGGTATGACTAAAATTGGGGAGAAAATGGCGAAAAAAAACAGAGAAAGCAAATGTTCATGTGGCACATATGTCCCAGTGCCAGAATTGCATACATCGATTATGAGGGTCGCTCGGACGGAGATTCCATCAAGAAGATCATTAACCAGATGAAGCCAAGGCAATTGGTGATTGTGCACGGGCCCCCTGAAGCCAGCCTGGACCTGGCCGAGTCTTGCAAAGCTTTCAGCGGGAAGGACATCAAGGTGTATACACCCAAGCTGCAGGAGACCGTGGACGCCACCAGCGAAACACATATCTATCAGGTGCGTCTGTGTTTGCCTGTTACTAACTGGTATTAGTCATTGTGCCATCCCGAAGTGAGGTAGATTTGTCTGTCTGTGTTGGAAGAGTTTTGCATAGTTGACAGAAAAGATCTGCCTGTGCATTACAGCAAACAATAAGAGAACGAGCTCAACAATTGTGGTGAAATACTGAGACTAAAAGGAATCCAGGAAAGACTTCCAAAGTGGACTGATTCTTGGAAAAGGTGGAGTCGGGGCTCTCATTTATGATAAAGGCAGAGAACAAACTTGTTCTTACGCTCAGGCTTTAATCCATGAGCAAAACTGGAAAGTAACATTTTGTCTTCCTCGGAGTTACCCGCACATTCCAAAGAGGGCATGTATATAGCCTATTGCCCAATTAAGAATAATGATCATAATATGATCTTGCAAAATAAAGAAAAACAAAAAAGAAATAGACGCAAGCGGAAATTCTGGGGTTCAAGCCAAAATGGACCGTTAGAAGGTGAAAGCTACGAAGTGCAATAAGAACTAGTCAGAATCAGAGTAATTGTAATAGTCAAGTCCATTTATACATACAAGGAATTTGACTTGACACTATGTTCATTCTCAATGAATAAATGGAAAGGTTTAATTGCACAACAAACTAACGGTAGCATAGGACCATCATCATTTCATAGAAGAACTAAACTCCTCAAAAGTTTGAAAATTTGTGTTTGGGTGATCATATCTCTGTTGTTACTGTATTATTAGCATTGCATATTATATCATTGGAAAGCCTGTTCATTTCCCTTTACAACGATGTCCCATTTGTAATCATGCATTTGTGGGATGAGCAGCGCAGCTGATTATGTGGGTGGGGTCCCAAGTGAAATGTGCCAAATTTCCCTGCCAATGTCAAACAGTGTATTCTCCTGTTGGTATTGACTCTATTGTTTTTGAGTTGTTTGGGGGATTGGATGATTGAACTCTCCATCAGTAACAAGGAACAAACAAGTCATATTGGTAATTTTACGCTTTATTCATTGAACAAACAGTCAGGAGCCTAGCCGTAGTAGCGGGTGGAAGAACCATATGCAGCTACAACAGCCTGGCACCTTCTCCTCATGCTAGCCGATATTTGGGGCCGATATTCAGTTGCAGTAAATGTTAAAATTTTTGTGCCAAAATTTTCAGCAACACAAACACCAACACATGGCTGCCTTTAAATGAACATATGTTTAATAGAATATTTTGTAAAACATGAAATACTTGAAAAATAAATTTAAAAAGTGCATGAAGTTTGAGGCACTGGAATTTGAAACAATCTGAATGGAATTATATAAAATAAAAAAAATTTAAATAAATAACTTCCAAAACGTAGAAAATAGAATGATGAATTACAACCTGCATGGACACCAGGCAGTAAACTTTGAACAAAATGAATAATAAAAATAAATAAACATATGTTAATAAAACAACTCCTAAAACATAAATTGGTTAAAGTGCATAGAGTTCCCAGCAGGCTTTGACTGAACTGAATGAAAAAATAAAATTGTATGTATTCATTAGTGTCATCATTTTCCCTTTCTCTTATCTTTATATTTATTTTTGTCACCCATTTCTTCTCCTGTACATTTTTCTGTTCACTTGGCAAGACAGAAACCCACTGAAAATCAGTATTAGAGACTTTACTCAGAACAATGTTTAAGTGTTTTTTCTTCCGGTAAAAATAAATAAAATAAAACTAAATTTTAAACCCTTCCCTTCCTACTTTCCCTTCAAGTCATTTTTTTCTATGCTGAATATCTTAGATTGTGACTGTATTCTCTAGGTGGTTTATTTATGAAAATAAATGTAGGCTATAAGGCCTAGGCTACTCGCTAAAACTGCCTATTTGGGGAGAGTTGGCTATATATGATAGTATTGAGTAGCCTATTTTGTGGATTAATTGTATTGATACTCAATGAAAATCAGGGGAAGTTTCCACCACTGCTTAGTGATAAAAACTGATTTTTCTAAATCACATTTATCATTTAATCTCCCTAACACAATGCATGAAGCTGTGCATCACTTTCCAATTGATTAGTCAGATTGTTTGCATGCTTGTTAATCACTGAAAATGAATTAAAACAGTTTGAGATCAATGATTAGTTTAAAGGAAAGTTTTGCGCCCCACCAATTTTCAGCTCACCAGTCACCGCTCCTTGAAAAGTTATGCCGCTTGAGGGAAGGTAAATAACTCCATGCTGCTTCTCTTACACGCTCACAGAGAAGAGTGCTGCAGACGGGCCATTGAGTCAGACTGTGCCTTACAGAGAGTGAAGGCTGCGTCAGCAGCTTGTTGCGTTAGCGGAGCGCATGCATCACAAAAGGGGACTTTTTTTTCGTCGGCTAGCCGATAAAAATATGCCGATACCGATAATATGAAAAATGACGAATATCGAAGACGATTATCGGCCCGACAGATAATCGGTCGACCCCTAACCAGGATATACCCATACCCATACCGGCAATGTCACTAACTCACTCAGTCAGTAATTCAGTCAGTTAATTAATGGTTCTTGAGGCAGATTTGTAGAGTGAGGATAGAGATGGATGTCTGTAGCAGGTTTCATGTAAATCGGACTCACGGTGTAGGAGTTACGACTTTTCAAACTTCAAAATTTTGACCTTTATAGCGCCCCCATCAGGCCTATTGGGGTCATATTTCTTTGGCAGCACTTGCACACAACTTCCAATCAATGGGCAGAATTTCATGTCTCTACCATTTACCATCTCTCGGGAATTTGGGCAAACATTTTTGAAGAAGATTAATAATAATCCAGCACAAAAGCAAAAACAATAGGGTTTCAGCCCTTCGGGCTTGACCCCCTAAATATTAAAATAATAACCAATGATATAACTTGCGTAAGTTCGTTTAGGTGGTAGGCTCAAGGATTCATCCGAATAATAATCAAACCAATGGTTTAATAAAATATAATTTGTTAAACAACCAACAAACAATCAAACTAAAATCATTAAAGGCTAAATAGAAAGTGAAATAATAGCGGAACTAGACTGTTTTGCATGTGTCTAGTCATTTGTGTTCTCCAGCACACGTGGGGCAGGGAACAAAAGCTCCTCTGGAGCGAACTTATGAATCCGCTTTTAGCATGTGCTGCCTGGAATTCAGGGGAATGGCGTGGATAAAGGCTACTGAAGTTAGCTACGTCTAACTAATTTCAGCATACCTTTCACTTCTAAATATACAACACCATGTGTTGAATGAGTATGGTAGTGCATGAGATCACATGTTCAGATCTTAAAAGGACGGCGGAGTGTAAGCTAATGTCAGTCAGTACGTTTAAATGCACAGTTGAAATCGAGCTAGATTAATAGCTCGATTAATCGATTTAATTGGATTATTGTCATTGTCCCAATATACATGACTCGGAAAGAATTGAATTATTGACTGAGGTGTGTCTGCCTAAGGCTTCTTATAAATCCTGCTTCCTCCAATTTTGTCGCAACTCTTTTGAATAGTTTGTCGTTCCGCGGTTTTCTTCCACCCATGTATTTTAGGATATTTAACTCCTTTAGTTGCGATAGCATGAAGTTGGTCTCCTTGTCAGTCCAGAAATGTGTTTTTTTTCGCCATGATACTAGGGAGGGCAAAACGGAGCTTTAGAATGTCGCCAGCAGTGTATGCGCATGAGCTCGACAATGCATTTCTCACAGAAAAGGTCGTTTGTCACTGTTGTTTAGTTCATTACAGTGGTGATAGACGTGACAATACTTAAGTGGTACTGTGCTGTTAGCCTTTATTGATCGCCGTACAAGGTTAATGTGAAGTACATTCGGACAGCACTAACCCATAAAAATCTACTTTGAATGGCAGGCTACTTGCTGAATCAAACGGTAAATGTGAAAAACATTCGATTATAGTCAGCGGCACTGAAATTTTCAGTCACACCCTCAATAAATGCCAAAACTCCCAGTAGAAGATTGAATTAAATCTTTTAAAGTTATATATTTTCTGAAACATCATCAATTCCGCTTGGCCACCGTGAGCGTAAAGCTGCTATGTACATTACGGAACATGCGCAGAACGCCTAGGCCTATTGTAGTCCGATTGAAGCGTATACATGCCGAAGTAAATTGACTCCGAACTGCATTATCTAGGTATGTTAGTCCGACTTTGAAAAATTCGTCTTTGTACGATTTCAGTCGGACTACGATGTTTACATGATTTTTAAAAGTCCAGTTTTAGCCAGACTAATACAATAAATCAACTTTTCCAAACATCATATAAACCCACTCACTAATAGAGTATATACGTTAGCTATGCGGGCTAGGCGGCTGTAGCTAATTAAGAGACGCGATATAATCTAAACACAAATATTACATACAATCCATGACAATTCCTTAAAAACAAAGAACAAACAGAAGTTTCCTAAGCTAATTGCTGCCTGGATGTTTGTCAGTCTTACTGGGAAGTGCAGATGACTCTGTACTGCTGGCTTGTCCAAGAGAGCTGACCTCAGCACCTGCTGTGAATCTTTTCCTCTGTCAGTAGAAAAGTCGGTCCTCGTTCTGGTTCTCTTTCGTCCTGGAGCTGGAACTTACTTTGCTTGGTTGGAGGAAAGTACATGGACTACACGCGATTAACTTTAACGTTACTATGTTGCAGAACAATAGCAAGGGTAAAGTTTAGTAACCGAATTGATCCCTTGATGGATCCGTTTCCTTAGCCTACTTGCAGTACAGCTAAAATATTTACTTTTAGTTATAAACTCCAGGACCACTGTGTGTCTTGCTCGTGCCCGGGACAAGATGATCTCAAAAGCCCCCCCCCACCCCCCCATGCGCAAAAGATGAAATACAGCAACAAACTGAGACATGCTATCATTTCCAACTTTAATGCTTTGACGTTGTCCATGAATTTAGATTTCACAAGATTATTCCAGCAGATTATTTAAAGGTTAGAGGGCCCTTTTGGGCCCCCCCTTGACCCAGGGCCCGGGACAACTGACTCTGTGTTCCCCCCGTGTTGGCGGCCCTGATAAACGCCAGTTGTGGCTATAACTGGAGAGAGAGCCTCTCTCTGTGTGTGTTCCTTTACAGGTAGAACTTAACCTTCATTAGGCCTGTGTCCTAAGAGAGCGCCTTGTGCACGTCTCTTCAGTCAGGCAGCAAAGAGCAGAAGGGGTGAGGACTGTCAAAAAAGGCACCTTTTACAGGCAGCAACAGGAATTACCCAGTCCATGTGATCAGTGTCTGTGACCTTGTCATCATCACGTGACGTCATTGCACCAAAATGGCGCCCAGTCCTTATATACCTAAATGTGTAATCTTTAACTCTTGTATTTTCTGTATTCTCCAGTATGTAATGTTGCCTTGTATGGGGATTGGATGACATTAAAACAATATTCAACCATCAACCAAAACGTTTTGTCGATGTTCCAGCTTTATGTCAAATCCAGTGCATAAAACACAAACACGACTGAGCTACCAACTAACTCTTACATTACAGTGTGAAATATCCCCATTATAAAATACCACTAACATATTTAAAGACACTCAATTTAAAAAATAGCATGTATAAGCAAAATATTTTAAGCAGTAATACGTACATATCAAGGATGAAATCTTATCTGTGTTCAAAAGATAGACAGAGACAGAGAATTAATGCTGTTCTCGTCTTCTACCATGTGCAGTGTCTTTTACTACTACCGTAGACTGAATGCATAAAGCATCTATAATGAGACAAAACTTTTGGTTACGCCAAGCTATAATACGCTACTCCAAAAGTTAAATTAGACATATCATACATCGTTAGAAGGCTTATTCTGTCACCTGTTGGAAAGATTAATTGTCAATTAGATTGTACTACAAAGGACGACAACACCATAAACAACATGTGTGGTATTATGCACAGCTATTTTGGAAGGTACCCAGGCATCACAAATGAGCGTATATTTCTCAAACGGATTGTCCAAGACAGTAAATGACCACTCAGTCTCAAAAGGGACATCTCTATATGTAAAACCAATGGTAAGGTTGTATATTTATTCTATATTTAGTCGCAGACAGTAGAATGACACGGTATAATTTTAGAAAAATGACTTGTTTATTTCAGTGTTCAGTGAGCAGCGTTTTTCACAGCTGTACTGGCATACCTTCAGCTATTGTTGGTTTTATCTTGTTGCTATGATCGAATACAATTTTTTAGTGGTAAAAGAATGTTTTCATGTATGCCCAGATACACTGGACAATAGTGCCTATCTTGTGTGTGGGGTGTAGTTACAGATGAGACTAAAGAGTGGGGTGCTTGGTGAATGGACGACCAGCGCGGCAATGGTGGTGCTTAGAAACTCTGTCTTTGGCATAGTAGTTCTGAATCGTCTACTAATAAAGCTGGAACACAGAGTGTGTGTTTTGAATACATAATTTGGTTGCAGGAGCACAGAATGACTGAATTGGGCTATCTAGGCACACTAGGGGCATGAAGGGGTTAAAGTATTATTGGATCAGTTGGACGGGTGCCTGTGTGTCTTTTGCACATGCTACTTTAACCTTTTTTTCCCCCAAACTTATTGTTTTAACAGACCATGTAATTGGACCAGGGGCACCCAAAATATTGGATACCACTGAACTGGGTCAGTGAGGCAAACAAGTAACAGCTGATCAAATTCTTTTTGTGAACACAATTACAGTATAGCTTGCAAATTAAGGTCCCAAACAAAACCCAAACCCTAGTTTTCATTTATTGTTCATTCATTATAGTCATTGACAAGAACTTCATTAAACTTCCATATGTACACTTGGTGTAGTTGCAAGAGAAATGTATTTGTCCTGAATTCAAGCTAGTTCACTTATACACAGCATTCAAAGTTAGCTAGTTGAGCGTCTGCTATAAAGTTAAACCCTATCGACTAGCACTGAAGAACATAGAATTAAATAATGCAGAAAAAATAGCCAAATTGTCAAATAGCACAACGGTAAAAGTATCTTTAATGTCTGTACTGTTTAGCTAGGTAGGTTTTTTTTTTTCGTAAACCCAAATTAGACACAGACATCTAAAAATATCGCTCTCGTAAATGGTTGCTTTCATCAGTCACTGATTCAAGGTGCACTGCTGTAACACATACACTGTTGTAAAGCATAGACTCCTCATACTTTGATGCAAAAAACCCAGTCTCGAATGGTAAAACCACTATAGATAACAAAAGAAACAACAAGGCAGTCCCCTTCCCCAAAGGAGGGCGGAAATTGACACTCCAGGTTGACTGTTATGGTATTTTATAACCCAATACCTGTCCGCAGCTAGTCAAACTGCTAATACTACAGTGATGACAATGATATTGCTAAAATCCCCCTCTGATCCCCAAGCAATCAATCTGCTCTTTGTATACATGTTAGCAAAAGTCATTATTCATTATGGGTGATTTCCATTGAACTGGAAGCATTTTCATGAGCATTTAAAACTTACAAACATTGAAAAGATTATCTCAATTAGACCTGAGTAAATGACCTAAGAGCAAGCTATTACTACCCTCTCTAAGATCTACCCTGCTTATTAACCCCATATACGTTACAGTAATCATATAGTCGAGTTCTTAAAGCTCATTTGCATTGCTGTCAAACATAGTTTTTATGACTTCCTTCTTCCTTAAACTACGGCTTAGATATTCTACTGCGTACTGACTTGACGCAAAGTGAAAGTTTTGCATAACGTACGCTTTCTTGGAGCTTTGTTTGTTTATCGGCAAATGCTTTGCATTAAAGACACTGCAGTAGGGCTGTCAAAAAATATTTGAAGTTCGAAAACTATTCAAAAAACTTTTTCTTTTTTTAAGTTCAAACCTAAATTTGAGCATTCGAATATTAGTTTTGGATCCCGCGTTTTTGATTCTGCGTTTTGTACTTAACATAAATATACAGGCTTTAATTTCATGCAACAAATCATGTTCATGCACACAAAGTTCATTTCCTGTGCTAACATTACTGGTCAGCTAACAATTTAGGCTAAATAATATTCCCATGGCAGGCTACGTTTTCTTTCTGTTCTGAAGATTTTGATAAAATTGGATGATGAAAGAAGTTAAACAAACAAAACCAAGTAAGTAATTAGGGGTCCAAGCAGCGAAGCTGGTGGAACCCTATTGCATCTGTTAGGATTATTATTATTATTATTATTATTTTTCTCCGCTAAAAGTGTCTGAGGCTCAGCAACCATAGTCCTAGAGCAACCAAATTTGGCAGGTGGGTTCCTATGGCCCCCCACTACTCAGGCACTAAAAATCACCTATGTCGGCCAGATGGTGGCGCTATAACAAAGGGTTTTGCGTAAAAGGCCATAACTCCCACACCATAAGTTAGATCAACACAAAACTTCATCGACCTATGCATCTGAACATGCTCTACAACTTTGCCATTGGCACCACCTATGTCCGCCATATTGTTTGCCCGCCATTTGGACTTTTTTATTAGTTGGGGTGCGGAAGAGCTGGAGCTCCAAATCTAAGTGTTACGACATCTAGTAAACTTCTTTACGGCAAGCGACATCCATGGCGACGCAAGTAATCCGACACCGTAGGGTCTAGTTTTTATCAGTGAGGGGAGGGTCTGAACGTCGGGGAAGCAATGGAGGACAGTGCCAGCCAGAGTGCATGCTAGGCTATTAAAGGTTTGTTAGTAAAAGCTTTTTGAGAGGATGAATCATTACTTTTCTTTGGCATAGATCCATTTGAAGACAATATCGGGTGAGTTCGTTTAGTCTTTAAATCCGTCATTATGCTGAGAGAAATTGTATTCTCAATTTAATCTCTGAATTGACTGTAAGCTTAGGGTGGTAACTAGGTAGTTGTTTCGTGGTGACTTAATTCGTCTTAACTATTGCTTGTATTTTTGCATAGACTGCATTGTTGCTGTTCTTGTTTGTGTTAATGTTAATCAGTTTAACCTACAGGGTCCAAGTTGAACTATGCGGTTGTTCCCTGCACTTGGAACGGTAGGCTACTGCCCTCTAGGGTTTTCGACACACTTGTTCCTGGTTATGGTTATACACTTTGTTGTACGTCGCTCTGGATAAGAGCGTCTGCCAAATGCCTGTAATGTAATGTAGTGTAATATTCCGTAACAACAAGATAAACCCGACATTTGCCCTAAAATATGCCAATACAGCAGTGAAAACGCTGCTCATTGAATAACGAAATAAACAAGACAAAGTTTTTTTTAAATTATACCATGTCATTCCACAGTCAATATCTGGGACTAAACATTGAATAAATATACAATCTTACCACTGGTTTTACGCGTAGAGATGTCCCTTTTGAGGCTGAGTGGTCATATATTGTCTTGGACAATCCATTTGTGAAATATACATGCATTTGTGATAATTGGGGAGGCTACCTTCAAAAATAGCTGTGCGTAATACCACACCTGTTGCTTACGGCGTTGTCACCCTTTTTAGTACAATTTGGTTTGATTGACAGTTCATTTATTCAGTAGGTGAGAGTATAAGCTTTCTAACGATGTATAACATGTCTGATTTTGCTTTTGGAATAGCGTTTTATAGGTCAGCGTAACCAAAATTTTTCTTATCTGCCAATGTCTAAATAAATAATACGGTAGGCTACTCTGCGCGCAGCATGCAGGTCGCGAGTTAATATTTTGTCTTTTGTTCCGTTTTTTCTCAATGGCGTATTTATGTGTTATTATTCTATCTCTCTCTGTGGCGCTCTGAAATGTGCATTCTCTGCTAAGCTGAGCAATGGATTGGAATATGTGTCTGATGTAGTGTTGCATGGTATACCAAAACTTCAGCACTTTCTCGGTACTTAAAAAAAAAAAAAAGAAACGGTTCGTATTCCGACGTTCGGTAGTTTTGAGTCAAATGTAAAAGCCAAGGAAATTTGTCTCCCGCGTTACTGATTGAGAGGATGAAAAGTGTAATTTGTCAGAATCTTCGCTAGATGGCAGTAGCAACTAAGGTTGCCAAGTGAGGTGACGTGCGCTTGTGCATTCACTTCGCTGATACAGCGCAAGCTTCCACTCAATTGACTTCAGTAGCAATAGGTGTTCTAATTTGTAAATATTTTATTATAGGACGATGCTGTATTGTTATTAAACTATGCTGTTTTTAGATATATTTAAAAGTGAAAGACCTGTTTAAACATTATTTAGTTTACAATTGTTAAATTTTTGAAATATATTTAATATATTTTTCTATTGTTTAGTGTTGTAACACTATAGGCCTATGCTTATTAATATGTTGAACAGGCTTCAACTTAAAGGTTGTTAATAAACCAGGTTTTTAATAAACCGTGAATTCAAAAATCAGGTCAACCCTTGTAGACATTACGTTTCTGATCTATTAAGGTATTTTCAGTATCGTTAGGTACCGATTATTGAATCAGTATTGCTTCAGTATCGAGTATCGTAATACTAAACCTGGTATCGGTATCAAAGTCAAAATTTTGGTATCGTGACAACACTAGTGTGACACCTTTTTTAGTTGCGGCATGGAAGCACTGCAGCTGTACATACACACTGGGCCATCTAAGTGTTACGGCATGCCATCTACGTGTTACAACATAATAAAGGCCTTTACGGGAAGCGGCCAGGACACATCCATGGCGACGCAACTAAGTCATCCGCCAGCGTCTCTTAGCACAAAATTGGCCATAAGTCATCAATATTTTATACAATCATCATGATATTCATTACATTACATTACAGGCATTTAGCAGACGCTCTTATCCAGAGCGACTTACACAACTTTTACATAGCATTTTACATTGTATCCATTTTATACAGCTGGATATATACTGAAGCAATTTCGGTTAAGTACCTTGCTCAAGGGTACAACGGCAGTGCCCTACCCGGGAATCGAACCTGCGACCTTTCGGTTACAAGCCCAGTTCCTTACCCACTGTGCCACACTCCGTCTATTCAGTAGATATGTCGTGTGAAGGTATATGATCATGAGGACAAAACCATTTTAAAATTGCTCCATAGGGGGCGCGATAGTGCCAATGCTTGAACCCCTCCCAACGTCGCTTGCGGCTTTAATTTGTGTTGTTTTAGGCTATAGGTATTAGCCGTTTGAATAGTTTTTGTGTTAAGAAATAAACAGGGATTTCCTATAAACAATCATTTCCCTATTATTGTGATTAATAAATGCTGAGTTGTGGCAAAATACATCCATGAGAAAGTGCTTTATTTATTTGCGCATTAGGCGAAAGAAACTGCAGGGGGCTCATTTATAAAATGAACCTGCGTGCATACGTCAAGTGAAGACCTGGCGTAGAGCCAAAGCTGTTTCCACGGTCAAATCAAGTCATGTTGAAATTTTATAAATCACTACTTTGACGTGATTTTCTACGTATGCGCCACACAGTTGATCTAAAATACGTTTTATAAATGAGATGTAGTAACCTAGTATGAAAGTTCACCAATGTCCTCTATTCTACTGTCCGCTTGTGGAAAATAACGCACAGGCCAGTTTAGAGGGATTGTCACGTGCATTGCGCCCGACAATAAGCAGCTAATTTTTGTTAATTATAGGCAAATGATATTCGAATATATTCAAACGCTAACTAATTGCAAAAGCTAATATTCAAACTCAATTTCATGGCACTTTTGACAGCCTTACACTGCAGTAGTGCTAAAAGGCACTATATTATTGTAAATTGATTTTATAGATTCGATTTTATATTTTTGTCATTTTCCTCCTTGTGCACTCTCACTCTGTTGTGATCAGGATGTTTACTGCTGACAAGCTGTCAGGGAGCTGAATACAGGTCTGAGCACACAGCAAGGTAAAACCAAGTGGTGATTGTTTTTAAGTTAATTTAGTTTGTGTGATAACTATTATGAACACATTTTGTACACAGAAGCTCTTTAAAAGGACAGCTTTTGACTGAATTACAGGGATTAGTAAAAAAAATAGAGTATGGCTAAATAAAGAATATTTGTTGGTGGGGTTCCAGAGGGTACCACCCACAATGAAATTAGAATTTAGAAGAAGTGGAATATTGCTGGGAAAAAAGATATACACAATATTCTAATGTGGAGAGGTTTGGTGCCATTTGAAGAGGTTTTCTGGAGATTTGGGCCCAACTTTAGGAGAACGCATGTTAAATTTTACTGCTTTGTTCAGTCCACTCCAAACTTTTTCCTGGTGTTGTTTACATTCTGGGGTACGATTTGAAAAAGGTCTAGTTTCCCATATCACAAGTACATATAATTGCTTCAGAATAAAGAAAATACAAAATGATTTTTGGATTTCTTTGTTTTTCAGAATAAATGTGTCCTGTATGTTTACAGAGGGGGACTACCAAAGGATCAGGGGATTTGGTCACTTTGGGACAAATGTTGTCTTTATTTCAAGCTTTAAACCATGTCTGTATTGTATATAATTTTGAGATAATGGGGTTTATTTAAGACAGGGGATTCTTACAAAAAAACCTGGATTTTAAGTGGGGTTTAAGGGGTTAAGGATTTTTAAAAAAAATGTATGATCATTTTTGTGCATTCTTGCTGCTTGCCATGCCTGATTTTCAGTTGCCATTCATGTATGTTTCTTTGAAAATCTCTTGAAGCCTAGAATGAAGCCTGTAGTGGCCCACGCTCAATTTTGGCACCTGTGATTTTGCTGCAAAATAAGAGAGCAATTTGCTGTAATTTTAATTGATAATGATTGAAGTCCAATAATCATTGTTGTCCGTGTGTGTATGTATCCGAAGGTATGTGTTGGTCTTGCAGGTACGACTGAAGGACTCTCTTGTGAGTTCACTGCAATTCTACAAGGCTAAGGACACAGAGCTTGCCTGGATTGACGGGGTGCTGGATATGCGCGTGATAAAGGTGGACACCGGTGTGGTGGTGGAGGAGGGTGAGATGAATGAGGAGGCAGAGGAGGGCGAGCTGCCCATGGAGGTGACTTCCAGTCTGACAGCAGACCACAGTGCCATGGCCCAGCAGCGTGCCATGAAGAGCCTGTTTGGAGAGGATGATAAAGAAGTGTCTGAGGAGAGTGATGTCATACCCACCCTTGAGCCACTAACATCACAAGAGGTGTGAACAGAAAATGGTTGGTTATACAGAAAAAACAAGAAAGGACATAGGACAACCTGGGAGATAGGATAAGCATTTAAAATAACAAGAGTAAAGGGAGAGGAATATAGGGTAATACGAGAGGAACAAGGTTTAGGGAAATAGGAGAGAGGGTAACAGGAGAGAATGGATAAGAGTTTAGGGTAAAGGGAGAGGGAATAAGGGTTGAATGTAACAGGAGACGGGATTAAGGTTTAGGCTGACAGGAGATGGTGAGATAAGATGTACGGTAACAGGAGCGAGGGAAGCGGGGTTCATGGTAACTGGAGAGAGGGGAGCAGGGTGTAGGGTAACAGGAGAGAGGGGAGCCAGGTTTAGGGTAACAGAAGGGAGGGGAGCAGGGTGTAGGGTAACAGGAGAGAGGGGATCAGGGTGTAGGGTAACGAGAGGGGAGTGTTATTTTGGGTAACAGGACAGAAGGGAGCAGGGTTTAGGGAAACAAGATCAGGGTCCAGGGTAATGGAAGAGAGGGGAGCAGGGTGTAAGGAAACAGGTGAAAGCAGAGTAGGTTTTAGGGTAACATGGGAAAGTGGCATGGGGTTTAGGGTAACAGGAGAGGTGAGCAGGGTGTAGGGAAATGGGGCAGAGCCAAGTGGCATTTAGTGTAACGGGAGGGGGGAGCTGGGTTTACGGTAACAGGAGTGGGGGGTGGGGGGGTTTAGGGTGACAGGTGAGAGTGGAGTGGGATTTAGGGTAACAGAAGAGAGGGGAGTGTGATTTTGGGTTACAGGAGAGAGGGATTGCAAGGTTTAGGGTAAGGAGAGAGGGGTGCAAGATGTAGGGTAACGGGAGAGAGGAGCACAGTTTAGGGTAACAGGAGGGAGGGGAGTGGGAATTAGGGTAATGGCAGAGAGGGGGGCAGGGTGTTGGGTAACTAGAGATTATTGGGAATGTTAGTAAGCGGAAAGAAGGCAGTGGGTATTAGGGTAACAAGAGAGGAAGGAGCTGGGTTCAGGGTAACAGGAGGAGGGGGGCTGGGTGTAGGGTAACAAAAGAGTGGAACCAGGGTGTTTGGTAACAAGAGAGAGGGGAGCAGGGTTTAGGGTGATGAGCTAAAGGGGGTGTGCAGTGTTTCGGTAACAGAAGAGAGGGGAGCAGGGTGTTAGCTAACCAGAGAGGGCATCAGGGTTTAGAGTAACAAATAAGAGGGGAGTGGGATTTACAGTAACAAGAGAGGAACAGGGTGTTGATTAACCAGAGAGAGGGGAGTGGGGTTTAGGGTAACAGGAGTCAGGGTTTCAGGGTTTTTGGTAGAAATGGTCGTAAGATTTGGGGTAACGGGCAAGTTTTACTATGTTGTGAACGTTTTATTGTTTGTGTTTTTCTTCCACCTCACAGATCCCAGGTCATCAGTCTGTTTTTATCAATGAGCCTCGCCTGTCGGACTTTAAGCAGGTTTTGCTGAGGGAAGGCATACAGGCTGAGTTTGTCGGAGGAGTGCTGGTCTGTAACAACCTGGTTGCAGTTCGCAGAGTGAGTTTCAGGCTAGTGGAATATCTGTAGCATAAATAATTATGGACAATCCCATATTAAATCAGTTTCTCTGCCTTTTGTTTTGAAAATCTCACAGAAAATTGAAATCAGATTTGGTGCCTACAGGTATGCAGTACTTATATTTGACTAAAATACCGGCACTATACATATTTCGCATTTGTTACATGAAATCTCCTAATGTAATAAACAAAAAAACTTCAAAAACTAAATTCCAATATTTGCTGAAGTGGTTTAATCAGAGATAAAGGTTAGAAAAGATAAATGCAGGTACTGTTTAAAAAAAAAAAAAAAAACTATTTAGTGCATACTGTAGCAATCAGGCTGTTAGGCAGGAATTTGTAACTGCCTGTCATGACAAGGCCAGGGTTCTGGGGGCCACTGGTGCCCCCATCAGGGTCCAGGGCAGGCTATGGTGGGGGGACAAGGGGAGCAGAGCCTCCTGGAATTTCTAGCATTTGCATCATATTTAGGGGTAAAAGGTGAATTTCCTTTCCTGTAATTTGAGGTATATGTAAGGAATAAACCACAACAGGCTGTCTCGTTATTGGAAAATAATGTACGACCGAAACTGTTTTGCTCGGCCCCATCACCACCCTGAAGTACATTATTTTCCAATAAAGGAACAGCCGGGAGTGGTTTATTCCATTTCTAAAACGGGTTACCGACAATCCTATATATTAGTTACTTTAGTTACTTTTATATTTATTGATTTTTATTGACTTAATCAGCTGAAATTGAAATATTCTTCCTCTTTGGATCTTTGGGCTTATTGTTTTACCATTGTCAAGCAAAACCTGTTCTATTTGGACCATTGTTATGCAAAACTCTGGTTGGTAGTTCTAATTGCACTGTTGTTAAGCAAAAACCTCTGGTCGTTAGATCTATGAAAACAATCATTCTATCTGGAAAAAATAGTTCCTTTTTGTTTTACACTGTACAGTTAGCACCAATTTTGGTCATTTTGCCATTACATTATTTAAGAAAACAGCTTGAAACCATAATTCAATCACATTCATCTCCCTAGCTGCCTTGCTTTTTGAAATGTTGTGGTCACACAGTGTAGACAGTGTCTTTCTAAGACCCTCTGAAACCAGGTTAGAATGCCAGCTCGCTTCATGAAAAGTTTGTTGTCACTTGTCACCTCGCCAATATTACAAATCAGCTGGGTTTTCGGTCAATGGTCTCACGGCATGCTTGTTATCCCGGCTAGCTAACTATTGAATTATATTCAAAACAGCGGTTACTATAAACAGTTGTTCACAAAGATATGGAAAGATAATGCGTCCCTGTAGCCATGAGTTAAATATGGAATGCCTATTTTACTGTCCAAATAAGGGATGATTCCATTTTTTGCGGAATAGTTGGCAACTCTAAATTAAGCTAGCTACAGTAGGAGGGGATGTAACAATAATTCAAAATCAAAGAATAATGTTGCCGTTAAACTGCTTCTGAATGTTGGATTTTGTAGCGCATTGATTTTAGAACTGTTGAAAGGCCAGGGTGTCCCTTTATTGAAAATTAATGCACACCCTTGGACCAATCAGAATCAAGTATTTAGCCAAGGCGTTGCATAAATGTATGTATTTGTAATTAAAAGAAAATGTAGAATGCAAATAACTTTGTTGAAAAAAAAGCATGCAGTTTTATTTCAGTGACTTCACTTTTCACTATTTCAAATGCTACAATTGATTAGTATGTAAAATATAATTCAGCGAGGGAAATTATGAAATAAATATTTTGAAAGTGAGAGCAATTTTTCCAAATTTTTTTACAAAAAACAGTTTAAAAAAGGTTATGTAAATTGACTAGCTAGTTTTTAAAATATTAATGTAGCAGTGACAAGCATATAATGTAAAACTTCAGACATTTAGAAATTTTAATGGTGTAAATTCACTAGCTACAGTTGAGGCCAAAAGTTTGCATACAACTAGGCTAAAGACATTCAAACTCAATTTTTCAAAACCCCACACATTTCATGTTACCATACATTTCCTTTAAGTCAGTTACGGTATCTACTTTATTTCCATAAGAAGTCATTTCAAATTAATAGCTAAGAGAAAGATTTATTTCAAATTTAACTTACAATAGCCAAACATATGGCCAAACAGTTACATTTTTGTTTCATCTGACTAGAAAACACTCCTCCCAAAGGCTAGGTCTTCGTCCTGGTGATCACCTGCAAACTTCATTCTGGCTTTTTTATGCCGGTCTTGGAGTTAGGGCTTCTTCCTTGCACGACAGCCTTTCAGGCCATGGCGATGAAGGATTCTCTTAATGATGGATGTAAATATTTTGGTACCTGATGCCTCCTTCACCAGTTCCTTTGTTTTTGTCTTGGGGTTCAGTTGAGCCTTTTGGACCAAAGTCTGTTCAGCCCTGGGAGTTCATTTGTGCCTCCTTCCTGAATGATGCAGTGTCAATGTGGTCCCAAGATTTTTATATTTGCATACAATTGTTTGTACAGATGCTCGTAGTACCTTCAGTTGTTTGTAAATTGCTCCTAAGGAGGTCTTGGCTGAGTTGCTTCGATTTTCCCATGGTATCAAGGGCAAAAAGGCAGTGGCTCTAAAGGTAGGCCCTTAAATACAGCCACAGGTGCCAATTAACTCCCAATTAACGACTAATTATGACAATTGGCCGATCAGAAGCTTCTAAAAAGTCAATTAGATCAATTCCTGGAATCTTCCAGACTGTTTAAAGAGACTGTTTCTAATCGATTGTTTTAAAATGACCTCTGATGTGAACAAAGTAGATGCCCTAATTGACTTGCCAAAAGAAATGTATGGTAACATGAAATGTCGTAGTTGTGAAAAACTGAGTTTGAATGCCTTTAGCCTTGGTGTATGTAAACTTTTGGCCACAACTGTAGTACAATTACACTTAAAAGAGTAGTGCCTAGCATCTAAAACATAGGACAGTTTGTAATTCCTGCACCCTGGAGAATATTTAACAGTTAAATGCATCTGGTGCACTATGAGAGAAATATTCAGAGGCTACATCATTGTATCACCTTTTAAGATGCTTGAGCCATCAAAGATATTAAGTAAAAGCTATCACATGTGTTGCACTGGTTTGTTTAGAGTGTTTGGTATCACTCTCTGATATTGCAGATTTAGAGAGAACATCTACGTAAAATCTTGATGATGAATGAAAGTTACAGTAAATTCAAATAGCTAAAATGTGTAGTCAACAGGTTTCAGTTAGAGATTATCTAGCATGGAGATATTTTAAATTCATGAGCTTGATTAACATTCAGCATTCATAACTTGATTAAATTCAGCTTTGAATCAATTTTTATAATCGACATCACGTTACATATCTCAGTCGGGATATTGCTTTTCGAATGTGATGCTTGAAATTACATTGCCTAGTTGTATAGTATACAGTAATTGTGTAGTTAACTATTTAATCGTCTATTGATGGTGACTGCTGATGGCAGTTATGGGTAGGGCAATACTCTTTGCATGTGACACTTGGGTACCTGATCTTTCCATATTACAGCCTTGCAAATACATGTGAAGTGAGTGTAACCTAAATTAAAAAAAATAAATGTGTGTGTATATATATATATTAAATTACCACCATTGTTTAATTTCTCTTTTGAGCTATTGAAAGTGGTCTCATAATGCTTATGAATGTAATTTATTTTTATTCAAAATATCTTGCCCTTTTGTTTTTCAGACAGAAGCTGGGCGAATTGGCTTAGAAGGCTGTCTGTGTGATGACTACTACAAGATCCGTGACCTGCTCTATCAGCAATATGCTGTGGTTTAGGAGCAGGCAGGTTACAGCAGCTCTGTGATAGGCTTTCACAGGGTTTTGTCCCCATTGGGATGTCTGCCCCCATCTTATTACAGATTTGTTTTTTGGTTTTTGTTATAGTTTGTACTATCTTGCAGCAGATGCCATCCCCACCAAGACCCCTGTTGAAATACAATTTTCCCCTCAGGGTAAAACTCTGAACTCTAGAAACTTCAGCAAATAGTATCCCCCACACATGATGGTTATGCCCTTTTTAAAAATAAAATATACATTTGGAATGAAGCATTTATGAGCAGTGTGTTTCTACAAGAGGGGTCTTACAAGAAAATGCCATGGTGAGAGATGGACAGAGAACAGTTAGCTTTTGGTTGTGTTCACACATCAAATGAAATTGCAACCATATCGTGACAAACTTGGTTTCCTGTCTCAAAGTTGATTTCATTAAACTCCAAAACCAGCGTCATTCATAATCTTGAGACCAAGATGATACACAACACTTACCATTATTGTCAGCCTTATAGTGATATTCAATTAATCATTTTTTTGAGGGTGGGGTGGACACCCACCTGTAATGAAAGGGGGAAGTCAAACTGAGAGACTATTACATACATTGTCAATTCATGCATAATGGAGAAACTTTATTTAGGGTACCAGTTTAGAACAGTGATGCGTTTATTGTGTGTGTGTGTGTGTGTGACGTATTCACATTTACGCACTATTTAAACAGTAGTTTCTATTTTTACTGTATGTGTCTGCCTTGTATTGTGTGACAGTTATAGGTTCAATATAGAAACTTGTTTGCAACTTACTTTTTTGAAGCACATAACTACTTTGAAATTCATGGTTGAGCTGTTAAAGGCATACAATGCTGGACTTTTCATCCTGTATTTACAATCAAAGAAGTCTCCTCCTCCGTCTTCAACCCCCCGCCCACTCACCCCTGAGTACCCGACCAAGCCACAGAGACGCAAATTCATTAGAAACTACTGGTAAATTTCTCCCATAAATTACTGGAACAGGACATTAGACTACATTGTGCGGTCAGAACCACAAACCGGGCACGTAAAAATAATTTGAAAACTGGGCATTCTGGTCAAAAACCAAATGGCTGGCAACCCTAGCTGCATAGCTAGAGGTAATGTTACTGCCAGGTCCAACAGAAGACAAGCCAGCTCCATGTCTTCGTGTCCATTTCATCCCCTTGGCAAACCTTTGCTGACGGCACCAAGGAAAAGCATTTCCTAGGTTACAGTAACTATTTCTTGATGGAGCCCTGTCTTTTTGGTTCGCTGTATCTGGGCCATTACAGTGGCTAGCCAGCTATAACAACACAAACTTCATTGAAATCTGATCCCAAACAACATGCTCTGTAGCCACACCCACCCTCCCCATACCATGCACAAAAATGTTCCTAACACGTTTTATAGTAACAAATACAGGTAAAGGTGCATAAATTTGGTGAAAGTGCGTGAAGACTGAAATTGCCAGTAGATCATAGACATGCCTTAGCATGGCTATGATATGTTTCTAAGTTAAAAATTATGCATAGAATGCCTTTAATGGGTGTTTTTTGTCTAAAAAAGTGAAACTTAACTTGTCAACGTAAACACGCCGGTGTCCTGAGATTGCTCAAATCAGACATTCTGCGCTCCTGCAACCAAATTATGAGTTGAAAACACAAACTCTGTGCTGTGTTCTAGCTTTATTACGAGATGATTCAGGACAACTATGCCGAATATGGAGTTTCAGAGCACAACCATTGTTGTGCTGGTCCTCTATTTACCAAGCACCCCCGCCCTGCAGTCTCATCTGTAACTACACCCCTGACGCATGACACACTGGACAATAGTGTCTATCTGGGCATACATGACATTCTTTTACCACTAAAAATTTGTATTCCGTTGTAGCAACAAAAAAAGTCAATAATAGCTGAAGGTATGCCAGTACAGCTGTGAAAAACGCTGCTCACTGAACACTGAAATGAACAAGAGGAATTTAAAAAATATATATATGTCATTCTACTGTCAATATCTGCGAATAAATATGGAATAAATATGCAACCTTACCATTGGTTTTACGTGTAGAAATGTCCCTTTCGAAACTGAGTGATCAAAATATTGTCTTGGACAATCCCTTTGTGAAATATACGCTCATTTGTGACATCTGGGTACCTTCCAAAAAAGCTGTGCGTAATACCACGCGTTGTTTTCGGTGTGGTCATCGTTTGTACTACAATCTGGCTTGCTCGATAATTAATCCATCCAATAAGCCTTCTCCGGAGGGTCGCCACCTTGCCATGGAGGAGAAGTTTGTGAGTACCAAAGATCCCAAGAGCGATGCCGTCTGGAGTTTAGCTCCTGGTAGGGTCACCCTTGGTAGTAAGGTTAAGGGGGAGGTACCAGACAAAGCGCGACCCAAGAAAGACCTCAACAACGGAGCAGGCGGAGGATGGTGTCCATCGCTACAACGGCTGTTAAGGTGGTGGAAGGTTGCAGCAGGGGGGGACCTACAACTGTCATGGAGTTCATGCCGTTGGTTGCAGGTCTGTCTCTGTCAAGGATCGTATAGTGGCTGTCCGTACACCAGTCTCTTCACGTTAAAAGAAGTCATGCACAGGCGTTCACCTGTAGGGGATAACTCAGACTGCACACCCCAATCCCAAGCCCTGTGGTGATCAGCAAGGGGCGACGGGAGCATGATCGAGAAGACTGGAAGCTCCTAGTCACAAACTGGCACACAGGTGGTAGGTGCAGTTTGAGTTGCTGGATTCTCGGATTGAGGCAGGAGAACTCTTCGGTACCATCACCCATGACTGAGCAGCCCTTTTTAGGGTCCACACTGCTCACCCCACTAGGGGAGGGAACTAGAAAAGGTGCCCTAAAAAATCGTCTGCCTCACCAACTTCCTGGCTGGATTACCACGTCCAGTGGGATCTCCTCTATGCGGTCGAAAACACAGAAATGAATTTCGGAGCCTGGAATGTGTGCACTCTTCTAGACAGTGACTCCTACGAACAGCCAGAGAGACAAACAGCCTTTGTAGCAAGGGAATTACGGAGGTCTAACATCGACATTGCAGCCATATCTGAGACCAGACTGGCAGAAGAAGGACAACCGAGGGAGGAAAAGGGAGGATACACCTTCTGGAAAGGAAAGCCTGCTGGTGAACCCCGGATACACGGAGTTGGCTTCGCCATCAGAAACAACCCGGTCAGTCAGCTTACTAAATTTCCCCAGAGCATCAGCGAACGCCTCATGGCAGTTCAGCTAAAGCTGGACAGCAACCAGATGGCTACTGTTGTGAGTGCATATGCTCCCACTCTGGACGTCAAGGAAGCTTTCTATGCCAGTCTAGACAACATCCTGTCAGGCACCCCAAAAGAAGACAAAATCATCCTTCTGGGGGACTTCAATGTCAGAGTTGGTCGGGATTATAGAACGTAGAGTGGCACTATTGGGAAAGAGGGTGTAGGAAACATCATCCCCAATGGGGTTCTCCTCCTGACCAAGCAGAACACAATCTTATTATCACCAACACCCTCTTCAGAAAGAAAAACAAATTCAAAACATCCTCACTCCAAACATTGGCATCTGATTATGTCGTTGTCCGAGCCAGAGACAGGCGTCATGTACATCTAACAAGGGCAATGACCAGTACTGGATGCTGGAGAGACCATCGTCTCATCTGCTCAACTATGGCCATTAGACTAATGCCCAACAGAAGAGGGAAGAAAAAGCAATGCCACCCCAGCCTAAACATCAGGAACCTGGAAATGCCTGAGACATGGGAGCTCCTCCAAGCTGCACTATGTGACAGCCTGCCACCAAAGTACCCTGAGGATGTAGAGACACACTGGAGTTCACTGAAGACCACCATCCTGAACACTGGCCGAGATGTCCTTGGTTTAAACACAAAGAGAAACCAGGACTGGTTCCATGACAATGATGAGGAAATTGAACATTTTATTTCCAAAAAACGGCAGGCCTTTTGTGCCTGGCAGAAGGACATCACTTGCCAAACCAGGAGGGAAGCTCACTCCAGAGCCAAGACCTTTGTCCAATGCCGGGTAAGGGAGCTTAAAAACAAATGGTGGACAGAGAAAGCCTATGAAATTCAAAATCTTGCAGAAGCAGGTGACACAAGGGGTTTCTTCAATGCCACTAAAGCTGTATATGCACCCAGCTACCGCGGATCTAACCCCCTCTGGTCTAAGGACAGACAAAAGATCCTGAACATGGATGATGAGATCAACGCCTACTGGAAAGAATATTTTGAGGAACTGTTAAACCAGAGAACAACGGTTGATGAGGAGGTCCTTGAGAGAATTCCACAGTGTCCCGTGAAGGAAGGCATAGGTGACCCACCGAGCTAGTTAGAGGTTCAGGATGCCATCTCAAAGATGCAGAACAACAAAGCTGCAGCAACAGTCCTCTGGAATGGTAGTGAGACCGAAACTTTCAAGGTAGAAACTGGCATAAAACAAGGATGCATCATTCCCCCACCCTTTTCACTAGGGTTGGATATCGTTTGGATTTTTCCGATACCAGTGCCAAAACCGATTCCTAAACGGTGCCTGAACTGATACCTTCTTTAAAATGAAGAGCAAACAACTACTTTAACCACTTTGCGCACATGCTAAATCTGGCCAATCCTTGCCCATTTAGGGGTACCCTATTTAAAGCTTTATAACTCCAGATGTGAACACCACAGAGACTTGAAAAATCGCTTAAATGAAACCAAACATTTGTACCATTTATAATACTAGCTTAGATTGCTTTATATTCATAATTTTCGAAGAAATAGTGCCAAATTCAATTGTCTAGGCAAAAAATCTAAAAAGAATTTGCTCTTTTTGGCTGGACCGCAACAGTGAGGCCAGCCCTCCAAACACGAATGTGAGTGAGTGAGTGAGTGAGTGAGTGACAGACACCGCACATGTCTGTGACGTCGACCAGTAGTCCAGCCATGTATTTATTTATTTAAAAGGGACAACACACAGTAATCAGCATTTCCGCAGTTGCGTCAAATGGTACAGTGCCAGAGTTAGCTCAAGAGCTAATTTTCATCTCCATATATTAGGTTTTAGAGGAGGGTCGGGGAAGCAATGGAAGACAGTGCCAGAGTGCATGCTACTCTAAGTTTATAGCTAAACCATTTTTATTGATAGTATTTGAGTTTCTCTGCAAACGTGCAAAAACACGCTGGTATAATAAAACAATGACGGTATATATATATGTAGTCCGCTTCGTTCCGTTGCTATCATAATATACCAGACTTTCTAGTGTCTGCAGCTGCAGTTTCTCGCTGAAATTACTAATATTGAATATAAACAAAAGACGCAATTTATGCTGTAGTCTGCCATTGTCTAAATAAATAATACGGTACTCTGCGCACAGCACACAGGTAGCAGGGAGTTGATATTTCGTTTTTTGTTTCGTTTTTTGCTCAATGTCGTATTTATTATTTGAAATATGTATTATTATCTGTCTCTGAGGCAATGTGCATTCTCTGCTAAGCTCAGCAATGGATTGGAATATGTGTCTGATGCCTCCTTTTTTGGCTGGACCACAATAGCGGGGCCTGCCCTACAAACGCAAATGTCTGTGACTGAGTGATGAAGTTACACCATTGGTCGGACGTATGACGTGTGTTCCAGCCATATACTAGGTTTTGACCTGGTCTTGTTTAGTTTGCAATGAAATACTGGGAGATTGCATATATACAGCAGGTTAAAGTATACATGTCCTGGATCAAAAACTTCTTGACCACAAATTCATAAGATCTGAGAATATAAGATAAGATATGTAGAACTATTAAAGACCTATGAAGCAAAAACTAAGCAGTGTGCCCAGTGTCTCCAAATCTACCCAAAATGTCTAAATTATGCATTGCTGTAAATCACAACAAATTCACATATTTCACTACAAATCAACTGTTTTTACTCGAGAAACTCACTGCGCATCATTTTCAAGTGGTAATTACAAGCTTTCTGTCAGTACAGTGGTCTAAAATAGCTAGGGGTCCAGAAACAAATCCAAAATCTCTCCAAAAAGGAATATAATGCTTTTTGTCCATTGTAAAGCATATAAATGAGCCCCTTATGAAGGTTTAAGATGAAACATTGATATCAGATTTAAACATAATGCAAAATGTTGTCACAATGCTGCACAGTACCTAAATGTGTGATAATTATCTCTTGTATGTATTTCTATACTCTGTACTCTCGTATGTTTTCTTGTATGGGGATGGGACGATATGAAAACAATTTTCAACTGTCCACCACGTTTTGTTCCAACACTCTCCCCATCACTGTTGTATGGGTCACAATTATACAATTATAACTATTACACTACTAACTAACGCTTACATTTACAGTGTGAAATATCCACATTATATAATACCACTAACCTACAGTCCCCTCCAAAGGTATTGGAACAGCAAGGTCAATTCCTTTGTTTTTGCTATACACTGAAGACAATTGAGTTTGAGGTCAAAAGATGTACATGAGATGACAGGTCCGAATTTCAGCTTTTATTTCCTGGTATTTTTATCTAGATTTATTAAACAACTTAGAACATATCACCTTTTGTATCAGACAACCCAATTGTTAGGTGAGCAAAATTATTGGAACAAGTGACTGACAGGTGTTTCTTGTTGCCCAAATGTGTCCTGTTAGATTGACTGGTTAAACAATAAATAGTTCTGAATGTCTACTCTTGGTTTTAGCCTTGGGTTTTGCCTCTGAAGACTGCATTTGTGTTATAAAAGATAAACTAACATGAAGACCAGAGAACTGTCTTTGGGAGAAAAGCAAGCAATTTTGAAGCTTAGAAAAGAGGGGAAATCGATCAGAGCCATTGCACAAGCATTGGAGATAGCTTGTACAACAACTTGGAATGTCCTGAAAAAGAAAGAAACCACTGGTGTACTGAGCAATAGACATCGAACAGGTCGACCAAGGAAAACAAAAGCAGTTGATGACAGAAACATTATGAGAGCTGTGAAGAAAAACCCCAAAACCTCAGTCAGTGACATCACAAACAATCTCCACAGGGCAGGGGTGAAGGTATCTCAATCAACAGTTCGAAGAAGACTTAGAGAGCAGCAATATAGAGGCTATACCACAAGATGCAAACCACTCATCAGTAGTAAGAATCAGAAGGCTAGATTACAATTTGCAAAGAAGTACAGAGATGAGCTACAAAAGTTCTGGAACAAAGTTTTATGGACTGATGGGACCAAGATTAACCTCTACCAAAGTGATGGAAAGGCCAAAGTGTGGAGAAAGAAGGGATCTGCTCATGATCCAAAACATATAAGCTCATCTGTGAAGCATGGTGGAGGAAGTGTCATGGCTTGGGCTTGCATGGCTGCTTCTGGAGTGGGCTCACTAATCTTTATTGATGTAACTCATGATGGTAGCAGCAGGATGAATTCAGAAGTCTACAAAAACATTCTGTCTGCCAACTTACGGAGAAATGCGTCCAAACTAATTGGGAGGAGCTTCATCATGCAGCAAGACAATGACCCAAAACACACTGCCAACACAACAAAGGACTTCATTAGTGAGAAAAAGTGGAAGGTTTTAGACTGGCCAAGTCGATCACCAGACCTTAACCCAATTGAGCATGCATTTCACCTCCTGAAGAGGAGATTGAAAGGAAGAACCCCCCAAAACAAACATCAACTGAAAGAGGCTGCAGTAAAAGCCTGGAAAAGCATCACAAAAGAAGAATGCAACAATTTGGTGATGTCAATGGGTTGCAGGCTTGATGCAGTTATTGCAAGCAAGGGATATGCTACCAAATATTAAGTGTTATTTACTTTCATTTGCTTAAATACTCTCTGTTCCAATACTTTTGCTCACCTAAAAATTGGGTGGTCTGATACCAAAAGGTGCTATGTTCTAAGTACTTTAACACATCTAGGTGTAAATACCAGGAAATAAAAGCTGAAATTCTGAACTCTTGTCTCATGTTCATCTTTTTTTCTCAACCCCAAATGTATTGAATGTATTGCAAAAACAAAGGAATTGGCCTTGCTGTTCCAGTACTTTTGGAGGGGACTGTATTTAAAGACACTCAATTTCAAAAATAACGTATATAACCGAAATATTTTGAGCAGTAATACTTACATAGCAGTGATGAAATGTTATCTGTGTTTTGTAGATAGAGACAGAGACAGTAAATCAATGACAGTTGATAGCAAACATATGGCTTAGCTATGCCCAGAAGTCCTCAATAATAATAGTATTTTCCAAGAAATTACGAAAAATCGCTGACAGTGTATTGTTAGGTGCAGCGTCTTTTACTGCTACCACAAGTGAATGCGTAAGTGAATGCGATAAGAAACTTTTCAGTTACGCTGACCTATAAAACGCTATTCCAAAAGCAAAATCAGACATGTTATACATTGTTAGAAAGCTTATACTCTCACCTACTGAATAAGTGAATTTTCAATCAAGCCAGACTGTATTAAAAAGGGCAACACCGCCTTAAACAACACGTTGGGTATTATGCACAGCTATTTTGGAAGGTACCCAGGCATCACAAATGCGCGTTTATTTCACAGATTGTCCAACACAATATATGACCACTCAGTCTCAAAAGGGACATCTCTATGCATAAAACCAATGGTAAGGTTGTATATTTATTCAATATTTAGCACCAGATATTGACTGTAGAATGACATGGTATCAACTTTGTCTCATTGGTTGAATTTGCATTAATTATTGCGATTGCAAGATCGCGATTTCCTGGAGGGACTAAAAAGTGACACCGAAATGAGGCACCGAAATTTGCGTAGTGATTCGGTCTGGTCGGGGCTGGCCATATAGGAACCGGTGCCATTAAGGTACCGGTTTTCGGTACCCAACCCTACTTTTCACAGTCTTCATTTCTTCACTTAATCGGTCACAGTTTACCCCCCGGTGTCCAGATCATCTATAGAACAGATGGCAAGCTGTTCAACTTAAAACGTTTTAAGGCCAAATCCAAGATCTTTCACACATCCATCATGGAGCTGCAATATGCAGATGATAACTCTATCGTCGCCCACACAGAAAAAGATCTTCAGTGCATACTTGATGCTTTTGCCAGGGTGTAAAAACTCCTTGGTTTGGCCATGAACATAAAAAAGACCAAGGTTCTCCATCAACCCCCACCGGACACCTCCGCACCCCTGCCAACAATAACAATTGACAATGTAAGCCTTGAAAATGTGGACCAGTTCCCCTACCTTGGAAGTCACCTGCCCTCAAGGGCAGACATCGCATCTGCTGTGCCAGTGGGGCTTTTGCAAAGCTCCGTAGAAGAGTCTTTGAAAACTCTGACCTGCTTGCAAAGACTAAGCTGCTGGTCAGTTATCTTGTGAACACTTTTATATGGTGCAGAGACCTGGACTACCTACAGTAGTACTGGGGGGGACCTTGAACAATCAGATGTCTATTAGAACCATCGTTTACCGCCCTCAAACTGATGGGTTGGTGGAGCAGTTTAATAGAACTTTGAAGACAATAATTTGTAAGTTCACCAGCACTGATATTTGAAATTGGGATAAATTAATTGATGATCTCTTATTTGCTGTGATAGAGGTTCCCCAAACCTCTATGGGGTTTTCTCCATTTGAGGTATTGTACAGGCAAAGGCCCCATGGCATTTTGGACCTGTTAAAAGAAACTTGGGAGGAGGGTCCAAGCCAAAGTAAAAGTGAAATTCAATATGTACTGGACCTACGAGCAAAGCTACACTCATTAGGACAAATTGCACGCAAACATTTGCTCCAGGCGCAGGAAGGCAGAGACTGCAATATAACAGGGGAGTTCAATTGCGAATATTTAAACCGGGAGACAAAGTCCTAGTGTTACTCACATCATCAGCATCAAAATCACTTGCTCAGTGGCAAGGACCTTTTGAGGTCACACAGCGAATTGGGGATGTAAACTATTAAGTTATTCGTTCTGACTGGGGTGGAGCACGTCAGATCAACCATCTCAATTTGTTAAAACTGAGGAGAGAGGTAGACCCTGCTTTGCTTGCTACAATGGAAGTCAGGTCAGATGAGCTGGGACTGGAAATTCCTAATTTGGGAAAAACCTGTCCGGTTCCAACTGACAGCCATCTGACTCTGGAGCAGCAAACAGAGGTAGCTCAGTTGCAGCAAGAGTTTTCTACGTGTTTTCGCCCCTACCGGGAAGAACTGACCTTATAGAACACCACCTACATACCCCCCCAGGCACTGTGGTTAGAAGTCGCCTGTATTGACTGCCTGAACATAAAAAGAGGAGGAATTGGGCAAAATGCTGGACATAGCAGGGCTCCAGACTAACTTTTTACATTGGTTGCACTGGTGCGCCTAACTTTTTCATTTAGGTGCACCCAAAACTTTTCACCGCGCCTTTTGGTGCCGCAATAATACATTTTAAGCGTTACCTTTTTTGTCAGTTCCCATACACATTGGTAATTTCTTAACAGATTATGTAAATGATTGTAAACAGGAATAAAGGTGCAGATAAATGTTTTTTCTTTACTTAAATCACAGCACAAACAAGAAATCGCAATAACCTCAATTGTTTAAAAAATAAATTTAAAAAGTGCTGATGGTTTAAAGTGCTTGACAAACTCAAATAACTCAAACAAAAGTGTGCGCCGAGAGGTTGAACTGAATTTGATGGTACTACACTGTCATAAGAGTGAAGTTATCGAATAGTTTTTCCAATAAAAATTCCCCAAAATTATGCAAAAGCACATTTTTCCAAACTAAGTGTTGTAGTATAACCAACAGGAGACCATTGATGTGTGAAGTGATTTTGGGGACACTACACTGTATAAGAGTGAAGTTATTGAATATTTTTGTAGTATCTCTTTTCGGTGTTGCACTTTTTAGACGGTCCCTGCGCACTCGTTTCACAGCTGGCTGTACATAGAGACCAATGTTATTTGTCCAGCTCGGAGGACGGCTCGTTTTGGCTAAAATTAGGTTGTAGCTCATTGCCTACCTTACTACGGTACTAACGAGGCGTCGTTTGTGTTTTAACAACGTTTCGCTTATGAGTTATTGATCCGGGAAATTCGAATCTGTGAATATATTTCCAACTTTACCCAACTTCATTCCTCTGACATAGCCTTGGGTTACTGTTACCTAAAGCCAGTCTCAAGTCGAAATGACGCAATTACGTTGTGATCTCGAGAAAACCAACTTTATCTCGTGATAACGCAATAATTAGTGATCTCGAGAAAACGGGATAAAACATAAATACGCATACAAGGCACTTTCGGCTTCCATACTAATACACACATGCCTTATTTTGTTTCCCCAGCCGCATTCAGCAAAGAAGAATATCAGGGTCAGAGCCAATCAGAGGCATAGTAGGTAGCAGGTCTTCGCAGAATGCGGGTGGGAAAAAAAATAACGCTACACACATACACACAAAGAGACAGACCTGCTAAATGTCAGGTGCACCGGTGCGACCAATGAAAATGTTTAGTCACACTTGACAGATTTTTGGTCACATGTGTGACTGAAATGGCCACACTCTGGAGCCTTGCATAGGAGTAATTGAGGAATCCCACAGTGATTGGTGTAGCCCCATCGTGCTTGTTCCAAGGCCAGATGGGTCAGTTGGTTTATATGTGGATTACCAAAAGGTAAACGCAGTTTCGAAATTTCATGCCTATCCAATGCCTCTGGTGGACGAGCTGCTGGATCGGTCGGGCACTGCTCTTTTTTTTCGACACTGGACTTAACCAAGGGCTACTGTCAGATTGCCTTATCTCCAGGAGCAAAAGAAAAATCGGCTTTCTCCACTCCGTTTGGATTACACCAATTTGTCACCCTCCTGTTTGGTTTGCAGGGGGCACCCGCTACCTTCCAGCGGCTGATGGATGACATCATCATTCATAATAACGATTGGCCGAGGTAGATGCAGCATTTGCGAGCTGTCCTCACGGCAAACCCTGGGAAGTGTGCATTTGGGTAGAGGGAGTTACGGTATTTGGGGTTCCTCTTGGGGCGGGGACAGGCTAGCCCATTGGTGGATAAAACTGCTGCTATAGCTGCTTGTCCCCAACCCACGTCTAAAGAACAAGTGAGGTCGTTCTTGGGATTAGCTAATTATTACTGTCGATTTATTCTGGACTTTTCGAGCCTCGCGGGTCCCTTGACCATCCTCACTCAAAAAGAAGCTCCTGATCCGGTCCAGTGGACAGAGCAGTGGCAGGTGGAGTTTTTGAAAATAAAAGCTTGCTTATGCAGCGGTCCTGTAAATTAGCCCTGACTTTGATAAATTTTTCCTCCTGCAGACTGATGCCTCAGATAGAGGACTGGAGGCGGTGTTGTCCCAGGAGGTGGATGGGGAGGAGCGACCGGTGCTCTACAAGAGCTGCAAGTTCAGCCCCAGGGAGAAGTCGGTACAGTACCATGGAAAGGGAATGTCTCGCTATGGTGGGATGTACTAACTTTCTGGTACTCCCACCTGGGATCGATCATTTACCCTCTATTCAGATCATGCCCCCCTCTAATGGCTGAATAAAATGAAAGACACCAGCTCTCAGATTACTCGGTGGTATCTGCTCTCCAGCCATTTTGGTTCCGGGTAATCCATAGGGTGGTTTTATGGTTTTAAATACTCCGCGCTATGATAGCATTATAAACAGAATGACAAGCGTTTTTATATTTTTGTACATGGTAGGTTTGATCTAAATTCAGTGACAGAATATAGCGCTTTTTTTCCCTTTATTTCTCGATGTAATTGTGTCGCCGAGTTAACACGTCTACGCTTGCAGATCAGGCACTTTTCACGATAAGAAGAAATTTTAGGCGCGGGGTGGATTGCGTTCAACTGCATGATGCTTATTAAAAAATCCTTCTTACGTGTTATGAAATTCTCTTTTCATTCCATATTAAATTAATAACGCTAGTTTTGGGATAGGGAATAAATAACATAATTAAAATATGTAAACAAATAATGTTATTTAGCTAAAAATAAGAAAAAAAAAGATTGGATCATGTGCCCCCCCTAGCGGTTGTGGCCCTAAACAACCGCATAGAGTGTTAAATGCCAGCGGCTGGCCCAGGCACACACAACGTCACTGTAGACCGCATAATAACAGCAATACCAGTGCATGTCACTGTCAGATTAGCTACTATGTCAGCCATGTACAATATTATCGCAGGTCTAAAATATGACTAAATAGAAACAACTCAAAGCCAAGGAACAAAACATCCAAGCAATCAAAATAATAATCAACCTTAGCCCTACCTTTAGATAGTAAAACGGAGCTTCCTTCTTGGTTGCTGCATACTTTTGAATGACTTTTGATGTTGATCGTATATGGGCCTTTTCAGTCTGAAGGATTGGCAGGTTTGAGACAGGTGTCTGTCATTGTAGTCTGCAGAATCATTGCATCTAACGTTGGCTGTGCTATCATTGCAGCTAACGTTGGCTGTGCTGCTATCCTCTGTGCTTGAAGTAGCCTCGACGATGGCATTGTATTGTTACCAATTCTTTGGACTGAAGTAAATGTAACGTTACTCACAACAGCTGCTACTGCATCACCAGCAGGGGTTCTCGGTTTCACCTTTTTGTTTTATTTTTTATAAATAAATGTTCTGTGGATTTTGGGCATTTTGCCATCATGTATAAGAGTATATGTTAGCTAAACTGCGTGCGTAGCACCCATGGATGTGTTATTGAAGGTAGCACCATGGATGAATTACAGAAGCTTAGCACAGGTTCACTGTAACAGCAGCAAGCTCACGAGAGTTCCTTCAACTTGATGCGAGCCATAGCCAATGACCAGAAACTGTCACGCATTTATTTACCACAGAGAGGGAAGGGAAAACAAGACAACCAAAAAACAATAATTGAATAATTGAAAACAATAATACAATTAAACGGAAAAGGAACAGAACTACCGCCATCTGGCGGCCAAAAAAGGAAAACAGGAACAGAAACCTGACCATACCCCCCCCCCCCCCCCCAAGGGACATCTCCCTGGGAGGGGGTGACAAACAAAACGGGACTGGAATGAAACAAGACTCGGGACTCAAAAACACTGGACGGCGACGGGCACAGGGGACAGACAGACAGACAGAAGACTCGGGGCTGGAGCAAGACAAGACTGGACTCGGGACTGGAGCATAAAGGACAGGACTTGGACATGGAACAGGACTCGGACTCACAACACTGGACTGGACTCAAAAACACCACACCGAACTGAACACAGAAACTGAAGCCAACACAGACACTGGACTGGACTGGACTCAAACACGGAAAGGGACTGGACTAAACTCTGACACATAAGGAACTGGACTCAGAGACAACCCGAAGTGGACTCAGACACAACAGGGAACGGACACGGACACAACACTGGAGCGGACTCACCAACGACATGGAACTGATAGACGCAGGCAGGGAACAGGCTGAGACAGGCAGGGAGGACTAACATAAGGGCAGACAGAGAGACAAGCACACAGGGATACACACAGCAAGGCTGACAGAAACACTAAGGGACAGATAGACAGGGAAGGAAAGGAGCGAACCCAAAAACAGGCACAAGGACCAACAGACGGGCAGACAGGACAAAAAACAAGCTGACTGACTTACAGACAGGCAGGCAGACAGACAGACGGGTAAACGGATTGGCTGACAGGCCGACGACTTGGGGGACAGACAGACAGGCCAACATACTGGCCGACAAACACGCGGGCAGAAAGGCAGGCGGGCAGACAAATAGACAAGGGGGCAGGTAAACCGACAGACGCACAGTTAGGGGACACGGGAACACTGGGGGACTCGGGAGCACTGGAGGACTCGGGAGCACTGGGCAGAGCAGGCAGCTTCTCCTGGGGGACAGCAGGCAGAGCAGGCCACGGCGGTAGCCCCTGAGGGAGACTGGGCAGAGCAGGCGGCCCCTGCGGGAGACTGGGCAGAGCCGGCGGCCCCTGTGGAACAACGGGCGGAGCAGGCAGCCTCTCCTGGGCACGAGGCGAAGCAGGAGGCTTCTCCTGGGTGCGGGGCGAGGCAGGAGGCTTCTCCTGGGCGCGGGGCGAAGCAGGAGGCTGGGACAGGAACACGGACCCGAGCCGTAGGGAATTCGGCTGGGCCGCCGGATGGGACCGGCGGGCCCCCCGCGAACCAGGCCCTCGAAAAAAGGCCAGCTGAGACCCCTCAAAAAGCCTGCCAGGGGTCTGCTGGCTGAGCAGCTGAAGGTCTGGCCGACCAGGAGGCAGCCCGACCACGACGCCTCCGTGACCGCCCGCCCCGGGCTCTGGGAGGCTCAAGGGCGAAAACTGGCTCGAGCTCCCAGTCGCTGGGTGGCGAGTCCTCAGGATAACTCCACTACACTGGCGGCATGATAAAACAAAAAAACAAAAAACCTCAGGAAATGGGAAGAGGGAGGGAAAAAAAAAAAACTCCGCTGGGTCCAATACTGGCTGGATCCTTCTGTCACGCGTTGATTTACCACAGTGAGGGAAGGGAAAACGAGACATAACCAAAAAACAATAATACAATTAAACAGGGAAAAGGAACAGAACTACCGCCATCTGACGGCCAAAAAAAGGAAAACCGAAAACAGGAACAGAAACCTGACAAGAAACAGTCACGCTCGCCGCTCGCGATAATAATAAAAATAAAATAAAAAAAGATTTGTCAGTTGTACAGTTTAAAATAAATATATTTATCTTAAATATGCAATATGCAATGTGTTTTTTTTACTCCCACATCCCACCCTGGCACCTGGGGGTGGGGGGGTGGTGAACCTGGGGGCGGGGGTGCTGCAGCACCCCCAGCACCCCTACTTCCCGCGGCTATGCATAACCAGCATCTTGTGAACAAAGTAACTTTGGAGGAGAGTAAGGAATAAGCAACTCACTAAGATAGTCAGGGGCTACTTTGTTTAGAGCTTTATACATTAACAGCAAGATCTTATAGCCGATTCGGGATTTGACAGGTAACCAGTGAAGAGATTTGTACTGGACTGGACTAATATGTTCCCATTTCTTAATTCTAGTAAGGAACCTAGCAGCTGTATTCTGTCCAAGTTGCAGACGTTTCAATGCTGAGTTGGTGCAACCTGACAGTACAATGTTACAATAATCAAGCCGAGAGGATACAAACGCATGAACCATTTTTTCAGCATCCTGGGGGGACAGCATCTTCCTTAATTTAGATATGTTCTTTAGGTGGATGAAGGCCACTTGTATGACATTATTAATGTGGGCCCGAAAGGAGAGATCTGAATCAAAAGATAAGCCAAGGTTTTTAACAGCTGCTTTGGAGGAGACAGAGAAACCATTTATATTTAAGGAAAAATGGAGGAACTTATCTCTAAGAGATCTGGGAGCTACTATGAGCATCTCAGTTTTATCAGAATTCAACATGAGGATATTCTGGTTTATCCAAGCCTTTACATCTTTAAGACAGGTCTCTAACTTAGCTTGCGGATCAGCTTCGCCTGGTTTAAAAGATTTATAAAGTTGTGTGTCATCTGCATAGCAGTGGTAGTTAACACCATGATTGCGTATGATGACCCCAGGAGGGAGCATGTACAAGGAAAAAAGCAACTCACACACAAGTGAGTTGAAGAGCGAGCCTGTTGCGTTAGTTCCGCCTACCCTCTCTGGCGTAGAGAGGGTAGGCGGAACTAACGCAACAGGCTCGCTCTTCAACTCACTTGTGTGTGAGCGGCATACTGTTTTTTCCGGTGTCTGCATGCATTACAATAACAGAGAAAGGGGGGGTTGGTGGAGTTATGGAACCCTAAAAAGTTTTTGTGTAACATGAGAGATCATATTATTTGTTGATGTAGATTTCGTATTACATTTACTGATGTAACTTTACTAAATTACATAGCTATTTGCACAGCAACGCTAGCTACCGGACCATGTCAAGAAAGACAACATTAGTTTAGACAACGTTGCGCACAGTATCCATCTCTCATATCAGGTAAGGTTGCGTTAGCTAGCTAGCTAATGTAATTAACACAATCTAATGTCAGCTAACAATTAGAAAAAAACGCTAGCTAACGCTACCGACCAGTACCGACCTCGCAAACCGTCTCTTGAATGCAATGCTACCTTGTTGCAACGTTGCAGTGTAGCTAACTTAAGGCCAGTTCAGATCAATGATTCGCAACGAGACTGGGTGCAACTTGTAAAATTCCAAGACGTCTGATTGTAAACGTTCGAAAAATGCACTTGGTGATTTGACAAGGGCGGTCTTTTAAAACCTCAGGGCAGGCAACGGCTCTGCTACTAGCCAGTTCACACCGCTGCTATTTTCTCTGCAACATTCTAAAACCATTTCGCCTCGTTGCGAATCATTGATCTGAACTGGCCTTAACGTTACCGTTATTTACATTGCCATCGAGTTCATCAATATATTATAATGATCGGAATAAAGCCGGGGTATGTGGAGCAGAGCCGGGTCTGATTTCTGAAGACGTCATGCAGGAGAAAACTAAATAAAAGAATACGGCAGTATTGATTAGCATTGTTATTATTTTATTACGCTTCCTCATATGTTCCTTCAGCCTTTATGCCCTTTTTGATGAAATCTCCTTTGTTTTTGTTTTATTCTTCTTGTTCTGATTGCTGATTTAACACCCAGCTCAGCTTTATTCTCGAACAGTTTAGCTAGCAAAACCAGAAACACCAGGGGTAACATTTTGCAAGGCAGTTGTTTCAAAAATACCACATAACAATCATTCACGAAAAAGACTGCTTATTGTGCACGAGATACATAATTGCAGGAGCCACAGTGAATCCCGCAAATTCTTCTCTGCAGTGCAAAGATGTTCATACCGGGCAAAAGGTGGATAAAGAACGTTTGCAGAAATTGATCATCACCAATTCTACCCCAGGTTTGCTACGGCATTTTAACCCGGCTCGGCAGTGTAAAGACATCTTGAGTTAGCCTAATGTTAGACAACGAATGAGTATGTACATAACGTTACTTTTATAACAACCATTTTTTATTCAGTAAACAGTAAGTGTTATAGTTGGCGGGCCAACTGACTGACATCACACAGGCGACACTGGTTGGATCCAGTTGGATCTATGGGAAGTGAGGTCCAAAAACACACCTGCAATTACCGCTTCTCGCCATTGGCACCGCCATAGAGAACGAAACTGAAATCTTTGAGATCACTTTAACATCAGATCTAAAGTATGACTGCAATAATGTCTGGGACTGATGGCTGTGACAAAGGGTGCGGTGGCATGAGTATAAAAGAGGCTTGCACCATCAGAAAAGCAACAAAAGAAATGTCCCCAGTGTATGTACTCACTGATTTGACCTTACGTGAGAATATGAGAAGGAGAACAGGAAGACTTGACAGCAGCACAGACATATTTCCCAGCAATCTTTGCATTTCAGAAAATAACAGTTGTATGAGGCGACATAGCTCAGGAGGTAAGACCGATTGTCTGTCAGTCAGAGGGTTGCCGGTTCAAACCCCGCCCTGGGCGTGTCGAAGTGTCCTTGAGCAAGACACGTAACCCCTAACTGCTCTGGCGAATGAGAGGCATCAATTATAAAGCGCTATATAAATGCAGTCCATTTCCATTTTTGTATGAGAGAAATGAGGACAAATTAGTTCAAACAATGTGTTTTTAGCAGAATGTGCATGTAGGTGAAGTTTGACATGATCACAGACTATAGTGCAAAGAAAATATAGTGACCAAAATATAGTGAGCAAATGAGCATGTGTAAGAAATGAAAAATTAGCTTCAGGTGAGATTTGAGCCTGTGACTGAATAATCCATAGACCATGACTTTCACCACAGAGCCACAAATGGACTAGCTGTTGAGACTGAAATTTTTCTTGGGTAAAAGATATGTCCATTTTGCATACGTGAGATTTTGATTGGCTGGTGTAGGAGAAGTATTGGCTGGTGTCTGTAAAATGTCCAGTGGGGAGACATATTCTTTGTGGCTAGGAGCATTTTTGCCAGGAAAAAGAAGAATGAGAAAATGCCAAATCCCCTTAGTTTGGGCCTTTATTGTGTGGACATGTGAAGTTGTTTATGAATTCTGTCCCTTGAAATGGGGTCAGAATGTACAGAAATTCATGTTTTTAAGGACTGAGAGTCCGTGGTTGTTGCGTTTATTTCTGTGGGGAACCCTGAAAAGTGCCAAACTCTCAGTGCTGTATAGGTATGGGGCATGCCCTGCTAAGGCGTAACTTGGCTGGATGGCATACCTGCTATCCCAATTGATTGGAGTGTGCTGGAATAGTGTGTGGCAAGACTGGACCTGGAGGGCAAGACTACCTACTGCTGCCAGGCATTCATCTAATTGTTCTCTGACACTAAGACATTCTGTTCTAGTAGATAAAGATGCTACTCATCTTGGAATCTTGCAAATAAAGTTTCTGCGCCGTGAATTGGCAACTATAACCCGAAAAATCCAGGTACCAAATCTAACATCTATCCCTCACTAAGGTTTCTCCATCTGGTCAGTAAAACGGTCTAAATATCCCAGACTATGACCCCTCTATTATTTATATGAAGACCCGTCGCCCTGACCTCTGTGGTCATGAAGACCCTTGAGCGGCTAGTGCTGGCCCACCTGAAGGCCATCACCTACCCCCTCCTGGACCCCCTGCAGTTCGCCTACAGGCCCAACAGGTCCGTGGACGATGCAGCCCGGGTACCTACGCAAGGGCTCTATTTGTATTTGCGTTTAATACCATCGTACCAGGGCTCCTACATTCTAAGCTTTTCCAGCTGACTGTGCCTGACCCCATCTGTCAGTGGATTACAAACCTCCTGATGGACACGAAACAGCAAGTGAGGCCAGGCAAGCACACATCAAATACCATGACCCTCAGCATTGGCGCACCACAGGGCTGCATGCTCTCTCCCCTGCTCTACTCTCTCTACACAAACGACTGTACCTCCAAGAACCCCTCTATTAAGCTGCTCAAGTTTGCAGACAATACAACGCTGATTGGTCTAATTTCCAACGGCGATGAGTCTGCATACAGACAGGAGGTGGAGCAGCTGGTGGCCTGGTGCAGCAAAAACAACCTGGAGCTGAATTCTCTAAAGACTGTAGAGATGATTGTGGACTTTAGGAGGAGTGAAAACCCTCTCTGCCCCCCCCCCCCCCTTGACATCAGTGGCTGAGTAGTCATCACTCTTGAGTCATTGAAGTTCCTGGGTACCACCATCTCAAGTGGGAGGTGAACATCAACTTGAACCAAACAGGCCCAACAGAGGATGTACTTCCTGCGACAACTGAAAACATTTAACCTGCCACAGACTATGGTGGTCCAATTCTACACGGCCACTATCGAATCCATTCTCACCTCTGCAATCATAGTCTGGTTTGGGTCGTCCACCGCACGTGACAGAACCAGACTGCAATGCATCACCTGGTCAGCGGAGAGGATCATTGGCTGCAACTTGCCATCCATCCAGGACCTCTATCACAGAAGGTCCAGGAAACGCACAGCCAAGATCATCGCTGACCCATCACACCCTGGCCACCACATCCTTCAAGCCCTGCCGTCCGGGAAGCGGTTTCATTCAATTATAACCATGACAACAAGACACAAATACAGCTTTTTCCCACGTGCTGTGGCTCTCATGAACAGCTGAACTGTTACATTCACAGAGACATCATATTTATTCCATGCACTACTCCGGATTCATATATACATATACATTTGTTGATATTTTACATTCTTTGCACTACTCCGGACTCATGCATATACACTTGTTGATATATTTTATACTTATTTTATTCCTACTTTTTAAATTATATTTATATCTATTGTATTATGCTTACTTTTATCTTAGATGTGTCTGTGAGCGATAACACCAAGAAAAATTCATTGTATGTGCAAATATACTTGGCCAATAAAAACCTACTCTGATTCTAACACTAGATCTATTTGGACACTGACTTGAACAGCTAGTCCTGGAGCAGATGCACTTCCAGCTAGTGAACCTATCAATATGCCCTGGTGGTAACCAAATTACAGTTTACCCCAGAACCACAAATAAGGCCAATGCACTCACTGGTCCTCGCAGAGATGCACACCCGTGTCATCGTATATGCAAACCACGTACTTTAGATGCACTGAAAGGGGAAAATGGTTTATAATAGCTCAATATGACAGTTGCCGATAACCAAGGATAGGCAGTTCCAACAATTCTGAAAGGTAAAAGTATTTACAAAGCAAGACAAATAAAGACTGCTAATTTCTAAGTAGAGAAAAGACATACAATCTACTGTAACAAACTAAGACAAAGAAAAGGATCACAGATTATTGATCATATGCCCAAAATGCTCGTACGAGAGGACAATGGTACCAAGAGAACTGTTAAGCAGATTCTCCCTGAATTTTTCTTTGGACTTCTCTTAAATGCAAATCTCGAGAAAGCCTTCCACTTTACACACTTCCCTTTATATGCCCATGGTCCCCCTGTAGACACAGGGGAACCATTAAAGTTGGACTGAAATTTGAAATACTGTATCATTATTTATATTCTATACCACTGCAAAATTGTTTTTAAATGGTTTTAAAATGTTTATTTTTTTAATGATAAAAATTTATACTTTTGGACATATCACAAAAATGTTACCATCATGTTACTATGGAGGTCGGATACTACGTGGGCGGGGTCAAGGGCATACTCCTTGCGTTTTGAGTGACAGCTAGTGAGCGGACCATCTGAGGCTGAGACTACAGCTAGAGTGACCGCTGTTCTGAAACCCCGTCTTGGTTCCGTTTGACAACCCACGTCACGGGTGCGTGTCTCGGTCTGGCAAGCGGCATCACTTTGTTTACCAATGAACTGCAAAGCTATTTAAAAAATATATTTTAAAATGACAGAAAAGTAGACAGCTGAAGTCAGCATTCCCTCCCAGTAGGCTAGTACAATGAACTCGGGCAAACTCAAATTACGATGGTGGGAAAAAAATAAAAGTGCGGATGGTGGGAAAATGTTGACTGTGACAGCCATCAAGATAAAATAATAGGATGACAGGCTACATTTCAGTAGATAGGTAAATCTAAATGAGTTGTCATATTGCACAAAGTCAACAAATGTTAGTAGCTAGCTAGATAAATAATATTCGGCTTTCCTGAATTGTTGCTTTATATTTTGTGTGATAGTTTGATGCTAAGATTGCTTTTCAGCTATGCCAGCTAATGTTAGCGAATGTAGCTGTTAGCTATCCTCCTTCGCCAGGCGAAGGTAATTCATACACTCAGTAATTATACATCCAAAATATAATAATATAAGAAACTTACTTTGTGGTTATCCTCCGTAGTGCTCCGTACTGTGCTTGATCGAATTGTGGGGACTGATCCAGGGTTCAGTCGTAGTTCTTTGCAAATCCACTCTGTTTCTGCGCCCAGTTCAAAAAATCATCTGGTTTAAAATGCAGACTGCAGACTCTTGTGTTGTTTGACACTAATGAACCTGATAAAAATTCTACCCTCTTGTTTTTTTACATTTGTGTCCTTCGAGATTGCGTGTAGTGAGTCAGTATTTGCGCATCCTTCAACACAACAACACATCCTTCTACGCTTGCAAGGTGCCATGTTTGGCAGACTTGACAGTGGCAAATGCAGCCTAGCCCTCAATGTCAATCATAAGCAAATACACGCTGTGATAGGCTGCATGCAAATGAGACCGCTTCCTGACGTCAAGAAGCGGCAATTTTAGAAGTGTGGAAAAAAAAGCACAGTAGGTGGCGCAGTGATTTTTAAAACACCAATTTCTATAATTCAAAACAAAAAATTATAAATTGTAAATGATTTGATAATACAGCTGACACTGCCTATTTTACCACCAAGGGTAGTACAAAATATAAGCAAAGCAATTTCAGTCCAACTTCAAAATCTAGTGATAGTGATAACATACTTTGTATTATGGAATGTGATCTCATGTTTTTACCTGTCATTCTCTTAGATACTGTTCAATGGAAGCCAAATGTGGTGGTCTTTCTATAATCAAAACACTTACTCTATATAGGCAATACATATATTGTACGTTCCCCTCCATACTTACTTTGGATCATAACCTCCCATCCCATCACATAATAGCTCAGTGGGCCTGCATGTACAGTATATATATCACCTGCATAAATCACCTGCATTTCAGTTGATATTATTCATTACATTACATTGCATTTAGCAGACGCTCTTATCCAGAGCAACTTACACAACTTTTACATAGCATTTTTACATTGTATCCATTTATACAGCTGGATATATACTGAAGCAATTTCGGTTAAGTACCTTGCTCAATGGTACAATGGCAGTGTCCTACCCGGGAATCGAACCTGCGACCTTTCGGTTACAAGCCCAGTTCCTTACCCACTGTGCTACACTCCGTCACAGACCACCACATTTATCATATCCCCAGTTATTTGCATGCACAAACATATAATTCCCTTTCAGTCCATAATGTTGGTAATGGTCATCCCAGGTCCAATGGGTGCCTGTGGGAGCTTTGTATGACATGAAACCTGACCATGTACTGTCCATTTGTTTCTCCAGGCCAGGAGTGTTGGTGGGATAAAAAGGTTGTGATACTGCCCCACAGCAATCTCCAAGCAATGGGACAACAGTCTCTTCAGCTGTGTTTACAGCCATCCAATCTTTACAACTCCACTGGAGTGCAGGCAATGGAATGCTGAAAGTCCAGGGACAGTGAAAATTGAACCTTACAAGACAGACAGAGTGTGTAACATTAGTACAGACGGCTTGAATTTAAGAACCAAAAACTGCATTGCAATTCTGTAGGTAACGTTACCAGTCGTATAGAAACTGACGCACAATAATGACTTCTTCACAGCAGGTATATTGATTTTCCTTAAGTCAAAACTGTCACATTCACCACTGTGCCTGTCCTGGTAACTACTTTTTAACTGGGCTACTGTAGCAACACCACATTTCTTTTTCTTTTTAAAAAAAACATATATTTATTGAATTTTATACATTTAACACGTTGTACATACATAACTGAACCTTCCCCAAACTCAAACATATGGCAGTATATTAAATTTTACAAAAAATCACTTGAAAATAAATAAATAGCTAATAATCAAGTTAAAAAGGACAAGGATTTACAATGAAAAGAAAAATTAAGAAATAAAATAAAATAAATTAAAAAAAGAATAAAAATAAAAAAGAATACAATCACGAACAGCATACTGCACACATTCCTCACAACAGATTAGTTATTTTCACCGTAACTTCACACTACCAATGCCTTTTCAATGTCACCATTTTTAACAAATTCCAAAAACGTCTCCCAGATGTTGTAAAACTCAGAAGCTTTCTTCCTAACTATATAAGTGAGTTTCTCAAGAGCCAAACTTTCAAGAGAGGGGCAACTAACATTCTTCCAACACAGGGCAATCGAGTGCCTGGCTTGTAGTAGACGTAGGTCAACCTTTTTTCATTCTCTATTAGATAGAGAAAAATTGACTGGATAAATGCTTAGTATACACAGTTTAGGACTTAGAGGTATTGGAGAAGGTCATTTGAGAGATATAGCGTATCACCAAACTCCCAAATATTTGAATCTCCTCACATTCCCACAAGCAGTGATATAAAGTATGACTATTGCACTTATAACATTGGTCAGGAATATTAGGATCAAATTTATTTAACTTCACAGGGGTGATGTACCTTCTCGTGATCCAATTATATTGTATTAAAGTCGAGTATTGATTGGTTTGTGTTTGTGCCTTTGAACATATTATAGCCCATTCATCCACTAAGATGCCCTCTTATAAGTCTTGTATCCACTCCTGTCTCTTACTTTCAGAGTTGTCTTTATGGTTTTCCATCATTATATTATATAACTGAGTAACCTGCCCTTTGCTGAAACAATTTTGTGGAAAATATCTCCAGTGTGGACATAGGAGGTTGTTTGCACTGAATTCTTTAAGCATGCAGAATAAAACTTTTAAGTTAGAAATACTTGAAGTGTTTCTGTGGCACGCCATACTTCGCTTTCAGCTCGTCAAACAACATTAGATTGTTATCCTCATAGAGACCCAGTAGTTTAACTATGCCCGTACTTAACCATGTTTTAAATCTCATGTCATTTTTAGCCGAGCTGAAGTGTTCTTTGCCCCAAATTGGTGAAAAACAAGACAACACTGGGGAGTCACCCAGATATTTATGTACTTCATTCCAGACAACAATGGTGTTTTTCACAAAGGGATTAACTGTGTTTTTTCTTAATTTCTTAAAGGGAGCAGAGTATAAAAAGCTATCCAGCGTCAAACCCCTTGAGGACAATTCAATTTGTAACCAGGGCAAAGCAACCTCTCTAGAAAACCAAAACATTGCAGCCCTCAACTGGGCAGCCCAGTAGGACCACTGTAAATTTGGCAGTTGTAACCCTCCATTATCGTAAGGTAAATAAAAAAGAGAGAGTCTAAGTCTTGGCTTCCTGTTATTCCAAATAAAATTTGAAAGCAGCTTTCTGACTTTTGGGAAACATGAAGGTGGAGAAGCCAATGGAATCGATTGGAAAACATAAAAATTGAGGTATTATATTCATCTTAATTCTATTTATTCTTCCCATTATAGACAGAGGCAGTGTTGTCCATCTTGTGACATCTTCTGACACTTTAGCTAACATGTGCTTAGTTGAACTAAGGGTGCTTATCTCTGGTGTTATTTTAATACCCAGATAGTTAAAACCTTCTATGGCGTTTACAAATGGGTGGGGTATCGTTGGTTTTCTTCTTGCTTGTTCATTTAGAAACTTAATAGATGATTTATCTTTGTTCACCTTAAAACCAGAGAACCTACCAAATTGACTTATCAACTTTAAGAGGGATGGTATTGATTTTCCAAGATCTGATCGAAATAGAATGGTATCAGCAACACCACATTTCTAAATTAATGTTAGCTAGCCCAAACGATTGTCTACCCATATACAAACAATGGGTAGGTCTTCCGGGTACAACAGCCCATTAAAAACACTCCCACTTAAAAATATGACATACATTGTGTGACGACCCGCCCCTTTTGGGTTGTTTCTGTTCACTTCTGTTCTATATTGTCATTCTAGGTTGGGAGGCGGCTCATCAGAGCTGAGGGCGTACACCTGGATCTGGGCGTGGCCTCCAGCATAAAGGCTGCTGCCCGTTCCCAGTGCGGCCTCTCTCCAGTCCGCTGCACACTTGATTAGTTTGGTTATTTGGTTCACTCCTTGCAACACACACAGCATATTCTACACACCCACACTCACTCACTTACACCACTGATTCTACTGACGCTCATATACATAACATAGTTGATGTAGTTCATTTCATTACCTTTGTTAATAAATTATTTGATTATTTAACGGTTTCATGTGTCCCCCTTTCTTTGTTGCAACCTGAGAGCCAGGGGTTGTAACAAAATGGGGGCTCGTCCTTTAAATTAATTTCTAAATTTGGGTAAGCATTTCTTTGTAATTCGTTAATTTGTTGTATTGGTTTAATTGATAGCGCTGTTTGGTCACTTTCAGCCTCATATGAGTTTTGTTGGAAGCGTAGGCTGGTAAGTGTATTGGCTTTTCATTTGTTTGGGCTGTATAGTCATTTTGGGTTAAGTTGCGCTATTTGTTTGGGGGACACTGATTTTGTTAAGGTCTGTATGTCCTAAATTGGATTATTGTTTGTGCGCCGTGTGTGTAGTGGGGAGAGCTTGTTGCTAGGGGTATTGTGTTATATGCAAAATTGACCAAGGTAGGTAGGGGCTGCCACCTGTGTGCAATTAAGTTTCAGAATTCTTTCCCTGTTAGGAATAGCGGCATGTCTCCTTTGGGGTACGTCGGATTAAAAACTGTAGTGTTGTGGTGAAAGTGATTAGTAGCAATTGTCTCGGGGGCACTTCCGTGGTGTTGAGAGGGTTGCTGATTGCCAGTCGCTCCCTCGCCCCATCGGGCTTTAGGTGCATAAGTACCCGTCACCAGTAGCCACATGAAGACTAGGGGAGAGTTAGTTAGCTTCATGGTTAGGCAGTTAGTGGGGGAGTTCTGATACTTTTTTTGCGCACTTTTTTTCTTTGTCCTTGTGTTAATTTGCATAGGTCCAGCATGGCAAATGTTGAGGAGTTTATCCGTTGTCCCTCAGAGGAATTGTTAGAGCAATGCACCAAGGAACAATTGCTTAAGATTGCGGAACATTACTCGCTTGATATTGGGGATAAAAGGCTTAGTAAAGAAAATGTTAAGGCTATGTTGAAATCCAATTTATGGGACATGGGGGTCTTGTCAGGAAAGTTAGATAAGAGCCCTGGTCAGCTTCTCCAGTCATCCATAGGTGGTAACTTCACTTTTGAACAGCAGAAAGAGTTGCTCTTGTTACAGCTGGAACATGACAAATCAAAGCGTCATGCTGAGTTAGAACTGGAGAAAGCCAAACTGGAGTTACAGCATTTCAAACTGGATTTAATTAGGCAAGGTAAAATGGCAGGGGATCTAAGTGGGGATTGTGCTACTTCTCCTGGTGCTTCTCCACACCTGTTTGATGTTCGTAACTTGCGTCTTCTGCCGCAGTTCAGTGAACAAGATCCAGACATTTTCTTCTCTCTGTTTGAGCGTGTTGCGGACTCAAGGGGGTGGCCTGACGCTGATCGCACTTTGTTACTGCAGTGCGTCTTGACGGGTAAGGCACAGGAGGCATATGCTGCTCTCAGTTCAGCTGATAGTTGTAGCTATGTGAAGGTGAAGTCTGCTGTGTTAAGGGCGTATGAACTGGTACCAGAGGCTTACCGACAGCGGTTCAGGTCGTGGAGAAAGGTAGAAAAGCAGACGCATAGTGAGTTTGCTAGGGACCTGGCTACTCATTTTAATCGGTGGTGCGCTGCTTTGGAGGTGGAAACATTTGAGGACCTGGCGGATCTTATTGTGCTTGAACAGTTCAAAGATTCAGTCCCTGGCTACATAGCCACATACATAAATGAGCATAAAGTTAAGACTGCTGCAGAGGCTGCTGTCCTAGCCGAGGAGTATGTTTTAACGCATAGAAGTACTTTTGGAGATGTGCACGCTCGCGAGTTGTGTTGGCCTAGGGCAAACGGTTCACATTCCGCGAGGCAAAATGTGTCAAAATCGGAATTCAGTTCATTCAATAATGATCGTGGGTCAAGTGGGAAGTTTGATCCCAACAGAGTTTGTAATTACTGCCAAGGGAAAGGCCATTGGAAGGCAGAATGTCCTGTTCTTAAAAATAAGGCTAGGCTCTCAGGAGGTAGGGGGCAGGTGAAGCCTATGGCGTTGGCTGCCCCCATCCAAATTGGTAGTCCTTCTGCACAGTGCCCAGAGCAGTTGCAACCGCCAACATCCTTGTGCCGCTCTGATAGCCCTGACTATTATTCTGACTACTCACCATTTATTACAGAGGGTTATGTCTCACTTGTGGGAAGTAATGTGAAAGTCCCAGTGAAGATCTTGCGAGACACTGGAGCTATGGATTCTTTTATTTTGGAATCAGTGCTTCCTTTTTCTCACAAGTCTGATATAGGTGATAGCGTCTTAGTACGGGGCATGGGCTTAACCACATTGTCTGTTCCACTTCATCAGATGGTGCTCATGTCTGATCTGGTGCAGGGGGAAGTTGTGGTCGGTGTCCGCCCAGCGCTACCAGTTGAGGGGGTTCATCTCATCTTAGGTAACGGACTGGCTGGGGGACGTGTTTGGGCTGATGGGCCGCCATCTCCAGTTGTTACCCCTTCACCGATTCTCCCAGGGGAGTTAGAGGACAGTGCTCAGAGGTTGCCAGAGGTTTTCACGGCCTGTGCTGTGACGCGCACTATGAGCCGTGCTACACCTGAACTAGAGCTTGAGCCTAGCGGTAAAAAAGAGGACTGTACAATGCCATTGCTACCCTTGCCAGATTTGTCTGTCTTACCTTTCCCTGTTTCTTTAGAGGACGTGGCTAGAGAACAGCAGGTGGATCCCACCTTGAAAGAGCTCTTTGACAGTGCCCTCCCTGCTGGCGAGGGGATTAGCCTTGCGCGTGGTTATTTCATCCAGAATGGGCTGTTGGTGAGAAAATGGGTGCCCCATGGGGAGAGTTTTGTTGGCGACGCCGTGGTGCAAGTTGTAGTACCAGGGAAATTTCGTAGTTTGGTGTTGGAGCTCTCTCATGATCAGTCGGGACATCTGGGGGTGAGAAAAACATACGACCGTATTCTGAGGTATTTTTTTTGGCCTTGTTTGAAGAGGGAGGTTGCCACTCATGTCAAAACATGTCACACTTGTCAGCTGACGGGGAAACCAAATCAAAGCATCAAACCTGCACCCTTGCATCCCATTCCAGGCATTGGTAAACCATTTGAAAATCTTATTATTGACTGCGTTGGTCCCCTTCCGCGTTCTAAATCTGGTAGTAGCTACTTGCTTACAGTCATGTGTCAAAGCACTCGCTATCCTGCTGCGTACCCATTACGCAACATTACAACTAAGGCGGTAGTGAAGGCATTGTCACAATTCATTTCATTCTTTGGTATCCCTAGGACCATTCAAAGCAATCAGGGCAGTAATTTTTCTTCTCACATGTTTGCACAAATTTTGAAGCAACTTCGTGTTAAGCATAAGCAGTCTACAGCTTATCATGCGCAGAGTCAGGGCGCTTTGGAACGGTTCCACCAGTCGTTGAAATCGTTAATGCGTGCATACTGTGTGGAATTGGATCGAGACTGGGAAGAGGGGCTGCCTTGGTTACTCCTAGCAGCCAGGGAGGTAGTACAGGAGAGTACTGGGTTCAGTCCGAACGACCTCGTGTTTGGGCATACTGTGCGAGGGCTGCTGGCTGTCCTGCAGGATGACTGGAGGGCTGAGGACCCTCCTACAAACCTTATCAGTTATGTCAATGGTTTTAGACACCGACTCTATGCAGCTGGGGAATTAGCTAAACAAAAATTGGCAACCTCACAGGTTAAGATGAAGCGTCTTTATGACCGTAGGGTTGAGAGACGGCACTTTTCGGAGGGGGACCAGGTCCTTGCTCTTCGGCCTATAGTGGGTTCACCTTTTGAGGCCAAATTTGTTGGCCCATACACTGTGGTCCAGCAGGTTTCAGAGGAAAATTACCTGATTGCCACTCCCCATCGCAAAAAGTCAACTCAGCTTTATCACGTCAATCGGTTAAAGCCCTATTATGCGCGCTCGTCTGCCCTGACGCCACCAGAGATTGGGGCATTCCCATACAATGCCTCTCCGGCTCTCACAGTGGGTACCACTTCTGTCACCTCTGCTCATGTGAGGGGAGTGGGTGAAGGGGAGGGGAGTGTCGAACCTGATGACTGTGTTCTGCATGGCCGGTTGAAAAACTCAGAGTCCCTGGGTAAGTTGGAAAGCTTGCTCAGTCATTTACCTGAACCGAAGCGCGTCGAGTTGGCCAAATTAATCAGGTGTTATCCTGTTTTGTTTGGAGATACACCGTCACGCACACATTGGATCGAGCACGATATAGATGTGGGAGACGCTCAACCGATCAGGCAGCGTTTTTATCGTGTTTCATCAGAGAGACGTAAAATGTTAGACTCTGAGATAAAGTATATGTTGGATAACAATATTGCAGTTCCCTCGTCGTCCAGCTGGGCCTCACCGTGTTTGTTGGTGGATAAAGTGGATAAAACGCATAGATTTTGTACTGACCTCCGAAAGCTTAACAATGTCACCAAACCTGACTCCTACCCTCTTCCTCGAATGGAGGACTGTATAGACCAAGTTGGCTCCGCTAAGTTTGTTAGCAAATTCGATCTGCTAAAAGGTTACTGGCAGGTGCCCTTGACGGCAAGAGCGCAAGAAATATCGTCCTTCATCACCCCCTCTGGTCTGTATTCATATACAGTTATGTGTTTTGGCTTGCGAAATGCGCCAGCGACCTTTCAGCGCCTCATGAACCGTGTCATTTCTGGTCTCGAGGGTTGCGCGGTGTATTTGGACGATGCAGTGGTCCATAGTGACTCGTGGGACTCGCACCTCAAACGAATTCGTGCGCTATTTGACAGGTTGGCGGAGGCACGCCTCACAGTCAATTTGGCGAAGTGTGAGTTTGCCAAAGCGACTGTGACGTACCTTGGTAAAGTAGTCGGGCGAGGTCAGGTGCGACCGGTACAGGCTAAAATATGGGCCATCCAGCAGTACCCTCCTCCTACCACTAAGAAGGAGTTGATGCGTTTCCTTGGCCTTGTGGGCTACTATCGTAGTTTTTGCCGCAATTTCTCTACTGTCGTTGTCCCGCTCACAGACCTGCTTAAAGGCAAAGCTCAGTTTGTTTGGTCGCCTAGCTGTCAATCGGCCTTTGAGAATGTCAAGTCAATTCTGTGTTCAGAGCCTGTGTTAGCTGTTCCTCAGCTTCATCAGCCTTTCACACTGCAGGTGGATGCCAGCAACGTGGGTGCTGGTGCTGTCCTCCTGCAGTCAGATGTACATGGGATTGATCATCCCGTCAGCTTCTTCTCTCGCAAGTTCAACTCGTATCAGTTAAATTATTCCGTGGTTGAAAAGGAGGCACTTGCGCTTGTTTGGGCCTTGCAACATTTTGATGTTTATGTGGGTTCAAGTGTGCCTATAGTGGTTTATACAGACCACAACCCCTTAACATTTCTGAACTCTCTACAGTGCCCAAATCAACGGCTAATCCGTTGGTCACTGTTTCTGCAATGTTATTGCCTGGATATTCGCCACATCAAGGGCTCAGCAAATACCGTCGCTGACGCCCTGTCTCGGGCTCCTTGCCCCTAGTAACATGTTTTTCTTTTGTCCTCCTCTTGTTGCCCTCTCCTTCTATTTCCTTAAATTGCTTCCTAGGAAGGCCTACTGGGTTGCTGAAGGTGGAGGGAGAGTGGCAGTCAGAGGATGGACAGCGGAATCAGGTGTTAATTTATGCGCATTTTCTATTTATATTTCATTAGGTTATTTGTATTTTCGGATTTCTGGAAGAAATTCCGTCTTATGGGAGGGGGTGTGACGACCCGCCCCTTTTGGGTTGTTTCTGTTCACTTCTGTTCTATATTGTCATTCTAGGTTGGGAGGCGGCTCATCAGAGCTGAGGGCGTACACCTGGATCTGGGCGTGGCCTCCAGCATAAAGGCTGCTGCCCGTTCCCAGTGCGGCCTCTCTCCAGTCCGCTGCACACTTGATTAGTTTGGTTATTTGGTTCACTCCTTGCAACACACACAACATATTCTACACACCCACACTCACTCACTTACACCACTGATTCTACTGACGCTCATATACATAACATAGTTGATGTAGTTCATTTCATTACCTTTGTTAATAAATTATTTGATTATTTAACGGTTTCATGTGTCCCCCTTTCTTTGTTGCAACCTGAGAGCCAGGGGTTGTAACAATTGTGTTTTCATGCATTTCTGTGTATGCATGTGTCTCATAGCCTACATGTATATGAATTACTCACAGGACGAAAAGTTTATCTTATTTTCTGTCCAGCTTTTCTCCATGCACGAGCGTGGTAACGCATAATGTCCCGACATTTGTATTTGGTAAAAATAAAGCCCCAGCAAATATTGGGCTGCTATCGGTTCATTTCCAATTTCAAAATCATAGCTAAGAGACAGATTTATTTCACATTTATGTACTATATCAGATTTTCAGTGTGTCAAAAGTTTAAATACACTTTGTTAGTATTTGGTGGCATTGCATTTTAATTGCTTAAGTTGAATCAACCGGTTTAAGTTAAGCAATTATGGGAATGGGGTAGCCTTCCACAAGCTTCTCACAATATTTTGCCAGAATTTTTCCCCATTCCTCTTGACAGAACTGGTGTAACTCAGTCAGGTTTGTGGGCTTCCTTGGTCGGACATGCTTTTTCAGTTCAGTCCACAAATTTTCTATGGGATTCAGATCAGGGCTTTGTGATGGCCACTCCAATACTTTGTTGTCATTAAGTCAGTTACGGCCAAGTTTTAACTTTCTAGCTGTTATCTTGAGGTGTTGCTTCAGTATTTCTAGATAATCCTCCTTCCTCATGATGCCATTATTTTCTGAAGTGCACCAGTCCCTTTTCCAGCAAAACACCCCCACAACATGATGTTGCCACCCTCATGCTTCACAGTTGGGATGGTGTTCTTCAGATTAAAAGCCTCACCCTTTTTCCTTCATACATAGCGCTTATCATTATGGCCAAATGGTTCAATTTTGTTCCATCTGACTAGAGAACACTCCTCCAAAATTCTAGGTCTTTGTGCTCATTGTGAAGTAGGATTCTCTTAATAGAGGATGTAGGTACTTTGGTACCTGATACCTCCAACTCTTTCAGCAGTTCCTTTGTTGTCTTTGAGTTCAGTTGAACCTTGTGGAGGTCCACATTTTTTTTTCTGAGGTCTTGGCTGAGTTTCTTGAATTTTATCATGGTATCAAGGGCAAAAAGGCAGTGGCTCTAAAGGTAGGCCCTTAAATACAGCCACAGGTGCCAATTAACTCCCATAATTATGTCAATTGGCCAATCAGAAGCTTCTAAAAAGTCATTACATCAATTTTTGGAATCTTCTATACTGTTTAAAGAGACAGTCAACTTGGTGTATGTAACTTTTGACCCACTGTAATTCTGATATAATGAATTCAAGCTGAAATCAATCAGTGTCTAATCAATTATTTTAAAAGAACCTCTGATGTGAACAAAGTAGATGCCCTAATTGGCTTGCCAAAATAAATGTATGGTAACATGAAATGTGCGGAGTTGTGAAAAACTGAGTTTGAATATTTTTAGTATAGGTGTATGTAAACTTTTGGCCTCAACTGTAACTACTAGTAGTGAAGAAAAGTACATTTGTACACAGTGGCGGTTCTTTAGTGCGGGGCACTGGGGCGCCGCCCCCCTAAATGCGAAATAAATATAAAATAAAAATTGTTTACTCGTACAATGCGCCTGGTAGTCGGTCAGTGCCTGTCAGCATTCATTAAAAATTGGTTCCAAAATCAAATTGTATTTGGTTAATTTCTTTGTGACTACATGTACTTCCTGGGTGAAGGGCGCTGGCCAAATGAGTGTGTATGTAACTCCGTCAACTTTTGGCAAGCAGGTGACCTGAGGCTGCTCTCTAAATGGTTGCTTCAAATTTTCCACGGGGCGCAGCTCTCTGCGCCCCAGACACTCCTACTTTTATTGGCAGCGAATTGGTATTGTTTTTATGTTTTTTGATCTAATGTGATTGGACAATTCTCAGCGCTATCTTTCATGTTCACACCCGCCATTAATATAACTATGGATGCATGACTGTCACTCTTGCTCCTTAGCTAGCTGACCGGTACTTTCAGGAGATGGCAACTTCAAGTGGAACCGCGGAAATCAAAGAAAATTCGGTTATTTCCTTACAAAAACGCCCTTTCAGAAGGCGTTCACTGGAAGAAAAAAAGAGGATGAAGGAGCTTGGACCGGACCGACCCGATTTACAAATTCAGCAGCAGGCAAGTGATCGAGGATGAGCCTACACCCGGGGCTTCTCCCACTCTTGTTATGACAAACGGAGTTGGCTAGCTGGATATGGTGTAAGTCATGCCTTTTATTGCTTTCCCTGTTTGCTATTTCAAAGTGTCGGCACCGAAGCGTTGTGGACAACGACACGGGTAAAAGACCTATAACATCTTTCTGAAAAATGCAAATGGCACGAAAGTAGCCGCAGCCAGCCATCTAGACAGTAGTATGAGACTAAATTTTTCTTGGCAGGCTTAGCATTGCTGAACAGCTAGATGAAGGCTACAGGATTGGCATTAGAAGGGTGACAAAATCGACACATCCTGTCCAGAATAATAGACTGTGAAATTTTGTGGAGCCTTTGAGTTAGCTTTGCATGGCCATGATGATAGTGAGAAGTCCGATAATCCCGGGATATTCCGTGGGTTGGTGAATTTTGTTGCCTTCTTTAAACCTCAGCATTCACATATTCACATTTTGTCCAGCAGATGGCAGCAGAAGGCTCTATAAATGACCTTGGAGTTAGCTAATATTTTCCTACTCTTTTTATGACTTCATAGAATGTAACAGTGGCAATAAAAACGACTAGTAGTTCCATATTTTAAAATTGAGCTGTTACCTGTTGGTAACTTTAGGTGATGTAGGTGAAATGGGCATTTTGTCATCTCTACATATTATTTTATATTATTAAGGAGGGCAAAATATGTTCAAGTAGTGCTACTGGCCAGTGTTTAGGCAACATTACAGTGTGTTGTGTTGTTTTTAGATTTATTTATTTAATTTTTGAATTTTTTGCCGAGCTATGAAGTGCTGCTTCAGTTTGTTTGTACCCCCAAAACTGTGCCCCCCCCCAAAATTTTTTATCACCAGCTGCCACTGTTTGTACAACAGTTTTCCTATACAATTTCACACATTACTTCAACAACTGTTTGAGCAAGTAACTGGCAATTTCGTCTGTTTTATATACTGTTCAATAAGAAAACTCATCTCGCTCATGGTTACTTTATTTTCTTTGCACTATAGTCAGTGATCATCTCAAACTTCACCTACATGCCCATTCTGTAAAAACATATTGTTCCAACTACTCAATTTCATCATTTGTCGTCATTTCTCTCGTACTACTGTTATTTTCTGAAATGCAAAGATTGCCGGGACATATGTCCTGTGCTGCTATTCTCCACTGTTCTGTTCTACTTCTCCAATTCTCACGTAAGGTCAGTGATCTAGCTAAGCAAAACAGTGAAGAGGAGTCCTACCTACAGCTAAGTGGATCAAAATGCTTATAAACTTTAGAAACTCTAAAAGTGCATCTCGACAAATTAACAGAAAACGGAGCAGGACAGAAAGGTATACAAGTTGCGACCTAGGGAACTGAAATTCTATGAGCTTGCTGACAATTTTTTGTCACTGAAGGCTCGTTGGATTGCCGTCAAGTCAGTGAGTACATACACTGGGCACATCTCTGTTGCTTTTTTGATGGTGCAAGCCTCTTTTATACTTATGCCACCGCACCCTTTGTCACAGCCATTGTTTTACATATATAGCAAAGTGAAAGTGCTAAACGGTACACGTTGATCAGACTGTACAAATTCACACAAGGATAGCCACAATCCACAACCATTTGTGACGGGTGCTGGAGAAAAGGTCCGCAAGTCGGAAATCTTGAAATCGCGCTAGGAGGCAAAAAAGGTTTTTAAAATTTTTTTTTACTATTTTCCTTTTTTTCATATTACGAAAGTTAAAGTGTTGAAGAAGGCACTCAATAGAATAAACAACATTTTTAGGGTCACTAAATACTTATAATTTGTCAGCAAAGTCGGCTTGTTTTAGTGATTCTTACAGCCGGGTTTTGGAGGCGTGATGGGGGTGCAGTTTAATTAGCATGTTTGATTTCGTTGGCTATTGTCACTTTGTTTCGGTCAAGCCACCGCCCATAAATAAAGCCGTGTGGTAGTAGCCTATGTTAGTTTACTCTGTGAGGTTGCTACAATGGCGGACACGCAATCAGTAGGTGAGAGTATAAGCTTTCTAACGATGTATAACATGTCTAATTTTGCTTTTGGAATAGCGTTTTATAGGTTAGCGTAACCGAACATTTTCTTACCGTGGCATTCGCTCTATAGCCTATATGGTAGCATTAAAAGACGTCGCACCTAACGAAACATTGTCAACGATTTTTCGTAATTCCTTGGAAAATACCATTATTATTGAGGACTTCTGGGCATAGCTAAGCCATATGTTTGCTGATAGACCTACCTGACATTGATTTACTGTCTGTCTCTCCATCTACTGAACATAGATAAGATTTCATCATTGCTATGTAAGTATTATTGCTCAAAATATTTCGGTTATATACGTTATTTTAGAAATTGAGTGTCTTTAAATAGGTTAGTGGTATTATGTAATGTTTAAATTATATCTGTTTCATCTTAAACCTTCGTAAGGGGCTCATATGCTTTACAATGGACAAAAAGCATTATATTCCTTTTTGGAGAGATTTTGGATTTGTTTCTGGACCCTTAGCTATTTTAGACCAGTGTTAATAATTTAGACATTTTGGGTAGATTTGGAGATGCTGGGTACACTGCTTAGTTTTTGCTTCACAGAGCTTTAGTAGTTCTACATATCCACCCTTAGATTTTATGAACTTGTGGTCAAGAAGTTTTTGATCCAGGACATGTATAGTTTAACCTGCTGTATATATGCAATCTCTCAGCATTTCATTGCAAACTTAAAGTGCAAATTCATTTTTGATTTTTTGTCAAAACAATTGCATTTGTGGCACTTTATTTCTTCCAGAATTATGAATATGAACTAAGCTGCGTTAGTATTGTAAATTGTACAAATGACTTGCTTCATTTAAGGCATTTTTCAAGTCTCTGTGGTGTTTGCATCTGGAGTTATAAAGCTTTAAATAGGGTACCCCCTAAATGGGCAAGGATTGGCAAGATTTGGCTTGTGCGCTAAGGGGTTAATGATTGGCTGTAGTATTCTCTAGGCTCTGATACAGGTTGATTGGATGCCTTAATATTAAATGTAATGAGGAAATGATTGGATAGTACAAGGTTATGAGGTGCGACGGTAAGATTTACCACAGTGATACCATGGGACAGAACTAAATTTAAGGTATGCTACGGTAGTGAGTAGGCTCACAAACATTCTGTACAAAACCAACAGAGTCAATAACAGAGGCAAAAGCTGTTCCTAGGGGGTCACCGTTTTTATCCACATGTATGTTGAAATCACCAACAATCACAACCTTATCTGCTGAAATTGCAAGGTGTGACAAAAACTGAGCAAAGTCCATAAAAAGTCCTTAAAAAATCAGAATAAGGCCCTGGTGTCCTGTAAACAGACACAAGAAAAAAGGACTGCCTGCTACCACTTATTTTAGCTATATCAGGCTGTGCACAGTTCATGGTAAGAACTTCAAAAGAAGAGAACATATTTCCATGCTCAGGTATTAAACTCAATATGGACTGATAAATAGCTGCAATGCCTGATGGATGTGACACCTGTGTACTTATAAAACCCACAGGAGATGCTTCATTAAGTGCAACATATTCATCAGGTCTTAATCAGGGTTTAAATTGGGATTTGGGAGGTGGGTGGACGCTGAGATCTGGTGGCAGGTGGGTGAAAAAAGGTACAATGAATGTCTTAGCTCAAAATAGTTGTATCTTTAATGTATTGTGCACAAAATTGTAATTAAGGAAAACAATGTTTTAAAAAGAATGTATACTATTTATGCAAGCTTTTACATAAAATATTTCAAGTTTATTCAGTGTCATTAATGCTGAGAATTTTTTTTACCCCCAAAAATAATCTGTCGTCATCCTCTTTTGTCCTCACTTTCTCCCTCCTTTATCCATCTTTCTTAAACTGTCAAATTGAAACAAAATAAAACCAGTGGCGACTGGTGAGCTGAATATTGGTGGGGCACAAAACTTTCCTTTAAACTAATCAAACTATTTTAATAAATTTTCAGTGATAAACAAGCATGCAAACCTCTGACTAATCAATTGGGAAGGAACACACAGCTTCTTCGCATTGTGGTAGGGAGATTAAATGATAAATGCGATTTAGAAAAATCCGTTTTAATCACTAAACAGTGAGTGTCAATACAATAAATCCACAAAATAGGCTACTCAATACTATCATATACAGCCAGCTGTCCCCAAATAGGCAGTTTTATCGAGTAGGCTAGCCTAGGCCTTATAGCCTACATGTATTTTCATTTGCAGTACAAAATCGTGCACATTTTTAATCAACATTATTTGCGGATACATTCCGCACTTCTTTCTCCGCACTTGTATTCATGGCAAATATCTGCAATGCGTAGATTGAATTGCAGGTTTTGTTTTTGCTGGTTATTTTGAAAGCTAACACGGTAGATAACAGACTGGTGTATCTTGTTAAGTGTAGACTACTTGGTGATTAAAATGGACTTTTAATGGATAAATTGAATTTATGATTTAATTCCCCTTAACACGGTATGACGACGCTGTGTGTTAGACTACTTGCCATTTTATTAGTCTGATCGTGGGCACGCTTGATAATAAAGGAAAATTACTAATGAAAACAGGTTGAGATCAATGATTAGTTTAAAGGAAAGTTTTCCGCCCCACCATTTTTGCCAGCAACCTGATGATTTTGCTCAAGCAATCAAAGTTGCCATTAATAATAGCCAGCGGTCGTGGGGACCGTTTATTCATCTCCGTTTAAAATGTTGCATAGATGAAATTACAGGTTAATGAAATGATCTACCGCGTCCGCTTCCAAACAATCAAGACAATCAACGATATTTTTCTTTCTGTGCCTGTCTATATAAATGACTGTTCCTCCTGAATTTTTTTTCTTCGGATTTTTGATTGGTTTAGCGAGTAACTGGCTAGAGGGAACACATGGACTGGAGTATACGAAAAATGGACTGGATTGTCATAGTTATTTGTAAAACGTCCGGTCAAAATTATTTATTTATTTACCAAAGATGGGTGGACGCTGTCCACCCGCATCCACCCCCAGTTTAACCCCTGGTCTTAACCAAGTTTTGGTACATTGAGATTATGGTCTGTTATCAATTTTTTAATAAGATCTGCTTTTCGAGCGAGTGATCTAACATTTAAATAGTTCAGTTTTTAAGAATGATTCACTGTAGTTAGTAGACATGTTTTAATAACAGTGATGTTGTCCACATTAATACCACGGTTAGCTTTTCGTTTGGCATAGATGCGTGGAGCAGACACAGTCTCAATATAATAAACACTAGTTTCTAGTTCAGAAGTATTAGTTAAAGGGGCTTCTGGATAAATGTTATTTCTGTTGGCTAGCTCTGAAACACACCTTGCAGATGTAGGCGTATGGCCGTATGTCTGAGACACGGGCATAGAGAAACGAGCAGGCAAATACGTAGGGTTAGAAGCCTGCAGCCTGGCCGGCGCCCTGATGGATTGTCAGGATCTGGCCTTACTAAGAGTAGCAGCTATGTTATTAGATAGGGCACGAGAACCTCTTGTGGAATCCATCTCTCTTCAGTAGGCCAGGCCTCCCCCGGAAATCAGGCCAATTATTAATAAAACCTAATAACCAGGCCAATTATTAATAAAACCTATATTGGAAAACCAAGGAGCTGGTGGTGGACTTCCGAAGGTGTAAACACTCTTCTCCTCCCATACCAGTGAACATCCCGGGAATGGACATTGAGATGGTGAAATCCTACAAGTACCTGGGTGTTCACCAGAATAATAAACTGGACTGGACTGACAATACAAAGGCACTATATAAGAAAGAACAGAGCAGACTATCTGCTGAGGAGACTTAGGTCTTTTGGAGTGCGGGGGGCACCCCTGAGGACCTTCTTCAACTCTGTGGTGGCATCAGCCATTTTCGATGGAGTGGTCTGCTGGGGCAGCAGCATCTCGACGGCTGACAGGAAGAGACTTAACAGACTGGTTAGGAAGGCCAGCTCTGTCCTGGGATGCCCCCTCGACCCAGTGGAGGTGGTGGGAGAAAGGAGAATGATGGCTAAGCTATCATCCCTGAGGGAGAACATGTCCCACCCCATGCAGGTCGCTGTAACAGCACTGGGCAGCTCCTTCAGTGATAGGCTCTTTCACCCGTGGTGCGTGAAGGAGAGATACCGCAGGTCCTTCCTTCCTGCTGCTGTCAGACTTTACATTCAGCACTGCTCCTAGCAGACCACACACACCACTCATGTGCAACCCACTCACTTTTTGGTGCAATTCACTCTTGCAATATAAAGTATGTGCAATCCATTCGTGCAATACAAAGTGTACGAAACTGTGCATTGTTTGTATATTGTTTGTATATCTTATGTTATCTTAGCTTATCATCTTAATCTTATCTCTTATCTTGATGAGCACCACTCCGACAACCAGTGATTTCGCGACGATAGCCTACTGTAGACCTTGTCGCTCCTACGAGCTGGAAGCGGGCCAGAGCATACTACTTCCAGACACATCTGAGTGGGGAATATCAGTTGGAAACGAAAGTTGGATGGTGCTCGGCGGCCTTAGGCCGACAACTATGTTTCATTTGTACCATGACAAAATCTTCCTGCAGTGAGGACACTGGCGGCGGAGAAACACTCGCATCTAAACTAGCATCCGGCTCTGCCAAAGGGGAGTCTAAGAAAGTCTCACTCTTCTGGATCTGATATAATGTCCGGATGCGGGCCTCTAACTCAGCTACTTTCTGTGCCAATTCTAAATTAAGCTGGCACTTACCACAAATACCATTACTCATAAAATTGGCAACAGAGCTAAGGCTAAACATGGAGCAGACGATACAGGAAATGGAAGCCATGATGTGCTCTTACCATATTTTCTTTAGTTGTTCGCTTCTTTCAAGATGCAATTTACGTTGGCGAGTAGTCAGGAGAAAGTAGTATATGATGCTGAATAAAACCAATAGGTGACAGAATTTTTTAAGATCCAAAAATACATTTGGAATAAAAGTTCTCTGAATTAAGCACAGCAAACACAACAGCAGTACACATGCCTTCTCAGGGCACAATTTCCCAGAATCCAAAATGGACGTCATTGGAGTTGTGAAAAATTGAGTTTGAGTGTCTTTAGTCTCAGGCCCTGTTGACACCTGGCATTAAAATGCGTCTTGGGTGATCTGATCACAAGTGGACAGCTCTAACTACAGGTGTGAACGCACCCAAGATGCATTGAGGATGCATTGAAATCCGATCGCTGAGACCACATTCGTAGGTGGTCTGGGTCGCATATGGCCACATTCTTTGTTTTAGCAGTGTGAACACGAATGCGTCCTGGGCCACATTGAAGGACCGCCTAGTCAACTGACGTCCTCTGCGTAAGCGGAAGTACATACTCATTTGCGCGCCAACGGCGTCATATTAAAGTGTGAAACAACAAGAAGCCACACTGAATAACAAAATAAACGAGACAAAGTTTTAAAAAATGATACCATGTCAGTCCCAGATATTGACTGTAGAATAAGTATTGAATAAATATACAACCTTACCATTGGTTTTACACATAGAGATGTCCCTTTTGAGACAGCATATATACAGGCATTTGTGATGTCTAGATACCTTCCAAAATAGCTGTGCGTAATACCACACGTGTTGTTTACAGCGTTAACGCCCTTTTTAGTACAGTCTGGCTTGATTGATAATTCATTTATTCAGTAGGTGAGAGTATAAGCCTTCTAATGATGTAGAACGTGTCTAATTTTGCTTTTGGAATAGCGTTTTATAGGTTAGCATAACCGAAAATGTTCTTATCATCGTATTCACTCTGTGGTAGCAGTAAAAGACGCTACACCTAAAGAAGCGTTGTCAATTTTTCATAATTTCTTGGAAAATGCTATTATTATTGAGGACTTCTGGGCATAACTAAGCCATATGTTTGCTGATAGGTCTATCTGACATTGTTTTCTGGAACAAAACAGAAGTGGATAGAACTGTGTCATTTTGGTTGTTTCTCAAATCGCGTGAGCTGAAAAATTTGAAAAGCGCATAGACATATATTACGAGTGCATCAAACATCTTCGATTTGGTTTGCCTGGAACACGCCAAGGAATAGATCCAGTCTGTTTTTGTTTTGATTTTGCCTGCACTCTAAGGTCTTTGCAAACTACTACTTCTTTTAATTTCCAGCAGACTAGGTACAGGTAGTGCATTGCTGCCATAAGCCCTATTCGCACGGGACTAGTATTACCTGGGGACCTCATGTGATTTAGAAATTACCCCCCCCCCCCCCCCCCACGTCTGTGTTTCGTGCAGTGCATTCGCACGGGATAAGCGAAGTCTGCATTTTACTCGAATTTACTCATAGATGCCGCATTGACGACTTCGGGCCGTTGCTGTGATACTTCAACGTCGCCGTCATATTGGACCAGAATAGACTGGCCTGAAAATAAATAGAAGTAAACAGGGGAGCTGCGGTTTTTCTGGATAAAAAGCACTATAACGTTTACATTTCTCAACCGATTTCAATGAGTCATTTTTATATTCAAGGGTTTATGATCTACATGGAGTAGCCTACAAAAAAAGTTTTATCTCCAGTTACTTAGAATCTCGATAGTTAGGCTATAATCGCTGCTAGACGTTTGAGAGGAGTGTGTAGGTAGGTAACAAGCAAAGCTAGCCTTACAATCAAGGTTATTTGATGCTTACAATCCTACTCAAGTTAGGTAGCAATGCATTTATTACTTTCTAGCCAGCTTTCCAGGTTAAAATTAACTGTGGCAATTCCTTATGACAATGAATTATTTTCCACCACGTAAGTAATTCAGTTCATGTAAACCTAACGTTGATACACACTCCTTTCTTGAGCGTCTAGCAGGGATTATAGCCTAACTATCAAGATTCTGGAGATAAAGCTTTTTTTGTACTCCACGTAGCTCATAAACCCTTGAATATAAAAATGACTCATTGAAATCGGTTGAGAAATGTAAACGTTATAGTGCTTTTAATACAGAAAAACCGCAGCTCCCCCATTTACTTGTAGGCTATTTGTTTTCAGGCCAGTCTTGCCTGGTCCAATATGGCGGGGACATTGACGTACAATCCAAAGGCCAATGCGGCATCTATGTATATATATCTATGAATTTACTGACATTATCCCCCTGGATATGATTGAAAATGTCAAGGCTCTGCTCTGCGTAACAGTAAAATACGACCCCAAATGACCGAGATGCCAATTCGCACAGGACTAATAATATCACATGACCTCTGTGTTTGGCGAAATATGGTAGGTAACTTGCGGTGGAATTTTTACTTAAATTACGGACATGGCAGATTCGCACGGGATTAAGATCACAGACGACCTCCGCAATTATTACAAGTTACTAGAGGTCCCCAGGTAATACTAATCCCGTGCGAACAGGGCAACAGACGGTATAAAAATATACTGGTTAAAAACATATATATACCGGTTGTTTTTAACCTCCCGCCAGTTAAAAACAACAACGCATTTGGTCTTTGTAAACAGAAATGACGTACGTGTTTATTTGCATATTGAGCAGGGAAGTGAGATCCGATCACATGTGGAGACGCATTCTGATCCCAGGTGTGAACTGACATCTGTCTCGACTGAATCTAGACACAATCTGGATATATCTGGATACAAAGTACAGGTGTGAACAGGGCCTAAGTGTATACTTTTGGCCATAACTGTAAGTCACACTGATACCATAATCTATGGATACAATTTGTGGGTCTCATCCCCTGCAGAGTTCAATTGTCTCCGAAGAGACAGAGCACAAAGTTATTTATGGGGTGTCAGGGCCTGATGTAGCCACAGATTGCCTTAAGGGCCATGGTTTCGTTTTTCTCATTTTATGTTTAAATGCCCATCTGCAACAAATAGTTGTTGAGGCCTGCCAATTGATTTTACTACCTCTAATGATCAAGTTCAAGTTTATTTATATAGCATATTTCATAAAGAAGGAAATCCAATGTATACAAAAATGCATACTTGCATCTATACACATATAAAATTAAGAAAAATGCAAAGTGAACAAAGATGCATAAAATATTCATAGGAAAGCAAACACACACTTTCATATACACATTTATAAAAAACAGAGAAAAAGTGAAGTGAAAAAAATGTATAAAATATATATGAAAAAGCATTAGTCAGGGCATGGAAAAGAGGAAGGTTTTGAGCCCACTCTTAAAAATGGCAAGAGTTGGAGCCAATCTTCAGTAGGCTGTTCCAGCATCTTGGTGCATAACAGAAAGCAGCTTCAATCGGTTCTAGATTTTATGCTAGGAACTACTAAGAGGCGTGTACCTCAGGGACCTGGTTGGTTCAACCCACAAGCTGGTCAGAAATATATTGTGGAGCCAGGCCATTCAGTGCTTTTTTAAGCAGGGGTGCACATAACTGGTGCGCAGGTGCGCATGTGTAGCGGCTGCAGATTGGTTGCTCAAGGAGACCAGTCACACCAGGCTTCAGGAACGATCTGCACTTTCATTGTCTATAAAGAGCAGCACAAGGCACGATCAGTACAGTGTTAACAGGCTCTCTCTCATTCACCAGCACAAAAGCTGTCCAAGTTCTGCCTTTTTTGTTGTTGTTGTAATACACAAAATAATACAAATAAAATAAGTGCACAGTGACAAGAATGCATGCCTTTGCATGTGTATTTGAAATGAATAGTTACATTAAAAACAAAAGAAATTGCAAATATCCAGTGAGTAGCATTAATACCCATTAAAACAAAATGTAACTTGTTTTACTAGAGGTCTTATCCTTCACTTTACATATAGAATTAAACAAACATCTTTGCAAAATGAAAAAAAAACAAGTCCACAATAAATAAAACCGATCTTTTCCTCCAAGTTCAAGCTACTCATTCAGTGCAGTTCATCCATAAAAGTACGCAAAATATATCCCAGATAATTTTAACATGGTAATATACCTATAAAGAGCAGCACGAGGCACGATCAGTAAACACAGTGTTAACAGGCTCTCTCTCATTCACCTGCAGCGAGTTAGGAAATATGCAATTGAGGAGAAAATCTCCGACAGATCTAACAGCAATAATGTCCGTTTTTCTGACGAAACTCAATGACGAACTCAAGGCAACATTCGCAATGATTTATCTTTACATTTCCATGCACTTTAAACCAGGTTATTTTACTTTTAAAGACGCTAGATTATTCAAAGGAGAGAGAGTATCACAACGTCTTACCAGCACAAAAGCTGTCCAAGTTCTGCCGCGTTTTTACAACTACGTCCCTTCTGCAGCTAATTGTGCGTCAATAATTAAAGCCCCCCCTGCAACCATAGGTAAACCGGAGCTATCTGCACATTCATTCCTTCAATATTAAATTGGCGATAGACCAAAACTTTGACCCAATGAAAGAAAATATAACACACTGGTATTGAGAATGTTCACAAAAAAATAAAAATAAAACAAACATATTGACCCAGCTACACATGCGTGGTCAAATTAAAGGATGCGCAGCAGATAATACGAAGAGGCGCTTTTGCGTACCAACATTTTTGGCATTTGTGGGACACAGTTACTTACTGAAACATTAGGATTTTCTCAATACATCACTGGTAAGATAGCCATTATGACAAATGTGTAAATGTTAATAATCAGTTGTTAATCGTGTAGCTTTTAGCCTTTGTTCTTGATTAAGTGGATGTGTTTTTGTCTGGACCTTAACAGCGGGGCCAGCCCTACAAACGCGAATGTCATTGATTGAGTCACTGAGTGATGAAGTTACGCTATTGGTCGTCGGTCCAGCCATAGACTAGGTTTTGACTTGGTCTTGTTTTTTCAAATTAGCAAGGTTAAACCTTTAGCTCCAGCAAATAGTTAGCTTATGTTACAACTAATTTACATTACAACTAGCTGAAATTTTTCTCTGGTTTTTGGATTTTCAAAATGTCCAAGAATCAAGCCACATGAAGTAATTACTTTGGTATTCCACCACCTTCAAAAAAACGCCAGACTGAACCTGAACATAAAAAACGTGTATCCGCGGAAAAGTGGCTGCAGGAGGTAGCCTGGCTCCAAACAGATGACGACCGCACAGAGATGTGGTACAAAATATGCAGTGAAAATCCCAATCTCACAGATAAAAACAGCGCCTTTTATATAGGGACAAAAAATTTCAGTCATCCAGCTTTTGAAAAGCACAAGAAGAGTAAAGAGCACATGAACATAGTGCAAAATATTGATAACAGGCACAGCCAGGATCAGATATCCAGTCGCCCTTGTGGGAAAGAAACTCATTTGAGATCACAAGCCATCGCCACAGTGATGGATTATATTATTAACAGAAGAAGTACATGTAGAACTAACAAGGACCTGATCTTGGTCAAAGCATTAATAGCCTGTAGAGGTTTGCACTAAATATGAAACACAAGCAGTAAAAATCCATACACAATGTAAGCACAGCTTCTTCCATGCAAACTAGGCCTTTCATACAAACGTGTTGCTAATAACAAAATCCAGCAGGAGTTAAATGAGGTGAATACATGTTTTGCGCCAAGAAGGGGAGGAACACTTAGATAAGAGAATGCTTATTTTTTAATTTAAGAATGGAAGGGGGCTTGGAAATAATGGTGTCTGAAAGTTGGGAGATAATGGTGTCAAGGACAGAACCTAAGAAACCAAAGCGAACAGGTGGGAAGTACCAAAGTTAAGCTCCACAACAGGAGGAGCTGTCAAAAATGAATAAAAGGGATTTCAGTGAGTGTTTGGAGTGTTTTCAAAGTGTTTGGGGAAGGATTGGATGTCTTGTCTTTGCGTTATGAAAGATTGTTGTTTGTATTGATCTGTGCAGATCAGCCCGGGTTCTTGTATGTAAATCTTTGATTCACCTACAGTAAATCCAGTTGCATCAGACTCTGTGGATTGTGCATAATTTTGAAGAAGTATTCAACAGTGTGAGGAGAACGACCCTGGCGTTTCTGGCCCAGGCCGGGGCCTGTTTTTCTCCCCCACACCCTCTTGACAGGTGGCAGGACAAACTGAATGAAGAACAGCGTCAAGCACTGTGTAATATTTTTCTGTTGGCCTTTCACAAAGCGAAACATGCACGTCCTATGCGTTCATATGAGGAGGATATTGCGCTTTTCAAGTGGCTTGGGGTTAATGTCGGGAGTGCATATCATTCACAAGAAGGGGGGGCCCGCATCATGCAGAGCATCGCACAGGCAATCAGTTCAGAATTGAAGGCAGCTGAATTTTGGGGTGTGCTCTTTGATGGATCAGAAGACATAACAAAAGTGGAGCAGGAAATTGTGTACATTGAGTCTGTATCTAGCAACGGAGAGTTTACCTCAGATTTCCTTGGATTAATTAAGTTGGGTCTGAATCGAACGGCACAGGACACTCTTCCATGCTTGTGGTTTAGGGGATGAGTGGAAGACGAAGTTGGTCTCGGTATGCACAGACGGAGCTGCAGTCAACACTGGAGTTTACAACGGGGTGGTGGTGATCGGGGATTCCCTTGTGCATATTCTGTGTACCGCCCACACCCTCGAGAACTGTGCCAAGTCAGCTAATCGCATGGTTCCATACTGAGACATTTAATCGCTCCGTTGTCAAGTTGCTAAGCTTTTATTTACAGAAAGTGTGTGCAAAAAGAACAAAACAACTAAAGAATATATGTGATGAGAATGTTATTGCCTTTGTGAAACTAGGAAAGTTTCACAACATTAAATGGTCTGCATGGAGACAAGAGACTCTGTTGAAAATATGGAGGCTACTACCTGCCATTCAAATTCAAGTGGCTACAAGTGATGACAGTGACCTAAAACATATCTGCACAGAGCGTTTTCGGTGTTTCCTAGCCAACATGCTTGACGCTGGAAACATTTTACAATTCACCTCCCTCAGGTTCCAGAAAGATAATTTGACTATTGGTGAATGCAAAGATGAGCTCATGGTAGCTATTGGACAGCTAACACTTCTGCTTGACAGTGAAGGCTAGTACAGGAAAGAGACTGTTTCAAATGCTGATGCTGACAGGGACAAGGCTGATGTATTGAGAGGTCTAATTCCTGAGTTTGAAAGCAGATATGAATCCCTCAAGTCATGTGATCAATTTTTAATTTTTGATCGTTGAATTTGGCCTCAGGAAATGCAAGACCTCCACAGTTTTGGCAACACAACACTTAGTAACATCCTTCAGAAATATGAGGCTAGATTGTCTGTTGACAGAGACTCCACTGTAAGAGAATGGATGCGTTTAAAGCAAGCAGGAAAACGTTTGGCAGCCTCCTTTGTGTATAACTTGGTCAACATAGTGAAGACAAGCAATCCAGATAGTTACTGCAACCTTCTGAAAGTCCTTCTGTTGCCCCCTTACACTGCCCTTGAAGTGCTACATGTGAGAGGGGATTTTCACATCTCAATATAATAAAAAGCAAGTACAGATCCTGCCTGTCAGACTCTCGCCTCTCATCCCTGATGAACATCCACTTGTCTAAGATGACAACAGAGACTTTTGACCCAAAGCCAGCTGTTGACTTATGGATGCAAACAGCTAATCGCAGGCTCAACCAGGGAGAAAGAAGGAGGCCTACATCATCATCTACCATGTTTGAAAGAGAGGAAGATAGTGAGAAGAGCAGTCAGGAGGGTAGCGATGATGACAGCCTGTAGGATAACCGTGCCACGTAAAGGGTGAGTACCAAGCAACATCTCCAGGTGCTCCCTTGAGAACCAGACCAAAAAAGTTATGTCACCCATGTTTATAAGCAAGAAGTAAAATCTTAAAATCAGTTCTTGAAGCTACAGGAAGCCAGTGCAGTTATTTTAGGACAGGTATAATGTGATCTATTTTCTTAGTCTCAGTCAGAATTCTGGCTGCAGCATTCTGAATGAGCTGGAGTCATCCCACAGCTTTTTTGGGAAGACCAGAGAGGAGACCATTGCAGTAGTCAAATCTTCTGGTAATAAAAGCATGTAACAATTTCTCTAAGTCTGGTTTTGATACATACTGTAACCTCTAATCTTTAACAGGATTTTTTAGCTTCATCCTCACACTTAAGAGAGAGTATCAAGTCGAACCTTAAGTTCTTTTCTCTTAGCTGTTGTTACCAAATGTAATTACCACAGTTTTATCTTTGTTTAGCAGCTGAAAATTTCAGAACATCCAATCATTTATGTCCTCAATACATTGAAAAAGTAAGCCCACAGGACTAAGGTCTTCAGGAGAGAGAGATTTATAGACCTGTGTATCATCTGCATAGTTTTGGTACTCTACATTATTTTTTTGCATCATATGCCCAAGCGGAAGCATATAGAGACTGCATAAAAGAGGACTGAGGATTGAACCTTGTGGAAGTCCACATGAAATGCTGAATTTTTCAGAAACAAAGTTATCAAGGAAGATAGTCATACCTGTCCTGTAGGTAGGTCCTGGACCAGGTGAGAACCAGACCAGACAATCCTACCCACTTTCTAGTCTATCCAACAATATGAAGTGATCAACAGTGTCAAATGCAGCACTGAGATCAAGAAGTACAAGAATATAAACCTTATTTGAGTCTGAGTTCATCTGAAGATCATTTATGACTTTGAAAACATGTTTCACTGTGGAGCAGTCTAAATCCTGGAAATAGTCAAAGTAGCCGTTTGAAATTTAGTAGTCATACAATGTCATACACAATTTTTTCCAGACTAAGAAATGGGAGATTGGAAATAGGTCTATAATTACTGACGTCTGAAGCATCAAGATTTTTAGCTTTTTTAACAAAGGCTTAAACACAGCTGTTTTTAGTGCACTTAGGAAAACACTAGACTGAAGAGAGGTATTAACAGTCTTCAATACCTCCTCTGCTAAGCAGTTAAAAGTAGCCTTAAAAAATGAAGTAGGGAGGGGGTCAAGGCAGCAGGTAGATACGAGCTTCAGTACAGCTTCTTTAAGCATTAGAAGATCTATAACAGTAAAATGTGCCATAGCTCCTGTACTGTTATTGTGTGTGGGAGATGAAGGCATTGCTTTCTTGCCTGACATAAGTGTGTGTAATGCTAATAATTTTATTGTTGAAAAAAGCAAATTCCTCACATTTTCAGTTGGAAAACAACTCAGTGACTATTAATGAAGGTGGTTTATCAGTCTATCAACAGTGCAAATAAGCATATGTGTATTGCATTTTCATAAATGATCTTGGAGAAAAGGAAAACATTCATTTCTGGACCTCCTGACCTCATGTCAACAGACAGAATTCACAAACAACATCACATGTAAATAATAAAGCCCCAAATTTAGGGGATTTTGCATTTTTCCTTAATCTTTTTCCTGCTGATTACATGCTGATTACTGATTATCGTCATGAATACCCACAAATAATATGTTTCCCCATTGGACATTGAGCTACACCAGCGTTTCCCAACCTTGGGGTCGCGACCTCATGTGAGGTCACCTGATATGCAAATGGCATCGCAAGAAAATAGCTGAAAATAGAAACACATTTTTTAAAAATTAATATAAAGTTTTTTTAGTTTTTTTTTTTTTTTAATACAAAGTTAATTTAAATAAAGTTTGTGTTTAACTGAAATGTTTAATTTAAATTAGAAAACATAAAAATGTTTTAAAACGAAATTTCTGGAATTACTGGTATATTGCATGAACTTTCAACTTCACGTACATTGACGCAAACTGTCATTCAGCACATAGTAAGCCTTCCTGTGCAGCGCGGGTAGCTGACTAGCAAAATGCACTGATTTTTTAATTGAGCTCCACCATCCACATCATCAAGCAAACCTGATACTGAACATATACCTTCAAAACGGTCTCGAAAATATAATGAATCATTTCTGCAGTATGGATTTACGAGCGTCATCAAGAACAACGAGGAAAAGCCCAAATGCCTCTTATGCGGTAATGTGCTGTTTATGCTGAGTATGAAACCAAACAAACTTAAAAGACACTTTGAGACAACACACAAAGAATATATGGGCAAGACAAAATCAAAGAAAGAAAGCGTGATGAGCTCAGCAGTGCTCTTGTTTGCATGATTTCAAAGTACCGGTCCAGGCTAGATGTGACAAATGAGATTAGATGCACACTCTCCACTACACCCCCTGACTTTGATAACCTGCTGTGTGACGCGCAAGCGTAACCATCTCATTAGGCATAGTGAATTCAAATGAAGGATCAGTGCCAACATATTTTGCTTTACTGGACTCTTAGCAGTGATTGTATACTAAAATGTCTGTCATATGTAACTCCTTAAAAAATATTTTAATATTAAAAAAGTATCCAATAGCAAAGAAATATTATTATATCAATATTTTAAATGGCTTAGGTCACAAAAAATTTCAGACGTAAAACGGGTCCTGAGCTACATAGAAATGCAAAATTTACACATATTGAAGTGCAGAAGTTTTTAACTTTTCAAATTTTCAGCCCTGATCGCCATCTAGTGGCTTACTGGGTAGCGGTTTGCCTGTGGGATGTTTGGCGAGCAAGTGGCAAAGGTTCAAGTCCCCCTCAAGCTTGAAGGGGAGGTTCTATGTGACCTGAAAGAGATTTTACTGAAAGATCTTGAATTTGTGCCAACTGTAAAATGCATTTCTTAAAATGACATCTCATCTAATTAACAGCTTTCTTATAGCTGTGCAGGAACTGTTACTCCTGCCATTTGCCAATTTTTTCAGGAATGAAAACCTGAGTGCTCTGGCTTTTACACACCCTGGAAACATGCCAATTTGGGTCAGCAGGCAGCAGTGTAGTTTCATGGCTAAGGAGCTGATCTTGCAACCTAAAGATCACAGGTTCAATTCGCTGGTAGAGCACTGCCGTTGTACCCTTGAGCAAGGTACTTAAGCTGCATTGCTTCAGTATATATCCAGCTGTATAAATTAATGCAGTATGAATGCTATATAAAAAGCTGTGTAAGTTGCCTGTAAGTAATGTAGTGTAATCGGTCCAGGATTTACTAAACCACTGAGAAAAATATTTGTGTAGGAGGACAAGCTAGATTTTACGGGAAGTGAGTCAGTCTTAACTGAGGTAAATTCAATTCAATTTTATTTGTATAGCGCTTATTTATTTTTTTATTTTTATTTTTACAGAGAACTGTCACAAAGACACTTTACAGAGTGGCAAGGGAAGTGACAGAGCAAACACCAGGCCTGAACCCCCAAATAGCAGGTACATAAGGTAAAAAACTGTCAAACGGTGGCAAGAAAAAACTCCCCAATGAGAATAAATCTCGAGAGAAACCTGGCTATAGAGGGGGTGAAGCCCGATTTAGACCGAGGAAACAGGCTGGAGTGGCCTTTGGACTCAGGGCGAGGTAGGGGATGGGAGCCCCATGGAAAAGAAAGAGAAACAGAGAAGACAGGGTTATGGTCTGCTAGACACTTGATGCTAAGCTACCTAGTGTATCAACTCCATAGGGCCAGCTTGACACTTAATGCTAAGGTCTCTACCAAGCCCAGGCATCAGTGCTTAATTTCATAGACTACATGATTATACATGACCATTTGACAGGATTATAGGACTATAGAAATGGCTAATTATAGGACTGACTGAAGAGGTAAGTTTTACGCTACACTTAAAGGCAGAGAGTGTGTCTGTAGCCCACACATACGTAGGGAAATTGTTCCATAAAACAGGAGCTCTATGAGAGAAGGCTCTACTGCCAATTGCAATTTTAGATACACATGGAATTTTCACATAACCAGCATCTTGTGAACAAAGTAACCTTTGAGGAGAGTAAGGAATAAGTAACTCACTAAGATAGTCAGGGGCCAAACCGTTTAGAGCTTTATAAGTTAACAGGAATATCTTATAGTCCAGGGTTCATACACTTTTTTACCAATGATTTTCAATGACTTTTCCATGACTTCTCCACAACCTTTAACTGAATGACCAAAACAAATGACTTTATCTCAGCGGGACGATTTAAAATTATTTATTGTAACACTAAGTAAAATTAGGTCTGCATCTGAAACATATGGTGCCTCTCTAAAACAAATAAACACCAGACAGAAACACTTAGATACATTCTTTCATATTTTAATTTGAATAGTTTCACATTTTTTCAATGTCTCAAACAGGGCTCGAAATTGCGACCATTTTGGTCGCATATGCTCCCGAAATTTAATCTGTGCGACCTCGAAATATAATTGGGAGCATTTGTGCGAGTGCAAATAATTGTTCTGGTGCGACCGTTTTTTCTTTCTTTTTCCAGTAGAACGTCTTTCTCTGTACATCCGCTAGTTAGTGCACTCAATATGTGCCTCATGAGCTGACGGCGACCCTTCTAATCAATCGTGAGCTTGACATTCTTACCTTTAATGCTGATTTTAAATTGGTTAATGTTAGCCTTCAATCACTTCCTTTCGCTACACTCCACTGTCACGCGACACAGAGAGCTTAACGCGTTAACTAATGTTACCTGAAGACAAAAGTTTATGTTCAATTTATTAGCGTTATCGAAAGCTGAAAAGTTGAAATGAACGATTACGGCTTTTTTTTGAAATGTTAACGTAGTGTTTTGTGTAGCGACCTGGCTGAAACAGCTAATTTCTCTGATGCAGTTTACTGGCGGTTGATTTAATTAGTGGTATTAATGTGACGAGCAGCGCTTTGTCGTTTGAATGCATAACACGCAATTCCTTGAAGAGTCGACACATTTTAGGCCTGACAGTTTAGCTGTTACTTGTAAACCGTACTGTTATATTGTCGTTTTTTTATCAATAAAAAATCTATTGCATATATTGTTGGTGCTCCTTACATTTTGGTGGTTGCTCCTAACTTTTTGAAGTTGGGAGCACCAGTGCTACGAAGTAAATTTCCAGCCCTGATATATTATTGAAGCTGCACTTCCCTGGCATATTGCCGGCACAGTAGGGCCTACGTTAACTAACTGTTACATTAGCAGAAGCGTGCCTGTTGGGCGTGCCTGTAAACAGACTGAGCCAGACCGAATTAACTTCTCACACCACCAAAATACCACGAAGGTTACGTGCCAATTTACGCTTTATCACTATACATACTATTTTTATGATTGGATTAATTAGTAATTATATTTGATGCAACTGTAGCTGTGTTTCCATTACTTTTCCAAAACTTTTCAAAAAATATTATTTCCATAACTTTTCCAGGGCCTGGAAATTGCATTTTAAATTTCAATTACTTTTCCAGGTTTTTCATGACCGTACGAACCCTGACAGTCGATTCTGGATTTGACAGGCAGCCAATGAAGAGATTTAAGCTCTGGACTGATATGTTCCCATTTCTTAGTTCTAGTAAGGACCCTAGCAGCTGCATTCTGTACAAGTTGCAGACGTGACAAGCCTGAGTTGGTGCAACCTGACAGTACAATGTTACAATAATCAAGCCGAAAGGATACAAACGCATGAATCATTTTTTCAGCATCCTGGGATGACAAAATCTTCCTTAATTTAGATATGTTCTTTAGGTGGAAGAAGGCCACTCGTATGACATTATTAATGAGGGCCTGAAAGGAGAGATCTGAATCAAAAGTTAAGCCAAGGTTTTTAACAACGTAACACGATGAGTAAAATGATGGCTTCTGTATTAGGCCAACGCTATGTTAGAATACCTGAAGATAATATAGAGCAGAGACAAGATTCTCAGGAGTTGATGGAGCTCCCTGGAGATCTTTATGATTATGAATTATGATTGTTACGGCTGGCTCGACTGGCTGCAACAAACAAAGTCCAGATGCACCAAAAACAAGACAGAAACTGATCTAAAAACAAACCCAGACATTTATTAATCTAAATTACAAACAAAAACACACAAAGTTCACAAAACCAAAGCTCTCCACACAAATCACAAGCCCCAAAAGAAAATCTCCCCTGCCTCATACTACTGGGCTTATATTGGGCCACAGGCAGGTGGAAGCAATCAGGCAATTAGGTAATTAAACAACTACCTCCACCTGCACTACCCAGGCAAGCAGAGGCAGGGGAAGTAACAATGATATATGAAATGTGTAATTAATCTTTGTTTAAAATAATCAAAAGGGTGGAAATGTAACAGAAATTATGGTGTATATGCAAAGAAGTGTTTATGTAACATATATAATAAGCACATAATCATAGTTATTTATTTAAACAAAGAAAACTATGTGTGTGTGACTAGAATCAACTAAAACTTGTTTTTCAGCTTGTTCTGCTGATGGTCCAATTTGGAAGAATGTGAAAACAGCAGTTGTTTTCCAGATGAAGAAGTAGATCCTAATTGATTTAGAGGCCTGGTCGAGGGGTGAAGATAAACATTGTTAAACGGGCATGACCCCGAGGTCAGGGTGGAGGTGAGAAGGAAAATTACAGAAAGGCAGTATCTGTTAATGTCAGAAATGTATCCATCTCACTGCATGTCATGTTGAGATTCACTCCACATACTGTGTGAAGTAGGCTCTCCAGCTTGATTTTGCGTAAAATAAAGAACGTTCTTTTAAACACAGCAGTGTCTTGTGTCCAGAGGTTTTCTCTCTCACACTTCTTCAGCAGAGATAGTGCTTGGGCACTGAAATTTCCTCGACAGACCCAGTTGCGACCAAGTTTTAACTTTCTAGCTGATGTCTTGAGGTGTTGCTTTAGTATTTATAGATAATCCTCCTTCCTCATGATGCCATCTATTTTCTGAAGTGCACCAGTCACTTTCAGCAAAACACTCCCACAACATGATGCTGCCAGTTGGGATGGTGTTCTTCGGATGATTAAAAGCCTCACCATTATTCCTCCATACATAGCGCTGATCATTATGGCCGAACAGTTCAATTTTTGTTTCATGACCAGAGAACACTCCTCCAAAAGGCTAGGTCTTCATCCTGGTGATCACCTGCAAACTTCATTCTGGTTGTTTATGTCTTGGAGTAGGGGCTTCCTCCTTGTGCGACAGCCTTTCAGGCCATGCTGATGTAGGATTCTCTGAATGGTGGATGTTGATACTTTGGTACCTGATGCCTCCAACTCCTTCACCAGGTCCTTTGTTGTTGTCTTGGGGTTCAGTTGAACCTTTCGGACCAAAGTTCGTTCAGCTCTGGGAGTTCATTTGTGCCTCCTTCCTAAACGATGCAGTGTCTGTGTGGTCCCAAGTTTTTTATATTTGCATACAATTGTTTGTACAGATGCTTGTGGTACCTTCAGTTGTTTGGAAATTGGTCCTAAGAAGAAACTGGACTTGTGGAGGTCAACAGTTTTCTGAGGTCTTGGGTGGGTTGTTTGTATTTTCCCATAGTATCAAGGGCAAAAAGGCAGTGGTTCTAAAGGTAGGCCCTTAAATATAGCCACAAGTGCCAATTAACTCGTATTATGACACTTATCCAATCAGAAGCTTCTAAAAAGTCATTACATCAATTTCTGGAATCTTCCAGATTGTCAACTTGGTGTATGTAAACTTTTGACCCACTGGAATTCTGATACAGTGAATTAAAGCTGAAATAAATCTGTCTCTAATTGATTGTTTTAAAATGACCTCTGATGTGAACAAAGTAGATGCCCTAATTGACTTGCCAAAAGAATGATGGTCACGCTTCTGGAAAGCAATTTCCAGGGGGAGTTTGTCTGCTACCGTTGCTGACAGGTTGAGCATCTTGAGAGCAAGATTCTTGATTTTGAGGGCCAGCTTGCTGGACTCCACAGTTCGCAATTGGTAGAGTTCCAGGAACGGAGTAACTTTAAGGCATTGGTGTGCACACCACAGCTGGGAAGGGGAGAGACTCCAATGCAGGAAGGGACAGATAGTTGGGTGACAGTAGGGCGCAAGCGCAGAAAGGGGCATGAAAACCACATAGGGGCAACGTCGTCTTCCAACCCTTGGAGGAACTGGATCTGGCTCCTGACCTTGAGAGTGGGCAGACTGATGAGCCACTGGGCACCCAGATGGTCACATCCTCCTGGAAAACGAAGTTGGTGATAGTGGGGGACTCAGTTATTAGGGGGGGTGGAAAGCATAGTCTGTTTGCACAAAAAGGAATCCCGTATGGTGTGCTGCCTACCTGGTGCCCAGGTAGGAGATCTCCTAGAACGTGCAGACAGGCTCCTGGCCAGAGCAGGGAGGAATATAGTGGTCATGGTTCACAAAGGAACCAATGACATGGGTAAGGGTAGGTTTAACCTCTTAGCACAAAGTCCCTAGTGGTCAGCACACCGGCATGCCTAGATTGGTCAATTCAGACATTCTGTGCTCCTGCAACCAAATTATAAGTTGAAAACACAAACTCGGTGTTCTAGCTTTATTAGTAGATGATGCAGGACAACTATGCCAAATAAAGAGTTTTGCAGCGCCACCGCTGTCATGCTGGTCATGCATTTACCAAGCACCCACTCCCTGTAGACTCATCTGTAACTACGCCCTCCACCATGCATAACACTCCGGACAATAGTGTCGATCTGAGCATACATGAAAACATTCTTTTATCACTAAAAATTTGTATTCTGTCGTAGCAACAAGATAAAACCAACAATAGCCGAACATATGCCAGTACAGCTGTGAAAAAAAATGCTCACTGAACACTGAAATAAACAAGTTGAATTTTTAAAAAATTATACCACATCATATCTGCAACTAAATATGGAATAAATATACAACCTTATCATTGGTTTTACGCATAGAGATATCCCTTTCCAAACGGAGTGGTCATATATTGTCTTGGACAATTCGTTTCTGAAATATATGCTCATTTGTGACGCTTGGGTACCTTCCAAAATAGCTGTGCATAATACCACACGTTGTTTTTGTCATCCTTTGTAGTACAATGAGTTGATTGACAGTTAACCGATCCAATAGATGACAGAATAAGCTTTCTAACAATGTATAATATGTCTAATTTAACTTTTGGAATAGCGTTTTATAGCTCAGCGTAAGCAGAAGTTTTGTCTCATTATAGCTGCATTACGCATTCAGTCTGTTGTAGCAGTAAAAGACACTGCACCTGGCGAAATTTTATCAATGACTTTTGTTATTTCTTGGAAAATACTATTATTCTTGAAAAATTCTAAGCATGGCTAAGGCTATGTTTGCTGATAGACCTAGCTTATATACTGTTTTCTGGGCTAAGTTAGAACTGTTTGTCTCTATCTACTGAACACAGATAAGATTTCATCATCCAAATGTAAGTGCTACTGCTGAAAATATTTAGTTACATACGTTATTTTTTAAATAAAAAAAGTATTTTAGAATGAGGATATTTCACACTGTAACGTAAGTGTTCGTTGGTTTGCTTGTAGTTTGCATTTAACATATGTACTGGATATGACCTCAACTGGAACATTGGCAAAATGTGATGGATGGTTGAATATTATTTTAATGTCATTCCATCCCCATACAAAAACATCACATACTGTGTACAGCAAAACATACGAGAGTTAATGATTACACATTTAGGTACTGTACCACAATATGATAATTAATGTTTTTGCATTATTTTTTTAATCTGATATCAATGTTTCACCTTCATAAGGGGTAAATGTGTATTCTTCATAATGGACAAAAAACTTTTTATTCAATTTTGGAGAGATTTTGGTTGTGTTTTAGGACCCCTCGATATTTTAAGCCACTGTACCGATGGAAAGCCTGTAATTCCCACTTAAAAATAATGCAACAGTGAGTTTCTTGAGTCAAACAGTAGATTTGTAGTGAAATACATGATTATGTTGTGATTTACAGCAAAGCATAATTTAGACATTTTGGATAGATTTGGAGACGCTGGGTACACTGCTTACTTTTGATTCATAGATCTTTAGTATTCTACGTATCCACCTTTAGATTTTATGAACTTGTGGTAAAGTAGCTTTTGATCCAGGACATCTATAGTTTAACCTTCTGTATATATGCAATCTCTCACTATTTAATTGCGAACTAAAAAAGAGCAAATTCATTTTTTGCCTAGACAATTGCATTTGTGGCACTTTATTTCTTCCAAAATTATGAATATAAACTAATCTAAGCTAGTATTGTAAATGGTACAGTTGTCTTGCTTCATTTCAGCCATTTTTCAGGTCTCTGTGATGTTCACATCCGGAGTTATAAATAGGGTACCAAATTAATTGCAAGGATTGGCCAAAATTGGCATGTGCACTAAAGGGTTAATCAGCACCATAGCATCATCTGAAAAATTATTTAAAGACAAATTAAGTACAGATATTCAAATTTTTTGATTTATGATGGCCTATTTTTCATATTCATATATATTTTTTCTGAATTATAAATGAGTTTCCTGCAAAGATTATACAGATGCAAGAGCAATAGTAAAAATGTTTTTACTTACCCAGCAAGCCGGTAATGAGTTGGAGTTTTGCGTGAGTCCAAGGGGGGATTTGAACTTGGAGCTGTTGATCATCCAAAATTCCCATAGGCAAACCCGGTACCCAATGCGCCAGGGCTGGGGAACAATAATTTACTTCGGGGGGGAAGAAGGAAAAATGGAAGGAAGGGGAGAAGAAAAATGAATGAAAAAAGGGAAAAGGAAAGGAAAAATGAAGAAGAAAGAAAAATTGAAAGAGTTTAGTATTCTTCTCCATGTGTTTTCATGTAGCAATTTTCTAAAAAAAATGGAGAATTACTGAAAATCACTACATTTTTCTTTTTAGGGTAGGAATGCAGAGGTAATGAGTTTGATTCCCACCTGAGACGTATAGAAATTTGATTTTATCGATTATACAAACGCTTTCTCTTTTGTTATTTTATACTTTATTATTTTTATCTATGGTAAACAGACTAATTCTATGTGTATTGTGTAATAAAGTAGCCCTAATGTATTCCATTTGATAAAACAGTAAAGGCTCTTTCAATAAACAATTAATATCTATCAACTATGTATGAAGTTAAACACTTTTATTTAAATAACTTTGAAAAAATAAATGATAATTTATATATAATTATATAATTATAATTATAAATATATTAAACAAATTATAACCACAAATATATAACTATACAAAAATATAGCATGAGCAGATCTTATAAAATTTCACGAATTATCAATATGAAGGATTAATTTTAAACTGTTCACAAGATTGACTTAAAAAATGTTTTATCCATCCATCCACTATCTATAACCGCTTATCCTGAGCAGGGTTACAGGGGGTGCTGGAGCCTGTCCCAGTGTGCATTGGGCGAGAGGCAGGAATACACCCTGGACAGGCCGCCAATCTATCGCAGGGCACACACACCATTCACTCACACACTCATACCTATGGGCAATTTAGAGTTTCCAATTAGCCTACCTGCATGTCTTTGGATTGTGGGAGGAAACCAGAGTACCCGTAGGAAACCCACGTGGACACGGGGAGAACATGCAAACTCCACACAGAAAGGCTCCAAGCCAAGATTCGAACCACCTTGCCTCCTCATGTTATATCGAAAAGATTTAATAAAATATAATATTAGATAACCACGTACAAATATTATTTACAAAAGGGTAAAAACAAGTTTTTAAAACTTCTTTTTAATGTCCTCTAGCCACTGTGGCATGGTCTCTGTGTTTGGGCAGTATAGTGTGCCTTTGTACTGGCTGTACCCTGTTGCATCAGTTCTGAATTGCTCACATTTTCTGCGTGAATTTACAATTGTGGTCTTACTGAATGACTGGTGGGTTACTCTGCAGCCAGTGCACCGGAGGGTAATCATAAGCCGATGTCCAGGACCTGCCACACCTCTTATGAATACCACACCCAGGTGGCTGCTGGCCACACACTGGACCGCGTAAGGCTAAGCTGACATTCCGCTGATGGTAGGGCATCCACACCAGGAGCCTGTGGTTGAGAAAGTGCTCTGGTGTGGGAGCCCGGTTGTAGATCAGGTGGTTGGTAGCACAGCTTCAGGTCACTCCGCAGCCTCTGGTATTCTCACAGTGAAGCTGCAATCGTCTTCTGGTCTGCCAACGGGATGCCTTGCCTTGTCTCTGGGGGGATTGAGCCAGAAGATCAGCTGAATCAGGCAGGATAGCACAGGGAGTGAACACAGGCAGGACTGATTACAGTGCTGGTGGGAGCAGGTGCAAGACCAGCTGCAGCAGATCCAGTCTGATAGTATAGGGCATATGTGGACAGTGTGACAAACACACATATACATGCACAAATATACACACACAAGCACCGTTAGTTGAAAAAAAATCCAGGTGGACAGGAAACGTGGTAGGAGTAAGAATACAAATACAATCACACTAAAGACAGCAGCTAATGTAATTTCATAATATGTCATAATGGCTTCAATTAATATATATATAAACTAATCAATGTATGAGCCAAAGATAAATTGCATTTAATATGAAACCATATAATTAAATCATGTGTGCTCCAACAAACCTGAGCAGACTTCTTGGCCAAATTAAGGTTTGGCATTGCAGCAGCATTACATGTCGGCCACTCGACTGTAATCTCGAATAAACCGTCTGTAGAAATTTGCAAACAAAAGGAAATGCTGGTGTTGCTTCAGGGAGGAGGGTTTGGGCCATTCTGCCAAGGCTCAAACCTTTTCCGGACCCGTACTGATCTGTCTACTCTTGATGATATAACCTAAGAAGCTTACAGATGTTACGTGAAATTCGTATTTCTCCGCCTTGACGAACAGCTTGTTTTCGAGTAGGTGCTGTAGCACTTGCCTTATGTGTTGTATGTGCTCTTCCAGGTTGTGGGAGAATATGAGAATATCATTGACGTAGACAAAAACGGAGCGGTTAAGAAGATCCCGGAGCACGTCATTCACCAGAGCCTGAAAAACAGCAGGAGCATTAGTTAACCCAAAAGGTATAACTAAATACTCAAAGTGGCCCAGAGGTGTGGTAAACGCGGTCTTCCACTCATCGCCCTTATGCGAACCAGGTGGTAAGCGTTCCGGAGGTCAAGCTTGGAAAAGACAGCAGCTTCCTGGAGGGGTTTGAAAACAGAATTAATTAGTAGTAAGGGATATTTATTCTTTACCGTTATACTGTTGAGTTCCCGGTAATCAATGCAGGGGCGCAGGGTCTGACCTTTTTTGGAGACAAAAAAAAACCCTGCCCCAACTGGGGAAGACGATGGTCTTATAATCCCTGCCGTGAGGGAGTTGCAAATGTATGTCTCCATCGCCTTCCTCTCAGCTTGGGACAGGTTAAACAGGCGACTAGCAGGTAGAGGGGCTCCAGGGAGCAGATCGATAGCGCAATCATAGGGACGATGGGGAGGCAGTGAGTGCGCGCAATGTTTGCTGAACACTTCACGCAGGTCGTGGTACACAGGAGGCACAGCGGCGAGGTTCGGCGGCCTGTGGAGGAATGGCGATCTCTGCTGGTGCAGGAACAGACTTCAGGCAAGCTGAATGACAGAGGGAATTCCAACTCAGTATCTTGCCGGTAGACCAATCAATGTGAGGGTTGTGGATTCTGAGGCAGGACTGGCCAAGCACTATGGGAGAATTTGGGGAGGGAATAACATGGAATTGGATGGTTTCGTGGTGGTTGCCAGACACTAAGAGACGCAACGGCTCGGTGACGTGAGTGACTCGACTAAGGGCTCTGCCATCTAGAGCACGGGTATTTAGGGGAACCTGGAGGTGCTTGGTGATGATGCCTGTGCGTGAAACGAATCTGCGCCGGAATCAACTAAAGCGATCAGTGGGTGTGAAGTAGGGCCCTATTGCAAAGTGGCGGTGAATTGGAGACCGGACGGAGTGGCGAGAGGCGAAGTGGTTTGGCTCACCAGTGCCCCCAACCTCACTGGCGAGCCCGCTCTTTTGGTCGAACTGGGCAGGAATAATGGAAATGACCAGGCTGACCAGAATAAAGGCAAAGCCCCGAAGTCTACCTACGGAGGCGCTCTTCCGGTGAGATGTGGGTCTTTCCTATCTCCATCGGTTCCTCAGTGACGACGGTGGGACTTGGGGAACTGACAGGAGCATAGGGTCTGGGCGATGGACCAGGACTGGGTCGCACGGCCAGCGGAGGAGGTGCAGGACGTCGGGTCTTCTCCCGGCGGCGCTCTCGGAGACGGTTGTCCAATATAATAGCAAGGGAAATCAGGGAATCAAGAGTATGACATTCCTTCCGAACTACAAGTTCGTCTTTAACAGAGTCGGAAAGGCTATTGTGAAAAATAAACCGGAGCGCCGCATCGTTGCATTCCGACTCAGCAGCCAGAATACGGAACTCCATGGAGTATTCAGAAGCACTGCGGGAGCCCTGCTGCAGGGATAAAAGACGCCGCTCTGCCTCCCTGCCACACACCGGGTGATCAAACACCTTCTGCATCTCCTGAATTAAATCTGAATAGGAATGGTTAGCTGAGCTGGGGCTATCCCATACCGCTGTTGCCCAAGCCAGAGCTGAATCCTTAAGAAGGCCCCGAATAAAAGCGATCTTAGTTTGATCCTCCCTGTACGTGCCCGGTTTCTGGGAAAATACCTGGGCACACTGCATCAGGAAGGACTTGCATCTGCCCAGGAAACACGAGGGATATGACATATAGCCTGGAGACCATTTCAAATTGAACTTTCCTTTTAAAGAATCACAACTGAATTTTGAAATTGGCATGATCTCAGTCTTGGACCAGTTTATTTTGTAACCAGATAGATCGCCAAAGTATTGTAAAAAGTGTTGGAATTGAATGTAAGGGGTCTTGTACGTAAAGTAAAATGTCATCTGCGTACAGAGAAATAACATGACTTTCACCTCCAAACTTAATACCTTGTATATGGTCATGTGATCTTATTATTGCAGCCAGGGGCTCAATAGCAAGAGCAAATAATAGTGGAGACAGTGGACAGCCTTGTCTTGTCCCTCATGACAGCTTGAAGGGAGATGAGTGCTGAGTTTTTGTCTTAATGATTGCCATAGGGGAAATATAAAGAATGCGGATCCAGGAAACGAAGACAGGGCAAAAATTAAATCTTGATAAGATGGATATTAAATATTCCCATTCAAATCTATCAAATGCTTTTTCAGCATCGATAGAAATAGCCACCATATGGGGTAGCACAATCTTTGGTATGAAAAAGAATATCAAAGTACCTACGTATATTTTCCGACAATAGATGACCCTGGACAAAGCCTGTTTGGTCAGAATGGATATGACTAGAAGCCACTGATTCAAGACGGAAAGTTAGAATTTTAATAATGATCTTGTAATCGACTTTTAAAAGTGACACTGGCCTATGTGAGGCACACAACAAAGGATCCTTGTCTTTCTTTTTAAGTAAAGTAATAGCAGCTACGTAGAGGGACTGTGGAAGTAGCTTTTTCTCAAGACAGGCTGAAATCATAGAAAGAAAAAAGGGCATCAGCTTCTCAGAAAACTGTCTGTAAAATTCAACTGGAAGCAGTGGTGGCTGGTGATCTTTGGGGGGCGCAGCTTTGGGGGGGACAAACAAACCGAAGCAGCACTTCATAGCTCAGCAAAAAAAAAAAAACTCTAAAAACAACACAACACACTGTAATGTTGCCAAAACACTGGCCAGTAGCACTACTTGAACATATTTTGCCCTCCTTAATAATATAAAATAATATGTAGAGATGACAAAATGCCCATTTCACCTACATCACCTAAAGTTACCAACAGGCAACAGCTTCCAATTTGATTTTGGAACCAATTTTTAAGGAATGGTGACAGGCGCTGACAGACTACCAGACGCATTGTACGAGTAAACCATTTTTATTTTATAATTATTTCGCATTTAGGGGGGTGGCGCCCCAGCGCCTCGCATTAATGAACCGCCACTGACTGGAAGACCATCCAATCCTGGTGCCTTGCCATTTTGGAGGGAATACATAGCCTTCAAAATCTCCTCTGGGGTTACATCTTTATCTAGATGTAACCCTCCCACCACAATGCTCATTTACATTATATACATAGGTAATACTGAAACCTATGAAACTTCCACTAATACACTAAAATGCATGGGAGGAGCTGTGATGGGATGCACCAGTTTACTCTATGTCTAGGGATCTCACCTGGGAGTCTGGGAGGCCTCAGGTAGCTTTAAAGATGTAAGTATGTAGCTATACTGCTTTCGAACAATGACTCCCATGCATAAACACTTTGACTCACGAGCCCCCACTTTGAGCACTCACACTCAAAGAACCAGTTATTTTATTAACCTAAAATGGTGCTCTACTTGTGCGTAACATTTGACTCCATGTATAAGAAGTAAAACCACAATACCAAAATACACCAAATTAGAATGGGCTTAATCAATTTCAAAAGAAAAACATGCAATAACACTATACACAATCCAGAATATATCTTTAACTACAATAGTGGCATTTAAAAAAAAAAAAAAAAAACAAAACACCAAAGTGCCATCAACTTGACGCCATTCAAACTTAGGCAGCTCATACACACTGCATGGCCCCTTTTAACTGTCACAGTATTAAATGAAAGAAATGAACACGAAACCAAAATAACAAACTAAAGAAAATAACCCGGGGTTTTAGGCTGTTCGTGCACAGTTTGTCTTTATACGTTGACGCGCATGTTGGAGCTCATATGAATCCACACAAGAATAATGTTGAGGTTTACTCACACACACAGGAAAACAAGTCAATGGCGATCCGAATGCAGGTCCGACACAAACACACTCGTCCATCCGCGTGCTGTTATCTTCGTGTGGCTAGCTGCAGGTTAGCTAGCCCGAAACAGTAGAGAAAACACTTCGTCGAGAAAAAAATAAGAAAAATTGGAATTTACACCAAAACGTCCGCACCTTCCAATCCCGTACCGCGACTTAATTCAATGACGATGGCGAAAACCGATAATCAATTCCAAAACGTGCATTCAGTTAAACAGTTTAACGATCTCTCCTGCACCGTGCACCATCTGCTTCTCTCTTGAGTTCGAGTCTTCTCCTGCAACCCCTAACTAGTTCCCACTTGACTTCTTGTCGAACCCCCCATCACGCAGCGTGATTGGACAACATATCTTTTAATCAGCACTGCAATAGGTGCCAGACAGTTCACTAAAAGTTCAACTAGACCTTCACTCTCCGTGAACTTTCTAAAGTAGTTCTCGTTTTATCAGCTTCTATCACGTGAACCAATTATCTAAATCACCCAGTTGCATAGGATAAACTGCAGCTAGCCCCACATGAATGGCACAGAAAAAAAACACTGGCCTCTCTGAACAACATTACCTCACCCAAATCCAAGAATTAATGAATTAATTAAATTACATTGCAAATATCAGATCAAATTGGCAAACATCTTCCAAGGGCACTACATAGATAAGACCTCCTTTCAGTTGTCAAGAAGGGTAGAGGGATATCTTTCAAAAAGGAATCAAGGGTTTCCCCACTACAATGATAGTTGGATTTATACAGTTCACTATAAAATTCTTTGAATGTCTCAGTGATTTTAACTGGGTCCAATGTTACACAACCATCAGCCCGTTTAATCCGCAAAATAGCCCGATCCTCTGATTCCTTCTTTATTTGCTATGCCAGTAATTTACCTGCCATTTCACCTTGTTCTACAACCCTTTGCTTTGTTTTTAAAATACTCAATTCAATAGAATGTGTGTTTATGTTACTGTATTTCATTTTCAAATTATCAAGCTGGCAGAGTATAATTGGGTTTTTAGATGAACAGTGAAGTTTCTCCAGCTTTTTAATTTCTTGTTAAAAAGAAATTCATCTTTGGATTTGGTTTTAATGGAGGAAGAAAATGTCATGATTATCCCTCTAATGTAGGCTGCTTTCAATGTGTCCCAAACTATTAAAGGACATACTTTTGAGTCCTGATGCAGGGCAGAAAAAGTGTCCAAGTGGGCATTTACATAGTCAATAAACTGTTGGTTGACTAGCAATGATGCATTAAACCTCCAGCTTTTAGATGATGCAGGAGGTCCATCATAATCAATTGAAAAAAATAGCGCAGAATGATCTGATAATATTCTTGCCAAGTAAACACATTTTGATATCTTGGAAACAAAAGATAAGGAAACAAAAAAAAACTATTCTTGAATAAGTATTATGTACAGGAGAGTAGAATGAAAAGTCCCGGAAGTAACGGAAGATCTGTCCAAATTAGCATCCATAATACAATTTAAATCACCCCCCCCCCCCCCCCCCCCAAAAAGATGGGAATCTTGTATCAACATTAATGTGAGATCGTTAATGAATTTGGGGTCATCATGATTAGGACAGTAACAGTTTAAGAAAATGACTTAAACTTGGTCAAGAAGACCCCTTACAAAAATAAATCAATCATTTTTATCAGACGTGACTTCTTCAGGGAGAAATGTTATATTCTGCCTGATGAGAATTGTAACACCTCTTGAGTTGGAAGTGAAAGAGGAGTGAAATACTTTCAAGGCGCAGCCGAGGTATGGAGTGTGTCCAGTGTGTCCAGACAATGGAGTGGTATCTCTGCTGTTTGCAGATGACGTCGTTCTCTTGGCTTCATCATACTGTGACCTTCGATGTGCACTAGAGCGGTTTACAGCTGAGTGTGATACGGTCGGGATGAGGATCAGCACCACCAAGTCTGTGGCCATGGTACTCTCCTGGAAAAAGATGGTTTGCCCTCTTCAATAAGGGAGGCGCAACTACCCCAGGTGGAGGACTTCAAGTATCTTGGTGTCGCATTCACAAGTGAGGGAAAAAGGGATTCGGAGATGGGCAGCCGTCTAGGTGCAGTGGCCGCAGTAATTCGGGCATTATATCGGACGGTGGTGGTGAAGAAGGAACTGAGCCGAAAGGCAAAGCTCTAGATTTACCAGTCGATCTTCATCTTTACTTTCACCTATGGTCATGAGCTATGGGTAGTGACCGAAAGAGTGAGATTGCGAATACAAGTGGCCGACATAGGGTTTCTCCATAGGGTGGCAGGGCTTACTCTCCTTGATAGGGTGAGGAGCTCAGCTATCCGGGAGGACCTCAGAGTAGAAACGTTGCTCCTCCGCATTGAAAGGAGTCATTGAGGTGTTTCGGGCATCTGATCCTGGGCGCCTCCCTCTGGACGTGTTCTAGGCTCGGCCACCAGGGAGGAGACCCAGGGGGAGACCTAGGACACGCTGGAGGGATTATATCCAAAGATTGGCCTGGGATCGCCTGGGGATCCACCGGGATGAGTTAGCAGAAGTTGCTGGGGAGAGGGACGTCTGGGCTGCTCTGCTTGCCCATTTTCCACCGCGACCCTGACCTGGATTAAGCGGTTTAGAGAATGGAGGGATGGATGCATGGATAGACAGTTCTTTGAATATGTGAGTAACTTAGCATTTTTGTGCATGAAAACGTGTTTTTCTTCAGATACGATTCAACAATAGACAGATGGCTATTAAAAAAATTTGACATGAACTGCATACTATCTTCACATCATATGTTATTTGTTATTTAGTGGAATATTAGGATCATAATATAGGATATAATAGAAGATTATAAAGGCTGTAAGAGTCTTCATCTTGGATTAGCTGAAGAGTCAACTGTAACTGTACATGTTTTTGTTCAGATATCATTTCTTTTTCTAATGTGTTTGTTATAAGTGATAATAATAATGCACTTAGGCTATGAGAGACATGCATACACATAAATATTCAGTCCTTTTACCTTTACCATGAATGACAAATGAATTCAAGTGTTTATCATATATTTTTAAATATGAAACACTAATTGTTTGTATGTCGGTAGAGGATCTATAGGGCCAGCTAACATTTATTTAGGAATGTGGCATTTGCAGGGTGGCTACAGTAACCTAGTTAAAAAGGAGTTAACCCCTTTGCACAAGCCCCCCTACTGGTCTGCACGCTTGCTGACATAGTTTTCTGGAGTAAGTCAAAAGAGGAGAATGACAGCATTGATTCTCTGGCTGCGTCCGAATAGTCTTTTTTTGTTTAGGAAGGTTCCTAACTGAGTGAAATTACCCGAAAGTATCTAAGTGGCAGCCATGATAAGTGCTGGTCGAATTCTCTAAATGCTAAGGAAAGGTGATTCAGTGCTTCCTTTCTAATCTCCTTTAGCATAGGGCACACTGGACCGCCCTTCACGAAAGGAATGGAGATAATGCTGTCCCACAATTCCTTGCGGCAGCAACATTTAAAGCGACGCACCATCCGGCTGTTCACGTCATGAAAACAAACGACCAACATGACTGAGTTGTGTGGTGGTTCTTAAGCTATTATATGCATAGGCTTATAATCAGATCATAATCAGCATATTAACCATAACACAGAAGTCTGTCTTTCAAGAAAAAGGGATATGAGACGTTTTTAGCCAGATGATGTTTTTAATTCAACATGTTTAAAACTTAAGAATGATGATATGTACAGTAGTAGATTTGTAGGCCTAACATGTTATGCCTATCTTGCATTAAATTTAACAATTATTTTCATACAATCATACTAATTGGGATTCACGTCTATAAATATGAATGGACAGGAGGGTGAGCTTGAGCAACCATTCTCAATGTGACAACCACTTTTGTGACTGGTAGTCTATATTCCTTTTTTTATTTCAATTCCAACCTTAGTAATGAAGTAATTTTTTTCACTGGGTTGTCCATGTTTATGTAGCCTGCATGAAACAACATGGTAAGAATGCATGGGGCGAAGTATCTGAGTTGCTCTTTTAGTAGTCCATCTTCGGAACATTGTAGTTTCACCACGGCAGACCCACGTCAATAACATCCGCCGTCGCATAATTACGTAGTGTGGGCAGGAAAAACGGGCCCCGGCCTGGGCCAGGAATGCCGGGGTCGCTCTCCTCCACACTGTTGAATGCTTCTTCAAAAGATGCACACTTCTCAGAGTCTGATGCAACTAGGTTTATTGTAAGTGAATCAAAGATTACATACAAGAACCCGGGCTGATCTGCGCAGTTCAATACAATTAACAGTCACTCATAAGTAAAGACAATACATCCGATCACTCTCCAAGCATTCCCAAAACACACTCTCTCCCCCCTCCTGGGCCAACGGCTTCTTATATCCATTTTTCTCTATGGTTCCATTGTGTAGGTTAACTTTAGTGCTTCCCACATAAACATGTTGATTACGTCCTGTTTTGACACCCTTATTTCCCAATTCTCAGACATCATTATTTATCAGCCCCTTCCCTCCTTAATTTTTTAAAAATAGTAGTGCTCGTCTCCCGCTCGAATCTCCCTCCCCCTTCTATCACTTTTCTGTCAACACATTTTCCAAAAAAGGCAGAAGCTTCCGTTAGTTCCACAAATGTGCTTTTATACAGCTTACTCAGCAGGGCAGAAATTATGTGTGTATTATGTGTTTGTTCTAATCGCACTTATTTTAATATGAGGCGCTTCCCTGCTGCCAGTTGTTATCTTATGACCAAGGTCGACCTTGGTCCACCTGTAACCTTCCTCCTTTGCCAGCCGGATGATACGTTAGGGAGGAGACGGCTGGTGCTCATTAATACATTTCTTTCCCATATACACTGGGCCTGTGCTCTCTAACTACATATCTTTCCCAATACAATGGGCTTGTGTTTTCTGAGTACATCTATATTTATTTCCCACAGTAGGCTTGTGTAAGTGTAGTCAGATTCTCTTAGCACCGCGGTTGTCTTTTCCTAAGTCCTTATGAATTCTCCTTCACATCTCATGCATTCAGAAGAGTTCTCTCAACCAGGTTGCTCAGAAAATACAAACTTGTTTCTACGGTCAGAAAAACAGTAGGTATTTCCCACAAAGAGTTCAACAAGACTGCAGACAACCCACGTCCATGGTTCACCTATCAGAGAACTGGTAATCAAAAGACCATGGACATAGTCAAAACTTTCTTAAGTCGAGATGACAATAGTTGGGCATCAGCGGGGAAGAATGAAATAATCACAAGATTCAAAAAGAAGAAACAAAAGAGGTTCCTCTCTGACACGATGCTGAATTTGCATCAGAAATTGATGCTGGATATGCCTCATCTGAAGCTGTCCTATTCGCTTTTCTGCAGGACGAAACCTTTTTGGTTTGTTGCCCCAAACATCAATAACAGGGAGACGTGTCTGCAAAGTGCATGACAATACCCAAATGAAAGCAGACAGGCTCAAGCACCTTGGCATTATTAACTCACAGAGCTTGAGCAAAGTTGCAGAGGAGTTGTGCTGTGACACACAGGCTAAAGCTTGCATGTACAGGAAATGTCTCTCATGTAAGAGCAAGTCACTCACACACATCACAAGTACATCAGGAAAAGGAGCCACATGATGGTACCAGTGGCTCACGAAAAAAAAACATTATGAAATAGAAAAGAACGGAGAAATAGAGAAGATCACTGTGACAAAAACTGTTAAACAGAGATGTGAGGGCAGCCCAGAGCACCTTTTGGAAGATTTTGAGAGAGAAATAAAAGCCAAAGTGTGCAAACACCTCTTCACCATCCATCATCAGTACACACAGCTACAATCCTTGCACAGATCTCTGAAAGAAGACAAAGCTATTCTTCACATTGACTACGCAGAAAACTTGCAGTGAAAATATGCGAAGGAGGTGCAGCAAGTCTACTTTGGAGCATCCCACAGGCAGACAACACTGCACAATGCTGTTGTGTACACCACAGATGGTACACTGGCATTCTGTGCCTTGTCGCCTTCCATGAAGCATGATCCTCCTGCCATTTGGACTCATCTTGAACCAGTTCTTCAGTTCCTGAAGGAGAACCATCCAAGGATCCAAAAACTCTCCTTCATCAGCGATGGGCCGACAATGCAATATAGAGGAAAGAAGAAATTCTGTCTCTTGAGCACCATTCTTTTACAGATGGGATTTACCGCAGTAAACTGGAGTTTCCTGGAAGCTTGTCATGGCAAAGGGCCTGCCGATGGCGTTGGAGCCACCATAAAGAGAACTGCTGATTCACAGTTCGCCAGGGGTACTGACATACCCACAGCGAAAGCTTCCTCTCACCAAAGTCAAGCTCCTTTATGTGGAGGAAGAACAGATATACAGAGTAAGTGCACTCCTTCCAAAAGAGCTGACCACCATCAATCATCATTATAAAGCATATACAGTTGGCCCTTATGATGCTTAAGATGAAACATTGACATCACATTGAAAACCAATGCAAAAACATTGTGACACACTGTGGTACACATACTTTTATATAGCACATATCAGCTGACAGTAACTTTGAATGAGTATTTTCCATGTCCTATGTGAAAATTATAACCCATGGAGATACCAATATCCCAAATTATTTACAATACAATTACAGTAAATAATATTCCACCATCAGAGAAATGTTGGTGATGTTCAAGCTTCATGGTAAACTGGTACAAAGATAACTCAAAACTAAGCCAGCTACAAATGCATACACAACAGGACATGAAATGCCCGCATTAGAGAATATCACAAACCTCTTGAAAGACACTCTATTTCATTGTGAGTGGTACAAATTCTAAGCAAGCACGAAACCGTCCAGACCCACGGAGCAGCTGTACAAAGTGTCATGAGTAAAACGCGGCTAAGTGTATAGCTAGCTAGCTATGGCATGTCCTCACCCCTGTAACGTTATTTGTTGTCCTCCGTGTGTCCATACATCTGTATCGGTGGTACGTGCTAACTAGGTGAACTAAAGTAGGTGAAATGCTAACATGTTAGGGTTAGCTAAAGTAACGTTAGGCGATAATACTGTGCTAAAAATCTTGTGTCGTTCGAAGTGGTGATTTTGGGAGATGCACATGTGTCCCACCAAACGTCCCTCACAGGTAGTCCATGAGTGAGTGACCACAATTTGCCATGCATAGCCCACGGCGGTAGGCAGTCCTGCGCGCCTTGGGAAAAAGCAGGCCACAACCAGCCACTATGGTAACATTTCCCAGGGTACATTAACAATGCCCCTATGAGAACTGCTAGACCTGTTAGTTAACCCTCCAGTTCATATATGCTGAACATTCTTAGCGAAGGCTAACAGTTATCTCTTATGATTAATGCTAATTGTTCGTAGTATTTGGATTATCACCTTTGACAAACAGACAATATAATTCACTTGACCATAGGAATCTGTCTGTTCTCCCCCTTTCCCCCCTCCACAGACATGAAAGGAAACCTCTTTGGGGCAATTAAGCCATGTTGCAGGCATTATTTCTATACAAACCTGGGGGCTCCTGGAGTTTTCTTTCCTTTGAAAGTTTATTGCTTTATTACCTTCTGAAGGGAACTCAGAGACCCAGAGATCAGCACATGCCCTTTCCAAGAGAATGTTCCTTTTGATTAAGTTAGAATGAAATCTGTAACATTTAATAGAAATCACTGAGTGAAAATCTGAATGTCTATATTGATATTGGCTATTCGTCTGGTCTGATCGTTGGAATCAACGTTTTCAGGGAAATCCCAGCTTCAAGTGAAAACCCACGTGGTGCAATTGGTTTTGGAAAATATGGAAAAGGTGGAAAGTACAACTGGCTGGCTTTATCAATTATTTGTCTATAAATATCACCTATTGTTGTCAGAAGCAGTAGTAAACCATGTTTTTTTGGGGTGTTCAATAACCCAGCTGGATTACCACCTAACATACTCATGTACTCATGTCTTTATAAAGGGCTTAGAACCCAGAATCTTTTGGTAATAATATCATAGTGCTTAGCCCTGTTTCCCACAACATAAGGCAATGTTACTATGTAAATTTGCTAACTTTCAGATAAGACAATCCTTGTCTGACCCTGCTCCCACAGCCCCTCATTTCACACCTGACCCAATCAGTGCAGCTACACGGCTCCCCCTCTTTCTCAACCATTTCCCCCTCCCCTCTTGGAACAACATAAAAATTCAGACTTTTCTTAACTTCAGACTTAGTCAGTATGTCAGAGTAGAGGGTTTTTGGGTACATAACTTCAGCGAGTTAACATCTGTTGTGGTGGACCCTTGGGGGTTGATATCTGCTGTTGCCATCTGAGGAGTCTGAGCCTTGCACCTGGGCTTGGTGTTGGGTACAGGGTCTGACATTTTTGTCGAACCGAACAGCACATATGGCATTTTTACATTTTTATCCCTGGCTTTTTGGAATATTCAGCTATTTTTAGTTTTTGAACTTTAGTTCTGGTTTTCTTAGGACTGTCTTGGAAGAACAAGTTGTGGTTTTGTATTTTTTTCCTTTCATTTCTTTTGTGACTTGTCTCTATCAGTAATATTATTTTTTTAGGTAGTGAACCTTCGTCTTTAGATTAGACATTGCATATTTGTAATGTGAACTGAACTGTGTTCTTGGCTATAAGTAGCTGTACGAAATTAGTATTGCACCTTATTGAACCTGTGTTTTGTAGTTGTCCAATGACCATGATATGCACTTTTTGTCCGTCGCTTTGGATAAAAGCGTCTGCTAAATAAATGTAATGTAATGTAGTGTAATAAATCTATTCATTTTAATCTGGTTGTGAGTTGGCCATTTTGATAAAGGTTGATCCACCAGGTTGCTCTGCCTATCATTGAATTAAACAATTTAAGTAATAATTGATATTTTTGATAATAATTAACAAATTAAATCAACTAAATTCAGTTTGCAAGTGAGGGGTTGGTACTTGTGTTCTGCATTCCAACAGGAGCTCCAACAGATGGGCCTCCAGTATGCCAACAGAAAGCAGGCGAGAATTTTTATTTGTTATATTGGAGGGCCAGAGGGAGGAGTTGAAGGCCAAATTTAGTGCTACAAAGTTCTTCAGCCTCTTGTCATATGACTCTACAGACAGTGAAGTCACTGAAGAGGAGATCCTTTACACCCACTAGACCATCAAAGGGGAGGCAACCATTCACTTTTCAGCTTGGAGGCAGCGGCATTATATATTGGCTGCCGTTGAGGTTGGGGCCTCAAGGGTAGGCTATTTCACATATACTAAACACACATTGTGAAAGTAGTACAAATGGAATGACTGAACTTTTTATCTTCTTATCTTGTTGTGGAATATATTTTATTTAGGTGTTACCTGGCTGACGTGAGAAATTTGATAGCAATGGGACAGACGTAATGACAGGTCATGTGGAGGGAGTTGCTGCCAGGCTGAAGGAGAAGATCCCACACCTGTATGCCATTCACTGCATGTCCCACATAATGGAAGTGGCCTATAAAGATGCAATGAAAGCCACAAGTGGCTGGCTTTCTCAAGCCGGCCAAGTCAGAGGGAGTCGTGGTATATGCCTGATTCATGGGGGGTGTGCTAGAGCAGCTTACGTGGCTGTCCAGCATAATTCAAAGAGAGACTCCAGCCTGGCTGATGTGCTTACACGACTGAAGTGCCCGAAGATGATGCACAGACAGTAGACTCGAAAATGCAAACTATAATTAGATCTGCTTTTCATGACTGGAACAATTTCACAAGTCACAGCATTACCTTTTGCTAAGTGATCATGAAAAATGTATTCCCCCTCCCAAACTTCATTTCAGTTCAGGTCCTCAGTATGAGAAATATAAAGCAGAGAGAGCAGAAGCCAGGTTCAGGTCATAGTTCAGGGTCTTATTAGATGCTTGCAGGGCAGGTTTGAGGAGGGAACCAGGCAGGACATTTTTGATGCAACAAAGGTCATTGACATAAAAAATCACTAGCAGTCAAAGGACAACATTTAAGGCAATTTTGAATTTGGTCTGTTGAACAGTTTATAGGTAGGCTATGGATAAAAAACCGCTGTCATGTCTTCATGGAAACGAAAATGAAACAAAAATGTGCAAAAACACCCTTAAATGCTGAGAATTGAAACTTTAACCACATGTGAATTGTTTGGTTACAGTTGGTTACAATACGCTTGTATATCCTTCTGCTTTTTTTAAACTTTTTGGTATAGTGTTTTTTTACTGACAAGTTTCTGACAAAGTTGCCTAGATCATTAATGTACAAATTTATTTTGTTGTATTTGTTACAGTGTCTGCCGGCCCTCTCTAGAGGGCGCCATCCGCTCTGTTACTTTTTGTGCTCTGTGTTAAGTAGTTCATTGATTGTATTAGCGTTCTGTGAGTTTTGCTTGTGTCAGTTTCATTAGCGCAGTGTTCACACCTGTTAGTGTTTGAATTTATGCCCTTGTATTTCCTGTTGCATCACTTAATCTTTGTGTTTGTCTTCTCTTGTGCTATTCTCTCACTTTCCCTTGGCCTCCCTTGTTGCCAATGTTTTTTTTTTGCCCAGTGTCTTTTTTTGCTCTATATTTTCTTACAGATTTCTCTTTTTTTTAATCTTTATTCTGCTCTGCTGTTTTTGGCTTCTTTCCTGCACTTGGGTCCACTGCCTTGTCCCCTGCCTGACAGTATTAATATTATTGATGTAAATATCATAACTCATAGAAGAATGTACTGTTTATGTGAAAGGATAATTGGAAAACGTGTATTCATGGAGGTAAAAATAGAGCTTGTAACATTTTATCTGGGCTATTGGAAATATTTGGCTACTGCCAAAAATCCTTAAGAGCCACACTTGACAACCAATAAACAAGAAACAGCAATATTTAAACTTCTAATGCTTTTTTTGAAGATCATAAGAGGAAGTGAGTTCAGGCCATAAGGAGGGAGGATGGTCAAAGTATGTCTGTAGTGCACATTTTACAGAGGGAGACCAGTTAACTCTAACATTTCAGTAACCTGTTAATAATAAATAGTTCATATTTCTGTGAATATAATAATGCAGATACAGTATTTTCAGTTTGAGGGATGTGTTGGCAACATTACAATACATTACAAAGTTGGTTCAGCTTCTTGCTTTTTTCAGGCTCACACTAGTGCTGCAGAGGTTTTTTATTTTTTAAAATTTTTTTCTAAACTTTATTTTGATTTTTCTATTCAGAGAAATAGGTACAAAGTTACAGGTGACATCTCCCATTCTAAACCCCTTCCCAACTCCCATCCCCATCCCTTCCAAGATCAACATACATACATACAAATAAATTTATCAAACAATAAACAAAAACAATGATATCTAAATAGACTGTACATGCTTAAAAGAAAAAAAAAAGTGTGCAAGATGTATACATATAGACTGAGTCAGACTATGAAAGTTCTCTTCTTTAGTATCTTAGCGCTATAATTTTGGTAGAAAAAGGGCACCGGGTTAGTTGGCTATTGCAAGAAGAGGCTTAATTCAAGAAAAAGACAAAGTTTCTAAGTATCCTATAAAAGGGGACCAAGTTGTATAAAACTTTTTCCGAGACCCACGTACTGAATACCTGACTTTTTCTCATTTCAGAGAAGTCATTATCTCTCTGACCCATTGTATAAATGAAGAGGGCTTTGTTGATTTCCAATTGAGAAGAATGAGACGGCGGGCCAAAAGAGATGCAAATGCAATAGTGTTTTCCTGATGAGCAGATAAATTCTCCTCTAACTTTACCACACCAAAAATGGCAGTGATAGGGTTGGGGTCAAGCGTTCTATCACACACATGCAAGAGGGATTCAAAAATGGGGTTCCAGAAATTATTCAATGACTGACATGTCCAAAACATGTGGCCCAAAGTGGCAGGGCTTTGGTGGCATCTGGGACATTTGTGATTTACTGGGGTATATTTTAGCTAGTCTAGCATTTGAGAAATGCAGTTGGTGAAGGACTTTGAACTGTATTAATCTATGTCTTATACAGAGGGATAAGGTATGGATGCACGCTATACTGTCTTACCATATCTGCTCCGATAATTCTCCCCCAGTGTCCTCTTCCCAAGCTGGTTTGTTGTCAGCCCAGGTAAGGGGCTTAATGTGCTGGATCACGGTATACACTCTGGAGATTAGGCCCTTCCCATACGGGTTAAGATCTAAAAGGTCTTGTACCGAATCAACTAGGGGAGTACGAGGGAAGGATGGAAAATGCTTTTTAGCAAAACTCTGAACCTGCAAGTATCTAAAAAAGTGTGATCTGGGGATATTATTGTTACTACATATGTAATCAAATGTTTATTGATAACAATAACAAAAGTCAGAGAAAAATATAAGACCATTTCTTTGCCACAACTTAAACGCTGAATCAATTTGTGATGGTAAGAAAAGGTGGTTAAGTGTTAGCGGAGAAAAGGTGCTTGCTTGCTTAAGATTTAGGTGTCTTCTGAATTGATTCCAGATTCTAAGGGAATTTTTTACATTGGGATTTGCAATGTGGGTATCCGGATTTAGAGGTAATGGAGAGGTCAGAAGCAATATAGGGGAAGTAGGGAGGCTGGCCTGCAGCTCCATAAGCGACCAAGTCGGGCCTTCTCGGTCAGAAAACGTGGTAATCCAGTAAGGGAATTTAGATGTTTTCTGCCCAGTAATAATGCATGAAACTGGGTAGACCTAGTCACCTTCTGGTTTTGACATTTCCAGATATACCTATCACATATGCGGGTTAGGCTTATTCCAAATGAACGTAGAGGTACATTTGTCCAGTTGTTTAAAAAATGACTTTCGTAGAAAAATGGGGATCATCTGGAACAAGTATAAGAATCTTGGTAGCACAGTCATTTTAACAAAATTAGTGTGCCCTGCTAAAGAAATAGGGAGATTTGACCACCGTGCTAAATCCATCTTGGTGCGATCCAGTAATGGGGTAAATTTATATTTAAGAAGTGCTGCGAATGTACGTGTTACATGTATCCCCAGATATGTAAAGCACGTCAGCTCTATTTTGAATGGAAACTGGTCATATCTTGTTTTCTCTGCTAACTTGTTAATAGGAAAAAGTAGGCTTTTTGTAAAATTTAATTTATAACCTGAAAATTTCCCAAACTCTCTGAATACTTCTAGTCAATGAGGTATGGAGTTTTCTGGGTTCGCAATATAAAGGAGCAAATCATCTGCGTAGAGTGACATCTTGTGGATCATTTCTCTCCTCGTCACTCTGAGAATTCTTTCATCAGAACGCAGAGCTATTGTAAGAGGCTCGATGGCCAAGTCAAATAAAAAGGGAGACAAACAGCAGCCTTGCCTTGTCCCTCTTTGGAGAGGGAAGTAGCTGGAGGTGATATTATTAGTGTGGACAGAGGCTTTAGGCAGTGAGTACAAGATTTTGATCCAAGTGCAGAAAGTTCGGCCAAACCCAAATTTCTTTAACACTGCGAATAGGTAGTCCCACTCAACCCTGTCAAAAGCCTTTTCGGCATCTAGGGAAATAATAACTTCAGGTTGCAGGGTTGAGTGGTCTGCATATAGAATGTTAAATAGGCGTCGCCTATTAAAGTAAGACTGCCTCCCTAGTATGAAGCCTGTTTGATCAGGGTCAATAATAGTGGTGATGACAGTCTCCAGACGTCGAGAGAGAGCGTTGGTTAAAATCTTGTATGAACAGCACAGCAGGCTGATTTGGTGGTAGGAGCCAAAATCCAGAGGATCTTTATCCTTTTTTAACAGTACAGAAATTGTGGCCTGTGTGAGCATCTGGGGTAGCTTCTCATTAGAGAGGATTTCATCATACATTAGTTTAAGAATGGGAGTAAGTTTTAAGGAAAATGCTACATAAAATTCAATGGGGAACCCATCAGGCCCCGGGGCCTTCCCTCTTTGCATCGATTTGATTGCTTGAGTGATCTTGTCAGCAGATATTGGACTGTCAATAGAGATTTGCTCATCTGGACTAAGACTTGGGATTTTCAGTTTATCTAAAAAAAGATTGCATAAGCGAAGTATCAGCGGGAGCTTCAGAGGAGTACAGCGAAGAGTAATACTGCTCAAACTGGCTATTAATGATTTTTGGATCAAATTTTGTTATACCTGGGCCTGTGCAAATATCTGAGATTGTACTTCTGGCAGTTGACTGTCTTAGTTGGTGAGCCAACAACTTGCCGGCTTTTTCCCCATGCTCATGAAAAACCTGTCTTGACTTTAACAGCATCTTTTCTGTCTGTGTAGTAGAAAGGTTGTCAAATTCAGACTGGAGAAGCAGTCTTTCCCTATACAGATCAAGATTTGGGAATGTAGCATATCTGTTATCTATATCTAAGATGAGCTGTGATAATTCAGAGAGACGCTTAGTACGTTGTTTGTTTTCATAAACTGTATATGAAATGATTTGGCCCCTTAGATAAGCCAACATGGATTCCCAGATAGTGCATTGAGAGACTTCTGGTGTGTTGATGATTTCAAGGAAGCAATCTATTTGGGTTGAAAGGCATTCCTTAAATGCACTACAGGATAATAATAGAGGATCGAGGCACCAGGTGCGTTGAGCCGCAACACCATCTGGGAACTTAATGTCTAGCTGGACCGGGCAATGATCTGAAATCACTATGCTATGGTATTGGCTACTGGATACATAGGGCAACAGCTTGTCATCCAACAAATAAAGATCTATCCTTGAATAGGAACGGTGCACCGGAGAGAACAAGGAGTACTGTTTGGTAGTAGTGTTGTTTCTCCTCCAGGGGTCAGATAGGTTGTAAGATTGTGAAAAGGAGTTCATTACAGTTACTGATTTGGACAAAGCACTGTTTAGTCTAGGACTAGACCTGTCAAGCCGTGGGTATAGGACACAGTTGAAGTCTCCCCCCAGTATTAACTGGTTAGTGTTTGGATCAGGAAGAGTTGCAATCAGGTTAAAGAGAAACTGTGCATCATCCCAGTTAGGGCCGTAAACATTAGCCAGCACCACCGGCGTACTGTATAATTTACCCACAACAATAATATAGTAACCATTTACATCGGAAATTATTGTTGTGGTGTCAAATGGAATGCCCTCTTATAAAGATGGCTGTCCCTCTTGCCTTACAGTTGAACTTAGAATGAAAATATTGTCCAACCCATTTGTACTTAAGTTTGGAGTGGTGGTCTGGTTTTAGGTGGGTTTCCTGCAGGAACACAACGTCAGGGTTAAATGATTTCAGATGGGCAAATACTCTGCTGCGCTTAATTGGATTATTAATTCCTTTTATATTCCAGCTGATAAAGGTTGTGGAACCAGGTGTCTTGGAGGTTTCCCTAGCTACTGACATATAGCGTTACTGATGGAGATTGGGACCTAGTTATATCAGAAACATAAAAGACAGTGTATTGCAAAAACAAAGGAATTGACCTTGCTGTTCCAATACTTTTGGAGGGGGCTGTATATATATATATATATATATATATATATATATATATATATATATATATATATATATATATATATATATATATATATATTTTTTTTTTTTTTCAGTTTCTGATTGTTCAATGTCCCCCCAGTTAAAGGGGGGGAGGATTTAACTTGACTTCTGGTATAAACCACGCCCACTTCCTGTCTTCTATCTGAAAACAGATACAGATACAGATAATTTTGTTGGTTGAACAGATACAGATAATGACGTCTCTGCACACCCCTACTAAATATACTGACATATATATTCTTTCAACCCCACAAATACATTCTTCAGTATATGCTACACTATATTACACAACTGCATAATGTAGTCAAAATCCAGAATATATTCTTCAGTGTTTTCTACATTACATTGTACATATAAAACCACATACATTAGTTAATACAGCTTTATTAAACTCAACAGGGGAAATACATTCAGAGGAAAATTAACTGAAATAGTCTAAGCAAGTAACACACCACAGTATTCCAAATTTCTTTATTCATGAAATTAATGAGCCATCAGACATCAGTTCTTGCTAGTGATCAGCACAAGTGAGAGTTACAATGGTATATATGCATGCCAATAAATCAAACTTGTTCAGACATAAAATTTAATGTTAAGTTGTGCTAAATACATTCATAATTTACTTGCTTGTAGAAACACCAAGTTACATGTATGTAAATAAACTAGCAATCAAACATATGATTTCCCATCTAGTTGGGCAACTCATCTATTTAAAAAAATGCAATGAACCCAAACATGAGTGAAAACTTTGCATGGAATACACATGGAAATCCCTCAATTTTCCCAGCAAAAGAAAAAAAGTGCGACACATTTATAAAATTTAACTGTCTGCATAAAATCTAATGGCCTCTGTAAGTATTCAGATTAAAACAAATTAAATCTGATAAACCCAGCCCACTGCAGAACCAAAAATTTAACAAAATTCTAGTCTGCACCGTTTGTTTTCATTTGATTGTAGATGTCACAAAGTCTCATGTTTATTGCCTTGCGTATTTCACTTGTTTTGGCTTAGGGATGGCACGCCAAGACAGCACCTAAAACAATATGAGAGAAAAAAGGCTGACATTTTAATTTTGATTCTTTAGTTTACAGCAGTCAACTACTTTGTAGTGGAGAAGCACTGTACTTTGTGTCTGTCATTTCATAACAAAACAAAATTCTGCATTAATGCATACTTGTTAGCATGTCATTCTCAAATCTACTTCATAATACACCAATAATGGTTTGAGAACACAAAAAGAGAATGCAAGAATGCAAACAATGGGATTTTAGGAGATTGGCTACTATGACATGTGGATAAATTTCACGTTTTGTGCAATTCAGAAATCACAGGCAAATTTTCATTTTTGGCTGAACAATCACTTTAAAAACCAAGAACAAAGTTATGTGATTTAATAAAAAAATACATAAGTGTACAAATATTTGACATTATACATCATCTACCAGTCAATGCTTACAATTTGGCCCGGTCCAGAGGGTCACGATGTTCTGCTTCAGGGTTGATTTAGTTTTTTCCTCCAGTAAGGTTGGATTTCAACAGAACGTCCGTTGAAAAAAGACCTACCAGCAGCACACGTGCCATGACATTTTCATTTCCCAGCAGTGTGCAGAGACTTTTATACTCTGCCATCTTCTGCCAAGCTGACCTGAAATTATACAAAATATGAACTGGTATTAATCTAATTTTTTTTACAAAGGTATGACAACTTTTTCAAAGGCGAAGAACACAAGTCAGGTGATTTCAAATGTATTATTTGGAACAAATTATTAAATCCATTAAATAAAGTTCAATTAAAATGTTTTCCAGAAAACAGACACTTATGTTAACCCCTTTGCGCATATGCCAAATATGGCCAATTCTTGCCCATTTAGGGGGTACCCTATTTACAGCTTTATAACTCCAGATGTGAGCATCACAGAGACTTGAAAAATTGCTTAAATAAAGTAAGACATTTGTACCATTTACATTACTAACTTCGATTAGTTTATATTCATAATTTAGGAAGAAATAAAGTGCCACAAAGGCAATTGTTCAGGCAAAAATGTATTTGCTCTTTTTTAGTTTGCAATGAAATAGAGAAAACCAAAATATACAGCAGGTTAAACTATACATGTCCTGGATCAAAAACTCCTTGACCACAAGTTCATAAAATCTAAGGGTGGATATGTAGAACTACTAAAGATCTATGAAGCAAAAACTAAGCAGTGTACCCAGCTTCTCCAAATCTGTCCAAAATATCTAAATTATGCATTGCTGTAAATCATAATGTATTCACATATTTCACTTAAAATAACCTGTTTTGACTCAAGAAACTCACTGTTGCATCATTTTCAAGTGGGCATCATAAGCTTTCCATCAGTACAGTAGTCTAAAATATCTAGGGGTCCAGAAACATATCCAAAATCTCTCCAAAAATGAATAAAATGTTTTTTCTCCATTATAAATGAGCCCCTTATGAAGGTTTGAGATGAAACATTGATATCAGATTAAAAAATAATGCAAGAACATTGTCACACAATGCGGTATAGTACCTAAATGTGTAATAATTAACTCTCATATGCATTTCTGTACTCTCCAGTATGTAATGTTTTCTTGTATGGAGATGGGATGACATGAAGACAATTTTCAACCGCCCACCACATTTTGGCGATGTTCCATCTCTCACGTCATTTCTCACAAATGGATTGTTCAAGACAATATATGACCACTTAGTTCCAAAAGGGAAATCTCTACGCGTAAAATCAATGGTAAGGTTGTGTATTTATTTAATATTTAATCCAAGATATTTTTTTGAGATAAATACACAAAGTCTACATCCAAAAGCACAAGTTGTTTTTTGAGGTTAACAACAACAATAACAAAAAGTACATACTCAGAGAAAAAAAAAAAAAAAAAAAAACCGAAAGCACCACCCCTCGCTCCCAGAGACACTAACACACACTCACATTAGGGACATTCACTGTTACCAGCACTCAATCAATGCAATCAGAAAGAATATGCATCCCTAACACACACAAACACACGCACACACACACACCCATATATACACACACACAGGGAAACAAAGAGGTTCTATAAAATCACTTTGAAAGGCAAGGGGAAGGAATCAGTTTAAAAGATCTTTTAGCGAATCAGCTGCAGAGCGCCAATTGTTTAAACTAGAGCCCGACCGATATATCGGTTTGGCCGATATATAGGCCATTATTTGACTTTTTTGACAACATCCGGATCGGCAGTTATGCAGCCGATGTGTCCCGATTTTCAAATAAGTATAATAAACAAAAAAACATTGATTATCTGTACTTGTCTGTTTGAACGTTGTAATTGCTATTTACTAGAATTATCCAGTAGAGGGAGCATTAATACAAGTGTGAACTGCAGCAGTTGACGCGCTACTTCTGTAATAAGACGTTCGTCACTCATGCCTCATCCAATATTCTCCACTGCAAGACTTGTCTGCACAGATTCGATTGCTCCAATAAAGGTATGTATATTTAGTGAAAGGTTTTAATTAAATGCGTTTATATGACCACTATGTTTATCAATCATCATTCTCAAGCCAGCGAGCTAGCTAACATATTTGGTTCACTTTAGCAAGCTAGCTGGCTAGCAAGCCTTTATGAAGTGGCAGTGAGCACATAAGCAGCGTAGGATCGACATTTCCAGAGGACATCGCTGTATTCTCAAATAAATAACCAGCCAAAATAAAATGGTGATTGAATGCATCACACATTTGTTTTTTTATCTGAGATAATGATATTAGCTACTATATGATGCTGTGTCAATAGCCAACGCGTTATTGCAAGCGAGTGTGTCATCTAGCCACGCGTCATCGTAGCAAGCTAACCAGACAGTAAAAACGCGGATAAAACATTTCTAACGTGGATCATTTTAAGCAATGTTATCTAGCTTCGTCGTGATAACATGAGAGAAGAATTGCTGTTGGAGAAGTGAATCAACCAACACTTAGCGCGGGTAACCTGCACGAAAGCGCATTGTGGTTTTTTTCACCACCGAATTCTTATGGACAAGCCTCACGTTACGTATTTCATCCAGTCAATTTAGTTTCATCTAACGTTAAAGTTGATTCACTCATTAGCCCCGCTAGATAAAGTCTTACTCTTTGAGATCATGTAGTAGGAATAAAATAAGAAAATATAATTCATTTAACTTACTGAGAATAAATAATAAAAATAATGAAGCTATGTCAACAGCTAATGCGTTATTGCAAGTGAGTGTGTGTCATCTAGTCACGCGTCAGAGCCCATTGTAGTTTTTTTCACCACCAAATTCTTATGGACAGGGAAGCTCGCTAGATAAAGTCTTGCTCTTTGAGATCATGTAATAGGAATAAAATAAGAAAATATCATTATTTACTGAGAATAGATACTAAGAAATAATAACAAATGAATAACAACAACAATAATAATATTCATAAAAATGCATGTTTGAAACTGGAAAACTGATTTTTTTAAATAAATTTTTTTATAGATGGCTGGAAAAGAAAGGAGTAAAAGCAACATGTGGAGTTATTTTGAATTCACACCACTTGAAGATGGTGTTAATATATATATATATATATATATATTTAATTTAATATCATCTTTTACATTTTTTATCTATCAAAAAGTTCTTTGTGTGTTTGTTTTTATTTATTTGTTTGCTTAAGTTAAATGTTCTCAAATATAGAAACTTTGATAAAATATAAGTTTTTCAAATTGATTTGAAAATGTTGCACTTTTGACAAAATATCGGTCAAAACATCGGTAATCGGTCTCACTAGCCCCATTAATTCGGGCATCTGACAACTCCATATAAATAACATCCAGAAATGGGAGGATCCAGTGTCTGGTGGTTAGGTAGTGAGGAGGCTTTCATCATACCGAAATCATCTTTTTAGCAGCTGTCAGGCCAGCTAGTACAATGCACATTTTAAGCATGGTGATATTGAGCTTCAACAGATCCCCTGTATAGTAAACAATTTATAAAGTGGGTGAATGGGCAAAGGTTGTTGCCATGGGACACCATATGCCTTGAGAGCTGATCTGAGCTGAAAATTAAAGGACAAGTGCGAATCTGCAATAGCTGTGACCGCACGCACGCATGCATCCATGTGTGCGTGCATCCATGCACACACCCTCACACAAACACGTTACCTTTTCTTTGGTTCATGACCAACCTTTCCACAAAATCTTGTGCAAATCTGTGAATCCATTTGGGAGTTAGGCACCTTTTTGTCATAGGCCATGCCCATCGACACGCCCCCTCACACACTGTCACACAAACTCGTGACCTCTTCTTTGGCTCATGACCAACCTTTCCACAAAATCTTGTGCAAATCTGTGAATCCATTCGGGAGTTATGTGCCTTTTTGTGATAGGCCACGCCCATCACCACGCCCCCTCTTGGTCATTCGGCCTTGAAAGTTACTCAGCTCTACCTTCGGTCATGACCAACGTCCATGCCACATTTCAGCATCCTGGGGCGAAAACTGTGGCCGCTACAGGGTGGGACACTTTTAGTGGACCAACCGACCAACCGACTAACTGACCGACCGACAGACACAGCTATAGAGCTGCGGTCGCAGCTGAAAATGAGGCACCCGGCAGATTGAACACACCACTAATATCTTGAAAGGAGCGCAAACCCATGCCATTATAAATGTCATTTAAGTGATGAATAGTACTGTTACTCCAATGAGAGGATGAAATAGGTCTCCCTCCAATTAACAGATCCTTGTTAAATACAGGCAAAAGCGTATGCCACTTACAGGAAATCTTACATTGTTATTCAGCTGTGCGCCAGCTCTGGACGAGATGGGAAACAATTTGGCCGAAGCACAGCTGACATTGCTTATTTGATATATTGGTAAAAAGGATATCCTGCAAGTTCCACGGTCGTACAATATTTTCTTCTAGATTACACCAGGAAACAGAGGCATTAGGGTCACACCTTAACAGTAGCGGTCGAAGCACAAATGACCAAAAACAGAACTTAAAATTGGGCACTGCCAGACCACTATCTCCCCTCCCCCTCTGTATAGTGGACAATTTCAAACATGGGCATTTTTTATTCCAGATAAACTGTGAGATATTAGAGTGGATTTTGTTCCAGTAGTTCTCAGGGGGAGAGAGGGGGATCATCGAACTGACAAAATTAATTCTGGGTAAAATATTCATATATTTGACTGTAGAGATATGGGCCTGAAGAGAGTTGGGAAGGCTAATCCATCGGTCCAGATCTGCTTTAATTCTGTTCCATGCTTCTGAGTAGTTGTGTGTCACAATGCAGTTTAAAGATGAGAAAATGTGTATCCCAAGATAGTTAAAGTGCTGGACAACTGGAATATTGGCTGGAAATTGCAGTGTTTTAGCTGGCTCATTTAGGGGTAAGAGGGCAGATTTGGACCAATTAATCTTCAAGCCAGAAAGCCAAGCAAACTCATCACAAATGTAAAGCAAACTAGGTATGGGTTGTGTTGGGTTTTCCATAAAAACCAGTACATCATCGGCATATAATGCCACGTGGTGTTGAATGGCATGAACAGAAATAGGTTGTACATTATTGGATTGATGAATCATTTGGGCTAGAGGTTCAAAGGGAGAGTGCAAAAAATGCTGGACTCAGAGGACACCCCTAGCAGGAAGATCGAGTAACTGGGAATAGCAAGGAGGATAATTTCCCAGTGAGCACCAGAGCCGAGGGGTTAGAGTACAGTACCTTGATCATATGTATGAAGCCCTGACCAAAACCTATTGTTTCCAAGACAGACCATAAAAAGGACCATTCAAGTCTATCAAAGACTTTCAAGGGACAGCACTGCTGTTGGGCCTTTTTTGTCTATTGCAGCATCTATTATATGGAGAAGGCGTCTAACATCATCAGCAGCTAGCCTTGACTTTATAAACCCTGTCTGATCACAGTTGATTAGTTCTGGCATATAATCCTAAATGCGTCGGGGAAGCACCTTCGTGTAAATCTTAAGGCCGGAATTTAACAAACTTAGTGGCCTATAGCTAGCACATTCTGTTGGATCCTTATCCTTCTTTAAGAGTAAGGAAATCAGGTCTATATTCACATCCCTTGAAAAACTTCCCTTATCTATTGAGGTTATTATCATGTCTAGAAGTAACGGGTGTAGCTTATCCCAGAATGCTACATAAAACTCAGGAGCTATCCCATCAGAACCTGGTGATTTATTTCTTTGCATGGCAAGTGCTGCCTCTTTTAATTCCTCTAGAGAAATGGGATCAAGATGAGTGGAGTCAGCTACTGCGAGCTGTGGTAAGTCTAGCTGTCCAAGAAAGCTGTTACACCTATCTTTGTCCAGCTGAATCTCTGACTGATATAAGTTGGAGTAAAAAGTGCAAAAGGTCCCATTTATTTGTTTTGGTTCGGTTGTGATGATGCCTTTTGAAGATTTAATGGAGGGGATATCTGCAAAGTGCTCACTAGACCTGATTTTCAAAGCCAAAAGGTGACTGGGTCTCGAACCATGGAAGTAATAGCGCTGCCTAGTCCTATGTATTAAAAATGATGAACGTTGTTTCAAAATATCATTTATTTCCTTCTTGATAAGTTCACGTTGAGATGCTATTTGTTTGGAGTAATTATTTTGCAAAATACAGTCTAGTCTAGCAAAGTCTGCTTCCAGAGTTTGTAATCTGGCAGACCTATCCTTATGTAAATTTGAAAACAAGGTGGTGTTGCTCCTTATGAAACCTTTAACCGCATCCCATAATATTCTAGGGTCCTCAACTGAGCCAATATTAAAGTCAAGAAATTCCTCTAGTTGAGTCAGGAATTGTGATTTATATTCATCATTACCTAATAAGCAGCCCAAAGTAGCACAACAGAAAACCCCTTTATGGTCTGAAAGAGCAATAGGAAGTAACACTACATTATCAATTTTCTGGAAAAGTTGTGGCAAAGATAAAAAAGTCTATCCTAGAAAACGATTTGTGCCTGGCTGAGAAAAAGATATAATCTTTAATCGTTGGGTTAAAAGAACGCCATATGTCCACAAGTCCCAAACTCTTAGCCCAAGATTGCAGGGTGGCAGTTGCCAACTCCTGCTCTCTAGAGGTGGTCAAACTTGATCATTCATTTGCATGCCATACTGCATTCATACCCGCTCCTACCATGATTGCATATTCAGTTAATTCTAACATCTTTTGTATCATAAAAATCATTATCAAATGTGTTTGGGGCATAAGCAGAGATGAGAGCCACCTTTCCCCCAAATAATTCCACTCTGGCAATCATTATTCTTCCTGCAGTGTCTGCCCATATGTCCAACACTTTAATTTTCAGATTGCGTCTAGATACGATGGCTACTCTTTTGGTTTTTGTGTTAGCTGAAGAGGATGCAATCTTATTAGCAATACGTCCAGAGTCTTTACAGGTGCGTCTCTTATAGAAGAGCCAGGTCAATCCTTCGGCGACGCAACAGAGTCAATACACTGGGCTGCGTTTCCCAGTTTTGATGTACCTTAATGTTTTACAAAGGTTTCTAAGGTATACCTTTCAAAGGGAAACCGCTTTTTCCCACACGCTTGTTTCCCACACTGTACCTTAACAGTTGCCTTAAGGGACACTTCCAAAGGTACGTCGTAAGTTGGAGCTGGCCTTCACTGCGGTGCTGAAAAATTTATCAATCGATGCCATGCGAATCGATTGTCTCACTTGTAAAGGCTTATTCATTTTTTTATTTTATTTTTTATTTAACCATTATTTAACCAGGAAAACCCCATTGAGATTGAAATCTCTTTTGCAAGGGGGATCTGGCATGAAACACAAAGTTGCCCAACAAGACTTACACTTAACAAAATGTACAAACATCAAATGTGGAATGAGACAGAGGTGTAACAATAATTTAAAGTAGAGAAGAGGTTAAAAGCAGGAGCATACTTCGGTCACAGAGTCATGAATTGCGTGTTGAAAGTCCAGAGGGGCGACATAGCTCAGGAGGTAAGAGCGGTTGTCTAGCAGTCGGAGGGTTGCCGGTTCGATCCCCCGCACTGGGCATGTTGAAGTGTCCCTGAGCAAGACACCTAACCCGTAATTGCTCTGGTGAATGTGAGGCATCAATTGTAAAGCGCTATATAAATGCAGTCCATTTACCATAATTGAAATTAATTTATCAAGTTTAAAATTCTTTTGCAGATTGTTCCAGCTGTAAGGTGCAAAATATCTGAAACCCATCTTACCGAATTCAGTAGAGGGACAAGGGTCTTTAAAGAGCACCACGTCCTTAGAGCGGAGGTGATAACTATGTGAATTTCTAATTAGCGGACAACTGAGGTAGGAAGGGAATAGACCAATTATTGTTTTGTAGATGAATATGTACCAGTGGGTCAATCTGCGCATATGTAAAGAAGTTAACCCAGACCATTCATATAGGAGACAATGATGGGTTAAAATTTTGCACCTGTAATGAAAGGTAAGGCATTATGGTAAACCATATCCAAGGCATGTAATGCAGAAGAGGAAGCATGCATATAAAGTACATCCCCCTAATCTAAAACAGGTAAAAAAGTAGCTGTGATGAGTCTCCTTTTAACTTTGTAACTAAAACAAGATTTATTCCTAAAATAACTTTGTACTCAGTTTCTTAATTAATTTATCAATATGCAATTTAAAACTAAGCTTATCATCAAGCCAGATTCCAAGGTATTTATAGCAAGACACTCTTTCAATACACTTGCCATCAACAGTGATGACTTTCAATTCATCCAAGGATCAGGAATGAGTCCTTGAAATCGCTAGACATTAAGTTTGTCTGCATTAAGAACCAGCTGCAGATCCACGTGCAGGCTGAATATAATTAAAAGCATTCTGAAGTATTTGGAAAGCTTGAACAAGGGTGGGGGCACAGCAATAAAGAATCGTATCATCAGCATATAAATGGATATTACAATCAGAGTTGGTTAAAACATGCAAAAGGTTATTAATATAATAACGTTTTAATATAACAAGTGTTGTCATAATCATTTTACATCAATCTAATATTGCAGAAGAGGAAGCTATGCCTGCTAAAGATCATCTGCTAATCTCTTTAAGAGTCAAGACGAGACCTTGTGATAGTTTCAAAAAATACGTACATATAGGTTACAAAAGATATTAAAGCCGCGAGCGGCGTTGGGAGGGGTCAAAGCATTGGCACTATCGCGCCCCCTATGGAGCGATTTTAAAATGGTTTTGTCCTTATGATCATATACCTTCACCCAACATATCTACTAAATATCATGATGATTGTATAAAATATTGATGACTTACGGCCAATTTTGTGCTAAGAGACGCTGTTGGATTACATAGCTGACTTGCCACAGATGTGTCCTAGCCGCTTGCCGTGAAGGCCTTTACTATGTCGTAACACATAGATGGCATGTCGTAACACTTGGCCCAGCGTGTATGTAGAGCTGCAGTGCTTCCGCGCCGCAACTAAAAAAGGTGTCACACTAGTGTTGTCACGATACCAAAATTTTGACTTTGATACCGATACCAGGTTCAGCATCACGATACTCGATACAGAAACGATACTTGAAACTTAAACAATACTGATTTGATACTCGGTACCTAACGATACTGAAATTACCTTAATAGATCAGAAACGTAATGTCCACAAGGGTTGACCTCATTTTCGAATTCACGGTTTATTAAAAACCTGGTTTATTAACAACCTTTAAGTTGAAGCCTGTTCAACATATTAAAAAGCATAGGCCTATTGTGTTACAACACTAAATAATAGAAAAATACATTAAATATATTTCAAAAATTTAACAATTGTAAACTAAACAATCTTTAAACAGGACTTTCACTTTTAAATAAATCTAAAAACAGCATATTTTAATAACAATACAGCATCTTCCTATAATAAAATATTCACAAATTAGAACACCTATTGCTACTGAAGTCAACTGAGTCGAAGCTTGCGCTGAATCAACGAAGGGAATGCACAAGCGCACGTCACCTCACTTGGCAACCTTAGTTGCTACGGCCATCTAGCGAAGATTCTGACAAATTACACTTTTCATCCTCTCAATCAGTAATGCGGGAGACACATTTCCCTGGCTTTTACATTTGACACAAAACTACCGAACGTCGGAAAATTCTAATAGCGAACCGTTTCTTTTTTTTTTTTTAGTACCGAAAAAGTGCTGAAGTTTCGGTATACCGTGCAACAGTACGTCAGACACATATTCCAATCCATTCCTCAGCTTAGGAGAGAATGCACATTTCAGAGCGCCTCAGAGACAGATAGAATAATAACACATAAATACACATTTCAAATAATAAATATGACACTGAGAAAAAACGAAACAAAAGACGAAATATCAACTCGCGACCTGCGTGCTGCGCACAGAGCAGCCTACCGTTTTATTTATTTAGACATTGGCAGATGAGAAAATTTTCGGATACGCTGACCTATAAAACACTATTCCAAAAGCAAAATCAGACATGTTATACATCGTTAGAAAGCTTATACTCTCACCTACTGAATAAATGAATTGGCAATCAAGCCAAATTGCACTAAAAAGGGCGACAACGCCGTAAGCAACAGGTGTGGTATTACGCACAGCTATTTCTGTGCGTAATACCACAGGCGTCACCAATGCACGTATATTTCACAAACGGATTGTCGAAGACAATATATGACCACTCATTCGCAAAAGGGACATCTACGCGTAAAACCAATGGTAAGATTGTATATTAATTCAATGTTTAGTCCCAGATATTGACTGTAGAATGACATGGTATCATTATTTAAAACGTTGTCTCGTTTATTTCGTTACCCAGTGAGCAGCGTTTTCACTGCCGTACTGGCATATCTTAGGGCTAATGTCGGGTTTCTCGTTGCTAGGGAATACGATTTCTCTCAGCATGGATTTAAAGACTAAACAAACTCACCCAATATTGTCTTCAAATGGATCCATGCCAAAGAAAAGTAATGATTCATCCTCTCAAAGCTTTTACTAACAAACTTTTAGTAGCAAAAAACGAAAGATCAACTCGCCATCCATGCCAACTGCTTCCTATGCTCAGAGTACCGTATTATTTATTTAGACATTGGCAGAGTACAGCATAAATTGCATCTTTTATTTATATTCAATATTAGTAATTGCAGCGAGAAACTGCAAGTGTGGATACAAGATAGTCTGTTATGTCATGGTAGCAACGGAACGAAGCGGACTACATATGTATTACCGTCATTGTTTAATTATACCAGCATGTTCTCGCGCGTTTGCACAGAAACTCAAATACTATCAATAAAATGATTTAGCTATTTCTCACCATAATGACAGATTCAAAGACTAAACAAACTCACCCGATACTGTCTTCAAATGGATCCAGGCTCAAGAAAAGTAATTATTCATCCTCTCAAAAAGCTTTTACTAACAAACTTCTGGTAGCCTAGCATGCACTCTGGCTGGCACTGTCTTCCATTGCTTCCCCGACGTTCAGACCCTCCCCTCACTGATAAAAACTAGACCCTACGGTGTCGGATTACTTGCGTCGCCATGGATGTCGCTTGCCATAAAGAAGTTTACTAAATGTCGTAACACTTTAGATTTGGAGCTACTGCTCTTCCACACCCCAACTAACAAAAAAGTCCAAATGGCGGGCAAACAATACGGCGGACATAGGTGGTCCCAATAGCAAAGTTGTAGAGCACATTCAGATGCATAGGTCGATGAAGTTTTGTGTTGATCTAACTTATGGTGTGGGAGTTATGGCCTTTAGCGCTTTGTTATAGCGCCACCATCTGGCCGACATAGGCGATTTGTAGTGCCTGAGTACTGGGGGGCCATAGGAACCCACCTACCAAATTTGGTTGGTCTACAACTTATGGTTGCTGAGCCTCAGACACTTTTAGCTGAGAAAAATAATAAGAAGAATAATATAATAATAATCCTAACAAATACAATAGGGTTTGCTGCTTGGACCCCTAAAAATAATAATAATCCGAACAGATACAATAGGGTTCCACCAGCTTCACTGCTTGGACCCCTAATAATTCTAACAGATACAATAGGGTTCCACCAGCTTCGCTGCTTGAACCCCTAATAATCCTAACAGATACAATAGGTTTCCACCAGCTTCGCTGCTTGGACCCCTAATAATAATCCTAACAGATACAATAGGGTTCTACCAGCTTTGCTGCTTGGACCCCAAATAATAATCCTAACAGATACAATAGGGTTCCACCAGCTTCGCTGTTTGGACCCCAAATAATAATTCTAACAGATACAATAGGGTTCCACCAGCTTCGCTGCTTGGACCCCTAATAATAATCCTAACAGATACAATAGGGTTCCACCAGCTTCGCTGCTTGGACCCTAAATAATAATCCTAACAGATAAATATAGGGTTCCACCAGCTTCGCTTCTTGGACCCCTAATAATCCTAACAGATACAATAGGGTTCCACCAGCTTCGCTGCTTGGACCCCTAATAATCCTAACAGATACAATAGGGTTCCACCAGCTTCGCTGCTTGGACCTCTAATAATAATCCTAACAGATTCAATAAGGTTCCACCAGCTTCGCTGCTTGGACCCCTAATAATAATAATCCTAACAGATACAATAGGGTTCCACCAGCTTCGCTGCTAGGACCCCTAATTATCCTAACAGATACAATAGGGTTCCACCAGCTTTGCTGCTTGGACCCCTAATAATTCTAACAGATACAATAGGGTTCCACCAGCTTCGCTGCTTGGACCCCTAATAATTCTAACAAATACAATAGGGTTCCACCAGCGTCGCTGCTTGGACCCCTAATAATCTTAGCAGATACAATAGGGTTCCACCAGCTTCGCTGTTTGGACCCCAAATAATAATTCTAACAGATACAATAGGGTTCCACCAGCTTCGCTGCTTGGACCCCTAATAATAATCCTAACAGATACAATAGGGTTCCACCAGCTTCGCTGCTTGGACCCTAAATAATAATCCTAACAGATAAATATAGGGTTCCACCAGCTTCGCTTCTTGGACCCCTAATAATCCTAACAGATACAATAGGGTTCCACCAGCTTCGCTGCTTGGACCCCTAATAATCCTAACAGATACAATAGGGTTCCACCAGCTTCGCTGCTTGGACCTCTAATAATAATCCTAACAGATTCAATAAGGTTCCACCAGCTTCCCTGCTTGGACCCCTAATAATAATAATCCTAACAGATACAATAGGGTTCCACCAGCTTCGCTGCTGGGACCCCTAATTATCCTAACAGATACAATAGGGTTCCACCAGCTTTGCTGCTTGGACCCCTAATAATTCTAACAGATACAATAGGGTTCCACCAGCTTCGCTGCTTGGACCCCTAATAATTCTAACAAATACAATAGGGTTCCACCAGCGTCGCTGCTTGGACCCCTAATAATCTTAGCAGATACAATAGGGTTCCACCAGCTTCGCTGCTTGGACCCCTAATAATAATCCTAACAGATACAATAGGGTTCCACCAGCTTCGCTGCTTGGACCCCTAATAATCCTAACAGATACAATAGGGTTCCACCAGCTTCACTGCTTGGACCCCTAATAATTCTAACAGATACAATAGGGTTACACCAGCTTCGCTGCTTGGACCCCTAATAATAATCCTAACAGATACAATAGGGTTCCACCAGATTCACTGCTTGGACCTCTAATTATCCTAACAGATACAATAGGGTTCCACCAGCTTCGCTGCTTGGACCCCTAATAATTCTAACAGATACAATAGGGTTCCACCAGCTTCGCTGCTTGGACCCCAAATAATAATCCTAACAGACACAATAGGGTTCCACCAGCTTCGCTGCTTGGACCCCTAATAATAATCCTAACAGACACAATAAGGTTCCACCAGCTTCCCTGCTTGGACCCCTAATAATAATAATCCTAACAGATACAATAGGGTTCCACCAGCTTCGCTGCTGGGACCCCTAATTATCCTAACAGATACAATAGGGTTCCACCAGCTTTGCTGCTTGGACCCCTAATAATTCTAACAGATACAATAGGGTTCCACCAGCTTCGCTGCTTGGACCCCTAATAATTCTAACAAATACAATAGGGTTCCACCAGCGTCGCTGCTTGGACCCCTAATAATCTTAGCAGATACAATAGGGTTCCACCAGCTTCGCTGCTTGGACCCCTAATAATAATCCTAACAGATACAATAGGGTTCCACCAGCTTCGCTGCTTGGACCCCTAATAATCCTAACAGATACAATAGGGTTCCACCAGCTTCACTGCTTGGACCCCTAATAATTCTAACAGATACAATAGGGTTACACCAGCTTCGCTGCTTGGACCCCTAATAATAATCCTAACAGATACAATAGGGTTCCACCAGATTCACTGCTTGGACCTCTAATTATCCTAACAGATACAATAGGGTTCCACCAGCTTCGCTGCTTGGACCCCTAATAATTCTAACAGATACAATAGGGTTCCACCAGCTTCGCTGCTTGGACCCCAAATAATAATCCTAACAGACACAATAGGGTTCCACCAGCTTCGCTGCTTGGACCCCTAATAATAATCCTAACAGACACAATAGGGTTCCACCAGCTTCGCTGCTTGGACCCCAAATAATAATCCTAACAGATACAATTGGGTTCCACCAGCTTCGCTGCTTGGACCCCTAATAATAATCCTAACAGATACAATAGGGTTCCACCAGCGTCGCTGCTTGGACCCCTAATAATTCTAACAAATACAATAGGGTTCCACCAGCGTCGCTGCTTGGACCCCTAATAATCTTAGCAGATACAATAGGGTTCCACCAGCTTCGCTGCTTGGACCCCTAATAATGATCCTAACAGATACAATAGGGTTCCACCAGCTTCGCTGCTTGGACCCCTAATAATCCTAACAGATACAATAGGGTTCCACCAGCTTCACTGCTTGGACCCCTAATAATTCTAACAGATACAATAGGGTTCCACCAGCTTCGCTGCTTGGACCCCTAATAATAATCCTAACAGATACAATAGGGTTCCACCAGATTCACTGCTTGGACCTCTAATTATCCTAACAGATACAATAGGGTTCCACCAGCTTCGCTGCTTGGACCCCTAATAATTCTAACAGATACAATAGGGTTCCACCAGCTTCGCTGCTTGGACCCCAAATAATAATCCTAACAGACACAATAGGGTTCCACCAGCTTCGCTGCTTGGACCCCTAATAATAATCCTAACAGACACAATAGGGTTCCACCAGCTTCGCTGCTTGGACCCCAAATAATAATCCTAACAGATACAATTGGGTTCCACCAGCTTCGCTGCTTGGACCCCTAATAATAATCCTAACAGATACAATAGGGTTCCACCAGCGTCGCTGCTTGGACCCCTAATAATCTTAGCAGATACAATAGGGTTCCACCAGCTTCGCTGCTTGGACCCCTAATAATAATCCTAACAGATACAATAGGGTTCCACCAGCTTCGCTGCTTGGACCCCTAACAATAATCCTTATTTTTAGTTAGAAAATAATATGCTAATTTGACTGTTTACAAGCTTTCGTGCCTGCATTGAACCGAAATCAACGGTGTCATTATAAAACATGTGATTCTATTGAAGGCATCACATATTTTATAATGTAATGCATGTGATTACATGATTAACATCGAAGCACTGAATATTAACATCTAAAACAGTTTTTCTTGTAGATGTTAATCAGTTATTATTTATTAATTTTGTATATTTCAAAACCTGATTTGAACAATGAGATTTCTACACGCAGAAGTAACGGACTTATACACTTAGCAGTACTATAGCAGACAAATTCACTGCTGAATATGGGCCTCTAGATTCACTACTGGAGTGGAGTGTCCAAACCAACCTCTGAGGCACGTAAGGACAATGTAATCGCCTTAAAATAATTAGGTGTGCTAGAATATAATGGAATGATGTTAAACCTTTTAAAACCATCAGTTTCAATAGACTACATGTAATCCCAATAAATAAATAGTAAATTACTATAGGATAAAAGTACAAATAAAAGTACAAATAAATCTTTCTCTTAAGGAAGTATCTAGGACGTGGATGAATGATCAGGCAAGATGTAAGAAAATAGAATAGAATATAGAATTTACAAAAATAAAAGGTAGAGTTAATTGCATTTATTTGGGTATGGCATTAACTAATTGTAGAAGGGCTAAGATGCATAGGATGCAAGCTATTGTACATATATTTAACTACCGTATCGCTGGGAATGAATATCAGTCTGCCTTTAACCTTAGGTACCCTTCTAAACAAAGGGCTCATTCAAAATTGATGCCTCAGAACTTGTTCAGTATCTAAATAGTAATACAATACATTCAAAATGCTTATTAAAAATTTCAATACCTCCCAAACTCATTCAATACATATATAGTAATACAATGCATACAATGTGCTTATTCAAGCTTTCAATACCTCAGAACTCATTCTATATATATATATATATATATATATATATATATATATATATATATATATATATTGCAATTTAACAGTGGTGGGCCCCCACGCTAAACTCAATCAGCTAAAATGACAGTTAAACAAAACAGCCGGCGATCAACAAAAATGAAAAGAAAATAACACCCCCGTTGCAGGCCTGTTTGATGCAAGGTCCGGTTTACTCATGACCAGGATGACCTCTTTACACCAGCGCAGCAGTACGTGTTGATAACTGAGATGCAGTCGGTTAGATGGATGTCGCTCCCTCGGTCCCAGTGGAACCGGCAAGTGTTTCAGGGTATGCTTGGGGCGCTAACTGGGATGGTGAAATACCTTGTTGCTCAGAGGAGCCGCCAAGTGTTTTCAGGTATGCTTGGGGCGCTATCTGAGATTTTTCTCTTCTGTCCCCGACGCTGACACAATAGCCTAACAGTTCAAGCAATAGCGAGCAGCTATCTAGCAGGCTGTAACATTCGCTAGCTGCTGACATTAACTATTGCGCACTGCAAAGAGGTCCACTCGCAATACAATTTTGTTTCTAAACACACACGTACTTGTGCGGGCAAAGACACGGTTTCTTCACTTCAAGTCACACAAAAAATAAAATCCCGAAAATTCTAAGACCACGAAAACTGGAATGATCGACCGCAGTTTCAACACAGCTGCTCATTTCAATATACAATCTGGAATGCCCCGAATATCTGCCTCGGCATTGCATTTTGGCCCAGTAATCCCGCCCTCTAACCAATAGCATCAGCTAGAACATGAGTGACAATTGCAATAACCAAATCAGTAAATACAAAAGAAAAAGTAATCAGGCTAATGTGTGCCACCACGTGTGTAGACAGTACATTTCAATCAAACTTCTATGAAGGTGATGTCATAACTACTTAAAACGAACAATTTTAACGTGACGCTCAGTTTTACGGGTTTATTGAAATACTGGTCATATTAAATGTTAGAAACAATGCTTAAAGCTAAATTATTCAAATGCAGATCTTGTCAAGCGCTGGTTATTCAAACCAGGGATTTGAATCTTTATTTGGGTAACGATTCTATATCAATCCACTATAAAATTATTTTATTGTAAGTGTAGGATATGTAGTGTTTGGATTTTGGCCTTAGAGAGGGAATCAGTGAAAAAGAATGTGGCCTAGCCTCCCCGTCACAAGCATCAAAGCAAATGTGATTGGGGCAATATAAAATCCACTGATACCCTAATCTAGGCAGACAATCTATGGGTCTCACCCCCTCCGAAGAGACAAACCAGATGACACAGGACACCATATCGGGGGTCGGAGACCCTACATGTCTAACATTTCCCTTTCCCATGTCCTCTTTAAGTTTGAATGCAATCTTTAGGCAGACCAGTGCTTGTCATAAATTAGTCTGACCCCCCTTTCCTCCTATCCTACACCTTAACTCAGCATCACCCAATCAAGGCAAAACATCCTCAAGCCATGCTGGGTAAGGTATTTAAGATTGCCACAGGAAAAAGGTTGGTGTGTTGTGGTTGGTGTCGGAGCATTGAAGAAGTTTTCCTCTTTTTATTTTGGTGGTGGTTCCTTGGTTGTGTGCTTTTAGCTGGTTTCCTTGTGGCGCTTATCCTGGAAATGGGTGATATTTTGGCAAGGTCTGGCCGATCCGTTTCTCCCTCTCTCTCTCTCTTATCCATCTCTCTCTCTCTCTCTATTTTCTGGTATTTCTAGATTAGTTGTTTAATGTTCTGCTGTATGTCTTCTGTTGTGTAATTTAGAAGTAGTGTGACTGCATTCAATAAAGAATGTATGTTTACTTACCTGTTTACTGCTACTTATTGAATTCAATTATTTAATCTTAAAACCTGGTATAGAGCTTGTTTTGACTTGTTAGTTGATTCCACCAGTGCACTGTAGACTTTGGCGATTTAAGTGATAATTCTCATTTTAAATAATAATAATAAAATTAAATCACATAAAATATATTTTACATGTAGGTTAAGTGAGGGGTTCTTGGTTCAGTATTCAGAGTGCTGAACATCTTAACAAGGACATTGAGTGTTGGAACCGCTGGATTCAGAAGATAAACATATTCTAAATTAATCCTTGCTTGTCTGACATAAGGGTTACACTCTCCCCTCCTGAATGTGTGCACGTCCCTGTGCATGTAACCTAAGTGGCTGACTATTCACTACAGGTTGGCATATGCAGGGTTCGGTCTGGGAAGTGTCATTACTGGAGTCAAGTCCATTCAATGAATTAGCAAAGGCTATGCTAAGGCCTAGGAAGAGGGAATAGACAACATGCAGCAATGGATGGCCTAATCTTGAGTACTGCAATCTTTCCAGGGGCTGGGGCTGCCTCTGTGAACGATGGAGATTAATATCAACATTCTGGGGTTCATCACTTTCCTGTGATGTGGCCTGTGATGTTGCTGTTTCAACTCCTTCCATTATTTATGTTTCAGGATTATTTTGACTGTAAGGAAGCTTTTCGTCGATGTCTGACATGTCTGGAATCGCTGGGAGTGTCTCATTCATGATGAGGGATACTTCCTCAAGTTGCTTTGCATTTGGTAAGATATTATCTCATTCAGCACTTTCAAGTGGGATGTCTTGTTCAAGCAAGGTGTCACTTTCTGCTAACTTGCCTTGACCTGGTAAGTCGACCTGTTCCGGTAAGTTTGTCTTTTCAGGTTCCTCCATTTCAGGCTGTCCACGAACAGGCATGTTTTGTTCCAACTATTCATCTGCTCCTTTATCCACCACTAAGATATCAGTGGTTGCTCCATCTAGCTTCTGCTGAACAGGAGTTGTCTGGGCAGGAATTGCTTCACCTTGAGAGGATTGTACTGCAGGTGCACAAGGATTACTTGACTTGAGGACATCAGTGCTTACTGTGAACCTGTAAGGTTGTTGGATTTCAGAGGGCATCCATGGAACACAATCATAGTCTAAGTCTGAATTGTCTGCATTCTCTTCTTCTTTGTCCATCTCAGGGGATTGCTGGTTTTTTATCCACACTAGCTGGCAAGAAACCACAAGGGAGGAGTAGGTCACGGTGTAGTGTGCGAACTGGTCCATCTCTCCCCTCAGGTTTAACAGTGTAGACAGGCATGTCTCCAGCATGTTTGACTACGACATAAATTGCTTCCTCCTATTTGTCTGCCAGTTTGTGTTTTCCTCGCAGTTTGACATTCCGAACAAGGACACAATCACCAACAGCTAAACTTGACTCTGTGACTCGCCGGTCGAAGTGTGCTTTGTTCCGGCATGCAGTCCTCTGTGCATTTCGGACAGCCACCTTGTAGCTCTCTTCAAGGTGTGCCTTCAGATCTCTGACATAGTCAGAATGGGACTTCTGTGTAGGGTTTGCACGTAAACCAAAAGCAAGATCGACAGGGAGTCTTGGCTGCCTTCCGTACATTAATTCATTACATTACATTACATTACATTACAGGCATTTGGCAGACGCTCTTATCCAGAGCGACGTACATCAAAGTGTATAACCATAACCAGGAACAAGTATGACGAAAACCCTAGAGAGAAGTACCGGTCCAAGTACAGGGAACAACCGCATAGATCAACTTGGACCCTGAAGGTTAAACTGATTAACACTAATACAACGAGAACGGCAACAATTACGGTTTTTTTTTTTTTTGTTTTTTTTTAAATTAACTCCACTGCATTAAGACAGTTAATGCACCTAAGTCACCTACAAAACAGCTGCCTAGTTACAACCCTAAGCTTACAGTCATTTACAGGGGGGTAGGGAGGGAAGGGGAGAGGTGCAGCCTGAAGAGGTGAGTCTTCAGTTGTCGTTTGAAATGGGTCAATGTCTCAGCTGTTCTGACCTCCACGGGGAGGTCATTCCACCATCGTGGGGCCAGAACAGACAGGAGACGTGATCTGGAAGTGCAGGTGCGAAGAGGGGGAGGTGCCAGGCGTCCTGAGGGATCTGGCTGGCATGTAGGGTTTGAATATCTTGTGGAGGTATGCTGGGGCTGATCCCTTGACTGCCTGGTATGCTAGGACCAATGTTTTAAATTTGATGCGAGCTATAACAGGCAGCCAGTGGAGGGTAGTGAGCAGGGGCGTGACGTGGGAGTGTCTGGGGAGGTTGAAGACCAGACGAGCTGCAGCATTCTGGATGAGTTGCAGAGGTCTGGTGGCAGATGCCGGTAGTCCAGCCAGAAGGGAGTTGCAGTAGTCCAGGCGGGATAGAACCATTGCTTGGACCAGGAGCTGGGTTGAGTAGGTGGTGAGAAAGGGGCGGATTCTCCGGATGTTATACAGGAAAAATCTGCATGCCCGGCTTACTGCTGCAATGTTCTTGGAGAGGGACAGCTTGTTGTCCATCACCACCCCGAGATTCTTGGCACAGGGTGATGATGTCACTAAGGTGTCCCCTAGGGAAATGGAAAAGTCAAGGAGGGGAGAGGATAGGGCAGGAATAAAGATTAGCTCCGTCTTTCCTGGGTTGAGCTTCAGGTGGTGATTGTCCATCCAGCTCTGGATGTCCCTCAGGCAAGCGGAGATGCGGGCAGGGACCTGTGTGTCTGATGGGGGGAAGGAGAGAAAGAGTTGCGTGTCGTCGGCATATGAGTGATAGGACAAGCCATGGGCAGATATTACAGGGCCAAGGGATCTGGTGTATAATGAAAAGAGAAGGGGACCGAGGACTGAGCCCTGGGGAACTCCGGTGGCGAGGGGACGGGGTAGTGATACCTTACCCGCCCAGGCAACCTGGAAGGAACGGTCAGAGAGGTAAGACTCAATCCAGTCAAGGACTGAGCCGCAGATCCCTGTTGCTGCCAGGGAGGACAGGAGGATAGAGTGCTCCACAGTGTCAAATGCAGCGGAGAGGTCTAGAAGAATCAGGACAGAGGAGAGGGAGGCTGCGTGTGCGGCATGGAGTGACTCACTGATCGAGAGGAGTGCAGTCTCGGTCGAGTGGCCAGGCCTGAAGCCAGACTGGTGGGGGTCAAGCAGGTTGTTCTGAGAGAAGAAAGCAGAGAGTTGGTTAGATGCAGCACGTTCAAGTGTTTTGGATAGGAAAGGGAGGAGAGATACCAGGCGGTAGTTCATATGGTGAAAAACCTGTTGCCTCATGCTTAGTGCAATTGTACGCATGTACAAGGGGTTTTATGAAATCACGCCAATGCGTCTTATCCTTGGCATTCAGGGTTCCAAGCATTTGCAGGACAGTTCGGTTGAACCTCTCTGTAGGATTCCCTCTAGGACGGTAAGGTGTTGTTCGTACCGTCTTGATAGCAGTAAATTCCCAAAGTTCCTTGATTGTTTTTGACTCAATATCTGGACCTTGGTCAGTATGTAATTTCTCGGGGTAACCATAATGCACAATGAAGTTCTCCCAAAGGCTCTTTGCCACCATGTGGGCTTTCGGGTTCGGGGTGGGTATTGCTACAGCATATTTAGTGAAATGATCTGTTATCACCAGTATGTCCTTGGTGTTGGAGCAATCTGGTTCTAAGGACAGGAAGTCCATACACACAAGTTCCAATGGTCTGGTCGTCTTTATATTCACAAGGGGTGCAGCTTTCTCTGGCATTGCTTTCTGACGAATGCAAGTTCGTATTTTCCCTTCAATGGTCGTGATCATTCTTGGCCAATAAAACCTTGTCCTGGCTAAGTCCAAAGTCCACTCAATGCTCATGTGGCCCATTTCGTCGTGCAGGCTCCATAATGCAATTGGCCTTAATTCTTCTGGTAATACCAGTTGGAAGGTGACGTTTGGTCCATCTTGCCTTCTGCGATAAAGAATGCCATCTCGCAGCTCTAAGCGATCCCATTCACGCAACAGCAAGGGAAGTTCAGGCAACTCTGCTCTAACTGTAGGTGGCAGCTTCTGACCAGACTCCAACTGAACTATGACTGCATTAAGGTGGAATCTGCTCTCTGTTTCTCCCTCAGGTCGTTTTCAGATAAGTAAGCAATGACAGGACGTCCTTCTGGGGGGTCGTCTTGAAAACTGTCTGGAATGGCTGTGGCGTGATGAGCAAGAGACTGGACCAGGGTAAAAGGTGCAGTTTCGCTGACTTCTGGGCTTGTGATCATATGACAGTCACAAATGGCCTGGACCACATCAGCAGGAACATGGTTTTTGGCTTCAGAATCTTTAAGATGATGCAGTGCGAATTGCTGAATTCTTTCACTTTCTTTCAGGGATGCATGATCGGCAAGCTGCCCTCCGTGTGGACGTCTGGATAAGGCATCAGCGTCAAGATTTTGCTTCCCGGCCCGGTACTGCAAGTTAAAGTTGTAGGCTGACAGGGCTGAGAGCCACCTGTAACTTGTGGCATCTTACTTGGCTGATGTTAAGATGTAGGTTGCAGGGTTGTGTCATAAGGTTGATATAACTTAGTTGAGTTAAATTTAAATGAATTTATATTATTTTATTATTTCAAATTTAATTAGGGGGTCACCCTCAGCTACCCTGTTAATGGCACAGCACTCTGAATACCGAACCCAGAAAAACTGGAGATCACCCTTTATCAACCTCAACACTTAAAATTATTTAGAGGGAATTGACCCTCCGCACTTATTAATTCAAATGTCTCTATTTGACTTTGTTGGTGGATCATTCCATCAGCATGAGAGAGGAAACACAAACACACATATACAAAAAAATATGCTTTAATGACAAATAATTGTTATTATAAGTTAAGTAGTTTGGTAGTTTGTAATATGGGATAGGATACTGGCACAGTATAGCACGATACAATTCCATACATATGATGTAGAATATAGTGACTAGTCAGACGTTATGGTATTAGTATTATTGTTCATAAGTGAAACGCTCTCTCAACAAGGTTGCTGGGTATCGCTACACAAAAACTCACTATGAACTAATACCATTTTATGCACGTAACCTATGATTAGTTTGAGACAGACACTCGACTCATAGCACAAAGTTCTTTAACCATACAATTAGGTTTACGGTCTAGCCGCTGTCTTGCTACTGCTGGCTCTGTAGAAACATGATACTGTAATATTCCAATAACCTGCATTCACTTTGAGTTTTTCAGACCTGTTTGATATTGTAAATGTATTTGCTAATTATTCAATTAAGACTTTCCTCCATTAGTTGGTGTGAATGGAGCTTGCCTTGAAATACTGAAGGTGCCCGCTAGTCGCTGGTGGTGCTCTATAGGGACATGCAGCAGTTATCTAGGTGCCTAGTTGGCGCAGTCCAGAGATATCACACTGTGGGGGGTTCACACCGCAAGCATGGTTAACAGCGAATGAACATTTGTTACTATGCCTCCTCTATGAGCAAGGAGGTTGTTAATCCCCCCCAGTGTCATCTATAGCTTTGATCTTAGAATTATGAGTATCTGGCATGAGGGGTCTGGCGATCCTGAAGGGAAGTGGAAGACAGTGTTGGAATGTTGAAAGTAACAGACACAGGCTCATTTGGGAGCTCATGCAGAAATAAAGCATGTGAGCCCTTAGAGAGAGGACTGCAGAGAAACAACTTACAACTGCCCTACAGTTGCTATCAGTAACCACATCCATACAAGTAATCTGAAAACCTTTCTGTAACTGCCCATTTAAGGGCTAAAAATTCTAATTTATGGGCAGGGTATTTAGCTTCACTCTTGGACAGACCACGACTAGCAAAAGCTATAGCTCTAAGCTGACTATCTTGAAGCTGGTACAATGCTCCCCCCAGGTCGATGGTCTGGCGTCTTTGTGCAACACATAGGGGAGTTTGGGATCAGCAAAACCCAAGACAGGAGCTGAAGTAAACCTCTGAATTACTAGGTCAAAGCTTCCTGACAACTGGGAGTCCATCTGTTGCCAAAAGGCCCTTTCGGATCATAGTACTCTGATTTGGGACTGTGGTCAGTCTTTTTGCTTCTTTTGTGCGGCGGTGGGTACCCAGAAGTAAGGTTGTTCAGCGGTTTCACAATGCGTGAGTAACCTCGGATAAACCTACGATAATATCCGGCAAAGCCAAAAAATGATCAAAGTTCTTTCAGGTTAGTGGGAACAGGCCAGGTGGTTAAGGCTTTTATCTTCTCTGAGTCCGTCTCAACTCCATTTTCTGAGACAACATGTCCGAGATATCTCACTGATGTCTGTAGGAATTTGCACTTTTCCGGGCTCAGTTTTAACCAGGGGTTAAATTGGGGGTGGACGCGGGTGGACGGTATCCACCTTTGGTAAATAAAAAAACAATTTTGACCTGCAGTTTTACAAATAACTATGACAATCCAGTCCAATTTTCGTATGCTCCAGTCCATATGTTCCCTCTAGCCAGTTCAACCAATCAAAAATCTGAAGAAAAAAACTCAAGAGGAACAGTGGTTTATAGAGACAGGCACAGAAAGAAAAATATCGTTGATTGTCTTGATTGTTTGGAAGTGGACGCGGTAGGTAATTTCATTAACATATAATTTCATCTATGCAACATTTTAAAGAGAGATGAATAAATAGCCCCCACGAACGCCGCCTATTATTAACGGCAACTTTGATTGCTTGAGCAAAATCATCAGGTTGCTGGTCAGCAGCTAAGATAGGATTGAATATTTCCCACATACATAACGTTTTATTCAGTGGTGACTGGTGACTGGTGAGCTGAAAATTGGTGGGGTGCAAAACTTTCCTTTAAACTAATCATTGATCTCAACCTGTTTTCATTAGTAATTTTCCTTTATTATGAAGCGTGCCAATGATCAGACTAATCAAATGGCAAGTAGTCTAACACACAGCGTCTTCATACCATGTTAGGGGGATTACATCATAAATTCAATTTATCCATTAAAATCCATTTTAATCAAGTAGTCTACACTTAACAAACAAGATACACCAGTCTGTTATCTACTGTATCTATTGCTTCCAGAATAACCAGCAAAAACAAAACCTGCACTTCAATTTTGTTTACAGTCTACGCGTTGCAGATATTTGCCATGAATACGAGTGCGCAGAAAGAAGTGCGGTATGTATCCGCAAATAATGTTGATTAAAAATGTACAATTTCATACTGCAAATGAAAATAAGTCTAGGCTATAAGGCCTAGGCTACTCGATAAAACTGCCTATTTGGGGAGAGCTGGCTATATATGATAGCATTGAGTAGCCTATTTTGTGGATTAATTGTATTGATACTCACTGCTTAGTGATTAAAATGGATTTTTCTAAATCACATTTATCATTTAATCTCCCTAACACGAAATGCGAAGAAGCTGTGTCCCTTTCCATTTGATTAGTCAGATGTTTGCATGCTTGTTAATCACTGAAAATTAATTAAAACAGTTTGAGATCAATGATTAGTTTAAAGTAAAGTTTTGCGCGCCAATTTTCAGCTCACCAGTCGCGGCTGGTTTTATTTTGTTTCAATTTGACAGTTTAAGAAAGATGGATAAAGGAGGAAGAAAGGGAGGACAAAAGAGGATGACGACAGATTATTTTCGGGGATAAAAAAAATTCTCAGCATTAATGACGCTCAATAAACTTGAAATATTTTATGTAAAAGCTTGCATCAATAGTATACATTCTTTTTAAAATATTGTTTTCCTTAATTACAATTATGTGCACAATACATTAAAGGTACAACTATTTTGAGCTGAGAAATTCATTGGTTTGTACCTTTTTTCACCCACCTCCCACCGGATCTCAGGGTCCACCCACCCCCCAAATCCAAATTTAACCCCTGGTTTTAACCCGTACTCTTTCAACCGTTGCAGCACACGCAGCAGACGTTGCTCATGTTCTTCAATGGTCGGTGAAAAAATGATAAGATCATCTATAAATACTAGAACCTCCTTCAGATTGAGACTGCACTTTTCCATGAGTCTTTGGAAGGTTGATGGCACATTGGTTATGCCTTGGGGCATTCTATTAAATTTCCAAAAACTCAATGGGCAGATGAACGCTGTATTTTGCTTATTGGACTCCTCCATTTTGATTTGATAATATCCTGACTTGAGGTCAAGGATGGAGAACCATTTTGATCCGGCTAAAGCAGAGAACGTCTCCTCCAGGTTTGGCAGGGCGTAAACATCTTTGATAGTTAGAAGGTTAAGTCTGTGGTAGTCAATGCACACTGAATGTCTCACTGAATTGTTCTTCTTTCTCACTACGACTATAGGTGACGAGAACGGTGACTCTGACTCTCTGATGACTCCTGCGTTGAGAAGCTCTTTGAGGTGTGTTCGCACGGCATCCACATCTCGTGGGCCTGTGGGTCTGGCTCGATGTTTAAAGGGTGCGTTGTCATTGAGCTAAATGCGTTGCTTGATCTTGTCCGTGTGCCCACAATCCATGTCATTTTGTGCAAGGACCTCATGCATGGAGTTCAGCACCTTCGTGATCTGCTCCTTCCACTCTGGTGGCAATGGAGAGTTACCAAAATTAAGGCTCCACTCAGATGACATTTTCTGTGTGTCTGAAACGTTTGACTTTGTAACTGGCTGCTGACTGCGTGTCACTCGCTGGATGGCGTTAACATCCGCCAGAACGCTGTTGGATGGTACGACAATGTCATCGGTCGGTCTCATTCTTCAGAATGACAGGTAATTTGCAAGGATGTTTGGCAGGTTAGGTGAACAACCCGGTTGACACTAGTAGACCTCCTGGCAAGGATTGTGCAGCTGGTTGCTCAATGATAGCATATTTCTCTGGAGTGGCGCAGGAGCCACTTCTGACCTCTTCCCTTGCAACATCACCCAGCCAAGATTGCAACTTGCAGCTTGCTTCTGGCGCAATTCAAGGATTTTAAGGACTGCTCGATAACCCCATGGCGAAGGCTGGAAACTGGAGTACGCTTTCTGAGAATAACTGTTGTACAAGACATCCAGAGTGTTGGTGCCGATAAGCATCTGTTCTTGTGCAGACAAGAACAGGTTTGGGACTTCAATCTCAGAGCCTACAAACTGCTGAGGGAAAGTAATGGAAAGCTCTACATAGCCTATATAGGGAACTGATTGCCCATTAGCACCCCCCACTTCAAGCAGATTTCCAAGAGGTTTAGTTGGCTGACTTGCGAGGTGCTGTTTATGAAAAGACCGGGAAACTGTCATCACTTGTGACCCTGTATCTAGTAGGCAATTGATTATCTTTCCAGCAATGGTGACACAAGCAGTGCTTTTAGTCCCCACAAGTCCTTGTGGAAGTTTAGCAGGCTGCTCTGTAGCAGAAACTGATTTCAGTGAGACAGTCTTCTTGGTTGTGAGACTGGATCTCTCAGATGCTGCTCTCATTCATCCCGCAATGGGAGCAGAAGTCAGTTTAACTGAGCGGCGTCCCATTGTCTTTGCTTCTCTCGTAATTCCTGCTTCTTGGCTGCCACCAAGTCTGGGTTGGGCCCGTTTTCACATGCCGTCACAATGTGGCCATCCTCCCCACATCGGAAGCAGTACCATGGATGTGGTCTGTTGCTGGGTTGAACAACTGAATTGGGTGACTGTGAAGATCTGCTTTTCGCAGGCCGTACCTCAACCTTGGCACTAGTTGCAGTGGAAATAGGCTTTTTCTGCATTTGGGTCTGAGTCCTCATGTTCTCAAGTTGAGTGGTCAGTTGAGCTACCTGGCTCCTCAGTTGTTTGAGCTCGGAGATCGAGCGGGTAGTGGTATCAGCACCATGTGGTTTGCAAATGGTTTGCACATGTGCCATTACACGTTGCTTGGAGGCACTGGGAAAAAACTTGGAAGTGCCAAGGTGCTGTTTCATACGATTTGCTTTAGCTGCTTGTTTGTCTTCTTCTGTTTGTAGAAGCAGTAGAAGCTCAGTAAAGGAAGGTGGGTTTTTCTTCTTTTGGTCTAACTGAAGATCTGTTATCAGGGAATTATCCCAGCAGCCACGGCAAAACTGTTTCAAAAGCTGTCGATCAATCCCATCTGCTGAGACACCACCACGTCTCTGGGCAGTGCTCAAAGTGGCATGTAACCTGTGCAGATAAGTAGATGGGTTTTCTCCACTGTCTTGGAAAGTGCCCATGAATTTTGCAAAAAGCTCATTGCCATCTTCGACCACACCATAGGCAGAATCCAGGAGCTCAAGGTAGGCACTGGGCAATGCATCATGGCCAAGATGCTTGGTAATATCTGCTGCTGGTGACAGTAGGCTGTCAAGGATACTGTGGGCGCGATTCAAGTCAGAAAGAGAAGGGTCATTCATGAGGAGCTGAATGTTTGCTCGCCAAGCTTCATAATTGAGTTCACTGTTAGGATGGGGGCTCTTTCCCGAAAAGGCCCTGAGCCTTGTGTGTGAAATAGGTGCAGTGAGGCTCCACTGTTGCGCACAATGTGCTCGACCACAATTCTTTGGATTTCTGTTGGGTTCACATCATCCACTACAATCGTAGTTTTGGGTCTAGTGTCTTTACTTGGAGTCGCTGTAGTGCCCAATTGGAAAGCGGCTGAGGAAGGAGGCATGGCTGCATACTGAGCAGCAAGAGGTATATTGGAATCCAAGAGGGAAATTGAGCTTGCTGGTGCTAGCGCGCATTGGCATGGGAGTGGATCGAGCACAAGAAGATCTATTGATGTTCATGGTCGTTCTGCTAGTGGTGACGAGCTAAGCGGAAGAGAAGGATCTCTTGTGGCTTGTGGTTGTACTGTGTCCTGGGACGGACTGGTTTCAACAGGGGAGTCAGTATTGGCTTCATGGAAGGTTAAGCCAGAAACTGGCAAGTTCTTCTTTAAGCATTTGCTCTAGTGACCTCCCACTCAAGCGAACTATTCCACGCAGCTCATCTATGTAAGTTTTGGTAGCGCTACCACTAGCTACTGGTGAGTAGATGCTAGCCAATGACTTCACCTCATAGACAGTATTGGCATCGGTAGAGTTATCAATTTTAAGGGGTAGATAGGGCTCTAATGTTTGCATAGCTTCACCAGATCTAAACTCAACTATTGTCTGCAGATGGCAATCGGAGTCAGGGTTGTCGATGTGATTAATTGCACCATGTGCTTCAAGATGGGTGACTAAGCCACTGTCTAGCTCTGACTGTGTTAGGCCAGTAATAATGACTGAGCTTGGGACTTTGATCGATTCTTGCGTAACAACTTCCATGTTGGCGTGTTATTTTGTAAATGTTGTCTAATCGTCGAGATAAATGTGTCTCTGGGACCCGGACACTCAAAATTACTCCTGGCTGGCTCGCCAAACTTGCAACGGACTTGTACACTTACCAGTACTATAGCAGACAAATTCACTGCTGAATATGGGCCTCTAGATTCACTACTGGAGTATAGCGGAGTGTCCAAACCAACCTCTGAGATACGTAAGGACAATGCAATCACTTTAAAATAATAAGGTGTGCTAGAATATAATGGAATGATGTTAAACCTTTTAAAACCATCACTTCCAATATCTATGACAATCCCAATAAAAAAAATAGTAAATTACTATAGGATAAGAGTAGAAATAAATCTTTCTCTTGAGGAAGTATCTAGGACGTGGATGAATTATCAGGCAAGATGTAAGAAAATATAGAATTTGTTAACAAAAACAAAAGGGAGAGCTAATTGTATTTATTTGGGTATGGTGTTAACTAATTGTAGAAGGGCTAAAATGCATAGGATGCGAGCTATTGTATATATATTTAACTATCGTATCGCTGGGAATGAATATCAGTCTGCCTTTAACCTTAGGTAGCCTTCTAAACAAAGGGCTTATTGAAAATTGATACCTCAGGACTTGTTCAGTATCTAAACAGTAATACAATGCATTCAAAACGCTTATTCAAAATTTCAATACCTCCCAAACTCATTCAATACATATATAGTAATACAATGCATACAATGTGCTTATTCAAGCTTTCAATACCTCAGAACTCATTCAATATATTTATATATATATGTTGCGATTTGACAGTGGTGGGCCCCCACGCTAAACTCAATCAACTAAAATGACAGTTAAACAAAACAGCCGGCGATAAACAAAAATGAAAAGAAAATAACACCCCCGTTGCAGGCCTGTTTGATGCAAGGTCCGGTTTACTCATGACCAGGATGACCTCTTTACACCAGCACAGCAGAACGTGTTGATAACTGAGATGCAGTCGGTTGGCTGGATATCACTCCCTTGGTCCCAGTGGAACCGGCAAGTGTTTCCGGGTATGCTTGGGGCGCTAACTGGGATGGCGAAATCCCTCATTGCTCAGAGGAGCCGCCAAGCGTTTTCAGGTATGCTTGGGGCGCTATCTGAGATTTTCCTCTTCTGTCCCCGACGCTGACACAATAGCCTAACAGTTCACGCACAACAGTTCATGAGCAGCTATCTAGCAGGTTATAACTTTCACTAGCTGCTGACATTAACTACAACAGCACAGGTGGCTAGCTAGCTGCTAACCAGCATGTATCTTATATAAACCGATGGCCAACAGCTGGCAAGCTACGTGATGAAAATAATCATCTAACGCTTCTTTGTTGCGAAAATATAGATAAAGCAGGACCCGACGTTGGTTACTAAAAGAAAAATAACGTTACCGATATCGCAATGAATCCGCCTTCACTGGAGATTCTGAAACTCTCTACATTGCGCACCACAGAGAGGTCCACTCGCAATACAATTTTCGTTTCTAAACGCACACTGTGGCGCCCCGAGGCCCTATTGGTGCTCCACAGGAGAACACAAGAAGCACCAGAGCGGCCGGGCCTACCGCCACTGGCGTCTACTGGGGCAAGTGGTGAGTGGGAATTACCTCCCAAATGAGATGTTGGAAGATTTCAGGACCAGGGACAGCAATCCGCAGACCAGGTGAGCTTCCACAGATCAGCACCAAGGACAGGGCTACAGCAGAGTGCAGGTATGTGGAATTTTCCACTCTGCTGCAGCACACCTGAGACTGCTTGAGCAGATTGCCTCACAGGCTATAAGAAGCAGCACAAAGGAGTGAGAGGCTGGCTGGGGCTAGAGAGAGAAACTACGCCTGGCTTCTCTCCTCACCTGTTCCTGGCCAAGTTAAAAAATACAAATTCCAAGATTGAAACTTTCAACTGTACCTGACTGTCAAAGTGGTTGGAGTAAAGGGCTGGCACACTGTCTGACTGTGGGAGTGGTCTCGTCGCCCCGAAAGGACAGAGGGCTGGAGGACAAGTCCTACAAGGCCGGAAGGAGAAAGGAGAGAGGAGACAGACCTGGACCGGGCTGACCAGTACCCAATCACACGCTCCTAACTATTGTTCCCTTTGTCTCTCCACGAGGAGCGTACTTACCCTGGAGAGGAAGATTAACCTCTTAAGGCACAAGCACAAGTTCATAAAATCTAAGGGTGGATATGTAGAACTACTATAGATGTATGAAGCTAAAACTAAGCAGTGTACCCAGCGTCTCCAAATCTATCCAAAATGTCTAAATTATGCATTGCTGTAAATCACAACATTCACATATTTCACTAAAAATCAATTGTTTTGACTCAAGAAAATTAGTGTTGCATAATTTTCAAATGGGAATTACAAGCTTTCAGTCAGTACAGTGGTCTAAAATAGCTAGGTGTCCAGAAACATATCCAAAATCTCTCAAAATTGAATAAAATGCTTTTTGTCCATTATAAAGCATATAAATGAGCCCCTTATGAAGGTTTAAGATGAAACATTGCTATCAGATTAAAAAATAATGCAAAAATATTGTCACACAATGCAGTACAGTACCTAAATGTGCAATAATGAACTATTGTATGTATTTCTATACTCTGTGCTCTCGTAAGTTTTCTTGTATGGGGATGAGACAACATGAAAACAATTTTCAACCGTCCACCACGTTTTGGCAATGTTCCAACTCTGACGTCATCACCGTTGCATGCTTCACAAAAACTATTACACTTCCATCTAACGCTTACACTACAGTGTGAAATATCCACATTATATAATACCACGAACCTATTTAAAGACTCTCAATTTCAAAAAAAACGTATACGTATATAACCGAAGTATTTTGAGAAGTAATACTTACATAGCAATGAATGAAATCTTATCTATGTTCAGTAGATGGAGACAGAGACAGTAAATAAATGATACTGTTCTGTCCAGAAAACGATGTCAGCTAGGTCTATCAGCAAACATATGGCTTAGCTATGCTCAGAAGTCCTCAATAATAATAGTATTTTCCATGAATTTACGAAAAATAGTTGACAACGTTTTGTTAGCAGCGTCTTTGTTTTACTGCTACCGCGGAGAATGCGTAACTGAACGCGATGATAAGAACATTTTCGGTTACGCTGACCTATAAAACGCTATTCCAAAAGCAGAATTAGACATGTTATACATCGTTAGAAAGCTTATACTCTCACCTACTGAATAAATGAATCGTCAATCAAGCCAGACTGTACTAAAAAGGGCGACGACGCCGTAAACAACAGGTGGGGTGTTACGCACAGCTATTTTGTAAGATACCCAGGCGTCACAGATGCGCGTATACTTCCCGAACGGATTGTTCAAGACAATATATGACCACGCAGTCTCAAAAGGGACATATCTACACGTAAACCCAACGGTAAGGTTGTATATTTATTCAATATTTGTCCCAGATATTGACTGTAGAATGACATGGTATCATTTTCAAAACTTTTTCTCGTTTATTTCGTTATTCAGTGAGCAGCGTTTTCACTGCTGTATAGGCATGTCTTAGGGCTATTGTCGGGTTTATCTTGTTGCTATGACGGAATACGATTTTTTAGTAGTGAAAGAATATTTTTATGAATGCCAAGATAGACAATATTGTCCATTATGTCCAGGGTGGGGGGTGTTTTTTAGATGAGACTGCAGGGAGGGGTGCGTGTTAAATGAACGACCAGAGCGACAATGGTGGGGCTGCGAAACTCCGTTTTCAGCATAGTTGTCGTGTATCGTCTACTAATGAAACTAAAACAACGCGTTTCTGTTTTTAACTCACACTTTGGTTGCAGTAGCACCGAATGTTTGAGTTTAGTAATCTAGGCACGCCGGCGTGCCGACCACTAGGGGCTGTGCCTTAAGAGGTTAATACCCCGACCTGGAAGAACTTTCAGTTATTTTTTGCTTCCCCTTCCCCCAAGATTTAATACCAATAAATTCTTTTTTGTTAACTGACCCCGGGACTCACTGTACTGGTTCTTGTACTGGTTTGGCAACCGCAACCTTCGTTGGTGAGGAAGCTCACAACACGTACTTGTGTGAGCAAAGACACGGTTTCTTCACTTCAAATCATGGAAAAAAAATAAAACCTTCTAGCCACACACGTACTTGTGTGGGCAAGGACACGGTTTCTTCACTTCAAGTCACACAAAAAATAAAATCCTGAAAATTCTAAGACCGCGAAAACTGGAATGATCGACCGCAGTTTCAACACAGCTGCTCGTTTCAGTGTACAATCTGGAGTGCCCTGAATATCTGCCTTGGCATTGCGTTTTGGCCCCGTAGTCCCGCCCTCTAACCAATAGCATCAGCTAGAACATGAGTGACAATCGCAATGTAAGGCAGACTGAAAGACTGGACACCTGGGAAAATCTTTAACATGGAAGCATGGGAACTGGGCCTGAGAAACCGCGCCAGTATGGAAGGAATTTCCTTTACGGCAGGTCTTAAAACCATTAGGCCGAGGCTGCTGTATACTGCAAGATGAATTTCGACCTCCTGAATTCCAGGGCACCTTTTTCAGGACAAGAGCCACCTGTTTGCAGAGGTCACTGCCCGGCCACAACTGGACATTACTTGTAGACAGCGAAACATTACCATCATGAGGAAGGAGTGAGTCAGGACACCTCTTTCCTTTTTACTTTACTCCAAACAAGGGATCTCATATAGAAACTATGCACTGAGCTGGAAAAATACATTTTTCTTTCCAGAGCACTGTGTAAAGGAAACTGGACATTTTATTCAAATAATCTGCATTATATTATGTGATCTGTTTGGGTTTTAACTATTAATTTCATTAGTAGAACTGTGAAAAGGGAGGTTTCATGACAAAAAGTGACAGTATCAAGTCAGACTGTGTCGTGTCTGGTCTTGTTTGAGGGGCATCGGAGTGGGGAGTACAGTGATATTAATTTCATAAACAGCAGACATAGGTTTCATATCTATTTAATAACTTAGGAGGAAAACCCGCATTGGTAAAATATTCTCTCAGAAGGACATCTGGAAAAGGTAATCAAAATTCCAATTTGACCGCTGACTCGGCAGTTCCGAGATTTATGACCTCTGTTTGGACATTTAAGTAGACGGGACAGAGCAATCTGGGAAGCTCTGTATTCAGACTTCCTGCACATCCTCTGGGCTCTGTGTGTAGTCTTGGGGAAACTCTGTATTCAGACTTCCTGCACATCCTCATGGCTCTGTGTGTAGTCTTGATCAGGTGTGCATAATTCTTTATTTTGGGTTAATATGCTAAATTCTGTAACTGTACTTGACTGTTTTAAGAGACTTACCTACCTGACTAATAAATTGTTGTTGATTGGTGTGGTTTCTGGGAATTGTTTAACTTGTCTTGTAAATCCCTTCTGTTGAGCCTCCACGACGCTAGGGAATTGCGTCTGTTCGACTTATCTGGTCAATAAGTTTTGAGTCAATGACGCCTCGCCACTTGGCGGTGTCCATGTGGATAACGAGTTCTTAATATGGTCCTCTGCGGTCCCTGAACGTAATTGTTATACCCAACAGAGTTTAAGATATTCGCCCACCTCTGATTCTCGCCAGACATCTAGATTGTCGTATGTCAGACGCATGTCGGCTGGTGCGATCCGCGGTAGGCCGGGCTTTCCCGGTATAGATGTTGCAAAGAACAGAAATCCATTCCCAATCAAGCATAAATTTTAATTGGAGTCAGATAATCGAGAGTTACACTAACCGTAATGCTTACAGACCGTCTCTGGATAAAACTAGATAATAGCCCAGACCAGAGAAAAGCAGAGAATAGAGTGGTACTACTATACTTGTAACTTGGTCTAAATTTAGCTGATCTCGTTGATCCAAAGTGCAGTCTCGCCCCATTTATAAGAACGGTGAAATTTAAATAGTACTAACAACTTTTTCCAGCAGCACCGAAGGGACACACGCAGATACGTTCGCTCCCAGCTATTTCCCTCATTGGTCTAGCTGTGCAAGATTTACAGTTGGTGACCTCAACGTGATCTCCAGCCTGTGTGTGATCTCCAGTCTGTGCGTGATTTCCAGTCCGACGTGATGGGGAGTATCCGGAGTTTGTTCCCTGAAGTGTCTGCTGGTGTTTTCCCATCCCGGCGTGATACCCTTCTGTCATGGTTTTGTGTCTGTCTGCCTTTCCTTTTTTGGGCCACCAGATGGCGGCACTTCAGTTTGTAGTTCTGTTCCTTTTCCCTGTTTAATTATTGTTTTCAATTATTCAGTTATTGTTTTTTGGTTATGTCTCATTTTTCCTTCCCTCTCTGTGGTCTGATTGTGCATTGTGCCCTCCTGTGTCTTGTTAGTCTATTTAAGTTCTTTTCTTCCCTGACTCGGGTGCTAGATCCTTGTTTTTCTGATTGAGTAGCTTCCTGTGTGTTTCTGCCCACGTTCCATTTTTTACGTGTGTTTTGAAGTTTTACTTGTGTTTTTTTAGAGTTGCCCTGTGAGGCCTTTTGTTCCCTGCTTTAGTTCCTGATTTGTAAAGTGAAGTCTTTGTTTCAATTTACCGTTTTGAGTTTTTTTCCCTCACTCTGCATTTGGGTCCTAACCCTCCATTATCATGACAGAAGGATCCAGCCAGTACTGGACCCTGCAGAGTTTCCCCCCCCCCCCCCCCTTCTTCCCGTTTCAATGTTTTTTGGTTTTTTTGTTTAATCATGCCACCAGTGTGGTGGAGTGATCCCGAGGACTCACCACCCAGCGATTGGGAGCTCAAGCGAATTTTCGCCCTTGGGCCCAGGGCGGGCGGTCACGGAGGCGTCGTGGTCGGGCTGCCTCCCGGTCGGCTAGACCTCCAGCTGCTCAGCCAGCAGACCCCTGGCATGCTGTTTTTAAGGGGTCTTGGCTGGCCGTTCTTCGAGGGCCTGGTTCGCGGGGGTCACGCCGGTCCCATCCGGCGGCCCAGCTGGATTCCCTATGGCTGGGGTCCGTGGTCCTGTCCCAAGCCCAGCCCAGACTGCAGCCGGGGCCTCCTGCTTCGGTCCACGCCCAGGAGAAGCCTCCTGCTTCGCCCCGTGCCCAGGAGAAGCCTCCTGCTTCGCCCCGCACCCAGGAGAAGCCTCCTGCTTCACCCCGCACCCAGGAGAAGCCTCCTGCTTCGCCCCACGCCCAGGAGAACCCTCCTGCTCCACCCAGAGACCAGAAAGGCCTCCTGCTCTGCCCAGAGTCCAGGAAAGGCTGCCTGCTCCGCCCCGAGTCCAGGAGGGGCCGCCTCCTCCGCCTGTTGTTCCGCAGGGGCCGCCTGCTCTGCCCAGTCTCCCACAGGGGCCGCCTGCTCTGCCCAGTCTCCCGCAGGGGCCGCCTGCTCTGCCCAGTCTCCTGCAGGGGCCGCCTGCTCTGCCCTGTGTTCCCGAGTCCTCCAGTGTTCCCGAGTCCCCTAGTCTTCCCGAGTCCCCCAGTGTCCGTGCTCTGCCTAGTGTTCTCGCGCCCCCTAGTGTTTCTGAGCCGTCACTGCCCCCACCCAGTGCCCAGAGACCTTGCCCAATCCATGTTCCCAACCGTTTGTCTGTTTGTACACCTGCCCCCTTGTCAGTTGCCCTACCTGCTTGCTTGTCTGCCTGTTTGCCCGCGTGTCTGTCAGCCAGTTCGTTGGCCTGTTTATCTGCCCCCCAGGCCGTCGGCCCATCGGCCAGTCTGTTCTCCCGCCTGTCTGCCTGTCTGTCAGTGTGTCAGTCTGCTTGTTTTTTGTCCTGTCTGCCCGTTTGTTAGTTTGTGTGTCAGTCCTTGAATTCGCCCTGTTCCTTCCCTGTCTGTCTGTCCCTTAGTGTGTCTGTCAACCTTGCTATGTGTCTCCCTGTGTGCTTGCCTCTCTGTCTGCCCTTTTGTTATGTCTCCCTGTCTGTTCCCTGTCCGTCTCCTGTTCCTCCGTTCCCTGTCTGAGTCCCGTTCCCCATACTGTCTTGAGCTCCGTGTCTGTGTGTGTTAGTCCAGTCCAGTGTAGCATTAGTCCAGTCCAGGGTTGTGTTGAGTCTGTTCCCTGTCTGTTAGTTCGTTCAGTGTTTGAGTCCAATCCAGTATCTGTTGTGTTCAGTCTCTGTGTTCAGTTCGGTGTCTGAGTCCGTTTCAGTGTGTGTGTCTTGAGTTCAGTGTGTGTTGATGTCAGTTCGGTGTTGTGTTTTTCAGTCCAGTCCAGTGTTTTGTTTTTGAGTCCAAGTGCTGTTCCCCGTCTGAGTCCAGTCCTGAGCCCTGTGTCCAGTCCCGAGTCCAGTCCTGTCTGCCCCAGTCCCGAGTCCAGTCCTGTCTGCCCCAGTCCTGAGTCCAGTCCTGTCTGCTCCCAGTCCTGAGTCCTGTCTCCTGTCTGCTCCAGTCCCGAGTCCAGTCTCCTGTCTGCTCCCAGTCCCGAGTTGTGTTTGTTTCTGTGTTCCATTCCCAAGTCCTGTCCTGTTAGTCCCATTCTGTTTGTCACGCCCTTCCCAGGTCAGTCTTCTGGGACGTCAGGGGCCGTCCCTTGGGGGGGGGTACTGTCATGGTTCTGTGTCTGTCTTGTCTGCGTTTCCTTTTTTGGTGGCACTTCAGTTTGTAGTTCTGTTCCTTTTCCCTGTTTAATTGTTTCATTGTTTTCAATTATTCAATTATTGTTTTTTTGGTTATGTCTCATTTTCCCTTCTCTCTCTGTAGTCTGATTGTGCATTGTGCCCTCCTGTGTCTCGTTAGTCTATTGTCTATTTAAGTTCTTTTCTTCCCTGACTCGGGTGCTGGATCCTTGTGTTTCTGATTGTGTTTCTGCCCTGCGTGTTTCCTCCTGACAGTAGCGTCCTGTGTGTTTCTGCCCACGTTCCGTTTTTTACGTGTTTTTGGATTTTGGATTGTGTGTTTTGAAGTTTTACTTTGTGTTTTTTGAGAGTTGCCCTGTGAGACCTTTTGTTTCCTGCTTTAGTCCCTGATTTGTAAAGTAAAGTCTTTGTTTCAATTTACCATTTGGAGTTTTGAGTTTTTTTCCCCTCACTCTGCGTTTGGGTCCTAACCCCACATTATTGTGACACCTTCACTGTGGGTATCTCACGTTTTCCTCCCTGGTTCCCTGATCCTTGGTGTGGTGAGTGACACGATTCTCTTATAGTAGCATGTGCTAGGGAGAGTTTTTAGTCACTGTGCAGGGGATCGACATATCCCAGACAGGCCTGGGACCGTAGAAACCAGGCATTTTTCCATATTACTGCCCTTCGGGGAATTCATGAACAGGGAAAGAGAGAAGCTTAGGCTGGCATGTTTTTAGGAAATGTGTTGTGCCAATACGGCAAAATGTATTCTAGAAAAACTAGCCTATAGCAGTAGATGGTTGCGTATGTGTAAGAGAAGGTAAAGGTTTGTAGTGTGGGAAATAAATATAGATGTACTCAAAAAACACAAGCCCATTGTATTGGGAAAGATATGTAGTTAGAGAGCACAGGCCCAGTGTATATGGGAAAGGAATGTATTAATGAGCACCAGCTGTCCTCCTCCCTGATAAGGACGGAGTGTGGCACAGTGGGTAAGGAACTGGGCTTGTAACCGAAAGGTCGCAGGTTCGATTCCCGGGTAGGGCACTGCCGTTGTACCCTTGAGCAAGGTACTTAACCGAAATTGCTTCAGTATATATCCAGCTGTATAAAAAATGGATACAATGTAAAATGCTATGTAAAAGTTGTGTAAGTCGCTCTGGATAAGAGCGTCTGCTAAATGCCTGTAATGTAATGTAATGTAATGACGTATCATCCGGCTAGCAAAGGAGGAAGGATACAGGTGGACCAAGGTCGACCTTAGCCATAAGATTAACAACCGGCAGCAGGGAAGCGCTTCATACTAAAATAGGTGCGATTAGAACAAACACGTAATACACACAATTTCTGCCCTGCTAATTAAGCTGTATACAAGCATATCTGTGGAACTAATGGAAGCTTCTGCCTTTTCCGGAAAATGTGTTGTCAGAATATGTGATTTATGATAGAAGGGGGAGGGAGATTCAAGCGGGAGACGAGCACTATCATTTTTGAAAAATAAGGAAGGAAGGGGCTGATAATGGTGTCCGAGAATTGGGAAATAATGGTGTCAAAAACAGAACGTAATTAACAAAAATTAAGTGGGAAGTACTAAATTTAAGCTACACAACAGGAGGAGTTAGAAAAATGGATAAAAGAAGCAGTTGGCCCCAGGGGAGGGGAGAGTGTGTTTTGGGAATGCTTGGAGAGTGATCGGATGTATTGTCTTTACTTATGAGTGACTGTTAGTTGTACTGAACTGTGCAGATCAGCCCGGGTTCTTGTATGTAATCTTTGATTCACTAACAATAAACCCAGTTGCATCAGACTCTGAGAAGTGTGCATCTTTTGAAGAAGCATTCAACAGTGTGGAGGAGAGCGACCTCGGCATTCCTGGCCCAGGCCGGGGCCCATTTTTCCTGCCCACAGTAGCTTTGCCTAGGAAAGAAGGGAGTTTGATGCAAGGCGCTGACTACTGTTTCTGCGCAGAGGCGCAGAAAGCCTTGCTCAAATATAGGAGAAAATGAGGCACTGGTGAAAAGCCAGTGAATTTTGAAGGTGAACAGAGTTGAGTATGAAAGACTGAAAAGCTATAGAAAGGATAATGAGAAGGTTTATAGCTGCCAGTAGGCATGTGCAATCACAGAATACACATACAATGAAGTTTGACCTTGGCTAGAGGGCTAGCCCAGGCAAAGTGGCAAGCTTCTTATTATAATTAAATTAAATAATATTAAAATTAATGCTGAATGCTGAATCAGGTGCATAACCTGGGCTTCGAAGTTCCAGCCCTGAAAGCAGAGTCTGTGCTGATCCTTAAACCCAGGTATGGCCCTGCGGCAGTACACACGTCTCAAGACCTCTGACAGTGCAGACTGCAGCTGCAGAAAGTTTTGAAACTGTCCGTATCTGTCCGGAGGAAACCAGACTTTAAGTCTCAGAGATTGAGGCCGGTACCAGTGTGGTCACTGGACCTCTGAGTACCGCGCCCAATGTAATGTCACAGGACCGCTGAGTGCCATGGCAGATGCAAGTCTCCATCCCTCTGAAAGTGTAGCCCAGGCTACAACAAGGGTGGCGACCGTCTCGAATTTGCCACATGTGGGACTCATGTCTAAGGACCTCTGAGACTGGTGAAAAGGTGTCAGGACACAGAACTTCTGAATTTCTGAGGTGTTAGAACCAGGGTCCTTGGGATATGCCATCTGTCTCAGTAACCAGTGGTATACCCCTAATTAAATAAATAGGCTAGATTTTATAAAACAGTTGAGATAGGCCAGTGTAGAAGGGAAAATACCAAAATGGCCTATAACCAACAAAAATAGACTTTGGCCTATTAGAAATAAAATAATTATTAGCCGAGAACTAAATTAAATTATGTAGGCATAGGTGTACCACCATTCATCTTTCTTTAGAAAGCTAGCTTTCAAAGAGTATAGTGAATTCTTGTGCACCCTATTGTTTTCATCGGGTTTTTTTTACTCTGTGTGTCTTAGCGGCACAAGGATGAAATCTGAGGATTTTAATTAATGATATTAACTAATAATATACCAATTATTAACGCATGCCTGTGCACGTCATTTAGGAACTGTTAGAATTCACTAACATATTTACTTGGGTGCCTATTAAATTAGCCAAGTCATGTTACATACTAGAGATCTAATGGTATTTTTGTGTGGATTTCCCCATAGCGCAAAATATACGTATTGGAATCTTTGTCAGACCATTGATAAGCTGTCGTGGTCTAGGAAAACGACAAAATTCTCTGTCCAATCGCCAATCTGTAGAAAACAACTTCACGAGGGAAAGACAGCCCAACAGCAAGCTCTTCAGAAAAGTTTTGACTTTATTCACACCGGTGTAGCACAAAGTCGGATCAATTCCGCCGAATTGAACCTCGACTGTCAGTTTTACAATCCTTTTATACACAAAATGTACTCCACAAACTCCATAACCCCTTATACATTTACGTAAATCCCAGCCACCTGTTCTTCTTGGTACGACATGATGTTATTTTAACCATCTCTTATCTGACCTGGTTGGCACCAGACGGACTTTCCTGGGTCAACCTGACCTTCTTGGCACCAAAATGACTTTCTTTGTTCTGTACTTTTCCAGTATGCATATAAGTCTCAGCCTTCTGTAATTTTTCATTAAGCGTACAAGTTACATATGGGTCACTGTAAAATATTAGTTTTCTAGTTAGTGTTTATCTGTTCAGTGACTAGTTCTTTTCTGCTGAGTGAGTAAATATGTATATATGATTTCTAAGTCTACTGCGTTCTCATGCTCTTTATCTACAGTTGATACTGTGGTTTCTTGCATTTCCAAAAGCTTATCTACAACTACTGACAGTAAGATTTCTAAGGCTACTGTTTTGATTATATGACGTTATCATGACGCATAGTGAAGTCGTCACAATCATAAAAACTTATCTATAACTTCTGATAGGGCTACTGTTTTGATTATATGAGTAGATGTTTACTTTATCATGAAGCATGGTGAAGTCGTCACAATCATAAAAACTTATCTATAACTACTGATAGGGCTACTGTTTTGATTATATGAGTAGATGTTTACTTTATCATGACGCATGTTGAAGTCGTCACACTCATAAAAACTTATCTATAACTACTGATAATTAGGAGGATACATCTGGCCCAACCTTGATGGGAACACCCTAACTTTAACATGTGACGTCATCACAATCATGGGGAGTCTCAAAATTTTCCTACAAAGCCAGTCAATGCCATAAATGAACATAATGTCATCAAGCTTTAACTCGACTAATAAGTACCAGTATCATCTGTGCCTGCAAGGAAAATTATTAAAGGAAGAAGTCTAACTAAATATATGTCAAATAAATAAATATATAAGGAGAAGAATCAATTACTCTAAGTTCAGATCAAGGTTGTCTTTTAGCATTAAAATGTTGAAGGGGGGTCATTTTCTGACAAGAACTGGCTTACTGGTCTTTCTTTATTCTACTTTTCCAAATTTTCTTTCCTTGTGATCCCTCCTTCCTTTCCATTTACTGTTCCTCCCTTCTCCTTTCTCCTTTCTCTCCCCCTGTCAGTCTTGTTTCTATGTAAGTTGTTGAATGTCTTAATAGCAGTCAGCCTGCACTCCCAAGAGTGTGTCTGATTTCTTTTTGTTTTTTGATCTTTTTATTTTTTCATCAGTTGTTGTTTAACCCCTGAAGTATGCAGACAATAACCCTGCATAGATTTTCTCTTCTTTGCAAAATTACAGGCATTTAGCACCTCAAGCATCGGTAACAGACCAGTGGGGTGGAAATCTCTAAAGGGGTCATAAACACATCAACAGCTCATTTAGCAAACTCCTGACTTTAAACAGACCCCCTGGTGTAGCACCAGAGAAAGTTTTACAACACTCCAATTTGTTACATTAGGGGATCCACCCATTCCATTCAGAACTTCACAGTCATCCAATTTAAAAAGAGTGCACAAAACTATACTATATCAATACCCATCCAATCCCACATAGCGCACATATAGGACATAGGACATAGCGCACATATAGGACATGAATCCCAACATGAATGTCTGCTTCAATTGAACAATTTTACAGTAATTACCATTCCAGTAATTTTCAACTTTTCAATAAATGTATGTATGTATGTATATATGTGTGTATGTATGTATGTATGTAGGTATTGTATGTTTACCGGTAATTAATGTATTGGCTGTACTAGATTCTTTGTCTCTTCTCCTTTAATTCATCCAGACCAGGTGTTTCCAAATTCCGCTACTATACGCTCCATTGGCGTAGTAGGGAAGGTTCAGGTCCTTAAATTAGATCACCTTACGGGGTATAATACTATGCGGGGAAAGGAGACTATATTCACCACTTGTACTTGTTGTCATGAAACCTCCAGTTATGTCATTTGTACATGTAACACCTTGCAACCTTTTTCCCATAATGACACCAGACTCATTAGTGTTCAGTTGCTGCATGGCCACGCTGACGCGATCCAAACTGGTGCAACAGGTCATTCAGAAAACAAATGACCACATCAACGAGGCCCAAGTGGAGGTGAAACTGACCAAAAGAACAACGGAGATCCTGGCCAGCTCCTCCACCCGCTCCGCTCAGGACGCCTACACCTTGTGGGACTGGGTGTTCAGAGGGTGCGTCATTGCCAGCACCCTCATCTTTGTCTTCACCTTCATTCAGTGCTGCTACTTCTGGTACCTCATTCACTCCCTGCGCACCACTACCCATACTGCATTGGTTCTCAGCCCCTTCCAGTTACCCATGAGGCCGGGTTTGAGACCATAGGAACCAGTATGGGACCATCATCGCAGTCTGGGTTTTGACCCATTTGGGACTGCGGTATGTTTGTTCCAATTGGGCCAGAGGGGGGAATCTGTAAGGCAGACTGAAAGACTGGACACCTGGGAAAATCTTTAACATGGAGGCATGGGAATTGGGCCTGAGAAACCACGCCAGTATTGGAGGAATTTCCTTTACGGCAGGTCGTAAAACCATTAGGCTGAGGCTGCTGTATACTGCAAGATGAATTGCGACCTCCTGAGTTCCAGGGCACCTTTTTCAGGACAAGAGCCACCTGTTTGCAGAGGTCACTGCCCGGCCACAACTGGACGTTACTTGTAGACAGCGAAACATTACCATCATGAGGAAGGAGTGAGTCAGGACACCTCTTTCCATTTTACTTTACTCCAAACAAGGGATCTCATATAGAAACTATGCACTGAGCTGGAAAAATACATTTTTCTTTCCAGAGCACTGTGTAAAGGAAACTGGACATTTTATTCAAATACTCTGTATTATGTTATCATTAAGATATTGTTTGTCTGATGAGATATTGTATTAGAGTAACACAATCACAATATACTGAATAAATGTAATATCTATAGTAACACACATACTTTACCTAACTTAGGTTAAAGGTGCATATTGTGGGTATTGCTCCAATCAGAATTCAGGGATCTGTTTGGGTTTTAACTATTAATTTCATTAGTAGAACTGTGAAAAGGGAGGTTTCATGACAAAAAGTGACAGTATCAAGTCAGACTGTGTCGTGTCTGGTCTTGTTTGAAGCGCATCGGAGTGGGGAGTACAGTGATATTAATTTCATAAACAGCAGACATAGGTTTCATATCTGTTTAATAACTTAGGAGGAAAACCCACATTGGTACAATATTCTCTCAGAAGGACATCTGGAAAAGGTAATCAAAATTCCAATTTGACCGCTGACTCGGCAGTTCCGAGATTTATGACCTCTGTTTGGACATTTAAGGAGAAGGGACAGAGCAATCTGGGAAGCTCTGTATTCAGACTTCCTGCACATCCTCTGGGCTCTGTGTGTAGTCTTGGGGAAGCTCTGTATTCAGACTTCCTGCACATCCTCTTGGCTCTGTGTGTAATCTTAGTCAATTTTGATACTCTCTATTTTGGGTTAATATGCTAAATTCTGTAACTGTACTTGACTGTTTTAAGAGACTTACCTACCTGACTAATAAATTGTTAACCCTTGATTGGTGTGGTTTCTGGGAATTGTTTAACTTGTCTTGTAAATCCCTTCTGTTGAGCCTCCACGACGCTAGGGAATTGCGTCTGTTCGATTTATCTGATCAATAAGTTCTGAGTCAATGACGCCTCACCACTTGGCGGTGGATAACGGGTTCTTAATATGGTCCTCTGCGGTCCCTGAACGTAATCGTTATACCCAACAGAGTTTAAGATATTCGCCCACCTCTGAGTCTCACCAGACATCTAGATTGTCGTATGTCGGACACACGTCGGCCGGTGCGATCCGCGGTAGCCCAGCCTTTCCCGGTATAGATGTTGCAAAGAACAGAAATCCATTCCCAATCAAGGATAAATTTTAATTGGAGTCAGATAATCGAGAGTTACACTAACCGTAATGCTTACAGACTGTCTCTGGATAAAACTAGATAATAGCCCAGACCAGAGAAAAGCAGAGAATAGAGTGGTACTACTATACTTGTAACTTGGTCTAAATTTAGCTGATCTCGTTGATCCAAAGTGCAGTCTCTGTCAGGTGCGTGGGGGGTTAGGACCCAAACGCAGAGTGAGGGGAAAAAACTCCAAACTCCAAATGGTAAGAACAAAGACTTTACTTAACAGAACAGGAACTAAAGCAGGGAACAAAAGGCCTCGCAGGGCAACTCTCAAAAAACAAAGAAAACTGTAAAACACAGAAAACAGAAAATCCAAGAATCCAAAAACACGCAAAACGGAACGTGGGCAGAGATACACAGGGAGCTATTCTCAGGAGGAAACACGCAGGGCAGAAACATGACCAGAAGCACACTCAACCAAACAAGGATCCAGCACCTGAGTCAGGGAGAAGGGAACTTAAATAGACAAGACACTGACGAGACACAGCAGGGCACAATGCACAATCAGGCCACAGAGAGGGAAGGGAAAACGAGACAACCAAAAAACAATAATTGAACAATTGAAAACAATAGTACAATAATTAAACAGGGTACAAGCAGGACACAAAACAGAAGTTCTGCCATCTGGCGGCCCAACAAGGAAAGACAGAGACGGAAACACAGAACCATGACAGTCTCGCCCCGTTTATAAGAACGGTGAAATTTAAATAGTACTAACAACATTTTCCAGCAGCACTGAAGGGACACACGCAGATACCTTCGCTCCCAGCTATTTCCCTCATTGGTCTAGCTGCGCAAGATTTACAGCAATAACCAAATCAGTAAATACAAAAGAAAAAGTAATCAGGCTAATATGTGCCACCATGTGTGTAGACAGTACATTTCAATCAAACTTCTATGAACGTCATAACTACTTAAAACAAACAATTCTAACTTGACGCTCAGTTCTACGGGTTTATTAAAATACTGGTCATATTAACCTTAGAAACAATGCTTAAAGCTAAATTATTCAAATGCAGATCCGTCAAGCGCTGGTTATTCAAACCAGGGATTTGCATCTTTATTTGGGCAAGGATTCTTTTTCAATCCACTATAAAATTATTTTATTATAAGGCTCTCGTAACCTGGGTTACATAGATCTTCGCCAAGATGTAAAATGATGTCCTGTTATGACAAAGGAGTGTTCTGGAGACAATGAAGAATACTCAAATGACCTTTGCTAACATCAAGTGCATTTTCAAAATATTTCTCACCCTTCAGGTCACAACATGTTCCTGCGACAAACAATTTTCTACCTCTTCTTCTTGAGGGCTAAAAGCATAGCTCAGAGCCAGCATGACGAGCCATAAAGGCTTTCTGGGCTTGCAATGATGTATGTGCACAGGAACATGACAATGGATCCAGAGAGGGTTATTAGATGGTAGGATGCCTCTGGACACAGGAGGATTGTTGGTATTCATTTATGGACGGCCCTGTTTGGAAGGGCCCCTCCTTTCACTTATATCTCTCTCATGGAAGTCATGTACAATGTTTAAATAATGTCCTTTCAGTGCAAAAAAACATGAATTTCACAATGTGATAGCTAAGAATAAATAATATAAAAAATTACATTATTCATCAGGAGATGCACTTATCCAGGGTAACTTCTTTCCTTTTTCATAATCTGCAGCTAAATATTTACCACAGATTCAGGGAAAATCTTCCTCAAGGTTAGAACAGATCTTTTCAGATTAATTAGACCTACAAAAATAAAGCCACACTTCTGTCCCAAGTAAAGATGAAATTCAGTCCTGCCCTCACTTTACTATGAGCAATCTTATTTGTAAAATAAATAAAAAATAACGTTCGGCTCGGCCACATCACCACTCCCAAATTACATTATTTTCCAATAACGGTAGAGCCTGGGGGGGTTCATTCCACTTTATACAACAGGTTATCAACAATGACTAGGCCTGTACATAGTTACTTTTATTTTTATTGTCAAGCAAAACTATCATTGATTGTTCTATTTGGACTGTTGTTATGCAAAAATGTGGTTGGTAGTTCTATTTATAGAAATAATAGTTCCTTTTCATTTTATACCATACAATTAGCACCAATTTTGGTTGTTTTTGTCTTTGCATTATTTAAGAAAATCACGACACCACGGCCAGTGGTGGCTATGGGCAGGGGTGGGCTCAGCCCACCCAAACGTGTGTCTTGCCCAACCAATCAAAAGTTAAGAAAAAAAAAAAAAAAAAAAAAAAGAGTCTGGTAGGTCAGTACAGGCACGGTCTGAACAAGACTGGTCACTATCAGCACACACATAGTCTTTGTTCACAGTGACAACACTGTCCCACACAAGGTCAGTACCCAGGTTACTCTCTAACAGTGGTAGGCCTGCAAGTGACGATGCAGCCAAAGGAGGTAAAACGTCCTGAGCAGTCAAGGACATTGTATCATCCGTCAAACTTCAGTCCACTGTGTTGTCAGTAGGCAGCCCCGACGCCCACACTCTTGTCCTGTACTCAATACCCTCCACTGTATCGTCAACAGCAGAATCCACATGTCCACATCAGTGACATCTGTGCCACCATCTGAGGAAGCATGTATAGGGAGAAAATTTACTGGCGGTACCAAGTTCCGATGCACTGTCCTCTCCTGACCAGTGACACTGTTCTGAATCTTAAGAGTGTGACTGTCAGCAGTGACAAGATAGATGGTGTTCTCCCAAAGGTCAGCGAGCTTCCGCTTTCCACGGTCTCCTTTGTTGGCCAGCAATACCCGATCACCTATCTCCAAAGGCGCTCCCTTGACCTTTCTGTTGTACAGGTCAGCATGCCTCTTCAACTGCTTAACTGCACAAGCCTGTGCAGTATCAACCGCGTCCCTCAGATCTTTCCACAAAGATTGAGCATACTGGTTGTAATCAACAACCTCTGGGTTCTCAAGTACAGAGCCAGAAACCATGTCAACGGGCAATCTTGTTACCCTCCCAAACATGAGCATGAAAGGAGCAAAGCCTGTGATCTCATGGATTGTACAAATGTATGCAAACGTGAGTGATTTCAATGCCTGAGGCCATCGATGTTTCGCCCTTGCTGGCAGTCATCCTCTCACAGGATCCATTGCCCATTGGATGGTAAGGCGTGGTATGGGACTTGTGAACACACGCAACACTCAAAAGCTCAGCGATACTCAGCGGTGCTCTGTAGCGATCATGTTCTCCAGTGGAGCTCTGGCCTCTGGTTCAGGAGTCTTGCTAACGACACACCTCCAACAGCACCTCACATACTCCTTGACATCCCTCTCTAGACCATGCCAGAAGAACCTCTGCCTCATCAAGTACAGCGTCCTCCGTTGCCCCTGATGGCCAACTTCATCATGTACACCCCTCAACACTTTAGCCCTCAAGGATGCCGGGACAACATACAGGTAAGCCTTCCTCTTTGTAACCACGTTCCTTGAGGTACAATACAACACGCCCCTCCTGATGGACAGCTTGTCCCAGCTCTTGAGAAGACGCAAAACGTCAGCAAGCTTGTGTACACGTTCTCTCCTAGAAGGTCTTTGCCCCCTCTCCACAAAGAAGAACACTCTGCTCACCACACTGTCATCATGCTGCTTCTCCATCAGTAGGTCATGTGGCAGGACATCGACATTAGACTGCTCAGATGGCATCACAGCCTGAGGAAGCTGCAGCAGCAGCAGAGCACGGGAACACACATCATGCTCCAAATGTTTATGAGAACAAAGAACGGCTGCCACTTCCTGTCCAGACCAAGCACCAGCAGGTGCAGCCATGGAAGCTTGGCAGTCACCAACGACTCTGGAGGAATTGGAGGCCTCCTCAAAGGGGTTGGTAGACTAGCGAAACACATCCTGTACTTTGTCTGTGCACACAGCATTAGCGTCAGCTACCAGTGTCCCATACGGGGCTCTTATCAGGCGGTGAAGTGCACTGGGTTGAACAAACAGCTGCCTGCTCACGGCATCCGCAACGACATTATTTTGACCAGGGATGTACTTGATGTCAAAGTCAAAGGATGCCAGCTTGGCAACCCATCTCTGCTCACAAGGATCAAGCTTAGCTTTTGTCAGGATATAGGTCAAGGGGTTATTATCAGTCTATACAGTGAACCGCTGGCCCCGCACCCAATGATGGAACTTGTCACAGACAGCCCACTTCATTTCAAAGAATTCAAGTCTGTGTGCTGATATTTCGACTGTGTATAGCTGAATGACTTGCTTGCGAAGGCTACAGGTCTTGCAGTAGAACTCCCCTCTTGAACCTGCAACATCACAGCCCCCAAGCCATTGTTTGACACATCCACAGATAGCAGGAATGGCTCATAGAAGTTGGGGTGAGTCAACAAGCATGGGTGTGGCCAGATTCATGACAGAGAAAGCAGAGATGATTGGCCCTGCAGTGGAAGTAGGTAGTGTGCCCAGTGTCACTGCACAACTCACAGGGCCCAATAGACCTCTCTGTCCCTCTCACTCTGTTCCTATTGACCCTCTGGAAAGAACAATTGGACTGTTGGGGCATCTGCTCCAACACACGTTTCAGCAAGGTAAGGATGCATTCCAATGATTCACTCTAGGCCTGAGGAGACTGGGCTAGAACAGACACCGGATGAGATGGGTTAGTGGACAGCCCAACAGCTGGCGTGGTGGGAGGCATGACAGAACTAACCTCCTGCTTTAATGCAGCTAAGACTGGGGTCACCATAGTTGGACCTGAGAACCTTTGTTCTCTCCTGTGCTCATCAAGCCTCTCGTGAACGTTAGCAGCAATGTAATGGCCTACATTTAAATACAACTGACAGACCAGGCTCAGGGCAATGCCTAATGAACATGATTGTGAGGGTTGGGGGTCCTCAACACTCTTGTTCTGTCTCCTCTAACAGTCCACAGCTACATCCATAGCCCTATTCAGTCTGAGCTAATAGTCGAATGGCTGTTCCCCGGCCAAGGGAAAAGTTGCATAAAAGTCAGCGAAGGGTATACTCGAAGAAGCAGTATCACTGAAATGTTGTTTCAATATGTCGAACACCGCTCCTGGGCCAAGAGATAAATCAATGGACGGGTTGCTGCATATGCCCACCCTGACAACATCCCGGGCCCTCCCCATAAGCCTCCCCAAGACATCATCTGCTTGGTCCTCCAGAGACACCCCCCTTTTTCGCATGTATGTCAACACCATGTCCTCCCATTCATGCATAGTGCCCTTCTCAGAGCCATCCCCCCTGAAGTACACCGGCTCCCTGATATCTGACTTTAACATGAGTCTAGGCACGTCCACAAGCCCAGAGTTGTTCCCTGTAACACTGGACCTCACGTTACAGCTAACAGTGTCACGGTTGCGGAGGGTGGGACGCAATTGCAGACCGAGGGGATCTAAAAGTTAACCCCGAGGGGTAACCACAAAACCGCCGAGTGATAGAAAGGGACAGGGGAAATACCAAACAATAAAGAGAGCTAAATAATCGCTCCCTCCACTCACTGAAACTTCTGTCAGTTGGCTCAGAAAACTAAAAGAAATGAAACACCGCCGCAGCGTAGCTACCCAGATAGAAAAACCCCACTTGAAAAACAGAGTGGAGTAACTTACAAAAGAAAAAGGACACTCGCAGCCTGGCGGGTAGAAAACAAAAGGAAAACTAAAGAGACGAGGGCAAAATGTCCTCCACAGCGCGAAGAGATAATCAGCTCGAGAAGAAACTAAATGGTGATCAAATGTGGCAGATAGGATCAATGCGGTAACTTCTGCCGATTCTTACACCCCTACACACCAAGAGCATGACAAACAATGAGTCTGCGCTGAACCCCAGAAATCAGGGGCTATATATAGGCCTCCCACACCTGACCCTCATCAGGGACAATTAACTCAGAGCAAATGCCTGTGAGGTGCCATCACCTCACCATAGCACTCACACACCTGCCCCTTGTCAGGGTCAATTAACCCACAGAAATCAGAGTGAGAGGTGCCACCACCTCACAAACAGATCTTGACCCTATGCAAGAGGCAATGTTCCCCCCAATAGACTGACCAATCTGCTGTGCTATGTTAACAATGAGATTTACAGAAACCCCCTCTTTCCCTGTGTCTATTGGAGCATCACCCACCTGTCCACACTCTACACGAGTAGTACTGTCAAGATCCACCTCCTCTAGCAGAGGCATCATAGGCGTTGATGTCATAGGAGCCCTGGCTACACCCCTACCCCAACTTGACCCCCTACTGCGGGGGTCAAGTTGAAACTGAGACAGCCCCTACCTCTCCCAACACTGTCCATGTCCTCACAACGGAATGAGTAAAATGTAGGTAATGAAGAAAAGAAATAATAATAATTTAAAAAATAAATGATAAACTGTTAAAAAAAGTCAAGCCACTTAAATAGGCCACCAAAAAAAAAGATCTCAAAGGTTAGTTGAAACAACCAACAGTGACTAACTACAGAACTAATAAGCACACTTTCACATTAGAAGATTTAAACAGCAAAACAAAAGTCACCAAAGGGGAACATATAGACGTTTCTCAAATATATCACTTGATAAATAAATGAATAACTGGTGCCCTCTACTGGCGATAATAAAATAAAAATAAATGAACATAGTACTGCATCGGTTAGGCTAAAAACAGCTAAACCTTAAACTGTTCTGTTCAGCAACCACGGTCTTCTGGATCCAGATGAGCAGGTCCAGAAACGGTCATGGCACCATTGTAACACTTCTCTTCTACATTGTGTTTTATAAATTACTCAGCATCCGTCACCGTCTTCATGTTTTATTCTGTTACAAGAAACATCTTATCAACAGCCCGTCTGCATGTTTGCCCGTCTGCATGTTTGTCTCCCTGCACCATGCACTGAACACGCGCTCACCGACTGGGGCATATATATACATATATAAAACATATAAAAATAAATTCACATAAAAATAAATGACTTACGCCATTACTTAAACATATAAAACAAAAACAATACTCTTTACAATTAGGATAACTCTAACTCAAACACTATCCTGATAACTTAAAATACTCAATACATGACACTTAACAAGGAGAGATACGGTACCTGTTACAAGAAACATCTTATCAACAGCCCGTCTGCATGCTCATCTCTCTGCAACATGCTTTCCGAAACACACATCGCCATGTTAAACTGTGCACTAGCTAACAACTAGTACATCGGCATTAGCTCAAACACTCAAATACAAATAGCTCCGAAAATATTGACTTTAAGAGTCATCACATTCAGGAGAGATGTCTACTATAACTTTATGTTCGACACCATATCATTTAAATTGAACTGTATATATATCCTAAAGTGTTATATTTACAATATCTAATGGACAACTTATTCACTGTGACCTACCACGAAACACGCGCTCACCGACTGGGACAAACACATCACTTCCGTCCCTAGTCAGTAAACGCCCAACCCAACCAACAGCGTGCAGCATAGGCCGAGAGAAACACAAACAAACAGCCAATACAAAGGCAAGTGGAATATTTACAATAATCCATTACACTTGGATCAATCAGAATCGAGTACTCAGCCAAGCCATTGTATAAATGGGAGTAATGGCCTCTGATCCATATGAATCAGATTAGGGAATCCCCAATAACATGTGAGAGGAGCTACGTAGTGTTTTAGGTTGAAATTCGGTACCCTGCAGTCTGAACTAATTAATGCAATTGCTAAAATCAAATTCCAATTCTGCCTCCCCAATTCAAGGGTCTCCAGCAACTAAATATGCTGCCCCACCCCTCCCGTTTTAAGTCCTGCAACCACCCAACCGATCCCATTTTGGCAATCCTTTAATCTCCGCTGGCTTTTTGGTGACAGTGCACGGTCAGACTTTTCAACGTTGCCCCAGTTCCTGTCAAGGACGTTGCACTGATTTATGTGTGTTCATAAATAATGCATATTTATGGAACCCTAAAAGAAACCACGTGAAGGATTTTTTCCATGAGAATAAACAAGTGGAATTACACATCACGGAAGTGTGCAGTCAGGACTAAAAATAGAAGCTGGGTCTTTGCGGCAGGATTTTGTTACACTTTACAGGCCTGACTAGACTTTGCAGAAGCTTCTGTAGATAATGTGAATAGACGAAACATGCCTTTGCATTCAAGTATTGTTGCCATTCATTACTATAGAAGCCGCTATTACTAGAACAGTTATTTAATAGATGCTTCCACATCCAGATTACTGGTGGGTTAATACTGCAATTGTATGACATGCACACGCTGACAGACATCTGCAATGTTTCTTTAAAGTGTATGTTTTTTCCTGAAAGTCATCATTGGAAATGGACAGCGGACCCCACAGGAATTTATATTCCTGCTTCTGGGGGATACAATCACTTCTGCCATGGCAAGTGGATAGCTCCGTGATGCTTTCCGTTTAACCGGCCCCCGCGCTTTTGCTTGTATGAGCTAGTGCCTCAATCGGCTTGAGAAGTACTACGCTCAGGGTTCTGCTTCTTTTGCCTGGTCCTACCCCTGCTTTTCTCTCCTCTCCCGGAGTTCGATGTGATCGACACTTGGCTCTGCTTAGGGTTTCTCAGTGCGGGCGACAGCGCTTGTGAACATGGCGGCGGAAGGGATGATTTTAACAAACCACGACCATCAAATCCGAGTCGGAGTTCTCACAGGTAAAAGCTCAATCGTTTTCATTCCCACACGCCTTCCTGCCACGACATGGGCGATAACTTAGCATTATTTGTCCGTTTTGTCTTCGGCGCCTGGTAAATCGTGGTGTATTAGATGTAGCTGCGCTCTCCTGTATTCTGTCCCTGCTGCTCCAGTGTTGCCCAGCTTATTGCAGGCAACGGTGATTTAAAGCTCTCGCATTTTACTGTCCGGGCGGACAAATTCTGTGTGCTTAAAACGTGACATAATATTTTTTCCCATGCGTATATAAACTTAATATTCTTGCTCTGCTGACTCATTTTCAGTGTCAAAAACAGTTTTGTGTGATGAATTATTCATGTCCTGTATCTGCTTGTCAAACCTGAAAATTACCTCTGAATGAGCTCGAATCTGAATGAACCACATATGCGCGTGAAAATAGATTTCAGAGACACGGGGTCGCTGTGGCCTATTTGAAAACGGCACAAAATGCCAATGGTTCAACGTGTTCTGTGCAATTTCTGTATTTGTATTAAAGTGTAATAACATGCATGACATTCGTGGCTTATGATGGAGTATGTAACAGATTTGAATGATACAAGACATTTGAGTTAATCCGTCAGTGTGATTTGTATTGAAGGCTATCTGAGTTACCTACGGTAGGCTATAGCTATGGCATAGGGGTAAAAGCAGACATTCTCAGATTGTAGTCTTGCCGTAGTATAGCGTTCGACTACAATGTTGCTACTATTTATTAAACAATTGTTTAACTTAATACATAATGTCGTGACTGATGTCAATGTGGTATTTTCTTTTTGCTCGTACGAGGCTGCGCTAATGTTTCTTAATTTATTTATTTAGTATAGGCTGTATTCTGAGGAAAAATAATTTTAAAAGGCATAGATATGTTTACTGCCGAGCTGGCCAGATATTGCCGTCATACTGTCGTTGTAGATATTTTTAAAGGGGGTGAGGTATAATAATAACAACAACAACAGATACTAGGTGTTAGGATCTGTATATATATTTCATCGAAGTTGCCTATTCCTGATTTCAGCTTAGACATTTTCCTTTCTAATTGCATTACGGTAATCCGAAGGGAAAGTTGCAATATTTAGCAATGGAAGCAATTCGGGAGATCCAGAAATTTGCAGGGAAATCCCGCTCCTTCCTCGGCCTTCCCTCTTCCAGGGAGAAAGAGTGCGTGCGCTGTCCATTGCTTTTGGTTCTGAAATAGAGTTGTTTATTCCCTTGGAACGGTGAAACAATTTGAATGGAAGAGAATTCCCCCAAGATATTTTTGTGGCAACATTCTTTGAATAAAAATACGAGATGAGGCGGTTTATATACGTGGGTATTATTAGTCACATAAACACGCCCCCTCCATATCCTTATGTGATATTGGTTAGTTTCCTTCCTCAGCAGCGTTCGGACATTTCACACAGGCAGATGCTTATTGATGACAAGCAGTGCGTTGACAAAGAATAACCGACAGCATTCTAGTGGGAGAGAGGGGAAAGAAAACAGGAGAGAGGGAAAGAAAACAAGAGAGAGGTGAACTGCTGCAATATCACTTGTGTTTTTTGTGAACTAATACTGGAAAGATTGGCTGCATTTATCAAGATAGAAATTTTGAAAAAAGTAAATTTGTTTCACACATAGCTTCTTTAACCCTAGTCATTTTCCTTCAGAGGCATATAGTAGAAAATATTGTGGGAGGGGGTAGGCATGTGTTCTGCTGGGCAAGTGCCAGCTCATTTTGTGGAACTGCCACTGAGGTTGTTCCTTGTTTCAGTGTATTGTCAACAGCACCCTGAAGGTTCCTACCTCTTGGGGACCTGGCATATCCTTGTGTGAGGACAGTCATCCCTCCTGCATTCGTTGTGTAGAGAGATCTAGTCCATGTTCTGATGATATGTAGGCATTTCCCCTAGGCAGCCCTTGGCTCTTTCTCACCATTGCTAAAGGTTAGTTTAACTAGGTATAGCAATGGTCTGGGCTGTGTTTGTTCAGTTTTCAGGGACATCAAATTGCTGGAGTGTGGGGTGTCTGGGATTTTTGTGTGTGGACAGGATTGGGAATGTTGTGCACTGTGCTTTGATTTTTCACATGGAGCACTGGGTGGTCAACCAGACACAGTCATATGGCCTTCATGTGGTCACTCTGGTACCTGTAGATAGTGTTGGGTATCATATAATTTCCCATAACTGGGAATTTGTTAGGAAATGTGCATTTAGAATGTGCTTATTGAATCCTGAAAATGTATTTACAATGGCATTCGCGATGAGTGAAATTCAAAGAATTTTAATCAACTGCCTGTGCTTACATCTATGTCACAGGTTACATATTACATTTGCATTGACGCGCTTGTAATAAGCTTTGACCCCACGATGGGGAAAAACAATCCAGCATGCTGAATGTGGTTATGCTCCATATAGTTAGTATTAGCAGTCATGGGATTATCAAGATTATAAAAATGCTAAAACGTTGTTGCATAGTGGGCTGTACGAATAACAAAGCCAAAAACCCCAATGTTCTCCTGTGCAAGAAGCCCAAGACAATGAGGAGAAACAAGCGGATTCAGGCCATTAGACGTGAGGGGAAAGTTATGACCAGTATGCTGGTCCAGGGAAAGCCAGGGAACTCTGGGATCCTGAATCAAGCAACATGTCACAAAACAGAGCAGAACAGAACACAACAGAACATAATGATGAGAACAGGCCATTCAGCCCAATAATGCTTGCTATTTTCCTGACTAAATTGGTGCTCTGATTACCTGCAGACTAGACTTTATCAAGCCTAGTCTACATATATTTGTAGTAAAATACCCATTTTGTCCCAGGTAAGTAGTTATAACTTTCATTAGCTGAGGCTAATAGACTGTGTCAGAAACTGTAATTTGTATGTTTGTTTACTTAGTTTTTGTGGGATGTGATGTGACATGTAACTAGCTAGCAACGTTACATATCACATTGCATCCTAAGGAAACAGATAACTTACCTAGCTAACATTATTATGATAAATTAGCTGCTTTTAACTAAGATGCTTTTACCTAATGTTATGAGCTATGATAGACCCCACTGCTTTTAGCTAATTGTAGCGTTGGTTAGCTGTAGGCCTAAATGATAGCACATTGATATCAGATGCAAAAGGGGTGAAACCCAGTTGCAATGAAACCACTGCTGTTCACAGAAACACTTTGTTCATTGCTGAATCTATATCTTTGTTTGGATTGTTGTGGATTTTGCTAAGGAATTTTTATCAAAAATGTATTGCGTAGTTAATTATATGATTCTATGTTGTATATGTTTCCATTACATTTGAAGATATAATATTGACCCTTACAACACAATGTATTTTCTTACTAAGACATTTTATTAAAGTATCTTAATATGGGTTATAGTGCTGTTCCTGGTCATCTCCCATAAAGGCAGGGAAGTTCATGCAGTGTTAAATTGCCAATGAAAGAGTTCTGTAGGAAATCCCTCTTCTGCAGAAGATAGCACTGTTCTTGCCTTCTTCTTCTCCTTTTTCTTCAGAAGTAACAAGTCAGGGAGTCTGAGGCTTTCAGAATTGTGTGGGTGGACATCCAAAGTTATATGGATATCAAAAAGACATGAATCAACATGAGTCAGAGAGCTCAGTCTAAATGTAAGCTCTCAAATGTCTAAGTGGAAATCCTTTCTTGTGTGTTTCTGTTTTTCGATATCACGCTATTTGTTTGTCTGGTCTGAGAATGGTTATGTTGCAGATGCATGGCATCAATTGAAAATGCATGATGCACAATGGCTGGGTGGTTGGGGTGGCTGTAGATGAGGAAGTGCTGGGTTCCATGGAGTCTTTTCCACTGGAAAGGCAAAAGGGATTGCTGCAAATGTGCAGGAACTCCAGTGTGCATTCCACTGCAGGGAGCCAACGTGCTTCTAAGAAACATCTTCAACTGACTCAAAAAACACAGGCCCCAGCTAGCTTCCGAAAAGCAGACCCCAACCTTGCTTTCTAATACACAAGCCCCAACCTGCTTCTAATACGCAGCCTCAAACCTGCTCCTAATACGCAGCCTCAAACCTGCTCCTAATGCACAGGCCCAACCTGCATTGAAAACACAGGTCTCAACCTGCTTCTAGACCACGGGCCCAACCTATTTCTAAAATGCAGACCCCAACCTTGTTTCCTAAACACAGGCCATAAATTGCTTCTAATACACAAGCCCCAACCTGCTTCTAAAACACAGCTCCTTTACTGTTTCTAATACACAGCCTCCAACCTGCTTCTAATATACAGTCTCCAACCTGCTTCTAATGCCCAGGTCCAACCTGCTTTGAAAACATCGGCCTTAACCTGCTTTTAGACTATGGGCCTAACCTGCTTCTAAAATTCAGGCCCCATCCTGCTTCTAATACACAGGCCCCAACCTGCTTCTAAAACACAGGACCCAACCTACTTCTAATACACGTGCCCCTACCGGCTTCTAAAACACAGGGCCCAAACTACTTCTTATACACAGCCCCCAACCTGCTTGTAAAACACTAGCCCCAACCTGTTTCTACTACACAGGCCTTGACGTGCTTCTAAAACACAGGACCCAACCTACTTCTAATACACAGGCCCCTACCGGCTTCTAAAACATAGGGCCCAACTTGCTTCTTCTACACAGCCCCCAACCTGCTTGTAAAACACTAGCCCCGACCTGTTTCTACTACACAGGCCTTGACGTGCTTCTAAAACACAGGACCCAACCTACTTTAATACACAGGCCCCTACCGGCTTCTAAAACACAGGGCCCAACTTGCTTCTACTACACAGCCCCCAACCTGCTTGTAAAACACTAGCCCCAACCTGTTTCTACTACACAGGCCTTGACGTGCTTCTAAAACACAGACCCCAAACTACTTATAAAATACAGGTCCCAACCTGTTCATAAGACACAGTCCCCAGTCTGCTTCTGAAACTCAAGCTGCTACCTGCTTCTAAAATACAGACACAGGCCTCAACCTGCTTCTTAAACTATTCCTTCCAACCTGCTTCTGACGCACAGGCCCCAAACTGCTTCTAAAACAGTGGCCCCAAACTGCTTCTTAAATACAGGCCCTACCTGCTTCTAAAACACTAATCCAACTTTGAAAATACAGGCCTCAACCTGCTTCTTAAATACAGGCCTCTGCCTGCTTCTAAAACACGTGCTCCAACCTGCTTCTAATACACAAGCCCCAACACATTTTTAATACGCAGGCCCAACCTACTTCTAAAATATAGGTCCCAATCTGTTTCTAAGACACAGGCCCCAGCCTGCTTCTAAAACACAGACTTCTACCTTATTCTAAAAAAACTGGTCCCAACCCGTATTTAAGACACAGGCCCCTACCTGCTTCTAAGAAATCCAACTAACTTCAAAAACACAGGCCCTGCTTGCTTCCAAAAAGCATATCCCAACCTTGCTTCCTAAACACAGGAAACAAGCTGCTTCTAATACACAATCCTAACCTACTTCTACGATATAGGTCCCAAACTGTTTCTAAGACACTGGCCCAAGCCTGATTCTAAAACACAGGCTTATAAAATACAGGCCCCAACCTCTTTTTAAGACAGTCAGTGATGCCTCGTTCAAATTATATCCTTTCTTTGGACTCACCAAGATATTTGAATTCTATTGAAACCATAAAACATGTGAAACACTGCACTCACCATTATTTACATATTAAGTCATTATTTTTTCTGTTCAACTTTAAAACAGCCAAACAATACTAATTTAAAGACATTTATGATACTAGGTAGCTGTTAGCCCATTATTGACTCTGATACGGAGGTCTGCCCGCAATGTAATCACAATGACCGTTCCATGCACAAACATAAAACAAAACTGGCATCTGGGTTCACTTTAACAGGTCATTTAACAAGGAAATATACAAAATTAGAGTCGATAAAGCTATTAAAGCTGTTTCAAAAATGCACTGACAGTTCAGCGATGGCACTTTTTTTCTTTAGAATGTCAGAAGTTATTATGCTTATTTGGCCTTGTTTAAGAGCATTTATGTATGCACTTAAAGGGAAATTACCCTTTATAACACTCATGCTTCTCATGACTGATATTGTCCTTCTAATGAATATGTTGCCCTTCATTTTTCGATTAGTTATTTCATTATGTTCATATTTTACTCTGTTTTGTTGTTTTCCTTCCTACAAATGCAAGAAGCAGACCCAGGCAGTTTAGTGTTGAACTCGAGGATGCATATCATTGCGCGACTTCTGATGTTGGCGTACCTGTAGACAATAACATTAGGTTGGTCGTAGAAATCATAGACATATATACATATATGTCTATGGTAGAAATAGTGTTGTATGACTACTAGCTAGCGAAACCGAAAATGTCTGAGGATGAAGGAGATTTTGTTTTTGATCATGGGATTATTGTGCCCTATTGATTCGAGCTGGAATACACAGAAGAGCTGGCTAATTTGCAGGCTGATTGTGCCAGAGCGAGAGCGAATCAGGAGCGGGTCAAGATTGAAGAACCACAGGCTATTCCCAGGACAAACGGCAACTGGTGGTAGACATCCTATGTATCACAGACAGCGTTAGCCAGCTCGCATAGTACCTACCTCGAGCGGTTCGACCAACGATGGGAAAACGGTGGGTAGAGCTCCAGGCTTCAGACGGTCGCCTTGGTAGTCGATGCCTTCAAAGTAGTCACTGCATACCCTTAGTCCTCGTTTGCGAACTTCTTCGGCTGTTATGTTGGGGTGTCTGATTACATCCAGCCATGTCTGTCACAAAGTTGCATCGCATGGAAAACTATGAAAATGTTAAACAAGTTTAACGGGGGCATTATAACAACCGGGTACAATGCACCTCATTATTACACCGATATCGCATCAAATATAAGCTAGCAGCTAGCATAAGCTAGTTAGTTTGTTCAATTTCAACACTAAGTTAACGGAATGTTTTGCTTCGCTTCTTCTCGATTTTGCCGCAAAGCGAAAACGAAGAAGAAGAAAAAACCAGAAACCGTACTACTATGTGGCCTTGCGCTAAAAAAAATAGGTCTTTGTTTCTAACGTTAGACATTTAAAATGAAATAACTAATTGAAAAATGAAGGGCGACACATTCATTAGAAGGACAATCAGTCATGAGAAGCAGAAGTGTTATAAAGTGTAATTCCCCTTTAACGCTGCACCGAAATCAGTTGGTCATTATCAAAAATCTAAATACACTGAAGGCATTATTACATATTTTATTACAAGAAAAACTCACTGAGAAATGAATTATAAGTTAATCGGCTATTATTTATTCATACTTTCATATATTTCGGTGTCCTAAAAATGTTACAGCTGCCAGCGTCCTGAGGGACTTAGAATTCTGCAGCTACTTTAGAAGCAAAATGGCACCAAAAAAAATTGATTCCAATCCGTGCAAGTTATGCCAGCGAAGAGGCATGCAGATTTTAACCAATATGTTGTCAATATATTGCCCAGCCAACCTGGAGCATGTACATGACTTCTGGTGCCTAGATCACCGGAAATCCTCATTTGAACAAGGATATTTTTGCATAGATATCTTCACCAAGATCATGTCTACAGTATGGCATAAAGCATTTGAGTTTTACAAATGGGAGTTTTTTGTAATTACGCTCATAAGCAGTGCTGCCAACTACTTTCTATGGAAAGTAGCTAAGGCCTCCTCTAAAAGTCGCTAGATGACATCATATGTTAATTTTCATATGTATGATGTCACCACGTAATCATTTGCATATTTAAAAAAACATGTTACACAATGGAGGGAGATTTTCTGAAAAGATGCCAATGAGATCCATACAAACTAACTATGTACATATTATTTACTAAATAGTCTAACTTGGTCAACTATTTACATATTTACAAGAGTAAAATTAACAATTTACACATTTATAGTAACTGAACTGTGAGCTATGCATTTTATTTTCAAAATAGAGTCAAACTAACTATTTACACATTTATAAGATAGTACAATTTCACTGAGGAATCAGCTCATGAAGGTGCTGAGACAGAATTAATCTTCCACAAGATCCATAACCTCAGTGCTCCCCTCCTGTGGGATGCTGTGTTCGGGTGCAGAGGTAGAGCTAGAGCCTGAGGGATTTCACTTAAATTAATAGCCAGCTGAAGACCCAAAGAGATGCAGTACCTTGTCTGGCAGCTTATGCTCATAGCATGCATCCCCAGCCAGCTTTAGGCCATACCTAATATAAAGAATGGAGCTGAGGGTCTGTAGGGACATACGGTTTTGTTTTCACCACACTCATTTGACTGAATAGTCTCTCTACTTCAGCATTTGAGTGTGGAAGAGGAAGGACAGAGACTGCAGCAGTAGCCAATTCTTCAAATGAGTTTAAGCCAGCTGTGCCGCTTCACCTCATTCCAGAACGCCATGGTGTTTGTCGTTTCCTCCCATTTCAAGAGATGCATAATCCTCCACTGCTGTCAATTGTGGTAGGGCTGTATCCCAAAATGTCGGCAATTTCTGACATGTTTACCAAGCTCTTGTTGTGCTTCAGTGTCTCCCCCACATTGAACAGAGACATGTGCTGCAATGTCTCCATGTTATCTGGGAGCCTTGCCTTCAACTAATTTGCTAAGGAGATGGTGTAGCTCACACATCTTCTCTGCACACTGTTCTCCTCCTCAGGGGAGAGGCTCAGCTCTGCTGCCTTGGCTTCAAATAAGTAGCCAAGGTATGGCTTGGGGCTGATGTGTCCATCAATAGGCTCTTTGAGCACATCAATTCTAACCATGGGGTTTATCACCATGCTGCAGACTGACCTTGTGAGATTGATTAAGCAATCAAGCAGCTTGAGAGGGTCAGTACTCTGATCCCCCTCAAAAACCTTGACAGCAGATACCTCACTAAGTATGGATTTTAAGAAGTGAGGTACAGGATGTTCTGGGGGTCACTGTGCATGGAATGTAGAACATCTGCCATGTAGCAGTGCTCACTTGACATGGTCAGGTTGAAGTGCAATTTTAGCTCCTCCCATTGCTCCAGGATTCTGGACACAGCAGGCTCTATAGACAGCGAAACATGTGGCACATATGTTTATGATCAATAAAGGCTTCTGCCCACATTTTATTGTCTCATACACAGCCTTGTACGCCTCTCTGCGCTTTGGTGAGATAGAGAACCAGTTATAGGCAGGGTTTGAATTACGGGGGGGATTGGGGGGGTCTGACCCCCCTAATTAAGACTTGGACCCCCCCAAAAGAGGTAAAAACAACAGGTTGGGGGGGGGGGGGTCGAAACATATATCCTTCTTACCTGTAATTGTAAATATTACAATATATTTCCCATATTCATGCCTGGAAGAATCTTGTAATACGATTTCAGACACCCCTAAAGTGGACCACACCATTTCTTAACCTTGACGTTAGTTGAACGTCTTGTCTGCCTGCGTCACTCCCATCATTGCAGTGGCTCGCGTCCTCATTAAAGTCACGTGCATCGCGCGTGCATCGCGCAAGCCAATGGAGACGCTGCAGGTTAATGTAAGTAGCTAGCTAGCTATCTAGCTAGTTTAATACACTTTCTTACCTTCAGAGTTTCTGAATTAGATTGTGTCAAGTGTCTACGGATGAACGCTAACGTTAGATAGTTTTTAACTTTTGCCTTAAGTTACAGCTTAGCTAACTAACGTTAGCTAGCTAAAGCTAACGTTTGCCTTACCTAATATTAGCTAACTAATGTTAGATAGCTAGCTAAAGCTAACGTTTGCCTTACCTAACGTTAGCTAGCTAGCTAATGTTAGCTAGCTGATAGCGCGCCCTTTCATTTCCAATGTTGGCTAAATAGCTAGCTAGCTGTGCCTATGGCTTGGCATTTCATTACCAATATAAAATGTCATATATCTAATGTTAGCTAACACTGGTGCTCAGTCATGAGCAGTGAGACAATGGAGGATTAGTTGTTGTAGAGATACGTTTTGACATCAATATAGAGTTATTATTTCATTTTGATAGTCTTTTGTGTGGCTGTGGTGGTTTAGTTAGTCTTTTGCCTTTTTGATATTAGCTTTTATAATAGGCACCCCCTTTGTTTTCACTCAGGAATGCAGGAGTTTTACCTGGTTGGGTAATTGAACAATATTAAAATCCATGTGTGCTGAAGGCTGAGTAAATGTATTAATTCAAATGTGTGACTACTTTATTGAACTCAGATTAGATTTCATTCACAGAGTCAACATGAGCAAGAGGAGAGGAGATATCTGGCAATTTTTTGGTGCTAAAAAAAGAGTACACTGAAACTTTGTAAGAATTAGGACTTAGAGATGATAATGCATCCTGTATTTTCTGTGGTTGTCATGCAAGCTTAATACTGAGCAGGATAGTATGGGTGATGGTGAGTTTTACATTTATGTGCTGTTGTATTAAGGAAGCAGAGGGAGGTCAGAATGACAGTCAGCAGGCAGGAGGAGGTCAGGAGGACAGTGAGCAGGCAGGACCTAGTAGCAAAGAGGCGAGTTAGAAAGCAGACTGCACAGGCACAGGCCTAGATGCTGTATAGTAGTAACACATCTGCCTACCTGTTTGGCATGTTGATAGTGTCTTTGCTTCTGGTACAGCATTGTGTAGGTCTGTGTTTGAGTGGAAATGATGGTCTGCTGTTGTTTTGTGTGTGTGGGTCTGACTTGCTGGCAGTTTTGCTCTAGAATACTTTGTTGGTGACCCCTGACTACAAAATATGTTGTGTGGTACGTGCCCCATGAGCTGGTGTAATGGATTTGATTTATCATCATCTACAGACTGCAGACATTACGTTAAACAAGCAAGATACTGTAAGGATTGTAAGACTTCAGTTCACTGAAGCATTTACCTGAGCTGTACTGGGTTCCCTTTACGCCCTGGAGAAAAAGTTGACCGCCCCGATTGTTATTGTATAATTCACACTCTGATTATAGGTTTCTCTCACAAGGTACTCGACACTACGTGGAATTGTGTTGTTGGAGGCAGAGCTTACACCAACATCTGCCACTAATCTCTTAAGAAAATATGGTGCCAACACACCATTAATCATTTCGGTGTACTTAGTGTGGTGCATATGAAAATGTGTGGCTGCAGCGGAATCTGCAAAAGCAACTTTGCATGCTTCGCTGATGTGGTCACTGGGGAGTAGTTCACTAGGGCTTCAACCAATCCTTGAATTAAGGGTTTGACTCCCATTCTTTCCTATATTTTTGAGAGTATAGTTTGGATTGTGACATGATATGTACTGTATGTATGTATGTATGTATACTGCGTATATATGTATGTAAGGCCTGTGTGTATCTGTGTATTGACATGTATTTGTTTGTATAAGTGAGATGTGTGTAGGCTTCTGTACAGACTGTGGAAATGAGTTATGATCTTGAGTGCAGATGACCCAGACAACAGAATGAACTAGCTTTTTATTACTTGCAAATATATCTAGCAGCAATTTAAGTTTAAAACTTACAATAGAATTTTGTTTGTTTGTTTAAAACGAAGAAAGAACAAGAAAAAGGAGACGGAGTTCCCGCCTGGGGCGGGCAAATGGGGATCAGTGATTGGTCGTTGGGCACATTGAAATGCGCATGCGCAGCTCATTCATGTTTCAGTCTTGCTGCTGGTCAGTCAACCAAACCTGGCTCTCAGAGAGAGCCACACACACTCTCTCTCCCACAGACCTCAACAGTCATGTGAGCTAGAAAGCCACAGAGAGCACAGGGAATACTGCAGACTCACAGAGCAATGTTGGCAACTCTCTTTCAAGGAAAGCACCTTATGTTTAGTTAAAAAGTCACTAGATTTGTTGCTAGGCTCTTTTTAGAAATAAAGTCACTAAAGGGGTCCGAACAGTAGCCAAATCTAGTGACAAAGTCGCTAAGTTGGCAACACTGGTGATAAGGAGACATGCGCAACCCTCAGGAATCCGAATCCTGAGCAGCTAGAATAGTATTTTGTTGCCAGTGTTTTCTGGTGGCTATGTCATGGGGAAAACTTGTTTGAATAACATTTTTACATATATTTTTTCTACAAGACCGTGACTACAGTATGGTATAAACAATTTTAGTTTTACGAATGGGTGTTTTTTTTATTAGGGTGAAAATGGGGACATGACCCTGGTCGATCCCAGTCCCCAACTGCAATGGAATTTTGAAGCCATGGGGCCGATGTTTGAAACTGAGACATTTTGGCACGTATTACGTTTTGAGAGTACAGTTTTCATTAAATAACACATCCCATAACAATACATACCTGTAAATGTGTACAGTATATTCGTTTTACTGTACGAATACCACACAATAATGGTTCATATTCTTGAAGGAAAACAGATAACCCCACCCTCAAAGTCACACAGGTGATGATGCGTTTCCCTCCAACCACAGTGATTACATGCGGGGCGAGGCGGCTAATAAATCGTATTATTGGAAACAACAGTTATATTCTGGCAAATTAGCAATTTATATGTTGTTATTTGACGATACTGTAGCATTTATGACATTATGCATGAAGAATAAACTGTCAAAATGTGTTTTCTGAAAGATCGCCAAAACAGGTTCGACCTCCCTAACTCTGAATTAGTTAAAATGTGCAGTTTTAAGGCCATATTCAATAAGGATTTGCAATACTTTTATAGATGTGTCATAAGGTTGATATAACTTAGTTGAGTTATTAAATTTATTATTCTCAACTCAACTATTTTATATTTCAAATTTAATTATGGGGTCACCCTCAGCTACCCTGTTAATGGCACAGCACTCTGAATACCGAACTCAGAATAACTGGAGATCACCCTTTATCAACCTCAACACTTAAAATTATTTAGAGGGATTTGACCCTCCGCACTTATTAATTCCAATGTCTCTATTTCACTTTGTTGGTGGATCATTCCATCAGCATGAGAGAGGAAACACAAACACACATATACAAAAATATATGCTTTAATGACAAATAATTGTTATTATAAGTTAAGCAGTTTGGTTGTAATATGGGATAGGATACTGGCACAGTATAGCGCGATACAATTCAATACATATGATGTAGAATGTAGTGACTAGTCAGCTGTTATAGTATTAGTATTATTGTTCATAAGTGAAACTCTCTCAACAAGGTTGCTGGGTATCGCTACACAGAAACTCACTATGAACTAATACCATTTTACGCACGTAGCCTATGATTAGTATGAGACAGACAACAATCAGTTACACTTGACTCATAGCACAAAGTTCTTTAACCATACAGTTAGGTTTACGGTCTAGCCGCTGACTTGCTACTGCTGGCTCCGTACGGATGTACACATAAATAGCTAACAGTAGGTTAAACTTCGAATTATGGCGTTACTTACGTGTCGGAGTGTGGAGAGGAGAGGAAGAGAGGAAAGGTGGAGGAGAAAGTGATCCCCGAGACCCAGCTGAGGCAGCATGCGCTAAGTTCAAAGCCGGAAAATGCAGCTTGAGACAGGCCAGCTTGATCGGCGACACCGGACTCCCAACACGAGCCCGTCGGTACTTCAAGGCGTAAAGACACGGTTCCGAAGCGGTGCGAACACTCTTAAGTCCAATGGTACAGCGATCCAGGGTTATTCGGCGGGGACACCGAGGCTAGGGTAGCTTTCTAAAAATCAACGTGAGCCACAGCTCGGGTATGGAGGAAAAGGAAAAATTGAAAAAAAGAAGAACAGAGCTGGCCTCAGTGGTCATTGACTTAAAAACCGGACCGGGAGAGAGCGGTCTGAGCTGTCATTGGCTGTTTGGAGGGCACACCTTCATATCACGTCTGCCTTCCCCATTGTGGGGCGGGTTTCAATAACTTTGGTAAATATTTATTCAATTTTGATCTAGTTGCATAATTATTTAGCAATGCAAGAAAGGTGGATACACTTTGTACCCCGACCTTCGTTGTGAGTATTAAAATATACCCATACCAAACATGATTACTTTAGGTTCAGGTTATGAGAAGATGAAAAATTATTTCTCAGTCGTGCAGGCTAGGGAACATAGAAACGTGATACTGTAATATTCTAATAGCCTGCACTCTCTTTGAGTTTTTCAGACCTGTTGGATATTGTAAATGTATTTGCTAATTATTCAATTAGACTTTCCTCTATTCGCTGGTGTGAATGGAGCGGCCTTGAAATACTGACAGTACCCGCTAGTCGCCGGTGGTGCTCTATAGGGATATGCAGCAGTTATCTAGGCGCCGATTTGGCGCAGTCCAGAGATATCACACCGTGGGGGGTTCACACCGCGAGCGTGGTTAACAGTGAATGAACATTTGTTACTATGCCTCCTCTATGTGCAAGGAGGTTGTTAATCTCCCCCAGTGTCATCTATAGCTTTGATCTTAGAATTATGAGTATCAGTCATGAGAGGTCTGGCGATCCTGAAGGGAAGTGGAAGATAGTGTTGGAATGTTGAAAGTAACAGACACAGCAGACTCATTTGGGAGCTTATGCAGAAATAAAGCATTTGAGCCCTCAGAGAGAGGACTGCAGAGCAACAGCTTACAACTGCCCTACAGATGTTAACGAGACAAATAGCATTTTACATATTTACTAAGGTGAGAAAAATTCAGCATCCCTAAAATTTGCGTGTTTGTATATGTATTTTAGGGCGTTCTGACTGTAGACCACAAAAGTATGGGAGGAGAGAATGGAAATTTATGCATATGACCTGGTTGGTGGTTGGTGGCCTTTGTCGCGAAGGCCACCAACCACGATAAATCATCCGGAAGCAGGTCATATGCATAAATTTCCATTCTCTCCTCCCATACTTTTGTGGTCTACAGTCAGAACGCCCTAAGATTTGCGTGTTTGCATATGTATTTTAGGGCGTTCTGACTGTAGACCACAAAAGTATGGGAGGAGAGAATGGAAATTTATGCATATGACCTGCTTCCGGATGATTTATCGTGGTTGGTGGCCTTCGCGACAAAGGTAATTGTGTCTGTTTTTTCACCCGGCACAAGATCAGAATTGCCATACTTAAGAGAAGACATCATCAGAGTGTTATAGGGGAGAGCCCCATAAATGTTTTTGGATTTTTCTCATTTATTCAGAAAATATTGAGCCTAATACTATGAAGTTTTACAAACAGCTTTCACATGTCAGTAGTCTTTAGTCGTTTCAGTTGCATTTATAGTGTGAGATGCAATTAAATCCAAGGTATGCAGTCCGAGGTTGCATTCATACTACCAATTCCGTATGATTGTATTGAAGGTACGGAATAACTGTAACAGCAAATCAAAACGCACTTGTGCATACGCACGTTTTTTTTTCCCCCACATACTAATGTTAATCAAGAAAACACATTTCCATTGGTAACGTGCAATCAGCCACATCCACAGATTATGAAGCATGGGAAAAAAAGACAATGTAAAAAATGGATGCACAAGAAACTTTGTAACTTACCATGAAGTCAGTTGTGGTAACATCCAAATAGATGTGTAAAGTGGTTTTTGTTTGTTTCTTATCACCCAGGTAAGCATTTACAAAGCAAACAGCCAACCATGCAGACCAATCTGGTGTGTGCTTATTATAAATGCCTGTGACCAGGTAGCTGTTATATCCAGACTATTAGCTAGTAAGCGACCGGCATGACCCTTGTTTGCTTATTCAGCCATCTTTAATCTGGCCCCTCCCCCAGTACGGTGGCCCAACAATATCATTACATCTCCCCTCTATAAAAAATTACAGTGACACATATTTGCATCTAGATAAACATCAGTGGGGAGTGAGAATTAACATAAACAGAATCATTTTCACGATCATCATAACAAACAGTTAACTTCCAATAACCATTTATTTTACTGTCTTTTTTTTAATAAGAAAAAGTCACAATAAAACCTGAGAAACAGGTGGGCTAGTATACATTTTGAACACCAGCTGTGTACAGTGTCTTTTTTGTTAATCTTCATATCTGGCTGGATGTTTTATTATCCTTCCACTGCGTGTGCATGGAGGGTCTAGGGTAGTCACAGTTTGTTTGCACCGCTGTTTTGTGCTGTTGAATGCTCTTCACTTGTTGCTGCCTGATCCTCTGTTGATCCCTGAGTGACTGATGTGAATGCATGTTGAGTCTCTTCCGTATTCTGTTGTTCTCCACTGCCACTACTCTCTTTATTCCTCAGTATGTATCTTTGGTTGCACCATATCAGTCCCCCTTCACTGTGTTCAAGTACATATGAGCGTGGCGTGTCTGCTATGTCTTTGACCACTGCTGGATCCCATTTCCCATTGACATAATCCTGCACTCTCACATAGTCACCTTTATGCAGTGCTCCCAGGTCTCTCCCTGTTCTGTCATATATTCTGTCATATCTGTTCTGTCTTTGGTTTTGCGTCTCTATTGCCTTGCGAACCTCCTCGGTCGTCTAGTGTATCCTGGACAAAAGATGCCTCTCCAAACATGGTATGAATGACTTCAAACATGTGCCCATTAGCATCTGAGCAGGTGATCCACAGTCTCCTGTGGGTGTGTTATGATACTCCAGAAACCCCACATATGGGTCTGAGCCATCCATGTCTGCTTTGTTCAGTATTCTTTTGACTATTTGCACACTCTTCTCTACAAGCCCATTCAACTGAGCATGTCTCGGGGACACAATTGTATGCTTTAAGTTCCATTCTTGGCTGAATTTCTTATTCTCTTGTGAGTACTGGGGTCCGTTGTCTGATTTGATCTCATCAGGGATTCAATGTCTGGCTGATATAGACTTTGTGAATCGAATCACAGTGGTTGCCTTTGTGTCTGGTAGCTGTACCACCTCCCAGTATCAAGAGTAGTAATCTGTCGCAATCAGAAAATCATGTCCGTGCCATGAGAACAAGTCAGTCCCCAGAATCTGCCATGGTCTTTGCGGTGTTTCATGTGGAATGAGTGTTTCTTTCTGTTGTGTGTTTCTGTGTGTTTGACATACATCACATCTTGATACCACTCTTTCTATGTCCTGTGACATCCCTGGCCAGAATAGGAGCTCTCTAGCCCTGAGTTTGCATTTTTCAATGCCAAAGTGACCAGCATGAATTGCCTTCATCATGTGTCTCCCTAGTGTTTGTGGTACTATTATCACTTTTCATCATGATCCCCTCTATTTCACACAACTCTTCTCTATAGTTCCAGTACTCTCTGATTTGTGCTGGAGCATCCTTTCTCTCCTCAGGCTAGCCCTGTATCAATATTGTTCTGTTGATAGCATGGTGTCCCTCTGTTTCTTTGCATATCGTCTCCATTTTGTTTTCACTCACCGGTAGTTGACTCATGATTAGGTGTACTTGAGCCTCAATATCCTCCTCCAGTTTGTCAGCTGAGTTTGAGTCATCTGTGACTTTAACCCTCTGGGGTCGGGAGCTCCGCCGGCAGAGCTCGACAAGATTAAATGAACTTTCCTTTCTATTTGGATGATTAACTTCACAAGCTGTTATCACACAGACGCAACAAAAACATTGACAGAAACCTTAGAATCGCGACTTTCCAACGAGCCCATTGGCAAATAATATGAATTGTTTTAAATGTTTTAAATTTGATTAATTAGACCATGTATGCTTTGTTAATCCTTACTCAATACTGTGTGAATTTCGCTCAGCAGGAAGTCCGCCCAAATCGCATTCACATGTTAACGACATTACAATTATTCTACATAGAAGGGGACTAGGGGAGGGGTGATGCGAGATCCATGAGAGAAATGCCAAGCCTGCTAAAGCAGGATAAAATGTCAAAGCATAGCCTAATTCACTTCTTTTGAGGTAAACATTTAGTTTAATTTTGGAAAATGCCACAGATGACTGGACTTGACGCACTTCATGCCTTGTGGGAGAGTGACGATGAAGACGCGAACAAGTTGTTCAGGTCCCGACACCGATGAAGAGTGTTGTCATTTTTGAACAGTGAACTGAGAATCAACTTCACGAGTAAGTGCATTACTTATGATCATATTGGTAAATATGTGTGCTGTATTGCAACTTCTCTGTGTATTTGTAGGAATATTCAGTAATGCGCGTGTGTAAATTCCCACTCTCTGTTCTGAATTTATGAACGATTCTATCCATTGCATCTCAAAATAGGCTACCTCCTGCGTCTGGTTATGTTAGAAGTAGTAGGCAGAACTCTTTGTTCGTATATGTTGTAACTGTCACATTTCCGAACCATTTTATTTTTATTTTACCACCACTTAGATAAACAGACAGACAACCCTACAAACAAAATGTGGTTGTGGCAACAAACTATTAACGTCCTCCATTGGTCTCATAACGTCTGCTTTACGTATCAAATTACGTAGTATAAACGTAAAAACGTAAGACCAGGGCCCCGTCGCTGCAACATCGCAAAACAACGTTGTGGATACGTAACAATTACGTCCTTACAACTTTACATTTGACAATGTAATATAATAACCTTACCCTGACGTTGTGATTATGTCGGCAGGCAGTCATCCGTCGTAACATTATAGATTTACGTTGCTGACACGTTGTTTAAACTTCTTTATTACGTTATTTACCTTTCCTCAACATTGCTGATTGGTCACTTACTAAACCCTGACCATACATTTAGATTTTGTGTATTAAAAAAAGGTATATCATGGTGTTGTAATTTTGATCTCCAATTTATCCTACCAATGAAATGCCATTGCTTCTGTAATTCATATCTTCAAGATTTATTTTCAAAGATACTCAGTGCAGCAATAAAAAATTGTACACATATCAAGCCCAAATAGAATAGAAAGCCTTTATTGTCATTGTATAGAATACCATTGAGATCAGGTTCAAGTTACATTTCTAGGTAGGCAATATGTGCTGCAGCAAGCAGAATTATGGTACAGAAGATGAGGCAAACATACAAAACTAGATACAAAAACAACATAAAAATGGTGACTTGCACTAGTGCAATGTCCATAGCAGGTCCCCCAAAGCATAAGTGCTAATATAATATACAGTACCTCCTCATCACCATAATCACTTCCACCACCATCATAAGCATCAGCTGCAACATATTGACAGAATATCATGACTACCTCCTCCCAAGTATTTTTCTCATAAAATGATGGCATTACCATCATTACAATTTCTTGATATGTCAACAGATTAAAGTGCACAAGAACTAAATTAAAACACCCACAACTGCTTGTCAATAAAATATACATTGTCTTGCATTGTTGTAGTTTCAGGACAGTAATAACCATAGACCAATGATTTCAACATTATATCAGTGTTGTGTATTTTTGTCTTTTTCAAGCGGTGAACTACATTTCAGTTAGGATCCCGCACATATTAAAGTAGGATGTCTGCAGGCATTAGCAAGTTAAATTTAAGGCTTTTTAGACATTTTAAATGCTTCTTAGAATAACATTTAAGACAGTTTGCCACACAAGTAAGCACAGGCAAGTTGTACTCTTAGCTACTTGACATTTTTACAGTTATCTAAAACGACAACCTTGACATTTGTCCAAATGTTTATTTTGGCCCAAGAAAAGGACACATTGCAGGCTTTTACCATTCAAATATAAACGCATTGTAACCACAGATAAATGCACTATGATATATTCAACTGTCATGATGTATTAGTCAATTTTATGAACAAAAATAAATTTAAGACAATTTTAAGGGCTTGCAAACACCCTTAAAGACGTCGCATTCATTTTTACATGTTACTTAATTTTAAAAAATGCTTTCCATGTTAGCTATTGACTATAATACTTGGAATACAGTCACTCTTGTCTCACGCATGTCGTGAGTGGGGAAGGCTGGACCTTAGGTTCTTCACTGGGGCAACAGTCATAAGGCCATGTGTGGGAGCTGAAAGGATATGGAATTGGACCAAGTAAGAAAAATAAGTTGAGTAACACATGCAGCAGGCTAAAATTGTAATTGTATTTTGACAATGACAAACAGTCAATGAGCAAAGAGCTGTTTCCATATAATATCCATAACTACCTTTACTCTGATCTTGTGCTCTAGTTTCCATTTGAGCTGCTGCGCCAAATGTAGAGAACTCTGCAAAAGAAAATAAATTTAAGTCAGTATGGTGAAAATACAAAGAAATACTCTTCATTAAAATTCATTCCACAATGCACTGGCACGAAGCCAAAGCCAATTTGTTTATTTATTTTATTTTTTTAAGGCCACGATTACACCAGATATAGAGTAATAGTGCTAGAGGATTTGGGAAAAAAACGTCAAGTTTTTGCATTCCTAATGGAAATAATGTTTAGCTAAATGCTTTCACAAGAGCGCCACATAGCTTTCAAAAGAGGTGTCAACAATGCTAGCTTGAAAAGGCTTGCTAGCTCCAGTTTGTCACACACCAAAAACCAAATGAACACCACACAACTATTTTATATCATATCTATGATACATATTTTAACCAGCATGTTGATATCTCATTAGGACATGGACTAGGTGAATTATGGCTTTCAAAAGAGCGCCACATAGGTTAGCTTTCAAAAGAGGCGCCGGCAACAATGCTAGCTAAAAGGACATGAACACAGGTGCTTTATGGACCGCCGTGTCAGGACCTCTGCCTGAGTTTTCCGTTGTGTTCCTGTTTCTTTATTGTTTTTCATTTTTTATTAGTTTTTTCCGTTTTTATTTTTTGCGTGTGTGCCTTTTCTGTGTTTTTGCGAGTGCAGGGGGTGTGCTTGGGTTTTTCGTTTTAGGTTCCTGGTTCCCGCCCATGCTCCGCCCCAGTCCTGCCCGTGCCTCATCATTCTGTCAAGCCTTGGCAGCCATCTCCACCTGCTACTCATCTCCCACTTAATTTCTGTTGCTATATAATTCTGTTAGCCCTTTTACCTGTGCCAGATCGTGCCTCTGTACTTACTCAGTTGCCGCTCGAGCGTTTGCCCTGTTTCGTGTATTCTCGGTATTTGTTTCATTGCCCGTTTATTATCACGTTCATTAGCCTCCCTGCTCTGTGCTTAGCTTTCGTCTCTCTTCTACCCTAGCCTGTGCCCTCGACCTGATTTTTTGCTCCGTTTTTCTGTACCTTGGTTTTTGAGTTTTGGATTTCGCCTTTTTCGACCGGTGCCTGGTTTTGTTTCTACGAGACTGTTTTTTCCCCTTTGCCCTGTTTTTGGTATAAATAAATCGCCACTTGTTCTCTTGAACCTTTGTCCGCGTTTGAGTCCTACCCCGGATCCTGACAGTACGATCTGGCCAGGATGGACTCAGCGGACTTGGGTCAGCTACAGTCAGCGCTGGGACGGCAGGGAGCCTTGTTGGGCGAACACCAGCACCAGTTGGAGGCGGTTAAGCAGGCGCTGGATTCCTTCGCCCATACTATGACGGAGGTTACCACTCAACTACAGCGACTCCAGCAGACGCCAGCCAGCGCCCCGTCCCCACCAGCGACCCTCCCTGATCGGGGTCCGTTTGCCCTCCCAGCCCGAGAACCTCGCCTGTCGCCGCCGGAGTGCTATGCTGGGGAACCAGGTACCTGCCGGTCGTTTTTAATTCAGTGCACCCTTATTTTCGACCAACAACCGTCCATTTTTCCTACCGAACGCACTAAGGTCGCGTACGTGGAGGAGGAGATGCGCAAGGTGTTCGACCGCTCCGTGCATGGGAGAGAGGCTGGCAGCCTAATGCTCCGGATACGCCAGGGAGGACGGTCGGTGTCGGACTATGCTATCGAGTTCCGCACTCTCGCCACCACTAGCGAGTGGGATGGGGTTGCTCGGTACGACGCTTTCCTTCATGGTCTAGCCGATCACATCAAGGACGAGATCGTCACCCGTGAGCTCCCCTCCGGTTTTGATGACCTGGTGGACTTGGCTATCCGAGTGGACAACCGGCTATCCCAACGGCGGCGGGAGAGAACCGTGAGTGCCCCCTTGTGGTCGTCCACAGAAGTTCGTTCACAAGTCTCTCCAGTTTCTAGGTCTCCCCCTCGGCGTGAATCGGAGTCCATGCAGGTTGACCGCGCTCATCTGACCCCGGCAGAGAAGCAGAGGAGAATGAACAACAGGCTGTGCCTCTACTGTGGCCGGCCTGGGCACCTCAGCGCTACGTGTGAGTTAAAAGGCAACGCTCACCAGTAGAACGGGGAGTACTGGTGAGCGTCACCTCCGTTCCGAGCTCCCCAGCCCTACGTACCCTTTTACCCGCCACTCTCTCCTGGGAGGGGCAGCAGCGGCCCGTCACCGTTCTGATCGATTCTGGCGCGGATGAGAGCTTTATCGACGCTTCTCTGGCTGCCCAGTGGAGACTGCCTGTCGTCGCCCTGCCTACCCCGTTAAAGGCCAGCGCCCTGAACGGAGAGAGGTTAGCCACCATTACCCACGTCACAGCCCCGGTGAGGCTTCTCCTTTCTGGCAACCATGGCGAGGAGATCGTTCTGTACCTGTTTGACTCACCCCAGGTCCCGGTGGTGTTGGGCCACCCCTGGTTGGTAAAGCACAACCCGCACATTAATTGGTCTGAAAATTCTGTCATGAGATGGAGTACCTATTGCCACACCCACTGTCTCCGGTCTGCTCAGTGTTTCCTGCCCCCTGCTCCAGCGCCCCTGGAGGAGCACCTTGACCTGTCTACTGTTCCCCCCGAATATCAGGATCTACGGGCCGTGTTCAGCAAGGCCCGAGCGACCGCGCTGCCTCCGCATCGCCCGTACGACTGCTCCATCGAGCTGCTGCCTGGTACTTCTCCGCCCCGGGGCCGCCTCTACTCGCTGTCTCCCCTGGAGGTCGAGGCTATGAATAAGTACATTGGTGAGTCTCTGGCTGCTGGAATTATTCGCCCCTCCTCCTCTCCTGCTGGCGCGGGGTTCTTTTTTGTGGGCAAGAGGGACGGCTCCCTGCGACCCTGCATTGACTACCGGGGGCTCAATGAGATTACCATCAAGAATCGCTACCCGTTACCCCTCATGTCATCTGCGTTTGAGCTCCTGCAGGGGGCGACCATTTTTTCTAAGCTGGACCTCCGCAGCGCCTACCATCTGGTCCGAATTTGGGAGGGAGACGAATGGAAGACCGCTTTTAATACACCTACCGGACACTATGAATACCTGGTCATGCCATTTGGCCTCACCAACGCTCCTGCCGTATTCCAAGCGCTGGTGAATGACATCTTGCGAGACATGGTAAACCGTTTTGTGTTTGTTTACATTGATGACATTTTGATTTTTTCCAAGTCTATCCAGGAGCATGTGCAGCATGTCCGGCGGGTGCTACAACGGCTGTTAGAGAACCAGCTGTTTGTTAAGGCCGAGAAGTGTGCCTTCCACCAGGTGTCGGTCTCCTTCCTGGGGTTCATCGTTTCCGCCAGAGGCGTCCAGATGGACGAGGGCAAGGTCCGGGCGGTGTCGGAGTGGCCCGTTCCCAAGACGCGTAAAGACCTCCAGAGGTTCCTGGGGTTCGCCAACTTTTACCGAAGATTCGTGCGGGATTACAGCAGGGTCGCTGCCCCCCTCACTGCGCTCACTTCTACTGCGGTAAGGTTTCATTGGACAGAGATCGCTAGCCAGGCCTTTAACAAGCTGAAGAGGCGTTTTACTGAAGCACCCATCCTGACCTCCGCAGACCCCACCCGCCAGTTCATAGTTGAAGTAGATGCCTCTGATGTGGGAGTAGGGGCAGTCCTGTCACAACGCTCTAGCCAGGATAACAAGCTTCACCCCTGTGCTTTCTTCTCCCACCGTCTCACTCCTGCAGAACAGAATTACAGCATTGGAGACCGCGAGCTGCTGGCAGTTAAGCTGGCCCTAGAGGAGTGGCGCCACTGGCTGGAGGGCACCCAGATTCCCTTTCTGGTCTGGACGGATCATAAAAACTTGGAATACATCAGGAGGGCTAAGCGCCTCAACTCGCGCCAGGCCCGCTGGGCCTTATTTTTTGCCCGCTTCAACTTCACCCTATCGTACAGGCCCGGCTCCAAGAACACCAAGCCTGATGCTCTCTCCCGCCTGTTCGGCACCGCTGAGGAGATTCCTGAGCAGGAGACCATCTTGCCCGCTAACTGCCTTGTGGCTGCAGTGGGGTGGGAGGTGGAGAGCGCAGTACGCAGCGCCCAGCAGACGGAGCCCTCTCCGAGTAACGTGCCCACTAACTTGTTGTTTGTCCCCAAGTCTGTTCGTTCCCAGGTGCTCCAGTGGGGGCATTCCTCGCAGCTGACCTGCCACCCCGGGGTTAGGAGAACCCGGGCCTTTATCCAACAGCGGTTCTGGTGGCCTGCCATGGGGGAGGAGATTAGGCGCTTCGTCGCTGCCTGCCAAGTCTGCGCGCGCAACAAGTCCGCCAACACCCCTCCCGCTGGGTTGCTCCGCCCCCTACCTGTCCCCAAGCGTCCATGGTCCCACCTCGCCTTGGATTTTGTGACGGGGTTTCCCCCCTCCAATGGTAACACCACCATCCTCACAGTAATTGATCGGTTTTCTAAATCAGTACATTTTATTCCCTTAACCAAACTCCCTTCTGCCAAGGAGACGGCCGAACTTGTCATAAGTCACGTTTTTCGAATTCACGATTTACCTACTAACATTGTCTCTGACAGAGGCCCCCAATTTATCTCTAACTTTTGGAGGGAGTTCTGCAGACTCATCGGGGCGTCTGTCAGCTTATCCTCCGGCTACCATCCCCAAACCAATGGCCAGACAGAGCGGGCCAATCAGGACCTGGAGCGCATGTTGCGCTGCCTGGCCTCCCACAACCCGTCCTCCTGGAGTGAGAAGCTGGCCTGGGCAGAGTATGCCCACAACTCCCTTCCTGTGGCCTCCACTGGTTTGTCCCCATTTCAGTGCTGTCTCGGTTACCAACCCCCTCTGTTCCCCTCTCAGGAGGGGGAAGCCGCTGTCCCTTCTGTCCAGGCTTTTATCCGACGGTGTCGGCATACCTGGAGGCAGGCTCGGGCAGCCTTGCTCCGGTCCGGTGAAGGGGTGAGGAGAGCAGCAGACCGGCATAGGACCACGGCTCCCCGTTACCGGCGTGGGCAGAGGGTGTGGTTATCTACGAGGGACCTGCCTCTGAGGGAGAGCTCCCGGAAGCTAGCACCCCGGTTTATTGGCCCTTACCTGATCTCCCGGGTCATCAACCCTTCGGTGGTTCGCCTCAAGCTACCGGGTTCCCTTCGCCGCGTCCACCCCTCCTTCCACGTCTCTCGGATCAAGCCCGCACTCCAAGATCCTCGCGCACCCCCCACCCCAGCTCCACCCCCCCCACGGCTCATCGATGGCACGCCCACCTACACGGTCAAGCGTCTGCTCAAGGTTCGTCGCCGGGGGCGTGGCTTCCAGTACCTTGTAGACTGGGAGGGGTACGGTCCGGAGGAGAGGAGCTGGGTCCCTACCCGCGACATCCTGGACCAGTCCCTTATCCAGGAGTTCTGGCGTCGGCACCCCCAAGGGGGGGACACCGGGAGGTGTCCGTCGGGGGGGGGGTACTGTCAGGACCTCTGCCTGAGTTTTCCGTTGTGTTCCTGTTTCTTTATTGTTTTTCATTTTTTATTAGTTTTTTCCGTTTTTATTTTTTGCGTGTGTGCCTTTTCTGTGTTTTTGCGAGTGCAGGGGGTGTGCTTGGGTTTTTCGTTTTAGGTTCCTGGTTCCCGCCCATGCTCCGCCCCAGTCCTGCCCGTGCCTCATCATTCTATCAAGCCTTGGCAGCCATCTCCACCTGCTACTCATCTCCCACTTAATTTCTGTTGCTATATAATTCTGTTAGCCCTTTTACCTGTGCCAGATCGTGCCTCTGTACTTACTCAGTTGCCGCTCGAGCGTTTGCCCTGTTTCGTGTATTCTCGGTATTTGTTTCATTGCCCGTTTATTATCATGTTCATTAGCCTCCCTGCTCTGTGCTTAGCTTTCGTCTCTCTTCTACCCTAGCCTGTGCCCTCGACCTGATTTTTTGCTCCGTTTTTCTGTACCTTGGTTTTTGAGTTTTGGATTTCGCCTTTTTCGACCGGTGCCTGGTTTTGTTTCTACGAGACTGTTTTTTCCCCTTTGCCCTGTTTTTGGTATAAATAAATCGCCACTTGTTCTCTTGAACCTTTGTCCGCGTTTGAGTCCTACCCCGGATCCTGACACGCCGTTTATACATGTTGAACTAGCTCAATTGTACTAAACAGCTCATCACGGAGATCAGCTAGGTATTGCCAGCTGCTCTTACATTACATTTGCACTGGGCTATTATCGTTAAATACTCAAACTAGCAAATATGTTATCTAACAGAACACTAACTCAAATTAGTCCCAGAACCGACATAAGGTCTGAACATCACCATTTCACCGGCTAACTTAGCAACATTCAGCTAGAACTGCAATCATGCATGCTGAAAGTAGGACTCCAACATTATATTGCAAATACTTCTACCTGAAAAGGTCTGCAATACATTCAGTTAAAAATATAAAGGCATAGTGAAACACTTACCTGCTCTTGAACGCCGTCAAACCCAGATTTTCCCATGGAGAATTTGAAACCACAGCGACCTTCTTCCAAGAGGACGTTACCGCTTACATCACAGCAATATGCACATGTGATTGGATATAATGTCTTCTTCTTCTTGTTTTACAGCAGTTGGTATCCAGCTTATTGGTGAATTACTGCCACCTTCTGCTCCGGAGTGTGGATCAGACAATAGATTTACACTCTAAATCCCTTCACCCTAAGCTATATTTTATCCTCCATGCTTTACACCTAGTCCTACTATAAAATCCCTATCCATGTCAGCCACCCTAGAACCCTATACCTGCTTATCCATCATATCCTATAAAAAAATAATAAAATTTTTTAAAAACCCTGCATTGGATATAACGTGTTAACGGTCCAAGTGTAAACGCGCAGACAGATAGATATTTTAATGTAAGCCAATACCTCATTTACAAATGTTCTGACAACCTACCAGTAACGTTTCAAATGAAGTAAGGATGAGGACTGTGATATAACGTAATTGTTAGGTTATTAAATTACATCGTATTTACGTAATTCTATAACGTTACTGCAACATTGCAGAACAGTCTCCATGAGGACTGGTTATTTTGCGACCATAGAGCAATGTTGTCACAACGTCACCTGTTGGTAATGTTGCGACTTACCAAATTATGACCAAAGTGCAACGTTGGTATTACGTAGTGTATTTGTCGGGAAACAGACTTAGCTAAACAGTGGTTTCAGTATCATTGGTGGCTTGCATTATTTGTAAATATGTGGCTGGATAGACTATTCCTTTATTAGGGGTCCTACGACGTAGGAACCCTATTGTTTTTGTTAGTATTATTATTATTATTATTATTATTATTATTATTATTATTATTATTAGGGGTCCTACGAAGTAGGAACCCTATTGTTTTTGTTGGTATTATTATTATTATTAGAGGTCCTACGAAGTAGGAACCCTATTGTTTTTTTAGTATTATTAGGGGCCAAGCACCGAAGGTGCAGGGCACCTATTGTAATCGTTAGTATTATTATACTTTCCACAATGGGAGTCTATGGCAGCCCATAGAACCCGTTGGTGGTTTTTTATGAAATTTGGCACATTTATAAAGGACAGTCCAACGTATCCAGGCATCGCATTTGGGGTCAATCCATCAATCTTTGTAGCGTCACCAACAGGCCAAACTTGAAGGCACATTATTTGTGGGGATTGTTTCCTCTGAATCTTTGGGTCATGCCGATTCCAATGCACCCATTGTCGTTAAAACGCGTCATAATGGATTTTCCGCCATTTTGAATTTTACGAAAAACCTACTTTTGCGAACTAGTACTAGGGCATTGATCCGATCACCACCAAATTCAGTACGTATGATCTACAGATGGTGCTGACCAAAAGTTATTCACAGAATTTTGATTGAGCAAATGAAAATTGAGGAGGGCGTGGTCTTTAACATTAAGGTGTGTAAATTCTGAACGGTTTGACCTATCACCACGAAACTTCGTAGGTATATCAACAGACATATTTGGAGGATAACCCTCCATTTTTGTCCCGATCAAACAAAATGGTGGCGCTAGAGAGCTCATTTTCTGTTTAGGCATAACCGCTAGGCCGATTTATTCGAAACTCTGAATATTGGTATTGGGGCACTCCAGATGGACAGGGTGCAAATATGAAGCCGATTGGCCATAAGGTGGCGCTATGATGAGCAAAAAGGTGTTTTTATTCGATAATTTTGAACAAGCATATCTCCGGCCCCATTTGAGCTACATTCATGAAATTTTGCACATATCTGCAACTCGTCAAGGGTAACAAGTTTCCCTTGAAGACCCATAAGCCCCGCCCATTGGATCTTCTGCAAATTAGACATTTTTGAAAAAATTGGTTGTTCTGATTGCTTGTCTGCCTGGTGCTCCTGTCGTGCTTGGCCCCTTCATTGCTGCTCGCAGCTATATTTTTAGTCCATCTGTGATGGATTTTTCTGCAGATTGAAAATTTGGCAAAAATTATAAAAAGTTTCTTCTAATAAACCGTATGTCCGATTGGTCCGAAATTGCCCATGCATGTGTAGGGTGCATGTCTCCCTATAGGGTGTTAACAGCTAAGAGATCCATTCCAAGATGGCGGAGAAACTGGTATTTAAAAAAAAAAAAATTTGGCCACAAATTTCGAATGCTTATAACTTTTTAGAACAATAATCTAGGGACTTGAAACGGACTGGGCATGAAGAGGGCACTACCATGTTGTACCATGTCAACACAGTTGCAGATATCTCAAAAAACAAGGAAATTACAGGCATTTGAATTTTGGGTGGGAAGCTAATGCTAATGCTAATATTATGCAAATTTCAAGTGCTTATAACTTTTTACAACAATAATCTAGGGACTTGAAACTGGCTGGGCATGAAGAGGATATTACCATGTCGTACAATGTCGGCACAGTCGCAGATATCTCACAAAACAAGGAAATTACAGGCATTTGAAATTTTGCGGGAAGCTAATGCTAATATAACACTTTAAAACTCATCTTCTCATGAACGCTTTACCTGATTCCGTCACCCTCACACATGTGTACTCTTGGGTATTCTCTCGATCAAGGGTGAGAAGGACAAGTCGTTTCGTTAAAAATTGTGTGATTTGTGGCGTGACAGAGTTTGCACTCCATGCTAATGCACATTCATATTTCAAAGTAATGATTCTCATGGACCGGAAGTTGGATCGTCTCACGCATGGGTATGTAGATTGTCCAAAATCCTGAAATCTATGCCGCTTGGACTCTTTTCTTCTTTGCCTAGTATTTACCCGGCTTGGACGTGTTCGTAGGGCCCCGCATTGCTGCTTGCAGCTACATTTATTATTATTATTATTATTATTATTATTATTATTATTATTATTTTCCTGGAAATGGTCAAATAACTCAAAAAGTCCAAAAAAGACCAAAAATGATGTAAATTACCAGGTGGAAACTAGAGACCATGAGTAACTATGCCAGAAAAAACGACCATGATTCGTCCATAGGTGGCGCTATAATAACCGATTCAAAACGCAAATTTCAATATGCTGGCATTTCCACCCCGTTTGATGAAAATTCCTGAAACCAGGTGTACTTGCGTCATTCCTCATGAGGAACAAATATGCCTCAAGAACCCATAAAGTCCGCCGTGATGGATTTTTCTGCAGATTGAAAATTTGGCAAAAACTATAAAAAAGTTTCTTCTAAAAAACCATACGTCCGATTGGTCCAAAATTCCCCATACATGTGTAGGGTGCTTATCTCCCTATAGGGTGTTAACAGCTAAGAGATCCATTCCAAGATGGTGAAGAAACTGGCATTTAAAAAAAACTAAATTTGGCCACAAATTTCAAATGCTTATAGCTTTTTAGAACAATAATCTAGGGACTTGAAACGAACTGGGCATGGGGAGGGCACCACCATGTTGTACCATGTCGATGCAGTTGCAGATATCTCAAAAAATAAGGAAATTACAGGCATTTGAAATTTTGGGGGGAAGCTAATGCTAATATAACACTTTAAAACTCAACTTCTCATCAACGCTTTACCTGATTCCGTCACCCTCGCACATGTGTACTCTTGGGTATTCTCTCCATCAAGGGTGATAAGGAAAAGTCGTTTCATTAAAAATTGCTTGATTTGTGCCGTGACAAAGTTAGCACTTCATGCTAATTCACATTCATATTTCAAAGTAATGATTCTCATGAACCGGGAGTTGGATCATCTCATGCACAGGTATGTAGATTGTCCAAAATCCTGAAATCTATGCTGCTTGGACTCTTTTCTCCTTCGCCTTGTATTTACCCGAATTGGACATGTTCGTAGGGCCCCGCATTGCTGCTTGCAGCTATATTATTATTATTATTATTATTGGGGGTCCTATGAAGTAGGAACCCTATTGTTTTTGTTAGTATTATTAGGGGTCCAAGCAGCGAAGCTGGTGGAACCCTATTGTATCTGTTAGTATTATTATTATTATTATTATTATTATTATTATTATTATTATTATTATTATTATTATTATTATTTTTCTCCGCTAAAAGTGTCTGAGGCTCAGCAACCATAAGTCCTAGAGCAACCAAATTTGGCAGGTGGTTTCCTATGGCCCCTCACTACTCAGGCACTAAACATCACCTATGTCGGCCAGATGGTGGCGCTATAACAAAGGGTCATGCGTAAAAGGCCATAATTCCCACACCATAAGTTAGATCAACACAAAAATTCATCGACCTATGCATCTGAACGTGCTGTACAACTTTGCCATTGGCACCACCTATGTCCGCCATATTGTTTGCCCGCCATTTGGACTTTTTTATGAGTTGGGGTGCGGAAGAGCTGGAGCTCCAAATCTAAGTGTTACGACATCTAGTAAACTTCTTTACGGCAAGCAACATCCATGGCGACGCAAGTAATCCGACACCGTAGGTTTTTATCAGTGACGGGAGGGTCTGAACGTTGGGGAAACAATGGAAGACAGTGCCAGCCAGAGTGCATGCTAGGCTACTAAAAGTTTCTTAGTAAAAGCTTTTTGAGAGGATGAATAATTCCTATTCTTTGGCATGGATCCATTTGAAGACCGTATCGGGTGAGTTCGGTTAGTCTTTGAATCTGTCCTTATGCTGAGAAATAGCTAAACCATTTTATTGATAGGTTTTGAGTTTCTGTGCAAACGCGCAAAAACATGCTGGTATAATAAAACAATGACGGTAATACATATGTAGTCCGCTTTGTTTTGTTGCTACCATAATATAAACTACCTTGTATCTACAGCTGCAGTTTCTTGCTGCAATTACTAATATTGAATATAAACAAAAGAGGCAATTTATGCTGTAGTCTGTCAGTGTCTGAATAAATAATATGGTACTCTGCGCGTAGGTAGCATGGATGGCGAGTTGGTATTTCATTTTTTGCTACTAAAAGTTTGTTAGTAAAAGCTTTTTGAGAGGATGAATCATTACTTTTCTTTGGCATGGATCTATTTGAAGACAATTTTGGGTGAGTTTGTTTAGTCTTTGAATCCGTCATTATGCTGAGAGAAATCGTATTCCGTAGCAACAAGATAAACCCGACATTAGCCCTAAGATATGCCAATACTGCAGTAAAAACACTGCTCACTGAGTAACGATATAAACGAGACGTTTTAAATAATGATACCATGTCATTCTACAGTCAATATCTGGGACTAAGTATTGAATAAATATACAACCTCACCATTGGTTTTACGCGTAGAGGTGTCCCTTTTGAGACTGAGTGGTCATATATTGTTTTGGACAATCCGTTTGTGAAATATACACGCATCTGTGATGCCTGGGTAGGCTACCTTCAAAAATAGCTGTGCGTATCACCACACCTGTTGTTTACGGCCCTTTTTAGTACAGCCTGGCTTGATTGACAATTCATTTATTCAGTAGGTGAGAGTATAAGCTTTCTAACGATGTATAACGTGTCTGATTTTGCTTTTGGAATAGCGTTTTATCGGTCAGCGTAACGGAAAATTTTCTTATCATCACATTCACTTGCGCATCTGGGGCAGCATTAAAAGACGCTGCACCTAATGAAACGTTGTCAACGATTTTCAGAATTTCTTGGAGAGTGCTATTATTATTGAGGGCTTTGGAGCATGGCGAAGCCATATCTTTGCTTATAGACCTATCTGACATCGTTTTCTGACGCAAAACAGAAGCGTATAGGACTTTGTCATTGATTTACTGTCTCTGTCTCTATACTACTGAACACAGATAAAATGCCATATTGCTATGTAAGTATTACTGCTCAAAATATTTTGGTTATACGTTATTTTTGAAATTGAGTGTTTTTAAATAGGTTAGTGGTATTATATAATGTGGATATTGCACACTGTAATGTTTTTGCGATGCAGCAGTGATGACGAGAGTGTTGGAACATTGCCAAAACGTGGTTGACAGTTTTAAATTGTTTTCATATAGTCCCATCCCCATCCGCCATTATGCTGAGATACAGCTAAACCATTTTTATTGATAGTATTTGAGTTTCTCTACAAACGCGCGAAAACAGACTGGTATAATAAAACAATGACAGTCAATGTAGGCTATATATATAGTCCGCTTTGTTCCGTTGCTATCATAATATAACAAACTTTCTTGTGTAGCTGCAGTTTCTCGCTGCAATTACTAATATTGAATATAAACAAAAGACGCAATTTATGCTGTAGTCTGCCAATGTCGAAATAAATGATAAGGTAGGCTACTCTGCGCACAGCTCGCAGAGATGATGAGTTGATATTGCGTTTTTTGTTTCGTTTTTTTTCAATGTCGTATTTATTATTTGAAATGTGTATTATTATTCTGTCTGTCTCTGAGGCGCTCTGAAGTGTGCATTCTCTGCTAAGCTGAGCAATGGATTGGAATATGTGTCTGACGTAGTGTTGCACAGTATACCGAAACTTCAACACTTTTTCGGTACTTAAAAATAGAAAAGAAACGGTTCGGTATTAGAATGTTCCGACGTTCGGTAATTTTGTGTCAAATATAAAAGCCAGGGAAATGTGTCTCCCGCATTACTGATTGAGAGGATGAAAGGTGTAATTTGTCAGAATCTTTGCTAGCAACTAAGGTTGTCAAGTGAGGTGACTTGCGCTTGTGCACTCACTCGTTGATACAGTGCAAGCTTCGACTCAGTTCATTTCAGTAGCAATAGGTGTTCTAATGTGGAAATATTTTATTATAGGAAGATGCTGAATTGTTATTATAATATGCTGTTTTTAGATCTATCTAAAAGTAAAAGACCTGTTTAAAGATTATTTAGTTTACAATTCTTTAATTTTTGAAATATATTTAATATATTTTTCTATTGTTTAGTGTTGTAACACTATAGGCCTATGCTTATTAATATGTTGAACAGGCTTCAACTTAAAGGTTGTTAATAAACCAGGTTTTTAATAAACTGAATTTGAAAATGAGGTCAACCCTTTTGGACATTAGGTTTCTGATCTATGAAGGTATTTTCAGTATTGTTAGGTACCGAGTATTGAATCAATATTGTTTCAGTATCGAGTATCGTGATACTAAACCTGGTATCGGTATGAAAGTCAAAATTTTGGCATCGTGACAACACTTGTGTGATGCCTTTTTTAGTTACAGCATGGAAGCGCTGCAGCTGTACATACACGCCGGGCCACATATGTGTTACGACATCCCATCTAAGTGTTACGACAAGGTAAAGGCCTTTACGGGAAGCGGCCAGGACACATCCATGGCGACGCAACTAAGTCATCCGATAGCCGATAGCGTCTCTTAGCACAAAATTGGCCATAAGTCATCAATATTTTATACAATCATCATGATATTCAGTAGATATGTTGGGTGAAGGCATATGATCATGAGGAAAAAGCCATTTTAAAATCGCTCCATAGGGGGCGTGATGGTGCCAATGCTTGGACCCCTCCCAACGCCGCTTGCGGCTTTAATTAGGGGTCCTACGAAGTAGGAACCCTATTGTTTTTGTTATTATTATTATTATTATTATTCTTTTCCTGGAAATGGTCAAATAACTCAAAAAGTCCAAAAAAGACCAAAAATGATATAAATTCCCAGGTCGAAACTAGAGGCCATGAGTAACTATGCCAGAAAGAATGACTATGATTCGTCCATAGCTGGCGCTATAGTAACCGATTCAAAATCCAAATTTCGAAATGCTGGCATTTCCACCCTGTTTGATGAAAATTCATGAAACCAGGTGTACTTGTGTCATTCCTCATGAGGAACAAATATGCCTCAAGAATCCATAAAGTCCGCCGTGATGGATTTTTCTGCAGATTGACAATTTGGCAACCTATAAAAAGTTTCTTCTAATAAACTGTAAGTCCAATTGGTCCGAAATTGCCCATGCACATGTAGGGTGCCTGTCTCCCTATAGGGTGTTAACAGCTACGAGATCCATTCCAAGATGGCGGAGAAACTGGTATTTTTAAAAAACAAAATGTGGCCACAAATTTCAAATGCTTGTAACTTTTTACAATAATAATCTAGGGACTTGAAACAGACTGAGCCTGAAGAGGGCACTACCATGTTGTTCCATGTCGAACCAGTTGCAGATATCTAAAAAAACAAGGAAATTACAGGCATTTGAATTTTGGGTGGGAAGCTAATGCTAATGCTAATATTATGCAAATTTCAAGTGCTTATAACTTTTTACAACAATAATCTAGGGACTTGAAACTGACTGGGCATGAAGAGGACATTACCATGTCATACAATGTCAGCACAGTTGCAGATATCTCAAAAAACAAGGAAATTACAGGCATTTGAAATTTTGCGGGAAGCTAATGCTAATATAACGCTTTAAAACTCATCTTCTCATGAACACTTTACCTGATTCAGTCACCATCGCACATGTGTACTCTTGGGTATTCTCCCCATCAAGGGTGATATGGACAAGTCGTTTCGTTAAAAATTGTGTGATTTGTGGCATGACAAAGTTAGCACTCCATGCTAATGCACATTCATATTTCGAAGTAATGTTTCTCATGAACCGGAAGTTGGATCGTCTCACGCACGGGTATGTAGATTGTCCAAAATCCTGAAATCTATGCCGCTTGGACTCTTTTCTCCTTCGCCTAGTATTTACCCGGCTTGGACATGTTCGTAGGGCCCCGCGTTGCTGCTTGCAGCTATTATTTTATATTGTTGTTGCTCTTGTCATTGTCATTTTTGCAAAGCACATTTAATTTGCACCCATTGAACGAAATGTGCTATATAAATAAAATTTGATTTGATGTCACATTTCCTTACAATTTTGTTTTTATTATATTTACAGAGATGCTGATCAGGAAACACAGCCTAGTTCACCACCAGCTAAGAGGCCACGCAGGCATTGCAGGAGTACACCAGTCTCACAAGCAGATCAGCTGGCTCTGTCATGATAAACAGAGAAAGCTGCTGATGCTGCCAAGGCACCCAAAATGGCACACAAAACTTTGAAATAACCTGGAGGTGTGTGTGTGGATGGCAAATTCCATGTATAGTTTGTGTGGTGTCAATAAATGTTCCAAAATCAAAATGTCTTTGTTTCTGTCTTCTAAATGGCTCACTGAGTATTGCTTTGTGAAAAGTCTTTGTCTTAGAGGTGGGGAGGCATGAGGCCAAGTGTGAATAGCCTACTTAGCTGGCAGGTCCTCTTACCTCATAAATATTCATTACAGAAAGGCCATTAGCCTTCCCATTGTCACCTGGTGTTAAAAAATAGTAGTCACAACACTAACTTTTAGCAATTTATTGTATATTTCTCATTGGATTTGCTAAAATATTTTGTCATCTTTTGATACCCAAGACCTTGATGAACAAATTTCAGTGATCCAAAAACTTCACTATTGTTTAGTGTGTGTTATTACAACATTCCTGTGCATGTTCAAAACTACTGTTTACAGTTTGTGTGTTTTTAGGGCAATTTATATGATTATGACCTACTTACTGCTGCCATATTATTGTAGCTGAGTTTGTGCTGAAAACAAAGATATGAAACACTTTGGAATCACTGTATATAAAGTTGATGAAATGTACACAAATGTCAGAGCATGGCACAATCACTAGTGTTGCTTAATTTACCCTCAGACTCCAGAGGGTTAAGGTGCGCCCTGGAAAGTGTGTCGGCCACGTACATTTCTTTTCCTGGCTTGTGTATCACATTCAGCTAGTAGGGTTGTAGTTTCAGAAGGAGTCTCTGTATCCTTGGTGAGGCACTTCCAATTGGTTTCTTGAATATGGACACCAGCGGTTTGTGATCTGTTTCAACCTCTGTTAGTTTTGCCATATATGAACTGGTGGAATTTTTGGCATCCAAACACAATAACACGGATTTCCTTTTCAATTTAGGCATAGTTGACTTGTGCCTTGGTCAATGCTTTCAAAGCATATGCGACTGCTGTGTCATTCTGAATTAGTACAGCACCTAACCCTGATTTGAATGCGTTGACTGATTTCACTGGCTGCTTGACATCATAGTATCTGAGTGATGTTTGTGCCCTATTCACAAGAGTCTCTTTGATGTTGTTTATTGCTTCTTCATGCCTTTCGTTCCAGTGCCATGCCACCTCTTTCTGCAGCAGTTCTCTCAGTGGTTCAGTGAGTGTTGAGAGATGTGGTATGAATTTTGTTAGGTATGTTACCATACCTAGAAACCTCTCCAGTGTAGGTCTGTCCTCTGGTGTCTCCATCTCCGTGACAGCCTGTACTTTACTGGGGTCAGGTTTGATTCCGTCTTGGCTTAGAATGTGACCCAGGTATTTCACTTCATGGATGCCTATTTTGCCCTTCTCCTTGTTGAACCTCAGGTTTATTTTTCTGGCTATATCCAGCACTTGTCTTAGTCTCCTGTCGTGTTCATCCTTGTCCTTTGAATATATAAGCAAATCATCGATGTAGGTCACAACCCGTTCAGTGTCCTCAAACATCTGTGATATTCTCTTGTGAAACACCTCCTGTACACTGTTTATTACAAATGGTAAACGCAAGTATCTGTATCTTTCAAATGGCGTGTTGAAGGGGTTACATATGACGAGTCCTCTGTGAGTGATACTAGATGCCAGTATCCACAACTGGCGTCCAGTATGCTGAAGTGTGTGGCCCCAGCCAGCTTGCTCATGATTTCATCCGTGGTAGGCATTGAGCTCTTTTGGGTCCAAGCATGTTCATAGGCTTTGCTTGTGCTGATGTGTCTATTTTGAATCTTACAGGATTTCCTTTTATGACCAGTTCCACATGCCATGCATTGTCCTCTGTTTTGCTTGTGACTGCATTTATGTTTAAGCTTATGCTTAAGCTTATTATGCCATCCAGTAAATGTTCATACTCACAGTTCTTGGACAGAATCCTGAGATCTCTTAAAAATTGGTCAAATGTCTCATCTGGCCTTTGTGTTCTGTTGTTGAAAACATGTCTTTCGTACATAGTGTTTTTTCTCAGGGTGCAGTAGTCCTCAAATTTTCTAATAAGTGGTTCGATTGTGTCCACTTCATCATCCGTAAAAGTGAACGTGTTATATAGCTCCTGTGCTTTTTCACCGGCGCAGTGTAGCAATAGTGAGCACTGTAACTTTTCCAGTATCTTGTCTTTCTCGCTCGCACACATGTACAGCCTGAATTGCTGAATCCATCGTCTCCAGTTTTCCAATATGTTCCCATCAAGGCTCAAAGTTGGCGGGGATCTCAGCGAATCCATTATTCTTGTTGGAGGCAGAAGTTTCACTCTGACACCATGTTATATCCAGACTATTAGCTAGTGAGCGACCGGCATGACCCTTGTTTGCTTATTCAGCCATATTTAATCTGGCCCTTCCCCCAGTACGGTGGCCCAACAATATAATTACAGTAGCTATTTATTTTCCAATAACACAGCATCCAGAAGATGAGGCTATGTCAACACAGCAAGCAAATTGGTTGAACACATTTATGATTATTCAAATGTTTTTATTGAATTTTTCCATTGCTATACAAACATTCAAACACAACAAGCAACACAAGAATGAATAACATTGGGCATCTAACATATACACATACTTACACATTCCATCACATACAGTGAGCACCATAATTCATTGGTCAGTGACACATTTTTTGTTATTTTGGTTCTGTACTCTAGCACTTTGAGTTTGAAAGGATACAATGACAATGAGGTTGAAGAGCAGGCTTGTCATTGTATCATTTCAAACTCAAAGTGCTAGAGTACAGATCCAAAATAACAAAAAATGTGTCTCACTGTCCAATGAATTATGGTGCTCACTGTACATACACACTCATACCAATTGTGCTCACGGGGGGGGGGGGGGGGGGACAAACAAACAACAACAATACAAATTAAATTAATCAAAATAAGATGGGAAAGAAAGGGAAAGAACTAGGGTTCTTGATTATACTATAGGCTACTAGCAGAGGGGAATTCATGTTCAAAATAAAATAGAAACAGTTGCCAGACCTTATAGAACTTTCGAGTACAGCCTCGGATGGTGTCTTTAAGGTGCTCAAGTTTTGGTTGTTCCATCACCTCCTCCACCCAGCGTTTATGGGATGGTGGTGCTGCCTTTTTCCAACTAAAAAGAGTCAGTCATCTAGCCAATAATGTGGAAAAAGCTATAGTCTCTACCTGATTTGCCGATAACTGTCTCGTCCGGTGCTACACCCAAGATAGATGTCAAAGGGTTAGGATGAATATCTTTGTTGCATATACATGCAAAAGTTCTGAATATGTCTGTCCAGAATTTAGTTAGTTTTGTCCAGAACATATGACTGAGTTTGGCTGGCTCTTGGTTACATCTGGGGCAAGTGGGGTCTGACCCCGGGTACATTCTAGCCAACCCACTCCTGGACAGATGAAGCCTATGGAGCACCTTAAATTGCAATAACCCATGTCTGATGCATACTGATGATGAGTGCACCAGTTCTATTGCCCACTGCCAAGCTGAGTCTGATATCCCTATTCCCAGTTCCTCCTCCCATTGCCTCCCTGTATGTCCATGAGATGGGGAAGCAGTTCTTTGAATATTCTCATATAGGATAGATACCATACCCTTGTGAGCAGGGTCCATATTCAATAGCTCATCTATTCAGCTACTCTGTAGTGGGTTCAGGGATGGAGAGAAATGTGTTTTAACAAAGCTACGGACCTGTAAGTACTAAAGACTAAAAATTGGACTGGGGAATATTGAAGTCTGTCCTTAGCTGTTCAAATGACATAAAAACTCCACCTTTAAAAAGGTCTTTTACACACTTCACTCCATTTCTAGACCATAATTGAATTGCCAAGTCTACAAGGGAAGGAGGGAACAGCGGGTTCGACAGGATGGGGGCCGTGGGAAAGGCTTGTTTACTATTAAAGTGGATTCTGAACTGCGACTATATCCTGAGTGAGCCACGGACAACTGGGTTATTTGTAAAGTAACGTTTCCTCAAAGGTGTTGGGGCACAGACTAAAGAGTGCAATGATACTGGATTGCACGAGTGTTGGGAATGAAGACCAGCACTATTTGAAATAGAAATAAAAATCTTGGCATACTTGTCATTTTAACTGAGTTGATCCTCCCAGCCAGCGACAGGGGAAGGGTTGACCACCGTGTCATATCCTGTTTGGCCTTATCAAATGCTGTTTTAAAGGAGTACCATGGTGATTTTCACACTTTCTCGGTTTTATGTGCTATTTGCACAAGAGGCATTGAAGAAACACAATCAGTAAAGTTAAATATGTCCGTTCTGTATTTTTGGAGAAATATGCGTTTTAAATTTATCGTCCTATTTTCAACTGGTTGAGAAAGTTGTCAACTTGGTGCGTCACGAATACAGTAACCACTCCCCTTTCCACACCCATAGTTTGCGTCGCTGGCTTACAGGCAAGAAAATGCAAATATTTGACTAACGTTAGGTTCACTTACATTAGAGTGCCTTTTAAGGACTATTAGATTATTTCTGGTTATATTCATTTAGCTAGCTAGCTAACGTTAGCTAGCTAGGTAGTTTGCTTTCATAAGGCAATGTTATCAATAACGTTAGCTAGCTAGATAGCAAAAATTATAATTGGATATAAGTCAACATCCTTACCTTAGCTATCTAATCGATACTTGATATACTACCAAGCTAGCTAGCTTGTGAAAATTCAGTCTCCTGTATCATGGGGGTAGCTATGGTAATGGGGCACGGTCTGTCAATCATAGCTAACTGACAGTTCTCATTACCATGCCCAGACGGTTCGGGTGAACTTTTATAGTGGGAAATTTAGGCTTAGAAAAATGCGTTTTGAAGTACATTGAAATGACTGAATAATAAAAAAATTATGCACATTTGTTTTGTTGTTGCCTAAAGACAACTGGGAAGCGTCACGTTCAACCCCCATGTTACTCCTTTAAAGTTACTGTTAAACAGATCATTGTATCTATGTGTTACACTCACACCTAAATATGTAAATTTATCAAGGCTTACTGAAAATGGGAAGGACTGGAATGACATTTGACATGCTTTTTCAGTTATAGGAAAGAGAAGGCGCTTTGTTAAATTGATTTTATATCCCGAGATCCTCCCAAAGTCAAAAATAATTTTATGAGCAACCGGTATGGAGGAATTTGGATTTGACAGGAAGAGGAGGAGATCATCCGCATGAAGTGAAAGCTTATGTATCTGTCCCCCCTATGCTCTCCAACTAAACTGACAGTATTTCTTAGCATAATTGCGAGGGGTTCAATATCGACATCAAAGGGCCGTGGGGACAGAGGACCCCTGTCTTGTCTTGTCCCCCGAAAAAGAGGAAAACATTTCGATAATATGTTATTTGTTCGTATGGATGCTTGAGGTGTAGTGTATAGAATTTTAATCCAGGAACAGAACCTGGGACCAAAGCCAAACCTCTCAAGTGCTGTGAACAGATAGGAATATTCAATCTTGTCGAATGCTTTGTGGGCATCTAAAGATATTAAAATCTCTGGGTTAATGTTATCGTTGGGCGAGTAGATCACATTAAATAAGCGACGGAGGTTGCTGAATAACTGTCTACCAGTAATAAAACTGGTCTGGTCCGGATGTACTTATTATGTCTTATTCATGATTGGCTCAATCCTGGCTGCCAGCACCTTGGTCAAGATCTTATAGTCGCAGCAGAGTAAACTGACCGGACGATATGATTCACATTTAAGCGGGTCTTTATTCTTCTTAAGAAGTACTGATATTGTGGCCTGTGTCATGGTTGGTGGGAGAGACTTTGTGACAAAGACCTCCTCAAATACCTTACATCACAGACGTGTTAGCTTGACTGAGAACCTTTTATAAAACTCGACTGGGTTCCCTGGCTTCATTTTCTTGATTGCACTGTCGATCTCAGCTATTGTTATGTTACCTTCTAAATTGGATTTGTCTGACTCATCCAGAGATGGCATCTCTAAATCGGTGAAAAACTCTTCCACCCATTCTTTATCACTCGCCTCAGAAGTATACAAGTCCTTATTAAAGGATTTGAACTGATCATTGATACCTCGTTGGTCTGTAATAGTATTACTCTCACGGTCTCCAATTGCGGTTATAAGGACTGTTACCGCGGATTGTTTCAGTTGGTGGTATAAGAGCTTGCCAGCCTGCTCACCATGTTCGTAGTAATTCTGGCGTGATTTCAGGTGAAGATCTTCGATGTGCTCACTAGTCAAAGAGTCAAATTCAATCTGAAGTAAAATTCTCTCCCTATATAGCTCCTCAGAGGGTGATGTTGAATGCAACTGATCAATTGTTTTAATTCTGTCCATTATTTCTGTGATATGTTTTGATTTCCTTTTATTTTCACTAGCATTGTAGGAAATAATCTGTCCCCTCACATAAAGTAGGCAGTATACTTTGTACGAAGTAGAACTTTTTGAGCAAAACGAAGCAATCAGAACAAATGACGAACAAAAAGACGCGGTGTTGTGTGTTTGTACGGTGTAGTGTGCGACGGCCTCCAGGGAGAACTTTTCAAAAAGTTCTTTCTTGTTCTCCGACCTCCCCCTCTCAGCTATTGGTCCAAATATCAAGTAGTTGGTTACGTCACGGTTGAGAGTTTAGTGGGCTGAATTCACATGCTAATGTAGGGAGAGTCAACGCCAATCTCTCTTCTGTAGAAATGGGAATTCTGTGAATTCCCGCATGTTTGAGGAATGGTGCTACTCGTTTCAGCAAGTCATCAAAATGCCTAGCACACATTTGGAAATAAGAGAAAGTGGACCCCCTCGTCTAAACTCGCATTTGCAGAATGTACACACAAAACTCTCCATTCTCCGTCCTACTCTGATTTAGAGGGCGAACACACCATCTTCCTCGCCTTTTTTCTTCTTTTGCATAGCTAGATAAACTAAAGCCACTTTAAACACTTTAAACTTTTTGTTTTGTGTTGTGATCTCGCGTAGCCCTTCTCTATATACATCCATGTAAGACACAATTTTGATCTCTCCCTAATATTAAATTATGAGTATCAAAATTAGGTAGAAGTAAAAAAAGATCACTGTACAACTGTAAGTTGTCCCAATTAGGGTCGTACACGTTGGGCAAGACCACACTATTAAATAGTTTCCCCTGAAAGATTATGTATCGACTATTTCTGTCTTTTATGCTAGCTGACTCTACAAACTGTACGTTCCTATGCATAAGAATGGCAAATTCCCGGCTTTTATTGTCAAAGTTATAATGGTAAACTTGTGTTAAGCCTCCTCTACATAGTTTGGGTTGGTCTTTCTTTAGCAGATTAGTCTCTTGTATACACACTATGTTGGTTTTTAGTTTACTTAAGTGTGTAAATACCTTGTTTCGTTTCACCGGATGGTTTAGCCCCCGTACATTCCAACTTGTCAATTTCATGTCTGCTCTGCCTATGTTACCAGAAGCCATCTCAAGGGCCTTTCAGATGATGTCGCCATTGAACTCCTTTGATATGTTGCCAGCTGTTCTGAAAAGGTTGCGGTGACCAGAACATCCTGTACACCTCTGCTTCTGGTAACGAAAGAATAGCAGTAGGAGAATAGAGAAAGAAAAAAATTTGGGGGGGGGGGGCGGGGGGCCTGAGCACACAGACCAGACAACATATGTGACAGGAGCCACTGAACCCAGGTGTAAGTCGCATGAGGTGATTCTCCAGAAAATCGCGTTTTAATTGAAAACACTTTTTTCACCAAAATTCCTTTTTTTTGCAAAAATTACTTCTTAAACATGTATACTTTCTAATACCTTAATATCAAACTCGTATTTGATCGGTAACCATGAGAAAAAGTTAAATAAACTCTCTCTCTATCTCTCTCTCTCTCTGTCTGCTTGTTGCGAGGGGGCAGGACAATGGGCAGGACATCCATATTAATTAACCATTTCACATGACATTCCTGCTTAAGTAGTCAGGAAATACCTTGTGTTGTTTACAATAGTGATGGAAATTCCGGCTCCTTTCAGTGAGTCAGATCATTTGGCTCAGCTCACCAATAAGATCCCTTTCAGATCCCAAACGGCTCTTCATTCAGTAGCATTTCCAGTTTTTCAAAATCGGCCAAAGTTGGCAATGTTTTTTTACCTATGATTGGTGTTTGCGCACGTCTATCACTTAAATTGTTCAGTGGAATCTACTGTACCTTCTAATTACCAAAATAATGTTAGTTTGCATCATGTTTGTTATAAAAACTATTTAATTAAATGTAAAAACAGCAAGATGCTATTACACATGTGCAGGAATTTCCTGCCCACGGTTTACTACTTTGTGCACACAAGTTAATTAATTTGTTCCCACGGTTTACTACTTTGTGCACACAAGTTAATTAATTTGTGCCCACGATTTACAAATTTGTGCGCATGATTTAGCATAGCATACTCACAAGTTACAACAACCTGCTTGCCACATAGCCTAAGAAAGCGCCAATTCAATAGTGATTGTTTGCGTTTCCTTTCGAAAACAAAAGAACACATTTTCAGATTTTGTGCATTCATTTCACTCTCAGTCATCATGATACACATCCAGATTAAAGATTCGATTTAAAACAATATCAACAATGGAAAATATATTACAATTAATGCTGTAGGCTACCTTGTTTGTATTAGTGGTTACTATAATGGTTACTATACCCTAATCATAATGCTAAATCGACATATAATGTGATCTGTGTATGTGGATTTATCAGCGTAAACGTTGACCGGGAGAGAGCTGGGCATTGTGATTGCCATCAAAATGAAACTGTGATCAGGTTACACCCAGCGTCTATTTTTTCTTTTGTTTGTCATGCCCAAGTTACAATAAAACATTACAAAGAGTAACCAATGAATTCAAAATGGACTGTTTAGCTGCAATAATGAAATGCACACTTTCTGGATCCGATGCAAACTATATGTAATGAATTCGTACGCACTAGTTAGTTAATTTGTGCGCACAAATTACTAAATAGTGGGCATGACTTAATTAACTTGTGGGCACAAATTTCTAAATCGTTGGCACGCTTTAGTAAGTCGTGTGCATAAGTTTTTATAAAAACAATGTATGTCCCTTTATGTGCCTTGTGCAGGATATGCACATTTGAGGGGCCCAGTAGGTTTTAGGTTTAGGTTTTATTTGTTCGCACCATGAAAAAGACAAAACAATAAAAACTCAGACATTATAGGATCTAACTATTTGTCTTGTGTTTAAAAAATACTGGCTCTTCAGACATGTGAGTCGGCTCCCAATGTTCAATTAAAAGAGCCGGCTCATTCACGAACGACACATCACTAGTTTACAATCTAGTCTACTTTTTTTTTTACGAGTGCCTCGGGAGATTCTATCGTGTGACAATGCTGGTAATGTGGCTGAAGCTCTCTGCCAAATTACAGAACTGAATTTAGATAGTGCCAGCGACACGAACGAACGTTTAAACGCAGTTAAAACAGCAGCATTATACTTTCGATTTTGAATTGTTGTTACGTCCCCTCCCTTTTTCAGTGTACAATTTCGCAATTGATGGCAACATCGAATCACGGTTCTAGTTACTGGCTTCATTTAGGGTTGCCAACCATCCCACAAAATACTGAATCGTCCCTTATTTGGACAGTAGAATAGGCGTTCCGTATTTAACTCATGGCTACGGGATGCATTTTCTTCTGTATCTTTGTCACCGACTGCGTTTATAGTAACCACTGTTTTTAATATAATTCAGTAGTTAGCCTCGCGAGCCAGTCTCTTTTTACACTTTCGCTTTGCTTCATTCAACAGAGCTAGCTAACCGGGATAAAAAGCATGAGACCATTTTGAGCTAAAACCCAGCTGACTTTTATTATTGGTTAGGTAACAAGTGATGGCGAACCTATCATAAAGCTAGCTGGCATTCAAACCCGGTTTCAGAGGGTCTTGGAAAACGCTGTGTCTACAATGCATGACCACACCATTTTAAAAAGCAAGACAGAGCTAGGGAGATGAATTTGATTGAGGTATGGTGGCCAGCTCTTTTTTCATGCCGATAATATATTTTTTAAGGGTGGTAATGGAGTCTGAGTGGCCTCCCATTTCCGCCTCCAGCTCGGTCACACGATTCTCAGCTGCTTCCACTCTAGTATTAGCATGTTCCACGGCACTTCGTAATTCAACCGGAGTTGGTCAACCTGGCTACGGAGCTCTGCAGATTGGGCTACAGCCTTTTCTTCTATTTTTGATAGCAGGTCTTCTTTGAGTGTATTAATGGCTTCAAGCACCACATGTTGGTCGCTAGCTGTGGTTGTATCTTTCTTTGTTGTCGAGTGGAGTTCAGAGCTAGCACTAGTCTCTGCCTCTTTGCAGCCACTCCGGCCCTTGTTCATCTTGTTTCAGTATCGATTCAAAACTGTTTCTGACTGTCAAAACTTTGATTGTTAGGCACTTAGTGATATATAGAAACAGCTTTTAAGGTGCTAATGTACAAAATAAGAGCAATGTGATCAAATTTTAGTTTTGAGTATGAGGAGCTCAACAACACTCCGTCTTTACATGGCGCCGCTCAAACTGGAAGTCGGCTGAACACATTTAACATTCAATTCAATTCAATTTTATTTGTATAGTGCTTTTAACAAAGGAGCTTTGTCACAAAGCAGCTTTACAGAGAACCAGCCCCCAAAGAGTAACAGTGGCAAGAAAAAACTTCCTGACTGATAACAGGAAGAAACCTTGAGCAGAACTAGACTCAGAGGGGGAACCCATCTGCGGCGGGCAGGCACTGGTTTGTTATGGAAAGTCAATAGTGGCAGGAGGCGGGGGTGCCCAGCTGGTCTAGCTGGTCTAGCTGGTCTAGGGCTGGAGCTCCGGGCCAGGGGGCAGTGCTCAGCAAGCTTGGGCTAGAGCTCCGGGCAGGTGCCCAGAGCCAAGGAAAATGAGAAAAAACATTGTTAGGGGGTTCAAAAGGTATATTAGCAAGCAGAGCAGAAGAGACAGAGGTGCCTGCGTGCAATAAGGAAAACCCTGGCAGAATAAGGCTATAGCAGCATAGCTAAGGGAAACAGAGGCAGGGGCCAGCGCAGCCATGAGGGCAGGCTTGAGACAGTCATCACCAGACCATGACCGGTACAGCTTAACAGAGCACTACCAATGATGATCCAGTGACAGCACTAACCGCTCAGTCCACCAGAGACTATATTTATGCCTGCCACCCACTCCTGCCCCTCAAATATAGGAGAGACTAAAAAGATATGTTTTGAGCCTAGCTTTAAATAAAGTGATAGTGTCTGTGCCCCGAACGTGGGCAGGCAACTTGTTCCACAGGAGGGGAGCACGATAGGAGAAGGCTCTACCACCTATGGTACTTTTAGCTATTCTAGGAATAACACGGAGGCCTGCACCCTGCGAACGGAGCATTCGTGAGGGAATATAAGGAATAAGTAAATCATTTAAGTTCAAAGGGGCAAGCCGATGTAAGGCTTTAAAAGTAAGAAGTAGTATCTTATAGTCTATTCGGAATTTAACTGGCAGCCAGTGAAGCGATTCTAGCACTGGGCTGATGTGTTCGAATCTCCTTGTTCTAGTGAGAATATGAGCTGCTGCATTTTGAATTAGCTGGAGCCCTTTCAGAGGGGAATTTGCACATCTAGACAAAAGAGCATTGCAGTAATCTAATCCTGAAGTAACAAAAGCATGAACTAGCTTTTCTGCATCATGTAAGGACAGTATTTTCCAAATTTTTGAGATATTTCTCAAGTGATAAAAAGCAACCCTAGAGATGTTTTTAATATGTATATCAAATGCAAGATCTGGATCAAAGGTAACACCAAGATCTTTGATTACAGCACTTGAAGTAATGGAAATTCCATCAATGTTAAGCATATAGTCAGATAGTTTGCATCTGAGGGACTTGGGCCCCACTACTATTATCTTGGTCTTATCGGAGTTTAGCAAGAGAGAATTTTGGGTCATCCATTCCTTTATGTCTATAAGACAGGCTTTGATCTTTGACAGCTGGACAACTTCATCAGGTTTAGCTGATAGATACAACTGGGTGTCATCTGCATAGCAGTGGAAATTAATGCCATGTTTGCGAATAACTTGTCCCAGGGGGAGCATATAAAGAGAGAAGAGCAAAGGCCCAAGCACAGATCCTTGTGGTACTCCATATCTAACCCTGGATTTATAAGAGGAATAATTATTAAAATGCACAAATTGATATCGGTCTGATAGGTATGATCTGAACCAAGAGAGTGCCTGTCCACGGATGCCTACAAGATTTTCAAGCCTATCCGGAAGGATGAGGTGATCAACTGTGTCAAATGCTGCACTTAAATCTAAAAGCAGAAGTACAGAGATGCAGCCATTGTCTGAAGCGAGGAGTAGATCATTGAGTACTTTGACCAGGGCTGTTTCAGTGCTGTGAGAGGGTCTAAAACCAGATTGAGAAACTTCCAATATATGATTGGAGTGCAAAAATGAACCTAGTTGTTTTGAAATGGCCTTTTCTAGTATTTTAGAAAGGAACGGGAGGTTTGAGATAGGTCATTTACATCCAAGTTTGGATTCTTAAGAAGGGGTTTGATGACTGCAAGTGTAAGAGTCTGTGGTATGTGTCCAGATGCTAAAGACGCATCGACAATATGTAACATTGGTGTTCCAATGTTACATATTGTAAATGCGTCTTTGGCATCATTTAACATGAAGCACCAAACTAATTTAAAAAGTCAAACAACTTAATGAGTAAAATTAACATTTATTAAAAAAATTAAAGCCCATTTAAAATGCCTAAGATCTCCCCAAAATGATACTACATGTAGATGGTTTTTAACACCAACCCGTGTCCCTGATCTTCAAATCTGAAGCCGCCTCCATGACCTTTCTGGATACCAACTCTCTTGTTTTCTTTTCAGATGGCATTCTGTAAACATTTAACAGTAAAAAAAGCATGCTGTTTGTTACAGCAACTCAGAGGCGGTATAACTTTAAAAACTGCTACATTTATACAGACAGGGAAAGCATGTTTTTTGGTTACCTAGCATCCAAATCCTGCTAGAATACACTCCGAAAATCATACTAACCTTTCAAGGACAGCAAACTTTTTAAAATTATGTATGATTTGGATTATTGCACATAAAAATAAAGCATTATACCTGAAAATTACTTTCAGAGCAGTTTTTATTTAGCTCAAAAACAACTTTTTGGAAATATTTCCTGCAAAGGTTATCACATTGCTCTGTTCCTTTGGAAGGTGATAGAGGACTGAATTGCACACGTACAAAGTTGAAATGGCTACGGTATGCATTGTACATTATGTTATTGATTGTGTATAGCATTACATTTATGGTAACTCTCCCCTGTTTTTGTGAAAGGAGAGAATCTTTGTAAATCTTTTTAAAACACATGACCCCTTCATCTTTAGGAACAGTTGCCTGTTAGAGAAGTTGAGAGACTGTGACTCTGGAGATGGTTGGCTAATGGGTATGGAATTAAACAACGTGAAATATGAAAAAATGTGTTCTGAAGATTTTACTAATGAGATGTAATGAAGTTTTTAGGTGACAGTGCCTATCCATTGCATCCATGGATCCTGACACCTGTCTATTATGCTGGCCCCACACTAGAGGATAATTGGGCCGATTTTGGGTCCGGTTTGCCCCTCCTGACAATCGCGGGGGCGTTCCCGATTCGAGGCTGGTCTGAACCGATTATCTGCCAAAATGATCATGCAGTGTGAGGGGTTTACAGACATAATCTTAATGTTACCGACTGGATCCGAGTCTCCCCGATTTTGAATCGTAAATATCAAACATGTTTGATATTTACGACTTGAAATCCTGTAGTGTGAAAGGAACGGCGATGGAATATTGAGCACAGAAAAAAATCGTGAAAGTACTGAAAAAATTACCTCCGGAGGACGTTTTTTTTCTACCAAGTTGCGACCAAGTTTTAATTTTCTAGCTGATGTCTTGAGGTGTTGCTTCAGTATTTCTAGATAATCCACTTTCCTCATGATGCCATCTATTTTCTGAAGTGCAGCAGTCCCTTTTCCAGCAAAACACCCCCACAATATGTTGCTGCCAGCCCCATGCTTCACAGTTGGGATGGTGTTCTTTGGATTAAAAACCTCATCCTTTTTCCTCCATACATAGCGCTGATCATTATGGCCAAACAGTTCAATTTTTCTTTCATTTGACTAGAGAATACTCCTCCAAAAGGCTAAGTCTTCGTCCTAGTGATCACCTGCAAACTTCATTCTGGCTTTTTTATGCCTGTCTTGGATTAGGGGCTTCTTCCTTGCGCGACAGTCTTTCTGGCCATGGCGATCTAGGATGCTCTTAATGGTGGATGTAGATACTTTGGTACCTGATGCCTCCAACTCCTTCACCAGTTCCTTTGTTGTTGTCTTGGGGTTCAGTTGAACCGTTTGGACCAAAGTTTGTTCAGTCCTGGGAGTTAATTTGTGCCTCCTTCCTGAACAATGCAGTGTCTGTGTGGTCCCAAGATTTTTATATTTGCATACATCTGTTTGTACAGATGCTTGTGGTATTTTCAGTTGTTTGAAAATTGCTCCTAAGGAGGAACCGTTTTGTTCCACAATTTTTTTTCTGAAGTCTTGACTGAGTTGCTTGGATTTTCCCATGGGATCAAGGCTAGTGGCTCTAAATGTAGGCCCTTAAATACAGCTACAGTTGCCAATTAACTCCCAATTAACTCTTAATTATTACAATTGGTCAATTAGAAGCTTCTAAAAAGTCATTACATCAATTTCTGGAACCTTCCAGACTGTTTAAAGAGACAGTCAACTTGGTGTATGTAAACATTTGAATCACTGTAATTCTGATATAGTTAATTAAAGCTGAAATAAATCTGTCTCTAATCAGTTGTTCTAAAATAACCTCTGATGTGAACAAAGTAGATGCCCTAATTGATTTGCCAAAAGAAATGTATGGTAACATGAAATGTGCGGAGTTGTGCAAAACTGAGTTTGAATATCTTTAGCCTAGGTGTATGTATACTTTTGGCCTCAACTGTAGGTATATTACAGACAGTAGTAGTAGTAGCTTCATTTTTAAAAAATTTGTTCCAATGTCTGAATTAAATGGGGAAACTGTTTGACAGTTGGCTGACATGAACCATACCACTACTCACACTGAAGCTATTTTTTAAATTCATTATTATCTATTTATGAATCCCCCTCACCGTGAAAAAAGGGAACTTTGGGTCTTCTAATTTTTATCTTGGCACTGCCAAGTTCAAATAGAGGGGGATGGCCAACTGCCTGAATATGTTGTACTTGACTGGCTGTCCTGGGGGTTGGGTTTGGACCCCTGCTAAATTCTATCTGTGTATTCTGTATGTTCATAAATGTTCACAAAAATAAAAAAAAAACAACAACAAAGGAATTCTATTATTCAGCCAAGTGTGTGGGATGTTGTTTTTCAATGCTTCTCAGGTGGTAACCTCTGTGTTTGGTACCTCCGTGTATATGCACATCTGTGTCTATTTGAGACAAACATTGTATCAGTTCTTTCCATGTGGAGTTTGCTTTTTGAAATCCATCACTTCTCATTGCATGCTGTGAAACACGCTTTTTCTGCAGCACTACGGACTAGTGCAGCCTCATAACTGTGTGAACATGTCCTCATCAAGGTAGCCCTGACTCTGCTATAGCACTCACACAGGACCTGGGCACTGCTGTTGATGAAATTCCATCTGTGGCAATCAGCTTTATGGGGCAACTGAATGAAAGGAATGCTGTCTTATGACATTTTGCTCAAAAAGTGGCCTTTCCACTTTGTTGGAAAATTATTGCAAGTTTTTAAATAATTATTTGAATGCAAATATCTCAAAATATAATGAGGCAGCATCTCTGAGTATATTGCATTTTTTAGGTCTGCCTTTGTCATCTTAAGTTTCAAATGTGGGTATAAAAGTTCCTTAAAATGTTGGCTGTAACTGAATGAATCCTAAAGTGACTGACTATGGCTTTTTCTTTATTTTATTGAAATTCCCTTTGGTGCATTCTTATTGTTAGCCACCTGGGTCTCAAACTTGCCCATCCAAGCTTGCAGGAATTTCCAATGTGGTGTTCAGTTCACCTTCAGCAAACAGTATTTTTCCCAAAATGGAAGGTAGACACAATTTAATGCTGCTGGGTAACAATCATATGAAAATGTTAGATTTTTGGCCAGACTTCATATGCTGACGTTAGTAAGAGACCCAGGGCTGCTGCCATCTGGTAAGCTGTCGCCATCACAGATTTATGTGGTATTGTCCTTCTAGTTTTGACAAACTGCTTTTGCAAATTTTTGTGGTCTTGCAACATATACCAGTGCACATGTTGGGCCCTTTGAATGAGGGGACACATCGTATTTTGAGCACTGGAAAGTCCATTGTGAGCTTGCTTTAAAACTAATGAAACCCTGCACTGACTTACCTGGAAACCCACGTACAGCAGTGAATATGCTGCTCATTGAATAACAAAATAAACAAGACAATTAAAAATAAAAAATTATACCATGCCATTCTACAGTCAATATCTGGGACTAAATTTTGAATATATATACAACCTTGCCATTGGTTTTACCTGCAGAGATGTCCCTTTTGAGACTGAGTGGTCATATGTTGTCTTGGATAATCCGTTTGTGAAATATTCGCGCATTTGTAATGCCTGGGTACCTTCCAAAATAGCTGTGTGTAATACCACACGTTGTTTACGGTGTTGTCGCCCTTTTTAATACTGTCTGGCTTGATCGACAATTAATCGATCCAGTAGGTGACAGAATAAGCTTTCTAACGATGTATAACATGTCTAAGCTTTTGGAATAGCGTTTCAAAGCTCAGTGTAACCCCAAGTTTTCTCATAATTACATTCACTTACGCATTCACTCTGTGGTAGCAGTAAAAGTCACTGCACCCGACAAAACTTCAGTGATTTTCATAATTTCATGGGAAAATATTATTATTATTGAGGACTTCTGAGCATAGCTAAGCCATATGTTTGCTGATAGACCTAGCTTACATCATTCATTATTACACATTTAGGTACTGTACTGCATTTTGTGGCAATGTTTTTGCATTATTTTTTAATCTGATATCAGTGTTTCTGATATCTGATAGCTATCTATCTTTGATATATCAAAGTTTCATAAGGGGCTCATTTATATGCTTTATAATGGACAAAAAACATTTTATTCATTTTTGGAGAGATTATGGATATGTTTCTGGACCCCTAGATATTTTAGACCACTGTACTGATGGAAAGCTTGTAATTCCCACTTGAAAATGATGCAACACTGAGTTTCAAAACAGTTGATTTGTAGTGAAATACATGAATATATGATTTACAGCAATGCGTAATTTAGACATTTTGGATAGATTTGGAGACACTGCTTAGTTTTTGCTCCATAGATCTTTAATAGTTCTACATATCCACCCTTAGATTTTATGAACTTGTGGTCAAGAAGTTGTTGATCCAGGACATGTATAGTTTAACCTGCAGTATATATGCAATCTCTCAGTATTTCATTGCAAACTAAAAAAGAGCAAATTAATTTTTGAGTTGCATTTGTGGCACTTTATTTCTTCCAAAATTATGAATATAAATTAATATAAGTTAGTATTGTAAATGGTACAAATGTCTTGCTTAATTTAAGCCATTTTCAAGTCTCTGTGGTGTTCACATCTGGAGTTCTAAAGCTTTAAATAGGGTAAGCCCTAAATGGGCAAGGATTGGCCAGATTTGGCATGTGCGCTAAGGGGTTCAGCATTCCACACAAATGTTTTAATAATTAATTTTATCAGTCCTGCCCTTTCTTATGTTTGCTTCCAACAACACTGTGATTGCAGGCACTTTGCATGCCTCTAATATAGGTTAGATTTTTTTTTTCATTTTTGGCTGGACCGCAACAGCGGGGCCAGCCCTACAAATGCAGATATCAGTGACTAAGTGACCTGACTCAGTGGTGAAGTTACACCATTGGTCGGCCGAGTTATGAAGTTATACCATTGGCCGGCCGGATCACGTGTGTTAGGTTCATCC